>JALJVW010000172.1:9160000-14160000 GCA_024865655.1 Emberiza elegans
TCCTTTCCTTCCTTCCTTTCCTTCCTTTCCTTTCCTTTCCTTTTCCCTTTTCCTTTCCTTTCCTTTCCTTTCCTTTTCCTTTCCTTTCCTTTCCTTTCCTTTCCTTTCCTTTCCTTTCCTTTCCTTTCCTTTCCTTTCCTTTCCTTTCCTTTCCTTTCCTTTCCTTTCCTTTCCCTTCCCTTTCCTTTCCCTTCCCTTTCCTTTCCTTTCCTCCCTTCCTTCCCTTCCCTTCCTTCCCTTCCTTTCCCTTCCTTCCCTTCCTTCCTTCCCTTCCTTCCCCTTCCCTTCCCTTCCCTTCCTTCCTTCCTTCCTTCCTTCCCTTCCCTTCCCTTCCCTTCCCTTCCCCTTCCCTTCCTTCCCTTCCTTCCTTCCCCTTCCCTTCCTTCCCCTTCCCTTCCTTCCCTTCCCTTCCCTTCCCCCTTCCCTTCCTTCCTTCCCTTCCCTTCCCTTCCTTTCCCTTCCTTCCTTTCCTTCCCCTCCTTCTTCCTTCCCTCCTTCCTCCCCTCCCTCCCTCTGCCACTTCCTTCCTTCTGCCACTTCCTTCCTTGAGATGCTTTTCTTTAAATTCTAGATCTTACTTACCAGATACCTTACCTGACCCTGGCTATGTCTGGTCCTGGTTTTAGTCTGAAAGGGACTCGAATATTTTTCTCTGCAACAGAAACATAAGTTAACTGGGTTAGTACTGAGGAGCCTTAGGCTCTCTCTCCATGTCCAAGAGCAGAAATCAGAAGCACAACAAATCAGCAGAAGCTGAAGCAATGTGACTGTGCCTTGGTAGGGGCACAGGGGACCCCTTAGCAGAGGTCTTGAGGGATTCAGGATTGCTTGTGTACTGTAAGTGCTGATGATAAGGAAATTCTCTTAAAATTAATATTTCTGGGGTTATAGCATTTTGTCAAAAGTCAATGGGCACAGTATCATATCTTTTTTCCTCTAACTTTTTCAGAAGTGTCACATTTGAGAGTGGTATCTGAAAAAGCTCTTGTGGTGCCAGGAGACATTTTTATTTCCACTTCTGTGATAATGTTTCTGGAAATAAATTCTGCCAACAACAGTAATTAAAGAGACCTTCTAACTGTGCCTTAGGCTGCCCTTTCATGTTTGTTTTCTGCTCAGGCAACAAAACTGGTCATGACAGTTAAATATTCTGCTGGCATAACTTAGAGGCATATGTTCAGCAAAAAGCCTTGCTCAGTTTCTCGATCTGCAGCTCAAATAATTAGCAGCATTTGCTATTAAACCTGAAATTGCTGAAATTTATAACTCCACTTCAGATGTTTAAAGAGTGTATATTACAAAGGTCATGTCACACATCCAACCTTGCTACACCACTTTCCCAGGGAACACCATTCCCCCCCATTTCTGGCAGATCACTGTGGCTGTCTTCACTAGCTAAGACAACATTTTAAAAAAGCTTCTAAGCTTCAGGAGTGGGAGCAAGTGCTGTGCCTTTTCTGCACTCTCTCAAGAAATAGACACCTCTTCTCAGTGAACTGCCTTGAGATTATCCCAAACTATGATCATCCTTACTCTTCTCACCTCAGGCCTTCTCACTGTGCACGCCTTTCTAACAGCTTGCCTTGGTTCTTTTAATTTTACCTGGTAGTAACTAAATCTAACTGGAGCAAAGCAGAGCAGCGGACATTCATTAAGACTTGTTTCAATTTCAAATGCCCTGGCCTCTATTAGAAACAAATCAGCAAAGACTTAACAAGACCCCCTCAAACAAATCCCAACACCATCACAACCAAAGCTAAAACCAAAAACCAACAAAGAATAAAAAAACCAAATCAAAACAATCATGCAAATAAAGAAAAACCCCAAATCCCAACACATATATATTTTAATACTGTGTGTGAAGTTTGGGTTAAACTATAATGAATCCTATTTCAGGAAAGAAGTTCACAAGGTAAAGTTTTACAGTTCAAGTTTTCCATAATTCCTGATATTACTTCTGTACCTTGCTAATGTGACAGAAAGTAGTACAGAGCCCAGCTTTTCAAGCGCATCCTTTCACTTCTCTTAACACCTTTCTAAAGACATCTGACACATTATCAGTAGAATAAATGCTATTTGGTCTCCATTTAAAATAATGATCAACACCAGGAGTAGTCCAGAACACTTTTTTTATACCTTTGAGGAGCACATGCAACAGCCAATGTCTTAACTGAAGAGCTCAAAAACAGATTGTGTAGGTTCAGTCCAAAGTTTGAAATTTATCATGTACAGCTGAGAACAAAATTCTGAGAGATGAAGTAATCTCTTCAACATGCTCTAATTGAAGCAGAGCAGGAAAACAAGTTCAAAGCTGAGAGTTTTTAAATAATCAGAAACACAAGGTTATTTGCATAATGTTTGACTAGTTCTTCAAAAATGTAACAGAATGGAATATCTAAAAGATGATGCGTGCTGCAAGGTCAGCACTGATAGCAACTGTTTTCTTTAATACTTTTAAAGCTATTTAAATCAATTAGCATGACTTAGAACTGACTTACAGAAATAAATAGTGATACATTTTCAACTTCATACCATGGGGAAAAATGACTAATGAGGTATCTGTGAAATACAGAGGGCTTGGATGGGTGATTTATATAATGGATATTAATTTAAAATAGCAGTTTAAAATATTCTGAAGTTTTGCTTCTGAAAGGAAAGATCTTGTTGAAAAAAGAGTAGCAAAATGAGATTCTAGGACTGTAGGTAGTCATCTAATTGAACCTCCAGCTCAAAGAAGGGTCAGCTCTGTTTTTTTTCCAGTCTGACCTTAAAGATCTCCAAAGATGGAAATTGCAAAAGCTTGGGCAACTCCTTCTGCTACATGACTGCCTTTGTGGAAATAAAGATCTCCTTTCAGCTATTCCATTTTAACTTCTGCCCTTTACTTCTGGGCCTCCTAGCATACAACACCATGAAAAGCCTGGCTCTATCTTCTTGACCTTCTTCTTCAGAACTTGTGTCAACTGTCAGTAAAACATTTGTTTCAGTCAGCAGCACTTTGTCAGTGAATATCAGATCCAACTGTGCATCACCCTTGTTTGCCACAAGTATTTTAATGAATAAATTATCTTTGACACACACCAAGAATTTCCTTAACTGCTTGCATCCCACCATGTTGCTGCTCTAACAAGGATCTGAAATTTATGGAGTTACTTAAAAAAAGCTTCTCTGCAAAGCTGTTCTCTAGTCAACTGTCTCCCAGCATGTATTGGTTCATAAGGTTATTTCTCACCATGTACAGAGCTTTCAGTTCCCTCTCTTAAAATGCATGAGGTTCCTCCTCACTGATTTCTCCAGCCTCTCAAAGTCCTTTTGTATGGCAGCACAAACAACCACCTGGTGCATTGGCCACTCTTCACAGGTTTGTTTTTTCCTAGGAGCTAGTCTGTGCCATTACCCAGGTCATTGCTAAACAGGACTGGGCCCATTACCAATGCCTGGGGCATGCTTCTAGTGAATGGCCTCCAGTAAAGCTTCATGGTCCTGATCACAGCCCTCCTGAACCTTGCCAGTTCAGCCAGTTTTCAGTACAATTCCCTCTGTATTTAACTAGCTGTCTCATGTTGGGATGTGTGCTTGGTGGACTCTGCCTCAATGCTAGGTGCCCACCAAAGCCAATCTGTTGCTCCCCTCCTCAGCTGGTCAGGGGAGAGCAAATAAAACAAAATGCTTGTGTGTTGAGATAAGAGCAGGGACAGTTCTCTTATCAGTTGCTGTCGTGGGCAAAACTAACTCAGCTTGGGGATATTAATTGATTTTTTTTGCCAGTCAAATCTCATTTAGGTCAAATGAGAAATAAATCCAAATCTTAAAAACACCTTCCCCCCCACCCTGCACTTCTTCTCAGACTTCACTTCTGATTTTCTCTCCCTCATACCCCTCAGAGGTGCAGGGGAATGAGGGCTGTGGTCAGTTCATCACATGTTGTCTCTGCCATTCCTTCCTCTTCAGGGGGAGGACTTCTCCCACTCTTCCCCCGCTCTAGTGTGGGATCCCTCCATGAACTTTTCCAATGTGAGTCCTTCCCATAGACTACAGTTCTTCATTAGCTGCTCCAGCATGTGTCTCTTTCCATGGGATGCAGTCCCTCAGGAAAAGGGATCTCCATGTGGGTCCCCTGCAGGGTCACAATTCCTGCCAGCAAACCGGCTCCAGCACAGATGCCTCTCTCCATGAGTCTACAGGTCCTGCCAGGAGCCTGCTCCAGCATGGCCTTCCTGTAGGGCAACAGCCTCAGTTATCCCCCTGGTCTGGTGTGTCCTTCATGGGCTGCAGGTGGATTTCTTCTCCACCATGGGCCTCCATGGGCTGCAGGGGGACAATTGCCTCACTATGCTCTGCACCATGGGCTGCAGGGGATTCTGGAGCACCTGTTCACCCACCCCTTCTTCCCCATTGGTTTTAGTGTTTGCAGGGATATTTCTCATATATTTCAGCTCCTCTCTCTGCAGTTGCACAGGTGTTGTTCCTCCCTCTTAATTATATTATCCCGGAGGTGCTCCCACCATTGCTGACTGGCTCGGCCAGGGCAGGTCTGTCCTGGAGCTGGCTGGCACTGTCTGTTGGACATGGGGAAAGCTTCTGGCTGCTTCTTACCAATGCCACCCTTGTAGCCATCTTCCCTGCTACTAAAATCTGGTCACACAAACCCAATACAGGATACTATGGGAGGCAGTGCTGAAAGCTTTGCTAAAGCCAAGGTAGACAACATTCACTGATCTCCCCACACTCACCAAACTTGTCATCTCTTTGGAAAAGGTTGATTAAGCATGACTTTTGCCTCATAAATCCCTGCTGAGTGCTCCCAATCACCTTCTTCTTTTTCATCTGTGTGGAAATGGTTTCTGGAATGAGTTGCTCCATCACTTTCTTGGTGAGACTGACAGATCTGTATCTAGCTGGGCCCTTCTTGTTGCCTTCTGGGTGACTGGAGTGACATTTCCTGTCTTGGTGTCTCAAGAAGCTTCTCTGATCATCACAGCCTTTCAAAGGGAATTGAGAGTGGCCTCACAAGTATGGTATTATCATAACATCTGCTGTTATGAAGTGTGTCATAGTAGGGGAGAGCTCTCCCATGTTATAGCTTTTCTCTCTCTGTTATTTGCTCTTTGATTTTAGACAATATTTTCAATACTATTTTGATGTGATTGTAAGACCTGAAAATGTATTGTTTTTAAATAAATGAAATCTAAAATAACCTCAGAACTGTATGCAATCAAGCAAAAGAAGTTTTAATCTCTGTGTTATGTGTTGTGATAGTTTGATGAAAACTTGAGTTCTGACATTGCTACTGCTACACAAGTCAAATATAAGACTTCTCATTCACCCAAAGTGGAAATTAATCTTTATCACATTTATAATCTTTTCTCATCATTAAAATATCTGTTATTCAGACATAATATTTAATGAGTTCACAGTAAAAATTGCATTCTAAATACTTTGAGATGTGATACTTAGACACTCTCTTTTATTCAGATCTTTCTGAATAGTTTAGAAAGTAATCATATTTTATTGTGCTAACTGCTCGCTTTGAGCTCATCTAAATGGTAATAAGGGAGAAAATGAATGAATTTTTTCATTAATTTTTCATGGTTTCCTTAGGTATTGAACCATTTCCCTTAAAACTTTTCTATTGATTTGTGCACTCATATCTGTGGATCATCACCACCCATGTATTGAATGAATTATCTTTGCAAAGTAGCTTTTTCTTAGAGGAAAGTCTGAAAACTTCCTGGTCTTTTCATATGGATGAAGAGCAAAGCTGACTTTTAGCCTCCTCTCTGAGATCATCTTCCTGTAAAATCTGCTTTCTCAGACTCCTCTGATAAAACATTTACCATGCCTAATTTTGTACCATGTACCTTGCTAGTTCTAATGCTAGAAAAATGCTACCAATTTTTGTCATCTCCAGTCCACTTAATTGCTAAAATACCACTTCATTAATTCCTTTGCTCTTTGAGTAAGAACCATGGTGATCTGTGGCAATATCCATTTAATTTGAAAGCTCTTTTTGAGAAGCAGTCTGAGATGCTATCTCAGAGATGCAACTAGGCCTTTCCTCACACAAAATAATGACTAATATAACAATCTAAAATATGAACATTATTAATTATGAAGTAATTACAATTGCCAAGCTCATCCAGCGCCATCTCTAGCAAAACACCTTTCAATAGCTGCCTCCAAAATTAGTAAAATTCCTGAGTTTCCTGACTACACAGTGTAGCTGTACATTTTCCAAATGAAATCATTGCAAACAGGAGAGTATTATGGCCCTTGGTAGGCCTCTGGAAGGGGTTTTGCTTGGTGGAAAAAAAAGAGTAGAGGCAGAGGACAAAACCTCTTTTTGAAAAATCTATTTTTATCAGCTTGTTGAAGAGCCAATTTCAGAGCAAGGTGAAAGGCTTGCTTAAAGCTGACCTTTCTGAGATGAGATGTCATGGATCATAGCAGAGCACAGATGCTTGCATCCCAGGACTACTGGGAAGTAGTCCTTTCTACAGAAATGTAAAAGCCAAAAAAAAGTAAAATGTAGTATATGTGTACATATGTATCACCTGGACTGAGTGAGAAAATCACCAAGCTGTAAGGAGAGATCTCCACAGGCAGCAGAAGGAAGAAAACATGCCTGTGAAAACCTCACATGGATGCTGAAATGGCAAACACTCTTGTAATATGAGGCAATGCAACCCAGAGTAGAATCATGTGAAAGCAGTTTCCTGCAGTTCAGCAAAGTCACTGCACATCATCTGGGAGGCAGTAGCTGGCTGTTCATGTACCCACATTCTGTTCATAACCTTAGGCATCCAGAGAGATTTAAGCCAATATGCTGAGCATCACAACTGTAACAAGCTAAAAATGTATTTATGGTTTCTTATGAAGAATTGAATGACAAGTGATGCATTCCTGATCAAGGGAGCTTGATCACTTTCTGCTAGGTGACATGCCCACAGTAAAGTATTAGGCAAAAAAAAAACACAATTAAATCTTTAAACTAAAATATTCTTATGATCTTTCTGGAACATTTTTATCCCTTGTGGAAGAACATCTTCACAGATTGTTTGTAATTACACTGAAACCTGAGGGATTTATTAATATAGAAATTGAGTTAGGTACAAATAGCTTAGCATATATTTTGGATTCTTTCCTATTCTAGACAATTTGGAACCTGATAGATTAAATTAACTATGAGGAATGATAGAAGAAACTATCTTAAATCACTATGGGGATTCAGTTACTAAAATGATGTAATAGTCTTATGAAAATGTGTATAATAATGGGAGCATCCTCTGAGACTGTTGCATGCAACTCTGATTCATTCACCATTTAACTTCTTCAAAATATTTGATTTACCTTGGAATTCTTTCACATTTCAAATATTTGTGCCTACAGTTCAGGTAATAAATACCATTCCTTCAAAATCGAAGCATTTTGTTAAATGTGAAATATCATGTTAATACCATATTTCAAATACATTTTATGTCATGGCTGTTAACTGATAAAGAAATTGAGGAAACTTGAGGAGCTATAAAAAGGAAATGCTTAAAACTATTTAAAAAATTTTTAAAATTACATTGAAAAATCTTAAATATGATTTCCAGTTGGTAGAGAAAAGAGTCCTTCCAGGGAGCTGACTGGCTTTCTGAATACTAAAAAAAGTAAGCACTAAAGGGAAGTGTGTGCCACAGAACAGATGCGTTGTATAAATTGGATTAAATCAGGCAAATGGGCAAATAGCATCCATACTGTATATAACAAGGATAAGTAAGGATAAATATCCTGGGTTTTCTCTGAAGAGTTTAAACAATGTCTAGCATTTTGGTATTGAAAAACATTAAGAGCTAGGTACATTCGTAGTGTACCTGTAGTGTACTTTCTCCTTCACTGTCTGCAGGTAAATTCAAACATTCAGTCTACATTTATACCATTTTCACTGTGTACACAACATTGTTCTTGGATCAGATGGCATAGAATTTCTCATGGCAATCCTTTTTACCACGTAGAAATTCCTGACCAGGACTAAAGAATCCTTTGATCCTTTACAGTAAAGAATCTCACAAATATATGCTTGTATTTGAAACGATTTTGGAAAAGGGCTGGTGCAACTTGCTGGAAGTGAAGACATGGCAAAGTTGCAGCTTTTGCCTGTTCAGTGGTTCTGCATCTTCAAATAGGCCATTTTAAATTCTTAAGTTTAAAGTAGCATTGTTTGGTGCTGTGCTGGGAACTGGCAGTGCTGAACCGCCTAGCAGGCTTTTTGCAGGGCTGCCAGCACAGCCTCATGATACAGCAGAGCTCTGGCTGACAGCAAGTCCTTTGCAAATGCATACCCTGACTCCTGTCCCCTCTGGACTGCAAGATTTTTTGCCCTGGTCCTAAGCCATCACAATTAATAAGTGCAACAGTACACATAACAGGAGTGCAATTTGCAGCGTGCCAGACTTGATGTTTCACAGCCCAGTGATGAGCACACGGCATGTTCATCAGGGCATGGCATGGGCTCTGAGCACAGAAAATATCACCGGGTATCCTAGAAGACTGCATAACAAAGAAGAGGATGATTTGGGACCAAACTGTAAGGCAAGGACCTGGGCAGAAAACACCCATGTTTCCCCACTGAAAGAATTAGCTGGCTTGGTCCAAGTCAGAGCTGTGTGGATAACCAGAAGATTAAGTGTCCAAACAGGGAATGAATTAACTTAGCAAACAGATTTGAACAATTACATAAATCATCTTAATTTTGAACACTAGAATTCCCAGGCTATGTAAGCTTGGGCTGCTGAGCGTGCCTTGATCTGGAGAGAGAGGGGAAGGCTTGTGCACCTGGTGGGATTCTAAACTAAGGTCAGTTCTGCTCAAGCCTCCATGGACACAGAAAATTAGGCATACTCAAGACCCAGGCCCTATGTACTCAGAAGGTTTTCAACTCACAACGAGCTTTTGATGCTGCAAGTGGCATTTTGGCGTAATTATCAGTTTTCATTTAAGAAGGAGGAACTTAAAGTTTCTATGCTTTCCTAGTTAAAGAGGGTTGAACCACACTCTTTGCATTCCAGGAAACTCATTTCTTCATTTCAAGGACCTGGAAGTGTTCCCTGTCCACAAATATATCTACAAGAGTTGTGATACTAAAGAGAGACAGAAAAAAAACCCAAAACCCCCCCCAAAAATGAGAACATGACTCAGGCAAAAAGAAAATTCTTTCTTAGAGAGACCTGTGAATTTCACTTGTTAAACTATTGTTATAAGACATAATACCTTCAAGTATAAAAACACCCATGGAAAAAAATGAAAAACACAGATTAATAAGAGTAAAATGTTAAAGAAATCCAACACCTTATGGATTATCCTTACCTCAAGAACTGGAGAAAGTTATAGAGATTTAAGAGGACTTTTAATCCCAGCTGAAGACAGATGGGTTTTCGTTATTGCTTTCTGATATTTCATCCCTTTCATTAGATTATGGTCACAGTGAACCAGTCATGACAAACCAATAGATTGTCAGATCTATTAAAAGATCGTGTGACTTTTTAAAATAATAAAAATATTATTTTTTTAACTTCTAATGAGCAGAGAAGTCAGATGAAATTCATTCACATGTTACAAAAGCCAATTCTGATAATAATTAGGATTTTAAGTTGCTTTATTTGCATGCATATATTTCCTCTCATCTGGAAGCCTTCCAGTGTACTGATTAATTGAGTATAAAAATCTAATTTGGAATAGACATGGAAGGAATTATAAAAAAAAGTTAACCTTGATGCCCTCGTGTAACATTAATTACAGTTGAAACACACCAGTTGTGCCTATTAACAAGTAAAAATTTTGTCATTCAAAAATCCTTGTACATTGCAACATTTTGAACTCAATAAATATTTTCAACACAGAAAGTTTTAGATAAATCTTTCTATGTTGAAAGTAGAGAAAACCAGTTCCGTACCCAAGCCAGGCACCACAAGGTTGGTACATTTTTCTCATATGAATTTATTAATCTCTTAAGCTTAGAATTCACTTGAGAAAACAGTTATGAGTATAGTGACTATCTCTGTCAATTCATGCATTTTGGATGAAATAAAACATATCAATGTATGTATCTGTAAACCCAAACCCCTTCAAAACAGAAATGTTCTTCAAGTTTTCTGGTTGGAAACAGGTACAACACTAGGGATATTAAAGAAAATGTAGTGAATTAATTCCTCTTTCTTATTCTGCTCACGTATGCAGCTTTCACTTCAGTTATTAAATGATAGTGTCTTGATCCATGAGTATTCTTTCTTTCCTTCCTTCTCTTTCTGCCTCATGGGAGAGAGGAGTGGGTGATGTTTTGCTGCTGGCCAGGATTAATCCAACACAGCAGCCAGAGAGCCACTGGAAGAGTGCACACTGAACTGTGGTCTGTATCCCAAACTTTTGCATAAAAAACTTCCAGCATTCCCTATTAAACTGTATTGCTGAGAGGGGTTTTTCTTGGCAGAACCAGAATTCTGTGCCTTTTTTTTCGGTTGTGCCTGGAGATGCTGCTTGAGGGGGAGCCACAAGCAAAGACTATGGAATAAGAACATAAGGCCCCTCACTATCAGTTCATGTCCCAGGCAGCCCCAGGGGCCCAGTGCTGTTCTTTCCCCAAAAAAGGCACAAGAGTTGGGTATTAATAAAGCTGATTTACAGCCTGTGGCTATATACCAAATCAGCCAATTGGTTCACTGCAGGAAACACCTCAGGAGTGATCTACTGTCATGTGGACTTATGCCACAGTGCTAAATATGCCAACTGCATCTTGGTTTGCAGACAACCATACTCGGGGCTGCATGAAAAAAAACATAATCAACAGAGGTGATTCCAGCCCTCTGCTCTTGTGATACCCCACCTGGAGCCCTGTGTCCAGCCCTGGGGACCCCCACATAAGTATCTGGATCTGTTGGATTGAGTCAAGAGGAGGGTTACAAAGATGATCAGAGACCTGAGGCACCTCTCCTATGAACACAGGCTGAGAGCTGGGGCTGGTCAGCCTGGAAAAGAGAAGGCTCAGGGAGAGCTTAGAACAGCCTTTCAGCACCTGAAGGGAGCCTAAAAGAAAGAGGGAAGTTTTACAAGGTCATGGAGTTACAGGACAAAGGAAAAAACAGCTTCAAACAAAAAAAGAGAGTAGGCTTGGGTTTTAAGAGAAATTCTTCACTCTGAGGGTGGTGAAGCACTGGAACAGTTGCCCAGAGAAGATGTGGATGCCGCTTCTCTGGAAGTTTAAGGCCAGGCTGGATAGGGCTTTGATCAGCCTGGTCTAGTGGAAAGTTTCCCTTCCCATGGCAGAGAGACTGGGTCTAGATGATCTTTAAGGTCTCTTCCAACACAAACCATTAAATGATTCCATGATTTTATGACTATGACTCTGAAGACAAAGTGCAAGCAAATCACAATGATTTAGTGATACACACACTCCAATAGTATCTTCTGTTTGGAACATTTGCTTCTGTAAATTACTTAAAGACTTTGTGTTATGGTATCTCTATTTCAATTAGTATATTGCTGATTAAATTTTAGTGCCAGCAGAAAAAAAGAGTTTTATGTTTGTTGCTCTCTGGGTAGCACTTTAGATTGAAATATGCTATAAAAATTGTGCTGAGGTTTTCAGGCCAAAAAAGGAGACAGAAATAACAAGAAAAGGGAAATCCTGTCAATGTGAATTAAGCAACACTCCTTGATCAACTTCTTTCATTGACATATAAATTTTAATTCAGAGCTTTGAAAGCTATTCTGAAATTCTGTTATAAGAAGTGAAAATTAGCAAGAACTTTTAATTCTGTTATTGATTTTCAGGTATATAAGCAAATAGAAAATTGTCAAAACCAAAGAGTTAAGTTCCATTACTAGTGTCTGCTGGTGACAAAGCAGTCATTTCCATAACTGTGTAAGAAAGTTGGGCAGGGAGAACTAAAGGTTGAAACAGTCAGAACAAGCTTTATGTAACAATGGCTAGGAGGGTAGTGGGTGAAACAAGCTGCTGCAGGGGTGCACTAGAGCCAGTCTCCAGTACTTCCAGACAGGAGAGTTTTCCTTTAGGTTCCCCATAAGTGCACTAAATTATTTGTTCTCTGAAATCTCGTGCTGTTGTTAGGATTTGGGTGGCTTGAACAGTCTGATGGGCAGGAAGGAGTCCATACACCAGCATCCTCTATCAGGGATCTGCTCCTTTTCAACACACAGTGTCAGCCGCATAAATAACGTTACTGAATTAGCAATAGATTTTCATATATCAAATTGATACACAGCAGGTCCTTAGAAATCTGTCAGAGATTGTTATGTAGACAAAGGACTCGTTTTATTGTGATGTCCTAACTAATGCTTTAGCAGAACATATCTGTTCTCTAGGATGAAGACCTTGGTAGAAATGAAGCATCTGATGTATGGTTCACACATCCCCTGCCCCCTAGTTGTTCTGGAAAATCTTTATGCCATTCTGAGAGATGATAGGTTTTAAAATTAAAATCTAAGTAAGAAAAAATGTCTAAGTATCATATTAGGACATAAATAAATACATTAGTATTTTATGTGAATACAAGAAGGTGGTGTAACAGTTTGTTGAGGAAGTTCTAGTTAAATCAAACCTACAAATATGAATTATACACTTTTTTTTTTTTGGTTTTTCAGAAGAAAATCCTTATTTTTTCTCCTGAAATGCTAAGACATAATTTTTTCGGTAGTCCACCTGAAGCGAGTTTGAAGTTGAGGAGCTGAATGGAAATGCAGCTGTGGTTCCTGCCTCAGGGCTGCAGCAGCACCTGGCTGTGGAAGGAGGTGAGGGCTCTGCTGCGATGGCAGCACTCCTCCTGCTGGTGAGAACCCCCCCGAGAGGGACACAGCCCCGGGCACAGACCTGGCCAGACTGATGGTGCAGGAGCCAACTTTCCAGAGAAGGCTGGGAATAATTGCCTCATCAGGGAGACTGAAACTGGGAAAAATCCAAAGGGTGTGGGGAAATGGGAATAAAATGAAAAAGAGTTAGGTAGAGATGAAAGGAGATGTGAGGAGAGCGTTAAGTAGGAAGAGGTCATGGCCCAGAGGATAATAACACCAAAGAACAAAGGTACAGTTACTTGAAAGGTAACTGAACAGGACTTAAGGTCTCTAGCCAGTATAACTTGACTCTATCAGAATAAGTGTAAAGTCCACTCCTTGAGACTGCCTTTTCAGTGGTTAAGTCAAAAAAGAACAAAACTGTTTTTTTCTTGCCAGTCACTCTCTTGGGACAATTAAAAGGTACCTCTGAAAGAAAATGTAAACTTCCAAATCTGTTATCACACAAGTTACTAAATAGATATCACAGTTCTGATACTAGAAAAGAAATATCACAGTGAAGCTGTTTTAGCAGTGGAACAGCTTGCCAAGGGAGATAGTGAAATTTCCATCATTAAAGATGTCAAAGATGTCCTTGTTTGGATGTGGCTGTGAGCTACCTGTTTTAGCTTCTGTAGTGCACTTGCTTGAAGCAGAAGGCTTGGTGGAAGACCAGCAGAGGTCTCTTCCAATCTATATCACCCTGTGAATGCAATATGCATTTTCTGGGGAGAGCCTCTGGGGGAGTTTCTATTGGAAGTGAAAAAAATCTAAAACTTGCAAGCACCACAGTCAAGCAGACAAAAGCTTGCCTTAGTCCTGGCATTTCTTCTCTTCACAGCCTTGGTTTGGTGGCTTCTAGTAAGAATTCTTTTAGACCCTTTTCAGTCACAACCTTACACTTCAGCAACGTGATCTCTGCTTTTTGTAGGTGTTGGGCTGACTTGGGCTGTGCAGCAGAAAAGGCAGCGCTGTCAGGACCATGTTCTGATTCATTGCAGCTACTCAAGTCAATGAGGAAAGCTTTGTAGGAAGAAAAGAAGTTTCCTTGAGGCCTGGAGAACTAGAATGTATCCATGCTAGTCTCACTGACCTCAACACACTGCCTACTCAGGGTAAATTTTTGACAAATGCTTTCCTGATTTTCAATATGAACAGCTTCCCATCCAGGATCTATTTTTTGGAAGGGCTGGGCACAGGACAAAAAAGCAAATGCATCTAAGAATTTTTACACAAGCAGAGATTAAGTGAATTTTGAATCATTCAATATAGAAAAGAAATAATTGTATGAGATAGTATAAAAACGTCTATAATGTCATGATGCCCTAAAAAAGGTGAATAGGGAATAATTTCCTATTTTCAACAAGAACTAGAATAAACATCAAAAGAAATTATCAAGCTGCAGATCAGAAGCAAGAAAAGGACTTCTTCCACAAGAGATGTAGTTAAACTATAGAATTCTTTACCCCAGAAAGCCACACTTGCCCAAATATATATATAATTCATAAAAACAATTAGACAAATTCAGACAAGGTCATTCATCAATGGTTATTACAATGAAAAAGGCAGATACAATCTTTGACTTGAGAAGTCCCCCAAAGAAGTGATTTAGCATGAGAGCATCCATTTTGCCTGTTGATTTAAGTGCACCCATGCCAAACTTTGCCATCTATTCACAAGGACTACACAAACAGTCTGGGCAGAAAACAACTGGCCTGTGCCTAACAAATAGCAGTGTTATCTGCTTTGGCCAGACACAAAGATAGATCCTATGATTTAAGTGCCCCTTCACTTTACACAAAGGATATGACAGGCTGCAAAACAGACTCACTGCACTGCTGTGAATCCAGTCATGCTGAAGCCTAGGCTTTGGAATCCCGGAGCAGAGCCAGATATAATGTTTTAAAAAAAATACAAGGAAATGCATTATCAAAATAGAAGTACCAGATTTGGGAGATTGAATTTCCCACTGCATCCAAAGCATTTCCTGTTCTTTCTTTTGCTGAAGTTACAACTTGGCTTCATTTTTTTTATTTACAATGGTATAACTGAAGGATAATGAAATATGGTTTGTTTTCACATAACAAGTGGATTTCCTAGTATTTGACAGAACAGTATCACTCTGTACTAGCCCTGTTCTTATTCTCTTTCCCAAACTTTCAGTTCTGGCTGCTGATGCATGTGAAACACATTTTTGTCTTCACACTTGGAACAGTAACTGTCAGTTTCACTGAGGATTTTCCATTATCACTTTAGTAAAAAATTTACTAACATTGTAAAGAAACAATTAAAATGCCTTCCCCTAACTTTTCCTCTTATATTTTGGGATAGGAGTATTGTTTTGCCTAAGCAACCCTGGTTTACAACATACACATAAGCTTTTGCAGCTTCAATATATTAAAGTTAAAAAATTCCCATACTTATTATAAATGACTTGTTATTTTGAGATCATGTTCAGTGCTCTTGCTGTACTTTGAACTATTGCATGGCACTGTCTCCCCAGCTCAGCAGCAATATTCCTCTCAAAGTTGCTCAGGAACAACTGGGCTGCAGGAATTAATGAAACCAGAATGTCTGCACCTAACAGCTGCAGAAAGAATCTAGAGGGAGTCCAGGTCTCTTCTCTGAGGTATAAGGACTGTTTTTAAAATGGAGTGGGACTGTGGATAGATGCCCAATATCCTTCTTACTTTAAAGTAATGAGAATTGAAAATCTATCAAAGGAAAAAATTGAATCCCAGGAGGTGCCATTTGCAATTTCAGACTCACATATCTTCCTGTGAGTCTAGCCCTAGGTGACAAAAGGGCACATCTCTGACCCTGGCTGCTCAAAAGGTCACAGAGGTAACACATTAGAGAGACATGCACCCCCACACAGGGGCACTTCAGATCTGTAGCAAACCAAGCATGGTATTAAGCACATCAAAGACATCCCAAAGTGCTGCTCGTGACTGCAGTGCTGCTTCTCCTGCCATGCTTTTCTCCCAGGCAATCTCCTCCAAATTCCAAAGCATCCAAAGAATTTGTTTGATGTTCCCAGCTCACTTATTTCATAGGACCACAGGCCAGCAGACAGTCCTGTCTAAAGCTGTGTAGAAAAGTTTTTCTTCTCTTCGCTGGAGCAAAGGTTTCTTCACTGGTCTGAAGCTTTCCAGACAGTGGTTACACCTGCAGGATTCAGAAAAGCCAAAACCTGGTGATATTGGTGGTCTCATGCAGGCCAGACAAGACCATGGTAGACTCAAGAATGCTGCCTCTTCCTGGCTTGGATGTGAACCCAGGCATTACTGTACAGCACATTCTCTGAAGAGTGTTTCTCATGCTAGCTCCTGGGACCCAGAGAATGCATCCCCAGAGTCCTGAAGGAATTGGCTGATGTAGTGCCAAAACACTTTCCATGATATTCAAAAAGTCATGGTGGTCAGAGGAAGTCCTGGGTGACTGGAAAAAGGGAAACATTTTTAAGAAGGGAAGAAAGGAGGGCCCTGGGAACTACTGAACTAGCCTCACCTCTGAGCCCAGGAAGATCATGGAACAGATCCTCCTAGAAGCTGTGCTAAGGCGCATGGAGGAGAGTGAGGTGGTTTGAGACAGACAGCACAGCTTCACTAGGGGAAAATTCTGTCTGAGAAAATTTATGGCTTTTTATGAGGGAATGACTGCATCAGTGAACAGGAGAAGGACTGCAGAAATAATTTCTCAGGTCTTCTGTAAAGCCTCTGGCGTGGTCCCCCACAAAATCCTCTGCAGATTGGAGAGTCACATCCAGAAGGTAGCAGTCAACAGAGTCCCAATGGGCATCATTGACAGGGGATGTCCCTCAAGGGGTCATAGTGGGACCAGTGTTATTTAATATCTTCATTAATGGTATAGATGAAGGGATTAAGTGCACCCCCAGTGTATTTGCAGATGACACTGAGCTGAGTGTGCAGCTGACATACCTGAAGGACAGGATGCCATCCAGAGGGGCCTGGATAAGCTCAAGAAGTGGGAGCATGGGAATCTCATGAGGTTTAACAAGACTAAGTTCAAGGTGCAGCACCTGGATCAGGGCAATCCCCAGTACCAACACAGGCTGGGGGATGAACAGATGGAAGCAGCCCTGTGAGAAGGACTTGGGAGTGCTGGTGGATGAGAAGTTGGACATGAGCTGGCAAAGTGTGTTTGCAATCCAGAAGCTAAACGTGTCCTGGGCTGCATCCAAAGCAGCGTGGGCAGCAGAGCCAGGGAGGGGATTCTGCTGCTCTGCTCTGCTCTGCTCTGGTGAGAGCCCAGCTGCAGTGCTGTATCAGCTCTGGGGCCACAGCACTGGACCTGTGGAAGCGAGTCCAGAGGAGGCCTCCAAGATCATTTAAGGGGTTATGCAGCTCTCCTATGAGGAAAGATTGAGAGAATTAGCATTGCTCAGCCTGGAAAGGAGAAGGCTTTGAGGTGACTTAATTGTGGCCTTCTAGTGCCTGAAGGGAGCTTACAGAAAAGATGGAGCAAGACTAATTATCAAGGTATGTAGTGACAGGGCAAGGAAGAAAGGACTGAAAAGAGTAGGTTTAGATTAGATATTAGGAAATTTTCTTTGCTGTGAGGGTGGTGAGGCACTGGAACAGGTTGCCCAGAGAAGCTTTGGATGCCCTATCCCTGAAAGTGTTCAAGGCCAGGCTGGGTAGAGCTGTGAGCTACCTGGCCTAGAGGATGATGTCTCTGCCCACAGCAGTCAGGGTGGAGCTGGGTGATCTTCAAGGTTCCCTTCCAAAGCAAACCATTCTATGATTCTATGATATACTGCATTTTGTCTATTTAATTAAGCTATAATTAAAGCAGACAGTAAACAAAAGAATTATGTTAACAGCAGGAATGAGATAAACTTGCTCACTGTTAAAAACAATTGAAAACAGATACTCTTTTTTGTAGACTGTAGCCTAGCAGCAAACTGTTGCTTGTAACACATTTTCTATTATTCTATGAATTATCTGAATCTGCAAGAGAGTGAAATGTGATCCAGTAGTTTGTGAGCAGAAGCTCTCAGGAGGAAAACTACTTGGATTACAATTTCTTATTCAAAGAATACTTTCTGTAAAATACTTAAACTTTTGTCAGAGCAGCTGTCTGAAACCAAGTGAGCAATCTAAATAAGTAGAGCAACTGCTATTCTCTGTAGATTGACAATAAATTTATTAAAGTGTCTTTTGATGTGGTCAGAACTTCTTCCATAAAACCTCTGTTATCCCCTTAACATAAGAGATGTTCCTCAGGGAAGGCCGAGGAACAGGAAAAGCTGAAAATCCTGATTTCAGAGCACCATTGAAGAGTTAAGTGACTCTGCACTTCCAGAGCAGGTTCTGTGAGAGCCAGCCCTTAGATTATACCAGCTCCTGGTGCCTACTGGGTGGCACAGAAGAAAATCTGCTCAGGAAGAGCTCTGATTTCTACCTAGGCTTCCTCCAACCTAAATGAGTCCTTTGGACCATTATGAGTTAGACTCAAATGATGAGTAAATAGATTGACTGTCAAAATATTGTAGAAAGTTAGGATGAAGCTAATAAAGAAGTTCAGGTATCTCAGCAGTTCAGCCTACTGTCCTGTGGATAGCAGGGTTTCCTGAGGAGTTTGTCAAAACTGGGCAATAACTGCTAGAACCTAATTTCCCATTAACCAGAGAAAATAACCATTAGAGAAGAACAAAAAAATAACCATGGCCTCAGGCACAGAAGAACTGTGTGGCTCTGAGGCATAACTCTGTCTCTGAAGCTCCAGAGCTGTCAGAAAATAAGCTAAATTAGAGCTTTGGTAGTGCAAGAAAACAAAATTATGTACCATTTTGAAAGATTTTTTGTTAAATGGGTAAGCTGCCTTTCATCATTATTTTCTCTGTCCAAACCAACATAAACAGTGTGTAGAGCCCCAAATATTGGCTAAGTACTTAGGTCCACTAAAGTTAATATTATGGACCAAATGATTCACTTGATGCAATTATAACACCTGATGCAAGTTCTCAGATCAATACAATGTTATTGTTTCAAAGACACAGGGCAAAAAGAAATTCTCTAAGAAACATTTTACTTTGGGAAAAATATATTAAGACACCCTGTTCCCAGTGCAGAAATAAATAGATAAAGACAGTCAGACAGACATATTCTGTTTTATTGGCACTAATTACTTATAGCTTATTTTGTAATTCTATAGAATGTTTTCTGAGGACCAATTTATACACAAACATATGAAGTATGCAAACACAATCCAAAATGCAAGAGCTTTGAAGATAGCTTTAAGTAGCAGAATTAATATACATGAATATTCAGCTGGCTCTGTCACATACATTTAAAATAGATTCTTCCTAAAGAGATCTGGGATGGGATGCAAAATTTACTGAGATCCACATCGTTGTCTGCAATTTAAAAGTGAGCAACCCACATCATAATAAACCAAGGAAAACTGCTACATGTTTTACATTAAGAAAGCTTTTTTTGTGGCAAACTTTTCAGTTAAAGAAACTAAGAACCAGCTAACCTTTTAGAAGACTTTTTGGTTACTGTTGCTGACTTCTCAGACTAATTTGCACTTTATTGAAATCTAAGGTCTTGGTTATTTCTATGGACCTTCACTCAGGCATCAAAAAACTAACAAGTATATTTAAAGAAAAGTAACATCATATTCAAAGGAATATACTGAAACAAACAACAAAAATCCCCCACAAAACCAACAACAAAAACCTCCCAACAAAAGAACAACCTCTTGTGACATTTTTGTTAGGATAAAAACTGCTAACTATCTATGTGTATAAATCAATATCTGAATAGTAAAAGCAGTACAAATATATTACATTAGTATGCGTTACTTATTTAATGCAAGTTGTAGATAAAATGGACACTGTAGTGCCCAAGCCAACACTTCCTTAAGAGCTCCTGGCTGTTCTCATAAAATTAATTAACTAACACTGAAGAATAAAGACATGAAAGTGAGATTTTTTTTTTTACTCAGTATAAAATTGATATTTAAGGTTTTCTCTCCTTTAATCAAGAGGATTTTGGTTTTATTACCCTTCACCTTCAGCTCCCAAGAATTCATTATCAGATTTTGCCAGTTCTGCAATATAAAAGTACAGAGCTTGTATGAAATCCTGTGACAAAAACCTGTAAATTTCACATAAAACACAACAGAAGGACAATCACTGCTATCTTAGAACAATCTTTTTGTAGTAAAAGGTGATAACAGCAAATTGTTTCAGTGCTTGTGTCTTAGTTATCAGCAGTGCCCATGACTTGACTTATCTATGTAACCAGAAGCTCAGTTCAGGGATACAGAGTCAGATTGATATTTTTATAATCAGTAAGACAACGTGATAGCACAGAATCCTGTTGTTTTGGGACAATAAAAAAGGATGTGGGTGTGGCTGTAAGAATACCTCCCTATGAATGTGAAATCACAGAATAACTACTGGATTGTGAGATGATGTATACAAATGCTTTTCTTCAAAACCATCTATTCTTCTCACTTGGTTTCCTGCTTGAAACACAGATGAGTTCTTACCCCACCAGATCTAGTTTTCAGAGGATGACAAATCTTGTGTTTAGTGAAAGTGCTTGTGGCCAAAATTCTATACTAAATACACAGAATCATAGAGGAAGGGAAATTTTTCCTTCCATCCAGTTGGAATTTTTCTTCTTCCAGACTCAGTATTGTCTTCACTCTTTTCCTTGTACCCCTTTGGGCAGAATAACAAAACAATTGGATTCCTTGAGCCTCTCTTTAAGCTAAACAATCAAATTCCCAGCTTCTCACTTTATATCACATGGTCCAGCCCCTCAGCCATCTCATTCTGGCGCCCTGCTAGGTTAACTGCAGTTCTGTAGTGCTGCAAAGTCTATAGCAGCCATTACCTTTTGATTTATTCGTGCCTCTTCCCTTATCCAGCTGTGCAACTCTGAGAAGACCAAACCACAATAACTTTTTTTTTCCTCTTGTCACTTTGTTAAATATGTCCTTTTGGGATGTGAATGCTTACAAGTAGGAATTGCTTCTACCATTTGTATGTACCAAGTGTGTTCCAAATATACCAGGATTCTGTTCTCTGTTGGCTTCTGGGTATTGCTACAATAGAAAAAACAATAATACTTATCCACAGTAAGCACAAAGGGGAAAAATATTGCAACGGGACAAAAAGAGAATGACCAAATCATAAATAAAAGCCAAAGTATGAAGTGGGGAATGATTTATTTTATTGAGCCCAGATGGTTATTTCACAGAGCAAAAAGCAGAAGTCCATAGAGGTTGGAAAACCCACCCATTTTTGCTTCACTGCCTGAAGCTGCCATCATTGTACTTTCCACAGCCACTGGACAAAGACATGGATCTTGGGAGTCACATCTCCCAGTTCCTTTATCCTGGAGTTCTCTCTGCAGGATGGGTTTCACTAGAGTCTCTCTCTGGTTTTATGCCAGCTGATCTTACCTGAAATGTTGGTGTTTTGTTGTCAGAAGTATATATTTGCTGAAGTCAAAATCAGGCTGTAGATGTGATGTGTCTTTCAGAAGGTTCCTGGGATGCCAGATTTTTTTTATCTCATTGTGAAAACTCACTGAATGCAGATTAACCCCAACGTTTCTCAAATCCAGGAGGATATCTGGATAGTTATTCACGTTGTTACGCAAGTGATATTGGTAATCTCATTCATGCAAACAGGTGGCCAGCTGAAGATTATAAAATGCCATTAAGTAGAGATTAATGTTCCTCACTATATTGTTGAAGGGTAAACAAACTTTTATCACTAAATGCAACTTTATCTAGGTTACTAGTCATTTAGAATTTTTATAAGCTTATTTATTTCATATTTCTGAGTGAAGCAAGCAGAAATTGTGTACAAATTCAAAGCACTGTGAATGAGGATATTGTTAGGTGTTACCAATTTTTTTCACCCAAAATTTTTTTTCCAAAATTTTCTTTTTCTCCAAAGGGTTCAAGGAATTTTCTCAATTCCAGTTTCTACATTAAGTTTTGGAAGCGTATTCTGTTGTTTATTTCCCAGTTTTTCAGGGTTAAAAATGGAAAAAACTGTTGAAGAATCATTAGTGGAAATGCAACAGGAATAGACCATTAAAATTACTGCTGGTAGAAAAAGGTTTCTTGGCTTTTATTTTTTCCTGTGCTTCGTAAATAAAAGGCTTGGATACTCTCAATGACTAAAGTCATAGAAATAATTAAATACTCATCCTCCATGTTGGAGTTCAAAGCCCAAGTTCTTACTTTCTCTCATAGAACTAACATATATTTAAGCCAGTAGATTAAAAGGCATGGAAAAATAATGGAATTGTCCTGAAACAAAATTGAAGATCAAATTACTAAAAGCAAATGAACACAAAACCCAAACAGAAAATCCCCTCCAATTCAATTTATTTGCTGTTGAGATTCTCTTGGGTGAATTCAGAAAATGTAATTCAACTTCTGCCTATTTTAAATTATAAAGTTCTGTGTAATAGGGTAAAAATTATCTGTGGAGTTTCTGGGTTTCTTCCTCACAGTGTTTTTTGACACAAAAAGTTACAAGATTTCCTGACTTTCCTAATCTGAAAGTTTTGTTTATAGAATTTTCCTTATTGTCTGGATAAAACCCTGCAGCTTTTCCTTCTACAAATAAATAAAAACACACAGATTTTTTTTTCCCTTGGAATTATCTAGATTGCTCTAAAAATTCTGTTAACACACAGCAGTGTCTTTTAAATTAACAATTTTTAGTGCTTTTTTGGTATGCTGTGATAGAGTTGCCTGTTTTGTGAAATTAATAGTTCCATGGAAACATCAAATCAGTGCTCAGTGATGGCCAAAATCCATGGTAAGTGCTGGTAAATTACTAGAGAAAGAATAGAGAATAAAAGATACTGCTACGCTGATACCATGCAGTTCTCAAACTGTTCCTTGCCAACTTCCTCCTCTACACAACTTAAACACAAAAAATTCTATATCAGGATTGGAAAACGTATGGACATGGTCAACAGTGAAGACAAAGGGTGTGGGAAGCCTCTATATGAGAACAACTTGACAATAACTCTTCCATTTAGGTTGGAGATGACCAAGGTAATGGAAAGTATACCAAAAACCTACAAAATCATAAGTGCCCAAGGAGAGAGAGAGGCTACAGCTCACTGCTTCTACCAAAAAACCCCCAGGAGCCATCAAATAAGGCTAATATGCAGCAGGTTCAAACTAATCAAAGGAGGAGGCTTTTCACCCAATGTTAAACTGTAGAACTCTCTTGCCAGCTGCTGGTGAGGACTGAGTGTTTGCCTGGCTTTGAAGGGAGAAAGGGTAGTGTAAAAGAGACATCCATGGAGTGGTAAAATACAGAGAAGTCACTTCTGTGCTGGCAAGTTTCCAAGCTGTAATTCCTTGAAGCTGGAAAAGTATTTGGGGCATTTGCCAATATATGTTTTCTCTATTCCTATATTCTTCCTCTGGGTATCTGAGCTGCTGATAAGGAATGCAGAGGTATGAGGCCATCCATGCCCGTGTGGCAGTGGCCAAAGAACTCTACTTCCTGCATAAGCACCCATGACTTTCAATCTTTCCTCATATCTGTGGGTTTTCTCTGCCTTCTACCAGCCACTGCCAAGGCAAACCTTTAGCCCTGGCCAAGTTCACCGCATTTTGACATTCCCTGGATTCTGCATTATTCATGGGTTTGTACCAGCCATCCAGAGTCTCTCTGCATGCTGAATTTATGCAGCTCCAATTCATCCTCTTGCTCTTAGTGTTGTTTAGAAGCCAACTCAGAGCTTTTTACACCTGCCCCAACTACCACTGCTGTCTGTCTATACTGTCTGTCTGATGTAGCAGAGCCGCTGAGCCTTAGGAGCACCTTAGTAGGATGCTACAGATTCTGCAGGTGCCATTGGGAAGAAAGCAAAGGTGAAGAGGGAAGGGAGGACATTTATTGTAATTGTGCCCATTTTGTGTGTCTTGCCAGGCTCAAACTGGTCCTTACTGACTTGTGGATGGCTCTCAGAAGTGGGAATGCAGGTGCCATTGGCATTCCATATGCCAAGCAGAAATTCACTCTTAGACTTCTGTGGGCCCTGGCTGGAGCAACAGCTATAGCTGTTCTCCCCAGGCCAACACCACGGGTACAAACTGGCATTCAGATTTTTGTCATTAATGTGACATAAAGACTAAACTAATGCTCATTTCCTCCATCTGGAGTCATAGAATCATGGATTCATAGAATGATACTGGTTGGGAGCAAGTCCACTTGCCCAACACAACATTCCTCACCTGCCTGAAAAAAACAAAAATTAAACTGCAGAATTTAGGCTCCAAGGTCTCATCACTCTTCTTGGCATTTCTTGCCAGCTCATGAAAGTTACTTCTGGCTTAGTGTTCTGGCTTCTGTTAACGTTTCTCAGGTGCACAATGCTGCCCACACATTGCATGGCTAAGCTCGTATCTAATTCAGATTTGAGAATTCATTTGAATTTGCATGGTACAGCAGCCAAAGAACTTCTGTCATAAGGAGGTTAAGGAGTGGATTGCAAAATGGTGAATGCAGAGTGCGTAATGCTCACATGGAGACAGGCTCACATCCAAGCAGAAAAGGCTATTAAATCATTTTAACACAGCAATATTTACATATGTGGAAGGCATAAAATATTTGTTTAAATACTATTCCAATAATAGGGAGCCAGAAAGGATGCTCTCTGGTTTCTTTATAAGAAAAATTGAAGAGGTGTTTTATAACATGAGTTTATTTTTGAAAGCTCAGTAGATCACATCATATGCGGTCTAACTGTAGTGTTCATAAACTACAGATTTTCTCAGACACCATATATTTTCTAAAAGGATTTTGCACCATACTGTGTTATTTCTATTGTCTATTCCATGTTATTTTTCACCTTTTATGATTGATCATCTGGTGAAATTTAAACTTCTAAGTGTGTTATTTCGAATGAACCATACTAATGAATGTTACACAATGTAATTTGATACCTTTTCTATGCCATTAAACTAGAGTGAATAAAATAAATATTAAAAGTCTAAATAATTTCTGGTCTTATGTCTAGTGTGAGGTGAGACATTACATGAAGGCAGGGTGGGGAGGCAGAGTGGTATATTCAGATACAACAGGAGTGCTTTGATTCCAGTACCATATGGAAACAGCAGTCCTAAGTTCTCAGACAGTATTGGGTTGCTAATTTTGTATTCATTGAGTGAAAGATTTAGCACTCATTAAGTGAAAGAGACTGCCATTTATGGTTAAATAAGATTCCAGAAGTATAATGGGAATAGGAAAAACAAAAGGGGGTTAACTTGACTAGTCCTGTAAACTTGCATTTTTGAAAGATATTATTACTCCAAAAGTAAAAATATACATGATTTAATCCTTCAAGAAAATAATAATAAAAAACCTCAATCATTACTTTTACCAGCTATCTGGTGATTCCCATTGGGAATAAGCATGAGAACAGAACAGAACAAAAATATGTCCTGTGTGTGGTTGTATGGATGGGAAGGAGTTGGGTTGAAAGTTCATGGTTCATTATAAAGGACTGAAATGTGAGTCTGAATGGCTGACTATACAGAAAAAGATAAAGTGACACTATAATCAGCACAATTGGTATTTTTTCTTTGTGAATGGGAGATACCATAGCAAGTCATACCACAGCAATGTGTGCTTTTGTCTTACACACCAGAAATTTTCTATTTCCAGGAGAAACAATCTACTCTATGAAGGTATTATTTGATAGCTTACCTGCTATGGATATTTCATTGTGTTTAGTCTCAGCCCAGGACCTGCAGGTCTGAAAATTCTCTGGGACATGAGACTTAAGCAGCAACCAGCTAAGTGCCACAATGTACATTTATTTATTTATTTATTTATTTATTTATTTATTAAAATTGAAAGTGTTTTGAGGGAAACCTATCAAAAAAATGAAAGCCTACATTGAACTAAAGTTACTGGATGCTGATCCTTGTTCATTTGTCTATACACTTATGCTTTGGCAAAGAAAGTCCACCAAAGAAAACTGGCTGGTAGATACCATTTTGAATTTGTAATTTAATAATCCAATTACAAATATAAAGCTGTTCAACCAGCTCAATCCAATATATGCCATTCCTTTTGGATTTATCCTGCCACTTATTCCCCTCTTATTCATTTTTAGCTCTTGTATCAGACTTCCAAGACTGCCCCAAGGAGAAAATTATCTTCAGGTTAAATTGGTTGCAAGCTTCCATGTTGATGAATACACTAATGACGTTTATCAGAAGACATTACAACTTGAGTTTGGTATACCATTACAAACTCACCCACAGTGTTATTATTTTAAAAATAAATAAATTCATTGATACATAGATACTACTAAGTTTCATGAATAATAATTTTTATAATTCTTTTATCTTGTTTTTTTAGTACTGGATGGCTTCAGGATAAGAAATTTCCTAGAATTCTTTTTTTTTTTTTTTTGTGGCATAGAAATGAGGGTATTTCACAGCTTGTCTACTCAGGTGTGAAGGATGAAAATGGTTTATAAAGAGGGCAGTCATTTCACAGCATGTGGGATTTAGATATGCTTTTAACTGAACAGTTTTACATTCTTCATTTTGCATTCACTTGTCACATTTGTTGTGCCAAGTTATGGTCTGAAAGCTTGCTTTATCTAAGCATGTGTTGGTTCCACATTTGTTATTTCAGATGTACCATTTTCCTTTTCTTTTTTTTTTTTCTGTTATTAAGTTATATTGTTTCTTTTCCATTTTTACACACTTCTACCACAAATAACATTGATGGGAAGTAGCTTGAATGCCTATGGATGTGCATCTGAGAAGGGTAGCAGAATCCAGCATCCTTGACATGCTGAAGGGCAGGGCTATCATTCAGTAGAACTTGACAAGGTTCAGGGAAGATCTGGAAGGAACCTTGAAAGATTCAACAAGTGCTGTACCTGGGAAGAAAGAACTGCTTGCAACAGCACAGACTGGTGATATTCTGGCTGGGCAAACAGCTCTGCTGGAATGGGAGTCTTGGTAGCAGCAAGCTGAATATGAGCCAGCAGTGTGCTCTGGCAGCCAAACAGGTCAGGTCTCTCAAGGAGTGTATTCATAGGAGTGTAGCTGTCACATTGAGGAAAATTGCTGCTCCTTGCTGCTCAGCCTTCATCAGACTGCATCTCAAAATCTGCACTCAGCCTTGGGCCCCACTTATGCAAGAAAGACCTTGACAAGCTGGAACACTCTGCAGAGGCCACCTGATCAGTCAAGGGATTGGAGCATCTGCTCTGGCAGGAGACTGAGGGAACAGAGCCTGCTGGCCTGGAGAGGAGGCTTGGGTAGGACACATGCCCAATAGCAGCCTTCTAAAACCTGCAAGGATATCACCAAGGAGATGGAAGAAGGCTTTCCACAAATGTGGATGCCAGTGGGATGAGAGAAGGTGTGTAAGTTGATAGAAAGAGATTCAGGCTGGATAGAAGGAGATACTTTTCCAGCATGAAGACAGTCAAACAGTGGATCAAGTTGTCAAGAGAGGTTATGCAATCTTCATTCTTAGATATTTTCAAGGCCAGTCTGGGCAAAGTCTTAAATAGCCTGGTCTGACCACATAATTGATGCTTTTTCAAATAACAGGTAAGACTGGATCACCTCCCGAGGTCACTCTTGACCAGAACTTTTCTATCATCCTATGATCAACCTAGAAACCTTCCTGAATTGGAGAAAGTGCAAATAAGTATTTTTTTCCAATATTAGCAATGTTCTAAATATGGCTATTACCACTATGCAAATAGGTAATTTCCTTTTGCACAGAAATTTTCCCTGTATAATTACCCTCAGAGACTTTGTAACTCATGGGCTATATAAAACAAACTATATTCACTACTTTCTCCATGTGCATTTAGTAACAGCATTACAAAAACTATTAAAATTAATTCCTGTGAATCTATTTTTACAAACTACTGTGGCTTCTGTTCTCCAATAATGATCCACAATTTTTAATTATATTTGGCAGAGAAATAAAATTGGTTTTGTGCTTACAGTCATTCTGGAGGAAATGAAATGTATTTTTCAGTTCAACATCTAATGCTTAATGATGAAACAGCAAAGATGTTTTTTGGGGTTTTTTTGGGTTTGTTTTTTGGTTTGTTTTTTAGGTGGTTTTTTGTGGGGTTTTTTTTGGGGTTTTTTTTTGGGTTTTTTTTTTTTTTTTGAGAGGATTTTAACACATCTCTTTCTCTCTCTCTCTAAAAAATATTTCATACCCAGATCCTATAGCTACACTGGGAGAAGAGGGCAAAATTTTCAGTCTCATACTAGGCAATTCTACTTGAAACATCAAACTTGAGTGTTCGTTAACTAAACACATGTAATAAGAGAAAAAATGATAAGCCTATTGGTTATGATATGCACTTAGAAGACTGTACAAACAGACATCAGTACTTATTCCAGAGGTGGTACTTTACAGAAGGCGGATCAGGTTCATTGAAACAAATGGGTAGCACCATTCTCCCCAGGAATAAAATGTTGGCCGTTAAAACATCTTTTAGGGATGTTGCAGATGTAGGAGGAGATACTTAGAAGAAATCATGAAACTGGAAGGTGGGTCTTCTAGAGAATGCGCTGATTCTCCACCTGCCAGAAGACACCAGCTCTTCTGTTTGCACTGCTTTTTTGCTTCACTTACGATTTTTCATATTAGATCTCAGGCTTTTTAAATCCCATCCCAAGTAATTTCACTCTGGAAGCTATTTTAGCCTTTATTTCTAAGCACCAATGCAATCCCAACATAGAAAAAGAAAATAAAATTGTACAAATAAACCCAAGCTAATTTCTAAAGCATGAGTTCAGGAAACTAACTTGCAACAAGGTAGATTGGACAAAAATACTCAAGTTTCTAAGACAGATCTTTGATTTGCCAAAATAGCCTTATTCACCTTTATTCTAAAACACAAATATATTTCAGTAAAATCCCATATTTTAATGCCTTCCATTAAAATTCTAGTTCTTTTATGGTAAATTACCTCATACTCAAAACTGTAGTTCTCTTTGAGAGCTACAGAAAGCCTGCAGAAGATGATCAGGCAAGGACACATTTATAATGGCTGTAACTTGCAGATGAGGGATCACAGACTCTCAGAACAGTTAGAAATGTAAGCACATGGTGGGTTGACTCCCACCATCCTGTTGCTTGCTCACACAACACCAGTGGGATCAGGGAGAAAATCTTAAGGGCAAAAGCAAGAAAAACTTGTGAATTTAAATAAAGACAGTTTAGTAAGCGAAGTAAAAAGAAGAAAGCAAGTGCTGCACAGGAATCAGTCAGCATCTCGGCACTGTCTGTGAATGCCCAGCCACAGTGGCTAGCTCAGGAAAACTCTCTGACACACAGACAAGTTTGAGCACAATGTTTTGTGTTGTGGAATATGGTCAGTTAGGGTCAGCTCTCCTGCCTGTGTGCCCTCCCAAGCTCTTCCTTACCTCAGTATCCCAGTCTACTCCCAGTCTATGAACAGAGGAAGCCTTGATGCTGTGCAAGCACTGCTCAATAACTGGTACAGCCTTCAAACTTGTGTGATGGACTCCACCAGTTCTGAAGAGGCTGACACACGTGACTAGCTATTTTAATGAAAAATATTCCAGGATGTTCCAGAACAGGGATGATTTCTATGAAGAAACTGTCCTGACAGAAATAACTTAAATCATGCTTAAACAGAACAAAGATTTTAAGAAAGAAAATAAAAAAGTAAATACATAGACATTTTCAGAAGCTCTATGCCAAATATTTGTCACAATGCACAAAAGAAAGTAAAACAATTAGTACCACACACAATCTATACTTAACTCAGTCTCACAGATCATTCCTTAAAGCAGAATGAAACTATGGATTTTATGTAAATAAAATTTGACCTCAGTACACGAGCAATAACTGTGAGTACTCACTGGAGAGTTACTTGTAGTATGGGAAGATGGCATTCAAAAATGAAAATGAACTCATGAAGTATTGATAACTTGGTATCAAATAGCAAGAAGAAACATGATAAGAGGGAAGCAGTCATTTGTTCTTTGAATAACTACATCATTCTAAGCTCTATAAATGTTTTTATAATTTTTCTGTTGTTCTATCTGTGATGATGATGAAAAAGATGTAGTCCTTGTGTCCCTCCTATAGCTTACACCCCCTACATTCAGAAACAGTGGAACTCTAGGACAGGTTTTTTAACACTGTTCTCCTATTCAGCAAAATAGTTCAAAATCCTGCATGTGGAGGGGCATGACATAAACAACATCAAAAGAGAACCCATTAGCAAAAGGAATTGGCCATTACTTGATAATCACTAAGCAGTGCTATGCAATTCTCAAGTGGCCATAATGCACGCTCCCTTGCTGTAGATGAAGAAAGGCAATCATAATTTCCCTGAACAAAGTAGCTGGTTATCTGGGAGTGCCTGCCTGGAACTCTCAAAAAGGAGGAAATGTTCCCTCTTTTGTGTATATGTGTTTTGAGCAAAATTTTGAGGCTTCAAACACACCAAAAGCCCAGGTAACCATACTGTTACCTCAAAACCCAATCTTCCTTGATCACTTTTCCAACTGGAGATGGAAGTCTAATGTCATCACAATTAGCATCAGAATTCAGCATTTAAATTGAATGCTTGGTCTCAGTTCCTGATTTCAGCACTCAGGTACAATGTCCAGACATGAGGTTCCTGAGAATGTCAGCTTTGTTATTGACATCCACAAAAAATGACTGAGGCAAACATGAAACTAGAATGACAAAATACCGCATCAACTTTTCCATGATGATGCATTCTTTTTTTAGAACTCTTTGTCTGTCAAAAGTGAAACAGAGACATTGTTTGTTCCACATATACTTTTGTTATACAGAAGCACAGAGCAATTTCTCTGGCTGTGTTATGTGTGTGTCAGTAACTTCACTAATATTATTGTACCTTTACCAATAAAGATTCTTGTCATTGTAATGCATGTGATGCCCACATTCAAATACAACCCACAACCATCTCAAAAGGTTTGGTCCACACTTAGTGCCTTCTAACTAAGCATTCCTTGTCTGGAGCTGCAGCTGTCAGCTCCATCATTCCTAGATGGGGGATAGTTTGAAGTTAGCCACTGACCTTGTAAAGCCATTCAGCTCCAACTACACTAGCATTAAAAGCGTAGGAAAGGGGTTGAAAAGGTTTATTTCAAACAGTTGCACAATGCCAGACCTGAAGAAATTAAAGAAAAAGAAAGTTTAATTTTCTTATGCAAAAAGGGGCCTGTCCTACTGCCCCCTACTGCCTTACTTATTTCATTCTTGAATGTAAAATCTAATGTTAATGTAAGCACCTCAAAAACTAAGTTGGGCTCTGAGAAAATGATGTGATTCTCCTGTGAGTGAAATAAAGACATATCACATTTTAAAAATAAGGATTCAAAATGGGGTTACTTTTTTTTCCCATTTCAGGGAAAAAATCATGTTTGCAGATAATTTTAAATTGCTGTTCAGTTTCAAAGTAGTCTGTTTCATCAGAGCTAAAAAATACTAAATCTAAAACCACCTCCTCACCCAAATTTCTCTAAAAGCCTAAACAGCTTTTAGACAAGAAGAAAAGCCTTGGAATGATGTAATTACTGTGTTCTTCTACCCAAGGGGGTGCTAAAGAGAAAACAGAGTCAGACTTTTCTTAGAGATGCATGAAGTAAAGACTAGAGACAATACTCAGACTGAAGAAAGGAAATTCCAAGCAGACAGAAGGAAAAATTCAACTCCACAAGAGTGTCTGAGCGCTGTCACAGGCTGCCCAGAGAGAAAGGGAAACCTCCATCCTTAGAATTTTTCAAAGCATGCCTAAATAAATTCCTGAGCAAGACCTAGCTTTGAAGTCCATCCTGCCTGAAGCAAGAGCTAGACTCCAGATGACACTATTTATTTACTGGGGGATTTTGGCCAGAAGAATGTTCATACCAATACCTTAAACTCTAGGTCTGGTAGGGAAGAAAAATAGCTGTATTTCCAGCAGAACCAGGGGAAAACACAAAGTGCTTTGGGAGCAAAGCAGCTCTACACATTTGCTTGCCCTCCACTGCCTTTTATTGCCACGGTATTTCAATTCATTACAAACATGAATGCTTTTACCTCTTACTAGCCAAATATAACATTATCACCACTTCCCAGACAGTGAATTAAACACGCAAAGCAAAGCCCTAATTATCTTGGCCAAGGGTCAAATGCAGAAGCTATAGCAAATTCAAGAGCAGAAACAAGTCTTCTAAATACTATCCTAGAGCCTTAATTTTAAGCATTTGTTTTTTGAAAATGATTTATTTAAACTATTACCACAAAATGGTGAAGTAGTACCTGAGGTCACAAAGCATGCAAAGTACTGTTTGGCTCCTACTTCAGGCCTTGTAGCACAAAAATGTGTTATTTATGTTGGTAATGTGATTTAATTTGAAAGCTAATACACTTTAGCAAGCTCTAACTTGAATCCAAATAATCCTGCTGACTCTATTCCAGTATAGGCAACAAGTAAAAATCAGATGTAACATTTACAATATTAAAATATTTACACTGCTTGCAAGGAACCTCTGCATGAAGCTCAATTCTGAATGATGGGCCAATTAGCACATATAAATATTTTATTAATTGTTTTATTAATGTCCACACTTTGAAACAAAATTGGAATCAGAATTTAGCCCCTGATACCTGGTCATAGCTGATAAGGCAGGCAGGCATTCTGTAGCAATTTTTTCACCAGTATACCATGAATTAAATGACAATAAACTAAACAGATCAGAAGTGGGGTGGGGGGAAGAAAGTAAAAAAATAAAGAAAATCTAAAGTCTTAGAAATAATTTTTCAAGAAAAATGACAAATTATTTAATTATTTAACAGAAATTCAAACTCCTATTCGGGTTTCAATTTTGACTAGAGAAAGAAGCCTAATCAAGAAAAACAAAGGAAAAACAAAGATAGTCACATAGCTTTTCCATTATTTCATTTGAAAATATATAATTTCATATTTCCTTTCCAACCAAAGTTTTCAAACATATTTGTCCCTTAAGTAACAAATCAACTTGAAGCCTATTTTCCTGAGGAAAGGCATTGCATCCCCTACAGTATTGCTGCGTCCCATCAGATGGCATCCTCACCATCACATTCCCACCATCTCTGCTTCCTTCAGAAGCAGAAGCAGAAGTCTGTCCTTGGTGGCTCTACCATCCTGACCAGCCAAGTTTAGAAAGGGATCAAAAGCTTGTACGATTGAATGGAAAACTAAAAGCTCACTCAAAAAAAATTCCTTAGGAAATTAGGATTAAAACTCACAGTACTATTATTTGTATTTTTCTATTAGTAACAACACAGTGAATAAAGGGAGTGTACACTTTTAGCCAGCTGCACTGTATATTTAATTAAAAGTTACGTGCAGAAACCCAAACAAGGCAGAAAATCTGTTCCCAGAATGAAGTCACTGGGAACTCACTTTAAAATGAACAGAAAGGCAGTACTGCTGCATCTAAAATTAGTGTGGAACATACTGATCTTTCAGAATTTGAAGGATGAATGGAAAATGTGACTAAACCTTTTCTGGTTTACCTGGTGGAAAAGAGGGAAATGTATATGCTGTTGATTACAGTGCTAAATTCATTGAGGACAGCACAAATGTGTGAGTCATAATTGTCTACATGCTGCAAGCTTATGCTTTAAAGCCAGTCTCCTAATCCCCTTGCTGCTGCATTTCCTCACATCAATATTTAGGAGTTTTTTTAATGACTTCTTGCTAAGAGCTTTTTGTACCAAGGAAAAGTATGCTTTCAGGAAAATACTGCATGCAGATGAGTGGCCACACTCACCTGGTCCTTTTCAAACTGTCTTCAGCCAGGGAATTTATTTTCTTCCATATTTGTTCACAGTAGACTAGAGTCACTGAAAAATAAATATGATTTTCAGAGAAAACAGCAGCACAAGAATCTGGCAAAGTGCATGTGTGTGGTAGTGTGGGATGGTTTGGGGGTTTTTCATGGTTTTGTTTGTTTGTTTTTTCTGAAGAATTATACCATAATGGAAATACATATGAGCAAGAAAAGTAAAGATTACACAAAGCCAAAAAAAATTGTCTTCAACAACGACATAACAGAAAGAAAGAGAATTTTTATTGAACCAATTCTTAAAAAACTTCTGCTCCAAATGTTAAAATCAACCTCTTCAGGGAGGTCTTTGTCTTCAAATGCTCATTTACAAATATCTCTCTACAAGACCTCTTGTCCCCAATAGAGTCATGCCTGTGATGGTGTTTGCAGGGGTCTGAGGATGAGGGAAGAGACGAGGATCTGACTCCATGTTTCAGAAGCTTGATTTATTATTTTACGATATATATTATATTAAAACTATACTAAAGGAATAGAAGCAAGGATTTCATCAGAAGGCTAGCTAAGGATAGAAAAAGAATGATGACAAAGACTTGTGACTGGCTGATACAGTCCAGACAGCTGGACTGTGATTGGCCATTAATTAGAAACAACCACATGAGACCAATCAAAGATGCACCTGTTGCATTCCACAGCAGCAGATAACCACTGTTTGCATTTTGTTTCTGAGGCCTCTCAGCTTTTCAGGAGAAAAAATCCTAAGGAAAGAATTTTTCAGAAAATATCATGGCTACACATGCCCTATCCACTTCTACTCCTACCTAGCCACTTTTCCTGTGATGGTGTCTACATGCATGGAAAACGAGGACTCCATGCACAAGATCCTCCAGTTATTCATTAATAATGATTGTATAAGTTAATATTTGAAAAATATGTACTTGTAGAAATGATTTGTCTAGAACTAGTTTCAAATTGTGCCTAAATGGGACTGAGAAGAGATCAAGAAGGCAGGTTACAAGAACAGAATCATGTCCTCAGGAAGGACAGTATGAATCCCACATTAAATTTTAGCCTAAGCCCTCTTTGAATATTAGATGGAGAGGAGCATCTCTGCCAGCTGTTTACAGGCCATAACTAAATGCTTCTACTCAGCTTTTTACATAATACTACATGTCCTGCTTTAAGCTGGCAGACAGCTAAACACCACACAGCCATTCACTCATTCTCCCACAACAATGGGATGGGAGAGAGAATGAGAAGGGTAAAAGTGAGAGCCCTTTTGTTGAGGTAAAGACAACCAATAGGGAAAGCAAAAGCTGTGCATGAAAACAAAACAGAAGAAGGAATTCACTCCCCAGTCTCCATGGGCAGGCAGGTGCTGAGCCATTCCCAGGAAAACAAGGCTCCTTCACAGGGAACCATGACTTGGGAAGACATACACTGTTGGTCCAAACATTACTCCCTCTATTACTCCCTCTTCCTTCTTCTTCTCCCTGGTTTACATGCTGAGCATGATGCCATACGGTACAAGATGTCCCTTTGGTGGGCCAGGGTCGGCTGTCCCACTGTGACCCCTCCTAACTTCTTGTGCACCCCCAGTCTCCTCACTTGTGGGATGGGGTGAGGAGCAGAAAAGGCCTTGGCTCTGTGCAAGGGCTGCTCAGCGATAATGAAAACATTCCTGTGGTAAAATTTGTACTATTTCCAGCACAAACCCCAACTGTGGCCTCCTACTAGATGTTGTAAAAAAAAATCAACTCTATCCCAGTCCAAAACCAGCACACTTAACAAAAATGAAAGAAAATGAGACAATAAAACTTTCCTTCTTTTTATCTGTTGTTGAAAAGGTACATATCAAGTGAAATTTTGCCCAGCTGGTGGGAGGAATGATGAGCCCGATGCCATGATATCAGAAGGCTAATTAATTACTTTATTATACTTTTTATAATAAATATTTATTATTTATTATAATTATTTTATATTATTTTATACTATATTACACTACATCTAAACTGAAACTGCACAAACACTCAACTCAAAAAAATCTCGTGACTCTGCTGACCAACATTTTGCACATGCGCTTGGTCCTGACAGGCCAAGGAAACAAAACACCATCACTTTGGGTAAGCAATCTCCATATTGCATTCTACTTTGGCACAACACAGGAGCAGCAAATGAGATAAGAATTGTTTTGATCATTCGCCCCTCTGCTTCTCTCAGGTTCAGAGAATGTGAATCCCACAGGTACAAGTATTAGAAATTCTGCTTTTTGAAAGGATTCATTAGCATTGCACATCCAGCTGAGGTTTTGTGGCCAAATATTAGAGCACTTTCTATTATGCACCCAGCTCACATCATTAAAAATGCTCATCCTCTTTTTTCTTTGGGATCCCCTAATTCTTTTATTCCCCTCCAGAACCTCCCAGTTCAGAGCTCAGCCACGGTCTCTCCCTGATTCCCAGTCCCTCACTCTGTGAGTCACTTTCAGAGTCAGCCTTCTGTTGCTGACTGCCTTCCACACATCTCCTCTTGCCTCCACACTGCCTCAGCCTCAGGTTGCCCAGCAGGTCTCAGTCTCTTCATGGAAATTCAGCCTTGTGTTCTTCACACCTCTGCAGTGAGAGTCTTCCCCATGGCACAGTTGCTTTGTTCCTGTATGAATTGCATTAAAAATGCCTTGCTTTCAGCCCAACAACACTGTGTAACAATTCTGGAAGAAAAAAATAATTTAGTTTAAAGAAGAAGAGCAGTATTGACATTGCTGCCTCTCAGGATTCTTATACCACTTTTCCAAATACACAAACAAAATTGTCTCAAATTTCAGCATCATTAAAGATGAAGGCTTGCAAGTACACCATTATCTTGTGTTTTGCTATCATTTATGGGCTCCATTAGGCTGATGGAAGCTTTCTGACACCTTCTAGCTCTTTCTGACAACATCCCCCCCCCCCACCCCCCAATTTGTTATGGTGTGCTTGTTTAGAAAAGCAGAGGTTTAAAAATACTGAATGGTTATCCTTTTTTACATACTGGGAGCTGTTGTCAAGTGCTTCAAAGAGCTCTTTGTTAACCATTAAATACTATGGAAGAGTGGTTAATTAATTGCAGTGATGTAGAAACACCTGGGAACATTCAGTTATGAGCAGCACTATAAAGTCACCATTGTGTTACCTGCTTATGTTTTCTCCTAGCAAAGTCTTTGCAGGTATGCCATCTTCTCATATTCATTGTTTTAAAGCTATTTGCACCTTCACCTTTTGTTCCTTAATCCATTATCTGAAATTTTAAAGACAACATAGGATAACTGTGTTGTTGAGTGTTACAATATTTACCCATGATGTGCTGGAGTGAAACTATTTTGTGGAACAAAAATCTGTGCTCATTTGCACAGCCCACTTTACCTATTTCCAATGACTACAAATTTTACCACTGGAAATATGAGGGTATCTCAAGAGTAACTGTGTACAATGTGCCATGTGGTAAAAAAAATTGCAGAGTGTAAGTCTAACTTGGACATCCCTGTCCCCAACATAAAAACATAGCTCTTATCTCTGTTACAATTCTGAACAACCACATTCTTCCCTCCTGCTGGAGGATTAAGAATCCAAGCATTTCATTCTTAATTTCCTAGTATAAACATATTTTCCATTTCACTGTGAAAAGAGAGAAAAAAATAGAAGTAAAACCTAAACCAGAAGAGGTAAAGACCTACTGGATCCTGACATATGTGTGTGGGGGGGGGGTTTACTTACATAGCTGTGCTCCAAGATATTCTGAGGCAAAATACAATAGCAGTTTATTGTATCACAGGGAAAAATCCATTTAACTGTTCTTCTACCACACTTATTCCTCAAGCTTGCTGATAAACATTATTGTCTAATTTTAGCTCTGGACATATATCTAATGATTTTATTTCAAAACATGTTAATGGTTGTCTCAATGTCAGATCAGCTACAGTCCATGCTGCAGCAATAACCATTGTAACATCATTGACCGCTGACATCACTGCCTCAGCCAACACTCTTAAGTAAAGAATGGTAGCAATATACCAAATCAATATTTGCACCTTGTTCTTTATGGCTGCTTAGATATTGAAAAAGCATATTTCTTTTTGTCAGAATCAATAGCTTTGATTCCTTTATACTTTAGCATTATGATTCAAGTTCCCAAGCTCTGCAGTGAGTAAAAAGCGTGTTACTAACAACATCAAAAAAGTTGTATCAAAGTATGAGTTGGTATCATGCAGCATTTATCTGCAACTGCACTTAATTCCTGGGAGACTAATTCCATGAAAGTGTATGAAAGGGAGACTCCATTCTCCCTGCCACTCCTGTGTCCTTGACACAGAATTTCTTGTGCTCAATTAAGGGGAGCACTATTTTTTATTTGAGCAAGAGAGAAGGCAGAAAATATGGATACAAAAAAAAAAAAAAAAAAAAATGGATGGAAAGAGAATGAGAAATGTAACGCAGGAAAAAAAAAAAAACCAGCCAAACAAACAACAAAACAAACAACAAAACCCAAACCCACAAAAAGTAAACTGAGGAGAAGGGTTGGCCAGGGTGCAATGATAAGTAGATGTCAGGATGGAAGAGACTGACCAACAAGGGACTGATGCAAAAAGGTGCTCTGAGTGGAAACAAGACTTCAAACAATCAAAATCAAGTGTGAGATACAGTGGAAAAAAAGAGCAGGAACAGGATGAGTAATATGAAGACTGAAGTATAAGGAGACAAAGACTATCTCTATTATGTCCTTACAATCTCCTTGACATTCGTATGCCATGTGGTAAAAAAAATTGCAGAGTGTAAGTCTAACTTGGACATCCCTGTCCCCAACCTAAAAACATAGCTCTTATCTCTGTTACAATTCTGAACAACCACATTCTTCCCTCCTGCTGGAGGATTAAGAATCCAAGCATTTCATTCTTAATTTCCTAGTATAAACATATTTTCCATTTCACTGTGAAAAGAGAGAAAAAAATAGAAGTAAAACCTAAACCAGAAGAGGTAAAGACCTACTGGATCCTGACATATGTGTGTGGGGGGGGGTTTACTTACATAGCTGTGCTCCAAGATATTCTGAGGCAAAATACAATAGCAGTTTATTGTATCACAGGGAAAAATCCATTTAACTGTTCTTCTACCACACTTATTCCTCAAGCTTGCTGATAAACATTATTGTCTAATTTTAGCTCTGGACATATATCTAATGATTTTATTTCAAAACATGTTAATGGTTGTCTCAATGTCAGATCAGCTACAGTCCATGCTGCAGCAATAACCATTGTAACATCATTGACCACTGACATCACTGCCTCAGCCAACACTCTTAAGTAAAGAATGGCAGCAATATACCAAATCAATATTTGCACCTTGTTCTTTATGGCTGCTTAGATATTGAAAAAGCATATTTCTTTTTGTCAGAATCAATAGCTTTGATTCCTTTATACTTTAGCATTATGATTCAAGTTCCCAAGCTCTGCAGTGAGTAAAAAGCACGTTACTAACAACATCAAAAAAGTTGTATCAAAGTATGAGTTGGTATCATGCAGCATTTATCTGCAACTGCACTTAATTCCTGGGAGACTAATTCCATGAAAGTGTATGAAAGGGAGACTCCATTCTCCCTGCCACTCCTGTGTCCTTGACACAGAATTTCTTCTGCTCAATTAAGGGGAGCACTATTTCTTATTTGAGCAAGAGAGAAGGCAGAAAATATGGATACAAAAAAAAAAAAAATGGATGGAGAAAGAGAATGAGAAATGTAACGCAGGAAAAAAAAAAAACCAGCCAAACAAACAACAAAACAAACAACAAAACCCAAACCCACAAAAGTAAACTGAGGAGAAGGGTTGGCCAGGGTGCAATGATAAGTAGATGTCAGGATGGAAAAGACTGACCAACAAGGGACTGATGCAAAAAGGTGCTCTGAGTGGAAACAAGACTTCAAACAATCAAAATCAAGTGTGAGATACAGTGGAAAAAAAGAGCAGGAACAGGATGAGTAATATGAAGACTGAAGTATAAGGAGACAAAGACTATCTCTATTATGTCCTTACAATCTCCTTGACAGACCAGTGCCTTCTCCAGCAATTGTTCCAAACAGATCATGTCTATCCCACCCATGGCTACTCCCAACTGATGAGAAATGAGCACCTTCATGTTGCAGAACACCTGGAGCAAATTCCAGCATGGTATCTGTTGCCAAGGCCTTTGCATCCACTCACTCGTAGGCTTATCTACAGAGCTGTACTTCATGCTCAGTGTGCATATGTTCTACACAGTCTGTGTGAGCACATCTCTCTAGATTTAGCTGGCCTGCTCAGAGCTGTATTCAAAAAACAGTAATGAGACATTTTCCTGGCCCTTGTTTGTTCATTGGCAGGGGGATTTTTTTGGTTGAGGAGAGCTCCAGGTTCAATCCAGTAGAATAAAAAGCATGCAGAAACTCTGGCCTTCAGTTTGCCTGTCTTTCAGCTTGAGATCTTTTAATGTGTTTAAGGTTCAGTGTGTCTTTACAGGTCACTCAGAATTATGACAGGATCATTTTTCTCTCCGTTACCCTGTGCTCTCAGTGCTTTCTATTGAGGATGCAGGTTCAATGGACATATGTTTTGTGCAGAGGGTCTTGATATGCTATATAAAACATTGATAATATGATAATAATGTCTAAAATTGGGATCTCTGATTGTAATCCCATATCTTAATTTAAATATGATCATTCTTTTTGTCTTGACTATTGAGGCTGTGTATTCCTTTGGACAGGAAGAATGTGCTAGGCTCACCTAGAATTTACTCCATAAAACCATTCCAGCGATTCTTGCTCCAGTTACTTTCACTAACTTCCACTTTTGAGCAGACAGGAAATCCTTGTACATTGTTCATAGAATAACTGGAATTTCATAGGTATCATGAAGACTATATACTTGACATCCCTCCTAATATGAGGGAGGTTTTCTGGGAGGTGTTCAGTAAACAGAAATTGAAAGCGGTTCTCTGTGCTAACAAAACCATACAATACAAATGGTAAACAAAGGGATAAAGAAATTTCCATATATGTGTTCTCTGATTAATAATAAAACTCAGGAAAAGCAGAGACAAAGATAAGTTTCTTAAGTGGAGAATAAGCCTGCACAGAGTTTGCAATAGCATGAAAGGAAATTTTCAAGTTTTAATGTTTGATTACCCACTTCTTCAGGACAAACTTCTCATTACCTGTACAAAATTCCAGTGTTTTCCAATCTTTTTTCTACCCCTATTCCAAACACTGCAGTCTACCACCTGATAAAACATTCTCCTTTATATCCTTGCTTGCCACCTGATAATACATTCTCTTTTATATCCTTGCTTGCAACAGTAAGAAGATATGTGTTAGCTCAGAAGATGACTGGAGTGGAACAGGTATAACTGGCACCTTCTTGCTGACTTTAGGAACTCTCAAAACTTGGTCAAAGACTCACCTTCAGAAGAGTTTCCTGGTTAGATGCTTTGACCAGGCTGCAGTGGTTTGAACTGGCGAAGCCTATGGGTACTTTACTGTTTTGGGCACTTTACTGTTTTGTTTTAGTATAGGAGAGTGTTCTCTAAAAAAATTAGCCAGTGGTCACCACTTACCTTGTATAGACCCAGAGCAATCTAAACTTGGAAGATCCTCTCAAAGCGCTTTACCAGGCAATCCCCATTTCCTGAAGTGGGATGAAGATCCAAAACAACATGTTGATCACACTGAGCTGAACTACTCCAGAGTGTAGAAACCATTTAATTATTAAAAACTCATGCAACATTCATGCAATGAATTTCAGGCAATGTTCATGTGCCTTCATATCTACTGAGGAATTACAGCTTACAGTTACTTACAGATTCATTGCTCCTTTCTCACCTATCTATGCATCTTCTGTTTCAAAATACTTTTTCATCTTTACCTAACATATCTTCTTTTGCCATGCCCTACCAAATCTTTCATCACCTTCAATTTTCAGCAGTAGTAGTAACACTAGTACCTTCCTCCATCTTCTGTCACCTGCTTCAATGTGGTATCAAAATTGGAACGAATATGAAAAAAATAATTAGGGACAGGTTGTTAATTCAGGTGGTGTTTGGATGGAGAAAAATTACTGCAAGAGCTGTGAGAAAGTCCATCTAATTCAGAAAAAAAAAGAAATATAAGGGATAAAACCAGAAGGCAATCTTAAGGTGACTCTCTGAGAGTAGCAGTGTGGATGCCTACAAATGACATTGATGCTGCCCCATAAATAACACCTCTGAAACCCTGTGTCTCTGAACTGGGCATTTGTGTGGACACCCTTGTTCCCAGAATCACCAACTCTTTCAAAATGAGAAAAGATTAATATAGGTATCTGTACAAAATACTTAGCTACACTTCATCTGCTAAAATGTAGAGAGTGGATTATGATACATTGTGAGAGTCCCTCTGTATATTTGTAACTGTGGTACCTGAGTCAGTAATTCTGATATTAGTCATATAATTGTAGTCATATTATGATTCCCAAATGTGATTGCTTTGCAAAACAAATTACAGTTTAAATCTGAAATTTGGCAGATAAACTAACAGGAAAATAAGAAATATTAACCAAATGCATTGCTGTGGTATCTTTCTCAGTTTCTGTTCAGCAGGTTTCCTTTTCATGTATCTTTAAAATAACTGAATGCATAGATATAACAGATGAGACAAATAATGCCTTTCTTTATAAGTGTGGTTTAGATTCTGAAATTCTTAACCCTTCCTATTCAATTCAAACCCCATACATAAAAACTATTCAACACATATTCTTTTGCCTTTCACTTCTTAAGAAAGAAAGAGAAGAGCAATAAACATCAGATGATTTTTTTTGTTGTTCTTTGTGCACCCTCAGACTCCTGCCATAATCTGCATAGTCTCCATTGCCAGTGCAGATGTGTTGTGTGACAGGAAAAATTAAAGTTCAAAAGAAGTTCAAGAACCTGCTAAACAGAACAAAATATAAGCAGTGAAGATGAGCACTTCCATGAGACTACTTTCTTTATTGAATTAAATTCTCTACCTAAATGCAATATCTGTTTTAAGTTGACATGGAGTAAATAAAACCAGACCTGACTCTGATACAGACTACTGAGCTCATTCCATCTTATGACAAAATAACTTAGGTGACAGCTTTTCTTGTTTTCCCATCAGAACAGTGTTACAGTAGACTGTGAAGTCAAAAGTATATTTCCTTTTCACATCACCACTTCTTCCAAAAAGTTTTTCTCTGAGTGAATATACACTGCTTTTAGCACCAATGGTCAAGGGCATTTAATGTAGGAAAAGTGGCATATTTTGCCAGCAATTATTTATTTGCAACCAGCAGTTGAGAGAGGTTTTTTTCCCTGAACCACTATCTGTATCTGTTTAAGTGACTTGGTTAGTAGAAGGTTTCTGAAAAATGTTGTGTTGTTTTTAGTAATTTGACATTTGCGAAGAAGCCATTATTTAGTTTCCCAAATGATTTCTTGCTATTTGACATTTTAGGAGCTGAAATTCCATTTGCATGCAACCTTTTGCATAATTAATGTACTAAAAATGATTATTTGAAAGAGGAGTAAACCTGCCTTCCCATACCATGACTGTGTAACTGAGGTCAGAATTATCATTCAGCTATTATTTATCTTCTATTCAATTTCACAACTCCTTACATAATGAGTCCCAGCTCCAAAAAAAGATCTTTTGTTGTTTCTCTTTCTTTATCTGGTCTAAGCTTCTGACATGCTTCAAGTTTCAGTTTTGCTAAATGAGTTGTTTCAATAGCTGCAGTCATAAAAATTGAAGACACAAGCAGAATGTTCTTACCGCAGATCAATCATTATAGATTTCAGGTTTAGTACCTGTTGTAGGCACTGTATATCTGTTTCTGAGGAAGAATCATCATTTAACTCTACTTTGGCACTTGGATCCTAATTTCAGTGATGTCAATGAATGCTGTACTTGATACCCAAGGCCACTGTGGAGAAATGGGCATCACATATGAAAGTGTAGAATTGCTAGAGATATTATCATTTGCCAAATGATATGTAACTATTATATGTTACAATGGGGAAAAGACCAATGCAGGGGGAAAAAACTTATTAAAATTGGAAGTACTAATCAGAATCATGTGGTGTATATTGTATTTAGGCTTCTGGAAAACATTGGGTACATTTTGAAGGGCTGTTTAATCAGCACTGTGTAGCCACACCTTAATCTGTGATAAGTAGTTTAGCAAATATTAGCTAGAGCTTAATGTTGAGCCTTTGTTATAGAACCTTTATGTAGGCAGAACAAATTATAAACATCTCTCATGCAGAGCAGTGTCTCACCCAAAGAACATGACTCAGGGACAGAGCAAAGGATAAAGCAGTAGATTGTTTTAAAGGATTTAAATATTCTGATATTCTGATATTTGACCGATATTCTGATCTTTACTTGTAGGTGATTAGGTGGTACTGTAGGACTCCCTTCTAAACCAACAAACAAACAAAAGATTTTAAAAAACCCATCACAATTCATAATATTTAAGTATGTAACACCCTATGAGTAATTCCTAGTTATGCATTGATTATATTTTTTGTCTGTGTAAAACAATCTAGAAAAGGATTTTGATGATTCAGAACTGGGGAAGTCATGGAATAAATGGAATCTGCAGAGAAAAGATAAGCAATTCTCTCAAACTGAAAGACACAGAAGCAGTTTGAACTTTCAGTTTAAAAATAAGTAGGTAAAAGGGAGATTCATAAAGACAAGGAAAATAATATCCTGAATTTCTGAATTCCATGATGCCTTTTTTAAGATAAAGGGTTATTTTAAAACCATAAAAATTTCTTATAAACTCATGTCTGATTTTTCCTTATATTTACTTCCAAAGAGTTAAAAAGGTTGCTTTCAGAAAAGCCCTGGGCTTGCACTGAAACTGTGGTCTTCTGTGAGATGCTTGAATGCCCGAGGAATGGGAATGTTTTAAAAGATATTTCCCAAGACCAATGGCATTTCATTTCAATTTCTTGCACCCTTGGCTTGCTGTTGGCTATCAGCCATCACTGTCAGAAGTGAAGTTTAGAGCCCCAAAAAACAAAATATGAAAGAATATAGGGAAGCAGGAATCCTACTGAAAGCATAAAATGAATCAGATTTTTAAAGATGAGAAGAAAGAATATGTGCAAGAGGTTATTAACAGAGTTAGAAAAATTAAGGCAGAGCTAGAGAAAAGGGTAAAAGAAAGTTAAAAATTAATAAGAAGTAACATTAAGAAGGCAAATGTGATCAAAAAATGACCTTTTATCTGTTAGTCTATAGCCAAAAGATTACCTTGGATTTATATAACTAACATCTTGGAAAAGAATGGAAAGATAACAGGTTGAAAAGTATCAGTACTTGATGACTTGAAATAGGCATAAACAAATGAAATTCAGCTTCTGATACATTGAGGATTTGGTCTAAGAAAAGCAGTCAGTTAACTCTGAGAGCTGTTGAATGGATGAAGGAGGTTTTGGAAGATTAGATATAGTGAAAGGGTTTTATGTTTGGTTTTTCTTTGGGTGGTGTACACCATGAGCTGTCACCATGATTAAGAGAATCTGAGTCTGGTTTCCAAAAAGCTATTGAAAGTGATAACAGTTTCTGAACCAACTAGGAGTTAACACACTGAAAATTATCTACATGTCCTTGTTAATAATGAGTTATTTCAGAATATGCTAACTCTTCTCATATATGAAACCTTATCTTACAATTTTAGTAGAAATCTTCCATGGTGCTGTTAAAATGGAGTTAAGGAAAACAAATGCAACACAAATGTGAAGCATTGAAGGACAGATATAGCTTACTGGAAAGTATATTCATTGTTTAACATCAAATTGGAAGAGATGTATTGTGCAAGGTGTCACTACAGCTTTTCTTCAGGTAGGCATCTAGTCAGTGTATTCATAAACGTTTTGGCTGAATAAATGTAATATTTGGTAAGTTGCCATATTAGAAAGCAGGTTGAGATAGTTTAGAGGAAAGGTTTGTAATTGAAGAGGGCAGTGAAATCAGGTGAAAGCCAAGAACTACACATTCAGTGCACATTCTATCAGGGTGATGCAAGTGAGACTTCCACCTTCCACAAACAGACCCTCCCACCTGTCCAGGAGCAGCAAAGGTCAGCTGTTCCTTCAGGGACATGAAAATATGGTCAGCAGAGCAGAGGCCACTCCAGCCAGCACCCAACAATGTGATTAAAGAAAATACAGCTGCCACATTCAGCTGAGAGCCCAGATCCTCAGGCAAGTGTCTGGTACCGAGACAGGAGTAAGGTCAAGTCAAAATGTCAATCTGCAGCTCAGGTCTGGTGGCAGTAACCATGGCCAGGTACCAGCACCAGCAAGATACCACCTCTTATAGGTCTGGGCTCAAGGGACCTTGATACAGACTTATTTAATTGCTGTAGGGTATCTGTGAGCTGAATCAGGGCATAGGGAGCTGAGACAGGGAACTGAGAAAGGGGTGTAGCAATGTGGCACAGCATGGCATGAGAAATTTGGTGCTGGATGAGGTTTTCAAGTTTGAGAGCTCAGGCACCAGCAGGAGACTTGATGCCTCAGGTGCTCTCCATGGGCCTGGTCTGCTTTTGATTAAAAGGAGTTTTGGAGGGGATGGAGAACATTACTTTTTCAGTTACTATGGGTAGTATTTTTTCACATATTCCCGGTGTTGCAAAGCAAAGTGCAAGAGACTCATCCATTCTGTAATAAAGTACGCCTGATCCCCTGGAATAAAACAGCTCAGATCTAAGTATTTTTAAGATTTTTCTATTGTACATGTATTTGTGATTGCATCACTTGTGATTTCAATAACCTATTGACTCTAAGAAGACTTTGCTTTATAGGGCATCAGGAATTAGATGAAGTTTTGCTTGTGCCATGGTTTTGGTAGTTGAAAGCCGGCAGTAATCTAAAAGATGTGCATGTCTAATTAAAAATATGAGTGTTTCTACTCTCTTGAAGAACAGTTCATGGCAGTGACACACCTGATCCTACCTGGTGGCCTGAAGGCAGTTGTCCAAAATTAGACTCCATTTCAAGGTACAAAGAGGATCAGTCTCTTCTTTTCATACTTCTGAGGGGTCACAAGGCAGGATAGGATAGAAAAAGAATATGGACTTGGACCTTCCCCTTCAGAGGCCTGGCCACTCTCTGCTTCTGCAGCTTGCTTTTTGTGTTACCCTCTAACTCAGGTGAAAGCACAGAGGAAACAACCTGCTCCCCCAGGTTTTTTTTGTGCTAAGGATTTTAGGAGGGCAAGTAAGACCATTAAGCTCCATTTTGAATGTGGCTGTGCCAAAGTAAAGATTCTGTAACCATATTGGTTCAGGCTAAGGAGCATTTTAGTTATATAACAAATGTACAATGCAGTGTGCCAAAAAATAGCGTACAGTCATGTGGAGCTTCCCTCTGCCTGTTGATAATTTAAAAGACTGACACTAATGAGGTCCCTTGATAAACAAAGGCAGAACTAAAAGCATCCTAACTTCAAAAGGATTTTTTCCTCAAGTATTAAAGTGATAGAGGAGGAGAGAAAGGGCTCATAGTTGTGGAATCCCATGAGTTAAGTCAAACTGCTTGAAGATTAAAAGACATATCTGACCTTGTATCTCGGATATATAAATGATAGAAAATCTGTTCAGAGGAGATTATTGTCCCAGTTTCTGTATAATTTCTAAGGGAACTTCCCACAGGGGACAGTGTGGCTGAAATTTTATAAGGCCAGACAGTCCTGAGGATCATGTGAAGGATATGTATGACTTTGTGAGAATCAGGCAGGAGTTTTTCCCATATGCAAAGCCTGGTAATCATCAATGAAAAAATAAAAAAACATCAGTCATGCTTCAGTAAGGATTTTATGGAACATGCAGGGATCATGATAATACCCTAAAAATAAAGCCATAGGAAGATGTAAAGTGCTATACCAAAATAAGATATGTTGCATAATATAGAAAAAAGAAAGATAGGCTAAGAAAAATAGAGTGATTTCCAAGGTGAGATTTTACTGCCCTAAAATTACTACATGTTTTTCACCGTCTCTCTAAATTTTTGCCAGGCTATGGCTACTGCAAGCATCTAATATCCATAAGTCCTGTCTGCTTATGGGTGTCTGATCCTGGAGACAAGTGCTTCTGTGCAGGTACATCACTCATTCAGGTTACCTAAACCAGGTGCCTCTCAAGGACTTTGTGTTCTTTGCTTTTAGCCATTGAATCTCTTCTGCTGTGTTTCACGGTCCCTGCATGAGCCTGGCCAGGTACCAGGAGCTCCTTCCTGAATAGCTGAATGTTTAGGCACGGGACAGGAATAGCATAAGGGTGGGAGAACAGAGCTGGTGAGAAGGTGTATGGGCTAGATGTGGGATGGACTGGAAGGCTTGGCTGGCATAGGGAGAGGAACAGAGAAACGGTGCTGGTTTTCAGTAGTGGGCAATAAGTGGTAAGGAAGGGAAGTGTGGCAGTGTGGGGCTGGGGCTATGGTCTGGTGGGAAGGGAAGAAAGACTATCATCTTAGAATAATAAGGGCTGGAAGGGGCTTCGGAAGGTCAATTTGTCCAGCCATACTAAAAGCAGGGTTCATTTACATATCAGGACAGACTGCTGCTGAATTCTCAGAGACTACAGGATCCTCATCCAGGCTAGGGGAAGGCATATGGATCCCAAAAGGGAAATGAGGGATTCACATTCTCTGAACCTGAGAGAAGCAGTGAAAGAAGCAGAGAAGAGAATGATCAAAACAATTCTTACCTCATTTGCTGTGCCTGTGTTTGTGCCAAAGCAGAATGCAATATGGAGATTTTTTACCAAAGTGATGGTGTTTTGTTTCCTTGGCCTTATCAGGGCCAAGCTCATGTCCAGACTGTTGGTCAGCAGATAGTCACAAGATTTTGTGCAGTTGAGTTGAGTTGTGTGCTTATGCAGTTTCAGTTTAGATGTAGTGTAATATAGTATAATATAATACAGAATAATATAGTATAATAAAGTAATTAATTAGCCTTCTGATATTCATGGAGTCCTCCTTGTCATTTCCTCCCTGCCATGGGAGTTACCTTACATTTTCGACAGGGAAAAGGCTGAGTTGGCTCCACACTGCAACTTGCCATGAAGCTGGACATAAACAGAAATTGAGCATGTGGGGTACGCATATTTCCTGTGTGGGTTTATGAGCTGCCATGGAGCCAGCAGGGACTGACCTTTAACTTCTATGCAAGTAGAATAAGAAGGCTGGCTAAATTAATGGAAATACACTTTTGCTAATCAGTTTTGGAAAAAAAATAGTTCTTCATATGGGATAATATAATGTAGAACAAATTAAGTGTTGTGTTGTGCAGGAAGATCCCAATCCAAAAGTGGAATCCTGGAAAGTTTGCCTCTGCAAATCACCTGTTGAAAAATCATAAGCAATTTGGAGAAAAAAAATTCCAATTCTAGGGAAAATGTAACTCTATTCTTAAATCTTGAATGTCCTTGGCTTCTCTTGAGGTTTCTCAAATCCACTTCAGTACCCAAATCTTTGTTGACTTGTGTTGTGCAGTCATTTTATGAAGCTGACCAGTGTCTTGCTCAAATTAGAAGGAAATTTCTGCTTCCCTGAAGGGGAATCAGAACACATTTTGGTTAGGTATATCAAAACAATTTAGAAGACCACCAAATTTTCCTGGTAATTAAAGGCAAATCTGGGTAGCTCTTATGTCCTAGGTTTAGCTACCACATCAAAGGGACTTTAGGGGGTTAGCAACAGATCTTGAAGTGTTTTTTGATGCTTATCTTCTTATAAAATACAGACCACTTAGCTAAAATCTTCGTAATAGTCATTCTGCCATTACACTAATTCTCCATTGACTTTGTCCTTAGAACTTTTTCACTCTAGCTCACATAAAACTCTCACACTTGAGAGTCCTGCAGTTGATTGCAGATGGACAAAAACGAAGGGTTTACACACCTTCTCTGTCTTTACTTGGGAAGCCAGACTGCAGAGGAAGTGGCTGTAGCCAGCTGCAGGTTGGTCTCTTCTCCCAGGCAACTGGAGTGACTGGATAAGAGGATATGGTCCTAATCTGCCCCATGGGAGGTTTAGGTTGGACACCAGGAGGAATTTCTTCAAAAAAGGGTAATTAAATGTTGGAATGGGCTGCCCAGGGTTGGACACCAGGAGGAATTTCTTGTAATTAAATGAGGAATGGGCTGTCCCTGGACGTGTTTCACTGTCCCTGGATGGAAAGACTGGATGTGGCACTCAGTGCCATGGTCTAGCTCCCATGGGGATGTTGGATCATAGGTTTGACCCAATGATCTCAGATGCCCTTTTCAACCCAACTGATTCTGCCATTCTGTGGCTAAGATGTCTCTAAATTTGCTGCCCTTTTTATGAGAATGGGGTGATTGCATGCTGCAGGACTGGTCACAATATCTAAAGGCATTAAAAATGAAAACCTCATGTGTTTTTCTTGCTTCATAGTTAGTTGTCAAAACCAGTGCACAGTTTTATGACTTAGATTTGAAAAATTATAGTCTGTCAATTTTTAGGTTCCCATTTTTGCAATTATATATTTTTAATTTGGAAGGGAAACAAATGGAATCCAGAGAGTCTTAAAGTTTAGTATAAATGGGTAGGATTTTCACTACTTGGAAAGTGCTAAATGCCTTTTTCAGGATCAGAGTTTCCTTTGCAGTTTTGAAAATCTCAATAACAAATAAAGAATTTAATTTCTAACAATATATGAGGCAAACAATAGGAACAAGGAAAATCTGTACATAAATGAGCAAAGAACCTGTGCATAGTGATAGATTTAGCTTTCACATTGATCACAACTTTGATTAGGGAGAAGTATAATCACATGATAAAAAAATGGGGCATAAAGTGAATTATAATTGGAAATGGTATGAATAATTGAAAATTATTATTTAAATGAAATTTATTATATCTCTCAATCACAAGGAAATTCACTTCCCCTGGCCTCTGCTCCATCTCTTCTTTCTGTATAAACAGAGGATTAGGATTCCAGATAAAGAAAAAGGATTCCATGAACATATTCACAGTAGTAGCAATAAACTCATATAGTATTTAGCAAATTGAGACCACCCCTGTTCAGTAGAGTAAGAGCTTTTATTATATGGTCAGTGTTGGCAGGTAGACATAAAATGCCTACTCTTCCAAAGGACATGGATCAGACCTCTAATGGGATTCAGAGAGTTCTTCCTCTGCAACCCTCACATCTGCATCTGTGTGCTTACCTTCTAACAAGAAGAGAAGGGAAACAAAACTCCATGTAAGTAAAGGAAACATTTTTATTGGTATTGGTATTAATCTATTGCAAAAGCCCATGTACATTCTTGCTGGAATGTTTCTGCTTCCAAAGGAGGCAAGCAGGGCTTTTTGATTTTCACAGTGAATTGTGATCATACTGTGGTCTTTTAAAGACATCACATGGTGCAGCTACTGAATCTTCTGCTCTGATCTGAAATACTTATTGCATTAGTGCATTATTATTACACAAACCAGAATAATGCTTTCTTTAATCACTGATATTGTAATTAAAAAGAAATTGAACCATAGCTATACCTATCCTAAAAAACTGAAGGGGTACGCAGTTTTTTTTTTCCCAAAGCCTGTTTTCATTTAACAAAAAGAGAAGTAAATAGCTGTTTACTACCCCTTTTCCATTTTGAAGCCAAGCATTTAGTTTTACAACAATTTTTTTTACTTTGACATTTGTTAAAAGAGTTTCCTTTGCTAAAAGCCTTTGTGCATTTATATTAAAAAAATTGTATTTACTTTTATTTATGGAATGACACTCAAAATCTAACTTCCCAGCAATAAATCTCACTTAGTGTTAAACATTGTATGTGTATACACTAGAAGAGAAATGCAATACCTTGATTTTCTGAAACATATTATTAGCTTAAGGGAGGATAGCAAACTGTTTGACAAATGAGCTCATTATTACTGCAATAATAGGATAAATATACTATAAAAATAGAAAAATTATTTAACATAACTATTTCTGTCTTTGTAAAACATATTGTTATAGGCATTAAACCTAATTTTCACCCCCTTCTACATCTCCCCTAATTTCTTAAGAATCAGGCCTAGGTACTAGGAACTAAAAGAAAAGAGACATTAAAAAATAGATGTGTTATGCCTGGGATAGTGGAAGGGAACTAATTTGTGAAGCCACTGTCTGAATTGAATCATGGCCTCCTTCTCTGCTACTTGCATTAGGCCCTCTAGTCCATAAGTGATCACTGCTAAAAGCTACAATCTAATAATAATAGTAATAACACTAGTACTAGCATTACAAGCTTCAAATGGTGTTCCCTTTGTGCTAGGTATTACAGAAACACAATCGAAAAATAGAGGTGATTATTTTCCCCATTTCACATCAATGAGTCACAATACATTTAGGAAAATATCCAATGTTCTCCTGAGACAGCATTTGCTACTTGAGTGAGGCTTAGAGCACTCCAACTACATCTTTACTTGCACCTTGCACTTTCCCCTGTCTCCCTGACAGACACTTCTTGTAGCATGTGCAGGACACATGCCTTGACTTTCCCTGGGAAAGGGGGTGCAGGAGAGGGAAGAGGAGGTTGTAATCTTTGTGGTTTCACTTAAAGTGGAAGAGGATTAACAGGGAAGCTGTCAAGGATTGAGTGCAGCTGTGTTTGTTCAAGGGTCCATCCACAGCATTTCATCTCTACCCTTGAGCTGTGGAAGGTGCTTATGGTGGAGTATAAGAGCAGACAAGCACACTCCAAATAATCCCTTTGTTCTTTTAACACAATTAACATTTTCTGTATTTCATAGCCACTGGTGGTGTTTTTCTGGTTTTACCCACGCCAGAAAATGTTCAATATATTTTAAACCTCCAGGATCCCTAAAACCCAATCAGTTCTTGTGGGAAGGAGCTAGGTGTCATAAAGCTACTCTTTGTGAAGCATGTGGGAGTTTCTAAGTTATGATTTTTAAAATTTTGCTCTGAAAGCGTTGCACTCAATTTCCTTTGCTGATCACTGTTTTTACTGAAAGAGACACAGAACTGCTTCCTAACCTCTGCAGGGAATGATTGATTGCATAGCTCTCTAACATATTTTATCCACAGTCACTTCTGCAACAACAAAAACAAACAAACAAACAAAAATAAAAACAACAAAAAAAATCACATTTTATAAGCTATTCATGGACAAAATGGACAGCAATATTCTGATAATCCTTATCTTTCTATTATTTTTTTCTTTATACCCTTCTTTGAGCAATTTGAACTTCACAAGTTTCCTGTTGGCTCACTTTTCTGGTTGTCATGGTCTCTCTGAGTGGGAGCCCTGTTTCTTGGAAATGCAATATTGCTTGCTCTTCCTAACACCTGCTGGCTCAGCATCATCTGCAAGGTTGTTAACTGTGCACGCTTCCTGTCATAGAGGCTGTTTTAGAAAGGATCAAAGCTGCTCAGTCACTTTTTCTCCTCTCATGATGATTTTCAAAGATTCAGAAGGTGTTTTCTTTTATCTTTCTCAAATACATCGACATTTAAAGTTGTTTCAGATGATTCTCTTCGTAGTCTGCAGTGGAATATTAAAATGCTTCCATATATTGGAAGATATTTCTATTTTATCTATCACCCAGTTGCAGTTTTTATTGTAATAAACATGAAGGTGATGGAGGACAGTCTTTCTGTTGACCAAAGGTGTGGATGTGTCTGGTCTTTCTGAAGTATACTGCCTGAGAAATTCAGTAGAATGTAAAAACATGTTTCAGATCCTATATTAGAAAGTGGGCTCATACTCCTTACCAGTATTATACTCTCAGTTTTAAAGTGTGTTATCTTTATTATATCTGTTTTATAGGAAGAAAAATAGTAATTTTCTGCATTAGATTGGAAAAATAAAAGGTATCTTGACCTAAAAGACCTCAAACAATTGAATTAAAATTATTGATGCATATTACAAAAGAAAAATGTATAAGAAAAGTGTTATGAGAAAAAATAATATAAGCATTAATAAAATATTATAAGAAAAAATATGATAAATTGAGAGACACATTTCCTTAAAATATTTTTTGAATGTCCTTTAGTCTTCTTGTGCTCACCCATTTGTTTTATATTATAAAAGAATCTTCTATCTATTGGACTAAACCTAGTAATTGTTACTCCATGTTCAAATGATCTTCCACCAACAGAATTTAGTTCTGGCACAAAGAGCTTCTCCCTTTTGTTTAATGCCCTTATATTTTAGTTTTCTGCCAGCCTGTATCTTCTTAGGCTCAAACCAATTTCTCAAGAAATAGAATAGAAAGTTATGTTGCTAAATACTTATAACAAAAAATAGATGAATCGAAATGGGTGGCCAGAATTACAGCAATATTCTAGATGAGCTTGTGCAAAATAGTATTTGAAGAGGAAAACTGGAAATAGTTTGCCTGCTACATCTTAACATTTTACTTGCCTCTTCTATAACTTCTTCAAGCTGGTGGCTCACAGTTTGACTAACCACAGACATTTTCTTTGTCCTACAGCTAGTTTCTGAGGTTTTTGCTGTTGGTTCACCAATAAATGATGGAAAACTGCTGTACTTTGACATTCAACATATTGTCACATTCCTATTCATCTATTGTCTAACCCTTGCAGTTTATTTTGTTCCATTTCTGTTCTTTGACAAAGTGTTCCTGGTGACTCTTAAGATTTTCTCCTAGCCCCCGCTGTCCTGGCAGATCATAACAAAAAATTGCTCTTTCCCTTGAGGACCAAGGAAGCAGCTCTGAATGTTCCACTCTACTCTGAAAATCTAGGTCTCTCACATTCATTCCCTTTGGTTTTGACCTCTACTTTTTCTTTTCCCCTTTAATTTCTTCCCAAACCCAAAGTTCTACCCCATGACTTCCCCAGAACAAGGTGAAAACAAAGCAAGTACTCAAAAACACATCAGGCTCTCTGTGGACTGCACTGTGCCTAGAATCGGCAGGAAAGTGACTTCTAGGAGCACAGGAAGTTTATCCCACATTCATTGCTGTTGTTCTGAGATAGCACCAAGGAAGAGCCAGAGCAGGGAGGGCGAGCAGTAGCAGAGGGTGGTGGTAGTGCAGGCAGGGTTCTGTTCTCCCAGTGAGGTTACAGTGCCCCCATATCTGAGCAGGATGGGTCACAGCAGGGTTCCACCCAAGCAGAGTGATTTATGAGGCCCATTGTCCCACCAGGGATTGCAGTTGGGAGGAGGTGCATCCAGAAAAAGAAAAGGCAGGGCATAAGACAAGTTAATAGGTCTGAAGTCAATCCAGAGAAAGAGCCAGAAACAGTGAGTAAGATACCTACAACTACAGGTATCACAGACAAAGTAAAGTAAACAAAATCCATAGCAGATCCAGGAGTTATTTAAGGAAGGAAAAAAAAAACCCAAAAGATGAGATAACAGATCACTTACTCTATTTGATGAGTACATACTTGGTGGCTTCCCTTTCAGGGCTGTGTACACCAAAACCTATGCAGCCTATGTACAGGTGATTTTGACTTTTGTTCTTTCATTAATCAACAGATTCAGAATTTGCTGCTTTGGTTTAGCTCGATTTTTACCAAAACTTACAACAATCCTGTGTTGGCTTTTGCTAGAAGGTTCCTGACGGAAAATTCAAAAGATCAATTTCAGCTAATCATCCATTGCTGGAACCCAGCTATACAACATGACAAAGTATCTGCAGCCTGTAAAGCATTAGTAATTTAAGGTATGTTTTTCACCTACAAAAGCATCACAGCTCAGTCTAGAGCTCAGGGCCTAAGCCTGAGCTAAATGGAATTCTGGGTCCAATCTGAAGAGCTTGTGTGGATGGAGAGCCCAAGGGAGGTTGGTCAAAGCAATTTAAGCCTATTAGCGCACTCATGGCCCTGCATTTATGTATCACCTAAAAAATCTTCTAAAATTCTTCAAACCAACTCAAAATACTGTTGCTAAAATACTATAGCTAAAATTTTCTGTTCCATTTTACCATTGCTTTTAATATTCCCTTCTTATGAGAATTTCTTCCTGAATGTTCAGCTCTATCCATCTGTCTAAAATGAAGAATTAATCTGCATATATTCTAGAAAAAACACTGGCTGAAGTCACCACTTGCTTCTTGGTTTTACATGTGATGTAAAAGTATGCTGTATTCCAAAGTATGCTGTAGCAAGGGATTTCAAGCCACAGTCAGTTGGGGTAGCCAAGAGTGTTTTAATAGACCTTGCAGCTCAGTTAGCCCCAAATACACATGGCCTTGCAGGATCTTCCTCTGACTTCTTTTTGATCTGGTCAGATGCAAGACACTTCCTAGTCAGAAGCTATGTGGGTGCAATGCACTGGGAGTAATGGTAAAGCAATTTATCTGTACATGATAAACTAGACTGGAAGTAATTTTTTTTCTGAAAGTATTCCCTCCTCTAGAAGATGCTAATAATAGATTTTCCAATCTAGTAAATAAAGGAAGACAAGGTGCTCATTAAAAGCAATGCTCCTTTCACCTTGGCCATATGCTGTTTATAAGCAACTGTAGTGTATTATTATGCCAGTGACAGCAGTAAATCCTTGGAGAAATGTTCCTGTGAAAACACAGTCCGCCTGTGTCTGCAAGACTGACAATCACTGCAGTGATTAACATAGAGATACCCTTATGCTAATCCTTCACTACAGTTTTTATTGCATCACTCTGCCTCCAACTCTGGATAAACTTTGCTTATATATTTGTCTGAATGAAAATAAATAAAACAAATAATGTCTTAAAAAAAGAAGTGTTCCATTTCTAAAAGGAGGAAAGTCAAGAGAGTGCTGTGATTTCAGCTTTACCAGGCAGCTGAAGGAATAATTTCTGCATGATGCGGGATCCACGTGCAGAGTACAGCTCGGTAAGCAATACCTTAGGGTGACAGATAATTTATGTTGTTTGGCTCAGCATCAGGTGAGAATTGTGATTCTTAGCTGGCTGGCCAATTGGAGCAAGCATATTTCTGAGTGGCCAGCTCACACCTTCCAGACTGTCCACACGTCAAGACACTTATCTGTTTTCCATTTCCTATTGCTTCAGGAAGTGCATCTGTAGGATCTTGTCTCTGTGCAGGTTTTGCAGGCAAGTGAGCCTGTCAGTCTGTCAGTCCATACATACTAGGTTAAAAAGCCTTTTTCTTTTTTTTTTTTTTTTTTTTTTTTTTTTTGGTGGTTTTGTTTTGTTTTGTTTTGCTTTGTTTTGTTTTGTTTTGCTATTTGGATAGGGAAAAGGGACAGCAGATTCCGGGGAAAGGGAAGAAGAAAAACACTAGTAAAAAAGATAGTGCTGCCCACTTTGGATAAATTAAGTATGCTTAAAAGTTCACCCACTTGTTCTATTTGACATATGTGGGCTAAATTCATGCAGTTGTCCCTTCATTAGCTATAGATGAGGGACAAACAGGCAATTATTTCAGAGTAAAATAATTTAAATCTTTAGATAAAATGAGGAAACAGAATATATCTTATCCTGCCTTTCTGAACAATTGTAGCCATTCCACTTATAATATTAGAAGGTCATTTCTCTTGATAATTGCAAATCTTTCATATTGATTAAATTCTTTCTTCTTGTAAAGAAAGCAGTTATCATATTGAAATGGTAGAGAAATTTTAATTTTGCCACTCTTTAAATTTTAAAATGCATGCATTGCTATAAATATGGCTGCTACAGACCTGGTCTAGTGAAGTGATTTTTACAATTCAGCTCAGCTGTTCTCAATACATTCAGTGATACTTTAAGCAATCAGCTTTACATGGCCTACAATATTCTTGTGCATGGAGAAGAAAGATAACTATTTTAGAACTTGCAAAAGCAGCTGATGAGAAGATGTCACAGAATCATGGAATCATAGGATGGTTTGGGTTGGAAGGTACCTTTGAGTTCACAGGGACACCTTCCACTAGACCAGGTTACTCAGAGTCCCACCCATCCTGCCCTTGAACACTTCCAGGGAGGGGCATTCTCAGCTTCTCTGTGCCCCACCACCCCCACAGTAAAGAATTTCCTCCTAGCTACTAATCTAAACCTGCCCTCTTTCAGTTTGAAGCCACTGCCCATTTTCCTAACACTGCATGCCCTGTAAAAAGTCCCTCCCCAGCTTTCTTGGTGGCCACATTTAGGTACTGGAAGATGTTCTAAGGTTTCCCCTGAGCCTTCTCTTCTCTGGGCTGAACAGCCCCAGCTCTCTCAGCCTGTGCTGACAGGAGAGGTTCTCCAACTCTCTGATGTCTTCATGGTCCCCCTCTGGACTTGCTCCACCAGTTCCATGTTCTGCCTGTGCTGGGGGCCTGAGAGGTGGACACAGCACCCCAGGTAGGGTCTCACAAGAGGGACTGTATCCTCTAGCTGCCCTCTCCTACAGTTTTCATTTCCTCAGAACTTGTATTTACACTTTTCCATATCTGTGTTTGGCATAATGGATGGCAGAAACCCCTGTCAGGACAGAGAAGATGGGAAGGTGCATGTAGGTGTAGACAAAAGATGTAGTATAAAAATGAAAAAAAAATGGGGTAAAAATTCATGATGTGTGTGGTTAAGCACTGGAACAGATTGACCAGAGAGCTGATGGAATCTCTGCCCTTAGAGATTTTCAAGAATGAGCAGGGCAAGGCCCCAAGCAAGCTGATTTAACTTAGGAGGTCAGCGTGCTTGGTGACAGGGTCAGACTGGATGGCCTCTGGAGGTCACTTCCATACCAGGTCTCCTGCTGATTTTTCTGAATCAGCATTACCAAACAGTTACCTTCTACAGAAGTGAGCTATCTTCTTCAGCAGACTATCTAGCTGCTTGTTTTATCTTACTAGCTCCTAATGTGGTTCCTCAGTTATGTCAAATTAGCAAAATTAGCATTCCTTTACACACAAAATTAGCCTTGTTCATATGCTATAATTATTTTCACTTCCCACCTTGAAATCTAGGCAGACATCTCAATGATTAGATGTTATCTCTCTGTTTTTAGTGTCTGACTGTGCTTTTGAACATCTTTGTTTCAAGGACAAGATATTGACATCTTGTTTGTGGAACATTGCACAAGCATGTAGCTTCGTCTAGGGGCATTTCCAATGAGTCAGGTTAATGGGAAACAGGAAAGAAAGCAATTTCCTCTTGCTTCTTGGCTCATCTCCATTTTTATTTTTCTCTTCCCCCTCCACATTTTGTGTCCCCTGCAGGCTTAAAATCAACCCCTAACCTAACCTCTTTGTTCTCTCTTTTCCTAGAAATTCTTAACCCTTGTTTCATTTCTGGGGCTTGCTGTTTTGCTTTGCAAGCTACACTTCCCAGAGGCAGCAGGAAAAAATAAAAAAAAGTTTTACAATGATGATGCAATTAGTTATAAAGGAATAGATCCTACTTAATTCATCCAGAAATTTCCTTGGGAAGCAGTAATGTCAGCTATCATATGCAACAATCTCCCAACATCTTGCATTTTAATTTTTTTGGTGATTGTTTTTTACTGAAAGACTCTGGACAGTTTTTTCCCATAATACATTTCTGTGTGCTTAGTCTCAGACTCCTGCAATCTATGCAATTTTCGAAACTACCCACATTCTATAGACAATTGGGCTAATCAGAGATTTCAGATGAAAGGACTAAATCTTGACAGTATGAATAAGGTTTCCTTCAACTACTAGATGCAAATGATAATTCATGGGAATCAGAAGCCCAAAGTCAGAGTGATTTCCTAACTGAGGGTATGTTTTTCACCATGCTGATAAGTTCCACCAAGTATTTTTGTAGTGTACAGTTTTATATGACAACTGCATCATTGACATAAATTTTGTTTTTAAACTGTACAGGTTGCACATCCTGGTCACCTGCTCCTGAAATCCCTTCCTGTGGGAACCAATAAAAAGGCTGCCTTGTAAGTGACTGCTGAATGAAATTAGTCTTTGAGTGCTTAACAACTCACGTGTAGAAGAAGATAATTTACAGCCTTGCAAATTCTATTTTATTGCATAGAATATGTTTCTATTGAAAATGGATAGGGTGAAGGGGATTGTTAGTCCTACATTTCCAAGTTTAGTTCACAACTGGTAGAGCCTGTAGTTAATGAAAATTCAGTCATTGAATGAATGCTGCTCTTTAGCTTCCCAATACAAAGTGTTGTACACTTTCTTTGACATTGGTGTGCTGTATGAACTGGAGCATCCTTCATATCTGCCTATAAATGTGTCTCAATTTCAAGTAGTGTCAGGGTCCTGACAATCTTGACTTGTTCTGGGGGTTCACCTGACTGCCCTCACATCCAGCTCAGCGATGGGAGTTGCGCTGAAGAAGCCAACAGCAAGGCTCTACAGAGGTGCCCACTGCTTGCCTTGAGAGATGCCTTCATGATAAAACTCTCTGCCTTGTTCCCCACCAGTCCCAGGATTTTTAAGATTGATTTGTGCTTAACTTGAAGAGCCAAGGAAAACTACTCCTTGTTACCTGGCCCATGAAATTAAATGGGGAATTGTGACTTCAGTGCACTCTCTAGGGCTCACCCCTTTAAGAGAGATGTGCTTTTAAAAGTCATGCAGACAACAATGACACTGACATGGTATTTAAACAAAACAAAAGCATTTTAGTGTTATGTAATTTGGATTGCATGAAAATCAGCTCGTTGCACTAGTCACAATTTGTATGTTCCCCCTTATGTTCCAGCGGTGCCATTGGGTTTGTTTTTCCTAGTCGCTGTGAGGTGTAATTCTTGTGCAGCCACTGGAAAATCCAGCAGTTATATAAGACATTTTAAAAGTTTCTGTTTGAACTCTTCCTTTCTGTCTTATTCTATCTGTTTGTAACTGGTAATTATGAGTTCACACTGATCTACAATTTCAGTTTCCACAGCAGTGCTTTTTAAAAGTTATTTGGTTTTAGTCTGTCTTATTCTTCTCCAGTAATATATTGCAGGGTTTGGGTGTAACACTGAAATATTCATAAAGTTCTTCACCACTTGCAAATTTTTGGACTGTATTATAGTAATGAAAGCTGCCTGAATGACAAATGAGGCACAACAGAGCAGAAAGAGAGGTGAAGGGAGAGCAGGAGAAAAGAAGGGAAAAAAAATATACAAAACTGAGCACAAAGGAACAAGAGACGTGCAGATTGTGACAAAAGAAAACCAGAATAAGGAAAGGTAAAAAATAGTGAGAAGAGAGAGGCAGAGAAACATTAAAAATTCAGTATAATTCTTTGGTCAATCCCTAACAAACAGGTTAGCAAAATGTCAGTTTTTATCCAATCTCATACCCATATATTTGACACACTACAGTAGCTGAAAGACTAACATGCCAAGTGTGATACTTAAGTTTCTGAGGAAAACAAAATACTTGAGGTCAAATACCAGATGATAAAATGAAAAAAACTTGTTGAGAAACTGCCATCAAAACAATTACAGAAGTTATCTGAATGCAAATTTGTAAGACTAGAGTTCACACTACTTGAATTTTAAGAAGTGGTGGAGGAGTACTTTAGGGTCTGTTTCTTTGGATAACCACCCCAAACTGAATGGCCTGCTGTGTTTGAAAATCAACTTTTTATTGATTAACAGTTGCACTTGTGTTAAAGAATAAATCAGATGTGTTTAGTAAGACTTGCCTTCCTTTGCAGCCTGTTTATCAGCATTAATGTTATTTCTATTCTTCAATTTCTCTGTGTTGTATTCCATGGTTATAGGGGCTTCATTTGTATGTTTGTTTTCGCTCTGGGATTATTATAATCTCTTTGGTTCTGTCAGCATAAATTTACATGGAAATATCTCTCTCTAAGATACGTTTACTGAAATGATCCTAAGGATTTTTGAAATTGAAAACAATAATAATTGAAGTATTTAAACTAAGGAAAAGAGCTGGTTGCTGTTTTCCTTAAACAGGAATAATAAGAATCTTGGTGTGTTTTCTTCTTACAGTTAGTATTCCTGTTTTAAAAATGCTGGAAACTGGATGAAGGATTTCTGCCTTTGACATCTTACTAAGAATTTAGAAATAGGCTGTTGCAAATTGCATCTGCCTCTTAGGTTTAAACCTAAATCCAAGTAGCACATTTAGGAGGTTCAGCCCTGAGACAACTTGATTACATTGAAGAGTGCTTGTTAACTATAGGTCTGTTTGACTTTGTGTCCCTAGTTAATAGCCTTTTGGTCCAGCTATTAGTACTGAACTTATGTGGAAACACAGCACTTTGTACTCTCTTCAAAAATGTGATGTAGAACAACTTTGCCACATGATTTTGAACTTTGTGTCATATCAGAATTTTGTCTGCTAGTGATCATAAATAAGACGGGAGGTAGATCCTAGATATTGGACATGCATTCACAGAGATACAACTGTATAAATTGTGACTTGAGAATCTTCCTTCGTATGTAGATTACCACCACTGTAATCCATGTTTGCCCTCAATAGCACAAAACTTTGTGCACTTCCAGGGAATACCAATGTGCTTACACCAACAGTAACCCAGAGGTTTGGCTTATCTGTTAGGGTTATGAAACAATTGCTGATTGATATTTCTGATCCATTTGTAAGCTCTGCGTGTGAATTTGTTCTTAAATCAAATCAAGGAACAGCAATGAAGGATTAGCAGAAAAATTCCAGTTTGCTTTTTTTCTTACATTCACTGCTGTCATATTCTTCTCCAGGAGAATATGGATATCAATAAACAGAACTTCCTTCCTGAGTCAGAATTAAGGACCGCAATCAAAGGACATCATTGCAACTGGCTGACAGTGGAGCAGTCAGTACTCACAGTCATGAATTGCTTCAGCAGGGCATGGAAGAAGTGCTGATCCCAGGGTGGGCTCTAGTCTCAGAGACCGCACCCCACTAGCAGTCAACTGGAAAATACTAAAAAATAATGTTATTACTTGAATTCTACTGCATGTCCTTGATGACTAACTCAGGGTCACAGAAAGGTCTTGACCACTATACCATGTCCCCTTAAAATAGTTCATAGAAGCTTGAATAAACAGGGATCACCTTTTTTAAAAAAAGAGCTAGTTGGAGGACAAACTATTATTTTCCTGACCAATCTCTCCTAACCTCTCTTATTCAGTCATGCATATATGGTAAAGCAAATCTGCTTTCCTTCCTTTTTGCAATCTCACACTCCTATTTCTGTGTCTGGTTTAGTGCCACCTGTGTTGTGTAAAGAAGGGGGCAGGATTGGTGAGAAGGGTATTCCCTTTCTGTTGTCAGTAGTTCACCATGAACTTGTACACACTGAACTCCTACTGATCCAGAGACAACAAGGACATCTAGTATTAAGTATTTAGGAAACTTGCTGGGAAAAGAAAGTAGTTGCAGTCCTTTAGTAGAGATAATTTATGACTTTACACAGAATAAAATACTGCCAATAAAACACAGACTAGAGACAGGTCCTCTTCTCCCATGAGTACTGAATGTTAGAGATTTCATTATTTTGGCCAAGAAATTTGGAATGTTTCTGCAAAATGGGATGGTTTCAGCAAGGGTTGTTTTCCAGTCTGCTCTGTCTAATGTTCAGGCATCTTTTAGGGGGCATGCAATGAGCAATAGAATCCCTTCAACACCATGCTACATACAGGAATATAATGGACCTAGGTTTCCCACACTTGCTTTGAAAACCTGAAAAAAAAATAAAAAGGATGAAGGGAGAGGTTTTTTGTCTTCTCCTGAATTTATGGAAAAAAATCCACTGCAAGAAACTCTCTCTTGCATATTAACAAATCTCAGACTGCATCTACTTTAGCAAGTCCTAAGACTTTTAGAGGAACATTAGTCTTTCTGTTAGCTACATTCTGAACTCTTCAGATGTGTTAATTCTGAGGCATGTCTAGACATGCCAAGAAACAAAAATGGGAAATACTAAAGGAAAAATAAACACAGGACTAAATACTAAAGGAAAAACAAACTGTTACAGACTTTTTGTAGTTCCAATAGCAGAAAGCAAAAAACCAAAGATTTCATTATTTCAATTTTGGCTATAAATAGCTGCTACTTATACCTTATTTCACAGAATCACAGAATAAGCTGAGTTGGAAGGTACCCTAAAGGATCATTGAATCCAGCTCCTGGCACTGCACAACATCATCCCCAGAGACACACCCTGTGTCTGAGAGCATTGTCCAAATACTTCTTGAGCTCTGTCAGGATTGGTGCTGTGACCACTTCCCCAGGGAGCCTGTTCCAGTGCCCAACCACCTTCTGGGTGAAGAACCTTTTCCTAATATTCAGCTTAAACTGCGCCTGACATAACTTCAGGCCATTTCCTCAGATCCTGTCACTGGTCACCACAGAGAAGAGATCAGTGCCTGCCCCTCCTCTTCTCCTCATGAAGAAGCTGTAATTGCAATGAGATCTCCCCTCAGTTTATCCAGGCTAAGCAAACCAAGTGCCCCCCAGCCATTGCTCATTTGGCTTTGCCTCAAGGCTCTTCACCATCTTGGTTGCCCCCCTCTGGACACTCTCTTATAGTTTAATGATTTTTTTATATTGTGGCACCCAGAGCTGAACACAAGACTTGAGATGAGGCCACCCCAGTGCAGAGCAGAGCAGAGCACAGCAGGACAATCCCTTCCCTTGCCTGGCTGTGATGCTGTGCCTGATGCACCCCAGGACATGCTTGACCCTCCTGGCTGCCAGGGCACTGATGGCTCATGGTCAATCTTGCCATCAAACTGGACCCCCACATTCTTTTCCCCAGCACTGCTTTCCAACATCTCATTTCCCAGTCTGCACCTACATCCCGGACTGTCCCATCCCAGGTGTAGAATCTGGCGCTTTCCCTTGTTGAACTTCACAAGGTTGGTGATTGCTCAGCCCTCTGATTTTTCAAGGTCTCTCTGCAGGGCCTCCCTGCCTTGGAGGGAGTCAACAGCTCCTCCCAGATTTGTATCATCTGCCAACTTGTTCCGTATCCCTTCCAGTCCTGTGTCCAAGTCATTTAAGAGGGTGTTGAAGAGCACAGGGACGAGGATGGGGCCCTGAGGAACCCCACTAGTGAAAGGTTCCCACTCTGATGTCAGTCACCCCATTCACTGTAACCCTTTGTGCCCAACCCGTGAGCCAGTTGCTCACCCATTGCATGATGTGTTTATTCAACTGAATGCTGGGCATTTTGTCCAGAAGAATCCTGTGAGAGACAGTATTGAAAGTTTTACTGAAATCCCAAAAGATTACATCAACTGGCTTTCCTTGATCGATTAGACTGGTTACCTTGTTATAAAATAAATATCAGGTTTGATAAGCAGGATTTTCTTCTCATGAAGCTGTGTTGGCTGTGGCAAATGACTGCATTGTCTCTCAGGTGTTTATCAATACCTCCCAGAATAATCTCCTGCATAACTTTAGCAGGCTCTGAAGTGAGACTGATGAGTCTGTAGTTCTGGGGTCCTCCTTCTGGGCCTTGAAAATTGGACAATGTTTGCCAGCTTCCAGTCAAATAGGACCTCTCTGGATTCCCAAGACTGATTAAAAATAATCGAGAGAGGTTTTGTTATGCCCTCCTTCCTGGAGTTATAGTCTGATGCTTTATCTTGGTGGATTTGCTTTCCTATGTTTGATGACTCTTCTTAAAAAGGTTTCTATAGTCGATTTTTAAAAATCATTTAATACATCTACACTAAAGTCTTTAGATCACAGCTTCTGAGGTTTAGATGAATCTTTCAATATGCTTAGCATGTTTCTTAGTCTATTCTGAAAGGTGAATTATTCTACATTAGTTTTTCATGGAACAAAAAGACACTGTTTGTTTCCATAGCAAAATCATAGTTTCTTTTCCAGTAATCAGTTTGCATATTTGTACTCATGACAATCTGTTTAAAAGCGTAAGAAATAAAGTGTGCTAGCCAAAATAAAAGTGAAGGGCAGTCAAACTACACATAGACTCCAGAAGATACAGAGGAGAAGGTATAAAGTAGGCTTTAAGTTTTAAAAATATGGTGAGATTGTTTGCTGTTTTTTTTAAACTGATCAGTTCTTTTCAGAGAGAGACCAAGAACTGTCTGAAATACAAATAGAATTGTTGATCTTATCCTCTGTGTGATTGTATTGTTTGAAGTAGTGCCACACTTCAGAACATGTAGCAAACCAACACAGGCATTTTACTTTCAAAGTTAATATTCCTCTGAGCAACTCCTCTTTCACCATGGCTGTTGAATATCTATTTCAAGGTTAATAAATTTTGAACATGATTATGAGCAAATAATGAAACTTAAGGCCACTTAACCCTTCAAAACCTTACAGAACCTGCTGTCAAGTACAACCATCAGGTAACCATCACCAGCTTCTGAGAAGGAGCAACTGACAGCTCCAAAATTTGAGATTTGAGCTTACAGGTAGCCCATGACAGATTATAACATGATTTAATCCAGTCACACAAAAGACAATTTTTGAACAGTGTTGTCAGCTGAAATTTGCTGTTTTACAAAATGAAAAACCAAACAGGAAAAACCCCAGCATGGAAAGGATCAGACTGCACTAGCAGAGAACAGGCTCTGTGCTTACAGCTGAGGGTAATACAAGCAATCTGTTAAAGCTTTTGCAGCCAGCTGGCTTGCTTCAGGCTTGGTTTAAATTTACTGCCAGGCTGATTTAGTCCTGGTTTTGGGAGACCACCTGTCCTTTAGTTAGGAGACAAAGAACATATTTAAACTATCTGCTTAATCCTTTATTTTGAATTGTATTGTAACACATCAAGGAGGGGACTGAGGTAAAGTTCCTGGTTTAGAGCATTAGAGTAATGGATTTTTATAAAACACATTACAGTACATCAAAATAAAAGCTTCAGAGAGCAGGAGAATGGGCTGGAGTCTCAGCCAGTTTGCTAACCTCCACTCACACAAGCTATAATCAATCTTCCCTTGAGGCTATTACGAGTACAATTACTCTTATAATTGCTACAGGGATGTATGTGACCAGCCCATGCGTGAACAAACAAATGTAGAAGGACACTTGCAAGGTCAAGTTAGCAATAATAATGATTTTATTAATTACTAAATTCTAAGAAAGGAGGGATTAGAGGATCACAGGACTAGAAGGAATCTCAAGAGATCTTCTCATCTATCCTGTTCCTCATAACAGCTCAATAGCTAAATCTAGGTCACTCCTAAAGACTATCTCCCTAACCTCTTCTCAAGGAAGTTCTGTCCTCCAGCTTCCAATGATGGAGATATTGTGCTATCTATCCCAGCTGCCTCACTACTGAGGTCATCACAGGTTGTTTTTCCATCCTGAATACTCCTTGTTACAGTTTACTTCAGGGGCTCTTTCCAATGCCATATGTATGCAATTTGTTATTCCTCCCTCAAAAGCTGAATCCATATTCACTGTTACTTTGTAGTCCTGAGAATTAAGTAGCTGATGGATTTAAGCAAAAACACAAGAACTGTATCCACTTTCCTCAGTGCTGAGAACTGCTACCATTTATGCAGGAGTGACTGCCTACGAGTAGCATATGCCTCCCCCACGTTTCCATAGCTGTGCTTTACATTGGAAAAGACTCCTCTTTGATACTCGCAGCTGCAGAAGCAAGCAGGCAAACAAGACTCAGACGCATGAGTGAGGAAGTGGATCAGAGGAAATAATCACAGGCTGATTAGATAGCAGCAACACATTGAATAGAGAAGAGGAAAAAGGTTCTGGGTTTTTTCTCCAAAAGATCAAAAGATCCAAAGATGATAACATTAAAATTGCAAAACATGACAGAAAAATATGATATTTTTCTGGACAACATCCCATCATAATGCGGGGATTGCCTGCTTGTTTCATCACATGACAACCCAAATGATTCTATGATTCAGTGAAAATGCCAGTCCTTTCCTATGAATTGACAGAAGTCTTTGCATGATTAATGTTCAGCTTCTTGTCAAGGCAGGACAGGGACTGGTGGAAGTCAGTTCCTATATTTGTGGTGATTCCTGGTAACTTGAGTAGGAGGAGTAGAGCACGACCATTACCAGCCTGCTCAGAGGAGTCTGTTGGCAAACAGTTGTCACTTGTTGCATTGCACAACCAAAATCTTACTAGATCAGTAGGATTTTCCAGAGTAGCAGCCTTGCAGAACAGGTTGCACTGATTTAATAATGGGTTTTTCCAACTCTTTTTCTCCAGGTACTCATACCTGTAAAATTTATTTAATGTAACACTCAAGATTTTCTCTGACTCTTCATATTTTATTGGGTTAATAGAGACATAAAGGCAAAGCATCTATTGTGGGGAGACCTTTTTCCTCTTTTCAATTCTTATGGGGAGCTTATAAGAAAGAGGGGGCCAGGTGCCTGTAGCAATCAACAAGTTTTAAACTGGAAGAGGGGTGATTCAGAGTACGTATAAAAAGGGCATTTTTTTTCCAGTGAAGGTGATGAAACACTGGACGTGGTGTCCCAGAGAAATGGTAGATGCTCCATCCTTGAAACAATCAAGGTCATGTTGGACAGGGGTCTGAGCAGCCTGAGATAGTTGAAAGATGTCACTGATCATTACAGGGCATTGGACATTTAAAAGTCCCTTCAACCCCAGACTGCTTTATGATGATCCACAGTGGAAACAGACTTTATATTAAACTAAATCATATTATCATAATTTTCCCCCAACTAATATAAAACAATCAGCTCAGAGACAAAACTTTGGTGGTTCCTAGATTTGTAAACAAAACAAGTCCTATGCTAATAAACCTTCTGTCTTCCAAAAACAAAACAGGGTCCCCATATTCTGGTTACTCATTTCCTCTTACACGGATCCTTTATCACACTCTAGTTCCAAAAAGCCCCTCTCTCTATGCATTTATTTTATCATTTTTAGTGCAACATTGTGCCACAGGATGTTATCTGTGACTGCTGGCTCACCTCTGAGATCTTCTCATCCCATTCTAGTTCTCTGTGGTCATGCTAGACAAGATTTGATGACTTCTCTGGTTCATGAGCACCCTGCTTATTCAGGCTGACACCTGGATTTCTGGTTCAGTTTTCATTTGCTGTAATAAGATGCTAATCTGAGTTAATTTCAGGAGACTCTAAGTGAGAAGTATGATCACCTTTCTTCCTAGATAAAATATCAGTAGAATTCAACTTTTTGAATCACTAAGAAATGACATACACTGATGAAAAATTAAATTAAGTGCTCTCTTAACACGAACCATTTAAATTCTGGTTTATGTGTGCATGTGAATTATCTTTTCAGCTCTTATAATGCTATCTTTTATATATATTCTAGCAGTAAGACTGTGTTGCAAGTGTTCTCTGACTGTCATCAGGGCTACTTTTCAGGTGCTTCATACCAGCCAAACTGCAAGGTTACTCAATTTCTGCAAAGCTGTTGGTGGACTAGTCCTATTTTTGAACCTGAGGCAGCAGGAGGATAAATACTCAAATAAATACATCCCTACACCCTAGAAGGTGTTTTGTGTATTGTTGCAAATCAGCACAGTGTGTAAGTAATCAGGCAGTCAGAGCATCATAAATACTGTACTCCACAAATCTGATGATCTACAATTAATACAGGACTGTTTGACATCTATTCTCTGCTGACTTGGCCCTCTTTCTAAATGTCTGTCAGAAGTCTTTGGCTCAAAACATTAAAAATTCCAAAATATTTATTTTTCAGACAATAATGCTGAGGCAGGAACACTCAGAGGCCGTGTACAGTTTTCTGGTAGCAGAAAGTATTCTGTGGAAAAGCTGTGAACATATTCTACTGCTGTAGCAATTGTTTGACAGGAGCCTTTCAGAACAAAGGGGCTCTACAAATATCCTAGTCCTCAAGGTTGTGTGTTACCTATCTCAGCCCAGTTCTTGGTAAGAAATTGATAACAGGAAGAAGACAGATGTAATGTAATTTCTTCACTCAGGAAAATTTGAAGTCTTCTTGGATGCCATTTTAAAGTAAATTGAGAAGAGCAGAGATTAAATTTTCTGTTAGTTTTGAGTAACTGTTGAGTAAAGCTGTTCATAGCCTATGTTTACTGTTTTTAACCTCTTAAAGAATGCAACATGCTGTTTCAATGCTAGCAACCCTTTTTTTCCAGCACTGACCTGTTACAGATCCCTCACATATCTATCAGAAAAAGCAGGGGTTTTTTTCCCCAAACTTTGTTTGTATACAACTTACCAGCAGCATCATCTATGCCCCTCTATCACCCAAACCAGATTTCTGCTCTGAAACAGCTACCAGCTCCATTAAAAATCATTAGCCATTGCTGATATCTAGGATATCTTCCTTAAGGAAGTATTATTTCTGAGTTTAAACACAGCCAGTGTTAGCACTAAGTCCTTCAAGCATGACTTTCTCTAGGGAGGTTCATCAGTGAGAAACTCACTCACAGCAGGTAGTTCATTTTCCATTAAATAATCTCTACATGAAATGGCATCCTTTCCTTCCAGGTTTTTAGATACCTTGAGAGACTGACTTAGCTGATTTGTGCATCTGTCAGCCAGACTATTTGTTTGCAAAAATATATTATAAAAGTATCATGGTTTAAAAAACCCAATAAACAAACAAGAAAATGCTCACCACAGAAAAACCTTCACAAGAAAAAACTGAAGAGAATCACTGCTCAGATAAATCAGGTTCCTGATCATTCCCTACTGACATGAGCTTTGAGGCAGAACAGTGCTATAACACTATAAGTTTTGATAACTTTGAGCTACCCTGGGATTCCATCTTGATAAATTTAATTAAGTGGATTAGGGACATATACCACGAAAATGAATTTATTTGCCAGGGAAATCACTTATGAAATGAGAGATTTTGTGACTTTGTGAACAAGTTCCTGAATAAGTAGGAAAAGGAAGGAACTCAATATCATCACTGTAGAAGTAGGCAATAAAAAAGAGATGGTGGTGGTGCAGAATTTGACAGATTGCTCTGTACAGACCAGTTAATCAGGCCTAGTCTGGCTGTCTTTGCAGAATGCTGTTTTGTGACCTCGAGTGAAAATATGAGACCAAGTCGCTTTTGTAGGGACCCAAGAGACTGAGGAGGTAACTCAGAGCTCCATGATCCCAAGCAGACAATTCCTATTGTATATTTAATAGTCATCATACAACATAACTCACTGCTCTGAAGTCCATGATCTTACAAGAATTCTTGTTGAGCATGAAGCTGACAAGTCTCCATACCAGTTTAATTGTTGGATATCAACATTTCTCTTTCAGTAACTGTGCCTAAAGCAGTTTACACAAAGTTTACACTAAGTTTAGACTAATAGGTCCAACAGAAAACAGATCCACTTTCAGAGACCCACAAGATGACAGGTGCTAATAACTGTATCCAATTGATCTTATTTCATGCTTCTTGTTATGAGAGATATCATGAATTCTATTCTGTGCCACCTACTTCTGTGCCCCTTCCTTATGGGGTCAAATTTCAAAATAGATAGGATATCTGCTTGTATTGCACACCAGTATTTCCAAGACTTTCATCTGCCTACAGTGTGAAAATTCTGGCTTGCAAAACCAAACACACACAGACTTTGCTTACTGATGATTTAGCTCCTATATCCCAGAGCTAGTGAGTGGGGAAAAAAGGAATTAATAAAAAATTAATGAAAGCTCAGGTGCTGAAATATGTTTATATTATCAGCTTTGCCTAATTAGTTCAATTTAAAAAGTGTCTATGTATGAAAGAGAGAATAAGGGAATACCAATGCAGTGTTTTATTAATTTTTTTTTAACTTACTCTCAGATTAAATCTTTGAAGCAGGGCTAAGTATCTAATTTTATTTAGCAGGACACTGGAAATTAAACCTTAAGGAAATTGCATGTAAAATGCAATTATAACTAGGTGTTAATAGGTCTCAGTAACCTTCAAAGAGGACAGCCATAGATTTTCTTAATTAAATATTGTAAATAGTATTTAGAGATGGGAATGCATTACAGATAACTTTATGTTATAAAGCATAACAGTGGAATCTGAATACTATGAGTAATTTTTAAACAAGCTCTTAGAAAACCCGACATTCTTTAGTAGAAATCTTTACGGTACACTGTTCATAGGTTTCAAAATAACATTTACAATAACATCTACATTTTGCCTTAGAAGTAACAATGTATATTCCATAAAACTCCACCAAATATAGTGCATATTTTACTTTGCTTCCCTTCTTGTTATTAACAAGCTCCATATGTTTATGAATGATCACATTTTCAATGGCAAACAATCCAAGTATTTTGCAGGCTCAAGAATACTGGAATTGATGAATTATGTTATTGTATTTCGGGACATGGCTGTCCCACAGGGAAAATAAAACATCTGAGAATCTTCCTGGCATCTTCCCAGCTTCCTGAGGGAAGTGGGAGAAGAATCACGTCTGGACAGTCCCACTGGGCATGTAGAGCTCTAAGTCAGAAATCCAGAAGGAGGTGGGGCAATCTCAGGACTCAGAACAGTTTTATACCCACAGTCTTTGTGCATCTTGCTCCTGCTGAAGGCCTACAAGGATCCAGAAGACAGGCAGATAGGCAGAGGTGTGATCCAGAAGTGATCCAGAAGTCAGGCAGAAGAGTGTTGTTTATCCTAAGTCCCCAGTTCAGGAAGATGTTTAGCGTTCTCTCAGCACAAATTCAAGTCTCACAGCTGGAACTCTATTATCAGTAAGCAAAACTAACATTCTGAGAAGATGCCACATGCCTTCTTCATAAAAGCTTCCAGTTCTGAGCAATTCTCTGAGTCCTATAACCTCATTCCTGTGCAAAATATATGGGTGGCACATCACTGGAACCAGCTGTGGTACAGTAAGATCTAGGAGCAAAGAACAGTCTCAATCTTGCAAGCTGTAGAAGTTTTCAGTGATGCCAACTTGTCTCAGCCATTTGGGCCACTAATTGGGTCTCTTTAATTGAGCATCATGCCTTCTGATCAATAACAGTGAACCACTACAATCTGCATGTGTTTCTTACCGGCTCTCTGAAACTTATATAAAACTTTTACTTTGCAACTGGGATTGATTACTTCAGGCTGCTCTAGTTTGTAAGCTTCAGGGTTGATACAGAGCTCGTGAATTAATTGATGCTACACTAATTATTTTCATACCCTTGATTCCCCGTTAACTTTAATTAATTTACAAGGTTGATGGCCTTTCTCTGCACACGTAAAATACAAAATACATTACATACACAATGCACATCACTCCTTCTGAATTTTTTTTTCCAACATCAAGTCTCATACTTATTTTTTAAATTACTTCACCTATACTTATATGCATATATCTTCTAAATACACAAGAAATGAAACCAGACTATTCAGTCTGTAACTAAACCTTACTTTAAATTTCCTACATGTTAGCAATTTTCATTTGTTCCTTCCAGTGCCTCTCTCTTCCCCCTGCTAAGGAAGTTTAGGTAAACATATTTGGAAATATTTAATCTATTTAAAAAAATTTGCTTTGCACCAAGAACACTGCTGTAATCAAGTTTGATTTGGTCACTTTAATTGCATGCTCCAGGCATGATGACTAACTTTCTGACACTGTATATGGAGCTATCAACATAAATTGAGAAAGCTTTTGTTTAGTCAGTGTTTTTTACCCTTTACATAGAGAGGCCCAGAGATAGCTTCAGGCTCAACAACCTCCTAAAGTCCATTTCAAGCACATATTTGGATATGAAAATTTAAAAAAAAAATTTTGTTCTTTTTTATGAGTTCATAGGCCAGTACTGTATAATTTTTACTCAAGAGTGTTTTTAACTTACCACTACTTTACAAGATTTTAGGGCACTACTTCAAGACTGAATCTCTGAAATAAAAAATTTGGTCACAATTTTTTAAAAAGATTTGTGTATGCTGAGGTTACAATTTTTTTGAATGAAAGTTTTGACTTTAGTACCTTTTTGGATGTTCCTTTCATCTTTGTTCAAATTTATGTCCTCACAATACACATATCCACTGTTGTTCAACAACTCTCCTAAGAGCACCTTGCTGGCCTTTTGCTGAACATGGAAAGAAGAAAAGTCACCACGGTACAAGTCCCATTTCTTACTTTCTTTTCAGTGGATCTGATTCAGCCTTTGTCTAAGAGGCTCAAATACACCTGGTATTTAAGAAAAGTGTGTGGGCTAGACCTGCCCATTTCAAATTCTCACTCTTCTTACTCTTCCCAATCATAGGATAGAATTGCAGTAAATGTATGTGGAAAAGCTAGAAAAGACAAATTTTTAAAGACTTCACTAAAAATACCCCAACACTCACATAACAAAAGGGAGATTTTCCAATGGTGCCTGTGCATTTTTCCTAGTCTGTGCAACAGACTCTTTTACACTCTTTGTATTTTTAACATATTTTAGTTTTATTTTGGTTGTCTCAGGTCTCAAGGGATTGTATCTGAGATACCCTTCCTTTGCATCACTTAGAGGGAACAAGAAGGAGAGTTTCTTACCCTGTAAGTCTGTTGACAATGATCTAGAGAATAAATCCCAATGACAGAAGAGGCACCAGGGCAGTAGGTGCGGGGGCACCAATATCACCTACTTGAACCAAAGGTTTCTTCCACTAGAGTCAGTCAGTCCACTTCTCTCCCCAGAGCCTGCCTGCCACAGGCCACGGCCCTGAGAGGGGTAGGGAACTCTATTTTGCATGGGGAGTGGTTCCCCCCACCACCAAAGAGTGTGTCTCCAGCCTGCAGCAGCTTTCAGCTTCTTTAGGAACTGTGTTTGGGCAGGGACACCATGTGCCTCTGACTGGACAAAGCTTCTGCGTGTGATAAGTAAAGATTTTATATTATTTTTGCTTTCCACCATTGCTTTCATGCACTTCAGGGTTGGCTGACTTGTCTCAAAGACTGTAATGTAGGCTCGTTCCATAGGCTCAGTTCCTCAAGTCCCATGTTCCATCTTTAAAAGAATGAGATTTAACTCTTCCATTCAGGCTAAACATATATATATAAATACACACACACACACATATATATAATATATGCAATACAATTTACTGAACTTCACATCTCTCTTGACCATTTAGAAAAATTCATCATATTCCACAGTTCAACAAAATGTCTTCTATGCTGATATGGTTGTCTTCACTTACAATCATCAATCAGTCCTCAGACTTAAGGAACATATTGGAACTGATTTTCTTTGTTTGCTTGGGCAAGAGAAGGATTTTTCACCAGTTTAAGTGTGACTCAGTGTTTGGTAAAGATTTTTATAGCTGAGATTTCTGGCAGTATTAATTAGAGACAATTATAATGTGATAGACAGGTTTTGCCAGTTTAAAATTCTTAACAGAACTCCCTCTGTCTCTTAAAAACCAAATGGAGATTTTGATTGCATTTGCATGCCTGAATTGTTAAGCTCCTTGAATGTTAGACTTCATGAATATAATAAGATATATGAAAATTAAATAATCAGAACTTTACTTCAGCAAATAACCAGATGCCCATGTGTGTGTATATAACATCAGGAATGAAACAATATTAAACATAAGAAATGTTTTAGACTGTTCTCCATGTCATTGTTGCTAACAATGATTTTCAACAAAAGCTTAAAATTTTCTGGTCACACTTTCTATTATTGATACTTAAGTAATTTATCAATTATCGCAGTTGATAATTTCATGTTTCTATTTGATTGCAGTTGGTGCTAAGCTATTAATTGGAAAAATGATAATTTCATGTTTCTATTTGATTGCAGTTGGTGCTAAGCTATTAATTGGAAAAATAAGTATATTTTTAATGAAGTATTTTCTGTCATTATCTGCTCCAGTGGCTTCCTAGATCCAAACAAAGACACTTAATTAGTGTTTCATTTTCTCTCTGGTCCAATAAATATTTTAATCAAATACAAGGAATAAGAGCCAGCAAGAAAAAATTCAAAAATCAGCCAGCATACATTCTTAAAGTACCTCATTACTTTGGTTACTTTCTCCACACACAGCTTCTTCATGAAAACCTAGTGTGGCAGGACTTTTTGAAACAGATGTCAAGAGCTATTTTTTGTGTAAAATTGTTTTTTAGCCAACCCTATTACTAAATTACAGCTTCCAAAATTCACTTTCTTAAGATGAAGTAATTTTTAACACTGTCTTATGCCAATGTCAGCAGGAAGAAATATGAGCTTGTAATCCAGTGAATCTTAATATGCTTTTCTAGAAAATTCATTTTTTCATATGCAAAGACATGTTCTTCAGCCATGTATGGCATCTACCAGGGCCACACAGTGACTGACAGAGTCAGTCATACAGCAGAGTGCTATGCATGCTTTCTTCATCTTCTAAATGAAATGGCTACAACAAAACTCTTGTTAGACAGCATATATAGACATAACATGAAGTATTCTAAACCAGTTTTCTGTGCAAAACCAGTGGAACTCAGATGACCAAAAATGCACACAAGCACTCTCCTTAATTTAGCATTAAAATTATTATTATTATTAGGTATGTAATCTATTATTAATTCTTACGTATTTTTAAACATGGCTCATCTGCTAATTTTTTCCATGAATTTTTTGCATACTGATCTTTTTTTGTGATTTCTGGGGTTTCCAAATCATCATGTTGAGCACAGACTTTGACTATTGTTCCTACTTCACCATATACAGTGTAGTACATTTCATCAAATTCCATGAATGCCATGGCCTAAAGCCTCAGTATGCATAGACCAAAGCTGGAATAATTAGCCCTGTGCTTCTTCCATTCTTTTCAATCTCCCAGGGCATATCTATTCCTCTACTTCTCCTGATAACTACAGATGCAGGGAATAGAGAAGCTTTTGTATGACAGTTCTTTGTTAGTGAAAGGCACTCATTTAATCCCTTGTACTATTGATTTTAAATACATGAGCCATTAACTCAGCTATAGAAACTGGTATCAGTACTGATTTTTCATGATCTCAAACCAAAAAGTACTGGTTTTCATAGCATTTATTTATTGTGGCATTAAGAAACAGGGGAATTTGCTCTTAGATCTTAAATAGCAGGCCTGACCAAAACAGTTGATCTATTTCTAATTCTGTTCTTGGTTTATATTTCTGAGACATTTTTTTAACTCCTTTCTTCAGTGACACTAGTCAAGTGAATGTATTCAGGAATATCAGATCCTTGGTTTCATGTTTTTAGAAGCTTATTGATACAGCAAATTCTTCCTGTGAATACCTTCAAAAGTGCAACCTGTATGTTACTGCTTGTTGCTATATGCTTGATGCACATCATGGTAAAAATCCAAACTGCAAGCCAAAGGCTCTTCAGTGTAGAAAGAGAGAGCTGTTGTTCCCCTGGTAGCAGAGAATTTTCTTGAAAATATTTGCTAGAGCTCATATAAAGTATTATCTTTTCTACCCCCATAACCTGCTCATCATCACAGTCCAGTGATGCCCATGATCCCCTTCAGTCAGATCACTCACTGAAACATTTCCTGGGAACATTCAACACAGTGGAGAAGTGAGGCAGCAGCATGTGCAGTTTGGTTGAGGTACTGCAGACAGTATAGATTATAGATACAGTGACAATTCCTGCCTGAGTGAAGTTGTAGGAATGCCCCAAAGGGCACAATGATAATTCTGCCCCTTTAGAGTTAGGACCTACTTAATCACTGGTGTTTCTCCCACCCCTTAAACTGCCTTTGCTTCTTGTACTTCCATGCCATATTTGACTAGAAATCCTTGATCCAAACCCTTTGCTGGGCTTTGCAGTACAGTTCTGCACCTTGGGTTTGGTGTGAATTGCAGAGACTTTCTATCCAGATTCATGCCCTAGATTTGGGCCTAGTCATGATTTTAATTTTTGAAAGTTGAATTTGCTCTATCATTTTTAGCAAAATACATCTCAGTGGGAAGCACATGTACAAAACCTCCTCATACTCTCTATCACAAGCAGCAGGTGAACACATTATAATTGGACATTCAGCATTCACCACAGGTATACCCATATTCAGAGTTCTACAGGATTCACTGATTCTTTGCCCTCTGTAATCCAGATGTAGATTTTACTTTGCATTTATCCTTCTCTCAAACATCTGCATGAATTATTCCAGCCCCACACTCCCCATGAACTTGAACAAAGAAGGGTGAAGTTTTGCCAGTCTGCCATCAAGGATGGAAAACACTGACTGAAAAAGCCCATGCAGACCAGAGGGGCAGACTGCAAATATAATGGGGTATTGTCTTGCATTTGTGGTTTTGCTCTAGAGGCTTTCTATGGTTCCTCTGAAGTAACACTGTTCATTTACTGCCTGTATTATTTCAAAGGCTAAGAATAAATCAGACCCTTCTAAATGGGCTGCAATCTGAAATTGAGTATGAAAGAGCCATAGCTGAGAATTTTTACCCTTCACAAAGATAATTTCACTCCTCCTTTATCTCTCTGCTTCATTCTATTTTGCAGACAAGTCCCTTTAAATAATACAAAGCCACTGCTTGCAAACACACTCTCTTCCCCAAATATAAGGGGCTTTCATCACCTTCCCTCAGTATTTCATCAGCTTGCCCCAATATTAGGAGCAGTGCCCCCCCAAGCCAACAGGCAGCTCTTTGAGAAGTACCTTTCTGAGTTGCAGAGGCAGCACTGGAGTGACATGGATGTCATCCCCACTGGGCCCCACTTCCTTACTTTAGTGAGTCAAGAATTCACCAAGTAGTTCTGCAAATCTGTCATGCTATTTGCTGCTCTTAAGTAGTCTTCTTAGGTATGTCTGGCAGGACTACAAAGAACAGTGAGATCTGAAGCCTGATTCATGATTTATTGGGTGGTAAGTTGAAAGAACTCCATACCTCTGAAACTAGGTTGGCTTCTTAACACAACCTGTCACAACTGTGTCCCAACAGAAGCAGTTATGTCCTCTGAGAAAAAAATAAACAACAACAAAATGCTAACATATTTTTGGATGCCTTTATTGGTGTCTCTTTCCTCTTGCACTGTGTTTTTCCTGCTATTTTCCTTGCAGCTCACTAAGATGTCTAGGATGTTGCTTTAGGCAAGACAGACCATTCTTTACAGAGTTAGTTCCCCTCAGTGGCTTCAGACCTTCCATGAATTTTTCTTCACCACTTTAAGGGAAAGAGCTGTACTGGTTTCTATTAAAAATACTAATATTCTCCTGCCATCATCTAAGCTCAGGAATTGAGGCCTTCTGAGTGCCTCATGAGAACGTGGGCAGAGAGACGGAGGTCAGAAGGACCGTCTGCCTGTGGGAAGGCAGAAAGGTAGGAGAGCCAATGCTTTTATCCCACTCTAGTTGCATCCCATGCAGTTCCACCCATCCCTATTCTTCTCTGAGTGCTGAAGATGTTGTCTTGGTTTCAGTATTTTATCCTCCAAGGCTTGGTTGACTTCCTGCAGTAGACATAGTCTGCTAAGAGGACATTTCAGGAAAGTGAAATGCAGCACTGAGGAAGCTTAAGATATCTGGCTTTTGGGATGCTATAAAAACTACCATGTCCTGACCATATGAAAAAAAATTTCTGTCTGTGAGAATTTGAGAGAAAAGAGATAAACAGGCAGAGGAACTCTTTCTTAAGCCTTTTCCTTTAAATGTCTGCAATATTCAGCCCATTGGAGGCTGATTTCTCTGGAAAAATTCAGAAACTGTTGTAATGCAGTAATGAAATATTATTAATAATTGAAAAATGGAGAGAAATACAGCACAGAAGATGTAGGCACAATCAGGTTTCCCAGCAAAAGAAACCTGGTGATTGATTTTTTCACTGATATCCCTCCCATGATGTTCTTAGAAAGAATTCATTTGTTCCATTTACACAATGTCTATCACAAGGAACTGCTGTGCTAATAAATCCCTGCCTCTCAGAGAAGATAAGATATATCTGTCATACAAATAATACTTGAAGTGAGTTAAAGCAACAGGAGGTTAAAAAAGGAAATTAAGCCAAGAGAAAACTAAAAGCTCAAGAACAGCAAATCAGCATTGGAATACCCATCATATGTCTGGGTAAAAATTGATAAAATGGAAAAGAGGCTGTGGATCTGGGATTTTCCTGTCAGATTTGCTACAAATAAGCTTTCAAAAAATATATAGCTACTGGCAAATATAGCAAATGATATTTTGTTTTGTTGTTAAAGTTGCTGTGTTGCAGTCAGTGCAATGAGCATTATCTTAAGTTTCTTTTCAGTGCACAATGTTTTTAACTCTGTGGTATATGATTACTAGAGCAGAAATTTAATATCTCTTTGTGTATGTGTGAAAGCAGGTGAGTCTGCTGTCAGGGTATGGTCTCTAACAATCCTAGGTTAATTAAAAAAAATTCTGTGTTCTCAAATGCAAAAGAAGTACCAAATTAGCTTCTATGCTTGTCAGTGTTGTGTAATAGAAACAGACAGTTATCTAGTTCATCTGTCCTCAAAACAGAAATGGGATTAACATAATGCAATTCTCATCTTTCTCTGCCAAAATACCCTGGTTCTTAAGTTTCCAGTTCCTGAGTGTCAGTTTCCAGCACAAACCTTCAAGTGTTCCCATCTTAAGTTCCCCAAATTTGAACTTCCATACTGTAACTATACTAACACTCTTCTCCTAGAGTCACTTTCCTCCCAAGATTCACAGTCATAGAAGGGACCTTGTCAGGGACCTCTGGAGTTCAACTAGTCCAACTTCCCATTCAAGGAAGGTGCCCCAGCAGGTTGTTCAGGACCATGTCCAGACAGCTTTTGAATACCACCAAATTTGGAAAGTTCACCATCTCTCTGGGCAACCTCTGCCAGTGCTTGGTCATCTTCATGGTGAGAAAGTGTGTCCTGATGTTCAGAGGGAACCCCCTGTGTTAGTGCCCATTGTTTCTGGTTCTGCCACTGGGCATCACTGAAAAGAATCTGGTTCCATTTTTTTTGTGACCTTCCTTCAGGTATTTATATACATTAATGAAATCCTCCCTGAGCAATCCTGTATTTCTCAGCCTTTCCTTATGTAAGCAATACTCTTGTCATTTAATCATCTTCATCACTAGACTCTCTCCAGTACCTCAGTCACTCTCTCATGCTGGGGAGTCCAGAACTGAACACAGGACTTCAGGTGTGGCCTCAGCAGTGCTGAGGAGAGGAGAAGGATCAGCTTCCTTCACCTGCTGCCAACACTCCCCCTGCAGCCCCGGATACTGTTGGTCACCTTTACCCCATGGGCACATTGCTGGCTTATATACAACTTGCTGTTCACCAGACCCTCAGGAGCTTCCTTCACAGCTCTTTTCCATTTGGTCAGCCCCCAGTATGTACTAGTGCACACCCTTCTGACTACAGGGCTGCATCCTCTTCCTCACCACTGTCCCCACATTCATCCCATTATCTTGTCTCACTCCTCAGCTTCTGCTCCTGCATAGACCTCCCTCCTCCCCTTCACTCTCAGCCCTCATCCTCAGCCCACATGTCTACTGTCTGCAGTTGCTCTGCAAACCTCTTTCTTTCTATTTTTAAATAGCTGACAATTCTTCTTCCTTCCTCCCCCACCCCTGGACTCAGATTACTCTCCAGCATCCATTTGTCCATTCCACCTCCATTCCTGACTTTCCCCACAGGAAAAACAAAAGCTGGATCCAGGCTGCAGCTATCAGAAATCTGCCTGGATGTACTCAGAGGAAAGAAAAAGACCAGCTGTCTGGGAAAAAAAAAAGAGGATGATGTATGATAGCCTGTATTATACAAGCAGGCTTTTTTTTTTTTTTTTTTTAAACTTATAATTATTGTCATCAAGGCAGAATCTGTACAAAACTGACTGGAACTCTTTCAATTAGGAATGAATGCCAACACAAAGTCTGAAACACTCAGAGATTTAATATGATTTTATTGTTTTTGTCCTGTATCTATTCCTACGAATAATTATTAATGCACTTGGACAAAAGTGGGAAACACTGCAGTATTTTTAACAGCTTTTCTCTTAGTCTGAAGCAAATCCTATCTGTCTCTTAAGCAGGGCTAGCAGATGTGCTGAGTTATCTGCCTCTTTGCCAAATGAGCAAACCTCTCATCCCTGCAATTCACTTCTTCTCCAGCAGTCTACCCAGGAATACTGCTTTTAACATGAAAGCAAAGCATTCATGAAGGAAAGTCAAACTCTTCTCAAGTTTAGCATTCCTCAGTTTCATTACACATTCCAAAAAATACAGATACTTTTCATTCAGCTGGTATGTTACTTCCATTTCAGTTTAAGAACAGGATGATTTTCCAGACAAAAATAATCTCTCTTAAGCCAATTGGCTTAAAAAGTTTAAAATACAGAATTTAGAAAAACTATGTTGCATATGGTTTTGATTAGAAAAGAGCTTTTTCATCAAATTCTATTATAACATGCAATGGTGGGCACAAAACTGTCAAGGATAAAACAGTCAAGGAAATTGCCCAGAAAACCAGCAAATTTCACAGAGCAGCGCTGTCAGATCACAAGACTGTGAGTAAATTATAATATACAATTAAAGGGCTGGTTCAGTCTCTCTTTTTTGTGTTTTTCTTCTCTTGTGCAGGTCTAAGGAATGCAGAAGGCAGTATGGAAAGCAGAGGAGAGAACAGGCAGGAATAGATATGATGACTTAGCAAATGTCTGCAGATTGAGTTCACAGCAAACCCTCAGAGCTGAGTGAGAAAGAAGCAGTGACAGGAAAAAGGCTGAGGGACAAGATACACTTAAACTTGACAAATATATATGACTTAGGCTTGTGTGGTGACTGAAACCGAGCAAGTGGATAAAATCAACAGGTAATATGCAGATGAAGAGAAGAGAACTTGGGAAGACTTGGTGGAATAGAGAAAATAATACAGAGGTTGGGGTCTGGCTGCAGAGACACAAATAAGTCCAGAAGCAAGAGGCCAAACAAAATTAATATATGGAACTTTCCTTGTGTAGTCACAGGAAAAAATTATTGACTTTTATAGGAGACTAAAGCTCCTTCATTAGATGAAAACACATTGAGTGTTTTTGCAATGTTTTGCTCAATTTATACTTTTCTGTCCTTATTTTTAGATTGTAATTGAAAATGTTTACAAGATGTTTCTTTGTCTTCCATGTTTTCATGTCTTTCTTCATGTAAACTCCACTGGAATGGGATCTTTCAACAATGAATTACTGTTGCTTATTTGACATGAAGAAAATAGTTATGGAAGCAGACTGGTTACAGTATTTGACTCATCCTAAATCAATAGGCAAATGAGATTATTTTAAAAATCATTTGATTTCTAGGTACTCCCCACATCCCTCACATCTGTTTAATTTTAAATGATGGGTGCAGACTGAGCTTTCCACTATGAATGCCTGTCATCAATCTGGATGATGCTCTCTTCTTTTCCTGCACTCTATTTTTAAAATGGAAAGCGTTATGATTGGGAAGAAGTAAACAATCCCAGTAATCATAGCTTCCTAAAATCTCACATCACAAAATCAGTGCCAGTGCCATCCACAAACATGTATAACCAGCACAATGACTGTACACATGACCATTTTAAAATTTGAAGGTTTGTGTGTGTTTGGTGCTTGTGAAAAGGAGTGCCGAAAGCGTTGGGCAGCTTCCATTTCTCTATAGGAGGGTTGCATGGCAGGAGATTGAGCACAGGAGCCTTAAGAGTGACTGACCCATTCTTTGATGCTGATTTCCTGCTGTTCCCATCTTGCAGGCAAGATCACCTTCAAAGGGGGCTGTAAAGACACAAGTCTTTCATTTCCACCAGTATTGGACATGTGAGTCTCCTCATGGACATCCCCAGATCTGCAAGCCTGCTGTGATGATCCAAGCCCCATGCTGTAACACTGCTGTCCAGAATGGCTCAGGAGCAATAGCAGCAGAATTCTGGAATATACAGCACCTCTTATGTATCTCCTTCACCACCACAATAGTGTGCTTTGCTAGTGGGATAGTGGTTGAGAATACATCCTGTATACTTGATGCTTGGGGGATTCCTGTAACTGGATGCAGACTTCCATACGTGTTGATTTACAGTCTCAGTATAATTCTTTGGGCAAGGAAGGGACAAATCATCAGCTCCTTGAACCTTTCTGTCCTCTGCCCTCTTGCCTTGGGAGGAGACATATTGACTCCTTGGAGGGAGAAGTTCTGTGCTTGTACAGAAGTCATCCTCACTGCTCCTTGTGGGTGGCATACAGCCCAGAAGCTGAAATGCAGGACTTAGTCTAAACACACCCACAGTCCTTAAAACTTTGAAAACTAATCTGCTTCTTCCTCCTCAGAGAAATGTTTAAGAGAAAGGTAATAAATTACAAAAAGATATAACAAATGGGGACAACATAACCTTTTTTAGGGTGTTACTTTTCTCAGCACATCTGTTTTGATACCCAGACTCAGGAGCAACACTCAGCACATCTCTTTGCTGCCCGCTGCATTTTTTCACAATTACAGCGTTCTGCTGAAGAACTGCTGATGCATGTTTCATTTTTCTCATTATTTCACTTCTTTGAGGACAAATTTGAAAGATTAATTTAAATGTTAGGATGTTAAAAAAAAAGTGAATTTGCAATATCAATAAGAAAAATTGAAGAAAGTAGTCCCATAGATTTTTATTCATCTTCTACTCTGTCAGTTGTGATTCAAGATGTCTTACTTAGCAACTGAAAAAAACACTTACATAAAGGGTATAAACAGTCAGGGATTCAAAAATATGAAATAATATGTCATACTGTAGGGGATAAAAAAATGTGGATTTATCTGGAAATCTAATGTTTTAAACTGTTTGGCAAAATACTGACGAAATATTTAAAACTGGGTCATGAAACTTGACACTTAAGTGCCAAATTGATTTAGTTTTTTTGTTTCTTCTGTTTCATAGTTTTGGATCCTTTCTTGTTTCATAAGAGATTTTTCTGATGCCTGTTCAGTGGTATGTATTGCTGTGAACGATGCTGGAACAGTCCCGCTAGTAGTTTGTTCATAATTTAATTTATGTGCACTGTGTGGTATGTCCTACTATAAAAATTGTGTTTCTGTTCCAAGGCAAGAGGATCTCTGCTTTTTAGTGGCTGCCTTGCTCCAGATTGAGCAGAGGCCTCCAGAGAGGAGGAACCGCAGCCTCCCTCAGAGCTACTCACCACACAAAGCACAGGGATGTTCCCAGCTTATTGGAAAGGGCAAAGCCTTCAACACCACAGAGATGCTGGGAGCCAGGAGAGAATGGAGAGGGGAAGAGGGGTAAAGTCTCCTCTTTGCAGCATAAGACAGGCTCAGGCCAAGCTTAAGAGCAGACTGCAAAGAAGAGATGCTCTCAGAAATGCAGAAGTGGTTGTGCATGGTGTGCTCAACCCAGTGGGTTGCTGGAGAGGAGTTGGATGGCAAAACCCAGCAGGAAAAGCTTCCCCAGCACACTGAGTGCCAGAGCAGGAGCTGGGTTCTGTGCCAGGCAACCAAGCAGAGCGGTGTTTAATATTTTTGTCCTCTAATGAAATCTGACTTAAAAGTTCAGGGGAATTTGACTTTTAGGTAACACCTTTATGGGAATGCTCCTGCCTCCAATCGATGCTCCATCATGGCTAATTTACTTTCTGCTCCTGGCATGCATGCTCATGAAACTGCATCTACATTATTGAGAGTACCATAATAGGAACATTTCACTTGTCAGCTGAACAAAGTCAAAGGATTCAATGGATATGAAAACTGAGCATGTTGTAAATGTAAATAAGGGCTGAAGAGGTTTGATGCACTGCTGGCATTTTGTGCCTAGCCAGATGTAGCCATAAAGGGAATATTTGGGCAGAAGTACTATATTCACAATACAAAATTAAATCTGAATGCATTTGTCCTAAAAAATTAAATAGACTAATCTTATTTTCTTTGCCAGAAAATCATGAGGGACAATTCTGCCTCTGAGAAGCTGATCTCCCTGAATAGCAGGAAGGAAAGGCAGGCTAAATGAGTTTGGAAAGTGTAAACTATTTTATCATTGGAGAGGATGGAGGGAAGGCAGCAGCTGCAGGCAGCAGGGAAGCATGGTGCTGTGAAAGAAAGGACAGACTTGATACATGTAAACATTCTCAGATAAGAAGAAGCTTGTCAATATCCTTGTTGTAGAGTGTCCCTCACTGGAAATATTCAAGAACTGTCTGGGCACCATCCTGTTCCATGTGCTCTGGGATGGCCCTGAGCAGGGAGCAGGGGGTGGACCAGGTGCGTTCCAGCCTGACCCACTCTGTGACTCCGTGCTTCTGTGATTTGTACCTGCTGGCATGTCCAAAGGTGTGTCAATAGTGGAGGGGTGGCAGTGACATAGTTACACCTGTGTCATTGGAAGACAGTGTGTAATTGCTCATTGCCATTGGTGACAGCTTCAATTAAGCTTTCCTTAGAGGTCAGGATAACTTAAAGTAAACCCCCACAATTATGGAGTTCAGCAAAAAGGATCCTGAAATGGGATGCTTCTAGAGACAGTCAGAAAGCAAATCACTGCACTAGTTCATCAAAACTGAAACAATGTAATAAAAAATCACATCTTTGCAAGCCTTTCCCCAGCAGAGCACAGCCAAATATGCATTTTGCTATGTCTTCTGACAGCACTACTGCCTCTGTCACAGAATTATTAGGGGGCAATGAAGTTAGGAACAAGGAACTAAGATGAAAAGCTATGTATTACAGTCCCTCCTCCTTTGAGAACATGAAATAAATTGTGATCTGATAGGACATTAGAAAATCATCTGCAGAATCTGCAGTAACCACTAATATTTATATTACTACCTAAAGGGACTCAGGGCTTAAATTCTTTATGCTACAATATTATTTTCTTTGCTTTAATTAATTATTTCTCTATGAGGTCAAAAGATGTTTTTTCTGTCTGTACTAATGCTAAGGATACCTACAAGAGAGTTGCATATTCCAGGTTCCCTTCTCATTTTCTTTAAGTAGATAGCAAAGGACTGAAACGTATTAATTAAATATTTGACATTAGACAACCTGTTAAAGAAAATGGGGAACTTTTGACAGACAAAACTCAATTGCTCCACAGGGGAAAATTAATTTTTTTCAAAAGTCCATAGTTTTCTTATTTCTTTCTTTCTCTTGTTATTCAAAACTAGACTTGCAGAGCCATAGCAGAATTTCATTTGAAAGGGTCTCTGGAATTTTCTAGATCCATTTTATCCATTTTGAGGTTGCTTAAAGCCTTCCTCGGGTAACTTTTGAAACATCCTAAGGGTGGTGAGTGCAAAACCTTTCTGGATGACCTGACTGTAACAGAGATACAGAAACTCAGAAGAAGAAATACAGAAAAAGAGTCCTTATTTATATGAAACGGAATAAATAGTTCCACAATAATATCACTACCACCACTATTTTATTATTTTTCTGATGCTTAATACTTAGCTAAGCATAATACTGTTATGATATCTGAAAAAAAATTGCAGGTTAAAACTGAAACAATATTTTTTCTCTTTTAAACAAAATGAGATGTATCTGTGCCTCAGCTTTTGCAAGTCTTCAGCTCTGCTTGGAATAGACTTTTCCTCAAAGCAGAATAGGTCCCAGTGAGAGATGGGCACTTTCTAAACAATCTCAGATTTTCTAGACCTTTTAGCCAAGTAGCCAGCTCTTTTTCTTGCTGATGGTCCTGATAGGCCATCATTTGTCCTTGCCTGTGCTCTTCATGTTTATTTTTTTCTGGGGCAAAGTCTTCAATCAGTTCCTTCCACCCTAGCCTATAAATAGAACACTTCCCCAGTTATCTTCAAAATTTTGCCATTGTAACTTATTTTATTTCAATAACACATGTTACACTTTTTCTGGTTTTTCTGCACTGATCTTATAGGTGTGATATTTGTCAATGCTAACACACAGATGAGAGGATACCATACACCCATGATAGATGGCTTCTCTCCTGTTTATTTGTAGACATTCAAATATAATTCTTGAACAGATCTTCCATTTTATAAATGATCAATTCAGGTTTTTTCTCCTGTCAGAAAATCCTTTGCAGCTGGAGCTCTCAGATAGCTGAAATTCTCCTTCCTGACAGAAAGAGTGGTGCCTAGAATGAGAAACCCTCCTTCAGAGTTTGTCTGAGATCCCAAGGAAGATTTCCAGGTGCATGCTGACCTGGATGTGCCATGATTTGAGAAGAAGGGTTTACATGGTGTATGACTACTTTCCCAACTTAAAAAAAACCAATCAAGCCTCAGCTGGGCATACCCTATTGACTTATAGATAAACAACCTCATTTTCATTGCAAACAGAATTGCCACCCAGAATTATCTGTGATTTTTTTTCAGGTAGGTCATTTTTAAAGTACTTGATGATCCTGACACGAAGATTGAACTGTAAATTGACATGAAGTGTTACCAGGCATAATTGGATACAGGATGGCTTCTGAAACCGAAAGCCTGCAGGTCATTAGGCTGTGAATTCCAGGCACTTTTTGTGACATTCATCATGTGCTAAATAACGCGTTCAGCCTGGGCTGCATATGATCTGTTGAGAGGTGCTAAAAGGACCTGAGAGCTGGCAGCTGCAGGTACCTTAGCTAACAGGGAAAATGAAGCCAGTAAAGCTGACGGTGTTTTATTCCTATAAAAATTAGGTTACTAATGAAAAATGCTTTGTGAAAATGCATGTTGTTGAGGTTTATGTTTTTTGCTATGCTAATCTGACTCCAAAACAGATTGCTAAATCACTAAAAATTTTGGGGGTTTATGATCTGATATCTATAGGCCATGTAAAAACATATTTGTTCATGAAGGTCACCATGTTTTCTTTCCTCAGAATTAAGAGCAAATTATTCTGTTTGTGCTTGTTTGCTTCTCCTTTAGTAAAGAATTGCTACCAATGCACATTCTTTCTCTTCAGACAATTGATCTTCATGTGGTGTGTCTGTCTCATACATTTGTCACTCTGTTCTTCATTCTTGTGAGAGATTAATTTCCTTCCTCAGACCTTGTCAACAATTAGATTGAGAACATGCAGATTGTGCTAGTGCATCAGGTTAGAAAACTTTATTTTGACAGAACAATCAAGTTGTATAATTTTGGAAGAAGACATGAGTGCTGTCCCAGCCACCTACGTTTTGGCAGAAATCCTGATGTCAAACAAGCACTCTGAATCATGTCAAGATTTTTGTTTGCTTTGTACCATATGGAGAAAATTCAAATAATTTCACTTTGTAGTCATTTGAAAGTTCCCGAATATCTTGCAATACTGATTCAGTGCTGAAACAAAAGGGGGAAAATGTAAGTAGTTATTTGAGTTCTGTTATCTGTTATTAACTTGGTCCCATTTTTTCTTTCCTCTTTTTGAATGCTATTTAAAATATTCTACATTTAAAAATCAGAATATTCTTTTTTTGTTGTTGTTCTGTAAGTTAGTAGAAAGACTGTGAAAAAACCATTGATCAGATCTGTTGAGATTACATTTTCCATGACATATTTTACAGATATGCACTGTAGTAATTACCATCAGTTTTCAACTAAATTAGGAGAAACAAATCAAAAAGGACTGGCTGAAATAGTTCTGCAGTATTCTATTTCACAGAATTTTGATTACTATTTTAATTTTCAATTCCTGCTTTTTTATAATGCTTCTAATATCTTAATCCTTCAAAAGGAAATAAAGATGCATAAGCTAGAAATACCATTAAGATGGAATTCTTTTTTCTTTGAAAAAATTTCATTTTACAATAAAATCAAGGAAATTCTGAATGATAAAATGAATCTTCAGGCAAAATCAATTTGGTTGGATGGAGCACAACAAAAATGTATGCATGTGTTTTCATGTACAGAACTGTAGAACTCACAGGTCCAGTAACTGGATATCTTTCTTGAGAAAACTTGATATCTCAAGTTCTGCTGTTTGAATTTTCTTATTTCAATCATCTATTAAAACATTCCATCTGTAATATAATAATTTCAGAGCAGTGATCTGCAAAATCAGGACAAATGGCCAGTTATGAAACACGTGCAGCTCAATTTTGTTCAGCCACTCTTTTGTGCTTTCTTGTTGGGAGGCTCAGGCTCTGGTCTGACACAATAAACATGTGCTCAAAAAAAAAAAACAGTCTTTGAGCTCTCTTATGTTTTCCAGTGGCAACAGTGGTTCACAGGGACCATTCTGGCTGACAGGACCATTGAAACACAGTGCATGTCAGTCATCATTTATTCCCACCCCCACTTATCTGACAAGTTCATTGAGCAAAATGAGGTCAAAAGCAGATGATACAGAGCCAACAGCATCCTTAAATACAGCACCTGGAGGTGTTGCTTCCATAGAAGAGTCTGTTGTTGGAGAGTCCAATTTTTTATATGCTGCTGAGCATTCAAGGTACAACTGAGGAAGAACAGAGCCAGGTTCATGGCTGGTTGTTAATATAACTATTTGAAAGGTTCATGCTTTGCATTACATAATGCATCTGTAAAGCAGGCTTTGAGAAAATATATTCCATAAAAAGACTTTCACTAGTACAAGCTGAAGGATGGTAAAAATAACAAAGCTGTTCCTCTAGTAAGCAAACAACCAAATAGAAACCCTTCATTTCCTGGCTTTTGTGTTGTCCATTCCCCCTTCTGCCTCTCTCCTTGTTTCCAAGTATCCAGTGTGGTGCTATATAGCATGTCAGCCTGTCTTGTCATGGCTCTCCTTAAATGGAATCTTCCCAAATCAGATTTCTCGGCTCTTCCAACAGATGTCTAAATCATTGTAGACCTAATTGTCTTAAGTTTAGAGAAAGTTCTGCAGTTTAGATGACATAAATATTATTGCTAGTGTTATTAATGTCAGACAGCTGAATGACATCACACTACCTAGAAAGTCATGCAGTTATCTTCCCTCAAGAGGAAATTATCTTTATTCCCTTACCAGGAAGTCATAGAATATCCTTAGCTGGAAGGGAACCAAAAGGATCATCAAAGTCCAGTTCCTGGCCCTGCACAGGACAGCCTCAAGAATCACACTGTGTCCCTGAGAGTGCTGTTCAAATGCTTCTTGACCTCTGTCATGCTGGTGCTGTGATCACTCCTCTGGGGAGCCTGTTCCAGTATCCAGCCTGTGGATTGCAGTTGTAGCCTCCTGTCCAGGAGAGACGGAGTGACCTCAGCCCTTCCTCATATGCCTTCCCTTCAAGACCCTTCACCATCTTCATAGCTCTCCTTTGGATGCCCTGTAATAATTTAAAGTCTTTTTTATATTGTTGCACCCAGAACTGCCCCCAGCACTGGAGGTGAGGCCGCCCCAGCTCAGAGCAGAGCAGGACAATCCCCCCCTTGCCTGGCTGTGATGCTGTGCCTGATGAACCCCAGGACACAGTCCTAAGGAACCTTACATAGCTATGAAGCTGGTCCTGTTTAGAGTAAATTTAGACTAGAAGACCTCCAGGTGTCCTTTTCTACATTAATTTTTCTATAATTCCTGCCATACAACCTAGCATGGAAGGCAGACACCGTCTGTATATGTGACATTAACAACATCATGCAAAACAGCAGTGTGGAGGGGGAGGACTGTTAAAAAGCTTTGACAGCTGCATAGGAATTATACCAACTGTGCAGGCCTCTCTTTTTAAGTGTGTTCAGATACAATTCAGTTAATTTTGGTAATGTTATTGTGTTCCTGGTATAGACTTAACTATATTAAGGCTTGTAGTTAAGAAACTGCAAGAGACTAATGCATATCTTTGCAGCTGTGGCATTCAGAACCATTTACTGGTTTATAATTACCAAAGTAAGCAATATGCCTTTTTTCAAATATTTTCAGCAACAATGAAAAGCGCATAAGCAAAAGAAAGGAGCTGAAGCTTTGAAGTCAGACAACCACATGTACAGCACTTGTTTAATGCAAAGAAACATATTGCTTCTCTAAAACAGATGCTATGGGGAAAAAAAAAGAATAAAAATATATATAAAAATATCCTCAGATGAGCAATAGGAGAGCACTAGAATTGTGTGTTTGAGACAAAAATTAACTCCACAAATACAGCAATATCCTCTTAACACTTTTATCTTGCATAATTCATTGTAAATGTGGTTTTTTTTTTTCTTTTATATATGTATACATAGGAACAACTAGGAAAGGTTCAACCCTAGCTTAGTGTCACTAATAATTAATAGGCAAACTTTTTGATACTTGGAGGCTAATTTCAGAGCATGTATTGAGCAGTAACTCTTTATCTGGAGTTTACAGATGCTCTATATTATCTTCCCTTAAAAGGGTGCTGGGAGGACAGCAGGGAAGAGTTCTTTCTCTGGATTTTTATGGGGGAGAGGGGGAGTTGGGAGTCTGCAGCACAGTGTACCCTAAGAAACTGCTGGAAAACATAGGGCTGCTTCTTACAGACCCAGAAGGTTGACAGTGTTGTCTACTGGAAATATGATGAAATCTGTCTGACAGGTCAGTAAAAGGAGAGAGTAGGTAGAGGGGAGGGAGCTTTGTAGAACTTTTTGTTGGAAAGTTATTCACTCTAGTTGCCCTTGTAGTAGCCTAGCATCTACAAGTACTGTAGGTGTTCAGAAGAAGAAAATGGTGAATGTCAGAAGTCTGGCCAGTTCACAGACAGGTAAGAAACAGTGTCAATCCCTAAAATAACTGTGTTCCACTGGATATTTCTGGAGTGCTGTGTAGTGCCTTACTAGCAGGGAAATCCTATTTGTCCTGCACTCCACCATATCCATGGGGATATTTCAACATGTTACTTTTGTGACAAGCAAGAAGGTAACAAAATGCATGAACAGGAATGCAGTATTTGTGTGACCTTGCCCATGTCCTCCAATAAGCATGTTCAACTCAGCCTGCAGGACAGAATTTATCACCTTTAGTGATGTTGTAAACTTTACCTTTGAAGCTGCATCTGATATACATGTTAGTGAAATTAATTGTGTTTGAATTATTGCTTGATAAATAATACATTTCTCTTACAGCTAAGTGGAAAGAACAAAGAATCAGATTGGATCAGTTCCATTAGAAAGACACATCATTAAACCTAAAACTTTTTTCCTCCCTTGTTCCTCAAAACAGGACAAACCTCCAGAGGACTCACTAATATATGAGCCATTCAAAGACTTCATCCTCTGAGAAACCATTTGAGCATGGAATCTACAGCAACAGATCATCTTGCTGTCCTTCTTTTGGACTCACTCCTACAGGTCCATGCCCTTCCTGTGCTGGAGACCCCAAAGATGGATGCAGTGTTCCAGGTGGGGTCTCACTGGATTGAGGAAAGAGATCTTTTGTGTGTAGATGTGCTGCAGCAAAAGAATTACAAATGTAAACAGGAACCTTCAACTTTGTATGAAAAGCACCCAATGAATCTGGCTTGATATGGTAGAGAAAAAAATATTCCTAAAGAGAATGATGTTTTAAAAAGTGAAATACCAGTGCTTCTTATCTTAATTGGTTTACTGATACAGAAAAGAAGGATTATTAGGCAGAAATCAGCTGAAACTGCAAGCAAACGGAATTATTTTCATTCTCTCCTAGGATTTTATTTTCTTCTACAGCCTTGGGAGCAGCTATGTTTTTTATCTCTATATATATCTTGCAGATGCAAATATGTGGTGGGCTAGTCTTAGTTAACAACCAAACTCTCACCCAGCTGCTCACTTATTCCAGCACTCTATTTCCAGTGGGATGGAGAGAGAAAATAGGGAAAAAAATTAAGAATGAGAAAACTCATGGGTGGCAATAAACACAGTGACACTGCTTTCCAATTATTGGCACAGGCTAAACAGGCTTGTCTTGCCAGTAATTAATTTATTGTTAATCTATTTTACAGGTTGGGGTGTTAAGATTCCAAACCCCAAGCACTGAAACAACCTTTCCTCTCCTCTTTCCCAAGACTGTAATTCCTTTAGACCCCTTCATTCCTTTACACTTATCTACCCCACCCAGAGGCACAGGGGATGGCTAGGAGCCCCCAACACCTCAACATCTGCATGCAAAACAAAATATCAAGGACACGGAGAATGCTTTTTGAAGAAACCAAGACAGAATGGAGGGAAACTGTGGGTTGAGCAGAAGGCAAACTCTGTGATGAACAGAAGCTGCCTGAAAATTGTTCTGGAAATTTGTGTATCACCCTCTGACTGCCTCCAGCAGAGAGTAATACCATGCCAATAAGTTCTACATTTCTCAGAAGCTGACTGCATTTCCCATAGCTTTGATTCAAGTTTTCAGGGGAAAAAAAGAGGTTTGGGGATATTTGGTACACATTTGGCCATATTTATCATGCAAAATCTTATTACTGGGAGAGGGCCCTGTATCCATCACTGGATGTAATCACTGCTGCAAATACAATAAGTCACCGTGTCTGTGGTGATGCCACACCTGGCAGTGCTGAGCTGTGTGGCTCTGAAATAATGGAGCCACATTATAGGAATTGCCTTCCATTCTGTTGTTCTTCTGCTGAAAAACCCCATAAGGTGGGAGGTGCTGTGGGACTGCTGGTGGTGCTTGGGTCAATGGCTGCAGATCTTGGCACCATCTCATGGTCCTGGAGACAAGGCATTACTTCAATGTCACACAGCTGGGTGTTACTTTTAGCTGTCTTGTTCTTGGAATGGGAGCTAGAGCCCCAGGTCAGTCGCCTGAGACCAAGTCAGAGGCCATAAATGGGAGATCCACTAATTCAGCATGTCAGGGGATCAGTCACGTTCTCTGGGATAGGTTCAGGCTGTCTCTTCAAATTTCTTCTGAAAGACTGAAAACAAGATGAAAGAAAAATAATTTATAAGTTATGACAAAGAATAAAGCAGATGCAGTGACTGAGGTCCTCAGTAGTCGATAGTCCATGGGTTCTGTTAAACCCTGGAGGACTTTCCTGGTGACAGTTTAGTTATTGGTGGCCTTGAATTTGCAAGTAGTGGGAACAAATAAAGGGAATTCTTAAAATGCCTTATCATTAAAAGCTTTTTCCTAGCAAGTCAGTCGGCTGCCCAATATCTTTCAACAACACAAAAAAAATTCTGACTCCTTTCAGTAGTTGGAAAAGTTAGTTCTATACTTCATAACACTGATGTAGAGGTGCATCTTATTGAATTTAATGTGGTCTCAAATATTCAGTGTTGGCTGCTACAGTGTTATGTTCAATAACAAGCAGTACAGTATTATTTCAATAAGCAAATGGTTAGGGCAAAATGCTTAAATTTCTGCAAGACATTTAACACAGGCTTACCTGTTGCCCTGCTAAAACAACGCTGTACACAGTCAGCATATAGGTAGTTAAATAATGGTCTGCAAAAATATATGTGAATTAGAAACAGTCACTTGACAACAAAGGTTCTTGTGAAACCTTGCAGAGGAATGTTTAGTGGGGCTTGTTGAGTCCTGGCCTTGCGTTGCATAAGCACAAAATCTGATAATCATTCTCCCAAGCACTTCAAATTTTATTTGAAAAAGGAATAAATCTTGGGAACAGACAGATCTTCTTTTGGAAAGGTGGCTCAGGATATCAGTGCTCTGATAGAGCACTTGCTATAGACCTTTTTCATCCAAGTACACTTGTATATAGACTGCTTTTATCCATTTGCTTTTATGATAGTTCTATCATTTTGATTTTCTCTCCTTCTGGTATTAAATACTCTCCTCTACTTTTAGAAGGAAATTGTTTCATCTAAGTCTTAATGTTGCAACATTAGGAAGAAATATGCTCTTTCAGTCTCTTTTAAAGGAGTCTTCTTCCAGGTTCACTTGTGTTACTCACTAGGATGTTATTCTGTGTTGGGGTGAAATCTGGATGGACACCAGTCTGTTTTCCCCCATTTCCTGAAACTAAGAAGTTCTTGACAGTGTAAACGCTACTCTGCAACAACCAAAACATTGTGTTATCTGCATTATTGTCATCCTCAATCTGAAACACAGCACTGCACCAGATATTGGGAAGAAAATTAACTCTACCTCAGCTGAAACCAGAACACTACATGAAGAAAATCAAGGCACAAAAGTGAAATAGGGCATCAATAGCCTCCAGCTGATTACTCTTTTAGTTAGATGTAGGGAGAAAATACTGTGGGGTGTCCATATCCACAGCTTAGACATGGTTTTGCAGTTCTCTGTACATGTTTTGCATTCATATTTTTTAGCACAGGTAGTCAGGATTTTATCTTGTCTTTCTGATGGAGTTGACCACTGTTTGTTATAATGACATTAATATTTCCCTCTCTTGCTTTGAAATGCTTTCCTCATACATAATATAATTGCATTTGCCTTCCTTGGTGCTTAATCTTGATAGCTTATAATAAACCTGCAGCTAATTAGTTGAGATTACAGGTCCCATGGCTTATCAGTTACTTCCAAGCAGTGGAACTCCCAATTTACAATGAGATCTGCAGTATTTTTTCAAGTGCATTGCCGTGCACATAGCAATACTGATTTTATTTGCATTTTCATTACTTCAGTCCTGGTCATTCAGTTATTGCAGTCCTCTTTTATGCATCCTAGCCTAGAAAAATCTGTATGCTTTAGAGGGCATGTACTTTTGCTTCATGACAACATCATTAATGAAAATATTGGAAAAGTTTCATTTCAGAGGCAGTACTTAAAAAACTCCACCAATCACCACCTTCTGGAACAGTATTTATTCTTTCAGCAGTATCTGTTGTAGTCACCCTTCCAGCAAGGACCTCACCTGCCCTGCATCTCCTGTGCTAACTCTCTAATTCTGTTACTCATTCTGATCTTTTTGAAACAGAGTACCTCAAGTGAGACACACATCCATCTTGTATGTGGTACTTCTGGGAAAAAGAGAGGGGGAAGCATTCCAATGAAAATGGAAGATAGACAAGATATCTGCCAACCACTAAGTTGAAATCATTTGTATAAATAAATAATCTTGGAAATCCTGTTTTGTCTAAATTACTTCTATTTTTTTCTGAAAATGAAGTAATTTCATAGCTTCTATGTTGTATTTAAAGATACTGCTCCATTTTAACATTTACTGCACTATTTTTTAATATAAAATTTCATATTCAGTATATCATGAGCACTTTTCTCTACATCATCATTCCTAAAACAGATTGTTTATGTCCCATATTAACTGACATCTGCTTTTGCAAAATTTTCAGTCCAGAGACTGATAGATAATTCTAAGAGTCTTTCACAAATAAGGGACATACAGAAGAGAGAGAGATGCTAACAGCCACTATTATCAATGCTTTTTTCAAAATATTGTCTGTAATTTGTTGTTTGATTTTTCAGAATTCTGATCTTAATGCACATGTAGTTGGTGGCCCATTTAAAGCCAGAGACACATGTCAACTTCAAAATTAAAGAGGAAAAATATTTTTGGATATTCACACTTTCTTTTTTTCTCAGAGCAATGTAAATTGATGAAAGAAAATATGTCAAAACACAGTTCATAATAAACCTGTGCAACCTGCTGTGAAAAATAAAATAAATCTTTACTGAGATGAAGAGCTTTGTTGAATTCAAGGTTGGCACATATCTGTGAATTCATGTGGGCCTCCTCTAGTTGTCACTTTGTGAAGTCAAAAGTTCTTACTCCACTAATGTTTGACAGCAATCTGAGCTGCTCAACTAAATAGAAATAATCCCCTAAGAGTTTTTCTGACTGCCCTCTCTATCTCTCAGCTATCTCTGACAGACTCTTTAGAGGGCTCTAAATTTTAAAATTGCCTCTCAAAAAATGAATGAAGCAGGGATTTGGGTGGCCAGATATCTCACACTTCTTTCTCTAGTGGGCAGTGTATTTCTAAAGAAATTAACATCAAACACAGAGGATAGGACGTCTCAAAATCATTTTAGGATTTGTAAAATGTCTGGGAAAAGTGAGCGCACAGAGAAATAGGCACATATTCCTTAACACGTCACGAGGCGGCACATTGTTCCACCATCTCAGAATTGCAGCATCTCCAGTTTGCCTTAGGGAATAGGAGGGAGCTCAGAAAAGATTATCATGTTATGCAAATGGATCTGGAAATGCTGTCTAAGTGGTTTCATGGTTTCAGTAGGTACAATTTTTTAGTATTGTACAGCCAAGGCATTAAACAACCTAATCTTTTACTGAAGTTATTTTACCTGCCCTCAGTATTGGTCGGATTAGTAAAAACTCTATTTGTGACTGACAGATGCTCATGCCCAAAGTCATCAGAGAGATGTCCCAGGGCTCTGCCTGCCAAAGAGAAATGCACGTTTGGTAGGATCGACTAAATACATTTAATTTAAATGGATTGGAATGCATTTAACTTCTAAGTATTGGCCTTATTTGTTCTAGTAGCATGGCTAAAACCAATTTGAGATAATGTTCCCTCCAAAATGTAACCATTACATCCAGCATATTAAAGTTAATCCATTGTCATTGATTTTGGTTCTGTGCCACACTGGGGAACACATTAGTTACTCTTTCAGAGAGTATGACACAATACTTTGGTATCATTTAAAGAGCTTCTCTTAATCAAAAATTTTAACATGGTATGTATCGATATTATTTTTCTTTCCTTAGCTCACCACTGCTCTACTTGAGATTCAGTTAATTATATAGGGAAACTACATACAAATTTATCTTAAACTCATATAAATAAGGATATAGGAAGCTGTTTCTTAACAAACAAAGAAAGAAAAGGAGATAGTTTATTTTCTTGCAATTGTATGCCAATACAAAATAAAATATTAATTTAACAGGGAGTGAAGGGTACCTGCTTCATCTTTCTTGTATTTCTAACACAATTCCCACTGCTTTTTTCTTTTAATTCTATCTCATGTTGATCTCCCCTGCAATATTTTGGCCATGTAAGTTAGATACCAAAAAAAAAACAGACAGAAATATTTTGTTCTAAGAAACCCTGAGCTGCTGCAGCAGGTAGAACTTTATAAATTGTTTAGAGCTTACAATACATTAGTAATTGTGTACTAAACCTATAGTGCCTTCCTTATTCTGCTAACAAACAGCACTTCAGAACTTGGGGAAGAAAAAAGGGAAAATGGATAGTGATTTTCCTGCTGTATTTTAGAAGCCTGTATTAGCAAGTCTTTTACATGTCTGTGAACAGGGAAGAAGCCTGGTAGTAGAGCTGAGCACGGAGGAGAAAATTGTTGCTACTTAAACCCAAACTAGAATTCTTGGTATTGCATGTAGCTTCCCTGAGGAACAGGCAGTTTCTCCTGCTTCAGAAAGCCAGATGGAATTACTACTTTTTTGGGGGAATCAAAAAAGTCATCTCACACTGATTTTTTTTATCATTCTTGTAAAATACATTGGAAAAAATAATTGTGTTCTGTGCTTACTAAAGATGACATTCATTCATTACTACACCCAGCAGCAGGAAAAAGTCCAGTCAATGAGCTCTTCACTGCATGTGGCTCCAGGAGGGTTATCAGTATTCAACACATATCTGAGTTCCTTCACCCACTCCAGCTTCTCTGTGTGTGCTTCTTAATGAGCTAATATCAAGAAAGGAGGACCACAGGCATGTCACTACTTTAATTCCTTTATCAGTATATTCCAGAGATGGGGAAAAAGCATTTGTAAGTGCAGGGCAAGAAATCTCAGAAGTTGTGGTCAGAACCAAGTGAAGACTCTCACATGGTAGATGCCTTACTGGGTAGAGAATTGATTTGCAGGCTTGGGATTCTGAATACTTGAAGACATCTTACCAGGTGAAGAACTTCCTCTTCTTCAAGTTGCGGGAGAGAATCTTATCCAAGGGTTGATATGAGTAATTCAGAGCAATAAAAACATATCTGTATTCCAAAAATATATACTGAGAGGAACAAGAGGTGGCCAAGTGGGGCTATGAAGCATGAGAGACAAAGTTCAATCTGTATCTGTACAGGAGGTATGCCAAGAGTGGGGCAATGACTGCTATGCTACCCAACTAGAAGAATTAAATTGAGTGCTGTTACCTACATCAGACACAGGTTTTACCTTTGCTCATTTTTATATTTGTGTAGAAATTCTTTAACCTTTTCTAGAGTGCAGCTAGGATGCCAGCTATCTCCCAAAAAGCCCCTCCTTAAGCAGACTGACTGCCCAGGTGGTCAAGATGGTCCCCTGCCCTAGAAAACAGGCTGCTTCTTCCTTGCCTGTATCTCGCTCGGATGTGCAAGGGACCTATGGAGTGTTGGTGTTCTGGCTGCATGGCCAGTTCATGGCAGACATCTAGGTGTGCTCAGGAGTCCAGTGACACTGACTGCCAGCACTATGAGTTTTTCTCTAGCAGCACCTGCTGTCCTGTCCCAAGCCTGTGCCTGGATGTGGCTATGTGTCCTTCCAGTGACGCGCCAACGCTGCGTGACAATGACACGCTGCTCAGCAGAGCATGCTTATCTTGGTCAGTGCTGGAGTGTCAGTGGTCGTGCTGACTCATCTCCAGTAACACCAGCTCTGAAATGGTTCTCTTCCAGGTGCCATGGGCTTCCCTGGGCCTTAGGGGGATAGGAAGCTTTCAGCAGTGTTGGATAAGGGAAATCCCTTAATGTCTGAACTGGCTGCATTTACTGTTTGATGGAGTTCATGGTACCTGACATCTTCAAAAGTAGGGAGTGCGAATGCTTGCAATGTCTTCTGGAAACTCCAACACATGAAAGAGGACGCCAGAATACAGAGTGTCATGGTGTGATGAATCATGCATGGCCTCAAACTATAGTACAGGTGCTTAAGTATTCAACTGAGATTAAGGATGTTTTCACATGGAATGAGGCTTTCATTGTTTACGTTAGAGTTTGTTGGATATTTGGGGGACTTGCCACCTCTCTCAAGGCATCTTCTCTTCAACTTGAAGCAAGAAACCCTTTGCTCTTTGTGCAACACTAGAGAATTTAAGTCATAAGGATCAAATTGAAAGAGCAAGAGGATTATTTCACCATGAAGACCCCTGTACAGTTCTTATTTTACTGTTAAAATTAATATTACACTTTAAGCAGCAAAAAGAAGATATTTCTATGTGGAAATACTAAATATGTAGCATATATTTATTACCATCTGTCTCTGGAATCTCTGCTGGACTCTGATCTTATATGTTTTACCCAGCTTTTAGGAAATAAGAAATCAGTGTTAGTTACAAAATTAATAAGCAGGTGAATTGAGAAAGAAAAAAAATCCTGTATGCTTCCACTAATAAAGACTCACTTTGATCATTTTTCAGACATTTGGAACTTCAAAGTGAAAATATACTGGCACCTGTAGTTCTAGTGTAAGCATTCAAGTCCCACATCTACCATTATAGAGGAGTTATTCAGTTTTTCGAATTTGAACATACCTTGTGTGTTCTAAGAACACACTTGTTCAAAGGAGCCCACATATGCTCCTTTAAAGACAAAACAATGAAGATTGTGAAAATTTTAGAGTGTAAATATCAGCAGGAAAATTTGGGGCTACTTTGAAAATAGATAATGCTCCACTAATGACTGCCTTCTGACTTTAAATTTTCCTTTGCTCCTATAGTTGTGTCTGGTATATGAAAAATCTATTTATGCCAGAGTTACTTTCAGTTCACCCCTCTTTGAACTTTAAACCCATTAAATTATGAGATAATTTCCTTGGATTTCCTACACAGTGCAGTTCCCCAGCTGGCTTTTAAGAAACAGGTCTCTGCACTTCTAAAGGAAGATGTCCACATTAAATTTTTATTTTGACAATCATGAAAGTGTGTGAGGCTTTCTTCTAGCCAAAATTCACATTCTGCATTCCCAAGTCTTTACTTGGAGATAGATAGATGCCTATGAGTAGTAGATAGGTGCCTGTGAATTTCTGTTCAAGCTGAAGATATGCTCTAGGTTCCTAAAGATGCTGTTGGAAGCTGGAACAGCAGATTCTCAAGGCCTTTCTTCAGATCAGGGAAGGTTATTGTCTCAAGTCATAAGCCTACTCTGCCCAACAATTTCAGTTCACAGTTCCCTCTGGGCTTCTGCTTCTCTTCTTATTCACGTACTTTGATGCAGCTTCAGGATGTATTTTGGAGTGTATCAATTTTTTGCATGCAGAATAAAACCCAGCTATGGTCCTGGGACACATCCCAGCCTGCAGTACGTATGAGCAGTGTCAACTCTTGCTGCCACATGCAACACCTCAGCCTTATCTGTCATAAGCAATACATCAGCCTCATCTCAGAAGAGTTTGTGTCTCTGCTGCAGGATGTGTCTTCACTTTCACATTGGACAACAACAGTTCTGCTGGGCTGCAGCACAGCCTTTGCCTTGTTGCTACTGATGTTGCAATGCCATGGGGCAGACAGACAGACAGAGAAATTCCGCAGAAGACAGTTCCACAGAAGAAGACAGACTCTTCTAGAGTCAGAGTCCTCTAGAAGGAGATAGGACGTGTGGGCCCTCTTGGGCAAGGGCCATAGTCTCCTGCTGAAACTGATGCATTTGGCGCCAAGAGAACAGAACAGAGGCCTGTATCCGGTATCTCTGGAGCAATCCCATCACCTGGGTCACTCCAAACTATACATTTCTTGATGTCCATCCTCTGGAAATGGCTAAGGCTTCAAGCTTCCAAGCTGTTTGCCCTCAGAAATACTAGCACTGAAACCTGAAAGATGGACAAGGACCCTGGTTGAATCAACACACATACTCATTAGAGCTCACAAACTATGCATCCTGGTTTCAAGAAAACATATGGGCCTTTACACATGTGCCAGCACACTTTTAACAGAAATAATATTTCAGGCAAAAAGATTTGATGTTCTTGATATTCAATATTACTGCAAGAATTATAAAGCTATGCTTGAACCTGAGTTCAGAAATATTTCTGACTTACAAAAATTAAGACCTAAAATATTCCAGAATATTTGTATGTGTCATGAAGGTTCCATTATATAAGAGGTACAGTTCTCACTCATAGGGTTAGGCTGGGCTCAGGGAGGTAGGAGGTGAGTGGCTGTTAAATAGACAGCTCTAAGATACATGTACAATACCCATCCTCTAAGGAACACTTCACCTTGTCAATTAATAAATAAGCTATTGTGTTGCTCTTGCTGACGTATCTTTGCTTTGCTTATACCCTTGATATCAAAGGCCACATTATGATGTTCAAAAGAAAAAAATTAAAAGAATTAGTCAGTGAATTATATTTGGTCAAGTGTTTTCCTTGGAGTGCCCTTGAAATGCTTTTTTGCCTAATCATATTTCCTCTTTGTTTATTCTATTTCATCATGCATAAGTTGCTCAATCACTGCTCACTGGATCTTTGACAAATGGCTTTTATTATAGAAATAATTATTTGAAAGTTAAAAAAAAATTTCTGAAGAGGTTCATAATTTCTTGTCATGACTTACCAACTTGGTTTCACAATAGTTTTCGGAGATGAAGCAGGAAAGGATAATGTTTATTTTACTGTTAGAGGAACTATAAAAAGTTTATATATATGTATGATATATGTGCACTAACAGATTCACTATGTAGATCTGCAATGTTCAAGCTTTAATGGCAATTAAAGGTATTTAAAAATCAAGTGGTCTTATTTTTCAAGACACTGAACACACACAGTTTTCTGGACTTCAGTAATACCTCCTTTAATTAAAAAGAGATCTCACAGTGCAACTTTGGTCCTCCCTAAGATATTCAGATAATTTCGTTTGCACAGGTTTTTGCAGAGTCAATGGCAGAGAAATTTCATAACTTATGAAGCTCCTAAATCCAGTTGCAGGTACTTATTTTAGAAGTCACAGTGAAAGCTGTTAAACATTCAGCACTTCTGAAAAACAAGTCAGGTATATGTCTAATTCTTGCATGCAGCAGTGATTTTCTTGTCAGGGTCAATTCACTGGCTTAAGTGAAGTTACACTACTAGGAAATGTGTTTGCTATGAATTGAACTGTCTTAGTTGATAGTGCTGTTCATTCCCACACATTGTTGTCATGTCACTAAGCCTCAACCTGTGTTTCCCAGAAAAAAAGTCTTTAGTATTGATGGGACTATCTAGTCAAAGCAACATTTCTCATTGATAGCAGGACTTTTATATTGAAATTGCATTACTGCATAAACAAGTAATCGAGGCCTAGCTTCACTTCTGGTTTCTTTACCTCCTTCACCTGAGTGGCACAGGGAATAGGAATGGGGATTGTGGTCAGTTCATTGCACATTGTCCCTTCTTTTCCTTCCTCTTCACACTCTCCCCATTCCAATGTGGGGTCCATCCCACACTGATGGGGTTGCAGTGTTTCAGGAACAGTGTGCTCCATCATGGAGTAACAAGCCTTTGGGGTCACAAGCCCTGCCAGCAAATCTGCTCCAACCTGGTCCTCCATGGGCTACACAGACAGCCTTTCTCACTGTGGTCTTCACCACAGGCTGCAGGGGCCTCTCTGCTGCAGTGCCTGGAGCATCTCCTCCCTCTCCTTCTTCACTGACCTTGGCATCTGCAGAGCTGCTTCTCTTATATATTCTCACTCCTTTCTTTGGATGAAGTTGTGCAGCTTTCTTTTCCCACCTCCTAAAATACATTTTCTTGGAGGTGCTGCCTCTGCCGCTGATGGTCTCAGCCTCAGCCAGCAGTGGGTCCACCTTGGAGTAGTCTGAAACGGGCTTTGTTTGACATGGAGGAAGCTTCTGGCAGCTTCTTACATAGTAGTGGAGTCATCTGAATTGAAAAAGACCCTGAAGATCATCGAGTCCAGCGTTTAACCCAGCATTGTCAAATCCACCACTAAACCACATCCCCAGGTGCCACATCTGGACATCTTTAATAGCCTCCAGGGATGGTGACTCAAGCATTCCCTTGGGCAGCCTGTTTGGTGAAGGATCTTACCCTGATATCCTGTTGCAGCTGGAATAGCTGCTAGTAAAGTCCAGGGTAAGGAAGCAAAAAGGGTCTTTGCATAATATCCACGGATGTTTAATTCAGCTGCGCAGTGAGATGTTCAGCATCCACGGGCACACTCATGGGGAGAGTCCAGGTTTCTGTGTGTCCAGAGCTAGGGGACTGAACAGTGGCATTGGGGCAGTCCAAAGATGAAGGCCAATGGGGGAATAGGGAGGGTGTGGCTGAGGGACATAGGAACAAGGGAAGGAGCCAATGGGGTCTTAACAGCTTTTGAGGGAAGCTTCTTGTGTCTCCCTAACCCAGGGAATGCTTTTCAGGGTCTCCACAATATCCAATGTAAACCTTGCCTGGTGCAACTTGAGGGCATTTTCTCTTGTCCTATTGCTTGTTACCTGAGAGAAGAGACCCATGCCTGCCTAGATGCACCCTCCTTTCAGGTATCTGCTGAGAGCAGCAAGGTCTCTCCTGAGCCTTCTCTTCTCCAATCTGAGCCATCTCTCAGCCCCTCCACTACCAAAGCCTTTCCACATAAACCTGATACAATCAAGAATAAGTCAATTGTGCTGCACATGTCAACTGCATACAAACACAGATTTACTCCTGCTAAAAATCATCTTTGCTGCGGTGTTTTAATTTTACTGGTTTTAGTTGAACATTTAAAATCAGACTGAAAAATTACTTCCATGTTCTAAAGCTATATCAAACCTTGTTGATACATGTTAGGAATCATAGTTTCATCTGTATTTCCAGAAATGCCAATTTGTTGACTCAAGTGTAGCATAACATATGCTGTACTTCCAGAGGGATGAATTCCATCATCTTGGGATTTTTGCATTTCTATCTCAGAATGTTCTGTACCTCCTTACTAGATGCATAGCAGTGGCAGATGCATTTTTAAAAATCAAATTAATCTACTATGATACTTCCTGCATAGTTTTTCTGGGTATAATTACTTAAAATGAAGTAAAATTTGCTTGTGGTCTGTTTCTGAATATTAGAATTATATGAGATTCAATGCTCCAAAATCATCATATTACTTGTGAAATTTAACATGAGATCACAGCTTTTGAGAAATACCTGTCACTGTCAAAATCCTTTTATTTGAAAACACTAAATGTTATAAAACAGTGTTTACTTCTTGTGTTAGGGTTATTCTCTGAATTAAGGTTATTCTCTGATGCATTCTAATTGTGCTTAGGAACTAGATACATACTAGCAGAAACTAAAATTAGTGAAATTTTACAGCTTTAGAGGCAGAGGCTAGGAAATCATTATCAGGATGAAAAGTGCAGGACTGCTCTTTTTTATCTACAAAAGATCAAAGGAAGACACATAAATGAAGACTGATCCTGAAAGTGTTGCTGCTGCTTTTATTTCAACTATAGTCATTCAATGACCACTACACAAAGGTTTCAGAGAGATGTAGACATTCTTTCATAGTTTCAGATTCTGTTTTTTGTCCATCCAAATCTGATAGAAGACTTCAGGATACATAGGCAAGTATACTGCATAATGTTGTTAGAAATGAAGCAATCAAAGAGCATTTTTTAGATTCTGTGGGAAAAGAGAGGAAAAGCAGGTTTAGTTGATACCATTTGCTCAAACCATGTGCTGAAAAAAATGTTGAGATGTTCCAAATCCTAGACATTGTAAATGGGAGCAAGGGTACAGGTAGGAAAGAAAAGTCATCGCGGATCTTTAATTCTTCCCCCTGGATTCTACAGGGCATTGTGTCTTTGTGAAGAAGACATTAGTAATTTCCTTAAGAGTCTTATCTGCTGAAATAGCTTGTCTTCACTCCATAAAAGGTCTATTTTGTTTAGTTTGAGTTGTCCTCATAATTATGAATTAAAATGCTAAAAAAGAAGAGTGTCTTTCATTAACAGTTGTGGATATATACTATGTCTCTTTATCACAGACATCAAACACTACAGTGCATATTTGTATCATTAAAACATGTTTTTATTTCTTCAAAAATATCTGAATTGTCTCATTTTTTGTCCTTGCCTTTTGCTAGCAAAATCTGTGGAGTTTTTTCACACCATTTATTTAAAGTCCAAGTAATCCACCATGTTTTATCCAGCATTACATAAACAGACATGTCCTTATTAGTGATTGCACAATGGAAGGAAAAATAAAAAGAATGCTTGACTATTTTTGATCATAGTTGTCTTCTTTCATATATGTCTATTTTTTTCATAGTTGTACAAAGAAGATATTAAATGACCATCCAATTCAAAGACACTTCAGGCCTATACATGTGAACAATTGTTCAGTTTTTGAGATTGTTCCTGGGTTCATACTGTCCCTGAAAAATATATTTCTCGAGAGGAAAAGAGTCTTTTAAATAATACTTCTGGAGTGATCTTATAAATCTCCCTGTTCTCTTGTTTTAGTGGTTGTTGTTTTTCTTGGCCTGTGAAAATATCTGTCATTTCCTGATGAGCGTGGGATTCAAAGTGACAGAACAGAGTTAGACAAGTCAGGTAGCAGTAAAAACCCAGAATTTTGCCATATCTCTCCTAGATGTTTCTAAAATTGGGAAAACATTTTTAAAAGGAAAATCAAGTTCCTGTAACTTTATTCTTGTGGGAACTGGGCTTATCTTCAATATTTCTTTGTAATAACAATCTGCTTCAATGTTTACCATTTTTTAATTTAATTGACTTGAACTATTACAACTTTTGAGTAACCCTTTGTTCACTGCATGTCTTGTCTCCTAACATTTTATGACCTTTAAAACTTTTAATCACTAAAATACAGAAGGAAAGAACCATCTTGGCATCACCTTAGATAAGGTGTGATCTGTGGGTCCAGGCAAGGACCAGTGCTCACTTCAGCTCGCTTTCCTGTAGCTTTCACACCCAGAGCTGCACTTAGAGACCCTCCCAGCTCCTGCTCAGGGACAATTTCACCAGCTCAGTGACCAGCCTGGGTTGGCCTTCCCTGGCCACCTCTCCCTCTCATGCACACACCTGCATTGCCAAGCTCTGTGGGCACACCCATGATCTGACCCATTGCTGCATTCCTGACCTGCCACACACACACACACACACACACACACAGGTGCCCACAATATCCATACCTCTCACCCAGGATACAGATGGAGAGGCAATTAATGGCAGGACAAATGAATATTCCTCTTTATCTTTTGCTCCAGAATACAAGAAAAGTGGTAGCCTTAACTCATCCATAAAAGAAAAAAGGTCAGATTATAATGGGCCCTTTGCAAAATGAGGCAATATGTGGTGTCTCAATATAGCAAGAACCATCAGATTGCTATGCTAGATTTTGTACTAATACTTCTGATGTTTGAAAAACTGAGGAAAAGGGCAAGAAGCATTTGAGCTGTGAAGTTCTTTAAGTTTAATTTAAAATAACACACACCTCCAACCTTATTGCCTTTTTTCTTAACTCCACCATCCAACTTCTATTTTTCTAAGTTAATGAAATTCACAGTTTGAAAAAAAAAAAGACTCTCTGTTTTAAGGTGCTCTCTCTCTTTATTTACACTGTGTTTTTAACCTGGTTCTTGTTTTAAAATTAATTCTGTAGTGATCCAAAACCCCCAGGCACATTGATAGACACCTGGGCTTCCAGAGGACAGGAGACTGATGTGTGGCATGGGAGACAGGAAGGGAATGCAAAATAGAATGGGTAAGTTTGTCTAAATCAGACTAAAATCAGACCTTACTGGATTGGGACATGAGCCTAAACAAGCAAAAGATGAAGACATTTTTTGAAGAGTGGTGGTGCTATTATTTTCATTCTTACTGCTTTGTAGGTCTACTTTCTGTTTGTTCTTGTACCTGTTTTTGTCCCACAAACCTGAGTTTCATTGTAGTTCAAGCTGCATGAATGAGAGGTTCCACAACTTTACTGCTCATTCACATCTTGGAAATGAAAGATGGCTGTAGATTGTATGAACAGTAGTGATTAAAAAAATACTAGTTTATATGTTGTGTACATACAGTATAATGATTGTGACACAATTATGACATAATTACTAATTTAATTAACAACATGTTCAAAGCTAATAATTTTTTGAGTCAAGAAAGTACTGGAAGCAGCACCTACAGAAATTACTGTACCCCTGCACCAAGCAGCTCCAGTCAGAACCCCAAAGCATTGTAAGTAATAAAAGAAATATCTTGTGTACAAGAAGTGACATCAGAGTGCTGTTAAGAGCCATAAGCAAAGCTTTGCCTCTCATGTTTTCAAGACTTGATATCATGACCTTCCACTGAAAACCTTCAAAGGCTCAGAGCAGATTAGATTTGGTGCCTTATGAAAAAACCTTGGAAGAGAGAGTGAACGTGCCAAATCTATGTTTGTGAAAATAACAGGCATTGAGACTGTTTGACTGGTACAGTAGAGGGATGGTATTTTATCCTGAGCAGTAGTTGAATAAAGTGAAAATGTAGCTGAAACATTTTAAAATGTAGTTGCAAGTGAAAAATACCCCTTTTTCTGCTATGTTCCAGTTCAGTTTGTATCTGAAACTCATTGATGTCTATGAAGGTAAATGACACATGGAAATGTCGTCTTAGTGGACTAGAATAATCTACATCATTCTCTGAAAAAATATAGAGGCAATTTCATGATCTGAAACATCAGTTTTTCTCCAAATGTTATTTATTATTTCTGTTAATTCAACTTACAGCATCTGGTTGGAAATCTAAACAGTGAATCTTCTGCAATTATGTTGATTTAGACCTAAATTTTAAAAGGTTTTAATACTCATCCTGCCTTTTATAGGGTAAATAGAAGGCCACTGTAGGGATTTCAGTAGCAATTAAAGTTCTTTTTTTATTTTCTGTTTTTTTGTGAGATTTTTTTTTCACTCTCCAATTTTAATTCATTTTCAAGCTTCTCTAGGAATTTTATCACCATTTAAATGATAGAAGTAATCACCTTAGTATCATATTCTAGATCCATTCCATCCAATCTATTTCAAACCTGAAATCCAAAGAGAGTTTTTTTTCTCTTGGAGCATCTTGGCAGGCCTGCCAAAGCATGCAGAGCATCCAGAAGTAGTGCAAACCTGGCACAAAGATGAGCTGTAGACACTCTGGTTTGCCGGTCCACCTGACACCAATTAAGAACATGCAACATGATATAGTAAATATTTTCCCTCTTAGAACATGAAACATAGTTGGTTCTTGTACTGGCAGCGTAAGCACACCAGTATGTTACTGCATGTGTCCTAGACAAAGTTTTTGACATGCAAGAACACTCAAGTACCAGCCTACAAAGAGATGTTTTGGCAAGGAAGAATAAAAGGTGAATTTGGTTAATGCACTGAGCAGTCAAAGCCTTTTTATCCAATTTCTTACAAACCAAAATGTACATCTGCCCAGGTCACAATATTGCCCTAAATAATATGCAGAAAAAAAGATAATAATAAAAGTTTGGCTGAATTGTTGTACAATTTGATTTTTTGTGTAAATATGCTCCACCATACCTGACGACCAGAGTCACAAACACCAGGACAATTCTAAGCATGTTTGCCTTTGGAAACCATAGTTTGCCCAAAGAATTGAGTAGTTCAAGCCATGCAGCACTCTGTTACACACAGCCCAGCTGCACAAGTGCTACACCCCACAGGGTCACACCACAGTGCATCTCACCCTCCTCGCAGCAGGATGACACAATGCTAATGCCAAAAGCAGCCCAGGAGCTCACACTCCTTCCTCCTGTCAGTCAACAGTGCTGAGCTCAGAATCCATCTCATGTACCTTTATAGTAGATACATTTCAGTGCAAAGCTTGCATCTTTAGTGTGGCTCCCAGACCAAGTCTAAAACCCTGGTAGAACCAGTTAATATTCTTCATCCACATCAGTAAGAGCTTGAAGGGCTGCAAAAACTGATAAATTTTTTTTACAAGGATGAATAGAGGCAGTTAATATATCTCATTTGATATCAATAAAATACCTCTATATTGACATAATTTCATTTATTGGTGGAAATTTTTCTTTACATACAAAAGAAAAACTCCCAACCTCTGAACCCATGAAGAAGGAGGAATAGGAGATTTATCTTGTTACCATAAAATAAAAGTGTAAATAGGGAAATAAAGGTTCATTCACATTATGCTTATACAACCTGTAATTCTTCTGAGAGTCATCCTCCACAGTCCCCGGAGGAGATGCCTGTGTGTAACTCCAATTCATCTCCATTGGGACACATATCTTCTTCCCTTATTTATGCCATAGGAGGCTTTAAAGGCTTCTGGGCTTATTGGAAAAGCGAGTAAGCCCACCGACTTCCTACAAGGCATAGAGAGGTCACCATATCCAATGTAAACTCACCCCACCCATTTTGTGCATCTGTAACTGGAACTCATAATGCTCTAAAAAATCCCCCACATTTATGGGGGAGGAGAAGGTAATGAATTAAGCAACACCCCAGAGACAAAAGGACTCCTGGGATAGTATGTTCCCAGCTTTCCATACTATGAAGAGTCTGCTGAGGACAGTAGGTCCAACAGGCTGCTTTTTTCCCCAGCACAAGCCAAGAGGGTAGCAAATAAAAGAAGTCATTATCTTGGCACAGAGTCTTTACCCAGTCAGCGCGCCAAGAATCCCATCCTGCTTGGTGTACTTCAGGTGAATCACAACCTGGACTTACTATCTTATGCACTTAATCAGATGAATTATTCCTGAAAATTTCTCAATCCCAAATGAAGTTGAATTACCCCTTTTTACTTATTTATACATTGTTCATAAAATTAATCTTAGAAAAAGAAGGTTGTATTACTCATTAATCTAAAATATTCTGCTCCAGGTAATTGGGGATCATCTGTAACTAGTTGTATTTAATTTTTTCCATGGACAAGACTCAGTAAAAATATTTTTAATAAATTACATAATACATTTAACACTTAGTTTTGATATAAAACAACGTGGTACAATATTTTCCTCTCTCATAGTCTTTCTTTTAAGTTAACTTTGTACTAATTTTTGAACATCATGAGTGACATTGTCTTTATATGGATTGTCCTGAAGCTGATGTTCACATAAACAAGCAAAGATTACCCTCCTTGGGTAGAGGCTTCAGGATAATCCATATAAAAGTGACAAACCAAAATTGGCACATCAGATGTAAAATGGAAATTAGACTCCCTCCTAGGGTTTTGCTAGCTTAAGAATCTTGCCATTCCAGGTTTCTTAAACTGTGGTGCACAGGATGTCTATTTGTTTTTAATTTCACTGTACTTCTTCCTTTGCTGGGTCATGCATTTAATTGTTTCCTAGCTTTTTCACTCATTTCTTCCTCCTTTGATTATGTAAGGAAGTAAAACTGGTGCCACATATGAAGGACAGAATTAAAAGCAATTTTTCTCTGGTTTAACAAGAGGATCCCCTTTATCAAAATTCTTGTGGCTATTGCAATGTCTGCTTTCATCTCAGTTCTAATACAAGTGTAATGAAAATCATATTATACAAGAGCAATGAAATAAATTCTTTGAATTAAAGGTATGGGACTTTTACCAGAAGTATAACGTGAAGTAAAACAATGTTCACAAGTTCCTGGAATACACTGAATCCAAAAGAGACAAAGCAGACAAGAAGAAAAATAACAGTGTCATCCAAATGAATACCTTTGGGAACAACAGGAGAAGTGTATGAGTGCATCTTCCAGTTTCTGAATGTATTCGAGCATGTGCACCAGCAGCATGAGCTGTCATGGGACTGGAGGGACAAATTGCAACTATGTCAAGCTGGTCTCTGTCTCTGATGGTAAAACAGTGTTCCTACAAAGAGACCTGGAGGCATGACAGCAGGTTCTCATCAGTATTCAGTGATCTTAAACATTATCTGTCCTGTTGATCCCAGAATGTGCACATTGTATTTCAGTGGCAGTATTTTTGTGGTGGGCATTATTTATATGGTTCGAGTCAGGCAAAGGACAGATGCTGGTTTAGATGCAGCCAAAACAATGATGAGGCAGACTATGTCTCTAGGCCAGCCTAGCTGTGAATCAGGAACCTGTCGTGCTCCTTCACAGCACCCCCAGCCAGTCTGACATAAACAGGAATTGTGCTTTGGCATGCAGAATGATTTTAACAGTTACCCTTCTGTCTGCTGTGACCATCACAATTGTTTTGGTTGGACTGGAAGAAAACAGCTATAAAGAAAGATACTTTCTACTCCCTTCATCTCAAGCAAAATCTGAACACCACAAATGTTGGCCACAAGCCTCAATCTGCTTACATGACATGCAACTTTTATGCAGCTATTGTTGGTTACATAAAATATCAGATAATTTGATCTCCATGTATGCTACTCTGCAGTACATGGGATACAGCTTTTCTCAGAGATATAGAGAACAGCTGGAAAAAAACTTTTACTAAGGCTTATATGTGTAAACAGATTAAGTTTTGCTTAGAAAATGATTAGACTTCATATTTATAGTTTCTCCTCCATGAAGAGCAGACTTGCTGACTTCTACAACTGTTTAGTACCTAGCTGAAAATCAGACTCAAATTAAACCCCAAGATTTGAGTGTAATTTTAAAATTTTTTAGCTACACTCCCCATCTTTCCACTTCAAAACACCACAAATTCCGTAATGTCTAAAATATGGTCAGGAAACTCATCTGATCACAGTCTGGGTGGATATCACTACTACCATTTTATTGTGTGAAAGATGAAGGAATTGAGCCCTTGGGGCCACTCTCATAAAAATATGTGCTTTCAGTTCTGGTCACTGGTGGTGCATTCAGCAGCCCAGAGAGGGAAAAAAGCCTGAAGAACTGAACTACATTTTACTTTGTTAAGTGTCCTTTACTGCTAAGTACTGAATCATAATGCAGAACAACATGTGGCACTTTGTGGTGTTGTTTTGCATTAAATGTTTTTTCTATGGAGAAGGCTAGTCCAACAACAAGTTGCCATTGATGTGAACAATAAATCTGACACACACAAACAGAAGTTAGAAAATTATACCATTATTTTAAAACAGACTGACATCTAGGTAAAATACTTTGAGAGTAAAGCCAATGCGAAGATGCCGTAAAAGGGGGTTACTATATTACGTTGGTATATAGAAAAAGCATATTTTCTTTTTAGCCTTTTCTATTACTCTTTACAGTAGTAGAAAAGGCTAAAAAGAAAATAATCATTAGTCTTGTGTGTATGAACTATTGCAATGCTAATGATTCAGAAGATTAGTTTAAGATTGTTTCTCTTATCTGTAGAGCCATTTTAGAGGCTGCTGTCCTTCCACATTGCTTCTCATTCTTGCTTTCTATCTCAGTTTATGTTGCTGCAACTCGGGGCCAATGGTGTGTTTTCATTATCGTCCTTCATGAAATATTCATTGCATTATAGCCTTAACAAAACAGTAAAACATGGAGCAGAACTAACCAAGGTTCTTATCTAAGATTTCAAGAAACTCAGAGAAAGAAGTAATTGGTAAGCAAACGTGTTACAAGATTAGTATGATACTGCATAAGTTCTTAAATGAAACCCTATTTTATTTCAAGGTGGCCTTGTTTCTTAAACATATGGAAAAATACAGTAAGATAATTCTGAAATGAGTTGTTTTATAAAGCTGCAGGGTTCTTTGTAGCTAAAATTAGGGTAGAACCCTGAGGACATAAACAGCAAGCATTTTAAGAAACAGGTAAGAGATGGAGACTTTAATGTAAGTGCATCAAGCTGCCTGCAGGGAAGCAGGGTAATGAAATTGTACTGATTTTCTGTAGCAGTGAAGAATGTCACTGTATGTTACTGCTCTGACCAAGATAGTCTCTGTAATGCTTTTCTGCAGCAATTTACTTTGGAAGAGACAGAACTTTGATTTTTATCTTGGAACAATGTGGTACATGCAGTTCAAACATTTTTGCATTGCTTAATTCTTTGCCACACACCACACTGCAATGACATAGTCTAATAAAAACTACATGTAATTAATTGTTTATGGATGTAATAATATGTGTACAACTATCTAGCATTTTATTAAACTTCTTTATGGTTTGTCATCCAGATATTAAATTATATCTAAAATATATCATCTCAGATACAAAATATTGCCCTTAGTTTTTGTAGTGTTTGTCCACTCATGGTACACATGTCTTGTGCAATTAATTTAAAGGAAAATACTATCTTCACTCAATTTTAAAATTAGGTGAATAGAAAAAAATGTTTTCCTCTAAGTGCTTTAGATTTCCTCAGCCATGAATTGAAGGTGCTACCAACAAGAGATTTCTAAACCATAACTACTGATTGCAAAAGTCTTTTAAAATAATTTGAACAAACAGACTGTAGAAATATTATTATACATGTTAAATTCGATCAAGTGTGTATTTTCTATAGGTAAGTCACTTTCAAATGAGCATAAGATCCTTTCTTGTTAATATGACAAAGTTCTTTAGTTAAATGTGTATCTGGACACGATAAATAACCTGTTAAGTTTAGCACTGCCAGAGGTTCAGGACTCTTCACAAACATTTATAGATCAATTTGTGTTTCCAGGAAGCCCGTGACACTTTCTAGCTCAGCCACAGCCTCAGCCGCATGTCCTGTTGGCTCAGTGTGCCTGCTCCCCAGGAGGGCAGGGAAGAGATTAAGGGGAGGCAAGGAAAAGAAAGAAAACCCACCCTTGGCATAGGGAAGACACTGGATGGATCAGGAGAGGAGTGGGAGCATTCCCAAACCTCCCCAGCATGGAGGGCAAGAGCAGAGTGCTGGGCATGAGTTCACTGGAGCTGTGGGACAAGGGAGCTTATGAGGGAAGTAAATGGTATGAAAGAAAGTCCAGGACTCAAGCGGGCTAAGCAACCTCTTCCCCAAGCTGGCCTAGTCCCCTAGTCCCAGGGCTGGGTGGAGCAGGGAGCTGGATGGAGCCCCAGGCTGGGGGTGCTCCAGGGGCTGCAGCCAGGAGCAGGGTGCTGCCGAGCACACCCCTGGACTCGCAGCTGTGGAAGTCTGCAGGTGTGCAGCAGCACTGCTGCCCATCAGCTGCATCCCTCTGCACTCAGGGGGGGCTTCTCAAGTGAACATGGGCAGCAAATTAATTCTAAAGCTGCCATACATAAAGAGCTACTCTCAGCATTTTCTTTAATACTTTAATCCTTATAATCGAATTCCCAAACTGTAAAAAAGGACCAAACTTTGGCCTAGGATGAAAACCTGGTTTCACAGGCACAGTCTGTGCACAATTAATGGCTGACAAATCTTTCAAGCACTGTGAACAATTTCAGTCCTAGGACTAAGGTTCCCACTGAAGCTCACTGGATTTTAATACTAAACTGAAGTTAGGATATGAAGCTAATTACTTGCATCCACTTAGATATGAATTCCCACACAGGATTCAAATTTTTTATTAGCAGAGGACTTGTAAGAACCTAATAATATAGTATAATAATTTAATATTATGCTTATTAATACAGCTCTGAGTAAAAAGAGGCAGCACTCTAATTACAGATTTTTATACTGTATTTTGGTAAGTGTTTGTACTAAATGCTTTTGAAATTAGTATATTACATCATGTACAGTAAGGAGCAAGAAGCTTGCTCATTGTTTAAAAAACAGACATAAAAATAATATTGGAGCATCAGGTCTTCCATTAATGACCATAGGATTTTGCCTAAATAATTCCCAACCTAAGACCTAAAATGAGGTTACTTTTTTTTACAGGATTACATGAGGTGCAGTGCAAAGGACCAAAACATGCCAAAACTAACCTCACAGATGTTGCAAAATCAGGGGAAAAAATCAAGGAGGAAGACACAACTTTGAGCAGAAAATATGAGTGACATGGCATGGATAGTGAAAAAAAAATCTTTGCCAAAGTGAAAGCCATCAAAAAGCCAGGCCTGCCATGAAGTGCAGGGACATGCACCACAGCTTGCCCAAATGATCCCCATTGAAATGGCAAGATTTCATATCCCTTCCCAAATAACATAGAATTCAAGGAAAAAAAAATCCAAGATTTTTAGGAGAAAGAGAAGTACTGAAGGAAATGCAACTAAACTATTTTGAAGTTCAGTTAAGAGAATAGTTTTAAGAGTTGCTATAAGAAATGAATTAGATATTTGAATTATGTTTTCACCTTAAAAGCAAGGGCTAAAATTTAAAGACATGAAAACAAACATAGTGATTTTGTTGATACTGTGGGTTGCTAAGCAAAAAAAAAAAAAAATCAATTATTTCAACTTAAAATTTGTGAAAATTTCTCCAAAACCTAATAAAGGAATATTTTAAATCCTGTTATTATGGGAGATTTTTAGCATGTACTCTGTATTAGAATAGTCCCCATTTTAACTGTACTGAATCCTCTATTCTTCTCCAAGACCTGCACAAAGAATTGAAGAATAACATTTCCTTAAATGTTCATGATTATCACTGTTAGTGGTTTCTTTTACGCAACAGTAAGCCTAGGAAATCCAAATTGAGACTGTCACCAATGTGCTGGTTTTGCATAAAATATAAAAGAATAGGCTTGATTGCCTTTGAAGAAAATTCAGTGCCCAAAAGTCACACCTCTCATCACTGTTCTGTCTACTTTATGTTTCTTATGTGGACCTCCACATTAGTTTGTAAGGGCTCTTTTTCTGTTTTTCAGAAATAGACAATTTAAGAGTCATTTTTAAATGCATGAGAGACGCTGAGGTTTTCCTGTACTTACTTTTGTTTGTTTGGTTTGGTTTTTGAGCTGAAATACTGAAGGCAAAGAGTCTGCATTTGGCATTGCTCTGTAGCAAAGCTAAAACCAGTTAATACCCCCAGCTGTACCTCTCCAGATTACCCTCCAGCATAACAGGTCTAGGTTTCATATAATAATAAATCTTTGTTCTTCCTGAAAATTAAACCTAAGCATGCAAAAAATGCATTGCACTAAAACAGACCTAAGCATTTTTAAGTAGGAAAAGAAACAATTGAGTAAAACCAGATACATGTTATAAAAGTCTACATTTTTTAATAGTGCGTGAAACAAGTGTGAGTAGGCAAATGAGCTTAAGTTGATATGTCCTGATTTTTATGTGCATATAAAATATATTCTGCTTGAACATCAGAAGTCAGAAATGTGCTGTATCTATTTCATGATTTTTGGATGCTGCTGTGATTGATACTGCTGACACAGACTAAAAAAGGCTCATTTTTCATTTTTTGGCTATTTACCACCAGCGATTGACAGCACTTTGAGCCTGCTCCAAAATCGGTCAGAGCCATGAATAATCCATCTCCTTTCTCAGTTAATAGCTTATTCCCTTTTTCCTCTCTTGCACAATTCATATGCAAGCCAGAGTAGTGGGGTAACTCCAGAAGCAGCAGCAACAGCACCCACAGATGGCCCATTTGTGGTCTATTCACCTCCAGATAATGCTTGGAAAGGGCATACATACTCTAAGCTCAGTTTGTAAGGTCTCAAAGTGTCTCTAAACATCAGAGCTGGAAGCAGACACAATGTGAGAAGGTATTCAGCTTCTTTCTATCCAAGTTGTTAATGGAAGCTGAAGAAAAGCCAAAGGGCAAGGAGAAAAAAAAATATAAGGTTTTTGCAGCAGACCAACCTGGCCAAGGAAAACAGAGAGAAGAAATGCTCCCTGCTAGCCCCAGGAAGAGCTGTGAGCACAGCTTCAGATATCTGATCTGGCAAGGGATTTGTTTATGGCTGAAGACTTGAGGATGCTTTTCAACAATCTGTTTGAAATCCTAGCCTACAGCATTAGCAGCAACTGAAATCCTGTTCCTGTGTTGGGAGCTTTTCTTTAAGATCCTTTGGAATGCACTATTACCATCTGTTTTCTGTTGTTAACAGATCTACCAAGCTCTGTGTGGCTCCACACGGGACCATTTCTCAAACTCCCAAACTCATTGAGGTGTGTTGCAGATTGATATGTGCCAAGTATTCCCCTTTAATTAACTCAGCCTGCAAGTGCAGTGTTAGGGTAGGATTCAGAGCACGCCCATATGTGAGGAGCAGGAAATCTGGGACCTGCCTTCCTTGGAGAAATGGGCAGACATATGGGGAGTAGACCAGTAGGTGGTTGGTAGCATGAGTTGCTACAGGTGTGGGATGTATGTAGCTGTGGGAGGCAATCTTTGCTAGGCTTGCTTGGTAGCTGTAGGATGAAGATAACTTGGAGTAACTGAATGCTCTGGGAAAGAGAAAAATACCCTGGAGAGACTGGGTGCTGCATTTGTTTGGCTTCAGGAGAACTTGGAGGTGGCAAGAGGAAATATTAGTTTTGCAGCTCAGGTAACATTGCAACCACTACCACAAAGAGTGCTCCTGCTTCATGCTGCTGCCCCTTCGCAGCTGTGAACCACAAGAAAAACATCACTTTTGAAAAAAGCAGCAGTTAGAAAGCAATTCTTCAGGCCAGCATAGGAGTTAAGATGGATGGCAGGCCGTGTCTGTCACTTGAACATCACAGCAGGAACAGAGCATTGCTGCCAGTTCCTGAGCTGCAAAAAGCAAAGAGCTTGAGAGTCTTGCTGGCACCAGCTCCTCTCCACAGTCATAAGAGGTTGCTTCTCTTGCTGCACAGAGACAAATGCATGAGGTGCCAGATCAAAATTTTTGGCCCTTTTCCTGAATATTTATAAAACATATCTGAATGCTAGGTTTTATTTTGCTTCAGATAAAGTGTAGACATTTCTCATTTTGGAACCAGTATACAATTTTCCTATTTTGTGCCAGTTTTTGTTTCTGGATAAATCAGGCTCATAGTTTGATATATTACACAATTATGTTCTTCTAATTTTTTTTTCTCCTTGAGAGCTCCAAATCAGAGTCAAAAACTTGATAGATAATTCTTTGGACCCACTTAGTTCCAACAACAGTCTTCCAAACTTGTGCAGTTTGCAAGTTTAAGTCCAGCCTTTGAATTTTTGACTGGAATAAGGTGGCAAGTAGAATTGAATGGCACAGACACTGTGTGGCTTTAGCCCTGAATTAGATCTCTGGCATAGAAAGATTTCTAACCAGTGCAAATCTCTCCAAGGTCTCTCCAGTGCTGCAGGGGCTTTCCAGCCAGAAGCTTTCCTCTTCCAAGATCCCTATGCAGTGCTGGAAGGACTTTAAGAAAATTATTCAGAGCCCTGAAATATGACCTTTAATGGCACTGGTGGACCTACAGATATACTATCTTTAAAGCAACAATGATGTTTTGTTTATATGTATTTGTCTTTTGGATAGGCTAATATGGAAGTTTCTGTGCATTCTGGAAAGATAAAGAAATTAACTTCAGTAAACCTCTTCTTTTATCCTCTCCTCACCCAGCAGCAACGGCTTTATTAAGCAGGGGGAAAAAAGGTTATTTTTAATTTATATACTTGAGACACTTTTAATGATCAGGAAAATTTTCAGACTTGCAATTTAAACCCATCACTGATATTTGAGCAAAATGAGACTGTAGTCAGTACTGCTGCAAGTGGGCATTTACTATAATAATAGAGTCTTGATTTCTGATTTATCTCTCATGCTGGGTAGAAATATTCTTATAGAAAAGTATTTCCTAGAACTTTAAATACTTAATGCAGACATTGTTGCTCATTATGAATGATTGTGCTGCAATTGCTGTTTTTTTTCTTGGGACTTGGGTCACACAGTGTAAAAGTTAGCATGTGAGTTAAGGTCTCATGCTCTTTTTCAGGTCTCAACTGGCTTGGTGTATTCTGATTTTAGATCAATATATTACTCCACCCACTTTAGGAAATGCCTGCTTAAATCTTCTTTTCTGGCAGAATAAGTGGCTATATTGCATAACTTTCCATTACGTTTTCTGTTGGATCAATTTAGACATGATTTATCTGTAGGCGTTATGTCCAGATGGGATGCTCAGCCCTACAGATCAGGTGTAAAATGTAAAAACATAAGTTAAAAAAAAAAAACAAAGAAAATCCTCAACCAGCTCTTTAGAAATGGTAAAATTGGCCTGAAATTGGGAAAAAAATTCCAACAAAAATCAAATACCTTATGGATTTATAATCCTTTCTATGGTGAGGAAATGCTTTTTATTTGGAAGGTCTAAACAAGTTCCTCAAGCATGAAAAAAAATTATCCTATTGGAAGAGTTCTGTTAATGCAGGCAGTAATTGCATGTTCCCAGTTTTCCAAATTCAGAGCAAATAATTTTCTGTTGTCCTCACCTTCTGCAAGTTAAGAGGGTTAAAAACCTTCACAGGTGTTTACATATGCTTTCCCAGCATTTGCCAAGATTTTTCTCTCTCTTTCTCCTCACAGACCTGATGCTACAGAAGTGGATTGGATAAGTGTTATTCACAGAAGATGGTCAGATCAGCTTTCACATCCACTGCTCAAATATTTCTGTATACTTGAAAGGATGACATGTACTGCTCTCTACAGTAAAGTGCTCCAGGAAGAAAAAAAGTTTGGAAGACAACTTTTCTGATCCGATTCTCCTTCTATAAATACAGGAAATTTCTATGGGGGAATCTAAAGAACCTGATGGAAATTTCTGCAAAGTTTAAGGAAAGAAATGTCAGCAATTTCACTTCAAAGCTTTTCAAAATCCTTCAAATTGAACTACTTCCACCTGACTTGGTAAAATGACCTAAAGAGCTTAATTTCAAGCTACTTTAATGTTAGTGTAATTTAAATGTAACATTCATCTGTATCTTCCATGGCAGAATGTTACCCTTGAGAAGGAAGAGGATTACTGGATGAAAATGGAGACTTCCAATATGTCGGATATCATGGCCAGACAACAGTGCTCACTATGCACCAAGAGTCCCACCAGTCCTGTGATGATCTACAAATGTTGCAGCCTAACCTCAAGAAAAGGCCAGAAGGTAGAAGTACAGGACCCACAAGGCAAAACAGAAACCACTGAGGTTAGAATCAAATCAAGCTGAAACAAAGTATTTTGCTGTGAGCTTTCTGATGGAAAGTCAGGACTTCTAAAATTTACCAGGATTAACCGTATTGGATACAAACAGCTTGTTGCGTTAGTAAAATATTTCATCAGAAAATCTGAGCTGCCTTTGATCACATCTGCTACATATATTTTCTGTTTTCCTCAAACACAATTAAACTCTTTATAAGGAGATGGATGGCTAAGTATGCATAGGAGTTTTGGAGGACAACTGGAAGACATATCTGCATTAGTAATGACTAAAATTGTTCAAAAATGGAGATTAAACATTGAACCCTTTAGTCTATGTTTAGGTTTTTGTTTGGTCTGTATTTAGGCACATTAGTGCAGAATCCAATTTTCTGTATATGCTGGATGAACATTAAGTTGCTTTTATTAAGGCCCCAGGCGTGGATTTCATTAAGATGTTGTTCATAAATTTTTTCTTTTTGGTAGGTCAGAAAGAATCCCTGCTTAAAAAACACTTTGTATTTCTCATCACTGTGAACAATTGTTTATTACAATCCATTCCCAATGAAATTGCATTTCCATAACTGATAAAATAATTAGTCATAACACAATACAAAATTTATTAAACATAATATGAGTGCTACTTTCTTCATTGTCACAACTCCTCCTGAAAATGGAATTAAATGCATTCTTACTAAATTGCTGGCTTTTAAAATCTGTATAATTTTAATGAAGAAAATAGATTTTTTTAGTACAGTTAACATTATAGAGTTGGTGATCTAACACAGCTGCTTGAGAATTACGTGTATGTCACCGAGAGATGTGCTAAATAGTAGGATTGACATAATTTCAGAAGCACAAATATTCGTATGATCCAGAAGTTCAAGTGTCATGGTAGACTGGATTCATAGAGTCATAGCTAGCACAACTGCAGCTATTTGTATGAAAACTAAAGATAAAGAAACAGTTTTTAAATTGACCACATTTTGTAGGGGGTTTTTAAGAGAAGTATTCTTAATATAGCAAAAGAAGTTGTATGCAATTTACCTCAATTTAAGTGGACTGAGATAAAACAGCTTCAGAAATAATAACTAATGCATCAGATGTAGAATTTAAGACTCACAGGCCTTCTTTCATGTCTAACTGAGCCTATATTTATCATGTCTGCTCCTTTTCAAGTAAAAAATACATCAGATTTGAACTGTATTTTTTCCTATTCAGCTCTAAGAGAAGCAAAGCACAGATGTGGTTCTGTGCAGAGCCTCTCTCCAGGGCCAGGTCATTAATATTCACAAGAAGAGAATTAGTCTTTAGAAAGAGTTTGTTTCTTCTGTCAAGGCAAGCTGATAAGAAATATTCCAGTAAAGGAAAGACAAAAATAAATGAAGGAGAAAAGATTAGATAGTGACATTTCATCCTTGAAAGCAGCATATTTTTACAGGGTAGCTATTATCATTAAATTACACCCAAATAGGAATGGCTATTAACAAAAGCACTGAAAGTTTAATTAAAGGCTATGGAGAGTTTAATTTAGCAAAAGTATTTAGCAGTTCTTCTCAAGCCAAAGGAGAAGTGAACTGGGAGGGATATGATGGGAGAGAGGGAGGGAGGGAGAGCTGTGCAGAAGCACCTCTCATCTCCTGCACTGTAAAAATCACAATGCATTTACTTCTAAAACAGGGTCTTCAAATGACAGAAATAGAAATAAAAAGCAGAAGAGAATAAGCTGAGCTTTTACTGAGCAGGAATGAGGGCTTCAGTTGTAACTGGTTTGAATGTTAGAATACTGGCTAGGAAAGAGGAGACACTGGCATTTCAGCAGGCCAGAGCTTTCCAAGACATGTCTGTTTACTACATCACTTGTGCTGCCAGTAAAATACTCAGATGCTGACAGGAACTAATGCTTCCTGAGCAAATACACACTGTTGACACAGTGAATGCATCATGGACTGGCGAGGCTGGTAAACACACCGGCAGTCATAAGCTTCTTTATTACAGCTTATGTGGATTTCTGCCTCCAAAACAAATATATATTAATATTTCATTTTGTTGTGGGTTTTTTTTTTCCCCACTATCAACAATGTGTATTTCCCAATAAAACAAAAATTTCATTTATATTACTGTCCAGGTAACACCTGGTCTGTAAATATTGGTTTACACTTCAGATGTAGTTTTATGAACATATGAAAAATCACACCTTATAATCAGAACAGCCAAGATAGTTTTCAGACATATTTTTCCACTTTCTGGGAAAAAAAAGAGACATTTCAAAGAAAATAATACACAAGGACTGTTGGCCCTTGGGTATTCTGGGTATTGGCTCCATGTGGTGTTAGCTTGAAAAATCCAAATATTAATTAATTTTTCATAAAAGTTTGTGTATTGACACATCCTTGCTTCATCACTGAGATGAAGAATTTAAAAATTTTTTATTTGTTAATTGAAAAATTTAACATCTGATATTTGTCTTAATGCCTGGATTATATGATTGCCTGAGAATATCAGCTTCTGCAGGTGGGGATGAATCTTTAAATTAAAATTCTACAGGTTTTGGAGGATGGACTAGTATATTAAATCTTTGGAAAAAAAATAGTATCAGATAAACAGAAAAGATCTTCTTGTTGTTGTTGTTGTTATAAAGGTATGGTTTCAATTTTATTTTAGAATAAAAACAATTTAAATAAAAATTCTTACATTTCTGGAAATACATTGGCATGGGTACTCCAGACTGAGAAAAAAAAAGCAAGCTAAAAATTATTTTGAGCCAAGCTTTCTCCAGGTCACTCCCAGAGCAAGATTTGTTCAAAGGTGACTAAGAGAAAATGGAAAACTTGACTGTTTAATTTTTTTTATCTTCTGTCTGTAGTATAAATAGAAGTGGTGACTTTGCAACACCAGCTAAGAAACATTTTATCATTCTGTGAAAGATTTTCTATGAAAATTGAGAGCAACAGTCATATTCAATCAACTTAAATGCTTATTTGTGCACCACTGGGATGGCACAATCTTTTAGTTGATTTTATTTTTGATGCATTCAATCCTTATGAAGGAAGAAGTTACATAAAGAGAACAAAACATATCTAGCTGTGCACCCTGAGCCTGGCCAGTCCTTGGAATTTTTGTTGCTCCCAGTGGTGAGTCATTTCCTGAAGACCTATGTGTGGCTGGTAGGTCACATAACACATTCCTTCAGTCCAGGACCATTTGGCAACCTTTTTTTCATTTGTTCCAGCTACTGTTACCTCACAAGTGTTTGCAAATGGAAAAATTGCTCTGTGTAGCTATTTCTATGACAAAGGCTCTTTCCATGACCTGAGGATAACTTTTCAAACAGTTCTCTTTTTTGGCAACTAATGTGCTAAGTGGCATTAGCTGTGACTCACAGGCTCAGCTGAAGAGCCACGAAGCAGTGCAGGTAATTGTGGGATCTGACCTGCAGCAGCACTATTGTATGATTTGAAGGCAAGCCTAGTTTCCCTTTTAAGATGATCTGATAGATCAAAAGATCTAAACTGAGTTTACAAAGTCTGCGAGTATTTATACATCCACACAGAAGAAGGGACATCCAATGTCGTGGTCACCTGAAACAACACACAGAAGGTACCAAGGGGCTTCAGAACTGTGCTGTGCTTGACTTGTCTAACTGTGGTATTCTTCTGGGTAAAATTTTAACTCTTAATGAAGCTAACAAGATTTTACCACACACTTTAAAGGGAAAATGATCCAAATATCTGAAGATACTATTCAAATTTCTTCACTTGTTTAGTTGTAAGAAGTCTTACATGCTTTCCCAGTGATATAATTCTATCGGGTTTTACCAATTTTGAAGCTGTTAGATGTTCAGTTACATTCTGCTGTTCCAGGTATTATAATGTGTTTTCCTGTACATGTTTAAACCAGAGCAGTATGAATCACAGACTGGAGTGGATGTGTATTTTGATTTGGGAAAAAACCAAAGAAATTTCAAAACAGATCAACAAGAAAACCATGAAATAAATGTAGTCAATTTTTTTCACTTCATTTGGAGAACATGCAGAACATTTCAAATGTTTAAAAAAACCCAAAAAACTGACAAACAGCAATTACTACATTGTTGAAATAAATTGATAAAACTTCATCTAGAATTTAAAAGAAGTGTAACATGCTGACAACAGCAACATAAGGCTTTCTCCACTTCTCCACCTGAAACAAGCTATTTTTCACTTCCAGCATATAATTTCTATGTAGTGACTGCCCATATCCTGCACCAGACACAGAAACTCTGCCACCTCTTCTGCCCTGGATGGGTTTCAGCTGCATGCAGGAGCTGATGATTTGCTCTGGCAAAGTGCTTGTGTGGCACCCCAGATCTCAAGGTTGTGCAAGAGGCACACAAGAAGGAGCTGTAAGGTTTTCTGGAGTTTCCATCCATTAGTTTGGGAGCTGCACTTCAGCTTAGGCCTCAAGATATGTTACAGCTGCACCTGTGTACCTTGCTATCCCCGCCTTGATGGCATGACTTCCTGGCTTGACTTGGCCCTGTCTGATTGCTACAGCCTTGTACTGCAGTCACAGGTCTGTCAGCTGAACCTTTCACTGCCTTTGCACACAGTTTTCAGTGTTGGTGTGGGACACACTCCTGCAAATGAGGGGACCTGTGTGCCTTGCTGCATGTCATCAGAGCTCACAGCTGGCCTTCCTCTGTGGAACAGCCCCACTCCTGCTGTTTCTCAAAATGAGGTTTGTCTGTTTACATTGGCATTAATACATTTATGCACTAGTCTGTTTCATGGTGTTGGAAGATGAAAGTCGGTGGAATGCAGTCTACCACTTCCTCATGAGGGGAGGAGGAAGGGCAGGCACTGATCTCTTCTCTCTGGTGGCCAGTGACAGGACCCAAAGGAACGGCCTGAAGTTGTGTCAGGGGAGGTTTGGGTTGGGCATTAGAGAAAGGCTCTTCACCCAGAGGGTGGCTGGGCACTGGAACAGGCTCCCCAGGGAAGTGGTCACAGCACCAGCCTAATAGAATTCAAGAATTGTTTGAAAAATACGCTTGGGCACATGGTGTGTCTCTTGAGATGGTGCTGTGCAGGGCCAGAAATTAGACTCAATGATCCTTGTGGATCTCTTCCAACTCAGTTTATTCTGTGATTCTGTGAAATCAATTCTGCTCCGCATCTCAAAATAATAAAGTAGAAACAGTAAAATGTTATACAGGTGATCAAAGGTTTGGAGTAGTTTCTATACAAGGAACAACCGAAAATCCTGGAAAGGATCTTTTATCCTGGAAAGGAAATGACTGATATGAAACCTCAAGTAGTGAATGACCTAGAGACCTTCAAATAAATGTAGTGTTGATGGATTTAAAAGACATAGAAGGACATGATTCATGACACATTGTGTCACTGGGTTGTGGAAACACTTGACAATAGATTGTGGAGTCTGAAAGCTTATTCAAAAGAAAACAAAGAATGAAAAAAAAGAGCTGGAAAAAAAAATGTACCAAACTCACTTACTTACTTACTTCCAAGATATTTTTTTCAATGATAAAAATCTCTGTGCTACAAATCACCAGATGTTTGAAGCATCATTATAAGCCTCTGTTCTCATACACTTTCCTGGGCATCCGCTGCGGCAGCAGCAGCAGACAGGATGCCGGGCTAGACGGATGTCTGCTCCGACCCGATACAATTGTTCTGATGTTCTTAGCACCCCCGGCTGACACCAAGGAGCCAGCTGTGCCGTCAGGATCTGCCTGTGAAAAAAGGACTTACTGTTTTGAATCTCTGGGGAGGAAAATACAAAGTGTCATTTCCCACAAAGAATTCTGCCCAGCTTCTTCCAGTTCTGCAGTACCTGGCGGCTGAATGCAGAGGGCTTGTTTTTAAGCTCTTAACTTGGTGGGAGGTTAATATGAGTCTTAAGATGGATATTTTCAACACTTCATTTTTGGAAAATGATTCATATTTTAGAGTCATTTATATATATCTGAAGACATTTACAAAGTTTCCCATTAATGACCCCAAATCTATCCAGGGTTCACACTATTTGGAGTATCTGAGGTCTGGAAAAGGAGCGTAGGCTTTGTACTGAGAGATAGCACTTTCTTTTGGCCCTTTCCCTGGAGATCCAGCACTTTACTGGGCAGATTGGACCCAGGATGAGGGCTGAGCTGGTCCAGCATATTTGTCACTTTATTCTTTCAATGTGTCCCTGCCCACAAAGAAAACAGAAGAGAAAAAGTGGCTGTAGAGAGGTGGGAATGAGGACCACCAGCTGTGTCATCACCTCTCCCTTTTCTGTTCTTTGAGTGGAGTGGAATACAAACTCAGCTTCCTTTTTTCTCAACTAAGCCATCCATCCCTGTGGGAGAGGACACAAGCATTTATAAGGCTGGGTGAAGCTCATTTGAAGAGATTATTAGAGACCAGATGTCAGAAAAATATTTTGGTGGGGGAGGAAGGGGGGAGTTATAAAAATAGAGCAAGCTATCCAGGCCACTCTGACAAATATAATGTACAGAAAGAGGCAGAGAAGAGGAAGAAGGCATAAGAGCAGTGTGAGTTACTTTAAATGAGCTTTTTGGAACATTTGGACTAGCTCTTGCAACATGACTTCAACAAAATGGTACCTACAATGGTACTTAAATCCAGAATAACATTTTCATATTTAAGATACAACTTTCCTGTAAATTTTCTCTATTTGCATTCTGTAGCCCAATGAGGTCAGGTTTCTTCATTGCAGAGTTTTATAATCACCCTGAGGCTTCTATATTCTGCCCTTTGCCTTTACACCATTGCTGATAAAGAGCATAAACTACCTCTAAAAAGAGAATTTTAAGTTGCAGTGATGATATATGAAAATATATCCAGAAAACCAAGCAGGACCCAAAAAAGGTCCTTATCATGATGTTAGAACATGCTTAGAAGATGATTATTGATAAAAAACCAGCTGTACTGCTTTAGACTGGCAGAGTGGCCAGCTCATAATGGTTTAAATACGTTGGTTTATGTGTATTCAAAGTGCAAGAGCTCGATTAGCTGTACTTCCCATTCACAAGTGGAGATTACCTACCTGAACATGTAAGCAACAGGTAACCCGAACTTGCTGTTGTAGCTCAGAGGCTTGTACTCCTTTCTATAAAAACAAAAAAGAAAGATAACACCTATTCTTAGGCAGTATACACACACACACACCCCACACACTGTTTAATTAAAAAAATTCAACCTGATATAAACTTCAACCTGATATTCTGTAGTCCAGTTCCACTGGGTATAGTTGCAGCTGGAAATTTCATCAGCCAGAGTGTCTGCCATCTCTATGCTATGGAGTGATGCCACATTAGTCTTTATGGTTAAAAAGAAATGGACAATAAAAGCATCTTACAAGCAGAGAAGTATAAAAAGCCTTACTAGACATTGTGGCAAGGAGGCATTTTTAAAACAGCTGCATGAATCTCATTGAGTAAACAACAGCAGGAAAAACTCCAAGTAAAAAAAGATGCAACTAAAAGAACTTGTGATGATGAAAAAATATGAGGAAGAGAGAAAAGAAGCCCTAAACAGCCAAACACTGAGAAAATACGTGTGAAAGTATCAATCTTGAAAGCCAGTGGGGCACAGCATGGCAATTCTACCATGTTTGAGAACGTCAGTTTAATACCTGAAAATTAAGTATAAACTGAGCATAAGCACATTAGTTCAGCACAGCTGCCTCATCCAAATGCTGCATCTCAGTCCTCAGAGAAAGACTAGGCAGGAAATTGTTCATTTTGAAGACACTAAGCAGAGATGTGGGGAGGAAAGCAGGATTCAGAGAGCCCAGGCTTATGTGCTGGTTTGGAGCCTGAATCCCAGTGTGGGAGCAGCAAGCCCAGCTCAGCCCAGCTCAGCCCTGACTCCAGACCAGGCGATGTGCATCATGGCACTGCAGCATGTGTAGATGCCAGCAGCCACACTGCCAGCATGCTCAGCCTGTGCTGGGAAAAGGAGCCACCTTCTGTAAGGATCTGAGTCTCAAAAGGCGTCCTTGATTTACCCTCATCACTGCATTACTCAGTTTATCAGGCGATTGTGTTGAGAGAAAGTGTCAGCTGACACAATATTGCAAGTTCAAATTTGAATGTAGAAGGCAATTCTGTGAAAGACTGTGGATTTCCCTGCACCCAGTGGAGAGTTCATGCTGGAGCAGGGAAATGTGTGAGGAGAAAGGAGCAGCAGAGAGAAGCTGCTATGGGCTGACACAGCCCCCCATTCCCCATCCCCTGTACCACTTGGAGAGGAGAAAGTAGAGGATTGTGAGTGAAGGGCTGAAGCCAGCCCTGGGAAGAAGGCAAAGGGTAGGGGGAAGGTGGTTTTGTCTTTGCTTCTCACCATCCTGATCTATTTTCAATTGGCAATAAAGTACATTTAGTTTTTGTCCCAAGTCAAGTCATTTTTGCCAATGACAGAGATTGGTCTTTCTCTCATCCCATGAGCTTTTCCATCTTATCTTGTCCTGTGTACTGTTCAAGAGGTGGAGTGAGAGAGTGACTGGGTGGGGTCTGGCAGCCAGTCAAGGTCAACTCACCCCAGTAATAGTAAATTAAACCCATGTTTGGCATGTCTGGGTTTATCACATCTATCTCAGACTCTGAGCATAACTCAGAATTTGTTGAAGGAAAGCATGAGGAAGCTCATTTTTCATTGGACTCTCTCATTGTTGCACTGTCACCTAAGAGGTAGTAGAACAATGTCTAGAAGACAGTTTGCTAAGAGTTTCACAGGGTTAGTGGAAGCTACTTTGCTCACAGAATACAGAGTTTAACCTTAGTAGAGTGCATAACACAGTGTCATGTGGCACACAGATGTGGCATTCCTCAGCAGAACTCTAAGTGTGTATTACCAGGCAGAAGTGTTGTGAAACTCATAATGCTTCAGCCACGTTTTCACTTTCTTAGCTTCTAAGCTTGTTCATGGCAGGGCAAAGTTAGCACAGCCCTACCTGCAATCAGAACAGGAAACAGTTTACTGGGGAAACATATGTTAATTTAAATAAGCTGTTCATAGTTTCCTTTTCTGGTACAGTCTCATTGCTCGCTCACTAACTGAATGAGTCATGAAAGCCAGTTAGAATCAAGAGTTAATGTCAAAATGCTTTGGCATTTCCACTTCCACATCTCATACATTTGCAAAGGGAATGATACGTTACCTGTCCCTTTTTCTTAAGTTACTTCAAAATCTGTCTTAACTATACTGTATGAGATCAGATTGTTCATGGGCACTGGTCTGACATGTGAGAGAACAGGCTGATGGCTGTTACAGAGGAAATAAATCTCAGGGAGTAGCTTACTTGATTTTTTTTTAAGTTTAATTTGCCAGAGATGACAGAGAAATTATTTCTGCTCAGGAAACAATCAGATAATGAGGAAGGGCCTGAGGCTTTTAAACACAGCACCTCTCCTTCCCTCAATGAAATTGAGAGCAGTGGTAAATTTCTGGCAAGCGGTCTCTTGATGGAACATTTCTGTCTGGAGGTGTTTTTTTTTTTTTTTTTTTATTTTTAAGACAGTTTAAAATATTTAGTAAAGACGCTTTAAATAATTATTAAATAATTAAATAATTAATAAAACCAGTACTTCTATGGGCATCAGGTTCTGTTTTCAGCACTGATTCCTGCTCCTGACCCGGAACCCACATCTTCCTGGCGACAGCATCAGCAGCATCCTGCTGAGGTCCCACCAGCAAGCTAGGAAGTGTCTTGGCAAGAATCACTGCAAGCAGACCTGAGCTTGCCCTGTGGGCCATCAAAAAGTGCCCTGTGTTGGTGTAGCTCTGGGCTACTAAATCAGGCACAGGCAGTCCTTGTAAGACTCTGTGTCATGCAGACATGAGCTCTTCCAACACCAGGAGATGTAAGTGTTTTATGTTCTACTCATAAAGACTATCCTCAAATATCTGTCTGAAGGACTTGGACAAATGCACCTAATTTGAAATTCAAAGGGAGAAAAAAAAGAAAAGGAAAGGGAAAGGGAAATGAGGGAAAGAAGGGAAGGAAGGGAAAGGGAACTTATATTTCTACAAGATAGTACTGTAGGATTTTGCCATCAAATACACAAAAATTGCAAAAGTAGAAAATCTCTACAAATGACTGAAAAAGACATAATTTTGTTTCCTTTAGGAACGGGATTGTTGTAAACTTTAAACACGTGTCAAACATTTCCCCAAGCTTCTTTAAGTCATAAAACACACTCCATTTTATAATATATTTTCTGTATTCTCTTGAATAGATTGAAAAGTTGACATTTCAGTCAATTTTGGCTTACAATACTTGCTGTCAGGAAAAGAAGAGCTGTTTCAAATAAAAGACATGAGATGAAAGAAGTGAATCAGAAGTGAGGTTCTTTAGATAAATGACCTTTCAACTTATGACAGACATGATTATTATTTAATTGGCAAAAAGAGTAGCTTATGAATATTTAATCAATAAAACTCCAGTGGAAACCAGAGCCTGAAACAGAGACAGGTAGATCTTTGTGATGATACTGGTTTCTCCTCTTAATTAGAACTCTACTGTGTGCTCTTTTGTTGTGTTTGCACTAACTCTTGTGGTAATAGTATTCTAGTTTTTTCTATGGAAATTTAATTTTCATTTTGTAATGTTTTATGCTTTAGCCCTTCAGCTCTTGTAGATCCCAGCCCACATATTTTGAATTCAATTATAACTTATGACTGGGTGTTATAAGTCTGCTGGAGTGGCTATAGCTAGACTTATATCCCTGTATGTTTGATTAAGCTATCAAGGTTTTCTTGATAAAACTAATAATTCAGCACAAGTTTCTTTAAAACTGTGGGAGAAGAAAGAGATTGATTTGGCAGATGGAGAACCCTTATGCAGGTAACATTTCTTTCTTATCTATTCTTTTATAGTGGATTAATTTCCAACTCCACATAAAGCTTCATGTTAGTCCACTATCAACAACAACTGAAACATTTCTGGAGTTGTCTCACCAACCAATGGAAAAACTACTGCTATTGTTATGTAGAGTCCTTTTTCATGTAAATTAGCCAGACAGTTCAACAATTAAGAATGAAACACAGCACAACAAGGAACACAAGTTAGCACTCCAAGCGGCTTTAAAATTTGTTTTCAGTTCAGAATGAATATGTTAGGCTTCAGAAAACTGACATCTTGCTCCTTGCTGATTCCCCTGTCCAACAACTATCTTTAAAGGTATTGGATAGAGTCTGATGGGTATCTGTCAGCTACTTGCAATGTTTGATCAAATAAATGGTGAAGCCTTCCAACCGTTTTCCTAGGATTTTTGTATAGCAACGTGCTGCTCCAGAAATCTCACACATGGGACGGAATCACTCTACACCAATACCGGCTGGGCACCAGCTGGATGTTTGCAGAGAGGGGATGGGGAATCCTGGTGCACAACACAGACTTTAAGTGAGCATGGGCAAGCTGTTTGCCTCTGCAGGGAATGCCCAGCAGCTGTGGCAGCAAGAGCGTGGCCAGCGAGCCAAAGGAGGTTTAGAGCTCCCCTCTGTTTGGCACTAGGGTTTCACAGCTGGGCTGGTGCACCTGCCTGTGGGCTTCCCACCGGATGAAACACGTGGCTGGCCTGATGCAAGTCCAGTGGAAGGTTATCAGGAAACTCAGGGTACTGTATTAAAATCAAAATAACAGCCCATGACAGAAAGCAGAATTTTCAAAGGAGATTCTTTCATCTTTAACATGGTCAGAAAAGCTTTATTTTATGGCACCTAAGAATGTTTATCCAAATCCTGGAGTTTTTGCTGTTATTCCCCTCAAAACTCAAATATCAGCATAAGCACAGATTTTAAACAAACTTGGCTGTGGCTGTTTAAGAACTGTCTGGATGCAATCCTGTGCTATGTGCTCTAGGATGACCCTGCTTGATTAGGCACCAGATGAGTCCAATGGGGGTCCCTTTCAATCTTACCCATTCTGTGATTCTGTGTTTCTGTGAGAGGTTTTGAATAAGACCTGCTCATGAAAATATCTAGAACCCAGAACTTCTGTGCCTTTAAGTATGCAGAGGTAGAGGTAAACAAAAAACGCACAAAAAACCAAAAAAAAGCAAACACCAAGATGAGGCTTTGAGTACAGAATGGTATGGGCAACCTGCATTTAAAACATGTGATAGGCTGCTGAGGGGGTCACAGAATTCCAGATTAGTTTACTGCAGTATTTAAATACTGTAATAATTACATGGGAGTGACTTGAAGCCATACATTTTCTAGAGAAAGACAAAGCTTGTCTTGATACTTGTAATTCACAGGAAGAAAGAAAAAAAAAAGATACAATGCTTGGCATTCTGAATGCATATCACACCACCTTGGGTGGAAGAGATGATTTGTATAAACCTATTTCACAGGTTATGGCAATTACTGTCTACCATAGCCTTGGAAAAAATATTGTTGTGACACTGAGTGGAACACTTCAAGATAGGATGGCATATACAGAAGGGAGGAGTCAAAATACACATGCTCCATGGTTGCAGGAGCTTTAACAGAATGTTTACTAAGATATAAAACTTAGAATCAAACAACAAGCAATATTGGGGTATTGCTGCATAAAACCCAGGAAACATAAGCAATATTGTTTTCATAAACATTAGTTCAACACATCATGGTTTAATTGCTTGTACAGTAAATATGACCTATTTTTTTAAACTCTAATATAATTGCTATGACTTTTACTATTATTGTTATGTTCCAGCTCCAATGTTCATATATTTGAAAATGTTAATATTAATAGTACTGGTTTACTTGTATCTCTGCCATTAATATTCATACATAGTTATGCTTTCAAATGTTTTTATTAATGGTCTGAAATGGCAGACTGGGAGACAGAGATGCCTAGGATGAAGACTGAACCACTGCTGGCAGAACATGACTTGAAGCAGTCTAAGCCACAGTGGTATGGGAAACATTCAGAGCATTCTTTAAATGATCCAGAATCATATTATAAAGTGCAAAATTTAGCTGCCTACAGTTATTCTAAACAGTCCCAGCAAAGGGGCCACTGAGGCAAAATTAGTGAATGATTAGATAGCAAAGCAGTTAAAAGTCCTCTGGAAAAATAAAAGTTGGAGAGAGACATTGACAACTTACTGCAAAATTTTTTTGTACATTTTCCACAGAGATCTGAACATTTCAGAGTGAAAGCCAGACTGTGAAAAGACTAATGTAAAATCCTGGCTGCTTTTGCATGAATGAAGGCACACCAGCAACAAGAGAAGACAATTAAAATGATGGAAATATTTTACTATGTCTATGAATAAGAGGAACAAAAGCAAGATATATTTCTCTCAAAGTAGTTGTTTCAGCATTTGAAACATAAAATACAAAAATGCAGTCAGTAATGATCTTGTGCACCCTTTATCAGCTGCTGTTGCAGATTTCACAAAGAAAATTAATCTCCGATGGGACTGTAAGGTTCAGGTTATGACAACAGCATTGCTTCTTGTCCTGATACTTGATCTGTACATCTTTAACAAGAGGCTGAGGAGGATGCTGGAGGCTGTCTGGAGCTGGGAGTGCCTCAGTCTGCTTCCCAGGGATCCCAGAGCTGCCAGGGCTGGGAGAGAGGCAACAAGCAGCCGGCAGTTTGCAGCCCGCACAAGCTGCACATCTGTAGAGCCTCACAGGTGTGTGGCAGGTTTATTCAGAACTGAAGGCTGCACACTTTTCATCAGCCTGCACTGCTTTCCACTTCTCTCCGCCCTCACTTCACAACTCTCATTGGGGTAGGAAGTCAGCCTAAACACTCGGCACAGCCATAGAGCACCTGAACTGTGCCTGTGGGAGTCAGTGTCATCTACAAGAGCTTCCCATGGTTTTACCATTCTCCTGGAAAATGTTTGTACCAGTTGGAAAATGGACAGCACATGTTTCCAAAGCTTTTTGTGTGAAAACAAAGGGAGTCTGAATAGTTCTGTTGCATGAGAACATCTGAGCCCGTTTGATTATTGATTCTTTCTTAGTCTCCAGTGTGCCTTGGATATGACTGTGGAAAGCTTAGGGAAGGGTGACTGGACAAAACAGCACAAGGAAATGAATGAAAATAATTGTGGAAGTGAAATCCCAAGGAAATCTCAAACCAGACATCTCCTTCCTCATGATTTGCTTCTGCTGTTCTGAGTCACCAAGAGTTATAACACTTCTCCCTTCCAGAGTGATGTTTCAGGAGAGGAAACATGTTTGCTGCTCCTTATGTTACTTGAGTTCTGCTCACTGGGAATCGATTCTAGATGAGAAAAAAAACACAAAAAAAAAAAAAAAAACAAAAAAAAAAAAAAAAAAAAAACAAGAAAAGAAACTTTGGGAAAGAATAAATGTCACTCCTCATATTATTTCCTCCACTGCCTCATATAGTTTACTAACTGCATAACATAGTCTGTTAAGAATCTGACAATATTATCTATATACAGAAGTCTCTATACTATGATTTATGTGATGCTAAATGTTTACAGCTAGAAAAAGCAGAAATTAAAAAAAATATGATGATTAAACATTCGTGATAACTCATCCATAAATCTACATCCTCAAATGTTGAGTAACAGAGGCAGAACTCTTAGTCAGTATGCCCTGCACACAGACTGCAAGCACTACCAGCTTTATCATAGGACTGAAAGCTTAACTTGCATCAAAACTTTTCACCAAAATTCATTCATTTACAAATATAAAGGAAAAAAGTATAAAATACCTTTCTGGAAGATTTAATATTGTGATCTAAATATTATGGGATGTTATGTAAATTACCAGAAGTAATGAATTTGACAAATATTTTAGCATGTGACATAGGAAAAAAGTTTCCCCCCATGCCCCCAAGAATAGGCAACAGAAAAAGAAAAATTAGCCACATTTTTCAACCATCCCAATAATTTTTGAAAGGTTTTAGGAGAACTTTCTTAATCTTTTTAGAAAATAAATATGTGCTCTTCCTTTAAAACACTCCCACCAATGAAATATGAAACTCAAAGACTATACATAAAAATCATTATTTTACCTTGAAATAGTTGGCAGAAGTCCTCATTTTCTCTTTGAAAGCATTCCTGTGTTCATCCAACCTCTATATAATAGATAATACATCAAAGAAATAAACTTCTGAAATTTGGAGGGATAAATACGACTTTCTTCCCCATACTTCATCACGCTTCAAAGATTAAATAGATAAATGCAGTGCAAATGAGCATCTTTATTTTTTTTTGTGTAAGTTGCAGACAGCAAAATAAATGAGAGGGGAGGAGGGGACCAAAATACAGAGCTTCTTTTGTCTGAATTTAAAATTCTCCTAGAATAAGAGGGGAAGACAAAAACTGTTGGTTTTTTCCTCTCTCCTCCAAGCCCTTCTGAAATCATTCAAGATTTGATCATTTTTTTTCTCCTTAAACATACAACTCTACAAAATAATTTTATTTATCATGTCTGAATATATGGAACTTCACCTTATGAAGTTATGGCAAATAATACATCCTTTTAGAAATTTTTAAGGGAAAAGAAAGTTGATTTTTGAGTCTTATGCAGATCACTTACCTAAGCCTTTATTAGTATTTAGAAATTCGTATTCAGGTGGCTGAAACAAACTGATTTTGTCTAATACATGTAAATTTTTTTCTACTTTCAGACAATATCTAAAGAAAGATAAGTGCAAAAGTGACGCTGGATCACAAAGATAGTACACTAGAAAAAATCTAGACACAGAACAAGGATCTTTGATTAAGAGTCTGTGATACACTACTCTCCAGAATGTACTACAGTGACAGGTCTGTGCCCAGAAAGAAGACAGGTCTTTAGCTTGCCAGTAAAAAGATCCTCTTAATTAAAGATGTTTCTCCATATTTTTCTTATGCCCCCCCTTTCTTTTATATTTGAGAAAACATGTGGAATTGCTCTGTGCAGTATTTTGGTATTTAATATTTTTAGCTTTTCTGCAATTTTTACTTTATTTTTGTTTACATACATGTTACAACTCAGTACATTTTTTGAAGAGGCAAGTTTGTTGTTCCTTCACTGTTCTCATAGATCTTTGTCATTCACTGCCCTAAACAAATCTGCCCTTTCCAAATCCATGAAAATAACCCCTTCACACTGCTGCATACATTTCAGTAATTTATTAGGCTGTCCCTATTTGTTTAGCATTATCTCATTTGTTTGTCCTATAGGCTGTCAATTATTTTTAACTGTAGCCAGTCCAGTACATTGATTTAACTTCTTGAGTGTAAAGGCTTAAGATAATTTCTTTTCATAGAGAAACAAGGCTCTGCTGCTTCCAGTGTTTGATGCCTATTTCATCTGAGGCAGATGCTTGGAGCCTGTGAGTAATGCTTCCTTTTACTTGAATGCATTTAATTTTGCAGTCTTTCACAGCAGTTTAATTCATTCCAGCTAGTTAATGAACATTCATACCACCAGTATAGAGATAGTTTTCCTCTAAAAATCACTAAAATGCATATAATAAAAACGATTTCACCAACACTTGCTGCTAAGAGTCTTCAATGAAATTTGAAAATTAGTTTGGGAGTGAGCCCATGTTCAGAACCAATATAAAAAAGAAAGTTCTTTATAGCAAAACATATCAGTCAGCAAAATCTGAAACAAAAGGAGAAGGCTACAGACTAGAGGAAATTCTAAATAGTAAACTAATATTTGTTTTTAGTAAATGTGTTGAGTGTGACTGTCACACTGTGCATGTGACAGTCTCAGGTTATCTTCAAACAAAATTTTGATATTCCCTATCATTATTCAATGTTCAGTATTTTTTAACTGAACATTGATGACTGCCATATTTTTTCCATCTATACAGCACAGCTCAATTTAAAACTCAATTTACTGAAGGATGGCTTATGCAAACAGCCTTTTGGGAAATAGGTTTTTTGAGCAGGGAGGGAGATCTTGGTGATCCCGAGGATGGGTGTTCTACCTCAAGGACATCTGTGACACAAGCTCCCCACTGGGCAAGCACAGCTTCTGCTGGGAAATGCTTGCTGAATTTCAGAAAGAAGGACTTGGCCGTGCTCATTTCTATACAATCACAAGGCCATTCTCTGAGGAATACCCCACTATCAGACAACTAAAATTATTCTTCAGACAAATTACAGTAAGACAAACAAAGAAAAGTTATTTGTGATCTCCAAAGTGCTCTGATTTCTGCATCCACCAAAGTAAACATTAACTGGAAACATCCCACTTTATTGGTGAAGTCAAGGGAGAAAAAAAGCTACTTATAATGAGATTATATATGAGACTTATTCTATTGTTTCTACCTTTCACACCTCAGGCATTTCCAGTCTGACCTGTGATATGTTAGGAAGAAATTCTCCCTGATAAGGAACACCATATTAGCTTTTTATAGCCAATGTCAGCTCTGCTGTAGCATCCAGACATGTAATCTTTCTTTATGAAACAAGTTGTTCTTCATTGTTCATGACATGGCTTTGCCCTGTTAAGATTTTCCTGGTATGACTTCTCTGTTTTATACAAGTGCTGTGGGGAAGGAACAGGCAATCACAAGAGGAAGGATAAATCTGGAGCAAGATACATGGCTCTGCTGCCATACTGAGGCTCAATTAATATCTTTCTGGTTTAAAATATGGTCTTGGTGGAAGCATGAACTAAGGTAACTTTGTGGTTCATTATCTGCAGCTAGCTGCAGTTAAAAATCATCATGAATTACCTGTCTTAAAAATGTGGTGTGATCACAATAGAATAGAACAGGCTATTTCAGTTGGAGGGACCTACAGCAATCATCCAGTACAACTGCCTGACTACATTAGGGCTGACCAAAGTTTTAAAGCAGGTAATTAAGGGCACAGTCCAAATGCCTCTTAAATGCTGACAGGCTTTGGGTTTCGACCACCTCAGCAGGAAGCCTGTTCCAGTGTTTGACCACCCTCTCAGTAAAGAAATGCTTCCTAATGACATGTGAACCTCTCCTTGTGCAGCTCTGATCCATTGCCAGGATCACTGAATCCCAGGCACCTCCCTCTCCCCTTCCCTCTGCAGGGAGCTGTAGAGAGCAATGAAATCACCCCTCAGACTCCTTTTCTCCAAACTACACAAGCCCAAAGTCCTCAGCTGCTCCTCACTGGACATTCCTTCCAGCCTCATCATCAGCTTTATTATCCTCCTCTGGGAACATTCAAGGACCTTTACAGCCTTAAGTGGTGGGGGCCAGCACTGCACCCAGTGCTTGGGCTGAGGCTGCACCAGTACTGAATAAATCGGGATAATCACGCCTCTTGGCCGACTGGTGATGCTGTGTGAGATGCTCCCCAATGGGGATTTGGGCTCTGTGCTGCCACAGAATGCACTGCTGACTCACACAGAGCTGCTGGTGCTGACCAGCACCTTCAGATTTCCTCACAGGGCTGCTCTTCAGCCCCTCTTCTCCCAGTTTATAGTTGTGTCTGGTGTTACTCTGTCCTAGGTGCAGGATCCGGCACTTTGACTTGTTAAATTTCATCCCATTTATCGTAGATAGCCCAGTGTGTCAACCTACCTAGATCCCTCTGCAAGGCATCTTGCCCCTTGAGACAGCCAAGGGCACCTCCCAGTTCAGTCTCCTGAGCAAAGATGCTAATGGTGCATTCACCCCTTGCTCCCAGGTCGCTCACAGGAGTACTGGGCAGAGCTGGCCGAGAGTGGAATCCCGAGGAGCAGGGCTGGTGGCCGAGTGCCACACAGGTGCAGCCCCAGGCTCTACAACTCTGTCAGCCTTGCCCTTCGACCAGTTCTTCATCCATGCACTCTGCTCATCCCACAGCTGGATAACTTGCCCAGAAGGATGCTGTAAGGGCCAAAAAAACTTATTAAAGTCGGGAAAACTACATCCACTGCCTTCTCTTCACCCACTGAGACTTATCATAGAAAGATATAAAATTAGTTAAATATTTTTTCCTGTTGTGAACCCATGTTGACTTTTATTGCTGGTGGCTGGCTCAACACCACTTCTCTAAGCACTCCATAACACATTCTTTGCAGTTGATGATCTGGGGAACCTAGACTTGCATTCAGAATTCCAATGGTGATGTTTTTTCAAACTGGCAGCAAGAGCAAGTTGATGAGTTATTCAGGCTTTTCCCCCCTCTCAGTTCATGACATTAAATTGTGGTTTTTAACATATGCTCATCTCTGATTATTTAAAAAAAAGAGAGGGAGAAGGAGCATATGGCCCCTATTTTTGCAGCTAATCAAAATAAGAAACATGTAGCAAGAAGCCTATGGACATACTGGAATGAAAAAAGAGACTCATAAGGACAAACAAAATGTTATACATGCATTACACTTCTGAAAGTTCAGTAAAAGTTAAAGATCTCACTCTACATGACTGAGCCAGATGCAAAGTACTATTAATTAAAAGGGAAACATAAGCTAGATAGATCCAACATAGGGAATATGCATTGAAGGAGCATAAATGGTAAAACTCCTCTGAAACACAGATCCTAGTACTCATTTGTACTTGATGGTGTCGTTGAGTTATAACTATGTGCTCATAAGTTTGGTAATTTAGTCAAATAAAATAAATCAAATTACATACCATTTTCTAATCATTATCTTCTTTTACCTTATTAAATTTCTACAGTGGGAATGAATTACATGAAGAGTTTTATGGTGGTGTGATGTTACTGTTTTTCGAGCCTATTTATTTGCTGGAGTTTTATTTCTTTCTATTTCTGGATTAGCACTGTCTTATAAAAACAGATACTCAAATATTTCAAGATAACTGAAGTTTTTTTTAATTCATGCTCCTGTATGGCACTTTGACTAACAGCTGTCACACACCAGCTGTTAATTTCATGATGTTGTGTAGCGGCACAGTTATTTGGATGAATTACAAGTTAAAAACGTAAGACAAATTTTTTATATTTTCTACTTACTCAAGTCACAATTTCCAGGTATTTCTTATGTCTGCTCTGTTGCATTTCTTGTACAGACACCCCTGTGCTGAAAAGTAATTTTGCTTCTTCACGTTTCCTTAACAGTGTTTAAAATGTAATTCATTTTACACCACTGCTTTCCTGATAGAGCTCCTTGTGATAGTTCTGTCTTAGGTTTAGGTTAACCTCTCACATGCAAGATAAAAGCTGAGCTGTGACTGCTTCTGTGAGGTTGTTCTGATCCTGCAGCTGTTTCATAAGCAGGATGTCAGTGGGGTGGGAGAAGGGAAAGAGGAGTATAAGTTTTTGTTGTTGTTGCTGTTGCCAGTACATAAAACCATTTGTTCAGTACCACAGTTTATTACCAACAGCTCCAGGCACTCCCCACATCAGATCACACTCATGGCAGCACTCTCCTTGCTTGGGAAGGGTGGCTTGCAGGGCACCCCTTACAAACAGCACCAGCAGTAGGAAAATGCAGCACTCAAACTCACTCAGAGTTTACCTTCGGAGCTAAAATAAGTGGTTTGGTTTTTACTGCTTTGCTCACACAAACATATTCCAAATGTATTTGAAATGTATGTTATGCAACAGCATTATACCCCTGTTAGGAAATGGCCTAAGGGCTGAAGTACAGCCAGAGCAGTTGCATGGAGATCTCCCATAACCTGAAGAGAAAGTAATTACAATACTGTTAGGTTCGTTTTAGAAGCACGTGTCCCCCTGTGTGTTAGTTTATTCCCAGTACAGTTTTACAGTTTTTTGCAGCTTGGCTCTTCTACAGCAATGCTGCATGAAATTCTTCTGGCTGGTCTCAATCATATGTTTGGGAATTAATTATTTTAAAGGAAAATGAATCTGTCTTTAAAGAGAAATTTTAAGATGTAGAGGTCCCATTTTGCACCTACTGTTTCAGGTTTCAATAGTTTATTTGACTTGACTTACAATAGCTGCTAGAAAAATCTGCTATTTTAAAATAAACATTCTTCCTCAAAGCTTTATAAATTAGCACCCAGTATTCCTTTGGCCAATTGTATACTTTCTCTGCTGCAGATCTTAGAGGGAAGACTCTCTGCATTAAAAAAAAGCAGAGTGCAGTTAATTTCTGCATTATTTACAGTAATTTCAGTATATTTTTGGTAGGTATTAGATCATGACCAAACCAGTTAAACCAGTATTTTTTTACTTACAATTAGTCTTATGATATTTCTTTCTTGCCATTATACATTTCATATTATTGCAAGAACCAACCCTGTAAAAGGATCCCTTTTGCTGGGAAGAAAAAAAAAAAAAAAAAGGGAAAAAAAGTCTTAATAAGAAATGAGTTATTGTGAAATTCAGGTTAAATTCTTGATCCCTTGGGGCAACTTTGCTTGCAGTAGGCTTTCAGGTTTTGAATTACTGTTTTCAGAAGCACAAGAATGTTCTGCAGAAACCAGAGTATAATAATGAAGCACTGCACTTTAAGCATTACCAACTGTAGAAGACAAGCTGCTCTCCCCTTCCACCAAACCTGCTGATATGGTTCATGTTGCTGCATGGTTCTTACCACATGAAGCATGAATTTTATTTTGTTCTTGTTCCTCAGAAAATATCGCTATGAAAACTTACTACTGATTGTATCACCAGGTCTTGAAACTTTCTGCCACTTCTGCTCAACTGCACACTGAGATTCTAAATCTAAAAGAGAAAAAAACACAAAAAGGTGTGCAATGTCTTTTTGTAGAAGTGGAAGCAAACTTTTAAGCATCACTTAAAAGAATTTTAAATAAAAAATTACAAATATTCAACAGCATTACTTGTGGAAAAAAAATCACCTTTAATGAAAGATAATTTTTGATGCCTTGTCTTTATATAAATATGCTTGAAATCTTTTCAAAAAATAGATTCTGTGTACATACATGCTATATTTCCAAGCACCTGATGCCTCATATTCTTTTGAAATCCTTATGAATTACTTTTGAAGGCCACATGTTGACAAATGTGATTAAAATGCAGCTTTTGTTATTTTATAGAGACTTCTTTCACTGGCCTATGGTTAATTTACTCTGCAGCCTCATGCAACTGCAAGCAATTATTGGTTTCCTCTGTGCACAGAACCATTGGAAGCAGCCTCTATTCCAGAATCTATTCCATTATTGGCATAAAGCACTTTTGTACTTGTACTTATGTCACTCCTGACAGATGCCTGTCGATCCTGATCTGAAAGGACTTTAGCAATGAAGATTTTACACCCACTCTATCCCACACTTCTGCTGTTCTTGGCAGTTAAATTCTTTCCTGAATATCTAATCAGAATATCCCCTGTAAAGGTCCACTACTTCTTGCTCTATTTGGACAAAGGAGAAGCTACAAATTTTGCTTACTCTGACTCCAGTGAAGCTAATGAAAATGAAAAAAATAATTACAAAATTACTGAAAGTTATGAAATAAATTAAATTCAGCAGAAGGTGGTGACAAGTAATCCTATGCAGGAATGATAAACATCATGAAGATTGGATGGGATGAGTTGAAGTGTGTCCCTAGCAATTATGCAGAAAAACATACAAGAGGCTATGGAGGATGATGAGAACACTGTGCCATCACAGTGTCAGGGTAGTGTGAAAAGAGACAAACATCACTCTGGAAAGTATAAACAGACAGGCTATAAACAGGAAAGTATAAAGATAAAGCCTAGACTAGCTTTTTCTACTAGGAAAGCTTTATCTTCCAGAAAGATGTAAAGCAATTAATGGAACTTTGATGCTAAAAATGGAAAGCAGCTAAAGTGTTGTATATATAATCTGAAAAGGTTAAACAAGCTGGGAGTTCCTAGCTTAAAGAAGAGAAAGCTTAAGAGAAAAATGACAGCCTTCATCTCACAGATGAAACAGAAGCATAAAAATATAGGATCATTTGAAGAGGTTGCAGTTGTTCTCTTATCTTTTTCTAACATATTTTGCATCAGGCTGCAATCACAAAAGTGTTTTCTGGGAGTTGGTCACACGCCAGGAGTGTCAGGGCAGAGGTTGACTTGCCATCCTGGACACATACATTGACCTGCTTTGAGGGTGTCCTCAGAGCTGTCGAGACTTGGGTGAGTCCATTTCACTTCCCTGCATCCATGTCTCCCAGGACACACCCTGGTTTGGCCCCCTTGTGCCCCCAGACATCTTCTGCAGCCTGCCCTGGATTCTGAAACCAGAATCCTTAAGTGGGTTGCTGTCAGCAGCACTGAGTCCTTGGCTGGGTCATACTGACACCAAAGATTCCATTATTTGTTGACTCGTTGTGTGCACAGTTTCTTTCTCTCCAAAGCTGTGACCCTGGCCTCCCTAGGATGAGCAGCTTTTAATGACACTTCAGACTAAACAGAAACACTGGGGTAAAGCTTCCTCAGCTTCCAAACAGACAAATTAATGCAGTGTGCATTGCTGTGAAAATCAGTGCCCAGCATACGTGCTGATCATGGCAACACTAGAAGCAACTAAAAAATTATATGAAGATAAATTAAAATCAATTATTGAAACTAATATTGAAAAAATCTTTGAGACTTTCTGCAATGTCAATTTGTCATGAGATTTATCACCTGCATTGTGTTCTCTCATTAAAAGAGTTTCTACCTAGGGCCAGGGTTAGGATATTCTTTCACTCTTTGTTTTGTGGATGCCTTGTTGTGGATTAGGAAAGGCATGAGGTAATATAAAATAACCTCAGGGTCCCTGGCCATGTCCCTCCCAGCTACTGCAAAAATTAACCCTGCCCTGGCTGTAACCAGAAATTATAGGAGAAAAATGCCATCTATAACAGTAAGAAATGTAATTTTATACTTGTTATTTATATTATTTCACTGTATCTAGAGCAGCCACCAATGAAATAAGGAAAAAAAATCTTTAATTTGGTAGAAGAAAGGGGACATCATAAAGAGGCATTAGGGATTAATTTCAGTAATTAATTTTCATACTATTACTGTAATTAATGATAGCTAACTATTACCATAACTAATGGTGGCTTGCTAACTGAAGATAAATACTGTAATAACAAAACGTCCATGTTGGTCTTCCTTCATTTTAAAGCAATGATAATCTTCTCAACAAGTAAGATTTGATTCCTTTATATACTTCCTAGATGAGCAAGCTGATGAATGGGGATACCAACAGGGCCAGAGATTTGAAAGAAACCTTAGAAAATAGAACTGGAAGGGGTCCAGAGAGCTCATACTATTCATCCCCATATGTGTGTTTAATATCATTGCTGTGAGTAATTCTGAGAAATTAAATGGAAGAGCTCACCTGAGTAAATAAAAGGATATACGTCTGTAGGTCTGAGAACACATCTTTAATTACTAAGCTGCAATTTTAAATTTTTTTTAAGTAGGTTAAGTTGCTGATTTAAGGAACTCTGAACTGGGCAACCACTTAAAAGCAAGAAGTTGCACAAATTAATTGGTAAAAATGGCAATAGGAAATGAAATGAAAAAAAAAACCCAAACTATTTCAAATAGTGGTTTTGTACATTTAAATAGCAAGCATTAAGACAACCATGAGTGCAAACAAATTAATAGCAGAGCGTTTTTTAGGACAAGATTTATCTGCCTGGAAATTTTCAAATACTTCCCAATTGCCCAGCTGGATAATTATTCTCATGTTTATTGCTGGATCTAGTTCTTATGGCAAAGTCAGCTTCAAACCAAGTGAGAATTGCCATTATGGATTGCTTTGATGTTATTCTTTCATCTAATAGCTCTACATTTGAGCTATCATTAACACAAGTGTATGTAAAAAGCTATATATATATTTTAGAATGCTTTCAGTTGTCAGTAAGACATTTGCCTTACTCAAATGATTCAGAAATACTATTTCTATTCTATAGCCTATTTAATATCAGGGCAAAATTTGTTAATTCTCTTCTTATTCTGGTCAACAATAATCTACAAAAGAAAGTCTACTAAGTGCAGTAAATTTTTTGTGACGCTTTCTTAGGGGTCCAGTAAATCATGTGTCTGTCTGTACAAAGACAATGTGGCACTGGATTTGCATCACTCTAGGTTGTCTCAACATTTGAGAAAAAAAACTGACAAATAATCAGTCTAAGTAAACCAATTAACACCCTATACCTCCAAAATTCTAAGTTCTTATGGTGACATTGACCATCAGAGAAAGAAACTACTTCCTATTTAGAATAACAGGAGACTTCTCAGCAACAGTGTTTTGTGTACATTTGGGCAAGGATTTTAAGAATTTTCTTGACCTACAAATTTATTTCCTCTTTCAAACTACATAAAACCATTTACCAGCCATTTCATTTCAACCTTGAAATTGAAGATCTTTTTCTTCTATGAGGACATAGAAGAAAAAGATCTTAAATTCTGTCCATCAGTTGATCCTTTACTGACTCAGTGTGTAATTCTTGAAAATTTTCTGACAGCTTGCAGTACCTGATCCAGTTGTTTTTCTAGCCTGCTTTGTATGTGAGAACAATCTTGGCTTGCTGCATATATCAAAATACATATTTTTCTACATATCTATCTATCTATCTATCTATCTATCTATCTATCTATCTATCTATCTATCTATCTATCTATCTATCTATCTATCTATCTATCTATATTTTTCTATCTCTATCTCTATCTATATCCATATCCATATCTATATCTATCTGTTCTAGAAGTAAATATAGATGAGTTCAAGCAAAAGAGAGATTGTAACACATGAATCATGTTCAGTCAAAAGAGTCAAATAATTCACAGAACTTACCAATTAGAAAAAAAAAAACCCATATCTTAACCCTTGCAGGTAAAGAGATGAACCCATTTAGAAGTCCTTAGTCATACAGCTCATATAAATTTAAAAAATCTGTGAAACTCATCCCTCAGCTAAAGGATTACTCAAAAATCTGTATTATTTATATCCAACTTCAGCAATAGTATCAGAAATTAGTTTTAAGCCATTGGATAGTCTTCAATCGCTATAGTCATGAACCAGTTGTGACCCTTTAAATAACATATATTTTATTTTACTTTCTCTGTATACAAAGCAATAAGATAACATTTGCTTATTGTGATAAAATACATCACCAGGAAGATATAATGCCATCATATATAATACATTGAACATAGTTAGACATAAGTAGCAGGAAAACTTACCATGTGTGAGGAAGGAGTTAATCAGCAAGCACATATAAATTTATATGAAGGAAATATTAAATTTGTCCTATTGCCAAATTAAAAATAGCTGGACTTACAAGAGCAATTCAGAAATTCACAAATATATTAGGTGGTAGGAGGACATAGTTATCTCTCAGTCAGTTTTCTCTGCAGTGAAATTATGTCTCTGATATTATTAATACATTTAATAGACTACCTTTTACCTTTAATTGTCTATACAATTTAACTTGACAAAAGACACAAAGCCTTTAAAAATTTCACTGTATTTGCTATTTTATAATGATGGCTTCCCTAATATTTTTAGGTTTTAATCTTTGAAAATTTTGGTAGGGTACTTTGCCTTCTTTTTTAAATTTTTTTTTCTTTCTTTACTTTTTTCTCATTTCAGAGATTAAATATATCAGTTTGGGTTCCTGTAGGGGTTTAGCCATTGCCATATTCATCTGTGCAATGCCAGAGTCCCAGGGTGTCTGCTACCAAAGTGTGACTTCCAGCCTCCAAGTAGCTCTAAAAGTTTCCTGAATGACATTTGAGAGCTTGGTGCTGATATCACAGAATGCTGCAAACTGACTTGGAAATGGTAAACTTGCTTAAAGTTGCATAAAATGAGGACAGATTGAGGAAATGTGGCTCATTCAGGCTGGAGAAGAGAGAGGTTTGGGGGAACCTAACAGCAGTCTGATGGTTTCCACGAGGAAGTTGTTGGGAAGGTGGAGCCAAGCTGCTCATAGGGATGAGGTGATAACAAACACCAGGCATAAGTTGAATCATGACATGTTCAGAGCATATGTCCTGTCCACTATAAGGACAACTGAGCAGTGGATCTGATTACATAAAAAAGTTGTGTACTGTTTCCAGCCTTGGAAACTTTCAGGATCAGACTGGACAAAGCCCTCAGGAACACGGTCTGACCTCACAGATCGCCCTATTCCTGTGGTCAGCAGCTTTTACCCTGCAGGAGATGACCTCCTGAGGTCCTCTCCAACCTGAATTATCCTATTATCCTATGATCATTTTTATTTCAAGCCTGTACAGAGAAACAGATCAAATATTTATTGATCTGTCTATTTGCTGTCTGTAATTTAAAGGTTAATATGTTTTTAACAAGCAATTAAAGAAAGGAAAAAAACCAGTTTCTATCCTGGATAGAGGTTATAATGTAGATAGAACACTGAGAGATGCTCTGTATAACTTGTTACTTGCAAATGAATTTGCCAGATAGTGGGAAGGCTGAGTTAAAGGTTTGTCTGCATTAATCATGAGATCTTGGCTTTCAAAGTCCTCAGAAACTGAGAAAACCAATAGAAAGATCAGAACCATGGACTTCCAGCTGTTGGAATGCAGTTTGTTGAGAAATCTGTTTGGAAAATTTCTATAGAAAATTGATCTGAAGGGCAAAGGGACCCAGGACACCTGGTAGTTCTTCAAGAGTGTCTTCCTCAAAACACAGCAGGTCATTCTCTGCACGTGCAGAAGGTCAACAGGGACAAGGACCCCCTGATCAAGCTCAGTCATCAGAAGGAACTCCACGACAGGCAGAGCCATGCACAGACTACTCAGCAGGAATATAAAGATGTTACCTAAACAAGCAGTGTTGGAATTAGGAAAGCCAAAGCTCAGCTGTGGTGGAAATTAAAAACAGACGGAAAGAATAGGCATGATAACTTCTATATCTCCATCAACATACAAGGGAACAAAAAGGACCAAGGTATCCAATACCTTTTGTCTCAGTTTTCATCACCAATGTCTGCTACCAGACTTCCTGGGTCATTGAGCCTACCAGCAGAGTCTCTGGGAATGTAGCATTATCCATTGCTCAGGAAGTAATTAGGAAGAAATCAAGTCAGTTTTGCGCATGCAAACCCACAACATTAGATGGACTTCACTTGAGGCTGCTAAGGGATCTGGACACAGTCATTGTAAGGCCATGCTTTATCATCCTTGGAAGGTCATGGCAAATAAAGGAGGTTCCTTATGAACAGAAAAAAACAAATACTACACCCATCTTCAGGAAGATCAGGAAGGCAAACCCAAACATCAGTCTAACATCAGTCCACAGAACTGCAAACAAACCTGCCTGGAAGCCTTAGCCAGGCAAATGTATGACAAGAGGGTGATAGGGAAGAGCCAGCATAGATTTAGCCAGAGGAAATCCTGCCCACCTCTATTAATACCATGCCAGACTGTGAGAAGGGAATAGCAAGTACAGGACATTTACCTTGACTTTTGATATAGTATCAAAAGTATCACACAGTATTCTTGTAGTCCATTTGGTAAGATAAGGACTAGAAAAGATGGGGATCAAAACACTGGACAGGACTGCTATTAAGAGAGTGCTCAATGAGCTGGACAGGTAATTTGAGAGGAAGCTCATGAAGTTCAACAAATACAGATTTATGGTTCTACAATTTTATTTGGAGTAACTCTGTGCAGCAATTCAGGCTGGGCACCAAGTGGCTAGAAAGCAGATTTGCAGGAAAGGGGTGAGAAAGAGGGATGTAAAATAAACATGAGGCAGCGATGTTTATTATAGGTGTCCCTACAGCGAGGATGGGCAACAACATAACAATGACTGTGTTCAGCTCCCTTAGCAGCCTCAAGTAAAGTCCACCTAACACAGCAGGAGTGTAGCCAGAAGGTCAAGGGTGGTGATGCTTTCTGTGTGGGCTATTCACAGGTGGACTGCTTGTGGGCTTCCCAGGACAAGGAGGACATTTCTATGCTGGTGTGAGCCCAGTGGAGAGTCATCAAAATGCTTACGGGACAGCAGCACATGGCGTGTGAGAGGGCACTGAGGAGAACTGATTTCTTTGACTCTCAAGGGAACAGTAAGGTGAGGAGGCATCTTATTGCTTTGAACTATCCAATAAGCGCATGTAGAAAAAGCTGTGGCAGATTATTTTCAGAGATAGATGAAGATGGGACAGACTGCAACCACAGAATCACAAATTGCATCTTAAAAATGTTGGCATACCAGAGTGAGTCCAGTGGATCTGATTAGGGCTGTAATGCATGCGGGAGAGAATGAGACAACAAAGTTTTTTTAGCCTTAGGATGAGAAGTCAAGACAGTTTCTTACTTCTTTTTTAAAGTTCTTAATAGAATGGCATAGAGAAAAAGGAGTCAGGCTCCTCTCAAAAATGCAGAATGCATTGCATGAGAGTAATGGATCTAAGTTACGACACAAAAGAGTCTGATTAGATTCAAGGAAAGCAATTTCATATGAAATCTGTTAAGCCCTTGAAGAAATTGCCCAGAGAGATTGTGGGCATCCACCCACCTGCACAAGGCCCTGAGATCATGTTGGATTTGGTCCCTTTGACCAGGAACCTGTTTGGATTAGATGACCATTGAAGTTGCTTCTAGATGAAAAGATTCTATGATTTTTTTTCATAGTTTTAGTTAAAGTTTGTATGTATCCTATGTTTTTATAAATATCTCATAATGTCCTTATGTTATAAAAGAGAACATTAAGAGGACAATATAAACATTTTCTGTATTTAGAAAGCACAATTATGCAGGCTTGTTTGGTTTAATTGAAATAGATATAAGGCTTATCTTTGTTATCCATGTAACACAGAACACTTGTGTTGTTGTGCTCTATAATAAAAAAATAGTCCCTAAATGAATTAATCTTAATTGTGCTTTTCATGGTACATTCACAGAGCATGTGTTTAGATTTTACAGCTGTATACGCACCACTCATGGATGGCAGTGCTCTGCTCAGAGGCTGTATGATCCTTCTGTTGTCATATACAGGACTTTGAAGGGCGGAGAGATCAGTAAAGGAAATATATCTATAACATATACACACAGACACATTTACATACGCATACAGAATTCACCACATCCTTTACACAGTCCAAAATTAAGCCTTCCAAGCAGCCTTGCAGACAACCCCTCTTTCCACAGCTCCTTCAGCCATATCAAAGACTAAACATAATTCTGCCTCTAGGGACATGTTTGCATGACCCACAGATGCTTTCCCAAGACTGCCATGTGCCTGGGGGGTAGGGTAAGGCTTGGAAGGTTATGTGTAACAGCACCACCTGGTGAAATATTTTTAAAGTCTACATAACACAGAATACATTAGTAGACAGGCCAACAGACTGTGCAAATCAAGACTGTGTTGAACCAGGCTCTTTCCAAAACAGTTTTTCCATTTATCACAGATCTCAGAGTCTCTTTAAAGATTCCACATATTAGAACCAACCATGTTGTACAGAACTTGCCATTACCTGAATTTCATGGTGCCCTAGGGTGACTTTATGATGCTTGTATCCCCAGTCATCTGTTCTGTTTATGGATATTAAATTCTGCACCTTTAAGGCTGGTTCCAAGAGTGAATCAGGGGAGAGAAGAAGCATGGAGTTTGTTATCAGAAACTCCTCTTGCTCCCCTGCATTCTTCTCCTGGACTGTGTTGTCTGCAGCATGGACAGATGGTGGGACAGAGCTCTCCTTTGCTTTTTAGCTAGTTTTTTTTTAGCTAGCTGAGGCAGAAAAGTTCCCCAGACTATGGCTTTTCTTTTTCTTGGAACTGATCTGGACTGAAAACCCAGAAAAACACTGGCAGCTCACACCTGTGGCCCACTGGAGCCTGGGATGTGGCATTTTCCAGTGGAGGAGGGACTAATAAGAGACAGAGCAAGCCGAGCTACACTCCATGAGAAGGATCTTCTGAGTTTGCCATCTCTTCAGAACAGCGAGAGGTTTTATTGTTTAATATTATTCCTTTTTCATGCTTGTGAATACTTTGCTTGTTAAACAGGTTTTTTGCACTTTTATCCAAGAAAATCTTTCCCCAAACCAGTTGAGACAGGGGCTGCTTGAATCTGCTTTTCTAGAAGGACCCCTTTGGACGTTTCCTCCCAAATTTGCCCTAAACTGGAACACAAGGTCACACCATTGCAGCAGTCATTGTGGGACTGGAAGACAAGACTCAAGAGGTCATTTAGCCCATCCCATGGTCCAGAACAGGATGATTTGCCATTGTTCACATCCTGTCAGCTGCTCTCCAACTTGTTCCAGTGATGTAAGAATCTTTCTAGACAAAAAAAAAAAAATCCTACAGAATTGCTAAAATCTTTCCCATTAAACCTTTAAACTACATTGCATGAACCAACTATTCCCTCAGTTTTGAGAGGTTTTTCCTTCTCTTTCTCCCAGCTGCCTTTAGCATTTTCCAGTCTTCTATTCAATCTGCTTTCTGCTGTAGTTATCTTTTCTCTGGTCTAGCTCCTCCTGTGACAGCAGTGCCAGGCTCTGAACAATGCTCCAGCTTTTGCCTTCCCAGTGCTGAATGGGGCACCAACAACCTTTAGATTGCTTTTTGCATGTCTGTACCAGACCAGAAGTTTTTTTTTCTGTGTGAAGTGGATTTCTCCCGCCTATTTCACTCTGCAGAATTCTACCTTTTTGTATCACTTCCCAGCAGCTTATGTTTCATTTTCACTTTAGATATAACTTGAGTCCTCTGCTTGCTTGATCTCAGTTGCAGATTTAATAAACCATTCTCTTCTCTCATCCCCAGGCTACATATGAAAATATGAACCAGACTCAGAACAGACTTGCACGGGATCTTTCTAGATTGCTCTGATCATTCAGATACTGAGTCAGAAATAGCCGCTCCCTCAGTGGAGATTGTCGGAACCTTAGCAATCCTGTAGCCACTCTATAATAATTTAATGTGTGGATTTTTGTCCTGCTTTGGATATGAGGATATCATCTGAGATGGATTTAAAAACCTTACTCAATTATTTTTTTTCTCTGAAGTCTGTTACGCAGTCATGGACAGAAATCAGATATCATCGACCAGTGCCTAGGATGAAATTACATCAGGTCTAGGTGGATTGAAAGCATCTTTTCTACCAAGATATTCCCTCCCTATTACAAAATGGACTCCCAATTTTTTATCAATTATCTTTACTTTGATAGCTATCTGATTGCAACTGATTGAAAAAAATTATGCCTAATCATCAGGTCTCTCTACAGGGCCTGTCATAGAATCCCCTCATACTCATAGATCTTTGGCTTTGATTTTACAGCTCAAGTAATTAAAAAATTAATTTTTCACTATTGGTTTTACTGTTACATTTCCTATACATAATTTAATGCCACAGTTTTTTACTCTTCATTTTTCTACTCATCTTTTTAAACTGGTACAGATTTTTCTTCTGTGTGGTTTTTTTTTCCCCCAGAGGGAAGGTACATTTTCTCTAAATTCATTACAGTTGATCCTTACAAAAAATGTTGTGTGCCTTTTGTTGCTGGGTATTTTTTCCCAGTGACATTAACTGTACTGATCCCAGGAATAATTAAATTTGCTGCCTTTTCCTATAAGTGCCTTCCCAGACACTGTGAATATGAATATTTGCATTACCTACACGTAATACACAATTCATAACACTTCTGGGTCTACTTTTGTTACACAAAAAATTTATGCTTTCTGCCAACAATTTTGCAACAATTGAAGTTGTAAAGTTGCAGGGTTTACTCTTCCACAGCCCAGTAGAATGCACAGCTCTTGATCTATAATTCACACTGCTGCGGATTTTGATATCAACTATATTTTTTTCTTCATACTTTGTACAATTTTATTACATGTCTCCTTCCCATGCAGCTATTCAGCACCAGTCTACAACTTCCTTTTCACCATTCCAAATTAGAAACCCATTCACATAAGTCTAGCTCACTTTTTTTTCACCTGGAATAAAAGCTTCAAGCATGAGATGTTTCTCTTCTAAAATTTAAACTATTCTTCCCATATTATGCTATTCTATAATTTTTCTTACACATGGCATGTTTTCAAGATCACACAAGTCTATAAAGCAAACACACTAAGGAAGAATATATGCTTTATATATAGGTTTGCTATACTGGATAAGATATTCCACATTGTTTTATAGCATGTTTTGTTTCCTGGGGATACAAATAAAATACAAATGGAGGGTGGTTAAAGCTTTCAGCCTTTGCACTGGCATTTTCTGCACTTGATTTTTCATCTTTGTGATTGCATTAATGCTATTGTCTTGCTTATAATAACAGTAACAATGTTATGATAATCATATCCCCCTGTTTAAGCAAAATGAAACAATGTTTTAAGTAATAAAAAAAAGGTGAAGTAGTTATTTATAGATAGGGATGAAGAAAACGCTACCTCTGGCAAATATGGCATGAAATATATTATATTAAGAATGCCTGTCTTACCAGGAGAATGTATTGATCCAAATGGGATTTCAGTCAGGATAAATATTTGTTCTGAGTTAAACTTTCTGGTTTCAATCCTCACATCTCCTGGAAAATCAAAATAATTTTTATTCTCCTACTGAAGGCTTAATATACTTCATTTTTAATTTGTGTCCATGCAAAGCCAGGATTTGGTGTCAAAATTCAAAGGGTCTGAAGACCTTCAGACTCAAGCACACAAGACATGGCTCCTCCCTTCCCACGTCTGATTTCCTCTGGCAGTGAGGAGGCCCCCTGTGTTACAGGAAGACCCTTAGTCCTTATCCATTGTCACTGTACCAGATGTATCACTTATTTCGTCTTTCTCACAGCTTCTCTGCTACCGATGCTTCACCCTAGTTTGCAACATCAGAAAGCATGTAGTGCTAATGAAAACACATTTCCAGGCTCACTTAGCTGCTCCTTAAGCTAAAAGGTATTTAGCACATTTTCTGTTACAATGATAGCTAAAGGATAAAGTGTAATTAATTTCATCAGTATCTTCTGGGGAGGCGGTGGTGTGTTGGTGCAAATCCTCTATGATCTGTCATAGCTAAATATTTTAAGTCACATATGCTTTCCTTAAAACACATCCTTATCTCAAAATATGTCCTTATCAGAGAGGGAGAGTGAGGAGTGTTATCAAGGACTGTTTATACCACTCATTGTGTTTCTGGCATATAAAATGGTGACGTCTTTTCTCCCAGAAATTTCATACATTTTAATTTAATCTGTTTAATAACTTTTGACATAAACAGAAGAAAATATTTAATTACCTCTTCCACTTTCATTTCTGAGATGCTCTACTGTATATAGCATTTACATCTCACAAATGTACTTGTTCTGCAATTCTTTTTCTACCTGTTATCCACCTGTGTTAAAAAATTCTCAGACGATGTCCTTGACATTGGAAATTCAGCTTTTCACTCTCTAATGAATGGCTGTGATCACCAAGAGCATATTCTCAGTTATTCAATATTTTGCAGTAATTCAAATGAACAAAGCTGTTTGCCAAGGAACACTCTAGGAGTTTATAAATTGAGTGCTACTTAATATAGATGTGACATAAGTCCATTTGTAGTGTTCCTGCAGAAGGCTTTCTACATTTTTTTGGAAATCAGTATGGCTGAAAGAAAACATAAAACCACAGGGATGTGACTTTTCCTCTGATCAGAGGCATTCTTTAAATCACACTCCTAGGAATGCTGAACATCCCTGAAAAAAATTTGTATCCCAGAAATTATTTATATCAAGGTATTTGGTGCCTTTGAGGACTGAGACTTATTTCAATGGGATTTATCAGTATTTACACAGACTCAGGAACTGGCCCAACAATAATAGAAGAATGAACTTATCTTTAAATTATAGTTTCTTGCAGTAATTGTGTAATTTTAATGGTTTCACCTCTAACTGGTTCTTCATGCTTAAAAGCTGCTGGCACAATGCTAAGACTAATATTTTTTGTGCTTTTCTATCATTGTTATGGATGTCCGTCTTTTTTAGAGAAGAAAGACTGTTCCTGTTGTGATGTAACTGTGCCTGTGCTATTTCTATACAGAAATCTGGGGGGCAAAGGAGGAAAGGAATATCTGACCTAAAATTTTCTTGGACAACATAGTCCTGTCTTCACTGGCCAGAAGTCATCTGCAAAGGCAGTTATTTTTTTATCTTCTGGATGCATTTCACTTCCCTAAATAACTGTTTTGGTTCATCAGTTAATTAACAGGTACTTCTCTAAGAAAAGTAAAAGAGGGAAAAGATACGGCTTTGCAGCTCACTTTTCTGTGATGTTTATGCAATACTGATTTTAACTCTTGTTTTCGTACAGCTGGAGTCTTCGATAAGAGAAGAGCGTGGGTGAGAACTTAAATTGCATCCCTTGATCTGTTTGTTGAAAAGATATCTGTTTTCTATTACCAGTCTTAATGACTATGCTCTACGATTTCTGAAACACTCCAGAAACTCCAATTATAATAGCAGGAGCATTACAATGCATGCAGAGTGCTGCTCTCCAAGATGAGAAAACTTCAGAATGGTTCTAGGAGAATAGTTTGGGTATTTCATTGAGATAATTTTTTGCAAAGCCTCTTCTCTCTAAAGGTCCTACTCCTTGGAGTAAGATCCAACATCCATCCATCCCAGAAACCCATCTCAAACACTGGCCAGTGGTGCATGCTTGGTACTACGCACTGAAGTTCATGATGAGTTCATTATAAGAGACCACAACTTACATGAAGATCCATGACTGGACTTTATTCCTGGTATGATGCTGTAACAGTCTAATCAAATACAGCAACCACTTAGTCCAGTTACAAGCACTTAATTTCCATATTTCTTAATTCTGCTAAAGATCATTAGTAATATAAAAGTATTTAACCCTTTAGGCTCTCACCCTTCCCATGGATTGTTGCAGGAAGCTGTCAGTGCCCTGAATTTTTGCTAAGAGGAAAACAGTATTGAAGGTTCATTCCTTGGGTTTGCTCACAGTTATTTTTTCATGTTTTCCAATTATGCTGGGGTTAGATATGTTGTCTTATATATCAAGAGTTCTATTATCATTATAGTGCAAAGATTTCATATCATCAGAGCTTCATACCGCCTCAACATTTCTCTTAGGCAGCTCCTCTAAGCACTGACTGTTCCTGGTCCCTGCAGTAGTCATCTGACTCTAGCGCTCACCAATCCACTCTTTTATACCACTTGTTCTTATTTGCTACAGGTGTGGCCTGTTATCATCCAGCCTGCTCCTAATTGTTAGTAATTGGTCCAGCTGCAACTCGTTGGGGGATAAGATTACATTCTATACCACCTTCATTTACCCATACTGTGTCCCCCCACAAGATATACTACGGTTACTTAGCTTTGGTACATTGTATTGTCATGATACCTTTGGAAGCAGAAGAACTACATAGCTGAACAAAGCTATGCAATAATTAAGCTAAAACAAGCTGGACAACACCATATTTAAACAGGATTAAAACTACGGGACATGAAGCAGACACCTGGAAGCTGGATAGTTTGGCTGCTGCAGCTACAACATTCTGCGTGACAGTCATCTGATCAGAGAGCAAAAGAAACTTTTTGCCCATCTTTTTTTGTAGCCATGCTTGAAACCAGTATAAGGGACCAAACCAGAGGGATTATAAGACTGCAGCATGAAGGTGTATAAAAATTGGACAAAATGTGCAGTAGTGTCTCCTTTGACTCCCCTTTCAGACTTAGGTTACTTGTGGCTGGGAAAAACTAATTGCTCAGGAACCTTATGAAGTGGAAGTTGTTTCTGAGCCTAATGGCCAGCATCAGATTACCTCCATCAGCACACATCTTTCTCCAGTTGCTACTTGAACACTTACAAATATTTAGCATTTACAGCATCCTGCAACAAAGAGTTCGACGCTTTGCTTGTGCACTATATAAGGAAATATCTCATTTAAATCAGGAAAATCCCTCCAATCTATATTTAATATCAATTTTATAGCTGTTGATTCAGACATGAAAACTGATGTAGATAAAATACACGACTCTGGTCTTCCTCTTCTCCCTACTAAACCCCATTAGTCTAAAATAAATTGAGTTTAAGATCAAATAGGGTCTGTGGAAGATTAATATGTTTAGGTCTTGATTTCTGTTATAACATATCCCCTGTCTTTTTCTATAACTGAAATAATTAGCCTTATTGGAAAAAAAGCAGGTGCAAGTAATTTGTTCCAACCTGAGCTGTGAGTTTGGTAAGAAAAGGAATGTATGCATGACTACTTCAGGTAGGAAAGAAGATCTGAAACTTAATTATAAATCAATAGCAGACAAAACTATTGCTGACCTTCCTAAACCTCGGAATGTATTAGTGTGACTTTTCGTAACCAAAATATTTGGTTCAGCTTTTATAATTTTAATTTGTTCCCAAACAGTCAATGACTAGAATATATTTTATTTTAAACATTAAGCTTTTCATAGATCCAGAAAATTCCTGTATTTCTCTTTTGTTTAAAACATAAAACTACCATGTAATAGCAAACCCAGGTTTTCTTAACCTATGAGATAGTAATCATAGCAAAGGATTCTTATTATTGTTTTTTTTTCTATTTTGTCCTAATTTTTTTAATTGAGCAAATTATCATTCTTTCTTCCTTTAGATATTTTCAAATTTTCAGACCAATGCAATCAGTTTGTGAATTTGATAAGACTGCATGATTTTTTTTTTCTTCTTGCTCTAAGTATATCGGCATGGAAATTATGACATTTCATGCTTTGCTCCTGGGAATTCTGATTGTCTTTTGTGATTTCTACTAGCACTTAAAAATTTCACTCTTTTTCTAAATGTCTCAGCTGCATAGGTAATGGTCAGCTTTTGTTTTGGAGATTTTGGTGGGGTTTTTTTATTTGTTTTTTTTTTAAAGGAACTTGTTTCACTGTGAAGGACCTGTTTTATAACTGGATAGTTTCTGTGAATGTATGATTTTATCTAAATTTTATTCATCATTAGATTACCTTCTAATTCACATCTCTTTCTTTATATGTTGATTACTTTCCAAAATGCTCCTACATCTGTGGAATCCTTTGAACCCTTCCACTGTCACTGTTGCCTTTCATTGCTTTCTACTAAGTTCTTTAAGCATTCTCTTGGATTTCTTCATCAGTTTATTGCCCTCTTTTGACTTCGTCACCCTGCAGGAGTTTGTTATTACACTGTAGTTTTATGTTTTAAACAAAAGAGAAATGCAGTTCAGACTGGTGATGGACTTTAGACAAATGTTCCAAGCCATGTGTCCAACCTAAGGTCACAAAGTCAATTAAGCAACTGAAGGATTTTTCTTCAGAGGAAAGCTCAAGACTGTTTAGTTTGGAGGAGAGAAGGTTCAGGGGAATATAAGAGAGTATAAACACCTGACAGAGGGCAGAGAACAGAAAAGATGGAGACAGACTCTTAGTGCTGTTCAGTGAAAGGACAAGAGGCAATGGGCACAGCATGCAAAAAAATAAATACGGCTTAGAAAAAGTTTTTTAGTGTAAGGATGATCAGACACTGGAACAGGTTGCTCAAGGGTATTGATGAATCGACATTCTTGGAGGTACCCAAAACTCTCACTGGAGTGTTTTTCACTCTGGACACACTCCAGAGAAACCTGCTCCAGATGACTCTCTTTAGAGCAGGCTGGGGTCAGACTGGACAATCTTTGGAGGTCTCTTGTTGCCTCAAGAGTGAATTTTCCTCTAGCCCTAAGGAGTGAGAAAACTTTCGTGAAATGGACAGGTCTCTGGCACTTTATTTTTTGAGATCTTGATCTCAGAAATGGAAAAATTTACACAAAGACACTTAGTGATAAGATGGTGGTTAAATATCTGAGAGAGTGCTTTAGCAGCTATTTATAAGCTTCCCCTCCAAATACACATTGTGGATATGCAGTTATGTATATCATAACTGTTACCAACAGTTGTGTATCCATCAGCTGGTTTGAAGAAAAATTCTAAAGCTGGAATATTTTGTTGATTAATAAAAACACCTTTTCTCCAAAGCTATAGGAGAAGTGTTCCCAACATGAGGCAGGTTTCACCAGCAAGACAAAGGGCTGGACTGGGTTTGCCAATGACATTTACCCTACTGCTCCCCACTCCTTCGTGCTAAGTAGGGTTAGGCTGTGCTGCCAACCCACAATCTCTGTTTAAGGTGTGACACCATGCCAGGACCTGACTCAGCCCACACACCCAAAGCCTCCCTTCAGAAAATCTCTCCAACCTCCTGGACTCCAACACCCTGGTCTATCCCTCATTCAGTACCAGGAGATTTCATGGCCAGAGTGAGACCTCTTATCCTCAGCAGCAGCTCAGTCTCTCCTTTCTCACTCCGGAAATAACACTTTCTCCAAAATCCTGGGATCCATTACTCTTGGCAGAACACTGCAGACTTGGGTCCTGGAATGTTTCCAGCTCTTACAACTTTCTGCTGTCAGCTGGGTGCTCTTACCAAATATGCAGCTAAAACCATTACCTCACACAGCTTCACAGGACTCTGGAAGCCATCTGTGGTTACCATGTTTTTACTAAGGTCACTAAGTGGCAGAACAGAGGTTTGAAAGCAGCCAGTGCCAGCTCCATCTCCAAAAGGAGCATGCAGCATTTATCTAGCAGAACATGCTGAAGCTGTTAAAGAAGGAGAGGAAGAAATGCAGGACCTCTGCAGGAGTGAGAGAGACTATAGCCCTGGCAAGTGGAAAAATTATGGATACAATTTATCTCTGGTCCAAATCTGGAGTGATGTTCAACTCTCCTTTAGTTTTGTGTTTAAGTCCAGTTCAACTTAACCTGTTGATAACATTTCCTAGAGTTCTTTTCTCAGTCTAAGCAAAACTTTGGCCATTAAATAAATAATGCCACAGTAATTGAGATAGTCTTTCTTGGAGCCAAGAATACGATAAAATTAAAAGCAGGAAATTTTTTGTCTAGGGAAAATACTGTCATGCCATCTTGCAAAAACGTATTTCACTAATTAGTTCCAAGCTTTCAAAAAGTTTCACAGAAATCCCAGAATTAACATGTATAAACTTTTGTTTGCTTTTAAGTATTTTCAGAACTCAGTTCATATCTTGAATTTTGCAGGATTGTGCCATTTATCTGCACTGCCATTTGCAGCTTCTGCTGGGAGGAAGCTTCCTTTAACATAGCCATGACAGCCACTGAGAGAAAAATTGAAGCAACACAGAGATTTTGCAAAATTGTTTTTTTATGTACACATGAATATGATTTTCTTGGATATGAATTTACCTAGGTGCATTTCTCTATTTCAGCTGCTCATTTTATATTTAGATTTATGTGTTTCTATTCTGTAGTATGAGTTAACCTGATTAACCTGAATAGGCCAGTAAATGCTTTGTATCTGATTTAATCATTGGAATAATTTTGAAGCATTGCACACTTATGAGTTTGCTTTAGGTGAGTTTTTTTTTTTTTACTTTCAGTGGATTGTGCAGATGGAGTAATGATCATAATAAAATGTCTAGAACCAAAATAATTTTACTATATATATGCCTTCCTTATTGAAGGAAGAATATGTAGACTGTGTTGTGTGATTCAGTAGGCTTTGAATCAATGGTCTCACCCTTTATTCAGGAAATCAACATTCCTTTTAGTCAATTAAATTCATTGGAACACCACTGACCCCAACTGAATGACAACAAACAATAATCCACGTTAATAACCAGTCTTTCAGGATTGAAAAAAAATAGCTGCATCATTATTCAATGGAAGGTGCAAGAAACCCATTTTGACATAACCTGCCTTTTTTTTCTCCCTGCATTGCCTTGCACTGACACTAATCGTGAAACAGCAGCACCAATACTCCTTGTAATTCATGTTATTTTTGATATAATTATCAAACTTTGAAAAACATATAAAATCAAATTAGTTTTGTACCCTGAAATTCTTGTTTTAGATGCTTCTTGTGACAGAGTTCGGCTCTGACAGATTAACTACCACAGTGAAATAACATATGCCATTTAAATTTTTTGCATTTCATTCCATTAATTTTCAGTCTAACCTTTTTCTTAAAAAAAAAAAGAAGAAGAAGACAAAAATTCTAAGCAGTCATTTCTAGAGCAATGTTATGTGCGTTAGTATGGCTCCTCCCGTGTTTTGTTTGTGTAGATAACCGTCCTACATATTTGCTAAACAGAGGAAACTCTTCCTTGTTTTTGATTAACTGTTCTCTAAAGAATCTGTCTCTAATCCTGCAATGTTTTTTTATGAGGTAGGATAAGTAGGGTAATAAAACTCAAGATGAAGGTGTAAGGTTGATCAGTATTGAGGTATTATTGTATGTTCTAAATAATTTATTATCTGATTCTTTGTGCATTTGAAAGCTGTAAAAGTGTTCCGGCTGTAGTTATACATTGAACAGGTCTTTCATGAGCTGCCTGTGGTACTTGTCTCTAGTTTGTCCAGTCAATTTGCAATTTTATAAAACCACCTGAGCAGTCCAAATTTCAAAAGTTCTATTGCTTTCCTCCCACCTTCCCTAAATCTCCCACCTGAAAGCAGGTTATCTGGAAGAGTGGGTGGTTTCCCAAGGAATACCTCTAAGTGCAAACTGTCCCAATATGAAAGATGAGGAAATGAATAATTGAAGGCTAATGCCTTGAGACAGAAAAAGTATAATATTATATAGAATTTGCAAACTAAGTAATATTAAAACAGTGAGTGTAAAGACTAGCATGATTAAAATAAGAAAGGCCAAGGTACAAGCAGAGAGAAAACTGATGCACTTCTGGATAAATTTTTGTTTGTCACATGCTTTTTGAAAGAAGACTTTGGAACTCGTTGACCCACCATTCAGCTAATAACAGATGGTCCAAAACCTTTAAAAATCTGATCTATATTTTGCTTCTATCTTCAACAAAAAGGTTATCTATGATTAGATGACCAAAGTAGACACCATCTGTGAGGAAATAATCCAACAAGAGAGGTTTCTGAGGTTCTTTCAGATAATCTGAATATCAGGTAGTTCCTTTAATAACCTCTGAACTTTTTAGTAAACACTCTTAAAAGTTTATGGAGGCTGGGAGAGGTCCAAAGTTAGATACTGTCTTGAAAAAGGGGGAGGGAGAAAAATTACACAAGGAATTCTAGAACAGTCAGACTGTTATTTAGCACCTTAAATAACAATGTTAAACACTGTGGGCAAGTCTATATCTAAAACAAAAGTGAATTTCACCTTGTTCCAGGTGTGTGAAATCCAATTTATTTCTGTAGGAAATTGCGTCCTCATTTTTGGAAGAGCAATAGTAACACATAGCTGCCAATATAAGATTTGAAAGAGCAAGTCCTGTTAACTGAACTCAGTAAAATGAATTCAGAAAAATTCCATAAAAAATAGCACTCTTCAGTCTTAAACAATAACAACAACAACAACAACAAAAGTTATGCATCACTAGTGGACAAAATAATGTTGTTGAGACCCTGGTCACGTCAGATGTATCCACACACTGATCTTATGGCAGAGATGGCTCTCTAGAGAAACCCTAAGCAGCTCTGGCTGACCTGCTGCCACATGCAAGCTCTGAAGTGCCACTGAAGCACTGGCCATGGAAACCTTACTGGTAGGACAACCTGACCTGCAATCTCAGCTCAGTGTGGGGTGCCCTGGGGGCAGTACAGCCTCAAGGCTGCAGCGGTGGGCAGCTTTGGTGGCCAGCTGCCAAGGGGGGCAACCTGACCACCAGTGGACCTGGGGGCAGTGTTTTGCTCAGGCCAATCGTTATGGCTTTTTTGTGTGCTTGCTGTCTTGCAGGGCTGTGGGATTCAGCAGCTTTCCTGTAATTTATTCCCCGTGGTTCAGGTTGTCCTACAGCTGAACGGAGCAGCTGAGAGCAAAGGATCTGTCTCTGCTGGGAGCTAGTCTGTATCTCTGACCAGAACACTCACGCAGAAGACAACAGAGGAGGGAAAGTGAAGGAAAGATGTGCTGGAGATTGAGCCAGAGGGGCAAAGAGAGCAATGTAGGAACAAGAGGTTCTCCTGTATGTCCTGTTCCTATTATCTCTTTCCCTAAGACTTATCACAGGTCCCCTGCCACTGGAAGTAAGTTGTGATAACACAGAATCACAGAACAATCGAGGCTGGAAGGGACCAAGTTCTCTAAGTTAATCTGCCACTGCAATGTGTAATGCCTCTGGCTCACGGTTGCTTTGACAAGCAACTGTGGACCTCAACCTTTTGTTCTGTGTTGTTTTGCTACTCCAGAGGGGCACAACAGATGCTTAGACACCAGCTGGCTAAGGAACAAATTCTTTCATGTTGTTGGAGTCTCAAGGGTACACAGGAGACAGTTTTTGACAATCTTAAGTGCTAGGTTTGCTTTTGTTCCCCATTTAGAGAAATAAGGTAGAATACATGAAGAAGTTTTTTTCTGAAAGTCCTTTCCTTTTCAACCACAAATTACAGAATTTACTGTACCTTCCTTTTCCCTGAGGCATAGCAAACTTTCAGGCTGAGCCAAGTAAGGAGGCTTATTTTCAGCTACCTAGGGTAATTGGTCTCTAAAAACATATGGCATTTCAACTTTAGCAATGACATAATTGTCATTCAACTGCAATAATGTTCGCTTAATTAAATTCATCCTGTGGGGAGGAAAAAAAGTGTTAATATGTTAAATAAAAAGTAGAGCAGTCAAATTAGAAGTTCAGATTCAGATTTGGATACTGCACAGTTTCAATTACCTTGTCTATATATAGAATGTTGCAGTCATTATTTGCATGACAGTTTGTTTTTTTTTTACTGGACCATTGCTTCTATCTAGAGATCTGCTCTAAGAACTGATGAGGGTTTTAAACTTTAAGGTGTGGGACATTTCCAGCTGAAGTTTGAAGGATGAATTGAAAGATGCCACTTTCTAGTTTGGAGAGGGAAAGTAGAGCGGGTGAGTCCATCAGCTGGACAAGAAAACATAGGAGTCCAGTGGAAACATATCATAGAATTGTAGAATCAGAATTGTAGAATATGCTGAGTTGGACACCAGCCTGATGGTACCCCATTCACTGTAACTCTATGTGCCTGATCTGTGAGCCAGTTGCTCACCCACCACATAACATGGTGATCCAACTGTATGCTGGGTATTTTGTCCAGAGGAATACTGTAAGACACATCACAGCTTGTATAAAAAACTTTACTGAAGTCCAAAAAGATTACATATAATGGCGTTTCTAGATCAATGAGGTGGGTTGCCCTGTTGGAAAAGGAAATCTGGTTTCACAAGCAGGATTTAAGCTGTGCTGGCATGACTGATTACTGCATTGTCACGTAGGTGCTTTCCAATACTTTCCAGAATAATATGTTTCATGATTTTGCTGGGCACTGAAGTGAGACTGACAGGCCTGTAGTTTCTGGGGTCCTCCTTCTTGCCCTTCTTGAGCAGGACAGTGTTCACCAGCTTCCAGTCAGATGGAACCTCTCTGGATTCCCAAGACTGCTCAGAAATCATCAGGAGAGGTTTTGGATGACATCAGCAAGTTCCTTGAGGATTCCCAGAAGAATCCCTTCAGGCCCTGTAGATTTTTAGGGATCCAGCTGGAGCAGCAGATCCCATAAAATTTCAGGGCTGACTGAAGTTGATCATTCTCTCAGTCATAGTCCTCCAGCTCAGGGCACTGAGGTCCCCTTGCTCCACCATCCATGCAGAAGACCAAGGCAAAGAATGCATTAAATACTTCTGCCTTCTCCATGTCCCTGTTTGGAGGGTGATCATCCTCATCCTCTAACAGGCTCATGTTATTTCTACTCTGCCTATTGTCATAAATATATTAAAAAACTAATTTTCTTATTTCCTTCTACAGTTTTGGCCAACTTCTACTCCGGTTGAGCTTTGGCCACACCAATTTTCTCCCTACAGTGGCAAACAGCATCTCGGCATTCTTCCCATGTCACCAGAAATTTCTTCCACTGGCCTTCCTTTCCATCTTACTTCTGAAAGAAGATTCCTGTTCAGCCAAGCCAGCCTTCTGCCTCACTCCTTTAACTTGTAACATTTAGGAATTGCCTGCTCCTGCACCCTTAGAAGGTGATGTTTACACATGATTATTTTTTTTCCTTTTGTTACCATGTTTCTTTCTCTTGCTCTGCTGTTGAAACACCTTATGTCTGCTCTTTCAGAAGAGAGTTATGCTTATCCCATTGTTTTGGAAAGACATGAGAACACCACTGGGCAACCTTTGGGTTAATTAAGTTTCTGCTGTGCAATTATAATTTTATTTCCTGAGAAATTGCATGAGAGTAATATAATGAGGAATTAGCTGTTACAGGCATAAGATCTTACTGAAATAACAAACAAATGACATGATCATCATGGTAAACTCTTTGGAATGGCCTTTCCTGTTCAGACTCAGGGAGGTGGAAAGCAGTGGAAAGTTATTAAAGCAGAATCAGCTGGGGGAAGAAGACAGCCACTTCTACCATCTGTATGAGTATACTGTCTACGTTTCAAATGCTTTTGTGAGGATGTACACATGGAAGAGAGAACTTTTTTCATTTTGCTTGTTCAGATCTTTTGCATTTTTGTGACTACTAACAGGATCATGGAATTATTCTTGAATTTTAAAGAAGTGTATGTGTGATACTGGTCTTTCCACCTTTGAGAAATCAAAACACCTCCAAGTACCAGATTCTGAGATCTGCTTTTTCAAGAGGCTTTTGGCTCTTGATTTTTTTAAAACTCCCTATGCTTATCTCACTATATATGTGTGTGTGACAGTGAGGGTGGCCAACTCCATAATTTTTGAAGTGACTGCAAGTAAAGCCTTTTCATGTTGCAAAAATTCTCACACCCACCTCTACTGACTCCTTCCCAGCAATTAATTCTGCCAGAATGTTCTCCCCACAGAGGTTTGTGCTCATCCTTCAATCTTACCACTTCTGCTTTTTGAGAGTTTTTCACCCTCTCTCTCCCAAAACAGTGGGTGTGGTTGTAACTTTCCATTTCTCCTTTATGTGTTCCCCCTGCCCCAGAAAGAGCTCCAGGAGAAGGAAGAGTGAAAAAGAAGCAGCTTTTCTTCCATCCAGCCAGCTCAGAGGAACAGGGGGCAAGAAAGCTCAAGTCTCATCCCTTTCAAAAACCTGAGAAATCTAAGAGGTGCAAATATATGGACAGGGCTTTGGAGCTGTATGTGCTATTGGTTTCTCTGCATTGTTACACTTGTGGAGGAGGACCCATCACTTCTTTTTCTGGATAGAAAAATCAGTGGCACAGAATTTAGCTGTTAAATATAAATTAGTTCACAGTCCATGGAGTTTTGGTCTATAGCATCCTAGTTATCTGCCTTCTCTTCCACCTGATTAATGGTCAGACCTCTATTCTACGTTTTTCATTTATGACAATTTATGACCACTTATGTCAGCTCCAGTTTTTCACCTTTTGTAGTAGCATAGTACTCCCAAGTCCCTCTTGTTTCTAACATTACTCCAATCACCAGGAGACACCCTTGGGACATTCAGGCCCATTAGCATCTGTGTTGCTCTGTTCTCTTCCTCTCCTGGGAGCGTTTTGGCAGGCTCTATGAGTTTAAGGATGTGACAAAGCAACAACAGAGGCTGGAGGGTAGATCAGAGAGGGCAGAGACCGACTTAAGCTGTGGGAAGGGACATTCAGGGAAGCAACGGGCTGGGGATGCAGAACTGCCTGTAAATGCTGTGCATGACAGATACGTAACTTTATTGCGTTAGATGTCCAGCATCTTTCCAATCCCTGCTTTGGTAGGAATTAAACAAATCCTTCGGAACATGGAAAACTGGGGAAAAATGTGTCATTGCTTCTTTCTAACTCGAATGCTCATTTTGACAAAAATCGACGTATGACTTCTAAAAAGGGGATTCCGCCTCCGGAAAAGGTACCCAGTGAAACAGTCCCGCAAGAGCCCTCCGCCCGTGGGAGCAATTCCAAAGCAATCTCCAAATGTTTCTCCCTGCGGCGCCGGGAGGTGCTGCCACCCACCCTGGGGAAGGCAGCGCCGTCCCCGCGGGAGCCGGGCAGGGCCGGGGCCGCCGTGGGCGGGCCGGGAGCGGCACACGCCGCGCTCTGCGCCCCACGGCCGCCGTCGGGAGCGGCACCTGCGGCGGCACCGCGCCCCTCCGGGCGGCGAGGGCTGCCGGCCCCACGCAGGCGGGGGCCGGGGCAGGTGGCGCGGCCCCGGGGGCATCTCCCGGCGCTGCTGCGGAGGGGCGCGGGGCAGCGGCTGCTCCCACGGCCCCCGCGAAGGCACCTCCCGCTGCCGCTGCCGCTGCCGCCGCCCCGGGGCGCTTACTCTGGGCGGGCGCCCGCTGCCCTCCCCGGCGAGGAGGAGCGCGGCGGCCGCCCCCGCCTCCGGGGGAGCCGGGCAAGGCATGTGCGTGCGGGGTGGCGCCTTCCGGAGGCGCACCAAGCCCCGGGCGGGCTGCGCGGCGGCCGCGGCATCCCGGCGCTCCGTGCCCATGCCGCCGCCGCCGCCGCCGCGGCTCCTCCTCTCCGCCTCCCGCGCGGGAGCGCGCCCCGCTCCACTCCCCGGCTGCCTCCTGCGGCAGCGGCGGCGGCGGCGGCGCCTCTGAGGGACTTGCGCGGGCTCTGCCCGATGTGGCAAGAAGCGATGATGATGAGGAGGAGACGCCGCTACCTGCTAGAGCGGGCAGAGCAGGCGGGCGGCGGCTGCGGGGCGAGCGGCGAACAGTCCCGCTCCCGGGACTGGCTCTACGAGTCCTACTACTGCATGAGCCAGCAGCACCCGCTCATCGTCTTCCTGCTCCTCATCGTGATGGGCGCCTGCCTAGCTCTGCTCGCCGTCTTCTTCGCCTCCGGGCTGGTAAGAGGCGCCCTCCCGCTCCGGGACGCGCTCCATCCCCGGGTTCCCGGGCATCCCCGCTGCCGCCGCCCGGCATCCCCGCTCCGGTCGCCCCGCTGGCATCGCCGTACCCGGCGCTCGCAGCCGAGGCGGACGGGGCGGGACGGGACGGGGCGGCCGGGAGCCGGTGCTGCGGCTCCCGCGGCGGAAAGTTGGTGGCGGGAGGCGCCGAGGTGGCGGCGGGGCCCGGGGAGCCCCCGCCCGAACTTTGCTGCCCGGTATTTCGAGGCGACGCTGGGGCAGCGGCCGCGCGGCTGACGGAGCGAAAACTGAGTCAACAAGCGCATCGAGTTTAATTCACTTAATTCCCTGGCTCCGCTCTCTTCCAGCTGGCGGCTTGGCCGTGGTGGCCTTTGTAGTGGCAGGGTTTTTTAATCGCCGCACAAAAATGCGGTCGGTACCTGTATCTGAAGTAATATTTTTAGTGCAAGTAAGCAGGGGCTGTGCCCCTCCTTGTGCTAACCCCTCCATCCCCTATGAGATCATTTTCTAGCGTTTGACCCATTTTCTCAAGAAAGCTTTTGGGACAGCGCAGCCTTCGTTTTTAAGGAAGGTGAAGTTTGGTTGGTCCGATGTCATTTCTCCGTGCTCAGTGTGGGGTTTCCAGGCTTTAGAAATGTGTCACAGCAGCAGGTGACAGTCGGTATCAGTTTATCTCCCCTGAAATGGGTGGCGTTTTGCCCTTGCAAAGGAAAAGCTGCAGAGGGCAGTAAAATTCTTGGTCCTTTACGGAGTTTTCCTGCTGTTGATGATTAGAGTCAGGCTGTTGGCGTTACTGTATACTTCTGAATTAAATGGGTATTTGTGTGGTCTCAGACTCTTCCCCTCCCTTAAAAAAAAAAAAAAAAAAAAAGAAAGAAGAATCTTTTTATGGTCTTCTGGAAAGCTGAATGTTTACTGAATAGAGCTAGTTATCTCTAAAGGCAAGGATGAGCAGGTCGGTATAATCTAGTGGATTCTCCTAGAGGCAATGCAGCTATCCTGCCTTCTTGCTTGACCAAACTTTTGTCTTAAAACCTGCAGGAACTGCCTGCAGGATTAGCTAAGCTTTGAATCGATCAGTGGATCAGTGGTTTATTTCCTTTCTGTGTTTGTATTAGTTGTATTTTAAGCTTTTTGTTCAACCATTCCTACTAAATAGGAAACAGTTGTAAAAGTGAGACCAGTAATGGTGATGCTTCATAGTTCGGTTGTTTAATCCAAAGGTTTAAATTTTGGAGCTCTGTGTGCAAAATACAGGTTTGACCACTTATCTCTTTCTAGTGTGTTAATGTGGGTGCTTGTGCACCAGGGCTGAAGGGACTGTTGGAAGGTGGAATTGGAAGTCTGTCGGGCAGAGTTAACTGTGGATATGTGCACTGTACTTGCCCACAGTCAAGGTGGCAAAATTCGGGCTTGACAGTGTTTAGTACCAGATTTTTTATTTTTCATTTGGGGTTTAGTCTGCAGTTTGTTTACAAGTTGCATGTGGTTATTTTGGTAATTTCATCTCTTGAGGTAGATCATTTACAGTAATGAAAGTGACACAAAGCTGGACCCAGATGGAAGGACTGCTGAAAGTTATGGAAGCAAAACTGTGAGCTGGCTGAATCTTGCCAGGTGTTACTTCTTCAGAAGAAGTGACTTTAGTAGTTCAGTCTGCATTTGGAATTCCAGACATACCGGAAGAGGAAAAAAAATAGCTTTTAAAACCGTTTTCCTGTGCCTTTATCTTCCTGTAGCTAAAACTGGATGGGTGAGTGGAGAAAGCGGTGGGCTTCATCCAAGTTTCCAGTCGACAGATGAAAGTGACTTCAGGCAGAGAGAAAGCTTGCCTATATGGACTTCCAGCCACAGGATGCTGGACAAAATCCTTTGGAACCCTGCCCAAAATTTCACCTGAAAGTGCTTTATTATAGTTTAGTTTCTGGTTGCATTTGTGATTAAAGTATTCCTGAAGGTTTAGATTTGTTTCTTCTACTTCTGAATGAAGGATACCATATTTTATAGAGCTTTTAGTGAACTTCTGGTCGTTTTTTTGTGCCTGGTGACATACAAGGGACATGTAGTTAGGAGTATCTGAACCACAAAATCTGGTATTACTATCCTTATCTTTCATCTTGCACAACTTGTACAGGTGTGATTGTTTTGACAGAAGACCTAGTTTTGTAGAGAAGGCCCAGTGAAAGTGAAGTGGGATAATTCTGTGCAGATCTGTGCTATGCATCTAAAGTTAAGGGGAATATTTCTTAACAGTTGTTTCCTTTGGATTTTGTACAAAGCAGTTAAGATTTCAGTGAAAATTACCTAAGCCTGTTGTGGAGAAAGAACTCCAGAATGACTCACTATAACACTCAGTTAGGATTTCTTGCTTGTGCTTCATAGAACTGCTTAGAACATGGGATGTGGGATTGGACATTGTTAGGATGGATATTCATGAAGTGTGAACCATTTTCATGTTCTAGGCTGTCTTTAAAAAATTGGAAACCAGTGGAAGTGATAGGACGCTTTCCTTCTATTTTAATGTTTTATTTGGTTGTTAAAATGTATCACTGTGGTGTCTGAGTTGCTTTTTCTTTGGTGTTTTTTCATGTGACAAAGTATTCTTAAGTGTTCCCAAACAAAGCCAGCCACACAGGGGATGTATTTTACTTACTCAGCTCTTTTAACTTGTCAGAATACAAGCTATAGCCTTCCTGATTTCAGATGAAAAATTTATGAAAGCTGGTGCAAAATTACAGTAAACAAGATTACTTACAAAGTGTGCCTGGAAATCAGATTATTTTTCTTTCAGACAATGTACTGCTATTATTACTGAGGGAGGTTTCTTGGGAGATTTTGCTTTTGTTTCAGAGAACTATTGTGATTTTGACCTTTGGAATTAAGCACTCTATCTCCTCAAACACTAGATATAAAACTTGAGTCAGCTTGAATGATGACCATTCACAGCTTGTAATTTAAAATAATGTAGTGATAGTATCAACCTTTGAATTTCCTGTGTCAGAGTATCCTCTGTATTTCTCTACCTGGCGCGAACTGCAAGCTGGCAAAATGAGATCCGTCATCCATGTTTAGCTGCTGCTTTAATCGATAGAGAGTAAATTATTTTCCCAAACCTGCGAAAGCCTTTCAGGACTTGAAAATGCCAGAGAACAGCTTCATTTTCTCTCTGATTATTGTGTTGTTCTTTCAGTGTAATATGTATGAAAAACTCATTATTTGCCCATCTCTCCCTTTTTAGTACTAAAAGCTTATGGCCATTTTTAGTGGTATCCAGAACAGTTTTGTCTCTGGCAGAAGCGTGTCTCTTATAACTGCAATTTGCAGGAGATTGAAAAAAAGAGCTTTTTTTAATTCATAGTGTAAAATGTGAGAGTACCTGAAATATCTGAAATTATTATTAATTTCTTATATGATTAAACAAAAACCCTGAAGACAAGGGTGATGCCCAAATTGCACAATTTATTGGAAGGCCATAAATTTCCTTTATCCATGCTTTTTTCTAGACTTAAAAAGTGCCTACTCCATAGATAAAGGCTTCAATAAGAACCTACACTTCAGGGATGTCAAAATCTTTTAGCACTTGTGTTGGAATTGGGGGAAGATTTAAACCTGTTGTGATCTTCTTTCTGTTCCTTTTCTGAAAACTTAATGGTTCACCAGTCTGCTCCCAGATACACATGTTTTCTTTTAGGCTGGCCTGTTCTCCTTGCTCAGGACCTGTAAGCCTGCTGTGTGGTGTTAACATTAGCTGCAGCCCTTATCTCCCTCCCGAATTCTCGCTGCCACGTGTGACCTTGTAGAGCTCTTAAGATGTGGTTGCTGCTGTGTAGGCTCTGGTGTGTCAAAGCATGTTTCTTGAGGGTGTCCTCAGCCAAGTGGGGCATGTGTTGAGCAAAAAGTGCTTCTGCAATGTGGCATGGTGTTGCCTTCCCTCTTCCAAAGCACTCTGAGATTGTTCTGGGTCGACCACCTAAGGGCTGGCTGTGGAGCAGAGGTGTTAGTTGCCCCTCAACCACTTCTTTGAAGTTCCTGAAAAGCTCAGGATCATGCTGGTAGGCTCAGTTTAGATTTGTGAACCTTTTTATGGATTCATAAATTCAAGAAACTAAAAGTTGGCTGCACATCTATTTTACTGACATACCCAAATACCTTCTGTAGCAAAAAGGGGCATAGTCAATGGTTCTTAAGGAGAGAATACAATTAACTAGATGGATGTACCTGCAGCATGGCAGATGTACATTCTGCAGGAGTTGGTTTTCTGGCATCAGACTGACTGAACTTACCATCAGCTGATCCTGCATGGAAGAAGAAGTAGTTGCCTCATCCTGAAGGAGCATGTGAAAACTTTCTGGCTGCCAACCTGGTTGGCAGAGAACTGTTTCTGTGCAAGGAGAAGATCAGGAGAGTCTTGTAAGCCTCTTGGGGTTTGAACCGAGGTGTGCCTTTTCTTCCCCCTAATTGGTGCTATTCCTGAAATAAATTCTTGCCGTCTCTGGTAAAAGCTGGACATCAGCCAAGCCCTTCCAGATTTCCATGATCAGAATCTCATCTTGAAATGAGGAGGGAAAAGTCTTTCAGGTCCATGTGGAAAGAGTAGTTTTAGCATGTTTCATGATTCTCTAAAAGCATCTGATGTGTACCTCTGGTATTGTTCTAATCTCATCAGTTTGCCTCTGAAAAATTCATCCATCCACACCAAAAGGTCACCACACTGACGACGTGATTTTGTATCTGTATTCTTGAGATGCTCTGTTATAACTTAATTGCATGGAATAATACAGGCATACTATAAGACCATTTGGACTCTCAATTTTAGGATATCTTTTGAGATCAACCCTATGTAATTTACAGCTTTTTTTAGTTTAAGAGCACCAACTGTTTTCCCAAAGCCCAAGAATACCCAAGGTCTGAAAACGTTCCTTGGAATCCTTGCAGACTGAAAGTAAGCCAAAGCATCTGTTAACAGTGTTTTCAAACTCCAATGTATTCATTCCCCCAAGAAGAAAGCTAAATCACAGCAAAAGTAATGAAGTTAGAAAATCCTCACTAATTGAAGGACAAGCAGAGATTTTTTGCATGCTTGATGCTATGGTTGTGTTCAGGTGGTATCATACCTCTCCGTAAACTCTGTCTACCATACTACTGCTACTACCAACATGAGAAGGAATTCAAAATAAACATCAGTGTATTTACAATGCTTTTTCTTTCCACAGTTCCAGTTATAATTGACTGTACAGTTCTGCTTTCATGTCCCCTATTAAAATGTTCTATGAGGAAACCCCATGTTTCTCATTCTTTTTTTTTTTGTCTCTAGACATCATAAGCAGGATATTCTTCTAGCTATAGTTGCTGGCTACTTGATACAATCTTAGGATATAGCTGTCTCTGCCAGATGTTCCTTCTGATGTTCTCTGAGAGGGACTTTTTAAAGGCAGTATTATCTCTTTAGTCAGGCAGGAAAGGTTGCTGTATCTTCCTGTCTGAAGCAGGAATTGCCTGGCTTTCTGTCTGGATTCAGTCCTCACTGCTGCATCAGCCTGGGCTGCTACTTCTTTCATTCTCTAATGACACTTGCAGTACATCTGTGGTTTCTTTTATTGCTGCTAAGAGCTTGTCTCATGTGCCAGTCCCTAACAAGTCTGGAAACAGAGCCATCAAGTTAATGAGGTGCTGGTGGCAACCTCACTTTGCGTGCCTCTGTTTCATCTTTCATATTGAAAAACATAAATTCTGAACAATAATTGGATAAAACTATGAGTATGGCAATATTGGAAAAATGCTTAGCCATTAATTGTAATCTTAATAAATTGAAGTTTTATGAATACCTTGGCAATAGAAAATGTATTTAATGCCACAAATAGTGACTCAAAATGGTGGATCCACAACTGCTAATCATTACTGCAGCTGACAGACATGATAAATAACATTCTGACTAGAGCTGTTTACTGATGTGCAATGGGAATAAGACAGATGATGGATTGGGCTCTGATTGTCTGCTGTCTTTATCAGCCTCAAGCCAGGTATGTGGATTCACAAATCCTATACTGGCAACTTCATAGTGGATCTGCCAAGGACTTGTCAATACCTGCCTGCCTATCTTCCCTAAATTTTTATAAATTGGTTTCAAGTTCCTTGTTGTGTGGACAGATATATCCAACTCATTTATTGGCTCCTACAAAATAGTGAATGTGTTTCTTTGAGCCTTCTAGGGCTCTTCTAGATTAAGGACCTTAGCCAGAGATCACGATCCCTGCATTTACACTGTGATTAAGAAAACTTCTTTTTATAACAGTCGTGGTCACTGGAAACTCCCAGGCTGCCTCATGAATGACTCCAAACTGATGGACACTCCACACAGATAGATGTGTTCTGCAAATCTCTTGAGCAGCTGGGTGTGCTGGGGAGCAAAGTGCAGCGGAACACCTGTAGTGTTTGATTCTGTGCCTACCTCCCCAGTCACAGCGGAGCTGTGATCCCACATAATTATGTGCTGCCATAGTAGCTTCTGCATATTTCAAAAAGAATTGAATCAGCTCAAGACATATTGACCTGTGATGATGAGAAGATACCAACAGATTAAACTTCTGTTTTGGGGAATCTGGATCCAAAAATAAGTGAATTGGCACAGTTCTGCCCTTTTCCCCCTCACTTTTTATTTCTTTGAGCATCAAATCTGATGAAAAAAACAAAAACTCAAAATAGCTCAATACATTTTCTTTTCCATATCTTTTCTTTTTATATCTTGAATAAACAACCTTCAGACACTGACCCTGATTCAGGTGATGCTGGAAATTGAAGGGACTATTGCACCATCTGTATGGAGGAGTGTGAGGCTGTGTCTACACTTACTCTCCCAGTTGTCTATTTTACCAACCTGTATAGAAACATTTTCTTTATCTCTTCTTTAAACAGAACTCTTGTTTTTAGTGGTGCATATGTGATATAAAAGCCCCTTGCTGTTTCTGGTGTGACCCTGTTCCAGGCTTGTGTCTGGGAGAGGCAGAGGAAATGGCCACAAATGATGACATGTTAGTCTGAACATTTTCTTCTTCCACCATCCATAGTTCTAGTTTTGAACATTTTCTTACCTGGAAGGTGTGCTCCAGATGCAGGAGCAATGGCTTCTGGTTGCATATCCCAGAGACCAGCTGGGATGAGAGGTACTCTAACCCATCTCTCTATTTCCCAAAGAGCTGCTCAGTAAGCTTTGCAAAAGTAGTTAGAACTTACTTTTTTTCCACCTGCCTCCCACAGCTGAACTGTGTGCTGTGGGACCTTTTAAAGACCTTAAATTCTATGGCTGGCACAGGGGATCTGCTCACAGACTGGATTAAAATGGGATTGCTGTCCTTCAATTCCAGATTAAATTTCCATATGCCTTTCTCCAATTTGCTAGTACTTTGATCAGTCTTGCAGGAAAATCCTAGGAAGACTATATTCCCCCCAGCTCCTTTTCCAGCAACACTGATTTCAGGCTGAGGACTTGGACACCTTACTTCCTCTGAGAGAAGTGTTAGGAAAACAGACGCTCTTTTACCTTGGCTCAGCACCTGCTTGGTAGTGGGCCTGTTCCTATAGAATTGTTTAGGTTGGAAAGGATCCTTAAAGTCATCAAATCCAGTCATTAATCCAGCACTGCCAGGTCCACCATTAAGCCATGTCCCTAAGTGACACGTCTACATGTGTTTTAAATACCTCCAGGAATGGTGACTTCAGCACTTCCCTGGGTAGCCTGTTCACCCTTTTGGTGAAGAGATTTTTCCTGATATGCAATCTAAACCTCCCCTGGTGCAATTTGAGGCCATTTTCTCTTTTCCTATTTTTTGTTACTGGGTGAAAGAGACCAAGACCCACGTTGCCCTGCCTTTCAGGTAATTGTAGAAAGTATTCATATCCCCACTGAACAGCTTTTTCTCCAGGCTAGACAACCCCAGTTCCTTCAGCTGCTCCTCAAATGTCACTTGAGTTGGTTCATATGCCTTGGCAGGTGGGTGGATTCCCTTTCCCTGCTGCAGGTACTGTGATGGTCCTTTGTAGCAGCACAGTGGTCTGAGAACTGTCTGGTCAAGACCTAGGAGGACATGGGTGGGGAGCTTGTCCAGACCTGCAGCTTGTCCTGTAAACCCCAGTGGGGATTCCTACCCTGATAACTCATGCCAGAAAATGGCCACAGACTCTCACTGGGGCTTGTTTTCTGCACCCGTGAGCTCTGGGAATTTTTGACGGGACTGATAGGTAGTGGGATTTTATAAAGTTGCTTCAAGTAGTGTGAAATCTGTTTAACAATAAAAACATTTACCAGATTGGTTTTGCTTTCTTTGATTTTTATTATTTGCTTACCTGTGCTTTAATGAAATAGGGTAACAGTACTTATGAAAAAACCCTGAACTAACAAAAATGCCTGTATTTGCAGAATCTGTTTTCCTCTGTTTCTTATGATTTAGGCTGAAGTTTTACTCCTGAGATGTTATTTGGGAGTTATATTTTAAATGTAAATTAACATGTTTGTAACCTTTATTTGAAATTTTATCACAGTAGAAATAATAGCCATTGCAGAACGTGGCCCTGATCATGGAGTCAGAAATGAAATAAGAAATATCTTAGGTTTGAAGTCAGTTGAACTGAGAGACATATGAGTGTGGAAAGCATCCTTAGGGGAATAAACTTTAAGAACATTGTTGCGATACTAATAACGGTGTTTAGCATGTAATTGCACAACCTTAGGAAACACTTCAAAAGTAATTACAAAATGACAGTAGTGCCTTTCAATATTAAAGCTGTTTTTCATGCTATCCTATTATGCCCCTTCGTTAAATTTTAGGAATATTCTTGCAAAATGTATTTTTAAAAGACCCATTAGTGAGAGGAGCCTAAGTGTGCCTTTTTCTTCATTAAACAGACCCTTAAAATGAACAGTTTTCTTGTGTGCTGAAGCTCATGTGCTCCCTGGTTCAAATTTTATCATTCTTACTTTTAAGTGAGTTGTATCTTGACACTTTTTCTTGATTACAGCCAGATTCTCAAGTTATTGTGTCAGGAGGAAAATGGTGAGGGGAAGCCACCTTTTAGCTTCGATTTAAAAGTGACAGCCAAAATATGTAACTGTCATTATTAAATAGCTCCAAGAGTCAGATGAGTACTTCTGACTTCTGAAAATCTAAATGAGTATTTCAGGCTTCCATGAATCTGTATGGGTACAAGAAAGGCCATAATTTCACTTTTAATACGTGTTGCAGTGCAGTTAATCTGAAAAGTATGTTTTGGAGTTTTGTGAAGTATTGTAGTATCCATAATGTTTAGCTGATGGAGCTTTTTCAATGACATGTTTTGAATATATTTAACTGAAAATATATGTTCTTCCTAAGTGTTTTACTCAATTTATCTTCCATATATTGTGATTTGTATAAATAGTAGTTGCATTTATTGGAGAGTTTCTTTAAAAGTGTTTTTATAATATAAGGAAGGATTTTGAGAATATCTGAAAAGCAAACTAAACTGACTTATTAATCCACCTTTTTTTGAGAGGAAGTCAGAACGAGTGCATGTGGAATAAAGTATGCAAGAAAGATATTTTGATCACTATATTTACATTAAAAATTAATAAATTACGTGAGTAGGTTCTAATTACCTCTGGAGCCTGAACTAATTAGTTTCATCAAAGTACAGATTTTTGCTCACTTTTCTGCTTGCTGTATCCCCCCTCTTCTGAAGGGGACACTTCAGGGAGCAGGATGTAATTAACTGTCCTTGCTCTCTGGGACATGGTTTATCTTCTGTGGCTGCCAGCTACTGCCATTGAGTAGGACAATTTTAGAAGTGCACCCAGCTGAGCGTTGTAGCCACTAGTAACTGGGTTTGACCATCCTGCTTTTCTTATGCTCTTACATGTTTTAAAGTAAAGCTTTTGATAATCGCCAGCCTAAGTGAAGGTTGAGATGCTGCTGGATGACTGAAGGGCATGGCAGTCCTGTTCATATTCCCAGACCCTGTTCCTGGGCCCTCTGAACCCCAGCTTATTAAATACAGAGTTGTATGCACTGGCAGATTTTATTTGACATGTGGTTAACCAGAGGAGAGGACACAAATCGATGGAAAATAAACCAAGGGAGAGAAAACTGCTGATATGGCAAATGAGGATGTATAAAAAACCACTCACTGTTCAGTTGGAGTGCATGGTGTTTGCACGGGGCATATTTTTAAATGTGAAATATGCAGGCCCACACATCCTGGTTCTACTAATTATGTTTTGGCAGGGATAGGTGTCTGTTCTCTATTCCATGGCATATGATACAGTAGGAATGGTCAGGAGCTCATGGGGTTCTGGCTACACCTCTGAAGCGGATAGCTCCAGTGGAGGTTGTTCCTGTTGTCTGAGATGGACACTGCCTTTAAACATCAGAAGAGCTGGATTAAAGGACAGTTGTGCTCACTCCATGCAGAGAAGAGAAACCCTAAAACCAAGTGTTACTCTTTCAGAATCTAGCCACTGTGTTGCACCTTTGACTTTTCTTGAAAACTATCTTTTTTTCCTTTTCATTCATTTGGAAATAGTGACGGAACCAGAATTATGGTGTTCATCATGCATTGAGGTGGCATTGTGATGTTCTCTCTTCCTTATTCTATTTTCTTCTGTTCTGCATTTCGGGTTGTTTTTTGACTGCTGGTGAGCACCTAAGTGATGTTTTCATGGGTCTAGCTATGACAAACACCAAATATCTCTAAGTATTGGTAGCCAGCCAATAGCTTGATTTCATGTGTATAAAGTTAGGATTGTTCTGTCTGAGGTGCATCTCTGCACACATCTCTGCTGAAATTCATCTGCCATTTTCTTGCTCTCTAGTGACTTTTATGAGATCCTTTTGTGTTTCTTCATAGCTGACCCTCATCTTTGCCAGACTGCTGTTCAGCCCTTTTCCAAACTATTTTTGGCTATTTTGAACATATACCATAAGATTCCTGAGGACTTTGGTACCTTTGTTTGTTACAGTGTTTCCTGGTAGATGGCAGACATGCTGGGACTTCCCTTTGTCTTTGAGAGGGATCCCAGGAGAGACTGGCATTAAATCACATGCCTGTCTTTGGATACTGGGGAACTTTGGGCTGCAGGTTACATGCTACTACAGGTCCACCATTGCAGTTTTAGCTCTTTCTTCTTTGAGTCCTATTGGCCCTTTCTGGTGAATCCTGACTGCTTGTGGTGATTTTTTTTTTACATTTCATGTTTTTGCTTTTGTCTGTAATGCTTCAATTTGAAACAGACTTTCTGATTTATTCCTCCTGCATAGATTATTTTGGAATGAGAATTATCCCACAATGGGCACAGATAAAAAAAAAAAAACCAAAACCAAAACTAAACAATCAAAATGCTTTCTGTTACAATCTGTTCTTCTCTAGTTGTTCTTTTTAATACCTGCATAATCTGTTTGCAAGTTCTTTAGCAGGATGCCATTATTCCTGATTATATTCCAAAAAGAATTCACTATTTATTTGTATACTCTTAAAATTAATTTCTCAAGCAAGTTCTTTTCTTGGCCTGCATTATTGAGTCTTTGTATTAATTAAGCCTTTATATTAAATTCTTCTTTAGTACCCCCTTTCAGGTTGTTGTGTTGTTTTTTGTGTTTGGTTGGGTTTTTTTTCCTGTGCAGGAGATAAATTTTGGAAGCTTCCTTACTTGGATTTTGAGACATTCTGGTTGTATTTTGGTCTTTCTCAAGTTGTTTAGGGGAATTGATTAGCTTTTGCTCTGTGCCTCTGAGTTTTATAGTGTCTTCAGGTTACCTACAAAGATTTTAATCTGTGAGCTTATAGTTCCCCTTTCAATTTTAGTGTTTAGGTTTTGTTTTTCATTTGTTTTCATAACAAGCTTTGTCATTGTTATAAAGAAGCCCCTCAACAGCATTATTTTGTGGACCAGGTTCTTGCCATTTCTTGAGACCAGACTGATGTCAAGATTGTTTTGTTTTTCTTTGTATGGGTGGGTTTGTCTGTGTACTTGTTTGTTTTGTTTTTCAGCAGTGCATGAGACACAGACTGTGGTCTCAGCTTCCATCTGCTGTTGTGATGCTTAGCAAGTCCATCTGGGAGTCACTGAAGTATCCCTTGATCTGCTGTGTTTTCTTCTTTGACAGCCTTCCTTATATCTGCATGATAACCAGTCCTCCAAGTAATTTGTTTTTATAAGGCTTTGCTGTTCAGTCTCTTTTTTTTGGCTCATAGCCACTTTATACTATTTGTTAATTCTCTTAGACTGTTAATACAGGCCTTTCTTCAATCCCTGGTGAACAGTATGGCTTTTAGTCTTTTCTTACTTTTTCATTATTCTGCTGATGATTTTTTACAGCAAGTTTTCAGGAAGACTATTGTGTAAATAATGCTTCAACAACAGGCATTTTTGTTCTTCCATCTAGCTTCCTAAACTTGTAGAGAAGAGTGTATCCTTTCATATGGTGTCATATTGCTCTGCAAGATTTTAAAAAGAGAGTCTGTTCTGCCTTTCCTTTGCTGAAACCTTCTTAGCTGAGTTTAATCAACTTCTGTCCTTTAGTTGAGACTCACTGGTCTCCTTGACATTATTGCTTCTCTTAAACCATGTACTCTGTTTCTGTAAAATCAATCTGTAACATTCAATTTGAATGTTTTCCTGTGATGTTTGAAGTGCTAGCAAACTCAAACTCATCTTTTCTTTGTTAAGCTCAGTTGCCTTCCAGAGAAAAAAGCCCTATTTCCCAAATATCCTGGTTTCTTTGATTTCCCTTTTGAGCACATTTTCTTAGCTGCTTATTGAACTTTTCCTTGCCAACCAGTTGGGGGGTTGGTTTTGGTTTTGGTTTTGTTGTTGTTGTTGTTTTTGGTTTTGTGATTAGTGGTTTGGTTTGGGGTTTGTTTGTTGTTTTTTTTTTGGATCATTTCTGGGAATGCTACAACTGTTCTCTACTTTCTTCACTAGCAACAAATATTTTATCTCCAGAAGTTTTCTTCCAACTTCTTATGTTACTGTTATTTGCACAACATCCATGGCACCTCCAAAGAGCCTTTCCAAAGCCTCTGTGGGTTCAGATGTGTTTTGCATTAAGCAGAGAATTCTCACCTCTCGTATGACTTTGTGTTCCTGATAATCATTGCTACAACACCGAAGCAGGCGAGGTTCACTTATAGCTATCAGGCAAATTTGGAAAAATCTGGATGCCATCATTTTCTACTGACTGATTGAGAATATAAATTATATCTATATGTGACTGGACTTACAAAAAAAACCCAAAAACCACTGGCCAAAAGTGCTTGGCTTGGTAGTCAGGCATGTGTGTGGTCAGATGGGTGTTCACAAGACGTGCAGGGTTGGCCACCGTGTTGCCACTGTTAGTCCTGTGTGCTCGCAAGGACATTGCCTGTAATGCCAGAGAACAGTTCTTGTTGGATTGCAGCAGAAGGGCTGCACTGTTGCAAAACTGCACTCTTCTCTTATGGGGAACACATTTGCAGCACACATGGTTCATGGCTTTCAAGCCTGAGGAAATGCTTCAGGTGGCCAGAGTGTCATCTGAAGGGTTTGGATGAAATCTTGCTGCTCCCATTATGTTCCCGTGTGTTAGTGAATACAGAATGATGTAGAGTGGGGCCATGGGTGCAGAACTGCTTCTCATGGTTGCATACAACATCACACAGCAGCTGGGCATCCATGTGATGTGCAAATGGCTGGGCTGGCATTCATCTAGTGTGGAGTCAGAGATCTCTGTGCACTAACAGCAAGTGTAGACTGCACATCAGACTCATTAATAGACAGAACTGAATTTCTCAAGACAACAGACATCATGAAACAACTGGATTTGGGACTGATGCTGTTATCATTGATCGGCTAAGCTAGATGAGGAGTATTGAATCAAAGAGAAAAAAAGTTCAAGCATGCAGTTGCATAGGGCCTTAGTGAAAATGAAAAGGTTCATTGACACAAACTTCAAGACAGTTTGATTAAAAGATACAGGTCAGTTAATTTTCTGGTAATGTGCTTAAATACGCTCCACAAAACTCAATGGAATATTAAAACAAACAAACAAACAAACACATAAGAAACCTTCTCACCAGGCAGCTAAGCAAGAATAGCAAGCAAAGTTTTATGTTATGAAAGATAGATTCTGGGCACAAAAGGCAGAGGAGTCTTTCTGAGTTGTGGATCCAGAAAACATCATTTGGTATTGGAAATAGCATCTGGCCTTAAAGACACTGCCCAGGTTCTGACGTGGAGATGGAATACTAATACTAATGGAATTGATGGAAAAGAAACCTTGGAATGCTGGCAAAAACTTTTCAGTTGATGTCCTAAATGATGAAATCCTAGATGAAACTGTACAGCTACTTGGCCAGGAGCAGGGCACGGCACCTCTTAATAAAATGGAGATTTTTTTCCAGCTGTCTAGCAGATGGCACACAGTGCAGTCAGCCATAAGCAAATTCACTGAAATATAAAACCACAGGAGAAGGGTCACAAGTAGCCAGAAGAATTTTGCAGATTTTGTAGAGAAATATTTTTTGCAATATTAGAGAATTTAAATGCTGTCCAGTTTTACAAAGAGAAGGGAGATTATGTCTTCTGAAAGTCATTGTCTCAAGTCCTGGAAAAGGTTTTACAGGAAAAGTGGGCAGTTTTTTCTGCAGAGACAACTCAACAGATTCTTTCAGTCAGTCCTGTTAAAGGGAGGTGTTTGACTGAGAGGTCAGCAAACTGGTACTCCTTGAGCCCTGTAACATTTCTTTGTATACTCAACATTTTTGAAAACAGCTGCATGAAATTGAAGATATTGAAAATTGAATAGATGTATGAAACAAAAAAGTAAATCAATGTCTGAAGAACATTAATCACTTGGTTTTATATTTACATTTAGAGTATGTTTCATTGATCTCAGCAAAAAGGGATTTTAGTAGGAGTTTAATGTAGTAAATTTGAGTTAATTCAAAGCATGTGAAATTTCAGATCCCAGCAGGAGTCCTCTGTATATAGACTACTGGTGAATTCCATGAAACAAAAAGAATAAAGTGTCAAAAGAATGAAGGACCATGTGAAAAGATTTTATGCTAAAACTGACATTTTGACTGCTTAGTTGTTTATTTTTATGGATTATTTCATCTATGTTTTTATATATAACAGTGAAGTGCTCTACAGCAGTTTTGCTGTTTAAAATTAAACTGAGGGCGTGACATTATCTGGGAAAGATCAGGATGTAGTTTGAGAGAAGGTTGTGGGTTTTGGAAAGGTGATTAAAAGTGACTTTGGATTTTACTGGTGATAACAAGATTATCACACTTTGGAAGAATTTGTGGGGGTTGGAAAATTTCTAACAGTAGACTTTTTAATTTCTTCAGTAATTAAAAGACAGCAAGACAGAAAACACTCAGGGAGACAGAACTGTCAGGTAAGATCCATCTATTGCAGGCTTAGCCATTATGTTCAAAAGTGTCATGCTGATATTTTAATTCCATTACCTCTGGTGTATTTTAATTTCTGAGACTAGCAGGAAAAAAAAAAACAACAAAGTGTTTGGGTTTGTTTTTTTTCTTCTCCCCTACCTCTTTGGGAAGTGGTTAAGGTAACAGAACAGCTATCCTTTAGGATTCTGCCACACCCAACCTGCTAAATACTGGTAATTGCAAATATTCATCGGGAGGCTGCAAGTTCTGAATGTCCTGCTCTTAAAGTTACAATTCTATAGAGATTTAGTTCCTCTGAAGTAACAGAAAAATGTTGTTCAATGTAGTTTCCAAAATAAACTTCTGCCTTACAGGGGGCCTGCTTTACTTGAGCTGACATTAGCTTGTATTTTAAAGGCAGGATTTTGAAAATCCCCCTGTACACATTGAGGCTTTCTGTAAGGGATGCAAATTATTATAAAGTTTTATTTTCTCATATATTTTATGAATTGCCTAACGTGTACACTCTTCAGTATTTAAATTTAAATTTTACTTCAGAATTTGTACAGGGTGCAATGTGATGCAAGCAGCTTGTGACAGCAGAATGATGTTTCCCTGTCTCAGCTCAGGGAGGTCACCTGTGCTCAGGAGCTGATACTGTGTGGTCTACTATTTTTTTTTTTCTTCTTTGCACACATTTAAGTCAAACTGTAAATTTGTGTAGTAGGCAACTGCAGAAGGACAGAAAGCAGAAGTAAAATTTTAGATTTAGTGATCAAAATAGTTCAGCTAAATGTTGAGATCAGTGTATGCATTACAAAAGGAAATTGAGTACCTGTAATTTGGAACAAGCATTTTGATGGATTTTTCTAATTATAGAATACATATAAATATATGTAGCATGAGCATAATGTGCTCTAAACAGACATCTGAATATTGTTGATCTGTTATGAAACCAAATCCTCCCAGAAAGTACAGTAGTTTTATTTCTTTTTTACTGGTGGGGAGAAACATGCAGTTGAAGTACATCTAGATTTTCTTACTGCTATGTTTTTAGCATGATCCTTATCACTGAAATGCCAATTTTCCATCATTAAATATGTGGTTTTCCACAGTCTTGGCTTATTCCAGGAGTTTGTGGTTTCCTTTGGTGCTGTGACTTGGGCTGTGTGACAGATGGTGCAAGGAAGTTGATGTTGTCCTGTTGCCTGTGACACCTGTCTCCTGCAGCAAGAGTTTGGCAATCCTACCTGGTTTTGGTGTTGACTGAGCTGGCATTGGTTGTGCCACTTACTAAATCAATTAACTGAAACAAGTCTCGAGATGGGATTGATCAAAAATCACAACATTTAGATATATAAATCAGTAGCTTTTCCTACTAGTAGGTAGGTTTTATATTTTTACTCTTACTGTGCAGCTCTGTACTCTTGCAGTTACTTACCCCTATGCCTAAATTTAAGGGCATAATTTTGTTTTCAGTGTGACTGCCCAAGAGCTTGAAAGCCTTTGTGTGTGTATTTGATGTTTGGAAGCTTAGTGTTTGCATTTCAAGGTTGGCATCACCACTTAAAATTTCCTGCCACTTCTTTTGCTTATACCGTGATTGTCAGTGTTGCAATCAAAATTGCTTAAATGTATGACTTGATAAATTGAAAAGGGAATTAAAAATAAGAAGAGTTGAAAGATGAGCTGACTTTTGCCAGGCAGGGCAGGATATATGGTGGCATTTCCCTTGGTTTCAGCCTGCCAGGGTGGTGGGTGCTGCTGTGCTGGAGCTGGGAGCAGCTGGGTGTCCCAGTCTGCGATGCACATGCAGGTAGGGCTGCAAGGAAAATGAAGAAATGGGAACAGCAAAGGGGGCCAGATTTTTAAAGCAAGTGTCTCTAGATATCAAGCTGTAAAATTCACTAGATCAGGGTAAAAAGCCCAAACAAAACAAAAAAAACCACCCCACCTGCTGATGGTATTTGTAAGTGTCTGTAAATTTACAAATTTATTTGTAAATTTTATAAGTTTAAAACTTGAAAATTTACAAAATAAAATTTAAAAATTTAAAATTTTTATGTAAATGTACGTAAATATATGTAAAATTTCTATGTAAATGTACATTTTTAAAATTTACAGATTTATTCATAAATTTTTAGTTTTTATTTAATTAAAGCAAATCTTTTATACATAAGAAAGGAAAAAGTAATATTAAGATACTTTTAAGTAAAATGTTATGTATTTAAGTTGAAAACCTATCAATAAACAAGATTTAATAGGGCACTATGGAAGCAACTACAAATAAGAGAAAAAGAAATGTTACTTTTTGCTTAGATGTCTTACAAATCATCAAATAAGTACTTTCAGATTCTCTTGAAGATTTCACCATGAAAAATGAGTCTGAGTTTTTTCTGCATGAAGTCCGTGGTTACTGTTGCAGCAGTAGCATTTGGAGCCTGCTTTTGGGGAATCCTTGTTGCTGCAAATGAGGCTGTTAGAATTCATAACAGCTGGGGAATGACTAAAGATCCTGTGACTGTACTTTGATATAGGGCTGTTGTACTTCAACCAGGCATACTTTTGAGCATGTAGAGCAATAGAAAATACAATATTTATTTTCTTTTAATGCACCCATCATTAGATCATTTAAAGATGTCAGTGTAGTAGCTTCCAAGTATGTGCTGTATAAAAATTTAAATATTGAATATTCTGAATCTTACTTCACATTATATTATAGTCCTTGCTCTGGGTGTTGTTTGTACATTTCAAAGTAAGCAGTTGCTAGGAGAAAATGTATATATGTAATCTAGAGTCTGTACTTCCAGATAAATACTTTAAGGAGAATCAAAACATGTAGTACCTTTCAACTATCACTGTCAAAAAGGCTTTTATAGAGCTATGGACGTAGTTGATTTGTGAGGCATTTTGACAGCTGCATTGTTCAGGGTGATTTACAGTTTTCTCAACTTGCTTCAAATAATATTAAATCATAGAGTGCTTTGGGTTAGAAGGGACCTTAAAGATCACCTAGTGCCGACCCTCCTGCCATGGGCAGGCACACCTTCCATTATAAAAGGCTGCTTAAAGCCCCACCCAACCTGTCCTGTATCACTTGGAGAAGGGAATCATCATCAGTGCATTCCAGGAACCACCTGGATTGCTCATGCCCTGCTTTGATGCCCCTTCAGCAGGTGTTGGGGTGGCTGAAGCTCCTCATGAGGACCAGGACTTGTGAACACAAGGCTGTTCCTGTCTAGAGAGGGTCTCCTCAATCTTCCTGGTTGGAGGATCTGTAGCAGACCCCCACTGTAATGTTGCTCTCCCTTTAACCTGCTCTCTACTCTCCCTTTAACCCAACCTATAAACCCTCAGCTCCTCATCCATCACCCAGGGGATGCTTACTGGTTATTGACATAGAGGGAAACAGCCCTCCTTGTGTCCCCTCTTCTCTCCTTCCTGAAGAGCCAGTATCCTTCCCTTCCAACACTCCCGTCACAGGAACCATCCCACCACATCTGTGTGACAAGGTGCTAGGTGCACATCTCTTGTTTACTGCCCATGCCCCCAGAGCTAACATACTGGCTAGAGTGGCTGGAATTCCTTCTCCTGCCCACTTGCAATCCCCTTTCAGACTCAGAGCATCTCTTTCTGATATTGGCATCAAACTTGGAGAAGAGTGGCTTGAGGTTCTGTTCCCCTGGGAACTTTCATTTTGTGGGGGGGTTTGGTGAAAAAACAGCTTGCATTCCAGAGTGCCAACACCCTGTGCCATCCATCTTGGCGTTGCTCAGACTGTTCCTGGCTGTGTCACCGGTGCCCTTGTGAAGCTGCAGCAGCGGGCAGTAGTGGGCTCTGTGAGGCTCGGGAGTGTCTTGGTGACATCCCTGCTGTGACTCCCCAGTAAGCAGCACAGCTCTCAGGAGTGTGTCAGAGGCAGACCTCTGTGCCTCTCACAGGAGGGTCCCTGCTGCTGTCCCCGTCACGTTCTTGTGGTTGCGTTGGCTCTTACAGAGCAGATGGGGCTGCCTGGCTCAGCTCCAGCACTTCTCCCAATGGAGTGGGTCTTTTCAGTCTGAGAGCAGAGAAGAGGTTCTGCAGGGGCATGCCAGGCATCAGGGGAAGTTTCTTTCTCCTGTAGATTCATGCTCTTGCAAGCTTCTGTTCTTCTGCATTTTGCCCCTCTCTGTGCTGTGTGTGCCAGCAGTGGAACTGTTGGATGGTTGGCCATGGGCTGTGGGTCCACTACAGACTGAGTTTGGAACCAGCTCTCCAACTCCACCCCCATCATGCTGCACACATGTCTCACAGCCTGCTGCAACTCAGAGTAGTAAAAGAAGTGTTGTGCCATTGTGGTTAGTAGTCACAGTAGTAGTTACAAGGTTGATGCTCCATATAACAGCTTCTTACCATGAAAGAAATCCTATTTTGAATTTAGCTTTCGGATATCCAGCTGTGTCTTTTTGCCATCTCCATGTACAATAAGTTTCAGAGTGTGATATTGATATTTGACCTTTAATTACATTTGTTTTTAACTTCCTTTTTTTTTTTCCTCTATTTTCAGGAAGTTGAAGACCACGTGGCATTTTTAATAACTGTTCCAACAGCCCTAGCAATTTTTTTTGCTATATTTATCCTTGTCTGCGTAGAACCTGTCTTTAAGAAGCTGCTTCGTATATTTTCTCTGGTGGTCTGGGTATGTCTTGTTGCCATGGGATATCTCTTTATGTGTTTTGGAGGAATCATCTGTCCCTGGGACCAGGTAAGACTGTCATCATTACTAATTTTACTTCCATTGGGTACATTTCCAAGAACCGTTCTATAGAAAAGCATTCACATTCATTTTTGTGGGACATCTCACAAAATGTTTTTGTGACTAAGTGGTTGCATGCTGAGACTCCCTTGATCTGCTTTGTAAGTACCAGAGATGTGCATACTTAAAATACTAGGAAATATTAGAAGGATTTTGCTGTTATATTTTAAAGCTCCTTTAAGCATGAATACTTGATTCCAATCACCAGCTTCTTTGTAGAGTGAATATTTGATTCTAGTGACCAGTTAACATGGCAGAAATGCTAGTTTTGTTCAACACTGCTTTTTGCTATCTTTTCCAGTTTAAAATGATTGAGGTCTCAATGTAGGCTTTCTGTGGTCTACAAGGCGTTCTCTAGCAATGCATGGGAAAAAGGACAGGGAGTCTCCTTACTTGTCTAGAAAAATGGATGAGTGGAGAAGAAGTGAAGTACCCTTCACATTTTTTAAATTTTGTAATGAAGAAAAAGCAAAATATAATTGCAGCCTAATAGCAGCACTTTTGAAACATCAATAAATGATGTGCAATATCCAGCACTGTGGCTGATCGATTCTTTTGAGTTCTGTCACATTATTTTCTTTTCTCCAAACAGCTCTACATGGGAATATGGCTCATATAATATTTTTATAACTCTTCAAAGGATGGAAAAAGTCTTTTAAACATATGAATATGTCTTCTGAAGATTTCATGCTGATTCTATGAGTTTAACCTTTAAATTGTGTTACTCTCTCCAGAATGCCCTCTAGGTCCTTGAGACAGACTTGGAATAAATTCTCTGACTTTTTATTCAGATCTTGCAAAGACTTGGGCAAATGCTGAACTTTAAGTAGTTCCTTTAAACTCTTAGATATAAATTTTTAAAATTGCTGGTCCATGCTGGTAATATTTTGGAGCCTTTCCCTTTGTGGGTGACTTTATATTTTCATTTTCTTGGAAGGTTCTGGGATTAATTTTCTAAGAAACCTCCTATCTGGTTTGGGTTTCTTTTAGGTTTTATATCTTTTCAATAGTTTAAACTACCAAACCAGGTAACACTTGCATGTAATAAAAACATCAGAACATGAAATAATTTTCTTTAGATATGGATTTCACCCTGGGAGTACTTCTGTGTTTGTGATATCTCATCTAGGTAATTCACGAGGTCTTACTTTTTCGTTTTCACTGGCATTTGCATCATATCATGCTAGAATATTTCAGACCTTCAATCTTAGATGCAAATATTTAGTTAGTCATATTATTTATTAATTGTAAATGATACTAAATTTGGTTTTGGAATTTGAAAGCTAGGATAATGATTTTCAAAAGTACATGGACTGAAAGAGATCTAAGAGGGATACTGATGTCTCAGTCCTGGGGTTGTGTTTAGCCTGTGATGATTTATCCTGCCTTGCTTTCCTCTTAGAAAAATATAGGCATTTCCACAGCATGGGTCTGGCCCTGTGATGGAGGAAGGACTGTAGAGCTCTGGGGAATGGCATTGTCTTCCTGTAGGTTGCCAAGACACAACTCCTCTGATATTCAGTCTTCTCTTTTCTTTGTGTGCAAGAGCTGCTTGGAGAAAAGGATATTTGGGATGGAGCTGCTTCTCTTGCTTGGCCGCCTTGCCGAGTGCTTTGTGGGCTCCAGCTGAGAGTGGGCAGGGCTTTTCCAGAATGCTGGGACCCCGTGGCAGATGTCTTTGGCATCTGGTGGGAGAGTAGCCCCTGGCCATGCTGAGAGTCCAAGGTCATGTGGCTCTTTGTAGTGGAATCCTTCACTTCCCCAAACCTGCTTTTTTTTTTCTCCTTTGAATAGCAGTGCAGTTTTTTGAACTGCTTTTGTAGGAGTACTTTTGCCTAGTGTCAGTTAAGAGTAAACTGTGGAAATACGGGAATCTTTCTGGGAATTTGACACCTTACACAAAAGACTAACTGAAGGTTTGATGTTTTCAAACATTTGAAAAAGAGCTGTGTGCAGTAAAATACTGCCTTGTATTCCTGTGACGCTGGTGTTTTACTTGTTCTACATTGAGAATATATAGGTCCATAACTGGTATTATCTCCTGTATGTGAAACCAAATTTGAAAAATTCCTCCACGGTGATCATTGACAGGCTCTTTGTTGAAATTTTACATTTTGTGAACCTTTAAACCATTTTACTTGGTATATTGAAGTGGTTTTTTGATTCCTTTATGCTTTTTATGAAAGAAAGGAGACATGATGAAAATTTAAATTAGTTAGGTTTCAAATATATCTCTGTCAACATTAACTAATTAGAAAATGACGAAAACGAAAGAGTCAGTTCATGCACAGTTACTTACTAAACAAGTGCTTTATATTAATTTACTTTATGTTTATATATATTTATTTTAATTTGCTTTTAATTTACTTCACATTGCAGCCTAACTTCTGTTCTGGTCCAGGAGAGTTTTAAAATGTCATAACTTTCATGTCCCCTGAATCTTAAGCTTGTTAAGAATATGGCATTTTTTAATTGTACTAATAACTATTGAAAGATAGATTTTCTTCGTACCACGGTTACTAGACAGAGCAGGTTATCCTGCCATTTGTGGACAGCCCTTTGAGTGACACCCTTGCATTTTTAAATTTTGGCTTAATGATTTTCTTTGCAGTTTGCAATTGCTCAATGTAGTGTTTCTCTGTTGTCTTAAGGAACCTGAGGTGTGAACTTTTATGGCTTTTGTTTACAATAAAAATACAATTTGAGAGAGAATATTTTGGTTGGGAACTCAATATATATTTAGTGCAGAGCAGTTCTTCCTTAGCCTGCAGGCACATAGCTCAAATAACCCACAATTAGTAGAGGGCTGGAAATGAAGTGGTTGGTCGGGGCTGTTGTTTTGGTTTTTTATTAGAAATGTTAGGCTGATGTGAAATAAGTGCAAATAGTAATTGGTTTCAGCTATCTTTTTGCTGTCCCTGCAGATTGCTTTTATCAGTCTCCATTTCCTTGACTCTTCTTTGGTTGCAGGTACAGCTTTGGAGAAAACTCTTATCAGATGGGTGTCTGGCCACCGTTTGAAGGGGGAGGGCAGTGTGGCTGTGGACACTTACTCTGTCTCTTGTGCCAGTCTGCTAGCTCCATGCTGGCTCCATAATTGCCTGCTGAACCTGATCCAAAGGCTCTTATTGTCACTGGACTGCCTGGCCATCATCCCTAACCCATCTGGGAGAGCAGCCAGCATATTTGCACCATCAGCCTTAGTAGCTCTCTTACCTCTTTAGTTAGTCCAAACTCCCTTGCTCCTCTGTGTCAACAATGAAGAAGGGTGAGTACACTGAGAGGGAGATGGAGCGTGCCTTAGGGAGACAGTGGGCCATTTAACATGAAAAGAATTGGCAAAAGTCTTTGGTACCTGACTTTTTTTTTTAAAGAAGTGTGGCAACCCTCCTTTATTGGTGTCAGCCCAGGTTTTTGTGGCATTGGAGCCCCTGGTTTTCCTTGGTGGCTTGGGGAAGTTGGATCCTAGCCTTCATGTGCTACAGTTTGCATGAGCCAGGAGGGAGACTGGGCTGCCTGCTAGGACTCATGAGACACCTGGGTTGGTAGGAAAGAAGTAGAGCAAAGGTAGTCATGCTGAGGCTCAGAGAGAGCCGCTGTGTGCTGGCAACTTTCTTCCAAGTTAGGGTGTGAGCAGTAATGTGTGGAGATGTTTTCAGGGAGGAAAGACCCAAGGGCGATGCTTATTTAGCAAGGTCTGTGAGGAAACCTGTGGATGGTGTGTTGGTGGAGGGCCTTGCAAGGCAGGCAAGCTGGGTAAGGAGTGCTGGTAGAAAGGAGTGATGGATTGATTTTGTTGTGTTAGAACTCTGCCTTACTATAGTGTGAAGCATCTTTCCTTTCAAAAGGTAAATCCAGTACCTGTCTGTAGAGTTTCCTGCCGGGGAATGAATTTAAATTAGTTTGCTCTTGTTTTGCTGACAGTGTAGTTATTGTACAACAGTTGCCTTTCTGTGTCACCCTCTGACATGTCTAATACTTCCTCAGCCTTTTATACAGGGTGTACGTAAATATGTCATAGCACATTGATATCAGGGGGTAAAAAGAGCTCTTAAAGCATGCAGTGGATGATATAAAAAAAGAGTAATTATGCAGCATTATACTAGTCTAATGAATTCTATCATTGCAGGATTTTGGTATTCAGTTCTATTTAATCATAAATATATTTGCACAGTGCAGGCACCAGATGTGTTCCTCCTTCTCTGTATTCAGTTACAGCACAGAAATTACTTCAAGCGGAATTTGACACTTATGGTTTTAAAAAAATATCCAGAGTGATGTGCTTAGAATATATATTTGATTATTTTAGCCTAAATTCTACTTTTTGAGCTGAATTTAAAGTACTTCTTTGTTTTCTTTTAATCTGTTGATATAGAATGGTTTGCTTTGGGCCTTGGGCCAGTCCTGGCTTAAGAAGTGTGGGCAAAATTTTATGCTCTAGTATTTCTAATTATCTTTTTTTTGATACTGTCTTAGCACCTGGGGATATCTGTTGTGTGCTGAGGGGTGAGGGCCTACACAAAGTTTCTGTGGTTGTGGTAATCAGCTCCTGTATTAGGCGGTTTGGTGAAACAATGGGTCTGCAGAAAGGGAAGACTTGTCTTTGCGTGAATTACATTGGGTCTGATTTCCACATCTTGTCTTATCTTAAGTCTGCCCTGCACTAAACTATCAGTAACATGTTTTGTATAGTTAAGCAGTGTATAAAAAATATGTTGTTAATATTTGAGGAAAGCAAGGCAGGTGTCAGTGAAGTCCCTTCAACACAGGAAAGTGAGGGTGAATTGATGCTATTGTTCAGGATCTGGAGTGTGGGTGAGACCTGACTTTTTTTAAAGTTCAAGATTAATCATACTCTTAGGAATGAGTATCCTGAACAAGGAACCAAATCTTCTAAGAGCAGGGTTCAGTACCTTGTATTCACCTGAAAAAGGACCTGAAGAAAACCAGAAGGGTTGTATCAAAGGAAAAGATGCTGCCAAGCAGATGATAATCTGCTTTAGGAATAGGTGTGATAGAAAAACAAGAAGCCCCCAGTCCACCAGTATATGCCATATTTTCACTTATAATCTTGGAAAGTGAACAAATTGTTTTTGTCTAAATGCTTTTTTTATAGCTATATAAAGTCACAGGCTTTATAGCAATGCATTTAAGTGGTTTTATCAAGTCTGGTATGGTTATATCTGTATAGAAGACAGGAAAAAGATGAACTATTAGACACACCTGCCAGTTACTAAAATCAGTAATACAGTAGATTAATACAATACAATAGTGTGTGATCCCTGAAATACTGGTTGGCATAACCAATGTGGCATTGTTAACCTTTGCTATGTCATGGCAGTACATTATGAGAGCAGTGAAGAAGAGCTGATAACTGTTTTAAATAGGGAACATATATTTGAAAGCAAAAAAAAAAAAATCTACTTTTGTTCCAAGCAGGAGACTAGAAGCCCTGCTAAAGGAGATGACCATTATTAAGGTAACTGCACATGTAGGTGAGGGCAGATGGCAGGTAGTGTGACTTTAGAGGGCGTCAGGCAGGAAGAGATTTCTGGCTGGATTTCTCAGAGAGCTCTCTGGAGAATGTTTCCCTTTATTAGTGCTTTTTACTTGTGAAGGGGTGACTGAATGTCACTGCTATAATGAAATTTGTTGATGACCCAGTTCGAGGATTCCTAATACAGCAAAAGATCACAATGTTATGGGGACAAAAAGCTTGACCTTGAGGACTGCAGTAATAGCAGCTAGATGAAATTTAATAATAGGAAATATAAGGTGCCCGCATTTGGGGACTAACAGCAGAAGTTACAGCTCTAGGCTGAGTTCAACACTAGAAAAAGAAGCAAGCACAAGCAGAATGAAGAGAGGGAGCATTGGCTGATCACTGGGTCATTTGGACATGTGTCCAGAAAAGACTTGTTTATGATGGCAGAGTATCCAGCTAAAGATGAATCCTTGCCTAGATGACTATGTAAACTTCTAAGCACCTTTATTCCAAAGATCACCAGGAGAAAGGCAGGTTTTGTGAGAGGTGAGAAGAGCTTGACTTGGGTATAGATCTGCAGAGGAGAAGAATGCTGAGTTGTGTGACTGCCATCTACAGATAGTCCCTGGCTGCAGACATCAGATTTGAGGAGAAGCTACGGAAGACAAAGAATTAGTGACACATACACCTACACCCAAACAAAAATAAAAGTCATCTGGCTGGTAATGAAAACTAAACTGAAAATGAGAATTTTCAGTGCCCCGTTAGGGCACTTGGTTTATATACTCAGGTAGTAAAGATTAAAATTATGAATTGGTTTTACAGTGGGATGCTGTCCTTAGCTGAGAGTCAGTCAGTGTCTTCATTCAAAGACAATGGACTTCAGTGGTTCAGGAACATCCTTTTAGTTCTTTATTTTGATGGACCACAGAACATCTGGAAACTACTGAGATGTTTTAAATGACGATTTCCTTTGACCCGTGCATGAAGTTCATCTAAAAGCTAAAGAGATGCATTTTCTGAATTTCAGAAGTTTATGGCTTTTTGCTATCTAAATATCTTTTATCCTTCCAGTCTTCTGGAGAAGGAGTCTCAGAATTTAAAACACCAGGGGATAATAATTTTGGTCTATTTCTGATCTCTTTAGGCATTCATTATAAGATTTCTGAGAGAAGTTTGATGTAATATAAAATGGAAGACGTATCCAGTAACTTACCAAATGATCCTTATGAAATTCTTTTTTCCCAGCTAGTTTATTTTCCTTGACTCCATTTCTTGAAGTGTGTTTTTCATCTTGGAGGGGACAATTAAGTACAAAGGCTGAGCTGATTGTAGTTTTCATCAAGATTATTGCATAGTTCACATGCAGTGTGATAATTGCAGTGCAAGTCTTGTGAATGAACTCTGCCAAGGCAAATGTACATATTGATGTACAGTAGAAATGTAAGACTCAGATAAATATGCACAAACTGAATGTGGCAAGATTTTTCTCTCTGATGGGAAATAACATTTATCAATAAGAATATTAATGTTTCAGAAAGTACTGGATATAAGAAATGCTCATTTTAAATATCATCATATTCTTCTGATATTGCTGAAGTTGAAAGACCAAATGATAAATGGAAGTGGATAATTTAAGCCCTTCATATGACTTCTTATGTGCTTAATAATTGATTTGACATCAGGAAATAAACATTTAATTATTTCATAGTACAGACATAGTTTACAATTACTTGTATGATAGAGCTACTGGAGAACCACTGAAGCAGCTATCCAGTACTTCTTGCTAGCATGTTTAATTTAGGAAGACATGCAAATGTCATTCGTTGGAATTGTATTTTACTCAGAAATCTAACAGTTTGCATGACTTCCAGGAGGAAAGGTTTTGGCATGATACTGCATTAGTCTGTTGGTTTAAGCTGACAGACCTTGCATACCTGCGTGCTGTGGAAAAGCTTGTACTTTTACGTGGCCATTGCACATAATATTTTATGTTTTTATTTTACTGAATTGGGAGCTGGAGGGTGTATCATCATAGAGCCTGACCTTTGGTCACTTTCTTGCCTTTTCTCTCAAAAAGTCTGATTCAGTTTGCAGGTTTCTAGTGCTGTAAAAAAAATAACTAGTGAGCTACTGAACAAAGAAATAATAAAATAGATGGTGAAAATATTTCCTACAAGCTGCATAAGAAGAATCAGTTTAGTTGTTGGGGGATGTTCCCTGTTTCTTTATGTTTTATTAAGTGTTAGGCACAACTGTGGTGCTAAATAAATGACCTGAGTATTTGGATTGTCAGAGGATCACTTCTCTTTCAATCTAGGAACCAACTAACAGGATTTTTCCCCATATCCCTGCAGTTTGTAACATGCTGGCTGTGAAATCCTTTCTGTTTCACTTGTTAGGATGCTGACCTGGTTTAGGGCAAATGTGGGAGAGAACCTCTGAAGGGGTTGTTTCCTCTCCCACTTACTAATGAAGACACCCTTTGATAAATCTATTATTTGTTACCACTCTGTATTTTTTTGCCTTACAACCAGCTGTAGTCTTCATAAAAATATTTCTTGCCTCATTCGATACAGATGAGTTTTCATAGATAACAATTTTAAAGCATTATTATGACAGTGATAGTGTTGCAAGTTCAGATATCTGGGAGGTCAATTTGAATTCAGTTATATTCCCCTTGACCACACTTGCAGTTTTGCCTCCCTGCCACCCCCCCCCCAAAAAAAAGGAAAGAAAAAAAATTTTTCTGGCAAGGCTTTTTTAAAGTGTTTTTTGGTAATATAAGCAAGCAAAGTAGTATAGCATTATCTTTTAGATTTTGTGATTTTTTATATTTTTTTAATTTTGACTGAACTGATCCTAAGTAAATGTGATAGTAACTACAGTATGCATTTTTCTTTATTATGCTGTTGTTAGCCCTAATCATCTGATATTTTTTTCAAATAATGTAAAGTTATGAAGGAAATAGATTCAAAAGCCAGTCATGTAAAAAAGGTGAACATCTAAATAAAATGTATTTAACATTAATATGTCTAAAAAGTTCTGTGTTCCAAAAAGAGCTAAAACAGAAAACTATTTTATTGCTATTAAATTAAGAAGAGATTTGATTAAGTCTCTTTTTCTCATGTCACACTCTGATTATCTACATGTGTTATCTAATGCCAGTTCCTAACAATGTGCACATATTGCTTACACACCTGTACAAACAAATATAAATTGATGCCTTAAATGGCTTTCCCATAGAGGAGACTATGGTCTTTGTTAGGTAGATATGGATGCCTTTTATTTTCACTAACCTGAACTTTATCACCAGTTAGAAACTTATTTGAGAATATCAGTTACAATTTTGGGTCTTTGATGTTGATGTTGATAAACTGCCAGGTCTACTGGATAACCCAGGGGATTGACAGGAGAAGGAAAGTATGTGGTATAAATGACATTAATTTGTATATTAAATCCCATTAAAATGTTGACTTGGTGTGCAAAAAAAAAATTCAGAAAAGTCATATTTCCTTGGTCAGATGAAGACTGGAAAGAAATCTTGATTGATGATAAAGCCCCAAATAGAGAAAAGTGCATTATGAATGCATGTTATAGTGTGTCAGTCGTACTTCTTTCTATACTATGATTTCCTCTAGATTAGCCCAAGAATTCCATGCTCATTGATGATGTGGGCAGACAGGACATGTTTCTCCAGAGAGGCTAGCAAGAGAATCTGTGCTTTAGAGTCCCTGAATTTCTTTTCTCCTCATCTCCTTGTTCAGTTTTCACTGCATTTCAGCAAGTACTACTTCTCTCAAGCCATGTGAACATTCCAGAAATGGCATTTTACAACATTTCAGGGACATGTGGCCACTGAAGCTACAAAAGGAAAATCTTTCTGGATCCATAGAATTTGCACAGCTTCTGTGATGCATTATTTAGCTGGTGGTTTTGATCTTATAGTAGTGATGTCACATGATGTAGAAATGTAGAACAAAACTTTGCCTCTTGTGCTCTTGCAGAGTTTGTACTCTTTTATTTACCACGCTGAGCAACCACATATCTTACGAATTTATAAATAAAATGGGATTTACTTAGTAAAATGCCAGGTTTCAGTTTTCAGTGCTTTTGCTATTTTGTTGCAAATCTTACATGAGGGTTCTCTTGGGTGGTGTTTGGCCTTTTTTTACCTGTTTTATCAAAAGTGAGATTATCAGGCCAGATGTACCACTTTGTTCAGGATGGCTGCAGTCTTAGGGAGAGCGGGAGAGGACTGAAACCAGGACAGATCCCACCACCACTGTGTCTGTGTCTCTCAGGAGCTGTTTCTGTGGGATGAGACCTGTGCCCATGGGCTGTTCGGTGTGCATGGGCTGAGCATCAGATGCAGCAGAAATGTTGGGACAAAGCCTCCCAGAAATGTGATAAAAGCTGAGCACCTCTCCTTGCGCAGTGTGGAGTACTGGGCATGCAGGCAAAGGAATGGCTTGCATGAAAGTGGTGCCTGTTGGTTTTTTAAGATGTTTTTTCATCATACTCTGGTGTTTTCCTTCTCTCTGGGAGCTGTGGAAGTTGGTCACACAGCCCTGGACAACAGATGTTCCTGCATGGATGGAAAATGGCTGAAGGGAAAGGTGGAGAAGGGTTGTGTTAAAACTGAAGGAAATAGAGTCCTTAGGTAGGGGTAGGTTGGTATGCAGACTGTAAATTAAATCCCCGGCTGAGTAGGCATGGAGCAGCATGCATTTTGTTTGTACAGAAAATAGACTTTCAACTCTTGCCATTTGTATGCTCAGTGACAGTGGATAGAAATGGGATGACAAACAACAGGAGCTATAAAAGCTGGAATGATTTTGAAGTATTGAAGGTCAACGGGATAGTGTATTTCAGGCTGCTGTATCTTACTAAATCATACAACTCTAGTAAGGTTTCTTGCTGTTATGGAAATTGCTTCTTGAATATGCTGCACCATCAAGACCTTTATGTAGGAAAATTTATCTTATGTGTATATAAATACAATTTAACACTTGACATACTAATATTAATATAGGTCCCCAGGTGTTTGAAAAAAAATAACATTAGCAAGAGGGGGTGTGTTTTGAATAGATTATTTTAATGCAGAATATGCATAAGGATGTCATTCTTTTTAGGCAGGTCTGTTGCTGAAGTCATGCAATATGAAGTAATACATTAAACTTGTCACAGTTTGGAATATATTTTAAAGCAAAGAGATTTCTGGGCAAAAATTATTTGTCTAAAAATGTTCTTCTTATGAAATGTGTAGCTGAAAATGTTAAGGCTTCATTCTCTTACTGGTAATAAAAGTGAAGTTCTTTGCTCTTCTCCCGGTTTACTTTTCTGCATTTTGTTATACTCAGATTTCAGAAAAAAAGACAAAAAAAGGGGGGGGAAATGTTTACAAATATAACATAATTTGATTTAGTGACTTTCTCAGTATTCCTTTAGGTGCAAAGTATAAAAATCATTGTTGAACCTCAGAGCAGCAAAATGAACTCCCAATATTTGTTGTTTAAAACTGAAGTGCTCATTTTATCCTTGAAATCCTCCAAAAGAAGCCACAAACTAAACTGTAACTGCATAGTAAAATACTCATAGCTGTGTCTGTGCAATTAAGATATTACTCTAATCAGGTTTCTTCTTACAATTAAATATATCGCTACTTTCATTGTTCAGTTCTCAGACTAGTGACATTTTGCTTATATCATTGTTTTTTGACTGGAGGTATTGGAGAATTTTTAAGATCGAATTAATTTTACAAAACTTTGATATTTAGGGCTAAATGTTTTTCATAACTGAAGTCCTGAGTTAGGGGAGAGGCTGCACATGGCAGCTGGTGGAGTGAGAAACCACAATAGCACTGGTGCCTGAGCAATCCTATAGAAACCCAGGTCTCTGTTATCCAGAAATATCTCTGCTCCTGAACTCCCCCCTCCTTTCCTGGAAAGCGCAGGAATCTCCCACTCCTCCAACACACCCCAGCCCCTGTACCCCAATTATGCAATATTGAGACATAATCACCGCTGATTTGTGAGAGCTTCTTCCTGACCTGTTGCCTAGTGATATTATGGTGGGAACTTCTATCCGGTTCCAGAGGTTTGGGAAGCAATGACAGTGGATTGTGTTGACACAGTACATGAACCTGGTTATAAAATTTTAGTTAGTACATTGATACGGCCTCTGATACTTGAGGTAATTTAGATGCAGCAGAAGAATCTGTTTCAATGTGCATAACAGTGTTCAGGACCCCCCCAGAATGGGCCAAGCATGATGTGGAACTGTGATTCTCTCCACCAATGTATCCAGAGCAAAATCTCTTCTAGAACAGCATCTCTGATCCAGTCTGTCTATCCAGTTTCCTAGCAAAAGACTTCATTCTGTCTGCAGTCCAAAAAATGGGCTTAAAAGCTACAAAGAAGCCTCCTGTAAGATTGCTCTTGAGGTCTTCATTGCAGTTTAAACCTTTTGCAGTGAGAGAACAATGTTTTAAGGCTGTAATTAAACTGCTATAGCTAGAAATTCCCAGACAATGTATTGTCGTTGTCCACTTTGACATGTGGTAGTTTTAATATTGACAAACTACCACTGAAGAGCTCAGTTGAGAGTCATTGATCTATTGTGCTTGGGCAAGCATTTTATCATGATTGTCAGAAGGTATTTGCATGAATATAGGCAGAGGTTACACAGCCTCTTCACACTTTTCAGCTTGCTCTAAGAGAAGGGAGAGCAGCCGAGGTACCAGCTGGAACAATTCCAATGTTTGTCAGGGCCTGGAGTCAAATAGGAAATTTTCCCTGGAGCACCAGGTCCCTCCTCTGAACATTCAAAAATGGCAAGAGTTCAAAGCCTTTCTGTGCAGTATCTCACACTCCTATTTTGTCCTTTTTTGATTTTTTGGAATCTTAATATGTGATCTTTTTATGTTTTGCATTCCATGTGCTTATTTTTATTTCAGGTATTTGACTTTGGTTGAATTTTGGAGGCTTCGTTATGTACCCATTTATTTAACAGGTCATCATAAAAGTAATGCTAAGCAGGGATCATTAAAGGGGATATTGTGTGGGCTGAGTCAAAAGTTATTTTAACCACAAGACTGAAGAGGAGTCTCTTCCATCCTAGCTCCCTAAAAGACAGGAATGAGTCATTTAAATTTCAAATGAGATGCAGATACCGTCTGTTACCAACTTCATTCAGATTTCTGATGAAGCTTTCAACAGATTGCTTTTGTATGAATAAAAAAATGACTGGTTATTAAATATATCAACAGTAATGTTTGTTCACCTTTGATTACACTGGATTTCTGAGAGATAATGTATGTCAGAAAATTGCATGCTCTGTTGACAATTAAAAAAAAAGTTACATTTATTCATATTTTTATTTTTGCCCTTTAAAAACAGTTAGGGGACACAAAATCCTCCTGGGTCTCTTTGAAGCCAAGAACTCTCAAACTCTGTGCTTAGTATTTCAGCTGCTCACTTGAGGTGTTTTGATGTGAGAATCAATTTACCACTTGCAGATTATAAAGCTGAAGAAAGTATTTTCTTTCTTCTCTGGAATAGTGCCTTTTTTCAGGTAACATGCAATTACATTGTATGACATCTTTTATATGTTTGTGTAAAAGAAGGAGTTTTATGGCTAAAAAGTGTTGTTTTTTCTAGATTGATAGTCAAAAGTGATCGTTTAACAAATTCAGGTACTTATAATAACAGCTGTAATTTTACTGGAAGTACTGAAAATTCCTTGATGGATCATATTTGTGGATTAGTGGCCTTCAGAAGCATTTACATCTTGCGAAGCAGCATCGATTGCTTTTTGCGGTGGCGTTTTGGCAACATCCTGCTTTATTGCAGTTCAATAGCAATATCAAACCTCCAAGGACTTCTTCAAAATGGATCAGAGTAGTGCTGTGGAGAGAGTGCTCCTGCCAGGTGTTGATTTCCTGGGAGAGTATGCGAGGTGGCAAGCCTGGAGAAAGGATGAAGTGGCAAGGATCATGTGGAGGTTCTGTAAAGCAGGCTGAGGAAGGACCCTGTGGTTTTGGAGGTGTTTGGGCAGTGCTGGCAAACTGGCAGTGGTGTTGTACCACTGATATTGCAACTGTTTGCCTGCCAGTCTGCTGGTCAGGAGCCAGCTCAGGCAGCTCCTCCAGCTGGACAAGCCTTTGCAGCTGCATCAGAGATGTGTTCCTGGTATTGGCTGAAGTAATCAAGTAGTCTGGGAGAAGAGACAGGAAAGAAATTGGAGCATTCCCATTTGGATCAGGTTATCACAGGTGTGATTGCTCACCTTCAGTAGCAGGACATGGCAGGTGACACACTGGGTAGCACAGTGGCCTGTCTGATGCACACCTGTGCAGATGGTTGGCTGGAGGACAGCTGAGATCCGTAGGGGTGTGAGACAAAGTGGATGGGAGGAATGCAGTAGGTTTTAGCTCAAAGGAGGTTGAGGCAAGATGGGGGTCAGTCTCTTCTTCCAAGTAACAAGTGATGATGGGACAAGAGAGGAAATGGCCTTGAGTTGCACCAGGGGGAGTCAGCTTGGTTATTAGGAAAAATCTCTTCAGCAAGAGGATTGTCAAGCACTGGAACAGGCTTTTGATGGAATCACCATCCCTGGAGGCATTTGAAAGACATGCAGATGTGGCACTTAGGGACATGGTTTAGTGGTGGACTTTAGCATACTGGGCTAATGGTTTGACTTGAAGATCTCTGAGGTCTTTTCCAACCAAAACAACTCTGTGATAATGAATTCCTGTGCCCTCAGTACCACGAGAAAAGGAAGACCAGCAATATTCAAATTATCTTGTCTAAGAAATGAGGTACCTTTGTGGAATGAGGATATGTGGAGTTGGAGTTTGGCTGCAATCGCTGCAGACAGACCTGTTCTTCTCTGCTTTGCCCCTTTGTCCAGGCTGCAGGAGCCCTGAGTGGCTGTGGAGTGTTTGGTTTACTCAGTGTTGGCTCATGGGCATGCTGAGGGCTGCCAGCTGCTCTGCATGGTGACCTGGGGGCTTTTTGGGAAGGGCCTGCAGGGCATGGCAGAGAGCAGAAATGGGCATCCTGGTGTTTGTACTTCCTAGCAGAGGAAATCTTAAAATAGCAGCAGCTGTTCAATCTAAAGATATTACAGTGGGAGAAAAACACACGTTTCAGGGACTGTTTTTTCTGCGTCTCTCACCAGCCCTGATCAGTTCTCACTGCTAGTGGAGAAGTGCTCAGTTAGCTCACCAACTGCTAGCTGGTGAAATGCTCAGAATGTGGGCACTGACATGTGCAGCAACCCACAGAAGGTAATTCTACCTAGTTGTGGTTGTGTTGAAGGTTTCCCTCAAAGAAATCAGGCCATGACATTGACACCTAAAAAAAGCCACAAAACCTTCATTATAGTGTTGGTGAATGTAAGGATAATATCAAGCCCCTGCTTGGTATGGAAGCACTCAATTTGTTTATCTGCTGTCATGTGACAGTGGATAGGTGTGATAAAAAACAGAGAAGTAACCTTATGCATGGAATAGTACATACAGGTTAGGAGCAGAAGGCAAACCCACTGCTCCTGTCAGATGCCTCTGAGCATCTGTCCCTCTCTGAGGCTTCAGAACTGTAAATACTAGTTAGTGATTTCTCTCTTCTCAAGGACAGGGAAGGGATTCAGATGGAAGCAAAGTAATGAATTGCCAGTTAATGTACAGTTTTCCTGTCCGTTCAATATAAAGACAATACTTTCTCTGGTAGAGGTGATCTCTTTTTTTGAAGTAGGAATGATGGAAGAAATTAGCATAAATTTTGTGTTTATTGTCAGAGGTGTATGATTACAAGGAACAAGTTAAAGTAACAACAGAGAGAAATGTCTTCTTTAGATATGAAGAAAATGATTATGTAAATGGTATTTGGGTAATGCAGTTTCTTCCCCCATACTGACACTTCAAAGAGCTACACCAGCACTGCAGGATAAATGGGATGAAGCAGGCACATATTCAGATCTTCCTCCACCCACTGTCCCCCGCTTTACTGTTTCTAAATGTTCATTTGAGTACTTCTGAATTCTCACTTTCATCACTGAAGCAATCTAAATCCAGTTCAGGAACTACTATCAAGGTAGCACATCAGTAATCAATCTGAAACATCCTAATAGTTATTCTGCTGTTAAATCAATGTAATGTAGACTAGAATCATTAATTTCGCATGTTTTTCAGTTATGTCTGTTTAGTTGATTTACTCATGTGAAAGAATTAATGCTTAGGAGAGAATCTTTCTGTTGTGGCACCTTATGTAACATTGGCTGAATTGCTACAGAAGTGACGGGGCCAGAAGGTGCAGGAGGAAAGCAGTTCATGTTTCAGATACCAGTCTGAGTGCCTACTTGTAGCTTATAGAAAAGAGTTTAAACAGCTCTGCATCAGGGTTTATAAAGCAGTCCTGCTTGAATGCTTCATCTGGCAACAGCAGCAGCAGATCTAGGATCCTGGAATGTTTATGTGCCATTTGCTGTTTGGAAACCCTTGTTCTGGATTTGTCAGGAGTTCAGCTGATGAAAAATTAAGAGTGAAGAATCATGTTTTGCTTTCATAGCTGTATTCATATTGGGGTGCATACACCTGGCCTCGTTCTGTGCAACTTTAAAGTATATCATGTCCCTTTAAAGAAAAAAATTAAAAATAGTGTAAGAAAAATAAATATATCAGAGCTTTCAGTAATTCTAGAATACTGTCAATCTGAAACACAGGGAGGACTCTGGGTGTCACAGAATTTTCTTCTGTCCATAAGCTGTGTCTCATAAAGTGAAGGATATTGCTTTTTCTGTATTTCCCAGTTGTGTTTGCTGCTCCTTCTGTGACTACAAGCATGATGGATTAGCATCACATCTTCCCATCATTTTGTCCCAATTTCTTACAACCTCTTTCAGGTGCAACTGCATTTTTCAAATTCAAAATATCTATCTATATAGTTGTATAATGTCTAGATAGTTTGTAGATATCTGGAAAGTTGTCAAAAGAGTCAAAGATATCTTTTGTCTGATGCCAGATATCTTTAATATCCCCAGCCTGTTTTATTTGCCTAGGGATATTCCATTCTGCATTTTTATCTTAGAGGAGGTTGGAGGAATTCTTGGTTCCCCTTATCATAATAACTGTTGCTGAGGTGATATCAAAAGTGAAGGATTTGCAACTGCCCTTTAGCTACTCAATTCTATTGGAAGCCTTGTGCCAGAGAGAGATTTCTGTTTTACAGTTTTTAATCAAAAGCTACATCACAGAATTCATCAGAATGAAATCATACATAGCATCTAAAGTTCATCACAAATGATTCAATAGTGGTTATTTTAGGAGAGAACGAACACCAACCCTCAAACAAGCCAGAAATTATGACACTGAATGAGAACCGGGTTGGTTTCTTCTTTTGCTGTTTCTGGGTTTGCCCTCTGTAGCTGCTCCCTTGCATAGCCCAGTTATGTCTGTGTGAGCAGCACATACACTTTACAGTAGTGTAACATATTTTATGGGGATAACTTCTATCTGTGCATCTGCTTGCTCATTTTAGCCAATGATAAGTACTGAACCATTCAAAAATACTTTATTTCTATGATGTGATGTATTGCATTCCTATTTCCACAGAACAGGTGACATTTTCTTGCTGATGACTTGGTCAGTAGTGAAAATCAGGACTGCCAAGGAATGACTTATTCAATATCTGAATTTTATCTTGAAAAAAATGTGAGAGAAAGCAACCAAAACCTGCCAGTAAGTCTGAAGGTTAAACAGTTATTCTGTCTGACATTTATGACTGATTTTAAATATCAGCTTTTAAAGGAAAACAGGACTGCAGATACCATTTGAAGCTGATTTTAGAATGCCAGACTTAAAATAGAGTTGTTCCTAGGCACTTCTGTGAGGTTTTTGTGCATTCAGAGACTTGAATTGTTTGGAGAAATCATATGGGTCATTGATTTACCTGAATTTATGTATGTTCTTTCATGAAACTGAAAGACTAAATCTCTCCTAAGACAGTAGCCTACCCTGTCTTGCAAACCCCAACCCACTGAGGACTGAATTCCTCTGTAACAAAAGACCAGTGTAAAATACGACTGACTTAGAAGTAAATATTTTACCTTGTATTTAAATTAATGTTGCATGAACACCGAAGGCCAGACACCAAGTGTATTTAGACTGATATACTGCTGTAGCTTTGTTGAGTGAATACCATACTGGAAAGTGCTGAACTAGAAATGAAAGTCATTAGTCTTGAAAACAGGGTCAGTGAAAGAAAGTTGTGCCGACAGCAAACATTTATGGGAGACAGGCATCTTTTCATTTACCATGGGCTGCAGCAGTCCAGACAGCAAAATAAACAGAGAGAACTGTGTTAGTGCTTGGTATTTGCCTGGATAAGACTGATCTGTTGCTAGTATATATTGATTTAAATCTAGAGGACACTGAGGGAAGGAAAAAACAACCAGGAGTGATGAAGAAACTATTTTAGAGCTCTTTATGAATAATTCAGTAACATAATTTATTTCCATCTGAGTGATTGATAATTGCTAATTTTTCCCCAAAACTCTCATATTGTCAGTATGCAGAAGTGTTATGCATATGGTTTTCTTCTGGACAAATACTGCCGTGCCTCATCATGTTCAAGTTTATGTATAATCAGCATGGCTTTTAATCCCTGTATAATAGTGTAGAAAAGGGTAGTACATATGTTTTTCCAAAACCCAAAAAATGGGCTGAACAGAGTTTACAATTTTAAAATATGATCTCAATGTTATTTTGCCATATGTAATCCGGTCCTGAGGTTTCTAGGGGATGTTGAACAGTTGGGTGTGAATTTGGTCTCTGCAATTGCCAATAGGTGAGTAATGGCTTTGTGAGATAAACCATCCCTATAAATATGTTGCCTGTAGACTAGAGATGTCTGGGAGCTTCCAGCAAAGCCCTAGATCTTCCTGTTTTTCTAGGAAAGCCTATAAAAGAAGCTTCTCATTTCAAAACAATTCTCTTTCAAAATATGGCTTTTAAAGAGAATATTCCCATGAAAATTTATGTATAAATTTATAGTTTTTTCATTCATTTGCAGGATAGCGTCAGGAATAACAGACAACCTGGTGTTCCCTGCTGTTCATGAGCCATTTCAAGATGGACTACTTAACAGAAAACAGTCCTTTTTACCTGATTGCATAAATGTGAATCAGACAAAGTGTTGAGCTTTGCTTGTCTTTTAGTTAGAAGACTGATTTTTGTGTTACAGATTTTTGTTACTTTTTGTCAGTGTTGAAAAATAAGTGCTAGGTGGCATCAGTCCTCCTGAGAAATGGGATCACAACTGACATCAGTAATGGAAAGGAAGCATAAGTGTAGCAGGTATCTGTACCATGTTGATCTCAAGGATTTAAGGATCTTAATTTCTTTAATTGTGTTGAAAATAGAACTTTTAATATTTTCAGTGGATATGGAGTTAATTTTTTCCCATCTTTAGTGGAATATATTGGTAGTCTTGATGGACAGCTGTCTTTCATAGGTAAGGGGAGAACAGGTTTATAACTGGTGTTTTTACTGCTGACAAGAGCTTAAGTCGGAGATTTCATGTGATTAAGCCTGGGTGAGTTGAAGTAATATCCTCTGTTTGGTCTGTGGGGCACTTACAAATAATACTATTCCACATGGATGTTCCTGGCCAGCTGGTATGGCTGACTGCAGCTGTGTTAGCTGCTGGATCATCTGCCTCAGACATCAGCTATCAACTTTCTCCCTCCATATTTCCTTGAACCTTTCCCCTCCTATGTGGCCTCCTGGGCCCTCCCATGTTTGAAACATTTCATAAACTCTTTAGTTTTGGCTTTGAGAAGTCTAAGAGTTTCATTTTGACAACAGGTCGAGTCTATCAGCAGGTTAGCAGTGTTACATAGTTCAGATTGTTAAAGGCTCTTTTGAGGCTATTTTCCTTGTTTCTGACAAATGACTGGCCATTGGGATGTTGCCTAACAATTTCTTAAATGTCCTTTGCTGATTCTGCTCTTGAGCTAGAAGAAAGCCTTAGAGAGAGCAAGAGACATAGAGAGAGACAGAGACAGAGAAAGCAAATCAGTAAATATTGCTTATGTCTGAGAGATTGTATCTTATTTACTCTGTGGTTCATCTTGTAGGTCTGATACCCACAAGTGAGCCCTGGCCAAATGGCAGATTTTGATGAGACCTGGGTGCACATCATTCTTTCCACATTGCCATTTCCTATGGAAGAAAACTCAGGCATGTGGGCAAGGGGGGAATTGCAGTGTTTTCTACCAGGAAGAATGGGTTTATTTTCCTAGGTAGGGTGTGACAGCTCCAGGGGCCCATCTTTTCCACCCAGCACATAAATTTTGACACAGATGTATGTTGTGCATGCCCACTAGATGTTTTTCCAGATGGGCTGCTCGAGCTCTGTCTTCACACTTCATGCTGTAGACTGAAAAGTCACTTTCAGAAGTTGGGAGATGCTGCTTTCTTTCAGTAGGAGATAGCACCAGAAAGGGAAAGTAATGCTCATGATTTGGAACATTCACAATGTTGGGAAGAAATCTGAAAGGCAAGTGCAAAGGAGATGAAGGTTTCTTTACAGGTAAACCAATGAAGTAAAAGGCAAATTTAGAAGGAGGAGAGAGAATGTAAGTATTTTAAGTTTTTGTGTGTTTATATTGATTCTCAGTAAAAGATCCATAGACTATAGCATCAGGCAATCCTAGCTATCACCTAAGAGAAAAAATTCTGGCCATAATGAGTGCAGACAGAAGAGCTACAACAATACAGGGAATAATCTTCATGTGAGAAGTAAAGGAGAAATTGGGGGGAAGGTAGCTTCTTTCTTTCTGAAGCAAAGGCAGTCTGAAGATTTTGGTTGGTTGGTTGGTCTTTGTTTTCCTTTTTAGGTTTTTGTTTGTTTGTTTCTTGGCAAACAGTGCCGCAATAAGAGATAAAGTGTAAAGGTTTGGCAGCAGAAAGATTTGTGTGAACAGACCTGAGCCTCAAGATGCAAGGACTTCAATAATGTGCTTGGGAACAGAAAGTTTGAGAAATAATCAGGATATGCAAAAAGACCCTGGTCTTTTCATGAGAAAAATGCCTTCCAAAAACCATCAGGGACCATTTTCCCTTCTAAATCAAGTTTCACCCTCTTCAAGAAGTCTTTTTTTTCAGAGAACAGCCTTACTTTGCAATACTAGTGCAGCTGTACTGCCATGCGCAGGGAAAACTGTGGGATGGATGAAAGGCCCTGTTGAATTCCATAATTCCATACCCTGCAAAAGAGCAACCCCACTATGCCAAAGCATTGTTTATCTGTTTCCCACCTTTCACAAAACAGTACAAAACACAGAGAATTGCATCAAAAAGAGAAGATGGTGCCATGCAGCATGTCAAACCAAACTCCATGGTAGCTAGTGATTTGTCTTCAAAAGCAAATCAGCACACTTTCTTTCTTGGGGTTTTTTTTTTTTGCTTTGTTTTTTGTTTGGTATTTTTTGTAGGTTTTTTTGTTTGGTTGTTTTTGGTTTTTTTTGATTGCCCTAAGTTCTAGATAAGACCTTGTCTCAGGAGTGGAATAAGAGGAATATATTTGCACTGGAATTGATTTGATCTTGGCACAGATGAATAGGGAACTTGCTGGCAGAATGAGCATTTCTGAATGCTGCATCTTACCTCCTTGTACCTGGAAGATATATATAGAAGGCAGTGATCTGAGAATGGAGGAGCAGTAGAATTTTGCTTTAGCAATCTTCTTTTGAGGACAATTACTGTGGCATTTCATTAACACTCGGACTACTGCAATACCTTGATACTTCTCTTAAGAAAGCATTTTACCAGACTTGTACAACTGGATTCTTCTTGCATATCAGTAGTAGAAGGCAGCTGTGCTGGTGTCAGTAATGCCAGCACTCAAAAAGTCAGCGCAAATAAGGAGAACAATTGCATTGTCCTGGGGATCCTTTTCACTCCCATGAGCAGTGTCTTCTTTCAGCAGTACTGATGCACTAAAATATTCTTGCAGCCCTCACAAGATGACTTACTTCCCTGAAAGGGCAGTCTTGGGAGGTTGTCTGCTAGTTTTCCTTGCATATGTTAGCTTGGGGATATGCTATGGAAGAGGAGGACTGAGGGCTCAGGGAGGTGAGTTTTACTGCTGCTGAAATATAAATACACCACTGAGCTGGCAGCATTGGGATGCTGCTGCACTTATTTGCCCTGAGGAAAGAAAATTATCACATTTATGAAGGTGGAGTGATGACCCTCAAGCATATTTAGCTCCCCTCCTTCTGGCTTCTTCTGTGTTAACTCCTTAATCTCTCCAGTCTTGCACTTGGTAGGAGGTGGTCTTTTTTTCTGCACAGCTTCAACCACAGGTTTTAATAGGAGCTTCTGTATTATTTAGGCTTGCTGGCTTTTTTGAAAAGGGACGTATGTCAGAGACAAGACAAAATAGGCTAGAAATGCTATAGCAGTGTATTCTTGTCACTATTCTCATACTTGTCTGTTTATCTAGCAAATGGGGTCCTGGAGAAAGACAAGAAAGAGAAAAAAGATGTTTGAGATTGTTTGAGCAGCACAGCCACTCAATTCAAAGCCACGTTTAACCAACTGGACGCTGTAACACCTGTCTTAAACAAGCCTTGAAGAAGTAAGTTACTGTGAAACAATTTTAATGAGAACAGGAAAGAAACCACATTATGCACTGCTGGTAACTAATCATCCTGCAATGTGGCTTTCGCTGAAGTATTTTTTATTGTTTCAAATGACCTGGTGTTCTGAGAACAGTGCCTTTGTTTATCCTTGCTTCATAAATCCAAAAATAAATAAATAAAGGAGAACAGTATTGCGAAAGGGGTAGCAGAGAGAATGCTGCAGAGCTGAATTTACTGTTCCTAGGGAATTTCAGATACATTTCTAGCATTGCTGCCTTACATTTTGTCTCTTCAGAGACAAAACCAACTTTCTTTAAGATTTCAAGGGTTGTAAAGTAAAAGTTCAGGACTCAAAGGACAGATCTTAAGTGATTTGAATGTTCTTGTAAAAAAAGTTAGGTTTTATGGTGGGAAATTAAAAGAAGAATCCTTTCAATAAAATCAGAATCTGTTTCAGGCCTTTGTTTGACATATGGGCTAGCATTTCAAGATCACATTTTTATTGAGTGGAGATGTAGGTCCAGATTTAAAGTGGACACTTTAAATCAAAAAGCTATTTACTATCCCCATTAAAAAATAGCGACCATTGATTTACACATTTAATAAAAGGAAGGTAACTAAGACATCAATTGGTAGCTGAGGAAATGGGCTGAAATCTGAGACAGTTTTCTGGCAGTACATTAATTATTATTTTTCCATAACCTCCCCAGAGGATGGAATTAATGCCACATCAGGAGGTGTGAAGTGTTTTATTTCTAAGGTCAGTGGGCCTACTTGTTTGTCTAAAGGAAGTGCTTAAAGCAGCACATATTAGGTGTTCCAAGGAAAGCATTTAAAACAATGTCATTAAAAAAGAAAGTTTGAAATTATTTTCTTAGTTTATTATTGATGTAATCAAAGAGACTTAGTTTTGTAAACAGTGAAATTTTTATTTGGAATTTCATTTCCTTATTTACTAAGTTCAAAAGGAAAATTTGAAAATCAGTTTGACTTCTGCTTGTTTTAATAGCTCATTTCAGTTTCTGGACAATGAAGGTCACACTGATAGAGTATTTCACCTTGAAAAGTTAAAATATTTTTATAAGTTTCTTTCTACAGCATTAGTGCTTGTCATAATTACTGAGCTACATGAATGAGACTCGTGGCTTTGCACTTGGCTGTGCTTTGCTTTGCTTAGTCTTTTCTTAACACTGATGCCCTTGTTGTACTCATTTCTGCTCTGTAAATCTGTAAAATGGGTTTTCCTATATGGAATGGCTCATTTGGCAGTGAGACTAGCTCGCATGATCCAGCAGGAGGAGCTTTTTGTTATGACTGAGAAAGAAATACAACCAAAGCCCAGGAGCCTCAGTGCAGCCCAGCTGGGGTGCAGACTTTGGCCTGCCCAGCCTTTCAGTTTTAAGGTTTTCTGCAATTCAAAGCAGAAAAAAGTGGGGAAGGGAAATGTTCCAAAATACTGGGGTTTCATAATTTTTCTTTAATTAAGTAGCATTAGGATTATGTACCAATATTTGTTAGCTTTGTTTACTCTTGTAATTAAATTATTATCACTCTTTGTTTTCCATTTCTGGCCTCAAAGGAAGGCTTTGTGTCCTGTTTAGATTTCATTTTGCTGCACTGTGATAGTGCATGCCGGGGTATCTGTGTTGCAGCATATTTAGAAGAGTAGGCATTTTTGTGATAAACAGTTCTGCCTAGTACTGACAGCTGTGTAATTGTAATAGGCTTGCGTGTGGAAGTGCTCAAGAACTTTTAATCAGCTTCCTTAGAAAAAAGTTCAAACATTAGCAGAGGTATAGACTCCTGTAAATATGTATTTGCACATTTAATGATTTACAAATCAGAAGAGTTACATGCAAATGATGTCAGAAGACATTTTTTTCCCACAAGCAGCAAGATAACAACAAACATCATTTCAAAGAGAGCATTTGGGGGGAGCACAGGGGATATGTGGCATGGACTTATAGCAGAGGCTGTGGGATTCTTTGTCCCGGTCACAGTGGGGTCCAGATAGCTCTGAAACCAGAGTGAGCCCCCTGTTGTGTGCCAGACACTGAAGTGGCTGCAGGTGCTGGGGGAGAGGCAGGCAGAGAGATGAGCTTGGGGAAACAAGGGGAGGGAAAAGCTGCTGACAGCACATATGGCTGGAGGTGTCCACCTGCAAGGAGACGCTCCATCAAACATGGGCATCCCTCTGAAGCATGGAATCATGACAGAATGGTTTGAATTGGAAGGGACCTTAAAGAACATCTAGTTCCAGTCCCTCTGCCATTGGCAGGGACACCTGCCACTAGACCAGGTTGCTAAGAGCTCCATCTAAGCTGGCCTTGAACACCTTCAAGGATGGGGCACCCACAGCTTCTCTGGGCATCCTGTTCCAGTGTCTCACCACCCTCACAGTAAAGAATCTTTTCCTAAAATCTATTCTAAATCCACGCTCTGTCAGTCTAAGAAGAGACTGGCTGGGGCACCCACACCTCTGGGGAACAGTGGCCATGGGTGGCCTGTGCCAGGGCAGTGCTGGCTTAGCACTTGGCAGTCTTGTTTTTTGTTTCTCTGATAACCACAGCATTGATCACAAGCTGGCATTAGCTGCCAATGAATTAAGTGAAAAGCTCTCAAGTGGAGATCATTTTGCCCACAACAGAATTTTAAAAAGATGAGCTTAGGAACTAGGTAGCTCAGGTCCAATATGCTGCCATTAAAAGCATGTATATTATTTTTGCATTGACTGTGTCATAGTCCATTAACACTACAGCTATTTCCCAGCTACCTACTTTCTTTCATTTTCTGCAAATTATTTCAGGTTCTTTGCCTGGGTCCGTGGGTTTTGCCTTTATTTTTAAAGCAGAACTAACTGTTTCTAGTATCCATCTGTGCTGCTGCCAGGCCATCAAAATCCCCAATTTCTCCCACAAGCCGCAAACCAACTAGTGAGTGGAAAAGGCAAAGACGTGATGTAGTCATGAAGGATGGAGAGCATTTGGGAAGAGGGATATCTCTCTCCTTTGGAAGCTTTGGATCTTGTCTGTCTCTGTAATTATTTTTAGGACATTAGCAGACATTTGGGAATAGAGGATAGAGCATTTGGGATTAGAGAGCAGGATTTTTTTACAGTGAACATCATTGTTCTTCATTCTCTTACACTGGAAATGCAGAGACATTTTCTTTATATGCAGAATAAGAGACCCAAACTAAAAATAGCTATTTAGTTCCCTTTGAAAAGTGAGAGTCCTGTGTCCTTACTACCAATCAGAACCTCTGTCTATCCATAGCAGGACTGAATGTATTGAGCCTTTGAACTGTGACTGTAGATACTGATAAACCATCTTTATAGCTCAATAAGAGCTATAAAATCTGTCAGTTCTTTGCTATATAAACTTGTGCTCCTGGTAGCATTTGCAGAATAAGCTGGATATTTTAAAGATATTTTTCTGCACAGAATGTGAAATACTACAGTACAGATGAAACCATTTCATGTTATAAGTTACTGGAGCAATGTAGACATTGCCTTGATTTGGGGTGGATCACTGGAAGATTTACATCTCTGTGGGCTGCCTGTCAGGCTTCATGTTAGAAATGATACTGATGCTCTTCAGTCTTTTGGCAGGTCATCAGTTACTCTTTTGGTTAGGTGAAACTTGCATGTTTGGCTCAGTAATGGTTTCTAAACAGAAATGGGAAGAAGTGTGAGGAGAGAAGATAGAAAAAAAAGCAGGCTGAAAATGTTCAGTTCTGCAGAAACCAAGGTACATTTCATTTATTTTAGTGCCTAAGTGAATAGATCCATGGGCCTAAGGTAAAAGCGCAGGAGATATATAAGTGCAGTTAAGGAAAAAAGCACACTGCACTATATTGCAACAGAAATGCTTTGTTGATAAAATTACACTCAGGGTAATGCATGCTGTGATTTCTCATTCATTTTAGACATACAACTTCATTTTCTCCCAACTCGTAATATTTTGACTTAAAAGTTTTGGTGTCTGTTCCTCTGTGTATTTGCATTCAGAAGATCTGGTGGCTGTGGCTCTTCTAGCTACAATTTGACTGTATTGATGATTTCTCTGAGTTCTGAGTTTTTTACACTATTGGCCAGCTACTGAAATTAGTTAAATGAGAATACTGAAATATTCAAAGTCAATAAATTAAAAATTGTAAAACTTCAGAAATTTGTTTTATTTCCTGAATCCACATCAGTTCCTAGCTTTTCAAACTTGATTCTACTCTCATACTCTTGTATATCAAAATTACCTCTCCTGCTATCCATTAGTATAACCAGTTAAGTGAGAAGTTAGCTTGTACTTCTTCCTTTCCAAAAAAGATTTAGTATTCTGTATTTTGTATAAAAGTAAAATATGGAATGAAAAGCCTCATTATTTAATGAAGAGTGGTGAGTATAGTACATGAGATGCCTGACTATCCTTTTAAGATAAGTCAAGCTTGTAAAAGAGCTTGGTTATATAAAGTTTCAAAGGGCATGACAGATTTGGCTTTTCATGCATGAGGATGGAAGGGGTCTTTGAACTCTTGCATTCTCAACATTTCCTAGTCCTAGTCAAACCCTTCTGGATTAAATTCTGGTTTTTTTTTCCCCATTATCTAGTATGGGGAAAATCTGCCAGAGTAGGGAAGCAACAGGGAATGGTGCCTTTTTTTTTCCTTTTTTTTCCTCTATGTGTGGGATGTGTGTTGTGAGAAGAGTCAAGTTGCTGTACTCTTTTATAAAGCTTGATAGAGATGAATTGACTCTGGAGGGCACAGTTTTTGACAAACAAACCCAAACTCTCATTTGATAACACTTGATAACAGTTGCTGACACTTAAGAAGAGGAAGGCAATTACTGAGAAAGCAGTACATTGTTGTAATTTTACATGATAACAATGGAAAACTGGTGTATTCCAGTAACATTGTCAGGAGTGAAAAGAACCAGCAAATTTAATTCTTTAGGCCATGAATCTCCAGGATGCAATCTGAGGGAAAATCCATGCACACATCTGAAATAATATCACTGGACATTGTACTGCTGGGCTTTGAGGCCAGGGATTGGGAAGGGCTTCCAACTCAAAGAATTTGTGTGTTGGGGTATAGAAGAGAATATATGAAGATGTCTTCATATGTGTCTCATATGAAGATGTAAATGAAAATGCCCTGATCCAGAAAAGACATTTTTGCATGGCTTTTATATACACTAAAAATGTGTCAGGAATAAAAATTACAATATCTGTGGTAAAAAAGAAAATTGTAATTGCCATAAAAATAATTTCACCTAAAAATAGGTGAGGGGGTACATAAATTATCTTTTTATTCAAGTTCTGTACAGTGATGACAAATACTGCCTGTCTTGTAAATGTAGTTGACTGTCTCTCTTTTCAGATAAGCAGTGATTGTGAAAGAGGCCACTGAAAGCCCCACTTTTTATAGTGGTCTGTTTTTACATTTTATTGCTGTCATCTTTAATTCATGCTTCTTTCCATTTTTATCTAAAGCTTTCAGTAAACTATTCCTTTATGAAAAAGCTTCTTGCAGAGATGTACTGGGTGCAGAATGAGATTTGTCCATTAGTACTTCAAAGTGTAGAAAATTGCATCTCTGAGCTGTGGAGCTCTGCTTCAGATTTCTCCTGTCATATTGGCAAAATAATTACAGTGTCTGTAAGATGTGTATAATTAGAAGTTGTAATGGGAGTTCAGAAGTACTTTCATGATGGTTTAGAAGTATGAGTATGGGATGCTGGAGTCTTGTGATACCTGATGTTCTCTGTTTCCCTTTCTTTCTGTCATAGCTTTGTTGCTGTTAGGGTGTACTGGCATAGGCTGTCTTATTTCAAGGATAATGATATTTATCTAACCTGTCTGTGACTCCTTGGAGCTTATGATTGCTAAGTCATGTTCCTGACACAGTTATGCTGCACCTTAAAATAGTACAGTCTGTAAAACTGGGAGGTACTTAACTATCAATGGATTTGAACAGCATATTAAAAATAATCGTTCTCAATTTCCTGTGAGGCATTTTGGTGCTTCTCTGTTGCTTTCATTGACATCATTAGCATGAAAAAAAACCAGATGTGAATTATGATTCCAGATGTAAGGGAATAGATTAAATAAACTGAATTATCCTCACAGGTACTCCACGCTTGCTGGAAGACTCTTGGAGGTAAGGTCATTGCTCACATGTTTCTGTGCTTATCATGAGAAGATATCTCTGCCACACCAACTCCAGCTGGCCTAGTTTCCAAACACTTTATCAAGCGTGACACTGCTTTTTACAGTCTCTGGAGTTGTACTGAGCAGTGCGAGAGTGTGATTCAGTATCTCATTTTTAAGGATTACCACTTTGGCATGGATAGGATTTGCCAGTAACCTACTGATTGCCCATAACACAATTCAGGGCAAAATAATCATAAAAGAAGCAATTTGTTTACAAAATAGGAATACAGAAAGCTATACACAGTTGCAAATGTTTTTGAGATGGGATGCAACAAGTGAAGGAAGATCACACCTAGATTGAGTTATCCTTAGATTAGCCCCAAAGCTTCTCTCCTTCTGTCTGGTTGTTTGCAGCATCCATCTAATTGTGTGGCTGGGCATCATGTTCTTATGCAGAGGAAACCTGTTCTTACGCAAGCTCTACACTTTTATTCATGGAACAGAAATTTGATCTGCACATCTATGTTTTCTTTGCATCCAATCAGGCCTGCGGTTCTGTTAAGATTTACATCATCATCCTTTTGTCCTTTCTTGCCTGGATAAAGCTGTTCCTACCTGAGGGCAGAGAATTATTAAGTCCCCTCTCACTGGACCGTGCAAGGACACAGTGCTGTGTTAAATTATTAACCTACAAATTGCCAGCCTAATGTGAAGTGCAACACTCTCCTTCAGTGGTCATGGCAGTGTTTGTGCTCCATGTACAGTCTTTTCAGACTTTGAATCTTACATTGTATGTTACAGCTGTAGCTTGTCAATCTTTCTGTATCCTCTAAGTGGAATTAATACCTGTGGCTCACTGGTGTGGATTAGCCAGAGTCATTGCCAGTCTCTTTGCTGACTTTTAGCCTGCCCCAAGACCAGGCATGATAATGGGCAGAAGAAAAAATACATCCCATTACTTCCAAAGAGGTCCTCCTTTTCTTTTTTTCTATCTGAAAAAAAACCACAAAGCAAAACAGAGGAAACATTTCCCTCGGACCTTTATGAAGGTTTCTTTGTGCTGGTCAGATTCCTCTCTACCAATGAGCAGACAGCTGTTTATTCATTCAGAGAGAAGGGAGCTCAGTTAGAATGTATGGTTTATTGGTAGTGGTAATGTGTTAATCCTATGGATAGGCTCCCTGGGAAAGAAATGCAGGATGCAGGACTGATAGCTAGTTTAATTTTTTTTCCCTCTAGCTTATTTAAATGCTTAGGGCTTTGAGAATAGATTTGTTCACTTCAACTGTCAAGAAAGTGGTGTCAAGTCCAGCAGCTTCTCAGGTGCATGGCATGGTTTTTTTGTTTGTCTTTTTTTTTTAATTACTTTGTTAGTGCTAAATCAGGTCAGCAGCGCTTTGGATTTGATATAGCACACTTACTTGGAGTTCACCAGTCTTCTCAGAAATATATGAGAATACCATAGTATGATTGTATTCTTATACATGCTTATACATGGTTGCCATTGGTTTCTATATTATGATCCACAAGCACTGGCTGGAAGGTAGATTTTAGCCATTTCTGTTACTGTGGCTGCCTCTGTGTTTGCATCTGTTTCTGTGGATGTGAACAATCAGGCAGCAAAATAGGAGAGGAGATCTCTACAGTATTATTGCAATAACTGCAAGGAGTGCATTTGTATTTCAGAATTCTGTTGCGGTGTCTCTGTCATTGCATTCCCAGCAGCATCTGCAAATTTTTGCCTTTGTTATTTTTTTTTCATGGACAAAGTTGTGTGCTTTCATTAAGTGAGACTGTATGATAATTTAGGCAGAATGTGACCATGTATTTTTTGCCATTTTGTGACACATCTGGTCTTGACAGGTTCTTCTTGGCAGGTTCTCCTTGTACACTGAGTTTGGGAACTTGACTGGATTTGGGGGTTTGAATTCAATAGTGGTTGGGGATTGGGTATTTCAATACAGAGATTAAAAGTATTCTGCTCATTTTAGGGGAATTGCCTTGTTCTCTTCACCTGCAAAATTGAATGTCATTATTGATAATACAACGCTATTTCCTACTGTGAAAAGGAATATTAAAGAGCAGTTTCAAGTTTTATGTCATATTTCTGTGTTTAGTGTCTCTTTTAATTAAATCCACACTCCATAAAAACACATGAAGTTTTGGGTAGACAAAAATAAATTAATTGAAATTTGTGCCCATTATATGAAGTAATTTCACCATTATCTGTCAGGAGGTTGGACAGGATGACCTCCAGAGGCTCCTTCCAACCTAAAATTGCTCTGGTTCTGGTAAGTGAAGAAATATACTAAATATTTCCTTGTTTAATTCAGGTAATTTTTCTGGATGTGTGTGGTGTACACCACCTAGGGAGATTTTACAGTAAAAAGGTGCTATTCTGATTCTTTTGGAAGTTGTGAAATGCTTTCTGGGATTTTGAGTATGCCTGTTTTTTTACTTTGGGGATTCAGACTTCCACACTAATTGTTCCACTGAAAACTTTTGAGGAGAAAAAGCTTTGTACCATGAAAAGTGTAAAATGGAAGGTGTGAAACAAGGAAGCAATGACAGAACTTTCTTCAAAATAACATGTAAATTAATTGTTGACTAATTTTAATACTTACAATGCAGTGAGACATGAAATCCTATGCTTGTTAAAACAGATTGGAATAACTTTTTCTCTGTATTCATCCTACTGGGATTAATTTAACTAATCCTACAGCTACATAATGAATTTCTTTGTAATTAGAAGACAGAAACATTTAAGAGTTACAGATGGAATCACATCACTAGTTCATGAGTAGCTGGGACTACCTCACTCATTAAATCAATGAACTCTTTATAAAAATAATTGCAGTATTTCCAATATGAAGGACTCTGAATTTTAAATCAGGATTATAATGATTAAGATCACCCAGTTTAAGGAAATACTTCACTGCTTCTCTATTGCAAAAGTACTTTAAATTTTACCAAAAAAATTGCATTAAATACATATGTTGCATTAAAATAATATCAGTCTATATTTATTTGCTTATATACTGAAATGATGTTTTATTTGGTGTATTCTGTTTTTCATTTCCATAATAAAGTGTGTGTTTGAAATTTATCTCAGAATTTCTCAATTATTATCTATATTATAATTTTATTTCCATGTTCCTATGTTCACAAAAAAAATTCCACAAAAATATCTGGAGAGTAAGACCCAGCTACAGTATGAAAAAAAGGTTTGAATTCAAATTGAAAAGAAGCTCACGGTGGCAAACCTGGGCTGAGGAAAGCATTTGACCTTGAGCACGACAGAGGCAGGCAATGAGAGAAGTTTGAGGTGATTTATGATAATGGTGAATCTGCCTGTCTGTCAGGTTAAATTCAAGCCTTCATATAATTTCTGTGTAAACTCTTTCCAGTATAATCCTTTTTCTCCTTTCAGTCTTTATGTAAAACAGGGTAAACCTCTGACAGGTCTCGAGTGAAGGTTTATCCGTGTTATTAAAACAGATCAAACTTCTATGAATTACCATGAAATTATTTTTCCCACTTTTTTTCTTTCGTTTCAATTGAAATTAAATCCCTGTAAGAGAATTAACAGCTTTGATTTATACCATGAATCTAGTAGGGATTAGTGTTCCCAAAAAAGGCAATTTGAAAAATGTGGCAGTGGAAAGTAAATGCATGAATACCTTCTCTCTCATTCTGCTTTGCTTGGGAGAGTGTTATGAGTAAAATATATGGAATTTTTGCATGCCAAAACTGGAGAGGAGGTGATGATGATTTTTATTGCCATTATCATTGCTAGATTTGGTACATGTGTCCATTCTGACATTGATGTTCAACTTTTGCATCCCACACCTGTGCCTTTTGGAAAGGTTTGTCTGGAGTGAAAAAGAACCTGGACTGCCTCTTTCCCTACCTCCTTCCTAAGGAAGCAGCATCCAGGCTGCTAGGGATGTTGGTCCCTGATGTTCATGTGGAGGCTGGTACCTTAGCCAAAATCTGACTACCTTCTGATGTAGAAAAAAGTGATTTCTGATGTTAGAAATCATTTGGTAGACTCCAGAAGTTGAGGGGGAAAACAACGTTGAGTAAAAGATGTTAGGACATGTTCACATGCACAAAGATTTATTGGCAGGGTTTGTAACTGATAGCGTGTGTTGACTGTAATGGTGAAGAAAGGTAAACAAAGTAGGAAAGAGTGAGAAAAGGGAAAAGACAAGCTCTTCCCAGGGGCCATCTGAGAGGAGAAGCATCAGGGGCACTCCAGATCAACATCCTTTACTTCGAGTCCCCTCTAGTTCAGCATGTGGCTCTCCCTGTGACACTTAACCCTCTTGTGGCTATGTGGTTCTCCTCAGGAGCTGTTCAGGCTCCAGATGATGGTTCCTGCATGGGGTGCTGGTAGTGCCGGCTGGAACACGTGGATGTCAGCGGCTGCTGAGATCCCTGCACCCTTGCATTTGGGTCCGCTCATATAAATCAAGCCCCACAGCTGAAGAGGGGGAGAAGGGTGGGGGAGAAAAGAGGTGATAACCATGCCAGTGCCAATCCTTTTCCATGCAGTCCAGCACAGCAACACTGGTTGGGTTGGCGTGGCCCATGTTATGGCCCACGGACATAACAGCCAAGGTTGCAGGTAGGATGCTCTGAGCAATAGGCTGGGCTCCTAAAGGTGCTGTGCAAGAGCCAGAGCAGTAATTTCATCCTGGATTAAAGTCTTTGGGAAAGTTTAGCAGATGATTTGAAAATCTTTGGGAAAGGCAGGAGTCACAGGAAAATAACACAGATTTTTGAGTAAGTGCTACAAAACCTGTTTTAGTCTTGACAACTAAAAGCTGTAATTTTCTTTTTCCTCACAATTTAGTTTCTCTGAACATGGTTTTGTCCACTTTTTTGATGTCATACACTTCTAGGCATTTTGTTTCTAAGATTAATGAGCTTTACTAAGGAGCTGTTGGCATTGAGGTCCTATTTTGGCAGCTCTCCTAAAGAAGAAATTTGTTTTCCTTCCATTCCCATTAACATTGTGCTACTACCACTCTGTACACAGTCACAGTATTTCATGACAGTCATCAAGAGGCTCCTTTTCTTGGCAATGTCTTGTGTTTCTTTTCTGTTTTGCCTAAAAATGCATGCTTAGAATAAACCATAATTTGCAAAAAAAAAAACCATCTTGTCAGGTTATCATCTTTCTGTAAGCAGAGTTATAGAAATTTACCACATTTTTCTTTTGCAGCAGTTTCTGACTTGAGCTGCTATATGAGACTATGGGTTTGTTCAAAGGAACTCCAAGTCTCCTTTGTTCAGGCATTTCACTTGTCTAAATTTTTCTATCAGATATACTCCAACCATGACCCTTTATCACTGTCTGGTTATTTTTCCTTCATTCTGACACCTGCCACAGCAAATGTCAGCTCACCAGGGAGTGTTGTCCTTTGCTGACACTTGAATATCTCAAGGAAAGGAGGGCTTCTGATATGTAAAGGAAATGGCTTCTCAGAGTTACCATCTGCATGCTCCTGCTTCACCTCCTTCTTTATTTTCAAGCACAGCTCTTGGTGGATTCTCTGACAATAATGAACTCAGATTTCCAGGGCTTCTCACTGTGTGGTTAAGACTACTCTGGTGGCTGCAATGTTCCTGCAGATCAGTATGGCAGAGGCACAGGTCTGTCAGGACTTATACTTCCTCAGGGTTTGGGTGGTGTTGGACATGGTCCTGTGATCATGCCCTGGGCTCCATTAGGAAGAGCTGTGCGCTTCCTGATGGTGGAGAGAGCTGATCCTTTTTCACTGCTTGGCACTGCGGACATCAAATCTGAAGTGCTGGGTCCAGTCCTGGACTCCCCAGTGCTCAAGCAATACAGTGAGTGAGTCCAGTGGAGAGCCACAAAGATGCCTGAGAGACTGGAATATCTTTCATTTGAAGGCAGGACAAGAGAGCTGGGGCTGTTCAGCCTAGAGAAGAGAGTGCTGGTGTAGGGGAGGTTGTTACTAACATGGATTCTTTTTCCCTTGATTTGTTCTTAGGTGGGGAGAGAAGTGCACAAACTATTCAAGAAATGTGCACAACATGGATTCATACAATGTCATCACGATGCTTGATTCTCTATTCTTTTCCTAATAATTGCTGTCCTTTTATTTGTCCTTTCAACCAGCCCCTGCTATCATTCATTTTTTCGAAGAGCTATTCACAGTGAGTCATGTATCTTTGTCAGAGGATGTAATAACTAAGGTTAAGCCCACTTTTGGAAGTGTTTGGTTGAAATTATTTTCTTCATTCCTATTTTACATTTATCGTGTTGGGTTTCATCTGCTATGGTCCAGTCCCAGCAGTGTGAATAACTTCTGCAATTTTTCCCCCATTTTGCTGATTTTGAATACCCTGAACAAAATTAAAACCCCATCAATCATTGCCACATCACTGTTTCACTCCTTTTTTAAAAACATTTAGGATGACATTGAATAAATTTGATGTAAAAGTTGACCATTTGTTTTCTGCTCTTACTTCCTACTTTTTCCTTTTACCAATTTAATTTTTCCTCAGTTCTCTGGAGCTGGCCTGGTGTATAGGAAGTATGGAAAATAAACATACATAATCATGAACTCTTATAAGATGCTGGAGCATGTTTTATTGGACCTGCTGTTCCAAAATATCTCAGCATTAGCATCTGTGGCTTTATATACTTGTGAGCTAATATTTTGGAACATAAAAATGTACCACAATTATTGTTTAGCATGATGAAAACATATCCTTTATTTTCTCCCTTGACAGAGAACAGACATTTTTATTTGATTGTTCTGCTTTTCTTTTGTTAGAATTAAAAGTTTTACTTTCTCTTATAATTGTTGATAAAATTCAATGTTAGGCTTATTTTATGTCTAACATGTAGAAAAGACTCCTTGAATCTCCTGAAGTGTGGTATGTTCTTCTTCCGTGGTACATTTCTTCTTCTGTGGTACTAGCTCATTTGATTTTTAATTTAAACTAATTGCTGTCATTGCTCAATTTTCTGTGTATGTGTGAGCATGCATATCTTAACATGGATTTTCACATATTTTCTAAGTAGATTAAGTTTTTATGTATTTTATGTTTCTTTCACAGTTGTGTATGTCTCTTCATAGAAACTCTGGAAATGTTTTCTACCTATGTTCTTATTAAGCTGCCTTAAAATTTGAGGTATGGTGCTTGGATGTTGTAGAATTACCTCCTTAATAGTCCATGTGAAAATGGAGTTCATTGCTTTAGACTTGAGTCTGTTTACACATACTGTATAATTATTTGGGTCTTCCCACTTTTAAAATGTGTTCATTTAACTGCAGTTTAGATTTCTGAGGAGGATGCATCATGGTCTTAGCCAGAATTAAATACATTGGTTTTACTTTTATGATGGCATAGAAAGACAAGGCTTCAGTTTTAATAACATGCTATAATATCTTTATCACTGTCCTTAGATTAAACAAAAAAATTTATTAAGATAGCATGAAAGAGGGTATCAACTGTCCCTTTTAGAGAAAATGCTTGCTGTGATGATCTGGAATTCTTGCAGCAATTCTAGGTTTCTGACCTTAATACTTAACACAGTAAAACACAGGAGGGAAAGATAACAAGGATGAACAATGAATTCACTATCTCTGATGGTTTTCACTTGTCCCATCACTCTAAAAAACAAAGACATGGCTTATTGTCATCTGGTCCAGTTAAGAGTGAAATCACTGCCAGCAGATGCCATGGTTGGGCTATATGGTGCTTTATGAAGTTGTCTTTCTGCTCACAGGGATTTAGCAATGGTGCAGCAGAACAAATCTGTCTTCTTGACTGCTTGGACTATAATGTGGTTGAAACAAGGGTGGAAAGATACAGTAGAAAGATGAGAATTAAGTGAGGAAAGGAATGATGGTAAAAACAAGGTGTGAGGAGAGAAATGAAATTCTTTCTTTTCTGAGTGTGTTCAGGAATAATCTCAAATCCACTACAGATGATGGTAGCTCAGACTCCTGTTTTTGTAGCAGGAAGGACCAAAAATTGTTATGAATTGGTGGGATCACTGCTGATTTTCCTTGGGTCACTCCTTCAAAATCTCATGCCTCTGTTACTGATCCCATGCAATGAAAGAAAAGGTTCTGTGACACAGAAGCCAATCATACAGTAGACAGCATGCAATCAGTTGGTATCTTGATTATTTAAAATATGAATTTTCCTTCCTTTCCAGGAGTCTTTCATCTTACTATCACATTAATATGTGACTTTAGGAGCACATTTGAAGGTCTCTTATTGTAAAATTATTTTTAAATATCCATTTTAGTGCAATCAAGTTGCTTTTATTCTGTCCCATTTTGCTAATGGTTGTTGTTAATTTTTTGGCAGAGGCTGTAATGACTGTTTCCTGATGACATTTAAACCCAGACCTGTGCACAAAAGAAAGGGATTATTACTTTGAGAGTTCTCTATGATCAAGAATAAGGCATGATTTACAGACTTGTTTACTACTTCTATGACAATTATTGGAAAATAAAAGTTTATGTTTGGTAAAAAGAGTGAAGTAGTAATTTATTTTGGAAATGATTTTGTGGAGTATATCACAAACAAATCTTCCTTGTTGACTTTATTCTTGAGGTTTATGACACACCAGGCACTTGGGAACCATTATTTTTATAGAAATTAATATTCAGCTTCTTTTGTGTTTTATCCTGTTGTTGCTCAAAGCTCAACTTTCCTCTCCCAGTTTTCTTCTAACTAGGGAATGGTTCTACAATGCTTTCTATTCATAGTCTTGCTGGGCTTTCAGTTCTTTTTCTGAATTGTCTTGCTTTATTTTAAAGTCAGGGAGGGTACTGTGTCATAACTGCTTTATCTTTTTCTTTTCCTCTGAAGCACTTTTGACTCGTAGCACCAGAACACAAGAATGTCCTGCAGGGAAAGGCCAGGGTCCATCTAGCACAGCAAAGTGTCTCCAGGAATTGCAAGAGAAGCTGCAACTGAAAGGCAGCGTGCCAAATTGATCACTTGGTGGTTTCCTTCTTACCTTGCCCAGCCTCCACACGTTAGTGACATCAGAGGGTGCATTTCCCACCCAGTTTTTTTATCGTTGGTTTATGGATAAGGTGTCCATGAATTGGTTTAATATCTTTTTGATCCTGATAGTGTAAGTTCAAGAAGATCACTATCTGCTAATTTCACCTTTTCTCAACCAACCTTCTAGTTCCATTGAGTGCCATTTCTTCTGGCATTTCAGGGTTTGGTGAACAACATTTTCACCTTCACTTATCCAATGCTTTCATAATTTTTGCCTTTTTATAAGATGACTCAGAACAGAAGCTGATTTTTGTACTCTGAATTTTTTTGTTTTATGTGGGTAGCTTGTTTTATTCTTTGAACATTGCCCAGGTAGAAGTTTGGGGGCTGGACTTCAGAATTACAATAGCAAAGAGTGCTACATATTTGCAACCTTTACACTGCCAACACAAATATTTTAATATAGTTTACAGCTTGTATAAATACCCTTCTGATGCCATAAAACATACATTGTATTAAACATAGTATTTGTAACTAGTTTTTAAGATTAGTAAGTCGTACCAAATGTTATGAAATCTAGCTACTTCTTTAGAAAAGCTAGGGCATCTTCTGTGCAATTAGGTATACAGACAACATTTGAAATCAGTGGCTGGAATCTAAGCATCTTTCCAAGGGAAAGTTCTTCAATTAGCTTATGATTTTTGCTCCTTTTACGCAGTGATGTGGAAGCTGACCTTGAAAAACCCCTGAAAGTGATCCTGCAGTGGGCTGGCTACTTAGTTTGCGTTTTTGTAGTCTTATCAGTTTAATTATGGTTATACAGTGAAAAGCCAGCACTGTTGCAGTTATCCCAAGAACTACAGATATTTTATTAGCTGTAACCTCACTACTGCTGGTTGTGTCCAAAGAAGTGCTTTTCCCTAATTCATACTGAAATGGTACATTTGAATTTGCAGGCCAGCTTCAGTGCCAAGGTATCATGCTCCTCAGGGGAAAATCCTGGTCAGTGTAACATTAGCTTTAGTGAATTTTACACATGCCAAGCCTGTTATGATTAACCATCTTAACACAGTGCTAAAAAGGCTGTTTAGGTGGGAAATTGTGAGTCATTGTTGGAACATAATTTGTATAAAATGAATGATTAGTATCTTTTTTACAGTTGTTCTCTGTGCCAAAGCAACATCCCCTGTGATACCCTGTGTGCCAGGAAAGACAATTTTAATTTGTAAAGTGTGTTAACATTTCTACTCCACATACTCTTTACAGTTAAGGCAACCCCACTGAGGAGTAGAAACTGGTGACACATGGGGGACAAGGTGTCTCAGAACAGGTTGTGTCCACAAAAGCCAGCATGGATTCATGGCTTGGGTCCACTGCAGTTTGTGCCATCAGTCCAAACTAGTGACATTTCCAATAGCAACGTCTGCAAAGCACCAAATATTATCAGTCTCGTACCAGTTCTCCTAGTTGACAGTCAAGAGAACAGACTAAAGGCTGTAGTAGCCAATGTACATCTAGAGGTGCTGGGACAAAACGCCAACATGAAAAATACTCAGAATGGGTTTAACTTAAAGAAGGATCTACTTCTCCATCTTGTGCAGCCTGAATCTTCCTATTTTGTATGCTGAAGATGTTTAGTCATAGTTGCATTGTGTTCTGTGACAAGAATGAGTTTTTGAAATCATATCATCATATCTCACACCATGGTGTCATTTTACCATTTTGTGTCGAGCTCTCTCCAGTGGCATCACTGCAGCAATGTGTATGTGACCTTTTGTTGCCCTTCTGAAAGCAGCTGCACAAAATCTGCAGGAAAATAATTTGTTACGTGCCCATCCAGGCAGCTACATTATGGCAGTGCACTGTCCTTTAAATCTGTGGAAAGGAACTGCTTACATAGTAGATGACAATGTGGCTCTGCTGAGGTATGGGGGAAGAAATACAGAGAGCAGCAAACCCACTCAGAGTTTGCTAAACTCTGACAGTCAAGAGTGATGGGCCAGAGTCCTGGATAACCCTCAATCAAAGCAGGAAAGCCACATACTTGTGTGTAAGGTGTTGCACCAGTGTTAACCAAAAGCGAATGCTGCATGCTGTGGTGCACACCATCGCTGCTCAAGCACTCCCATCTCCAAGGTGTGGATAACATAAGCTCAAAGATAAAGTATCTGAGAATCAAATTCTTAAAGCACGGTAAGTTCAGATCAGGACAAAAGGCATGTTTCAACTAGGCAGTTGTAGTGATGACCCACATGAAAGACTGCTTCCAACATAACAGTGACAGGCCTTGTGATTGTGGCACAATTTGGCTGCTTTTAATAGTGTCAAAAAAGTGCACTGTAAATTAATGCTGTGATTACTGACAGGACCAACACCAAGTGCAGGCATGCTGTGATCATTGGCATTAGCAAGTCTTGCAGTGAGATAGTGGGGTTTTTCAGAGCTTGGCATCTCTGCTTGTTAATGTTGATATCAGCAAAATTCTGCCAGTTCTTACAAAATTATAATGGAAAGGACCATGGATGGTAAAGGGCCATTGACCATTCTGCAGACTGTGACTCAGACCAAGAAGTCTGTTCCTCTTTCTACTTGCTCAAAAGCCTTTGTGTGTGTTAACTTCTGCAATATTAAATACACTGGCATTTTGAAATATGATGAAATGTCCCAAGTCTTACATGCTATGTATGTCTGTGATCAAGAGGAAGGGTAGAAGCATCTTATTTGAGGCTTACATGAGGAAAACACTCTTCAGACATTATGAAATGAAAAAGCAACCTCTGTGATAAAAGGAGCTCTCTTGGGTCCTTAGACTACTACTAGAAATAGGGGAAAACCAGTTTGACAAAGAATTAAATAGCTATTGATAGGTGTCATTTCCTACATGTGTTTTGGAGGAGAATTTCTGTCTTAGCATGACTGATAGATGTCCTGCTTTGCAACAGCATTCTCATACCAAATTTCAAAACTGCAAATAGATGCAAACATAAGAATTGACATGTCAATTTTTTTAAATCAAGTGTTCTTTGACACAGTTTCTCTGCAACCCAGCCTATTTGAATATGTAATGTCAAGATGGGCTGAACCTCCTAAAAGTGTTCTCTGTTTGTTTTGCCTTAGGCATCTGTTCATCTTACACCTGTATTAGGTGACCTTTTACATCCCTTGTTGCTGCCTAACTCATTATTTGGGTTTTCCCCTATACTGATGCCTGTTTTCATGACAGAAGTTGTAATTGCTTTAACATGATTTGTTGTCAGCAAAATCACATTTGCTCTTACCTGTGTTTTTCTAAACTTCTGGGACTCTTAATTATGACATGCATTATAATTGTCTGTTACTTCTATAGGAATTAAAGTGAAGCTGATGAGCTTCACCTGTTCTCCCAGCCTTTCAAAAACATGTGCTGTTTCTCTTTTCTATCCTGCCAGACCTTTGTACACCTTTTCCAAGTTTTAAGACTCCCAGTTGGTTCTGTCAGTATCATAATTGATTTTTCCTCAGCCTGGACAGTTTTAAAACATCATACTGGCATAGCCCTTCTCTTACTAGACCAACTTTGTACACACTCTTCTTTGCTGTTGGCTTTACTAACATCTGATCACTGTGAAAACTTCTAGGGAGGACCGAAACCAACCAGATATCAAACACTTGTTTTTTTCTTGTGATATCTGTTGGTAGATTGGAAGAGCAGACAGAGGCAAAGCAAAAGCTTTGCCTTTTTCTTGCTGTGTTTTCTTGTTATCCCTCATTTCCTTTGTAGTTCTCTTTTATTTCATGCCTTTGAACTGTTTGACTCTTGAGTATATGGGAGAGATGGCAGCATTGAAAAGGGTATGAGAGATCAGGAAGAAGCTGGATTGATCTTAATGGAGGGATTGGAGAAAGATGAATGGGTAACAGAAGTGGACATCTTCTCCATCTGGTTCTGTCCCCATGATGGAAATGAATGCCTCCAGTGTCTTACAGGGACACATACCTTAGACTTCAGTTTTGACTATCTAGTTGTCACATGCAGGTGTGAAGAATGCACACTGACACTAAGGGAAGTGAGCAGCAAATTACTCTTGCTCATACCTGCCTGGGAGATCTCTTTGTTCTGTATTGTGTACGTGCAGCTGCTGGATGGTGAACAGGCTTGCAAGTCAACTCAAAGTGGTGGAAAGCCTTACATGGACATATAATTATGTACCAGCTGGCACGTTTTCAGAGTCACCTACTTACTTATGTGTGCAAAACCTGTGTCCCAAATCTAGTTACATTTTCTCAAATGTGTGGTGGGGTTTGGAGCATAAGCACAGCATCAAATATACATTTTCCTATGAATCCTTTCTGCTGTTACGGGTTGAGCTGTACATTTGTTCCATAAGGTTAGTTTGGACACTAGTACCCTTTAAAAGAAGCTGACAGGAGATTCTGCATATGGACTGTGATTTTCTGAAGCTGTTTTTCATGATGAAATAAATGTATTACCTTAAAATATAGTGATTTTATGGAATTTGACATAGGTCATGTAGATACTTATGAAATACCATGTTGTTAAATCAAATTTCTTGGCTCAACTTGAGCTCTTTTTTTTTTTTTCATAATGTCATGTATACAATACTGTGAACTTTTAGTTCATCAGGATGTACAAAATCTCTCTGTATTGAAATTAAGGCTCTGTGAGGAGTTTGGAAGATTGTTTTGTAATGCAGATTACAATCAGAATTCACCAGTCCTGGGATAACTCTTTACTTGTAAATAGAGTATTAATAAAAATTTGAAAGTATAAATTTGAAGTAAAATTTGAAAAGTTTGGAGTATTCTGTAGGTCTAAAACCGTGATTTAGTGTCTTGAAACCACACTTCTTAAGTCTAATAGAATGTAAATTTTCCGACACTCTTAAAAATAAATTCTTCCTTAATCCTATTTTCAGTGTTTAGCAGTGACTTTCCCATGAAAAACTGGTGTGTAACTTTATGCTGAAGACAGTTCAAAATTAAATGCTATTTATTAAAATCTTATTCCAAAGTGGATTTGACATGCTTCTTTTTCTTGTCTTTGGTGTCTTGCACAGGTGTCGTTTTTCTTGTTCATCATTTTCGTGGTGTACACCATGCTGCCCTTCAACATGAGGGATGCCATAGTTGCCAGCGTCGTGACCTCTGCGTCTCACACGATCGTGCTGAGCGTCTGTCTGTCAGGTACAGCTGTTGTAAAGGAGCACTTGGTCTGGCAGGTAGGTGCTCTCTGCAGTTAATGATTACCTGTGCCTTGAGTTGCCTGGTAAATGGGCCAGGAATGCCTTAGTGGGTGCTTGGGACTACAAACTTACTGCTGTCCTGATTTCTGAATTGCTAATTCAGAGGTAATTCACTTTCTAATAATGAGGATGTCAGTAACGTTATGTCTTCCTGATTTACACATGAAAGTGGTGGAATCTACAGCCATGTAGCACTTACCAATGTGAAAATTTAAATTGTTTGAAAAAATATGTGATGCAGCTGTACTGTGGTAGGTGCCCTACCCATCTGGTTTGTAAAGAGCATTGTTCATCTCCTCACCTCATTAAGGCCTTGCTTCCAAGACCAAGGATTTTTTCCAAGCAGCAAAATGTTATCTTTGATATTGTTCCTTTGAATACACTCAAGTCAGCTGGGTTAAAGTTTTGCTGTGAAGACATTGCCCTCTACAAGTCTGCTCTAGGCCTTGTCCTCCTTCTGTAGTTCTCAGCCATTTATAGGAATTTTACTGCCTCACCCTGATTGGTCCCAATGATTGAATGAGACTGGCTGGCTACAGACTCTGTGACATTTTGGGAACCCATCTGTGTTTGCAGTTGTGTCTTAAATTGTAACTCAGCTCTGAAATCTACCACATGACATCCTGCAGATTAATTATTTGTAAAAATCCAAATATTAAGAGTTGTTTTTCCTTACTCTTTTACAGAAGATATTTTAAATGGTGAATTATTACAGTTTTAGTTGTAGTGCTGTGACGATCCCAGCTGACATTGATAGAAATCTGTATTTTTTAAGGAAAACACAAGATTTCATTCTGAAAACAAAGACATGGTTTTGGTTTTTTATAGTTATGCCACATTAAGGAAACATTTATTTTACCTTGTGCATCAAAATGATACTGAATCTTTAAAGTAAACACGTTTTTCTAAACATACTAATAGAACAAGAAAGACAGACATTATATTATTTATTATGAGTAGCATTAAGAACAAAGCAAATAATAGTTTTGAATTACCTTTTGAGATACTTATGGCTTACTTTGAGAAACGCTGTGCCTCAAAGTGATTTTACAAATGTCCTACCTTGTAACTTGTTGTTCAGGAAAATACATTTTATTTCAAGTTATGGCTGCAGGAATGTGTTCTATGCAATACTGAAATTGAAGTCTGATAAACAACATGTGTTCTGAGATGTAATTCTCTGTAGAAATTTTAAATTATGAGCAAGGTAGTTTTGCTTTTCTCTTCCTGATTCGGATTAGTTGAGTGTCTTTTTGTGAAGGTTGCGAAGTTGTGCTGTATGTTAAGCAAGAACTGTGGTCATCTGCAGTTAATATGGTATTTAAATAATTAAATAATACAGTTACTGATATTTGTAGTGGAAAAAATCAGGGACAATATTACTCTTCAGTTTTTTGTTAACCTATAGCTTTTATTCTGGGCATCAATACACTGCCAAAGCAGTATTAATGTTTGCCACTCCTCTAATATTATTTTGGGTTAAAGTTGCTGTTTGCAAAAAGTACTTGTTTTTCTTGCCTCTCTAGACTATTAACATTTGGTATATCTAAAAGAATACTTTCAGAAGATGTTGTATTTTTAGACACATCACCTCTACAGAATCAAAACAAATGAATCATAGTCTGTGAGGCGAAATTATTGTCTTTCATCTCTTCTTTAACTTCCTGTTTCATTCCGAAAGAGTGGCAGTCTTTCCACTGTTTGTAAATTTGTTAAGAATGTTTAGTTTCTGCGTTGTTACTAGTTTTCTATTCTGTCTTTGTAAAATATGTTAAGAGTTATGAATAGCTTGGCAGCTATTGGAGGTACTGAGTGCACTGCATTCTTGTGAATTTGTGGGAAGAACTAAATGATGCTCCCTAATTCCATTTCACTTGCCCTCTGTACATTTTTAGATTACTATTGTTTATACTTTGGAGTGTAAGCAAAAAGTGTTTGTTTTGTGCTCTTTGCTTTTGAGAATCGAGACCACAAATAAGGGCTCAGGCTAGAGATACTGATGGCACTAAAAGGAGAAGTAACATTTGTCGATGATGTACCTTAAGTTCATATAGGATATTATAGTATATATATCTTGTATATATATTGTGTCTTGTATATATATTTATACCTTGTATATGTAGCAAGAATCCTTCAGTAGAGAATACCTGCATCTCCCTTGAAATTGCTTCCTGTGTTTTGAGACTTCCATTGTATCTTCTCTGGCTTTCTCTTGGCTGAAGAGAAGCTTCTTTCAGTCTTCTTATGTCAGGTTCTCCTGCCTTATAATGCATTTGATAGGCCTTTGCTGGACCTTCTTCAGTTTCTTAGCATCTTTCAGTGACTGATTGGCATCCCATAGCATTTTAAAAGTTAACCATACCTTCAGTGTATGAGAAAGAAAAATCGATGTCCTGAAGCATCTGCTCATTTTGAAATTTGGCAGAGCCTACCTGACTGATTTTATCATTCCTTTGTTATCCTCTGCAAGATTTTACATCAAAAAAGTGGCTTCCTTAAAGCTGCAAAGCTTAGGATGCTCTTGATCCAGGGTCTGTTGCAATTTCAGATACTGAGATGAAGCCTCCTGCTGGGATAAAGAAGGCTTCTTCAACAGACTCTGCTGGTTACATGAAGTAGTCTCTGTGTGACCTACATGTCTCTCGGGGAGAGGGAACACACCTTGGTTTAAAAATCAGGAGATGTGCTTCTTCCACAAGCCTTCATATTTTTTCCATGGGTGTTGAGTGCCAATGTTAGAATTCTGTTCGTCTTTCTTATTAGGAATTTGTCTTGCCTTGTCATGCAGCTTCTGGATCTCATTTTTCTGGCCGGTAGGCTGACAGACCCAACAGGATCCAATTTCTGTTCCTTCCATGAGAGTGCTTGTAGACTATCATGAATTTGCCTCATAACCTTTTTGTCAGTAAAATAAACGAGTTGCCTGCTTTTGCACTAGCTAAGCCTTCCATCACTTTCACAGTTGTTCTTTGAGTCCTCACTTGTGCATCATCAACATCTTTCTTGCAGCGTGAGCATTTGCCTTCGGAGGAGCGTGCCAGGAGCAGCTGCAGCCGTGCCAAATGCTAACAGGGACCAGCTCAAACAGGGGCCAGGGGTACAAAGGGGTCAGTGTGCTGCCATGCCCAGCAGCACCGCGAGACACAGCCTCCACAGTGAGACACCCGGCCCAGCCTCTCCTGCATGCTCCTCTGCGGAATTCAGGGCACAGCTGTGGGATCTCTGACGGGAAGGGGGGAAAAAGACTCCTGTGTTCCAGCCTCAGTTTATGAAAAAAGAGACTGTGTATGTATGTTTTAGGGTTTTTTTCTGTTGAAAGTTTTAATCCTAACCTTTACAAGGCACACCGTTTGGAATCTGGGACTCTGCCCCCACTTTCCAGGTGAGAATCCTGCTGCCAAGCAGAGGATGTTGTTCTGTGTGCTCCAGAACTGCTCTAAGAGAACAGGACTCTAATTCTGGTGTAAAGGCATTTGGCTCAGAAGACTTTCACAAGTTCGACATCCCTTTCAGTTATTCCTGGAATGGAAAGTATTTAACTGCCATCTCTGCCTATAAACACATAACCTGTTTTTCCCCAAACCAGAACAGATTCTAATCATATGCTTGTGTTTTTCCTGTTCTATTATCAGCTAGTCAACCAGTCTGATCTCTAAAATAGGCTTGATACTATCATTAGAGGTACTTTTGTTCTTAATCTGTTAAAAAAGAGGTAACCAAAATAATTAAACATCCTATAAGCTTCCATTTTTCTTTTCCCCTATGATTTATGTGAGGAGTCTGATTTTTTTATTTTAGTCTTTTAGTTTTACTTTCTCAGCAAGCAATATTAGTGCTCTTGCAATCATTTTTCATGAGCTGTGTCTAAGTGTTTTCCAAGCCTTGGCTAAATCACCACAAACTCCCTTTTTACATTTTTTTTTCTAAAGTAGTGTTTTTACTTTAGAGGATGTTTTTGGTGGCTTCTTGCAGCCCTGTAAAAGGGGTCACTTTTAAAGGCATACAATTATAGCTGGGCAGAATGCATGTGTGCATACATACAACTTCATATTGGCTTTGGACTATGTTCAGGAATGCATACACCAAAAGGAAATAATTTGTAACAACATTTATGAAAGTCTTTGTGTGATCTCATAGCCTTAAGATAATATTCTATTGGGGTGGGAGAAAAACAAACGCTAAATGAAAAATTTATTTTCAGAAATGTTTGTGTTGGGAAATTCCACGGCTTCATCCACAAGGTGTTGTGTATTTGTCATCAGATAAGCTGAGGTCTGCTCTTACAAAATTAAAAATCAATGACTATGGCCTATTCAGGAAAAAAAAAATAAACCAAACAACAGTGAACTAAAAAAGGGAATTAGTTTTATTTAAAAAAATTATCAATGTCTTCATCACTACACATCTTGAAACAAATTAGACCAAAAGCTCATAATCAGAAGTGTAGCACGATTTTCAGTGATGGACAATTTTGGTTTTCATCTATAGCATGCAACATATCATGCAAAAGGCATATACCTTTTGTTTAGAACACTGATTTAAACACATCTGTTAACTTAGTAAATTTAAGAGGTGAGGATATTTGCAAAAGCTGTTTTATATAATAGAGTGGCACAGCAGAAAAATAAAATAAAAAGCACCAGTATTCATTCACTTATAAAAGAAGAAAATGTACAGCTCTAGGGCTCAGAAATAGAGTAGAAATTGGTTTATGCTGTTATCACACAGTGCAAGAAAAAATCATGTTTATTAAAAAAGTCTGGGAAAAAAGCCCATGTCTTTAAGTACAGCCAGTGCTGTACAACCCCTGAGGCTGTAAAGCTGCACAGTGAAAGTTTAAAGCACATAGGAACTTCATTCAGTCTGAATGTCAAAATGCTGTTACTGGAGGCCGAACTTATCCTTTTTCCTTGAATACCTTTATTTTGAAGGAAATGGGGAAGGGTTATTCATGAGGGTAAAGCAGCTTGAACAACTCCTGCTTTCTGCTGCTCAGTTTCACGAGGTGAATCGCTGTTGTTCCTGCTGCAGGTGTGGAGGGCAGTGACTGCCCTGGAAGGAGGGAGGCTCTATGCCTTGTATTCCTTGTAGCAGCAGCTGCCACTGTCCTGTACCTTGTGCCTGTTTCCTCTGCCCTCCCCACCCTAGCAGCAGTCTGGCTCAGCACATTGTGCAGCAGCTGGGAGCCTGGAAGGCTCTGTCCTGCACTGCACAATGCAGCAGGCGTATTTTTTACTATTGCACCTTTTTTTTTTATTCTTGATTTTACACTTTATCTAGGCAGTTATTGAAATGCCATCTGCTGTGGGTTTTTAACTAATTTTTACCATCAGCAGATGTACTTTGTGTTTCACTCATTCTTTAAGATAATCTGTACCGTTTGGATGTGCTTACAAAGAGGCCACTTGCCTACAAGAGTATAGATATGTAGGAGAATGTATAATTTCAATTCAGAGTATTGCAATTATACATTCATTATACATTGCAATTACACATATACATAAACACAGAAAATGTGAATGTTTTCCAAAAAGTCCCTGAGTCTGTAAAGGGAAGACCTGTAATACTTAGTGTGATGGAAGATTCAGCAAAGTCCTAGAATTGTATTGTGAAATGAAATTGTGTGCAGGTGGCCACGTGGGTTTTCAAAAGCACCATTTACCTGCAGCCCAAAGTCAGCATCTAAGAAATGCACAGAAAATAGTCCTGGTGGGGTGTGTAGGAAATCATCAAAGTACAGAAGATAAGTGATAAATGCCTCCTTTTTTTTTTTAAATCATGGAAATATCTCCATGAGTTCTCAGATAACTCCAGTTAGCATTGATTCTTAAGCTTTGCTGAAAGCATTAGATTGACATTTGTGTTAACTTCATTTAAATTAATATTTTTATCAGCAGTGAATATTTGTTTATCACTTTCATACTACTTTAGCTATTCCTGTTCTAAAAATGACATTTTCTTGGAGCAACTTTTAATTTTCCAAAATATAAATTAATTTGTTGAACAAACTCCCAGTCTTTCAGTCTGTCCTTGAAAGTATAAAATATCTATGTCAGAATGCTCAACCTTGAGGCTACTATACTCCCAAAACTGTAAAAATTTAAAACAGGTGTTAGGAAATTCCAGTACTTCTAGGCTGAAGCAGCAACTAAACTGTCACCTATACAGCATACTTTTTGCAAGGGGGTTGTACTCCAGATCCTTTTAGAGATGACTTTAATGTAAACAACTGACCAGTAAAAGGTTAAACCCCTGAATTCAGAATTTTGTAATACTGTCCATCCAGATAATTTTTCTTGGGTAAAGAATCTTAGTTCCTTCATCTGGGTTAGTTTTGCTGATTTCCTTCCATTTTCACAGATGTTGGCCAGCCTTTTCAGTTACATAGTACTTTTACAGATTGGTATTTTTTGTTAAATTTATTGTGAGTTAGTTCTTTTCTTATTGCAGGTGGAACATTTAATTCTATGAATGATACTCACTCTAGGCATGATGCTTTGTCATTTCATGTACTCAAAGAATTACCGTATAGCTCTACATATCATTTGGAAGAATTCTGTAGAAGAAAAATATCTTTTGCTATCAATATGTGAATACATTTCCCCATCCTGTCAGCCACTTTTAGTGCAGCAAAAAATATGGATCAGGAGGCACAAACACCTGTTATTGTGTGGAGAAGACTTTGGTGAGTCAGAATCCAGGTGACAGTGGTTCAAGACCCCATCTCTTTGTAGGTGCCTGCAGTAGGATGTGATCTTTCTATTTGTCGTCTGATCCCCTGCCATCCACCAGTGCTAAGCTGCTGGTCAAGTAGAAGTCATTCCTTTTCCAATCATCTTCCAAAATTTGCACTCCTGTGCACTCATGCTAGTGTGTGCTCATGCAGGTCCCTGAATAGCCCTTGTTTCCCTCAGCACACTTCTCCATGTGTTGGCTGCAGAACTGCCTTAACTGCAGCCTCCCAGTGTCCATCTTGTAAGTCCTGTGATGGAATCAGTTAATGCTCCCAGATAAGCATGTGGAAGCCAGGAGCAAAGGAGATAAACTTCTGCCATGTTTTTTGCTTTTTTTTCTTAGCAGCTACAGCTATGCTACTGGGAAAAGGGGAGCTGTTCCTGGCCCAGGAGCTGGTAGTACAGCTTTTGTTTACCTGTCTAAACTCCCACCCTTTTTCCCTTCCCCAAACACGGCAGTCAGGTGTCAGCTTCTTCCAAAACACTCCTGACATATTCCGTCCTCTAAGACATGCCAAGGATCTGGGAAAATACTGCTTTGCCCAGATCAAAATGGTGAGCAAGGTATCAGCTCTACAGAAGCAATGATCATGGAACTCAAAACTGCCTTCCACTCCGGGTTACCAGCAGAGACACAGCTGGAGGACATCATCTGCAAACCTTGAAGTAAACCTGGATCTGGTGCTGGGTGATATTGTTTAGTGAATTAGGGCTACAGTGGTAGTGCTGGGTGGATTGCCAGTTGGACTGGATGATCTTGTAGGTCTCTTTCAGCCCTGATGAATCTACAGTTCATTGAATCCTTCGATTCCTAATTCTTCACAGGAATTGCACCTTTGGAAATTGCACTGCATATTTTCCCCTCTCAAGGTATATGGGTTCCTACACACCCAGTGAGTGGCATCGTTATTTGCTATTTGTGGGCCTGAGAAGAAATCATGTCCCTCCTGTGCCTCTCTCTAGTTATGTGTAATAAACTATGTTTATCTGCCATCAGTTTAGAACTGGTTCTGAGTATACTAAAGACTGTGTGGTGCATATTTGCTGCAAAGGTCGCCTGCCTGGACTCTGCTAGCTCTTACCTGTTTCTGAGTGGGGCAGTGTGAGTTACAACTTTGATTGCAGCAGTGTGCGAACAGCAAAGGCTGTAGTTTATCAGACATAAAGTTATGTTCATTTGCAGTTTTCATTTTCGTTGTCCCTTTGAGGATATATAGATGTGTGGCAGTCTCTATCAGCTCAGAAGCCACATGAACATAGGTCTGAAGTGAGCAAGCTGTCTCTGTCCCAGGTTAACTCAGGTCCACAGGCTTTGGGAGTTCAGGCTGTGTGAAAGCACTTATGCTACTCTGAAAAGACAAAGCTGTGCAGACATCTGTCTGCCTCTGAACCTTAGGCCAGCTTCCATGTCTTTGGATATACAATAGCACGGTTAATCCTAAGTCCTTTAGTCTTTTAACAAATAATTAAGACTCACCAATGCTGAAATAGCATACATTTACAGAAGATTCAAATGCTTGTGGGTGCCCAGAATTAAGGCTGAAAGGCCATCATTGATGGAAGACTCAGCAGGACAGGAAACCAACACGCTAAAGGAGCAAGGTCACCCTAAAGGATTCCAGCCGATGTTTTGCTGTTGATGCATGAAAAATTCTAGCTACTTAAGATCCCAGTGCCTCTTGTTCAAACAGTTGTTGCCACTATGTCTGCTGCAGAAGAGGATGAAAAGGACTTGAAAGTTCATTAGGTCAGTTTTGAACTGGGGAAATTTATTGCAACATCGATGAATGCAAATGAGTAGTTAAGATTCTGAAGCATGAGATTCTGAGTTCTTCAACACAGGCACACTTTTGTGTTTTAAAAGCTAAAACTGAGTTTTGCTCCAAAGAGATAAATCAAGCTTTGCTGTGAAGAAAATTGTTCATTTAAAAGATTTCTAATGGCCACTTAAACAATCTTCTTTGTCTTGAATAATCTCTCACTTTTTATGGTCCTAGTTTCGTAGCCTTTCTGTCACAGTAGTATTTCTTCAGGTTAACCACAGCTGGTTTGTCTGTCCTATTTACTAGTGTTATTTGCTACACTTTGCCCCTAGACATGCAGACATGAGATCCTGGTCAAGTTATTTTCAGACAGGAAAAGACTGTGTCCTGATGAGCATTTACTCACATATGCACTTTTAGTAAAACTGTTGGGATTATTTGAGGAGGTTTGCAGCAGCTTGTGTGAGACAGCTTCACACTCTGAATGCAGATATGAGGTGTGCAATTATCCTATTTCCTCTGGTATGGTATGTAGGTGATGAGATAGAGTTTTAGCTTCTGATGGAAGTCTGCTGGGGTTTTGCTGATGCTCTGTGAACGCTGACTGCTGCTGACCTCCGTGTACGCAGACACGCACACTGCCTGGGCTCTGGAGTGAGTCATTAAAATTTGGCCTCTGGAAAGAACAGGACAAATAGTGACATAGTGACAAGGAGCAATGCTCCCAGGTGGTCTGCCTGCTCCAGCTAACTCACACAGGCCAGCGGGCTGGAGCAGAGAGACGAGATGGTGCTCTCCCTGTGTGACACCCGGAGAGGCTGTTGCTGTAGTGACCGTGTCCTCAGGGTCCAGCAGGGCAGTGAAGTGGTGGCATTCCAACCCCAGTTCTTTTGCTCTAACAGGCTATTTAGATCCACTCATTTATCATGTTTAATTTATTTCATAACATCAGATATAGTCAGGTTGGTTAAAATCCTTAGGGCTTATCTTGCCTTCCTCCTTCCCTCTTTCCCCTTATTTTTCTAATAAAATAAGCATAGAATAGCAATTCAAAATTCTTAAAAGTGGAGAAATGGCCAAAATAAAAAAGAAAGTACTGCAAAAAAGGAGGGGACAGAGAAGAAACATTAAATTATCTGTGCAAAAATGGTGACAAAAGCATAAACGCTGATAAATAAGAGAAGTAGGATACTGAAAAGTTGAAAGGTGGGTAATGAGGCACCTTTAATAATGTTCTCTGTTATTTGCTCTAAGATTTTGCTTTATTTGCTGTTCAGTCATCAACAATGATACAGGTTTTTTTCTGCTATCCAGTCATTTAGACAGTAAATGTTTTTCTTGGGTATTTGGAACTTTCTCACCTTAGTTCAGTTTATTGATGCTGCACCAATGATCTCTGAATGCAGAGATGATTCCCATTCTACTCTTATTGGTATTGACTGCGTCACTTCAGACAGAATCTCTTTCACATGGTGCACACATAGTCCCTGAAATCATTATCTAGGTATATTCTCTGAACTGTATTATTTCAGTTTCTGTTGAGCTGCATTTGCTAAAAATATTCTTGAGTCAAATCCTGGGGCTGCACACAAGCAGAGCTGGCCTGCCTGGGACAGTGGGGGATCAAGCGGTAACCTTTTCAAGCATGTTCTGTATCCTCTCTGGACCTACCTGTGCCGTCAGTCCTGGGCTTTGTCAGTAACCTTTAAGGTTAGAACCTTAGAGTTCAAAGTTAGAACAGAGTACAAATAAAGATCCCACTTTGCAGCCCTCTTTTCCTCAGCACTGTCAGTACTAAACCCAGCTCTGCATCTGAATCACCTGGTGCAGGTCTTGAATGAGAGACTGATACTGATGCGTCTTGAGTGGCAAATTTCTGCCCCTTTCCCTCCTCTGAGAGAAGGAGACCACAGGCAGAAGGTGTGCTGAAGAGCCATTTTAGTCCTGCTGAAGCAGCCTCAGCAGTGACTCCAATCCTTCTCATATTACTACTGGGATAATCATTGCAGCTGCCGCCAGCTGGTCCTCTCTGGAAAAAATGTGTTTCTACACACTGGATTTGGATATTTTGGATATTTTCCTTGTCTCAGCCTTTGGCTGGCATCCATTGTGTGTGCTTTCTGAACTCCACTAACTCTTAGATTGGATCAGCTGTTATATCAATGTTAATTAAAAGCCAATCTTCAAAAATATGAAGGAGCAGGGAAACAGTGACAGAGGAACTCCAATAACCTAATCAGAGCAAATTGGACGCTCAGCTGACTTAGGATGGGATGTTTAGGAGAGGAACCAAAGTGTGAAAGAAGAGGGATCATAGTGGTTTGGAGGAGGAACAAATATGGGAGAATAGATGAACAAGGCAATAAAAGCAGATGACCGTGTGTTAACAGGCTGTGGTCAGTACCCTTATCTGGCCATGCCCTGTCCTGTCTACCCATGCTGTTTGTCCTGTCTTCTTCTCAACCTCCATTCTGTGTGCATGTTCCTGTGTGTGTGGGGAGACCACAGTATGGAAGCCTTGTGTCACAGGGTCCCTCCCAGGTGTTGTAGTGGAGCAGCTGGAGAGAATGGAGAGGTCTAAGTACTCTCTGGTACTTCAGGGGCTGTGGGTCAGAGGGGCTCAAGAGCTGGGGCAGCTGCACATGTGTTTTGTGAGTGTATATCAGCACATGTGATCACTGGTCAGGCCACACTAGTGGTGAGTGGGAGATGAGGCCATGAGCCTGGGTTGGATACTAGAAAGGTTAGAGTTCATGTAACTTGACTGCTGGAAGAAGCAGGGAGTCCAAGCCAGACCAGAGACAGATTTGTTTATGTAGATGGAAGATGATGGGCTGGCTATTGAACAGGTCTGTGGCCAGTTCCTGGAGGGACATATAATGTCTCTATGTATGTATTCTCTGCTAAATTGCTTTCATCCTGGTCAGCCAGAGAGGGGAGCAGAACCAGGGTGTTGGTGTAGCTTGTGTTGGCCCAATTACTGCATTGATCTTGTGTTTTTCAGTCTGCATTGATCTGTGTGCTTGGCTATTGGTTTGTGTATAAATGTGTATAAATGTGTATAAATGTGTATGTAGTTGTGACTGGATGGATGTGGGGATGTGGTGCTGCAGCAGCTTTGCCTCTCTCAGACTACCAGAGTCAGAAACCTCCAACATAAACCAGAGGCACATATTTTCAAATGGAATTCCATATGTTCATAAACAGCATTATGACTTTTGCCTAGGAAGTGGTTTTCTTGGCGAACTTGATGAAGATTTGGCTTTAATACCTTCACAGTGAATAACACAGGGACAGTTTCTTCTCTGGGCATCCCTTCCCTACATAGTCATACATGGGATGTGGTAAGAATCCATAAGCCATGGTCATCATGAGAAAACTTTAAACTTTCATATCTCCTTCTGGGAGTCACAGGCATATTTATTATTGTATGGTGAGGTAGTTGGTTTTTCACTATACATTTGCTGATCAGCATCAGGGTTCCAGACCATCACAATAATATCAGAGTTAAAGAAGAATAAGTGTGCAAATGCTGCTCCATAATTACTGAACTGGTATGATACTTGGCACTAAAGGATTGCTGCAGGCAGATGCTCTGAGGGTACAGAGAGAAGGGAAAGATTTTCTGATGCAAACTGCCTAAGTAGGCAGTGCTGTCCCTAGAGAGACATCGAGCATTCAGGTAGCAGAGCACATTTTTCCCCTCTTCAATGTCACTGAAAGAAATATAAAGATACAGAGCAGAGGTGAGTTCAGAGTCTGGCTTGTTGGAGTCAAGCCAGAAAGGTTGTTATAAATTTTTGAGAAAGATTGAATATTGCCTGTGAAAAGGGATTTGCAGTAATGAATGCTCTTTCCATCCCTGAAATACCTGACACAGTTCCTTATGTTGTTATTAGACATTTATATTAGCTGTTATTTAGTTTGTTAAAACAGCTCAAGCAAGGTAGTGGTGCTGAGATTCTCATTCGTGCTAGTCTCAGTTTGGATGATTTGATATGAAGCGTAATGGGTGTATCTCAGAGAACTGAGGAGCTGAGAGGTAGGACAAGAGTTGGACTTAAGTGCTTCAAGGTGATTCTCCTCTGTGTCTGCGACAGTTTTTTGCAGTTGTGATGTGTGCAGTTACATTGGCTTCTTTTGCACTTCCCTTAAACAGGTCTTCCCTTCCTGAAAACTAGAAGTGTTTGCCATCATGTTGATAGCTCTGAAAGTGTCACGCTTTGGTTAGCATTGACTACAAACTAGCAAAAGTCAGAAGTCTGGAGATATTCAAGAAGCATCTGGACACAATCCTGTGCTATGTGATCTAGGATGACCCTGCTTAAACAGAGAGTTTGGGCCAGATAACCCATTGTGGTCCCTTCCAACTGTAACCTTCAGTGATTCTGTGAAGTCTGCCATTTTATTTTAGCTTTCCAAATTCAAATTTCTCTTGTAAATTGCTGGAAGCTTTCTCTCAAGATTTGTGTCTTTCTACTTCCCTCCACCTTGGTTTTAAATCCATTTTGCCTTTTTTTTCTTATTCTTACAAACCTGTTTTTTGCTTATTTTTCTGACCTAGCTGAGCCTTTAAAAATTTTTAATTTTGTGGGGTTTTTTTTAAATCCTTCAGTGTAGTTCATCCTGCTTATCAGCTTCCTGTGACAGAGAGTTTATCAGCTCACCTGTGTTGCAAGAAGAACCGTCTTTTGACTGTTTCAAACCTGTCATCTCTTTGCATCCCCCAAACTCTTGCACTGGAAAAGACTGAACAGTTGAAGAGCTCAGTTCACCCTTTCCAGATAATTTATGATCTTATAAAACTCTGTCACACCTCCTCTGTAATTTCTTTCCCAGGCTGCAGAATTGAAAATTATTTATCTTTCCATGTTTAGAAGCCATTCCATACCTTTGATCTTCCTTATTGCTTTTCTCTGATCTGAAAGTTTTCTCTTACACAGTATGAAAGCACAGTCTCTAAGACAGAAAATCCATTAATACTTCATAACATGCTTGTTTAGTGAGGAAGTAGGTCATTGTAAATTCTGATGACCCCGAATAAAGAGGAAAGAAATGACTAGCCTGATGCTCAAGGCAAGCACAAATTAGCTGAAATGTTACTGGTGAAGGAAATGAAAAATCTGTGACCTGACCCATGCAGTCTTGAGGGGAAGACTTGGAACATTTTGCTAACAAAATGCACATGATTCTGTAGCTTGTGAAGGAGGTTCAGAAGAACTGTTATGCATTAATTAGGGTGAAGTAAGAGAAATAAATATGTTCGCTTTTCATGTCAGAAGCTAAAATGTTGAGGTCTGCTTGTACTAAAAATAATTCTAAAGGTGGTTTTGATTATACTGTATTATGCTAAGACCTGAGCAGCTAGGTTTGTTTCTGCGGGGATGTTGCTTATTGGATTATTATCATTGGTGGTTTTTTTTTTTTAACAATTCCAATTTAAGAGTTGCGAAGGTGAATATGAAAAACAAAATTATACTTCTATACCCATATTACTAGGGATGTGGGAAATGAAAATCTGTACTTAGAAGCAAAGAATCCTTCCTAGACCAGGAGGAAAAAATTGATATTTAGTTTTTTTCTAAGTAACTCTATTCCTCTTTAAAAAACATGTATTCACCAAAAGGACACATAAATAGAAATTAATTTTTTTAAAAAAATTAAAATTGCAGTGTATCTGAATGATAATGTAGTTACTGTCTCATTAACTGGATGCCAAAAGAAGGCAGTGATAATTGTGTAGCTGCTGCTAAGAAAATTTTCAGAATGCATTATGGATGTTGTGCCTCATCCTGACAAAGTCAGTTCACAAAAGAGCAATAAGCACTGTCTCAAAGGAGTGTTATGTTTCAGATATCAAAATCTTCCCTTAACAAGCGTACAAGACCTAGATCAAAGTGAGAACTACAGTGGGTATGGGCTTGAAACTCATACATATTTTGTTGAACTCAGGATTGCAGATCTGTTCCTATTTTGGAAATGAGTTAATTCCAGTATTTTTCAGGGAAAGTTCATGGTATGTTCTGTGGTATTTGGCATTTCAGCAGAGATAAAATGCTTTGCATTATGTGATGTCTTGACAATATTAGTGCCTGTATGTATGTATATATAATATGCAAAATTTTATATATATATTGTACATAATATAGATAAATATATAATTTTTCTCCTCTTCTACACATGTTTTTTTTAAATAGCAATTCAAAGTCTCTGGACCATACTGTTGTGTTTCACCTGTGGTTAGTGAGGTTTTTTGATTACGTTTTGATTACCCAAGTACAGAAGCCTTCTTTCCACAAATTCTGTTTCTTCTTCAAGTTCTTGTACTTTGCCATGATGTCAGCAATGGGCCATCAAGTTGGACTGCTCATAGCTTAAATCACGGAGCATGTGAACACTGAGTGCTGCCTCTGAGAGGGCAGAACAGGCTTGGACAAGAAAGTCATGTGTATACCTCCTAGAGAGGTGTACATAGGTGTATATATATACATATATGTGAGGCTGTTGAGGTTCAGTTTTCTTTTGCTGCTGTTTCCAGTGTTTAAAGGAGGTGGAGAAAGCTGTGGTAAGGGACAGTGCTAAACCGCAGTGTACATGGAAAACTAATAATTTATTTTTAAATGTTGTTAAGTCTCCTACACTGTTGCACTTATGTAAGCAAGCTCTTGGAAATAGAACAGCAAATATGATTAATGCTGTTTTGGGTGGTTTTGTTTTCCCCCTTCCCTATAGTGTTGTAGAGAAATTCAAAGGCACTTATCAGAAAGTTAATTCTCCTTTACTTCTATGAAGTTTGTTGAACTGGATACAAAAAGAAAATAAATCCAAAGCTATATTCAGTTACATAACTACTTTAAAATTCTATGTTTTACAACGATAGAGCAGTAATAACATTTCATCAGTGCCAAAGTGCCATGTTACATTGCTTTGGGATTCTGAAGAGCTGACCTGTGTCTCTGTGGCTTAGCCTCTTGAAGTCCTGTTGATTTATTTGACGTCTTTTGAAGTGTCATCTCTATGCTGTATGCCTTCATTAATTCCATTTCTTTATTGGTTAAATGCTGATTTTAATATGTGGGGTCATACAGTTTAACCTCAAACATCCTATGTTACATTTGTAGCATGAGGATGATTAATGCAAACGAAGAGCTCAAATCTGGAGTGGAAAATAACATCTTGCATTTGGCCATATTCTTGTCTATTCTGAACAGATCTGATGAATATCATTATGTATTTTAGGATCTTTCATATGGTACATAAAAATCATCTTGCTTTCTTAAAGTTTTAAAAAATTCAATACAACTTAATGGGTTTCCTTATTGTAATTTTGTTTGTTGTCTCCACCTGCACTGCGGGCAATTTAATTACTTTGCACCTGAAACATGAAGTGTGTTGTATCTTCAGCATGAGCCTGGAAATCATTATAACCTTTACTTTTCCAGGGCCAGAAAGTACCTTAGGGTCTAAAGTGCGCTGTTCAAGTAGAAGTGAAGACTAATGTGTAGATTACAGAGCCAGAAGGAGCTGCAAGGATCATCTGGTGCCACAGTGTTTCTGAGATCAATATTGTGTTCCTCACCTGACAATTCTCATCAAGGTTTTTTGGCTCCCTCCCCATGCAGTTAGTGTTGATGGTGATTGCCTTTGACAACCCTTGAAAGCAGCACAGAAAGAAGAAAAGCAAAATCTGTTTGTGCTCGTCTATCACAGAGCTTCTAAAGAGCCTTTCTGTACCCACTCTGATGCTGCTGTACCTGCTCTTTAAAACCCACATTGATTTGGGTCTTAACACGGAGGAAATTCGATTCCAACTTGTGAATGGACTTTCCCGTCATGGTTAAGGCTTGGAGATGTTTGCCATGACCTAGGTCACGCTGACCTTAATTAAAGACCAAATCACCCTGTCTCAGCTAACGTCACACACTATTTTCATAGTCCCTTGCTGCAGTAGTTCCTCAGAAAGCTAGCAACTGAGCACAGCACAGGCAAGGAAAAGACATGCAGTTAACTTGTTTCCAAAACATCTTTATTCAAATGTGATTTAAATTTCCTCAGTTATGGAAACATTTCCCATGATATGATAGAAGTTCCTGTAACTACCATAAACATGCTAGATGGGAGACAAATCTGGAGTATTTAATTTGTTTATTTATTTTTAACAGCAGTAACATGCATGTCTCATCCAAAATGCAGCGCATTAAATTTAGTCATTTTCCACCTACTCTCCCTTTTGTGTTGTTCTTTTTTTTTCTTTCTTTTTTTTTCCCCCTGCAGCTCCTGTATTACATGCTCTTTTGTGCAGCCTGTAAATTCCTTCCTTGCCTGGGTACCCACTGTGGCATGGGATCAGGGGACCAGGGGCAGGCTGCCTGGGGCTCACAGAGGAGAGGGGAATGCAGCAGGGGCAAGGGCAGTGTCCTCGTGGGGCACCACCTTCTCCTACTCCCTTCCCCAGGGAAGGAAGTGCCAGCCAGCAGGCACCACTGCATCCCATCACGGGCTCCAGAGCAAGATGGTTGGCAGCTCTGTAATCTGCTAAATTTGTTCTACTTTTCCTGTCATGGATGTATCATTAATTTTCTTTGAAAAACAAGGGTTGTGAAGAAGAGAGGTTGTTTAATGGAGGGTGGGATATAATATTTTTGATATTTCAAATATCAAACTATTAAAACAAGCACAAAATGCTGAATGTGGGGAGCATAAAAATTATTTATGTGCCACAAAGTATTCATTTTGGGAAATGTTTAGCATCAGGATTCATCTTGCAGCCTTGTCCATAACTGTGAGGGATTTTCTTAGACATGTCCATGACATGTCCATGGTGTTTTTATAACCACCTTGGTCACCACCATGTTTTAAGTCACCATCTTGATTTGCTTTGAATATTTCTCCCAAGTATGAGTAAAACAGAAGTTAATAGAGTGAATATAACAATTTCTGTATTTTAAAATTTTATACATTTCCTTCTACTGCAAGATTATTTATCAATATTTTTTTTTGTTTTACTATCTTCTGTTTCTTGGCAGTAACTCAGAGTTACTGAGTCCTTAATTATCCATCTGACACTAGTCTCTAGCTGGGGTAGGAGATTAATTTTGTCCTTCAACCATAACAGAAATTTTGTGTATTTCCAACTGTTGTTCTATAGTTTGTTTATTTTTATATGGTTTTTAGCATATGAAATTATACTTTTATGGGTTGTGGGGTGGTTTATTTTCATTAATTTTGTTGGAATTGACTACTGGTTGTTGTTTAGATTTATCCCTTGAGCATTTTCAAACTGACTCTAAGCATGTTGCTCATGATAAATTCTGTATTAAATACTAAATTAGTGTTGAAAGACTGGTAGAGAATAATTTAAATATCAGATTAATATTGCCTACAATATATAATAGCAGGCAAGCCTCTAAAGAATTTATGGAAGAACAGACTGCTGAATAAATGTTCGTTAAATCCAGCTAGATCTTTCTTGAGATGCTTTTAGAGTAAATTTTAATTTGCTTTTAGTGCACAGTTATTAAATATATTAATGAACTGTGCTAATTCTGTTTTTGTGTCTTACTAGTTTAATTCCTGCTAACTCTTTGAATATTCTTTGACCATTGTGGTAATTGTTTAAAAAATTTTATTTTAAGTGCCATTCATTTAATCATTTATTGAACTCATATATTGTTCAACAAGCAAGAAATATCAAAAGTCCTAGTAAAACCTGCAGTATTTAAAAGCATGGAAGCACTTACTGTCTTTTCACTTAAGTCTGAGTATTGATTTTTAAAATCTGGATAGATTTTGGCCGCCTCTCATCTGATATTTAGTAGGTGTGAGCCAATCACAAAAAACAGATAGTGTCATTTCCATGCCTGTAATCTGCTAAAACTGCTCTTGGAACCCAGGTAGTCTAATAGCTCCCTGTAAAACCTGCTTAACATTCCTTATTTTTACCTATTGGTTGCCTGGATTATCTGTGAAGAAAGCAAAACATAATGATATTTCATTTAGTAGCAGTGCAACTTTGATACTGTTTGTGAACAAACAGAATTTTACTCCAGACTTACTTTCCAAAGGCTAATAATTTTTTTTTTTAGGATGGGAAGGTGACACAAAGATGAAGTGATCTTCATGAGAGAAGTAACTGCATAATGTCTGTGTGTACTTCAAGGGGGTTTTCTGCCACAGTTCTACATCCATTAAGCATTTTTTGACCAAAAACAAAAGTTCGGTATATAAACACTTAGAAGATTATGAGCTCTCAGGTATTAAAAAACAAGGCAAAAGTAACTTTGTAGTATTTTTTAGCACTTTCCATTACTCTGTAAAAGACACTTTTGAGCTTTAAATACAGGAAGTCCCAGAGGAAAAGCATTTTCCTTTATAGCATTTTTAGTTACATTCCTGGCATACATGATGCAGAACCACTGCATCAGATTGCTGCTTTTGGTGGGTTAGAGGAATAAAAATATAGAGTCTGGTTTTGAATTTCTCTCATTGCTTGGCAGTTATGGCAGCATGGGGCACAAATCTGATAGAAAGCCAGATGTGCAGCAGCTGCACTTCAGTGGAAGTTGGTTGATCCATTGGCTGTGTACATTTTCATTAGACTGGCACAGTTCATTGTTGTATCCTGACTGCTACTGCACCTACCTGTGTGTGTGGGGTGCATCTGTAGTGCTTTTGTCAAAGGTACAGCAGGTAGCCAGGACCTGTAGGCAGCTGGGTGAGACACCCTCCCTGCTCACTGTTGGGACAGCTTGCTCCAGCTGAAGGGCAGCCTGGTCACCAGCCACACTGGCTGGAAGAATGTTAGGGACAATACTATCCTTTTTCCAAGCTCTTCTCTCCACACATTTTTATCTTGTTCCACTGCTTTTGAAGGAAGTAGACAACTACTGTGTGTAATACTTCAGGTATGGTCATGTTGCACTTTGTAATAGCAAGGGTTTTTGTTCACTGCTATGAGCTACATCAAGCAGTTCCAACCTGGATAGTTTCCAGTATGGCAGAAGTGGGATTCAGGGTAAACTACACTCAAAACAGAATTCTATGACCATGGTGGGCAGCTTCAGCTGTGTCTCAGAGAGGGTAACAGCATCACAGCATGTTTTTTGTGACATCATAGGGAACACCTGACTATCAGAATTAAGGCTAGGCAAGTGGTAATAGGATTGAGAGTTATCTATACTGGAGCATGTGATTTAATTTGGGAAGGGCTGCTGGGACACTTAATGCTGTAGTGTGCTGGCAGTGATAAACGACCACTGCTTTACTGTTGAGTTTGGTGTCCTTGGTCAAAGCAATTTATGCCCTGAGGCTTTCAACATTGGGGCTTTGGGTTTTGGTCTTGCAGTTCTGTGGTTAGCTGTCTGCCACACAGATCTGCCTTGAAAGGATGTGTAGTACAATTTGTAATACACCAGTGTCTCTCAGTCATGCTCATTAGTTGCAGGCTGTGTAACTGATTTGTAGTGTTTGCCTTTTAGTATATGGCAGTGCAGCTCATTATTTGCTAAAATGATGTTTTGTTTAAGCTTTTACCAAACTAATAAAACAATGTTTTTCAAGCAGGATGTGTTTTGATTAAGATGAAACAACCATTATTCATCAATTAAGCACTTTATATGTGAGTTGCTTCTTAGTACTGTAGGGTTTTGTGACAGCAGTGTTAACTGTTTGATCATTAAAAATATTTAGGATTAGATAGGTATTTTTGGTAGTTTTAGAATTTTATCATTTCTGGTATTAAATGGGTCATTTGTTTTTCCAAACTAAATCTAACATTTTAAAGTGGAAATATATTTTTATATAAAAAAATGGTCTTAATTGTTCGCAAACACACCCTAAGTTATGTGGAAAATAGTGAAAGATTTGATGACTGTATCAGTCTTTTTGTGTCACTTAAAAAAAGTTTCAACATATTTTGTAATTTTGCTTTCTTACGGAAATAAGTAAAAAAGAAGTAAAAAAAAAAATCAACTTTCCTAGGAATTAGCATTGATATTAGTCAAAACTGCACTTTGCTTAAGGTCCCAATATTATATCATCTGTGCAGTTTAAAAGATGAAGTTATTAGTACTTCATGTGACAGTTCACGAACTTTTGGATTTTCAGCAATATATGGGTATACAATGAAAACTGTTTTGCACATATATGCTAAAGCTGATAATTACAATTATATTTTAGTATAGTCAAATAATTTATTTTGCAAGATGATGCACAGATGTAACTTGTTATTCATAAAAGCATATATAAAAGCAATGATTGAAGCCCAAGCTTGGAGACATTGGTGAGTTCTAGAAATGATTATATAGATGCAACTCTTCAGCATTAATTCATGTGAAACATTCCTGGTGTGTAATTACAGTACCTGGAAATTATGTTTTTAAATACTATAAATGCTTCAATGCACGTTTATTCTGTAAATAAAAGATACTTTGATGAAACATGGATGAAACTTGATGTGGTAATTGACCAGAATGTTCCTATTGATGGGTCTCCACTATGAAAGGAGGCTAAATAGCATTGACATGATGTCCTCTTCCTGCCTTAGTGTGCTATTTTAATGTGTAGCAAATAGAAATGTATCTCATGAATTCAATCTTCCCTGTCATTGCTTGTTTATAAAGCTCTTATTATGTTTTCAATACCTGAATCCAGTGAAATTGCTTGAAAATATTGAAGGCAGTGAACTGAAGTTCATGGGTGAATCGTATTATTTTAGTGAAAATTGACTGAATTGAATGGCATTTCTTTTCAGAGCTTTTTGCAAGGAAGCAAATAAGGGACAGAGCAATAAGGCCGAGGTGACTGCTCTAAACTTGGCCCCACAGCACTTGAGCAAGGCAAGCCCAGAGACTATAACCAGGTTCAACCAAGAGACAAGACCTATAAAAGGCAAAATCACAGCAAGGAGACAGGTGCAAGTCAAGCCAGAAAGCCCATGCATAGGTCAGGATCACATCCAGCAGTTTCTGGGCACATTCCCAGTGGCAAGGCAGGGCTGAGGTCAACTCAGTCCACATCTCTGGGACTGACTTGTCTGTGGTGAGGCACAGCTTAGCCGGAGAACAGCATTCCTCCAGCCCAGCACAGACAGGAGCTAAAGGCCCCAGGCTGTGCTAGTGGAGAGCTCCCGGGCCTCGGGATGTCACTGGAAGCCCCAGGTGAGGCTGGGGAGGGCTGCTAGGGCTTGTGAGTGTGCTCAAAACCCTGTCACATCAACAGCTCCCTCCTCAGCCACAAAGCCAGTCATTTCATCACATAAAGGTTGTCCAGGCAAGATTTCTCCTCTATAACCCTATGCTGGCTAGTCCCAGTCACCTTCTTGTTCTTTATAGGGTAGGAAATGGTTTCTAGGAGGGTTTGCACTATCACCTTCCCAATGATCAAGGTGATGTTACCTTCCTTGAGGACAGGAGTGATATTTGCTTTCTTGCAGACTTCAAGAACCTACCCTGGTCCCCATGAGCTTTTAAAGGCACTCAAGAGTGGCCTTGTAATGATATCAGCAGGCTCTCTCAGCTCTTGTGGTTGCATCCATTTGTGTCCTTGGACTGGACTGTCAACTGGATCTCTGCCGAGGTCTCTAACAAACTAATGAGAAAAATGCTGTGTGAATCTTTTGTGTCTGAGGTCATCTCCAGGCATGCTGGTTTAAAAAAGATGATCTGGATTCTGTGATATGCAAACGTGGAGAGAATACAAATCAAAAGAGAATTTTTGATGTAGAAATGGCAGATAGCTTTTGGAAAAAACCCTACCAATTCTTCTTAACAAGAGAGGACAAATATCCTTATAGATAATTTCTGATTTTGGTGGTGGTGTTGTTGTATGTATGACAGTAGCCCAGAATGCTTCTCCAGTTTCAGGGCTAATGAAACTCCCTTTCTGTGATAAACTTTTACTAGCATAGACTACACTTCATTTTCATTGATTATCCTTCTCTCTTTAGGATGATTTCAGACACTTTCCTATTACCTGGGAGTCTGAAACTTCCCAATGCAGGATGGGATGAAAGGAGGAGTGTTAAGATTGTGCTAGAGGGAAAAAATACGTTTTCAGGAAATAATCTCTGGGGCTCTGTAGCAGTGCACTCCCTTGATGTGTTGTCTACAAACCTTTTTTTTGTCACTTGGCAGGCAATAAGCATGTTCATCACAGTGCTAATTAAGAAAGGTTATACATGCTGGTATCTGGAATGGGGATACACCTGCCCTCAGCCATACTAACAAATGTTGGCAGCTCCACAAAGCACCATTAAAAAGTCATACAACTCTTTTCTTTGTCACTTTATGAAGTACTTTCGATGAACATTTTTTCAGAGTGGGAACGGATCAAGAGTATAAAATATTTATTTTCTGAAAATCGTGGATTTCCTGTGTATTCATTGCTGGTTTATTCTGCAACGGGGTCTGCATTTGCCTTGATAAAATGGTGGCCTCATGCACAGTTCTTACCTCTGTACTTTCCTTGCAGTGCTGCCTATCTAGCTGTCTCTAATAGCCATAATATTGCTGCTCATTTCTTCTCCTGAAAAGTGCCTTGCAGGGGACCACTTTGAAGCAATTCACTGTCCATTTCTGTGTTACCTCCATGGACCCTAACTACACCACCTATTCAGTGCAAGGAAGTGGAGGTGGAGGAAGATGAAGAAATCTGTAGGAAGACTAAAGAAAGTCACAATTTTGAACGTATATGTGACAGCAAATCAAGGAATCTTCAGAGCCAGCAACTGAAAAATATAAGCAAAGAAACTGAATAAAGGAGCACTAATACAACACAGGAATTTTAAAGCCTTGCCTAGAGGAAGCAAAGTTTCTTACTCATTGCAATCCTGTTCTTTAAGTGATTACTCATTTTGTCCCTTATTTGGCATTTTAAGCAATGAAGTGTCGGGGTGTTCTTTACCTGTTCTGTGACTATTGCATGCGGCTCCCATCATTTCAGTTTGGGGCCAGCATTTAAAGAGTTCTCCTGTGAGCTGCTGATCATATTCTTTCTCATGTTTCTGCTTCAAGAAGCCCTGGTGGCAAGGGCCAAACCTGTCTTTGTGCTCTTGCAAAAAGCCAGACCTACGGTGTTGCCCATCTCACTGGCTGTTCAGTGACTGACCTGCCTGTCAATTTTGAAGTCTTCTTAAAATAGTCAGCTATTTTCCATGAAGCCTTCTGTTTGTAGGCCATCTCAGAAAACTGCTTGGAGAGGTGTTCTGTGCAGAGTGATAAACTTGTGCTGAAATGAATTGGGAGAGTTGGAACAGCTTAGGTTTGCCAGTGTTGTTCTTCAGCGTCCCACGGCTCTTAGAAATACCTGACGAGCAGTGGGAGTGGGGAAGGAAAGGAGTCAATTTGTAGGTTTAGAGCCACTGGATAATTGTGGATTCCTAGCTGTGATTTTGTCTTTTCCTCAAAGAGAAAAATATATTGAAAACCTTTCTCTGCAGAAGGTGGTGAATAACAAGGTAGCTGCATTCGTTGATCGGATTGGGAAATTCAAAGCAGAGATAAAGGATGCCTGTTGGAGAGAACTGAGAAACACTTCCATGAATGTGTTTGAGTGGTTAGTAAAACAGAGCAAGGGGTGTTATACAGTCCCGGAGGTGAGCATGGGTAATGTCCATACACACAAATAATTCACTAACTTGAATTTGAGATGTTAAGTGAAGAAAAATTATCTTAGTGTGTATGTGGATTTACAGATTTGTGAAATTGTGTTTTAAACATAATATAATTGAAAAGCAAAGTAAATCTGCTATTCTGTGTGGGGCTGAGACCTGCTTCCCTTAGACAGCACATTACTTTGCAATACATTGATGCTCCAGCAGCCTTCTCTGATTACAAAGCATTGGTATGTGAGAAATACTTCTCCCAGGTCTTCTTTGATGTTGTATTACTTCATATCTTCATGATGTATTGTCAAATCTTTCAAATGACAGACTGTACTATTAAAAGGAATGTTGGTTGCAGGGTGAAGCTTACTTTGCTGTAAAAGATAACTTGTATTAGCAACTGAAACTGATGGGGTTTAAATAGGAATTTTCTTTTTGTACAAGATTATTTTTCTTGTGGAGAATAAAAAAATAGTCATTCCATGCAGGAAAAAGTCCTGCAAGTCATATGCACTTTCTGTATTGTTCATCTTGCTGCTTAGGAGCACTTAGGATGTAATTTTTCTATTATCTTAGAACATGCCAGGTTCAAAACAGTCATCTTTTTTAAAGACAGACAGGAGACTAAACACATAAGAGAAGGGAAATTGGTTTTTTTTGTTGTTGTTGTTACATGGGCATCAGAATTTGCAAAAAGAGATTGCATTTTCATGTGACTATTTCTAATTAATCCATAGTGTTCCAATAATATTCCTGTCACATTTGGGAATGAAGTCAGAAATTAATAAATACGATATAACTGAAATCATCTGGAAATTTTATTGTTTCCTTCATATTATTAGTAACTTCTCTTTGTACTTTGGAAAGCCTTTCAGTTTTGCAAAGCATCATGATATATTTCAATAATACATTCACAGCTTTTTGTTTCTAAAATATATAGAAATGTAGTATATAAACTTTAAAGGAATTTGTAAGAAGTGTGTTAAATGCAAAACCTGGCAGTAAGGCAGAGGTGTATGTATTAAGGAAAGTTATAATGTAAACAGCATTATTACCAGTTTAGTGACTTCTATTTGTCTTCATGTTCGCAGTATTAAACACATTTGATTTTTGAAACACAATCTTTGGAAGGGAAAACTTTGTTGTTTAGCATTTAATCTTCCCTGCAGCCATCATAACCTAAAAGTCACTTCTTGTATGGTGAACAAAATTTGTAGGCTCGTTTACCAAGCAAAAACCTCTAGAGAATATTTTGAGCACAGGAAAGAGTAAATTAAAATATGAGCAAGAAAATGACAGTAAGGAAATATTTTTTTTTTACATTGAATATGACTTAATCATAAGCAGTTTTAAATTGTAATTCAGTTAAAATAACATTTGTCTTAGATGCACAGCAGTTGAGCTATAAAGCTATAAAATACTTTATGGAGCTATCTCAATCCACCTTGTGATTGTGCCTGTTGTAGCTGCAATTTTTTCCTGCTATTCATTCTGCTAATTAGCATGCTTTATCAGCAATTTTGGAATCTATTTGCACCACTGAAGTTAATTAGCCAAACTGAAAACATTTCATCTGTGCAAGTGTTTTTTAAAGTGTTGCATAATGCCTTTGTATGCAGCTACACTGGTCAGATAGGAGTTTGAAGAACATACACCTAAAAGTGTGTAATTTGTTTTAGATAGCAACTAGAGCTATGGCAGTTAACCAAACCAATTCCCCTGCCCTGCATGCTGGGTCCTTGCTTCAGCACTTGAGTAACAAAAGGACTTTCAGAGAGTCTGTAAGGATATTTGACATCCAGGTTACAAAAATACTCAGGGAGGACAAGGCTATCACAGAGAAACAATTTCTATATGCCTGTTCAGTGAAGAAGAAATGGAAGAAAATTTCACATTAAAATCCTCTCAGAAGGATGGGTGAAGGATAGCATGTATACGTTGGTCTGAAATAGGCCCTGGTTCCTGTCGACCGTAAGCTAGAAAATAGGAAAATAAACTTTAAAAAGTTCATTTTTTAATAAAAAATAAACTTTGACCCTTCTAGAAAGGGTCAGGGAGACTTTAGGTCTGTAAACTCAGTGTCTTCGTGAGGCAAAAAATGAAGCTGTAAGAATAGAGAATGAGATAAACACATTCTATTTTGAAAGAGCGAAAGATAGTATTTTCTTAAAAGTGCCTTGAATCTGACTGAAGGCATCAACAAACAAGTAGATGGGGCTGATTTCATTCATAGCTGTATGTCTTGGAAGGAGTCCTTTGCCCAAACCTTTCCAGCGAACTGAGAGGGAAGATCTGTATGTGGATAAGTAGTTCTTTAAAAGACAAGGAACAGAAGGTCGTAGTAAAAGAACAAGTCTGGAGGGATGGAAAATTTCTCTTCCCTGGACGAGTACCTCCATTTGTTTAATCATTGCTCTCAGCTAGTTTGAGAGTAATGGCCTATTCCTAACAATGCTGTGTAGTATTTTAGGTGCCTGCAGTGAATATGTTGCTCTGTAGGGGTTGTCACTAATGCTGGTATGGATAGAAAATGATGGAGAAAAGGATGCTCAGGAGAGATCTCCTAACTTTATACAAGTACCTAAAAGAAGGTTTTAAACAGATGGGTGTGGTAACAAACAAGAGGACAGGAGGGAATGGCACCAAGTTGTGCCAGGGAGTGATTTAAACTGCATATTGGGAAAAACATCTTTGCTGTAAGGGTGGTTAGGCACTGGAACAGGCTGCTCAGGGAAGTGGTGGAATTGTCATCCATGGAAGTGTTCAAAAAATATGTGGCACTTAGGGACAGAGTTTAGTGGTGAACATGGTGGTGCAGGGTGAATGTTTGGACTTGATGGTCTCAGAGGTCTTTCCCAACCAAAGGATTCTGTGACTCCAATTCTGTTCTATGAATTGGAGGTACTGTGCTACTTTTAAGGTGTTACTCAGAATGTATTCCCACAAACCACGTGATTTAGAAAAAAACTGTTTCAGGATGACCAAGATGCTTCACACCAGGGCTTTTGAGTAAAAAGCTGGCCTGACAAATGACATCTTGACAGTTTTGAGTCATGAAGGAGAGAAAAATGATGTGTTTTATGTACAGATGGAATGAATTGGCACCAACAGCATGAAGAGGTTTTAATATTTTCTTCATTCCTGCCTGAATGTAACCCAGATTTAGTACTTTCTTTGTCCCACCTTGGTTACTCTTGACAGCATTTGCCTGATGCCAGAAAATAGAACTCTCAGGTTTCCTGAGACCAAATTTTCCTGTTAGATGACTTCAAATTAAGAATTAACCCAAATACTGATTAGAGATCTCATCATATTTCAAAATGGTGACCAAGTTCTTTAAAAAATATCAAAACCACTTGTAAGATTGTCATAATTACTAACTCCAACTCTGAGGACATTCTGGAATCCATTTAATCCAACTCTGTAGGTCATCACTTTCCTCACTTATACACCACTATCATTATCCTCCCTTCTGCTCCACATCATTCTCTGTGAACTCTATAGCCAAAGACCACCAATACCTAGCACAGACTAGGTAGTGAGCTTGATTAAAGTTTTTCATAGTCATCAGAGAAGCAGAAAAATTCTTATATCCAGTTAAAAAGCTATCCTGTCATTGTGAACACTGATAGACAATATTACCTGTGAAAAACGTGTTTTTATAAATCAGAATTTTATATAGAGATCATAAAAAATACAGTTTCAAAATGTTTATCAAATAGATCAAAGCACACATTTATTGCCAACTGTTTGAAATGCAGTAGAAAAATTATGCTGAGTATATGTTCCTACTGTAACTTATCAGTGTAATTCTGAACTGTCCATTGATTTTAATTTCCATATATATTGATAACTGAGAATATGTAGCATATTAATATGCACTGCAGTTACATACAGTATAAACTATAGAAATTAGGGGAGAAATCTGAAATCAACAGTAAGTTATTGAGGTTTAAGCATATCAGTACATGAATAATGAGCATATATGTGATTATTGGTTCATTTATCTGTTTGTCTTTTTATCTCCTGGTAGCTTTTGAACCTCTTGATTGATTTCTGTAAAACTTGCCAGAAGGGGAGATGTTTAGAGATATGTGAAAAATTTTCAGTAAGTCTGGTAGATAATAATAAGAAATAAACTTCATGAAGACTGCAAGACAGTGCAGGAGAGATAGCCCAGGAGTACTGATCAGGGCATGTAGGGAAAAATCTACTGGTACACATTAAACTTGGCAGTATATTGCTGGTCCTGTAAATGTACTTTTATTAGAGATTTTAGTTTTGGGGTTTTTTTTTAAAGTAAACCAGATTTATGGGAAAAAACAATGTATTTTAAGATCAGACATAGGATTATTTCTGTAACAGGGCAAAGATTGATGTATTAGTATATATATCCATAGATTTTACTTTTGGGGTTTTTAATTTTTTTTTTAATTATTTTATGGTCTTTTTTTTTCCTTATAGCATGCTAATATTCACCCCTACGTGAGATCCAGAACCTAAAAATTAATTTCAGTCTTTTTGAGAGAACATCTGAAGATCAGTTTTAGTAGTAAAGAAATGAAATGATCCCAGAGGTACATGTAAATACAAAATATCTCTCTGCAGGGAGGCAGGAGAGTGCAGTGGCTGCCTGTTTCCTTTTTACTGAGGAGAACATGAGCTCCCCTCTGGCAAAAAAAAAAAAAATTAGATTCAAAATATTAAGAGTCATTAATTAGAGGCAATGATATTGATTATATGTATTACACAGAAGTGATCTAAAGGGACCGTAACTCTGCTTCTTGCTTCTAGTTTTTTTTTCCAGGGTTTGATTAAAGGGCTTAGAGTTCATGATCTGTTTTTATCTACACTGGCATATAGATAGGGTCTGTGTATGCCCAGAGCTGAAGTAAATAAATCCAGTCATTCCACAGGACAGCTTAGAGCTATAAGAAAGTTCAATGTGTAATAATGATAAAAAAAAATAATATTAAAAAATACAGATATTAAAAAAAGGAATATCCTGCATCTGTCCTCAATGCTCTGATTGCAGAAGCTACAAAGAGAATTACACATACCAATTAGAAGACAACATCACAACTTCCTGGCTTGTAAAATGACATCAATTCCCCTTCCACTAAGGGACTCTTTACCAAATTTATTTTAGCACTGAAAATTTGGAACCATCTGGGATACTGAGTAATTCAAATCTTTATTTTTTTTGTTGCTTCTCAGTTATTTTGAGAAGTCTTAAGTTGAATGGGGATTTTTTGGTTGGTTTGTGTTTTTTCTTTTAAAACAGTTGCTTCTTGAAAAATTGCAGCTTTTTTCTTTTTTTACTTACCTTGCTGTAAAACATTTTACGTTCTCCTGGATATAGACAAAATGTCTGAGGATGTTGGGTCTTCCTTTTCTGCTCTTCTGTAGTGTGTTCTTATTGTGGCCTTTGTAAGTATTTAAGGATTTAAATATAATAATAGTGATGCGAGCTTCTCTAGGTAAGCTTAATTATTATTATATATGCCCAGTTAGCTCAGTATATCAAGTCTTTAGCAGAGACTCAATAGCTGAGTTAAGCAAGGGACCAAAGCCGCCGAGTTCTTTCTTAGCAAGCCAGTGATATTCAGCTTTAGTGATTTCAGCTCTTTCGTGAGTTCAGCTCAGCTGCTAGAAGGATCGCCCGGGGCAGTGGCAAGCAGACGAGAGAGAGAGGGGAAGAGAATACGCCGAAATTCCGCAGTGAAGTTTATTCGGGAGGTCCGCGAAGGGTACAGCGCTTCTTCTTCTCCCCAGAAAGGGGGTACAGAGGGCTATTTTTATAGCCTTAGTATAGATCCAGAACCAGCCAATAACCGCAAGTTTAAGCATATTCCTTAACTGACCAATAGCTAAAAGAGTTACAATAGTATTGTCTTAACTGATTAAAGGACAGAGTTTCAACACGGTCGGGTCAGAGGAACAAGACAACGCCCGCTCAAAGATGACTCAGCATTCAATTCTCCAAAGAGCTTTTCCTGCATCCTTGGGGTTCACTACATTTAAATATCTTTGACCTTTCAGACTATTAAAATAAGTTTGCAGTGGTTAAAGAAATTGATTTTTTTACTTCGAATTCATGAGGAAGTAAGTATGAAGTTGCCCATAATTTCTCTGTCCTTCACCCAGTCACGTTCTGTACCTGAATTACTTGAATTCATAAACTTTTACCATCATCTCTAAAACAGAAATAGAAATCTAAGAGGTTGCTACATTTCTTCATGAAACACAGGAGCTTTCATAATAAAGACCTCAACTTAGTGGTCTCACTAAGTACAGGGAAAGGCCAGGTGTTACTTTCTGTAACTGGTAGATTAGGCACCACATGATCACTAGTCTTAGGCCAGCTATAAAAATTTTTGCCCTGTAATTTTGCTCCTCCCCAAAGCTCCTTGTTTTTGAAACAGAGGTTGCCATATGGCAAAACATTTCCCATTTTCAAATTTGCTGTCCTATTTGTGAGCTGTGACATAGCTATAAATGTTGTTGGCACTGAAATATATTCAAATGCTGGACTTCTATAGGTTTGGAAATCTGAAAGAAGAAAAAGGCAGCGTTGTATGAGTGTCCAGAGCTCCATGAGGAAGAGATTTGCTTGGAATAGCTGGAGAAACTTCTGAATACATCTACTTAAAATAATGGTATTGGGCATAGCACATGGTGACCAAGTGAATAGCTAATTTACATGGTGGCTAAGCATTTCCTTCTAAAATGCTGCTTTTCAGTTCTACCCAGCATTTACCCTGTTTTTTGCTGAATTACATCTGAGTCTAAAGCTCTACAGGTTCCAAAGCAGCACAGACTTGTTCCATAACTTGGCTGGCCACACCACATGAAAGATCCCTCACATCATCACATGAAAGATCAAATGAAGGGAGAGGCGATTCATCTTTGCAGAGTTAAAGAATTTGAACTTAGGCAGTGACATAAGAATTCTTTCTTCTCACATTAATTTCCATGCAGACATCATAAAAGCCAGTTTTGTCCACCCCTCAGCTTTCATGTCCTCAGTTTTCTTATCCAGAAAAAAAGTGAAATATAACTATTGAAAAAATTGTTAATAGTTTGTGTTGGTTTTGTTGTTGTTGTTGTTAAACATTCTGTTCATGCAGTATTTGGGAAGGATATGTAAAATATCTAAGAGGAAAGAAATGTGGCAAACTAACACATAAGCTGGAAGCTTTCAATGGAGGGAAAATCTATGGAGGATTCTAATTTTTATATTCATTATTTGAACAGTAGCATCTAAGATAATTAACAAATTATTTATGCTTCAATCAGAATCAGCAGTCTTTATTATAATTCTTCTATTTTTATATAGCATAGTACTTCTTTGTATGCATATACCTTTGTGGGTACTTTTCATCAGTTGAGCTTATATATGATGTTCTACATTTTTTTGAGCAGCTTAGTGAACTGTAGTACTCTCTTGAGAAATTAGTCATAGCTACTTAACTTTGTCTTCATTTGCTTTTAAATACATTCTATTTTGATAGTGAAGCACTAGACATCTGATTACTTGATATTCACTGATACTGAAAAAATACCTGTGCCTGAATGTAAAATTTCCCCATTGCCAGGAAGCACACGGAGTTTTCTGTAGGTCAGAACAGACTGAGGAGACGTCAGCCATGATTATGTTCCTTAAGAGATTAGAGATACTTCCTGATGGTATCTTGGTGTTCCTCATGTTAATTTTGACTCATATTTAGATCACTTTCTGCAGATATGGAATTTATTCATTGATAAAACAGAAACTTCAGCACAGTGTACAGTTAATGGATATATCTGAAGGGATGCAGATGGCCCACAAGATAGATTTGCCTCTCTCTCCACTCTGACTGTACAGAGGGATGGGAACTTCTGCTGTGTTGCTCAGTGTTTCCATATGGTGAATTCAGTGGGAGCTTAGAATTTATGTATATTGTGGGTTTTTTGGGGTTTTGGTCATACAGTGCCTGTTTGTAAAGGGTGTGAATCAGGTTGATGCAGTACTGTCTTTGAGGTCACTCTGGTCTTTTTCTGCTGTTGAGTTACCCTCATTATTTACACTCTTTTCCACAGCTCAGTCTTGTCCTGGGAGAAATCCCTAACCATGTTGTGTCATTGATTCCTGAATTCTCTACACAGGTTCTCAGCTACAGTTTTATCTGCACACTTATCAGAGCTATCACAGAAAGGTGGAGAATTTTTTACCAGAAGATCCACCACACCTTTTCTTATTATATAGTACACATCTACGGTTGGGGGGAGGCAGGGATGAGGCAGGGAAAAAAATAATGGGGGAAAAGACACTGCAGAGTTCTACCCTAGAGAAAAGTAGATTAGTCTGACTCAGGATTTCATTCCAAGTGCTTTGGAATTGGTAGGATTCGCAGCATGGCATCTTCTCAGAGAAGGTGCCTGAACAGAAGAGACCTTTTGTATGATTGCATATTGATTAGAGTACTTGCTTAAGAAGTGGGAGGCCCAGTTAATTTTTTTGGACAGGGAAAAATTTTGAACCTCTCTTCTGGGAGAATGCCTATGAGACTTTAGAAGAAGCCTGGGATGGAGCTCATGTCCAGCTCATGTTGAAACTGGGCTTTAATTAAAAGGAAAATGCAGACTTGGGAGGGGAGGGATATTAAGGAAGAAGTACATAGTGTTGCTTATTTTGTTTAGTAATGTTATTTGCACTTGCTATTGAACACTGTATTGGCAGGATGCATTTTGCTCAATAGCAGAAATATTCACTCAAGCCAGAATAAATACAGGCAAAAAAAAAATGTTTAGAAAGTAGTTAATCCATTGTTTGATTTTTTAAAAATTTTATCCCTCAGTGTCACATTTCTAATTAAATTAATGCTTGCCTAAATAATCAGGGTGTTTTAAACACAGTTTCTACCTGCATGCTCACTTACACTTTTATTTGTTACATCCACACTAAGTATGGCAGTGGCTGAGATACATTGCACTCTTTCAGCTGCTTAATTCAGGTACTGGAAGCCATTGCAGAGCTTCATGTGGGCTGAATTACCCTACTGAGTATCTGAAAAGCCTGGTTAATTAGCTTCCTTGCCTGTCACTCACTTGTTTCCATCTATTTTCTCACTTCAGCTACTTCAGTCATAAAACTGTAATTTGTTTTTCTATGACTGTGAAGATGATACTCATAATTTACTCCTCCATCTACCCATTACGTTATACTTTTAAAATTTCGATTATATTCCTGAAGTTTTGCTTTAAATGGTCGATAACTTTATGAAGCTGGACAATTCATTAATAAGTGTATGTGCAGATTTTCAACAGTGACATCTTACAAGAGATTATGACAGCACACTGTTAATTTCAGTTCAATTCAGTGATCATTTATTACTAAATCTTCCTGTTATGTATCTCAGCATTTTCTATGCCCAGCAGTCTTTATTTTCAAGCATTTCTTCCTACTTCATAATTTCATTTTAAAACCCAGCAATGATTGCCAGTTGGAAGACCCTTACCCCTGTACTGTGATCTGTCACACAAAATCTTTGTTCACTAATCCATGTCTTCCAACATCAAAGCAGAATCAAGCAACTGTGATTTATAAAGAAATATAAAATATTTTAAGGTCAAATGTTTTGCTATACACCATGGTCTTATATGTTCCTGGAAGGTTTTTTTAGATTATTAGCTGTTGCGAAATGTTTAATTTAAACTATTTCCTATTTCTCTACTTCATAAAAGAAGTTCTTCAGAGAAAGTGAAATATGTAGATTTTTCCCCTTGTTTTTAGATTTATCTATTTTAGAAAAATTTAAGAATTCATATGTTACTTTTAGAAACATTAAAATGCCATGATCTTAAAGTTTTAGGGAAAGAAAAAAAGAAAAGAAAAAAGTTCTACCAAATTGAAAACATGGATCATTTTTGCAGTAAAGGTGAATAGCTCCTGCTTTTAGCTTTGTGGAGCCATGAAAAGTGAGATGTCAGAAATGTCACAGATGGAAGAACAAGTATTGCATGTAATGATGTTAAAATCTGTGAGGAAAATAAAAGCATATATTTAAATCTTGCATTTTAATGTTACCATTTATTAAAGAAACATAAAAACTCCATGGGTTTTTTTTTTGTGAATAAAATGTATTCCACAAGGAGATGGATTTCTCTTAATAGGACAATATGTCTTTTTCCTCTGAGCCACCATAGCACACTGTTGGACATTTTTTCTGGTCTGTCTCTTTCACCACTAGCAATTTGTAAAAGATTACCTGGTACACAGGCAGACCAGAACCAACCCATGAATGATCACCAGGGAAATCTATCATAACCTTCATTATTAGATTAGCTGTGGAGAGTTAACAAAATTTTTGCCCCCTTTCTTCCTCCTTCTCTTCCAGACCACGAGTGCTATGACATCATGTAGTGCCTGTAATCCAGGGTATATGATACACCAGGGCTTTACAAGGAGAGACAATAGAGACCTGCTCTGAGCAGACTGCAGCTGTATCTCAACTTGAATTTAATATGATCTTTATTATTACTTTTATTATTGAATTAGGAATTGCCTTCATTACTTTACTGTGTTTCTTTTGCTCTGAGTGAGCTCGAATGGATAAATGTGTTTCTTTTATTTGCAGCAATAAGCTGGGTACAGTTAAAAGTATTAGCATCATCACACAATATTGTGTCCTTTTCAAAGGTCAAGTGCCAAAAAGGCTTGGATATTTTTAAGCCAACTTGTTTCTCGTGTTTGTGGGTTGTTGCTTGCAGAGGGCATCTGATGCTGCAAGTGTGACCCCCTAAATCTTAAGTCTTTAAGTTCTCTGTTTTAGGCAATTGTAATTTTTTGGTAGTAAGAAAAAGTATATTCTAGGAGGCAACTGTCAAATCTTGCTCCTTAAACACTGCTTATCATCACCAAGGTTACTACTTATAGCTGACTGATGGATAGCAGTGGATCAGGCTGAGGTAAAATGCAGGTCAGGCTTTTCATGTGTGAGGGTGAAACTTTTCACACCTTAATCATATGGCACTGCAAAAGAAAACATTGCTAAAAGAGCATAGCAATAACACGGCTTCCAATATTGCTATTAGGAGCCATAGCTATTGTTTTACATGAGTAAGTGATGATCCCACCTAATTAATACTCAGCAGTGAGCTCTAACATGAGCTGAAATTCTTTTTTCGGAAAACGTGTACCTCATTGAGTAGGCAAACATGTTGTTCATTTTCATTCCCGTTTAATCCTAAATTAAAACAGTATCCAGCCTAACTGATTGTGTGCTTCTATTATTGCTTGGGATGTTGCCACCAATTTTAAAGGCTTTTTGAAAGGTTAACCTTGGCTAGAAACAAACAAAAGCAAAACGCATAACTGCAGCAATCTTTCACTGCAAGCTAGGATTAATTTCTCTTAATATATTTATATAAATTCCCTGACACTTTTTTTTTTTTTTTAAATCCCCCTAGATCTTGGCAAATGTAATAATTTTTATCTGCGGGAACTTGGCAGGAGCGTACCACAAGCACCTCATGGAGCTCGCGCTGCAGCAGACGTATCAGGACACGTGCAACTGCATCAAATCCCGTATCAAGCTGGAGTTTGAGAAGAGGCAACAGGTAAAGGACCACCCCTGTCTGGGTCTGCTTTTCTGTTTGCACACTTTCCTCCTGTTTGTTGCTGTGTAATCCAGCTTGTTGATGGGAAAACACTTATTGAATTACTTAAACTTCATGAAATATGGTTGTGCACAATTTCCATCTGACTGTGGGAAAGTGTTACAGTTATTTCTGTTGTCAAAATTTTTTTTTCTCACTTGTCCTATGAAAATATTTTATGATAAAGAAAGTTAAAAACACTGTATGGATCCTGTTTGCGCACCATCTCTTTTGTTGTCCTCATGAAATGAGCTGTGAGATGTACATGTGGGCTTTTGGGAATCTTCAGTTCTTCATGCCCAAGACCAGTGCTGCAAATCACTGCAGGAAGATATTATTTCACTGTTTTTGAAAAATATTTGAATCCACAATACTGATGAATCACGTGATATAGTTCTAGAGGTCAGGTTTGTTAAGAGGAGTTAGGGAAATTGCATAATGATACTGTCATTTATTGCAGCAGTTAAATAAAAGAATTCTCGGATTGCTTTATATAGTTCTTTTTCTCTTTGCAAGTTCTGTACAGTGCCTATCATCCTGACAGATAGATGCCTCATTTAAGAGAATTTGAAATACAAATCAGTTCATCAAGTAGTAAAAAAGATAGGTGCATTTTGCTTTGAAGGTCACCAAGACTCAAACTTCCATGAACTGTTAAGGATCAGGGAGTAGAGACACTGACAGGTGTCTGTGGTCACAAAAATGCTTGTGTGTACCTTGTGAGTCCCAGCTGACCTTAATTGTCATGTCTGTCCCACAAATGCCTGTATCTGCTTTAAATTAAGGTTTGCAAGATCCATCACCAGTGCTTTTTTCTTAAAATAAGCAAATGGAAATTCCACACCAGGACTTTACAGGTCGTGTGTTCAGAGGGCTGTCCTTATTCTGCTGGGCGCTGGGCTTGCATGCGGCTGAAGTTGCTACAAAATATTCCAAGTAATCTTAAGGAGGATGGTTTACCGTAACAGCAAGTTTTGATGATTAGATACAAAATTTGCATAAGGTGCTATTGCAGGAGAGGTTTGTAAGAGCAGTCATTTGTGTTTGCACCTCTGCCTCCAAAGCTGTGTGCAGGGAATGGGTGGACTTTGAGCGCAGTTGTAAGGGCCTGGGGTTCTACTATTGGTAGCTTTTCCCTCCAAGAATAGGAAACACATTGGTTTATCAGCAAGAAGCAGGCAGGTAGTGTTACTGGACACTGAATTCAAAGGAGTAAGGATAACTTTTGTTAGAAGACAGTACTTACAGCAGACATGGTTCTAGCTGATGTTTTCTGCAAATGTGTATTATTTTGCTAAATATTACTAGTTTCTATGGAAAGTAGCTTTGGTGTACTGTCACTTCTGAAGATCTTGCAGAGATGGTTGAGAACCTGACAGTGAAGAGAAGCAAAACTACCAGGGATTGTGTGACAGACACTTCCTCTTTGGGGTTTGTAGTACTTGTGTTTTAAAAATGCTGTAGCCTAGCAAGATGGAAAGAAGCAAAAAGTGATAAATGTTGTTCATATATTTATGTTCTTATATATTCATATGTTGTTCTTATATGTTCCTAATTATATATATATATACATTTAGCTGTGTGTTGTCGTGTTTGTGTTTTGATAGGAATAAATCTATCAAATTAGTTAAGACATCTACACAGCTCTAAGTAGTGTATTGCAGGGCTGGATTAGTAACAGGTGGGTCAGTGTCTTACTGGAAAAAAGTCAAGTATTCTGTGGAAGTCAGTGATCTTTTCTACCTTCAGTAAGCTCAAAAAGAGCTCATCAGATCTTCAGATCTTCTTCTACAGATTTCTTTGGCCTTTATCCCCTGAACCCTTTCATATATGTCCCTTATCTCCTGTCAAGTTTTTTCCAACCAAAAAATGAAGATGTGTACCTCCATATTGTCACACTTAGGAACATTAGGTATTTAAATGTGAAAAGGTAAAATGAGGACTCATTTCATAAGATGGCTGTTTTTTTTTTCCCCTCAGGATTAACACACGTCTTTGTTTGCAGACATTAGTTCAGCAGTGGATGTACTTTAGTCTGCTTTTAACACTGCTTGTTTTCCCAGGAAGATACAAAAGATCATCCACATTGTTAGTATTCAGGAAGCAAGTCAATCATATTGGTGACTATTTTTAGAGAACTGGGATACAATGAAAGAACACAGTGCACTTTAAAAAGCATTGGTTTTGATCAAAGCCTTTATTAGCCTGTAAAACGCTGTAGCATGACCCTTGATTCTACATCTCTGTAACAGGAACAAAAAAATTAATTTAGTTTAATTTACTTTGCATAAGCTACTTTTGTACAAGTGCAGAGCATAGGATGTACTTCTAAATGGTTAGGGCTCCAGGTCAAATTTGCACATTTTTGCAGATCATGGATGTCATATATTTTATAATTGTTTTCAAAAGATGTACAATTTATGTTTCAGATTATTCTGTGAATTTCCTTTTATGTTATTTGAGAGTAGACTCATACAAATGTAGGCTACTGTTGTTTTTCAGTTATTGGGATTTCTTTTGTGTGTCTTTGAATAGCCTTTTTGACAACACCATTTTGATCAGTAGATAAGTATATTAAAACGCCACTCAACAATTATGCCAAAGAACTCAAGAGAACCCCCCGATTCATTGTTTTCAAGTGAGATGAATGTACATTAGAAAAAGGTGAGATGAGGGGAGGGGGTGTGTATGTATACTGGGGTACAAGTTGGACGTGCTGTACCCACACCGCTGTGTATTTCTGCTGTTGGGGCACAGCAAAGGCTGGCCGTCCCCAGAAGGATGGGAAGCTGTGGGTGGTGACACCTCCCAGCAGGGCAGGGGCCACTTTTGAACTCCTGTGGTAAAAAAGCAGTATTTTCAAAGCCCGCTTTGGTTTTTCTCACACACCTTTTATGTCTTTTCAGAGTTTATAAAAGAGAAATGTGGAACTCTTCTGACCTCTTTTTAATTTGCAGCCTTATTCCAAGATACATATTTAAAATAGCCTCTCATAGTGTTATTTGTCTCCCTGATAAAAGTCTGGCTGACAGTTTGTAGGGGTAATGACTCACGGGCGCTGAGTGCAAGATCTTAACGCTGACAGCGGTATAATTGCTCTTCTCTCTCTCTGCTGGGGCTTTGCATCGTGAGACACAGGAATATACACTGAGAGCTTCTTACAACATTGCAGGGAGGTGTTCATAAGGTGTTGGTGTTCAGTGAGTTCTCTGAAATGCTGTCTTTGAGAAGGAGGCAGTATAATAATGGTTTTAGAAACAGCACTCAGGTAGCAGATGAAAATGAATGAGGTTTCAAATCATTGAGTGGGATTTTAATTTTTTCACTGAAACATGGTGAAGCAATGCCATTCATTACAGGAACCAAAATATTTCAAAATTGTTTTTGAATTAATCTAAACAGAGAAGCCTCATATATTTGTGAAGCTTAAGGCTGTTAGTAAAGAACAGAAACATTGGAATACATAATTTGGAACTAATATATATGAAATGTGGATTCCTGCAAGTTTAATCAATGCATTTTAAAACATAAGCTACTAATATTTTCATGAATATACAATAGTTTTTCTAAGAGATTCCTCATTTTCCTTTTCCTCATAGCTTCAAGGCTAGTAAATAGGAAAAACAAAAACTAATGTTGGTCTTTTAAATTTTAGACTTCATTTATTACTTCAGCAGTGTTTGTGCTCATACACACGTGTGGTGCCGGTCCTTTCTGTTAATCAATATGTCAGTACTAGAACTAAAGCCTGTTCTGAGGAAGTGTTGAATTTTGCACGGTGGACTATGGGAGAGATGGATAGAAATGCAGATAGAAACTGGACAGGGCTCACTGAAGGGCTACAGGGGTACTTGGTGGGCTGACAGATGGTGAGACTTGGGGAACTCAAGGTATTTAGCCTGGAGAAGAAAAGGCTTGGAGGGGACAACTAACATCTGCCTAATACCAAATGAGCTTGCACAAAATGTGTGGTCAGATTTCTCTGAAAGACACACAGTGAAAGGATGAGAGACAATAGGCTTGAGCTGTGATAGGATAAATCTTGGCTGGAAGATAAAAGATTTTTCCCCAAGAGAAGGGTTAAACACTGGGAAAGGCTGCCTGGAGAGATGCTGGAATCTTTGAGCAGAGAGATTTTGAAGTCCTGGCTGTATCAGATCTTATGCTTCAATTCTTGTGAGCAAAAGAGAGCACATGATAAATATAGAGCTCAGAATCTCATTAGGCTAATTAAAGTCTTAACAATGTAATGAAAATACAAAAAAATCTAGTTACAATAATAACTGTCATAGTCCACATTAATTAACACAAAGTAGCATAAATATAGCTAAAAATGTTATGCAAAAAATATTCAAGTGTATCCCCCTTTTTCTCTGGTATTACCCTCAGTCTTCTGTAACTATGTACCCCACAATACAGTAGTGCCATTGCCATGGGCTTTGTGCTGAGTTTGCAAGGCCCCAGGGTTAAAACTCTCTGAATTTTTTTTTACCTTCTTGGAGCTTTATTTTTACTTAACTGCAACAGCAGTATTTCAAGTATAACAAGGTAATTATAGGTAATTAATTTTTTCTTATGACACAGCGCAAACATAGATATTACATAAATAATAGTAATGAACAGCTACTTTGTGAAGAATGAGATATTTACAACTGCAACATAAGGTGGAAAATTGCAGACCTGACGTGATAGTGGAAGCCTTAAGAAATGAACACACAGAATGCAGTGGGGGGCAATACGTACACATGATGACTGGAGATGATGCACAGGCTTGGCACTGCAGACTCCAGATCTACAACATTTAGATCTATAAGATCTATAAGTGACCAGTCACCGCTGGTCATTTGAAGAAATACAGATCTGTACCTGGACACAAGTGTTTTTAAGGGGAACAAAGAGCAAGAACATAGACTTGAAGACCAGCAAAGAAAGAGCAAGGTATAAATGAGTAGGATCAGATATCTAAAAAGTACTGCAGAGAGATCCTAGATTGAGGAAGAAATAACCATCAGCATCAACATCAGCATCGTATTTCTCCTCATAAAGGGCTGCAGATGCTTATGCCTTGCTGAAAGTCTTTAGCCACCCCTGTCAGGCTGAAACCCATCCACATTAGGACCCACAGGAACAGTTAAAGCATGAGACTTCTTTACCAGAAAGAGGGTTGTAAACTAAGAAGTGTATGCATTACAATTTAAACCATATTATTACTACTAGGACTTTGCTTTCTTAATATAGAAGTATTTCTTTCTTTATTGTTTTTTTCTTTATTTTTGCTAATAATTACAGCAATAGTAATACTAATATTTGAATTAGACTGTTAAGATTTCAGTTATGCTAAAAAGGAATGTAAACTAACTATAAATTCTTAGCTTTAGATGTATGCATGTGTACATTATCAAGCTTGTTGCCTTATAGTCCTTAAACCAGATTTTGGATATTATTCTTCATGTGTCCCTCTAGATCCTGAAATTAACGGTATCAGTGTTACTAAAGCAGAAAGCAGGTGTTTCACAGCAAGAGGTCTCAAGTTCATTAGGAAGATGTAAATACTGGTGGTTTGAGCCCCCTTCCTTTTCATTTTTTTCCCAGTTAAGGCTGTGCACTGCTGTCCCCCAGTCCTGTTGCCCAGAGGGATTTGTCCCACAGTGTCAGACCTGAGGTACTCCCTGAGCTAAGGGACTGTAGAGGCAGCAGGCACGTGGCCACCAGACAGCTGCTGCCACAACTAAAAGTCAGGCAAGGCAAGCTCAGAGAAGGCTGGAGACCCAGTGTTGGATACAGAGCTTGTGATGTTGAGGTAAAATTGCATTTTCTGGGCTACAGAAGCCCTGAGCAACTTCATCTAGTGTTGAAATTAGCCATGTTGGGAACAAGATGTGGGACTGTGGATCTCAAGAAATCACTTCCATCCTGAACTTTTCAGTGTGTCTCAGGTTTTCTTTAATGTCTTTCCTGTAACAGAGTGCTATAGCATACAGGAATACTATGATTTCAGATAGAAAGAAATGAAAAAGTAAAATCACTTTGAATCATATCCTATAATTTAAACTGAATTTTTTTTGAATCAACAAAAAGTCCTATCAGGTGCATTTTTTCAAAGTTTCTCCTACTGACTCTACTTACAGAATTGTAATGCCAGGAACAATGTAGCTATTTTAGCTCCTAATTTTTGATGTGAATAATATTAATTTTGCAAGAGGAATATGTATTTGTTAAGAAAAGTTGAGTGATTTCAAAATCAAATAGGTACCTGTTGTTACTTCGTTATGTTCAGGCTGTCCAGTCTCTGAAGAATTTGGAACAGACTAAATAGTCATGATGATACCACAATAACGAGAGTCTGCAATTACTTTTTCCCCAAGGCTCAGTATTTGGTACAAATCTGAAACTTTGATTTTGAGTTTTATGTCACAGCTAAGACCTGTAGATCAAAAAGCTGTAACAAAGGTAGGATTGAAAGGTACAGAGGCTTCACATATGCCTGGCTGGCCAGAGCTTTTGTAAGGTAGAAAAGATACTCAGGTCCTTGCCTGCAAAAGGATAATGTACTGCATTAGCAACCTGCATCTTGGTTATATCCCTGGAGTTATTCTTTCATAAAACTTCACTGCTGGAAAAGCTGCTTAGGATCTTCTGCCCTGTAGAGATGGAGCAATGAGGAGGGTGGTTGGCAGCTTTGCACTTTACTACTGTGGAAAACTCCAGAGGTCCAACGAGTGTGGGATACTTCCCGTTCAGTGCTTTTTCAGGGATCAGGGAAATGACCTTGAAATTTATAGCAAAACACTATTGACAGATGACCACTTTTCCTAACCATCATTTTCCCAGTTTTTCTCTGCTGAATTGTTTGTAGGAGCTATGAGAGACTCTTTATGTAGAAATATGACTTTGTCATATTTTGAAATATTATAAAATATGCCTTTCACCCCAGGGAATGTATATTTCACTGTAAGGGGAAGAGATGCCAATATTGGAAGTCTAGTTACCTACATGAAGACACTTATATTGTGCACAATTCTGAAATTAATGGCTTAGCAAATGTCTTGTGCAAGTATCTACTTCACAGATCAATAGAGACACTCCGGTTCTTGCATGTAATCTTTTTTCCTACCTCAGAACTTCATTGTGAGAAAAGGTCATTTAGCATTTTGCAGTGAACTAGATGAGATTTCAGCTGCTTCTCTGTGTGTTGATCTGCAGTAATTTATTACATTTAACATGCTCAGATAAACTGATGAGTCATGTTGCTTTGTTTTATGAGGAAAATGTGTAGTTTAAGCAGATACTAAGTACCACATTTCCATAGATATCCTAATAATTTGGATGAAATACATAGCTGGCAGGCAAATGTTAATTTTTGTCATGGCACCTGCAATTTTGTCAGCCACATTACAAATGCTAAAATTAATAGGTGAAAAGTCATTCTTTTTAGAAAGAGATTGTCTTTTGACAATGAGTCCAAAGTTTTCAATTGTTCATTATTCTCATAATTAATTGACTCATTTTTAAATTGCCGTTTTATTTCCAGATAAAAGTTATTGAAGTCCAGCTAGATTCCTTTGTCCTTACTAACCTTGCTATGTCTTTCTCAGTTCTCCACATTAAAAATTATTCTCTACAGATATGGATTACAGGGTACTGTGCCTACACATAGATCACACAGATTTTGATAATCCAGAGGCCTGATTATTTTTTGACATATAGAATTGCTCAGTCATATCATTATTATTTTTATAATATTGTAAATAACTTAAAACATCTTAAAGGATTCTCTGTAATGAGGATTTTCCAGGTATTTGTTCATTTGTATGACCTTTTAATGATTAATGATTTTTTGTATCATTTTTATAGCAAGTGAACTGAACACACCATTGTCAATTATATTCACCTAAGGAGATAAAGATCCATTAAAAAGTCTTCTTATAAGTCTCAGGGACACATTGGCCTTGTGAGCAGCAGCATCATGCTGGGAGATCCTGCTCATTTGAGTTATGTACCGTGAGGTCTCTATTCTGTCCAGAACTACTGCTTTCCAACATAAATGCTTCTGTATTGTAAATAGATGTTTTAATTCTGAATTAATGTCCTTTGGTGGTTTAAAATACCTTGTGTGGAACTGCTCACAAAAAGTTATGTATTTTTCTAACATTGTTAACAATCATATGACTTCTAAATATCTGCTTTATGTCAATCCTAATATATTTTGTTCTTTAAATGGTTGTTCACATGGACATTCACACTGGCAGTGCACATAAACTAAACAATTTAAGTTGGGTACATTTGAATCCTGTGTGTCACTGTGTTCTTCCCCCTTGCTTTTTTGTGCTCAGGTTATAATGGAAAGGTGTGGTCACTGTCTTTAAGATCTTCTTGGGAATCTGGCTATATTGGGACTTTCCTAGAAGTTCATGCCCTTGTCCATGGCCTAGTTAGATATTACTTACAACTCTCTTTAGATTGTAAATCAGTTACCTTTCTATTTTTTCTAATATTTTTTCTAATATTCTCTTTCTTTCTTCACTCCAAACCCCTACCTCCCTTTAGCAATTTTCTGGATCTGAAAGGCTTCATACTGTAGGAAAAACAATTAGGAGTAAATACAACTCTGAAAAATATACCATTCCCAGGTGCTTTCAACCAAAAGCACATGCCAAGTGGTAGATGTCAAGTATAGAAGCACCCTCAGCTACCTCTAGGAGCTCAGCTGGTTGTGTTCAAGACTAACTTCTTTCCAAGTCCTGCTATGAAATCTGTAAGAACTTAGAGTACAGTCTCCTCACTCCTTCCCTTAGGAGTTGCTTTTTGCTAGGGCTGTCACCCTTGTTCCCCCCTTGAGGTGCATTGCAGCTGCACTGCAGCCATGTCAGGGCCTTCTGACTTGTCAGTCTGGACCCCAACCCACAGATTTGACTTTCTGAAGAAAAACCCTTTCCTCCCTTTCCTCAACATCTGCAGTTGTTGTTGGATTCACCTCTTTGTGCTCCAAGATGGTGTTAGGAAAATTAATCTTTTCCCGTTGGTCACCAGGCTTCTCTTCAGGCAATCCCATTTCTCCTTGAGGTTTTGGTAAGAATTGTGCATGTGGATGCTTAAGGAAATGAGAAAGAAAAACTACTTAATAATAAGCTGAGGTTCTTGAACTGTGTTGCCCTCAAAGGTGCTCACAGCCTGTGTGCCTTGCCAATTCTTAGAGCCATATTTCATGTTTTATTATATTTTAGCTTTCTTTTAAATAAAAGGTCTCTCAGATTGAGAAGAATGTGAATTTATATGGGGTGGAAGGGGAGGTGATACGGGCATGGTGATTTGTCAGTCTTTGAGCTAAAAGGTGCATGTCCAGCCTCAGATGTGTGGGCATATGCACACCTACAGAATAGCTGTGTACAACAGCTCTCAAGAGTGTAGGGATGTTTAGGCAAATAGGTTTTTTGTTAAAAGCATTATGTTTATTTGTTCTTCCAGATTATCAAGTAGCTTTCTGGAAACTTGTGATGTCTCAGGCTTGCTACACAAAATACTCGACATAAAAATATGTTTCTCAGTAAATTGCATTTAGAAATCTGCCAGGAAGTTCGATTGCAAGCCATTCAATCTGTGCTACTGTGCTAATTTTTAAACCAGAATGTTGTATAACACTAAATCATATGTTTGTAAAAATCTAAATTATCACATGAACAGTCATTATCGTTGAAAAATGTCCTCTTGTTAAAAAAAAAAAACTAGTCTGATTGCCTCATTAAGGGAAACAAACCCAAGAATTACAGCTGCATTGGTTCTTGAGGTAGTTCCAGTTGAAATGAAGCTTTGTGCATTATTATAGGTGAAAGTAAATGTGACATCTTGATAAAAATTAGACTTTATTAAAATGCCATAGTGGTGACAGTAAACACCTTTTCTGAACTTCCTCTCCCTGTATTTCCTTGTTTCACTGAAACCTGACACTTGCTTTCTAAATCCTTACCAGAACCACTAATGAATCCTTTCCGGCCTCCTTCTCTGGTTTTAATGTGTTTTCAGATGGCACAGATTCAAAAAGAAACAAAAAGGAAAAAGAGAAGTGAGAGAGAATGCAAAAGGCCACAGGCTTAACTATTTACAACTTTTATGTTCATCTTTTGTATCTACTGAAACCTATTTTGTGAACTTAATTTGTTCCTTTTAAAATTTGTGTCTAACTGAAATGTTCAAAGAATTTTCATGAGCAGAATTGGAAGTGTAGAGTAGACCCTACTAGATCTGTTTTCAAAATACAATTTATAGAAGGCTTTATTCCTATGTCAGAATGTTTTTTGTACAGTATTTAGAAATAATAATAGAAAAATAAGTCTCAGATATGAAGAGGTGACTTCATCCTTCTCCTTGCTTGGAGACCCAGCATACTTGAAGGGACCCAGAGCATTTGAAACATCCTCAGCAAGTGTCTGTCTTAACTGTCTCTACAAAATCTGGAGCTTCTATACTTTTCCTAGATGATGTGTTCCATTCTGCTTTTATCTTTGGGGAATATTTTCCCTTTTGCCTGACTTAATAAGCCACAATTCAATCTAGGCCTGTGAATTGCATTGGAAATAAATAAAGTTGATTCCTTTCCCCTTTACAACCTTATGTGTGCCTGAAGGCTATTGGCCCTTCTCAGTTATTGCTAAAGTGATAAAGTAAGTACTAAAGGCAAACAAGCCCAGTTTCCTCCACTCTGGCTTGTAGGACATGTTTTCTTGGCCTTTGAGACAATTTTGTATTGTCTAACTTTCTCCAGCTGGTCCATGTGATTTTCTATGTGATAATTTAAATACTTTAGCAGCATTATGGTTTTTTTAAAGTATAATTTGACATTTCAGAGGACAAGGATCTTGGAATATAATGTGCTATTGTCCTTTCACCTTTGCATTTCCAAAAGTTTGTTTAAAAATCCAATTACTGGAGGTCAGATAGAATCCCTAATTAAATCAGTTCCATTGTCTACCAGTGCTGGACTGGAACTGTCTCCACGGTTTCAGTTTCTCTTTGACCACTCCATTCTAGCAATTTTCCTGCTTTTAGAGTGTAGTTGCATAAGCCATCATGCACTTAATTAAAATAGAGAAGTGTTTTTTGCTTATTTGCTGTAACCGATATTTACTATAAATATCTAGTATTCATCTTTTTTTCTTCTAAAGCGAGAAAAAGAAAATTGCCCCTGGGGCTTTGAACAACTGCAATTTAAAATGGTTTCATATTTTAAATATCGTTAATATAATTCAGCTATCTGTGTATGATATTAAACTGATTTAAGAAAAAACCAAAATAGCTGCAACACTGATACCCTTTAGTCAATTACAGGGAAGACTGCAAGATCCCTCAAGTCTTGTACTTTGGAATTGCAAGAAATTATGTTCTCCCAGCCTTTTTGTAACTTTAGATTCCTCTTTAACATCGTGTAGTGGTTTCTTTTTGCAACTGTTTGTGTTTGAAGGCTCTTCCAGTCTAATTCTGTTGACTATGTAAGAGTCTTCTGCTTCCAGCTATTGTGCATTTGTGGCTGCTCTGTATTTTAATAAAGTGACTGTTGCCTTTCTCCTGTACTGTTATTTATATCCAGTGCATTGGATTTTCTATTTTACACAAAGTAATGAAATCTGATGAAACAAAGAATTGCAGGATGAATTTTCCAAATTCATCACCTCGAGTACCCCAGACCATTCTGTAAATAACTTAATCGAGGAGCATTCCTTTTCCTGTCATTTGCATTTGTGCATCCTAAGTGTTTCTCAGATGTTCTTGTTAAAATGATCTCAAAAAGAATTTTATACTCTTAAATATTCCATTTCCTCCTTACTGTCTCTCTCTGCCAGTAAACAGGTGTCTTCCATGCTTCCTTTCATCTCTTGGGACAGGTCTTACATTCTTCATGTATATATCTTCTTTCAAAGTACATTTTATTTCCTGTACAATCTTTCACAGAGACCTTTTGCCCTATGAAAACTTTGACTGGTTTACTCTTTGAAAAAATACAAGTTTGACTTCTACTACTGTATTTATTTTGTTTGCTTAGTCAGAGTAGTTTTAAAATATTTGTGAATATCTGACATACAGGTCCCGTTCAAGCTGTATTCAGCATCCTTATCCCCTCATAACATTTTTTAGATGGCCATTCAATGAAGACATTGAATGGTGATTTTTAGGTGGTTTTGATGATTTGAAGACAAAAGCGTACAACAACCTGTCTGCTACTCCCCCCTTGATAATCTGCATAAAGAAGGATAATATATTTTGAAAACACTGAAATGCAAAAGATAAGGTCCCAACTACTGAATGTTCTCAGCCTCTCCTTGAGTATGAGGAGCTGCTCATGAAATATGAGCAAGAGGAGACGTGATAGTGTATTTATCTATGGCAAATTTCACAACAGCAGGAGGTATGGAGGTATGGGCTGGGTAAATGTTATGGGCCATGGTGTGTTGTGGGTCATGCTACATAAGCTTACTAGAGGAAAAATTTTAAGCTAAGTTGCCTCTCAATTCTTTAAGCTAATCGTAGAAGTCCTGTAAGTAAGCCTTGATTTATTTCTAGTGCTGTCTGTGAGCATCCCTGCTTGGTTAAAACAGGGGAAAGAAAAACAAAAGTAAATGCCTATGAAAAAGTGGAATAGATAATCTTAGACAGATGCTTCCCCAGTGATCTATCTGAGTGCAAGAAAATGTATGACCCAGTTACTTAATGAACCAGAATTGATGTTGCATTTAACCAATTTTGATATCCTCAAATCCCGTGGCACACTTTTTCAACTGCATAAGGTGTGAAAAATAATTTCCTTTTTTTTTTTTAATTATTGGCTGCATAGTTTAATTTCATGACTGCTTAAGTAAGTCTCTGATAGTCTAAAACTCAGATTACTGTGTGCCTGTTTTAAAGTTTCTTCTTCCTTTCATTGGATTGTTCAAGTTCAGCAGTTACCAGTTTTCTCATTATAGGTCATCAAATGTGACTGCTCAAGCAGTAAGACAGTGCTAAATTTGTGTAGCCTTTTTTAATTTTCTGCTTTTAGCAGCAGTGCTGTATTGATGACTTACATAGGATAATAAATTTTCAGGCTCTAATGGTGCCTAACAGTCCCAACCTTTTTTGTTCAACACTGAATAGGAAGTTTCCTGTAGTATTTAGAGAAAAGTGTAATATTGAGGTGCTTTAGCCATGGCTCACAGCCAAACATCTACTGAGCTGCTCCCTCATTGCCCCCCAGCCCCAGCAGGAAAGGGGTAGAAAACAAGGGGAAACAAACAGGAATGGGAAAGCCTATAGATCCAGACAGGGATATCATTTACCTATTACTACTGTTGGAAAAAAAAAAGATTTAATCTCCTGACAATAACATAGTTTGGGCTAGTTGAAGCAAAAGAGACAGATAATAAAACCTCATCTTTTCTCCCACCTTTCCCAGTCTCAATTTCACTCCTTCGCTCCCCTACCCAGTACAAGCACCATGGAGGGGGATAAAAGGTGGTCAGTACATAGGAGCTCCTCTCTGCAGCTGCTGTTTCCTCCTCGTGGTTTTCCTCTGCTCAGTGATGGCTCTCCACTGGCTGCAGTTTTATCAGGCATATCCATCTGGTCTGGCATTGGGCTGCAGCCTGGATGTCTGCTCCAGAATGGAGCTTTTCCTCTTCTGCTGATCTTGGTGTTCCCTCTGCTGGATCTCACTCCTTTTGTTTCCTCCTCTCTCTGTCTGGCTTTTCCTGCCCTTCTTCACACGCATTTCCCTGGAGATAGCACCAGCTTTGCTGATGGACTCAGTTGTGTTCTGCAGTGGCTTTGCCTCTGACCTCTTGCCCCAGGAGCCAGCTCTGCAGGTCCTCAGGCACGTCCAAAGGAAGCAGAGGTCTCTCAGAAGGGCCTTGGGACCATAACAGCTGCAGGTGGGGCTGGCTGGGAGGGAGCTCTTGGTGGCAGCTCTTTGTTCACTGTATCATGTGCCTTGTGAAACCATGACCTCGGTCCTCTGAGACCTTTCTTCAGCTATTCCCAGTCCCGTCTTTTTCCTGGTTAACTTGGAATCATCAGAAAAGAAAATGGCCCCATCTGTTTTCTTGCTCATTTTGTCACTTTGCTCTAAAACCTCTTCTACTTCAGCATTAACTTGTATCAACTTCTTTGATTTCTACTCCAGAACTGATACTTTTGCATCTTCCCAATTCCCTCTTTTTGGTAGGAGCATATAGTTCAATAGTTTTTATGAGTCTCTCTGCAGTATATTTCAGTCTTCCTTTGGCCCTCCCAGCTCTGTGTTAAACTCCTTGAGAACAAAAATATTTTTTTCTGTTGCTCAGAGAAAGTTATTTCTCCAGAACTTTGTTTTTCATGTTTTTTAATGATTTCATGCTCTTCTCTATTCCTAATGTTTGAAAGGAATGTCAGGTTTGGAAGAGCGCCTTTCTGCAGTTACATATATTTGATCCTTTAGAAATGCTGTAGCCAGAGTAGATCCTGGCACCTGTCTTCCTTGTCTTCCTTCCCAGTTCTAAGCTTTATTGGCTGCTGTGATCTTTCAAATGTGAGAGGACTAAGGGAAAATAATGTTATAAATAGGTTTTGTTAAATTCCCTTTGGTTTATAGGTCACATCTGGTTTTGTTTGTGAGTCAGTCTGTCACAGATACCTTTAATAATGCCCTTTACAGCATTGAAGGGAACCCTCAGGCAGCCCAGGGCTGATAATGCTGCAACAAATGTGGCTGCACGTCTTTTTTTACGTAATTAAGAAAAAGGCCTGGTGCTCACAGGGATTCTGTGCAGCTGTAGCACTCTCCACACTGACAACAGTCTTTTAAAAGCGCAGTTACAGCAAAGATATTTACTCCAGGGGAGTGACTCCTCAACACTGATTTTGAAGTGTAGGGATTGCTGGACAAAATCTGTCTGTGAAGAATGGAATTTTAAATTGATAATAACTTCACTTTACCAAATTTAAAAAAAAAATTAAAATTTGCATCAGTAGTTTTTCTGTTTTAAGTTATTCTTTCAGGTTATTTTAAAATACATTCTTCCACAGACACTACACATTAAGAAGGAACATTTGTTTACTGATGCCATGGGAAAAAATACATTCAGCTTGTTGGAGGAGTTATAAAAATAGAAAGCAAGAGTTAGTATGCCTGGTGGTGTTATTTTGACATGCAAATACTTTGCAAATATGTCCAAGGATTTCTGAGGTTTTTCATTGCTCTAACAAGATAAAATAATCAAAATCACAAGCCTTTGGTTTTCTTTTTATACCAGCTTTTTAGGTTAAGCCTTTCTTTTATACATAATCATTTCTTACTCTAATAATATATGCCTTCCTAATGAAGTTGGTTGCTTGTGTGTGTCCTGTGATAAAGTTTCTCTCTGTTTTCCTCATTTTGTATAAACTGTAGGCCTCATTTTTCTTTCCCATATGCATTTTCTGGAGTTCTTGTAAATTAATGTGTGCATCTTCAGTGAGTTTGAGGAACAAACAGTATGTCACAACCCAATTTAGAATCAGTAGCATATGAATAACATATTGCTCTTTGCTGAAGCCCCATTGATTTTTGCATATAAAATGCAATTAAATATTATTGTTGTTGTTATGTTTTTGTTCAAACTCTGTGCAAGGATTCTTAATTATGCCAACAGACTATCATTAAAAAGCTGTGTAATGCTATAAATAGATGTACTATAACTTACTCACATAAATCACTGCACTACAGTTTCTTCCTAATTTTTTCCATTCAGTTAAAATTTTCATCTAGCCATTAAAAGACAGAAGCACCTTGTTGCATAGCATGGAATATATTAGCATTTTAAAGATATGACTGTCTGAAGGTGAATTGGTTGACAAGTAGGAGGAATATGAATGATAATGCACCAAAAAGGAAGTGGCAGAACTGTAGTATAAGATGTAAACGTGGATGCAGTAGGTGATTCTCAGGAAACTCTGATGACAGTTAAATAGAACCACGCATGTTTGGGATGCTGTAAAATGCAGACAGTTGTAAAATCTGCAAAATTTCATCTGTACTCTCTGAGACATACTATAAAAAAAAAAAAAAATGAATCAAGTCAGCTTGATGCTGGTGGAGACTTTGGTAAAAAATTGGATGTTGTACGAATACGTGTAGGAAAACAACTATCCATTTTGAGAAAGAGAGGGACTTTTCTACATTATGATGAAAATGTAGAAGCCATGTGATAAATGTCTGTTAGTCATAGTGAGAATTTATGGTGATTTCCTGAAAAGGCATCCTATTATTTTCTATGCCAGCAGGAGTAAACTAAGTACTCAGAATTGCAGTGACAAGGTAAAAAAATTCCATGCTATGGAAATAGATAAGGACTTCAGCCCTTTTGAGATCTTACCTGATCCATGGGGTAGGACAACTAGACAATTTAACTGTGACTGTGGAGGGCCATGAGAAATATGGTGAACCTGTCTTGAACCTGGGATGGAGGAAGCCGAAGGACTGGCCACAATGTATGCCACTACTGAAAGTACATTGCAAGTTTTCAGAGGAAATTCAATATCCATTTAATGCCCAAAATCACATTAAAATGTGGTCCTGCTCCCTGACATCACTGTTAAAATTAAGGAAGCCCTAACAACATTCAGCATATGCCAAAGGGTTTTTATCCTCCACAGGTTTCCCCAAAGCTCCTGAAGATGACTGATCCTGACAGAGCATTACAGCAGATCCCTCAAAGGTGTTCCAGAAAGTGTCAGGTTTATCATGAATTGATCCAGTTCAGTGATACTTCTCAGATTTAAAAACATGAAGAAATGCAATCCACATTTAAAATGATTGAGACGTTCAGAAAACCCTCTTTTAATCCTAACTAAAAGTTGTGGTTCAGGGGCAAAGAGGAAACACACATAACAATGTGTGTGCACAGCAGACTTCAAAACCACTTTAGTGGTTTAGTGAAACTTTAATGGTTTAGTTTCACTTTAGTGAAACTTTAGTGAAACTTCACTAAACTTTAGTGGTTTAGTGAAACTGGAAAGGCTGTTGCTGAGCACCTTTGCTCTGTATAGGATGGGACAAACATTTAGTCCTTGAAAGGACATGACCAGAGTTCCCCCAATTACCCACTGGTACTCATTTTTGCAGCATCTTTGTCCTCATGTGCCTGCTTCAAAGGGCATTCAGGCGCTGCCTTTTCTGGGAAAGAGATTTACTGTGGAGTTCTCAAGTAATTTTGGGTTTTTTAATAATCATGAAAAATTCAGTACAAGATCAGCATATGGTTCAGGCGCTGACTTTGTTTAGTATATTACGTTTTTTAGAGAAGAGCTGTACTGATTCTGGATTCAAAGAGAGAACCATGGCAAAACTCCTCTGTCTTTTCTTGATCATAAGCATAGACTCTACACATCATTGTTGTCATTTAAGTGACTCGCTGTCTTTCTCCCTTTCCAGGAAAAATATCTGAAACTTTCTTTCATAAATTAAAACTCTAAAACTTTTCACCCTAAAAATGACACAGCTAGGCAAGTATCTGCAATGAAACACATTTTCACTGAGAGGAAAAAAGAGGGTAATGAAACTGAAAAGTTTTGCTTTAGTTGACAAGAAATGCACAGACTCACTTGCAGTACTGCAGTATGGTGGCTCTTCTTAAATGATCCTGGAATTTCAACCTGTTTACGTGGGCAGGTAATGACATGTTTTTAAGAAGCAGCGAAGGAAATAAAATTTAATTATAAGGTTGATATATGAAATTATATGATTGGCATATGATATTATATGATATGATATGATATGATGCAAGTTTTTCATTCCATGGAAATGTGTGCTTGCGTTGGTCATGTGGTTGATTAGCCCAGCTTCAATGAATGAATTGGTTTCTTAGTCTGGAAAGCCACATATTAAAAAAAATAATTAAAATACACTCTAAAGAGGTTTTTATTTTTTGAGATAGGTTTGGTATTGGGAACATTCTGGTTTCAGCTGCAGGGTAGGTGCAGTGAGAGCTTCTGAGCTCCTAACTGTGTTAACAGTGATGCAGGGTTGTTTACCCTTCAGTGAAAGATGTGCTCTTGAGCAGATTAACAAAGAGCCCTGCAGGGACTGCTGTAACCCCACTCTACCCATCACTTTGTGGTAATTATAACTGGTGCAGTGTTGCCATTGTATCCCCATTGCCACAGGTCCCTAGCTTGTCTTGTATCTGATATCCCTGTGTAGGCAATATCTGGGCAGAGAATTTGCTTGCAAATTTTCTTTTTTAACAAAAGGAAGATTTTAGCCTTTCAGCTGTAGAGCCAGGGTGTTAATTCCTTTTTTCAAAGGGAATAGACTTAAAACCATAGAATTGTTTGAGTTGAAGGGACTTTAAAGGTCTTCTATTTCCAACCCCCCTGCCGCAGGCAGGGATGTTTCCATTAGACAAGGTTGCTCAGAGCCCCATCCAACTGGGCCTTGAATGATTCAAAATAACTTATATTTTGAATATATAACATCCATTGTTGAAATACACTGCATTATTGAAATGAACAGTTTTTTTCATATATAGATACATAAAGAAAACTAGATGTTATATTATATGAGAACAAGAAGATGACACAGTAGGATTTTGTTATGTAGTGTTTTGATTTTATTTTAGCTTTATTACCTCCTTTTGTAAGTCATCTTGGGTGCATTCAAGTACCCCTTGATAAGGAATACGTATAAAAAGAGATAGTAAATATTTTAAAGGATGACTGTATTGTGTAGCTTTCCTGCTTTGTTTCCTTGGAAATTCATTAAAATGTTAAAAAACAATCATAAGAAAGCTACTTTTCCTCCACCACTGAAAAAAAAAAGTATTAATTTAGTTAGTTCTAGGCCAACCATAAAAAAAACAAAGCTAAAAGGAATAGAAAGGCATTAATTCAATTTAATCCATTCCTAATGTTTAATACTTTGGTAATGTGTGTGAAAATTGGTAATAGAGTAATTTTAAATAAGTACAAAAGCATCTGAATTTTTGCTTAGATGAAAGGGGATACTAAAAAAGAAAAAAAAATTTTAAATTATCATTTTAGAAAATTAAATTGGCATTGAGAAGACATGTAGACGTGTTACTGTAAGTTTAGCAATTACTAGAAAGAAACACTAAGTATTTTTTAAACTGTGCAGAAATTAACTGATTTATCTTTTTCAGAGTGAGTTTGTATTCAGAATTATGCCATGTGATTCCCCATAGTAAATCTACTGAATACTTTTTTAATGCTTCTGTGTTCATTGTGGAGGCAAGGGATTTTCTACACTTACGGAAGACTAATTGCAGCAGTTATCTCAAGGTGAAGCATGAGGAGGAGAGGTCAAGTAATAGATAGATAAAATAAAATAAGTGGTAATGAATCCTCATGTCTGTGTTTTCTGCAGAGAGACCTAGAGAAGCTCAGGGATGAAACAGCTGAAATGCTGCAGCCACCTTTCACGTGGAGTCTGTCACCCAGAGCTGTGCTGATAGCTCAGGGCAAGAGGGAGGCAACTGCCATACCAATTTTTGCAGAGCTCCAAGGGAGGCCAGAGGATTACTGACTTGGAAACCCACTGTGGGTTTGGGCATATTAGTGGAAGTAGAATGCTAGATTTGGGTGAGGGTGATAGATGAAATAAAAGTCAAGACAGCTTTTGTAGAGGAAAAAAAATAGGAATTCTCTGAAGGTTTCAAATCTTGTGGGTGAGAATGATCCACTTTAATTGGCTGCCTGTATTTCTGGAAGACAAGATCCCTCACAAAAGGATCTTGAAAAAACATGCATGGGACAGGACAAATGTCTTTGCATGATCAAAGATTTAAAATTTTATTACTTATCGCCATTGAGAATTTTTTTAAATGTTGCTTTTTTTTTAATCACTCATGTCCCTTCAGCTTTGTTTCATGATCAGATTATTTTTAAATAGCTTTCTGCATTGCTCTGAAACTTAAACATTTCAGTGAAAGTTGCTTATCAACCATAAAATATCTACAAGTCCCAGAAGCAATAATTTGTTTTTGGAGCATGTGCCACCAGTCTGCATACTGTTATTCGCAGAAGTGCTGTAGTGCCACATAGGACAGCACAGTGTGGAGATCTGTCAGCTTTTACAGTGAGCTTTATGCTACCCAAAGGAAATCTGTAAATAAATATGCTTTGTTTTATAAGATACTGCTAGATCTCTGTTCATGTATAAAATAAAGCCTGAATATGCAGGTATACAGACAGTACAATTCTAGAAGATGAAAAAAATACTCAAGGAGTAATTTAACTGGTATTCATAAGGGGCAGATTTACAGGGCTTTCTTTTTCTCACTTTAATATAACCAGATAGATTTATTTATGAAATACCATAGATATTGAGGGTAGGGCCAATTGTTAGTATGAAATAAACAGCAGGCATCTTTCTTGCTTCTTCATAAAGTGTTTCTGTCTAGTGTTTGCAAGTATCCACTATTTTTACTATTCCATCTTGCAGCGTAGCCTGGGCTCCAGCTTTTGGTGTAGCCCAACATATTCTTGTGATGATTTTCAAAAAAAAGCAGAACCATCAGATTTAGGTAATTGAAGGTATTTTAAATCTGGGCATCTGGCACAGCTATTTTTCTGTCTCGTCTGTCACACTGAAGAAATATGATTTATTGCTGGTCATTCAGTTCTTCCTTGGCTGTATTTTGTTATTTTCTATTTAATCCCCTCTGCACTGGGAGCAGAGACATGAAAATGCTGTATTGCATGTAGAGTTGGATTTCTGTACCATGTACTGCTGTACATCTGGGGAGTTGTCCTTTCAACGTGCTTCTGTTAGATACTGGAAGCAAGCACCTGAGTAATGCAAATGTGAACCTATAGATGAGGAAAGTTAGCTGAAACCAGCAGAACTTGTTATCAAAATGTCACCTTGTCCTTAGTGTTGAGAGGAAAACAAACTTTGAAGAAGTTGTGCAGGAAGATGTGAGGTGACTGGTCTGGGTAGCTTTTTCTGCCCTGAGTCCAGTGAATTTTGTCCTGCTGGGAGAGCAAGGTTTGTGCAAGAAAGATTGAGCTCTTGCCCTGAAACTGTTAATATTTCAGCATACAGTCTCAGAGCAAAGCACTGAGCTTCCTTGGAGACTGCAAAAGGAAAACAATATGGGAGAATAACAGAGGAACTCGTGTCTCACCAGACATATAAGATACAGACTTTTATCTCTCAAACATTAAATAATAATTGCCTTCTGTATGTGTGGTGTCCCTCTTTGAATAGCAGTTAGAAGTTAAGGGATGAGGTTCTGCAATGGAAGTTTCTCTCCAATTTCCCAAATACACAACAACATTTTGGCCCAAATGATTTATAGAATTTGCTTACTGCAGTCCATACAGGAGTAGGCACAGCTGCAGAGGCTTCACCTGCTGGATCACTGAGAGAGATTATTCAAACTTTAAGCCACATTTGGTATGACAGAGCATGACTCATAGATCCTTGGATGGAATAGCTGCCTCAAAAGTCTCAAGCTGCCTCAAAATAGTCTCAAAAAAAAGAGAAAAGTTTTATTTACAACAAAGTTACTTAGAATAAGTTAGATTAACTTTACTCTTCAGCCAAGGATAGTGCAGAATTGCTGATGAAACAGAGAAAATACCAAACTTAAAAATAAATCTCATATTGAGTCCTTGCAGAGCATTTTCCTACAGCCTTCTTCTAGAGAGACCTTCAGCATGCAGTGGCTTCCATCATTGGAACAATCTCAGCAAGTCCCATCAGGGTCTTTAGGAAATATTTCTGTCAAAGTGGGAAATGCTGAAGTTGGGTGTGCTGCAGCAGAGTAATAACTCGCTTCTTTGTTCTCTTTCCCTGATTTCTCCATCCAGTCTTCTGAAAGGTTCTTTCTGCTGCAGCTCTAAGTGGCTCTCATTTAGATGGATCCACCTGACTCAGAGTGGAGCATTCCCTTCTGGTCACACCCCTGTTGCGGGGGGAAGGCAGTTATTTTTTAATATTTTGAATACTGACATTGCAACCTGCAATAAAGCAAGTTCTGCAATGACCCAGTCTGAATATGTAGGATGGCCCTGATTCATCAGAGCACATCTGTGTATTGAGCATATGTTCTGCAGTTTCTTGGCAGGACTCAGTATTTGAAGTGTTGCTAGGCTGTGCTGGATGCGGCAGTGCCAGTGCTGCTAAAGGCAGCTATGAGGCTCCGTGGGGAGGAAACTATTTTGAGGTGCACCTTGGACTCAGGATTGAAAAAGAAATCAGCTACCTCTTGCTTATTAATAGCGTGCCAACAAAAATCAAAAAGAATATTTTACAGCATTTCTTAAAATAACTGGCTGAAAACATATAGCAGTCTCATATTTTACTACTTTCTTCCAAATTATGTAATGTAAATGGTGGGAACAGCAATGCCAGTCCAAAAAGGAAATACATAATCTGTAACTGTTGCTAATATCATACAGAAAGAGCTTTAAAGCAGTAAAAAAAATATCACCAAGAGGACTGGAGCAGGAATTAAATATGAAAATAAATGTCTTGTTACACTAAGATGTAAATTTTTTGTTCTTTCTTCCTTTCTAGGAATTATGGTTCCTGTAGCTTAAACAGTTGATATTATGTGCCTGTATGCTGAGGTTTCAGTGATGAATATTAAATTGTGGTACTGTGAATTACATGGTAAAATGCTATCAGCTAGTATACATTACCTTCTCATTTCTTATAATTTTATCTCTTTGAACAGCAACACAATACTAATTGTCAACATATTTTTCTATAGATATATCTGTTAATTCATGTTTAAAATGCAGTGTTTCAAAACGAATCAAATTACATAAAGGAATGGAGTATATTGATGATGTATGCTGGAAATTACCAAAATCAGTGTTGGGTAAAGAAATCACATACTCCCAAATTTCTTAAAATTTCAAAAGCTATTTAAGTGCAATGATCATAGCATAGGTGTCATTAATGTCATCTGCCATTACAAATAAAGCTGCCAAAATCAATCAGCTGCAGCTGTGGTATTGTTTTTTACAGTATGCATCTTCACATGGACAAATGTGCAGGCATCAGTGTGTAAAGCAGGGTTCCAAAGCAATAGGCATAGAACATGGAGTTGGTAAGAATTAGACCTATTTTAAACCCTTAAACATGCGAGACCAGAATTCAAACACAGCCCTAATCCCTCAAGGAGACAAACTGGGCTCCATCTTTTGCTGTGCTGAGGGACATTTGCCACATGTCTCCACTGGATCGCACATCCCATGAGAGAGAAAAAGGAAGCAGAGCAGCCTTTGTGCAGGAGCTTGGGGATTAGGGAATTCACCTGGAGCGCTGCAGAAACAGGAAATCTGGTATTTACTTCCGTGATTTTTAAATGGTTTCATTTTGGAGCAAATTAGTTTCACCTGAAAAGGCTGCTGGGGCTCTACCTCCAAAATAACCTCATGCTCACTGATAAGCATTTCTCTGCAGGGATGGGGAGAGAGTTGAGGTCTCATTTTGGCAGAGAGCTGTTTTGATGAAGGTTGTACACAGACAACACTGTTTAAGCTGTAGATCTCCTGTTAAACCTTGACAACCTCTGGAGCTGACATCCTATTTCTGAACCGTGGGCAACTGTGGCTTTGTATGGAGCCTGTGTTGGTGGCCACGGGTTTCAGTGGGCTGAGGTGGTGAGCTGCAGGAGGGGTCACAATGAATCACTTCATGTCTGCCAAAGCTGCCTCCAGCCAGCCGTGGGGCACACAGAACAGCCATGGAAAAAGCCAGCTTTGTGTAGAAAATCTCAGCCATTGGGCATTAAAAAGTTACTTAACTAGGGATCAAAGGTGCCCCTGCCCAAACACGGTGTGGAAGGAAACAGCTCTGGAGGCTGGAGACAAGCTGATTGTGCAGAGGACTCTCCACCCAAACAAGGTACCCTCACCCCTGGGGGGTTGTGGCGCATGGACAATCCATGCTGGAGCACAGACGCACCAGAGGGCACTGCAGACCATCAGTGTTTGAGGCTGGATCAGAGATGTGGAGGACAAGGGCAGCAGAAACCTTTAATCATGGAGCAGCAGAAGTGGCTAAGCAGACAGTGACAGAAAGAAACTATCACACATTGCTATCTCAGCTTCCTACCCTGCCTGCCACCTCAGCACAGGAATTTTGATGGACAGAGCATAATGCATGGCAAAAAGAGGGAAAACTGAGGCCAGGAAGTACAGAGGATAGATGGTTTGTGTGTCTATCTCAGTGTTTATCTTTTTTTTTTTTGTGTGTGTGTGTGTTTTTTCAAAACTGCAGTCAGCAGTGAGATGTTTGTTTTTGTTTACAGTAAATTAATTCTATTAAAATTACCTGGCTGCAGACTGTTTTGCCCACAACAGAGTTCCAAGCACATTAAGGTGCCTCCTTCCAGCCTGGAGCTAATGACCTGGTGGCACTTTGTGCAGAATCATAAACAGCACCCTCTTTTGGGCATTTGCTACTTAATGTGGCTTCCTTCTGCAGATCTAATTTTTTCTCAGTTACATTTTTAGGATTCCAATTTTCTCAATGTATTGCACACACAGACTTAGTGTCCCTTTTCCCAGGTGACAAGGCACTTGAAGGTCTGGTAGTTACCATTCCTGTCTTTCTGTGATTAAGTCTGAGTTCCTGTCTGCAAACTTACATGTGTAAGTACCTCTGGAACATACCATAGAAAAAATTTCCAAAATTGTACACACAGTAATGTGGAAAATGTTCAGAAAATAAAATGTATAGAATGAAATTCAGAAAATATTTTAAAAAGAAAACCAGGCTAATTCTGAAAGCTTTGACCCTTGCTATGATTTATGCTAAATTTTGTTTTGTGATTAGGCCTACTAATCAGTGTTAATTACTAGTTTAGCATGTATCTACCATTATTAAGTTGTTGCTTTTTTTTCCCTGATCAGATTCCTCAAAATAAAGAGAATTGGTTTTCAAAACTCTATTTATATTAGGTTTTTTTTTTCAGGGAGAGCAAAGTTTTTCATTGAAAATTTACTGTCTTTAGTAGCTGGTGAATATAATCATTAAAGAGCAATTGGGAGATTTCTGCAAGAAACTGTCAATCCTGAGATGGAAATGTAAGGCAAGCCATTCTTGTTCTCTTTTATTTAGACCATTGTAAGGAAATAAGAGGTCTGCTTTATGAATGCAGTAACAGCACACACCCTCCAGACATCTGCCTGTTCTTTGATTTCCACCTAGTGTGAATCAGCCTCCTCTGTCTTCAAGGTTAGGAAGTGAGCTGTTGAATAAATAGCAGTGCTCAGAAAAGAGGCGTTAAAATATACAGCTTACAATGTTAAAATTCATCATCACTGTTTCACAAGAACTAGCATTGCTCCTTACTGTAGGTTCACTTTTCACTGATTTATGGGTGAAATAAGCTCTTACTCTTGCATGAATAAACTTTTATCTCCATTTAAACTGGCTGTTGTATGGGCCAAAACTATGTTTAACTACTTCTACTCTTGATTAATACAGAGATTGACTGTTTTGATTCATTTTTCTGTTGCTGCTCTGTGACCCACTTTTAAGTGTATTTGAGCTCCTGACAAGTGCAGCTAGGTGCCTGATAAGAATCTTTATTCTTAAAAATCTAGATTTTGATCTTTATTCTGTGTGGTGAGCAACATTTGGTCACTCAAATGTATGCTATCTGTAGACTATCTAGTGAAATACAGAAAGAAATCCATTCTTGCATGTTTACTTGGCAATCTGTAAGCAGATGGCTAAAACACCAGAGGCAATGTCAAAGGTAAAAACAATCAGTTTCATGCTATCTAGAAGGCTGTGGAGGAGTGATGCTGTCAATGTGCTTCAGATGTGATCTTCTAACTTAAATGCAGTGCTGTGCCTTGGAAATGCTTTTGGTTTTGCTCTAAGGTTTGATGCTTTTAACCACAAGGTTTGGCTCTAAACTGGGCGGATGAACAGGAAACTTTGGTCTTTGAAAAAGGTCTGTGTAGATACCTTTCAAGCAGTACTCTTGAATATCTTCCCTGACATGTCTCATTGATGGTTTGGAAGAAGAAAAATATGTAAAAACAGAGATGAGTTTGGTTTTCTTCATTTTTGTTGAAAAAATAACAAAATTGTTCTCATCAAAATGTGAAATGAGTTGTACCAGTTGTACCATAGTTTATTGTTTAAAAGAATGGTACTGAGCAATTGCCAGCACTATAATACTTCACCTTTATTAAAGACTGATATATTAATAAACATGTTACACTCATCAGACTGATTCTTTGCAAAATGCTGCTTCTGTCTGTTCATCTGTTCTTGAAATATATGAAACTTATAGCAAGAATTAACAGGATCAGACAGAAACAAACCTTGAAATTCTGTCAGTTAATTAGGCAGGTCTGGCTGTGTATGTTGGTGTGTTCTCTTTTACTCTATTATTGTGCTGTTTGGTGACTCGTCACTTGAACAGCCCCAGGACAGGCACGCTTTCTGAAGGTGTAGTGAACATTGCTTGCAAAATTAGTCCTAAACAGGCTGCATATGCAAACTGTAATCTATGCATAAATATTAAACATCCTCTAGGTTCTGTGAAGGAATTTGTCTTTACCAAATACGTGGTGAGCCTGTGAATTTAAATGAGCTTTCAGTCCCCTACATTGAAACATTGGTGGTGCTTTTGCATAGCTTTAGTATTTTTTGGATGTGTAGGTGACTGGTGAGATGGCAGCTCTTCAGCAAACGAGCTGGGTGCACTGAGGGTGCACAGTGCTGAGGGTGCACAGTGCTGAGGGTGCATAATGTTGTGTATTTAGCCTGCAAACCCTTGCCTTAAACTGACAGCCTGCACTGGCTTTACTGCTCTTGTGAAGTGACCAAGTCCCACCACTGATGTTTGGCCATTGCAAAATTATTTCAAGACAACTGTCTCCTTTCTGGGGGCATGGCTGGAGCTCAGGGACTGAGTGGGGAGGGCAGAGCTTCTTCCCAGGCAGAGGCTCCCAGGCAGCACTGTGGGAGCAGATCCCTGTCTGACACCATCCTGGGCCTCATCCTGGCCCTGGTCCAGTGGCAGGACCTGGGTGGATGCAGCCCATCTCCATCTGAGCTTGTGAAAACTGGCAGCCCCCACTCAGGGTCCTCCCCTTCCCATGGGAGCAGCTCCTGGACAACTACATCTTGTCTTCTGCAGAATAATTTCATGAGTGCATTTGCATTTCATGCCCGGGGAACTAGTGAGGAGTGAGAGGATGGTGCTTTCATCCCCCTTGGGTGTGCGTTGATTTTCTGATGTTGATATCGTAGCTCCTGACATTGCACACACCAAAAGGGTCATGAAAACAAAAAGCCTTTTGGTACTATGCTTGGGGAAAAACTCATTTTCCAAGGAGCAAAAAAATCAGAAATGAATGTTGTTAGCAGTGTGTGTGGGGGTGTGGCATTTAGGAGAACAGATGAGAGTTCATAGTTCTGCCATCAGGAGAGATGTTATCTGTGTCATAAAGCCTGTACTAGCCACAAGCAAAAGCAGCAATTAGATATATAAAAAAAAGTTCAAAATGACAAGAGATGTGATATGTAGGAGATTTCTAGATGTCATGAAAAATCCTTGATCCTTGTCTGATTTTGTCAAGGCCAATAAAAGTTTTGGAAGTTTTCCAGGAAAAAAGCCATCATAACCAAGGAAGTGGCTGCCACTAGATAGAAAAAGTATAAACAATCAGTATGCTGCTGTGATGGGATTGTATTTGGAAAGAAACAGAGTGATGTACTCAACAGTTTGGTAAGAAATCAAGTAATAGAAAATAATTTTTAGTATTTAATGGGTACGGTTTTGGGTTAAGGAAGTTTCCATAATCCAAAGATTTCAGTAAGGTATTTGATGCGGTGATGCTCAGCATAAAAGTGCTGATACTTCCCAGCCAGAGAGCACAGTCTAGTAGATTTTGAGGACTCAAAGTTATCAGTGGAGTTGTTCAATGAACTAGCATGTGTGTTATGTTCTGCAAGAATCTCATCTCATTGTTTATGCTGTTATGTATTTTTTATTAGTGATCTAGGAAGTATATGAACACATTCACAGACAAATAATTTTTTGCCGAAAATGTAAATACTGGTCTGATAATAAATACCATAATATTGAATACTCTATAAGCAGTATTAATCAAGAGAGTTTTTTGTAACTAATTCTAAAAGAGTATGGGCCATAGCTAGGATATTGTAAGGCTGCAGCTTTGTAAAATATTTTGGAGAAAATAGGAGACATGGAAGAGCAGTCAGGGAACTCCAAGGATGTTACAACAGAAGGTTGCACAGAGTAAGTCATGAGGGTTTTGAGAAGAGAGTGTAGAAAATACTTAGGAGGAGGAGATTTTTACAGCTAAGTCTGTTTACTTGATCAAAAAGACAGTTATCTGTGTTTACAGGAATAAGAGTAGGGACATTATTCTTGAGCTGAGAAAGATATAACAGGGCCAAGACTTCAAAGTAAGAAATACATAACACGTTTTTAACAGTTCAGGGAGTTAACCACTAGGAGCTAGTGGATTCTCCATTTCCTGATGTCTGTGTAGTCAAGACTGAATTCCTTTCTTGTTGTGTATAAGTAAAATCAATTTATTGGCTTCAGCACAAGTAATGAGCTTGATGGAGGTTATTAACATTGGCTAAATTTAAGGAGATAATAGCATGTAATTTTTAAGAATCTTTTCATCTCTCAGTTAGGGGTCCAAGTTAGCTTAAAGAAAAAACACTTTACAACTCTTTATTCTTGTAAGTGTATTTTAGAGGATGATCATGAGGTCTGGGTTAACAGTACGGTACTTTGACAAATACCCTCTGGATGACCATCTCTATCAGCTCTTGACTGTTCTATCATTTTGTGATCAGGAATCAGAAAATTTATTTTTGGTTATTTCTTTATACATTTCAAGGGCAGCTTAAAATTTGATGTTATTAGTGTTTATTTCTAAGCTTTGTAGTGAAGCAAGATGAATGCATAGGCTAATTGCTTCTCAAGCTCTTATTACTGACTTACTGACCTGGTTTGTCAAACTCGCTAAAGAGATGATTAGATATATGCTACAGGAATCTGAAAACAAAACCCAACCCACAGAAAAGCAGAATTCAATATTCAGTGCCCTAAATGACATTGAAAGGGACAAAAATATCCTTATATGTGATTATAAGGACAAAAATATTCCTATAGTCCTTCACTGATCTACAAATATATAGTTTTTCTGCAGACTTCTTGAATACCAGAAAAAGCTTAACAACAAAGATGGACATTTCTTCCAGCAAGACCAAAATATGGAGCTGCAGTTCCTTCCCTAGACAAAAGAAGAGAGAGAGAGAGCATTGCTACCTCAGAATTTCAGTATTGCATTCTCTGAATTGCCTTGAAGGACAGTTACTCTCCATTGATAGCAAGGCACAAAGTTGATTTTAATAGAGTGAGTTTTATCAGACTACCTTTGTTTTCCTTAATGACATTTTTATTTTTTATATTATTAAAGAGATCAGACTAGGTGGAAAAATATTTGGCCTTTAAATCTATAAACGCTTACATTTATGCTCAGTAAAGCATTGATCATTATGTAATCTTGTACAAATGAGTGAATCTGTATTGGTAGTTTGCATAACAAAACAGGAATGAGCAAATAAATACAACATTATTGTCTCAGGCCAAGAAGAGGCTGATTTGTGAAACATGCACTCTTGAAAATAACCTGTACCAAGTGTTTGAGGATATTGTGCTTGTTTGCTGCAGAGCAACATTGTGGTATTTTACAAGATACTCACGTGCAGCTGCCACCTTGCAGAAAACAGCACAATGTTCTTTGAGCTCTGCCAGCTTGTTCTAGCTAAGAAAGCACCCAGTTTATTAAGTTTTAGAGGAGTGATATGTAACTAAGAATCACTGCTAAAGTCATCTGGAAGTTTCAGGGAAAATTCTGACAAAGGGATCAGCTTGGATGTGAGAGATTGAGAGAACAGGAACTCAACATTTTGACATATACCACAGAAAATCTTCAGCTGGAGAATCCAGGGAGGATGACTACTTGCTATCCTTCTAGTGGGGTCCGGGTGGAGAAGAGACAAGTACTTAACCTATAGTATTGAAAGGCACTTTAATTCAGTATAGGGAGTGGGCTGCAGCTTTTAGCCCTAGGACTTGAAAGGTATCAGCTGGAAGTGACTTGAATGGTTGAGAGGAAAGCATAGTCCCAGGGAATAAGTCAGGAAACAGTCTTGTGTGCATAAATCCCCTGTATAAGTTGTTAAGCTCATGTTGTTAATATTCTAGGAAGGACATTTGTGAGGAGATTTTCATTATTGTCGTAGCACAGCACTTTCTCTTTCACCAGAAGCAGGTATTCTTATTTTCAGTCTGAAGTCTTTTAAATGGTGCATCTTGACCTGCATTCAGAATTATTTCAGCTTTTTTCTTACAGACTGTAACTCTGAGAATGGCTTCTCTGTCTACTACAAATAAGAAAGATTTTTTTTGTCTAAAAGTCAGTGTCTTGTATCTCAGTTCAGCTAGTTTTTGATGTGTAGATTTTCTATCCTTTTGAGAGAATAGTACAGAATGGAATGTATTACCAAATATAAAGCCAGCATAAGCAGTAGTCTTGATTTGTGGTGTTCCTTGCTTTGTTCCAGTCTTCAGGAGTTTCAGTGTAGAACATTGTGCTCTACAAGCTGATCAGTAAGTGATTTTGATCCTTCCACTATGCTCTTTTTGAGCCAACAGCAGTGAAAAAACAGGAAGGAAGAGTTCTTGTGTGCTTTACATTTCTTAAGATCTTTAGCTGACCAGCCCAGCCACAGTGCTCATAAGTAGTTAAGATTCACCTTCTTTCACAGCTGTCTTTTAGTGAAAGAAATTAAAATGAACAATCCACATTATCACACAAGTGATAAGGTCAGGACTGAAGTGTGAATGCTTGCAGCCTGCAGGATGATGGAGAGGGTGGCTGAGGGCTCTATGTGCACCTGGGTATGGCAAGGTGTTCTGCAGTGTGCTTCACCAACTGCAGTTCTCTAAAGCAGCCTCTGGTTGCAGCTTTCTCTTTTGTACAGTGAAAATGGAGGAAGGAAAACATTATTTGGAGGGAATTCTGGTGCGCTGAACAGCTTCATCAGGATGTTTAAGCAGAATGGAATAGTGGGCTGGCCTGAAGAGAAAAAGAAGGGGAAATGTTCCATCTCTCCTGATGTCCCCTACAAAATGAGGGCATTCTATTTTCCTTTTTCTCATATGATTCTTTAGCTTGCAGTTGACTTTATGCTGCTTTCTACGAAAACCCTTTTCTCTTCATTTCTTGCATGCTTCCTTGAAAACAGTTGTTGCTTTATGACCTTTTACCAGCCTTTCTGAGTTTCAAAGATGTAAGCAGTAACCTGGACACTGAGTGTCTGCATCACTGTGTCTGGAATCATAACAGTCAAAGGAAGACAGTGAACCAGCTTGCATTTACTATCCATAGTATAAAAGAAGTATAGTGATGTAAAATTGTTGCTAAGAGCTACACTTCTTCATTAATTGTGTAATTTCAGTTGTTAATGAGTCTGAACAATCCTGCGTTGTTAGATAAAGAGAAACCTGGAAGAGTAAGTTTTCATTATGGAAAAAAATTGATTGGTTGTACAGATATTATTTATAAGTTAGCAAAATACCTCCACCAAGGAGCAGTGGAAGTGAAACATTGCCAGTGAACATAAGCAATGAAAGTACACTGGTCTCTTGGATGTGAACTTGCTAAAATGCCTAAATATACTAAATTAATCTTGCATTTAAGAAATAAATTATTAGTTCAATATTAATTAGCAGCAAAGCAAGATTCTGTCTTGATTCACTGCAGTAGAAGTTTCTTGCCAAATATGTGCAGGATCAGTTTCCCAGGGCCTCGTGTAATTGAACGCTGTGCTTACAAATGCACAAATGCTATGAGGAATGGGAATTTGTCACTATTCTTGACAGAGATAGATAGCCAAGGTTGCTGCAAATATTAGAAGAGTCTATAGCCCCGTTATTGCCTTGCTCTACTCAAGGTCATCAGACCTGAACAGGAATAATTATCCCAGGCAGAGGACTAGATTAATGGCTACACCACTTCTCATACCTTCATGAACAAAACTGCAAAGTATGCAAAAATACTTTTGTGACCCAAAGAGCATGCATCATTCTGAGTAACACCTGAGAATCATGCACATTTTGAGGTCATCATCTTTTCTGGTGTAGCTGTTTCTGTCTCTGACTCTGTCAGGGGCTTTTTCAGATGCCTTCCCCCTCTTCACTGGTTCAGGCTTCTGGTTTTTTATCCTTAGCCAGAAGGAGTCTCCCCTGTCTGCCTGTGAGAAAATGGGAAATTCTTGTTCAGTTTCAAGATGGAATATGATAAAGCAAGAAGGATTTTTTTTTTCAGAGTTCTTGTTGACCTGGTTTCCAGAGAAGTAGGGAATCAGTCTAAAGCTGTCACAGGTGAAATGAGTGAAATGGAAGTGTCAGAGAGCTTTAGAAGAGGAAGACCATAATGCCAAATGTTGAGGAAAAATATGTAGGGTTTGGGTTTTTTTAAGTATTCTATATGCTTTTAGGTTAACTAGAAAAAAAATGGTCAAATGCCATATTAAAGGAGAGAGTACCTATCACAATGCTTTGCAAAATTCAACATTTTCAGCATATTCTGTCTGTATTTTATCTGTCTAACTGCTAAAATTATGGCAGAGCATTTAAAATGTATGAAGGGGAAAAAAAGATGTAGCTTATTCCTGCTTGAATCAAACTGCATTTCCATTTAAGTCCTCTGGACTGGCCTTGTGACTCTGTTTCATTTACTGCATCCTACTCAGATTTTGAATAGATCCCTGTAGATAACTTCATCAAGCATTAAGCTTAGCTTAAGCTTTTTCTAATATACACAAAACCTTGGAGAAGGCAGGTACTCCTTGGAAATGTGTGTATGTCCCTGTCACACTCCTGAAGGTACTGATTAACTTTGGAGCTTGTACCAGGTCTGAGTGCCAGCCTCATCAAAATGTTCTGTGGTATTGACAACAGGGTGTGCCTTGCACAGTACTGATGCCATGCTAAATTTATTCTTCTTAAAGAAACTGTGGATTTCATTTTAAATTTTAGGAGCGACTTCTACTTTCTTTACTGCCTGCTCACATTGCCATGGAAATGAAAGCAGAGATCATTCAGAGGCTACAAGGTCCAAAGGCAGGCCAGCTGGAAAACACCAACAACTTCCACAATTTGTATGTCAAAAGGCACACCAATGTAAGGTATTGTACTGTAATAAAATGTATCGACAGCATTCAGGAAAAAAAAAATTGAAAGAAAGGGTTAAGGGAGGAATTAAGGAAACATTTTTTTTAATATGCTTTTTAACAACTTAATATGTAGCATCCCTTAATTTGATCAAATGCTGACAATGCTACATTCCAGAAGAGCCACAAATACAGAGGAGCTGTTGAGAAAAAAACACACAATACTAGGCTTTTTTCATAATGTCTTCATTTTTCATATTGAAGTACCAAATCCTGCTTCTGTGTATGCTAGTCAAAATTGTAATTTATGTCAGTGGTATGATTCAAATTTTGCAATTTTCTTAATTGGAACAATTTCTCAGGATTTGTATCATGTAAACAGAGGCAGCTGTATCACGTATGTATTTGACACAGTACATGAGATAAAGTATTCTGCTGACAGATCTAATTATTTATTATTTAAAAATTTCTAGTAGCTGGAAGAATAAGTCACTTTCCTTTCAAACATTCTTTCTTCTTAACAAGGTGCTCTTTCCTGTTTTTGTTTGGGTTTTTTTATTTTATTGGAAAAGTTAGTTTGAATTATATTCTTAGAATCTGATTTATTAAAAATGTTGCAGGACTTTTGAGGAAGCTCATGTTCTCTTGTGAGCACAAATACTCTTTGAAACTATTATATTGCTGTTATTATGCTGATGATTTGTGACTTTAAAAAATATTTCTAGTTTTTTCAATCCTGTAACAGATAGAGGGATAGAACATTTATAAATACCTATAAATATAGGTATGACTATAAATGTTATTCCTGAGGAGGTAATACCTATAAAGGTACATATAGGTATATATTACCTATGAACACAACACCCAGAAAGGCAAATATACGTTTACCTATAGATGTAGTTCTATTTATTGCTCTACATTTAGTAGTGGCTGTTTTAGGTGTGGGCATATCCCTGTGCAATCCAGGGCGCTTGCTTTCAGCTTTTGCTGCTGGTTGATGGATCTGAGTGCTGCAGAAGGAAGCTGTGAGTGAAATCCTGTTAATTTCTGTTGCAGCATCTTGTACGCGGATATCGTGGGATTCACTCGCCTGGCCAGTGACTGCTCGCCAGGGGAGCTGGTGCACATGCTGAACGAGCTCTTTGGCAAGTTCGATCAGATTGCCAAGGTGGGTTGCTATGGGCTGCTGCTGTTAGTTTGAATAAGAAAGTCATCTTTAATTTTTTTTTTTTTCCTCTTGGGGTCTTCGTGCAGCATTTCTGAGACTTTGGCAGGAAGATTGGATTTGAAACGTGTGAAGAAAATGATCTGGCTCTGGTCTGAGTGCAACAGTGCATTTCTGCCAGAGTGACAGTCTGTGAAACCCAAGATAGCTCTCTAATAGGACCAATAGAGACAGCTCATGGAGCCCAATAAGGCTTAATGGCAGATGAACACTTCTTTAAATAGATTTTTTGCAATATCAGGGATTAATAAACTCAAGATAGAAAAGTGTTAGTCAGTTTCCTGGTCTCAGAAAAGGCATTTATGAGACTGAAGGAGAAGAGAGACAGTATTGATCCAATCAATTTTAATTACTGACCACAGCCTCTTTATTACTCAAGAAAAGAGTCAAATACAATCAGAATTCTTTATTCTGCTTATTTAGGTGACATTTTTATAAAAATTATACTTCATGCAGAAACCTCAGAATAGACAGAAATTTCCTGTGCTTTTATGTGTTGAAAAAATTTGTCAAGTATTTTAAAATTTAAATTAAATTAAAATTACATTTCAGTTTTTAAAAAATAAAAATCTTTTCATGGTCTTAGAGTAGAAAATATAGAACTACTATTATGATTTCTAGCTTCTGGAAGCATTCCATAGTATATCTTCATAGATGTAAATGTGGAAGACTATGTCTTTTGATTTTATATTTCAAACAACAAGGCTTTATTTAGATCGAGGACATGATAGTTCAGCTCAGCTCTTTATTCTCAGGTGTGAACATGTTTTGCAGTGAAATTCCTTCCTGCTTTTGCCTGTTAAAGACCATAACTGATGGAGGGATCAACCATACAAACCTCTCTCAATGTTTCTGTTGTAGCAGGCCCTTCTCTACTGAAACAAGCTTTAGTAGAAGGACTTTGCTAACGTCATTTAAGTCAATCTTTGTAACAGTAATCCTTCATTTGTGTATTTCAAATCGAAAGTCACTGTCTCACCTTGCTTTTTTTCCTCCAGGAAAATGAATGTATGAGAATTAAGATCTTAGGTGACTGCTATTACTGTGTTTCTGGACTACCTATATCTCTTCAAAATCATGCCAAGAATTGTGTGAAAATGGGACTGGACATGTGTGAAGCCATTAAGTGAGTATTAAACTTAAAAAAAAAACAAACTTTAAAACCAGTCCTTCACTAAAATTAGTATATATAGGTGAACTACACTTGGCAAAAATATGTATCATGTGGAGGTCTGGATATTTGGGAGTCTTCTGTGTGATTTATACTTTCTAATAAGCTGGACTTTGATTTTAAAACTTGGTGTGCTCTTCTGTAAGTTCCAATTTTTGTGGTTTTGTCTAGATCACATTAACCACTGTCCATTTAGCAAAGTGAGAAATTGGCCCATCCTTGTGAGTTATATGTGTGGTGCACACCTCATCATGAAATGGATAATTATGTTGAACTGTGTTGATCTTAATATCTGATGAAGTAGCCATACAAAATTATTCCTCTAATCCTTAAATGTGTGTAATTGTAGTCACAAGAGGTATTTGGCTTTTAGTTATCTTCTCTTCTAACTCAATCCAGGGTAATTACTGTATGGGTAGGTTGACTAAAGCAAATTTGGCTCTTTTCCCTTTTATGTGTTCATGGAAAAGGTGTAGTATTTTTGGAAACTAGTATTTTGATCTCCTTGCTTTAGTTTTGTAAAAGTAACCTCAGTACAGGAATCAGTCTTCTTGCATTCTCTAAAATGTTGTTTCTTCATCCAAAAATGGTTGTAACTTACGTAGTGACCAAAGAAATCTAAATTTTTAGATAGTACTTGGGAGAATTTCTCCTTGCCAAGCAAGATAAAAGTCTCTACAGATTTGATTGCATTTCAGTCACTTTCACTGGATGCTTTTTCTTTCTCACTTAGTATCACAATTAAGCCATTTGTTTTTTTGGCATACTAGGAAGTAAAGCTACCATCCCTTCTGTAGAGCCGTTGGTAAGAGGGTGTCAGTCCCAAAGTTCTGGCCCTCCTTGTTGGTTGGCTTAAATATGTCAGGATTTTTCCCCAGCCTTTGAGTGAAAATGAGAGCTTTCTGGTTTGCATTTCAAAACATCTGTGTGCTGTGTGAGAAAAGTGAGTTAAAAGTATTTGCATAGAGTTTCTGGTCAACCTGTTGTTTTGTTACTTAAGAAGAAAAAAATATAGGAGGTTACAGGGTGGTGGAAAAACAACACTAAACTTGAGCCATAAAGTGCCCTTCACAAAGAACCAAAGTATGTCACACATCATAATGCAATGTTTTACTTGAGCTCAGAGAGCAATCTATCAACTCCTCACACTTCAGAACTTTCAATCTTCTCTGAAATAACTTTCTGCTCAGGCTGCTATCAAGTATGTTCATTGTTAATGCTGTGTGATCAGATTCTTGGTAAGAGCAGCCTTATAGACTACAAAATTATAGGTTAGTTGTAAAGCATATTCTGAGCTGACTTTATTACTGTAGTCAGAAACCACAGTGCTCCCATAGACCGATGCCTGATTACCACAGCCTGTTTACACAAGGAGTGAGGAATCTGTACCCTGTGTTTTCAAATCCTTTCAAAGTATTATGTCAAATGTTGCAGCCTGCAGGTGAATGAAAATTGCTGATTATTAACCAACTCCATATTTTGTTGTGCAATTGCTGCATCTTTGTATGGAAGCATCTCCTGACATACTTCTGTGCCCTGTAAAATGAGAAGTAGTAATATTCTTGCTATTGGCAGTGTGTCACTCAATGTTTGACTTGCTCTATCTGAAATATCTTTTTTGTCAGATAGAAATTATTGTTACATTCAGTCACTGAGGTGCAAACTGCCCCCTCGGTGTGTAAGCTACTGAAATAAAGTAGTTTGCTGTTTATATTAGCAGTTCTATATAGATTTTTACCACCTGAATATGGTTTCAGTTCCAGTTCTCCTTGAAGGAAAAAAGGAATTCTGCCAAGTTGAAGGGTGATCTGTACTACAAAGTCTTATTCAGTCTTCTTCCCTAATGTTGTGTAGCTCCATTTTGAGCAATTCAGCTTTCCTGTGCTATGGATTGTTCCAATTTAAACATGGACTGTAGTCCCATTGATTAAGTGCTTTGCTTCTCTGCTCTGTGTTGGAACAAATCCAGTGTTTCTTATAGTCTGCAGCCTGCTTGCCCAGGAGTGGGATGCTCACTTTATCAACCCATAAATGCCAGTGCTGCCTGTGATGCTGAGAGCTGGCCACCTTAACTGGATGCTTTAAGGACAGAGCTTATCTGTTGAGGCAAAATATTTTTGTGTGTGAATATATGTGTTGTTTCCATTCAGCTCAAACTCTACCTCCTTGTCTGTCTGGTGACTTGCTTATTTACATGTTTCTCAGTCACACATTCTCAAAGGCTTCCTTTAATTTGGTAGCATGAAACAAATTCCATTTCAGAGGAAAGTGAAAGAAACTGTTGGATATAAGATAGTTACACCATTTTGAATGCTAGATACAAAATAAAAGAATTCTTTTAGGCATGCTTTCATTCCTGCAGGTCTGATCCAAAAGGAAGCTATGCTGTTAAAGCTGGCAATTTGCATGGAATTAAATGCCTAAGGCTCACTCAATGTGTTAAAGTGTGCAAGAAAGGCCTAGGTGAGTCTTAGATACCTTGGTCCAGAATTATAGATGGAAAAAGCTCAGGTAAAGTGTATAGATGCTTTCCTAATGACCTGAACTCTTGCTTGTATGGAGTAAAGTTTCTACAATTACCTGCAACATAACCACACCTCTGAAAAATGCAGAATGCTTTCAAACTCAAATTTCACATTGCAATAGGAAAAATACAGTTTGATGAGTATTTTGACTGCCCAACCAGGCTGGGCACACTGACTGTGCTGTGCTGAAGGAAACCAGCGAGACAGGGGGAGCACAAAATGAAATAAAGGTGGGAAGTTTCAGATATGCTTCTGTAGGTAGTACAAACATCCTCTAGGGATGAGATAGCCTACATTCTTGAATGCATTCAGTGCCTGCATTGTCATGGCAATTGTTCAAGGAGATCAGGAGAGAAGAAGTGGTAAACCCTAATTCAGTCTAGAGTTACACTGCTAATTTAATGTCTCCTGTGGTTTCTTTAATTTGTGAGACAGAAGAAGAGATTTCAGTTCTGATACAATTCTGCTTGCTTCCCTGCTTAAATCCTGAAAGCTTATTATAAAGCAGACTTTATTCCACTTGCTCTTGCTTTATTCTGCAGAATATGGAAGGGCAGTCTTTTGACAAGCACTCCTAGAGGATAAATGTTGCACTTCCATTTTGCCCAGTATTTTAAAAGACCTTTTTCCAAAGTGCTAGGCTTGTGTCATATACCTTGTGCAGAGCAAAGTGGTGTTCGTGATTTGCAAAGTGCTTGCAGAGATCATTTACAGGCAGTTCATTTTCAAGTGTGTCAGCTACACAAGAGCAGTGTAAAATGGCAATGTGAAAAGAAATACCAATAAACACTTCAGAGAGACAGATGGAATTAAAATACTTTCAAGTCATGGTCCTGTTATTTTCATTTCCCAGGGAAAAAAACAATTGAGAATTACTGCTTAAATGCAGGATTTACCATATTAAATTAGGCCTCTTGCATTCTATATTCCCTTTCAAAAAAAAAAAAAGGAAACTATCACATTAATTCAATAATTCAGAAGGTGATGATTCTTCTCACTGATATTTAAAATGTTGCTAGAATTATGCTCCCAACTTCTATACAGGAGCCATTTGGTTTCCTTGTTCTGTGATTATTTCTTCCATTAACACCCCAAATTTCTCCAAGTGTGTGTGCACATTCCTTATTACTGGCTAGGTTGGGGTCCACACCAGTTGGGTTTTGATTACGTAAATCTGGTTAAGTTATAATCTTCCCATTTCTTAGAGCTGTCTAAGCCTGTAGATATCTGAATTAGTTTTATTACTCTTTACATATGTGGTTAGGTACCCACGTGACATATGTCTGGAAACGTTATTGTTGTCATCTTATTGCAGGGGTTCCATACTGTTGTCTCTTTATTGTAAAAGTTTCATACCTTCTTGGTGTTTCTCATGGGCAGCTCCTCAGAGCACTGACTCTTTCCTCTTCACAAAGCAGCCAAATGACTCCAGTTCCCCTCTCCACCAGCCACCCACTCTTTTATAGCACTCTTCTTCTCATTGGTCACAGCTGTGGCCTGTTAAAGTCAGGCCTGCTCCTAATCTTTGATAATTGGCCCAGCTGCAACTCCTTAGGGGTAAGATTACTTTCTACACTATCTTTATTTTCTTATATTCCATCTCCCTGCACGTTCTGCTTCTTTGACCTCAGTCGCCCACCAGTGATTCAGAAGAATTGCTTCTGCAAAGATAATTGCCTATCTTATGTGTAGGGATCTTCTGAGATTTGGGGTGGGATGCAAAGATACTTAACTCTGTGACTAGAAATGTCAAAGGTTTAGATGTGGTCTGGATAGTGAGGATAGCCTTTCATTTGCTGTATAATATTCTAGAGGGTGCAGCATTCACTAAGTATGTGGAACGTTGTTGAGCCTATGTTCTCCACAACCTGAATGGCACTGAGCCCATATCCCCAAAGAGTGTACAAGCCCCTGCTTGTGGAATATCCTGAGGTCCTATGTGGTTTTTGTCCTTTCTGTCAGATATGGCAGGTATGAGAAGGTCTCTGATGTAAAAATTGGGGTCTTTAGGTAGAAGGGTGTGTAACAGTAGTTCCAGACCTCCAAAAGCAGCCTGTAGAGCAAAAACAGTCCTTAGATTCTACCATAAGACTAAACATTTCCACTGTTCACCACAGTCCTCCCAAATAATTTCAGATGAATATAAAAGAAGGAACTTCAGACAGAGACTTGAAAATTAATATTTCTACAAATTGTTGCAAATACAGATAATAGGAAAGGTAATATATAATCATAGCATTAAAAGAATGGAGGCAATGCTGAGAAGAGATAAATATTATTACTGTTGTTACAACTACTTTCATAGAATCATAGAAGGATAGAATGTTTTGGATTGGAGTGGTCCTTAAAGATCAGTTGGTTCCATCTCCCCTGCCACGGGCAGGGACACCTCCCACTAGAGCAGGTTGCACTGAGCCCCGTCCAACCTGGCCTTCAGCACTTCCAGGGGTGTGCCATCCACATAATTTGAATGGTAAATTAAAAGAAAACAAAGGCCCTATTATGTGTATTAACAGAGGGTTTCTTCTCAACCGCAGGAAAGTGAGAGATGCGACTGGCGTGGACATTAACATGCGTGTAGGAGTGCACTCCGGGAACGTGCTCTGCGGCGTTATTGGGCTCCAGAAGTGGCAGTACGATGTCTGGTCCCATGATGTGACCCTGGCCAATCACATGGAAGCTGGGGGAGTCCCGGGGTAAGAGTCTTCTCCATTAACCTTTGGACACGTGGATTTTTCAGTCATGGAAAAATTCTTAGGCACTGTGTCCTAAGCCATCAAGCATCATGGAGGTGCCTGATCTAATTCTCAAAAAAAAAAAAAAAAAGAACAAAACTGGGGCACTCAGTGTTTCCTTGTGATTTAAGAAACGTTTTTTTTCTGGATGGAAACCTTTGGATTTATGCCCATCAGAACTTCTAAAATTTGGATTAGAGGGACTGGCAAAAGAAGTGAGCAGCAAATAAAAGGTGTATCCAAAAGTAAGTAAAAAAAGGTTGGTCAGGTTTAAATGATGTTTTTGAACAGTGTTTGTGACTTTGTTCTTCTTTTAAAATATCATTTCAGCCGTGTTCACATCACCTCAGTCACCTTGGCACATTTGAATGGAGCTTACAAAGTGGAAGATGGGGATGGAGATGTGAGGGACCCATATCTGAAAGAGCATAATGTTAAGACTTACTTTGTAATCAATCCTAAGGTTAGTAGTACTTTTATTTTGTGGCCAGTCATACTTGTTTTTGAGCAGGACCACTAATCTCTTTATTGAATAATTCACTGCAATAAGATATTGATCAGGGCTGTTACTGATGCCTACAAATATGTAATGTTTGCAGTGCAAATGTTTCCCGCTCTTCAGAAATAAGTCTCTGATGTTTCCCAGCAATATCATTAAGAATTGCCAATTCTTAGTATCTCTCCATTTATAAGCCCCTAATCATGGAGATCTGTGGTGCCAGATGATGCACTGCTTCTTCAAAAGGTCGCGAGCACAAAGGCTGACATCACCTTTTGTCCTCTGTCAACCAGGGAGAGAAGCGAAGCCCTCAGCACCACATTCGGCCTCGGCATACTCTCGACGGAGCCAAAATGAGAGCTTCTGTCCGCATGACCCGGTACCTGGAGTCCTGGGGAGCTGCCAAGCCGTTTGCACACCTGCACCACAGGGACAGCATGACCACTGAAAACGGCAAGATAAGCACAACAGTAGGGGCCTACTTATGTCATTTCGTACAATATAGCAATATTTTAAAGGCAAAAGCTGCTCACTGCTAAATACCTGGTTATTTCTGGTAGAAGAAGATACATCTAGTTGTAGGGGATAAACACAGTGAATTTGCTGGAAGTTTTTCCAGTTTTGGATTAGGGCATAAGTGCATCTCTGAATTCAAAGGAGTCTGGCACACTTACTAAAGTACAAAATTTGACCCTCTGAGCTCAGACCCCCCACCAAGTCACAGCATGTGCAGTGGCTGCTCTTCATCTTCTGGAAAGATATTTTGAACATAAAGCCAGAATGCAACACCTTTAGGAAGGAAATCCTTTAATACGGGGAAATTCCTAGAGATTGGCTGTTCAGCTACAGTCTCCATTGATGGAAGATGGCCAAACCTGGAGCAAAGGCTGTAAAGTTAGAATAATCCCTGTGATACTTTGAGTGGACTTTATTCAGAGTACCCCAGGAACAAAATCCATACTCACTGTAACATCTACCTTTTGAAGGTGCACCTACAAGTCATTAGCTGTGGTTAAGGCCTGAGTTTTAGAGTACTGTATTTCAATGTTGCATCTTTTTACACTGAACATATTTCTTTTTAATTTTACTAACACTGTTATGCTGCTGTCAGTAAGATACTGACAATCTACAGCTTGTACATTACATTATCTTCTACTTCCTAAAAGAAAATGCATGAAGGTAAATTCTGATAGTTTTCAACATTGGCATTGAGTTTTGTTCCTGTACTGGTGAGATATATTCTTTAATTTAATAAATATAATGCATCAGAATGTGGATTCTGACAGGTTCATTACAGGAAGTACCCAGATGTCACTATTAGTCACAAAAAAAATGTGGCTGTGATGGCTGCCATTGCTATTAATTAAAAAATAATGACCATTGTCTGTATTCGGCCACTGAGGTCTGTTTTTTTCAGAACCACTTAAGATTGCTTTTTGCTGGAGCTGGCAAGAGTTTGGGCTACATCCAAAGAGTGGTGACATTGAAGTCCTTGTGGTAAAGCAAAACACTCTTGGATTCAGACTGTTGTATTAGTTTATCCTGTATTTATACTGATATATGAGTTTTATTCCAGGTCACTCGATCTTTACTTCTAGCTGGATTTTTCTTTTAGACAGTTTTAATTGAATGCTGAAAGTATTTACACTGGAAACTTTTCTCCTTACTTGACCCTGTTGTCAACACTGTTTTAAAAGCAAATTAATATTGTTAAAGTCTAGTGCAATTAATAGGGTTCTTTTTGTTTGTTTGCTTTTTAGGATGTTCCCATGGGGCAATATCATTTTCAGCGTTGCAGAGAAAGGTAAATCAATCTTAAAAAATTACTTATCATAGAAAGTCCATATAAATAGAGAGACATTGGTATGCTTTCAAATATTGAGGGCCATTGCTCATATAGACTGTTTTTTGTGTAAGTGCTGATACCTCTTACATAAAGAAGGGCTGTGGAAACAGATTTGGCAGACATCTTTCTTATGAATTGCAAATTCACTTCCTGATAACAAATAGCTTTATTCTGAGTTGGTATGTTGGTGACCTACTACAAACCAGGTACTCTACCAGTGGGAAGAAAATTATATACAGGAAAATTGGGAGGAAGCCCAGAGAGGGGTAAGAAAAGGGAAGATGGAAAGGGCTGTTAAAAGTTTTTCCTACAACAGCTAATAATATGTACCTAAAGAGACATTTGTGTATTTGTTTAATTGCTTTGTATTTGTATTGTGGTTTATTATTTTAAAGCCTTTAGTATGTTTGCAGTAGTAGATATTCAAAAGGTATTTTGTAGTCTTTTATAGTGCTCCTGCTCCACAAAACATTTGCAAGATAAGAATAGCTTTAAGTTTTCCTGGTGCTGCTTGGTACCTTGATGACTAGGGCAAGATGGTGATATCATCAATACTGTGAAGCCACTTAAATGAACCTCCTAAAAATTTGAATTGTTATTGTCTCTGGTTGCTATGCAATTACCTAACATATTGCTAAGTTCCAGAAGGTGAACAAGTTTTGACTGAACATGCATGATATTAATAAAAAGAGTCTAATTCTAAAACTGCACATTTATATTTGGACAGTTATGTCCAAAGACTTTCTATCAGTCAATGAAAGACCATTGGACTGTGGCATTTGGAAATAATTCATTTCTGAGGTGGTCTTGCTTTTGTGTTTCTAAACACTACTCCAGAATAGATTCAGAAGGCACAAAAACTGTGTCTTGATACCATAATATGGAAGGAATTTCTTCTATTACTGGTGTCTAATGTCCATAGTGAGGCAGACATGTAACTAGGATTCTAGATAAGCTGGTTAATCACTCTAACAGGATGGAGCTGCAGTGATCAGAAGCACTTTGAAAATCAGTATTTTATTAAAATATGCAAATGTAGGGTTTGAAGCTTGACTGCAGGCTCCTGTTTGTGTGAATCTTAGCTCTCATTCATTACACAATAGTCTTATGTTGTTAAGGTCCTGCCAAGAGGATTAACTGTGGTTGGACAATGTCTCCTCATCTGTCTGTGCATTTCTCCTGGGTTGTTTCTGTGATTGATTTCTGTGAAAACAAGTTTTAAGCACTTTCTTACCTAAATTCACTAGCATTGAATTGGCATGAAATCACTTGTGTTTTTTAAAGTTCCTGTAGGTCCATTTAATACAATTGCTGTATTAATTTGAAACTTACAACAGGTCATCAGTTTTAGAGAAATAAGAAAGAACTTGATGATGAGGAAAATTCGTGTTCGACTGGGTTCAGTTTGTAGGTTAAGAATATTTTGGTGAGGAAACAGTCGAATTTCAGATCTGACTAATGACTTCTTAGAAAACACTAGTTTTAAGTAAGCAATGAATTTAAGTTTTCAAATACAGACATCACCTGTCAATATTTGAGAATGTCATTTTCAAGGAAAGCACAACTACTGAAAGGATTGATGATTGCAGCAATTTTGTTAGCAAAGGTAAGGCAATGTGATGATCCTCTCTTGGGTTCATGCTGAGTCCAGTCAAAAGTAAAGAAGTATTATTTTTATTGCAGATGAGTTACAAGGCTCATAAATAGAGTAATATTATGTGTGCTTGAAACTAATTTCAGTCAGTGCTCAGTTCTCTTATTAAAAAGAGTAAAGTCCTTCCAAGAAAAGAAGAGTTAGCAGGATTTTGGTAGGGCATACCTATTACGCCTCAGTGCACTAATACATTGTGCTCAGCATGCAATTCTGAAAATGTTTTTTTAGAAAAATAAATGCAAGAAACAGGAATGCTTTATGAATTTGAGCATATTCCCATTCTTTTTCATGAATTCATAACACTGTGGAAGCATTTCCTTTGACCAGAATTTCTTGAGCTCTCTTGGTATTATATGAAATATTTTCTTGTGTTTGTATTTAAGTGCTCCCTAATAGCTAAACTCTAGATTTGTGAGAGTGTGTGTGTTTGTGAGTGAGACTGTGGCTTACAATGTTTTTAGGAGCTTATTAAGAGGGTCATTTTGCCTGATGCCTATAGTTGCTATTGCAGTATAAATGTTAAAAATTGATGATAAACTCACAAGTTTATGATAGCTGTTGCTTTTTATGTAACTTCCCACATATTTCATTTCAGAACAAAATCACAGAAAAGAAGATTTGAGGAAGAACTGAATGAGAGGATGATCCAAGCCATTGATGGAATCAATGCCCAAAAGTATGGCTTAATCTTGTATTCTTTGCTGTCTTTGTCCATTCCAACTTTGACATAAAGCTACAACAGAGGGCAGTGTTTAATATTTTTTGCTCCCACATGCACACCCAAGTCTGAAAACAGTAAAAGTGTTACTGATACTGGTGTAGGAAGCCTTGCACATTTGGAAGGTAGGCTGTAAAATGACATTCTCTACTATATGAGATAAGACAGTGCCTGTGAATCATGGTGTGACTGAGGTATTGACTTGTCTTATCTTCCTGGCAGAGGGAGTTTGCTCTGTAACTGTTTGTCTGTAGACTCATGGCTGTGACACTACAGATTTATCTTACCTGGGGGCAGAGAAGTAAGACACAAGAAATGACTGGTTCAGTCAGAATGATTTTCACATCATTCTGATGTGAAAATTGATGCTTCCTAATTGTCACAGAAACAATTCCTCAGGATTAGAAACTTTCACTAAAACCATAGTTTAATGTCTCTCAGTTAGTTGCTTGGTTTCTTAGGGAAGGTTAATCTTGATGGCATGTTGGAATTGCTGGGTGAAACAACCTGCCATGTATTTTTTTCCATGTCCTAAGAAGAGCTGGAGGCAGTATGAAATTTTCTGTTTCCCGGCGAATAGATAAGGCTAGAAAGAAATCAATTCCAGTCCAAAATAACTGTTCAAGCTTCTTATAGTTCTCTGATGAAATAAGGGAATTGCCATTCAAAAGTGTGGACAATAATTGTGATGAATTACATGTTTCCACCACTTCTGTTACTCAGAATCTTAATCAGCTGAATATCACACCTAATTATTAAATGTTCCTATGTCACATTTTGGTTTTTTTCATCTTTTAGTCCTTCTAAATGATACTTGGATTTAGGAGAATTTTTTCAGCAATTTAGAAGAGTGTTGATATTTATATGGCATAGAGAGAACACAGTGAAATAGGGTAGGTCGTGTGTTAAGCAAAGCCTTTTGATTATACTAGATTTGCCCAAAACAGCTATATAAATTTTGGTAGGACTTTTTGTGTCTTAGGTGTACTTGCTCTGATAAAAGGATTTCAAAAATGATGTTTTGATGTCAAAAGTAAAGCATCTGTATAAATGCATTAAAATATTGATGGGACCCTACTGTATGTTGTTTTATCTTAGATGAGCCCTGTCTTATCTAATTAGCACATAAAATTCAGAGAAACTTGGGAATAAAAAAGATTTCTGAAAAAGTTTGATTGCATTTTGTGAATTACATGGGAAACTGTAAAGAAAGATAAGAAACCATCTTATATATCCGAAAGTCTGAATGTCACCTTCCAAAACTAAATTCTCTACCTAGCTCTGTATTGATTTGCTGAATGAATCTCTTAAAAGCTATGATTCAATTGATTAATACTCAGGGATAAGTTATGAAACATGCTGATTCCTCAAACGTCAAGGTAATTCAATAGACTCTGTGAAGTCTAAGTGAACAAAAAAAAGGTAAATAAAATATTTCCTACATTTAGGACACAAAACCAATCACATTTTTGTTTTCTTTATTGTTGTGCATATTTTTGTGCCTCAATTTTTCATCTGTAAAATGAAAATAACGTTATTAGCTAGAGTGAACAAGTGGTTGTAAAACTAAACAAAAGATTTTGTGAATCAAGGAGAAAATTTTTAAGAAAGTCTATGAGAAAAATGGCATTTCTAAATGTTTTTAAGTGTAACATTTGGATTATATGGCAAATAGGTCTATGACTGACTGAAGAAAATTTAAAAAACATTATTGCAAGAGTGGATGAAGAACAAATAGCTTCTGTGCCTAGTCATTAGGGTGTAACATCACACTTTCTCCATGGGTTTCTTTTCCCTGTATCTTGAACAAAGCACTCCTGGCTCCAAGTGCCTGTTCTGCACCAGCTGGGGATGAGCAGCCCTAGCTGAGCCATCCCAAGCCTTGGTGCTTAGGGAACTCCTTTAGGACATGAGATGGAGGGATGGCCACCTGCTAGCTAAATGTGTCCCTACAGAGGGCTAAATATGTACCTGCAGAGAGGGCTGAAGTAAGGCCAGTTGGTCTTTGGTGAGCAGGTTGCTGTGCTAAAGGGACACACTCTCTTTGCTCTTTTTTCCTTTAAGTCATAGTGCTGCCATGTTTTGTGCATAATTCCTTGCTGTACATTGTCAAGCAGTACAAGCCCTGTGAAACCACACACCTCTGTGGATACAGGCAGAATTCAGATGTCTGTGTTGTTCCTGGAATTGCAAAAGAATTTAAGCCAAACTTTGGTACCTAGTTTCCCAGGAGACATGTCCTCATGTATTTGCAAATACTCTGGCAATTTCCAGACTCATCAGGGAGTCAGGATGAAGGCAGAATTTTTTAGCCCTTATGTCTGTGCCAAGGTGTGAGACTTTGTGCTCCCTCTTCTGAACTCTGTCTCCACTTCCATTTGTGTTGTGCTGTTTCCCTCATCTCAGACCTCTCAGTGTCTTCTACGTAAAACCAGTACAGTTTTTTTGTGAACTTTTAAGAAGTACTAAAAGCTTCTGAAAACGTGAGCTTGTGATGCGGAGTATGAGGCAGCACCTGCTCTAAATGGCACTCCTGACTTCACAAGCCATCAAGTGTGTAACCAAATTGGCCCTTGGGAGTAGATCTGCAGAGAGAACTTTTTAGCAGTGTGCTGATGGTAATTAAATCAATCCACCTGTCAGATACCATTAAAAAAACAGAAAATTTGTTAACTATTTGGGGAGGAGGGTTACTTCTTGTTTAATTTTTGTAACTAAATGGAAAAAAATTTCATTTTCACAGTTTATCAAAAATATTCTGCAAACTGAATGTTCTTTCCAGTACATTACAGCTGAACCCAAACAAAATCATGCTGTATGTACACGAACCTTTCAGTTCTCTTTCTTCTCAGAATCCTAACTGTGATCACACATAGGTGGGAGCAACTGCAGAGCAAAAAGGGAAATATATTTTTGAATTAAGCATTCCGAGAACTGAATATGTTTATAGACCCTTTTTTTTTAATGCAACTGATTGCACAGGAACAGTCTTCCAGGCAAGGAAACAAATATTTTCCATTTCACAAATTAAAGCTAATAGCTTACACTCCACTCTGTCCACTTCCTGTTCTCCAGGACTTTAATTTAGGTTATGTTCCACTGTGGTTCACTGCTGCTACTTATTTGCATTACAGACTGCCAATTGAGACATTCTCTTTTATTTAGGAGGCATTAGCTACACTACTAGTTTAGAGCCTAATTTAAAGTTATTGCTGGAAATGTTGGGAAAAAATGTTGGTCCCTGCTACTATTGTTCAAGCTCAAGTACTGCATGTCCACAGAACTATTCTGTTTAAATAATTTTTTGTTTTCAAATTTGTGTTGTGGCTTTGAGGCACAAGCAGCCAAACCCTCTTGACATTTAAATATTCTATATCTTTTCAAGTGTTTATTAAAATAAATGTAGACCTTCATATTAGAACATCTCATTTTGTAAAAGTTATGTCAAGCTTTTGTCAAGGTTTACTTAGTTTAAAATAGGTTTATGATTTCAATGCAAGTATTTATGCTATTTCTCATGTTAAAGCAGGGAAGAAGGTTTTATAATCAGAAAGAAGATCAAAATTTGCCTCTATAGTACAGAGCTGTTGTCAAGAGACAGAAACAGTTCAAAGGCAAAATCCCTCCACCTCTTTTAATAATTTTTTTTACATTTTTGTTTGAAATAGGAGTTTGTGAGGTGTAGCTTACCTACCCACCACTCCTGCATATTGTAACAGTGCCTTTCCTAAAGGTACCTTGTCAAGGCCTGTTTTTGTCTCAGGTCCTCCTCTGTCCACAGTGATATTCCAATCATGTCCAAAATACTGGATATACTCCAGTATTTTGGACATGATTGGAATATCACTGTTAGAGTTCCATCATATAAATCTCTGTCCATTCTCTTTAGGTATGATCAACAGAAAAGCAATTGTTCATCTGAGCTTTTTTTCATGTGTACCTTAGCAGTAGAACCCAAAAGGAGAGGGGATTTTCAGTCTCCACTTTACTGACAGTGAAATTCACCATATACACTGCAATACACGTGAACTTGCTTAATCCCAACTTATTTTCTTATTTTGCTGCATTTCAGTAATAGAAAAGAACAGGATTACTTTCTTCCTATGTCAGTGATAATGTTCCTTCTCTCTTCTAGGCAGTGGCTGAAATCTGAAGACATTCAAAGGATATCACTTCTTTTCTATAATAAGACTCTGGAAAAAGAAGTAAGTTATTTTCAATGAGTTCAATAAGTCAGGTCTTTTCATTGTTTTATGGCCCTGTGGACCTTGAGTGTATTTCTACTCACTGACAGCTTCAGCAGGAAGACTGGGGAGTTGCCTCTTTCTGCTTTCTCATGAGCAGCTGATGGCAGCTGATGGCTGAACAGCTATGCTTTCCTTTGGGGAAGTAAGAGGTAGGTTGGACCACAACTGGCTGTGTAAATTGGTGAATTTGATGAGAAGGGGCTAGAGGAAGTATTGCCATGCTGTGCTCACACTGTCCAGCAAGTATCCTCTGTGTCCCATGTGATGGTTGAATACATACTCAGTTGTTTTTGTAGATAACTTTCAGTTCAAAGTGTCCAAAAGGATTTTCAGATTCTTTCACAGCTCAGCAGAATAGTTGTTATGGCCATCTGACAAAGGCATGTGTTGCTTGGCAATGCATTAGGGTGGAAAAGGTTTCAAGGCTCCTTGAGCCTGTTTTGAAAACTTCCTAAGAGAGAAGAAGCAAGACCTGGTGTGGTCTCATCCATAGTGTTTAGGGGTTCACTGACTGGATCAAAGCCATGCCTGGCAGCACATGAGATTTTAATGTGGTTCTTACTAACCAGTAAATTCTGAAAGAGAAATTGAGAGAAATGCATTATTATGTATACTTTGGACAATCACTTTAGGAGCCAAGTTATTTGGCTGAGTCAATGATTCCAGTAGAAGTCCAATATCTTGATGCAGAATGCTGTGGAATGGCAAAGAGCTAATTGTTATTTTTGGATCCATCTTTTTTGTCACCTTTTAATGACTCATGAGTCCAGTCTTTGCTTTAAGGAGCTTAGTAAGAAGTCTGGTTTTGATTTAAACAGAAGCTTTTCTGGCCCTATGGGACCTGAAAGTACAGAAAGATAATAAAGCAAAACAATTGTTTAAACTAAGGAGTGAATTGCCTGCCTTCATTAGGAAATGCCTGGAGAAGTGTGAGACACTGAAACAAATTTAAAAGTAGATTGGAATTCTGTGAAATTTTAATAGCAGCTCAAGGTTCAAAATTGTTGAACACGACCACTACAAACATACTTGACAGGTGGAAGAGCAGAATTTGCTGCAGAGGTACCCATCAAGCAAAGACATATTTGTGCCTTGTAATCCAGTTAGATAAGTGATAAGTATTGCTTTTAATTTTTCATACAATTCAAAAGTAAAAAAAGCTGTTGTGTTGCCGAAGTGAATTTCTACATATTCATGTAAAGTTTGGTGCACTGGTTTCATAGGCAGAACTTGGCATTAAGCACAGAGGCACAGCTGTTTGCTTGCAGTGCAGTTGGAAGGCACAGCTCATGCACTTTCAATTTTCTGAAGTTTGCATCTCCAGTACTTTGTGAAAATAATCTCTGGAATTTTTTTCTTAGTAATTAAATCTTGAACTTTTATCTTTTGAAAAAAGACCAGAGAAACCTAGTGTAGAGTAAGTAACTTTAATAGCTACTTAGATCATTTCCCTTTGAGTACTTAATTGGTTTCAGCCTAGATATATCTATCTCAAATAGCAGAGCAGCTCTGATAAATATTTCATTGCTTAATTCTCATGTCTCTAGACAGACTAATTAGAGATAAATAGATTTTTCTCATGACAAAACAGTTCAAATTGACTCTCTCTTAAGAATATCAAGTGTTTAGTAGTAACATAACATTAGTAGCGGACATATGAAGCCTTCTAACAAAGACATAAAATATTTTAATTGAAGTAATAATATAGGTTCAGTAAATATCAGTGTGCTTCCTAGCTATGCTCTGTAGCACAACTTACACTTTGCAACTTTTTGTGCTCAGAAGTTTCCCGTCTAAATTAATATTGCATTTTTTGTAACTGTTTCAGCCCATTCAGTATTTATCAATAATTGAAAATCATTTGGAGGAATTAATCACAAAGAATTTTGGAACCTGAAGAATGTTTGGTCATTCCTAAAAATATTTTAACTTAAGTTTTAACTTTTTGATTTTGGTGGGTTTGGTTTTTTTTGGGGGGGGGAGGGGAATTTTTTTGTTAATTAAACTTTTTATATTGAGTTTGGGATATTGAGTTCAGTAGAGGAACAAGGCAAAACCATTTGACATGACTGTTCTTCAATAAGCAAAAGTATTAATACTATGTCTGATAACCCCTAGCCCTGTGTGAGTGGATCTGAAGTCACTGAAGAACAGGAAATTCACTGTTGCTAAGAACTGCCTATACATGTGTGCATCTTTAAGCTGAAAATTCAGTTGAGTGTGATTTTATCTGCTTTGACAATTGTGTTTTTAACATTTGCTTTTATTTTCTTTTAGTATCGAGCAACTACTCTGCCTGCATTCAAGTACTATGTGACTTGTGCCTGTCTCATATTCTTCTGCATTTTTGTTGTACAGATTCTGGTATTGCCAAAGTAAGTGATATTTAACGTGTACTTTTTTCTATGTATATTTGCTCATTAGTGAAAAAAAAAAGAAATATAAGTAAAAAAAAATTGGAATTGTTAGTTTACATATGTCAGTTCATGGAAATTGAATGGAACAGAAAAGACTGGGGATTTCAGCCAATTTTCAAAGTTAGGCTTCTTTCTAATTTTAAACACTGTTGATAGTGTTATGCCAAACATTAGTCAAATTTCTTCATTCCTTTTAGTTTCTCCCATTGCATTTAAAAATAAGTGTGACAGTTGGACATTAGAGTGAGACAAAATGGATTACAGACTTGGCACTGTGATAAATCACTGTATTTAACTTATGACTATGATAATACTGCTATACTGAGTATGAAAACAGAGCATTAATAACCATAAAGGGTACATTTATAAAATTAATTTTGGAATATTAAAATCCATTTCTGGAATAAATCTTTTTATTAGAATTTGTACATTATGAGATGATTAATGTTTGTGCTTGTTGCAGAAAGGCTGAAAACTGGAAGACAATTCCAATATAGGATGTTTTATTAGACTTCTTAAAAATAAATTTTGTGGCTGATTGTTTACACAGTGAAAAGTTGGTTTTTGTTTTATAGCAATTGTTTCTAAAGCAAACACTTCATATTCCCTGTCATATAGTAATTCTTAACTCATAGTCCTTTCTCCTGTAGAGTACTTTCAAGATTATTATTTATAACCACAGTTGTGTGATTGGTCTTGTTCTGTACTATTTACTCACATTTTAATTCAAAGCCAGAAGGAAGTGTTAGGAAATTACAAATTGACTTTCCATACTGCAGACTTATAACATGTATAAAGTTTTATGGACTTCTATTTAGATGTTACAGCAGCAGTTTCTCTGCAAATTTCTCAAATGGAGTCACAAAGCAAGGGACACTCTTCCAAGAATTCAGCAGTATCCTGCACATGTTTGAGTGTGACTTTAAGCATTATTAAAAAATATGAACTTAAGACATGGTAAATTTTATTTTACAAGCTCATACTGTATTTTGATAAATAAAAGACTTAATTCAGAGAAACTCATGTTTTGCCACATCCCAAAAGCCAAAGGTGGATCTAACTGCTCCCAGCCAGCAGTATGATTTTTTTGGTTTTTATTTTAGTAATAAAAATTAACCTAGATTTATTATCTTTCTTACATGTGGTCAAGACATTCATTTCGCTCTATCCTTCCTATGTTGCTTAAACCAATTCTTTATCTCAATAAAATAGAATATCAGTGAACTCTGGGGAGCTGTATTCAGCTAAGGAAAATATCCTCCAACTTGCTGGTATTTCTGGTATTTCTAACATCAGACCAAAAGACACTTATAAATGCTTTGTCATTTTCATTACCAAAATGTTAAGTGTTTTATGATCCTTCTATAGGGCTGCATATTAAATTGTAAAAGCAAAAGTGTAAAATCAGGTATTGCAAATACATGAATGGTATTGAGCTTCAGGTAGTCTGTGGATTATTTTAATAGATGCAAAAATGGAATCCAGAAAGGCAAGGTATTATACAGGCACCTGCAACTTTTCTAGAAAATTAGGAGCTTTGCAAGTTAAAAACAACACAACAACAACAACAAAAGCTGAAAAGCCACCAGTGTATGTAGTCATCACAAATGCAACTTAAATTGAACATACTCCGACGCTGCAAGTGTTATTTCCTACTAAAATTCTATCTACCCTTTTTGTTTTCTTCCAAAAGTTCTCCAGGATTTTTAAATGGTGGTCTAATGAAGACAGGGAGATGAACTAAATCTGTCACTGGGTTTTATTGATTCACGATTCCATTAAACTGGTTCTGCAGTAGTGTAATATCATTGATTTGTGCAGGCACACAGTCTGCTTCTTAAAAGTAGATTTGGAGATATTTAATGATGGATAACATCCAGCAAGTTGCAAGTACTAAGTAATATTTTCAAGATCACCAGACATTTTTTTCAAGGCTGGAAAAATTTATTCATGCCTTAATTTTCTTGGGGTCAGTAAAGTGATGTGGTGTTTTAATAATAAGCTTTACACAAAGTGGTAATTATAAATTTAATCAAGAAAACAATATCTTGGGGTAAAATGTATGATGAGGAGTAGGTCTTCATTGGCGTTAAATGAAAGCAAATCTTTATCATTACAGTTCCTTGGAACAGGCCTGTAGTAGCTCTCTAGAATTCTTGGCTTACCAAGTGAGAGAAGTATGCCTATTAATTCACACCAACCCTACACTCTATTTAAGCAAACAGAATTTGTACTAGCATGGAATTGGTGCTGTTGTTTTTTTGAAATACAGACTGGTGAATTGATGAAAGTATATTTCTATTGAACAGGAGGTATTTCTTGTAGTATTCAAGTAAGGGATTGTATTTAGGCTACATTTAAGATTCTTCCCAAGTCTTCACTCTCTGAGGCCATTGTGTTCCTGAGTCATGCCAAACTAACAGTCCTGGTCAGGAGGCCTTCACATTATATTTTTGATCGGGCACAACTGAATTTCTTCATAGGAGAGGGAGTACTCAGAAAGTTTGTCCAAAAGCAGGCACAGAAGATATAAGATGGTATAAGTGAAAGGAAAGCACTATTACTAACTATTTTTCTGCTGTATTAAAACAAACAAACAAGCAAACACCAACAATTCAATTGGAATTATAAAACTGAACTGATACTGTTTTAACATTGAAACTGCCATACAGTCTCCATAGATATTGAATCTTTTGATGGCTTACTGAAAGTATCAATGCCCTTAAGAAATAAATAGCTACTACTAGATACCAAAAAAGTCTGAATTCAGTATTGGCTTGTATAATTGTCAGTTGCTGTGGCTTCATTGTGATTTTATCACCTCAAGAAAATTTGCAGTCCTGTTGTTCAGAATGTGGATAGCAATTATCTACAAACTATGGAAATGCTCTACATTAAAGGACATGTGCCAAAAGTCACATATTTTCCTAAAAGTTACAAAATTATAGGAAGAAAACGCATTCTTTTCTGCATTTTTTAAATATCTTTATCTTCACCAATAAATTTCTGGTTTTCAGTTAAATAGTTACTGAGATATACATAAATATAATTTTTTCCAATCTCCTACTACTGATAGAAATGAATTGTCCAAAGCAGGTATGTCCTAATGAAACCAGAAAAATGCAAGTTTAGCAAAGATCATAAATTATTTTGACATGGAACTACCTGAAGCTTGAAAAGTTCTCATATTGTTTCCTCACTTTTAAACTGTCCCTCTGTAGTTTATGGTCAAGGGTTGTCTGTTTGGGTTTCTGGTGGGGGACTGTAGCAGAAAGCAGAATGAGGTCATCGCTTGAAGTGTAGAAGAGGCAAGTAAAATCTTACCTGGCTTATGCAATTTCAGGTGTTCCTCTGACTAAATATTTTGCCCAAATCCATCAGTGCAATGCATTTGGTAACTCTACATAACAAAAGCAAGGTTGGTTTACTGCAAAGACCTGTACTGGTTTTCTAATGTTTCAGTGACAAAAAAGAAATCATATTATGGCTTTCCTATGGTCATTGCCTCAAATGAGACTTGTTTATGGTGACACTTTTTTTTTGCATTTTGCTTCTCTTCGTAGCATTTTCAGCCCACTTCTTTCCTTCTAGGAGCAGCATGAAACTATTTTGTCTTAACTTAAGTGAAACAGAAATCTTGCTGTTTCCAGATAAGAAGGGGTGTGGGGAGCAAAAATACTATGGGGTTTTTTCTCTGTTTTCACCACTCAAATCTGGATTGTAAGATGCCATTTTTTTATTACCTTCTGTCTTTTTCTCTTTGTCCTGTTCACCTTGCTGTGTAATTCTTGTGCTCCCTCAATAACATCATTGATTATGTGAAACTGCTACAAAGACCTTTTGTTCTTGCCTGTTGCCCGGGAGATTAAGTACTCTTTGCATAAGCTCTCTTTATGCCATGTTAATTTTATTTCCCTTGCTCTCCAGTTTCTCAAACATCTTCATTTCTTCTGCTAAAAGGATGCACTCCAAACTTGACTGATAAGGCTATTCTTGTGTTGAGCCATTTTTTAAGATGCGGAGACCCCTTTCTTGTATTCTTCAAATCAAAGAAAGAATAGTTGTATTTTGAAATGTAGGAAAGGTTCTTTGAATGTTAATTAAGGATATATAAGATTGGAAGTGTTTATGCATATGTAAAAATAAACCTGTTTCTTTCCTAACTGGTTCTATTTTTAGTTTCCTAGTTGTTGGTTTAGTTTTTTTTCTTTTCTTTCATCTCTTCTGGTGCTTATGAGATTTCTCAATTCCTAAGAATAGAAACTAGTTTTAATACTTGATGTACAGCTTACTTGTCTCAGTCTCCAGAAAATCTTGGAGAACATGTATTCATAAACAATAATGATCTTCAAATGACTTTTAAAAGAAATATTATTTCATTATTAATATATGTTATGAATTCCCAGTTTTTTTTTTTTCATCAGCTGTGCTGATGCAGCCCAAAATCTGATGGTTAATACTTAATATATAACAAGTTGTCTGAATTTTTGGAAGGGAAGGTCATCAATTACTCTCCAAAATGCTTTTAATGACATCAGATTGGTTGGTGATGTTCTTTCCTGAAAATATTTTGTATAACACTGTTGTTAAAACAGATCAAAATGTTTCTTAATATTTCTGGCATATAATGTCTGATAAGGTAAGATGTTTGCTGAGGCTCCAAGGAGTTGAGAAATATTTTTTAATTCTGTAAAAGTGTTAAATATGGGGTTAAACCTGAAAGCAGGTACTCAGGTGAGGGACTTCATGACTGTATCTAGGACCCATGCTTAAAGAACTCTGTTGATCCAGAGCTTCTGGCCTTCTCTTGGCATTCATTAAACATAATTAGGTTCCACTGGATCTTTCCCTTGGCAGATGTGCTGAGAAACTCTTACATTGGTGCCTGATGGAGCAATTATGCTCTACTGTGGTATTCCTACAGAAAGATTTGCAGAATGAATGAATGAAGGAATGAATGAAGGAGTGCACAGATTGTTACTGAATCCCTGTTTACTGAGTATCCAAGGGTGCTGCTTTGACTAGACCTTCCTATTTATAACACACAAGAAAAAGGATGAATGGTAGCACTGAGTAAGGGTGATCAGCATCACAGCTTCTGCTGCAAGACACAGGAACTGGACATCACTGACCTGTGCAGTTTTCTGCCTTTTACGGGGGAATGTACACCACCAGCAAGTTTATTTTCTATGTCTATTGGGCTTTTATTATTATTATTATAATAAAATCAATGACAAAAAACTAAAGCAGCAAGGATCTTCTTTAATACAGGATCTTTAATCTTCCTAAAGTTAAAACAAAACAAAGCATTGTTTCTCTTAATGTACTCTGTTTTTATACATGTGGAAATTATTAGCTTCTCATGTTAAAAACTTTGCAAGTCAGAGGTAATTTAACTCAAGCATTCCTGAATTGAGAAAATGGCAGGGGAAATACCAGCCATTCAGGTGAGGGTTTGAATTGGTTTTCCATGGTGTCGATGTTTGGAAGTTGCAACTTGCACATAGTACTTTTTCATATCATCAGTATTATAGACAAAGAAAAGTCATGTTACAAATGTGTAAACAAGAAATTAATACCTGTTTTCCTTTTCTTCTAGAACATCTATTCTTGGAATTTCATTTGGAGCTGCGTTTCTCTTTCTTTCCTTCATTTTGTTTATCTGTTTTGCTGGACAGCTTTTGGTAGGTATTCAAGGAAATCTAATCCATTAGTTGATGGTTGCTTTGAAATAATATGTTCTGATTTTGCCAAGTCACTCTGCCTTTGCAGAGTACCAGTTAAAGAAAGAAGGATTTGCATACTCAGGCTTCTGTGGACATTGTACATTGTTTTGTCCATGTTCGTTTTCTGTAAAATGTCCGGATTTATCTGAAAAGTAGAAAATGCCAATGCAGTAGTTGTCTGTATTGACACTAATATTGTTTCTCATATGAAACTGGATCATCTGAGGGGTTTTCATTATTGTTTGATAGATTGCCTTTTCAAAATTTTTTCGCTATTGTGCTTACAGGAGGTGACTCATCTTATGATTGCTTTAATTTGCAGGACTGTGTATTTGTTTAAGTATTGTATAAGACCATTTTCTGAGTTTAAAGAATTTTTCACCATAACAATTTCATTTGAAATATAAAAATGTTTTAGTAAATTTCCAGTTTCGTCACTGTGTGGTCCGGGTTTTATTATAATACCTGTAAGTGTATGTAATATTATGCTGAATTTAAGAATTTAATTCACTATTTGAGAAAACCATTTTGCCTTTCAGCATGTCTCTCCTTTCAGTTCTCAAATAGATGCACATAGAACTCCATTTATAATAAGGATAAGGAGTTTCAGGATTTGTAAGAAAGTGAATGCAATCTGCATATGGAATCCCCACTTCTCCTTCTCTGTCTTTGCATAAGCTCACATAGAGAAAACTGGAAGATCTTTTATAAAAAAGCACATGGGAAAGACAATTACTTCAGCATGCAGTAAAACAGTATGACAAGGTAGTTAAAGAAAAAAAAACAGAAGAAGTAGGTTTTTATAATTTCTCTCTCTTTTGAGGCTTGTAATTAACCAGGACATGTTTTTAATAAAATACAATTAATATACATTTCAGTTACCTTTCCAATAAGTTAGGGATGCTGCCACTGCTCAGGAATTAATCTGAAATATAATGCAACGATATTCTTAAATTTTTTAATCATTAGAGTGAAGTCTTAGAGGTATTGCTATTACTTAAGAGCAAAAATTAGTTCTCAGATAATGTTATACTTGGCTTCTCTTTGTTATTGACAGTAAATCAAGAGTAAAATGATAAAGTCAGTGTACTACTCTTGAATAAGCAAGTTTTAAAAAAAAATTCTTTAAGGAAAAGCCAGCCTTTTTCAGTAGGAAAAAGAGGTGCTAATGAAATGATATCAAGAAGTCCTGGCACATACATTCTCCTGGGCCTTTTATTTATAGTGTTACTTAGAAGGAATACAATTACATTTTTCTGAATTTAAAGGGGTGGCTAAGCAATATCCCAAGTCAGAGTTGTAGATTTGTACCACTTGAATAATATCTCGCACCTATTTTCAATGCCTTTTTGCCCAGGTCACAATAAGTACTGTAAATACTGTAAATGGAAATGGAGACCTATCCTTGCATTTCTGATGACTTGCCAGTTGTCTTGTTCTAACCTAAACAACTTGAAAAGGAGTTATTTATGTCCATGTCTTTGTGAGTTCAGCTGCTCAAATGAAGAAACTATGCTGCTAAGAAGATTTCAGAAAATTATGACCATAGTTGATGCAGTGTTGTCTTTCCTTCATGTGCATGGATGTAGTTCTTAAGTTGACAAGAACCCAGGTCTTCCCCACAAGGTGGGGAACAGCTGACAAAACAAGCAGTAGGTTTGCCTTTCCCTTGTTCTCTCCCTAAGATTTCTTCCTTTGTGTCAAAATCCAAGCATTGTTTTGCAGCTTTAACCACAGTGACACCCTATGTTATATTTTGGTAGCATATTTATTGCATTGCCCCATCACTGTAAATGTTTTTTTTTAGAAGAAAAAGTCTAAAATTTCAAAGAAATGAATATTGATATCTGAGTTTTCACACAACAATGACACTGTTAAGAGATATCAGGCTTTATCATTCTAAGGCTAAATAGGTTTTGGTTTGTTTGGGGTTTTTTCACACCTCTTTTTCTAAAGAGGTACATTTTGGATTCCCTTGTAGAAGGCATGTAGTAAATGTGGATTTGCTTGTGTGTACATGCACTTGCACACAATTTGGATATTAAAGTTACCAAATATCTTTCATCTAAAAATGCACCAAAAAACCCAAGATTTTTTTTTTGCCTGTCTGATCATAAGAGATGAAATGTGGTAAGTTAGCTACAGGCCAGGCACTGCCCCAGCTGCTCACTCATTCTGCCTCACTCAGAAGGATGGGGTAGGAAAATACAATGAGAAAGCTTATGGCTTTAGGTAAGGCAGGGAGATCACTGACCAATTACTTTCAGAGGAAATGCAGACTGAACTTGGGGTTAATTGATGTCATTTATTGCCAATTAGGATAGATTGGCATTGTAAGAAACAAAAACAAACATTAAAGCCACACCATTATGCCTCCCTTTCCCAAATTTACCTTCAGTCCTCTGCTCCAGAGTCCTCTACCTTCTGTCAACCAGTACAAGTAGGGGAGAGTGGTTGGTGCATAGACATTTCTCTATGCTGCTCCTTCCTTTCCCAGTTCCACCCTACTCGATTTTCAGGACTCCATAGGCTGCAATTCCTTCAGGAACATCACCTGCTCCAGCGCAGATCTTCCATGAGCTTCCATGAGTCATCTGCTCCAGCATGGAGTTCCTGCCTCCTTCAGCCTTGGGGTTCCCTCTTCTGTTTCTCTCTCTGTGTTCCCTCCTCCTCTCTCCAACATTTTGGGCTCCCTCTTGCCCTGGTGTTCCCAAGGTGCCCAGCCAGGGTCAGGCCTCACCACCAACCTGAGCTCCAGAACCTGGTACATAAACTTGTAAGAGTCCTGTAAAGATTTGACTGCTACTGCAAGATTTACAGAGTGGGACCTGAAATGCCAGTAAAGACAGCGAAATCTAAGTTCAGTTTAGGACAGCTGGGTGTCACTGTGTTATATGTGCTTGCCTTAGAGTACTTTTGACACTTTGCACTCTCAGTCTTCACCTATTACAAATGGCTGTAACCACCACAGAGTAAATCCCACAAAAGCCAAAACTGAACAAGTTTCTCTGTATGATTTTCATTTCATTGGCAAAACAAAAAAACTCAATCCAGATTGTAATGCTAAAATTACTAGCTCTTATGGAATTTAATTGCAATACTGTAAGAATAGATCTATGCTCACTGTTTCACTCTGAGTTTATTAATTGATCCTGCTGTTCAGCAGCACTGCAGCGTGGCCCAGCTCAGTCTGGGGTGTAGTGATAATTCAGCCATTAGAGAAGAATAGGAATTTTTCCATCAAACAGTGCAGCCCCGTAGTAGCACAAATAAGCAGGTGACAGACTTCCAGAGCCTGTCTTTGTGGCATCCCCTGCTGGTCTTGGGCAAACAGGCCAAGGGCAGGGAGAGCTGACAGTTCTCACAGAAACAGTCATTTGCCCATAGGCATTAAACCTTGCTCAATCCTAGCTAAAATGGCATATATCCTGAAACTTGAAAGGAATTTATATCTTCTATATTCAAATTATTTTTTTGTGCCTATTAATTATTTTTATGTTTTTTGGATAGTCACAGTATTCAGAGATACTCATAATCTTAAAGATTATAAATATTTTTGGTCATAAAGATCCTTTTTGTCTTATTTTTTCATATTTTAAATGCAAGCCCTTCTTTTTAATTAACTTTGAATATTTTCTTTGAATTTCCCTTGAGGCATTTCTTTCCCAGACAGAGGAATAGAGGACAGTGATTGTCCTTTAGCTCAGGTATTTTTCTGTGTCTCTTCTCTTGATCTTCTTGAAAAAATGAGTTCATAGAATGAATGTGAAATGCCTCAGACCTGGTAAGTGTTAGATGTGTTTTACCTCCTGCTGTGAAGGCAAGGAAGCAATCATCTGGTACCTAAATGATACATTGGAAAATGTAATGCATTCAGTGGGGAAAAAAACACACTAAACATGTGAAGGAAAGATCTTTGGGGTAGCTGAGGTAGCTGTCCAAAGAAGCATTAATCTCAGGCAGATGTTCTTTATGCATTGGTGCAAGTACTGTCCCAAAAATCTATTTGCATTACCTGGGATATACATGTCCTTAATTTATGTGACATTCTCTTTATGCCAGTAACATTTTATTATTATGAAATGTTTTGGGTTTTTTTTTTTTTTTTTTTCTGCATATGTTTATACCTTGCAAAATTGTTTAACTACTTATGTTAACAGAGAAGACAGAAGTAATGTCATCTCATCTGGACATGTTTATAGTCTCTCTCAGATGCCCAATTGAATCATGGAATTAGAAGAACACAATGGCAACAGAACAAACAGCAGAAAATAACTGGCTTCACAGCTGAAAAGATGTTCTGATTTGAGGTTACTGAAGTCTCTGACAAAGGGCAGCCAGTACATGAGCCCTGTTCCTGCAGAAGAGAACACATTGTTTACACCATATCACTGCATGCAGAGTGTTCTTTACCTTTTTTTGCAGGGGTTTGTATTTCATTCTAAAGTAATTGGCATTGGTACTTAGGTAGAGTCATAGCTACTGTGTACATGTAAGATATTTAAAAGCTCTGTAAGGAGAGGAATGTCAGAACCAGCATTACTTGGAAATTATTTTCAATCGGGAGTTTTACCTTTGAAATGAGTGTCTTTTAATGCAGATGTAGATGAAAGACCTAGGCCCTTTTGTTTCTTCAATAGTAAAGCTTTGCCTGTAAATGAAGATTAAAACAGGAAAGTTTAGGCAAGGAAAACCTAAAGACACACTTTGGTGCTTACAACAGGGTCCGTGAAAGAGGGTCTATGAAAGAGGCTTGTCAATCCTAAAAGTCATTCTGATGAGTCTCTAGCAGAGGCACTACAACAGCAAATCCATCACCACTTACTTAAGTACCATGTTCAGAATTCAGGAATTGTTATAAGTGTACTGATTTCAGTAACAAAAATCCTTTGTATTTCTGAGCTTCTTGAGTTACATATTTATGACATTAGTAACATGATTGACGCCAGCTGAAGAATTTCCTAACTTGGTGAAAGCCACATTCTTTATGTCTGCTTTGCCAAAAAGTTCTCTTTTAATAATTCTTTAAATCCAGCAATGCTGCCCTTTAGTGTTTTTGCCCATGATGAGATTACAAGTTAATTTCAAATACCCAAGTGTGCTTCCTAGTGTACAAACAATTTTTCCTATTATTATTAAAAAAGCAGTGCGCATCCAGATTGTTTTCAATTGTCTGTACATGTATTACCTGAGAGCTGATACCTGTGATGTGCTAGTACTGGAATATGGGCTCAGATCAGAGCTCCTATTGTGTGAGACAGATTTTGGATGGTAGAATCTCACTTGGAGATCAAGACTTGGCCAATGTGGAATGGAGCATTTGGAAATCCTTCCTCTAATTCAGTGCCCTGAGCATTGTCCTTAAAATGTCATTCAGGTTTGATTCTTCTCAAAACCAGTGGGTCTTAAATATTTCCTGAGAAAAATTAAAACCTTGATGGGAGGGACTGAGAACACCTTAAAGTAGCATATAACACAGTGATTGTATGTTTTCTTGAGTGGGGAAAGCAGCACATGAAGTGCCACGACTGAACTCTGACTGCCTAAAGGTATATTTGTATTTACTGTTAGATATTCATTGTTGTTAGATATTTGCTATTGTTAGATATTTATCTATTATTAATTACTTATTATTAGTAGATATTTATACTAGAGACTTGACAAGGTAAAGGCCTTCTCAAGCCTCTATGAGGGGGAAATGATGCCTTAAGTTTTAGCTTTCATATTTTTCAGATTCTGCACTGCCTTAGTGTGTGACTCTGAACTTCATATAGCCTGTGAGCAAGTTCTCTCCATAGTTTAGTTAGACAAAACAATCCTTTTCTGCCCCAAGAACAAAGGACATAGTCACAGCTTTGGGCACAAAAAGTGTAAACAACAGCGAATTGAAGAGAGCAATCTGGGAGGATGAGACTTCATAATCTGAAGCTGTAATTGGACAATTAACTCCAGTATGTAAATGGACCACAATTTATAAAAGTGTGAAAACTTGTGACCGGTTGTCCATCTGGGGTCCATCTGGGGTCCATCTAGGGTAGAGCCATGGCTGTGCACCTGTACTGCCCAAGGTGCAGCCTTTGATGGCATTCTAATAAATACTTATTTTATTCCTTCTTAACTCTGTCCAGTCTCTGCTCCAGATCAGCCTCTCTAGGCATCACACTGATATGTTCTTTCCTTTGAATGACACAGCTGTGAACCACATGGCCATTTTAACATGGCCTGTTGTAAAGGATAACTAACACTGCAAGGTACGGTGAAATGAAAAATTATACTGACTTTATTTTTGCTGTTAGTTCTTTATTCGGGATTCTCGATTTTGTCCAGTCACTTGCATGAGGTAGAAATTGAGTAGACTTTTCACCTGGATGCATTTTGTATGATTCAAAATTCCTGGCTTAGATTTACAGGTGGCACCATGAAATTCAAAATTTTGGCATTACAGTACTTGTTTTAGAAGTACTTTGGTCCTTTTCGTCAACATTAGGAGCATTAATAAGTATGTAAAGTAAACGCTTATGTCTGCATAGCAAAATCCCCCTTCTCCAAGCTTAGGTGAATGCAATTTCTGTCAGCAAGTTCTTTGGGTTTGAACTTTGGTGTCTTCTTCAACTCTGAGAGAAAACGAGCATGTAAAAAATCTGAATTTTGTTTCTCTTCATTGCATTCTTTGAAGCATCGGTATTGGTAAAATATCAAGTTGTATTTGAATGCAAAATGAAAAGAACAACAATAGAACTATGGAAAATCTGATTCACTGGCTTTCTGTAAATAAGAAGTTTTCAGTGAAGATGTTCCAAACTCAAATGGCATGTGAAGGAGAAGTGTGACAGCTCTTGAAACACTGTCTTTCATCTACAACATAGCTGTCACAATTAGTTCTCGCACCAGTTCCTTGATCCCACTCAGAAAGACAGCATTCATCTTATTAAATGCTGAAGTAGGTTTTTTGTGTGGAAAGACAACACAGGATACATTTTTAATGTCCTGAATATTCAAAATAAGTTATTACTCATTATCATGCTGTGCTGTCATATCAGATTTAACATGTTCAGATGAAAAGGTAATACATTAGTCACCTCTCATACTACAAATACCTATTATTTCTAGTAGAAAATGATAAACACTGAACCATATTCTGCAAGCTCCACTTATAATAAACATTGTGATACTCTCTAATGCTACTGAGATCTGATGTTTTATCCTACTTGCAGGCTTTCAACAACTGATTCTTTCTTTAATCTCATTCTCCATTTTATTCGGAAAATTGCAAAGGAGACATAACACAATAAAAAATGTATGATGGAATCAGCAAAATAAACCTGCCTAAGTCTGCTTTTAAGAGTGGTTTTAATGATTACCCCCACCCCTCCAGTTCTGCTTCCAGGGATTCCCCAGATTTTCAGCAGTACTGAACTGCTGCAGTAATACTACAGATGGGCTGGATTTGGACTGCTCAAAAGTGAAATGAAGTTCAGCAAATATGTTATTCACACAGAGAATTGCTATTCAACAGTGTATTTTTTCATGTTTTCCAAGGAATATCTACTCAATGGCTTAAAAATTTTTAGGGTTTTGTCACAAGTTTTCCTTTCAGGACTCTCACTGGCTTAATAAATAAGGTGGGGAGGGCAGATGTTCCAAATAAACAGGGGTCTTCCCTTCCCAACAACTCAGATCTGTGCATTAAATAGACTGGTAAGAAATACATCACTCTGTTGTGCTTCTGTTTGACAAGTGAAAATAACTACCTAGAACTTAATTTTTAAATTTGCACTCTTAACATAACTCACATTGTTCTTCTGGCTAGAGCCATCAGTGTCTTGTAATTTTGAATAGCAATAGAAATAATCCCTCTTATTGATTAATCACATTGTCTGAATGATAAATTGTTTCCTGACATTTATGTTGTTTTCCAGGCCTGTTCTAAGTGATAAAGTTGGGGTTTTTTGTGGTTTTTTCCCCTTAATGATATCAGGAAAACATTTTTGTGAAGAAGTGTAGAAAATCAGTCCAATAAGTTCCTCCTTGCTAAAATATGTTAGCAAGGTCAGGTGATATTGTTCAAAAATCTTGTAAGCAAAGAAAAATTGGGATTATTGCAAGGCATTTTAGTACAGAAGTTACGTAAGCCTGTACCTGTTTTCCAGGCACTTTGAAAACAAAGGGAGCTCTCTGCAATACATGCTGTTCTCAGCATGGACATTGCTAAGTAGTCTCAGCAATTCTATACTGTAATTTTTTTCAATTGTTGCTTTCAAATATGAAGAAAGTTCAAATTTAACAATTGGAAGCACTGATGTTAAAGTAGAAAAGTTTGAAAAGTCACCATCATTTGATGCTGACATTCTTGTATTTAGATACCGGAGTTCAGCAGTGATTTTTTTCTGTGTGAAAGTTAGTTTTATCCTCAGAATTAAGATAACACAAACCACTAAGATAACACAAATTGTTTATATGAGTAGAGAAAACTCAATTTACATTGTGTAGCACTACTAAAACACAACATTAAAACACCTTTTTTCCAACATGGTTTTGCATTTTTTACTGAGACGTGATTTTTAAAGTTTTGAAATTGAAAGTAAGGGTTGCTAGAGCTGGTTGGGCCCAGTAGAGGTCAGGAAGTGCTCCTTCACAACCCACTGAAGCAAAATTTGATGGAATTCAAAACCCAGGGAGGGGATCCTCCTGTCCCACTCCCAATGAAGTCTGAGGTGCAACCTGCAGTGAGGTTGGGCATGTGTTCCCAATAAGAAAATGGGCATATAGCATACACAGAGGAGCAATCACAGGGATCCATGGACAGAACAGCTCTCTTACAGCACCCACGCAACAACGTGCAGCACTCATGTAAACAGGATCTACACTGATGGCCTAGTTCCTTCTTTCTGGAGGATCAGGTCTGATGGAATATACACTTTCTGACTGCCATCATCCACAGGCACATTTTCACTCGTGGCTCTGGAATGTGGAATTTTAGTCAATACACTATCCATACCCAGGCTCTGCCCCCTTTACAAGGTGACTAGCTCAACCCTTGGGTCTTTCCAAATGTAGATCTCCTGCTTGCCAGCCAGTTCTGTTTGAATTTTCTTTGTGGTTACACACAGACTCCCCCACACACCCTGTGGATCTCCTCAGGGACTGGTCTGAGACAGTTCAGCTCCTGACATCCTCAGTTGCTCACCTACCTGATCTCTCTCCAGTGGCACCTATCCTGTGCCCCTGCCATCTAGTCCTGCATGAAGTTTGCTGCCATTCACACACGTGCAGGCTCAGAATAAGGACTGCACTTACACAGAGGATGGTTAGAGACAGAGTTAAATAACAATATGCAATAGACTCATTTAGAAAAGTGTTCACCTGCATCCATTTCCTTTCATCCCTTCTTGTCACCATTTACCTATATTTGTACATCTCTGATCCACATTTATGCCTTCCTTTCCTCTCTTGTGTCCTGTCCCCATGTAAGTTTTCCACATACCCACAATGCCCTTAATATATACCATCATGTTTTACATAATTCCAAGTTTCTGCCCACTAGCAAAATTAACTAACCTCTGCTACCCTGCTAGCCTTTTAGGCAGGAATCACCCTTAAAAGGCAGGGCATCCTGGAAAGGAAGATTTTTCAATGAAGCTTCTTGGTAGATTTCCTCTCAGAAATCATGACTGCAGCAACCTCTTTCAGTCATCTTAGAAGCAGCAAATTCAGTGGCTTCTGTTGATGATGTTACTCATCAACTGTCATTGCCCTTTTGATCATCACCATTTGTGTTTGATTTGATTAGCCTCTCATCAGGTTGCATAAACATAAACCCTGTAAAATTCATAATGCCTTATATCTTGTTTAGACCATATAATTTATTTCCATCGTTAGCTTATTTTCTTGGAATTTCTAATCCTAAAGGCTTTCCTTGAACAGTATGTAATGTAATTCAGAAAGAACACAGTGTACAGCTTTACATATATATATATATACACATAATTTCTTAGCTATTTTATATTCCTAGTACTTTCTCAGTGTACTTGTCTAGTTTTCTGTGTCTAATGCAATTTAAACTTATCCAGCTGCTTTTAAATTTCCAAGAAAATCACTGAACAATGTAGTTGTAGTAAAGCTCCAGGTGAGCTATAATAAAGGTAAAGAGTAATTAGGGCACGATTTCATGACTGTTTTAATTTGCCATAAATCCATGCTCCCTGACTAATTGGGTTTTAGGCAGACTAGACAGATAACTGAATGATTCATTTTCACACAGATCCATTCCCTGCATCCATCGGAACACTTCCCTCCTGTAGCAACAGCACCAATCAATACTTTGTGCTTTTTACTATATTGAAGTGGGAGGGATGACAAAACTTTTCTAAAATCTATGTGTGGTTTCAAATTATCTTGAAATTTGCTATGTACTTAGGGCTGAAGAAAAAGGTTGGGGAGTCAAAATGGCTTTTGAGCAGGAATTTTTTGTTCAAAAATGCAGATCGTTTGAATTTATGTTTTTGGGTACGTTTTTAGTAACGGGAGAAGAGGAAAAGCTTTATATAAAAGCTGCCTGATATTTTCCCTTTTTTTGTCCATCCTTAAGATTCCAGTGATTGCTTTTACCTTCCTGGAACTGAATTCAGAATCTGTCCAATTCAGTATGCAAAACTCTCTGTCATAAATGGAAACAATATGTGAAAAAGCTCTGCATATACAGTGGATTTGTCCAAATAATGTATAATTAGGAGCAAAATACTTATGGGCAGCATGATAAAGATTGTCATGCAAAATGCACCCCACATGTAGGATAGTGGTGTAATTTAGCATGATGTGTCATAGCTATTGAACCTGAACAAATAGACCAGTGCTGTAAAATAAGTCCTATGTTTGGTAGTTTTTCATGCTTGAGTTCCCATTTTTGAGATTTCCTGAGCTTGTATCTCTGCTGATGGCTGAGGCAAGGGTGAAAACAATATGTAAAGCCATTTCAGATAACATTAGGTAAATAGAAAATACATGTTGAAAAAAAACCAATTAATTTTGTGGGATTGTCATGTTCCTTAAATTTTCTTTTCCTTTTTTACAGGGGTTTCCACAAAACTGAATTTGACATTTAGAAAGGGCACAAGATGCTTCTAGGCAACCTTATCTCCTCATTGCTAAAGTTTTGGGAAAATTAATGTTTATTGGATGTGTCACAAATCGTTGTTTATTCTCTGTGAGCTGCTTGTGCCTCTAGGCACTATGCATGTATGAATGAAAACTTTGCAATGTCTTCTTAGAAACAGATTAAATGAGTCAAAGATTTTTTATTCTTAATTTTTCTCATTATATAAGAAAATCTTTCTATTCACTAAATATTTTTGTGTCAAATTTTACATCCAGTTTTCTATGAAATGCTTATTTGCTGTCTGGATAGTTTTAGGGAAGGTTGATTTACTTTGCTGAGCTATTTTCCATTTAAAATAATTATCAAATAAGACTCCAAAAAGATGAAAGAAAAGCCTGAAAGCTTTCCTGTTTTGTGGGCTGCCAGGGATACATCTAGCCTTTATTCTGTGTCAAAGACTTTGCAGAGTCATTATTTACATTTTGAAGTTTCCAGAGGCTACTAAGCATGACTCTTTCAATTCAGTCAAGGCAGGTCAGTTCATTTTCAAGGTTTTGATGATGTTAAAGGTAATGACACTGCTGTCAGCTCTGTATTTTGCTATTATTAGTAATATGTATTGAAAATTTAGTAAGGTATTTGCAAATTATAATTATTTAATGGAAGTGATAATATGGCAGATATTTAAAATAAATTTTTCTTTATGTTCATGTTTAATCATGATCTGTCATTCTTATGAGACTATAATAGTTAAATAGTTCTGTGCCATGCTGTAAGATTATTACTGCCCTCAATCTTGAGATATCTTAATTCTACCCTTGTTTATACTAATTAAATGTACTAAAGATTTTTTTCTCTTTTCCAAACTTAGCAATGTAGCAAGAAAGCATCAGCTTCATTGATGTGGATCCTGAAATCATCTGGAATAATTGCAAACCGTCCTTGGCCAAGGATCACTCTTACTTTGACAACCACTGCTGTAATATTAACCATGGCTGTATTCAATATGGTAAGGGAAAAAGGGGTATTTTTTCCTGGTTTTTATCCATTTAAAATTTGTTGTTGTTGCTGTTATTCCGTATTTTTTAGATGTTAAATTTATGGCCTGTTGCTATGCCAGGAACCTGTGTGGTAATTGCCACAGACAGAAATGTAAAGCAGAGCAAAAGAAAACATACTGTATAATTGAGACCTCTGCAAACAGGATGCTCAACAAGAGCTCAGACCCTGGCTAAATTTGTTAAAGAAAAATATTATTTATAATGAACAGAAAACAATTAAATCTCAGGTCTGAATTGCACAAGTCCCTTAGTCATCTGTGCATCGCTTAGAAAAGCAGCATTGCTGAGAGAATGAAGTATCTCCTCACAGGATTTGTGGAAGACTTTGTGTGAAGCAAACCAAGCTTTATTCAGTTTTGTGATGCTTCTCTGCTGACCCCAAAATTGTCATAATGTATACATTATTGGTTTCACATGCTTGATTTTTTTAAATAGGAAAAAAAATTCAAAGTTATGTCAAAACTTCAAAAGTACTCACCTACAAATTCATTAGGGCTTATGTTTACTGAAGTGACTTCAACCTGTGCTTTTCTCTCCTAACAGAGAAAGTCTATGTAATTTTATTATTCCTTTGCAACTGTAGAGAAAATTATAGAGTAAATCTGTAAGCAATTATAGAGTAAATCTGTCATTAGTTTGCCTAAATCATGAATCTTAATGATCTCATTTAGTGTGAAAGGTCTGTTGTCTAATGGGATGAGCAGTCGATGGGATCAAAAGTCTTCCTTTGTTTTGCCCTGATGGCTAAGGTGGATTCTGTTTGTAAACCTGTGAAAGTGTTCAGTTCAGTTCTGCACCTGCAAAGTGGGAACTCTAACATTTATCTAGGCAATGTTTTCATCACAACATCAATGCATAAATATTCACGTTTCAAGCAAGTGAGGTGTAGTGCTTTTGAAATTGCAACCCTAATGCTTGCTTGAGTACTGGTACTTTTGTTACTTAGGATTTATAAAGGACTTAGAGATTGATAATGCCTACACTGTTTTATTTTGTTTTCCCACATTTCAGGGGCCCCTTATCAATAATTTGTTACACTAAGTACTAAACTTGTCCAAATGATGTAATGTGGGCTTTTAAATGTGAACACTTGGAATTGTTGGTAGAGTGTTCTCTCCATTTTACTGTTAAATTTTTCTAGTCTTGTTAATGTTGGTTTTCTGTTCTTTCTTTTTCCTGCTTTGTTTGAAGGAGAGGAGAGAAACACAAAACCAATTCCATTTCCAAAATCTAAAATTCACCAAAGTAAATTTAGTGTGTAAGGGTGGGAGAGGAGAAATTCAAATAAGCAGTGGCTGAAAATAATATAAAACTGAATATAAATTGACTTTTCATCAGTGAAAGCAGTTAGCAATGGAAACAATTATTCTGATAAGCTGTTGATTGTCCATTAGCTGAAAGCTCTTTTTGAGTTACAACCTTTAGCCATAGAAAAGTTATACAACAGCAAAAACCTCAGAGATTTAATAACTCGTAAAATGAAGATCAGGCTAGATTTTCTCTCTTTTTAAACTCTGTAAATATATCAGAAGAAAAGAAAGAACCTACTTGGGTTTAAATTATACATTGATTTAGGCTTCATGCATATGGTTATTAATTAAGTAAAAAAATGGAAAAGGAGATATAGTCAGTGAGTGTTTTTCGCTTAGACTAAAGTTCTACCAGTGCTTACAGCCCACATCAAACTTGGCCTTCAATTAGTAAAAGACACTCTAGCAAAAAAAAGGAGTTGTTCTGTACATAATTTTTAGAAAAAGGTTTTAATTTTATTGGCTCATGTCCAGTTTTATGTGGACTGAATGTTACAGTAATACCTAATAGGCTGTAATTTAAAGTCTTAGTGCCTTATAAGCAAAGTTACAGAGTTACAAATAATTATGTTCCATGATATTCATGAGATGGTAATTTTAAGTACAATTCCCACCTTGAAATTAAACCTTAATAGTTTGACTAGCAAAAATGACTTTAAATGTGATTGTGAATTTTGCATTAGCAAATTGTGGGAGAGACTCTGAAGTATCATTATTATATCTCCAAGCAACATGTACTTAATAGCAGAGTCCGTTAACTGCATTTACTTCCGTGAGCCATTTCAGTAGCAAAAGGCAAAATGTAGCCATTAAGATTTAATGGAGATAAAGAGTGTCTAACCATGCCGCACCTAATAATTCATCATCAAGACCAAAATGCCAAGTAAAACTCAGTCTTCATGGCCAAGGGAGACTGGAGAAGAGTGGGGGTGCAATTTTATTTGGAATTAGCTGTTTCAGCTGATGTCTAAATCTCTTGTTCATGTTTGAGACGTGTAGTCCTAATCAGCAAAGGGAAGTTAAAAATCAGCTAATGTCACATAAGTATCAAATAGTTCTGAGCTGAAGGGAGAGGGTAAGCATTAGATCTGGTGCTAGATAGACAGCAAGACATCTGTCAGTGGCTGAGGAAAGCTGTTTTTGTCAAGCTGACCTGCTTTAAACTGATCAGGATAAAGAATCCTGCATGGAGCAATACAGGAGGCACAGGGAGACAGTAGGACTGCGTGACTGTGAAGGGTTAATACTTGAAAACTGAATTAATGACTGCAGGCAGTACATCAAATGATTGTGCCTTATCATCCTCTGGGATTCATTAGATCTCAAGGAATAGCGCATGATAAAAGAGTCCTGCAACAGCTCTTGGTTTCAGTGACTTCTGCATCAAATGCATGACTGGTTCTTGGCACAAGCAACAAGATCTCAGGCTTGTACTGTCCCACTAAGTCTTAATTACTCTAACTACCGGCTTTAACATTCAGGATTATAGAATCATTGAATATTTTGGGTTGAAAAGAATCTTAAAAAGTGATGTAGTTCACTCCCTCCCCAGCTCCTGCCATGGGCAGGGACATCTTTAACTGAATCCCATTGCTCCGAGTCCTGTCTAACCTGACTTTGAGTGTTTCCAGGCATAGGGCATCCACCACCTCCCTGAGAAACCTGTTCTAGTACCTCACCACCCTCATCATATGTTTCCTTATATCTAGTCTGAATCTACCCTGTTTTAGTTTAAAACCATTATCCCTTGGCCTATCACAACAGACCTGCTACAAAGTTTGTCCCAGTCTTTCTTAGGCTCTTCAGGTACTGGAAGGTGCTCTAAGGTCCCCTGGAGAATTCTCCGGGAGGAACAACCCCAGCTCTCTCAGCCTGTCTTCACAAGAGAGGTGCTCCAGCCCTCTGATAATTTGCAGCCCTTCTCTAGATATTATTTGCTTTCCTGTCTTTACATCCAGTGAATTTTAACAACTGGACTGTTTCCTCTTAAAGAACACATGTTTAGGAATGTGAATACTGAGAGAGGTTTGAGTATTTTGCTCCATTTGTTATTGTACATTTGTGAGCCCAAACTGCCTTAAATGATACAAGTATTGGCCCCCTCTAAGTCATCAATGATCCTTTGTTCAAATAAAGACAAATAATTAATCAAACCTGCTTTCATTCTCATAGTGGAGAGTTGGTTTCTTTAATAGATCTTCCTTTTAGTGCAGCTGACTCTGTTGGTGAACTTGTATTTTTAATTGTTAAGCTCTTTGGCAGATTCACTCTAATTATACATCCCACAGTGCCTGGCACATTGAAGACTCTGTTTTGGAGGATGCCTAATGCATGTCTTTTGAGAAGAATAAATAGACACTGTCTAGAGGTTGACATGGCCAGGGAGTTGGAAGGAGAAAGCACAGCTGAAGTAATGTCATTTCAGTGGTACTTGAAGGGCCCAGTCACAAATCTATTCTAGGATTTAAGGAAATTTAAAAATTCAGTATCAATCTAGGTACACTGGATTAGCAGAGATGCACTAGCAGGTGAGACACTGCTCTGAAATCATGTTTACAGCGATTCTGGTTTCTTCCAAGGGTGTGGGAAGAGATAGAGTCATGCTGTCACTGCCTTTATAAGTGAGCATTTCTCCATATCTGTCAAATACAAAAATCATGCTGTCTGGGTCTGTAAAGGGCCAGCAGGCTCCTCATCTTTCCTGTTGGTGGGAGCTTTGAACAAGGCAGTGACTTGCCTATTGCCTTTGCAGGGGGCTAGGGATTGAATACATAGTTGCACAAAGAGAGTTATGCATTTTCACTTGGCACACAAACTTTCATAAAAAAGAAATTATTGAGCAACTTTAATTTGGTCCATTTATGCCACAAGACACCAAATAACACAGATGCATGGGCACTTTGATCTTAAGAAACCTTGTACCAACTCAGGAAAAATGCTCTAAAATTTCTGCTAAATGCATTTCAGTACTCTCTGGGTTTTCATTACTCTTTTAGAGCTTACCAATATCTCAGCATTGCTTTTATTTATTAAAAAAATGCATAATAGTCTTGGTAGGAACTTAGCATTCCAGGCTGTCCTTAAACCTCTACTTTTGAGCTTGGGAAGAGGGGGAATGATACCAAAATTTGTCATTCTTCACACTGTTCTTGGGGGCATTCTTGTGAGGATCTGGGAATAAAAGTCCTGACTCAACTGCCAGACAAACTGCCATTTTTCAAGGGAAGCTATGATATGCATTCCACACCCAAGTATTTTCATACCTCAGTGAGAAAGATGGCTTCTTTTCTAATGAAATCTGAACTAGTGAATACAGTAGTTGTTGTTTTCAGACAACAAAAGAGATGCACTAATTTGCTTATCCCACGTTTTGGGGGGAAGGTCTGTCACCACATGGCTCCCTTTGAAAGCAGGCACTTTCATTATGTGAGGCAGAAAACTCACAGCTGAGGATTGCAGGTCATGTGAACACAAGGAAAGAAAACACTGTCAGAATATATGAAGTTAAAATAAGAACGTAATGGTAGCATGCTCAGACGTTCCCTGGCAAACATTGGTATTCATAAAAAATACTGCTTTCATTTGAGTCATTTGTGTGGGTGTGACTGCTTAGTAGGACTGAACCTACTCTTACAAAAAATACTATGTTGAAGAACAATATGTATCTTCAAAGCATGATAGCAGATGTAGGTAACTGATGAGAGACAAGAAAGACAAGTGCAAACACATCATTCAGAAATAAGTGTTGTTTGGCTCATGGCAGGTGGCAACACTTCCATATCCTTTTTTTCTCTCCTTTTTATATTTATTAATATATGCATAGATATACAATATTTCATACAGTGTTCTGTGTATGCAGGTAACATTTATAGGTCAGAAATGCTTTGTGGAAGGTTCAAAAACCAAATTAAAATGCTTTAATAAAAATTAACATATATAAATATGCATGCCATATGTGTTTCTATAATATAGTTATGTTTGAGTTCATGTTATATAATCTTTGCTCTGGGGACATGCAAAAAGTGGGATTCTGAAACTAAATATTTCATGTCTACAGAAAAAGTGTATGCAGTGTTAGAGGGATGTGGTTCTCTTGGCAAATGCCTTTGTTAACAGAAGTTATTAAATAGCTGGAGGCAGGGAGGGAGAGTAAATCCTCAAAGCTGTCTGAAGGGCTTTTGTCCAAAGTTGTTCCTGTCAAAAGAGGCAGGTGAGCATCATCTGGCTTAAAAAGTAACCAAGCAACTTCAGAAAATCCTCAAGTAAAGAAGGCAATAGTGAAAATAAGAATAAAATAAACATAATCACAGAATGGATCAGGTTGGAAAGGACCACAGTGGTCATCTGGTCCAACCTCCCTGCTCAGGCAGGGTCATCCTAGACCACAAGGCACAGGATTGTGTCCAGACAGTTCTTGAACATCTCCAGTGGGGGAGACTCCACAGCCTCTCTGGGCAATGTGGAAACGTGTGACAGGAGCAGAGAGCTATGAGTGGAAACAGATGACTGTCAAAAAACTATTTTGACACTGTAATAAGTCACCTCTCTGGCATCACACCTCTGCTTCAGGCAGCAAGAGCAGCCTGCCTGTTGGATACTGTGAGCTGCCTGCTACACAAATGGGCAGGCAACAGCATGGGCTGGGGCAAGCAGGGACCACTGCTCAGGTCAGTCCCTGCACAGGAACCTGCAGGGCTCTCTCTCCAGCATGTGCATTGGCAGCTTGCAGGGAGCTGCACAGGTGGACACAGAGTTCCTGCATCTCCTTTCAGCAGCATGTGCCAGCCGGAGAACCTGCACTGCCAGAAGGGGAGTGTGTGCATTTCACCCGCACATCCTGTGGGAAGAGGCAGATGTGCATGTAACTCTCTTCATGTGGATGCCATTAGAGCTCTTTGGGATCAGTTATAGAAGGATGTTTCAAAATCTGTAGGTGTTTATTAACATTTTGTAGGGTCTGTTTTCACGGTTTATCTGTTCTATTTCTGATACTGATCCTCATCTGTAGCAGCATGGGGTATTTCCCTGAGGGGAAAAGATTCAGAGGATTCCACACTCATCCTGACTTTGTAGTTCACTGGTGGCAGGTTAATTATATGCAGTTTCACAAAGAGCTATGTTGGCAAAGCAAGGGAACCCAAAAGTGCAACTGCATAAACACAGGTGAGTGCCAGCTTGGTGTTGGTAGTAGGTGGCGTATTGATAACCTTTGCAAACCCACAACCTTGGACTTCTGTTGAAGGGCAGTTAAGAGAGAGAATGGCTTCAGACTCTTCTCTACAGAGCTGTAAAACATATTAAAGGGCACTCAGCACAGGTGGTGACATAGGAGGTTGGATAGTCTTTAAAAAGATAAGTCACTGTGCATGAACAGTGCTGACTGCTGTCAAGGGGATTGTGGGTCTCCATCCTTGGAAGTTTCCAAGACCTGGCTGTCCAGAGCTATGACTGAATGACTGACCAGATCTAACGTTAGTAAATCAATAAACCATTTCGACCCACATTTAGTTGCTCTGAGTGAAGCAGTTCAGGTTTCCTCTCTAACAGTAGTTAAAGACAGAAATGGAGAAATAATTTAGAGGTGGGTTACTTAGTGACTACCTGTGTGTGACAGGGAGGTGACCTCTGGAGCTCTACTCTGGTCAACCACGTGTGGATTTTCATATTTAGTGTATAAGAGGGACTATGAAACTAATAAATTAATGTGACAGTCAGTGTCTGTGAGGTAAGGCTTGGGATTTTAGAAAGGAACAAGTCAGGTAAGGATTTGAGACAATAAAAAGAACTAGCATGAAATTTAGTAGTAAAAAGGTCAAGATTATGGTTGGTCTGACAGATTAGTGACAAGAGATTCTGATACATGTTGGAAGCTTATCACATGGACAGGCAATGAGTTCAGGAATTTAATTAATTAGGTGGGTTTAATGTCAACTCAGCTGAATCACAATAAGCATCCATGTGACTGCTTTTTACTCATGGTAAGTATGAACTGCATTTTCCTAGGTGAGTCCCAATGAAGGAAGGCTACCTCACATTTGCTGAGCATGATGTTAAAAGCTGGGGTGATGTCCATGTGCAGAATGTGTTAAACTGTCTGAGCCCCAGCTGCATGAGGTACAGTGAGCTATTAAGGTTTTGTAGCTGTGAGCAAAGGAGCATCGTTCTAGATATATAAATTCAGGTTTCATATTCAATTTATTCAATGCATATAAATACCTCAAAGGCAGGTGTCAAGAGTATGGTGCCAGGCTCTTTTCAGTGTTGTCCAGCAACAGAATGAGGAGCAATGACCAAAAACTAAAACACAAAAAGTTCCACTTCAACATGAAGAAGAGCTTCTTTATATTGAGGGAGGAAAAGGCTGCCCAGAGAGGTTGTGGAGTCTTCTTATCTGCAGCCATTCAAAACCCGCCTGGACATGTTTGTGTGTAGCCTAATCTAGGTGACTGTGCCACGGTAGGAGGTTGGAGTGGATGATCTCCAGAGGACCCTTCCAACCCTAAAAATTCAATGACTCTAGGATGTGTGATAATATATTTTCTGCAGAATTGTGTTAGTGCTATTGCATGACTCACTGATAAAGTCTGGGAAGTGTGTTGGCGGTTTTGGTCACCCAGAAGGTTGAATTGAAAGAAATGTGTACAGAGGGTGACTACTAGACTAACTGGGGGAATGAAGAGCTTGTTTTCAGGCAATAAACAAGAAAAAACAGATTGATGAGCACAATGAAGCCTGAGATGACACTAAATATTAGGATTTTAAATGCTAGGGAGAGGAAGAAGCTATGTGAAAGTTAAAGGATGAGATTATGACAAGAAGAAAAACAAGCGAACTGGCCATGAATAGTGATTAAATGTAGAAACAGCTTAAATGTTGAGATTCAGACTCCTAGAATAAATGTAGTCACCAAAATCTAAATTGTTAAGAAAGCACTGGATCACTGCATCAAGGGGGTCTGTATGATGTTGGTTTCCTCTGTAATTGCTGGCTGAATTTGATGCCCCAAGAGATAACTGGATCCACTTTTCTGTTTCAATTACATTAGTCCTGATATTAATGTCAGCATTATGATGTTATTGTATGTGTGTAAACCAACTTGTAAGGACTTCTTTTTCTTTCTTTAATTCTTCCTGTGTTTAAATAGGATGTTCAGTTGAGGTAAATTGAGGAACTATTCATATTGAGTTTACTTCTTCATTGTCTCTTGGGTGTGGGAGCTTCTGATATATGAAAGTAATACAACAAAGAGCCTTTTGTCTTTTATTCAAGTAGAAAGTGTCAGATGAAGGTTAGCACAGTTGTTTTTGTTTGAGAATGCAGGAACAAGTAATCATGGTATGTCATCTTCCTTTTCTTATTTCAAATTAAAATACAAAAAATAGTGAAAGACCAAAGTTAAATGGTTACATGTAAGGTTTTCTCTGCTTCCCCATTTCTATTCTCTATTTTGACCTTAAACAGCTGTCATGCTAATGGATTATATGTTGATTTTTTTTTCCTAGTTTTTCCTGGATAATGCTGTGATAGCTTTTCCCTCAGTTCTTAATTCATCAAATGCAAGTTTTCCTAATTCAAGTAATCAGACACGGTGGTGTATACAAAATAACTGCTTTTTCCTACCGGTAAGTTCATTTCACATTTCTTTGTTTGTTTACAACAATTGCACTAAATTGACTGTTACCAGATCTGCTTGAAGTTAAACACCCACCCACTTTTGAGAATTCAGTAAAAGCTTGATTTTTTTTTTTTTTTTTTAGTGAGCTGCAACTGCATTTGAAGTAAGTGGGAAGTTAAATGAGATTAGTACTTCTGAAAATAGAGTTTTAATGAATGTCAGATTAAAAAAGCAGGAAACAGTGTAATAACAAGGAATCTTAATTCACCCATGCTAACACATTACAAGATATCTAAATAACTTACAGCATCTGCAAAACAGACTGTGCACTGAAAGCCAGGTTAGTCTGCAGGCAGGTCTCCCCATGGTGGGAATATTTTCAGGTGGCTGACCTGAAAATATTCGCCATTTTCATCAAATGTGAAATTGTCACACTTCAGTCATTGCATATTTTGGGAAAGCTGGTGTGAGAGGGGTGGAAATAAAACTCTCATGTGCCAATATATAAACTGTTTAAGAGAGCTGAACTGATCTGAAGGAGATGTCTCAGTGTTAACAAAAGCACAATGGCACATGCAAGAGGAGGGGGAAGGACATTGCTGCAAAAAAGTGGGACCTGTGTCCTAGAGAGCAGTGATTCTTAAAAGGATTACAAAACACCTGCAGTGGAAAATATCAAGCCATATATTGTGACAAAGTAGGTCAGCTGGGTTTGGGTGAATAGGCTGGTGGCAGCAGGAGGAAAAAGGAGTTTATTTTGTCTCTATGGTGAAATAATTACCAAAATGGTGTGTCCTGATTTCAGGATTTATAGCTTTTAAAGTATTAAAACAAATTCTTTTATCTACGAAAATTTGTCTTTGATAGATTGGCATAAAAAAATTGTGTTAAAATTTCACTTCTGACATTAATAAATGAAAAATTAAAGTTAGCTAAAGATTTTAAAACTTTAAAACATCTCTCAAATAAGCATGTTTTCATTCCCAGGCACTGCAAATATTTTAGCTGGAAAAAGCTTTAAATTCCTTTTGACTTACTACGTTTAATTTTTTTTCTTGAATCTGGGATTAAAATTTCTCTCTTTTCACTTTATAAGATATTGAATACTTAGGCTGACAAATGTTTGTTTCTGTAAATGAAAAAATTTGTTATTTTGAATCTGTGTGTTAGTTTTAAGCTTTGCTCATGTCAATAAAATTTATGTGATTTATGATAGTAAACCTGACAGCTATTGACTATGTCATCTAAAATGAGTGCATAAGAGCTTTGGAAATTACTTTAGCTCCAATTGATTTAAGTTCATTTTGAAGCAAAGCAATTTATTTGCCTTCTTCTCTACCCCCCAAAATAACTTTTTTATTAGTTTAGCTTACTTTTTAAAAAAGACTTAGCAAAGATTCCTCAGTAAATTATAGCTACATTTTTGTGTTTAGTTTAGTTTAGTTTTGCTATGATGCTTCTGTAGGTACTGTGTAATAGAAGTTGACATGTGTATCTGCTCCTGGGACAAACTACAGTCCTGTATTAGTGCTGCCACCTCCACATGTTAAATAAATAGACGTTATAATACTGGCATCTAAAAGATGCAGTTTTAGAATACATTTTATTTGACTAGGAAATTTTTTTACAAAATTTCTCTGTCCTCAAGTAATTTTTCTCTATAGACATATGGGAGTAGAATTCCTTCTTACTTCAGTGAAGATCTTTATACCCACAGAACTGCCAGTCTTAAATTTTAAGAGAAGAGACCAAATGCATTGTTCTGGATCCTAAGTGTGTACTACCCTGGTGCAAGTCACCAGACCTGTGATCCCAGTTAGAAAGACGCTCAGATTCCGTAAGGTATTGGTTAAAATACCTTTATTAGCTAGCACAAGAAAGAAAAAGAGAATATACGGGCTTATGCCCCTTTAGATGCTGAGAATCTTGATTCATACAGCATGAGGTACAGATTCTGTTTGTAGAGAGGTTACCCAGGATTTTCCTCTGTTGAGCTGTTGGAGTATTTTCTTAAAAGGGAACATTTATATTTACTGCTTCAGCTGTCAGACAAAAGGGGTTCCATGAGAACTCGCTGTTGCACTGTTGGATAAAGCCACGGCATCATGTTGGTAGCAGGTGGGAGCTGTCTGCCGGCTCCTGGGTTGTGACAAGTTGGCTGAGCTGGCTGAGGTTATCCTGGGGCTGGGGGATGCCCTAAGCAGAGCAGGGGCCTGAACCTGCTCAGCTTCACTGCTCTATGGGTTGCCAGGCTCTCCAGATCTGCTTGCTGCTAACTGAAATACTGCACTGCAATCAAGGTCTGCATTCTGAAATGTGTGGCTGTGCCACTCTTCTCTAATTCATCCACCCTTGTCTAAAATTTTCAAACTGTTCTATGTATTCGTATGGAACACTGTCAGAGACTGTTCCACTTGAAAATTTCTGGGTCTTTGTCAAGCAGTATTCAGTTATGGGTTGAAGACTGCCTCTCCTTGTTATTTTTTGGAAACCTGATTTCAACACTAGAATGCCATATTGACTCAAAAAAAGAATGCTGCTATTTTTTTATGTAACATGAATTTGGAGTGTGACCTCCTTTGAAATGCAGCTAACAGAGAAGTTTTATTTTTTTCATGATTCTGAACAATAGTTCTATCTATTTCTTATTTCAACCACATCTTTGAGCAAATTACAGTAGCAGCAAAGATTGAGATGGCAGGTAAATTCTGTCTGATGGGTGCTGTGAAAATTATCCTTCTTAGTGATCCTCCAAAATTAGTATACAGTGATTCAGGTTCTGTCAAAAGTGCTGCCATCAACAAGTCAACAGTAGTCTGAAAATAGCATGACTAGAAATAGAATGCTTTGTAGATTCAGAAAAGAAACTTCCTTGCAAGGTGCAGGACTGTAATTTTCAGGAAGCATTTCTGGCAAAGGGGTTGCATACTAAAGACTAGGATAATGATTCTAGAGATGATTCCTGTTTTAGCATTAATTTTGATGTCGTAATCAATTTCCAGGAAGTATTAGAAGAAAATATTTTTTCCAGAAATTCAACTTCAACTATACATATTTTTGTTGATATATATGACATAGGAAAGAAAATGTTCAATTGCTTTTTTTTTTTTTTTAGCTATTGAATGTGTTCTTATATGGTTATTACTCCACAGGATTTGAGAGAAGGATTTTTTATATTTATATTATGCATAGGCCCTGTTAATAGCTTTGTATTTTTCCTATCCTGGCTGTTTATAAAATTGCATATCTGTGAGATTCATAACTGTGTACTGCATCAGTTTATAACAGCTGCAAATATAAGCAATGAAATTATTGCTTCAGGCTTTAGACATTTTACCTTGACCCAAATGCTAGCAAGACATTCAGGGTAATCCTGGGACTCAAGCATGAATGAAAATTTTACAGTGGAACAGGAGTAAATCTTATGTCAGTCTGCTGGCAACAGACTCCTACATTAGATTTCAACACCAGCAGTGGTATCCCACAAATGTTGATGAGTAAATCAAAAGTGTCAAAGGGTGAAAATTAGGGAGCATAAATTTATTTTTATTGGCTGTCTATAAAGCATAGTGTCCCAGATTGTGATAAATTGCACACTTCAGTGGTCAGTCAATTATTTGTTTTTTAAAGTAGCCTGAGCATTTTATTATGCATGATTTCCTACTCAAGAGCCAAATCTAAATATCTTCCATTTGATTTCTCTTTGCCAGTATTTTATATACAGCTGCATATTAGGGCTCATTTCCTGTTCTGTTTTCCTGAGGATAAATTATGAGTTGAAAATGGTAATAATGTTGATTGCATTGGTGGGCTACAATGTTATCCTTCTGCACACTCATGGGCCCATGCTGGATGACTACAGCAAATTTATGTATGCAATGGCACCTCTTAGAAGGTAGGTGGCTAACTCCAGTCTTTCTGAAGCTCAGTACTACCCGTGGTAGCTCTTACGTCATGGAATGCACGTGTTTGGCTGTGTAATCTGAGTCGCAATGTAAAATCATTGTCATGTTGCGGCTAATATTTGATTTAATGTCACACCTCAGAGCATTACAATAAAAGAAGTCTGGACAAGGCATTTAAATCACACACTATAGGAAATACAGTATGGTTTAATTTACATTTTTGTCACAAAGGATGTTACATGAAGTCATCACCAAGTTTGTTAAGGCCTCAGGCTGCACATCATTAAGGCTTTTAGGGCATATTTGCTACAAGTTGAAGAAAATCAGCTTCCCCAGAACTACTACATAGTCTGAAATGCTTACAAATAAAGTCTTAGTGATTGAAAAAATTAGTAGACCAACAGTATGGATATTTTTATTTTATTTTGCTGTGCCTGTGCATTTGTATCTTAAGTTTTTAGTGAGGCTGCTGAAATCTTTGTTACAGCTGATAATATGTAAGACCAAAATGATAACTCCAGTTCTTGTTATTGCGTAAAATAATTTTTGGACAGCTGTAATTTCTGCCTCATTTTCAAAACAAAGAGGTGATTCTTTTCTGTGTAGGCCAAGTGTATGGAATATGCCACACAGGAAAATCTGGATATTCATATTGTAGTTTCAATATCATTTTTCCTGTGCTGTAGCAATCATGGAAAAAGATCTCATTTGAAATTTTGGAGGAAAAAAAGTGTATGTTTTCTTTGCACTTAAATCTAAAGATTAAATTAACAAACCCAAGCCTTTGTTTCCATTTTATTAATGGAAAGAGTATGTATGTGATGGTATGGAGAACCAGGGAACAGGTTAGATTGAGCTTGTGCTTCTGGCAGCTTTGATTTTGTCAGTCAAGCTCTGCATCTGTTGGTATTTTCCTTCCTAAATCTCTTACCAAGGTTCTTGTTTCAGTGGCATGAGTAGGAGAGTTCTAGTGTGAACTCTTTTCCATTGCCTTTAGTGCCTTTTGCCAAAGCAGAGTTTTAATAAACTCTTTACAGGATCTAGTTTGTGCCCCCTCAGGAGAAAAGGTATCTTGGGAGATAGGTACTTTAGTTTCTTTTTCTGCATATTCATTGGATAGGGTCGAGCTCTCTACAATGGAAATAGCGTTATTGCATTAAAAATCTATTTTTATTCTACTTGTATAGAATAAGCCACAAATGCTCTCCATTTGCAAGTAAAAAAGGACATTATTTTTCCTAAATCCTCATCTTATTATTGAACTTCAAAATGTAGGCACATTTGCAGAGAATATTGTAGAGGTAATTAAATCTACATAATATAAATAATGATATTTTATCAAATAATATATTGTATCATATTTAAATATTCTTAGTTTATGTACCAGAAAGTAGTGCATATAAATTGCGGTCTTATTTTTGTGCTTGAAGTAATATTGGTTTAACTTTTGAGCAGCCTGCTTTACTTATGTTTTTATTTTATAGGCCAGGAATACTGAAGGACCTGAAGACAATGGGCTCAATTTCCTTGTTCATATTCTTCATCACATTACTGGTTTTGGGTAGACAGGTAAGACTCACACTTCTCTTCACCTGCACCAGTGGACACAATGCCAGCTGCCACATGCTGCCTGTCACCTTCTCAAAGAAACACCTTTGTCCTGTTCTTTCCCATACCCTTGCAAAGGAGTGTCAAGAGCATCTATAACATTATTATAATATTCCAATACGCCCTTAAAACTCACCAGTAGCTATCACTGACGCTATGCTGATAGTGTACTGTGACTGTTGCTTCTCATTGTGACCAATACTGGCTCCTAGCTTCCTGGCTTGTTCCCATCTGTCTGCTTCCATCTGCTGTCTCCCTGCTTGCTTAATTGCAAGCTATTTTCTTCACAGTTATTACAATTTAGTGCAGACACAGAAACAATAAAGCATGCACACAGAAGTGTACCACATGCTGCGGCCATGGTTGCACTAAAACTGTGACCCAACAGGAAACTACTCTTTTTATGACCCAGTTGTGCTTTTCCAGAACAGATGTGATGTCAATGGTCTTACCCTGTACTAAGCTGAGGGAAGATGCAAGGGCAGTTCTTTCTGTAAATCCTCAGGCTCATACAGGATTCATGGCTAAAAGGTGCAATTCCAGTCCATTGTGCCAGAACAATGCACAAGAACAGTGCACAAGACAGGGCTCTGAAACGGAAGAGGCAATCCATGTGAGATCTCATTAACAGCCTGAGCCTTCACAGACTGCAGGCTTGGGAAGGGCTTTATCCCAGACTGTCCTTAAATCATTCATTTACATTATAACTCCTCAAAAGTTAATGATGGTCATTTAAATTGCCATGCAGGCCCTGCAGGTTACTACACAAAAAATTCTTATCTGGCAGTTTCTGCAGTATTTATTGTAGTGGGGAACATCCTTCTAGATTTAGAAATAACATTCTTCATCTGCCTTGTCAGCAGCAGCACTTAGAGTTTGTTCATTTGATGGTGGTGACAGAATGGGTCTAGAGCACAGCTACTTTCCCTCAGAGAGAGGGACAAATTCTTCATCCCATCAGTGGAGAATCTCTAGTCCCTGTCAACCCAAGTTTTGGATGGAGGCAAAGGGTGCAATACCAAGAATAAAGGAGAGAAAGAATATCTGGGAAAAATTTCTTTGTGGGTTCAGTCACATCAACAAGGAAGTTTGTTCTGCATGCAGATACAGGTGTTCTGTCACACCAACTATGAAATGATCATATACTGGAAAAAGTCTTCATTTTCAGAGCTGTAGGTCCAGGATCCTTGTCATGATAGCACTTATTTGTAACTCTTCAGTCTTTTGCCTTTGATTTTTCTAACTCATTCTCCCTTAAAGAAGAAGGAGAAAAAAGCTTCTGCATTTTCAAAGCAAAGTCTAAAATGGAAAATGTTAAGAATTAATTTTAATACATACCCTGGCATAAGAGCTGCCATTTAAAGTTACTGTTGGTGATATTGATTGGTAGCAAATGCTTGAAAAAAGAATAGGGGAGGAAATCAATCTGCATAGAGTGACCTATTCATGGACATATACTTCCCACCTTCTGCCAGTCAGTATTTCTGTGGCTGTATTTAATAGCTATTGGCTGTTCTGCTTTCTGTTTCACTGTCTGATCCCTTTTTAACCCATTTTATCTTGCTGGTGTTCCCAACACTGATAATGAATTTCACAGTTTGTCACATGATAAAAATTCATGTGACAGTGTCTGTCTTTCTGTTTTTAGACTTCCTCTTTTCTACTTTTATTGCATGGCAATTATAGGATGCTGTTGAGCCATCTTGGCAGTGTCAACAAAGTCAAATTCTTCCTTACCCTTCTTCCACAGAGGGTAATATGCCAGTAATTTCTCTGTTAGCTATTGCATTTTTTTGCAGATAGTACATATTCTTTTCTTTTTTTGATATCTGATTATTTTAGAAATGCTAAAGATAATAGGCACTGATAAAAAGGATGGCCTTTCTGCTTCCCTTCAGCTGCCATTGGTGTTCTTCTGTCCCCAGGATGAGTAACCAAAACTTTCATCCAAACAAAAAGAGGAAACTTTCCTGCAAGCCTGGCTCTGTGAGCGTGCTCACCACTGGTCATAGAGATGCCTCTCCTGAATCAAAAGCAGAGGCAGGGGATCAGTGCCTCTGGTTCAGTGGGGATAAAGAGAGAAAGAGTCAGTGTATCATTACATGGTTTATGAGCCTACTTAATTCCTTTAGCTGCACAGCTAGCATCACTGCTGGAAGAAGCAGACCTTCCCTCTGCTGCTTATTCTTATCCTTTTGTCTCCTCATTTGTACTGGCCCAGCTCACTGTGTAGATGTATGGTGGATCAAAATAGGGAAATGGTCAGGATTAAAAATTAATCCTGCAGAAGTGGTTGGTTTTGAGGCAGATATATTTTCAAGATTTATGGTGTGGCCACAGCAATGCTTGTGCCAGAAGAATGGGGGTGAGCAGACAAAAGTGAGGTGGAAAAAGCAGAACTGGGGGTTTTTTTGATGGCCCTGCCAGCATAGGTGCCAACCATTTCCTGACACTGAGATGAAGTGACTCATTTCACCCTGCATACAGATCCTGAGAGTTACCTGATAATGGGCTGGCAACAGGCAGACAATGTGCTGAGAATGGTGATTCTTCCACCCTTCCCAGGAGAATCCAGATTGGTGTGGGCTTGACTGTGTAAGGAGTGTGCTCACTTTTAAACACGGTTGGGCACTAAATCTCTCTTATGATCTGCTTTGAATCCAGTATTGACATAGCCTGTGAATTCCTTTCTCAACGGTACCTAAAATATTATGTGTCCCATTCCTCTGTAGGCTGGCTGTATAGTTTTCCATGATTGATTGTATTGTAGTTACCCACACTGAATTTCATTGGTAGTTTTACTGCTGAGGTGCTTGTGGCAGCTTCCCAGAGCTGTAAAAAACTGTTTCTTTGTTGTCTCTGTTCTGTTTTTAGCGAGCTTTTATTTTGTGAGAGAATTATTCTCTTTTTGAACAAAGTAGTCTCTTCAAGAGCCTCTTCTGAAAGAATTCAATGAAAACTTATTTCAAATTTCACTGCTAGTCACATGACAATTTACTTATTTGTAGTAGATGGAGGCATGTTTACAGAAAATATGTTAACTCATCCAGTTGTATCAGCATTAGCCAGTAAGTCTAAATAGCTCTTTTCCTTAGCATTTACTGGCTTTCTTTACAAAGTACCTTGTTTTATTGTTCCTGCTTCTTTTCCAAAGGCTTGCCTTATATCTGTACCCTTTCTCAGTTCTCTAACACTCTGTCTGTCTTATCTGATCAGAATAAGGTTCATATCATGCAAACAAACAAACAAAAAAATCACCACCACCACAATTCAAAGTAAGTTAATAAGCTAGTGCTCTTCTCTTTTTGAAATATGATATGCTGACTTTCCTAATTTCAAAGCAAATTGTAGGATACATTCTGATTTTTCTTTTCTGATCTCTGAGTTCTCTTTGCCCTTTTTTGGAGCAGCCTAAATTTAATTCAGTAAAGAGTAAGGTGGTAAATAAATTATCTTTTTTATACTAGCTTTTAAAGAAGAAACATATTTTTGAAAACTTCACTTAGCTACCACCTTTTCTTTTCACTACAAAGTTGGCACAATCTATGGATTTAATTTCAGCAGGCATCCATGTTACTTTTGTCAATTTATGCCAAGAATTTTGACATCCCAAGGTTTTACTGAATTTTTCCTGCATGAATACCATTTGTGGCATTTGAATTTACCATCTATGTGTATTTATATTTATACTAATCCAAGTTATTTGATGTATAAATATATAACATATATATTAAAAAGACATTCTAAAAAAGTGACAGCATATATTTTCCATCATGCGGACGGTTCTGAAAAAAATCCCTATTCATGACCTCAAGCTTTATAGGACTGATAATTGCCATTTAATGCAGGCACAATGACAGTGCAACAATAAAATCCTATTTCCGAATTCCTGCAGAAATCTCTTCTCAGGTTCTCTGTACCTTTATGATTGTCTTCACAAGTATTTAAGTCTCTGCCCACTCTTATTTTGCTTGTAGTTCGCAAATATCTTTTAATAACATATAATTATTTAAAATATCCAGCTTTTTTGTCTATTTGACATTCAAAGTCCAGATTTCTGTGATGCAGCATGATCCATTCTAAGATGTCACAACCCCTTTTACTTTCAGAAAAATGTCACCTTTGAGTCAGAATAGCCAGAATATTTCTTTTGCGGTCCATTTGAGGTCTGCATTCTGTCCTCATGTGATGGATGTTCTCTTTCAGCTTTGTAATTAAATATTTAAATAGTACCTGGCCCTTATCAACCAATTCAAAGGAAATCTGAGTATATTTCTCTCTATGCATTTAAGTGAAGGAATCATTTTCCTCTTACTGTTTTTTCATCCTGCAGATATTTGGCAGTTTTGCTTCATCAGTTTTTTTCTTTCATTGCCTTTTAAAAGCTTGCCAAATCATTTTAATACCATCTAATTTCAACTTTCTACACTTATCTTTGGCTGTGATCTCAGCAGAATACCTATGAATCATTTTGAGCTGTGACAGCCACTGTCCAGTCAGAAGGACTACTCTCATTTTTTATGTCAATGCTTACTGACTGCTAATACCAGTAGCTAGCACTTTTAAGTTTTTCTATAATAAGATTGCCATCATAATCATATTCTCCTGGGTAATAACATAGTCTTCATTGAGATTGCCTGATAGTGTTAAACTACTAAGAATTCGTTGAAATAGCTCTTGTTTTTTATCAGGTCGAATGAGATAGGCCAGAGGAGGCTTTACTGTAGAAATAATGCCTTAGACTTCATGACAACACCTTGACAATATTGGAAGGAAGTGGAGAGAGCTCCACAAAAGTACAGTTTTATCAATTTTTCACCACCATTCTAGTGAAATTAGATCTCAAAACATAGTGATACTCCAAGGATGTTGTGTATTTTCATATAGTTCCAGGTATTGTTGTTGTGGTTACTAGAAAGCTACTGTGAAAACTCTGGGACAAAAAAAAAGCAGGATAAAGTATTACAGAAAGGAGTGTAAAAGTAACCAACCAACCAAAAAAAAGAGCAACTAACAAAACCAAAACTCAATTGAGTTGGAGTCTGGTCATGATTCGATATACTGAATGTATATCATATCAATAGGCTGTTTTCTTTTTGCCAGGCTGGTTGAATGGCGTAAGTTCAAGTTAGTAAAAATTAGGGTCTTTCTAAAATGCCCATTATTGCAAGTGAAATTCTGCACTTACAAACTAATATTAAGTTGCAAAACTATACATTGTTTCTATTACAGTGTTTGATTTCTTGAATTAATTTCTACTTGAGTTTAAGAGTAGATAAATAAATCTTGCATTGTTTAAGGCACCTTGCAACTTTTTTTCTCATGGGCCTTTTTGCTGGATTTGATAAAATGTATGTCACAAAATGTATGCTTGGGGTGTGACTTCTGTGGGACCTGGAATTATATTTGAGTAGCCAAATAATTGTAGGGGTTGTGTACTGTGCTTATTTTGTCTCTTAAACCTGTACTCCAGCAGGACAAGATGCCTATTGTTTCTTTACTTCTGTGTCCTCTTGTAACAGAATGAATATTACTGTAGGTTAGACTTCCTGTGGAAGAACAAGTTCAAAAAAGAGCGGGAGGAGATTGAAACCATGGAGAACCTAAATCGGGTGCTTCTGGAGAATGTGCTTCCAGCCCACGTAGCTGAACACTTCTTGGCAAGGAACCTGAAGAATGAGGTCAGCTGTCTCTGTATATCCTCTACTCTGTAAGAAAGCAGTGTACCCTGGAAATACCACTTAATGCTGTTTTGAATAGTAGGTCCTTACAGTGAAAATATAAATTTACAGACACTTTCATTTCCCCTTTCCTTCCTGTAAGGTTTGCTTTGCAGCACTGAATGCACCATAAAACCCTGAAATAAAAAGGTGAAATTTTCCTAAGTGGCAATGCACTTTGCCTATTGAAGGATGGTAAAAATAGGTGAGGAGGAGGAAGAACAGAATGGCTGAATCGACATGGGTTTAATTTTAAATCACATGCATTCAGATACTTTTTCCTCCATGTTCAGAGTGGAGTTGCAACCAGGTTCTGAATTTTCTTCTGTTCACTGGAGAGCTTGTTTATTGGAGTGAAAATTAACCTTTTCCCCGAAATAGTGGCTATGTTAATTCTGGAAATATGTTCTGAACACTGAATTACCTGTTTATTCACTGCTTAATTGACCTAACCCAAACACCAGAAAAGTCACCCAAAGTATCCATTTTACTTTTCTGGAAATTAGATCTGCTCCCAATATTCCTTTACAGTAATAATAAAGAAAAAAAAATATATAAATCTATTTAGAGAGAGTAACAGCTATAGAGATCTTAAATGTAAGATTTTTAATTACTTGTGCTTGCCAAGTAATTGTTTCAAAAAAGACAAAAGAGGATGGAGGGCAGATGTAAGGATTCATTTCTGATCTTCTGAGCCAAAAAGGACAACATCTTCCTTTTCACTGAGGTTTGCATTAAGCAGTACTAACCAGGACTGCATTTCAGTACTTTAGTATTCCCTGCAAATATTCATTTGGTAGCAAACAAAAACTGCTGTGGGGTTCCTTTGAATGCAGTGAAGATTTTGGCTAGAAGCCAAGTTGACTCAGCTCCAGTTCTCAGTTAAGGCATTAAACACAGCAAACCATCAGGAGATTGCTTTCTTGATTATGTGCTACTCCACCTCAGCTTCCCAGCTGAGCAACACCATCTGCTTACCTTTGTATCAGCTACCAGATTTATCTTGTCACCCCTCAAGATTCTTAGGTTGGAATGAGTTTACTTAATTTAATGAAGCACAGAAATTGTAAAGTGCTGAGCTCCCCAACTCATCATATCAGGTGAAGTAAAAATGATTTGACATGATTTTAATGACATCCATTTAAAAAAAACCCCAAAAAAACAAACTCAAGTTGTTCCTTGTTTTGTTTCTTTCAACAGTTTTCAAAGGAAGGTCCTTTCAAATCTCTGGAAGTTTTCAGGAATATAAATATCTGTCATGTCTTTTGATTTGTTTCAATATCAGCAAGGTTCTGTATGTAGATACAGATGTTAGGGCAGATTAGGCCTTTGTTTTCTCTGTGTGGATACCTAAGTCAACAGATATGACATTGGAATTTGTCCACATTTTCCTTAGCTGCAAACAATCAAGTTAGTATAACTTTATGTTTGTTCTTTTCTATTTAAAACAGATTCTGAGATTAAGAAAATGGATGAATATTCTATTTCCAAATACTACTTCCCTTAGTATTTTATGCATGCAGCTGTATATGGAGAAAAGGGAAAACAAAGTGTGCTGCTGAAAAGCAGGCATGAGAAATGGAAAGGGAAAAAGTGAGTGGATAAATGCTAACTGGGAAAAAGTGAGTGGATAAATGCTAACAGTTGCACAGTAGTTTCAAATGACCAACAAAGGTTTCTTTTACCAAGATATATATATTGACTAATGCTAATACTCCAAAAGCAAAGGTCTTTCAGAGTAAGTAATAAAGGTTTGTTTGCTTTACCAGAACCTCCGGAGCTGAGTTTCTGCTTTATAGTCTGCATGCTGGATACAAGACAGGTTATTTTCCAACTGAAAGACAGGCTCAATTCTAAAATGAAAAGCAGGAAACAGGGCCAGGATTAAATATATCTGCACCTGGCTTTTGCAGCTTTCTCCTTAATGCTTTTATCCTTCAGATTCCCTATAAGTAAAAAGAGCTTGGGAGTTTTTGTGCTGCAAGCTAGCTGGCAAGCCCATCACTGAGCAAGAGGAATCGTGCTTTATTAGCTACAGGATGGAGCTAGCACCTTACTTAGAGCAAAAATTCTGCCCCAGAGAAGCTGATCACCATACCCTTCCAAGGGATAGAATTGGACTGGTTTGCCTTCCCTATCCCAGAAACATCTTCAGGCATTGGAGATGAGAGGACTGTCAAAGGAACATACTTGCAGAATTTCAGATGGTATTAAAGAGGAAAAAGAAAAGGATTGAATACAAAAGACAGGATGATTTTATGTTTGTTAAAATAAGAAAATCTATTCCTTCCTAGAATAGTATTGCACTTAATTGTCTCACTAAACATTTTGGAGAGTACTGTTTCAAGAGAAGAGCTCTCAGGAAAATTAAGGCACTCAGTTGTAACATCCTTTATTATTATGATCAAAATAAACTAGATGGGGATGACTGCTTGAAATTCTCTGAAATTTATTGTGATAGTCACAATTACTAGTTATCTGGTTATAAATAGTGCCACTTGTTGTTGTTCCATGATGGTGCTATGTTATTGAGCATTCATTAGTGGAGATGGATATTACCCCAGTATTAGAGAGGAAGGAGGACAAATGGGTCGCTATAATTGAAATGAAGTTACAGGGAAGATGACAAGGAAATAGAAGTAAAGCTGAGTTAACCACAGAACGTAGTCTCTGTACCTTATTAAAGAAATACCCCATGTGACCATCCAGGAGCCACTCTGGCAGTCACACCTGCACCACCTGAGAACGGACGGAATTCCCTTCACAGTGGGCAGCTCAAGTGAGCCAACAGGTGCCCTGCTTGACTCCCCACACACTCATAGTCAGACCAGATTTCCTTACTGGCTTGACCCTTGAGTTTCCCACAGCAGAGTCTCAAAAATCTGGATTTAATCATGGTGCGACAAGAGAATAACAACTGGAAATGTGAATCAATGTATTCCATCCCTACAGCATACAGCTGTGGTGGAGCTTCAGCAATGCTATAAGTATAAAATCCCTAGAAAATACAGGAGGCACAAAAATCTAGTTATAAAAAATTTATGTCCTCCAGCTACATGTGTTTCTTCCTATCCATCATTATTTTCATGTTTGCTCAGAAACTTCCCTCACACCTGTGATGGGATGAAGCAGTCAGCAGTTTTCCCAAAGTTCTGTTATTTTTCAGTTCTACATCAGCAGTAAAGATCCACTATGTCTGTGCACATCTGTGTACAGACACACCACATTCTTCCAAAAGGACACACTGTCAAATTGCAAAACCCAAGCTTTGCTAAGTAAAAAGGGAAATAATATTTTATGCTTCTTGAACTCACAGAATAAATTCTTTTAATGTGAGTATCAAATCCCTTGTCACTCAAATAATGAAGGTAGTTTTACATTAAAGTAGTTAGCAGCCTCATTTATTGCTATGTCTACCTTTGTGTATAGATGTTATTTCTTTTTTAAGTGTTAGTTTCATAAATTTTCTTTCTTTCTTGGTTTCTTTTTTTGGGAGGGGATGTGAATTTGTCCTGAAAGAAGAGAGAGTTTAGTGCTCAAGGGCTGTGGAGAGGAAAGTGAAGGGGGTAGTGGGAGGTGGTCATTTTTAGCACCAGAATCTTTCTGCGGAGTAGAGATGCTCTCATTTCAGTGGTCACAGAAGACAGGGCAGACTCTGGCATAAGTTTCAGTTCAGATGAATTATTTCTTTTTGGCCCAGCTCCTTGTTATGCCAAAGAAAGGACAGTTATTTTGTCCTCTTAGGCATATTGTCATTTTAGGTTAGGAACTATCAATCACGGTCATTTTGCATTATGCATTTGTAGTACATTGAGTTTGTGATTTTGGTTCAGTTTTTTAGTTAGTGCAATAACAAACAGCTAATAATAAATTGGATATTGTTTTACAAAATACATTTTCAGCTATGCAAGCCAGACTAAATTCTCTTCATAAGAAGTCTCAGAGATAGGCCCTATCTAATGAATTAGTGAACATTTTGTTTTCACAAAGTTCATGTTCAGGCAGAAAAATAAATCATTACAATATTTTCAGCTTTATATGTTAAGTCTCTTTTATGAACAAGTCTATGCATTGTTTAAAATTATTAAATGCTGCTAAATGCAAAAAACATCCAACTTCCATCTTAAGGCATTCCAACTACTGCAGCACCTCTGGTTTTAGATCCTGGATATTGCATGTTAATAAGGAAAGTTATTTACAGCTGGGTATGATAATTTTTTTCTTTATACTGTTTTCTTTTGGACAGGATCTGTATCACCAGTCATATGACTGCGTATGTGTCATGTTTGCCTCTGTTCCGGATTTCAAGGAATTTTACACAGAATCTGATGTAAATAAGGAAGGGTTGGAATGTCTCAGGCTGCTGAATGAGATCATTGCGGACTTTGATGATGTATGTACCTACAACAGTGATTGACATATGGTTTCAATCTTACTAACTCATGATATGCAACAGTCAGAAAAGATACTTGAAGGGGAGAGTGGAAGAGCTGTCAGAAAATACTTACAGGAACTATTAAAGGAAAAATAGATTTATGTGGGATAAATCAGATACTGATCTCACATCATTTTCAATTGCTTTTGATTTCCTATAATGAGAATCCTATGAGTATTTTTTTTTGCCCATTAGCTGCAGTTCTTGAGACAGTTACATGCCATGGATCCATCCACAATCCATTACATGCCGTGGATTAACCATAGGTTCTAAATACGAATGTCTAAAGTCAGGTATAACTGACTTTGTGTTATACCTGATCTGCACTGATGATTTGATACACAAGCAAATCAAAGGATTGTAAAAGTTGTCATGTTCTGTTCTCTGAAGTCAGAAGCAAATAGGGAGTATGACTACAGATGGATTGGGAAAAGGCATCTATAAAGGCCTCACTGAGAACAGTATTTCTCTATGGGGAAGTTATTAGTGATTAAGGTACCAGTAAAAGGTTCTAAAATGATGTCATGACTCAGAGAGTACAGTCTGGATTTGTGAGTCTGCAGCTGTAGAGGGTATTTTAGCAGCAAACCCATTTGGAGAGCATTGGGTGTCCAGTGTTCAAAACAAACTGGGATATGTGTACTAAAATCCTTGGATTTTAGTCCTATTGACATGGAGTATTCCACTGTCATGGAATGGATACTTACTTTCAGAAAGCTGCCTAAAGCTTAACTGTTGCCTGGCATGGTAATCCAGTTCCAATATCACAGGAGTGTGAAGTCTACTGACTTTTAAAAGCTGTATATAAAATAAGATGGAATTTATTCTTACTACCATAAATTTCATTCCTTTATAGTAAAAAGTTCTTTTGGAAGACAGAAATTCCCTTTCCTTGGAGTTCTGTAACCATTGTTTTATCCATCCTTAAGTCCTTCATCCTGTATATATTTGTGAAGCCATTTGAGGTCCATACAGAAACTGTTCTAAGACTTGATTCTCTGATTGGTGTTAGACTAACAGGAATGACTGTCCTTGTTTTACAGTTGTTGTCAAAGCCAAAGTTCAGTGGAGTTGAAAAGATAAAGACCATTGGAAGCACTTACATGGCAGCAACAGGACTCAGTGCTACACCCAACCAAGAACAGTGTCAGGTACAGGAAAACATGTTTCTGCTTAATAAAAAGCATATTCAAATGAAGGCTAAAATTTTGTTCATTAAGCTGCAGGTTATGTATAATAATGTGGCCTAGTTTTTCCTTATTAGCATAGATTGTATTGTACTGGACAAGTATATACTTTGGTCTCTGAATTGTTCTTCACATTGCAGTTTGAAAATGTCACCTCTGTATTTGCTAAAACGGGCCTTCTGCTGTGGATACAGTACAGCATTTCATTCCTATATGCTACATCAGGACTGGATTTACAGAGCATACAAAAGATTGCAAGAATTAAAGTTTTCCATTGTGAGCTGGGAGGGATGATTTGCCTTACACTTTTAGAACCCTCAGACTCAGCACTGAGAATATGTTCCTTTGTTTTTAGTTTACTTAATATGGTAAGATTGGGAACTGCAGTCAGTGGAAATCCAGATCAGAGAAGCAATTCATAACTTATTCAAAAACCTTGCTTCTGCCATGATCTTTAGAGTACTATAGGATAGGGACAGAGACACAACACAGCAATTAAGAATCAACACAGTCTCTGCTAAGGATTAATGTTCTCTTGCCAAACTCACGTGCCCTCTAAACACAAGCAATTACTACATGAACTGTAGCCCCTAAGGATCCTGAGGACATGGAATTATTTTAAATTAGCTCTGACATTTAATGCAGGGAGGTGAAGGAGATGAAGAAAATGCAGAGCTGCAGACCAAGATACGAAGACATAGAGAGTTCTCAATCACAACTAAAACTAGTGTATGCAGAGGAAGAAATTTATCACATGAGTTATTTCCACAATCAGGAGGTCCACAGTTAAGCATTCCTTTGGGGATTTAGTTCACATTCTCTAAAGAAACCCACCAGAACTTCATTCCAGATTCCCAAAGATGCACAGATCCTGCGGTACCTAGTGAGGCAGTGACTGACTGCTAGACATACTGCTGGGAACCACCCCCAGCTTAAAACAAGAATCCAAGGAAGACTAAGTGCCTAAGGAAGGGGTCTGAATATATCAGCTGAACAGGAAACCATCTGTTTTAGCTAGGAGTGAACTCCAAAGGAAACAGGCTTCATTTATCTAAACAGCTGCTCCAACAAGCACCACTACTGTCCCACCCTAGGCTGATGCACGCACTCCATGAATCATCTCTGAAGTTGTCATCTGTCCATCTCTTCTGTCCCTTTATCTCAAGAAATAGGGAAGATTCAGTAATTTCTCATAGAGATCAATGAGTCCATGTGTCATGAAATCAGTCACTTGTCAGGATCCTACCTTGGGCTGTGGGACACCAAAATCAATTTTCTCCTCAGCCTAAAAGGACTCAAAACAGCACTTAACACAAGGTTACTTTGTTATGTATGAGGAGAGATGAAATCTACAGCCTTGATAAGTGGTATAAGCTCTGTAAGTAAAAGAGCAGAGTGAGGTTGCCCTCTTCCTCTTGAATTTTAGTCATTTTCAGGTATGTTAAATGTTCTGAGATGTACTTGCTTATCTGCAAGATGAGATCAGTGGAAGAATTCTTAAAATTGTGAATTTCACTGGGTCTTAAGCATTTTATAAAGGTGCTGAGCTGTGCAACAGTGAGAGCACAGCCCTCTGTAGGGCTGTCCACAAGTATTATTTATTATGAAAGGGAATACAACAGAAGCAGACACTTAAAGAAAATGAATTAACAAATTACAGGCACACATAGATATTGAGTGCCTGTGGGATTAGACTGCAGCTAATCAGTCACTTGACAATCAAAATGTTGGATTACACATGGTTTGGATCTATCAGCTCTAGACTGCCTGGTTGGACACAAGTGAAACCATGTCTCTTGGCCATTGTTTGATCTAACTGATGCTGGACAGGGTACCACCTCCTACAACACTTCTCTGCATCTGCCTGCAGAGGACATCCCTAAGGGCTTAAGTGTCTTAAAGTGTTCAGAGTATTTTGGTTGTATTCTCACAGCAACCAAGCCTCACAAGACTGATTTTACACTGTTTGTCTTTTGAAATCAGGAACCTGAACGACAGTATATGCACATAGGAACCATGGTGGAGTTTGCATTTGCCTTAGTGGCAAAACTGGATGTCATAAACAAGCATTCATTCAATGACTTCAAGTTACGAGTCGGTGAGTATCACATGATTCTTAGGAGAGCATCATGGACAAGGGGGAGGATTCAGTGCAAAGTACCAGCTGACTAAAGTAGTAGTAGAACTGACCAAAAGGGCCATGATAGTAAACAGCACCATCTTTACCTTGTTTAAAAGCAGCCTGTGTGGTATTGGCCATCACCCCCTAGAGTGTTTCAAGGCTAGACTTGGAAAAGGGCAGTATTCCTATTTAAAGAATGGTTGAAAAATTTGTTCACGTGGCTCTGAATGGCTTTATGGTAACTCTGTAAAAATTATTGTACAGATTATAAGCCATACATTTTTGGAAATTTACAAATACCAAAAGAGTACAAAAGAAAACTCTAGGCTGGGCTTTGCAAAACTATATAAATGGTTTTTCAGGGGACAAGAGCTATAACAGGTCAGTGAGGCTGGAGTTTGAAATATTTTACATGTACTAAATTCAAGCAAGCACACAAAAATGTACTCTTTTTGTGTACTGTTAGACAAGGGAGAATATTTGCCTTTGTTATTCAGGTAAGAACATAGATGACTAGGTATTTATCTTGGAAGAGGTATCCCTTATGTTTCATTTTCTAATTGCTTTTTCTTGTGCATCCTGGTATTTTAAAAAAGAAACAGACAGCTGCAGTAAGCAGCAGAAAGAATGATAAATGAATTCAGAGCTGGTCAAGAACCATATGTTCCAAAATGTTTATTTCCTGATAGCAGTACACAGCAGTTTCACAATGCAATATGTAACGTGGAAAGTGTGAAATGAAAACAGTAAACAAATATTGAAAACCCATAAATTCTGTAAATGTGTCAGAAGTATTTGATTTCCAACAGTTATTCTCCTGTTTTGTCTTTTTCTTGCTGCACCGCTTGCTTTTCCTTTCGGCTGCTCCTGTCAAGTCTATTTCACAGTGCCACCCACTGGCAAAACTTGCTGTCTTCTGACTTGAAACGAGCTTCTTAGGGCACTCCTTTGCCAGTATGTTTTGTATTCCTTGCTAAAAATGACCAAGCAATCAGAAGTATGCTTCTTCTCAGAGTGTTGCAGAACTTGATGGTTCTGGCCACAGCTGACATTGCACATTCCAGCGGCTTCAGTACTGACAGAGAGCTGTTGGGTGCGGGGCTGCATCTGCAAACTGCTTAAAGCAGCACTGGGTCCTTTCAAGTGGGCACCATGAAGCAAAACAAAATGCCTAACTTTGGATTTTTACTAATCTTTCTAAAGGTTATAGAGAACTCAGACTCCTTTGTTTCATGAAATAAGAAAAATGTTTAACTCTAAAAAGAAACACAGGCCCCAAAGTGGTATTTGTGCCACCATAATGCAACATAGGCACCACTGAGATCTTCATTTTCACATCACTTCTTCTCCACCCTCCAACACCTGATGATGAAAGCCTCTGATATCCATAGTAATTATAGCCACAGAAACATTTTAACAACTACTTCTGACCTAGTCCCCACTGTAAGGATTTGTACCCAAGCTGCCCTTTGTAAATGCCTCCCTTGGTCAGCATCTAAGTCTGAAATTTTTGCAACTCATTAGAGGTCTCATGTTTCATAATCTTGTGTGAGTGCCTGAAATGCGAGTGTGACTTAGGAGGTACACACTGCTCTGATCTTGTCAGATAAGGGAGGGGAGCATCTAGATTACATTTTAGGCATTCCTCCCCTTCTGCAAGTTGAGATGCTTGATTTATGAGACGAGCTCAGATATGCTTTTGCAGCAAGTTTTGCATAGGTATTGCTTTCTTTCATAACAGAGGCTGGTGTGTTATTTTCCATATAACTTCATAGTTGGAACACTTGTCTGTGTTGTAGGTGACTTAATTTGGTGCCGTGTTTGGGTGGGGCTAGGCCATGAGCCCAGGCTGCAGGATACTTCAGAATGAAGTATTCTCTGTCATTCCTGCTGAACAGTGTTGCATTTCATAGAATGATTAAATATTGCTTTGGATATGAGAGAAAGAGATAGATAATATCCCCCTCTGTTAGAGCATCCACCTGTAGTGACCAGCCATGTCCCAAAAACATTCATGTGTGTCATGCAAAAAAGATGGAACACCAGCAGGAGTGACATAGAGCAGCATATCCCACAATGCTTGGGTGGTCAGAACATATCCCTAAGATATACTGGTAGAAGTTTCCTCAAAGGAGGAGGCATCTGAAGGTGACTTCTGAGCCCCTGAGGTATTTCTCAAGCTATCAACACTGTTGGTTCAGGAAGGAGGTAAAAAATAAAAGTCCCTTCCTGCCCATTGTATTTTGTAGGAAAGTCTTGCTGCACTGCTCCAGTTTCTGGACCACAGCCACACACATCTCTTAAATATTCCCTGCTAACCAGATTGGGCTACCCAGCAGATGGCTTTTGTGGTTTCCAGTCTTAATTCCCTAGTATTTTCTACAAGTTGTATGTCATGAACTAGAAGAACCCATCCATGGCTCAACATTTGTTAATGCAAAGTGTTGGAAGGCCCAAGTCTCTTTGTGCATGGAACCCCGAGTACTTAGAAAAATATATATCTATTGTGTTTTATAATTCACCTATTCTGTGGAGTTGGTGGTTGGAGACAGGGACAACACAGACACCTCTAAGCTCCATGTGACAAACAGCCTCTTCTATTGTTGAGAGCCTCCTTATATAGGGAGTTCAAGACTCCCAGATTTAGACAGCTCATTGGTCTGATCCTCCCACAGCCCGACTCCTGACCAGTGAGATGTCCACAGCCCAGGAGGGAATGTGATAGGTGAAGTTCCCTGTCTATCAACCCAGGGCCCAGTTTACAGAACTGAACTTGTTATTTATCAGTACAAGTCAGCTTGTACAGTAACATATATCAGGTTCCATTTGTTATCTTGTAGTTTGCATCTTTTCCCAATTTAACTTCTACAGTCACGTTTTCCAGGATTTCCAAGTGGGCTGAGTGTTGTTGCTAGCCTGCGCTGCCATGTTACATACCAGATGAGCCAGCTCTGAGATCCCTCTCCATCATACAATCACATTTTCACTTGACTGCGTGGATATATCCCTAATGATGGTTTCTGTCAAGGAGCTAACGCAAATCAGTTATGATCCATTGAGATAATTTTATAAATCCAAGTAACTCCCTTGTTCAGGGTTTATTTCTCACTAGGCCTAACTTGGCTTTTCTACTCATTGGTATGTACAGTTACAATTATAGTACATTTGATGCTGGTTATCAATAGTACTTTGGATTTTACCTCCTGGTTTCTTCCCCTACTAGCAAAGTAAAACTCATTTACTTTACAGACATAATATAGGTTACAAACTGACTGCAAGATAAAAAATGCCCATAGTCTAATGAGGGACTGTGTTGTTCTATCATATTGTTCTACTCTGTGCTTAATCAAATTATTTGAATACATATATTTATACTGCAGATCTTAAGGACAATTCTGTGGTCAATCCAGCCTTCAGAACAAGGCTTCAAATCCTTTTAGCTCATTCACTTTAGTTTATTCTACTTTTAAGAAGCAAAGAATGCTATAAAAGTAACTTGATTGGGCCATCACCTATTGCAGAGGAGAGGCCCTTTTCACTACAAGTAGAAATTAAAAGAAATTCTTGTATATCTGTTTTCTCAGAAGCTGCTGCTCACCCACAGTTTGGTTCCATGCTACATAATAAAGGCAGCAGCAGGTTATTATTAGGATGCCAGTGGTTGAAAATAGCAAGTTACTCAGGATGGGAGGGACCTGTAAAACTAAAATTAGATGAACTGGCTTTTGCCATTTTTATAACTAACATTCTCCTGCCATAAATGGTTGATATTTGCTGATGTTTGCTGCCATACTCACTATTCAGTGAGGGGCAAATGCTGCATTCATTGACTTGCTATATGCCAGATGCACTGTGTGTCCTTGTTTGGTGGATCTTCACATGATCACAGAATCAGTTAAGTTTGTAAAGACCTCTGAGATCATCAAGTCTGACATATAACTGAACATCCCCATGTCTACTAGACCACGGCACCAAATGGCACATCCAGTCTTTTCTTTAACACCTCCGGGGACAGTAACTCCACCACCTTCCTGGGCAGCCCATTCCAATGTCTACTCACACCTGAATGCGAAGCAGTTCCTCCTAATGATCACCTAAATCTCCCCTGGTACAGCTTGAAATTGTCATCTTATACTGTCATTGGTTGCCTGGGAGAAGAGACCAACCCTCACCTACCTCCAGCCTCTTTTCAGAGACCTGTAGGGAGTGATAAGGTTTCCCTGAGGCCTCCTTTTCTCAAGGCTAAAAGGCCCCAGCTAACTCACAGGCTCCTCATAGGAATTGTGTTGTTGCTTGGGGAAGCAAGGGTTTTGAGGATAAAGAGGAGACGAGAAGGTTGACTCCATAATTAGAAGGCTTGATTTATTATATTATATATATTTTGCATTATAACTATACTACAAAGAGATAGAAGGAAAGTTCTCAGAAGGCTAGCTAAGAATAGAATAGAAAGAATGATAACAAAGCAGCTGGCCCCGACAGAGAGCGAGAGCCAGCTCTGCCATGACTGGTGAATAAACATCCATAGAAGGCCAATCACAGATGCACCTGTTGCATTCCACAGCAGCAGATAATCATTGCTTACATTTTGTTGCTGAAACTGCAGCTCTCAGAATAAAGAAATCCTAAGAAAGGATTTTTCACAAAAGATGTCTGTGACAGACTTGTGCTACAGAGCCTTCACCAGTTTTGTTGCCCTTCTCTTCATTGCTAACATTAAGTTCTGATGCTTTCCAGGTATAAACCATGGACCTGTAATAGCTGGAGTAATTGGAGCTCAAAAACCACAATATGATATATGGGGCAATACAGTAAATGTGGCCAGCAGGATGGACAGCACTGGTGTCTTAGATAAAATACAGGTAAGCCTTGATTTTGTGCTAGTGGGCTTTTACCTAAAATGGCAAAATGGCCTAAAGTTTGGTTCACAAACAGTTATGTGAGAAACTGGCAACAGCAGCTCTGAAAGGTGATGCTAACCATTACCTTACCATCACTTTATTTACATGTCCTTAGCAGTTGTAGAATGATGGGGAAGCTTAGGTCTACTCAAGTAAAAATAAGCTCCTGAAGATGAGGAAAGTGCTCTGTGAGGAAGAGTATTGTCCCTAGTTCCATTTATCTATCTACAAGCTCTCTGCTGGCAGCCCTGGGTACACCAAACCAGATGTGGTTACACCAAATTTGATTCTTGATGTAAGTGATTAGAATGGCAACAAACCAGCAACACACTGCTTGAATACTTAGGTGTTCAAACCTTACCTGAGACCCTTAAAGGCCTTAAAATAAAGAAAACATTATGTTATCTTTACACTCTGGAAGAAGTTTCTGTTCTGCTTTGTTATCAACACTGGCTCTATTACTGTATTGTTGCAGGTTACAGAGGAGACAAACAACGTCCTGCAAACACTGGGGTACATGAGCACCTGCAGAGGAATAATAAATGTAAAAGGAAAAGGAGAATTGAAGACATACTTTGTACATACAGAAATGACAAGATCCCTTTCACAAGGGAATGTGGCATCTTGAAGATGCTTCTATGTGTCATCAATACCATATTTTCAGGAAAGTATCACGCACTTTTTAACTACATTTTGGCCCTTAACATGCGTGCTATTTTCTGGTATGTGGCACTTATTTTAATATGGCTGCAGAATAGTCCCATGAGCCATCATTTTGCACCTTGATATTTCTATGTTCAAGGACAGTTGTGATATACGCTATAGGACTGGAAGATTGTACTGCTACTTGCACTGTTATTCAAAGACAAGAAAAGAAGGAATAGGAATCAAAAGGAGGTAATGCATCCTGAAAGGACTAAAGAGAAGTGTTAGTGACAAATGCGGGGAAAAAAGGCAATAAAGCTAGGGGTGCATACTATTTTCTGATGCATGGTGTTTTCTGGAAAATACAGTCGCTCCCCAATAGCATCAACTAATCTGGTATTAAAGTATACAGTATTGTAAATATGTTTACTCTGTCCACACATGATTTGGATGTGATCACCAGTTGCATCTCATAGCCAGGGACACGTTGGGTGGTTTGCTGGCATTCTTTCTGAAGAGAGAACTAAAAATGCTGGAATAGTTTTGTACAAACGTGTCAAATGTTTTGAAGCTATTGTCTTTTGTAAAGTTAATTCATTAAAAGTTTATATGTACTTTGTCTTACTGTTGCTGTCTCTTAGTTTTGCTTCCTTCCTTGGCTTCTGTCACTCTAAAGCTGCGTGTTTTCTGCTACTGCCGTTGCTTTTTATTCAGTAGCTAGATGTTGAGGCAGGCTATGGCCAGCTATCTCAACAGCCTTGGTCAATAATATCTGCTAGACTTGCTATTGCCTTTCAGAAACTAAATCACCTCTACTGTCTTCAGTCATTTCTGGCATCCTAGGCACTTTGCAGTCACTACCTAGCTGATACAGAAGACTGACCTCAAATCCATGAACACAAGCAAAGTGGGGGATACTGAAGACAATAGTAGTGCTGCTACTTAACACCTGGCCCACAGTGCTTAAACAGTAACAAGGAGAAGCTGTATAGAGAAGAAAAAGTTCAGTTTTGCACTCTGACAATCTTTTTTGCCCTTGCATGCCTTTCATTTAAGTTTCACAATGCTGGAATTTGTGGGATATTTAAAGTAATAATCTCATTTATCATTTAAAGTAATAATTTTATTTATACTCACTAGGACGTGAGTATGAGTAAAATGCTATTTTGTGGATATCGGAGATTATTTTAAATCTCTTTGAATTAAAAAGTATCACAATTGCAGGGTTTCATAGATGAATCAGGTGAAAGACAGTAAAAGTAGGTAATTTTACTATCTATGCTCCTTTGAAGCACAGATAGTAACAATTAAGTTTTGAGTTGTTGTAATCAATTATTTTAGTCATAGCATCCTAACAAGAAAATAATACTATTTACAAAATAGCATATAATTACAAGATTTTTTTCTGAGTGATACCATATGAATATGGAAGTCAATTTATGCACTGTTACCTCTAGCATGTTATTGAAATACAAAAAGTATTCAGATTGCTCATTCATGAAACATAGATATACATTTGTATATCACTGGTATCCTTTCTAAGTTCTCAAAATTGTGGGTCACAAATACATGGCATCAGTCCAGTCTCACTTAATGTGGCACAGTTTACTCACAGCAGCCATCTGCCCACTAGTGAATTGGAATGACAGTAGATTTCAAAGTGCCTAATTTGCTGTAAAACAGACAATGTGAATTTTGATCCCCTTAAGTAAGTCTAAAAGCAAAATGTAAGTTATTTCACTTATGTTTGAGATAACAATTTTTCATCCAGTCCTGGAGACTTTTAAACAGTAATTTTCAAGACAGCTGCTCAGTCTAATAAAATCTCTTGAAAAATACTTTTGTTGTCTTTATGATTTCTTCCTTTTAATTAATAAGTTAAGATAAATGTTTTCCAGTGGAATTAAAGACTTTCCAAATAGCTCACATGGCCACAAACCCAGTGTCCCAGTCATTGGCTAGCTGTCAGTTAGCTATGTCACATAAGACTTCTCCTAAATCCCTTCTCACCACTTACTACAAATTTGTCCTAGGAACATTGAAATAAGTTATTGATCTCCTTCTTAGACTTTGAATGTACTCTGGGCCTTTAAAATCACTGTGGTATTACCACAAGTCAACACAATAATTTCTTACTGTGGATGAAAACCCTCATGTAAAGTTGATTCTATTATATTGCCATATATATGAGCAGCTTTCAGGTATAACCTGTGCATTCAGGGTTTTGCTTTCATTTGTATTCTTGCTCATCATTAACAAACCTTGTACCTAACTCCATAGCCTTGTTTCTATGATTTTTGTAAAAGTTAAACAATATTATTTCTGTAGGCTATGAAATGTTAAAACATCTGAATGTTGGGGAGCTGACTAGTCCAATGAAATATAAGGAAAGGTGTATATGTGCCCTCCAAAAGCATGTTGAAAATGCCCATGTTCAAAGCAGTCATATTTCACTGGTGTTCTTCTCTCATTTTGTAATTGCATTTAGATTCTTGCAGCCAAATCCTGCTAAAGAACAAGAAAGTGGGCAAAAGATACACATATCTTTGCCCAGACAAAGAAAGGTGCATTACAATCCTCTCTAGCCTTCAATTGCTGAGTATTACTATCTTTCTAGTGCTGAGAAGCTATTTGTATTTAATAAATACCTCTTGTCTTCCAATGCATTTTACATCTACTGTTTATATTGACTTATTTTTCCGCTGTCTAGTTGCACTTAAGAAAAGAACTTGATTTCCTCCTCCTGCAGCAATTTCAGCCTCAGTACCTGGATATAACACTACTCATGTATCAGCCCATAACCTGAAAAACTTCATGATAATGATGTAAATCAGTATTTGACATTCTACATATTCCACATCACAGTAAAAGTCATCAATTTCTACAACTTCCATGTTGGTGACATAATTCACAGCTCCTTAGTGAACCGCAGAGTGGGACTTACAAAAGTACAATGCAAATGCATTTCACACTGTGAGCCAGCAGCCAGAAGATCAATGTAAGAGTGATTCACTGTGGTGTGGGAGAAAGAGAATCAAATGGGAACACCTGGTAAGCCTGCTGGAATTCTTTTTCAAAGTCAGTGCTTTGCTCCAATTCATGGAGGGCTACCAAAGGACAGGAAGAAAGATTAGACTTGAAGATATTTTTATAACCTATGGAAATAGTTTGTATTACCTGTAAATTATTGCTATTTAGCTGCTGTTTCTAAAGAGAGACATTAGTGCTATATGAAAAGACATTTATGCCATATGAAATGCATTTTTCATTTTCTTATATTCATATATGCTTCCTCCATTTTGTAAAATATCAACAAATCCTCCCTTTTTCCACTGAGACACAGGTAGTTCAGTCTGTCTCTAGAGCAATGTGAGGGAAGAGCTGTTGCAAGTCTTCCCTATTTTGTTTTTAGAACCTCATATTGGGATAAATAATAAGCTATGTTTTCAAGATTTATATAGCAGAAGATTTACTGTTAAAAGATATTATTATTTTGTACTTTAATACATAGTTTTCCTTCTTGTATTGATTATATATGAACATACATAATTTGTAATTTTCAGATAGCACATTCTAGGTGTAGATAGTACCCTTCAAGACTTTTTACAGGTGAACCCCAAACAATTTTAAGTCTAGGGATTTTTTTGTTTTATTCTTCATTTTTTGTCAAAATTAGCAGAGTGATTCTGAGAAAATGTAGAATGATATGTATGTGCCTTAAATAAAATATGTAACTGAGATAACTTTTTGTTCTTTGAAGTAATTCAGATTTGTGTGGATTTGTCAAAAGTGGCATATAAATCAATTATAACTAGTTTAATGTAAAGCTTGCTACATATTAATTTTAAGCATTTTCAAATTTAGAAGCAGGAATTATTCAGGTCAATGTAATTTTTGACATGTCAAAATGCAAGATAAGGGCATTTTATTAATGTTTACAGCTATGAAGATATGAACCCCTTTATGTTATAGGATGCCCTGTTAAAAACAAAGATTTTGCCAAGAATTGTTAGAAATTTTTTGGATAGAGAATTTTTCAAATCTATTTGTAGCCACTGAGATGCTCTTCATGAAAATCTCAGTTTTGACAGGAAAAAAATGCATGTGAAGTATTTCTAAAGGTTGATATTCCTGGGCTAGAATTTTTCATGTTTGATTCCAAAAAAGAGTTACAAATAGCAATTTTTATGAAAGTTATGTCACCTCATGTATAAAAATGTATACTACTTTACTTACCAAGAGAGTTACTGAACAGAATATTGATCTGAATTGGAGCATGTATCAGTCAGCTATATTGGCTTGTGTGGCAAGGTTTTGGTAGCAAGGAGAAGGGGACAGGGTTACAGGCGTGGTCTCTGTGAGAAGCTGCCAGAAACTTTCCCCATGTCCAACAGACCCAATGCCAGACAACTCCAAGACCAACCCACCACTGGCCAAATTGAGCCCATCAACAGCAGCTCTGGAATAACATATTTAAGAAGAGATAAAAAATGCAGCAGAAACAGCAGTTGAAGAGAGGAAACATCTCTGGAAATGCAGGGGCAGCAAGGAAGGATGAGATGTTCCAGGCAGTGGAGCAGAGATTCCCCTGCAGCCTGTGGTGCAAACCATCATCAAGCAGCTGTGTTCCTGCAGTCCTTGGAGGTCCATGGTGGAGCAGAGATCCACCTGCTGCCCACAGACAACCCCACTAGAGCAGGTGGATGTTCCAAAGAGGCTGTGACCCCATGGGAAAGCTGTGCTGGAGGAGGCTCCTGACAGGACCTGTGAGCCCTTGGAGAGAGGACCCAGTGCTATAGCAGGTCTGCTGACAGGACCTGTGACCCCATGGGGAACCCACACTGGAGAAGCTTGTTCCAGAAGGACTGCACCCCAAGAAAGGGGGGTGCTTCATCCACGCTGAAGCATTCATGACAAACTCCAGACTGTGCAAAGGATTCACATTGGAAGAAGTTCTTGGAGAACTGTCTCCTGTGGGATGGATGCAATGTTCCTGAAGAGCCTTCCCATTTGAGGTGGGCATTCAGTCAGTAATTAGGATCTAGAAGAAACAAGCACTTCTGTGAAACAACTGCCTTGACCCAAAGCTATGGTAGTAGAAAGGGGACAAGTTTTGAGCCATTTTTGTTTCATCTTCTTTCAAGGGCCATTGAATGGAACATATTTGGCAAAGACTGTCTCCCCTTCATGGCTCAGCTGAAGGTCAGGGCCATATGGCAAACTGATACATGTTGAGGTCAAAGAGCTAGGACAGGAGAGGGCTTGCTAAGCCTTAATTTGACAGCAGGCTGTCATCTCAGCTCTAAGTGACAAAAGGCTAAAACAAGTACCTCAGCTTCTAGTAAGAAAACAGCTACTGTTCCTTCTGTTTATCAATGCCCTGTCCAGTTATATGTCACCTGTCCTCTTGTGTCCATCCTGTCTCCCTTCCCCATTGTCTCTTTTGTGTCTCCTTTCCCTGTCTCCATTATTTTTTGCTTCACATTCCTTTTAGGAAGTTATTTCAGAGTTATTCTGCAAAACAGTCTGACATTTCAGAACAGTGACCTGCCTTTGAGACACACCATGGCTATAAAAGTACATACCAACATGTTCAAAACTCAGACACCTCAGAAGTGGAACCTGAGGGGGTATTACTACTCTCCAAAAGGGCAGGCAATTGAACTTCTCATCCTTAAGACACCAAATTCAAAACAATTTTTAACACTTTGGTCTCTTAGCTCAGCTGTATTTGAATGCATAGTTTTCACCATATAGACTAAAATTGCTCCACTGTTTACATGTTCATATTGAAGTTACTAAGGAAACACACTCACTGACCTTCCGTGCTATTTTATAACATGAACGTACACTTAACACTAGCATATTAATAAAGTCTGGTGGCAACTGGGACAAACCTCCCTGGGCATTCATATCCTGCTTCTGGGGAGTCTGCAAAATGTGACCAGGAAGAAAAGCCTTTGTAAGTTTCAAATAATTCCTAAAGGATTTATACCTTCACTGGGAAGGAAAAATTAAGTAAAAAGCATTTTTTAAATTGTTTCAAATGGGGGGGGTGATGGGGGTATGGAAAATCTTAGCAGTATTTGTGACAATTTGCATTGCATCCAGATGCTGTAATTCAATTTAATCCCATCAATTTAATGTTAATAAAAAGGAGCTACATGACAACAGTAGAAAGAAAACTGGAGAGAAATCTTTCAGATCTGACTTCAGAGCTCTTGCCTAGCTTAGTTGGTATCTCTGGTGAACAGTTTCTTGTGGCTCTATTTATAGCTGCAGTTTCAGCTGAGTTGCTTTTTATAAATGGGCTTGCTATCTCCCTGTGCTCGGACTAAACTACAGAAAAGCACTCGCACAGTGGCAAGCAGGTCTCTGCTTAGGAAGCTGATGCAAGGCAGCTGTTGGATTTTCAATTCCAATGCTCATTTACACTGTGCTAATTTGGCCCATGCTACAGAAGAAACAGGATCTTAATTGGTAGAGGGACATTATTAGATAAGCAGATGGAAATTGTCACAAATGATTTTAAAAAAAAACCACCCACACCAGTCTGCAGATTATAAAGCCTCCATGCTACACTCACAAAGAAGCTGGAGTCTATGTAATTCAGTGGATTCATAAAGAGAGAGTGGCAGCTACATAGGGATGAGACTTTTGTAGGCCTGAATTATTGCCTGGCTCCAAGATGCCTGAAACAATCAGTTGTGAAGATTTCTAGTACTCTGAAAGTTGGGGGATTTAAAATAAATTTTGGATGTTTGGTAATATTCAAGATTGCCTGGGAGAGTGCTATTGTGAAAGTGCTTACCAAAAGCTACTGGTAGCATTAGTAACAGTAATGCTGTGCCTACAGGACAGTAGCTCTACACCTATGGTTACAGACAACAAAGGTAAACTAAACCAAGCCACTTGCAGATGCCTAAGGACTACAGAAGAAGCAGCATGGGTGGAGTTAGATATATGTATTAAAACTAGGATAACCATGGGGTGAATATCAAAACTAGGAGCCAGGTGCTACGAGGGCAGAGCAGGTTTACAGTCAGTCTGAGATTTATACCCAGAAGACTTATTTTCAGAGTTCCCAACACAAGTAAGTATAGAATTCTCCAACTGCATTGCCTGAAATGGCTGAGCATTCTATGCTGGATTCTGCACCTGGGATGGGTCAACCCTGGATGAATGTACAACCCAAGGAATGAGATGCTGGAAAGCAGTGCCATGGAAAGAGCCCTGGGGATTCTGGTTGATGGCAAGTTGACCATGAGTCAGCAGTGCCCTGGCAGCCAGGAGGGCCAACCCTGTCCTGGGGTGCATCAGGCACAGCATCACAGCCAGGCAAGGGAGGGGATTGTCCTGCTGTGCTCTGAGCTGGGGCGGCCTCATCTCAAGTCCTGTGTTCAGGTTTGGGTGCCACAATTTCAGAAGGACATTAAGCTGTTACAGAGCATCCAGAGTATGGCAACAAAGATGGTGAAGGGTTTGGAGTGGAAGTCACATGAGGAGCAGCTGAGGTCACTTGGTCTGTTCAGCCTGGAGGAGGCTGAAGGGAGACCTCACTGCAGTGTGCAGCTTCCTTATGAGGGGAAGAGGAGGGGCAGACACTGATCTCTTCTCTGTGGTGACCAGTGACAGTATAGGCGCCTGAAGCTGAGTCTGGGGAGGTTTAGGCTGGATATATGGATAAAGGTTCTTCACCCAGAGGCTGGTTGGGCACTGGAACAGACTCCCCGAGGAAGTGGTCACAGCATCAGAGTTCATCAGAGTGATCACAGCCTGACAGAGCTCAAGAAGCGTGTGAAAGCCTGTGCCCGAGTATATGAGCTACTATCCAAAGAAAGAAGCCCAAGGTCCTCATGACACTGGCTCCTTATTCTGGTGGAAATTCCGTGCTGTGGTGTGGTTTTATTCAACTTACCCACTTAGAGGGGATTCGGAGCCTAGTGCAAGCTGTCACAGAAAAAAAGTCAGTCCCGTTTGGCTTGGCTTTGCTCTAACACTCGTCCCCAGTTTCCAAGGACACAAAGGATGAGGGAGCTGGAGTCTCTGCACAAGACTGAGACCAAAACTCCGCTATCGGGTGTCCAGAGCTCACACTTCAGGTTTGATAGAGCTCCGCGGGAGTCCCCGAGCACCGGATCCCATCCGAGCACCGGGGCAATTCCGACCGGGCTGCCCGGGCCGGGGCGGTGCCCGAGGCCGCTGCCGGGTAACGGCGGGGGGCACCATGGCCGGCAGCGGGACGCGCTTGGCGCAGGAGGCGCTCGGCAACGCGCCGGGGAGGAGGCGGCCTGCCCTCGCTTCCTTCTCCGCCTTCAGCTTCGTCCCGCCCAAACGGGAAGGGCCTGCGGAGCTCAGCTATTTCAGCCGGCCGCACAAGGTGAGGGAGTGAAGGGAGCGAGCCGGGACAGGCGGGGAGCAGCGCAGGGACAAGCTTTCCCCGTGGTTCTCTGCGCAGTGTAGACCCTCTGCTTGGACCCGGGGCAAAGCTGGGCCCTCATCATGAGCGACCTGGTCAGACAGGTGCCAAAAATCGTCACAGCACCACGAAATGGTTTGGGTTGGAAGGGACCTTAAAGATCCTCCAGTTCTAACCCCCTGCCATGGGCAGGGATACCTTCCACTAGACCAGGCCCAATCCAGCCTGGCCTTGAACACCTCCAGGGATGAGGCATCCACAGCTTCTCTGGGCAACCTGTTCTAGTTCCTCACCACACTCACAGTGAAGAATTTTTTTTCTGATGCAGAAATGTGGGACATAAATCTCTTTTACTAGGCTATCTAATGCCAAAATAACAAGTTTCACCATCTGAGGCCTTTGCAAAGTCTGTTTGCTACTTGTGGATGGCAAATGAGGGTAAGGTCTTCAACTGGATAACAAGAAAAGGCAGAGACATTGTTTCCCAAGGATTGAGGATGAATAAGCCACTTGGTATCAATGAAATATAAGGGCATTTTTAGGAGGAACACTAGGAGAGGCATCATCTGTCACTAGGGTTTGATGCAGCACCCGTGGATTTTGTCGTAACACCCACTCTTGGGAGCCCTTTAATAGGAAACTTCTCCATTCTCATTTGAGGGAAAAGATTTTCCATGTGCATTGCATGAATTTTCTTCATGGTCAGCTTTAATAAAATCACTAGAGCTATTCAAAACAATGACATATATATGTTACAGATACATAATATATGCCTCTGTAACTGAATGCTTCTGAAGGTGGTACACTGCCACTCAACGTTACCACTCAAGTGTGCTGGCAGGGAACCTCACTGCTCACTCTGCTGCATTATGTCACCATTGCTCCTCATTCTGTCCTCATATTTAAAATCAGAAATGAAAACAATCTTACACCTTCTGCCTCAGTTGAGCTACAGTTCCTGGGTGGTGAACTTTTCTTTGAAGTGTCATGGTTTAACAGGGTTTTTTGTCAAAAAAATAAAAAAGTATAAAAAGGTTCTGAAATGCCTATTATGTCAGTGTAACAAAGCAATGCTACAGCAATTTATAACAATAAATACAACCCATGAGTCCTCTCCTCACCCCAGTGACAAGCTGTTGAATGGACCAAGCACTGAGCAGTACTGACTGGTGGTTTGTGAAAGTTTGCAGATCCTGTGTCCTGGGATGTGGGTACAGACCAGAGCACTGTGCTGGGTATTGAATGAACAGCAAATATCCTGCATTGACCAGGTGGCCTGCTAAAAGACAAGAAGATTTCTCTTGTGACTCTTTTGTGTTGATTCCAGCACTACCTTGGCAGGGTGATCTGACCCAAAGGTGAGCAGACACAGTTGGTGCCATACTTCACAAAACAATAGGGAGAGCACAACAAGAGTAAGGTAAGGGCAGGTCAGAGGGCTGGCATGGTGCTCTTGGAGCTGGTGGAGCTCACCAGTCTGCACAGAATTAGCAGCTGTGTGGCAGAGCTTTTCCTTACAATATAGTCTGTTTTCACACTCACAACAGCCTGGTTTGTGAAAAAAGCTGCTCCAGTGGCATGGAAACAAAAATTGATAACAGCTGTTTAATAGGTTTCTTCACAGCTCAGGCCTTGGCCACAGGGGAGGAAGCAGATTCAACCCATTCTTCTGCAAAATTTAGGAATTAGATATTTTGAATATTTTTATTTATAGAGCAAAAGGAATCTCATTCCTTTTTGCAGCTTAAATACCTAAAACCAACCATGTATCAGAGACTGAAGCAGAGAGAAGTAGGAAGAAGATGGGCTCATTGCATGGCCAGAAGCCAGAAATTCCTGCCTTTTAATCCCTTGGTTGACAGTTGCTCCCTGGATTGCTTTGCATAAGTTACTGATGCCAGTGTGCCTGGTGTTTCCTCTTCTGAGATGTGGAGAAAGCTATTACCTATTTTATGTGTGTCTGGAATTCTAATGAATGCTTGCAAAGCATTTAGCTTTAGCAGCAGCACAGAGAGGATGCCTACCCTGAGTGCACATTTATCATCAGCTCTGTGTGACTCACTTGCTCTGATGGGTTTAAGAAACAGCTTGCCATCACCACCACCCAGGCCAACCAAGTTATTATTTACAACAAAGAGAAACAGCAACAGAAAGTTAGCAGTGTATTGAGCAAAGAAGAGTTGTCTCTACAAATCTGGCAGAAAATCTTAAACAGATATCTGGGACAGAGCTAGTTTTTTATATAATAGGTTGGCTGACTGCGAGTTCCAGAAAGGATGAATTATCTGCTCTGACATGAGCAACAGATGACACTTACTCTTTCTTACTCTGAAACAAGTAACAAATAATGCCACATGAATACCAGCAAAGAGCAAACAACATTTCTGGTGGTGAGTACAAATTAAATGCCCACTGAATGAAACTGTTAGTGTGGGGAGGAAAGGAGAAGCAAGGAAGCATGGAAATAATCATGGAGATGACAAATCATTGCAGGGTGCTCTTGAACATGCCTGAAATCCTTTGAAGCTCAGTGTTTTCTGAGTAGTGAAGGGGTAGATAGGTTAAATACAAAATAATCTCTCCTCTTGGCAGAACCAAGTATTGGAGATACCTTTACAAACAAAGCCTGAAATTACAGCAGTGTCTCACTAGTGCTCTTAACTATGGTTTCATTTTAATGGAACTATTATAACCTTCTTGACCTGCCATGACTTGACTATATTCGGAGAATATCACTGTAATTTGAAAATCTCAAAGTACATGAGATTTTAAAAGGTTAAATTGGAAACACTGTAAAATTAGAGGACAAAAAAGGGCCAAACAAAATGCACCATTCTTTTAGTCAGCCATGCACAAAGCCAATGATGATTGATATTTTTAACAGAATATCGACCCTTAATGAAGTTCAGTTACAACAGGCAGCATATTTCAGTAGGGGATTTTCTTTTTGGTTTTTTTTTCATTGAAAAGTTTTTTTAGTTTTCAAATTGTTTTGATTCCATTTATGAAAACTTGACTGGATTTCACAAATGCCTTTATTAGAAGAGCAGATCTTTTATGTTGCTTATTTGGAAGCAAACTATGTCAACAGTTGAACAACAATATTATGGCTTGGGGTGTGCTTTATTTTAATGCCTGACATATGTGTGTCATGCATACCACTGGATCACAGGATTACCTCTGTAGCACATTTCTCAGTTCTGCTCTAATCAGAAATTAAATTATGCTTACAGTGGAGGGTATCTTTGTCTGTTTGAAAGTTCCGGTTTGCTTTTACATAATTGTGCCAGATCATTTGACAAATACACAAATTTAGGAAGGAGAATATTAAGTGCAGAAAATTAAAACAAATCAGATCAATTTCCAAAATTACAACAGATTACAGGGGGGAGGGGGCAGGGTGAAGAAGTAAATTGCCACAAGGGAAATTTCAGAGCTGAACAAACTTAATAAATGATACCACATGTCATTAGGTAATTTTTCAAACTATTCAAAAGGACTGGCCTAAACTTCCTAATGAGGTCAGTAATATTACAGTTGTCATTATCTAATGCAATATATGCACTATTGAGATATTGATTTGACTACGTGTATTCTGTAATCTGTAAAGTAAAGCACTTATGTAAATTAGCCATTTTTCCCCTTTTCTCAAGACAGGAGATTTTTTCACCTATGATGCTGCTTTTGGAATACCAGAAGATTATGACCAATATCTTCCACGATGTGACAGAAAACATGCAAAGGCTCGTGGCCTTAAAATAAATGAGGAGGTAAGGAGGTAACCCTTTGGTAAATTCATAATTATCTTTGTTTAAGGTGTTTTGTACTTTTTGACATGACTGGAGGCTCTAGGCATTGTTTTACCCCTTATAATGTAGCCCATATTGTAAGAAAGGAATTGGAAGGAAGACATCAGCCTGCAGGTTTAGGAGAAAGCATTATCCCGTGAAGACACCCAAATTAGCTCTTGCTCTTTCCTATCCTGAAGATTTCCAGGTGACAAGACATATGCAAGTTAAAGCTACGGGGAAGAGGCAAATTCTCTTTTGCAGAGTGCAGGGTGTACTCTGAACCATCTGTGCCCCTCAAGAGTTGTACTTCAGGTGGTTCTGCAGTTATTTCTGTGGTGCTTAAAAACTCTTTTCCCTGAGAGGACTGGATTCAGAGGCCATGACTTCACTACTGTCCTCTGACACCGTCTCTACGCCAGCATTTACTGTGAAAGCCCAAGTCTCTGAAGCTGGTGAGTTTGTTAGGAAAACCTACACCAGATTGTCCTGCAGGAAGAAAATTCATAGGGAGCTAGTGCAAAGGTATGGTCAGTCAGTTCCATGAGCATGCCTGGGAAAGGATAGGCAAGTATTTGAGGCCAGCTGAATCTGGGTTTTGATGTGCAGTCCAATAGGTAAATACTCCCTTGGGAACAGAAATACTATAATATATATGCATAAAGGTATGTGGATGTGTTTTTGCATGCAGCATCTGAATAATACACATATATATAACAGTCTGTGTATATAGTTATATTTATGCATACACACACAAAACTGCACACAGAGGCAGAGGCTGTCATAAACCAAATGAAGTATAACCACTGTGTACTAATGACCTCAAAATCCCAGTGAGTTCATGGGATATTAGAGTGATGGGTAGGCTAGGGATGGCTGGGGATGGTAGGGTAGGGATGGCTGCCTGCTTTGATGGTTATAGAGAAGGAAGAAGGAAGAATGACACAAGAGTTCAAATTGCTCTAACTTCTGTTCAATAAAATTTTTTTTTTTTCTGACAAAGCCCACTGCTTGTGATTCGTCTCACTAGCAGTTATATATGCCAGACATTTCTGTGCAAGTGTGTAACCGTAATGCCCTTAAACTATATCAGACAGTGCAAGAAGCATTAGATGCTCCCAAAGGAATCCCAGGAGTGCCCATTAGCATCACCTGCTCATGCCTAATAACTCAACTGCAAATCTGTGTATCTATGTAAATGACTACTCCAATTAGAAATTAAATTTTTTATTTAAACAAAACTAAGACAACCTCCCTCCCCTAGTACCAAGCATATTTGTCAAGTAGGAAATTTGTGTAGAAAGTTCATCAATATAAAGTTACGGCTTTTTACTGAGCTCTTGTATCAACAAAATTCACTTTCCTAGAGCAAATTTGTGTGGGCCCGAATTCATACCAGCTGTGCTGGGCAGTGCACACAAGGGACTGTCCAAACAGGTGTCCATTAATCCAGCCCTTTAATTAGCATGGATACACATCAAACCCACAGTTATTTGATACTACAACATGATCCTCCTGCATGTCAAAACACCCAACACTCTAACCATAACTAAGTGCAGATCACATATTCAATTCATCTTTACCACAGTGGCCCTCTCAGGCTTTATGTAATAATAACTAAATTATACAATATAATAAATAAAAATACCACAATTGACTTCTTTCTAGTTCAACACTGAATGCAGACAGACTGAACTCATCACAGCACACTGCTTTACTTGAGCTAGAAAAAAGCAAACCACTGCAAGTAAGCCCCTCATTTCCTGCAGGTAACCTGGCTGCGCCCAGGGAATTCAAGAGTACAGTGACAGATACTCGGTTTAGCTACACTGCAGCTGAGTAACTGCAGTGGAGTGTGTGCTCAGGGCTGCCATTGCTGATTGCAAGTGCTAACAGTGCTAGAATTACACACTGCGAGGGCGGGCAGCAGGATGCTTCCCAGCCAACTGTTGGAAAATCTGAAACCCACTGAATGCCAAACCCACAAAGATGAAATGCCAGTGTGCACAGTCAGCACTGTGCTACCAAGGATGCTGAAAACTGATTTTAAATAAACTTATTTATTTAAAAGGAACACAGTCTGTTGGAATTACATACTGCTGCCTGTCATTAGCACTGTAAACCCTGAATTTCTAGCAAAGTCTTTTTGATGGTACAAAGATTTTTTAGTTTCTAGTTTTTCAGCATTTATCCACAACTAGAGCAGGGGAGGAAATTATCTTAATTTTGCCTGCCAGTCTTCTTGACTTGATTTTCATTCTGCTGGGGTTAAAAGTTGGTGTACTGAATAGCTTTTAATAGGGTGGAGTAAGGTGGGCAGGAGAACTGGGAGATAAATGGTTGTTTTGAAATGAGCTTTTGTATTGAGTGGGTTAGTTAGTTACTTAGTTAGTTAATTTGTTTGTTTGTTTGTTTATTTGTTTTTAAAAAGTGTTTACAGCATCTTTCCAAGAACCTCAGGTTCTGGTCATGAGGCTGGAAATGTCTCTTAGTTGACTGCCCTGCAATGAGATCCCACCAATCTGTCCTCCATTAGCATCCTTGCAGGACATAAGTGCTGATTTGCTCAGGCAAAGTCTTTTGTAGCAAAGTAGTCATTTGCTTGCACTTGAACTATGGTGTGGCATCTACATTTTGATTTGCCTGTTAGATATTATGTGTATTATAAGACGAGAAAAACACATTGCAGACCAAGGCTTACTGTGTTAGTCAGTGTGCAAATATACAAGCAGCCTGATAAATCTGAGACCTTTGGCTAGGGAAAGAAAAACAAACAAATCCTGTCTTTCCCTTCTGACTCCGTAGCTCCCTGTTGCTGTAACACAGGAAGGAACTGCAGATTGCAGATAGTGATTGCACAGCCACTTAAAGTGCAGCTTACTAAGAACAAGCTTAAAATCTTTTCTTGGTCAGGTTGTTTTTCATCAAGTCCACTTTCCATCATGGCAAAGAAGATATTTCTGTAATCTTACAGCTGCAAGTATTTTTAGTAAAACCTTTCATTGTGCAGAAATAAATAGTATATGCTTTATTTCCTTCAGGGAAAGCTTGCATGGGCTAGTGGTTGCTCAGGGTTTTTCTTTAGACTTTGATTTTTTTGCTGTGCTTTCACTGAACTGTGCAAGCAGGGTAGGTGGTCCTGTAACAGCAGACACAAATCTCTCCTATTTTTCAAAAGAATCATGCAACTCAGTGCACAAGAAAAATAAAAATAAAATCAGTGCTTTTCTAGCATTTAGTTACCCAGTAATCACATGGCAATCACATGTGTATGTATTTGTGTAAAAAAACTATCAGTCCACAGCTCTGTATCTTACCATCTTGTCATCTAGTGACACGTTCATGTTTTACTAACATAAAAATAACATAAAAAACTAGGGCAGGGATAGAACAGTAAGGTTGCTAAACAAATACACATGCATATTGCAGATGCTGTACAGTCCTGTCAGTTATTTTACCCCTGGCCACAGCACATTTTGCAAAAGAAAACGGCCATGTTTTTTATTCACCCTGAGATTTTCTTCTAAGGTGACTTTTGTGTTTTCACAGGAAATGGCAAGAACTGTTCCTGTGCTGACATCTTCAGAGTATGGGAAGCGCATAGATAAGCTCTTAGACCCACCAACCAGAGAGCATGCCAGGGTTCATAGCCTGCATGCAGCAATCTACGGGGAAGGCAGCCACCCTGCTCATTAAAACCTTCTCCAAGCCTGGATCCATGGGAAATCTCTTGTATCTGTCATCGCCAGCAACATTTATCTGGGAAAAAAACCCAACACTTTGAAAAGCAATATGGTCCTTTTGCCTTTTCCTCTACAGTTTATTTAATGAGAATTATCTGGATTAAATAGGGTGAAATAGCACCTGCACTTTTTCTCATGTGAATTCAAATGCATGTCTTCTTACATTGTCATAAAAATCTCATAAAGAGCAGCACCAACAAGAACTTTTTAGGCAGTAACACTGGGAATGAGACCTGTTGGGTCAAGAGCTGAGTCTGCAATTCTGGGCACTGCATCTACATAACCATTCACAGACACCTAACATTTTATACAAGCTTGTCCATCAAGGTATCAGTAGTCAGATTTTTCAATCCTTACAGAGTTGCTAGAGAATTGTGAGACCTTGTTTTATGTACGCAACAGCTGAAATGGATATTCAGCTCAGAATTTTCAAAAATGTATGGGTTTATGTGCTTAGCAGTTTCACTAGACTTCAAGTGGAACTCAAGTTAAAAAGAACTTCTGAGCACTTGGCATTTGAAAAGACAAAATCTGGATTTAGCTGAATTCAGACATTCATTTCACTGACCCACTCTAGGAATGGCATCTGACTGATTTAACAAGAAAAATCATCATTGATTCTGTATCTACTCTGAAAAAAATGGGAAAATAGACTAAGAATACTAGCAGAACAAGCACTAAATAATTTGGTAGAAAGGGTGAAAAAAACATAAGGATTTGAGCAGTAGCCATTTAAAAAGCATGTTTAGCACAAATGTCTAAATCTGATGAAACATTTGATGCCTTGTACTTTCATAGAATCCAGTGCTTAAATTTTAAGGTAATTTCAGAAGGAGTTTCTCCTGAAGAGTATGCATCAGTTTGGCTCTCAAGAGCCATTGATTCTGTTGTTGTTTAAGGCTGAGGCAGTATTGTTCAGAAAGGAACAGCCAGCTTGATTATACCAGAAAAAGGATTGGAAATCCACAGCTGTGACTGACACTGGTTTTGTCAGGTATTTAGACATAGAAAATCTGTGTCATTGGTAAATACAGTGAGACACCTAGTGGGAAAAAAAAAAAAAAAGAGAAACAAAAACCTTCTAAATCTGGGGCCTGAAAAAGTAGTAAATTAGGCAATCAATAGCACTTGTTTGGCATGATGTGAGAGGCAGAGCACACAGAGCCGCCCATTCTGAGAGGTGTTTGTTACTTTCATTATTCATGACCTGCAGTTCTTCTACACTCAATGGGCTATGGACAAAAGGACGTCAATAGCTACATTCCTTTCCAAAAATAATCACTTCACTAAACAAATTCAGCAGCATTAAATGAAAGGGATCATAATAAGAACAAAGGGAGAAGGAAATGTTTTCTAATACCATAATGCTTTTCCAAAAATCAGTATCAAAGTTATACCAGTGAAGAATGAGATGGAATATGGCCATATTCTTAGCAGGTTATTTTTACTTTGGGACAGTCAGTACAAATTGCTTTTTTGAAGTAGCCTTACTATATTTACAGACCATCTGTGTTTGAAAAACTATTGGAAATCAAATTTGTTTGAGAATACCACCACCTTCTGGCCTATGTGAGAAATAGGCATCACTTCCACCACAAACATCCTAACACCAATTTGAGTTTTCCTAAATCATTTCTTTGCTTATGTCACACCCTTCTCATCTGTACTCACTTTGGAAGGTCTTTCACAGGTTGTTCCTCCCACCACTTATTTCCCATTCAGTTCTGAATGGTTCACTTCCTCCTTCAGTGCTCAGTGTCAGAACAACACCCTTACAATTTCTTCTGTATTAGTAATAAATTCCTTATAAACGTTTGCAAAGCCATTTCAGCTCTCCTTCAACATGTTCCTTGCTAGAATGACAAATTCTTAGGTTATTGATGTTCTGAGATTACTATTACACATTGGAAAGCACCTTTTGGTGCTCCCTCACCTGTCAGTGTTGACATACTACTGTGAGGAAGAGTTTTATACGTGCAACAAATTAACATGGACAGAATGGACAGTGTATACAATGTAAAACATATTCTGGATCTGGATTTTGCATCCATTAATCTCTAGAGATTGTTGGGGCAATTGACAGACACCTGCAACTCACAAATTATTGGAAGGAAAAACTGGCCACATTCTCTATCTACTGGTGAAATATACAGAATGTCAATGATGTGAAAGTTTCACCTTTTTTGTATCAAAACAATAGTGAAAATCAAATTAGGTAATGCTGGGAATTCTGCTTTGCCAGTCATAAATAGTAATTCCATAATTTCACACAGAGAGGAAGCACAAGCTAACAAGAAAATGTGTTACATGGTAGTTCACTGAGAATACATTATATAATCAGAACTGAAGTTCTCCTGTTTTCCCTTCATCATCTGCAAAGCAATATACTGACTCAAGTTAGTGCACTTGTTCTGGCTGAAATGGGTACAGGTTCTCAGTTCCAGAATTTCTGTTCATATATAAAAAAGGGCTGCCATGGGACATGGTTCTTTTGAGCTTCAGAGCATAGAGTTTCTGTAACCCAGAGGAACTCTGGAGTGCATACATGACCCCATTTAGACAGTTTAGCTAAAAACTGCCACCAAAGGCAAAACAACAAATAGAATATATCTGGATCATTGGGTGGCCCCACAGAGACAGCTGTACAAGTCCATATCCTGTGGCAGCTGCTACTTTACAAAGTAAAGCAAATCCTTTTTATTAAAAATCTTCTCATTTTCTGTAAGGCATTGCTATTTATTGAACAGCACTCTGCATCTCTTAAGTAAAGCCAATACTGCTTCTGCAACTACTTCAGATTTTAGTTTATGAAACACTTGGGAAATTACATTAGCAACGGTAAGTAAATTGCACAATTTCTTCTTACACTGTCACAAAAGGCCTGATTAGTAGGTATTCTGTAGGCATATTCTGTACATCCAGATTGGCCAGCATCCTTCAACAGTCACACATGGCTGCTTGCAGCTGTGAATTAGAACCAGTTAAAAATACAAGGGAAAAGAAGCACTGACAGTCTGGCACTTACATCTGTAAACTTGTAATAAATATTGACACAAATCTTAAGAAAATACGATGCTCTTTATTCCTCTTTAGATGTCAATTGTTCCAAATATTGGAAGGTTTCACACTCAGAAGCTCACATTTTCTGAGATGGGGTTACTTAGAAAAAATAGTTTTTCTTCCTTGCACACAATTTACACTTTGTAGTATAGAAGGTTATCCAGTAGTATTCTCCAGTGTCAGTTGCTGAGTCCATATGTACAAGGAAAGATTTTTTTGTGTAGATAATCTGCTATTTTTCTGGTATTTGATAGACTTTCTATCTCAAAAAATGGAATCTGGAAACAAAACAGAAATGATTGCTGAAAATACCTTTTAATAAACAACTGCTACAACTGATGTTCATTAAGCAGATGTAAAACTACACATAAAATACTTATTTTGTTTTAAAACTAAAGATTTAATCCTAAATGTACTATTGATCTATAAATGACCTGAAGAGAGATTACTATTAAAAAAAAGTGATATTTATTACATTTTAATCTAAGCTAAATATTATAGAGTTAGGGTTATGTAATAACTGATGATAAGTGAAAAATAAAATCTCAAGAAACAAACAGTTTTCAAAGTATGTTTCAAGAAAATATACCTCTATTAATTCAGTAGTCAAAATAAAGGTTATACTGTTGTGAAAATATTATTTTCACAACTGATACAAATCACATTTTTAACTCCTCTTTTTAAACTCCAAACCTTTTAAAAAAGTATTTAATTAAAAATTCCAATTCTAATGAACTCTTACATAACATTTTCCTTTCATTCAAGATTTAAATCTTAATCACTGAAGAGAAGTACTCTTCCAAACAGCAACTAACAGCAAAAAACAGACAGAATACATTAATTGATCCAAGAAAAAGGTAGTTCTGTACACACTCAAAAAGGCAAAACTAGGCAGAGAGAACATAATATGGAAAGAACAAGACTACATCTGCTTTAGGAATTATTTGAAACTACAGTTTTTTGTAAAATAACTTTTTACTTGTTTTCTTAGAGCAAAAGTAAATCACTGTCTTTGGACTTTACCTGCACAACTTCATAACCAAGTAACTGAAGGTGTCTCTGTTTAATAGCTTCTTCTCCCAACAGATTGTGGCTATGAGCACAAAATCTATTTTGACCATCAACACACAGGGCAATTCTAAAATTAAGCATAAGTGTAATATCAAAAAAAAAAAAAAAAAAAAACCCACAACAATCAGTTATTTTAATCACCACAACTACTGCAGTTCCTAAGAAGCATGAAACAATACCTCCCTCTTACACCTCATTGAATCAGTTGTAGGATGGGAGTTATCTAGTTCAGGATAATTCAAATCACTCAATTTAAGAGTGGGAGGTGAAATCCCGAAACTTAGTGAAACTGATCTGAAAATCTATTTTATTTGCTCTGAACAAAAATTACCATGCAAGTTAAAGAGAGGTTTTTTTCAATGCTATGATTAGTAAACTGTTTTGAATTCTTCTAGAAAGAAAAATGTAAAAAAAACTTGCCTCAGCTAGAAAACATTTGAGCATCTAAATGTATTTAACTTACTAATTTACCTATTAAGTCCATTAGAGTTCAAACTGAGTTTAAGCTACATCTGTTTAAAGTTAAATCTGTACATATGGTTGGCAGCATGTATTACAATATTTTTTCTTCTGTGTGATAAAAATCCCATCAACTTAATGAGAAGTTTTTATATCTACTGTTAAAAAGTTGCCTAAATTTTCAGTATGTTAAGTATACTGTGACTTTATGAAAGCTACTACTTAAAAAAAAAAAAATTGAAGCTCATTCTTAAGCATTTAAACATGGGCTCCTGGAAAGAACCTGTATTAGTCTCTGAGTCTTGTGAATGTGAAGGTGTCCTGGTTTCAGCTTAAACCACAACAGAAGGTTACACTGGAGAAAGCCTAACCTCTTCAAAGACTCTCTCTTTGTTCACACTGCAGTTACAATTATCACACAGGCAGGTTGCTTAACTTTGTATCCAAGGCTTCCCACAGTAACCCTTGTTTAATATAAACAACTATGTATTTCTCAATGAAAAAAGAAAAAAAACTGCATCTGTAGTAAATATCCTTATTATTCAGGATTCCTTGCAGAAGTAAATTTGTGAACTCAAATCTGTTAAATCTGTGCAAATACACTCAGATAGAATTTAGTTTTAATGTGAAAATTAATTACAGAATATCAAAATAGATTAATCCAAATAAGGATCACTTGATTCTGTCATTGAGTGAAGAAACCAACTGTCTGACACTGCATAGTGAGGTGGCAAAACAATGAGGAAAAAGCACATTGTTTATCTTGTCCTTCTGCCAGTGGTTTCAGTGTGAGACCTGAACTTTGTTGAAGTCAATGGCAAAACTGCAAATAGCCTAAATGTAGCCAGTTTTTGACCCTGGATACTCTTTCCTAGTGTAAAACAACATTTTACCAGTGGTTTCTTTTATTCTCTTACCGTCTGTGTACCTCTTCAAGTTGGGCAGCAGGCAATACAAAACCTTCTTCATCTAATTTAATCTCAATATCTTGTAGAGATGAAAAAAGAGAAGTGACATTAAACGTCATTTCTTACAACAAACTTTCTACTGTAATTCTCATCTTCTCACAGTTGTTTTATTGAACAACTATAATACTATCATAATTTTTTTTTTTAATCACAGAGGCTGGCAAAAGTTGTATAGACTTAACACAAATGAGTGATAATTAGTAAGAGTTCAGACTTTCATGAAACTAACAAACAAAGTAGTATTCCAAGTCCACTCAAAACTGTAACACGGTTAAAAGGTGCTTTGCTGTGCTAGCTGGGGTCTCTGGAATTTTGAGGGCTTTGGGGAGAGACACACTCTCTCCCTCTGCTAGCTTCAACATCCTCATGAAAGCTGACACACAGAGTAACTTTGGAATCATCCCCCTTTTTGATTTTTTTAAAATCTGACATCCATGGTGTCCAAGACTCCCTTCCCTCAACATCTTCTTATCATCCACCCCTCCTGGGCACATGCTTTTCCTCATCACTGCCTTCTGTTTCCTGCTGCACACAACACTCAGTTTTGCTCACTCCTGTCTTACCAGGCACAAACCCCCACTGACTGTGCTGTCAGCAGCTCTTGCTGAGGGGAGAGGAGCCCAGCTGAGCAGGGCACACAGCTGACCACCTTCCTTTCTCTACTCACCACTAAAGCAGGGAGTTCAGGCAAGCAGCATTGCCTCATTTTGCTTTACATTATGTGAATTGTTTAATGGATAAGGAGCTGATGATAAAAACACAGAATACAAGCAGCTGTTTTCAGTGCAGACTGGCTGCCTGAATACCAATCTGCGGTACTTTTCTCTCCATTTTCCTTTCTCTGGCTCTAAAAATTATTTACTTAAAGTTCCCAAATTTCAGATCTTTTACAGAAATTGGTATCCCAGTTTACTTTTTCTGTATTTGCAGAATTTAGACTGCCCACAAAGGAAATGATAGGTTTGGCACCATACACACACATACTTAATAACGAATCTAAAGAAATGATACTTACCAACTACATAGAAATATGGTGTTGATACCTCTGATGCAAAATATATTCTTTTTTTCAGTAAATCAAGTAATCCTGTCTTCACCCTTTTAAAGAGGTGAACATCCAGAGAACTCTGAGGTGTGGGAAAGGCCTTTACCTGGTACTTGGAAAGGAGTTTTGGACCCTAGATAGGGACAGAAAACCAAATAAAAAAAGGGAGATAACATTTTTGTAATTACTTCTTATTAACATAGCAAAATGTATTCTGTGCATTTCAAAGCCAAGTCTATTGAGAGACCTACAGTCTGAGGTATGATTTGCTGGAAACTTAAAATTACCCAAACAACCACCAGAACATCCTCAGGAAGCATGACAGCATCCTCTTCAATGCTATCATGTTCATGAGAAATGCACAGCTGTTTCCATTCATACAAATATATCAAGTCATTCAATCAGGTAGAAATGCTCCATATTTTCACCAAGGAAAATCGGTTTGTCCCATTCCAGTGCTTTTTATGGGAAATACACACAACTAAGTATAAGCAGGGTGCTATGACCTTATCCCCTCTTGTTAACATCACTTCTGGTTTTACATGTACTTACCTCATAAAATGGGCACTCCAGGGTGACAGTCAGAAAAAGCTGGGTTAGCTGGGACATAACAACTCTGTTCAAACCAGGTGGCTGAGCTGAAACAACAACATTCGGGTTTTCAGGTTTACCTTCCATAAAGTATCTTTACACAAACCATAATGTAGAAATTAGGAAAAGCTATTCAGTATGATGCGCAGAAAAGCTACTTAATCATTAAAATTCTCCACATTTGTTTAAATTAACAGAAAGATCAGTATGAAATTAAACAGGTGGGAAAATGCGAAAATTATTTACAGAAATATCAACACTAAAATACAAAACTAGCAAGATCTTAGTTAAAACTGTCATATTTTTTCACAAAAATGATGGATGGCATTTCACAAAAGATGGATGACTTTCTACACAGAAGAATAAATTTGAGTTGAGGTATTAGATAAATATCTCCTTCTTATAACCACTTTTCCCCAAGTTATAGGATCTTATAGTTTCTTTTTTTTTTTATCTGCAAGTTGTAGATAATACGAAACAATTTCTGGAGATTTATCTGCTTTGAAAAAATCAACTCCTTCAGGTATTTCATGTTGTTGAAAAATCAAGTGACCAAAACTTCTAATCCCTTTGAAAACTTTAGTTTAGTTTTATTTGTAATCTTAGCTGAAATCTTATCGAGTCAGTCATCTTTCTAGCATAGCTTACCTCCCTCTACAACAAAATGCTTTGAAATGCTAAAAATGCTTTAGTATCAAATAGAGATATCAAAACGATGTGTTATTCATAACAGATTTGTGTCCAAAAGCATTGAAATATGCAATAATTAGAGCCAAGAACAGGCCACCACATGGGGGACGTTCTAGCATTATGTATAAAACAAGGACAAACACGGGGAACACCAGGTCACTGTTTTTTAGAAAACCAGAAGGATTAACTGAAATAATTCTTTTAAGGAAATTCAAGTCTGTGTTTTAAAACTCTACAGTGCAAGTGTCCAACTCAACTAAATTAGATACATGAAAGACAATGGCAACTGTGACAAGGAAGCATCAGCCTTTGGCCTCCTGATCACTATTTTCCAGCCACTTCAATTAGGTCGCTGCCGATTTTACAAATTAAATTGGTAACAAATAGGTGCTTGACAAGAGACAAAATCCATAACAGAAAGAAATATGGAACATCCCAAGAGAAATTCTGCTCCTTACCTTGAAGCTTTTGCAGAAAATAGGGACTAAATATTTTTGGCAGGAAATTTATTGGATAACGTTGAATAAGGACACATGAGTGTAGCAGGTTCAGCAAGGTGTGAGGCTGAAAGTGCCTCAGGCGGGTATGCAGCACAGTTTCAAGCTTCCCAAACAAGGAAGAAGCACTTGGAGGGAGGTAGTTAAGGGTCCCAAATGGGATAATATATGCAGCAATCTGGTCAGTGGTAAGTCTGTCAGCACTGGAAATGAAACCTTCTGCCACTGCATCAAAGATGGGCTTTGAAAGGATCATCTTTTTGCAGCAATACTGCATGACTTTGCTGACCGTTTGAGGATGCATAGTGTGGATGGACTTGGGGATGTGTCTTTCCAGTGCCTCTGTAAAATTTTGCATTTTTTGACCAAAGTACAGGAAAGCTTCCAGTACATTTACCAGTTCATGATCTGTGAAATAGGGAACATGCTGCACTGAATGTTTACATAGTGAAGTGACTAAGAGAACTGACCGAGTCTGACGAAGAACCACCAGTGAATTCAGTATTACACTTACAAAGTTTGGGCTCAGTTGGGAAACTGCACGTAAAGTGACACCATTCAGTCTGTTTAGCAAGCTTTGGCATTGTTTCCCTTCCCTTACAGTCACTTCCAGTATCTTATAAACCATCACTATTTCCCTGGGACTCAAACTCTTAATGTCTCTTTCTTGCACGTGGTTCACAATTTGTTCCAGTGTCACACAACTTGGGCTTTCTAACTCGAGCAAACTCTCTCCGAGAGCACAGAGATGTTCAGCAGTCAGCTGTCCCCTGCCAAACCGCTCCTCGCTCTCTGAAAGCAGGCTTGTCATCAGAGTGCTCTGCGGATCTATACGCAGCTTTATCAAAGCCTGCAAGGCATTCAGCAGCCCCGTGTTTGACAGTTTTGAGGATTCAAATTCAAACTGGAAGCATAATGCCCTGAAAACTTCATTCTCTAGCAGTCCAGGGTTTTTAAGACCATTGTCATCCACCTCAAGTTCAGAAATCTTCTGCAGGGCTCCCGAGGCCATTGTATCAGACATGACTTCCAGAGAGCTAAGAAAATATAAAATCTCTTTTGATGTACAAAGACTGTTCAACTTCTTAAAAAATAATTGTTCATCCATCCACACATTATTTGATTTAGTACAGTTCCTCGTATCTCCACAAAGATGCACAGTTTCATTAATAGAAAGTGACTGCATCTGCAGTTGTACATGTTTTTTCCTACAAAACGTATACTGAGATTTATCTTTGACACACAGCATCCTCATGGCCACGGAGCTACGGTTTTGGGGTTTTCGCTGCCCACTGATGAAGTTCAAAGTTCTTTTGCTTAGGGTCATCAAAGCAGACCTGCTCGCTGGTGTGCTGGATGAGTACAGCTGGAAGCTTTTTCGGCTAATAAAAGCCATACCGAATCAAGTGAGTTCTGAAATGATACCTAGGGGAAGAAAAATAGATGGGAAACATCACCAGGGTCACTACAATGCAAAAAAAACCCCAACCCAAGTCCTTTCGGTGGCTGGAAAGATGGGTACAATCCCTCTTCCGCGACCACGAGCAGAGAGAGAACTGCTGGGAACGGCAATCCCCGTGTGACAGGCTGCCCCGTGTTCCTGCAAGGACACTCCGGCACACGGACAGGAGACTTTGCCCGCCACCCCTGCGGCCGGGGCGGCACCGGCGCGGCCCCTCCATCCCCCTCGGCCCCAGCACCTACTGCTGCTGCTGCTAGTGCCGCTGCCGCGGGCAGGGGCCGCGCCGCTCCGCCCCGGGGGACACCCGGCCGTGCCGGGGCACCGCGGCCGGCTCACCTCGGCAGCCATCACGGGCAGCGCGGCGCCTGCCGGGACCTTCCGGCGCCGCCGCCCGCCCCGGCCCTGCCTCCTCCCCGCGCTGCCACCGCCTCCTGCCCGGCCCGGCGCGGCGCTGCCCGGGCAGCCGCGGAACGGGGGCTGGCACTGGCGCTTTGCTTGGAAGCGGGATTCGTGTCCGTGTCACCGCGTCCTCCAGCGCAAGTACTGCCGTTCCCCGCTCGGGGGGCACCGGGGCCGGGCGGAGCGGGTGGACGGGGCGGAAGGTTTGTATTTCGCCGTTCATATTTGTCTTGGCCCTAGAATGCTTCTGGGCAAATCTCAAGCTGTTGAAAAAGTGGCTTGGGAATGGCTTCGTGGCTCAAGGCACGGTGCCACAACCTGGGTTAAAGCCACAGAGGGGTGCGTGAAGCTCTTCTGGTTGCTGACAGAAAGAAGACGTTCTTCTAAGTTTCAGAAGGGTGAAACTCCTCCATGTGTGCAGCTCAGGTTGAATGAGGATCTAAGGAGTTTATCCGTCTACTGATGACACAGTTAGCAGTGTGCGCACTGAAGTTTCTTGCTCTTTTTCCCCGGTCCGTGGCCGCGCAGTTCGTATCTGACAGAGCAGCTCGGTGACGTGCGCGGTCTGGCCTTGCCGTGCAGCTGCGGCGCGGCTGGGGCAGCACGTGTGGTCGCTTCAGCGGCGCTCCTGCATGGATTCTCCTACACTCTGTTGCCTTAGGGAGCCGCTGGACTCCCTCCTAATCTTCCGTGGACTCTTAGCTCTCTGACTTTTCCAAGTATTGGATCAGGAGAGCTGTAGTTTGGAATTTCATCCTTAGTTTCCTGTTAAGCCCTGGTGTGATCCAGTAAATCCCAGGTTGTGTTACCAGCTTAAACATTGTATTTTGATGTGTGTCTACCAGCACGACAACGTGTTATAAAGGCTGCTAGTGTGGTAGTACTATTAAAGTTACAGGGATTCTTCAGAAAGCTCGACAGCTCAAGAATTACCTTTTCTCCCCCTCTTTATTCCAGTGGAACTTGTATCACATAAGTGGAAGTGACGTTGCATCATTGAAGAGTGTACAGAGCAGCGGAGCAAGAGCAGTGTGAGCAGCCTGCTCATCTGAGAGCAAGTGTGTTCCTGGTTTATGGTTGTTCATCTGCAGGTAGGCATGACTGATTTTATTCTCTCTGAGCAGCATCACTTGGCAGTCTGTGCACAAAGATCTCATGGTTGATGACAGAGAGAAGATGTGTTTGCAGGGTGAAACTCTTCAACTTGTGCAGTTTAGATCAAATCGTGATCAAAGGAATTTATTGATCTATTGTTGACATAATTAACTTACAGGGAATTAAATAAACTAGTCAGTTAATTGAATTATATATATAGGATCAATAGCAACAATGCAACACATATAATACTAGGCACCCGGAAAATATTATTAAATGCCACAAATATGTAAATAGCTTTCTGTGTCTAATACCAAGGAATTGTCTAATTGTGTTCTCTCCCATTGCCACGAGGATTCATTCACACTGCTGCATACACGTACACTCCAGCATCATCGGCTCTTCTGGCTGTGTAGTTCTGGTTCTCTTGTTTTCACATTCTGTCTGTGAGAGGTGTGGTTGCTCCAGATTTTTTGTCTCCATGCAATCTGCTGGACCATTCACCAGTGAAAAAACCTCTCTCCAAGTTCACATCTATGCACCAAAAATGTGTGTGGCTACTTTTTGCACCCTTTATTGTTCCTATACTAGCTGGAATAAAAAGCTCACAACGTCTTACAGGAATCCAGGCTGCTCTGCCTGACCTAGGCAGATGTGATAGCACGGTTAGGGCCACATCTGACCATGTCAACCACATCTTGGCTGCTATTACTTCTGTTGTTCTGTTGCCCTCTCCATGCCTCCTGCTGTTGCAAATTTTTGTGCTTCTCAAACATTAACAGCTTCCCAAGCTGACTCTTGTTCTAACAGACTTGTTGGTAATGCCTGGGCTATGATGTTGGCAGCTTACTCCTCAGCTTTTCTTGTGTAGAGGGTTTCTGTGCTGTGGTGTGATCTTTGTGGGATCTGATTATCTTTCTCCCTTTCTAAGGTATGAGGAAGAGGGTAGTAATGAAGTGCTGCTTTGTTTTTTGGTTTTCTTCATTTGTGGTCGAGTGATGCCACCTGCTGACAAGAGAGTTAGGTGAAAACACAGCACATGACCAGGATGAGTCTGTATTACTACAGGGATCTGAGGGTATTTAAACTGTATTTATGCTATTTTATATGAATCATCATAATTACCACATTTTTTTCATTTGGAAAAGGAAGGTGAAGAATCATTTTGAGTATTGTTTTGTTGTATGCACCTTCTGTGCACACATGCACATAAAGCCAGTTATGTAAATTAATTTATTTAAAGGTGGCTGTTAAGGTAATTACTTATAATTTTAGGTAATATATGTAATTAATTTAAAATTAAAACTAAAATGGAATTTTCTTCTACACAATAGAAGAAAATACAATGAAAACCTCAACATTTTCTAGTAATTACATTTTTTATGAAATTCACATATGATACAGGCATTCTTAAGAACCTATCACTTAGTTTTGCTACTTTTTAAAAAGCATAATTATACATCAAAAAATTCCTGTAGGAAGAACCTTCTGCAGTACTGTGGGGAGAAATATCCTGCCATATCTATGGAGTACAGTATTCTTGTACAATTGAACTATGTTTGTTTTCTCTTGAGAGAAAGAGGAAAAAGAGATACCTTGAATTATATAGCCACAGGTTTCCATAACTCAGTGTGTCTGGCTAGGACACTGAATGCTTTCTGTAGTTGAAACTTTGTGAAACCAATAGGTGAAGTACAGCAAACTGGGTCCAGGCATGGGAGAGGTACCTCAGATTGGGAACTGAAAATTTCTCAGTACTAACTCTAGGTATTTGAGTTCTACTGCACCTCCTTAGCAATGACAAAGTAATTTGCAATATCCACTCTAAAGACATTTTGCTTCTATCTCTTATTTACGGCTGCCTGAAGTTAAATCTGTGATATTCTCTGTGTCAAAATAATGGAAAACTTCTTGCATTCAGATTTTCATGGGACAGGTGAATGGATAAGGATATGCATCTCATTCATCCTGCTGCTTGCAAGGGCCTTGGTGACACCACGACAGATTGCTCTAAGATTGTTTCTTAGTTGTAGGAGAATAAAATCCCAAGGAGTCAATTCTGTAGTTCACAGAATCACAGAGTAGTCTGCATTTGAAGGGACCCAGAAGTATCATCAAGTCCAACTCCTCCAAAGTGAATGGCCAATATGGGGATCAAAACCATTACCTTGGTGTTATTAGCATTGTGTTCTGAGCACCTGAGCTAACCTCAGGGTCAGGTTGCACTTGTATAAGGAGCTCCCTTTTGAAGTACAGGATTGAAGTCAATGTTTGTGCTCCAAAATACGTAGTGGACAAGAAAGTGTAAAGTCATTGCAGCAAAAATTACTGATTTCAGAAAAGAAGGTGCTGAGAATTTATTTTTTTTGTCAGTAGTTTGACTTCACCAGGTCTATGTTTTGTTTTGTTTTTAAAGACAGCTTGGAAAGGTGAACAAAGCAGTCACTAAATTGACATGGAAAATATATAGTAATATAATAAAAATAGTATCTATTTAATTTTAAAAATTTTCATGTTATATGGTTTGCAAACTAAATTCTTGATATCAGAGATATTGTTACGTTACTGGAGTATCAAGGCCGCACAGCACATAGGGCCAACACCACACATCCTTTGCAACCTGATCTACAAAGCTTGCTTGTGAGAAATGGCTTCACTTCAGAACAGATGCTTCATTTCCAAGTTAAACACTGATGCATATATTTTTATGTCTTTTAAAACTTTTTAAGCAAAGTAAAATCTTGCTTTTCTGCTTAGATAAAATTCACTTTTAAAATTCTTTTTTCCCCTGCAGTTTCTCTAAAAAAAAAATAGAATGTGCTGTGAGTCAAAAAGGAGGTTTTTGCTCCTCTATGCAACACAAAAGGGGCAGGCAAAAGCCATAGCTGAGGAAATATGGCAGCAAGCAGGTGCCCATGGACTTGAAGCTGATATGCACTGTATGAGTGAAATGGATAAGGTGAGATACTCAATGCTGTTTTGAAAAATATGTTTTGAAGCACTGAATTCTTCTTCACATGCTAGAGTGGTGGCTCTGGATGTCACGAAGGCTAGCAGATGCACCCACCTGAAAAACACCATCTAGTGTCAAATTCGTGTTCTTTGTGAATCAATAATTTCAACCAATATTCACAGTTGCTTAATAGCCTTCTGCTAAAGATAAATCTTGTGATTTTTCTTACTAGAACTGTAAATTAATATGTCTTTATTTCTCTTATAACAATGATTCAGTGACTTCTTGAAAACCTTTTAAATTTGCAGTACTGAATGAAATCTGTATTTACAGGTCAGGTCTGCTGTTACTAGAAATGGTGCTTTTTTCCCTTGTTTTTTCTTTTGGTTTGTTTGTTTGTTTGTTTGTTGTGGTTTTTGGTGGGTTTTTTTGGTTGGTTTTTTTTGTTGTTGTTGTTGTTTTTTCTTTTGTTGCATTGATGTTCTGTGTTGTGTTAACTGTGGGCTCCAGCATGTCCCAGAGCTTTTGTGGGTCTTCTTGTGTTACTTAGCATATCCACTCATTTCAGTTCCCACAGGACTCACTTCAAGTTATGTTCTAGAACAAAATAAAATGCTTGGCTGAGACAAGGAAGTGGCTTTTTATTACTTGCTGTTTTCCAAGAGTAAGAATGTGAAAACTTAGTTCTGTAACTGAAAGCATTATGGACTGTAATTTCCTTCACAAAGTACTCTCAACTGTATGCCCTCAAAAAAACCATAAAAACAAACAATCAAAACTTGATAGCCTGTATTCCATATGAGGTATTCCATATGAGATGAGAAGAAAATGACGTCTAAAAGAGTTTTTTTTCCATGCACTTGAATATGTGAGACATTTTGAATGAATGTGCACTAACTATGGAGCTGAGTGTTAGAAAGAGACTTCTTTGCAGCCAGCAGGGAATGTGAAGATTCTCCTTATATTCTTGCATTTAATTTCTTCTGCATTTGACAAGTTTGCAGATTAGTTTCAGGAAAGTGATAGTCAGAACATTTCTAGCCCTGTTATTGGCCTGCCACTTAAATAAATGTATTTTGCCAAATTTGGCAAGACAATTCAGAGCTGCAAATTAATTATGAATTGAGAATCTCAGAATTGGGCACTGAAGAAAAAAGTAACTTCTGCAGCTTTTTAAATCTTGTCACAGATAAGCTTCTTTTTTTTTCTCTACTTGCCAGTTAGAAAGTCTGTCTTTATGTAGCTCTTGGGTATTTTCAGACCTTGTGAGGGTCTGTGGATGGAATAGGTGGTTACAGAGCCAGTAATAGTAATTCTTGCCATTCAAAAGTGAGTGATCAAATACTGCTCAGGTCTCAGGAACACTGGCTGTTTCCAAGTAGTGTCTCTCACCTACAGTCCCAGGGGTGAGACAAGGTCATAAATCTCTAGTTGATTATGGCAATTACATTTTATGAAGACTGAAATGAAGTGGAAGTGAGGAGCAGTAAAAAATGGGAGGCTGAATGGATATCATCCTGGGTCACAGTGTGTGTAGTCAGCCTTGCATGAATTATTTGAATAAGTACATTTGTCATGATATGTATTATTCTGGATAAGACAAACCTGCTGCTTGATCCCATCCTCTTCTTTCAGCAACCATACACAGCTTGAGCAGGCTGCTCACTGCTCTTGTGTGGCATTGCTGTCCTCAGCTGAGGAGAGTGTTTGAAGGAAAGAGAAAGAGGGAGACAAACCTGAAATACAAAGGATATAGGACGAAGTGGAAGGTAGAGTAAAAAACTTTGTAATTGTGTTAGGTTCTTGCTGGTCTGGTAATGTAGCAGACCTCACAGTAATTGACAAAAATTATTGCAGAACCTGTATCACCAAGTGGTTTTAGTGGTGTCCAAGTTTGCAGATGAAAATCTGCAGTGGAGTAAGCAATAACATAGTGATTTAATCATTCTTCTGTTCTAATACACCACTTCATACTTCCTGAGCTTGTATCTTTTTTGTTTTTTTTTTTAAATGGAGCTCGTTTTAGTGTATATTCTTATGTGATACCAGTACACCCTTACTTTCTTACTTCAAGAATTTGCTTTTCTTTGTGAATGTGGTAGTCACCTGTGGCAGTGCACTGCAGAAGCTGTGGGTCTGTGTTATCAAATCAAGTTTTGAAAGTCTGAGTCCTTATTGCAACATGACCCTTAAGGCCTTTTTTTGTGCAACTTAGAGTTCAGTTTTGAAAGTCTCAGGATTTTGTGAGTACTTGGGGTTTGCCTGAGCTTGTAAAAGACAAAAGCTGTGTTTGGAAGGTTCCTGAGCCACAACTCATTGAAGTCTGGCAAAATGCTCTGGGAATATCCTTACATTTTTACTCTGTTTACTTGTGCTTCTCTAGGCTTCTGCTGTAGGCCACTGTCAGAGGCAAGACATGTAGTAATTTAAGTTTACCATGCAACTGCTTTTAGCTTCTTCAGGAAAGATTTGGAAACATTTCCAAAAGCAAAACCACTTTAGTCTGTCTCTATGTGTTCCTAGCCTTTTTGGGTTGTAGGTGTCAGGTAATTTTTTACATGGCTTGACAAGGAGATAAAGCTTGAGTGATTTATTGAGGGAGGTGTTTAGAACATAACTCCTCAAAATCTGAAGTTTTGAATTGCAGTCTTGAAACTGCTCTGAGTGAAACACAGCACCTCTTGTAATCTTTTTATTTTCTCATAATCCTGTTATTTTTATTAAACTTAGAGTGCTGGGAGATTATTTAAACTACAACCCACAGGGAGCAGTAGAAGGAGCTTAGGTTATTGTGGCAAAAAGGAGGCTAAGGAATGCTCTAATAGTAGCCTATGTGAGCCAAACTAGACAACAGGAGGCCAAATCCATTGGGTGCTGCCTGATAAAGTCAGGTTTGACACTGGTGGAGAAGTTCTGCATGGAAGAAGCTGCCCAGAAAAGGGAAATCTCTACCCTGAGAAATTTTCAAAATTCAGCCAGTTATAGCTGACCAAGTGCAGCACTGTTTGTTCATTGCACTCAAGGCATGGGGTGGGACTAGGTGGTCTCCAGAGGTCACTCCCAAGCACCTGACTGGAGCTGTGTGTCACAGAAGTCACTACCCACAGGCCATAAGGGTGCTGTGAGAGCCATTTGTACAGGTGACATGACCCATAGCACATTGGCACAGTGCTGCAGCCTGCTAAAGATGGGATCATCAAAGATTCTGAGGGCTTTTTAATTAGAAGTAAATAATGGTTGCATGGGATGTGAATTTATGGAGCTGGCACATAGTCCCTACTACAGACAGTTCTTTCAAGCTGCTACAATGGGAGTAGCCCCATGAAACTCTGGGAAATTTGGGAGACCAATATTAGCAAAGGAAAGACAAATGAATTGGGGGAAGGGAGAATGGGCCAAAATTAATCAGACTGTAGAGCATGGTGTCTGATTATCATTCTTCAGAGTTACCTTAAGTCCCCCAAAAGCGCTGGTGGTTTTTTTGGGGCATAATGATCTCAAAGGTCTTTTCCAACCCAGTTAATTCTGTGGTACTGTGATTCTGTAGCATGGAAGTTATCAGACAGAACCAAATGATACTTAATGGAATTTAGAAATTATCCCTTCATTTTGTATGGCCACACCCCACTTACCTGTGTGAAATCATGAGGATTATGGCTATGTGACTGTGATCATATATACAAAAATACTTTTTCCACTTGACAAGATACTGCAAGGATTGTGTATTTAAGCTGTCTGAGTGCAGTTGTGAAGTATTCTTCATGTATGTACTAGCCTGCTCAAAATGCTGCCCTTGGACATCTGTATATGGGATCACAGGATATGTCCAGTTGGAAGAGGCTTCATGAGGTCATCTTGCAGCTAGGTCAGTTGAGGTCAGAGCAGGTTCTTCAGGACTTTATCAAATCTGGTCTTGAAAATTGCAAATCCGATCATAAGTTGCATCCCCAAAATTGCTTGTAATTAACTTGAAAGACTTCCTGTGGCTTAATATAGGTAAAATGTGATTAAATGTTATTTGTGTATGCTTGGGAAGAAGAAAGGTGGGAGATAGAGTATCTAAGGCCAGAGTTATGTATCAAATGTCACCTTGTAACTTAATTTGTTCTATTGCTTGTAGTATAACCTGGAAACAGAAAAGGATCCTGTAGTTATTGTTATTTCCACTACTGGGACAGGAGACCCACCAGACACTGCCCGCAAGTTTGTGAAGAAAATTCAAGACAAGACCTTGCCTCCTGACCATTTTGCACATCTCCAGTATGGATTGCTAGGTGACTTAGTATTTTCTATATTATTGCAGAACTTGTCTCTCAGTGAATAATTATTATATTTAATTTATTTCTGAATAGGTGGTTTGGGCTTTTTAAGTGCTTATAAAACATTTATTTTTATAAACAGCAGTTTTATATAATGTCCTCTATGAACAATAAAGGAAAAACATCACAAAAATTATCTGAATGTAAGCTACCAATGTTATTTTTATTGCTTAATTTTCTCTCTGCATAAAAAACTATGTGATATAAGCTATCTCTAACTGTTTGAAGTTTAAATTTCATGTCAAGTCTCTACAGAGATTATTAAACTAGATTAGTTTACTTGACTGCGTGAGTCATTGGGCGTTTTTCTCTGCAGAGGAAAAGGCAGTACAAAATGTTCTTAGAAGTAAAAACCTTAAATCTTCCCATCCCTTTAAATTTGCAATAATACTTTAGTTTTGAAAATTGTACTCATCAAGAGAATGAATGTAACTTCAGCTTGAAGATGGATAAGCAAAATACAGATTTGGCAAAATGCAGGATATATCTTGAGCTGATGGTAAGGTTAGTTTGTTGAGTTTTTAAATTTAATTTGTAAACAAACTCCAGAAATGTCTATTTAAACCTAGGTTATTTTTACCTGACAAGTTTAATTTGATAGATGGGAGTGACCAAACTTCTAAGTTTCAAATAAGGAAGAGACCCGATAGAAGGAAATTTCTACTGGATATATAATGTGGAAGTCTGAACTATATGCATCCTAATCATGTAGCATTTTGAGAAGCTGTTATGCTATTGCCTAGTTATACATAACAGTTTGTGAAATGGGCAGATTTTTCACAGCTGACTGCATGCATATGTGTATATGTAAAGATAAGTATTATATTAATCCTGAATTCTATTATGGCAGGAATTATTATTGTGTCTAAATTACAATGTGATTCAAGTTTAACGAGTTACCAGTCTTAAAATACATTAATGGTATCCATCTAAATTGGTCCAATTAAATGTTTGCTCTAAGTACTGTACTTGAGAGAAAGCAAAAGTCCTCCTAAAAGGGAAAAAAAAAGAAAAAGAAAAGGGTGTTAAAAGGAGAGGGGAATGCTCCATTATTAGTTGGCATCATGGTTTAACCACAGCCAGAAACCAAGTCCCACCCAGCTGCTCTCTCGCTTTCCCAAGCCCTCCCTGGTGGGATGGAGGAGTGAGTAGGAACGGTAAAAGTGATTAAACTCATGGGTTGAGATGATGACAGTTTAATAGGGAAGGCAAAACCATGAACACAAAGCAAAACAAGGAATTCATTCACCCTTCCCCATGGGCAGGCAGGTGTTTCAGCCATCTCCAGCAAAGCAGAGCTCCATCACACGTAGCAGTGGTTTGGGAAAATAAATGCTATCACTGGATATGTCCTCCCCTTGCCTCTTCTTTGTCCAGCTTTATGTGCTGAGCTGTCATGGGATGTCCCTTTGGTCATTTTGTTGGGGTCACCTGTGCCAGCTGTGTCCACTTTGTGCACCCCCACCCCCCTCGCTGGTGGGAAGAGGAGAGGCCTTGGCTGTGTAAGTGCTTCTCAGCAATACCAAACATCCCTGAGTTATCAACACTGTTTCCAGCACAAATCCAAAGTACAGCCCCATAGTAGCTATGATGAGGAAAACTAGCACTATTCCAGCCAAAACCAGCACAAGTGGAGATAATCCAGATCTAGTGGTTTGAAATTGCACACAAGAAAGGGTCAGGCTGTGAAAAATTATGATAGCAATAGTGAACCAGTGGTGTGGATTACTTAGAGAATTTGTGAAGATGGACCTAAAACCAGTGGTCTTTAAGATTGCTGTGCAAGCATCTCTAAAGGATATTTGGTAATTTTTGTGGGGTGGGTCAGTGATTTGGTTGACCTCTTAAAATCTTGGATCTTCCATGGACATAACCTCCTGAGTGCACTGACTGTTCAACTGGTAACAAAGAGCATCTTCATCTAAAACAGCTTCACAGCAGTTAAGGAGCAGAAAACCCAGCGCAGCTGAAACAAGATCTGCAAAGAAATCTTTGATTCCTGCAGAGGAAGTTGCTGGACTATAGTCCCTCATGCAGATGTTTCATCTTTCTTCTTGTTTGAAATCACTGCTATGTTTGGTCCTTTCTTCCCCCCACCAAGTTTCTAATATTTTGTTGTTGGCATTATTAACAACTTAATCCTGAAAGATCATATATTTTGGTAATTCACACGTAGTAGTTTATCAGTTTTCAGTTCCTTATATTTTTCCTGTGAGAGGAATTTTGTGTATTTTAAAAGCCTCAAACTAAAGCAGTATTCTTCTGACATGTGAAATATTGAGAGCAAAGTGTTTTCCGAGTATTTCTCTGTCTTACATTTGGGAAGGAGGGAGACAGTTTTTCAGCCCTATTTTGGGACAAACACAATTCTGTTTGAAATTCATATACATGTATGTTTCAATGTAGCCTCTGAATAATACACTTACATATGCAAGTTTTTAAGTATATCTAGATGCCATAGTTATATTTATAATGGAATCATAGAAGGCCTTTGTTGGACAGGGCCTTTAAGGTAATCCAGTTCCAACCCCTGCTGTGGGCAGGGCCACTTTCCACTAGACCAGGGTGCTCAAAGTCCCATCCAACATGACCTTGAACACTTCCAGGGATGAGGCACCCACAACATCTTTAGGCAGCCTGTGCCGGTGCCTCACCACCTTCACAGTAAAGAATTTCTTGCTATCATCCAATCTAAACCTACTCTGGGTTTGAAGCCATTCATTCTTGTCCTGTCACCACATGTCCTTTTAAAAATCCCCCATATCTTTCTTGTAGGATCCCTTCAGGTACTGAAAGGCCACAGTTAGGTCACTCCAAAGCCTACTCTTTTCAAGGCTGAACAAACCCAATTATGTCAGCCTTTCCTCCTAGCATCAGTGCTCCATCCCTCTAATCATCCTGCTGCCCTCTTGTGGACTTGTTCCAACATACCTGATTCTTTTGTTTGTCTGCAAGAGAAGTCTGTCCTGACTTTGTGTAGCCTGGGAGGCTGCCTGATTGACACAATTCCTCTTTCCTTGAATTTACTAGGTCTGGGAGACTCAGAGTACATGTTCTTTTGTAATGGTGGAAGGACAGTAGACCGACGACTTCAAGAACTTGGTGCCCAGCACTTCTATGACACAGGATTAGCAGATGACTGTGTAGGGTAAGAGCTGAATGAGTTTGGATTTTATTTCTTCATGATGCAGTATTTGTGTAGGCATTTGGCTAAATGTTCTGAACTGTTTGAAGTCCATTAAAGCTGGATGCTCAGCACCTCATAGACATGAGTTCTGCCTGAGCACAGTATGCTTTTTCAGTCTCAATTGTCATTAAGTAAAATCCCATTTTTAAAGTGTGAGAAAACATGTGCAATGCCTGGAAAATTAGTATTTAGCAGTTCTAGAAATTAAAGAAGTCAGAGTAAGTAGAGGGGTTTGAAAATGTAGTTTCTTTTTCCTTTTTCTTTCTTTTTTTTCATTTTTTCATTTTTCTCTTTTGGGAATGGGCAGAGGATCACTTGAGAGTAATTATGTAAGAAGATTTCTCTCTTTGCTGTACAGGAATTATGTAAGAAAACAACTCCCTGTACTGTTATTCTTTCTGGCCAGTAGGCTGCAGTCTTGGCTTAGTTATTTTGGACTGCTGCATTTATTGGTTCTGTGCAAGGCAGTTGAACACAAACATTGTCATAACCATAAAACTTATCTCTTGTGTTCTGAAATAATAAAAATGGGCCATTAGTGTAAGCTATTGATGTTGCTGTTGCACAATGAAAAGTTGCATATTCTGTTGCCAATCCTTTAACTTTCTGTCATGAAGTTCAGCATATGAAAATAAAAATGAGAAACTGATGGAAGAGCAAGGCTGTTACACATTTTAGACTCTGTAAATTTACATAGTGATAACAACGAAATAATTTTTTTTTTTACAAAGAAGAAATCTTGATAACAGCTGCAGATATATATTAGAAATGGAAAGTGAATAGTGTTTTTTGCTTTTGTAGTCTTTCATTATCTATAAATTACCAGTCCAGGAAGTCACAATAATTCATCCATGCATTTCTTCTTTTTTTCCCCTCCATTCCCAGTTTGGAATTAGTGGTTGATCCTTGGATTGATGGACTTTGGCTTGCCCTCAAGGAAGCATTACAATTGCAGGAAGAGAAAGAAGGCATGAACAATGCTGTCAATGCTGTTTCCAGCTCTCTCTCTACAACTCCACATGCTGTGCATGAGCTAAAGTTAAGCTCTGAAGTACAGAACTTGAAGCTAGAAGATGAGGGAGCAAGGGGCTCTGATATTCTGTCGCAGAAACTGGATGACATCAAACATGTGGCTCCAGCTAGAGACAATGAACCTTCACTTGTTCATTCTGTCCCGCCTGTCTCTCAGTCTGCTCTTAATATTCCTGCCCTGCCACCAGAGTATATAGAGGTGGAGTTTCAGGACACCCAGGGTGAGGTAAGGACTTCCCTTTGAGTGATGGAAGCCTCTAGCTCTTGTAGGAGTATGAGTGTATACTCCCACATGAGGCTCAAAAGAGCAAGTGAATGCTTACATAATGGAGATGTGTCCCCAGTGCAGGAGGCTTTTGAATTTTAAGTAAAAAGTCCATTTATATTGAATGTAGGTGCCACCATATGGGTTATGGACACTTATGTCAAGATATAATTCAGCTAAATAGCAAGTTGGTATTGCATTGTCAGGAAGGCAAGAATTCAAATCCTCAGTGGCTTATAACAGTGAAAACATCTTGCTGTAGTGAGGAGTACAGCAAAGTTTCTGTTCAAATTTTTTGTCCTTTCAGAATGCACTAAAAGGCTGCAAAATTGCTCAAAATCTTGCTGCATACTTAGTAATGGAGAAACTTGTCATTGTGAAAGCATGGTCATTATTGTACTGAGGGAAATGGAAGATGAACTGTAGATCAAAAGCCAGTATGCTTTTCCTATTGAAGCCACATTGAACAAAGACCTGCTGTACTAAAAGAAGAATTATCATGAGTTGGAAATCATCTCCACTTGGCAGGAGTGACTCAACTTTTCTGGTTGCCTGCAGAGTGCAGATGTTTCAGTTGTCCATGCAAGGAAGCAGTGAAGCCTGGCTGCTCTTTAAATGACAGGGAGCCAGGAGCTGAGTGTGATATCCAGGGTTGTTAGCCACTATCTGGATATCTATCTTGTAAGCAATGCAAAGCAGGAGGTGGCAGCCCAGATCAGCCAAGAGTGCAGATCATCAGGCAAGTTTGTGGGAATCTTGACCCAAGCCAAGAAACTGGTCTCAAGATCTAGGCCAGGATCAGCAGGATCTGTGTCCAGTCATGGGCATGGTTGTGGTTCAGCTGCTGACCAGTGCTGCTGTAGTGTAGCTGAGGCCAGGGCTGAAGAACCAGTACTGAGCTGAGGTGGGGGTTCTGGGCCCAGTCCTCTGGTGTGGCTGCTCATGATCATGAAAGGCCTTTGGTATCCTTGGACTCCGACACTCTGTCTGTTGACACTGTTAATGGAAATGCTGAGAGAATCACTTAGTCTACCTAATATAGTTATGGAAGAGTGTATGGATTTAAAAACTGGATAATTTTGCTTTTCTTTTAAACCTTGTATTGTTGGTTTTGCTCAGGTTATTGAATTTAATAATCCAAATTCTTCAGGTTTATGATTTAGAGGCGCTCTTCTATTAAAAGTAATAGTTGGGTTGAATGTGCTGCTACAGTCCTTAAAAGAGCCCATTTTCTTAAAGTCAGCATATATTCAGACTGATCTCTGAAATAGTTCGTCAGGTTCTAATACTGATGCCCTTTCTGTATGTAAAAGAAAAAGTTAATTTTGCTTTGGAACTGCAAATGGAAAAAGCGGAATCTGCTAATGTGGAACTCAGTGACAGATTAAAGATTATAGTCCAGATTTCAGATACAAAAAAGGGTGGTCATCTTGAGCCCTGGAAAGAATCAAATGCGTGTCCGTGGGTTTTTTCCCTTTGGAACTATTTTTGACATAGTTGGCTAGATCTTGTCAACAAGTAGGTTCTACGTAGGGTCATGTTTGGTTTTGCAGGTATCACACAATTCATGTGCTTTTTTGGTATCTCACATTGCAACAGCAGCTATGGATATTTTTTGCCAAGCAGAGCTGAAGTTGGTGTGTTTTTAAATTCATCAAGGTGAAGTTTGGATGTTTCCAAACAGAGACTCCCTGCCATTTAAAGAAGGCCTGGTACATGATCTTTCCAGTTACTTAAATGATCTTGTCTTGGGCTGTTGAGGCTCAGGGTTGAATTAGCAAGTTGCTGCATACTAATAGCAGAGCAGAATAATGAGTTGGTCTAAAGCATTTCTGGGAAGTGTAAGATAATACAATGTAGCTTAAATCTTGATTTCATTATGTCTTGAATTTGACTTGGAGGGAATACAAATGTAGACAGTTACAACAATCCAGCTGATGCACTATGACTTGATATGGCCCAAGCTATTAATCACCATGTCAAAATCCTAAGAAAACAAAGAAACTTGCAACTGTTGGTCTCAGGTGATGCTCTTGTCTCCTTTTATAAATAGATCTTCAGATTAACAAATATTCTCCTATTGATAGGAAGATTCCTTTACATTTGACAGAGTATTATTAAAGGCATTTGGTATCCCTCCTACCTCTTTTTATTTTTGTCTGAATTGATCTCAAATGAAGCTTGCTTACTATAGTGATGGAGAAATGAGGGCTGTATTCTGATCTTCATGTGGCAGCCTTTGACATACAGGATCTGGAATTATTCTTGTGCCCATTTGTCATACTTGGGGCACATTCTTACCTGTCTAGAAATGTTCTGTTATAACATGATGCTGTCTTGTAGAGCAGGTTTTGCTTATTGGCTCTAATTTAAAAATCCTTTTATAAGTTGCCTGTAATAGTAGACCCCAAATGGACCCCAAAGCTTTAAGCTGTAAACCTAAAATGATGTAACTTCTGTTTTTACGTCTTATGTCCATTCTATACACCTAATAATCCTTTAATTAGGCAGGAGTTTTCTGGGGTTTAACATAAATGCCATTCTCTAATTGGCTATTTTCAAGGCAGTTCTTGAAAAATGAAACAGCTCGCTGCATTTGATAATAACGTAGGCCCATTAGACTGTTCAAGCCTACTGACTTTTTGTAATTGAATTTATGCCAGTTATTGCTTAGATGTGATTTTTTAGAAAGAGCAAAAGACTATATGTGTATAGAAGATTCATGTTTTTCCTTATTGTTTTGAGTTGTTTTCTAAGATTGTTTCAAAAACAACCTGTACCAACACCAATTCCTGTATGTCATAGTAAGATGTCATAAAGCTGATTTGCATTTTTAGTGTAAGTTTTTGTGTTGTCTTTTTCAGAATCCGCATCTGTCTTCACTTATCTCAGAGGGAAGAGTCTTTGAAGTGTCAGTTACAAACGCAGTTCAGCTCACTAGGAAAGATGCAGTAAAGACTGCATTGCTCTTAGAGCTTGATATTGCAGTAAGTTAGTGATGGCTTTTTCTTTAGTGGGTTAAAATAAAGGGTGAAAAACATGTGTGTTATGTATAATAACTGAGGGGAAAAGATCATTTATTTGACTGTTCAAAAAGAAAAAAAATTCTCTGTTCAATAGAATGTCAGCTTGCACTGATCCATTTTGTAAATGTGAAGCTTAATTTATTTGCTGAAAAATAAGGACTCCATGGAAGTCAAAACAGGAACAAAGTGTCAAGTTAATTACTTTGTTGTTCCATGGATACCATATTGAGTGAAATACCTTTATGAAGGGAATTTGCAGTGGAGAAAGGCAGTCAGGGAGTATTGAAAATGAGTAATCTTTCAGTTTATAAGTATACAACTTGAAGAATATTCAGAAATTGCATAGTAAATTGTGTTTATTATGGTGGGTAATCTACACAAGTAATAATTTCACTAATAGTGTCAGGCAAGAGGAATTGTTAGCTCTTGAGCACTGTTTCTGTCTTTGACATTCATTTGCTGTGCCTTGTTAACATGCTGCTCAAACTGTCAACTTTGGTTACCCTCAGTTAAAAAACTGGTTTAGTTTATTCAGTGGAGATCATATTTTGTATACTGGTTTGAAGATGAAAGGCAGGCAGAGAATGCTCGATATTACTTTATGAGAAACCTTGAAAAGGAAAGGATGTGGTTTTGAACAGTTTCCCAAATTGATAGAATATTACTTTTGGGATACTGTGATTTTTGGCAGCACCTTTTGTTGGACTCTCTTAGCCTAATCTGTCTCAATATGCATGAGACATCTTTAAATCTCAGTTATAAATAGATTTTTTTAAGTTTCGAGCAACTGATTCTTTGAGTGACATGGTTTTTTGCATGTATTTGTATGTTTATATGCATTCTGTCATCAGCCCCCACTGAAAACATAAGCATTTTCTTGCCTTTTTCACCTAAAATTCTTGCTAGTCTGTGTATGCAGGTCACTCCCCTGATGCATGAGGGAAACATAATGATGCAAGTATAATTCTGCATGTTCCTTTAACAGGTAGAAGCTTGAGTTGCACGCAACAGTTTCAGCAGTTGCACACAAGAATCTCAGGCAGCTAGCAGATTCTAGGTCTTAAGATTTGTATTTTCACTGTGCTCTTGTCTTTTTTTTTTCTTCTTTTCCTCCAAAAAAATAAAAGGAATTCTGGTAATTTCTGTCACAATTCATCAAATAGTTTAACCAGCAAATTTTCTTCTAGTCATGATGTGTATCTATAAAAAGTTACATTAATTATGAGGACTTCATTTCTTTGCTCTTTTCAAACCAGAAAATGTAGAACATCAGTAATTAATGATCTAGGCTGATTATATAACACAACCTCTTAATACGTATTTATTTTCTTTCTGTTTGGGCTGCTCAGCAGTTCTCATTAAATAAAGAGTGTCCAAATATTTAAACCAGATAAGGAAAGACTTTTTCTAATTAGTAAGGTTAAGCCTGAAAAGAAAACATGAGTACTTAATTTCTGATGTGCTCAAAACAGCAAAGTGTTAGTACAGAGTAAAAATATTTGACTTAATGTGAGCACAGTAGTAGCAGGGTTGTTGTCAGGAATGGGAATGCCTTGGTTTGTAGTAAGATTTAATAGAAATGTTTCATGTTTTAAAACAGGATACAGCTTTTGAGTACCAACCTGGAGATGCCTTCTGTGTAATATGTCCCAATAATGTCAGTGAAGTGGAAAAGCTTCTTCACATTTTGGGGCTTTCTGAAAAAGGAGACGACTTTGTTTGTGTAAAAGTCAAGCAGGGCACTAAAAAGAAAGGTATGGTGTGATGCGCTGGTCATGGAACAGCACTCCTCTCTGTGTTGGTAGGAGTTGGTGTGCATACTTTTGAATATTTTTACCTTTACTATGGGAACACAGCTGTCTTTCATGGAGGCGTGTTGGAACTCACAGTGATGTGTTAAAAAAGAGGATGCATAAGAATGCTGCTGCTGGTTTTACTGTAGTTGAGCTCTTGACTGGGAACTGCAGCCTGGCATTGGCATCCATCCATCTCATTCTTACGCTGTGCTCCTTCATGTTTGTGGAGATAAGGCTTTAATCACATAACCTTACAATCCCTCACTTGAAAGTAAAATCTTCTTGCACAACACTGCATGTCAATCTGTTTTACATCCTAAGAGGTCTGCACTCCTCAAGGACAAACCTTAATGCTGTTGCAAGTTGCCTTTTAATGGACTTGTAGGTCTATGGATGTGTTCTGCTGAGTCTTACAATGTCATACTTCAGAAGGACTGGCTTCAGATTCAAAGCATGCCTGTGCACTGCTGGCTGGATTTGTGTGTATTACTCCTCTCTTGTGTTGCAGTTGGGGTCTTAATGGTGCTGCTGAGTTGTGCCTTTATTTCCACAGGGTGGTGGAGGGCTCTTTGTTGTTCTGGTTTATAGTTAAATCAGTTCTCACAGTGAGATTCCCTGCATTTTTGAGGGATGCACAAGTTGTCCATTAAGTATGAGATGTGTGATGCCACTTTTGTATATTAATAGATACATTTTACTTTTTGTTTTTTGTTCTCCCCCTGAACTAGGAGCAGTTCGTCCACAACACATCCCTGAAAGAAGCACTCTCAAATTCATTCTAACCTGGTGTCTGGAAATAAGAGCGATTCCCAAAAAGGTGTTTATGTGTTTTATCTTCTAAAGAGAAATCAGTAATTCTATGCTACATTGTCTCTTACAGAATCTGTCCTGGCTTTGTGTGTAGCTATGTATCTCTTGGTGAATAAGGATTGTCAGTTTGTATGCTACTGTTTGTACTTTACTCTGAGAAAAGTCACTTCTGGTAGTTTATCTGGCAGACATTCCTGTTCTGTGGTATCTTGATTCGTGACTAGTATGGAAGTAAATAGAGAAGTGTTAGATGACTTGGTGCCAGATAACTGGGAAGGCTGACTGAACCTAGCCCCATAGTCATTTTAAAGTAAACAGTTTTTTTAATCAGAGGGAGACACATCTGTCAAGTTCTGCTGCTAAAATACACATGTTGCTGTATGCAAATGTACCACGGTGTCCTTTACAATAGCTCAGTTAGTCAGAGCATGGTGCTGGTAACCCTGTGTGGGCCATTCACTTAAGAGCTGGAGTTGATGATCCTTGTGGGCCCCTTCCAACTCACAATGTTGTGTGAAATCTGTGAAATTTTAAAGCTTTTCTTTAACATTTCAGTAACATAGCAGAATTCAAAGGAATATTTTTGATTTTTTAGTATTTGTTCTCACAACATGTATGTATTATTTTCCTTTCATTTTGTGCATATAAAAAATCAAAGCTTCTAACTGAAAATGTATCTGTATTTCTGATATTGTCAAAACATATTTTAAAGATAACTTTAGCTGAAAGATGAAGCTAAATGATTGTGTGGTCAGGTCTCTGAGGGAAATCAGGTTTTGGGAGGACCTTTTTACTCAATTTAGTGGATTTTGCAGCAGAAGAGAATATTCCTGTTGTTCCAACCTTTTCAAAACTGCATTTAATATTTTTGAAAATTTGTCTCAGCAATAAGAGTAGGCAGAGAGTACTGGCTGGGGAATATCACTGAAGCCAGTTTTTATAACCTGTCTGCTGTATTAAGTCTTCAGCCTAAAATTTGCTTTATGTGACTCCATGCTCAAAACTATTGTCTGGAAGCTCTATGGTTGAGCACACATTATTTTTCAAGTATTCCTTTGTGTAGAATGTGTCATCTGATTGCATTTGGTGTTTTCTATCACTTTTCTTTTATGCACTGTGTCTATTTCCATCTTTCTTTTCTGAAAAAAAACCCTTGTAACTACTTACATCTGATCTTCACTTTATCTTACAATGCTCAATTTAGCTTTCCTTTAAGAAAAGTTTATGCTGCCAGTGTGTAGGCATAAAGTATAGAATAAAACACCACAACAACATTAACATGACTCATTTAATACCATACTTTATTTATAGTCTAACCTCTTCTAAGATTTTTGTTACTCATTTCCTGGCTTCTGTACCCTAGCAAATGGTGTTTTGTCTTGAATTGTGTTATGGAGCTGCCTAGCTAAAGTGTAAATAGGGGCAATAAGAACACCTTTCAAAAATCTGGAACTTTGGGGGAAATGGCTCATGCCTGCTTTTTTGTCCCTTCCTCACCCAGGCTAAGTAGGATTTTCTGATGGGCCAACTTGTTGTAGACATTAGAAGAGCAACAAAAAAAAAATTGATAAATAAAGTGTATTATTCATTAACCTAATTCCTGTCCCCAGGAAACCCCAGTTTTTTTCCCAGTTTTGTGATCATTTTCCCAAATGTACAAGTTTTTTACCCTTCACTATTTCCTTTCTTTCCCTACAGGCATTTTTGCGAGCTCTTGTAGAATGTACCAGTGATGCGGGAGAAAAACGGAGGCTTCAAGAGCTTTGCAGCAGACAAGGAGCTTCTGATTATACTCACTTTATTAGAGACTCTAATGTTTGCCTCCTGGATTTACTTCATGCTTTTCCAAGCTGCAAGCCTTCACTTAGCCTGTTAATTGGTAAAAGACTGATTTAGATTTAATTAGATTTGGTTTTTGAAAATGCATCAGGCTAAATGTTAAATTTCCCAAGAAAGGGGAGTAACAGTTCAGTTAACTGCTTTAGGAATATAGTTTCTATAGTGATCAAGCTGAAACTCCTGTTGAGGAACAAAGCTCTGTTCTGTGGTTCATAGTCTTTGGCTTTCTTTCTGCAAACATTTAGGTTCATACCAATGCTTTGACTCTGCATTACTCCTGTACATAGAAAGTAAGCATAAGGTGCTTGCAGGATTAGGGTCTTTATGAATTAGTTCATCAATTGCTTACAATTATAAAAGACATATTTTTACAACTCCTGATTTCTCTGCCTACATGGTCTTTTCTTGCACTTTGACCTGTTAAAACAGAATGGCCTTCCCAATATTTCTTTATTTATGCTATGTCTAACACACTCACAGGATTCCTGATATAAAATACTGAAAGGATGGGACTACACCTGTAACCATCTCAAATACATCTGAAATTGCTGACAGTTATTTTTCAAATTAAAATCCAGAGTTTCTTAGTATGTTTCATAATAGGAGTCAAAGAAATTGCTTTCTGTGTTCTTGCAGTCATTTTGTCCACCTTTACCCAAAATTGCTGAAAGGGTCTAGTGTCTTGTTTAAGTAATTTCACTGCACTACCTTTTCTTAACTCCTCCTAGCAACTATCTTATGTAGCAGAGCACCTTTAAAATATATCAGGGTGTGCATGTACTGACAAAAAGAGTAGTTCTGCTTTTGTACATACATAGACATAAATGTGTATGTGATATATATATATAGGGGGTTGCTTGTTCAAAAAATGCCCCATGAACTCCTGCGTCTTGTTTTTTAGCTGAGATTTCAAAACTTTGTGTAAGTAATCAGTAGTTTGAAACTGAGCTGGCACATCTGCTTCTAGGACATTGTATATAGGAAACATTCAATAAAGCAATCTCTGTTGTGAGAGCTTTTGAGGTCATAGAGGAAGGGTGGGGAAAATTAAATTTCAAGCTTCACCTCACCTAAGGTGAAGCAACTGGCAGCTCTTCTGTACACCTTACAGTCACTTTTGTTTGACCAAGAACCCCATAAATTAAGTGTTATGGTCTCATTGTATAGGATGTCTAATTGATATTCCACAAAGTCTAAAACACATTCAAAATAGAGTTCAGGTCTTAATTGCTTGTTTCTGAACCACAGACACTGAATGTTACTAGAGTAAAATTACAGTTAAATTAAAATACCTTGTAATCTGTTGTAGTGTAAACACTCATTATATGATATCTTTATTGAGGTGAATAAAATAATGATACTTTTTTTTTCCTGTTCTTCAGAACATCTTCCTAAATTACAAGCCAGATCCTACTCTGTCTCAAGGTAATGAAATAATAAAATTGTATCTTCTTAGTTATTTAGGTATGGGGTTTTTCTCAAATATGTTTGTGTATGTTAGAATCTGAGGAAGAAGGAGAAGAGTAAAGGAGAAAATGTAGTTGTGACCCTGTTGGAAAAAATACTGACTATTTCAAAGAACATTGTTTTGAGTGTGTGGCAAGACTTTGGTAAAGCTCTCAAAAACAAGCTCACACACAGGTAAATCTGGTAGGAATTTGGATTCCTTTCTGTAGACACTGGCCTTTGAGTCCAACCTTTAAAACAATTTCTAACTAAATATAAATATTATGCAGTTAGCTGAACATTGAGCATCTTGGTTCAATTGAAATAGTTTGGGTTGCATACAGACCTGCTGCAAGATTATACAGCTGTTTCTCAGGTTTTAGGCAGGTTTTTAATATTTTTGTCTTTGCAGTTCAAACTTATATCAGCCAGGAAGGCTGTGCTTTGTATTTAATGTTGTGGAGTTCCCTGCCGGTCCCTCTAGACCAGTCTCACGGAAAGGCGTATGTACAGGGTGGCTTGCTGAGTTAGTTGCACCTCTGCTGCACCCCAGTAAAAACTCTCACAGTACAAAAAGAGAAAGCTCTTCAACTGAGAAGGTATGAATATTAGCTCTAAAGTCATTAACTGTTAAAGCTATGCATGTCTGAAAAAACTGCAGGTTTCTTTGTTCACTGTTGTAATGTAGTGATGTGATTTGGCAGCATACACCTTAATTTTGCAGTTCTACACTACTTCTGTATAACATGTCCAGAACTTGATTCTTAAATACTAAAGTTAATTTTACTTATCTATGCATACCTAAATTGTGAAATTTCCCATTGCTGAAAGGCCAGAGTTGTTTTCCACCCCTCTGTATCTCTAAGTGTGTCTTGAAGGATCTTTTCATGGACTAAACTACCACTGTGTCATTAAACTATTTTGACTGTTTGCATCACAAGAGTGAGGCACTGGGTCATTTCCAGGAAGCAATGGCAGGTAATAGGGGAGAAACTAAAATTCACATTTCTTGTCAGATCTTCCAGAGTTTGCAAAGGCCAGTTTATTGAATATGACACGGGACAGTCCTCTGTGGTTTTTTCTGACGTGTATCAATGGCACATTGATATAACTGGTAGAAGGTACTTCTTTATTTTTTTCCCCTCATTTCATTTTGTGGCAGAGATTCTGTGTAATTAATCGATCTCAAAGTCACTAGGTCTAAGGTAATTATTTAGAAATAGAAATTCTACTTTATAATTGATGTGTGATATATGTATCTTTTCTCTAAAAGAACTACTGGCAGCCTAATCTATATTTGATTATGAAAAATGGAAACAAGAATAGAATTTGGTTGAAAGAAAACTGTGCCAATAATTCAATGTGTCAGTCAGACAAAATAGGGAAAAACACCATACAAGTTATATTCATTTTTTAAAACTAATGCAAAGATTAGTATGTGCATCATATATCTTATTCCAGTGTTCATGTCTGCTCTTTATTTAAAGTATAATTGATTTGAAATTAGTTAAAGATCAAAAAAGAAAAAGAGGTGGATAAAAAGAAGAAAAATATTATTACAAAATGAGTCTGGATAAAGTTTAGAAACTATTTTGTCTACTGCACAAGCTAGAATTCAGCATAGATAAATGGGCAGCAATGCACATAGATTGCAGAAATATATGGGATAACCACACAAAACAGATGAGTGTGATCTTATGCAAAAATATATTAGATTAATTGAATACACTTTACAGTATAAATGTGTTTACCATTTGCAGTCTGTTTTGAAAGAATCGCCAGTTTGGAATCATTAATAGGGTAAATATCCTCCTAACTCAAGTGTGTTGTGAAGTGTATATATATAAGTACCATTCCCCACCAGCAAGAATTATTCTATTTTTTTATCATCATGAAACTAGGAAAATAATGCTCTTTAACATTGTTATATCTGTAGTGAATTAAGCTATAAAAAATTAGCAGTGCTAAAGCTTTTAGATTTACACAACAAAGTTTAAATAACTTGGTCTAGTGCCTTTCTCCTTTGTTAAACTTGAAAGTAAATTCAAATCCTTTCATAATTAATGTACAAAACAGATTAGATATTTGCTTATGACTTTAATGTATGAAGCGCTGCTATGGCTGCTGCTGAGTCTTGAATAATCTCTTGGAATTAAAAATAGTAATCTCTTGTTTTCTATAGATTTTGTTGGCCATGTCTCAGAGGATAGGTATGGAGTGCATATGAAAATATGACTTCCTTTCTGACACAGATACGAAAATTAGAATTACTGTTTATCACTGGGATTATATAAAACATTTTCCAAGATCTTAGAGCTGTTATGTGCCTCCCCTCACCCATATGCAGTTTTGGAAATCATGTCAAACTTTCATGAAAATTAAGAAAGCAGGCTCTTTACCAGCAGGCTTCAATTCACTATAAACAAATCCTGACCTCCAACAATGTGAAAAAAGATTGATAGCAATAAACTAGCTTTACTTCTCTTTGAATGCCAACAGCAATCTTTCCGTGTGTTCTGTAACAGTATTCCCCAAATTTGTGGTGCAGTCAGTTTTCATATTGAGCAAATCATGTCTGTGTGGTTTGTCCCAGTTTTCCTCCAGATGGATTAATAGGTTTGTAAATATGGTGTGGTTTTGTTGCTTGCTTTTTTTTTTTTTTTTTCTCTAGAGACTTCTGTAAGATTTTATTCTAAATGTCTGTGTGGCATTAAAGATGAACTCTGAAGCTCAGGATTTGGAAGGGTGTGTGGGTACATATGCTGTGTAAATATCCTGAAGGTTCTAAAAATGTCATGGTGTTTTTAAGGCTTAAGAATACCCTTCAATTATATTTTACCTGATTTTATTTTAGATCTCTATTTTTCCTCGTCCAAACAATGCATTCCACTTACCTGCAGACCCATCTGTGCCGTTCATTATGGTTGGTCCAGGAACAGGAATTGCACCATTTATTGGTTTCCTACAACATAGGTATGTACCAAGTTGTTATCTGGAGAGCAGCCTTTTTATGTTGAGGAGAAATACAGCCTGAGGGTTTGAGTATAAATGCAGTTTTTTTTTTTTCCTTTATGTAATGGTTATATGCTGATTATAAGCAGTCTTAATAATTTTAAACAAGCATTTTTCATGTATTTATTTTTCAAAGTCGTAAAACTTATATTTTCATCTGACTGTATTTATTATTCATAGTAGATATATGAAGAGTTGGGTGAATTGCAGAAATAGTAATAAGAAATTAAATCCTTTATCTCTTTGTGTAGCTGGTGGAAGGCCTGTAAGAGTATGATAGTTTTTTATAATGTGTTGATTGGCTTAAGTTTGTTATTCAATCCACTTCCTTGAGAAATGGCATCTATATTAAGAGGCATGGTGAATGTCTAGATTTCTCCCATATTCTCTTATTTCTGTGTGGTTTACATTTTGGTGTTTTAAGATAAGGAGCTTGGCACCAGAACCTTCAACTCAGCAGTAGTCTTGGTGTTTGGGAGTTTGTGTATGAGGGAAGGTGGATCTCTTTATTTTCCCTCTCCAGTTACAGCAATGTAATTTTGCAAGGCAAAGAGATGTTTGTTCAAAAAGTGACAGCACATCACCAAGAATATGTGAAACCTTGATCATTCTGAGGAAAAGACCAGTAGGAGTGAAGTATTTGGGTGGGAATGGTTCTAAGTTTTGAAGGTAACCAACACATATTCCAATGTGACTCATTAGTTCCAGCAAGGTAATGGAGTTTCTTGGGTCCTATAGCAGTTTTCAAAACATTTTATTTGAGAGAAAAGTGACATTTTGACATGGTGTTTCTAACTCCATGCTTTGCTTTAGTCAAATATACTTTTACCTCTCAAAAGTATTTTGCATTTTATTTTAAATTATAAATGAAATATCTCTCTCTTGGTGTAACTAGAAAATGGCAGATAAAATTCCTTTAAAATAATACTTCCAGCATTTTTTCAAGAAAATGAAATAATTTTTCTGATGATGTGCTAGTTAATAAATTGTTATTCATAATATCTAGCACCTAAATGGAAAGCCTTCTAAAACAGTGCTGATTTTTCCCAGGTTTTACATAGCTCCCAATGAAGGATAAAAGGTAGTGATTACCTTATTCAGCAGTTAGGATTATTTTGTGAGATGTTTGGATGTGTCAGTCTTGCTATTCCAATATGAAACTGCGGCAAAAAAAAAAAAAATTTGAAGTTGATTAATCTTGAGCTGGTCTGAAAGTGAGTAGTCAAGAAAATAAAATAAGGGTTTGACTTTGATTTGCCTAAATCATTTTACATTTCTGCAAATCCAGAGGTTTTTAAAAATACTACTTTAAATGAAAATTAGGTTATATATGTTTCATATTCTGCACTTGATAAAAAAAGGATTGATTTTTTTTTTCTTTAGGCAAAAGCTCAGAGAACAACATAAAGACTGGCAATTTGGAGAAACATGGCTGTTCTTTGGTTGTCGGCATCAGGATCGAGACTATTTGTTCAAGCAAGTTCACTGTTTAACATCCATTTTGTATTCATGAGGGAATGCTCATCTCTGAGCCATTGCTAACAGGTTTTTATTACTTTTCAGAGATGAGCTCCAATGTTTTCTTAAAAATGGAACCTTAACTCATCTTAAGGTTTGTTTCTCAAGAGACTCTTCAGCTGTGGAAGTGGCCCCACCTAAATATGTGCAAGATGTCCTTAGGCTTTGTGCTAAGGAAGTTGCCAGAGTCCTGCTGAAGGAGAGAGGTTACTTCTATATATGTGGGTGAGTGGAGTGGAAATGCACTGTTCAGAAAGAGAATAGCAGAAGTTTGAGGCTTTGGAAAGACTTAGAGCTGTCTGAAAGAAAGGACCAATATGATGCTGAAAGAGTCTTCCTGCAGAGCTAGACTGTCATCCCTGTGATCACTGTTTTCCAGTATAATCTTGAAATACAGCTTGTAACCACACAGTTCCACTGATTGTTTTAGTCGCTCATTATTTATTTTCCTTTTTTTGTTCAGTATTCAATTAAATTATAGGAAATTTCAAGCCAATTGATTTCTCTTTAGAAAATGATATACGTGAATAGATGTGATGGAAAACTGCTCATCTGTGAGACAATAGCAGTCTTCTGTGTTCCAGGTTTAGGTGCTCCAGAATGCTAAAGCTCTTAGTAATAAATTTTACAGTGGGAGGTTTTGTTTGTGGATGCTAACTTACCTGGAGGTTCAAGGTTTTTAGAAAGTTTGTTGATAAATGGACAGACTTTTTGAATATAGGGCCCAATGTTAATGTGTTCTCCTGCAGGTGTAAATGTCAGCTATTTGTATTGAAAATAGCATTATTAATAAATGAGTGGTTTGGTACCAATTTCTGGGTTTTTTTTTCCTTTAATGTTGGAACCGTGTAGTGGTACAGGAATCAAAACTCATTCAGCAGGTCCAGTTCTTCCTTAAAGAAACCAATTATTCTCTGCCAGCTCAACTAGGGTGGCAGGGTTTTTTACTTATGAATTACAGCATGCTGAAAACTATGTGGTGTTTGATTGAAAGAAACCCTAGTTAATGTCAATGCTCACCTACAGGAAAACTCTGACAATCATGCTGTACAATATAAAATCTCTATTTTCATTTGGGATTTTTTAAATTATTCTTTCCTCTATTGTCCTGCCTCTGAAGCTATTGATAAATGGAAAAATGCACTAGCATGCTTTTCCTCCTCTATTTTTTATTTTTCAGAGATAAGAAGCACATGGCTGATGATGTAAGTGATGCTGTAGTAGACATTTTGAGCATGGAAATGGAAGCTGACAAATTGGAAGCAATGAAGATCCTGGCCATGCTTCGAGAAGCAAAACGATATTTGCAGGATGTTTGGAGCTAAATGTTGAGCTTTTCCTATATCTTTGTAATACAAAATACTTCCTTTTACACATATGTTTTTGACTAAAAGTTACTGCCAAAAGTTCTGTCAGTAGTCGCACAAAGGTTAACTTTCTCTATTGACCTTTCCAACAGGAACAAGAAACCTTTTAAATGGCAACAAATCAGGCTGGCCTTTGAAGTGTATGGTTTTTTAGAGATGTTTCATATTGGACTGTCTTAGTGCCTTGATTTTTCGTCTTAAGATTGGGTTCCTGTATAAACTAAAAATTTCTGCACTTGTAGAAGCATAGCTGTATGTTCACATTACATCATGTATCTTTTCCTGTAATATAGACATAAAGAAGTTACAGAATAAATATGTTACACAATGATCTGTGAATCATGAAATACATTACTGACTTGCCGAGATTTACTTGAACACTTCCTGGATGCTTCCTGAGACTGCTTGTATGTTTTCTTCTTGCACAATAACAATAACTGCCAAAAGGAATGAATGTCCAGGATGTTCCACAGAAAGGTTACTGAAAAATTTCAACTCCAAAGTTCTTTTTAAATAATTAGCTTTTCCATCACATCATGTCTCAAAATTTGCAACACACCATTTTAATGCTTATTATATCTTCTTGCATAATTCTTTTGAAATTGTTTTCATTCCTGTCTCTGAAACATTTTTGGTTTAATTTATGTGCAGACTCACCAGTTGTGTTGAATTTGGTTGGTGGAATAATATTGCTTGGTAAATACTTTCTCAGATTACTAAATTAATCTTCTGAAATTGAAGACATACAAAATAGGGTATTTTGAAAGCAGTTGCCCTTATGTATGGCCACCCACTGCAAAATAAAGTGGCTAAAAGCAAATTACTGAAGTGTGTGGTTGTCTTTATTATAAAGAGACATTTGGAGTACAAATAGGTGGAAAAGTAAAAATAAGTAATTCAGGCTTCTCTTCAGAGCCCTGCTCTCTTTCCTCTGCTTTTTCTGACTTCTAAACATCCATGTTGTCTCCTCGATTCCAAGTTAGGCTTAGACCTTTAAAGATAAACACAAAGAGTGAGTGAATGTTTTAGACAAATCATTATTTATTTCCTGGGAGGAATTGTTTTGTTTTGACTTAAACATAATCAGAACCACATCACTTGCTGCAACTTTTGTTGTTTTCTAGTGATTATTAGTTAACTGGTAGGTAAATTTTTTAAAAAAGGGAAAAATTAGGATGATCAGTTAGAATAAAACCATGTGTTTAAAGAAGAAACATTCCAGTGAAGTTCCTGGAAATAAAGTTATGGTATAGCCTGTGCAATGATTATTTAAGTAACCTTGGAAGATATCAACTAAAATTTTGTGCAGGAGTTCTTCAGCAGAGTGGTTCTATCAATCTCTGTCATGTAATCTCTACAGAAAAAACTCCATAGGGAGAGGTGGCTTACAGTAATTGTAAGCTGCATTTTTTAATCTTTAGCACATAAAAAAAAGAAGAAGTGCTTCTTTTTCAAAAGTACTCCAATTTTAAACTCATGGAAATGAACACAATGCAAATGTCAACATTTTACATCAGTGAATCAGCTTTACATATTTTTGAAAACTATTAATGAAAGAAAAATCTACTAATTTTAGAATACTAAAGATAAATCTTTAACCACCTTCTGTTGACTGGAATTTGGAAGAAGCACTTACTGTATCATGTGCATTCTCAGCTTAGGGTTTTCTGTTCCACTCGAAAGTGCTTGGAGATTACAGGAAAAGCAATGATTTTCTGACTGCTAGCTTCAGCTTTCCCCATATCTCTTGCAGGTATTCATTTTCAGACTTACATCCTACAGTCCAGGAGTTGCAGTGACCATTTTGGTAATGCTGCAGATCACGGCATGGCGCCCTTTGGGATACTGACAGCTGAGTGCCCTTTTCTGACTGTGTACATTGCATTTCACAGATACACAGTTGGTGTCCATGCATTTCTCCTCTATCAATCCTCAGCAAAATTACAACATTTGGATGATTTAGTGGTAAATCCTTAGTTAAGCATATGAGCTTTATTATGATATCTTAGAACCACAAAAAATTGTTGCAAGTTATTATTAAATTTATAACTGCATGGTGCAAAGCCCAAGGCTCAAATAACTTCAGCAAATATCACTGTGTTACCTGAAGAGGAAGTTTATTTCAGCAACGTTGAATGAGGAGGACTTCTGAGATTCAGGAATCATGGAGGTGGAAAAGGCTTGCAGTAAAAGCTGTGTTTTTCTTAACTGTATTGTGTTTCTCTGTAATTAGATAATGCTGATTTATGACTCAGTGTTTCTTTTAGAAGAGCTTACAGGGTGGGTTTTAAATTTTCTCAAGGAGGGTATTTTTTAACATCTTTTAATTTTCTTCTATCAGAGAAATACCACGGATCTGCTTTTCCTCAAAATTACAGAATTTGTTACAGAATACCTTTATTATTTAGAAGAAATAGTGAAGATTGTGTGCAGTTACATTTAGGAGGTTTGCAATTTTTATGCTGCTAACAAGGGCTAGTGGTTGTGCTAAAGCTGCTGTCCCAGAGCATTGCTTATGGCCTATTTTCTCAGTAGTTTCTTAGTGCTATTCTGAATTTGTGAAACAGGGTCAATGTTGAAATTTCTCTTTTAAACAACAGTTTTTAAAGGAGAGTTGACTTATCAAATTATTAAGGTCATGCCAAATGTTTTCAATTTGCTGCTTCTAAATTACAGCTGACTTTCCTGCACCTGGAAGCAGAAGTAGTATTGGCATGTTTCTTTCCCCTCTTTTTCCTTTCTTTTTCCTTCCCTCTTCTCTCCCAGCTTTTCAGAAAATCTAGAATATTGGCAGAAATAGAATGAATAGGATTTTTTAGCAGTGTCTGAAGATACTGATTATCTTGAGAAGTTTCTTTTGAAAAATTACAAGGCCAGATGAAAGAAATTGTAGAATCACATAACATCACATGTGTGTCCATTTTAAGGGTTGAACTTACTGAATGGCACCTTAGATATTGAATGGCACAGAAGTGAGGGGCTGGAGATATTGGGAGAAAAAGTACAAGCTGATTAGGTCTCAAAGCAAGATAAGCTCTTGGTGTAAGGTGGGGGCTGTGTTGCAAAGAATAGTTCGAAGGCAATTTTGAAATAGGGAAATAACTTGTTCCTTTCACCATTTCCAGCTATCAGCAACCATGATTTGTGATGAATCACACAGTGTTTTACACAAAATGAAATGTTTTGTTCTAAGGGGATTTAGATCGCTGAGATTAATCTTTTTGGGTAGATTTGCAAATACTGCTTTATTTAGTAAAATTGCCTTGTCCTCTGTCAATACTTGTTCTGCCCAACTTTGTGAGGAGAGCAGTACCAACTGGTGTGCTATTCTTGTTGAATCTGTTTCACATAGAAGCTTTGTCCTATTTTTCATGAGTCCTGGGGAATGTGTTGTGTATTGCTGTCTGCTTGTTTCCTTTAGAAATTAAGCCCCAAAACCACAGGTTTTGGCTTAACTGTTCAAATTCTAGTTTTGGAACTGGAAATAGGGAATAAGAGTATTACTTAAAGAGAAAATAGGTTTTGCTGGTACTGTAATTAGGAATTCTGCTCATAAGTTTCTTTCTTTCTGTCTTTATATGTTCATGTTATTCTGTCTAAAAGCCTAAAGTAGGAAATGAACAAAGCCTCCCAGCTCAGATCACTGCCTGATACAGATCAGCATATATGTGTATACCAGGGAATGTTCTTGTACCAAATTTTATCCCTGAAATAATGGACTTTTAAATGCATTTTTAAATAACCCTCCAAGCCTATATTTGCCAAAATTTAGTGTTTTGTTTGCTTCTAGTTTATCTGAAGATGAGGCCACATATGGGAATGTGTACATTTTAATATGTGTGAACCCACAACACAGATTTTGTAGCAGAGGCCTTGTGTCTGGTTTCACCCAGCCCTGATTTTACAAATGACTGCTCATGTGTGTGTGTATATATATATATATGTAAACAGAAGTTCTGCAAATTCATGAGCTATTCCTTACTTCTTTGACATCCTTTTTTCTCTCCAGTTGCTCTCAGTGTAGCTGTACAACTGATAATTAACACATCAGCTGCTGCTTATAATCAGGAACGTGGTGAAGTCATCTCATGGGGTTTTGTTTCTTGGTTTTTTGACAAGGTGTGTTTTTTGTTGTTTTCATCAACTGCATCCACTGGTTGGTCTTAGCTTCAGATGTGTCCTGCTTTTAGGGAGACTCATGGGACAAAATGATTTCTGTCTTCCTTGCCCAACAGAAATGTCCATGTGGCGATTTCTTCGGATGAAAGTGTCTTCCTCACCCCTTCATTTTTCTATAATTATTTTAATATATTTATCTTATGCTTTCGGATTGGTGGGTTTTTTAATAGGGCCAAGCAATCATAACTGGTTTTCATTAAAACTTCTCAGAGCATTTACTGGCAGGTTATGTTGTTCAGTTTTTGTTCAACTGGTTAAATCATTACAGTGAAGGTGTTACTATTCCAATATATTCAATAAAAAAAAATTCTGCTTGTTAGGTGTTCTTCAGTTTCCTGCTTGTTCTTTGCCCTCATTCATACTGCTGCACAGGGCAGGAGAGGTGTGGAATGCTGCAGTTAGTGGCACTGGTGCAAGTTTGATGTAGAGTCTGCCATCAACCAGTGTCTCACTGCTCTTAGGTACTGTATCGTATTTCATACTCTGAAAATGCCATATTTTTGAAACCTGTCCTGAATGTAATGCAAATTCTTTTCCAGTAGTAATATTTTATGTGGCCTAATAACAATTACTGTTACTATACCAGGATGTGTTGTCACATAAACCATATGGAAATTGCACACTGCATGTTTTATCTGAATGTTGTGCTGTATCCTTGCTGATGCTGCTTCCCAGATGATAATACTTCTGTGCTGTTGAGGATAGAAATACTTTGTCAGGCTCCATGTTTGGCTAAAGTAGTGTCCATAGCAGATAGCATATCCGATGCCTATTTCTGAAGACTTTGTGCTTTTTAAAACCTTGGTCAACACCATACTGGAGATAATTTTATATGTATCTGACTCAAAATACCCTGTTTAAATGGATAAATTCAGCTGCAGGTCTAGGTAGTGATGAATTGTACTAAATTGACCTATTTTGTCCATTATTCTGCAGCTGAGTTTTTAAAAAGAAGAATAGAAGAACACTTACAGCAGCAGATATGAGATGACCTGCTTGTAACTCAGCTTTGAGTTTTATGGCTCCCACAAAGTCATATGCTTGCAATTTTTATTTTCTATAATGTAAAAATTTATGTTCTCATTGCATATTTATAATGGTATGTTGATGGCTTTGCAGAACCAATTTATTAGTGTCTGAGTTTCACTGGATGTCCTTTGTGTAAAAGGGACTTTTTTTCTTTTCTGAGTAGTTCTGTCATTCTGCATCTTAACCTGACATCTTCAGATTTATCCCTGCTCCTCAAATGGAAAAAATTTATGCCTCCAGCTCTGGATCGATTTAATTCAGTTATGCATCATCTGAGTTGGAAGACCAATTCAGTTGGAATCCAGTACTCCAGTTTCAGACATGACAGTGATTATATAATAAATAGCGACAATATTTTCAATAGAATTTTGCATTCTTTTATGGGTTTTGGGGTGTCATGGAGGAACGAAAATGGGACAATCACTGTGTGCCTGCTAGTGATTGTAGGAAGAATATTGCATCACTGAAAGTTACTATCTAGAAGTCCTTGTCTGTTGTGGTAAATAAGAGATTAATCTACATTAGCAGAATATGAAAAATTGATTTGTTGAAATTGTGATATTTGATAACAATGCTTTAAAATAAGAGCTATAGATAATTTTAATTAGTTTTGTGTCTGTTCTCTAGTTGAAGACAGTGTAAATATTAAAAGCTGCTCAGTATTATTAGAGTTGCCTCACATAAAGAAATCAAAATTCTTTTGAATTGATGGGAAAAACAGTGTATCAATTTGTTTAGTCTGAAAACCCTATTCAAATATATTTCATTTTGAAAGAATCAGAGTTTTATAGAAATGCAAATTACAGTCTTGAAAAGTTGATTCGGCACCACTACAAATTACATTCACTTTCATTAGCATTTGAATAAATGCTTCACTTGTGGTGGAAAAGGTTTGTCACGTTGACAAAGCACTCCAAGCCAATTGTGCTTATTAAAAAAGGAGGTTCTACTGTTGGTTTGAAAACAGCAGTTTTGTAAAGCTCCATCAGTCTGGAATATTCATTTCTAATCTGCTTTTAACTCAATTGCATGGATGATTGATTAGGTTTCCTTATTTCCCTTTTTTTTTTTGTCATGCATTGTATGCTAACTTGCTGGAAGATCCTCAGGGCTGCTTCCAGTACTTACTCCTCAATGTTTTCTGTTTTTCACGTTATGAGAAAATGGTGTCACTTGTCCTTGATTTATGAACATCAAACCAGAATGAAGCAGAATTATGGGGCTGTAACTACTCAACGTTTTTGGTTGGAGGCAGATGTTGAAATAGGCACTTTTGTGTTCATCTGTACATGCTGTGTGTCTGTAAAAACTCCTCTGTTTTCCAGATAAGTGCCAGCTCCCTTCTTGTGATTCTTACAGATCACTGCTTTGAGACTAAGATAATACTGCACTCTCTTCCTTATGGTAGGAACAGGTTCCTGTAGATAAACCACTCCTTATGCCACCTCTTTGTGTTCTGCAAGGATGAGAAAGGGGCAATATATGAGCCACCAAAACTGCAGTCGAGTATCAGCTTGTGGCATTTGTGAGACACTGTTTTAAAGGCAGAATCTCTCTTCCTTTTTTCATGTTACAGTTCCTAAGCTTGTTGGGAAGGGGTGGCATTGCAATGGACACCCCAGAGGCACAGCTTAATGGTAGTGAATTTTTTATATTTTCCTTGCCTAAAACAGCTACAGCAAACACAAATTGGAAGGGAAGACATGAACACTGCAATGCTTTTTAAATAAATTAATGGATGCCCAAGAATTTTACACAAATTAGTTTTTAAAAGATCTGTTCCTATGACAAGCAGAACACACTGATATTTCTTTAAGCTATTTTTGAAAATTTCCCAAACAGAAAGGTAATTTCTGAGTAGAAATGGCTATATTTATCTACCCATGGGCAAGTTTGTTAAGGCTCTTACAAATTTGCACACAGAGAGTATTGCATTTTAAGGTAAATGTAAACATTTTTTGTGCTTGTAAAGCTTCCTAACAAAGTTCATTCAGAATTTTCATTGCCTATAGGCCATGGGAATAATAATTCTCTCAGCAGTTTGTAGTTGTTTTGTTTTTTCTCTTTTTAATGGGGTGTGTAAAACATATATTTGTCTTTGTAGACATGCATGTATATATCCAAGTATAAAAAAAATATAAATAAATATATATCTTCAGATATAAGTATATATCTTTTATATATGCATTGCCAAGATCTGCATACAGTTTTTGTCTTTGCTTTACAGATAAGATATATTTTGAAATGCCTGTGTGAATAACGGTGTCCTTCAGTTTACACAGCTATATATACTAATAAAATATATGCAAACTTTAATTTAGAAAAGGTCAAATGAATGCTTCCAAGAAAAAATAGCTTACAGGTAGTTTCCTCCATTTATTGGAATCAAAAGAATATAGGATTTTTTTTCCAGAGAAAAAGAAACTTAGGAATGCACAAATGGTAAATAAAAATGAAAGCATAAATCTGTAAACTGCTCTATAGATGTGGTGGAAATATTTATTTCTCTCATTCATTGTTTCTTACAGTGCCTGTAGCATGCTAGAGGCTTTCAAACACATGAAGAAACACAGCTGATCTTGTTCTTATTAATCTCACTAATTATAAAGGCTTTTGTAGAGTTTAATTTAATCAACTGACATTGCTCTCAAAATTTAGGGGAATGAGGGAATCTGGATTCTGTGAGTACATTATTATCCACTATTTCTATTTATGTATTCAACATGTAGATTGTGAGTCCACTCTAGATTATCTCTGAAAGGTCATGACTACCAGGAGAGATTCCTGAGGGCTGGAGGAAAGAAAATATCACTTCAGATGAACCACAAGGAAGATCTGAATAAGGTCAGCTTTGCCTTGTTCCCTGGGAAGGTGATAAGAGAAAATCCTCCTGGAAACCATTTCTAAGGGGAAATTGGTGATCTGGATTAGTCACCATGGATGGTGAAGAAATAGCAGCTGACCAATGTAATAGCCTTCCTGAATCAGGGCAGAGCAGTGGAAATCCTTAGAGCTCAATTTAATATGGATTTTACCACTGTCTTACTGCAAAAATTGGGTCTAAAGAAATAACAGTGATGTAGCTTGAAAATTGGCTGAACTGCTGGTCTCCACAGATTAGCTCAGCCTGTCACCAAAGTGCCCCAGAGGACAATATTTGGTCCAGTCCTGTTTAGCACCTCCTTCAATGCCCTGGATGATGGGGCAGATTCAGCAAGCTGACAGATGATGGAGAGCTGGGGGTGCAGTGCTGTTTGATAGAGGAGGGAGCTGCCTTTCAGTGGGGGGCTCTGACAGTCTGGAGCACAGAGCCAACAGGAATCTCTCTTGCAAGTGACCTTTGCATGTGTTTGTCTCCAGTTTGCATCTGCTAGCACCTCTCTTACATGGGGTGTAGTTTCACCCAGATAGCTTTAGGTACAAGCTTCAGATGTGGAAAAGATATTCCCCAGGAAACCTGCAAATGAGGAGGGGTTCTGTAGAGGTTACTCAAAACTTGCACACTAGGGAATCTGAGCTGTTCCTTGGTGCCTCTGCTACCTACAGCATTATATGATGTCTGTGGTCTCTTGCTTTCCTGACACTTTATGCCTACACATATTTGGAAGGGATGGTTTGGGGGAGGGGATTTAATGGACCACTGCTGCCATCTATCCAGTAGAACCTTTTCCCTGATGTTTGCTTTAAAATTACCAATTTGTTTCCTAATAAAACTTCTGTGTTGAAGTTCAACAGTATTTTTCCATTATAAGATTTTCAGCACAGCGTCTTAAGCACTGCTATGTGACTCCATGTGATTTGTGCTCCTGCATTGTTTTGGTCCAAAGCCAGATTAATCTCCTAAAAGAAAATATTCAAGGCATGGTACGAACTTCTGCAATTCAGTACATCTGGGGAAGTTTGTCCCCAGCAGAGCTAAATTAAAAATAAACTGGTTGACTGTGAGTCAGGCTGCAAAAATAGGGTGCATGCAGGCTTCAGAAAGACAAAGTATACATGCCAGCTGGCCTAATAAACCACATTTTGTTTTATACTTTTACCACTGGGCTTGTGCAAGGAATGATTACATTGCTCTTTTTTGAGTCATTTATTGAGGCTCTGCAGCACTGGAGAATAGTCAGCTTTGATCTGAAAAGAGATCCAGGTAATTGTGAGTTTCAGATGATCACTTACATTTCCAAGACATCTGAAGAGAATGGTTGATTCTTGCTTGTAACATTGATGTGCAAGGTAGACAATATTTTTTTTCTCTCTTATGGCAATAATTCAAATGGTATTGTCAAGGTTTGGAATTTTGTCTTTCTTTTCTGGCACTTCTGTTGCAACAAAGTGTAAAGCAGCCAGGAGTCAGCAATAGAAAAAACTTTTTCTGTATATTTCAAAAATAATTATTATAAAATCCCCATTTTTAATAGAATACTCTATTTGTCTCTTAATTAATTGATTTTTTGTTGTTGTTGTTTTGTTTGTTTTTAATTTTTGGGGTTTTTTTTTTTTTGTTTGGTTGGTTTTTTTTTTTCTGAACTCGTATTGGGTAATTTATGCAGACTCTGGGCTGTCCTCTGCAGAGGATATGCCCTTCTTTTTCTCTCACAGAGCATTCAGAATAAAGAGATGGAGTATTATTGTTTTCTTCAGCACTGATACTGGAAAACTCAAAGTGAATGTGATGTCATTCATCCTTTGGCTTTGTTTAATTCCAGGTTCAAATAATTCCCTGTCAAGGAAAACAAAAAATACACACACATGATATACACACCTCCAGCACCGGGGTGAGGAAGACAACAGGAGAACGTGTGCGCATCCTCTTTTCATCACCCATGCAGGGGTGTGTGTGTGTAAATCATTCCCCAGGCAAGCCAGCAAATAAGCAATCAATGATCAATGCAGCATACACAGATTTTTCTTCCTGTGAATCTGCCCTTGGCATATTCATCAGCTTTTTTTTTTTTTTTTTTTAAGAAAGGAGGAGAAGGATCATTAAAGCAGTTATAATGAGTATTGGTTTTCAGTACACATGGTTTTCATTCTCAGATTTTTGTCTCTTTGCTGCATGCTAGGGTTGAGAAAATTCCTTGACAAGGTGCTTGTGATTCATTACCTGGATAGTTCAGAGTGAACACAGTGGCTTCCCCAAGGCAGACAGCCTAGTTTATCTCTGCTGGCAAACTGTAGCAGAGGAATGCAATGAAGGCAGTTCTGCCACAGGTGGACTTAATCTCTGAGGATGCAGAGGATCCTTTCACTGCTGTCAGGTGCTGCGGACTCTGCTGTCTTGCAATAAGCTTTAATTTGTGGCTGAAGTTACATAAAAATTCCACCAAAGTCAGCAATATGGGAAATGTGCTGAACTAACATGGTCAGTCACCTGCTTTGAAGGATGCATACTTTCTGGCCAGCTTATGTTCCTGGTGAGATACTGTTTTGGGGAGTGCTGTGCACATCTGCCACAGTGATTTCTGTGACCTCTTTGGGAGAGGGTGTTCCCATGTCACTGCTGAGGATATCAACAGCTTCCTGCACTCCTCAAACACTCTTAACATGTTACACAAACACAACATTGCTGGGCACTCATTGTCCAGGCCATGAGCAATTGCCACACCAGAGGAAACATTTTGGTGGTGTTTATAATGCCTACCACCTTTAAGGTAGGGAAAGATGAAAAAGGAAAAAAGCTTCTGGAAATAGCAGCCTGTGTGATATTAAAAGGAGTTGTCTGACTTGTAGAAAGGAAAAACTAAGGATAACACAGATTTGCTAGTGGGGAAAATTCTAATTGCTTTAGAGGAAATTTTTACTCTAATTAAAATAAGGCAAAATATGAATATCAGAAGTGAACAGGGATGGAACTTCTGAACAAATAATATGGTCAGTGAGCAGAAATTTGTACTTGGACACCAGTATGCTGTTCTTGTGTCCTAAATCAGATCATGAGTGGGTGGCACAGCCTCTCTGTAACTTGAGTCCTTTTGTGAAATCACTGGCGAAAAAATTATAATATTAAGGGTGAAGTATAAAATAAATCCATTGTGTCTTAATTACAGATGACTAAAAGTACAATTTGCAGTGTGCCATCCTCATTGTGTCATGATGAATAACTATTACTGTGATCCATTGTTGTCAGTGTTCTAGTCTAGCTGATACCTGACATCTCATTTCTGCAAATTTTTACATTCAGTCTGTTTTACTTACCTGCCATTAACTTTATACTCTTCTACTCTTTTGTCACAGTTTTATTTTGCCTGAGTGGGTCAGACAAAGAACACAGGAGCTATAGCTAGTTTTTCCTCTTATTTTTGTGGTTGTATTCTTCTGTGAATATGCCTCAATAACATTTATATCATACAGAGAGAGAGCAAATAAAGAGATATCCATTGGGATGACCTTTGTAAGGAAAGTTGAAAATATCATGACAATGTCCAAAAGTAAGTAAAAGATTGCTTTAAAATAAAACAGTAGGAGCAAAAGCACAATGAGGCTGTCCATTGATTTAAGTTCAGAACCATTTTAGAAGAGCTGCAAATGATTGCAAGTCTAGAGACTGTTTAACAAATTTAACCTCAAGCACTTCTATTTATCATTTTTGGCTGGTAGAATTAGCTTCATTTCAGAAGCAATGACAGATGGACTTCTTGATTTATGATATATTTCAGCTGAGGCCTGAAATAGCTTAAAACTCTTGTAGCAGAAATCTTATATATTGATCTATGGGAGGTTTGATCTCCAACAGAAGGTAAGGCAAATTCCTCATACAGCCACTAAGTCACATCTTATAAAGAAAATTAATCAATCTTGATGCTCTTATTTATTATTTTGGGGTTTTTTTAAGGAGATATAATCTTTTGTAGCGAGACTGCTGCTAATAAGGTGAAAAAAAAAAAAAAAAACCATCAATGATTTTGAAAATGTTTTAGAGCAGCAACTTATTTTCCAAGACTGGTCAGTTTGGTCCAAAATTAGATTTATGCTTCTTTGTATGGCTTAATTGTAGTATTTAACAATGGCCTTTTAGCGCTGGCAACCATGACTTAGAAGCTAGGGAGTGAAAGAATCTGGGGACTGGAATTCTGGGCCTGTCTGGGAAACTTCTATGAACATTGGTACTTCTGGTCTTTCAAAAATAGATACATATCAGAAATTCAAAAGATTTTTGAAGTCAGCTCAATTATTTACACTTCAAATTTTCTTGGATGCACATAGAACATTGACCATGTCCTTAGCATTTTAGCATTTGAGTTTATTTGGTTTTCTTTCACTCTGTTTCCTTTTCTACCTACTCTTTCTCATTGCTTTTATCTATGAAATGTAGTAATATAACTGGTCCCTGAAGGGGCAATAATCAGTATTGATTTTATGATTTATAGAAAGTTGATTAATTTTTTTTACTAAGAAACTTATTTTTTTATAGATAGTTATGAGATATAGGTGGAATTGACTGTTTTTTTAATTCAAACACTATTACTGTTGGTCAATTAGGAAATTACTTTTTGGTAAACAAATTTCTAGAACACATTTTATATGTTTATATATTATGTTATATATTACATATTTATATAATACTAGGTGTAGTAAGCTAAGATAAGAATTGTTTCTTATTCTTTTCTCTCATCTTCTCACAGCCTTTCCCAGGATGATATTTAGGAGAGTTGTGTGTTTCTCTTTGTGGCTAGAGAGCTGCTGCCACATTAAAATATGTGCTAGATTTGTTTTTCAGCAAAAACAAACCACAAAGGAGGATTTTAGAGACCTTGCCCACTCATGTGAGAATGCTATACAGGACATCAAAGGGCATCAGGAATTAAACGGACATCAAGAAAACTCTGAATCAGTAGCAAAAGGTTGGTCAAAGAAAGCATGGCCATTGCAGCGTGGGGCAGGTGCTCTAGTGCTATTTGAAACACCCTGGGTGGAGATACTCAGTTGCTGCTTTACCTCAATCTTCAGCAGCGATGTCTTCCAGGCCTCTCTCCTTAAAGAGAAGGAACCACCAACAGTGGATGTAGATCAGATGAGGTCAGGAAAGGCCTGATATCAATTCATTCAGACCCAGAAGAGTGGACAGGCTGTGTGCAAAAGTGCTGAGAGAACTGGCTGGTGTGTGTCACACTGTGGATGCTCTCTCTCATCTTTGATGTACTGAATAGAGCAGGAAGATCCCCAGTGGCTGAAGGAGAACAAATATTCACTGGCTTCATTTCAAACTGAAAGGACAACTAGAGAAGTGACAGACTGATAAGCCTCTCTTTTTTCTCTGCAAAAATCATGGAGTGAGTCTCCTTGGAATGCACTTATGAGCAGAAGCTTGGGAAAGTCAGCATGGATTTAACAAAGGTATAGCATTTGAGTACCTTTTAGAATAACATAACTGAGTTTGTAGTTAAGGAGGCCACAGTAGATGTTTTTACCTGAACTGCAGCAAGGCTTTTGGCACTGCCATCCCCAGTATTTCTGTATCTAATTGTTATGAGTTGACCCTGGTCATCTGCTCAGCACCACACAATCCTTCTTCCCCAGCAGGACTGGAGAGAGAACAGCAAGAGCAACAGTGAAGAAATTCATCAATTGAGATCAACAATTTAATGAGTAAAGGAAAGAAATGGGTAAACCATCCCCACACCAGTGGTGCAAAGGCAATCACTCACCACCTCCCCCCAGCTCAGCAATGTCTTGCAGGACTCAGAGCAAGAGCTGCCTCAGAAAACTCAGTGTGTGGAGAGCAGCACTGCAGAGGAAGACACTGAGGTCTTAGTAAGACCCCAGCTAAATATGTCAGTGTACTCTGGTAGCAAAGAAGGTCCATTTCCTGGACTGTATTATCAGTCAGGAGGTTGAGGACAGCAACCTATTACTCAGCACTTTTAAGACCACATCTAGAATGTTGTGTCCAGTTTTGGCCCTTAATTCAGGAACTAGTGTTTTAGAGGGACCTAATAGGAACTGCCTCATACTTAACACTCAGCAAAAAACAAACCAACCAACCAAACAAAAAAAAAAAAAAACAGCAGAATGTAGGTAACTTTAGATCCCTATCAGGATATTAGTACATGGAATTGGCCATGATTTTTCTTTCACTATGAGGAAAATGGTTTGCTGAAGAGTGTGGATACACTACTACCTAAACCAAGCATTGTTTCTTCACAGAAGATCACCTGTACGGAATTCCAAACTACCAAGGCAAATCAACTTTGATACACTTTAGAATGCCTCCTGAGTGCCATTAGATAGCTACAGACTGTCTGTATCATGTCTGATATATGCTTGCAGGATTGCACTGAGGCAGAACAACCAGGCATGAGACCAGCTGCGAGAACAAAAACACATGTACCTGCTGCACAAAAGGATTTCAATGTTCAAACTTAAGTCTATTTGTCTACATCTATTGCTTCTTTTGTGAGAGAGAATAAAAAATGTTGCTTCAGTTTTCTGAATCCTGTCAGTAAGGATGCACAGCAGGGTGGATAAAACCCATCTTACAAACCGGTAATGTAATTTTCTTTAAATGGAGAAGACAACTTGCCTGATTTTTCAATGTTTCTGTCTTAATCTTTGGAAAACAAAAAATATGAGGGAAAAATGTAAGGTATGAAATTAAATAAACAACTAATTTCTTGTGTTTCACTTTTGAGCTTCTGTTTATCTTTGCATGAAGACAAGCAACTCTGGTGTGCTGCCCTTGCAGTGGGCACTACTTGAGGCAAACCTGGTCAGCACCTGGGTTCAGCTCTCCAGATCACAGGTAACAATAAAAAGACTGAATATTCATTTTGTTATTGAAGTAAAGTGTTCTCAGATTCTACCCTGGAGAGGTTTCTCCTTTGCCTCCAACACCTAAAAGCTGTTAATTTTATTACTGCCCCTGAGGGCTGGAATTTGAGCCATTCCACCAGGTAAACTAGAAAATACCAGCAGTGAAATACCAGATATTCTGTATGTTAATTGGCCTATTTGTTTTTCTTATTTCATGAGAAAAAAAGTAATGAACTAAACATGTTTTCTGATAATCATAATTCTTTGTTTGGTTGGGAGTTTAAGAATGGTATAATTCTTACTTCACATCAGTACCTGCCTGCTAACATTATTACTCCATGAAGTGCTTGCTCTGGGTCCTAGGTAGTAGGAGCCCATTAGGTATAACCACACAGAAATATATGTGCAAAAATCAAACCTCTGTGGTGTAGACTCAGTGAGTTGGTATTAAGTCTTCAGGGAGCAAAAGTGTTACTTATTCCATCTTCAGCATGAGATGCTCCAGGAGCTGTACATCCATTTTCCCTCAGACTGCCCAGTCTGTGCAAAAGACCTCTTCCAGAGTCAGCCATGCTACTGCATGAAGTTCTGCATAGAGCTGCCTGGAGTTCCTCCCGTGCTGAACTAGTCTGTCCTGACTTACCTAGGGTGAAAACAAGGGTGCAGCCTTTTCACTGGGCAAGATTGTCATTTTCAGTGGGATTACTTCAGAAGCAGAAGGGGAAATAAGTCAGCCATCAGTCACTGTCCTTCATTTAGTAAAAATAAACCATGGCTACCTCTCCTGTTCCCACATAGGGGAGAGTGAATTCACCCACAAGGTCTATTTCCACATTTTCAGTAAGAAAGTGTGGTCTGCATGAGATTGTAGTCTGAATCTTCCTCCCCTGTTGGGCATGGCTATTTGGTCTGCCTTCAGTAACATTTTAAGAGCTCTATCTTAGCTCTTAACAGGACTGCAATCTTTTGCAAGCAAATATGTTAAAACCAACCACTAGCTTGTGGAAGAGGTTTCTGCAGAAGAACATCAGAGGAATAGTTTTTGGTCCTATTTCTTTGCATGGGAAAATAATATGCTTTCTACACATTAATAAAATAAAACAAAAAAACCCCAACGAAACAGCCCAAAAAGAAAAAGCCACACAAATAAAAAAATACTCAGCTACAATGGATCACATTGTCTTCTCAGGTATGGTTTTGGATAATACAAGAAGAAAAAGGTGGTGACAGAATTAGAGAGAGCCATACCTTCTTAAATACACAGAGTCTGAGTACTGGAAAAGAAAATTCCAGATTTAAAATATGTTCTAGTTTTACTACTTTTAAATAGATCGATCTATTTTATTGCCAACTATAATTGTTAAGGCTCATCTGCCTTCTATACTTAGTCAACAGTGTACAGTTTTGTAGGTTTCAACATTGAGCAGCAAGAAGTTTCACCTGCATGTATCCTTCTTTTTGCTTCCTGGAAATGCAAGAGGCTGGGCTGAGAGCCCAAAGGAAAATGATCCTTAAAATTTAGAAGCATTTACATAATCCAAATTGATTTAAATATGACTTGGGAAGTTAGGTGGTCTCAATTATTTACAAAAATAATGTTTGGAGGTGTCAAGTATAGTTCTTGTACTAAAGCTCATAAAGCTGTTTTCATTCATATTTAAGATAGGAAACAAACATATTGGATATCTGGAAAAAATAATTTTGAGTCCTGGGAGGGTAGAAAGGGCTAAATATTTGTGTGTGCATTGCAGTAAAATGATTGCACTACTTTAAAATATAACAAAATCAGCTAAAATTAAAAATTTGAGTCTTGGCACATAATAACCTGAATATATCCATCAACTTTGTATTTATTTATTTGGCATTTCTTTATTGTTTCTATTTTTTTACAGCAATTGTATTAGTGAATGACATTTTCCCCTTTCTTATTTTCTCACTATGCTTTTCAGACTTTGGGTCAGCACTCTTTAAATAAGCGTTTTGACCTATCAATGAAAAGTGCTTTACACACTGTTGTAGTATTAGCAACATAAAACTTGAGTCTGTGTAAAATCTTATGTGCAAAACCTGATAAATTAAGTAATAACATTTCTTATACATTAAAGTATAAAAGCTGCAACTGAATGGCAGATGAACCTATCTTATGTTGCAGTGTGATCCCGAAAGCAGTCAGGTTTTGCTAACTGAGTAAAAGCTTCAATCTTTAGTACGCCTCTATTCTCCTCAAATATTCCTCAAAAAGCTGAGAAGCCTCAGCCGGTGTTGAAACGACTGTCTTCACTTTAGCAGTTTCAGTGTGGAAAAGGGTCTCTTGGACATTCAGTCATACTATTTTTGTGAAAAAAAAGTTGAGTATGTAATGAAAAGTGAATTTTCTGCAGTTTTTCTTTCACTCAGAAGAATAGTGAACAAATGCAACTGTTTAAGTTACAAGGCTTCAGCTTGTAAGTCTTAAGCTTGTAATTTCTTCTAGGAGCTTTCTGCTACTCAGAAATCCTGTTTGAAGACTGTCATGATCACTTCACAATCACTTAACTTGGGTTCTGGAGGTTGGTAAGAGCTATTATAACCACGTGCTACCTGAGTCAGGCACATTTCACAAAACAACTCTGCAAGAAATCTTTGGACACAAACAGCTGTAATAAATCTGGTTGCTTGAGTGCTGGCAGCCTGCTGCTTCTTTCATTTCCATGCTAACCATGCATATGATAGCTCATCCAAAAAACATATCTCACAATTTTGCATTGTCAGACTTGTAACAATGGATTCATGGGGACTGTGTGGTTTCAATTTGTGATATCTTTTTGATTTTTACACACTGCAGAGAAACACAAAAATTGAATAAAATAAATAATAAAATATCCAAGAATGAAAGCTTTTACAGCTGTGGCTTGTGGTGGTCTTTTCTTAAGACAGCTTCAAGGCAGTTTTTAGGTGATTACACACTGAAAATATTATGTGAATATTCATGATATTGATAGCCAACACTAATTCACAGGAATGGATTATGGGAATTCCCTCTCATCTGTTTACAAAGAATTTACAAGCCATTTTTCTGGACCTAAATTCTGCAATAAGCCTGTTCTTCTGCACTGATTTCAAGAGTCAGCTTGCTGCTGTCAGTGATTATCAGTTGCCTTTACTGCTGTTCAGCTTGTTTAGGTTTAGTATTCGGTGTTATCAGGCTACTGAATCGACAAGTCTGATAGATGCTGTGTCTGTGCTTGCTGCAGCCATAGATAACCGCCTAGTCTCTATACCTCAAGGAGAGATCACTCCATCACAACATTTCATTCTGTTCAACCAGTTTTCTCTGGAAAAGGAGAATTTGCCAATATTTACCTCAGCATAACATATTCCCAGTTAATAACAGGACCAATTCAATGCCATGCTGCAAACATATCACAGCATAATCTCTGTTTGTTGCTTTCAGTCATTTTGTAAATCTGCATGAAACAGCCCTTTCACTTGCAACATGACTGAAAATCTTTACAAGATAATAAAAGGAAATTTAAGTTGAATGCTGTTGTTAAATGGAGATTATTGACCGTTTCCTTCACGCCTGCGATAGAAACTGACACAAAATTCTTGCTTCATCCATCTGAGTGCTCCTTTTCCATGATGGGAAAGCATCTTAATCCATCCCTGCACTGATCCTCCTGGCCACAAGAGCTTCTCTGATAGCAAAACAATTGCTCTCTATATTGAAGTGTTTGTTAGAAAATTCTGGAATAACTTCTGAAGTTTACACGCACCGATTGGTGTTTTTACTTTGCTCTGGAAGGAGGATGCCTCTCTGCAGGTCTCAGGCTACAGGGCATGCCTGGAACCCCTCACCAGGCCAGGCAAGTGGGAGACAGTCTCAAAGCAGGCAGGACATGGGTACTTATTGAGGATCTGTGCTGCCAGGTAAGGGAACTGTGGGGGACAGTCATAAGACAGGCCAGTGCTCAGTAGCCTGGGCTGCACCCAAAGCAGCAGGGGCCAGCAGGGTCTGCAGGTGGGGTCTCACCAGAGGGAAGGGATTCTGCCCCTCTGCTCTGCTCTGGTGAGACCTCATCTGCAGCGTTGCATCCAGCTCTGGGGTTCCCAGCACAGCAATGACTGAGTCCAGAGAAGGGCCTCAAAGACGATCAGAGGGACAGAGTACCCATTCTATGAAGACAGGCTCAGATTTGGGATTGTTTAGCCTAAAGAACAGAAGGCTCCTGGGAGACCTTATTTCAGTACCTAAAGGGGGTCTACAAGAAAGCTGGAGTGGGATTTTTTACAGGGGAATGTAGTAATAGGACAAGAGAGAATGGTTTTACACTGGAAGAGTGTGGATTTTGGTTAGACACTAGGAAGAAATTGTTCACTGTAGGGGTGGTGAGGCACTGGAACAAGTTGCCCAGAGATCTTCGGCCCTGGAAATGTCAAAGGCCAAGTTGGATGGAGATTGGAGCAACCAGGTCTAGTGGAAGGTCTCCTTGCCTACGGCAGGGAGGTTGGAATTAAACGATCTTTAAGAGCTCTTCAAACCCAAGCCATGCTAAGATTTGAATTCTTGATTGTTTCCAGTTGGATATTCTCCTTGAGTGCAGGCTATCATCTGCATCTTCTCTCTCTGAGAGAGGTCATGGTTCCTATGCATAATCTTGCAAAGTTTTATTTCCCTGTCTCAGGTGCTGCTGTTCTGCCTTTATGGAATATTATATTCAGTCAGAACTGTGAAATTTTGGTGTGGGAGAAGTTTGCACTCTAGGGGACAGAGATCTGTTACAGTCCAATCTGTAAATCTGTGTGGGCAAGGAAAATACTACTGCAGGTGGAGGATCTCAAGTGCTGCAGAGCAGTGGTGGAATCTGTTTTTTGAGGTTTTTGGAATGTCCCTGAACTAGATCTTAAACAACTTGACCGAGAGGCTAGGAGATAATGTAGATGTAGAGAGAATAAGTATGACTGAGCATATTTCTTATCAGCTGTCATCACTGCTGCAGGGAAAGTTCTTGAGGCAAGACAACTCTATGAGGGTTTCAACAGTCTGTCTCCTAAAGTGAAGAAGTAGAAAGCACTGCGGTTTCCAACAAATAAACAAAATCAAGTCTTTTTTATTCTTCTGCAGTTGGAGTCCATTTCTCATGAGTTACAGAGAAATATATAACTCGTAGTTTTTTTTGCAGTGTGGTGCACACTAGAATGCTCTTGAAACTCACCTTTTGGTCTTGAAAATTCTGTATACTTAAATGTTGCTTTAATTTTATTCTGTATTTCCCCCAAAGCATAAGAGATTTAGTGTATCCAAACGATTAACAAATATTGGCAGTCAGGTCTCTGTTTTCTCAGCTTGCATGCTAGGTGTTAGCATTATTCAATTTAAAATGATTGAGATAATGATCTTTCTCCTTGTAACATGTTACTTTATCTAGCCTGTACAGCCCACTTTTTTCTCAGTAAGGTTACATGTCATGGGAGTTTTTGATGCTGATAAATAATAAAATTTAAAATCTGTCTGATTTCTTTGCACTTGTGGCAAATTCAGCTTTGAAAAAATATTCCTGGATTTAAATGTGTAAGTGCAAATTTTTCATGGAATTTTTGTTAGAAGTATGTGATAACCAGAAAAAGATAGATTCCATGGGCTTTAAAAGGAAATAGACATAATCATTTTGAGTTGAACTCAAGCAAAACTGTGAAATCAGTTTGATTTTACGTTATAAAGAAAATAATATGAGTTTAATTTTATACTATATTTGAATGCAGTTCTTTAATATTTACCGGTAAAGTTCAGTAAAATATTTGGTTATAATGAGGATTTTGCTTTACTGTTTAGAAGATATTATTTCACAATATGTTCTTCTAGAACCACTCAAAGGTTTTTAAACTAGTGGTTCCCTTTCCAACATTACTTTTTCCACAGTGAAAATAAGGTATCTTTGGGAATTCCTAATTGAAAAACTTCCTTTTCTGTAAGTCTCTAGTCCAACGTCCTACTCAGAGCTCTCCTACAACTGTCAGCACTACCTTGGGTTAACTGTGACACTGCCCTGCTCTCCTGCTGTCTTAAAAACTGCTAAGGGTAGGGAAGGTCATGTGTCTATACATACATCAGTATAATTTTTCAAAGTTTAGATTTCCATTTCAAATTAGATTTTGTATTTCCATTTCTGAAAGTATTGGAGGTGTACAGAGAATAATTAATGTAGCAGAGTGAAGATAGTATCTAATAAATTCAGTTTTAATTTTAGAAAGTTTCACAGTTTTGATTATGGTCTTCTAACAAATTGTTCAGGATCTGTTCTAAATTCTTTTGAAAGCAGGGGAAAAGAGCAGATTTAGTTGCAGTCAGAGCCACCTACTCTAGCATCAGCAGAAGTTTTCCATGCAGGTATATTTCTACCACAGAGTGCTGATGCACTGAAGGTGAAACACCCTGTGGAAATGTGTCAACACTAATAAAGCTTTTGAAGAATATGAAATATCTTTCTTCTTTCTTTTGGGCCAGTTTGGCTGCCAGACTCTTTCCTCCTCAGCAGATCACTGACAGGCTGCTGTAATGAAAGGCTTCAAGATTCCCTTTGGAACTACACCAACATGTACAAGTGTTACACTTCCATTAGATTTTTTAGCCTCTTGATGTTTCCTCCTCTCTGCTGGACAGATTTGTCTCAGGGTTTGCAGGCAAGCTGCAATTTCTTCCTAGACCAGGCCTTGATCAGAGCTTCTGTGGGCAGATGTACTCTACAAGATCTGTGAAATCAATAGAAAGGGGGAGATAAACTGTTTTCCTGTAGTTCATGATGTTCTGCCTCTTCTCAGGTATGGAATAAGCATTGTAGGAATTGTGCAAGATGGCATGTGGAATGAAACTTTAGTATAGCAAACCAGTTAGGATATAGGTACTCTTTGGAGCATAATTCTAAGCTTCTGAAACAAGAGACATTTTTAAACATAAAGAAAAAGTGTGCTTTTAGGCATATCATTTAGTTGAAAAACAAAAAATAAACTAATTTATGAGAGTCTGTAATATTTCAATGTGTCTACACTACTTATGTGTGATTTCTTGCCTGTCTTAAAAACGAGAAGAAAGTTTCATGACTGAAGAGCTCATTATATGTTATTGAACCTCTATAGTTTTAATATTTAAACATCTCTGCAGTGTCTTGATTTATGTGAAGAACTGGTCTTAAAAGTATTGCTTATTCTTAGGGAGAAGTTTTGTTAAGTACCCATTGCATCTCCTGATTTCCATTGCTTTCTGCAAATATTACTTTAAATTTTGTAGCATACCATTCTTAATATGTACTGGAGTTTTTCCTGCATAATTGTACATTTTCTCTACTTAAAGAATCATAGTTGTTGGAGAACCATCCCAGGCTGAACTAGAAAACATTAACAGAGAACATGCATGGTGGTTCAGAAATTGGCCCTGTTACTCTACTGAAAAGGGGGAAATAGTAAGTTTATTAAACTAATACCAGTGATGTTTTTGAAATGGATGGGATAAATAGCTTTTTTGGTATTCAGATGAGAAAAATGCATGACCACATACTGTGTGACAGCCTGGTATTAGAATTTCAAAACTTGCAGACTTGTTTCTGGTATTAATGAGATTTTCTTAGAGGAACTTTCTCTTGGTACTGTATGTAGAAGTAACTTTTCTGCTTTAATCAAAAGCAGGTTTATTTTAAGTCTTTACAAATTCCAGTTTATCCCTGGATGTCCCTTTCACAACAGATTTCTTTTCGTATCTTACTATCTGTAAAAGGTTACAGGGAAACATCATACAGGAAAGAAGCAGAGGTTATGTGGCTGGAGTTACAGGCAGAGATATGGGTTCTCACCATGGGTTCAAAAGGACTATGATGACACTCTGCAGGTGTTTGGGACTAGTCAGCACAGATTTATGAAGGGAAATGTGGTCTGACAGTCTGACACAATTTGATGATTGGTTTGGCAGGTGAGGACAGAGCACTGGATGTTGTTTATCTTGAATTTAGAAAGGCTTTCAACATTGCCATCTATAACCTCCCTCTTGGACAAGCTGATGAATTACAGTGTAGACAAGTAGACAGTGATTGAAAAGTAGCTGAATTGCTGGGCTCAGACTGTTGTCAAAAGCAGCACAAAGCCCTGCTGGAGGTCAGGTATTAGTGGTGTGCCCCAGGGGCCGATAGTGGGTCTGATCATGCTTAACACCATGAATGACCTGGACAATGGGGCAGTGCACTCTCACCGCTGATGGATAATGCAGAGCCAGGGCAGGGAGGTTAGTGATTAGTTAACAAGCTGAATGTCTTGTCTTTCACAGGCAGCTTGACAACCATGAAGCCAGAAGGAGTCTCATGAAGTTTAGCAATGGGAATGCTGAGTCCTGCACACTGGGGAATAGTCTCACAAACTTTAATAACAGGAAATACAAAGTCTTGAATGGAGGTCAGGGATTAGCAACCCCAGGGGCCGACCTGGACAATGGGGCAGTGCACTCTCACCGCTGATGGATAATGCAGAGCCAGGGCAGGGAGGTTAGTGATTAGTTAACAAGCTGAATGTCTTGTCTTTCACAGGCAGCTTGACAAGCTGGAGCATGAAGCCAGAAGGAGTCTCATGAAGTTTAGCAATGGGGAATGCTGAGTCCTGCACACTAGGGGAATAGTCTCACAAACTTTAATAACAGGAAATACAAAGTCTTGAATACCAGGAGGAGCAACCCCATGTACCAGCATAAGCTCAGGGCTGAGTGGCTGGTGACCACCTCTGCAGACCTGGGAGTCCTGATGGGGAACAAGATGAACATGAGACAGCTGTGTGCCCGTGCCACACAGGCTGCAGTAGGAAAGCTGTTTCACAGAATCACAGAATATTGGGTTGGAAGGGACCCACAAGGATCATCCAGTCCACCTCCTGGCCATGCACAGCACCATTCCCAAGAGTCACACCCTGTGCCTGAGAGCATTCTCCAGAAACTTCTTGAACTCTATCAGGCTTGGTGCTGTCACCACTTCCTTGGGGCCTGTTCCAGTGCCCAACCACCCTCTGGGTGAAGAACCTTTTCTAATATTCAGCCTAAACCTCTGCTGACTCAGCTTCAGGCCATTCCCTCCTGTCACTGGTCACCAGAGACAAGAGATCAGTGCCAGCCTGTCCCCCTCATGAGGAATTTGTAACTGCAATGAGGCCTTCCCTCAGTCTCCTCCAGGCTGAACAGGCCAAATGACTTCAGCTGGCCCTCATATGGCTTCCCCTCAAGACCCTTCACCATCTTTGTTGCCCTCCTCTGGATGCTCTCTAGTAATTTAATGTCTTTCTTATATTGTAGCACACAGCACTTGAGGTGAGGCCGCCCCAGCTCAGAGCACAGCAGGACAATCCCCTCCCTTGCCTGGCTGTGATGCTCTGCCTGATGCACCCCAGGACATGCCTGGCCCTCCTGGCTGCCAGGGCACTGCTGGCTCATGGTCATCTTGACATCCACCAGGACCCCCAGGGCCCTTTCCATGGCACTGCTCTCCAGCATCTCATTCCCGGTCTGTACCTACATCCAGGATTGACCTGGGGCTTTCCTTGCTTTGTTCTACTTCATGTGGTTGGTGATTGCCCAGCCCTCTAATTTGTTGAGATCTCTCTGCCGAGCTTCCCTGCCTTCAACAGAGTTGACAGCTCCTCTCAGTTTTATATAATCCATCCTTTCCAGTCCTGCTTCCATGTCGTTAATGAAGATGTTGAAGAGCACAGGGCAGAGGATGAAGCCCTGTGGAACCCCACTAGTGACAGGTCACCAATCTGGTGTGACCTAATTCACCATAACCCTTTGTGCCTGACCCGTTTCCAGCAGGCCAAGGAAGGTGATCAGCACGGGTGAGACAAATCAGGTCTGCTGTGCCTGGTTTTGTTCTCTTTGGTGCAAGGAGGTCATGGACAAACTGTAGCATGTTCAGCAAATGGTCATGGAGCATGTGTTGGAACAATGCTCCATGTGAGTTGTTGATTTCTATCATATTTATTTTGTTTGGGTTTTTTGCTTTTATGAACTGGTTTTGCTTATTACTTGTTTTGATCTATTTATTTACTTCCTATTTTAATTTGCAAAATAAATTTTATTATGTAAAATAATAGCATCTCAAGCCAAAGCAAGAGGTAAAAGTAAAGATAACTGATTTTGGTTTTAACCTCTTTTCTTTTCAGAGCTATTTTGGCTGAGATGCATGATATTCCTTTTGTTTTTTAATTCAAAAAAATGATGAAAGTCTTCAATGTTTTGAAAAGTGAAGGGGGTTGGCATGCCTTAAAAACTACTTCAACATACTCTGCAAAATCCAAATTATATGACACCAAGTTTGATTTTAGAATGAGCTGTTTTTACATCAAGATTGAGCTCATAATAAAATAATAATGAAAGTGGATATTTCATATTTTTGATATATAGTCTAAGAATAATTTAAAATCATATAAGAATACTGGTTTCCTAGGGTGTCTGTGTTGAAAAGAATTTCAGGGAAAGAGGGTAGAGTTAGGAAAATGAGAAGTGTGGCTGACTCCTAAATGTACTTTCCACACTAAGCAAATAAACCCCAAGTTTGTGATGTTTGTTGTGCCCTAAAGCCAAGTGTTAAGCTTTAAGTTTTCCCTCAGGTGGCAGCTAAAAAGGAGCAGCACAGTTTCAAGACAGGATCCTACAGGCACAGCTCAAGCTTATCAAAACTCATTCCTTGTCCTCCCCTGTCTCACCCCAGGTCAACAAATAAAGTGAATTCTAATTTAAGTGCCCTGCTTCTGGCAATACTCACTGTCTTAGGATCAGACTCTACTGAAACTGTTTGAATTAAAAGGTCCAAACATAAATGTTTTATAAACTGTGTGAAGAACCTTGTCCTAAAGAAACAACCTGTTTTGTTCATTTGTGATGAATTGCCGCAGACTGGCTCCTTTACAGCTGTATGTTTACACAAAGAGTGAAGCAAAATTAAAGTGCCATCAAAGTTTTCTTCATTATGTGCTAGAAAAGCCTGACGTGGTGCTTGTTTGAGTACACTGTTGTGGTCCTCAGATTTGCTGTCTGCCGCTTCTTCATGATAAGCAGAAAAACATAGATTAGACCTTTATTTTTTCTGGAAAAAGCCTCATGATCTCTGAGACTTGTTTTCTCTCCCTCTCTGGGTGCCTGTGGCTAGGCTGACTGCTCACTCTAAAGCCTGTGCAAAACTTGCAATTGTTTTATGGGGATAGAGGAAAGCAGCTGGTGGATGCAATTGCGCTTCCACCTTCATTTAATCGAGTACCATTCCTGGACACAAGGCACAAAGGCAGCCAGAAGGAAAGAAGGGATCCTCTTTGAGACCCCCAGGAAGTCACCATAGAATCAGTGTTTGGTAACTGTGGCTGAGTTGTGACACGCCAGCATTTTGAATTCAGTTTCTCTCACTGTACACTACTTGTGTCTTCTCAGCTTTCTAGTTTCATGCAAATCATTATGAGGTTGGTTTTGAAGGAATTGATACTGCATAATCAGGTCTGAGGACAGGAAGGAAGACCAGATAGGTCTCTGTTTAATTATGTCTCATCTAAATGCTAAAATGTTAGCTAAATTTCTTCAGAAGGGAACAAGGAGAAAAACATATGAAGCAAAAATATAGAACAACAGCATCAAAGAGACCTGAAGAGGTTGAGTGTGTATCAAAGAGACAGCAGAGCTCTCTGTCTCAGGCTGTTACTGACTTATCTGTGCAAAACTATGCTTTACACATCCTTGAATTTCTAGAAAGGTGCTGTTTATCTAGCAATATTGAATATTGATGGTTCCATAATCAGCCAACCAGAAGAGGCCTATGGTCGCTGTCTGAGCCTGTCTCACTTTTTCAAGTTTCTTTCAGTTCTTTAGGTCTCTGTCATTTTCCTGGAGAAAATTACTGAAGCTTGTTATGCTTCACTTCAGAGGCACTGTCTCTTCTGTGATCCTTTTTCACATCTGTCCCAGAGGTGATGAAGTGAAAGAAGCTTCAAAGTGATAGGAAGATGGAGATCTAGAATAGAAGTAGAAGCTATTGCAGAATATTTTTTTTCAGTATTGTTTATTTAACATATAAAGGAAATTAATAAAACTGTATTTCTCATATGCCACTTTTTTCAAATAAGATAATCTGTTGATTGTTGGAGAGAATCTAGTTTACCTGGCAGTCTAGAAATTAAAAAACCACAAAATCCCTCACATTTAATTTTACATTCATTTGCCTTTCTTCTTATATCTAAATAAATAATTTGTTTGAATGATTTATGTTTTGGAGCCTACGCAGAGGCTTTATCAAAGTACAGCATGTGTATTTGTATTAATGGGATGATTCACTGCAGGATTTTCTGTCTAGTGCCAGAGTCCTCTATCTCCAGTGATTATTTCTGTCATCACATGCTTTACTTATTTATTTTTTGGCTGACCTTTTGAAAGCATCATCTTTCTTTATTAAGTGTTAGTCAAGAAAATCCTGACTTGTAAACTGCACACTTCTTCAGTACTTACAAGCCATCAGTTGTTGATGAAAAACGGAGAAAACCTGAAAGAATTGCTTTGTGAGTAAGGCTTTTGCACAGCATTCAGAAAACCTGTTTAATTTGTGGTTTTGCCACACATTTCTTATGTGGCTGCTGGAGAATTGTGTAGGCTCAGAATCCAAGCTGTTTAAACATGATAGTGATAATTCCTCCAACTTCGTATTCACCTTGCTCCTGCATTACACCCTTTCCAGAAAATGCTATCATTTTTACTGCATTTCCACAATGTAGAACAGTGGACTTCTTTAGGTCCACAGTAACACAAAGAGTTGCATTAGAAGCAGCAAATCATCCCTCTTTGTACAAATATATTCAATGGGAAACAATGAGTGGGCCTGCCAAGACTTATCCTGTAGGTATGGCATTAATATCTTCTAGAGTCATACACCCCAGCTATTTCTAATTTCCTGTCATTTGCCCAGGGATATCTCTAAGAATATAAGGAAGAAGGTGAAGAAAAATTTCTTCATCAGACTCAGTCACTCATAAATATTGTTGTAACAGATCTGTATCTGAACTGGCAATGCTTTATTAACTCTTTATCAGGGGTAACATGCTGTCTCCTGGGCAGGACAGTGCTCTAAGTGTGTGGAATGAGTGGACAGCTGAAATGAGTCCCCAGTGCATCAGTTTGGAAAGAGTGCTTAAAAGGTTTACATGCATTTAATGAAAATTTTGTCCAGTGTCAGAAATGCAAATTGCAAAAATTATCAGGTTTATTGAGAATTACATAGAATTCCTCCAGAAAGGAAGGGATCTAATATCTATCTGTATAAATTCGATCTGAAGCTTCTAAATGAAACTGAATCACATTCCATATCTTTATTTTTCCTTAATAAACACGAATAAAATTGTATTTCTGTCATGAGAAACACATGGATTTACACTCAAAATGTAATTCCTGTCTTCCCAGGGAAAGCTCTCCAAATTCAAAGAACTACTAATGAAATAATTTTGCCTTCAAGTTACTTTGAAGTATTTAATGTGACTGTCAGAATCAAGCACTACCAAGAGCTAATTTCCAGATAAGTAATAAAAAGATGGGACTATTATGCCATCCCCTAGACTACCTAATATTGTGTAGGATATCCTGTCCTGGCCTCTGTAAAAAGTTAGCACCTGTCATGAAGTAAAATCCCTGCATCCTGTGTTTGGGTACTCACAAACATTGGTAGTGATCACCAGGATTTTTTCCAGTTTCTCCAGAAGGAGAGGCTTCATGCTGCTCTCCCTGGATCTGCAGAAATCCCTGTGGCTGTTTGGGAAGCAGGTCATTCAAAGTACTTGCCTGGAGAAATGTGTTACACACATAGGCTAAGAATTGGGGAGTTTCTCACACAAATCAATTTTGACAAGAGCAGACCAGAAAAAAATGCTCAAGTTAGTTTAATATTTCATCTGGGCAGCCTGTGTGGAAAGCTAACAACCACCCACTTGCCTTGACCTGTTGAAAAGTGTCAAAGAATTTTCAAAATTTGGCTGCACTTTGGGCAACTGCAATTGTTGACCAGACAGAACCTGAGCCCTGGCAGTTCCTGAAGGAGATTCTGCACATGAAGTCGTGTTAGAATGAAGGCTGAAGCATTTACAAATATCATTTAAAACTTGTAACTCTTAATGGTGTTAAGAGTTCAAGAATTCAAGACTGCATATTAACGTAATTGAAGGTCATTAGGGAAGCTGCCATAAAACTTTTTCTTTACCTGTTAAGAGAGCTCATGGTGTAGCAAAATGATTTGACTCAGACTAGATCCTACCTTTCAAAGAGGTTTTTGCATTTTTGAGATAGATTTTTTTTTCTTTAGCCACTGAAGGAGATGGAAAGCAAAAGAGATGCTGAAGTATGCATTATGTAGCCCTTTGTCAAATCATGCATGGATAGCATTGGAGTTCCTCTGGTTCTGTCTTTCTGGCATCCTCTGGAGGAGAAATCTTGACTAGAGAAATCTAAATTGAGAAATATTCTGGCTTCTGCAGCAGAAGACAGAAAGAGGACTGAGTAAGGAGTGACAAAGAACAAGCACTTAAGGTGTCATCTTGAAGTTTAGAAGCAGATTTTGCAGTGGTAGGAACTGAAGCAGCCCCAGCAAAAAGAACAACTACTGAATCAACACGCGGAGTCATGTTGCACAATTTCTCACTTTTGGTCTTTGGAACAGAGAAAGAAGTTTTCAAGGAAGGTGCAGAAGTAGTACAAATGAAAATAAAGGTTGTTAGGTGTTATCCTTTGACATAAACATTTCTATATCTAAAATGTTGTTTCCCTACCTTACAGAATAATTCAGAATAGTTCATTCTAGCTTTAGTGTGCATTTAACCCCATGTTTCTTTGTCCTTTATGTTCTTCTGTGTTGTTACAGTCCTGCTGCTGCTCCTAATTTCATGAGTCCTCTTTTTCCAACTTCTTGCTTGCCTGGAGCATTGACAACTCTGTTATTCCATGTGTCCCCAGGTTATTGACCACCATGTACTACCTTCTCCCAGTCTCTTCCACTATCCCTCAGCACATCTTGCATGTCTTCCCATGCTCATTTATCCTTCTGTACATGATGCTTGAGTGAGGTTAGAAATAGGTGAAATTGTAGGCAGCAGTGAAAACCAAGGCAGCCTGGAGAACAGAAATTGCATTCAAGGTGCACCCCTCTAGGATTCTTTCCTAATCCTATCAAGGTTGTCAAGCTGGAGGGTGATAGCTCTGTTGGGAGATGCAGTGTGCCAATAACTTGGATGAGCTGGAATCTGAGAGTCTTTCATTGGAAATGACACACTTCAGAGTATTTGTAAGTGCTATTACTAAGAGGCTGTCAGAACTAATTTTGATGAAATGACCCTTAGAAAGTTACAATTACTTAATTGAAAGGAGGGAAAAAAGTATCTGAGACATTTTCCCAGCTATATGAGTGGGTTCTTCTTCCCCACTCCCTAGCCAACTCAATCTCCAGTTCCAAACAATTCACTCCTTAAAGACAACATTGTGCAGTTTCTGCAGATATTCTGCTATGTAATTAAAACAAATTTCACGGCATAAGAGTTGATACCTTTCAGGCTGTTTTACCTTTAAGCCCTGCTAAATTTTCTTTCTTTCTGCTCCCTCCAAGACCATGCATAATAATAATGTCCAGAAGAAGTAGCAGTTGTTTACAGCATATTTGACACAAGAATAGAATACTTAAATATAAAAAAAAAACAGTTTGATTTTTATTTTAAGATTTACTACATTGATTTTCTTTTCTCTTAGGGATATGCTGTCTTTTCAAAAGAAAACAGTCTTGGTGAGAAATAAAAAATAATTTATCAGATGCATACAATGAAAGTAAAGCAATTCAGCTCAGCCAGTTTATTGTATAAATTATCATCAGCAGGGAGTAGGAGGAAAACATTCATTTTAGACAAACCATCCTCTCAGTAAATAGCTATTATTTCTTATCTCAGAATTTTTCCTATAAAGTTTTACTATAAGGAAGAAGACACAGATTTTTTTCTTAAAGCTCTTTGTGTGCATGAATAATAGGGAAATACAAAGATTATTTATGTTGGACCACAATGCAAATTGTATCCCAGGGATTCCAGAGTGTAATGGAGAGCATCCTTTTGTTTGGGATTTTTTTCAGTTTGTGTGTTATGTGCCTTTAAAAAGCAAGTAAGTAGATCAGACCCTCCAGTTCAGGTTGTTCTTTTTCTTGGAAGTAGCTGAGTCTGTTTCTGTAGGGCTCTTGCAGCCTGCAGGTAGAGCCTGTGTTTCACAGGAGGCACTACAGGCAGCAGATAAAACCCATGTCTGAGGTAGGACAGGGAAACCCCAAAGGCTCAAGAGGATTGTGCAGTTTCCTGCACTCCAAAAAGTTCTTGATGACACCAAAAGACTACAATAGATAGAAGGGAGTGTGATTTATGAGCTTTTAAATTTTCTAGTTTGCCCATTTTTATAATTTAGGAGGGGTTTTATGCTACCTTTTATTTTCTCTGTTTAGAAAGTAAAGTATTCTACATTCTTAGATAAAAGATAAAACCTGCCTTCCTTTTTTTTTTTTTCTTACCTTTCCTTAGTCTCATTTTAAAACCTGCCATTCTTACAAAAGTTCATGGTAAGCTCATTACTGACATCACTCAAAACTGTAGTTGCTACTGAGTATTTTTGTAGATTTTAAGAGCACTTGTATGCAACTATTTCTCTTATCTATTGGTCAAATAACTCAAATATAAATAGGACACATTCACAAAAAATATAATAAAAATAATAAAGAGCAAAAAATGTAAAGAAACGATCAAAGTAGTAGAAAAAAAAATCAACCAATTTAAAATTCTTGCTGATTTTGCGCATTTCAGTCTGCTGAGTTATTACAAGGCATATTCTAATTTTCCAGATCTAGCTGCTTGATTGATCCTGAAGTGTGGATTCTGCAGTCTCTCCAGCACATTATAGGTCTCTGGTATTTTAACTCACTTCATTCTACTATCTGATAGACTAACTTAGTACTACTGTGAGCATTCTATTGCTCTTACTCAGGTTTTGTTAGGATTAATGTCAGACTGAAAGTGGTTTTGCCTCCTGTGTTGGGTTTTTGAATGCATTCATGACCAAATAATTCCCAGTCACCAGCCCTGGCAGGAAATGTTGATTGGCATTGGCAAGATAGGAACTCTTCCATTTGTTGTAACCTGCTGTTTCGATGTGAAAGGTCAAATGAGCACAGCTTAACAGAGCAGTTGGGAATTTGCAGTCAAGTCCAAACATGTGATTGTTGTATTGGCTGGGATTCTGTATTGGGGACTTTCAAAAGATTTAGACATTTGGCATCAGAGACTTGAGGCTTTCAGCCAAGAGTTGGGTTTGTTATTCCAGCTTTCTGTCCTCTCCTGCACAATTTGTTCACTCAGCTGCGCTTGATCCTCCAGCTCTTCCTTCTTAAGGGGTCCTCCTGCCTTGCCTTGTTTTCTCTCATCATTTACTCAAGAGCTCCTTGTTTTTTTCTCAGTGAAAGGAGGAATTTTGTGTTTTCATTTTTATGTTTGAATGGACTTTTGCCGACCTGTTTGATGAGTGAAAAATCTGTCAAACAGCTGCCATAGCTTACTGCAACCTTTTGAGGTTTGGATAAGCCCTTCCCTGCCCTACCTGAAGCATAAATGAAATGACCTTTTTCCATTATAAAGTTTATGATTTAAAAAATTTCTGCCTGGACAAATAATTGTTAGGCAACATCTAACAATAATTCCCATCAAGACAGACAGGTGGAAACACAATTTTCTATTAATGCATGATATCTTTTAAAGAGAACTGTTGATAAAAAAGGTTTCTTAGGCATTTTCTGAAACAGTGTTCTTTTCTGTCTTCTGCTGATATTAAAAGTTCTGAAGAACCATTTTAAAAAGAATTCTTATAGAACCTGTTGTAATAGCTACAGATAAGTTTTAGTAAAAGCTTGTTTTAGGTGTAGAAGCAAATATAGCTGAAAAATATGACATCAATTAGAAAATTCCTCAGTAAACATTTATATATTTACCATATGAGTCTGTGTGACAGAAAAATTCACATCCAAATAAAAATACACACAAAACACTGTTGTTGGGTTTTTTTTTCTTTCCTGTAAACTAATATTTCCAGAAGCTGGGTTTTTCAGAGGATCTCTAGTTAATAAGGGTTTTTTCATTTGGGTCTTTAAGGTTGACTGGTTTTGTTTTCATCCAAAAGAATTGGCTACTGCTGCTGCTGGGAATAAATAATAGCAGTGATGCTGTGTTTTTTCTTTATTCCTTCTCTGTCTTAGTACAGAAAAGATGTCTTATCATGCACTGGAAGAATGTAAGTTCATTTTCCTTTGCTGTACAAAGTGATTCTAAAACTTCTTCAACAGTAGTTATGGTGGGTCTCTAGCTCACAGAAGAATTTCTTAATTTTGAAAATTCCTCTTTCTAAAAATTCCCATTAGAAGCAAATAGGTCAAGAATATGCAGAATTCAACTTAGAGACAAAAAAACCCACAAACCTTCTTCCTTACCTTCTGCTAAATTCAGAGTGCCTTGAAACCTAATCTTTGCTGCCAGCACACAGCAGCTATGTGCATTCACTCATTGTAACTTGTATTTCCCATCCATGGGAAACAAGTTTCTTTAGATTGTTTCATTTATCCTTGAAAAGATATACTATCTTGCATTTAATTACAGCTACCCCAAGACCACCTAAACCTATGGCGCGAGGCTACGGCTCCCCTTCCCCACTCCAGATCTCCTTCTCTTTGCTGAGATTGCAGCATATGGAGTATATGCAGGATGCTTCTCCCTTTCTGGCAGGAGTCAGTCCTCAGGAAAGCAGGAACTGGCCTTTCAGCCTTTTGCCTGAGAGGCAGAGGAACCCCTGTGCTGCCTTTGTTTGAGCTCATTTCAGACAGCCCTCTCTTGAAAGGGTGCAGGTGGTGCTGCCTGAGCTGGGGTGCTGATGCTGGAGGCAGCAGTCCTTAGGTTGCTGAGGTCAGCCCATCTTCCCTCACTCTCCTCTGCAGGCAAGAGCATTTGACTGCCCTGTACAAACAGGCAGAAAAGCAGAACTGATTTAGGGGCCCTGAGCAAGTCTTGTGATCACAAGTGTCACATGCAGAAATCCCTGCTTTAGAATTTTGTGGAGTAGGGCCAATTTTCATTTGCCTCTGCTTGCTCTAAGCACTGGTTTAAAGTTGTACTTCAATAGAAAAGATTAGAAAGATAGAGGTCAAATCACTGTACAAATCAACACAGTCCTTAAAATCTAGCAGTAGAATTCACTTAATGCCAGAGAATTCATGTTTTCCTCACTGAACTGGGGAAGTTAAATCTCTCTGAAAGGCAATATTTCCGAAAGATACATCAAATTTATTTCCAAAAGCTTCTTGAAAGCCCAAGAAATACCAAGATCATGAGAAACAATAAAAACCTACTTGTCAGTGCAGATCCCATCCGCTGCAGGTTGTTTTTTCTGTCATCTTGGATGCAAAGGTCATCAGAAAGCTAACAAGCCTCCCTTTTCCATAACAATATCACCTGAACCTTTCTCCAGTGTTGTGCCACATAGAGTTTGAATGACATGAAATAATTTTAGCAAGATTCATCAGCAAATTTTAAGCCCTTTGTTCTTTGAAGATCAAAAGACTGTCAGAAATATGATTATTTCTATTTTTCATGTTATCACATTCTCAATTTTCACCTTGTACTTCAAAATGATGGCAAAATTTACTTTTGATAACTACAGCTACAGCATTTATGATTTTTATTTCATACCTTTCAGTCTTGAGACCTTCAAATCTAACTAACTGCATCCCTTTTATCTGCTCACTAATGGCTCTTTGGCTGACATGTTGTCACAGAAGAGTGAAGTTTGAAACCACCTCCATGGCTTTTAAATTTGATCATTCATAAGGGGGTGTTGATGAATACAAGTTTTTTCTGCAAAATTTGAATGTGAAATCTTTTCAGAATCCATGCTATGGCCAGCCTTTTTCAGATTTTCATCCTTAGAACTGAACCAAGAAACTTGTCAGCCCATCATGACTTTTGAAATAATAAACAAATACAAATGAGACCATCTGATAGAGCACCCCATTGTCCCCTCCCCATACCCAGCACATGAATGCTGCTATATTAAAAGCTGGCATTTCAATCACAGCAGAGGCACACTGCTGATACAAAGGATCACCTAAATGGAATAAATGTAAATGAACATTTTCACAGCCAGACATTGAATGTGCTATGTGTGTGACTAAATCTTGGCCATGTGTGAGACAAATATAAATACCATTAATAGACTTCAGAGTAGATTTTCCCCTTTGCATCTCAGTTTTTTTTCCCCTTCTTTTTAACAGCTAAAAGCACAGGGGAAAGGGGCCAAAGAGTTCATAATTTGCTGATGAACTATAACACTACAAATCATCAGGGAGAGAGCTCTGGTGTCTGAGCACTCAGAAAAATAACAAGGGCTACTTTTGACAGCAACAGAAAACACCATATTTTTCTCAGTAAATTAATCACAGTAAGTTAAATGATGGATGAAGGCTGCATCTGTGGGAGACAAAAATGATGCTTTCCTCCTACCTAGACAACAAAGTTTAGACAAGCATGCAAGTTGCCTGCTGGGTTATTGCTTCACAGCCTGTGTGGTTTCTCTAGATGAATTCACATTGCTTCTCTAGAGGAATTAACTCCATGGTGGTGTAAAAATGGTCATTGACTTGCAACTGCATTTAGCACTTTGAAAATACATGTGCCAGACACACCAAATAAGGGAGCTGTGGATGCTAATAATGCTAGGCTGTACAGTGCTGAATTCCCAGATCATTAGGGAAGGTTGATACAGTCCCTTGAAGGAAGAAACACAGGTGGAGATGCAAGCTGCAAGATTATCTCACTTAGAATCTGCTTGCTGAGCACTGTCTCACAGTGCAGAGGAGGCTACAGCCATGATGGCTGCATTTCTACACTGGCAGCATGGTGGAACCATAGGTCAATGCTGAATGGTCTGGGCTGCCCATGTTGTTCCTGTTCACTATAGTAAACATCTCTGAGAGGAGCTCTGAATTCAAATGGCCTTTTTCTGTCAGGTTTTCTCTCAGGCCAATTCAGAGACTATATTGAATGGTCTCTATAAAATCCTGACCCCACCTACCTTCTGCCACCTTGGCATGATATATGTGTGCTCCTCTCCTCCACTGCCTGCAGGTCCTTGGTTCTGTAGGAGGCTCCCAGCTAGCTAGATCCTTTCTACACTGCCTTCTCTGTCTTGCTGGGCTGGAAACATCAATCTCCCAAGCACAACTGGTTCCAGAGCACAACTGCTCTGGAGGTCACCACAGAGCTTTGCGCACAGCTGCCTGAAGAAAGAAACCATGTGTGTCCCTGCAGAAGAAACAACTCAAAGCAGCAATGAGTACAGACATTAATTCCATAATTCACCTGAAATAATAGTGGCCATGCTCCTTCATGAACTGAAATTCAGAGCTTGTGACCTAGTCATTCAAGTACCAGGAAGTTGAATATCAAAATAGTCAACTTGTTATGCTATTCTGCACTCCTCTTAGCTCTCTCAGGAATGCTGCATACCAACAAAACTTTACCTCTTCAATATTCTCAAATGATCAAGAAATTTATGCTTTCCTTGTCCAGATTAATGACTTACAGATGCTGCATTTATTATTAACTCCATTTACTGTAAAATTGGCATGGTAGAGTTGCTAGTAGCTCTTAGACACACAGGAAAATGTCTCCTGACACAGTCACGTTCCTTACATGTACATGTCAACTAACTTGCAGCTAATTTAGTTGAAAAAAAATCAAGAAAAGATTAAATAAGTAGGGTCTCTAGTGACATCAAATTCTTGCTCACAAAATATTGCTTCCTTTAGTGCAGTTTGAAGCCAAATGTAAGCATTTGTAAATGAAGCAGCTAATTAACTGCTCCAGTGGAGGATAATGGTTGGAAGCAGAGTTTTAAGCAAAACCAGTGTACTCTCTACTATAACAGATAAAGGCAATTAAGAAGACATATTTCTAAGTCCATGAGCAGAAGACATTTGAGTTTTAAGACAGGAAATACTGGACAATCAAGTCAGCAAGTTCTGGTAACCATTAACTTTCAAAGACCCTTCGAGATGTTCTCTCAAGATTCCTCACTCTGAATCAGCTTCTCACCTATTTTTTCTTCCCATTAGTGGCAGTCTGTTCATTGCAAAGATAATGAAAGGAAGAACATCCTAGAAATTATGTAGTGGTATTTGCCCAGACCTCTGCTAATGACTTCTTGTGTGATTGACTGTTTAGAAGCGTCAAATTAGCTTCTCTGCTTAGAGGCTTATATTGACTTAAAATACCTCACAGATCAAATGTGCAATTTCTCTTTGATTTGTTTATTACACCCAGCAGTACAGAGTCTAACAGCATGAAAAGTCTTCAAGAGTAGCTCTGGGGCAGTGAATTAACAGAATGACTTGCTAGATTATAGTATTTAGTAGTGATCACAGCACTGTCAATTTTCATAATCTGTGAGGAAACTACAGATGTAAACAACAGTATTGGGTAGGTGTTTTCTCTTGGTCACAGAGCAGCCTCCTTTTCTTAAGGCATTCTTCCAAGAAGTTGGACCACATGAACAATGAGTAAACTTTGTGTAGAGCATCCTGAAGGGTTTCCCATATCAAACAGAACTATATAAAAATAATAAATATATCTTCAGTAATTAAAGCAACCAGTGGGGATGTATGAAACTGAAAAGGACCTGTGTTCTGCAAGTTCCCAATCAGGGCATTCCTGAATAGGAAGGAGTAGACAGGTCAAAGAGGCTGAAAGGCATAGTAAGAGGCAAAGCATTTTTTCCCCATAAAATTCCTGGATAGAGATATTATCTGATTCTCACTGGAGAGAAGGGCTCATCCAAAATTAAATTAGTTAAATTAATCAAGTAAAATCAGTTGGAACACAAGACTCAGAAGAGAATTTCAGTTGAAGTTCTGTCCCATGTTCCCCGTGTGGTTTGTAGTGGCATTTCCATAACTAAACGACACCTGGTAACTTGAGACCATTCTTTTTCCATTCAGGGAAGATATTTAGCACAAAATTTTAAAATCCGATAAAAACTTTTTCTGTCTCTCAAATGCTTCAGTGATATATCTATGTGGTTCTAATACATATTTCATCTAAATAGATGAACAGCGAAGAAAAATATTTCCCATTTTGATTCTACAGGTGTTGTTAAATGTCATTTGGGATGGAAAATGTCAGAAGCTAGTATTTTTACTGTGTATGAGATGAAATTCTGCTCAATAAAGCAGTTTTACTGGGTTAAAAATAATATAATTGTCTCCCATTATCAAGAGCTTTCCAAGTTGTACAGTGCTACTACTGCAGCAGTTAAAGTTTTCTTGCCTGTATTTATTGTAAAAAGGAAGGACTCACTGAGAACATTTTCCTGCTGTTGCAGACAGCCAAACTACTTGATCTTTTCCATACACTGGTAGAAACTCAATTTTTAACACCAAGTATGTGTTTTCTCACTTGTATCACTCAAAAAGATGTCCCAGAGCTCAATCAAGTGGAATTAAACCTCTAGATTCAAGCACAGATTTATTCATTAACAGAGAACCATTTGTTCCTGTGACAAAAACATCCTTTAACTTAAATATTTTTTTTTCCTTCCAGAGTTCATGCTTCTGATGCTGTATTTATGGAGTGTAGTCATATCTCTTACTCTTAAAAGTACTTTAAGTTTTGCAAAACTAAAAAACATAAGAAGATAGGCTCTTTAGAAGAATATGTTGAATTTGGAAGTAACGCCAAGAAAATGTTTAAGACACTTGGTACTTTAAAGCACAAAATACTCAAATTGTGGAAAATACAGAACTACTGTATTCAATCTTTATTACTTTCAAATACAAGATATGCCAAAATTATGTACATAGGAAGACATTAGTATGGACACTTCTGATGGTGAGGTGTGTCGGAAAATGTACTGGCTTTAGACACAAACTTGGATTATTGGGAAATTCTTTATAGAAAGAATAAATATTTGCAGAGATTACTATCTCAATGTCTGGTACTCATGCCTTGACAAATTCACTGTACAGAGACTCACTGGATAAAAGGGGGGGAAAGCTCAGTTCTCCAGATCTGATCATGTCTTTAAATTTTTATCTTTGTTCTTCGTGACATTACCTTTCAAAGGTGCTTATGAAAAGTCACTGTAGAACTATTTTAAGGTGTAATTATCTCCAATACCTAGTGGCTATATAAAACTGCACCTGCAACTGGCTAAATTGTATGGTCTACATTTACAGATACAATATCTGCTAGAAAATAAAATGTCAGTTTATGCAAATTAGGCCCAGAAGTAAAATATTGCCAGATATTTTTGTGAACTTCAGTAGGCTTTGGACCCACTTTAAACATTTTTTCTTTTCTGGATCAGGTCTTGGAATGTTTCTGAGTGACAAATTTCATTTCTATAAATAGGAGAAGTAGCAGTTTTTCATCTTCTAACATAATGCAAGATAATTTTTATGCTTTGATTGGAAACCACTGTTGATTTAAATTTCACCTTTAGTGGTCATAGACAACTGGCAGACGAGACCAGAACCTATAGAATTCACATTTTGTTGAATAGATTGGATACTGGAATTACTGACAAACATGTCTTTTCAAAAGGCTGTTCTGAAAGTGGCGAGGGTGTCAGCAGATACTATTTGCTGTGTTCTTGGAGTGTTAAACCTTCCTGAATAGCTACAGTTTTGCTTTTCAACAACAGCTTAGGTACTTTTTAAGTAAAGAAGCAATAGTCTCCATTAGAAGAGAAATGCTGAACATATTTTTAAATATTGTTTTATTTATATGAAAATCAACCTGCTGTATATATTGTGTGTAATCAGTCAAATTCCAAAAGGAATTTGTGTTGTTGGGCTGAATTTGATTAATAGCTGCTAAAAAACTCGTAGTTTTGTTCAGAAGACACTATTGAAAATTCAATTCAAGACATTTTATCGTTGAAATTATGTTTGTCATATCCTGTAGTGGTTGACTGGAACACAAGAAGTCAAAGTCTAAAGACTTGGCTATTCAGAATCAACAAAATTCATCAAACTGCCATTTTTAAATTTTCCTTTAATGAAAGCATGAACAACTGGACAACAGGTTATAGACAGCCCTGTTCATCAAAGTAAAATTACCTTGTTTCTGTTGGATTTGGTAACAAAGTTATGTAAAGCACTCACTAATTGCAGGCATTTTTCTTTTTCATTTAATAAGACAGGAAATTTGAACCATAGGAAAACAGTTAGGAAAACAGTTAGGAAAACAGAGAGCTGTTTGAAGCATTTTGAAGCCCATTCCCACCCTTGAGCTCCTTCCAGTCATTGCCACTTCTCATTTTATTTTTCCTAGATAGTGCCAATGGCTTGCAGTAGTCAGGCACATTTCATTGAATCACAGATGTTGCATGGCTGGAAAGTGCCACTGGAAGCTCCTCATCCAATTTCTTACATCAGGGCCAGCACAAGGCCAGGTCAGTCATGGCTTTGTCCTGATGAATCTTGAAAACTCCAAGGAGATTTTCCATAGCCCACTTACTTTGGGGAATTGTTTATATAGGACTTTATTTTTCCACACCACTGACCTCTTTATAACTTTTAAGATGAAGCTGACAAGAACTAGATTATTTTCTACTATCTTAAAAGCACCAGCCTCTTAAAACTTTCCAATTTTTCTATGCTTCCTCTATATTTTTCACTCCATTGATTTTAATGTCACCAACTTTCAGAAGTTTCCAAATAAAAAAATGTTTCTTCTGAGATTTTCTGGGATGTGTATGGTTCAGTCAGGGTGTTAAGTGTAACAAAGTCATCTGCATAATGTGGCATGTGGGATCATTATATGAGCACAACATCTGTGATGTGACTGAGCACAAGTCAGCTTCTACAATACAAGGCAAAGAGCTGCAGTGTTTGAACACAAAAGTCTTCCTTTATTTTCAAAATTAATGCAGCTTTTATTTTACAGATAAAAGCATATTAGGTATAAATTAGACATTCATTAAAAAAATCTAGGGTATTTCTTAAAACATTGCTTCTGCTTTATTGATGTTTCAGTGCCAGTAATTTTGTATGATATGTCAGCCTTGCTCTGACTTTGGATTTTATTGGCAAGCTCATAGTACTCTAGTGCCTGTTGAAAAATATCTCTTTTCTTGATTGTCTTTCTGCAGTGAACTCTATTATGCCATCCCAATTCTCAGATCTTGTGTTGCATGCTGCATGTGTACAGCAGCTATAAATACAAGCTAAAAGTCACACAGAAGCTGTGGAAAAAATAAATGCATAGTCTATCACATCTGTCAATATCCATTTTAGATATGCTCATAGGTGAATATGAGGACAATGGAGGAGCTAAACAAAATAGGCAAAATCATTTTTGAAGGAAATAATTTCTACACATCTCTACAAATTGTGGATAAAATCTTAGTAGACCAATATATACATATTGTTGAGAAACTGAGAAGAAATCTGGAGAAAAAGGAAGAATTTGTTATGAGTGTCATGAGAGATGATGTCAAAAATCTTTCTGAAATAAAGATAAACAACTTCCACTGGTTTGCCCCTGTCCACTGAGCCAGTCATCTCATCATAGAAGAGTAGTTGGTCAGGCATTTCAGCTTCACAACCATAGGCTGACCAATCCTGATTACTAAATTTTGCTTAATATGGTTGGAAATGACTTCCAGGAGGTTTTGATGCATCATATCCCCAAGGAAATGCATTGAGGCTGCCTGGACTGCAGCTCTCATCTTCCACCCTGTTCTTGAAGACAGGAGTGATTTTGCCTTTTTAAAATACCCATGAAACTTTCCCCTTTCCCACAACCTTTCAAATATCATAATCAGTGATATCATAAATATCTCAATGTCAACCCCCTTAATACTCAAGGATGCATCCTGACAGGTCCCATGGGCTTGTGCACGTCCAGTTCTTTCAAATCTTTCCTGAGCTGATCCTGCTCTATTGAGGGCATATCTACATTTCTCCAAAATTTCTCATGGGTTGGAAGGTCTTGGTATCCCTGAGGAAAATTCTAACCAAAAAATAATAAAGCAATGAAGACATTCATTACTTCAATGTTTTCCTTGTCCCTTGTCCCCAGGGATTCTACCCAATTCAATGCTAGGGCATTCCTAGCACTTCCCAGTTTTCCCTTTGCTGCTGATATTCCAGTGAAAGCCCTCATCACCTGTCCCCAGTCACATCTCCATCTCTTCCAACTGCGCTCTGCTACAAAGGACAACTCAAAATCACAGAATAAACAAGGTTAGAAAAGAACTTTGAGATCATCAAGTCTAACCAGTGAGCTAACATCACCTTACCACCTTACCATGATTTATCATGACACTGAGTGCCTCATCAAGTCTTTTTTCAAACACTTCCAGGGACGGTGACTGAACCACCTCCATGGCAGCCCATTCCAATGCTGAGCCACTCTTTCTGTGAAGAATCTTTTCCTCCCCTGCTCAGAGGGTCTGTAACATTTCTAATGAGCATGTGTAAAGCTGCCTCACATTTCTAGTCAAACCACAATTTCCAGATTAGTGAGCAAGGCCAAAAGGCAACAATGGTGTTCAAGATTTCAACATGGGAAGGACAACTTATCTGCAGCTGTTGTACAGCCTGTAAATGTGCCACTGCCTCTACAATTTAAACAGCTGGGTGCTTGTCCAGCTTCTCATGCCAGTTTCCTACCTGGGAAAAAGTTAGTGACAGCAAAGCTGAATCTAAGCATTCTTTCTGTATTTATAACTGGTAAACAAGCCTTTGATAAGGAGTTGTTAATATAACACCATTTTAGACCTTGCATTAAAAGAAAGAAACAAGCCATATTCAGAGAAAACTGACTCAGCATAAGGAGTTGATAAGATAAATTCTTTACAGTTATTCTGTTTTTTCTTCCATTTCTGTCATTACTTTTGCTATTTTTTCCTCTCCATCTGTTTCTAGAGAAATAAAGCACAGGTATGTATAATGGTACTATATGCAAACTCTCACAGAAATATTCTTTTATTTCATTACTTGAATTATTTATATGTACTTGTATGAAAATTGGTTCTATTCCCAGTCTTAAATGAAAGAAGCTCACATCTTCCCAGCATTGGAATCAGGTGTGTGCTGCACAGAGCACAATTACACAATTCTCTGACATAATAAAGCTGAATAATCTGAAGGTGTTAAAGAAGAAAAAAGGTTTTGGGTAAAAATGCATTTGAAAAGCCAAGAAGGGTGATTTTATGATACAGTGTCTCTTTTCCATACCTATATAGTTAGTATAAAAATTGACAAGTGAAAACATTTTGATTTGCCTTTCATATGCAGAAGTGGTGATTTCTGCTAACGTTTTGTTATAATGAGATGTATAAAGAACTACATTAGAAATGTCTTATGTGTACTATGATTTATTTGCAACTAAATTTTGTAGGATATGTTTTTATTACTAACTTTATTTAACTTTCTGGGAAATTAAGTTTTCTTGCCATCTCCAATTTGCATTCTGTGCCTGTCTTTAGCTAGACTACAGTTCCCAAAGAAAGTTTGATGTCAACAGCGTAAGACATTCCTCAGCATAAAGCAGGACTTCAGGAAGCCTCCCAGTGACTGGGAATGCCAAATATCAGAATCATAACAACACCTAACCTGCTACTGCAAAAAAAAAAAAAAAAAAAGAAATCCAGTGATGGGCTTTTGGTGATTTTTGGTTCTCAGGTAGGAGCAGGAAGACAAGAAGCAGTGGTACCTGAAGACCCAGCAGCAGCAGCACTCACAGACTGGGGGTTTTCACACTGAATACTAAAAGAGGATTCCTGGTGCTGCACTGAGTCTGTCCTGACTCAGCCCTGCAGTATCAGTTACCTGGTCATGCAAAAAGGGGGGAGCAGAATTCACACAGACACACAATGCTTTTAAAAAAATCTTGTTTATTAATCCAAATTTTGCAGGAGAGGAAAATAAGATTGCTGAGACTACAGTCATGAAATGTAACAAATGGGTCCTCAAAAAGCAGTGCCTTCACACTGCCAAAGGGAAAGAAATTTTAGGGGGCTTAATCAGTGGTACACTGGAGAAATTCCTGGTTATTTGTTTTTCCTTTGTCCCTGTTCTTACAGGCACTGTGACTTTGACCCCTTTTTTATCATCTTCTTTGTGTTTTCCTCGTCTGTTGTATATATACTTAATTTTGCCTCTTTCATGTCCTGAAATTCATTCTACCTAACCCCAAAGCTGCATTCCTTCAGTGACTGAGCATGTGGTGTCAGGCACATTTAAAAGGTTTTCTTTAGTCCCTTCTGAACAGGTCACCTGCTGCAGAGTGGCTTGGAATGAGATGGTTTGGGACTTGCCAGCTTCTTTTGAGAGGATGCCAGCAAGCTGCAGAGGGTCCAGCAGAGGACTGGAGAGTCAGGGCCCAGAGCAAATGAGTTGTGAGGAGTGATTAACAGAGCTGGGCTTGTTTAGTTTGGAAAGCAAGAGGTTAAATGGTAAATAAACTCCCAGCAGCCTAAAACTGCTTGAAGGGGTCACTTGCAAGCATGCTCTTCTTGATTGTGGCAGGCAATGTAAGGGACAACGACCCCAAGCTGAAAGTTGAATAACTTAGATTGGACATTTCTTGCAGGAGCACACAGAGAAGTGTGGCAGAATCTCCATCCCTGGAGGTTTTCAAGACTTGTCTCAGAAACAATGTAGAATCTTTTCTGAGAAATGAGACTGAAAGTGGAGATAAGGAGAATGTTTCTGGAAAGACAGGAGAAAAGGGAAGATTTCACAAAAGGAATCTCTCAAGCACTGCTGTCTAAGGCCAGTTCATCTGCTGATGTTTTAGTTTAAGAATATGCCATGGAAAAATACAAATGACAAGAGCAAATCTCTCACATACGTTGGAATAACAATGATTTTTTTTTTTTTTTAATAAGGGGGAATTTTATCATCCGTTTTGTCTTTTTTGTCAATTTCAGTGTCTGTTCCTGCTGTCTCAGGAAGTTCATGATCACAAGAGGGAAATTATGTTGTGACAGTAAAGATATGTTTCTTTAAAGTAAATGACAGGTTTTTTTAAAAAAAGGTATGTTAGAGCATGACTGGATTTAAACGGATAAGTGACTCACTACCCTTGTCAATGTTGAAGCTAGAAACAGGCTAGTAGTGGTCAAATTATTATTATGTAGACCATTAAGAAAAGAAAAATATAAGAAACCATTATATTATATAAGCATAAAAAAATTAATAGCTTTATCATATTAAATATAACAATCTTTTTTCTCCTGCTTTTGTCAGCTGTCAAATCGTCAAACACAATCCAATTTTTTTCCAACTCTAGAACTGCACTGACCTACCCTTTTGATAAACCCTTTCATATTAATCAACCTCTGTATTAATATCTTCATAGGATAAAACTGAGGTTCAAGTAAATGATGCAGAATTTTGTGCTTTTGAGAATCGCAGGGCCTGTGGTTTTGATCAAAATAGCTCTCTGAAGCCATTACTTTCTGCCATATTTTTAGGACTTTTTAAAAGAAATAAGTATGTGTGATGACAAAACAGTGAGTCAACATAGCAGCTGCTCAGAGATGTAGTAACAATTCAAAACTAAAGCTTAAAAATTGAGGTTTTTTATGTAGGTTTTTTTTTTTTTTTTTTTTTTTTTTAACATCTTGATCTTTGACAGCTTAAAAGATTAATTTCAATAAGCATTCCTTCTCAAAACTAATAAATTTTTAAGTGACCAAGGGACACATTAAAGCACCTTTTGGTCCTTTTTATGAGGAAAGTGGAATTAAATTTAATTTTTCAATCCCCAGTGACACATTCTGTGACGGAAAATAAATTTGTATGATTTGCGAGTGGGAGGTGTATTGATATGGAGGGTCTCTCCATTTTGGTGGAGAAAATATATCAAGCTGCTCTCAGATGAATGCTGCCAAAAACACGTCTTGATAACGGGTAGCATAAAATATGATTTATCTAATCCATTTTAAGGTTTACTAATTCTTGATGGGATTATAAGAACATCTTTGGAACAAGTGCTGCAAAAGAAATAATTTTTATCATTTTATGTAGCTTTACTAAGTTTCAAGGATTTTCCCACTGTGGAGTAAGCTGAGCCAAAACCTGGCAAGGGCTGCAAAAATGAGAGACAGTGCAGGAGACCTGATGAGCTTCAGAAGATAAGTCTCAGTTGGAATGTGATCCTCTGGTTTGAATTTCTGTTTTGCCAAATTTGACCTTTAGTCTGAGATCTAGGTATTCTTCTCATGAAGAAGACTCAGTCATGTCAGTATCGGGCAGCCAAGGCTGCTTACTTTGTTTTGTTTTTTATGACTTCCTATTTTTATTTTTAGGGTTTTCTAATTTTTTTTATATTCAATGTATCATTAATTAAAGCAGAGGGTCTGATCTAATTCAATTTTGACTTAGGTGAATGATCTAAACCATGAACTGTACAATTATTAACTGTTGCCCTGTTTCTGATGGATCAATATTCTCCAGTATGTGAAAAACACCATTTAAAAAAAATCTTGCCTGGTTCTCTGTAGAGCTGACTTTTGGCGAGTTAAAGAGAATGATGGCTGTATGATTTTTGTATAGGACACTGTGGTATTGCACTTTGTTAGATTTTTAGCATCTAATGTTTCTGGGCATATCCATTGGATTGCAATCTCAACTTGAATATGACCAACATTAAATGAATCTATTAAGGCAAACTTGGGTGTTAATAGAAATTATTTTCATTCTTCCTTGAGCCCAAAAATATTTGTCTCAGTGCTAAATATTCACTCTAGTTAGATTACTCAAAGTTAAGCATTTTTGTAATTAGTTTTTATGAAGATCATTTCTTAAATATTCTTTGTAGTACTAACAGAACATATCTCATGTCCTACTTCCAAGAGAGCAGCATTTTGTTGAGGAATGAAAGGATCAATGAAAAAAAATATGTAAAGCATTTTGTGATACTTAGAGATGAAAACTACTTGGTTTATATGAGTTATCAGCAGTAGTTGCACCTAAGGGCTTCTATCCAGTGTTGGTACTGTGGTTTCCAGACAGGGAAACATATTCACCATCAGCTAAGGCTTAGAAACCACCTTAAGTAAAGGGCACTTTTGATTCCCCCCCAAACATTAATTTTCTTGAGATTCTACCCTTGAAAGGATATGAGACTTAGTTGTCAAACAGCAGTCTTGGTTGAAATTAAGATTGTATTTATGGCCATACATCCCACACAAAGGTAAATGTTTCAGGAGACAGAGCATTTTTATACAGATAATTGTCCAATGGAATTATAATAACATTTTTGTTTTCAATAATCATGGATGAATGGAAGTTGTTAATTAATGTAATGTCCTGGTTTTGTCTGGTATAAATTTCTTCCTCGTAGCTGATAGAGTATTGTGTTTTCATTTCAGGATGAGAATAATATTGATAACGAACACACTTATGTTTTAATTGTTGCTACATAATGCTGAAACAAAATCAAGGACTTTTCAGCTTCTCACACCCCTCCACCAGGGAGGAGGCTGGGGAGTACAAGAAGTTAAACGTTGGAACCATGAGGACAGCTGACCCAAACTGGAGAAAGGAATATTCCATACCATACACCCAGTTAATAAACTAGTGGGAAAGTTGGTGGGGGGGCTGCTGCTTGTCACTGGCTTGGCACCAGTTGATGGGTGGGGAGCAAGTCCATAGTACATCACTTGTTTTGTGTATTCTATTTTTTTTTATTTTTAATTTTCCTCCTTCCTTTTCTCTCCTGATAAATCACCTTCATTTCAAGTCACAAATTTTACTTTTTTTGCCCAGTTCTCTCTGCCATTGTCTTGGAGGGGCAGGTGGAGGTGGTGGGAAGAAGGCTGAGCAAGTGAGAGGCTGTGTCATGGTTATCTTCCTGCTGGCATAAACCCAAACTGTCCTTTTCAGCACCCAACGTGAGGCAAGAGATGCTGAGATAAGGTAGAACATATGAGAATCTGTTAAACCAAATTTGTTACAAGCATTCATTATATTAGTTTGGTAGTTGCTGGTTGTGGGGTTGCCAGTAGAGAAAACTGCAGCTCTTGCTTCAAAAGTTCCCATTAGGAAATCATGATCACCCTGGCCCTTCCTGAAGTACCCACCCTTCTATTCCTCCTTGGCACACAGGAGATTTAAAAGTGCAAAAATCTCTGTTACATGATTTCTGTTTTTCTAAGAAGAAAAAAGAACTTCATAAGGAGAGTGCCAACTTTGCAGATATTTTGTTCAAATATGGTTATTTACATAGACTCACTTCTTGGCCTAAGTCAGATTTTTAATTCTGTACTATCTGCCTTGATTAGATTAGTAAAGATATAAATGTAAATTTCATTTTCTCTTTTTGAAGGACACCTTGTAATGAAATTATCCATAAACTGATCTTTGCTATGTGTCTGCCCCTGTTAGCTTCTTACTGCTGGGTGCCAAATAAATGCATGCATTATCTTTTGAATTTGTGTCAGTGTGAACTCATGAACACTGTTTGCCTAATAATTTTTATTCAAAAAATGGTTGCTTTTTCCACCACTAAGCAATTAGGTTTTGCTTAACATTCGCTAGTTTCCTTCTTTGTTTTTGTTTTTTTTTGTGTTTTTTGGTTTTGTTTTTGTTTTCTTTTAATGAGAAATGATAAAAAAACTAAGAGCTGCCCATCTTTTAATAACAATTCTTATATTTATGAATTCAAAAAAAATAATCAGCACTTGGAAGTAACCAGCAATATAAAAAAAAAAAGGATTAGGAAGGGTTCAACAAGAATTTGTGAGCTTTCTCAAGGCTTGTTGAGTGTAATTTTGCACTGAGGTCAGTACAGAGTCAATCTTTCCTGAATTGTGAATCTACTCTTGCAGCAGCTGAGACCTGAGAGGGGGTGAGTGGGCAGGAGCTGTGATGGGGAGGCAAAACCCTGGGGAAGGAGCACAGAGGCAGGCTGGTGTCAGTGCGGTGGCATTGCCTGGGCAGGCTGTGGCCCATCACAGGCCATCCCTGGCACTGCTGTGAGCCCTACCAAGTGCTTGCCCCTGCCTCCCCTAGGTGCAGGCAGTAGTTATGCTTCTGACCTGAGAAGTCTTACTCTGCTAATGTGGCATTTTGTAGGAGCTGTTGGTCTTCTCAGGTCCTGAAGGGGCACAGGAAAAGGCCGAAAGACTCTTTTCATCCTGATTCTGGTCGTTTTAGGAGCTGTAGGCTGTGGCATCACCTGGATTGAGGATCAGGGAAGGGAGGAAGGGTAGATTTTAACTTCAAAGCTGAATCATTTTACTCAGTATCCTGTACAATCAAATAATGAATATGTCTTTTAACTAGGCAAAGGTGTCCCTTGCTTGATGTAACAGTAATTGGTACCAGGCATGGGAAGTTCCCCTTTCAAATCTGAAACTGATAACTTTGAGTTCAAGAAGGATTTTATCCTTTTTTCTTTTCTTCTTTTTTTTTGCTTTTCCCCAACAGATCACTTTGTGACACTGTTTTTCTAGTATCACAAATGTGGCTGCAGAACTGTCACTTAGCAGTTAACCCAGGACACACCAGCTGCCTCTGATCTCCCAAGCACTTCCCCAGGGTACCTTGCCTCTTCAAAGATTTTGCCTTTTATAAGAGAATTACTGGGTTTGTTATAGTGATGTTGGAAAGGCTTTTCATTTCTTAGATGTGGATGAAATACTCTCTTGGCCTTCTAACTGTAATTCATCACAAACTTTGGGGGAAGGACAAGGCGGAGAGCTAGAGACCTAAAAGGCCACTGGCTGATAATCATGTGACCCCACAGACAATAAATGACATATTTGAGGGAAGATATTCCGAAAAATAATGTGAGCTTTGTGTTGAGTGGTTTTGTGGCAGCGCTTCAAACTACGTTCTCTAAACTCCTCCCTTACTGTGCACACATCAAAACACTAAAGAGGTTTTAAAACCCAGCAACAGATCATGGGGTGTTCTAAAAGAGAGAAAGCACAAAGTCACATAGAGAAGACCAAAAAAAATTTGGCATCGTGGACAAATCTTGGTCTGCATTGTCTTTGCAGGAAATATCCTATGTCCTGGATTTGTTTTAAAACTCTTAAAAATGTGTCTTTCCAGATGGCAGCAGAGGACAGTCTGTCTCTTTGCTGTAATTCCACCCTTCCACCCCTTTGGAAGTCCCATGGCTTGCCTGCTCCTTGCTCCTTTGAAGCAATCCATATCTGTTGCTCACTGCACTCTAAAAATCTTCTGTTAGTGGACAGACACTTGGATGTCTCCAGGCAAAATGTATTTTTCCCTTCTTTTCTGAACAGTCCACCTGTCCTGAAGTGTAGTAATAAATCCTGGATTTTCTGCAATTTTCCCTGAAAAATTGCAATTAATCATTGCATAACAACTTTATGCAAGTGCTCTCTTTCTAAAACTAATAAACACTTTTATGAATGCGCTGCAAAATTTATACACGTGGGTAGATGATGATTCCTTCAGTAATTAGGAAACATATTTTATTGCTTTTATTTACCAGTCAGTTTTTCATTAACTCAACCTTTTCTCGTGACAGCCTTATGGAAATGTGGTATTGTGAATTTGGGAACAAAGAAAGATTTAAATTAAATGTATTTTATTAGGCTTAGATTCAGAGCTTCTCACAAGCATCCCTTAGAACCAATGAATTGCTAACATAAAAATTATGTGGAATTGCACAACCAACATGCTTTTTTTTTCTGAAAGAAAATATTTTGTATATGCATTTTTTTATAAAATTTCTGCTTCTGAGTCAGAAATATCTGTGCTACAGAGGATAAGCTGTATTTCAGAGTTCTGTAATCACTGAAGCTGAAGCTATACTTTCCAATTAATGACTTTTTCTAGCTCTCTAGCTAGTGGTCCAGACCAAACTGAAGGAATTTAATAATTTTTACATTAAAGTTATTACTTAATATGGTTTTCTATTATTCCTTTGACATGAAGGCTTAATGAATGAAAGGATTTTTAAATTAATTGTGAGGCAAGAAAGTCTAGTCAATGTGATCCTAGCTTCTCTGGCAGTGATGCTTCATAAATACAGAGTTCCAAGTTCTCATGCCTTAAATTGAAGATAGGCTGCTAAACCTCCTTAGAAGCCTCTAATACAGCAATGTGTTCAATGAGTATTCCTTAAGGATTTATCTTTTTTTTTTTTTTTGGTTGCTGTACTCAACTATATTTAAAGGAAAATTCTAAAGAGAAGTGTAATGTTTAAATGGTTCCAATAATTTCCACTGATTGTGTTACCATCATTGATATTAAACTGTAATGAATAAGCCAACTGCAGTACTGGGAGTTTGAAAATTTATTCTAAAATGGGACTGTGCCACAGCTTTCCAGACAGTGAGAGGGAGAGTATTTGAATTCATAATGTTTAATTGCTGAAAAAACAATAGTGGCAGAAAGTGCAGCACTGGTCACAGTAGAAATACACAGCAGATTTTGCTCTAAAGCAACATCACAGCAGAGAGCTTTTGTTTACATGTGAGTTTACATTTTCTGCTTTGACCCCATTGTTCCTTTCTCATAACAGACCATTATATTCTTAGTTGAAATATCTTTTCTGATTTCATTTATAAAGAAAAGTATTTATTTTTGGAAAAATGTACATTAAAAAAATAGAGAATAGGAAAAGTGTTTTATACACAAGCTGTTCTGGAGCACATTCTTGAATGCATTCAAAAAATGCATAGAAAAAGGCTCAGCAGCTTAATTTACCTAAAGAAGTTTCAATTTAAATGTTTATTAAAAAATTATCTTTTTGAAAAATAACTGAAAGATTATATTAATTTTTCTTTGAAGACTGTGAAGCATAGTTTGCTGGAGTGGATATCAGAATTTTTAGACTTGTCAATTGAGAAATCATTGTGAACAATATTGGAAAGAAAAAGACAGAAAAAAGAAATGAAAACTTTTGAGTACTGTATTACAGTACAAGATTCTGTGTACCAGTTGCATTAGGATTTGCTTTGAGGATAAACATAAAGTTGTAATCAGGCAAGGAAGTTTTGAATAATGGAAGATACTGTAGGAAGAAAGAATTTTGTTCTTAGCAGTCTCATGAGGGAACTGCAAATGGTTCTTAAGGGGAAGAGTGGGACTGCAGTAACAAAGTTCTGTTGCCTGCCTGAATGTTGGATTTTGATATCTTGAATCTGGCAGGAACCATCACAAGAAGCAGCTGAAGTTTGAGTGATTTCAGTAACACATTCAAAAAAAAACTGACTCGACACTTAGTTTCCTATGGCATGTAGACCATTTCCAGCAATGTAGTGAGGCTTGATTGGGTTGGTGATTTATAGATGTAGAATTGGCACAAGGTTTGAAAAAATTAGTTGTTAGCAGCTATTAGAAGAGAGTTGAAAGATGGTAGAGTAAATCTGTGAATTCTAGAGTGTATTATGGAGAACTATAGTTGTGGTCATGGTTTTTAAGCCTATTATCAAGAAGTTATTATAATTCACATATTTTTTTCTATTGCATATACTCTTGAAAATACTATTGATAACCTTTCAGAAGTCTTTGAGTTAGGAAGAAGTGAACAGACATGTTGATTGAGCCATGAACAGAGCTAATGGGAGCTTTACTGGAAAAGAAAGAAAATTATTTATGGTCTAATGACTATTGTGAGGTTTTTGAGTTGAAATTTCACACTTGGAAGGTGAAATAAGGACTCCTACTTTTGAAAAGAAAGTCTTGTATTATATGCTAAATCTTATTTAGGACTTCTAAAACCTCCTTTGGACTCCTGGAACTAATGTAAGAAAAGGTAATAAAATTGAATGGTATAATTATAAGAACATAGATCAGTTTACTGAGTTTTTTTTGGACAGAGGGTGGAACAGTTGATTTGATTTAATTTCTTGCTTCAAATTTTATTCTAACTCTCTGACAATGATCAGTGACTATGTAGAGGAACAAAACAGTGTAAAATTGCATTGTATTTTTCTATAGGCAGGGTAAATTAATTTTTTCACCTTACTCTAAATGTTATGTATTCTGCAATTTTAAAAGACAATATATCTTTTAAAAATTGTGATTTCATGGTTCACTATGTGCAAATAAAATAATACTTCTTTCAATCCAAGACACCACATGAATCTAGGCACATAGTGTTTACAGGTATTTTATTCAAAGTCTGAAAAAGGATGTACCTGAAATTTGTTTGTTTGAAAGGAAAATATTGAGAAATGGGAATGAAATCTTAGCCTGCGTGTATTTGCATTCAGAGCTACATTGACATACAAACCCCACCATTTTTAGAAACAGTGGTGGGGCCAGTTGGTATGAAGCAATATGTATCTGATGTATACTCATTCTACTTTTTCTCATTCCTTTCTTCTGTTTTCAGTTGGGTTCTCTTTGATGTCTGCTTAACACTGTCTGGATGGCAACATTAAGATGTTACAGCTGATAGAGTAGCAGGAACTCCAATTTAGAGTAAAGATTTCCTCCTTATCTAAGTGAGCTTCTTTTGAGAGGTTCCTCATCCTTGAACTTGACATCTCTTAAAAATATGTATTTTGTGCTCAGGTAATACAAGGTGCCGAAGCTATTTTCTGGCATTTTTCTCTTGTTAGTGAAAAGGAACAATTTGACATACAGAATACTTCACCCAAGGTCTTTGACTAAAGGTAGGGAAGAAAACCTATGAAACAGCATGAGGACTGACTAAGATTTAGTAGCCTGATACTTTGGACAAAGAATAATATTTAGCTCTTAACAAGTAAATTATTACTCCAATTTCAAAATCAAATATGAGACATGTAGTGTGTTTTTTTAGCTTCCCTTGGTATGCTGGCACCATACAGAGAACATGAAATAAACACTGAGACTTCTTATCAAATACAGTTTTGGATTTGACCTGCTCTGAAGGCTGGATGAAGTGATTAATCCAGTATATTTCTTCTCTCTTTAGAACAACAAAGCACTTAAGCAAAATTATTTCTGTATTTATATGCTGAACTAATGCAACTTAACATTTTAAAGCACTTGGAAAAGCAAGCATTTACACTTGGGTGGTCCTCAAAACAGAAAATCTTCAGTTGATAGCAAATGGGCTCTGTGATATTGCAGCAACCTATAATTTTTTTCCAGTGTTACCATAAACATGAAGAAATCTAATTGAGTTTTATTCCTCAGTCCCGTGTACACAGTTATAAAATATAGCTGTATACCAACATAACATTTCTGATTACTTTCACAAGATATTTCCTCTTTCTTATTGTTTTGCCTCAGTTTCACATTTCACATTTGTGTTTGAAGCACTACTGACAATCCTCCATGAAGCATCAAAATAATTCTGTGTGTTCACAGAGATACAAGTTAAATAGAAATTTAATATTGCTTTGAGTAAACCACCAGGCTTCTAAAGAGTTTTTATTTCTCCAGAGCTGTATTTGGTCATATATTTTCAGATATGTGGTTTTCCTGTAAAACCAGATCAGAAAATAATCAGAAAATAATCTTCCAATATGGAATCTGTAGTGTGATTTAATTTGTTTACTAGCCCACTGCATGATTCTAATATGCTGTGATAATATGATAAATATAATTAATATAATATAATGAACCAAGATAGATTGTCTGATACTATTACAGTTTGACAGAGAAGACTGGCCTTCAAGTCACAAAAATACTCATTATGGTGTAGCTGATAAATTTAATGTCAGACCAAATAATGATTTAAGTTTATCAAGACAAATAAGAACACATATGGAAACTTCTTTCTGTATTAAATTCCATTCACAAAATAGCACAGAAAACTTTTCATAGAATCAGAGAATATCTGGAATTGGAAGGGACCCATATTTTTACAGGACACAGCAGACAATTAAGGATAGAATAATAGATAAATAAACTGACTGTAATGGTGGAACTTGGTTTTGGATTTAATAATTTATTTGAAATTTACTCTTTGTCATATAACCAAGGAGGAATATAACAGTTTTGCAAATATGGCTTTGAATGGAGTGGCAACATGTAACTTGTGGTGACTTTGCCATCTTGAATTAGTAAATTCAGTTTATTTTGCCTATTACAAAACATAAGTAGCAATAAAATCACCATGAAGAAACTCCTCATAAAATCAGTGTTCCAGACACATAAAACCTACAATTAAAATTACTAAACATGCTTTAACTTAGTATACAAAAAGCTGTACTTAATGGATATAATGCTTCTACATGCAGAAATAATTTTTGTATCCAGGTTTAGGTATGAGAGTGTTTGCTGTTGGGCTGTGTTAGTTAATTCAAATTTATTCCTTACCCACATCCAAGTAGCTACAAAGAGAAAATACACTGAACACTTAATTCTGCTCCATGTCTCCTTTCTCTAACTGCCTCCAGAAAACTTACAAGTATTTTTCAAACAATTCTGGAAGTAATCTGCTACCTGTCTCCTTCATTTGTGGGGTTCACAGAATATCAGTTGCTTCACAAGTTGAATGCATGAGCTAGAGTCAATCAAATACACTGAGCTGGGATTGTCACTTGTTGTGAAGCCAGATGACAAAAACCAATTCTGGTGTGATGTTCTGGGAGCCTTTTAACACTCCCTGCTGGAAGCCTGCTGTTTATCTTCTTGTTGAAACATCTTTATTGTTTTATGCTTTCAAAATGCAGCTTTTCATTCACTCATGTGGTGCTATCTGCCAATCATCCCAGCTTCATGCTGCTCTGGTAATTAGCTAGTTTTGATCAGAGGCCAAGAAATAAAAGGTGAACCCTGCCATGAACTGAAAAGAGATGGCTAAAGTGGAATTACAGATGAGTGTTGGAGACCTGATTCTCAGCTTCTCAAGTATGCAGCTTCAGCGCTAATGGACATATTCAGAGTACACTGACCAAGAACTTAACGTGGTCCTAAGGTGGGCAGCCACGATGGGTGGAAGTACATGGGAGCTGTGTTTTTCCTGTCTTAGGAAGTACTACAGATCGTCATTAAGACAGTCTCTGAAAATATCTAGCTGTATGTGACACTGCAGAATTTATATCTTTGTTCTCTAACAATGTTTTCCTGCTTCTGCTACCTTGTCACTGACATCTTCCTGAGAAAGGGAAACATTATTTAAGGAGAAAAGAGGAAAAGAGATGGAGACAATGGATGTTGCAGGGCACCTCAAGAAAGAAGACTTGCTTAAATCATGGCCACAGTGTGACAGAGATTTAGATTACATAAATTAGTTAAAGACTTGTTGAATGCACTCCTAAAGGAAATAGTTCCAGCCTTGATAGTCTGAGTATGTGTGGTGGGGTCCCAGGAAGAGGGAAGAGATGAGGATCTGACTTCATGTTTCAGAAGGCTGATTTATTATTTTATGATATAAATTATATTAAAAGAAAATTATATATTAAAACTATACTAAAAGAATAGAAGAAAGGATTTCATCAGAAGGCTAGCAAGGAAAGGAAGGAATGATAAAATCTTGGGACTGACTGAGAGTCCAGGACAGCTGGACTGTGATTGGCCATTAATTAAAAACAATCACATGAGAACAATCAAAGATGCACCTGTAGCATTCCACAGCAGCAGATAACCAATGTTTACATTTTGTTTCTGAGGTCTCTCGGCTTCTCAGGAGAAAAAAATCCTGACAAAAGATTTTTCATTAAAATGTGTCTGTGACAAATGTGTGCTACCAGGATGCCTAGCATTTTCAGAAGACAACAAACACTGAAAATTGATTATAATTTTTAATTTGTATATTTTTAATTTTTTTTTTAGATATGATATCTTTCACCAGATATCTGCAATATTAGTAAGTAACAAAGAAGAAGGTTTTTTAGCTATCATAGTAAAGACCCATGAGTAGGTAAGCAGGTGGACAGGAATAGATTCAGACTGGGGAAAGGTAACTACAGTTGAAGTCCAGTGATTGTACTTACAATCTTTCCTGTAATGAATAATCCCACCGAAATAAAATGAAGTTTTCAACATGAATAATGCAAACAGTGTGTTTTAATTTAGATGAGCTCACAAGTCTGGGGATTTTTTTGTAGAATAATATTTTTGAGCCCATGAATAGCATTAATAATTTCAAGAATTAATGAAAGTTGAGAATTTAATTTGAAGCTATTATGGAATGTTTAATCAATTAAAATGCACATGGGACACTTTGTCTTTTTAAGACATGGCAAACATTCTGAACAGCAAGATGACATGGCCTCCCTGTGGCTTGTGCATAATTTTTAAAGGTGTTAGACATGCCTTGGCTAGTGTTATTTTGAGGAAACTCTTTAAACATTCTGCATCTGGTTTGTGTATATGTATTTTGCCAGAAGGCAGTACAAATCAGCTATCTCTTTTTTCAAAAACTTTGGGCTAAAACTCCTCAGAGATTTAGACTTCTGGAGATTTAGAGTCAGGTGGTATAAAACTACCAGCCCAAAGGCTGTCAGTTTAAGGGCTTTACCAGTGAAGAAATATGATCATTCTGGCTAATCTGGAACATTTTCCATCAAAGGGGACTGCACCTTTAAAAAAGGTCACCTTGGCAAGCAACTTGTACAGAGGATAGTAGTTTTGAGTTAGTTCTGATAAAGAAGTCATCCAGCTCCTATCAATTGTGGGATAGCAGAGACATTCCTTAGGAATTTTTCAATGATTCAGGCCCAGAAAAAGCTATTGAGTGTCTGCATGGATTCACGTAGAAGATTCATTTAGATCAATATCCTCTTTCTGTCAGCAGGCTTCCCCAAATTGCTCTCCTGACACTCAGCATGCAGTGACACTGAGGTTATTGGAATGGAGGTAATTTCTATTTTCCATATCCCTCAATGGATTTTTCTACCACCCTTTATACAAAAAATGTCAATATTTTTCACCTTCCGTTTCTTCAGGGAAGGAGTTTCACAGCTCAGCTGCGCATTGCCTGCAAAAGAAAAGCTCTTCCCTTTGGCTTTTATGCTGTTGTAAGGCATATTTGCTGTCCCTGGTTCTTATGCCAGCAGAAAGAGCGAGCTTTTGACTGCTCACCTTTTCCATGTCACACATGACTTTATAACCACACCATTCTTGTCTCTGTCATCCCTTTGGCCAGAAGTTAATCTTGTCATTCATTCTGCATACAGAAGACCATCCAAATCCTTACATGTTCACACCACTTTGATTTTCCTTTCAGATTCCAGGTACAGTTTTTAATGGAGAAACATTAATTCTACACACAGTATCTCAGAAAGTGGTGCACGATGGATTTACACCACAGCCAAATAATGCTTTCTGTTTTGTTCTCTGCTACTTTCTTAATTGTCCCTGACATTTAATTTCCTATCTTGACAACTATTGAATAATATTTCTCAATCCAAATTTCTCAACCTAAATATATATTCCAGCCCCACAACAGCATCAGATCAGAGCCAGTATTCCATGAGAGTCTGTGATGTTTTAACAAATGTGCATATATTTTTGTTTATCTACATTGAATTTCATATACTGTTTTATTGCCCAGTTATTCAGAATCAAGTTCTTCTTCATAATAATTTCCTATCTTTATTATATTGAATAACTTCATGCCATCAGCAAAAAATTCAATGTAGTCTCTTTGTGACTTCATAATGAATAGATTACACAGCATAAGGAAGAAAAAATGATAACTTCATAAGATGTATATTATGAAAAGCATTTGGAAAATTTAAATAGGAAATTTAACTATTTAGGAAAACTAATCAAGAGAATATTTTACCCTTTGACAGGACTTTCTAAGGATCTACAGACAGGACAGGCTTTTGTAGGAGTAGCCAGTGGTTTTTAGTAGACTTGCTAATATTCTTGAAGAAGAAAAATTTCCTTGGACATGAGCCCAAAGGGTCTTCCAGGTCTCAAAATAGTGGTAGCAGTTTTCAAAACAAAATATATGCTAAGAACAATTATTCAGAATTTACTTAATTATGTACCAGCTAAACCATCTCTGTAAGAGATAGGTATTGTTACATAGGAAGGAGAATAAACGTTGGAAGGGTGAAAGGAGCTGAATGGAGAGAAAAACAGAGATGGAAAACAAGAAAAAGAGAAGCTGAGAAAGGTGAATAGATGCTGACCACTTAAGGGAACAAGACATGTAGTGTGTAGTCTGTGGAATATGGAGAAGTCAGTTCTGAGGGAAGACATCATAATATGTTATAAAGAGATTTCTGAGGGGGTTTTTTTGTTTTTTTTCATTTGTGGAGATGAAAATATCTTCACAAAGATGAAGATGGAATGATTGTTTCCTGGGAAGTGCCTGTCACTGACAGCTGGATATTTCTGTCATGCACAGCCTGGATATATCAGTTCATACTGCTATCTAGTAGTTGCCTATTATCAATTATCTATATGCCTTGATAACCTCAGGTGCACTGGGTGAAACCTCCTGCATTTGTCCAAGCCTAGCAGCCAGAGCTGCTCAGGGATGTGTTGTAGGGAGGGTTCACTGCAATCAGTACAGAGAAGGTTTGTGTGCAGTCTGTGTGCAGTGCTGCTGGGATTACGGAGAATTTGCTCCTGTTGGTTGATTTCATGAGACCGAGAAGCTGCTTAAAGTCTCAGGAATGTGATTTTGGAAAGATTTACTTCCAGCATTTTCTTCCAACTCTGTTTAATGACTGTATTCAAGTTCCAGGATAGAATGGTATGTGCTAAGTGGGATTTATTTTTTTCCTTATTGCTAGATAATTCTTCATGTTGTGTTCAGGGAACTCTTAGAAAAATGATCTATTTTTCTAAGTATCTTCATTGGATAAAAGTCCTTTTTATTTACTAAGTGGCTATTGCAAACCAAATGCAATGGTACAAGAGACTTTGCCTTGACCTTTTAGCTTTGTTACGTGTTTCAGATGGCAGGTGGTCTACCAATAGTGATCCTGGCATGCAGGTCTTCCATGTTTCGTAGTTTGCAAGATGGCATTGTTTATGTTGACCACACTGTTTGAAAAATTAGATTTGTATAATAGGATTTTGAAAGTAATTTGACAGAAGAGTGCACATAATTGGACTTGTGGGGAAAACAGTAACTTCTGAGCCAAGTGATAGAAATATTTATGCATCTTAGACTTTTTGGTAATGTTGCTGGAAAGAGCTTCCTGAACATGGCTCATAGGTTCAATGACTGTGGGCTTAGTATAGTGCTTAGTATAGTGCAAGTGCCAGTGATGGTCCCACAAATGACTGCCTGACAGTGACACTGGACATTAATTTTCCTGGAAGCTCCATGGATAAACCTCTCCAGTTTCAACTTTGGCAGCAAAACTGGAACTGCTGAGTTGGAGGTCAGAGTCTACACAGAAGCTACCAAGCTTCCCTTTTCCCACAGAACTCCTCTGATCCTATAGTTCAGGAAAACGTCTTTCCCTTGAGAAGTGTACATATATCATCCATCCGCCACAAAGACAACCATATGCAATAAAATAAGAACTTCCTGTACTTCTTCATGCAGTTCATCTACCTGAAGGAGTCTGCAGTTTATTAGGTGGGTCATTGTTTTTTTCTGCACCCAGATAACTCCTGGCCTCTTTTATGACTTGCCTTCAGAGATGGACAGCCTGCTGATCTCCTTCCTACAACAGCTTAGTCCTCTTTTTGCTCAGTTTAATTTCAAGGGCCTGCCTGCTCCAAGCATTTTATCTCTGAGAGGCCTATTATTTAGAATCTGCATGCTAAAATGTGTCTAATGATCCACAGATGGAAGAATTATTGTTAGTCTCCATTTTGATCTTGTAACCGAACAATCTGAAGGAAGAATTTGACTTCTGTAATTTTGGATAGCTGTGCCTGAGACAGTTGCCTGTATTATTTTTGTAAAGAGAGTAAGACATGAGGTGCATGATGCATCTGATATTCTTCAGATAGGCATCTACCCTGAGATAAGATATAGAAGTAGTTCTTTTTTCCATTTGCTATGGAAGAGTTCTAGGAAACTAGATCATATGGATATGTCTACATTGCAGATGGCTTAAAATAGATGAGGCAGACAGATCCTATTAGCTGGAGCTCTGCCAATAAATTGGCCATTTGAACAGGGAGGAAGTTGGCAAAATAAATTCCTCTACAAGTTCCAAAAACAGCAATGAGCTTGAAGTGAGGATTTTTTTTCATCTTCTGCTACATGCATGAAGTTCTTACCTATAGATGTAGGAGTCTTGTCTAGGGACAGTAAGAGCAAGACCATTAAAGTAATTGAACATAGAAATAAACATAGTCTCCTGAGATGGATCATAAATATTATTCATTTTTATCATTAATTAGTAATTTCCAATTTCTACAACAAACAAAGAAACAAGGCAGAAAAATAAAATAAAAACAATAAAAAGAACTGCTCAGAAACCTCAAGCAAGAAATTTAATGGAAATGGACTGTATTTAAACACATGCTTGTAAGTAAGTAGTCAGGAAACAATGATTATTGTCTAACACAGCCACACTGTGCACAGATGGAAGGCAGAGGAAAAGAGAATTCTGGAATTTATCATAATTTCTAATGCTTTTTTTGAGGCTTTGGGTAGATGGCTGTCAACACCTGTATTATAATAAATGCTCTTCTCTTTTTATTCAGAAGAATGACTGCTGAAAGGCAAATTCTTTATAGTGACTGTACGAAAACTTATCTGAATATGATTCTGCACTTATTTACTGAAATCTACCATCAATATCATTTTCACTGTGTCAGCTCTTTCATCTTAATATCACAGTCTTTCAGTCTCACAGTCTTAGAGTTTTAGGCTAGGCATAGATTTCAGGTTGCTGCTTCAAGCTCTGGTATTTAACCAGTCTGTAAAATGAAGCTAACAAACCTTAGACATTTTTAGAGTACTTCATGCTGGATTAAAGGAAAAAGAAGTCTTGTCAAGATGGCTGCAGAGTGGTCCCTTTTAAGTTTTTTCAGGGAGCTTCTGACAAGGCTGAAATGGGAAGCAGACTGTGCTATGATCAGCAGGCCTAGAAAGAAGAGATTAGGTACTGGTCCTGCTTCAGCACTGTGGAACTCGTTGACCCCAGGCTGTTTGGTCTTCAGGAACACTGTCTCAGCAAACGTATACAGAGGTCTCATTTTCCTTCTGCTGTGGTGTCTCTTGCTTGTGAAACACAGTGGGAGAACGTGGAAATGTCCTAAATATAAGCAAGCATAAAGGTGAACTGGCCCATGGCTGCAAGTCTCAGGCCCTCTGATTGCAGAGGTATTTAGCTTTGACTTCACCCTGTGGCTGCTGCTAACTGAGCTGCAGAGGAGTCTTGTGGTACTGCAAGGAAACAAGGCTTCTATGCTGCTTCACTTTTGCATCAACTTTCCCTCCTGATTTTATTTACAGCTGGCCCAAACAAATGTGTCGGGGGCTTCAGAAGTCATTGTTTCCCAGAGCTATGTGGCAATCAGCATATAATTATGGATGTTGTAAAGGCAGTCTTTTGAAAGGTGTGTATTCTAGAGCCCTCCTGGGAGATGTGTCCAGTTATGTTATTTGTTTTTAACCTAGAATGAGAGATGCAGATAGAATCATGCTTACAGTGGAATAAGTATCTGTATGAAATCTGAGTTTGTGTATTGTGTACCAACCCTTAAGGAACAGCCGAGCACTGGCCAAACTGCTAGTAAGGTAGCTTTAGAGGAAAAATGAGAAAACTGCAGATATCCATAGATTTAGTGAGTCAAGCATTGCTACATTTATAAATGGAACAGTAGTCACCCACAAGAAGGAAGTCCTACTCTTGCTCAAATGGAGTGATAGAGAATGGATGACAGAGTTACCAGCTCAGCAACTATTTTCTGTGAAGACTTTTAATGCTAATGCATTGATGAAAACATTCCTCGTATAAATCAAATTTATAGCCTGAGATATTTGTTATTATCTGTTTAACTAGTATATTTTTATCTGCTTCACAATTTAACTGAGCCATTAACAGGCAATTGCATCATAAGTCTGTAATTGCAAATACAGGCAGCTGTTTTTATTCACTGAATTTCATACTGGTGTCGTTTGTCTTTCCAAATTTGTTTAGTATGATTCTAATTTCTTTCTAACTTATTTTCTCCCCACTTCCCCCTCCTTCTTCCCTCCACTGGTCCATATTTTTTCTCTAGCTCAGAAAAGCTATAATCATATTATAGAAGAATGTGAGGAAGCTTTTTTAATTAGGCTTCAGTCTGTTGATTAATTTCTTAAGGCAGCTCTAATTTTAACTAATAGCATATGCTGGAACTAAGTCAAGTTTTGGAGTGTCCAACAAGTAAGGTAGAGAATGTGAACATGAGCAGAAAAACAGTTTTCAAATGCATCTGATGGATTAAATTAATTGTGGCATTCAGGCAGAGTATGAAAATTTCTCTCATGTTTTGAAGGACTGTTGCAAATTAAATGATGGGGGACATTGAGACAAATACCCAAAATAGTCAAAATTAGAAAAAGTAATAAAATAAAAAAGCTCAGAAAGTCTGAGAAAGAAAACTTGAAGAATGAGACTGTGGATTGCCTGTTCCTCCCCATACTACCCCTCCTCCCCCAGGAAAAAACCCAACTCCAAATCCTACCAACAAAACAAAACAGAAATGAGTAGCCAGGCTAACATGAATCAGCCCGTGAGCTCTCAGAAGAAGGGAAAATCAGCATCTCTGCTACCTGAATGAGAAGAAAAGTCAAGACAGTGGAAATTCCTGTTGTCAGCTAGGTAGTAGTTCCTAACTCTGGAAGCCAATGATGAGAAAATGTAAAACTGAAATAATTTCTTATCAATGCAAGAGAGGAATCATGACATGATGCATGACAAGCCTTTAATGAAGGGGAATCTGCTAGCTATACTGCACAAATCATTGATGGTTTCCATATATTATTCAAGTATGCAATTCCCAGATGAAGAGGACAAGGCTGTTGGTGGCTCCATAGTTGTGGTCTAGTCTGTTCCTCCTATTCAGTATTTCCAGTCTTCCACTAAAAGCATCTCATGAATTTCCACTGATGTTCGATCTGAACTTTTCTGTAGATCTGCAATGTCTAAGGCAGTGATTTGGACACTCTCTGATCCATGAGCATACTAATGAAATCTAGTCCTGAAACCCTAAAATTAGATGACCACTTTTTCAATCACTGCTAGAAACACACACTTGTTCATTTTAATTCCTGAACCATAAGTGGAAATTGTTCTGGAGTGTTCAACTTGGCCCTGACTAAAACTATGTCAAGGATCTTTCAAGAAAGGTAACTCTACTGAAATTTTATTCTAACACCTAAGAAAATTTCTTGGAAATCTGTGATATAACAGTATAACCATGGCACCCAGACTAACCAAAAAGGAAGCGGTACTTACAGGCTGAAGTCTACATTGGGATGCCTTTTTGTAAAAGAGTTATCTAGATAAAATTAGTAAAGGACAATTATTGAATCCTTTGAGAGGAGAAATAACAAACATAACATCTTAATAATCAGTAATATTCATACAGCCTTTGGGCCTTTGTAAGACAATAAAGCAATGCAGTTCTGCAAGAACTGGCTAATTTGCACTTAAGTGTCTCCAGAAGGTCCACATAAATTGTCATTTCATGGAGAGACTGTCCTAACCAAAGGATGAAGAAAAATCTGTGAGAAAGACTCTAGAAAGAAATAAATGGCACTTACAGCAGAGGGATTTTACTTTACAGGTTCCAGTGTCAGCTTGCCTGACAGCACAGATGTTCCCACTCTGGTGAGATGTGGTGAAATAATGTTTTAGGCATGTGATTGGTGTGTATATGCATGGTGGCCTCATACAATAGGTTCAGCCAGACAGATCCTTCTTGAAAAGACAGACAGTGAATAAGTAATAAAACTGTAGGAAGAGTGAGTAGGAGAAAGCAGGACAACACTGAGAAGATGACTTGATACTTCAGTGACTGTAAGCATGTCTCTGAACTAGTGACAAGATCATGTGGTGGGAAATAGGATTTACTTACATAGCATGAGGATATGTCAGAAATCAACAGGAAGATATGACACAAGGTTAATCTTCCAATTCTTTCTCTAGGTTCTTGCACCATTTAACTATTGGGAATAACACGACAGAAATATAATTCCTTTAAAGAAAAAGTCATTAACATTGATTACTTATGATCTCTGTTGAAGTATCAATTATTTGTTTCAATCAGAATAGAACTGGATTTGCTTTTTTCTACTGCATATCCTAATCCTAAAATATAAAAAACCCCAAAGCCTTTCAGATGTCAGAGACTGTCTTGCACAGCACATTCTTTGCTGCTGAATTGCAACATGGTTTACACTTTCATCTAGTACCAAAAAAGTCACATTTGTTTCAAGAAATTAAGTTGCTGTAAAAAATGTAGAAAAATTATATTAATTTATTAAATTCATGTGTGATCACCTAAAAGAATGTTTGAAACATTTTAACCAGGTGCTTTAGTTCTTGCCCATTGTTGAGGAGAGAGATTCAACAAGACTACTGATGTCATGAAAGAGATTGGTGTGAAAGCATTAAAAGAAGAAGAATTTCCCCTGTCAGTGGGAAATAGGTTACAAGCAAGATGGGAATTAGCCAGCATCAGAGACCAAAATGTGCCAAAACTAAGCTCACAGATGTTGCAAAAGCAGGGGAAAAAGTCAAGGAGGAAGACACAACTTGGAGGGGAAGATATGAGGGACATGGCATGGATACTTAAAAAAAAAAAAAAGGAAAAAATCTTCCCCAAAATCAAAGCCATCCAAATGCAGGTCATGAGCCATCAAGTGCAGGGACATGCACCAAAGCTTGCCAAAATTGCTCCCTGCTGAAGGCGAAAACAAAAAAGAAGGACTTACAAACATTCTGGAATAGAGATACCATCAAAGGAATTGCAATTGGAGGAGAAAAACAAGAAAATTGGGAAATTTAGTGACTCATAGCTGGTTGCTCATATTTTGAATATTTTGAAGCTTTTAAAGATACAAAAGAAAACAAGGGTTCTTTCAGTGGTAGCTGGGAAGGCTTTACTAACTGCATCTGTATTATAGAAGGGGAAAAACATCCCACTAGTCTGTTCCTTGGGTTTCCTGTGACAGGTTAACCCAAACATGAATGCATTGCTCATCTGGTATGAGTATGATTATTTAATATTAGCACCTGCCCCTGAATCACTTGGCATAATCATAATGTGTCCTTAGGGGGTTTTAAAATTGCTGAAAGTTCAGTCAATGTTTCCCTCTTTGCTTTATGGAAATGCATTATATTATGAGCAGAGAAAAAATTAGTCAGGACATGAGCTTAGCTGCTCTTAATTGAGCTTAGGAAATTAAAAAGGAAAAATCCACGGATATTTTATAGCAATTGTAGTAGTCAGTTTTATTAACACCAAATTTGAAAAATTGAAGTAACTCTGGCTGTTCCATTTTTCAATGTCTCCAGAGAAGCCATCAGGTGAAATCTGTCAGAAAATCTGTAAAAATATGTTTGAGACATATACCCAGGGAATTAAGTTTCATAAATTGTGGGTAGATGGGAGAGGAAGGGAGGTTTTGACATGCAAATTTGATGTAGGCTTTTCTAAATATCTGTAGTGTTTAGCAGCATATAGAATTTCCTAGTGAAGGATTGCAATAATGTACATCTTTGTAAGATTTTGCAGTTTTGATTGAGTTTAAAGACCCAATGGTGCTCTTCTGTATTTATTTTGAAGAAGGGATAAGTTTAGAACTGCTGTAAGCCATTTGCTGGTCATACCTCTAGCTCCTTCTTCCTAACCTGCAGGAAGGTTTGTAAAGACTGTCAGCAGTTATGGGAAGATGTGGCCATTCCAAGCTGCAGTCAACAAAGTCATTCATATATAAAAATATTTGTTCACTTTGTCTGAACTATTTCCTACCAAAGCTGATGAAAACTGCCCGTTAAAAATTAAAGGCAGTGTGTCTGGGACAAAAAGCTCACATTGCTAATAGCTGATTGTTAATTGCTGCATCATGTATCCACTTATAACAAGAACACAGATAGGAAAGAAGAAAGAGAGAATGAGAGAGAGCAAGAAATGCATAAAGTATGTTTTCTGGAATGGCCAAAAATATTTTTATGGGAAAAAATAATTCACTAAAATTCCCTCTAATTTGGGAAGTTAAGGAGAACTTTTAAAACTAAACTCTTTGTGATTTATTTTGGGAGGCAGCATAGAATTCTTTTCCAAAGCAATTTTACAATCTTGCATTTTTATTTGATGGTTCTCCCTTAGCAGTCTGTTTATTCTAGAGTAAAAGGCTTTTTGGGGGATTCATGTTAGTTAGCATACAAACTTGCAATTAGTTAGATGATAGCTAAAAAAAATATACCCATTTATGGATGCTAAGAAAATATGTTTGTGTTAGTCAGTCTGGTGCCCAAAAGAACTTTTTCCTGGATTTCTTTTCTCTCTCTGTGTGTCTAGCTGAGTCAAGCACTGATAGCTGGGTGAGGTTTCTAGAATCAAGCAAATACTGGCAAAGTAAGGCATCAGTCCATTCCAATATGAAGAGCTCAAGAAGGAGATTCTAAATTTCCTGAGTTATATTATCTCTCTTTTTTATTGTCCCCACGAACGAGCAACCAGCTATGAGTATTGTTTATGACCTTACCAAAAATATAAGGAGAGAAGATTTCTTGTTCTGCTTTCAGCATTATCTCCCATTCTATCATTATCTACATATTAGAACTATATAGCAGAAAAAATACATTTAGACCAAAAAAAGCTCCATATTTTAATTCTCACTAGTTATTTCAGCTGTAGACTTAAGACGTTACTGTTTGGAGCAGGTTCTAGCTTATTTCAGGGTTTAGCTGAGGCTGTCATTATTGCCCAGATATTCAAACACGTTTCACAGAAACAACTCATTCTTGTTTTCTTATTACAGCAAAAGATAATTATGCCTTACAAAATCTTTGCAGTAGATTAGTTGAGTTGAAAAGAGAGTGCTACCCTTCTCTCCATTCAGGGGTAACGCTGTCCTTTGGACCCAAACCACAGCAGCCTTTTGAGTACTAGGAGGATGATGACATGAATACTGAGGTTTATTTGCTTGTTAAGTGACTTTTAAAAATTTTCTGACTGAATTGACTCAAAAAGAAATAATGCAGAAATGCTGTGTCTTGGCTAACTTTTTGACTGAGGTAGATATGGGGAATAATACCCATGTTGTCTTCTGAAGCCACCAATGAAAGTCCTATCAAGAAGGAAAGCAAGCCCACAGCCTGAAGCTATCAGCTTTGTGATATGACATTTAGCAATTCACAGTATTTCTCCTGCATGGCTATTTCCATGACATGTGTCTGAACTCAGTATTATGTGCAAAATCCCTGTAATACAGATTTATGTTGATCTTCCCTCAGTGTTTCAAACTTAGTATTTCTCAGTGATTTTGATAAAATAACAACAGCTTGCATTCTAAAACAATCAACTTATCTTGAAATGTGATGGTTAATTTAAATATAATGAAAATAAAATATAGCAGATTACATAGTTTAAGGAACACTTTTCTTTGAGGATGTCCCATGAAATACCCGTGAGCAGATAGATACAACTTGAGCATCTGTTTCCAGAGTCATATGAAGCAAATAGCTCATTCTCTAAGATTTTTTCCAATTTTATATGAGAGGCAGGTGATTCTGAAATAATAGCTTATCTCTACAATGCATTGATTACTGTTCTGTGCTGCTGAATTCAGCAAAGCACACATATGTCAATCAGAATTTATTGAAAACTTAACTGAGAACAAATAACTGCAGGCTTATTGTTGCTCCAGCTGAAGTTATGGCAGAGCTCATTTAAATGCAAAGGGTTCAGCACTGAATGCCCCATGAAGCTGCTCCTCAATCTATTTTTCACTTAATAAGAATAATATATTTTTGTTGAAATTCTCTCTATTAACATGGTTAAGACACTAAATACTTATTTTTAAGTATTTAGTAATCTTGGAATACTTTTTGAGCTAAAAAGAGTTGATTTTAATGTAACACATGTAGAACTAATTTATGTGGAGTGAGGCTTTTGGAGCATAAACACAAGAATTTACAAATAATATGGCAACTGACAGGTGGAACTGTTTCTGGTTGTTCTGGATTTTTCCTGCACAAAATTAGCAATAATCACACTACTAGAGAAAGCTGTGTTTGTGCCACAAATGGCCTTTAGCATTAATTTCCTATAATGCCAGAAGTTTTCTCTAAAACTATTCCTCCTTTTTACAAAACCATTACTTCTTTGTGAAGGCCTTAGAGCCATGCAGAATTCAGGCATGGTGGTTGTCAAACATTTCTGGAGTAAATAAAGCTGCTGGCAATAATGTTATGCACCCAGCAGAGTGAAATTATATGGATTTTTTGATCTTAGAGGTCTTTTCCAATCAAAACAATTCTGTGATTCTAAATGTAGAAGTTTAGCTCTGTGCCTTACTGCAGTTAGGAGTCCCTTCAAAAAAAACTTTGACATTCAGTAAGTGGACATTAAAACTCCAGACTAGATTTTATTTGCCCTTCTGTATTAATTAATAATATTATGACTATGTAATTCTGTATAACCTCTTCTGTGGCATATAAGTTATTTTTCTTTTATTGTTTATTCTTTTGACATACATGTGGACAAAATTGGACATAAAATTGGACATATTTTTATCTAAACATGGGCATGTACTTATAAGCTGTATTTATTTCCAGGAAATAAATGGATGAATACTTGTGAGGTGCTTATTAACAGAAGTTCCTGAAATACTGAGTTGCAACACCAAATAATTTGGTTCAAGTTTTTTTTTTTTATTTAACAACAAGTAAGAATATTTTAGGCAAAGTACAGCATTTTCATCTGATGTTTCATTTTGTTTCTCAGGAAAATTTTTTACATATTGACTTCCCTCCTCTGAATATATATTATACATATCTACTGCTAGATATTATACATATCTAATGTCTGTTCATGCCCAAAAATCAGAGCTCCATCATCTTTATTCATTTCAACTGAGATGGATATTCCTGATTTTCTGCTGGTCTCCTGTTGCTGAATTTCTGAGCACTGCCCTAAGCAGAACCCATAATGTGTTAGTCACTATTGCATCTTAGGGAATTGACTTTATTTCTTCTCTTTGAGAGTTGTTAGCAATACTGCTGGTGCTTGTGGGCCATTTGCTTTCAGGATAATAGTCCATTCACTTTGTTTTCCTTTGACTGTTCTTTTATCTGCTATTTTGATGGCATCTCTTGTCTCCTCTTGTCCCAGAGGTACTCCAAAGCATTGCCCATCACTCTGTTTGTCCCACTAAGTACATTATTTCTGACAGTTCATCCATACACATCTGCTCTGTGCTGATTTATGTATTTTCTAATCACATGCTGAGGGTGGCGCCCCCAGTATTTCACTAGGGATGAGTCATCATAATTTTAAACTCAATATGACCAAAAGTCAATGCCTCAAGTTTATTTCATAGCCTCTCTTCCCCTCCATCTCTGCTTTAGTTGACAGCTTTGAACAACCAAATCTGAGTCATGCTTTGAACCAAATCTGAGAGTCATGTTTTTTGCTCATTTACATTGGATAACCATGAGATGTCCCTGTGCTGCTGCATTTTCATCTTCAACATTCCCCCAGCTCATCAGGTGTTTTCATCACCTTATTCCAGATTTCCCATTTAGGCTCACATATTATCATTCAATGAGTATCACCACCTTGCAGCTTCCTGCTTTTCCAAATCCACCCATCACCCAGGCCTTTATAAAATTTGGTCTCTGAGGCCCTGTTGATCTGATTCTCTCATTTCCTTCCTTTGCCTTCTAATGTTCTGTCATATCTTTATCTTGGTTTCAAAGCCCTCTGTGACTGTTTGCAGTGTTTGATTTTTTTTCCTGTGTGCTGGATGCAGTATTTTTTGCCTTTATTTGGAAAGGTAAAAACCTTGCTGAAGAAAGGGTAGTGTACATTTCACTCTAGGTCAGGCAGGCTTGCCTTTGAGACACACTTCTGAGTGACAGCTTTTTGTTTTTTTCAGCTTCACTGAAATGCAGATGTTAGACAGTTTTCAGCTGACAGATGTCTACATTATACAAGTAGATATTATAACTGGCACTGTTGTCTATTTGGCAGTATCTTCAGAGGTCAGGCATTGAAACAGTTTTGAGGCTAAATATTCTGTCACTCCAAGACTTGGTCAGTTCAGAGCAGGCCTGAAGTTACTGATCCCAGGCTGCTTTCTTTTGTTTTCTGTGTGTGAATGCAGGCTGAGGACTTCCACTACCTAGAAGAGACCAACAACAGAGCTGGTGAGGGACTATTTACAAGGGAATGTAGTGATAGAACAAAGGGTAATGGCTTTAAGTTTAAAGAGCTAAAGTAACTTTAGATTAGATATTAGGAAGAAATTCTTTATTAGTGTGTTGAGGTACTGGAACAGGTTGCCCAGAAAAGCTGGGGATGCATCATCCCTCAAGGTGTTCAAGGCAAGGAATTTTGAGCCTGGTGTAGTGGAATATGTCTCAGCCCTTTGCAGGGGTGCTGGAACTAGATGAGCTTTTAATGTCCCTTCCAATCTGAAACAATCTGTGATTCTATCACTTACCTCTGTGTATGTTTCAATCTAACATGGTTCAGAAATGCTGCGCTGACTTTACAAGACATCACATGCCTAGGAAAAGTTACTGTATAAATCCTGAAGAGCATAATTTTCTGACAAAATTGTGATAGTCTCACCTGTCAGCATTTGTCCTTTCCTTACATGTGAGAGTCACTGACATCTCTGTTTTGCCATCAATCCTTATCAGTAACATACCTTAACTTTAGTTGTTTATTTCAACCTTTACTGTTTGTTCATGCTGCCTTCCTCAGCCCCTTAAAGCATGTCAGGTAATAAATATGGTTTAGCATTGTGGGTTTTGGATGCCCTATTTCAATGCTGAAATTAAAAAAAAAAACCCAAACCAAACATTCTGGCCACTTTTTAAGTAGTTTTACCCAGGTCAGGTAATTAAAAATGAAATTTTACAGCCAGCTATGCAAATTTATGATGCAAGGTTCTCTATAGCTTGCATTTTGCTCGCTGCAGGATCAGGATCCTCAGGACATGCTGCAATTTGATTTGTCTCTAATGAATAAGGGAGGTAATGAGTACTTCTCATTTTCACCTTTGCATTCTGACTCACGCCATTCTTGAATAGTGGCTTAGAGAAAGGGATGACTTTGTATGTCAATGGTCTTACACACTCTATTGACAGACACTTCCCAAGGACTTTCCTCAGATTGGAATAATAATGCACTGAACACCCTCACCAAGAGCACAAAGAGTTGACAGGTGTCAAGGAGAGAGGGAGGCTGATGAGACATCTGCAAGTTGAATTTATGTACCTGCAAGAAAACATGACTAGCTATATCACAGAAGAAAAATGTGAGGTTTGATGAGGTGTAAATCATTTGTGTTTCATGCTCCTGGGAAGCAGCAGTAAGAAAAAAAGATGTAGTCATCTCAGTGAGCAGGAGAATGTGATGCATTTACAACAGTAAACAAGACAAAATTAATAAAGCCATTATGAAAAGACCTATTAGAGCTGAAGTTGTGAGCAAACACCTCCATGAAGACTTATAGTCTGTAAAAGTGATATGAATTGTACATATAATTACTATTTCTGTTAGCATGTTGCATCCTGTATCTGAATTTCAAGGTGATTTCAAGAAAATAGATAAATTGTTCTTAAACATGATTTCAATGAAAGGTAAGTCGTATTTTGATATCTTTATCTTATTGTGCATGGATGGATTTTGCCCTTGTTTTGATTTTGAATATATCAGTCAGATATGCAGAATTTGATATTAGATTATGTCTTCTAACACACTATTGAAGTGAAAGTTTATTTGGTGTAAATTAATCTTGTTTTAACACCATTAACTTTCACCCTTCATTTTCTGGTGTAACACTGAGGAGAGGACAGTAACAGTATGATTCTTGAAGTCTCCTGCTCTCAGAGGTAAGATGATACAAGACTCACAGTATCCTAAATATAAAGTCTGTTTTCCTCACTGATACTAATTTTTAGAAGATAAAAACCTTGCACCCATTTGTTCACAGAGCCACTCCAGCCTCCTGTTTATCTTTCAAAATGACTCCCCACAAGGATAATAAACAATGTTCAGCTTCTTTGAAGAGCTAGGTCTCTGAGACATCTCAGATTTTTCCATCCTTGCCCTCACTTTTCCACTGGAAAGGACAGTTAGACTCAAATCCATTTGCTGAAACATTGAATGTTTTTAGGCATTTTTTAAAACAGTAAAGATCTGAAGAATGTTTCTCAAATACCATTAAATGGCAAAGTAGACGTATACATGTATAGTTACAAAATAGTGCCCTACAGAGGGCTTGAAGAATGATCATGAGTTGAGTTCTGGAAGTAACTTTCTCTCAAGAACCAATAACGTCCTGACTTCAGTGTTCATCTGACAACATTTATTAATTTATGTGAGGTGTGAGCTGAGTAGTTTACACATATTTTTTTATACTGTGCATATTGAATTATGTCAGACCAGCATAACCCTTTAGAGTCATGGATTTATTTACTTAAGGTCGACAAGCTTTTTTTTTAGTATTCATTGTAAATCATCCCAGGAGCCTCTAGCCTCTAGCAATTATTTAAAGTTTGAGATGCAGTCAAAACCTGTCAGTTTTATTCACGGTATTTATTAATTTTCTCCTGCACTTTTATATCCTCTTGCTTTTTTAATGATGTTAGATGAACCATTCAACTGAGCCTTCATTTTACTTTCAATCTGTGTTTTTTTTTTTCCTCTGGTCCAGGAGGTTTGTACAGCCAAAACATCAGTTTTAATTTTGCCCTTTAAAGTGCTCAATAACAAGTAACTCACACAGTGATCAAACAAAGTAGTACACAGCTTAATGACACACAGTCACACTGCTGTGCTGGGGAGCAGAAAGACCCAGCTGCTCTCAACAGGTGGTGACACAAATAAACTATCAGGATGGGACAGAGACCTTGATAGCTGAGCTTCACCACCCCAGGACAGGCAGGACTGATCTGACAAAGGCAATCAGGGCCACCCAAGGGTCCAGATCATCGGGTAAGACCATGGGGAAAAGGCAAGTCCAAGGTCAAGCTGTGAACAGGAGTTGAGATCAGATCCAGTGATGGTGACCATGGCTCAGTGATCATCACTGAAGGGCATAGTGATGAGGGAGATCTGAGGTGAATCTGAGAAATCAGTTCCAGGGATCAGGATCTGGACCAATGGGATACATGGCCAGGCACAAACAGAGCTGAATCGAACATTTCTTTTCATCATAAAGAGGAGAACCCTCTAATAGCTAGCTGAAGATTATTTGTTTTCAAATTTAACTGCCAGCCTTAATGAACAAGGGTGATACTTACTTCAGCATGGGGCTGGAAAAAGAACTCAGATAGCTAGAAAATCCAAATGATGACTGAAATTTGTCTATTTATCAGCTTTTAAAAAGTTACAAGTATGGGAGGTATTGCTGTGCATTTGTTGCACACTTGGATAGAAGAGGGAGAGGGAAACAGGATCACTAAAAAGCACTGTTCTGAGCAGACCCCCTGCTGCAGACACTTTCATATATGCTTATGCAGAGATTGAAACTGATCTGCACCAGCACAAGGGGTGAGAGAGAAAGAAACAGCGCAGTTTCTTTCTTAAGCGCAATATATAGGCCTGGAAACAAATATCTCAATAAAACAGATGTTCTAATAAGAGTCCAATAAAATGGGAGTGTAAAAAAAAGGAATACAGATAACAATTAAATCTGACGTCATTCTAGATGCCAGGAACCTGCCTTTTGTGCAGCATTGGATGCCCGGATCTTATCTCTGGAGGGCTTCTTCTGGTGATGGATCATTGCAGTGAGCTGGGAAACTCACATGGAATTACCATTGCACAACACCCCTGTGGATGTTGGGAGATGTTTAGAGAAGCAAGTAGTAGGACTGGGCAGAGCGAAATCAGATCTAATCAGATCTAGTATCTAGATCTTTCTTTCAGAGTCTGTGGGAATCCTGCAGTGTGGGCGAAAGATGTCAAGGAACTCCCAAGCCCAGCTGACAAATCTGGAGACACATTTGCACTCAAATAAATTGGAAGCCCAGTGTAAATGGAGAAAATGTATGACCCTTTTTGTTACAAAAGAAATTATGAAAAAAAAAATGCCACTGGCATGTAGATTTAAGGCATTCAAATGTTTGTCACTCTTATCAGTGTAATAGTGACTTAATTTATAATATAGATATTTATCTTTTAAATATTCATCTGGATATTAAAGTGAATTACGGTGTTATTGGGCAGAGACTGAAATTGCAATTCCATATGAAGGTAGCTAAGAACAAAATAATTATGGTGATTATAATAATAATAATAGTAATTATAATAATAACAAAAACTTCAACAGCATTTCAATATTCTCTGCATTTTTTCATTTGTCTTCTCACATTTTGTAAACATTTTCTTTTCAATCTGTTAGTAAACTGTTTTATAAATCATTATAGAGGGTTATCACTAAAAGAAGGAAGGATCTTGATGCTGTACAACCATAGCAAATCAGACAGTCTGCAGCAGTCACACTTGGATTTGATTTCTGTTCCCCCTTTTCCCTTACAATATATTATTTTCATTGGTTGAAGTGATGGTGTGATACGAAAAAGTGACTACCCTTAGGAAAGTACAATTTACAGTTCAGTAGCATCTGGGAAAACACACGCTATTTTCTTCTTTAGAGCAATTGCCAGTTGATGATTAGGCACTGATCTCTTCTCTCTGGTGACAGTGATAGGACCTGAGGGAACCTCCTAAAGCTGTGTCAGGGGAAGTTTAGGTTGGATATCAGAAAAGATTTTCCACCCAGAGGGTGGTTAGGGACTGGAATGGGCTCCCCTTGATGTATCATGGTTTGTTCAATGGTGTTCTGAATTATGGTGCAGTGTCCCTAGTGAAGGGGACACTAATGCTTTCAAGATCAAACAAGCCCTTTCTGTACCTTTTTGTAGAGGATACTACCAGACAAATATAAAAGGTCTACCCTTTTCATATTTGACATCCATCTTGTATGTTTAAATGGTTCTTAACTCAAGAGGTAGTCACAATATGCTAAGAAGAAAGGGCTTATTAAGCTTAACCAAATATATAAAAATTAATTATAACCACTCTGTGCATACTAAACAGTTTCTCGTGTGACGGTAGCTTGCTGGAAAAATGATGAATGTTCAAAATGTGCTTCTGTTCATTTGTCTTGATTGCAGTGAGCATGTGAAAGTCATAATTCAACATACATTAAACTATCTCAGCAAAAAAACCCCTGACTTCTTGAGCTGGCAAATGCAACCTCCTTCAAATTATTAATTCTTTCTTTAGCAGAAAAAGATAAAGTGTAGTGTACAAAGAGGTGTGGTGACAAAGAGGTGGGGCAAAGGTCAGTTAAAGAAGAAAATAAGACAGGAATCTTGAATTACTCATTTAAGACAAGTAACACCTTTCCTTGCAGGAAATTATTTTAATCTAAAAAAAATAGTTCTCATAAAAGAAATGTAAATTTGAAAAGAAATTATGAATTAATTGTCTTCAAATGCATTATGTAGTTGGGTGAACTTACAAAGCAATTGGAGAGTTGTAATTAATGTCACATCATTATAAAAATTGTTACAGTCAAGGACCTGTAAATTTACTAAATAGCAAAGTTTCCTCCAGTCATTTTCTGCTATATGTTTATGGCAGAGAATTTTCTCAGGAGTTACTTGTATGGCAACATTTCAATTTCTAAAGCATTTTTTGTGAGGTTTTATTCTGATGAAATGGTATTTGTTCCCTAGATATTTTGTATGTGTTTTATTTGAAAAATGATTGCATGGTGTGTAAAACAGATGGAAGTATCTCTTCAATGTGAGGAGCCCAGTTTCCATAGGGAAATAGGTATTGAGTCACTGGTCTCTTAAATTTTTGGCAGCTTGATGTATATTTCAAAATACATAAAGGTAAAAAAATATCCATGAAGTTTGTTAGAAACCTGTCATATTAAAGATGAGGGTTTAACTGGAAGTTTTACCCAAAGATTTACTCCCATTTTTGTTCTCCTCTTTGAAACAGAGCTTGTGATGATAATTGTATTTTCTTTGCAAATAAGACTAAAATTCTGAGTTTGTTCTTTTAAGGGGAAGGCGGTATTTGTTTGTTTGATATTTTTTTAAACAATTTAGTGACCAAACCTTCAAAACAATGCCACAAAAGCCTAATTTTCATAAGGTCTCCTGGGATTTTTTTAAATTCTAGATAACATTTAAAATTATCTTCTGAAATACACTGGGTAGAACAGCTTGGGTTAGTGTAACTTCTTGACTGCAGCTAAGCAGAGGTCAGTAATCAAATTGTTTATATCCTCTCTTCCTTTCTTTTTTGCCATTTATCTTTTCTGTTACTACTGTGAAGTACTCCACATAAGCATATCGTACCTCTCTGTGAAGGAGAAACCTGCTCATCTTAGGAAAAAATTGTGGTTACAGGGCTGCCTAACACAAAGCCAACATAAGGGCAAAGTTGCTTGATTCAAAACAACAGCTTGAATTCTGGACTTTAACCACTCAAATGTGTACCCTGGTGCCTTTGAAACTGACAATTTACTTTGCATATTTATTTATGATACATTTTAGAGTTATCGTGTGTTTTCCAGGGAAGAATGGAAACTTTTTAGTAAAGAAGCATGTTCTATGAAGGAAAAAAAATTAAATCACAAAATGTTTAGTTGATTTGATCTAAAATTCTTTTGCTTATTAATTTCTTTCTGACAGCTTTACGTATCAAAGCATGCTCAGAATTAAAGAAAACTATTTCATTTCAGGTAAAAGAAACTGTTTCCTTAACATAAAAATATTTCTCTAACCTTTCCCGGTGGATTATCAGAACTCAAAAATAAAATTAATTTCACACAGAGAAGAAGAAAATTTTCACTTTTATGAAGCATCAGGAAATGTAAAAGCATTTATTCATGTTTTTTTTTTATCCTCTACTTATATTTCTATTGAAAGAATGTCACAAAATGGTCCTAAATATTTTTCTTCCTAGGGCATAGCTATGTATTCTTCCTTTTTATCTATTTGGTTTCTGTAGTTTGTCAGACTGAGTTCTGTCCCAGGCAAAAGCAGTCCAACAGGACTCTTTTCTATGGTTTATGACCTTTCTGAGTTTTCTTAAAAATTTTTTTAAACATAAGTATATTTGCACAGCTCAATGCGATAGAATCAGATTCAGACCGCACAGGGAGGGTAATCAGGCAGAATCTTAAGATGTGGAAGAAATACTTCCACTAACACCCTTGGGGCTTAGAGTCTTGAAAGAGACCTGATCCAATGACAGGGGTGACAGCCTTCATGGGCAAGAATCCTGTTTGTGCAAACAGCAGGCAATCGACCGCGGCGATGACATGAATGCATTGCCTTCATCTGTTCAGGCAACCAAAGTGACACAAATTGGCACCAGACACGGGCTCTGAGAAGTTCATAAGGCTGAATACAATGGATTAATGTGACTCGTATCTACTGCCACTCAGAGATATGAGACTATAAAGACAGAATTATAAGTGGTAAGCTGAAAATTTATGACAGTGAGGTGGAGAAAAATTACATTTCTGCACTGATCAAAAGGAATACAAGGAAGAAAGAAATACTTCATACACCAGATTTTGGATGATGCTAGTCGCTACCCTCACAGAAACCTGAAGACACCCAGAATTATGGTTGAACAAGGCAAAGGTAGACTTGAAATCTACCCATGATTTTGCCCCATTCCCTGTGGAGCTGGTTCTACATAAATTGCTGGTCTTTGGACACTCTCTGCTTTCCTTGAGAGTCGCTGCAGCAATGCAAGGATGCTCTTAATACCTATGTATTCAAATTCTTGAAGAGAACTTAAAGTAAGATTATAATGATCATTTTACACTTTCCTCGCCTCCCCAGTGCAGCAGTTAGCAACATCTCTCAGCTTCCAACAGGAGATCTAGCAAATAAGAACTACAACTATAATGTCTCAATTGTATCACAATAAATTTGCTCCTGGAGAGCCAGAGAAAAGAAATAGGAGGAAAGGAGGCATGTAAGTACCCGATGCCTGCAAAGCCCTTTGTGAACAAAGAGCAATTAGGTTAAAAATTAACATGCTCATCTAGATGTCCAAAGATGTCTTTGCTGGCCAGACAGAGGGGAAGAGTTTCCTTGCTGGAAATTAGTTGCTGTTGAGTTGCTGCCTTACATCAGCTCCAGCCAAAACTAGCTACTCTGAAAACTGTTTGATCACATGATAATTTCCAATGAGGTCCCATCTATGAACATGCTGATTAGCCTTGTTTTGGTTTTATTCCTTTTGGATTTTGTATCTTGCCATGGTGATTCCAACCTTGAAATGTTGAGATACTGCTGATTCTCTCTCAACAATCCAGACTGTTCCATATTGCTGAGAGTTCAAGAATCCATTGCAGGTTGTAAGAGCAGATTTCTACCTACTTGTTAAACACACCAAACAAATAATTAAAAACTGCATTTTTTTCTGTGGAGGCTGTTGTACAACAGACCCACAATACTCTTTTGAGTCTGATGTAATAATTTTAGCCAAGTTCCCATTCAGCAAATTTGGTATTCAGCGAGTTAGCCAGGTGCAGACTTCTTTGTAAAATATTAACATTCTTATGGCATCTAAAGGTGCACACTAAAAAGCAGCTATATTGCAATCTTGCTATTTTACTTTGAAGATTTGTGTATGTATGCATGCTAGTTTACTGATTTATATAGTTTATCTTACTGTGTTTAAGATTTTTTTAGTTATCTGTCCCAATTCAAATAAAGAAAACCCACATATTTACTAAAGCAAAAATAGAATCCACCTCAAGGAGGTTGCTGTTCTTTTTTTAGCTTAACATCTGGTATGTGGATTACATCTATTTTCATAGTCACATATTCAGAGAAAAACACATTTCAACATTCCTTGGGCTGAGTTTCTGATACTATTTTAGAATGAGATATTCTTCCATATACAGCTTTTAATGCATTTTTTGCCATATATTTCTTATTTGATTTTATTATTTGATTTGAGTAACAAATAAAAAATATTGCAAGATGAAAAAAAACTCCTTTAAAATAAAGTCATATGTTTTAGTAATAACTCTGTAACACATTCAGATAAATTAGAATGTGAATTTTTGCAAAAATATTCCTAATTTTTTATAAGTCTGTTATGCTTTGTAGACTTGGAGACACCTGGTTTTGTCATTGCATTCCAGTTTATACATAATACAGTCATGTGTTGCATGAATATATTGAACAGAATCACAGGAATGTGATCTGCCAGCACCTGTTTGCCTTCTGTTGGTGAAGAAATTTTTACCATTCTTTCAGATTGTTTCATCATCAGCAGTTCTACAATGTAAAAATATACATTTTAAGGGTTCTTTTTTTTCAGTTATCTTAGAACATTCTTTTTCAGCTTCTCATTGTTTATAACTTTCAATTCAGAGCCACCTTCAGTAGTCAAACCTTTTCTGTCCCTCCTGTTTGTACCAGTCTCGGCTATTATGACATTAATTTCTAGCACATAGCAAATTTTACATATAGGCTCAAATTGCCTGTTACCAGAGAGAGAAGTGTCCCTTTGATGCACTGGATTGTGGAATGGCAATCTGGCACAATTTGGTGCAGCTTTAAAGGGCATAAGAGCTCCTCATGGCTGAGTTAGGTGATGCTGAGGGCTCCTTGATGGTCCCTGCCACAACAGACAGAGAAGCTGTCCCGGAGTGCAATACCTATGTTTATTCAGAGGGTATACTGGAAAGGAGCTATCCAGGTAGAAAAATTTTAATTATTCTATATGCCTTTTAAGATAACAAACACCATAATAAAGACTATCAGAACAAATCACAGAAATTTATCACAGATTAGCCTGAGTTGGAAGGGACCTGGAAGGATCATCGAGCCCAGCTCTTAAGTGAATGGTCCATATAGGGATTGAACCCACAACACTGCTGGTTTTTAGCACCATGCTCTGACCAACTGAGCTAAAATGGAAGATCTTCCCTTGGAAAGCAATGCCATTGAAAACAGTTTAAGGAGCACAACTGATGCTTTAATTTAATTTAAGGAGAACACAATACTTGGTTGTATGAGGAAGAAATGCTGAGATGAGTTACTCTGCCTGGCGCAAATATAAAAGATATAAATAAAAGATATACTTCCATCTTGGACTCGAGGTTGTGTTGACCTAAACTTCTTACTTTACCTCTCTTCATGGAATTAATGTTCATGTCCCACAAGACCAGCATTATGACTCCAGCCCATCTGCCATTAACTCAGGTCCAAGTTTTGATCTGAAAATGCAATTTGCCTTTTTTTAAGCAATGATTTAATTAGCTAGTGATGACTAGGTTTTAGGATGCAAATGTAGGTCATGTAGCAGAAAACAATATTAAAAAAAGGGCAATTCCTAGACTATGTTCCTTAACGTACCATTTGTCCAGAGCCTATCTGGCTGTGACTGATCAATGACCCACAAAAACGTAAGAAGGTTCACAGGATATGTGGATGGTGACAAGAAGCCCATGAAGATCAGACAGGGAGGTAGAAAAAAAAAAGAAAGCTGAACTCACCACAAAGAGGACTGGGTGCTTGTCTTCTGTATAAATGGCTGCATCATTTGAGTGGATTTGCTCAGTTGGCCAGAGCATGGTGCCACAGTTGTGTGCTGAATACTTGTGTGGGCCATTCACTTCAGAGTTGGACTTGATGATCCCTGTGAGTTCCTTCCAACTCAGAATATTCTGTGATCCACTATATGAGTGCAGTGGAAACTGGCTGTACTAGTTGTGTAAATCAACCAATAGTACCATCTGAGTGGATCAACCACTTTTCTGTCCCTTGGTTAATAAAAAGAGCAGAAATAGGCACACAACTTTTAATAAGGTACCCAATACGGAGCGTGAACAACACAGAGTACAAAAACTGAACAAACATCAATTACTTTGATGAGAATGACAGATGTGATCTGGATTCTTGTCATATACATCTTGCCAGCAGCTGAGGATAGCAAGCATATTATTGAGAATTATGTTAATACCATGGTTCAACTATTTATTCCAGTTGTATACTCTGATTGATTGTACTTCTGCTGTGATTCAAGCATGTTGCTGTATCACCTTGCCAAATCAAATTTCCATGCAATATCAAAAGAGATTCAAATCAGTAAATTTGATCTTAAACTTTAAATCCTCAGTGTGTGGAGCAGCCAATACAAATTGGTCAGACTATTAGACTCTGATGCTAATACAGGTTTTTCAGACCTTCATCACAGACTTTGCTTTGTTGCTGGTATCTATGTCCTGTATGTGTCCTTGCATTGCACACAGTTTTTTAAGCCTCTTGAATGTAGACATTTCCACAGGTGAATGTACTTCATTAATGATTCACAGCAATTCCCCTCATCTTTTCACTATTTTCTCCAAAAATCATCCCTCACTAAGCCAGGAAAACAGGTGCATATAACAAAGATACATTGATATTACAGTTTTTACCAAATTGTGTAGATCAATAATACATAACTTTACAATATGTTTGTATTTGAAGGACCTATGATTCCAAAATATGAACCCCAGCACAGAAAGCTTGCACAAATGAGTCTACCATCCATATGTCAAGAAGATTGCTGAAAAATAACAAAAAATAGAAGATATACCCAAGCACTACTTGTAGGTTTGCAGAAATAACAACGAATGGCTTATCTCAGGCTTTTTTATCTTTTCAGGTTTGAGTTACTCGGATGTATTTTGCAAATATTTGAACAGGCACAAGATACTAGTTCCCAAGATGATTTTTAACCTCATGGAGAATAGTGCAGTAAAAACCTTAAGGCAAAAAAGTTCAAATTAGAAATATTCCATAAATAAGTTTAACTATGCACATGGTACTCCAAAGGCACAAATTCTGAAGGCAGTGGTGCACTCTAAGTCTTTTGAATTCCTTGAACTGAACTCAGACACCCACCTAGAAAATGTTTTTTGGGCAAAGAAAGTTTATTGTTCTCAGGAGGGAGTTAGCTGAAGGAAATGTAATGGCCTGTTATTGCTGAACACCAAACTAGGCATTTGAATGGTCTCCACACTGTGTGAATCTATTTTTTATGTGATAGAGAGATGCATAAACCCATCCTAGAAAAAGAACCCAAACCACCAACAACAACAAAAAAATCAAACTTGAGATAAGTTATTTTTTCCTTTAATTTTTTTTCCTGCCATTTCAAACATGGGACTTAGAACTATGAGTTTACAGATTCTAGTCTCCTGTTTTGACATGTATTTTTTCACAAGTTTGGAAACAGCACCAGCTATTCCAACTCTAAGTCTATTTCACAGCCTCACTGCTCTTCTAACTGAATTTCCATTTCTGATCTATATGTGGCCAACTTACATATGTTCATTCTCATGATGCTGCCCTTCAGCTTAGGCTTCTGATGTAGGTAAACTTTGTGTAGAACAGTAATAGATTTATTCAATTCTCAGATTGGTGGACCTGCAAATCTTAATTTTTTTTGCCTTTTCCTGTACTACATGCTCCTGTTCTCTTATTTATGCTAGCAGTCCTCAACATTTGTTCCAGTTAGAGATCATGCATGTTGAAAGATAATTATATTGCTTTCTGTGTTTTATTCCATTTTCTTTCTCCATCACTGCTCTGATCTTTCTTTTTCATCCCTCTCTATTTTTCATTCTGCTTTTGCTTTGATTCATTTATGTTTTTCATTTTTATCCATCCACTCTGGCCTGCTTCCTCATCCATTCTATGAAACTGAAGTTTTAGAAGTGTCACTTCAAGATAAATCAAAGTGTTTAATTAGGCTGGAATCTTATCTCCTACCATGGCCAGTGACCATAAATTCATATTTTGTTACACTGCAGAAATTCTCCTATTAAACCAAGATTCCTGAGTTAGAGATATCTCTGCATTTCTCAATGCAATCAACATTTCTTCAAAGTATCAGCCATCCATTTAGTGAACTCTTGTCAAATTTACCACAACATTTAACAGGAAAGTGCTTCCTGAGTTAAGCTATATGTTATATTTTTATATTACTTCTAAATCTTGTTGTATTTTTTATCACCTTGTTCCTATACTGGAAGAGACACTGAACAGCTGTTCACAGCCCTGCTCTCTTTACAACACTGAAGAGTACTAGTCTGTTTAATTTGTTTTTTTCAGTTTCAGTTGTTTGCTTACCCTTCTTACTCTTTTGTTTTCTAAATCTGCTCCATCCTTTTTTGTCAGAGAGGTATTGGAACTACACAGGATACTCCAAGAACAGGTAGATATTTCCTGTGCACATTGATACTGTCATGTTTTCTGCTTTGTTATTTTTCTTTCTGAGCAGAATGTAGTGGTAGTCTATTTTCTATTTTTTTCTGAAATGCTTTGAAGAGCTTTTTTTAGGTCCCAGTAATCAATTATCACTCAGCATGTATGCAGAGTCAATCACACTGCATACAATGTTAGAGTTATTTTTTTCTCTCTGTCATTTTACACTGAATGTTATTTTACTCCTTCACTCTTCTGTACCAACCAGTCTCATAAGATCTTTCTGCACATTCATTTGTGCAGATTTTAAAATCCAAAATATCAGCTAGCAAAATCTGTCACTTTAATATGCATCCATATAGTGATGCAGAGTGCCACTTGCAGCTTCCTTATATTCTTAAAACTGAAAATTGATTCCAATCTTTTAATTATTATTCTGACATGTGAAGGATTTGTTTCTATTCTATCATAGGATATTTTTTTGAAGAGCATTTGGTGACTAACCATTTTGAATACCCTTTGCAAGTCCGCATAGACTTTGTGAATTGTATCTCTATCACCTCTAACTCTTTATATGTCTTTTTAGAGACAAATGATACATAATGGAACATTACAAAACTTTTTTGGATTTACCCAGTTCCCAGTATCTAACTATGACTTCTCTAATTCCATCTTTTTGTCATGATTGCCAGTAATTTTACTGTGTAATCAACAGATGAATCGGTCTGTACCTATTCAATCCCATTAATATCATTAAAAATTAACATTGTATTCTGGTTTTCTGGCCATTTGAGCCTGGCTTACTTGCTCAACTAATTTACCCTACAGTTTTTAAGGAATTCCTGGGTGAAAATTGCCTTGAACCAGAATTTTGTAATCGCTACCTTATAAACCATATCCTAAGAAAAAGTCTACCCATAGTTAAAGCCCTGATCCTAAACCAGAACCAAATCCCTGACTTCTAACAGCCAGCCCCACATTCATGCTGTAACACCAAACCCAAAATCTAATCTTGTGGGTAGCATTAGAGTTAGGATTCAGTTTGTTTTTGTGTTAATGCTTCATATCAAACTGAGAATTTAATTTATTGCTGGGGTGAAAGTAACAGAGTGGCCAAAGAGTTTTTCCAGGTTTAGTTTTAGGGGTTGAAGTTATAATTATGGGTATGGGCTAGAGTTTGTGTTAGGATTAGTTTTAGAAGTCATGTCTGTGCTTGCACACAACAATTTGGATCATGGTTTGGCTCTATGTTTAGAGTCGGGGTTCCTCCAGCACTTCAAAGAAGGACACTTAAGGTGGGCATTGCAATTCATTGGCATTCAGATTTACATATAGCTCTGATTGAGTTTGGCTTTAGCATTATGATAGGATTTAGGATTAGGGTTGTACTTAAAATTTGGGGTTTGTGCTTGAGTGTGGTTAGTTTTAGACTGATGGGTGGGATTAAGCCTAAATTTAAAATTTGGGTTAGATTAAGGTTTTGGGTTTCTGTTTAGGGTTTTGTTTAATTTTAGGATTAGAGTAAGAGTTAAAGATCAGGGTTCCTATTTTGTTTTGTTTAGGCATTAGGGTTTATTATTAGTGATACTTTTTAGGGGATTTATGATTAGAGAGATTATGTATTTTTGCATTTTTTTGGATTCCAGCAGTTTAATCGAGGCTATAATGAGTTGGAACTTTTCTGTTTCTGTATTGACATACATTTGGAGAAAAAAAAACCAAAACAGTTAAAAATATTGTTATAGATAAGAAAGTCAGATATATGGAATTGATTTGAGCAAGATATATTTCTCAAGTATGCACCGAGGTGCTGGAAACATTTTTGTCTATGCATTCTATTAGGGCCAGTTAATGAAAAGTTTCAGCAAAAGAACAATAACTTTTGGAGACACTGCTATTAAAGAGTTGATGGTATGATAAAACCTGCATCAACTTAACTGGAAATGCAACCGATGGCAAGGACCCAAGCAGAGTATGTGAAGTTCAATCAAGATATTATCCAGCTTGCAGAAATCTAAGTTAATCACATGAAATCCCTTCTGTCTTCAGGAGGAATACAACCAGATGACAGCAAACTGAAATCGTAGCCAACATAAACCGTCAGCCACTAACATAATCAACAAGAACATAACATTTCTGGAGACACTTGTAAACTAAAAGAACATAACATTTCTGGAGAGGCTTGAATTGATTAAAGTTTTGGTGTAGTACATATTTTTAGGAGAAGTCTAGACTTTATACAACTGATTGTTTTGTAGCAATACATTTTGAAGAGTATTCATAAAAAAATGGAGCAATAAACACAGGTAGCACTCTTAATTAGTCAGGATGCATGTTTCCAGAAGCCTAGTCATTCAGACAATGGGATCCTGAAATGGATTAGAAATATTCCTATTCAAAGACCAAAGTCTTATTTCATGTATATGCTGAGATTTCATGTCACCCATTTATTACCAAGGAATATTGGCTACTGGATTTGCAGGAGGTGGGTTTTTTTCTGTCTTTGAGAATGTAAAAAGGCTTATTGCAGCAGTGACATTTAGCAAACATTGCTGTGACCCTCTAAATCTCCTAAATCTCTAACAGCTCTACTGAGCTTGAGGCAAAATATAAAAATACTATCTACAACTGAACATCATCTCACCTTCAGATTTGCAAGGCATGGAAATAACACACCATGATATATGGAAAAAATGCTATCTGTAAGTCAAGAATAAAAGTGGAGAATAAGCCACAGCTTTTTGGTAGTGCTAGGTTTTGCAGAAATATTCTTCTTCAGGCAAAACTGCACCTAAATTTTCCTGGCATGTGCATTAAAATGCACACATAAGAGAGAGCAGCCACTGTGGTGTTATATGAACCTCTGGCATTGATGTTAATGCCTCCTGAGAGGTTTTACAACTACCAGAGGATGCTGATACCATCACATACTTGGTCTATCTACAGACAGATACTGAAGCGGTGTTGATGGCTTACTTGAGGTAGTGGATTATGACATCAGGTCCACAAAGATCTCTTTGACCTCTCTACATAAAAATGTAATTGAAGTGAACAAACTATAGTTTACCTAAGACATTTTTTCACAGTAAAATTTAAGAATGAATAATTATTAATTCAGGTATTTATTATTTGTAATTAACACTTAAATTTAATTCTGTTTGCTCACCAGGGAACCTTTGCTTGGAAGGGCTCTTTCATAGAGTGCAAAATCTTGCTCAGGGTCTGGAATGCTAAAATTTGTGTACAGGCTTTAGTAATTCTATGTCTCATAAGCAGTGTTCTGGTTCAGCTTAGTGGTCAGGATGTTGCTTTGTGATCCTGGTGTGACTGACACTGCAGATAAAAGAAAATTCACTCTCAGATTTTCTCCATATGATTAAAGGAGCACTCCCTCTTTCTTCTTTTGTTCACTTCTGAACATTTCTGAAGCAAGTTGGTGTTTTCTCTCAGATGAATCTTAACCCTAATGTTTCAAGGACATCAGGCTATCCTCTGCATTATTTCATTTTATAAAGAGTGACATGGCATTTTAAATTCATAATTGATAGTTCCATGTCTTTGTGGCATCTTGTAGTTTCTCTGCGTTAAGCTGTGTGAAACACCACAGGAGTAATCTGTAGTCAGACATGACATTTTAGTGAGTTGCTCTTTTTCTTTCTAATGTATTGCTAAAAGAAAAACAAAATCTATCAAATGCAGATAGATGCAATTGCAATTCATCTTTTCATCCTTTGAATAATGTGTTGTACATTGCAAAAACTAATACTTGCCATGTTTCTGCAAACATGCTATCTTCCACCTCTTACTATATCAGTGATGTCATGTGTAGGACACTTTATGATAATAATGCTTTTGACTTGATTCTTTCCCAAAGGAAAAAAACAAAACAAAACAAGAACCACTTCATATTGATTTAAACCTGGGTTTATGTGTCAATAAAAAAAAATTCCACAGTGATTTTCCAAGTAGAGTGTCCTCCCAATTTATCAGAGTTTCACATCCCAGGAAGTTTTATACCATTGTGTAAGGTATATATCCTCTCCTATTTTAGCTGTATTTTTGCACAAACCTCATCACGAAAAATATGACCCCTAATGGTATTTTTCCAAGTCACCTGCCTAGTCAGATTTTCCTAGAAACTTTAGGACAAGTCCTCAAGGGATGACAGCCCCTTGCACTGCAATTGTCCAAGACTGGTTACCACACCCATGGACAATTTTGTAAGCATATGTTTTCCTGCATTAGAATCTGTAAGCTTTTCAGCCTGACTGAAATCTAATTTGCTGGTTTATTTCTATACTGAAGAAATCATCTCCTTCCAGTTGTGTGTCCAGTGTGAATGTCAAGATAATTTTAAAGTAATTATTTTGGGTACATTTAATTAATATTCCATTTTTACTGATTTAGATCAAAGCTTTAATCAAAGCTTTAATGGTTGCAAGGGTTTTCTTCTTTTGAGCTGGTTGATGTGAAAGAGAGTTGACAGCTTATGATTCCAGTGCAGTGTCAGATCACAAGTTGGTACGTATTCCATCTACTCCCACATCAGCCACGTGTTAACTTACTACTCGTAAAAGGGAATTTTTTCTACATTATTAACCTGAAATGGGGTATAAGAGCAACAGCTGTATGGACTCAACACTCAATTAACATGCACTGGAGCTCTTGGACTGCAAACCTGTTTGAGCAATCTGTCTTGAGAAGGAAAAAGGAAAAGAAAAGGGCAGTTGTGCTTTATTTTTTATGATTTTCTCTTTTATCTAGAGACCAGATTTACTGCTAATGAATCCCTCAATAATAATTAGCATGATGGTAATCTCATGGCCTTTTCTTTCCAAAGTGTTTGTATTTCTCTAAGGTAAGACATTTCATGTACAATAGTCATATCACATTTAACACATTCTGGTTTAATCTCCTACCTGAGCTGCTTATAGATGGAAGGTACTTTAAGGCATTGTGATCCTATTTACACCAACTTTATAAAGTTATCTGACAATGAGAAAGTTGTTTCTGGAATTCCTGTTCTTTGCTTAGGATCAATGCTCCTTCATATCTTATCCTTCTTACTGTGTTGAGGTTTTTCCTGCACTACTTTTTACAAAACTGTTATTAATTATTTTATTGTTGTTATTATTAAAGACAGCAAAATAACTCACGCCAAATAAACCATCCAAGGATTAAAACCTTTGTTTTCATTTTTGAATGCAGATATGGTTTGTGAGTGCAAAATACATAACTTATTGTGTATCATAGCATGGGTCCTCGCCAGGTAATAATTAGCATTGACTATGGTTCCAGAAGACTGATCACTTGCTTTATTATACTATACTTATTAAGAAACTCATTGCCTTCCCAGACAGTCCAATACAGACAGACCAGATTGGTCAATTAATCAAAACACCATCACCATTGGCTAATTAAGAAATCACCCTTTGGTAAACAGGTCTCCATAACACATTCCACATGTTCACAACAACAGGTGCAGCAAGTGAAGATAAGAATTGTTTATCATTCTTTTCTCTGATCTTCTCACAGCCTTCCCAAGTACCATGCCTGGGAAAGTTGTGCCTGTTGCTCTCTGTGGTCAGAGAGAGGCTGCCACAATTATATTTTTATGGAATTCTTCTAAGTTGCAGTCTTAAAATATTTTCTTTTCGATGTGTCACAACTGTTCCACTCAAGCTTTTCCCTTTGTTTGCACAACTTAAGCTTGCCAAAACATGAACAAGTAGCGTGTAATGAAACATAGCTGTTAACAATTGTGTCTTTCAGAGAAAGCTGTATGCTAAAGATTTAGAAAAATTGGGAGTTCCTCAGTTATTTCTATACATTGATGAACCATCATTCAAATGAACAAGTGGTTCAAACCATACTCATTCATTTTTACATTCACTCATGGGAAAATTTAGCAATCCATGTCACTTACAGATCTCTAAAGATGTAGACGTCTTGAACAAGCTCAATGTCATGCTTTTTATTTAGATATCTTTCCACCTTTTTCACCATAAATATTCTCATCCAAAAGGTCAATAAATGTTCTAGCAAACATTTGGACTTAATGATGATATAAAATTGCAAGATTTACATTTATAAATATTTTTGCTAATCAGTGATGTGATCACATCATGTGAATTGGTCTCTTCCTCCTGATTTGTGAAAAAGACTGAACACTTTTCCTTTTTCTTACAAACCATTAAAATAATACCATAGAAGCCAGTGTCAGGGCCAACACTCTGTGGTTCCTCCAGACTCCTTTTGGGTTAACCAAGCAAACACCCTGTGATTCCATAAAGTCTAGACACTTCATCTAGCATAAGGTAAATTGTCTCTGGCATTAAGTCTGCCTCCACTCACAGTGAAAGCTTCCCCGAGGATTAAACTGAATGGAGAATGCTTTTTGACAGATAGAATTGGGCAAGATGAATCCCAGCTATCTCATGCCCCAAGATATTCACAACAGACATTTGTTTTATAAGTCTCTTGCAGCTTTACAGACTCTTCAGCAGTCCCACCTGGTGCTGAATGTTAGAAAGAAATCTTTTTCTAACATAGGATTTGCTTATCCCTTTGCTATGCTTCAACCTTCAGGCAGCTGAACACCACAGAGCCATCTGATCACTCTATCCCCTGGAGATGGGGGAGAATAGGAAAACAGGTAAAACACCTGGGTTGAGATAAAGACAGCTTAGTAGGATAGAAAAGGAAAGAAAAATGTTAGTAATGATTAAAAGACAGTACACAAAACAAGGGATGCACATTGCAATTGCTCACCAACTACTGCACAGCTTGCCCCAACCCTGGGACAGCTCTCCAGACAACTTCCCCCAGATGGACCATTCAACATGATGCTTTATGGTGTGGAATATTCCTTTGTCCAGTTGGGGTCAGCTGTCCCCAGCTGTGACCTCTCCCAGCTTCTTTTGCACCCCAGCCTACTCACTGGTACTCCAATATGAACATTTACCTGGCTCAAGCCTTACCAAGTACAACAAAAGCCCTGTTTGCTGTTCTTGCAGCTCGTACTTCTACATGTTTCAGGTACAGTAACTCAGAGCCTTTCCTAATGGACCTTACCATGTGTATGTGATGCTGTTAAATTGTATCTGAATGTTATAAAATTGCATTTTTTGCAGATTGTTTCTCCATTTCATCAAAATCGGCAGCTCCTCCCTTGCTCTGGCAGATCTCCCTAGTTTGGTGCTGTACTTTTACAGAGCAAAATGCAAGCTACCCTCTTTGGCAGACTGAACAGAAAACACTGTTTGAAGAGGAAGAAATCTGTTAATCTCCCAGTTTTTCTAGTAGAAACACTTTTTAACTATTGTGTTCTTGCCTGATGAATTGGACACTTTAGTTTCAAACTCTTTCCCATCTTCCTAATAAAGATTGACATCCATTACTTGTGTGTGATTTTTGTTATGATTTTTCTGATAATTCTAAGAAATGATGACAGCAGAGGAAAACAAACCTGATTTATGGACCATTCTAAGATATGTTAACAAGGCTGAAGGGACAATAAATAATAAGCAAATTTTTTCAGATGGCAGGATGTTAGACTATGGAAGTTGGAGGCTTTTCAGAGTCCCAAACATATCTGGTCAGGTAAGCAGAAATTGTGGCATCAAGTGAGGTTCATTGTTGATAAATACAAGTTCCGGAGAAATATTGACCACCAAATACATTCCTGGACTCTAGATTAACTGTAATTGGTGGAAAGAGCTATGGGTTGCTATAGGTTGCAAATGAAAAGTCCTAGCTCAGCAGAAAATCCAAAGATCATGAGAATAAAGACAGAATAAACATTGAAAGGTTAAGCAACATAAAAATATTCTGTATATTGACGGCATGCATTCAGATTTTTCACTGTGGTAACATGATTGCCAAACAAAAGGGATCCAAGATGAATAATGTGCCCAAGTAGAAACAGAAAGGTTGAAAAGCATAAAGTGTTCACTTTTTCACAAATCAGGAAGAGGAGACCAATTCATCTGATCTGATCACATCGCTGATTAGCAAAAATATTTATAATTTTGGATCTTATAATTTTATACCATTGTTTAGTCCAAAAGTTTACTAGAAATATTTATTGACTTTTTGGATGAGAATATGCCTGGTGAAAAAATGTACCTAAAATATTATTTATATCTCTTCTGTTTGAGGGCATAAACACAAAATACATTAAGAAGGAATTTCTCATCAGTAGTTTTCCCAATACAACAAAGCATCCTTTTAAAAATGTATCAAAAATTAACAAAGAAAAGTCAACAAGACTCAGAAAATCTTTACAAATAAAAAGTTTTCATCAGCATTAATGAGTGTAAAGTACCATATTCTTGACTGGTAAATTATTACACACAATTACCAAAGTGTTCACACTGCTATAAATCAAATTGCTGGAAGGCTCTGTAGCAATGTATTTCTTATCTCATATAAAAATACTGCAATCAGCCAGTATTTGTACAGGAAGATTTGGAAGAAAAGATGAAGATACTCTGAGAGGTATTTGCAGAAACACTGTGAGATCTGAGCCAAGTCCCAAGAAGATGAGGCAGCACCCAGGACAGTACAAAGGAATCTGATAATGTGAGGCAAGCAATGTCAGCCTGAAGCCCATGACTGATTCCAGCTAGCCCTGCTCTACTGAAAGTGACTCACACCCAAACCCACCCACATCCTGAGACAAGATTAAGAGCTCAGCAGTATTTCCATCACATGCACCAGGGAGAAAAGGGGGATACAGAAGTCTTTGCAAAGGAGGAAAGAACATACACCAAATTACTGCTCCCTCTGATAGTACAGAAGTCTACTGTAGTTGTAGCAATGTGTGTGTGTACACATCCTCTGGAGAGCACATCTGTTGCTCCTTAAAGGATTTAGATTCCTGTGCAGCTGTGTGTTGCTGTAGACATGAATCTTCATTTGAAATAATCACTGTCTGATTAATGCTCAGGAGATCACTGATCTGTAGGGAACAAAGAGGAGATGTTCTTCCTCACTTTCATTCCAAGGGAAAAAGCTTCCACTCACCCTCCCCAGTGCAGGCAATGGAGCCATGGTTCCTTGTAACTACTCCAGCAGTAATAGCAGCAGGGTTGTTGCTGGAAGCAACTGAAGAAAGGACTCGAAATTGAGCCCCCCTACATAGCTAGTTCATTCTTTTGTTCTTTTTCTCTGTCCTTTTTAAAGAATAAATATTTGGTTTAGTTCAAGAAGAGATTTTCAGGCCTTTTCCAACAAAGAGACTGGTAAACTGGAAGCTGTTGGAAGACTGGAGAAGTCTGTTTAAATGTTGGAGGTTTTGTGCAAGGAAGGAAAGGGAACTTGTGTTGTCCCCTCTCATGGCTGAGGAACAGTGGCACTAGTGATGGCAGTTGGATAGCCTGCACTTATATCCACAGCTCTGTGGTGGTTGATCAGTTCCTGATGACTAGAACGGGCAAATCTATGTTCAATAATCCACAAGTTTACTGCCAAAAGTGAAAGGAAACAAGAAACAAATCCCTTCATATTTGAGGTATCATGGCAGTTGCAGTCTAATCTATTCTTAGTTAGCATAACATATTTATTTACAGGGTACATTTTTAATATGGAAATTGAAAGCACAAAAATATAAACCCACCTCTGAGCCTTCAGTTTTCATCTACTCAATTGCATTAAGTAATTTTGCATATTGTTTAAAAATGACAACCAGCTCTTTAGCTGCTTTGATACTCTGCACTACATGGATGAGGATTTCAGCTCTGGTAACAGGGAAAGGAGTATGAATTGCTCAGTTTTGGTCAGTGGGGTTTAGAAGCGACTGATTCTTTCTGCATCAAAACTTTAAATGTCAGAACACAATTGACTGAAGTGCCTTCATAAATGCATAAAAAATGGCTGTTAAAATTCACTCGGCCAACATTATTTACGTTAGTGGAGGGGATAAAACTATCCTTTCTACTTTAGTATTTTGTTGACATTTTAGAACCTTTAGGGATGTTTTATTCTGTGTGAACACTGCAAGATTTTTCTGAGGTGTCTTTTTAATTAAAAAGAATCCCAGCATATGGCTTTAGCAGGAGCCAACCAAAATAATGTGCAAATGTGTTTATGTGTGGATGGCTGTATTCCAAAGTTCAACAGTGCTAAATTGGCAGCATTTTCTGAAAAGATAAGATTTACTGTTTGGAAGCAGGATGAAAGTTTCAGCTTTTCATTCCTATTACTAGCTAAAAAAAGATCAGTTTGGTTTCCATTTGCTATTTTCGTAGTACTTTATTTATCTTTGTTCCTTTGCTGCAACCATATAGGCATAGCGTAATGCTGCCTTCAACATCAACATTTAAGAGCAAAAGCTTGTGCAGAAATGAAAGCATTAGAGGATGAAAACTTCAAATATATGGGTCAGAAAAGTGATATTGCTTCTATTGACACAAATGGGGCATGTTTAGTCTGTGGAAGAGCTGTGCAGTTTAGGTTTGCTGTAGGCTGTTGGTGATTCTAGACTGGATTTAGAAACCAGTATGCACATCCTTTGATGAAAAGTAGCCTCTGTTTCTCAAAAATCATGCTGTTATTTTTTGTAACTGTTCCACTTGGTAATGCCTAATGCAAACTGCTGCACTATACAAATAATGAGGGCATATTATGCCAACAATTAGATTGTCTGCAAAATGGCCTAACTCCATTTGCATGATAATGAAATGGTCCACAAAAAGCAAACACACCAGAAAATGAGACTTTATGTAAACTGTCTGATACTATGTGCTGGTTACAAACCTTAGAGCAAGCCTGTTTTTTGAAATTGGCTAACAACTTTTACCAAGTCAAAGACTGCAAACAAGCATTGCAATGAAAAACAAAATATGTAAACATTTATAAATCAATCAAGCAATAAGAAATGATTTTTTTATAATAAGCCAAGAATGTGAAATCTATAAAATTGATTCAACAAGAGGAAAGAATGCTTTAATGCTTTGCTATCTTATGTATATGTTGAAGGCAGACTTCAGCTCTCTTCTGTACAAACAGCCGTGTCACTACAGGTGCTGCTCCACCCAGAGATTTTACGTGGTTCTAATGATAGAAAAGCTGCTTTTCTTCCCCATCAAATTTCTTTCCTTATGCATTATTAAATAGAAAATATATGTAATCTCACCTTTCTAAGTGTCCTGGCATAGGAAAACCTTCTTGTCTGCATTAGTGAACAAAGGGATTTTCTAAAATGCTTCTCAGTTTTGCCAGTGATTTCTTGGAGGATACATGTCACTCCTATCTCCAGGGCAAAGGACCTTTTGATGAAGCAAGGGATAGAGGCTTGAAATACCCAAAGCACCATAAAATGTATCTCTATCTTGCTTTCCTTACATCCTAATTTTATGACTGATATTACCAAATTAAGAATGGACCAATTAAGAATGGACTCTATGAAAGCTTGTGCAAAACGCAGCTCCCTCTCAAAGAGCTTACCCCCACATGTAACGACCTTGGATATAAACTTGAAAAGGGAGCTATTTTAAAAGCATACCTGCAAAATTTAACACCAAAAAGCTAGAAAGTTTCTGAAGGACGATTCCCTATGTAGATTTCACAGCAAGATTGTCTGGGTCCTGGAACAGGCTGCCTGCTGGTTTTAAAGAGACTGTCGATTTTAAAAGCTCAAGGAAAAGTTCCTGAGCAGCCTGTCCTAGTGATTAAGTTGGCCCTGCTTGGAGCAGAATTCTGCACTGCAGAACTTCAGAGGTCTGTTCCAAGCCAAATTATTCCATGATTCCAGGATCCTTCCTGTTTGTGTGAGTATATCATCTAAATCTACAGACACATTTTGCTGCTAATTTTAGAGCAGATGCCTTCTTTGCCAAGAGTTAGTCCGCAGCTGACTGCTGTTAGCTACAACCTTTTTGTGACAATCACTGACTTTGGATTATGGCCTTGCAACAGAGAATGGATCTGCTCAAGGGAGGAACCAGCTGTTTTATATGTCTTTTTATACTCATTGAGCATGTGGCTGAATGCTTTATTTACTGAATCACATCCAAATCCCTCTCTGACAGAAATAATTAAGGCTTTTTTTTTTTGGTGCACTTATTGCTCTGATTTTCAAATACTTAATGAATTCATCTTTTTAAGATTTAAGTGATTCCTTTATACTGTCATAGGGAATAGCAATATTACTTCACATTTTTACAGATGGAAGTGATGAAGACAACAGGACAACTTGCATGTTCAAAGTATCTGCTCAAAGTCCTTACTGATGGATTTGAGTCCATCATGCAGCCTTCGGAATGATTGAATGATATAAGCAAGCTTAGGAATGAGTGCCATATCTAATCTCAGGATCTGCTCTGTAAGGCATATCTTTCTCTTTTTCAGTAGGATACAAGAGTGCTCTGAAATGGTTTCACTCAGAAGGGCTGTGATATTTCATTAATTACCTCATCTTTGAAATAATTTTTGACATTTTGTGAACCAGCACAGGAAAATCTGTGAGTGACATTCTAAAAGCTACAGAAAATCCAATATATATGAAGTATATTGTGGAATTATTTTGTGTTTTTGTTAAATTAACATTATTTGTATTGGTGGGTCAAAAATTAAAAGAATAGAATGATGCAAAAGGAAGAGGATAACTTTTCACTCAATTTATGAATATAAAATTCTGAAACAATGTCACAAATCAAAGTGCATTTTTGAAACGCTACATTTTAAGCAGATGTGGTGTTCAAAGACATCATTATGTGATTTCTCTTTCTTTTTCAGCCAATATCACTGAGAAACAAACGTATCGGAGATACATCATGATAGTATGAAAAATTATATTTTAAGTTTGGCTAAGAGATTTATGCAAGGTTGAGATCAGTTCAAACTACCAAATTCTGCTCTAAACTGAAGCCACCTTTCAATTTTTAACTTTGGAGAACTCAAAGATGTTTTGTGACATCTGTGGTACAAATCATTTTCTTCTAAAAACCACAGGCAAACAGAAAGGACCATGTTTCCCTCTTCACACACACTTACACCTCTGTGCATCAACAGATGTTTTTGCCTTGCATATTCCACCAAAGAGCACACTGGAGTTCCTCCTGCTGTGTATTCCTAAAACACACTGAATATGTGGATGTGTCAGAAAAGCACAGAGGGTGCCTGTGGAAATGACTGAAATCAATGGCAAAAGTATTGATTTTCATGGAGTCTGATTTCATAAATAAAGGGCAGAGAGCTAAGTCTAAACATGTAAGGGAAGAGGGAAGAACACGAGGAGAGGAAGCAGACCCAGGACTGTGCTCTTCAGTAGGTGGAGAGGACCAGAGCTCTCCAAATTCCTCCTGCTCCAACTCCAAATCAATCCAGATCTGCTTCCATGGCAGAGGTTGTTGCAGTAGAAGCTTTCTGTTTTATCTAAAAATAATAAAATCTAGTGGCTATTGACTGCATACATTTGTTTAACAGCCTTAAGTTATAGTCATATCATAGTGCAGCCAAAGTGCCAATCCAAGGCTACTGGAAATGTAAATGCTTTGATATTCTACACTTAATTTCAATAATGGCTGAAGGTTGATTTGTCTTATCCCAGACATTATTGTAACTTCTCCACATTAATGTTTTACTGAAAATATTGCAGAGAATTTCAAATGACCTTCCCAGCCATTCCCTGTCTTTTCCTGTCTTTTGTGGTTTTTATCTGCTCTCTTTCATCAACAAATGTTGGTTTATGTCCTAGATAATAAAGTGTGGATGAAGAAAAATATTTCCTTAGTGTTTTCTCCACTAGCAGTCACTGCTGACTAGCAGAAGTTTCCATACATCACTCTAGCAGAAAGAGTGAAGAGTTACTTCAGCCACAGAGAGAAACAAACATTGTTAACAGGAAAATAAGACAACTGGGAGTATTATGCCAAGCTAAATCATCCTGCTATAACAGCACTGAGGAATTGCAATTCAGCATCAAAATAATAAGGATATTATTTCATCTAGTTTGCTTTGTTTTCCTCCTACACAGGGTTTTTTTATTTCTTTACAGTGTCTCAATCTGATCAAGAAAAAAGTGTATGATCTGCTTGGCTCTTAAACAAAAAAAAAAAAAAAAAAAAAGAAAGATAAAATATGGATATTTCTTTGTTCTTTGCCATCCTTAGTGCATTATTTCTGTGCCTATGATGCTGACAGTATTCAGCTTGGAGAGTTTTCACTGCCCCTCTGGACTGCTTATGTGGATTCGTTCATGTCTATATTGCTGCAAGCACTCTAGAGAGAAGTGTTATATCCACACTGCATTGCACCTGAAGGGATATCTCTCTGTACCACATGACAAAGAGCTCTGTGCCTTCTCATGGAAGTGCTTTACCAGGTCAATATGGAATGTGCTTGCTGCTCATTAGCTCGCTGTGTGGCATGGGGCTGCTCCAGTAGCCTCCACACAGGGCTGCAGCCAGGCACTGGGGCTGCTCCAGTAGCCTCCACACAGGGCTGCAGCCAGGCACTCTGTGTTTGCTGCCTGCAGCACAGCCAGGCTCCCTGCTGCATCATCTGTGCTCTGCAGGCTGCTAGTACCTCTGATCCTTTGGCCACTGCTGCATTTTGCCAGGCTGGTTTGGAACTTTTGCAGGCCTTTGGCAGAATTCTCACTGTCTGCTATAGCATCTGGCAACTTGCTTGCAAGTCATATGGGCAAGACATCCAGGAGGGTGCAGCTAAAAATGCAGTGTGCCAACCATGGTCAGCAGCATGAGTCTGGTGGGCTGCCCGAGCTGCTGGGGCCAACAGCTTTCCCACAGTGTGGAGAGATTTGGGAGACAGACAACCAGTATCCACTGCTCTGCAGATGGGAGAGGCTGGAAGAGCTGAGGATCACACTGAGCTCTTTGGGAGGACCTGTCAGCTCCAGATGATTTCATTCCAGTCAGAGAGTTCATGGTAGCCACCAACTCCTCCTTGGGACAGCCCTGGCTCAGAGTATTCTGACCAGAGGTTATGCCCCATCCCCAAAACTCTCCTCTTTCCCCCTTGGTTGTGGGGCAGTGTCTGCTGGCCTCAGCAGGTGAGCCTGTGGGCTATGGCCTCTCCCTGAACACAGACAGGCAGGGAATAATATTCAAGACATCTGCTGGGTTTGGGTTTCTTGTAGATACATTCTTCTCTTGTTTACTTGTCCCTAGACCTGAAGTAATTGAACAACAGTGTCACCTTTATCTCATCTCAGGTTCCCTTATGTGGCTTAACTCACAGTCTGAACTTCCAGTCAGGTGAAGGAGGGGTGGGCTTGGATGGTCACAGCTCCTTTATTCAGTTTTGCCATACTGGGCAGAACTCCCTCATACAATGTTTAAGGCATTAACCATAACATTTCAGTCTCTGACAGCCGTGATGTGCCCCTACTCCCAGTGAGGCTTTGGACACAGTCCCACATGACACCCACACTGCTGAGCCCTGGCTTTGGAGGGTGGCCTGTTGGGCCCATGAGGAATTGGCCAGATGGATGCAGCCAGGGAGCTGTGGTCACTGGCTCCATGTCTGGGTGGAGGCTGGGATGAAGGGTGTCCCTCAGAGCTCTGCCTTGGCACCAGGCTCTTTAATGGCTCCCCCAGTGACGCAGAGAGTGGATGGAGATCACCCTCAGCAGAGGTCTGCAGGGGACTGAAAACTGAGCAGAGCAGAGGATGAGGAGAAGGACCTGGGGATGCTGATGGATGAGAAAGGTGGCAAATGCTGAGGAGAGGTTAGACATCAAGATTTCCTGAACAGAAATAAGTTCTGGCTACCTCTGGCACTACATGTGTGAGAATGATACTGCCTTTCCTTACAGACCAGTTGCTGTGGCATCTGGCCTTTCAGTTTTTGCCTGTCCAGACTGAAACTGGGCAGTTGCCACAGTTCAGCATGCAGCAGAGAAGACAGATAAACATAAAAGTATTCAGTTTGTGGTTATGTGGCTACAGTAGCCTGCTCACTCACTGACACAGCAGAAGGCCATACAGGAGGTCTACCCAGCAGGTAATAAAACATTTTACATTACTTTACAAAAATGTACCATTTGCATTCTGGAAATCAAAGAGCATATAAAGAAAAAAAAAAAAAAAAAAAAAACTATTATCACACATTATGTGTCCTGGGCTTCATTTGCAGACCATTCAGGCTAAGTGACCATTGTAACAGGATGGGGAATGTGAGACCATCTGCTTCATTAATTACCTGACTATTCATTATAAATAAAATAATAAATAGCAAGAACACACAGACAGACAAATCTGACAGGTAGGTGATAACTGAGACAGTAATGAAAACCAGAACTGCTCAGACAGTGATTGATCACTGAAAAACTACTCAGGCACAGTCTTAAAGTGGGTCAAGCTGAACCATTAGCAGATAAGCAGGTGGAAGCAAGCCTAAATATTATGGGATGCTTGAGTCCCTGTGGACTTTACAAAAGTCATTATGGAAAGCCTAAAGGAAGGGCCAGAGGCTGAGAAATTATGTTCAGTGTGGATCTAAGAGGAATAAACTTGAGAAAATAGGGAAAAGGTGCAAAAATAAGCTGTGTAAACAGTCTGATGGTCATTTAGCTTGTCTGAGCCCTATTCCTGATCACCTTAATCTACTAAATCATTTTCCTTAACAAATTTTCTTGTATAAACCCACTGTCTATGCTGTGTGTGAGTCCTGTAGGGTATATATGTCAGTGTCTGGAGATGACATATGTCTATGTATGTCATGTCTGTCTCATGTGCAAGAGTTCTGGGTGTCTGCAATTGCAGAAAGAGATATAGAAACCTCTATCATCATCCCTTCAACTCCTCATGCAGCTTCCATGCACAGCTGGATGTTATCTAATATCTCAAAGTTACAGTTTTATTATGATTTGATTCTTATGTGGGGAAGAACTCCCTGGAGCAATACTGTGAGGACAAATGAGCTGGCTGGCACAGACTGAGAGCACTGTGCCAAGTGCAGTAAGATGGACTGGATCAGTCTCAGCCCTAGCACTTTATGGTGGGTTTTCTCAAAAATCCTTTCCCCACAACAATCCCAAGTCTGGACCCCAAAGGAGCAGCCCAGTTCACTCCAAAGCAGGACAGAAGCAATCTAACCATGTGGATAACTTGGAGCTGTGCATTTGCATTTGCTTCCAGGCAGTAGTTCTTTTTTTGCAATTGAAGGATACCAGCAATTTATTGAAATGCCATCTAAAAACAAGTGTTTAAATACTAGAAATAGCAAAAGATTCTAATTTTGATGTCACAAAGGTCATTTACAAAGACAGCTGCAGTAATAAGTCAGAGTAATTCTACATGACATTGACATGCACTTCACCTCATTTGTAACAGCTGCCATGAACAGGCCTGTTGAGGTAAATGGTGAATGCACCTTGGCATTTCCAGCTTCAAAAGCCACAGTGAAGGATTTATAACCACTGCAGCTTTCTAACAGTGCTCTGGAAGGAGGGGGAAAAAAAGACTAGTTTAAATGACATCAAGATGGAAGTATTCTGTAAAGAGAAATAAAGTTATTAACCCATTCAGTCTTTTCAGAGGCTGCAGCAGTCAAAGAATGATTCTTTCATACAGTCTGTACTAGCACACTATAACTCAGAGAAGCTGTTAAAAACATAACCAAGGACGTATTCTGCACTTCAGAATTCTCCCTGAGAACAACTATCACTAAATGTAGCAGCCTAAACTAGCTCAGTGCCATTTCTCTCAGCTAATTTCAGTGCCATAAATACAGGCCTCTACATAAAAAATTAATATCTTAATGTTTATGCCAAAAATAGTGCCAAATTCTATAAATAATCACTTGAATGAAAAGATTTTATTTTTAAAAACAGCATGTCTGAGCTTAAAAGTCTAAACTGTGTGAAGAGATATTTTCTTTAACAGCATTACTGTGATATTGTTTGTCATCCACTTATTTTTCTAGAATATGTATTAATATTTTAAGGAAATGAGATGGTCAGCCATTCCTTCAGATGATACTCCTTGATCTTTAAAGGCTTGGTAACATGGTGCCATTTCCAAATACACTTGGTAGAAATTTGTAGTGTCTTGCAGAATGAGGTAAAAGATTGGTCAGATCTGTGAAGTGAGCTCCTGAAAGAAGGAAATCTGAACAGGGAATCTTCTTGTCCATCTCTCTGCATGCAATGTATTTCATCCAGCCATATCATAAAACTGTCATTAAAAATGTCTCTGGAATATCTAGAATCATGCTGGTCTTCTAAACATAACCTTTCACACCAAGACTTTAGGAGAATCAATATTGCAGCAGCTCTTTTTAGAACAAGTCTTGGTAACTTGATGTAACTTGCCTTGCCAGGGTGTGATGAGTAAAACAAGCCTCCACTATGGGAAGTTCAATGAATTAATTTTATTTCCAAATAAGATAAACTTTTAATTTCTATCATACCTTGCTCCTAACTCCTGTTTTCTGCTGCTCCTTCCTTCTTACTCATTCCCTGTAGTCTACCTTGGTTATTCTACTGGCTCTAGACCCTTCAGGTTGGACCTGCTCTAGCAAGGAGTGTCTCATTTTAAGGCAGGGTCTCCAGCTCTGTCCCTTTCAATTTGTCATCTTTTGTGATGGTGTTCACAGGTGGCTTAGGTTGAGGGAAGAGACGAGGATCTGACTCCATGTTTCAGAGGGCTTGATTTATTGTTTTATGATATATATTACATTAAAACTATACTAGAAGAATATAAAAAGGATTTAATCAGAAGGCTAGCTAAGAATAGAATAGGGAAAGAATGATAACAAAGGCTCTGTCCTGGACTCTGTCTGAGCCAGCTGGGCTGTGATTGGCCATTAATTAGAAACATCCAACATGGACCAATCAAAGATCCACCTGTTGCATTCCACAGCAGCAGATAACCATTGTTTACATTTTGTTCCTGAGGCCTGTCAGCTTCTCAGGAGGAAAAATACTAAGGAAAGGGTTTTTCATAAAAGATGTCTGCGACAATCTTTCACATCTCTCCTCCTGTATATTCCTTTGTGTCCTTTCCTGCGGGTGGCCTCACATCTCCAGTGTCTCCTGACACCAGCAGGAACCCATTCTGCCTTTCCCACCTCTATCCATTGAAAATATATTTCAGCAGGGGCCCTGTGTTCTCCTTTGGCTGATGTTCTGGCATGCAGTGGAATGGTGTTGGCTTTTGCCAAGCCAGTGGAAGCTGGCTGACTGGCACAGGGAGGTTCATCAGCTCCTTCCACTCAGGGCACCTGAAAGCTCCTGCTGCACCGACCCTGCACTTCCCCTGAGCAGCAGGAGAAGGCTGCTCTGCCAGGCACAGGCAGCCAGGGGCACACCAAGAGCAAAGCAAAGTCAAAGGGGCCTCACTGACAAGGGAGCAATCACACAGACCTGAGCAAGGGGAGCAGGGCACGTATGGTGACAGTCACGGAGTCCAGTCACAAGTCCAGATCCCAGATAAGTTCGTGATGAGTAAGAAATCAAATAGGGATGTCAAGCCAGCAAAGCACAGCCATGATCCAGGTCAGATCCAGACACAGTAACCAGGGTATTCTTCGGGATTTCTTCCATCACAGAGGCTGTTTAGTCTGTAGATGTAGATTACTTTTTCTCCTAAACATGGACAATTTGTGTTCTAGAGGCCATTACTTTCTATTTTATAAAATGACTTTAATTTTGTTGGAAGATGGATATTTGATGATACTTGGAACTATGATCTCTCTGCAGAGCAGTGACTGTACACTCAGCTAGGCAGAAGCTTCATCTTAATATCCTTGTAGAGCAGCACTGCATGCAAAACACACTTCCCAGGAAGGTACCAGCACCCTAAGAAACTGCCTGACACCATAATCTCCTTTCTTAGTGTGTGCTGCCTGTCTTTTGTTGATAATAACTTCTCATTGTTGTTATCCTGGCTCGAGTTCAAAGCAGTGATCTAGAAATGAAAGACTGTTGTCTCTTATCAGACCCAGGAGCCATTCCAGCTTCTATCTTGGAAAGGATGGTGTTTAATAGCAATAATTTAATTTTGTAGATTTCTATAAACAACCTTAATGATATCATTAGAATTCTCAGGACTAAAAGGTAGCATTCCCAGTTCAAATTGTCACATTAAACACGCATGGTCTATTCCAACTAATTGAATTAATTTCCTCTTACAAGAGAAAAAAAAAAAAAAAGTATTTTAGACCTGAGTTTACTTATGCTGCTACTATTTTTACTCTGGATTTCAGAATTGAACAGACCCACAAATTTTTCTGACTTGACTTTCTCTTCTCCCTTGACAAAAAGAAAATCGCTAAAAAAATTTTCTCCTGTCATGTCTCAGTCCTTTAGTAACTTTCAGCCAAGTTTACAGCATATTTTTAAAAGGGAATTATTTTGGAAGAGCAGAGTAAAGAATTTTTCAAATATCTAATCTAAATTCACCTTCTTTCAGTTTGAAACCATTCCCCTTTGCCCTATGACTGTGTGTCCTTGTGAAAAATCCCTCTGCAGCCTTCTTGTAGGTTCCCTTTAGGTACTGGAAGGTGTTCTGCCTGGAGCCTTATCTTCCCCAGCTGTCTCAGCCTGTGTTCATAGGAGAGGTGCTCCAGCCCTCTGGTCATCTCTGGACTCTCTCTAACAGGTCCATGTCCTTCTTAATTGTCTTTGTTTATTCATTGGTAATACTCTTGAAATTCTTTATGTTGCTTGCATGATGAAGGTGAATTATTCATCAAGGTGTGAGAAGTAAAGCCAAGGTATTGCAAATTCATAAAGTTGCTGACTCTACCAGTTAATTTCTTAAAGTGACCTTCAAATACAGTGTTGATTACCTTATAGTTAGGCTGTATAAAATAACGATTTTTTTGCAAACTAATGCAAACTTAGAAATAAATTTTCTGTAGAATAGAGGAGTCAAATGCATTAAAAAGCAGCAATTCAGCAATGAATGATTTGAATTTAATTTTAATTTTAGCGTGTGCCCTGTATTTCAGGAAAATAAAATTGCGATTTTTTTTCATTCCTCAGAGCTTTCTTAAAACATAAATGGTATTTTAGACTTATAGTTTTAAATTAGACCCGTTGTGAAACTATACTGCTAGATCCCAGAGCAAAATTAAGTTATATATATAAAATAATCAATAATAAATTGCACTGAACCTCTTGAGTCCAGCCAATTAATTGCTGCAGCAAAATAAATCACAGTTTAATAACTTTGAAGTTATTAAATTTACATCAGTGAACAACATTCACATTTGTTGTCAGTCCCACAAGACCAAGATACACATAGCCCCAGTTGGTTGTTAAAAGAATCATTTATTTCACATTTTTCCAAGACTTGAGTGGAGAGCATGAAATTAATAGCGTTCATATTGTGCTAGGATATCTGAAGTTCCAATACAGCACCTTTAGTCCCCAAGTTATTTCCACTGCAGTTAGGATCTGATGTAGATAAATGAGTGCTAATTTAGAGAACCCCATGAAACCACAATCAGACTTTATCATTGCATTATCAGATTTGCTTCCTTTTTTCACTACACTACAGAGCATTACCACTTGCATTGTCAACCTCTTTCAGTCTCTAGACTGTAACTGACAGACCTTGATCTCTGTAATACCTTTCCAAGAAAAACCATCTATCAATCTGCTTCTGGCCAAGACTGAAAACTGATGGTGCTAAACTCTTTTATGCAGGGTTCAGAAATAAAAAGCTGACACTGATAATTACTTACTGATGCTGATAGTCTTGGCACTGCTTGAGTTGCCTGCATCAGTTTACCTGGATTATTTATTCAGCTTCCCGTGCTGGCTTAAATTATATATCTTTTGGGCCAGACATTGTCATTCCATATACAGCTGCCTGACCTCCAATCCACAGTTTCAGTGCCAATACATGTTATCAGTACTACGTGTAATCATACATTACAGCAGTTTAAGTTGATCCCTAAAAGGGAGAAATGCAGGTCCTGAGTCACAGGATCTGACTTTGAATTTAAGCCTGTTGCCATCTGGGAGTTAGGCCAGATGATCCCAGAGGCCCTTTTGAATTTAAATTATGCCATGATCCTGTCATCTAGGGTGTTCTCAATTTTGCATTTACTTGCCCATAACTATTCTTCCATAAATTAAATTCATTGCTGATAATAACCCGGTATATTCATACCCCAGCAGCATAGTGACTGAAAAGGGTTGCTAAATGTGCATTACATCTCCATTAAATCAAAAGCTGCACTACTACCTTAGTGGAAACCTAAAACAGTAGGAAAAGTATCTCTCCTTCCAGTAAAACAAACTAATAAACAAACATGTATTGGTTTCATTTCTGTGTACATATTAGTAACAGTAAAGGCATATCTGAAGTTTGGAGAATTAAGCAAGATCTCTTTCACTGAAAGGCTATCATAGATAGAGCTGAAATACCACTTTGTTTCAAATTTCTTTTAAGAAAGAGACATTTTAAGAGACATTTTACTTTTTCACTATCAGTGCCTGACATTAGCAGTAGAGGTTGGTGAACATTGTAAAATCTGACAGTAATGTCTTCCTGAATTTTTGAGTGTATTCACTTCTGCTGTGTTTGTAAATTGCCTTTCACACGTGGTTTCTGTAAGCTCTTGTGGTGCTGTGCATAACATAGGAGACTCCTTGGAGACATCACAGTGAAATTACATCCAGCAGTACTTAAAGCACTTAACTTTATTTTAACCAATGTGACTGTTTAAAAAGAGCCAGTTTCACAAACATGTGTCAATATTGTTTTAGATATTTTAAATGAATCTTAAATTTCAGGTATTCTCCAGAGAAAATGTTTCACAATTGTTGCCTAAAGTTGTCATGTGCTTCCAGGTGTTCAAAACAGGCACCAAAACTTTTCAAAGGTCAACCACCTGCAAATATTCTCCAAGTAGAATTATTAAGTTGTTTGTTGAACATATTCAAATATAACTATTCATGTATGTTTTGTTAATGGGTGGTGTGGTTTAACCCCAGCTGGCAGCTAAGCTCCATGGAGCTGCTTGCTCACTACCCTCTGATGGGATGGGGGAGAGAGTCAGATAAGCACGAGTAAGAAAACTCGTGTTTTGAGATAAAGACAGTTTTACAGGGAAAGCAAAAGATGCACACTCAAGCAAAGCTGAACAAGAATTCTTACTTCCCATGGACGGCAGGGATTCAGCTACCCCCAAGACAGCTTGGCTCTATCATGCACAATGGTTACTTAGAGAGACAAACATCATCACTCCAAATATCCTTCACCCCCATTTCTCCTTCTTCCCCCTACTTTATATACTGAGAATGATGACATATGGTATAGAATGTCTCTGGTCAATGGGGGTCAACTGTCATCAGGGCACTCTGGAAAATGTAAGACAAAGCATTTGTTACAGGTTAATCTGCCAATTTCTAACTAAAACCAGAAGCAATTTCTAAACCAACCAGATTTTTCATAATGTACAGAGATAGCTTTTTCTATTATGTGGCAAAAGTAATTTGAATCATTTTGTGATTAATTTCATAGAATCATAGAATATCTTGTGTTACAAGAGATCCACAAGCCCACAGTCCAACTGCTTGCCCTGCACAGGACACCCCAAGAGTCACACAATGTGCCTGCACTGTCCAAATATTTCTTGAACTCTGTCAGGCTGGTGCTGTGACCACTTCCCTGGGGAGCCTATTCCAGTGTTCAACCAGCCTCTGGGTGAAAAACCTTTTTCTAATATCCAACCTAAACCTCCCCTGGCACAATTTCAGGCCATTCCCTCAGGTCGTGTCATGGGTTACTGGAGAGAAGATGTCAGTGCCTGCCCCTCCTTCTCCCCTCCAAGGAAGCTGTAGACTTCAGAGGGGTCTCTCTTTCCTCAGTTTCTTCTTCTCGAGGCTGAACAAACCAAGTGACCTCAGCTGCTTCTCATACAGCTTCCCCTTCAGGCCATTTTGTTTATTTTGCATTAATACAATCATTTTTTTAGTTGAGATTTCAAACTACCAAAGAAGAAGAAAGATTTTCAGAGTTGTGTGGAACTTCTGTGAAAGTCCTGTGCAGTGACTCATCTGGACAACAGACTCTTGTTCTACTAAGTCAGTGCTAAAGCAGCAGTCTCTTGGGTGTGTTCTCCAGGGAAAATTCATTGCCCACAGAACGCAGGGAAGAAGTAGCAGTTTCACAAACCTAGAGTTATTCCTGACTCAGTAAGCCACACCCCTCCCCTGATTTGGTTTAGTAATTTGTTTCTAACATAGGCTGCAAAAGAGAAACCTGTGTTTCCACTAAGAAAAAAATATTTTATATATCTGTACATATATGGTTTTTGAAATTCAGTGATTCCTCACTTTTTTTTTTTGGTGTGCAACAAAGGTGTCAAGAAAATAGTAGCAAAACTCTGAAGGAGATTCTCATTTTTGCCAAGATGCTGAAAAGACTTCCCAGGCTCACATTAACTTATGGACACCTCACACTAAATACATTGTGTCCTTGAAACTTCACATACAGTCTAGTAGCATGATTTGAAGTGATTACAATCTAAAAAGTTTTTAATTCCACAGGCAATTGTTTCATATTTGTTTTATTGGTTTGATCTTTATTTGCTACTCATACAGATGATTTTAGTTAGACATAAGTTAGAAAAGACCCTGATTTTATAAAAGTAGTAAAGCAAAGCTTTGATACCAAATATAGAAAGAGTGTGATTTACTTTTGACATAGCATTTGTATATGACTAATTAAGGAGCTGTGTCATCAATCTTGTGAAAAGGTGGGTTGGAGGGATTGTAGAAAATTTCCTTGGGTTGTGGTATAACAACTCATTTTCAGAAGAAAGAGGGAAAACTGTGATTCATAGCAGAGGAGATCTGGCAGAAGACTATCTGGTTTGATGTTTGAGATTTTGGACAGGGTTAAATAACAGTCATTGAAGGTTAATGCAATGTTGAAGGTTAATGCAATGTAAATATAGATGAAATATGTGAATAAATTAAAATTAACGTGAGACTGTTAATGAGTTGCTTCCTGGACCTACATCCATGAAGCAAGCAGTCCTTGCCTTTCATCCTGTGCTGCAGTTCCATCATTGTTTCTTAAAATGAACTATTTTCATTGCTGAAAAAAAATAAATTCAGATTCTGCCTGGTTTTGTGTAAGTACCTTCACCCTGCAGTAATTTTAACAGCTTTTTGGGCAAAACCTGATGAACCATATGAATCAAAAAACAAACAATTAAAAAAAAAACTCCATTAAACCACACTATCATAAAACTGCCCTGCACTTTCTATGTCAGAAGCTGTCTTTATTTTAATGTGTTAGAAATAATCAGTTATTTTCCTTAGTTTTAGAGTCAACTGTTCACATTGCTTGTCTATCAATGCTGCTTTGCTAAAACAAATGAACCATCAGAGGTATCATTTAAAGTGTCCTCCATACTGAATATCAACATTTCAGCACCATATTGCAGATAAGGATGTAATTTTAAAAAAACCTATCATATTTCAATTTAGCAGAATTTTTTCTCACTGAAATAAATTAACGTGAGACTGTTAATGAGTTGCTTCCTGGACCTACATCCATGAAGCAAGCAGTGCTTGCCTTTGATCCTGTGCTGCAGTTCCATCATTGTTTCTTAAAGTGAACCATTTTCATTGCTGAAATAAAATAAATTCAGATTCTGCCTGGTTTTGTGTAAGTACCTTCACCCTGCAGTAATTTTAACAGCTTTTTGGGCAAAACCTGATAAACCATATGAATCAAAAAACAAACAATTAAAAAAACTCCATTGAACCACACTATCATAAAGCTGCCCTGCACTTTCTATGTCAGAAGCTGTCTTTATTTTAATGTGTTAGAAATAATGTTATTTTCCTTAGTTTTAGAGTCAACTGTTCACATCGCTTGTCTATCAATGCTGCTTTGCTAAAACAAATAAACCATCAGAGGTATCATTTAAAGTGTCCTCCATACTGAATATCAACATTTCAGCACCATATTTCAGATAAGGATGTAATTTTAAAAAAACCTATCATATTTCAATTTAGCAGAATTTTTCTCACTGAAATATTTTTGGCAGTAACTGCTGATGTTTACACAGCCTTACCCAGAAATTGCCTCCTCTGGATAGATTGCTACACATCATTGAAAATTCCTGACATCAGGAAAAGTTCAGATTTTAATGCTTCTATAATCAATTTCAAATTTTTTTCTATAACCAAGGATTGCTTTCTGTTGTCAATATGCAGAGGAGCCAGGCATCTAGTTCTAAAGAAGAATAGTCACGTAAGATTTTTATGGATTTTTCTGTTTTTAAGTAATAAATTTCAGTGTGAGACAAACATGAAATATAATGGGATTATTATTTTTTTTATGACTAGTTAGGCATAGGGAGTACTCCCCAGGTCAGTAGGTAAAGGTATATGTAACCAGGGGAGAACAGAGAGCACAGAAAAGAAGCACATTTGGTTCTTGGCCATGTCACCAGGGAGAAGCCCCAGATCCTCTGGATAGATCAATAAATGCCAACAAGCATAACTAATGATCCCAGGATGTAAACATTTAAAACTGGGAGCTGAAGCGGGGTTGAGGTCTCTTTTCTTCAGTTCAGGTAAGGATGAACCAACAGTGTTGACAGCCAGTCACTGATGGAGATGGTGCACCACTGCTTTGACAGCACTTTGACCAGTGCTAATCATCTCTGTCATCCTGCATGTCATTGTGAAGGCTGTGACAAAGCACTGAAAACACCCAGTATGTTTATATAGGGATATATCCTGAACTTTTTAAAACCTGAATGGACAAAACATGGGAAAAATGGGAAAAATAAAAGAAGTTCAGAATAAGAATCAAGTTAAAGATTCCTTGATGATTAAAAGAAATAAAGATTGATTTTCAACAACAGAGGAATCTTTGGAGAAGAAAGAATCAGCCAAAGTCTGTACAGAGAGAATGACTTAAAAGAAGAGGAATTATACAGCAGTAATGGCCATACAGGTATGATGTCATTGAGAGACAAGCAGAACTTCAGTATGTGAAGTTATAATTGTTAAAGTGGTTAAGGCTTATGGAAGGCAAATGTTTGTTCCCAAGGAGGGCTCAGCCCAAGGCTTCTCAGTCAGCAGAAAGCCCGCGGCTTTGTCTTCTGTCCACAATCAGTAAACAGTAACAGTAACAAAATCCTGCAGAAATTCCCTGATTTCTGTTTGTTTTCTTATTTTAAGAAATTTTATCCAAACAAGGAGTTTATTGATCTGCTTAATTTTTAAAAATTTGCTTTTTTTCTTTGTTTGAATGATTTGTCCTTTATTTTAAGAAGTTAATTATCCAAACAAGGACCTTCCAGTTTATTCCATGACTGCTTAATTTCCTTAAAAACCTGTAGGTGAGGTGCTTTGTCAGAAATCTTTCAGAAATCCATTTTGACTCGCTTATCCTCTGGTTTGTTTAACGATTTAAAGAACAGTTGTGACTTCTTTTAGTCCTGCCTCGCTTTTTAAAAAAAGCTGTGTTGACTTTTATAAACTGAATAATATTTACCAGTGCTCACCATTTCTCTGCTTTATTAAATTTCCTGCTATTGGGTCCTTAGGCACATCAGGTTTACAGATCTATTGTTCCCAGAGCTGTGCTGGAAGCCTTTTTGGAAGATGATGTCAGACCAAGACAATTTCTAGCAAGAGATACTATATGCCATCCTTTATAGTTCTACGGTTGGCTCCATTCATTTTTTATAAATCTTGGATAAATGCCATCTGGCTTTGGTAGTTTTGTTATTGTGCATTTTATAAATTTGTTTCTCAACCTCTTTTACACTTTTTTTTTCCATTTTCAGCAAATGATCTCATTATTCACTCAGAAAAAAAAAAAGGATCAAGCATGGAAATTTTCCTAGATTCTGTCATAGTAAACTCAGAGAACTGATTTAATGCCTGTACAAGAACTTGATCTTTTTGGGGACTCCTTTTCAGTGTTGTTCTCCAATTAGTCAGAGTTACTTGCAACTAAGTTTTCTGCTTCTAATATACTGTGAGAGAAAGTTATTATCTTTTATTTCTTCTGTTAACTGCTCCTCAAAGACTTCGTACTGTGATTTTGTATGAAGGGATTATACCATCAGAACTTTTAATTTAAGGTAAATAGTTTAGGAAACATTTTAAGCTAGAAAATGTACACTGAGTACATCTAAAACTTAATTGGTCAGAATCATTAGAAGGAAAAAACCACTAAAATGTAGTTTCTTTTAAAGAAGGTGTTCATAAGTTATATGGTGTTATTTAAATAAAAGCACACTGTGGACACTCACAACTCACAGCACCTGAGAGCAAACAATCCAATGGATATCTTCTCATTAGATTGACACCTAGATCATGACTGTGTCTTAGGCATTCCTGATGCATCCTTGAGGAAGACAGGAACAAAGAGGTCCCTGCTAACTTTGCCCAATCCTTCTGTGATTTTGTGAAAAGATATTTAGTCAGAAGAAAAGCAAAATAAAAACATTTATTTGCTAAATTACAAATATTAAAACACCCTGTCGAATGTGGTAAAGAATGTCTTGTGGGGAAAAAAAGAAAAGATGAGTCAAATTATTTAACTGCCCTGTGACAAATTCTAAAGTGGTCAGCAAATGGGAACAAATAATTAATCATTGCAAAAAAAAAAATCTCCCATCTAAAAAAATATTTTTTATTATTTCTATACAAATGTTGAAAGTCTGATTGTGTTTTAGATATCTCATGAATTTGCAAGAGATATTCAAATCCTATCATTTAATTTCAAATAGTTTAAATCAGCCTGAGAATTTGCCATCTTTAAATGCAAGACCTGCTTAAAGATTTTAGAAAGAAGTAAAGAGAGGAGGGAGAAGTAGAAATTAAACAAATGGAAAATAATGTGAGGGGAAAATTTAATTCTGCACATGAGGAAATAAAAAATTTAATTCTGCACATGAAGACTTGATATTATTTATAATGCCCACCAATAAAATGTTGCTTGTGTATTACCAATGCTGGAAAAGAAGAGGAAATTTTGAAAGAGAAAGAAAAATTATCTTTGTTAAACTCTTATCAAACATGGGCCAGTGTGTTTATCACTTGAAACAGCTGTTCATTTAATATCTCTGGTATCATAGTAGTGCTAGGAGTGTATTAACAGTACTTGTAGCCAATAATTCCTTACCCTTACATGTTATATCCACTGAATTTTAAGTGCTTCCTAGAAGGAGGTCAAGACCATTATTTCTATGGTAAAGAAAAGAAATATTTGATGAAAAACTGATAATTTTTAAGTTTTAAAGTCACAAAGACAGTAATTTATGTTGTTGAACCAATTTTTTTCTTTAAGTGTTCAGATTTCCAATTTATATCTACTGTAATGTAAATAAAAAATGCACACACTTGTGAATACATGCACACACTATTCAAAACATTATTTAATAAACCACAATGATCTCTGTCACAGGAAGATAAATCAGCTAGAGTTATGAGGTGGCTGAACTACACATTTTGCTAATAGTGAACTCAAGGTCTCTGTATAACTCAAGAAGGCTTTAAATCCAAGTCCAGATGAACAGAATGTAAACCAGTTTATTTAATTTTTAGAACAGAGAAAACTCAGAATGACTAAGTCAGGACAGAAAAGCAGGTTTGATAAATCAAGGTCCTCCTACTGCTGCTCCCTTAGAGGATGTGCCTTTACTCTTGTGTTTGGTTTCTGTTAAATCAGTGTCTTGATGGAAAACATATTCATGTGTGCTCCTCTTCAGGTGCTGCTCATCTCATAGTTGTGCTTGCTCCTGTGCATCCTCTTCTCTTCAGTCCCTGCTCACCAAGTAAGCTTCCTCTTCACACTTACTCTGAAGTGTCCACCTTTTCCTCTGAAGAAGCCCTGGTTATTCCAGAGGGATCAAACAATTTTAGTCTCCTTCTTCCAGAGATTTGCCTGCCCCAGTCCTTTCTTTTCTTAGAAGAACATTTCAAAATGAAGTGAAAAACAACAACAACAACAACAACAACAACAAAAAAAACCACCAAAAAAAAACCCCAAAAAAAAACCCTGAAACACATACTATCCAATCTTTTGAATAACATCTATAAAAAGAAGTTACTCTAATTAAAAAAAGGCACTCAGTCACAGCAAGAATACATGGGATAGTTAGTGTTTTTGAATAATTTGATACATTTTAAAATAAGTGGGTTTTCTTTTATTTCATTAAGTGATTCTTACAAGGTTTTGTTTGAGTTACTGAGACATTTCCTTCATGGTGTTCTCATAATATTGTATTTTAATGTTTTAGTTCAATTACTTGATGGCTTTCAGCTTTCTGCAGCTGAATTCTATCTATCTATCTATCTATCTATCTATCTATCTATCTATCTATCTATCTATCTGTCTGTCTGTCTGTCTGTCTGTCTGTCTGTCTATCTATCTATCTATCTAAAAATATTTAGATACCTACAGAGATAAGTGTCTTTTTCAGTTAAGATTCTACAGTTTAAAGAAAACTGGAAAAGAGAAAACCAGCAGCACTGCAGATAAGGAGAAGACAAAAAACCACAGTATTAAATATTGCTACCCAGAATAGAAACAGTCTATTCCTTCAGCACATCATGATTAAAGCCTAGATACTAACAGGCACACTAACTTTGAGATTAACATAAAAATGTCTGGCTTTTAACAAGAGAAAATAACCAGAAATTTGTCTGTTGGTTCATTTACTCCCTATAGAATGTATTATTCATCACTATCCTGCAGAGCCAAAGCTAAGCTACAGCACAATATCAGCATGGTTGCAGTTAGCCCAAACTCTAATTTTCCTTCAAAGGCAAAATCCTCTGTGTGTTCTCAAAGTCGCATGAGGACTCTGGTTTCACTTTAGCCAGGCAACAAAACATTGACTGAGCGAAGGACAGGCAATTCAAGTTTCAGGCAGTACAATTCAAGTTTCCTGAAGAGGCAGTACAATTCAAGTTTCCTGAAGACTCATTGTGGGTGATTAAAACAGTGCAGGCTACTTTGTAAAGAGATTCTGCACATATAGCCATAACAAGTGTGAGCTCTTTGCAACTGTTTAGGTTATACATTTTTGAGAAGAAGCTAAGTGATACAGCAGGCTGGAACAGTGATTATAGGGGCAAATCCTCTGACACGAGATGATTGATTACTGCAAGCAGGGAATAAAGATTGAGTGCATCATATCAGATGTAAAAGAAGAGAACATATGTATTAAATAGGGTGGGGAACCAGCTGGTCCTTTAGCCTTCCTTTTATGCAAGGACAAGGATCTGTTCTGAGGATTTGCAGTCTTAGAAATGCTCTGTGTAAGATCTGAACCTTTCCCTCTGCCTTTCCATGTATGAATTAAAACATTACCTCAGTGCAACAGGAGTAGTGTGTATCTGGGAGGGGGGGCCACCTGTGTGTCTCACATTCAAACAGCATTCATTGCATAGACTGATTCAGCTGAGGATATCTCCCTAAGCAGTGCTTAGTCACACCACACCTCTCTGAGACTCCTGCAGATGAACAGACCCAGATTTGTCACAGGCACTTCATGCCTGCCCTCCCTTCCCCTTTCCAGTTGAGACTGGCAATGCTGTTCACTGAAGAGAATACACATACATGTAGGAAATAAAGACTATGGGGTCAAGAATTACCACCCCTTTAGAATTTCCTTTTGTCTGCTCCAAGCTCAACTCTTCTCCCTCATACTAGACTGCTCCTAGAAATTAGTCAGTTGAGTTCAGTGGCAGCTGAGTCACAGATTCATTTCATAAGTGGATGAGAAGAAAGTGGTTTCAGCAGAGACCTCAGAGTTTACTCCTCCCACAGACATCTGGGAGGATGTGCACACTGGAGGAGTGCAACCCAGAACGTTCCACAGGACCCGCTATCCCTCAATGAATATGAATTGACCCATGGGTCCATGGTCAGGAGGTAATTTTTGTTGGAAAAGAGTTATGAGCAATCTCAGGCATAGCTGGACCCTGCAATACCAGCTCCCACTTATTTCTAAGAAACAGAATCCTTAACATTCCTGAAAGGAGGTTTCATATGCCTACACAGAAAATGCCCTGTCATTCTCTGACCATTGGTGAACAGATTAGTCCTGAGCATGCAGGAGACAGAATTGGAGAGTCACTAAGGCTGGAAAAGACCTCCAAGACCACTGAGTCCAACTGTTGACCCATCACCACTGTGCTCACCACTAAACCATATTCCCAGCTGCCACATCCATGTGCCTTTTGAATACTTTCAGGGAAGGTGATTCCACCCCTTCCCTGGGCAGCCTATAACAATGTCTGGCCATCCTCATTGAAGAGATCAGTGATTACAATGCCATTTTGTGCCACCCACAGCACACCTCTTGTTCTCACAGTCGTGTATTTCAGAGGCAAGCAGAGCAATGCTTCTTTATCTCTCACCAGTGACAGCAGGAAGCCTCACATAAGATAAATACCAATATAAATACCAAGCAAAGATGCACAATTTGCTCTTATTGGAGACGCTAGCACATGACATACTCAGGAATTCAAATCACATATTTAATTTTTTTTGTCTCCACCAGTTCTGTTTTATCAAACAATGTTTCAGTTTTATCAAAACACTCAGTTTTCAGAGATACAGAGACAGTCTTGGTGCCTTTTCTATCTATTAGGAGCTGCTGACTATCCTTCAGTTGGCCACTGATGCATTTGGATATTTATTTATGAATGCACACCTGCTGATAGAACAGTGTTAAACAACACGCATTAAAATTTCCTGGATATCCTTAAAGTTTGAAGTGTAATTTTTGATTCCTTCTGTGTTCATCTAAATCTAGCTTATAAACTATCTGGGTTTATATATATTTTTTTTTTCACCCAGCTGGGGCAAATATCACTTTTTCTAATAATTTCTCAATAACGTTAATTAATTATTTTTGGCTTCTTACAATATTACCCAACATTGTCACAATTTTTAAAACTGGAAATATTTTGGCCCTCATCAGTCAATATTACCTCTTCTTTTAATAATTTTAGAGATGGAGAAACAGTTATTCAATTGTTTGGATACATTTCCACTTCTAAAGAAAATGTTTGCAGTGATGTGCTTATCAGAATGGGTGGAGGATAAACCTGAAAGTCCAGATTCTTGTTTTGTTCCTTGGTATATTTAAAAAGACAGTTTGTCATATGACAGCACTGGGAAAAAAATGAGAAGCAGCTGGCAAAGACAAGGAAAACTTAGAAGAACTAGGATTACATGTTCTTATGAAATCCTGTATGTCTTGAGCCAAGGAAGCCTCTGTGACCCGCTACCTATGTATTAGTTTACACCTAATCTTGTATAAATACATGCAGATGGAAATCCCCTTAACATTGACATTGATTCAGAACACTAACTAAAGATGGAGCAAACTGCAGGTCACAAAAAATAGAAGACTCACATCAAATATGTTTGAAAATAGGTATCAGAATTGTGACTCCAAGTCTCTAGGATATACCAACAAGCAGTATCAAAAATGGTAGCAGTGGACTTTGAATGCTTATAAATTAAAAATCTTTACTTCTTTACATACAAAATGAAAGTCTAAATGCTGTAGATAACACAAGAGGAAATACTATATGCTTACTTCCCCATTGTTTTAAGAGTAGTCAAACTCTTCCTCATTCATTATTCATCTGAATTTTCAACAGTTTTATGGGTAAACAGCTGATATTAAACTTTCTTGAATTTTCTATTGATTTGCAGCATCATTGTTCTTGTCTTGAGTCTTGTTCTTCCATTCATACGTAAAACCAGAAAATAATATAAATATAATTTTGTGCACTTTGAATGTTATCTCTGTTTTGTCACACAGGAACAAACTACTCAATAAAACTGAGTGGGAAGTGGTTGGATGTAACCTCAGGCAACATATCTGAAAATGTCAGATGAATACATCAGTGTTTCACAGCAATCTCCTGCTGTGAAGGTTTCCTCATGTTTCATTTAAACAGACAGTTTTGTTGCCGTATAAAACACTAGGAATACTCAGAGCTTGAATTTTGCTTTGAACAGAGAATCTTTCCAAGGATTAGAGAAGAATTCTCATAAGAGCATCACAAAAAGTACACAAAATATGTATGCACACTATACATACATATGCAAAATTATATATATTTTTAGTGGTAACTGCACCATAATTTTGAGCCTGATATCTTTTTTTGATAGAAGCAGTAACAGAAGCTTCCACTTACCATGTCTTCCAGCCATATTGACATAGATACAAATCAGATGACTGTGTGTACAAGTGCTGCTTAAACAGATTTTGGGTTTTTTATGCAAATACATTGGAACATGTTGCTTATTTTCCTGCTGTTGACAGAAAATGGTAAAAAGCCACGACAGATATCTTAGAAAACCAAGTGAATTCTAGTTTGGGTTTTTGGGTTTTTGTTTGTTTAATAATGTCCTGTGTTTAGCAGGGATAGAGTTAATTTTCTTCACAGCAGCTGGTATGAGGCCGTTTTTTGGATTTGTGCTGAAAACAGTGCTGTTAACTCAGGGGAGTTTTAGCAACTGCTGAACAGCCCCTACACAGAGCCAAGGCATTTTCTGCTCTTCACCCCACTCCCCCAGCGAGGAGAATGAAGGTACACAAGGAGTTGGGAAGGGCCACAGTGGGACAGCTGACCCTGGCTGATCAAGGGAAAATTCTATACCCTGTGGAATCATGCTTAGCATATAAAGCTGGGCAAAAAAGAAAGAAGGAGGAGACAGTGGAAGTGATAGTGTTTGTCTTCCCAAATCACAGTTATATGTGATGCAACCCTGTTTGGGAGGGCTGAACCTGCCTGCCCATGGAAAATGGTGAATGAATTATTTGTTTTGCTTTGCTTATATGTGTGGCTTTTGCTTTTCCTTTTAAACTGCCTTTATATCAATACATGAATTCTGTCACTTTCATTCTTCTCATTTTAGCCCCCATCCCACTGGGGAATAAGAACATTAAATGCTGCTATTTGCGCCTTCTGCTACACAATTTCAAAATCTTGCAGAAAAATAGATTAATTATTTTTCTTAAACAAAGGAAGCGTGAGTCCTTAGTTTCTAAATTATGTAAAACACAGTGAGGTTTGGAGTGAGGTCCAGAAATGTTCTCCTGCCTGTGATTTCACATAGAAAGCTTTTAATGTTGACCTATGGGTCCTATTAAAATAGAACCCATAAGAGGAGATGCAACAGTGCACATCTTTACCTTAAAACAGGGCATAACTTACTGCAAGTTGTACAGCAAAATTAAGTAGTCAGTCAACTATTGCAGCAATTGCTTTATGTTCTGTTATGTTTTGCACTTTGATTGGTGCCAAATGAGCACTAATGAGATTTACCTAAAACAAACTAGGAGGAAGAACAAAAGGTGGGGAGTAAAGAAAGGAAGTTCAGGAGGCTAGGTTTAGACTTCAGAATTCATTGGGATTTTTATGTATCTTTTAACCCTAAACACAAAACTCACTATTACCCAGCTGTTCATGGGGAACAAAATGAGCATAAGAATCATTGATGCAAAGACAGCCAATTCATGTGTAGTTGAATATTTCTGTACATTCCACATTTCTATGAGGAGTGAGCCATTCTTATAAATCTCTCAAATAATGAGTCTTGCTAGCAAAAATCTTTGCCACTTCAGTTGTTTTTGTCAGCAGAGCTGTCTGAAAAATAAGACTTTTGATCCATAAGAAATTGGCTTTTTTTTTTATTACCCAGTAGTGGAAATTCCTATGTCTGTATGCAGTGAAACTGATTTCTGCAAGAAGGCCTTGTGGTAGGATTCAACACTAAAAGAAAAAAAAAAGCAGGGTTTGCCTTGTTTATAACATCTGTGTTGTTATAAACCTCATTGAATATCGGAAGCTGGACTGGATCAAAGTCCACTGGAAAAATATCCTCAGACCTTTGGCTGAAGTGAGGTCCTTTGACAGGGAAGAAGAAAAGGACATCAACAATACAGACCCAAGAAGAGGTGGTACCAAATAGTGAGTGATTAATGATTTTGCTGGGTAGAACACCTAGGTAAGGGCCAAAGCTGTTGAGCTTTGTACATAGCAAAAGGGTATCAGCCTCTTACTGTTAATGGATGTTTTTCAGGGTATCTGCCACAGTTCTGGGTTGTACCTCAGCAAAATCTGAAAATAAATACAGGAAAAATTATAAATAAATGATAAATACAGGAAAATGATAAAATAAATAGAGGAAAATGATAAAAAATCAAGATGCTGAAGAAGCAGCCTCAGAGGAATGATAAAGTGAAAGTATGCATTTTTTTTATGGGGGCAATACTAAATCAGGCACAGTACTTCTGTGGAAGATTGGCATTATGGAGTGAGAAGGTTAAGCCAAGGTATTTCAGGGGAATGTAATACAGATGTGATGATATGATATCTTAAATTACCACTAAACAGCAAACACAGGCAAGAGGCAAGCTGGCTGTGGAGTCTCCATACTTCCTGCAAGCTACAAATATGAACATCAGAAAAATTGTTTCCCACAGAAAAGTTCTGTATTTGCAGACAGTTGAGCACAATGTATAAAGGCCTTTCTACCCTCCTTTGTGCTTTAGAGCAGAAACATATTCTACCTCTAGAGTTATTCTAAAGCTAAAACATCTGAATTGCTCTAGAGCACAAGGAATTTGTCAATTCAGCCACTCTTGCATCTCAGTTTGATATTGCTAAAAGAGAGAGTAGGCAGCAATCAAATTCCACACCTCTCTGATACCCTTTGAGAGGAAGCAGTGGTGCTTCTAAACAGAACTCTGCTGAGAAACAGGGAGTTTCCTGTTAAATACTGTTGCAAATATATAATTGAATGGCTTTCAATTGCTGCTGCAAAAGCAATCTATGCCTCCAGCTCATGGAATAAAACTTTAGAACAAAATAGTTTAATAAAATACATTGCTTCACTGTGATACTTCTAATTTTGTGTGTTCTATTGGGATTTCTTTTTCAAGTATGAAACTTCTTTATATTTATTAGCTTTCCAGAAAATTAGCAACAGTAATTACAAAATCCTTCTTAGGTTTGCATGTTATTCTGATTTTATGCATGGTGAACCTGCAGAAAATGCCTTTGCCTCCTTGGGCTTCAGCTGCTTTTGTATCCTAATGAAGACCCAGGGATAAAATAACAACAACCAAGCATATTTAAATATTTCATATTGAGTTACAGAGAACTTCTTGAAGTGTGCATTTTCTGAGAATTGTTTGTGCAATGCTTTTGTTCTGTATACAGACATTAGTATTAGGCTTCCATGACTACATTGAAAATGTAAATTAATATTGACATTCTTTATAATTTTTTCTCTAGATAGGTGCCAAGACCTACACTAGTGATTGAGAGGCTAAAATTTAAAGAGAAAAAATTATGACATTGTGCCCTTTTGAAGTAATCTAAGTATTTTGCCATTTCATATGTTTAATTCTATGTTTTATTGACTAAAATGTATGCAGTTCTATAATATTCTATATGAAAATATTTATATGTATCCTGTGTGTTTGCTAGAAACTTAAGCCATTCACCTTGAACAATGTTTAATAATATTTTATTCAATTCTACTCAAGAGATCACCAACAACAGCAGATGTCTGGCTAAGATGATCCAATTTTTGAGTAGTTTCAACTAATTATAATAATAAATCTTGGTACATTGAAATTTGAAACACCATGAGGATACTCTAGGGTAGTCTTTTATTGTGTGCTAGAAAGTATTCATTGGTTATAAAAACTTCTGAAATTATTTAAGCCTTTATCAGAGATCTTATGCACTGTTTTGGGAATTGTATTATTTTGAAAGAGTGATTGCACTGGTCTGATTTATACTATCCTTTTCACTGTCATGTAGGTTTTCCACAGAACATGTGTATATGTTAATTACTAGAAGTGGTTTTAAGGCCTTGTTTAACTTCATTGACTTTATGTAATCCGGTAACTGCCAGTGCTTATATGGCACTGCTAAAAGTGACCTTGAGATTTAAATTCTTGGTACCATTCATTTACAAACCTAAGTCCATGGCACACCAATTTCATGAAGCAAAGTCTGGAGACAGATACACAGATGAGTAGGGATAGGGAACATAATAAAATGAATAATTTTGAAGGTTAGATTTAAATAATCCCTGTGAAATTCAGTAGCATAAAGACCAGTTAGCTTATTTAGCAAAGCACACTGACTAATGCAAAAACAATTTTGTAATGAATAGAAAGACTCACCAATGACTGGAAATTAAAAATATTGAACAATGAACACTAGGAGCAAAGGTAGTTTGGAAATTGAAGGTTGTATTGAGATAATTCTATTCATTTTATGAAGAGAGGTTTTTAATCAAAAGAAGCAACCCAGGAGGCCTCTACATGGATATTTTTTTATTTCAGAAACAAACAAATAATAAATACTTTGAGACAAAAGGGTCACAATTCTTCTGTTACCCTTCTATGGAGCATTCTACAGTATACTACTTGAAACCTTCCAAATATTTATTCTGTGAGTAACAAGCAAGACTCTTGTGCATCAGTCTACCTCCTCCCTGATCTCTGATGTACCAATATATTTATATAACATATATCTGAACTTCAGAGAATAATCATGAGCCAACTGACCATGGTAAAAAAAGTGGTAAAGAAAAATTTCCTTTGATGCATCTTTTCTGGGAATATGCTGTCACATGAAAATTTTCATTCCACTATGCCATAAATCAAAGTATTACAACAAACAGAGGGTGGTCAATAATACATAATTACAGAAAAAAAGACAAATGTTTCAATTAGAAAAACTCACCCTGGAGGCATTTTTAAAAGGTTCTTGGCATCAGCTCTTCGTGCAGAGATATAAATCCTGCAAAAATCAGCCTGAATCAATGTTGTGGCATCAAGATCTACTCCTAGACTAATAGAATAGCTTGGGTTGGAAAGGACCAGCAAATGTCATCTAGTCCAGCCCCCTTCAATGAGCAGGGACAGCCTCAACTAAATCAGGTTACTCAGACCTCCATGCAGCCTGACCTTAAATGTTCTTGGGGATGGAGAATCTGCCACCTCTCTGGGAAACATGTTCCAGTGTTTTACTTGTGACAATTTTTTTTTTATTATTCCTAGTCCAAATGTATCATCTTTTGTTTTAAAGCTTTGCCCTATCACAACAGGCCCTACTAAAACATATATCCTTGTTTTTCTTATAAGCACCTTTTAGATACTGAAGGGCCACAAGGAGGTCTCCCTGGAGACTTCTCCAGTATAAGCAACTCCTCTCTGAGTGTTTCTTCATAGGAAAGGATCTCCAGCCCTCTGCTCACCATCATGGCCCTCCTCCAGACTGTCTCCAGTCCTCTGGTCCATGTCCCTCTTATGTTGGGGGCTCCAGAGCTGGACACAGCATTGCAGGTGGGGTCTAACCAGAGCAGAGCAGAGGGGAAGAATCCCCCCCTTATCCCTGCTGGCCACCCTGCTTTGGATGCAGCCCAGGGCACAACAGTCTTTCTGGGCTGCAAATGCACACTGTCAGCTCATGTTGAGCTTCTCATCAACAAGTCCTTCTCCTCAGGGCTGCCCTCAATCCATTCTCCACCCAGTCTGTATTTGTGCTTGGGATTGCCCTGACCTGTTGTATTGCACTAAATAGTTTATTTAGTTGTTGTTTTGCACTGGGTGATTGGAAATTTGTACTGAGTATGTTATGCCACGTAGATGGCTATTTCCCTTCTCCCATCACATGGTTTTTCCCTCATGCACCCCTCTGCTGTACCCCCTGGAGGTCTGTCCCCTGGTTACCCCTCCCCTCACCCCTCCTCAGTGGTATCCCATTGGCTGTGGTCCTATTCCCCCGTCCCCATCCCCTTGGGTACAAAAGTCCACTGCAAGAAGGGCACATCCTCTTTTTCACCTGCAAGGTTTCACCTGGAAGTGTCTCCTCCCAAGCCAATAAACAGGACACTTGTCCCCACGTGGAGAAGAGTTCTTGTCTTTTACTTTGTCCATGTAAGACTGTGTGGGCCAGGGTCCAGAGCTAGCCGGATTGGACTGATACAACAGCCCAAGATACACAAATTCTTACACTGACCCAGGTACAGGATTTGGCCTTGGACATGGACGTTGCATGGGCCCACCTCTTAAGTTTGTCCAGGTCCCTCTGGATGGCATCCCTTCCATCAGGTGTGTCAGCTTGGTGTCACTTGGTCTTGCCAGCAAACTTGCTGAGGGTGTATCCATCTCACTGACTATGTGGTTGATTAGGATTAAGTAGGGCTGGTCCCCATATGGAACCCTGAAGGACACCACTTGTCACTGACAGCCCTCTGGACATTGAGCTGCTGACCACTAGTCTCTGGATCAAACCATCCAGCTCAATTCTCGTGCACTGAACAGTCCTTCCATCAAATCTATCACTCTCCAGTTTGGAGAGAAGAATGATGTGACTGTGGCTGGGGACTGGGACAAAGGCTTTACAGAAGTTCAAATAAATGACACCTGTCACTCTTCCCTTGTCCACTAAGGTAGTCACTCTATCATAGAAGGCCACCACGCTGGTCAGTCAGGACTTGCCCCTCGTTGAAGCCATGCTGGCTGTCTCAAATCACATTCATGTGCCTTAGCAAAAGTTCTGGGAAAATCTGTTCCATGACTTTCCCAGGCACAGAGGTGAGGCTGACAGTTGGGTAACTCTCAGGGCCCTTTTCTCAGGTTGCAATGGGAATTAGAGTCAATTAAAAGAATTGTTCAAAAATAAGACATTCACACTTTTTTTTTTTCTGTTAAAAAGAAAAAAAGGAAAGGTCCTGTAACAAAACTTTCTTGATGCATTTTAAAATTGTGGGAGTATCTAACACAATATTGTTGAAATAATAGATCAATTTGGTGGTATTTGATATTGTGAAAGGCAAATTACAGGTTGAAGTCTAGTGTGAAATATTTCTGAAACAAACATGTAGCAAGCACGGGGAAAAAAAAGATAACCTGTTGCCGTAAGATATAAGCAAAACTCAGACAGGTATACAAGTGGTACATCATTTTCACATTCTAATTTGATAATGCCCTTAGTGCCCCATATTCTTGTTCCATTCATTGATTGTTATCATTATGCTCAATTCTACTTAGGAAATTCGCCATTACTCTTCATCACTCTAGAATTATGACATGTGACACTAAGGATTTTGATAGGTTTAGTAACACAACTGACAGCTCATTTGCAGTTTCCAGATTAAAACGCTCTGTGTCAGTCCTTCAAAAAGATAAACATGCACAGATGTTAATAACTGCACACAGAGAGTAAGAATTTTATGGCAATATCTACTTTGCTAAGTACAGGGTAGCAAGCTCATAATCATAAAACAGTGAGCAGTAGGGGTCCTTACTAGAGGTGAAAAAGAATGAAAAGGAAAAAGAGTGAAAGCTTATATTCTAGTTCAGAGAATACAGGTAGGGTTACATAAGCCATGCAACTTTGACTGTAAGTAGGTGTCCCTGCTACTGCAGGAGCTTCTCTGTGAGCTGGAAGAGGGCTTAGGATGTCAGCATTCAGAGCACAGGACCCCAGTTTTTTATCTATGGTCAATGCAAGTAGTTGCTGTTTTTATTACCTGACTTAGAAATTATCTCTTGATAATGGAAGAGTATGGAGAGTCATCTACTATTGTCTGTTTGATGTGTGGTGTTGTGTTGTGTTGTGTTGTGTTGTGTTATGTTATGTTATGTTATGTTATGTTATGTTATGTTATGTTATGTTATGTTATGTTATGTTACATTATGTTTTGTCATGTCATGTCATGTTATATCATGCCATGTTGTTGTATCATGCCATGCTATATCTTGGGGACTTAGTGCACTCTTGGCCACAAATGCCTTAATTCTGCTGATTGTATGTGTGCTGGCAATTACCAGGAATTACAAGGCAACCAAACCGACGGGGACAGGGTCCTTGCACTCTGCCATAATGCTGGCAGAGCCACCAATATTACAACAGTTTGCATCATCTGAGGAACTCCCCCTGTATGCAAAAGTCATGCCCCATGAACCACTATGTTCATGCCCCATGAACAAAGCACCTCTAACAGTAACATGCTGTATATACACTTTGTCAGATACTTGCTTGCCCAGAAAAATGGATTTTAACATTAATTCCTCTGTACTGGTGTATTAAATGAAAGTGCTTACAGTATCAATACCTCCTTTAAGGAGCTGTATTTTAAAAAGCCATAAACTCTTTCTGAAGTAATGGTGCAACCATTTAAGGGCTACTTATCTCTTTCAGAGTAACATTTTTATGTATTAGTTTTACAGAGCTAATGGGTTAATTGCACTGATGTTGTAATTATGCTTTATATGACTCAGGTATGCAACAGCTGTTGACCTTTTTAGTGCCTCCAAACCAGATAAGGCTGATATACCACAAGAAGAATAGTTCATGCTAAGCATTTTTAAAGTGGATAAATCATATTAATACCTCATTAGCCTTCAGTCTTCCATACACACTCATTAAATAAAAAAGCATGTTACCAAGATTGCTCAAGGTTAAACAACAGCTACAAGATCATAAATGAACCCATAAATGCATAAATGAATTTGAAGTGAATAAAAAAAAAAAAAGTTGTTATTAGTTCCTATTAGGAAACATTCCTGTTGGGATTTTGTTATCTTCCATTGGTGGTTGTCTATGCTACTGCAATGTGCTGTAACAGTAATTGCCTGTGACATAGGCTTAATACCCCATCTCTGGGTTAAATAAATGCTGTTACAGCCATTTTCAACTCTTTTTGGAAACAATAGTTGGTATAAGCATATCCTCTAAGTGAAGGAAACTTAAAGATATTCTATATCAAGGGAAAGTTTATTCCACATATAATTTTTACCACGTATCTGCTGCAGTGGCCAACTGAAAACAGGTACATGTGTGTGTGCCGAGCTGATATTCAGTTGGAGATCCACTTAATTAATTTCAAAAATTTTTTCAGAGTTCACTTCATGCACTTTATTAATAGAAGTCATAGAAATGAAGTTATGGAAATGACCTTTTCCAAGAAATCATCTAGACTTAACCCCATGCACTGAGGAAGGAGAAGACCATTCCTGAAAGACAGTAGTCTACCTCAAACACTGGAGAACCCTGTTTTTTCCTAGGTTTTCTGTTTCAGTCCTCTACGATCCTACAGTAGAAAGTGGACACAGCTTCAGCCAAGACCTTTGAGCTGAAGGAAGGGGAAGAGCAGAGTGAAGTCTCTACCATCCCAGTGCCTCCCTGCTGGTGCTGTGTGACTGACCTCTGGGCTTTGCCTCCTAACTGCAGACTCCATTTTTCTGGGTTTCTGTGAGCATGCTTTGGACACTAATGGTCAAGGCAACAACTGCTCTAGAAAAGAAGCAGGAGGGCTGAAAGGCCCTTTGCCTCAAACATTTCTTAGATGCAGTTTATATTTTTAAATTATATATATTTTAATTTAAAAAATATGTATTAAGATATATATTTTAAAATATATTTAAATATATATTTTAAAATATATTTAAAGTATATATATTAAATAAAATATATATTTTAATTTAAAATATATTTTAAATTAAATCTGGTAAGACTAGTTTGTTTGCTAGCAGGCACTTGATTTCCTTTATCTTGGATATTACACCTAGGTATGCACTGACCTCTGGGCAATGCATGGATTCTAGATGTCTCCTGAGTGTCACAGGAGCAATGCGAGTGAAGGAAGCTCCAGGGTGGAGAGGGTGGACAGCTAGAACTCAGTGGAATCTTTTCCAGCCAAAACTCATTGATTTAAACCTTCTCTTATGCATCTGTAATTTCCTCTCATTTGTTTCTAAGTCATTATCTTCTGCAACAAAACAGGCAAAAAAGATTCTACTAAAAGACATTTCCTTACTTCTTTTTAATAAAAAGACAATCAATACAGCAGTTCTATTTAATGTATTAAGTAAGACAGCTACCTAAGGGAAAAATGCTATGTGAACATGTTATCAGAGATTGTATTGCAAGCCATATGGAGAAAAAAATATAAGACAATGTCAAATAATCAGTGTTCCTAGCCTTGGTTTCATCCTTTCTAAATTTCGTGTATAGCTTCTTTGTGTTTAAGCACTGGAGGTGCTGGGAAACTTCACTTGTGTGTAGGGATAATGTTTTTCAATCCCTACATGGACCAGTGACAAACAAATCTTGGTGTTACATAAGTCAGATCGTGGATCTTTTAAACTTGCACATATGAATGTCCATAGCCAACTGCACTAAAAAGTAAACTCTCCAGAGCAAAGCTGTTCACATAAGCAAAGTCTCTGCATTGGCTGGGAAAAATGCAGCTGAACTGTGGGAAGGTGTTTTATGAATATCTGACAAGTAACAGGGTAATTCTTTTACATTAACCAAAAACTAAAAATAAATCTACCAAAAAAGAGAAACAAAAAAAGGACATGAGAGTACATTCTATTGGTAGGAATTTTAAAATACAACTGCACATCAAACTTGTGGGCATTTATTCTGTGTGAATGTTTGTTGACAATGGTTCATTGGAAAGTTTGGCTGTACAAATATTGTGTTAAGCAAATTGGGAAAAGTTACATTTTTCTGTATCTCTCCAGTAAACAGCTGGGGAAATGTCAGAGCTTAATGGTACTCCAGGGCAATAAAATTAAAAAAAGAGCTGTGATTCTTCACCTTCACATTTGTTTTTCATGCTTCCTTTGCTCAATTCCTAGAGGGTTTCCAAGCAGAGGTTGATTTGGACTAAAAGAAATCACCCAGATTTCCCTGAGGAGCTAGTACAAAAATGTGAAGGATGTAATGCACTGTTTGGAAGTGGTTGGGAAGATGTCAATGCCATCAGGTCTAGCATGAGCAGTGACACACTAATGTCCCATCTGATCATCCAGGTGTTTTCCTGACAGACAGGTAAATTTTCTGCTACACTCATCTGTGGAAATGTTTTTGACATGTGTGTCATGGTCAGAACAAAAGATTTGGCTTATTATTATGCTTTACCTGCAGGACAGCAGTGGGGTTGTCCCAAAGGTAACCCCAGAGAAAAACAATAACATGATTTAATTTTTTTAACCCTTTTCCAGTTTTTTTGATCCTCCTTTTCTCTGTTTTTGTACCATCCGTTCCCCACTCCAGCTTCCTCCCAAATAAGCAACTCACTCTTAATTACTTCCTTCCTACTGACCCTGATTTTTCTCCACCAAAATTTTATATTTCTGATACTTTTAACTTGAATCCAGATAAATTCTATTGCTAGTATGCATATTACATAGATATTGTCTGCCCACACTAAGGCTTCACTCCCCAAAAGATCTGACATTCCCTTTCCATGATATGCAAAGTCTGGCCATTTTTCTCAATTGATTTTCCTTAGCAACATGTGAAGTCCAGTCATCTTTCACTGTGTTTTATCTAACTTTTGGCAGCTTTTTATACTCTTATCTGTCACATCCAACAGCATCTAATATCATATGCAGTAGACCTCCTTTTCTTGTGGGTTAAACTCAACAACCTGATCATTTGCAACTGTTCACAATTAATGTAAGTTTTAAGTAGTCTTATACTCTGGTGAACAAACAAAGTTATTTTGTTGGAATTGTCAGGTAGAGTGAAGAAACAGTTAATTGTCCATATGTTTATTAGCCGAGAAGAAAATAGGAAGCCACTAGACTAGATACCAGCAAGGAATGCTGTCTGCAGGGCTCCTAATAATGGACACCGGGCAAGGGCCTGGTTTGGTGTGTGTGTACAGCAAACACTTGAAAACTGTTTGAAAGGTGACTCTGATGGAAATCTTAGAGCATATCTTAGCAGAGATTTGAAAACCTGAGTAACTATTTTTTGTCTAATGAATGGAAGAAAAGTGATTTTGGAATATCCTCTTCTGTACGTAAACAGGACTGCAACTGGCCATTTGTGATGTCTCTATTAACAATGCACTAGTGTGGTGTTCGTGGATTTTCAGGATAAAGGTGGGTGGGGCTGACCCACAGTGAGGAGTGCTGTGACACTTTAGAAGGAGATCTTAATGGTAACAAAAAGAATAAAAACAAGTCATAAAACTGGACTTTAAGTAGTGACAATACTTGTCATTAGAAATGCAGAAATCAACTTCCAATCAGCAGTATTCAGCACAAACAAATTCTAATTAATTCTGTACCAGAGTACCAGCAGGGGCTTGGAAGAGCCATGGAAGATGGCTCTGATCACCAGAAAGAGGCAGATGATGGACAAAATGTCTTCTTATTTGGGGAGTAATCAGATAACACATCATCCTGGAAGCCACTGTAAAGCAGAATGGTGGTTTTCCTTTTGCCATTGTTTAATGTTAGTGTCACTGAAAAATAATCAGAGTGTTGTGGAAATTTGTCATTCTTTGAGGGTGGTGTGCCTGGTAGAGCAATGAATTTAGTTAGGAGATGGTTCTTGAGCAAGGATGAAAGAAGGAAAGGGGAAGAAGAACACAAATTTGCAGCTGATGCTGCAAACTATGGAAAAACTCCAGAAGTGAGCCACATTGAACCATAGGGCTTTCCATTTCTTTCCCTTTATGAAACACAGGTCACAGTTGGCATACTGAGTCTTTTAGATCCTGTTATGTAGGTCAGGGTGTTTAGAGAAATAAAGTTGAAGAGAATTAGAAAGAAGCACTGATTTCAGTACAAAGGTAAAAGTTGTATTCAGGAGCAGAACCTTCCTCTAACTATTTTGCAGAATTTAAGGGCTTTTCCTAAGAACCCTCAAGGTTCTGAATATTTTCCAGAAGTTTATTCACATTTCTTATGATGTTAAGGAGATATGTCACTGCTTCAAATTTGAAATCTGTAAGAGTCCTGGGAAAAAAACCCAAGATATAAAGTGGTGCTGGGGTAGGTGGCTTCATCAATTTCTAGTTAAGCAGATGTAAACTTTCACTGTGAGAACAGCATGTTAAAAACCCAATGAACTAAATCAATGCTAAATAAAATTGGGATGTTCTGACAGCACTCACACCCTTGGGATGCAGCAATAAATGAACAGAATTTGCCCATGATTATGTTCTGCTTTATATTTCATATGACATGCAATAAACCTTGAGCTCCAAGAACATGCTTACAACAGTGAGTCAATATTGTGTCTGCTACTAGATTCAAGTTCCTGAGATGATATTTCCTTGATAAGGTCATATCGCTGGTTGTTTAATATTTGCTTCAATGTTCAGGTGGTCTAGCACTACGCTATAGGGGGCTCCAAAGTAGAAAACAGACTGACCACAGATAATAAAAAACATTGGTAATTTTTCTATATGCTAGCAATCTAGGGAAAGTTAGGTAGGATGAATTTATGGGATTCTGAGCATTACCTGGGAAGCCAAGTGTATCATTCAAACAGGATAAGAGAAAGCTTAATGCAGAAGGTGACTTATGATGGAAATCAACACCATGTCAAATCACCTACACTGTTACAAGACAAATTGCAGGCATGATGGAGAAAGGAATTGGATAATGTCTGCTCACTGAATTTTATGCCAAGAGCTTTACAGTTTTCATTTTTGATCAGAATTTCCTTTTGGAAGGTAAACACAGTCAGAATCAAGAATTAGCTAGCCATGCCAAAAAGGTCAATAGGATTCTGTATCTCTTTAAGGAAGAAGGAATTAAATAGCAACCAGCTGCTTCCCAATACAAATACCTTTATCAGGAGTTAGTTCCTCAACTAGTTGTCTTTCTTTTCTTTTTTACTCCTCTCTTGGAGCTTAGTGGGACTGGAAATGTTTCTTTCTTGCACGTCTTTATAATGCCAGTTAGCCTTTGGATATGATTATGCAATACAAATAAATACTTGGCAAGTTGTTCATATGTTAGGATGAAGATAAAGTAAAATATTGTCACCATGAAAATTATTTGGCACTATATTAACCAGAGAAGCTGTGGAATTTCCATCCCTGAAGATCTTCAACCTCTTTTTGAGGTCCTGAGCAAACAGATATAGCTTTGAATTTAGACATTCTTGGAGAAGGAGCTTGAACTAGAGATGTCCAGAGTTACCTTCCAGAGGAAATCTTTCCATGGTTGTCTGATTCCAGTTATAAACTGCTAAGTGAAACCATAAGTTACCTTTAGCTGTGAAACAGTTTCTGTTTTTAACATTGTGTACTAATTTTGATGTTATTGCAAATCCAGTCTGAGTATTTGAGGACCCCTCTTTGAAGGACATAAAACAGGCTTTGATATATACAGGAAAAGAAGATCTATAGCCCCTGGAAAGTATGACTTCTCTGTAACAAGTTGTAAGCTAGGTTTTCTAAAGTATAGTTTCCAGTTCAAAACTGTAATTTCAGCATCTGAGATAGCAAAGAAACTCTCCATCAGATTTCAGAACAACCCAAAGTCTGCAATCCTTCTTAGCCCACTAATATATAGAGTTCCACTGCTGACAATGTAATTGTCCTATAGCTCAAGATCTGGTCAGTCTTATTGCTGCTATAATGTTCTTGGTGCTAATGGAAAGGTAACACTGTGACAAAACAAATTATATCACTGCATAGAGAAAAGACTTTTAAATACTAAATTAAAGGAAATTTTCACTGTTAACACATTCAGAAGTTAAAGTCTTTGCTCAGTCACCTACCAAGCAGAAAAGAACAAGTACAGTTTGTCAAGAGTTTGTTATGGATCCCTGAGCCCAGTGTAAATTCAACCAGCCTGTGCTGACTCTAATTGACTGGAGTGGGCAATTAAAAGTAATAAAAAATACGCAATTAAAAATTATTTGCAAACAAGTCATCACTTCCCCTCCCGAGGCTGAAGGCCCAGAGGTTGGTGATAATTATTAATTAGTGATCCATTTTATTTTATTTCTGGATATGCTATCCTGAAGAATTTGTCAGCAGAGAAAGCATATGCAGCATTCTCCTCTTGGCAGAGGCAGGGCAGATAAGTGCAACACAATTTTGACTCAGCCATTAAACTGTAATTAGTAGAATCCTCTTTCTACTTTTCACCTAATGTAGTTGATATCTGGGAAAGAAAGTCTGAAAATAGAACTGATTGCCCTGGAAATAAAGTAATTATGATTTTAGATTATAGCAAGGAATCCCTTTTGGTATTCCAAACCCATCAAGGAGTATTGCTGTTACATTAAACTGAGCAGAAATTATTTCACAAAAGAATACCGAGTGGTTTTGAGTGTATTTGGATTTCAAGTACTCTTGTGAGGTAGCTAGGTATTTTTACAGGTTTCTTTATAAACATAGCCCTTTGTGTCACTTCATTTCCCTATCAAAATATAGAATTTTCCTAGCAGCAGTCTCTACATGCAAAAGGAAAATGAATTGCCTGTTATATGCCTTTTGAATCTAGGCTGAACAGCTTTGCATGTTTGAATTCCTGATTAGTATTTTTGGAGCAATGTTTTATGCCACCAGAAATTAAGCTCTATAAATAGCCCAATATACAGTGAAAAAGTGCTTTCAAATACTTTGTATAATATTTAATACTTCTGCTTTACTAGGGGCACTTTGTAGTTTCCCAGCATGTGATTTTGGGAGTGTAGGACATTAAATTAAGCAGCATTCTCAACCAAAATGAAGAGATCCTAGGAGACATGTTTCCCATGTAAATGAGGGGAGCAAAGATTCATAACAGCTAGGGTATCAGACATTAAGTTGTCTAACATTAAAAGTAACTGATAAGAAAGAAATGCTCATATGCAAAAATATAAGATTTCCTGTTGAGGGCAGAACACAGACTCAGCGGGTTTTGTCCCTTGAGAGAGAGGTTGAGGCTGACACTCTAAATGAAAGTGAACTCCTGGGTAATACAGCAACCTATTGTGAGATGATAGACTGTAGTAAAGGGAACTTCTTTCCTGACTTCTACAGACAATTAGCTCCTTCCCTCCAGCATGAAGTTTAATAACCTGCGTCATTATGTTTCCTTGCATAGCCAGAATGCTAATGCTATTAATATTAAATTCAGTCAGAGTGTTAAGTTGAAAAACTGCTTTCCAGCATGTCAGGACCTGTTCAGTTCACTACAGACAGACAGAAATTACTCTGTCATATCCTATTGACAGGCTGATGGATAACACCTTCTGTCAACACATGTTGAGAAAAATAATGTCAAAATAGTTTCACAAGAAATTAAATTATCTGTATTAAATGATGAGATGACTAAAGATATAATAAGCTGAAATTAGTGTTTAATCAAAGAAATAGTTACCTTTACTACTGCTGAGAAACACATGGAGATTTCAGAAACATTCTCACTAAAGTAATTTTAAAAGTGAGGAAAAACATCCTTTTCTTTCCTGGTTCATTCCTGGAATGAACCTATTCTTTGCTGGAATACAGTGTAATTCCCAATCTCAGTCTTCCCCTCACTGACTGCAGAATGTGCTATTGCTCTAAAATTAATACAGTTGTTCTGGATGTGCTTTAATACAGTGACAGATATTTTGGTGGACTTGTGATACAGTAACCAGAACTTTTTGATAGTTAAATTTCAAAACAGGCAGTCCATTTTTTCCAGGTTAAGGCTTGAGATAGGTTTTCTAACACTGCCTGCTTCCTTGTGAAGAGAGGGCAAAATCTGGGCAACCTGGACTGATCAGTATTCTGCTCCCAACAACCAGCATGGGCTTGGAAGTGATAACTGAAACAGCCTTTCTGGTTTTGTGGTATGATTCACTGCAGGTACAAACAGTTGAGATATTTTCTCAGAATTGTTTTATTTTTTACCTGTAAGAAATTATTTCATTTAAGTTCTAATTTCTCCATCCTCAGCACATTGAAAAAAAAATCAACAGGAACACCTTTTTTTTTTGAAAGTGTCCAATACAGTACACTGCATTCTTCTTTTTCTTCAGAGAAGTAGAGCCTCCTCAAGAATTCCTCCTTGCTTTCTCTAGATTTTCTGTGTTTTTTTCATGGCCTTGCATGGGCCTCTTATGCTTATCTGAAGCTTGGAATTCTTATAACCATGAAGCCTCCTGAGGTAAATTTGAGTCATCAGTGAAGGAATATGCTTTACTAATTCTCAGAGCAGTTATTGTATGTTGTTCTTTCTTTCAATAGAGGCTTTTCCGATTTTCTTTTCCATTTCTTAGAGTTTGTTTGTTTCTGCAATGTGTGGCACATTGCATTCAGTGATACAAGAGTGTGGTAACAATACAAATCTCTCCAGTGAATGTCAGAATCCATCCCTGCGCTGTTTTCGATAGAATATCTTCCTATAAATACCCTAACACTTCATCTTTGCAGTATTTATTTAAAAATAATGGAAAAAGAACGCTATTCCTAGGTGTTTTATTATTGTTCTGAGTGCTATGTCAGCCTGTCAAATATTGGCTATAATTTCTTTAAGTCTTACTGATCCCTTAACTACTCCCAGGTTCACACTAATGGTGTAAGGCAGTGTTATGCACAGACACTATTCCATGCTTCCTTGCTTTTCCATCAGCCACATTTCCATAGCAGCTTATACCAGCCTTACAAAATGTATCCAATTTTCCTGGTGAGATAGCTTTGATATCAGACCTTTGACACACATCAAGGAAGCCACATTTTGCTTTCATTACTGAGAGAGCTTGATCTGGTGACCAGGTCTCAGTAAATGTGCCAAGGACACGTGATGGGAACTGGTAGATCTCCTCGAGAAATACTTCCACCACACTTTCTTCCTATCTTCCCTTTGAAGCAGGTCTAAAACCCTGTTCAAAATATATTAATTGGGGCCACTGGCAGGCAAAAATGAGATTTCATCTTCAATATCTCTGAAAAGAACTAATGAAGGTCACTAGCAATAGAGTTATTATCTGATGATATTTTGTGTTGTCAAAGAAGAACAGCCAGAGAAGAAGAATAGCCAGGCTAGATGAGAATGAGGTGAGCATGAAGAAAAATACATGGCTACAATAAAAATATCTTATTATAAGGAAAAGCAAAGTAAAGGTGAAATATGGCATAGATTTTCTACAATAAATACTTCAACAACAACTGCAGAAATACTCCTGAGTTTTTCAAGGCCATTTTTTTAAACTAAAGATAAATCCAAGACGTTCTTTGCTATTTAATGCCTTGACTATCCTATGAAGCCTAATTTATGTGAAGGACTTAACACAAATTAGTTGTAAATATGAAAAGAAATTATACTGAAATATGCAAATAACATTACATTTTATAACAAATACAGATTTAAATTAATAACCACATACATCTCCATTCTTGAGTTCCCAGGAAGGAATCAGTGTTTTTTTCCCTAAAGATTATTCTACTGATTTTTTCTATGTTTTTCAGCATTTTTAGGCAAAATAACACAATAAATTATAGATATGACAACATTAATGAAGCCTTGGTGACTGTGAAAGTCTCCTGTAGTTGATCTCTCTGATGTCTGATATGACTGAGAAAGGCTTTCATGGGAAGACAGTTTTCTCTTCAGCTTATTTCTACAACATCTGTAGGAAGACATCTGTTTTAACATCTTCAATCAGTTCAAAAAGTACTGGGGCCAAGTGTACACCTGCAGTTATAGACTGTAATTGCTTGGGAAGCTAAGCTAATATCAGTAATTTAGGTGTCTGCCATGAAAAAAAACCTTTTTATATTGCTTTTTTTGCTGCCTTTTTTTCTTTTTTTCCTATTGCCACTTCTTGCATACACTAGATATTTCTTACACCATAATTAAAAGAAACATAAAAAAATACTAGAACAAAAAAATCCTAAGTGACTGTTGCAAATCTTTCTCTGACATTGTGATGTTACAGAAAAGGAGATGGAATATGTGACCTTTATAGCGTCAGTCATTTTTTAAGGTAATTGGAAAAATCTCAGAATAGCTCCAGAGGAAAATTCTTTCAGAGCACTTTATGACTAGGCTTTTAGTATTAAGTCTAGGAAATTGATGCATTTGAAGAAAGAGGTCACAAGTGAAGGAGAACTTGCAGATCTGCATGACTGTAAGCAGCAGAGATATTACTCAGTCACATTAATCTTTCCATGTGACAAGAAATGATCTGAAATCAGCTTTGTAATCATAGTATATAGTTCAGTGATCAGTAAATACTCTGGCCAACGTTCTTTAAAGGTAAAGCTGAAATGAATATGCTCTTGAAAGAATTTAAAAACAGTAAAAGGCAATGCAAGCAAACAGAGAAGAATTCAGTAGTGTACCAAAGGTATAAAACTGGATGTGTAGGTATATATATGCTGGTTTTTTGTTAACAGAGGAGAAAATCTCTCCATTACCAGTTATTTCCTCAGGTCAGGGTGCTACTGTTCTGTCACTCAGAAGGAGACTAATATGAAATTCAGTGAACGTTAGTTGAAAGTCACACTGTTAAGGGTTTTTTTCATTATTAAATGTAGAAAATGAAAATAAAGCAATTGAATGCTTAATTTAACTGTCTAATATCTATAGATTTTTCTTTTATAAGTATATTTTTAAAGTTGTGTAATTTAATCCTTATTAGTAAAAAAACTACTTACATCATTTAATATTCCCAATCCATCGAAGGTAGGAAAAATCCTATATTCTCGCTCCTGAAACAGCAACAGATTTACTGATTTTGCTTTCAGCAGCAGAACTGTTTTTAGGGCATAGACCAGATTCTCTGAAGTATCATAATTTATCAGAAGACTTGGAGAAGGAAAATTATTTTTTGATGCATAAAATCACAAAATCTGTAAAGTTTGGAATTTTTACTTACTATATTGGTAATTTACTTGGTAAAAAAGTGTAATCAACTGAGGGTTAGGAACTATGCTATGTTTAGCACCCTGGCAGTCTTGCTTGGTTCTGTTCTGCGCATTAATGCAAATTTGCAATGTGGCCATGAGCAGGTCATTTAGGACCCGACTGTAGTGCAGGCACTGAACTTCACATAACACAACTGGCGTTGGTTTGGGTGCACCTAAAAGACACTCACTATGCTTGTATGACAAACACAACAATTATATGGCTTAACAAAGTACCTAGATGTGGAAAATTTCTAAGAAATTCCTTCCATTTCACTTACAGGGAGTCTAGCAAAGATTTTTGCAGTGGCTTATTTTCCAGCATTGGCTGATTGTGGCTACTGACCACTGTGAGAGGGGGCACACTATCTTAGGCTTCTGTTTAAGGTTCAGCACAGAAAAGGAAGTAGAAAATTATTCAGTGTGTGCCACTACAGTGTGTTGTGCTCTGCACGGAAAAGGAAATACAAAGTAGCGTGGCTTGTATAAACAACTGTTTTAGCACAGCACAGGTATTCTCAATGCTACTGTTTACTGTGCTGAGTAACAATGGACTCTGCTTATAGTCACACAGCAGAGATCCCTCAAAATTTCTGGGTTTGGAACTTGTTTTACTGTAACCAAGAGGTCCTGCTGCTGCAAAAGCCTCCTAACTAGCTTAAATAAGATCTTTGTATACAATGAAAAAGGTAGTTAAAGCTTTTCATGTGCAAGAATGTCTTGTGAGCACAAAACCAGAATATGAAAAGCATGTTAATTTGTTTTTCAGTCATAATAGTAAATAATCTATGCATAGGATAAGAACTTGCCTGTGCTAAATTAGAATTCAATAAATAAGTCAAGAATTAAATAGAACTATTTACCTTAGTTTAAAAGATAAAAATTTTGCTGTACAAACAGAATCCAAATCCTGTCTCCACAAAGGGTAACCTGTAAATTAAAGCATGTATCTTAAAGCACTGTTTGAGTGCTTCTTGAATGCTGGAAGGCCTAGGGTTGTGACCTTTCCCCAGGTGAACTTGTTCCAGTGCTCACCTACCTTCCAAGCGAAGAATTTTTCCTAATAGCTCATCTGAACTTCCTCTAATGCAACTTTAATCCATTTCCTTGTGTCCTACCACTGGATACCTCTGCTCCCCTCGGTGAGGAAGCTCTGAACAGCACTGAGGGCACCCTGCAGTGTCCTTGCCTCTAGGCTGAACAAACCCAGTATCCTTTGTCACTCTTTGTAACTCATGCCCTCTATTCCTCTTTATTGCCTTCCTTTGGGCACTTTCTAGTGAATGTCCTCCTCATTTTGGGAAGCCCTAAAGTGCACACATTAGTCCAGATGAGGCAGCTTGTGTCCCCAGGATAGTGGGACAACCACATCTCCCGAACAGTCAGCTATACTGTACTAAATGCCCTCCAGGATGTGGCTGCCCTTTTGGCTGCCAGCACAAACTGTTGACTCATCCTGAGCTAAAAATCATCCTCAGCCCCCAGATCATTTTCTTCAGGGCTATGCTTCAGCCATATCTCCCAGTCCATACGTACATGCAGGATTACACTGTGGAAGATGCAGAATCTGACATTTATCCTTGTTAAATTTCATACAGCTGGTGATAACTCTATACTCTATCAAGGTCTCCCTGTACAGCCTCTCTGTCCTTGAGGGAATCAGTGACTCCTCCTAAGTTAGTATTATTGGAAAACTTATTTTAGTATGCACTCAACTCCTGTGTCCAGGTCACTGCTGAACTCCATTTTCACTCTGAGAATTAGCTGCTTAAAAAATGCCCTAAGTCAGCTGAAAAATAAGATGGAAGTTATGTTAGCTTTATATTTGCAGCCACATAACTGTGTCTCATTATTATTACTAAGTCAGCAATGGATTAAGGCATAAATCTGCAGATGCAGGAGAAGGATTCATTGCAATGTTTGCAGAAGCTGCAATGACATCCTAAGCACAACACTTTAGAGAGTCCATATCCTTTGAGACCACAGCTTTAGGGAATATTGCTATTTTCCTTTGATGTTCAGTAAATATTCACATTAGACAGAACAAGAATCAGTAGAAAATACACCTTCTATTTACACTTGAAATAAAAACTGTGAAGAGTAACATGATTAAATGGAATTGTCAACTGCATGCTAAAAGCTTCTCTACCTAAATATCATTATTTGCATCTGAATTTTCAGTAGGGAAATCAACAAGTTTGCACCAATAGAAAAGTTAAATATTGAACTGTATTCCCTACTACCAAAAAAGCTGAATAGTATTTATCTTCATTTTTTATTTCCTTGTATAGCCTGTGCCAAGTCAGGCCATCCCTTTTAGTTCTGTTTCTTGTGGATTCAACTGGATTTAATTCAGTGGATTTTTAAAAATTTTCTTCCCAGTATTACTCATTGCTGAGTTACTTCCAGCTGTGCCTAACCAACTGAATATTCATGTTCTATGCAGTGCACTACAAATTATGAGGGGACCAAAACATGTAAAGGAGGATTTTATCTGTGCAGATAAAATAAGGGAAAGGATATTGTCTTTTCCTGACATTTTTGTCTAAAATTTTAAGTAAAATAGAGCAGTATCTATTCTTTTAATTCTTTAAGATGCTTTATTTAATAACTTTGAAAATAGCTTGTGGCTACTTACACTGAGTATGTAAACACTCTGCAGGAAGTAAACTGTGTTAACACAAAATTGTATGTTTAGGCAACTCACTGTTATTCAAAAAGTGCTGGCAGAAAGTTCAATGTTAAACATATTGTCCAGCTGTAACATAGATAGCTAGTTTTTATATTTATATATTTTCTACAAAGTTGGAGCCTGATATTCAAGCCTTCCACAGCTACCCAAACTGACCTTGCAAAGTAAGTATAATAAATTGTAACAAAAAGCAAAAATCTAATCCTGTGCCCGCTATAGCACCTCCCCAGCCCTAAACAAGGAACAGGAATATCACTTCAGTGGGCAGAACATGAGTAATATGATGACAAACAGCAACACCATAAACCTCCTACACAAATCTAGTTAGCTTGTGCTAAATCAGAATTGGGAACAGAACTAAAATTTTTTATTAGCCTTGGATAATATTATACCTCTGTGTATTGTTGTATCTTGATGTAAAGACTAAGGAAATATAACAGAAAATTGTCTCAAAAGAGGGTAGTCTTGGTCTATTCTGTCTCTTCCCCTGTACTTGCTATGAATTCCTGGGCTTTTTCTGAATCAGATCCAGATTTCTTTCTGCCAGATTTGTTTTCAACTACACCAGTTAGCTGAACATCATCAGTTAATAGAGGCATAAATACTGTGCAGCCATTCAAGAAGGATGGCTGAATCGCTAAAAAGTAGGGATGTATCCTAAACATATCTTAATTGAACATTTTTTAGATGCTTGTGTAGAAATTGCATCTACTTTTGATACAGAGGTGCTAGAAATGGAGACTCCCATTGACCTACCAGCTCTCTTCACGGACACTTTATCACCTATTCACCTCCCACATACAAGTTGAAAACTGCTGATTCATTTGAACAGGGAATTTTGTTCAGAAAGAGAAGATACATGTCAAGATCAACACTCTGTAGTCCTAGAGAGGATGCAGGACCTTTATGGGAAGGCAAATTAAGTTTTGTCTAGAGAATAACCATCTGCCTGGAGGAGACTGGCAGCTGCTGAGTCACCAGTCCTGACTTGCTCATACATTAGGCCTAAGCTACTTCTGTAGAAACTGAGCTCTAAAATAAAGATGATATCACATAAGAGAAAAATGTTTTCTGCTTAGTTCTTTGGGTTAACTCTATGTATCTCTGACATGGTGTTTGTACCCTGCTAGCCCCATCTTGCCTGCTGTGCACTTCTTCAGATCGCATACATAATATTAGGCATATCCCAAAACATGACCTGAAATAAGTGTTTGTAAGCAATAAGACTTTAGAAAATGTACTATTCAATGCAAAACTTTATACACAGCAGAAACATTATATTACTGGATGTGTTCACATTATTCAAATGAGGTGGCTACCTTTTAAACAGAAAAACACACTTTTAAACAGAAAAAATCCTGTCCACTGTTCTGTATAAATCCTTTTAATGATGAAAAATTGCACTGTCTATTTGGTTAGCACTGAGTCCTCACAATGAATATAATACAGATGTTTATGTGTTGTTCCATGTAGATTTAAAAATTATCTATAAGGAATCTTTTAATTTTGCGGTGTATGAAGTTGAGGTGAAATAGTTGTACCATGCCAAAGGAAATGCCTTTGGCATGGTACATCTCTTGAAGTTAAAATGAAGTTAAATTTATCTATAAAAGATAAATTTTCTTAACTAAAAGCACTAATCTTCAACAGTTCTTCTTAAAGTTAGACTCTAGAAGATATAATAAAAAGGAAAAAAAAAAAAAGACAGACCCTATAGTACAGCATAAGGTATTTAGGTGACATTTTAGAGAAAACTGACTCAAATTTTCTGAGAATGCTACAAAGCATTCTGTGGTGAGAACAGAAAGATTGTGTGATGTAATTTACCTGGTTTCTACCCTAGTCCAAGTCCCTCCTGCAATCTAAAAGGACTGTTATGTTATGAAGCTGAAGTTAGAGAGTAATTTATTTATTTCCCACAAAGGGATGGGAGAAATTAAACAAGACTGTACTTGCTTTGGATTCTGAACCTCTTCTCATATGTGTTCCACACTGGATGCTGCTCAGATCACAGGCTAGAAAACTTGTATGGAGTGCTGTAACAATGTAGTCTGATTTCAGGACTAAGACAGGAGCATACTTGTATTTCTATCGCAATTTAAACATTATAGAAAAAGGGATCAAATGTCACATTTGAAAAAAAAGTTGGTTTAATGGTTAAATATCATGCATGCTACAATAGAGCAGGTTTATTGTGGTTTGCACTTTTCCACTGCCAGTACTTAGCCACAGGCTCCTGCAGTGCTCTTAATAATTAAATGAGTCTGTCTTATTGCATTTATATAAGGACTTTGATTAAGTAAATTTTCTTTTTCTCATTATACAAAACTAGAGGAAATATTTCCCTAAATATTTCCCAGAGATTTAACCATTCTGAATTCTTCAGTACTTATCCAGCTACCATGAATTAACATTCTTTTGTTGTGAAACCATGACTGTGCTCAGCATCGGCTGCAGTCCCCAATTTCAGGCATAAGGGACTCCAGCTGCTGTCATTTGAGATTTCCATGTTTATAAATCAGAATATTGCTTTATTCCTTTAGGAAAATCATTGCACTTGAAGATGCTGTAGTACTTCTGATTAAATAAATTGGCCTAGAAGAATCACAAAATCAGTTTAACCCACTTATGTACAATATTAAATAGGTATATAACATTTATATTAAATGGTTAAGTAACGTTTGTCATTTCAAATGCACAGAACTCAATTTGCTTTGTTGCATAGCAACTGGTAATTGTTTTTTAGAATCCTCTTTAGTAAAGGTGCACATAAATAAAACTTTAGAATATCAAAGTATGATATATTAAGTAAGGATTTCTTTTAAAGACTTATTATTCCTTTTCAAGGACTCCAAAGGTTTTACAACCTTTGTAATGGTATTAATGTAATCATAATTAGTCTTGCTGAATAATGAGGAATTCACTTAAAAATAAGTTGGATATTGTTTTCATGGTCATTGTAAAACTATTATCTTGGTTTTTTACCATAAAATAAGCTGAACATAAAAAAGAGAAAACCGGGAACACTAAATTAAATAAGCAAAGGGCTCACCCGCAAGTTCAGTTGTACACTTTCACCTTCACATACAACTTTAGTTCTGGAAACAAAGGTCATAAGGGGGAAGGATCACCCCCTTTTAAATGCTGGCAATGCTTTGCTCAAGGAAGCCCAGAACAGAATCAGGATTCTTTGTGGCAAGTGCACATTATGGGCTCATAGATTCATTTATGTTGGAAAAGACTCTTAAAGATCACTGTGTCCAACCATTAACCCAGCACCACCAAGTCCACCACTTGGTATCCTTAAGTGCCACAACTACACATCTGAAATATCTCCAGGGGTGGGGATTCAAACAATTTCCTGGTCAGACATGTTCGACTAGGTGTCCACCATGAACCCCAGGTTCTTTTCTGCAATTGCTAGCAAGCTGGATGTTCCCAGCACACAGCAGTGCCATTAGGTTGTTCCTCCCTATGTGCAAGATTTTGTACTCAAATTTCTTGTGCTGATTGTATTTCTGTCAGACCATTTCTCTTGCCTGTCTCTCTCTTTCAAAATACAATCATAATATTTGCTTTATTTCTATCTTTTGGATCATTACCAGTGTTCCAGATGCTATTGTAAATCAACATTAATACTGCAAAGATGCTTATCCATTTTTTTTGAACTCTAGCATTAAATCTAAATACATATGATTGAGACAATTTTCTCATTTAACTTTTCCTCCAAGAATTAGAAAGCTAGCTTAAATTGTCCTTGTTTGGGAACTGCTTTTTTCTACCTTCGCTTTAAAAAGAATAGCCTTTACCATTCTGTTCAAATCCCAGAGAGAATAAATTGTCTGTGCAACCCTGGAAGGATCTGCTGACAGTGAGGGCTTAGTAGAAGAGAGGTCTTCCAGCACTGTGTGCAAGAGCAAGAGTCCTGAAGGGCTTTTCTAACAGATTATAGAACCTATGTCAGTACAAGATCAACCCTGCCTGGAAAAAACCCACATGTTTTGTAGCAGTTACATGATTAGTAGTCTCAATGTGGTGCTCATTCATAGCAAGCATTTTTCTTTGTAAGGAAGAGATTATTAAAAAATATAGACATTTGGTTTTTCTTGATTCTACAATAAATAAAGTCACAGTAATACAATGCTATCAACAAGACTTGCACGGTCTAGCTGGAAAGGGTAATATTAAAAGAATCCTCTGAAAGCAGCAATATGAGCAGTTTCACCCCATTACCCTTACTGTCACTGTTTTACTGAGCTCAGTGTATTAAAAATGGAAAATCATTCACACATTTAGCTTATTCCCATAACTAATTAGATCAGAATTGGAATTTCCGTTAGATGAGTACCTCAAAGGTATTAAAATATCACTAAATACCATACCTGATTTTTCAGACACTACTGCACTGCATCTTCTGTACAAAACAGATAAAATACACTAATCCAATAAAGGGGGTATTTAAGCTGTTAAATAGTTCATACATCTTGTATAGGCAGACCATTTTCGATGATATTAAAGTAAATTGGCTTCATCTCCGCCTCGATACTGATTGATCAGTAGTTCCAGTGGCACAGGGGTACCCAGTTTTAGGATTTCATTATTAGCTATGGCACTTAAATGCGTTAATGATATCCAAGAAAATGGAATAAAATCACTGATATGTCAGAAGAAAGTAATTCATAATACCTGTAAGACAGTGCTTGGAGGCTGAGTGACGGTGCTTAACTAAATGTTTTAGTACCATAAAATTTCGTAACCTTTCTACAAAGTGCAGTCAATACAAATTAGATCTTGGCAACAGTAGATTCTCATTATAGGTGTATCCTGCAGAATCAGAAATACTGCAAAAATTGTTTGATAATGAGGCAAGTAAAGTAAAAGTTCTTATGTGATATGTTGAGAGACAAAATATTGGAAATTTAAGAATTAAAATGAGCATATAAGCAACCAACTAATCACAAGAATATCACTCAGTAGTGCACACAAAGGCTGCACATCCAATGGACTTTTGCTAGTTAATTGCTGAGTCTTCAGAGCACATCCTTCACTTCCTTTTCTCTTTGGCTCACTGCTAGATGAAATAGGGTGGTCAAAGTTGACTAAAATAAGGTCCTCAATAGGAAATTTGAGCATAGCTCTCAGATGAAGTCACTGCATGGAGAACATTACCAGTCCTTTGAATAGTGCTTGACAGCAATGATTCTTTTGATCCTACCTGCTTAATCATCATTAATCTTTGAAGTCATGCTTACTGCTTTTCTCAATTCCCTTCTCTGGTCTAGTGCTTCTTGAATATTTTAACAAAAATCATCAGTGCTTTCACCCGTAATGGCCAACAGCCTTTGAGGATATTCAAAGAGTGAATTTAAGCTGTATCAAGTTGCAGGTAGAGCTGGATCTGTTTCCCCTAACCTTGGCCTGGGATTGGTCAGGATTTTCCTAGTGCAAATTGCTGCATTAAAATGGATCATCTTTGTAACTTTAAATCTCAGTCATGGCTGGACCAATATTATGTTTTGCCTTAAATTATGGACTTGTTTCTGAGAGTCTTCTTTGCTTAGGTAATAGCAGCATTTCATTAGTACAATTCTCATAGCAACTAAGCTATGAGAATTGTACTAAGGAAAATATTAAAATATTAAATTCTAAAAATATCCTTCTTTACCATGTCACACCGGTCATTTACTCAGTATTGCTAGGAAACAGAGAATTTAAGTTTAGTAAATTTACGTTACTGCAGCTTTCAGAGGTGTCTCTGTATGTTTAAAGGACAAAATAAACTGTGCATTTTAAAGAATGTGCTTCTCAGCTTTAGTTTCTTTTTATTGCCTTGGATGTCTAAGAAAAGAGTAATATCTTTGAAGTTAGTAGAATTTTAAATTTATGCACTTGCTTTAAAAAAAAATTCCTTGATTAAGTTTTGATGCAAACATTTTGCTTCATGAATGTTGATAATCTGATGTTAAAAATTAAAGATACTGCAATATGCTGTAACTGATCTAATAAGCAAATTGGAATTTTATTTAATTTACAGTGAGACGAAGTAAGCTATTAACTAGCCTTGCCACCAACACTTCTAGCAATTTTATAACTTTGTCACTTTCTGCATGATTTAGCTGTGCTATCGTCAATTTTTTTCCAGGGTTTATACAAAATGGTATCTGTTGGTTGCTCTTTAAAATCAAGTGATTATTGAGCATAAACAAATATATGCAACTGAAAATGAGTCTTTTTTTTTAAACTTGTAGATCTGGGTATGCATAAAGATATGTTTTGCCAGTGAAGTATTGAAATTAACTTTAGGGCAACACTTTCTCCTTCCAGTGAATCATAAATATGATGATCTCTGCCATATAAGTTTTACTATTCTGTGAATTGAAGCAGTGTCATCAGTTTCAAGTCAAATCACAAAATCAAACTACTGGCCCTACTCCCCTGCTCTTATTTAAGATGCAGCAGTCAGATACACTGGTGTGACAGGTCTCATGCCTTTAAAAAGCTGCTGGTTTTAAGTCCCATTAGTGTTCTCTGAGCTGTTTCTTCTGCCCTTCTGGCAGCTATCCTTCTAAAAACGTGCTTTGGAAGTTACCGTAAATCTAGAAAGAAGCAAGGAATAATTAGCTTGGTCAAACATGAGCAATCACAGGAACAAGCTAATTGTGACTATCTTCAAATACTTTGATCTACTATATTTTTTTAGCTACTGATGTGGTAAATTATTGTGTAGAAAAGACTGTGACATGGTGAACAATGTGTTGACCTTTCAGTTCTGAACTACAGAATGAGTGAAATATTAGGAGAGGATGAATGCATCTTTTTATTATTGAGATTAAATTTAAGAATTTGCAGTTTGTATTTAACTTCCTCACTTCCTCAATTTTATTTCATAAGAAATCATTTATTTTATGAGTACATGACTGCTTACCTACATATATTTTCTCTCTCACACTTCTTTTAGCACACATCAAATTGTTTTTGTTTATCAGACAGAGAGACATGCTAACAAGGTAATATTTCTCTTCCCTATTACACAATTGAGAAACAGTAAATTTACAAAACAAAGAACTTCAATAACACAGGGAATTTGAGAGACAATTCTCTGTTTCTAAAAATCTGCCCTTTCTTGGTCAAGAAAATATTAGGAATGAAAGCAAAACACTTTAATCAGTGCTGTTCCTGCCAGTGCAAATGTCAACATTTTCTCATACAAATCCTTATGTATAGAGACATGGTTAATGGCCCACAGTTTCTTTGAAATATGAATATCCTGCTAAGTTCTATTTGGCCTTTAGAAAAGCCAACCAACAGAAGAAAGTGATGAAACCTTTTTGATTGCTCTAAGGCTGCTGATGGATGATCTTAATACCTTATGTTGCTAGGTAGGTTTCACGCACCACCGATAAAAAGATTGATATTTATATAAAGAAACCTTTGTATGGGCTGTGGATTTAATAACCAAACACCAATAACCAGAGCTAGCTCATGAGAATGGGAAATCCATGCAATTTACAATCACTACAAGGCTTTGATATTACTCCTCTGATTGAAAAGGCTTCTAGCAAACTTGATGGACACCATCATCCATGTGCAAGTGATTGACACCCTGTGCCTCCTGTTTGGCTCAACACATTCATGTTCATACAATTTGTTTCGTCTCCTTTTTATAAAGCTGTCTGGATAAGGTGGTAAATAATTATAATGATAATAATATATGCACTCTTTTATTTTTCCTTGATAAACTATAAATACTGCTTGTCTAAACTCAATTGCAAAAAGAGTAGGCCACTTTCACAGTTAAGGTAAATATTTGTAAGTCCCTTTGAATTCTTAAAAATAAACTCATTTGCATTGTTTTAGATTCCCCCACATTTTTCCTCTTTTTCACTGTAATTTTATTATCCATTTGAAACTATGTAAAGATTAAGACAAATGTACAAGAACAATGAAAAGGCTGATCAAATCTTCCAAAACTTTAAGAACACTTGTCTTACGCCATTTCTTGTTTTAGACAAACATCTTTACTGCTCCCCTTGATAATATTCAGCACTGAGCAGAATTCAAGTGCAAATACCTTCTTAGGATGATTCCTTCTACTTTAGTAAATAATATGCACATGATGCATAATATGTGCAGCAATTTATCAAGCTCTTAATTCAAAATTTTTAGCCTCCTAAATAGGTACATTTCTTATTTGTCAGTTTCCCCTTTTGTTGCCTTTATATCCAAGTAAGCTCAATATATTTTAAATGAAAAATGAGATTTGTTCTGAACTTAAAATGCAAGAGTGAAATAAAGCAATTTAAACACAATCTGCAGGTAGAAAAAGGCAGCTCAAAGTTGTATCTGTGTAAATTATTGAGGAACACAAAGACAGTCTAGAAACACAAAAGACACTTAGACTCCCTATCTAATGATCTTAGACCATCAACCCAATAAATTAATGCATCTTTTTTTCTGAAACTTCTGACTGGTGTAAAAATGAATTATTTCCAAATGAAGGCAAGGCTTATGGATTGATATTGAAAGTATTCCTGAAAAAGAGGAATATAACAGTAGCTCACATGTTGAAACAGCTGTCGACCAACAGTCAACAAGCAGGGGAGATAAAGTTGTTCCTTTGGGCCCCAGAATTTGATCATATGGATTTGTACATCTTCATTATGAATAGAAAGAAAGATCCTGGTAACTACTGACCCATCAGCCTTACTTCTGTGCCTGGGAATATGATGGAACTCCTAGAATTTAGACTGAAGTATATTGAGGTGATTTGAGACAGCCAGCACAGCTTCACCAAGGGCAAGTCCTGGCTGATAAGCCTGATGGCCTTCTCTGATGGAGTGGCTGCATCAGCAGACAAGGGAGAGCTTGCAGATGTCATTTATCTGGACTTCTGTAGGGCCTTTGACACAGTCCCCCACAATAACTTTCTCTCCATATTGGGGAGAGAAGGATTTGATGGGTGAACTGTAAGATGGATAAGAAAGTGGTTGGGTGATCATATCCAGAAGGTAGCAGTCAAAAGCACAAAATCATAATGGACATCAGTGATAAGTGGTGTCCCTCAGGGATCTGCATGGGGACGAGTTGAATTTATTATCTTCATTAATGACACAGAAAAAAGGGTTGAGTGAACTCTCAGCAGATTTGCAGATGACACTGAGCTGAGTGGTGCAGCTGACACACCTGAGGGATGGGATGGCATTCCGAGGGACTCGGAGAAGCTCAAAAAGTGGACACACGGGAATCTCTTGAGGTTTAACAAGACCAGGTGCAAGGTGCTGCACCTGGGTCAGGATAAACCCTGGTATCAAGCCAGGCTGGGGGATGAACAGATCCAAGCAGCCCTGCCCAGGAGGATTTGGGGGTACTGGAGAGGCTGGACAAGACCCAGCCATGAGCACTCACAGCCCAGAGAGCCAAACGTGTCCTGGGCTGCATCCAAAGCAACGTGGGCAGCAGGGCCAGGGAGGGGATTTTGCCGCCCTGCTCTCCTTTAAATGAGATTTCAGCTGAAGTGCTGCATCCTGTCCTATGAAGACAAATCAGTAATTTCATATTGCTCAATGGTGAAAAATAGATGTAAAAAACATTTTTTGTAAACTAATATGCTACACCACAGAATGCACTGCCTGAATTTCTGTCTTCAAAAACACATGTGACATCCTAGAAGACAATATATTTTGTAGTTCCACTAAAGCAAAATAGGTTATCAAATATTTATTATTTTTTGTTATGTGGGCACACTCAGGCATTTTAGATATTTTGGGCTTAGGTATTGCTATGTACTGTACTTTCAATGGTTTCTAAGTTTTTTCATACTCTTTTGAGTTTTCATAATTTCCAATGTGCATATCTTCCCATCAAGGCTGATCTCATAAAAGTAATTCACAATGCATTCTCTTGAGTCTTCCCATTCCTGAGTCTGAATGACAATTTCTAATAGGAATAGTAGTTTTTACAGAACCCCTAATCCTTTACAATTCCCAGGTTTCAGTACTTTTAATTAGCAGTTGAATAATCTTATTAGGTAGCAATTATGATTGCAGACAGACCATATACTTTGCACAATTTTCTCTTTGCAAAAATACTCAGGTGCAAAATGATCAGCTCAAAAAATTCTGTTCCTTTTACATTTTAGACAAAAATATATGGAAAGTATCAGTAAATAATATGGGAATGCATTTTCATCCTAAATACTGAAGATTTATGGTAACATTGCAGTTTCATTTCAGTGAAGTCATGATGCATACATTTTTTAGCCATACAGGTTTCAGTGTCATTTTTGATGGCAAAATGTAAGAGCTGTATTTACAGACTGTAGCAATAATTGGGCCCGATAAAACTGCTGAGTGTAAGAGAAGTTTATTGCAGGTATAATGGGAATAGAAACATAACTTCAATAACCTAATCATTTTAAAATTTGTAGAGTTGAAAATAATGTCATTTTAGCAAGTCTGTTTAAGACTGAAGATGAGTAAATAATTTACTCAGTTAAATTAGCTTCTTCTCTTAACTGTATGTAAGGAGGATGATAATTTTTCTGCATTTATCCCCCATTCAGGTTCACTCCAACCTGTAAGCTTTTGTTGATTTTTAAACAGCTCTGTGAAATCTCTGCAAATATGCAAATCCATTTTTCAAGGAATATATGACCATCATGTTTAAGTCACAGATGGTGACTCGCTCACAATTAATAAAAAGTGGCATCATTGGATCTAGACTTCGTAGATATAGTAATTATTGAAAAAATTATATTCTATGAATAAGTAACTAGCAAGATAACATTAAAATGCATTTACTTATGAAGACTGATGAGCAAACCACTATACTCAAATTAGAAAGTTTTATTCACTCTTCACTTTTCTTTTTTGTATATTTTGATTTGTCTATTTTGATTTTGTCTATTTTACAAACTAATTTGGAATAACTATGTATACATAGGGGACAAAAACTTTTATTGCTTATTCTAAAATAGCTTGGAACTAGGCAATATTTATAAATGTATCAGAGATATGATTTTCTTTTTCTCAGTGATTATTTCTTTTCTCTTTGTATCATCACTGAGACAGTGACTGTCTCTTTCAAAGCAGCTTGAGCTGACTTTACAATTGCTATGATTGTGTTATCTAAATCTGTCCTATTAAACCTGTTTTCATTTGTTATTTCCAAATGAATGGTGTCTACAGATAGGGAGGTCTTTTAATCAGTAAACTAATTAAAATTGAAAGTATTGAAGATTCTTTTTTCTACATTTATTGATATTCACTGGGAAAGTAACTGTATTCAACTACAACAGACAACATCCCATATGGAATGAAGAATATTTTTTACTCTTTTCACCAGACTTTTAGAAAAATCTGTGTAAAGGTACAGTTGTCCATAAAGACGCACATAATATACCTGTAATTTAGGTCACTGATGATGGAGGATGCAATGGTTTGTCTGTTTCTCTGTGAAACAATGATATCTGGCTTGAAGCATTGTTGCATCAATTAAAAAAAGCTAGATTGGCTACATGCATGTGCAAACATTTCTTCCTAGTGAGTAGTAGTTGTGACAAGTGCTAGTTTCAAGGCTGTTGTTATGCATAAATCCTTTCCAGTTCTTGTGGTGGGTTAGCCTTGGCTAACTGCAAAATCCCAATCCAGCTGCTTGCTGGCTCCACCTCTCTGTGAGGCCCCCATGCAGTTCCACATGGTGATTCACTAAAGACAGAACCTGGTACTGGAGCTAGCTAATAACTCTGACTTTTATTGAATGTCAGAAATTTAAATAACCTCTCTATTGCTCCCATTCTTTGTGTAGTACTAAAAGAAAAAACATTCAATTAATTATGGAAAAAAAAAAGAATAGACAAATATACTGTACCTGTCCAGAAGACTGGACTCAGACATAAAATTAGAAGAGGCCATTTAATTCTAAATTTCTTGAAAGTAACTGATAGCACAGAGAAACTGGGAGGTATCCATAAGATGCAAAACCCAGAATTAACAGTATATCCTCTTTAAGGTATGGAAGAAGTTTCACATGGGGATGAATTCAGCCTTGCAGTATTATCAGTATTTCTATTGTATTTGAAATAGAAGTGAAGGAATATTATTTGTCACATAGTAAAACAATGTCTTCATTCAGCTATATGAAAGAATAATTTTGTGTCCACATATGCTTAGCAATAAAGAGGAAAGTACTAAAGTTTGATTATCATCTCTCATGTTGCCAAAGGTTTTGAACATATCTCTTGATATAATAACATACACAACTATAACATACACAGAATGACTTCCTAAGACTCGAGATTTAGATAGAAAGACAGATCACAGGGAAAAAACCCCACTGGATATTGTGCCTTTCATTCTCAATTATCCATTGAGAAAAGCATACATGAACATGTTTAAAAGCAAAAAATCAAGTATGATAATGAAATGATAATTTTCCTGAATCTGAAGGGCTGGTTCATCCACTTCAGTCCAAGAGGTTGAAACTCTGGATCTACCTGTCCAAACAATTCCCAGACTGGAATCTGTGGCAGGCTAAATGTTTGAAGGGCTAAATGGTTGAAGGATTCTTAATTTTTCCATGTGCTTTTCCCTACCACACTGTGAAAAGTGAATCACATGTCAGCAGAGCAAATAAACAGAAAGTAATTTGGTTTGCTATGCAAATACTAAAAACTCAAACAAAACTCCACATTTATTATCAGCAAGAGCACTGACTGTCTAGTCTAATTTGGTCCACGTGGGCCCTGGATACTGCCAAGACACAGAGATATTCTTCAGAGTCAGTTAAAACAGTTAACCTTGCATAAGAATCTGAAAAGAAGATGATATAATTTACAGTGCATGTCAAGGCATAGACACAACTCTGGAGTAAATAAACAGGGTTGTAAGCTTCCCAGTTCACACAGCAGTACTGGGAACAAGCATTTTGTGAAATACACATCGATCAAGGCAAGACACTGCAGGGACAGCTGCAGTGAAACACAGCTTGCAACACAACCCCTAGAAGATACCCTAATAAAACCAGGAATATAAGTTCCTTTTTCCTTGAGGATATTGCTTTCCATTTGCTGACAATGAAAGGCAGCAGCAACAAAGACTGGCCTGCTGACCCATGAGACCACAACAGTATTAGCAGTTGCTCATTGCTCCTTGAATAAATGAGTTCAGATGAAGTACAATGGCTTGAACATTTACCAAAACTCAGGCTTTTGGCATATGTTTGACTAGGATTAAGGTAAAAGGAACAGGAGACATGACCTCCCACATTTGATGCCTAAAAAACATTAAGAAAAACTGAAATCAGTCATTCCTCATTGCTTATTTTTTATGAAGAATCTTTTGGTTGCTTTTCTTTCTGTCATTGGTGAACACCTTTGACTTAATCAGACAAGGTTAATGAATGTATAGTATGTACTGTTCTTGAAAGAAGTATTAGTTTTTGCTTTGATTGTATATTGTGCATGGTTTGTCAGGAAAGAGAGAGAAAACTAGAGCTACTAAAAAGGTAAGAGGAGATTACTCTTGAATATTGTGTGTATCTAATTAACAACAAAAAGGGCTTCTATATTTCTTTCCAAGTCTTAATATAAAAAATGCATACATATTTTGAACTGGTTTTTCAATACACTTTTAATTTAATAAAACATGTTCTTGACTAGTGTACTACACAATTACCACCAGCTCTCAAGTTTCAGATGCCTAACAGCTGTTGCAACAATGTTATAAATAAGGCTAATGATTTCAAAGATGTCTAGAAATTTACAACTTTACTTATCTGATTGTAACATTTGTATGGTTAGCCCGCGGTTTATATACACAAGGACTACTGAAGAGCTCTTGTAGACACCAATTTGGGAATTGGCTACTTATTAACAGATTATAAAGCTGGAAGTAAATTATTAAGAATGGGGGACAGATACCACCAGATCAAGTGAGGTATAAAGTGTGCATACAATGTTAGTATTGCAAAACAGAACAGATGGAGACCTCTGAAGCTGTAAATAATTCATTCCATAATTTCATGTTTTACTGCAGGGAACAGGGTAAAACTTAGTGGGTTTTCCCTGGTGACCTGAAAGACTTGATTTGTTTCGAAGCTCTTGTGAATTGATACTTCATAGATCACTGAAACTGCATTACTAGAGTTATTCAGGTATATACAAGAAATTCCAGGCTTTCCCTCTGACTTTACATACTAACATATATGTCTTCCACAGAGTCAGTCAACACACACTTACAAATGAATAAATTCATTAGTTATACTGCAAGATCATTGAGTCAGACATTGCTTTGTTTTATGTGGCAGAGGACACAGGTCTGTGTTTGTTTCTCTCTAGCACTACCGCAAAATAAACACAAACCAGAATAATTATAATGGTGACATATGTATCATATGTCAGTAGCTAAATTATATTTAACATCCTTTCCAAAAACTGATCTTCTGCAAGAAGTAGAGGTTTTGCAAAAGAAGATTTGCAGGAGATAAGTAAAATGAAAAATGAAGTTAGGGGATTTTGAATATTTGATTACATGGACAGAAGATGACCAAGTTTTCATGAAGTCTGTTATTTTCTTGAAGTCTAAAAGCTGCCAGAGTGCCCAAATGTGGTGACCTGTGACTACTGAACACCCTTTGCATCTTCTTCTAGACTGAATCAAGAGTGAGTATATGCCACAATATTTTCTGCAGCCCTGATGCCTTGACCATCCTGAGAAGGGATCCACCTAGGGAGCTGTAGCACATCTTTTTGTCACTCCATCACATTCCTTCCTCTCAAAAGAGCAATGTTGTAGTTAACATATTCCGTAAGTCCAATCTCATATTGTTATATCTATCATATTCCATTGTTGTATTTAACATATTCCATAAGTCCATATTAGATAAGTCCCAAGTTGTTATATTAAGCATATTTCATTAGTCCTGTACCTCTTATTGTTGTCTTGTGGGCGGCAGATCTTCACAGCACAGGAACAAGATCTTCCTTAGTCAGAGCTCCATCATGGTTCTGCCTGACTAAGTAGCCCACTCCCCTTTTATCCTAGTTACCTTGACAAACCACAGCTGCAGCCCAATGAAGAACATCGCAGCTGCAGCCCATCAAGGATAACTAGGACTAGTCAAGGGTAAAGATATTTAAGTACAGGTATATATAATATGTATTTAATACCTCCTCCATTCATAATACAAATATTCAGGGCCTCCTACAGAGCAAGGCAAAAAAGAGTGTGTTTGCAAGACATTGCCCCTAATAGTTTTGGTGTGCAGAGAGGATTCATGTGCATGGCTCTGTGTTTGGATGTAGCTTATGTGTACCACCAGTCACAAGTGCGAGTGATACTTGCTTAGTGCTGGTACAAAAGCAGACAATTGTATAACTGTGTAACATTTATGCTTGTCAGCATCTTCTGCTACGAGGATGCAGCAAGACCTTTGCAAGGTCCAACGCCCCTGTTGTTCTGTTGCTTTCCTTGTGTGTTGAGGATGCCTCTGTCGGGTGACTTACTCATAAGTCCTCATCACTCTCTACAACTACCTGAAAGGAGTTGTTTTGAGGTGGGTGTGGGTCTCTTCTCCCAAGAAAAACATGGTAGGACAATAGGAAATGGCATCAAGATGTGCCAGGGAAGATTTAGATTAGATATTGGGAAATATTTCTTCACCAAAGCAGTTGTGAAGCTTTCAAACAGGCTGCCCAAGGAAGTTGTAGGGTCACTATGGAGGTATTTGAAGGATGTGGAAATAAGGCACTGAGGAACATGGTTTAGTGTTGGACTAATGTGCTGGGTTAATGTCAGACTGGATGGTCTTAGAGGTATTTTCCAACCTAAATGATTCTGTAATTCTATGATTTTCCAAAAAGCAGCTTCTACATCAGTAGATTAAAAATGTCGAAACACATTTCAATATCTTTGATTCAAATTTATTTTTTTATTCCTTAAATGCTTGAAAGATTTTACCATGACTGAATAATTCCAGCTGAGAGAGAAGTAAAATCTTCTTTGTATAAGGAAAATTTTTCTTGCTAGTAAACTAAGTGCCTCTATAGTCTGTTAAAAAAAGAAAACTCTATAATGGAAAGGACAATTTGGGTTTAGAGTCACTGTCTTTTAATCACATTATTTTAACTGTGCATTTCAATAACATTTAGTAAGTTAATAATGCATTTTATGTACAATAACCTTCAAAGAGAAATGCCCTAATGGCTTTCAGATAATTTACACTGTTGGAACTGCAACAAAATTTTTCATATGCAGTATTGCTTCTTTACTTTAATAGAAATAGTGATTTCATATAGTACACATTTTTTTTTATATAGCCAGCCTTCTGAATTGAACAAATTAATTTACAGAAAACATTGTTAAGGTCCAGATGAGTGATAGGGTAACCCAACCAACTGTGTCTTATGTGTCTGTAAGCCACAGCCAACTGAGAAGCAGCAAAGGGAGAAGTGACTGAGTATCAAAACTGGATAATATCTCATGAAACCAGAGAGACTGAAATGTACACTTGTGACTTCTAACACATTGTCATGCATATACTTTCTTTTATTGGCGAGATTTGCCATCAAAAATAGAGGAAAGTGTGTTTTATTTCTACATCAGAAAATGGTGCAGCTTTTGTGATGAGAACTTCCTGTGTTTTTCTCCACCCTTGAATTCAAGGTTTAATTTATAAGTCACCCAGTGATCTAGACCCCATAAAAGGAGATGCACAAAAGCTTTATGACAGCAGTCGGTAGCTTTATGGGAACATCCAGCACCACTCTTCAAGCACAGCTGTACTGTTTGCAGCAAGGACTGAAGTCATCACTGAGATAAACAAAGCAGTGTGAAGGGTTAGTCCCAGTCCACGTGTGGGGTGTTTTCATTCTGGGTGAGTGGTTATGACAAGATTGACCCACACAAGACAGATAAGTACTGAATTTTTCAAGGACAGATTTTGCTCATGTATGGGTGCTAGAACTATGAAACAAAGCTTAAGCCACCATGTCATCTTTTAGTTCCTTATGCTACTTTCTACCTGATGGTAACTCAGAACTCAGCATGTTTGGCATTATTTATTTCTAGTCAAACCCTATGTGTGGATGCATTGTGTGAATAATAATTCATTTCTATGAAAACATAGCTCTCCAAACTTAAAGAATTCTTGACTCTCTATCCAGAAAATGTCAAGAGTTCATATGAAAGTATTTGCCTTACCTTTAGCTGTTGTCTCCATGTTGTCCTCCTATATGGCAAAAGTTTTGCCTCTTCAGGTGGAATTTTGCCACTTCTGTTCCTAGGCTGGTGTCTGAAGAGTTCTTTCCTTGGAGGTTCCAAAATGTGTTTCGTGCACCTTCATAAACAAAATCCATGGATAGAACAGTCTCCTCAAAACAAAAATTCTGGTTTTTTTTCTTATTTTTAGATGCAAGTCCTCAGAGAATTTTTTTTATGAAGTCTTACACACTGTTCTATTATGAGAAGGGAAATATCAAAAGTTCTGGAGATATTTTTGAGAGAGCTCATATTTGAATCTTGTTCTTTCAAAGGATTGGTCCTATTTTATTGCCTAAAGTTTTCTTCATAAATTAACCATAGATCCTTTGATTTTTGTTATTCATTGTGGACTTCTTCGATTCATGGTTTAAATACTGTTTTAGGCTGGCAGGCATGGAGGCAAAATATTCAGTGCAGGTGGCTAAACTGCTTTCAAGCAGCTCCTGAGGAGTGACATAGTTTGAGCTGCTCCTACCTTCCTCTTCCTTGCCCTGAACTTGAATAAAGTGAACTAGAATAATGAACTTCTCATCCAATCAGATCTAAATACAGAAAATATTATAGAACAGTACTGTATTCATCACAGATGGAGCCACACAGAATTTTATCTCAGTGTGCAAAATGCTGGAGAATGGCAGAAGGATTCACTGAATGTGACCTTTGAGTGGATGCATGCTTGCAGAATAATTAATTCTAGTTATTAGATGACACTTTAATTGAATTTAAATAGATTATAAACCCAAAGTTTGTTACTACACCTTTTGCATGATAAATATTAATGTGAATTTCAGCACTGTCAGGAAATAAATCATCAGTCTCTGCCTGTTATGTGGGATAAAACTCTAAGAATTTGTTTCTTATCTCAGATGCATCTGGGGCAAAATAGAGCTGTTAAATATTTTATCCTTCACTGAATTAATCTTTCAAAAACGTATGATATTGTTAATAGATCTTCACATAACCAGTTGAGTTCTTCACACTTCTAGGAGCTTCTATCATCCATTTCAATATGTGTGCGGGGAGGATTTCCTTCTAAAAGCAAAGAAACCATTTTCTAGACAGAATATAAAATAAGAACATACAGAAATAGCACAGCAATGCTATTTTATACCTTTGTCTTTATTTTCGCATCTCTCACTCTTGTGTTCAGTGTGAACCTTTTAACTGTAATATCTTTTCATGGCAGAAAAAAGAGCAGAAAGCTCAAAAAATCCCTGATTTTTTTTTTTTTCCTCTAACTCATTCTTTCAAATTAAGTTAGTATTTACCCACATGACTGATAACTGACTTGGACTTGAACTGTTTTTAGTGCTTTTCTAAAAGCATTCAGTTGTGGCAAATGTAGCTGCATAAGATGAGTATTATCTAAAAAAGGAAAAATGCTCCTGTGTTAGAGTTAATACTGAGAATCTTACAGTGCTGTATAAGCAAAACTGTACTTTATTATTGCACCCAAGATGTTTCTGCTCGGGAAATGGGATAATAAATTGAAGCTTCAAGATTTCAAACCATACTTCAAATTGAAATATTTGGGAGGGGGTTGTTGACACTACCTAATCTTATCAAATAATTTGCATGATAGCCTTTATTATGGGTCAGTTCCCTATCAGTGTAAATGTTGGGACTGAAATTCTTTGTGTCCAAGTTTTGCCTGAGGCTGAAGATAAGATTTGCTTTTATTCTGGAAATGAATCATGCAAGTAAGTTCTGACAGTAAGATGATAAGAAACATGTGCATTATTAACTATACCAATATTGGAACTAAATAATAGTTACTTTTTTCTTTGCTTATGGATATACTTTTTGATGGCCTAGTGAAAAACTAACAAAAATTAATTTTGAAAATAATTTCAGTTCATTAACACCCTGTGGATATTACATAGAATATAGCAGGGAAAATTTCTTCTCTTTTTCCAGAGAATATGCTTTAATTCTTCACAGGTCTTTATTCTCACTAGGTAACTGACTATCTTACACTTCTAAAGAACAGAATGTGGATGAACTGACCTTTGTCTCTGTTGGTGTCAAAAATCTATCATCAGTGACACAAATAGTAGTAATTGCAAGGATTCTAGTGGTGATCAAGGTAAATGTCAGCATGATTGAATCACTGTGTTTTGGTTGTTCTTTTAAGGATTTATGATATCAGCACAGTATTCAATGAAAATAAAGTCTTCAAAGCTGAGCATCAAAACCAGAAAGTCTCAACATGTCAGGGCTCTGTGTGTACCAATGTTCCTTAACCCCCTGCACGCTCTCATCTGCAGTGTCCACGCACACCTACTCTGCATGTTGGTCCATTAAGTTCACATTTGAGCCTTGTTTACTTCCCCCAGCTATGCTGTAAGTGCACTTGTCTCCAGTCCCTGGAGTCTCCAGCCTTGTCTCCTGATGCACCTTGAGCAGACTTTGAAAGAAACCTGTCTCCAATCCTGGCTCACACATAGATCTTAGTCCTATGTCAGTGACCTGCCTCTACTCATCTCCAAATTTGTCTCTTTCTGTCCATGTGATCATTCTTGTTTTCCAGCTCTGCCCCCCTCATGCAACAGCCCTGTCTCTGATATTCCCTGAAACAAAACCAGAGATTGCCTTTTAGAGTATGATATCTTCACCAAGAGTAATCATGCTCAGTTTTCATAACAGTGTCACTTAATTTGAATCACCTCTTAGAACTGCTCAGAAGATTTATCCAAGTTCAAGTATCTTTTATCATGTAGTCTATTTTCCCATTCTTTTCTTCTTTTCCCTCTTCTATTCTGCTGCTTTTACAGCCAAATCTAGACTTTATTTCCAAACAGGATTCTCCCAAGAGCCATATCCCAGTCTCTTAACATCACAGAATCATTGAGGTTGGAAAGGGACACTGAGTGTGTCTAGTCTTTTCTTTGTCATTCTGTGGCCTTTCACAGTCATGTTGTGATTATCTCCAGCCATGGAGACTCCTCAACCTCTGGGCAACTCCAAGGTCTAAATGGAATTTGTTGTATTTTAAATTATGCATTTTGTATCTCACCTTTTAACTGGAATGACTGAGAAGAGTCTGTCTCCATCTTCTTTACTCTGAAGTAGTCACACACATTGGGAAGATTTCCCAAGCCTTTCTTTTTAAATCTTGGACTCTCCTGAAGTACATGACATCATGGTCTTTTAGATGTAAAAATCATAGTTCCTGTTGTATACCAGTTTTCTTTCATGGTAAAATTTATAAGAAACAAATTCCCTAAGTAAAAAATCTGGGTATTCCGTCATATCTCAAACAGTTCAAACTCAAAAAAGACCAGTGAGCACACAGAGATAACAAGAACTAAGACTGAAAACTGGAACTAAGACATATTTCTATTGCCTGAATATTGTCTCAAAGTATCACCTTGATATTAACTACAGAACATGAACACACAGAAAAATGTGCTTCCTCTAGCAAACAAAGTTTTTCAATAAGATCTTGTTTTCTTGCATTTCCTTTGCTGCATTTCCATTCACCTTCCTCATTATCTTTCCATTTTAATTGCTTTTCTCCCTTTTTTTGACCTGTGCTGTTTTTAAACAATTCTACATTTTTTTCCTGTTTCTCCCTTCATCCTGCTATTTTTACCAAAGTCTTTCCTCAGGCAATAGTTTTTTCCCCCCTCCTGCTTTTTCACATTTTTTTTTTCCTTTTGCACAAATAACAGGTTTAAGGTCATCATCTGGGTGCTAAAAGCCAGACATTTTGAAGCACCAATTTTAAACATGTCAGCTGAGGAGATGGAAAATTGTGAATCACCTTTTGAAAGTGCAAACCATGTAATTTAGAATCTATTGCAATTTAGTGTCGTTGGTCTTTGATTATATTTCTTTGGCATTGCCTGATAAGGTTGTTGACCCTTTTAAAAAAGCCCTCCAAAATGGCAAAAACTCTACAGATCTGACGGATGCCTGCAGAAAAATGAGTAGCCCATTTCTGAGTTCACTCAGAATTTTTCTATGAGGGACTAAAAATGACAGCTGAAGATAGGAGGCAATTAAATTATGTATTTTGAGGGTCTGAAAGGAAGGAAACTATGGTTTTGGGAGTCTGTTAAGGTCCTGAATTCTGCTTCTAGCTAGATTCCTTTTTGGGCTGATTCATGAGGCTGGAGATTCAGTGTGGGATTATGCCACAGAATTAAAGAAATGGAGGGGTGGTCTGGAGGTCATATTGTACAGCCTCCCATTCAGAATGGGGCTGCCACGTTCTCAGTAATAAATCCATGATACAATGGGATGTCAAAAGACAGCAGTTCACAGTTCAGAGTCAATACAGAAGTATTTTCCTTTTTCTTTTTCTCAGGAAAGCTTTTGCCATGGGCATGACAACTGTTCAGTGAAGTCCCCTGGTTCATCTTCTGCAGCTGGTCACATCTTAAAGCTTGCCAGGAGAACATAAAACAAGAAGCAAAGAAAGTTTCTAAATAACATTTCAATTACTTTTATTAGTTGAAGACAAGAAGAGCACTTTCCCCAAAAGCAGAGTAAGATGAAATAAAAGGTGGTGTGTTCAATGTATTGTAAAATTAAAGGATGTGTTCTCCAAAGTGTGTTTTTGCCAAACTACGATGGGCTTAGCAGCATGGGGAGAGGCTTTTCATTTTAAGTGAGAAGAAACAGTTTAAATGACTGTGTGCTTTTCCACAAAATCTAATATCTATATAGTTAATGAACATTGAGTGAGGCCTGTGGGAATCTGTCCAGCTTTGTGCTAGAGAGTCATGGCTTGCACAAGAAGCCTCCAAACTTGCTCCTCTGTCTCACTGGTTTTTGTTTCTTTTGTGGTTTCAGCATTTCCAAAGGGAACAGAATAGTGATCAGCTGTCCCCCTGAACTATGAAAAATACTCTGAAAAACATTGAAATACTACCTGGACATTCAATAAGAGTGTCTGACAAATGGGTCTGTTTCTGTGCATTGAAACCCAGCAAAATGAACCTGTGACTCCAGATTCATGGCACAGGAACTGATCTTAGTGCACAAGTTGTGTCCTTTGACAGCATCTCTTATAATTCCTTTATTTTAGGAGGTCTCCATAATATGGAATAGGTCATTGAAACCATGTAGCCTTCTGTCTTCAGGCATGCTTGGAGTGCATGGAAGAGAATTGTCACTCCTCCAGGATTCTCGGTAAGGACAGTGTGCTGGCTCTCCAGATCACAGTCTGCACAGAGCTGCTTCTCAACTTCTAATAAGACTTTGAGTATTTGAAAAAGAGAAGGAAAAGGGATCTTTTCGAACCACAGAAGAAGGCAGTACTCCAGCTACAAGGTAATCCTCTGAAAAAATAAAAAGGTAAGAACATTATGAAATGTACTCAAACATGGATTTCTACTACAGCAGTATTCTGTCTCAAAAAGTGGTAGTAGGAGATACAGTTTAAACAAAAAATATTTTAAACAAGGAAGTTACATGATTTTTATGACAATTTTAGCTAAATCTTGCTAAAGGAAGACATCCACATTTGGCATATAGCTAGAAAAAAATTTAAGCAGATTTGTAGGAGTGGGATTTGGATCAGCAGCACAGAAAACAATTGCTTGAAGGAACTGTGAATGAGATAATGAAAGAGTGTAGGAAGAACTAAAATTCTTGATGAAAAAGTTATAGTTCTTCAGAATAAATTATGCACCCAGTGTTACCTCATAAGGTACAATCATGAAGTGACAAATGTATTTCTTTCAAGATTTTTTATTAGCTGAAATCTCTGCGTTCCTACTCCGTATTTCCTGCTTTCTACACATGGAGAATTAGCTATTTAGTATATCTGAAAAATTTTCATGAGATAACATGGAATAGTTGCATAGAGCATACTATGGGTTTTTTTCATGGTATTCTTTTAACATTGTTGTAAGGGTGGACATATGTGGTTATGCAGTATATAATTTTTCTATTAGAAGGTGCAAAAAGTATTGATGATTGTGTACTGACATTTTCCTCCTGCTAGGTAGAAGAGCACTGAGCTCTCATTCTCTACAGCTGCTCTGTTTCTCCAGTGGGATGAGGTGGCAAGATTATGGGTTATTCTTTTACTTGGATTGCCTGTTTCTGTGTCAGTATTAATCAACCAGAAATTTCTTTAAAACAGCTATCTTTAAATCATCTATGGCCATGTCTTTTAAATATCACTAATTTTGTGTCTTTGATGAAGAGAAGGCATGAGAGGCAGGATTATAGTAAAGGATTTTAGTAAGACCATTTTCCTCATTTGTACAACCTGTGGCTGATACGTGAGCTCAGCAACTGCTCCAACAGAATAAAAATTACTCTCAGAAGTCAAGGATGGGACTTCTTTCTACTGCACATCTGGAAAGGGCTGTTACAGACAAGTTCCAGCCCACTGAAGAAATGGAGTTGCAGTTCTATAGTGCACTCTACAAAAAATGTCTTTGTGTCACATCCCCTTTCCAGTGAACCTAAAGTGCAGTCATGAGCAGGTATTGGCTGATCCTTCAAATGCAGTTTATTACCGGAGGCAACAAGGTGAAGAAAGAGTCAAGAGGAGCTCTTGGGAACCTTTAGTTCAGAGGTTTAACCAGCAGGCAGTGCTGCCTTTTCCCCTCATATGCTTTGCTTCCTCACAAAAAAGCATTCAGTGTCAAAAACAGGCTTAAAATAATGCCCAATGCCTCCAGGCTTCATAATGAGATGTCAGCCACTAGATGTTGCTCACATGTTACTCATTCTCCTGCTTTCCTCTTTCCTGCTTCATTTTGCTCAGGATGATGCTTTGTGCAGTTGTCTATTTTACAAGACTTTGGATTCATGAACATTAAGAAATATCATTAAAAAAAAGAAGGTTTGCATTAAAATGCTCATTATAATAGAAATTACCTAGTAATAACCCCTTTGAAAATCCTGTGCACGCAGGGAACACTTGACCCTAGTGACTGGATTTATTTTACACTTGGACTGTTATGCTTAATTTGTTGTTCTCATTAGCTAGATAAAATGTTTTTAGTTCTCCTATGTGTCTGTCTTTCATTATAAAATGTTTATCAGATAGTGGAGAAACTAATTAGATGACCATTTTGCCTTCTGAAAGTGAATAAATAGCAAAGAAGTTACAAACAGAGTGTTTAAAATAGTACCAGCACTTACTTTATTGTCATCTTCTTTCTATTTTTTTTTTTGTTCTAACTTTACATACTTCCTTATTTTATTTCCCTATCATAAGTTATATCTAGCTTAATATGTAACTGCTTTTCCCATGGTAATTTCACAATCAATATATTTAAAATAGTAGAGTGCGCAAAGCTTTAACACTGAAGACTTATTCTCTAACTATCTTTTGCTACATCTTCTCTCTAAAAATTCAGCATTTTAGTATTTAGGAAAAATTATAACTGTTAAATGAAGGCACTGCACATGTTGTCATTGTGCTTCCATAAGAACCCATTTTTTTGTGGATTTCAATTCAGCAGTCAATGTGCAGGGAATATTACTGATACATAAGCAACATGCTTTTTCTTCCAAGTAATCCTGTTTTTTGAACTCATTGGGTTCAGTTGCTGTCCTAAGGATTCTGTTATGTTGATACAGATGAGAGTCAGACTTTAGAAGCTGGTGTTGTCTCGCCAAACAGAGGCAGAATTTTAGTAAGTTTGGTTAGTTTCTACTCTTACATGAATATGATTATCTGCTGCTGTCAAACAACAGAACTTCAAGTTATGTGAGTCTCATTATTTCCTTAAAATAGTCATACACCCCCCACACACTCATATTTCTATACATTTATATATAAAATTTTAGTGGTCCATTGAATTAGACATTTGTCTAGCAAGAAATTGTTTAACTCTTTTCCCAGTAGTGTTAGTATTGATATGAAAAAAAAGCCTAGAGCCTAAACAAACACAGTACAACCACCTCTTAATGTTTTCCTGGCTGCACAACACCATGGGTAAGAAGAATTTTCTCAGTCTGAGCCTCTCAGAGCAGGCTACAGTTAAATTAATTGCATGGAGGGAATAGAGTTTAGAAAGAATCATTATTGACTTAGCTAAATATCCTTTTTCTCAGTTCTTTCAAGCTTGATTGCAGGGCAAAGCTTCTTCACATGCACTAAAACACAGAGGAGGTAGGATAAAAGAGAAGCACAGACTGATCTAAGTAAATGGAGGGCAAATGGCAACAAGGGGATCAAACTTCCTTGTGTTAACTCTAATTGCCATCTCACTGTGCAGACCTGGATTTGAGAGGGACAACACTGACTGGCTCATGGGTTCCCAGTAGGAAAGGATGACTTTGAATGAAACTGACCTTAGACAACAGGTTTTGACAAATGGTCCTTCTAGATGACATTCCATTAACTTTGCCTCTGAGGGTAAAAGAACACGTGAATTGTATTCATTCATGCTTCATAGAAGGAAACAGAAGTTGGATATTCATTCATGCTTCATAGAAGGAAACAGAAGTTGGATAAGTAGAGAGAATCATACACGCATGGAATATGCTGAATTGGAAAGGGCCATCAGGATTACTGAGTCCAACTCCCAGCTCTATGCAGGACACCTAAAGGATCACAAACTGAGTCGTATGACTGAAGAAAAATAAAGCAATCTGTAAGAAACAAATGGGGTTGATTCTCATGGAGCAAGAGGTGCATATTACCAGTCTAAAGAGACAAGGGAAAGGCACGCAGAAGGGAAAAACAAACCCTATTGTCTTACTGCAGAATATTTTGCAGATCACAGAGGTAATACAAAATTCATTTTACATACTGGTTAGTCAGTATTGTAAAATAGAATTTGAATGTGATTGACCACATGCAAGAAATAAAGTCAAATTTTAAAAGTGTATTTATGTCTGTGCAACCAATTCCCATCAGAAAAGGAAGTACTTAATATTTCAATATGTTGAAATATTTACTTGCCTGATAAAAAGGGTAGATAACTCTAGAATTGCAAATACTTAGAAATACATTTACAAAAGGGCATCACTGTATAGGAGCATGCATTAAAAAAGAAATGAGATTTCAACTGGAGACAGCACTGATAAGAGGATACTTCCCAGTCTCCTCAGTGCAACACCTAAATACACACAGTATTTTGGTAAACAGAGCCAGCAATATCATGTTAAAGCAGGAACAAATGCTTTATTTGAAATTTTCCAATGCATATCAAAATAGGCTTATAAAATTCTTCACAGCCACTAAGAAAGAGGTTCGGAGGCAATGAAGAAACTGATCACAAAAATACAAGAAAATATTTTGATATTTTTTGAAGATGTATGCAGTACAGCAGAAATCAAATAATAATGCTATCTATGGAAGAACCACACTTTCTAAAAGCAATATAATTTCCAAAAGTGACAAATGGGTTTATTTGGAGAACTAACTATAATGCTATTTAGCTTTGCTTTTTTCTTTCCTTTTTTTTTGTTCTTTTTTTAAAGTGAAAAAGCAAAGAGTGAAATTAGGATGAATTGAGAAGCTTCCCAGGGTAATGAAGAGTAGCACACCATCTGTTTGAACAGGAAAAATATTTGATCAGTGCATGTTCCTCATCCTGCTGTGCAATACAGAGGTAAAGGTTCTTCTAACAAAATGATGCTATGTAACCTGAGTAATGGCAACTGAATTGAACAGACAATAAATGCAAATCACCACTGGCTCTTGGGACACCTAAAATGCAACCAAGGCATGGGTCAGTCTGCCACACAGCTGCTGTTAAAATTATCTTTCTACCATGATTAGAAATTTTCTGAAGTTAAAAATCTAATAAAACTTTTCTCTCTTTTAAAGACGTATCAGTGGGAAATTTTTGACTAAGGGTCTGGAACAGGAGGACCTTGGCAAAAGGTGATTTAGAAAACCTCTAGTATGCTATGAAAGGAAAGCTGAAGTACAGAGGAGCTGAAATGTATACCTGGAGGTTTTGTTTTCAACTGGACACAATATAAATACCAGGCTGTTTTTTTTTTTCTTTTCCCTGTCTGTGTACCCTGGTTCACACTTACTCCAAACAATATAACAGTGGTGAAAACTATAATACTGTTTTTCATGCAGATGTTTAACAGGTAAGTAAGTAGGTTAATGGTCTTTAAAGTATGTAAGGGAAGATGTTGCCATTCTTTTAAAGAAATCCCATTGGAAGCAACACAGGGATTGTTCTCGTGCACCAGTTTCCACTGCTCTCAGTGGAAAGTGGAGTGCATATTTCACCTCATGGCAAAAGTTGCGGGGTATTTGCAGTGGGTGAGGTTGTATGCATCTGGTCATGTCAGATGCTGAAGTGGCATTGACTGAACAAAGGAAACTTCTGAATGAAGAGGAGAAACCTGTGCATAGTAAAAGTGGCAGTCTAACAAGGAAAATGTGAGGGATTTTTATGCCTCTTACTGGAATATGGATGCTTTTCTTCTAGGATGTGTAGTAGAAGTGACTTTGTATCTCAGTTTTCTCTGCTTACTTTCTAAATAACTTCAGACTCAGTGCTGTCAGAAGAAGAAAAAGCACAAATTCCATCTCCCCCAGGCACATTTTAAGTTCAGAGTGACACAAAAACCTTGAAGTTTTGTAGGCAGCTCTCCTCTTTTCCTGTGCCCTCCCCTGCTTTTCAGAAACATGAAAAAGCAAAACTGGCTAGGAAAATAAATTTCACAAAAATTTGACAAATAATAGCAACAGTAGACTTGTGTAGAAAGCTGGGTCATAATATACTGATATAAAAGAATCAGCCTGTGATGTTTCTGGTCTCAGACCTTCTCATGCTAAGTTGCATTGAAAAATCAGTCTCCATCTCTCATTCCAAATGTCACATGGCTCCTGCAGGACACATCTGCAGGTCTGGGCAGATCTGCCCATCAGCAAGGGCCTCTTTCAGCAGCATTTATCTATCTCCAACATGTGTGTAAAGACCCATTCTGCCTCCCCTCAGATGCTCTCAGCAGAACTGTTCCGATCCCTCAGCTGAACAAGAGAGACCTCTGATCATTTCTCAGGATGCAGAGCTGTAATTATAAAACTGTAAACTAGATGTGAGGCTTAATTATAATGTCAAATAGATTGGATTTTAATCAGCTCTCTGGATATATAGTTAGGAAGGATTTATCAGGGCAATGACCTAATTTAAGAGTACGGATTTCAGCTGAATATTCTGAAAACAATTTGGTTCTGTGCCTATAGAGGGGAGACAAAAATGCAGACCTCTGCTTCCTAATGAGTAATGTCTCAATCATGGCACAGGCTTTAGGAAACAAATTAATCACTGATGTAACACCAAAGAGAATTTCTGTGCCATGGTGATGATTCAGGCCACAGGCACAGAAGAAATGACACAGAGTTGCCATGGAACACAAAAGGACATTATAACATGTAGAAATGTATTTTTGAGCAAAAGTTACTGCAAGTGCTCAGTGTGAGAGGCAGAAGACTTATGGGAGTATAGTGCCAGCTCAGTATCAGCTGGACTCTTTAGCCAGGTTTTTGTCAGGTTTGGTGAGAAATGGGAGCCAGAAAAGACTGCCTTGCTCCCAGCACCAAGGTACCACAATCCCTGCTGAGATAAGAACTTGTTCAGCAAGAGCTCTGAACTGAGTCCCATTACAGCATTGGCAAGACATTTCCAAGCTGGTCAGCCAGAAGGCTGTCAGGAAAGGAGGCTGCTGGAAGCAGGTACACAGGTGCTAGTGGTGGTCTTGGACTGCAGCAGGGGCTTCCCTCTATGCCAAAATGGCAGCAGAACCCCTTCTCTACAGCTGTGTGATTTCTTGTGATGTGCTGTGCTCAGTACCCAGAGGGAGCAGCCTTCTGGGATGCCTTGTCTGCTCAAAGCTATTCAACTATATCCCTTCTGATCCTTCTCAGCTTCCCAGCTCTTGGCAAGTACGTGAAGTACTCTGAATGGATTTGGCAATCTCAAGAAAGACTGTTTGGTTTTTCTCAGGATGTTTTAAAGTGTTGGTCTGGCTTAGCGCAAACCACCACCATGCTTTTAGGAACCATCATAAGTAAGTGACTAGGACAGATGACAAAAATCTGGCCCCATAAGTGCTTTTAAAGTACAACAATGCAGTAAGCCCACATCTCCAAAAGTCTGTGCAAAAGCACCTACTGACTTTAAAAATCCAAAAGGACACCAAATTAAGACTGTATTAACTGTAGTTTGAAAGCATAACAAAGGCATTCCAGAGTAGTTTCATTACTAGTTAATTCTGGTCACATGGTCTGATGATGCAAGGCTGTTCTTTCTGACAGAGTTTTATGCAGGACATTATCCCAGAGGTTTTGGAGTCTTTCTCTCCCCACTCTATCAAATGCATACTCTCCTATTTTCTGGGGGGCAGAGGGCATTGCACATCTGCATCAGCCTGTCAGCTTGACCAGAATGGTGAATGCTGCTCCTTGGGTGACTGTGTTATGGGAACTGTGCAGTGCTCACTTATTTGGGTTTGCTCTTTAAAATAGTTGGATGTGAGATCTGCAACAGGAAAAAAATCCAAAGGAAAAAAAAAGGAAGGGAAGGGAAGGGAAGGGAAGGGAAGGGAAGGGAAGGGAAGGGAAGGGAAGGGAAGGGAAAAGGCTCTCACTAATAATTTGAGATTATTTTTTGCTATGGTAAAGTACAGATGATAGATTGTGAGAGAAGCGGTATGACAGAGAAATATTTGGAAAGAAGAAACTCTGTGGAGGTCAGGACACTTTTTAGGATGTTTACTTTGTACTTTAAAAGTCTTTATGCTGAAGTAATAAAGCTAAATGCGATATTTAAGTAAGAGCTCTTCTACCAATAAAACTAAAAGTGCATGGGTTTTTTTTTTATTTTTAAATGTGAAAACATGATGTAAAGCACACTTTTCTGATTAGTTTTCAAAGTGAAAATGAGTTATAGCCTCTTTGAGATGCAGAAAAAAATATTTCTTATGTGTGACATTCTGTGCAAAGATACATACAAGGGATCTGAGCTATACTCAATATATTTTCAAACATTTTATACATTGAATTTAAATCCCCATTCTTTGAATGTTTAACATGAAAAATTCAGGAAAACAATTTTAAAAATCAATTAAAAAGTGAGAATCATTAGGTGAACTACAATGGGTTTAAGAGGGCTATTAGTAAAGTATAATTCTATGTGAATAAATAATCTAAGAACTTGTTAGCTCAGGTTTGCTCTAAGGTTATGGTGAATATCTATAGTTATTTTCAGCATTTGGATTTGAGTAGACATAGCAAATTTTATGTTCCAGATGAGATTATGTGATCATGACTGTATGTGTCAAAACTAAACAAAATATCATTTTTGTTATGTAAAAAGGAAGCTTTCAAAATACTCTTACAAGTTATAGCCTCTGATATTTATTAAACCTCTGATATTTATTAAGATCAGTCACATAAATCAAAATAAAACCAAAAATCTTATCCTATTCTATTAAATATATAAATCACATCTAAATATATATCTAATAAGTCAAAATAGCTATGAGGAACTTCTGCTTCAGCAGAACAGAGTATTGTCTTTCCAACAAGCAGAAGAGCATAATTTTAATGCTTATAATGTAAAAAAACACTGTATCAATATACCTGCTGTATATAATTTTTAGAAAGAGTTGACTACAAGCAAGATTGGTTGCAAATATCATATGCAAAATGTTAACAATGATTTTTGGTACATGTGTGCTTTTTACTCTTCTACTTATTGCTGAAAACTTGGCAACAACTCATTGGGAAACTAAAGTCATATTTTATCTCTGGAAAGTTCTGGAAACCCTAAATATCTTAATGTCATATCAATGACAATTACATTAATTCACTTTACTGGCTCTGAGATATAAAAAATGTGTGATTCTGCTAAAATTCTGCTCTCACAATTGGATTCTGCTCAAATGAGACCGCAGGTAGCCCTGTATTTTAATTAAGAATCATTACTGCCTTATGCTGCTATACCGATAGTCTGGTAGAGAATGAGTTGAGCTAAAATGTTTGGAAAAAGAGAAATGGGAAATATCTGCTGAAAAATGGAACTGCCTACCATGCTAAAAATGCTATCATCCAACCTTTTGGAGCTGTGGTTGAGCAGACTAATGTGCCAGCACAAAGGTTAAAGCAAGAGGCTGCAATCTTAAGCAGAACAGTCAGGAATCTCAATGTAAAAAAGGAAAGAATGGATTTTTTAAATTGCATTTTTATTGTACTCCAGAAAGATAAAAGAGTAAAAAAGAGTGGTAGGTATTGGACAAGGAAATTATTTTTGATTGCTGACTGGCCTTTTAAAATTAGTAGTTGAAAATACATTATGCACTGTATGTATCAGGGAAAAAAGACTTAACAACTACACAAATTCCACAGCAATGACTAAATTGCCGAAGAATTTTAAAATTGCTGTCTGTGGGTTGTTGAGCCAGGCTGTTTTTGGCAGGTGGGATCCACCCAGGTGCTTGCTCACCTTCGCATCCCCACACAACCAGTGGGACAGGAGAGAGAAGGGGAGGCATAGGAGTGAAGAAACTCATGGGTCATAACCAAGATAAGGAAAACACTCACTTTTTATTAGAAAAAGAGTCTTGACTTGGGGCCACCATTGCAAGATGCTCCCCCCTCCCCTGCTACCAACACCTTCCCAACTGCAAACTGCCCCCTATGAACAATCAAATGCCTTTCCATTCCTAAACATGCCACATTGTGAATAGCTCTCTTAGGGTAGACTTCTGTGAAAGTTTGGAATTTTAATCTATAAAATAATTTTATTTGGATTGAAGTAATGGTTTTCTATAGATAGAGGATTTGATGCAAAACCTGGGTTTACCATTTTTCTAAAATTTCCAAGTGCCAGTACATAGGCAATCCTAGACTGTATGTATATCTATGCACAGATGTAATTGGTCTCTCACAGTGACCAAAAATTAAGACATTCTTTTATGCAAGCACACTTGGAAAACAAAGCCTTCTATATGTAGTTAGAAGAGATTTAATACTGCCATGGAAATAACATGGAAAATATGACACTGCTCCTGAACCCTGTGACAGCTTTGCAACTCAAACACTTATATACGATTAGTTATAGAACCTTCTTAGTTATTAAACTGTGAACATTTACTTTCTTGGATCCTATTTTTTTTGTGTTAAGGACCTATTGTAGAAAGTTAAATTCCTATTTTAAGATCAGATGTTCTGGCTGTAGTGTCGACATCTAAAGGAAAACGAGATATCAACCTAAAGAACAGTGGATCCAGTTCTTCCCATGCAGCAGATGAGCACCTCAGTAACCACACAGCAAAAACTCTCTGGACAGAGGGGAGTGCCCTGCAGATGAGTTGACAGGTTTCCTCAGAAGCTTGTGGCTCAAACTTTCTTCTCCAGCAGACATGCACAAGGCTGAAAGCTGCTCATCATTCCCAATTCACTGCCATATAACTAAGCTGATCATAATTCTAGAAAATGGGAAAGCTGGTTTCAACGTCAGTATTGTGAATTGTGCGCCATTATCTCTTGTTTCCATAATGTTTCTACTGTAGCACAGAGTGTGATGGATCAAACACATCAAAATTGTGAAGGCTGAAGCTCCATGAGTTCAGAGTCAAGCTCCAAAATGCTCCAAAAGCAGCTCTTCAAGGGCAAACACTGTTTGGCCTAGTTAAATACGCTTTGGGGACTGCTGAACACATTAACATCCAGTGGTGAGGAGCTGGCTTTAGAGACTGAAGTGAGAAATGATCTATGATAAAAATACATTTGGGGCAGTGCAAGCCAAATGTGAAAGCAGCTCTAACTTCTCCCATGGCAATTCAGTGTGTTCCACTCTTTCTTGTTTTCTGCTCTGTGCTGTGAAGAAAATCAGCTGATGCCAGTTTTATTTATCCTTAGGGGCTGTTTTTCTTTCATGAGCTGTAGTCCAGTTAAGGATGCTATACATGCATCTCTTGCTCTTCTAAAAAGGCAATGTGTTTAACATGAAAAAATATTTTAAAAGCCTTTTGGGGGATCTAATTGGAATTTCAGCATTCCATCATCTTAAGAAATATAAAGAACCTTATCTTCAAACAACCTCTCAGGAATAAGCTGTATTCATTGGAATCTACTACTTATGGCTGTGAATGATCCATTCAACCAAAACTCTTTGGTGTAACTAATATGTGCTCTGTAACTAGTCCTCATCAATCACCATGGTATTGCAATTCCACAGTATACCTTTAGCAAAAAAAAAGATTAAAGAGAGTCATTTTTGCTAAGCATTTATATTCTTAGTCTTATGCATTTATATTTATAGTCTTAAGGTAATTGTCTTCTTTTTTAATCAATGGATACAATAATTTTCAGGGGTAGGCCAGTCACCAGCATCTAATTTAAGGAAGTTCTACCATCTCACAGTTCTGTATGGTTTTGGACAAATATAAGCTCTCTTGGAGACAAAGGTCTGCCTCCATTAAACTTGCTGCACTAATACAGTTGCAATACAATTTTAATCTTTCATTAATGCACTGCTGTGTTTTCAAAACTCTGTATGTCAACTTTGCATTTAACAGCCAAGATAAATGGTAAAAGTTTCTGGGATTTTTTTTCAAGCTGAGTAAACAAGTCTTGAACTTTCTTCTTTTCATAAGTACTTACTGCAGAACAGAAAACTTAATTTCATCTCATGCTTGATTTAAAGTGTTTTGTTGTAATAGTGTATCAGCCTATGAATTGATTCAAAGCAATGTTTCAGATCAAATAAAGAAGATCATGAGACAAACACTGACTAAAATCCATAGAGAATTTTATTCCAGAGTAAATTCACAGAGGGCAGGAAAAGAATTAATGTTTTTATAATGCAGATTAGGGTTTATTACAAATTATTCACATGTCACTGTCTATTACAAATTATTTACGTGTTACAGATTCTGCAGGAGAAACTACCAGGTCATCAAAGATGTTTTTTCAAATTTTGAAATGTTATTAAGCAGGGCATTAGAATTCCCAAACTGCTAAATAAACTATTGAAAATTCAGTTCAAACCTCACAGCTCTGGAAGATATATTCAAAGGCTTATAAATAACAATGAATTTTAGGAAGAAGTATATTCACATCTAATGATGTGCAGCTTTGGACTTCTGAATGTAGGTGGTTTTAAAAGCCTATAAAAGTCTTTTATTAATCAAAAATAGTATAGTAAATGTGTTAATGTCACTGCTACGCCTACATTATTGTGATTTCTGCATCATGACGTTCCTAGGTTCAAAAATGTCTACTGACATGTGCAACATTATAGAAGGAATAAATTTCTCTGTTGTGTAGGTAGAAAGTGGAATTCATCTGTCAAATTCTCCATCTCCTGTAGTGTTTTCTTTTGTACAGCTCACAGAGCTATGGAGAACAGCATTATCCTCCCACAGCTCAGAGCTGTGACAACATGACCCAAAAAATATTTATCTCTTACTTCTTACTAGTATTTAGCTAAGCTGAACAATAAAACTTTTCCTCCCCTTATCAGTGTTCAAACATTGCTTTTCAATGCAAACATCTAGCTCTTAAGAAAATATGCTACTCCAGCTCTAATTTTAGCATGTTCAGTTTCTGATACCCTAGGAACTTCACAGGCATCTTTCAACCTACATGGGACCTAATACAATAACTCTAATCCTCCTACCTTGAAATTTTTCAGAATTGCATGGAATTTTGGTGAGGATTTCAAATGTAATATTTTGGCTTCAGGCTTTTTATCTTAAAAAAATGTTTTATTGAATATCTAGTCCTAATAAAAAGGCTATTTGCTTTGTGTTATTCATGCAAATATCTGCAAATTTCAAACAGAGGGAAATTCTTGACTACCAAATATTTTAGATAAACTTTTAGAACAAGTTCATGTGATTTTATCACAACAGCCGTGTCCAAAACCAGAAAGAGCATCAACATTAAAAAAAAAAAACCAGAGGCTTTGATTAACTAACATAGTATATATAATAATTCTTCTAATAGAACTAAATAGAAGTTGATGAATAGAAATGATTTAATGTTGTTTATTTGAAATGCAAAAGATTTCTCCCCACACATTTCATGTTGTGTGACCAGTGCATGTGTAGTCATCCTACTTGTGAAAACTAGAACTCTTATTTTCTGCAGTATTAAAAGTCCAATATTTTATGCTTTTTTAAACCTATTTTAAACATTCATATAAAGTCTAATACATATTTCTATACCTGGGCTGCCTACGTAAGGAACAAGGTAATCAAAAACTAAATCTACAGTTCTGTTTTTGCAACTGGATTTGCATCAACCTACTGAGTCATTATATAAGGGTGGGTCTGTTTGGATTTTAAAAATTGTAATAAAAATAAATTACACTGAACAAATAAAGTCTACTTATAAAACAATTATAAACTAAAAACAAAGACAAGGAACTGAGAGGTGCTTCATGTAATATATATTATCCATGTACATCGTAATACTGTATGTGGCTATCTTATGATTTCTTAGGTTGAAAATGCCCTTGTCCTTTGCTGAATGAAAAAACAAGAACATAAGACTTCTCTCACTGTTTTTAATCTTTACTTGAATTTCCAATTACTGCAACAGAAGATCAAAATTTAGTATCCCATCTTTGTCTTTAGATTAAGTTTAATCAAAACACTTTGTATGAAACCTTCAGGGATCTCTGAGAAAGGACTGTGGAAATACAATAAAATTACTGGAATTAAATTAATTCTCTGAAAGATTTCAAAGTGGGCATAGTGACTTAGTAGATTTTGATTAATTGAATGTAAAGTCTTGAATAACAACAGATTGAATGGAAATTGACTTTATTACATTAAATCAAATAACTGACAATTTGGCCAATGACACAGCTATTAACTGGCTAAATTAGAAAAAAACAACATAGAAGCCAAATTTGAGTTTGAAACAGTGATACGTGGTAAAACATTGGGGTGAAGTAATAAAAAGAAAAAAATATAGTTGCCTACTTTTGAAATTGCATGGAGCCTCTGGCAACCATGCAATAATCTGGTAATGCTGAGAGGCTGGGAGGGAGAGAAAAGGATAAGGACAGACTAAGCAGAAAAGTCTGCATTTTTTCCTTTTCAGTTTAAACAGCAGCAGAAAGGAGAATCTCTTACACCACTCCACACTCAGCTACCCAGGATTATTCCAGTAGGAGCTAAAAAATCATTTGTATATTTCTTAACTTGATGGCAGGGGAGTGTTTGAGGAAGAAAGACTTTTTACATAAACCCCTTAAACAGGGGACCACAGTAATTATGCATGTAAATCAATAATTTGGCATAGAACTTGAAAAAAAAAAATGCACCAAAGTTTTACTCAGCAGCTCCACCATCTAAGCAAGGAACACACACAAAAAAAATGTTTTGCATTTATAAGAATGCCACATCTTGAGAATTATAAATCTCATTTCTGACAAATAGCAAAAAAACTTCCTGACTTTGAAAAACTAGACTTTTTAATGTGTAAATTATAGTTTGAGATTGGTTTAATTAATGTTAGATACCTAAAGGAAAGATTTCATGCTTGAGTACAACATAATGTTATACTCCAGGTATGAAATTCTGTCATGAAATATTGCTATCTTAGTAGATTTTTACAAAATTATTAGAAAAACATTGAGAACATTTATAAATTGTAACCAGCTATTATTTTATATTTATTATAATTTAATATGGAGAGAGATCAAATTTTAAAAAAAATATAATAATTATGTTAAAACCATTTAATTATTACTGGGTTTTTTGCATTTTTAATATTTGTTGTTATTATTATACTACAGCTAATCATACCAACAAAAAAGGCTGCTGATGCCAAAGAGTATTCCACATTCAATTCCTCTTCAGGAAAATCAGATTTTTTTTTTTTATTTTACCACCCATTGCCTCCTTTTAGAAAAATAATGTGAGTGGTTTTGCATCCTGTTATTTCACTTTGAGTAACAAAGATACTATTTCCAGGGATGATACTATTTCCAGGGATGATTTATAACAACAAAGGTTGTTATTGCAAAGTGATATACATTAGTTGTTCTTTAAAACGGTTGATAATATTTGAAATTCCATCTTAGATTCACCCAGAGATGATGATGTTACATAGCATAACAAAAAGGGTAGTCTCATTTCAGTGTATAAAGGGATCTAGCTGCCTTTCTTGCACATTCAGATTTTCATGTCTATGGAATCTCATCTTTTTACTTTTTAAAATCTTTTGAAATACTTTTTGTATTGTGTTTTTAGGTAGTGACAACAGCGTAGTTCAAATGCTACAAACTTGACAATTGTGTTGATATGTAGTGTCTCAGATTGGGAGGTTGACTTTTCATGAGGTAGGAATTCTTTGCAATCTAAAAGAATGATTGTGGATTCAATCATTCTTCCCCTTCCTAATTGTTGTTTCTTTCAGAAAAATGACCATAATGGCCAGGTTACAGCACTCTACAATACATGCTGCCTGAACAGCAAAAGTTTACATAGCTTCTATGCACAGTACACAACCTAATTTTTAGTCAACATTGGAATACAAGCAACTGGAACAAGAAGAGAAAATCCTTCACACTTGAACATAATGCATCGTTTATCCTTTATTACACTGTTGTTCAAGCATATTTGCATGTACTTATATTACTGAAATCAGTGTTTAATCTGTGTGCAGAATTAGTTTACAGATTCACAACTGCTTCAACTAACTTGTCATACTAGAGCCAGCACTCTTTTTCAGACTTTGTCATTATACTTTTTCAGTGTTGCAGATGTTAAAGAGAATTTCAATAATTCACAATAATATTTTATATTGCTCATCTGTAAACATTCAACTCAGACCCACCAGCAATGCTGTATGAAATATAGAATAGTATAATTACTGTTGTTGATAGTGTTTATTTCTTTTGAGACTTGGTTAAAAATTATGCCCTTTGCATATTTGAATATTTTAATTTATCATCTATTAAAGTTATGTTGGTCAGAGCAATCTGCACAAATGCCTTGATCAAACAAGTGAAAGCAAAAGGATATGCCATATTAGCACATTTATAGTTTAAAGTGTATAAGCCAGTCTGGAATCTGTTTAATTTGGTATATGAGACTTTATTCTAAAGAGGGTTTCAATTCTAAAAATTGTGTTCCTTCTGCTTATACAGCCACTAAAATGTGATGTGTTACTTGCCATTTGCAGAGCACAATAGTCGTTCCTAGCTGACTCTCTTTGACAGAAAGACAAATTTATTTTGTTGTTTTCTTGTCTGGTACATATGAATATACATGTGCTTTTCTGCCCTGTCTCTATTCTGCTTCCATTAGTGTACAAGGAACAAATGTGACATTTTCCTTCCCTAGTTTTCCCACTCCAGCAAATTGGTGCTTGAGAATTACTCCACTGTTTGAAAGATCTTATACATAAAAAGGCATCATCTGGGAAAAAAAAATAGGCAGTGATTTCTTCCTAAACTTTGTAGTGAGAGCAGAGTGGATGTGTAGTAGCAGCTACACTCATGAGCTAAGCAAACCACACAGAAAATGTTGGGGGACAGGGCAGGGCAGGGCTCACCATGTGCTTCAGAGGGACCCATGGGGCAGAGACTCCACACACGACCAGCACGTGCCTGTGCTAATTTTCTGTTTGCTGTTCAGCTGGGTCTCAGCAAGTGTGGTGGCCCAGGAGGGCAAGGCAGGGCTCAGGTGTCTCTAAAACTGGCAAGAGGTGTCAAGAACAACAAGGCTTTTACAGGTATGATGGTAACAAGAAGTCCAGGTTGGTTTCTGCTGTTCAAGAGTTCTTGCAAACCTTGAAATGGTCGTATGAAGCTCACCAAAATGAGCGCAGCTTTGGAGACCACGACAGTCAGAGAAACTTTAGACTGGGAAAAAAAAGGAGACTAAGGGATCTGGTAGTTATAGAGAAGGTGAAGATACTCTCCTCACAAGGATCCACAGTGAGAACAGGAAATGGGCACAAGTTACTTCAAGGCAAATTCCACCTGGACTAAAAAAAAAGTTCATTCACCATAAGAACAATTATATGTTGGAATAGTTTGCCCAGAGAAGTGATGGAATATCCCTTGCTGGAAATATACAGGATTGTGCTTTACAGAGCAGTGGGTGATTTAATCTAGAGTTCAGTCAGATGATCTCCAGAGCCCATTTCCACTGTAGACTTTTCTATTATTCCAAATTTCAGTGATTCTATGGTTTTGTTCCTTGGACTTTTTCCACCTGATAACATGATAGGGTGACACATAAACCACAGAAATGAAGGCACAGAGCTATTGCCAGTGGCAAGCTGAATAATGCATGAGGATATATAAAATACTATGCTTAAATTCTATTAATTATGTTTTCTCAGGTGTTTCTGATGGTTGATAATTTGGGCCACTTTTTACTGGGAAGATCAGGTTATTTACCTGGAAGCTAGAACAAGTTAAATATGAGGATAAGATTTGTGCTTGAAATGTAAAGGATTCTACACAAATTTGAATCTCTAAGCAAATGAAGAACAGTTCAAGAACTGTTCCAATTACAAAGCAGCCTTCAGAATTGTACATCATCTGGAGTCCCTGAAGGAATTTATACCTGATTGTTATTCAGCAAGAACTCCAGTACTTTTATTCTTTAGACTGATATGCTGCATAGACCCAATATTAATGGAATGACATTCAGCTGAGACATAATAACCAGCCACTTCATCAATACTTTCAGATGTTTCTAATCTTTCCATCAAAGAGTCATTTGTGTCTTAAGAAAATTATATGCTAGGAGTGACAGATGCTTAAAGTTGAAGTGACCTCCCTCATATTGGATATTTCCTTGTTTCATACTCCGAGGTTCCTGTTCCTCTTCCTGTATTACCACTTACATTAATATCTTTGTATGTGATTGTGTTTTCTATCATTAGTCACTCTGTTTATAACTGAGATGGGATTCTTAAAAAAAAAAGTTTTGCCTGGACTCCAGTTCTAAACCAGTGTAACTTATTCCCTAGGTACTGTGAAATTCATGTAAATAAATCATTTCACCTATATTACTTATGCTATTTCCACATTCCAAGTCTTAAACATGATGCAGACTTTTGCTTTTTTCACAGATGTTTCCATTTTTGATCTATCTTTAATTGCTGACAGCTGTATTCTCCTCATCTAATTAATGAAAAGGGAGCCAAAAAAACCAACTATATCAGCTTACAACTACAATTTCAATTGGACAGGCTTCCAAGATTTTTGATGAAGGACAGAAGATGGCCTGAGGAATGACGAGCCTGCTGCTTTCATATATTCCTAGTGTGCATGCTGTAATTACAGTGTTCTGGACCATACCTATACAAGCAGCGTGATGTCTGGTAGCACAACATGAAAAGATTTAATATTCATAATATTATGAATATTAATAATTTATATTATTATATGAATATATAATATATAATAATATATAATATTATTATATGAATATATAATAATATCACAGTACAATATTGAGTTACACTATCAGTAAACTCACACAAAAAGTCCTCAGAGCTAGTTAAGGGGAAAATTGATGAAATACTATGTCATAGAGAAAAATTTCTCAGTTTATTTAGTTTAAACTGAATCAGGACAGAAAAAAAGTTATAGATTTATAAATGACATAAACAAAACCTGCAATCATCTTCATTTTCAGGGTCAATATCAGTAATACAACATATAAATCACAATATAAGACACTTTCAAAATCTATCAAGCACCTAAAAATGTCTAAATATTTTTAATAAACAGTCCCCAAAAATTATAATCATAAATACACACACGGACAGATATTCACAAATCTACCATCACACCCATGGCATACTCAAAGGATCCCCTGGTTTACAAACACCATTGCTCCTTCAAAAGCACTGGTTACCCTGCTTGCATTTTGTCCTGTAAGGCATGGGTGCTACAGCCTTATAACAGGTGTCTACACCTTGCTACAGGTGTCTGTGTTGCTCTGTAACCTATTAATTCACAGATGGTGAGAAAGCACCTCATGAGTTCTTGTGCACAGACAAACCTGAGGTACGTGTCCCTGGTTTTTGCTGACTGAGCTGCTGCCCCATCAGCTGCAGAACAGGGAGTTTGTTCTTGCTGCCCAAAGCAAAGAAATTATGCTGGTGGGGCAAATTCTGGCAGTGTTGAACCAAGTTTTGGTGGCTGGTGTTTCTACTCCAAGGTCTCTGATTCCTGCTATGAATTTTCATTAGTCTTTTATACTGCTTTCAAGATAAATTGTTCTTTGTTTCTAAAGTTCCCCCATTACTGTTTAATCCTGCTGATGGTGGTCTTTCTCTTACGCATGATCAGGTTTTGGCAAACACACCTTTTATTGTGTTTGATACACACACACATACTGACTTTGCATTCTTACTAACAAAGTGTGTTAGCATTTAATACCAAAAGATTAAGATTATAAATCTTAACAGAAAAGATTTAGCAAGGACAGACAGAGTGAACATTGTCACAATGGAATAGCTACAAAAGACTCCTGCTAGAAATGGGTAGAAAAACTTCAACTCAAAAAAACATTCTTCTGTGTCTGGAATTGAGGCCGTGCATAATAATAAATAATCATAACAGTATGACTCACTTGACTATGGCCAGCATGTATGAGAAGCTCCTGTGTTGTGATTGCAAATACAGCATGTCTGAAACATGAAAACAAATTCAGATGAGATATGGTGTGTCAATACATGTCCATGACCAAAAATCCAAACAGGTGGCTTAAATGTAGTTACACTATACATGGCCCTGCAGATATAGCTTAATTTTTTAATACATTGCTTCTCTTTTTCTACCTGCACAGATATGTCTTTTTTGCTTACTTATCCAGCCAAATACCGATTTTATGAAAGGAGACATATCTTTATTTCGTTCTCGGGAATAAGCCCTTTCCTTGATATGACAGAAGTCATATCAGGAAAGAAGGAAAGGAAGAATGTTTTGCTTTTGTTAAAAAACCTTTCTTGGTTTGATTCAGCATAATGCATCAATCCATACTGTCAGAGGCCTTTCCGATTGGGAAAAAGAAGAATCCATTGGGACAGTAGATTTTTAATTACATTATGGAAGCAATCCATATAAAAAACTTATTTTTATCATGACTTATGGGTCTTCATGGACATCAGATGTGTTCTGCACTAATTATATAATTATATAATGTGACTTACTCACATAGTTTGAGTTGAAATAACTTTCATCATGAATTATGCTAGTAAGAAGAATTTGACTCTCTACCTTCCTATAAACCAATTTGGAGCAATTTGAATACCAGCAAACATAGGACTTTAGCATACATGCTAAATAATTGTTGAGTTACATACAAAAACCATAACTTTTTTTTCAGTACTGAATGTTTTTACCTTCATGTTCCAGTGGGTTGGATCAAGTCATAGCCTTTACTGTTATATTATATTCTACTATAAAATCATCATGCCCTGTTAGGTGTTTTACAGCCCCTGATGAAATAACCCATTTTAACTTATCTAAGAGATGTTTAGTTATTGTGTGTTTGCACCTCTCTCACAGAGGTGAATAAATGGCAACATGGTAGCTAATGTTGGGTCTCTGGTGTAAAGAAAGAAAGAAAGCAAGTTACTAAAAAGAACAGGTGCTGGTCTCACTGGGTTCCACAGACTGACTGCTCACCCAGCTCAGCAGAGAGCTCTGCTATGCCAAGGATATCCTCACCTTTCTTAGCAGTCTTACCTGATATATAGATATCAAACACAAAGTGGTTTTCATGAGCATTTCAAGGAAATGAGACACTTCTGATTTAAGGCCCATCTTCTAGTGTTTGAATTATGGACACCATAGCTGGAAATCTATCCAAATCACAAAAGAGCCAAATGACAAACAATCGTGTTTACTTTGAAGAATTATCCTTCTGTATGTACAGACAAGTGTCAGCTTATCCTTTTCTGGCCAGAGAGCTACGTGGGACACTGAGATTTTCATCAGCAACCAGAATTTAGACTTTTCGAACTCCGTGAGTTCCAAGATGGGGTTCCCTCCCCAGTAAACACGTAAGGCCTACACTACTCCTGTAGGACTGTACATCAGATCCTGTGGTATGAGTTTGATTTCACACATTTAGACATCTACTCCCCCCTCATGGGAAGAAAGAAAAATGCCTAGTAATGTTTAATCAAATATGCATTATGTTAGTCATGGGAAAAGACTAAAATAGAAATACCTCCAAGACATAATTACTTTAGGACATTCTATCCTAAAAGGGATCCTAAACCAATTTCCACAGACTCTTATAAAAAAGTTGAGTCAATAAGTTTCCTTAAATTAAATGCTGATAAAAGAAATCCAAACAGAATTAATAAATGTATATATCTATCGGATATCTTTTGAAAATGAGACTGGAAGATCTTTGAAGGCCTGAATAAAACAAAAGATTGCACTTTATAGAGGTGTTTGGAATGACAATACTATTTTTTCTTCAGGGTTTTTACATTCATATCAATATCAAGATAAAGATGATGGTGTAAAAAAATTATATGTGAAAATACACATCAATAAAGATGAAGTGTATTTTTACATGTGAGCACACTGTGGCCCTAAGGTCCATATGATGGATTCTGGAAACAGCAACCAGCCATTCACAGATCAGTGTGAAAACACAAAGTTGTCAAAGATGTCACTTCTTTGCAAACTCAAAAAATAGATGACTATATACCCCATGGGGAGGGAACATCCAAAGGATACAGATGTACTTAATTTGCTGATGAAACAAAACCAGGCTGAGTAAGTGGATGTTAAGGCCCTGTGGCTCTGTGGGTTTTTAAAATTTCAAAAAAAATCATTGAACAACTAAGAATGCTTACTCATTACCAACAAATATGCTCCCCATGATCTAAAAAGCAAACAAAATTCTAAATACAAATAGAAGTAATTTTTATTCTTTCTGATTGAATTTCACAATAATATGGAATTGATCATTGAATATTGTCATGCAGCTTTTTATGCCAGCTGGAAGACTTCTATCAGTTTTCTCACACTGCCTTTTGCCAAGTATTTCTTCCTTGAAAATATACACATTCTTTTTCATCCCCCAAAAATAATTTTACCATTCAAAAATTTATTTCATTTTTGTATTTGAAATAAAAAAGATGAGATGAAGATAAGTCTTAGGCAACAGCAGATAACTGTGTTCTGCTGTATGTCCTGCTGTCACAGGAATTCTTTGTATCAAAGTTTTGCTCTATCTGTCCCTGTAGGAAATTGAGAGAACAGTTTATTTTTTTTTTACAATGTATGTACAAAAAAAAAGGAAAACCCAAATGCACATATTAGCTAGGTTTCCTAGAAGTTGCTACTAATTTCAGGGTCTACAGCTCTGGAGATCTACAGAGGAGTTTGGAAAGAAGCAAACTAGACTTTGGAAAGAAAATAGCTGCATTGGCCTTATTAGAGGGAAGGTCTATAAGAGGTAGAGTTCCAAGAGCAGGGGTGTTTCACAGAAAAGTATTTTGTGCTTTTGGATTTTATCCAAGTGGAAGAAAGTGCCATGATTTGGAGGGAAAAGTTGGGAATTATAAAGGAACATTATTTTTTTTTTAGTACTGGGTATTATTTATTAGTGCAGAGGTATTGAAAAAGCAAGCTGCAATTGCAATCCTTTGAAGAAAATTTATTTAGCCAAAAAATAATGCTTGTTGAACCCTAGAAGAAAACCTAATTACTGAGACTGGTTACCCTCTTCCCATACAATTATTTTTCAGTGAAATTCTTGCCTGTCAGAAGTGCTTGCCAATTTGAGCCCTCAGCAGGCTGCCAGGTCAGCTCTGATTCTTTCCCTCTATTCATAATGAGAAATGTCTTCTAAAAAAATATTCTTCAAGTTCTGTGCTTCCAGTTCATAAGCCTTAGTGTTGTTCCCAGTACTGGTGGTATCTGTCCCCATTATGTGGCTGGATGTCTGCTCCCATGAGGTACTGAGAGACCACCAAATTGAGGCTTGTTTTCTCTTCATTTAACTTCAAAGAGCTTAGCAATGCTGCCAAGCTGACATCCGATTGATGTTATGTCATGAAATTAGTCTCTCTAGCTGCTGAAGTGTAATGCAAACTTGTTCTCAGAGCAAAATTTACAGGAAAAAATTTTTCATGCAGCTGAAGAAACTCATGGAAGTGGGCAACTTTTGCTTGACAAGGCAATCAAAAGAAACTGGAATGGTGGTGGCTAAATTTCAACTAGACTTCCATTGTCACTGAAAGGATGAAAATAGTCCTCTCTTCATTGGCAAGGCACATATATGCTCATAGGTGAAAAACAAATGTGGAAAAACATCCTAAACATCTTCTAATAGGAGCAATCACCTCTTCTTTTTGGAATCCTTGCAAAATCAGAATGATCCTGAAAACTCTTCCAAACCACCTCACCTAATAATCTTATCCTTTATTAAAATAAAGTTTCTCATGACAGGAAAAGCAGCTGTTAAATATGTCTGGATGAGAAAACAATACTTCTAAAAGTGAGTGTAGAATGTATATGCCAGTGAAAGAGCAGAGGTGGGCTGCATGGGCTGGCCTGGAGGCTTGACAGCAGAAGATGAGCATTTCTGTTGCTGTGAGGAGTGTTACCAGGATGTTGTGTTAATTGTAAAAAATCACCTATTAAATATGTCAGTCATGGGTGTATTTTTTCATTTAAGGGCAAATTTAAGTCCATACAGTTCAAAACCTAACCAGTGGTGTGTCATTTGGCAGGAAAAATCCTGGATAGGACCCAAATACAAAACCTTTATGCGTGTTAGTCTTCCTTAGGCCTAGGGAAATTGATGCTATTTTAAAGCATACGAGTTCATGCATTTTTATTAGCATGTGCTTAGAATACTATTTCACAGTTAGCAGCTACCAGAGACACATTAAACTTGCTTTAGAAATATGATGTCTAGTCATGATCAATGCTAAGGATGATGCCTATGCTCTTTGCAGCTTGACACTTGCAAATAAGCTATTAATTCAGATGTGCTTACTAGCTTGTTGTGCAATGTCTGAGTTCATCCAGGCAATATCACTGAAATTGATTTCTCTGTGGAAAAGAACAGAATTAAAGTGATTCATCACATGAATAAGTATCACACAAGATGGCGTTGACATAGCCTGGCAGTGGTGTTTCCAAAGTTAACTGGGACTTCTTTTAATTCCCCATTCATATTTGCTCTGTATGGACCACTGACAGAAAAAAAAATCATCTGCCTATTACCCCTATTCTGTACTGAATAGGATACCTTCAACAGGACACCTCAGATTGCATATCTTTCAGATGTGGATTCACTTTTTCTTAGACTTTCTCATTTTCCACTAACTTTTACATACATGGCACAGTAAAACAATAATGCTAAAAGTGCATTGAAATAAATTATGCTCTTCCCTTAGTCAGTACACAATCTGTTCTCTATGAATGACACTAGAGAAAAAAAATCAACAAAATAAATATTATTCTTGACTTGCACTGAGAGAATTGTTTGTCATATCAATGATACAGCAATATCAGTACTACTGTGGATGCAGATGCCTGACCTGACTGTAACATGATGAAAAGAAAACCTGCTAGGGAAGAAGAAAATGAAAATTTTAAAACACTTGTTGCTTCTCTATACCTGAAATTGTATGTTTTCCTTAGAAATATCATGGCAAATCTCCTTTCTCCTCCATTTCAGATTACAGTTGCAACTTTAGAAATGCACTTTTTGGACAAGACATAACTGGCAGCAAAAGCTGCTCTTTGAAGTTGGCTGTTCAGGTCTTTAGACCCTGAAACTTCCTGCAATATGCCTAATGCCCTCTCACCATTTCACAAGGGGTGTGATACAACTCTGGAACTGGTGATGGTTCAGAAAAGGAGCTCACCTCTCTTTGTCTTTGGAGGTTTAGAAGACATCCAGATATAGCCATGGTTAGCATGATTGTGTTGGTGATTGTCTGCCCCACAGTGGGATATTGGACTGCATGACCCCAGAGGAAGAAATAAATACCTTCTTTTTACATCTATTTTTGCATTTAAGTTTGGAATTAAAATCTGCCCATAGGGCATAGTCAGAAAGAGAGCAACACTGTGAAATGAAGGCACATTCTTAATTGAAGAGCAAAAGGGAATAATTAATACTTTTGGAATACAAACAATGCCTAATAGTTTGTATTTTTCAATCTGTGTGTCTGAGTAGTGCCCAGGAAGGATGCTGAGATATGAAAATGCTGGGCTCTGTTCCAAATGTAAGCCTGATGTTTGAGCAGCAAAATGATGCCAAAATGTTTTTCTGGAGCTAGTGATTATGTATGATTAAGAATTGAAGTGGCATGAAAATAATAACTTAAAAACTTTTCTTCTGGAACTTCACAGGCTGCAGCTACAGTTTATTCATGAATCTGACAACCTGAAAATCTGAGTTATAATGGCAAAGATATTAAAATATATGAGTCATAGGCTGGTGTTCACTATGCTGAAGACATGGTATTGCTTGTTGAAGGAAAATGAGAACAGAGATGAATGGGACAATTTGTACTGAATTTCTAGACAAGCTAGAAAGTTTAAGACTGTTTCAAAACTGGCTTCTGAGACAAGTTCTGTAATAGATTTTTTCACTCTCTTAGTAGGTATCTTGCACTGCAGGAGCCATAAGCCACCATACATTCAATGATATTTTAAATGGATACCTATTTTTTAAGAAGTCATAGTCGAGGAGAGGAGAAGAGAGAAACTTTTCATTCTGAATTTATCATGAAAGCTTTCACGCTGCATTAACTGGACTAGACTAACAATCTTGCCACACTAGAAAAAGGGTTTTACTTCCAGCAGCAAGTTGAAATGATGACTCCAGTGGTGGTTTATCATCTCTCCAAGGTCAGTAGCCTTGTTGGACAGTTGAACTTTCAGTTCAATTTGAAAATGTATCTCCTTACTGGAATTCAAAAGAATTATTAGTAGTTTAACTTGGTGTATAGGAGAAGTATTATGTGAACATAACATTAAGCATGCTGAAGTTCTTCCTGAGTAAATCCTCGCTCCAAGTGTGGCATTAATACAGACTTTCACATTTAGATAGGGAGTGGAAAGATTGTTTTGCAAAAGCATCAAACTCAACTGTGCTGTACAATTTCATGACCTGCTTTAGATGGCAAAAATTAAAAAACAGCAGAAAGTGCCTGTATGCTGCAAATCTAATTAATTTCTATTTTTTTCCTTCCTTCCACACAATTACATATTTATTACTATGACAGTAGAAAATTAGGTGAAATATTCAAAACTGCTAGAGTGATCATCACATTTTTTTTACTGTGCTATTAGCAGAAATATCTTTTTCTCCAATTATAGGCATATTCTGTAGAGTATAATTTTCTTTGACATGAAGAAAACTGGTTCTAATTTAGTACGTATACCAATGGATTTTGAATGGATTTTTACATTAATTTTCATGGTAAGTTACTTATGTTTTTTCATGCTTATCTGAACAGGCATTTGAGTAGTTATTATAATTCACTTCTTGTTATTTGAACTGATATTTTTATTGTCAAGACAATTAACAATTAATGAAGTGGGAATTGAATCCACTAAAGATCAGAGCTGATTTGCTATGAATTAATTTATGAGGCTTTAGATATTTCGCTCAATGGCCTTTTGTATTGATAAAACTTCTTGCTGTTCCCTAATAATACTGAGCAAATGACAAATCACAAATTGTTCGTTGCTAAATGCTCCTGCACACTTCAGCTGATAAAGTACTGAAATATGCCCATGCTGACATAAACAATACTTTTAGCTGCAAAAAAACCCAATCATCATCATCATCACCATCACCATCACCATCATCATCTCCAGTTCTGAAAATTAGATTTGGAAAGAGAGAAATGACAAAAACCTCATTGTTATTTTACAGAGTGGCTTGTATTTGTATATAAATAGCTCAGGTATATTGATCTGTTATTCTAGGTACTGTAAAAATTGTAATATAGGAGAAAATCCTATACAAAGCAACCTATGATAGTAAAGAGCTGATAAATAAGAAAACAAGTCGAGATGAGTGAAGAGAAGCAGGAGGTATCATGTAGAAACAAATAAATCATCTGGAAACAAATAATAAAGATTAGATATTAATTTTTCCAGGTAGCTGAAGTGACGGTGCTATATTTCTGCTTTTGGTTTCCAAGCAGAAAAATGTGTAATTGTTTCTGAAGATGGTGGGTAATAGTATGTTTTAGATCAATTTCTGCTGTGCATGTCCTATGCAATCAATCTATTCACATGATGTCAATGCAATGTATCCATAGCACTGCAGACCTGAAAACTAACTACCCATCGTAGTAGGAGGTCTGGTGTGTTCTGGATTTTCTGTATCAGTTCTGCAGAGTTTATCTTTGCATGTGCAGAAGCTGTGAATTCTAGACAGGATGAAATTTTGTTCAAATGGCTAAAATGCAAGACTCTCTTTGTAATAAAACGTAGAGCTGGAAATAAGTGAAACCTGAAATTTTGGTAAAATGAAAATTTGGGTAAAAAAATTTCAGAAGATGAAAGGCAGAACCTGTCCTCAGATTTGCAGTTTGTTGTCTATTGCCGTGCTGCCTGAGATCTCTAAACTGTTTGTGCTCCCATTCTGCTCTGTGGAAATACCCTTTCAAGAAGGGTAACTTTTTTATATCATATATTTTAGTTTAATTTTATTTGTTCTCATGACCTTTCATAGAAAGTGTTTATATTTAAGGTAAATTTCAGTGGCATTTTCCCCCCACACAGAACTCTATACCTGGGACAGGTCAACTCTGGTCATGTGTATAGACATGAACAAGAGGATGGATAAAGGCACAACTGCTGTGGAAAGGGAGCTGGGGATCCTGGTGAACAGATAATTGACCATGAGGCAGCAGTGCCCTGGCAGCCAGGAGGGTCAGCCCTATCCTGGGGGGCATCAGGCACAGCATCACAGCCAGGCAAGGGAGGGGATTGTCCTGCTCTGCTGAGCTGGGGTGGCCTCACCTCGAGTGCTGGGGGTAGTTTTGGGTGCTACAATATTAAAACCCCCATTAAACTACTAGAGAATATCTAAAAGAGTGCCATAAGTATGCTGAAAGGACTTTTGGAAAAGCTGTATGAAGAGCAGCTGAGATCACTTGGTCTGTTCAGCCTGGAGGAGACTGAGGGGAGATCTCATTGCAATTACAGCTTCCTCATGCAGGGAAGAGGAGGAGCAGACACTGATCCATTCTCTGTGGTGACCAGTGACAGGACCTGAGGGAATGGTCCAAAGTTGTGTCAGGAGAGGTTTAGGCTAGATATCAGGAAAATGTTTTTCACCCAGAGGTCAGGCACTGGAGCAGGTTACCCAGGCAAATGGTCATGGCACCAAGACTGACAGAGTTAAAGAAGCTTTTGGACAACGCTCTCAGGTGTTGTATTTAGCATGTTTCAGGAGTCCTGTACCTTTCAATGCTGTCTCATGGGCAGCAGATCTTCTCAGCACAGCCTCCAGGTCTTCCTCAGTCAGGGCTCCTCCAAGGCCTCTCACCAACTGGCCAGCCCACCCCCCCTTTTATCCCAGTTACCTTGACTGGCCACAGCTGCTGCCCAATGAAGGACATCACAGCTGCAGCCCATCAAGAATAACTAGGACCTTCCGGGGCAAAGATATTCAGATACAATACAGATACAATGGACATGGACTCAAAGACCACTTACACAGTACATATATTTTAAGGGCCTCATATACTCAGGGACATGGTGTGACTTCCTTGAGTGTCCTACACAGGGCCAGGATTTGGACTCAGTTGTCTTGACAGGTTTCTTCCAACTCAACATATTCTATGATTGCATGATTCTGTGAAGAATTTCACATAACTAGTAGAAAATATTTTCCTGTAGGATTCTTAGAATTCAAACTTGGTAGAGGATGGCAGGGAAAAGAACTTGCAAAACAAATTTTAAGACAAATTACAGGATTGGCTAGATTATTTTTTGGTATATCGATAGACATTTATAGGCACTTGTGAGAGAAGGAGCATTACTTACATGAAAGTAATCCATTACCCTCAGTGGTACAAATGAGTATTGTTTAGCAGAGTGACAGTAAAGATACTGCTGTTTGCTTAGACATTATGAGACAGTAAAAGAGAAATCCTGTATTTTAATACTCTCCATCTTACTCCAGCCTTTCCTCAGGAGGCAAAATGCTGCCATAAGGATGCTTTTTTGGGAATTGTAGCACTGGCAGTCCAAGAGATGAGTGCAATACTCATCTTGTGTTTTATCAAGAAGCTAGGACAGAGCAGGGGGTCTTCATCTCAGAGTTGACAGGGCAACAAAGCTAAAGATTTTGGGCAGAGACTTTCCTAGAAAATGTTCCTCCTAGAGCAATGCAGGATCATAAACTCAGAAAAGATCATTTAAATGATCATTTTACATTTTGTTTGTTTCTGGAATTTTCTTTTTTAGACATGAATGTTTTTATTTTTGAAATCAATGCAGAGCATATTTCATGTGTTTGATGATGGCTTTGGATGAGCAAAACCAGGAGTGTTTTGGGGACCAGGTAAAGGATTCCTGTTCCAAATATTCTGAGCAGGCATAACATCAAACACAAAGAAACCACCAAGTTTATCACAACTTACTTATGTGTTCTGGCTTGAATTAACAAGTTTATCACCCCGAATTTACCATTTTCACAGCCATGGGTGTTATCTACCATTATTTTCAAAAGCACGGGGCATCTTGAACAGCTTTTGAAAACAGATTTATTTTTCTGTATCCAGAAAAGAAAAGATAGGAAGATATTTTCTGGCTTTTATGCAGTGGAGAGAAAGAAGAAGAGAAGACTTTAACCAGCAGGTACACAAGTTGTTAACCGTGTCAATGATTGGAAAAAGAAACTTGCTATTGGGAGGAAGGGCTTAAAACCAGAAGATTTGACAAGGACAAGGGAATAGCTTCAAAGTGACCTTGTATCAGGGAATGCTAAAAAAGCCAGTGTGGGAAAATGCCATTTCTTGTGCCAAGTGTTGTGCATCCTCTGCCTGTTTTGAGAAGAATTCCTGTAGAGAGACATATCTGAAGGTTTTTGTTCCAATGAAGCAAGCAACAACCCTCTCCTAGTATGGACTATGCAGAACAGACCCCATGTCCCTGAGTGTCTCTGCTACCCTGTGTTTTTAGCAAGGTAATGAGATAAATCCACTCTGCATTTTGGCTGTGGTTTGATGGTTGTCCTGGTAACCTCTATGCATCCATTCACACACCTGCAAATTATTGTTATCACCAAGTAGAGATCATGAAATCTTGTGCCTCCTTCTCCTAAAGTCACACATTTTAATTCAATATCAGACAAAGTCTGCCATACTAGGTGGTCAAATATACTATTATTCACACACAATTGCATTATTCTCCACATATTAAAAAAAACACACTTGTGCCTCTGAAATTTATTACCCCTTTTAATGCATGGACTGTAAATTTACTGTGTAACATAAACTACCTCATTGTATTATTCATAAAAGGAACCAAAAATATTCTAAATCTAATGCATTTGTATATGTTGATACCAAGGTTAATACAAGCATGTCTCTATAGCATCAGCTACTACTTGGTTCTTGTTACCATGACAATTCAGTATCTTAATATCCTCAACAAAGTCTACTGCAGAAAATAAATCTATTCCATGGGCTAGTTAAAAATCTGGTCAACTCATCATCCTATGTATAAAATGAGAAAGTCACAGTTTAAGATCAAAACCAGCCTGATAAATCAACAAAATACTAAGGTATATTAACATCTCTGGCATATCTGAATTTTCTAAGAGCAGCTCTTCATGTAAGTTCAATCTTTAGACAGTTGCCTTCTGATGTGAAAACTGACAACGTGATTTGTTTTATTTGCTTTTAGTTGTGGGTCATCAACAAATCCTCTATTTGTCTGATAATAGTTTATTAAACATTATTTTATGTAGCTATAATTTTCTACCAATTAAAGCAAATCAAAATTTCAGACAAATTATTTCAGAAGGGTATTCTGCAGGAAAGCCTTTGTATCAGGAGATAGTAAGCAATAACTTTCCAAACTAGACAAAATAAAATGGCCAAGTTGCCTTTGGAAATTCAAATATGTCATGGTTAAACCCCAGCAAGCAACTAAACACCACACAGCCATTTACTCACTTCTGGCAATCAAGTTCAAAAACTTGTAGGTTGAAAAAAAGGGAATCACAATACAAATTCTAACCACCTTCTCAGAGATGCCAAAATTTCATCTCTGAATTGAAATCAGTTCTCTCTTCCAGCTAACTCACACAGTTTATATACTGGGCATGACATTCTCTTGTATGGGATATCCATTTTTCCAATTTGGATCAGCAGAATTGACTATGCTCCATCTCAGTTTCTTGTGCACCTCCTCATTGGCAGAGTGTGGGAAACAGAAAAGTCCTTGATTTAGGGTGAGAACTGCTCAGCAACGACTGAAACATCAGTGTGCTATTCAGCATCTCATATTGAATCCAAAATTCAGCACTGCACCAGCTACAGAAAAATATGAACTCTATTCCTGTGAAAACCAGGACAACAGAGTTCAGCCATTGTGGTGGACATGAATCACAAATAGAGATTTTGGGGGGATTTTGCTGGCCAGGTTTTATTTCTCCATTGCTTTCTGATTTTCGTTATGCCTCTCCATTGCTTCCTGCCAAGTGGCAATAAGAAAGAAGTGGCAAACCAAAAAAAGGGTTACTTAAACTTGTGTTAGGTTATTCTCAAGGCACTACCAACAAAACCTGCCAGCTGTTACAGTTCTAACATCTTTACACCATACTGCCTCAAGTCCTACCTTACTCTAAAACAATTATCTGCACTTGCTGTTTGCAGAATATAGGATTTAGAATAGCTTAGCTCAATATAAAGTCCTTTCCATCTTTTTGTGAATGTGCTTTCCCATAACAGTGAACCTCCAGCCCTTTTGAAATACCATTACCACTATGCCTTCACAGTCTAGGACACAACTATTAAACAGCTCCAACATAATCTAAATTACATAAATCTTCAAAATAAGAAATATATGAAATTTAGATTACAGTCTTAGACCAAAAGCAATAATTAAGATTTCTTTTATAAAATTCATATTTTTAAGACAGGCATTGCTTACAGAATTTCTAGACCAACAGGTTTATTTTCAAATGTGTTGGAAGAAATCTTGCTGTGTGTCATAGGATGAAGTTAAACATGCATACCAAGGTACTGCTCACACAAGGAATTAAATAGGCTGAAGAGTCCAAAAGCATATGAAAAAAATCCTAATTCATTCCAAAAGTTGTCAGAAAAGACAAGAAATAGAAAACACAAAATATGTCTCTGCAGTTTGCAGGTCAGTCAGTTTCCCTGCACTTACCATTTAATTCCAAATGCAATACAGATACACATTAAAATTTTGGATTCTGAAAATCCTTCAGCCTGTAGCAAGCCTTCTAGTAGGTGACTTGTCTTTAGAGGTATCCAACCAGATGTCCATTTGGAAATACCAGAAAATGTCAATGGAAGTTTGAATGAGCGTCTGCAAGACAAGTGAAGCCCTTAAGTTGATAAAAATTGAAGTTAGGTTGAATGGGGCTTTGAGCAACTTGGTCTAATGGAAAATGTCTCTGCCTATGGCAGGGGTTTGGAACTAAATGATCTAATTTAAGATTAAATCAATCCGTGATTCTATGATTAACTACCAGTCAGAAAGAAGGAATCTGTGAGTTAGAATAACATGTCCAGAGAAAGATATGATGAGATATACCCTGTTGAGTACGCATCATGCAAAGGCCAAGTATGTGTTGAAGACAAGAAGGCACGACTGGATATGGGCCTTTTTTTCATAGCAGTTCAAAAGTTTTACCTTGCAAAAATAACCCCTACTTTAATTTACCAACCAAGCTAGAAAAGGCAACGTACAAGTTGGAGATTTGCAAACTTGAATTTGCAAACGTTCTGGAAACAGGTGCTGCTCGTCTTGCTGCTGCTGCAGGGTGATGCAAGATTTTATTCTAGAAGAAGGTGAGTAGAACTTCTGAACCATGTTTCTCAGTCAGATGCATAGAATTTGTTTTTCTCCTGGCCCTGCTACCTGTGAGAAGGGGGTCGTACCTTTGGGACAGAGGAGGTGAAATATTTCCTATGTGTCTGCAGGAATACAAAAATCAACTTTGTGAAATCAGTGCACTGATAACAAACCTGACTGCAGAAGCAGCTTTAAGGAAAATCTCTTCAGGATTGACCACAAAGCCTTACAGTACATTTGAACAGTATGATTTGATGCCAGTGTTGAAGCTATCTTAGGTGTAAAGCTGACACTGATAGAATGAATATGATCCAATATCCCCTAAGAGAGTCTCCACTAAGACAGAATAGACTTGGGATTCATACTTATTTTATACCCATTTTTCCATCCTGCTTATTCTGTTGCTTTTATTCTTTACTCTGTCATGGCTCTGTCTTAACAACTAAATTGTTTTTCTTTCCAAGAATGTAAATGACCTGAGGAGCACAGTGAGTGCAACACACTGTAATAGTTTCTTTCCAATCCTGTGACATTTCATAACAGCTGAAGTCCTTGGAAGATATATAGATCTGTGTACCAAAAATTGCTCTCTCTTCCAGAATTTGAATTCCACCTGTTCTGTTCAAAGACACTCTTAATGGAAAACACAATTATCATTCAGTCTTTTTCTTCTCCAGTGATATAGTTTCCATTTTAAACTATACTGTTTTGTTGGTCACCTCTCAACCAGCTTGGGTGGGTTTGTTGCAGTCTTGCCAGTTGACATCAGAGCCATGATCCTTGTTCAGTTTAATTGTATGCCTATAAATAACATTTGCTGTAGATTCAGTTGATGTCTTTTAAAGATGTGAATCCTAGCAGTCCTCTGCAATTGCTGTTAGAAGAATATATGAGTTGAAAATGTGCTTTTGAATACCTGTGAACTTCCAGCCCTTCTGAAACAACAATTAGCACTGTCTCTTCACAATCTAGGACACGAGTATCTGACCATTAAACTGTTCCAGCACAATCCAGATTACATAAATCTTCAGAATAAGAAAGAGATGAGATTTAAATCACAGTGTTAGACTGAAAGGAGTAGCTAATATTTCTTTTAAAAGATTCATATTACCAAGTAAATTAGGTGTTGTTTAAGAAATTTCTAGAGCTACAATATTATTTCCAAATTGTTGGGAGAAACCTTGTTGTGCCATGAGGTGGAGTTGTGTACAAATATCAAGATGCCACTCAAAAAGGGAGTTGAATAGGTTGAAGAGCATGAAAATATATGGAAAAAGCTGTAATGAATTCCAAAAGTGGTCAATAAGAACAAGAGATAGAAAACGCAAAAAATGCCTGTGCAGTTTACAGCTCATTAATTTTCCCTGTAGTTACCATTTAATTCCAAATGCAATACAGACAACCATGTTAAAATTATACATACAGCTGATGTTTTTAAAGATTTGAGTATTAACTGAAAAAAAAGTCATTGGCCTTGGTATTTAAAGTCTGATTGTGACTTTTATATGGATTCTTTTTGTTTTCTTTACTATGTACTGTGAGCTTATGTCCCTTTCTGGATTTCAGACATTCTAGGAGTGCATGAAGAACATGATTAGTAATTGGAATGCATTTGTTTCTTGAAGTTTGTCGCTGAGACTGATCAGCAAGAGCAATTATCCATCAGTTCCTTATTTCTTCAACCAGGAGATGAAAAAAAAGTTATTGCCTTGGGGCTGTGAACTTGCTGGAGCCTGTGATTCTTCCTTGTATAATCTGATTCATAAGTCTTTCTTGTGAGTCTGGAGATTTCTTATCATTACAGCAAAAGGACTCACCTGCCAGATTATCTTTCTGCTAGCTAAACTGTGAGTCATCCTCTGAAATGTAAATGTTATGGGAGACTGAGCTGAATATGCTGAGCTGAACTCCATGGGAATACTGACTCAGTGACCAAAGGAAGAGATGTGCACTCAACTACATGGATTTTCTTCATGTTTCAAGTCACCTAATGGCAAATTTTGACAAGACAAAGAAAAAAAGCCAGATCCTGTAACTCTTGAAACCAGAATAAGCACTGAAACACAATAATCCAAATTTATTTTCCCTTGGGATGTCATGTTTTTGGGATGCCTGTATGTCATGCTCTAGGCAGTGATAGGCCATGACCTTTCCAGTTCTCATCACAAAATGCATCAAGGGTGTTACAATTTAATGGGGATAGCTTTATTTGCACTTTCACTTTGGACATATTTGATACATTAATTTCAGTTTAGGAAGCATGGAAGAGCAAAATACACAGCTGTATGTAAACAGTAGTTTGGGCATTAAAGGGAATTCTTAACTACATATTTCTATTTTATAGTCTAGTACTAGGTAACAGGACCCTGCAGTTTTTCTAGTTTCCTGCATGATAACAGGAGTGCAGAACAGTGGGAGAAACACAGGTTCTGACTCCACTTCTCCATCCAGCACACCAAACCTGAAATGAGTGTGATATTCCTCTACAGCCTGCCCAGAATAGGCAGTTTCCATAATGGAAAAGTGAACCAAACAAGGAAGACATAGAGACCAACCATATGCTTTGCTTGAATTATTGGTGCTTGAGTCAAATTTAGAAAAAAAGACCTCGGTAAAGAAAATGCCTGGCAAAAGAAAAAGCTTACCATAAAACTTCCCAAGATAAAAGACAGTAGAATGCACTTTCATTATGCCAATACACTTTGATTAGTTGTAGCATTATGAGCTTTTTTTTCAAACCAGACAAAAAAATGGATTTAGCTAATCTTCTTAGTGGATAATGGACTTTCACTGGGGAAAGAGAAGTTAGAGAGACAGCTCAGCTGGAAGAAAGATGATGAAAATATATTTGACGTTTAGATTAAACTAGCAAGTTATGTAAATTGGTTCATTAAACTGATATTACAACTTGGAGCATCTCAGCATGTTTTATATAATGATACTCAATTACTGCAGAGTAACTCTACTCTGTTGTAGAGAATAATATCTCATTCAAGAATTCAGACTGGCAAACTCCTGCATTCTGCCAGAAACAGGTTTCCCAAGATTATGATGGATTTACCTGATGCATGAATTATGTTTTTCTGCTTTTGTTTCATTTTTTAAATGAAATTATGAGAATTGGTTGTCTCCATCTAAACTGTATTATATTTTCTTAGAAGATGTATTAGAAATACTTATTATGTATATTTAGATATTTAAAAGATATGTAGATATATATATTCAGATATTAAAAATGGCTATCTAATAAGAAATATATCCTTATGCTGTGTTTATCTTCAGTGATTCTTACTGCTGTTGTTCTTATGGAAATACTACTTTGACCTAAGGTATTTTTGAATTTCCAAGTTACTAATGGGAATTAATATTCCAATTAGTAAAATCAGAGATGAGCAACCCTGTTACATTCATCTTTCTTCTAGTTCTTGATTCCAAGAATAAAAAACAGTTATAACAGTTAGAGCTCTTATGTATTGTCAGCACTCAGCCAGATAACCAATGGGTGAGCAGCTGGCTCATGGGCTGGGCACAAAGAGTTACAGTGAATGGGGTGATATCAGACTGATGACCTGTCACTAGTGGGGTTCTGAAGGGCCACATCCTTGGCCCTTTGCTCTTCAACATCTTCTTTATTGATCTGGACACAGGACGCGAGCAAATACAAAATAAATTTGCCAGGGACGCTTAAATTGAGAGGACCTGTTGACTCCCTTGAGAGTAGAGAGGTCCTGAAGAGAGACCTTGGCAAATGAGAGATTGGCAATCACCAACTCTATGAACCCACTGAAGTTCAACAAAGAAAAGTGTCAGGTTCTGTGCCGGGGTAGGACAACCCTGAGTGTACAGACAGACTGGGGAATGAGATGTTGGAAAGCAGTGCCACGGAAAATAACCGGGAGATCCTGGTCAATGTCAAGTTGAACATGAGCCAGCAGTGCCCTGGCAGCCAGGCAAGGGAGGGGATTGTCCTGCTCTTCTCTGAGCTGGGGCAGCCTCAGCTTGAGTACCATGTGCAGTTTTGGTGCCACAATATAAAAAAGCCATTATCTGTTGGAAAATGTCCAAAGGAGGGCAATAAGGATGCTGAAAGACCTTAAGGGGAAGCTGTATGAAGAGTGCTGGGGTCACTTGGTCTGTTCATCCTGGAGGAGTCTGAGAGGAGACCTCATCACAGTCTACAACTTCCTTGTGGGGGAAGAGGAGGGGCAGACACTGATCTCTTCACTCTTGTCTCCAGTGACAGGACTTGAAAAAAACAGCATGAAATTGTGTCATGGGAGGTTTAGGTTGGATTTTAAAAAAAGACTCTTCACACAGAGGGTGGTGGGGCACTGGAACAGGTTCCCCAAGGAAGTGGTCACAGCACCAAGCCTGACAGAATTTAAGAAAGGTTTGGAAAATGCTCTCAGGCACATAGTGTGATACTTGTGACACTCCTGTGTAGGGCCAGGAGTTGGACTCGATGATCCTCATGGGTCCCTTCCAGCTTAGCATATTCTATGTTTCTATGGCTTTAATCCTCATAAACAAAATTTTTGAAGACCTGAGGGGCTTGAATTTCACAATGAAAATGTTTTGAAATGCCCAGCCATTCACACCACACAGCAGTTGCTACTGAAACCACAGAAATTTCCTGTTCATGCACTTCAAGCAAGGGTGAGAAGACTAGCCATCCCTTGCTAAATGCCCTTGAACTACAGACCTGTAAGTGATGGCTCATGTGGCAAATATCCTCCAAGGCTGACTTTTCTGCCTCTCCTGGAGCTGTGGCATAACCTCTGTCTAGCAATAACTTTCAAGCACCATCCATGTATCCAAGTGATCAGGAACTTGATCATGTCTCAAATTTGCCAGGTGACTCAGGGTTGCCTTTTTCAGCTCAAGGGAAAGACTCTTGTCCTGTCCCTCAGGTTAACAGCTCACCATGTGCAATATTCTGCTTTAACCTTCAGGTGCATGCACTAAGGGGACAAATGCTGAAACAAAAGTTGCTGTTCAAGTGTGTGCACTCATTGTGCCACATCAGCTCCCTGGCGAAGTCAAGCTGGCTGAAGGAGCTGAAAACTGGGGTGCTGGAGCACCTGGCTTTCGTATTGATCTTGTCATGAGAGATCCTGCCCCAGAGCCTAGGCTGGCATTACATTTGCCATGTTTTCTGCCATCCTAATTCTGTATCCCAAATACCTGAAAAAACCCAGCTCTGTTGGTAACTTGAGCATCAAGAGACATGGCTGCTCCACAACCAACTCTGTGGGTCCTGTGGCTGAGAGGATGCATTCTTGTCACATAGTTGGAGGTCAGTGTTCAGTGGAAACTAGGGGAAAATCCCACTGTTCAACTGGTATGTTAAAATCAGAGGAAAAGAACATCTTTCCTGACACCTGCAGAATTTAAATACTGCAATCCTTGAATGAGGAATTAAGAAATGCCTTAATGTTTACATATGAATATAAAAGTCACTGAATTGTGATATCAAAGAAGGGTTTGGGGTGGGTTTCTTTGGTAGGAATAGCAGCTACCCATGTTGAAAAATAAGGGAATGTATAAGATGGGGAACAAATATTTTCTCTTTCCTGAGCCTGAACAAGCCTCTAGTCTGTAACCTGTACTTAAATTCCCATGGCATGTATTGTCTTGCAGAGAAATTACTCAACCTGTGCAGAATTAAAAAACATTAAAATAAGTGATAAAATCTCTATGTTTTCATAACCCAGCTATCTATCTCTATACTTGGCTTCAGGGTACTCCTATCCCTTCATCAAAATGAGGCCAATCTTCTTTTCTACTGGACAGTGATATTTGACTGGTATTTGTTGATATTCAGCTATTCTCATTTCAGTTTGGACATAGCTACAAGGCAGCCCTGAGTCCTCCTTGTCATCTGTCTCTTAATGTCTTAAAGTTGTTCTATTTTCACAGCTGTTGAAAATCACCAGTTAGAAATTGGCCTGATTCAAAATCCGTTTGTTTCAGAAAGCCCAAATTTAAGCCACAGTCATCAATGGAATTTCAGAGCAGCTGTACTTTCCCACCTACACAATCATAAATCAAAACAAGAACATGATCCAGGCACATTTGAACTTCAGAGATTTTGAAACCTAAAAGAAGATAAGCTAGATTTGAGATTCCCCTTTCCTCTTCTTACAATTGTAGGCATGTACTGACATATAACACTGAGAAATTTCTGAGCTAGAGGATCAACAGCCTCCTTGACTTTTTAAATATACTGAAGATATTAAATTTGATTTATATCTTGCCTTAAAAACTGATAGCAAAGTGAAAAAAACTGTTAACTCTCTCTCTTCAATCACAATTTGACAGGAACCACTTGAAATGCACTCTCTGTAGAGGTGTGGCCATCAGGATTATGGTTTTACATTCATGACTCCATTCTTTCTGAGTAGCTACTGATCAATAAAACTGGTTTGTCTCTAGTAACCTCACAATTAAAGCTCCTGGCATTTGAAGATGTCTGACGGCCATGATCAAAACCATTCAGTCTTTCTCATTTCTTCTCTTGTCTTGAAGTGACCTTGATGCTTTACTTAAACCAAGGAGCTGCAGTTTTCTTGTTTTCATCCTCCAGGACCCAATGTCTAATAAAATATCAGCTTCACTGCTGATTTTCAAATCAGAAGATAAATATGCTAAAGGTGTTGTATCTTTAGAGCAATATTTCCCTCACATGCTTTGGAAATGTTCTTTCAATTAGCCTGCTTCCTTCCTCCACTTTCATTGTTTATAGAAAAGAAAAGAAAAGCAAATTAAGATTTGGTATTTTAACTCTGCTGTTAAGCAGTGGCTTGTTTTTCAGTAGATGTCTGAATTAAACTACACTTTTGAAACAGGTTTCAAAGATGAAATCATTGCATCCCAGCTGGTAAACTGCATTCCCTTGCTCTTGTGAGACTATACTATAGAAAAATACCAAAAAACCTTCTGAAAAGACACCCCCCCAAAAAAAATAAAGAATAAAAGAAAGAAATAATAGACAATATTGGAAAAATAAAACTATTACATTACAATGTTTGCAGTTAATTTTTCTACTGAAGTACAGAGGTGGAATTCCATGTTTTACTGTGGCTTATCTCTTGACTGTTCAGATCTGTGCAGGCTCTTACACAGCATTTCCATGTCCCGCAAAGCAACAAATGTATAACCCAGAATTTGAACAAGGTGAAAAAATAGCTTAGCTCTTAAAAAATAAAGGCAGAACATGTCATGATAGCATGTCACCTTCAACATACAGAACAATTTAAAATACAAGCCAAAATATTACACAGATAACGGAAGTTATTTTTCTGGAGGAATGGAATCAGCATTTCTGGTAACAATTCCCAAATGCTTAAACTGCTGAAGAATGTGCCTTGCCAAATGGAAGCTATTTCCAGTTGTTGTGTTCTACATTATGACTAACCATGGTAAATTACAGTGGAGTTCCTCATCTACATGGCGGAGCATGTACACCAGATGACATACATAGATCAAGGCTAACACCTAATGAGAAGCGTCAGTGTGAAACAAGAAAAGAGAAAAAGGAACCAAACATCTATTTGATTGGAAGCAGAACAGAAACAAGTCATATTTTGGCTCACAGTCTTTGACAATGTCTTTATACATTAAGCTGAAGATAACTCCTGAACAAATAATTAATGAAATGTCCCAGATGCCTTCTGCTATTTCCACTGACTCTAGTTTTTAAGTAGAGTAGTAATTTTTAATCTCTGCATATTCTACCTCAACTAGCTGGATTTTCCAGCTACAATAAGAAGGAAAATAGATATTTCATAGCAGTTTTTCTATATATACTAATCTTATTTTTTTATCCACTCTTTCTCACAGAACAAAAATGGTTGCCCTTTTGTCTCACTGGTATGTAAACCATGAACAGTTGGAAAATGATTTTTCAATTTTTTTCAGAACTGTTTGTGTCTGCCATTGGTTTTTTGTTTTGTTTTGATTTTTTTGTTTTGTTTTGGTTTTTTTGTTTCTTTTGGTTTTTTGTTTGTTTGGTTTGGTTTCGGTTTTTGGTGTTTTTAGATTTATTTATGTTTAAAAAGATTTTGTGAATTACTTTTTAATTTAGAAAGATGGAGGTGTAGTATGTAAATTTTCTTTTACTTGATGTACTTGTTTAAATAAAGATCCCAAAAAAGAGTGATCAAAGAAAAGATCTGATTTTTTTTCTTACAGTCTTAAACCAAGTTTCTCTTCCTGACTTCTTCACCAGTAGGTACCAAATTCTTGAATAGTTTCTAAATATTTATATCTTGATCTGAAAATACTCAACATTTCAGTCTAGATTGTCAAACTTAGGGCTGCTTTCTGATGTGCTATTCTCAGGCATGCAGAAGAGCAGGTCCATAGGAAAAAAAAATTCTTTCCATTCAAACAGTTTAATACTTCATCTATTCATCAAGCCTGATATAACCAAATGGAAAACATTTTTGTACTGTTCACTACTAATTCCTGGTAAAGAATACTAGAACTCATTTTAATGATATTTCTTACAATATTGTTTTATAGAATATGCTTTTTTCTCCCCCCATAAGATCTTTGGGAACAAAATGTCGTTGTTCTAGCTTTAATAATCACCAGTATTCATATCAGATTCTTTCTTTTTAAAAAGCAGACTTTTTACACAGTACCTTTTGGAGGTAGGAAACTGAATTAATAGCATTATGCATTTTCTGAAATAAAGCAAAAGTCATTAAAGGAAAATATTTGAAATTCAATGATAAAATATCTGGCTTGGAGCGCACACATATAACAACTATCATCATATCATTACATATTTGGATAAGACTTACTAGGTTCAAACTATTTCTTTCATTACACCAAACAAGCTAGACATTTGGGAAAGAAAAAACTTTAAACTCAAAAGTGTTTCTAGAAAATGAGAGGTTTAAACTATTGAAAATAATGTTTCCCAGGTTGAGTACTTGGTCTTTGAAGACACACTCCTCTTTACATTCATTACATTAATTGCAATAATTAATTGCATTAATTTTCATCACAGTGATTCAAGTCACACACATATGCAAATCCAAAATTTGCAGCATGTTAGAAGGCTGTGAAAATGCGGGAAATGGATGCTCGTTGCTCAGTGTGACAATGTACTTGGTGATTCACGATCCAGCCAGATCCTAGGGATATATGATTCTAGAATGAAATTCAGGATTATAGTAGGTTACTAGGTGAATTAGATGGAGATCTGTTAAATTCATCTGGTATGCAGAAGTAATTATCAATTTGAAAAAATTATCACCATTCCTTCAATCCACAACAGCTGAAGGTATGGAGGCCTTTTCCAGGTTGACTGGACATTTGAATACAGATCTGGCACTGATGGAAACACTTGTTGTAAGTGACCCACTGTTTGTTTTTACCAAAAAAATGTCACACCAAGATCTATTGCTTGCCTTGCCACAGGACATTGCTAAGGAATAAGGGAAATAGAACATATTATATATTTAGCCCTAATATCTTTCCAAAGGATTTTTCCAAGAGAAACATTTTTTCTTTTTAACACCACCAGACAGATTGCTCTCATCTGGACTTGTCAAACCATCTCTTGGAATCCAAGGAAACCTATAGCACCCTCAACATCCTGTGTCAACAACTACCACAGATCTATCTTCACTTGTGGGAAGAACTTTCTCTTTATGCTCGTTTTAAAGTGTCTCACACTGTTTTTATTTTATGCCTGCTGTATCTTGAATTGGAGCTCAACTGCTGTGTGACACTGCTGGTTTTGCTGACATGTGTTATATTTGTCTTCAGCTACCTCCTGTCCAAATTGATCAGTTCCACTTAGCTGACCTGCTCTTCATTCTGTATCTGTGTAATTTATCATCCTTCTCTGAACTTTGTTAATATCCTTATGGAGATGAAAGAATCAGTATTCAAGCTCTTGGTGAACTATGTCATGCGTAGGCACCATTCAAAAATATGTGTGAAGAAATACAGAAAAAATGATAGTGCTACTGAATAAACATTTTAATTTTAAGATTATTATTGTTTTGACTGATAATAGCAATTTAAAGATTATCATCATTTTATATATGAAATTACACTATTTTCTCTGTATCATTTTAAGCTTAACTACAGTGAAATTCAAATACAAATTATTATCATGTCATTATTATCATGTCATCAACACAAATTATTATCATTATGTAATTTATTCTCTGAAGGCCTCTTTAAAATTTGCCCTCTTTTTTGCTCCTCCAAATAATTTAGTCTTAAAAATTTATTTAGCCACATTTTACCTTGTATTCTTTTTCAGGTTGTTTATGAATGTGAGGAAGAGCACAGATCCCATGTCGTTCTTCCTTCCTTGCAAGAATAGGCTGGTCCCTCACATTGTGTATTCCCTGACTTGTATGCAAGTAAGGGCCTTACCTCCTGGCTTACACAGCATTCAACTGCTTAGTTTACTTTAAAGCAACTGGATTTTATCCATTTGCTTTTAATCCCTCCAGAGAACTCTAATGGGTTTAAGAAGGAGGACTTTGCTTTACAGCTATGATGTTGACTCTTTTCCATTGGGAAGAGATCATATCCATACATGTGTCTATTATGTTAATTCTTCTCTTTGATAACTTGCACTTTTATTCTCACCAGAAACTTCCTTGTTTCAAAAGACAACAGTATTTTTTTCAGGGCTACAATCCCTGTGATTCTTACAGATCCTAGGGATATATGATTCTAGAATGAAATTCAGGATTATAGTAGGTTACTAGGTGAATTAGATGGAGATCTGTTAAATTCATCTGGTATGCAGAAGTAATTATCAATTTGAAAAAATTATCACCATTCCTTCAATCCACAACAGCTGAAGGTATGGAGGCCTTTTCCAGGTTGACTGGACATTTGAATACAGATCTGGCACTGATGGAAACACTTGTTGTAAGTGACCCACTGTTTGTTTTTACCAAAAAATGTCACACCAAGATCTATTGCTTGCCTTGCCACAGGACATTGCTAAGGAATAAGGGAAATAGAACATATTATATATTTAGCCCTAATATCTTTCCAAAGGATTTTTCCAAGAGAAACATTTTTTCTTTTTAACACCACCAGACAGATTGCTCTCATCTGGACTTGTCAAACCATCTCTTGGAATCCAAGGAAACCTATAGCACCCTCAACATCCTGTGTCAACAACTACCACAGATCTATCTTCACTTGTGGGAAGAACTTTCTCTTTATGCTCGTTTTAAAGTGTCTCACACTGTTTTTATTTTATGCCTGCTGTATCTTGAATTGGAGCTCAACTGCTGTGTGACACTGCTGGTTTTGCTGACATGTGTTATATTTGTCTTCAGCTACCTCCTGTCCAAATTGATCAGTTCCACTTAGCTGACCTGCTCTTCATTCTGTATCTGTGTAATTTATCATCCTTCTCTGAACTTTGTTAATATCCTTATGGAGATGAAAGAATCAGTATTCAAGCTCTTGGTGAACTATGTCATGCGTAGGCACCATTCAAAAATATGTGTGAAGAAATACAGAAAAAATGATAGTGCTACTGAATAAACATTTTAATTTTAAGATTATTATTGTTTTGACTGATAATAGCAATTTAAAGATTATCATCATTTTATATATGAAATTACACTATTTTCTCTGTATCATTTTAAGCTTAACTACAGTGAAATTCAAATACAAATTATTATCATGTCATTATTATCATGTCATCAACACAAATTATTATCATTATGTAATTTATTCTCTGAAGGCCTCTTTAAAATTTGCCCTCTTTTTTGCTCCTCCAAATAATTTAGTCTTAAAAATTTATTTAGCCACATTTTACCTTGTATTCTTTTTCAGGTTGTTTATGAATGTGAGGAAGAGCACAGATCCCATGTCGTTCTTCCTTCCTTGCAAGAATAGGCTGGTCCCTCACATTGTGTATTCCCTGACTTGTATGCAAGTAAGGGCCTTACCTCCTGGCTTACACAGCATTCAACTGCTTAGTTTACTTTAAAGCAACTGGATTTTATCCATTTGCTTTTAATCCCTCCAGAGAACTCTAATGGGTTTAAGAAGGAGGACTTTGCTTTACAGCTATGATGTTGACTCTTTTCCATTGGGAAGAGATCATATCCATACATGTGTCTATTATGTTAATTCTTCTCTTTGATAACTTGCACTTTTATTCTCACCAGAAACTTCCTTGTTTCAAAAGACAACAGTATTTTTTTCAGGGCTACAATCCCTGTGATTCTTATGGAGAGGTTTGTGGAGGAAGGAAGTTACTTGGAAGCAGGGGGAAAAAAAGAACCTGCTCATCTGATGATTTAAACAACTGATGATTTAAACCTATTTGAGAAAACTTACTTAACATCTAGCATTTGAAGCTCATTCTATTAATTAAGATAGCTATATAGGATGAATGTTCTTTTTGAGAAACACTACATTTTTTCGCAATACTGGTTAGGGTCATTGCAGCCAACAACAATTCTGGCACCACCAAATGATGAACAGTATGATGGAAAATGAAAACAAGATCAGAATGTTTCAATTCTTTCTGCATTAAAAATTTATCAGATGCTATTCTGTTTATTTATCTGTCAATCTGACAATTGCAGAATGGCCTCCTAGCCTGAATAAACAATTAATGAGCCAAGCCTTATGATCTAAAATTCTTTGTCAGAGCTTTCATGTTTTGATACATGTTTGTATTGGACTCTATATTTTGCCGTGCCATGACACTACATGTTTTCTTGCTGCATGGATTCAGTCCTTCTAAAATACACAGGACACTAGTAATTTACTGGAACTAAATGGAAGACAAGAAAGGTGCTCCTAGAAGAATGAAGGTCAGGATAAAATGGCAAGTTACATGTGTGATTAGGTGTAGTTCAAATAAATAAAGCCTCTGTACTGAAGGGCAAGAGAAAAAAAAACAACAACCAGACAACAAAACCTTTCTCTGTTGAGACTTCTTGCTTCTCTCTCCAAGGTAAGACAGAGTTTTTCTTACTTTGTCACAGTGATTTATTATTCAACAGTAAGCTAAAATTTGCAGAATGTTTGAATGCTGTTTTTAACTTCATTGCCCCAAGGAGCATACTGGGGATGACATCTTAACCCTACAAGTGTAATTAATATTAAATTCAATAACAGTATAATAACACAGAATTCGAGCTGTTTATTTTTGTCCTTAAAATGATCATGTTGGTAGATGTGTAGTGAGTCACTCACAACACTAGTCTCAGCTGTGGATTCTCTGTAAATCTTTCAGGCCTGTTACTGATTGTGGTGCTGCAGCAAGAGTTCATGGACTGTGCCTGGGAGGAGATCCATCTACTGGAAATCTAATGCACAGTAATAGCTGGGATAGCCTGGAAATCCCATTCCAGTCTTAAAGCAGTCTCACAACAAGACACTTGAGAATCCAAGTATTGTCCACCCCAACCCTGTCAGAAAGGCAGACCTGCAGACCTCCAACAAGGTATTAATAATGGAATGTCCTAGAAGGAACAGTACAAGGTGGGAAACATGGATGCTCAGACTTGTTTTATGTACTGTGACAGTAGTGAGCATTCCATGTGCCTCTGGGGGACGCCTGACAGACTCACTGACAGAGAACAAGAGAGTGTGTTTATACATTAATGTTGGTCACACAACAAGTGTTGCATCTCTGCCTGTTGATTTTAGTGGGGATATTTCTTCTGCCTTAAGCAATTAATCCCAGACTGTATGTTAGTTTAGTGGGCATGCAGACTGGGGCTCAGATACTTAATAAGTGCTTGAATGTGACATAATCTACAATTCAAAGTGAGGAAGAGGTTCATTTTGTGACTGCCTGTGATTTGTTTGCTCTTTAAATTCATGTTGCCTCTTCCTCATTAATAATGCCACGGCTCTGTAATCTTGCAAAATGGGTATTTTAATATTCCTTCTTTACAGCATCACTATAATGATGAGCCTGATTTTTATCAGTAGTACAATGCACAGCTATTGATATCTTTTAATTACTTCCAAGATAGTTCGGTAACATTTTTCTTTAACACATTAATCTTTGATGAAGGAAAAAGGCAATTAATAAAAAGTGGTCTAGCAGCTTGAATGAGATAACAACCTTTTGTTTAGTGGAGTTTTTGTACCTAGAGAGGTGATTTGTTCCCAAACATATTGTCTGCTTGCTTGTTTGTTTAATCGCCTTGCTGATCTCTTTATATTTTCATTTTTGAGATGTCTAAGACTAAGTGTCTAAGTGTGAAAGGGTCTAGCACCTTAGAAATATCTGTGACTAATGGATCTCTATAATTTTAAGAGTAAACTTAGAAACTAAGTTAGCAAGAATTTCCAAGAGAAACCTAAAACCAGTTTTCCCTCTTCGCTCTCTCCTGGTTCCTCAAAAAACACTGAGGTAGCACATGGGCTGTAGAATTTATGTTAACTGTTAAATTCCATCCCTGCAGCTTAATTACTCACTAATGAGACTACAAAAATGTACGGGAATTTTACCATTGCTTGTAGAAAACCACATTTATTCAATATCTTTTGATAAACTGAGGGATCTATCTGCAAAATTACATTTTCACTTAATAATCTAATGCTACCACCTGGTCATTAGATGTCTTCATTATTTAGGGTGTTCAAAGTTCACAGAAAATTTAGGCTGCAACGTTAAGTTGTAGCTTTCAGGAGCTTCTGAAATTCTACTTGAAGCTCACATTCTTTTTCATCAATTAGATTTGTTACTTGAAATAGCCATGTAAGAAATATTGGAGGACCACCACAGGAAAAAAAGAAGAAGTTTAAAGTCATAAATAAAAAAAAATTGTTAGGAAACTTAGCAAAAAAAAACGTCATCTACTTGTTTGGTTCCAGTATTGTCATTTGATTTAAATTTGTTCTTCTTAGTCTGGAAAATCAGTTATAGCAAGATAAGAAGATGCTGTGTTATGTGGTATATTGCAGCTTTGGCAAAAAATCTAATTTCCATTTTTGCTTTACCTCCATGTCTTCACTTATTTTTACTTCAAAATCTGGCTTTTATTCCTGTTGGACATATACTAGTGATCCTGCAATTAGTAATTTTTTTTGTCTTCTTACGTATAAATCTGGCATTTTTAAGTGTGCTGTGGTATGGTAGCAATACCAATTTTGTTAGGAATATTCAGTGTAAAGAAGACCACCATGTTAATCAGAACTCTAGAATGACAGCAACTGGCTTCTCAAATAAATCCCAGATATTCTTTCCTTCTATTCTTTCCTTCTATGTCCATTGTGTCATAGCCAGTGGAAAGGCAAATATGCAGTTATGGCATCCAGTATCTGTCTTTCAGAGCTGTGAGAGACTGCGAATCAGCTGAATAGCAGTACCTTGCTTCTGTGGCAGGCTGGGACTTACATCAGGATGCCTTGCATGCAACCCTGTTTGCACTGCTGTATTTGAGAGAGACTCTGATTGTCTGAGCAGTCTAAGGTGACATTCTAATGACAATTTAAATGCTCAGGGTATAAGTCTTTAGGGGCTTTTGTAGCCATTTGTATTATGCTGCTACAGGATTCTAAAGGAGCAAGGTTGCAATGTCTGTAACACGTACCCTTTATACAGGGCATTTGACTCTACAATAACCCATTATTACATTTATTTGCAGTTTTCATCAGCCCTGGAGTTAATCCAGCCTATAGTGATTGTTGAATTGGGCACAAGTTTCTAACACTCCAAGGGGCTTTCCCAAGCAATGCATAGCCAAACCCAGAATCTGAAATATCAAAATTGTCCTCTGGGCATGCCACCCTATTTTAGGCCCACTTAGGACAGTGTCCTAGAAGATCCTTGTAACTTACTGAAATGTTTACTGTATGCTTTCAAACCAGTGCTCTAAAAGACTTTTTTTTCATTCCATTATCCGTATTTTGATTGTTTTGACAGGAAAAAAACTTGGTGGGAAGGAAGGCTAAGTGATCATCACAGAGACTTCAAAAATGCTAAGAATGAATAGTAAAACATGCTTTCTCTCAAGATTTGTTTATTATTTCAGTCTCTTAATGTCCTCATGTGCTTGAAATTATTCTTTTTTTAATAACAGTGTTTCTTCTAGCTCATAAGGAATTTTAAAAACATGTTAAGCATAAATTGTGGTTTCTACGCACTAATCCTTCCATCAAACATATTCTATTTCATAAGTTTTTATGTCATATTCATCTCATTAAAGCACTTCCGAAATAAAATCTGAAGGAATGTGCTTAACATGCGCCATATGTTTTTTTCTTCAATGTCTCTCCCATAGGGAAGGATGAGTGCAGTGGAATATCTTTCTTCTCATATCATTTAATTAGACACATACAAACTGCTCTGAACATCTGTAGCAGAAGGAACAAATAAAAAAAAATATTTTTTTCTGATATAAGTTTGTAAAATTTGTACAAATCTGTTTTACATTATTCAGTGTCCAGTCTGCCCCTGTGTGAGGTGGGTTTCCTGCATGGGTGAGATGTATTGCTCTTGTCAGTGATAAACATGGTGACTACAGCTCACTTCAGAATTATGGGTATGCTTTCTTTGGTTTATACCATTTTAATATATAGACATATATATTAAAATGGAGACATATATAGCTTTTTGTACTTCTTTACAGTAGATAGAATCAACAGCAAAGTTTCAAATGTTGTGTCTTTCAGAACATAACCTCCATGAACTACAAGAACTGCCTATTTCTGCAGCATTCAGTCTACACTTAAATCTTCAAAACCAGTACAGCAAAATACTTAGTTCTTTTAAGAGCCAAGTATCACACTGTTCAGAAAAGGATTCCCAAATTCAAAACTAAAGTTTAAACAAGCTGGCATGTGGTGCTTTGGTTACCTCCTACTCTTTAGTTAAAGTCAATCATTTCTTTCCCCAAGTAACCCAACACCAGATACCTGTTTAATTTTATTAGGTGGAAAATATCACCCATCCAAGTAACATTTTCTTCAGTGGTTTTATCTTACCATTCTGTTTCTTCTTCATCAATTTCAGGGACTGATCTTTAAGCTAAATATTAAAAACAAAACCTTGAGTATTTTATGAAAGGTTGTGACACAGGAAGTTTAAAGAATGAAATACAGAAACTTAAAGTAAGAGTTTGAGAATCCACCAGCTAGAATTACACAATTTCTTCAAACAGCTTTCTTTTTCTCTATCCTTATACTTAGACCCAGCCTACAGTGGAAATCAAGGAATACTCACAGCTGACTAATTTGTCTCCACTGATGCTTGTGGACAGAAAATGGATTGAAATTGGAAACATCATTGAAATAGGCTAGCATCCTTCCATGGCTCATGTCCAAAGGGTAATTTGAACAAGGGCAGAGAATTGTAAAAACTGTTTCTATGAGAATAGGCTTTATGACATTAGGCTTAGTTTGATTTCCTTTGCATTTGTTTGTCTCTAGTTTCGATTTATTGCACATTTATTTCTTCAGCACCAGAAACTGCTTTTACTTTCTATGTTTATTGTTGTCATTGGTTTATGGTTGGTCTCAAGTATTGCACATTTTTCATTTATTAAAATGAAACTAAAACTAAGGATTTTAAAATTGCAATTTTAGTTTTCTAGTCCTTACTCAGAATAGTAATTTTAAATCTAATCTGTAGATCTGTAGCCCTACAAAAATTAATATTAAATATGTATAGACTTAAATTTATTTTAGATCAACATCTCCACTAGAAAAATGCTAGGCAACACAGAAAAAACTATTTCTAAAACCATAGCTTTGATTACTTTAGATCCACATTTATTCACATAGCTACCTTATTCATTCTGTTTGCTGAACTTGCATAGTCATCCCTCTCCCTGCTTTGCCACTTTACCTGATCAAGTTTACTATAACCTGGATTTACCAGTTTACCTTTACTACTCTCATTTTCCATCTGCTTTGATTTGTTGCCAAAAATCATCTCTTTATATCATTGCAATAATGCAACTTCTATTTAATTCAAACACTTTTCTTTGTTTAAGCAATTGTTTGACAATATTAGACACCAGAAATTAGCTCCTGCTTTGTTTTTAACAATTACTCTCTGTTCCTGCCATCTTCTGATTGTAGTCTGACTGCTGCTAATTATTTTCTGCAAACCCTTACTATTCTTTCCAAATATCTATCATTTGCCCCCAATTTTTTACATTTTGCTTTTGTGTTTGCAATGAACTTTCTTCAGTTTCTTCCCAAAACCTTTGCTTCTGTATTTTTATTGATCTTTACCTAAAAACTCTTTTATTTACCTTGTTAAATACTTATTGTAAAGGAGGTTACTTTCTTTGCTGTCTACTTTACAGGAAAATAGGATGAATGATACACTGAGTGTTATCTGACATCATAGGTGGGTTCTTTTAAATATATATAAATACATGACTATAAACACATGAACAAAGGTTGATAAGAAGAAGCAGCCAGGCTCTTTTCAGTGGTGCCCAGAGACAGGACCAGAGGAAATGGAGCACTTAGCACCTCCCTCTTTGGGGATATTCAAAAGCCATCTGACTCAACATGGTCTTGAGTAACCAGATCTGAGCAGTCCTGCTTGAATAGGGGGTTAGATCAGCTGACCTCTAAAAGTCACTTCCAACATCAATGCTTTCATGACTATGTGATCAATAGATATTAATTAATCCTGTAGACCCCCTCATACACAGGACTTTCATGAGCAAACTTTCTCCCTTCCCTAAAGTTTACAATTCTTCCCTGTGAAAAATACTCCTCACTAATCACATCTCATTTCCAGTATATTTTTCACCTTATGTTTCATTTTCTGTCTGACTTGTTTGAAATACTTCAGAAATATTCATAATCTGAAAATACTGGTTTTTCTCCTTTTTTTTTTTTATAGCATAAAACTCAAGCTGCTAGAAATCAAGCGGAACACAGAGAATGTGACAAGAGTTATCCACCTTTTTATGCACGGTCAGTATTTCAGATATCAAATTATGTTCCCTTTCTACTTAATTCTTTTCCCCTTTGGCCCATTGGACTTGGTTTTTTGAAGGTCTGTGCTTTAAATGCCTTCTTTCTTGACAATGAAATAATACAGATTGCATTGGGTATTATAAAACATGATATCTGGCAAATTGCATTTTAATAGTTTGAAGGAAAGTAATGTAATTTCTCAGCATTCCTAGGCTGTCAAGAAAGAAAGAAGGAATGAGTGGAATTTAACTACAGCAATGGTAGAAAGCTATGTTTGATTTAAATATGCTTTGAGAAGTTTTCATTTATGATGCCAAACTCCACAGTCCATATAGAATATAAATGAGAACAGGAATATTGTTTTTCTGAGTCTGATGGACAAGAACAGCCTTGATATATTCCAAAGAAAAGTTTTACAGAAAGTGGTGCTTGTCAATTTGTTTGTAGGTAATAATGTGGGATTATGTTTGACACTTTCTGATTGAGCTTTGTCAGTAGTCAGGTAGTAATGGGAGGAAACCTCAGTCAAAAATATTATGTTAATACAGTAGCAAAGAGAGTTAGTATTGGGAAAACCTGACAAAACAGGACAAAATTACTGGTTGTCAGAGAACTGTAATTTAAAGTGAAGGAAACAATAATTTTTCATTGTATTAATGTATAACAATAAGATTCAAACAGTGAGTTTCTGCTCGTTGTTTTTGCTTGCACATAGTGTGCTCCAAAACAGCACTGAAATATAGAACAAAATTAAATTGTGAAAGCATATAAATTTTTTTTCATACTCCTAATATTTGCCATTTAAAATTGCTCTCTCTCCCATATTTGTATCCAAATATGCAAACTTTAGTATCTGCCCGTGATTAGTTTCAAATGTTTTCTTTAACTGATGAAATAGAACGCCCTAAAATAAAATCTTGTGATGTATGGTAATGACAAAATATTATGCCATTAGTCATTTAACACAGCTGTCACATTTTCATTCAAACTTAGAAAAAATAATTCCAGGCACCACAAGGGATACTTGATTATGAAAGGTTAAAATGTTGATATTATTTTAAATAATGAAGGGGCTCTCTGACCTAGAAAGGGGCAGATAATCTTTGCTGCAGGTGTTATGGGAAGCTATAACAAAGTCACATTATTTCTGTATTGCACACTGGCAGAATTGTAGAATGAATTCTACTGTTGGCCAACTTTCTGCACACTAACTCACCCCAAGCAGGATTATTTTGAAGACTTAAAACCTCTGAGCAGTTTCAAAAAGCTTTTTTATCTTACATTAGTCCTTGCTATCATTCTTTTACTGCTATCTGGCTCCATCAATGAAAAAATGGTCTGATGGTAAAGCACAGAAGTGTTCAATCTTCAGCTACTGACATCCTTGGTGTTTGCAAATCCAGTCTGGTTAGAAATGGGTGATTTTCAACAAATGAAGAGTGACACTTTCTTTTCACTTGCTCTTTGCTGTAGCACAAAGCACTTGTTTTCATTCCTAGTTTTATCCTTTAGCCATCAAAATTGTCAGTTCAACATTATCAGTTAATGGAAAAACAATTTTCTCCAATTTATCTCTGAGTGATGTTTTCTTGTTCATCTAAAGATTGTACAGACAATGTTTGGGAACAAAGATAGCCTGCAAGTGTAACAGCTATGGGTAAATGATTGAAAACCTTTCTTGAAAATTTGTACTATGAAATTCTTTCTTTCAGGAAATGATTGGGTACAAAAGTATCTGGAGATTTTGCTATGGTTTTCTCTCAAAATAAATTAGTTGAAACTCTTGGAATCTCTCTCAAAAAATCTCTCAAAATTACCAACTCCCTTATTTGACGGTACCATGACTTCTACTCTGATGGTCTTAACATGTACCTTTTCCCATACTTTCCTTCACTAAATCTCTTTCCCTCTTTTAGTCAGAAACAATAACCTTTATGGCCCATGAAATGCCCCTCAGAAAACCTGAATATATTCCCAAGAATTCTTTGAAACATCTGACACCCAACTCTAAAGAACTTTCAGTACAGTCTTGGTTTACCCTGTTTCTCTTCAATGGAAAAAATAGCATTGCCTGTCCAAAAAGACAAGAAAAGATAAAAGCTTCATTTCAGAAGAATATTTGGAGAAAGACTCCTGCATCAACACTAGTATTCAAAGACAAATAGAATCATAATATTCAGTCTTTCTTTTGACAGATATATTTTTCATGGCTTAGCTGCACATTTAGGCATGCATTTGACTGATTGACATTAGCTATTTGCAGAAGCAGGAAGAAAAATAATGAATAATTCTGAAATGAAGTTTGTAAAGGCCAGGTTCCTTCTGATCTTAAAACTATTAAACAAGAGCCAAGACCTGGCTTACCTAGTTCTCCTTGACTTTCATGCCAGTCTGGTTTCAAAAGGTTTGTGAAAATGGCTCCTTTTGCCAGTGAGAAGCAGGAACCTTTGAAAATATAAAACAGATGAAAGATGCAGATGTCACAATGCACACAAGACTTCCAAGATACTGGAATGCTCTTAGGCCAAAATTCCTATGAGTAAAAAGGCATTGTCCACAGAAACAGATCTTATCTGTCCTCAAGACTCATCAGTTTCTGTCCAAGTTAAGTATTTTTAAAGCAATTTTCTGCTGACAGTGAATATTTCAGATCAGAATACACATTTATGCAGCTCATGAATGTGTAACATACTGTTATGGCAAACTAGAAGCTTCTTTAAAAATGAACAAATACCATTTTTAGGGTGTTCTACCCGCTTAATAGGTTGCAGAGTGCAGACAAACTGAAATGTGGGTTTGACGGTAAAAAGAAGGAGCAACTGTAGAATCAAAGCCATTATTAAAATGTGGAATTTCAAAAAAATGCTACTAAGGAAGAAGCGTATGCAAGCTTCCTGTTGCTTTTAATGTGTTCTCTCTTGGTATAAACTGCAAGCACCCATGGTGTGCTGTGATTCTGCTGCCTCCCTCAGTATGTCTCCCTCTCCAAGAATTTTCCCCTAACAATTTCATCTTTATGCTGGACGGGTTGACCTAACACAGTTTGTATATTCTTAATGGGGCACAATAATATGGCTAGTCAAGAAAAAAAAAGAAATTAAACAAAAAAAAAAAAAAAAGGGAAAAGAGTGCAGTCCCACGTTCTAGTACGAGCAGATTTCAATAACAGCTTTAACCAAAAGATCATTAATATCAGCTGATGGAAGAGTCCTTCCTATGGACATGAAGGGTAACTTTGCCTTCCTTTGGATGACTGTGCACTGAAGTACTGTGTTCCTACTGGTAAGAAACAGCTTCAAAATGATCAATGAAAACTAATCAAGTGAGAGAATGCCTGCAGTCCTGCGTACTGGAGTTACCAGAAATTTGTAAATCACAGGAAGAAACAAAGCTCTGCTTTTAACATAATTTGTTTTGCAGTGGGGATATGAGAAAAATCTAAGAGGTGTATGAGGTTTAAAGACATGTAACAAAGACTGTAGAATGTGTCTTCTGAGAAACTCTTATGTGATCACTAAAAATCTCTCTGAAAACTAAGGAAGGAGGGAGAGGCAGAAAATTAACAACTCATTTTTGGTATTCAACTCCATAAAGACTTACTTTATCATGTGGTTTGGCTATATATTTTACAACATTTTAAATTGTCTTTTAAATGTCTCTGTTTTCTGTGGAGATTAATTTTGATAAGGATTACATGACATACCAAAGTAGGGAAAGGCTGAAAAAGGAAAAGCTAAAGGAAATTATTTTTGAGATGGACTATAGATCTGTCCAAAACAGAGGAAGAACTTATTGAAAAGCAGAGATAACTAAATACTGAGGGCATTGTAGTGACTGAGAACTCTCAGAGTAGCTATTTGATGTTAGAAAGTTGGTAGTATGATATTGTTTGTAAGGAGGCAGAATACAGGGTTGTGGTGAAGAAACCTTTTATGTTTCCAGTGCACTGGGGAAAATGGGCCATAGTTGATCTGTTTGTCTGTACATACAAGTTTGTAAAGGTGACCAACTGAGCTGGTAGGCATTTAATGAAGGCTTTCTGCAGAGGAAGAAGGGTGCAGGTAGTGGAAAAGTCCTTAATTCATACAAACCACAGAGAAAAACCTTGAAAAGATTCACAGGCACCATAGAGCCACACAGAAATTTTTGATAAAAGTAGAAGAGAGGAAAAGACAGACATGCTTTTTACCAGACAGTATTCCATTGTAATTGCAAAATTAACAAGCTCAAAATGGACAGGTCTCCATGATTCTGCAGAAGCTGGGACTCTACACCCTTGAGAACACTCAAGCTGAAGGAATATTTCAGAGTGATGCAGAAAGAGAAACAGAAGAAAGAAGCTAGAGCTGGAGGCTCTAGTTTAATATTTCCTCCTTTCTGTTTTTATCATTAAATACATTTGTTCAGAAAAATTCTGCAAAACCTAGCTTTCTGAACATCCTGCTCTCCATCGGACATTCAGTCCAGAGGTATGCTATGAGTGTTCAGGAAAATATGGAATGGTTCTGGGAAAATTTATTTTGGCATTTGTAGATTTTTTTATTTTTAAAAAGCAAAATTTTTGTTGATTGCATTTGGTATGAAATAAGATAAGAAATGGAAACACTTTTAAAAAGTATAGGAAATGCTTTTCTGCCTTCTAGCTGGTGTGCCTATAACAAATCAATTGATTTTAAAGCTGGGATCCAGGCAAATTTATGTGAAGCCCAGCATGATATTCCAAGAGTGTAAAATGAACACAGCAGAAAAGACTCTTTCACAGCTATGAGCAATAGCCCTTAAATGATGGAAGATGGTCAGTGAAAAAATTTTTTGAATGTGTCCAGCAGGTAGGATGTTCTTCAGCTTTTCTCTTCCCATTCAACATATTTGCAGAAAACATGCTGCTGATTTCTAGTAGGAAAGAAAAGGTAAAAAAACAAACTCTGTTTTTTCTTATTTTCTTTCTGCACAAAGAACAAGCAGAGTTAACTGCAAGTATAAAAAAGTATAAATCTCTTTTTTATTTTTGTATGAGACAGCAAGACAGCAAATGACTCCCATTTGCTGCAAAAATGACAGCCCTGTGGGCCAAATGGACTCCAACACAATATTGATTAGGACTATTATAGCCCATCAAGAAATAAATGGGACAGCAATTTCAAAAATGCTCATGTAGTTTTGTGATAGAAAGAGAAAGACAAATTATTTGACACAGAAAAAGCCAAAGCAACTGGCATTGCAGATGAAAATTATGGATATTAATATGGATATGATATAGCCAAGGAAACTATGAAAAAGATATTTACAAATAATTTCACTTAGTTAATTTATTATTTCATAAGTATTTGTGTGAGAATTAATTAATACATTCAAAAACACTGCTAAAGAAATTTTAAAATTCCGAACCAAATGGGTTTAGATAAACAGCTGAAATATTCCCAGCTCCTCCAGAGCTGTGTGAACACCGATGTCTTCTCTTTTCATGAGCACTTCATCCTACAGAGAATGTAAAATCATCAGAAATATTACAATGTTTCCTGAATTGCCTCAGCTTCTCCTTTTCTAAAAAATGTTGTGGTTGTTGTGCAGAGAGCTGGGGGTTACATGACGCTGCTCCTCTGCTCCATCCTCAGGAGTTCCTTCCCTGGCTGGCTGGGCCACCCAGCCTTGACTCCAGCCTGGGCTCAGGGGACTGCTGGGCTCAGGCAGAGGTGCCAGTAGGTTGGAAGCACCCAACACTTTGTGTCAGGAGCCCAGAGCTGTAAGTGGTCAGTTGTAAAAGACCCCTGGCTGAGGTCTTTTTCCAGCTGAAGGCTGAACTTCCAGCTCAGAAGTTGATGTTGCCTACAAGATGGCTCTGGTTAAATCCAGTGGCAGAAAGCAGCCCTGCTTACAGTGTGTGGCAGGATATTTTTTGCAAAACAGGCATCAATAATGTGCTCTAGACTGTTTCTTACTCTTTCTTTGAACTCTTACCTTATATGCATCAGTACTTTGAAAACTGTTTTCTGTTACAAGCTTTTTCATTTCTACATAGTACATCTGTAATCAGAGGCTGTAAATTACTTTTCTGTTCTTTCTGGTGGTTCTATGCCACTCTGCTTTGGATATCAACGCAAACTTCAACTGCATCACTCATTCACACCTTTCTTCCAGAATTTCCTACAGGAAGGCAGGTGTTGCCACTATGAAGTACTTTGTACCATCTGAGATCAGCAGCTTATATATTTTTGTTCAGTAGTGTTAAGGTGTGATAAGGCTTGAACAAAGTACATAAATGGCTATTCCAACTTAACAAAAGTCTCAGCATCATTTATTTCTCTCTAATTATTATTTCATCTATTTCCACGACTAATTCTCTGAAGTGGTATGGAAGATTGCATGTAACAAAATACTGTATTCATCAAGAGCTTTGTCCATTAAGAGTGTACTTTCCTGTGTAACCATCAGAACTTGTCCTGTTCCACAGGTGTAAATTATTGGAGATGATTGGACACTGAGCTATTGCTGTTCATCATCTCACAGAATGCAGTCTGACTGTTTTCAGCAGGACCGCTATAGAAAATACACAAATAAATAAATAATTTTTTCAGATCATGTATTTTCTTTCCATGAAGTTGAATAGAATTTTAAGATACATACTATTTTTGATATAGAAACAATGCTGCTGTTAGCTTCTTTTCCTTCAGATCAATACAAGTCACACAATATAACCTACTAAGAGCTGAAGATACAATCTGAGAGGTACCGGGCTTTGTACCTTCTTAGACATGAGATAAAACTCAATAGTATTTGGAATTAAAAACACAAGCAGTACTTAGGAAAAGACAGTCAGTAAAGAACAAACCAGGGGTTATCTTACAACTATAGCAAAGTTTTGCTGGATCTCAGCTGAGACAACAGTACTGCTAAGCTCCTGTTTTATGAGTATACAGTGAGAGCAGACAACTTGTTTGGATTGCAGCATACGGAAATATATGCACACGGGTTTTTGGACCCTTTTAAAGATAACAACCTTCTTATACTGTTGCTTGAAAATTATAAAGGAAGCTAAATATGAATTAATTTCCAGTAATTTCAATTAATAAGGCTGTAGAAGCCATCCAAATGACACAGAGAGTTTAGAGCAAGGCAATTAGTTATAACTAAAAAGAGCTCACTATTGGCAATATGGCTGAGACACAACATCTACTCCATGGATAGGCACAGAAGATCAAGGAGGTAGTCAATGATCTTTGCCTAAATTAAAATTTTGATAAATGGTCTAAAAGAAGCTACTTCTAGAGTAAAGATTGGCCATCCCTCTCCAGAAGGGCATGTCAGCATCTCCACAAACACATGGAGTGCTGTGAGCATGGCAATTGCCTCTCCCTGCATGGTCTGGAGCATGCTGAAGAGTGGCTGTAGCTGGGCTACAGGAGGTGACAAGGGGTTCAGCTAGTTTAGGTTTGACACTAATATATGGAATTTTAGATGAGAGGATGGGGATATGCAGTTAACAGTCCCCCTTAGAGCAGTTAGGCTACACAGTATTGCTGCGATGTGTCCTCCACCAGGATGGACACAATTCCCACTTAAATCCTGCATGATTGAAGGATTTAAACAGACTCATTGCAGGTGATTATATGGCAACAGATTTGTTCCTCGTGATCTTCCATAATTTTTGTTGTATCTGAAGGGTAAAGTTAAAAGTAACACTTAAGAGACTTTAAATCTCTATTAACACTTCTTCAGGATATTAATGATGGGTGTTGTGCTCTTTGGAATGAATAAACCAGAGTTGGAATCAACAGCTTTACAGCCAAGGTTCCAAGTGACGTAATCTGAATTTAAATTTGGACTAACCTTCAAAGCTAGTCTTGCTTTGAGTGTAGTTTGGGTCAGATGGTCTCTAGAGGACCCTTCCAAAGTAAACTATTAATTATTTTAAGTGCAGTTTCTGGGTGGTAAAAGGATTATACTATTTTACTATACACTTAATATATCTTAAGTGTCAAGTTTAGTAATTCCTGGCTCAGTTAGAAAAGTTTCTGTGGTTAACTAAGAACTGGCTGGGGAGCTATCTCAGGGTTTTCATAAAACGAGCAGACAGTTCAAGTCTCTAATAGACACTATTTTTTTTCTTCACAGCTGCTATTCCAGGTATTAGAATTAATTGTAACTCATTAAAGTGTTAAAAAATAGAAAATAAAGTTTTTCATAGTGTTATTTTTTTTCTAGTCCCCAGTATATTAAAAACTAGGCTGTAATTTAATAATTGTTTCTCCCTCAAGGAAACACCTGCATTTCATCTGAAGTCATAAATTTACTAGTTTTCCAGTTGCTCATGATGAATTCAGAGGGAATAAGAGGGGAAAAAAAGAATATTCTATAGAATGTGTTTATAGCATGCAAAAAATATTTCTTATCATTTCATCATATAAATAAAAAGTTACATAAACTTTCCCTTTTTTCTTCTTTTTCTGTATCTGATTGTCTTCAGGAAGTAATTAATTTACTAATTCTTACCATCACCCTCAGCATAAAGATGCCTTTCCTCTAATTCTGAACTTTTTAGAAAAAGTAGGGATTTTGCTCTTTAACTCAAACCTAGACAGACAACCCTTTGGTTTTGTGAATTTAATCAAAACCCCACTTTGACCCACTGAATTTCTTCTTGCTCTTATTGCTTCCTTACTAAATTGAATGGCTTTGTCTGGGTGTGAGACTCATCTGCTCTTTTCCTTTCTCATGCCTAATCAATCACTGCCTGGCTGTAAATGCTGAGAGTGGCACGTGTATCCATCATTCTGCTGGTGCTTAACTACATGGGCTCTGAACTGCTGGAGGAAGAAAACAAGTGACATCCAAGTAATAAATATTTTATGGTCTTTGCCTTTGACAAATATTAATTACCTATAAAACAGTTCACTCTCTAGTTTATGGTATCTCCAACCTGGGGTCAGATCTTATTTAGAGTGAAGCAGGGTAAAACTCTACTCAACTTTCAACAAGATTTAATTAAATGAATGCTTGGGGGACAGGTGGGATGCAAAACATGATTATGAATTACAATATTTTATTGATCAAATTAAAATCATGAGCAATGTTCTCAATTTTGCATGGTTCTGTTCTGTTCTTTCCAAAAAAAAAAAAAAAAATGGTGCACCTCATGAAAAACCATGAAGAAATCCCTACTCTTCCTATCATACATGCTTCCTTGGCCTCCCACATTCCACTCACTAGATTGCATATTTGTTGGATTTTACAAGAAGTTTTTCTGCCTGTTATAATTTTTACTCCTTTTCTATCACCTGGTAATAAAAAGAATATTCATAATCTGGACCGCAGAGTCAGTTCTTTCACAAACCTCATTTGCATTATTAAATTAGTGTGTGAATTTTGCCTGGAATAAGATTACAAGCACTAGGTCATCATATGTTATACATTTGCAATCACAACTTCTTACTTAAAGAAATTGTTATGTTCATAAGCAATTCTAGCCAGTGGTGCAACAGGAAATATCTGATTGATGAAATAATTTCATTTGTAATTGCCATATATCCTGTTTGGAAAAGTAATGTTTATTTTTGTTGAGTATCATCCTAATTATTTGATTTATTTCTATCTCAAGCATTACTAATCTTTTCAACTTTGGAAGGTCTCCCCATAATTATCCCCTGAGGTCAATGTAGATTGTAATATGGAAAACTCTGAATAGTTCTGAACCTAGAATGGCACTTAAAGAACCTTCTGAAATATGACTTTTAGTCTTTGGGTCTTTAAGATTAGTTTTTCAAAAAATTTCATATTCTTCTGGCCTGTAAATCTTCAATCTTCATATGTCTGACTGTGTGAAACAGCAAAAAATATCTTGCATACGTTAATAATCCATAGTTGTGTTATTGTTACAGATTAAAATTATGAAGTTTTATATCATTCTTCATTTTTATAATTCACTAAGGATATTATTTTTCTTTATCAAAGAAAGGATTTAAGTACTTTTAAGTTTTTAACCCTGAAGACCAGAAATTTACTTGAGCAATCAATAGTTTCGTTGAAGACCGTCTCCATTCATGGTATGTCCTCACATACTATAGATTGCCCACTTTAAAGAACTAATTTAGACTGAATCAATCTTTTATATGTTTTTTTAGAGACTGACTCTTAAATTTAGCTGTTTCTTGGATGTGATTTGTGAAATGTATCAGTTGATCTCATTAGAGCTGCCTCACTGGACAACCCTTCAGGTTTTTCTGGCATGCATACCTGACAAAATATTGTTTTCTCAGTGACCATAATGCAAAGCTCCTTTCCCTCCTGTAGGCATATATTCACCTTTTCTTTTTTCTCATTGTACTCATTCAGCAAGCAAACACTTTTTCTCCATGCACCTTATGCTGTGGTAGAAGTTTTCCCATCAGCCTTCCCAGCAGATGGTTTTTTCCTCTGCAGCATTTCCTTATGATTCCTTTAGACACCAAGATTTGCTAAATCTCTTGGCACCCCCCTTTCACTGCACTATTAGTGCAGAAAATATTACTCGTGGTCATATTCCTTCCTTCTTCCCTCTTCCATCACTATTTTTTTAAATCAAAACCGTATTTGGTCTGAATCTTGTAACTGCCGACAGAAAATGTGCTATCTGGCAGAACTGGAAGAAGTGCTAGACCTCTCTCATAAACAAATAGTGGCTTATTTTCAATTTTGCTCAGTACCGGAATAAAATCAACAAAAAGAATACTCCCATAAAATGTAAGAAAAGGTTTGTTTTTTTACTCCCCTAGAGCCTCTCTATACTCTACCTATTTGTTCCCTCAACATGACATGGGTTTTTTGTTCATGGATTTCTTTTCATGTCCTTGCTTTTATCTTTGCCAACACAAAACATTTATTAGTTTGACTGAAAATAACAAATGTAAGATTTTAGCTCAGCACAAAATGTTTTCCTCTCCCCTGAGAAAAACCACAGCTCTCTCACTCTTTTCCCACAAAAAGAATTCCCTTTTGGGACTTCATTCTGGCCGGTGATGTGTAGATTTACAATGTATCATATATGAAGCTATCATCAGCCTGTATTTGGAAGAAAAGAGGTTGTCCTTGGAAGAAGGAAGCTCGGTCCTGTTTGTGTTCCAGTCATGCCGGGAGAGGCAGGGTCATGGCAACTCTCCTTGCTCTGGGAAGGGCTGTGCCTGTGCTGCAGATCGCTGTCTCACAGGAAATCCTCCTCAACAACAGGATGAAGACAAATTCCCCCCTTGCAACTCTCCCTCCTTTCCACTGTACATACAGTGGCACCAAAGTGTGGAAATGAGATGAAAAGCAGAACACATATGAGCCAGACTTACAGAAAACCTCCGCAGTATGAAACGTGGGAGGCTCAAAGATCAAAATAAGATTGTTATGTACTACTTACTATGAAGTGAAATAAATGAATTGAGCAGAAATGATTGCTCCTCTGACACTTTCATAAGAGCTAAATCCTTGGAAAACACATTAAGTGTTGCTGTTTGGTAATGTAGCACTTTGCTCACTTCACACATGAGGACCCAGGGTCATTTCAGCCTGTGTTATTCTGAGGGGTTCTTCCTGTGAAAATGACAGCAGGGAAGGGGAAGCGAGGATGAAAAAAAGTACACACCTAAAGCTCACACTAACATTGAATCAGAATGCAGGTAGATTGGACAAAAGGGTACAGGAGCTGGGAGGTCTGCATTTCCTGCAGTTTAGGTATAGCCTGGGAGTAAAATCTATAGCTTCAAAGAACCTTTGTCTTACTTTTCTCCAGAGCTCCTTCTCAACCAAATAATCTTGTAATTCTGTGAAGGTGTATAGAACAGCCAGCTGGAAAGTACACAGACTAAAATGAGACTTTCATTTCAATTCTATTGCCTGCCAAGTAGCTTAGAGACTCAGCTTCTTGATTTCTTTCTTCATTCTTAGACATAATTAATATTTTAATTATTTAGAGAAAAAAATGAACAAACAGAACAGCTCCAATAATGGACTGTTAGCAACATACTGGAAGACATTCAAGAGCCTGGTGTTCATCTCTCAATTTATAGGAGCTATAGGTCAACTTTTTTACTTTTAATAAGGCACAGTGATGATCTAAGCCCAGAATGATACTGCAAACATTGTTTTATTACATTTAAAAAAACACATAACCATCCCAGAAAGTTTTATTCTGCAGCTGCTCCTTTCTGTAGGTAACATATCCTTTCAACATGCCAATCACCACTTGAGAATATCACCTATGCACAGGCAAAAGCTACCAGAGCTTGAAACTCTGCAAGGACTTTGTGACTGTTAGTGATGCCTCAGGGCTGCATTTTGACATTAGTTTCAAGTTGGGTCTGGATGCCGTATGTAAACTCCTGCAGTAAATCTGCAGCACAATGAGGAACAAGACCTAGATGTGTCAGATCCTAAGTGGACACCCTTCCTTCTGAGTCATCCTTCCCACTTGGAAAGAGGAGACTTTGTCCTCCACAAACCTTAAAAAGGAAAGAAGGCAAAATGTACCATTCACAAGTAACTTCACCAGGGTTCTTAGTTTTCCTTTGAAACACTTAACTCTGAACAAAGTCATATTGTTCTGACAAGAAATGGCTTATATTAAAGGGCATTTTCTTCCACATTTTGCAACCATGTCTTTTTTCCAGCTGTGAATAGAAACCAAATTTTCCTGCTTGTCTCATGAGGTTTTGGATGATACAGACTGCTTTGTAAACAGCTGTTCCAGTGCCCGGTGGACTGAGTGAATTTGGAGGTACTTCAGTGGCAATAACTGCATTCAGAATAGGAAAATTACATCCATATTCTTTAAGGCAAAACTGAGAATGCAAAAGAAGTTCAGCTCAGAGAATGGAAATAAATAATTTTCTGTGGTAGCCACATTACAGCTGTTGCAAATGCAGCACAATTAAAGTCTGAAATAGAATTTTCCATACTTATGCTTTGTTTTCATTAGGATTTATGTTTTCTCGGCTGAGTTTAAGTAGATTCACACATATGGAACGAAAATATTTTGTTCAGCTGGTTTTCCTGGCATGTTTATTTAGTGTGCTGAAGGTTCTCCAGAAGCCTTTCTGAAGTTAAAAGAAGGAAAGTAATTATTAACAAAGGCCCTTTTTTCCTTTTTTTTTTGTTGTTCTAAAACAACTTGAATAATTATCATGTACTTTGTCACCTATTTCATTGTTTGGTTTCCCTGATGGTTTGTACCTACCTCTTGAGCCTTTGGCCTTTGTGAGTTCTTGTGAGCAGTAGCGGCAGCCTGATTTTGCTTACGCAGTATTCTAGCTAAACAGAACAAAGAAGAAACTCTTTCTCTGTTCCTCATGTTGCTGTTACTTCATTATCTACAGAGTTTGGGGGAAACAAGGGCTCTCCATCACTTGCAACATGGGAAACTTCCATTTCTTCACGCCCCTTACTGAGTATACCTACATCTGCAGCTGCATTCCCCTGAAGAGAACCGGAAATAGCATCTAAAATGAAGAAAACAGACTTGCTTCTTGTTTCTATTCCCACAACATATGCTTCATGCTACACATAGGATGGAAATAGAAGATCAGGCAGCAAAAGAGCTAATTCCTAAGAGAAGATTTGTGCCATTACATCACTGCAAATCTGGACAGTCAGCAGGACAATGCTGAAGTTTCTGGCCTCCACTCTTGGCTACCCTATGAGCACTCTGTCTCTTCCCCAGTGAAAAGCAGTCCAAGTTGGCTTAGTTACAAGTGGAACATTTTGCACATAAAGATTTTGCTCCCATCTGTGCCCCGATTAGTCCTCGAGCCAAATATGTGGTGCACAGCTGACCCAAACCACCTTGAGCAACCACCATTGGCCTAACAAAAGGCTTGACTTTATTTTTCAGTAGGCAGGCTGGTGACATGAGAACATTAGCCCCCTCATTTACTCTCGGCTTTACTTCCTGCTTCTGCTATCTCCCTTGATATGGCACATCAGCCAGAAGGCACAGATTTAATCCCAGAGCTCTTACCCTCTTCCTGTTCTGTGAGTAACCTCTCATCTCTAGGAACTGCAAAGTCATGTTCATTACCTTGAATTCTTTGTCTTGGCATTGACACAGGGTGGGAAGAGTTGAGAAATAAATCTTTACACTGGTTCATATAAGACACCTTTGGAGAATAGTCTTCCCAGGATGTCTGCACGCAGCATGCAACGTGACAGGCTAAAAGGCAGATGAGTGGAGGAACCTCTTGTAGGTGCCCTGAACAGCCCCCTGTGATACCTGTAAGCTCTTTGTGGCTCTAGACCTAGGCAGATGAATCTCAAAAGTAGTACTCTAATACTGGAAAGCTAAATGTAAAATTCCTCTTGTGTTCATCGTGAGTAACACCTCCCGCATGCACATAGCCTCACCATTGTCTTGTGCTTTAACTGGCATTCTCAGTCTCCTTCCGTGGCATTGACTAAAGACATAGAATATTACTTACCGGGCAGGTTTAGGTGATCTGAAGTCAACCTGAAAAGTCCTCCCTTTAAAGCACCAAGAAGGTTTTATCTAGGCTTTTCACTAACAAATAAAGTTGTTGTGTTTTTTAATGCATTCATTAGCACCAGCCCAGCTCTGAAGTAAAAGTAAGTTCTGAGATACTCTGCGTATTGAGAAAAAGCACTTTAAATCAGCCTGAGGCTTCCTGCTTACACAGACAGCATCTTGCTTGGCTGGTACCTGTGGGAAAGCACCTCCAGGGAGGCTAATTAGGAGCTATCTGTGTGTAGGCTGCATGGTGCCCCAGAGTACTCTCCCAGACAAATCTACAGAGTGGATGGTTGAATTCAAATGCCCTCCAAAGTGCCAAAAACCAATTAGTGCTGGATGTCAGCACAAACAGCTATGAAACACTTGTCGGAGTGCAATGGGATTTTTTTCCCACAGATCCTAGCAGCACTAAATCTGCTTAAAATGTTAATCATATAAAGTAAAAAGTAAGCCAGGCTGCTCTGAGCCCTTCTGTTAGCCCCCATGTACGGTACATATGGACAATATCCCATTAAAACAACCTTGGCAGAGCACAAAGTGTAGTTTTAACCTAGCACTATACCAAGAAGTCCCCTAACCATGTGGAGAAACAGAAAGTGTTAGACAGAATCTTAAACACTACTTTTCAGAAAAGCTACTCAGAAGTCTGACTGACTAGTTAATTAACTTTTCCATGTTTGTGGGGAAATTGTGAGCGAAAAATCAGAAAACACAGTAAGGTGTACCAACAGGTTTTTTATCATTAGAAAAGAGACAAAGCATTTGCTAGTGAGTTCCCTGCTATAATAAAAGACACAATTTGGAGACTGATGTGACCTCTGAGAGGAGGAAGTCTTTTCCATCTAAGTCAATGAAGCACATTTCACTCGAATTGTGACCTGGCTTCTGTTTTGTGGTGTAGCAGCACAGTTTGCAGCCAGCCAAGAGAGGCCCATTTAGTGCCAGTCCCTCTCAGACATTATGTATAAAACTCACATGAAAGGACCCTAAATAAAACAGATAAAGTCAAAAGGCATATATAAATTTGGGTCATCAGTTGTCTGAGTAACTGCCTTAAGTCAGAAAATCTTGTATGATGAAAATTAATTTGCTGTAACATCTACCTCAGGTTATAGTCTGGGTTATTTTTCAGTTCAGCAGGAAATATTGCTGGTGTTCCGAACAAAATTATTTTTTTCTATTATTTCTTAGACCATTAGACAAAGGAGATGAATATAATCAGTAGGTTTTCATAATTTTTCTCTGTCTCTTTTTACTTTGGTGATGGTGTTCACATGATACTCCTATATTGCAGAATTTACAGCGAAACAGCAGTAACATTTTATGATGCTGTCAGTCAGCTCCTTCCTTGGTTTTCATGATTGCTTACTTGAAAAAGTCAGGGCAGAGTGCTTAGATAGCAAAGGAACTGAAGGCGAAACAAAAGAATTGTGTGTAGCTTTCCTTGTTTCATTTGAAGATAATTTACTTCCTGGTTCCATAATTTCAGAAAAGAGAGAACATCTGTCCAGGGCTCCCCAAGATCTGCATGTGAGCTGCTGCTGCTGTCCTTTGTTTGTGCCATGTTGGCAGCTTCTTCAGTTCGTGTTCTTGCAGGGAGATACAGGTGTTCTATGTCAGGATACTTCCAAATTTCAGGTCTTTTCAGTACTCATTGCTTTTTCTCAGGTATTTATATAGGTTCAATAATTTTTGACAGAAGTTTAGGTTCTGTTTCAAGTTGATCCAAACATGCATGTTTTTATAAATAAGTAATTCCACATTAAGTATTAGATTTTTCTTTTTTACAGTTTTTAAAGCAATTCTTTCATATAGACAGTCCCCACAGACATACATACAGTTCTTAAAATTTCAGAAGAGGAGAGTATTGTCTATCCTATTTTTGATGGTCTGCTGCATAAATAATGCTTTATAGCCAGCTAATCTTCAAGTGAATAAAAATATTCTCTATTAAAGCAGGTTGTCATTTAACAAATTTGAAAATGTTAATGCAATATTAACACTCATAACAACTAAAAATTATATTAATAAAGTTTTGATAGTTCAAAAAAAATTTTTTAAAGATGGATATAGTTTCTTTTAAAATTTTCCTTGAATCTTCATTGTGCTTGTGAAAATAAACATTTTCTTTTGAAAGTATTCTTAACTCTTAGGTAAAAGGCTCAAACTGAATTTTTCTGCTGTTTCAGAAAGAGACATGGGAGAGTGGAAAAAAAAGACCTTTCCCTCTTAGGTTGGGATGGCATTGAAAATCTGAGTGTTGGCCTTTTGGAATTCCCTGAAAGTTACTTTTTTTTTATTCATTAAGAAGGGGAGAGTCTTTTCAGAGGAGTATCTTCCATTTAATTTAATTTAAGATTTTGCCTGTTCTCAAAAGTTCTTCAGCAGTTATACTCAATTTACAGCTTAAAAGCCTGGTAGAACTTTCATTTTGAGGATTTGTTATAGACAGAATTCACTGCTTTCTTCTTAATATGATGAATTTTTTTTGGCTATTATATCATATAACAAATTCTGTTACTGCTTCCCATTGCCTACAGCAGGACCTAGAATTAATAAATAAGGATTTGCAGACAGGAAAGACTTCTCTTGAAATCTGCTGGTGCTGGAAACGTTAGCAGAGTACAATTTTCTAAAGGTTTCATTAATTAGACTGAAAATTTTGGTTCAAAAAGCAAGCATATTATAAATAAATATATACTGTTTTGTCTCAATATAATTTATAGATATATATTCCTTCAAATTTACTAAAAGTGTAGGAGAGTCTGTGGCAACCTGAGCCTAATTGAAATAATTTTTGCAATTATTCTTCAGGCAGCAATATTAAGCTTAATAATTTGCAATCTCTCCTAATTTGTGAACTCTCACAGAGCAGAGACCAGAATTTGGTTCCTTGTAAAATCTCAGCTGAGTTCCTTGGGGTTAATATTTATGACACTGTTTTAGTGCATGACAATACTCTGCATTGTCTGTGCCATTTCAGCTGCATCAGGGCACAAAATAGCTGATACCTAATCACTGATGAGCCACTTGGCCCTTCCAGTTTTACAGAGTATGGCCCCAGGTCTTATTTACTGCACAACATCCAAATCCTGCTAAGAGTTAGAAATAATATCTTAAGCTCTTGCATTGCAGTTGTTACTGTTATCTCTGAATATTCACAGAAAAATCCTGAGAGTTTATTATCCTCAGTTTTTGGCTGGAGAACCAAGGCACAGATCCATTTAGGTAATAAGACCCAATAATTTAAAGTGGTCAGTTTGAGACTTGAGGGCCCTAAATTTTCAGAGCATCAACGCTATAAAGCAATGTGTCTTTGACACCCCACACCACTGGCTTATCATTGTGAAGAGTACCAGTGATGGAAACAAATGAAATCTCGTCCTCTAGAATAAATATGTATCTTGAAAGCAGGATTTTGCAAACATGGTTCTTTTCAATACACACTGAAATTTTTTCTTGGCAGGAACACTGAATTTTGAGAATATCCAATTCCTAAATTGAGGTTCGATTTTTTTATCTTGCTTCAAACATTTAAAAAGCTGATAGACTTCTTTTATGATAGTACAACCTCAAAATTAACTACTCTGTTTAAACAGTGTGAAATTGCTTGTTCAATAAAAATTGACCCACCACAAATTACCTAATCTAAGGAATATACACTGATTTGGAACAAATCTGTTTTTCAAAATCTTTGAGCTTTTTAAAGAATAAAATTTCTTGCAGTCTGACTTGTCACTACTTGGCATTTCTGCAACAAAACAGCATGAGCCCAGCCATACTGATACCTAACAGTGGGTAAAAAACACAACCACAGAACACCTGTGAGAAGTTTGAGTGAATGACCTGCCCAGGATCACACTGAGAAATTTTTGGCAGATGTATATTTATAATCCAGTCTCTTGGATGGAATTCAACATCCCCAGCCAGGAGACCATTATTCATTCTTTCCCCCAGTTTCTTTTCCATTCTCTACACTTCTTTTAGCATTTGCTACAACCAAAGCAAGGATCCTTCAAAAATAGGCCTGTTTCATCACACACTTCTAATTCATCCCAAAAGCAGAATTTGGTGCGCAAAGAGAGGCTGGAGTCCATGCAAAAAGTAAAAATGTAATCACAGAATTCAGATTCTTCTTATGTTGGTCACGTACAGGGATGATGTCCTCAATGAGCCAAGGAAACATGGTTTAGATAAAACTGCTGAAAAGCAGATGGAAAAATCATTAGAAAGCTGGATCTTTAAGACCCATGGTCTGAGTCTTTAAAGTGAGCAGAGCTAGGTGTGGATGAGTGCCAACTGAAGAAGGCTCAGCCAGCTATAAAAATATAAAATGAGGAATGCTCCAGGCCCAAGTCCTTGAGACCTCATTCCAGTTGAGTGCCAACCTGCACACCTCAGACTTGTCATACTGATTCTGGTTTGATGGCATAGCATTCCCATATCATCAGGGTCTCTGTCACGTGTTTTTTGTCTTTTCCACAACACTGAGTATTTTGTCCTGCCCTGAGTGCTCATGGTTCCCTCCATGCTGTCAGATTTGGTGGGCAAAAAATAGTACACCTCTCATAAAAAGTTGTTGCTCCTCTAAACAATATTTCTAGGTCTTACTCCAAAAATTAAAGTGACTGGAATATGGCAAATAAACCCATATTGATTACCCAATGATTACCCAGTGATTTTCTTTTTCCTGCAGCCTGAGTTCCAAGTGTCCCAAGTTTGTCTTCTCTGAATCAGATCCTCTATGAACTTTTCAGCTTATTAAAAAAAAAAAAAGTATGAACAACCAAATTGGAAGGTAATTTCAGAGCTATCCAGTGCTCCTAGCAAAATTTACACTACCTTTTTATCGTGCTCTCTCTTCCCACTTCTCAGAGCTTCCAGAAGACACATTTCTACCTTGATATATTACAAGTAATTTAACTGCAGTGGGAGAGTTGTGTTCATAAGCCATTAGCAAATGTGTGGTGCAGTGTGATGCTGATAGGCATACTGGAGATAGAATCTGGAAATTCAAAAATTAAATTATTAAACTATGACTTCCCTAATCTTACACTATTCCTCATGGTAAAAAGAAAATTGTCATTTTGTACCCCCCTCTTGCCCTTTCATTCCTGTAAGCCTTTCCTGAGCTGATATCCCTCTATAGGTAAGCAGCAAGAATGAGAAGAGGGAATATTCACATCAGAAAGAATCAGCAGGACCCCAGAGAGCACAGCAACCCCTTTAATTGACTTACACTGTAACATGACTAATTCTTGGTCTTAATGTCTTGTTGGATGCACAAGCCTGTTTAGTGGATTCCTTTTCTTTAATGCAACTACTGTGTCATACAGAATGTGTTTCAATTTCCACTTAATTTACAGACTGGACGCTAACTGAATGTTAATATATTGCTGCAGTTCCCTACCCAGAGTTCAGTTGCTTCAAAGGCAGGTCTTTCCAAAAATAAGTGTAGCTTCTCATATATCTTGTTTACAGTTTTATGGTATATCCCAAGGCTTTCTGAAATAATGTTGGTATGTAATACTTCAGCCATCTTCTTATCCTTGATGGTTCCCATGAACTGAATAAATGTTTCCATAAGCAATACATTTGGTTATTCTTCGTATTCACTTCTGAGCACTTCTTGCTGCTCCATATACTTTCTAGATAAAGTGGCCCATCAATTTAAGTGCAGTTAACTTATGATCATGTTCTTCATCTACTGTCCTTGGAAGTCTAGTCACTGATTTATGAAACTTTTGCCCTCATCTTTTGCTGGAAAAAAAATATAAAATAGATGTTTACTATTTCTAAATCCTTGGAAACATCATAACAGTAATAAAATCAGTGGTTTTATTTGTCTTTGTCTCCCATACACACACACACCAGAACAATGGGTCCTTTTCAGTCCCTTAATACTATGGCAATTTGTCTTTGGGAAAGTATCATTGACTTTCATTGTGCAGGTTCAGTTCTCTCCCCTGGTTAATCTGTTTCAGATTATCCTGTACTCTCTGTCCCTGGTTAGATTCTTACAAAACTGTATGTCTGGAGAGCATAATGACTCCATATAGCAATCAAAAATTTGGTTTTGTTATGCAAGCAAAAGAACCAGGATCTGATTCTTGTGCTGTGCAATGATTTAAAAGCATATAAAGGACTTAGGTTACTAAGTGTATGGCATCATTCATTACCAGAAAAGGTTTTGTACTCAGACAAAAGGAAACTTATTCTCTCTTTAAGAAGATCTGCATGCTCAGGTGGATAATAAAACCTGTAAAAGGTGCAGCATTGGAAGTTTGCTTTAAAGCTAATCTGATTGGACCATGTATATGTAATATTTGAAAGGAGGATTCTGCAAGGTCTCTTTCATCACTTTCTAATTACCCCAAGGCTGCTGTAATCTTTTTCTAAATGGCTACAGTACATGGAGTAGATTGAAATCCCTGTAACCAATAAAACTAGAAAACACAGCAAGATGTATTTTTAGAAGAAACTCAAATATTATAGACAAAGTTTCATTTGTTTTTATTTCCTAACCCATTAAAATATATTTTATACTGCTCATATAATTTCACCCTTCCTTTTGCCACCTACCCAGAAATACCTCAAGCCTGGCAATGGAAAAATATTTCATAATATAGGGCAAAGATTTCCCTCTCCAAACAGGCATCATTTTCTGTGAACTGATTAATCTTTTTTTGCAGACAAGATAAAAACTCAGTATATTAAGAGGTCCTAGCTAATGTTACATGAGGAGAGAGTGTTCAGTGCTCTGAGGTTTAAACGGGGAGCTTACTGTGATTCCAAAAGCTGGTGGAAACAGTAGTAGCTCAAGCACACAGGGATTAGGCAGCAAAAAGAAGAACTCCTATAAGAGCTGGCCAGAATTCCAGTTTGATCAGGACATGTGTGTGTACCAGAACAGGTGGGAGGTGAGGAAGCATCACGTGGTGTTCATGACTTATTTTGATTCACTGGGAAAGGCAAGAATATATTTTAAACTTCCTAAGTAGCCTCTGCTTCCACCAAGCTCAGGAGGAGACAGGAGGTGGCTCTGTGGCTGGCAGGCTGTCTCCAGACCTGGCCCAGTGTGGTGCCCCTCCTGGGATGGGTAATTTATGGTTGTCATTGGCTGAGTGCTGTGTCCATTAAACGTCCATTTAGGAGAAGTAAATCAAATATAGTCTGGTGAAAACTAATGTAAATATTTCATTGCAGATTAACAGTATTTCATATCTTAATCTATTCTTCAATAGTATGTTTGTTTGGCTACATTATAGAGCAAAATTATAGGTTCTCTTGGGGTAATTGTCTGGGTTACTTTTTTTTAGATCCTCAGCTTCATAAACTAACTAAATTGCTTTCCTCGGCTGGGTTCTCCTCAGGGCTTTTACCTCCTTGAAGTAGTTATAAAACAAAGTTATTTTAAGGGAGGAAAAAGGCCAAGAAACAGGGAAAACAGACAAGAAATGAGAGGAAAAGACTTGTCATTTTAATTGAGTACCTGGGTATATCCAAGATAATTGTAATGAAATATCCATCATGTCATACATATCTGATGTTTTCAAACTTCTTGCTACAGGATTTTGTGAATGCATGAGTTGAAAAAGCAATTGGACAGAGCTCTGAGAGAAGAGTCCTACTGAGACTTTTCAGTTCAAACACATCTCTCTCCCAGGAAGCCCCTGAGAAGTAGCTTGCTGGAGGCTGAGAGGGTGTGATGGGAAAGTAACTTTACTTGTTGGCCTTGCCCTTGTGTTCTATCCAAGGTGCCTGCTACTGGCCATCACCATCTGCAGGAGCACCGGGACACACTTAGTACGGGAGAGTATCATGGATTCAGGCAAGCAAACATGCATATATACAGAGAGAGAGAATACTGGTTTAATTCAAAAAGAAATTAAGAATTAAACAACCGTACCATAGTCTTCACTTTCAGGGTCTCCAGTGACTGAGCAAAAGGCAAGTCTAAGAATGAATCATTGGTGGAAACAGAAAACTTTAAAAAGAAGAAATGCCTTCAGCTAAACTTGATTAACTTAATTTTTTAATTTTCTTTTTTAAGAATTGATGGCAAAGCTGAAAGGGTATATGAAAACTCTTTGGGTTTGTTATCATTTAAAACATGTCTCAAAATTAATTCATATCCAGTCTTTGTAAGATCCCTGGCATACAACTGAAAACCTGAAAACCTGCAAAGGGACTTCTCAAGCAGCAAAGTAATGCAGGGAAAAATGTGCATTGGGAATATGGCAAATAACCCTTAGTGATTTAGGCAATAGGTAAAATAAAAACCTTAATGAAATTCACTCAAAACAAATGCGCAAAACCTGCAAATACCTCTGAGAGCAGAGGAATAGTACACTGGGACCTAGAGATATCCCAAATGTTGAAAGATACAACTAGAAAACCTGTGAAATAATACAGTGAGAAATTTACTGAAACTCAGTCAAAGAAAAGAGAAATCTGGAGAGAAGTGTATCATTCTGCAGAGGGAAAGACACTAAAAAATCTGTCATTTTTTTCTCAGTCTGACCCTAAGTTTTCATTTTGAAGTTCAGTTGATGCTTTCTTGAACTTAAACTCAACTAAAACAAATATTTCTTCCCACCAATCAAAATGTTTCAACTGAAAACTGACAAGGAAGAGTGAATAGTGTAACCTTTGAAACAGATTTACAGTCAGCTGAACATGAGCTATTTCCCTCAAGTACAATATTTCTTTTCACAGCAGCGGTCAAGTTGTGTTTGTGGAAGTGCATGTTTTGAGATGGGAAGACTTCGGCTTTAAGTAATCAACCTGGGTGCTTTTTGTTTACTGCAGAACCAGAAAAACTAGCAGGAGAAATTAAAATTTCCTCTGCACTTGAAAAAAAGGGGAGATCAGCATCTGTTTTCCATTTTTCTTGTACCATGCTCCTTTATCACCCCTCTGACATGAGCTCCAGAGTGAGTTTGTGGATCAGAGGAGGGGAGGAGAGTGAGGAAACAATTTGTCTCATGTTGGCAGGAGGGCTCCATCACACAGGAGAGGCCACAGTGGTCCAAGTCCCCATTCAGTTTCCTGTTATGATGACGTGGTGACGCTTGAGGCTGGGTTCCAAATCCCAGCAAGATCAGAGTGGAAGGAGACAACCATCACTACCTCCAGCCCTCTGGAACTTTTGTATCCAAAGGTTGTTCAGCATCTGGATGACCCATGACTGCTGTTAATTTAACTGAGGCCATGCTCAAAACAACAGAGCTGACAACTGAAACAGAAATTTGCGTTTTCTAATCTCCTTCCTTGCACTTCCATGGTTCCACAGGATTTCCATAATTTAGAAAGCTCTAAACAAATTATTTGTTTCATAATTCAAAGCAAAATAGTGAAATACTTGCTTTCATTATTTTCTCAGGTGGAGAAGAACAAAGTGGAGAAACCTACACTTTTCACAAATGTCAAATTAAAGCGTTTTTCTCAGAGCAATCTCTTTTCATTTTCATTTTCCTACAAAGTAAAAATACCTTTGGGAATTTGGGTAACTGATTTCCAGTGTGATTTAATTCAAATTTGATGGAAAATATTAGGTCAATTATCAGTCTATAATTACCTTTTATGAGAAATAAATGAATCATAGTTCAACTCAAACTGCTTCTACTCCAAAAATTTCATCAATTTGGCTCTGTGATTTAGGAAACAAATTCATCAAAGGAATGGGTGTGCGGATGACAACTAATTCAGTAGAGACCTAGAAAATAGTGAAAATTTGCATTTTCAGTTAAACTACTTTTCAGACTCTTTCCCAGACCAGAACCAGGATGTCCTGTCATGACTGAGACACATCTGAGAGTAGAGACAGAATAAAAAGATGGGTGCATGCCAAGCTTCCAGTGGCTAAGAACAATACTGTCTTCAAGGACTCTGTTGTTCATCCCAAAAGCTCCCTCACAAACTCACTCTTCTCTTTGAGTGCTGTACCTTGTCTCCAGCTCCATCTCCTGAGGATATGCCTGGAATGTTTTGTTACCACCTTCTCTCTGTGCTGCTCCAAGCAGAGGCTGCTCTATTCCCACCTCTCACTCACTCACCGCTCAGGTGTTCCTCTATTTGTGCAGCATGTATCACGCAACTCCTTTTTAATTTTCTCTTTCTTAACCACGGTGTAAACTCTGCCCATTTTTATGCCTTGTCCTATTTTATCCCTTTCAAGAATTTTGATTATTTACACTTCATTGTCACCTCTTCCTTCTCCCACCAAAGATCTTGTATCTCTTCTGCTTAATAGAGATAGGGCTTAGGCCAGCAATTTCTCCATCTACATAGTGGTCATATACTTTCCCCTGCTACACTCAGTGCTGCCTACAAGACAGTCCTTTGTGCAGCACATTGGTTTTTCTGGTCTGCAGAGATGAACAGAACTGAAAGCTGAACATATTCCTTGCAAAAAGTTCCAGCTGCTGCCACCAAACAGTTCTGTGTCCTGTTGACAGTCAGAGAGGGGTCTAAAGCCATGGCTCCACTAAATATTTCCAGAGGCACACCTTTTTTCCTCATTTGCTGTCTTCAACATGCCAATTGACAAGACACTTTGCAGGCTTCCTCTGAAAATGCAATATTGTCTGAAGTGTGGAAATTATTTTAATGTAGTTTTAAAAAGATATATATAATTGTCTTTGTAAATTGCTGTATTATTATACATAATTGGCACATATATGATAACAAAACAATGCCACCCAGGTTATCATGATGCCTCACGAGCTCTGCCAGACTTGTACAGGCTGTTTTGAGCTTGCCTAAGCAGAGTTGCAGAACCAAGACCTGGCATGCTCCTGCACTGGGACGATGTGCACAGCTCGGAGTGTGATGTTCTAGAAATGCACTCTCAGTGTTGGAAGCATGGAAAGGAATAATGAAAGGGATTAGCAAGATTTTAGGAGCTGATTTATGAAAAACCCAAGGGAAGGACAGTCTGCACAACAATTAGCAAGACAGTGTCTAATGGTTGAAGAAAAACAACATAAAACACATTTAGAATAAATAATGACAAGAATAGCAAATGCTAAGTAAAATAGCTCTTTAGGCTGCCTGTGCAAGACGTACTTTCATGCAGAAAATGCTTCAGTCTATGTCACTCTCTATCAGGTCTAAATTTAAACTAATCTGTGGATGTCAAAGTGAAGGCTTTTTGATAGATAAGATACAATAAAATATTGATATTTCCACCATATAAATAATTTTACAAGGCCACATAGATGGAAAAAATTATCCTGGCAGGTACTCTAAGATCCATGTGAACTAAACATCTGAAAATTATTCAGAGAAGATTTACGAGATTAACATATGATGATTCTGGTTCTTTGAAAATTTAAATTTTTATTACAAATATCTAGGTAAAAAAAATCCCTTGAGTCACTGATCCCTTTGATTTTATACAGGTTATTTTACTTAAATTGATGAGGATGCATTATTTTATTCAAACATGAAGCATAGGACATCAGAGGATGTAATTTTTGTGCAGTGTTAAAATAGTTGTTCCCAAAGGATTTATGAAGGTCATTTTGAAATTATACCATAATTTCCAGAAACCACTTAAATGAAAATCAGGCAGAACAAAACATCTAGGGGTACATTATTCTGGGATGATGTGCAAGAGGAATAATAGATGTTGTATTTGCCTCTTCTGTTATGGAGATGTGAGCATTTCACTCTTCCTTCATTGTAATAAAAAGGTCCCCTAATGCTCACCACTGATGATTCTATTTTATCTAATTGCTTTGCTTTATCAGCTGTTAAAAATATATATATTCTGCATTACTATTCCCATTAGTGCTCTCAGAAGAAATGTGAGAATTATTAAAGTCCTCAATGATCAGTATTTTGTCTTTTTTTGTCAGGCCCTTCCTGTACATATGCTGCCATGCACTGCCATGCTCTTTTTCAAATTTACAGCAAGGTCAGGTACTAAGACAAAATTTTGCTTAGCATGAAACTTTACTTTGTGGTATTCACATGCCCTCTGAACAGAGAGAAGCTGTGAGAGAAGCAGAGAAGAAGGAAAACACAATTCTTATCTTGCTTGCTGTGCCTGTGTTGTGCTAAAGTAGAATGCAACGTGGAGATTGTTTACCCAAAGAGATGGTGTTTTGTTTCCTTGGCCTGTCAGGGCCAAGAAGTGTGTGTGTGTTGGACTGTAACGGGACAGTCAGGGCAGAATCAGAGATGAGTGCAGTTCTGTGCAGTTGTGAGCAAGAGTGCATGGCAGATTCAATTTAGATGAAATGTATATAATATACTATAATAATATATATATAATATATATATAATTTTATATATATATAATATATACAATTATATATAAATAATATAATAAAGTAATTCATTGGCCTTCTGATGATGGAGTCAGATGCATCATTTTCTCTCCCGTTCATCAAAGTCACCTTTGATTTACAATATTGCTTAGCAGGGGCTTTTAAGCCCTTAGAAATACCTGCTGTGTTTAATAGAACCAACAACACAGTGTTTCTTCAGACAAACAGAACAGCTTCAGTAAAAACCTTTGATAATGATAACACCATCCAGAGAACCAAAGCATCACCAGGTTCCAGATTTATAACACCAGCCTAACTCATATGCTTCAGTACTTCCCTGGGAGTCCTGCATGGGCAGTTCTCAGAATCTCTGCTGGTCAGAGTGACCCCGAGATAAGTACAAGTCTCTTTTTCCCAGCCCGGCAGTCAAAGAAGGAGTCAGGATTCTTCTGTTCTGATTCCCAAGGTTGTTTATTATTTCTTATCTATAACATCCTTTCTCCAGCCCGCTGAGGTCTGTCTGGCAGGTCGGGTTGAGGCACACTGCCCGCCTCAGAGGCAGTGTTGTTTTTATACTGAAAACTACATGCACAGTATTTACAATAACTTCCCAATACCTATCACTTATGTTAGACAGTGAGTTTCTACCTTAAACCAATCCAAAAGTGCCAACATCACCCAGAACACGGAGGCTAGGAAGAAGAAGGAAAAACGACAGGGCACACACAAATTCCTCCATCTTGGGACCCTGAGCCCCCATTCTAAAACCCCAAAAAATCTACTTTTCACCTCATGACAAACTAACTATTATTCTACTTAAACTCTCTTGACTTGTAATTCTTCATATAAAGGTGGTAATTTCTCCATGGGTCAAAATCAAAGTCACAGGTGTCTTGGGCTCTGTGCCAAGGTCTCTGAGCCCCCTGGCAGGGGCTCGAGCCTTCCAGGACAGCCAGAGAGATGTCCTGGGTTCCGACAGGCAGTGAAAGCTGCAGACCTCAAATGGGCTGAGCCACACTCTGAAGAGTCCTGTGTCTGGAAATGTGGCTGATATTAGATGGGATGAATTTATGAGAAGGTGCTCAGTCACAAATTCCAAGTAACAAACTCCAAAACAAAAGACCTTTCAATTGCTATACAAAACTTTCTGTGATGGAAAGTATGCAAACATAGTTCAACTACACATATGAAAGCTGCCTAACAAATAATTTGAGAAGATGAAAATAAAAATAAAACAAACTATTTGGGAAAAAATCACAAAGCATGGCAAAATATTTTTCATCTTAATAGATTATGGATGATAAACACTGTTGTTCTCCCAGATCAAGTTTGAGTTTTTTTCAGGTTTCCAGTAGTTCCTGTATCTTCATACCTGAATTCCTCTGTGAAATTGTGCTAGTGATGCTATAAGATGTGCTTTGTTGAGATTTGTCACATTATTTCAATCAATTTGATATTGACTCTATCACACAAATAAACTTCATTTTCTGTCTTGGAAGAGCTTGATTCTACTATGTCAGTAGTATCTAAGCCCAAAGTAAAAAATTAATAGATTTCTTAACTTGTCTCCAGCCAAGATCCTGAATACATTTGTAACTGCTTTTAAAGAGTTCAGTTTTTCTGAAGATTAATTCTATTATCCCAGTCCTATCAGAGTGGGAAAATGCAGAGCAAAAGACAGAAAAAAAAAAGCCTTGAGACAGTTAGTATGGTGGTATTCCATCAGGAGCATGAAATTCATTCTTAAAGGAAGAGGAAACTTAAAGTACTTCTGCCTCCTACTTTTCCTTAATTTCAGTAATGTTTTATGTTTGTAACTTCCAACAGAAATCTCCACACTGCAAAGCAGCCTATGATATGAAGTAGTAGCCTATGATATGAAATCATATTGAAACAGAGAAGACAGATGTATTGAAATCACTGTTTAATTCAGCCAAATGATTCTCGTTGCCTGCTGGGTACAGGTGTGAGAAAGAAGACCCTGTATAGCCACCAGTCTGCCTGCTCCTTGTGATTAATAGTCCTGTACTTCCTGCTGATTCTTGCAACTCCTCCTGTACAACTCCTCATGCAAAGCTGGTAGAAACTTGATCTGCGACTCTCATCAGACTGTATCAACTTGGAGACCTTCTCTTATGATACTAATAAAAAGTTACAATGGGCACAGAAATTCGTGCGTACAGCTCAGTAGAATCCTATTACTTGGCTAGAAAGCAACAAGTATGATAATGTTACAAAAAAGAACAAAATGTTGGCAGCAATTTCCAGCAAGGCAGACAACATTATCTCTTTGCATCTACTCCCTTTTTGTGACTGCATACCGGAGGGTAGCACTGAAACAGTAGGTAATTGGCATTACTGCACAGAAGTACAAAGTAGAATGTGCTAACTGCACTTTTTCTTTCTCCTAAAGGTTTCAAAGAAACAGGTCCTACAGATTCAACACTGAAAAAAAAAAAGAGCCCTGAATCCTACAAAGTTTCATGGGACACAGGAGTGGGGGGGAATGAAGAGAAGGAGGAAGCCCTCCTCTCTCAATCAATCAAGTTGCTTTTACCAAGAAGGGAGGAAAACAACACCACTTACAACAAAAAGGAAACGTGAGGAGTCCATGCCTTCCACTGGTTGAACAGCAGTACTAAAGGATTTAGCCATGAGACCATTGTACCAGGAACATCAGTAGAGAATTTTTTTAAATTTATGTGTTTGCTCTGCTCAGATCTGAATCTTTATGTGAATAGATTTTGTTTCAAAAAGCCAGGCTGGCTCCTTCAGAACATGGGTTGAAAGAGAACTAAAACTATCACCTTTCAAGCAACCTGGTAAATAGGGCACTCATTTCAAAAATAGAATGGACTAACACTTCAACTGGACACCAGGACAAATTCTACTGTTCTGAGGTCCTTTGCACAGAGCAAGGTGAGTCCCTACACTGCTCATTGAGTGACCTGGTGTCTGTCAAGGTGAGTGTCATAGGCCATATCTCCTCCATGATCTGGGCCATGACTGTGCTGCAGCTCTTGCTCTTGCTTACCTTATGACCTTCCCACCCTGTGCCACCTAGTGCCACCAGTGTCATTTGCTGGTGAGTGCTTATGTACTTCTGTGTAATGTATAATGCTATTTCATTTCCAATTGGCACCACTTAATGCTTGCAATACATATGAAAGCAAAATTTCATAGTGCTCAAATCACTGAGAAGTAAAACGCTCTATCTCTATTTACTGACATTTCGAGTTCTTAGACCTGGAATATGCAACTCATCAACTGCCTGAGATGCTTTTTGCCAGCAAAAGTCTGATGCCTATTTCTCAAGTTATCAATAACGCCTTAAAGCTCCAATATATTAGATGATATAGACTATGTTGCCAAATATTTCTACTGAACGAAATATTGAAGATTTGACTGTTATGAATCAGGCACATGGTCAATGAAACTGCCCCACAAGAGCTAGAAAACAAGAATGACATGAGGAACAGGAGCATGGCACACATACTTCTCAGCTAATATTAGCATAGAAAAACTGCCATGGTTTGTTTTGGGTTTTAAATTAAAAGAGGAAACTGCTTAGGAGAAATAAATAATAGCTTGCCTCCAGTGCAGGTGCAAGGTCTGGCCATGATAGGAGCAGTTTGGGGTGAGCCTGGTTCATTTATTTTCTAAATGATTGAGCATACACTGAGACCGTGTGCAGATAAGTAGAGATAAATCATGCTGGTTGTCCTAGGCTATGTACAGAACTTCACAGTAGTCATTAGTCCTAATTTGTTTTCCACATTCAAACATAAGCTTTAAAAGTCAGTTTGTCCTGCACACTGAATTATCTGTATTATTGATCACTATCATTGTGCAGTTACTTAGAATTGAAGAGTTGGACTCTTCATTCATTGATTCATTAAGAGCTTTTGGCAATATTTCATTTCACTAGTTTTTGATCATGCAGGTATGTCCTTGAAATGACATTATGGCAGGGCTGAAGATCTAAATAAATTTCAGTTTTTTTCTGATAGCTTCAGGCTACAATCTCAGGTTGCTTTCTAGTACAGGATATTTTAATTTGAAACTCAAAATACATTCTGAAATGCCTTTTCAAGGTAAAGAAAGAAAAAAATACTTCTTTATATTAGCCATTTCTGTACTTCAGACCATTGTAAATTTCTTTTCTTTATTATGAGGTGATAATCTATAAATTCCCAAACAGTGTTTCAACAGCAGGTGACAACCATTAACAACTGGACCATATCTCCAGAACTCATCTGATGAACTGGCACAAATCCCTGTACTTTAAAAAATACAGATAACTTCCTAATTTCCATTACTAAACTAACTTAGACCTGTAATTTAAAACTCTTTGAAATCACTGGACAAAGCTCTATTTTTTTGGTAAACACCAAAAGTCTTTATGCCATTCCTGAACATTTTCCAAACCAGCCCTTGCATGTGCCTTCATGTGTAAAGAACACCAACACTGAAACCTTTGGGAAGAGAGACCTGCTGCTCACCCTGTGTTTCCTCCCTATATTGGGTTTGCATGGTCACACTTTGGTAGGACGGGGATACAGGGAAGCTTCGCTTTCTGTGGGAAGCTGTTGGAAGTTTCCTCCATGTCTGACTGTCAGGTAGCTCCAAGAAGAATGTGCCACTGGCCAAGGCAGCAATGGTGGTAACACCTCTGTGATAACATATTTAAGAAGGAAAAAAGTTATTGCACAGATGTAATTGTGGCCAGAGAAAAGTGAGAGTAGGTGAGAAGAGCACCAAGGTTGGCACAGAAGAAGGGGAAGGAGGTACTCCAGGCACTGGAGATGAGGTTCCCCTGAGCCCATGGTGCAGACCATGGTGAGGCAAGCAGCCCATGGAACCCCTGGAGCATCACAGGGATGCAGGGATCCACTCACAGCCCACCTAGGAGCCCCATGCTGGAGCAGGTGAACACCTAAGAGGATGCTGTGACCCCATGGGAGGTGGGTGCTGGAGCAGAGTCCTGGAAGAGACCAGTCAACCTATGGAGAGAGGAGCCCTCACTGGAGCAGATTTCCAGGCAGGACTTGGGACCCTGTGGAGGACCCATGCGGAGGCAGCCTTCCTTGAAGTACTGACCCCATGGAACAGTGATCCACATTGCAGCAGTTCATGGAGAGCTGTTGCCCATGGGATGGACTCACATGGAGAAGTTCATGGTGGACTGTCTCCCATGGGAGGGACCCTGTACTAGAGCAGGGGAAGGACTCTTCTTCCTGGGCAGTGGCAGGAACAGCATTTGATGGACTGACCATAAGCCCCATTCCACATCTCCCTGACCCGCTGCAGGGAAGAAGGTAGAGCCCAGGTAGGATGGAGAAGTGAAGATTTATTTTACTTCTCATTATCCTGCTCTGCTTTTGTTAGTAATGAATTCAATTAATATCCCCAATTTGAATCTGTTTTTCCTCTGTTGGTATTTGGTAAGTAAGCTCCCCCAGTCCTTATCTCAATCCAGGAACCTCCACATTTTCTCTCCCTGTCCAGCTGTGGAGAGGAGCGATAGAGAGGCTCTGGTGGGTGCCTGGCATCCAGCCAGGACCAACCCACTACACATCCTTCCTGTTTCTCCTGTCATCAGCAATGAGTACCAGAGTGCTCCCCAAGAGGCATAAACATGCTTCCATAAATTTCTGGAGGGACAGACTGTGAGGTTCTGAAATGGATTTCCAACAGGTTAAAGGCATGGGTCCTGGGATTTTGAGCAGGCCACTTTGTAATATACAATTTCAAGCTCTATTGTTGTCTCTCAAAAATCACCAGTGGTAAAAGTGTATGTTGCTATGGAGTACAACAGCAATACTGATTTATTGAAAATTAATCTATTTTTTGTCTGTGTAAGATTTGGAACCGAAGAGATCATTTCAGATCAATTCCAAGTCCTGCTATTTCAATTGTAATTGCAAAGAGTGCAGGAGTAGTGTAATTCCTCTGCTTGGACCCTCTGGCAGATTTCTGAGCTTTGCAGTTTGTTGATCTTCAGAATCACTCTTCAAAATATGTATTTCTGAACTCTGCAGCAGTTACATGATTAGTTAACATGTTAAAAAAATAGAACAATAGAAATGCAGAGGTTCTGCTAATAAATGCTTATGCTTCACATTAACAGCAATATTAGGAAGCCTAGAGAATGGAAGGATCCTTTTAGTATAAATAAACACTCTTTTTTTCTACAATGTGTGTCTGGAGTTTCCACCTTCTGATGTTTTTCTGAGGTGCACCCCTGCAAAACAGTTAAATGCAATTGGTCAGTTGCCCTCTGAGCCTGACAGAAGCATTATAAAGCAAGAAAAAAGGCTCTTACAGTGCCTTGCAAACAAGCAAATGGTCACTGCTGGTGAAATTGTATCAGACTTGCTTCTTGAAAGTAAGACAAGCTGTACTGAAACTTCATTGAGGAGGGATTTCTGCCAGACTAATAGCTAATTAGCCAGAATGGCTGTGCCTTGGACATGACACCATTAGATGGTCCCCCTGACAGCTGTGACTAAGGACAGAAAGAGCTGCGGGTCCTTAAATCCTCATGAGCCTTGAGTCAGTGCTCATTGAAGCAAACACTCATTGGCTTTATGTGGAAAGACATTTATAGCTAAACAGTCACTAATGCATCTACCTCTGGAATGCCAAAAGTGGGATATATATTTATATACATAAGGTAATGAATTACTTTCAAGATTAAACTGCTGCTTTTTTTTTATTCCCATAAAAGAAATCAGGAGAACAACTTGTTAGTCAAATCTGATCCCCAGGTATTACTACCAATACACTGCCCTCCATAGACTTCTGGAGTCACTTATGTAAGACCCTGTGTGGTGGTTACTTCTTTAAATAAAAGTTTAGAATTTTCATGAGCAGGAATACAGAGCATGCTGGATGAGAACTAAGCACCCAGCCTGCAAAACCCTTTGCCAGCAGCCCAAAAGACCTCAGCCTGTGTCTTTGAGCTAAGCTGAGGGTAGCTGATGACTACACACTGAGGATGCAGGCTCACACCTCATACCTACAAGTTCTTAAATCTTGTGTTTTTTCTAATTTCCAGTCCCTAAATTCATGAGAGTTTATTACTTAAATATTAAATGCTTTTTAATTAAATAAAAATTATACATGTTTGCATTTCCATTTTTCAAAACTTCTCCCCTCTCAGAGATTGTTGTATTCATATACATACTATGACAATGCACAATCTAATAAGGTAAAATCTCATCAAAATTATTTCCATACAAAACAAATCAATATGCAAATAACATGTCCCACTCCATCCATTTAGCCAATACCATGAGTAATTTAAACAGCAGGGCTGCAGGCCCTTTGAATACAAATGAAAGGAAACAGCTGGTGATGCACAATTGTACATGGGCAAACTTTTTCAATAATGCATTTTTTTTTCATCATCAAATTGCTCAGAAAGTACTTTTAAAATTTTGTTATGCTTAAGTCATTTGAACTTTGAGAGTAACAAGAAATTACCTGTAGCATTGATTACCATAGATATGAACCACCAGTGGTTTGTGATTGTCTGCATTGATACTGTTCCCTGGAAGAAAATGTTTTCATTTTGGTGTCTTACACTTAAACATTTAGTGGCTTGTCTCCTTGAAAATTGGTTGGGCCATATAGCTTTGTGTAACATTATTTAGGAGTAATAAGTCCCTAATCATGAAAAAAGACTTGTATCCATGTGCAAGCACAAAATTCCCCAAAGATTTTTTGAATGCAAATCTCTGCCAAAGCATTGCTACAGTTGAGTGCAAGGGCACATTAGAGAAAGGAGCTGGGACCTGCATTTACCCTTTGATTTGGCCAGGTGGTTCCTGCTTCCATACATCTCCTCTACCAAAACCTCAGGCAAACTATCAAGAAGAAAAATTAATCTCTGGGCCCAATCCTCACATACCAAGAAGAAACATTTATAGGAACTATTTATAGAAGGGGAGCTAGCCTACCAACAATTTGATGCAAGAAACAAATTTGATTTGTAGCTTGTATTCAAGCTACAAATGTGAAATAGATATGTAGAATCCATGATTTCTCTGAGGTACACCCAGGCTTAGAGACCTTTGCATTAAAATCTTTATGGAGTCATTAGGGGGAAAAGCCCTGCACAGGACTCCCCAAGAACTCTGGGATTATTAAGATACCATTCAGAGCATTTTTCTACTCTGAGACAGGTTCAAGGATATTTTGTAGATCCTTCTTATGTATCTCCAGTTTCCTTTCATGACCCCTCAAACACAGATCTCTGTTTCTTGCTAACCAGTGAGATAGCCTAAATTCTTTTTCTGCAAGCCAGTCTTCAACTTCTTCAGGTTTGGTTAAGCCCTACTGTCTCTTGTTTTACTCTGAATGGACATAAGGTTCATCTGAGCCTACCTCCTTCGTAGGAGTCTTTTATTTACAAAAATATTGTAAAACATGCTCCCAGTTATGATTTTTTTTCCTTTTTATAACACTTAGTAAAACTGTTTCCTTCAAGTTTTCATATAGGTCATGCTTTATTCTTAGTGCTTTAGGAGATAAAAATCAGAGAGTTTATCAACTTTTCTTTTTTAAAGTTTTGTTCTTTATCTTTTCTTAGAAACATTATTCTCTGTGAATTTGTCTGGCTTTTCTCTGAGAAGCTGGATGTCAGTATTCCACCTGAGAAATCACTAATGCTGAGAATATAAAATGAGTTTCCAATTTCTGCATACGCATTGAGTTATTCAACTTGTAGTTAGTCTCTAGTCCACAATAAACATCATCCCTTCCACACTTCCTGCAGCCCGACCATTTTTTCCTCTATTTTTTACTTCTGTCATTCTTTTTAAATGCAGTACTTTGTACTCAGCTTTATAAAATAGCACCTCAGTGGTTTGGGGCCATTTCTCCAAGTTATCAAGATCTCTTTGAATTGGACACTTTTTAAAAAGCATTTGCAGTTGTTTTCCCCCTGGTGTCACCTGTAGATTTTTGAAGAAGATTATTGTCCATCATCCTAACTTTTAATGCTGGCATTGCCTATTACTGAGTCAAGAAAAGAGACTTGTGGGCCCCTCCTTGATATGCCCTCTAGTTTGACAGAATCCTGTAATCACTCTGACAGCAGTTTGGAGCAGTGATGCACTCACCCCATAATAATTTTATGGGTTATGATCCATGTATAACTGTGATTAAGGCATTGCTCACAGTATTAAATTAGACTTTTAAAGTCTCGAGATTGGCATTTGTGTTCTTCCTCCCCAGCACCCCCCACTCAGGATGGCAGTATAAGCCAGAAGAAAGGTTTTGTGTGTGCTATTCATCTTAACATAAGAAGATTTTCTTGTAGCAAAACCTAAATTCAGATTTCTCTGGATTTGAAATGCTGATTTAAAGAAATTTCTAACACCTAGATACTTCCTCATGCCCACACAAATACTTGCTTCATTTTATCTGCCTGTTTTTTCTTAGTATTTCTTCATCAGAGGAAAAAAATTAACATATGTTATTCCTTAATACTGAAAAAGAAATTCAAACACTACTGAAGTGCATTTCTGAGTCTGACAATGAAAGAATGATGATAAAGTTACTACATTTAGTTTAAATTATGTTGGTTCAAACACCCAAGGCTGGATTTTCCACAGCAGCAGTGCACTGCACAGCCTGCAAGAATGTGATGGCTTTGGCAGAACTGGGAGGAAGCAGAAAGTTGAGTCCAGGAACAGGCCTTCCACACCCTGAAGCAGCTGCTTCCAGTTCTCTCCCTCCTTTCCTGCCTGTACACCTCTTCCATGTGGGATGGCACTCACATCCTGGGTTCACCTTAGCAACATGGGGACAGGCACAGAAGTCATCTGCAAACCTTGGCAGAGCAGCACAAAGCAGGCAGCCAAGCCCTGCACTTTGGTTTAAGTTCCTGGCTTGGAGAGCTGCGGAAGGAGTGGCAAATATTCAAATGCAGTCTTTAAATATTTGGGATTGCTGGAGGAAGTGATTTCCCAGAACTTCTGGTGCATGTGGCCAGCCCTCATCCTCTGACTGTGGTGTTGTCACTGAGAGAGCTTCATTGCAAATCAGGGGTAACCAAATGCCTTGATGATGATGGCACAAACAGCCTGTTTAAAATACACCTGTGTTTTGCCCTGGCCAAGCCTATAGCCAAGTATCTCTGGTTCTCAAAATTGTGATCTGTGGACCACTGGAGCCTGTGGCCTTTCTTATAAGTACTCTGCAAACAATATCTAAACGTCCTTCTCAGCACAAGCCCCACCAATCTGTTGCTAGTAGCAATGAAACTTGAATTTTGTAACTTAAAATATGTCAAGTTACAAATAAACCCTAATACTTCACCAAGTTGTAGTGGAAATGTTTTTATGGAGTCCACAAAAGTTGAATATGTATTTTCTGTTTACCATTGTAGTGCCCTATGTATCCCTATATAAATTTCTCTTAGTTTCAAACTTGCAGCATATATTGATGATCATTTCATTTGTTATTTTAAATGCCTTTGTTATTCTAGTACATTGATTCAGGGCAAAAAAATTACACAGTTAATAAATTTTAAAGGTGTTTTAAGTTACTTGCAATTAAACAAGTGAGCTTATTTGCATTTTCTCCAAAAGGTGCTTATATATTCAAAATAAATGTTACTTTGAGAAGTGATAAAATAGAATATTTCCATTAAAAAAAAAACCATGACCTTTTTTTCTGAGCAATCTCATATTACTTATAAGTTTCTCTGGACTTTTTTACCTCAATTTCTTTTTTTTTTTTTTGATGTATTAAAAATTCTATGCTTTAAATTTACTATGAAGACAAAATCAGCAAAGGTCTTTAAACTAAAAGAAGCTGTACAAAGTAAACCAAAATTGTTTTCTTCACTGTGAAGTCACAACACAGTTGTGCACGTGGAATGTGAAAGGAAAACCACAAATGAAGTACATAGAGTTATATAAAATATAAGCAGAGCCTTGGAATATGGACATCCAGTTAACCAAATGAGTGTGAAATACGACAAATCTAGCAAGACAACAGACTGCAAAAAAAAGAGTAGAGTAAAATATTGCAGATAAGTTTGGGGACATATTCTGCCTTTCTTAATTAAAAGGTACAGAATGCTACTCAGAGAGGCCATTAGCTTGTGAGTAATCTCTTCCATTTCAGTTTATTCCTTCCATATTGATGATGGAATTTGTTAACAAACTGAATATCAGAAAACCTGTAAGAACAGAAGCTATTTGTCCAGGTTGTCTGAACTCAATAAAAAAATTCTGTTTACTCTGTTGCAAATAAAAACACATAGTTGCTCAATACTATTAGTTCCATACTGGAAAAACAAAACATTGAGCATTGGTCCAGTTTATGCTTGGCCGACTCCAGAACAAAAATTTAGCTAAATTAATTTTAAACAAAAAGAGAAAACTTTAAAATTAGCATGATACACAGTCAGAATCACCAGGATTTTTTTAAAGAAAAGTATTCATTCACATTTAGAATTGAATTTTTCAAAGACATCTGAAATTAGAGTTCTTAAATTAATACAATTTTTGAAATTTTATATTTATATGTATATATGCATTTTTTTTTCTCTGAACGTAATGTAATGGTTCTACCAACTGGGTCACACAAACTATCTAATCAGGAACAAAGAGCCTAATTACCCCTAAACTAATTAGTAAATAAACTCTTAGGTAGTTCTTCTGGGAATACAGATGTTCTGAACATGGCACACATTGATGCAATTTCAATTGCATGTCTGAAACCCAGGTGCAAGGATTCAAAGATGCCTGTAAAAAACATCATCTTCTCTCACCACATGCATGGCTCTCTCACACAGGTCTCTCTGTATTTAGTGTAGCACTCTGCATTGGTCAGAAATCTGATGACAAAATGCAGCAATAATGTGATTACACCACCTCTCACTGGTACATGCCCATGTGTTTCATCCCCTTAGTACTGCCCACACTCATGCCTCCTGGCATCAGCTTCAAGGAGGAAATCTTATGATGGCCCATTTAATTAAAAGCATTCCAAAGGGATAAAATGGTGTGTAATAACATGCAAAAGGTACTGAAGGGTTCTGAGGGGGAGAAAGAACAACAAGGATTAAAGTGACAAGGCTAGAGATTATCCTGAGCAGCTGAGCTAGTTCAAAGGTATATGGTACATGAACAACTGAAACAAACTCTTTCAAACATAGCTTTAGAAGCTTACAGAGTCTTTTAGGGTACAGTACATGTTTTTTTCTTCTTCTCATTTTAGGCTTTTTGTTTAGTTGTAATTGAGCCTGAGGAGGAGGAGGAAAAGAGTAGACAAAAACTCAGTAGGTGGGAAAAGAATTTATGGAAAGAGAAAAAAAGCCAGATATACAAACAGAGAATTTGGGATAGGATCTAGGCAGCAAAAAAGTAGATTATTGGAGATGGGAGATATCAGAGGGATGAAGAAAGGGAGGAGACAGAGACGGAAAAAAGAAAAGTAGTATGTCTATGATTATCTTCATAAACCCCAATTATGCCATGGAAATATGTCAACCTTAAATCTCCATTAGCTTATCATTGCTTTTTATACTTTCTAAATTTGTCAAGATAAGCCAGAAAAATAATAAGAAAAAAAGTGTACAGTTCAACTAAAATTTTTTCTTTACGCATTATTGGATGTATAATATCTCACCCTGACTGACTGAAGAAAAATATGTTTGCATGAATAAAATAGAGGTCACCTGTTCTTCTTTTGTCTTAGACAGTGATTGTCATTCCAGAAATAATACATTTTGGTTTTTTAAACTGTAGCTTTTTTTTCCTCAAAGCTTTTTATAACACATGCTGATTCTGTTTTTAGTTACTTTACCCAATACTTTTACGATAAAATTGCATCAAAATGATATTATTGCTTGTATGGCTGTGAAAAGGCTAGCTGTAGACCAGCATGAAGAAAAGAAAAAAGATCTGTTTTTATACAGATTGAAACACTGAGAAATAAGAAGAATACAATTTCCAGGCCAATCACTACCACCTGCCTACAAATTTGACTGGCAAGGAAAGCTTCCTAAAATTGCTCAGCTGCAGTTCTTCATACACAGAGGCACATTCAGCAAGTGAAGTCTCAGACAGCTGAAATATTAGAGTGGTTTTATGGAGATGCAGTGCCTAATTTTGACAAACAAAAAGAGAACACATTTCTACTTTTATTAAGGTACGCTGTCAATGTCACGCTGGCCAAAGCTGCTTCACTCTCTGTACTGTTCATTGATTTCCTCATAATTCATCCTCTCAGAGAAGCTGAACACTGTTTCAACTAGGTAAAACTCCCCTGTAGCCCTCCTTCAGTCTTGAAGTAGGTTGCTGTTTTCCTATACATAATCTTCACAACTTCCAGGAGCTTGCTCAGTAAAAAAGACCCTGCTTCTTAATTAAAGCCTTTGCACTCAGGCTTTGCCTTTCCTTTTCTCTACTCCAATTTCTCCTTCCACATCCCACCCCCCAGTAGCTGTCAACAATTTATTTTTATGGGAGTAGAGAAAGAAATAAATTTTCACAGTCAGACTGAATGTCATGTCCAGCTGCCTTCAAAAGGCAGAAATTTACAGTACACATTCTGCCACATCGCTCCATAAGTGTTGCGCTTTTTCAAGAGCAAAGTATCGACAGGTTTCCATCAGGTGTGCCTGGGTTCACAGAAGCTGTAGAAACTCTTCATGTTGCTTGGAGAAAGATTAATTTTTTTTGAGTGCAAGAGGGATCAAAAGCTTATGCTTCTCTTTTGTTCTCACTTTACTTCCTACCACAACCAAATCAATCTCATTGCCCAGTGCATGAGGAGTAATCTCAGCAAGTTGTAAACTACTGGAAAAAAAAAAAGGAAACAGTAAGTGGGCAAAACTGATGCCACCTTCAAATATTTTTTATACAGAAACATTTTCCCTTTGAGAAGAACTACTTTTCTCCATAATCTGCATTTCCCCTCAGAGGAGAACTGCCCTGCCCTCATTATCCACAGAAACAAAGTCTACTCATTCCCCACTTGTGTCTTTCCCAGTAATAAGTCTGTGATTGAAAGTAAAAACTGATGCTCCTTTTGACTTCTGCAATAGATGGTGGAACTGATCTATTATTTAAGCATAAGACATTAATTGTAAACAGGATAATGGAGACCTGAAAGATTTTTTCCTTCCATCTACCCAAAGATTTCTCAGAAAAGGAAACCAAAAAGGAAGCTTTTATGACAGATGATGGTGAACAAAAAAGAACAGAAAGAGACTAATGGCTGAATGGCTGGACCTGAGCCTTACATAATTTTATTATGCTAGAGAAACATTTCTTTCAAAACAGGAAGACTGTCCTAAGGAGGGAATTGCTCATGCTCTGCAGCAACACACCAGGGCCTGGCCCTGCCAGCTGTGCACGTGTGGCAGGAAGAGCAGTCATGCTGATGTCTGACAGCAGCTTCCCATATGGGTTCTTGTAGGAAAAACAAGTAAGGAAAGGAGATTTGTCTGGGACTCTGCTGAAAGGTGTGAAGCACGGGGATCTGCTTACAAGTGTTCTGCACATAAGAGAGTGCTGTCAGTCTTTAACATCATCTCTGTGCTTGCTGCAGAGCTGCAGTGATGGAACCACCTGACAGTGGCCAGCCAAAACAGCCGGGGCAGCAATGGGATGCCCTTGCTGGCAGCCAGTGAGAGAGAACGCGGAGCATTTGGATGTGTCTGGGGACCAGCTCCCACAACACTGGCAGCTGCCATTTAAGCCCAATTTTCTGCACTGTGCTCCAGTATCCATATGGAGGTCCAAGCCTGCAAGGGATGTTACCTTCCTCACATTGGGGCAGGAAAGCAAACAGCTGGTCTGTGAGGTGCTACACCAAGAAAAACACCTTTCTGAAAGCAGGTTCTGAACATTCATCTACCTTGTTTCCTTCCTTTCTCCCTTTAATAACCCATAATCCATTAAGTAAAAAAGATTACAGGTTGCACCAGAAGAGATATAATCTCATGTTGCATCAAAATGTGAAATTTAAATTTTATGGGTGGGACATGATCTGGCTTTTATTAGCAACATTTCTGAATCTTGTAAAAACTATTATTGCTCTCAACACACTCCTGGAAAAATTGCTACAGATGTTCAGAAAAGGGTGAAGCAGGGGAATGTGTAACTATTTTTTGAAAGGGAATTCAAGAAGCTAATGTTTTCATAGTCTTTTTTATTTTAATTCAATGTAAAATTAATATTCTAAACGTTTCTTTGACAGACAGCATCAAAACTAAGTAAAAACAATCTATACTCTGGTGGTCCTAGGAGAGAAATGAACCTGTCTAGTCAAGCTCATGTCCTACTCTGAGACAACCAGATATGAAATTCAACTTTTAAAATTTACAAACATTTATAATTAACTAAACCCATTAATTAATACACAAGTTTTAAATGCATGGATTTAGTTGGGCATCCACAAGGAAAGCTGACCAAATGTGTCTGATTAACAGGTAATATTACAGACACAGGAGGGTTTTGTTGCTGATGATATTGCCATTATTCCTTAGCCTGTATTAATAGTTGAAAATGTTTTTCAAAACAGTGTCTGCATCATTAAAAAATTATTTTGAAGGAGCTAAGAAAGTTCAATGATTTTGATGAATACATTATAGAGAAAGAATGAGCCAAGTACAAAACTCTCTTTTACGAACTAAGCATCAGGTTTTAAAAGATAGGAACTTTGCAATAGGCAGCTTAATCCATTTTGAAATATATAAATAAAACTTGTTTTCAAAAGTACAGAGCATGCCACATTTCCTACTAATTTCCCTAAGCACTGCCACACTAAGAATTCTGCTTCAAATAGATATGGGGGTTTGGGAGTTTATCTGTTGACACGGGAGCTGTCTTTGGAGCTTAAAATTAAATATTGCTCATCTTCAACAACAGAGAGCACAGAAACAAATGCCAGCATTTCTAGGTATGGATACACTTAAAATTAGACCAAAACACAAATGACTATATCATGGCATTTGGCAAAAACTACTGCTATTTACGCTAGCAGCCTTCAGTGAGTGGATTTCAGCCTGTAATAAATCCTGAATGAATTTAAATGGCAAACTTTATATTATTATACTCTATGACATGTTGTGCATCAGATTACAGTTCTTTACACTCTTTTTCCCCCCATTTTTTGTAGTTCTTGCTGGCAGTGTATTTGAAGTTTTCCTCGGTAACTGCTTTTAGCAGAAAGTTGGGGTTTGCTGTCATAGCAGCCCACTTTTCATCAAGAAATTAAATATTTATTTCATCAGAAAATGTGAATACCTGAATATCTGAGGGGAAAAATCTTCTCAGAACCACTGTGAGGTATTTCTTGGGAATTAGAATTTAACTACCTCAGGTCTCCAGTAGAAGTAACACCACGATTCCTTGGGAAGAGGAAGACTGTGCTACATCCCTGGATATATGGTATAAAGGTGTGCAACTACATCAACAGAGGAGAATGAAACAAAGCATGAGATATAAACTTCAATAAACATGTAGCCAACTTTGCCAGAAAAAATTTTCCAATATAAATACTTCTATGTTGATATATTGGGTTTTTGATGTTTGGGGTTTTATTTTGGTTTGGGTTTTTTTGGGGGGGTGGTTTAATTTTTTTTTTTTGGTTGATTTTGCTTGGGGGGAGGAGGTATCAGAGGGAGCAGAGTAGTGGCAAAGAAATAGCTGAAATTTCACTGAAAATTCCTTTTATCTTTTTTTCCAGATTAAAACCAGCTTTTCAGCAGCCATGGTAACTATTCTCTCATTTCTATCTTGAATAAACCCTAAAATGAATCTGATTTCAAGCTGGTAAGTTTTGCCTAAGCCCACTTTATCCCTGGCTGGCTATATATTTCCAGGGAGGGTTGTTGTCATTGCATAATCTGTGCTTAAACATGACCCAGGTTCATGTTTTCTCTTAAGGAGTCCCAGTCTTAATCAATAGGTCTGATTTATGGAGCAAGCCTGGACAGAGCCCGATATTAGAAAATTATTTTAAATTCTGCTTGAACTTGTATCCAACCATATCACATTTTATGAGAGGTAAATATATACTTACACTTTTTTTGGCAAGTATTTTCCATTTTCTGCACTCAACATTCTAGAAAAAATGAGAATAAAAAACTGGATGGAGACTTACACAAAACATTGTTTGGGGGAAATCAATGGAAGTTGAAGTCATTTTTATACTGCTTTGGGAATTCCAGGCATCCACATTGATTGTGCAGTGGATGTTATTGTCAGCCTCAAAACCTCAGTTTTTCACCCCTAAAGAAGTGCTGGTTATTAAAACAAGTTCACTACCATCCTTGTCCAAAATATGCTGCACAGTCTTTTTTCTCTTTAGGTCTCCAGTGAACAGTAACCTGGAGCATTGCACCAGGGGAAGGAACTTAGCTCAGACCACATTCCATGAAAATAATTGTTGGAAGATTTTTCCATCTTCCATAATCAAACAGGGACTGCGTGCAGAATGAAATGCACAGAGACTGCAATAAAAGAGAGTATGTAGTCCTCCCAATGAGCTAGAAAAAGTAGGTGCCAAATGAAACCATCATTAAAAATGAATGAGAAGCATGCAGAAGTGTGAGTTTTAATTGATTTCATTTATTTTTATGAGAAGGATGTGATCAAATGGGCAGTGATTTGTAGCTTTCCTGAATGAAAAGGACAAAAGCTACCTGGTGGGAACAAGGACCACAGACTGCTGAAAGGTGCCAGCAATGTCCCAACTACTCCTTTTCATTCCAAATCATCAATATTTGAAGTCAAGATACTCTAGCTGTTTAGTTTCAAGAAAAAGATCCCCTAAAAAAGCTTTGTGTAAGCTTTCATGCATTTTTTCCACCCCTGAGAAAGGCAGACAGTTGACTGTAGTCAAGAAGGGCTGACGGGGAACTCCGTGACCGCTCATGGTTATCACAAGCTGACAGTGGGCTCCCAAAGGCTGCTTCTGGAGCTGTGCCAGGGAGTAAAGGGGAGGACAGGCAGGTGGGCTGCAGAAGCATGTCCTGCACCCCAGCCAGCATGTCTACCTTCTCCTCTCCTTCCACAGCCCCTACAGTGCCCTTTCCCTTTATCCCCAGCCAAGAGCCTGGTGTGATACTTTGACAAGACATGTGCATGCTCAACTTTGCTGCAGGAGGGGCTTAGTAGTCTCAACAAGGATCCCTTTTGCAGGGCAATCTCAGAGAAGCAGGGTTGTGCCAGCAGGGGTGAGGCAAGCCCATGCCAGTGCGTGCAGTGCAGCACAGGAGGATGGACAGCATCAGCTGGGGTTCCTGACGGGCTGAGGCTCGGTACCTGAGGCAGCGCGGTGGGAGCAGGATGGGCAGGGGGCAGCAGGGCTGCCAACACAAAGTGCCTGCAGAGACCACTTGCTGCAGGAGTCAGGAGTGCAGGGCTACAGGTTGCCTGTGGGCATTGGTTAGATATAAGGCAGGCAGCAGTGTTATGAATTATTTGCTGTCATCCAAACATTTAGGAAGAATTTGAAAGGGGTCATGTTGAATGTGGGTACTATATTAACTAAGATATCTAGCATAAAGAAAGTGGCTGAGGTTTGATATTCTGGTTCCTGCTATATCTGTATATTTGTATCTATATCTCTTCTTAGTCCTTGTAGTCAGAGCAACCACACCTTTAACTCACCCAAGTCAGGCACCTAGCCCACTGTGTTGTTCTCCAGCTTGTGCTGTACAGCACTCCTTACACCTTCCCATGAAGTAGATTTGAGTAGATAATGACATTTCAGTACCTCTTAATGCCATGACTAAAATAATGTGTCAAATATGTTGGACAAGGGCACATTGATGTGGAGAACACTAAAAAACAATTATGATTTATAAAAAAAAAATTGTTTTCTATGTAATTTTATATTCACACATTAAGAAGTTGTAATATGTTACATCACAGATAAATACATAATGTGTAGTTGTATATGAGAAAATATAAAATTCTATGTGTAATATTTTATTGCAAAGTATATTATATAAGTTATAGCATTAGAAAATCACAGAATCACAGGATTGTCAGGGTTAGAAGGGATCTCTGGAGCTCATCTAATCCAACTTCCCTGCCAAGGCAGCATCACCCAGAGCAGATCAGACAGGAAATGGTTCCACTGAGAATCCAGTCTTACTCCAATTATTGTACCTTCTCCCGTGAAACCTTTCCCAGACCAAATGAGGGTGGGAACAGAAAGTGCCTTGTTTTTATCATCCTAAACTGCATGAGTCATCTGCATGCTACTTTTTGCATATCTTTCATTTTTCTCCCTATTTTTAAATTTCTTTTTAAGATAAACAGATGTCAGAGTGAAGAAAGGAAAGAATATGCATTTCATTCATTAACACCTCTCAAAAACATAAAGTGGCTTTTCTTTTTAACTTTGCATTATGACAAATAACAACAGCTTTCACTAAGTTCTATCCTAAACAGAAGTAGAGAAATATTTTAGAAGTACCTGTGACAGATAGTCTTAGGGCCTGTCCCTAACACTAGAAACACATTATTATTTACTCATTTTTATGATCAGCAATAGGCTACAACACAGAAAATTATTCCAGGAATGCTGACTGAATCCTGGCATGATTCTCCTCCACTCCCTCAATGCTGAGTCTCCACAGTTGCTCTTCCACAGTGGCAATATATTAGCACTGCACCTGCAGAATGAGGGCTGTGCCACCTCATCTCACCTGTGGATTGCCACAAAGGTGGTTTGTAACATGAAATCAGCAACAAACACATAACGAGAAAGATCAAGACCCTCCAGCTGCATTTTCTTCTTTTTTCTGAAACATTTACATGGAACAATGTTGGTTTTGAGCTGGGTTGTCTTCTTCCCAATTAATACAGCGCTTCAGCAGCACTCATTGCAAGGTGAGATTAAGATATGCCTAGGAAATCAGATAACTCCTAGTACTCGAACTTCACTTTACATCCGTTCAGGAAAAGAAGATAGAATCTATATCACGAAATAAATTAGTACTCACTCTTTCACATCCACATCTGAGAGTCAGCCACAGAAACTGGAAATGGCAGCTCCTGTTGCCGCATTTTCAGATCCAGAGTTGTTATGAACAAAAAAACTGATAATTTTTAGTGTGGAGAAACAAGTTACAAATAGCTAATTTAACCACTTTTGCTACTAAAGCGTTATCTGTGTTATGTAAATTACCAGTCGTTCTCGCTAATGATTCCTTTTGTATTAGTGGCCGAGGCCGAGTTGAAAGGCCTTTTGTATTAACACTAAAGGTGTGAGAGAACTGCCCGGGCAGGGACAGTAAGGGAAAGACGAAACTTGAGGCGGGGGACATGCAAATTAAACTGTAAAAGACCAGAGTGCTTTGAGGAGCCGCGACCTCAGACATACAGAAAGGAACCCCAAAACAACGAGCCAAAATGAAATTGAGAAATTAGAGTGATGTCCACGTGTGAGGAACAAGCTACTGAACCTGCAAAGACACTCAGAACCTTAGGAGCCCCTCGCCCTGAGTGCAAGAGTCATCCAAAGCCGGGACCCCGAGCCCCGGAGAGCAGCCGAGTAAGATCTGGAACACCCACAGCTCCTACGAGGACGGGACTTGCAACTCTGCCCCCAGGGGACAAAGCTGTGACTCATCCTCCTCCTGCGAGTTACCTGGGAGAGTCGACGGAAGCTGCAGATCCGTTGAACCACCCCTATCCTGAGCTGATCATTATTAATAAAGGCGTTAAAAGGAGAAAAAGTCTCCTGCCCTGTTTATTTCAAGAGTGATGCTTGTTACTGATTCCAAAGACTGAGTTGTAGTCTAAGTGACAGCTGCCAGCCCACCACACTGGCCTCCTGTAAAATGTGTAAATCTGAAAACTGCATGTCCCTTGGAATGGAAACATAGGCAAACCCTCAAAAGATCAACCAGTCATGCTGAAACAAAATTATTTCTATGCAGGCTTAAATGCCACTGCCTAGCTGAAGTGCAATTACATGAGGAAAGAATGTAGAAATGTAATCAGATTTGAAATAGTTTGAGAAAACAGAAAGTGAAATAAAATCAGCCTAAGTCAACACAGAATTGTTGCTCTACTTCAAAACTTCCATGATTTTTCCATGTCAAATAATTTCTTAAAATTAGCATTTTCTTACAAAAGATTTTGATTTTTTTCTGTTCCTTCAGAAATGTGCAACTGTTCTGCCTCCACGCTGCTGCAACAACACCCAGGGAAAACATATTGCAGTGCCACTGCTCTAGGATCTGCAGTGCACTGCTCCATTGCTTCCTTTATTGGTACAAGTCTGGAACAAGCTTCCCCATGGGCCTGCTTGGATACATGCTCCTCTGGTTTCTCACCTGTGAGGCTGCAGCTCAGCTGTGCCCAGAAATCCCTACTGTGGGTTTGCCAGACACTGCTATCACAAGGACATCTGACAAAGTCATCAGGCTCCCTCCTAAATGTCCCATATTTCACTCACCTCTCTTTTCAGTCGACCCTCAAAATGTGGACAGCTGGGCGGCCTGATGACCCTATCCCCAGCTGTCCTCTTGGCCTTGCTCCTTTCAGTGTGAACCAGTGCTGAAGACCCATCTTCTAATCTATCAGGACAGAAACGTCCTCTTGCAACTCCACCCCCTCCCGCACAGCCCCATTGGCCCATACAGATGCTTTAAAGGGAAGGGATTTGTCCTGGCTGCTTACACGGTCTGTCTTCTTCTGGCAGCATTGCTGGCAACTAGAAGATTCCATCAGAAAGACTGGGATGGGGAACAATATTTTTTTTTAAACTTTCACACCCATGATATAAATAGGAGAATTATTCCAGGGGTTTCTTGTGTTTGCGGTGGGTGAGGAGGGAGACTTCAAATGTCAATTATTCAACCTTTGCCTGGATGAAAATATATTGAATTTTTGTGAAAGAACAGCAGGAGACTACATTAAGTTTATTTTGGAGATTTGTGATTAGCTCCTTTCCAGAATAAAGCAAGAATGATAGAGACCAAAGGTGTGCTCAAAAAATCATTTTCTGCAAATGAGACTTTATCCTGCTGCTGCAGGCTGAGACAAAAATCCCTTAAGAAGGATGTGCCACCCCAGTATTCACCATACCCCATTAATCAGCAGTCTAAGTATTACTGAGAAGCCTTACGGCTTTTATCCCAGAACTACTTTTATACTTTTTTAGTAAAAATTAATTGCCATCTTAACCTGAAACATGTATGTCATGTTAATGACATACATGTGTCAAGTTAACATGGCAATTATGGCAATAATGACAAATCTAAGTGTTAATATGGGAGCTGCTGAAAACAGAATACAGATTTAGTCCAATTCTTGCCATTACAAGCTGTCACATACAAAAGTTATGTGGAAAATGTCAAGCAGCTACAACATCATTACAATATACCTAATCACCGTTTACACACAACCTGGTTACACATTGCATTCTTGAGAGAAAGGGTGAAAAAGAAAGCCAGCCCATACCGTCTCCACCCTTTTCTTGTTTTAGATTTCTTTCTGAGTTGCCGACAGCTAACATAGCTTTTGCAGGCTGAGGTCTGGAAATCTCTGCCATCCCCTGCTCTCAGAGGAGAACCTGCACGTGCAGTCACAACTCTGGGCTGGACCTTTAGTCTTTAAAGCCTGGCTGTTCCTTACACTGCTCTCTTGCTTTTGTCAGCAGGTCTGAGCACAGCACACACCCCAAGCCTGTCCCAGCTGAGAACAAACAGAGACTCCTCAGCCAATCCAGGCACATCCAAAGCACAGATTAGTCCATATGAGGCCTAGGTGTTCGAGGCACCTTTCTGTCACCAGCCTCAAGAGCTATGTGTGATTAGACATCTCACAGCCCAGAGGCTGCAATTCATCACCACTCCCTATGCATCAACCGTGAGATCCCTGACTGCTCCTGCGCTCCTCTCCACCCTCCTGGGTTTGATCCCTTCTCTCTCACCACACTCTGACAGTTCCCATCTTTCTCCCTCAGGACTGCTGTTATTTTTTCTGTAGTGGAGCTGTGAGAGGGGGCTGAGGGATCAAGGAGGGAGGGAGCTCTCAGGCTGTGGCACTCGGCAGAGCCAACAGCACAGGGGTCCTTGGCAGCTGACTAAAGCAAGTACAGCACAGTGGTACTGTACAGCCAGAAGAACAGAGGGTCAGGCTGGGCTATAGGGAGGTGGAGGGAAGCTGTCACACTCTCAGCATGAAATCTGGCAGCTCTGTAAACCAGAGTACATGAAACAGGCTGGTAAACTATTTCCCCATCCCCAAGAATCGGCCCCCTGTTAGGAGCTACCTCACATGACCTCTGCCAGCTTTACACTGCAGCCAGTCTTGCTCTGTGTCTGAAAACCCCACCTGCTTGTCAGAATGAGAAACACTTCCTCAGTTTGGAGAGCCATGACAGGACAGCTGAGGGCAAAGCCTTTGTTCTCTTATGTTCCCAGTATCAGGCTGCCCCCAATGGCTGTGCTTGAAATCTTCAGTCGATCCAGGTGTTGCCTTTCATTTGTCACTCTGTTTCTGCCTGTAGAAAATAGTGCTGCTGGTATCTTCTGCTGTTCATTGCCTTTGACAGCTGCATGGACTGACTGCAATCTGCCAGATTGTATTCTACAGCAGCACTTCACACCAACCTTTGGCAAATCCACCCACCAACATCCTTCAGGGGCTTAAGAAGGTCTGTTGGATGGCTTCTGGCAGAGGAAAGAAAATCATGGACACTGATAGTATTTCCATGCCCGTGCTTTACATTTACAGGTGTATGGGCACCTCAGGCTTTCATAGGAGCACTCAGTTGGCTTGTTCCAGAGGGTTGCACATCTCAGGAGGACTCCCTGATGGGAACTGGATTGACTGGGGCAAAGACCACTGTTCCACTGGTTCTGCCTTGAACTTCATTTGTGATCCTTTGTCCCTGTTTACACTAAAAGCATATTCATTTCCACCTTTTCTGCATAGTTTACAAATATCAATTCAGAGCTCTGGCTGTCCTTTACCCTGTCTCTAACATAGTTATTAACGTTTGTCTGTAGATCTTTTTTATGGGTCATTCACTAGAGAGCATGTTCTTTCCAAACTGACATCTTGCCACTACAGATATCCAAAAGAAAATGGTGTGCTTTACAGTCTTGCTTTTAATGCTGATTGCCTCCATAACAAAGAATGCTTCTGGGAAAAAAAAATTAAAAACCTTGCCTATGGATTCTTTATTCAAGGATCCCACATTACAGAGAGGCAAATTAAGGACACACTCTTCACCATTAGAAAACATCCATTAAATAAAGCTAAAATTGAAGTTAAAATTACATTCTTTTAGTGACTACATTTTATGTGTCAGCATCACTCCTTGGTAAGCTCTCAAAATGGGCTGCCCATTGGAAATCTGAATGATGCCTTAGCTTAATCTTTGAATATCCAATGTGTTCTGCCTAACAAACCAAATTAATCTGTGAGTTATGTAATTGCTGTTACAAAGAAAAAAAGAAAAGAAAAAGGAAGAAGACTCAAGAGGAACACAAGCAGAGCTAATAAAGACCTCCAAGGTTACAATACACTTTATGGAATAAATGGTCCATCCATTCAGCTTGGAACAGGGTAATTGCAAGAGGCAGCATAAATAAAACATCAGAGAAACATTGTCTATCTGCTTTCAGATGCCTCTGCTCTATTAAAGCCATGAATAACCCTAATAAAAATATTAATTTTGTCCTTATTCCCCATTCTCTTATTTGATACTGATTATCCCCTTCTGTGGGACACACAGCCACTCCACAGACAACAGGTGGTCCCTGGATGTGAGAAAGGGAATGGTAACTGGTCTTAGCTTTCCAAGGACATCCAGCTTCCCAGCTTGTGCAGTAATCAACCTCTATCTTCTGTTAGGAAAGCATATGTCTAAGAAATGTTACAAAAGACTCTGCAAACAGTTTGTATGGTCTGTCTGTTTGCACAATGTTCTGGTTTTGTAGCTTTTCATTGTCTTTAGTTATTAATTCTGTATTTCTGTGTCCACAACCTCAATATTGTTGTTTTTTTTTTCATCCTGACTAACACGAAAAGCACAAAACAGCATGGGGGTGAAAATAGGTTTCTGTGGAAGCCTATTAAAAAAACTCTCTCCATCCAGAGGAAAATTCTTTTCTAGTGACCTACCAATTAGGCAGTGTTAATGTGTTTCATTCCAGTGGTATTGTTTTATCTTTGCAGTGAAATTGCTAAGCGATAGCACATGGAATGTGAGAGGGGAATAACAGTACACTAAACTTCTCAAAGTTCCTACAGGTTAATGGTTATTCCTTTCTCAAGGATCACAGCATAGTTCAGATTACATTACAGTTTTCCTAATTATGTGCAGATTTATAGCATCCCAGTTCTGTGGGTAAATTTATAAAAGCTTGAGGAAGATGATGGACTGTTATATTTGCTCAAGTATTCTCACATTTCCTACTGCTGAAGTGGATAATGTCAATGCATATTTCTGCACTACATTATGGAAAAAAGGCTTGAAAAATCTGTGAGTTTTGCCAAAACTGTTGATGAGCTACAGCATGGCAAAAAAAAATAGAGAACACTGAAATGTGATATGCTTTCATCCAAATTTCAGAGTTTGCTTGGACCTGTATCAGATCTTTCCTTGATTATAGACCATACAGGCAAAAATGAGACCCCACCCTTTTCTAGGGATGTTGTAGGTGAGATGTGGACCCTTTGTGTCATTTTTAACTCAAAACTGTCTCTGTGAGATAAAATATTATCTTCTCTGAATAAATCTCTATGTCAGAGGCTATGGTTTGATGCCTGCCTTTGCCACAAGACAAGTTTTCTCTCTCAGAGAAATTGCAGGTTTAGTGCTCACTCTCCCTTCAGTGAGAGCCATTCAGCCCTGTGCCTTGATAAAACTGCTCCTTAATCTTGCCATGCTGCTGTGCCCCACCAATAAAAAAGGATTGTACCATCTCTTGTTTATCCTGGCTACTGATGCTCAGACAACTGGGAGGGGAGATGTCGTGATGTTCCCAGGTGCTGCATGCCAACAGGAGGGCGGATCAGGTGTGGCTGGGCTGACCAGAGGGTGAATACATCCACTGGTGCCTCGGTGTGGGCAACCAGCACAACCCAGCAAAGTCAAATTGCAGAAAGAATGTTCTGGGACCAGCTCATCCCACCTGTCAGATCTTATTCAGCTGCTGCCCTCAGGAGCTGGAAGCCTCAGTTAACCAGTCAGAACAGGTAGGCTTCTGGCTGCTGGAAAGAGTTGAAGTGCTGCAAGGGCATCCCCCACACATGGGTAAATATGCCCTACAAAGCACTGCAGTGTTTGTTGCAAAACCAAGGTGCCACCTTTAATCTATTCTTGTGAAGGAAGAGTTCCTTCTTTTGCCAGCTGCCTACAGCTTCTCTGGAACAAAAATTATACCTCGCAACAATTTGTAGACTTGGTTCATGATCTGGGTGAGATTCAGATTTATAAATAATTTCAACCCTTCCAACTATAAAAGAGCAAAAGGTCACTTACCCGTCTCACCTTCTGGCACTGTTAAGAAAGAGCGGCACGTATTCCTGCCTATTACATGACATGTTTCCTTTTGACCTTCGTAGACATTACCCATTGTTTTATTTGTTTTTTTTAATTCTCACCCTAGGACTTCTAATCATATTTACCATCAATATTTTAAATTCTGCTTCAGTCTTCTTGGACTGAAGTAATTTTCCAACTACATTTATTATCTTTAAACAGGATTTCAAAATTTAACGCTTGCTCAGAGTTAGGTAAGATAAATGCCATTTCACATGCCATCACAAAGATAAAAATTCTTGACAATCATCTATTTTATTTGTTGATTTGGCTGAAGCAGATAGCACTACAAAAGTACTGAAAAGGAACATTTTAACTTTAACACTTGTAGTGTAGATAGAAGCCAGACTGTGAAATAGTACTTGTCTTTATTTTTTAGTAATCTAGGCTTTGGTGAGGAAAAGGTCATTATAGGCTGGGTATGGGGCTACTGCTGAAGTCAATTTAAATTACTAACTGTCAAAAGTGGCTAATATTCATGTAGAAATGTTATTTGTTGCAGAGAAGAAAACAGGAGTTTATTATCATGCAGACAAAGCAGACTGAAGCCTACCATCTGGACACAGGGCTCTAATAGACAGAACCTCCAGGTGCAGGTGCCATTTCTGATACACATTTCTGAGTCTGCTATTAGAGGGAAGGGATGCTTCACTGCTGGCAATTGCCCACCCTTTAATGATAGCTCTGAGTTCACTACATTGGGCCCATTTAATTAGACATAAACTTGTAAGTCTCGTGGCCTAGAGGTGCTTTATTACTGCTGGTCAGCATGGGGTTTTTTTCCTTATGAAATGCTAGTTTTGCTTATATTTCATGTCTAGCAGAGATTTGAGGTTCTTAGGAAAAGAACCCACCTGTGAGTGGGCATACTTTGTGTGCATCGTGCTTTGGTTTTTATTAGCATCCCTTTTTACTCTCATTGGGACTTGGTAGAACAATTTTTTGGAGCAGGAATGGCAGACCAGCTTGTGAGCAAGGCAGTGGTACCTCTGCTAATGATCACTATTTGGCCCCTGCAACCCTGGTATTGCTTTCATTGATGAGGAAATCAAGAGGATATCAAACTGAATTTGTATTGACTGTCTCAGCAACCATCTAGATGCTTTTCTTCGTAGATAATAATACATTATTTAATCCACAGGCTGTCAGCAACTCCTGTTCAAATATTGAGGAGTTCAAATATTCACATTAAGAACTCCCACACAGAAACCTGATTTGCTGTTTTGTGTTTATGCAGCAGGTCTCAGTTGGTGTGTGAGCTCTCAAGCGTCAGTAAGAAACATGATCACAGGGAACAGGAGGATAAAAACATCATTACACACACAAAAAGCTAAAACTGTGATCTGACAGTGACTTCAGCAATCCTTGTCCCAGTCTCCGTTTGTCGTGATGTATGGGTATGTGCTTGTGCACAACATGTGCGCAGGAGAGAGAGTATGTGAGCCCAGAAACACAAGAAAATACACATTTTGTTCAAAACCAGGCTACAAACAGCAGGTAGGAAGCCATAAGGCAGGGGTACAGCAGTTTGTCTTTTCAGCAGGGACTTTTCACACACATGAGTTAAGTAAAAAACAACAGTCTTGAATCCCACCTGTTATTGGTGTAAGGAAATGTGCAGATGAAACAAATCAAATCCTGACCTGCTCAGCAGCACAAGCCTTCCTGTTTTTCCAAGAAAGCTTTAAGGAAGGCTCTTGGTATTGGTTAAAACAGCCATGTAATACTTAAATGTTATTATCTGCAAATTTTCCAGGTTGGTAAGTGGCTGATGTCATCACAGAGTTGTTGAAAAAGGACAAGAGTGCAGCTTCTCTAAGGACATTTTTTGATTGCTCAGTTATTTACTTTGTGTTTATAAACATTTAAAAATGGAGTGCAAATTTTTAATAGATATTGAACTCTAGATTAAGAGCATTTGCTGAAGTGATATGGTGGATGAACTTTCCTTTCCTGAAATTTCTATGTGTTTACTGAAGATTTAGGTGTTTGCTGCTTCCGGATTTTGTTTTATCAAGCTCTCCTATGAATTTTAATCGTAAAGGCTGGGTAAGATTTCAAGATCTGATTCACATATTTGCCTGTAATAAATGATTGCTAACATGGAGGACTGTCCTCACTTACCTACTGTGTTTTTTCTCAGAAAAATGTTTACCTTAATCTGAAAAACTACCAACATTCCAATAATGTTGTCTGTCCCTAAGTACACACATGAGCTTTCTGTAATCACATTTTTGTTGAGGAACTGAGATGTCTTGTCATCTTGTCAGGTGGAGTCTGAAGCAACCCAGTCACCAATAACCAGAGAGTACACAGGTATGAGATTTAAAATTCAAAACCAGAAACCAGCTTTTTGACCAGAAACCAGTTTTTTCAGTTATGGTGGAGAGGAGGATTGCTATGCAGAAAGTAATTCCGTTACAACTTCGACAGTTCCTGTGAGGGGAAAAAAAGAAGAAGAAGAAGAAAGGTTTGATTCCATAACAAGGAAAGAAGTACAGACATAGATGCCCCCATTTACTCCCAGGAAAAAGGCTTGAAGACACCTCTGGCGTTACCTTGCATGACAGCTTTTAATTATGGTATGTTAAGTAAGGAATTCATATTCCAAAACCACTTCCAGCAAGCCAAGCTGCTAAATTTCCTTTAGTTTCATGTTTTACATAAGTGCCAATGATAGGAATAATAGAATTCCCTCTTCAACCCGTGCCCTTCTTTAGCATGGTGTATATTAAGAGCAACATTTTACTACTAGAAAATATCTTCTACTCCAATCTGTACCTTAGGAGAAATCCTAACTCAGATTTCATGAGAAATCATAGGCAAAGGTGGGCTTATTGTGGGCATGGACAAATAATTGACAAGGATTCAAAAAATTGACCTAAGGATGTTCTTGAGAAGTTATGAATATTTCTAGGAAACCCATATTTTGGACCAAATAATGAGATTTGAAAACATTTCTACTCATCTCTGTGGTAGGGGTTGATGGCAAGTTTTATGTCTATTTTAGTACCAGACACATTTCATGGGATCAAGACATCCCATATACATGGCATTGACTATAATCATTGACTTGAAGAGCTCTGGGAGAGAAATATACTTGTACACTATGGCACCTGAATAATATAATGAAGGAAACTTCAAAGGGAATATAAAACATTAAAGAAGTTTATTTTTTCCTTTCTTCTTAACAGACTCAAAATTTATCACTGCAGAACTTGGTGTTCCCTTCCAGGTTAATGATGCTTCCACTTGGACAAAAACCAGGCAAACAAAAAGAACGTCTGAGAAGACCACATATGTGTGACTGAGATCTGAGTACACATTTTAAGTGTTCTGATTTGGAGAAAACTGTTAGATGAGCACAAAGAGATGAAGTTCAGGTCATGCTGACATTAAATAGCTGAATGGGGCAGAAAAAGCCTTATTACAAAAGTTTGAAAAAAGACACTAAATCAAGAAAAAAAAAGGCAATCAAATAATATAAAGCTTAGTAATGAAGTATATCACAGAAAAGTGATATACTCTCTACTGTCTCCAACTTAGAATCCAATTTGATAAAAGATAATTTATCAAACTAAATGATTTAAAATATCCAAAACCATCACTGGAGAGGATAATATGTGATGGGATGTAAGATGGAAAAGCAGTCCCCACCCATCGTCTGAGCTTCTGCTTTGTGTCCCAGATGATCAGAAAAGCATTATCTTACATTATCTGCGGATAACTAAGTAAGTCAATGAACAGGCTGATAAATTTGACAAGCTGGGAAAAAATTGGTAAGTTGTCTGAATAGGTGTAAATCCAAACTGAGCTCAATACCAATGGAACAAGGCTGCAGTTTTAACTGGCTTAGATCCCTGCACCTGTGTTTCTATGCTCAAGCCACCACAACAATGCTTCCTTTTAAATGTGAGTATCTCTGGCAGCTCTCATGAAAAGTTTTGCTAACAAAGCTGTTTTTGAAGAAGTTAATGGAAAGGAAAAATGATTCCCTATAAAGATTCATATAGGGATCATTTACTCCCATTATTGCAATAAGCAACGGCATTGTCATGATACCTAACTAAAATGTTTACTATTGCTAAAAATCTCCAAGCTCTATATCAATTATTTTATCTTGGATGCATCACTATTACAAACAATTTTTCCATTGTACAGATTATTTCATAGGGCCATGAGAAAAGAAAGCACTTTTGAGCAAAAGAATATAAAAGCAATTTCTTCTGCAGCTTTCCTGTCATCAAAGTTTTATTTAAAAGTTAGGGACCTAAAATTTCCTATCTATTTGAAATTTTATATTTCTTTCACTTTCAGTCAATGTCTACTGCTGTAGCTAACAAAAGTGAGAATTCATTCAACAGTGAGAATTCATTCAAAACTCTATTTCCATTAGGAAACATAGTTGCTGAATCTTGGAATATATTACACAGTCACACAGAGACACAGAATATGCTGAGGTAGAAGGGATTAATAAAGATTCTCAAAGTCCAAATCTTGGCCCTGTGCAGGACACCCCAGGAGTCACACCATGTCCCTGAGAGTGTTGTCCAAAAGCTTCTTCAACTCTGGCTGTCTTGGTGCTATGACCACTTCCGTGGGGAATTTGCTCCAGTGCTCAACCTCTGGGTGAAAAACTTTTCCTTGATATCCAGCCTAAACCTCCCTTGACACAAGTCCAGACCATTTCTTGGATCCTGGTTACCACAGAGAAGAGATCAGTGTCTGCCTCTCTTCTTCCCCTCATTAGGGAGCTGTGACTGCAATGAGATCTCACCTCTGCCTCCTTTTCTCCACACTGAACAAGGTGCCCTCAGCCACTCCTCATTCAGGTTCCCCTCAAGGCTCTTCACCATCTTTGTTGCCCTCCTTTGGATGCTCTCTAGTAGTTTAATATCTTTCTTATATGTGGTGAACAAAACTACTTTGCTATTGTTAACTACGTTCCATGATTTTTTCAAATCTAGATTTTTTCCAAATCTACTGTTGGATGAGGTTTGTGGATGACTACTTGGGAAAAAAATAATAAAACCCAAGTGAAAATAACAACTTCCTTCTGCATTCTCAGCCTCTAGGACTGGAATATCTAATGCTGAAAGTTACACTGAATCTTTTTTTGAAAATTACAATCTCTGCTCCGATGATCATTTCAGTTGAGGAATTGCTATAGTACCTTCAGTTTAAAACCAATTACAGACAGACAGACACTTGTTTTCACTATAGCAGTTTTCACACAGTGCTTGATGTCAGTTTTACTGTAAAGATTTTTAGCAAACCTCACTACTGGCATAAAATCTCTTCTTCAAATTGATAAATACTCAGCAAGGTAGAAGCTGTGATCAATTTCCCAGAAGCAGAGAAGGCAAGGGGAAAAGTATGTGAGAAAGTATCCAACCTAGATCCAAAAAGCCAACAGGAAACAAAAGGTTTATCAGTTCCCAGAGCACCTCTCAGTGTGCATTAACTTGCATCAAGAAGTCTAAGAGCACGCCATCTCTATGGTGCATTTTCTTTTCTTTAATAAATGGAGGAAACTAAAGGGGTAGACACTCTAGCTGGATATGGGTGCACAGCCTGAGAGACCACCTTGGAGCTAGTCCAAAATCCACAAGCTCAACACCAGCTCTAGAGACCTGCTCCTCTTGCCTTATCCTTCCTGCCAACAAGAAGGATATTTGGTATTGTCAAAATGCCACGCGTATTTTGCTCCCTGCTTGTGAGAGTATTTCCACCCCCTCTGGTTAACCTGATGCTGACAGTGTCACCCGTGCCACCAGGCAACTTTGCATGAATACCTGTTGCAATCAGGCTGCTTTTTCTTGAGCTACTAGTTGGCTTGATTATCCAGGAGCTTACAGCCTGGATAGCCTCACCCTTTGTAGTTCCCAAAAAGCCTCTGCGTTCCTTTGAGTTTATTGACAAGTTTGCCAAGCCTCCAGTCACATTCTTCTATGTTTCTGGTTTCCCTTCTGCCTATCCTTGCTTCTGCTGGGGCCAAAATTGTTGCCAAACCTCCCAGGTTTGCGTATTTCCCTCTTTGTACCATCCCAGTTAGAGAATGTTGTCGCATGGCAACACAATGCAAAGCATTCATTTAGTGACACAGAACAGTCCAGCTAAAGGCTATTTCAGCCACAAACGGGTTCATTTTTGTGGAGAAGAGTAGACAGAAAAAAGGGAAAATGTCCACAGATCCCACAATCCTTCTTTATTTGGAAGAATGGCTTTTAAATGAAGTCAAGCAGTATCTTGTTTTATCATTCATTTATTTAGCAAAGAAAGGAATGAATTCAAATACCCCACACAATGAACACGTATTATTCCCTGATATCAAGATGCAGATTCGCTTGTGAACAATTTTAAATGAATCTGGTTTTTTTACTATTGAAGTAATCTTGTACTGTGCATGGATTTGTGCAGAAGCAATACATTTTGGGCTCAATTCTGTAAACACATTGAAATAAGTAACTTGTTACATATATACCATTGATCTCATTGTGGTTACTTATGTGATGAGTAAAATTATATTCAAGAGCCTAGCTTATGCCAACCTAGACATGGAAATTACACTGAAAATTAGAAGCATCTCTCTCTAGGCTCACTGCAGTGTTGGTGGAGAAACGCAAGCCCTCATCAGGATGTAACTCTGCCCATCTAAGTATGTTTTCCTAGACGAGACACAGACGATGCTGGTGGCAGCTACAGTTAAAATTGGCCAGACGCCTCAAGCAGAGCAAGATAAGCTTGGACCAAACTGTTTACAGAATTGATCTCATACAGCAAAGCCATTATGCATACAGTCAACATTAGGAATGTGCTCATGTTGCGCTGATTTTATTAAAACTGGTCCCACATTTAAAGAAGTGAATATATTTATTCTATAATTATGAGGGAAAAAATACTGAAGCATTTAATACTATTAACATTTTACTTACATCTGGGACCTCTTACATTCTTTTCTGGTTTGAACAGCCATATGGTCTGATGCTCTGAGAAATCTCTTCACTAACATAAGTGCTTCAGTAGCTCTTAATTTGTATGCTGGAGTGGTATTTTTCCAGAGTCTGGTGTGGATCTCTGGTAGAGCTAACTAGACGCACAGTACCCCACACCAATGTGAGACTTTAATCAGTACTGCTTAACAGCCTGGAAATCAAAGCCATTTAAGCCCCATTCTTTCTTCCACTCTCTTATAAAATTCCTAATCCTAGTTAAAAAAATCTCTTGATTAGTTTTAGCCAAACCACACTGCTTCAACATCAGGTGACTGCAATCGGCTGGAAAAGCTTCTACAGAGAGTAACTTAAAAAGGCCATAAAGATCATCAAACTCAAATCAACGTCCAAGATATATCTGCAAGCAGGGGAGGCAATTTTCTAAGCAACCGAGGAACGTATAAAATAAAAAATAAGCACAAAATGTGTACTCAGGCATAGCAGTACTTTGAGTTGGCCAATGAGTGTCTGTACTGTGCAGGATGGGACTGGCAGTCTTGCTTCCCTCTCCCTCCATGCAGCAGGGCTACATGGAAACAGCTTTACTTAGAGAATTTTCATTTATCTGCCAAACTGTTTGCATTCAAAATAGAGAAGCATTTTTAAATTTTTGCAATCAGCATAAGCATGATTAGTAATAGCAACTAATGGCTTCAGAGGTAATATAATTATTTATCCAAAATAGATCACTTTATCCAAGCAAAAGGATGGAGGATATTTAAGCATGGCATTTGGATGAGCAAGGGACTAGATTTTCACTTTCAAAGGAAAAACCAATGCTTTCATAATCAAATTTTATCCTTGAGAAAATCTGAGAGCCCTATTGGCTTAAATAAGGTTTGCAGGAAATACCCACTTGTTATATTTTTGACAGAAAAATAAGAGCTTTCAAGAAGAAATTGACATCTTTTAATAGGGGACTTGGCAGTGCTAGGTTAGTTGTTGGACTTAGCTTGGACAGCTTCCAACCTAAACAATTCCATGAAATCTGCTTTTTTAGCTTTGTAGCTTATTTTATAAAAAATGCTAAATAAAGTCCATTAAAAATTAATTGAGACTGCACTTTGCTTTGCTCCATGTACTAGAAAAAGCTGTACTAAACTACCTGGGTAGCTACATAGAATTCAGAAGGTGAAAATACTGATACAGGCAGTGCATCTGGGGTCCTTTAAAATTACCTAAGACATAAATATCTAGAGGCTTTAAAACCTGTTGTCTCACAACCTAGCTTGACAAGGAGATCTTGCCATCTAGTTTTTCTCATTTAAGTGCTGTGAAATTTCCACGTTTACCCTGCTGCTTCAGATAGAATTTTGAATATATTTCTACTTGTACTATAGAACAACTAAATTTAGGAAGCTAAATCATAAAGAAAAATAATTAAAATAATTACTTTCCTGACATGTTGGCATGGGAGCTGCTCAAAGATCTGGAACACCTGAAATACCCCTTAAGGAGAGGGAAGTGTGAGCAGACTGAGCATCTGCTAAATGGACTTCTACCTATGACCATGCAGACATAACCAAGGGTATTATTAACACCTATATAACACATATCTAACACAGGTATTTATACACGAAAAGAATGAAAAATAGAACACTATAAAGATAGGCACCCTCAAACTACTTAAGAGTTAGGAAAAAGACGATAATTTCAGTAATTTTAGTTTAAAAAGGTAAAATAAAAATACATAGTTCAAATCCTTTAAAGGTATTGGTCTCAAAACTAATAGTCTAAATATAAAATCCAGAAGTTGGACTAATGTGCTCTTAGTACAGGGGCAGAAAGGAACAATGTTGCTCATATGCGTGTATGTACATGTGCTGCTTTTTCTTGGCAGTAGCAACAATATAGGTTTTATTTTATCTTTTTTAAATATAAAATTTATCTTTTGGCATGAACATAGTAATTAAAATACCATATTGGTTATGACTTGGAGAGTTTTTCTTCCCTCTATTTCTTGCAAAGAAAATTTTCTCTTACCCAGGGAAATCAGCTAATTCATTCCTGGAAAACCAAATCTAATGTACAGTAAAAAATCATAAATTATAGAGACCCAACATTATTATACTTTCTGGAGATGAGCTGGTGTGAAGGCAAGGTGCTTTCATTTGGCTGAGTTAGTAACAGGGAGAACTATTCAGCTGGAGAAAAAATAGGTGGCTGGATCTTAATTACTTTCATAGATGGCAAATGTGTGTTCATTTTACTGCATAGCATTTTAAAGACCACTTTGAATTTTTTCATTTTTCTGTAGAACAGATTGGAAGCATAGTGCTACATTCAGATCTATCCCCATTTCAAAATGTAGCTTACTGCCATGAGTAGATACGTTATTTTCCATTGCTAGGGAAGTGTTTATTGGTACTTTTTGATTTTTTTTCATACATAGTTGTGAATCATTATAATATGTACATGATTTTCTCTATTTGTCTATCATACCATAACCTAATTAGCAAGGGCTCTAAACAGAATGGTAACATTTCCACTCTGTTTCTCCTTGCATACCTCCCTAGCAATCTAGTGCGACGGTCTTTGCTTTTAGCAAGAAAATGAAAGCCCAGCTCTTTAATCCTTAATATTTACTTAATTTCTTCTCACTAGCTTCTGAGAATAGCAAATGCTTCCTTGCTACTATAAACTCTGTAAAATATGACTCAAATCCCTGCAATTTTCTTTTTAGTTATACATATAGAATTTCAGATACAAAAATAAAATGTCATGAATGTGGGTGAAAACAGACAAGACAAAGAAAAATGGTATAAAACTTTGTGTCTCCTCATCTTCCACTACAAAAGGAATTAAAACTGATAACTTAAAACTTAAATATGTACATCAATGAAGTCCAACAAGATCATCACTCGAAACACCATAAGAATGTTCCTCTAAGGGGCTGACTGATGCAGGTCAGACATGGCAGCAAGACGAGACAGCCCTTTGCAAATGTATCTATATTCTCTGAGCCAGCTTTGTCGGACACGTGCATATAAAGTAAAAGCTGGAAAGAAAAAAGCAGACCTATGATTATGCCTACATGCCCCCAAGAGCCAGAGATGGCACACAATACATGGTGCAGTTGTACTGCCCTGTGGCCAGCCCGGTGGCGACTGCCACAGCCATCAGAGACAAGCGTGTCCCATGGGCACGCACCAGGGAGAGGACGCCTGTGGAATGCCACAACAAACCCACGTGCTGCAGCAAGGCTGGCTTGTTAAAGACACAGAGAGAAACCTTCCAGTGTGCCTCTCCCATCTGCCCTCCTCCCTCGGCCTCCCTGCGGGACATGCCCTTCCACGCCCTTGCAAAAATTGAACTGAGCAAGGTGAAGGCTTTGTGTGACTGGGCTCGGCTTCCAGCGGCAAACCGCTGACCCCGGAGGTGTCCGGGTTAATTACAAGAGTGTATCCCTCGGTACAGCCTTAGTACTTCTCTGCACTCTGAGCAGCTGAACTGCAGTCAGAGTGATTTACAGCCCAAGAAGATCAGCCTACAGAGCCCAGAGCTGCTGCAGAGGATCACTAAACCGCCACATTTCTTCTTGTCATCCCCAGCACCTTGTGAGCTCTTTTTTGGCAGCGTGAGCTTCAGGAGACTGCACAGAGGGCTAACAGCAAAGCTCCCTTTTTAAACCCCAAGGAAATAAAAGACAACGCCTAAAAAGAGAATTAGATTTGTACTCCTGGCACAGATTTAAGGGGTAACATTATCATTTCTTTTTAAAACTCTGGAATGACTTAGTCACTTGTTAGAGAAATATGAGTGGAAATTTATGAAACTGAGCGAAGCAATGCAATCCTCATGAGTGGTCCAGCAACACTGAGGGGCTACAGCTGCCCCTGACACTGAAGGCCAACCTTGCATTCTGCAAAGAAAACATCATGTCACAAACAGGCGGTTTGGGCTTTTGGCAGCAATGGGACATTGATGGCTTGGATCGTGCTTGAAATGTCTCTGAACTTCATCTCTGAAGCCTCAATCACATGAGCACTTGAGTAGCACAGGCCTTGGGACTGGGGAGTTACAGGAGGCCAGAAAATACACAAGCCCATTAGTATTCATCATAATTATTGAAATCTGTAAAATAGGTATTAGAATAAGTCTTTGCAGTAAGATGTGGATTGAAGTATTTGTTTCTCTCCTCTAGAATCAGGTTGTTTTTGTTGAATGCCTGGAGGAAAAAAAGAGATAAAAAGATATCAGAAAATGAAAAGGACGCAGGAAAGATAACCACTAAGTGCTCTTCCACCAAGGCAGTTTATGTGGCACATACCTGTGTATAGTAAGCCAGTCAAAAATGCATTGAGAAATACCTGTATATCTACAGAAACTTGCATTTGCAAGAAGTATCTTCTTACGATAATAACATTCCTACAGAAAGTTATCATACTTAATAAAGCCAGGCATTTTCCCCTATAATATTAAAGAACCAATTTTATGATTCTGTGAATACTTTTAATCATATATATGCAGTCCTTCCTATTAGAATGAGTCACTATCTTTTTCCTGAATAAGTATTATTTTCTCTTTACTGTCTTAATTCCCTGATTTTCAAGTGGCAGAAATGTCTGAAGGCCTTAAAGCATAAAACCTGTTTTTGAAAAAGTAATATGGGTATTTAGAATACTAATTTTCAAAGGAATGACTTTTTTTGTTTCTGTAGCTATCTAGAGAGATGACGTGGAATTTCAAAAAGCTTTAAATTAGGTTTATATTCCACTGCTGACTAGAAGATCCAGACTTTTCTTGCTGTTTTTAATAATTTTCATTAAAATGTCTTTAATTAGAAAGAAAAATGCAGAAATTAAGAACTGGATTATCCAAGTAGGATTTGAGAAAAATCCTCATTTGCAAAAAAGCTTTGCAGATGCATGAATAAACTTTGTAATCTGAAGATACTGAACTAGGTATTTTCAAAATGCACTTCCTTCCTTAATTTAGTGGATCTGAAAATCAGAGTTATTTTAAAAGGTCACAAAAAGAGAAGAGCAATTTGGGAATAATGATGAAATAGTATGGATATCATTATAGACTCTCAGTACACCTGTACTGCTTTTTCACAGAGTAGTTTGGCTATAAACGGTAGCTGAGAGTCTGACCCAGAATGTATTTACCAGGTACATCTCCCATACAGAGACATAGCGCAGGAAGATGAACAGTGCCCTTGAAACTGGATCATCAGAGCCAAAGGAATTTTTTCAGTAGATGCCATGGTAAATGGCTCTATTTACTTCTTGAACAAGCCACTAGGGAACACAATTAGGAAAAAACCCACGAAACAACTTGAGTGATTTGCTTTTTTCCCAGCAAAACAGCAAAGCCTGTTGTATAAATTATACACAGATGCAAAATCCAACTTCCTGCCTAACAGGGATTGACAAGTGAAAGGATCTGCAATTACAATACCTCAAGTGAAATCTACTTTTGTCATTAACAATCAGCATAAGCTGAGCTCAAATGCCACTGCGGAACAGTAGCAAGGAGAATTCTTTGGATAGGGGAGAAACGTCTAGGTGCACTGAGTAGCTCCCAGCCCTCTGCTCACCTTGATGGCCTCCACAGAGTCGTATTTGTCCAGTTTGTTGATGTGGTTGGTGATGCTGGTGTTGAGCGGAGCGGGTGACACCGGGTGGATGACGGTGGCGTCGTGGGACTGCTGCTGGTACCGCTGGCAGTACGTGTAAACAAGCAGGGTGAGAAGGCAACCGAGGATTGAGCTACTCAATCCCACTGCGATCATGTGGAACATGTTGAACTCTGCAGGGCAGAGAGAAGAAGGCAATCTTAATTTTGAGGCAGTAGCAGTAAAAGCTTCAGCTCGGGGAAAAATGTAGACAAGTGTTTGATTCAAATAAGGATAAGGGAATTTTCATGTGTTTCCCTGAAACATCTCAATTGTGATGGTTTATCCCTACAGTAGTAAATTCATTTTACCTCCCTGAAGGGACCATTATAAGAATCTTAGATACCCATTCATCTCTTTAAGTAGAGATTATTGAAAGATGCTTAAATAAGTTCAGAATGCAAATAAAAGAGAAATTAATTGCATTCTGTATGTTTGAATAGTTCATTGGGGTTTTTTTCAGACTGTGTAACAGAGCCTTGTTATTATAAATTATGTATATAGTGTACATAAATAGCTTTTTTCTTTCAGTGAACTACAGTATCACCTCCTCTGCTGTTGTTACAGTTTTTTCTCTTATACATAGTGACTCGTGGCAGAACTGAAAAAAATCCTGATATCGTTGAACCCCATTCCTGCGTTCCATAAATGTTTTCCATATCCCTTTTACTGGATGCATATCCCAGAAGAAGCAGCAGATGTTTTTTCCATCCCTGCTTTAATTCTTTCTGGTTATCATTCCTTTTGTGTCTTGGCCAGTTTGTTTCCTTCTCCAGCTCTTGGAACTTTATTTAAGAGGGAGTAAGGAAGAAATGGTAGCATTCTAGGGGGAAATGGGAAGTGGTGAGAGACAGACTCCTTGAACCTCAATAGACCTTTAAGCAGGGCATGGACAGACTGCAAAGTCAACACCTCAGAGCCCAGCACCCTCCTATCTGCTCTGCTCTTCACAGACACAATGGCATCAGACCATGGGAAACCCTCTCCACCTACGCAAGGATTAAAACTGAGAGGAAACCCATTGCTGCATGAAACTGTAGGAGGGAACTTAAAGTAATCATCCCCTGATGTTACTGAACAGAGAAACTAGACCAGATATGGAACCAGTAGGATTAGCTCGAAAATAAACAAACTGGACTGCTTTCCATTGTTATTTTGAACAGGAGCTGTGCTTTTTGATTTACTTTAGGGGAGAAGTATCACTGAGAAGCTCATTTTGGAAATTTCATCTTAGCATGACTGTAAATTTTTGGTTTTTGTTGCCTAAATGTACAAATTAAGGATTTTAAACTGATATACTGGTGCTAGTCTTTAAAACATCTCTTAGATCTTTTTCACTGTGATACAGAAAAGTGGGCCAGTACATGGGTCTCATTTTTTGTAAAACCTAAGGTTTACAAAACCTTTACATGCCTACTGGGTACTTAGAAAGACAAACTAATATTTAGGTGACTTAGTTGACTGTGTCAATATATCAGTTTATCAGTAAAATATCCTTCTACACCTTTATGAGGGTTTCCCAGTGTTGCAGAACTTGGTAAAATGTTTTCAGACTACCACTGCTAATTAGAAAAAAATCAAATGACATTAACTTGGCTCCCATAACAAGTCACCATATGCACAAGTACCCTTTCATAACCTCTGTTTTTTCATTGTCTTTTATTAGGTTAAAAATGCAGCTTATCTGTGCATGGAAGAATACTAGGACTGGACAGAGCTATTACCATGACGACACAGATTAAGCGTGATAGCTCAGCACAGAAAAAAAAAGAAGTCCATTTTCCTTCTTCTTTCTTCTTCTTCGTATTGTTTAGTGGTTTTAAAAGTTTTTCCTTTCAAGACCTATTTTTCTAGCATCACGACTCTCCAGAATTGAACCTTTTATTTACTTTTCAGTTTTGTCTCTGAAAATGAAGCTGAAAATGAGTCCCAGTTAGAGTCTGAGCTATTAAATTTGTTAGCAGGCTGTTTTTCTGCTGTTTATTTGGAGTCTAAAAGAGGTTTGTGCACTTGTTATCCTAAAAAAGGCGGAGCAACAAATTTACAAATTTTGACCTTCTGATAACTAGATTATTATAGATATTTCTTTTTGAGCGCAAGGGTGACTGCCACACTGACAAAGAAGAAAATAAAAACATCCAATAATGCATGTTCTACTCTCAAAGGTCACCAATGACAGATGGATATTTAATGAGAAATCCTGTAGTAACTACATTTTTCTGTGCAAGTAACTACTTTTTTCTGTACAAGTGTAAATAATGAGAATGCAGCATTTAGAAGGTAGAATATTACTAATAAGGGAGTGCAAAAGGTGAAACAAAATCAAAAAATGGAGAATCAACATTTCAGCATTTAACAGACATCTTGAGCTGAAAAGCTTACCGCCACATCGTTTCTCTTCTATGCTGCTGGATCGTGCCACAGATATTTTATAAAAAAAAAAAACAAACCACTTAGGCCAAGGAGAAAAAAATATTACAGAGAACTTCTAGCTAGATTAACACAGAAAGGATTTAAAAATTCATTCTATTACATCCACTTCAATCAAAGGTAAAAAATATTTTTACTATGTGGTAGAATTAATAGAAAGGACCTATGACATCTTCAGGCTCCTTAGTTTCCCAAGCAAAAGCAACAACTTATTTTTAATTCTTGCTCAAAGCATCTCTGGAATAAAAAGGATGAAATACATATGGAAACATTCTTTGTGGAGTTTAGGCTTGTGGAGAAAGAGTTGATTTACTGAAGTGAAATTAACTACAGTTTAATTACCTTGCGTTCAAATGTGCTCATTACTTCCAGAAGTCACATCTAGCACTAATGTGAAAAGTGGGAATTTATACATCTTCAAAAAAGACAACTGCTAATTTTGTAGGTCTCAATAGTAAACTAATTAAATGCAATTCCAGCCTGTATCCTTACCATTTTTACTTTGAAAATTCAGGATAAAATCTGTAGGCAAACAAGCTTTTCCACTCCTTACTTCCAAACCATGGTTTCTATAAAGGGAAGTTCTGCCTTACAAATCAGTCTCTTGAACCTCTCTGAAAGGATCATTTGTATACAAGTAGGGTAGCTGACACAGTATACCCGGATTTCAAAAAAGCAGAATTGTCAGTTTTTTGATAATGTCTTTGCAAGAAAAAAATGAAGAGAGGTAAAAGATACAGAAATGGGCTAGTACTATGTGCCCCATTCTTACAACAGAGGAAGGCTGACACTTCTGCAGGGATTGGTATTTTCAGCCAAGAGCTAGGGAGGAAACCCCTCAATCAGAGGACCTGGATGAGAAAAGTGAGCCAAGTGAACCAGAGAAAGCAAGCTCGATTCACGAAGGTGGGAGTAATGGCATGACCTTATCTGCTGTGTTACTGGTAAAGTGAGGAGGAGCAGCAGACCAGGAGGGCAAGAGACATGGTGGCTTGTTTCAGATTCTGAAAATGCCTTCCTTCCAAAACAAGATGTAGAGCTTATATTGGATTAAGCTGCAGATTCACAGAATGTGGATGTTAATAGAGCTTCAAAAGCCTTAGAAAAGGGAAAGTACAATGTGGGTGTTTTTGCTTTCATACTGACATTTTTCACATTGGTTTTAGAGGAAAATACAATTTGGGAGTTAAAGCATTATGCACCATCCATAAAAACAGAGTTTAACTTTGCTGATGTCTTTGTTACATTGTACTATAGTTTACTGCACAGTCACTCAAAGAAAAGGTTGCAGCACTGAATAAACACAGCTACATTTCAAATGATACATTAAAATGTAAATTTTTCTGTCTGTGAAAAGAACCCTAGCTATTTTTAATGTACATAGGGAGAAAGTCAACTGTTAACAGCCGTGCATTGTGACCATCCATACTGTTGTGTGGATTTAAATGACTCCTGTGATTTAAAAACAAAAGTACAGTCATGTGTTTCAACTAATACTATAGAATAATACATAATGTGACTATTCATCAGGTACTTAGCAGTCATGGGAGATAAGGACTGGAGGCAAAGCTAATAGTATTTGCCTTTCTGAGCAGTTATCAAGGTAAGGGACTGTCTGAAGTGATTTCCAGACTTACAACCCCAGCACCCATTTTGTACATGCAAACCACAAAACCCACAGCAACGTTTCTTTAATAATCCTACTCCCAAAACCACTTAAAATAAAAAGCAAACTATTTCTGCTTGCTGTGTGTACTCATCCTCTGCTACCAAGTAGAATGGGACAGACCTGCAGAATGCTGGGACAGTGACTCTGGGTGCCATGGGACACACTTTCATGTAGACACCAGATCTACACAGACACATTGCCTCTGCACAGTAGACCAACATCCTTGGGCTGACTAAAGGCAAGCTCTGCTTCAGCTCATGGATCTGCACAGTGCAGTCTGGAACAGTGCTATGCCTTGGTCCTGAAACCTTGAGAGATTTCACTAACCCTTCAAGGAGCTGGCTGATGTGATCGCACCTGGTATGAAGTTGGAGTCCACCCCGCAGGCTCGGCTCTCCGTGGTGTTGCCCGTGCACTGGCTGCCCACCGGGAACACAAGGATGCACTGCCGAGCGCGGCTCTGGAAGCCAGACGAGTCGCAGTCAGACCACTCGGACCACTCGGACCAGCTGTCTGCAACAGGCAGAGAGGGACACACATGCAGACACTGGGATTACGGAGTTCACATGCACTGAGCGAGAGAGAAATAGTTTGTATTTCTGAGTTAGGACAGAAAGCCTCCTCCCCAGCTACCACCATCTAGCAGCTCCTTCATTCTGATAAAACAAAGGCAGTTTGGCTTTGGCAGAAGTCTCTGAAATGTGAATGTGATGGTAAATTTGCCACAGACATCTCATGGTCTTGGCTTCTGCCATGGCCTTTGTGTGTGGATGTGAGAAGCCGGAGGATTCTGTGGAGGTGACTGAAAGAGTGATGGCTGTGGAATTGATTCCAGTCTAGGTCATTAGGGTGGACAAGCACTCTGCATTTTTTTATGTACTTGACCAGTAGCAATGAGAACTAAAAGACTGTTCCATTCTGAAACAGGATGTGTATTTAACCCCAAAACAGAAGCATCTTGATTTTTAAAGTTCTCTTTTTTAGCTTTTCCTATTTCAGGTTCATTTCTTGGCTGTAGATTCTCATCTTCTCTTCCCCATTCAGTTTGTCACCTTCTATTTATTTTCTATATTTCTTCCTCTCCTCATGTAGCTTTGATTAAGATATTTTTATTTCATGCCTGTGTGATCTCAGATACTTTCCTTAAATGAAGTGAATTGATCTCATTCCCATGAGGTGGTGTGAGTTTACTGCACTCAGCATTCTTACAGCTCAAGGCCAATCCTTGCCTTCATAGGACTCTTCTGAGTTTGGCAAATAAGAAAGACAGAGCTCAGGTAAACTTCCTTTCTTCTGTCAGCCTTCCCACAGAGATAGGCTTTATGGTTTTGACATAGAATAAATAGTGTCCTACTATTCCAAACCCCTGTTTCTACTTCAAAGCGATTTTATGCCAATATGAAGCAAATTTACAAAATTTCATTTTGGCTCAAATGAAAAACTATGTATTTTCTAATTTTGATTCAAGTTAGATTGAAGAAAATTACAATTAGTGAATTAGTGAATTAGTGAAGCTTTTTTACACTGTTAATCAGGTGGAAAGCCAAGGAAGTTTTACAATCTTTGGGGCCCCTTCCAATATCTTGTATAATTCTAGAATACAAGGTTCACATTTACTCATTACTTTCTCCTTGTTCACATGGGAAAGAAGTTAAAACTCTCAGTCATCTAAGATAGACTGAAGCAGAAATACTTGAGACTGCAGTCTTGAACAATGCCAAGCAATAGCTGTTGTTTATTAAATAGATTTACCTAGCAGGTCAGGTAGCAACTAGGATATTGATATTTAATGAACAATTAGTAACTGTCTTGATGAGGCCTTCTTTGAACAACAGGACAAATATCTTGATACAATCAGCTTGTAAGATCTTGTTATTGTGAGCTCAGCTTTGTCCTTTGGCTTTTCTGTTTCCTGTGAAAGGTTTTGGGAGGGGTTCATTTGCAGAGTGGGTACTAGGAGCACAGAGGCAGATGCCAAAATGTATTTCAACCCTAATTCAAGGGGGTAGGAGAGCTGAGGTGGAAGTCAAGCAAATGGACAGGATTCTTTCTGCTTTCCTGCTTAGTGTGGCACATCCAGGAGCTGCTGTTATCACCTCCAGTGTCAGCTGCTAGATTTAAGTAAAATAAGTATATGGATCTTTACCCTAAATATTTAGTACCAATAAAGCCCTGCTCATTCAAGCTTAAAGGAATGTTGCCCATTACAAATCTTGGCCCAGTTCTCACTGGTGGCAGGGAGCATGCTTAAGCCAGAGCCAAGATTCTTGTCCTGGTATAATTGGGATATACTCAGCAGGTGCCAAAATACTTGTGGGCATCCTAAACGCATCTTGTTGCTGGTGCATTCTGCAGCCCCATCTTGTCCAACGTGCTTTTGACCTGCCAGACCCTTTGCTGAAGGAGCTACATCCCATGATGAAATAGGAACTTCAGAGTACATAGGTATCATGCTAAGTCATATATGAGTGATTGGGCAAGGTTACTGTTTTGTGCTGCTCCTTAGGGGACCCATAAAGGAACTGTGTGAGTCCAGCAGCACCAGACACTTCAGGACAGGTAGCCTGGGTCTGGTGCCGAGCTGATCAGCTTCATCTGGCACAGAGAATCACAGAGGAGGAGAGAGAGGGGGCACATCAGTGCAAGCATGAAACGGGCTCACCCCTGCAATGGTGGGTCCTCACACCAACCTGTGGTTTGAGGAGGTAGTTGGGAGCTCAGAGAGCTGCAGAGAAGTAAGGCACCCAAGACTAACAGATGCATGACTTCAAATTGTCAGATGTGCCATCCCTGGGAAGGTGATCCCACGGCTTTTGCATGTTTTTGTACTGACTCAGCTATCTTGCCTCATTCCTTTGATTTCTGTATCTTCAAAGTATCTGAGGCTCTCTTGCACCTCAGGCTCCTGAACTTGCTCCTCAGTTCTGTGCACAAGTCATGAGAATGTAAAAGAGAGGGTCGACTGGGAGGTGTTTAACCTGCTGAACTGCTTTTCACCTCTAACGTGGCAAGGCTTAATCCTGACATGTCCCATCTTCTTCCTGTGGACTCTTGGCTGGCCTTTGAAGCCAGGTTAAGATAAAGCAATTCCTAAGAGATCCCTTGGTGAAGGCAGCACTGCAGAAAGATCAGATTAATCAATGTAACATTCAAATCTCTTTCATGCAGTATTACACCATCATTTCTAAATGCTCAGCTGCTTTGTCCATTATTTGTATGTGCAAGTCACGAATCCAAGGGCAGAATGCATTTTCACCTCTAAGAAAAGCAGTAAATACTTAAGGTATAAAATACTGTTTTATGCAACATATTGCAGACAGACTGCAACTGGTTACACTTACTGATAATCAGCCACTACTGATCATTACTGCAGCGCTTCCTTTCATGTTGCTGTGATTGCATTTGAGTAAATTTAAATAAAACTACAAATTCAATGACAAAGCTTTTTAAATTAAAGATGAAAAATTGATGTGTTTTACAGACACAAGTCTGTAACTTTCCTTGAAGTGCATACTTGCATACTTTCAGTTGGATTTTCCATTAAATCTCTGTACCCTCAACAAATCCTTACTATTAGGATTCCAGAAAGTTTAGTTTTCTGCTAGTTTTGTTTTGGAAAAAAAAAAGAAGGAGTATTTCAAATGCCAAAAAACCTTCGCTCTTTTCACAACTTATGAAATGTTGTAAATCATTTCCATTTTTTCCATATTCATTTCTGTGCCGGATGGTTGTTCTTAGATTCCAAGCGTCATTACTATTCTGTTACACTGAGCACGTCACTCAAGCAGTGAATGTCAGCAATGGTGTTTCCAGATCTGCACAAGGACAAACCACTCTTCCCCTGGTCCTTTCCCCAAGACAACAGCTCTGCAGGTGTTCAAGTGTCTGTCCAACTTGATCTATGAAGCACTGTGGTTATTTTTGACCCATACCCATGTGAAATAAGAGCAGTAAAAAGCAGTTTTGAAATCTATATTGCAAACATGAGGCAAGGGCCATTCTCACAGCTAGTGGATGACTGCTGTTTCAAAAACCTACGGCAAATTTTCAGTGAGATTGAAGTATCAATAAAATATTACAGAATGTGAAAAATACATTTTAAGCCTCTGAAATGTTATTGTTTTATATGAGTTTCCACTTTCTTGAACCAAGATGAATGAAACCAACCTCCTCCTCCATTCTGCATCTGCTCCAAAATTTGGGTCACAAGCAGGTCAAAATGAGATGAAGACATTATTTATGAATGTTTGCAAACTGTCATTTATAGGAGAGTGGTGGTAGAAAATAAATGCACAGCAAGAGAAATAGCTACAATACTAGCACAATGAACACTCCAGCTCTGACCTTTCAAAGATGCCTTAAAGGATTTCAAGGCAGCTGTGTGACTTCTGCATACAAATGTACAATATTTGTCTCAAAAAAATCAAATAATCAACTGATTTCTATGCTTGGCTTTTTTTTTTTTTTATTTAACCCAATTGGAATTTTTTTAAAACCAATCTGCTTTAATTTTGACAAAGTAGGTACTTTCATTCTGCTGGAAGATATGTAGTGCCTAGAGAAGGAAAGAATCATAACAAGTAATATAATCTATTCAAAGTCTGCCATACAGGGGCTTTTGCCTTCACATGCATAGCCTCATGACATGAGCAGAAAACTTTTGCTATGAAGTCTAGGAGCTTTAAGTGAAACAAGTAATAAATACAGTGTGGCATCAGAGCTCCTTCTTTCCTTTTGTTGTTGCCTGTAATCCATTAATCAGCAATAAATGAAAGTTTATGGGGTTTTAATCTAAATTTCTCACTGAAATTTCATTTTAAAAAAAATGACTTTAATATGAGTCAAAAGGCAGAGTCAAAGTTACAGAAATAGACATGATCCTTAAAATCATACAACTAGCAGGAGTGCTTAGACATTTCATCTACTTAGCACTCCATAGTCATTTAAAAAGATCAGGTCTTTGTTCCTTATCATTCAAAGTTGAAGGAGTTTTACAAAGACCATGAAAGTTTTCTTTGTGTTTTATAAGAAAACAGGGCAAATATTATCTACTTGAAGGACCTGATATCACCTGATGTGATGACACGTGTTGAATATTAACCTCAGCAATTTGCTTGCTGTGAATGTTTGGTGTTGAAACAAAAGCACTTTGTGATATTTTTACTTAAAGTCTCATAAACCATTTGCATGGTCCACTTCAAATAGTACACAATTATACTTAATCCAGATTCAGATACAGCAACTTAGATTTTAATTTTTAAAGAGGGAGGAAGGAGGTAGTCTCCTGTAGAATGTATTCTGCTGGTACTTGATTTACTGTAGCATTGTAGCATGTACGGGCTGATCGTGCATTTAATAAGGGAGAGAAATTATTTGCTCCTGAATAATAGATCAAGGGCATTATGTTGCCTCAGTGGGAATGCCTTATTCTGCGGCACGTAAGGACGGAAGATGGACGGGTACCTGGACATGGCTGTGTGTTGCAGAGTGCTTCCTCTGTGTGCAGGCCAAGGCAGATATCCCCTCCATAGGCTGGGGCTGGGTTTGTGCACGAGCGGGTTCTCATGTAATGCCCTCCTCCACACGTGGCTGAGCACTTTGACCAAGATGACCAGCAAGACCAGCCTCCATCCACTGAAAAGACAAAGAATACTGTATTTTTCCAAGCTGATGTGAGACATATCATAATCGTCTTTCTCATATTCTGTGGATCTAATTCATGGCCTACTGAAATTATTGGATATTTTTAGCTGTCACTGAACATACTTCCCACAAATTTAATCACAATGCAATTTAATTTAAAAAGGCCCTGGTATGCTGGAAATGTCTAACAAAATTACTCATACATAAAAGACACTTTTAGGGGGTATCATAATATCTTTAAGGGCAAAAATCTTTTTTTTTTCCTTTTCTCAGTTTTGAGGAAACAAGATACCAAAGCTTGTTTAGCAGAAATATTGTAAGCTCAGAGTAGTTTTTTATTTATATAAATAAAACCTAGCCAAATAATAGCAACAGAAGGATGGAGGAATCCAGAATTTGTTTCTCAACACAGATTGATCACCTTAACCCTACAATGCATTTCAAATGACCTAACACAGTTGTAGGATTTGATGGGCCAATATATATATTTAACACAGCTCTACCACAGATGTCAGAAGTAGAACAGTGGCAGAAGTTTAAAAAGCAACACACATTGACAAAAAGGGGTTGCCACTTTAAGTTTCTAAAACAAGTTTTTGAAGAATAAATATTATCATTTACCTTCCCTTCCCCACCCTCTTTTGCATTTACTAATTCATGTCAAACTATTCTCCAGTCACGTTTTCATAACATTCTTCTGAAGTGTAGGCTGGATTTCATGGGAGACTCATTTGTCATATGGTTTATGACACATGGCCACAAGACAAGATTTAAATGAAAGTTCATCTCATTGCCTGCACCAGCCTGGCTCCTTAGGGCCCCTGTTCTTAAAGCTACTGCTTTAGGATGTGTTTCTGGCATTTAGAGCCACATTGCAGCCCACATGCCAAAGGCTTTGGTACATGTAGCCACGTGACAAAGTCAGATGTACCTCTCCCAGGGAAGTAGTATTTTCTTCATTCATCTTTTTTTTTTTTTTTTTTTAAGAAAGGAGACAAAAACCTTAACTTTCAAAATTTCCATATCCTACAAAAAAGATTAATTTCTTTTCAAACCTTTTTTTAAAGCATTATCATTTGAATTCTTACGGAAGTAAATTATTTACCATGTCTTTTTGATCTTCTCTGTTCAAATAATGATAGTTTCAATTTCAATGGACAGTTTCTACTGGTTTACTGAAATGCTATTCCATTATTATCATTTACCATAAAAAAAAGGTTACAAATCTGAAAAAATTAGCTTACAATGAAAATATCTATGTGGTATTTGAATTTAAATTCTCTCTTAGATGGAGATTTGGAACATTTAAAAAAAATACTCCTTTTGGCTTTGCAGGATTGCATATCACAAATGCACTTGGTGATTTGAGTAGAATGATTTCTATGTAAGGTCTTCAACATTGAGAAAATAAGCTAGGAGAATTTTGATATTAAAAGCTATACATGCATTTTTAATGTAATTTCAGATAGAGTACAGCTTCAGGTTCTCAACTGCTAATCAAACAGATTATTAATTCCTTATTGCATACCAAAGACTATTTACTAATCCTGTAACTGAAGTTGTTGAATATCCTGCATTTTATTCCCAGCATTGTTTATTTGCAACACCATCCTAAACATCAAGAAAGCATGGACTTGGAACTTCCTTGCTAAGAACTGTAGTTGTGAAAACTCTTGCAACTAATTTATCTGGACTCTGAAGCCTGATTTGACAGACAGGATTTCCATAATCTGGTACTATATTCCAAGTATGCAATTTAAATAAATTATTTCCATTATTAAGGAAATCAATGATTGCTACATCATACAACAAATCATCATGCATGAGAGAGTTTTATACCACCTATCATAAATAAATACTGTATCTTTATAGAGTATCTGACTTGTTCTCTTACTCATTTTTTTCTTATTCATACTTTTCACTGGAAAACAAAATGTCTTTTTGCCTGAGATAACTCTATTAATGCAGTATTATGCAAACTCATATCAAAGAAAGCCATAGGTTATTTGTCTTCAGTGCAGATGAAATATTCTCTCCAATTTTATAACAATTTCAAGACACAGAATCTTTTATTCAGAACTTGCCTCTTTTTTCTGTTTTTTTAAATTACACCAAATAAAAGAAGAAGCTGTCAACCAAGCAATTTATTTCATACAATATTAAGGCTTTACCTTTCTAGATACTCTCTTTTTTATTGTTTTTTTTTTCTTTAATGTGATCTTTGACTAGCTCAAATGAACGATCAGAGGCATGTCTGCTGCAGCAGAAACAGAATTGATTCTGCCTGAGATTAACTACACAGAACATAAATTGTTGGCAAATACTGCCAGTGCATTGTTTGCCAACAAATGTAATGGAGACAGTGACCCCCAACACCTCCCTACTTATTTTTCAATAGACCAGATGAGAATTACAAACACACCTGCATTTGAAATTGCCATTGATCTACAGGTGGCTGAGAACACAGAGACCAGTGTGACTCTCAGAAACGTCACCACACCATGTTCCACAGCTGCTGTGATCATGGCTGTACTGTGTGGCTTTAGATGTAAAGGGAGAAGTGGGTCTGGGGAAGGGGGGATAGGACAAATGTAACAGACAATGTTAGATTTGATCCTAGTTGAGCTAGACAGTGCAATTATTACTGGTGGGTTATTTTAGTAACTATTTATTGACAGGCTGCCTCTAACCTTTCAAGGGCCATTGTAACTACCGCTTTTATCTGTCCCCAAAACTTCTTCTTTTCAGCAACAGAGCATAATAAGGCATCATCATGGTTAAATAAGATCAAAGGAGTGGGTATTTACTGCTTGAGTTTTTACAAGACCTAAATAGAGCTCTGTGGTTTCTTTCATCTTTCTTTAAGTTGCTAAGCAACACAGCACCATCTGGGTTTTTTTCCCTTTTTTTTCCTTTTGTCATGGAGCCCTTAATGTTATTTCTGCCTCTTATAGGAGGAAAAATACACAGCAGCAAGGAAAGTTCCAGTCACTACAGTTTCTTTACATAACCATTTTGTAGAGATGTTGGACAAAAGAAAGTCATTAAAGTAGTTGCACAATGAAAGATTTAGAGAGTCTTTACATTTTCTGACAATTGCTGAGGTTGGTCCCTTTAGGAAGAAGGTACTTTTTAGCTAGGAGTGTGCTATCAAACAGTGCACTTTCTGTTAGAGTAAAGCAAACAACTTCTTGCCTGCTGGTTGTTGCTGAGGTTAATAAGTATTTCTTCACTGCAATGAAAAAAAACCACACCGTAGGGAAGAGGATGTGCCAGGAAGAAACAGTGTACAGAAATGGGATCTCCTGAGGACGCGACAAAACATCCACACAACTGGAGAATTTCCAAGAGACATTAAAGTAAACTGGATAAACTTGTAAAACTTTGGGTTTTACAAGGAAGTGTGGGCAGACACACTGACCTCACCTGCCTTCGTGAGAACACAGATAGAATTGCAGGCTCCTTTATAAGCTGTCTGCATGTTGGGCAGCCTACTGCTCCCTTCCAGACATCTGGGGATCATCCCATTCCACATCACTTAGTCTACTGCTTTTTCTCAGTCCTGTGGGATACTGCTGCATGTTTCAGGGTGGGAAAGGAGCAATTTTTACATCATAGTTCACAAAGGCAAAGCTTATTTCTGTGATACCTTTTATTCATAAAAGCAATGCTGGATGAAACAGTCATAATAGTGCAATGCAGAAACACAAGGTAAACAAAGGGTTCTAAGAAAAGAACAATAAAAAATCTAAGGGTCCACTTGGATTTCAACCTGTAACTGAGACTTTTAAATCAGAAACCAACAGTTGCTTCAAAGAGCAGGTCATCCCTCTTCCTGCTGCCTACAGAAGCAGCCTAGAGAGATCAGCGCACATTATGAGAGGGGCTTCAGCCTCCATTTACTGGAGTAATTTTATTTCCTTCTGATTTATGAAGTTACTGTAGGATAAATTTTATTCTTTTAAATACCTTCTTGTTTTCTTGTGGCCAAGTATGAGTTCAAAGAAAACATAATAGGAGGAAATGAAAACAATAAAGAAGAAAAAAAAATAAAACCAATAAAAAGCAACTGGATTTAGGGGATACATAAATAACTTAAATAGTCTTTCAGGGATTTTTGTATATCTGAAACTCATTATTGTCACTAGCAAGTTTAGTGACATATGAATTTATTCAGATCTTCTCAGCTAAAGTGTCACAACTAAACTAAACTAGAACTACTATGATAAAAATCTGAACTTAGTAAAATCCCAAAATATTTTCATGAAGTATCAGAATTTCAAATCTAAGACATAACAACTATCCTTTCCCTCTGCTCCTCCACCATGTCCTGAGGAGAAGAGAGAACAGGAACTCCTGTAGATCCTGCTACTCCGTGGTGCTCACACAGCTCTGCTTTAAATGTCCCATTAAGGCACATCCCCATGTCCCTACGGAAAGGAATACAAGAGAAGGCAACAAGAAACAAAACAAAACACAAATGAAGAAAAGTTGTCTTTTTCTACAGAGATAACTGAAGAAATGTGCAACACTGTGAACTAGGACAGTGTTCTTTAGGTTCTTTAGGTTGTATCATTGTCAGGCAAACAGAGCTTATAGTCAGCAAGTTCCTGTAATTTTTGTAGACTTGCAGAATTTATCATTCAAACAACACTTCTCTTCATCATCTATTTCTCTTCATAATGTAAATATCTTGCAAATCCCCCACGGATAACAAAACCCTGATATGACTGATTTTAGATTCATTATTGACTGCAGATTAGTAACTCAAAGAAAACAGAAATGTCAGTGAGCATTCACAGTTATTGAGGCTGTTCAGTTCAGTTCTTGCCAGCTTAATGCTGTTCACATCTCTGAGACATAAAAAAAGAGCTGAGGCACAGGTTCAAAGCATAATTCACGAGTGCAAAACAAGAGTTTAAATTCTCCTGCCCCTCAAAGTTGCTTACCCAGATGGAAACAGTACTTTATGAACATGCCTTTACATTACTCTAGCTCACAAACCATTTATGCAGCTGATTTGGGAGAGTGATAGTTCGTTGAAGGCAATATTATATGAGGGATCATTCTAAAACTTGAACAATATGGAAAAATCATCTTCCAGGACCTGGGTGCAATTTCTGGCAATTTTCTGGCACTGTTCATTTTACTATTATATATTCAGCCTTCAAGTACTATGAGCAAAAGGCCCAGTGACTGCTACTAATCCGCATTTACTACTGCAGAAAAAATTTCAGTTTCTCCCCTGCAGGCTTAAAAAGGGTTTAATAGAACTTGTTGAAGGCAGAGTCTAGATAACTGCAGTAATTTTTTTAAGTTCTGGGATCCTGCATTTAGCTATCAATTTCTGTTTATTAATATATTAATAAGTATATTTAAGATGCTGCACGGGTTGCAGACAGTTAACCAGACAAGACAGCCTTGTACACTTTGATAGCTCCATGGGCTTTTTCATTGTGCTAGTCCTTCAAAGCGCTTTGTATCTTCCAGGATGACACTGAGCCCACATTAATTCATTGAGAAGCATTAAGTCCTACTGACTTTCAGCATGACTTAAACACTGCTCAATATACTTCTCTATCACTCCCCTTTGTCAGCAGTTTACATCATGAGAGGTTGATCTTGCCTGCAAAAAGCAGAAGAGGAAGCAAAGCAGAACTGAGCTTGCAGTGGCAGGAAGGGTCCTCTATGGCTTCCATCACACCTCTACCAGCTAACCAGAATATTTCTGGAAGTGTAATGACTGTGCTGTACTGTTACTAAAGGGTTCTGTGCCAGAAGGGAGCAGGTGAAGCTGTCCTTACCCTGGGAGAGCTCAGGAAAACCTTAGCATCAAATTCTTTATTGCTATTTTTAATTCTAGTACTATGGAAAATACTTCCAGGTCAAGGTCAGAACAAAATGCCCTCACATTCCTTAACCTTTCTGTCTCTTTTATTAAAAATTAAGAGAATTCAAATTTATTGGTGTGCTTCTTCAGTAAGAATTTATTTCCTTCCTACAATGTCTGATTTATGGGTAAGCCTTATTCTGCAATAATATTTTACTCTGCCATGTGTCAAAAAATCAATTACATCTAGTGCTTGCAAAGTTTTCCCTTCAGATTTATCTGAGATCTGATTTAGTCTCCTATGTTTTTTCTTAATTACTAGCAAACAGTAATTCTGTAGCTGAGGAACTTTGTGATTCCTGGTTGCAGGCTATGATACATCTAAATACTTCATTCTCGACATCTTTATTCAAATTTGCTTTGCACTGAAAAGAAAAATAAAAATTGTCTCTAAATAAAATTATTAGATAGATTAGGGCACCACTTCTTGCTTCAGAAAGGCCCACCACACTTTATATCAACTGATCTCTTAAAATATTTTCAAATTCAAAATGCAGTTTTAACTTCTGCTTTAAAATTACGTTTTTTAGTCTAGGATATTGTCTATCTCATAAACAACTAGGGCCTCTACAAAGAAGTTACTAGGTGTGTTTTACTGGCTAAAACAATTTCTTTCAAAAAAAATGAACTAGCAGTGAATAGCTGCAGAGCTTAATAAAAATACCACTTCTGAAAACTTTTGACTAATTTAAACTTTAAAAACCTCCCCAAAAATTCAAGACAGCATTTAATTTGAAAATAAACAGCAAGGGTTGAACAATAAATCTAGCCCAGTATTATAGACAATCTGTGTCCATTTAATGAATGTATTTCAGTTGCCACAGTATGGTGATACAATCAGGTATCTGAGAGTTTGTGAGCAGGGCTGGTACCTTACACCACACCACTCACGTGCTTCAAAGGAGGCTGAGGGCAGTGTCCCATGGGGAGATTCCTTTGCAAGGGAAGCAGGAGCCAGTGAGGAGTTGCTACGTGTTAGGTTGCTTCACCTACTGCATACATCCCTGGAGAGGTTTGCGCACATTGGTACAGTGGTCTTCTAAATTTTTGATTTAATTAATTACTGCCAAACTACTTGAACAGTGCAGTTACATGAAACAGAATCGTTTATCATTTTATTATCCCAGAAGAGCAAGGTGCTATGATTCCAGTCTGGGAACTAATGAATCAGATCATGCACTAGGGCTGTGCCCACATGGAGAAGACTTGGACCACAATTTCTTAATTCTCCAAAAAACGTTGGCTCTCTGTTGGTTCCCTTCCACTTCTCTCCAATAGAGCTTAGTGTAGAAAACACGGATGCCCTTCACTGCCTCTATGCTCAAAAAGAAGCTTCACCTCTTCCCTTGATCTCTTCACACTCCCAGACAGAGAAACTAGAAAATGAGCAGCTGAAGCTACATTCCTCCTTGGATACAGCAAGAAAATTGCAGGAGAAAGCACTGGCTGGTTGAACCCAAGTGCTTCTTTAAGAACTTCAATGGCTCAACAGGTGTTTTCTCAGATCAAAACTGGGATCCTCAATAGAAATTCCCCATGGATCTGCCTCACCAGAAGGAGAGCTGGGGGCTTGAGTGCCTCAGGACATTCAAGTTTTCCAACAATCCTACTGTTCCTGTTAGCAATAAAACTGCAGAGAAATTTGCTTTCAGCGAAGAGTCAGAATGTTCACAGAGCTGCTGGGTTTGTAGACTGTGTGCCAAAACATATTGCTCGGGTTCAATTCAAGATGGAAACATGTTTTTCAAGAAACTGTGTTCTCCCAACAAGGAAGTGTTTTCTGCACAGATCTTCTGCTTAAATTCTGATGCAAGGAATGGACAGTGACTGTTAGAGGGCTTAAAAGCTTAGGGAAAGCACTGCAAAACGACTGGAAAAAATACTCATATTATTAAAAAAAAATGTATGCAATGTATCCATGATTTCAAGAATACAATTTTAATTTGAAACCATATATGTATATATTAATACACATATATGCTTTAAAATAGTGGTACACATATGTAGTACGTATATTGCCATAGAATTTTTTCAGGTCTGCACTTGAATAAATGACAAAATCTTCAAGTCTTCAACAAGAAAATATGAAGCACTGCTATGCATAATTAATACAATTAAAGATGTATGAAAGCTTATTTCTAAATGTATTTGTTGCTGCTGGAAAGAATGGAGTCATTCAGTCTTCTTTCCTTCTTCCTCTCTATTGTTTCTTACCTTGTACTCTCTTTTCCTAAACCAACAGCACCTTCTTTTCTTCATGTGTTCTCCTATATCTTTCCCCTTCCTTTTCCTACAAAGCCTCTGCAAAGTTCAAAAGCCTTTCAGTTTGAATGCTTGTTTTACGAAGGGTGAGATGCGACTGAAACCAGGATTTTTTTTTTCTCCTTAGGTTGGAGATGGAACAATGATTTTTAATCCAAAGTAGTTTCTTGTAAACATATATTCTACTTGTAATCCCTTTCATATAACAATAAAACAACTTTAAATTAAGGAGAAACTCAAGATTCCAAGAACAATCTTTATGGACTGCTTGAATAACCATCTAATTCGGTGATCAGTTGTGAACCTTATTTGCTGGCAACTCTACACTTAAAAGCTAACACAGATTTAATGCCAGCAATCACTGTGATGAAAATAATATTTTGAGTTTAAATAAAGACTAGGCCAGATTTCATGTCTTGCCAGAATTCTTATGTCTTTTTTTTTCCTATAAGTTTCTATATTAAAATTATATTTTTAGAGTCAGTCTCACAAGTGAAAAAAGATATAGCTATTAATACTCTTGACGATAAATTTATTGACATCACATGGGACTATTACCCAAATCCACTCACATTATAAAGGTAAATTTGAGCTATAATTGATTCAAGAACCAAAACAAACCCAAAACTCACCAACTAAAATAGGAAAAAAAGAAACCAAAACCCAACCAAATACGGAAGATATAAATTTGAGGATGAGCTATTTTGTTTTAACTTCTTTCATTTCATTTGAAACTTACCTGGGCAAGGCAAAATGTTGCATTCCTGGTACTCCAGAGATGGGCCAAGGCAAGGAAGTCCCCCGTACTTGGGCTCAGGATTGCTGCAGACCCGTTTGCGATTCCGGATACCTCTACTGCAGTCACGACTGCACTGAGACCACGGAGACCAGGGTGACCAGGCACCATTGATGGTATGAGCAGAGTATCTTCCAGAACGCAGGAAGTCCCCTGACAATCCTAATAAAATAAAGATAAAAAAAGTAATACTGAATTAAAACAGTATCTCACCTCAAAGCAACCTTTTCCTCTTCAAATTTACTCCTAGGCTTCTAATAGTAAATAATATGAACAGTAGAGTCCTGTCCTTTAGCCTCACAATCCAAACCCTAGTTTAATCTCAAGAATCTTTTCTTTAACAGAAATTTCACAATCACTTACTCAGAACTACAATTAAGAATTGGATCCAACACTTTTGTTAAAGTTTTATGGTCGCAATGACTGAACTAGAGAATTTACTCCACCAAAGAATGATAAAAATTATCTCTCTCTTGCACAGGAATTACCATCAGAAAATCTCCAAATATATTACATAGATATAATTGCCTCTGCTTCACAGGAAGAAGGTGACAAAGGAGACAGGCTTGAGCTTCCTGTGACCACTCACAGAGCCAGCTCCCCTGGTCCTCCTGCAGGGCTCTGCTTACTTAATTCACCCAGGCTCCACTGCTGCTGGCTGTGCACAGAGGCTCACGGGTATCCCATGCACTGTGCTTATCCTAGCCATATTCAGACTTTAGATAGTGTCCACTAATAATTCCACAAAGTCTAGCAAAACGACCCTTTTGTGAAAAGCAATGTTTTGCCAATTTAAAAATCAGTTTATTTTCCACTGAGTTGAAGTGTTTTAAGCCACATATCAGCTATGGGATCAGCTATGAAAATTCCTTTTTAAAATAATCATTTTTCATCAAACGGTAACCATATTTTCTAAGTAAGTTTAGTACAGAGAAAAGGCACTAGATTAAACAGCAATGGATGATGTCTGCTGCTTATCAGTGAGAAGGGACACACAGATCTTGTACACAGCATCCAACCAATAGACCTGGATATATCCCTGGGGGGTGAAGTTCTAATAATCTGCAGTTCATTTGAGTATCTCTGTCACTTTGGGGCTTGATCCTGCAGGTGAAAAGACTCCCTCAACTGTACTAAGCACAACACTGAAATCACTCTTGAGTTGTAGCTTTTCCTCTAAGCATCATTACTAAGCATCTCCACCAACACTGCTGGGATTTCCTACTGTTGCCAAAGCAGTTCACCTTTCCCAGTGGAAACTCTAAGATTGACGGACCAATAACTGCAGCTTTTATTACAAGTACTTATTTAAGTACCTGTGATGAGAGAAGGGCCTGTGAATGGTACTTCAGCCAGCAGAGGATGTGGCTGACTCTCTACGCTGGAGCTTCAGTATTGACAACATAAGTACAGATGAATTGCATCAACAGTGGAGAAATACAGGGGGATTGTTGGCAGCTCTAACTGCAGCACAAATGTCTATTCTTAAGAAATTGTTTTGGGCCATACCCACAGGCATAGGCACTGTGGAAGTATGAAATGGAGATGAAGAATCAGAAGCTTTACTGAAGGATTCCATGAAAACAGACAGAAATAACAGACTGCCCAACAGCAGTCCTGCACTGAACAGAATCAGCCTTTTGCATAACCATGATGGTGGAGCCTCTTATTTACAGTGTCCACCCTATTTCTATCCATGCTTATGGCATTAGTAACACTGCTTAACTTCTTCCCCAAGAAATACGTCCACAATCATCCCAAAGTAGATGAGGGTTTGCATGTTTTTATTCAACGCTTGATAAAGTGCAATATTGAAATGATGATGCATTGACACAGAAATACTGGTAATAAGAAACTACTGAAATTAATAAGACAACTGCAGAACTGCAGTATAAAAATGACTAAAAGTGGATAAAACCTTTCAGGAATTATAGAGGGTAACTATTTCTCTCCTGCTGAGCCAGATTCTATTACACAGATATTAAAAGCAGCATTTCAAAAAACATGACATACATTCAAATGCAAAAAGGGGAGCCAGTACAGAGAAACAGAATGTGAATTATGAATACAGGTCCACTTTCCTGCTCTGTGAGACCCTTTTTATGCAATTTTGTATCACTTGGGTCATGGAAATTCTCAGCTTATGTACACAGTGAGCTCTGAAAACAAAATAATAGTATATTTAATAACAGAATTCTAAATCAAGGGGGATTTTAAGTTATTAAATTAAAAGCAATGCAAACAATGAAAAAAGTATTAATCAGACCAGACTGCCTGTCATTCCATTCACAAATCACTGCAGGGTGTATCACTATGTGCTGGTCAATCCATCACACACTTCATAAGAATACTAGGATATTTCGAAGATATTTTTGCAGGATATGTGTGGCTTTTTAAGTCCTAAGTAAAACGTGCAACCTTGTTTGACATTATGGTATTAGACTTCTTGTGATTTAAATTGGGGACTGGGGAGTGGAATCTTCTAAGGGAAAGCTCTAAGGTAGTTTAGATCTGAAACAGAAAAATATTCTAAAAAGAATCTTTTCAGTGTGGAGTTTTGTCGGCAGCAAGTGTTCCCCTGAGTTTTCTTCTTTTCAAAGCATTAAAAAATTTATTATAAGGACCAATCTTTTCACAGTTTTACAGTAGTTAATAAAGTGTTCATAAAGGGGCTTTTAGAATGTTCTCTTCAGACAGAAACTACACAATAAAAAATTAACATTATGCCATTACCAGCATGAAAAGTGACAAGATCAGTTCACATTCTGGAAACACTGTTCTGTATATTCCTTAAACAACATTAGATCCTTTTACAATGAGGGGACAAGGTGTGCAGAAGAGGGGAGAACAGTGGATATTATCTCAACTTTAGTATTGGTTTTAAAACTGACTCCCATAACTTCCTGCCAGACAAGTCAAAAAAGTATGAGCTAGATAAGTGGAGAGTGCAATGTGTTGGAAACTGGCTGAGCAGCCAGGCCCAGAGGACAGTGATCAGCCATGAAGAGGCCAGAAAAGTCACGAATTTCAAACCTGATTAACACCATCATTAATGACCTGGACAAGTTTGCCTTCACTGTGAAGACTGGCTGATACACCAAAGGGTTGTGTCACACTTTGACAAGGCAGAGAGAAACCTCATGGAGTTCAACTGGGGAAAATGCAAAGTCTTGAATCTGCACAGGAACATGCAACCATGCTTTGAGGCCAACCACCTAGAAAGGAGCTCTGCAGAGAAGGATTTTGGGGTTCTGGAGGACAGAAGGATAAATGTGAGCCAGCAATGTGCCCTTGGGGAAAAGAAGGAGTTTGGGTTACATGGGGAAGAGTTTTTCCAGTAGGTCAAGGAAGGATCCTTCCGCTCCACTCAGCACTAGTAGAGAGCCCATCTGGGGCTCTGGACCCAGTTCCTGAGTCCCTCAGCTGAGAAGTCCTGTTTATTAACTGAGGTGGTAGAGGGTATGGGGGGCAATATAAAATTAATCACAAGATTACATTGTAGAATTTGCTCAAGAAAAAATTCTTCAGAAAGTAAGTGTATATACAGCACCAAGTCCTAGACTTATCACAGTTTACATCAAATTCAACAGGAGAAAGCATAAATAGAAAAGCACTGTAATCTTTCAGAGCAAGTGGCACGAAACTGAAAACTCCAGATTGTCTCATTAAACTGTGGTTTTCTTGCTTGCTGCTTCTGTTTGCAGTTTGGGCCACTTTCAGATTGCTCTACATCCAACTCCAGAGACAGAAACCAGATTGTGCCACCCAACAAAATCCAACATTAAGCTGCTTTTCTCAGCTTACTGCTCCCAAGATAAATATATATAGTCAAACCAGGATGCAATGGCCAATGCCCTTGGCATGGTAGCAGCAAAAGCCTAGTTGCCAGCCAAAACAAATCTTAATTAAAGCCCATCTACAGAAATACTTGTAAAATCTGCAAAGAGAATGATCAGTCATAGCATCATCAATAAACTAATGAATAGCTTTCCCAAGACAGACAGAACATCTGTAAGTCAAATTCCGATCCAACCATTATGACAGGTTCATCATTCAAATGTTTTAAACTAAATTGTTCTCAGAAAGCCCATGACTGACTTAGAGTCTATGAACAACTAGAAGCAAAAATTTTGCTTACAGCTTACCAAGAAACTCATTTTCAGTTGTTCAGAAGTCCAGGAAAAAACTGCTGCCCACTGTGGCTAGAAAAGGGGATTTAACTACTTGATCCCAGTACAATTTTAAAAAGCAGCTGTGCTTGTTTAAGGTGAAAAGTTCCACAAGTAACAGCAAGTACTGCAAAAACTTCAGTAAAAGCCATGACAGTGATTTTGCGGACAAAATAACCATCAACTTCTAAGATCATGGAAGACAAAAGATATGAACTGAAATCTAAACAAAAGACTTTTCTCTAATTTCAAGCACTTCTGCTTTGTTCAGCATCAGTAAAATTACAGAGAAATTAGTACTGCCCTACTGATGATTTCCTTATTCCACAATGCAAATATAACTGAAAACAATGGCCTAATTAATTTACATAATTCTGATATAAACCAAGATGATTACATGATTTATAAGTACATTTTTAAAACTTTTTGGTTGAATTGAAATAGCTTCATAAATACACAAGAAATTAATTCTGTCTGAAGACATGTTAACATGAAAGTCCCCTGCCCTGACTAGTACACGAGAAAAAAAATATCTGCCTTTGCAAAAGCTTGTAATGAGACTATGGTTGGCCTGATTCTGCTTGAAAACTGCAACTCTCTCAGCCAAGTTCAATTAATTTGCCTTAAAAGTGAGGCTCTCTTAAAGCACATAGTTTAATAATAATTTCCTAGTCTAGCCTGTAGCTAAGTAATACAGCCCTAAGTAAAAGAGAAGTAGCTCTGACACCTGATAAATTATATTACTTGACTGATTTATGACTTATGTCCTCCAGTTCCAACCTAACAAAGAAAATTCAATTATCCAAGCAGTCTAGGTTCATGACTTTGGGAAAAGATGATCTGAAGCCAAAATTCAGGTATCCTGAATCATTTCTAAGTGACAGCATGAAACACTGCTTGAAGTGCAGAGGTAACAAGGATAAGCAAAGATTCTTTCAGTGTTGTCACTTTCTGAAGATAGTCTGCAAGTTATTTGACAATATTATTGAAGCATAAAACTTATATAACTTCAGGCCTAAATACCTGTAACTTATAAAAAACTTTATAAACCTTCAAAACATAGTAAAATTGAACTAGTAAAATGTAATGGCAAACAGCAATGCAATGCAAAGATGACATATTTTAAAAATCCAAAGAGCATGCAGATGGAGGATGTCATGTTAGCATGATAACTTTATTTCTTGTACATAGCTTTTCTGTGTTTAATTATTTAACCCCAAAGTTCCACTGAGTTGTGCTTTTTCAATCAAACTTGAATTTGTCATCAAAGTCAGTTCTAGCTTCCAGAATTCATTTTGTCCTTGTTCAGAATACCACAGCTTAGCTTCAGTATGACAGTATAAGAGATAACATCTCAAAACATACTCCTCCTGACTACAGGACATTCCTGATTATCAGCACATGTTCTATTCTGTAAAAATTCTGAATGCACTATAGATTTCCTGTGGGTAACACAAGGAAAGATTTAATTAAACTTTTCACAAGAGATCATAGCCTCTAGGAGACTAATTCACACAAAATCACATCCTGCCTTCACAAATAACTATTGTTATGAGGTTTGAGATAGAGAAAGCAGCAACAACTATGAACCTAGGTGCAGATTTCCAGGTGCCTGGGAAAAAAAAAAAAGCAAACAAAAGACTCTTTAAGAGAGAAATTACTGAAATTAGAAGTATTGCCTTTGTTAATTGCCTTCAGAAGGTATTTTGGAAGTTAACCCGGTCTCACTCTGGCCATGTCAAAATCAAGTGTCATGTCTAAGCCCACCATTGCTGTGTGCATTGTACACCATGGAAAGAAGGCAGTATCTATTTCCAGAGGGTGAACTGCACTCATTATATCAGATGTTTATCTTCAACGGATCCCTCATTCCTCAGGGGGCTGAAGTTCTCTTTGTAGACTAGATTCTAGACTTTGGTAAGATAAATTCAACCTAGAAGTATCAGGCAACCTCATACCTTGTGAAGTATTTATCCCTGGGTGAAGAGATTATGTTTTCAATAAAATTATTACTGTTTATATATCAGATAATCTTACAGAGAGCCAGCATGTCTAATGTAGATATTTAATATGTTTCATAAGCACATATCCAAGCCTAGGGTAAGGTAATTTCTATACTCTGAATGCTGGATTGTACAGACAGTGCATTAAGACATACAACAATTTACACAATCTCTTTCAGTTTATTTGAAATAGCTGTCTCTTTCCTACCTGAGCACTACATGAAAACCCAGAGGCAGGGAACAAGATTTATTTTTCTTTCCTCCTAATCAAACTTCAAATCAGAAAAGCATGAATACAGTCTGCAAATCCTACTGCTTACTTGATTGAGATGGAAATCTTACCACACTCAGGAGGAGTCTAGTGGGTTTCTGGCAAGAAGTTCTATCTCTAAGCTCAGACTGCAAAGAAAGTTTGCTTTGCTAGCATCTGACAGTGAAACATGATTCTGTTTAACACGGCGCGACTATAGTTGCACAGTGGGAGATTATAGGCAATGAGAAAATTTCTAACAAATGGCTCCTATCTGCAAGGAACAGAGAACTGATCTCTGCAGAACACATCTTTGGTAATGAGGTATGCCAGGCACTCTGTAACAGAATTAATCTTTCTGTAAAAGCCAGAAAATTGCTACAATTCAACATGGAGATAATGAAAATAATGTTTCACAGCATCCAGGCTCTGGTCAGGTGGAAGTAAGTTATGATGTTTTCTTGCTATCCAGGTGAATGCACCTATGAAGGTGTCTGCCACAGTTCATGGTTTCCCATTCTTGTGACTTCCCTCTGTCCCAAAAGCCACAGCTACACTACATGACTCTTATTCATGTATTTTGTTCCAGTGAAATCAAGGAGCAGTAGAATGGTGTTGTGTTGGCCCACATCTAAACCTGGGAGCGGGGAAGTGCTCCTGAATGCTTTCAGCTCCTGAGTGCTGCAGTTTGGATGCAGTCAGCAAGTTTAATCTCATCAGCAAATCAAAATGGTGCCCCCTCATCCCTCCCTCAATAAATATTCCACTCCATACTGTGCTGACATCCATAATCAGAAAATTATTAAGCAAACAGTCTCCAAATAAAATGTGCTATTGTCACCAGAAGTGTATTGGTTAATGCAGCCACTTGGAACACCGATCAAGTTTCACCTTTCATTACAGAATAATTACAGACTCACAGGCCAAAATGAATCAAAGAATGAGTGCAAATTAATGACAAAGCCATAAGGGCACTCACTAGAAAGAACAGACAGATGTATAATAGTTTCTGCCCTGTCAAGTACTCAATAAAAAGTACTTAAATATTCAGTAGTTTTGGGATTAGTCAGCAAAAATCCTTCATGAGATGAACATTTCTATAACTATGCAACAGGATTGGGGTCATGCACATACATTTCTCTAGTGATGAATTATTTCCAAATGAATCAAAGCAGCAGCTTCAGCAAGATGAAAAAAAAAAAAAAAAAAAAAATACAATGCCAGGAAATTCAGGAATATTATGTTCAGAAGAAAAAAAAAAACAAAACAAAAAACTTCATGCTAATCAGGCAAAAAATGCACCTGAACCACCATCCCCACCCCCATCACTTGCACACTGAAAAAATGCTTTATTTAACAATCTATAGGGTTTGTTACTTCTGCCTATATTCTGCAGGAGTCTGATTATGCATCCAGCTCCAGGAGAGGTCTTGTGATTATGACTTCAGAGCTGAGAGGTGTCTCCATGCCAAGTTTGAATTTCTTGCAGCAATGTGATCTATAACAAACTGGCTCTTCTCTGGTTTGCCCTACTGACCTCCTCTCTTGTCATTTGTTGGCTCTCTTACATGCTGCCATTTCAGCTGTCAGACCAGATTATACCTATTTACTTCTGCTTGTGATAACTTTCCCAAGTCTGCACTGCCTGGTGAGAAAAATTTTCTCATTCTCATTTAATCTCATGAAATTTTAAAAACATATCATCCATGTCTAAGTGCTGGAAGACAGCAAAAAGCAGCAGCACCACCTTGAAGTCTCATTAAGGACAAGAGACAGGTCGTACACCAACCTTAGCAGAGCAAAATCTTTGCTCAATAAAGTCTGAAATTTAGTTTGGATGAAAACAGGATAGAAGACATTTTTGACAAGAGTTGCTCCATGCCAAAATCTGCCTTGCTATCCAGACCAAAGAGAAACCCCAACATGTGACATTGTAGATTATCTGAAATGGGAATGACATAGAGCACAAAACTAAGTCTTATCTGGAGTACCACTGCTTTTGTTTTATGATTTCACACACTTCACTACTGTATATTTCTTCAAAAAATTGTTAACATCCTGCCCCCTTTCAAAGAGAAACAGATGCCAAGTGAAACAATAAAGGTTTTGTACAGGATTAAGGGTGGGGGAGCGGTGGTGACGGGGGGAGAGAATGGAAGTTTCTATCATATTATCACAGAAGCCAGCTCTGCAGCCTCCTCTGCTACCAAAACCTTGACATGTAAACTTAGTACAGGCAGGAGCTTAAAACTGGCTTTCACAATAGTTGGTCTGTCTGAAGAATACTGAGAATTAGAAAGTCCAGGGACTCAGAAACTGTTCTCTCTTTGTGGCCTTAGATAAGCCAAATGCCTTCAGTTATCTTTTTTTTTTTCAGCTAACCTGGGTCTTGTGAAGATACAAAAGACAATGTAAGTGGAAAACAGGCCTATAAATATTAAAATATAATAATAAAAGCACAATATTTTTTAAATTATATGACTAAAATATAATACCTTAAAAGTTACACTGATATACAATTAAAACTAGTTAATCAATGACTGTCACAATTTCTCCTAGTTTTAATTTTTTTATACTAACACAAAACTAGGTATTACTGATAGGAAAAAAATAAAATTCTGAAACAAAGTAATTTCAATTTAAAGTCATCTAAATTTGAAAATATTTTGAAGGAGTTTGGTTTTCAGTCTCAGAAATGAACAGAACTTTCAATTACCAGCAAAAGCACAACATAAAATTTTATAAGAGAAATTATCCAGTTCATAAATTCCTTATTTATTTAAACACCTGCATGAATTTTAGAGTTGCTACTTTCAAACTACTGAGCAGAAGTTCTTAGAATATTCCATAATCTGGCAATATGTTAATGTTGCACAAATTCACCCCTAGTAAAAGCTCAGGGGAGTATAAGGGGTAACAGAATCTTACAAGATCAGGATTACTGTGAAGAGAATTAAAATAACCTGGCAAATCTCATAACTGGTGATGAAAGACACTTGCTTAGGCCGAATGATGATGCTACATCCAGAAGAAATACAGGCTATGCTCCCTACTGGGATCACTGGGCCCTCCTTTTCATTATCAGTTCTGTTACACACAACACCAGCAAGCAGGAACCTCCGCTCTGAGCTGAACGTGGAACTGCAGGCATGTCAGTAGCAGGGGGCAGGGTGAGCCCCTGGCTTTGCTCACCGTCTGTGGAGCAGCCGCTGGTGCCGTCGCTGGAGCAGTAGCGCATCTCGATGCGCTGCCGCCCCACCTCCAGCAGGTTTGGGTCAGGCAGGCGCGCCTTGCACGTGTATCGGAAACGCTGCTCGTAGTGACCGCCGTTGTCTGAGATGTTCACCGGCGTCCAGGGCGTCCAAGGAGTTGTCTTTTTTAACTCTGGGCAGGCGTTGGTGTTACAAGGCTGATATTCCTGAAAGAAAAAGGTCATCATAAACACAGTCATCAAATACGACCTTAAAAACACTCAAGAAACACTCGGACAAAAAGATAAGCCTTTTTAAAACATCCTCGGATATTTTTTCAACATTTCTAATAGCATTGATCATCCAATGAACTTTTAATACCAGTCTCAAGCTGAAAGTGTTTTTTCAGCTTCTATGCAAGCACAGTACCACACTGCTAAAAGCAATAATATATCAGTACAAATTAGATCTATCACATCCATAAAAACAGTAAATCAAACACTCTAAGTACCATAATCAAGCATATCCTTTATAAATTAATAGCCCCAAGTAAGGTGAAGCTAAATATGCCAAAGCTTTTAATTAAGAAGAATTCTAATAAACTGCAAGTACATGTCACAAACCAACAAATAATTCCTTGGTAACATCTAGTGGCTTACGAAAAGGGAAACCACTGCTCATTTTCTATATTGCTTACATACTTCAAAAGGAACAACAGATAAAATTTGTTTTATATTACAGATTCTGGCTCACTGAGGTGCATGTTACCCATAGCTCCAGAACTGCTAAACCTATCTTCAGAAACAAATTCCCTGTGGAGTGATATGCACTAAATGGAACAGATGACATTTAAGAAAAAAGTGCAGAATTGCCAGTATTCTCACAAATGCAGACTTGTCAGTATTCTCAAGCCCCACAATCTACACCTTCTGATGAGTATCATCGTGGTTTGTAGGTCCTGCCTATTCATTTTCCAGAACAAGATATATTTCATCTGATGCAAATTCTCTGTAAAATTTTCTGATAAAATTAAATAAGCATTGAATATCAGAATGAATTCACACTGAAAAATTATTAAAGATGAAAAAAAATAGGCATCAGTGGCAAAATTTCTAAATTTTCTCTCTACCTCTTGCCTGTAAGAAAGAGAGAGCTCCTTCTGAAAAGGAGCCTACTAAAATTTGTAATTTCACTAAATACTAAAAAATAAGGAAACAATAGAAATAATGGGTTTATCATATAGTACAACCTCCTTCTTCCATAGTCTCTACCCCAGTTGATACCACCATGTTCCAACAAGCAACAGATTACCTATTCCTCTCTTTCCCATGGTGAAAATGTCCTTTTTATCTTGCACTTCCCTCATCCACTACCTCTTCTCACAGATAGTGTAACTTATGAACATACCCAACTAGGTTTGAGACCAATCACTTTCAAATCATATTTTAATTTAAAGCCTGTGTTGCTATTTCAAATCTAAAAGAAGCTTATTGTCTAAGAGCTCTTCTAATTTTTTCATATGTCAGAGTGGGGAAAAAAAATCCTCAGAAATCCCCTCCCCCCACTAACACAGCAACACACCAGAGAACCCACAATTATGTTCAGGATTCTCAAGTTCTGAGGCCACAGGGATTTGTGACAACCTTGTGCTTCCACAGTTTTGTGTTACTTCATATATAAAGAACTCAGACCAAAGGCTTCAGCTGGACTACTCTTGCTCTCTCCTGAGGGCTGTGCAAATTCCCTTCCTACCCTGAAACCTTTTGATCACTTCTGTGGCAACCACAAGTCATACTCAGGCATTCCCATTCAGGGAAGATGAACAACCTTTCTGGGATCTGAGTGTCAGCCTGGTCTGGTTTCTGGTTCAGAAGACAGCAAAGAACAAGCAAACTATCTGCTCCCAGGTACAACAGGGGAAGTAATTTCTCCATGCCTCCTCAGGACTCAACTTTTAAAATCAGGTATGTCTTAGACTTAGGACAGAACATGTATGACTGTCCTCCTTGCAGCACATGAATTGTAAATAAAGAAATCATTAAATCTGTCTTTCCCTCTTTTTTTTTTTAAGACATCTAGCAGTGATGAGTCTATCACCTCCCCAGATCAGCTGTTCTGCTATTTAGTAATGTGCAAAGCTAACAAATTGCAAGTTAATATGAGGCTGCATTTTCCCCTTAATTTAATTTTCCAGTCACTGAATTTTGCTGCGCCTTTATCAATGATGCTGAGAGTGTTTATTGTCCCAAACCTACAAAAAAAATTTCATGCCCAAATACCCATATATAATGATAAACTAAGCTCATCTTGTTAAACCTACATTAAACCTGTTAAACCTGATTTCCAGGTCCTGTGCACCCCAATGTCTTCCATTTGTCCTATTTCCTCTTTTTCCTTAAGACTGGACACCAAAAATGGACTTGGCATTCTAGAAGCCATCTTATCAATACAGCATGCAAAGCAATCATCACCCCATTTGCTTGACAGTCTGACTTTAATATGCACATTATTGCATTAGTGCTTTTTCCTGCCACAAGATTGTACAAAGAGTCGAAGTAGACCCAATTATCTTTGATAACCTGTCCTTTTCTAAATCATAGCTTAACAACTACCTATAGATTTTATCCCACACAAGAGGCTGGTAGCATTTGGCAATATTAAAATATGTTTTATTAGCTTCTGCAATTATCAAACATATTATTTACTACCTGACCAATCTCTGTCCTGCTCAAGCTTTACTGAAAATGTCTTTTATCACTGTCTAGACTGTTGATAAAAATGTTAAGTGCTATTGACCCAAGAACTGATTTCAGGCAGACTTTACTAGACACAGTAATTTATATCTGCCCATTGACACCACATTTTTCAATTTGTCAATGAACCAGCTTTTAATCCATTTAACATTTGTCACATATTTCAGTTTTCTGAATCAAATTATTTTCTGTTGCAAAGGTAAATGTCTTGGAAGAGGAGATGTGCTGTATTACTTTCAAACATCTGGAATCCCAAACTCTTCTTTATTAGTAAGTAAGCAGGAAAAAAACCAACCAGTATAGTAGCTACTACACTGTTTATTTCAATATAGTCACAATAGTCTAAAAGTTTCAGTTCTTCATTTGCTATTGATTTTTGTACTGATATTTTTCAGTCAAAACCAAAAGCTGCTAGAAATATGAAGGCTTTCTTTATTAGACATGGCATAGAAAGGCGAGGGTTATGTAAAGCAGAATATGTGAGATATGTAATGAATCCTTTGTCAAATAAATACAGCTAGTAGAGGAAGAAGTTAATTTAGTGGCAATGTATTGAATGTTGCTTTGCTAACACACTTCTGAGAGGAACACATCAGCTCCCTTGCTCCTAGAAAGACAGACTGCCAGTGCTCAGTAGGCTTCAGGATGTGTAGTCCCTTCATACACCCTGACAGAGAGCATATGTTCCTATGCTGTTACCAGCATAAAAGAAAGATGTTCCTGAAGAGTGTCTGTGAAGACTACTTATTAGTTTTTCCTTTCCTCTAGCTTGCTGCACAGCTTATGTGAAAGTTTGAGTGCTGTCATGCTTATCTATTCAGCCACTGGATAATAACCACGAAAGGCTCAGAAAGCTGGGCAAACAAAAGTACATATACTTTAACTGGAGAATATTTACAACAGTAAATCATCTCTCCAAGAGAAAATTCAGAGGACTGTTGCCAGAATGGATGACTCCTTGGAGTTCTGGCACTAATAATGCCCTGGCAGAGCCCCCTGGCTTCTCTCACAGACAGCGAGTGCTGCACTGCTCTGCCGACTACCACGTCTGCCACGGAGGAATCAAAAACCACACGGTGCTCCTTGAGAGCATCGAAGTGGTCTGATGCTGAAAACTCAGGCAAAAACAGAACAATGAACTTGCTCTGAATTGCCTCAGATGTGGAAGTGAGGAAAGGGGGAGAGAAAAGTCATAGTTCAGATTATACATGGATATATTAAGTGCTGCTAGCATGAAGACATAATCTAACAGGAAAGATTTGAGAAGGAAGAGAGAGGGAATATGGAAACTGATACCTCTGCTTGGTTTATCCTCCTCTTATCACCTTCTCCAATGCTTGAATGATTTACCCAAGAGGGATTTCAAGAATACAGCCCTCTCCAAAGCAATTTTACCAGCTAGAATCATAGGCACATTAATCAAGTAACCACATGTAAGTCTCAGATGAATAAAAGTCTCAGATGAAACACCGAGGTCTCATCTCAGTGGTAAGGCAGAGCTAGAAAAGCAGTGAGGAACTCTGCTTCAATAGTGCTGCTGAGAGGAACTGAGGCAGCAGCTGCTAAACTCCACCTCTGACATTCCACATGGACTGAACGGAGAGATGGGGTCAAGCTCTCCTGGGGGATTCTCTAGGTACTCAGAGAAATACTGCAGGGGCTCAAGTGATGGATTATGCACATTAGTCCTTAGGGAAGGTTTGTGGACTCAGAGCAATAATTACTTGAGACCATTTACAGACTCCAAAAATACCATTGCAATAGTTGAAGCCTAACCACATTCTCAAAGTTCTCTTTGCAAGTTGTTCTAAAACTTGTGGTCTAATTCACCATATTGTGGCTTTTAGTTTAGACTGGATTTAGCCAGTGGAGAGAGTTGAATGTAGGCCTGGCTATACCTGGTAAAGATGCAGTAAGAGTTGTAAGACTAAATTTTAGGGCACAACTCAATATTGTGGGTTTTTGGAGATCACTGGAAATTTTACACAAAATATGCAAATAAATGCATACCTCACAAAATATATGTCTGTGTAAATGATATATTTAAATAAAAAATGATCATGAAGAATATTGGTGGTAATATGAGAAAAGGCATCATAAATAAAATGATTATTTAGAATAATAATATGTTTGGAATCATAGATAATCATTATGCTATTAAGCAGCTACCTTGCTTCTGTCCTTAAATAGCATTCCCTAGTGTTTTTGCAAAATGGAGAATGAATATTAATATCATCTTTTCTACCAAGATTTATTTAGAATTATTTGGTTATATTATTTTAGAAAAGGACAAGTAAAATGCAATTTCAAATTAGAGGAGAATATTGTTAAATAACACTGAACAAAACAACAAAACTCACTGTTTTCTCCTGGAGGACATGGAACTGACTAATTTTATTTTTGCCTCTGCATAGCTACTTCGGTCAAATTCCGAAACATTTTGAGAATCTCTGAGACTTTTACTCCTAGTTTAAGTTTGATTTTATTTAACCAAAAAACATGATACTCTGATATCTCCTTAAAAAACTAGACCAAAATATTATCAACACTTGAAGTACATTTTTTTTTCATTACAACCACAATTCAGATAGAGAGTTCTATTGCCATTTATATGTTTCTGTTATGGAGGGATTTCTCCTAACCAGCTCTTATTTCTTTGATGCATTTGGTATGTCTGTGTGGAATGCACTTCCATGGCTCTCATCCCTGTTTTTCTTTCTCACCTGTTAGTGTGACAGACAAAGCAGCTAAATCAGCACTGACAGTGCACTTAGATATTTTCAGTCCAAGAGGTATCTTTTATGATTTTCATTCAATATATTGTATTAGTTCTGAAATTTTTTGAATCACCAAACAATCCATTGGTTAAAAATACTTAGAAATTTTTGCTTTTTGTTCCAGCACGCTAAAATTCTATTTTACTAGCCCAAAATAATTCTTCAGGTATTAAGACACCAGTAGAAAAGAGTGTTGCTGATCCATAAATCGAATGGTGTAGAATGTCTGTCACCTGAGACAAGACAGGGCTGCAAGATATGAGAACCTCAGTCTCTCAGCCATCTCTCAGTCCCTGAATTTGCCACAGCAATACATAGTTAAAAGAAAGGATAGCTCTCACATGCAGGCAAATCAAAGGCCAAACTGAATGCAACAGGGCTACAAAACTCCAGAGAAAAACAGCGCCCATGTGGAGGGGGCCTTGTTTACATGTCAAAATGTAGGCTCCCTGAAGAACTAACACACCCTCTCTCTCCCCAAGAACCAAAACACAGACAAAGTTATCTTCCCATGGTTAAAAAACACACACAAAAAAATCACTAACTGAACTTTAAAAAAGAAATGATTCGTTTATTTTTACTGCAGAAGTGTAAAGTCTTGTATATTTAAAGAGGCATTTTTAAACTAAAACAAAAGACAAGTCCCTGATCATATTTCTATTTATTCCACAGTTTAAAAAGCCAGTTTCTTCAACCAAATACCAGTACATATGCCTTAGTTGAGTGTAATTGTGCTGCTACAATACTACTCCAAAAGCATGACATGAAAGAACACTCAAACTCCATTAATTTCAATCCATTCAACAGAACATCTTCTACCCTGTAAATTTCACCGCTATACTTGGAAAACAAACCCTAAAAGAATTTCTGAGATCCCCACTGTATTTTAACCCCACTTAGACATCCCAGTTTGTAGGCAGTGTTTTAGCTTCAGTTGACATCCACAGGAGGAGTTCTACTGATTCCAGCGGAACCAGGACTGCAGAGACTATTGCTCACTGCAGGTGCAATCCTGCAGCAATGTGAAGTAAGGGTAGGAGGCTGTGTCCAGAATGGATTTTAAAAATATTTTGATGGATAGAGGAGGAAAATAAGTTTCTTCTGAACCAAAAAGATGTGGGTTTTGGCTGCAAATATTGACTGCACACAACTTTTTGTTTCAATTTTGTGTATTTTAAAGAAAAGAATTGGAAAAATCCCCATTGGTGTAAAGGGCACTTTAAAAGGAATTAAGGGCTGAATTTGGATCCCTTTTCACTGGAGGAGTTCAAGGCCCTGTGGGCAGGTCAGGGGATTAGGACAGTTCAGGACTCAAATCCTTCCTGTATTCAATATCACTAATTTTGCTTTGATAAGGGAAGTTCTTACTTTCATCACCTCTTCATAAACCCATCAGTTTTTGACATGAACAAAGCCACCACTTTCCTTTTTCTACAAGCCATTTGTGTAACTCCCCACTCAAAAGCTACATTTTATGTCAGACTCATCAAACTTTTCTGAAGGAAATTGCTACTACCGAAAATTACTGTTTTGCAGGTAAGTTGCTGCTTAGGAGATTGGTGTCCAGGGGTCATTTTCTCCAGTTCAAGAATCTTATTGTAAATTCCACCTTGTCTGTGGTTTTGTATGCAGTGTTACAATCTGGCACATAATAAACATGCCTCTTGTTCTAGCAGCCCTGCTGTGAGGTGGGAACCACCAAAAGTGGGGATAAGAAGCTGGGGATGTCACCACTTGAACCCAGAAAAATTTCAGAAAGCCAGAAGGGCCTGTCAGAGGACTAAGGATTCAATTATTTTTGTCCTGAGTGTTGTCACTTAGACTGCTGCAAAGAAAAGAAGTATTAGATATTACTGGCTGGATGAAAACAGAGCACACAGGACCATAAATAATCTAGGCTGTAAGGTAAAAGAGATTGTCCACTTATAAATGACTGCATGGATTTACCAAAACTGACTGAAAAGTGATTTCCATATTGCCACATAGTGAAGGCCTCAACTGCAGTAGGAAGGCCAGGATCAAAATCTGAACAGCATCATGAGAAGTAGATGGTGAAATAAAAATATCATTAAAGGTAAATTATGTGTTACTTGTAAATGAATCAAAATCAATCTTTTCAGCTTTTAAAACCTGCATGTATATAGCAGCCTTGAAATACATCTTTATAAATTTAATTATAAAGAGAGAGAATTCAATTTTACCTTTAAAATTAGGATTGTGCCATTTGAAAAGACCAGGAAAAGAGATGTAGCTTCCCTGATCCCTCAGCACTTCAGAACTGGGGAAAAGGAGGTTGTTCAAAATTCCATTTTGGGAGGTCTGATCAACGAGTGGGGAAAAAAGTGAGTTCCTGCAGCTCATGGAGTTACTGCTCAGCTGGGCCATGCTAACAGTCTGTGCATGTGGCTTCATTCATCACAAATGCAAATGCAGAGAAAGAAGGATTAAGTCAGATGGAAAACGGGTGATTTCTTTTGGTATAATAACTCGATTGTTTGCAATTAGTTTCAAAATACTCTTACTGAGAAGCTTAACATTTTTAATGTAGGCTCTATAATTCCTGACAAAAATCTTCTAAATTGCTAAGCAGTTATTATTAACTAAAAATATATTTTTTAAACTGCTGGAAATCATGGCTATCCAAGTATTTATTAACTGAGAGTAAGACTTTTAGGAGCTAATCCAATAGTCAAAAAGACATAAAAAGGCTATCAACTCATCAATTTTAGAGAGTGCTGCTTCATAATCACTGCAAATCTGTTATCACTAATAAATTACCTTCATCTCGTGTTTTCCTTCATGTAGGTTTCTAGAAAGACAAAGAGAGCTATGTTCTTTTTGTAAAAGGAGATCCCTAAAAACACATTTTTAAACACCGAAAGTGGAAGAAAATTTGGAATTTCAGTTTCCACAGGCAACACCAGAGTTACCTGGCTGCTTTGTGACCCGGAAAAAGTTTAATTCTTAGGTACCTGAGGCTTAGATTCACCCAATGCTGGCTTCAATATTTGTCAATGTGGCAAAATAGCTCCTTTCTTTAACAAGGCAGTTTTAAATTAAGCACAGCCATAAGGTAGTTCTTAAAATGTACATACTGAGGACACATTTACTTCCATAATATTTAAACCTGAAAAATCAACTGTGTGAAAAGCCTGCTGCCAAGTAATGCAGAAAATTAGAACAGTCATTATTATTTTATATCTATCCAGAGATCACTCTTTCAGATACTTATTAATTTATCCTCAATCATTCATTATATAATCAGTGCAGCCTCATATTAACAGTAATGCTTTTACCAGCCTACAGTTCATCATTGATCTTATTTTCTACAATGAGACAATCTTTTAGGTTAAGCTGAACTATCACATTTTAGGATCAAAATCCAAGGGAAAAAATGCAGCTACTAATCACTGGTACATCAAAACTGACCTGCTGGTGTGAAAGTATTAGCTGCTTATGCAATCATTTAGACAACAAGCATTCAATTGCAGCTCATTTACTTGTTTTTTTGGGTTTTTCCACATTAGTTATAAAGATTAACAAATTGTGTTTTATAAAAAACTGGAAGCAAAATTTGAGAAAACTAATTTTGGGAAGAACTGAAGCCTGGTTTTGCTCTGAAAAGCTGATTATTGTAATATTCTTACTTTATTTTTCACTTAAAGGACAACTTAAATGACAGACCAATCACTGGAGGGAAAAAAATCCAATAATGTCACTCCTGAGATAACACTTAAAATGTTAGAACAGTTACTCAATAACAAATGTGTAATTGATGGAATGGTAGAAAGTGAATAGATGATCCCTGAACTTCAATTCAGAGTTGCCAGTTCAAACCTAGGAGCTGCAGTAAAAAGCAGAACTGCTTGCTGAAATGTGTTCAACTGCAGAAGTATTTAGACCCGTTGAAAATTGATTTAGACACACAAAGACATGGGTTCAGAGATTTTGATCATTGCACTTTCCGATGAGGTAGGGGAGAGGCAGTGATCTGCCCTTCTGAAGATGAAGTCACTTGGTAAGGAATCTGAGTATGGATTTGGAAGCCTAGTGAATAGTTCAAAATACAGATCCATGCCAGATCCATCCGGCCCCAGATGGTTTTTATCTCATCTTCAAAAATGCCAAATACCAGAAAGTTCCAATCATCTACTCAGAGGAAATTCAAAGATGAAAAGTTAATGTGCATATGAAAATCCGTATCTTCACAGCTCAAAGGCCACTCCTCTGTGTATGAGTGAAAGGAAAGAAACAAACACATCTCCCCTTCCCCAAATTTTTTTAAAGCAATGTTGAGAGACTGGACACCACCTATGGCAAATAGGTATAGAAGGTAGGTTAAAAAAACATCCATTGTGCTATAAACATCTTTTTCAGGCCTTGACCAAGGCCTGTGGAAGCAAACTGAACCAAAAAAATGCACTTAAGTACAATTTAATATGTTATCATAGCACAAACATCTGCCTTTCCCCGGGGCAGAAGTTACAGCTGAGCTGACAGATGTGACTGTGTGCCCACACCTCAGTCACTGCTGTTATAGTCAAGAAGATAAACACAAAATCATCTTCAGTTATACCTTGTAATCACTTGGACAAGGAAGCACTGCAACCAAAAAGCCAACATATTTGTTTCTGACAACTCAGCTATGGGAAAACATGACCTTTAGTTAAAGGGGGACACCTGAGCTAGTTAAATTGCTGTAGCAAGCATCAGTTTAACTCATGTGGTAGAGCCCCTGGATATGTGGGGAAAAAAATACCACAAAAAGTAAAAGGACAATCAAAATAGTAGTTTAAAATTTTACAAGTTGCTGCCTGAAAAGCAGAAACAAAGAAACAGATATTTGAAAACTATACCTCTAGTTGTGATAATAAATATAAATTCAAATTACCTACACATTTTCACGTTTGTGCTAAACATGCTGAGTAAGTGAAACTGCACAGACAATTATAAATATACAATTGTCTGTCATTTTCTCATGAGTGGGTATTAATTTCTTTTAATTAAATCATGTACATTTAACACAGGATTCAATTTCCCAAATGCATGGCTCCATTTTACATGCTGTGGGTTATCTCACCTAGCTTTCAATTTTTTCTAAAAGCATATGGGTCTCTCACATGGCCTCTGATCTATCTCCACTACAACTTTCACCCAGAGGTTCACACACCCCTAGAGCTTCTCAGAAGCAACACATGGCTCTGTTTAGGCAAATCTGCATCCTGCCTTTGTATCCACCAATGGTGCCTGTCATTTGTCAGAATCACATCAGAACTGAACCTCCTGTTTCACATTTTCAATTTAATTTGTGCCAATCGAAAAACATCCCTATAAATCAATTTCTCTCATACAACACTCTTTATTTTTAGACATTTTAATGCTCTTCCTTTTATGTAAAAGTTTATTTACAAAGCTTTTAATTTGTCTACATTTTATTTTTGAAGCTCTGTGTCTGCAAAGAAAAGACTTTTTGATCTTCAGCCAATTCCTGGTAAGACAGATGCTTCTGAGGGGAAAAAAAACCACTACTTGTATGCTGACTTCATATTATGCTCTGTTTCCAGTATGAAGAAGATACAGCAAAAGTAACTGTGGGATTCCTTTGCACCTCCTCAAATAGGAGCTGTTCTGTAGGTGGCGTGACCCTGGAGTAAACCAGATCAGGTTTTAATTGACAATAGCCTGTGTGTTTCAGCTCAGGATTTCTGAACACTATGCTCTGCTGCTCTGGGGAAATTCCTTAGGATTAAAGCTCTTTCATTTTACACCTTGTTTGACATCTCAGCAGAAAGGCTAAGCAGTGTATAGGGGCAAGGTGGCACTGCTAAAGACATTGAAGCCAGAAAGTTAATGAAGAAAACAAAAGGAGGAGATTATAGACTGTAAAAAATCATAGGAAAGAAAATACTGTGGTAATGAAAATAAACTGACCAGGAACAGTCTGGTTTCCTGAACAAATTAAATCAAAGCACAGTTCAAATGGATTCAATCAAATCAAAGCACAGAGCATTTTATGAGTCTTAACAAGTTGGAGATATAGCAATATATATTTTCTGAACACAATACTCATGAAAGCTCCTAAAGTAGGACTTTGCTACTTAATGTACATACAGGATCCTTAGCTTCTCTTTATTCACAGCTATGTTCATCTCAAGTCTTGTTGCAAATCAAATTTCTGCATCCTAGCTCTGCCCCATTTCTTGACATAGCATGCACACAAACTCATTTATGAGAGGAAGAAAAAAAGATGAGGAAGGATTGATTCACACTGCAATGATCAAATTGAGCAGAAAAAAACCTCCCAGTTTGTCAGTGAATATGACATCTACTAAAATTTTTCTCTTCAACATACTAGAAAAAGGACATAAATAGCTAAAAGCTACAAGAGTTGAGTTACATGCCAGAGACTGGAAAAATTTAACTGTGGCACATGCCTCCAGGATGCTGAGGCTGCAGGCTGCCATTGGGTAGTTAGGAATGCTGTGCTTGCTTATCAAAGCAGTATGTAAGCAAACACACATTAACTTATTGGAAAAGAGGGATGGGAAAGACATGATGCTGTATTTCTAATATTCCCAGCAATGTGGAGAGGACTTACTGCCTGTAACTATGGAACCGTGGCTGGATTACACAACTGAAACTCATGTGACAGAATTTTAGCTCAAGTTCAGGATGGGTGCCCTGAATTTACACAGTTGACTTCATAATACAGGCTTCATTTTGACAGGTCTGTAAGCATACCATCAACTCTTTGTCATTTTCAGGACAATGGCATTAACAGCTGGAAAACAAAAATGTTAATGTTATTATTTTCCTAAAAATGGCAATTTGCTCTAAGTACTTTGTAGTCACTCTGTAATTTTAAATTAGAAATATCTGGCCATTTAAAAACAATCTGGCCTACCAAATAAAACTTTCAAGGTAAGTTTAATGAGAATTATGCTACTGGAGCAGTCTATCCCTGAAGGACTGCACTCTCTGGAAGGGATCCATGGTGGAGCAGTTCTTGAAGAACTTGTGGGAAGGACCCAAGCTGACTAAGTTAATGAAAAACTGTCTTATGTGGGAGGGATCCCATGCAGGAGCAGGGGAGGACTGAAGAGTTTTAACCCTGCGGAGGAAGGAGCAGTAGAGGTGATGTGTGATGAACCTCAGCCTCCATGCCCATGAAGTTTAGCCTGGAAACAAGGAGAGAAGTGGGGGATAGGCTCTTTTATGATTTGGTTTTAAATCTCATTACCTTACTCTGATTTGATTGGTAATAAAATAAAATAAACTGATTTTCCCAGTCAAGTCTGTTTTGGCCATGATGGGCAACCTAGTAAGAGATCTCTCCCTGTTCTTACCTCAACCCAAGAGCCTCTTATTATATTTTCTCTTGCCTGCCAGAATGAGGAGGGGAGCAACAGAGCAGCCTCTTCATCCAGCAAGCCTCAATGCACAACATGACAGGGATGCAAAGGTAGACTGAAGTTGTACATGCACAAAGAGAAAATTATAGCTAAATATTTTTGTGTTGAGGGTTTTTTTTTCCCTCAATTGGACAAGTTGGTAAAGCATCCTTCTTTCTCTCTGACAGCCTCCTCTGATACTCAGGAATTTGTCACCAAAATATAGAAGTTCACAGTTGAAGAAGTCTTTCTTCTAGATGCTCAAAGACAAGGCAGACAAACACCAGTAAGACCAGTAAAGGTAGAAAATGGGCCAAAATAGGCAGGACAGGCAGTCTGCTTTGTTTCTTATTTTTCTTAAGAAGACTAGGAAAAGTTCCTTAAAGGGGGGAAAAAATAGAAAAGCAATAAAGGTAATGACACTGAGCTATTTGCATACCCACAAGAAGTTCTTAATGTGACTACATAAAATAAAAGCAGTTACAGCTAAATAAATTCCATTGATAAGAAAATGCAGGTATTTGGGATGAAAGTGTGAGGGACTGCAAGCAGTCCCTGGGATCCCAAGGGAGAAGGAAGAAAGAAGATGACAGAATGGAATTTTCAATAATCTTCATGCAGATAAAATTCTCACAAATCCTCAAAGGGAAGGGTTGAATTTGCCTTCCTAAAATGCTAATTCACCTACTTACACTGTTGCAGTTTTAAAAGAACACAAGAAATGGTATATCTTATAATTTTTAGTTCTATAATTCATATATGTGTTTATGTGGGACTTAAGTTTTGGTCACAGATTCTGATACATCTTAAAACAGCAGTTTCTTATCAAGGCGTGGGTGTTTTAGTAAATATTTCAGTATCAGTGATGATGAGGTACAGAACATGCTGTTCAGGGAAGGCTTGGTTTATAAAAGCAATCACTCTGCAGACACTGAATGATACATGAAGTCTCTGTCTTAATGGATCCCAGTGCTATATGAAACCTAAGCCATCCTACCCAGGTACTTCTGTACCAGAGAGAGGCTTGAGAGAGATGGCCAGAAGGATTTCAGGAGGCAGGAATACCACATGTAAGTTTACTAAGGATTTGTTTAAGATATACAAAATCATGCATCATCACCCAGGTTTCTTACTCTTAACATCAAATATTGCTTGGACAAATTGTTTCAAAAGATGCTATTTTGGAACAGAGCTTTTTTACTTTGCCTTTTTCTTTCTTTTACATTTCATACAAGCAAAATAATATTTTTGTAGCTGTTTTGCCACCTAAGATTGCCTCTCTGTCTCTCCATGTTTAGACAAGTCTGTGAGAAGTCACAACTTTGAAGTATTTTGTTCCTAGAACTCTAGCTGATATAGCCAAACCACTTCTTAAATTATGGAAATGTTTTTTAAAATCTCATGACAAAAGAAAAAAAAGTTAATGTGATCAATTTGCAGGATGACAAAGAGAGTATCTGATTTTACAAAATGGAAAGTTCTCTGTCTGTCCTTTGAAAGAACCTACGGCAGATGCAACAGGGTAATTTTTTGGTTTTAAACAAAGATGACAGATAGAATCAGTCCAATGCGTCAGGGTCTTATCCTGCTCAGAGGCAAAAAGACATTTCATTTTGTATGTGTGAATGTTCCAAAGAGCATTTAGCTAGCACTTGAACACAGGATCTGTAAACATATGGCTGCTTGCATCTCTCAAAAACACAAATCATTACAGAAAATGCAAATTACTTTTTGTAGGATTCAGTGACATTCAACCCTAAGAAAAAAATCATTCAGTATTTCAAGTCAAATGAGAATAGCATCCTCAAATACTTTACATGCCCATCACTCCTTCTATCAATTTAGCCTCAGAGAACAATTCTTAACACAGGAGGAAACTGAGAGAGATACAGGAACAACATCTTCTGCTACAATAGTACTAAATGTGATTATTACACCCTAAAGTTGTGTTTTTTCTGAAGAAATCCTTTCTTCTAGCAGGAAGGAGAAGTGGGTGCAGAGATTGCTTGCCTTTCTAACAAACAAAGCAATTTCTTGCTAGAGGATCACATGGATTCACATTATGCCAACTTCAGATTTCCTTGAGACTCCTTTAATGAGGTCCCATGAGCCTCTTTCATACACTGCAGATAATTAATTAAAAAAAAAATATCATTTTAGGCATAGGAGCTTAAGAAAAGCAATGAGAAGGAGACCTGTGTATTTTATATCTACTTTAATTGAGTAATAAACAGTAGCTGGCTCAGAGGAGCCTTTGATCAGAACAGCAACATGTAATGTTAAGATTGTGTAGTTTAATCAGTACAATGTATCATCTTTCTTTTTGGCAAAGTGAAAACAAACGCGGGCCTGGCTGGCACCACAGCCTGTGAGATAAGAATATACAACAGTTGCATTTGACCAAGGGAGTCTCCTACTAATCAGCAGTTAAATGAGAATTTCCAATGTTTGTTAGCAGGATCAAAAACCCCAGATGCATCTTTATTTGCCCACAGGATAAGGCTAGTAGCCTAGCACTAAGAATCATAAGCTCATGACATAAGTGATTTATTCCAGTGGATGCGAAGTGTATTGCATAAAATCCAGAGACAGCTATCCCAAACCTTAGCTGAAACGGGATTTCTGAAACATTGATGTCCATATGAAGGGATTTGGGTTTGAAAATCCAATGTTTTTGGTTTTTTTTCATAGGTATGGGAAGTGCCATTAAATCGTCTGAGGAGCCCCTCTTGCATTCCAGTATGAATGGTCCACCTAAAACCCTGTAACCTCATAAGTAAAGCACTAAGATGCTTCCTAGCCTTGTAGCTCAGTAAATGAGGACTAAGTGCTGTTTGTACCAGGCCACCAGTTTTGCATCAAGCTAACAAGACAGGCTAAAGGACCTGCTGGGCTGTGCCTGAGCTTGTGCTGGTTTGCCTGAAAATTTGTTTTTGCAAGCAACAGCAATTGTCTAATTACCAGATCTCTATTATCTGCTTTGTTTTAACTTTTCATCAGCTCTGTTATAATTGTGTGATGTAATGTCTACACCAATATGCATTTTGTAACTAATGGGCATTTGTAACATGCAGTGACTGAGAGCAGAATGACCCATTAGAGCCCTGAATAAAACACAGCAGAGAGGAAGCTTTGAAAGAACTGGCAGAGAGCAATACCTGAAGCCCAAGGGCTATAAACATCTCTGATGGCCAATTACAGGTCATCAAATGAATGCAACCCCAGGAGCAAGGTAAGTCAGGCCATTCTTCTCCAGCCTTGGGGAAGCAGAGAGAGCAAAGAGCAAGCACCCAACATATGTAAAACTCACATTACACAGCAAATTCAGCTGCAATATGGACTTGCATATCAACAAATAATAAGCAAGCCGTGAAGCCTCTTAACAAAGATAAAAAACTTCCCAACCACATCCTAAATTGAGAGAAAAGAAATCATAAATGTCAGTGTCATGCTTCTGGCCAAGGGCTCAGGATAGTATCCAGTTGCTGTAAATCCACCCCCAGACTGAAACCATCAGCCCCCATAGAGGGGCACTGGGAGGGACAGCCTAACACCAGAGAAAGGCAGAGACCAAAAAGTTTGTGTATTTGTGTTAACAGTGCGTAATTTAAACTATTTGATAAGGCTGTTATAAATGTAAGAAACATTAAGACTGTAATCAGACTAAGATTAAATTCTTGGCTTCACATAAATGGTGTATTCTTTTTTGCCTGTAACATAATTATAAGTGTTAGTAAATAGGTGGGAGTCCAAGCAATCTGTTCTCTAACTTAACTGCAACAAAATTCTCATAAAATACTTCACAGTTAGGAATATTTTCAAATATTCATGTGCAACTTTAACTCTTATTGTTACTAGGTCCTGTATTGGAATGATTGTGTTTGCAACTTCATTATTTCATTAAATGAAAACAAATAAACAAATCATTTTTCTTAGATGTAATTGTGATGAAGTCTTTACCAATATCAACCAACACAGATGAAACTTATTTACTGCTGGTATCTTCGAATTCAGAACTACGAGACAAGAAAATGTGAAACAAAAATGCAGAAGCTCTAAATCTAAGCTGTCTTTGTTATTATGTGATATCAGCAAAGATCTATGAATGCCAGGGCCTGATTGTGATTATACAGTAATTATACTCATCTGATAGAAAGGGTGCAAATAGGACTGTAAAATGGAATCTCTTTAGAATAGAGCCTCAGGATAATAATGACAACTACTGAAAATGTTTAAAACTTGCTTCTGAGTATGTGGATGCTTTCTTAACAGTCCAAGAATAGTTTGAGGCAGAAACTGACATTCCAATTTTTGTTTTATGTGTTGAAATTTGTTTCCACAGAGCTTCAAACTTCCATTTTCATACCTTTTTCAGAAAAGACTCAAACTCAGACTTCTCACTCATAGCACGATAGTTCAATGTTGGAGTGGGAAAAAAGTGACAGAAATGAATCCTCATCAGCATCAAGTCATAGAGAATACTGTGAATCAAAAATTAAGTTCTGAGCATGAAGCCTTAATCAGGTAGAGCTACTCTCTCATCTGCAGGGCAGTTAGCCCTTAGATTAGCAGAGATGGGAGGGAAAGTTTTTCTCCAGCATTTCAAATCCCATCAAAGGCTTAGGAAATGATGAGTAAAAAAATGGTTTCCCCTTTCTTTTTTATTTTTCTACTCTTCTGAAATGAGTGAAATTATTTACCTCATTTGCTACATTGTGAAGATCTAGCATGTAATAGTTTTTACCAACCAAAAAAACTGCCCACAGATTTAAGAATTTTAGGTGGTGGGAAGACGACAACAGTAATAAAGGTCCTGGCACAATTAATCTCTGATTTCCTTAGTTCAGGACTTTAGTGTGACATAAACAAGTGGTGAATTGTGAATTTTTAGGAGGTGTTAATATAGGTAAAGCTGCATTCATCATACACTATCATTCTTTCACCTATTTCTCCCTCACCAATACAAATTTTCAAGATTTATATGTAATTCTGAAACCATTTAAAAGATGAGCTGAATTTAAAAAAAAAGCATTGAGAATTCTTTCCTCAAAATTTGCAATATTTTGCATTAATTACAGTATTTAAAATCCTTACATGAATACTATCTGTCCTAGACACAATGTAATTGTAAGAAAATGGAGACATAATAATTCAGAAAGTCAGGAAGATGCTCTTCCATGCAACAGGCATTATAGTTACTGCTGTCTGGTTCCTGATCTGCAAATAACAGCAGTGTTATTAAACAAGCTCTTTAAGATAAACCTTTATGTTTTCTAATGTGTTGTGGGGGGATTTTTGGTGCTTTCTTTTTGGTTCAATCTGTCTGTGTAACCTGGAATACTGCCAATATGATTCAGAAGTCCTGTTCTGCCATGTTTTTAATTATAGTTGGAACTGTGAGGGACTAATGGTGACTGAGGTACAAATTTTACTTGCAGTAATTTAGAGAAGCCATTCACGCTTCACTGTTTTTGATGAAGGAAACAATCCCAGGTTCATGCAATGATTGATACTATTCAAAGTATGAGAAATGAGAATTGAATTAAACCACTAATTGAAACAGGTAAAGTCATTCTTTACCTAAACGACCATTTCACAACAAAATGGCTTTCAGGAAATCTAGATGAGCATGACTTCTCCAAAAAAGAGCCAGATCCCAGCAGGACCGACAGTGATTCAGTCAAGTCAGAGCTCAAAATTCCTTTGAGACATTTTCAATCAGTTCCCTTTACCTCTGTGTCCTTTACCTTAGGCAGTCACTCAGACAAACCTGGATGAAGCTGCTCCCCAGCACACAGGTGTCTGATGTCTGTTTTACACTCCCAGTATGGCTGGGCTATTGATCCTTACTAAAACTTTACAATATGCTCAACTACCATGTACTTCAGTACCTACACACCTACAAAACTACCTGTTTACAACCCAGAATATGCCTCAGATATAACTATATTTATATGGATACCTTCTGTAACCTCAACACTAGCTGCAAGTTAGACTCCACTGCAGGATTTAAATTGGCAAGTGTTAGAGGTGGCCTTTAAGGGCTTATCTGCTTTTCTGAAGTTAAAAAAAAGAGAGTTAAAAAAATGAGATGATACAAACTCTCATTAAGGCATTAAACCTTCAAGTTTCCTATCACAGAATAAGTGTGTCCCACCCTTATTTACTTTTAAAACCTCACACTCAGAAAAGCACTGAAAAATTGCAATGTTTGTACTGTACACTTAAAAATCTATGGACATATGGTTTGTTAACTTTAATTAATAGAATTGAGCAAGCATGCATCCATTTAGGAAAAAAACCTTTCTTTATGAACTTGCATTATCCCTTCACCACTTAAGAACACCAACAAACAAACCACAGTGCACTTAATGTTTCTCCAAAGGAAAATGCAGGGAAGGAATCAATTGGAACAGCTTTGTGTTCAAAATCATCTGTGAAGCATCAAAGTTATGTTTGTTGGCATCTGTGCTCCAGCTGTGGGGTTTAGAGCTTTTTGCTTTCCTAATCACGTTCCTTATTCCAATGAGTAAGCACTTGGTTCTGTGCATTTACAGAGTTAGAAAGTTAATTCATCAGGGATTTCTCATACTCCCACAGCCTTTAAAGTCATTTCCCCAAGAGATTATGTCAAATTTGAAGCTTCAAAGGACTTATTTTTTACTGGTTTTGATAAGTGATAATTTAAAAAAACAAGCTAGATTAAAAAATATCTATTTATACTCATTGAACCATGTAGGAAGAAAAAGATGCTTGAAATTACAATTACCCAGCCAACAAACAAAAACCCCTTGCATTCAATTCATAATAAATATTTCTGATGGCAATGTTAAGCTATTCTTTAACTCTTGGAAATCCATTTATGAGCAAATACTTATCTGTTTTAAAAAGCAGTCAGAATGACAAAAAGTCTGAGGCTGACTCAGTTATCCCTGAAATCAGAGGAAGACTGGATTGACTGTTTTAGCAGTGACAATCAAGCACTAAAACCACTTTGTGTGTCATTTTGTGACTGCATACAAAATATAATATGATTTTGAACAGACACAGAAACCAAATGCTGTATTTTTTCCATAAATTTTCAAGATTATGGATTCTGAGTCCTCCTGTTTGACCACTAGTAATATAACTGTTCAGTAGCTGCAAAAAGTCCCCTGCAGGAACTGAGCTTTTACCCTGACTAAGCAAACTAGGCTACTGGTTTAACTGCCCAATGTTAAGAAATACAAATAAAATAATAAAAATACATATATTTTGTCCAACAGTTTTGGTTTTGGTTTTGTTTTTTTCCAGAAAAGCTTAAAAAGAATTTTCTTTTTTGAATTCTGCTGCTTTGAGAAGTGATTCTACTCAAAAGTATTAGCGGGCTAGTCCCTGACCCCTCCTCTACAGTACAAATGAACAAAGGAGAGAGCTGGGTTCAGTACAACCATTAATGAGGGAGCTGCAGAGGGATGTGACCCAGCAGAGCACTACAGCAGGGAAGCTCACCAGGGGCAGTGTTTTAGAGGCAGAGAGCAAATGCTTGCTGCCAATCAAGAAATCTGAGGAAGGGCAAAAAGAAGTCAGAACTAAGCAGTGGGGAGATAACACTAGCCTGCGAAAAGGTGAAGTCCGGTACAAACAAAGAATGAAGGGAATTAATAATGAATCTAGCACAATAAATGTAAAAAACATTTTAGTAAACATTTATGTAAAAACATAGTGAGAGAGGCCAGAAAAGAATTCAAGGAATTACTGTGTGAGGTCTGAAGGCTAAAATGCAGTTCTACTTCAAGGACATTAGGAACAGAAAGATTGCTACAAAGAAGCAATTGCCCAGTCTACTGGGAAGGAATACAAGGAGTATTTAGAAATGGCAAGACCACAGCAGGCTGTGCTAGTTGAAGACATGATGACACAAATAGATAAAGAGAGAAAAAAAATGTCACCAAAGAATGTAACTACAGAAGCAGAAATAAGAAAACTAATACTAGTGACACACAGCTTCTTGCCTAAATTTATCTTCCTATCTGAAGCCTGGAAGATGGTAAATGTGACATCACTTTTAAAAGATACCTCAGGAAGTTCAGGGGAACTGAAAAAATGAGCATGACATCTGAATTGGGCAAATCAGAGAAATCATAATAAAGCATAAAATTAGTGGAATATAAAATATGATCTGCTGGAGAACAAAATTACATGCTCTGCTTTTCTTTAAAAGGAAGCAACAAACCTATCAGAACCTCTGAAGAAGTCAACAAATTTATGGATACAGGTGGTAAGCTGATACCATTTACTTTGGACGCACAAAGACATTTCACAATGTATCTCAAAGGATATTCCCTCTTAGGAGACCTGCAGCCACAAGCAAAACAAAAATCTATTATGATTTCACACACAATTAACTGCTTAAAAGATGGTAAATGGAGGAGAGGAATAAATGGCCAGTTTCACAGTGAATGGTGTTCAACACAGTCTGTGCTGTAACCCTGTGTGGCTAAACTGATTCAACAGCAGGGAAAGCACTGTACCTAAGATGGCACCTATGTTCAAAAAACAAAACAAAACAAAACAAAACTCTGGAGGGTGTGCTGCAGAGGGAAAAAAGAAAAGGGTGAGTATAAAGTTAAAAAAGCTCTTTATCAGGCTGGGACTGCAGGAAGAATGCAGTTATAAGAACTAAACTCATCCATAAATTTCCCCCTAATAATCAAAGGTACCTACCTCACAAAAGGCAAAAGATTAATAGTTCATTTTCATCTCTATTTGTCTGACTATATCAAGCAAAGCTCTTCTGTAGCTTTAGAAAGGACAAATACTTTGTAAAATCTTGCATTCTTGTTGTTTAGGTTTTCATTTCTTCTCCACATTTCATGCTACCTGCCTCTCACAACACGGGAAATTCTGCTCATACATATTTTTTCTTCCTATTGCAATGTTAGTTAGTTTTCTTGGGACTATAATGGAAGGCCAGATTTTGCTTTACAGATAGGGCATCTCATATTATTATACTTCTGCAGTTTTACTTAGAAAACTAACTGGCAAATAAAACACCAGTCATTCTGAAAACAAAGAAAATAAGTGAAAACATTTCCCTAACTAGAGATACCAAACAACACTGCATTTCTTACTTTTTTTTTTTTCAAAATTACATTCATATGACTTCCAGTAAGATTTTTGATGGATTAACTCCTATAATTCACCAGTTGCTTTTTTTCTTGCATTCTGTGTAATGGATCATTTTTATACTTCATACAAAATTGCTGATGATAGATTTCACTATATGTCTAATATTCCTTTTAGCCCTACATTTCAGAAGAAGATAATACTCACTGCTATTACTTCTTTTTCTAAGTACTTTAAAACTCTTTAACAAAATATTCTTTCTGCCAAGCTATCTCACACAAATGCTTCAATATGTGCATTGGGATTCTGGATCAGCTTTTCAGTAAGGAATAGGATACATAAATTAACTATTTTTAATAGGAATCTTAGTGCCTTTGCAAAGAGGTTTATGTGTTCCTTTGTGAAAACACAGTATATTTCTAGTTTTGTGAACAACTGCATGAAAATTTCAGAAACTTCTGAATGAATCTCTTCTCATGCCTTAAATATAGTGAGCATATTTCATTTCAGCTTAAAGCAGAATTATAAGTTTTCTAGGTAGAGTAACAGCCAGATATACTCTCTGGATTTCTGTTTGCTAATGTCATCCAAGGCTGTGAAAATACTTAGCTAAGTCAGGCAGTGCCAAGAGATGTGGGTCTATTGACCAACTTTCATGTTTTTCATAGCATTTATCCTGAAGGGATGGGGGCAGAATAAACTCAGGTGTGAAAAATAAAATTTTTGCTAATAAGTGGTATATCCACAGTAGTATGACATTACCAGAACAGCAAATTGACAAATTTACACACAGCGTCCTCACAAGCACCAACATGTAAACAGCCTTTTACAAAGCATCCTGGGATCTGCCACTACCTTCAGAAATAATCTTCATGCACTAAAGATGGGGCTGCTTTTGAGCAACAGAGCAATAACCCAGACGAGTGTTGTGCTGAGCACTGCATGGATGTTGGCTGAGTGACAGCCTGGTATCTGACCTGGTGCCTGGCAGTCCAGCCTGTGCAACTGGCAAAGCATCTGCAATACCATAGGTCAGCCCTGCTATTTTGGGTGGGGGGCTTTTCCACTTTTCCTTCTGGAGATCAAATTAAATTACAAAGAGATCGAAGGGAATCGGTCCTTCCTCTGAATCAGATAGCTGAAAAAATACAGGTATAGTCTGTATCTGCTTTTCTATATCTGGTCCCTCTCTGACAAGGCAAAGCAAAAACTCTATTTTGGGGTTGACCTATTTCTGCACCAGTCCCAGTCTATGTAGGGTCATCACAAATTTCAAACAACAGATACATGAAAACCCATATCTTTACAAGGTAGTAACTTGTTTCACTGATCTCTCATGCTAGAAATTGTTATAAGTAACAAGGCTGGAGATTTTAATAATATAAACGGAAAGGCCTGCTTTTATAACTTCAGCTTTCTGATGTTTCAGATGAAATAACAAGTATTGTTGAATCAGAAAAAAATCTGTTCTGGAAGGATTAATATTTTTATTTTCATCTGTATTTCTCTCACTGAAGGAAATATGCAGCATGATTCTGTTTTCAAGTAACAAAAGGGGTCTTTATAGGGTGACTGTGAGACTTCATCCTGCCCTTCAACCTGCAAGGACAAATCACTGTGTATTCTGGTAAATGAGCTCAGTGTTTGCATGAGTTTACATTCTCAGACAAGAAGAATACAATCCCATCTACTGGAGTATTCAGATCTAAATATTATTATTTCAGAATGCTGCAATAGGCTGAGTCACATCACCCTGAAGACACAAAAAAAGTTATAAATAAACACAAAGAAAATGTATGTTTGCCTTTTTTAAGGCTTGTGAACATATTTGTTCAAGGCGAATTTGAAGCTTTGAATAACTAAATGCCTTTTATTTGGTGCCTGCAGTATTAGTGCAGAAGTATCCTCAGTCAACAACTTAGTGTGAAAGGGAGAATGAGATGAACCAAGGAGGAAAAATAAAAGCAAATCTTGATAATTCCATCAATAAATATTCTGAAGTTTTTAAAATTATTTCTTGACCTCCTATAACTTGTGTAAGAACAGGGTTGCCTGACACTATTTTCAATGAAAATTAAAATCCTACCACAGCCAAATAAATTAAAAATTACTATGATGTCCTAAGACTAAGTAAAAATAAAAACTGGCACATAAACATAATTAATTTGGATGGAGTTCCATTTAATTGCACTCAGATGGCTAAGAACTGCTGTCAGTCAGCTCAGCTAACAAATCACTCTAGCACTCTTCAAGAGTTGCTGCATTAGTGAAGCTATAAATGGCAACATTGCATATTACTTATTCAGGCTTCATCCATCCCTCAATTTACTGAGGTCAAATTGAAGAATACTGAAACAAAACTCTGCTTTGTGTTAAGGTCTACATGTGAACAGACTTTAATGTATAAAACGTGTAAACACAATTACTGTGTTTGCACTGTGCCATTTTAAGTACAGGTGACCAAACCTAAAAAGAACAGAATAAATCAGAGGGACAATTTGTAGCAAACTGACTCAACATTCCCTTAAAAAGAGGAACATTGAAATGCCATTCTAGATCAGGCATGCCTTCCCTGGTTATTGTCAAATGGCAGCACAGAAATAAGCAGAATGCAAAAAAGCACAGCTCTAAATCTGATTGTTAATATGCAGGAAAAAGATTTAAAACATTAAAATTTTATTTACTATGCTAACAAAACCAATTTTTTTTGTCTATAATAATTCTACTTTATCCAGATATTCTGCACAATTTTAGTTGTGTGGAATTTTATTTGTTCTTAAGATTTAAGCCTCAACAATTTATTGCAACAAGTTACATCATTTAACAATGCCCTGGATAGAAATTAATTCCCTTCACTAGCCTCATATTTCCTTAAAATTCAGTATACCACAGTATAGAGTACGCAGGGACCCCAATGTTCCCTCTCTAAACCTGTCATTAATTTATGTATTAGTCCTTCATACACTAGAACCCTGTGTACTCTGATTTACGAGAATCCCAATCTTTTCCTTCCTTTGGAACACTTTCCTGAGCTCAGCCCACTTCCACCATGGGCCCTATCCTTTAATATCAGTAAGCATGGCTACAGAACAATTTTATATAACTGCTCTATCAGGTTTCTGAGGTAATTTTCAATGTTATGCTTCATGCACCTTTTTTTCCCATTTTGATTACAGTTGTACAATGAAGGTTGCTACTGAACTGACTACAGCAAAATTAAGGTTTTTCCACACTTGAAAAAGACATATCTTTGTAATGGAAGAGACTTTTAAATCTGTAGATGAAATCATAATGAGCTTTCATGACTTCAGTCATTGATACAAACCTGTCAGATAAATTCAGCTTCAAAATAAGCTCAGCTTTGAAGATAACAGCAGTGTTGGAGAAATCACATTACTGCAATACGCAAAACAAAAACTGTGATTTTATCCAGCTTCAGTCCAGACTGCTACAATCATCCCTTCTGAGATTAGTTTATATATGAATCCCTAGAGTAACTTTTTTGTCTTCCTTGGGAATATCTTGCTGAAACTTCCTAAATGCTATAACTGAATCTATTTTTTTCACCACTGCACAAACATTCTGGCTTATAGCTAGAATCATAAACAATTCACACACCAGGGTCATTCTCCTAACTTGTTCCTCGCTATGCTTCAAGGTGAAAGCAGGAGCTTTTGTTGAGTTCATGACAATTATAATACAAAACTCTTGATTTCTATTACTTTAGCCATCAGAGACATCCTAGTGCCTCCTATATGACATGCAAATCAACTTTTGTATCAATGACGCCCCAAAAGTTCAGGTCACCAGAAAATATAATCCAAATTTTTCTTGCAAAATTACTAAAAACTAAGTAAAATCTGTCTAAACACATTTCTTTAGGAGATCCAGAGTAACCTTCCAATAACCTGATGTTTCTCCTTCTAAGACAAACCATGAGTATGTCCAGTGGATAAAGATGGACAAAGCTAAAATCAATGTAACAGAGATATATAAACAAGTATAACTAATAATAACTCTATTTAACCCCTCTATCATGAATTTATTATAATTTACTTTGAAGTTGCTCCATTTTGATTGTCAGAAAACCCTTTTATCTTCTTGAAGAACAATGTCAGGAAGATATGAAGTGGTCTACATTTGTAATATCCTAAGAGACTGCACTGCACTTTCCATTTACATCAGAATTATGTTTTACCCTGGAGTTGTTTAGCAATTTGAAAATCAGAGATCAGGTGAAGCAGCCTGTCTTAACCTCCATTGATATTTTGTTTTCCATTAATTTGGATTAGAGGTTTACTGTCTTTTTTTTTTCTTTTTAAAAACAAAACACCCTATATTAAATATAATTTTAGTTGTTCCAAGAAGTCCAGGATACTCCAGGACAGACCTTTTTTGTTTTTAACAGCTCTCCCTGTTTATGTCAATTCTGATTTCATGGAAATACTACTTATGTCCCAAATAAAGCTACACATCCCATCAAAAAAAAAAAAAAAAAAACAAAACCCTAGATCCACAAGCACTGGAAATAATGAAGCATGATTTCCTATAAGTTTATATTTCAAGTCTTTTAAGTCGATCCATTTAATCCTCTCACATCTCCCCTTCCTATACTCCTGCCTGTAGGATTTAGCAGCCCAACTGCTAAAACTTAAGAGATGCAATGCCTAGTCCCAAACAACACATGCACTGATATGTTCACTCATTGATCAGCACCTGACACCCCTTGGAGCGAGCAATGGACTCAACTGCAAATCTGTCTCAATGTAGAAACAAATTTAGTTTTTTCCCCTCTACTGGGCCCCTGTTTTTCACGCAACTTGTCCCAATTCCTTGTTACAATCTAAGACCACTCTCCCATCAACCGTATTTGTAATGGGGCAGTGGGTGCCTTACTTGTGAGCACAAGAGTAAGAATACCTGGCAGACCACAACATCACTATTACTTGATAAAACTAAGCTAGAAGTATGTCATCTACTTTTTTGTTCTGGTTTTTAGTCTTCAGTGACAGATACAGATTACTTTCCAGAGATAACTGAATGTTCTAGGTTCACAGCAATGAAAGAAACTCAGGCTCCATGAAACACAAGTCCTTAGGAAATATCCTCAAGTTTCAGTTTCGTTCATTAATTCAATTTAAAATTAGTGTAGTGCAAAACTTTGGACTCAAGCTTCTTTCTTCCTATTTTTCTCCTTTTTCATTCACATCCAAAACCAATCCAGTCAAAGAAAAGTAGAAGTTCACATCTTTTAACAGTGAGTCCTTGAGCCCTTGAGTCTGCTGGGTGCAGACTGAAAGGGGTTTCGGGCACTTTTTCTGTGGTTATCAGAAGCAGCAACGAGCACAACTCAAACACAGGGCCTCACAGAGCTGGGGAGACAGTATCACGTCTAAATAACAATAATGAAAACTACACCTGCAGCACGAGAACTGCTGAAAACTGCAAAAATTGGCAAGACCTGAGACAGGACACACTCCAGTGTGCCTGGTGTTTTAGGAAACTGTGGGGCAAATTCTGGCTGAAGGAAATCTGGTCCCCTGTCTCTGGTCAGTACAACTCCCTAACTGGATGGAGGCACGTGGCTGTCACTTGACCTCGAGGGACACACTGGCTGTTGCCTTTACCCAAAGCCCTGAGAAAGCTTATGCACCTTTACACTAACATTTATTTCCTATGTTTTTTTAAATAACATTTGGACTTCTGAATCAAACGTTCATCATCGGTATGACAGATACACATATGCCCAATGCAAAGTTCTTGAATGTGTTCACTTTGGCAAACCCTTATAATTAGATTTGAAAGAGATCACAAATCAGATGGCATTGATCCATGAAAGGAGTTATTTTACATGACCTGCAAGTCCCTGAAAGAGCTGGCTACAGGAGTCTCAGAACAGGACTGCAGTCAGTATCAGTTGTCACAGGTTGAACTGAATAGTTTAAAGTAGAGTAGCAAAAATGTATTTCACAGCTTAAAGTTACTTTAAAAATTACATTTCTAAAAAAAGGGATGCTTTACACTATTCTCAGCAAGAAAGCAAACACCTTACAGTTTAGCCTCTTTTTCAAAATTAAATAAATGAAACAGAAAAATGATTGCTGGATGCCCAAATGCCACTTTAAACAGCTCACATTTGGATATATATGCACATCAGCTTCAACCAGTTCATATTTCACATTTACCTTGACCATGAATGCTAACCTGGTAACTAACTTTAGTGACTAAGGTAAGCAGATTCATACCATTTATCAAGATGTTTAAGCATTTTCTAAAACTATTTCTTATGATTTGGTTTTTTTTTGGTTTTACCCTCTTTAAGTAACTTGTTATGGCTTCAAATTGCAGTAGAATCTGCAGCATCAAAAGAAGAGAGGTTCTACTTTGTTAAACTTTTAAAACAAAAACCCTAGATCCACAAGCACTGGAAATAATGAAGCATGATTTCCTATAAGTTTATATTTCAAGTCTTTTAAGTCGATCCATTTAATCCTCTCACATCTCCCCTTCCTATACTCCTGCCTGTAGGATTTAGCAGCCCAACTGCTAAAACTTAAGAGATGCAATGCCTAGATGCAATGTACACCCATTGACCAGCACCTGACACCCCTTGGAGCAAGCAATGGACTCAACTGCAAATCTGTCTCAATGTAGAACCAAATTTAGTTTTTTTCCCGCTACTGGGCCCCTGTTTTTCACGCAACTTGTCCCAATTCCTTGTTACAATCTAAGACCACTCTCCCATCAACCGTATTTGTAATGGGGCAGTGGGTGCCTTACTTATGAGCACGAGCGTAAGAATACCTGGCAGACCACAACCTCACTATAACTTGATAAAACTAAGCTAGAAGTATGCCATCTACTTTTTTGTTCTGGTTTTTAGTCTTCAGTGACAGATACAGATTACTTTCCAGAGATAACTGAATGTTCTAGGTTCACAGCAATGAAAGAAACTCAGGCTCCATGAAACACAAGTCCTTAGGAAATATCCTCAAGTTTCAGTTTCGTTCATTAATTCAATTTAAAATTAGTGTAGTGCAAAACTTTGGACTCAAGCTTCTTTCTTCCTATTTTTCTCCTTTTTCATTCACATCCAAAACCAATCCAGTCAAAGAAAAGTAGAAGTTCACATCTTTTAACAGTGAGTCCTTGAGCCCAGCACTGCTGGGTGCAGACTGAAAGGGGTTTCAGGCACTTTTTCTGTGGTTATCAGAGGCAGCAACGAGCACAACTCAAACACAGGGCCTCACAGAGCTGGGGAGACAGTATCACATCTAAATAACAATAATGAAAACTACACCTGCAGCATGAGAACTGCTGAAAACTGCAAAAATTGGCAAGACCTGAGACAGGACACACTCCAGTGTGCCTGGTGTTTTAGGAAACTGTGGGGCAAATTCTGGCTGGAGGAAATCTGGTCCCCTGTCTCTGGTCAGTACAACTCCCTAACTGGATGGAGGCACGTGGCTGTCACTTGACCTCGAGGGACACACTGGCTGTTGCCTTTACCCAAAGCCCTGAGAAAGCTTATGCACCTTTACACTAACATTTATTTCCTATGTTTTTTTTAAATAACATTTGGACTTCTGAATCAAACGTTCATCATCGGTATGACAGATACACATATGCCCAATGCAAAGTTCTTGAATGTGTTCACTTTGGCAAACCCTTATAATTAGATTTGAAAGAGATCACAAATCAGATGGCATTGATCCATGAAAGGAGTTATTTTACATGACCTGCAAGTCCCTGAAAGAGCTTGCTACAGGAGTCTCAGAACAGGACTGCAGTCAATATCAGTTGTCACAGGTTGAACTGAATAGTTTAAAGTAGAGTAGCAAAAATGTATTTCACAGCTTAAAGTTACTTTAAAAATTACATTTCTAAAAAAAGGGATGCTTTACACTATTCTCAGCATGAAAGCAAACACCTTACAGTTTAGCCTCTTTTTCAAAATTAAATAAATGAAACAGAAAAATGATTGCTGGATGCCCAAATGCCACCTTAAACAGCTCACATTTGGATATATATGCACATCAGCTTCAACCAGTTCATATTTCACATTTACCTTGACCATGAATGCTAACCTGGTAACTCACTTTACTGACTAAGGTAAGCAGATTCGTACCATTTATCAAGATGTTTAAGCATTTTCTAAAACTATTTCTTATGATTTGGTTTTTTTTTGGTTTTACCCTCTTTAAGTAACTTGTTATGGCTTCAAATTGCAGTAGAATGTGCAGCATCAAAAGAAGAGAGGTTCTACTTTGTTAAACTTTTAAAACATAAAAACAGTTAATACCCAATAAAGTTTGTATTACAGAAGAAAAAAGAATTGAAAAAGGGAATGAGCATAAAGTAGGCAAACATCATATAAATAGCACAATTTCTTATACATCATGCTTGTGAGATTGTTTTCTGGTTATGCAATACATCATTTTTCTTCAGTCAAATGGAAACTTAAAAAAGACCTATTAAAAAAACATAATAATTTTATTTTATGGTCACTTTTCTGGACTATAAATTTCAAACTTATTTTGTGAGGTGGCAAGTAAAAAAGGCAGACCGTTCTCTCTGATGGACAAAGTACTTCTGAAAAAATTCCATCTTCAAATTCTCTTTAAAAAATTGACAAAAGAAAAAAAAATCTGAAAAAGTTTTGTGTTCAGAACAATTTCAGAATGTTGAAACAATAATACTAATAATTTAAAAAAAAAAGCCAACAAAACCACAAGACAAAAAAAACCTCCAAAATAGCTATTATTTTCTAAGAAACAGATAAAATTCCTCCTTTTTTGTTTTTGCTTTTGTTTTTGTTTTGCAGCAAAACACAGCATGCTTTTTTCTGGTATGTGGAAAGTATCTACCATTTACCAGTCACCCAGTACAAAAACTAAGATTAACGTATATGTTAGTGTGACTGAAACAAGAACACAGACAAATATACACACAAAGCATTGTCACTCAACTTCAGCCTCAAACTAAATTCCTCATTCTATAAATAATTCTTTAAAAAGATATTCTTTTATTACTGGCCTGAGACAAATTCAAGTGAGATGATGCTTCTCAAGGGAAAAGAAGCATTTTCTGAAGGAAACATATAGCTTATCTGAGTATGCTGTAAAATCTGAAGATGTTTGTCCTCTGAGTCACATTAGCACAGTCCAGAGAATTCCACAGTTCCTTCTCTAGTGCCTCTATCACCTGTATACATGAGATTAATACCTGTTTTGTGATCTGCTTAAGCTTTCTATTACCAGATTTTAGCTGCTTTTAAATTTGGTTGTGATGGTTCTATCTCTTATTAGGCAATTCTAAGCACTCTTTAGTAGCTTTGATTAACTTAAAGACTTTGACAGGTCCTTATGACTCCAGAATTTGATTTCAAACTTCATCTTTTTGACCTTTATGAGTCTCTGTGGTCTAATTCTCCTGTATCATATTGATTTATGGTTTTCTGTATTCAGTGAAAACACCTTCAGTCCTAAGTCTCTGGCCATCCATTTCCACGTATTGAGTGCATTTAAGCAACAGATGCATCTTTAAGATACCATCATGGTTTTCTCTCTGTGGAATATTTATATGCATCAAAAGATTTATCATTATTATTTTATAAAATAAGTTGGAAATAACAGTAGGGAACTCTACTGAGTTCTGATAAAAAATATCCAAGCAGCTTGGCTGTTATCTGCTATAAGGGAGATAAAGTCAAGGAACCAACTGATGAGAAACGTTCAAAAAGACAAGGACAGGCAGTAGCTGCCTGCTGTGATATTGCAGCCTAGGAGAAATACAGTCAAACTAAAAGGAAGAAACACTGTTCATTAAAAATTGTGTGGAATCAATCATTAGGTGGACACAGATAATAGCCATTAATATGATAAAAGCTGCAAAATAAGGAGAGGAAAATAGATTAGGATTGGCTATACTGCAGTCTCACAGCAGATGGGAAAACAGAAGAGGCAGGTTCTCCTAAAAATTAAATCTGGTCCCCTGATACTGCTGGCAAGCATACTGTAAGACTCCCTTTCTTAACTCTTATAAAAACAGCTGCTGTTGTTGGTTTTTTTCCCGCTATTGCCTAAAAATTAAGTTCTAAAGACAAAGAACTAGCAGAGTTGAAAGGGGTCCCAAGACAGCATTTCATCCATCCTACAACTCTGATGCATCAAAAATTTCTTTTCAAGATGAAATGAAGCCTAACATAGTTACTATCTTTTCTTAAATAATAAGTTCTCCAGTCCTCTACCCTTTTTTCTTCTCCTCTCCACAGGCCCCAGTCACTGAACTATTCAGCTGCAACTCATGCTGGTCAAATGTTGTGAAAGTTTCACAGAGTTCATCCTCACTGAAGAAGGTAAACCAGAAACCTGAAGAGTCTCTTTATAGTTTAAAGCTATCATTTAATGGCCAAGAGAACCATGCACTTTAAGTTCCTGAGTCTACTCCCAACTATGCCTTTAATTCAAATGGTAAATGTTTATCTCATAACATCTTTTACTCCAGACAAAACAGTAGATAGTATAGATTACTACCACTCTCACTACAACACTTCCCAAGATTTTTTAGATTCTCAAGTACTCAGAGATATTCAGGATAAAAGTTTTTTGAAAGAAAGTAAATTCACTAAATATCTTGCAAAACTTAAACTGAGTATCACTATAACCAGTAAAGAATGGAAAACAGTAGTAAGAAGTCAAATTAACTTCTCCTTTATTCACAATGATAAAAATTCATAATTCTAACTGTTTGGAAAAATACTTACCTACTACAATAAAACCAAAAATTTGGTTGAAGCAGAAGAATATGCAACAATTTTCATATTTGCGCTCCACATTCATAAGATTTTATTAATATAAATATTTAAACCATTCAACAATTAAAAGAAGGCATAAAATATCTCTGATTTCACTTTCTTCGATTAATGAAACAAACTCTGAGAGAAATAAAGTATTTTTTCTCCAGCTTCACTTAGTGACTATGCCCTGCTATGGTGGCAAAGCCTCTGAATCAAGACAAATAACTCAAAGGTTCAAATTCAGTGAAACTTAAACAGAACACAGACTTTATACCACAGTATAATTTATACACATATACTTTGTTTTGCAAGAACACCAGAGGTTATGAAGGATTTCTGCACTGGATGGGTTTCCATTGGTGGCAAGTTTTAGCAAGACAACTATGTACTCCAAAGCTTGAAACCATCCACACAATACTTTTCTAATTAATAAAAAATCTCCAGAACATTTCCACATTTCCACTGAACTGGTAACTATTCCGTGGTGCAGCAGAGTATGTGCAAAGACTGTTAATAAATTGCAAACCTCAGTACCATTAATCTCAAATTGGTTATAATAAGAAAGTGTTACACGAAAGGTTTTCCTACTTTCCTCATAGAGCTTTCCAAGCAAATTAGAGCCACATAGTTTTGATTTAAGACCATGGGAAGATTCTCTGCAAAATAAAATGCCACTATATTTCACAAACATTATTATAGGATAAATAGGAACAAGTGAGGGAAAAAAACATCATGTGCTCTTTTCAGTGAGAGTCAGGAAGGTTTAACACTAGATCTAGACCAAATGTCTGCTTTTTCAGTGTACCATAAGAAGAGATGAATATTTTGGAAAACTTCATAGAATTCTAACTTATTGGGTTAATTCTTAAAGTTTAACTGAAATTAAAGACAAGTCTCTTGGATGTTTTTAATCTACTCACAATGAATTCTATCATCAGAATAAATTTTAAAAAGAGAACAAATCCTGGAAAAATGCACAAAACCTTCAAATTGGAAAAAGGTAATAAATTATTCTTTCTTTAGTATTGAATTACTGTCAGTCTAACAAACAGACCACAGATTATGGCAAACCTCAGAATTAGACCTCTCTGAAATTAAGACATATAAAATTGGTTTAATAGTAAAAGGAAAAAAAATTCTTCTATCTCTTTACCTCTCTACCTTTATTTGTTCAAACATAAGAAAAATCCCCTACATGTTTTCCCATATGTTTCTATTAATTACTGGATATCGATAAAACATTTCTACTCATTCAAATCATCCCACTGTAAATTCAAAGTCTGCCAGCTGCTAGGCTGCTGCTGTGCCGATATCACTGCAATCCAATATCACCTCAGCACTTTCCTGGTGCTTCCATGCATTCACTGATTGGCTCCTTATGTATTTAGATGTGAAACTTAGCTTTTTCTCTGCTGTACAGAACATGGTACACTGGAGTCCTGGGCTCATAGCTAGGGTTCCTATGCACTCTGATAGTAAAAAAAAAAAAAAAATCACTCTAAACCTGCAACAACACATCTACATCTGCACCAATCTCGCCTCAAGAAGCTGAAATTCTTGATGATACTGCGAAAAAACTGAATTATATATATTTCTGATTGATAAATTGTGTGGATTTCAGCACACACAAGCAACACAGAGACAAAAACAGTCTGGTGACTACTTATGTTAGGGGTAGAGCTTATAGACATACACAGATGCTTTATGGGCATTTATAGAGCATTAGTGTTAGGACAGGTGGAAATAGCTTCAAGTCTTGTCAGAGGAGGTTTAGATTGGATATTCGGAAAATTTCTGCTCTGAAAGGGTTATCAGGCACTGGAACAGACTGGCCAGAGAAGTGTCAGAGTCAACATCCCTGTGGGCATTTAAAACACACATGGATGAGGCACTGGGAATATGGTTCAATGGAGGAGTTGCCAGAGGTGTGTTAATGGTTGGACCTGATAACCTTAGAGGTCCTTTCAAACTTAAATGATTTTATGATTCTGTGACATAGAGACATCTGTGGCACATGGCCATAGATATTTGATGAAGAGAAAGCTGAAAATTGCTTACCACGCTGCAGCCAGGACAGTCAGGGCCATTTTCACATGTCCTGCGCCGTGCCTGGATCCCTCCTCCGCACTGAGCCGTGCAGCGCTCCCATGGCCCCCAGCCTGTCCAAAACACATGAGGGGGGCACAACAAATGCTCATTGCAGTACCTGGGAGAAGAGAAATAAGGAGGCAAAGAATCTATTTATTATCAAGACAAGACCTTTCCCAAAACATCCATCATTTGCACAATTTAGATAGATATTTGTACGGGGAAATATTTTATACAAAGGGCTTCTCCCTACTCATTAAGCATCTCACTAACAGTTGCAACACTGCGCAGAGTGTCTAAACATTTGAGTGGGGTTTTTTAGGTTGCAGTTGTGTGGGTGAAGCATTTGTTTGCTTTATTCAGTGACTTTAAACATTCCATGCAATGCAGCCACGCGATTGTGCTGTGGTCATGTAAGCAAGATTGGAAACTACTTTATTAAAACCAGTTGTGGCTATGCCTCTGTGGCAGTCAACCAAACAGAAGGCAAACATTCATGCAGGCAGTCTTTTATCAGTCTCCAGCTAAGAATTGATTAGGATCTATCTCTCTCATCTCCAGATAGCTACACTTGCTTTTCATAGCATTTCTGCTTCTATGGACAATATAAAAGCTACAACATTGATTCTAGGCATAAAGAACTGCACTTGTTTATAATGTTACTACTTTATCTTTTAAAGGGTGTTTTTAGCTATTATAATCTTTGAAAGATTTTCCTGTAGGCTGCAAACTGATTCAGAGACCTAGCACGTTCTTGAGGGTTCTTGAGTTGTCATTTTTGAAACAATACATTCAGAAGGAATGTGGGAAGGTCCCAGCTTCAGTTAAGTTTTTTGATTTTGGTAGAAGCCTTAGATTCCTGATTTTTTAAGCGTGCCATCCAATAATTCTAGCCATAGCATATGCTGCTTTTTAAGGAAGCTCTACACAGGTCCAAAGGATTTGGGCCATCTGCTAGTGTGACTGGGGCTCTGTAAGAGACCAAGCTCTTACTTAGATAAAGCAAACACACAGCATAGTTAGGAAACAGACAACTCTAAAGAAATTCCCTGATATTTTATGGATGCATCTGGGTAGCTCTTTCTACAATACTGACTGTCCTGAATGAACAAATCAATCTGATATAGTATTTCCTCAGGTTTTACACCATTCATCCAAAATCCAATGTCTTCTTGCCCTTCTAACAAGTTTTTTCATCTCTTGGCACTCTTCTACAGTCAAAACTGACTCTTAATACTCCAGTTATTCATTTTCTACAAAAAGATAAATGACAGTATGAACAGTTGTCATTTTCAACAAGAATAACCACAACAGCTTTTCTGCTTGTATTCAGAAAGCCCCAATATCTGCAAGCTCTAATTCTTCATTATCCTTTAAGGAATTTTAACATTTGGAACTCTGTGGAGGGCAAAAAAATAATGTTGGTGGTGTAAGTAACATACAAAAGTAGATTTATTGCATATGCTGGAGCCTAAAATTCAAACTTTGTCCCTAGGTCTGGGCAACTCCATCAAAATCTAAAGATTGGGAGTGAGGTTAATAGGGGAGTGACATTTAGTTTTCTGCTTCTGTAGAGTTAAGAAAATTATTCACAGCTTATATTGACCTTTCTTCTGGAAACTGAGGAAAAATGCCCAAACCCTCAATATTTATGAATCTGGTGTCAGAATTCTTCAGTGCATGAAGAATATAGGCAAACACATTACAGTTCACATTATATTAAAAATACATAGGAATTTTCTGTGCCTGAATTCTTCCCCTAGAATGCCAACTGCACACTTTCTTTGTCACATGCAGTCATTTATCTGAATGTGTGTGACAGTTTCTTCTAGATAATTTGTTGAGAATATATGGTCAATAAAATATAGATACAACATCAGCATTTATTTAATCAAATTAATACAAACTTTGCATAATTTCAGTTCTTAATGAAGATGTGTTAAGTTAATTTGGGAGACACACTGAGGCTGAAGCAAATCTGCCATGAAGTTGAAAATTACCTATATTCATCCATGCAGAAGTAAAATTAAGGAATTTGTCTTTCCTTAAAATAAAGGCAGCTACAGTTTAACCATCTAAAAATGAAGTAGTCATCTAACTTGAGCAACAGCTGATGGAAAGAAATAGCCCGGTTAAAAATACGATTTATGTCACCCTAAAGGAAAGGTCATTTAAATACACCCCTCAATGTACAGATTGATTTTCCTGGACTATAAATGCTACATGGGAGACAGATATCTAAGCGGCCATTAAAGGCAATGGAAATCTTGTCAATACAAACTAGGGAGACTAGAATGATTGATTTGAAGAAGTCAAGGAATGTAGAGCAGAAGGACACAAATTACTGCTCTCCACAGCCTGTATTGACTAAATTTCTACAGACCACAGAGGAAGTTCAGACACCTGACTCACACATAAACATTCACTCTCTTGAACCCCTGAAGTTAGGTATGACAGATCTCACTTTGAGGACAGTCATGCCACTATGCAGTGGCTCTTTTAGTGCCTATGTGCCTGACCTCCCACTCTCTCACTTCAGCAGGAGACAGAAAAGAAACCTAATAACAGTGACCCTACACAGTAAGCACTTCAAAGGGCTGGCAATTCTGTTATCCAACACTAATTAAAGATGCAGCTGAAAAGATGCCCTAAAATCTCTATGCAAACTACTTCAATTTAGAAAACAGTTTTGCTGTTTTTTTTTTAATAGTCAACATTGTCAATTTTTCCTTTTTTTTCAGGAAGACAAAAAAAAAAAAATAAAAGAGAGCAAACAAAAAACCAGCACAGCATACAAGTAGAATCTTATTTTCATTTCAACCAGCCAGCCTCTGAAAACATCAGGTATGTTTTCACAGCTAGAGACATCCCTGCAATTGATCTTTGAGAACTGTGCTACAGCATGGGGCTTTGAGCCAAGTTTCATTATATCTGTTCTTGGCTGCATTTCAAGTCATTCAGCAACCCTTTTTCCCTTTTGCTCTTTCTTCCCCTCTTAATTTTGTTCTCAGGACCCACAGGGCTAACGTTTTACAGTAATTCAACAAAAATGCAATGCAAGAAACTTGAATCTGTGAAAGCACTGCCCTCTCCCCTAACCTAACTGCAGGGAGGTCAGAATGGAGAACAGCCTAGAGAAATGTGGGTTTTGTACAGTGACCCTTCACATTTCCCTTGAAGTGAGCCCAAGTTCAAATGCCCTAATAAAGGAATTGTCATACTGGGGGAAGGGTGAACATCCTCAGTCCAGTTGTGTCCACAGCTATTAGTGCCTACAGCAAATTTTACAACTACAACTTCATTGCAACTAACATTACTATTCTTGTTTCTATAAAGATCTCAACCTTTAGTAAGACATCAATTTATTCAATTATTTCAGTGCTGCTATCCAGCACCAAGTATTATGGGCTAACTGCATGACAGTTACAAGTATGCCCTTTTTATTCCACAGAGACATGTTATTTAAACAAATATTTTGTAATTTTGAACTATGTTATACTACTACCATGTGTTTAAGAAAAACAAACTAAGCTTCATCCCTGTGCAATGTACTGCTCTGTGGTGGGTATTGTGATTACCAGCTGGTGATTCACTGGGATGCACAGACTATACCAAGGCTGATGGGAATCTGGCTGATGCCAGATTCTTTAATTGAAGGCAGGCACATGACATACACATGCCCTACTGGATTGAGACTGTTACACTGACAGAAATACCCATCCAAGAGACTGTGGAAGGTGGCATGTGGTCCCAGGGGCTTCTGTGGAAGAGAGGGAGCAGAGAAAGCAAGGAGGGTGGGAACAGACACTTCCCAGAAGACAAGACATCCACGGGAATGTAAGCAAGCCTAAAGCCTTGTGGTGTTTATGCTGCTCTACTGAAGTGGACTGGGCTTGTTCACACTGCTCAGAAACACAGTGCTACACAGTGCTACACAGAGCAGGCACTTGACTCTCAGCAGCTCCTATTTCTCATGGAAACAAGCCCAAAATTTGACTGTTTGCTGAGAACCATGTAGAAAATAATGCAACAATATGTCCTGCTTCTAATTGCTTTATACACACCAAAATATCCAGGGCTTTCAAACATTTACTCTTTGTCTGCAGCCAATTTACTTTTCCAATTGCCATGGTTTTTTCCCATTCTTTCCTGTGTAATAAAAGATAAGTGCATCCACTGAAAGCAATGGGTTTGCATTTTAATGTCCCTCATTTCTGCACAGAGAGGAGGGGGACCAGTGGACTTAATGAGGCCATATCTCCAGCATCTTCCAGAGAAAGGACAAACATTCTCACCCCAGGACAATGTCAAGACAGGATACTACAGACTCTACAAACTACAATCTAGAGAATTTCCAGCAGCTTCAGTGAATATTTCTTATACAGGAAAAATCAGAAAAATCAAGCCCCTAAGGAATTTATCAAGATGTCTTCCATCTGGAGTCTTAACTACAAAATTATTCTTTTATTAGCAAATTTTGTTATAATGTTATTTTTACTCCCTCTCCATATTCTGCCTACATGCATATCAGCTGCACTTTTGACCTAATTCTACAAGGGGAATTTGCTTTGTAATACAAGTATTTGCTGTTATCTCTCAACTGCTTTCCCCCCCCTCCCATGCACCCCTTTAGCAGCAGAGCATGAAACAGTTTAACCTATCTTCAACGCTTTAAATTGGCAAATATTGCCATTGATTTCGAGGGAATGGCCAGCGAGCACAGAGCTGCCTGATACATTAGCCATGGTAGGATCATGGCTTTCATGAGGTAAAACAAATATATCCTAGACAAACATTTAGCTCTTAACACATGAACAAATACTCTCAAGCTGAATATGGATCCACATCTGAAAGTAAATTTACTCCAGATATATGCTGCCTTTTTTGTGTTTGTTTTCTACGGAGTTAAGTACTGGATTTCTACTGAAATCACTGTTTGTTGAAAAGCTGTTTCAAAGTTTGGCACATAGATGGCTGTGGAAACTGAATCCTATATTTATACCCCTGAACATGTGAAGGTGATTAGAGTATGCACATTTACAAAGACAAATGCACTCAATGTGTAAACCAACTAATTCAAATTTTTACTAATACAAAATATATTTTCATTTTACATATGAGCTGAGTCATCAAAAAAGTAAACTGTTCGGCTATTTATAAACAGTGGTTGATTTAAATAAGAAAACCTGAGAAGTTGCTTCTTGGCACTTTGGATACAAAAATAGCAAATGTTTTTCAGGAGTTACTGCACATGTAGTGTTTGTTCAGCCTGCCTAAATGTTATGGGCTCAAAGGAACTGTTTCCATTTGGTGCTGATGTAACTCAATGAGAGCGAAACAGTGAAATAATACTACTGCAAATGCTGGTACTCCAGTGCCCTCACAGCTCAAAACTCTCTACAAGCTGGCAGAGCCAAGAGGACACTCATAAAACTCTAATGGCCCCAGCCAGCTTCCCCTGGGTCCTCCACCCACAACAATGGGCCAAGGAGCCCTATTTAACCTGATCCTAACCCTGGCCTGTGGTTTAGCTTCCTACCTGGACTTCAGACTTCTCTCATTGCCATCATGTCACTAGGATTTAGACCCTTGGTTGGGTCTGGTCACAATCTCCAGGCTTGCCCTGCTCCCCTCCTGTGGGTGATGGGATGGGCCCTGGCTGGCAAATATCCCAGGACCTTCTGTTTTTTACAGCTCTGAAAAGATTTATCCAAGTACTTGGCTTAACACAGACAAAAATCCTGGCAAACAACTGATGCATCATTCCTCTAGCTGCTTTACAAATTATTGACAAAATTTCCTAACTTACCACACCCTCTGGAAAAAAATGAAAGGCACTTAAAAATAATTAAAAGTATCAGGACATAACACGGATAACAAACAAAACCAAGGAGGAGGCAGGAAGGTTAAATGTGAGCAAGCTATGAGTGGGAAAGGTGAAAGGCTATTGGGAGTGAAGGGTCTTTCAAAGAGACAGGAAACAGTGACAGAAGAACTCCGAGAGAAAAAAGGCATCCTGCAGTAAACTCACAGGCACATTCATCCCAGGTTGCTGCTGAGCTGGACAGAGATAGAAAGGACAAATAAGCTGCAGGCTACAAAAGCAAAGCAACATAGGCTTATTGTTCCTTTAGAACTGTTGCATACCAAAATTCAATCCTTCTGGACTGCTATTATTTCAACTGATCATAAGTCACTTTCCAGTTTGTAACTGCTTTTACAGTACACCCATTGTTGTAATGTTCATATAATTAAGAAAGTATTTATCAAGATTTTCTTTATTTCTTATTAAACTTTATTCCATGTTAAACTAAAATGAACAATTACTATAACTATCTACAGTCCATCACCCCAAAGTCTCTCCAAACTGAACTATTTTTTTCTATGTTTAATCTTGTTGTGTCCTGCCCTGGATTGACCTCTCAAAATCAATAACTGTTATTCATGCTGGGACAGAGCTAAATAACAGCAGATACAATCTATGTTTGATGGTGATGGCTTTCTGGTTGGGCAACCTATTTTCAGAAAGCAATTTACAAAAGAACAAAATCCTCTCCTCCAGAATGAAATGGTAAATATTCATGGCCTTGAAACAGCGAGAAATGTTCACATGTTCTGCGATACTGATCCTTTACATCTAGGAGTTAGAAAGACCAGGTCCCTGGTGATCCATTAATACGTAAATGTGTGATGCAACCTTGCTTCAATGAATCTCTTAATCTGAAGAAATGCTAGAGCTGGTGTTTAATTAAATGCCTCACTGAAACTCTTCATAAAGGTTACTGACTTTAGTTTACATCCAACAGCAATACAGGATACTACATCATCCATAAAGAAACACTGAAGTAAGCTGTAAGTGCACATTGGAAGGAAACATATCCACATACATCTCTTGGAATGGATGGCTACAGGACTGCAGATTTTCACACCAATGCTAGTCTTCTGCTATCCAGCTTTCTGGTATGCCTCTGGAAACAACATAGTGCATGCAAGAGGTGCAGTTTATCTGAATATATTCTAGCTTGATTTAAAGAAATATTTAATTCCTACTAAAACTGCAAACACAAAAATTAAGGATGCACATAGGGTCCACATAAATTAGAACTGTAATTAGGGTGCATGTGAAATAGAATGAAAGGCCTGAACTTGGCATTCTAAGCTAGTGATAAAATACTTAGTCTGGTGCCAAAACAGTACATGGTGAAATCAAAATCTGAGCTAACTTGATCTGCTCAGGGGTTAAAAAATATATACCAACAATTGAAAAAAAACCCCACCAAGCTTTAAACCTTACTAAAGATATTTGAGTTCAAGGTGTATTGTATTTATTGAATAGAAAACAAAACCCTTGAAACCTCCTTCAATGTTATAGGAATGCTTAATTTATTTACAACAGAAAATATGAACTCACAGCATCAGTAACATAGTGCTGTGACCTTATTATGTTTTGTTCTGAATTCCAGGTCTTGAGGCTGGATAAGTTACAATTCAAACACAGTGCAATCAATTTTCAAGGAGAATCAATTTTCAGGGTCTCAAGGGACAGCAGCATGTTGCTTCAGCCCAATTGTCTGGCACTACCAGGATCTCTCAGGAGGCTCAGGAGGAATGAAGCGAAGCAAAAGATGAAAGATCTGCTGCAGACCCACAGCCTCATTAATGGCAATACTGTACTGTACAGCAGTGAAGTTAAAGAAGAGAGTGAAAGAAAAGGAAAGGGAAGGGAAGACCAAGGCAAATAAAGGAGAAAATGTCCAGTGGAATATAACTGCACAAAAGAAATGAAAACAGACCATAGAAAAAAGATAACTCACCTCTCCTCACGATTCTGTCCCACACAGACACGTCCTCCATGCCGAGGGGTTGGATTGCTGCAGGAACGCTGACGAACTTGAAAGCCTATTCCACAAGTGGTGCTACAAGGTGACCAAGAAGTCCACGGTGTCCAGCCTCCATTTCTGGTAGAATAAAAAGCTCAGGCTCTGTCATCTGTTATACATAGCGAATGGCTGATTAGGTGTGACTGACAGCAGAATCTGGCCTACTAATATTTCTGTAGAAGTCATTATTACTGCATCGTCTTCCATTTCTTCAAGAATACTGAACCAAAGTAAAGGTGCTATGATATTCCATATTCCATGCTTTGCAATAAATTTGCTTTTGCTGTTAGCAATGGCTAAAATTACCTCCTTACACAAGAATTACAAAGACATGAAGATATTTAGTTGCTTTTGGTCACTTTGTTCTGGGTAAACTACATATGCAAACTCCTGGATCAATGTTCTGAAGCTAACTTTAAATTACATATCACTTTCAGGGAGATTAAAATGTCAAATTTTGCTGCCTTGTCTGAAAGGAAAGTGATTAAAGCCTGGAGGAAAAGGAGGCTCAAAGGACACCATATTGCTCTCTACAGCTACCTGAAAGGAGACTGTAATGAGGTGGGGGTTGGTTTCTTCTCCCAGGCATTGATCTCTTGATTTCAACAAGGGACAGAATGAGAGGAAATGGCATCATGTTGTGTCCGGAGAGATTTAGATTGGATATTAGGAAAAATGCCTTCACCAAAAGGTGAAGCATTGGAGCACGCTGTCCAGGGAAGTGGTGGAGTCACCATCCCTGGAGGTATTAAAAGACTTGCAAATGTTGTACTTGGGGATATGGTTTAGTGGTGGACTAGGCAGTGCTTATTAATGGTTAGACTCAATCTGAAGTGTCTCTTCCAGCCTAAATGACTCTATGACATAAAAATGCAAAAAAGCATTAAAATGCATTAGTTCTCCATTTCAATTAGTTCTAATTTTCAGTTTGTTCGCAATTTCAATTTCAGGTTATTCTGATAAGATGTCAATACCTTGCCTGCAATTTAACAAAAAAGCTAAGAGAGTTCACACACTTCTGTGTACCTTGCATATGTGAAATTTTGGAAAGGACTCCCATGTGCATCCCACCTCACCCCCACCCCCCAAAAAAACCCCTAGAAAACATATTACAGAAATATTACAGACCAAAAATCTGAAAAGGAATTCCATATCCTGTACTAGGCAAAAAAAAAAAAAAAAAAATGCACTTCAGCTTTATCCAAAGCTTTAAATGGCTAGTTCTTTGCAGTTTTTGTACTGGTAGAACACAAACAGAAATAAAGAAAAATAAAACTAAACTATATTGATCTTTTGATGTTTCATCCTAAAAGCAAAAGTTAAAACATTGCCTAACTAAAATAGCAGTGTTAACAGAAGTAAGACATTAAAACAGTAGTGTAATAATGGCAAAATAGAATGCAAATCCAGTCCCAAATCACATTCCAAATTCCCTTCTAAACCTGACAGCTGTTGTTTGATTGTTCAGTATCTCACAGCATGTTTATCTTTTCTACCATTCTTCTGACCTGATGCTATATATTATTACATTTTTTAATTCTCCTAAAATAGACTATTTTCACTTACACAGCTTGCAGTTACCTTGTGCAGAAATGTAATCAGTTTTTTTCACTATCATTAAGTGATTGTGATGTTGAAAGAAAGAAAAAAAAACCAGAATCACTGAAAACAAGCAGAATGCACGAGTTTATGTTTCATCTTGCAATAAAGTATGTATAACATATGTGTAAAATGTTTTAAACATGAACTTCTGATGCAGTTCCAAATATGTAGTGTTCTGAGTCTCTTTGAAATTATCTGCTCTCACTGATTTGCTCTGGGAGTGGTCAAGTTCCTGAAGAAGACAAAAGAGTGGCTAAAGAGCTCTATACAGACTGAAAACAGAACTTGCTATCCTGATACAACTTAAAAATATAATGGAAACATTTTTACAGGGCACAATGGGGGATTACAATGGTAATATGAGAGTTCCAAAAAAGTAAGGCATTCCATAAAAGAAAGTTGTGTGAACTACAGAACTGAGAAAAAGTATCATACTTTGGATATTATCTAACACTGATTTTTTTTTTTCTTTCAGAGATTTTGTTAAAATTACCTGAGGACAACGTTATTTGGTACACAGCATTTGAAATTACTCTGTTCTCTCTACTCATTCTCTCTCCTACAAAGTCTGACAGAAACTTTCAAATGTCCCATTTGCCCTTTCACGCACAGGATCAGTAGATTTAAGGGGAGATTTCAAAGGGTGAGCTTTATTCTGATTAAGTTGAAAAATTTTAAACCACAAATGATAGAACACGAAATTGTCTTGCATACCTGGAACAGTTGGCAATCTCCATGGTTGGTCCTTCACACAGCCATCCTCCACACTGAGGAGCAGGACTGTCACACACGCGCGTCCTGCAGAGGCAGGAGCCAATGCTGGCCCCGTCAGTGTGGGTGCAAGGTTTCCACTGTGACCATGTCCCAAAATGTCCATCCACTGTCAGATTCCTCATCTAGAAACAAACACAACAGAAAAGCTTACCTGAGGCTTGGCAGTTCCTTCACACAATTTTGTTATTCTGCTGTGCATGAAGGTTTAGCCTTCAGCCACCCACAATAGCAGTCTCCAGTGGAGAGATGCACCTGTTGACCAGACAGCAACCTCCCCTCATAATGCCTGTAGCTGCATAATTTCCACAACTTCTGATCAATCTGAGCCACTGGATGCCACCACCATAGCAATAACAGAAATCAGAACTAACTGTCACCTTTCATCACCATGCTTGCCTACCTCTTGATTGCCTTCTGTAATCCTCACTTCCTGAAATTTATGGTGAAATGGAACCTGGAGACTGACTATAAAACCCAAGATCAAAAGGAAGAGCCAGCAGAGGATAAGGAGAAATGAAGAAGAAATTCTCTATGAGGACAACAAGACACTGGAACAGGTTTCCCATAAGAAAGTGTGGATGCCCAATCCATGGAAGTGTTCAAGACCGGGCTGGATGGGGCTTTGAGCAACATGTGGAAGGTGTCCTTGCCCTTGGCAGGGGAGATTCAAACTAAATGATCTTTCAGTTTCCTTCCAATGAAACAATTCTAAGCACAGATGCTGAAGGATAACAAACCTGGGCTAATCAAACTCAAATCTCCATGATGAGTGCCTTTTGTTTTGAGAACAGATTTTTTTTTGTCCTTTTCATAAGGATGAAAGGTGGTTTTAAATATGACAGTCTCTAAATGTTGTATGAAATTATATGTATAAATCCTAGAAATATCTCCAAAAAGCAGCACCTAATCCTACATGATGAAACAGTTTGCTCCCACAGAATTCAATTCTCAACCCCTTTGGCTGGAATGTTCAGACCATTCTCATCTTGACCAGAATGTTTCCATCAAAAAGCTGTAACACATTTAAGATGAAACCTTCATTGCCCAGAGGAAACAAAATTAGCTAGAAAATGAGTTTTTCTAAAGAAAATGGGGCAGGACATGGTGAATTCAGCTCCCAAACAAGGCACATTTTCAAATTATTCTTTTAGCAAGGTGTTAATCTTGACAAATCTGTGATTCTAAATGGAAATTATGGCCACTTTTTCACTTAAATATTATGGAATTTGCCTTTTGTTTGCTGCATGTTAACTTTGAGTCAAGACAAAAGCACCAACAAATGCAAGTAGCATTTGAATTCACTCTTAGAATAAATATGTATCTCTTGCAGTCATGCATTTTTCATCCAATGTGTGAGAACATAACATTTTAATATTGAAACAGGAATTACAATTGTAGATTGTCATAACTGATCTGAAATGGTATCTTCCTTTACTATTTCTAGTATTTTAGCAGTGGTGAGAGAAGTATACATTGCACAAATACTTTGAAGATACAAGATACCCAACTAGAATATAAGGCATGCTTCCACTGACACTCTGGATGTTGGCTGCTTCTTTCCACTGTGGAAAAGATACTATAATTTTACTACTAATTACAATTCCCACAGTTTATTTTTCACAATAGTCCCTTGTGCAAGAACAGCTATGTGTATATTCTGTCAGCTACAACCGACCTAACCATAATTAATAATTTCAAAATCTGTTGACAGCTATTTATTGAAAATAACTCACCAACCTTTGCTCATGTAGAGTTTACATTGATGGGTTGTGTAAGACAACAAGAAATACTTCCCTTTAAGTGACAAGCAGAGTTACACTGCTGGTCTAACAAATATTTATATAATATTTATATAAACTAACAATTCTATGTCCCCAATCTAATTATGTCAGAGATGTGAAAATGCCTTTACTGTTTTCTGTTTCTGTGCTGCATCAAAACATCTTTATTGTTGCACCTACAGTTTTAAACTAAACCCTGTCTATGGTTACACAAGCTAACAGCTGTCTATGTCTACCATAATACATATTAAGTGGCAGAGAAGTACACATAAAACATAGCTGAAAGCTTGAACTCAGAAGGAAAAATTGATGACATATTCTCTCTCTTCATTATTTTTCCTTGCTCATGAAAAGATCATCCCACTGGGGTCTCTGCTGCTCCCCATGACTCACCTGCTCTGTCTCTCTGTGAATATCTCCCTTTCAGAAGTGATATCAAACAATTTCATCATATGACTGCAGGAAAGCAAAATGTACCGATGAGGGGCCTTTGCAGCCCTCACCAGAATCCATGCCCATTAACTTTTCACCATCTGACACCTCAAGGGCAAAATCATGGTCAATGACAATCACATCTTGGCATGGCTACACTCTGCTTTCCCTCTCTGCCACCCTGGTTTTGTCACCTTTTCTCTTCTGCAGATAGCTTTAGACCTTTCTTCCTTCTTAATGTCTTCCAAATATCCACCTTTGTCTGAAGTCTCTCTGCACACGCCTCATATTCCTGCTTTCTGCCTCTGCACTCTGAGTAAAGGTCACAGTTTTTAACTCTGTCAAGAGATCTTTGGTTTGAGATTACTTTTGGTAGAATTTAGTGAGTCCGTAGAGTTTCCTGAAGCTCCTAATGAATTCAGATCCCATACTACATTTTCCCCAGGAATAACTGTAAAAATAAAGCCATTTCATGTTGCATACTTCTGTTAAACAAACAAACAAACAAAATGAAAAGTACAACCAAAACCAAAATCCTGAAAAAGACTTTTTAAGTTTTTTTTTTTTTTACTTTCCTTGTAAAAGCTCCCAGATATTTTTAAGTGATGGATTGCAAGTTGTCCCACTGGAAAATATTTCAAAAAAACAATGAACCTTCATTGCTATAAAAATTATTGGATGAATAATAGGGATAAATGACCAACTGGAAAAAGATCAAATGTGCCATAGCATTAATTAGTGTCCATATTTATGCACAATTGCTGTACTCATGACAACTGAAACAACAACCTTAAAATCAAATTGAGAATTAAATCAGAGCAAGATAACAAAACAACCAAATTTTTCAAAACTGATCTTCAAAGTCCAGAGATGGTAGCCCAGACACTCATCTATGTCTCCCTTTCACCTCTCTCCTCTACCATGACATGCCTATAAGTACTCAGCCATATGAAAAATTCTGTAGGAAAGTATTTCTCAAACCAAACTGGTCACACTTTTTATTCTGGACTGAACTATTGTATAAACAGACCTCTCTCTGATCCAATTTTAGAAGAAACTGGTCATTCATTAATCTAAAAAAATCTACAGTGTTAAAAGATAATTTTAACAATGTTTAAAAAGTAATTTTACTAACAATTAAGATATTGGAAGCAATTGGGACCAAAAGAGGGAAAGTAGGTTTTGAATATTCTGTTATTTTCTGCTTGCAACAGTGTCTTGAATATATCTAGCACATGTTAAGGAAGCACATAGCTCAGTTGCCTACAGAAATTAAATTAATTACATCTTGGCTTATATATCCTGTGAGCACAGCACAAAAAAATGCCATAAAAACAAATATTTGTAAGCCTCACTAAGCAAAATTGTAATTGATTGCAGTTTGCCAGAATACTGTGTTACTTTAGAGGAAAGTTTCTGTGAAGTTTTCCAATCTGTTCAACAATGTGTTACTTAGTGTATAAGTCTTTAAAACAGTAAAGGCGTAAACCCACACTTTTCAATTTAGATAATTCTAAAATTTTTCTTATATTATGCAAGTTCAACCTGCTCAAGGACAAAATTTCTTTGGAGTTTCACCAGGTCTTTGAATCTTGGATCAGCAGGATAAGTCTCACAGCTCTGGATAAATTTTTAAGCAAGACTTAGGTACTCCCTTGCTTTGACTAGACTGCCATATCCTGTGCACATGTCATATAACAGATACTAAATAATTGTTTTTCCAGTTGAACGGAACAGAATGGAATTATGCTTTCTAAATTATTCCTCCCTCCACCCCATCTTGGCCTTGGGTTCTATATCTACAAAAGAAAATAAGGCCTAGTGCCACAATTCAAAGACTGAGCACATGAGCAGGCTGACTGTCCATGCAAATAGCAAAATAAGGCATTTCAATAATCACAGTATTTTCCCCAAAGTTGCTCCTGATTTCAGGTCAAATGCTAATGCTGATGAATCCGTATGAATCCCTATTAAGACAGCCCTATTTTATTAGTCCTCTATATGAGAAGGTAGAAGCAAATAACAGGACACGACATAAACATTTTTTAAAAGTTTTAAAAATTTGAAAAAAATGTTTTAAAAATTGCTATTTAACGTCAAACGCAGTCAGAACACAGGTGCACATTCTCAAGGCCCTCAGAATCAGTGTAGTGTTTGTATCTATGAGGTTGCTGCAACACATTTAGAGAGCAAAAGTCAGAGCTGAAATAACTTTATATTGATTTTGCACATCTACTAACAAAGCCCAGCTTAGGAGAGAGAAGTGTCATCAAGATGTTAACGGGAGCTTGTAAACACATGGAAATAAGAACACAAATGCCATGTGAGCATAAGTTTATAGGTGCATGTGCTTCACTGGTGAGTGGGGACAAGATCAAGAAGTCCTTACTAGGAATGAAAGTAGAATTGAGTTGGAATGGCTCCCTCCTCATGGGCAGAAGGACAAAGCAGCAAGGATCTCAAAAAAAAAAAACTTTCAGTAGCACAAAAACCCCTCTTTTATTCAGGCATTGAAGAATGAATACTAAAACAAGCAGAATAAAATTTAGAATGTGAGATACCTATCAAGTTTGTTGGTGCTTTTTTTATATTATATTGAATTTATCCAAAATATTTTTTTAAAGACAAGTGTTTAGCCATTGTAAATATGAACCTTGCATTTATAGTAATTATCACCTCCGTTGTTAATGTGTGTGAGCCTTAACGCATGGAATTCAGCCTTCCAATTCGTGGACTTTAGAAGATGTTATTTGGCTTTTTATATTACCAATAATAATCCTAAAAGAAAAGATTTTACCATGAGTGATTAAACTTTTTCAAAGGACATAATGGAGAAAAATTCTGCAGGAAAAAACATGTCAATATCACTAATGTTAGAAAGCATATGTTTTCAAGGTGGGAAAATAGACATTACAGATAAAAAGCAACCACTCTTTGATATTACTCTAAATAACTTTTCACAGAAGTAGTTTAATAAGAAATAGAAAATAAACTAGGTATTCTGCTAAAATCTGATGAGAAAACCTAAGGAAAATGACATTAAATGCAGTTTTCTGAGCCTGAAGAATCGATGCCAGCTCATTTTCATGAAATTCACATGGAATCAAAGGTTTCAAGAGACAAATGAATGCATTTAGACTTACTGGACACACGGTAATGCTTTGCTCCCACTGACTCATGCTCAGACTTTCTTCCAGCGTTGTGCATTTCTTCATCACCATGTCCCAGCCACAATAAGGGTCTTGGGATCCAATGCATGCACTGCGGATGAAAACCAATCAGATAACCAGGACATTTATCTTCATTTGTACTGACTAAAGATTTCTAAATAACTATGCAGCATCTCTTGGTACTTCATAGGCAGATAGTGAAATTCATCCCTGTTGTGATATGGCACAGACAATGACCAAAATGACCAAAACCAGAGGAAAAATTAATTTGAATGCCTATACAAAGCTAAGATTTATTTTAAGTGCATAGCTGAATTTCTGTCTGCATGCATGGTATGTTGTCTCGACTGATTGTTGTACTTAATTACTAGAGAATTACAGAAATTCAAAAGAGACTATATTGTCTGCTCCAAGTAAAAATTTCAAGAGGTTAAAGAGTTCTTAGTCTTTTCTGTCAGTTTTGGAATTGTAGATAACATCTTTTTCAGAAATCAGAGGACAGTGTCTTCTCTCTGAAATTAGAAAACTTTCTGATCTGTTTTCTGCACTTGTATAAAATTTCTGGAAGTTAGCTCAAAGGGGTACTGGTGGCTGCCATCACACCTCTTGCATATCACATGCTGCACTCAACACTCTCGCTTGGGGGCACATGAGGAGGGAAAGAAAAGGATTACAGCGAAGGATGGTAGTCCAGCTTCATACAGACTCTGAAAGATCCACTGCACAAAACTAGAAGTTCATTTCTCTAATAAATAGTTGGCTTCTCTTGCTAAGGTCTAGTGTTAACAGTCCAGGCAATAGGTCTGCAGCTTCATAGCTAAAGATCCATAAGAAATTATGTGGAACACCCATTATAGTGAAGCACAATATAATTGGTTTAACACTTGTTAAAGTACCGGTAAATTACACATAAAAAATAATGCATTTAAACATTTTTTCTAGATTTAAAAAATATTAGACTGATCACTTTTGTTCAACTCAAATCCATGGGCACTATCCTTCTCTCTTTAATTATCTGTTCCCATCACATCTGTTGACTGAAGGGCCACAGAGGTGATTAAGCAACTGGAGCATCTCTCCAGTGCAGTGAGGAGAGGCTGAGAGAGCTGGAAGAGTTGTTTAGCCTAGAGAAGAGAAGAGAAGGCTCAGAGAGGATCTCATAGATATGTACAAAACCCTAAAGGGAGCATGCAAAGAAGAGGATCCAGGGTCTTCAGTGGTACCAAGTGACAGGACCAGAGACAATGGGCACCACCTGAAACACAGGAGGCTTCTACATCAGAAGACACCGTTGCAAGAAATGGTGACTGAGCATTGCCATAGATAGCCCAGTGAGCTTCTGGAATCTCCTTCTTTGGAGATATTCAAAAGCCACCCAGACACGTCCCTGGACTGGTTCTAGGAGGCCCAGCAAGCACTGGACCAGATGACCATCAGAGACCCCGGACAACCTCAAGTGTTCTGTGATCCTGTCCCAACTAATTTATGTGTTTTATTGATATTTCTATTTATCTCTGGCACTCCTCATGTACTTCCATGTTAACACCTGACCAAACGCAGACTTACTAATTCCTGGGTGTTATTCCAAAATACCATAATTATAAATTTCAAAAATTCACTTCACATTCCACTTGGCAATGTGGATTACCAGTACCATGTGGGAGCATAGTTCTTATCTGCAAAAAAGGGCACAGTGTAAGAGGCTTAACAGTCAAAATGGGGATGGGGGCCCTTAATCAGGATTCCAGCCCAAAGATAAAGCTTTTGCTTAGGGAATTTGCTGTTCAGAAGGGAGCTCCACTGTTGGCTCCTGCAGCTGTGAGCACTTAGCATTTTTTGTAACTCAGGCAACATGTTTCCATTTAACTATCTAGAAAATGAGAATGCAAATTATGGAAAGTTTTAAGTGTCTTGGTCTTTCAGAGTTTGCAAGACATGCTGTCCACTGTTCTCCTTCTAAATATCTCTGATAAAGCATGTGTTTGATCACATGCTGCACTCAACACTCTCGCTTGGGGCACATGAGGAGGGAAAGAAAAGGATTACAGCGAAGGATGGTAGTCCAGCTTCATACAGACTCTGAAAGATCCACTGTACAAAACTAGAAGTTCATTTCTCTAATAAATAGTTGGCTTCTCTTGCTAAGGTCTAGTGTTAACAGTCCAGGCAATAGGTCTGCAGCTTCATAGCTAAAGATCCATAAGAAATTATGTGGAACACCCATTATAGTGAAGCACAATATAATTGGTTTAACACTTGTTAAAGTACCGGTAAATTACACATAAAAAATAATGCATTTAAACATTTTTTCTAGATTTAAAAAATATTAGACTGATCACTTTTGTTCAACTCAAATCCATGGGCACTATCCTTCTCTCTTTAATTATCTGTTCCCATCACATCTGTTGACTGAAGGGCCACAGAGGTGATTAAGCAACTGGAGCATCTCTCCAGTGCAGTGAGGAGAGGCTGAGAGAGCTGGAAGAGTTGTTTAGCCTAGAGAAGAGAAGAGAAGGCTCAGAGAGGATCTCATATATGTACAAAACCCTAAAGGGAGCATGCAAAGAAGAGGATCCAGGGTCTTCAGTGGTACCAAGTGACAGGACCAGAGACAATGGGCACCACCTGAAACACAGGAGGCTTCTACATCAGAAGACACCGTTGCAAGAAATGGTGACTGAGCATTGCCATAGATAGCCCAGTGAGCTTCTGGAATCTCCTTCTTTGGAGATATTCAAAAGCCACCCAGACACGTCCCTGGACTGGTTCTAGGAGGCCCAGCAAGCACTGGACCAGATGACCATCAGAGACCCCGGACAACCTCAAGTGTTCTGTGATCCTGTCCCAACTAATTTATGTGTTTTATTGATATTTCTATTTATCTCTGGCACTCCTCATGTACTTCCATGTTAACACCTGACCAAACGCAGACTTACTAATTCCCTGGAGTGTTATTCCAAAATACCATAATTATAAATTTCAAAGAATTCACTTCCACATTCCACTTGGCAATGTGGATTACCAGTACCATGTGGGAGCATAGTTCTTATCTGCAAAAAGGGCACAGTGTAAGAGGCTTAACAGTCAAAATGGGGATGGGAGCCCTTAATCAGGATTCCAGCCCAAAGATAAAGCTTTTTGCTTAGGGAATTTGCTGTTCAGAAGGGAGCTCCCACTGTTGGCTCCTGCAGCTGTGAGCACTTAGCATTTTTGTAACTCAGGCAACATGTTTCCATTTAACTATCTAGAAAATGAGAATGCAAATTATGGAAAGTTTTAAGTGTCTTGGTCTTTCAGAGTTTGCAAGACATGCTGTCCACTGTTCTCCTTCTAAATATCTCTGATAAAGCATGTGTTTGATGAGAAAATAATACAAAAACAAATTCAAGGCTGACAATGCACAACTGGCAATGTTAGCAATGGTAACACTGAAATGAGAACTTGTGCCTCAAAGCTGAAGTGGTCAATTTTCTAACTTCAAAGTGTTCATATTTATAAACTCAGTTATTATGCTTTAGAAACTTTTTATTAAAACCAAAAATGTTTCAATGTCTTTTGAAATACACTTTCACTTAGAACCATACTCCCTCTTTAGTGGGAGTAAGCTGATCTTTCTCCCACTCTGGTCTTAGACCCCATTTCCTCTTTTGCTTTTGTTTTCACTTTACTACAATTCAAGCAAATCAAAAAGACTTGCAACTTTCATTATAAGTCACTCAGAAGTTTTAAGAAAGGTGCTAGAAACATATTTTGACTGTGCTTACAATTTTCTGCTATCAGAACAGACCCTAGTTCCATGAGAAAGTTCTTGTACTGCTATGACAAGAATGTTTGATCACTCTGTGAACACTGATCAGTGTTTTTCCAGTAACTGACCAGGTTTGCACCGCACTGCAGCAAGGTACAATGAGGTGAATCTTTTCAGAATTTAGTTAAAAAGATCCCCTGAGCACATGAAAATTATCATTTTAAGAAGTTAGTAACTCAGCTAACCTCATGCAGATGACAAGAGGAATAACTTCCTCCACAAATCAGAGGCATTACTATTCTTCAATCACGGTTTTCTTTACACTACAATACAGAAATTAATCCTCTAAACACATGAACTATTTCAAACAAATATGAGAAACTCTAGTTTCGCTGAGATTTTTTTCAGTAATGTGCTAAGTATTTGTCCCAGACATTATTATATCTAAGTCTCATATTGTAAAAAGTTTGATTTTTTTAAAACTTATATCCAGACAGAAAAAATAAAACAACTAGAAAACTGTAATTCAGTATCATCAGCCTCCTTCAGCTCACTGTGTCAGACATATTCAGGAGATGTGGCAGGACCTGACTTAAACAGCTGCGCTGTTCTCAGGTATTGGCACAACAATTCTTTTCTGTTCTCCATCCTGCCTCACATCTCAGAGGGTTTTCTTATTTCTTTTTTTCAGATCACCTATATCTCTGAAAAACAGACATAGTTTCTTTAAAATTTAAAAGAGGGAGGTAATATGAGGGTAAGTTTTTATCCTTACTGCGTAATTATGTCACCTTTTAAAAGCATTTTCTTTCCTTTGAGGGAGGATTCCTTTGATTTAATGTGTGAGTAACAGCAGCTAATTATTTTTATCTACTATGCCTAAATAAAACAGAGACACAGATAACAAAATAAGTTAACACATAAAAAAATCAGATAGAATAAAGCTTGTAAGCATTAAAATATCAGAACTTCTATCTGAAATGGGAAATTTAAAGGGACTTAATTCACAGTTATGTGTCCTTAGGAAAATTTCATACTGTTTTAAGTCTTTTTTCATGAATCTCTCTCCCAAGAGACAGCAGTAAGAGGAGCAGCTTCAATGTGTACATGAAATAACAAAAGAAACTATAGAACATGGCAATCAAATTTATGTCAATTTTATGTAACTAAGGAATGCCAAAACTCAGATACCACTACACATCTTCATCTTCTTTTCCTCCCAAATCTCTGTCTAAATTAAAGTAATTTTATGTGCCACTATTGAAAAACTACATAAATTTTAAAGTAGGTATTAGGTATTTCATTTGACAGGGCCCTTTCAGACTGTCACATGGCAAATAGCAGAGCTGGATAATATATTTTGTCATCGTGTCTCTAGAAGTACACCTTACATCTCAATTTCAGCAGAGAATGAATGTTTTGTCTGTAAATCCCAGCAGGCACCAGCTCACATCTCTAAGACTTCACATGATTTGTCCCAGCACTGCTAAAACTGGCACTTTTGTCCAGGAAGGAAATTCAGGAATTCAATTAAACTGGATCATTTGAAGACGCTTGATGCTACTTACCCTATCGAGTCAGCTCTCTCTGCAAAAACATTCAACAGCCTTTGGCTTCTCCTGACTGATTCTCATTTTGCTCTGTGTTGTCACTTCACATTTTTTTACCAAATGTAAATGATAGGTAGCAGAGTGTGTCTCCTGCAAGGCACACGTTCGGCAGTGGTGCTACACTTTAGCAATGGGTTTTGACTGACTACTGACTGTAAGCCACCTCACTCTAAACCAAGTCAGTAAAAGTCAGGTTATTTCTTGAGCTATTTTATAATTATCATCAAGTAGGCCAGAAAAATTGTCCTACTTCAGTTATATTTGAGATGATTTACTGAGTCAGAAAATAAGGCAGAATTGAACACAATTCAGAGCAAAATATGTTAAAAATCCCATCGACTTTTAGACTAAAAAGAATTTATGTGTGTTCCAAAGAACAAAAAAAAAAACAAAAACCAACCCTAAGTTTAAAAGCTGTATCATAATACCATTAATTTTGAAGGGATTTTAAAATTTCCTTTGAGGGGAAGAATATATTCCCATATGAATATGAAAGTGCTAATCAGGTATCCTCTTGAGCTGTAACATTTTATTCATGCAATATATATAAATGCAAGAGGTGCATCTTCTAAGACTGTTCAAGAAACATTTTTCAGTCTTTACCTATACACAGCATTTCAAAGAACTGAGTCTCCTGACCCTTTCAATAATTTCTACTGAATTATCCATGCCTACATAGTCCCCACTACCACCTAATGTGACCTGACACTTTGTATATCAGGAACTGAACCAGGGTCACCATCTTATTTTGCAGAAGATAGGTTCATCACTGCAAATTCAAACAGAAAACTGAAGCTATAAGCCTGTCTCATGCTCCAGATGCACAGTTCTATCCATTGCTGAATGAATGCATGAATGTGATACCAGACAAAGGTACCTATCAGTGTTTTCATTACTACTGGTTTTGCAGCTGTATACATACATACGTGTGTGCAATGAAGAACAGGCATCTAAAGACACAGATGAATGATCCAGAAGAAGATAAATGGTAGGGACACAGCTTATAAAATCCCAGGTAGCTCAAGCTAAGATGCATGTCAAATATTCAGAGTACTGCTTAACTCTCACCTGAACTGGTGAGAAAATCAAATCCTTTAATCATCTCAGACACTCAGAGCAGACTACCATTGCTTCCTCTAATTTTAATTTTTGTAGCATACTCCAAATAGATTTAGATACAATTTAATCTTGCAAAGTCACTGAAAATACTGGCCTTAAACCCATAAGGTCCTTCCATCAAATCCAGAATCAAAAATTTATGTATAAAAGTTGTTTATATTACACAATTCACTGAATGTTGATGCTACCAAGTGACTATATATGGATCAAATGTGAAAGACAATTTTCAGAGCATCCTCTCGACACCCTCCCTTCAGATATTTATATCCATTGATAATTCTCCTCCCAGTGTTCTCCTCTCAGGGCTGAAGAGGTCCAACTCCTTCAGTCTCACCTCACAGAAGAGATGCTTCAGATGCTACTCATCTTTGCTGCCCTCCGCTGCACACACTCCAGGAGCTCCACGTCTTTCTCGTCCTGAGGAGTCCAGAACTGCACACAGCACTCCGGATGTGGCCTCACCAGACTACAGGGGCAGGCTCACCTCCCTTGACCTGCTGGCAGTGCTCTTCCCAGTGTGCCGAAGGATACCACTGGGCTTCTTGGCACCCAGGGGACACAGCTGGCTCATGGATAACCTGTCTATCCAGAACCCCCGGGTCCTTCTCCTCAGAGATACTTTCCAGCCTGGGATTATTCTTCCTCAGGTGCAGAACCCTGCACTTTCCTTTGTTGAATTTCAGAAGGTTCCTCTCCACCCATCTCTCCAGCCTGTCAAGGTCCCTCTGAAGGGCTGCACAGACTTCTGGAGTATCGGCCGCTCCTCCAGCTTTGTGTCATCAGAGAACATGCTGGGGAGACATCTGCCCCTTCAGCCACGTCACTGATGAACAGTTAAACAATGCTGGGCCCAGTATTGACCCTCAGGTGACATCAGCAGGCCTCCAACTAGACTGTGACACTGATCACAATCCTCTAAGAGCTGGCATTCAGCCATTTCCCAACCCACCGCACTGTCCACTTGTCCAACCCCACTTCCTGAACTTGCCCATAAGCACCTACAGTTACTAAGGGTAAACACACTGAACTTAGAATTCCTGAATCTTTTGATACTTTAAAGCAACAAAATTAATTGCATCATGATATATGAAAACCACAGGACTGCTTTAAATTTTTCTTTCCTAGGTCACGTTTTTGTTTAAAACAATATCCTACTAATAAAATCTGAATTGCAAATATGTAGTCAAGTCTATCTGGTTTACTTACATTCTGCAAACTAAATGCAAAAGACATATTTCTTTCCCTTATAAGGCTACTTCAAGAAATAAATTGGGAGTAGGCTGTAAAATTCTTGTTTGACAAAAGTATCTGCTTACAACACAATACATACATACATACATACATACATACATACATACATACATCACACTTTGAAGGGTTGTCATTAAAATTTCAGGGGCAGCAAAATGTAAATGAACAGCTTGTCTCTAATGCATTTTGCAGGACAGATAGACAGACACTTTCTGCAAAAGCTTTCATCTTCACAGATGCAGAAAGGGTCAAGCTATTCCCTCTGCAGTATGGGACTAATATTCTACTACTTTTGAGTGCAAAAAACTTAAAACTGTGCTTATTTCATAATTCAGCCGACTTTAATAGTGTCCGTAAGTCGTCATCTACTGAAGGTAACTTTTCAGTGTATCTCATACCCAAAAAAAGAATTGCCATTTTTAATATGTGCTTATAATCTAGATTTGCAGATAGCAGTATGGTTTATCCAAGTCTGGGAAATTTATGAGGACTCTGATTCTGGAATATTACTCTGGAATCACTCATTCAGATCAGTCCTCATATGGTTCTGCCATTATAATGCAGCAGCAGACTTCTAATATTTAAACTGGAATAAAGCCTGCATATTTTGAAATCAGGAAATCCACCTGAATATCCAAAAATAAATACTTTGGAATGATTATTTCCAAACAGCAATTTCAATTCCATTTGTTGGCAAGCTCTTCTGGACACATGAATACCTAGTAATGTTTAGACCCCATACTTGCTATTAGCTTGTGTAGCATCAGCATATAGGAATAATTATTTTACTATTTAATGTTATAGAGTGTTTATTATCAGGAAAACAGGTTCCTACTGAGTGTAAGGGTACTTCTGAGGATGCAAAATCTACAGCTAGGGCAAAATAAAGGAATGCAAAGGTGGCTGAAATGCTTAAATCAATGATCTTACTGGACTTCTAGGAATGAAATAAAGTATATTGTTTTCTTCTGTTAGTTAATTCAGTACTCTTTTTAGCATTTTGCTGATAGAGTTTTCTTATGTATGTACAGATTGCTTAACTGAAGGCTCACAAAGACACCAAAATAAGAATAAAGAAGTTCAAAGAGCAAAAGGTTAGTTATAGTAGAAAACTATGATAACATTACTTAGCAAGACAAGCTTGTGACCCAGTAGTATTTTAGGTAAATATTGTAAAAAAAAAATACTCAAAAACTTCCAGAAGTTGGCAGGTTTTTTTTTTACGTCAGAGAAGTCACTATTTGTACAGCTTTTAGCAGATGGCACTATTTATTTACTTAGACATAACATCATAGCAAGATTAGTTTTCAAGCCTTTCAAGTGTGTGAAAGCTATCTTCCATCAGAAATACCAATCCTTGACCCTTGCTTGGTAAGACTTTAAAGAACATTGGGCTGATACAGACTTTTGTTGTCCTTTCAGAACTAACGCACTGAAAATGCCAGTACAAAGTATAACTTTGACAAATTTGCCTCAGAAAAAATCACTGCCACCCCGGGTTGCTTTTGAAGGCTACAGCTGCCAACAAAAGAAAGCTGACTGTTTCTTTGTTTCAGGGTACAGAGTCTCTACCCCCATACTACAGATCTTATTCCTTATTATGGATGCATAGAACCTTCGAAGTGAAACACAGAAACTGAAATTTTACAATATAAGTTATCTTCTCATGATAATTATTCTGTTTATCTCACATTATAGTTAATTAGCAGATATTTAAAAGTCAGTTGTGCTTCATGCTTGGCCTTCTCAACTCTGAAGAAGTAGAAAGAGATGAAGAATTCATCTGTGAAAATAGCTCCAGTGAATATCATTGATGGACTTCTGTAAAAGTTTGATAAACATGCAAATTGCAATACCCAGGTGATAATAACCTGGTCAAACCTTAGGGATTTTCCCTAAGGAGAACAGAATTTAGGTAACTGCTCTGCTGCTTCCTGCACCTTGAAGATGGCAGGGTTTCTTTGAGAACTGATATTTCAAAGTACTGGCACATCCCAAAGTACTTTTCTCTAGCTGACTCTCAAAACCAGCACAATTATGACAGGACGTTCAAAACTATTCAGGCATTGGCAGAAGTCTGCATGAGATACGCTCCACCTGGCCCCCACGGAAACTGGCAATCCAAATAACTGGCATGGGAAACTCATGCGTGATGGAAACATCAGGGCATAATGGAAAGTGCTGAGCAACCTAAACTATGGGTGTGACAGCAGGTTTTGCTCACAGTAAGGTCTGCTGTCAGAGTAATAAAATGCAGCAAACTGCACTTAAAATACAAAAAAAACCCAAAAAAACCCACAAAAAAACCCAACCCAAACCAAATGAAAAAACAAAACAAAACAAAACAAACCCAAAAAATTCAAATCAAACCAAATAAAAAAACCCCAAAACATTCAACTCCAAATAGAACCATGACTGGAGTGTGCTGAAGCAGATGGAATATCTGTCAGAGCAACAGCAGGTCACAGGGTTCCTCCAACACTGAAAAGTGCTGGAGGGACAGACTTACAATGTGCAGAGCATATTAGAGTGATTATTAAGGAGACATAAAAAATTACAAATAAAAGCAACAACCACATGTTTTAGAGGCTACTGTGGGAAGATGAAGCAAGGAATAATGAGAAACAATTACAATGGACAATCTCAAGAAAATTATCTTGACATTGAGATATTAGCTCATGAAAGAGTCTGCTCAACAGAGGGACTGAAGTTGTATTGTCTGAAAGCTCAGCAAGAAACCTAAACAGAGATTAGATAAGATTAGGCACTCATCACTCTGCCATTTACACAAAAGGAGCAGGTGAGATAGCACGTCTTCAACATTTTGACTTTTTAAAGGCTGTTGTTAATACAGATGCATGCCCTATTCCTCAATAATTATGTGAAGTGGATACTGAAGAGTACATGTCCTTGATCTGGGGAAGAGACTCTAGTTATTCATTGATGGAATTTCAGAATGAAGCTTTGGCACAGTTATACAGCCCTAAGTATGATAAATGTGACTACATAAATTAAAATAATACCAAAACCCACTATGCTCGAAGGCATTTCCTTAGGTAAGGTTTACCTACTATCCTGTTTACCCATTGCTACAGTATAGAAGCAATAGTTAGCATCATAATTGAAGAATGTGAGTATTAAAGCACCCAGAAATGCAATGAGAAAGTTTTAGATGTTTCAATGCCTGGAGAAATGTAGAGCTCCAAGTAATGTGTTTGTACTCTGTCCACATGCAAAAAGAAAACAAAAAGAAATCCAGCATAAGCCAGGAAAAAACTAGTCAAACCAAAAGTAAATCATAGGTGAGAGAAAGATTACATCTGCATTCTTCAAATAACCTGAGTCCCTAATGATAGATGACAAGGAAATTCCTTTTTTTGTCTGGATCACATCTGTAAATCCTCTTCTTTTTCACAAAACAGAGCTAGAATTGATGGTGAGCTCTTTAACCAAGAAGAAAGCAAGGATGGCAAGTCTTTTGGTGCAATGAATATTTAATTACTACAAGAGAAGTCATACAACTACAAAAGACATGATTGAAAAACCCCACAAGGAATCATTTTATCTCCTTTTAAATAAGTCATTCCACTGGAAGATGAGACTTTATATACCTCTGGGCAGAGGAATAAATTATCATTTGAGCAGTATTTGCGGCATTTAACTACTGTTCTCAGTAAAATGGGAAAGGCACCACTTCTCTTTGTTTTGTTTTCTTTTGTTCTAAAAGAAATTTTAAAAATCAGACAACTAGAGCCCAGTGCTCAAACAGGGAGAGAAATGAATAGCCTGCAGCCACGCATGGGGTATGGGATTTGAAAAAGCAGTCCTACCCTGCAAGGGCAGAAGCATATTTGGGCTTTCCAGCTGGAATAAAATTGACACGCTTTGGGAATTGTCCTGAGAGAAGCAGAGGTACCAGGGACCTTGGGCAATCACACCTCATTAAAAACAAAGTGAGGCACCAGCCTTGAAAGGTCCGAAGTGGACAACAGGCTTGATGTAAATACTCACCACCACACATCCTTTTTCAACTCTCTGAAGCAAGGAAAGATGAAATTTCCATGGAAACTGAAACTTGATCCTATGTAGGCCACTAAACCAACAAAATGCTTGAAGCAGAGACTTGCCCATATAAAACTTTTCCCTAAAGTAAGCTTTGCAGGACTTCCAATGGGGATTCAAGTGTTCTTCTATTTCAATAGAAAATGCCAAAAATATGCTACATAAGACAGCATAAACAAAAAACAGGCTGGTAAAAAACTGTGAAAGGTAGCATTCTTCCCTTCCCTGGTCTACTTGTTTTCTAAGGCACACCTCTGCCTTCAGTCTTGTTTTCAACCCAGTGGCCTTTCACTGGCTGCCTTCATGGTACCAATCCCCATGGTGAGCCAGATCCCTTGGAAATGTCCTTCCACTGTCCCCAAGCCACACCTTTACTACACCTGTGTCCCATGGTCACGTCCCTGCTGTGACCAACTGTGTGGTCCCTGGGATGGCCAGAAATGTCTCTACCTGTGCACAGTCACGCTGCCTTTTATGGGAGGTGTAACATCTCTGTGCACAAATAATGTCTCTGTGAGCCTGAGTGTAGCAGCCAAGAGAGGCAACTGGCAGCCTTTCTCCCTCCTTTTACAGCCCAGCTTTTCAGAGGAATGTATGTTAAACAAGGTGAAGCTAAAACAAAGTAAAAAATCAACCACGTGCCTCTGTCACGGTTCTCAAAACCCCATGACAGGTTCACGAGTGTCTATCTGATGTAACACAAAACAATCTCACTGAATTACCAGGATCACACATACCAAAGGGAAGGTACAACTAACTGGATTAAATTAACAATATCTAATAGCATGTTTTGCTATCCAGATATATTTTCAGATAGCCTTTTTAAAAAGCTGTGTGCTGAACTTTAAGACCCTTAGCTACCATAATACAGTCTACAACCAAGTGATTATTTGTAAGTTATCCTCCTTCTTTGATTGAACAACTGTTGGCTGCATAGCCCTTTTACCTAGTAGAATATACACATTTTTACCTTACAGTTTCCTGACCAATGCTACCTTTAAATAGCCACTTTTCCAAGCACTCTTGATTCTCAGTTCATGCAACCCAATTTGTTTCTGAGTTCATAGAAATATTGTTTATTCAGTTACAAAACAGCTTTAAAAAAGCCCAAAAAACCCCAAATTGGTTCAAGTCCCAAGCTTAAAATATATTAAACCAGCATCTATATGGCACTTTACCAGTTAACTGTTTTCTATATAAAACATTTCTTACTGTTTCACTTCACAATTTAAAATCTACATAATGACACTTCAATTCCTCGAGAGCCTCATCTAGTCCTAACAAGTTAGTACAAGTAGTCAGAGCCACTTTTGATAAACAGGGTACACAGGAAGTCATTGTTTAGAGAGACAATTAATTTGGATTCCTACTTGCAGCCATTTATCCTTCCCATTCTTCTCCAACCCCCTGCACGTATATTTTCCAGTCAAATCAAGCTAGCTGATTCTTCATACCTGTATGTTTTGTAAAAGGGACATCTCTTCAGGGGGACCTTAATCACATGTTCCTGAAGGCCCACAAAAAGGACACTCTGGCTGTGCAGGATCTGAAGGCTCCTGATGGGCTCTCGCTGACTTTTTGGCAGGAGTTCAATTTCCTCAAGCAGGCAGCTGCTTGAAGTCTGGTTCACTGGGGCAAGTACTTTCTTAATAGTGCCATAGTCTGAAAAGGCAAGAGGAAAATGAGTTACTAAAAATCACCCTAGCAATTCTACCTGCTTGGTGTCATTCAGTGAAAAAATCTTTGTGTTGGATGCTTTCAATGAAGCCTCAGAAAGCAGGATTATTTTGACTGAAGTTTCCTTATGTATTATAGTACAGTTAAAAGAACCTAGAAAACTTTAAAGTCTGTTTTCATGTGATGCAATACATTAAAAAAAGAAAAAAGTTAAAAAGTTATTAGTGCAGAACAACCTTCACAGCAGTAGTCACAAGAAAACAAGATTTCAAAGTGTGGCTCGATAAATGCACATTCATGCCAAGGGTTACTGACTTCATCTGCACTTTGGGAACTATATTTCAAGCAGTTTAAAAAGCATTAAATTCCATAATTTCCCCAGTTTGTTTTTAGCATTCTTTGTGTTAAAAATTATGGAGTTTAGATATGTATCACATTCATTTAAAAAAGCACATGTATATGAGTCTGTGAAGGTCTTGAGTCTAGGTGAATATGAATGAATGAAGCTGAACTTCTTACTTATCCTGATTTTAACCTCTGCAAAATCATGGCTTTTAGCATTCACTCTTCACTTCTATTCTTAATCTGATTTCTCAGGAAAGACAGTAACACATTGAAAACCAGTGTCAGAGTATATGATAACATTTATGACTCACTCTTGCAAAGTTTTAAAATAATTTAAAAATATCAAAGTACATTTGTTCTGAACACAAAGGATTACATTCTCACACTGATAAATATTTTAGGGAGCTGCAGCATTATGTAATCTTTTATGTGCCAACAATACGAAGCATTAAAGATCCAGTACTGCAAACACACACAGAGATAAGCCCTGAAGTCTTGAAAGACTTCCCTTTTGAGCTGGTAATAATGGCAAGGGGAAGGTTTGGGAAGGCCTGTTCTGCAGTCCAGAAAACAGGGGGTTTGCCATCCCTAGCACAAGGCCAGAGTTTGGCTCAGAGTTGGCCGTGCAGACTCTCAGGATGTATCTGGCCCTGGCTTGGTGAGCACTGGTTTTATCCATGGCAGGGAATGCCTGGTGGCCACACGTCTGTGTCCCCCTACACCAGCTTCACCCTGGCAGCCCCCACATGTCTGTGTCCCCCACCCACCAGCTCCACCTGAGGCCAGGGGCTGGCACCCCTACACACTCACTGGACCCTCCAAGGTAACTGGGCTGAGGGAGGGCAACACAACATTCCCAAACTTTGCTTGGGAAGTGGTGAGGAACAGCAAGTAAGCAACTGTAAGAAAATACAAAAAAGCAGCCTCAAATAGACTCCAAAAGGAGGAGAGGAGAGGAGAGGAGAGGAGAGGAGAGGAGAGGAGAGAGGAGAGGAGGAGAGGGAGGAGGAGGAGAGAGAGGAGGAGGAGGAGAGGGAGGAGAGGAGAGGGAGGAGAGGGAGAGGAGAGGAGAGGAGAGGAGAGAGAGAGGAGAGGGAGAGGGAGGAGAGGAGAGGAGAGGAGAGAGGAGAGGAGAGGAGAGGAGAGGAGAGGAGAGGAGAGGAGAGGAGAGGAGAGGAGGAGGAGAGGAGAGGAGAGGAGAGAGAGAGGAGAGGAGAGGAGAGGAGAGGGAGGAGAGGAGAGGAGAGGAGAGGAGGAGAGAGGAGAGGAGAGGAGAGGAGAGGAGAGGAGAAGAGGAGAGAAGAGAGGAGAGGAGAGAGAGAGAAGAGAAGAGAGGAGAGGAGAGGAGAAGAGAGAGAAGAGGAGAGAAGAGAGAAGAGAGGAGAAGAGAAGGAAGAAAGAGGGAGAGAAAGAAGAGAAGAAAGAAGAGGGAGAAAGAGGGAGAAAGAAGAGGAGAAAGAAGGAAGAAAGAGAAGGGAAGAGAAGAGAAGAGAAGAGGAGAAGAGAAAGAGGGAGAAAGAGGGAGAAAGAGGGAGAAAGAGGGAGAAAGAGGGAGAAAGAGGGAGAAAGAGGGAGAACCAAGACGACTGTTAAAAGCTCCTCATTTTCCTGAGAAAGACTGAGTATTCAGTCCTAAGACCTGGAGTAGTACTCGCAAGGAGAGCGTATACCAAATACCAGGGGAAGTTAATAGGAAGTTTATGCATAAAATATAACAAACATTACATAATATTATTTAATTCAATTAAACAGTCAAAATGAATTAGATAAACCATAAATTATTAGCTCAGTGTATAAAATGGATTCCTCTTAGTCCATAGAAAAATTTTGATCATACCAAATCGTGTACACACATTGAAATCCTCTGCCTAGCCTCTCAGGTTTTAATATAAATCACTTTATGCACCACCTGTTTACATTTTTCTCTTTTCTTGATATAAACATGCTTGACCATTTCTTAGGAAAAAAACTTCCAGCAAACTATAATTTAAAATTTTATTAACCTTTTTGATATTAAAATATCTAATTTGATGATCGTCTTTTTCCCCAAACAACCTAATACAGACTTATATTCAAAACCTAATTAAATTGCTGTCAACAGTCAGTTTTGCTTTACAATTAAGCAATAAGCAGCTCAGCTCAACATAACAAGCTGTATTTCCACTGATGATCACTGGATGCAAAATCTTGACTATAATTACAGCAAGTTTCATGGTCAAAATATAGTCTGAGACCTGTCCCAAAATTTCAGTGCCTGTATGTCCCTGTTTTGGCTGAGACAGAATTAATCATCCTCACATTGGCTGGTATGGGGCTGTGTTTTGGATTTGTGCTAAGGGGAGCGGGGTGAGTGAGGGGCTGTGTGGTACATGGAGGCTGGCTGGGGTTAAACCATAACACTGTGTTAATTACTGAATGAAAGAGAAGTTGGAAAAATATACTAAGAAGAAGAAGGAGCATGTAAATTAATTGGTATTGCTTTATAGATCAGTCAGCGCAACTCTTTATCACATGCTTAACTGGCAGAGAACAGATTCAGTATGATTCATGACACATTGTACTTGGATTGCCACAGTTTTCCTGCATGAGACAAACTCAGGTACACACACATTCAGCATGTGCTTCTTCTACAGACTAATATTTCTTCCTACCACTGTGCTGGGTCTGGCATCTACAGACTGAATCATTTCTGTCACCTTCCCCAAGAGAAGAAAAAACACATGACTACAGGCCTCCCTCCCCTATGCCTACATACACATTCAATTTAGAAATAAAACTTTGGACAAGAGAATATGATCAAACACAAATACTTTCTGTTTCATGTGGCTCATTTATTATAGATGGCAAACTTACAGTTCTTTTTATTCAAGTGTATGACCTGGAGATCATGGTTACAGCAGCATACTACCCCAGAAAGAAATAAAATATTCTCACTTTGAGAACTTCAACACTAATGCCTTCCCCAAGACATCTGTCATTGTTCTCGTTCTTCCTTCTTATCTTGGCATACATTCTTCATTCCTCATATTTCCTTTTGCTCTCTTTCAGCATCTCCCAAACCATTTCTTTTTCGTTTGTTGTCTAAGAGGATCAGCACTCAGAAATGTTGAAAGTCACAACTGACTGAGCTTCAATTGAAGAAATAGTGCCTGAGATCCCACAGATTATCAGGAAGAAACACTGCTCTTCTCAGGAGCAATGTGGGTCATATGCAAACTCAACAAAAAAGAATAGAATGTTACCTGAGATCTCCACCTCAATAAACTCCCCACTTCTGACTTCTGCAACCCATCTTCTCTGCCTTAAATTCCTACTGTGTATGACTTTGATTTTGCAAGGACCACCTGGGAGGCCAAACTATGGTGAGGATCTGGTTTCACTCCACAGCTTTGAGACAGGCACAGATTTAGTTTGTGTTTTTTCACCAGCCTGTGGTGCATAGCTAGGGTGTGTAGATAGCAACGTCCTTAAAATATACTAGCATGCAACATAGCTATATCAGACTTCCTTACAGTGGAAAATCATAGCCAGTGATTCCACTGCTTTCAAAAGCCAGGAGTTTTGCTCCACTGTATCCAAAACTACTACAATGTTTGCAACACTATGCAGAGCCTTCAGCAAAGACTGCAGATTTCCTAAAGAACTTGCAGAAATCCAATCTTCAAAAGTATTGTCTGGCCATTTTCACACCACAGTTGCAAAGCAAAATTGGGTGTTAAAAAAGGTAGGGAAAAAATAAGTCTGGAACATGGCTCTAGGACATGGAGTTTTTCAGACCTGTCATAATCTTTCAAGTAAATATTTAGTTATATAATCAAACTAAGTGTCCCCTTCTGCCAAGAAACAGCTGAGAAGGCTAGTAACCACAGAGCAACTTAATGGATGCAACTTTATTGCCACAGACCCAGGGAAAGCTGCAGTTTCATCACAAATGTCAAGCCTGAGCATAACAGCCATTTAGGAATCCAAATGAATGGCATCTTTGCATCCTGACTGTAAGCAAGACATATTGGGATAGATCCAGACACCTGACAGCCTTTTTTTAAGGATGGCCAACTATACAGAGGAGTAGTAAAAGATAATGACAATGGCGAGAATGAGTAAATAATGTGCTTTGTTAGCTTGCACCGCAGCAGTTTTAAAGACGCTTGCAAAACCAGCAACTGAGCATTAGAAATCTAATCACTGGGAATGAAGAGAAAAATTCTTGTTGAAATATTGCTATGTAATATGTAGGAGACGATGAAGAACTGCATGGAGAACCTGAGACAGAGTTTTAGAGAACATGCTTGGAGGCAACAAAGTCTGTAAAGAACAAAATTGTAATTGGACAAAGTGAAAGGATGATTTCTAAAAGCAAAAAACAGTTTTAAGATATAATAGGTGTAAATCATAGCCAGCAATGGAAAACACTGCAAGAGTGCAGCTGGAATCATTATAACTTCTTTGGTGGTACTGGCAAAATGAAACAGAAAATGAACATACAAAGCAAACAGCAGATGCAACAAACTAATAAACTCGTAATTCCCTGAGTTTCCTAACAGAAATAAAACCACTCAAGGAAGGTTTAGTGAACTCTTGCTATAGAGAAGAATAAATATTTACATGAGCTGTTATGTTTGCAAAATATTGCTGCTTTCTTCAAGCAAACAAATCATCACGAGGCAGTATAGAAGTAAGTGCATTTCACTTCTTCAAAAGAAGAGAAAAAATCTCTACCCATTCCTTTTTGAGATGGAAGCACTTTCAATCTTAACTCTTGCCATAGTACCTTGGAGAGTGGGTTGGTCTCGAGAAAGCAAGTGAACCAGCACCAGGAGACAGAATCCAAACTAATGGTTTTCAGAAGAGAAGCCTACAGTATCATCTTTCATTAATGTAGCTAAAATCACTGCTGACTTCTAAACTAGATGAGCTGTAAGCAAAATAAACTAATAATAGTCTCAAATACCTCTTCAGGACAGCTGTATGGCTATATTTAAGACTTACAAACATTCCTGCACTTTCTGGGTAATCAACAAGGTACCTTTACAAATCTGAAAATCTCCTTACATATACCAAGAAAAATCTAAAGAAACAGCAAAATCTACTTTAAATTATAAACTGTCAATGTAACTATGGGTCTGTTTTTCAAAATTCCCACAAAACTTTCTTTTGAATGAATAATTATATGTCTTAATCAGATGGAAAGGATGAGGTCAGTGTGATGGATAGGGGCAGTCAACACAACACACAGATGCTAAAGCAATATTTGCAACTTCAGGAGATGCTTGCAAGTAAACTTGAATAACATACCACCTGTGCAAGAAATACTCTGTATGTCATAGCATGTGAAAACAGACTCACTGATAAACTTAACAATTGGCAGCACAATGACCGCGGAGTTAAATAGAGACTTGAGAGAATACATTTTAAAGTGTAGCTGAAACAAATATGAATTATTTATATTTTCAAGAAGTCTAATTCAAAATAGACTTGGAAAATTATATTCAGTAAGTACTTTAATTTTATCCATTACACACTGGTTTTGCATAGTATTAGTTGTATACAAATAATTTTTCCCATTGAAAAATAAACTCATTAAGACAATATAAAGACTATTGAAGTTAAAGGAAAAAAATCTGTTAATGCTAAACATCTTGTAATTAATATCCATATGTACATATAAACACTGGTTATAATAATCATATAACATTTCTATTAAACACCACAGAAACAACAACGAAAAAAAAATAGGGCATTAGAGTCATCTTCAAGGCAGAGGTCTTTCAGAATAATAAATTGAAATACCAAATATAAAACTGATTAACTGAATGTGCAATAGCAAAAAAATCAAAGAATGTGCAAGATGATTGATAACCATTCAGCCACCATGAAAAAATGTATCATCAATATTTGCCTTCCTCCACCAGAGGAAGTGGAAAAAGCCCTACCGTGAAGTAGAATGTGCATTTGGCTAACAGCAGAAAATCATTCCAATGAACAGAAAGTATTAGGTTGCATAAGGGCTTTAACGTAGTTGACACAGAAAAAAAAGATGCAGGAACAGCAAATGCAGCAGCTGGTTCAGCCTAAAAAGGGGAAGCCCAGGACTTATGATTTAGCAATCTGTGTAACATCAAAAAACACACATATGGTACAGAGAATGTGATGGGGTTTAAATCCTACTCTTCTCCACCCTTTCTAAAAATAACTTCAAAATTAGTTAAATCATCAGTAGAATATGGATAATTAAAGCTTTGGCTATTATCTGTTGTTACACATGGGGGTGGGGTACAATTAGGTTTAAAGCAAGGGTGTGTTTAGAAGACAAGATAATATAACCATGTTCTGTAACTTTTTTTTTTTTTAACCTGTAGGTTTCTGGGATACATACTTATACTTCAAATACAAGAATACATTTTTTAATCATGCTCCAGTCTAAAGGATAACTGATAGATAGAACTTCAACTCTTCTTTAAAAATTAAATATATACTATGGGTAAGCATAGTACTTCTATAATGATTGAGAAAATAAAAATAATATAGTTTGATTTTAAAATTCCAACCTTTATTTACAAGTTTAATTTAATTTTAAAAATATTTTTATATGTACATTCATTAATTCTTTAGGGAAAAGAGTGAATCTCAAAATGAATATGTAATTGTGATGCTTCATCAAATGCAGATTTTAATAATTTTTTTCTATTTTCTCTTTATTTTCAGATCTGTTTTATGTTTGTCTCTCCATCTGAAACCTGTTTGAACCATCTGATTAGTGTGATAGTTAATTTATTATTTTTTCCTACTTTTAATATATTTGATGGTCTAATAAAATATATATATAGATTTGATTTTTCTACAAGTATCAGACAAAAATGGAGGTTAAAAATCTGAATGTTCTGTTTTGTGGGCTTAACAGAGAATGAAATGTGATAACTTATGAATCATTTAAACAACAAACCATTGTGATTTTCTTACTATTACAAGTCATTATCATGATGACAACAGGGCAAGAATGGATATTAAGAGAAATTGAGATATAAAGGGCATTTATTAGATCAAAAAAGCAATTATGTAACTGTATAACAAAACCTTCTATGACATACTGTAGATGGAAAAAAAAAAAATTTTGTTGCATTTCCCTGAGAACTGTTGCAAATTGTTCTGCCTGGTTGATATTGAGATTTATTTTTAAACATCAAAATGGCTACACAAAATCTTGGTTACCCTCTGTGTCATCACTTGCAGGAAACAGAAAAGATTAAGCTTTCCATTATTCTATTCAAAATAAAACTTTTTATTTTATTATTCAGGTCTCTTAGTTTTTCTTACTCTATTACAGGATACTTGAAGGAAAAAAAAAAGTATGCAAGTGACCTGGAAAACTCATAAATCATTGCTCATTGGCATCTAATTAAATTTCAGTAAATTAAATTACTGATGCAATTGAAAAAAAAATTAAAAATGCTACATTCTGGGACTTGAAAAATCTTGCACTTTGTTAATGTGAGACCTTAGTACAAAATCATGAATATTTTTGGTGTTGGAGTTTTTGTCCCCATGTGAAGTAAAATACAGGCATAAAAACATCTCTGTTCTAGGTGTGTTACAGGAAGAAAAACAGGGTGTGTCGTTTTTTTATCATTCCAGAATTTAAAACAAATCATTCTTTCCTCATGCTCAATATCAAAGGGCTTTGCATTTCAGAGGTTGTTTATGTAGTCCTGCTATTGCTAGAGAACAACAAAAATCTAAGGATCTTCAGCCATATAACAGCATTGAATTTTACAGCTTAAAAACTTCTAGGAACGTCCATGGTCATTGCTGCTCTACTCGTATATTATTAGACAGAGAAGTTAACAAAAATTAGCAGGGAAGCTAAGACTTTAAATTTAAGAAAAAGCAACTACAAATGAAATAAAATTTCCTGATTTGTGTCAAGCTATATGCAATACTTAGCAATCTTAAAATGGGACATTCAGTTGTTCAGTGTCTTGGCAATTAGAAAGGAGAAAAAAGAAGTGTTAAAAAGGTACATGCATAATTTATTTATTAAAAGCTAATTTTAAATTATATACAAACAGCTATACCACACAGTGCTTAGTGTATTAATGGTTTCAAACACCAAACAGCTGCTTAACTTAGGAAATGGGAAAGGTTTGAGTCTTTCTCAGAAGACAGCTTTGGAAGCAGTACAAGAAAAACACAGAAAAACTCTATATTAAATTATTCTTATCTGAGTAAGACCCCGAATATTTCTGCAATCTGGTGCAGTTTTGTTTTTCAATTCTTGGATGCAACAACGGCAGTTTTGAACGATACTCTATAAAAAGCAAGCACACATAATATTTTAGATTTATGTTCTTTATCTTTGGCTCTGATTCCTTTGTATTCCCTCTTTCCTATTGTATTTCAAGTAAATATTGATGTTCTTCCTTATAGTATTGGAAATTATTTTAAATCAACACTGAAATTAGATACATTTTTGATAATGCTTGTCAACACAGGAGGTCTGATGGTCTATTACACATCCCCAGACATCCACGCAGGGGAGAGAATTTAAGTCATTTATCCACTATTAAGAATCTGAAAGGAGCAATTTTAACTCAAAACCTATTTGCATACCTTCTAAAATTATTAGCAACTTCTTAATGCCCCAGTGGCTATTCCAAGAGAAATTCAGTCATACCTCTTCAACTAGAGGACATTCTCATGGTTGTATGTCAAAATTTAATATATATTTATTTTATGAAGGGAATATTTATGGGCTATCCTTTCTAACAGAAATTTGAACTATTGACTTTAAGAACCTTTTGAATAAAAAAGTGTTGATCTAGGTACTAGTTATTAAAAAAATAAAGACCTTTCTTCAAAGCCATTTGTCTGGGAGGACAGAAAGAACATAGACATTAATAACATGCCATCCAATAATGATTGCAGAACAAACTCTGTCTCTAAAAAAGAGTAAAATAAAATTCTAAAAAAATTGTTTCCACTTGAAAATAGAACAATTTTGGAATGTATCTATCAATGGAAATCCAGAGAATCACCATCTCAATCCTCTCTTTAGGAAACTGTTCTCCAGAGGAAAAGTTTGTAAACATTCAACAATTTTTAGAATACTTCTGTCCCTTGCAGATTAAATTCCCATGTGTTATGGTGTCTCAAAAGCATCAAGGATACAGTCAGTTTGCAGTTGAATTAGCAAAGCTTTCTTCCAGTAGCTAGCATGCAAAGAGTTAAATACCTGCCTGGATATAGACAATATCCACTGCTCCATTAAGTAAAACATTATAAATTGGTACAAATAACCTCTCCACTAGTAGGATTTCCAATTAATCAAAAAGTTTAGGAAATAGGGCAATTTTTGTACCATTTTTGGCCGCCATTTCATGCCTCAAATTGGAATTTAAATCCAGCTCCAGTCAGACTCATTCAAAAACCTTTCAAATAGAGAATTTAAGCTCTTAACAGGAATTCGTATCTACTTGAGACTAAGATGCAAAGCAACTGGCAGCTAAACCAAGCATAAGCCTTGTTTTGGAAGACTATTTCTACAAAGTTGAAGCTTCTAAGTCCTCAAACCGGAGCTTCGAACTCCTCAATCTTCTGGAAAAGACCAAGCAAGAACCTACACTAAATAACAAGTGTGTGCTGAATTACATGTCTCAGCCACCACATCAATTATGTCTGTTTCTTCCACAAAGAAAATGCAACTATCTCAGATAATTAGATGGATTCTCATGTACTCTAATGGCAAAGTTTTACCCTTCCTAGATCTAGACCAGATGTTTTTTCTTGCCTAACCAAAAAAAGTGATTTCAACAACCTCAAAAATATATATATATATTTAATGAATCATGCTCATTGACCCATCTTTATCTACTACTTCTATTTCCAATCTTATAGAGATTTTTCAGCTTGCCAAAGATGTGCCTTAGAGCTGAGATAGAAATTCATACCATTTTGTCTGTATTGAAGATTGATGCACCCATAACAGTTCATGCATTCCACTTAGAAGTAACATGTGTCTGTAAAATACCTATAAGAGAATGCTATGGCAGCTACAGTTTCTAGACTATAATTGATAAGAAAACATTTTTTTAATGTTTCATTCTGTGATACAATCCTTTTTACTTGCTGAGGTAAATCATTATCTATTTTTAAGACTTTATGAAGGGGTATCTTATCTATATTTTATTTGCAATCTCATCTAAATTTTCTTCAATTATAAAAGTTTTAGTAAAGAATAAATAAAGCATAATATATAATAAAGAAACTTTTTTTATTAAAGAATTTGGGGACTTGTGAAATCTGGATTGTCAACTTTTTTCCTACAGATTTCATGTGTGAAACCATGAAAGAACAGTATTCTGAACAATAACACCTAAAGTGAAAAAAATTAAAACTTGAAACTTCACTTCCTGTTTCATTTAACTATAACAATATCTAATCACAAATATTTTAACAGGTACATTTCCCTACTGAAACATCTCTTGTTATGCTGTTTGCTTGGCCACTGATTTGATTCCATGAAAAATTAAAAACCAGTTACAGGTACTTTATTCTCCCTCAATGTTTAGGAGACAGTTGGATCAAAGACAGAAAAGTCTCAGTTGCAGCCAAGAAAAATCATGATTTTTTTTTTATGCCCTGCAAGGAATAGGTGTCTTCCATGTTCTTAGGGATTTTTTGTGAAGTTACTGCTTAATTTAAAATGACATTGGAAAAAATATTTTAATAGGAGCAGGGAACAAGGCATAATCTCTCTTGCTGAATTCCCTACCTCCCTGGTTTGATAGCTATACACGGCCACAGGAACTGTGTGCTCTGCATGCACATTAAAACAGTGCCAGTGAGTAAATTTGGGAGGGCTCCTCCACATCCGCAGGAGCCCCTTCTCTCCTGGATCAACCACTCAACAAGGAGGTGCAAAGAATGGCTTCGAACTCTGAACATTACGAGGAGTTAAACCTCAGCTCGATATAGCCCCCACAAATGTTGCTGCCAACCAGATGATGTCAGACTGACCCTCCTCTCTTGTGCTGATGTGTTTGCTGCAGAGATAATCCCTGAGAAATGTATCTAGTTTTCTCAATGCATGGCTACTTGATCATGTCCCTATACAGGGTATCACCATTTCTAACCCCTCCAGGAAGCTATATTAAAATGTGAATAACAATACTTTAATTATTGCCACTGGTTTAAGAAACGCAATTTAAGCAGAGAGGATATGGTTAAAACTACAGCATAAAATCTTCAGATGAGGCTTTAATCAGTTGGGGAAAAGAAAGCTGTTTCTCAGGACTTGGCAAAGAGATGATGAACAAGAATTTCAAGCTTGGCTCTAGTACCTCACACTTTTTTCTTTTTTTTTCCTTGGGGAGGTGTCAGGAAATGTCAAGTAGGCTATGTAAATGAAGGCATGATTTGTAACAACATCGAGCAAACATTTCTTGATTTTACCAAACAATATTCTCATTTTGAATTCTTATTTAAATTGCTGAAGTTCTGTCTAAAAAAGTACTCAGTAATAAAAATAAATACAAGAATCATGAAAAATGATGTAAGTATCTTCAAAAAAGGCCAGTAAAACATTTTTATTTGTCCTGCATCACACTAAAATAACTTGGCATATAAAAAGACACATTCTTCCAGCTAGAAAAGGAATGGATTTCAACAATGTCAGATTCAACATTACATAGAATACCAAGACCATTTGGGGGCACCAACCTACAGACAAAACAAAAAGTACATATTTATTGGTGTTGCTTGTACATTTATTACTACATTTGAATCAAACAGATGCTGTCAATATGCACACTGACCTGTGAGCATGTGCTATGAGACTCTCAGTACCAAGATTCCCATCAGATGTCTTCAGAAGTCTCAAATGTTTTGGTCTGTTGAATATGAATCCTTCTTTCAAAACAGCACTATCAGAAGAAATGATTATGAAAGGGCTGCTTAGGGCTGTAGTTAAGATTGCACTTAGCAGACAGCGAGTTACCTAGTTTGTACTTCCAGACAAACCAGGACAAGCTAGGCAGCAGTTCAGATACAACAGCTGAGAGGACTGTGACTGACAACACACTTTTATTTCCAAAATTTTACTCCCTACATACAGTTAGATGATAACTAAACAGATCCGATATCAAGAGCTAGACGTGGATAACACCTATCCCAGAAAATGCCCATTTGGCAATATACTGAAATTACAGTCCCTTTTTTTGCTTTGGCAAAATCTAGCTTTTACTGCACTAAAAATGCTACATACACATACAAAAAAAGAAGCCCGGAGGCAAAGAAGACACAAGAGTTCTTATGGTTCTAAATGGGATACATTACATTTGTCAAGAGACATGCAATTTCAATATCCTGGATTCTAAAAAGACTAAGAAAAAAAACTAGAAGGTTGTTACTGGTTGCTGAAATTGACTACAAAACAAACAAAGAAGTCTATATTAACTTCTCATGAAGAGAAAATTTCAAATTTTGAAGAGATCTTCTAAAATGTTTAATCAACATCTAGGACTGGGCTTCTCAGATAATGGAGTTGAGCACATCTCAAGAGTTGTATAACCTCTAACTAAAGTAGTAGAGTAGGTAATAAATATAGATATTAATCACAAGATGAAGTGGTTTGTGGAATTTAAGGCTTGATATCTGACACAGAGCAGCAGTGAAGAATGCCACACTGTGCTCAAAGGAAAAAATTACTATTCAATAGAAGCACTGGATCCCTGCCAGTCTTCCAAAGCTGAGATATATACACTCTGATTGGATCTGACTGGACAGGGAGCGCTTACCACTCCTATTATTTTTTATTGCCTTACTTTGTACCACCAAAACAATAAATACCTTGTAGGACCCAACACATGCTATGAATATAATAGTGCTTTCCTACTGAATAAATTTTTCAGTGCCCAGATCAAAGAAGCATTTAGATGCACAAGTGGAGAAAACTATTTGTCAGATAATAACCCACAATATACCTTGCCTGATTTCTTGATCAAGTCATATACGGTTATTTTTATTGGAAGTGTCAGAAAGACAACTGACTACTGTGCAGATCCAGAAGCATCACCAACTTGACTGAAGAGAAAGTTTCAGGAACTGTCCTCTACTCAAACTCATTTGTAGTTTGCACAGTCCATGTCCCTGTGCCTCAGCCCCTAGATTAGTCAAATCCAGTACATACATCCATATAGAACCTCAGCAGCAATTTCAGTGTAAAACAGAGCTTTTGCTGAGAAATACAGGAGGAAAGAATGATACTGATTTTGTTTTCTAATAGTACTAAGTAAGAAATTAAATGGACAAGTAACAGAAACAAAGCTGGAATTAGAGAAAAGAATCGCAGAACCTCTCACCAGAAGTAGTTAATCTCATTACTCGCCCTACTACATTAAAGTAGCCATAGCCACAGTACATAGCAATGGTATACAACACATGCAATCATATTACATTATATTCTTTATATAATGGTCTAGGAGCCAAGATATCTGGCAATAACCAGAGAGTCTCACAGAGCTTGTTGATTGAAAATCTTTGAGTATTTCCTAGGCAAGTGATGTAACCACTATTCTGGTTGCAGTCATCGCTATTCCTCCTAAAGGTATGTAGCCAAAGAACCAAATTTCCAAGGTTTGTGGAATAATAAATAAAAATAAAAAACTCCCTAAAAATTAAAAGAATTGATCTGTAAACAAGTAACCCTTTGCTCCAAATATTATGACTCTTACACAGTGACTTGATTAAAGTAAAATGCATGGAACATAATCCATCTTTTGTGATACAACCTGCGAGTCACAGGATTCTTCCCACAAATATCACAAAATAATATAATCCAGCATCTTCACATTTTGATGACTTACAAGACACTTAACAAAGTAAGTAAGGCATATCTTTGCCATGTTCAATGACCAGAGCAAGGGGGAAAAAAATCCCAGTGATTATTAGTGCCACTGCTTGTAAATGCTTACTTGTAAATCTCTGGATTTATTGAGGTTAACCAGGAAAAATTATGCAGAATGAAGAAGCTTGTAAATGTCAACAAAACCAGGAGTTCAGTAGAATATCCCATTTAATGACTGTTTTCCTGACAGCTCACACTAAATCTTGTGTATATCATGGACAAATACCTGTGATCTAACTTTGGGATTTTTAGGGTTGAAGTTGAGTTTCATGTAAGGTTCAAACTTTTCTTTCTTCACATGATCTAACTATTTCACTTTCTTCTTTGGTTGGCATGGGTTTATTGAGTCACTCCTATGCATGTCCAGCTTAAAAGAAAGGAGTTTTTTTTCAATTTAAAGGCCCTGCAGGATATTCTAAAGAAGATTCAGCAACATGTTACAAAGTCAAATCCCTTCAAAGGGAAAGCTTCTTCCCCACATTTCTCAGGGAGAGTCCTGAGTACTGTGTACTCACAGAAGGGCAACACAGTTGGTACAAAGATCAAATTTCACCACAAAATAAGGCTAATTCCAACACTGTTTCCAAAATTAAGACCAAGCCTGTTGACTGACAGTGCACCTATTGGGGCAAAATGAGAGTTTTGAAGGTAGGCATAGATCATAATAGATCTTAGCTTTGAAGGCAACAGGAAAACACTGAGCCTCATGTAAGTTAATGCAAGATACCTCTCTTGCTCACACCTTCATATTTTCTGCATTAGAATTACCTAATAATAATGAACATAGGGGTTGTCAAATCTAGTTTCTTCTTCTTCAGAACTGATACTTCCAAGAAAAAAAAATGGAAGAAGGAAAGGCTACTTGGCCATTCTAAGTTTATAAAGCAGTCAAACGGGATTTGAAAGCTCAGCATCACTATGACAAAGAGCTGTTCTTTTTTAATGGAAGGTTGAGACTTTGTCTCCAGCTCTTTACAATCTGTTTCCCTCCCTGGCCCACACATTAATCTCACTCCCATGCAAGCAGAGCCAGCTGTTCTTCAGCCAGTAGCTTCTTCTTGCAGCAATTCTGATTTCCAGTGGCAGCACAGAAGTGCACACTCCGTATGTTCTTCGGACATTTATTTATAGTCTTTATCTGACAGAGCTGGGCAATTATAAAGACATAATGATAATTTGTGGACAGAAAAAAAGGGCTTCTCCTACTTAAATTTGTCCCTCGAGAAAACAGAACACCATCTACTTGCAGCAGACAATTCATGAACCTGATAACTAAAATATGAACAAACTCAACAAGCAAATAGCAGCAACAAACTAATCAAAATCATGACCTATTTATGGGTTGATTATAATAACAAAAAATGACTACAAATAAGCGCTGTGTAATTTGTGAACCAAATAAAGGGCTGCAATTCTCACATATAAATTGCTGTCAATGAATAATTTAACCAGCTCTAGTTAGAGCCATCTATTTATTAAGAAAGCTCACCAACTGGATCTGGCAGAATGATTCATCTCTATACACAGTGATAAAGCCAAGGAAATCAGTACTGCTGGACATTTTAAATGCCCAGCTTGATCCTCTGGAGCCACACAGTATAATTTATAACTCTGTAGCCCTGATTTTAGATGTAGCCACTCTCATTTAGTACCATTTTAAAACCACTTAGCACATTATGGATGACACAATACATAAGACGGGGAAAAAGCAACATTTCTTTTGTTAAATTACATAGAAAAAACCCCAAGTTTTGCATTATCCTTCTTTGCCTTTAGAGATATTCTACATGGAAAATAACATAAATATGTTAGCAGAAATATACAGCAAGCCTGCTTAGAAAAGCTAGGATAAATCCCAGAGTGATCATTAGACTCTTCCAAGAAAAAACAATGCAATCTTTTACATCTCTTTTTAGAACTTTGCAGAGATTTTTTTCCTGAAAAGATTAACAATATAAATAGTTAGTTCAGCTAGGGTTTTCCTTTATCAGAAACAGGTGTCACTGCAAAAGCAGAAGACAGTAAGGTTATTAATTTTATGGCTCCCTGTTTGACTTTTTGAAACAAATGTTCAACATCATCACGTTGCTGTCAGCATTGGTGTCTTCCAACATGCACCACCTTTCCCAATCAAAGTAACTGATGACTATCCTTCCTTCAAGGCACTTGAAATGGCATTGCATAAGGCCGGAAGGCAACAACTTACAGGAAAATAGTTTTAAAGCCACTGTATGGTTCTTTACAACTCTGTAAAAGCACACTATACCTTTGCCAACCAAAGGAAAAAAAACAAAACAACTGTGTTTTCTGTAACAACAAAAGAAAAATGGTTTTAAAAATGTGACAACTGTGTGCCACAGTGTATATGCCCCATTATCCATCTGTACGCTGATTCCACTGTTTCTGGTTTTGAGCAAGAAAGGATAAATACATGCAAATAGACTACCTATTAGTTTCACAGTTGACTTCTGACTCGAATAACAACTACTTTGGTCCTTATTGTTATTGCATTCCTATTGTAATTTCTAGACAAAGAAAGTGGTTCTTAACTGAGATAAAATGTCTGTATCTCCTTTCTAGAGAAATTACCTACAGATTACTTCCAAGAACCTCAATGCACTTAAGATAATGCAGTCAGGAATAGCACCAAATTGGAAAAATTGCAGTCAAATTAAGCTTTGTTGCTCTCTTTGCCATGTATGAAACATATATAAACACACATTTTTGCTTATAACTTTCAGGATGGCAACTGCACAGATACTACATATATTCTGACACCATGTGTATTGAACTGTGAAAGATGCACACTTTGATCAGAAGCTGTAGTCTGCCAGGAAAATGACAATATTTCATCAGATACTTTTAAGTAAGAACACACACAACTTTTTTCTTGCTAAGACCTTGGGTTGTTTCCTAGAAAAAATGTAGTATACTGATTAAAAATGAAAATTTACAAGATAGAACTGTAACAAAAATCACAGAGGAATCATATGAGAGAGTACTTTACATCAATTTACTCCCATCTAGCAAGACAAACAGAAGAAATACAAACTGTTATGATGGCATTCCCAAACTGAGTTTCAAGCAAACTTCCAAATCTCTTTATTAGATTGGGACTAGCTTCTATATAATCTACAGTTTAAGGGCTTCATGAGAAAAAATTGTTACATTTGTGGATATTTACTACCTGTTTCAGTGCTTCTAAAGGCAAATGTATGAAAATTCTATCTGCATTTTCCAAAAAAATATTTTGAAATTTCTTCATGAAACCTCCCTAGTTGTTCATTATAATTGCTGTATGTTTTTCCATCGGAATTATTTTTGTCATTATTCTTGGCATTGCTACCTGCAATTTCTAGAACTTCTTGGAAACCTGTTGTAATGTCCTCCAGTGACCTTTAAGCCTCAGATAAAACCTGGATTTATGGCATGAGAATTGTGGCTCACTTCAGTGAACAATTCACTCTTTAGATACATGCAATGTAGCCAACAATAAATCCTGCTTCAGGTTTCATACTCTCTTTCTAGGTCAGCCATACCCCAATTTCATCAATGCTGTACTATAAATCCCAATAACTGAGATCTACCATTGGGCATATACCACTTCTACTCAGGATACAGAGGGGACATTCTCTGTGCAGTGGGATTGAGGAACAGAAAGAAACATGGGAGTTTTTTCACCAAGCAGTTTTTAAGGATGGCCTTTAAAGTTTTTCACCAGATAATGCAAGTATTACCTTTTCTGAACTCCCAAGTTTATTATATGTTCATAATGCCCTCAAACTAGACACTATATCTAATACTTTTCTTATTCATTTGAGTAAATAAATACATTTTGAAAAAGTCCTCTGAATAAGGACTACCTGCTCTTGCTGCAGCATCCTATTTTGAAAAAAGCTATCAGCAACATTTTTACCAAGGGATACCTAGGCACTTACAGCATAGTGACAAAATAAAATGGAATAAAGAAATACAAAGATAAGGGAGAAGGGGCAAAAGGGAGGGAAACAAACTATGATATATTGATTGGATTCTTTTTTTTATGAAGAAAGAGGCCTTTCAAACTTAAGAGAGTTTTAAGGATATTTAGTGTTTCTGTAGCTTGCTCTACATTTAATGTATTGTTATAGATGATTTTTAGCTCAGAACATTATGAATGCTTTAGTTCATCCATGCATGCTTTCCTTGATCTTCCTTTTTAAATCATGGGAAATTGTTCCAGGGATTTCTTCTTGCCTAAAGCCAGCAGCACAAAATGTGCAGGAATTGATATATCCCTTCATTCTGTGTCAGAGTTCAGTACAGTGAAAGATTAAGATGTTTCTCCAAAGTACCAAAGCATATTTTTATATAAGCAGTAGCTGTTAAGCCCCAGCACACCAGAATCTCCTAGCAGAATGACGATTTGGCAAAGGTTTAGGAAATGAAGACTGTTGACTCAGCAGATTAATGCATCTGTTTGCTTACTCCCAGTCTCTCCTAAAGTAACACTACATCAGTAATATTATGTCTATTTAAGGTTTAATCAAATTAGATTATACTTTTATACTTCCAGGGTCATTCTCCTCTGTAGTATTTGTATTCTAACAATAGGGTGGGCAGGTGAGAGAAAGAACGTTCTCTTAACTATTGTCCATCTGTTTCAAAAAAATGGGATTTTTGCTTTGAACAACAAAGACAGCAGAACATTCATTTTTATTAAATCCAATCTGTATGCCTTCTTTTCCACTGAAGCTTTGTGCATTTTAAAAGACAATTTTTGGAGAACACTGGAATTAATTATAACTACAAAAGTTATGTGGTGTACATCTCTCACAGCATGGTTTGGATCCATCCTGCTTTACAATGCTAAGCACAAATTGCATATCATATGCTTTCTCACACTTAAAAACATACACTGTCCAGTTACAGGAAAGCATGTCCAGAGTTTAGACTAAAGATTCAGGTAAGATAAGTACCTTGCTTCCATGAATGATCAGAACCAGACATACAGAGAAAAATGAAAGTGAAAGGCAAGCATACATCACAAGGAGCATAGGAGCAGTATCTATTTTTTAGCAGCACAAAAAGAACACAGAATCATTCCCGAACACCATTTATTAATGAACCACGAAGTGTAAAGTTTTAGATCCTCACTTACTGACTCAAATGTAAATGGTTACACACCAAGGGAAACTGAAACCTAAAGACAGTCAGAATTATGACAAAAGTCATCATTCTTGGTGCTTCCAAGACTGTAAATAATGTAAATATACCACAATGTAGTGATAGTCTCTTCATATAAAATCAATTCAGTGCATGTATATGTAATTCAGGTTTGGTCAGGACACCTCTACAACACAAACACCACTTATCATTGGCATGATTTCACTTAAAATGTACTGATTTACCAACCAGCAGGCTGTTTTGACTAGAACTGGTCAAATCCAAGCATATTTTAACCTATCAAAAGCTTTTCTGTTACTGCCCAGCTTTCAAAGAGCACAATGAGACAAACTGAACATTAACAAACCATTGCTTTGATGAACTATTCCCTACTAATGTGCATAGGCCCAAGTACTTAAGAACTATCCTAAGTTTTATGCCTTGAGGCTTTAAACTTATTAGTCCAATTTATTATTTCAGTCTCAGCTGAGGTCGCCTTTGTTCTGCAAAAAAGTTCTCCAACACCCTCATTATTTTTAAGAAGATTGAAATTTTGAACCAAGGAGGCAACAGCTCTAACGAAGGCAGTAAGAGCTGGAGGGTTGTTTTTCTTTTTATGCTAAGCTTACATATTAATGGGAAAACAATGAAGCAGGGTATAAAACTGCATAATTAATATCATAAAAATGAGATGAAAAGGAAATTTAATAAAATATATTTGAGAAAAAGATTCAGAAATAGAAAGAGTAGTTGTATTTGATATTTACAAAGCTGCTTCTTAATCAGAGAGTCCTAAACCATCTTGTCTTGGGCCCTTAACTTTGTACCTTTAACTAAGTAAATGGAACAAAAGATGGTGGAACTTTGGAAGTACTGTTTGTAGAATTTCCAACACTTAATTTGATTTACAAGCTTCACAGCTTCAAAGAGAATAGGAAACAGACACCAAAATTGGAGTTCACAAAATAACATAAAAGACATTGTAGTGGCTAAATTGATCTATTTAGAAAAGGTGGAAGATAGACAGGTGATTGTGTCAAAGAGGAAAAGCCAATGCTCAAGGTGCTGTACACGTATTTCATAAATTATTAACAGAACATTAAAACCCAAAGACCTCATAAACTTTTGCAGTTATCCCAGCAAGGAAGATTCATACCTGTGGCAAGATAGATGATATGGAAAAGCATGTCCTTGCCCTGCACAACATCCACAACCACATGGGAAAATCGGCTGTTGTCTTCCATGAAGTAAGGAATTGGAATAACTGGTTGAACAACTTCATGCATTAAGAAGAACTTTTGTGCATCTTGAAGATTTCTCTCAGTCAGATTTACATACAAACCCTGGTCCATGGTGCCACACTGTAATGACAGAAAAGTAGCATGACTCTATGTGCCAGCAATTACAATAGATTTACCCTCTGATTTACAGGACAAGAAAATAAAAGCAAAAGCATATCTCATAATGGCAATGGGGAATTTGACTTTCAGGACCCATTTGGGTGCTAACCAGACTGTTCAAGGACTCAGGGAGCTCAGTTTTCCTGAGGCAATTCTATGGAGGCTCCCTAATTCTAAATATGTAAGAGCACAAGACTGACCAGCACAAGTGGATTATGGAAATATTTTGCTATATCCTGTGTTCATAGGACAGGAAGGAGAAAAACTACCATTCAAAAAACTAAATTATTTTCTGTCTAGTTTTCTTTATAATTTTCACAGACCTCAGTGCTAATGACATAACAAATTTTCAAAGGAAACCCCATGCCCTACCATGGCCAGGGTCTGACAAGAATCCCAGGTGACAGTACAACATGTAGTTCTGGAAGATTCTTAGGACTCTGTCTTAAGTAGCAAAAATGGACAGTGCAGAGCTCCATTAAATATTATCCACAGCAAAGACTTTTTTTTGCATTAAAACTGACCATATTTTAAACATGAAAACTGTGCTCTTTTCTTAAAGGAAAACATACACTAGGTGTATGGACAAGTTTCAAACAAAAAAAACAAAGCAAAATAACTGGGAGTTAACTATAACATATTTGTGTTCAACTGAGGACACAAAAGAGAAAGCTTCTTAATGCATGGGAATATATAAACATTTACATGTTTACTCAGGCATAAATGCATCAGAGAAGTAAAGCACTACTTCACAACATTTATCAAATATTTGAATGGCATGAAAAGCATAACTAAGTCACCATTTTCATTCTGCTTTACTACGTCATAAACTATGCCATGAATTATAGTATGAGCAAAATAATAGTGTGCAAAACCATACCAGTTTATTATTATTATTATTACTATATTTTCAATCCAAAATTGAGTGATTGTTCCAAATCCACAAATGTTAAAAAAGGTCAAACAAACAAATGGGAAATCAGATGACAAAGAATGATAAATTAGCAACTGGCAGGAAACAGTTACTTGCTCTGTATGTCAGACCAGTGAAAAAAATAAACGACACCAAAGAAGTTCTCTGGATCTATCAAGCAGGAAAAATTCCAACTGAATAGCCATAGTAAACTAAAATGCAAATGGTCCTTGGTCTTATGATAGACATTGCCCTGTCTAAAGAGAAAAGCAATGATCTCTGAAGAAAACAATGTTCCTCAAAATTGGGACTCCAATAGTATTCTAAAATGGAAAATAATTAATTAATATAAACCAGCCTTGGAATTGTAATGTCTGATGTTACTATATCTACATAGCAGTAGTCTTCTTTCAAATTGCAGACTTCTCTCTGTTGCTACTGAGTAGGTGAATACTCAGAGGATAAATCTGCTTCTGCGACTACACAGAACTTCTGGGACTAAACAGAACTTCTGATTCTTTATCATAACAACTCTACCAAATAAAAGTCCTTTCTCAAAAGGAAACCAGTGACTCAGTCAATGAATATATTTCATCCATGTGAGGCGTGTACTCTAAAGTCACAAAGTCAAGTCACAAAAAATGGTTAAATCTATAAGCATTAGACTAGCTTCTAGTATGCATCACTGCTGCAGTTATGGAGCCAGAAATGTAGCAAAAAGTTATTCAAGAAAATAAAAAGCAGCATCAGCAAAAGAAAAGAAGTTGGATGTTAGAGATACCTAGAGATCAGTTGACATCAATTGCCTTCAATATTGTGCTGTAAAAGGCCACATTGCAGCTTTTAACACCAGCTCTGCCTTCAAAGCTGTTTGTGGCTCAGTGAGATATGATGCAACTGTTGTCACCGTTCTTGTAAATTGGATGAAGTACCAGCTGCATTAAAATCAGCCAGGCCATCTAAGAAATAAATTTCAACACCTGTCTTGACTGGGACTTGGAGACGTGCACTAACAGTACAGCAGAGACCTAAACTGTTTTTACACAGCCATCAGGCTGTCATCTTTCTTTGTAACTACCATTCAGTATGGGCTGCTCTCACAATAATTAACACCACATTAATGCAAAGTTTGTAAGGAGAGTTTAATAAGTTTTATTGGATGTGCTTACCTAGTAAGAAAGGTGATCAGATTTTTACAAACAAGCATTTTTTCAGGCTTTCTCCTTCAAAAATTTAGCCTCTCTTAAACCTTCTTTCTATCACTATTTTGACAATACAAGTATTTCTACAACAGGTGAAAAGCTGCAAACAAATACAGGCTGCTTGTGCAGGGTTCTGGCATACTTAGAGTCTTGGCTGATGACAAACATACTACTTGGGAAAAGTAACATGGCTCTAGCCTGTAATCTGCATGTCCTTTTCCTTCATTTGCATAGATCACGACATAATTAAAAGTACCTACCATCCCCAATGGATGATTCTTTTTCATGCTAGCAAAGATCTTATGACTCTTACAAGCTAGGGAAGGCTCTCCCAGGAGCAGAAGTGAACTTGTGAAATTGCATTGAGATTGAGTGAGGGTGAAAGGTGGACAGAGGTGACCACACTCAAATACCTTGATGAAAAGCTATTGTTGTTAATCACAACATTAATGCTGCTTTTCCTTCCATATCCCTTGCAAGAAGCACACTCATTAAAATTGTCCTGGTAGGAGTGGTGACTATGAAAAAGATGAAAACAATGCATATGTGCTTACTGAAATACCCCTTTCTTTTTGCAGAGTTCCTCTAAATGACCCACCTTGGACTAACTGGTTTTACACTGTCAGACAGCTGCAGATTATTACACCCTCTGAGGCAAACAAGTTCAAATCAGGGGAAGAACATGTCACAAATTCTTTTAATCTGACTCTTCAGGGAGTGTGAACGACCTTGCACATGAAAATATATAAAATATATAAAGGACCACTCCTCCTTTACCACCTCCCTCTCACTTTCTTTTTTTCTGCCAGACACTGTTTCATTTTTTAAGTCCTAATAGCAGAAATACAATGTAAAAGAGATTAGTAGTTTGATCATACTTCAGACAGGAGTTAATGTCACCTTGACAGACAACCATAGTGTTTTATTTTGACAGAAGATTGAAGTTAAGCTTTTTTTCTCCTACCCTTCAAAGTACATCTGTTTTTCAACCCAAATATTTTTGTGGAAGGATAAAATTAAAATTAAATATGTTTAAGTAAGTAGCTCTTCTAAGCATTTTTTTAAATTTAGGCTTTTTTTTAGGGTCTTAGGCTACAATATAGTGAAAAACTGGATTTATAATTTATGAACCATACAGTACTTTGAGGAAAGCTCACATAAAATATTGTCCTTCTCCCACATATCCATACCTGAAAATTAGGGTTAGGATTGGGATATGGAAGCCAAGCAGAGCGAGAGTTCTCCTGGTATTTGAAGGGTCCATTAAAGGCCTGAGTTATGGCACTCAGATTGAAAACACAAACTGCTGAGGCTGCTATGCTGTTCCTGCAAAAGAAATAAATATATTAACCTAAGCAATAACACTAAGAAGTCAAATTGTTGAAAAATAAATAAAAAGGCAATAACTCTTCAATCCTTCAAGTAATTAATGAAGCAGATATGATCAGCCAGGAGATGGTATCTCAAGATAATGATAAATGATGAACTGATTTGGCATATTAATTGCATTTAAAATACTTGTCAGCCTTACCAAGAAGCTAGTGTGGGGAAAAACTCAGAACTTCCTCCTTTGTGCTGCTGCTCTAATACCATACTATACATCTAATGCCATGAGACACCTCTTTTCTAGGCACAAAGTTCAGGATGATATTATTCTCAGGGTCCAATGAAGTTTCTTCCATACAACAAATGACTACATGACATAAGGAAGGTTTTTCAATGTGTGGTATGTCTTTAGATCCTATGGAATCCCTGGACAAGACACATCCAAAAAAATCCTGTCTTCTGAGAGATGTTGTACAGCAATAAGAATGCAAGTTGCAGAAACCCATCAAGAGAAAACAACTTGGACTGCCTACAAGATATCATGTTAAAAAAACAAACATCAGTAAATGGCAGCTGGACAAAACACACACTTTCCTGGGTTTGTCTTGAAAATGTGATGTACAAGGCAATAAAGTAATTCTGCATAGTGCAAAGAATATAATCTAAAAGCTATGAAAGCTCCTAATATGGAAAGCTGCATTGTTCTTTTCCTCATTTTGAGATAATGGATTAGATAATGAAGGTGTCAATTGCACAGATTTCCTGTTGCAGCTAAAACTGCTGGCAACAGATCCACACAGCATTCTTCTCTGGTTTTGGGGTTTTTTTTTCCATTTTTTTTTTTAAGCTTACCCTGGAATTTACACAAGGTTTAAGAAAACCTACTGTAGAAACTCCATAATGATGGGAAAAAAACCCCAACAACTGAAAAAAAAGTTAGGATATACAGATTAAACAGGACAAAAGAGCAATTTGCTTTCTTATGCTTGTCTCTCTTATTTCAAAGGAAGCCAAAAGAATGCCCAAAACTTGAAGTTCCATGCTTAGAACTTCTGCAGAATCAATCATCATTGGAATTGATAAACCCCTGCTTATATCACTAAATGCATCTCACTAATATTATTAACTGTACCAATGTTTTCTTGAATTTCACGAAGTCCTATGAAGACATGAGACTCATGTTTATATTTTTTTGGATATTCTGAAAGAAATAAAATCAGCTTTTTTTATGAAGCAGTGGCTATAGTGGACTTGATAGTCAACAACGTATAAAAAGTGCATGTTTGACTGTCAGAGAAATGTTTCCATTTTTTCCTTTCACAAGTATATTAAAGTATGCTAAAAAAGCATTAAGGTACAATAAATTAATTTTAATTATGAAGCTATTGAGACTGAAGAATTATGAATGCCATTAAGTTATATCTGATGCTGTTTCATGAACAGAAAGGAATATGTTGTTCCTTGTCATAGGAAACCCTTGTGTTTCTCCACTGTCACTTGCAGGCCAGAAAGGTGGATCATATGAGAGTTCCACAAATTAATCATGAACAGGAGTCAGCATGGGGAAGTAATCCTAGCTCTAAAATATTTCAAAAATATCTAAAAAAAATTTGTTATAATTTGATGGCAGGCATTTAAACAGAGCAGCTGAAAAACTGTACCCTCAAACCTTTATAATTAATTGGTTCCTCTTTGGACAGTTCATGTCTCTTGGAAAGTCAGAACATTAGGCCACAGAGGAAGAAGAAAGTAGAGGCAAGGTTTAAAATACTGTCTACTTTCATGTGGCAAACATAGTCTTAACAATAGCAAGTCCATTTTCAGGAGAGCAAGGAAGCATCAGGAACATCATTCCCCTTCCATGGCCAAAGTCCTGTGGATTTTCTAAAGCAGAATTCCTCTGCTCAGGCTTTTGTGGCAGGAACATGTCTAGGCTACTTTGACTTCTCAAGAAAGATCTGGTTGAAGAATGTATGTGCATGCCACCTGACAAATACATGTCTTTAAGTATATGAACTAACTAGGAAAACAGAATAACAAGATTAAAAGTACTGATTGGAACAACAGCAAATTTTCTTACCCCCAGTAATCCCAAAGTCTCTGCTACTCCTTTATATAACAGTGTTTAGATTCCCTACATTATTCCATTGCAGAAACAGGATGAGCTCATCATCCAATGTCATGAGCTAGGAATTGCCACAGCCTGGTGCAAGAATCTTATCACTAGTCTTGTTCACAGCCTGAGCTGCCAGCCCAGGGGTGAGTCTCATTCTGGAAGATGCCTAAATGAGTTCAAATTCATGCTCACTGTCTAGAATGCATAGGGATTATAATTTGTTGACATTAATTTGTGAATGCTTCCAACTGGTTAATGGATATTTATAAAAGGTAGGCATCCCGGTGTTCAGGGGTGCCTTACCTATGGTTTAGATGCCCAAGGACCTTTTAAAATCTAGACAAAACTGATTTACACAGCAAGACAGTACAAGAAGGTTGGAGAATCAGAACTTGAAATCAGAAATTATTCCAGTGGTCTGAACACTGTGCTGCACAGCCATAACACAGAGGCTGGTCCCACTGAGCAGCGTTTGAAACCAGTCATCAGGTTTAAATTTAAAAAGGACATTTCTGAGATAAATGTCTCTTTATTTCTATTTCCATCCAACTATTTAATATTTAAAAAATTTGAATTTCTAAGACCAAATTGTACTTTTTTTTCCTTAATTTTACCTTATTGATATAACAGGTTCACATAAAATTATGGTATATTCTTGGTTTGGCCTTCAAATTCACATAAGGACATGTCAGAACTATATTAAAATACTTAAGAGCACCTCTTGTGCTGTTTTAGGTAAGATGAGTTCTCTATCACATGGCCAAATTCCATCATGTCAAATTCATGATTGTGTCACATTGCCTATTATAAATTATTTATTTCATAAATACATAATGCATTTGTGTATTACAATAGTAAAAATAAAAGTTAATTACTTCCTAACAATAAGTGAAGAATATGACAGAATAGTCTTAAAAACAACTGGCTCCCTGCAGTAAGGAAATAAAAAGAATTTATTCCTTCTCTTGTGTTTTCAACAATTCATGTGGGAAACATTTGGAACTGATACTTGTTCACAGAAAACAGTAGATTGGGCAAAACAACAGTTTAAATTTATGATGTTTACTTGGCATATGCAGAAGAGAATAGCTCAGAAGTTCTAGGTTTTGGCATCACAAACAGCAAGAAAATAAAATGTATCATTTAGTCTACTTACACATTAGTGGTAAAAATGCCATAGATCAAGTCCAGTTCTGGCAGGAAGAAAGTACTCTGAAGTTCATTGTAGTAAAATGGAATTTCTCCAGGGCGAGAGCAGTTCAGACGAGCTTTCATGAAGGTAGTCCAGGTATCCTCCAGCACAAACTTGCCACCAATATCATTTTTGCACACCCGAGCAGCACGAGAGAAAACTGTTTTCCCACAGTCATGTTCCACTGCGTTTTCCCGGAAGAAGAAGTAGGTAAAGTTCCCAATATCATAAGATGACACAAAATTTGGTTCTGAAAATAACAGAAGGAAAGAAAATTTATTGCCTTCTTGTGATATATGCACTCAACTAATGTGGAAGTTGGATTTATCTTCAAGCATTATATTTACTTAAACACACTTTTAAATATCCTTTAGGGATGTGGCACCACGACATCTGAATAGACCAGCTCACGTCCAGCTGGGATTATGGGATACATGACCACGATCTGCTGGGGTTGGCTGGGTTAATTTTTCCATTCTTTTCATAGTAGCAAGCATGGCACTGTGTTTTGGATTTATGCTGGAAACAGTGCTGGTAATTCAGGGATGTTTTTGTTATTGTTGAGCAGCGCTTACTCAGAACCAAGGCCTTTTCCTTCTCACACCACCCCACCAGCACAAAAAACAGCTGAGTTGCCATCTGGGGTCAAACCATGGCACATGGCCTGACAGGTTTTGCTCTAGGCATTTATACAACAAAACTGTGCTGGGCAACCTTGGCTCAGCTCACTGTATTCCACCATCAAAAGTGTCTCGGAGTTTTCATTCTTCACATAAGGGCACAGTGAATTCTTACAATGTAATTGCTTTATCTTTTAACTCTGTTTCTGCTTTGCCACCATGCCATTACTCCAGATGAGCAGGATAACGGGTGGTAATTGATGGTGAGTAAAAATGTGCTCAGAGGCTGTAATTAAAAGAAAAGAGAACTACACAAGAATATTTGATGGTAAGATAACTGCATTTCAACCCTATCTTGCTTAATGCTTTTAAGGGCATTAGAGATTTATTTTTTCTTATTTAAAAAACTATTGAAAACGAATCAAAAACTCATCAAAAAAACCGATCAAAAACCCAATGGTTGTGAAGGAGAAATTACAGAATAAAAAAAAAAATTGTAAAGCAACAGATGGCAATACTTCTTGAATGAAAAAAAAAAAAGGAACAGTGGGATACCAAAGACAGTAAACATGTGGTCCATTTCCTGTAAGGATTACTAGAACTGAGGAAAGTCCATGACCTTAGAAGAGGCTGACAACTTGTCAAGTTCTTAAATGAAAGATGAATTTGATACACAGATTTGTGAAGAGCCCCACTTGTGCAAGGAACCATTTTGGAACACTGATACCTCTGAAAAACAAGAAAACTTTTGTTTCTCATGTCCAAATTTTATTCTAAAGTGGAAAAACAAATTTAAAAACTGTTTTAGAAACACCTGTTGTGAGAAAGCATTTATAATAAAATTATTAGATTAACATTTTTTGACAGCATTATTGCATAGAAAAAGGCTGCTGTAATTCAATGTAAGCATTTTACAGGAGTATCTAAAATCTACCAGAACTCTGGAGGGGCACTACAAAGGCAAGCAAGCTGGCACTGCCTCACAGCAGTCCAAACCGACAGAAAACTCTTTTTCAAAGACAGACCAGATCCCAGCTAATGTGGCCTCTTGTGCTGCTTCCATCTCTATCTGCTGTGCTGAGAGTTCCCAGGGCAGGTTTTTGGCAGCAGTGATTATGAGCTGCCTCAGATGTATGAAGCTGAGCAGATCCAATAGTGCTCTCACTCCTCCCTGTGACTTTCACCCTCTATTTTATGAAGTGCTTCCTTGAGAGCACTCTGGAACACACCACATTTTTTCCACATTCAGAGCTGCACAGGTATTTTGCTGGCAGATCACAACCCAACAATTTTAAGAACATGTTGGTGTCTTGAGCCTTCCTAAGTTGCATACTATCAGTGCATTTGTATCTCTATAAAAAAGGAATAAAAAAGGCAAAATAGTTAAATGGGACTTATATAATAAGAAATAAAATTACACTGACAATATACAAAGAACTAAACTATTAGTAATTTTAACCCGACTAGAACCTTAAATCTTCATTCTACACCTGTGTAATACTTTCATTACAATAGGGATTTTTGCTTCAAAGGTTTCAAAAGCTTCAAAAACCTACTGTGCAAATACTCAAAATCAGTTTGATTCACCCACAAAAAATATTTTGTACAAACATGAAAAAAAGGAGGCCCTGCATTGCCATCAGGCCTGAAGATATGTCTCACTGGAGGCCCACTGATATCTACATTGGCACCACAGAATCTCACTGCAGAATTAAAAAAACACTATTGGAATCACCCAGCATAAGGAATGATGAATTACAAAAATAAAACAAACTTCACAAACTATAGGAGTAAAAATAATATGAAATGCATTCAGAATGTATTCAGGGCTCTTGAAAATCCATGTCAACCTTTCAAAAGACAGTATTTTAAAGTTGCACTGATAATCATAATAGATGTATAAAAAATACCTAGAACTCATATTTCATGATTTCAAAACTGAGAAACAATATATACATCAGCAAACACCCATACTTTATTGATTATGAACCAATGAAATTGTGACCTGCTGTTGAAACTTGTGAAAACTTCTTTCGTTTGCATTAAATGTAATAATCTCAGAGTTACCTTAGGGAATTCAGTGGATATGGAAAGATTTTCACATCAGACTTTGTTTATTTCATTCTCTCTTTGGGAAAAATGAACAGGGTCACCTCAAAACTTCAAAGGAAAAGTAGCATCTCAGCTAGGAAAAATCAGTTCTTATGTGTCCAGCTATTGTACTGTGAACTGCTATTTGTTGATATGGAAGCTTTACCATGTAAGTTTTTAATGCAGCAAATGAAGTGAATCTCTTGTTTCATGCTGACTTTGCAAATAGCTCTTGGAAGGGAAAACACATCTCATTTCTGATTTATCAGATCACCACAACAAGTACAAGGATTCTGGTATGTTTCACAATACAGCTAGAATGTCAACCTGTAATAATGTCACAAATATTGTATACTACTTCTATAGGTTTTTTAATATACTCAATTTATGGATGTGTCAGGCTGACTAGACTTTCCCAAATTAAATGGAGCCAGTGTAATCAGGAAAGCAAGAAAATGACTGTGGATGTGACCCAAAACATAGCTCCAGTGTACATCACAGAGCAGAGCTACACAGAGCACAAGCCCAAGCACTGAAAGCACTGGGTGGCTAGTTAGTGCTGCCCCCGGGCAAACACACTACTCTGCTATTTCTGAAGTTTGCTCACTCAGCACAGATCCTGGGAATTTCTACAATTTCCTTCATAAAGCAGTGTGAGCACTGCCCTACAAGGATGCTTCCCCACAGATTCTTCTAAGTTACTGCAAAAAAAGACAACTCAACCAAATGAAGCCAAAATAGTGCTTCAACCAGAAATAATATGATTGCTTTTCTGAAGGTTTGAGACAAACTTACATTTTCTGGGGAGCAGAGTCTCTGTTCTTAATGTGAAAGCACTCAACAGGAAGACACAATGATTTCCTTTAGATTATTCTCCCTTTCCACCCACCAAATCTGTCATGCATAAGTTTATTTCCTGGGCCCTTTTTATTTAGTGGTGTGGAGTCACTCAGAGGGGTAGAAGGATGAGAGGAACTGTACAGGAATTTTTCTGTGGATAGAAATGGGAAACAGGAGCATAAAAGAACTCCCTGAGAGCATCTGAGGCAGTCTTGGCCTCTACTTGCTGTCTGAACTTAGGAGCAAGAAAGTACACTTCTGCTCTTCAATCCATATAACTTCACTTCTGAAGCAATCTAACATGGCCTAATTTACATAGTTAGTGCATGCTGCTGCTTCCAGAGTTAACCAAGTTACAGGAAATGACCTAACTTTCCTTAAGGAGGTAACAGCAATTAACCTTAAGGTTTTAAAGGTCCAAAGCCTACTCTAAGCAAGTAAGAGCTGTGACTTCCACTGACTGTCCCTGTGAGATGTGACCACTCACATCTCAAGTGCAAGGCATTTGAAGACCCAATCCCAAAGTGAAATTAACCCCAGAAATGTTAAAAGAAAGCTAAATTTTTTTTTTCTGATTTAGACACAGATCATATTATATATGTATATATGCACACAACATAAGATACACACACACAAAGATATATGAATACGTAATATATTCAAGATCTTAGGAGTCTAGATACTGCTCTAATGTTGAATGACATCTCTCTGGAACTTGTTCACTTGTTCACTGACCTCACCAGATCAATGAATCACGCCACACTGTTGATCGCTAAAGACCCATTTCTTCCAAATAATTGTATTCAGCCAAAGGCTTAATAGCATTAAATTCTAGAAAGACGCATTTGAGGATTTTTGAATGAACTTCACATTTCAGCTAGAAATGCTCTTCAAAAGGGACACTTAAAGCAATGGAAAGAATTTAAGCTTCAGATGTGCCAATCTTTATTATTTCCTTTCATCTTATTAACATAATCAAAAAAGTCCAGTTGCAGTTGCATTCTGCCATCTCTGGATATTCATTAAGTATATTCATTTAGTTGTGGCCCTTTGCAGCTGCTGGAAAAAAAAGTACAGACCTTGCATTAGGATGATCAAGACATCACTGCTCATGAAGGTGTAGGGACAAATTTTATAGACAGAGTAAAATTTTCCTACACCATTATATGTCTCAAAAGTAATACATAACTTGTGGTCATCACAGCTATATCTATCCCCTGGAGCTCAACTGTAAAATGTTAAGTCCTGGATGAAACTGCTGGAAATGGTTTATTAATAGATATTTTTCCTCTGTTTCACAATTACCTATGATGCGTGTTAAAAATGCCAACCTGCCATGGAGTAGCTGACTACTAATCTATTTGGACTATTTCCTTTGCAATGCCTTAGTTCTCCATGATTTTTTTTACATTCTTTTTCTTTTGCTAAATTGAAAATTTTATAGGTATGGAAGAGCAAGGACAGCAAAATACACTAAAACTGTGTATCCCAGACATTTTTTCCAATCTTCCCTTATATTGCTGATAGATTTTATAATACAATTCAGCATAATCATAAAACTGGATGATCACTTATTACTTTTTTACTGATGTACTCTAATAAATTCTGAAATGCAATTATTTCTTTTCTGAAAAATTGTTTTCAAATATGGTATTATAAAATTCCTTGTTTTATTTCCTGTTGTTTATTTTAAATAAATCTCCTTCATTTTCAAGGTAAAGTGTTCTTACATCACATAATACTTTGCAATTTATTACATCATTTTGCTGATGTAAATTTGCCAGTGGCAAACTTAGCCACAGCAGCCATTCCGTACTCTAACCTAATACTTACTGAAGTCCTTGAAAGTCACACCTGGAGTTCAGTGGATTTTGTCACCTATATTGACTGGATAGACACCTTGCAAAGCCATGTATGCAAGGGCAGGGGGGTAAGTGCAAAAAATACATAGGGGCTTCATTAATTCACTCAAAACCTCTAGAAATTTGGAGTATGGGGATCTATCAAAAGATCCAGAAGTTTGGATAGTTACTTAAAATTGAATCCAGAATTCCAGACACAGAGGAATCTAGTGTTCTTTAAGGAGATTTTTGCCAACCAGCTGTCATGGTATGGAAAGAAAACCCAATTATGATGGCTTACCCATTTCTCTCCAAATATTTTCACTGCCAATTTTTTTTTCTCTGTTCTAGTTTTGCAGGGAAGGAGACAACTAAATTACTTTCCCTGCAGATTTGTTCATTTGGTTTGCATAGCCAAGCTTTGGTGGGGGACTACAAGGGTGGCTTCCATGAGAAGCTGCCAGAAACTTCTCCCCTGTCCAGCTCTGCCAATCCCTGTCAGTTCAAACAGATGGACATACCACTGGCCAAGGCTGGGCCAATTAGGAATAGTGGTAATGCCTCTGTGATTACAGATTTAAGAAGGAAGAAGAGTTATTGTGCAGTTATAGCTGTGGCCACAGAAGGGAGGAGTCTGAGAGAAACAGCCCTGCAGACACTAAGGTCAGTGGAGAGGCAGGGGCAGGAGGTGCTCCAGGTGCCAGAGCTGAGATTCCCCTCCAGCTGGAGGTGAAGACCGTGGTGAAGCAGTTGTGCCCCTGCAGCCCATGGAGTTCCATGGGGATGCAGAAATCCACCTGCAGCCTGTAGAAGAGCCCCATGCTGGAGCAGCCTGTCCTTGAAGGACCACACCCTGTGGAAGAGTGACCAAAAGTGCAGCAGTCTGGGGAGGACTGTTGCTTGTGGGGTGGACTCAGGCTGGAGAAGTTCATAGAGAACTGTCTCCCATTGGAAGGACCCCACAGTGCAGCAGGGAAACGACCTCTCTCCCTGAGCAGGGGGAGAAGCCATGGGTGATGAACTGGCCATATCCCCATTCCCTGTGCTGCTGGGGTAGGAGGTAGAGCTGGGAAGGAGGGAGGCATGGGGGGGAAGGTGGAGAGTTTCAAGGTTTTATTTTACTTCTCATCCTGCTCTGATTTTGTTAGCAATAAATTCAATTAATGTCTCTAATTTGATCCTGTTTAGCCCATGATGATATTTGGTGAGTGATCTCTCCTCGTCCTTAACTCATGAACCCTTTGTTATATTTTCTCTCCCCATCCAGCTGTGGAGGGGTGTGATAGAGAGGCTTTGTTGGCGAGTGCCTGGAATACAGACAGCATCTACCCATTCCAACCTGCTCCTCTTTTCCTTTTTCTTTTTTCTCTTTTTTTTTTCTCACAATAAAAAGGAAACCAATTTCATAATCATCCTCTTCCCCCTTCACCTAAAGGCTCGGTATGTCTGCTGTTGAAATTCCATCTCTATCTCCAATATTTCTGTAACAGAATCACACAGAATCAGAGAATGAGTTAGGTTAGAAGGGTCATCTCACTCAGCCTCCCTGCTCAAGTCGGGTCATCCTAAAGTACATTGGTCAGGATTCTGTCCGGGCTGTTCTTGAATATCCCCAGTGAATGAAACTCCACAATCTCTCTGGGTAGAGTGTTCCAGTGCACAGTTACTTGCACAGTAAAGACATTATTCCTCATATTCAGGTAACCTTTCAGTCCCCTCCTTTCATTGATAAATACTGGTTTTCATGTGTTCATGTTCCCTGAAATTTGAAATTTTCCACCTTCCCCTGACTGAGATGCATTTCAGTCCAAAGTTCTTTCATTCTCTCTGGGTCACTGTGTATCACAGTTGTGTGCATTAATGAGGGTCACACTCCTGTTGTGCCTCTCTGCAGCTGGGAACAGATGATCTGCTTGCAGCAGTGTCCTCCTTCCTCATTCAGCCTCTCTGATTGGCACCTGACATAAGCAAGCTAGATGAGATACAAAAGAACAAGCTCTGTCCTCAGTAACCTCCTCGTGTTTTTAATAAATGGTAGGTGGACCTTGCTGTTTTACCTAGGGAAGAAAAGAACTAAAAATATCCTAGCTCCATGGGCAGTGATTGTTGTCTACCATTTCAAACAGGTAATGAAACACTATGAAGGTGTTTTGTAATAACTTTGTCTGGCACAGGAAAAAGGAAATTAGGGGAGGCACCTCCACCTCACACCAGCTTACTGCTCTCCCACTCTGTCACTGCCATCAGGGAGAAGATGTACAAATTTGAAAGGAAAAACACAGCTTTTTTTGCTCAAATTTGCTCAAATTTTTCCTCTGATAACTGCTCCAGTGAAGAAGCCTAAGGACAGGTTTCAAAACCAGCAGGTATTTTCTCTCCTATTTTAGGATACTGGCAAAAATGATTATATACACAAAAGAAAAGAACAAACCTTATGGGTGGCACAACCAAAGAAATGTAATTATTTATCTTCTTGCAAAATAAGCAAAACTGGCAGAATATGCTTTGCATATTTTCAGTCAAGACTCTTATCTGAAAGAGTACATTGCACATTCAAGCACACACTGGTTTTGAGTTACATGAAATATTACATAATCAAAGAAAAGCTTGCACTAGGTAATTACAAGGTTTTTCATTAAAACCCAGAAAAATGAAAGGATAACACTGAATTATTATAGCTATTTCCATTAATCCTTAAAAACAAAATTGAAAGAATTAATTTTTATTCTTAGATCATAAATTCTCTCTACACTAGTAGAGAGAATTTGCTCCTACTAGTAGCAAAAGTTATAATAAAAATCTCTTAACAAACAATAATAGGCACTGATTCAGAGCTGCATTAAACCCCACTAACCAAACCACCTTTGTAATAATTTTACTCTTACTATTACTTGTGAAGACTAAAAGTATCTGCTCTAGATTAATAATCTTTTTATTAGGGTTTTTAAGAAAGTGATCTCAGAAGAACCTCTTTAGTAAGAGTATCTAATAACCAAATGCTTAGGAGAGCAAGAGGAAAAATGGTAATATTATGTCTACCAGAAAAGCAGAACAACCCAAACATTCATCTACTCAGATAGAAAGGCTTCTTATTTGAAAGAGATTTTATTATTTTATTTTATTTTATTTTATTTTATTTTATTTTATTTTATTTTATTTTATTTTATTTTATTTTATATTATTGCTACATCTGATCCAGAATTAAATTTCAATCATCTATTGTCTGCCCACTGACGAAATGTTGTGACATTTAGTACACTGTTTTTATATATTTGGTATGTTCCAATAGCATCTACCCTTGCATGTCTAGGGTAAAGAAAACAGCTGCAATCATTTCAAGATAGTTGGAGACCCATGCAATTATAAGGAAAGGCATTTGAAAAACTATGAAACCAAATATTGCAGTGTTTCTTTGTGTGATGAAACAGACAGGAATTTCCTTTTTTTTTTTTTTTCCTAATGTTTTGCCCTTTTATTGGCTGAGGGAAGCAAACAGACATTATAGACCAAGGCCAACTTTCACACTGAGGTATCACATAACATTTAGTGATTTAAAGAGGTATTGAAAGGAGAAATACCTTTACTAACTGTAAATGTTGGACTACAGAAAAGGTTTCTAAGTTTAAACATTGAAGGCTTTTCATTGCCAATCTGGACGCACTGCAACTGTGGACTGCAAATATAACTATTACATTTACTTCTATTCTCTAGAGAAAACTGTGACAAATTCTGCCCCTGCTGCACTTTGCAGATCAACTCTACAGTAAAGTCTAATTAGAAGCACACTACATCAACTCCAGATATTATTTAAACATTGTTACACTGACAGCTAAAGACACTGAAAGAGACAGCATGCCAGCTTAAGGAAAGAATAATTTCTTTTTTATCATTTAATAATGTAAGCAGACTGGTAAGGCAGATTATTCTTCTTATGAAACACTACAAGGGAAATTTTAAAACATTCCAGCAACATGTTGCCCTTTACTGACCTGAGCAGCTGGCTGAAGCTCAGGGTCTTGCTGACTGCTTTGGTCAGGAGAAGAAATCAGTGGGAGAGATGTTTGCTTTAGACACAGCTCTCAGTGTGTGCTCTATCACCTCAAATTGTTTCTCTGAGGTACAGAAACACTTGAACATGGATTCAGAGAGAGAGGGTAGGCAGCAGAACAGGACACCTTACAGAATTAATTACTGGTAAGTAGTCTTTCCACTTTCTTCATCTGTTTGTGCACATACACTTATTCATGGGAGTAACTTTAGGCATTCCATTTTCCTTTACGTGGGAAAAGTGATGGCCAGAATATGACATCATGGGAAGGAGAGTTTGGTTCTTTATTTCACATTTGCAGGTTTACTATCCTGCAGCCAGCAGGGCTGTTGGATGGGGAGAGAGCTGGTTTCAGCTCTCTTTAACTCCTGTGGGGTGATCATGTTCCCTTTGAGTACAGTGAATTTCTGCATGGTTACAACTGTGGTCAAAAAACTGCTCACTGCCTTTGGGCCAGCTACATTTGATGTTCTCTACAGAAGCACCAGGAAGACAGAAATAGCACTGATAAATAGAGCACCAATTTTTTTTTTTTTCCTAGAAGCAGAGGGAAGTTCTGAAATGAAAAAAAAAAAAGGAATGGGTGATCTTATTCAGAGATATTCAAGAGCTGAAAAATTACTACTGTAATTCTTAAAAGAGACTAAGTTCAATAAGTACCACCAGATGCTTCTTTCCTCCATCAATGAAGACAACGTGACTATGCACACTCTAGAATTTTCCAAAATAGGAAAAACTTTAGGGAAATTTGCAGATTTCTGTAACATTTGGTGAACAGTCATTTCTGCCAATAAAAATTTTCAAACCAGACAAAATTCAAGAAGTTAAATCCTGAACACATGTTGTCTAGCAGGTGAACAAACAGTATGTTCAGAGAGCCTCAAAGATGGCTCCACAATAACTAGGTCCAGTCAGAAAAAGGGTTTCTGTGTTGGCAGTGTTGCCGTGCTGTCCATCTAACTTTTTGGATTTGTGCCTGTTCAAAATCTTTGTGCTTCACACAAATTTACCTTTTCCCCTTCAGTTATGTTCTCTCAGCATACTTCTGTAGCTTAATTTAATACATATGCTGAACAATTAGTACTTCTAACCGAACTAACCAACTCTTTGTCCCCCCAGGTAACTGAGTCTTGAGTGCATCAAGAAAATGGTAATTCAGAAATAAAAGCTCCCTGATTTCTCCAAAATCTTCAAATATTAAGCAACTGATCATAATGATGCTCAGTGAATAGCTGCTAACTTACGTATTTGGCTGATGTGGATTGCTTCCAGGCCTATCAAGCCCCCAGCAGAAGGCAAGATCTGACAATAAACAAGTGACTCTGGCTGAATCAGAACAAATGGAGAACTTGGGTCAACAATGTAAATGTATTTTATTGGTGAAATCTGGGATTCCAGGAGGTAAAATCACATCATGGTAATATGGGATCTCACCCAAGCCACCTGAGACATCAGCTCCATTTTCCCCTCTAATGCTGTATATCATTGTTCCTGTGATTACAGACCTTCTGACAAGATTAGGAACAAGTTTTCTCCTGTGATTCAGAGCTTTTCAAGTCAAGATCCTTCACCAAAAGGTACAGTGAACAACAAGAGCAGACTGCCTCAGCATATAGGCATGTCCTTTTTGCCTGACTGATGAGACTGAAGATCTCCGAATTTGCTGTGCTAGCCACTAAAATCAACAATGTCTTTACGGCATAGCAATAAAACACAGAACAAGATAATCAGCTGTGTTTCAGAGTACAACCATCACCCCAGAGATGATTTGATTTGGTCCAACATGATTCACAGAGCAGAAAATCTAAGTGAGAAAGAACAGGGTGCTTCCGAGGAAAACTTAGAATTGGAAACACTGACAGATGCATGCACATGAGCACCTCAAATCAGGCTGAATTACAGTAACTGTGAGCAACTGATGCATAAAAGATATTGACTAGGGAGCTTCCATTCCTGTTGATGCCTTACTTTTCTTGCAGGATTATCGATCTGTGTTACTTTCTCAGTGAAAGCAGCAAAATCTTCCCTTCAATCCAAGCACTGAAAAACTAATGCAGCTTCTTGGCACTGAATCATAAAAGCACGCAAATTGACATAAAAGCAGATGAATCCACAAGTCAAGGAGATGAATCCCTCACTCCTAGCTACCCAAGAAAATAATAACCCTTCCTTTTAATTCAGTTGACTGGGTTGCTTTCAGGCTTTTATTGGACTTACTTTATCTGGCTCCAATTACAAAACTCATCTTGTACTTCCTCCTCAAAGATAAAAGCTACAGTTTCCTGGTAACTTAATTGTAAACAGTTTTGAATCAGAAGAATGAACTCTAACGGAGAATGTATAAGTACATCTGAAGCTTTTAATAGACAAAATGTGAATACAGTGAATATGATTAATTAGAGAAACCTAGAGGGAATTTTAGAATGCCTTTGGCATAAAAATATCTACTTAAGCTGCAGATTCTGTGTGAAGACTTTTTCCCCTTTGACAAAAGCACACAGGCGTGGCACAACAATTAGTTTCAATACCAAGCTGAGTGGACAAAGGGTGCCTGACCAGGGATATACATACAATGACTTCATTTTTCCCCTCACTTCTTTTGCACTGCTATAATTGTTATGTTGCACACAATTTAGGACTTTTATGTTGTTGATAATTAACATTCTAAAATCATCCAGCCTTTAGAAAAGGTCAAAAATTTCTGCGAGCTACCTCTGATGAGTTCACTGTTCAAATAAAATATACCACTCGTATAACCACCACAATTCAGCATTCACACTATATGAGAACAGATATTTTCAAAATAAAATCTGTTACTTGCAGATGACCAAATGTTCTGAAGCTATAAGGATTTATATTTAATTTCCAACATGAGACTAATCCCATCATAACATGAAATGTACTGTAGGAATAGTGACTGTTGTGTCACAAAACATGCATTATGATTTTTATTTTTTTTTCTTCTGGAACAGGCATGGGCAAACTATAATATACATAATTTCACACTTTATGTTTAATAATATTTTTCATTTTAGAAGAATCTGCTTCCTTTTTTTTGTAATAAACAAAATGGCAACTCGGTCTGTCACATCTGGGGAATCCCTGCCTGTTTGCAGCTTCTCCCAGCTGGAAACCCTCACCATGTGATTAACATCCATGAAACAAAATTGACTGCTAAACACAATTTTATGATATGTTTTGTAAACTATTCCCTATCCTTTAGCTATAATAAGTGTCAAAAATGTCAGTCTGCTGCCTAAGCAGCTTGAAAGATGAACTTTTTCTGCTTGTCAAGGCTGGGACCTTCAGGGAAAGCCAGGAGAATTCAGTCCACTCTAAACTGTTTATTTTCTGCCTTAGGTTTTTGAGGGACTCAGAAAAGAATGTTCAGTGCAAGCCTGCTGCTCAAAGCTGAATCAGCTATACCATGTAAGAGAACTGTATGTGCATCTCATCCCTGTGCCTGCAAAAATGACATGCATTTAAAGGCACAACTATAAGCTTCAGCTATGATCTAAATTCCACAGTACTTATACCAGTAAAATAATACATTAAAAAAGCAAAATAAAGTTTATAAGCAATAATCCAAAAACATTCAGATTCTCAGAATGGGATTTCAATACCAAGAGTATGATGAACGTGAGTTTAAAAGATGAGTCTCACAGTCCATCAGCACTCACCATTCAGCCACTTGGAGTTGTACTGGGCAGTTCGGAGAGGAGGAAGGGCCCCCAGACTTCGATAAATAGCAGGATCCCTTCCTGGAAAGTCCATGGCTGTAGCAGCATATAATTCTCCACTGGAAGTGAGAAGAGCAGTGGAATTGTGCTGGGGACTGTAGGGACAACGAGCCATGCCACTGATTTGGTCATGTATCTCTGTCAAGTTGCTTAACTGTAAAACAATTAGAAAAAGGGATTAAAAATACCTGAAAACTATCATTTCAGTCAAGCTGCATCAATCTGGAGCAAAATCCTATGACAAACACCTGTTAGCTACTTTAGGTTTTGTGTGTGGCCAACCCCTACATCAATCTGAAATTGTCTCTTTAGAAAGTCTTATTGTAGTGTTGTCAGATCTCACTTTTGCCATTTTGATATGTAAAGCATACATGTCAGTCATTATCCACCATGCCTAAATGTTTTCTATTAGAAGGGGCTCAAAAAATTAGTTACCTCTGCAAAGACTGTTATTATGAAAAATAAAACCAAACCTGATAGCCAGAATCAATACAGTACCCACCACAGCAGACAGACAACAACAACAAAAAAAAATCCATTATTTGTTTTGTTGATGTGTTTTAGGAAAAAAATCTGTTATGAAAAATGAGAGTAAGAAAGGAGCTTTCCAACTCAGCAGAACCAGCTCTGATTTAGTAGCCCAAATACTTTCAGCCATAAACCACAGCATGATGTTAATATGCTATTTGAAAATGAAGGTGTGCAATGGGTTTAAATATAATAAATCTGCCAGTGAGTTCTTTAATAACACAGCTGTTCTTTTATTTAAGTCATTCTCCCCTCCTGAAACAAATAGGCAGCCTAGTCCAAACAGTGACATTTTTATACTTATTATGACTATTACTGATGCTACAATTAGGCTTATTTTGAACATAAAATGACAGATCTCAGTCAAGATTTCTCATTCTCACCATTCAGAAATCACTAATACAAGTACTCTCATTTCTCCAGAACTACACATACACAGTATACAGCTACCCAAGCACATTAGATAACTAAACCTATTGATGCCAATCAAACCTGACAGAGGCAGAAGTCCTATAAACACATAAGTTTTATAAAAATTGCCATGTAGGAGGAACTACTTTTCCTCCCACAGCTGAAGAAAAGAGTGCAAAAAGAGATTGGTTAGCTCTCCTATTTGGCTTGCCACCAGCTAAATCAGCCTTTTGCACATCAGCTCAGCCATCAATACCCAAACAGCCAGCTCTCAGCCACAGCATGCTCTGCCTTTTAATCTGCTCAGAGCAGGGACTCCAGCTCATGGGGTAAAATATTGTAACTCTTACTGTGCGATTGGTGCAGATTGGAGTGAATGCGTTGGTTCCACAGGTAAAGAGATGGTTGCCTCCAACAAGAAGCACTCGAATATAGTTCTGGCATTCCTCCTGCCATACAGAAAACAAAGAATATATTCAAGCATACTGCAGAGTACAGAGGAGACTAATAACACTTTTCTTTCCATGGTTATTTATCCACAAAAAAAAATTTAGGTAAACAAGGCTTAAGCATACCTGAGTTAGCAAATACAATATGCACAGATTTCTTATTCACACACATGCATCCATCAACCTTTCTGAAAAGTTCTTAATAGGATAAAAATAAACCCTTCTAGTACAGAAGATTTCTCTCAGGATATATTTCAAAGACTTAGCTAAATTTTGAACTGATAGTTCAGATAGATGCTCTGATAAATGCTGACTAAAATAATACAGTACTGTCTCAGAAGATCAGATGTTGACTTCAAAGACAGATTAAGCCAACAAAGGAAGTTGTGAGGAAAACAGAGGCAAGAACAGGTTTTCAGTAACAAAACTATAGTAAGACTAGTAAAAATAAAATTCTTGAGATGTTCTGATGTGGATTTGTTACTACCAGTTTCATAATTTACCCTGCTTTATTAGAAGCATCTCATTTCCTGTAAGTTCAAAGTTTCTCAAAGAATTTCATTACCACAATACAAAGATGCTCACCCTGAAGAATAATTTGACATGTTTTTTACCCCATTAGGATGTATGAAGGTTTTGTGATGTTCATATCTCTCATTTCAGAAGCTAGAAATCAACAGCAACGTCTACTGTTAATTCAAACAGAAAGCTTTGTCCTGCAATACTAAAAATCTCCCAGAACTGTATGAGAAAAAATTTAAACCCTTCTCTTGAAAAAAATCAATGTCTGTATCCAATAAAATGATCAACAATATGTTTGGAGAAAATAAAGTTTCCTGGAAACTTACATTTGAATGCTCTCTAGCATTCACCACAAGATAGTCTCATAAAAAGTCTGAAAAAAAAACCTTGTGAAAATACAGTAATGCATTTCTAGCCGATATTAAGTGAAATCATGTAAGTAAATCCATACAAGAGTAATAGGATAGAAGTCCCATTATCTGGCCTACAGTTTTATTAAATGGATTGCTTGTTTATCTTGAAAATAGACTCTCATCCTGGAAGACAACAAATATAATCCTAAATAATTTGAACAGGCACAAAATGGACTGCAAAAAAGATGGGAAAAATACTTTAAAGGTCTCTGAGAAAACTTACAATTTATCTTCTATACCTTTCCTCATAAAAGTCAAGTTAAAAATAAATTCAAAAAATCCTGTAAAATCTCAGGAAAGAAACTACCTCCTGAAAAAATACCTCCTAAACCCACATTTGCATTAGTTTCTTCTGAAAAAGTAGCTTTTAAATGCTTCTCTTTAAGTCTTTAAGGGCAAGGGACAAATAGCTTAGAAGTAAGATTTGACTCCTATTGGGTAAAAAAAATACAATGTTTTTATATTGGACTTTATAAAACTGGCATCTTAATATTCTTTAAACCACAATGAAGCTAATACACAACCATATAACTGAGTTGGGCAATGCAACAAACCATTAAAAAAGTAGTTATTTCACAGCTTGGCAATGTTGGTAGTTTTGGCAGTTTCCTTATCAGACTGCTTTAATTCCATCACTTAAAAAAACCCCAAAAATTAGAAGGCTACTTTTTGGGGGATTGTTTTTTGGTCTTTTCATTGGAAGGCAGCTCAAGGAGGTTCCCAGAATGTAAACCAGTAATTTATTCATTGGTCTATTTCCATTCTGCCCTTTGCAACAAGGCATGGAATGTACGTGTAGGAAAAATAAGTGGGTTCTGACATTACAACCCATCCAACCTCTCCTCTTCATGTTCCAGATCTCTCTGAAATAGTGTCATTTCCAAATTACTTGCACACTGATCACCCACTCATTTTGTTCAAAAATAATGCTAATTTCTTAAACTCTGACATTCTTGGGAATCACAAGATTCTTTCTTTAATGTTCCCAAGTCCTGTGCCAACTAGACAACAATCCATATTGCAATTGGGTAAATAAGACATCTCATATGGAATTCTTGTTGGGATCATAGCGCAAAAAATGGAAAATGGAATTATATCTTTTTTAATTGGCTACTTTACTAATTTGAAAGAAATATGCACATTAATGCAAAAGAAAATTTTGAAAAATTGGTCATGAATAAAACTATCACCACCCAAAAACATACTGAAAAAGGACTTCACTATTTAGTCATTTGAATCATTCAGAGATACTTTTCTAGCTCTGAAGTCAAGTTTGGCTGTACTGATTCACTTCTGACATATGCAAAAATGAGATGCATGTTGTAGAAGTGGCAAAGGACTTCAAACCAAAGGACATTTTAGGTCGGGGGTGGTGTTATGTTTGGTAGCCATCTTTTATGTAGTCTTATTCTGCAGTTCATCTCAACCTCTCAACCTCTCTGTCATATACTTTCCTATTTGCCTATCAAAAATATATCTGAAATAAAGAAATATATTTAGAAAGTACTTTCTACTATTGTATCAGCATATCTGAAACAAAATATGACTATTAGAAACAATTCAGCACCCAAGCAGGCTGGGTAGTTACTTAAGACTGCCTTGACAATCCAAGGCCAATCTGACTGCAAGATAATTATCCTCTCACAGCAATATTTCTTGTATAGGTTAACATTTTAAATATATCCGCATTTAATTTTTAAATACTTTTATTGAAGGTTCAGATACTTACACACCCAGCCATTAGAATCTTAAATAAGCAAGAGATGGGACTTAATTTCAATTAGCATTATTATTTTTAACCTCTCATTGGTTTGGCATTGTCAACAAGTGCATTTATATTTTTTCTTTCTAACATTCCCTACCACAAGTGACAATATGAATAGGCAAATTTATTCTCTTAATCTTGTCTGGTGTTTTAGATTCCTACATGCTAATGCATGCTGGCCACAAGGACATAATTTTGCATGGCTCACTCTTGGAGCCACTAGCTATTTTAGGCAAAAGCCTAAATTGGTAGATAAATGTCTGATGTCTGAGTAACAAACATCAGCCTTCAAAAGTCAAGTGCGCATTACACTGTCAAATGTGACAGATGTCCCTGTATATTTTCCCCTTCAGCTCTTTAGCCTCCTTGGCTTCTAAAGCATAAACCTCAGAACAACTGATAACAGCCACAGGCAAAAATTCCGTGCAGCTTCTTTCTCAAGAACAAAAAAAGAGTCCTGTTTCACTGACCATTATCTCAAAACTACTTGAGTTGCTTCAGGGGTCAAAGCCACCTTCTGGTTTCAGGGCATTCACTCCATCAGTTAAAGTGACTTTCAAGCAATGAGTTCAGGTTTTGCCACCTGAACTTATTGCCCTCAAGCTGCTCTGTGGTCAGCAGAGCTTCTACAGAAATCAGGATCTGAATGAATAACCTACCCACAGCCATCCCTGCAATCCTCATCTCTCCTTTGCCACAGTCTAGGCTGGCCTTAACATTTTGACTCCAGCCTTTCCTCTGTCTTCCTACAGTTACATGTGTCTGCCCTTAAATCTGAATTCACCTGAGAAATGTTACAGAAATGCAACCCCCAGCAACTCTGCAATTTGGGCTGCATTTATTTATACAACAGGCAAGCAATCAAGTTTTCCTGATAACAGTAACTGGAACTGTGTTTGCAGACATTTCCTATGAAGACGCACAATGCAGGACTGGAATGAATTCCTCCTGATCTGATAATTGCCAGTTTTTCCAAGGGAAGGCTTTGTATGCATCTCCTTCTACAGAGAGTATAGTGAGTAACTTTATTTCTTTATTTCTTGGAAATAAGGCAATAAAAGAGAAACATAATTTTGCTATTCTTTCTCTGGTCATAAATTTATCTTTCATTTTAACCTTGACCACATCAAGGTTAAAATCAATGAAATCAGAAGAGGCATGAAAAGTTCAAAAAGACAATTGTAGTTCCAGCTGGGTAGGTTTCCTCAGACAGTATCTCTGCTTTCTCCAGCAACTCCCATATGAGGCTTTCAGGCCACAAAGTTTGCATAAAAAAAAAAAAAAAAAAAAAAAAACCAAACCAAACCAAACCAAAACAAACAAACAAAACAAAAAAAAAAAAAAAAAAAAAAAAAAAAAAAAAACCAACCCAAATGGATATTTCTTTTGAATGTAATGAAGCATAAAGACTAAACCCCTCTTCTAGACTGTGAATGAGGAACATGGCTATGGGTACAAATGAAATCCTTAGACAAGTAATAACAATACCAAGAAACAATCACAGAGGTCATTATTTGAATCTCATATATACCATTTTACAGCGACAGCTTAACTTCCAATCACCACCTCTTCAAAAGGGTATGATGAGCATAAATGAAACTCTGCGTGAATGAAAAACTACACTAAGGGCCATTTTTAAATGTGTATCACCAGTGTTGTGTATTTCTCCTAACAAAATTATTTAGTAGCAACAGATGCTTTACACTGTTGAATCAAATGTGTGGTAGCAGTGTTGTCAACATATTATTCCAAAATACACTGCTATAGCCTCAAATTTATAATTGCTTCCATCCATCAAGTTAGATCACAGTCACTGCACTATGACTTTCAGACAAGTTGCATGCTATGCTCACAGCCTTAAACTTGGAAAACCACTGTGAAACAAAGCCATACATATGTTTAGTTACACATAGCTTTCCTACCAGAATAGTTTCTACTGTATATGCACCTTGATCAATGCATTGTGACATTCTCTATTGACGCTTGACCATGCTCCCTTACTTCCAAGTGTTGTCATATGAAAGCTAAGGATAAAGGCTTGAGGGATATATTGAAGCACAAATTTTCTAGGAAAAATAAAAACCTAGAAAATTAAACATTTCCTTTAAATACGAGGTTCCAAAAGTCCTTTCTTTTCTATACCTCACAGTGTAACATGGCCCTGCTTCAGAAGTGAGGCTATTCTTCCTCAGAAGTTTATCTCAAAAGTACAATCATATACTGCAATTTTGTTTTCTAGCACTTAGCAAAAAAGGAGCTAGAAATTCACAGTTTAATGGGATGAATGTAAAAGTCAGTGATTAGCTAACTATGCAGAAGAGATTCCTCCTCTACTAGATGATAGAGCTGTTGGAATATGTTTTTAAAGCTTGGGATTTTTTGAGTTTTGCACAACAATAATGTATGCAAGACATTCTACTGAATAAAAGTGGACTGTTTTGCACTTATCACTCTTGATGTGTTCTCCCTTTATGTTATAGCTGAATTAACTTTAATCACTAAACAGTATAAAAATTAAAAACATAGATTGCATGCAATTCTGTTTGCTTTTATAATTATTTTGATAACCAGCTTCAGGTTGGCACAGCCCAAGGTTCCATCTTAGCATTACATTTTCCTATACTGAATAATAGAAATTGCAGTTGGCCAGATAAAGAATTGGTTTTAAGTACAAAAATACATCAAGTTCAATGTCTGAGATGTTAGTGCATTTCATATTATTTTCTTCATAGTACCAGTAGATGGGAAATAAGAAAGTTAATAAAATTGCATCTTAAACACAGGGATATAAAATGAGAATTTTACAAAGTAATTACACACTTATTCAGGATTTACAGCACAGAAAATGAAGTGAGAATGGAGTTCACTATATATGACATGCATATGTTTAACCTTGGTGTCAAAACAGTAAATTGTTGGAAGCTAAAGTTCATGTCCATTTCAGACAGGAATCACGTGACTCTATCTCTCACACCAGGCTCCCTATATTGTTCTTTATTTTTTGCTTACACATCAGTGGCAGACTCTCCTACACCTCTCTTCAGAAAGGGAGACAGCAAAAATGCATAAGGTAGGGATTTATACACTGAATTACATCTGCTATTAACATAATATTTTTATTAAAGCAGAACAGCCGTCTCGTGCTTACCTTTGATTTGCCTTTACTGTAACAGGCTCTTTTAGTAGCTTCATCACATTGCCACTCCACTGCCTGCAAGCAAAAGGAATTTGTTAGAAATGCAGGTAACCCAGAAATGTAAGCCTCTGAGCTCTCTAAGCCCATGTTTGTGTTACGTGCTTCAGAGATACTGATGATTAGCTATGGATGATCCTATCCATAAATGCCTCTTAAAAGTTTTCTCCCTAGAAATGTAGCTTTGTTGTTGAAGTTTTTCATTATTTTAATCCAAAAAGAAGCTTGGCAAACATCATGATTCACTGTACCAATCACTACAACAGAAACAACCACAGTTACATTTATATTATTTAGCCTTTTTTGTTGTCATTGTGAGTTTTATGAGGATAAGTAGATAGAGGAACACACAGAAAGGCTGAACCTCTTTCTCCAACAGATTTGGGATGCATCACCTCAGCATCTGAGGTCAGCTCAGCTGAGAAACCTTGCTCAATGGGAAAGTGTGCCCTATTGCACTTTTTGAAGTATTTATCTCAAGCATCAAATGGAGATTTTAGTCTCCAAAGGTATGACTGCAGCACTAATCAGAAGCACTAAAACATCCATTCAGGGAAAGAAGCCATGGGCAGAGACATACAAGACAACAGTGAAACAGTGCACTGCAGAGCAGAAGCAATTTATCCTCATTTTTTGAGCTGTCTCACTGCTTCAACAGATTTATGCCAGGACTGTAAAGCCTAGTCTGCATTACTACAGTTTCACTGTATGAGTTAATTGCAGTTATTTCCATATCTAACATTCAGCAGCTATGACTTACAAACTTTTCTGTTCAGTGGAGCAGGTTGCATGCTTGGTGTTAATGTGCCAATACATGTACATATTTGAATGCCTGTATATGCCTGTGTAGTCAAAGTGCATTTTAAATCAGGCTGCATTCTTTCACCTCAACGGTGCACATCCATATGTTCCTTAGATAAAAATGCCACAAAGCACATTTTATCAAGAAGAATTGAGATTTCTGAAGCAACCACTGCTGCCTAATTACTGAAACCACAGCCTTTTCATTTTTATTTACAAGGAAATAATGAAAGACCATTTATCCGGATTTAATATAGAAAATATTTTTACCTGTCTTTTAATGGAGACTGTATTAATAGCAAGCAGACTCTCTATTTAATAATAGGGCAAAAGCCTGTTTAAATTAAGGGGGAAAATGCCTTCAGAGTATTTGTGTTTCAACAAGCCCAAGAATGAGTGTTTTTCACTTCAAGAAAAAAAAATCTACTTGTGAAAATTAATGTAATTACTTCTCTTTCTCCATTCATAAACCTTCCTATTTACAGCATTTGCCTTTGCAATGCTAAATGAGTATGGTGTACAGGGGAATATATTGAAAACTTCTGGAAGAATCCACTTGTGAATGACCCTAGAATTTATAACAAATCATACCTAGCAGCATGAAAGAAATCTCATACTGAGTTAGATAAAGAAGCAGCAATGACCTGACTCTTTTGACTCGGTAATGCAAAAAGAAATTCACATCTGTAATAGAGATCGTAGGATGACCAACTGAATTCCTAATCAATCCATTAGGACACACTGAACCTCCACGTTATATGGCACAAGTGCTGAATATGTTATCTCTGAGCAACACAAAAAATTTCACATGCCTGGAGAAACACAAGAGTTAGTTACAAGGAAGAGGTCAGAGTAGAAAGAGAGCGGAATTTGGGTACTTAAAAGGAAGGTTTGAAAGAAAGTTCTTGCCAAAACTGAACCAAGAAAAACATGTCAGGCACCAACAGAAGCAAAAAAGATTGCATTAAATACAAAATGTTTGTCATAAATCAATTTTCAGTGACAAAATACCTAGCTTTCAATTGGCTCTAAGTCCACAGTAAAAGTAATTTGAAGGAGAAGGGGTGAAATATTAAAACATTATATAATATTTCTGGACATCATAGTTAACAGCACATACAAGAACCCAAACAGAAGAAACTGCTACAACTGGATATAAATATATTTGCTTGCAAGCTAACCAATGGCCAACTGTCTGGGAAAGCCCTAGTCATGAAAACACCTGCTAAAAAAGGAGTAATACTATGTGGACAAGAAATAAATGCAGACACACCGGTAACAAAGCAAAGTGCCCTCTTTGAAACCAAGTGTACTCATAGTCCTACAGCCCTTGGTTCCACTACTATAGAGGAGATAATAATAGAGGAGGCTGCAAATGAAATACAGAACAAAGGCATCTGAAGAGAGCTGAGTAGTTCAATCTGTTGTACTTTGGTCCCTAAGGCTCCCACATGGTTCAGTAACGCAGTCAAACATTTCTACACAGAGCTTGCCTTCTTTTTACCTTCTAATCTTTAGGAAATTCCATGAAGTTTCCCACTAAATGGAAATTTAGATATTCAACACAGTGTAATGCTTCTATACAGGAGGAAGATAGGTAGAAAACTCTTTAAGATAAACATAATTTCAACATGGGAAAAAAAAAAAGAAAAATGTGTCCTGAATCTTCAGCACACAAAGAAAAAACAAAATGTCCCAAGAGAATAACAATGTGGGTTTTGCCATTAGAAGATTACGACTTGAAAATTGTCATTCTGAAAGACCAGATGGACGCATAAGAATTGCATTATTCTGGAAAGCAAGTGCAAAACTACGCTTACAGATATTACTATTATCCACTGCTTCTCTTAAGTGACATATTCTCCTGCTTAATACTGATTGAAGAAATTTCCATGAAGCCCAGAGGAGGCGTGTAGATATAACATGCAAACCATGTTGGATATTTGATTCACTACAAAGATCTATACAGCTAACATTTATCCTATTAATATACACTTTTTTCTATTTTTCTTAATGAGAACCTCCAATTTTCACATTCAAATTACAACCTGCAGCATTCACTGTGCTGGTTTTAATTAATGTTATAATTCTAATTAAGCTGCCAATAAAGTTCATTGGACCAAATTACAGACACTCAGGTTTGTTCTCTCTGGGGAAAGAGTAAACAGGGATTTGAAAGTCAGTGTCAGAGAAAATAAGGACAGGTCATACATAGCTACTACTACACGTCTCTACAAAGAACACAGCTGCATAGGTTAAGGAGGAGGGTTAAGGTGGCACACCAGCCTGTTTCTGATAACAAGTTGACAATATTTACAATGACATGGCTTTTATAAATCCTATGATCAATAGGGTCTTTCAAGCATCTCTATAAATTTACTGACTTTATTAAGTGTGCTCCTAATTTCACAATTTCCTTCATCAATACATTCTCTTATACAAAAATAAACCTTAATTATGTAATGCAGTGAGATTTTTAATGCTGTGAAAATCAAAGTGAGAAACTCTAAAGACTGCACTTGAAAGATACAACTTGAACTTAACCCAGTGTACTCTGACGAGGTTGTCACAGCTCCCTTTTGAACACATATTGTCACTTTTGAACATATATTGTCACTTTTGAACACATATTGTTTTCTTAGGTTAAAAAATGCATGAACCACAAAGGTCCATAGAGATTTGACACAAAATCAGACTGCACAAAACCAAGGCTTTGGTGCACACTCTAAGCTTGAACCCAAGTTTCAAACTGATGGCAGGCAGCTTTCTGAAAAACCTCAGTTGTAAATAACTGTATAAGTGTTTTAAACACTGATGTTTGTAAAGAACTTCAAAACTTCAGATGAAATCTCTCCTGGCATTTTCAAGGGGCAGTAGGAGGAGAGAAATTCCAGCAGCAAAGAAAGAAAATTCCAACTCAGGAATATGCAATGAAACTATTATCTTCAAAATGAAGAAAAATGTGCATTCAACAGCCATATATATGTTAAGTTAAAAATTACATTATTGAAATTAATAATATTCTTTGAAATAAAAGAGATGTATTTTAGTAACTTCTCTGTATGAACAGTAAGACTCTCGTGTAGAAGTTAAACTATTTTATCTTCAGCAAGTTAAACTAAATGATTGCAAAGACATTAACTCCAACAAAAACTGAAAGACAATCTTTAATTTAAACTGATTTATCCAAATACCTTTTGAAGAATATTAAAAGAGGAACATGGAAAGTGTAGAAACAGTAAATAAAGTTCATAGAAGTAACTGTCAAGGGATTCTCTTACATGCCCAACATGCAGCAACAAAGGAAGTCCCCAGGCAAGACATCTGGAGGTCCCTCCCAACCTAAATTATCACTGAATTTTCCAGAAAAAATACAAAATATAACAGGAAAAAAAAACAGAGTCCTTACTTTTAACGTGGCCCCTTTCTATAATTCTAACTTTAATTAGTAAACGTAGACAGGAAATCTGAGATTTGAACACAGTCAATAAAGAACTGGCCAATTAGAATTGCTTAAGTGAGAGATCTACTAGTTTTACTTACAGAGCAACAAAAAAAAGTGTGGCTTTCACCTACAGTGAAATCTGCACATAACTGAGTACAACCAGACCTCCTGGGAGAATTGTGTTCCCGTAGCTACACATATATTCAAAACATATACAGGTAGACAGTATGCATTCATATATATCTTTATATAAGAACGTGGAAATGTAGAAACAGAATGTACCATTACATTTCATAGAGAAAGTAGTTAATTAGTCAAGAACCAAGAAATGAACAGAACAGTATTCCAGACAGATGGTCCAGCACTTCTTAGGCAGATGGCTCTACTAATTAGATACTGGCAAAAATAACATTAAAGGGGATGGTTTAATTACACAATGCCAAAAACTAACAAGTACATGATATTTCTTTTTTTTTTTTTCTTTTTTCACTATCTGCTTGCTTTCATCTCTTGTATCATGTATTTAAGCAATACTCTGGGGACGTGGGGTATAATGGCAATAACCATAATAATATATGTCAACAAACGTGAGCAATATCGCCTCACTGTTCACATCAAGTCCAGCCATGGAATGAATGGCTTCAAAATGTTTTGACTTGTTTGGCAAGGGTGTCTTACAGCCTGCCTAATTAGCTCTGGATGCTGGATTCCAAAAAGCTGAATTTAAAGAGGCCATAAAGAAAGTGTCAGGATCGTAAACCCAAAGCAAGAATGTAGCCACGGAGCAGTGCACCAGCCAGACATTAGCAACAAATTAGCAGCCCCAGAGTTAGTGGTGGTTTTGATGGTTACCAGAAGTTTAAAGGCATGCTTTGGTATAATGACATCCTTGCTTCCAGCAAATATGCAAAGCCACTTAGGGAAGATTTATACCTGTCTCTACTTCACAGGAACCATTTTCCTTGCTTCCCACAGAGTCATGAACCCTCATCCTTGCAGGCATTACTGCTGGAGCTGCCTACCTTGCCAATAGGCTTCTGACAAATATCTTTGAAACTGTCATTCTCTAAATGAAAAACAAGAGGAAATTATTAAAAAGGGGCTTCCTTTTAATATAGCTTCCACTTCTGACTCACAAGAAAAGAGGAAAAGCTGGTTTCTGAGGATTTAAGGCATCCTGGTTAGGCTTTCACATGAAGTGATAGGCCAGCAGCTCATACAAGAAGTCCAGCACCATATGGACAACTTTACTAATTGGCTGCAGTCACTGCATTATTTTGCCTCCAAGTTTTTTTTTGCCACATGTAACAGCCAATTTTCCTGGGAATAACATTATGTGTGTTTTCATTTGTTCAGAATCAGCTTTTACTGTTCATCCACAGTTTAAAAATTACAGTTTCTTATAAAGTAAGGACTGCAAAATGTATGGAAATAAACATAAAGTCATGCTTGAATTTTCCAGGCTTTGGAATTCAGTTAGAACTGAGATCCCCTGATAGATATATAATTCTGTACTTAAACCAAGTAATATCTAAGGCTTTATATGGCTTCAAGGAGCTGATGTCAACTTAATTTTATTCCAAATATACTAGCCTGAAGTATATAAAAAAATGAGAAGTACATACCCTGCCAATTCATGAAGCAGCCAAAATTTTAATCATCTGATTTACTGATTATGCAAATAAACAGTTGTTGGAAAATTTCAGAGCTAATATGATAAAAGAAAAAAATTAACCATGTTAGAGAAGAATTCAGAGTTACTAAGACTTCCACAAACCCTCAGTGTTGGGCCACTCCACCATACTGAATGACACAGGACTCTGCCCAAGACTGAACTATCACAAATGCCAGCTACCCATCCACCTGTGCATTCCCTTCTTTTTATTCTGCAAGGATTTTTAAATGTCACAAAATATCCACTCGTTTTACATTTAACAGACACAGTTTTAGAGAGGAAAATGAAGTTCCAAACCTAGAAGCTAGCAACTCAAAACTTGAGTATGTTTGGAACTAGGATTTTCATTCAATCCTGCTCCCAGAGAGTTATTAAAAAACCCAAAACTGTTGCACTGTGACTTTCAAAGTTTTTATTGTTCCAATCTGGCATTTTGAGGCTTTTACAGTTTTTATGGACATTTAAAAATTGAATGCAGGATTGTGCTGAAGGGGTAAAACAACAAAATGTTCTTGCACTACCAAACCTGGCAGCCATTCAGCAGGTAGGAATGAGATTTCACAACACATCTTTAATGCACATTCTGAAATTATACTACATATAGTAAATTTAATGTTTTGAATAAATTACATATGAATCCTTTAAGATTTAACATCTGTGTTACCACATTGAGTTTTGATGTGCTTCCTGGGTTGGTGGTTTTTTTTTTTCTTTTTGCAAATAAGATTGATTTTAGTAGGCTCTAAGAACTTTTAAAAGCAACATTTTGAATTGTGTTACTTTTTTTACTGATAGTGTTTCAAACTTTTAGGTCTTGATATGTCGGGATTCTCTTTATTCCAATGAAATTAAAGGAATTTCAATATAATTTCACACTTCTCAAGCCCCTAAGGTTAACAACAAAGTAAATGGTGAGAAGAATCTTCTGCTACTGGAGTGCAACAAAATGTTGGTTTGGACCTTGAGCACAGGCAAGCAGAAGTTTGGTTTTTTTTTTTCCTGTACACCTGCTCATTGCTAATAAGTTGCATGGAAATTTAAAGGAAGAGACAGCACTGGAATGTGGGCAATCCTGCCCCATGCTCACTCGCTGATCCAGACAGCCATGCTGATGCAGGGTGCCCAGCAATCACCACCCCTCAACTTTCAGCCACAGGCAGCCAAGGAAGCCATGGCATGGCATTTCAGAGTGCTTCCTGCAAATCAAAAACCTTCCTGAAATAACTTCTGAAAGACACGGCCAACATACTATTTCTTTCCCCTGGGATGTCAAAGGTAGCTGCATTACAGCGTCCAGGCATGAGCTGAAAAAACCTCAGATGAGCCTGAGAGATACACTGGAGAATGAATTTTATTAACGCCTTCTAAGTGACACTGAATAACTGAGACTACAAAAAAAAAAAATTATTTCTGTATGTTTGCATGTAATTTTGTACATAATGTCACTTTAGGAAGAGAAGAACTACTTCATCACAATTTCCACTTGTTTTCACTTGTTTATTTAAATAGCTTTGTTATTAGGCTTTAGGGATGACAGGCTTGATTCTGTCAACAGCAATATCTATCTACAGTTCTAGAGAAAATACTATGCTTTACAACAACTGTTATTTACAATAATAAAATATTTTTTAAAGTTAACTTAAAAATGGTATCTCACAAGACAGCAGAGACAAAATCTATTGAAGGAACTCCAAAATACATATTTTTCCATTAAATATGCAAAAAAATCAGATAAGAAGATTTTAGATAGATGAAAGCACAGAGAAAGTAGAATGCTATTGACAGAAGAAATGTAAGAGCCACCAACTCATGTAGCTTGTCCAGTGAAAAGCTAGTAAAAAAAATTCATGTTTCAACACGAGACACAAATTCTACATCCTTCTGATTAAGTTAATAGCCCAGAAATTGATTGTGAAAATCAGGAATAAGTTTTCTTTTCCAAGGACATCACATAAATATCTAAGACATCTAGAAAGTGGACTGAGCATAATTGAACACAGTAAGGAAAAAAACAATAAAAATTTCCAAAGACTTGTCAACACAGTTGATGACAGCACAATTGACAGTTCACCAAGGGAAAGATGGAATAAGAAAATTTCAATTTTTGCTATGTTTACTTTAAAATAATTTGCTTTAATTTGAAAAAATGCTAAAACAACATGAGAAACAAAAGAGAAAGAATATGGAGAAGAATAAAAAGTAGAGAGGCACATAAGTGAGTGTCATCAAGATATAGATAATATCATGAGCTGTGGAGTTGGACAAAAGAACCCCAGCAGGCTGAGAAAAAATCTCATTAGACATAAAATGCAAAAGATGCTTATTAAAATCAGAAATCTTGAACCTATAGCTAATAGGAAAATCATTGGAGTGTAACTGCACTGCTAAATTATACAGAAATCAAGGGTGAGAGAGACAAACAGGAGCCTCAGGACTAAGGAGGATATCTGCTCAGAAAATGAAAATGTCTTCACGGGAACATCGCGTACTCCAACTCCAATGGAAGGAGCAGTGGGAACCAGGGGGTCCACGATCCCACTCTAAATCACAACTTCATCATGAAGATGTGAGGTTACAGTGAGGCTATGAAAAAGCCTGAATCTAAGGGCCCTTCTCTCTTGTTTTGAGACAAGCGAACTGTCTGGAGCAATGTCAGTGGCACGCAGAACTTTGCACCTCGAGGTTGTATGTGGAACATCATTCAAGTTATTAATTAGCGTAGGTCAGTGACATCTAGCAACCTCATAGCAGTAACATTAAACGGGTGGGTGATTTCTATCCAATTTTAAAAAGACAAACGTTCAGATCCAAATTTTGCAGGGACAATGAAACAGCTGCTTAAAGGGAAAACATACCCCTGTTACATATAAAGGTATTTACCTCATTCAGCATTGACAAGGAATCTTAGGAAAGCAGTCACTAAAACAATCATCATATATTAATAATTCATCTGCAACTTTTCCCCTTCTATTTCCCTCCCTGCTGACCTTGCAGGCTTGTAGGAAACTACACAACTTTTAGATTCAGATCCTTTCAAGTGTTGAGAAAAGTATCTCCTAAATTTCAGTGGCACACAGAAATTTTAGCAAATATCTCACGCAGGGAGGCCGACTGAAAAATTTATTTCTGAAACAGCTGTGGAATATTCTTCTACTCCTGTAGCCTCTTTTCCATATTTCTTTATTTAGAAACTCTTTGATTGCTGCATTAGAACAACAATATTGTACTTTGGTATTTTTCTTCCTATGCCGCTGAAAGCTCAGTGGAAGTAACTATAAAAACATGATAAATAAAACTCATTCAACAGAATGCCCAGTGCAACTGGTAATGAGGCACTTCTGTGCAGCTTTGGGGCTCTTATTTCCTTTTGCAGATATCATCAGCTTTCCCCTTTCAAATTACACCTTATTAACAACTGGTCCCCGGATGGGTATGTTATAGCTCTTATCTCTTGAACAGTGGTTTATATTGGAAGCTAGTTTATAATTATAAACAGAAAGTTACAAAATCTATTACTAGGAATTATTTCTTAAAAATTCTCCTGTGCTTTTTCTGCTGAAAATCTTTTGAAGTCAGTGCAACAAATCCCAGAGCTTTTACTAGAGCAAAGCACTCCAAAATCAAAGCAAGTTTTGTCTAAGAAGAACAGAAGAAAGGCGAGAAATTGTAAACATTCTTAATATCCACTAAAGAAAAGGGGCAGCCACACAGTAGTTTGGAATAGGAAATCCCCTTAGCATATGTCTGAAACACTGAAGAACTTAAGAATTAGAGCCAAGTTCACTCATTTTAGCTTTTACTGTGAATTGTGAAATGGGTTTGAAACTCAGATCAGGCTGTTCTGAGAGCAAGCACCTCTACAAAACTGCAAAGTCAAAAAAATTCAAATAAGCAAAATTAATTTTCTATTTTAAGTTCAAGGTTTATAAAAATGAATATATCTCAGTGTTCTTGGGGGGGGAGAAATGAAAGACAATATTTCTGCTAAAAAACCCAAAGCAAAACCAACTAACCAAAAAAACCCAACAGCCAAAGTAAAAAGTAAAACAAAAATAATTTTAAAAACCAAAAAAGTGCCCCCCTCCAAACAATCAACAACAAAACAAACCCAATACAACAACAACCTACAAACAAAACAAAACAAAGCAAAACAAAAAAACAGCTCAAAACCAAAACAACAAAAACCTTGCTTATGCTGTAGGGCAATAAAGCCTGAGCAGAGACATCCTTTTGGCCTGGATGTTAAATGTGACTTGAGAACCTACACAGCCCTTTCCTCAAGTGCAATAGAAATTTCATATCAGCAACATAAGACTAAGATTAAGACAGGATAAAAACAATGCATTCCTTCCTACTTGTGTTCCTAGAAATAGCACAATTTTTGGCTGCATAAATCCAGACTACCATTATTCTGTGTTAAATGTGATGCTTTGAATTTGGGTATGTTCACTATTAATCTGTCAGTTTCTGGAAAAAGCAGAGGGAAGACAGGACAGAAACTGGAATGTGTCTACATTTAGCAAGCATGCCAGAGTGTAGGCAGCTTGGCTGGCTGCCAGATGCCCACCCAGCCTCTTTCTCATGAATTCATTTTATTGACAATTAAGAATAGAGTCTGATGGTCAGAAACAGACATAGCTAAAACACTTTCCCACCACAACCAGCTTTTCACAGGAACAAATTCATCCCTTCAGTCTGGACTCTGCCTCCTCCTCACCAGCAGCACAGGGATTTAGGGAATGGGGAGCCATAACCTGTCACTCTGCTCTCCCAACAATTTTTCCTACTCCATATGAGTATTCAAAGCTAAAGACTCTTTTTCTTTTAAGCCAAAATTATTTCAAAAGTTGGAGTTCTGTTAGAAAACACTTCCCATTAATCCCACAAAATCTATTCTACAGTGAGATGGGGCAAATAAATTTCAGTGTGAGTTGAGTGCAAGCAAGGACCAGCCACTCCACTAAGAAACAGAAGAAACAAAACACCCTAAAAATTTGAATGTCATATAATTCCAAACTGAAATTATTATATGGTTGTGTACATTACAGAAATACCTTACATACATGTGTATATAAAATTATAAAATTTTAAAATTTAAATATTATACATATGTTTTCCCATTTTTGCTTCCATTTTGAATGTTTTTGCTAATAGTTTGCACGCTGCTGTCTTCAAATCACCTAAAATCCAACGTGAATATCTTCATTCACAATGTTCTCCATTTGTCAGAAATCAGATTGAGGGGAAAAAGAATGTTCTCACAGACACTTTAGCTCTTAAAAGTATTGATTCTGATGGACACTTTATCCCTTCTTTTGGTTTTAATTACTCTTCCAAAAATATATGCCTGTTCCTATTCTTACACAACAGATTGGATCAGAGTGAAAATGGAGAATATACATTAACACACATCATATTTTTTGACTAATCAATACACCTTTAGTAAAATAATCTGCTTCTTACTCTTCTTGGTACTTTCCAACTTTCTGAAACCTCCTCCATTCAGACTGAAATCTTCCTCTGCTAGAGAGGGAAATATAAGCAAAATAATTCTTTTTTGTAAAAATTAGAGTACTGAAAAATAAAATTTTTCAATTGTTTTATTTGCAAAAAATTTCCCTTCCTAAATTCCACACACACAATCACAAAGTGAATGGGGTGAAAATAAGATAACATCATAGGCAGCTTTTTTGAGAAGTTGTATTCTGTGCATGACTGTTAAAAACTTCTGATTTTACACAGTTATTAGATAGAGTAGCACAACAGAATAAAAATTTTGAACGTAGCTGAGCTGGATCTTGGGTTTTTTTGCTCATTTTTCTGGGACAATTAAATGACATCTCAATAATTTTGTAGGGATGGCTGATGTCCTCAGGCAAAAAAAACTCAATTGTTCAAAATAAATTCTTCTGCACATTAAAAAAAATGCCTTTGGCAAGAATATTAAGCATTCCCTAGAAGATAAACTGCTAGAACTAGTAACAGCAGTAACAGTAAAACCAGTAATAGCAATATTGAAGCACATGAGTCAATGACACAAGAAAAAAGGTGTACCACAAAATGAGATGGCTGTATGTTTCATTGCAGAGCAGCAACTGCTCCCCTTACAGTTGAAACTAAACACAGCTCCACCACAGAATATGAAAGCACCTAAACTAAAAGTAATGCAAAATAAAAGCTATCATACCAGTATGGAAAAAAGGAAGAGCAAGAAGGAAGACATATGGATTTCTTTGCTAGTTTTCATCTTCTCTTACTCCACTGTAACAAACCCACTGGCAACAAAGTGCTGCATTGGATTAATGGCAGTTGGGAATTAATGTTTTACTCATACCTTAAATTTCTTCCTTCTACACATACCCTTGAACTCCTCTATAGTGGAACTAACTCACCAAATTTGTTAATTAAATTAGCACATTTTACCTAGCCAGTCCATAACTCCACAAAGGCTTCCTAATATACACAGGAACAACTTCTAGTATACAGTAACCCTAGCATAAAAAGACATAAATTTGTCTTAAAAAATGGAGTAATGCACTTGCAATAAATGTTTTTCATCTCAATCTAAATACAAAACCATGTTTGATGTTGTGCTAGCTGAAAGTTATCTTCTAACACACACTATTTTTCCAGTATAGATGTAGCTTGTCACGTCTTACTGTCAAAAGGATGCCAATTTTCAAAATGTGATAAGCCAAGCAGGAACCTCAATCATTTGGCTCTTTTTCTTGGTTTAATGAAGAGAGATTGGTATCTTAAGAATCCTGGGTGGGGGGAGGGTGGTTAATGCAGATGTGATGCAAGGCAGAGAACAGATAACAATTCTGATTTGGTAACAGCCTGAACATACTTAAAATGCATGCTTGGAAATCCCTCCCACTGTTGCCACCACAATAACATCTTTTATCAAAGTTTTGTCTATTCCAGGAGGTCAACTCTCCACAAATGCTAATCTGATTCAATTCCAGACTGCAACATGCACTTGTATAAATCAAAACAACACAGAGCAAACCAAAAATATCAAGAGGTTGACTTCTTTCTGCACACAAAGGGCAAACGTATTTTGCTGACAGGGAGTACAAAAGGAATTTCTTTTGCATCTTAGCAAAAGAAGTTAACACAATTTTTAATTTCTTTTCTCACATTTCAGGTTTCACGTATGGTCCTCAATCTAAACACCACAAGTGGAAGAAGAGTGGATGAAGAGAGGGCACTAGCTAATATTAGTGGCAGTCAGAGTAAAAATGCTATAGTTGGGCAAAGTATCTCATTACCACACATGAGTAGGTGCCCTAGTGAGCAGACAGAACAAACATCCTTAGGTCTTTCCTGAGAAAATTACAGGCTGCAGTTGGGTTCACTCTAAACACCTACAAAGGGACAGGGAGAGCACTAAACTGTTAACTAAATAAAGATATATAGGAATGTGTTGAGATGACCTCCAGGAACACTCCAGTACAGTGCTATGCCCAAGAAAGATCATCCAGGGATATTGTAGCAGGTGAATGAGCAGAAGGAGAGGAAAATGATCTAATGTTGGGTTCTCTCTACTTACACTAATGCGAATGGGAGCAAACATGCCAACAAAATGAAGTTAGGTAGAGATTTGATCATCATGTGTTTCACAAAAGAAGCTGAGACACGTTTAGAGGGATCCATAGTCCATGCTACACACCATCTTCAAAGTTAATTATTGAAAGAAAATAAGGGTAGAAGCAGAAAGGTAAAATGGAAAACCTCTCTCCAGTTGTCTGCTAGGAAGAGACTTGAGTACATAGAGGGGCATCCTCTCCAGAGCAAAAGGTAGTTTCCCCAAAGACATCTTGTAAGGAGTGCTATGAGGCCAGAGAGTACAGTAGGCATGGGAGACTTCAGCTACCCTCATAAGATCTGCACAGCCATAACACTGTAGCCTGGCAGCAAGAGCAAATTTTTAAACACAAATCAAGGTTTTCATGAAGCAACTTAACGTAAGGCTGAAGAGTGAAAAAGCAGCTCTGAACTTTGCTCTGAGTAGCATGCAGGAATAGCACTGTAACAGCAACCAATATGTACTTGGATACTGCAGCATGTTTGCTTTATGAAAGGGAACTTCAGGAGGAAGCAGTATGATAAGAAAGAGTTAGGTCAGGCAGCTGAAGGCTAAATTTTTTGCTGGCAGCATTTAAGGAGACCTAGCTGGAGACACATAAACACTACCTTGCAAAAAATTAAAAAAAAAAAAAAACAAACAAAAACCAAAACAAAAAAAAACAAAAAAAAACTGAGGCAAAGGGCAACTTGGAACAGATTAACAACAGGACAGAAGTAGTTAACAAAAGGAAGCATCTTTCTAAAAACTACAGCAGTGTCAAAATAAAGAAAACAAAGCACTGAAGAATAATTTTTAAAAGTCATAAATATTACGAGTAAGTCCTTGAAACACATTAAAAGCAGGAATCTTGATAGTTCAAAGAAGCAATAAACAATCAAAGAAGTGATTAAGATAAAGCCACACCAAAAACCCCACATTTCTCCCCCTGCCCAAGTTCAGCATGGCAGAGCTCAAAAAAGTTCTCATCCCAGAATATGCAGGGCTGCTGATGAAAAACTTTCCTCATCATAGTGTTGTTACAAGAGGTCATAGAATACAGACAAAAGGAAAAGCAACACATTTTTGGCATGGTTATTTGTTCAAGAATATTAAAGCAATTCAGAGAGGAAAGTGCTGGAGCATTAAACAGTGTATGACCTTCAACATACAAATGCTTTGGTACTTGAGGTCTGGAAAACAGCAAACAAATACTAAAATTATCAAAATTGTTTCTAAAATGGGCTCCAGGAAGATCCAAGAAACCATCAGTGCTGATGTCTCTATCAAGCAAACTATCCAAAACTGTATCATAAATAATAAAGAGGGAACAAAGATGTAAAGTCTAGTGTGTGAATTCAGCCACCCTGACTGCTGGGTGTAAACTGTCCAGAGCAATATCTCTGAGCCTACTGGCAGAGCCTGTGGAAGCAAAGCATTACCAAATGTAGAGGAAGATCAAAGTTAGGAGACATCTAAACTGAATATAACAAAACTAACTGTACATGTCCATGGGACCAGATCAGCATCTTAGTGCACTGAAGAAGTGAACTGAAGACACAGCAAAATCATTCTCTAGCAAATTTTCAAGGTAACAACCAGCATGGATCAGACAAGGAAAAATCATCTCTTAACAACATGATTGCCTTTTTTGATGAGAATGATGCTCGCTGTTTTACCTTACCTTTAGCAATATCTTTGCCAGTGGTCTCTGTAGTATCCTCAGAGCCCAGCCATTGAGATACTGACTGGATTAACAGTTGATAACAAAAGTGTAAAACTGTCTGAATCACGTTCAGTAGCACAGAATCCAACTGGTCACCAGTGATCACTCAGCTGAAGACTGACATTTGGGCCAATACCATTTAATGGCTTCATTAAAACTCCAGGCAATGGGACACAGTACACTCTCAGCAGCTACATAAATTACAGAATAGCCAGAAAATATGGGAGATCAAAATTCTGGAGAGCCCAAAATGCTCTATTTTTTCAGAGGCACCTCAACAGACCAATTGTGCTGACAAGAGCCACAATAAGCACAATAAAGGCCAAGTCTTCCATCTAGAATGAAATAAAATCCTAAGAAAATTACTAGAAAAACAGATATGGATTTGGACAAAGTATGATCAAAGGATGTCCAGAAGTTACATTCTGTTTGGATTTGAAATATGTATTGGACAAGGTCTCTTACGACCTTTAAGAATTTCTTCAAGAAAATTAGGGCACGAGGGAAGGTTCTTAAATGGATAAAGAGGTTAAGAAGTTAGAGGGTAGGTATATGGTAAATTTTCAGGGGGGAGGACGTGAGTAGTTGAGATACTCAGTAATCTACAGCAGAACTCCTAAATGCTGAACATATCCTTAGGTGATGCAGAAAAGGGAATGAACAGCTATGGGACAACACTGGCTAAAGTCACCAAGTTATTGAGACTAGCAAAAACTGACTGCATAGAGTTCTAGGAAACCCTTATAAATCTGAATGGCTGGTTTTCTATATTGAATTTAATTTGCAGTTTTAATAAAACACCATAAAAAACATACCTTAAACAGATACATTATTTATTTTCATGTATTCATTGATGAGCTCTGACCTGAAAATTACTATTCAAAGATAAGATCTTGAGTTACAATAATTAAAAAAAAAAAAAAATTATAAGAAGTACAGAACACTAGAGAACATCATTGTACCATGGAACAAATCCATTTACTCCCGTGTTTTGAACACTTTTTTGCATTTCACTCCCAACCCATAATTTCAAATTTGAAAGTAAAACTAGGAAAGATGCATAGAAAGGGGACAAAAGACTTTCAGCTTTTTGTGTTTTCTTTACAGAGTAGGATTAAATAGACTGATTCCTTAGGCTAGGAAAAAAGGCATCTGAGGAGAGAGATAATAGACAGTTATACAATTATGAGAAAGGTGCACAGAGAATATCGTTCACTGATTTTAAACAGTGAATTTAAAGTGTATTCACTGTTCTTTGAATTATAAAGAATATTTAAGGATTTAAACCCCAGAAGTTCTTCATTTCCATGATGAGCTGCAGAACTCTCTTCCATAAAACAACAAAGATACAAAAAATGAGTTAAATGTCACAGGGTGAAATTGATATGAAAATATCCCTCAGGGAAGTGAGGTCTTGATTAAATCTGCCCTGCTGGCAACACATTATTCTATTTTGTGCTATAAAACCTAATCAAACAGAGAAAATTGTTTAATTATTATTAAAATTTCAGTCACTGAATGGTGTGATTTTGTTCCTGTGGTTACCCCACTTTGCAAATCCTCTGTGACAGCTTAAGAGCTGACTGGATAAAAACCCACCTAGGACCCTGTCTTCACCTCAGGAAGCTCCTGGATTCCAATGGCTGAGAAAATTTTTGAAGGAACTATCATTAAAAGTTTAGGCTTTTCACAGGCACCTGCTGCAGGCTGGAGACAAGACAGTACAGCAGGTATGGTCTGACCCAGTACTGATACAGCCTTCTAGTTGTAACTCCAAACAGAGAGACATTACCCACTATTTATCCTAATTTACAAAAAATTAGCAATAAATATTCATCAAAATTATATATGTTTATGCTCTTTTAAAAGAATTTATGCAAAAATGAAAGAAAATCTAGCATCATTAATAATTAATATCACTAAAGTTATTCTTCATAGCAAGGGAAATTATATGAAATGCTTATAAAATATGGACCAAGTTTGGGGTGTTTTTCAAAGTAAAATAATGAAATCAAGAATCAAAATCCTGTCTTAAGCCTAGACTCTATCACTCCACCCAAAACGCATTCTGTTTTTATGATAATATCCAGGTTCAAGCAGCACACACTGCCTTTTCTTCACTCATATGTTATTTATTTTACACTGAAAGCACTTTTCCAGTGACTTATGATCTGCTCTGTTCTAGGCAGGTTGCAAGTCAGCATTCATAATCTTGTTACCTGAATCTGAGTATGTGTTTCTACCTATGTTACCCCCTCTTCTGAATATTTCTTGCTACAGAAATTTCCCTTGTGCAAGACTTTGCACATATTCTGCACATATTCTTTTGCAAATTGCTTTCCCTGATTCAAGGCAGAGGGAAGAACATCAAGAGATTGTTCTGTGTCCTGTCTGATAAATGAAAGCCCTGTTTTCCTGTTGCCTGGCTACACTCTGTGTCCATGATGGTGCCAGTGCAACAAACACATTCTTGCTATCAACACTGGCCTTTTTTAGTTTGCCACTCCTGCTAGGAGAAGTCAGGGAAATGTAATACACATCCACTGCTGACATTTAGATCTGGTTGGAGCAGACTGTTGTTTGCAACCCAAGGAGGAAGAAAGGCTGAGGGAGAGATACTCTGGATGCTGCCCCTAAGGACAAAAGAAAAGATAGGAGTGAAAGAAGAGATTAGACTTTCCCATGGGTCTTGGGGGCCAGAGATTCATGAAGTCTGGTCTTAATAGCAAAACCTGAGGTAAAGGCAGCACTGAGTGTCTTGGCCTTTTCCATGTCATTTTTTACCAGTTCCCTGTGCCCATTCAGCAGTGGGACCACATTTGCCCCAGTCTCCATTTTGCTGTTGAGGAGTTTGTAGAATCTTTTGTTGCTCTTAAGATCCCTTCCCAGATGTAACTCAAGGTCAATCTTGGCTCTCCTATGTCTATCCCTGAAAGATCTAACAACTACTCCACACTTCTCCTGGGTCACCAGCCCCATCTATCATCTTTTTTAGAATTCATTTTTATGTCTTTTGAGTTCAGTTAGGAGCAGCTTTCTCCTTTCATGGTCTTCCATGCACACCCATTTATAATTGCCATTTTCAGTTGATTCATCATAAAAATCCAGGTACGCTACCTTTGGAGATTAACCCAGGACAGGGGTAATTTTCACTATAGCTGGGAAGGGACATGGAGGTTATTTTATACCACATCAGTCATAATCCGGGACAGGGGACAGGGACTCTCTTCCGTGGAGAAGGGAGTCCTCATGGTCATGGTCAAGAAAATGTGGTGAAGAGAGACGTCTGGTATTGTCCATTTTTGGGGGGTTTATTTGTGTGAGCCAGTTCTTTTCTTATTTCTGTCATTATTATTGTTGCTGTTACGGTTTGGTTTCTTATTGCTGTTTCCAGTAAAATGTTATTTCAAGCTGTGATCTTTGCTTTTGTACCTCCAATTCTCAACTTCATCCTACCACAGTGGGAAGGGGGAGGAGAAAACCAGGAAGTGAGAGCAGCACATGGTTTGGGGAGTCTCAGTGGGGCACTGAAGCACCATTGGGAAGCACCATTCCTAAACCATGGCATCAGCAGGGAAGAATAAAAAAGCTATTTCAAATTTGTAATGAAGGCTTTGAGTTTCAGTATTCACTTTCTGGTGTTCAAGTACCTTGGCACTCCAATGACTGCACTGAAGTGCCATCCACCTGCCTCCACTTCCATGGCACCAGTCCAGGAATCACATTGCTCTGATGTTTCTGTTTAAGCCTTTGCTGCGCCTTGTCCTCATCCCAGGCAATAAACAGGTTCACTGACTCAAGGAACTAGCTATGGAGCTGTCAAACAGAAGCATCATTCTACCTGTAGCAGGGACTTTATTTGTGTGAAATTGATCCCAAAGTCAGAACTTTCAATTTATCACAAGGAATAACGAAATTAACATCCTATATTTTGAAGCACCCTCCAAATAAAAAAGGAAAGGATTTCTTTCTGAGGTACATTTTGAACACCAAAATGTAAGTTATTCTAGAAGGAAAAAATCAATACTTTATTCAAGAAATTTTAAAATATGCTGAGATTTTATGAAATAATCCCAGATCTCCTTCCATTGCTTACTACAGCTTACTTAGATATAGAATTCACCTTTTTTTCATCACCAAAATTCTCATCTAGCCTAAAAAATTATCAGGCTGTAGTCTCCAGTTAGTTTTAAACCTTCCTATAATTGTCTTTCAACAATTTCTCGCAGTCTTCTAGTAGTCTCCCCCCCACCCTGAAGGTCCTGTGACTATCATGTTTAAGATGAACTCCACAATTTTCAGAGGGTTTCTTTTTACCAATACAGAATGCATGCCCAAGTGTTTGCCCATGACAAAAAAAGTGAAAAAACAGAAGAGCGAGTAACAGACCTCATAGGCCTATTCCAGACTAAAAATAAAGGGAATGATTACTGGAAAGCGTCCCTTATCAATCTCCAGTAAAGCAGGCAATGATTTATCCTTTTCATGGCTAAGCCCCAGAACGGAAACTCTTCTGAAAATATTGAAGATCTGCTAATCTAAAGCCAGACAGACAATTGGGAAACTACAGACAGCTCAGTCAGCAAGCACTATCAGGCAAGAAAGGAGACATATAGATTAAGAGATCCCATAGGAATCCAGATAATTCACAACTGGAAATTAGCTGGAGAAAAAGAAACAAACAAATAATTACAGAGAAAAACTGAGGTTACAATTAGAATTGACTAATGAATAAATCCCTTTTTTACTGTTTTAAACCTTTATTCTGCCTTGTAGGTTTGGGAATAGGGTTAAACAAGCATTTCATTTTGCTGTTTCTGAATAGATTCACCCATCTTGTTAGTCTTTCGTTCCCAATAAAGATTACATAATACCAAACAGAGGTAGGATTTCTCACTGGTCCAAAGAGCAAACACCAGTGTTTGGTCACCAGGATGCCAGGAAGAAATGTTGCAGCTGTCACCGAGGGAAAGCTGAGGGAGAGAGACTCTGAAGGAGACTAAAAGATATTAATCACAATTTTGTCCGGTGCTTGTTAGACTGGTTGGAACAAGATTACTTAGGCTTACCCCAAATTACATTGTGTGGCATTGTTAATAATGTCAGTGTAAAACAGGACAACAAAATTTACCTAAAATTGGACAAATAACTACTTGCTGAAGTAAATATCAAAAAATCCCACTGCATGTCTAAGTGTCTCAGCTGGAAAAACTACACTTGATGAGTTTTTCCCATATGAATAAGCATATGCCAGTAAAAAATCCTATCTTTCTTATTCTGCTCATCAGTAGCTCTGCACATCTGATCCAGTGATGCATTATTGAAATGCTCTGAGTCTCGTATGGGTACTGTTTTATACTGCAATAGTTTCAGGCTTCCAGCTGAGATGCTCAAGAAGCAGTGGCAATTCTGAAATATAGCCAAGTTATTAAAATTTAGTCACAAACTATGTAACATGGCATTTCAATTTTGAATTTTTTATTTATTTCTTTTTAATTTTTTTTTTAATGCTGGCTTTTGGTATCAGCCAAGTTACTATTTGCTTTCCAAGTGAGATCTTGTAATTATGAAAGCCAGGATGCAGATTTAAAGAGAGAAATATGCTGCTATGATCAAGCCAGTGTTTTGCAGAAGATCACTCCAGACTAATTTATTATTGGACAAAAATCTGCCAGATAGATTCTTGAAATGAAAGCAGCAGGGCTTAAATGAGGTTAGTGGCAGTCAGAGCTCCACTCAAACTTCTAGGCACAGGAAGAAGACACACACAGTTTCAAGTTCTGCCAATAAAAATGACAGAGGACCAGCTGCAAGTGTTTTTTTAAGTATAAAACTATTTTCCCAGGTGTCTATCCAGCCTCTGTGCTAGGTGTTCAACATAAAATATTGAGGCATGGTGTAACTTCAGACATAAAACAGCACCTTATCTGATGGCTAATGCATGAAAATACAATTTGAACAGCCTGAAAGACACTGCTTAAACATTGCAGCATGGGGAGCAGATGGGAATCAATCCAAAAAACGCAGGAAACCAGGTGGAAATTACAGGCCTATTTTGAAAATAAGTGTCATACAGTGTAAAATAAATGTAAATAAGTGTAAATGACATGACTTTCCTCATTTATCTTTTTCTTTAGCACATTCAAAACTATTATTTGATATTCCCACAGATGTGTATTTATGAAACCTCTCACTATTAATAGCATAATAGTTCATTAGCATAATAAGTGCATGGTATTTTGAGAATCTCCAAGTTCACACAACTCCATAGAATGCAACTCACATGATGAAAAGTGTCTTGCATAGAACATTTCTTAATTTAACAGTGAGATTTGGAAAAGCTGAATAACAGCCCTGTGCCAATATCAGCACTCCCCTGTAAAACCACTCAGCATTGTCAATCTCTCTATTGAGAGAATCTTTTCCTCTACTGGGCCCAGAAGCTTTATTTGAAGTTGGGTTTATTTTCTAATAATTTTTACTTTTCTTTTCTTACGGTCTTCTACATGCTTGAGAATGTAAATTTTCAAGTTTTAATGCTGAAATTTCCAAGGGTAGTTTACCAACGTCAGCTTGAATAAAGATGCAGAGAAAACAGCAAATCTGTGCTCCCAGATTTATAAACTGGGAGCATAGATTTTCAACTGAAGTAACTCTGTTTGAAAAGAAAATAGCTATTTTAATATTTTTTCACTCCAGCTGCATTCAGTGACATAGATTAGACAAAATGGCAGAGGCAAAAATGCCTTCAAGGAGATAAGATTTAAGAGGAAAAGTGATAGTATGAGTTTGGAGTCTCACAGTAAAGAAAAAAACAATGCTATTTATTCTCCCAGAAGCTCTAAACTGCCATAGCCTTTGGCCTTTTAGGCTGTGCTGTGATCTCTAGTAACAGCACTGTAAAAGAGCAGCTGAAAGGCACAGGAGTTCTGCCATACCACTACTTTCCAAGATGTCTCCATCCCTACTAGTTGCAGCTCAGAAATCCAGATTCTCATCTCAGATTTAATTTCAAAGGGTAAGTGCTCTTAAGAGGTTCAGATTTTTCTGAGTTTTTTGTTTGATCAGTTTTCTTTACCAGCATGTGCATTTTAGCTACTACTCATAAACTAATCACAGCTCGTTCCCCTTTCTTTTTTCAATAAATGAAAACAAACAGACTTTTTTTCTTTTTACCTTTTTTACCTTTTTCACCTTTACTTTTTTTGCCTTTTGGGAAGATTAGTCAAAACAGGTGGTTTTATTTGTTCTGGCTTAAGAGGCTGAGTTCACATCTAGTAATAAGGCATAAGTTGAAAGGTGGGTTCCTCTCTCTATTCCCAGTTCTGTCCTTCAGGGCTCCCCTTAAACCCAAAATGTTCTTGCTTTACCCACAAATTTCTGGCTCCTCCTCTGTGCCATCACATCTGCATGGTACCTGCTTACATCACTTAAAATGGCCTAAAAACATTCACTTTTTCCTTATAAACCAGAAAGGTAAGAGTGATGAGTAGGACAGGAAGGCAATGTTCAGCCACAAATGGAGCATGAGTATATGTAGGAATGCTGACAATTAAACCAGATCATGTTGCCAATATGGGCATCTTGGCCCCTTGGGGATCTGTCAGAGCAACACTACCATCACTCTCAACCCCATGAGGAGTTTTGTTTCCTAATTATTTGGAAAATATTTGGTGATCTTTTAAATATTTGGTCAACCTTTTAAAGAAGGTTCCTTGGCCTGAGGAAAATATGAGGCTCAGGCTCTCAAAATTAGGAAAATAATGTTGGGATTGATGCAGCCTCAACAAAATAGAAAAGGAGTCAGCATTTGGAGCACTACTTCTTCACTATCTATCAACAGATTTAGGATTCTGTCTATGAATCTGAAAATGCCAAATGATAAGTCAAAGGAATCCCACATAAGGCTGTTCTTTGTATGCCACTCTGGCAGCAGAATATCCAGACTTCTTGATCCTGCAGCTATAAAGCCTCTTTTGACACAAATGTGAATTTTGCCCAAGTCAGGATTACATGCCCAAACCTTCAGTTTATCATGAAAGACTGAAGTTTGTGAAAAAGATCAGTACACTTTTTTATCCTCAAGTTAACCTTTCATATGTTACAAGTTTTTTAGGTGAACAGTGGAAAGGAGAGAACGCAGTGGCATGTGGCTGCTCCTGAAAGGCTATCCAGCTGTTGAATAAAAAGTCTAACATTTGAGCACGATCATCACCATTCCTCTAATCTTTGCTATGCGCACTGTCAGGGTATTTTAGTTTTCAGATAGGAGAACAGAGAAACTGTCTCTAGGCTACAATATCTAGGGAACCATAAATTCCCCATTTATTGAAGTTAAAAAGGTATATGGGACATCACATTTTTTGATTCAAACCTTCAGAATTTAAACTTGAAACCAAGCTGTCTGAACACTGTATCATAAAGACCTTGTTATAAGAGGTGCAGCTGATAATTCAGCTTGATGTACCTGTATGCCACCATTCCATTAAATAAATGGTCTAGAACCTGAGCAGGAAGATTTCATTTGCAACCTTGAAGCAATAATGGGTGTCCCTCTACAGCCTTCTTGCACACAAAGGAAGCTGAACGAGTGAGAAGTTCAGACCTACAGCAAAAACACTAACAAATAAATCTAGAGATTTCTATGGCAAGTTTGCTCCTATTAGTATACACTGCAGGGCACTCACACTAATTTCACAATTCTTGTTAAGGTTTGGACTCGGTGATCTGTGAAATCTCCTTCTCATTAATGGTTTCAACTTTGCCACACTTTCAAACACTGGAAAGATCTTACTGCAATGTAAGAAGAGGAACACTCAGCCCAGGCATAGGTAGACACTAGTCATCATTAAATCAGTGAAAGAGGGTTTCTCTGATGAAATTTTCTTTTCTAATTTTAGACATTAGAAATGTTTACTATTTGATCAGAAATAATAAGCCTTGAAACATGCAAAGAAGAATGTTAGAAATAGAAAAATATCACTTCTGTTGCTTCATTATTAGGTTTACATGTAAATCTGCATTGAGAAACCCTGCAAGATTACTTTCAGCACTGATGTTATTTTTTTAAAAAAACCACAGTTTTTAAATGTCAAGTTTGCATTTTGAATTAATAAATTTGAATCTAAATCAAGCCATACGTATTGTATAGAAATTTTGAATATTTCCCCTCTAATTTTCCCCTACAAACAAAAGTAGCAAAGGGTCACAGATTTAATGCAGTTTCTGGTCTGTGCTGTATGGACTTTTAACATTATCACCTTGTTGGCACAATCATTACTCTGATTAACTCTCTTCTTTCTGTTCACTGTGCTTGCACTTCCCTCCACACAAATACAAATCCTAAGGACATCACAGAGCTTCTCATTAAATAATGTCAAGAAGAATTTTTTAAACATGTTAGGAAGCTCTGTAGGCAAAGCAACATTTTATTTTCACAACTTGCATTTAACATAACTAATTTGGTAAAAACCTACAGTCTAGACACTGTACTTTCATAGTAGTTTCTGGCCACCTACTTTTAATGCAAACTGTCTGCTCTCCTCTCCTATAATATTTTTAAAACTTGTCTCTTTTCTGTTTAAAATACACTTGCTGCTCTTCTCTGCTCCATTTTGTGACATCTGTTCACAACAACATGGCTCTCAGTTTGTCAAAAAAGAAATCTTATTACAGAGTCTCATCTAGAACCAGCACAGCAAGTAACATTAGCATCTTCTCAATATTACATTTTTCATCTATTTAAGAGTTAAGCTTCTGAGACCTCTGTTTGTTTCCTAAGCCCAGAAAAAATGTCCTCTGTGCTTGATTGAACTCCTGACTATGGTCTCAGAATTTAAATGGCAAAAGTAGACCTAGATGAATAGTTCAGTCTTATAACACAAGAACACATGGAAGCCAAGAATCATTCCACAGAGAAATTCAAGAAAAGAGGTTGTTGTATATTTATACTTTAAGTAATAGTAATTATTACCATCATCATCACTATTATCTTTAACATTATTGAGTTTACAAAGTTGAGAAAGCAATATTGTTAACATTCCTTGTATAAGAGTATACTAAAATTGACTGTGATATCAAAAAGGCCTGTGCTAGCAAGAGTGACAGGCATTCCAGAAATGGCATTAGAGGATTCAGACTTTGCACCTGGAAAAATAAGAACATACAATAGATAAAATTTCTAAAGACACTAAGCACTTAGGCTTGCCACTGACTTATGTGAGGAGGATGCATTCATATGAACATGCAATGTTATGTGACTTTTTTTTCTAAAATGTAGTTGCTATCCATGGGGACTGCTGAAAAGCTTCTGTTCAAAGAAGTATTGATCCTCGGCTCCTGCAAAATAATGCTAAGAGCCTCTTGAAAGAAGAAAAAGTGCTGAAAAATTTCTTGTCATTAGGTAGACACTAATGCATATCAAGACATAAATAGCTATGCCTATTAATAGCAGAAACCTACTCTGAGCATTAATCAGTTTATAAATCAATTATTTCTATGCAATAAGATCCCCATCTGTTCTTCAATGAAAGAGCAACCTCAGATATGCTTTGTCTACCAACAGGATTATTCATCAGATTTCCAATCAGTCAGCTCATTTTTATAAGCTATTTTCAGGATTCTCTGAGTATTACCAAGTATATAATTCAATCTGATAGATTGCTGGTATAGCAATAAAGCATGAGAAGGGAAGAATATATCCTGATAGAGTCTGTAAGGGTGGCATTTTTGTTTGCTTTCCTATACAAGAGCTTTGCAGAGAGGTTGCACTGCATAATGCATACTCAGATGACAAAAGGGACACATTTCTGCTCTCTGAGTCATTTCTCCAAGAAGAAGCCTACTTTAGCAGTCCGGCTGTCCTAGCGTTCATGACAGCAGCAACAGCAGAACTTACATAAGAAACCAAACATTCTCCCTGGGAGGACCTTGCTTTCCACTGCCCAGAAGAATTAAAAACTCTTCATGATCTCAAGCAGGTTATGGACGTCTCTACTAATCAAGCAGGTGACAAATACAAAAGAAATTGTTCCACTTCTCTAAAAATTGCTGTAGGTACTCGTTACAGTCTATTTACTTTCAAGTCAAAAAACCATAGATTTAGATAACCCTTTTTTGATGTGACTTATAACAAACATGCTCTGACTGGTCTGAAGACTTGCAGAATTTGATTTTGTGTTCCTCTTCTGAAAAAAACAAAATAGGAGGGAAAACAAACTCCAGCAGGAAAAGAGTCTCAACCAATATTCCCATGGCTGTTACAAGAGAGCATTAACATCAGAATCAGTAACATCAGTATTTATAAACTTCCACACAGCAACTACACTGTCTGTTCAACAGGCATTTTAAAGCACTGTCTGTACCACAGACAAGGAAAGGATATCTCAACACCCTTCAATTCAAACAAACATCTGCAACTCCAGTGCCATGATATTAAGAAGTCTGGTGCACAGTCTGCATAGAAGTCCATGCTCCTACAGCTGAGGTTTGCCATAAATCCTCATGCTAGTGAGATTAATGCACCCCTGGTACGCCACACATATGCACAGCCACTACAGCACTTCCAGAAAGGTCTACATTGGGCTGCAAGGGGAGCAGAGCAGCACTATCCAAACCCACACATTCATTCATCTAGCAATGATTCAAAGTGACTGACCTGAAGAGTTTCAAAAATTCAGCTACACCACATGAATCTCAGCAACAGCAACACTAGCTGGCTCTAACAGCACTTTGCCCTGTCACCCCAGAAGCATGCCATAGTCACATTTGAAAAGTCCTGTGGGCTTCCTTTCTCTCAAAACCATAAGCCTGTATTACACAAAGGCAACAAATCTGGACAGGGCTTTTCCAACAATAGTAACAATGATGACTATGGAAAGTGTTGAATCATTCCCAAAAGATTTTCCAAGTTTCATTACAAATTTACTAAAAAAGCTTCTCAGAGCTTGAATTAAATATCTACAAAATGAGAAAAACCAAAAAGTCTTCTAGTCCTACTAGAAGGTTTAGGAAACTCAAGCTACAGAAGAGAGAGATCCAAATCTAGGCTGTGAATCAGATGACAAATAAAGCCACAAGTAAATCTTACACTCAAAAGCAGTATGCTAGCTGTTGGACTGTTAATTCTATTTCACTTTCCAGCTCTCACTGCCTCTTTGAGACTTTCTACTTCATACAGAAAATACACAATATTTATTAGGAATATGCAAAAACTTTCTTCTGAATGAGACAGAAAAGCAGTCAATCTCTTCTATTATTCCAATCCATTATATGTTGTCAGTGGCCACCTCTTAAGAATGGCTGGAAGGGACTCTGGAGCCAGAGTCCCATCTCATCTCCATCTCTGGAGATGATCTGGAGATCATCTAGTCCACCTCCCCTCCTAAAGCAGATTCTCCTAAAGCATTGTGTGCAGGATCACACCCAAGGCAGTTTTTATTGTCTCCCTAGAAGACCTCCACCCTGTTTTATCTCAGAATCAAGGGAATTTTTGGGAATGGGATTGACTGATAAGTGCAGTTTCCCAATTAAATTATCTTAGTTTTATTCTAGTTACATTATGGTCTGGGGCTGTGGTGGCCCAAAAAGAGGTTTCAATTCAGATAGATTTAACACTTCTAAAAATGAAGTTTGATATTTACATGCTACACCCTGCCCTGCATAAGAGGAGCACATCAGTTTATCAGCTGTACTAAGTCCATTATTCATAAGAAAATTAGTTTTTTCCTACAGAAGAAGTAATTTGAGAACCACTTGGATGCTCCTTGTTTCATTTTTCCCTTTCCTACTTTTGAGACAAAAAATATTTTTATTTAGCCACTCCATTTCACTGTCTGCATCAGTGCCATTTCAGAGGCCAGATACAGGCAGCAGAGGGGCTGTGTTGGGCTGTGTGATCCCAGAGGCACAGCACCAACATGCTGCCCTGACTAAAGATTTAGGAGTTTGAATGGCTTCAAATACTCCCTGGGCCTTATTCAAGTCTTCACAGACTACATTTCAGCCAAGAAACTTGAATGGCTACACCCAGGATCCACAAAGCCATTTGCACATCTTCACAGAGATGTGCATCTGGAGAGTCTCAATCACCTGCTCCGTAAAAATGTTGGCTGAAAACTGTGTGTAACAGCCTGGTAAACAGCATTGGCCTTCCTCCTCCAAAATGTTAATCACACATTTGCACTGCCTCCACCTTGCTCCAGAGCTCAGTGAGTCTCCTCTGCCATGGTGATCATGTGGGTTTTTGCTAAGGTTTTTTTCTTGGCTGGCTGGCTTCCAGAGATACTCTAGATTTGTGACCATTCTGTGGCCATTTTACAAGGGATGTTTTTCGTGCAGTGTATTTAGCCAGACCAGATGTTCTTCTTGAAGAAATTACTAGTTTTAATCCTCTTTTCTCCTCAGATTTTATCTTTCAGGACTCCATTTTCTGTGCTACACTGACTAAAGCTCTTTCATCTATTTGGCTCTGATTTTCTACACAAACCAGATTCAATCTGTGTTTTTAGGTTTTTGGGGGTTTTGTTGGCTTATTTTTTTCTGAAGAGGTAATCTCCAGTTTCCTGGCACCTTTTTCTTCAACTGGCTGTTTAGAATCAGCAGGGAGTTTATGCGTGGCTGGTTCTCCCAGCACGCACTTCATGATCCTTTCTGTTATGCTCTGCATTGCCCATATACCTGCTGTTCTGAAAAAGTCTGGCAAATATTACTTATTCTTCACAGATAAAAACAAATAACACATTTTTACCTACTTCTTGCAGTAAACATTGAACTTTCCCTTTTGGAAACTCCCTAACTCCATCTGCAAGATGTGTTTGTCCTAGCATGATTTCTCAGGCTACAGGATGTATTTTCTTTCCCAGTTCATGCAGGTGATAGCAGAGACAGGCCTTCCTTAGCATTATTTGTGAGCTTTCCATGTTGCACCAACTCTAAAATGCATTTATAGAGCTTTAGTCTGATTGGATTCATTTACAGGAATATATTTTTACCTGTGTTCCAGCTTGTCCAGCTACTCTTCTCTGCAATTTGCAAGTCCCAGTGAGAATGAAACTACTACAATCAGTGTTTAATCATGCCACCTGTTATTTCATCACTGAAGTTTCAGCAATTTTGGTGAGGGAAATACAATTATTTCTTCAACATTCACCTGGGTAGATTTATCATTTTTTAAGGTCAACTAATTAAAGTGCAATTGTACAATGAATAATACCTTCTTACATTTTGTATGTAATTTTACGGAAATAAAAATGACTGAACTTTTTTCTTCCTCTACAATTGAAAATGAAAGCAATTCTTCCTTTTCATGAGGAATCATGCAAAAAAATCAATGAAACTACAAATTTTAATGGAAAAATATACTTGGTTTACAGAGTAAGCCTGCTTTTGTAGATATTTTGTACATGATTTTCCATGCATCAGTTCCCGAGTTTCAGATTAATTTCTCAGCCTCCTTTATGGTATAGCTAGAGTATAATAATCTAAATACAACTCCAAGAGGAAACACAAAAGCAGCTGACTCTTATCTGATTTATTTCTTTTAAAATAAAGTTCTTGTTGCTCTTCCCATCCCTCATAGGATTCAATTTGCCATTCCTATTCACCTGTCCCTGCTTGCACCACTAGAATATTTATTTATTTTGCTTGAGTTTAGTTGGAAACTCATTGTGCATCCATGCAGGTCTCCTGACACCCTTGCTGTTTTCAGTATTTAATGTCTATTTTATGACCATTTTAAGTAAAAAAACCCAAAACAAACACATCAGCTCACAAGGGATTTTGTCTACATATATATTAGCATGTGAAATTCTCCACTCAGCTTTAATTTGTCAATGCATATGCAGAGTTTTGCCAAGTATAACTCATTCAGCTTTATTTTCTCATGCTGAATAGCAAAATATTCTATAAGTAACACCACTGTCAGATGTGTGAGAAAAGACTGGAATCATGCCTAGAGCAGTCTTCATAAATATATGATGGCGTATTTTTGATCTTCTACGAACATACGGAATTATTGTTTCTTCAGACCTGTCCTGACATATTGCAAAAGCTTCATTAATAAATCCTAACATAATTAAAGTAAGAAAAAATGCCACTGTGAAAGGTTTTCTGAGAATTTGACAGTATAAAACTTAATTCAGACATTTTTATTGCCTAGGTATTCAGAAAACAAGAGTATACATAATTCTACTGAGTAACAAAAATAACCATGCTCCAAGGAGCCAGAAAGAGATTTGTGGTAGGAGGCCCCCAGCCAGGTAATAACTAGCATTGACTCCATGATCCAGAAGGCATGAAACACACTTTATTATTAGAAATCTACACTTCTTAAAGAAACACTGGTGGGCCTAAGACCTGATTGGTCTCAAAGTGAAAACTTCTCACACACTATTGATGGTTATCAATAACACACTCTAGAGAAACATGTTTACAAACAATGGTTACTGAAAGAGAGATGATAATTGTTTGAATTCTTTCCCTCGAATTTTCCCACAGCTTCCCAGGATTTTTCTGGGAAAGTCTGTGCCCGCTCTCTGAGGCCAGAGAACTGCTGCCACAGAGTTTCCCTGAGAAAGGTTTCATCTCATCAATGGAAAGCTGATCACTTCCCTCAAAGTCTCTCCTCTTGATTTCATAGTTCTGGTATTAACAAAGTGGGGGGAAAAGTAAAGAACAGTTTCATTTTTCATCATTTCAGGTCCCTGAGATGAGTGGGAGGAGGCACAGAATCACTCTCAGAATTGCCCAAATATCTTGGGCTTGGAGCTCATAACTTGGAGCTTATGAGCTTATGAGCAATAGGATTCCCACAGACAGATACCCTAGAAGCAATGCTGTGTACAAATACTGGGCAGCTACTGCATTTTCCACTCAATGTGGCTTCAGAATTAATTCATTTTCTGTCATTCATATTTAAATGCAATTAACAGAAACCAATGTCACATAAATGTACCAGACATTGTATTTAATTTAAAATGCTCAATTCAAAGACTCAGAAAGCAAAAAATATAACAGTATAACAGTATATAACAGAATAAATCTGGTGGGTTTTTTTCCAAAACAATGGAAAATATTTAACTTAATCTCCATCCTACCTCTAGAAATATTTACTGATTAATCAAATTATCTCCAAAGTGATTTCAAAATTCTGAAAACTCATGTCCACCTTAGTTTTCATTTAGAAATGAAAGTATTAAGAAACTGAATCACATAGCACATAAAAATGGTCAATGCCACAAGGAAGTTGTTCTTTAACTAATAATTAACAGAAATGTGTTTTGCTTCTGACGCAGTTACTGGTTTCTCCTAGAAGCAATTTCCATAAGGTTGCTTTATCCTGGGTACCCACATATATATGAAATTCTGAGATTTTCTCATGTCTTTCATTTGATTTTTAATAAACCTAACTGAATCAGACAGTTTAAAACCTAAACAGTTTTGTGGCTGGCTATTTCTGACTACTAAAATGGTAGCTATACCCTGGGAAAAAACCTGTAGGTTTTCATCAAGGAGGTAATTTTCAAAATTGAATATAGACATAACTGTAAGTATAAATATTAACCTCTAGTAAAACTCAATTTTTATTTTTTTCCTTTGAACTATTTAGTTTTCATTACTTATATAAATCTGAATTGTTATAAATATCTCAATATATACGAATAGGCCCAAATACAGACCCTGTAATTTCTCAGTTTTCCATAACTTTGTAATGGTCTGCTCTTTTCTTTTGGCATTTTGATTATTTCTTTGGAAAAGCAGTATACCAACCACCATTACATCCCTGATTTGGAGAATCAAATAAATTTTTCCCAGGCACTAGAGCAAGCATACAAAATTCAGAAGTACTGACTGAAGAAGATAGTATTAAAATCAGGGAAGAAAAATAAAAAAGGGAAAAAACCAAAACAGGACCTAAATAACTAACTTAACCCCATAACAGATCAGCCGATATTCAATTCAGCCTTGCTAAGGAATGCCCAATAGTGGTCACACACTCTTCAAGTTCATATTCTTTGCAGAGTTCAGAAACCATGACTGAAAGAGCTTGACACACATTTTGCATACTATTTACTCACAATGGAAGTCTGCTGCATATGGGTGATGTAGAAAAAAAATCTTATTGTCAAATTCAATAGAGATGCTTAACCAAAAAAAAAAAAAAAAAAAAGAAAAGAAAGTCAGCATTTATTCATTTATTCTTCCCTGCGCACTCAACATTCTTCCTCAGGAGCATCAGAAAGTTCAGAACTCAGACATTAGTGGATCCCATGCTTGGGTGTAGAGCTATCTCCATCCACCAGACAGAGAGCCTAAATACCTAAGCTCAGACCCCTAGTTCCATTTTGAGGACAAACACCTAAAGTACCATGATTTGAAGGCAGGCAAACTTTAAGTAAAATACTGACATCATAAATAACAACATTATTTCTTTTAATTGCTTTATGGGTAAGATTATGGCCTTTAGAGGGCAATTCCCAAATCCACTGAGCATTTGGGAATTGCTTGTAGTCTGTGGGGGTCTAGATTTGCCTGCCTTGAAAAAAAATTCAAAATAAGAGCTATATAAAAAATTTAATACAAAAATCTCATGTATGTGTCTAAACCCAGATATTTTAAAGGAAATTTAGCTTTCAATTTTAATAAATTGATTGATTTCCATAGTTTGACATGATTTATCACTCCCAGACTTGACAGCAGAAGCATCAAATTGAGGTACCATCTGGGATGGGTAAAACAATACATGCCAAAACAGAAGAGAACTAAAAACGGGGTAAGGAAAAGGCAGCAGAAAAATAAGGATAAGGCAAAATGAAGGCAAAAAGTGTCCCAAAATATTTGATAAGCCTATCAGAGTAAAACAACTTTCAATTTCAATTCAGAACAGGTCTAGCTTCCTAAGCTATGACTGAGCAGTGTCTCTCTCAAATATTTAGGAACAACAATCCACCTCATAAATTGGGCACGGGAAGCAACCCTCTCTTTGTGCCCTGAACCATTCAGGAGAGTTGGCCCCTCCTTCCCACACATTCCTGCATGGAATCCTGACCAACCAGTGTTCTTGTTGCAAGTTCCTCAAATCTGTCCTTCTACCTAGGTAATAGCAACAAGTGTCCATGTCTCTCAGCCTCAGTATGGCTGCTCAGTTTCCTTAAAAGGTTAAATATCCCGAGTTTTCCTTAATGGTAGCAGCAAAAACTTGTCTCCTAACCTTGAAAATATTTACACCTCTTCAGGAGGAAGGAAGGGAACAGAACCTTTTGCCTTATGGAAACAGCCAGTTCTTCACATAGTTCAGCAGCTAGGTGCATCATTTAAAGTCAAAGGCTCTTTAGAGATGAGGGTCAAGATGTGCATTTTAAATTTTTCTGCCCTGTGGCAAGGGAACATGAGGCTGCTCCACCATTTTTCTATTACACAAAGTTTAAGTGTTGATCTTCTAAATTTTTTTTTTTTTTTATTTCAACAACTAATTGCAGGGGACACCACAGACCAAACAATGCCTTTGTTTGGACTTTGTGCCAAGTACTGATGATCACTAACATGCAGGGGTAAGATGAACTCACCTCCTCTGTGCAGCATTACCCAAAAGCATCTATGCCCTATCCCACCTAACCTTGCAGAACTGTTGAATGGATCTCGGCAGTACCACAAAAGACAATTACCCCTGTGGCTGAAAAAATGTGTCTTTAAGCCTCCTCTTTGAATATGCACGGCATACAAACTGTGGTTGGAACTCTGATTAATTGTTACAGGCCAGAACACACAATGAAGTTCCATAGCAGGAACTATCATGGTCCATAAGCAAAAATCTATTAACATGTTTGCAGACACTCTGTTACAGATATCATGTCTTCCAGAGCACACTGCACATTCCATTTCTTTTTTAAATTGCTCAACACTGCAGCATCCAGTTGCCAAAGAGCTGGAACTCTCCATCAGCAACTGCTTGTGGAAAATTCTCCACCTGACAAGACAATATAAGAATTAAGATAATCTGCCTTCAGTCTCTATATTAGTTTTTCTGCACTCATTTTCTACAGTTTCCTAAAATTTCTGAATTTTCTCAGTATAGAGAGTCAAAGAGAGCTTGTGTCCCTCCATAAATATCACCCTGTTGTCACAGGATGCTGTTTGAGTCCAGAATTAGCTGAAGTATGCCAGGGTTGTATACAGTCCAAAGATTTGGAAAGCAGCAGCCTGATTTATTTTCAAACAGATTCTACTTGGTGGTTACTCTTGTGTTATTGTAATGATTTATTGCTTTAGTGAAAACATGAACAAGTGTCACCTTCTGAGAAAAAGCCATTTCCACAATTACCTTTTGTGCATGTGATGCAGTATGGCTGTCCACCATAGATAATACCAGGGAAAAGTACCAGGAAGGGTGAAATTATTGCATTCTAAAATCCAAATCAGCTGTTTCAGGGGTATCAGCTGTAAAATGTACACACATACTTTTTGATATGACCTCTACTTGTCATGAGAATGAATGCCCTCATATTATATCATCAGGAGATCCAGACTTTCCCTTTCTCTTTAAAAAAAACAAACAAAGGAAAGAAAAAATACAAAAAACCAAACGCACAAATTTTTAATACCTAAAGAAAACAGAAGCTTTACTCCAGTGCAAGGGAAAAAATTTTAGTACCTATTTTGCTTCTTTACCACAAAAACAGAACAGAAGATTACTGTACACATAAAAAAAATGCAGCCTAACAAGCAGAGGTAAGGGAAGAAAAAAAAAACAAAAAAGAGAGAGAATAAAAAGTTAAGCATCTTGGCTAAATGGACTCGTTTGTCTGGGAATACACTTGCACACGTATTTTAGTACTGGTACAAAACAATGGCAGATACAGCAAATAAATGAAGAATGACATCTCTGGCTGGTTTTCTTTCTCTACTCTTTTCCTCCACCTCTGAAAATACTAACACATACAGATAAGCCAAACCAGCAGCAAAGCCCTGCCAATTTGCCAGCACTCTTTTTCTTCAGTTAGACACTTTTTAAATTTACATGACAAATTTCAACTGTACTGAAGGGTAGGAAATCACAAATTCTGGAGACTAAAACCCTCCAATTTTGTAGAAGCCATGTGTAAATGAATAACAAGCAGAAATGAGCAGAAAAGTAACACATCCAGTTGGCTGCCCTGCATGCCCTCTCTATAGTTTTTTAGTGGGGATCTGCATATGAGCTGAAAACATCACACAGAGGAAAAAACCCTTAAACAATTAGCTGATATGTGTAACCACACCTTGCAGATGAAAAATCCCATACATAGGAAGAAAATTCAGAATGCAGAGTGAATCAGTACTTGGCCAAATACAACCTAAATGGTTTTGGAACAGTAGCTATCCTCTGACTAATATATAGGTGAAGCTAAGAGCACCAGCTGTTTCAATAACTGCTTCCAGAATTTTTTTTTTCAGAAATGAAGCACTGCCTGCTGGTAACTGATTTCTGCATAAATATGTTGTTAAGGGAATATCAGGATTTGTGTGATCTAACATGATTTATCTAGGTTTAGGATCTAACATGATTTATCTAGCTTTCAGCTGCATGTAAAAGAGGTCATTTGGGTAAAGATTAGATATGTGAAATTGCCCACTGCTAGCTGAATTCATCCTTTTCTGGCTTTGATGAAGCTTTACATTTGGTCAGTAACTATTGTTATGCAAGCAGAAAAAAAGATAATGAAAATACTGTTGGGATCACAGGAAAAAAGAACTGGAATACACTAGCCACCAAGTCCATCTACACCTGCTACAAAGGACTAGCTCTGGCTTCACAAATACTTATAAAACTTCTTTAAATTTCCAATATTCTAATAAAATTATTTGTGCACTTATTGGACGATCAAATCCAACAACCTGCCACCAGAAAGGTACCAACAAGAGGAAGAGGTACTTAACAGCAGTGGCATTGTGATATGTAGATGTAACACCCTTTGCCTTTTCACATTTTTTTCTTTTATAAACTCTGCTCTCAGCACCAATTTAGACAAAAGGTAACAGTCCAACACTCCACATACCTCTGCACATATTGCTCATCCCTAGCACCAAAACAGACATTTACACCAGCTCTATTATTTTTTGGTCACTCTGTGTGATTTGGTCACCTCAGTGTTCTTTGGAAAATTTTATAACCACAAATTGCTCCCTTCATTTCCAACCTTTTGAGGAACTTGGAACACCATCAAAAGTAACACTAACTTATGCCCTCTGCTTATCCATTGTATGTCCTAGACACAAATGTAAAGGGCTTAAGAAGAAACGGTATTTTGGTGACTGATGCTAACTTCACATAAAAAAGGGAGAAAAGTACCTGTAATAGGGAGGAATGCTCTCTATTCCTCTCATCCTTAAATAGATACCAGGCACAGGAGAACCCAAGAGAGTTTTTTCATTTGTTTTGTCTGTTTTTCCCCTGCTTAGACACTCAAATAGAATGTTAAATCTCAGTCTTCTTGGTATTTCAATATTGCCAAACTATGACTGTCATCAGTTAAGGACATCCTTACTTGAGGTCCCTTATGCCTAAAGTGTGATGTCAGAGAAAATATTTCTTGCATTTCCTTTTCAGCACAGTTGCTTCACCCCAAAATAAAATGATAATTCATCACGTTTCCTTCATGTATTTCACAAATCAGGCATCTGTTACACAAATAGTGACTGTAAGTAAAACACAACACAAAATAAATGGATTGAAATACATCAAACAAAATTTTTAGAAAAATAATTAAGTGGCCTTTTAAGGATTCTATTTATTTTGGGACTTGAAAAACTTGAGGTTAAAATATTAAAGCTTCATTCCCTTTATCTCTGAATTTGTTGATTATAACTAGAAGTGTTTATCATCAGCATAAAGTAAAGATTTGATGCTACATAACTACTTACAACTTTTCATTTTGTTCATAGCAAAGGGAACTCAAGAGCACTGACCCAAAAATTAACTGTAAGGAGAGTTTGAGTGATTTGTGCCTCCATTTTTTATAGACTTGGCTAAGTACCACCTTAACCAAAGACAAACTAAGGTTACAAAGGCTTCTCACAAAAGATGTAGTAACCCCTGTTTAAAACAATAGCAAACAATTGTTATTTTCAAAATGGAATAAAACCCTGGTGAGGATTTATCTAAAAAAATATTTTGAATTATTTTTTTAAATTATACTCAGTATTAAAATTCAGGTAAAGTCTGAAAAAGCATTTTAGGTTATACATATGAATTTTTTAAAAAATTCAATCATGGAATCAAATTCCCTCATTATTTCTCATAGGTATACACAAAATATATACTTAAAGAATAGTGTAATTTACTTAATTCATTATTTATCCTGCCATCTAACCATTATTGTTGCTTATCAAAGTGAATTATCACATGTAACATGTATTTCAGACACACTTGACACATGCAAACAATAGCAAGAGTTCACTTAGGTAAAATTTGTTCCCTAAAATAGCTTCTTTTACAGAAAATTGATAGTTCCAATCTTGCCTTTAATTCCTTGAATGCCTTGCTAATACATGTGCATATATAAACACATAGAAAAAAAATCTAAAACCCAAAATCCTCAAGATTCCAGAATTTAAAGTTGAATAACACACATATAAACAAAACTATGATCTTCTTAGCCAGTATAAAGAATTTAATTTGAATCTTGCAGCAAAAATGGGTTAAAATTGCCTTTAAAAGTGGACTCTGAGGTGTGTGTTGTTCTAACTGAAAGATGGGAAGATTCTGAATGAGAATAAAGCCTGTGGTGAGCAATGTAAATACAGACACAGGTGGAACAAGCTCATATTCAACCTTCTGGGTATCTCAAATAGCAAACAGACTTCGTAGATAGAATATTTAAATGAGAAAGGCAAACTCAAGCATGTGCCCTATAAATGCCTTAATGACCTGAGTTTATAAAGAAGTTCACCTTATGGAAGAAGAAAAGATGCACACTTTTTATGTTTGTGAAAAGATTATTCAGGCTGGCTTATATTGTTTATGGCAACTGTAGCATAAAGATTATAAAGCTTTTCTAAACCAGCATGTATTAGCTTTTTACTTTTTACAGACACATCAGAAAATTTGTCATGTAGGTAGACACAAATAAATGCTTGAATTTTGAAACCCTCATTTCAAAAAATTGGAAAAAAGAAAAGGTGAGAACAGACACTTGTGACAGCCACCCACTACATAATGTCAAAGCCCCACTATTAATGCTGACCTTTCCTAGATGTCATGGTTTTTAAAGTACATTTTTAAAAATAAATTTACTCATTTAAAAACCTACTTAGATTTCTGCTTTTATATTTTAAGAAATACAACAGGGTTTTCAGGAAATCTAGCTTTCATCTTGGCCAATGATTTTGTGGATCATTCTACTGTTACTCGAGGTGAGTAATAACAAAGCAAAGCTCACAAAACAAATCCATGCAGAGTCAGGCCTTCTCTGTCTGTGAGCCTGCTATTGCTGCAGAGAGATAAAATATTTGCCCTTCTACAACTCCAAAGAGTGCTTCTTCCCTAATCCATAATCATTATGCATGCATTGTTCCAACAGGCAGCTTTGAACAATTTGACTCTTAGGCTTCTCCGTCAAGAGCTTAAAAGGCTTTCACTTGCTCTATTTTTCTTTATTCTTCTACACAAAGGAAATTGCTGAGATACATCAAATACTGGTTTGCTAAAGATATTATCATATGAAACTTGCTTATTCAAACAACATGCTCTTCCTATAAAGCACAGAGCACAGAACCATGACATGTGGGATGACAACTTTGATGCACCCACAATGGGCGGCGATGTCTCAGCACACAGCGCCAGCTCATGTTTAAATGCACATCCTGTCTGATGCACTCTGGAAGCACACTAACCCCACTTTTACAAGGGATTAACTTCCACTAAACTGGTGGAAACAGGACTCTTTTAATAGATGTTCTGCATTTCTTTTGTGATAACTTGAATTTCAAATTGATGTCTGGTTTTAGTTTGGGTTTTTGTTTTTTTCCCAAGGAAGATTATCTTGTGTTTACAAACTATTTTCCAGGCATACACTTGTAAAAGACAGGACATACACATATTTTGGCCCAAAGAAATTTTTGACAAAGTTTGCAAACAAGAAGTCATTATTTAATATGTTCCCTTTTAGAAAGCTTTCCTATTACAAAACAATATCTGGTAATCTTGCAAAGTCTGATGATGCTCCAAAAGAACACTTTGTTTATAAAATGCCTATGTTTCCAAAAATACAGAGAAATTTGTAAAAAAATATTTTCAAATATGCTTTTGCTATAAATATGAGATTATTACTGTTGCAGTTCATTACATGTAACATGAAGCCTAGTGTCTTCCCAGTGGCAGTGTGTGCACAAACTAATATATTCCAACAGACAGTTAGGCATGACAGATGAGGAAATGAACTTGGACAAAAATAACTGATGTGTGTCAATGGTCAAAATTTAGTTTGAGGCATTCCCTTTGTTTTCCAGAGAGAAAAGTACCAAAAGAAAGATTCAACGGATGAATCAGCTATTATTAAAAAAAAAAAAACAACAAAAAAACAACAAAGTGGCAATGCTAAGGAAATAAAGTTATAAAGGTCTAATTGAAAAGTGTAGATAAGTAGGATACAAGTTGTTCCAATTTGCTTCCATGTTGGAAGTATTTGCTGTGCAAGAGAAAAAGTAATTTTTCTCCTTATTCCCACACAAAATAGCAAAACTAGAGCTTGAGCAATTTTCTCAGATAATTAAAAAACAGGTATATGGATTGTCTTGTTTCTAGCTTTTTTGTCTTGTTATTGAGCTATGCTGAAAGCCTCTAATAGCTAGCACTTCACTGTGTGCCCTTTTCCCAGATGTGAAAACATGGCTTATTAGCTTGTGAAACATCTGCATGTTTTTACAAAAGCTGGCTCATGCAAAAAAAAAAAAAAAAAAAATCAAAGCGAGCAACATAAATAGAATTAAGTACGATTTTTTTTACAGTATTACTATGACAAAAACTGTGTGAAGAAAAATAAATACTAAAAGACAATTTCTTCTGTTCGTATATGAAATGTCGAAGTGCTCAGTCCCTTGCCAAACAAATGCTAACTAGCACATAAAGTACTAATGAGTTAAACCACAACAAGCTTTTATTTTTCCCCTTAAATTCCATCATTTTGTTCAGCTAGGATTTCATACAGCTTTTGCTTTGCTTCCTACTTTTGTTCCTGTCTCTTTTAACCATAATACCAGATTACAAGACAAGATCTGAATGTGTTGTTTTGCTAGTTTGGAAATCCTAAATAATTCACCCTACATATTAAAACAAAGGCTTCAGTCACCTCACAGCCGATTTGGAGGGAGCTGCCAAAACTGACATATCCAAGGAAATGCATCTTTTGGATAATGGCTGTCCTAAGGCACTCTAATAAAACTAGAAGTGAAGTAGAAGGAAAGAAAAGGAAGTTAAGATCTGGGAAGAAAATATATGAAGGAGTAATAATGGTAGGCTTGAAAAAAGAGGGGAAAAATTGAATACTAGGTGTAGGGATAGTAAAGATATGCTGGTGAAAGATTTAAAAAAAAACCATACTTTTGATTTAGAAACACAAATTCTTTAAAGATTTGTTGAAGAATTTTAGAAGATAGTGAGGCAAACAAGTGGTGCTACAAAATGAAGATAAAATAAGAAACTTTACGAAAAGTCAACTTGAGACTACTCTTTAAAGGTGTCAGACTGAAACCCAGTAAACCCAGTAACCTACTATAATGTCAGCAGTATGATTTCTGTGCTCAGTTTGTAATTTTTCCTGATTGGAGTGAGAAGGGGTCTGGTTGAATCAGCACAATTATAAACCTCTGTAATTTACAGATTTCTCCCTCATTAGTGAATTCAGCCTACTGATACATGTTCTAACAAGGGAAAGCCAAGAACTTCAATCTATGAATTAGCAGCATAAACTACAACAGCACCTCTTGGTGCAGCCTCTCAACAAGAACCTTGAGGAATTAAATTATTTGTCAGGATATTGAATATGGCACTGAAGATGAAAGTAGACAGCCCAAATTTTGTATATTAGAAGTGCTTGGTGTGTCACAGCTTTAAACACCAGCCACAAAATTTAATATTTATTAATATTGCAATTTTGATTAAATATAAGCTAACATCAGATCTTGTTTCTAGTAGTCTAGGAAGGCAAATAAAATCTGAAAGCCTAATTAAAGCATATACAAGTTGTTTTACAAATCACAAGAACAACCTTACCTGAAAGCATTTTACTTTTCTGTACTCAGCTGTATAGTATTACTTCATGATTCAATAGGGACTGTTAGTCATGAATAGTACTGAACATAAAGGTAGTTAATTTTAAATTGTATTAATGAATACTATGAAAATCTAACTCTAACAAAATCACAGCAGAGTAAGGCAACATCAGATCTGTATGGCCTGGGACAAAGGCTAATCTGGAATTAAAAGGGATAATATGATTTATATAATAAGGGGCCAGAAAAAGGACAAAAACAGATGCATATTTATGTGTAGCTATGAAGCTTATGAATATCTTGATTATCTGCTTTAAAACATCTGGTTGCCTTCATCTTGCAGAGGAATTAAGGAAACAGAAATAAAACATACCTGTATTAGAGAGAGATCCTCAAGCTTCAATCTGAAGAGGTAGTTTCTGGGGTTAAAAAAATAGCAGATAAAAATGAATTGTTACTAATGTTTCAGTGAAAAACCCAAATGTTACCACTGTTTAAATAGAAAACATAATTAATTACTATAAAGGCAGAAAAAAATTTAGAAGTCACAGGTATTCAGGTCTTCAGATTCTTTCAGAGGCTGCCTTAATATGCAGCCCTTTGGGATAAGGACTAAGTTAATTTCTAAAACAGATTTTCAGTCTGAAGGTCTGGCTGAACATGAATGAAGTAAATATTTATACTGCATGCATGTACAACTGATTCATTGCTCCAGTCTTCTTTTAGAATCAATGGGAAGAAATACTCAGAGGTTTGGCAGATCCATGGCACCAGTGCTGGATGGTTCCATCAGAACACACAGACGAGCAGATTAAAGCTCTCCACTCCTCCCCACAAAGATGGGAACCTCACACAATCAGCTCAGCCACACGTATGTAAAGTTTGAAGCACAGCATCCCAGTATGATGGCAAATCTGTACAAGCCCCTGAGTTTTCACAATTTGGAGCAAAATCTTGCCCTATTGTGGTCTAATTTCTCTGAAGCCTAAGAATGTTTTCCCACAGACAGCAGGAGCTACATGCAAACCAACCAAGCACAGATTCCAAAAGCCTGCGCAACTATTGCAAAAATATTTCTCACTCTGCCTTTTCTCTACAGCAGCATCACTGCACCTACAGACCTTGGAAGGGGGTCCAGGCAATCCACAAGCAAGAAATATTCCTCCTTTGACCATTATTTTCTTTCTTTCTTAGTTCTTATCACCTCTTCTTCTTCTTCTTCTTTTCATTATTCATTTTTTTTACCGCATCTTCACAGAAGTATTACCCCTTAGTCCTCTTTTGCCTGTTACCTTATTTAAAAGAATTCTGATTTTCCAATGCTACTACAGAGTGATAATGTTTTAGAGATGAAAATAAAAAGGATTTTTAAATAATAATATAAATTACTTCCATCCTAATTTATTCATAACAAAATACGTAACACCAATTGATAAGGTTTTTAAAAATTCACCTAAAGTTTAAAAAACCCCAGATGATAAAGAGATAAGCAAATTTAAACTTGAACTTAAAATATTTGCAATATTCATTAATTATCTGCAATATTAAATCCATGCAACTTGTAGACATGTAATCAAAATTAAAATCAGACCATATTTTTTGATATAATAATTCTAATTATTTCCAAAGAGGTATGAGGCATTGTTAATGGTACAGATGGTCAGAACCTGTAGTAACATCTCTATTATTTTTTTTAATGAGACAGCAGGGTAGGGGAAAAGAGCAAAACCAAATTACGTCTAACTCAGAACGACAACCACCATGGCCATCATGACTATCTTTATTTTTGGACTCTCCCAAACAGCTAAGAGTATTTATTTATTAACTCTGCTACATGTATGGTCTACTTAAATTGTGGCTGTACAGGAACCACGTCACTAGTCTTTCCTAGGAGTATTGCTAAAAAGAATTACTCAAAATGCAGGAAGCAGGTTATTAAGAGCAAGAATCCATGTGAAAGTAAAATAAAGAGGATATTTATTATTGTACAGCTAAATCACCACAAAGAAATAGCTATAATACTTGAATTTGAGTCATGAAGAGACCTGAAGTGGATAAGCAAATAAAACAGTACTTTGCAGAACAATGTGCACACACACAAAGCTTCACCAACAAGTTACGTGCAAGTGGACTTGAAAGACTTTCACCAAAACACCAGGAACTAATGCATTATAGTCTTTCTAACACTTCTACACTCCAGCTCTGTAAAGACAAAAAATACCTTCACTTTTGCAGAATGTCTTGCCCAGAAGGATTCAGCAGGGAGCATAAATACTTGGTCTGCCCCTCATCTTGGTGCATTTAAACTTCCATCACCCATCACTGTACGTCTTTCACTCCAATATCAATGAAACCAACTTCACTGCTGGTGCAAAACAACTTTTTTCATCCAGTGAAACTGAACTGAATCCTCAACAGGTATAAATTGCTCTCTTAACTCAGTTGTATCAGACTCATGGGAATAGCACATAAATGCCCCATCTCACTCTACAAATAAATGCAGTCTCTGTTGCAGAATATTTGAGCAGTCTGGCCTCACATTTTCCATTTTCAGGACCGTATTCCATACAGATTTCAATTGCTATGTGTACTTCATCTTCAGATATCTGCTGAAAATTTATGCCTGATGAGGCCTTTTTAGGACAGATTATCAAATTAATAATGTCTTTTTATCATCTTCCATTCTGACATCATTTCAGCCTGATAAAAAGTAAGCCATTGTCCCAAACTTAAAGATTCTAAAGAAATAAATGTACAAACACAGTGCCAGCCTGAAGAAAAATAGACACTAAACATTTTTTTTGCCTTTTTTTTCCTGGAAAATGAGATTTTTATCCTATTCAGTAGAGCACAACACTTCTACACATTAATATATTCAGTGTGAAATTAGAAAAATTGACCCTGTAAGTGTTAGGGAGACTAAAATGTCTACATTCATGTGAATGATCAAGAGGCATAGCTAATAAGTGTACATTTTTCAATTTCCTGTGGCTGCCAATAACCAATTAAAATATTTTCAGCTTTATAAAGCCAGCAGAAGGAAAATTGAACAAGAAAAGCAATGTGCAAGAGACAGTAAAAACACCTTAGCAACATAAACTGGGCAAATGGACAGCACAGATTGACTGTGGCTACATAAATAATCCTGGGTTAAGCGTCAAACTAGCACTCAGAACAGTCAGAGCTATTCCTACCTAGATATGCCCACTTCAGTAAAACTTGCAGGATTACATTTAGCTTTATAAATCCAACAGTTTAATATTTTAAAGCATGCATCACTAGCATGTGAGAACTCATTCAGAAATCACATGTAAGAGGAAATATCTAAAATAAAATTAAAGAAATGAGCATGACAGTTAAAAAACACATAGGAAATGTAGTATTAATAAATCTGGCAGTCCAAAGAAAAAGTCATTGCCAATTTTCATGACACGTGCAGAGCCATTATGCTCCTCATGAGACATGTAAAAACATTTTTTCAAATTGTTATTGAGATTATGCCCTGGACTGCCATCTTTCAAACTCGGTTCAGCTTTATTCCAGTGCATTTATGCTTTGAAGGCAACAAAGAATGAGAACGAAAAATGAAATTACATTTCTGAAGCACAGATACTACCTCTGAGCACGCAGCCCTGCTTCTTTTCCAAATATGGTGGCAACAAGCAAGACAAATTTTGCACGCTGGAACTAATCTGATTTGACACTGGTGGTAATTGGCAAATTTGTTTCCATTTGGTTCTTAATGAATGAGGAAAGCAAATATGTTACATAAATCTGCAAACAGAAGGACACTTAATGAGAAGAAAACACAACTAACACTGAGATAAAGCAACATCCTTTACTCCTTTGGAGATCCAGCAGGCAGTAAGCATTTTGCTTTATATTCACAGCACTGAACAACTCTTCTAGCTCAGCTGTTATAATTAAAACCCATTAGTCAAGAGCCTGCTCAAACCCAAGGGTAAACACTTCCACCGGTATCAGTGGGAGCTGAATGAAAGCACACAAAAAGCACGCTCCAGTCACCTCCTTCACAACAATATATTTCAATCTATTGCAGTGAATACATTCAGTATAACTACAGCTAAAAGTATAAAACTAATCTCCTGCGTGCTCCTGAACAATCCAAGTAAAAAAACAATTAAAAATTCATAAAGATTTAAAAGTACATCATGGTGTTAAATCCAACATTTTACCTTTTTCTTGTGAAACTGCAAGCTATAAAAGCTGAATGGGGCAACAATAAATACTTTTGCATTAGACACAGACACGAATTAGAAGAACATTAAGATGGCACACAGTTCAGGGACAGGACTAGGCCTTTTGAAAAAAGATGGCAAAATATAATAATATTGCAGAAAATCTCCATAACCCATCCTAAGCCCCCACATGCATTTACAATTGAAAGCCTGAATCAAGAAATAGGGGTTTCAGCAAACTCGGACACTCAAGGTATGACCAGACATGCTGCCAAATCTCCTGGAAATAAACTAACAAAAGATTACTTCCTGTTCACTTCTTTAAAGAAACTAACACACATGAAAGAAGAAAATTTTATTCAATTCACTGAGAGAAAAAAATACTAAGACTGAAAATGTAAAGTATAAACTCCACAGCAGTCAACTATTAAGCAAAATTTCACAATTCCATAATTGAGATGGTAAAGTTCTGGGTGAAAAGAAATTCTAGTTTTGCAGGGTAGTAAAGTCAGCAAGTGGAAAGAAAATTAAAAAAAAAAAAAACCAGAACTGTTAAGGGCAAAAGGAGATAATCAATATAAATAAAACTATAGTGTACAAAATGTATTTGGTTAAATCATAAGTCTATAGGAAAAATATCTCAAAAAGCCAAGGATGATACACTGGAAATAAAAGAAACCCAATACAAGTGTTATAGTTGAACCATTTATTAAAATGGTCAAATTACAATAACAAAAAGCAGAATGGTCAAAAGTTATATATTATCGTCATTTTGCATGAAATGGAAGCCACAGCAAACAAGAATAATTAAATGAGAGGCTTACTGATAAATGCTAAAGATGTGAAAACAGCATATGCACAGAGATAAATATTTTCTGACTAGTAGGTCTTGTTGATCCATCCTAAAAATTATGGAGAAGTGATTTTTGTTGTTCTCATTGCTCTTTTTAAATTTTCTAAAATCACAGGTTTTCTTGAGGAATGACGACGAACTGCATTTCATTAATATTTGAAGTGGCAAAAGGAAGACTCACGCAATAATAAGCTGACCAGTGAAGCAATGAGCTTGTCAAACACAATAAGAAAATCACTATGGGAGTCAAATATGATAGAATCCCAATAAAAATTGAATTAATCCACTCAAAGGTCCTGTGAAACCTGATTTCCTTCTCTGATGCTTTCTCCTCTGGATCAGTAAATCGCACTTTGAATACCTGTGTTTCCTCATACAGCCTCAGCAATGCTGGAGATCCTAGAACACAGCACTCCTGCACAGATGTTCAACAACAGCCAGATGTTCCACATATTTCTTGCCCCGGGTTCTGCAGAAATAGCAGAAAAGTACCAGGTGCCCCTGCACCTCTGGAGGTCACCCTCCTCCTGAACTCATGCCATGTCATCTCAAACTTCCATTAACATCTTCCTCTGTTGGCCTTGACTTCTCACACACAGCACTCAAGTTTCCCCCAGCTGGCAATGGCCTCCCAACATTTGCCTCCAACGATGCAGGTCAAGGATGATTCTGAGTACTACCTTTTAGCACAGGTGAGTTTGTGAGGTTATTGAGCTATTTATTTAGTAAGCTGTTGTTGGATACAACTTTATCCTGAAATACTAGCTCAACCAAAATATTAATCCTGTATTTCATAACTGTGGCTAGCCAAATCTTTAATACTTTTTTTTATTGCTGCAACACATATGTCAAAGTACATGCCCCCAGTTTTTATATTTTGGCAGATATTACATATACTGTACAGTATTCACTCACATGAAGAGCCATGCAAATTCTATGTGGTCTTGTTACCATTTCATTGTTCACTATATTAATCTTTTGTTTCTTTTCAAGATTAATTTGAAATTATATTTAAACGTTGCTGTTACATCTCATCCAAATGACCCCCAACAATGGAAATGGGCTTAAAACCAGAAATTTTAGACAGTTTGAACTTTTTGTTGTCTCCTACTACAGTAATCAACTTGGGCACAAAGTTTGCTTGAGTTGTTGGAGGTGGCATGCTAAAAAGGTCAGCGGGAGAAGGTAAAGAGTCCAAAGTATCCAAAGTTTGGATACTTTCTTTTTTTTTTTTTTTTAAATAAACTGAAATTACAAAGACAAAAGTTCCATCTACCCCTAATAAAGGGGTCATTTCTCTTTTGTTCTTACTCTAAGTCAACTCCAGGGCTGCTGTGATGATGCACCGGTGTCAGCTATTCTAATTAAAATGCCAAGACATTAAATCAAAACAAGAACAGGAAAGACTTTTGTGGAGTTAGTGAATCGCCAAGTGTCTCTCTGCAACCAGACTACTACCAGCATTGGTGCAAAGAAGGAGAAAACTGCAGAGTGGAACCAGGCATGAGCAGGAGACTATGAAGCTTTATAAAATATTCAGGAACCTGTTAGCAAGGTAGGAAAGACAAGCAGTAGGGGGGAAAAGACCTCCCTCTTTTTGCAGCAGTTAGATGATAATTTCTCACAGACTTAGCATTAAACCATACATTAGATTTGATTGGGCTAGATTAGCCCAGTTCAGTCAGTGGAAGGACAGACATTGATTATCCTGAGCCAAGTGTTAAATGAGCAGTGATACCCAGATGGATGTTGAAAGAATAGAGCACCAATTCCCTCTGCCTGTATATCCTCTCTGTATCTGTAGCCCTCAGAACACCTTATTAACAAAAAGCTCTCAGATTCTCCAGCTGGGAGCAGACAACAGTAAAAAGCAAACCTGTGTAGTTATTTATTCCTTTATTAGAAATCCTTAAGCCACTGTTAATGAATCCTTTAATTTGGCTTTCTGTTATTATGGGAAGTAGTGGTAATGGTACAAATTAATGTTCCCAAACACACATCTAATTAAGGGAGAAGCCATACTGTTGCAGTCCTTCATCAGTAAGATAAGGAGTGACTGAAGCAATAAGCCACCTCAAAGCAAGACGTAATCCTAAAAACCAAGTTTAATTAACTTGAAGGAGAACATACAGGAGAAAGCCACCACTATCAGGATACTCTGTGTAAAAAAAAAATAAAATAAAACAAAAAAATAAGGTATATCTAAGTATGTATTAACCAATTAAAAAGTAAGTTGGATAGCTTTAAGACCTATTTCTGATATTAACTATATCATTTAAAAGTATAGTCCAACTTGAATTAAAAAAAATAATCCACATTTTAGGAATGAACTCAATCCAGGCTGCTACCAGTTCAAAATTTCAAGCATAGGAGGCTTGGGAATAGAGGATAACTTCATTTCTCTTTAAAAATAGACATAATTCTTCTCATATGGTTTGAATAAAACCACTGAGAAAACAAAATAAAAAGTCACCAAAAAAGAAGAAAAATTTTAAAATTGCCCTAAACTACTGGATTTCAGACATACTTTTTGTCGACTCTCGTTTAGCCAAAATGGATTAAACACTTTTAGCAATTTTTGGTTTAGCAAAACTTGAGCTGCTACATGTTATGTACATTGCCAGGAGATAAGGAGGAAAAAAACACATGCACAATTTGTCTGGGCAAATCACAGAGTGTTGTATCCTTTCCCTAATCTGGTCTTCTCCCCCTTTAACTGACCTTCCCAAAGAAACATATGGCAAAGCACTTTCACACAGCAAAGAAGACAAGGGTGTTCTTGGAGAAATCCATGAATCTTTAAACCTACATTTCTGTATTTCAAAATGCAGAAATCACAATAATATTTTATTACATGCTAAATCACTCCACCAAGTAACACACAGAAAAATATTTCATCTGAATATTTTATTGGAATTTATCAGAATAAGATAAACAAGTAGTTTCTCATTTCCTTGAGCTTACTGAGGAGCTAATGCCCTGAGAGTAATCCTTCGCTGGTGCCACTTAATTATAAAAGTAAATTCAGCCCTGCCATATGGGTTAGCTTTTTTCTAAGAAAACAAATGAACTCCCAAGAAGGTTTCAGATTGCAATAGAACTCATTTATTTTTATCTGCTAGGTCACATACAATATTAAGAACAATGCCTGGGGCATATTTTAAAGATACAGTTTCATGGGAGCATGGATTGCATGATTAATGTGAAGGCACATACTAGTGTTGGAGTGATACCATTCACTAATTTCTGCTGATGGTGTAAGGAAACTGAAACAGGGCTACAAGACTCCAGCTTAATCAACTCAATATCTGTAAGAGAACTGGAAGTTTTGCTGAACAAAAAAAATTATCAATCAGTTATAGCCTTCTCACAAGGAGTGGAAGACAACCTGAAGAAACTAAGGGCAGGGATAGGCAGACAGATAAAATTGTAAGCCATCTATTTTTGCACAGCAGCAAAAATGCCCACAGACATCAGAAGACCACCTTTATTTCCCAAACTGGATGAGCAAGACTAATCTCAGCAATATAGAATGAACTTCCCAGTTATTGCCTGCTATTCTGAATACTATAAAGTCTCTTGCATATTTTTAAAGACCTCCATATCAAAATTGTTTCTGTTCTAATTTTGTTTGCCTCAGCAAAATGTGACAAAACTCATTGCTTCTTGACTAAATTACTCATGGCCAACTTAAACTATCCAGTTTTCTGTCAATACTGCTGTTCCATTTATACTGCTACATCCTTTTCTAGGTGCACCTGCTGATGGGTTTATGGGAGGTGCTGTGCACACGTTCAGGCCTTGCTATCCTGCACCACATTTCCAACCCTCTTCTCATCTGCCTTTTAGCAGTCCTTCCTTACATTCTTAACTAATTTCATTGAACCTTGTTCAAGCATAAATAAACAGAATAGTACACACTAGCACAATTTAAAGTCTCCAAAGAACCTTGTGCAAAGAGATCAAAATTTCTCAATCACTCTGGGAGAAACCTTTTGGGGTATCATAGGATCATATCTGTCTTTCCACATAGCTGCTTGACATTGGCAACTCCCAACAGGAATGCAGTCTGGATCCCAGTTGAGATCTTTGCTATCATTCTCAATAAGACAAATCATAAATATCTAGAGGTTGTAGAACTTCATAAATGAAAAAGAGTCACCTGCCATGAATATCAATCATGGAAAAGGGATTTAAAAATTTCCAATAGTATCAAACTTTCACAATAGTATTTTGTTTGATTTCTAAGGCAGAGGAATTTGGGATCATTAAATCCATTAAGGTGAAAAAGTCAATTATGAACATAAGATGAGCCAAAACACAGCTTCTGGCTGTGAAAAATCATTCCTCTAGTTTAGAATACCACCAAATGACTAAAGCAGAATCCTGAAGGTGCAAGGATGGAGTGAGCTGATCCTGGTTGACGACCAGTTTCTCATCAAAACTGCTCTATCACTCCCCTCCTCAACTGTGCAGGAAAAGAAAATAAAACAAAAGATGCATGAGTTGAGATAAGGACAGGGAGACATCACTCACTGATTACCTTTAAGGGCAAATAGAAACAGCTTAAAGAAATTAGCTACATTTATTACCAATCAAGATCAGAGTAGATCTGATTATAGGCTGGGGACGGTGTGGCTGGACAGTGCTCAGGTGGAAAGGGACCTGGGGGTGCTGGTTGACAGCTGACAGAGCATGAGCCAGCAGTGTGCCCAGGTGGCCAAGAAGGCCAAGGGCATCCTGGCCTGTATCAGGAATAGTGGGGCCAGCAGGAGCAGGGAGGTCATCCTTCCCCTGTACTCGGCGCTGGTGAGGGCACACCTTGAGTGCTGTGTCCAGTTCTGGGCCCCTCAGTTTGGGAAGGACATTGATAGGCTTGAGCATGGTCCAGAGGAGGCAACGAGGCTGGTGAGGGGTGGGAACACAAACCCTGTGAGGAACGACTGAGGGAGCTGAGGGGTGTTTAGCCTGGAGAAGACTCAAAGCTGACCTTATCACTCTACAACTTCCTGAAAGGTGGTTGTAGTCACCTGGGGGTTGGGCTCTTTCTCCAGGCAAAAACTGACAGAATGAGAGGACACAGTTTCAAGCTGCACCAAGGGAAATATAGGTTAAGTATTAGGAAAAAGATTTTTCACAGAAAGGGTGATAAAGTACTGCAACTGTCTGCCTGGGCAGGTCATGGAGTCACCATCCCTGGATGTGTTTAATAAAAGACTTGATGTGGCACTTGGTGCCATGGTTTAGTGAAGGTGTTAGGGACAGGTTGGACTCAATGATCTTGAAGGTCTCCTCCAACCTAGTCATTCTGTGAATTCTGTGATTCACAGTGAATGGATTTGGTCTACCTGCAGTGGAGACTACATGCAGAAGGTGTGTAATCAGTAAGATTATCAGTGTGATTGACACTTGCACTGTTGGGACTACAGCACCCTGGCAAGTGGCTGCTAGTCTCTGAATCTAGGACCCCATGATGTACAATGACTCGTGGGGCACAATCCCTAAAGAACAGAAAGGTGTGTAGCAAAAAGGATGCACTGAAATCAAAAATACATGTAATTAGAGAAAACTGCAGGCAAGTTTAAGTATTCCAAAAGAAGATCTCCATGGCCAAACACAACACCACCAGAAAGTTTAAAATTTAGAATGGAAATGCAGAATAAGGAAAGGGAAAATCAATGCCTTCTATGAACAAGTCACAGCCAACTATACTGAACTGAGTGAAACAAAATTGCTGTTGTAATTTTAATAACCTTGAATTTTTTTTTTTTACATTTTAGTCAGAATAAGAGATATAAAGCTCTGAAGCATCACTCACTTTTAGGAAATATACATCTTCTGATGCATGGGATCTTAAGCAAAAAGCAGAATTAATAGCTGGGGTTTTTTTTGTAGTCACTGGTAATTCAACAAAATCATCCCAAGCTTATCCCACAGTGATTTAAAAAGCTTCATCAAAAGAACTGGTTTAAATTAGCTTATTTTTTGCTCAGATTTGGACTCCAGATAAACAGTTTAGAGAATAAAATAAGAGAGGAAGGATGGAAAAGTATTCTTTTTTTTTTTTTTTGGACAGTTATTGGAATATTTGTACAGAGTGCACTAATCCAACACACATTTCCATGGGTCTGGGGCCTGGGGAGAGGCTCAGACAACTTATGATGACAGTGCTTACAGAGTAGCAGCAGTTGGTAACCTCACACCTTGTTTCATTGGGTAGCTTACAGAATTGAAAAATCAACATCAAGGCAGAGAAAACCCTGCTTCATGTGGACCAAAGATATATGAATATATATACATACACACATGCCAATTCCCACACTTTAAAAGTTTTCCCCTGTAGATAAGCAACTTCCACTGGTCCATGGAAAAAAGTTTTCTTGCAGTGCCTTTTATGACTCTGCATTTTGAACCTCATTTTCAGCTAAGAAGTAAACTGGGAAACAGAAATATATTCCAATGCTACACCTAACAGATAACTGAAGTGACTAGAATTTTGTTAATTCAAAATCAAAATATATTCAGAAGGTGGGTGTGAATAATTAGTTTATATGGTTACATTTTTTTGGCCAACCAAGATGCTTTACTACGCCTCATATGCTAGGAGGGAAAAAAATAGTGTTCAGGGACTGCTACTGCTTCAATGTTGATATCTAAGACAGTGTCACTGTTGATCACAGCTTGCAGAGTGCTCTCCTACTGTGCAAACAGTGACTATCACCAACTTCACCACTAATTCTGCAGTCTTTAACAGATCGCTCCTGGCATCGTAGTGAATAATTATTAGAAACATCCCAACACAAAGAGCCACATTGTGTAGCCAGATTTGGGATCATCCTAAGCTTCATGCAATGGCAATTTTTGTCACATTGCCACGTGGCACCTGCTTGTTCTACTGGATGCACACAAGGAATGTGTACTCCAGGACAGTCCTCCTAAAAATTAGAAGAGTGTAAGGTATTATAAACCTTGACGCCAGGCAGGCAGTCCATCTTGTAACTCCGGTCAGGGATTAGAGAAACAAACATACATAACATTCAGATTAGTGGCTCTAGAAAGCAAGGGAGTCACACAAGAGCACACTGATATTGGAATTTGGCTAAATATTGCTTATCAACAAAGAACAAAATCCAGTCTGGTGCAACACAAAAAAAAAAAACAGATTTCTCACCTTGCTCCAGCAATAAGCTCTTTTTGTCCTGGGTCAAATGTTAACTGTGAGAAGTCCACAGCATCTTCTGCTTTGAACACATGTAGCCAAGGGGCAATTTCTAAAAACAATCAAGAAATACAACTTTTACTATAAATATTATAGGTGTAGTACATCAGGTAGCCACCATTAAATCAGCAGATATTTCGAGTGGGTCTGCAAGTTTTCTCCTTATGGTCCTCTGAGGAAACATAGGAGACTTTCACCACCATACCATTCAATTTATAATACAGGTCTGTAAAATACATAGGGCAGCCACCTGATACACACTTGAATCAAGTATACATATTTTGTTTTAATTTTTTTTCCTTCTCAGGTAAAGCAGAAAACACCACAGTACAACTGCAGTTCACTGGGACATACTCAAGTAAAGTTAGATTAAATTTCCATGCATCAAAAACAGCTGAGGACTAGAGGATTTTTTTTATTAGCTATTTATTTATTTATTTTCTTTACAAAAGGATCTGCTTAAGTGAAAAGCAATGAGGAAAACAAGCAGGTTTGCCTTTTCATCATTTGTCACAATAAAAAGGTTGAGAAATGAGGGATGAAAAAGGAAAAATGTTTGACATTCTTTGAACTTTTTTTTTCACTTTCCTTTCTCAGACCAATTTAGTGCTACATTAAGCAGGGCAGACAAGCATGTGAATTACCGAAAATCAGCAAGGGGCATTAGTTGTATTCAGAATACAAACATGTTCCTACTTTCAAACTTAAGCACACATAAATAGTTGCAAATCAAATCCTTAAATATTTTCATTACTAGTAGATAATTTTTTCATTCATATCACTAACTGGACACCAAACAGTTTGGCTAAAGAAACACAATATTGTGGGAACAGAGCATAATTTTTGTTTTATTCTTACTTTTTTTAAATAGACACATAGAATTTATAAAATTTCTGTAAAAATAGAAATGGTAGAAATGGCTCACTAAAAAAAAGTCCAGTTGTACAAAAACCTCATTCTCTAGAATTCTGCAATTGTCAGAACATTGATTGAAGCTCTTTTGTTTGTTTGTTTTTTTAATGTAGTCACAAAGCAGTGGGCTGGAACGTACATGAAAGGTGAAGAGGGCTGAGTATGTAGGGCTCAATGGGCTATGGGCCTATTTGAAAATTACAGGTGTGAAACAGCCACTTGAAAGACCAAAGACAAGCTCATGGCCATGACCATTTAGAACATGGAGTCAAAACCAACCCAACCCCCTGAGGGTGCTGCAGAAGTGCAATTTTGGACAATGATATCATTAGTTGCAGCTCAGGTTAAAAACACTCATTCTAAGCTCTCTTCTTCACTCACCAGCCTATTTTTCCTTTTGCAAATGTCTCAGTTGAAATAATCCATGTGTGGTGCCTGTTTCAGGATGATTTGTTCCTAATTTAAAGTTTTAGCACAAGTGGGCTATCCATTCCTAAGGAATGGGCCCAGGAGAAAAATGTTATTCTGTGTCAAAACGTGTTCAGCCATTGCAGACAACCATTAAATGCAGTGTGCAGAAGCTGTATCATCATAGACTTTGGAAAAGCAGATGGAGCTGTGAAATAGAATCACTTGGGTGTCAGAAAAGTAACTTGTGCATTTTTAACGTCAGCCTGTATGCATCTGGGCAATCTCACAATGCAGGTTTGTGCATGTTCTGCAGTACTTGTAGCTAAATTCACTGTTGATTTCCATCTGCATTGGATGGGTGCTCAAACCAGGATTCAAACACTGGGGTGGAAAGGGGATATGGCCACATATTAGATAACTGTGATTACAGCTGCCATCAGCCATTACTGCAGATGCTTTGCAGAGAACCCAGCAGGATTCCGAGGGAGGAAAAGCACTCATATACATTACAGGCCTGTATATATAGCCTTATACATACTTATCTATTTTTATTAAAAAAAAAAAAAATATATATATATATACAGCCACACAGGCAAGCATAAAAGAGATGTTTCCTAAACTTTTTGCACTTGATTTCACAGTCTTAACTTTTCAATCATGCATTTCATATGAAACAAATCAATTGCAAAGTTCTAAAACATTAAGAAATTAGGTAGGACATGAAGATGAGGAAATCCAGAGGTAAATCACAAAGAAAGGGGGCAAAAAATAAAGAAAAAACCAAAAAACCAGCCAGACCCAGTGTGGAAACATCAGTCTCTGAAAGAGCGACAAGGTAAGCAGCTGAGAATGGAATGACCCCAGCTCAACATTGGTAGGACAAGTGAGACCCTTGGTCTCCTGAAAGAGGAGAGGAGTGGCTCCCCACAGCATGAGAGGCCAGGGACAGCTCAGTACACAGAAGTACTGCAGTGCCAGAAGGGAAGACTGGAATTCAAAGACTCAATTCTCTTCCACTTGTCCTGCTGTCTCAGCAAGACACAATAAAGCTTCAAGGTACAGCAAGCAGGTGATTGAGACCACTTCCAGGTCTGGAGCAAGGGGCCAAGCAGGGCAAGGCAAGCCCAGGCTAGAGAACAAGAATGAGGACTTGCTAAGAAATCTCTCTGAAATCTGACTCCCTTCAAAATATAAATTATTTTATCCTGTCTTTGTTGCATTCAGCAGTGCTCTTGCTTGAGGGAATAAGGTCAGGAAGAGCAAATGGCTGCTAGAGCTCTTCTTTTTCAGAAAACACTCGGAAACTGTATCTCTTGTGTGTCACAGTGGCAGCATGTGTCACGCAGAAATAAGTATTTATGAGATAAAGCTCCAACTTCATGACACTTCTGCAAGGGAAAATGAACAAAAACAGTGCCTGCAAAAATTTTTTTAAAAGGCAGCCAAACCCCATGTACACTGCAAAAATAAAAGCTTATGTAACGAATTAACAGAATAATTAAGTTTCTTTTCACCAAAACAGTGAAATCTAGCTGAAAACCCATAGGTGAAAGAAGACTTTTTAGTTTTGCTATGAATTATCTCATTAGAGTCAAAAATTCATAATTAGCTACTAAAGGTCTATAAATTATTTTTTTTCCAATTAAAGCCATAATGGTAAAGTAGTAAGAAGTAATAATTTAAATTTATTAATGGTTTTCATGCAGATGCAACATGACAGGCTTTACACAATAACACAGCAGTACATTTTGTGTACTACAACAGTAGCATAAATAAATGTGTAAGAATATTAAGCTGCCCTGCCAACACGTTACCTAACAGTATTGCTTGTTGGTCACAGGTGACAAACAGCAACATCCCTACACTTTCCCATCCTAACCCTTCCCTTCCTGATATTCCCTGCCCTCTCCTCTGCCCTACCTTCATGTGAATTACATTAAAACACCAAGCCCCTTTATTGACTTCTCTCTTCTTACTCCTGATACTGAGCAGACTTATTGAAACACACCTTCAGCCTGGATTTGTTTTTCCTTTAAAACTAAGAAGGCATGTTTGCCATTCTGCAGACATCAGTCTGGACTCAAAGCTGTCCAGGGAAAACTATCAGGGTACACATACAGTCATGACAGCAGGTGATTGCCAACACTCACTGCATCCTTTTGGTACATTCAAGACATACTTACCTTAGAAAAACAACTCAAAAAAAAAATTTCATAGCTGTTATAGGACTGAAATCTGCAGGTCTTATAATTCAAAAATATTCCCAAGAAAAATACTTTCCCATGGAACTAAAAGATGGATGTTGAAAAAAGTTGTTTCTGAGAAGGCTACAGCTCTCTTTCACATGCTGGGAATCAGATGTTATGGGTTTTCCTGGGGGTTTGGGTTTTGGGAGGGAGGGTTAATAGCTTAGATTTAATATAAAACAAAGTTTGTCGTGGTCCATAAATCGACAGCAAAGCAAACACACCAGATTCCACCCAGCTCAGAGAAGAGGTCAAAGCATTCTCTTTAAGAGGTTTACAGACAAAGGAGGTTAACAATCAGAGCTGTGCAGAAGGACATTAGATACTCATATTAAAAAATGAAAGACCAGAAACCTGTCTCTGTTTTACTTTAAATTTAGTATCTGCCCAACAGGCTATGACTTGTTTGGTTTACATTGTTCCTAGGATTCCCCAAGGGTTGAGCTCTAGAGTTCTTTGCAAATGAAATTGTAAAGTTTCCTCTAACCTAAGTTTCACTCTTCAGTACTTCAAAGCAGAGCTACAGTAAACAGTAAAATAAATTGAGAAATTACTTACAAGGAATAGAGTGGTATGTTTAGAACCAAATTCAGAAGTGATCTATAATATTAATAATACAACTCTGCAAATAACAAAGTCAAAAGACAATAAGGACCTCCTGATTTCATTTAAAAATTAACATAGATATTAAAAGTTTCAGTAGTATTTATAGTGTATGTATGTGAAACCTCGTGTCATGGTGTCCTTTTTGAAAAAATAGCACAACTTAACCATATGCACAGCAGCACCTTCTTGAAGAAACTCTGTTAGCAAAATAACAACAATAGCAATAATAATAATAATATCACAACAATAATACCACCACAATAACAACCAAATAAAATAACACCATACTTGAAAACTAGCAGATTTGCAATATTAACAGAAGTCTCTGGGTGGCATCAGTACAACAAACTCACTAATCTTATCAGAAGAAAATAAAAATATATTTCTGTATGCTACAGCTATCTTACACTTAAATGTATCTAATCTAAGGATGATGCAATAACTCCATCTTCCTGAAGCTGTGTAATAATTTTAGCCTTAGACCTCTTCCTGTGGTACTCAAGTTACACCACTATCCTCTTCAAAGGCAGCAAGACATGTCAGAAGTCTCCCCAGGGATGTGCCACGCTGACTCCATTGCATCACCCCCGGTGCCCTGGTGACAGTCCCATTAACCCCAGGGGAATCTATTAAGCAAGGTGTCAGGGCTGGCAAGAGGAAATCCACCTGTTCATTCATTCAGCATGACCTGCCTGGCGGTTTCTTTGCAACATTGGCGCTAGAAGGACACAGCCTTGTAAACGCTCTGCTGTGGCACTTTGGGACTCCACAGTCTCTATCTTAAAACTAGAACTGAGAAAAACGCGATTTTCCCATTTTCTTCAGCAATTTCTGTGCACCATTGGTATCGATTCAGTGTGACTGTTAAGTTCTCATCTTAAAGTAATGTTATATTATAAATATATCTGTGAATACAGAATTAAATCAGAACTACTTCAGGCTAACAAGCATTACTCTGTGTTGGGAAAACAGGCAAGAAAGATGGCATAGACAGAGACTGTTGCAGAATATTTTATGATTCACTTTTGGATACACTTTTTTCTTACACTTCCAATGACCAGTTTTCCTACCTGTTTCACACTGTATTCTCTCCTCACAGAGATGTATTAAACACACCCTTGCTGGTAAGTCATTGACTCACTGCAGATGAAAGGAAAAAAGGCACCACCACTCAAGTGAAGAAAGGAAATACATGCCAACACTATTCCACAGGTTCCAACTAAAAAGAGGACTCCATCAGGAAAGTTCAGCAAAAGAACAGCTGTATTACTCCTGAAACCAATCACAATTCACACCTCCACTTACCAGAAAGGAGCTGAGGCCTAGTTTTTTAAAAATATAACTAATTTTTCTAGAACTTGTTCAAGGCATGTGTTTCTCAGCATTTGCATGCAATGACTCCAATGTTTTAAATAATTTTGATCAATAAGTTTAAAAAAGAAATTAAATACTGGGTAGAATGCAGCTATAATTACAAACATATAAGTGACAATATAAGATATCTTATGCAGGGGTTTTGTTTCCTCAGGTGATCTTCTGAAAATACAGCTGCAAACAAACTTCTGGATTAGGCATCAGGGCTTGTCTGGTTGTCACTGCAATGGAAAGAAACCCATTGCTGCACCTGAACAAACTACTTTGTGCACTCCTCAGGCTGCAGCACCATGAAGCTCCACCACAACTGTGGTGGTTCTATTTCTTTCTGGTACAAAGTGTTTAAACCCATACAAATGGAACTTATTCTTTATACACTTGTGAAGTCATGCTTTATTTTTACTTACTTTGAAGCAAATTCCTATTCTAACCTTAGCTTAGCTCTGTTGCAAAACAGGCCAGAGCAGACTTTTTCAATTAGTTAATTTTTGTTGAACGCATCAAACATGAAATCATTAAAAGTGCCATTTTTTTGAGATAGAAAGTCAAAAATATGATAAAAGGAATCATAAACCAAAAAGAAAAAAAAAATCATCAAACCACTATAATTAACACAGCAAATATTTTTTGATTTCTTTTACAGAAAAGATTCATTCTGTGGGTTACAGTACTCCAGCAGAAACGATATGCTAAACTATGTTCTTCACAAAATCTAAGCACAAACATCTGCCCTGCTCTTCTTCCATAAGGCCCATGGTGGAAGCCAAGCACTTGGAAGACAGCAGCTCACTGCAAAGCAGAGAGGGCCTGCCCATTACAGGCTGCTTTTCCTTTCATTCCAGACATATGCTTTCTATATGCAGTGTTATGTTGGTAGACCTGCTTCCAGGACCATACACCTCTGCAGCTCTATAACCCTGACTGCTTATTGCAGAATTTCATCCCCAAGGCCACTGCCTTGCCCATGCTGTGGGCAAGCATTATTCCACAGGTCTGGAAAAAATCCCACAGGGAGATTCTGTAGAGTGCCCCTTGCCTAGGCTGTACATCCAGAGGTGCTGTGGGATGCAAAGCAAATACAATTACAGCCCTGGGTCAGCAGTCTGGGTATCCATTAATCCTTCCTACATCCTCCTATTGCTGTCCTCCTTCAGCATGCATTGCAGGGGCAGACAAAATAATTATTAATGCATCCTACAATAGTAGAGCTCAAAGGTAGAACCAACACTTCATTTTTGGTTCCAGAGTTGAATCTAAGTAGAAGGAAAAAGAAAATGCCCAAGTAACACAACATTAAGTACTAGGCACTCAAGTACACCACCACAATGAATCAGAAGGCACCAGGAAGGTGCTTTTTCTGTAATTTTTCATACACAAGAAGAAAAGGCTACTGCATTGAGAACTTTAGTCAAATAAATAAACAAGGAGTAAGCAAGTCTCTAACATTTAAACCTCACAGAAAGAGACAAATGTTTTCTGGAAGAAAAAATACAAATTGAAAAGACAATCCCAGCTCATTGCTCCAGCAAAATTCCTGGTCCACCTGTTACTAGAATGTAGTTGGCATGTCCACTTTTTCATAGATAAGGCACAAACATTCAAATGTCAGGCCTAAGGAGGGCCACAGATGTAAATAAATCTAATGGTCTGTGCTACCAGAAGGCTCTAACAATCTAAATGGAGTACACCAGAAGCAGGCTGAACACAACACATGAGGAGAAGAGCAGTAGTTCAACAACAAAAAGACAGCATCGTCCAACACCATTTAATGCTTTTCTGTAAAATGAAAGGATTAGGACAGATGGATCTGTTACAGTACTCAGTATTGCATTTTAAGGTGAAGACATTTCATTCACAATACAGAACTTATTTATACCAGGGCTGTGTACAGAATCAAAAGTATGTGGATGGGACATCATAACTGGGACATGAAAGAATATATGCTTATATGTTTATTCAAGCCCTTATTTTTAATAGAATTGAAAATTCAAAATATTTCTTATAGAAATGATGAATATGTTTTAATCTGAATAATACATTGAAAAATATAAACATTTTGGTGATTAGTGATTAGACAGTAGGAACTCTACAGTTTCCAAAAAAGGTGTCCAGGAATATATAAGAAAACAAAATATCACTTCTTTCCTCCAGAAAAAAAAAAATTGTCTAGGAAGGGTTATTTAATGCAATCCAGTCGTCTATAAAGGAAAAGATGAAGTTACAAAGTTGCCCAAAATGATTAAATCAGCGACCACAAACTAAAACATTCCTCTTTTAAGTGTAACCACACTACATTTGGTTCTACTTTGGAAACATGAAAACATGTCAGATCTCCATCTGTAGTTGAGAGCTCATCTTTGCTTATAGGGAGGGGGGAAGAAAAAACAAAAGAAAAAAAGAACCAACAAAAAGACAAACCAACCTCAAAACTACAGATCCTTTTTAAGTTGCAGTATTCTGGAGGTCTCTAGATCCCATAAACAAACCAGCTGCCTTCCTTCCACCAACCAATAAAACTTAATGCAGTCCTGAAGCTTGCATTTCCACACAAAGAGAACTGCAGAAGCCAAGAAATAAAAATCTATATCTAGCCTTATCTAGAAGGTCTGCTAGCTTCTCATGCTCCTCTCCATTTTAAATCATTTGTAATAAAATAAATCCCAAGATCATAAACCTCTTGATATTCTCCAGAAAGTTCACCACCTGTTTACTGCGCATTCATTTTATGAACAGCTACTACAGCTTCAGAACAATTTTGGAGGTAATGAGGCAGGGCTGTAAGCAATTTATTAATGGGGAAAAGAGAAAATGAACATACTTGCTACAGTATATGTTTCTTGACTTTAAATGCATGAAAACTTGAACTTTTTTTTTAAGCCTATGGTAAAATTGCTTCCTTTTACCCAGCTACTCTCATCTTTCATTGATTCTTCATCTCAGAAGGCACAAAGTGGCTGCCCTGGCCACCTGTGTACTGCTCTCCAGGCAGGGCAGACACAGTCACAGCAGTTGCCCTGCCCCAGCTCGCTCACCTGCTTGAACAATGCACTCTAACCTTCAAGATCTCAAATCTAGCCTGCATTCCTGTTTTCTCTGCCCTGCCAGAGCTCCCCAGCTAGAAGTGCATATTGCTGCATTCTTATGTGTGTGCATATGTCTAGTACTAGGATAATTAAAGGGAATTTGGGTTCTGACTGTCTGTGCCCTCAGGGAAGAGACAGGAACATCTGCTGCAATGCCTACTTATTTCTTATTTTTCTGAACAAGGGTTTGGAATTGTTTATGCTTCATTGTTCAAACACACATATTGCATACAAATACAAGAAAGTGTAAGGCAAAAAAGACTGAACCCCCACTTAGATGAAAGTGGTTTCAGTGCTTCCAGCACAGTCAAAAACTGCTAACTTCACACCTCATCCAGCACAGAGCCCTACTGCTCTTCCCAGAGAGAGCAGCTACTCTTTACAGTTACCACCTCTGGTCCCTGTGCTGCTGCTGCCAATCTTCCTGAATGTGACAGAGGGACAGACTGACCACGAAAAACATTTGCCATCCTCAGTCATGCGCTCTCTTCAGAGGGGTTTAATCTTTTGCATTTTAACACTTACATGCTGGCTTTGGCAGCCAGCCAAAGAATTCATTTTGAAGGAAATCGTGTTGTATAGTTATGGGAAATCATTATTTAGTCTCAAGACGGAGTTTTCTAAAGAAATCTGCTCAATTTTAATATATGTATTGTTGGGAGCAGAAACAGAATACAGACTGCCCATGGACAGTTATGCACTGTTACTTTTGTTGGAAATATCTATGCCTCAATTTTTGCTTTTTTTACTGGAACTGACCGTTCTGCAGTGATGCATTCTTACTTAAGTTGGTATATGAACATAATAAACCTTTTTAATTACATTGTTTCAGCAAAATAAAATTTCTTGATCTATCAATTCTGCCCAAGACTGTAGCTCACAAAATAAAGGTCAGATGATATTTCATGAATAAATACAAAACCCAACAAAATAAGACATATTATAAAGACAAAGGGTATAGAGAACAAAGCCTGACACTGATCTTTTTAAGAGTTTGGAGCCAGGACTTCAAAGAGAAATATATTCCCTACCTCCTCCACTCTCCCACCACAAAAATAAAAGGATGCCCCAAAGCCAAAAAAAGAAAGCAACATGCAAGAAAAAAAAGAAAGAATCAAAACACTACAATCAACACTTCTCCTTGTAGAACTTACTTTTGTTCTAAAAGACACTGCTAAACTCCAGGGGTTTGTCACTATTAACAACTACTTTAGTAGATTTATTGTAGAGCTGGTTGTAAAACAGTCAGGTCCTAATTCTCAGAACTGGTAGAAAATAGCTATAAATCCATCAAAACAAAATCTGAAGTGAGCACTGGAAATGGAAAGACAAGCTTAGGACAAGTCAAGTTTGGTCCAACCTGAAAATGACAAATTGTCATGTAACAAGTAAATATCTACCACATTCAACCACACAAAATCAGCTGCTACCCAGTGTCCTGAAGTCTTGTCAACAGCAGACAAGCGCTGCCACAGAAGGAAGACAGGGAAGAAAGCATGTGAAAAAACCAAACAACGCTTTGAAGAAACACTCACTGCGGTTCTCTATTTCCACCCAAGCTATCTAACAAACAAAATGTATCTTGGTAAGGTTATTGGTAAGGCTCTGGTTATTTAAGAAATTAGGAAGAAAACCAAAACTTTAAGTAATGTTTTTCCTCCCCACCACTTAAAATTCTTGAAACTTTAGAGCTTGAAGCAAGGCCAAAGGATGGCCAGGGTTTCCCCAGTCTCTCATCCAAAGTGATAGGCAGCAGAAGGTGACATTTAGTGACAGGCAGCAAGGGCAGCAGGTGCCACCAAGTGACAGCAATACAGGCCCCATAAACACTACACAGGATCTGGAAGGGAAGAGCACTGGGATAAGTCTTTCCAGTAACTGCGTCATTACAAAGTATGAAAACAAAGCTGCCCAGGATCAGATGGCCAGTAACTGCCATTGTTGACATCTTTTCTGACCTAGCAGTCTAAGTTACTTAGAATTATAGAATGGTTTGGGTTGGAAAATATCACTAAGATCATCTAGTCCAGCTGTTAAGCCAGCACTGCCAAGTTCGCCACTAAACTAATTCCTCAGGTGCCAAATCTCCACTGAATACATCCAGATTTGGTGACTCTGCCACCTCCCTGGGCAGCCTGGCTCAATGCACAACAATGCTTTCAATGGAAAAGGTTTTCCTAATATCCAGTATAAGTCTTCCCTGGCACAACTTGAGGCCGCTTCCTCCTGTCCCACCACTTGTTGCTTTGGAGAAGAGACCAACCCAACCTTGCTACAGCCTCCTGTCAGGCAGGTGTAGAGCATGGTCAGGTCACCCCTGAGCCCCCTTTTCTCCAATCTTTTATTATGAAAAGAATTAAAATTTTACCTGGTGGGGTAAAAAATGAAACAGAAAAAAAATCAGAGCAATATTGTGCTCCCTCTTGCTCTAAGCACACATACAAAAAAAATTGACAGAACTTCATCTGCAAACGAGGTCTATTTCTTGATTGCTGATCTATTTGTTTAACATATCCCAGTTTGGATGATTTACAACACTTTAGCAAAAATACAGCTCTTTTGAAGAAGAAGAAAAAAAGAAAACTAACAAAAAATTCCAGATTTTAAGTCCATCTGCCCACTTTGTACAGATAGTGAAATGTGGCAGGAGCCTCTCACTCATTTTGCTCTTTGTTAACAACCAGAGAACTGCACATGCCCTAAAGAGGCCACATTAGGGCAATAAGGAACAAATCAGCCATGGAAAGGCTCATAGGACATGTCGGCACAGCTCACTAGTCGTTGCAGCCACTGATAATTTTATATTGTCAAAATTTATGAAAATTATAAGCATTCCATGAAGGTCCAGCACCTGACTGGGATGCCAAAATAATTGTGAATTGATGCTTGCTTTAAAAAATGATCACTTTCAGAGGGAAAAAAAAAAGTAGCTGTATGCAAGTCCTTTGCTTAGAGAATTCATCCCCTGACATTCTTTCATTTTTATGGGAATGGGCACCAATGACACTGGGTGATTCAGGGAAATATAGGAGGATAGTAACCTTCAGTCTCCAGAGATATTTTTTAATTAACAGTAAAGAGTTGAAGGTTGCTGTTCCCTACCAGAAGCTTAATCACCTGTACAAAAGTAAAAGCAAACCTGATTCAATACAAAAAATAGAGAACTGGTAAAGGAATTATTTTCCTCTTTAAGAGGGGCTGGTTCTTGGCAATGTACTGCAAACAATCTCGTAGTCCTATCATCTGGACAAACCAAAGTTGCAACATCTAGCAATCAATGCTTCTTCACTGATGAAACATCTTCATTTAAAGAAAAAACCCAAAAACAATACAGAATGGAAAGCAATACACCTTAATCCCACTGCAGATTCTGGCTGATCATCTTTGAAATGTTATTTATGAAAAATTGGGAAAAAAAAAAAAACTAAGCAGCTTAGTAGACTACTATTATTTTAAAAGAAAACTTCCAACAAGATTAGGAGAAAGAGAAGAGTACAAACAAACTCAAGTTCATATACCATTTATCCTCCTTCATCCAGCCCACATATTATTTCCTCTTGGCATATGTTAAGTGCATGTACTCCATACACAAACCACAGGATAAAATGAGCAGAGCAATGTACTGAGTCTATATTACTTAGACAAATATCAACTAAGGGAATTCTGTGGTGGTCAGACAATAAGGTTAAGAAAATATATTTCTTAGGATTCTCTAACCAAGGAATCAAAAATAACTATGCTATTTTTCTTTTCTGGTTAACCTCAAGTTGAAATGAAGGGTTTAAGTTCATTTCTTATGGATTGAGACATGCTATTTTTGAGCATGTTTATTCAACAGATAACTTTGTAACAGCACAGTATGTATTTAAATTATCCCTAAATATAGTTTCTAAAATTATGTAAATTGATGCTTTTTTGTTGAGACAGCACAACTTTAAATTCTAATTATTTTATGGTAGCCTAGAAGAATGAGACTTGCCCCAGAGCAAATGATCTCTGCTGTTCTCCCAGTATCAATTAAGTCAAGTTCACAACTGTACTTTATTTCTTATAGAAAAGCCTAAGAAATTCAACTTTATGTGGGTAAACTGCAGGACAATCAATACCTAAAATTTCACACCTGAAACTCTATTTGGGTCAATTTTTTTCCAGCTCACTCACACACTGCTAAGCAGTTGTGATGGCCCCTTCAGTTCTACTTCATGGATCGGGTCCGCCTACAGAACATGTCTGCAGTGGAGTTTGGAAAGGTCTGGTGTTTCAAAGTTCAGCAAAACTGTGTGTCTGCGGAAACAAGCTGCCACTGTAACTACTTCTATCCTTTTTGTTGATTGCTTTCATTTTTGGTTTTGTTGGGTTTTTTATGATCTAATAAAAGGTCAGGTCCACAGAGAGCTACCACAAAGGTTCTGTAGAACCATAGCAGGTGGACTATGAAATGCTGGAAATATTTCGACAAACATAACACCACTAAACTGTTTTGCTTTGGGTTTTTTTGCTTAAGAATAGCTCAACCTTTATAAAGCATCGTTGTTTCCCATAGAACAAATGTGGGTTTTGCAGCCTTTTCTAACTGTTCAAGTTAAACACCATACTATAATTCCTTCACTATAACAGGAGAATGGTTTTTTTCCAAGTAGCTGACCATCAGTAAACCCTAATACACTTACAGAACTAACATTTCATATCTATATGTGAACAAAAAGTATATCAAAATAAAATAAAATTTAATAGAAATAAAATTTGTAAGACTATCTTTAATGAGTAGCTTATTTAAGCCCTTTTTCTGCCCTAACTCTTAAACTACTTCAAGCATAATTTCTTTTTTTTTACATTGTAAGCATTTGGAAAGGTGTGTAAAGATCAAGGATTTCACTGTGAGTCTCATTGTATCCATTCCATGACCTGCACTCTCTTGCCTTTCACCCAGTTCTAAGTTACATTTAATTTACAAGCCCTTGACTCCAACTATTGGAATTAGTTAGTATAGCTGATGAATTCATAGCATTTGAAGACAGATTTTTTTTTTTTTTTTTTTTTCCTTAAGCCTGCATTTCAACAGATTAGCACATTTTTTGCACTTCTAGATGCAGATTCCTCCTCAGAGAGAGAGAGAAGGAACTTCAAAGAGGGACCATGCACCATCAGTCAGTTTTACCACATGAAACACTGAACTGCTCACTCCTGGGCTGATCCTGTCAATCCAATACTCAGAGGTCTATTTTATATGAATCTGTTTTCTGTGATAATTCCTAACAACTTTAAATAATGAGAAAAGAAAATTTTCAGCTTCCAAGGAAGACACAAAGCACCTTACGCTCATTCAAGGAAGCTCTATGATAAGAAATTTTAGAGCTGCCAACATTTTCTGATCTATAGAAAACTTCCTTATTTATAGATTCTGGGAGAGCAAAATGGTGCATTTTGCAGTCCTAATATTAATTATGAAGATAAAAAAGTTACAATATGGTTATTAATACTGTGTATGAGAGACATAAAATGAAATCTTTGAGATCATGTCAAATACCATTTCAAAGTGTGTGCATCTCCTACTACTGCATCTTCTTTTTCCTCTTCCACCAGCTAACTAAGTACTTGAGCAAAAGTTCTCAACTGCTGGGTGAAATTCTTGCCTTTTCCTATCAGAAGATATAGCACAGTCTTCAACTGAAATTATTAAGCTGGAAAAATCAGTGCTAGAAGTAGTATATGCATCTCTACACAAGGTAGCCTGACAGAATCATCACCAAAGTGAGCAATTTTTGTTGAACAGTGCAAAAGAAAGCAAGCTCTTTCAGGAGATATACTCCCATTTCATATTTCACTGTGACAACTCCTGGGGACTATTTTGTCTTTTTATTAGATTTTTTTTTTGCAGCTGTTCACCCATACGCTACACTAGACTCTCACTCCATTAGTTTTATTTAGTAGTTTATACTTCATCTACCTTACCTCTCAAAGGAAGACAAATCAAATAAGAACTTTTCTACTTTGGCATACCAGAAACTACAAAAAAGAGGGCTTTGATCAGTTATAAGTAAAATAAAAGTGTTGACATCTCTGTAAAGTTAGTACTGAGTTTACAAGCTCTAAAGCACCTACCACTCAATAGCACTCAGCCTTAGTTGATGTTCAGCATGCCACACAGTATTACAGTACTTCAGCCACACAGTATTTAGCTCTGGTGGATCTAACACTGCTACAAGATGACTTTACAGACCAGGGCATTAATGCAGCACTCAGAGGGATTTCAACTTTACAAATTGATTTCTCAACTCAACACTGGTCTAGCAGTACTGATGACATCAACAGATACAGACAGCATTTTCCTATAGGCATTCATGAAGTCAGCAAATGCCTCAGGAAGAACATGGATATCAGTAAAGTTGGTTGAAACTTGCCAACTCCTATTGCAAGACTCATTCAGAGAGTGGCTTCTCACACACATCTCTCTTCTTATATTCTGATACCCCAACTAATCCGTTCCTAACATACAGATTCAAAGATAAAGCTCTCAGGCACTTTTTCCTGGGGTATCAAAACTTCTTTTTTCCATTAACTGGCAGTCCTGCAACTACAAGTCAAATGCTGTGTGCCCACACCAACTAGGCTACCCAGCTATCGCATGCTGTATACTGCACTGCAAATGTGTTTCTACTTGTACTTTTCAAGAGTTATTAAGGACACCCGGAAGATCATTATGTGAAGTATGAACTACAGCTTGTTAGAATATTCTTCAAAAGATGTTGGTTCATAAAGGCTAAGGTATGTCATGGAAATGTACTAATTAATGGTATTTTTAACATGAAGGTCAAGAGGGACTCTGGCATTCAAAATCTTACTAGATCTTATATTAAAGATCTGACCATTAATATTTCTATATAATTATGTTTCCCACATATATTTACAGTAAAAATAAATTGGGTTTTTTTGGTAAACTCAAACTGTGACATTATCTTTGTCTATATCACAAAATGCAACTGGAACAATTTGGCCTCTATTCTCAAAAAGCCTTAGCACAGTGACTTAGAACTGGAAGGACATCACTAGAAATTAAATATGACAGAGAACACAAGAGGTCTAGAAGGCAGGATTAGTCTAAATTCACAAAATCCTCCTAAATATTGGCTGAATTAGATTCATAAAATGACACATTTTTAATCAACTCCTAGAACATAGCACTGCTAATGAGTCTCAATTATTTTCTTTTAGAGCTGCATATACAAAACCAAAAAGTACATGCAGTGATCTCTTAGTTTGTGAAATTAAGAAGCTAAGTACCAGAATTTTAACTATTCTACTTTAATTACTTTAATTTAGAGTATTGTGTATGCATGTTCTGATAAAAAATAGCATTTTAAACTAAATTATACCACAATATGAATGCTAAGGAAATCAGGTATTTCATCAGAATAACTCACACTATTTAGCCCATCAGTAAGGGAGTGATAAAGGTCCTCCTTCACAATACACTGGTGTTTTGCTGTTCTGAAGTACAGAGTTCATTCTCCAGTGTATTGAAGAACAGAACAGCTGGTACCATTACTATTATTAAACCATTAAAGTGCTAGAACAAAATAGTTTCAAGAGGGACTCTGGCATTCAAAATCTTACTAGATCTTATATTAAAGATCTGACCATTAATATTTCTATATAATTATGTTTCCCACATATATTTACAGTAAAAATAAATTGGGTTTTTTTGGTAAACTCAAACTGTGACATTATCTTTGTCTATATCACAAAATGCAACTGGAACAATTTGGCCTCTATTCTCAAAAAGCCTTAGCACAGTGACTTAGAACTGGAAGGACATCACTAGAAATTAAATATGACAGAGAACACAAGAGGTCTAGAAGGCAGGATTAGTCTAAATTCACAAAATCCTCCTAAATATTGGCTGAATTAGATTCATAAAATGACACATTTTTAATCAACTCCTAGAACATAGCACTGCTAATGAGTCTCAATTATTTTCTTTTAGAGCTGCATATACAAAACCAAAAAGTACATGCAGTGATCTCTTAGTTTGTGAAATTAAGAAGCTAAGTACCAGAATTTTAACTATTCTACTTTAATTACTTTAATTTAGAGTATTGTGTATGCATGTTCTGATAAAAAATAGCATTTTAAACTAAATTATACCACAATATGAATGCTAAGGAAATCAGGTATTTCATCAGAATAACTCACACTATTTAGCCCATCAGTAAGGGAGTGATAAAGGTCCCTCCTTCACAATACACTGGTGTTTTGCTGTTCTGAAGTACAGAGTTCATTCTCCAGTGTATTGAAGAACAGAACAGCTGGTACCATTACTATTATTAAACCATTAAAGTGCTAGAACAAAATAGTTTCTGGAAAAAACATAACATTATTTTCTAAAAGTTTATGAAAAGAATGGAAACAAATCTTTTTCCAATTAAAACTCAATAAATTCTAATTCACTGAAATAAAAAACTTACACATGTGCTTTCTTAGAGAAACAGGAGGAATGCAGTGTGTAATATAATACATCTTAATCCCTACATCCTCATAACTAGAAACTATTTGGAACTCCCTCTAAGTTGTGACAGCAATGGAAAATTCTCAATTCAAATAAAAAAAAAAAAAAGGCAGATAAGTTATTAACTGCCTCAGGTTTTTACAGAAAATATCCTCCAAGTATTCTTTGCTTTTTTCCAACTGTTTCTCAGCATTCCACCCCAACACTCAAGATGACAACCATATGTATGAAGAGACTGTCCTGGTAAAAGAAGGAACTCGTGCAGCTCCACTGCAAAAAGGGCTGTATCAGGCACAAGCAGGGACAAGGAGGAATTTAAAAAGACCATATGGGCATGCAGGGATTACATCAGGTTAAACAAAGTTCAGTGGGAGTTACCATTTGCATGGAATGTCAAGGACAACAGGAACAGCTTCTACAACTCCAATAGTAATGGAAGTTTGAACAGGGATGAAAGGTTGAACATGGATGAAAGGTTGAAAAGGGAAAACATCTGACTTGGGCAGATCCGACCTAGTGGCAGCAGAAATGGATGATGATGAGGGACTCAATGCCACCACTAAGGTATCAAAGAAGGCATCTGTTGTTTAGCAGAAGAGATTCAAGAATTATCATTTGGAGAGTAAATGTTTAATACCCCTTACTCCACCTGAGCCACTAACAAGTGGAATAACACAAGGGTTGATCCTGGGACCCATCCTGTTTAACGCCTTAATGAAGAAGGGGAGGCCATACAACACAGTCCTTCATGAAATTAAGGGCACACATGTAGAATTGTGCACTTGGAAAGGAATAACTCCATGCAACAGCACAGGCTGGTTTTAATTGCAAAGGAAAATGAGTCACCCACCTTTAAGTGATACATTCAGCTACAAATGCTGAATAAAATTTGAAAGATTAGTTGTATTTAATTTGCATAGAATACAGCCCAGATTTTTATGCAACAGCACTGAATGCACCTTTTTCCTATTAAAAGCAGAGGTTGCCATGAAGTGATTATAAAATACTTAGCCTACTTCTGGAAAAGTTTTTTGGCATTTACATCTTACCTTTGTATGCAATAATTGGATGCTCAGCTCTGTGGCAGTGGGTATCATCTGTTGTTGTTGACTCCAGTATTCCTAACACCCCAAGTCCTGCCAAGAGCAGTGTGAGGAAGCAGCTTCCTTTCATGGTGGTCATGCTGTCCTCCACAGCAGTCACTTCTTTTAACTATCTACTCTTCTTGCACTCATGTGGGAAAAACACCTGGAGAATTCAAAGAAATTTATTTAAGAACGAGACCAAACCACAGAAAAAAACCAAACAATTCTTGAAGTTTAAAACAAAACAACATTGCTTCCTTTTTGTGCAGCATCTGACTACTCAAAATTATGCTGTCAGTTGCTCTTCTAATTACTTCACAAACCTATCATCAGTTACCCAATTTAGGAAAATTGATCACCCAGCAGGATTAAAAAACTGATATTCATTACCCCCTCTCTTTTATTTTGTAACATGAGGGGAAAAGAATATTCTTCAACATTTTTTATTTTATCCTCTTAAATAGAGCAAATATATTTAAATCTATCTTCCCTGGTCACTTGGATCCACTGCTTCTTGCCTTGCTTTCCTCAGAAATGAAGGAGTGCTTTGACTTCTTGCAAGTACAAGGTAGAAGAGGAATTGCTCCCTCATGTGAATGACTACTTTGAGAAAACAGCCCTAGAGAAAGTATTTTTTGCCTATCTGTAGAGTTTGTTTGGAACAGCACAGAAAGGGGTAGGACAAGGTTCACCTCAATGCTCTGACACATACTTTTGCTTTACAGCAGCGAGGATCACTGCTTCTGACACTGGCTTAGTCCCCATCCATTTCCTGACTGTTGACAAGGCTGTGACTTGCAGACTCAAATGATGAAGACCCCTTTCTAGGAAAATTTAGATATCAATGAACAACGCAATCGTTTTCATTCTGAATCAGAAAAATGTTGAAGTTCAACTCCCTGATTTTTTGAAACATGCAATAACCAGACCCTTATATATGTAGAAGAATATGTACAGTGTCATTATAATTTTAGATCCAACCCAGTTCCTTTAGTTTCCTCACTAAAAATGTGCCAAGCAGTTACAACCTAATCATACAACCTAAAAGAAATCTTCACCACTGGCAGGTTTAGTGAGTCACACATGCTTGCATGCTGACAATATGCAGAAATGAGACATCGCTGCCTTTCATGGGGGAAGACCAGAGATTTAAGACAGCTCCATAAAGGCAGAAATGTCATTCTGCTAATTAATAGAGACATTCAGGAAAAGAAAATCAGCAATTTTGAGTTCTAATATGCTTGATCTCACTGAATTGTAGTGTGCTGTTTAATAAGGTGGAAACTTTCTATTTGCATAAAATAAACATCCTAAATGCATAAAACAAAGGGCTGTTAATGAAAAGACACTCCACAATAACAGCAGTGTGCTCTAAAAGCTACATTCAGAAAGCAGAATGGATAGTAAACACTGGTCCCTAACATGACTACTACCAGACTTCATAAGACTAACTGCTCTTCTCTTACCACCTTATTTTGCTGCCTTTAGTAGTCTTCCAGCCTAGACATGGACATTTCTAATCCTCATTCATTTAAACTAAAATAAATAGATCAAAGGCATAATACATCTGAGCAGTAAATTTAATAGTCAATTCTAGCTTCTTTGCTAAATTTTCTTAAGTTACTGCAAAAAAAAGAAGATTTGAGGCAGTTAGATTTATATCCTTACCTTCCTAAGTAGTGTCTTATGATGTCATTTACCAATAAGAATCTGGCCCTAAAAATTTCCTGTGGCTTACAACAGGCAGTATCTGGTCACAGAAATTCTGGATACTAATGTATGTAGTGCATAAAGCACTTGTTCCAATGCTTTATAGTCCATTTTCTTTAAGATTGATATTTATATGTATGATGCACTATTATTATACAATTCAAGTAATTTATGTGGGTTGTAGTGTTCCTATTCCTAACTTAAAGATCATACAAATACACTACTAACAGCTACTTCTAATTCATATTTCTGTAAGATTATGTTAGTGCATTTAGGAAGCAAAATTAAGGCCTGATATCTTCATAAGGTCTCAGAAAAATGTTTTTCTTGCCCACAGTACATCAGCACATTTCCCAAGACCTAGGAATACGGTAACTCCATGTTAAACTAAAAAAAAACCAAAAACAAAACAAAACAAAAAGTTCATTTTTTAAAATTTTGAAAGTCTCATAAATACTCATAGATGTGGAATATAATGGAAAATTATTAAACAAGAATAAAATGAAACATTTGTACTGAAATCACAGCCTTCTTTGTCTCTATGGCTGTAAATGAAGCCCATGGTCTTTATGTAACCAGGCTTCCATATCCCAGCCAAGTTTCAAAAAAAGACAGCTCTACTCAGAAAACACAGGAAAAAGATAATCCTGTTTCTCCAGGAAGAAAGAAAAGGACCACCACCCTTCATCCAAACATTAAATACACACACAGGTATGGATGGCTTGGTTTCCATTACAAAAAGGATACTTAATTTCATGGGACTAATAGCGGACCAAGATGCAAATGTTAACAGGTCTGATACCTTGTACCCTGCAGGTATCAAGAGGACTTCTCCCACCTGTCCCCTGTGAACAAAACTCAGTAGCAGAAACAAAGATTCCTTCACAACACCACCTTTCCTTGGCCTCTAAATCCAAACAGCATTCTCTTTCATGACAGACTACTTACATGCCATAGGTGTCTCTAACACAGTTGTTTGCATGGTAGAGTCATGCTGTGGAAGAATTTTGGGGCCAAGGACTTTTTTTCTTACTAGCTGAACTCTTCCTCTCACTGCATGCATCTCACATGGCAAAAACTGAGACAGGAAACACTCTCTCATTTAGAATATCCAAAAACAAGGAGAAAGGAGGAGGAAAAGAGAAAGGTGTGAATGCACTTCTGACCATACATCTCAGAAAAAAAGAGTAACAGCCTAAACTCTCTACCTTGACCTCTAACTGTTTATGCATCATGCGCTATTTTAATAATTTAAGTCTATGAATGATTTTTGATGTATTAATTTAAACACATTATTGTAGGGAACTGTGAGGAGAAGATTACTTGCAAAACTCAGAGGAGAATCTTCAGAAGCCCTAACTGACACAAGAACAGTAAATCAAGGCAGTAGATAGAAACCTCATCACAAGTTCTCTAAGTTTCTACCCATTTCACTACTCTAGTGTATGCATGGAAGGAGAAAGGAGTCTGGAGACTGCACCTAATACACTGCTAGAGTAAAAAATAAAAATGCATTTTTTAAAGATCCACAAACAAAACAAGGAAAACCAACCAACCAAAACTCTTCCCCCAAGAACCAAAAAAAAATCTATACAACCCTAACCCTCACAAAAAGTACCTCCTGCAATATATCACAATTAAACCTCCTGCAAAGAAACACACACATTCAACATACATCCACAGCATAAAGTAATGAACAGACACCTGAGAAAAGACTTCAAAACCAAATCTTTTTCCACAGAACTTGTACAGGCTGGATTGCTCCCTTCTGTATATCCTTGAGCAAGGACCACTGTACCAGCTCCATCACTGCTCAAGACAGCAGCTGTAAAAGTGAGCCCGTGGAACACAGACCTGAAACACTGCAACAAGTCAGAAGGCTTGAAGCAGACAAAGTAATCTTTCCTGAAATCACCCCCTCTCCTTACTGAAAGTGCAGCTTTCATGCCAAGAAGGGATAGCTAGCCTGAAGCAACATGACAAGACAAAGCCAAGAGAACCCTAAACACTAAAAGATTCAGCCAGTTTCCTTGATTTCTGTATAATTTCCATATGTAAATCTCTCTCAACAATGACAATAATTGTCAGGTCAAAACTCTTCAAAATATATATCCAAATAGTGACGCTGACCAGCTTTTTAACTATTGCCAAATATTTTGCACATTGACCTGTTATTTGCATAACTTTTCTATCAGAGACCTTTATTCAGACTTTCAACAAATTGCATTTTACAAGTTTTTAAAAAAATCTGAAGATGCAAAATGAAAAAGAAAGCAGAATAAGCAACACTTTAAGATGCAATTTATTTCAATATATTATTTATTCCTGTATGTAAAGAGTCTTGTGCACTTACTCTATCCCTCATTCCCTTTCTTTTGATCCAGCTTGCCTAGAAGAAATATAAAGATGAATCAGGCCCATTAGGCAAAGGTGTTTTATTTACAAATGTAGCCTTTGGTTTCTCCAACAACAGGAATTGATGAAGAAAAAAATCCCAGCAATTTAAGATTTTCTGTTTCAGCTGAACCAAAAAAAGAGAAAAAGTATGCACAGCTAAGCATGCCAGGCAGGTAACTGCTACTGCTAGGTCCAAGCAGATTCATTTAAAGACTATTCCCTCCAGGCACTGAAGTCATATATATAAAGTCAAATAATCAGGATGTCAATATTTCTAGATCACTTAAAGTACACCGTGTTGAAAGCACAATTTACCTCTGAATTATAAACTACATTTTCCTTTGTTCAATCAAAATAAGCCACTGTATGCAAAACCTGCCACACTAGCTGCAGCTATTCCAAAGCAAGATGCTTTCAAATAACTATCTTTGCTGACTCCATAAGCGATGGATTTAAGCTACATTTTTAGTAAAAGATGAAGTGAACCTATGTCAATGAAAGTGTACAAACAACAGGGTTTGGCATGGTTAAAAGATGCCAATTTCAGAACTGGTTCTGGGTACAGGCATTCACGAGCACGTCTGGGGTTTCTTTACATGCACACCAGTGTTTACTCTTGCAGATGCTGCTTATGTAATTTGTTGCAGGAGACTCATTCGACTTTACATGGGCACTTTGCTCCACATCTTTGCAAAAACAGTAAAGATTTGGAAAAAAAAAATTGCTCATGTGAAGTAACTACTCCAGATGACCTTTTTGCAATAGCACAAACCTGGGGGGAAAAAAAGTATTTAACAAATGAAACAAACTGCACATTCTATGGGTTCATTAGAACAGAATTATGAGTACAAAGGAAAGATGTTGTTCCATATTGTTACTGCACACACTTTAAAATAGTAGTAATTATTTCATCTTTGGTCATGACAATTTTATGAAAAATACCTAGTTTGTCTACTGTATTGCTAGTGGTACCTTTTTTACAATTTATTAAAAGAAGAGAACTTGCTTGCTGCTTCAAGTGACAAGAAAACAGGGAGAACTGTTGTTTTCTCTTCACCAAAAAAAGGCCTGTTGTGTATCACTAGCATCATTTGGATAAATCAGGAAAGAGGGCATCATGAATACCCCTGCAATGTGGCTCAGTGCCTCTTTCTGTAATTCTTCTTGACTTGTTTAAGCCAAACTCCTCAAACTAATGCAAAACATTTGAGAGGAAGATGGTTAGAGAAAAGAATACATCAAAAAGACCTCTGTCACCACACCTACCAAAAAATTTAGCTAAATTCTAAGGCAATGTGTATGCTTTCAATTCACCAGTAGTGACAAACCCTAGAGCTCAGAAGAAAAAAGGGATGGAGGCCAGAAGCAGGCATCAAGAGGCTCTTTAAACAAAAAACAAGCAAAAAAAACTCCCCCAAGCAGTTGTTTTTACTGTAGCACATACTATTTCCTGTCAAATGCAGGAAAACCCCAAATTTATACCTCTTTATAGTATAATTACTTTGAAATACATTCCTTACTCAATATACCTTTAGAAAAACAATTTGCATATCCATCAGATACACAATTAGATTAGAGCAATAGCTCAAAGATCACCTCAGTAAACACTGAGATGAGACTGGAAGCTACAGATCTTCTTCAGTGAAATAATCCAGCCGTACACCATCAAGTGTCATCAATGGACCCAGCAATGCAGACTGTTTACTATGCAGCAGAGTAGCATATTCTAATTTGTATTTGCATAAAGTGAGAGTCAGCTTCAATTAAAAAATTATTACTGAGTTCCTTCAACTTTTTTTTAATACTGTTATTCACTTCAGCAGTGGCATGAATTTTAAGTTATGCAAGAGGCAGACAGCCATCAGCTGTCATTGACTTGCACAGTCAAAAATCAGTCCTTGAATTCATAGTGACATTCTGCCAAAAGACAGCTAATATCTGTAGCTAGGGGTGACAAGTCATAAAACAAGGATCTGTCACCAGAGCTATTTCCCCAGCACTTCTCCCAGAGCTGATATTTGTGATTTCGGCAAAGGAAGCACTGCTTCAAGAACACTGGCCTGAGTGAAGGCAGGAGTTTGTAACAACACCTTGGAACTCAATTATCACATTGTGGGCTTCTCTGCCTCATCAGTGGGGTGCAGAGCCAGTGGAGCTCAGCTCCCTGAGCAAGCACAGGCTAACCCAGCAGGGCCATGCAGACGAGAACCACAGGCAATTTAGGGGTGGGAATAAAGTCAAATCAGCACAGACTAAGCCCAAGTTCCAACAAAATCCCAGCACTTCTTTTGAAATCCTTTTTTTTTTTTTTCTTAGCTATCCATTAGCTCCTCAGCTTATTTGATATCCTCCCAAGACACAGATTCCTTCTTAAAGTTTCCTTCCACTCATATCTAGTGCCTTGTTCCAGTCATGGAGCCTTTCCCCATCCAGTGCTTGGAGCATCCACTGAACTCTGATCCTTAGACTGGCCACCAGAAATGAGGCAATAAAAGGAAAGATTCTCCACTTCAGACTACTAAGCCAGCAAAGTTGCTCTTTTACAAAATAACTTTAATGGAAAAATAAAATGGTAATGACTGTTTGTAAATAAGTCTGAAAAGCGAAAAAGGAAACAGAAGAGGTTTAACAAGGGAAAGGCATGAAGAAAATGGAAAGAAAATTAAGAAAAAGAAAAGAAAATTATCCAGGAAAGGACAGAAGTGTCAGCTAGAGCAGGAAAAGGAAATGGAGAAGGAAAAACTGTAGCAAATAAGGGATCAACACATATAGCCTTGCATTTCATCTTCCCTTTTCTCTCTACACAACACTGGCCTGCTCCTTTTCCAGTTGGTACTATTATTGACAAGCCAAACACATTTTCTTAGGGCCCAACAGACTGTCAACACCATCAGGGACATAGAACACAAGCTGTTCTGTAGGAGAAATACAGTTTCAAGTGCTGAGAGTGATGAGTTCAGAACAGAGTCCATACAACAGGGTCCTGTTCATTTAAAAAATTACAGAGTTTAAATATGGGGTCAGGAAGACCTTCAGAAAATTGACCCATTGCTAGCTATAAAATATCTGGAAACTCCCATTTTGCAGTGTGAAATTCAGAAACTTCCTGAGCCTGAAACTGAAACAATGTCCTGGAGAAATCCCACTAGCTGTTTGCTGTGGTTTTACCCTCTTCCCTGAGCCATGTGCTGTCTGCTCTTGACTAAGACCAGATGCTGGGCTGGATGCCCCTCTGACCAAGCACAGCCTTGTTTCCATTTTCTGCTATGGTCTGAGTCTCATACTGCAAGCTTTTCAGTCACAGAGAAAGTGAATTGTGAAATTTCACCAATGAGAATTAAGAATCTGTGTGGGACCAGGGTCATAACTACAAGTAAAGCTGGGACTTAATTTGCATTAACAATGTACTGAAACTTCATTATATGTAAAATACTCTTAAATTACAAAAGCTTGTGTTTTGAAAGCTGTCAAAAAAAAAAAAAAAACCACAAAAAATCTCCATTTAGAAACATGGTTTGATTGAACTAAAAGCACAAGTTCAGGACTGGGAGAAGGTCAAATCTGGAAGATGTACAAAAGTAGTTTCAAACAAAGGCAAAATTAATTGAAGCAGGTAAAAAAGAGGCAATAAGAAAGTAATGCAACCTTAGTTGTTGCATTCTATATAAATTAGGAAAAGGCAACACAGAGATTGGAGTCACATGTGTTGAATAATTAGAAAAGAAGATCATTCATCACAGATTATTGCTGTAGCCATCTGGACATACTTTTTTATATTTGTAAACTGTACCAAAAAACATGCCAAAATTTGCACATGGATGTGAAGAGAAACCAGAAGGAAGACAGTGATAAAGCAATTTCAGATAGCTGGGGTTTTTTAAAAAAAATATTTCAAACTTAAAAGAATTATGTCATTTAGTGTATCACTGCATAAAAACACTTTACAGTACTGGTATTATCTCTCATAGAAACTTAATAGAATATATTTTAAATATGAATCAGCAATCTAAGGGACAATTTTACTGTGAAAACAAAACTATTAATGGGTATTCTGCACATTAATACTAGGCAAACTTCCAAAATAAAGATTATATTAAAGCAGTTACTACCATAAAGAACTACTGGAAAAGTTCCAAAGTGTCATGAAATGACTATTGTGACAGCCTGCTTCAGATAGATAATAAGGTCAAATTCATCTTCTTGCAGTGGGTTCAGTCCTGAAGTTTTTTGGTACAGTTTTAAAGGGCACTGGGTATTAAATAAACACTTCTCAGCAAATGCAGGGTGGTCACAACTAAGACAACCAAAATACAGTGGAGGAGAGCACAACTTTTATGGCAAATCCACTTAGCCCCAATGGCCCCATCTGCAAATGCATTTCAGACTCCCAACTCCTCTCAACTCCCATCTAATTCTCAGCTTTTAATATGTTTCTTTCCATCAATAACCAATATATTCTGCTTTCACAGCAACAGCTTAAGTGACAGCAAGGTTTAGCAGACTGATAAAGGACGAGGAGAGGTAAGGCAGCTCAGAGCTCCCATCCCACATCTCTGCTACAGAACACTCCTGTTCCCCACCACCTATTCATTTATGTGCAGCTTTTCTATCAAGGTAAGCATTCAAAACACACAGGTATCTCACCAAGCTTCTGGATTCTTTCACCAGTTCTTGAATAAGCAACAGAGTATCCAAGGGGATAGGTGGCCTGAACCACCCAAGGGTTCAGTCTGCACTGATTATGCAAATTAGTACAGATAATATACAATTAGTATCAGACAATGACAGAATGGTTTTGGTTAAAAGTGACCTTAAATGTCATCTTTAAGTGACACCTGGTCATGCCATCCCATAGGCAGAAACATTTCCCACCAGAGTAGATTTCATAAGGGGCAAGTAGGCTGCTACTTCACTGTGTAGCCCTTTAACACTATCATGCAAAGATGATGATTTATGTAATTTATACACCAACAAGATTTTTACCACACACTCACAAAGATTTAACACACACATGAAAGCACTGTTAAATGTTTCCTCTAATCCCATGATTAACTCCCATGACTATAAGCAAAGGGGGCTCCACCAATCCAGATGACACACTTCTGTATCAGACCTTGCATACAGATTCTGATTCAGTTAGAACTGCAACAGAAAAATCAGACAGCTCCCCTCTGCCATCAGTTCTGTCTTCTGAACATGTTAATCAGAAACACAGGGGAACAAAGCTATCAGAATGCTGGAATAAGAAGCCAGAAGGAAAAAAAATTGTTTCTGTTAGATCTTTCTGAAAGTTCATCCACATTTTTAGTTCCTCACTAAATCCTGAAGTAAGATACAGATATTTTAAAGTTTCTGTGAAATATCAAGTTAATAAATCTTTTCCTGAAATAAACCACATAAAATTTAAAAAAAAATGGAAGGCACAAAGATTTTCAAAGACCATTCTACAGCTAAAGTATCCAAACCATCAGAGTTTGCAAATACAAGGGGCCAAATTCTTTATTACCACAACGCTTATGCTTAAGACCCCATGTATTCACATACAGAGGTTTTACACAGATGAGGAACATCCCTGCACATGCCTGAACCTTATAAATACAAACTTGCTTATTTTTTACTAGACCCTAAAATATATCACAACACCAAAAAAAAAAAAAAAAAAAAAAAGAGAAATAAAAAGTTCTTCTAAAGAGAATAAATCATAACTTTATTTTCTTTCTCCAACACAATGGTTAAAAATTTAAGTTATATTTTTAAGTCTGTTTAAAAGTAGTAAAACTTGACACAACAGAAATCATAAACTATCTGGTGTAATGCTTTCAATGTGAAACAACAAATAAAGAGATGTCAAATAGCCTGAAGTTAAATGAGGAATGAATGGCTCTTGACATACTTGTTGCAATAAAGGAAAGCCTCTTGTGGGTTTTCTTCAGAGCATACACTTTCCTGTTCTGTGTATTTGTGTCTCAAAATAATAAAATAAATATACTCTATTTTTTCCCAGACTGAAAAATCCTCTTATTTTATTTAATTACTTTGATTTCCATGGTTTATCTAATTCTTAATGATGATGCTCTTTTTCATTATTTTCATTTACAACCTTTCAGGAAAAAAATCTATTCCATAAAAAAAAATAAATCAAACTAACAATGTTGTGAAAATTCATTTTCTTTAGTGACATCTATCCCAGTGGCTTCTCAGTGGCTGACAGCTTTCATCAGTCAAAGACTAAATTACATGAAGTGTCACTGATGTCTCCATCATATACAAAATCACTTTGGTTGCTTTGTAGGCATCGTTTTTCATTTATCACTTTGGAATCTTATAACCATACAGTATGTATGCACAGATTGCATACACTGAAACACAGCTCTGACTGCTCCTTTTGAGGAATCCACACTTCAGAGACCAAATGTGTCAAGGTCACCTTCAGCCCCTAAATAGAAACACATAGGATGATTGCATCTTTGCTCAGATTTTACTAACAGTAAAGGCATAGATTCAGCTTTCTTGGGCTGATTAGTTTGTATCCAATTTTTCTAGAACCCCCACAGCTGCTTAAAGGGAAACTTCCTGACCATCCCTTCATTTTATGCCAAGGCTGGATGACGTGCAGTCTCCAAGATCCTTAGTGCTGCCCAAGACTACCAAAAATACATATTATATATACACACCCCAAAACGTATACAGAAGGGCCTGTACACATTTTGTGCTCCCCTACTTCATCCACCCTCATCCTCCTAGTCTCTGTAGACCTTAGTTCCTCTCCTTTTTAAGGTAAACAAAACATGCTGTCATCAGCAGAAGAGGGAATTCATGTAAACACCAATAAAAGGCTAAAACACTACATTTCCTTTCCTGCATTTGCTTTTATTTCTTTTCTTCACCCGACAGTGGTGCTAAAAATGCTCTCACAATATTAAAATCTCACAGTCTCCATCTCTCCTCTTCTACTGTAAGCCTTTTGCAGTTATAGTCTTTCTCCTTTATTTACTAAGCCTCTGCATTGATGTCAATTGCATATTGCTACAGAAAGAAATTTTCTTAAATCTACTTCCAGGACAAGAGTCCAAGATCAAAGCTATTGAAGGAATACCAAAACAACAAAAAAAAACTAAACAAACAAATGAAAAGGAACCCTTGGAAATGCTGTCTACTAATAACACAAGGTAAAACACAAGTACAATAAAATATTTTACAAATAAAACCTTCCCCTTGGCTGTGTGTTGAAAAGTCAGAGAAGAAAAGTGTCACTTTATGCAGCAGGGGTGGCAAATACATACAAGTGTCACAGGTATGAGAAGGGTCTACAGAATCTATTGTTGGAATTCAAAACAAAGAGCCCAGAGAGAAAATGCTGAGGATCAAATGCCTTTCTACTGGGTACTTTATGCAACAATAAAATGCAGGATTTGATCTAGATAGGGGCAAAAAGAAAAGGGACTGGACACACAAAGACCCCCACACCCAACAAGGAAACTTGTATTTATTGTATACATCTGGCCAAATAAAAACTGACAATTTCTGGCAGTGTTAATGTTAATGTGTAACTTGATTGTGTAACTTGAGAAGATAGACATTCAAATGAGAATGACACTCAAGACATTCAAATGCATGAAAGGATGCTCTAATCCAGCAAGGTTCCCTTCAGAAAGAGGATGGGACACTCTCTGAGGTGCACATTTGGATACAGGAACAAATTCCCCCCATCCTTTCATACATGGCCAACTCTTTCTCCTGTCACATGCCACTTGCACCATGATGCTGATGGGACAGTTGCAGAGCGATATAGCAGAAATCCTAAATTGCTAATGTCACCATGATGCATTCTGTTTCTTTCACTACAGCCCTACCAATTTCTACAACTAATAGTACAGCCACACACAAACACCTCTTTTACAGAAGAAATTCAGGGCAGAGTTCATAGCTCTGCTTTTTTAAAAGACACCAACCTGTATTTATACTGTAATAAACACATCATGTAGAAAGATGTTGAAAACAGAAATTGAAACACATTGCTTTTACTGTGAAAAATCTTTGCAAACCTTCAGTGCTCTGTAAACAATAAATAACTGAAACAGAGGTCATCTCATCAGGTTAACCATGAGCTGTGCTGCCAAGATAGACAGTCTGCTCCAGCTAGGCTGTGCTAGCTAGTACATGGATTAACAGGGATTTCAATTTCCAGGGCTGTCAATCTTGCATGCTTTCCAGCACTGGATTTCACCACATTTTATAAAGATACAATCTGAATTCTGAGTGAAAAATAATTCAAACTGCTTCAGCGATGTTGCCAAAAGGGCTTCCAGAGCAAACAGATTATACATATTTTAATGCACACACTGCGAGTAGAAAAATCTCTGTCATGCAAAAAAAAATACATATATATAAATCCACCAAACTTGGATCAACAGAGTCAGCTCAAAACGTCGCAAAACAGTGCCCTTTTCTACAAATTCTTATGACATTTTTCAATCATCACAACAAGAGAAAGCATCCCATGAGACTTTAGACAAATGAACGTCATCTGGAATAATTAAAGGTAGCATCTCTATTGCAAGGAGTGTGACCTGAAGGAGGGCAGTTATGCCAGTGGGGGGGAAGCTGAACTTTACCCCTAACTAGAATTTAAAGCATAAGAAAAAAAAAAGAGAGATTAAAATTATAAATCAAAGACCATTTAGTTTCACACCAGGTGTTAAAACCCTGCTTCTAGATGCCATTAATCTCAGAGATTTAACTGGCTTTAATGGGAAGAGTCTCATTCTCTGCAGCAAGAAACTGAGAGTTTTCCATTAGGCACAATGACCTCATCCATCCCTCCCTGATCCTTCTTCACCTCATATGCAGATTCAAGCACAGCCCAATTCATCACTTCAGTACAAAGCTGTTTGCAGCTCAGTGACCAGGCACAAAGTTCCTGAAAGAGAATGAAGCTACTTCAACTCTGAAATTGCTACTGCTGCTTTGAAGCAATGCAGGTTTATTGTAACAAAGAACAGCTACTACTAACGAGCTTTTCATTGTTATGTTTCATTTGTTAAAATTCCACAGGCCCTGCACAAAGGGAAACCCTCATCACTACACACACAGTGCCACAAGGAAGACACCAGAAGAGCCAGAAGCCCAAGAAGAACTTTTCTTCATAAATGGATGAGGTCAAAGAATTAGGTGGGTGGAGAAATGGCTGACCTAAGCATTACTTTAAATTGGTAATGACTTATGTCATATAATTCTTCTTCTTTCCCTTTTAATTGTTCTTATTCTGCAATTCCCATCTATCCATATCTAACCCACATCTTTGTATCCCCTCTTCCCAAAAAAAATATTCTTTCCTCAGGACTGTACATTACAATTTGAAATTTTCGTATCATTTCTGTCTTTGCAAGTCTTGGCCATGTTACCTAGAAATTCTCAGTCTCCATTTCAGCTTCCGTAGATTCATTTTTGCTACTGTTTTAACAAAATTCATTTTTCCAAGAGCAACTAAGAGCAACCTCTCTGACCTAATGAAAAAAAGAAAACTATTTTCCCCTTCAGAATTTTTTGATTTCAAGTACCCTTAGAAAACTTCTCAGAGGAAGAAGACATATTGGTACAGGAAGTTTGAATACTCTTTAAAACTTGCATGGATCCATCCATCTCACATGCATAAACCACTGATGGAAAAACCAAGCACATTGTTGCTTCCATTCCCAGTATCTGCTCCTCTCTAAGCTCCTAAAACTCTGCTAATTCTTCAGAACTTTTTTCAGTAGTTCCTCAACTTTCTTTACATCTTTTCATTCAATTCCTTAAGATGAATTCTCCTAGTTTCCTTCTAATTTTCTCCCATGACCCATCTTCCTTCCCGTAACCTGATCTGTTCCGGCCATGTAAACTGCTATCATTATGAAATGCTGTCACCTTTAGCCTCTCCCCTTTGATCATGACAATATAACTTCAACACTTTGCTTCTCAAGCTAATTCGCAAGCACAAAAGTATCTCCAAATTCATCAGTGGTTTCTCATTCTCTTTGTACTTCCTTTAGGCTTTGCCATTTCATCTTGCTTATCTCTCCCCTTGAAGTTTACTGTTTCTACACCAAAATGGGTCTCACATTAGAACTCACAGATTGAGAAAAGGTGTTCTGGTAATTCCTTGCTCCCTGACAGGCACTACAGACTGCACAGAGAACAGTTTTCTGTAGAAAGAAAACTGAGATTTTTGGACTAAGAATTGAAGTCTCAAAGAAACAACTTGAACATATTAAAACAAATTTAATTGTAATTTATCAAGTGCCAAAAGAAGATTAAAAGGATTTATTTAAAATGAGGAAAAAGGCTCCAAGCTCTGTGGGAGACCTCAAATTACATAACAGCTTAGCATTTTTTAAAATAGTGTTAGCAACAGAGTTCTCTTCTGGGACTGCACCCTGCAACTTTACTGTTTATAAAATAGCATTGAAGAACCACCACAGTGGGTCAGGCTGACTGTTTAGCCCAAAAGAAATGACTAAACCAACTCAGACAAAACATCCAGCCTGACCTACTACTCTGTTTTCAGAAGCAGCTAAGAGCAGATGTTTAGAGGAGCCACATGCAAAAATTCTCTTCCACTCTTCCCAAAACACTTCATATTTTCCCTAATTTGCAGCTCAGTAACTTTCTTACCTGGGGATAGTACCTTTGTTTATCAACTCTTTTTTTATTTTCTTCCACCTCCTTTTCCATATTTGTTCAGAAGCTCTTTATACCCATGCATGTTGTGGCAAGGAATTTCAGAACTTACACACTATGCAAAAAAAAAAAAAATCCCAAAACAAAACACTTCTTTTCCTAGCTTTTAAACTGTTCCCTGCCTGTTTCAGCTCATCTCTCTTCTAATACAAAATTAGGTAGCACTGAGTATTCATTTCCCATCCACACACCTCGCAGCTCCTATAATTTTACAAACACCTAGCGTTAGAACCTGGTCATTCTCTCTTTTCCAGTCTGGAAACTCTCATCTAATTAGTTGTTCTTGTATGGATGCTGCTCCATGGATGTCTTCTGCATCCTGCTGCCCTTCTTTATTTTTGTTGCCTTTCTCTGAAACTTTTCCTGTTCTATTCCACTTATTCTGAGATGAGGAGACCAGGACAGCACACCATCTTTAAGACACAAACACTTCAAAGATTTAGAAAGTGGTCTAATATTTCAGTTTCTCTTCTTTCAGAGCAATTCTTGATATTAATTTGCTTCCTGATTGCTACTAAAATATAGAGCTGATTTTTTCAATCAATTGCTGCTTATAGTCCCAAGACCTCAAGCTAACTCAAATACTTTAACATTACTGATCCTGAATTTCTTCCACCATTTTAATGGCCATTTGGTTTTTACTCAGTTATTTTGTGTTTGTTTCCATATCCCGCCTTTTTGTTTACCTCTTTTGTACTGTAAAACTTAGTTTCAGAAACAAACCTTGTCACCACGCTTTTGTCCCAAGTCACTTATAAAAATGAAAATGCCCCAGGCACTCACAAAGCTATCTATGGGAATCCACTGGTGAGTTCCAATACACTTTTCCCCTGAAGCTTTTTCCCTTACCATTCAAACAATTATTAAAACAGTTAATAAGTTAATAACACAGTCCTCCTCCTTAACTTGTGCCTGTTAAGTTCCTTTAAAAATTTCAAGAGAATTTTCACTATGAAATAAATTTTCATCATATAAGTAGAACAATACATCCAATGATGTTTTTCACCCGGCATGCCAGTTGTCTCCTTCAAAGACCACAGGCCATTTCTGTGATTTGACTGCAAATCACAAAAACCCTGGCTACAGAAGGTCTCTGGGAGTCCTCCAGTCAGACATTCTGGCTAGCCATTAAAAGCCACAGAAGATCAGGTCAGCCATAGCACTGTACAACTAAGACTTGAAAGCTCCACTGGGAGAGGTGCCACCCCCACCACAAACCCAAGTTTTATTCAGTGCTGCACTACACTCCTATGAAAAAGGTTTACCTACAATGTCCAATCAGAACATTTCAATTTGCAATCTGTGTATGTTAACCTGCTGCTATTGGTTTGCCAGAACATTGGCTCCATCCTCTTTGTAAACATCCTTCAAGCAGTTGAAGGCTAATGTTTAACTGTTCACCAGGTCTTAAACATCCTTTTAATCAGTCTTTAATTCACAGAAATCAACCCTTTCTCAGTATCTCCACTGTAATATTCAATGCTCTTTCTAAAACAGAGATACTAATCTAATTTTTTAATTAGTCCACTCAGTTTAAACAGGTGACCCACTGGTTTTTTAGACTCCCTGAGCCCACACGAATGCTTTCTGAAATGTGGTATGAAATTAGACATATTCAAGTATTCAACTGGTGAGACCCTTAAAAGCAAGGGGTTGCATACCACAGTCAGAAGCTGGTCTATTTCATGCTACCATTCCTAAAACAACTGGGCAAACTACATCTGGACCTGCTAAACTGAGAACATTAAATTAGTTCCAGAAAGGCAATCTCCTAAATCTAAGAAGGTTTCTCCTAACCTAAGAAGGTTTCCAAAACAGGAACCACCCGACACTTTCCAGTGGTGAGCACATACACACAAGAATTACTCAGTTTTCTGCCATGGCTTTATCTTGGATCGTTCCTGCCATAGAGTCATTACACACAGGCCACACAGTCTCCAGCTGGCCTCTTGGTCTTGGTGTGGTTGAAAAAAGCATTCATTAACTTTCTGTTTAGCCTGATAGGGGAACGTTTTGGTTTTATTTCCTTCTTTGAACACAGACACAGCTTTTTTAAGATGTTCTCTTGCTTTTAATAGTCTCCTCTACCTGGTCATTTAGCTATACAGGCTTCCTTTTCCTAAGACATTTTTAGACTGATGGTTAAGTGTTTGTGTGGAGCCTCCAAAACAGCATCTTGAAATAGTGACCTTCAAACACATTACTCTTTCAGTGTCACTGTAAGCAAACACCCCCACTTTTACATGGTTTCCCTTTTCGAGGTTGAGCATAATTCAAGAGAGGTAAGAAGAGAGGAGAACTGCAGGTTCTTTTTTCTTTCATTCCTCCCACTTCCATTTGTTGGATTTCCTTAGCTTAGGGAAAAGAGAAAGGCAGAACAACTGTAATGGTCTACAAAGTCCTATCACAAGTCTTTTTTCCAGGCATCATCTTTCCATGACATTATCATCTACTGACTGAACAAAATACAGTCTCTTACCCACCTTTTAGTCACCATCCCTCTGTAATCATGTACTGCCTCTCTTCAGCGTTTGTGCAGAGCCAAAGCGGGGTCCTGGGTCTGCCTTGGAGGCTCCTAGGAGTTAAGGGAACACAGAAGAGAGATAATAGCTATTGAGGAGGGAGCTCATCAGCAATTCTCAGACATTTATTGCAGACATAAAACATGTCTCTCAAGTCAATAAATTAGAAATGTAAGGCACTTTAACTACACAATGTGAAGAAGAGCCAAATGGAAAGAGATAGAAAAAAAAAATTTTTTAAATACCTGACAGCTTGGGATGAGAATCAGAAGACAAATATTTGCTGCAGAATTACCAAAATCCATGAGACACGAATTTGAGAAAAATCCTTACTATAAAATTTTGCCTTGGTGCCTTAATACCACTAAAATTAAACATGTCTAATACACAGACTTAAATTTGTCCCAGAGTCAAATCCATAATAAAATTCAGGTGGGTAAAACTTCAGTATTTTTCCACCTTTCCATAAAACAAAGTTCAAAAGAAAAACACAGTTACTCTCTAATATCTCAAAACAATACAAAAGGCATTTTCGAGAGAGTGACGCATCATTAAGGACATTTCAAGACATTAACCCATCTTGTAGGAATGACAAATACAAGATAAATATTCAAAAAATTATCTATCTTGCTTTTTTATTTATTGAACCAAAGAAAGTACTGCTAATCAATAAAGTGCTATCTCTACTTGAAACAGCAAGACAGGAATCACATAGCAGTTTCCTGCTCTCAGCACCTCAAGAAAAAGGCACTTCACAAGAAAAACAGTAGTCCTCTGTCCAATTAAAGCATTCGTTTCCTCGATTGAGAACGTCTACAGAACAGAACAAATACACCAGCAATCAACAGCTCACCCTTGAACCTAAACAGAGACGTGAGGCAAAGAAGGAGTCATTGTTCCACTCTGTTTACTCACTTATATGAAATGACTGTACTAGATGACTGGAAGTGTTTGTGATTTTTTTTCCAATGCTTTCCTGACCTATGAAAGTCTCAGGAAGTTTGCCAAATGCATAACCATAGAAATGTTTGGAAACATCATACGATCAAGAAGAACTCTCCAGACTGCCAACAAAGATTCAGATTTATGTTTACCACATCAAAATTTCTCAAGATCCCATTCTCCCTATCATCAATTACTTCAGATTACAATTTACATATTTTATCCTAAATTAAGAATTTTATTATATCATTTATATTATATGTGCACATATACAGACCACTCTGTGAAATTAAGTGACGTCAAATTCAGCTGTAGAAGTTGTCAAAAACAGATTTAGATGGTGTTCTCCAAGGCACAGGGACCAAGCAAAGCTGAAGTACAGAAAGTCACTTTCAATTTCATAGTCCAAAGTGGTAGGAGAAGCTTATATTTTCAACAAGACATTGCATCACTTTTTCTTTGCCTCCCACTTTTCAGAAAGGCAAGGACAAATTTAGAACTTGGAAGAGGACCAAATTCTGCTTTTTATACTACTGTGTACCAGAGAATGCTCAAACACCTCAGCACCCAAACTACCCGTCACCAGTGCATGTTGATGACAAACTACTCTGAGACATTCAGTCTGTCAAGTAATTAATTATAACTGTTACTGTGCAGCAAGTTCTACAGACAACTACAAGCAACCCATCTCCAAGATGCAGTGTGCTAGTGATTTATGTATGCACTCACTACACCAGAATGAGCAGCTGAATTATTAGACTTGGAAACATTACAAAGAAGGCTCTATACCTCAATTTTTCTAAACAAGCCTAACAGTACTAGTGCTTTTTATAAGCACCTGAACCTGTTCACTTCATGATTCTTATTTCTACATAAACAGATCAGATTTTATTCAATCAAAATAAAAGCTTGAACAAGGTTACTTTTATTCTAATGTTAATTACCTAAACAAAATTGGAAAGCAGGGTATGAATCCATCTTGTTGATTTAGGGAAAACATGAACACACACAAAAACTAATATGTAAAAGTTAGATTTCTACAGATTCACGTCTTGCTTCCCTTACATTTCTTCATATGGCAACTCTGCAGCTCTACACAGCCCACACCAAACCAGTCTTACAGAAACTGTAAATAAAGCCACCAAAATCAGAAGTCTAAAAAAAAACCCCATCAATTTTACTGGAAGGTATGCAATCATGTTTTAGTTTACTTTTGCTTTGGTTTAGCATCAGTTGCTAAAGTAAAAAGGTTAGAATGGCTTTGCTTCATGCCTCTGTCTCCTACTCTTTTCTTTCAAAATGACTTCTGGAACAGATGATCAGTTTCAGTCTAACACAAAAACTTCTATGAAAATGGTCAGGAAAAGCAACAGACAAACTCACTTCCCAAACAGCTGTTGTACCTACTCTCAATGACAATCACAGGTAAACAAGAGGGGAATTCAGCCATGGGACACTTTATTTCCCAGAAGCCCACTAATTTAAAATAATGGGCCAGCAAGGGGACTTCTGCAAAGGGATAAAAATAGACATAGGTGTATACTAGGGGAAGGTTTCAAGACATCATCACAAGATTTAAAGCAAAACACGTGGGAGTGCTGGTTCCTGCTGCTGATAGGATACAGCACAAAAGTCCCTGGTATGAGCAAGCAGTGTGACTGAATCTGGCAGGGGCATCACAGAGAGCACAGACACAGTTACCATCTTTGCTCTTACGGGTGCTGCTCTTATGGGTGCAGGCACTGTGCTCACCTCTGTCTTCTACACCTGAGGAGATATTTGGCTGCACATGGAACTGAGCAAAGAAACAATCACAGCATGTCTAGACACCGTGGCTCATCTGCACGCCAAGGCTTCCCACTTCTGCTGCAGCTGCATGGCACTGCTCAGGCAGCATGCCACAGCAGAACCTCGCCTCTCCCAGACACCTTGGAGCTTGCCCAGGCACTCAGGATCTTCACCCAACACCTAATGACAGCCCCTGCTCACCTCACAAGACAAAAAAGGACACTGAATGGGATAAGAACATGCCAGTTCCACATCATTTCACCAGCCAGCCTCGGCTTTTACTCCACAAAGTTGACAACCTGAGTTAAGGAAACAGCTCCAAGTGTCTGTGGATGATGTCAGTGAGGCTGAAGTAGAAGTGTCAGGGACACCAGGTAGATGGGGCTTTTCCAGACTTCAGTGTTCTCATCATCTATGCACAGGAGAACTGAACAAATATAAGTAAACTTCACTTACTAATTAAAATACTACTGAACACATTCTTTGTTTTTGTTGATATCTGACAAGAAAGAAAATCTTGCCAAAACTGAAAAGGTAACAAAACTGAGAAAAGGAGAGGAAAACAAGAGTAAGAATAAAGGGATAAAAATATTCTCCTTCCTCTTCCCTCCTCCAAAGCATGCCTGCATTATGCAAATATATCTTACTTTCAGGAATCAATGAAGGATGAATGGTTGCAACAGCAATCCACTACCTTGTGTTCCTTCTACAAATACTAACATTTCTCCTTATGATTTATGTTAGCAAATATTACTACTTATCTTTCTCTCTTCATGCTGAAGAGGTCCTTGCATAAGGAAAAAGATCTCATTAAATCTAGCTTATTTGCTTGACTAAAGAATGCAGACAGAAAATGGCAATTATTGAGCAGGATCTAGGCATAAGAAACATGAAAGAAATAGCAATAGCCTTCTTATAAACCAGCATTTTGTTTACTTGCTTTCCAAATCACAATATTGGGCAGAATAAAACCAAAATAAAATAAATGTAGGAATTTTTGGGGGAAGCAGAACAAATAAACAATCAATAACATCCTTGAACAGGTCCCAGCCACCTCTGCTTGAGACCACAGAACCAGCCCATACAAATGCATCCCAAACAGACAGACACCTGCAAAGAGATGCTGCAAAGCAGAAGCTCAGTGTACAGAATGCTGTGCCTGCTACTCTTCCAGGTCCTGATACATGTGTCTTCTGGTTCAACTCAGAAATTACATCCAATCAAAACAGGAGCGGTACCTGGACTCTCTTAAATTCCAGCTTTGTTCTCACCTTGCTGAGCACAAGCTCCGAGGCATGAACAACTGTGGACATGTGCACACACACATGGGCACATGCAAACCACACGAGCAGTAGATGTGACTCATCCTGACTTTGTCAGGCTGACTCCATAGGCATGGTAAAGTCAAAACAACCAGAACAGACTCCTTTAGGCCAAAAGAGAAGAAATGCAGTGACTGGAGTGCCAGGACAGGAATCATATTGCTAGCAGGAAAGCACAGACCAGAACATGTGAAGTCGCCAGTCAGCCAGAGTTCTCTGGATGAAAATTACAAAACAGAATGACATAACATTTATCTGGTGTTGCTGGGATTTGGCTAATAATAACTCATTTAAAGGCACTGAACTTGCCCTGCTACTTGTTTTAACTCCACTGAGGTCAAAGTAGCTGGACCTGTTAATGTTCATTTAGCCTTTTAACCAACCACCACAGATTTATAGTCCAAGAGCAGCAGCACTTAGTTCTTCCAAAAAACCCACCATGATCCCAAAACAGTCATTTTTAAAGTATAATACATTATAAAGACTTCTGACAGAACAAACAGTATTACCTTGTTTAAAATGGTAGAGATGGAGAAAAACAGTAATAAAAGAGAAATTATTGTGGTCTTGCTCCCACTGAAGTCATGTTTTTCATGAAGACTTCAAAGAGCAGGGAAAACATGGTCTTTATCCAGCTTGCTTCAAATTACACAACTGAGTAATTTTATTCAAAATAAATCACTTCTGATACAACTCTGATCTCCTTGAGTTTGACAGCAAAACTTCTGAAAATCTTTATTCTTGAGCATGATGCCATTTATCCTCATGCTTCTCTGGTCTTTTACTGAAGTCTATAGTGCTCTGTTGCCACTGGTATTTGTTGCCTACATGTCTCCAAACTTTTATATGTTTTTCTGAACCTGAATTTCACTGGTTTGATGATCCAGGCAGACTATGCCAGTTCCAGGATACTGACAAGAATAACATTTTTAGTACCATTCAACCAAACAGCATTAGTACTGAGGACACAAAAGGCCAAGAGTGTCATGACCAGAGAAATCACCTTCATAATGCAAGCCAAAGAAAAGAATTACTGAACACTGTAGCAAATGTATACAAAATTTGTTTCTGTGTGTATCTCTACAAGACTTAGATACAAAAAATGTTTTTAGCTTTTTGGGTGTCCTTAGGATGAAACTCAATAGATGTATTGTGTTTGGTTTGGATATTTTGTCCATTTTGTTTTGGTTTTGTGTATTTGTGTGTATATGCATTTTAATATTGCAGAAGGACACCATGCAATGGTCTTAAGAAATCTCCTTTCTTCCCCAATATGCAACACTATACAGCTTCTACCTCTTCTACCATTTTTACCTGTAAGATAAATAGTCTCAGCATCACCCCACCCACCCAGACAGGAGCACAACTATTCTTGGAATAAAATGTCTTTCCTTTTCAGGAATTCTTCCAAGTAATTTCATGTCTTAACTGATTCTCTGATTTAAGTGACATGCTGGTAGCTGATGCTAGCATGTAAATCTTAAATTTCATTGATTGTGTTTTCCAAAACCTATGAAAATTTGTGAAAAAAATCAAAACTGAATTCCATGTAATTTAATCTGCATGAAACAGCTGCTTCTTTCTTTCATTAACCAGTACATGGCTCCTTTATTTTCCAAAAGCAGCAAGTAAGCTAAGAAAGGTAAAACCAAAACTATGGGTATCATGGAAGATCAGTCCTTAGCAAATGCATCTTTAAATATATAACCATAGAAATAACATTTTCTCTGACCTTTGGCAAAAGCCAGCGAGCCTTTTCATTTCAGTTTTAAAAAATTCAAATGAAGCTTAGATGACAGACACCTCCTAGAGAAAAAAAAGTTCACAAGCCCCAGGGAAGTCCTAGATTTTATTTACTATTCTGAAATACATTTGCTGTACTGCAGGATACCAGCTGATATGTTTTCTGTAGCATGATTAATTCAGAGACATCTGCTTGGTAGCAGACCAAGGATGAAGCTTGGGGTTATGAGACCTGGATTATAGTTCTCACTCAGGAACTGATTGTGGTGTATCTTTGAGAACCTTGGTCTGACCCCATCTCACCATTATAAAATGTGAAGACATCTTTTTATAGAACCCATGTCCTTTAAATGAAATGCAAGTTTTTATACATCTCAGTGAACTGCACTGGAAACACCGCAGTTCCAATTAAGACTGAGCTCCTGAGGATAGTGACAATTACAGGAAACCTTTATGGTTGTGTTCTCTCAGTCAGAGAGCCCAGCTGCCTTCTGGAGAAACAGGGCTGGACAGATTCATGTAGGTACTGCAGATGCCAAATAATAACAAAAAGGCTAATCCTGAATATTGCAGCTGCTGATAATGTTCACTGCCTAACAATGCAGAAAGCATTACACTCACTATTGCTTACAGCATGCATTGCTACACAGAAAGAAAAAAAAAAGCAGTGGTATGTAGTCTGGGAGAATCCATGATGATAGTCTGAAGAGGAAAATCCAACCCAGTGCATATAGCCTGAGGTTATTGGAAAAGTGTCTGCTAATATGCAGCAGACTCCCATAATTGTGCAGCTGAAGAAATAATATCCCAACAAAATGCAATTACAATGTACAGTGTTTAAAAACTCTGCCAGTTTTTACACGCCAGTTTATTCCAAAAGCTGGCTTATCCACTTTGTCAGTCTAAGTGTTCCAGAATTATTTAAAGAAATCATATCCATTCCACTTTAAGTACAGAAGATCATATTAAATCCTAGGTAAGTCTATAAATTTTATTCATTATGTATCAGGGAAAAAATTTACTTGTAATCTGCTTTTCTAAATGGGGGAAGACTTAAGGGAAGGGGGGCTGGGGTGGGAGGGGACTGTGTGTGTACATTGGTTGGTACAACTCATCAACAAAGTTTATACCATTTATGTTCCCAGCCCAAATGTACTGAAATCATTTATGATATGAGAGGGAGAAGTAACAACCGTTTCTTTGTCTACAGTGCTTTCATATTCTGTGCTATTTTTTTTTTCTGGCTTTGATTGTTCTCCTTCAGTGATGGATGCATTCCCTTCTTCCATCTCAGCATGCATGAAAGAAAGACAAAACTTAACATATCCATCACTGGAGCCAGAACACACAGCACACTCCATCTGGTACCATAAATCCCAAAGTGATAGATGCTCCCTGCTTCCCCCAGCAGGATTCTTAGCTCTTCTACTCTCTCTTCAGCATGAAGTTGAATGCTGTCGAGTTTAGGGTTCATTTTTTTGGGTGACTGTAGAGATAGCAAAAATATGGTTGTTGTGATGTGGACATGTTCCAAGCCTTGTCTGAAATACTCTTACCCAGGGCCAAATGTTTTCCCCATCAGCAATGAAAGCATGCAATGCTTTGGCATTCTTCTAGCAGCCAATCCCTCCCTTTGCCACCCAACACGCAGGCAAGCTCCCATCTCATCTCCCTGGCTGCTCACCGTGCTGAAGCAATCAAAAATGCCTCAGGCTAAGCAAGTAGAAAGAGGTAAACACTTCAGTCCTGGGCACCATCCCAGGGAGGACACACACAATAATTTCCAGGCTCCTCAGGAGATTTTTTTTCTTGTGTTTGGTACTAATAAGATTAAGGAAGAAGAGTTTTAATATACAAGCAGGATCCCTGTCAAGACTTTGATCACGATGCCTAGTTCATCATAAGCCATCGCTGAAAACAAACACCTCCCATGCTTTGCTGTGCGCTAGGATTAAAACAGCAGGCAACAGATCCCAGAACGGCCCAGCACTGTGCCCACAATGAACTTCCTTTCACAGCTCTCCTTCCTCCTGTATCTCCAATCCACAGAATCCATACTTATTTTCAATTAACTTACTACATCCACACTAAGTAGAGCATGAAGTACAGGATTCTACATTCACCTCAGGCAGCTGAGAAACAGTAACCAAAATCAGATCCAGGTTGTTCTATTTCAAGTTTGTTTGAGATTCCATTTTCATACAAAAACATAACACAAAAGACAGGCACAGGACATTTTGTCCTAAAATGGGGGTTCATCTGGAGTTAACATCTTTGAGAGAATCAGGTATGGGCTCTGATTGTCTTTGAAAATTTAACATCAGTATCAGGTATGGGCTCTGATTATCTTTGACAATTCACCAAGCAACACTTACAATTCTGATGTTAATTCACACTGTAGTTGTATGAATCAGTAATACACACACCTACTAACTGCAGTAAACTCACCAAAAAAAAAGGAAACTCCTATTAGAAACACCATTAGGAATGTCCAAGAATTTGAATTGTGAAACAAAGATTTTGCTTACAAGTACAGAATAGTAGGATGCATGTCCTGTTTAAATTTATCTGCGAGGATTTTTATGATTCCATTGTTTCTGATCTCTTGTAATTATATATGAAGAAAGAGATATTTGGTTTAGAACACCTGCATCAGAGCAAGCCACTAAAAATTCCCTCGAACGACTACAGGAAATAAATAGTACAAACAAGCAGAAGAAACATCAAAGACACACCCAAACTTCATATGGAAATCATCATTTTAAGACTGGTACTCCCACCAGAAACACAAACAATGCTGCTGGAAAAGCTGCCATATTCCAAAGTTCTCATCATCTTTTAAAGGTAAGATAACTTGAAACAATGCAACAAAGCAAAGAGAAGCTGTATTGCAGATAAATTTGTGAGATAATCACACTTTGTCTAAGCTAACCTTCAAACTCTACCACAGACTGAATACATATAGCTGGTGCCCAGGCTGCAATTGTCAGGGCTTTTACCCACAACTCATTTTCTCACTTTCTACCCCAAGGTCTGAATTTCTCCAAAACAAATTAATTTGGCTCTCACATTACATCGCGCTGGAGGCAGTATTGATACACAAAGATCACAAATGAAAATTAGACCACACAGAAGGGTATACTACATTTTCCCATATAGACACAATGTTAAAATGTGATTTAAACAGTATAATATCAAAGTAATAGGATTTTAAAAAACACATAACATTCTGAAAAAAATTGTATTACCTTACCATCACCAGAGATGAGACAAAATTGAACAAAAATGTGTAAGCATGTGGGAGACATTCTGCCATCATGACACCACACAGTCAGTGCTGGTCCAGAAATGCACATCATTTTGCAAATCAGGAGGCCCCTCTGGTTCTCTCACTCAGAAACTCTGAGCAGTAGTAAAGGCTCCAATTAAACAAAATTCTAACTTAAAATTCTTCTTCCTTTTAGCCACAGGAAAAAGTACTTAATGCACAGGGAACTTTTCTTTTCAAATATGCAACCTTGACTTACTGAAACTGAGCATCCTAGCAGGGCACTCAGCAGATGAAGAGGCTTCTGGCACTCTGGTAGAAGCTTCTTTGCTCTGATCTGTCTTAATCAACTTAAAATTATGCAATTGTTTGAACTGGTCTGAGGACTACATTTTACTGCTAATGGAAGAGTCTTTTCTTCACTAAAATCAATCTATTAGGGAAAAAAGAAAAAAAAGCAATACCCCCACCTTCAGTTCTGTTAATTTCTCATACCCCTTCTCCTCATTGGTGGTGGAAAAAAACCTAAAAACCAGTTTATTGTTACCCTCCACTGCCAGTCAAAAATAAAGCTAAAAGATGCCTTTTGCTTTTGTTTGTGTCCATACAAACTGTGCAAAGAGTTTTCTTCAGATATTTCCTCTATTAAGATTCAAGTCATATTCTTAACTGTGCTACATCTGGAGAAGCTGGTCTTTGAGAGATCAAATACACCTCCCCAGCTGCCCAAAATTAGGCTCAGAATTCAGAAAAACATTGTACTTTATACAGTTTTAACCTACGTTACAGTCCCTCCTCATCACCCAAAAAATCCTCTTAAGGTCACGCAAGGTTCACATGCAGCATTTGAAGAATATTTTCTCTACCCAGAAATAGATCTTTTGGGTAGATCTTACTACTGGGAAATACTGGGAAAAAATGGGAAAGGTTTTTCTACTTCCTTGTTGGAACATGCTGTTCCCCAGAACACCTATTGGCCTTGTACTGCATGGCTAAAGTCTCAAAGTTTGTAAAGCAAATCAGACAGCCAAAGTGGTTTGGGATGCAGCACTGGGCAGCTCTCAAGGCAGAGACCAAGCATCAGGGAAAAATAAAAGATGAGCACTCTTTTTACTTTATTTTGCACATCTTGTTATGGCAGGCTGGTGATATGCAGCTGTTAAATGCAGTTTATAGGCACAAATCACAAAGCAGTACCAACCCTCCTGTAGCTCAGTAATTCCTTGTGCTCCTATCCACTGCAGGGCAGCACAGAAAAATCCTAAGAATGAAAGACTCCAATAAACATTTTTTGATAAACCAGTTTTAAGTTACAGGCTGCCTTCCTTTTTTACAAAGTATAAAGATGCCTCCTTTTTCATCAGGTAGTCAAGAAAACACCTCATTTTCATACATAGAGCATTAGTGGGAAAGAAATTCATAATCTGTAAACAAAAAGCAGAGCCCACTTGAGAGGCAAGAATTAAGGCAGAGAAGAGGGGGAAATCATGATTCAGTAACCAAAGGAAATCAAAACTAATACTGAAATGAAAAGGATAAGACAAGTCATCCAGTGGAAGGTTAATAAACTCAGTACCAAGAATCTTGTTCTTGTTTAGACATTCTTAGATGCTTAAAACCACCACAGGAAGCAGTGCTATTTGCCATTTCCTGACAACGTCCCAATTCCTGCCCAATTTCTGCATCTCTAAGTCAGAAAAGTTTCGAAAACATCCTTTTTTTTTTTTTTTAGATAAGTCAGAAAATTTCACAAAATTTACTTGGAAAGTTTGGTTTTCTAAATAAAAAGCTAAAATTAATAATATCCTATGGAGTATCAAAGTCCCAATTTGCCCAATTTTGCAAAGTCAGAAAAGTCACTACAGAAAGTGGTACTCGATGGGTAGCCTATGTGCAGTATGGTTTTTTTTTTTTTTAGATGGAGTAGAATTTTCTTCAATTTTTAGAGAAGATATTTCACCAAAATTTAAGATTTCTCTTGGATTTTTTTCAGGTTCTGAGTTTGGCTTGTGGTTTGCAAGTTAAAATTAGTTTTCTAAATAAAAGCTAAAATTAATAAGGTAAGCTCAAGGAGAAAATTATAGTTATCATAATATCTTACCAATATCCTATTCAGTGACACCTTTAGAAATGTCAAAGTCTTTTGACAGAAATATGGCAAAATTAGCAAAGCTCTTTTTCAAGGCATCTTATCAGTACGATGGGATGCAACATCAATAAAAGCTGCTCAAGAGCACTTAAGTTCTGACTTCCCAAACAGCAGAGTGGAAATTTTGGGGAAACCTGTCTAAGGCCCCATTAGTTGCCCACCTAGCCCTGCTAACTGTGTGTGCTATATACTGCACAGAAACACAATTTCTTCAGGTATTTTCTCCCAGTCTGCATCAGTTTTCCATCAAGCATATTTTGCTCTTTTACTTGTCCCTGTGTAAAAGAGTCAAAGGAAGGAAAAAATGGAAAAAGTCAGAAAAATAACATAAGTTTAGCACCCATTTTAGGACGTACTCTAAAAAAATTGCCTCAGAACGATCACCTTCTTTTGGAACAGCATAACCAAGGGGAGCAGCTTTTACTTTCTTTCAATTTGTTTTTACAGAAATACTACTTGCGTGATCCACCTCCTTAGGGAAAAAAGATTCCCTAAGGATGCCAGAGATGTCCCCCCTTGACTTGAGACATGAAAAAGGGAGAACTATCACACGACACCTCTGGATGGATTTGACAGCTTGCTCAGTTCAGACAAGTTATGTCATTTCAATTGCTTCTCTACCCCTCAAAATGGGTTCCAGACTTACACAAGACAGACTTACATGAAGATATGGTTAAACTCTTGTTTGCCATGCAATAGTTATAACTGATCCTCAAGAAAACTGACCAAGACGCAAAATTCCTTATATTTACAAAATACTGGATGTCCTTCTATCTCCACAGAACTAATACTTCTGCTCAAAGACACACTGTAGCATTGAATATGTTTTGATATTAACTGCAAGCTTTGGTCTACTTGAACTTCAGACATATGGTAAAAGTAGCAAATGGCCCACAGTTGAAAGTTTTTCAGAGTTTCATTACCTTCTCTTAATTATCAAATTTTACAATGTAATTCTTCATTACTTATCTTGAGTTATCCTGCTAGATCTCATTTCAAAGAGCAACAAAAACACAGTAGTCTCATGGAGTTCTCAAACACTTTTCTGAATAACGAGGTTGGTGAAATTAGACTTCAAGCAGCGCTGCAACTCTTCTGAAATACTTTTTCAATACATCATCTGCCATATTTTGAAAAGAGTTTTCTCCAGCACACACTCAAATTAAAACCTAATTTAAAATGCTAGTACCTCGCTCTGCAGATGACAAGCTTTGAGTGCCCTCATGGTTTTTCATTAAAAGAAACCCCATAACTTAGTCCTAAAAAACAGCTCTATGAAATTCTACATCATGGATTATTAAATTGAACCAAAAGGAGAAATATGTTTTAAATACAACATAAATATGAAACTTGATAAAAATCCAGCATTTATTTTAATTAAACCATTTATTTTTACTAAGCTCACGCTAAAGTTCTAAGAAAACCTGGTCACATCCAGCTACAAAAGGAGACAATATTTACAATTAGTTCTGTGGATGCCAGATTACCTTTTTGTTGCACTGTATTTCCCTTTCCTAGAACATCAACTTTAATACTAAGGAGTAGATAAAAAAAAAAAAAGCACAAGTAAAACCATCACCACCAGTCCTAAACACAAGAGACAACCATTTAATTGTACTTTATTGAGCGTGCTTGAACAGGTAATCTACACTTAAACAGAAGAAGAAATTTGTAGGTACTATTTCCAACTTCTTCTCCCATCACCCTTAAAATTGAAGTATTCTTAAAACACACATGTACATATATAAAATACAGAGCAATAACAGAATCACTTATCATGGTCATCCAAACCATTACAAATTCTTAAATATTTTATTATGAATCAGTGGGGAAAAATCAGCTGCTGGAAAATTGCCTTAACTTTTATCCCTAGTCATGAGCATCACATATAGTTTAGTTGAGAACTCACACTAAGAAACATTTTTCATTTAAAAATAAAATGCTGCAGCATACACATAAAAGAAAGGCAACAGCAGAAGTCCCAAGGCAATATTTTAGAGAACCTCAGTTTTCTAATATCCAGGCATACACACACTGCAGTTTCTTTTTGGCTTGTAAAATAGAGATGCATTCAGAGTCAAGAAACAAAGTCACTCACAGGACAATTGTCTTCTGTCCCTTTACCAGGCAAATTAAAGTCCCTTCCTTGTGAAGAACTGAACACTATGGACCCTTCAATTAGAGCTGCTGTCAATAAAGAGCACACATTCAGAGAAAAGTGGAAAAATATGAAAGTCACAGCCATGATTCAGAACAATCTGGAAACTGAAGATAAGAATGGAGGGACAACAGAAACAACAAAAGCCAACGAAATGGGACCATGTTCAAGGTGTTAACCAGAATAGAGAATAGTTTCTTTTAATTGCAAGAAGCAAATACTGCAAAAAAGAGGCCACAGAAGGGACCACAATCTCTGTGGCAAGCACCAAAAAAAAAACCAAAACAAACAGAAAAAACACTCCTCCAAAAATAACCCCAAAATTAAGCCTGTAAGAATGATAACCGATTAATCACATCACCATCAAGATGTTTAAAGTACTTCAGAAGCAGTCACCAATCACAATTGACTGAAATCTGGTTATAAAAACACTGGTGCCACCAAACCAGTGGTGAAAGAACAATGGCCTAAGGACAAGGACCAATGTATGCTCTGTGTTTGATCTGTTATGTTCCCAGCTAGCCATCCTCAGACTGTAAATGCAGTGCAAAAATGCCATTCTGAACACAAGGAAAAACACCAGAAATTACTCCTTGGCACTCTCTTTTGCAGAAGGCCTGATCACTAGTTGCAACTCTCTCAGCTTCTAGATACATGATGATGGGACAGAATCTTCACCTCTGATGTGTCTGAAATGCTTTTCTTACACTCAGAGCCTATTTAGAATAAACCTTGTTGGACTTTATGTACCTTTGTTTTAAATCAGTTGCAGCTCTTGGCATACTATACAGAAGCTGTAGAAGAAGCAGCTCTTTTCCTCACAAGCTTTCCAAGATGGATTTTGACCTCCAGCAAAATGACTGGAAAGAGCAATTGCTTAATGGTTTAAAACTTTTTCTAAACACTGGTCACAGTCATCAACAATCCAGCACTTCACCAGCTGAAGCAGGACCAGCAGAAGAGTACTTGAAGCAAAACACAACTTCACAACTCACTTCCTGTTAAAAAGGTAAAAAACTGAAAAAAAGGGAGGGGAAATAAAACATTTAGCAAAAATTACTGGAGTTTGTCTCCTCCTAAGTATACAAAGAAGAACAATTTGTGACAGTTGGGTATTTAGAAATACTCAGAATGCTTGTCCAAACACTGCCAGTGTCCTCCTCCTCTCTGCCAGACTTCCCATGAGCTGAGAGAGCCCTGAGGCCTCAAAAAGGTTAGAGGGAACAAGGGAACCTAAGGTCAAAAACAAGCTTAAACTGACCCAGCTGTAATAACAAAAGCACACAGGCTTACAACTCAATAATTTTTTACTCTAAAAAAACCCCACTGGTTTAAAAAGCTTTATCATTTTCTTCATACAGAATATATAAACAGAATTTCTGGTTCACACAATTTTTATGTTTGTTTCTTGCATACAACAGTAGAAAAGGCTTTTAAAAGCAAAGTGAAAAAGGTGCATAAATGTGAATACTCCTAAATCACAAAAGCCTATAGCTGAACCCACACTGCAAACATTGAAAGGTTAATCTAAGCATGTTTTGTGAAACAATTACCTTATTACCTTGTAAGAAAATTTCCAAAGAAATAAAACAATTTTCCAGAGGACTGTAAGTGATGAAGGCATAATTGTCTAAATGCACTAGAATTTTTTTAACTCTCAAAATATTTTGTAAGCTTGGGGGTTTTTCCAAGGGGTAAGGATGTTCCTCTTTCAGAATGCAGTTGGGAGTAAGTTCTTACCTCAGCAGTGTCTTTTCTAAAGCACCCTCTCCCCTCTCATCTCCACTACCTTTACACAGCAGGTGAGCAAAAGGTGCCACATGTGCTTTTCACAAATAGGGCAGTTGCCAAAGCCTCTCAATATTTTGATGTGCTGGAGGCTTTTGCAGATTACAGTCATGACAGACATCAAGGTCAGCAACATTGCACGCAGGCAATTCTCTCGGGCTGAAATACTCAAAGCACTGAAGGCCTTTTATCTAATGTACACGCATTTTCTAAAGCCTGATCCTAGATATCCATGCCAAATATGCTTGAGAGGTGAAATGCAAAGTGAAATTATCGCAACATCTTTCACAGCTGGGAAATGCAGTTATGGCCTGTTCTTACACATTCAGGTACATGACTGTAAACAAGCATTTTCCTAGCACATCTTTTCCCCAAACCTACTGCCAGTTTTACCTCCAACCTGCCTTTTCAACCAGCCCCTGCTGCTAATTTATCACCAGGCCTTCCTCCCACTCCATCTTTCTTCAGAGAAGCTGCACATCAGCATCTGCAAATCCATTCCTGTTCTCCTGTCTCTTCCTACTCTAATTTGCTGATGCCTTAAACTTGAAAGAGCACAGTTGTTTACAACAGAAGACAGATTTGTTTCACTTTCCCTGGGTAGTCCCTTCAATTCACCATCCATCGTTTTGTTTTAAGGTAGAAACATTTTGCCTTGTCCCAGGCTTCCTCTATGGTTAACAGAGCAGCTCTCATTACAGCTCTCCATTATTAAACATCTCCCTTTTTTCCTCTGCTTGAGGGCACAAACGTGACAGAGACCAATTCTTATGATAATTACCACAAAATAAAATATTAAATAATAAAACATTCTTCATAAAAATCTGCATAGAATATTTATAGTGAGCATGCCCATGCAGAAAATAAATTGTTTCCATGGATATATGTCGATGCAATTGAGTGTGAGGTGAGAAATCCAGTAAGTGTAAGTAACCCAACATAAGCAATATATGTCAGAAGGGAAATTACAGGAAAACAGCAGACTGACTTCAGTCACCATCAGAAGTGTGGAACCCAGGAAATACTGGCAATCTGTTTTATTTGTTTATGTTAAAAGATAAGATCTTTAAGGAGATACAGTCATATAAGATGAAAAGGTTCACTTTTCATGAAAGCAGAACACCATAAATACATGGTTGGATTGTGGATGAAAAGATGTATCATCTAAATAAAATTTAAGCTGCACGTGGCAAGAAAACACAACAATAAAATCATCAGAATAAAAAGAAGTATCATGCTTTACACACTTGCCAGACCCTGCCTTCCTACATTAAAATTCCTAGTAAATTAGTCCAAATCCTTAAAAGAGGAAAAACAACAACAAGCGAGAGATTCTTCATACAAAGACTATAACTCTTTTTTTCAATTTAAATCCAAAATCCCTTTAAGCAAGAAATGAGACTTATTATTTCCTATTTATTCTACTGTTATACCACAATGATGAAAGAAAGTCTCAACAACAATGAAGATGAAGTGGTTTCATATTAATTAAGTACTCATTAGAGAGAGACAACTTCATCCCTATCTCAATGAAAAGCATTCTACACCACAAGAACATCAGAAAGAAAAGCAACTCTGTATTCAGCGCTAAGCATTTCAGTCATTTTAAGATTTTAGTGATTTCAAGAAGCTCAGTAAAATATTCTATTTAATGTAGCTGATTTGTATTAGGAAAAGACATGGTCATCCTGTGAAACTGGAGTCACGCTGATCAATACAACAGGCCTGTGCAATTAGAAATCACCAGCTGTAATTCAGAAATACGCAACACTTCAGACAGGATAACCTCCTATAAACCACAGACATTTAACTTTTAAAGTTCATAAACTAATAAATTATGTGTCTGGGTGGGTCACAGAGGATCATCCTTAAGAGAAGTTTAAAAGAAAAGACAGAGGCTGAGACCTGGCTACTGTGGAAGGAATGGCACCAAGGAAGACTGGATGGATGGCAGCTGCTCTGGACACTCAGGTGCCCAGCTTTAACAATGCCACAAGGCCAGGCACATCCAAAAGGACCTGCCAGGAAAGCCACACATCACAACTTCTCTGCGCACCTTAGAGCAAAGAAACAAAACAATGCTACAAGGCTTTGAGATGTATAAGACTGTCTCCAGGAAATAATTTTTTACATAAAAATATGATCTGATATCTCTGTACAACATTACTTTTTTTTTTTTGGCTAAAGCAGAAACAAAGGACTTGCATATTTCCTTCCTCTTTATCTTTCTCCTCAAGAACCAAGTAAGCGATGTAAAAGTCTAACCAGCTCACCACTTACATTCACTAGCATTTATCTCATAACTCTGCTTCTGTAGTACTTTTTTCCTACATAAAACAATGTCTACTCACTTACTGTATGTGTTATATATTAAAAACATGTATATACAAAACATTGACAGCTAGACAAAAAAACACCCAACCAAACCCATTAAAATAAAATAAACCATTTTAATTTATCAAATAAATGTTCTTTTCTGCCATTAAGCAACTCAAAGAAATATAAATGTTACATATTTATTAGAAGTGCATGTAGGAGAAGACAGCTCACAATATTTCCAGTTTCAATGGGATTTTTCTATTTAAAAAGACAGCAACTTCATGACTTACCATTTTAGTACTTTTAAGCTGAGATAGAGCTGCACAAATTTCCTCTGTGCCTTCTAAGACAGTGCAACCACCTACCATGAAAAGCCACAGATGTCTTGCTACTCTAAGTGTACAGCAGGTGAAAACAAATGCCACATCTCTGCACAGTAACAGAGTTTCAGTGTGATGGCTGCTTTAAAGGTTACGAAAAAGGTATTACTCAGTTATCTCTAACTTGCATTTTCTATGCATTGAACTCACCCAGCTTCAGTAAAAAAGTGTTCTGCTCATCACTTATGCATTTGAAGTGTTTTTCTTTATAAAGCTGGCATTCTGTCAGCTTAGAGATTGCCTGCTAAACTGCCCATCTTGGCTTGCATTATGAAAAACAGGAACAGGCACGCTTTTATGAGGCACACAGCCAAAAATGAGTAATACATAACAATTTATATAATTACAGAAAACACAGATTTGCTGAGATGCATGTAATATGAAAACTAAACTTAATGCTATTTCCATTTTTAAAAATCTGTCTCACCATAAGTAACAACATACCTACAGAATTTGATTTCATTAAACTAGCTCAGCATCTAATATTTTCTAAAAGAAAGAGCATTCCATAGCTAACTCAGGGTAAGTACAATGTACTCTTAATGATCTATATACAGGTATTTTAAAAAAAATGCATAAAGCAACTGATACTGGGGGTAAAAAAAAGTAAATGTTGTTTAGCATTTATTATCACCATGCAATCAAAAGAGTACCGACAGAAATTTTCTCCTCATTGAGAAGTTCTTTTAAAACACAAGGCTTCACTATTTTTCCCTTAATATTTAACAATAAACAGTGAATATTTACTTAATGCCTATAAAATTCAAAGCATTGACTGTAGTGTTATCAACCATTAATATATTCTTCTTTAAATATCTGTAACAGTATCAGCCTGTTAATAGAGCTACCTGCCAGTCAAAACGGATAGCAATTCCAGTTCTTTTAACAGGAGTAGGAGACTTGAGAAATGCAAAGAGCTGTGAAATAATACAAACATCTTCAGAACACACACTTAAGTCTGCAAAACCACACCACATCAACATAACATCAGATTCTAGAAAACTGTGCTCCTGTGGTATGAGTAAAACCAGGGAAAGAACTAGCCCTGCAAAAAGGCAACTTCCAAAGCCCACATACTGTTTGTGGCAAAGACAAGATCAGTTGTTCCTTATGTAGCAAATCTCACCCTGTCATTTCCATTGCCAGCAATATCGATATAGCAGCTTACTGACATTTATATCTTCACTTCCCAAATAATAACAACCAAAGTACATTCTCTTTTTTAGGGGTTGGGGGGGGGGAGGGATGTGTTCTGATTCTTTACATTAACAAAACATGAAGGATTTGGCATTTATTATGATCACATAAATTTCATCTTGGACAACACAAATTTAACTTCAGACTAAAACTTCTCAAGAGTGCCTTGGAAACTAACATTTATTTAAAATTTAAATTTATCTGTGATGCATGTGCAATGACCTTATGGGGTTCTGCATCAATATTATCTAGACTTATTCTAGACTCATACACAAATTATTCCAACTTGACTATCTTGGTTATCTCATAGCTTTTTCCCCGCATCCTGTTTCCCTTTTTTTCTTTTTAAGTTTTCTTTTTTTTTTTAATTATTTTTATTGGGACTAAAGCTCATAAAACCATTCCTTGTTTAATTTTTCTCCAGTTTCATATATTGAACAGATCACAGATACTTTAGGAATCTAAAAGGCTTCACTTTTTTCCTAAGTTCTAATTCCTCAGTCGTAAGATTTCTGTCATCTTGCATCCCCTGCACCTCCAGCATCTTGAACTCCTAAAACATCACAGCAGACTCTAGACAAAGGTGGTTCACCTTGTGTTCACATCTCCTGACATCCCTGCAGTGCCCTATTTTACACACCAAGCCTACACACATGTGCACACAATGGACAGGCTGATATCCTTCTGAGTACACATACAGTGCTTTCTGCCTCCTTTTAGTCTAGATGGGAGCAAGCTCTTTTATAGAACAAAATAAAATCCAGTCAGCTCAAGCTGTTCAAAAATTCACTGTAAACATAACATTTACCACTTCCGACTTTGCATTGAAAAACGAGGATAAAAATCAAAGGACAAGAGATTACACTGGTTCTTATTGTTTCTTATCTTCCAAACTTCTATATTAAACTCCATGTTTTTATGATAATCAGCTTTACAGCATTATTCCTCTTGAGTCAACTGGTTTACTGCCATGAAACCACTGCATAATTAGCCTAAAATGTACAAGCCACAAGTCCCTGTAATTGGACTCTACTATCTTATCCCCTCTACATCAGAGCAAACATCTCTCTTTCATGCAGCTATTTCAGTAAAACATAGATATAAGTAGTATAACCAATGCATGTGATTGAGGAAGAAGCAAGTACAACCCAAAAAATGCACGTACAGACCATCAACCACATTCTTTTGAAGCTGGAAATCAAGAAGGAGGGATGGAAGAAGCAATTATCACAGAGTAGTAATGAACCATTTTCATTTGTCTCATGATTTCCAGCTGAAAAATTTGGGAAAGTGCCAAAGCATTCAGGATGTACTAACAACATCCTGTATTAGGCCTAAACACAATCAGCTGCATATTTGATCCCGACTAAAGCTGGTGTCAGAGTATCCAAAATACATCTCTAACAATGGAACGGGTTGCTTGTTTGTAAAATAACAAGGTTAAAAATCACCATTCCCAAACTCATTTTTGTACTTAAAAAAAAAATATGTAATAGTCATTATGTGTCAATACTTAAAACCCTGATGAGAATCTAAAAAAATAAGTTAATCAGCCAATTATTAAATATAAATGTTCATATTTTCACTTTTTGCATTTAGGAAGCAGTTGCTCTTAAAAAAAAAAAGTATACAAATATATCATCACAGGGGAAAAATTTTTAAAAATTTAAAAAAATACCACTGAATGGATTTACTCAAAACAGCTTTCACCTACCTAAAATGCATTAGGGAGGTTACAAATACAGGTTTCACTTTCATGTTTAGAATAGCCAGACCAGCAACTCACAGGAAGGCACAAAGTTTGATGCAGTCCATGCTGAGATGCAGTTCCTGGTAGGGTCACAGCTCAAGCAGGGACAGTAGAGCACATGCCAACACCTGAACTACTGCCAGTACACTGAAATAGAAGCTCTGACTAAATACCTCATCCAGTTTTGACCAGAGTAGAAATCAGCAACCACACTGGTTTTGGAAGTTGAAGCAAACATCATCACTTGCTTTAAAAAAAAAAAAAAAGTATTCTAAAACCACTTAATCCAAGTCAGTATTTGAAGTTTCAAATCAGATTTTAGCTCTTAACTGGCAGGTATCTCTAATCTCCAGGTTTCTGTTTCCACATTTCTCAGTGTTCTTAAACACAAAAGATTTTAGAGGTCTTGATAGTTCCAGTAAAAATCCAAACAATTAAAAAAAAAACCCAAAAAACCCTACACTGGCTTGGCATCAGAGTTGATCCAACCAATTTCTCCAAAGTCCAGAGCACTAGAAAATACACTCCAAATGGTTATACTTACAGATAGCTTGTGTCCAGCAGAATAACAGCAAAAGCATTTGCACATCACTGAACTAAGTAACAGATTTGTTTTGCATTCAGTACCCTTAGTCAGCAGTACTCTAATCAGAAGGGGGGCACACACATGTACAGAAAAAACAAGTCCAAAACTAACAAGAAGAAATCAGAGGGAAAGATTAAAAGTCAGATATGGCTTGCTTTTGTTAAAATGCAAGAGGAAAAAAAAAAGAAGTTCATTTCACTGACACTGTTATGTCTGTATACACCAGATATGGTCTCTCTCTTGTGGGGTCCTCAGCAGCACAAGCTGCAAGGCCACCTGGGGAGAAAAGGGAGAAAAGAAAACTTTCTGGGTAAGCAGAGAGGCCATTGATTTAGACAGCAACTACAGCCCAGCACAAATTTCCTTCATTATTTCCTACTAACTGAGAATGAAATAGTAAAAGCTTTCTGTGGCAGATCCTTTGATATAGTCAGTAAAACAGCGAGTAGAAAAGTGCCTACACTCACATAAACTCATTCAAACGAGGCACATGAGGCAGATTTTTGCATTACCTCCATTTCATATGCATGAAAACAATCAGCCTTCGAGCACTGAAAACCTGCTCTTTAAAGTGTAGGTCAATAGCATTAATGTGATGTGTCAGATACTGAGAGGAGGGAGGTGAGCAAGGGATAGAAAAGTCTTTTTCCCATTTTATCAGAAAAAAAAAATACATCCCATAGCAAAACATACACTAAGATGTCCTACCTGGACTGTCTCCCAGGAGCAGCCAGGAGGGCATGGCCAAGTGTCAGCTGATCAAGTACAGTTGAAAATCCACTGTGTGATGGACCCAATGGTTCTGTGGCAAGTCACTGGTCACAGAAAGGAAATTCTCACTTTAAGTTCTGACTTTGACTTATCAAAGGGCTACAGAGAAATAGGGGAAGTGACCAGTCCAGCTATTACTAGAATTTTGATATAGCTATAAAAAAATCATTTTAAAATCTGAACAAAATTCAGTGCAAAATGTCTTACTGGCTTTATGAACCTTCTCTTCCTGCACAAACATGTGGCTAACAACATGAGAACCTTCTGGTTGTATTACTATATGGGGAAAAAAATTATACTATGTGTTTAATGGTGGGCAAATAAACACCATGAAGAAAAAATATAGATAATATAATAAAATACATAACCAAATTTTTGTCTGATAATGAAGATTTTTAGTAGGATTATTCCCCAAAATGTAAAGCCAAACATTAAAAAAATGGAGATTTAAATCCTTATCAGCTGCAGGGCCATATACAGAGATGACAGATCATGATGTTTACAGGGCAAATATGGACAGGCAGCATGCCATTTTCCATTGTTTGAATTCAAGGCTTTCAGATTCAGAAGTCTCAGTGGTATTGCTGCTACGACTAATCCATTGTGTCAATTAGCTCATTCTCATTATTTGTTTCAAGAAAGTTCCCACTATCTTCTTTAATAGTAGCAAGTTGAAACAAAGTTTGGGGCTTTTTTTGGTTGTTGTTTTTTTTATTGTTTGTTTGGTTTGGGTTTTTGTTGTTGTTTGTTTGTTTTGTTTTATTTTTTGGGCTTTTCTTTCTATTCTAGGTGCCAGCTCAGCACAGACACTGAATATTTTGTGGTTCCTCAGGACAGGTACGTCCCTTCAGACAATAACCTTGATGTAAGAGCACAGCAATTTAAATATTGGTACACACTCCTCTCTCTCTACAGGTTTGATCCACAATTGAATTCCTCATGATGATAAAGTCTTTTCCATGGGGAGTAAAAAAGAGTTTCTACACATGGACCACTAGGATGTGACTTGAAAAAAAAAGTTCACAGACGTGACCATATCATCGCATTTCTGTTTGAAGTTTTCTTCTTACCTTTTATGTCAGGATTAGAATAATCTTTGAGCAGAACTGCGATAAACTCAAATACCTGATTACAGAAACTTAGAAATTACTTTTTCAGGTAGATGTATTCTTGTAATAACCAAAATCTTAACATTAAAACCGTTGCAATAATATCCATTGAAAGAGTCTAAAACACTCTTGTACACTAAATTGTAGAATGCTGCATTCCAAGTGGCTCCATCCCAAAGACACAAGCAGATCACCCAGCAAATCAACTGCTATGATTACAGCGGTCCTCTAACTCAAAATCCAACCCTTTATTTTAAAGAAACATTTTAAAGAATGCATTTCATTCACTAAGTTTCTTTATAAGATGAAAAGGCTTTAAGATCCCATTATACAAGAAACTAAATATGAAAAAAACATTTACCTTTGCACTATCAAAAAAAAAAAAAAATTAACCAAAAGCCAGGTAGCAACCAAAAGAATGTATTTAGCAAAGAACTACTAGTATTTGAAAATAAAACAGCATGCCCTACCTTTGTCTCTTTCTCTGTACTTTTCAATTTCTTCCAGTAGCAAAACTACCTCACAAAAACCATAAATATTAAACTGAAAATGCAAAAGATGTATCAAGTCATTAAACCTCACCTCTGGATTCTCTGAGAGCCACTGCAATATTTTTCTAATGTGGAACATTTCTGATTAGATTGGCTCATGCATGTGAACTTCATAAAAGTCTGTGCAAAAGCTAACTGTCCTCATAAAATCCGAGAAAACAACTCCCTTCATTGCACTGAATAAAATACTGTTTATTTTTTAACCTGATTAAATTTTTATGACAAAACCTGACCTGATTCTTAATGTAAACAATAGATTTTTTGTACCAGCTTATTACTGAAACAGTTTAAAATGGTTTAATTTTTATTTATTTCTAAAAATACTACTTAGTTGTTATTATTATAAATAAACTTAAGCCATTGGTAAAAGAAAAAATATTAGAGACCAGTCCCAGTTTTCCCTCCACACACCAAACTACTGTTTCTTGAGCATAACAATTTGAGAGGGCAGGCACCATCTTTTTTCCCCCTGGGTCTTTCACAACAAGAAAAGAAAAAAAAAAAAAAAAAAAAAGTAAAAGTTTATAGGGACTGCATGAAAAATGCAAATGCACAAATCTTCCTTAGGAACTCTAATCTAATTCACTGCTTTTACTTTAATCCCAAAGTATTTATTCAGACTCCAATACCCTCTCACGGCAACAGTATTATCACATAAACATTCAAAAGGAAAGAATGGAAAAAGGACAAATGTGACCAAGTGACTTTCTCCCTCCCAGCCTTCAGGTATTTTCTGACTCCACATCCTCAAAGTTACTCAAAGGTATATTCACTTTTTCAATGAGCCCAAGAAGCTGCATTGGAAGCTAACAGACTACCAGAATGCTGAAGCACTATTACATTCTTTCCTCTCAAAGACAATCCCAAATTCAGGTTAGAAGCTATAGTGACATCCAAAATTTAAACAGCCAGCAGCTAAGGGAATTCCAAATTCTCTTTGCACAAATGGGTTCCAGCATCAATGCTACTGTCCCCAAGTAGCCGGCAAATGCCCCGCAGGGTCAGGCCAAAGGTGTGTCTGGTGCAGTGCTGCATCTCCAAGAGCAGTTAGAGGTGAGTCTCAGGAATACCACAGGTTCACCAATTTCTGTAGCTCTTGAACTAGAGATGCTGGACGGCAATATTTCTGATGCCTCTTTACTGAGCTGTTGCCTGTGAATTAGACAGACTCCCTTTCTGATCTGATCTGTCACCCTTAGCCCCCATCACCTCACGCCACAGCAAGTGCCAGGAGTTCACTGCTGCCTGGATATCACTGCACTTCAACTTTCTCTCTCTTCTTGTATCACAGGAATTAACAAATGACAGTTCCCAAATGTGATTTCCTAAAACTCAGCTGTCTTCCCCACACACAGTCTGTTCCTCTCCATCATGAAGAGTTCATGGCTTTATTCCTTCCTCTTACTCTGTTTAACCATCCCTAGTGACTACTAATCCATCCCTACTCTCAAATGAAGGTTTGAGAAAAGAGAAAAGGCTCAGTCATTTGCTGCAATGTAACCCACTTGGAAAAGTTTCAAAAGGAAAAAATATTTGAACACCTGATATGAAAAAAGAAAGACAAAACAGACAAAAGTTAAGTTGTGGAGCAGAAAATCCAATTGGAACTCAAGAAAAAAGTTTTCACAAGGAAAGCAAGCACTGGTGCAGGTCATCCAGCAAGTTTGACCATCTCCAGATTTCTGGAGATACTTAAAATGGAGATGAGCTGTGAGCAGCCTGATCTCAGTTGACCCTCTTTAGTTAGGAGATTGGACCAGCTGGCATTCAGAGATCTCTGCCAAACTAAATTACTACGTGACTTCAGTCACCACATTCACAAAAATAATCAAATTGGACTTTTTCCCTAGTTGCATTCTTTTTGGTTACATTTCATACCTCCCTGTGAAATTACTATAGCATTCATTATAATCCTAATATTTCTTTTTTTTTACTCTAAGCTGGATTATTCTTTGGAAGTCTTTAGGTTTGCTAGCTGTAGCATTTTGTTCCGCCAGTCTTTACAAGATTTGTTGTATTTACAGCATCACAAAAAGAAATGCTTTCTCTGGTTTTAATCTTCAGAATTACTTGCACACAGTCATGTTTATATTTTTTTTCTTTTTTCTTATCCTGAGTCATCTTTGCTGTTTGCTACTACTTCCCGGATTATAATGGTATTTGACTTGTATTTTCATAACTTACACTGTTTTGTTTCTTCTGATCTGTAATTATTTTTTCTGGGGTTTCAAAAAGTTGTATTTCTCCAGCAGAGATTTCCAGAATTCAGTGAAATAAATATATGTGATTATGATAAAATTATAAAAGATAAAATATATTCTCTAAGGGCACCCTTTCGAAACTGGACATTTACAATATAGGATAGTGTTTGGAGATAGGGAATTTTTTTACTTTCTCATAGCAGAATATTGAACTGTGACTTGGTATTTCTAAAGAGAAGACATGACTATAATTCCAAAACAAAAATTATAGCATAATTTTACTCTTTAACAGATTGTGATCTTAAGTATTTTCTTAGAAAACTTAGATTGTTGCCACCTTCTCTCTTAATATATTAGTTGTAGTGTTCTATTTTCTGGAAACCCAAGCTTCATGTCCTTACTGTGCAAGTGCTGCTACTGTCAAAATACAAATATTTAGAAATGGAGATAATGCTACTTATGTCTTCAAGGAACAGATCACATGAAGTACAAGGAAATTTGTAGGACTTAGATCTACTTGGCCCAGGGATTGACTTAATAGTTCTTTTTCAACTCTAAAATTAGGACTCTGAAAATCAATTTTTATTATTTTTAAATAATAGAATTTTAAGAGGTTGGAATGGACCTTAAAGACCATGTAGTCCCAACCCCTATATAATGCATATTGAAATAAAGGCATGCTTAAAAGTGCCTGGAGTGATAGTTTTCTAACTATTTAAATGGTTGACATTTGTTACAACTCTGACAAAAAACTCCAACTATAACTAAAAACAGGATAAAATGGTGAATAGGGGAGATTTGTCTAAGAGGCTATATAGCAAGGTACACTTTTAGGTAAAGAACCAAGTTACATGCTTTTTAAAAAAAATTTAGTAAGTAAACCAAAGATAAAATACCTGTTTAAATAGTGAGTCCTTTTTACTGGAGTAATGTGGCTGTCTTAAAGTTTTGAATCTAAGGTAATAGGGCACTACTTAAATAACAAGCATTAAGTTAAAGCTACTCTTGGAATTATTTTTGTGGTCTCTTTTACTGATTTAATTGTCCACGTTCTCTCTGTTAGTTTTGTTGCCTCATTCTGAACTGTTTTCTCATGCATGCCTTGAGTAATGATATTACTACTAGATAGGTGGTATTCACTAGAATGTGAAGCTGTGATATTACTACTGTATCCCTGTGACTTGCTGTGAATGTGGCAGGGTAGAAAATGCAAGTGGAATATTATCTTGTATTTTTCATGCTTTTGTAATGATAACTTTTCATTGTTGTGTATGACCGAAGTTGAATAATGGAACTAAACTGTTACTTGGTATCTCTAAAGAATATCTTTTCATAAACAAAAATGGTTGCATAATTTTAATGTCTAACATCTCATACTTTAACATTATGGTGGTATTTTAACATTATTACAATGCATCAGAAAGTTAGACTAATGTGAACTTTTCTGCTATCTGTAGGATTCGCTAGCTGAAGTTGAAGAGAAGTATAAGAAAGCTATGGTTTCCAATGCTCAACTAGACAATGAGAAAAACAACTTGATTTACCAAGTGGATACTTTAAAGGATGTTATTGAGGAGAAAGAAGAACAGATAGCGGAGTTCTATAGGGTGAATGAAGAAAAGTCAAAGGTATTTTTTTTCTAAATATAAAGTACAGACATCTGAACTACTTAGTAAGAACAGTTGAAAATACTCAGAGTAGCTTTACTTGTTAGTATTGGGCTTAAGTCTTTATGGCATTTTTTCTCTCTACAGTTTATTAAATAAAATCTTCTGTGTAGTAAGTGTCTGGACAACTTATTTAAACCACTTCAGTGGTCTTTTAACTACTTGGTAGGTATAGTTTCTCAAATCCTTGCAGCAATTTCTTACATAACTCAAAATAAATATAAATAATTGATTTCTTTAATACAGGAATTGGAAAGACAGAAACACACCTGCAGTGTTCTGCAGCATAAGCTGGATGAACTTAAAGAGAGCCTTCGACAGAGAAATGAATTGATAGAGGTATGCTCAGATGAGTGTAGGATAGAACCTGTGCAAATAAATGTGGTGTAAGATTTGAATGGGAATCATACACAAAACAAGATTAAATACTATCTTGCATTTTTAAGAAATAATGATCTTGTTTTAGTGTGTAGAATTTAAGCTACTAATCCTCCTAAATTTATGAAGCTGAAAATGTCTCTGCAAGGTTTTCAAATGTATTACATCTTGCAAAGCCTTTAATTCTTGTGAGAAACTGTGGTTCTCTCATGAATGTTACTAGTATCTTTTCTTTGTTGTGAGGGCAGAATTAATATTTGTGTGGCCAAAATAATTTTCCATAGCTAAAAGTTCTGATGCATGGATAATACCAAATGTTATTCTTTGCCTTTCCCTAAAGTTTCCATTTCCGTTATTTCAGATTTTTATGAGTATCAACAGTTGAAGTTTGCCATACTGAATATTTGTTTGCTTACCCATCAAGCATAATACACAGCAATACTGGTCAGCATGTTATTGGGCCACAACCATTTTGCTGGGTGTGCAGTGTGTTCTTTTCCCCTCTCACCTGGTTCCTTTTCCCCTTTTCCCTTTTATTTCTGGAAATAAACCCACCCACTGTGAAATCCCAGAGTCTTCATTTCAAAATGGTCCACAAAGTATATATATAAATGTGTATTGTGTATACTGGGTGTCCATTTCCCAATTATTTTAGTTGGAACTTGTAGTTCAATTATTACATAATTTTCCCACTATCTCTTCATTGCAGTAAAAATTTATTATCTTTAAGTGTATAGGCCAAAGTCTCCTACTATCATTTTCAAAAACTGTGTAACAGTTCATTGATCCTTTATTTTTTCACTATATTCTTGTGCTCTCTGGGTGGTGGGTACTGTAACTCAAAATGGTTTCTGAGAAGTCCCAGTTCTGTTTTAGAAGCATTATGCTTCATGAACTTGATATGACTTAATAGCAGAAGAAAAGGATTAAGATTATCCTAAATATCAGCATTTTGAGTTAGCATAAATTCTGACAACCAAAAACCCTAAAAAGTTCCGTTGTGGCTCTGTTGCTTGCTCTGTTATCTTTGACTTCAGTGAGAATTAAAGAACAACTTTGCATGTTCTTGTTTGGGATTTTGCTTGGGTTTAAGTATATGAACCAAGAATATACAGTAGATTTTTCTGGAGTGTTTACTTTGGTAGAATGTAGCATGTGTCAAATAGTCACAAATGCATTCAGTCCCTTTAAAGATTTGACTCGTATTTGCCACCTATTGTGTCTTTTCCCCATCTATTAACACTAACAGGACACAAGACTATGTTTGTCTTCTGTCAACCCACCCCAGACATAAAATTAAGTTAAGCCATCTTTGGTTGGATTTTTCAAATTAACTTTTAAGTAATCATTCAGAAGAGTCCATAAATTTTAAAATTTTTCACAAAACTTCTGGTGATCTGCGTGTGCATAAATCTTTAAGCAGTTCCAATTTATAACGCTCCTTTCATGTTTGACAAGCTCTGGAGAGCTTTGTTATCCCACTTCAAAATGCAGCAATTTCAGTATTCCAAAGAATGTCAAAGCATGGGGACATCTGAACAAGTCACAATTTATTAACAATTTAACAAACATGCAAACATATTCTGAAGACTAATAGATAAAAAATGTGATGGACTAAACTGTACTGCTTTCAAGACATCCAAGTAATTTCTTTATTAATTTAATACATTTAAATAACCAGCTTAAATCAATACATATAGTATTTTTTCTTTATTTTAGCATCCTGCAATTCACTGGAACATAACAAGCATTAATTAATCACATAAACAGAATAAAAATTACCCATGTGAATGCTGGGATAATTCACTATGCTTACAATTTGAGTTACAACATTTTTGATAGGAAGTACACTAGCTTTCAGTCTGTAGGCTAAATATTTAAACTTGCAAAGTTTGAATTTCATACCCCTGAAAAATTAACTTGACAAACACAGACAGCTTTCACAGTAAATTTTCACACTGACCAGTAAACTTCAAACAAATCACAATCTTGGTCTCAAAAGTGTTGACATAAAAAAAACACCTTCAGACTGCAAATACTGTTTTTTAAAAAGTAAGTGCTATTTTTCTGTTATTTTTCTTAAACTAGAGTCTAACCATTTAAACATACAGCATTCTTTGAGTACATTAAAACCAAATCATTTTCAGAGGTCTGTACTGCCAGAACTACTGCTCCAAAATTTCAATGCCCATATATCATTTTATATGAAATAAGACCAGTAACTCTTACTCCAGGCAAATTTTATGTCCCTGACACCGTGATCCAGTGAGGAAAGATAAGAACAACCTGGCCAGTGGGAAAAGAAAGAAAAGCACTGCAGCTTTGTGCTCTCCCTCCAAAAGTGAGCCCACTCCAAAGCAGATCTCAGCTGAGCTTCTGTTCACGTTACTGGTAATCTGGATGCATGAACGTATAAAGAAGGAAAGCTGGGTGCTGAGAATATTTCACACTGCAACCGTGAGGCAATATTCACAGGTCCCTTTGACTAAAATGCAATGAGAACTTTGAATTTAGTTCCAAAATAATCATGTGCTTGTAACAGAGTAACACACCATAGTGAACTCTGGGATACACTTTCAGGCCAAACACATGCAAACAAAAGATGGTATCTACCCAAGCACAGTCTGATAACGACAAGGATTCTTTGAAGTCCTAACCCAGCATTATCTCTGAAAGAAAAACAGGATCATATCTTTTAACTGCATTTGTGAAGTCTTCTGTCTTCCAGAAAGTGAACTTAGAAATTCAAATTCAGGATTTAGTGGGGAAATATCCTACTTTTGCATGCATCCCCTTAAGAAGCTGCTCAACACCACCATGCAAGATAAACACTGTACAAAAATCAAGGAAAGCAGGAAGAACAAGACACAAAACTTATGCACTTAGGTCCTTGAGATGTAAAAAGTTCTAACTGGAGAAGGGACACCTTGGATGCAGAGATGGAGGGTCCAGTGCCTCTGGGAGGCCAGCCACCTTCTGCCCTGGGCAAGGCTTGCCAAAAGAAGCCCTTGGAACTGGCAGGAACCCTCTGATCTTGAGCTACCATCCACCAGGGCAGGGCAGGCACCATCACTGACAAAGCCATGAAATCAGAGAGACCAACTAAATAGAAAACAAATTTATTTCTGCTCCTGTTCGTCCCTGTGCCTAGAGATTAACAAAAAAGCCACTAGGGACAGCATCTACCAGCATTTGTGCAGACCCCTGCTGCTTGGCAAGTACCACCTGAGAGGACACAGCTTGCAGGAACAACTGCTCCTCCCTGCTGCTTTTTTCACTTGCAGGGTGTTCCACAAGTGGCCTTTACAGCAGCTTGAAGTGACCTACAACAGCACAGCAGCCACCTGAGCCAGGGCAGGGCAAGGCTGGTGCCCCATGGCTGGGAGCAGAAGGTGTTGGAGGACAGGGATGAAGCTCCTGCCCTGTCAGTGTCAGGGCCTTGACACCTGTGCTTGTACCTGGGTGCAGGTGTCAAGATGCTGTAGCAGCCAGAGCTGAAGGGGCAGCTCCATCTGGAGCATCTCTCTGGAGCTCCCACTCCTGACACAGCGGCCCCAGCACAGGGCACGGCTGAGCCCCTCAGCCCTGGGGAAAGCCTGGGCAAGGGAGGGCAAAACACTGCCCGGAGCCAGGGCTGAGCCAGGGGAAGCAAGCAAGGAACACAGAGGAGGAACACAGAGACCCCAGGAGCAGCAGTCAGGGTCAACCCACCACACATCTGCGGTAAACACCCCTAGACCAGCTGGAAGCAATGCTGAAAAACACTCCACCACACTCAAATGTTGCTGTTCACCCTTGTGGGCTATCATCCACACATGTCAAAGGCAGACACACAGGTGCAGCATAAAAATATCAAACAAGAAGATAATTTGGGGTTTCTGTGTTAAGCCATCAGAGTTTTGGAAAATGGTGTGGCAAACAGTGCTGGCTTTTAAAGGACATGTCCCAATTCTAAAAATTTAGAGATTAATTAAAATTCCTTGTTCTTATTGGAAATAGTGTGGCTATAAAAGTACAAAAGTTAACCAGAAATTCAAGGTCTCATACAACTTTGCAACTATATCAAAGTCATTAGATCTCAATCAAATAAGCACTTTGCTTGGAGCCTACCTTCCACATTTTCCCAAGTATCTCTTATTGAAAAGTATTTTGTTGATTTGTAGGGTTTTTTTTTAAATAACAACCCTATTTTTTTCCTTCTTCCTCTCCCTATTTCTTTTTATGAGCTCCTATCCTACCACTACCAAAGTCCATCCTCCAGTATCATAAATACCATTAATTTCAAATAAAATAAGGCTTTGATTTTGAGAAAAGATTACTCTCATGTATTACAGGTAGTTGTGCCCTCTGACACATCTGCTATCCCAAAAGAATTCCCAGCCAAACTAGCAAACCACTCCTACAATGCTCCTAGGGTCCTCCCAAGACACCCAGTATGATAGTACTTGGCTGCCAAAACTATTTTGGGAATTGTTAACATGCTGTTGAGTGTCTTCATTGCAGGAACATCTGATGCCCAGAGCAAGGAGGAAGGAGAAATGCTGAGAGCCACCAAACACTCCTGACACAAGAGGGTAAGAAAAATTTCTCCCATGAGAAAGAGCAGTGGGGTTTAGTCCTGTGTGTATCCCAGGCCAGGCATTTCCACTACTTTTTAAACTAATTTACTTTTACTAGCCTGACCACTAAACATCTGAGCAAACAATAATTTATCCTTTCCATTACCAAGTATTTCCATTAGTGACTTATTGGAGAAATGCACTGAGTAACTGCCAATGCAGTTTGAAGAATGTTGCACTATCATTTACAAACACAACCGCCTCAGAAAATAACCCCATCATTTGCAACAACTGGGTATTGGCAGCCATATCAGAATTATAACATAAGCCACCAGTAGATATTTATTAACTTTACTAGTCTAATAGATAAGATTTTTAAGGCATTAATGTAAATTTTATTTAATATAGTTTTCCTTTAATGTATTTTATATTGGGAACAAAAAATTATTTCATTGCATATTATTTAAAAGCTTATTAAAAACCTGTCAGCACTTGAGTTGAAGTTACTTACTAATTAGAAATTCTTCAACTGTTTCTTTAAAGTCCATTGGAATAGTGCTAACAGTTAAGTACTTTTAAAAAGAAGATATCCAAAAAGTTCTTATGTTACTAACATTTTATTAAAATTTAATCTGCAAGGAAGCTGAGAGGGGCATAAAAACAAGTTCATTTTGTTACAGAGAAAACTGATTCCCTTTGCCTCCTGAGCTTAGGTCCAAATGACCACATTAAGATTTAAATTTAATTGAGTAAAATAAAAGTGTTCACCCCAACCACGCAATTATAATTAAGAATATTCACACTACATCTGAATGTTCTCATATGTATTCATGGAACAATTTATACAAATTAGTTTTCTATCAGCTTCAGTATTTTGGAATACTAAAAAAAGATTCCACTAACCAAAAAAGATGCAGTAGAGTAATGGGAATGCATTTATTAAACATATTAAACATATATTTCCTTTACATTTGGCAATTTGATTCTGAATGCTTTTTGAGACAACTGTATATGAACAAAAATCCATTAACTTATCTACACATATCAAAATACACAGTGACTTTATAAAACCTATGTTCTTACTATTCTCTAAGTCATAATTTCTCACTAATTTTTATTCAGTGTCATTGGTAATTTTAAGTACTGAGACAACAACTCCAGGTCTTTCATCATGGCCCATATACGAGCCATTCCAATTTGTTTTGACAGAGTTTTTACAGCCAAGCAAGTAGGATTTCCTGTAAGAGAGATACTGAATTTTGAACATACTCTTCTACTGTTCATCTGAATTTTACAAACAGTAAAAAAGCCTTTCAATTACATGATGCAAACTTAGAGCTTCACTGATAAAAACCTCTATATTTCAAGGTACTTTAGAAGCAACAGTCTTCTCTATGTCAGAACGCAAAATTTTAAATGCCTTTAAGAATAGTCTCACTCTTATGAAATATTTTCCCCCAGAAATCTTAGGCATCACAGCAAGTGATACAAAAGTAAAATGGCACTGATGAGCAATCACTGACTGAAAATACAGTTTTGAAACTAAAGCACAGAAATGTTTTTTTCTCCTGTACAAATTTACACCACTTCTTTGAACCTCCAACTTTCTTTGATCTTGCAAAAAGATTTTTTATAACATTTCACAGATAAAGATGTTAAAATCTATACTCTTACAAAACACGACCAAAAGCCCTATAATCTGCCCTTTATAGACAACCTCTTTAGAGATTTTGTCTAATCCCCATTATCAACATCTCTCAATCTTTAATACACAAAGTCTGGAATTCAATTCCATACTTCTTTGAGGCAATTTGAGTTGACAATGTTAAACTTTGTAAAATAAAAATTCTAAGAACATAGGAATTACCTTAAGGAATATACTTGCTTTGTCTTCCAATTGAAAATATCAATAGAGAAAGTATGATTTATTCCAGGAAAGCTGATAACACAACTCAGTATGAATGATAAATGAAGACTGCATTTATTACACCAGCTTAATGTCTTTTGTTGCAGAACAGTGTCATGTTTCATAACAATAATTATAAATTTCAGGTCAGTTTAGCTGTTCGAGGTTATACATTTGTGACAGCCATCTAGTTGTGTTTCGATAGAAATCACAAGTTCAATGTTGTGTCTGAAGGTTCAAAAATATTGTTAGTGTACTCTAATTTTACTTTTAAAGTAAAAAAAATAAATCAGAACTTCTGAAACAGTATTTCCTAGAATACGTTCATAACACCAACAGCTGGGCTCATAATTAAGTGCATTTTTTTTTTAAAAATGCATTTCTATTGCTGTTAGTTATATTTAGGATAAATAAATAAGTGCCTGCATTTCAAGCTATGAAGTTACAATGCCTGCAGTGCAGCTGTCTGCACAGGATCCCTCACTGGCTCGAGCCAGGCATTCTGGCACTGGAGTACTAATACCCAGCTTGGCAAACCAGCACAGGCAGACACTGTCAAATAGGATAAGTGGGAGGTTGGGGGTATAAGGGATATGGGAGATGGCATCTATTTTTAAGAGATGGTTAGTTTAATTATCTATGAAGTTATTGATCCTGAGTTAGGAAGCAGCTGAGCAAGTGCTTTAAAGAAGGCTGTGAGCAGCCAGCTCGTGATTAAAAGAACACTCATGCCCTTAAAGGAAATTGGAAAGCAAAAAATACTTTGGCAGTTGGGAAGTGCACTTTAAGTAGAATAGAAACAAAAACTTAAAATATTCATGTCTGTGTGTGCCAAGTCTACAGTAGATTTTCTTCATACAGGAAATTCCACATGACTTTAAATACAAAATTTTAGAAATATTTCCCTAGATTTCTCACTAAATTTCCTCAAAATGACTAATGTTGCAAGATGTTCTATCTTGTAGAGATGCGTATTGGCCAAACAATTAGTTCCTGGTCAAATCATTTTCCCATGAACCACAGAGTGGGCACAAAGGTGTTTTGTGCACCAGGAAGATAATAAATGTTTATGTTCTGTGAAACAGAATAATAGTTTAGACCCAAAAATGTCAACATCTAGAAATCCAAATGTTTAACCTCATTCTATAAGAGAATTTCCTTTTTTTTTTTTTTAATTTTGGTTTTTAAGGTGAGCTCCTTTAACCAGTGACTCAGTTCTTCTAATAAATTTCTAAATTCAACACCTATGACTCCAGGTAGAGTTACTCCAAGATCCTGTCAACATCACTTTTCCAGTCTCTTTATGTGAACACACACAGTTAACAAGCAGCAAGGAAATCATTTCAGTTTGAATTATAAACCAAATGCTGCTATTTCTCACTCCCTAAATACCCATAAACTGAGCTGTGACTCAAAACTCACAATGCAAATCTAAGATACATAGTAAACAGAGTTCCTTATCTGCAATATTCTACGGCCAAAGTCTCATTTACATAGCAAAAGACTGCACACTTATCCTCTTCAAACAGAGGGCAGGGCTTGTTTACACAAGGAAATGTCCACACAGTTCTGTGGCTATGGTTATTGTGGAACTTCTTGTAAACAGATCAGAAAAAAATGCCCCTTTCTCCTCACTTGCTGCTGCAAACCATTTGCCAGTGAAAAGCCTTGGTCAATTTGCTTAGGGCAGCATTTCACCACTTTCTTTTCAGAGTTTATCTATGCAGACATACCAATTGAGTTTTATGTTGGTTAGCATAGGTATCAATAGCAGGACAGGCACGAATCTGATCACATCCCAGCAAAATAGGCTGGAGGGGTGAAGCTCAAGTCACCAATGTTTCCAACCCATCAGTCCCTGAAATAGATGTGGGAAAACCAGCCTGGATATGTGTGTGCATGTCAGTCACACTTCCCCAGTACCCACCACTCCATACCTGGAGAAGTCAGATTTGGCAACTCAGCATGACCCACTATTAATGAACTGTTACTTAAACTATTACTGAGAGCCATCTTTACAACTATTTTAATTTTATTAATGTGTGCTTAAACACTAGTTCTCAAATATTATGATTAGTGGGTCCTTTCAAACTCAGAATATTGCATGATTCTATAAAAATTAAACACATTAGGCAGAATAATTTATTACACAAAGGAACTGTGCCACGGGTCCTGAGACAGTAGTAATTCAACCGAAGCCAAATTTGAATACTTGGCTCCTCTCTCAACATTTATCTTAATTATTTTTCATTTTGGAAAACCTGTGTTTGTATTCCTTCATGCACAAACCTTCAAGACATACTTTGAAAGCACAGGCAGACTTTCAAGTTAATGATTAATAGTGAGTAATAAATATGTGTGCAGAAGAAAACTCCAAGCCTTTACACTGGGAGGGTCATTTTAGTTACTTCCAAATTACTGATCCTTTCCTGTTTCATTAAAAAGCTTCATGAAAATCTTAATCCCAACCTTTCTACTTTTTAGCCCTATAAATTCAGGAAGAATGTACAAGTTGCTGCTTTGAATTTAAAATGAAATAATTCTCACTTGGAGATATTTTGAACATTCAGAGGGTTAAAATACCTTCTCTATGAAGTACAAAGTAAACCTCCACAATCCTTCTGGTTCAAGTACACACTTCTAGATATGCCAGATCCAACATGTTTATCAGGCATTATCTAATCAAGTATTTATTCATTCATTGCAGCAAAAAAATTTTACCTCAATACACTATTATATTGACACACATATATTCCCAAGCTCTACTAATTTCTTTAAAATTTCATAATTACAAATAGCTTTTTCCTTGAAGGCCACAAAATAGGATTACTTTTGTGATAAATGGCTATTTTTGACACATGGTATTACAAAAGAGTCCATAAAAATTATTTTTATATAAACAGACTTGGGGGGTTGAAAACTTTTCTTTTACCCTAATTTCCCTCAAAAATCACTTTATTCATTTCTATATGCTTTTGTATTATAAAAGAAAGTGTCAAAGACTTATATTTGAAAACTTCTATTTGAAAATTTCTAAATAAAGTCCTATTTTGACTATCCAGTTGCAGAAGGATTGCCTAAATTTTTAGTTCTTGTATGACAAAAACACAAAAAAATAAATAGTTATCCAAGTACAAAGAAAAATATTCCAAGAAAAGACAACCACTATTGGTTCTAGGGAGAGTGAAATGATTGGGTGGCTCACCCAGCATTGCGTAACCAAGACTTGTCCCAGATCAGGTGTTAACAGTTAATTTAGGTGTCTTTATTTTGTGAATATAAAAACCCAACAAGTGCTACTCACATTAGCACTGAAGTGCATGATGCAATTCAGAGTCCAGTTTCACCTCAGACAAGTTTCAAAAAAACCCACAAATCATCATGAAATTCAGAAACCCACAATAACATGAACTGAATGTTTCCAGCAGAAAATTATTTTCCTTGAAGTCAGCTAGACAAGCAATTCCTGGATGTCCTAAGACAAAATATGCTTTTCTCCTGTCCCTGTGTGTATAGCATGGGCTGTTTTTGAACAGCTACACAAGTGCCTTGCTCAGCAACAAGCTCCGTGCTTATCGTACTCGAGGCTGCACTGAACACAGCAGTCCATAAAACAACACACACCAATGTTCTATGCAGCACAAAACAGACAGATTTTAATAACAAAGTGATAGGCATCAAGGAAAAATTGCCTAGGAAGTGCCTGCAGACAGGTCCTCCTTTGAACCTCTTTGCCATCCAACCTGCAGTTGTTTACCAGTCGGATACAACTTGCAGATGTGGAGAGTCCCCCCGCTGGCAGGCTAAAGAGGGGTCAGGATCTGGGTAGGAGAAATGTAGCTCCTCTCATTACTCTTCCAGACAGCATTTCACCCAGCCAGGCATCAAGGCCACAAACATCAAAGATTCACAACTTGTTCACTATCCGCACCCAGAAAAGTCTGCAGAAGTTTTTGTGAGAAAAGCAGCTGGACTGTCAAGGACAGTTTGCTCCTACAATAAACTCTGTTTTAAGGTCTCATCTAACTACTACCTGCCCAGCTTTATTTTCATTGTCCATTTCCAAAAAAAGCTGGTCAATTTACGAACAACTTTACTAAGGACCTTAAGAACACCTCAAAAGTTCATCTTGGCAAGGCTCAACTACTGAAGTTTATCGACACAGGAGGATAGAGCTGAGAAGCACTTCACTTAAATGAAGTTAAATTTGTCCATTTGCCAAAATGGAAAGTGGTAAACAGGTATTTCTGTATTTTATTTTATCAGAAGCTAGAAATCTTGGTTTTGGAATGCTGTTATCAGCTATATACCAATGCTACTGGCTTTCTCATTAATGGATTTCTCTCGCCACACACCTGCCAGAAACAATTTCCAGAAATACCTTTTTCACCAGCAAAAGTACAACACAATATAAAAATTCCTCAGCATTTTTCACCTATAGGAACTTTTATATTTTTCAGTTTTTAAGCTCTCTTAGATGTTGGTGGTCACAGAAACTCCAGATGTCAGAACAAAAAGGTCTGCTAAATTTCAAACCAGAGTATGCACAGAGTATGCACCAAAATACAGCTTACTATACAGTACCCTCATTCTGTGCCTAAATTCTTGACAGGACAAAGCAGTCATGGCAATGCCACACAGACAAAAAGGTACAGTAGAGCAAACCATGCACAAAATGATTACAGGTCAGGTCTACATTAGGAGTGCCTTACCAATATAGCCACCTCTTTCATTCAAGAGGCAACTACACTTACAAAGATATCAGAATCACTGAAAGGCTGAGATTGGTAGGGACCTCTAGAGGTCATCTGGTCCAAAACTCTGTTTACCCTGGGCCATGACAGTGTCCAAGCAGCTTTTGAGTAACTCCAAGGACAGAGACTCCACAGCTTCCCCTGGGATGTTATACTCTGTATTGCACTCTGCATCAATACAGAAAAGCTATAATACAAACCACAGAAAGCCAGTTTAGGTCCACTTTAATGCTCTAAAGGCTGTTCCTAGCAAAAAGCTAGTGGTAACCAGCACACCTTTCCATCTTTCTTCACAACTAAATCCCTCCTATGCTACACAGAGGTCATGCAGGTAGATAAAGGTGATATTAAATATCAACTTGCTCTATCATTTGTGATGCATCCCATCAGGCAATGACATCAGCAACATGGATACCCAGGCACCAAGCCTGAGCTGCCCTAAAATACACAAAGTCCATGAGTGGAAGTACCTCATACCATTCCTACATATCTGCTCATCACTGGCAACTATCACACTAATTTGGTCTACAACAGGGGAGAAGGATTCTCCAATAATAAATTTGTGATTACAACAAGACTATTCTAAGACAGGATATTCATCTCAGCACAGAGTGTTCCTACCCAGCTCACACAGAATAATATGGATGATCACTGCAATGGAAAAGTAGTACCTTGTCATTTTTCATTTGCAGGAGTAGCAACTATCTTTTTGGTGAATGTTTTCCTGGCATCTATTGCATAATGCCATTTTTCTAGTACCTGCTGGTCTACCTTTACTTCATGCAGTATGCATTGTGTGGTCCTAGAAGGCCACTAAGGAATAGTAAAGAAATTGTGTTATGATAATTTGAATGGTACAGCTTGGGAGGAAATAAATCAGAAAACTCATATGACGTCATAGAAATTAACAGGAATTAATCAGAATTATTAACAAAAGAAAGTACAAAACCGCAGCATTCCTCCATGAAAAATACTATTTCAAAAGCTCCATTTTGTCTCCATGGAAACACACAGGAATAGCTAACAGAAACTATTAAAAGTATTTAAAATATGTGTTCTTAGCAAGAAGTTACATGGACCGTGAAGATGAACTGCAACAGACTCAGATCAGATATTAAATATCAACTTGCTCTATCATTTGTGATGCATCCCATCAGGCAATGACATCAGCAACATGGATACCCAGGCACCAAGCCTGAGCTGCCCTAAAATGCACAAAGTCCATGAGTGGAAGTACCTCATACCATTCCTACATATCTGCTCATCACTGGCAACTATCACACTAATTTGGTCTACAACAGGGGAGAAGGATTCTCCAATAATAAATTTGTGATTACAACAAGACTATTCTAAGACAGGATATTCATCTCAGCACAGAGTGTTCCTACCCAGCTCACACAGAATAATATGGATGATCACTGCAATGGAAAAGTAGTACCTTGTTATTTTTCATTTGCAGGAGTAGCAACTATCTTTTTGGTGAATGTTTCTGATTCTGGTGAATCTATTGCATAATGCCATTTTTCTAGTACCTGCTGGTCTACCTTTACTTCATGCAGTATGCATTGTGTGGTCCTAGAAGGCCACTAAGGAATAGTAAAGAAATTGTGTTATGATAATTTTAATGGTACAGCTTGGGAGGAAATAAATCAGAAAACTCGTATGACGTCATAGAAATTAACAGGAATTAATCAGAATTATTAACAAAAGAGAGTACAAAACTGCAGCATTCCTCCATGAAAAATACTATTTCAAAAGCTCCATTTTGTCTCTATGGAAACACACAGAAATAGCTAACAGAAACTATTAAAAGTATTTAAAATATGTGTTCTTAGCAAGAAGTTACATGGACCGTGAAGATGAACTGCAACAGACTCAGATCACTTTTCACAAAATAGGAACACCAGGTTCTCACCAGCAGAACACACTGGGCTACAGTTCTAAGTACCAGCAGAGGTAGTAAAGACAATTCTTATATTAGAACACGAAAAAGACTTTAAAGGACAGACATTATTTCATCACAACACCACTAGCACTCTGTCTTAGAGGGCATTTTACTTCCCAGTAGATCTACAGAGAAAACTAACAGGAAGCCAAAAGCAAAATAGCTAAAATGTTCCTCTGCTTTCAGCAAAGTAATTTTCTCTCATATCCAAGTTTTATTAAACAGTTTTCTTTTAAGCTTTCTGACATTTGAGGAAAGAAGTAAATGCACAGAAAACAGTTCCTGGTAATAATCAATAATTATTAATGGTTGATTGGGAGGCATGCTGGGGGTTGGGTTTTTTCTCCTTTTTCTTAAATAAGGGGGAGAAAAAACCTTTGAAAATCTCAAGTTTTTCACACTTCTAGGCAAAGACATGCAATTTATCTTAGAAGAAGTATAATCCAAGTTGAATTAACAATGAGTTAAAGTAAGAATTTCTTTCAAGTCTTTAACCAAGACACTGCTCTCATCGAGGCAAAGAGTAAGAGGCTGCAAGAGAAATGCCTGGGAAGCATGGTTAGTACCTTCCCATCACCAGATCTCCAAAATTGAACCTGGGGAAAAAAAAATCCAAAACAGGAATTGGGGCTTCCTTCAGGTGCTGTGTCATCCCATGGCACAAAAGAGAAACAGTGTCTGCATTGAGAAGGAAGAGCAAGAGGGTCAGCAGCAACAGGACCGAGAACATATAGATCTGCACATGCTGTCAGATAACATGTTGTCAATACAACAACAGTGCCCTTGCAAAGAGAATTTCCCTAGAGCTACCCTAGGACAAGAGAAACTTTACCTGGCCACATCTGGAACAGAGCACATCTGGCAGAATAGAGACAGTTCACAGACATGAATGCAGAAGTTTTAATTCTCTCCAGACATCTTTAGCTCAGATCCCAAACAGTGGTGCACATCTAAAATTCTGAAGGCCAAATTGAGACTTAATAACCCTACAGTAATAATAATGTTATGGTACATAACTGCTATACTTGGCTGTTCTCCACTTACTGATTTATGAGAAACGATGACTAGTTCAGCCCTCTGGAAAAAAAAAAACCAAAACAGATACTTCATAGGAAGAAGTGGATTTTTTCGTTCTAAAAGATAAATAAATAACAGGATGAGGAAGATATACAGGATGTGATGCTCCATTAGCAAACATCACATCTGTTACTCATATTTTAATATCTTCTCTGCCACCCTGAAGCATACCATGTGCAATTAAGAGGAAATTGCAATGCAATTTTAAAAATAAATTATTGTCAACAGTCATACGGTACTAAGCCAAATGCAAATCACTAAATCAATTCAGCACCAGTTTAAAAAGTTTCAATTGATCCTCAATTCATTGCTATGTTATTATAACATCTTATTAAATGCACCCACCACTTTAAGACTCCCTCATTTCATTTGTGATTACAGCAAATATTGATTGCAATGGTGGCCTGGAGACAGTTCCGAAATGTGCAACTGCAATCCCTGAAGGCAGAGCTTAGTGACAATATTCTGTTCCCATGTCTGCCCTTCAGACAGACTCAGCACAGATATAAAAATTCAATCTAATATTTTACTGGTTCAAATGCATACCTGCTTGAGTTTTATTAAATTAAGCAGAGAAATTTGTCATGCTTTTTTAATATAAACCTTAATCAGTTTATCTTTAAATACTGTTCGGGAAACTGCTTCAAAGCAGCTCTGAAAACAGTCTAAAAAGTGAATCACAGTCTCAGAGTACAACTAAGAGCATTGTAATTTCTTCTCCCTGTTTTTTTTTGTTTTTTTTTTAAAGACAACACATACAGACAGCAGAGGGCATAGCCAGTTTGGCAAAAGCTGTGCTCATCTAAATACAGTGACAGACTACACCTCTCTTTTGACATCTGCCCCTGCTGCTGTATGGCAGTGACCTCCTTCATCTCATTCTTCCTTTACATCAACCCCCCTGCTAAGGGGCATCTCCAGCATTTCTCTCCAAAACCTACAATGAGTTCTATTCCCACAAGATGCTGGCACCCAAAGCTTCTTCACACCTTTCTTGCCAGGTTAAGGGAAAGCCTAGCAGAGTCCTCATGCACAAACTTAAAACCCAGGCCAGCCTCCCTGCAGCTCCTAATGTGACAGCTCTAAATAACATATTGTCCACAAAGTTCCTCCTATCACAACCAAGTTGATACACCTAAATTTGATCATGAATTTGCATGTACTTCAACAAAGAATAAAAATAACATGAATTTTAATTTTCACACAAATAGATTAGTCCTGTGAATATATCCAGAAGAACAAAGAAGTTTAATTTTCACACAACTAGATTAATCCTGCGAAATATATCCAGAAGATTTAGCTTGTCTAAACACCTGGTGTATACTCCCTAGCTGGTTATTTAGAATTATGGGGATCTAACCATGGGATACAGCCTGGGTTTTTTTAGAGACACTTCTAACTTTCAACAGAGAATTCAGTCACACCTTGAACCCATTTGCATTAGAAGACTATGCAGAGCACAAATGCCACATATGTGCACTCCAAACCAACCTACTGCACACACCAGTCTATTAAAAATGGACCTAAAATCAAACAGCTATAGGTTGGCATGAGGCCCAAATTAATATACAAGTTGTACCTTATTACACGAGAGCACCATCAGTACCACTCGCAATTTTATCACCATTGGAACACAATTGTCATTTGTTCCAACAATTTTATTTAGTTGTATGTGATCTAGCCACAGACACTATATCTGCACAAGCTGATTAAACAGTAGCAACGAATATTCCCAGGCACTGGAATCAAATTAACTTTTTTGCAATTCATCCATTTCCACACCAGGAACAAAATTTCTTCAGGCCAGATCTTGTGTGAGTGTGAATTGGCTCAGAATAGCTGACATGAGCTTCCACAATGCATCTACAGATCAAGCTTGGATGGACTGCATGGACTATGCCAACTACTTAATTCATATGGCATAGTACATACAGATTTAAAAAAATCTAGTTAGATTTTCTGCAACTTTATTCTTATCAAAATACCTCAATAAAGCAGTCAAACCTCCAGAAATTCTCAGTAGAAGTGGATTACATTTTTCTGTAGGCACAGTTGGATGCTGAAAACTCTTAAACAAGGCAAAGCAGAGTCATAGCATGATCACTTTCACCATCTGGTGCAATAGCTATTGGCCTAAGAGTGAGTAATAATTATAGCAATCCAGTCAAATTATAAATAAAGTCAAAACTGAATGCTGGTATAAACAGACACTAACATGGCAACACTCTCGCTGTCTGGCACAGGTATCACGTAGCACCCGGTTCAGTCTGTAGAAATCTGTGGATCCACTTGTGAATTGGCATTTTACACAGAAATGGACCTCCTCTACCACCAGCCCTTCTTCCACAGGCTGTTCTCCAGTCTAGGTTTCACCACCTGTAACTGTAGCACATACCCTTGAAAGAGAAGGACATCAAGCCACTGAAAATTAGTGGAGAAATATAAAGAGGCTATTCTTCTGCAGGCTCTTTTCCGCTACAATAAAAACACAATGTCTGTAAGTATACCATATACATTTTGGGCTGCTTCTCTTCATTTTATTTCTAGTCTGGTCTCATGATGTGAACATCCATTAGTAGAAAAAGAGCATGCTTTTTGTTTAGTTTTGCTGGTGAGGAATCCAGTGTCTGCGATTCAAGGTCTGTGATTAAAAATGCAAGTTAAAACTGTGGTAAGAGGTTTGCTTCAGCTAAGCAGCCAGGGACTGGAACAGTAATCTAGGTGCAAGCCCTCTCAGAAAACTTCCATGAAAAATGGCTCCCCCAAAGCCAACTGTTGGACCTCAAAAATCTTTGTTCAGGTCAGACAGGTACATAACTAAACCTCTCACCTCACAACCCATTCTATCTACCATGTTTAAAAATATCCACCCTTCTCTTTGATCCCTGCTACAGACAGTGGATGAACAAACCAAGCCCAGAAGGAGAAAGAAAACCAACCCCAAGTGCCCAGTTCCTATGGTGGCCCACAGAACAAGCAAGCAAAAAGGCCAGGCGTGACTCTGGTATTGTCTCCTATCCAAGGCTGGGCTGGAGGAGTGACAGTGGGAGTGCCCTTGCCAGCTGTCACACTGACAGTGCGACCCTCCCTTACCACCTCACACCAAAACCAAACCTACAGTTGACCATTCATTCAAAACATATTCAGTGAAATACAAAGGAGAATCTGTCAAGCACCGCAGTGCAGGGCAATCTGACCAGAATTATGGGAATCTGAGTAATTAAGTTTTCTTTTAATTTTTTAACTACATTTTCCTTTACAAAATAAGGCAAAAAATAAGGCAACATAAAATCCATGCAAGAGCTTTTTTCCTACTCCATTCTTCTGTTTCACAACTTGTTTTTACCTCTTCCCCTGCCACATTTCTCTCTATGCTTTCCCCTCCTCGCTTCTCCCCCCATTCCCCTAAGGCCCAACTCTTTCCTGCCTATGCTATACACCAGCAGACCTACTGGATCTGGTGGGATGGCCCTGCCAACTGTTAGGGCTGTCCGACACCTCACATGTTTCATCCACTTGAAATGCAGCCTCCTATGGCAAGGGCAGACGGAACAGCTCAGGGAACTTGCAGCTGAACAGTTCCGTCAGTGCCTGGACCAAGGTCATGGCAAATACAGGGACTTGCTCACACTGCACCATTGTGAAGACTACTCCAGACTATTTTCTGAGAAACACCATTGCCTCTGGCAACAGGGGAAGGATGGGGCACCCAGCATCTTCCTACTGCTGCTCTGAATTCCACCTAAATTTGCTATGTCAGCCAAGGAGGCTGAGCTAAGCAGAGTGTACTGCTGTAGAGTAAGTAGATGGATCCACTCCCCCCTCACCCTTCTTTATCCACTCCGTGGAGCTCACTGGGATGCTTTGCAAGCCAGTTCACTCCTCTGAGCAACAGAAAACTGTTCTCATTTTGGGGTGAATCAGGGCACCTTCAGCAGAGGAAGACCCAGCACACAGCCAGAACTAGGACTGCCGTGCCAGTGGCACCAAGCACACAGATAATCTCTCTAGGCAGCATCTTGAGCCAAGCTGGAGAAGGAAAAGCAAAATCTACTGCCACATAATTACTAGACTCCTCCTAGAGCTGAACAACTACAACACTTTCCAAACTCAGTATGTTTGTGTAAAGACAAATATTGACTGACAGAGTATTTTTACAAGTCCACCATTTAAATTTCCCTCTGTTCTGGAGCACAGGCCAGAGATCATAATCTTCCACACTAGTCAAAGTGTACTAGGGTTAAAATTCAGCACCTCTGATTGAAGATGACAGAGAGGTTACAAACAGATACTGTACTGAAGTTTTCTAGTAAACACAAAGAAAATTACTGCTGTGTACAGTGCTTTCTGTTTGGAGTATTAGAAGTAACTTTCAAGTGGAAGTAAGAACACAGAAAACCTATTAGTATTCTTTACAGAAACTTTGCACCATTTATTAGTCACATATTTTGGCATTTTGTATTGAATATGTGTGTTAAGGGATGGGAAAACAAATGTTATTTACGCCCTTTACATACCACTGTTCCAGTGCACTATTAATAAGAAGCATGTCAGTTCCACTCTGTAGAGGTTACAGACGGGGGAAAAAGCAACATCAGGCTCAGGCCAAGCGTCCCAGGCACATAAGTAACTTGTCTAGCCATCTCCATGGTCCTGGCCACATTCCAGTCCTTGCACTATGAACTGATCCCTCATCATATGCTGGTGAAAACAAAAACGTCCAAAGTGATCTTGAGTGGCATCTATCACGCTGATTCTTTTTTTTCCCCTCTCTGTACAACACTATTACTCGGCAGGGTGGAATGAAGCTTTTTCCAGCCATACTCTGGCTCCTTTGGAAAAGTTGTCATCCACCAGGTGTATGGCCCAGCTCTTGGAGCAAACATAGCCTGTCCAAATTAACTGAGATCTTTTGTTCTTACAAACCAGCCTTTCCAAGACTCTAAGTTCCAGCTGGTTCACCTATCAGGAAGTGAAAGAGTGCAAGCTTACTGCTGCTTCAGAAAGTAAGAAGTATAACCATCAAATGACGCATTTTATCTCTGAAGGTTTCCAGATCGTTTTAGCTGAATTATCCTGGGTGATAAACACAGTATGTTTGGAGAACAGCTGCACACTACATTTCAGCTAAGGTCTATCCTTTCTCCACTTAGCTCTCTCTTCAGGCCGAAGTTAAACACTATGAGACAAATATATCTCTTATAAATCACATCTTTCAACAGCAACAGTTGGCCAGCTTGCTGACATGTGGATGCTGCAGAGCACACTCCCTCAGGCCATAACCAGGGAAGTCAGCCCATGGATCCAGCTGCACCAAGGATGGAAACAAGAAAATACTGAGAATAGGAGGCAGGGGCTTTCCTGCATTAGCAGCAAGTCTCTCTTGAGGCACCCAAGGATAGAAAGAAGCTGTTTGGGGAAAAAGGAAGAAAAGAAGAGGGGTAGGAAGCGATGCAGAGGGACCAAAATGGTTTAGTTGAGGCAGTAGCTCTTGAGAAAAAAAAAAAAAAGCCCTAAGCAGAGAACTACATATCCCCACAAGATGGGTTCATTTAAAACTCAGATTCTTTTGGCTGGTTAAAGAGACCATCACAGCCTCAGTAAGGCTCAGGAAAAAAAAAAAACCACAAAACTAAAGCAAAAAGAGAGAGAGGGAACAATGTAATCAGATCTGCTAGTCCATTAGACCTGAGATAAAAGGAAGGGAAGGAGGAAGAAAACAATTTTGATGAGAAACTTGAAGTCACATAGAAAAGAAATGCAAAGGTTGGCCTGTAAAAAACAACTTAAGGACATTGCATTACTGAAGGGAAAAAAAAATAAAAATCAGATTATCAATGGTAATGAATTTAGGATTAACTGGAACAGAATGGAAGGAAGAACTATGAGTAGACAGGAGAGCAAGGCTTCAGGAGGCCAGGTCAGGAATGAACAGCACAAAGCAGACATACACAGAAAGCCTGCAGAGGAAAGACAGGATGGTGAGGGGAGCAGAAACAATACAAAAGTGGGGACAAGTCGAAGAAACAGTAAGATAATACATTTACAGGGCTGTGTTAGCAACAAACAAAACAATAATCGGTGACCCAGACAGCAAATTCCATACAGAAGCTGCACTGGAAACCAAAATTTTGGCCTTTCAGTACATAAAGAGGCCTGAAATAAAGACAGCTAGAGACTTCTTGACAAGATCTCCATGACAGGGCAGGAGGCAATGTTTTTAAATTGAAATATTTAGACTTGATATAAAGAAAAAATTTGTTGTCATGAGGGCAGTGAAACACTGGAGCAGGCTGCCCAGAGAAGTTCTGGGTGCTCCATCACTGGAAGTTATCAAGGTTAGGCTGGATGGGTTTGAGCAACCTGGTATAGTGGAAGATGCTCCTGTCCACAGCAGTGGGATTGGACTAGATGATCTTTAAAGGTTCCTTCTAACTCTACCGCTTATGACTCTATAGTGACTTCCAACCTCCACCCCCATGTCCCCTTAGCAAACAGTCCCGAAATTCAGTGGCTGTGTTCTGGTCTATCCCTATCTGATTCATAGAGCAGCAAATTAGTGTCTTATAATATCCTCCAATAACTCATGGGAGGGTGGCCTGAATAACAGATTTCATCACTGATGATGATCCGTATCACACACTGTTTACACAAACACATGATGCCTTTTTCCTGATGTGCACAGCAGACGTGCTGGATTAAAAAGGAAGAAAACAAAGATGCAATAAAGGTGGGATTTATACACTTTATTGGAGAGAAGAGGGACACAGAAAAGTGAAGAAATTAAGTTTCACAAGTGTAAGAGTCACCTGTAGCACTGGAAAACCGGCCTCTGGTAAACGTCTCCTTTAATCCTAAATCTTACTGTAAGCCTAAATATATCATTTAGTTCAATGGCATGACTAGATAACATCAGAGTTTCAGAACCACAATAAGATAGGGATGTCAACAGACAGAACTAGAAAAAAAAAATATATATTGAAAACAATGTAGTCAAGAGGGTTTTGTGGCTTTTTTAAATCTCATTTAGATTATAAGGCTTAAAAAAACCAGTCAGAACAACAAAAATATTACCTGGCACCAGGAAAACATTCCTCTGGCACAGAATACATATTTATGCTCATTCTGCAGATACTCCAAAAACCTCCTTGAAACATTCTCTAAAGTCATGTATGATTTTCCATCCTGATAAGTTAGGTTCCTGTCAGTGTTTTATAAAACAATCCTTATTTACCTGCTCTTCTTCTCACATTTTCCTTTGTTTTCATTTAGCAGTCACACAATTGTCAACAGCATATATTTTGTCTGATTATATCCCATGCATTTTCTGTCACATCTATATTGTCCTTTACTCTTTGCAGTGCTTAAAATTTAGTACAACACACCACAAAAAAAAAATAATAATAGTAATAATTAATAATATCATTGTCATCTAAGGAAATCCCCACATTTTGAGGCTTTTTGTAAGGTTTAGAGAGGAGACTAAAGGCTGCATAAAAATAAGCTATGTGTCTTGAAAAGGAATTCAGATTGTTTTTTGATCAAAATCTGCCAGTGACTGGGTGTTTTGAATACAAATTTGAAATGGCCAGGACAGACAGAGCACATCCAGGTCACAGTAGCAAGGCCCTTGCCATTCCAGCATCAAACCTCGCAAAGGATGTGCCAGAGGTACATGTGAGGACAAGCCCTCAGCAGACAGACAGGAAGGAGCAGCCCTCCCGTAACTGCCAATTTCTGGTGAAGTCTTCCAAATCAAACTGAGGTGCTAGCCGTGCAATTATAAAAAACAGGAGATGAAGAATGGTTATAGAGCCTTGTGTCTGGGAAATGAGCCCTCTGACTTGGTGGCAGAAAAAATGAAATGTACTCCCCTGCATCTTCCTCCTCCCCAGCCATAAAATGCATTCCATAATCTCCAATAAAAGAGATACCAAATTCTGCAAGAGATGGCAACACTCATTACAATTAAGCTACAAAACCAAATACCAAATTCTGAAAGACATGATTAATACCTCCTTCACCCAAAAGAATTTTTAAGGAAGTTTGAAACAAAAACTTTTAAACTTCAGTCTCAGAACAGCTGCTAAGTCAAGATCACTGAAGACTTGGTCTTGGGGCTTCCACACACAGAAACAATCACAAAGACAAATGAGAGAAAAACAATAGTGAAGAACAAGGTTATCTTCGATTTCCATGTCCTCTAATCCAGCCCCAGTTCAAGCCAAAGAACCAAAATCCATAGCTCATCTTCTTCCTTGATGTGGAGAGCAGGCAGAGGTTACATGTATAACTCTCATGCTTAACATTAGATCTTTCAACTAGGCAGAACAAAGCACTAAATCTGCAACTCCCTGAGTTCTTATGCACACAGGAACCAAAGACAAGCAAAAGGCTGATGCTGCACACATATCAACTCTATTCTTCAAACCACAACAACAAAAGAGAAACTAAAAATAGGCAACCAATTAAAAGAATGGCTACTTAACACCCTCTCATCTCAAGTAGATTTCCTTAAAAATAAGTAACAACACACCTTTCAGAATCCAAAGTTAAAAGTGTTAAAATTGAACAAACACACACACACTCAAAACAGCTTTTTTGATAATGAAACTCATGGTCAACACCACCTTTGATTGTCAAGAAAGTGTTGTGGAATCAAAAGACACAGTCCAGGCACTGCTATCACACCTGCCAACCCACCCACGTGCTGAAGCAGCTGTAGGTCTTGACAGCGCCCACAGAGTTGGAGAGCAGGGGCTGTAAATCACAGCCTTGCACATTTTAAAAAAGAAACTGTTATAAGGTTTTGGAGCAAGTGTTAGAAAAAAATGCATTTTAATGGGTGCCCAGGCCAAGCCCTTCAAGCAAATTACTACAAATATTGAAATATAGATCTGGCACTAAAAAGGAGCAGGTCATACTTTAATCTTACAACTGGGATAATATTTCCTTGCTACAGAGAACATTGCTAATTAATGAATGACTTTCAGCCCCAGCTAACAGATGTGTAGAAAGCACCAGAGCTATCTAGACTACCTGGAGAAAAGAAAAAAGTAGTTTCTCTCTTCTCTAGTTGCAAAAGCATAGCTAGCCTTGCAGAGGGATAAAGCAGTGGCCAAGGTTTCTGATTATCCAGGGAACACAGAACCTGTTTGACAGCAAGCAGATCTGATTAATGCCTGTACCCTCATGACTTCAGCACTCCTTCTTTGAAAAGGATCAGTCTCCAGTTTCTGATAAAGATCACTTCCAAGCTTCCGAAACCATCACAAAGTTAGTGTTGATGATGAAAATGAATTGTTTGTAGTCTCAAGAATATCATGACTGCTTTAAAGAGAGGCAATAAAAAAGTAAGCAAAATGTGACTTTGGCTTCTTTTGCTATTCCAGTTGAAGGGTCAAAGGAATTAGGTGGCCTGCCATCAATTCAGTTCTTGCAACTAGTGGTCCTTCCTGATAAATATGAAAAGAGTGCAGCCAGTCCACATACCCAAAATTTTCAAGCAGAGCAGAACACCATATTTGAATGATGGCCCTTGCAAAGCTCAAGCTAACAACAGGTACTTTAAATTCCTGCTTCCACTCCCTGTTTCTCAGCCACCACAGGTCTGTCATTGATACTTGGACCTGGTTGCATTGCATGCACAAGCTCATCAGCCAGTTCTGGAAGCTGCCTCAGTTTCACAGTTTCACTCCCCAGACTGTTTTTGATGCTCTGTCCTTTTCCAACATCTCTCATCTTCAGTCCTGCACTTTCATTACACACCTATTTATAGCTGGAGAGCCTGGAGGAGGGAGAAGCCATTTACAGGTAGGTTCTCACTTTAGTAACACTGAGGGTTATAGAGAACAACGGGGTTGAGGTTTCCAGCCAAAGTTTGGGGGCAGTACTGCCACTTTATTCCACTGTGATTAGCAAGTCACACGCATAACTTCCCACAGGGTTGCAAGGCACCCAGAAAACAAGGGAAGTGCCTGTGGGAATGTGAATTAAACAGTCATGACACAAATATAAACCTCTGGGTTAGATTTTCCAATTCTAAAGCTAGCTACAAATTTTCTAAATTGCAAAGTCTTTACTTTGGTTTTCTTCCATACCCCATTTTTCAAGTGCTGCAGTAACAGAGCTACTGAACGCAAAATAAAATAAAAACCCAAAACCATTAACTGTTGTTGTTAGAAGTTCCAAACAGCAAATAGGTTTGGGCATGTAGGTAGAGCAGAAAAGTGAAGAGCCTTAAAGTTTATAAGCAGAATCTCAATTCATCACTTGCCAAAGAAAAAAAAGGCATATGTGATAAAGAGTACAGTTAGGTCATGTATTGAAGAAAAGGTCATACCTCAGGGGCTCCAAGCTGCCCAACAAACCCAGGGGAAAAAATAAGACTTGTAGACACAGCAGAATTGTGTTCAAGTCTGACACTGCAATGAACTGAAAAGTTTGCACAGCCTTCAGATGGGAGCTGGCTCCCTGCCAGCCAGCTTGAACCATAAACAGAACAAGCTTCCTTCTGCCTTTAAGCGTTGTGTGGGCATATTCAGAACATGGTAACAAGAGGCATAAGAGGACACCAAGAAAGAAGTCATACCTCTGTGCTTCTGAACATACAAAGCTGTTTTGTTGTTTAGTACCAGGATGCATTCAATGCAGCCAAGACAAACAACACAGAAATGTTATTTCCATGTTCTGGAAGTGCCTTAGCTAGCCATCATCTTCAGTGTTACAGAAGTGGGAATGAGGAAATCAGATGATTTCCTGCTGAGTTTTGACTCCTGCAGAGGTCTGACTAGAAAACACACCAATTCATCCAGAAGTTACTTGCATAAGGATTACAGCGAATGAATCCACAGTAATTATCCAAGGAGCAGTAACTCCCAGACAGTGCAGGAGACACTGCAAATGTCCTCTGCATTTGAAAAAAACTGCACTACCTCAGGTAAGTTGTGTTGTATTTAAGTAATAAATAAATCAACACACACAGCACTGTGGAGTTTAAAATATTCTAAACTTAATCTACGTAATATCAAAACAACCTGAAGCATACTTTATGGCTCAAGGATCAGTAATTTAGAGGTAAGCAACAGAGTTCCAGATTTCAGAATTAACTGCATGGAACAAAAGATCAATGCCAACTAGGAAAGAAATTATTAACATATGTGGTACAGCACTAGCAATGTAGTGCTAATTGCTAAAACTACAGTATTATAATAAAGAACACAGATGGTATTTGATAGAAAAATAAGTAAGAGCATCAAAAATGACTTGTTGCAAAAAAAAAAAAGAGCCTACATTAGTTTATAATTTGTTTAGCAACAAATTATGTTCTGCACTTTGCAAAATAAGAATTTATAGTCAAAATGAAACTTAGTAAGTACACAAACCAGTGCCAGGACTACATTTGTTAAAAAACAGTCTTCATCTCACAGATTTCACAGGTCTGTTCCTGGAAGCTGGGGAGTATTTCCACAAATGCTAAAAGAGATGACAGCCAAGGCTTGAAGCTGAGCAATACTCTTTTTTCTAGCCTACTCCTAAACAAAGAACAGCATCCTTCAAAGTTTTTGGGAGGGAGCAAAGAGGGAAGGTTTATCTTTGTATCTCTGTTTGTATACAGTTAAATATATAGAGCAGACAACAACTCATTGGCCAGGACAGAAAAGACTTTTTCAACTCACTGTTTCATCTATTTTTATCCTAAAGCCTTGAAGCTAAGAAATCATTATTGCATATTCTTAAAAAAAAAAAAACAAAACCACTTTTTAAAATGCTTGAGTATGTTGTTTTTATTCTGGAAGCCTATCTTCCAGAATAAGTAACCAAACACCAAAAATCTGTTTTCTATAAGGATACCAGTCAAGCTGTAATTATGCTTGCAAGCATAAAAAAAAGTCAGTTTTTAATTTCTACCTTAAGATATGAGAAAGTAGTTAGCTTTGATGCCAGTTTCTTCTAGTCACTTACTTTACCAGTATCATTCACAGTTTCTAATGCAAACCAGATGATAACAGCCCAATTCTGACTAGCACACTAGCTAGGTGTGTCATTTCCATCACCTGTTCTTTAACAAGGCAGAAAATATTGATCTCTTTTCCCATTTTTATACCATAGTTGATCTTGTTCTGTAGCTCACACACTATTTACATGACTGAAAACAAAAAGTGCTTGAAGTGTTAGCAGAAAGAAACTCCTGTGCTAGGAAATGCTCACTGACATCTCCATGCATAAGCCCAAGAGGCAGGACTCCAGCTGCCCCTGGAAAAGGGCTCCCAGCTCCTTTGCTACACAACCCATGGTGGTGGCAACACTGGGCTCATCTGCACAACACTTTGCAGTACAAGTGCAGACCACTGCAGCCAGGCAAAAAAGAGAGAGGGGAAAATACCCAAAAACTGGATACCATTATTATTAGGAGGTGGACTTGAGGATGTCTGTGGGTCCATTCTAGCTCAGGACAGTCTCGGATTCTGTGATTCCTGAATAGTTTCCAGACAAAACTGGTGTCAGCAAGTGTGAAGCGAACACTGGTTACAATCCCAGTGTTGTATTATATTAATACACCTAGGGAAGTTGTAATTTTTTTAATGTAAAAAAAATAAGACTTCCCAATCTATTTCTTATTACTATCCTGTTGTAGTTTTGATTAGATGTTATTCTTTTTCCTCTGGTAGACAAAAATATCTTTTTTTTTCATACCAAATTGATCATGTTGTCTTTGTATGACATGTGAACTCAGACCATCCAAAATTCCTTTCATAATTCCTTAATTTATTGACCAAACATACACTTTTTTAGTGCTGAGTATTAAATACAGATATTCGTACTTAAACTTCACATCTGAAGATGAAAAGCATAAAATAGTCAGTAATGATTTAGGAACACATACACCTCAGAGCTACATCACAAATGTATCTTACACAGTTGATCATATCTTATTAAAAGGCAACTCTTATTAATTCATTATTTTTAAAATGCCCTAACTAGTACCTTACTCCTCAATCAGTCCTTTACAAGTACTGTTACAAGAAAAAAAAAATCTTTCTTCCAGGCCCTTGCTTTACCAGAAAACACAACACAAACCTACTGTTTTAAAAGCAACACTGCAGTGTGGAATTGAGCAGTGATACATAAAACCTGTTTGTATACAACCTGTTGGCCACTTCCATGCCAAGCACAAGACTGCAAACAGCTTTTGCTGCCACACCTAAGCCAGACAATAACCAAAGACAAAGGGTTCAGAACACTATAAGCATGTTGTCACAAAATACAATACCTCCTTCTATATGCAGTTCAGATTGATTAATAATTAGTTAATTACTAATAAGTTTTGGAATTTTTTTAAACATGTAGGCTTGGTTTTGCTCATACATGCTATTTTCCCCCCTGCTCCTACACAGTTCAGTTTTCAGTTAGACAATTCTCTACAAAAACAGAAGAAAAAAAATCTTGTTATTAATGCTTGACGTCAACAAAGATAGATGCAGAAGAAACGTAGTCAAGAGCACAACATATGATTGTACATTTTCATTACCAACTCAGAAGACAGGGGAATAAAACCCAAATCAACTTTGCTGCAAGAATGAGAGGGGGTGGGACTCCATCATTCAGATGAGAAAGCAATTTGTAAATAACGGAGGCTGACACTTTAGAGGATTAGTTACTGCCTCAGTCCCAAGCCATTGCCGTAATGAAGGCACCTAGGAAGAGAGATGTACATGCTTGTTTGTTTTTATTACATCTCTTAAAGGCTGCTTGGCTTTGTTTAGCTTCAGTTATCATGGTCTGTAAACACACAAGCTCCAGATTAGAGGACTTGTAGAACTGTGAAAAGCACACTTCACTTACTGCAGTCTCCTGTTTCTGCCACAATCCCAGAGGTTTCCTGCAGCTAAACCACAGGGTCTCGCTCGTATGGAGACATCACAGGAGGCACAGCCAGAGCACTGGGGCTGGCACAGGGAGACCTCCCCACCCCCTTGAGAGCAAGGCTGCTCAGAAGCTGCTATGAAAAATTTCACTGGACAAGCTCAGAGCTGACATAAACCAGCAACTCACAAGTGAACACAGCATCCACAGCCAGTGCCTACCAGTGTCTGCACGGATCCAGCCTCAGCTCATCGTGGATCCTGGATATCACCATCTGCCCACTGCCTACAGAAAACACTGGTGATTGGAGCCCAGCTTTGTGTCCCTAAATCCATCAGCAGAATTGGGCACCGGCATTGAGAGTTGCAGCAGAGAATACAAAGAGCAGTTAAGTAACCAACTTTCAGTCACTAACAATGAAAACAAAAAAAGAATAAATGAAAGTGTGAATATTAGGGATAAATTCACAACAAAGTATTTGCAGCTGAATAATCTAACACTATCTACAAGGACGAGGGGAGGTGGGAGGGAAGAAAAAAAAAATCACACAGAACAAGCAAGATTTCTTAATTTCCTTAATTTATAAAGGAAAAGGATTATAAAACTTTATTATGATTTATGTGCTCTCCTCATGATGTTCTATTGGATGCTCATGCTAAAGACAGGTTTAATTTCCAGCCACATTCTTTTAATAGCAATTGTAGTTTATGTTCCAGGACAAGTGCCAGTAGCTAATGATCCTCCTCTTATCGATTTTGCCTTGATGGAATTAAAACTCATTTTCCTGGTCTTGACACACAAAGACCCTCTCTTGCATATTACAAATATATACATATAAAATAATTTGGGTAGTGGAAAGCATTTAACAAGATCAGGACCAGCAGAATGGCCAGACATAAGGCCAAACAAAATCCCCTCTTGGCAAAGAAGCTTTGTGACCAATCCTTGCCACTTCACTACTACTGTAGCTGCTTAAATTCCTCTGGCTACAGGAATTCTGCAGGGAAGTATTTGTCCATGGGATAGTTCCATCTTACTGTGGATTTGCTTTTAATAATCAAGTAATTTTCTAAAATTTAAAAAAAAGGAAATAGGTAGTGCAACACATGTACAAAGAAAATATACGAGTGTAGTGGATAAAAAATTGCTCAATATCACTCTGTCAGCCTTTTTTCCTACCATTTTCTTACCATCAGTAGGAATTACCAGTTAATTACCAGTTCAGATGACAAGCCAGAATACATTCAGGAAGTTCAAAACTCATATCTTCTGCTCAGAATTGGACCTCATGCCTTGGGTGCTCAGTCCAGGACACCAGTGATGAGTACATTTAAACCACAGGCCACAGAAGTTAAACTGATTAGAAGCTCACAGAAAAATAAAAAAAAATCACAGGAAAAATTTTCAGGGACACAAGACCCATTAGGGTGCCTCGTCTAAGTAGCTGAACAAGTTATTTGAGGCAGCACAAAAAAAATCTACCTCCCCATCTGATAGTGAAGTGGGAACTCTGGATCCATCTAACATTTCTCACTCGTAGTAGCAATGTTGGAATAGGCAAAGATGCCCAGTCTCCTAAAATCATAGTTAGCTTTGTCAAAGAGGTACTTAACAGAAGCTTCATCAACTTTTGGTTATAACATGCTCTGGGGTAACAGACACTTACTTAGGAGTCTCATTCTGCATAGCTGTTAGGGAACACACACAATTCATCTCACTTTCCTTTTCATTATTAATTGTTAGACTTCTAACTCAAGGCTATCTTTATCTTACCCCAGTACCAATCTGATTAACGGATGCAAACCTTTCACCTTTCAATTACACAGTAAATTTTCACTGCTTCATGAAACTGATTAATTCTGTCATATCCTTACCCATAGATAACTTAAAACACGTCTTCAGTACAGAACCAATTATCTTTGACCGATAAAGGAGGCATCCTTCCTTCTTCTTATTTCCTTTGGGTCATCCTATTTTTTCCTACCTATCAAGTCCTCTTAGGTGAGCTCTTTTCACTGCAAGAACAGTGAAAAGTGAACTGTGAAACAGCACCATCAATCTCATACTTTTAAATATGTTAGTCTTGGATTAATACTCTACAGGACATGTAGGACAAGTACTGGAAAAAAGTAAAAAGCTGAGATAGTCTGCAAAATGTGCTAGAAGAAGCTAAAGGTAAACAAACACAGTTTGAACATGGGTGGTTGATTGGAAGATCTGTTCCAGTCCCAAGCAACCTTGACTCAGTGACTCTGTGATGGTCACAACAGCTATGCAGCGCCTACCTGGGTCAGGTGTGGTGAGGAATCACAGTGACACTGTGTAGAGAGGAAACACAGCCAATGTCCAGCACTGTTTCCCTGAATAATTAAATGCTTGTCTAAAAGACCACTTTAGAAGTAGCAGACTTCCTGGAGACAGGATTTTTGCTCTCTGTTCTGTTAAGCTGGTTTCCAAAAGAGAAATCAGCTTTGAATAAGTAATGCACACTGTGCAGTGTCTAGGGGTAAGTGGCTGCATTTACTTTAAACACAGTTAAAACAAAAACATCCATGAGTTACTAGGCAAGCAGGATACATTTTCTTTCACTACTGGATATCAAATGTCAGATGGAGTAAAAACAACAAAAACAAATTCAAACCTAAAAATTCTTCTAATGCCATTAACAGCATAAAGATCTCAAGATAAACTCATATGACACTTTAACATACAAGAATTAAAGCATGAACATTTTCCGCTAGCCCTTTTTACAAAAGGCAACTCACACAAAAACAAATTCTCCTCTTTCTTCCCTTTTCTTTTTTTCTTTGTAAAATATGTCTCTGTTTGGGGAAGTGGAAACTTTCAAATGCACAGATGTTTGTGATCGCAGACTAGCAGCCTGCTGGGAGCCATTAATGGTGTAGAGAGTAAAGTTATTCAATCATCTATAAGTCACTTTTCAAAAGTATTGCACTCAGTCGAGGGAGTGATTAATGGTGTCCAGCAATGACACAGATTACCCCCTGCCCATGCAAGCTCTTTGATTTTAATGCAGTTAAGCTACTGAAGTAAACAAACCAATTTGGGTGTTCAACGAGCTCTTTGTCTCATTAAAAATTATTTGACTAGACTAGTGGTAAAAGAATATTGCATATGTCCCCAAATTCAATTTGGCATTCTGTAATCATAGCAGCAATTACATTTGCAAAAAGAAAAAGTTTAGAAATTAACAGAAGCAGAAGATGGTCAACATTTCATTAAGGACTTTCATTATGGATTTTTGTGCATAACAAAATTAATATTTTCTAATCACCATGGTACAGCAAGCAAGCTTCTGTATGTTTCAAAGAGGCCAACTACAGTCACTGGGCGAAAGTTTCAGCAAGAAGTTGCAAATTTGCTGTCCAAAAGCAGACAGCCCTCTACTCCTCCCAAGTAGGCTTCCTGCAAATTGCAGGTCCTTCACCCCTCTAGAGCACCTGCTGCAGTTTGATGTCCAGCTGAACTTGGCATTTCATATCAGGGCAAGTTTTCCTTCCCTCCCTTGTACAACCAAAAGGATGAATATGAATGCAGCAAGTTGAATTATCAAGGCTGAGGCATTTTGTTTCTTTATTTAAAAGTCAGGTGCCCCATAATGATTGGAATTCACTGTAAATTTGAGTTGACAATACCCATGAGTGTATGGCTACCTTTGTGCTCCACACACATTCAGTGACAGACAACTACCTCAGAAATCACAGGGAGAACCCAGGCACTTTGGCAAAGCTGAAGGCAAACCTCTGCCCAAGGAGTACTGGAGGGAGCACCCACTGTGGGCATGGCCTGATGACCCCTTCAATTCTTACTGAGGTGATGCAACAGGACAGTGCCCCAGAGCTATTGATTTACGGCGCTAACAGCACCAGCTCCGTGTGAAGTCCCCCACCAGTCCTGGCCCCGAGAGGTGGCTGCAGCAGTGGCTGTGACACGGCTTCCTGTGCCACAACACAGCCTCAGGTGCCACTTTACAGCACGGCTAAAGCACCTCCCCTGTGTACCCCACAGCCTTAACACCTCAACTGCTTAGCAGAAGTGGTAGTTTCTGTTATTCAACGAGTAGCAACATGAAAAAATTACAAGACCTCATCTGAAGTGGAGCTGACAGCATTGCCATCCTTGGTTTTAGAAAATGTCACTGGACACGTATTTCACAATACATCAAAGATTGCTTTCAAACCTTCAAACAGTTATCAGAGTCTCATTTTTCATCACATTCCTCCCAACAAATTGATACCAGCCTTCCGCATCTTATGTCTGAGAACAATGTATCCGTTTCCCACGCATCCTGCTCAGCCTCTTCACTCTGAACTCACTCCAAACCCATCTCCTAACACCCTGCGACTTCCTGACCACTCCTCTCAACCTTTATTTTATCCTTCTCACACCATTTTTAGTACTTAACCTACACAAAGCCACTGCAACCCAACCTGATAGGAACTTGGTAAAACCTGCTTAAATTGAACAAAACTCAGTGGATGACAGGGAGAATTACTTTTGTTTGGCAGTACAACACATTCAGCATTCAAAAAGTATAACAATAAAAACAGATTCCAGATCAGGACAAATAATACAGTTCACATACATATATCTGATGAGCATTTTAAGCTCTCAGTGTCTCATGGTACAGGACTGCTACGTAGAAGATGTTACTGTCTGGTGAATTTACAGAGGAGGGACAATCTATGATACAAAAAGCACAAAGAAGTGACAAAAGGAAACAAAGCTCAGCAAACAGGGGTAGTATTTTATTTTCTTTATCAACACATAATTTGGGGGAGAGGGTGGGAGATGGTTCCAGCCAGGTCATCCTCAGAACAGATATAATCCACATCTGGAAGGCCAAAGGCTCGCTCCAAATAATATTATTGTACAGCACTAGAAAGCAGATTTTTGTCACCACTCCCAATTTTCACATGTACTCTAAAACATGGGAGAACTTACATTACCCAGAGTGTCAAACTCAGTATGTAACAACTACAACCATCCATGTTACTTTTTACCTTATTTCTAGCATTCTCATGTATCAATTTACTAACTCCTCTGTTGTACTTAATATGCAAAGAAACTTTGCAAGGTTCTAATTTAAAAAAATCGCATATTTCTAGCAAGATGTATCTGCATGTATCTTTGGTTCCAAATACAAAGTGAAATATAAGAGAAATATGTTGACTTGCTAATGTATTAAAAAAGAGTTTACATTTTTACAGTATGCTTCCTTTTTAGCTTTTAAGCTTTGTGTCCTACTTTCTGGTCTATTAAAAGATTTTTTTGCTTTTTAATTTAAATTATCTTCTCTTTACCCTTTCTTCATTTCTTAGTTGACAGGATATTATTACTCCTCATAGAGAATGCTCTTCAATACATAAGACTACTTTAAAGCTGCATTTAATTATTCTCACTCATTTCCTCACCTGAAGCAGCTGCAATGCTATCTGTCCTATTCTTTCAAAGGAGCTCCATGCATAAGTCAAACCTAAAGAATCAAAACCAGAGCATTAATTGTTAGTGTAAAACTGAACTGAGCTATGCAAGGAAGCTACAGATACTGAAACCCAGAAACCAGAAAGTCAGCATGAATGGATTTCTGGGTCAGTTCCACTAAAACTTTCTTATTTGACCTCTGCAAAACATCCCTTGGTTTAATGCAAAGGACAAAGCAGAAAAGGCACACGGGTTTTTTTGTCGAGATTTCTTTGTTAAAGCTGTCCTTACCTCCAAGCACTTGCAGCTTCTTATAGCTTCATCTTGAATGATGTCTTCTCAGATGAAAATCTTCTCCAGTCTGTAACCTGTCCACAGAAGTTGAGAAATTTCATTGTTTTCAATTATGTTTTGTAGAAAGTGGGCAAAGGTGATCTGACAGCATCGAGATAACAGAAGAGTATTTAGAAGTCAATAAATGTTGTTAATGATTTCTATGCCTGATAGCTAAAATTGCAATTTTAGCTTCCTAACAGAGTCAGGAGGCTGCAAAGAACTCAGTAAGGCACCAGATAAAGAAGACAAGCCCCCTATTGCTCAGTCAATAACCACTCTGAAATTATAAAAGCAGAAAGACATGCCATTTTCAGAAGACAGTCCAGGTGTTAATCGTACAAGGAAATAGCTCAAGGCATAACTTGCTCTTCTCTCCCTCATCTTTTTTCTTTTTTAAATAAAAGCTTGTTTTTCTCACAGCAGTGTTTACATACAGCAAAGGCAGTGAGTTCTTACAATATCTCACATTTCAAATGTCATTCAAGCTGTTTGTCAATCTGTCCTAAAATGTCATATCATAAAGAACTAGCCACATTTTCTACTTCTCATGCAAGTCTCCAGTTGCCACCTAAACAAGACAGAGAACCTTCTTCCCCACATCTAAAGCATCTTTGTCTAAAATTAGTGTAAAAACACACAACAATATGGGAATAATTTATTTCTGTAAAGCTTAAATCCTTTTTATAAAAAGAGATGAACCATCTAAGCTGCAGATGTGGTTGTTCAGAGAGATGAATCAAAAGTGCTTTGCCCACACAGGGTGCATTTACTGAGAAGCACAGAAGCTGAGGGAGAAGAGGAGTCCATGAATAAGCTCAGCCTTCAGGAGTTTTCTTTCCTCTAGTCCCCATCTAGGCCAGCACAACTGCTGTAGTTGAAATAAGCATTAAAATGGTCATTTTCAGGGAAGGGGCAAAAGGTGCTGTTGCCTTTTTTTTTTTAAATCTTAGAACTTAGAAGAATTTAGAATAATTTTGGTATCTCCAGTCTTTCTTTTTATAAAATTCTGGTTATCTTAAATGTGTTTTTCAACTCTTTATGTTGCTGTCTGGGCTAACAAGAGAATAGCATAGGATTTATTTCTTAATCAGAGTATTAGAAGCTTATTAGTGCTCAATTTTTAAAATTATTTTTTAAATAAGTTCACTGAACTTGGATATAATTGACCTATTTACCCATACAGTACCTTCCACCAAAGCAGTCTGAACTCCTTTACAAAAGGCTTCACAGGCTTGTACATATTAGTTTCCCCCTTAGACAGGAGAAAGGCATTATAGGCTCATATTTTTCTTAATCTGTTATTAATGTGCTTTTATAATAGGTGTCATGTTAAGACAATAACTCCAACTTCATTAGATCTCATGACACAGCATTCAGCTTTCCCAAAATTCATCCTGTACTGAATACTTTCTTAGAAGGCTCATTTTGGTGCTTGCACATACCCACATACAGCAATTTCACTGGGAAAGTAAACCAGATGCACAGAACTCGTTTCTGCTCCCAGCTAATGCACTGAGTTTCATTGTGGCTGCTGCCCTTGTTAACATTGTTCACTTTCATGGCTGTGACATTTGCTCCTCCAAGATACAAATAAGCAGCAGAGATCTTTGTGACGCCACATCACACTACAGACCAATTAATGCCAGGTTTATTTAGGTGGGCAAAAGCTTACTTGTCTTCCTGACTTTTTTTTTGTTTTTTTTTTTTTTTTACTTATTGTTCCTACAATAGCAAAGAGTTATAATTAAAAAATCAAAATTTTAGGCCACTGGGTTTAGGTTTACTGAGCACTTCCATTTCCACAGAGACATGATGCATTTGCAATCACTTAAAATTACCTTTATTAAACATTTTATCTGTGCAGGGGTTTTCCCTGTCAGCTTTTTTAAAGCACAAGTACTGCTCAATCTTATCACTGTTTTGAAGCCTGCCATGAGTCTACTATGGCAAATAAACAGAATAAGCTTCTACTATGAATCTTTGGAGAAATCACACTTCTGTCTCTTACCCACTGTACTCATTGTGTCCCCTTCAGTACACATGAATGGCTTTCTCTTCACTCTAGTCATGAATATTACACCTAAAAATAAAGCCTCTTCATCCCAGCATTACCTAAACTCTTACAAGTGAAAGTAATGAAAATATCAGACATCATCTAAATTAAGAATGAATAATTTCTTTTATCACCCAAGAAACTGTTGGAATACTCACAAGTATTCAATATGACAAGGAATTGCTGTTAAAAAAAAAAACTGTGACCAAAGCAATAAAGATCTGCAGATGGATTTGAAAATGTGTAGCAGCAATCTCTCACCTTACAGATCATGTTAAAAAGTCAGAAGCCTATTTATAACCTCCAAAACTTTAAGTAATTCTCTCTGAATAAAAAATATGATCGCATACAGTTAAAATATAAAAAATAAAGGAAACCATCTTTTTCCTAGGTGTTTGTCCTCTAGGAGGATATTTACATACACACAGAGTTCTGTCGTCTCTCTCCCACACCCTGCCCACACACATACACTCATCTATAGAGAGAGTGAGAAACATATGCTCTTGTTTCCCTATCTGAAAACAAACACAATAACTGACACCTGTACTCAGAAATTGTCATAGGAAAATTCTATCTTATTTCTACAAGTCATTCCAGTGGGTCTTAAAGAAACCTGCTGCCCACAGTTATTAAAAATCCTGTGTCCTGCAATTGTTCCAGAAACAGGAAGAAGAGGGCAGAATAATGGAAAGAAAAGGTCAGTACAGACTTTCCCCATATGACACTCATCAGAACCTACTGTAATTTCCATAAATATTCAAGTAATTAATCAAACCATAATACCCTAGCTCTGTTTCTCCTCAAGCTTTACATTCCCCTAATGCACAGATAGAACTATTTTCAAGCTTATTTGGCCAAACTCTACTGGAATGCTACAAGCAAAAGAGAATAATGTGAAATAAATCACACTCAAACCTGCCAACTGGCTGTGTGTTTATATGTATTATCAGAAAGAAGTCAGGATCTACTAATACTCCCAGCTGAAGTCAGCTGGAATTGTGCCACTGACTTCCATTCACGCAGAACCATGACACTAAACATCTCTGGCTAAGGCTTTGTTTTAATTCCTACAAAACACATCTCACATTTTGATGCCATATAAAGAACCACAGCAATAACAGTAAGGTAGCCTTGCATAAAACCACAAAATGTTTAAAATAGGTATGTTGAGACCTGCTTCAATAACAGAGGGTGCTGAATACAATTTAGTGCATGTGACCACCTGCAGTACTATATCCAGGATACAATGCTAAATTTAGATTTCTGGATGAATGCCCACTGTAGGATATGCTATTTTTACTAAGTTCTGACATGTCTGTCCAATGGCACATCTCCATTTCTGAAGTGGTACTGAAAGGCTATTAAAGCTTCCAGTTACCACTTGGCTTAAAACTGCAAATTACGAGTATTTTCACCAAACTGTTTGTCCCATTTTGATTTACTTTACACAATAGAATGTACAAATAAAACCAAAACAAATATCTGAAAGCAATACAAATAAAAAAGGTTCCACTCCCCCTGAACCCTCTGATCAAAACATGAAATAATAGTATTTTTTAATATATTATTGCATTTTCATTTCAATGCACAGAAAAAAGACACAGAAGTAGCCTTCTCCTTCTAGGCAGACTCTCCCACGTGTCAAAATAGAACAAAAATGTAACAAAAACCCCATGCTGATACATGTATGACTGTGTTTCACATAATAACATGGATTTTGGGGGCCACCACTCATGAAGTTTCAATTTAGACCTGTAAGCCACAAAGTACATTGAAAAAACTTCAGCTTTACATATGGTGGGGTTTTTTTGGTTTGTTTTTTTTTTTTACATATGAATATAGAGATTTTTCCCAAGGAGGTATTTTTAGCAAGGTTATAGGGTTAGCAAGTTTGGAATGAGCTTTAGCAGTTTAAGATTTCTATCTTTCCACTCACATATGCTTCTTCCCTCTCCTGCCATTTTTCAACAGGTAGAGTTCTGAGAGATATCTTCCATTATGACAGATTTAATACATATTTAATAATAGAGACTTAAATATGGGCATGGTATTTGGCATGCATCCTGAAGCAAACCATAAGACATGTCTGCCACTCTCCAGTGAGGACAACACAGCAGTCAGGGAGAAATGTCAGCCAGAAACAGTTACATGAAGCACAAAACACCCTGAGAATGAAAAGGTCTTTATTTATTAAAGCAAATGCAAATCTTTCATTCTAATATTTCTGATCTGTTTTTGTGGATTTTCTCAGGTATACTTAATTAAACCCAATCATCAACACCAACTTTGCTCAAAAGAGCAATTAATGAATATGGCACAGAAGCAGCTTAGCCCTGGAGGAGTCTCTGACATTTGTTTGTAGTGAAGACTGTTCATTAATTGCTCCCCTCATTCTAAACCTCTAAATGATATTTTTGACACAATACTACAAGTCATTGTGACTTATTTCTCAAACTAGCAACATCTGCACTATGTTAGGTTAATAAAACTACCTTTGAAAGGTTTTCAAGATATTTAAAGACACGGGGGGAAAAGGAAAGTCTGGATGTGCTGACAGTGGAATAAAAAGCTGTATTGAATTTTTTATTATTATCTCAGAGTACACTTTGTATGACAGATAATTGAAGCAAATATTTTGTGTTCCGTATTCTCCACAATAAATAGAACTCAGGCAGAAGTCCACCATGATTTTCCAACCTATTTCAACTGTGTTCTCACACCAAACAAGGCATTAATACTCCATAAGTCTTCTGATGATCAGAAGTTCTCAGACAAATGAAAATATTGGTTTTTTGACTGCTTTGGTAAAAAACATTACACTTTTATTTTTCCAGAAATAAAAGGAGGAGAGTAAAGGGTCTGAGTTATGAAGCAGCCACACAAAACCAAAGACCTCTGTCCAAGATACAAAACAAAGTTGTTATCATTTCACACTGAGTGCATGCTTTCATTTATGGGATGGTTTTGCTGATCTCATTTGGGTTCCACAAACCAGGATGCATTTTATAAGTTTGAGAAATTAACTTGTTTATTTCCATAACACATTCACAGGATCATATCATCCACGTTAGACTTCTACTGCAAAGCAGATAATAATTCACAAAAGAAACACAAAACAAATGAAAAACAAGGTACATGGAACTTCATACCTGGAGAACAGCTGAAAGCCCTGTAGATCCACAGACCTTCAACATGCAAAGGAGAACACTGTCCACCCTCAGAGCTGGTGACATTACTTCAATTAGCCTGACCCAGTTTTCCAACTTGGAATTTGGTTTCTGTAGTTCCTATTATATTGCAACTCCTCCTGCCTGCCAATTATTGACATTAACACAGCCATCAAGCTCCAAGCAGCTATGTGTGTGGGAAACTGTGTTAGCATTCATTAGTTAATTGTGTACCTCTAAGCACCTAAGAAAAGCAGTGCAGCAGCAGTGGAAATGGTTAGCTGGCACCTCGGTTTTTGATCCAGTCCAAAGGGAGTCTGATGCTGGAGCAGTCAGGGTGAGACTAAGAGGGTAACACTGTGCCCCCAGCAGGGAGCCAGGTGTGTAGTGCTGGAGAGAAGGGAGAAAGGCTTTCACAGTTTTGCAGTTGCCCATCTACTACATCCCACCACATTGCTCTCCTATGGCACACAGGCTCGGGTTTCCTCTGAAGTCCTCTATTCCCACTCACCCAAAACATCCTATCCCACCTGTTATTTCTACCAGCTGTTTCTCCCCTCTTGCCCACCACCTACATCATTATCTGCTCCTTGAAAACTCCCCACCCACCTACACACCAGCAGCTGCCCTTCTCTGTCCTGAGCTTCAGGACACAAAGCAGCAGGAAAAAAACTGACAGCTCTGTGAGTGCCAGCAGGCTCCTGCCAGCCCAAGCCCCCTGCTTGCTCAGAGTTCAGTGACAGCCATACACTCAGCCTGGGCTATGGGAATGCAGGAAAGGTGACCTGCATGTCTTGGATGTGATAGCACTAACAGGACATTTGGCAGCCTCCTGATGGCAACCTTCAGCTTGCTCACAGACACAATTTCCCCTGCTGGGACACCATCTTGGCTGACTCACTGCAGAGTGAAAGCAGAGAAGAGTAATTCCACCTACAAAATTCACAACAGGTTCTTACCACTGATGGATTAGGCAGAAAGGGATCAGCTAACTACACAGCTAGAGAACTATTTGTTCATTAATACATTTACGCACATTTAACCCAGAAGCAGAACGAAGGAGTGCCCCAGCCTGCCTTACACCTTAGGCATTATCCTTCACAGGACAGATCTAGGAGAACTGAGCCAAATTACTAAACAGTAAAGCAAGGGATATTCTAATTTGGCTTTGCCTTAAAACGTACACACAGCAAAAAGGAACTCAACAGAGCATAAGAGCTCATTTTATTAGCATTGCTAATCTAAAACTAAGATAACAAACAGTGTAGAACTTTTATTTCAATTTTTTTTTTTTAAATGAAGTAGTGCTAAATGTCAACCCTCAATATTCCACCCCTCTTCATTAACATTAAGCAACCTAACGTTTAATTAAGAGCCCTACAAAAGCAACATATTACTGCACATTATCTTAATTACCAACTAGGACCTACTGGTGCCACTTTCAGAACTGCAGCTGCAGTTTGAGGCAGCAGAACCTGAAGAATTTAGAAATTAAAACATAACAACTGCACTTAAATCTTACAGGACACAGACACTTAATCACAGCCCTGCAGTAAGAGCACGGCAAGATATACCATCAAATCAGAGGCAAACTGTGGAGAAACATTTGCACTTACAAAGTGTTCATCAGCTTTCAGAAAAGTATATGTGTACATTAGCGTAGTCCAATTAGCCTGTCCATGTTTCTGGTTCATCTAAATTAACATATCTTCATAATTTACAAAAATTTCTTCTAATTCAATTATATTTTCTGAATCCAGTTAAATCATTTAATCACATCTGCCTTTAAAAGATCCCACTAATAATGAAAGATTAATTCAAATGATATTTCTTTTATTAACTCTTTTTCATTCTCCAGCAAATGTTGCTGCATTTATCCCTGCAGTCCAGCTCGCCAGAATAAAGTTAAGAAGCTTATGAATTTTGGATATTACACAATCAATATTTGATACCAATATTTCTTTGTTCTTCAAAGTGATGAGTTCTTCAGAGCTCAAAACAGAACTATCAACTATCAGAACAGTGTCCTGATCTCTGTTTCAATTCACTTTGTCTTCAGAACAATCCTGCACACTAACCACTGGACTGAAGCTGACAAGTTCTTCCCAGCAGAAAGGCCTCTCTCTCCTTCCACTTTGTGGGATACTACAGCAGAAACCTGACTATACAAATGAAGAGATTATTATCTATTACCTAGCCTGTGCCACTGCCTGACAAACTAGAATAGACTGCAAAACTGAGGTGAATGCATGTGTGTAGAGAGGGGAAAGCAAACCCACCAAGCAAGCACCCCTACAAATATGTGGAAGAACTGTAAGGTGAGGTTAAGTTTGACCATTCATAGAGTAAACCAGGAAGCATTTATAGATTCTGTTTGCAAGGAGTTCTTTAGAAAATTACAAGTGTCACACATTTTGCTATAAATATGAATGTTTTAAAATATAGGTAAGTTTTACTGTAAGGAGGGAACATTACCATGAACCAGTTATCTAGTTAGAATAATTCTGAGCCCCATCCAACAATTTCTACACAGAAATTATTGCTCAAATGAGTTCTGTCTAGCACACTGTTCATTTAATTCATATACACTTGTCACACATTACTAAAGTAACTATCAACACTGTAGTTTTACTTCAGATTTGTGTTATACTTCATTTGCCCTTGATGGGTCAGAACCTTGAATGAATGGAACATGTAACCTATAGGTTACAGGCAGCTGCCTGTAACAGAAATGCCAGAGGAAGGCAATCAGCCTGTGTCTCCAGCTTGCTCTACGCCACACTACATAAGACACCAGAATCAATAAATCGTGAAATGATTAGGTTTGGAAGGGACCTTAAAGATCATAGAATCATTAAGATTGGAAAATACCTCCAGGGTCATTTATTCCAACCTTTGATGGAACACCCCCTTGTCCACTAAACACAGCACTAAGTGCCACATCCAGCCCCATCACACTTCCAGAAACTGTGACTCCACCACTTCCCTGGGCAGCCCATTCCGATGCTTAACCACCCTTTCAGTGAGGAAATTCTTCCTGATGTCTGACCTGAACCTCCCCTGGCCCATCTTGATGCCATTGCCTCTTGTCCTGTTGCTCGTTGCCTGGGACAAAAGGCCAACCTCTACCTTGCTACAACCTCTTTCAGATAGATCATCTAGTCCCAAACCACCTGCCATGGCCAGAGAACCTCCCACTAGACCAGGTTACTCAGAGCCTCATCCAGACTGGTCTTGAACACCTCCAGAGACTGAGAGTTCACAACTTCTCTGGGCAGTCTGCTCCAGTGCCTCACCACCCTCACTCACAGCAGAGAATTTCTTCCTAATATCTAATCTAAATCTACTCTCCTTTAGCTTAAGGCCATTCCCTCTTGTTCAGTCACTACATGTCCTTGCAAAGAGTCCCACTTCAGCTTTCTTGAAGGCCCCTTTTAGGTTTTGTGAGGTGCCACAAGGTCTCCCCAGAGCCCTCTCTTTTCCAGGCTGAATAGCTCCAACTCTCTCAGTCAGCCCTCACAGGAGAGGTGCTCCAGCTTTGCTCTCCTCTGGACTCATTCCAACAGGTCTGGAAACATTAGAAACTTGGCAAGACTTAGCAGTAAATCTTTCAGGACTTACTGAAGTAGAACTTTGAGCAAAGAAGGTTTAAAGAAAACAGTTCGCAGATGATATTTAAATACAGAGTCTACAAAATCTTTTCTATAGGACTGCAAGTATGAAAATATTATTGCCAGAAGTATGAGAAGTATCTTACCATTTCAATGAGTCCGAATATTGACTTGCATCCTTCACTTCCCATACTGAGCTACAGTGGAATGCACTGGGAGTGATCTTGCCAGACAAAACTGATTCCATCCATAGATGACCTGGGGGAAGGATGCTATACTTCCATTCACTTTTGAACACCTGGGTATATCCCCCAGAAAAACTGGATCATGGAAAATTGATGCAACAACTTTCTCTGCTGATGAGTTCCTGGGACGAACATGCAACTGTTGTCCAGAAAAACTGGATTCATTACCCAGTGTGCAACAAGCCAATAATTCCACAGGGGAGATAGTACTTATTTATTTCAGAGTTGCACAAGCCTGGGTGCTCAGTGATACTACTCCAATCAAGCATGCCAACCATCAAAACTTTTTACTATTTATACATTTTAGCAAACAAAGGAATTAGTGTTCATTGGCTACAAGTTGCATACTTCTCTTACTAATGAGTATTCTTTCTATTGGTTAATGATTCTCTTGCTTCCCATGTTAATTAGTCCCATGCTCAGTGCTTCTCTTCTTTTGAGTCACAGGGTTTCTTGGGTCAGCAGTCTGAGAGTCGGTGGCCACCATCTGCCCCTGCCAGAATTACCCTTTACCCAGACAGAGCTGAATTCTGCCCCTGCCAGAATTACCCTTTACCCAGACAGAGATGAATTCTGCCCCTGCCAGAATTACCCTTTACCCAGACAGAGCTGAATTCTGCCCCTGCCAGAATTACCCTTTACCCAGACAGAGATGAATTCTGCCCCTGCCAGAATTACCCTTTACCCAGACAGAGCTGATTTCAGCACAGTTGCTTTGTTAGTTTCTTCATTGTCTTGGGAGTTCTGCCAGATGTCTTCATGGCCCTTAAATTCTGCATTCTGTGTGTTCACTATCAGTGGTACATCCTTCTTCCCAAGCTTTGATAACCTCCCCTAGGTCTGAGATCACTGGAGCATGTCCAGCCCTAAACCTTAACAAGGCAATTCTACCAACAAGTAATTTGTTCTTTTAACACTTGGACATCACTTAGAGTTTGCCTGTTAGCTGGTCTCTGTTTCATGGATTACATCTCCCTTCTTGTTGATTAGGCTTAAAACTATAGAAAGAATGTTCATCAATGTTTTGTCTTTCTTAAGAAAATTTTACGTATTCCACATGTTGCAACATAAAGACTACAGTTATAAGACCGAATGCTGTTTAAATGGTGAATCTTGAGAACTACTGTTCTCAAAAAAGAAGCCAAATGAAACATTTCAAACGAAGAAATCACTAGTTTATATACCAGTTGCCACTCCTAAAGCTGAAGAGATTATCATCTGCTCCTCACTTTCTCCCTAGTCAGCTGCCTGGCAGAACAATTCCAAACTCATTTCAGTTACAATATGATATGTAAATCTGAAAAATATAATATTATAAGTCTTGTAAACTCAAATCCTTCCCATTCAGTCACAAAAGTAAGGTTCCTATGAGCACTCTACTTCACACAACCCTAATGATTTTAGGACAAGTACAACAATTATGGAAGTTTAACCAGATGCTACTATTAAGCCAAAGGTTGTGGGTTTTTTTTCTCTTCTTAATATTTTGGGATGAAAGGTGGCATTAAAGTACCTTAAAAGGCAACATGAATGATATTCAGGAACAGACTTTTTTTTTTGAAGACTAATCATTCCAATGATCAACTGTCTAGAGATATTAATACAAACACAGAAACACTCTTCTTCAAATGAAGATTGTTTTGTAGGAAATAAGTTTTTATGTGAAACATGTGCAAAATTTCTTATAAGGCTCAGAAAGTTTTAGTCCCCAAATACTCAAGAAGGAGACAAGGTACACAGACATCATAAAGCAACACTTTTCACAACGCAGAAAGGAGCAAGAGAAGACAAGCAACCAACTTAGCAAGAAGCAAACTAAAGCTGCTAGTTAAAACCAAAAATCTTTAGATCCTCAGGTTTCATGTGTAATCAGGTTCTCTAGACTAGATCTACAGCTACAGATAAGACTTTGAAGGTGTCAGTGTGTGCACAGAGCTGGGAACGGGCCTGGTGTCAACTGCTCCACTTATTTCGCATGCCATTTCCAACCTTTTCAGTGTTGGCACTGTTAGAAATTCAGGGCTTATAAAATATCAAGGTTGATGAGAGTAGCAGGAAAAAAAAACCCAAACCTCTTGTTTAAATTATTATTTTATGGGACATGCTAAATCCCAAAAATAAAAAACACATGCAATTATAAATCGGGTCTGGCTTATACAGAATTCACAGTAAATCTGAAAGATAAGTTAAGCACATGAATTGTTCCTCACAAACAAATGGAGTTCCCTATATTTCCAGTTAAACAAGTCTTATATTTCCTCTTATTAAAATATTAGTGATATGCCTCCACAGCAAACTAATTCTTTTTTTAGCCTTTTGGTAAAAAAACAATTACAACACAGCAGCTCTACAAGTGAAGCTGAAGGACAAGCTTTGTCAACAGCCATCCTATAAAAAGACCTACGTGTCCTTTTCCCAAGAGGCAGAGAACCATTGCCAGCAATGAGTTCACAGGGGTACTCTAAGAAAAATAACATGCTTGCTCAAGTTATTTTAAGAGCACTTTGTGATTGTGGGTTTGAGAGAAAAATATAAAGGCTCAAGTTAAATATCAGAATTAAGTGTTTACCTCTAGTTCAAGATTATTTTTCTTCAAAATTCAATACTGATCTCGTTGGCCTTCAGATTAAATAAATTTGCAAAACAATCTCCCCTGACAGTTACAGATAAGTGAGCAAAAATGGAATTTTTTAATCAAACCCACTTGCAAACTCGCTTAAAGAAAGACTACTGGAGGAAAAAATCAAGTTCCCCCACCCAGACCATTAATTTAATGTAAAATAGACAACAATGCCAAAAAGAACAGCAATTCCCCTCTAGAGCCCAGATCTCTTTTTGCTATTGTTGATGGTTGCACTTTTTTTTTTTGTAATCAGCCATTAAAGGATGACGCCCAGGCTCCAGTGGGTTGCCTTCTATATTAAAGATTTAGCTAATGCTTAGGAGAAGAGTCTGACACTATGTGCTTAGGAAAGCAACAGAAGATAAACTAGAAAATCCAGCAACTTCCTTGGACAATTCAAGAAAGTCTGCAAACTCTGACCAAGACTTACAACAGAATTACATCAGTTAGACAAGTCTCCAGAGGCCAGGGTAGCAGCATTTTCAGACTTCTACCCATATGCATCAAGAGAAGTTTTTCTTCCCACAAACACCAACTTCACCTCTTGCGTGTCTCTAGAACTGTACGCATGAACCCATGCTCCTGGCACATAAATGTAGAAGGGTTTTGTGGCTTTCTACTATCAATTCCAACAGCATGTGTCAGAATCCATTACCATTTTTCAACAGAATAGGGTCTGGCAGACAAGCTCTGGAAGACTGAACTTCAGTATTTAACAGGTTATTACCCTGCGTTTCCCCACTCCTGACACACTCAAGGGCAGTGCAACGAGGCGAGGCGTTGCCGCTCAGGTACCTCGCTCCTCAGGAGGTGAGTTTAGACTGCTGCTGAAGACAGGCATGCAGCTGTGTGCCTCAGTCCACTGGCAGCCTCCACAAGAGAGCTTGCTGCCTGTTACACAGCTGACATTAAAAAAAGCTGTCTGGATACCCTCTAAAACACCAAGGCAAAATCCTCCACATTTCATTGTTATCAGAATTTAATTCTGCACACACAATCCTCCTCTCCTTCCTCACCTGACAAGAGTGACTGCACACCTGCAGTTACACTGAGACCAGAGCCTGTGGGGCCTTACTGGGATTGGTGGCCATGGGTACTTCAAAGGCAAAGTGTTAAGAGGATCAGTTCCCTAATACTGTTTACACTGTGGTTCCACATAAATAGCTATGCTGGCACAACTAAAAGAACCCAGCAGGCAATGGCCTGACACAGTCCCAGAATTTCCAAGGAGGACAACAAACTACAACAGCACTCTCTGACTCTCTGATGGCACAGCATCCTCCATCTATATCTGCCTGCCTTCAGGAATCACAGCATACCATGGTGCTCAGGTCACAAAGAGAAGTTGTATACAGTGGACAGGAATTAAGGGGGTTCTCTGCTTGGCTGGGTTTTTCTAAAGTATTTTATCAAGTGAGAGCTAGGACATGGATTTACAGGGTCAGAAAATGAGCACAACTGACAGCAACAGTACCAACATCATCTTTGACAACTTCCTCATTAGAGCTACTGTTGAGGACCATCAGAGTCAGCAGGCTCCTTGAAGAGCACTATCAGAAAACTATCCAAAGCTGAAATCCCATCTTTTGGCTAAGCTAGGAGTGCCATTCTGCATCACTGGGTAATGTAACACCTGACACTAGTAACAATTTTGTGTACATACTGTCTCCTAGATATTTCAGTATCATTGCTTAGGTTCAAAAAGCAACAAGGAAAAGCACACACTGGAGCATGAGAAGGAGCTAAAATTTGGATTACACACACAGTTTATATGACAAAAACTAAGAAAACAACCATATATCACTATCGCAAGTTCAGAATGAGAAAGCAAGAGAGACCATCCAGAGAAGAGACCATTGGCAACTGAACTCATGTTAATTAACGTAACAGCCCAATGACTGTGGATAATTTCTTTCCAGTCTTCAGCTTTGACTATAGCTCTGCCAGACACTGAGAGAGACAAAGCAATAGACATAACCTATCTTCCTATAAATGGCAAGGCCAGGAGTTTTTCCTCAAGTACTTGGCGATTTCACTATCAGACAAGGTCAACAGAAATTGTTTCATCCCATACATTTTGTCCCACAAGAAGTTCATTTCAGCCATGCTCCCAGGGAGCCCTTCAAAACATTTGCCAATGCAAATGTTTGTGGGTTTCCAGTGAAAGCAGGACACTAAAATGACATAGTAAAAAAATATATATATAAAGAGTGAAAGAAAAAGGCAACAGGAATTTCTGAAGAGACTGTATGCTGAAGAAGACACAGTGGAGAATACCTGCCCAATAGCTTTTAAAACTACAAACAAATACTTGTTCTCATGCCTTTGTCTGTAGAGTTCACCAGTAACAGAAATGACTGATTCAGCAATAAGATTACTGTGGGTCAGAAGAACAGGGCCCCAAATTATTAAAATATTCTCTCCCTAGCTACAGAGGCCTTATAGTTAACTTTATATTAAACATTCCTGGTTCCCAGTTAAACCTAAGTCTAACAAGAAAGCACATTTCAATAGCATTCTGGGTTTCCAGCTAGACTAGCAATTCAGAGAAGAACAGCAGCTCAATTTTGAAATTTGGAGAGAGGTGGAGAAAAGAAGTGGGAAAATCAACACAATTCACAGTACAGCTCATTTCTTCATCCCACCCAATTCACATTATAAACCAATCCTGCAGCCATCACATGTGCTCTAATTTGTTCACCACATTGCCTAAGAATGTATCCCAGTATTACAGAGACAGATGAAAGTAAAACGCTACATTTCAGTATTTTCAGAGTTATAATTTCTCTGAGCTTCTCCTAAACTAAACAAATACTCCAGAATGGATGCATGTTGCTATTCACCTAGCAAGGGATTAAAAAATTAGAATATTATATGCCAAAGATTCAGAGCTGCTCAATCAACATCCCCTTAATGAAACTAATCTCCACTACTGAGGTTGGTATCGATAAAAAGATTGACAAATTCTGTCAGAAATTAAGATCCAACAATTCTAAGGTATACTGGAGCTCAAGGATATAGCCTGATTTTAAAAAGAAAAAATGGAAAAGGATTGAAAAGCTGTATTATATGGCTATCATGCAAAAATTTCATAACAGATAAGCTAATTGAAGATGTCAGGAAATGACAGCACAGCTAACATGCTACACAGCATTTAAACTTTCTGAACAAGTCATTCAAACTCTTGGCAAAGAAATTATAATATTTTAAAAGATAAGTTTCAACAGTTGAGTTAAACTCAAGAGTTTCGTTGCAAAGGCCTCAGTGCAGAGTAAGTATCAACTCCAGTCCTGCTACTATCATTGACAAAACAGCTTTTCTGTGAGTTGCCTGATTTTCTAATATATACTGGGACACCAGGAAATTTCTTCCAAAATCAATCTCTCCAAACAGAGATTAATTTTATTAATATATTTATTATGTAGAGCTGATACTACACAGCAGACAACTGGATTGTATCAAAGTATCTGTGGGAAAGCACAAATTTGAGAATAGATGCATGAACAAATCCGCTAAAAGACAAAAGATTTGAGTGCTTCATACTTTGGAATATACATTCCAGCAAAAAATCAAGAGGATTCTAATTAGACTGCAGTTTGGGGATTATTAACTTGGTTTACATTTGCTACCTTCCTGATAAATGTTAAGTAAATGTGCTATAGTTAGATGCAAACTGGCAAATTTCCTAAATAAATCATAGGACATATTTATAAAGAAAACTAAAATAAAAGACCCAACGCTTTTTTTTTTTTTTTTTTGAAAACAATTTGCCATTTTAGTAACAACAGATTTAGCAGCAAACCATACCTGAAGTGCACAGCTCGGGCCGTGGCATTCCCCAGGTGTCTGTAAGAACTGCAGATAGCAGAGTGCCACCTGCCTTTCACGGGTCACAGCTGCAATGCTGCAGCCTGGAAATTAAACCCAGCCTACCGCCAGTAGTTGGCAAACATACCTCAGAAGGGTCAGTTTGAAAAATGTTTATAGCGTTTGACAAATCAGAACAAAATAAAAAACCAAAAACCCCAAGAACTCGCTCTTTGGAAGCAGCTACAGCTTTGCAAAACACGTTAGGACAGAACCAACACAGAGGCTGTAACTTAACACTGTTTCCAAATCGGAATGCATGCACATGCCAGAGAGGATAAAAGGATGATAATAAAGAGAAACAGACTGATTAACAATAATTTGGAGAACTCTGCATTGAGAAGAATACCCATTAAACATTTCCATAAAATGATTTTATAGAAAAGGAGAATCTCCTCAGTGCTGCTTTCTATAATTATGGCCATAGAAATAGCAATTCATCTCAGGAGCCATAGTAACTTCACAACATACATTACCAAACATCAAGAGCATATCAAAATTTTAAAAACCAGATGTTAAATCTAAAGCTAAATCGTGTTTCACTGCTATTCAGAAGTCCATCATCACAGCATACTAACCAATTACTAGATTCTGCTCTACATGAAGTAGCAGAGTATCAGATTTCACACACCCTCCTCCCCACTATCAACAGATAGTACTGGTAGTACACACCTACTATTAACTGATAGCAGTATCAGCAACCCACTTACGTGTCCCACAGCACAGAAATCAGACCCAGCCAACACTGCTGATAAAGCTGCTGCAGACCAGAGGGCAGAAACGGGTCTCCCTGCTCACCCCAGGAGCTCAGCTGCTCCCTTGGCTGAATTCCTGCATGCAACCTCTAACACAAGAGCCAAAATTTGCAGGAGAATTTTGTTGCATTTCTGCAGTTAACAGATTGCACTGTACAGCTACTCCCTGAAAAGTAATGAACTTCATTCATTGAAAATCCTGTATTTGTACAAGACTATATCAACAGAAGTCAGAATCCACGTGGTTTCACTAAGTAGCTGGGGGAAAAGAAAGTGAAAAACAAACGACCACACAACTCTTTCTTCTGAAAACAACAGCAGTACAGTTACCACCCTCTGCATCTCTGCCCAGCAGGAAATGAGTACAACAAGCCTGCTACAACCATGTTTATGGATCATTACAAAGTGCACAGGCACTCCTACTACCTGTAAGTATTTTATGAAAACAGCACTAGTTAAAGATTAAAAGAAATGAGACACTTCAGATATTAATGGCTTCAGCTTTGTCAACCAAAACAAATCTGTAACAATATCCCAAGGAATAAGCAGTACAACTCAGAAGCCAGTGTTTACACTACTTAGTACAAAAGAACCTCTCAAACACAGAACTGCCACACTCCAGAGCAAAACCTTAGCTCTCAGCAGGACTCCTCACAGCTGTTCAGCATTAAAATGAGAAAATGAGATGAATTCATTAGTAAGTGTAATAAAGTTATATTATTGGTACCTGCTGGAGAGGAAGGTGGGAACACAGCACAAAATCCAGAAATTTACCAACATCTTTCACTCTACTAAGCAAAGTAGCCAAGGCCATACCTCAGCCTTTCAAGGCAGCAATACACTTTTGATTGACTATGTGTTACATATATGACATCAGCAAGTTCAACAATTCTAAGTCAAACTTTACTGAACTCAGTCAGCCTTATATAACAACCAGGAGATGTTCAAAATTCTAGAAATAAGATTTGAGTGCAATTTCCACTATGATAAAAAGTCTACATCACTCTAGCTGGGCTAGCATCACATCAGGCTTTTACACCAAAATTCAAACCAAGAGTGGTTAGTCAGCTTTCAGAGAGTAAGACCTTCAGATGCACTACTTTAGGGCTCCCAGAACATGCTACCAGTATAACTTTAACACCACGTTTTAGTTTTAAGATGTTTGTCACAGCTATAGTCTTGCAAATTCTAACCATCTTCACAAGGCGTTGCGTTCCTGTATGCACAGACCTCTCCTGCCAATAGTCCGGTTTGCTGGAGGAGCAGATGCACTGACAGCTCCCCCCACTCCAGCTGCCCCCCAGGAATAATCCCGGGCAGATTATCGTTGTGTCAATCTACAATGCAGACTCAGCATCTGGAGTGATACAAAAAACCCTAATAGTTGTCATTTATCTGGTAAGCAATCCTCACAGAACGATATATGGATACAACTGACTGAGGCGCTTCCATCTGCATCGTTGCGGAATGGTAAACTCTAACTCCCCAATTCAGAAAGTGCCAAAATACAGCCACGCCACAGACCGAAGACAGTGCAGTTAAATAAAACAGCGAGAATAAAAGCACATCGGGATTTCAAATCGTACTACACGAACATCCCACTGAAGACCCACGTTTCTCAGACAACTGACGGCGCCTTTCACGGCACTTCTTCTCTCACCAGAAGGTGAGCCTGAGCAAACTTCACTTGCTGAAGTGTGACAAAACCTCCGAAACGTTCCCGAGCCAGCGGCTGCCTCTCCGCAGCCGGGGCTCAGCGACAGCCACGCACCTCACTCTCCTGGGCGAGAACGCGCTCCGCGGGCGCGACCCCGAGGGCAGGAGCGGCGCGGGGGTCCCGCAGCGCGGAGCACCCGCGGTCCGGGCTCCGGCCCCTCTGGAGACGCGGCTCCCTGTCCGTCTGTTTTTTCTGGTCCCGAGCGAACAGCACCGTCTACGAGGAGAACGCCCGCCCGTTCTGAAAGGCTCGGTGGACTTTCGGGGGTGGGGCCAGGCAATGCCCGAGACGGGCTCCGAGCGCCGGCAGCGCTCCCCGGCTCCGGAGCCCAGCGGCAGCGGCGCTCCGCCTCGCTGCCGGCTCCCCCTGCCGGCACCCTGCGCCGCTCCGCCCGGACCCCAGCCCGCCCGGCCTCCGAGCCCCCCGGGGGCCCGGCGGACACCGGGGCGCAGCCGGTGGAGGAGCGGGGAGGCGGCCCCGGTCACGGCCAGGGCGGCGGGGACAGCGCAATGCCCGCGGCGCTCCGAAGCGCCGCTGCGGCGAGGAGGGGAGAGGGGCCGGCAGGGTTACCTGGAGGCGCCGAGGGCTGCTCGCCGCGGGCAGGGCGGGCGGGAGCCCCCGCGCTGGTGCCCGCTCCCGCCTCACGCCGCCATGGCCGCGGCCGCGCCGAGCCGCCCGCGCTCCGCTCGCTCCCACCAAGTTTGCGGCGCGGCAGCTGCGCGCCTCGCCCGGCGGCCGGACCCAGCGCCCCGCCGCGGGGGCGGAGCAGCCACGGCCGCCGGCCCCGGCGATGCGGTGCGGTGCGGTGCGCGGCTCGGCTCGTCCCGCAGCCGGCGCTGCCCCGGGCTGGGGCGATCTCGCATTACTCCATGCCCTCCCCCGCGCTCCCCCCTCCGGGCCAGCTGAGAAGTTGCAACTGGTTCAGATATTTGTCCTTGGGGTTTGGGTTTTTTTATTTTTATTTCCTTTTATTCCTTAATCACCGCAGCTCACAAAAACATGACCTGAGGCTGCTCCTTTTCCATCAGATCTGAGCAGGGGCGCCTCAGCGCCAGTACAACTAAGCACAACAAATCCCGGCGAGCTACAGCGAGCGACAGCAAGAGGGAGGGGAGGCGGTGGTACACGGGCAGCGCCGCCGGTGCCAGGTCCGCAGGGCTCCCGGCCGCCGCCCGGGGCTCCGGTGTCGGGGCGATGTACCAAAAGCGGGGAGCAGCAGAGAGAGGAGGCGAAGGAGGGCCGGGCGCCAGCGGCTGCCCCGGGACGGCAGGGGCACGGGGGCGCCCCGGGAGCTCCAAGCGGCGCGCCCGCCGGCTCTCCGCACCCCTCACACGCCACGCCACAGCCGGCCAGCCACCCCCAATGTCCCGGCCCCGGGAGCAACCGCGTAGGCAACAGGAGCCCGCAGCAGCGGCCCCGGCCCCGCTGCGAGAGAGCGCGGTGCTGACATTTCTGCCGCCACGTAAGAGCCTGCGGCGAGTCCCTCTCCGCCCCCTCCAGTCCCCTCCCTCCCCCCCCATGGCACGATCGACGTGTCAGCCCCAAAAGTTCATTTCCAGGCCCTGGGAGAGTCCCCTATAAAGGTCCCGGGCGTGCGTGGGACAGTGAGACGTGGCACTGCGGGGCTGCAGCCGGGGCGCGCAGGCATCTCCCCAGGTACGTGCGTTCGCATTTTGGCGCATGCCTTTGTGTTTTGTCAGCTCACCTGTATTAAACTAGGAGGTTATTTCTGTTCATGTGTGCATTGTAATTAATTCCATCAGAGTTGTTGGTTTTTTTTTTTCTTTTATGACAGCATTTGCACATTTCTACTATAAACTGCAGTAGAAACCGACTTGTTCGCAGCAAGACCAAGCAATTTAGAAGACTAAAAGCAGTAAGAGTTTATTAAAACAAACAAAACCATGGAATTAATCCATGCTAGAGTAATCTTATAAAAGTTAGCTAATTAAAACAACTAGCATCAAAACTTATCAGCAAGCCAAATGTTCCAAATCCAAATTGCCTTAAACTTTGAGCTCAATTTTACTTTGACTAGGGTATAAAAGAAACTTGTTCAAGTAGAAACATTAACAGAAGTTTGAAATTATCATTAAAATGAAGTCCTGGAATTTGGAACATTCTTTCTGATTATTTTTATATTAAAAAACCCAACCCAAATACTAAAGGCCAAACTATTTTTTTTTCATAAAGACATGTAACCCTGACACTCAAGGATGTTTCCTTATAAATAACAATAATGTTTAAGAAGCCACTACTGTGATTACTGTATTGCCTGAGGTCACTTTCTCATGTGATTTCCTTCTGATCCAGAAAATACTTGTACAGGAAATATAAGAATTCATTTTACATCTAAAAATTGCCATCAAAGTAAGTGCAGATATATGATTTACATACCTACACTGTTAACTTCTTTGGAGTGTTATTAAGACATCTTCAGATCAACAAGTCCTACACTTCTCATGTACCTCCACCTATTACAATACATTTAGACTTTCTTTTTAAAGAGGAGATATATTTGTTTTTCCAACTGCTGTGTAAAAAAAATAAAACATCCTTACTTTATCTGTGAAAAGTAAGAACCAAAACCAACGGCCAGAAAAAACCTATCAAAATTATAGTCCTCTGAGTGATGTACATTTTAGCCTCTAAAAATTCCTCTGCAGTTTGGCTATGAAACAATAGACATACAAAAAAAAAAAAAAAAAAAAAAACTCACCACATTTATATATTTATATCATACTGTGTTAATGATATACAGCACATTCTAAGAAAAATTCCATTGGAATCATATTGACTCTATATCACCCACAGAGCATTTAGCCACATTTAGTCATGTGCTTTATAGTTCTGTACCAGTTTCATGGAAGAATAGTCATGATGTCAATGCTTAATTTTATTTAATTTTATTTTAAAAGCTCAAGGGCAAAGATGTCTGAAACTGCCTGTAAGACTAATCATGTTTGAAATTAAGGCTAAAAACTGTAACAGTTTTAATATTACATGTAACTCTGTGCTATGTCTAAGTTACAGAGTTAAACCAGATGAGTTTAGTGAGTGAGCCCAGCAATTTTAGGTGATGCAATCCCCAGATGTACCCTTGCAAGTAGGCGCTGACAGTTTTTGTTTCTTCATAAATTGCACAGTGGTGTCTCAATCCTAGGCTCATTGTGTTACTATATCCAAAATAAATAAGGATATTCTAATTTAATCTAGGAATATTATGCTAAGGGCAAGGGAGAAAGCAGCAGGAGAAGCTCTGCTATCTGATTTAAGAAAGGGGAAAAAAAAAGACCAAGTCCATTGTATCCAGCTTTTATTCCAGTATGGAGCTCATCTTTCTCTTCTGCCTCGTATTTTTCCTGACGTTATATTTCTCACTGTTAGTAATTTTTAATCTCCTTCCAACAAAACAGACCCAGCATATTAAGGGATGGCAGCGTGTGGAAGCAGTCATGGTACTGCAGTTGGAAGAGGAAAAGCTGCACAGCACCTTCAGGCTTTTGGCCAGTTTGGTGGGAAGCCAGATTTCAGCTCGTTCCTGTGGTGGCAGGATATAAAGAGTGTTAGAAGGCAGGGAAGGGGGTGGATTTCCATCTGTTTAGGTGGGAAAGTCACAGTGTAAGGGAAGGCCTGTCTTCACATTACCCATCAAAAGCACCTTGGATAGTAAGCATCTCTTTCACCATTTAGAAAAACAGTAAATACAGTAAATTGAAACTTTAAGTCTGATTAAAAAAAAAAAAAAATAGAAAAAGAAGAAGGTGTTAGCTTCAGTAAAACTGAACATTGAGTTATACTTCCATCATAGGAAAAGGTCTTTGCTTGCTTCATGATCACAGAGTTCAAAGTCTTTATTACCATTGCACGTTACTTTTTCCAGACCATTGAAAACATTAGTCATTTTTGTTTAATTCATGAAAAACAGGCAGAGGAAAACTTTGAAGTCTCACAGTTAATTGCCTACTTTTGTGTTTTCTAACCACATCACTTATGACTGAGGAGAAACCCTGCTGGTGACCAGAGCCTTTCCAGAGCAGACCAGGCAGAAGAATGGTGCATACAAACAATCACCCTTTCCTGAATCAATGCTTAAGAACAGAGAGTTTGTGCAGTCTGGTGTCTTGAATTTACCTGACTTACACAACATTGTTGAAATACCCAATCATCAGCTCTACATTAACTGTTTCTTTCTTATTTCCCACTGAGATTCAGGAAAGTATTTGCCCTGCTGCATTTGAGTTGAGCGAGCCCTTAGCATTCCCGCCTGCATTGAGCAACATCATCTTGCAAGGCTGGATCATCACAAGTCTGCCATATTTAAATACCAGGGACTTGTGATGTTATGTGTAAAACCAGGAATGACATCTTCATCCCAGGAAAGCAGATGACCCAGAGGATTTAAGTTTGCCATCCTCATCCTCAAATGGGTCTGGTAGAGAGAAGTACGCTGTTAAAAAGAGGCCAGGAAAGGCTGTAGCTCTGTATGCCCAGTAGGAGACACAGGGCAAGGTCAGACTGAGCATCATTTTAATTGTCTTAGCAAAAGACACCATTGCAATTCTTCATTTAAATAATAGGGAAGTAAATGTCAATAATTACAAACTTTTTTGTTTTCCATTAAGTTACTGTCTCATCTTAAGTTCTGTATTTAAAGGTTGAGCTGGCTGGTCTCCATAATATCTATAAATTAAGAAAAGCTAGGTGAGAGTGTAACACTTGGCTCCTGAGAACTGATGAGTTAATGTTTACCACTTGTGATCAAAAGACAAAGTAATATTTCTCATGGCATTTCTATTATTAAGGCTCTTTATAACAAAATGGCTTGGTTTTATGAATGCATAAGATATTTTCAACACAGCTATATAAATAAATGTGCACTTACATTTTTAAATCTCTGACCTGATTTTTAGTAATTGCTGCTTTCTTTCCATTAAAGTCTCTGACAGATAAGGCAGTTAAAGAAGTTATTGCATGAATTCTAAATAAGGACCATCTAACTTCAAGTCCCTAAAAGTAGTTAAATATTTGGTGAAAATGATGAATTCTTGGGTACTGATTCATGTGATCTGAAAATGCCATCCATTTCCTGATTCACCTTCATATCTCCTCCAGGAAAAAAAAAAGTATTTTACAATGAATACCGTCAGTCAAACGATTTTTATGTGTCTGTTTTTCTATCTTTCAGCCAATTCCCTGAACTGATACTTTCAAAATGAAGAGGAAGATAAGAGTGGGAATGAAGAATGCCTTGGAGAAATCCAGTCATAAAGTTTGAGTAGTAGAAATAATAGGAAATATTAATCACTCGGGTCTCTTACATACGTTAGAATTTAGACTGAAATGATGTAAAGTTACAAACCTGAGACATAAGGGCTACTAAATTTGAATCAAGATTCACAGATTTTTAAGTTAATACATAATAAAAATATTTGCTTTTCCCCCTCTATTTTGGATGGTAATATATTCTGCTGCCTTATACAACTTTCTTATATAGACTAATTTTTTTTTTTTTTTTTATATTAGCCCCAAGACACCTCTTCAAACTAAGCCAGGATATGTATTAGCAATCCATTAGTTGCTCCTCTCTGTCTGCTTGTCCCTAATCATTAATATTGAATTCCTGTGTTACTATATCACTACAGCAGTACAAGTGGAATTTGGATAGAAAGCACAAACACACCACACACACACACATATATATGAGACTTTATCACTGCCAAGAAGTCTAAAACACAGGACTCGGAGCTCATAGATGTCATAGAGCTCATCTAGACTTCAGTTTTGTGCTGGCCTTTTTGGGGATGAGTGGATAGAGAGGATACTTGGCATAACTCCTGCTGTCATAGAATTAGACCTTCACAGTTTCTAAAAGGAATTTTAACAAGCTGTGAAGTCCTCATAACTCAGACAACATTTCTGTGGCACTGATCTAGCACTAGGAGCCCTATAAGAAGCTTACTAAGTGGTGGTGGAATTGTCCGTGCTATTTAATTTTATTTAATAGTAAATTCCTGAAGTAGGCCAACATCTAAGTCACTTTTAAAAAATGATTTATCTAAATTACTGTGAACCCCTGTATGAACCTTATTGTTTTGCTTTTAGCATATCTTAAATCCACTAAAAATGCACATAAATTAAATAGACATTAACCAAAAAAAGACTGATCCGTAATGGGTTTTCTTATAGAGTTTGACTGTCTTTAATGAGAGTTCATATACCCCTTTAGTTAGGCACAGACAGCATATTTATGGGACCAAGATCTCACTTGCTCTCTGCCTTTTCATTCTCTAAGACTGACAGTGAACACAGTAAGGTAGATGTACTTGTCAAGGGGGGTTTTGTAGGAGGGAAGAGAGTCAGCATCTTAACAAGCTGTGTGACATATTGTAAGCATTTTTCCAGCCATTCACTTCCTGTCAAATCATTTGATAGCAGCAATAAAAGTTACAAGTCCAGCTGAAGTGATATTTTCCTCAGTTGCTCCTACACTGTATTCAGTTGCCTGTTAGGAAAGAACTAGATGGAGTTGTTTAAATCCAGTCTTTGTAATCTGGAATTGTTGCAGAGCAAAATGCTTAACAACTTGAAAGTGGCTGTAGAAGCAGTAGGAGGCAAAGACAAAAGAGAAAATAAATTAAACGAGTGAGTGTTTGTTACTGAGAAATAGAAACAAGTAACCAACACACACACCAACGCACATACTGCAAACCCAACTGAATTTAGTTTCTTAGATGATTTTACTCAGACACTAAAGCACCCTCCTCACAGTCTGGTCTTCTGTTTTGTTATTAGTTGAACTCAGGCCAGACTACAGCAATGAGACTATAAGGAGGTATCTATGTCTTTCTGGACTTGAAAGGGAGCCCAGCCCACTCTTTTATATTTTTTTGTGCATCTTGGTATCACTTGAGAATTTAGCAAGTGTCATTAGTTTGATGTGTTTCAAAAGTTGCCTATAAGCAATACCAAAAATCTGCTAAGAATCTGTGTTGAGTTGAACTCTCAGCTGTCAAAAGTTTAGGCCTTCATTTTTTGCTCTGCCCCAAACTAGAGACCCCACCATTTCCTAAAAAGCTGTGAGCTTTGCTGGCAAAGTAAAGCAAATCCATTTATTGCAGGCAGACCATTTAAAAGTGTGCAGCTATGTTCTACTATGAGTTGTTTTTTTCATTCTTTTATATATATATATGTGTATATATATATGTGTATACATATATATCAGTCTGCATTGTGACATTGTCAGTTCAGGGTATAAGCAAGGTTATATTCCATAATGAACAAAAATTGGAAGTAGTAGGACTGCAGGAAAATGGAAATAGGATCACTTGGTGATACTAATTTCAGTTGCATTGGGTTTTCATGGCAAGATTCTGGTAGTGGAGGGGCTACAGGTGTGGTTCTCTAAGAAGCCAGCAGAAGCTTCCCTTGTGTCCAGCAGAGCCAAATCCAGCTGGCTCTAAGACAGACACGCTGCTGGCCAGGGCTGAGCCCAGCAGTGATGGTGGTAGCACGTCTGGGATGTAATATTAAAGAAAGAAAAAAAGTTATTTTACAAAAGTAACTTTGGGCAGAGAAGAGAGGAGTGAGAATATGTGAGAGCAACAGCCCTGCATACAGCAAGGTGGGTGAGGAAAGAGAGGGAGGAGGTGCTCCAGGTGCTGGAGCTGAGATTCCCCTGCAGCCAGTGGAGGTCCAGGGGGAGTAGAGATCCACCTGCAGCCCACAGAGGTTCACAGGGGAGCAGAGATCCACCTGCAGGTCCTGGAGAGCCCCATCCCAGAGCAGGGGGATGTCCAAAGGAGGCTGTGACCCCATGAGAAGCTCACACTGGAGCAGGCTCCCGGCAGGACCTGTGGGCCCATGGAGAATGAGGCCCAAACACTGGAATGGGTTTTTGACAGGACGTGTGATCCCACAGGGGTGCCACTGGAGCAGCCTGTTCCTGCAGGGCTGCATTGCATGGAAGGGGCTCACACTGGAGCAGTTTGTGAAGAACTGCAGCCTGTGGGATAGACTCATGTTTGACAAGTCCATGGAGGACTTTTCCCATCTTCCTGCACTGCTGGGGCTGCAGTATAAAACAGGTAACAAAGTTAAGCCCAGGAAGGAAGGAGCGGTGGGTGTTTTAAGGGTATATTGTACTACTTGTAACCCTACCCTTATTTTGCTTGACAACAATAAGTAATAAATAATGAGTTCAGTTGATTTCCTAAAGCTATGTCACCTGTGTTTCGCCTGAGGTAGCAATGAGTGAGTGATCTCTCCCTAACCTTATCTCAACCCATGAGCCCTTCATTATATTTTTTCTCACCTGTCCACCTGAGGAGGGGAGTGGCAGAATGGCTTTGGTGCTTACCCAGTGTCCAGCTAGAGTCAAATCACCATTACTACCTAACATTTGAGTGCTTGACTTATTGCCCTCAACAACAATTAGTATTCTGTATAGTATAAGTTCAGTTATTAAATATGCATCACTCTTATTCCTCTCCATAGCCTGGAAACATTGTAGTTGTTGAAATTATTTAAATCAGAAGTGCCATGTTCAAAATATTTTTTTCTTTATATTTTGCATAATAAAAACTGCTTTGTTAAAAATATTGCACAATAATTATTTGATTGGACACACTGAAAACTTTTAAGAGGTTTTGCTTCAGAAGGGGACACCTAGCCTGAGTTTTCTCTAGGTAGTCAGAATTTGACTTGTAAAACTTGAAGTTTCATAAATAAGCCTCACTGCAGAACACTCAAGCAGGAGGAGGCATGTGCAGACATGCTACTGAAGAGAAAAAACCCACTATTTTTTGCAGTTATGCCAAGCTCCAATTCAATTACTAAGTGGTTTTACTACTTATTCAGACTTGGGGGTGGGTTCATTAAAGACACAAGTTGACAGGGGAGACCAAAACACATGTTAGCCTTCTAAGGCCACTGTCATACTTTAAACAGTACCAGAAGATAACAAAAGGAGACCAAGGGCTGATGTCTATGCACCTTGGAGTGCCTCTTGTATCTAGTGGACATTTTCAATCCGGAACAGAAGCTGAGGGTTGGGAGATTGGTGTGTGCACTGATGCTGCTGTGTAAACAAAATAAGGCCATTCACCATTTGTTCTTCCATCAGCCATATGTTTACAAAGAATTCAAAGGCTAAAATTTTAAAAATAGTTGTAGCGTGATAGAACTGTTAATGAAATAATTTGCATAAAAATGTCAGATTTCAATCGGGTTTGTCAGCAGGGGATAGAGATTTTAATTAAAAAGACAAGAGCGAGTAAAGGAAGAAATACACAGGAGCTACATGTGTAATGCTATCTTCTTTTTTTGTGATAATCACTTCCTTGTACTATCAAAATGAAGGCATTGATAATAGAACTCAGCTGAAAAATGGAAAAAAGTGCTTGAATTATCCCAAGAAAAATATAACAGTCATCCAACTGCAACCCAAAGCCTCCATGCCTGCCAACATCCTTGACTTTTCACAAAAATAGGCTATGTGTTATGTCCCAAAGACACAGCAACTTGGACCTGAAGATAAAAACTAATTCACAAGTTAATGACTTTTCTGAGAGAAAGTCTCCCCAAAGCTGTTCATTTTGAGTAAAAGTGGATAGCTAACACAAAGGAAGAGACACATTCATTCCAAAGTGTGTATGCATGGGACAATAGCAAGCAGTCACTCAACATATGATTTACCATGCTATGACCAGAAACTCCCAATTGGTAGACAATTGGAAGTTTCTGGTTATAACATGATAAATCTTGTAATCAAAAAAAAAAAAATCAATCTGACACATATTCATTATTATCTGCTTCTGGGAGAGTTTTGCATAGTAATTTCTCCATGAAACAAAAGCAAATGGAATGTCACAGCAGCTGCACATGGAAGCAAGAAGCTCCATGGAAAGAGAAGTGAAGATTGTTTTCCCTAGGCTGTCTCCTATGCCTGAATGGTGACACCCTCAGTTCCCCCTGCTTTCCATACCCTGGAAGAGGTGTGAACTATGTTCCTCCATCCCTCCTGATCATGCTGCTTCCACCGTGTCTCCTGGCATCTTTGGAGAAAACAAGCACAGATCAGCTTGCCTAGACATACGGTACAATTGATTTTATTGCCTTTTTACTTTTTCAGGTTGTTCAGTCAAGGACCTTGGGTTTTCTCTAAAGTTTTCTAGACTACTCACATTTTTACTTTTGTTTTAGAAAGGGAACTGGAGAGATGTTCTATTATTTGAAGGAAAAATTGTATGAACTGGAAAATTTCTGTATGGTCATAAATGCTTTCATTCTGCTGCTGTGATCAAAAGCAATGTGAATGGACAAAATATTGCTGTTTTAAAATTTTGTTTACAATGTTTGAGGAAATTCGTTTCCAAACACTTCTACTCAACATTTAACGTTTGATGTTCCCAGGATCAGCAGACATGGACCTGCCATCAGGAATGCCCTAGATATTCCTTACAGCAGATTGTCAGTCAAAGCCTCCCAATTTAACAGGATTGTTCTTCATTAGATGCAGGATGAACACCTGTAAGCATTTAGGAGTTTTGTTCAGTAGCAAATACTTGGGAAAGAGTTGATTTTTTTTCTGACTTGAGTGGGAGCAAGAATGGGTTGTAGCATTTCTGTGTTGATACAACCAAGACCCTTTTAAGGAAATTAAGTGCCTGCAATTTTCTTTCACACCAGTGGGACTTGCAATTAGAGGAAGACTAATAGATAGTATAAATAAATAAAGCTCAAAGTTCCAGCTGTATTTAGTGGCATCTAGCAGTACACCACAAGTCTTAAAAGTGACACAGCATGAAAAGCATCCTTTAAACCTGAATCAATTATGTTCTGTTTGGAACTCTCTATGAATAATCACACAAAACAAAGTGCATATTCTGTATACCAAATACAACTGAAAAATCAGCAGGAAAGAACTTAGAGTGTGCCAAAATACTCCTTGGATTTGTTAGTTGAGATCATGAAAGAAAACCAAAATTGAGTCTTTTCATTTTGAATTATAGTTTTCCTTTCAGTTCTCAAATTCAGATCACTCATCCAAAAATACAGATAACTAACATATATCCTATGTTGCCTAACTGTTCAACATCAGGAGTACTGGGCGTTTTCATCTATTTAAGAGCACAACAATACCGGTTACTGCTGATAATGTGTTGTCATCTACAAATACCATACCTGAGGAAACCACAGATAAGTTTGTAACTCTGTGTATTTACTCAGTGGTTAGCACAGCATGACCCTGGTTTTATTTGGAACTACCAATGGCATTAATGTTATAGCAAAAAAAAAAAAAAAAATCAATGACAGTCCTTCTGTTTGATAGAAAGTTACACACTGTGATTTTCTGTGGAGGCTGCTACAGATAAACTCCACAAATCTGATGGGAAAAAAACCCAAAGATGTTCAGCTACTATAATCAGATATAAAGATCCGAGAATCCCTTAACACTGCCAAGACCTAGGAATGGAGTGTCTAACTATATCTGATTAAAATATCTTTAAGGGTATATTTGGTTTCTCAGAAATTAATTATCTATCAACATACATCTTTCCTTGCTATTTATTCTTTTTAACTCCCTTCTTTGTAACTGAAGTGCTGAAGAACAAGTCATGCTGATTGTTTTGAGGGTTTTCTTTTTCTTTCTGGTAACATTATAAATGAAAATGCGTTTTACTAAAGCCTCTGGAAATGTAATTTGTTATGTCACAGCAATCACTCAGCATGTGTACAGCTGGGTTTGATGATACCAAACCCTGCTTGTTATAAAACCAGTAGCAATGGCCTCAAGGAAGGAAGGCTAAATGATAAAAGACTGACAGCTTGGGGGCTCAAACTAGTTTGGGTCATCAGGAGCTAAAAGGGAATGTTTTAACTTGCCAATGAATTGCTATTCCAGTGCCAAGGCAGAGTTGAGGCCAAATTAGCATCTCATATCTCATTTCAAACACATTCCCTGTCTTTTAACAAAGTCCTTTTGATTATATTAGAATAGAGAAGGGGGAAATGTTGTGCTATGTATATATCACTTAAAGAACTTTCTAAAAAGATTAGTAAAAGCATAGCAAGAAATACTGAATTTTCAACGGACCTTGTCATGGGACAACTTCAATTCCACCCACTTGAAGAAAGCAGTACAGCACTTCCAAAAATTCATCAATATCCCACTTGTTTATGTTAGTTCAATTCAAGGTGACCTGATTAGAAAAGCTTCATCTTGGAAAAAACCAAGAGGCTTGCACCACTGTCTGGATGGAAACAGAAAAACTTTTATCCCCCCAAATGTTTGTTATTGCTATCTTAACACTGAAAACACGGTGAAAGCACAACAGACCAAGCACAATCAAGGCTGACTCCACCAGCATCCCACCAATGCTGGACCAGGAGCTCAGACACTGCTGTTGCTCTGGAACCACTTTTTAACCTGATATCTGAACAGCTGATGAACAAGCATACAACAAACTGCAGGTTCTTCAGTAGATAGTAATAAGAAGAAGATTAAACAAGAATCATAACTCCCTTCAAATCTCACCCTATAGCATCTCCTGATTCTGTCTGATAGCTGGGTGAACAAAAACTCTGAGCTCAGCTCCACAGTAGAGAGCCAAGAACAAAGAAGGAAAGCTGGAAGTGCTTCACAGAGTTTATTCACCAGTGTGGGTGCTTACTTTTTTTAGCCCTGTTTTTCTTTAGGGCTGGAGGATTGTTTGGCACAAAGGAAAAATAATTTAAAGAGAAGCAGAGATGAAAAGCAAGCAGATGAGGAAAAGCAGAAAGATAAAAACAAAATGAAGGGTGAGGAAAAAAGGAAAAGGCAGAATTATGTTGTCCTTCATTGTGTCAACCAAATAATAAAGTGTTTCCTCAGTACTATGCCTAATATCTACTCACCCTTTGCCAAACAATATTCAGATAGTTCCTCCACCCAGAGCACTCAAATTCTTTAGTGTAGGAGATGGAATATGGCAATGGTCCATCTAGCCCAATTAACTTGTCTCTGATGGTCACCCATATGAGATTCTTAAGAAAGAGTTCAGCAAGGCAAGCATACAGCTGCCCATCAGAGATTAATGGCTTACAGACATCCAGGATCTCAGTACATTTATACAATCCTTCATAGAGCTATGTTTCCAAAATTTCTCCCATCACTGGTGCACCAACAGCCTCTTAGGCTGAAGAATGCCACAGCTGAGGTGTGCTTTGAAAGGGTGCACTCCCTTTTGTTTTGAACAGCTTCCCGCCTAGTTTCCCTCAAAAGCAAAGTGATTAGTCATTACCTATTTGTCCTCTCCAGACCACATCCAGTTCTCTGAATCTCAATTTTCCGTCTGTCTTGAAAAAGGAAGAATCAAGAGCATAAGCAGCCTTTTAGGCTTAAGCATGCTATGGATTGCATAGTACTAAACCTCAGAGAGGAGCAATAGGAGGTTATCTTGGTTTCTCTCTATCCTTTTCTACTAATTCCTAACATTCAGTACTTATTTTGAGCACCACTGAAAGCTGAGCTGATGCTTTCACAGAAGTAGCTATTGCAATTGCAGTGTCTTGCTTCTGAGTGACAACAGCAAGTTCAGAGTCCATCACTTGTGGAGTTGGGATTGCTTCCTTCTCTTGTGTCCCATTATGGTTGCGCACATGGAATTTCACCTTCTCTCTTGTCATCCTTTCACATTCTGAGGTCTTCCTACAGAATTTGTAGCAGCTCTTCATCTTTGCTACCCAAAATAACTCTACATCATCTGCATGTGCTTAAGTACCTCTTGCAGTACATGAAGAATAACACAATCAATTTTCATCAGATTGTATTAAACAGAAAAACTAAAATTAGTATTACAAGCACTTGAGAAAATGCAACAAAAGCGCTGTGCCTACAAATGAAAACAGCATTCCACTGATCTTTGGTAGAGTTAGGAAAAACCTACAAAACTTGTCATGATTACCACTTTTACACAGAAGAGTTTTGGTTTCCAAACATTTTTCTACAACTCGGATTATTTCTTTGATCAGCAGCATCAGAACGGAAGAGACTATTGCCAATTCAGTTTGAAGTGACCTTTTTGAGCCTTAAGGTTAAGATCTGATGACGAATAGTGACAACACCTTTTTGAGCTTGATGCTTTGACAAAGAGATACAAACTGGCATTCGAGTGTTTTCAACAATGGTCAGTCAGTAAGCCTTGGTATTTCTAGAGTTCTGCTGAGGTTACTGAGGAACTGAAAGCAGTACAATGACAGAACTGCACCAGAGAAAACAACTAAGTATGAATGCACAGTGCCAGACCAGCTCACAGCTTGCAGCTCATTTCAACTTCTGGTTACAGCTCTAACTGGCCACAATTTAAAGCAAGTAAGAAATACATATCATACTTTTGGTCAATGTCTGCTAAATATTAAAATTTCAGACACCCTTACCTCATAGATAATAGGTTGGCACTTCCCCATTTTTTTTCTTCATTTTAACAAAGCAAATATGAGTAAGTTAATGTATATAAAAATACAATTTCCAAAGTCCCCTCTGTACTATCTGGGGTAAATAAAGAAAATTAATTGAAGAGGTCATGATGAAAAAAATAGCAGGTGAAGAAATAAATGTATTTATGGAAAAGCTTAATTAAATTCTTTGTGTAATAAACCTCTCTGGCTTTTGAATACTTTGGAAAAATTTGGCATAAATCTTTACAAACAAAAGCATAAAAAGTTGTAAAAATTAGAAGAAAAATATATTGATGAAAACAAAGGGGAAAAAAAGATTAATATCCCTTCAAGGCACTGGATTATCTTCTGATCATTCCATTTTCAGGGATTCAGTTAAGGAGTATGGAAGTGTGACTGGGTCATTGGTTCCAGTAGACATAGTGGGTTCACAGTTGTCTGCATTTCCTTCCCCATTATTCAGAGATTTAAGAAAAAAATCTGTACATGTAGTTACTTGGGAGTCAAATCATATTTTTAACAAGTAGCCAGAGGACAAGGCTGGGCTTTTAAGAGAAGTTGTTCTCTTTTATCAGTTTAATTAATTGTGGCCTCTGTAGAAGAGTTGTGGCTCTTCATACTGTAAAGGCTCCAACAATGTATACACCAATCATGATGTAACAGGCTTCTAACACCACTATTTTAGCTAAAATTTTTTATTAATAAATAGGAGTGCCTCAGAAAATACCCACACATATCCATGTCCCAGTTCTTCAATATTTAAAGAATTTTTATATCCGATCTTAGAAATACGGCACTAAAACTATCTATAACTTATCCATCAAGTATCTGATCAAAATTAAAACAATAATGCATTGAATAATTTGAGCAATTCTGAATCAGAGGAAGGCATCAGACTCTTATATGAGAAGATTATGCTTACATGCAAGAGGCAATATACCACATACACGCAACTAGCCATTTAGGGCCATTTATGATGAGCCCAACTGTTATCTAAATCATCTAGTAAGAATATTACTAAAATTTATAGTAATAAATTTGATGATGATGATGATGAAAAATCAGAATACATACAGGAAAATCTAAGTGACTACACCCCCAGCATTCCCAAAGTGAAGCCAATGTAGGCAAGCATCAGGCAAGTGTCCACCAGGCAATTTCTCCCACAGCTAAAACCAGCTCCCACCAGGGCAGAGCCAGACATGTCCTAAGCCCCCACGTTGCCAGGTGCCCACCAAGCCTCTGACCTTCTGCTATGGGTGGCAAAACCTGTATTTACTGGTTAATGACTACAGAAATTCATCAGTATCACCAAGCTTTTCAAATCACATTAGATGGGGAAAAGTCGTAAATATCAGTGAAACCCACACATATCATACTGGATGCATAGGAACATTTCAAAGGGTGAACAATACATAAAAGGTGTCCCACTTTTAGACTTTTCATGGACCTTCAATTTTGTCAAACTTGGAAGAGACTGCAAGAAACCATTAGAACCATCTCACCATAGTAAATTCAGCTGTAGCTAGCTTTGTTACCTGCTTTTCTTGGCAGATATCTATCTGTTTCTAAAAGCATCTAGCTAAGGTAGACATCACAGTCTTCACAGATTTCTACCCATATTATTGGAAATGTTTTTTGTGCTCCTTTACCTTAAACTGGCACTTTCTTTTCTGAGTTGTGATGCAGAGCAGTTTGTTTTCTCCATTTTCCAGTTAGCCTTAATGCTTATGTAGACAGTAAAAAAAACTTTCTTTTTTCTTTTTAAGGAAAAACATGTTTATTCCTTCATCATTTCCTCATAGGTCACATTGTCTGAACGTCCAATAGTTCTGGTCCCTTTCTTTCTGATTCCCTCCTGGTTTCATCTCCCCTTCAAACTCCATTAACATCTTAACCTGAATATCTCAGATACTGCTTCATTGCAGACTCCTCTTCCCCAAAATATTACCTTCATAGGGTAAGATGAAGGCGTGCCTTGCTGATATGCCCTTGGTTGCCATCTCAAGTTCAGTACAGCTAAACCAGAGTGCTGTCTCTCTTCTTCAAGGTATCTCTTCCCTGCCTCTTCTCCAGATTCTGAAAGGACCCTTCCTGTCTTGCTAAAAACACCCATAACTTGATGCCAGGTTTAATTTAGACTCTTTGCTATGGCCACAGAACCATCTCTTAAACTTGGCCTTTTGCATCCACTCATGCTGTTAAAGTTCTCATTAAGGTCTCAGTTAATTTACAGCTTACTTACTATAACATCTTGGCCCCAGAAAAGGCATTTTTGTCTTGGGCACATCTATTTATACACTGCTGCCAAGGCTGTCTTCAAAGCCCACCAGCTTGATTTGCTCATGCAGCTCTTTGCAAGGTCAACAGTAGCCATCACAACAAACAAACAAACAAAAAATTTAAAGAAATTTACAGCTATTTTCATTCTATGAATAATTTCTCATTTATTATCCACAAATGAGGTTCAAGCTTTAATTAGTCCACCTATTGCCCCATCTGCTTATTTGTTCAAAAAGTCTCTATGGAGCTACCCATAAATACACATAACTTTAGGCTTTTCCCTTCCCTGGTCCCTTCATGCACACATTTTTGCTGTAGTGCCTAATTCTCCCCCCCTCCAAAAAAAAAAAAACAACAAACAACTGATAATTACTAATCTGTTATTGTGACAAAGACAAGCACATTTAATTGACACCATCCCCTAATCTCCTGGAACATTGGTTTGTCTTCAGTATTTCTCCCTTTATTTTAGATGGACAATAGGCTCTGTTATGCAGTGAGTGCTTGGTCTGGGCTTGGGTGTCCTAAGAAAAATAATGATAACAAAATTAGTACTTATATTGTATCACACAGGAATTGAATGATGCAACCCAGCAAATTAATTCCTAAGATAGGATCTTGCGCAAGCATTGTAGTTCAGAAAGTTTAGAAAAGCACAAACATCTGCCAACATTGCAATATATTTGTTCTCATTAGAGTTGCAGAGGCAGTAGTCCTGCTAAAACTAGCATAATTACGTATAAATGGTGTTGGCAGACTTCACAAAATGTGTCAGAAGGACAGAACCAGATGTTTCCTGTTCTTCATATCCTCAGTAGGTTTTACACCATCAATTTGCAAATAAATGTGAAAGTCTTTTTAGTGAAGTATGTTTCTCTGTTTTTCCTGAAAAGACCATCTTCTAATATTGCACAGAGATAATACATAAGTTTCCAATTAAGTTCCCAATCACTCAGACCTTCTAGGCAATTCAGCTGATCTGCCTTGTATCAGATGCTGTATATTTCCCTAATCCTTGAACTTACTAATATTTTAACTCATTTGTCATTTCATTCCTGTGACCAAACTTAAGGGCCTGAGTCTACTTCCACAAAGTTCCAGTGCACCTGTGAGTGTCATGTGTCTCGTACAAGAGATTAAAGAAGTTTGTGCTACTGAATAGAAGCCTATTTCTACTTGCATGGGGTCTTTTTGGGTTTTTTTTGATCTCAGTACTCTCATTTTTCCATGCTCTCCATAAGCTTTCTTTTGGAAGAACTGCAGTAGCCTGGATCTAGCAGGCACATACTGCAGGTTCAGGCTTTTGCATCATCTCTCTGTATCTTAATCTTAATCTCTGCCATGAAATCCAGCTTTTCTGTTCCCATTCTCATATAACTTCCATTACCTGTGCTTTTTTTATTATTCCTCAGACTGTAATAATTACTTCTATACACTTGCAGATCCCCTTACTTATGGTGACATAACTTCATGTACTGATGTAGTCCTGAAACCTATTTTTTTTAAGGATAGTATTTCCTAGAAGCAAGCATATCCTTTAGCGATAAAAGGAAACTAATATTGGGTATTCTTCATCTCAAAAAGGAATACTAGTAATTAGGAAAAAAAGACAGTAAAAACAAGCTGGAGTTAGGAAGCATGGATTTTCCAGTGTTATAACTTAAACAAGTTTACACCTCCAGCAAATTTACTGGTAGAGCATTAAGAAAGGATTCAGTCATTAAGGAGGGAGGTAAAAGCCTGTCTTATGATACACCTTGGTACTGTTTCTTCTGATAAATAATTCCTGATTAAGTGGTCAGTGCCATGGCCTGATTCACATTGCACTGATTAGGCTTTCTCAGGCAATGAAGGCTCAGGGTTACACCTATTTAATCTCAAACTGCACAGAAAATATTCTTCTCTTTTGTTTATGGACGCTGGGATGAATTGCAAGAAATCCATTAGGTACAACTATCCTGGACACTTAGAAGCTATTAGGATAAACGTAGTTAAATTCCTTCCTTCTCCTTTTTCTTATACTCTGGTAGGGGATCAAGGAAGCCCATGCATAGTGCCTTATTCCTTGTATTTGCAAGCATTCTGAGATCAGAGTCTTTCTGCAGAAACAAAACAAAACACTTGAGGTATTTTTGATAGTGAATAGGTCTTTAACTGGACTTACAGTTAAGACATCGATGCAAGGACAAATCACGAAAGAGAGCATAAAATGACAAGAGATTGTTTCCTGAAAGGAAAACAAAATGTAAATACTTGCCAGCCATTGCTTTGGGGAAAAAAAAATCTAAGGGTCTCTTTCATGCTTGTGCAAACCTCACAATACTTAGTGAGCTATTTTCTGGTCTACGGAAATCTTTAAAAGAAGACTGAATGTCTTCCACTGCTTTCCTTGCTTTCAATGTTCATGTATTGTCTCCATCTGGGTCCCCATATAGGGATCATGTAGCAGGGATTATCCAATGGTCCCAGTGAGCAGCCCTTTCTGCAAGCCAGCAACAGAGGCTTTATGAGAAAGATGCATCTTTACAAACGTTGTCGGTTTAAGCTGAGACAGGAGACATATAAAGCTGTTTGACATTCCACAGCTTGATATACCAACCTCTGCCAGCTCTGCAGAGGAGGAAGGGTGAGGTCTGGCTTCAGGCATTGCATGAGTGCAAGCTGACATGTGGCGTAACAGTCTGAAACAGTCTGAAATCTGCCTCTGACAGATTTATCTTGAGGTTACAGATGACTGTCCAGATGGACTGGAAAGCTCTCCTCTGGAAGGTATGCAATTGCTATTTGTAGTCCATTTGAACTCCAGTGAGTGACAATTTGCTTCGGTTTCTCATCTGATTCAGCTGTTGGTAACAAAACTGAAGTTCAAGGTTTGTAGCGCTGCCCAGAAATCTATGGCTTTGAGTAAGTAATTGAACAGACTCAACTGCATTAACTCCATAAGCACAATGGGTTGATGAACACTTTCTATAAACATCCTTAGCACCGGGGAGAGTCTGACTATTACTTTGCTGTGAATCACAGATATTTTATGGGAAAGAAAGAGGTCACAGTAGGGAAGCATGCATCTGGAAGGGAGCTAAAAAGTGTCCTTAGCATTATAAAAAGAGAAAGAAGAAAACAATCTTGAGATTGAGGCAGTCCAGTTTCCTCAAGCCAAAGATAGAAATAAATATTTTTATTTCTATTTTGGAGAAATTAATTGTCACCAGTAGACTTTTCCCCTTGATTTACAAAACACCAATTACCTACCAATCAGGTATGCAAGAAAGCAAGGTTATATTTTTTCACATGCTAGTCATGAAAGACATCCATGAAAAAGATGAAAAAAGCCACAAAAAGAATCTGTAATTGATGACGAAACCCAAAAGAGATGAATTCTAGGGCCTGGCTAAAAGTTATTCTATCTCACACCTAAAACAAAGGTAAAAATGAAATTTGATGACACTGTTTGGAAAAAATTGTCAGTGTTCTTCCACATATCACCTTGAGCTACCTCGGTTATCTCACATATTGTAAATGATAGCAGCTTTTTAAAAGGAAAACTATTTTCTTAAAACATCACCGCTTAGTTTTCACTGCAAACATGTAGGTACTCTGTAGTTGTCTGGCTCTGATATTTGAAGGGCCTCCACCAAAAGACCAAGATATATTTGGGCAGATATTTTTCTTAAGACTTTGCATTCTATGTTAAGCAGCTTAAAAGACTTCTGCCTTCAAAAGAGAAAAACTGCATTGAGTTCTCTTCAGAATTTTTGAAGAACCCTTTATCATCATAATCATTATGGCAAATTATATGGAAAAATAAGTAATTGTAAGGACTAAACTTCCAGTGTTACTCATGGAAATGTAAACACCCTTCAGAAAATGAAGCCTTGTATTATTTAGCTTGAGACTGAAATCTGTTCACAAAGGCAGATGCTTTGTTCTGTCAGTAAGCAGTATTTACATAATGTTATTTTGCTAGGCACAGTTGGACTGAAATAGAGGAGTACTTCACTTATTTTAGTCTGGCCTTTGGAGTTATTTGTCCCTGGGAACAGCTGTCATTAGAGAAAGCTGTTTAGTTTTCTCAGCATCTGGAATGATAGCGTCATTTTAAAATGACTTTAAGATGTCTTCTCTAAAACAACATCACTAACTTGTCTCCAAGATCTAAATGGGTTGGTAATTGATGGCCCTTTTTCCTCTGATCATTGATTTTTCAGTCTTCAGGGTAGTACCAGCTATGGATGGCACCTCTTGCAAAGCTTTGAGATCAATTGGGAGCCATGTAAGAGCAGAACAGTGTGTACTCACGTCATGATGATGAAGATGAAGGGTTCTTGGGAGACGCTGCAGGATATGTCCTCATGATTCAAGATCTCTGTTGTCTTTGCTTACTAGGTGTTCATCATCTTTGTCCCTAAAAACTTAGCTGAGAGTACCTGAAACGTGAGGACACAGGAGTATTAGGCCATTCTAATTAGCAGTACACTGCAGATAAATGGGAAGAACATCTGCTTCTACACTTTGATAAACTCAGCAGTATATTTACTATATTTACTGAAGAGGAAATAATTTGCACCAGCAATAAATTACTATAGTCATTTTTAGAATGATGATTTAAGTTTAGGATGATAATGTAGAGCCTGTGTCAGTGTTGCAATTGTTATCTTTAGAAATGAATAAATTGTATTAAATGTTTTGTTTTGTTTTATTCTTTCCAGAATTCTGGTTTTTAAGGGACTAGAGTACTCTTAAAAGCTGAGCTGGTTGGGGAACAATCCTCAGTGTTGCTGCTACCAAAATGGTACTTAGAGCTCTGTTCTCAATCAGGAAATATAGGCATATATGATCTATATGATCTTCCTTTCTTCTGTTGTTTTTTTGTTTCCCTTTTTTTCGTTTCTATGCCTCTGTACTTTCTCTGCATCAGCAGTGGAAGTTTGGCACAAAACACCAAGCTTGTCCAATTCCCTGCTTTTAGAACTATATCCTTACTGACAGCAAGAGACAGATAATGGAAGATCATAGGAAAAGATAAAAAAGCTTCAAGTTTTTACCTTTTGCTTTCAGAGAGCAATCTCATTTTGTTGTGTGTGCCTGTATTTTCTTCTCCTGGAAGAGAATGACTGACAGATGAAGCAGCTGAGTGTTTTTTCTTAAAATAATGTAGACCGAAGCTTTGCCTCTCTGGAGAGGCATGAGTCCCTCATGTTTTGAATCCAATTTTTGAAACCACTGTGTTGCCAAATATGCTGGAAAATATTTTTTTTACAAAAAAATTTAAAAATCAAAAATACTATTGGCAGATTTTACAAGGAATTAATGCCTGTTGGCTTGAAAAGGACAGGTTGCAGAATGAACGACAGATGAACAGACATTCAGGAGCAGCATGAGGGAGTTCTGGAAATCCTGTCATTCTTTCTTTTATGACCTCACTAGATGAAGAGCTGAAAGAATTACTGATCATACATTTGGGCCAAACAACAGTACTGTTTGAAGACTTTAGTGTAGTATTCACTGAAGTATAGCTAGAGTGGTTTCTAAACAGATGAGCTCTTATTGAAGGACCAAAGAGTCTGAGACTTAAAGGTTGAAAAAGGTCCTTGTGAAAAGTAAATAGCATCTGTTCAGAGAGTAGGAGGTTTAAATAGACACTTTTTCTGTATCACTGAGCTCAGCACTGACAGCTTAGCTCCTTGAGCCAATTTTTCTTATGATATTGACTTTGGACAGATTGCTGGGCTTTGGTTTGGGTTGGTTTTTGGTTTTGCTTTGTTAGTTTATTTTAATATGACAAATGCTTGTTGTTCCAAATGAAAAACCTAAAGTGCCTTCATACATAGATCAAAGATCTATGTATGATCAAATTTCTTGTAATTTTTCCAGAATTATATAGAAAGTTTGTAAAGACTCTGGTTTCTGGCAGGTATGTCCTAGATAGCATTCCATAGGTAAGATAAAGGAGAGTTGAATTACATTTCTGATGAGCTCAGATTTCACTACTGTCCTGGATTCAGCTAGGACAGGTTTAGTTTTTTACAGTAGCCAGGAGGGGAACGTGGCCAGACTCTTGTGTTATTCAGTACTTTGTCAGGTCGATTGCCAGGGGCAGGAGTGAGGGATTCTCTCTCTTGTTTCTTGTTGGGGGGAAAAAGCCTCGTGGGCAAAATGGTCCTGTACTATTTTACTCTCTGAGTAAATAATTTTTTTGTCTTATACCTTTTGTCATTAAAATTGTTGCTGTTACTGTTCATTTTCTTATCACATTGCTGTGTCCAGTAAATTGCTATTATCTCAACCCATGATTTTCTCTTTCATGTCTCCAGCTCTCAACTCCATCCCCAGAGCAGGAAGGGGGAGAGGAAGGGGCAGGGAGTGAGTAAGCAGCATCTGGTTTGGGAGAGTCCCAGTGAGGGCGTGGAATTGGAGAGTACTATTCCTAAACAATGGCAACTAGCAGTTTTGGAAGGTAACCATAACACACAAATGATCTGGTGCAGCATAGCAGCTCAGAGAATGCACTTTCGAGTGATTAAGCATACCCTACTTACAAAATTTATATTTCAAATTACACAGAAAGGACAATTAAACACCATCATAAGCTACATGGTAGAAGAATCAGGGTCTAAGAAATGAATAATTCCTAAGAAAGGAAAAGTTGAGCCTGTGACACAAGTCCAAGGCCAGTCTCAGTGGGTAGTCATCATCTTCTAAATCATGGTGCTTGTAGAAGAGGTTCTTCTCTCTCAGCCTCCTAGCACCATCACCTACAAAAGTTTTGGCTACTCCTCTGTTGGCGGCGTAGGTTGCACAAACAACGTAGAACCGGACAGGTTGCGTTGGACAATTTTAACTGTTTACATCAGAATTACACCCCATTAGGAAAAGAAGGGTGTTGTGATAGTCACAAAAAATGTGATATACCTGAAAAATATTTTTAACTTCCTAATGCCTAGTCCTCCAACTAAAATCCAGTGTTTGGTATGGCCAGAGCACAAACTCCACATTATTTGTCTCACTCCACCATTTCCATTTGCCTGTGGATGAGGACTGAGTAGCGGATACTCTTGTGCTGCCCTAGTTCATGCTCAAACCATAAGACCACTATCTCTAACAAAGCCAATTTGAGTGAGTGGAGGGAGTTGCTCCCAGAGGAGCAACATTTCTCATTTTTCTGTAAGTAAGGAAGTCAAGCACAATATTTAGTTATGGCCAAACTTCTTTGAAATGTAGTCAATGATCCAGAACATATATCCCAGTCCTTGGACCACCTCCATCTCTCTTGCCAAAACAAAAAACAGCAACCATGTACACAGACAACAGGGACCTAAATTCATATCTATGATTGCCTTATATCAGAAAAGGCACTTTTCATAAGTTTGCAAAATTAGCAAGGTTCATGTTTTATTTGATCACAAAATTAACTCACATTAAACTATTGGGCTATGCTTCTTTTATTCAAGATCATAGGACTGGTTTATTTTGCTGTAAACTTATTGCATATTTTATTCCTACACAGACAGTGGAACAAGCTTTATGCCTTTTTTTTATGAAGGGAAATTACATTTATTCCTTAATTTAAATATTTTTATCCTTTCACCTGTTCATGCACAATGGAATCAGGCCCGATAAATGCATTAAAAATTGTTTTCCTTCTAAACAAATCTTAAAAAAGTGTGACACGTGCCTAGCAACTTATGCCAACAACAATGAGTACTAGATGGAGACTGAAAGGCCCAAGCCATGGCCAGCATCTGTTTGTCACCTTTCAGTAAGGAGTCTCAGGTATCTATTCTGATGCAGCAGTAGTGGGAGATTGCTTGTGCCTGCAGATGCAGCCAGCCAGCAGCCAGCAAGGCTTGGCAGTGTGTTGCTGACCCTTGATCAGCTACAGATTCTGTCTGTTGTGTAAATGAGACCTTATACAAAAAGGCTTTTCCAAAGAGCTTCAGTGCATTTCATCATCTCACTCCTGGGGAGCAAGTTCCTCTGAGGCAAGTTCTTCTCTTTAAAAGAGCTCACACAGTTCAGATAGGTGCTAATAGCCAGATTCCAGAGGGATCATCACTTCCCCTTCCCTTTCTGCCTCAGCAAGGCTGGAGAAGAGATTTTTTTGCTGTGCTGGGATAATGAGCCATATCTCTCTCTCAGTCCTGTCGTGACTCTTCCCTGATGCTGATCTTTGCTTTGTTGCTTTACATCTCCCACACTTTTTAACAGGAAAGGCTGCATATTAATCTGGAGCTCAAACACGAGGGTTCCTTCCAAACCAGTGTTCAAAATAAATGTTTTATCTCCTTTCACTACATAGTACAATACCACGATCCAAGTGGGAAAAGGTGGCATAAGAAGGTGCTTGATGTATTGCACTTACTTCAAATGCAAATTTAGTGTGTTTTTATAAAGGCCAAATCCCCCTTTATGCACACACTATTCATTAAGAATCAGCTGAAAGAGATCTTTAACAGAGGTTTTGGTGTAGAATTCTCCTTCACAGAGGGATTTTCTATAAAGATTCTACAGTACATTCAAATTTATTCAGCTTCTCCTGACTAGAAAAATAGACAAAAAGTAAGCCATGTACTCATCCAGTTTTTCATGCACTATCCAAATGTGGCAGAGATCACATGAGAAAAAAGCCTGTGTAGCAGCAACTACAGAGGATCCTACTGAGGTAAAGATCATCATGTGCCCTCTCTTGTCATTTGGACATTCTACTGCTGATACTCTGAGCAGCTGCAGACTGTGAAGCTGTTTCCTGCCAGCCTTTCTGTGGGGAGAAGCTATTTTTTTTTGCTTCAAGGAGGGTACCTTTTGCTCTGATTGGATGCTTATCTGCGTATGGAAATGGCCACTTGCCTGTAATGTAACATATGTCTCGACACTGAAGAGAAAAATATGTTATGAAGCCAATAATTGTTATGGGACTACTCCATGGCAAGCTACATTGATTTTACATCATAACATTTCACAGCAGGATGAAGCAAACACTGCCCTCTCATGCACCTGAAAATAGTTTCTGCACTGATTCTCCTAAAAGCTGCCCATTGCACATCAAGCAGCAGAAATGAGCACTGGATATTTCTGAGACCTTACAGCACTGGCTGCACTGCTCACCCACAGCAAACCAGCTGCAGCAATTCTCAAGTAACATGTACAAAAAGAGTTCAAGCATCCTGGCAGGAGGGTACTTGTCCCGTTCTTTATCCCATCTCCTGTCTCTGTATTGCTTTTATTCATTTCCCAGCAAAATAAAAGAAATTATCAGAAATATTAATACAAAAGTGCAAATCCATCATTCCACAGTATACAGAGCAAAAATAAACGTTCCCTTTGCATAGTTAAAGTCAAAAAAGACAGCTGAGTTACACTTCAATGGGCAATTGAATATGACATTGGTGCCAGAGCAAGAAAGGACATTGTTGAGTCTTGAAAAATAAGAGTTACAGTTTTTTTTAATGGAATATAGTCCTCCCCAGGTCTCATTTTATAATTTTAGGAGATAAAAATTTGGGGAGTGGAGAGCTCATAAACACAGAACTCTGCAAGGCATTTTATTTAGTGCCCTGTGACATACTAATCAAACAGTCAGAGCCACACAGTATAATTTTATGCATACTTTATCAAGAAAAATAAGAAAGAGCTAACTGAGAAATATCAAACAAGGGGCAGAGATTTATAGAAATCTCATAGACTAGTAGGGGACTTTCTTTCCTTAAGAGAGTTGACAGGAAAAGACTGCAAAATGACCTTGCTTCACACTATTAATTTTTAGTAAGAACCTGGACTGCTGTAATAAATTCAGAGGAAACAGAAACCAGCAAAAGGACAAGTGACAGCAGATATGTTTACGTGGAATAGGGCAGGTAGGTGAGGGCACGGTGGCTAGTGTCTGGGAGGTCCCTTTGCCCATACCCCACCTGATCAGATCAGCAGAGTGCAGGGAGTGTTCTCTGGATGGGAGCTGGCTTGCAGCGCTGGCTGGGAGCTCCAAGCTGCTCTTTCCATGTAGGGGAACACAAAACAAGGAGGGGTCCATCACACAGAGCACAGTCCCACATCAGAACCGGCCATTCAAACAAGACACATTTTCACACTAAGTCATCAGGCTAACAAGAAACATCAGAGAGCCCTCATGGCAGAGCACAAAAGGCCCAGCAGTAACTCCCAGTGCCATGCTATGCCACAAGGACAGATAAAGAGGAAAGCTGTGATCAGCAGTAGCAAGCTGAAATTACACCTGACTGTGACTTTAGTGAAACTAGCAGTAAACTAATGCAGATTACACAGCCACTGTCAATATTTGTGTTTTTTAGAAAGAGCTTTGAGAATTGAAGATGATCAAGAGCCACAAAATCAGTCTGTAGTTTGGGAAAAAAGGGTTTTAAATAATTCAATCTGTCACTTCATCACACGTGAGAAATGAAAGGCAACATGCATGCAGTACAACTGTCTTTATTGTGGAAAAATTAGTGAATACTAATGCAACTCTGACACAGAAAGGAAAGGGAAAAAAGTATACTAGCGTTCAGAATCTGATATCAGAAAAAATAATAACAGAAATTAGATACAGCTTTTGCCTAATGTGTCCTCTTGGGAAAAACATATACTAGTCAAGTGTAAACTTCCTCAGACACTGATTATTCAGATCAAGAGAGGCAGTAGGTAATGAAACAGAATGAGGTGCACCAGGGGGTCATTTTACAGCATGGACTCATGGGGACCAGATTACAAAAAGGGCTCCAGCACCTGATTTCAGTAAGTCTGACAAAACTGTTGAAGATATACCCCTGATTCTCACGCAGAAGGTGAGAGCAGTGGAGTGGATTTATTGTGCATGCAAAAGCATCTATACCATGGGCAACACAAATTCACAGATCTGGGTGAGGATCAGCCAGTGCAATCCAGTGCTTCCTTTTGTCATTAAACTCTATGGGTCTATGATAAATATAGCCTGAATTATGACAAATGGTTTACTGCCACAGTTGAGATCTATGAACCTATTTAGGGTAGGGTAATGACAACTCAAATATTTGAAATGTTACTCAGCTTTAACTCCTCAACCAAACCTTTCAAGTCAAAACATTAAGCACTTGGGGTTCCCAGTGATTAGTTGAGTTCGTTTTGCCAGCATGCAGTGCTCCAGGGCCTTACCCAATAAAATGTACTCAGTTGCTAGTTTATGCTGCTTGTTCCTGTAGTATATATTATTTGTTCCAGTATTTTTCATATAAGCTAGGTTGAACTGTTAATTTTCCTAATCCAGGTTTCTTGATTTGGGCAAATAACAGTTCTCTTATTTTTTCTTCTATGCAGAAATATGATTGCCTCAAAGAGAATCAAAGGATGTTTCCTAATAATGTTTCTTGCTCCAGTTAAGCAAAGCAAGTCTTGGTAGTGTTGTTTTATTCTCCTTTTGTGCCTATTGGTGTCTCATGTAAAAGATTTTCACTGTATATGGAACACAAAATAAGTCGCTTTCCCTTAACACTCTATGGGAAATTATGTTTCTCTTGAATACCATAATCAATGTCACTCAGACTTCTACTCAGATTCTTGCACAGAAAAATAAATATCATCTCTGCCTGTTTTTAAGAGCAATTCACATTAAATCCATGCAGTTAGTTATCCATCAGCCACTGAATCTTATGTTTAGATTTTTATGGTGTTCTAGGATAGAAACATAATCATGGTTTCCAAATGCATAAAGCTTTGAGCCTTTGATCCCACAATCATAATCATTCATGCAGTACTACTGAAAATGGTAATATAACTTAGAAGTGTAATGTAATTTAATGAACATGCTTTCACACCAGGAAAACCATGCTGCTTTCTATCCTCATCATCTGAGTGAAACCAGAGTTGGAAGAAACTGAGAAGTCACACTATTTCTTTGTCTGCTGAATCAGGAAAGCACCTGAAAAACTCAAAGACAATTGAAATTACCTAAAGACTCTACATATGAACAAGAGTAAGAGAATGACCAACAGACACACTACAGGCACTAATTTTAAAAAAGAAAATGTAAAAAAGGGCACATTAAAGGAGCAGAAAATGTAACAAGGTCAAAATGAACTTTCTGCAAAGAGCAATTAAAAGCTGTACCTCAATGGCCCATCAGGAAAAAATTTATCAGAATTTGCAGTTCCAGTGCCTTAAATATTAATTTCAGTGTTCATTTCTGACACATTTTTATTTCAGCAATATTTTAACACATTTCTGTTGTTTGCCTCTAGTGAATAGCACTGTTGGGGTTGATTACAACTGCCCAAACTCTTGTCAGGCAGAATGATCTAAACTTCTTGAGTTCAAATGCTGCAGTCTACACTGCCAGGGACTGTTCTAAACCCTTGAGGTATCATGGCAGTTTATACCCCAGGGTCTGAAAACTGCCTTGTGTTTTCCAGATGTAGGTGCTGATGAGCCTGAGGGCTTTCTAAATGCTATTGCAAAGTCTTCAATATATCTCTCTTAAATGGTCAAATGTACTATACAATGGGCATATTTAAAATAGATTCAAGAGGTCAGAAGTGCTAGGTGTTTTCAAAAGAGAAGAACTTTCATAGGTGTCCCTTCTAAAAAGAGAAGAATTGTCATGAGCTGCTCAATGATGAAGACTGACATTTACCCAGAAAATTGGAGTTAGACTAAGCATTATGTTATTCCAACCCCAGGGATCTTCTGTCTGATGGAAGCTGCAGCCATGCTGCAAAAAGGGGACTGAACAGAAGAAGGTCCACAGAAAGCAGTGTGTGCAGAGACAGTGAAATTAGCAAACATGAAGCCTATGACTTAGCATGCCCTCTTTCGGAGTCTTTGGTATCTAATTTGGTATCTTATTAAAATAGAAAGCACCTACTTTTACTGAAGTGTCCTTATTTTTTCAAGAGCTAAGTTCCCAACCATTTCCTATAAATCATGGGAGGAGGGAACAGTGACTGAAGGAACCACAGCTCCTTGCAAAGCCCAGCTAGGACAACTGCTTCAACTGAGTTCACTAGGACTCAGTAACTAGAGCATTTATGGGACATGTGGCTTTAAACCTCTACAGAGGATGAAAAGGAAAGGAACCAGAGTTTCCAACACAGCAGATATCTCTCCAAATTACCCCATCCTATTTAAAATAGAGCATACTTTCTCCATCTTTCTTCTTTGTCAGCAGCATTTTACATGATGATCCAAGTCTGAACACTCAGCTCAATGTGTCCCCACAGACGCTGTTAGGTTTTAGAAATCTGTTTAGCACTGCTAACATACATATGTGTGGGTATTCAAATACAATTAAGAACAGGTATATAACCACTTTTGATAATTAATGTAGTGGGATGTAAATGCAAAGGCTTTTTTTATGGATCTACATTTTGTCAGTCACAAAAATTTGAGACGTGCAAAGTACGTCCTTTTTAATATTTTCAAATTCTGCAGTCTCTACATCTCTACGTGTGAGGGTTTTTGTTGGGTTTATTTGGTCACAGTCATTGCAATTTTTTCCCTCTAAAAGCTGGGAAATAGGATGAGAAAGAGATTCTCTGAATTAAATAACTAACTATTAAATCACTAACTATTAAATAACATAACTATCTTTGTCATTTTTACCTACTTTGGGTTTCTAATTTGCTACATCAAACTAAACCATGATGTGTTTCATTACCAGCAGCACATAATTAGAACAGGTTGACATTCACGAGTCCATGTCACCGGCATTCACAGATGTGAATGACCAATTGTCTGAAGAACCATTTTTCTCACGTGAGTAACAAATCGGTAATTATATTACTCTGGAGGTAACAATGAGAGATGCAATATATCTTCCTGGAGAGGAAAAAAAGATCTTCCAACCAAAGCTTTCAAGACAATATCCTGAACATCAAACTGAGTTTAATTATTTAATTTAGGATTCAACTTTGCTCTCACTGTATAACTGGGAGCTTTGTTAGTATGCTTAATGGAGAAGTAATAACAGGTTAGAGAAAAAACACTCAATAGAAATCAATGCTGAAACAGATGCTCAGAACAACAGAGAGAGCTCCCCTGAAGCGTAGCCACAGATCAGAAGACCCAATCACCTCCTCCCAGTGACAGCGCCATGCTGCTCTTCAGAGTCTCTCTCTCCAGTCTCATTTCCTTGGCTGCCAAAAAGGTTGCTAAAAATCTTCTCTAAATATAGGCTACTAAACATAGTCAAAGAAACAAATTGAGAGATTTGACTTTCAAAAGCCAGCTTTCCAGAGCAGGCTGTCAAAATTAATGACTGAAAACACTGAACCCAGTTTCTTTAAGGATGCTTTAGTATGATGTACTAAGGTTTAAAAATCAGACCACATATGATGAAAGAGTGCATGTACTGTGACTCTGCACCACCGTTTATGAGAAATTCCATTTGTTCCTTGTGGTGAAATCACTTATAGAGATATTTCTAAAAGAACAGGGAAAATTGAATTGGAAATATTGGTCTCATTTTCAAGTTCAGAGACTTGGAAAACCATCTGTCAGTTTGAAGGAAGCAAATAGGAAGCACATAATTGTTGTGATGGAGAAAGTAACCCAGGGTGATTGCAATGCACTGGTGGAGTTGAATTATGTGGAGGATTAAAAAGTCTTTAAGAGAATGACCCACCATATCCTAAACAGTCTTTCCATCTGAACTTTGTAAGAAAAAAATCTATCAATAAATTGCATGAGGAGGGGTTCTATTCTGAATAATCGTTGTGCAAAAAGACAGGATATTTCGGGAGCCCAGAGAATGTCACTGGGGACTTACAATGAGCCAAGATTTTATTTTTTTCAAAGAGGATGGGCCAAATTCTGCAGAAAGAAAATGTCTCATGAGAGCATCAGTGTCATTTTTCAACATAGGCATGGAAGATATTGGTGCAGAATGAAAAAAGGTGCTGACCAAAGGCCAGCCAAATGGGAATTAATAATGTGGATAGTCAAATAGAAACCTGAAGAACAGAGGGCAAGCAGCAGTGACTGATGGCTAGTAGGGTGATTACAAGAGAAAAAAATCAGGGAGATATCATCTGTCATTGCATTCACCTTGTCCTGGAAAAGTAAGAAGAATCAAAGAACCCCAGAGAAACCAAGAGAAACTCCAGTGATCTTAAGATAAAAAATGGCTCCTCCTCCAAATCTTCCACCTGACAAACACTCATGGCTGTAATACTCCCTCAACATAACAAAGGTGCTCTGGAGAAGCCTCAGGCAAGTGTCCCTCTCATGTCATTATCCTGGTGTACATCAATATTAATTCAGCAGAATTCAGATGGTCAGACTGGGTAGGTGTGTTAGTAAGAGCTCCATTGTCATGCCAGGGAAATCTCTTTGACAGAATTCCAGCTACATGAGTTATGAGACTCCAGTAGCTATTTTCATGCCATTTCTATTTGAATTTAGATACGGCTCCTCATTTCTTGTTATTAAGCAGCTTCATTAAAGCTGTTTTCAAAACCAGGTCCTGGCACTGAATAGAGTCTTAATTATTCCTATAAACATTTAACAGGAAGGATATATTGCTTTTTCAACCTCAGCTTTATCACTTCCCTTCCCTTTCTTTCCCCGGACTGAGGCTATTGTGTCCTCAGTCTCCAGTGGGCTGCTAATACCTCATCTTCAGCTGTTGGCTTCAGGAGTGTCCAAGCAGACATTATTGGCCTTGGACTGTATTCTGCTCCGTGTTCATGCTTTCTGCTGGCACCAATCCCTGGTGTGCTCCTCAACAATTCTGAACCAGGAGCCTAGATTTTAAATTTGCTCAAGACTGATGAGCACAGAGGAACACATTGAGGAAAGGAAAATAAATGGTTGGCATGGCACGGGGAGCAGTTTCGTATGAAATCACCTCTTACTGTCATGCCCAGCTACCTCCAGAGCCTGGTATGTGAGGTACTGCTTCTCTCCTGCTGCCAGACTAAGGCCATGCAAAGAGGAATCCATGAGTACATTTATTTACCATCTAAATGGAGCTCCCATGCATTAATATTACTTTGATTTTTTACTTCCTACTAAGATTTTTGTGAGGTCAGTTCTTAGGGACAATGCAGTCTCTGTTTTAACTATGTAGAAACACAGACACTCCTGATAAACATCTTCTGACCCGACATAAACAGTTTGTTCTGAAGTGAAGGTTTGTAATTCATGGGTGAAGACACGATCTCAGTTTCAGAATTAGAAAAGGGGCAACTGCAGCCTTCTCACTGCAGAAGATTTTTTAGGGAACAGCCTTCATTTAGTCAAGAGAAAGGTCTGTGCTGGATTAAAACAAAATATATTCTCTTATCAACAATTATGTAAAGATAACAACTGTTTACTAAAAACTGAAACAGTGGAGGACACAAATGAAGTTCACAGAAAAACTTATGAAAAGTTAGGGAACAAGAGCTAAAATATATGTAATGAAAAAAATCATATAAAACCAAAAGTAGATTATATTAGGCAGCTGCTAGTAACACAGCACCTATAGATCCTAAATTTTAGTAAGCCATAACAGAAAACACCAGAGAGCACCAAGGGAGACAGAAAAAACAAAGTAAAGAGAAGAGCATGAGAAATCATTAGCATAAGCCACCTCATACACATTGCGTGTTATTTTGTGCTGCTACAGAAATACTAGGTACCTTTTGTGCATCTAGAGCATTTCTTTTTCACAAGATCCCACTAAATCCCATACAAAGTTTACAGAATGTAGTTAACAATATTTACACGGAACTAGAAAATGAACATGAAAGATGGCATAGGAAGGAACATCACAGAAAGGCTGTTCACTGAGAACCTGTCAAATGCGGAGCAAAAGCACCATCAGAACCATGAAAATTTCACAAAAAAGAATGTTTTGTAACATGGCACCTGCAGTTTCATTTTAAGATAAGCTTAAAATAAGATGATGGTGAATAAAGTATTTCTAAAATATAAAAACACTCCAAATCTAATCTGAAATTGTTAGGTAGCTGTTAACTGAAATACTATCTTTTGTACCTCACAGATGTAGGGATCAATCAAGAAAACTAATATCTTTTGCAGAAAATTAATAAGCCTTCTTACTGGACTTTATCAGATGTAACAAACACAAAAGCATAACAATTGAGATGAACATGTTTTCCTTCCTTAAAGAAAGATGCAGGATGGATAGAGACAGAAGGGGTTTTTCCTTTTACCTGCATTCCTAGCAATCTCAATACTGAAGGCCAAAGAGAAAAAAAAACAAAACTAAAACACTATTAAGCAGGTCTAAAGACAGCAAAAGTTTTGACAAAACAGAAATTGATCATATTTGTTCTGTGCCGTTTGAAAATCAGTGTTTCACAGAACCCAGTAAAAGACAGTCATCTCCACCAAGTAAGGTTTAGCAGGAATGCACAGTGACTGAATCATCTCAATCTTTCCTAGGTTTTTGTTTTAATAACAGGTGTTGAGAAAAAACTAAGTGATCAAGCAGGAAAAAAAAAGTATGTTAGTATGTTTCAGAAATATTTCATCCTTTCCCACAGTGATGTTCTGATCCTTCATCACTGGTGGGGAGAAAATAGTAGCAAAGTGGTACCAAGGCACCATAGTTTCAGAGAAGTGGATCTTAAGAAACACTTTTTTTTTTTCAAGGTTGAAAGATCTCATTTCAGTTATGTCACTATGACTATTTTTAACTTTAACCTTGTAAAACAGAGACAATCTGCCAAAGCATCTTATTTTATATGGAATTAGCTGTCTAAAACACAAGTAAAAGCAATCCCAAACCAACAGACTTATGAACAATAATTGATGTTCCCTGTTTTAGCTTGTACTGACTACATGTAGAGTACAAAGCCTTTCAGTAATACATCTACACAGTAATAAAAAAGATAACTATAACCAATGTAGAATCTGGAAAAGCAGCTCTGCTCTGTCTGCAGTGGGTGCCAGCCATGCAGACACAGCCAGGCACGGTGCAGCTTTGAGTTAAGTATTTACACGGATTTGGAGAGCTTGCAGCTTGCACTGCACTTCACGCCACAGCAGCAGCAGCAGCACAGCTGGAAGCACCTGAGCCAGCAAGCTCACAGCTGGGACATTTTCACACAAATGGCCAACAGACTTCTGGCATTCTGCAGCATTGACATTCACATGCAGCTTCAGGATTTGTATTCGTTTTGCATGGTTTTGCTTGAATATGAAAAATAAGAGATCTTGTGGGTCATCTCAAGGCAAGATAACTAGAACATTTAAAGCTCAAACTTTTTTAAGAAGGAATATTAGATAAAGGAGTTAAACCATGGTTTTATTAGACTAGAAAAAAAAAAAACAAAAAAAAACCCCTAAGAGGGAAAAAACTATAAATAATTCACGTCTTGATGTTCCTGTTCTGTCTTCCTTCTGTGTTTAACTTCTAAACTACCATACCCCAGACATCAATCACATAACACAGGAATCTGGAATTGTGGGCATATGTAAACTGTAGACATGGCACAAGACTTTCAATTGAATGTTCAAAATGTGTGATAGTAGCTATGGTATTACTCTGATCAAACAAAATACACATATCCAGCCATCTGCCATGGGCATCCACAGGGAGAAAAAAAAGGCAAAATAGACAGTATTTAAAGAACAGCCCCTAGACAAAATAAAGTAACACTGAGATTCATTGTATTTTGCAGTTCAAGTGGAAATAAACATTTCTTGAAACATACTTCCATAGCAATTCTTTAGAAATTTAGAAATTGTGCTATCAGTTCTTTGATAGGTATTGCTCCTTAATTTTACTAGGCAGAAAGACAAAGTGATTGTCTTTCAAGTTGTTTACCAAAGAAAACAAAAACATATTGGACAGGAATCAAACTCAAAATGTACTGTATTTTGATGTTTTAACTCTATAAACTTCTTCATACTTGATTGTCATATTTGTTTTCAGTATCTGCCCTTCTGTTTTTGTTGAGTTTCTAAGATATTTCAAGTGAAATGCACCTTAGGTTTAAAACCCCAAAGTTTCTATACCCACAGGCAAAATTAATAACTTCCAAGAAAAATGACTGCCTAATTATTACACAATACAATCCTGGTTCTCAGCCAGCCAGGGCCATTTTTCACCAGTTGCTCCTGAGACAATACCTTCACAAAAATAGGATATTAAAAGGTGGACAGCATATTTTATATCAGGTGTCACAAACAAATATATCTTCTCAGCATCTATGCACACTCCCTTTACATAGTTGATCGTGAAGGAAAGTGAACACTTTAAAACAATTAAAGAATTAAAGTATCCTGGAGGGAACAGGAGGCAAAGACAAGCAGGGAGTAAGTAGAGGTTAAAATATGAAAAAGAAGCAATTTAAACTGATTACAGTCTCAAAGTCCCAACCTGCCTCCTTAGGAGCTGCATGAGACCTGTTAGCTATTTTTAACCCACTTCCCAGGGTGAGAAATGAAACAGGGATATTCAATAGTTCAAACTTATTTTATATATGAGCAAAAGTAAGTTGAAACTAGATGACAGCTTAGGAACTGGCACTGAGAACTGAGTTTTTGGCAGCACCAAGAAAAATATGAATCATTCACAGAACATAAAAGAAAAAGAAGAGCAAAGGTCACAAATACAATGGTGACATGCAAAATTTCAGATGGTCAAGAGAACATTTCAACTGTATGTCAGTGTTCTGTCATGGCATTTTATTTCACACTGGGAAGATTATTTGTATGCCTGATCACTCAATTATTTTCAAGGAAGAAGATTTTGTAATAGCCGTATGTAAAAATAATTAATCCATTCACCAACAGTAACAAGACAGTCCAGGATTTATATTATTATGTTAATAAAGAAAGCTTCAGAGAGCTAAAAATATTGCACATAACAAATTATGTCTCTAAAGGCAGTGCTGTGAGGAGAACATGGCTTACTCTTGCCTACTCTTCTTGAACACAAGAAGGGCTGGGGGCTGCAACAGTCTGCCAGGGTGAGTCAAAAAGAAATAAAATCTAAGGGACTAAAAATGTTTTAGCACCTCTGGTTTCACCTACATTGTTCAGCTGTTGAATCCACCAACCAAGAAACAGGGCTTAGCTTTACAGAGTTCTAGTCAACTTTATCAGTGTAGGAAGAATATTTACAGGCTTCCATGAGTAACAGAACTGCAAAGCAGCTGCAGAGAAGGACTCATTTCCTTGCTGGGTATTACAGAGCATGAAAACACCTAAGAATTCTCTGCTAATTTGTGATATAGCAAATCTTTTTAATAGAACTAGAGTTTTTGGTTTGATTTTTTTTTTTAAGATTTGTGAAAGACTGCTCATGCAGAAGCCAGGAGGTTGCTATGGGATAGATATGTCTCTTGTTAACACTCAACCTAGCACTCCTAGTTAGTATTTCAGTAAGACTAGGGACCTCTCTGTAAACTTCCATTTCTCCCTTCAGATCTATTGACTTGGCTAGCAGTTTGATTTTTCAGTGCAACATGTTACAGTAATCACGCTTGGCAATCACAAACGTGGATTAACATAGCCAAGCGTGGGAAGACAGGGTGCAGCTTCCTGTCCAGCCTCAGGCAGAAGGGACATTTTGCACAGCTGGCATTGTGCATGTTTGCAAAAGCAACACAAACATGCAAAAAGGCCCCTCAGGCTTTACATTTTGACACATCCCAAAGTTCAGCCTAGTTGAAGTGCTACCTTTTGCCAAATGAAACTGAACCTTATTGTGGTAAGATAAACACTGCTACATGTTAAGAAACTCACAACATTCACTCTAGCAACAAAGTAGAAGTTGTGTCACAAGCTAGATCAGTATCTGTTGCTACAACTCTATTTCCTAGAAGAGTGAAAAAAAAGTATGATGAGAAATGCTGAACTGCTTGCAGATTTCCTCTTTGATAATCGTTCGTTCCCTCTACTCTCTCATCTCTAAGTAATTTCAGCCTTATCAAATCCAAAAGCACCACTGGTAAAAGATCTTCTATGTAGTGGATGCAGTTTTTCACAGCTGTACAGTGATCCTGGATTCACTAGCAATACTTTTCAAGGGAAGAAGAAAGAACTGTAGCTCTAGTAAGACTGAGCGTGACTTGCCCTCTTCCTTGATAAGAAAACTGTCGTTTGAGCCAGCCAGCCTTGTTTTCTGCCTCTGACCCATAATCAGATTCTTATTTTGAAAATTTTTTTAAAAAATTCCTCTGAAATTTGACTGGTATGCAGCCAACCTTTCCATTATGAAGGAACATAGGTTTTTGCTATAGAAATTTTTCTACTGAGCTATGCATGATGTATGCATGAGTCAATACTGGATGCTTTAAAGAAAGACATAAAAACTAAAGTTGAGCAATGATTTTTCATCAAAATATATTCTACCAAAAAATGGGATTTTTGGTAAGTTATCCTCTAGGTTTCAACTGAAAAATACAGCAATGATTTCACTAACAACAGTAAATACAAAGAGGTGGCTTTATGAGGGAAGTAAAGGTGAGGTAATTCAAGAGCAACATCAGACTGTGAAGATACTTTTTAGATAACTGATGGAAAGGGGGAGGAAAAACTTTTGAAACTCCAGGAAAAATATAGGTGTATTTCTCGACATACCTTGACAAAACCCATCATACAATTACGCAGGCCTCCTGGTGCAAAGAGTTTGTCAGTAAAAGGGCCTAGGTGCTGTACTTGTATTAAAATTTACAAAACCCTACACTTAATCCTCTTTCTCAGCCCAGTTGTCCATTTATGTTAATGTGCCATAAAGAACAGAAGCTTTTCATGCACACTGGGAACTAATGCCAAAAAGTGTGTGATTTCATTAACCCGCATTCTGAAATGGAAAGCACTTAGTGAATTACTCAGCTCTTTAGAAAGATCAGCTTCAGGTTTTACCAGCTGTGACATTTCACATGTGACAGTCTTTGACTCCTTATCCAGTCTAAATCCTTATAAATGACACAGCAAGGAACACATACATTATTTTCTATTAATCTCTTTTCTAAGGGTTTTGGGGTTGTTTTAGTAAATTGTAATATTTTCTTCTGCTTATTGCTCCACAGACATGCCATCAGGCAATGCTTATCAAGGACATGCGTTACCAGAGTGTTCTCTTAATTCAGGGTCACTGTATCTGTGATATTCTACATAATCAGATAGCTCTGATAAGATAATCTATGCTATTATCACCCTTTAACACCTTTTCAATTGCATTTTTGCCTGCCAGGTTCTGTTGTACAGCATAGCATTGTTGATGTATCATGCAAGCAGAGAAAGTGGGCAGATGGGACAATTCACCAGTGGCACTGTCAGCCAGATGTGTAACCAACACTGCCAGGAATGTGCTATTAAAGTTTTCCATAATTGTTATCCTTTGATTTTGCTAGACTGCTGTAACAGGCCTGTACAGAAAAGCTCTCCAAAGGAAAACTTCTGAGGTCTGCAGTGGATTTAGGATGGATAAACAAACAAACAAACTAATACTCTCTGTTTCTGCTTTTATTTCACATATGAGAACCAAGGACAATCAAAATTTATGGGAAAAGGAGTGTCACTTTTTTGTGTTTGTTTGTTTGTTTTTGAAAGCATGTAAAGTTCCATATGCAAGACACAGTGTGGACACAACCACGTGGTCCCACATCCTACTTTTTTCCTGCATGATAAAGAGGACAGAGGTGTAATAAATAGACTCCCAGAATAACTGAGATTGGAAGAAACCTCAGGAGGTCCAGCTTCCTCCACAAATCAAAGCTAACATGGAATTCACATCAGTATCTCAGGGTTTTCAAAACCCCCAGGGTCACAGACTCCATAGCCCCTCTGCACAACCTGTTAAAGTACCTGACAAACCCCACAAATGAAAACAAACCACAAACCTTATATCCAGTCAGAAAGTCCCATTTCATTTAATAAGCACTGCCTCCAGTTCTCACAGCATGAACCTCAGTAAAAAAACTCCAAACTTTTCAAAGTGAAAATTCATTTTTAAAGGAAGGAAAAGTTAAGGAATAAAATCTTCTTGTCTTGTGTGTTTTGATAAATAATTATTTAAGGCTACACTATGTTTTGCATTTATCCTTCATTTCCAACAGCTCCCTGAAGTGGCATCTGACAGCTTCGTTCTCCTTGCTCTCCTGTGATCTGTCTGCTTTCCCAGTAACCACTTGCTTTATTTTCTAAATGTTTCTACCCTATATTTAAGTTCTAAGCATTCTTGAAATTAAGCATTCCCTCAAGAACAGCCTGACAGGAAGCCTTTAAACAGTGAATGGTGCCAGTTCAGCCTTTCACCATTTCTATTTTCATGAGAACATTCTGAAAAGCCTTTCACCAGCTTTATTTTCTAAATTTTCTACCCCCTAAGCTTGAAATTAAGCACTCCCTCAAGAACATGTTCTGTGACAGCCTTTCACCAACAGAGAACATTCTGAAAAGCAGAGGGACCATAAAACCACTCTAAAACTGCTCGGTGGGGGAGAGCTGATATGTGCAGTCTCTCTTTGATACCATAACCTGAACCTTGAGCCATTCTTTTTTGTCTCCATTTGATGAACAAGCAGTCTTCTGTAGGCCTTGCATGTATTTCTGTGTAGAGATTTATAATGTACTGAAGTAGTGAGTCAGGCCACTGGATTGCTTCTAATGTCCTTTCAAAACAAGAAAATGGAGAAGCTCAATTGCTGAGGCTCAGTACTGCTCTCACTGCTGGTTAGACAGATTATTTAAAATCCTAAATACTCTTCTCAAATATTAAAAGGATAAAAAAACCCAAACAACCCTTTTATTATTATTCCATTTTATGTATGTTCTCTTACTTGTTAGCCTCTCTTAGTGACCTTTCTTTGGTCTTCAAACTCATCTTCACTCCCATCATCTTTTTCAAAAAGGATAGTGTGAAACCTATCTCAGCTTTGGTGTCTGAACTCCTTTTATTTGCCTAAATAGTGTTAAAGGGGAAAAAAGTAAAAGGTGTTCAATAAGTGCTTGGGTTTTTTTCACTCCCTTTAGTGTGTACACCTTTCCCTTTAATTTTCTTCTATTTTTAGTTCACTGTCTTCCATGATACTCACTTTTTCTTTCTCTCAAAGGTGCCTGATCTTTCTGAATGTAATATAATTTTCCCTTTTACAGTATCCTCTATTGCTTACAAGTCTCTTTTGATGTCTCAGACCTTTTCTCTGTAAGTTCACCTTTCATTCTGCTTTTTAAAACTATTCAACCAACAATTGTCCAACCCCCTGTTATTATAAGCAAAAAACTTCAAAAGCTTCACTTTGTGTGCTTGAATTACACTGCGATTTTCTCTGGAAAAGATAAATAAACATTCCAGATAACTAGTCATAGACTAGACTAGATCTAGCACATCTTTATGTATGCATAACATGTTCTTACACAAATATATAAGTATATGCAATTTCAAACACATTCATGTGGTTTTACATTCAAGGGGCCAACTGGAAAGGCTGAGGCCAGAACAAAAAAAAAATCTCCAGTTTTCCTGAAATCCTAAGGAAAGGCATGAATTTATCTTCATTTCATGGAGTCCTGGCACTACTTTATTGCCCTAGCCATCACTAGAAGAATGTGCATTGAGACAGCAGATTTTCTTGAGTTTCTGCCATCCTGCTCTCTAGCTAGCATAGTCTCTGTATCCATTGCTGAACAAGGACACACACAGAGCAACCTGAGGACTCTAGAATTTGTATCAAAAAAAATATGGCTCCACTGTTTATTGTAAGCGTCACACACTGCAACTTAACAGATAGTTAAGGATTAATAAAAAAGAAAATCTACTAGAAACATATTTCTTGCAGTAAATTTTGGTTTTGACACTGAGACTACGTACTTCACATAGTTTTTAAGTACTGGTCATTACAGAGAATAACCCTAATTATTTTTACATATATTTACAAATGCTTGCGTGAAAGGCAAATGTTTAAAGAACTTTGAAAGGATTTTATCCAGTGACTATTTTAAAACAAAATACATAGAGAGTCCATAAATAGAAAACTGAGGATCTTGTGAACAGTGACTGGAGTCCAAAGATCCACACTGTTCAATCAACTACCTGAAATACTGCACCATGTCCCCCCATGCCTGCTGGTATAGTTACAGGAATTTTTTAATTCCTTCCTTCTCCAGTGTCCCAGCTTGTCAGGAGAAGTGGAAAATGCTTGCATTCAGTGCAGGTGGCAGCCTAACATCCAGGGCAGGCCCTGACAGTGGGGCAGTACCCTCAGGATAAAGAGAAAAGCAGATCCCATGGCCCCTCTTTCCTCACTAGGTGCTGTAACCAGGAAAGCTCCTGGTGCCAGTAAGCTCTAGGCAGGGGCTAGGCACTGACACAGACAAAGATAGAGCCTGACTGTGCAATCAGCAAGCTTGGGAATCATACCAGGACAGACATTGTTCAGTGTTCCAGTCCAGCCAAGGCTGGAGGCACTTGTGGCTGTGAGACTGACACCGATTGTTCCCATCAGCAGAACGTGTCACTACTTCAGAGACACTTATCTGAGACAGTTCTGGGATTACCTTAACACAAGCAGAGTTTTTCAGATCACAGTGGTGAGCTCCAACATCCCTGGCTCACCTAGATCCTCCCTTAAGTCTTCCCTATTAACAAACAACCTCACAGAGCAAGTATTTTGTTTCACAATGTACACAGCATAATTGTAGCTATTATAAAAATTATAAAATATAAAAGAAATAATGCACAGTAAAGAAAATAAACTCCCACAAAGAAACCTTCACTTTCCATTGTGTCATGTCCCTGTTTTTCCTAATGAATTAGGATGCTGATGAGGATTAGCTACTGAGGATTTCAAGGGCACCTAAGCATGCTTTGAAATCGAGGTGAGTGATGTTTTGAATACACTAGTTTTGAATACATATACCCTGAATATAGAAATTATAACTGCTATTGGTAAGTCATTCAGCACTACTAATTTTTAACCCTAGTAGTGTAGGTTGGGAGAGATGACACAAACCTGGTGGCAAGTAATGACTTTTTCTTGATTATGTTAATGTTTGAGAGCAATCACAGTTCCTCCTCAGAAGCCTTAAAACAGACAATTCTGAGTCCACATCTCCTAGTGTGCCCCCATGCTTTGTTGTTATTATCTTTTCTCTCTCCAAGTTTTATTCCACAAACACCAAATGCACAAACTGTACATTTAGAAGGATAAAGACAGCTGGAATATAGATTATACACAGCGAATTTATTTATCCAGCCATGCACTGGCCACAGTCATGTCTAACAGGTGTGAAGCCTGTAGCAGTTCCATTTCCAAAAGAAAATTCATCATGATTTCCCAGTCTAGCATAAGACAGCAACATGCCTGGTTACAAACATATAAATGAAACCATTTGCATTTGAGGGTCAAATCAAGTGCCACCTTCCACATCACCTATCTCACTTTACAACTCATCAAAACCACTCTTTGAAAGTTCATCTGAAAAGCCTGAAAAGCTGGATTGTCACCCAGGTTGTGTTTTTACTGCACCCCTCGAAACCTGGCAGGCAAGTCTAGCCCTACATCACACTCTGCTGTGGGGTGCTCATGCGGGTCCCTTCCAGCAGCAAGCAGAGACAGACAGACAGACAGACATTCAGGGACTGTGCTGTCAGGCACCAAAGCAAATGGGGACTCAGGAAGCACAAGAATAAGGCATTGGTCTGCTGAACCTGGATCCTCTCCTCTGAAAGTGGCCAGCTGAAAACGTCCGGAGATTGCTATAAAAAAAATTCTACACAATAGCCAGACATGTGCCTTCTGAGTCTGCATCCAGAGCAGATTTTCTCCTAGTCACCAACTGAGTTATTCTTTATGAATTCACAGAATTGTTTTAGAAACCCATTTATGCTTTTAGCCCTCTCAAGATTGCACTGGGAATGAATTCACAACATAATGGTACATTGTGTGAAAAAGCACCTAATTTATTTTTAAACCAAATAGTTCCATTGACTGATTTGAGTCTCTGTATTTTGAGAAACAGCGATTAAATTATTTCACACTCCCATTTTTCATGCCAGTCCTGATTTTATGGCTCTCTGTGATACTCTGCCCTTTTCCAGGCAGGAAGGTGTGAAGTTTTACCTTGTTCAGAACATATTCCCTGCTGCTGACTGACCTCATTGCAATTAATCTAGATGAGTTATGAAAAGAGCAGTGTAAATGTGATTAAAACTAAACATGAATAATGTTCACACCCCAAATTTTGAATTCTAATCCACTCCAACAGAGCCTTGAACAGCTAAAGTTGAGACTCAGGGCTTTGCACACTAACAAACAGCTGGGTTGTCTGCAAGACTTTCTGGCAATCTTGCCAAGGTGGACAGAAGCAGCTCTGATTCAAAAAGAGCTGATTGCATAAACCCCAGCACAGCACCTTCTGAGCAGAGCTGCCTTAGGGCAAAGCAAAGTGCAGATTGCCAAAAAAGCTGGGTAGGCAGATTGTGCAGGGCACAAAGGAGATTATGGAGAAAGGCAGAAGCATCCCTGATGTGAAGTGGCAAACAACATATGTGGGAAAGCCTGCCCTCACGGATACACAGCCAGTGTTCCTCTGGAGAGACAGGGAGCTGACCTGCATGCAGCCTTCCAGATCTGACTTCAAGGACACAGCTCTAGAACTAGGACCCACAGAAAAAAAAAACCCGCCAGACATTTTATTAAGAGCAGTATTTTTTCCCCCCAAATTAAAATTCTAGAAAAAATATCTGGGTTTTATTTGACATCTATTATTTTTATGTAGTTTGTTCCAAGAAATAACAATAATTCACTGTTTTCATGAGGATAAAATTGCTTTTATAACCCAAAGAAAGTAAGCTTAACATTTGTCAAAAGTTCTAAATTTTTTAACAGGAAACAATAAAATTATATCATTATATGTTGTTATTAAGCATTTCCATCTTTAATGAATATTTATTTCAAAACACATCTTCCATCAAAATTAGGAGGGAAAGACACTTAATTTTTAAAGTCCAAACCCATGGTCCTTATTTAACATGGTTCTGTGATGATTGACTTCAACTGCTCCTTTTACAACTTTTACAAAGAAAACCCAAAAAATAAACAAAAACCTACAGAGGCCTCAGCAAATATCTAGTTTTGGCTAAGTAAATCAGTACATTGAAGCTAAGGGAATCACCTGCATGCAAGATTTAGCTATTTGTGGAAGTGGTGCCAAAGCTGATTTGTCAACACTTGGGAGAATGAGAGAACATGAGCAACAGGACTACAGACCAGATGTTCACCAGGGAAATACACAAGTGAAATATTGTTTTAAGGGAAGAAAAATTTAGAATATATTTTCCACCACCAAAAATAAGGAATGAAAGTACTGTAAATAGAAGTTCTGACAGAGCACCAGCATTTCCTGACTCTGAGAAAGTGAGAACATTGAACTGATGCCCAGAGAATGACTTGGGACTTCACAGTTTGGTGTCATTAATCACTCCCAAAGGAACAGGACACAAAATATGTAATGATCTTCCAGTAATTGATATGGTGACAAGGGATATAATAACTAAAACATTTTAGTTACCTCAGCACAATACTTGTTTGCAGTTCAAAATGAAATAGTTCAAGATATAATAGTTAACTAAAACTACCAACTAATAGCATTTAATATTAACTCTCAAATCTGGAAAATACTGGGTTCTCTCCAAATTTCATTGAAAATGGCAGCTTTTGACAGTGCTGTCTTTTTATGGAAACAACCACAAAACTGTAGCAAACATCAGATGGTGATTTAGAATACTACTCACTTGCAATTGGAATAGGTTTTTTGTTATTATTTTGTGGTTTTTAAAGACTAGACTAAGCTGTTCTGCAGCTGGAGGCAAACCCTCACCCTTGATTGAACAGCTTGCTTGAATCCCCAGCCTACACCAACACCAAATTCACCAAATGGTCAATAAAAGGAGTCAATAGAGTTTCAGACAGCAATCTCCTTTCTGAAGAAATTTTCATACAATTTTTGGTCTAAATGTCTCTTCCAACACCGAGCTCTTTCCCAAGGAGCAAATACAATAACGACTGGTGAGCCAGTTTATTCATCACTGCATTCTGTGAGTGTTGATGTTCATCAGGCCAGCATCAGCAGAACTTCACAACATGCAAAATTTTGCATTCATATTTTGTTTACTGGTGTGCATTCATAGAATAGATAGTTGAGTGGTACCTGTGCCTGGTCCATGAAATAGAAATTTTTTTATACTTGTCATCTAGATTTGACATCAACATTCCATGTCATATTTAAAAATGTCAAGTACAACTGTCCGAACTCAGACAGCTGGGAAGTAAAGGTGGTACTCATCAGCTTTAAAAAAAAAAAAAGGAATAGGAAGGTGTATAAAAAAAACCCCACACAAACCAAACAACAACAAAATGTAATAAAAAATGAAAGAACTGACTATTAGCAGGAGTGAAATAACACATTTTCTGCAGATGTGCTGTCTGATGCCAGGATCTATGAGAAAATCCAAGGACCACACAGACATGGAAAGGCAGAAACATCATAAGTGCACTAGCCCATCATGAAGCAAAACCATTCCCAGTGCAGTGGCCCACAACCCACTCCCTCCTCTGTTATCTGCCCTCATACTGTTGTAACTTTTTGTCTGAGGAAAGTCAAGTTATAAACCTCTTAAGTCTGATGCCACACTCTGGCCACTTTTCTGATAACAGGAGAAGGCTGCTCTAAACTCTTTATCCAGGGGTGAATAAAGACCAACTTCATGGCAGTGGTGACTTAGAATATTAGACCTGACAAAGAGCATCACATAGAATGGGTGGCTTGAGGGCTCCAGGGACTACAAGATTTCTACTCTTTCCAGGTTGCCTTTGTTCTAACATGCCATTCTAGTTTGCTTGTAGAAAATGGGGAGAAAAACTGCATGAAATGGAATGGCCTGCCATAGTATCAGAAGCTTTGCTTTAAAGCTGTCATGTCCAGTTTGAAGCAGTCTGGTCCGTTTTCTTCTGCCAGCAGAAAGACTGAGAGCCTTTCCTCCAAGGAGAAGGAATTCCACTTCCAAACTCCTCTTCCAAGCTGAATGGCACACAACAAACCCCAACATCATACAGGTATGAAGTGTTTGGCAAGGAAGTAGTGCCTCAAAAGTACAAAAGTCAAAGCAAAAATATCAGGGAAGAAGGGAACTGACTTCCAGGAGGTATAAGAAAGGGCTTGTAACTCAGTGTAGTGTCTTTGATGCAATGTCACTCAGAAGAGATTACACAGGATGCAACATTTTTCAGAGTTATGATTCGAAGAACCTGACCTGTCAGCACTTTGAGGTAAAATTAAATTTCCTTTTCCTAGTGATTGAGCTATCAATGATCTAGCTCAGAATATCTCTAAGGCTTTGGACCTTAAAGTGGAGCACATTTTAAGAATAAGAAGTCTTTATCCAGGCACCAGTTCAGAGGTTGGTGATAAATGGCTTCTCTGCAGAGAGAGCACAGTTTTTAAGTATGATGTTCCCCCCTAGACAGTGGGTATATCATCCAATTTTGAAAACTGCCCTCTCTCTGCTTAAGAAGGCTTATCTTCTACTCCTCAAACAGGCTGAGTGAAAAAAAAAATGAGAAGCATTCAGCTGGGAAAGACCTCTAAGATAAGATCTCAGAGGAGTCTAGGCAAGGAGTACCCTCAAGGAGTATAGGCAAGTTTATATTTTTTGTCATTAATTTAAGCTATTTTATATACTATACAGCTTAATGCTTATTTTTAAGCTTGGTCTACAGGTGGCGACTAAAGTAAAATATTCTTTGATTTGCCAAATCAAACTTTCTTTCAAAAATAATCCTGATATAAAATAAGTTTATAACATTATTTAACAAATATAATTACCTATAATGTTTTTCATAGAATATACACAGAGAAGTTATTAGCTGGTTAGAGGGATCAAAAGCTACCAATTTTTTCAAAGTGTATCCCTAGGTATTCCAACCTGTCTTATAACTCTTCTCAGTAAAAATTTCTAAATACTTTGGGAAAAAAAGATCCTTTCAGCAGACATGTCAGAGTTTTTTGAAACAGAATTTTATGTGGGTCCATTATAATGTTTTCCCTGTCATATGTTGTTGTTAGTTGCAAAGGCAAGTAATTGTACATAATGCTCCCTCCACAGGCTATGAAATGAGAATATACTCATTAACTTCACTACTGACATAAAGTTTATACTCATTAACTTCACTGCTGACATAAAGTTATGATGGTTGCCACTCTTACTTCAGAATGGCTCTCTGCTTCGGCTCAGAAGTTACCAATATCATGACAGACACCTGTCAGAACTTGCCTCCTGAGACAGTGGTAAAACCATTTCTTTCCTTCTGCCTCTGCCCTGAGCAGCTTCAGAGTTAAAAGGCACAAGGACAGAACAACTGAACATCCTAGAATTACATTTTCAAAGATATTTGTCAACAGGAGTAAATGAAGGCACTGGGGTGCCCTCAATACAACTGTAGAGAATACAGAGGGGGAGAGAGAGAATAGAGAATACAACAATACAACTGTTGTTATTCTCTACTCTTAATGCCAATCTTAAAACTTACCATAAATTGAACAAACAAGTTTGAAATAACAGGCTCTAATTTTAACTTTGTCAGTGATTTGTTGGGAACTCAAATCTCTCAGCACTCCAGCTTTTTTTCTGTACAATCTATCTCATAGTACATGCCTAATTCTCTGGGCTCTCAGAGTGGGGGAAGAAGGTCTGAGTTGAACCTTAACTTTCAACCAGCTGCAAGCCATTTACTAAAATTCCCAGTTTTATTGAAGGAAGTCTCTTATAAAATGCAAATGAATGGTGTGTACAGGAGATGCATAAACACTTGGACAAGGAATGAACTTAAATGGAGCCCAGCTACACACCCTGCAACCAGTTTCTGTCACAGAGTATTGTAACCGGTTTGTTTTTGCAATCCCTTCTTTCCCCACTCCTTGCAAACTAAGTTATCTCTAGGATTTGAGCAGATATAACCCAGACTCTTTTTGTTACTTGATTTTACAGAAACCATTACGTGATTTATGCTGTGCAGAGACCGAGTAAGCAAACAAAGAAAAAAGATGGTTGTGTGACAGCTTCTGTGTTTGCAAAACATATCCTGTCACAGCTGAAGTTGTTGAAATGAGGCTGTGAAGGTAACTCCAGTCACAATATCTTCTTCTAGCAATATCTTTTTTGTTTTTTAAACAGCAAGCAACGGAACACACTGCATCCAATAAATTGCAACACAGAAATTGTTTTGTTTAACTAAAAAGTTTAGAAGCAAAGCCTTCTGACCAATCACTGAAATGTAATAATCTGAGCTATAACCTTTCAAAAATTTGGGCAAATACAAAAAAACCACCCAACCTCCCCGGCCCCGCCAAAATCTTGGAAAAAAAGCCCAAACAAACCAAAACATCCAAACAAAAAAACCAAACCAACTCCACCCTCTGAAATCTTATATGTGGAAATGAAGATTTTTTTTTCTCTGACTGGAAATGGAGTCGTGATAAATCATAAATGGAGTCTTTTTCCCACTGTTTTGAACAACAAGACATTGCAATCTTCAAAGCTATGTTTTTAATGAACTTACACAAAGATGAAAATAGATCTGAAGGGGTTCCTTTGTTACAACTGTTGAAGAAAAATGTGGTATGATGCACAGAGGAGAACAGTCACTATGAAAATTCAGAAGAATTATACAAGAATTTCCAGTGGGTGAATGAATTCCCAGTCAGTTCCTGCCCAGAATAAGGGGATTATTTTCCTTCTTCCTATTAAAGAGGGAAATACTGTTCACTGGAGCTGAAGATTTGGGGAGAGCTGGGGAGGAAAATTACCCAAGTAAAATGTCGTAAGATATCTTTTGAGGAAAATCATCACAGTAACTAAATTTCATATTTCTTACCAAATATATTCTGCTTCATATAAACTAAATATCCACTTTATTTCACATGTGTTTCCTTGCATTAAAGGTTTTCCCTGGATTGTGTTTTGCTGTTATTCTGGAATCCTGGTAAAGCTCTTTTTAAGCATTCTGTGCAACTGAATTGGCTATAACTATTCAGTCTACATAGTCATTCACCTTGCCATGGAGGAGTCATTGTTTCAGGAAGGAGGGAGGCAAAAATAGCACAGGCTCTCCAGGAGACCTTGTGGTCTGGTAGCTGGAACTAAGTAGTTCAGAAGACACCTAAAATTGCCCAAAACACCTAAGTCTAGGCACATTATAGGATCCCCAGACAGCAGCCACTGGAAAAACACTACATGCACATGCTGCCCTGATTTTTTAAGATTTTGTAAGCCTTCTGATGTTTACATTCTTGTAACAAACTTCCTCACACACTTTCTGTAAATAACTTATTGTTTTGCATTCTTTTATTGAGGAAGAGAAATTTGATGGACTGTTGGTTTGCCCAGTGTTGTTGGAGTGGTGGCACTTTCACCCTCCAATCCACTGTCACTCTTAGAAATCTATAAATGTTAGAGTGAAAAATAAACTCCTTTTTTTTCACCTTGAGAGCAGCAGTGTGTGTGTGCACATTGTGTTTCACATCCTATAGTGACATGCACAGGCAACAAGAGCCATGATAAAACTCAGGATGATCTTCAAAGCATCTCTTACTCCTGTTCCTTAGAATCTGACATTAGTCTAGTCAATAGTATGGTCAGTGTACTGTGTTAGTAAAGAGAGCTTGTGAGACATGACACTTGTTTGGCATTATCTGATCATCTGCCCCCCAAAGCAATGATGGACACATTACCCTTCAGCTTACTGAAGTGTACTTTATGCACCATTTTTTGCTTTTTCCCTCACTGTCAAGATGCATTTCATCTTCAATTCTAGTGCCTGACTGAAATCTGCTCTATTCTTAAGGTAGGTGGGAGCCAGTGAGGTGCACAGCCCTGACTACAGCAATTTGCACATCGATCTAATACTTCCCAAAGCTCCTCAGAGGCTACAAAATATCCTGCCTCCTGGCCAATACATAAACTATGTTTATCAAAATTTCTCCCATCATGCCCTCAAGGCTCTCTGTGATGGACAGAGAAGTTCAGAAAAAGATGTAGTTACAATAGAGTAGAACTAAATAAAAATTAGTGCCTTGTTCAGCAGCAGTGGGAGCTAAACAAGAACTCTGTCCACATCCAGAAAGTTCCATGGGAAACCTGGCATGAAAGGACATGTGTGTATAATCCTTGTACTTGAGCAAGCAGTTAGTTTACTTGCATCTAACATTTCCTTGGTGCTCTAAATGAGTTAGCGCACATGGGTTAGCCAGCTGTTGCAGAAGGATCTCATGATGATGAGCAACTGGGCAATAGAGGAGCAGCTGAAAGTCAGTGTCAATAAACACATGTAATGGGCAAGCCTGCCTGCACACGCAGTAACAAATGAGATTGCTATTCTCAAGGAGGAGGTCTTCTATTCCCTGCAGATAGCTCTGTGAAAACAAATGGTAAAATGCTCACTGGTAACCAGAAAGACAACAGAACATCAGGAAATAAGTAGAGCACAAAACAGAGACCATTGTGCCATAGTACGTATCAGTAACGTGCTCAAATCCAGAATTATCTGCTCCTCTGCATTCAATAAATAGATTATTACTACAAAAAAAAAAAAATATGATAACACCTCTGTGTAAAGAAAAAAACAAACCAAAGGAAGACAATTAGATGCTGCTGAGAGGAGAAGCAATGATAAAAGGGACACAACAGAAATCTGCAAAATGAAGAGCAGCATGCAGAGATGAATAGGGAGTAGCTGATGGTTATTTAAGTGCTGTGTTACCTGACAAAAAATGTCAGTCATTGAGCTCCAACCAAATATACCTAAATATTCTTTTCACAGAGTGCAATCAAGCAGCTTGGTTGCATTAGGATTTTCTAGAATACCAAAAATTATTTCAAAAAACAAGATTTAGACAAACCAATGGAAGATAATTTAATCTTGAACAGTAAAACATAAAAGGATGTGAACACTGGCTCAAGAAATCCTTACAGCAGTTTGAAGAAAACTGTATAGTACAATTACTGTGAGGGAGTAGTAAACTGCAAACTTAACTTTGTAAATTCGCAGGAATCCAATAGGATTATATCTAGAAGCACACAACACTCTGAATTTGAAATAAAAGTGCAGAACTGATCTTATATTTAAAATTACATTACTTTTGCTCAACAACTGAAATAAACAGCAGGGAATATGAAAAATCTCATCAGGACAACAATTCACACAGAGGAAAAGTGCAACAATTTGAAGCAGAATCAGGAGGAAATTCTGGGCTATTACAAAACTTTATACTTCACAGAAATTTTGCATGGGACACAGTTTCAGTAGAAATTAATTCACAGCTTAGCAGCCAGGGCATTATTTTGAAAATCAAGAAAATTTCATCCTACCCTTTTTAACTCTGCTGCTGATTTACTGCAAAACTCTTTCACATCCTTCATACTTTAATTATATCACCTACAAAACAGAGATAAAATGTTTTACAAAAAGTAGAAACTGTATTAAAATCTATGAATTAAATATTTCTTTTCTGATCATCAGTTTATAAAATGAACCTGACAGAGCAGCCCTATTTTGAGGTGATGATAGACTAATTTGAGTAAGCTAGCAGAAATCAAAACAGAATTATTAGAACAGCTCTAAAAGGTGGCTTTTACAGAAGTGTCTGTGTTTTCCTGATGACCCTCTCTGCAAGATTTCTATAAGATTATTCTCTGAGCTTTTAATGGCATATAGCTCAATACACATTTTTTTTTTTCTGAAAAAAAAGGGAATAGAGGAAGGAGATTGGTCTCTGTTGACAGTCTGGTTATATTTCCATCAGATGTCACATTGCCCATGTTTTCTTAGGATGGTGGCAACTTGCTTGAAGTACTGTTCCAGTATTAGGTACTTTAATGCTACATAAGAAATATCTTATTCATTCAAGTAAGGCCTTGAGAATACGTGCCAAGATTTAGCTTCCAATACTAATATTAGGGTTTTGTTCCTCACCAAGCAACTAGCCAATTCAATGAAAATTTTATTAGTTACTAAATGCAATATTAGCTACTAAATGCTATAGGCACTAGGTCCGTTCTATATGCAACAATATACTTTTGATAGGTTTTTTTTCCTAGTTTAAAAAAGTCTGCTTTTCTATCAGCTGAGATCTTATTAACACTCGCTAGTTCTAATTTTGGTTGAAAAATGTGACACTGCTGGTGGAGAACAGGGTCACCTTCCTGATGCTGGGCTGACATTTGTGCTGATTTTAGCTGGGAAAAAGTTAAATTTCTTAACAGCTAATATGGGGCTGTGTGCTGGAAACACGTCTGATAACTCAAAAATGTTTTAGCCATTGCTGTGCAGTGTTTACACAGAGCCAAGGCTTTTTCTGCTCCTCTCCTCAGCCCACCAGTGAGGAGACTGGGGGTGCATGAGGAGTTGAGAGGGGACACAGCCAGGACAGCTGACCCCAACTGATCCAAAGGACATCACATGCTATATAGCATCTTTTTCAGTATATAAAGCTGTAGGAAGAAGAAGGTAAATGGGAGGAAAATGTTACTGTTCCAAGTCAGTTAGAAGTGATGGTGCCCTGCTTTCCTGGGAAAGCCTGAACACCTGCCTGCCTGTGGGAAGAGGTGAATGAGTTCCTTGCCTTGCTTTGCTTGCATGCTTACCTGTACAACTGTCTTTACCTCAACCCATGGGTTTTCTCACTTTTACCATTCCAACTCTCCCCCCCATCCCTCTGGGAGCAGACAAGGGGAGTGGAGGAGCAGCTGGGTGGGGCTTAGTTGTTATTGGGATTAAACCCCAGCAATATTACACCAAGTCCCTATAGATTTTCCTCATTGTCTATTCCCCACATACATAAATTAGAGTTTATATTGTCTTCATATATTCCTGTATAGTATGATTTAGCTTTCTAGGGGATAACTCATTCTTTTCCTGTACTCTAACAAACTTAACCAGCTAGGTCATGCACCCTCACTTTGTTGGGACCTGTTAGGGGCTGTTTTCAGTTGAGTACATTTGATTTTGAATCACATATTTACCCACAGAACCCATGAGATTTGTGTACTTTTAGCCTGCAGGACACTGGGAGACTCATATTACAATGAAACATGTTACAAAATCCAGATTACAGTCACATACCACCTCCAGGCTTATTACTCAAACCTTCATAAAAATATAAAACCAGGAAGAGATATGTATTTTGAAAAAAAATGCAACATACTCAGGATTGTTTTATGTATCCTTAGATAAAAGGACAGAACAAAATATATCAAAGTTCTGATATACACACCTATCAAGATGATTACTTTTTAGATATAGAAATATACCGGTATGAAATAGTCAACTTGCCATAGTTCAAATAAGATTAAAATAAGCGTGTTTATATTTCTTAAGCTGTTTCTCATTCCCTTTGTCTCACAAGTAGAAAATACGAAGTGTTAACATGCTATATCAGGACAACACCTGTGTGGTAGAGAATTTAATGTCTATGTATGGTAGAGAATGTGGCATGCTTTCATTGGCAAATGAAAATACAGAGCCAACTTGAACAGTAAATTCAAATTAATGACAGATCTCAGCAACTGTATATGTGGAATAAACACTCCAGATCACCCTCAAAAAGAAACAAATTTACCTTACAAGGAATGATAGGCTGAATGCCAAAGACTGAATTAAATTTCACTGTGCTTGTCACTGTATGAGATGCTCTGGTGAGTTCAGCTGCCCATGACAAGGGCCCATTTGAAACCGGCCATGATGTCATAGGGAGGAGGAAAAAGTGAAAGGAAGGGAGCTAATTCTAAAGCAAATTAACAACCATCATTCCCTGATAGCCATACTGGCAATGCATGGGCTCAGTTGCCTGAATCTAAACTAGCCCTTCAAATCAAAACTTATTTACCTTAAGATTTCATTGACATTGAAAATGCAGTAGTTTTCAGAAAAATATTGCTTGCTAGCCAGTTTTCAATGTGGAGGTTTTTTCAATAATGCTGAAAACACAGTGCTGCACATTAGCTTGGTATGACTTTATTAAGCTTACTCAAATATAAAGACAATGAAAGGCCAACACTGAATTTTTTTTAGGTTATGAACAAATGCATCAGTACACATATCCTCTCCCAGATCAAATGACAAGAAGCAAAAACACATTTAATGAAAGAGGTTACAAAAACCTAAAGGAAACTTAAGAGGTCTGCTTTTGGATTCCCAACATTTATTTTTATTTTTGAGGCCCTTAATTTAAACTTTTTTTTTCTTTTAAAACACCAGCTGGCCACAGTTATCTCTTATTTTGCTCCAAGAAATTTTAGGTAATTTACATATAATTTTCAATTATACTCACTAATGTTTTTGAGGATGATCTTTTAGAACTCATTTTGAAAAGCATGACCAACCTTCATATTATTCTAAAAGCATAAGTCAAATGTTAATTAGAAAAAAAATTAATTATAGATTTTAACTGTATTTGCATAGAATACTTAGTATTATGTTCTTTTTCTCTCCTAGTAGTCCTACAGATTATTGTTACAAATGTGCTGTTCAGAAAAAAGGCCATAAAAAACTAAAATGGAAATAGCTGACTCTGGAACGATCACAGCTTACCAATGTACAAGTTTGGGCAAGAACAAACAGGTGGTGCATGGTAAGTGACAATGCAGGTAATAAATGCATCCCCCATAAAAGTCAATGCATTTAAATACTTTGAAAATATGTGATAAGATTAGCAAGAGCAGTAAAGATGCGTGCTAATTTTGGCTGGGGTAGTTAATTTTCTTCACAGCAGCTGGTTTTGGATTTGTGTAGAACACAGGGTTGAAAATATGGAGCTGTGTTTTGTTATTGCTGAGCAGGGCTTGCCCAGAGCCAAGCACTTTGCTGCTTCTCTCACTGCCACAATGGTGAGGAGGCTGGGAGGAGTCAGAGGCAGAACAGGTGACCCCAACTGACCAAAGGGACAGTCCAGACCATCTGACATCATAGTCAATATATAAATGTGACACCAAATAAAACCTTGATAAAAATTTAGAGGCAAATGTGCAATAGCCAACACAAATCCACAGCAGTCCCCTCAGGGGCAGCTGCCACAGGGTTCAAAGGGGACAGTGAGAAGACTGGTTTAAAAGATAACTCTTCTTATCAAGCTGGGAGAAAGTTCACACCTACAAATCAGGTTGTTTTGGGCTTAATTCACAAAGTGCATGCACCACCTGGAAGGAGCACCTGTACTGCAGTAAAAACCAACAGTGAAGCCCATGCTGCCACATCTGATTTAATTCCACTAGCTCACATACCAACAGCTTCAGCAGAGAGGCATAGTTACTGCTGGTGTAAGGACTGCAGCAGCTACAGTGATGGACATAAAGGTGAAGTGAGCACATGCTGGTGGGCTGGCAGCAGACACATTTGGCCATGACATCAAGGTTTGTGTCAGCCACACCATGCCACCGCCAGCAGGGAGGCTCTTGTGGGCATCACCATCCAGCTGCAGGCATGAACAGTTTAAACAAGAGGTGGGAGATAATCTAGTTTAGTTTGCTTGAAGGAAGGGGTTGTCAGAAAAGGGAAGGAAAACAAGTGTCAGATAATTAAAACTGTACATTTTCCTACAAGAAAATGACCCTTATTCCTTCTCTCCTAAACAAACCAAAGAAACTGGCAGAGGCCAGCACAGCCACTGAGTCCCACTGTCAGTCCCCTAAGGGCAGCGTGCTGTATAAGCCCACCAAAGCAAAGACAATACTTCAATTAGAAAGAGTGAAAATAGCCCTTCGTATTTATTGAGAGCTCACTGACAAAAGAAAAAAGCAAACCCAAACAAACCATGACTGAATTTATCTCACAAGATTTATTCCAAGTGATGGTTCATGTGCACAAAAGTCATGTGGCAGGCAGGGCTCAGCGTTCCCACCTACTAGATTGCCTGTTCTGAAACTAGAGGTGAGATACCATTGAAAGGAATATAGTGAATCCCAGAACAAAAATTTTCTGATTTTTTTCCTCTTTTCAGTTCAAAATCCTGCACAACTTTATCATGCTTGCCTTGCCATCCTTTGAAAACCAGTCCATTTATCTGAATAACAACTATTATGTCTTCTAAGCCTCACATCTCTACTCTGACGAGAAGGACGATACACCTAAAGAAAGTCACTGTGGATTTTCACAGACAAAGCATAATGAAGAACATTAAGAACAAAGTGGCGGAGGCTTCTGGTTTTTGTCTTTGGTGGGTTTTTTTGTTCATCACACAGAGTAAAAGAATGAGACATTTTTAATACACAGCTCTAAGCCTAAGACAGGAGAAATAACTGAGCATCCAGGTAAGCATGAATCATCAACCATGTGTGTCAATAGGTTTATCCATCAGAAGATACTAAGCTCAAGAGAGTGATCAACAACCTTGAGGGCAGTGCTGCTTTTTTGTCACACCTCAAGGCTGCACATAAGGCTGACATTAGCCTTAAAAAGCTCAGCAGCAGTACACCAATGGGAAAGTAAAACTCCTGCAACCAAGAGAGAAAAACCCTCAGCCTGGGCACTCAATGGCTAAGGAAGTGCTCTGCAGAAAGGTGAAGTTCACAGCTTGAAGCTGAGTTAGCAAAGTGGTCTTGTGCTGGAGAGCCAAATATGGACAAGGCTGCATTAGCAACCAAATGGCAAGAGAAGGGGTTATTCCCTTCTAGTCAACACCCCTGAGACTGCATCAAGAGTCCCATGTCCAGTTTTGGCATCCCCAGGACAAGAAAGCCATTGACATATTGAAGCCAGCCTGATAGATGGTCACTAAGATGAGTGGGCAGGCAAAACAAGCCAGAGACAAGACACCAAGCTTTAAGAAACTAACCATGAAGTTAGTTACACACTGGCACAGTTGCCCAGAGATGCTGTGAAATATCCATCCCCAGAGATACTGAAACCTCAGCTAGACAAAGCTGTCAAAAGCAACCTCCCCTTAGATTTTCCTTCTTTGTTTGAGGATTGGACCCTCAAATAGGATTTTTATAGGTCATTTCCAAGCAATATCAGTGTGTGATAATAACAGAAAATTATTAACACCCTTCTATCAAATTCTCTAGAATACAACCTTCATTTCAAATAAATGTTTTTTCTACTTCCATTTACTTCCTTTGCTTAAAATAACCTCAAAACCCAACCAACCACCACCACAACAACACTAAAAAAAACCAAAACCCCATAAAATCTCCACCACATTCTCATTTTTTCTTTTGTTTCTTACATGAAGTTTCAAAGCCCTTTCTTGTATCAGAGAAGTTCTTTGCAATCTTCTAGGTTGTGCACCCTGGCATGCCAACTAACAGCACATCTCTGACATCTAAGGAATCCATTATCATCTAGTCAGCTCAATAGGATTACATTACCTAAGAGCAAGGACTAAACTGTAAAGGTGACTTAGCTTGTTAGAAGCTGTTCTTCTATCACTTGGAGGCTATTTTAAGCCTTCTTAAAAGGTAATTGTTTCTTAAGTAACTTACAGGTATTTGTTTCTTAAGTAACTTCAGTGATGATTATGAGAATTATGGTTGATGTATAGTGTTTCCCCTGATAGGTGAGAAAATAATGCTCCAGCAAACTGAAAGTGGAGCATTATTTTCTTCTGTTTCAAAACTTCATCTTCCATCATTATTTACTGTGCATTTTATAACATGGAACGAGATGTTTAATTAGCCCAGCACACAATCAATACAAATATTTCCATGTGCAACAATGTCTGCAATGTCATTGCAGAGGAAGATGAATGATATTCTGTATTACAAACTGCTCTCAGTTATATCACTACTTTCATCTGCCCAGGACAAGTGCCTCTTTTTCTATTAGTAATTTTGTGTTTTAAGGGTTTCTTCTCATCTGCTTTGGATTTCTCTCTTAATCATGCATTTCAAGTTCTTCTGGATTATGACTTAAACCAACATATTGAGATTAGGATTTATTTCCTACAAAATTATGATCAGAATTAAATATGAGAAAAAATATAGGATACACAGTTCCAACTGCTACTAGAGTTGTATTTCCTGTAATATATTTTAGGTGTTTTTTTTATTTCCATTTCATGTAGTAATTTAAGAACCAAGATACAAATCTCGTGAAAGTTAGGAATGCATTAGGTGTTCAGAGAAAAACTAAAATATGCAGGGTAACCAGTAGACAGGAGAGCAATTAAGAACATCAAAAGCAGTGTTCCTGGGCTTAGACTTGTACCTAAAACTATGCATTGCATAATATTTGCAATTTTGTTTTTCTTTTATGCACTGTCTATATAGCACAGTTCACACAAGTCATTACAACACACAAGGTTTACAAGTGCATAAGGTACATACAGCAAAATGTTTCAGGGTTATTCAACTGGCTTTAGCTAAACTTAATCTATTCCAGCCCAGCAAAGCAGCTCAACTGACAAGTACAAATTAATTTATTTATATCATGTTTCTTGGGTCAACAGAGAAATTGACACTAATCACCAACTTGCTGCTCCAGCTATTTCACTAACAGTTGTTGTAAGCTGGCATTATTTTTAACAGAATAAAATCCTGATGTAAACAAACTGTCCATCAATATTTAATTAAAATATAATGAGGGACAGGAAATGCAGTTCTGGTGCTATTTAAGGTTGCATAGCACCATTTAAACGTCGTGTTGTGTGTCACATCTCCTTATTGACAAGGAAGTGTACGTGACACCTGAGAACAGAGTTACTGAGGAGACACCATGCATTTTAACATTGAGGAAAGAATTATTTTACCCTATGCATTTCTGCAGAGATTAATTATCAACACAAGGGTCCCAAAGGCCTGAAAATGTCTGTGAAAATCTTTCCTTTCATGTCCATGGCTTTTAACCATGTTACATATTATTGCTCCAAAACAGAGGAATTTTTTTTATATTTCTTCTCAAATCACATATAATTTTTGTATATTTTGCAAGCAAATTACAAGTTCATTTGTTTCACTTAAAAACACAGAAATTTGGCAAGAAAATAGGGGAAAATTGTTTGCAAGTTCCTTTGGTTTTAATTAATGCAGTTTCTTAATGTCAAAAAGCTGCTGAAATCAATGTCATCATAGAGAAACGAACCTACTCAATTTTGTATATTACTTGGCTCAATTATTTATGGAGTTTAATGGGAAAATTCACAGGTTTGGGACCAAAATTATTCACAGAGCAAAAATGTATCTGTTTTCATACCTTGCAGGCTTTTAGACGTCTAAATTAAGATACCTTTGCCAATACAAATTTTCCCAATGTTCCTCTCACTCACACCCAAACAGAAAAGTCACAAGTTCAAGGTAGGGCTTTGTTTACATTCTTTCTGTAATACTGTAAAACCTGAACCTGGCTACAAAAACATGAAGCAATGCTAATACTGTTTTTTAATTCTAAATAGTCATCAGGCATAAGTGTACTGATAAATATATCGTAAATCAGTTACCAGAAGAGAGACTAGGACCAAGAAGTTCTTTGTTTATAAATTGCTTCAAACAGTACCTAGCTTAGAACCTAAACCTATATAACAATGCAACCCTCCTTTTTTTTTATTTTAACAGAAGAGTAAAAGTGACTCCCGCATTACAAGAATTCACCTCAGAAGTGAGTATAGTCACGTTCAAGTTAACCCTCCATAAGCCAGCTCAGTTCCAGAGTGTGTGGGAACTACAAAGTCAAGGATGGAGAGCATGATGCTGATCCTGGGGATCAGGATCAGCGCAGGGCTGCAAGGTGTGGCTCACCAGCAAGCACCAGAAACCAGCTTGGAGCAGAGACACAGCACTCACCTGTGGGACCCGGAGACTGAACTGACGCAACCCGTGCGCCAACAAGCACAAGCCCGCACAGAAGTTACACACGCCTCAGTTCAGCTAAGTCCAAACTGTAAATCTAAATTACCTCCTTGACAAACCCTGACAATAATAACAAGGAACTGTTTCATTTCACCCAGAGCAATCCCTAAATTAAATCAGGCTCACCTCTAAGGGCACTGGACCCACCAGGCCGGTGCCACTGCCATTGACCAGGAAACTCCAAAATGAGGAATGGGACTGCTCTCTCCTAGTCTCCGCTAAGCACAGATTTCAGAGTGCCTTCATGTACCTTAAAACTGGTACCTTGGGCTCCTTACTTCTGCTGAGCTACAAAATATGCTCCTGGCTCCTCAACAGATGTACTTAAAACACCAATTTTAGCTTATTTAACCAAGAGAAATGGCTGAAACCACCAACTGCTGCACTCTAATATAACTGCAGATCACCTCAGGCAGTCCTTCCATAGCCCAGGTGGTTGAGCTAATCACTGAGTAAAGGGAGGATAGAGGAATACAATCTTTCCTTTCAGGTTTTGCTATCTAGAAGGCTCCCACGTTTTCCATTTAAATGTGGGTGGGTTTTTTTTATTTCAGATAGAATTTGAAGTAGTTCTGGTGGAAGGAAATTGTATTTCTAGAAAATAATTATTAATATAAGTAAAACTACTCTTCCAGAGACACATGAAATACTCTGCTTCTGGCCTAGAGAATTCAGACAGTAAGAATTTAAATTAATGAAACTTAAACATTTCATTACATCACAGCATGTTTTCTTCTTGTGGAGGTCAGTTGAGCCGAGACATCTTAACAAAAACTCTTCTTAAGCTTAAACCACAGCAATACTATCTGTTGTTTCTCAACCAAAGAAGTGCTGAAAATCTACTGCTAAAGTAACTTCAACAAATATAAGTTATGAACTCCTATATAACTTATGGAAGTTCTTAAGAAATTTTATCCAAGCCCATGTTGTCATCTTACTGCAAGGATTCTATACTGTTGCCTTCTTATCACAAACATTTCAGACCTTCTTGGTGTTTTTCATGGGCTGCTCTCCCAAGCGCTGACTCTTTCCTCTTCACAAAGCACCAACTGACTCCAGTTCCCTTCTCCACCAGCCACCCCACTCTTTTACAGCACTCTTCTTCTCATTGGTTACAGCTATGGCCTGTTAAAGTCAGGCCTGCTCCTAATCTTTGATAATTGACCCAGCTGCAACTCCTTAGGGGTAAGATTACTTTCTACACTATCTTTATTTTCTTATATTCTATCCCCCTACAAGCCCACAAGCTCATTTCTTCTGAGAGACTATTTAGGTATGTTTCTGACATCCTAGGCTTACCAAATACCATCTCAAAAGCAGTGAGGATTAGTGCAAGACGTCTCTTCCTTTACAGAGGGCATTTTTTTCCTATTTTTATTGCCACTTACAGAAAGCCAATACAACATGTCACAGTGCTACAGTGACAAGAGATCCATAATACTCCTTCCAACGTTATGTGCTTCATTAATCAGCCCCTAAAACAGGATCCTCTGAATGCATCTCATAGTTAGATAAATGTACTACCTGTTTTATATGCAGCTCTTGAAATACACGATCTTCTTTCCTGGATTTTATCTCTTAGCTTCCATTTTGGTCATGTCTACCTGTCAGTACCCTTCCCTTCCTGAAGCTCCATTTTGCAGCACAGTAAGTGTCCTGCTTGCTGCTGGGCACTCAATTCACAGCATCTTGAAAATTCTGCTGCTGGTTGAGCAAAGACTGGAGAAAGAGGAGGTGAAGTAACACATGCAGCAGTTCCCAGTGTGGATACACAGAGCAGAGTCCTGTTCCTTACACTTTCCCTGATGGCAACAGCTGAACAGTGGCAGCAGAATTCGTGGAAGCTTTTCTTTCCGCTATCGCTCAACAGGAAGTGAATGGGGAAGATACCTGCAACACACTGGATCGGGGTTATTGCTTGTCCATTCTGTGCATTCTCTAGTTGGCTTTTCTCCTTAGTGGTTTCTTCACAGGAAAGTGCATACGGCTCATGGCCTTCTTTCTGTGTTTTACATTCCATGTTCTCAGCAAATTTTAAGACTGAAATACATGCTGATTTTACTTTGAGATTTAAAGTTCAAGCCCCAAAAGAATAACATGGGTAAAGAGTATTTCAACAGTCAGTATTAACTTGGATATATACATCATATTTCACTTTCCCATCCTTTTCTATTTCTCCTCCAATCCTGAACTGCTTACATGAGCAAAGAGAGCACAGATATAATTTCTCTCAAACCTCCAAAGCACTAGACATTCTCTAAACTTTTAGAGTCTGAATAACAGCTATGATTAAATAATTTTTCATGTTCTACATTTGAATTTCACCCAAAAGTGGAAGCAAAAATTACTTTTTCAGATACCTCTTTGATAAAATCAGCAGTATGTTCATGCTACATGGGACACAATGATAGATATTGCCTACATCAGTTGCTTAAAGAATCACATGGAAATATGTTCTGGCAAAAGTTCCTATTTCACTAGTCTGCCTAACACCCATCACTGCTTTTTGCAACAAAGAATTCACCTGTATGTATTTTCATGTACATAAAACCTTCATCTCATTACAATGCCGAGGTACCGGTGTGAGTGAACAGACACACACATCAGACATGCCAGAGTTCTGCAAAATGCAGATTCATACTACACAAAAGATCAGGACTCAGGCTGGCTTCACAGCCTTAAAAATTGATGACAGAAAAATGGATAATTTGGGTAAGTTTTGGTGGTAGCCAAGAAACCAATTCCAACAAACACTGATAAAATTTTTCATGTCTGCCCCACAACATGCATACCAATGTCATATCTAAGGAAAGCAACACTATGATTGACATTGAGCAGCAAATTTATCATGAGGAGGAATTATTTTAGAACTTTATCTTTCCAGTTTATACTTTATAGAAAACCAATTGAATTCAATAGGATTCAGGAAACTCTAGATTATACAGGGTTTGGATTATAACCTTAGTTCTTCTGGATACCTGGATGCACTGATGCACAGAGAAATTTAGTCTTACTGTGTAATGAGTAGAGGACGAAATAATTTTGCCTTTCAACTTTATCTGTACAATTAAATGAATACTTCAACTGTTTTACATGTAAATGCACCATATCCTAATTTCCATTGCTTCTGTGATAAAATCCTTTCTTACCTAGAGATACTATGCCCCCATGGGAAACTGTAAAGTCATTCTTAGCATGCCTGAAATTTCCCTTTTGACAGGAACATGGAAACATACAGAGACAGAGGATTATTCTCTGTAACAAATACATATGGCAGCTTGCAGCTACCTTCAAGCCATGAAGGATACATCTAATCAGATGTTTTAAGGCTTTTAAGACTGGAGAAAGAAGGCAAACAGCAATCAAAGAAGAAACACAAAAATCTCTTTAACTTCCAGACAGATAGTGTCTTGCTTATTCTGACACTTGCCCTACATTAATGGTGCAGTAAATACAAACTAAATACTTACTAAAAATACCATGATAGAAAAATACATTGTTAATGCTATTGGAAGTTTGAATTAGAAGCTTTTCTTACTGAACAAGGCTTCATCAATTATAACACTACTAATTCTAATCCACTTCATATCTTCAATCTGCTTTTTAGCATCAAGCTACTAAATTATTGTTCTTGTCTTTTCACTCTCACTGTTCTTACTGTCTCATCCTCTACTAATTCTTTTTCCTTACTCCTTTTGGGAGCTTGCTGTACTGTTCCTATTTTTGCCCCTATTAACCTCACTTCTATCCATGTGTCTGTGTCTCTGCTTCCTTTCACCATTAGGCAGAGATGATTTTATATTTTCAAAATCTGTTTCTCTGCTTCTTATTAGTGATCAGATGAGTAATCTAAAATGTAGTACAGTCAAGTCACTCAACCAAAATTGTTTCTAATGTTTTTAAGCCTCCTTATCTGTGTTCAGTCGTCATCTATTTTCAAATCATTTTGTGGTTACTGACTGTATGTATTTTCCTGCTATTTTCCCTAAACTGCAAGAGCAATGTCCCAGCATGGCTCTTCATTTACTTTGCTGCCTGCTGTTTCTGCAGTTGCTTTCCCTACTTCCCACTCATCACATCCTAAGGGACCGTAAAACTGAAAGCTCTTTCTGCCTGCCAGCAATAGTTTCTGTGAGACCAGAAACTCTGCAAAAAGTCATCCACAGGCAGAGAACATGACTTACTTTCCCTGCTGCAATCCTTCTTGATCAAGATCTATCCTGTCCTCTGTGTAGCAGAACTTGCCAGCCTGGCAAAAGAAGAGCACATTCCTGAATAACTCACCCAGAGGAGGAAACCCCTGGGATTTGGTGTCCCACAGAGGACACCTCCCAGGTGCTCACAAGACAGCACAACAGCCCCATAGAACCAGCCTGGAGCACACACACTTCCCATTGATATCTCCACTATCAACATCCCTGGGCCTGGCCACAGCTCCCCACACCCCTTGACACAAGGACAGACTCCTGGAAACCTGAGGGCACATTTCTAGTTCCCCTGCTGCATTTGCCCACTCACACTGCTACACCCACAACCAGAGAAGGACAGAGGGACAGCCCCTCCACCAGTCACACAAGGACTCAGTAGAGAAGATTTATCCTCACTGCTGATGTAAATATTGAGAGCAAAAGAAGTTTGGCCTTGACAGTAAACATGTTTATTTTGGTAGAAAGAAACTGGTATTTAACTAATTCTTTTTTCCTGACTTGCTGCCCTGGTGGGGCAGCTCAACTTCCACCTAACAACACTACCAAGCCAGGGGCAGAGTGTCCAGCCTCTACCACCACACTAATCATCTCTGCACACTTTGGACCAGATGTACTGGCTATATCTGATGTAAAACACCTGAATTTAAGGAAAATCATGATGGCAACAGGCATGCCAGGATCCGGTATGACCCTGGTATCTCATGGAAAGTAAGAAACTTGCTGTTCTTTGTGGACTTGAAGGCTGGTCTAGCAGTAAGAACTAGTGCTTGGCACTGTCACCCTCCATAGCTGAAGTCCTCTCAGTCTTCTGAGTTATTTTATTTATTATTGTTATTTTAGAAGAGCTCAGTCTTCTTTTCCTTCTGCCTGCAAGTGCTCTCTTTTTGTCCTGTTTTGTTGTATGTCATCTCAGGGACAAGGTTAACCACTTACTCTTCATGACACCACTAGATTCGCAGGTTCTTACTACAGAAATATTTTTAAATCCCTTGCTATAATTAAATTATTTCTCTCCCCTTGCCCCCTTCCAATTATTTTTGGAAGCATCCTCTATATACATTTTTCTTGTATTTCCACATCTTAGTCTCTCTTTCTTTGTTCATATTCTTTACTTTACTTCTTCCAGGAGACACATACATAAAAAAACCCAAAAATAGAGTAATAACCATATGCTTCCTCTCTGATCTGTACTCTTCTTTACCTTAGCAATGTCCCATTATAATGAATGACTCACAGCATTAAGAACCAGTCAGTGTAAAGCCAGCCTAGTTTGGCCCTAAAATGGACTGATAGATAGCAAAGAACAGTTGGAGGACTAACATTTGCAGAGAGAACAGCTGTTTGTGAAAGAACATGTTTCTCCAAGACTTAATTTACTCCATGTAAAGTTTCACTGAGTAGGGAAAAAATGTTTAACACGTGTAAAGTACCTAGTTTTGTAAGAAGGCAAAAGACTTTCTTGAGCCCAAAGAATGTTCAAAGTGTCAGCCAATAAATACTTAGAGACTTGTACCCACTGACATTTCCAATATATTTCATTCTTTCATGTTATTTTAAATGCACCATACAATGGCCATTGAAGATGATGAAAAACTCATTTTGATAAAAAAACACATAAAATAATTAGCATGATGTAAAACAGTGAAAGCAACACCTTGTAATGTACAACATACACAAAGAAGGTTTTTTCAGTTGTTTTTCTTGCTGTCTTTGAGAAAATAAAACCATCTTGAGAGCCATAATGTAAGAAAACATATATTTAAAAAAATTATTTTGTTAATTCATTTTACCACTTGGATTAGAAATTAATTCTTTTTTTGTTGCTATTTCTTGTAATGCCACTTAGTAAATACTTCAAGACTTGCTTCAGAAAGTGTTGCCACCCCCAAACTATCAGGCATTTTTACTTTGAGGTGAAAGTGTTATGATTACACACACAAAATGCATTGTGCTAATTTTGCTTACCAGAGTACGAATACAATGATGTCGTCTCTCTCAAATTAGTCACTTTACTTCATATACTTCATAATTTAACTAAACAATGTTATATCACAGTGATGAAACAGGGGGTGTTTCATCGTCAAAGAGGAAAATCCCGTTAACAGTGTACGTTTAAGCAAATTCACAGGTATCACTGTAAAAGAAAACTGTCACCAACCTCTGTCTTCTGCACTTAGTTCCATCATCAACCACAATTCAACATGCAGCTCTGAAAAATATGCAAAAGCAGACTGAGAAAAATCTCTAATCTATTCTTCAAGAAATAATGTTAACACAATTTCACTTGTTCCCTCTTGGCTTTATGATCACCCCAGACTGACATTTAGGGTCAGCAGAGTATTGCCTTTGACACAGACCAGATAAAACTAGGGAATTTCATTGTTGTTTCACACACCATCACTTCAAATCTGCAGTCTAGTTTTTGCCTGGTGTGTCAGCTCAGGACACTACAAGAATTTAAGGAATGTCCCAACAGTTCAGAACAATGGCTCATCAAGCCCAGTATTGCCTCTGCAGCAGAGCAGTAGGAGATGATTCTTCTACAATCTACTCCATCTACACTCTCCAAACTCCATGAATTAGAAATGGTGGACAGGACTAACCTCCCCTGTGTACTATCCATCTATGGAGCTGCTGCTCATAAATTCAAACAACTTTCTTGAACCTGCTGATACTATCCATCTCCACTGTTTCCTCTACTAGTAAATGCAAAAAGTTTGCAACCTTCAGTGCAAAATACTTTCTTTTGAGTGCTTGAAATTTATTTACTGCTATTTTTGTCTAGTGTCCTTCAATTCTTGCAATTTGAAGTTGATGAACGACACTTCCAATAACTCTTACGTGCTGCCTTTGTGATGGTGTATTATTTGGTGACCTCACACCTCAACCTTTGCTCAAAACTGAAGAGGCCTGGATCTTTATAAGTCCCTCCTCAGTCTGTTTCATCCACTTTATCATTTTAGTTGCCCTTCCCTCTGTTCTTTCTGAAGTGGTACTTTATCTTCCTTTGGGTCAGAATGCCAAAACTGCACACAGTCCTCAAGATGCAAGTGCATGATGATTTCATACAACAGCAAAATAATGCAGTCCATTCTATCTTTAAAATCCTTCTTGATCAGGGCCAAGATTTTTATATTTTTAAAAACCTGGATTTGTCCTCTGCTTCAAAATGAGCTAATGGATTTCAGAGAACTGCGAAAGCAGTCATGACAACTCCAAGTGCTCCTTCCTGAGCCGCAACTGCCAGTTATGAGTACATTAAATATTATTTTCAGTGTCCCAACCTCATCAGTAAAGCTTTAGTAATAAGCCCCTGCCTTTCCAAATCTGCTCTGTCAATGCAATGTTGGGCTGTGCAGAGTTAAAGTATACTTGTTTATTTGAGCTTATCTTTTATTTACAAACAGCCTTGTACCCCAGCCCTCTGGTCCTCACAGTCTAGACAATCTTTCTGCAGGATTGCCTGTCTCACCTCTTCTTAACCTGGCTTCTTGAAAAAGAAAATCTCATTCAATTACACTATATCTGCATGTGATAATTTGCAATTCCATTCCCCAGTCATCTTTCAACCTACTAGCCAATTTCAAACTCATTAAACAGGAGCATAAAAATCTCCAATGCCATTATATCCTTAAGTTTCATGGAACCAGAAAACTGGAAAGAAAAAGAGGCCTGCACTAAAGGACAAGCTAAAACATGCAGTGATCCTTAGAAAAAAATCTTCACTGAAAGAGGTTTTCAGGACCTCAATTGCACGAGAAGTTTCATCTGGTGTTTGTACTCCAGTAGACATCAAAGGTTGTAGTCATAAGACAGAAATCCTTCAGAGACCAACCTTCATTAATTCTAACACTCACAGAAGTACATATCGATTCACCTTGGGAAATGGCTCACAGGAAGCCACTTAAATTGCTTCATGGCAGGAGAGAAGCCTGGACCAGATGCATCCTCAGCTGGAGTTGCCAACAGCCCCTCTGCTCTAGTTTGAAGATCCTCTAAGATAAAATTTTCTAGTTAATAGTGGGACTAGTGCCCTACAGATCAGTAGAGCAGAAGAAAACAAAGAAAACCATAAAATAACTTCTATTTTCTTCACAAAATCTATGATTGTCAAACACAATTGCACCAATTTGCAGAGCAGTCATGGGCAGTCACCTTTGGAAAACGGGATTAAGAGTAGGAGGAAAGAGGGTCATTGTCCCATATGTCCCACTGAGCAGGCTTGCATTGGGAACATTGTCAGCAAACTGGTCAGAGCTCATCCCCAGTAACAGCAAAACCCTGCCAGTGGCTGGGGCAGCAGCCCTCAGCCCATGATGACGATGTGGCTGTGCTGGAAGAACTTCAGGAGAGGCAGCATCCTCCCCTTCCCACTCTGTCCCAGTCTCAGCAGGGCTTGAATGTCCAGGTGTTAGAAAGATAAACAACATGTCAGTAGGATTCCCTTGTTAAGATTTAGGGCTTGACATGCTTCAGTGATCTCAGACCTAGGGGGAGACTGACAAAGCCTGGGAGAAGGATGTAGCACTGACAGCGGACACACAGAACGCAGAATTTGCACACCACAAGCTCGTCTGTCAACTCCCAAGACAATGAAATAACTACCAAAGCCAACTCAGCAACTGTGCTGAAATCAGCTCTGTCTGGGTAAAGGGTAATTCTGAAGGGACAGATTGTGGCCATCAACTCACAGACCACCGACCCAAGAAACCCAGCCACCCAAAAGAAGAGAAACACTGAGCATACAGATTAGCTAGCATAAGGAAGCAAGGTAATCATTTAGCCAACAGAAGATAGAATTTTAATTAACAAGAGAATTATCTTCAGTGATACAGCTAAATACAGCTCTAAAATGAAGCCTGCTCATATGCATGTTTTGATAGGCTGGACAACATGAACAACAAGTGACTTGTTTCATAACTTTTTCTTGAGAAGAGCAATTCTTTGCCATTGGTTGTAAGTATAAAAGGTTTTTTGGTCTGGGTTTTTGGAATTTTTTTTATTTTACTTTTCTTTTTGGTTGCTGTTGATATCTTTGTTTTCTTTTTGTTGATATGTTTGTTTTCCTCCTCTGTGTGATCAAAACACATTGTTTCTAAACACCTTACACACCATAAAGTACAGTAATCTTCAGCAATCTCAACCAAAATCAAGTATTTTTGTCAGGGAAGGAATTTGTTTTCCTTGTAGTTCAAAGTTACTATCAAAGCATTTAGTTGACTTAGACTTACATTTTCAAATTCTTATTATGCCCTTGATGATTTCAATAAGACTATTAAATTAGATCTTTATGTATGTAGGCAGCAACCCGATATGAGGAGAGGTGACTGGCACCAGATGATGCAATGCAACTGTGTTAGTGATACTGTACTAACACTGAACCAACTGACTGATGCTGATCTGAGATTTAAAGCTAAATGATAAATAGGCATTTAACTTCTGCCTTTAGTAAAATTAACTGGAATACCATAGAATCCATAGTTACAATTTTCAGTACTACATAAATCCCTGATGGAGAACAGCATGAACCTTGAGTGCTTTTGTGCCCTACAACAAGAGAGTTGTTGCATGTAACAGAACAAGTTACATTTTATAATCCAGATCCACATCATGCCTTAGCAAGAGTCTTTTCCATTCAAAAACAGAAAAGGAAGGAACTGCTATTATGCCTTTATAAAAAAGCAGCACAGAATGCATAGTCTGTCACAAAGAAGGGAGAGGGATGGTTGGTTATTTTTAAAAGAGACAATTTTCATGGAAAAGTTCAGACAGGTTTTATCACAAATAAAAAAACCAAAAAACCAAAAAAAAAGAAAAAAAAAGCACAAAAAGCAAAAACAAACAAAAAAAAACCCAAACCACTACCTAATTGACAGAGCAACTGTATTCCCTCATGGCGACAATAGTCTAGGTAGCAGCAGGAATGGGAAGAGAAAGGAATCTGGAAAATGAAAAGCTAAAATTAAATTAGATTTGTACAGCAGCAGCCTAAACCAACTCATGGTGTCATTCACTTGTAGAGAGCCTGAAAGAGCAGAGGCAGAAAAGATAAATATGGCTCCTGTCAGCTTTAATGGCCTGTTAACAATATGAGGTTTGTGAATTTGGCCTCTTTATTGCTGATGACTTTAGCAGTAGCATTCTACCATTAAGCTCACTACACAGTCTAAAGTTAACTCCCTCTAACACTTCTCTGAGAGCAAAGATCCAACAGAAACACAAGCAGCTGCCAATGTCTTCAGCTACCCTTCACCTAATATTTTTTTATGGTGCAGTCAAAAGTTTCAAGACATAGTGAAATCAAACAAAAAAGTAAAGCTGAATTCCCCAGCAGATATGCTGATTGTGTTTTGCTAAAGACTATAATGCAGACATGAAAAGCTACTGTAGAAATCTCTCAGAGTTGAAGAGCCCAAGGATATTTGCTGTACAACACAGCCGGTGCCCTCAGCAGAGAGGAATTAACCAAAGCTGAGAATAATGCTGTGACCCACACAGTTGGTAAATCCCTAATCATAAAGGATGCACAGCAAGACATTGTGAATCAATGAGGCAGCACAGGAAAACATTTGCTGTTGGATTTTATAGATGCACTTTGTCTCTTTTTCCCCAAAACAACAAGACAATCATTCTGCACTCAGAATTTAAAATTAGACTTTATCTCTAGCAATACTTTACTAGTAATTAGTGCTAGTGAAAATGTGTGACTTTTTTACTTCTGTTCAAAACATCTTTCCTGTTAATAATCTCCAGATTTTTACATCCTTCACTTTTTCAAATTGCTAATATAATGTTAGGAGGAACCAGGCTAATGTGGAGAGAAATTGCACAAATTTAAAGTCCTGAATATGCAATCCTTACTCATGCATTTGAATGTTCATTAAAAAGCAACAACTCTATTAAAATTTATCATGATCCTTGGGTGAATTCACAAAACACAGAAGAGATGCTCAGGGACACAGAGGGTATGTTCCACAGTAAAGAGATTACAAAAAGCTATCAGTATACTTAGGAATAACCCTGCTACTGAAAAAACTTTTCCTGCAGCCACATCAACTTAACTCTCCCTTGGAAACACCTGAGGATAAGAAACACACAAGAAATAACATAAGCAGGGAATTGCAGGCTCCCAACCCGACACTACACTTGCTACAGCCTTACACAGGATATAATAATGGAATGTAAGTTATTCTGAAGTAAAAACCATAAGAATTGGAGGAAGCCAGAAAATCTGATCTTGTTCTCTTGATACCTGCCAAGATCTCACAGCTGGATGTCAGCTCAAAGGTTGTTACCTTGTAAACCTATTCCAGAGTAGTAAATTAACATGAATTCAAACCATGGATCTAAACATAGATTAATGTCTTTGCTCTCTAATGGTAGACTGAAAATAGAATAGTTCTTCTTGGCCTAGACCAAGTTAAAAAGCAATATAAATGTAAGATTTTCCTTGTTTTGTTTTAGGCAAGATTCTCATGGGGAAGACAGGGAAATAGCATTTCTAATGCTTGTGACTTTAGTGTGTTTTCATATCATTTCTCAAAGCTCTCTACATTTCAGCCTGATCTACCTTTATTGTTCCATTTCCTAAAAGATCACCAGAGATTGGCTTTATTCTGTTACAGAACGTGTTTTTGAAAAGAGATAAGCTGCAAGTAACAAATCAAGGAAGAAAAAAAAAGCAGAAAGTTTTTGCAGAAAGAAAATATTTCCTAAGACAACAGGGGCAACCTGGTAAGGACACATCTGTGAGATCATGAAGAGATACCTTTTTGTCTAGTTACATAAAATAGCATTACAGTCAGTTACAACAATTGTAAGAACAGCAACTGTATCAGAGTTAAAAATAAGAGCATGATTGATTGTGATTCCCCAGCCACAGCAGACAGAAAAGAATAAAAGAATTTAAACTTTTCAGTCTACTACTTCTTCTTTCTGCTTTTGTGAAATTCCAGGAAATTCTTTTTTTAAAAATATAGGCTTTTGCCAAGTATGCCTCAAGCAGTATCTTCCCCCAATGGCCTCTGTGGCAGTAGTTCTTAGGCTTGATTTTAAGTTTCAATGAGAATAATCAAGGGGACCATTATAAATTTCTAGTTTAAATGGAGGTCTTTAAAAAAAATCTTGTATTATAAGAAAAGCTGATCAATGCTGACCGTTAATATTCTCATTCACTGCAGTACAAGTTGAATTTACTATTCTGCCTTAGCTGGTGAAGTCAGAAGCACAATTTTCTTTGTCTTCCCTTGTTATATGAATTGTTATGAATACACTCAGCTCATAATAGTTGTTTAAACTGCTCACTACATACCTCTTTAGCTATGGCTGTACACTGGTTACACACAGAGTAACACATCTTGCAAAATCTTCATGTTAGGAGCATAGTCAACAGGGATAATTGGTAAATGCACTTTCCTGCCCCAAGAAACAAATAACCTTCGCCCAGCTACCTTTCTTTTCCACAAGAGTGTTTTGCTTCGGCTCCTCAAGTGTATCTTTTTGCCACCCTGACATCCAAACTGATTAATGAATGTCTTCATGCAAATAACCAACAGAAACACAGCAAGCTCTCATTAATCTGCAAGACTGCCACAAACATATTTAAATACGTCCTTAATGAATCCTAACCCATACTTGTGAATTTTGCTAAACCTTACATGGTGTGACATAAAAATTGCACTTCCCCAAAATACAACTTGCTTTCTGATTCTGCAGATAAATGAACTAACCACAAGGCCAAACTGATGGAGTCAAAGAGAAAAAACAAACCAACGAAACCAACAACAAAATGTCCCAACAGAAAACCACCACACATAAACACTGCATGCATATGTACATACTTATTTTCCACACATTTTCAGACTTACTTTTCATAAGTCTTTACTAGTGATGCAACCATTTTCTCAAAGCCTGACAAGAGCACAATAGCTTTACTCTCTAAGAACAGAGCAGCTGAGAAGGGAAGAGCATCTTTCAAAGCTTTGATTTTGATGCCCACCTCAAGGAGCTACAACCGCACCACAAAAGAAAGGTGCTCTGTAATGAACTTGTTTAAAACAATTCTGCATTTTTCAATATGAGGTAGGAAAGGAAGTTTTTTGGAAGTTGATAAATATTTTCATGCTTACCCACCAAGTTTACCAGCAGGTAAAAGGAAAACAAAATGAAAAAAAAAAAAAGAGGGAAGAGGTATCCACATCCAACTAAAAGTTACAGATCTATCTTATTCTATGAAGGAGACTGAGAGAATGAGGAAATGGTTTTTAGTTTTATGGAGAACTTTTAATGCAGTATCTTATCAGCATAAACAGTACTGGTTATTTCTGGAAAAGTTGTACAGTAGAAGTGATATATTTCTAATAATGTACTTTCAGTTTTACTAACTGGTCAAATTACATTAAATTACAACACAAATGGGCAGTATTATTTCAACTCTATCTAAACACAGCTGTAAAGACTTTTTTCCAGCCAAGGTACTTCGATATCTACAATAAATTTATTCATGCACTCCTTTTTGGAATATCCTGCAATAAAGAATGGTGTCCAGCCTTTTTTAATCTATGCCACCTGCGCTTCAAGCCATCCACTACATCTTAAATTAATCACTATTCATACAAAGTTCCAGTTATGGTTCCCAACTTTAAGAAATGGGAAAGTCAGTACAGATGTTTTGGGTTTAGCTTTTGTTGGCAGAAATTTTTGAAGAAAAATAGGACTACTTTGCAAGATTAGGAGATTTAGTCATTTTTACCCATTTCCTGGAGCCTATTTGTCTTACTGTGAGGAGAATTAGAGCATTTTAAATATTAGATTCACAAGAACAAGTGAGAAAGAAAATAATTGTGTTTGATTTATGAAACAGGAGGAACAGACATCTTTGTCATTACAAGGGAGTATTGTGGAAAATAAGTCAATAAAAAAATCTTTCTACAGAAAGAATACAAAAGATCTCTGGAAAATATCAGTTGGATGTGGTTAAAGTGGGTCCCCATGAATAGGCTGGTCATTTAGTTGAGTTCATATTTTGAAATAAACTGCAAAGCACTTTGCTGCTCTAAATGCTTTCAGAAGCTACCAAAATCATCAGCTTCCCAAAAGAACTGTTTGAAACATGACTTATATTTTGTTCCTCCTTCCTTCCTCCTATCTTTGCTTTATACCTTCTTTCCCTGTCTGTTGTACAGATTCCCATTCAGCTGAGCATCCTTTTTCCCCAAGGATTTTCTCCTGGCAGCATTTGGCAGCTTCAGTATGACTGTTTCAGCAGAACATGGAAGCAAATGGATGCTCAGGCTCCACTGGGGCCAGAGAGAGAGAGTGGGGCATCTACTCAGCCACCACAGACACTCATGGATGCTTATTCAGTTCAGCCTAGGGTCTGGCTTACATTTCTCATGAAAGGTCCAATGTGGGAATTCAGCACATCCCTCTGGGATGTTCAGAGCTACTGAGAACCCTTGGGGGGCCTCTGAGGTCCTGGAATGTTGCCAAAAGCACCTGGTGGCTTGACTTTGACCCTTTTAGGGATCTGCCACCTGTTTGTGGGGACATGGGAATCACTTAGGTTTGAATGGTTTGTTCACAGGGTGAAAAATGTAGATTTTAGGATTTTGGTACAGGGGGGTTTGGGAGACAAGATGGAGGATTCAGGCCCTGACCTTGTGGTCTTTCTTCTTCTTCTTGTCATCCATCTTCTCTGTGATGTTGGCACTTTGGATTGGTTCATGGTGAAGGTGCACTGTCTAACATGGGTGATGGGTATTGGAGAGTAATTGTAAATATTGTATACGTAGTTTTTAGTATAAAAGACGACACTGCCTCGTCAGGGGAGGAGAATGCCTCAGACGATCCTGCTAAGCTGACCTCGTCAGGGCAGGAGAAAGAATTTTATAGATAAGAAATAATAAACAACCTTGAGACCGTGAAATGAAGAGCCCAGACTCCTTCTTTAAGCGCCGGGCTGGGAACAGAGACTTTCCAACCATTTTTGGGATCACTCAGGCCAACTAATAATCCCGCAGTCCAAGATGCTGCTTTGTGCAAAACAGCCAGGCAGAGGGCTACTCTTGGAGAAACTTAAAATAAGTAGCTGGTCCAACAGCACCCAGACTGAGGTTATAGGAAGTTCTGTCCACCAACACACACACTTGAGATTTTTCTCTCTCCCTCTGGTGCAGGGCTGCAAATACAAGTTTCTTGATGCACCCTTTGTGGAACCACCATAGTTAGGGGGGTTATCTTTTTGCTGAGCTATAAAAAAAAGCCGTCTGGGAACCATCTAATTGTTCTGACTCCACTTGTCAGTAGAAGTGAAAAGGACCTGCTGAAGAAAGATTTGTGACACATGAAAGTAAATCTGGGGTACAGCTGTGCAAGTGGTAGCTCAGGAACCTTAAAAAGCATCTGGAAAACAAATATTATAAAACAGAAGTGACAACTGTGTATGGTGTTAATTCTAACAACCTGATGGTTGAAGGGGGAAAATGACTCCTAAGGCCCAAAGATAATCATTCATACAAGTAACCAGAATGTATAAATGGAACAGAAAAACAGAAGTGGCATTGACTCTTCAAAACATCTTTAGGAGCATTTTCAGGTCATCAGGACTAATCATAAAATCATAAAATGAATCAAAAAATTATAACATGAATCAAAAAATCATAAAATGGCCTCGGTTGGAAAGGGCCATAAAGATCATCCAGTTCCAAGCCCCTGCCAAGCACCTTCACTAGGAGGTTGATCAGATCCCCATCCAACCTGACCTTGAACACCTTCAGGGACAGGGCAGCCACAGCTTCTTTGGGTAACTTGTGCCATGCCTCACCACCATTACAGTAAAGAATTTCATCCCAATGTCTAATCTAATTCAGTTTGAAGCCATTCCCTTTTGTTCTATTACTACATATCCTTGTAAAAAATCTCTCTCCAGCTTTCACATAGTTCCTCTTTAGGTCTTGAAAAGGTGCTAAAAGGTGACCTGGGAACTTTCTCTTCTCCAAGCTGCACTCTGCTTTGTGCTGATGCCATATCATATAAATATGTAATATCAAGCACCATTTGAAAAAAACATTATATTTAATTAATTGAAGAGACACATGGAGGGTGTTGGGTGATAAATTGTGGGGTTTTTGTTTCCTGGTGGTTTTTTGGTTGTTGGGAAGTGGGGTTTAAGACTAGAGTGATTTAGAGTGACTCATGAATTGGAGTTCTGACAGATGAACTTTGACAAATCTAGCAGTTTTAATCTATCACCATTCCTAACTCCCCATGTCATTTTTCTACAGAGATTAGCACACTAACAGACGGAAATGCATGACTCAATTATTTCAGTTCACAGTGCAGAATATCAGCTTAAAGCACTAATGAAGGTGTGGTTTGTCCTAAGACATCAGACCATGAACTGCACCTAAAAATGCTGTGCACACACGTTTTACCAAGTCCGAAGAGGTGGTGGCAAGTTCTGGGATGGCAAACTGTATGTAACATCATCTTTATCCACTCAGCAAAGGAGAGCAGGACCCCTCTGCCAGATGGGAACACTTCTGAGATGAGCTGGCAGCACTTGCATCGTCCAGTTTCCTAACTGATCATATGTGCTCCTCATCTCTTTATTTCAGCTGGCTCACTGGACTGGTTTGTATCTTCTGCAAAAGGCTAAGCACAAGTACAGATCTCCCAAGGCTTTCATTGGTTGATATAAGATCATTAATAATATATCTATAAATTAGTCATTGTAAGTAGTTCAGAAGTAGATTTTTCTGAAAAGAAACCAGAAAATTAGTCACTGCTTAAATTTCTATATCCTGTTTCCCACTGTCACATTTAGAGTACCTCCATTTTCATAATTTCTAAGTACATGCTATGATTGAAGGAAGAATATTTCAAGTCTAATGTAACACTTTCTGATTAAATTCTCCCCAATTTCCTGTAAACGTCCCCAGAAAAAACTGTAAAGAAAATCAGTAGTTAACAGAGATAAGTTCTGCTCATTTTCAAATTCAGTCTCTAAATAGAGAATTCTGTTTAAAAAATATCTGAGAGAAAATTTAGAAAATAAATTCATTTGATTTGTATTTTTCACATCTAAACTTATACATGGAATTATGTTTAAAAGCAGAGATACTGAAATGTGTTAACTTTGTCAGAAATCAGAACTTATTTTCACCTGAAAATATCCATTGAGCCAAAAAAGAATTAGTAGGAAAATGTAAATTAAAATGTAAAAGGCATTAGCAAGCTCCATGGCAGTTCATCCTTCCTCAATATAACTTGTTGGATGTAGATAAAAAGTGGTTTTAACCAGTTTTCTGTAAGAAGAAGAAAAGTAAATTTAAAACCTAATGTGACCAGAATTTGTTTAGTGTTCAAATAATGAAAATCATTCTGCTGTCAGTCCTGCTCAGTCCTAGCTAATCTCCTTCATTTTTATTAATTCCTCTATGATGCTGGATTGTCAAAATCTCTAACTAGTATCCTAAATGACTGCTACTCATGCATTCAATAAAATAACAGTTCACTTATAATGCACAAAATCTTATAGTTAATAATGCTGATAGCACACAAAATCACTGATAAAATATACTATGTAGGTTTATATAGACTATGTAAAATTCATTGAATTAACCAGGCAAAACCTAGGTAAAGATTTTTCCCTACTCTCCCAAGAAACAGTAGATATGAAAACTACAACTTTAAGAAGGTAAAATACTCTGCATTAAAGCAGATATAAAGAAAAGGGAAAAAAGAAGTGATGAAATTGGTAGATAATATATTTGAAGTAAAACACATTTTGTGTTTGGAATCAAAGTAGAATTCAGCATGCCTTGTAATTCCCTTCTTTCTCTGTATCTCTCACGGCATGAACACTCAGTCAGAAAAGGCAGTACTGGGAGGGGTGAAATCTTTAGAGCTGGTTTGGTTGTACCAGTATCTCCGTGCTGCAGAGTATCTTTCCAGTCCTACCCTTTTTGTTTTCCTTTTTACTCATATTCTTGTAGATACAGTTTTGTGCCCAGTGCTACTGAAAGCTGAAAGGTCTGCATCTGCTCTCAGATCAAAACCTGTTTGTCATTAAATTATAGCTTTAAACAAAAAAAGGCAGAAAGACAGTAAAAAGGGGGAGCGAGTGATAACTGGGAACATCCACATTTTCCTCTGCCTTCCTGTCCCTAATGTCACCAGAAAATAATACCTTCCTTGAAGTCTATTTACAAGTCTGAAAAGGAAGAGCAGTGAAGTTCAAGGAGACATCTGGAAAGAAGTCAAATATCAACCACTAAGAGGAGGAAACCATCTTTTTTTATGCTCTGAACAAAAGCACAGCTAGTACTTAAAACATAGTAATAAAAACTCATTTTAGGCACTCATGAAGGGAAGAAGCTGGTTTTGCACCCAGCTTACTCACTTGGATCCAAGAACCCTCCTGTCTCCAGCTCAGACCTCTCCTAAGCCCTTCCTCAGAAGTCTGCTAGCACAGACCAACAGTACCTTCACTTAACCAACAGATGGGTTCCAGATCTAGCTAACTTAGCTCAGTTTGTGATGTTCTTGTGTGTCCCATTCCCTTCCTTCTCAATCTTATTTAATTAAAGGTTAAGAATTTTAGGGAAACACATAGGTGTAGGTGATGGACTGTTTCACACAGCTCCCAGTCCTATCCATTCTGTCATTTTTCATCTGTAAATCAGATCAGACGTGGACTTCTCCTACAAGAGGTGCACAGCCAGAGGAAAGGGAATGCACACAGACTGCACAGAGGAGCACCCAGCAGGGGAAAGATCTGCCATCAGGTGAGGCGTGTTTTGCTTTTGCACCCTAAACTTGCAGATATCTGTCCCTTTTCCACAGCTGTCCTCTACTCATCCTTTAGGTTAAAAGTTTAGCACTTCATTTTCACTGATCTCCTCATTATGCATTACTCATAGTAGTTTTAATCTGTGGCTATTGTTCAGACTAGGTTTATTTTTCTCTTCCAGTATTTCACTATTTGTGTATGTGTCATCTAATGTAGGGGTTGCAGTGGTAATTGCTACCCTTCTGTGGAAATGCTCAGTAATCACTGCATAAACCTTGCATAACATCCAGAAAGCAGCTTAGACTTGGCTCCAAGCTGCCTTAATTTACATATCCAAGTGTATTTTTGTAAAGCTAAACTAAATGTGTGTTTATCAGAGAAGTCATACACTCAAAACTACGATGGCCTCTTTTCCACATAAAGGTTGTGTGTAGAAGGGAGCTGGAATTTACTACCAGGATGTCAGCTATTGTCAAGCAGAAGCCCTTCTGCCCAGAAACACAGAATAATCCCATTCCCAAATGTAACTCAGCCTTGGGCAAGATTCTGTCCACATTGCATAACCAGTTATATCCACCAGGACAAAAAAGAAAACAAAATGTACAACAAAACCCAAACCCAACACAAAAAGAAATCCAGAAGAAAAAATATATCCAACAATCATTTCCCCAGGTGTAACTCAGGTCTTGTGCCCATCTATCATCTCAGTAGGTGTTTTGGTGATTACAGCTATAATACACAGCAAAAAGGAGGCCAAACAGCAAGGCAGAAAAAAATTGCTGATGGTATACAATTGTAAATTATTTAATTAAATTAATCACTTAAAAAATTATGATGATCTTAGTCATTTGAAGAAAGAAAGCAGTATTAAGGATCAAAATCTGCATCATAGTTAGGCAGTACCTTATCATGCCAAATATATCCAGAAGAACTATTTACAAAGATGATTTAATCAATAGTTGACAATAATAATGCCCACTAGATTGAATAATGTCAATAGCAATATATGCAAAGACATCTTTGCTTTTTTTTTTGAGAAATAACCTTCTGAAAAAAAAATTACTAAGAAAATGACAATAAATGAGCTATAGTACCCTCCAGGCAAAAAAACCCAAAAGGTTGTAAGAGCAGCACACAAGTGGAACCTTAATTAAAAGCTTGGAAGGCAAATATTAACCAGATTATAAAAAAACTATATATAAATAAATAAATATGCAGAGAATGTGACATGTGACAGTATCACAAGAAAGGAAAAAGCCCATGAAGGGCAGCAGTAAGAACAGGAGAATTGAAAGAGAAAGTGCACTATGAGTGCACAATTTTACTCACTATGAAATTGAGATGAAAGAAGACAATTTAAAGATCCCTTGTTTTTCACTATTGTCTTAAATCAACACAGGCTGAAGAAATACTTTCTGAGGTAACTGTATAACACAACTTTAAAAATTATAGAGCTTTCACAGTGGAAAAAAATTGAACATATTTCAGAAAGGTATTGGTACTGAAATGCTTAATAACAAATCTATTCACTGCAGATTTGTATTTCTGGAGGTACATAAAATGGGACTAAAGCAAAACTGAAAGCAACTAGACTCCAGAATTGTGCCTTCTCTGTTTTCCACTCAGTTGACACCTAATCTCCAAGTCATCTAAACACTACGTGCACTTCAGTCTCTGATCTCAAATCCAGGAAGAGTAACTGCATGTCCAGAAATGTCCCAGGTCTGTGCAGCAGCCTTTCCCGCACCAGCTGTCTTGTTGGTACATCATTCATGCCACAGCTTGAACAAGTGCAGACAGTGGGAGTTCTGCACCACTCCAGTGTGCTAAGCAATAGCATGACCACTGTCTCAGAGTATGCTAAAACAACCACAACTCTGGGAATGCAACTGCAGCTCTCTGCCTGGCTTGAGGATTTTTATATTGATTTTTGTGTATAAGCAGGCCTCAGAGAGAATACAGAATTGACCTGGAAGCAAGGACAGAAAGACCATGCATTCCCAGCTGACCTGCAAGCACGGAATTCACCTCCTAATGCAGGTGTCTGGGTTCCTCTGTAGTCAAGCAGGGGCACAGCCAGAGGGTTCCAGACAGAAACTCACTCATCCTACAGCAGACATGTTGGTCACATGAATCACTGCTCACTCCATCACTCACTGTGGCAGAGTTTCGACACCAGCCTAGAATTAACACCCACTGGCTGGCACCTAAAGTCCTGCCTTTACCAGGTAATCTACTGTAGATTAATTGCCCCTTGATTCACTCACCCACATCCAGAAAAGGCCACCTTCCTTGTTGTACATTGGTAGAGATGCAACCGGAGGGAAGTTTCTTATCCAAGACTTGTGGGACAACGAGTACACATCAATATCAGACAAGAAATAAAGTTATGATCCTTTTCAACAAGTAATGTAGCAGCACCACGAGTTTTCCTTATTCTGAAAATTTATTAAGAAAATATACATCAGTTGCTTAAGTAATTTCAGGGATGAAGACAAAACTGAAATCCTAGGCATCCTGTTCTTGAATTCACTGATAGAACAGCTGAGAAGTGCACTGTACTTGTCCAGCATGAACAGATCTAGAAGTTATTTGGCAAAAAGAAACAGCTGTACCTGAATGAGCTCTCACATTGATCTGAAAAATAAAATCCTGAAGGAAGGTTAACTAAGAGTACAGACAGTAGCATGGAGCAAAAACAGTTCTGGGAGAAGCTGTTTCACAAACTTCTACATAGTCTTCCCACAAAGAAAGCATAAAGTGGTTCCATGATTATTTTTAAGGTAAGGAAGATGACAACACAGAGGTTTAGTTGATCCCATGTCTATGAAGGACTTTCACAGTTCAGAGAGAAATGCTGACTTTTTGGAGGAGCTGTAAAAGTTATTTTGAATGAAGCTGATAGAGCTGAGTGATAAATAGGGCTTTTATCCATTTATCCATTTTTATGTCTTTATATTGTAGGTATTATATCAATATTTACTTTTTTCTGTATAAAATGAAATCTGTTGTTCTGTCCTGGTTAGAGAACTTTCAACAATAAATGCTGTCAGAAGTTTCAGAATGAGCCAGTCATGCAGGTATTATTAGTTAATAACAACAGTTTTCTGGATGCATTATGGGAGAAACGTATTGTCTGGAAAACTGGAAGAGTAATTCAGACTGGTAGACATGAAGGATCTGTCATCAACCAGCTGTAGAAAGAGGTTGCAGGAAAGGTGAGGGGAAGAAGATAATTGCTTGAAGGATGAGAAGCCAGAGTCCACTGCAGCCACAAGCTGGCATTTAAAAACTGCTGACTGAGAAGACAATGCCTTATAGAAAGGATTGCCAGACCATTAGCAGAAGTCCACAACCTTTTATAGAACAGTTTGACAAGATGCTGGGAGGAAAGGAAACAGACAGGAACTGACACAGAATTTATAGTGTAAGGCTGCAAGAGTTAAGAGATGCCAAAGAACAATCTATCCAAGGTGAGCTGGTAAGAGTGCATGATACCCCCTAGTGAGCTTCGGCTTCACCCCAATCCTGGCATAAGAGAATTTAGTCCACAAATAGTTACCACTTCTGGAGATTCCCAGAACCTTTACCTGTACCTGTGAACATGGGCAGAGGTAAAAGCACATTGTGCCAGACAATCAACATTCTACAGAAAGTGAGAGCCCAGTGCAGAATTGTCATGGCAGAATGGCAATCTATTTTGCAAATCAGATGGGAAGTTCCTGTTCCACCCTTTGCTATTAATGGACAAAGTCATCAGCCTTGCTGCAGACAACATTGTTACCTTTTCAATTGTGTGCATCACCCTTAAATCCTAGTGAAAGAGAAAAATAGGACAGATAGCAAACAAAATGGCTTCTTTGATCTTTCTCAACCCGACTTTGGTATAGAAATGCTGTGATCCATATCTTCAAACTTTTTAAGAATATTTTAGATTTAAAAAAAATGCAGGTCTTTGTCCTGATACTAAAGACATAGAATACAGCATCTGTATGACATTTGCCATGCAACAAAGGAGGGTGATTTGAGGCAGGGACTACCAAGACCTAAAGGGATGTCATTAAGGGCAATCATTAAAACAGAAGAGTGTATTGTTTAGTGTGACAAATCAGATTCCAGTCCTGTCACCTATAAACAAGGTTTTTCATAACTTTCTAGTACATGTTTTAGGTGTTTTGTGCCTTTCCATATGCAGAACATTAATGTACATACAGAAAGTTCCTTCCTCCTCATTGCAGATATTCAGTCTCTGTCCTGGACTAGAGGTAACAAATTCCTTCAGTACCCAGAAAGAGAAAAAACAGAGAAACAAGAGTTCTACAGGAGAAATAAGGAGTTACCTGCTGGAATACAAACAAGCAAGCAAACCCAGCCCTACCCACAGTCAACATTAGTCACAGAATGCACTACTTGACATTTTAAAAATCAGTTACTGGACTGCAATTCTGAAACACAGACTAAGATAAACATATTATTATTTACAAAATATAACACAGGTTTTTATGTAATGTTATTCCCTTATATTATGCACTCATTATCTAAGAATATGTCACACAGCACAGTTTTGCCCAAACATGTGATGAAGAATCCTCCCACATACCCATTTACTGGGGCAGAATGAACTTTTGGAGGAATGTTAACTTTGATTTTTATAGGAATAAAATCACAGTCTAAATCTATCTTTTCCAAGTATTAATAAGCTTTATCACTACACCAAACTGCAGTATAAAAATGACGAACCAGTATCTTTTTAATTTGAAACACTTCATTGTGTACCATAATTACTGATCAGCCTCATGAACAATGCAATGTCACATTCAGAGGCCCTCACAGACTCGGTTGGATAATAGATGTTCATATTTTCATGTTGGGCTAAAATAAGTAAAAAAATGTCCCATGACAACACAATAGAAGATGATCCTAGCTTACAGTCCTAAGCTATTAATTTCTTGGAAATGCCAAGGAAGCCTGCCTAGTACATCAAAATAGCTTGCAAAGCACTACCATATGCTCCTAAAGTTTATAAATTCAAGTTTGGTCACTTATTTTCATATTCTGCATGGTACTAGAAGGAACTTACTTTTCCTCATTTAGGCAAATCTGTTTTTAGAAAGTTTAAAGAAACAGAGACAGCATTAGTGAAATTAATCCATAAATAAGTCAAGACATGAACCTGTAAAGATTTTTTGAAGACTGGAAAGACATTTAAAAAATGCTCCTGTAAATTAATGGATATCTTAAAAATTAAGGTATTCCTGTCTGATCAAGTAATAACAGTCCCACAATCTTTGTTTGCTGTGTTTAAAGCCAGTTTTATCTGAGCTAAGTTAATGGCCGGACAGCTTTATCCATAGTACACAATTCCTAAAGTAAACAGTTTTATTTTATGCCAGGAATGAGCACATTAAGAACAGAAGTCACAAAGGTTTATGAATAAAATCAACCATGAGTGAAGAGATGTAAAGACAATTATCTTTCTGCTTCACAGGTTAACCTTTAAAGCAAATGTCCCACCATTGAGGAAAAAAAACAGACATTTGGGGAACAAGAAATTACCTTCATTTATATAATGATATTATCAAGCTGAGCAAGGAATCATGCATAAAAGTGAAAAAAATAGGGGCTTGTGGGGCAAAGCAACAATTTCCAGCAGGGAGGGAGGGATGGACATTGTCAGCAGCCAAGTGACTCCCTTGCTAGAGCTGCAGGAAGACAGCCTTAGACACACTTGCATGAATACAGCCCCAGAAAGCTGCTCTAAAGCACTGAACAGGACATCAGGATCCTGGAGCATGGGGCCACTGAGCAGCTGCATGGCAGAGGGTGGCCCCATCTAGGACTGTCACCGAGGGCTGTTAAGTCATTCCTGCTGAGCAGATAATATCTGTTGGGGTGGGCATTGGGAAGGCAGCAAAGGTTGGCTGCAGACAACTTAAAAATCCCCCTGATCTCACCCAAAATAAGCTGAAGAAGCAGGGATTGGTTTGGGTGCAGAGGGTACTAAAGGGGGCTGACAGGCTGCAGGCTGTCCCCTGCACTCTAGCCATAGTCCCTTGCAGGATGTGGGGGTCACACAGGAGTGGTGGGAGCACTGTGAAGCTGATCCATGAGGGACAGCCAGCCAGGAGCCAGGAGGATAACAGCACAGGAGGAGTCTGCCCTCACTCTGGCACAGATCCACAGTGGGCAAGAAGAGCAAGGTGGGGGGCAACTGCGCCATTCACCAGCAGAGCAGCAGCCACCAGACAAGGGCAAGGCAGCAAATCAGGGCTGGTGTCAAGCTGGGAGCCCCAAGTGACAAATTAGGAATAGCAGAAGATGGAATTCTGCACAGACACACACAACACGGCTCAGTCACAGCAACACTGGGCAGAGCTATGAAGGCCCATTAATGCCCCCAGGGCCCCGGCACATGCCAGGTGTACAGGGAAGCAGAGGAATGCAACCTGGAACTCTCAGCAGTCCACACAAAAATGTTTCTGGACTGTGGCTGAATCCTTGTTTGCTTGGCTGGAAGAGAGTGACCACAATACTTGGAGACACTCTCCCCTCAGCTTCTTAGCTTTTCTAATTTATAGGTTCTGCTATTTATCTTCTTGTACAACTACTGCTCCACCAGTGCATGTGGCACAGATAACACAATCTGGATTGAGCTCTTGGAGAACTGAGGAAAATCAACAAATCTGAGTTGGTTCTCAAAATGAATCAGAGACATGTTTAGACTACAAACTATACAGGGCTCAGATAGTATCTTAATTGGTATACATGTTTTTGCTATGGAAAAATGCATAGTGTATTTGCAGGAATAAAAACATAAATACAAAGCAGCATTACAATGACAGTCATAGGTCAAAAATAAACAAAAAATAAACAAATAAATTACATTGTTAGGCAAAACAGCCCCTCTGCACATTGAAAAGATTTCAAAAGGGTTGGCATGTCCTGCCACCATTAAGCCACTGATAAATAACCATTCAAAAAAATCAAGAGTCCTAGATTTTATTTACATGACAGAGTTTACAGATGACTTGCATAAAATAAATACTTCTATTCACTCTTCCCTCTGTCCTTCTTCCGTCTGACCCAGAAAGTTATAAAGATATGAATGTCTGAAAGGCAGAATGAGCCCCTGTGGTTTCTGAGTACTCAAGCAGCAAATAATCACATCATACTTAAGAGCACAGAATGGTGAGTTATTTTTATGATAATGGTGGACACCTCTGAAATAAGTGAAATTTGCATCTAGGAACAGATTTTAAGCTGATACATGTTTACTTATCCAATCTTCTACCCAGTCCAGACTTAACCTAAATTTTTATGTGCACCCCATCAAAAGGCCATTTAAATCTCTTAAATATGAATTGTGATAATATTTAAATGTTATAAGTCCTAGTGCTCTCAGGCACCCAAATTTTCACTTTTTTTCAAAATAGGTTTAACATAAAAAATAAATTTTGTGATACTTTATATGATTGATTGACAGTTAATTATGAGAGAAATTCAAGTGAATTTCTAAAAGATTAAAATCTGGGAAAAAGTATTCCAATAGATGATAAGGAGTCATACAAAATAGTACAAAAAATAGTTGTTTTTTTCCTGACAATTCAGTGTTTTACAGGAGAGATGGGCTGCCCATATGCCAGTTTTTTTTCTTCTTTGTTTTGATTTTCCTTATGGAGTTCTGCTATTTGAAACACACAAAAGCATGCCAGATTTTTAAATGATAATTGAAGATGCATCGGGCTAGTTCCTACCGCAACAATGTCAGTCACTAAAAGCATAGAAGATATTTCAAAATGAAACCCAAATCATTCAGGATTGATCAAACTTGATTAATGTGACAACCTGAACTTTAAGAAAGTTAATGGAGGCATGTTGAGCCACAGTTCTCTGCTGAACCTGAAAATGAGATACTGAGTTCCGTGGCAAAGGTGGAATGGGGAAGAATACTGTCACCATGTTTCCAAGTGAGCAGCATTCTCTACTAGCCAGCTCAGCATAGCATAGCCACAGCCCTGGTTGCCCTTTTCCCTGTGTCCTAATTATTGGAAAGGATGTAATTGAGCCTAACCTCTGGAAGAGTGAAATGAAGTCCCCTCCATCCTCCTTTCCATGTGTGTGTCCATAAGGAAGAGCTCTGTTTCAGTCTCACCTACCATGACCAAAAATATAGGTTTAAAAAATAAAAAGCTGGTCTCTGCAGCCAAGTCAACTCAAACATGGCAGAACTAGGGAGATGCTTTGTATCTCCAAAGCTAATCAAGTTGTAGAATGAAGGTGTTACCAAAATCAAATGCTTCATGCAGCAATAAGTGCAGAAGTCTTTGCCAAGATTAAAAGTGTTGCAGATAATATGCAGATTTGCATTAAAATGTCTGGAAAATATAATTTCCTTATTTGCTCATAACACAAGGAAGGTTGAAAGGGGACTAATGTGACCTTTTCACTGCCTCCTACTCAAGAGATCTGAAAAGAAGATCTAATGTAAGAGGTTTGTGGAAACCAAAGCAAATCTGTCACAGTCACAGATATAAACACTTCACAAGTGTCTGCACTTTTCTTGTGAGAGCTTCACTCTCCTGTCCTTTCTCAGATCTCAACTCCTCTGCAGTCCCAGGCTATCTGTTCTAGGATCTATGGGTCACCCCAGCAGAAGTCTCTATGTTATGTAACCTCACATTGCTTTCAGCAGCCAGAGTGTCACACAAGAGGCAGATGGACAAACTGGCTGGTTTTTGCACAGTGCTGCCTGAAGAATACAAAGCAGCAAAAACAACCTACAGCTCCCAGTTTGTATTCACAATATCTGCAGTCTGACTTTTCACCAGAAAAATTAGATTAGCTTTCATAGAGACCTAGAAAAAGAACTTCAGTAAATAGTCCGTTCCTCTGCCATTACAAAAACAAACCAAAACAAAAATCCCAAAAGAACGAAAAACCCCCAAACAAACCAGCAAGGAAAAAACAGAAGAGAATTTGACCAGCCTGTTTCCAAAGATGCACAGTGAGAGGTAGCTCCAGAGCCCCACTAGACAATATTTTCCATGTCTTCAGTGCCTTTATCATTAAAAAAAAAAAAAAATTACTAACATTTAATCTGAATTTTCCTTATTGAAATTTAGGCTCATTTGTACCTTTTCCAAACACAGTAAACAGTTTATTCCCTTCCTCATTATTAATAACCAAAAAAAAAAAGAGTTATATCATGAGTTCATTATTCAAGACAGGAAATAACTGACATATGGCAACAGAAATGAGAAATTTTTAATAAAACATAAAGAAAAAAGATATTATCCATGTTAATTGTTCAGCTTTAGAAGAGGCAATATTAGTAGCATAGAAATTCAGCATTAAAGAGAGATGAAATAGCCCAGCTAAATTAAATGTTCTCCGGCTGTTCAGTTTGGATAAACTTCATGTAAAAATACTTAAAAACCTGGCTGAAGAACAACAATTAAATTACTATCTCTAAGTGCTCATGGAAAACCAAAGTATCTAGGAAAAAAAACCCATAGCACATATCTTTATAAAGGGTGTAAGGAAAGATTTGGGGAACTTTTGATTAAGAAAAATTCCTAGAGAAGCGTTAGAATAAAAGATATTGTAAGTTCAAAGATAGCACAAAAAATAAATCATTGCTGGGACAGGTTCCTTCTATGAGTAAGTCACATGAAATCAAGGTAATGTGCATCTTTAGCAGAATGCTATGCCCTGTGAATAGTGGAAAGGCAATAGAATTTATAAATCATAAAGATTTTGGCAGGACCTCATGTGGAATTTTCACAAGGATACGAGGCAACAAAGATCAAAAACCTGCAAAGGATGTGAAACTGATAGTTGCAGTGCTGCTAAATCTAGTCTGGTTAACAAGACTCCACATTTTTCTGCTCAGTATTGTTGGAGACTTTCATTAATCATCTAAATAATGCAAGAGAAAGTCTATTGTTACTAAATTCAAAGACGTCAGCAAGCTGGGTTTGTAGGAATGAATGGATTCAGAAGGATCTTAAGATAGGTGTATCCAGTAGTGATTAATATCCAGTGGTACAGTGCAATTCCTGGGATGGCAAACCTCGGTATAAGCATCCTTACTATGCTAATCTTAGAAGTATTTAGAGTGTTACAAGAGTGCTAAGTGGAAACTGAAATATTTAAAGTCATGTTTGTTTCTGTTTCCTACAAACTGCACTGGCAGGAGGAAAGTACAACAATACAAAAACACACAAGATTTATGTTGCATTTCAGGCTGTTTCCAAAGTTACTGGGTAAAGCTCTCATGCTCTGATGTAATATACTGGTCTAATCAACAAAAATGAGGATAAAACAGAAATACAAGGTCACAGCAAGCACTTAGAAATGGATTTAAGTCAGGCTTAAGGATACAACTCATTGTCGTTCACCTTTATAAGTCTACTGAACACAAAATTACATCTGAGACAGCTGCCTAGGGCAACTTTATAGCCAATAAGCAGACACAGGCACATCAAAATAGAGTTTATCTCATGCTAGGATACACACCTGACCATGAGTCATATCTAGCACGGACTCTTCTCTCCATGAATCATAGGGGAGACTGCACAACTAGCTCTGAAGTTAAAGAAGTACTGTCTTGTCCTCAGTATTTAGGCAGAAGCTCCGAATCATCCATGTTGTCCAAAGAACATCACAATGGTGACACAATTCTGGGTTGTTGGTTTTTAAAATCTAGGTTACTGCAAAACAAAATAAGAGCTCAGGCTGCTGTTTTCAGACTAGATTTCTGTTGCCATTTAGGTGGAAGCAGGTTATGCAGTCATAAATGTGCCTTAATAACTCTGAGGTCATTTTTTCCCAAAGTACACAGCTTACATCCTGGCCCTCTGAGCTTTCTGTGGTTTCTGCAATTACAGACACTGATTTCTGTAATTGCTGCTTTTGGATAAAATTCCCTCTTTGATCCCCTCCTGCCACAGTTTACTTGTCTATCAGATGGTTTGGGAGACGGCAACATTCTCATGGCTCAAACTCTCCCACCAAGATTAGTCTTCAGTAGCACTGAAATTTCCCTCACACAGGTTTTGGGTATGGATAAACATCAGGTGTGATGTTCAGCATGGTACAGAGACAGAGAACTCAAAAAAAGGAGTCTTCTTCCCAAGTTCCTCTCTAACATACATTTTCAGGAGAGACAAACTGTTAGATGATTATTGTCACCAACTTATAAAAATTTATATTTAACCATTAAAATGGAAAATAAAACCATTCAACAGCACCTTAGGGTGATCAGAATAAAACAGCTGCCACCTGTTCTTCAGAAAGATATCTTCTCATGTTATGCCCATTTGCTACTGATACCCACTTTTGAGTACAGCTTTCAAATACTTTTCAACACTGTGTATCCAGAAGTAAACTGAGCTAGTTCTTTCAAGTAGGAGTTTTGGGGAATATCAGTGGTTGCTTTTCACCAATACTCCTGATTTGCAGGTGAGACAAGACAACACTCTGTATTTCAGGGGTAGTTTTATACAACTGCCTTTAATTCCATACAACAGCTACTTCCAATTCTCATTGACTTCAAGTCCTCAAAAATCCACAAGAGTGATTTTAGAGGCAAAATAAAACATACCTCATCATCTTTTCTCCTATTTCATTTATGCGCTGAAGAACTGAGGACAACTGTGGTTGTAAATGTAACACATAAAACTTTGACAGAAAGAATTACTGAAATTTGTGTGAAATACAGAGTTACAAGTGAAGCTTCACCATTTTTTTCCTGGTTGTAAAGGCAAACTGAGTGGCTTTGTAAAGGATTATGAACTTAACCTTACAGACCATACATACGACATCATAGTAAGTTACAGGACAGCAAGTAGAGTACAGGACAGTAGCCCTTGAAATGTCCAGGAGTGGGTTCTAAGAATGAGAAGAGAGGGCTGTGCAATACTGGGGCCATAGCTCCAGCTCTGACTACTGTATGTATCTTTTTTGGGAGCAGAGGTTTTGATCTTCATGGGAGACATTACTTTTAGGTGACTTCTCTTTGATTTAATTTTTTCATGCATTTTTCTAACAACATATACTATTTATGAACATTTCAACTTTAGATTTCTTTTTTTCCTCACAGTGGCCCATTCTTCTCAGAGGTATGAATTTCTGAAGATCAGATAAACCCCCAATATCAACCCTTTCTGCACTTAGGGAAAGCAAAATCTAGTCATGTCACCAGATACTGCTAATGTGCTATGTCAGCAGAATACATGAAAAGAGGCATGATTTTGAGTGCCTGAAGGAAATGGTCCCAAAGGACAAATAAATGGTTTCTTCCTCTCTTTTCTGAAGATAAATAGAGACACATGATTACAGCTTATGGACCCTGGAAAGCATAGGTACTGGGCTGATAATTTCCCAAGGCATTATCACTCATGTCCTTTGCACAGTGGCAGAAATGAAGAGCTCTCCCTTGGGTTAAATATTTGGGGTTTTGTGTCATGCTGTTAATATCATCTCAAAAAACCCTGAAGCACAACACATACTCACATGAAGAATTGGGTTTTTCTAAATTCTCACCACTATTGTATTATTTTCTTGCTTTGGAGGCATTATCACACCTAATTTTCAAAGAATGCACTAGAGGAACTTGAAGTAATCCTGAAATTGCTCCACACACAAAATTCATTCTTCTCAAAGAGTGCCTAAGACTCCCAGGAAAATGGAGGTCACATAACAGCTCTCCACATACTAGTCAGACAGAAGAGAGAATAATAAATTTGCTATGTATGCAGTCAAAAACTGCCTACCATCAATTATCCCCTCTTTCAAAGCACAAAATGGAAATTGAAAATTAGGTTTCTGTACTTAATGACCATTATCTACAAGAATATGTTATTCCTTACTTGCCCAATTCTTTTTCATTTAGCATTCCATACCTGCTGTAATACAAAATAGCCACCTGAAGTAAGCAGACATTTTGATATCTACCATGGAGGTTGTTTTCCTAAAGGTGCTCTGTTTTAAGTATGAGTAGGTAAAACAAAAGTAGAAGAAAGTAAATGTGAATAAATATTGGAAAGATTATACCATACCAGTACCACCTAATCAAAATATACAATTTCAATTATAATTATGTAGCATTAATTTAATCAACATATACACTTTCAATTATAGTTTTATGGCATTAATTTGAATCCACTTTTACACATATCTAGGCATAAATATTTTTTCTCTTTTCAGTACGCCTCATAATGTTAGCAGAACTCAATTGAAGTAACTAAACTTATCCATAAAATTATCCACAATGGTAATAAACCATTAGTGATTAAGAATTAGGATAAAATAATATTATTTGCCTCTGAAGCTGACATCCCTTACAGCAACCCTTCCAGTTTTCACTTTCAGTAATTTTCTTCATCATGAAATGAAGAGTTTTTGGAATACCAGAAGGGAGAAAATCACAGGCATTTTCACACAGAGATTCCATCTCTGATACTGTTCCTATTTCCCTTTGTAATACAGGCATCTGTATCTCCACAGTAAAGTAACTTCCTGGTGGGAAGGGGAGAGAAGCATTCTTCCATAACTTTAAAGCTTTGAGCCTTTGAAAGCTGTATTACTTCATGGAATTACTAAACTGGCAAACAATTTCTACTTCCTGCTTAGTGAAACGGTATAATGCAAAGTAAGCATAAATTAATTGTCTTTTGGTAAAAATGCCTGAGGGCAATTTTTAAGAAAGGAAAACAACAAGTTCAACAATAACAAAATGCTACAACTTAAGCGCAATCACAGCTTCATTATCTCTGAAAATACCTAACATCAAATTTGTTTAAATCTTAAATGCTTAAAAACTTTTAAGAAAGTATTTCATCCTTTAAAAAAAAAAAAAAACAAACCAAAAAACCCCAACAAAATGAGGGTAGCTCATTAGTTTATTTAAACCTCAAGCACTTTTTATATTAGGTACTGGAATAATAAAGTTCACCTAGAGATACTGCAGGAATACAGATCTGCATGCAGCCACAGATTTGGATGCTCTCTTTAAGCAGATCAGCTTAAACATGACAATGTCACAGAGTTGGGTTCAATAACCTGATTCAAGAACTGGGCTGTGATTAGATTAGGGATGGGCTTTAGTGTAAAGCCTGCAAGAAGGATCCTTTAACTCAATAGTCAAAATTAAGTAGAATCTGTATTCCTAACTCACTGGCCATCTTCATTTTCCAGATGAAAATAAATGAAAACAAAAGCAATCAAATAGACAAAGTTCCATTATATTCTTTAGGGAAAAAAAAAATCTGTATGGAACAAACAAAGAAAAAAAATATTTTTAGGCTAAAACTGGTAACATGAAGTTTGAATCTTTTATTATTTAAGTTGAGGAATTGCTAATAAATGCATATAACAGTGACTGCAGTTGTTCTGGTCAGTTAAAAAATGAAAATCTCTTCCAACAGCAGTAGGACACATTGTGTGAAGCACTGAGTTTCAGGGCATTTCTCTGAATACTTTTTGCAGAGGAAAGGGAAAGAAGAAATTTCCAGACATTGCCAACAAAATTACTGACATAGCCTTTCCTTCCTTTAAGCTTTCACTGCCTTGGGTTTTTGGCTTCACGTCTCTTACTGGTGGTGCTTTGACACACTGCTGGTGAAATAATTCAAACCTAAGCTTGAAGAAAACTTAAAGCCTATTTCAGGAGTACATGAATAAATATGCTGATTACAGAAAGATAAATTCTATCATTTCCTTCATTATTATGGGTTTCTGCAACAAAAAGAAAAAAAGAAAAAAGAAAGGAGCAATCAGGGACTGATTTTAAAATACAGCACCCTCTGACATATGACTAAGCATCTCTTTTGTGCTGCTCAAATCTTGGATACAGGAAGAAACTCATGGAAAAAATGCCTCTGATCTTTCAAGCTCATTGTTGCCAACAGCACTTTTTCCTGCTCAAAATTAACTGTTAAATTAGTTTAGGTCAGAACCAGGACACATGTTTAATTCTTGCAGTAGGGAGGAGGGGCCATGGTCAGGACCCTCAGGTTATTTTGTATTACATCATGTCATTGCCAAGGGCACAGAGAAGAGTCTCCTCTGGGGAGGAGGAGTTCCTTCTGGTCAAGTAAGTGTGATGGAGGAAGAAGTGGGATAAACCCAATCCTAAGTATTTTGATTGGGAATCACTTACTCCTCTTCTGTACACTTTTGTTATTCATATTTTCTGTTAGTGTTTGTTTTCTTATGTCATTGCTGTTTCCAGAAAATTGCTCTTATCTCAACCCAGGATCTTTGCCTTCAGTGCCTCCTGTTCTCCTCTCCATCCCACCACAGGGAGTGAGTGATGGTGATTTAGAGAGTCTTAGTGGGAACACTTAATTGGGGAATGCCATTCCTAAACCACAACAGCTAGTCACATAAGCAATGCAATGAACATGACCTGTGTGAAGTGACATTTGTTGCAAGACAGAGCCTGCCCTCCCCAAACATCACTTCAGCTTTAGGGGCAGAATGCTTCTGCTGCAAAGTGCTCATGTTCCCTCTTCCCTTCTAAAATCCAGCATGGTGAGAAACACAGTCAAGCTCTGGGAGGTGAAATGAGTCATCCAGTGCCTGCTGCTTTCTGCCTTTGTTACAGTGAGATAAAGGTCAGCAATATTAAGGTTTAACTTCTGCCATAAACAGGCTCAAACTGATTCTATTGTCACCCATTTACTTTTTCTTTTCTTGTTTATAATGGCATCCTTGGTGTTAGAGCAGAAACTCTTACATCAGTCCTGATATGAAAACAAACAGGAAACCAACTCCCAGAAAAGTCTGGAAGAGTGAAAAATCTCACAGATAATTTTTTAATGTCATCTTATCTCAAACAAGTTGGCCCTGGAACTCAGGAAAATAAGACCAAACCCAGCATAAAATATTGTCAAAATATTGTCCAAAAAGTTGATTATCAAATATATTGAACTCTTAATTAAGTGAAAGGCCAATCTTTTCAAAGGTTTTTCATTATTTTATGTGACATATTTATCACTTTAAATAATGTCAGTATATCCCACTTCTGCAAAAGGACCAGTGAAATGGCCTTTACATGTACATCTGTGTACAGTTAAGAGCTTAAATGAGAAAGTGCTTATTCATGTCTACCTCAGAAAACTGAATGAACTTCCTCTAGGCATGATCAGTGCTTCCTCATTGATAGGAAAGTGGTTTGAGGTCACTATTAAATGCTATGTCTGTCTATGTGAGTACTTGTTTCCACCAGATGAGGCTGAGGCACCGTCTTTAGTGCTCTAAAACTCTCAGAAAATAAATCTTCAAACAACTGTTGTTCATCCAACAAAATAATATAAATTAGCAATTCCTGTGCATGCTTGGAGAGAAGTCCAAAGGTCAAGGAACTTGACTAGAGTCTTGAGGGCAGGACCAGGATAGTGTCTGCATAAAGATGACAGCAGTACTGTAACTAACTTGCACTATGTAGGATGTGAGAATGTTTTCCTCTACTGTTTTCAGTGGAGGATTTCTCCTTCAAACACGGTCAAAACTAAAAAGGGAAAAAAAAAAAAAGGGGGAGAGCAAAAGAGAGAGAAAGGGAGAATAATTCATTGTGATAGTGAAACTCCAGGATGGTCTAGAGCTGGGTGAAGGCTGAAAAGAGATTTCAGTAAACAGCATCACACCAGTCACAGGAAATGATGTAAATATTGCCAAGGAGAATCTATATCAAATGACTGGGGGCAAAGTGTGAAATAGAACAGGAGAACCAGCTACTCAGATGCCAGGCTGGAGCAGAGGTGGTATCTTCCCTGATGGTCTGAGATCCCAGGCTGCAGAACAGGAGGACAATGCCACCTCAGAAAGGACCAGTGAAAGACAGACTAGGAGTGGGTTCAGCCAGGGCTGGTGGAACAGCTTTGGTCAGGGTCGCTCTTGCCAGCACCAGAAACACAGAGAGGAACGGGATGTTCCCCAGGTATGGTAATCTTTGCCTCAGCCTGGCAGCCTGAAGCCACAGAGGATGTGGCAGCACAAGTCAGAGTCCAAATTTTACGATTTCCTGTAGACCCCAGAGAGGCTGAAAGGTCCCTGGGTCATTGTACAGTTTTAGAAGTCTATCTTTAGTCACACAAAACTACATACTAAGTATGCTTTAATCCCTTAATCCTATAATTGGTATCCTAGATATGAAATGCAGATGCAGCAAATGGGACAGTACCCTTTGCTGGCTGCCTAAATTTATGCCCCTGTTCTTATTGTTTACAATTCTTCCAGACTGACTCCATCTGCAAGGAGGCCAAATATTTTTGACGTTGATACAACATTGTTTGGGTCATACATAAGAGAAGTTCTTGTGCCTGCAATTTACCCTTTGTCTTCAGGACCTATTCAGTTTTTCATAAGAATCACAGATGCTATGTTAATAAAGTTTGGAAGTTTCATACTACACATTTTTTTCCTAAATTACTTTTCCACTGCCTACACCCCTGCTTGCTTTGGTCAGTTTGGAAAATTCATGCAATCACAGCCACTGAATGAAGAACAGTGTCATAGTGTAATGTGGACAAAAAGCCCTCCAACTTTCCATTCTTGCTCAGTAATCTACAAGTACTTTCTTGTTATCTTTCAACTTGACAAACTGGGGGAAAAAAAATAGTTAGTGAAGATCCCAACTGCACATTAAATTACAATGGTTTTAAGATCATTCTGTGAGCCAAAGCAAAACACAGCATGGATGCTCATTCAGTTTCCAAAGTAGCATGTTTTCACACAAACAGAATAATACAGGCTTGAGTTATCTCATCCAAACACTTGCTCAAAGCAGGTCTCATTAGATGAGGTTGCTCAGGGCTGTGACCCATCAAGCCCTGAAAACAGTGGAGATTCTAGTCTTCCAGGCAACTGTTCCTGTGTATAACACTCATAAAAAAAAAAAAACCTATAAAAACTATAAACTTTAAAAAAAACCTATTTCTGATAATATAGTAAAAAAACTATATCTGATAATAGTTTCCCATTTTTCATGCTTTTGTCCTTTGCATATCATTCTACTAGTGCACACCGCTAAGAGGACTCTGGCCCCATCTTCTCTATATTTTCCAATTAGTCAGCTGAAGGATCAGAAAGATCTCTCTAAAACCCTCCCTTACCTAGTAATCTCCTCATATTTCATGTGTTCCACTTCCCCAGCAATCTTGATGGCCCTTCAATGGATTCACTTCCATATGTCAATGCCTTATCTTGGGAAACCCAAAAATTGACACACCATACTCCAGATATGGCCTCACAAGTGTCACGGAGGTGAAAGATCACTTCCTGGAAGTGATATACTCATGCTGGATATATTCATGCTGGATATATTCATGCTGATACAGCCCCAGGAAGTGGCCGGTCTTTGGTGCTTTACTTGATTGGCATTCTTTTAAAATTAGGTTGATTTCTATTCAGAATATAGATTTTAATTCTATTTCTAAATCTTTAGCTCACTGGAACATAAAATAAGACATTCAAAACTGAAGTAACACCCTGCACAGGGGTTGTCAGTGTTTTAAATACAACCAGAAGCAGCTGGTTCAATTTCTCTACATACTTATACCTGAGTCTTTGTTTACAACCAACAGTTGTGCTGATTTTACCAGCATGATTTTTCCTCTTATTCTGTAGACACAAACCAGCCTAAAAGCATTTCAGGAATTAAACTGAAGATATTCTCAAACCACTGCCAGTAGAATGACTCCTTACACACCCTCTCATTAGGGCAAATGAGAGTTAAGTTCCAAGAGGTGCCAAGTAGAAATTACATTGACAGCAATAAGTGCAGAGCACTTTGGTAGTAATCCCCCACCACACCAGACCCATGCAATAAACCCTGGCATGAAAGTGCAAAGACTTTTTGAACTAGTGATACTTGTCAACTTAGGAGGGCATTGCCAGACCATGGCTTAAATACTGACTCATTTTTTCATACTAATATATTTCTTTAAGAATAGTAGGCATAAAGATCTCTCAAATAGAAGCAAATTATGAGTTTTTTTCTGAAACCACTTTAATAAAAACAAAGACATTAAAGTTTTATACCGAACATTCTAAAATGTTGAAGTATTAATTCAGGGTAATAACTCCTATAAGCATCACTGAATTATGCATTTTAAATTACAATTTTCAAAAAATGGCAGTGGGTATATTACAAAACTGAAAATAAATTTCACAAAACCTATTCTAAGTATTTTCCATGCAATGATTTGTGTGAATTATTTAACATTTTCATTAACATTGTCTGGAACCGTACAATTTTATCTGACTTGTATCTGGAGATCCTTGAAATGTTTAAAGACCTAGTTCTGCAAGTTTTCCTGCATAGGCAGGCCACTAAATGCACACACAGACATTTCTAGAACTCAGGATATTCAGTACTGAAAATACAAACTAGTGTTAATACTAACACAATTTGAATTTTATTATATTTACATTGTTCCCTTTGAAGCACTATACATTTATTCTTCCATACTACATTAAAGAAAAAACACAAACTCATTCACTTTTGCCTGGTTTTCATGTTTTTTCAGAGGTTTATAAAATTTAGACTTAGGCAGTGAGACACAATTCTGTCAAAGGAAGGTTTTACTTTAAAAATTCAAGTCTATCATGTGCCCAGTTAAACTGCAGAAAACAGCATCGCTTAGTGCAGCGTCTGTTTTGAAAGAGATATGGCAGGCCAAATAATTAAATCCAAAGTATTCAAGCACCAATTAACATTTGACTTGAACTTCAAGTAAAGATTTAAACTATATCTTGTGTTATCAGGACCATCCAGACCATCTCTAATTTATAAGAGAGTGAGATACAGAGAGATGATAACATCTATTGAAAATTAAAGCTGCTTAATTGTTTGTGTCAAGGGGAAGGCAGCTGATGGGCAAAATTTCCACAGGAATTTTCAACCTAGATATGTAGAGGTGCCTCAGTGAACAATAGTAGATGCTGAAAATATCTTAGATAGATCCTTCTTTATTGGTGAGCTTTACTGACATCTAAACCTCTGCACACATATGCCTCTATCAGTTAAAATTCAGATCAGTTAGCAGCCAGTAATGAGTGCTGCTGATTATGCCCACAAATTACTTCAGTTTGCTACTCTTTAAACCTGTGCTCTGACTGGGGAAATAAACAAAACTCGGGTTTTCCTATCCCAAATGAATCTACCTATAAACCCACTACATCCATTTCTCTTTTTCCAACATTCAACTTGCCAACTGTTGCCACTTCTCCTTTCCAGCAGCTCCCAAATAAATAGACTGAATTGAGCCTTTCTAATTAACACATGTGAATAAACCCCAATTATGAGTTGTTATTGCATAGCTTAAGATATGCATACCATTTTTTCCACAGGGCTACAAAATTTTCCAACTGCCAAAAACCAGTTAATCGGAGGGAGAGCAAGAAGGGTGCAGGCTTGCTACAACTCTGCAGACATAAACAATGCAAAGTATTTTGTATGGATTTCCCAAAGGATATATCAAGAACAATCTTCAGCATGTTGAAGATTAAGAGTAAGGCTTCATTTGAGGTATTAATAGCTATCCTGACAATTTAATCTCTGCAAATATTATTACTATTACAGGAAAAAAAAAATCTATATCCATTTTGCTGAGGCATTAGCCTAGATCTTCATGTGGTGAGAAGTGTTTCTTAGAATTTAAATTCATTTGCACTGAATGTATTTTGGAAAAAAAAAGAAGAAGAAGAAAAGAAGAGAGTACATTGGTATCCAGCTTTTTTATGAGATAAAAGAAATACAGATTTTTTTTAAGCTTTGCCTTTACTTTTGCACCCATATGTTACAGGTACCTGCAATTATGTGGAGCCACATTCAATATTAACACTTAAATATTTAACTTCATAATATGCCTATCTACACAGGATGTCTAAATGAGGAGTCTTGTACTCACAGTACATCATTACACAAAATCCCAGCTGAAATCATTTTGCCCACAAAACTGTACCTGTAGAAACAGAGAATATGAATACTTCTAAATTAAACTCCATGTCAGTGTCAACAGTTTTATACTCATTAGTGAGTGCTTATTACATGATTTTATATCTTATGGTAGCCCAGGGAATTTCAAGCCAAAAATGCTTGATTTTATGAAGCTATGGGACACAGACATAAATCTGCAGAAAAACATGAGAAACCACAACATAAAATTACATGACTTCCATAGAAAATACCTGTGAGCCACTAGTGTTACAAAGAAAACAAAAGAAATTAAGTGCAAAGGAGCTACCGACAAAAGATGTTACAATGCATTCAATCAGTGAATAAGTACAGGCTTATACCACACAAAATCCCCACACTCTAGTTGGTAAGAAACTCACAGTCACCAAAATCAGGGGCACTAATATTCTTGATTAGCATAACGTGGGGAAAGAAAATGTCAACAATCATACTGAAGCTATTTGTTATATTATTAGAACAATAAAATTACTGTCTATCATCTTTTTAAAGTTGATTACTATGAGGAAAACAATCCTTTAACATTTATATATAAACTTTTTTTTTAAAAATGCCTAAATAAGAGAAATTATGTTATTATTCTCACATGGTAATTCTACATAAAAACTCAAGTTAAAATATAAATATAATCCTGTCACTTACATTTTGTATTCAAAAGTCCCTGCAATATTTATGCTTAGCTAGAAGTCACTAAAAGTGCAAACATTCCAAGACTTAACATTATGAGAATTGTTCAACCAGCAGAACATAATAGCAGCAGGAGTGATGTTACTACCTGAAGTACAACAGAAAGCAGGACTGAGAGAAACAGTCAGTGTAAACATATGTTCCAGCTATTATTCACTCATAGATAATTCCAACAATGCACCATTTTCTGTGCAAGACATTCTAGAATAAGTACAAAAGTAATTTTCTCTCTAATTATGTGGAGCACATGCAGATCCACAAATGTTTTTGTTCACTAGCTATGCCAATTTGCCTTTTGTAACATCACGGAAAGACAGAAAATGACTTAGAAAGGAAGGAAAATAACTGACACCAAGCATGCAGCACACAACAGAGCAAATGGAAGAATTTCATTTTGTCTTACTGCAGGATGGCAGCATTGTGATTGACACCACTTAGCTGGTTGCTTAGCATTGGGATCAGCAGACTGAAATTGCAGTGAGAAGACAAGACTAGGCATTCTACCATATCACAGTGCTTCTACTTCTGTTGCACTTCTTCATTGGAGAGAGGATGTAACTTCAGGGTTAGACCTTTCTATAAATATGTTAGTATGAGTAAATTTGTGTCTTTGACTCAAATCAATGAAACCTTCCAAGTGTTTCCATGGTTCTGGAAAAACCAAAGCTTCTAAAACTTTGCAGATTATTCCTTGAAATATAAGGATGGGATTCAAGCCTACAGGTTTAGAGGTTTTTCATTGTTTGTTTTCCTTATGGTTAACAAAACCACAAAGAGACAAGAGACTAAAGCAGCGGTAGACACTAAGAAGTTCTCAGTAGAGAATTTGAATTGCAGGAACTATAACCCAGGTTAATTCAAGACAGAAAAAAACCACTTGTCAATCTATCAGCTGGAAAAAGTCAGATGCCACAAGAGCCCAAGTTCTTTGCCATAGATGAAGCTCCAAGACACATCCTGAGAAGGGGCTATGTGAGAAATTGAAAGAAATAATAATAAAAGAAAACACTCAAGATGAAGGTAACTTCATCATCTTCAAACACACAAAAAACCTCCAAGTCAGAGGTGATGGAAGAAGAAATTTGTTTGAGGCTTAGATGCTTAAGGTAGATGCTAACCATTCCCAAGACAAAAGCAACTTTCTCCCTATCAAGGACAGCTAAGAGGAAAGAGAAGCTCTTCTCTTTTCAGTGCAACAGAACATGCTGCAAAACTACATTCTGAACTGCAAAAACAGGAATGGTTGTTAGAAGAATTTTCAGTGTCTACAAAGGAAATTTACCATGTCTTCATTGTTCCCTACATCTTGGGCCTATCATGAACTCCACCCCAAGCTCAGAGAGAAGACCATAGAAAGGAAATATCCAAAAGACAATCTTTGGTACAGTCACAGCCCACTGGCAGATGCAATTCTCTGTGTCATGGTCCCAGTCTGGTGCTGCTGTCACACAAAAGGTTCTCCTGGAAGCTTCTGTTGCTTGTGTTTTACAGACTTCTCTGAAGTCAGTCTTGGCTGGGAAACATCTTTCCGAAACACACAGTGAAGTCATGCTTCTTAAGGGGCATCGGGTCAGCTGAGTAGATGGGCATAAAGGCAAGGACTACCTGCCTCAGACCTTTTCTTAAATAGATTTTCATGCAGACATCCCAAAAGCAAAGGTGAATGTTGTATATAACCACAGCAAATGCAGGGGTAGACAAAGCTAAGTGACCCCTTTGGTGCTGTAGGTATAAAATGAGTTCCATCACAAAGCAAGATTACTGTTTCAAGTTCAATTGGAGTTTCATGTAAATAGCACTTCCTTCAGATTCTCTCTCTCAAGTTCCAGTCTCAACAAGCTCTAGATCAGCTATAGTCCTCTCTCACCCCTATTAGTGCTGTCTTGAGATGGCCCTTGACAGCAATCAATTTATGGTAGGTTAAAATCAGAAAAGCCTATACCTGCCTAACTTTCTTAAAGCAGGAAAGGTTCACATCAAAGTTGGTGTTTTTATTAAAATCTTTACTTCCTCATCATTTCCTGGTTTTGGGAACCCGTTACAGCTCCTGAGGAAACTGACTGAGTAGTAACATCCTCTCTGACAGCTTGCCAAGTACACATTTCCCCCATACAGTCTTAGTTCAAAATGTACCAAGGGTTTCATCCATCTCTGACTCAAGTGGATTCAAAGGTCACCAAAAAGACTTAATTCAAAACAAATCCTGGTCCCAGCTTTAATTTTGTAGTCTGGTCAGTAGTGGAAAAACTAAAGCTGCAAGACTATAAAACAGTTCTCTCATAAATAAAACTCTATCACAAATTATAGTCACTAGACATTTTTGTCAATGTCTTTATGCAATCATAAAAATTTTATGACATTTTGCTGATGCAAGATACTGATTGGGAATAAAAAACCTATCACAGAGTCCTGAAAAGCAAAAATATTTGCAAATTATAGAAAAACAAGACTTACATTCATTTAAGCTTCATAATGCAGTTTTATGATATCCTAATTAAATTAATTATTAACCTTAAAACAACTTGGACTTTTTCAGGCTTTCTTTCAAACTGTTTTTAAACTTTCTAGTCACTTCTAATGGGGCTATCGAAGAAATGGAGAAAGCATCCCAGACACTCATGCAGAAAGAGAGTACCAGTACTAGAGAGTACCAGTCTGGTATGGGGACTAAAAGGAGGACATATACTTCTCTCACTCTTTTAGAAATACAAAAGCAACATGTGAGACAAAAAAATGTAATCAGTGCCCTATCAGAAAGCATCAGGGCCCACATCTGCCTTCTCCCCACTCCTGCAACTGCAAATGAATGCATTTTTGTCTTTTGCAAAGACAAAATTGCAAAACTTTTCTCCTGAGCACTATCCAGAAGTTGTAACCCTAGGATTTTTTCCAGGCCCTGTCAAGGTATATACATATTATGTTGTTCAAATTCTTTTTCCCAGTCCATATTTCATAAAATAAGTTGCTTATCAGCAACTGGAATTCTTCAAAACCTTTACATATACATGCTCCATTTATAAGCAAACTGCAGTTACTGGGATGCAATTTCCATCTTTCTTCCAGTGGCTACCCATCCACACAAATGATACTTTGAAAGAACTCCAGGCTCAGCTATCAGGATCTTCATGCCCTTCATTGAGACAGTAACTGAAGGATCATCCTCCCAAGTCATGTCCACAGTGAATATCTCTGCAAAAATGCAAATCTAATTTAAAGACTGGGATTCAGCTCCAGAGCTGTATTAAGTAAATGCTGTGATAGAAGACATTTTTCAGTGAGGTCCCAGACACAGCTTGAGCTCTTAATGCAGCATTTTGTCAAGGTACAAATGGCTGTGTGAAAATGGATTTTCCTTTGGATCTGTAGATATTAATACAAACAGAACTTCCCAAGTCTAGGAGTGAGCACTGTAAACACAATAAGAAAAAGTTCTCTTAAAACCAAAGTCGTAAGGTGTGACTTCATTCTCACAGGAATTAAATTTAGCAGGCAAGCAGGCAAAGGAGAAGCTAAGACACACACTTGGTGCTAGAAATACATCTGAGATTACTCTTGACACCATCTGATCCAAGAATCTGTAAGTCTAACCATTTCTTATTTGTATTTATCAGATGGGTTCCCTGTCCCAGGTTACTCATTTCAGATTCCCATTTTGCCAAAAGATGTTCTCCTGCACCTGAAGAAAAGCAGGAACCCTGTACCAGTTTCTTTGCATTGAACATAACAGTATTGTCACCATAAAACATGACAACCTCAGAAGCAGATCCAAAATGTTCTACAGGCTCTGAAATTGCATATTCATGTTGGGTTTTCATTCCCTTCAGAGGCAGTGTCATCCTTCTGGCTGCTGAAACAGATCACAAAAACAGAAGGTCTGTGGGGGTCTGGCACATCAAATCAGGGCTGTGGGAGATGCTGAAAAGGGCACTGATGCTTACTGGTGCTGGTGTGAGCTATTCAAAAATGCAGTGTGCAGCATTGTCAGAACTGGAGTGTTTGATAGAGATGATGCCTCTCTGAAGAATGGGTGATTCTTAGCCAAATTCATCAAAGAATCTGAAGGCACAGTAACCCTGAGACGTCATAAAAGTACACCCTATATTGAAACATAGTAGAGATAGAGCAGTGACTAAATTATAAAGCACCTTGTAGAATTAAAGAAACTTAAATATTCAAAAAGCACATGGATGTGGCTCTTGGGGATAAAGTTAAGTGCTGAACATGACAGTGCTGGCTTAGCCCTTGGACTCAATGACTCTGTGATTCCATCATCTTTGTCATTTAAGTTTGTCATCTTTGTCATTTAAGTTGTACACACAGAATGCTGCTGAAAGTGATGCCTCCTATGCCCTCCAAAGCTACATTTCCTGTATTTTTCACACAATGAAAGATTGCCTACAAATAACATATTGAAGACCTGGTATATCTAGTGCAGTACAAGAACCTAAGAAGACAGTTCCCTTTTGTACTGGCTTAATTTAACACATACTTTGTATTAATACTTTTCACCCAGACCTGGTGTTCTGTTAGGAGACAAAGAAAGCCCATTACAGCCCCCAGCATACTTGCTGTATTGCATCAAAGATTAAACCACTTTACAAACACTTACTCAGTTAATATATTAAAATCTGTCAATACCTGTTGAACCTCAAAGACTGACTTTCTACCACAGGAGATATAATATTTGCATGAGGCTTACACTTCATTTTAGTTGTCATGGCCATTCTGTGGGAGCCATGATGTACTTGTCCTGTCACATGAGGATATTAAACAAATGAAACGCTGGGCAATGACCCTCAAATTTAGCTATAATCTGCCTGCAGTGTTGAGAACTTACAGATTTTAAATAAGTATTTTCTCTCAAAACAGTGGTAGTGCTAAAACCAAAGTTCATCTAAGTGCATGTAGAGAGGAAGAAAATGTTACTTTTAAGTTTTAGCAAAGCCAGAGCTATAAAAAAAGTTTTATCTGTATGCACTACAGAATGAAAATAATTCACTAACAATCCCCTTCACAATGATAACCAATCACCAAAATGTCAAACAAAAGGCTGGAAAACTTTATTGAATCAGATGCTCGTCAGTCTTCTGACAAATGTGTCAGCTATGGGCATTTTAGTCAGCAATTTCAGTAACTACCAAATGGCCTTTTGTGCACTGCACATGAAGAGAGCCTTCAATTGGCACAGAAAATAATAAATCCCAGGCTTTTGAACCTTTAGTTCTCACTCTTTTTTGGATGTGTTGGAAGAGATAAATGGGAGCTTTACTGATCTCCTTGCTCACATCGATCCAGAATGTAATTTTATTAAAAAAATTTATAAAATTGCATGCCTCATTTAAAAATCTGGAATCAAATGTTGCCTTCCAATGTAGGTCACCAGCACAATTCTCAGAACAAGTTCAAGACAGCAGGCTGTATGCACAGCATAACAATGCTCACAAATAACTACCCAGTGGCAAAGACAGGCACACTGTATCAAAACCCAGTCTGAGGGATGAGTTGGAAATGTTCAGACCCGGAATGCTTTGGAGCTGGGTGCTTCATAAATGCACTGCTTTGGGCAAGGCATATGTATCAGTTGCATTTCTGTGGGTAAAGCCCTGTTGATGACAGTCTGCTTAAAAAAAGCAACAACAAAAACCACTAAAACTCTACAATGACAAACCCCCACAAGTCACCTTTTCTCTCCAAAGAACCATCAGGGATGGAGTCAGAGGAGGGACAAATTCAAACCAAATTAATAGTCTGTTTATCAGCAGTAATTCTGCCAATTTATTGAAATTATGCCAAGTTTACTCCAGATTCACATGGCAAGCTTTGGTGAAAATCTGGATGAACAGAACTCAGTCAAGGAAAAGGTGCCATTAATCTTATTTTCTAAAGTAAATTTTTGCCCTTTTGAAAACCCTGATTGCTGACATTCATGTGTCCAGAGAACAAAAAAGGCTGAGAAAAATGGACTATATCAAACATGTATGCAAATTATGATTATCCAGGAGAAGTATCCTTCTTCTGACAGGCCAACTTGCTGCTGTTTCATTACTCAACACCTAAACTACCACTTCATATGATCAGTATTTTAAAGGCAGAGCAAATAAATCTCTTGGGAGCACTGGCATAATGCTGGCACTTCTTAGCAAGACTTATCAAAAAACAAAAGCTTAAAAAAAATCTGGGCTCACAGAGATGACATATTGCTCAGGTTTATTTCCAGATGGCCCAGAAAGGATCGACTTGTGAGTCCAAAAAAGACTTGGTTCAGGAACTCCAGCTGTCACTTCTGTCAAACAGTGCCCTTGTGATAAATTGCCTTAAGAGTTTGACAGAGACTGCTGTTTCTTACATTGCAGAGAGGAACTCTGTATTACAGCATCTTTTCCCTGAATCTCTTAGAAGTACTGAATGGACATTTAAGACAATAGAGAAAAGAAAGAGGACTTATGAGTTTTTAAAAGTCTATATCTGCTAAAAAAAGAATAAAAAACATAGTTTGTTTAAAAGCTGTATATTGATAAATTTGAGTCCCGTGATTCGATTTGTTCATGTAACACAGCATACTAGAGTAGTAGTATTAAATCAGTAACCTAACTGCACATTTTTTAACAGAATTTCATGTCTCAAATTGCTTTTCTTCTTGTTTTAGAAAATAAATTTTGCAGCTTACACACAGTAAACTGAGAGCTGTTATAAAATGGCAATAGGGCAAAAACATATTGATTTGCTTTCAGTACACTGAAGTTGAGACAGGAATGCATAGATGTCTGCTGTAAGTCTTGCTATCAAAACTACTTTCCTTCAGAAAGTCCACCTATTTTACTTAGAATAAATAGCACATAAATAGAATTCAATGCCATTGGGAAATGCTTACAAAAAAAGTTGCTTTTCTCTTGACACAGATGAAAAATTCAAGAAATAAACAGCAAAACCTGAATATTAAGACATAAAAGCCTTAAAAAAAAACCCAACAAACTGTTCTAAAAAATAAAAATAGTATTTCAAATTACTCTCATATACTTTTTTCCATTTACAACATCAGACCTTCAAGAAAGGAAGATTTTCACACACCAAAGCTAAGCCAAAATTAAATTTGTAAGTTATAGAAGACTCCCAAGATTAAGAAGTCTGCAACTACAGCTTAGAATTATCATTCTTTTAATATTATGAAAGAGGTAAGCTGAACATCAGAGAAAAAAAAAATTAAAAACTGTGAGAGAGGAGGGAATTTATTCAGGCTGCTCATCAATCTACAAACACTAATTGATGATAGTGGCGTTCTCATAGCTGTGCATTTCAATGAATGCTTCTAAACAGCCATTTACTCTATGGTTACTTATGAACTTGATCAGAGCTTGACTTCAAATGCCATGTTAAGTGCTGTATTTCAAATGCAAAAGCAGAAATATAAATAGTGGCCCAATAAAGATGCTGATTTATATGAACTCATTGCAGCCATAATTACTTCCAAAAAATTTGCACATTCAGTTGCATGAGGAATAATTTAACTTGGAGAATAAGTGACTAAAAAGCACATTTAAAAAAACCCACAACTACCTGCGGATTAGATTTTTCAGCTACCTCTTTTGAAAAGAGACTACAGGAGTGATCTCAAACAAACATTAAGTCAAAATAACCAGGGACCCTGGAAGAAGAGTGGAGAAAAGACTCAGAGTGAAGAGGCAATATGATATTTTTTGACCAAGCAGGCATCACAGCAAACAAATTAGTCAAAAATGTGGAACAGATGAAAAGAAGTGATCCACTGAAGGTCTGGAAATACCATTCTAATAGTGGGAAGTGACACCTGTTTTACAGACAGGTCTGACAAATGTTCTTCTCACAAAAAGTCATCCAAATGTTTCAGTATATGAGGGATACAAATATAAAATATCTGACCTGACCTTTTTTGTGCACTGCAATCTGTCACATCTGCCACTTGAATGCGAATATAATGTACATGGTAATATGAACTATTTCTTTGAATAGTTAACTATCGTTTTCATTTGGATGACTGTGATGCTGATGACACTTCATAAATTTCAATAATTCTTGCTCCAAACCTTGGGGTTTGATCACAATTTGTACTCTTTGTGTTGCAAAAAAGAAACAATGTCTACATCTGTTCTGCAGAGAGATGCACTGGAATGTCCTGCTGTGGTTTGGGCCATAACTCAGCAGGTTGGGAGTTTACTGTTTTGAAATAGTTGTCCCTATACACCCCCATCACCTAGAGCTGTTACCTGACCTTCTTCTGTCTTTTTCCTTCAAAGCAACAAGGAAGTCAGAACATTTCTGAACTGCTACAATCCTTAACATCCTGTCTGTGAATGCAATAAAATATACACAAAAAATGTAATTCTTTTTCCTTTGTGAGTCTTCAGTTTCTCTGATACATACTTACAGCAGGATAAAGGACATGCTCTTCACATTGATGCATTCAGAAGTACTCCCAAGAACAAATGGTGTTATCACAGATGTGCAATGTATCATTTGATGGGTTTCTGCAGAATGACCTGTTTTGTGATGAATTAGGTGATATCACCCATTCATCAGGAAGTTTTCAGTATAGTTTCCATTTGTAGTTTCTTTTAGACATCATTTTGATGACTTCAAAAGACTAACACAGGGAAAAGGGAAAAGGCTAACACAGAGACACTACCCAAGGTAATTCAAGAAATGGCAAAGAGAAGGTTGCACAAAATAAATCACTTTTAACAAACAAAAAGCTTGAAGAAGTAATTTGACATTTGAAGAAAAGGCTGCATCAAACCAAGAAAAGGCCTGTCATGTCAGCTTACACAACCCTACTCTTAGAACAAGAAGTATAAAGCCCAAAGTTGGTACACAGGTGCAGCACAGCTGAAGCAGACATGTCGAGGAGCGGGGTGTGCCAGAGGTTCAGAAACCAGGGGTGATCATAGGGATTTGAAATGCAATCACATTTCACTCCCTCATGCCAACCATAAACAGCCCCCACCGTGGGAATCTGGTACTAACATCAATTACTTGATGGCTGTTCCTCACAATTAAAAATAATTCATCATACCATGACCCCCCCAACTCCTCTGATCAGCATGACAGAAATGGAACAAAATGAAACCTTTGTCTCAGAGAGTGAAGGCCTTGGTGGGAAATAAACAGAAACAAGTCAGAAAACACAGTGAAACACACGTGTTTGCAGTTCTGGTGATCTCTGAAGTCAAACAGAGAAGCTATTCCAAATCTATTTGATTGTATAGATTTCCATGCTATACAATCAAATAAAGGTATTCATGAGGAAGTCTTATGGTTTTGCTAAGGCGTGTCTGAGAATATGAAGGGCAATTTCCAGAATATGTCATATATTGCAGTTAAAAAGAGAAACTCATCATATCTTGCATTACAGACTTTGTTCAGGAATATTTTTAGTAAACAGTAAACTTCCATCAGGAATTTGACTGAAATTTATGTAGATAGGAGTCTTTGAAGCCACTATACAATACTGTGAGATAGGTAGTCAAATAAGATTATGATTATGTACTATTTATTCTGCAGTCTAAAAACAATACGACTACTTTAAAGAAGGCAAATGACACCACAAAATGCAAAAATTTGATTAAACCCAAAAAGATGTTCAAGAACAAAAATCGGAATTTAAAATATAATAAAAACAGAAGAGATGGAGCTGTGAGGATCTGTCCTGATTAAATACTATCTTTAACTTGCATTTAGACAGGAATACTTCTGCTTAGGCAGGAAAATAGTATTTCAACATAGGCTGCCAAGATGCCTCCATTTGTCCTTCATGAAAAGACTACCCCACACCTTCCCATTTGGATTTGTCTCTTACTCTTTGGATACTACTCCTCAAAATTAGGTTGCTTGTCTTAATGGTTACACAGGTCAGGGATTTTCTATCAATATTCTGATGACAAGTTCACTTGCACCAGTCATGCACACATATTTATTCTTAGATTGCAACCAGCATTTGTTTCTGATGAGAAGAAGTGAACTTGCAGAATTAAGATCACAGAAACCAGAGGACCTATTGATTTTTTTCCCCACCTAATTGAAAAGACAGCATGTAAAAAACCAAACAGATTTGAGCTTCTTGTTCTCCTGCTTTCGTATAGGAAATGAAGAAAGGTCATGAGCATATGTAAGAAAAGATGTACATTTTGGAAAAATATGATGTAAGTAATGTCAGAGTTGATGATTATCCATGTTCAAAGGACTTTCTGGAGGGCATGAGAACATTTACTGCAATTAAATGAAATGGATGAGAAACCTATGTATTTGAAAATGCTTTTATAACACATGGAACAAGTAACAACAAAGATGCAATAAGACCGAAAACCAGACTCATTTCTACCATAAAAAATAACAGAAAACTCAAAAAAAAAGCCTTCCAGACCCTCAGAAAGTTTATAGAAGGAATTGGAAGGAGAGGATCATGTTTCCTCTTTTAAGATTTATTTAATGTGCTTCTCATAAGACGAAGGAAGAAGCTACATTACTTATCAAATTGAAGAATAGCCTTCTAAAAATAGACTCATGTTGTTCCCTAAAAACTTACAGCCAAACTAAGGAGCAGCACAGAACTTACCTGATAGAGTTGGAAGACTGAATGGACACATACATATCTGTGTTTGCACACATATATATTTCATCACTTTAATGTCTACCTGTTCAGAATAACGTTAAGGGCATAAAGTTATGACTATTCAGAGTCCATCCTCTGACAGGTTTCAGCATTACAGCTTGCAAGCAGTAAAGGACTAGATACTGATGAGACAGCAGATGAGAAAATATGTCAGGAACTGTTTTTTGCAAAACTGATATTTTATCATAATTTCCACACACAGTCTGTAGATGCTGGTAAGTGTACTGCTATCACTGCTATCCTTTCTTCAGATACAGCATCCACCTGCTAAAAGCAGATCTATGCTTCACATATAAAATCCAATTTATATTTAGTTTTCTGCTGATTTATAATAATAGGCCTTCAGCCACAAGTTAGATGCAGTTACTCTTGTAAATACTTGCACTGTGAGATGGAGGGTGCCTACACTGAGCTTAATGCTCAGATCTGTGAAGGGATTAACCAGAGAGGTGCTGGGGCCCAGTGACCCCAGCAATGCAATAGACACAGACCACAAAAACATCTCACAGGGAGAACAAACATCCCCATAGTGAAATTCAGAGAAGAGCTAGCACCCTAGGCTAAGCACCCAAGCCAAGGCTACAATGAAATACATGCTTCTACTTTGAACTCATATCTGAAAAAAAAAATTATCCTGGATTTTACTCTTTAAAAATAGAGGACAAGGAAAAAAACAGTCAAAAAACTACCTGGCAGCTTGGACAGTGAGGATAATTTTTTATTTAAATCACATTCAGAGCACCTTTAAGTGGATCTCTATCTATTTTGTCCCTCTCAAAGGTGACTCATGGATGATGCATGCAGAGAGAGAGATGGGCTTGGGATCCCTCTCACAGGTATTCCCAGGAGAAAAGATTTTCAGCAATGCTTACATATAGATACAGCTCACTGTGGACATATTTACAAAGAAAAATGAAATTTTGCCTTCTCTCCAGAACTGGGAGGAAGAGAGCAGTATGTCTAGTATTGGTCACCATTTTTTGACTAAAAAGAGACTTCCTGGAAAAAAACTAAGACTGATTAGACAGAAGACTAAATTGTGTTCATTTACACATATGTATATATGTGCATGTGCATGCATGTTCATACTCTAGGGGAAAACAAATGCAGCAAAGATAAGCTCAGTATTAACATTACTCAGAACAAACTTCTTTCTACACCCACAGCAGACAGTAAAATAAGTAACCACAGCAAGGAAGAGTCAGTCTGAGTATTAGAAAAACAATAAGAATATTCAGGCATGAAAATCTGTGGTGGAATCACTAGTATTGGAGACAACTAGAACAGATCAGCCAATCATCTGTTAGCTTAAAACATACAGCTGAAATTCACTCAGAGTGGGGGAAAATCTGTTATGGAAGGAGGGTGAATTACTTGGCCTCCTAGGATGTGTTCTAGCCCTATCTTTTTATTGATGATGAAGGAAACACAGTGCTGAAGGAGAGCCTTGCTACAAGAAATATTAGGAACATTTTCTTTCTGTGACTGATTCCAAGCTCAGTAGAGTTTGTTTTCATGCAGTGGTGAGGTTGTATGAATGAAAAATGCTGGTTTGGCTAACCTGGAGATCTCTTCTTGTAACAATTTGTCAAACATACACAAAACTTGCAGCAGGACCTGGTAAAACCTAGTCGTGATCATATAGCCTTAAATAATTAATGTGTCCACAAACAGTGGCCAAATCTTCCTATGTCTGCCTGTGCCTATTTTGGCACAGCACGTAATGTAAGCCCCTAGTCTCCACAATTCAAGCAGTAAAAAACCAAAATATCCATTGGCTAAGCCACAGAATCCTCCCTAATGCCACCACACACAAGTTACCAAATAAGTGTCCATTCTCATGAGCAAAGTGTCTCCATTTTGGAATGCACCCCAGGGAAAATCTCCCAGATGATGTAAGCATTGATGGATCTAGTCAGATCTAGTCTAGTCACATTTATTACAATCAGTTTTTCAGCCCCACTAGAGGAAATGTGTCCTTGAAATGACCATTTGGTTTCTGGGTACACTGTAAGTGCCTTCAACTAGGCACAAAGGATAAAGTGTTGTAAGATTATTAGATATATTTTTAAAAAGCAATGTTGATCTTCTTCACAGTGTAGAGCAAAAAAAGTGCAATTCATTTTTGCAGAAATATACCCCTTTTATTAGCTGGAGATTTGGCTGCCCTAAACACATTTGATCTAAAATTATTGTCTTTTCTGTGGAAGCCTGTCAGAGACCAAGAGATATTTATGGATAATTTCAAACACCTACTCAAAGAAAGTTATTTTATACAATGTTTCTGCTTTAGCTGAAAGAAGAGACAGCAGTCTTAGTCTAAAGCAGATTGTGTCACTTTTCTCTGTGCATTGATGATGAAGTTTTCCTGAATTCCAGCCTTAGGACAAGCCTTTCCTCCAGGAGCAAAATGACATGCCTATCACAGGGGCCATGAAAATGACTGCAATGCCTCATCTGTTTGAGCTTCCTCCAGCATGAATAAGGGATTGATTATGCTGACTAACATAAAGTGCCCTTAGACCCAGATTTCATAGTAAGCCTTATTTGAAAACAATTCACCTTATTCCCATTGGACAAATAAATATATTATATTTTAATGGGGACATTTGTGGAAGAATTTGTTTCCACTCTGTTTTTTCTTCAGTTTTCATATGTCATATCTTGATTATAAAAATCTCAGCCCCATTTATTTTCTGATAAGTGGCTACCCATTTTTCCAAAGCTAACTCGTTTTCACAACCTAACTGTTGCTACTTTCCTTCAGTTGTATTTGTGGGACCCAGAAAAACTTAGTTCGCAATGCTCATTTAAGTTTACTGCTTTTCTAACTAATCTAGGAAAGTGGGAATTAGATTTCCATATGTCTAATATAGCTTGTTTTTTGTATGAGGAGAGTTTTCAGGGTCTTAACTCAAAAATACTTTTTTAAGTATTTAGGAAAGATAGGATTAAATAATGAATCAACAACATCTTTAAGGCATCTGAAGCTTTCTCTTCGCTCCAGTCTTATGCACAGAATAAGGAAACTTTCAATTAATTCAGTTCCTTGCCTCCATGTTGTATTCAAGGTTAAAATAAATATCTATAAGGATAAGTACTACCACACCCAGCTCAAGTCCATTTTTTGTTTTTACCCAGTGACAGCTCATACTTTATAATGAAATGCAGTACAACAGTAATGATACATGTTCAAATAGAACTTGGAGAAGTGGTAAGCAAAATTGCTTGTGACCTGCTGCAGGGTTAGAACAAAATCTAATTAATTGCTTATTAAACTGTTCATGGTGGTTATGCATAAACAACTAGGATTTGCATATACATTCACTCTTCAGGTTTAATTTAAGCCCAACAATCACACTCACTGGCGTATACAAAAATGTAAAAACTATAAGAGGTTAGACAGCAAATAGGATAACTATGGTACATTTCTTGATTCCCTTACTGGTAAAACAACCAAATAGAAACAAAAAACCTGTCATGGAGTATTTGCAACTTGCTGATTTAGAAACAAGTGTTATTGGACATGGCTCCAGCAGTAGAAGCCATCCTTAATTAATAATGCCTGAAACATACTAAGAAAATGAAATTAATTTAATTTTGAGAATTTCCCTGACAGCTTTACATTATTCTATCCAATAAGTCCAAAGAATTGTTAATAACACTTTAAAAAGTGTTACACTTTAAAAAGTGAGACAGAATGGACCAGCACTTGATCCGCAAAAGTAAAATAACTAGAAACTGAGTGAAAAAGAAGATAAAAAATAGAAAGAAAAACCATTAGGCAGCTCAAACTTAACAAGAAAATGTGAAATTAGTCTACACAATAAAGACAAGATGATGAAGCATTTTTATATAATTTTGGAGTTTTTTACATGTTTAAATATTAACAAAGTAGAATAACACAACTTTCATACAATCATCAACACCTTTATTTGGTAGAAAAGAATATCATTAATAAATGAAAAATCCATTAAAACCTTTCTGGTTCCAAACATTATTGTATCTTATAGGCAGTAAAAATATGAAAGTCAGTTACATGAGCACTTATCATTTACACTGAGGCACTGTCATTTTATATTCTGGATCCATATAATTAGGTAAGAAGTTGTAAAATATAGTCCCATGCTCTGTGGCAGTGTAATTAGGATTAAGTACATAAATGAGTTTTGCATGTTTAAGTGTTAATTATTTCTAATTACTAATCAATTAATGCATTTTTATCTTGTTTTTCAAAAGAAAGGACATAAAAGATTTTTCATTTTCTTATTAAATCAATATTCCATAAACTCTTTTAATGCTTACATATAAAAAGTGGTTTTTCCCATTTTCTTATTAATATCTTTTTCCATAAAGAGCCCTAGTGCACCTAAAATTACTATTCAGGAGAAAAATGTAAAGATTATAAATGAGGCACCAGGCCTTACTACTCAGAGAGTAACATCACATATTTTCTCATAATAGTTACTTAGAATCTTAGTAACACTCTGCAAATCACAGCTCCTAACAGCTGTCAGCAACTGGCAGACACTGTCAAAAAAAATCAGGACAAATTGACAGCTATCAGAGCAGCAGATGGGCAGTTCAAAATCTCTGATTTCCTACAGCAATCTTTTGGGTGGAGCAGGCTGTGGAGAATGAAGCAGCATGAAAAGCTTCTAACTCTCTCCAAGCACTGAGCAGACAATGAGGTTCCTTTAGAATACTCTGCAGCACAGCACATCCAACACCAGTCAAAGCTGGAGCACTGCTACCATCTATGGTGCCAGTGTCTCTGTTTAGCCATGCCAGAGCAGTGACAATCTGAAATTCTCTTGCACATGATAACCACAATCCACACAAACTACCTCTGTGTGCCTCAAAGAACACCTCTACCATTTTCTGTTAGTTTGTCCCTCAATGTACCTTAACATCAATAAATAAATAGAAAATTTAGCAAAGCACTAGAAGAACCTGGAGATTGATGGAAAAGCAAGGTTCAACAACCTATAAGAACCTCCTCTATCTTTTATAATTGTTTGCAAACTCCAACACCTTAACATCTTCACTGAGGGGGTTATTTATTTATTTTTCTCACAATAATCAAACAATTAATGCCTTGCCTTACACTAGTAAAATGAAAGCTTTATTGCCTTTCTTATTTTTTAATGTCAAAGCTTGGCACAGCAGAATTTACTAGTGGTGGAGTCATTCTTGATCACGACCCCACTGCCACAGATATAATTCACAAGCAATTTCCATCCCTCTTCCTGTTTTGCTCACCTCAGCTCAGCAGCATGGCAAGCACATTAACATTTTTCTGATGAGCACAGCTTTCTTATTAAAAAAAGGGCAATTTGCTAAATGTAAGGGCTGTGAAATTCTTCTACTGACCACATTTATCCTTCCCTACAATATTTTAAGATAGTTTGGAACAGCAGCACCATCCTGAAACACAACATGCCTTAAATTGACATGTCAGAGACACAAAAAGTTTCAGGACTCATTTACATGTGCTAAACTGGTGCATGCCTACAAACAACTTTGGACAGGCTTGGTAGAGCCAATTAAACTTTGCCTGTGCTCTGGCGCTCCCCAGCCTCTCTCAGTTTCTGTTATCCTCTGTGAGTGATGCAGGCTATTGTATAAAATCAAAGGGCTACAAAGATGGCATACAAAATATCTCAAAGCAAGCAACTTCACTTGCTTTTAAAGCAGGCTGTGCTATTTTGTTGAAAGAGAAAGCCCTTACAAACCAGTATTTTTTCCCTCTGCAAGGAAAATAGACATTAACTTTTTTACCTTAACCGTGTCAGACATGGAACCTACAGAGATTATAGCATCATTAATTTATTATTTAGGTTTCATTGACAGGCCCAGGAAGATTCAAAACACAGCATAAATGTTTTATGTAGATATTCAATTGACAGTATTTCCTGGTTGGTAACTTCTTTAGAATGGAGCACATTGCTTCTGCATCTTCTCTAAGACCATGATTTGGATAAATAGCAGAGATCCAGTGATTATTCAGTCAAATGAAAAGGCTAATCATGGCCTCTTAGGATAAAACAAAGGGCAGAGACCACCTAGCCTCTTTATTTTTGGCATGTCTGGACACACTCCAGCACATCAATTTAATAACATGAATTTCATTGTGTGAATATCACATTTCAATCATTCCAACCCTGTTGGGGGGGGGGGAGAAACGATTTTTAAAAAGAGATTATGCATCAGACACCAGTCAAAATGGCCATCTAAACCAGGTGAGTGCATACTAGTAGAAGAGGCTAGCAGAGTCTATTTTCATCTGCTGCGCTACACAGGTCATAGGTCTGGCTGTGACATATTACATCTTTTGAACAGTAAGTCTCAACTACAAAAGACTCTATATGTGACTTTGACACAGAAGAAGAAGAGCAGTAGGGGAAAAAATAATTTAAAAATTTTTGAGAATATTAAAAAGGGATTTGACAAAGGACCAGGGGAGCAGAAGGTAAAACAGGCAAAAGGAGAGAAAGTTATACACTGGGAAAAGTGTAGGTGAATGAGGAAGGAGCATCAGTCAAAACAAAGCACTGAGAGCTGGAGAAGGACAGATGCAGATGGTATTTAGTCCTTGATACAGTGCAAGAACAGCTCCAACATGTTGAATAAGTTCTCCGTGGTTCAAGAACCTCTTGCTCCATGTTAGGTACTTCACGGTGAGCTGGCATATTTCTTGGTTAGACCACCATGGCTGTTCAAAAGGGCCTGCAGCATCTGAGGAGTTGGTTCTGGATTAATTTCCTCTGAAAGATATCTAGTTCACGTGCATCATGATCCCACTGAAAACTAAGATCATTGTAAATAGAGACGTGAAGGAAGGCTGCTTCAGAAATGTATTTTCCTGCTTGATAACTGACTGCTAATGTACACACAGCCTCAGAGAGCAAGATCAATGTTCAGCTATTGTCTGCTTAAAATGCTGACACCTAAACACAGAGGAAAACCAATATAAATGCTTGGAGGGGCACATATTGATGCAGCCCCTAAACAATTAACCCCAATTTGATAACTTCATGGCAATAAGTTCCTTAATTGGAAAATAAAGACCTATTGTCTTCTAATCATGGCTGGATACAGGAAGTTCTTTCTTCATACATCAGTTAAGTAGACTCAACCACAACAACTCTAAATTATGTAAATATAGGTATTATCTCAGGAAACCTTTGAAGCCTATTTGGAAGGTCTAAATTACTTCAGTAGTGAGGCTGAAAATCACTCAAGCATGCAGAATAAAAACTCTGCACTCACTCAGTTGAGATCATGCTACTGTTAAAGCAGAACTATAAATATGAGTTCAATGTTGGCACCAAGTCACTCAATCTGAAAAATCATTCCTCCTTCAAGCATTTAAGGCTGTATGATAAAGTATAGGCACTGGTTCATTTTCCAACAATTTCCAAATCTGAATATCTTGTCCTCAAAATATCCTCAGATACTTGCAAAGCCCAAAGCAGTAAACTCCAATTGCAAAATTTAAACATGGTCATAGCCAGGGCCCAGAGTGAAGGTCTGGCATAAATTCCATGCTCCTGACCTATTTCAGAACATCAGTTTGCCAGTCTAATGAGTTTGTTTACCTTGATTCAAAACAGCAGTTAAGGGAATTAGATAATATCATATAAAGAACTATTACACTTCAGCTTTTATATTGTGTTTGCAAGAAAAGGATAAAGATTCATCGTCAAAGTATTTGTGTTGGAGAGAGACAATTACAGTGAGCTCTTGAGATCTCACAAAGCAATAAACAATACACCTAAATGAGGAAATCCTGGAGGTAAAGTGATACTGTCATAGCAACTGACTGCCAGAAGAACTGACCTGACTTTTGCAGCACCAGCTGCCCAGAACTGAAGAGAAACTCCAAGACACACCAGACATATGTCTCCCATGCCCCTGAACAGTCAGAGACGTGCAAAGATTAATAAATACAGTAGCATTTTTCACAATAGCCTAAATGCTGTTAAACATTTCTGCTGCATAAAGTACAATGAGCTGAACAAAATACAAATCATTTTCATTTTGACTCTAGCCAACAAGCTTCAGAGCACACACTGTGCACAAACTACAATTCCTAATGCTTTACAGCTGGCAGTGAAATGATCATTTGCAATAGGCACAATTACAGGACTACTCATTCATTAGGCACAGTCATTGTCAGACACTTATGAGGAAGCCCTTCTCCTAGCAGCAGCAGGGATTTTTAAAAGTCTGGAGAGCTGACAACTCTCCTCTTTCCACAGATTGTTCAGGAGCTCCTCAAAATTTGGAGATCATGAGTCCACAAACAAGCCTCTGAGGAAGTCACCTGGAGATCCTCCAGTTTATTTTGTTTCCCAGAGAAACACTCCTGCATACAGAGTTCCCATGGAGCTGTATCTCATTCCTCAGACACCACATCACACTCATGGAGGTGAATCCAGGACAGTAAAGATATAAGATAAAAAAACCAACCTGTCTCTCTGGAGATAATTTAATTTTTTTTTCTTGGAAGGTAAAACATGAATTTTAAACCCTCATTAGACAGAGGAAGACTTGACTCTGACCTTTTTATGTTTTGGAACAAAGATTTGCACTCTTGATTGAAATAATGTTACTGCTATCACCTCCCATTCCTAGTAGCGCATGTCAGTCCTGATTTTTTTCCTGAAACCTCTGCACAAAGCCAGATACCAAATGTATGCATGCAACAGTCACATATGACCTTGACATATGCAACAGATACAAAAGCACATTAAAACTGCTTTAAAAACTGAATTTCCTTCCCAGCATAATACCAAAACCATTGCTTTTTTCTTCAGTTACTATCAGTTTCTTTCACTTTGTTGAACTCTGCCACATGTGGAAAGATAAATTATGCATTGATTTTTTCCTCTGTTTAATAGCCTCATGAACAAAGAGGCAGTAGTGCTGAAAATGGTTCTTCTGGGACAGAAGGGACATCACCTGCAGAGCATTTTGAAACACAGCTCTCTTTTGGGTGTTTTTTCTGAAGTTAACAGACTTATCACCACAGAAGGACACTTCCAGAAAGTGCATTCTGCTGATTGCTCCTCAAATTGGAGCAAAGGAGAGCCATATGCATCTATCAGTATAGTCCTTCTGCCAACAGTGCAGCGCAACTAATGGTCCTTTCCTGCCTCTGTCCCACTCCCTTTGCTCCTTCATACATTTTATGGCAGCGCACCACTCTCAGTGTTGTTGCTTTGTGGCTGCTCCCATAGCTGGTATCTTTTATGTGCCTATAAAAACTATCCCCTGCTAGAGCTGCCCCAAGAAATGCATCACTGGCAATTTCAGCCTTAGGTGAGCAATCACTTCACCATAATTCACTGTGCCATGAACAACTATAACTACTATAGGTTACTTCTTTATTGAACACTACAAATCCTTCAGCTACTAACGGCAGAGTTTTCAGTATTCAGCAGTCAAACAATATTCCATTTCTCTTCTCTTCAAGCACATTTTGTGATGGTGAGTTAATTCAGCTAAGTTAACTTACACCAGGAGAATAGTTCCCTCAAGATATTTTGTTATTTCTTATTTGAAGTCCCCAGCCAGGATAGAGATCAACGATGCTGGAGGGTGTGAGAAAAAAACAAAAATTGTTTATTAAGACATGCTACGACAAAAGAGCTGCCACAGAGTTTTAGGCTCTACTTCAAACAAATACTAACAATGTCAATCATCATTTGGTCCACAAACTAAATAATAACACAAATTCCAGCAGGAGCACTCCATTTCTTATCAACATTTAAACACCCAATTTTTCCTTCTTGTTGAAACATAAAAAACTCCAAATGTTTCACAAAGGATTATTTCAGCTATCTGGATTTCTGATCAGAAACTAGCAGCAAAACAAAGACCTTAGTAGAAAAAGTAAAAAAATTTTACTAAAACAAATACAGATATACAATTTCTGAGAAAACAGCAGAGCACATCAGAGTTTTATCTCACTGAAAACATTCTACATATGATATGTGAACATTTTTTCAAGTGAAATGTGTGGCTACATTAAAGAAAAAATTTCTGTCCAAAACAAAAATCTTCCTGTGCAAATACAAAATTTAACTGCTACCCCCTCAAAAAAAAAAAAAACAAAAAAACCCTACCAAACAAAAACTAAACCACAAAAAAAAGCCCACCACAACAACAAAACCACCAAAAAAAAGCCCAAAAAACCTTCCCAGAAGAGAGGCAAATTTAGGTGACCTCAATGTTTTTTTTCCATCTCTATTTAGGGTTTGGGCCTTTTTTTTTTTTTTTCTGATGTTCTGAAAGTCTGAGTTTTTCAAAATATTTTATTTGGGAAAACTCTATTAAAAGTCACATAAGAAAAATCCACAGCAAGATTCCAAGGTATAGCTGAGGAGGACAAGCATTCCCATTGTCTCCATCGTTAGTAGGAGGTGTCTGGATTCTTTTCTCTACCCTCTGAAGAGAAGCATGCTACATCTCTCATTCCTCCAGAAGAACCCTAAACAATGGGTTTAGTCTTTCCTACTCATATGTGATGGCTGTTTAAGGAGCCAGTGAAAAAGTGACTGTCAGTAGCACCTGGGGCACTGCATTACTGGTGCAGTGCATTGCTGCTGTAATGCAGAGAGCATCGCAGCCAGCATGCCCCAGCCCTGGAGGCGTGGATACCAATCCAAGTGGTCAGAGGGCCAAAGTGACACTCTGTGTTTCAGACATCTGTAAATGCCCCTCTCTGCAGGCCACTGGCCTCTCCTTGACCTCCTGTTTCTGGCATGGAGTGCTATATTACCCTTGCTTTTATTACAAGTGAACAAAATAAACTGTCTGTTTAAGGTTGCAAAAAATCCTTTCAGTCACCAAAGCATTTCCTTGATTTCTCAGTCAGCTTCTATTTATTTTTTCATGTGCTTGTTTTTTCCACTTTCTGTGCTGGGTCCTAAACCCTGCTTCAGCAGCTGACTTGGACAAAATATTGATGTACATAATTTTGCCTACAGCCTTCTAGGGAAGGGTTTGCAGTCCATTTCTCACAGCTCCTCAAACTCATTCTTTTCTTCCTTAAAGCTCAGTCTCTGTCCCATAGGAGAGTTTATGGCTCTTCTGGAGAGTTTACAAACTGGGCAGCCCCCATCCCTTGAGCTCATCATTGGATGAGCATCCCTATGCAAAGCTTTATGTGTGCCACTGCAACCTCACTTGCTGGTTTCTCCAGAGTTCATTTGAGGATTTCCTTATCACTTAAAAGAAAATTGCTTATAATTTGTGGGAGTTTATGCAATAGGCACTGATGGACTTTGAACATGTGAAATATTTTGCCTGTCCTAAAAAAAAAAAAAATAGGATGATTGTGTCCTGAGTAAAATTAGAGCCTCATCTCTGTCCTCTACACAGGACAGAGCCAGCTATCACTATGCATAAAGCAACTCCAAAGGCAAGACCAGATATTTTCTTTGTGAAACAAAGGCTATTGGCAGCAAAGAAACAGTTATATGAAGCCAAGACATAAGATGGAAGAAAATGGTCTGTCCAGTGGTGTGTTTGTGTGGAACAAAAGAGGGCAAACACAGCATCCTTCCAGCTCCTGCCCTAAAACTGGCTTCTGTGCTCATTACCCGCTAATGGTCATTGGCTCACAATGGAAGGTGAAGTAACTAGCATATATCTTCAAATTTAAAGGTTTAAGACATCTGAATTCTTAGGCAGTCATGAGCTGTTCCCTTCTCCCTGCTTTAATAGTGTGGATTTTTTTCAAAATGAGATTGTAAATCCAGTGACACGTACTCTTGTCCTTGTGAAAAAAGCTGGCTTTAAGGTCACCTATGGCATATTAGGATGCTCCCCCCGAGGAAAGGAGACAAGAGAGGATTCTGAGGTCTGTCACAGGAGAGGATTCTCTGTTACAGAAAGCAAAGATGAATCAGAGACCACAAATGCTGATTTTGCTGTAAACTCTGGATCTATGGTAACACGTGGGAAAGGATTTGTGGTCTGCATTTGAATGTTTGAAAATTCAAGAGTCACTGTTCTGTCATTTTCTACCCTACACGTCCACTCACTCTGCACATTTCTAAGGGTCTAAATTACTGTGACAATGCTCAAAGTGCAGGGCTGGCTTTCATTTAATCAATATTATTTATATTAAAGTACTGAGGTACTGAACTCTTTATTTTAGTAGTCATCAACATGACAGTTGATAGCTGTGTTGTGATGGCTTCTTCTGTTTGTGAAAAAAAGGTTGTTTTATAAATACAGCAAAATGGGAGAGAAGATAGGGAAACAGACAGGCTGACAAATTCCTGAATGCTGAGATTTTTCTATCAAAAAAAAAAAAAACAAACCCAAACCAAAACCAACCTATTAAAATATTTCTGGTTTGCTCTTGTGCCTGAAGATACAAAGGTAGAGGCTCTCTTATCTGTACTAGCAAATGTAAAGCTGTAAAGAACAATGTCCACTGATGAGTTTAGGGAAATGTTCTGCACTATTTTTCGGGTTGAAAAATACTTCATTCCACAAATATTTGAGTGAATGGCAAGGTATATCCAGTATGTAAAAGCAGCATATCTGAGGGCCATGGAATTAGCCATTAGAAAAACTATGACACCTAAGAGCACAGTAATACAAAAACAATTTTGTGTAGTTTATACAAGTGTAGACCCTATCAAAATTCATGTGAACCACAGCTAGAAGGCTGAAAGCAAATCTACTGACATTTTGCTCTCATCCACTTCTAGACATCCCATATCCAGTTCAGTAATTTAGTTAAGTATCACTGAAAAATTATGAACATTTGTCATGACACAGTTTAAAATTATGAGATTCATTACACCCATCACCATATTAAAAAATAATTTCTCAGAGTTTCTTGTTGACCTGTGTGTTTCATGTGCAACATGGTTTTGCCTATCAGGGAACTACTGAGTGAGAAATCAACACCAACACAAAACACACAATCCTGCAGCATTAAAGGCCTAGTTTACTTTCATTTCTGTTGAGGTTTATAATTGTGTCACCTGCTGAGCTGGGTTTTTTCTGCTCCGTACCCCTGCCCCACCTCCTCAGCAGTTTTTTTTTTATCCAAAAAAATATAGCAGACTTAGTGCAACAGTAAAAGTAAATATTTTAATATGCAGAAGTCAAGATAATACAAGGTTATTGTTTCCAGAGCTATATTGATTTTACCACACTGAACACACTTTTCAAATAATTGTAGACATGTATTCGTATACCAACAAATTTATATAAATCACTCATCATAGCCAAGCAATTGCTACTATGGGAACATTTATATTTTTTATTTACCTGACATTTTTATCTATATGGTTCAATTAATTTGTTGTCTTAAAATAATTTTTCTCTGCTTTATGTTATAGTTTTACAATATACTCTGGCTTACTCCAATACACTCCACTATTGGCACTACTAAATATGGAGAACTTGGGATGTTCTTACTAGAGAAAGTAAACTTTAGGGGCTTTCCCAAGTTCTCAGCAACAAGTGACTTGAAACTAAGAGTGAATTACCAATGAAAATTTGGGGCATTTCTGTCAAAATATACAGAAACAGTTTCAGAAACTCTTCTAAAGCTTTTAAAAGGTTCAGAACATGTGTTCCACTTTATAACAATAAAAGCACCTCAAAGCTGAAAGTTTGGACATAAAAGGAATTCACATTTCCATTTAATCATCAAGAGTTAGTGTAAAAGGAGGATGCAAAATGCTATCAATTCTGGCAAATCAAGCAACTAATCTTTTAGGGAAGAATTACTATACAAAACAGGCATCCCAAAATCCCAGACTCAAGTATTTACAAAAATTTCTTAAAAACAAAAACAAAAATTACCATCGTCAAACAAAATAACATCGCAGTTATATATCTTTGAAACTAAGATCATATTAATGGGATATTCCTGATAAAAAAAGCAAAAATTTGTGAAATTTTCATCATCTCAGAAAGGAAAGAAAAAGGAATTCTCATCTGTGGAAGTCCAGTGAGTAAGTCCATAATACTTACAAATACCCACTCCCTTGATGAGGCTGTCCTGCTTATAGTCCTTCAGTGCTGGTACCATGGGGGACTTCCAACTCTTTAAGCAGCTACTCGATGAGAAATAAAGGCCAAGCCATCAGTGAAGTAAAACAACTTAGATACTTCCACAGCTGATGTAAGCTGACTCATTTTACTTCTCTCCACAGCACCTGTTTTGTCTCTGCTGCTGCTGCTGCTGCTGCTCATCTCCACCATAAAACACCTGATGGAATCAAGTTGAAGAGAATGCAACAGCATTTTCCCTCCCTGACACCACTTATGGCTTTCTGGATATACCTGAAAGATGGGCAGTTCTTTCTCTCCCCACTTCAGAAACACAATAGTAATGTATTCTGACCTACAAATGCAAAATGGAATTGTGATTTTACAACATATTCCAGATATCAAAAAAGCAACTGTGTCCCAGCCTGTTGGTGATCTGTTCACACTAGAGTTCATTTTTGTTTCTGTAATTTTTGAGCCACAAAGTCATCTGCTCACAGAGAGCACTGCTAGGCATTCCCTTAGAGTTAATACTGCTTCAGGGTACGGATCTTTCTAATTCCAAAATCGAAAAGCCACGGAAGTAAGCCATATATCCCTAAATCAAGGGAACACAAGAGAGTCAGAATGATGCATTAATTAAATGCAGGACAAATTACACTGGAGTTAATGTTTTAATTCAAACTACGGTATTTCTTATTTCTATATTACTTTCTTCCAAAGCTCAGGTTTTACTCTCTTGCCTGACAAATCCTGTTGGTCTGTCTTCTCTTCCTCTATTTAATCTGAAGAGGACCTTTGCAGAAAAGAAATACTAAATGAGGATCTTTGAAGAACTTGTCTGCATTATTTCAGTTTGGCAGAGAGATTTCTTTAGCAAGAGTCCAGCACTGAAAGACATTTTTGCATTTTTAAGGCCTGAAAATATATAGCTGACCTGACTAAGGATGATTGCAGATGAATTTTGATCCACTTCTATTTAACAGCATCTTTGAGTTAGTGAACGCAGTCAATGAAGAAGGGAACACTAAAATTTATGGGTTTTTTTCCCAGAATTTCTAAAATATAAACTCAGTAAAAATACCATTTCTCAACCATCTAGCTCAAAATATAATAAATCCTATCAAAATTTTTTTTAAAAAGCTGAGTTTCAATTGGAATTACTTATGATTATGGATCAAACCAAAAACACTTTAATTAAATCCATCTGCACATACTATTGGACTCAAAAGTATAATGGGCATGGCTGGGATGGACTAAATTTTCTTCATAGCAACTTGTAGGGTGGTGTGGTTTGAGTTTGGGAATTGGTGATCAAAAGCCAAAACAGTGTGATAACACATCAGTGTTTTGGCTATCACTGAGCACTGCTTGTACAGCATTGAGGGGTTTTGTGGGTTTTTTTCCTTTTCTTCTTCTCACTCTGCTCTTGCAGACAAGTAGGCTGGGGGTTTGGAAGAAACTGGGATTGAGCACAGCTGACCTAAAGTACCAGAGAGATACTTCAAATCATACAAACATGTGCCCCTCAGTAAAATCTCAGCAAAAGGAGAAGGAAGGGAGAACCTTTGGGGCTACAGGATTTATCTTCCCCAGGAATTGTTAAGCATGATGTAGCCTTGCTTTCTGTGAAATTACTAAACCTCTGCCTCTTGATGAGAAGTAGTGAGTGAACACCACATTTTGGTTTGCTTCTGCTGGCAGCTTTGTCTCACCTATTAAGCTGTCTTTATCTTGAGTTATCTCACTTTTGCCCCGCTGATTCTCCCCCCTGACAGCTGGGCTTAATGAGTGAATGACTGGTGGGGCTCAGCCTCCAGACAGGATCAACCTATCACATAAGAAAAATAAACCAAATAAATAGACTTCATTTTATATCAAGGCAGACATACATGACTATAGGCCCCAGTTTCAGATTGCAAATTAGAACTAGATCAAGTTATCTGAGATGGAAAATAGCAGAGAACCTGTCCAGCCAAGCAGGAAGAAAAAAACAGACTCTCAGCATCATTCATTAAATTCATCAGGTCTGATATAGACTTCAGAAGACAATATCTGCTCCCAGGCAGCCCTAATCATTAAGAAAATTAATTAGTCATAGGCTGAAAACTAGAATTAAGTGCAGACCATGATGACACCTTCAAAAAAAGGAAAAAGCCTTCCCTGAACATTAACATACTGATGAGGAAGAGGAGAAAATTCAGAGGAACCCATGTAAGAATGCTAGGTCACGTACTGGGAGAGACAGAGACCACTCATCCCTGATATTCATGTGGCACAGAGAGCTTTTATTTTCCAACCCCTCCTTTATATATGGCATTTAAAAGACCCAGTCTGGATGTTCTCATTGGTTTGAATTCCAGGCCCCTTCAGGTCCTGGCCAGTGAGGAGGCTGCAGCGTTGGGAGATATTTGGTTGGCCAACACCCTCGTCAATCACTGTAACATAAGAACAACATGTAAAATTCTCTATTAAAATCTCTCCTCTTTCTGGCTGGTAGAATCTTTTTTTTTTTAGAAAAAAGCTATGGCCACAGTTGGAGTGCCTTAGGAAGAAAACTTTGTTGTATGATTATCTAACTGATTAATACTAGACACCCACAGTACATTTATTACTTTTGCTGCCAAAATTTTGCTCTCTATTGAAAGACACTTAACACTCTGGTGACAGTAGAAATCAGCTTGGCACCTCAGAAAAGAAAGTACTCACTCACAGTTTATTGTTATTAAAAAGACCCTGAAACAAACAAAGTAGCAAATCCTGAGCATTCAATGACTTGTATTTATATGTTGCCTGAGGCCTTTGTGCATAGCCAATGCATGTGCTTCATATGTTCATCATCTTTATTCAGATCTAAGCTACAAAATGGATAGTGCAGTGAGAGGATAGCCCCTACTTCACAGTATTTTGCACAGAGAAATATTTACAATAACTTCTGCCTTAATAATGAGGAAGATATCAGGCTTCTGAACTTCATCATTTCAATATCTAAATGTATAAGGGGTGGGGAAGGAGTCCAGAAGGCATGTGAGGCCCAGGGAAAGAGGAAGAAGGAAGAGACTTCAAAAAATGTTGCATTGTTTACTAAGATTAACAGATCATAGCAAATAAAAGAAAAAAAAAAAGAGATATTTTTGCAATCCTCATATTGAAGCCTAGCTCTGATCCATTGCACTGCATACAGGTAACAGATATTACAGATATGCATAATTTTGAGCATTTAGTGAAAAATTAGTATTGGCTCCCTAGAAGCCACCCACTTCACTGTCATTCTCCATGAGTTGTTCTACATCTAATTGTTCTAAAACAAATGAATCAAGACATGCTCTTGGGTGTTCTGCAGCTTCTCCACTAATTAATTCAGACTTTTCTTCACTTGCATTTGAAAGAGAATATGAAAGCAAAAAAGGTTTGGGGATTTTTGCCTCTATAGCTTCTCTCATTATGCAGCTGAGTGTGATTTAGCCCGTGCATGTACAGTCAGCAAGCAGAACAAAACTGCTGAGCACCCACAAATACTGCTGAAATCAATAGAAACTGCAGGGACTCTGTGACTTTGAGACACAGCTTATCCTTCTTCAGAAGCCTAGTCATATGTGGAAGGCCTTATTCTGAAGCTGTGTGAAAAGATTTCTGTACTGGTGGGTTTCATCTGTTTCATTTCCAGAGGACAGAATCAGGCACACTGTACCAAACAGGCCAAGTCCCAGGGCAGGGTGAGAAGAAAGGAAGGAAACCTCTGTCTCAAGATGAATGGAGTTCAGAAGAATCATGAACCCATTTGTGCATGCAGGCAGCAAATCCAAGGTTGGCAAAGTAATTCTATGAGCAACACATCACTTAATGCTGTAAATTAACAGGCCCAGCAGAGGTTCCCATTGAAAAATACCTTTATTTTATCCAGCTTGGATGAAGATGGAGTGTTTGGCATTCAAGGACAGTGCAATGGAGATACCCTAAAAGGTATTATTATTCCATCTCCTGTTAAGCACTGCCATCAGAAGGGTGGGAGAGATGCATGGTAGTCAAAGCACAGGGGTCACAAGCATTTTCAAAGCTGAAAAGGCCAGGCTGTACAGCCCATCTGCCTTCATCATTACTGCCAGAGGCTGAGATGTCTCTGTATGATTGAGATGAGTACTAAAAAGGCAATATGATAGCTGACCTGTTTAAGGAAAGGTCCTCCCTTACAGTACAAGGGCTGTAGTTAACACTGCAAAACATGTGACATCATCAAAGAAAGTGAAGGAGTCAAGAGGGAGTCTAAGATCTGAAGGCATTAAAAGCTGCTTTTCAGCAAGTTCTCCTGGGTTCAGATTCCATCCCTTTCCTAGCACAGGGCTAAACTGAGAAGCAGGAATACAAAATGCAGTAGATTCCCTATATGACATGCACAGATAGCATATGCCTCAGGTGATAGAAAGTACCTGTCAAACAAAACTGAAAAATATTTTCAGCAGTGTCCTCAAAATACTCTGTTGAGACACAAGATGCAGAACCTGATAACAGTTTTTTTCAGAAAATATTGAGTTCATTGCTGTTAGAGGAAAATAGGAGTGGATCCCCAAAAGACCCCACTAGAAAGACAACTTGTGGCAGGGATGAGCAAAAGAACAATGACTGCTCATGGCTCTGTGTGTGCCCATCCCACCACCCCAGCCACGAGCAGGGCAGCTATGGGGCACCAGAAGACCCCCAGTTCTGGGCACTGGGCACCTCCCTGGGGATGGGACAAAGATGAGCTGGCCCCCAGCTTGGTGGAGCCCATGGCTGGGCACAGCAGGGCAGGGCTGTATTGAGCTGGAGACCAGACTCTGCTGTGGCATCACCGAAGCAGGGCTAGGCAGGGATAGTCAGGGCTGCTGGCACCCCTAGAGCCACCACAACTTGCACAAAACCATCGTCAAGAACTGTAAACAAGAAGCACATTGCAGTTTTTGGTTTAAATTTTCCAGGTTTCACAGCAACGTAATAAAATTTTACTTGCTACTTGTAAACCCTGTAACATCTCATTACAGGTCTTCACATTTATTTGTTTTTCTACTGTCAGAAGTGCATTGATTACAGGGGCTTCAGCAAAAGGCAAGGTCTCATTGGAGCCTAGAAGTAGAAAAATAGCTGTAAGGCTGAACAAGGAATATGTGAGCTGCTGAAGGAGACAAGTGATTTAGCACCAGCAGGCACAAATAACATCGATGTATTTAATGCCATCTGTCTCACTGAGGTCTTCCATACCTCTGTGATTAGTGAAAGGGATCATGGAGATCTACCAGCAGTCCATTAGGACTCTGGGATTAATTGAGACAATTCAGCCCACACAAGCTCATGGGATCCAACAGGCTCTATCCTTACAAGTCTGCTCTCTATTACCTTTGAAAGCTCATAGAGATGAAGTGGTCCCACATGACTGGAGGAGGGCAAATGTTGTATCAATCTTCAAAAAAAGTCAAAAGGTAAGGGAACTTGAAGTTTCATTTTAATGTCTCGAAAAAAAAAATCACAAAGCAAGTCTTTTTCAAGAGTGTTTCTGGGTACATGAAGTAGATAAGGTGACCATCTATTTAAGATAGATTGTCATCTAGGGTAAAATTACTAGATTTGGGGATGAAGGGAGAGCAGTGGATGTCATTTACTTTCATCTTCAGAGATATTCTTGACTCTCACAATAATCTTGTGTGCAATTCATGATGTTATGATCTGTATTGGTAGGCAGACATGAGAAAACCTGCTTGAATGATCAGTCTCAGAAGAGAGTAGGTAGCACATCCTACTGAATCTGGAGGCTAGCAACAAGTGGAGCACCACAGAGGTCTATCCTGGGACCTGTCCTTTCTAATACACTTATCAGTGACTTGGAGGCAAGTGGTTGTACACACTTTCATCAAGTTTGCACATGCACCAAATTAGGAGAAAGAGCTGACATGCTTAAGAGCAAATCTTTGTTAAAAGGGATCTAGACAGACTAGAGGAATAGGCTAGCAGGAACTTTATAATTTCAAAATTGAAAAATTCAAAGTCCTGCACCTGGGAAGAAATGAACCCTTGCACAAAACAGACAGGGAGAGATCGGCTGGGAAACAGCTGTACTGGAAAGGACCCTGGGCAGCCAGCCAGCAGTGTACCCTGGCATCCTAGGGGCTGTATTAGCATAGCTAGTAAGCAAAAGCACTTCACAGACCACATCTCAAACACTGCATCCAATTTTCCCCCTCAATACAGACATTGATGAACTGGAGCAAGTTTAGCAGAGCTCAGTGGAGAGCTACTGAGACACTCAGGGGTCTGGAGAATTCACCCTGTTATTAGAAACTGAGCTAATTTGGCTTGTCCAGCCTGGAGACAAGGCTTCAGAGGAACCTAGCTGCACCCTTCTCATATCTACACAGAGGTCACAGAGATGATGGAGAGAGGTTGAGAGGTTCTTCAGAATGATACATGATGGGAAGAAGAGACACAGCAAGCATTTCAAATGAGAGACTGAGACTGGCTGAAGGGAATTTTTTTTCACCACAAGGACAGAAAGTCATAGGAACAGGTTACTCAGAAAACATGTGCAGTCTCCCTCCTTGAGCATACAAAGTATATAAAATTCCAAGTAATCTGGTTTGAGCTCATAACTGATCCTACTTTGAACATGAGGTTGGCCTAGAGACCTGTTTAGGTTCCTTCCAAAGTCAATTATCCTGTGATGCTGGGATTATATTTTCTATCCAGTATAGAAGGTCTCAAAATCTCTTTGCATTAAGGCTTTGGACTCCATGCAAGCACATATTTTTCAGAATATGCTATATCATACAACCCCTATGAGCAATCAAAATTGGAAATCACAGCTAAATCACAGAATCATAAAAGGGTAAGGTTAGAAGGAACCTCTCAAGATGTCTGGTCAAATCCTTCTGCTCAAGTTGGGTCAGGTAGACCAGGCTTCCCAGGAAAAGCCATGTATGTAGAGAAATTTTTCACTCCCTCTGATATTAAAGGAATTTTCCTCTTCAGAAACCCTTATTAAAACAAAACAAAACAGCATCCAGTGACTTTAGTTACCTGCAAATACCAAACACAAATCAATCAGTCGTCTCATCTGAAGAGCAGCAAAAATACACTAAGAATTCCCAACAAACTCAGTGAAGTCTGACAGAAGATGACTAAAGCAAAGACACATGGAAAAACAAAGACACATGGAAAACAACATGGAACTGGTCTCAGACAAACTTTCAGTGGTTTACTTTCTTTTAACTCATGGAAACATATCTGCAGCATATGTAGCTATATTGAGTAGAGCAACTGGAAATAATTCCCAGGCTGGAATTGTCAGATGCCCTAATAGCAGAGGAGATTGAGAATTTTTGAATTTGAAATGTTACCTGGGACTTGATGCCCATTTGTGCATTTGTCTTCATACATTCAGAATGACAGTTTCTGCTCACCATAATACAGGCATAGGAGGAATTGAAAAAGCAATTAATTAAACAATATGGAGGAAGGGCGTAGGAGTTTCCCTAAAGTTATTGGGGAAGGTGAATTTTAAATATACTACGGAATAAAATTACAACTTTCTATATCTTGAGAAAATATATTTCTCCCTCAAAAAGGCTTACATTTTCTCACCTGAAGTGCCAAATGATTTACTTAGCAACTGATTAACTTTTAATTTCATGATCTCTAGCCAATATTTCACCTAAAATAGAGAAAATTACCATTGTTCTTATTAAAGATCTGGAGATTTACTCTTTTGCTTTCACAACTCAAGGACTATAATTATAATTGAGATGTCAATGAATTCTTCTGTATCTACCATGCAGTATAATATTTCCTAAGTGAATTATAAATAAAGACTTTATATTACTCCTAGGGCTCTCTTCAAAGCCAAGTTTCCTGAGGTGTCACTTTATTCCTGGAAAAATCTTCCCTTAGCAAAACAGTGACTAATCTCTAGCATGTATGCAGTGATGTCTCTTCCTCATTAAAATAGATGTTATCTCTACCAATAAAGCAGCTTATCCCTGCTTCTCTCCTCTGGACATGAAATACCTCTGCTGCTGCCATCAGAACATTGCATTCATGTGCCTTTGTCTCAAAGAGATGACATGCTTTTTCCACTAACTCATATTAAAGATAAAAGGAAATAGATTTTCAAGTATGTGAAGGACAAAAATTTAATCTGGAATAATCAGCAGAGATTTACCAAGAGCAAATCATCCATGACCAACTCAATCGCCTTCTATGATGAAATTATGAGCTGCATCCCCTGGACCAGGGGAGAGAACTGGATATGATCCACTTTGGCTTTCATCAGAATTTTGACACAATCTTCCACAGAAGCTCAGAAAGCTGAGAAACTATGATCTGACTGAACTGTGAGATATATTGAAAACTGCCTGGACACTGTGGGCTCACAGTAATCAATGGCTCAAAGTCCAGACAGCAGTCAATAACACAGTGAAAATCAGGGAGTTTAGTCTGGGTCTGACATTGCTCCTCATCTTCATCAGCTACCTGGGCCATAAGGAAGAATGCCCTTAGTAGAAAATGCAAGGACAGTACCAAGTGGAGGAAAAGTTGAAACATTGAGCAGTAGCGTATTAATTCATTGCAGTTTGAGAAACCTGTGAACTAGAGCAAGAGGAATTTCCCCAAGCTTAATAAGCAGAACTGCAATGTTCTGCACTTGGGGAGGAATAACCTCACACACTAGTACAGCTGGAAAGTTGCTGCCTGACGGACAGTCCTGCTGAAAGTACCAGGGACCACAGCAGGTGCCAATGTGAATATGAGCCGTGGTGCAGTCTCCCTGGGAAGCTGGAAAGCCAATACTGGGTCACACTGAGGAATGCGTGGCCAGCAGGTCAAGGGAGCTCCTGCACTGGGGAGACCGTGTCTGGAAAGCTGTGCTCAACCTGGGGCTCTGCCACTCATGAAGGTCCATGAGGGGCTGAGTAAGGTCCAGCAGAAGGCTGTAAGGATGGCCATCGCTTGGCCCCTTAGAAGAGATTGAGAGAGCTGGGCTTGTTCAGTCTGGCAAGAGGGAGAGCTAACAACAGCCCATAGCTACTTGAGAGGCAGCTCCAGTGACCACAGAGACAACCTCTCATCAGATATGGCCAATGGCAAAACAAGGGCCAACAGGGAGTGGCTGCAGTTAGGAAGACTGAAGGGCATTAAGAAAAAATTCTTCACTAGAAAGATAGTTGGGCACTACAGCATATTATTGACGTAGGAGGAATCTCAAGCCTCAGAGATTTTCAAGGTGGTCAGACAAACAGATCTAGACTTGCTAACAGTCCTGCTTCAAGCAGAAGGATGGACCTGAGGGCCTCCAGGGGCCACGTCCAAACAAAATTTTAATGATTTTGTGAAAAGTTTTGAAAGAAGTCACACTGACAAGTACAACTAGCTTTTTAGAGTAATGCTTAGAAGAGTTATGGAATATGCCCTCTGTCCATGCCCTCTGTTTCTTGAATAAATGTAACCAATAAGAGTAAGGACTAACCCAAAACAGTAAGATCTCCCTTCATTTTACCTACAAATTAAGTTGTATACGACAATTCTTCACCTGTTCAGGAACAACAAGCTTTCACTGAATTACAAGTCAACATGGAAAGGCAGTTTTCCATAGGCAGAATGTGGCCTAGACTTTAATCAGAGAACAGCATGGAATGCCATTCCCCTTCTATAATGCATTAACATATTTTTGTTTTTACTGTCATGCCACCTTCAACACAGGAGCTCCGAAAGAGTCCAATATTTGTTCAAGGAAAGAATCATTGGTTGAGAAAAGAATAATGAGCATTAATCTGTCAACTTTTTGGCAGCTCTCCCGTGCAAGATTTTTTTTTAAATGAGACTGAAAAGAGTCTGCCACCAAATAAAAATAAACTAAATAAAAATAAACTGCAAATCAATTTGCAGTATTTGGTTTCTTCTTCCTGACTATAAAGGAAACCCCTGGATTTGATGCCTGTCCTGGCAAATTGTCAGCTAAAAAGCCTGCCTCCTACCATGCACATTATTTAATATCTTTATATGCCAGTATTAATCCAAATGCTTAAGTGTTTTTTCTTGCTGTTGGTCAGTGATTTCAAGTAAAAAAAAAATAAGTTGGTATGTAAGCCACATAATTTGTGGGACCCACCCTATCTCCTTCAGAAGAACAGTTTTCTTTTTAATCATTGCACTTAAATCAAGCCACTCATCTTTATAAAGCTAATGAGCTACTTAGTACTGCTGCAGGCATTGTCATGCTGACTTCAAGAGTACATAAAGCAACATATTGAGAGAAAATAGGAATAAAAAAGCCCATTTGTGGTGGAATTATAAAATAGTTTATAGAAAAATCCTGGGAACTCACAGAGAATACTCAGAACTTGTAAAAATGTACTGAATTAACTGCATGTGCCCATATCAATAAATTCAAGGCAAGGCGAGGTCTCAAATACCAGCCTACACTCATCCATAACATTTAATTGCTAACATGTATACTCCATCAACAGTTGGTAATTAATATTCTCCCAGACAGTGGGAGATTAAGTACAGTCTGCAGGATAAGAGAGGTCAGGGACAGTGTGTTGTGAATGCATAAATGCAGTATAATCCCTTCTATTTTCATCCATAGGCACAAGAGTCTTCAAGAAAGCTGCTCAAAACAAGAATCAGCATTACACTCACCAGTGGCACAGAATCAGAATGGAAATCAAAACCACAGATGGTATCAGGTAGCACCAATGCTACTGGTTTGTCCTTACTCCAGAATTAGTTCTCCAGTGCTCTTTATTCTTCAGCATGTGTTCATTACGATAGTGCACTGCTCCTTCAAGGAGCAGAGTGTCTGGCATTCACTGCTGCAACCACAGCTCACAAAAACATTCCTGATAAGTCAAAAATGCAGAGCCTGGGTACTGTACTGCTGACAATGCAGCCACAGCAAGAAAGAGCCAACCCAAGTGGGCAGAGTTTCTAACCAGTTTCCATCGTGTGGCTTTCCTGCTGCAGCAGTAACATTGGCAGTACCTGAACTCAGCAGCTTTGAGCTAAGCTCAACTCATTCACCCCAGCTTGAGCAACTGCTGTAACACAGGGGTACCACAAAGTCCAGCTTTTAAAAGCCAGGGATCTTCAAAGGCTTCTCTCAGCTGCTGGCCAGCCCTGGAGTCCAGGCTGGTTGGAGCTCACAGGACACACAGAGAACAGCTCACAACCTGCCTTGGTGAAACAGAAGCTGGGGTGATGTGAAGCCCCCTCAGCAATGACAGAGATCCTCAGTGGCACCTCCTCAGGCCAAAATGTACCCAAAGACTGAGCACACCCAGGGGTCAGTCCCACAAGTGAACAGGCAGGTACAAGATTGCTCCCTCTGTCACACCAGAAGGTTTTTCTCCAGTGATGTTGGGCACAGAGGAAGTAGTTTTAACCATGTGGATATGCAATCATACAACTTCAGCAGGAGAAGCATTACATGTCCTCCCAAAGAAGAATATCCAGATCAACACAGTGTACCTTAAAAAGTAGGGCAGCATCTGAAACCAATATGCCTGAGCAGGTCTGAGTAGCAATAAAGGCGTATTTTGTCCATGATACTGATAGGAACAGTCCACTTCCGGATAATATGTCTATAATCATAACAGAAAAATACTACATGGTCCATAATCCCATCAAATCAGTGAAATACAGTAAGCAGTACATGACTGGGTTTAACTGCCAAGAAAAAAAAAGATAATCCAACACTGCTAAGCATTTTAACTTCTGGTCCTTAACACCCTGAAGAGTTTTCAGGGTGATGCCTTCAATAAGTCACCTCCTGAAGTTCTGATAATAAAGTTTTATTACTTTCCTGTAAGTAGATTTAAAAAAGTCATGCCTCTGAGTTAGGAACAAGCACCAAAAGTGCTTGATTTTTTTTCATTTTCCTTCTAATAAAATAAAAAACAGTTATTCTATGCAAAAATGGGGAAAAAATGCAACACACCCAGAATTCTGATTGGCATCACCAACTTGAGTAGCAGAGGTGAGTTTTGTTTCGCTCATAACACTAAGAAAAAGAAAAGAAGAAAAGCTATATTTCACTCAATGGAGATTGGTAGTCTCTTCACAAAAAAAAGCCCTCTCATTTAAGGTAATATGGAACATTTCTGTTAAGTCTTAAAGACCTGCCTCAGTGAAACATTAGTTTCTCAATTGGATCAAACTAATTTGACTTAAAGTAAGTGGGAGGAATGGTTTAATTAGCACTATTGAATATACTGTGCACCAGACTAGATTTTCCTCTCAGCATCAGGCAGAACTCATTAAAAAAGAGAACTCAACCTTTTGCTCATAATTACCTTTGGTAGACCAGCACTCAAGACAATTTTCTAATTGCAGAAGAGGAACTGCACAAAGCCACCATTCAAATGCATATATTAATTTAGTTTTATTTTCTGCTCAGCCTTCCAAAACTAATTATTTAACACTGAGGTTAGGAAATTGGAGAGCAAGCCTCAAGAGGGATGGGGCAGAGGGTCTCTTAAATAAATTGCATTTGAACCTTGAAAGGGAAGGACAATTCTAAAAAACAGCTTGCAAGATTGCATACGAAAAATGCCCCCCAAACAAGCCCTGTAAAGGACACACAGTTCAGCATTGTTTCTGTCATCCCACAGCTGCCTTACAAGATTGGAGAGTTACATGGCAAACAACATTCACTTCTAAAAACGAAATTAAAGACAAAAGTAAAGTTTTGTATATGGAAAAAGCAAAAGAGATTTGACAAAGTGACAGGTTCTGAGCTGTAACTACCTAGAAAATATAACTCGGATTTGCTCTGTGGCAGCCAATAGAAGACATGAAAGCAATTACTGAGATCATCTGTGTTGAAGAGAAAAACAAAACACAGAGAGAGAAGCATAAATAAGGGTTTTGAGAGTTTCCTGCTCTACATTTATTACCCATAAGGCCCACCTTGACATCATAGTACAGATATTGCAATGTGCACACAAGAAACTGTATGGGGCTAATGTTTTAAATTAAATCTTAAAACATACTTTGTGAATGCGAGGAAACAGCTTTCACAAGACATTGTTCATCATCAACTAAATGGCCATGACAAAGTTCCTTTATCAATGTCCCTACTGGGCACCCATAATCTGGATGGTATCTATTGCACAAAGGAATTCTCACACCAAGTTTAAAACTTGCTTTGACTATGCTCAGAGCACAGCCAAAGATCAAACCAAGGAGTGTTAATAGGACAAAAAGGAGCTTGACAGCACTTCTGAGAGAATCCTCAGCATCTTCCAAGACATACCTCTAAGTCTGCAGGTTTTCTAGGGAGTAATAAGCATGTTGTGTTGCATACAGGAATCCATTCCTTTGCTTAATCAACAAATCTGTGTCCTACTGTCATTCTACTCTGTAGATCTCCATAAAGCCCATTTACTGTTACTCCAGCTGCATCATAGATGGGAAGCTGCTGTCAAGAAAAACTATAAACACCTTCTAAAAAGGCCACTTTCTCTCTGCTAAATTACTTTTGATAGCATCTTGTAAATTTATTGGCATTAAATTCCTGTTCCACCGCATAACTTTAAGAATTGTTTTCTTGATAATAGAAAGAAACAAGTTAATACATTCATACAGTCCTTGTTCATTGCCAGGCGCAGCAGAATCCTGCAAACAGTAACACGGAGTACAAAGACTGATGAGAGAATCAGCACTGTGGCTGGATGATACAACTGGAAATCCTCAGATACAGCCTCACTGGAACACAGGAATCCTGTTTCTCAACAAAGCACTGCCAAAAACCCACACAAAGTCTATCTTGTACATTAACTGCCCCAAAACAGCACAAGAAAACAGAAACCTCTAACAATATACTACTTAAATTTTAGTAAATCATTTTGTCAGCCTTAAACAATCAAACTATTTTTTATTTCACCTCATTAATTCTGGTTCGTCTTTACCACGTCTTTCATAGAACCCCCCCAAGCAATCCATTCATAAAATAATTACACTGTACCATGAGAAAAACCTTGGATTTACCTGGTAAAAATAACTACTAGACAGGAAACCTATGGTTTGATAATATTTTCATTTAGTTTATCATATCCTTCCTTTAGTTGCATCCCTGATTGGGATAAAAGAGGTTCTTATTCAGATTAACATGACCAAAATCAGAAACAGACTTCTTTCCCTCAGTTAAGCAAGGTCTAAGCTTTTGATGTTCTTCTCAAAGAGACTGATGAATTCATAGTACAGAAAAACAAAGGAAGAATAGTCTTTACTATTGAGGAGTGTAAGATTTCTTCTTAAACAAAATACAGAGAAAAATGCAATTTGAGAGAACCCTGACTACATAAAAAGGTAATATGCTATGACAAAAGCATAGGATTTATATTTAGCAAAATGCATTTTAATAACTGCAATTAAATTATTATGAAGTATTTAAAGGTGAGACTTTAATATAAATGAAAAAATACCAAGATTAAAATCTAAATCATAAAAATTACTATATTTTATGGTGTTTCAGCAGAATTACATCTAGAAAAATAGTGAATTACACAATATCGTAAGCATAATTCACATGAAGATTTTCTCTACAAACCACATAAGAACCTTATGGTAGACACTAAATAATAGTCTCTAACTGAAATTTAAGTTTATCTGCAGCACCCAAGTGTTTAAAATTAATATGATTCAGAATTGTTGAAGGAAGACATCTATGCAGGACTAATACAAGACATGCATTTCAGAAGTCAAAATCCATCATCAACAAGTCAGATCTTTGCTGTGTTTCAGAGCAGCACACACATAAAAATATTGCATACAAACAGAAATATTATTTTATGGGTACCACTGTTAAGGGAAAAATATTGGTTTTTCTGTAAATGTGTCTCCCCTTTGCCCCTACAAATGAGTAGAGACACAAAGAAAAACATGTTGGGGAAAAAAAAAGCCACAGAGGCATATAAAAATAATTATGATATGAATCTTCTCACATGTAAAGGCCCATAGGATTTCTTAGTTCTGATGAAGCTCAGAAAAAATCATTCAGTCTATTAACCTCTTTCAGAGTGAAGAATATGAAATGCCTGAGAAGCAATCAACACAATTTATCTGGACAGCATTTTCTGCAGTCCTAAAGAACATTTCTACTCAAGATATAGAAGTATTTTTTTTAAGTAATGGAATCTTCAAATCTTCTTATTCTTCCTTTAATTTATTTATTTTTAAAATCTCTTCATCTCTCCTAGGGGTTTTCCCCATACAACCTTATGTAGAGGGCATTTGCACACTTCATGGGCATTGTAAATTATGGACAACATCAGGGAGGCAGGCCAGACCCAGGGTCCTCTGGCTGCATGGATGTACTAGTGTGACATCCCAGTCCAGGTGGAAAAGTCACAAAACAGGGTGGAGAGGCATAAGCAGCACTCTGGAGGCCACACGGATTTGGCTGCTGAGCCCTGGTAGGAACAAGAGGGCCAGAGGGATGAACCTTCACTGCCTGCTGCTCCTGCAGGCTCTGGGAGTGTGGGAGCAGCTGCCTGTGGAGATGTATGGGCACTGCCAAGCTGGGAAGTGCTTTGGCCTGTCACTGGGTCAGTGTGGCTGTCATGGGTGGAGACGCTGCCTGTTCCCTGCCTATTCACCACCTGGGCATTGGGAGGGCTGCCTTTCACCCATCTTTGCATCCTGCCCCAGTGCAGCTGGGGCTCTCCCCTGGAGACCAACTCCTCCCTTGCACCCCTGCAGCAGGTGGGGATGCTGTGTGAATCCACACAACACAGGTAACCAGGCTGACCACCAAACCACGGCCAAAATGCAGAGAGTAGATTTATCATCTGCTTACCTCACTGACAGTGCTGGGCAGCACAGACACACAGGGATGCTGGCTCCATTTGGCTCAGTTCATCCCAGCTACCAGAGACACACAGGGATACTGGCTCCATTGGGCTTAGTTCATTCCAGCTAACAGAGACACACAAGGATACTGGCTCCATTGGGCTTAGTTCATCCCAGCTACCAGAGACACACAGGGATACTGGCTCCATTGGGCTTAGTTCATCCCAGCTAACAGAGGCACACAGGCTCTGTTTGGCTTATTTCATCCCAGCCAAGGGCATGGAGGGCTGCCAGCCCCAATAGATCAGAAAGCTTTGCACACACTGAGTTTTTCACAAGGCTGCCCAACACAATTTCAGTACTGCCAATAGTGTGAAGATACTATCAGCTCCCTGCTAACCATTTTATTTTACTGCCAAACCTCCAAATCACACCTACTTTTTCCATATATAAGAAATATAAATGTTTTTTATATAACCATTCCCTTCTAAACTCTAATTTGCACACCTGCCTGGTTCCTATCCCAAACTTCTCCGAAGGTTTTGAACCCTGACTTTAACTCAACAGTTCTGACTAAATCTCAACCTCAGTTCTTCTCCAAGGACTCTTCACCGTGCTCTCCCAGGTCATGGCAGGCCTTAGCAGAACCTCTAACTCCCTGCCTTCACTAAATGATGAAGAGGAAGAGAGAGAAATTGTCTTCATCACTTGCCAGTATGTGGGCCCCTACATTGCTCTGCTCTCTTTGCTCTTTTTGCTTGTGCTCCAGATAAGAGCACAGGACAGGGGAGGAAGGAAGATGGATGAGTTCAGCACGCTTCAGTTGCAGACTTCATTTGATGCTTCTGTCTCTGAAATTCAGCAAGCAAGGCAGCAGAAGGAACTTTAATAAAAAAGAAAAAAATTCAACTAGACTGGCTTCAAAAAATGAGACACAAACTGAAGGTACTTGTCCTGATTAACATCCCATAGACTTAAAAAAATTCAAAAGTTACCCACCTCAACCAGATATTCTGGAAGCAAGTGTCAAACTTAGGTCTCAGGAGAATCAAGCAGGCTCATGGTGGGACCCAAAAATATAGCCAAAAGCAATACTTCATGAAGCACTTTTCACACAGATCTGTTTTCATCCACAGAGCTGTGCTGTTTAGTGCCCCCCTGCCTCTGGCAGAAAAGGATGATAAAAGAAATAGCACAACATTTAAGAAAACAGGGAAGGAAAAAAAAAACACCAAACCACTTAACAGAGCAAAACTAAGACACCTGGTGAGAAACACTGCAGAAGCAGTGCCCTGAAAATTGGTTCAGACAGTTCCTTCCTCTGTATGCTGAAAGGCAGCTCTCTGTCATCTTCAAGGGGCATAAAATGGCTGCTGCAGATACCATTTTTCAACAGTAAGGTATGACTAGGTCAGATGTGGCATTAAAAACAAAAAAGGCTAAGAGGGAAGGGGGGTGGAGTTTCATCATATCAAATGTTTGTCCTGTTCAGTTTGTGAAAACAATATGTACATTAAATTTCAATATAGCACCTAAAAGTTGGGGAAGGTATAACTGAGGAAAAAAAATTAAAACGACAAAGAACTAAAGAGTTGAATTTTTGTACAAAAATTGAGCTTGCTAATGCCTGTGTAGAAAAAAAGTCTTTTGTTAATGATAACAACAATGCAGGCCAATAAATCAATGAAAAGGACAACTGGTGGAGAGTTTACAGAATTTAAACTAAAAAGAGAACCCCCACAGGGAATTAATCAACTTTCCCTGAAAAATGTTCACCATTTAATACCATGTTATGTACAAAATATGCCATTAAAACTTTTCTAAGTTATCTTTAATTCAATATCTGTATCAGGTAAATTTTTTTATTTGTGGATATCTTTAAGAATTTTATTTTTGGAATTTCTAACATACTAGCTTCTAGTGTTTTAATTAAACCTCAGTCAAGTAACAGAACTAACATCACTTTTTTCAGACACAATGAACATTGATATGCTGTATATATCATTCCTTTCAGTAGTCAATCAGAAAGTTGGGCATCTGAAATGTGAAGTAAACATACATTTGAGATAAAACTAGAATTGGTAGATTTACATTTTAGTCACAATGCTGCACTTCTATACTGTATAGAATATACTAGTGTTTTTCCCATTTTCAACAGTATGTGCTTCATTTCACTTTTAAATTTACTGGTGTTTACTCTTGTAATTCAGAAATAAAAATATATAATTGCACAGGAGCACTCGGAATAAATTCAAGATAATTTTTTGGTAGAAACATGGAGAGAAATAAAATTGCTGGCTTCTAAGAATGGTAAGCACCTCCCTATTTTTGGTGGACTGACCCTGACTGGATGATGATTACTCACCAAAAGCTGCTCTGTCATCCTCTCCTCAGCTGAGCAGGGGACAGAAAGTACACCAAAAGGCTTGTGGGTCTAGATAAAGGCAAGGAGAGATCACACACCAGATACCACCACAGGCAAAACAGATGCAGCCTGGGAAAACTGATTTAATTTATCACCAATTAAATCAGAGTTGGATAACAAGGATAAACCTCCAGTCTTAAAAACTTCTTTCTCCTGCTCACTCCTCCCTTCTTCCCAGGGTCAATATCACTGTCGACTTCTCTACCACCTCTCACCCATCCATACAGGAGGACAGGGAATGGGAGCTGTAGTCCCTTCATCAAATGTTGTCTCTGCCACTCCGTTGTCCTCAGCAGAAGGACTCTTCACACTCTTCCCTGCTCCAGCATGGGGTCACTCCCATGGAAGACAGGTCCCCATGAACTTTTCCAGTGTGGGTCCTTCCCACAGGCTGCAGTTCTTCAGCAACTACTCCAGTGTGGGTCTCTTTCCATGCAGCACAGTCTTTCAGGAACAGGCAGCTCTACTGTGGGTCCCCTTCAGGGTCACAAGTCTGGTCAGCAAATCTGCTACAGGATGGGCTCCTCTCTCCACTGGCCCACAGGTCCTGCCATGAGCCTACTCCAGCATGGGCTTCCTACACAGCCACAGCCTCCTTTGAACATCCACCTCCTTGGGTGTGGAGTCCTCCAGTGTAGGGGGATAGAATATAAGAAAATAAAGATAGTGTGGAAAGTAATCTTACCCCTAAGGAGTTGCAGCTGGGCCAATTATCAAAGATTAGGAGCAGGCCTGACTCTAAGAGGCCACAGCTGTAACCAGTGAGAAGAAGAGTGCTATAAAAGAGTGGGGTGGCTGGTTGAGGTGGGAATGGGTGCTTTGTGGAGAGGAGAGAGTCAGTGCTCTGAAGAGCTGCCCATTAGAAACAGCAAGAAGCTATGAAACTTTTGTGGTAGGAGACAACAGTATGGAACCTCTGCAATAAGTTGACAACACTCCAGGGGCTGCAGGTGGATCTCTGCTCCCCTCTGGAACTCCACAGTCTGCAGGGGAACAGCTGCCTCACCACGGTCTGTGCCAGGGGCTGTGGGAGAATCTCTGCCCTGGTGCTTGGAGCACATCCTCTCCCTGATTCAGCCTGGCTGAGGTCTAATTCACTGGCAGCAGCACATTAAGACTCTGAGATCTGAGTTCTGATTGCAGTGTGTTAATTTAGGATGGAATTCTTAATCAGTTGTTATAAAAATTAGTTCTCAACAACATTCTAAGTAAAATATGGCTTCCATTTTTTCTCCCAAAACACAACTGCTTCTGATGCTTAATAATTGTGGTGTCCAGTGTGCCCTGCCATTGCTCTCCTTTAGACTTAATCACTGTATCCACATACACAAATTGTTCTGAGACTAAAAGCCCTGCAGCTAAATGCTGAACCATTCCAATACTCCTTGATAAATAAAAGACACACTACAACAGATGTATTACATTTGGGTGGCCAGTAAAATTCATTCCTTTGCTGAAAAGCCACAATCTGAAAGATTGCGTTTTCTAACAGAATGGCTCTTGTGTCATTACACAAGTAGTATATGTAGCTCTGGAAAATAAGTTTGTTCAGGAAGAAATGAAACCACAATATAGGAATGAGAAGAATGAAAATAGCAAAAGGATTTCACATTATGCTATGAACATTACAATGTTTTAATCTATCCTGCTAACAGACAAGTGTGCAAATGGGGGACAGAGGGATGAGTGTTTAGCTTTGATTAAAAGACCTCTCAGAACAAACTGAACTTCACAAATGTCTGTGAGACAGCATGAATTTTAAAAATAGATTCAGGAATATTTCAGACACAAAATGCAATTTATCGTGCTACCTGAAAAATCAACAACATAGCAGCTGTTGCAGACTAGTTATTTTCAAAAGCTGTAAATTAAAATGGCAAGAAATAACCTCTGCCACAAATACAGAAGACTTGCAAGGAGCTATTTCAAGTAAGACCAAAAAATTACATTTTGTTAATAGGAAAGAAATCTCATATAACAGCTAATGAAAATGAAAACAAAACCATGACCAAGGGTGTTTAATTTGTCTCTTTATTAAAATATGCAAAATGGATTAATAGCTATTTTATTTAGCTTTTGAAACTACAATTTTAATACTGTTGTGATCTCTTTCAAAACCTAAAAGGAATGCAAACTTAATAGTGCTCCTCTGATCAAGTTATGTTCAATTACACATGCATGATAGACCCATTCACAGTTAACAGAAATGGAATTAATTTTGCCAAAATTACAAATTGCAAGCTACCATCTCTACATGTCATGGATTTTCATTTAAAAAATAGCCCTTCTTGTGAGAAGAGTAGCCAGCTAAACAAGAGCAGATAAAAGAAATTCAGGAAGGAAATAAAGAAGGTGGGAGAAAGGTAGAAGGAGGCAATCTATTAAAATGCTACACTAAACCAGTATGCAAGTAATTTTCCTGGTGAGAAGATCCAAGAGAGAAGAACTGGGACTGGAATTAAAAGTAATTGTGTCCTGCTCTGTGACAAATGTTCTATTAACTTTGTAGGCTTCAGAGCAATTTTAAGGGCTGCAGAATAGTGAGAAGATAAGAATCCTCCCAGCCAAAACCAAAACCAGACAATCTTGCAGATGAAAGTGCTGGTGAAAATATAATTGCAAAAGTTGGCAGATTTTTACACATTCAGTAACACTCTTTTGCTGAAATGAGTTCTTGTCACACATTTGAATCCTGCACAGGAATGAAATTTTCACTGTGGCACCACAAAAAGGTCTGGTGTTTCCAACCAGAGAACTCAAGAAATTTATGGAGCTCCTGCATATCAGGAAGACCTGGACTTTTAGAGAAAATTGAGACCAATATTTCTGTTGCTTTGAATTATTTATCAAAGCAGAAAAAAAAATTTAAAAACACCCAAACCACTTATAACTATCAGTTTTATGTGTGTAGGTATTTGCCCACCCTCTTGCATAAGAATCTCCTTGTATGAAAAAGCAAACAAGCAAGGCCTGGAAATAGATGAAAGATGAAGCCTTTCCACACCTCATGAGGGAGCAGCCCTCAGGAGCAGGACAGGTGGCAGCTCAGCAGAAGCAGCAGGTCCAGGACAGGTAGGAAAGTCAGGCTGCCATCCAGCTGAGGACACATCAGAGCAGACCTGGGGCAGACTTCTCTGCTGCTTCCCTCAGATGTCCAGAGCAGGAATCTGGTATCATTGGCCTCTTTTCTCAGAGATCTGGGATGAAGACTGCAAGCAGCAGCACTAATGTGCTATTTGAGGCTATTCCCTGAGAATGAGGTCTACCAAGAAGACTTCTTGCAACACCTCCACTGCACACCTTTGTAGGACACTACAGCAAACCATTGAATCTTGGTTCAAACCATGATGCCTGGACAGCTGCAAAATTCTTGGTTGCACCAGTATTGACAGCAACTAAGTCCAATGAATCTGGTGTAAAACATGTAAAAAAAAATACTGTGAGCAGCCACGTTCTTTCATTTCTCCTCACCAAGATAGCTGGGAATCTCAGCTGGCAATCTCTGTGGAACTGCCCACAGAGCATCCCAGATGAGCCAGGTTCAACAGATGGGCTACTCTGGTTATTATGTCATTTGGATAACAAAGGTCTCAGGGAGGTCAAGAAAATGCTTTCCATGACTTTGTAAAGGAGAGTTCAGGCAATATTTTAAGGCTGTTCATATAGGTGCTACACGTGGAATTGAGTACACTGAAAATGCAGAATGAAGGGGAGTTGTTTTATTCCAGACAGATATATTGCAAACTTAAAGCATACCATGGCACTCAGAGTTGGGTGACAAGATATTTTCCCTAATGTGCACTTCAATAAATTCATGTACACATCAGAAGAGATTGACAGTGTTTCCTTTAGATGAATACTTTAGTAAACTGCACTTAAACAGAAACACAATATACCAATTACTGGGGAAATTCTTTCCAAAATGTTTTAGCATTCCTTTTGAACAGCCTGGGCATAAAAAGAAACAATGAACTCAGATCAATTTATAGCATTTGAATTACACTGCAGTATTTCTTGGGCACCAGAGCATTGTTGTATAACTGCATAAAATCAGAACCACAACTACAGCAACTACAATGCACTATTCTCTTTGCATCATCTCATTTATTGCATTTCAGCATTGGAAATCAAACAAATGAGAGCTCTAATCAATGAAGTGACAGTGCTAATCTATCTCTTCATCTGGATTTTGAACAGTGTACCTCCTTAATGATTACAGGCTCTCAACTTTACTGTTACTCAAAAAGCATGCATGAGATAGTACATTAATTGTCATCTGGAACTGTCCCTGTACACCAAGTGTCTGTTCTATAATTTGCTTTGAATTACAAAATTCTGAATTTGAATTCTCACTAACAGAGAAAGTACAGTGCATAATGCAGCAAAATCTCTAATTTTTTAGAAGTTTACACTCATTTCCTAGTGTTATGTCCAACTGATAATTAAGCCTGGAATAACAACACAGCATTACTGGGCTGCCAGCCCAAGTACTGTTTAGTAGATAGGAAGCTAATCATCTATATGTGGCTCCCAAGTGTGCTCCATCAGACAGAACTACGGTCTAAAACTCAGGACACCTGGGTTCACCTCCTGACCTTGGGCATTGTGCTTCCCATGAATGTAGAATGAAACTAGAAATTGTCTACTTTTGAGAGATAAGATTAGAAGAAGGCAGGCTAAACAGCAAGTAGGCTGCTACACTTTGTTAGCTGAAACACCCCTTTTCACTTCCATATAAAACATCACCAAACTTCAGACCATTTCCATGCTGCATCTAATCAATTCCATGCTTCAATTGCTTACAGCTTCTGCTCTTCCCTTTTGCATTCAACTCCAATGAGGTATCAATTCAGTTTTTCTGCACCTCTCCCTCATTCCAGAGGGAGCCTGACTTCTTCCATGCACAAGATGGAAAGACTGACTTCCTGGGGGTCACCCATTGCAGTAGGATAACCACACCCTTGGTTACAGGGACTTAGGAACGTTTGCACCAAATGAGCCCCAGGACTGCAGGAGACAGAAGGGTGGTGGTATGGTTAAGGTATAAGCTAAGTGCCTTCCTCAAAGATGTGACTGATTTGGTCTTTACCTCCTCAGTCCTGGAGCTCTCTTCAGCAAACTAAACTCACAGCTGATCACTGGACATTCTGTGCATCCATTTGCTGAGATCCAGATTTACAGAAATGCTGATCATGCAAAAAGGTACATCCAAAGACATTAGGAAGTACATTTTCATAAGAAAAAAATAAATTTAAATAATTCAAAGTACTCTGGGCATTTAAAAGAACATACAGAATTAGTGAATGTTACAATTTTAGGTTTAAATCTCTGTACCTTGCTTCATGCTCTGCAAAATGAAAACAGTTTATTTCCTTTCATAGCATATTCTTTTCACTGCATCTCTATGATACTTGTGAAACTTATGCTACAGTAGGAAACTTAGTTTTAGAAATTGTTTCTTTGGGAGAATATTTGAATTATGCATTAAATAAGGAACTAGACGAATTATGGAGAGTTTGCTATTTTTTTTTAATTCTGGCCATTCAAATGTAACTATCAGTGCAGAAAATTCACTTCTGTTTGCTGAACATTTTAAGGTTTGTACTTCAACATTATACTAATGCTGAACTAATTTTCATTTCTATATTTCCTAGTTTTTTTATACTTACACTGCCCCTGTGCTGTCCTAGAGCTCAGCAAGCTTTATATCACAAGAAAAAAAAGTATATAAAAGGGCATAGAAATGAGAAATCTTTTTGGAATATTAGAAACTACTGAGTTTAGTTTCAAGTTCAGATTGAGCTTTCACAGTAACTCACATTTTATGCGCTCCTACTCATCCAATCTCAATTAAAACTTGTACATTTGCCAATAAAGATTTTGAGATCAACAGTTCATTTATCACATTTGCTCGAGTTACTCATGTCTAAATTATATGTCCATTCCAGCTACTTACCACACAGCAGTTGGAAGGACTGATTAAAGACCATGATTTCTGTTGCCAGTGAAAACTATGATAAAAGCTCTTAAAAGAAGGAAGAATTGGATCTAGTGCCATGAAAATAATGTGATGGAATATAGCAAAGTTTTCAAATCTCAAGATGAAATTATTTTCCAATATGACAGATGCACTTGCTCTGATAAAAATTAAATTATAAAAGTGAGAGCCTGGCTTGCTAAACACAAATCCTGTGAGTTAAGAAAAGACAAAACAGCAATGTACATGCTTAAAAGGATAATGTTAAATATTCCAGTAGCCAAAAAAAAAAAAAAAAATCAGTTTGCTTTTAGTTTTCCAAAGAAATGTTGTCTTCATGTTCAGAATTGCCTTGAAAAATACATACAGGAACACATGGCAGGGAGCAAGGAATTAATATGCAACAGGAAACAAAACAGTGTGCTGCAGGGGTAAGCATTCCTGTGATCATACTGATAGAGTAGTGCAAACCTGCTTGCTTCAGAAAACTCAGTGCTCAGCTGTGAACTACTCTTCCTTCTTGCTTGCAAGACTAAAATGTTTGAAATCTAGCTCTTACTTTTTTTGGTTAAACTGGTCACGCCTTAAGCAGCTGCACAGCACACCTTAAAGAATATAAACCTTTCATCTACTTTGGCATAAGCTCATACTGAAATGGCTGAACACTTAAGCAAAGAGGAGAAATCAAAGAATTATGTGACTCTCCAAGAGAGATTCCAGGATAAAATGAAGTCCTACAAGATTAGGAGAATTCACACAACCTGTTCAGGGAAAACTCTCAAGATATTTGTAAATGAATGCCCTGAATGAAAAATGCCTTTTTACTTTTTTTCTCTCTGTAGAGGTAGAGGTATCAGGAGGGAATAAAATGCACTCACCCAAGAAAGTGCACATCTTGAGCATATTTTTATTATTCAAATAGACATTTTCTGACCTACACCCTCAGTTTCCTATACTTAGCAAAGTTGCTCATGGCTTCACTGAAGTTTCTGCCTGCATAAGTAAGCATGTAGAAACAGCACACTAGGAAAGTTATGTGGCAATAACAGCTATGGAGGATAGCTGAAAACCATCCAGTAAAAAATTCCTGATTTTAAATGGAGCACATGGCATTTTAGTAATCAGGTCATGAACACAGACTGTTTAAAGAAAGGTGTGCCTATATGCAAGCTTTTCTGCATGGTTGTTTGGTTGCTTGCTTTATCTTTTTCCACAACAACAAAAAAACCCTAATCTTAGATCCCACACTTGGTTAAGAAAATGTCTATTTTAATAGTTACTCTTTGTTACTGTCTCTATTACTGTGTGGACAAAGTTATGGTAACAAACTCAGAAAAGCAAGTGCTCATTTATCAAGTTTTTGGGATTTATTTTTGGTGAGAGGATTTATTATTTGTCAAATAACATATGGCATTGTTAGATTATTTAGTCATTGGTCCAAATATACTTTTCTAATATTGTTCTTTTTTCATCTGCCAGTAAGGCATTAGTTGTCCACCTCCATGCTCAGGACTCAAAACTATGTTTACTGTACTGGTGAAAGTTTTGGCATAACATCAGTGTGAAAGTATATTTATATACTCAAATATTTATATGCCAAAGTCCTGAAGGCAAATACAGACTATGAATTATACTGTGGATGCAATTACAGTGTCCTTAATTCCATGTTAAGCTGTGACCCAAGTACAATTATCTGGCCTTTCTCTCCTCCCCCCTCCAAGTTAAAAATGAAGGAAACCAAGCATGGAGACCCAAATAAGTTGGAAAGGAAGAGCAGCACCCCAAAGCCCCCCTTCTTTTCAGTCCAGACAGACAATGTTTAATAGTGTATTTAGAGAAGTAACTGAGCCATTTGAGCAATGTGGGAAAAGAACCTCTTGGCAAGGATGAACTGCATCTACAGCCAGTAGACTTTGCTGGTAAAGTCAGTGTAGATTAGATCTACTTATCTCTTTCTTTACCAGACTTCTCCTAACTTTATTCTGCACTCTCCATGAGATTCTTATATTTAATTCAGATGTGAAATCACCTCTTGAAAGTGGGACTGAGCTGCCTGATAGAAAAGATGTATGCCTTGCTTGGATCCCTTTTTTGCAAAGGAAGTATCTGGGACTACCTGCAGTCTCAGAGGAGTTTGGTCAGCTTTTAAAAACTTAATGCAAAACCAGAAGAGAGGAAGGAGGAGGGAAAATGTGCTTTTTTCCCATGGGGTTTGATGAATACATCTCAACCCAAATTTCCATCTCAGCAGCATGAATTAACTGAACAGTAGCATTTTTGAGCAAAGCAGGAATTTGGACTCATAGGAAAATAAAATCTGCAGTTATAAATTGTAACTGGAACTAAGAAGCCAAGTGAAATGGAGATGTCTAAAAAATTCCTACAGAGTGAATCATTCCTTCCCTAAACACTCCATTCAGCAAGTAAATAAGAATGCAACATTACACTCTAAATCTTTTCCCTGTTAGAAAGTTTCCTCAAGATTTTGATATTGGTTTTGGAGAGAGAGAGGTGTCTCCTATTTCATTTTCCTTCTTCAGATTATATGAGATTTGTCTCTTTCCCAGTCAACAAAAGGGTCTTTCTGATAACATGAAACCCACTGGTAGCATGCAACAAGCAAATTAATCACATTCATATGAGTGTGGTTTGATTCAGGCTTTTGAACTCAGATAGTAAGAAAACCTTAATCCTAAAGTAACAAAAACCCAAGGGTTTTACTATTTGGAGAGTGGAGGTTTCAACCAAGGATCAATGAATCAATGCCATTTCCAGGTTCTCTTTAAGTAATTCAAGCCTTTAAAAGACCATATGGGATCTCCTAGAATAGAAAAAAAAATCAACTAAATCCCCTTCTTCTTAACTCTTGTTAAGTCTTGAACTACAGATAGATGAACAAATCTCTTGTAACTTAGTCACTGTTGCCAGTGTCTCAGGATATTTAAAAACATGCTCATACAGGTAACAATACATAATACTCCATTTTTTGTTATGTCTTACATATTTTGAAGAAATTAATTTCATCAAAGTAAACCTGATGTTTTGTCCAGGAGAGTTAATGCTCCAGGAAAGGTCAAAATTTGCTGTAATCTTGTAATAAATTTAAATATATTTTCCCAGGTCTTTAAGGAAAAAAATAAAAGTAACATAAAAACAGATTTATTGTTCTATTTAAAAAACATTAAATCTCAGGTTTATTTAACATGTCATCCAAATAGAAGGTTAGACTACTGTAAACAGGCAAAATTGAGATTTCCCAAAATATAGTGTGCAACATCTCAAAATAGCTTTCCTCATTGCTATAATTTGCATTTAAGTATTTTCCAAATAACTTTTCTTATATCTCTATGTTTTTACTGATAAATCTGGATAAGGACAAGCACAAGAAGCACCAGTAGAAGTCAGATACTTAACAAGACTTGGATCTCATGCCTTAGATGTCTACCCCCTGCTGAAAACAATGTCAGGCATGGAAATTTGTTCAAGAACACATGACAGGGTTCTTAAAATAGATCTAGACCAATATAAGCCATACACGATATCACAGTGTTATAAAATACCTAATTAAATGAACATTCTTAGCTATCTTTAGCACAGAGAGATAAAGAATTAAAGTTTACCTTACATCCATTTTCTACTCATCCTTCAAGAAAAAGAATTAATTATGTGGCTGAAAAAATAATTTTATATAGAACTGTTGCCTTTTACGTTCATGAAAGAAGAAGGGTAAATTTTGAAAGAAAAAGGAATAGAGGGAATTTTTAGTGCATTTCCCATTGTACAAAACCAGTGATCAAACAGAAATAAACTGCTTGGCTCCAGCATGTCCAAACCTACCATTACAGTGAGGTGGAGAACTGGGGAAATCATTTCTATTCCCTGCTCATGAATCATGTGCTAAGTCCTCTTTAGCTTTTTCAAGGACTCAGAGACTTTGTTTTACAGTGTACAGACTCAGGAAAATTGGCTATACCTCCCTTAATCATGGTTTGTACCCTACCTTCAGCATGGAATTGTATTTATCTCCCCAAAGCTGGAAAATAAGGCTAATGCCACAATAAAACACATCCACATACAAGCTAGGGTCTTTCATTTGTTTGTCTCTACTAGAAAAAAAAAAAAGTTCATAAAGTAAAACTTGTGGGTCCTTGCAGACGTTAATCTTCCCTTTCAACCATGTTCTCCCCTTTTCATATCAGTACATTAGTAAGTGCCCTGGATTGCTCATTAGAGTAATGGTCTCTCCAGACAGCTCAGAAAAAGCTTGAGTTAAAAGCAAAAGAAGCATTTTACCAAATAAACTAGCAATGTCCAAGATCTTTCTTTATGGAAAATATTGGGTTATGTAAAGGTTCACATCTAACACCATAAGGCTTTCTGTTACCTTAATGCATAAGGCAATATATTTTCCTAATATTTGTATTCAAGACAATAATTAGAGTGGAATAATATTTCAGCTGTGAGACTATTTATCCATGCATCATATTTTTTTTTAAGTTCAACACAACTGAGTAGTGATTGACAGCAATAATACATATTGGTCACTAGGAAGTTATGCAACAGCTTTCTGAAGGTAAATCGGCAGACACACAGAACCACCATCAACACCAATTAGTAGCAGCCTGGTCATGTGTTTGTCTCATTGTAAGTGGCACTCTAAGGAATTCTGGCTGCAAGTCTAAATGGTTGCATTCAGAACCTTGCAAATGTAGCACAGAACATTTAAAGTAAAATGGTAACTTCTTCAGCTTGAAAAGATCCTAGGGAGTGAGGGCAGAGCAAGGTTTACATAGCCACGATCTGCTCAGCACAGAATATAATGTTAGCTTTGTATTCCACTGCTAATTTTACAGCACCAGCAGTGCCATTCTGCACTGTTAAATTTATGGCTGATAATTCAGCACAAACAACTAACACATCCATTTGTTATGTTAGCCAATAGAAGAACAGGCAAGTGGGTGCACTTAAAACTTTACAGAATAGGAAATTAGGTTCAGAGTACCCTGATGTCATAAAACACCTTTATGTTCTTTTCTGAGAGAAAAGGAAAAGTATGTCAAAAGCATTAACTGACCTTGTGAATGCAAAACCCCATACTGGGATTACAGAAGCCTACTTTTTTTTCCCCCCTACACTTACTAAGATGTAATTATTAGCTGTAAACACAAATATCCATGACAAGTTGAAAGCTGAAATTTTTGGACAAATAAGCAAAAAGCCCGTAATACAAAGCTATATAAATGCCACTAATATTGGTACTAGCTGCATTACTTATGCTTAATAATTAACTAAAGGTTTGAACTGTAATTTAATCGACACAAGCTTTAGGTTGGAAAAATACTACTGAAATAAAGAAGATTGGGGGCTGTTTTTTGGGTTTTGGGTTTTTTTTTTTAAAGCTTTGCTTTTGTTGTCATATTTATTACAGAAAGCACTTTACCCATTTCAGGGCTGTTGGTGAATTTCAATAGCTGGGACAACAGAGATTTCTAAGGAGTTTAAGGTAAAATAGTGTAAGCTGTGATCCCATCCATCACACTTTCCCCACAGGGACAATATCAAAAGTTCAGTATCTGCCCATGGGGTCTAACTGTGATTTGGAAAATGTTCATGGGATTTTTCAGAAATCACATTTTCTTCAGTTTTCACCATTTTCACATTTTCTTATACAACAGCTTTATTTTTACAAAGTTAACTACAGCTGTGAACTGCAAGCCAATCAAATCTACTACTACCACTACAAGGTAAATTAATCAGCAAACGCCAGAAAGCACATCCATCACAGCTACTGGCTTGCATTCCAATACCTGCATGATGGTTTGATATTTATTCTTCTGATCCATCAGCTGGCACAACATGCTGCACAACACAAAGGCTACGTTCTGCATCTAAACTGTTGAGGCAAACGTAATTAAGTATATGCCTTGTTTGGCTTGACCCTCAACACAAATTCAATCCAACATCAAGACATACAACAGAAAGATGGTTCAAAGAAGCATCTTATTGAAATAGGCAGAGCAATTATTCAGCACACAATCAGCTTGATAAATTTATATGACCTATCAGAGCTGTCTCTTTAGAAACGGAAGAATTATGGGAAATTTGGAAGGCAGCGTAATGATCAGATAATATTATTTTTTTAATGCAAAAATATGCTGGATTCTATGCATTAACCTAATTGGAAAGCTATGGATGTTTCCTTTTTTTATACCAAAACAATATTATTGCATAAGAGCAACTAGCCATCACCAAAATACAATGTTTTCACAGAATTCAGTGTGATGGGACAATGACCCAATCTTCCCTGGCTCAAAACACAAACCTTTTAGTCTTTCCAAACAATTGAGTTTTTTAATTCCCTGAGCACAAAAAACTGAGGTAAGTCTTCTCTACCTCTTCCTATGAATCCATATTCATGTAATTATTTAGAGAAAAGAAAGATGAACCAATTTGGGGAAAATTTTAAAAGAAACATGACACCAGTCTGAAATCACATGTGATGAATCTCACACCAAACATAACCTTTTGTGGATTTAGACATTTTGGAGTTATAAAAGATATTCTCTTCACCTAACATTATCATTTGTACCATCAATGCTAACATGTTGTGCTCCTCAGCAATTAATTTGTGGTGCCAGACAGTGGCAACTCCTGGTTTGGTTTGCAAGTGTGGGTGTCACAGACATGATTTTTGAAAAGTAGAGGAACTTTGGAGCCAAATTTCTATTCCTGTCATTATCTTACTTGAAGCAGACAAAGATCATGAAGAAATGAGCTCTACAAACACCTGTGGGAAACATTTAATGGTCTCCACAGACACACAGGTGTAAGAGAAAGCAGAACACTGGAAAGTATTCAAGAGAGATTTTTAGATGAAAATGTAAATGTTTTGGAGAAACCAAGGCATTTTGGAAGACTGAGATTCAGAATCTAAGCAAAGAACACAGAAACCAGTAGGAACAGAAATTGCAGTAACACAGAAATATACTATAAAAACCCAAGAGTAAAAAGGGTTGTAGGAAAGGCAAAGTTCAAATAAATAGACAAGTCTCTTCAGTGTTCCAGCTGAATGCTGGTTGCAAGCAAAATAAGAATAGGGGAAATAAGGAAGCTAAATCAGGAAAAGGAGTTTGCTTTCCAAGTATAAATCTACCCTTTCTCAAGAGCTCAGGAATACTGAGGTTTCTGCAAGCCCGTTCCTGTCCCACAAACAGTGATCAGAAAAATGCAGCAAGAAAGCTGCGAGCTGGGCTGCAGCTGCTCTCAACATTGAGCAGCAAGGCAAATGAAGCCTCAGGCAATAGCACTGCACTGACAGAAAACTAAATGGAAAGTGTTGTATTAATTACCACAAAATAGATATGCTGCAGGAGTCGATGCCAGCAAGACCCTGTCATTCTCTGGTCCTAGGCTGTTAACTGTGGTTCAAAGAGCTGAGTGAATCTGCCCTGTCTCATGCTCACCACCACTAGTAAATCTTTCTAGAGAACTTTAAAAAGAAAAGTCAATTAGAACATTCTAGGTTTAAGAGGAAAATGTCACTTAACATTTCAACAGCACAACTTCCAGCTGCAAAGAATTTCAAGATCCTTTCCACTTCTCATGACAATCTTCAGTAGAAGCAAAAGCTGAGCTGGGCTAAAGGTTCTGCTAAAATCCGAACCATATATCTCTTAACAGAAGACTACATAAAACACACTAATGTATCTACAAAACAAACAAACAAAAAGATACATATATATTTAAATGCATTTGGCAGTCTTTGGTGTTGGCTTACTCAAATTCATTGCTGGACACTGCACACAGTCTTACCACTGACTTCAAAGCTCAGCAAATGGCCATGGCCTGGACTGGTTGAAGGTGTCCCATTGTTTCAAGATGTGCACAATGCCACAAGACACTTGGTTTCTGACTGGAAGAGCTGGAGGCTCCTCAAGTTCAGTAAAGAAGGAAAACAATGAAGAATGATAGAAGAAGAGAAGGGCAAGAAGTTTGTAGTTAAATTCCTATTACTTGGAATTTAATAAAACATCAGTGAAATGGTGTTAGAAAAGCCATCTTAAGAAAAATATCAAAGTAATTAGACAAAAACTGTACATGCATGTACTATGTAAAATGTCTATCATTAGATTTTGCTGGTAACAGGTCAGAATTTATCTTCTGTACATTTACAGAAATAATCTTATATTGAGGCAATGGGCTTTGCTTGCCCAAATTACTTTTTTCCAGGTACCAATGTTTTAATTGACGATTTGTTTGATAAGGCAGTGCTTCCCCTTGGCTATTCAAATTAATCCTAAACTTGGTTCCATTGGCCATGTAAAATATGTTACATTTAAGACTGAGTATTGTTTTTCGCAGTTTCAGTTGATGTCAGTGGAAGCTGGGGCACTCTCATTCCTTCAAAGAGGTTCATACATAGCTCTCAATAAAAGGTGAGAATTACCTCCAGCCTCTCTAAGTACTTGACAAAACATAAAGCTCCTGGGGGCGTGTGAAATTAAGCCAAGTACAACATTTAACATATATTATAATGAGCACAGGAAGATGCTTGTCTAAATATAATTGCCAGACAATTTTGTCCTGCACTTCAGCCCAGTGTCCCAAAATTTTCCTGTGTTCAAATCTGTGTGTCACAGGCTGTGTGCTCTCCACAATCCCATGGTACCACAGCAGTACCAAAGAGTGGGCAGCAGAATCTTTGGAGCAGACTGTTAAAGGACCAAAGCAAGAGGCTTTCCCAGAGGAGACTGACAGAACTCACACCACAAACCAATGGCTGCCAAAGAAATATCTGTAATTCATATTGGATATGCCTATGCAGATTTTACAGCAGTCAGAAGACACCATGGAGAGTTTATAGCTACTGTAAAATCTCCTTTAAAGCATATGGCTCCTGAAGAGGATGCTGAACCTTCGATAACCTTTGCATTCTCCCCTCTTTTCTGCAAGCACCACTACAGTTTACAATGTCCAAAGACTGCCAACTGTCTTAACAGAGGTCCAACTAAAATAAATTAATGAGTTCATAAGAAAAACATTGGACTATTATAAAAATATGTCAAAGTTTGAAAAAAAATGTAGGACAAAAACATACGCAAGTAGTTAAGTATTTGCTGTTCTGCTTTTCGGAGTTATTTGCCCACAGCTGAAATTTAGGCCTTTAAAAAATAATGAACCTAAGATTTTCAGTGTAATTTTATCCATACTTACATAATTAAATTCAAGACATATGAAGAGTAATTATATTTAATTAATTACTAATTACTACAAATTGCAAGACATAGCACTATCTCAGTAATCATCTGAATACTACTAATGGTTTATTTGAAGTGCATTCACCTGCCTGCAGTAGCATAAAGTAATCTTCTATCTTCATCTTCAAAAATAAATTAAACCAATAAAATAAAATAAACACAAACTCAATATTCATACACCTTATTGGCAGTTTACTGAGTTCAGATGATGATCTCTATTCACTTTTCCAATAGCCTCACAGAATTATCTCTTTACTTACTTGCATGCATTTTTCCACTCAAAGATTAAACATGCTTCAAATGGTCTGATGATTGCATGAAACTGTAGAGCATTAACACAGACACAACTGTTTTCTGACAGACATCCATTTTGTTAAAAACAGATGATATCTCTCACTGGCTAAGCTCATATCTCCAAAATACAACTAAAAACTTTGATTTCTGGTTATATCAAAGATTATCCTCAAGCATACTAAGAAAACAACAGCTGGTGTTATAAAATTTACATTATTTAGAAGATATTGTGATAAGCTTCCATCGTTCCAGGGAAAAAGCCTTAAAGTTCTTCTTTTTGTCCTCCTTATAAGGTCATCCTTATTTTTTATGGTTACTGTCCATTCACTTTTTTAGAACTGATCATACTTTTTGGAAAAGTACAAAAAGTAACTTGACAAAAATTTAAAGGAATCTCATGTGGAAGCTGATATTTAAACTTTACCTTTTTCTAAGTTGCATCCATTGATTTTTCTGCAGAGAGAAAATCAACAACTCTCTCCAACTGTTGTGCTTACAAGGACAACTTAACATTAGACAGAAAAATCACCTTGCTGAAATTGCTCTTCAGAAATAACAATCCTTTGTTTCCCTGCACCAACATCAAAACAGAGACCTTTTCTTATGTACCATATTTGAATGCAGTAAATTGTTTGATGTCAATGTGTTTTCACAATTTCATGGAAAATAAACTACAAAAAATGCAACTGAGCAGGCAATGGTTGAAATCAACTTTTTGCAAGTATATGTATACCTAACCTCAGATCATTGCTGCTAAGGCAAAGGTTTCCTCAACATTTCATTTTGGAAAAAAGCTGTTTACCAGAAGACTAAAACATGAGATGATAAACTGCATGAATACTTCTATTTTAAAAATACATTTACATTTACTGACTTTCCATTTGAAGAAAAACAATCCAAAAAGCGTAACTGCTTGAAAACCTTGCAACTGCAAACTTTTATAAATAATTGCAGAAAAAAATATGACTCTGTAAACAAATCCTCATTGGTTTTTCATGATGTGCAAATGCTCAGTGAGAAAGTCTTTGTCAGGATGAGCAAATTAAGTGAAAATAGTTATGCTACAAATGGATTTACATAGGAACACTTCATAAGAAATAGCAAGCACTACAGCACACAGGAACTGAGATGCAAGATTTATTTTCAAATTATAACCTTCTTGGTATTATTCTGGTTCTGTTCTCTTATTTACATTGATGTGACTAGCGCATTTACTCTGAAATTCTGTTTGCTTCAGAGTCACTTCATTGCTACAATAACTGCAATTTGAAATCTTAACATACTTCTCATTCTTTCAATTTTTACCTCAAACTCTCTTCTCTTTAGCATCAGGGTTTATTAATTTTCATATAACATCCATCTTCATAAAGCAACATCATGGTTTTGAGTGTCTTTCAATCACAGATTTTGAGTTCAATTTCTGGAAAGAAATTGATGACTGTTGAAAGTTTTCAAGTAAATTACATGAAATATTAAATACTTCATTCACCTTCTTGGTACGAATATAAGATGCAAACTTCTGTAAATAACAAACAGGCACCCTAGTTCCATCTACTGATCAAGCATATTCAAACAAAATTCATCACTCTCTTGCCTCAAAAAAGAGTAGTTAGATATTTGATAATATTTCAAATAATTTTGAAGATGAACTAACATAGACTTTTCAGTTAATTACCACAAATGACAATGTTTTCACTGTAACACTGTAGTGGTTAAAGTTTGGTCAGGTTTTAGTCTCTGTCATCCCAAACCACATTAAAAAAATAAAATAGTTCAAAAGGGAAAGAAAAAATTCCACATATTTAAAATATAGTGGACTACAATAAGCATATGAACATTGCAAGTTTTCACTGTGCTACAATAGAATGCATTACTGACTTATGCATTGCAAGAGACTGTAAAATAAAACACATCATAAAGGACTGCATATTAAGAAGCTTTTAATAATGTTCCATATTTAAGTTCCTGTATCTATTTTATTCATATGGTAAAATCAGAAGATTGAGACAACTTTTCCAGTTTAGACATACCACATAATTGATAGAACAATATGGATGTAGGGCATGATCCAAAGTGACACTTTACTGGACAGCAACATATTTATCTGTCTCTTGTTTGTCACTTTAATCAAAAATGAAAGATTTACTATGACAGAAATCAAAGCCTTAGGGTTGCCTAAAGTGTTTACAGACAGAAAGCAAACAGGTTTGGTTAGAGCATGGTACTAATAACGCCATGGTTGTGGGTTTGATGCTTGTGTGGACCATTCAGCTGGGAGCTGGACTTGGTGATCCTTGTGGGTGCCTTCCAGCTCAGGGAGTTCTGTGATCCTGTGAATCTCCTCACACAGCCTGAACAAGCAGCTCTGCAAATAGGCTCAGGAAGAGGTTTGTCCTCATCACCAATGGCATCATGAAAACCTGAGACCTGGACAAAGCAAGGACAGCCATGCCCAATGTTGGCAGGGACCTTTTCCCACATTCCTCACCCACCATGGGAGTGAAATTTTGAGGAATAACTGTAGGGCAGGTAGCTCTGTGTTCTGGGTCCCTCCTCAGATTAAGCTATGTGAAGGATCTGAGACTCTGCTGAGGGAAACCTGGGGTTGAGCAGATAAAGAAACCTAACCTGTGTGAGTGTGGGATGTGTAGTGAAGAGGCCTCAATACCAGTCAGATGGTGCAAGAGCAACTCTCATCACAATTCCTGGATGATCAGACAGGGAAGTTTCCTCAACATGATGGAGAACAGTGAGCACACAGCAGTTTCTCAGCTGGGAAATGTTGGAGCAAAGCCTCTCTAGGATGGAAAAGTGCAGAAATGTGACTACTTCTCTGTCTGCTCTGGGGTGTCCTGACCCCCAGGGGAGCACTGACTTTGACCCTCATTCACGGAGAAAGTTTCCTAGACTTCAAGATAAACCAGAATCCACAAAAGTGTGAAATAGATGATAGAGAATAGTTTAGGTGTATGACTTAGGTGAGAAACATAGGTTTTGGGATTTTTAGTATGTTGTGGATGGAAGCAAGATGGAGGGCACAGGGTGTCATCCTGGGTTTCTTCTTCATGCTTCTTCTTCCTTCTCCTTCATGGGTTTGGGTGGCATTTTGTAATTGGGCAGAAAAGTCCACATTGCAGACTTTTAGGGATCAGTTACTGGGTTAAAAGGGGAAATAATCTAGGTGTCAGTTCTTAATCGGATAGTTTAGTCTTAAAAGACCTTGTAACAAGAGATTGTTAGCCATTTTTTGCAGTGCTTTTCCAGTGTGCTGAGCCTGGTGTGGACAGCACGCAAAACTTTAGATAAGATAATAAGAACCTGAAGACCGAAAAAATCCAGTGCATCTCTCTTTTCTGACACAAAACTGCTCCAGGACAGCCTTCCTTGCCAGGGAGGACCCCTGGAAGGACCCATCCTGAGACCCAGAAATTGAGAAATCAACAGAGAAGTTTCCATATTCCTTCTACACCACAATAATGCATGAACAGCCCTGAGCTGCTGAAAATATAGGGAACACAGGGGACATGAGGGGTGAAAGAAGATTACTCCTCTGATGGCAGAGAAATTGCTTCATCATTGGTTAGGATCCTTCTGCCAAAGCTGTCTTTCAGTATCAGTTACTGAGATGCGGGATTCCCAATTTGTTACCGTTTCATTGAATCCTGACAGAGTAATTCAAGGACCTCACTATAGTCCAGTCAGATTCAGAATAACTGCGTGTGATCATGTAAATCCTTAGGCACAGCAGCTGTCTTCAACCTTGGTATTGAGATCAGCCTCAATTTCAACAGGCCAAAGGACAAGGAACTGCTCAATCAGCTAAAAGCCAGCAAATATGAAAGACTAGTAGGTCCAGACCAATGACACTTCAGGGGGATTTCTCAGTAGGAAAGGCTAATTAATACCTTGACTCCTTCCATCTAGATTTACCTCAGGTGGTAGGAAGCTAATTCTCCTTTGTAAGTCACAAGAACAGAGCCAACTGTGTCTTGCCACTAGCAAGGAAAAAGCTCTGAACCGACTGAGACATTGGTAGCCAATTTGCTGCATGGACTTTAGAGAAGACTGAGCCTTCTCATAATATCTTGTCATATTTGTAAACACATCTCATGTTTGGATTTGGCCAGCTGACACACATCCAGCTTGTTTCAAAAAATAGCAGGAGACAGCAGTTGAAAGAACTTGATTCTTCCAGAAGAGCCAGATGTCCATGTGAAAACCCTGTGTGAGCAAATGGGTTCCTCTCAGTTGTTGGATATGCTCTGGACTGAGGCTTTCAGTTGCTCTAGCATTTTTTTAATGCAAACTTTTTTGTAGGAAAAAGGGCTTTTGTCCTTTGGTAGGACTTTTTTTTTTCAAGTAGTTTTTATCAGCATAATCACTTACTATTAAAGCAGTCTTCAGAAAAGATACTCCCTAAAGCACACAGATATAATAGATGGTGTTAACAACTTTGTAATAAGGAAAACACTTTAAACGAAGAGATAACACATTTCTTCTCTATCATTTTCCAATAAACATTTTGAAAGCAGATACCATAGAAGGCTCTTGCTCTTCAGGGAAGATTTATGTTTCTCAATTCAGCTGGCCTTTTTGCATTGCCCATTCCACTCTTGGCCCTGGCTGAAAAATTGATTTTTATTCCATGTTAGGGCTCTGGCTGTACTGATGCGGCATGACAGAAGTACAGGCTGAACACCTGAGAGTTACAATGGCTGGATAACACCATCTAATTGTCAGTAACTACTGCTCTCCCCAGCAACCTTTCCTGTTTAACGTAGTTCTAGTGGTATTAAACGTATTAACATATTGAACAAAAGTAGTATGCTGCATAAGGTGATGCAGAGAAAAGTCTTTCAGTCTCAGGGCTGGGAAAGTGTTGTCACTGATCTTTCAATTCAGGGGGAAAAAAACCCAAACAATTCATGCTACTGTGTAGCAAACAGTCTCAAGCAGCATTTTTAGATACCCACTCTGATCTGCTTTTTAATTTGGCATGACTGATCTGATTTTGTGATTGCTTTTGGGATTCAGTGATCAGATGCAGAAATCAGCAATGCTTTTTTCTGCATTGTTTCTGCACTAATGAACTTTGACTCTGTTTACTTAACTAATAGACCAGGTATTTGATTGCCATGGTAGACAAAGTGTATTTGTTAATGCATTGTTCACTATGCATTTTCATAGAAATGGTAAAGAAAGTATTTTGTCTTGAGTTTGTTCATATTTAGAAATTGTGTCAAATTGTTGTCTCTTATTTTAAAAAAATCAGAAAAAGCAAATAATCTAGCCAGACTCCATACATGATGTCAGCAGCCCGTTTTTCAAGTGCTGGTTTTGTGATGCTTAAGCTGATCACCCCTAAAGCAGAAGATCAAGATAGTAGCTGCACTTAAAATTGATGTTTATGTCAGGTAAAAATGAGTTTGGTATTGTCATGACAGAAAATTACGTTAGCAAGAACTGTTGATGAGTCACACCAACACAAAACTTTTTCGTTCTATTTCACATGCCATTTTGACAAAGGATAAAGTTATTAAAGGCCTAAGATCTCTCAGATCATTTCATTTGTACCCATGAACAAACACAGAAATAAAAACAGTAGTAAGAACATGTAGGCTTACTAACATCAGTCATGACAGATCTAATTACTTGATAAAAATCAAGTTTCATTTATGCATAGTGAAGTGTCCTCAGGGAATTAAGACACAGCCCATGCACAAAGGTTAAAAAAATTATAAGGCAATTAAAACAGTAATATACAAAAGTCACAACACTATGCTGTATTGGAGACCATTTACATTCCAGACCAATTTAAGTCTGTAACTTTTCTTCACAAAAGACAGAAATAATCAAAAGAAAAGACAGAAATAATCAAAACTTTTTGTTCTGCACAAAAAAAAAAGAGACCAGGATGTAGTACAACACACAAAGTTGTACACTTCAGTACAAATAATAAGTTTAGCAGTGAAGTAGCATGTCTAAACAAGGACAGAAGGATCCAAATGCAGTTAAAACCAAGAACTGAGACATCAAATCTTGCAAGAGCTAATAAAAAGATAAGACCAAAGAAACAAAACCACGATGATTAATCTGACAGAGACAACCACTGTAGGTGGTTTGTCTTGTAGCTCTAAACAGTAAGAAAGCACTACGTGGCATAAGTGAGCATCTGCCTTTTCCATGTCTCCCTCAGTTGTGAAAGTGCACAGGTACTGCCACCCACAGGAGCAGCAATTTAAATAACACATTTTTCCAGCTGCAGACACAGGCATGCTGGCTTCATTCTAATCACAGCATTGCCACCAATTTCTTTTGTGGTTTAGAACAAATTAGCTCTTTGCTACAATTTTTTGCAGTTGTAAAGGGTGAAGATAATATGAGCCAATCCTAAAAAAAAAAAGTGTTTCCAGATTTATTATTCAGTAGCAGTTTGAAAATAAATACTGCTGTATAAACACTGAATTTTACTTCAGGGCTGAATGCAAACAAATAACTAGCATTCCAACTGCTATCTTCTACATGTACTTTTATTTTTTTTAAATACATGCAAACAAATTCCCTAAAGTTAATAGGCTTAACACATACTTACTGAAGGGAAACTGAGAAATTTCTGTTCACTAGCATTTAGCTTAGTCTGTTCCCAGAGTATTAGTATCAGGAGGTTATTCTTATATTTTCATTACATCAATACATTATGATATTTTTACTGACATATAAAAGAAATTATGCTATTGTGAGGACCAAAACTTGGTTCTCAACATTCCCCCAAAAAGGAAATAAACGAAGTTCTGCTACTCCAAGACTCCATACCAGACCCACTATCAAACCCCTTGGACTAACCTTAAGCCATGGGTAATTATACAAACCCTTGGTGGAAGATCAGGATGTTCCTAATCACGGTCCTGACAAAAAGCATTTATATCAGCAACAGGAATTATAGAGAAAGCCTTCCAGTCTCTACTGACATAGGATCTTTTTGCTGCTGAGAGATTTTCCAAAGAGAAAGGGAAGTCCCTCAGTTCAAGAGCCTTGCTCGTAAGTTTGTGCTGAAAAGAAGGATTCTAAGGTCTTGCCCTCCACTGAAGGAAAGTTTATAAATAGACTATGCCTGAAACTAACAGCAGTGTAAAATTAAAGAACTATACTCCACCACTACTAATCAGAGAGTAAAGCAGAGTGAATTTATCCTTTGCTTAGCAGAGTTCCTAAACTGGGGGAGAGAGAAAATTCAGCAGCACTAAAGCAGCCTTTATAAAAGCCTATGAAAATCATTAGTGTGTCACAGCTAAAACAGCAATAATACAGAGAATATCACCATACCATCTCAGAAAGCATCAATCCATTCAGAGTAACACCACACCACCTCAGAAAGCTCCAAGCAGCTGCTCTTTATTGCTTTTCAGTCCAACCCTTTATACCCCTCTTGTTCATGCATGGCACCTGTGAGCCCTCTGTACCCTCTGGGGATTGGTCAGCACACCTCAGCACTCCATGTCCCATTACCTTCAATGCTGCTCACCTGTCCTGCACAGCTGCAGCCCCATGCCCAATTACCACAAACTGTGTGCCTACATTGGTGCTGTGGTCCATCATGCTAAGACAGCAAGCTCCAGGAAATCTTCAGCACCTTGAGCTCACTCATTTCAGTACATTCCAAGATTTTGAGGATTTCTTAGGCAGACCCTTGACTGAGACAGCTGAAGCGAAAACTGAGCCTACTTATATCAAAAAATAAACTGAGCAGGTCTCAATAGGGCCATGGCCTAGACAAAGCTGGAAAGGAACGTACTCATTTGTACCAGCAGCTGAACAGCAATTAAACACATTCTGTTGGATGAGGTTGGGGTGGGGGGCCAGCTGGGGAAGAGGGATAGGGTGTAGTGATCAGGGAGGATGTAACAACAATAAATACAAAGCAAATACAATACTTTTATTGGATTATCTGCTGTGGAGCTTGAACTTCAGTATCCTGGGCTCAGTGCTGCTTGGAGCACCCCAGCAAGGAAGCAGCAGCATTCACAACATGGGTACTTACAGGCTCAGACAGTGAATGACCTGCATATGGAACACCAGGATGGAAACACTGTCTTACCACAGTAATAAAGGTGCTCAAGGACAATAAAACCTCTCCTGGGTATTTTGCACAAAAATGGAAATACACTTGTATTCCAACATAGATTCTTCAAGCATATGACAATAGAAAGATGAATGGTAAGCAGCATCTGGTTTTATGCCTGTGGAAATGAAAATTTTACCATTTAGACTAAAATAATGCTAGAAAATGGATCACTATTGACCACATATTCTGAAAGAGATTAAAGGCATGCTTCAACATCTAATGATGCAAGTATGACACAAGTGGAAAAATTTCCCCACTCCAATCATCTGATGTTCAGAGTCTCTCAAAGTACAGACAAGAATAAAGAAAACAGCTATAGATAAAACTTCATGACAGATCTAGCATGCAGGTTTCCTATGCATGGAAAGTGCTTAGACTACTTAGTTTTCCTGCAGTAGACAACTAATCCTGAAAAGAGTGTTATTTGATCAGTGTTTTTATTAGAATAAGCAAACAACCTAATTCAGAGTGTATGTCCAAGAAAGTCACAAGAAGCAGTAACTTTTTCTAAGTAACTGAAACCATTTGTTAAGTCATTCTAGATCTGACCTACATTATATCTAATGCTCTCTGGTAAATAAGAGCCAGCTGAAGCTAACAGCTTTTCTCACATTAAAAGCTGTTTCTTTATATTTAATTTCTAAGGATGACAGAAGTAGTTTCCATTTTAATTTGGCAAAGTTGTCACTCTAAAGGGCTACTGGTTTTGGGTTTTTTTTTTTCATTTGTGGGGTGGGGAAAAGGGTAAAAAATTATCTGAATTGTTTATCTATTTATTTACAGAATAAACACCTCAAGATGCTTACTAGCTATATTAGCTCAGCCAATAATACTCTCCTACCAACATACTCTTTATCAGAACAACAACTGTACTTAACAACTTCGATGAAGGCAAAAGACAGCCCCTGAAGGCAGCTTTAAAAATAAATTTCTTTTAAAGCACTCCACACAGTGCTGTTTTGCTACTACCCTTTCATTCCCTGACTTGGCTTGACACATCAGACTGCCCACTGAAATTAAAAGAACCTCAGTGGCAGAACGCTCTACCATCACTGTCTCTAAGTAACGCTAGTATGTTCCCATGATGACCACTCTTTGTCCCATTCCTGCTCAAACTCTTTTTAGAATTGATTCACTGTGAGACCTGTGCTTGCAAATAAACTTAATTGGTATTGATCACACCCACAAAGCTTATTTATATATTGACATAAAGGTATTCAGAGTACAAGTCTGGTTTCTGTGTACTGAAAAGAAGGAAGCAGCAATAAAATATACATGAACACAGATGATGAGGGTTCCTGTGCACAATTTAGAGAATGGCACATTTGGACATATAGATCACTCTGAAATACTTGAAAAAATAAGAAAAGAGAGAAAGAGAGCGAGAAAAAGTGAGGAGAAAGAGAGAAAGAGAGAAAGAGAGAAAGAGAGAAAGAGAGAAAGAGAGAAAGAGAGAAAGAGAGAAAGAGAGAAAGAGAGAAAGAGAGAAAGAGAGAAAGAGAGAAAGAGAGAGAGAGAGAGAGAGAGAGAGAGAGAGAGAGAGAGAGAGAGAGAGAGAGAGAGAGAGAGAGAGAGAGAGAGAGAAAGAGAGAAAGAGAGAAAGAGAGAAAGAGAGAAAGAGAGAGAAAGAGAGAGAAAGAGAGAGAAAGAGAGAGAAAGAGAGAAAGAGAGAGAAAGAGAGAGAAAGAGAGAAAGAGAGAGAAAGAGAGAAAGAGAGAAAGAGAGAAAGAAAGAATACTTACAAGAAGAGCAACACAAAATTCAGGGGAAATAAAAAAAAACAAGACAGCATTAAACCCTAAGGGCTAGAGGACAGAGAAGGCTCAGATTTTGGCTGTATCACTCACCACTCACATTTTTGTTTCGCAGAGCTCACACTGATCCTCCTCCTGATAACTCCTTTTGTGTCTTCTCCTCACACCTAAATTTTCAAAAAAATGTCAAGAATCAAAACAGCATATGCAAGAGAGACACAATTTCTGCCTGTCTGAACCAAAGCTTTGGCATGGACAGCTGCTGACATTACAGTATTAAGGAGTTTCATGGGCTCTGTTGGCTTTTTAGACAGGCTTCAGTGGCAGTTCATCAAGGGTTTTGAAGATGTAATTTTAATGTTTAAGCAGATCCCAAACCAAAAAATGTAATTACCTGAAAAGCCAGAATTTTTAGAATGCAATGGGAAGGTGCAAAACCACGAGGGTGTTCTGCTCTCACGTAGCAGAATAGTAAAATTACATGCTCATCAGAAGAGACAGAGAGGCTTATACACTGCAGAGGTTCAAACCTCAACAGTCCAGGCAAGCAACAACAGAAAGAAGAAAAAAAGACTTCCCTCACTTTGATAAGCTCTTTCCACTTAGCTAGTATCTTACGTAAAGCCATATTTTTAGTTCAGGGATCCTCAAATGATAATTTCAGACACATTAAAATTTTCCAATGGAAGAACACAACCATGGGTAGTAAATGTATCTGCTGAGAGTAGATCTATTTTTTAAATTACTTTTTGTGGATTCCTCAGAAGGTAGCCACAAACCTCAGGTTGAAAGCCCATAATTACTGCTTCTGACCTTGCAAAGACCTCTTTGTGCCACAAGTTTTATATGATCTTCAAGAACTTCCTTTACTTTTAAAAACCACAACATACACAGTGAGCTGAAAAATATCCCTGTGCATTTACTGGTAAGCAGGTTTCACATAATTTTTACCAATGCCAGCAGTTCATAGGAGTACATCACAGTGATTGTTCCAGCTCTACACACCAACTTGCAGAAAAAACATCCATCTGACATTTCAACCAAAGCCTCTAATAGAAATACCAACATTATACTAAGAAAAAGAAATCAGCAAAAGTCACACCTGAACAAATAACCCAAATCCAAAGAACTACCAAAGGGATAAAAGACCTGTATTCATTTGCTGTGTGATGAAATACAACAAAAATGTGAAATTAGGTACTTAGAGCTACTAAATGGCCAGAATTGTAGACCAAGGCTATTTTTCAGACTAAATACCATTGGTGGGGATGTGTTTTTCTTTCATATACTGGAAACAAAAGTCATGCTATGTCAGCACAGACTGCTAAATAAATCAAGGTTAGTTCAATATATGTTAAAACATTAGAAAGAAAAAGAACATTTCTTAACATATTTAGTCTTCCTGAAAAGTGGCTAGAGAAAAAAACAAAACCAAAAGGAAACTAATTTACAGGGGGAAAAAATGGGAAGACAAATTTATGAAGTCAGTGAAATTGTAAAAAGAGAATATGAAAAATCAAACACTTAAATACAAGGGGGAATTCAAGAAAAGAATATGGGAAAAGGGGTAGTTATCCACATATGTCTCCCTCAGTAAAATGTACAAGGATTAACATAAAGATTAGCATTCAAAGAAAAAAGCTGCAGAATTAATATTTTCATTAATCTTGCTCAAGGGTAGTTTTTAAGTTAAACATAGATGCCATGCTGTCTTACCAAGAATTTAAGAAATCTTCTAGCAGAAATGTACATTATTTCTGAAAAGCAAGTTGGGGCTAAATTTTAAAACTACAGAACTGCAATCTTGGCAGATGTAAAAGAAAAATAATCCACTCACAGCAGAATTTACTGGCATTAAATCTGATGTTAGGCTGTCCTCTTTGACCACAGAACCATTAAATATCCTAAGCTGGAAGAGACCCACAAGGATCACTGAAGTCCAACTCCTGGCCCTGCACAGAACAATCCAAACTTCAACTATGAATTTGAAGGACTCACATCCTTTCTTGAACAAATGCTTCAGTAACTGTAAACCATGGAAAGCGAAACTGTAGAAGTATGAGGCCATCTATTGACACCTAGTGTTCATCCAAGAGCAATGGCATCAGATGTGAACCCACTCCTGAGGGAATGCTCATCACAGATGATGCAAATCTGTCAAACTGCTTTTGAAATAAATCAAAATCGATTGCCCTACTTGGGCTGTAAGATCCCCCTTCTTCTCTCCTCCCTTAGCTCCAAATATAAATGGTAACCAAAATGCCACCTTTGCTTACTTCTCCAGATCTTACAATGGTATTACAGTGGGCAAACTTCTTGAAGAACACACGTGTGATAAAAGCAAAGCTGAAGTCATTGTTAGATAATGCAGAATTCAGATCTCCGCTGTTTTCTGAGCTGTGTCCTTCACGAAAGGAGACTTCCCCAAAGCCTGGGATTTGGAACTCTTTTTTCACAGACCATATTCACTCAACTGGCTTGAGCCTAATTTGAAACTGGATTCTCTATCTTCTTACCTGGCTACAACTCACGAGTCAGAAACAAACAGCAATTAAGACACAGAGGATTAACTTCTTTGGAGCAGTACTAGACGAAGTAGCAGCATATAATCAGACCAGAGGATAAATCAAGAACTTCAATATGCCCAGTAATACAGAAATGCCTAAAACCCACAAAATAAGTGTACATTTCCCAAACCAATCTGGTCAAGTTTGGTTGACACTGCTGTGTGGCTGCAGTGACTGTGCAGTTTACTGAGCAAGCTGCTTATCTCATAGCTGTCTTGCCATGAGCCGTACCTGTCTCCTTCTCTCTACAAAGCCTATTTCTGCAAAATGGAAATGGAACACTACAAAATTAGAATCGGACCACTAAGATGCTGCATTTGTTCAATTCATCTTGCATCACAAAACCTTTATGGACATAATGTGTCTCACTACAAAGAAAAAAGAAAAAAAGGGGGGAAAAGAACAAAGAAAACATTTTTAAGTATGACCCTGACCTTTACTATTTACAAACAAATTAAATTCTACACTGTTTCAGGAAAGCATTAGTCATTCAGTAATGTAACACCTTTTTTTGCTAAAATCTAGCAGGTCAAGGAAAAAATAACACAACTCCCAAAAGGCAATTGGTTCTACTAGAAGATACAAACAAAGATAAACTATAGGTTTTTCTGTGTATCTAAACTACTTTGGTATTGAACAGCATGTGTAGCTTGAATGTTGCCTCCTTCTGACTTCAGACCGACACTATAATTTGATTATGGTAATTCTCTTTCCTGGTTTCAGAAGAAACAATTTTTCATTCTGAAATATCATATCAACAAAATCATAATACATTACCTTAGCAATTGCAAGTGTATCAACATAATAATCCATACAGCAATAACTAAAGTCACAGTTAAGTATTTAATCTCGAAAACTATCAAATGAATATAGCAAGTGATAGAAAAGGACAAAATGATTTCCCAGTCCTCCTGTGCAAATTATAACACTTTGCTTTCCATTTCACATTTAAGCTGTGGAAAGAGGAAATACAGAACATTTCCTTATATCATAAGGAATCCCAAACCTTCAGACTACTGCCTAATTCAGTGTAGGCCCCCAAAAGTAAATAGCCAGATCAAGGATCAGCCTTCTGCTTTATTTTAAAACAATCATAAATCTCTCCTTGCCTGGAGGACAGCACTTAACTTAAAGCTCAGGTCCTCATATCATTAATTCTATTGTGCCCTCCTCAAAAAGTATTTCAGGAACAACAGGTGGTAACTAGGAAGTGCACATCCCAAAACCTTTACCCCTTTACCACAGGCAAAAATGAGAAATTCAGTTTTACCTTTTAACAGGCAAATGTTAATGTAATAGAAAAAGATATAGTCAAACACAGGAGAAAAGTAAATAACTGCTTCATTTCCTACCATCTCAATTTAATGAAAGCAGATAGTAGAAACCTGGGTCAAAGCACTGCACTGCAGATCAGTCACACACAAATCAATGGATCAAAATATTTTGTCTCCTCCTTTATGATCTTTCAGGCAAAAACTTTGCTTAATTAGCTAATTCCCCCTTTGTTAGTCTCTTTTCGTTAGAAATTATTTCAGATATACTTTGTCTGAGGTCCCAGTTTTATGGCCTTGGGGTACTACATTCCAGCATTTCAGATAAGCCACTCTATCCCTGTCCCGTCACTCTATCTCCATGTGATGATTGTAACACTTAAATCATTATAGAAAGCATTTAGTGCAATTTTACAAGACAGTTTATGCATTCTTGCAGAGAAAGGCTGCCAAACTGCTTACCAGACAGTGGTGTTCTTCAGTACACACAGTGTGCATGTTCACGGGTGTGCCTTGCCATGCAAGGCTGAAATCACCCCTCCTTTGCACACTACAGACACATTTGCCCCTTTCTTCTCCTGTTTTGTGTAAATTTTCAGGACAAAACCATGCTCCATTTCAAATCCTAAGTGTATGTTTATATTTTAACTTCTTCCTGTCCCCTCACATCAAAAACAAAAAGCATGGGTACAGACATCACTGTAGACTACACATCCCAAATAGCACCCAACTTCTCTTCAAGTCAGATTCTACAGACCAGCCAAATTTGCTTTCCCAACACCCAAGAAATTGTCAGACTTGTTCTTACCTCAAATTCTAGGGTCTCAACACTTCTCTTTGACTGAGTTAAATTTAGTTGTGGTAATGACTGCCTTGAAGTCAGTTGCCCAGCTTGTTTTAGCTTCATTCCATGGGTAACATATATGCAAAGATCTGACAAACTTACAGTTACTGCTTAACAAACAGGCTGTATGCTAACTGGGGCCAGGGGAGGCTGATTGTGAGCTTTGACTAATTGTTAATGACTGAAAACATTTAAAACTTCACCTGAGAACCAGATAAATAGAACGAGTAAGCAGACCATTGTACAACAGAAAGTTGTAACTATGGCAGGAAAGGAAAACACCAATGCAGTGATAGTACCCCACTGCAAACCAGTATCAGCAAAAGGACAGAGAGAACTTGCTTCACTTACAAGGAAAAGCCACTGAGTGATACCACGAGTTTCTGAGATCTGATCAGATGTATGAAAAACAGAAGGGAAAATGAGTCTGACTGAAAACTTTTCTTCTCATCTCACTATTAATTAAATGAAGTTGAATCAGATTTAACCAAATTAGCCAGAACAACTAGCCCTGGAATCAGAGACAGCCTTCAAGTATTCAAGTGAACAACTCTCATCCAAATCTTTATCTAAAGTTTGAGCAGACAGAAATGGTGGCACTTCACTGAGAAGTAAATGGCTTCCTAAATCAGAAAGATTAGGAAAATTTATGGTCGTCTGCAACAGCCTACACCGGTAAGAGTACCCTCCTGCAGTTTTGTGTTCCTGTAACAAGTTGTCCTGGTTGCAGAAAGGGGTCAGAGCTTAGCGCCATGGCCAAGTTGTTACTCTGTACCATGCAGGCCATCGGTGGAGGGCATGGTTTCCACAGGAAAACCCTGGTGCTCCACTGAGAGTTGGCCATTTTGGCTGCCAAGCCATTATGCTGCCTTTGGCCTGAGGACACAATCTACTGGAAGCATCCACCATTATTCTTGTTCCCAGTGGTGAACACACATTTTTGTCACTAAAATACCTTCTTTTTGTATCCCTTTGCTATTAATATCTCTGTTGTTACTGTGCCATGTCTTATTCTTGCTTTGTGCTTTCAGTAAATTACTACCTCAACCCCCAAGTTCTGCTTTTGCCCCTCCCTTACTGAAAGAGGTAAAGGAGAAGGGGAGTGGCTCACTTGGAGTTTATTTTCCAGCAGATGCTAAAACTGAACACAAGTTAAATAAAAAAAAATCAATATAATCAGAGGCAGCACTTGTGTTAATGAAAAAACAACTTATTATATTTGCCCATTTTGTCATACTCAACTTTCAAAAGTACACATTCAAGGCTGTGGGGTGAAACATTGGTGTCATCATCATATTCCATCTGGACCAGTTTTGTGTATGCAGCACTATGTACTTGGCATACAAAATTCAGACATTTTGGAAATACAGCTCATTTGAGAAGACACTTGCACATCATTCCTACACCAATACTAAATGTTCTGTAGGGTCAGAAAGAATGTATATTTTAAGTTCGCAAACTTGAGCATTTGAACTTATTCATATATTCCCCTTAACTGTAGTGAATGGTGTTCCAAACCCTTTTCTATATTGAAGTTTTCCTCCTCTATAAAAACTTTTTCATAATTTTGACTAACAACTTTCAGCTGGGAGTTGATTTTCTTCCTGTTAGCTGGTACAGCACTGTGGTACAAAACACTAATGCTGATTAATACACTAATGGTTTTGGTTGATGCTGAGCAGTGCTTACTCCAAGCCAAGGACTTCTTAGTTTCTCATGTTCTGCCAACAAGGAGGTGCACAAGAAGCCAGGAGGAAGCATGGCCAGGACAGCTAAGCTGAACTGGCCAAAGGGATATTCCACACCACAGAACATCATGCCCAGTATATAAACCGGGGAGAGCTGGCAGTCACTGCTCTGGGATGAGGAGGGCATCCATCAGTGGGTGGTGAGCAAGGGTACTGCGCATCACTCATCTTTCCTGGGTTTGACTCCTCTCTTTTTGTTGTTATTAGTAAATTTATTTCAATTATTAAACTATTCCTATCTCAGTCCATGGTCGTGGGTATGACCTTTTTTTCAGTTTTCATTCCCATCCCACTGGGGGAATCTGCAGACTGGGGTGAGTGAACATCTGTGTGGTACTCCACTGCTAGATGGAGTTAAACCAGGACATCATATTAAGCCATTTAACTACACCTTTCAGTAACCTTTGTGTGCTTGCAGACAGCCACTGTACTTCAGTTCTTATGGTGAATACATATCTTCACATGCCAGGGCTCTCTCCACGTTAATCTTATTTTCAACAGGTCCAGTCAAAACTAAAAATTTCTGTAAGAAACCAAATTCAACGTTTAAGATTCTGTCTCTGGTGTAATTTTCAAGCTTTTTGTTTCACATCCTCTAGAATGTTTCATATCGTAGGCCCACACAGTGTCTATTCCCTCTCCAGTAGTATGATCTGGAATCCAGCAAGGGAAAGGAAAGCGACAGGCAATGATCCTGGCATTAGACTCAAGTTCTTCTTCTAGCTTCTTCTCCAGCTGCGGCATCTGTTGAGTTACAAGAAAAGCCTCTCAGAAACAGTAAAATCAGGAGCATTTTCTTTAGAATCTAATTCAGTGTTCAAGAGAAATCCATTGAGTAACTTTTTTTTTTTTAATCTTAGGAAAGTATTCTTGATAGGTATTTTGGCTTTGATGCCTTGACAAAGAAAATCTAAAACCAGAAAATGGTTATTTTCAAATTCAATTAAATCAAAACATATAAATTATCCCTTAAATTAAAAAAAAAAAACCACAACTAAAATGCTGTGAAAAGACTTTGCATACTCCAATTCACAATTCTCTTCAGTGGGATTCTTCTCTGAGGGAATGAAAGTTCAGCCCCCTGAATTTATGCTATTTATGACATCCCAAGGTTCATGAGCTATTGTGTGATACTCAGAGGCTCAAAATTTACAGTCTAACCCCAAGACCAATCCTGGGACATTCAAAACATCACACAGACAACAACCCAAAACAAACATTCTGCTGTCAGTCTATGGTAAAATACTGTTACATTAAATAATATTGAAATTGAGCTTAGTCAAATCCACACCCCATTAACATAGGCATGTGAATCCATTCAGCAGCATTCCATGAAAGAGGATGTAGAATCATGGAATGGTTTGGATTGTAAGGGATTTTTAAAGGTAGTCTAGTTGAACACCCCTGCCCCTGGACTGGGACATCTTAAACTAGATTAGGTTGCTTAGAGCCCCATCCAGTTCCCATCTACTGCCCCTCTGAGCAACCCATTTCATTGTTCCACCATCCTATTTGCAAAATTTTTCTTACTTATATCTAAAATGAATCTGCCCTCTTTTAGTTTAAAACTATTACCCCTTGTCCTGTCCCTACAGGCCCCACTAAAAAGTCTGTCCCCATCTTGTTTACAAGCCCCCTTTAAGTACTAAAATGCCACAATAAGGTCTCCCCCATAAGAGTCAAGTCTTCTCCAGGTGAATAACCCCAATTCTCTCAGCCTGCCTCCAGGAAAGGAGCTCCTCTGAACCCACTCCAACAGGTCCACATCACTCTTGTGCTGGGGCCCCCAGAGCTGGATGCAGCACTCCAAGTGAAGTCCCACCAGAGCAGAGCAGAGGGGCAGAATCCCCTCCCTCCCCTGCTGGCCACGCTGCTTTGGATGCAGTCCAGGATATGTTTGGCTTTCTGGGCTGTGAGTGCCCATGGCTGGGTCATGTCCAGCCTTTCATGCACCAGCACCCCCCAAGTCCTTCTCAGCAGGGCTGCTCTGATCTGCTCATTCCCCAGCCTGTGCTGGTAGTCAGAGCTACCCTGACCCAGGTGCACACCTTGCACTTGGTCTTGTTAAACCTCGCAATATTCCCATGGACCCACTTCTTGTCCAGGTCCCTCTGGATGGCATGCTGTCCTTTAGGCACGCCAACTGCACCACTCAGCTTGGTGCATCTGCAGACTTTTCTGAGAGTGCACTCAATCCTACTGTTTTATGCTATTGATGAAGATATTAAGCAGGACTACTCCTAATACAGACCCTTGAAGGACATCAATTGTAACTGATTTTCATCTGGATTTTGAGACATTGACCCCTACCCTCTGAACGCAGCTATCCAGACAACTCCTTATCCACTTAACAGTCCATCCACCAAATCCATCCCGCCCCAGGGTAGAGAGCAGGATGCTGAAGGCAACCATGTCACATACCTACAGTCCAGCTTTCCTCCATTCACAAAAATTGAGAGGATATGGAAGTCAGGGGAACTATCACAACTTTTCTAGAACAGAGCAACACCCTGACCAGTCAGAGGTTCTTTTTCCAATAAGTGTTTTGCAAATTCTGCCATGGACTAAGTGAGAAATAAATTAACATATGTAGACTTTAAAGCAATTTTTTCCATCCCAGATAGTGATTATGCTCTAAGAAAAAAAGAGAAACCTAGGAGATTTAGCCACTTTTGTCCTTTGGAAGTTTGATGGTACATTTAAGAAGATCGGCAGTGCACATCCATTTGGAGTTCCTTTAATTCTTACATATTGTATATATCCAAATTAGTAATTTTAACAGGCTACTTCTGTTACATGTAAAACACTATTTACTTTGGTTATCATGATGCAATGTTTAAATATTAAAAAATTTAAAAGGGCAGTAGTTATCAACAAATTTAACTGAATTTAAGTCACAAAGACAAAAATACATAAAATTTCACAAAAAAGATGAAAGAAATAAAACCCAAAAAAATGTTATAGAAAATAAGACTGACTAAAGAAAAGGTATTTTCTAAAGGCGGCAATGAGCTTTCACTATCACATACATTCAGGGTGTGCCTTTGATGTAATATCCTACTATAGCTACATCTAAGCTAACAATGGAATATTTTAGGAAAATTACAGTCATAGATCTAATATACCAGAGAGTTACCTCCAAATACTTTTAAGGCTCTGATTTCATCCACACTACAAATGCTTTTTAACAATTTTGCTGCCTGAAACAACTAGAAAAATAAGCCTACTAGCACTTTCAATGAACTAGAAAATTAAGCCCACTTTGTTATCTGAGTTGAGACACCAGAAAAAAAATTTTTACAGAAAATATAAATATAGACATATACTAATTTTTAGAAGCAATTATGAAAATTAGTGACACTGCATATCCCTATTAGCACAAATTAGAAGACATAATTAATAGTTCAGCTAAGTTCAGCCAAAAAGAGTTATATCCTTGAACCAGTCAGACTAGTTTTTAAACTAAATATATCAGTTACATTACATGTTACAACCATACTGTATTTTATTGAAGCCAGGGTTTGGGGGAATTTTTTGGTGTGTCAACATAGATACATAGTTTAGTAAACCTTTTGTACAGCATCTAATCAGTTAAAATACACAGGAGCTGCAAACATGAACACCTGGCAAGAATTCCATCATCCTACCCTGAACAAGCCTCTCTCTGCAATAACTCAGAAACAAACACACCTTCCCCCAGATGCCTGCAAGAACAAGAGAGGTCTTAGTCTTCCCTGAAGATCAATAAATTCAGGTTTTTAAAGCTAATCTCGGATATGAAATAAAAGCACTGTGTGAAAGCATCAAGTCAGGCCAGCATTATTTAAAAAGCTAAAGATATCTATTGTTTCTCAGCAAAAAAAGAAGAAATTCATTAGGGTTTCTAAGAAATTAATTTAGTCATTCAGGAGGCTGAGCACTACCAACTTCCAAAGTAAATTCAAAGGGAATCATAAGCAAACGAATGCTCAGGAAACACAGAAGTTCATATGTTTGCATCTGTTGCACTTATGACAGTACTTTGCTGAAAGAATTTAAGCTAGTATTTACTGGATCTACAAAAGTTATTCTGAGCCCTACAGCTACCCTTTCTATCACAGCTGTTACTAATGCATCCCACTTTATTACACTTAAAAGTTAACTCAGTATTTCTGTTGGGCTTACTCACATTTTCCCAGGGCATTTGTTTATTCCTTTTTACTGAGCCAGCTTTCCTCACTAGGACTTTTCCCCTCGGTGCAACGGCATAATTCCTGACCGCAATTCCAAACTTTTCCAGTGCCCCCTGCTGGAACTCAGCAAGGGAGCATGTAACACCCAGGGCAGGCAGCATGAGGAACATCCCGGGGTTCACTAATATCCCATCCTCACCCACTTCAGTTTCCAACACAGGTTACAATTGGAATCTGAAGTAGAGGTTTAGTTCTGGTGCCGTTGAAAAAACAAACAAGCAAACAAAAAACCACAGAATAGGAAGGTTTATTACCCTTCCTGTTACTGCTGCAGAAATGTTTTCAGTGTACACTGTATGGTATGGCATCACACAAAGCTCTTCACTCACTGCATCTCACACCTGCTTGGGAAAGGAAGAAGCAGTACAGAAACACAGGATGACAGAATTGGGTTTGCTCAGCCTGGAAAAGAGATGGCTTTAGGGAAACCTAACTGCAGCCCCCAGTACCTGAAGGGAGCCTACAAGAAGGAGAGGGACCTTCCACAGGCACTCAGGTAGTGACAGGACAAGGGGGAAGGGCTTCAAACTGAATGAGAGTAGGTTTTGATTGGGTATTAAGAAGAAATTCTTCACATGAGGGTGGTGAGGCAATGGAACGGGTTGCCCAGAGAAGTTGTGGATGTCCCAGCTATGGAATTGTTCAAAACAGGTTGGATGGAGCTCTGAGGAACCTGGTCATGTCCCTGCCCATAGCAGGGGGGCTGGAACTAGAGAAGAGAAGGTTGCGTGCAGACCTCATAGCAACCTTCCAATAGGAGAAGGGAGCCTACAGGGAGGAATCTCCTGATGAAGCTGGAGAGGGTCGCCTCATCAGGAACTGTAGAGATAGAACAATGGAGAATGGAAAAAAACTGAAAGGGGAAATTTCAGTTAGACATTAGGAAGAAATTCTTTATTGTGATGGTGGTGAGACACTGGAACAGGTTGCCTAGGGAGTTTCTAGATGCCCCAACCCTGGCAGTGTTCAAAGCCAGGTTGGATAAAGCCTTGAGCAACCTGGTCTAGTGGGAGATATCCCATGCACAGGGGGCTTGGACTTGATGATGTTTACGGTCCCTTCCCCTAATAATCTATGATTCTATGATTATTACTGACTGCCTTTGACCATCTGCAGGTTAATTCATTTTGCAGATTAATAGATTAACACTGAATGCCTTGGCATTGTAACAAATAATTAAACAGTATAATAAATAAAATACAATAGTAAGCTTACCATTTGAGGTACTCCAAAAACAACAACATTTCTATAATGGGAAAAAGAAACCTAAAATAAAATTTGAGAACAAATCTTATTAAAAATGGCATTTATAGTTAAGAGACATTCTCACCATTCTTTTCTCCTAATCCTAGCTGCACTTCTTTCAACAGGGATTTAGACCAAAAATACATAAGGACATCTCTTACCAACTTTTCATCAAAAAATTTCCACATAAAGAAAATTTATACTGCTGAACTGCAAAAAACTTCTACTGTCTGGCCAAGAATATGGAATAGCAATTCTAGAAGCACAGAAAGCATTACTTTAGAAAACACCTACATGACTTTACTAATAACTGATGAGTTATTTTCACAACTCCTGTATATGATAAAATCACGTATGCTTTAAGTTGGCCCTTTCTTTTGTTAAATGTTAGCTAGCTATAAAAACTTCCCAGGCATTCTAATGACTGAGTTCTTCCACTCAGGGCCATGAAGTTCTCCTCTGTTCCTCTCTGAACACAAACACCCCCACAGCCAAAAAATATCCTCCCACATAATTCATAAGGCCCAGGCTTGCTCAAGGAGCCTCTGCTGATAAAGAAGCACTTGAATAAAGCCCAAAAGCAGCAGAACACCACACTGAGCCCAAAGAAACCAGATTCCCAGCACAAGAACTCTGCTCAAAGCCCAGTACAGCACCTTGTGGTCAGACAGCATTTCAGCTTTTTCAGGAAAGTATTTCCAAACTTATAAAATCTCTCAATCATCCCAGATTCATTCTTACATAATTCACTACTTACCTTCCATAAGTCTGAAATATAAAATTTGGTGTTCTGATGTACTCCATCTCTCCAGGCACGATATCTGGAGTACCAGACAAGCCAGGGATTCAATTCATAACCAACAGCCTGGAATCCCTTTTTTGCAGCTGCTATCACCTACAAGGAAGAAAATAAATCTTCACTTTGAAACATAAAAGTCTATCCACCTAAAGAGAAGCCCACAGTTTTATTTAAAATATAAATCAAAGGAAAGCACTTTCCTAAGTCACCCTGGGTTTAATGCCCAACAGATCAGCTGTATAGTGAACAAAAACTCAAAACTAGATTTTACTATTATTACTAGTCCTGACTGAAATATAGCCAGGCAAACAAAATGAAAACATTCACAGGGCAAAGCTGTGAGCTTGCAGTACATCTATGATCCATTTAAAAGTTTAATTTAATGCATTCATTACAGTGTCTTGGAATTAAAGAGAACCAACATTGATCACAGAGAGAACAGTGCAACTCACAAGCAAAAATGCCCAAAATTAGACCCCTTATTCGAAAAGCAGTGAGGGATAGGCACGTGAGCAGCCCCCGAATCAGAGCCAAAATGACATATCAACAGAAAGAGTGTGAAAGCAATCTTGATCTACATTGAAAAAAAAAATTAAAAACGCACTGATTTCTAGAATAAAGGTTTAAGACAAAATTTAAAAGGCTACTGTGAACTTCTAATCAGCAATGGCCTGATGAACTATCAATTACAAAACAAGCAAGGTGAAATCAGAAAGTACACATTTCCTAACAGAACTTCTCAGCTTTGCCTGGACTATACATTTCACCCTGTTAAAATAATGCATTCTCCATCACACACAGAGCGCTTGCAAATTCACCAAAAGAATCTGGCATTTTTACCACATTTGGAAATGTGGCAAATATCTTCACATTTATCCACCAATTACACCTGACTAAGTGCTAAATAATTAAATGCATCTGAACAGACTTTTTTTCAGGACACATGCATCAAGGAAGCACCAAGCATTCATTTTTAGGCACCTGGCTTTCCAAATAGTCTTCAGCCTCCATTCAAGCACCTATATAATATATCAGAATTAATGACACAGTACCTATTGAAATTAAATACCTCTGATGAGAGTCAGCAGCCACAGTGATGAACAGAGTGGGCATCAGAAACTGCAGTACATCATGCCTAAGTTTTTTGGTGTTTTTCCTACCCAGGCACAATTCAAGCAATCTTCACAGATTTGGGGTTCCAAATCAATTGTTTTTACATGGACAAATACTTGACTCATTCACATAAAACAAAGGTAGCATTCAGGAACTCATGTGTTTTCATCAAAAACCACCATCCTGTTGCTAAATCTGACTTGAAGTAGTTATGAAAAAGCACACAAAATGTCACAGCAGCAAAAGAAAAACCAAACCACACAATTTTCTACTATATCCTCACCACATTTCACAAACTGGGGCTCAAACAATAGTCTGGAAACACAGTATCACTTTTTCTTTCATGATTCTTACCAGTTAGTGTTCTCTCTCTCTCTCAGTGTTTATTCTAGTTTCAGTACATGGATTGGAAGCGGGGAAGCCAGCAGCGCACAAAGGTTTGAAGACTACAGTTCTAACCACACCAGGATTTTTATTTTTATAATCTATCACTCATTGCCCGTTTCTTTTTGCACTTTTATCATCTTTATACATTAAGCATCTCACAGCCTCACTTGCTGCAGCTACACACCTCTGTGGAACCACAGCTCTTTTCAATTAGTACCAAGACTCTGATAGCATCTTTTCAAGTGAATGCACTGTGATTCCCTCCAGTGACCACAATGACATTTTGTCCACTACCTTGGTCGAGCTGCAGGTAAGACTGCAGCAAAAACTATTTATTACCCATCAAAACTGAATGTAAACCTTCCTCAGCTTTGATCTTTTCCGTAAGACTCAGACACAACCACAGGATGCCAAAGACAAGGCATTTTTAAGTGTGAGAAAACGCAGCCCCAGCACTTTGGCACTTTTTAAGAGGTGATCTAAAAAGAAGGCAACATCCATAACTTACAATGCGGCCATCCCCGCTACCAATGTCAACTAAGGATCCACTTCTGTTTTCCAACATTTTCAGCACATTCTGGATCTGAGCGGGGGTGGCAGGAACGAAGGGCAGGCACACCTTCCTCAGGGCCGGGGTCACGAAGGGGTGGCCACAGCATAGAGGGCCACCAAGGTGCCCCCCACGCCGGCCGTGACCAGCAGGCCCCAGCCGCTCCTCCGGGAGCCGCCCTCGCCCTCCTCCTGCGGGGCCTCCTTCGCCAGCGCCTGGCACATCGCGCCTGGGGACAGACGGACGGACACAGTGTTTTCACTCACTTGAGGCAATTCAGTACCTTGTTGCAAACAGCTACCACGTAAGACATGGAAAAACCCACCCTACACTTCAGCCAATCCTAAGGAAACGCTACGGCTGCCGAAAAGCTGAGGCATGAGGGGGCAGGAATGCGGTTCCCATTTAAACCCCAGGCCCTCCACACGCGGGGGGCAGCAGCGCGCCCCGAGCAGCTCAAGGGCGGCGCAGGGACCTCCCCGCCTCAGGAACACGTCCTGGAGCTACTGCTCCTCCTTTGCGGAGGAACTTTTCCATGGGACACAGCGACACCCGCCACACACACCCAACTCGCCAATGACCAACCCAGCCTGATGCTCGGCTTGCAACACTTATAGGGAAGGGCAGGCACCACTTCACTATGAAGGGGTGGGGGACCGAAACCTTTCCGAAGGCGCACACACTTTTCCACCGTGTGTCTGTCTTCCCTCCTCCGCCCTCACGTCATTCAGCGCAGCCCACTGCCCCCTCACCCGGCGCCCGCACTCGGTACATCCTCCTATCCTTCCTTCCCTCCCCGCCCCCGTGAGCCGGGGCGTGCGGCCGCCCCCGCCGCGCTCCTCCCCCGGCGCCGGGCGGCTTCCAGAAGGCTCCGCTGGGGGCGCCACAAAGCTCCCGCCCGCGAAATAAGGCGCGACTGTAGCGGCCGCGCAGGCGCGGGGCGGCGCGCGGTGTCGCGGCGGGCGCGGCGGCTTCCGGGCGGTGCGCGCGAGCGGCGGCGGTCGGAGCAGGCGGTGCAGCCATGTCGGCCATGGGGACTCTGGCGTTTGACGAGTATGGGCGGCCCTTCCTCATCCTCAAGGACCAGGAGCGCAAGACGCGCCTCATGGGGCTGGAGGCGCTCAAGGTGAGCGAGCGGGGCGGCCGCCGGGGCCGCCCGCGGGCCCGCGCTGGCTGGGCCGCGCCGCGCCATGCCGTGCAGTGCTGTGCTGTGCTGTGCTGTACCGCGCCATGCTGCGGCGGGAGGATGGAGCCCCTGGGGCGAGGCGCTGCCGCGCTCAGCGCCAGCCCCGCCTGAGGCGCAGGGCGGATGGAGCCTGGACTAGGCCCGTTAGCGGGGGGGAGGTGGAGGAAGAGAGAAGGCATCGCCCCGGGGCTGGGAATCCGCGGCACGGCGTGGATCCGCCCCCCGGCTGCGGGGCTTTGGGGCCGTCACCCCCGTGGCTCCTGCCCAGCTCCCCAGTGCCCCCTCCCTTAGACCGCAGCCTGGAGCTCGGCGCTGACGGAAGGCCGGAGCTGAGTGCGGATGGCACAAATCCCGACGGAATATGGGAGCGGATAATGGAAGAGAGAGGTTGTGGATGCCCCATTCCTGGCAGTGTTCAGGGGAAGGTTGTATGGGCACTGAGCAACCTGGTCTAGTGGAACGTGTTCCTGTCCCTGACAGGCGGTGGGACCTGGATGATCTTCAAGGTCCCTTCCAAGCCGCACCACCTGTGATGATTCTGTGATGGGTAAAATTGCACTGCCATTGCACTGCCTTCTCTTTTTAGCGTTGCCGGCTTCTGTTGCTCCCTGCTTTGAGCGTTAGAGCTGTCATTTGGCTGCTCTGTTTTTGCATGCTTCAGCAGAGCCAGCACAAGCAATACAAGAAAAGGCATAGGAAAAGTTTCTGTCATAAGACTAATACACACATACTGATTCCTTTTCAGTCATAGTTGTTGTCAGTTAAATTAGAGCATTTGCACTACTCACTGTGTTTTTCTTAGCTTAATATTGTGATTTCAGAATGCATGGTAATGATTTCTGGTTTTGTTATCCTTTGTTTTACAGTCTCACATAATGGCAGCAAAGGCTGTAGCAAGTACTCTGAGAACATCCCTTGGGCCCAATGGTAACAATGAAAAATTTTTAGTGGTTTTCTCTCTTAATATTTGTTGTGGGGGAATTTTCAAAACTTTCCTTCATCCTTTGAACATGTTTTTCAGGCTTGGATAAAATGATGGTGGACAAGGATGGTGAGGTTGACAGTGACAAATGATGGTGCTACCATCCTGAATATGATGGATGTGGATCACCAGATAGCCAAACTTATGGTGGAGCTGGCTAAATCTCAAGATGATGAGATTGGGGATGGAACTACTGGAGTCGTTGGTAAGAAAGTGTTTTAAATTTAGTTTCCTTTTTCAAATTTAAAATCCAGCTGCTTTGGCTGTTAAAAAAAATTGTTAGAAATAACAGTAGCTTTTCTGTAGCACTTCTTTGGAGTATTTTTTGTTGCAGTATTTCTGTCAGCTCTTGTATGAGAAGTCTTCTAATCAGGAAGAAGCCTTTTGTGTCTTTTTAAAATTTGGTTACATTTTAAGGTAGTGCTGAAAGCCCCTTTGATACTTTCAAAATTTTTTGCAGAATTTTCTTCTGTAGTCTCCTTGTCCTGCCTTGATGCCTGTACTTCATTTTGGTCTTAAAATAATGTGATTTTCTTGCAAAACAAAGCAAGTAGGGGTTTTCGTGGTTTTTTTTGTTATTTAGGAAACCTCAAACTCTTAAAATATTGCAAAAAAAGCAGAAAATGTGCTTTTTAATCTGTTGTTAATGTAGTTAAAATTATGAGTAAAAAAACTTTTTTTTTTTTTTTTTTTTTGTATAGTTCTGGCTGGGGCACTACTGGAACAGGCTGAGCAGCTGCTGGACCGAGGCATCCACCCGATCAGAATAGCAGATGGCTATGAGCAGGCAGCACGCATTGCTATTGAGCATCTAGACAAAATCAGTGACAGCTTCCCAGTTGATCCACAGAACATTGAGCCTCTGATCCAGACAGCAAAGACAACTCTGGGCTCTAAAGTGTAAGTCACAAAAACTGAGTATTGAGTGAATATTAACCTTTCCACTGAAAACCCTCTGCATGGAAAGGAGAAATTGTGGTGTTTTGTTTATGTTACTGGAGTGCTGCTAAAGGCTCTTCTGTGTTTTGTTGTGGCTAATTCCTCTACGGACTTCTGTCTCAGGGTAAGAAATTGTGAATCCTTTGTCTCCAAAGGGTCAATTCCATGACAACTGCAGCATCAATTTCATTCTAACCTGTAGTTCCAGTTTCTGCATCATAGCAGGTTCCAAAAGTAATGTAAATCTGTTAATAATGTGTCATCTTTTGGGTTTTTTGCCACAAAAAAAAATTTAACTTTGGATGGTTCCAGAAGTTCCTTTTCCTTTTTGGGTTCTGTGTGTAAATGTATAAATTCAGACCCTGGAAGGGCTTCCTTTGCAGAGTTGTCTTACACATGTTTTCAATGTTCTTTAGTAGCAAGTTCTCCTGACTTGTTCCAAATCTGTGCTGGGACTCCATTGACAGAGTTGAGACACCAACATACTGTGTGTTCAGTTTTCTGCCATAGCCAGCACCTTCTGCTTCTGGGAACAAACAAGCAGGACCCCTCTTTTAATACAGTGTGCAAAAGCTGACTGCTGTAGTGGTACTTCTTGCTGTTTGAATGATTGCTAGAATCACCTTTTTCTCCCAGATGGTGGAAATGGAGTACAACTTGATTGTATTTTGTTCAAACCTAGAGTGAACCGCTGTCACCGGCAAATGGCAGAGATTGCCGTGAATGCTGTACTGACCGTAGCAGACATGGAACGGAAAGATGTTGATTTTGAGCTGATCAAAGTGCAAGGCAAAGTGGGTGGTAGACTGGAAGACACACAGTTGGTCAAAGGAGTGATTGTGGATAAAGATTTCAGTCATCCACAGATGCCTAAAGTAAGTGATGTCCTTGTGTGTACTGGCTTAAATAAGAGTTTCTAGCCTACCTCAAGTGTCACCCTAGCATTTATTAAGTATTTACACAGTCTTGTGGTTTAGCTTGGCTTTTCACCAATATATCAACAGAGGAAGGGGCAAGGAGAAAGAGATTTTTCATGTTGAAAGAGATCAAGTTAGAATTTATAACAATATTGAGAAATTGTGGTGGAAGGGAGGAATTACTGTACTGCTGAGTGAGGACAGGTGCAGGATTCTGTTTTCTATAGAAATAATTATCCCTGGTGTGTGATATGCTTAGTGCAATGCTGTGTCAGGATTCTTAACCTTTATGAATTGCCATTTTGTCCTTTTTGGAACACCCCAGAAGCTGTCCTTGTTTTATGTTTGGTGTAGGTAAGGTCTCCAAGTCTTTGGGCAGTGTACTTAAGAAAACTTCTACTGTTCTAAAATATTCATCTAGCAGGTACCCATGTTCATCCTGTAGAAAGGAGGACTAGTGGAAAATAATGGTCATGTAATAGTTGAAAAGTTGTTACAAAGATGAGTGGTGTTCTCAGTGGTCACAGTGGATAGGGATGGTTTAATTGAATTCTTCTTTTGTTTTTTTAAGCATTAAACTATAAAAAGGCATGACTGATAAAGATTGTTAAGGGCTTAAACAGTGTCTGGGAGCTATGGAATTTGTTCTAAGTGGTTTGTTGAGAATTGACAATTATTTATTTATACTTAGTTAACTTTGGAATAAGTCAAATGATCTTCATATTTGCTCATGTGTTTGTGTTTATAAAAATACATCTGTATGCTTTGCAAATACAAGAAAAAATATTAACGAGGCTCATAATTTTTTTTTTACTTGCCCAGGAGCTAAAAGATGCTAAAATTGCCATCCTTACTTGTCCATTTGAACCGCCTAAGCCTAAAACCAAACATAAGCTTGATGTCACATCTGTGGATGATTACAAGGCACTGCAGAAATATGAAAAAGAGAAGTTTGAAGAGATGGTGAAGCAGGTAGCCTTTAGGATTATTTCTGTTTTCTTTGTCTTTCCTAGCCTTTTGCAAGAAACAGCATAGTGCATTGATTTGTTTCTGTAAATGAGTTGCTAATCCTGGTGGGAAGCAACATACAAGCAGTTGTAATGCTGTGAATCAAAGATAATGTACTGTAAGAAAGCAATACCAGCTTGGTTCAAAATATATTTTGATCTCTGTGTGTGCCAGGGGATTCTTCTTGAGAATTGGTTTTTGAGAAAATTGGGAGAACTAAAACCACGAAGAATGTTTTTCATTCCTTTGTTAGTTCTGATCAGAAGGTTGATGGTTTGTCTTGCTTTTAGATAAAAGACACTGGTGCAAACCTTGCCATTTGCCAGTGGGGTTTTGATGATGAAGCGAATCACTTGCTGCTCCAGAATGAGCTGCCTGCTGTTCGTTGGGTTGGTGGACCTGAAATAGAAGTAAGTAAAACTGGGCTTTGTACCAGTTGTTAAAACAGTTATGAAGTAATAGGTTGTATCAGCTAAAAGTTCAGGCTTTTTGAGCATCACTGCATAATTGTGTATATGGTTGGTATTGGAGAAAAATCACTGGGGATTTGTGAGAAAAACCTACCATGGAGGGCATTATGGTTTATAATTGGAGTATGTGTGTATTACTTAATAAAAGTTTTAGGTGTCTGGGAAAGTTTCTGCTTTAGTCCCGCCGTTGGCAGAAACAAAACATTGGCTGAAGTACTTTAAAGTGATGGGAAGATAACCTTTTGAAATAGGCATTTGGCAGGTTCTTTTCCACTAGTTTTATGTTCTGAGAAACAGGGAAAAGTCCTGTTAAAGTAACTCATGGCTGTCTAACTTCAGTTAATCGCCATTGCGACGGGAGGGCGCATCGTGCCGCGCTTCTGTGAGCTCACGGCAGAGAAACTGGGCTTTGCAGGCATCGTCAGAGAGATCTCCTTCGGAACAACCAAGGACAGAATGCTCCTCATCGAGCAGTGTCAGAACTCCAGAGCTGTGACCATTTTCATTAGGGGAGGAAATAAAATGGTGAGATGCTTGCTTTGATACATAGTTGCAGCATGCATAGTTTCTTTGTAAAGCATGTTAGTACACTCTTCTTGACTTGGTCTACATTCTCCTTGCAGTGTGGGCAAATAGGAAAGGGGTAAGGCTTGTAGGCAATCAGGACTGCGTGTCAGAAGTAACTTGTTACATTTGCATCCTATGGTTTTAAACTAAAACTTTTCTCTCTGTTAGACCATGTAGTTCATAAATACAGAAATGCTTTTACCTGTGGATGCTCTTAATATTTTTTCTCATACAGGGTCACTTTTTTATAAGTAAAGACATATTAGTAGCATCTTTGACAGATTTGGTTTTATTTCAGACCTGGTTGTATCATTTCTGATTTAGTCCAGTTAAGATAATTTCAAATAAAAACACCAAACTACTGCAAACTGTATATCCCCACACCCTATATCCCCACTCCCCTCAAATTGGGACCACTTGAAATGATTATGTACTTAAACTGGATTTTGGTTACACTATTAGTGTTAAGTTATATTTGCTATAGGTCAAGTCCTACTTTAAATGAAAAACGTTTGGAAAAAAAGAGCATACTGTAGTGTGAAATTTTTTGTAAGAGAGCAGAAATACTGTGTTAAAAGTTAGGGGTTTTGTTAAATCTCCTACATCTGTTCAAGTGAGAAGTGGACAGAAACTACAGTCTGACAATAATTTTGGCATTTAACGTTCAGTGTTTTGTGTCTTGAAAATATGCAAGATTGAGAACTTTTTCATGTAAGTTTTTGTTATTTCAAATTGCAGGTTTAACAAATAACAGTGTGGTTTTGTGCGTGTTTTTATTCTTTGCCACTGGATGTCCAACATTCTCTATTTTTAAGTAGTATAACCTAGCATTAACACAGCTGCATTGGAGCCATAAAAAAATCTTAGGAGTTTATCTGCAGTTTCCACATCTGTATTAGGAACTGGATCTTCACTTCCCTTAGATGTGTGTATTGTATCAAGCACAGGCTGTTGTGTAATTGCAGATCATCGAGGAAGCGAAGCGCTCTCTTCATGATGCCTTGTGTGTAATCCGGAATCTCGTTCGTGACAATCGGATTGTGTACGGTGGTGGCGCAGCTGAAATATCTTGTGCCTTGGCAGTCAGTGAGGCAGCAGATAAGGTAAGAAAGGAACAGTTAACATTTTCTTTAGTGTATAAAGGATTGAGTCTGCCTTAAGAGACTCCAGAAGAGCTTCAAAGATTTTTCAGAAAGTTATGTAACATGTGCTTTCCTGACATTCCCTGATAACCAGTGTTAGAAGTTATCCTTCCTGTCTCTGTAAAAAGTTATTGCCACTACTTTTTTTCCTTCTGTGCTAGAAGCAGTTTAATTTTTTTTTAATTTTCAAGTAGTTATCATTCAGAGGTATTTGTTTAGTTACTATATTCCAAATAAAATCTGCTTATTGTGTGTTTCTATTTTATATCTAATATGAAAATCTGCTTTTACTAACATTGGAGTGTAATAGCTTATGAGTTTGAATTTCTTTTCCTCTAGTGCCCATCTTTGGAACAGTATGCTGTGAGAGCTTTTGCAGATGCCCTGGAGGTAATTCCCATGGCCCTCTCGGAGAACAGTGGTATGAATCCAATACAGACAATGACCGAAGTGCGGGCGAGGCAGGTGAAAGAAAATAATCCTGCCCTGGGCATTGACTGTTTGCAGAAAGGAACAAATGGTAAGAACTGCAGCATGCAAAAGGAGGAGCATAAAAGCTTTTCTTTTTCAAAAGCTCAAAATGCTCACTGTGGTATTTTTTAAACCTGTGCATCACTTGGTTTATTCTAGCTCTTGAGCCATGCCATAATAAATGGGAATGTGCTTGGAGAACATATTTATGTCTACCATGAGGAAAATGTATAGTTGTCTCAAAACCTCTGTTTTGTGGCAAGATTAATTGAAGATGTTGACTGATCTTGTAGTACAGGAAAGAAGGCTGCTCTTAGGATGAGGCAAGCAAGCTGTGCTTTAAACTCTGCAGTTTTAGTATTAAACTACGTTACACTGCAGTCCTAAAAACAATTGTTTTGAGAAACAGCTTGTGAAGAAGTAAACAAAAGGCTGGGAATATGTGGGAACAATGATGTTCACACCAGTATGTCTGCATATATAAACCTGGAGCAAATACATGAAGATTAAGAAGCCAGTGTATAAAACCTTATTTTCAACTGGATCTACACTTTTCACCTTTTTACTTATTCTGTTGGTTTTTTGAGAAAATAATGTTGTAAACTGTAATTTGTGCATTCATAACCCTCCTTTGATTAGGTGTTCCTGTTTGATGGCATTTGACCTTTCACTTCTTTAGCATTTGCTCAGCCTTTAGGGTGCTTTTAATATATGTGTATGGAAATCTAGCTTTTCACCATTTTGCATTACTTTTCAAAAAGCACAACCTAGTTGGGAAAAGAGTTGTATCTTAATGTCCTAGGATCTTTGGTAAGAACCCACATGTAAAACTCTAGTTTGTACAAATTACGTTTGAGAACCACAATGGCCAAGAGTAGTGATTTCAGAATGTTCTTTGAAATGATGTGGAATTTACTGTTACTAATTACTAACACTTACAGGTTAAGTGTTCTATGTAGATTTCATGAGGGCGTCTAATTCTTCTGCTTCCTTTTGGCAGATATGAAGCAGCAGCATGTTATAGAAACCTTGATTGGTAAGAAACAGCAGATTTCTCTGGCGACTCAGGTTGTTAGAATGATCCTGAAGATTGATGATATCCGTAGGCCTGGAGAATCCGAAGAGTAAAGGTTGAAAAGCAAGAAACATTAAGGGGCCACAGCAGTAGCAAAGATGGTAGTATTCTGATGCTTCATCTTCAGCTATTTATTCTGGACACTTTTTGTTTCACATACTGTAATGGCTAGTTGTTGGAAATAAAACAATTTAGCACTGGTGATTTCAAGACTTGTTTCAAAAGTATTATTACATCTTTTCTTAGACAGGTGTAAATATTCATAGAAAATACTTCCTGAATGTATAGGGAAAACATAATTAATGAAGCAGTAAAACTTAATGGGTAATTTTTTCTTTGTTCCTTATGGGGAAAGCCCACAGATTCTCATTTTAAGAAGTCTGTCACTTTTTAAACTAATTAATTAAGTATTAACCAATTATTTTAGCCTCCAGTAATTCTCATATGTTAATATATTAAGTATGAGGTTTCAGTCTGAGCATTTAAAGGAGCTGTCTTCCATGCTTCCAGTTGCTTCAGCTTTTTATCCTTGTCCTCTTCCAGATTTATGAGGGTTAAGGAGGGGTTTTTTCCCAGGGGTATACACATTCAGCCAAGTGAGGGTATTTCCCAGAACTTTGTCTGTAGTACCACAGTTGAGTGCACTTAGTCAAAGGGTCCCCAGTATGATCTGAGAGTGGCAGAGTGAGTAACATTGATTAGTAAAGTGCCTTGCCTGTGAAACAATCAGCAAGAAACAAGTGGTAGACCAGAACTAATGTACAATTTCTTTGAAGATTTCAAAAGTGAGGGAAGTGTTACAAATACCAACTCAGCATTACTTGTGTTACATAGGGCAGAGGAAGCTCTTTACTGGCCAGTGTTGGTTAGCAGGTCATGTTCTGATTGGTTTTTGCTGTGACTACCTCACTTGAGTCAAAAAAACTCTTCAGTGAGTGTTGATAGATCACAGGGAGGAGTGGGAGCAGGCTTGGTATGCAGAAGGGAAGGTGCGGATATTAACCAAAGGTGTACTGCTCTGATTTCCATGCATTTGCTTTGTACTCCTGCTTGTTGCACATCAAACACATTTACATATCCAGGGATGGAGGAAGAAGGGTAGAAACAAGTTCACTAATTACAGGACTGGTTTTACTTCGATAACTGTTTGAGGATAAATCATGCAAAGCTTTATTGTCATTGATAAAAAATTACTAGTGGGTGTTTCATCATTACTCTTTTACCTCTTCCCAAATTAGCTTCATTTAGATGCAGTTCAATGGACAACAACAATTGATCAGTTTTACTGCTGCCAAGTTCTGGCATTCTGAATCTGTTCAGGGTTGTAAGTGTGACTCTAAAAACCCATAAACACCTGGGCTCGCCTAAGCTGTCTCTTACTTTGCTAATGCAAAAGGAAAACAGCTGTAGCTTGAACTTAAAAGGGAGCAGTGTACTTGTACTAATGTACCCCTTTCACCTCATAGTGAAGTTGTGGATGTGATAGAAAGGAAGTGAGAAAACAGCTATTCCTGTTTTACTGGTGTTTCATCTTCTGTCCCTTGACATGGTTGAACCCCCTTTGCTCTCTAAGCCCTACACAGTTACAGGCTTTGCCTGTAAACAGTTGCTTAATACAGAAGCCCTTAGGAGCACAGGACAAATTATTTTGAAAATTGAAATTACAGCTTTACTGATGTGGCTCTAGGAAATAAACATTTTGTGCTCTGTATATAAATATTTGTTAATATTCAACTAGATCTTAGTGGGGAAGTCTGGAGTTTGATAATGGAACTTTGATAAAATTGTGAGAAATAGAAGTTATTTTTTTCAGGGGTTTGTACTTCTTCAACATAACAAATGCATTAGCACCGTCAGTGCTGCATAGAGGCAACTGGAGGACAAATAGCTTTCATCACAGCGTGCAACATACAACTGGAACTATTAAACCAAATTAATGAAACAACTGCAGCACAAACTGGTGCACTTTCACAGCAGGAGTAATTAAATTTGTGCTTTGACAGAACAGTGGCAATACCCATATTGGTAATTTGTGTGCTGCCTGGCTCTGGTCAAACAAAACAGGAAACATCTGAATAACTACAAGGCTGGGTGAGGCAAACACTGATGTTCGAATTAATCATGGTCCGTTTCTAACCACTGGGAAGTAAATTCCTGGCCTGGTGGTGTGTTTGGAAATGAGGTCCATGAGCCCTGCTGTTCATGCTCCCTGACTCCTGGGAAAATGCAGGGTTCACCACGGGAGGGCAACATCCGCCCATCACTGCCATAGCAGACTGCATCTGGGTTTTTAAAAGCGAGCTGAGGCAGCCAGCAGGTGTTTCCCAACATCACTGACACAGCACACAGATGTCAGCAATAAGACATGAATCTTTACAACTTCCCCTCAAGGGCTCAGTTCAGCTCATTTCGTTGCTAAGTTCCGTGTGTCCTTTTAGATCCAAGTTTTCACATCTTCCTAGGACCCTTAACCTCACCCTGCCTGTGTGTCCTGCTACTTGTAGTTCCCCTGTTCCCTGTTACCAGCTGCCTTTTCCCAGCCTGGTCTGTTGGTCTCTCCTGCTGCATTCCCAAGCCTGGGCTCCTTTCCTCCTGATCTCACACCTCTGTGCTGACACACTTTCTTTGCAAGGGCACAAGGCAAGACTGCCAGGGGCACAGAGCGCAGCACACAGGCTCCTCTCACTCCCTCACACTGCAGCAGCTGGGGGGGTCATGCATTCATGACTGAGCTTTTGACTTCAGACCCACCACAGTCTGGATTTTTTTCAGGAATAGAGTTAAGCAGAACTGTGAAGCAATTTTCTCGTTTCTCTACAGATACTTTTTAGTACAAGTGCATTCTTCTGTTGAGGGAAAAACTCACTTTTTGATCATTTCTGCATGCTGAGTGGGGAAAGATGCCTTATAATGTTAACAGTTCCCATCCCGGTGATCCAATGTGACCAGATTAGGGATAGGATCTTAAGTGAAGCAAGGGAGCAAGTCAAACCGGTTTGCCAATCTGCAGGTCTGTTAGCTCTCCCTCTAATATCAAGACATTTGGATATTAGGATACCTACTTACCTAATTAATCTGAATGGCTCCAGAACCTATCTGGGCTGTATGTCCTTGTGGTAAGTGTGCACAGACAAGGGGGCACCATGGTAGCTTGTCTGCTCTGTGGCAGGATGGCAGGACTGTCCCTCACAGTGTTGGAAATTGCTGCTGCCTGGGCTGTGAGGATGGTTATCACACCCTCTGGTCTCATCATCATCTGAGGAGCAATGATTCAGTTGTGAGGTTTGGGTCTGGCTTTGTTGGTCCTCCCTGTGCAGAAGTACCTCTACATGTCACGTCTTGGAGGGTTTCCCAGGAACTCTCTGCCAGGGAACATCTCTCACCATGTTAAAGAGCTAATTAAGTGGACTGTCAGTGTTGGCTTTATAAGCAGCTCCTCTCTGTGACACAAGAGAGACACTTTGCTAAACTCCAATGACTATGGAGTAAAGGTTTAGTACATTCTCTGTAAGGCATGGGCACTGTGATTCCTGTCTGGTGTACATGCACTGGAATACATGTTCCTTGTGAAATTCGTCCCTGAGCTATTTGGGATCCGTAGTTGTGTTGTGGTGAGGCTCTTGGCCCACAGCAGCACAAGCACTGAGAGAAACAGGTCTCTGCCAGCTCTCTGGTGCCTGGGTGCTCCCTGGGAAAATGTGGAGGGTAAGAGAAAGCTGGGGGAAAACTCTCCCTCTTCTGCTTCAGAGCTTCATTAAACTCAGCCCTTGCTCCTTGCCTGAATTATGTCTCAGCTATGCCTGTGCCTTGATGATACTGATGCTGGTTTGACTTTCTGGCTTGTCCTTAGTCCTGCCTTATCAAGTTGGACTTGCCTGGTGACCTTGACTTTTCACTGACCCTGGTCACTGTGGCTGAACCTGCTCTGCTTTTCTTTGTTTGGGTACATTGAAGCCAAGGAGCTCTGGAAGAGAGCAGTGGCCAGAAGTCTGGAAAGAGAATTTCAGACAGCCATTGAAGGAGTTGTTACTCTTTGGCATGGGCGGCTCTCCTGCCGTGTTCAAGCGAAAGTAGAGCAAGCAAAGGAAAGATGGAAAACCTTAAGGAAAACAGCACAATCTGATTACTTGATCACAGGGAATGGTAGGCACTTGGAACTTCAGTAAGGATGTAAAGAAATATATTAGAATTAGGAAAATGTCAGTATGAGTAATGCTATCACGGACTGCTAAAGACAATAGCTCTGAGGGATGGGGTATTAGCAGAAGCACTCTCTCCCTCCCAGAAAAGTCAAGCAGCTGAGTAACACAGGATTTTAAACACAGTGTGTATTCTCTTTTTCTGTTTGAAGTAGGACCTGTAATGGGATACAGTGTTTTTTTGACAAGATAATGACTTCTTCAGTATCTTCTTCAAAGTATTCCAATACCATGGCTAAAGACAAAGCAGCATTGAGGAAGTTCCCCCTCTGCATGAACCAGCTACGCTGTCAAGGATGATATATTCCCTTCCCTGGACTGCAATATTTAGTGTCATTCTCAAATCCATGGAGGAGGAAAAAACCTGTTAAGGACTGCTACACTTAAAGTCTCCACCTATCTACAGACTCCTCCTAAGTCAAAATCTGCTGAAAGCTTGGAAGTCTCTTGGAGGAATTGTGACTATATGCTTGCCCTGTTCTCATAGCTATTTTTTTAAGAGACAGGATATTGGATTAGGTTAAACCATTGGTTTAATGTGGAAGTATAACTATGTTGAGACAAGCTCTTCAAACTTTGTGCTATACATAAAACTAGCTGATGTAAAGAGCAAGGAGTAACTGGCTAACACTGGTGAACTGACAGCTCGTTTCTGATTCTCACAAAGCAAATGTCAGAACAATGAAGCTAAGACTTTTAAAGAGGTACATCTAAGACTTTTACATGTACCTCTTTTCCTTGAAGCACAGGCCAAAGTTACAGGAAGAGTCCATTCTGCCCATAGCCTAATTTCTGTGACAAAAAGAATTAATTTTTATATTTGGGTCAATCTTGTACAAGTTCAATAACAAAAACTATAACTCATTAAAATTTACAGAAATGCCACTGAAGCAACATTCCTTTCCCTCTCTAAATAGTTTGATTAGTTGGATATTAAATGAATGATCTTGAAAAATTTCCTTAAATTCACATTTAATTTGAAATTATTTGGTTTTAAAATAAAAAGGAATATAACTCAAATATTTTTAAATCTGGTTTGAATTTAAAGATTTTGTGATTTCTTAAACAGTGTGGTGCCTTTTTATAACATGTGAAGAAAATTGTCTGTTTCTCTAAAACTCACAAGTAACCAAGCTGATTCCTAAAAGATGTCATTTATCTTTTCACTCCAGATCATGAGGGAGTGGTTTCCCTGCTGGCACAAATAGAGCCCATGTACGCAGGGGACTATCTAGTGTCACTTCAGCTGCTCTGATCTCAGGGTATCAGGGTCTCACACTGTCTCAGTTTCAAGATTTGATTAATGTGCCTTATGGCACCTAGTTCTCAGAGTATCATTAAAAAACTACCCAACATTAAAATTGCTGAGTTCCCACTCTCTAAACTGGACTGTCTCGTGGTGAAATTCTCTACCAGCTGCTCGTACTCATCACTCACTGACCATTCTCATCACCCAGCTCACAAGTGAGAAGTCCTCTGCAATCTCCAGACCATTCTCCCACGTGTGGACCACTAACTCCCCAGCTCCCTGCTTCCAGGTGTGTGTACCGAAAACCCACCAGCAGGAGCTGATGGTCCCCACCCTCAGCTGGGTTTTCCAATGAAAATAATGCTTCTCCAAGAACCTTTGAACCATGTCTTGATGTGCTCGCCCCCAGTGGTCATGGATTCTCCTGCTCTCTGCTGCTCTGAATTTGAGTCTTGCTCTGAGCTGACATTAGCTGGTTTCTGTTTTCCACATCCAGCTACTGTGCTGGCTGGGATTTTGCAAGTGCCTTGACTAGACAGTTAGATATGAGATCTTCTCATTAACGCGTCGCTGTAATTGGAAGAAGGCCAAAGGCTGGGAAAGGCAAGTGTCCAGCCCTGGCTTTGATTTAAGGGCAGCACTAATAGTTAAGGTTAAGTGAGTGCAAGTGCTAGTGACTGGGAGTGAGCACAGAGGGACAGAAGGTGATGTATGGTGAGCAGTGGGGAAGAAGGAGTGACTGAAATGACTGAAAATCCACTTTGGAAACATCCTTAGCTGAGTAACTTCAATACAAAGTTGCAGTGGTACTTCCTCTTAACGCTCACTATGCTGCCTTGCTTTTCAGCTACGTTGATTCACTCCTAAGAAAAGCTACTGCTACAAATCCCATGGGAGCTCCATTTCTGACTCCTCAGGATCTGGGTGAAGCTCTCTCTCTTTCTATTTCATGCAGGGATCATGTGAGATCCTGCTCAGGAGATGGACAGATCATCACAGCCTTGCCTTCTTTTTATTGACAAAGAAAGTTTGCACAATTTCTTCTCTTTTGGTAATGCAGAAAGTATGTAACATCTAGGTCCTGATTGTTTGGGAAGAGCAGAGAACAGAAGATGTACCTATTCAAAACTGAGCAGTGAATATTAATGCTTTTGAGTAGAAGTGCAGAACTTAACAGGGAAAACAAATTTCAGAGGCTGTCACAGTGATTTCATTCCTTGGCTGAAACTAAGTATGAGAGAAGATGAAACTCAGTTCTGGATGGAGCACTTTAGAGCTGGTGGAAAACAGGTCATGTTACTAAGTCCCAGGCAAATCTGGATTCCTGAGGCAGGAGTTATAGTGGGTCTGCGTGTTTGAATCCTTGGCACCCTCCCAGCACTGGAAGCTTCAGCTACTGCAATGCAGCAGTGTGAGCATCCAAGGGTCTGAGATGTGGCAGTGAGAATTCCTGTAGTGAAGCAGTCTCTTTAAGGTAATGCAAAAAGCAGATCCTGTCCCGCTCCAAGAAATTACTCTGCAGATAAGGCAGAATGGGGACAGGACCACACACCATCAGTAGCTGGTGGGGGAGCGTAATCCTTTCTTCCAGGTCTGAGTTGCAGTCTCTGCTCCAGGTCATTAAAGGATGTCAGGCCAGCTCCTATGAGGGTTTAAGTAGTGCCACAGATGAGACAGCAGAGTCTTGTTGAGCACAGGGAGGGTAATTCAGTGGATCTGGTGTGCTGACTGTCCACAGCAGAGACCTGGTCCTGTTGGCTTCTGCTCTGTGTGCCAGGATTTCGGTGGAAGTCAGGACCTGAGTGACCAGTAACAGTGCACACACAGGCTGTGCTCCATCAGGGAGGAGGGATACAGAAAGGGTGTGCAGGAAATCATTTACATATACCCCAGTTTACATGCTACCACAGTTTACCAGCTCCTAATCTAATACTGAATTTATCTAGTGTTCAATTTACTCACCTATAGTAAACATGTACATTTTTCCTCTCTGCATACTAACATAAAATCTTGGGGCAAAACTGTAGGCCTGAAAATTGAGACGTCTGTAAACCCCTTTCTCAGCAACTATTCTCAGTTATTCCCTTATCACTAGCCTAGTGACAGCACTATAAGGAACGAAAATGTGTGAGTGTGAAGAAAATCCAATAAATTCTTTTTCTTTGAGGCTGTGAAGTCTGCTCAATACATGTATTGCCTGATTTTCTTTTTTCTTCTTTTCAGCCCCATGACACAGGCAAGAAATTGTCTGCTTTAGTGACTGCTCAGATATGACAGGTGTGCTGATGTTTGCCTGACAAGCTGTACATAAGGGTGAGATTTACTCCTCTAATCTAAGCAATATGTGTCTTCATAAGCTCTTCCCTTGTCTGCAGCCTGCCAAGTAGTAGCCCTTGCCTCCTAATGGCAAGAAAATTATCTGTCAAGGAAATGGTGACCAGAATCATCTCTGAAGTAAATACATGTTCAAATCACAAAGACAATGAAGCTAAGGCTAATGAGGGAGATTTACAAAACAACAGCTTTGTGGACAGCATGGAGATTTCTTCCAGTATCCCAGGAGACCCCAGAATAAAGGGAAGAACCAGAAAAAAAAGCAGAACCGTATGCAAATTAAAGTGAGCCAGCTTTGCAAATGCTCTGGTTTTGCTCTTGGTAAGGAAATGTCCCTCTCCCCTAGCAAAGAGTTTCTAATTTATCTTTATTTTTCTTTAGCATCTAATGAGGATTACCTATGGGAAAATAACAGTTTCCCCATGCCATTTTCCTCAAATCTTAAGAAGAAGCTGAAAATATTGAAGCTGGGATGAGAAATCCAACCTAATCCAACTTGAGCACTGGTCCTGACCTGTTACTCTCCACTGCATAATTCTAACATTGGGATGATACCCAGCCATCCTCTCCTTGCTAGCGATTTGAAAACAGTCCCAACAGTCACTAAAGAACAACAAAATCTGTATCAGAGCTTGAGAAAATGAATAGCCATGCCAAAAACTGGAAACACAGGAAACAGGACCTGAGTCCATACAGATATTATTGCCATTACTTTCCCTAACATTAGGAAGGGAATGAGCAGTCAGGGTCAGGACTTGCAATTCTCTGCCTAACTCTGGAAGAACAGTGATATGCCTAATGATTAATGAGACCTGAAGTCAGGATTACTAAAACATTTTTTCCAGCCTGCTGAGTGACCCACATTGCAGCTCAAGACTTTGCTTTGTACCCAACCTCACTGCTTACCAGTGAGGTTTCCACCCATTGAACCAAACAGATCTGTGGTGGTGGTGGCAAGCTACCCTCTTGAGGTGCCACCATTCCTTCCAGTGCCACTTGGCAGCCCCCACACACCACATGCCATAAACTCATCTCTCTCCTGTCACAGAAAGAAAGGAAAGGACAGGGGCATCCTGTTACAGCCAGGTCTCTGCCAGCCCTATCCAATTCCTGACATGCCCTTGTGTGGCCAGGAACCAGTGGGAGGGAGGCAGGCTGTGCAGGGGGAGGGCAGAAGGGCTGCCTATCATGGCTCCCACTTCATCCCCAGATTTCCATTATGGAGCAGTACAGAAAAGACCAATCAGTTCAGCAGTTCCTGGAGCAGCCCAGCAACAGTAAACTCAAACAGAGATTGGCAATGGATGCCTTCAAAGACATGCAGAGAATCACCAGGAGGTCCAGCTTCCCTCTGCACTCGCCTCCTCTGGCACTGGGAATAGAAGCCACCCAACCTGCCTGCTGAAGTCCCCTCCTCCCCCACTACCAGCAGTACCCAAACAGCAGCTGCTCTTTGTGCAAGTGTCCTCTTACGTTTCCAGCTGAGGGATAAACAGCCCTGATGGAATAAAGGCACTGCAGCCTCCTCTGAAGCACTATGAGCAGTATGGATGTGAGAGAGGGGACCCTGAGGACACGAGTGCTGCTGCTACTTGCTACTGTCACCAGATCAGTGGGGCAAGGAGGTGAACTGATCCAAATGAGGGGCACCTCTCCCAAATCAGGGAAAGGAACCACTGAGCTGTACAGTGAGTGACCTGTGCTGCTTCTTGAGAATATAAAGTCTTACAGGTTTTGGTATAAGGGGATATTTCTTTTGCAACAGGATGACCCCAGCACGGGGAAAGTGTGGATGGGCAAGTGATGCAGAAACAGGGCTGAAAGAGTGAGACAGATTGAAAAAAATGCAAGAAAGGGAGAACAAATAAACTGTAGCACAGAAGGAAAATCCCTGAAAGTTCCTCAGAGCTGAAGGAGGAAAAGAGTCCCTGGAAACTTCCTTTCCTTTCTTTCAGTGTAAGAGATCTTAGTCCACAGCAGCGTGAGCACTGTAACTTTACCAAAGCCTCATATCCATGGAGCAGCTCTCACCACTGCCCTGGGATAATCTGTACCTCTGAGGATAGCACGGGTATTCCTCTCATGTCTCCATGACACTTGTGTGGCTGTACACAACAGTGCTGAGTCCTGGACTAGAACAGGCAATTGTCCTGTCTGCAATTTTGATCCATCATATAAATCTGGTTTATTGTGAAATTCCTGAACTTAATCTGTATTGTTCAGTTCAAAGGCATGGAAGTCTACCATTTGCTCATTTTGCTCACTTCCAGGACTTTGGACAGGTAAACAAATCCACACCTCAGGGAATTGACCTGAAGGCAACAAAGGGCATATCAATCATAAAGGTATGAACAATTAATTGTGTTTTGTTTTCTTCCAAGAGGGCTCAGCCGCCAAAAGTCATGAAGCAACTGCAGAAAGGGGTGCAGGGTAATGCAGAGAGAAGCTCTGCTGAAGGAATTGTCAGGAGTTAAGCTTGACCAGGATGCCCCTGGGGAAGACAATTGTGAGTTAGTTCTGCCTTTGGCAATCTCTTAGAGATTTACTGTCCTGAAGAGGAAGATAAAATAATATCTCAAAGCAAATGTCAGCTGCAACAGCTGTTAGTGACAGAACAAGGGGATGTGAAAGCTGCCGCTTTTTCTCTACTTGGATTTGGAAAGAGCAGATTCAGCAGATGTCAACCAATGCCTGGAGGTCTCAGTCCTTGCTCTGCTTCCATCACCTACTCTGCCAGTGGAAGGAAGGACAACCAACTGTGCCAGGCACTGGGCAACACTGGGGTCAAGGACACAGGACTGTTCAAGCAGCATTTTGAAGACATCTGCACCACTTCTAATCATGGTAACATGATTGCTCTGCTTGAAGCCAGCCCTGTATATCTAGATGTCAGATACTTTAAAAAAATAGTCTTTTACCCCTTCAGATAAATTTTCTCCCGACCACCTCACTTAAATAAAATCTGTTTAGTCATGAACATGCTGTCCCCAAAGAAATATGTCAGCAAAGTACAGGTGAAAGTTGCACTCTGAGTTAGCACACAGAAAGTGGCTACCAAGGGAGCCTTGTGTGAGTCTACCCTGAGACACTGGTGCCAGCCAGAGACACGAGTCCTTGGTGGGGGGCAGCTTGTAAACAGCAAAGAGGGTTAGAAGTGCAATTAGTCTGTGTGACAGCCGTGACTGCCTTCTGTCACCACCCTGGGCCAGGCCAAATCCCCTTTCCTCCCTCTCTTGCACAAAGCTGAGCCAAGGCTCAGGGCTTATAAACATGCCCAGCTGCCTATCAGCCCAGGGGAAAGAAAACAAATGCACCACAGCAACAGGCAGACCTGTATATGGGCAAGCCCAGATTATTGGCTGGTGTGCCTGGCTGTCAGACCTCGGAGCACCCTAAGTAGGGAAGTCTAGCATGCTGGCTGATACTGTCCATTAGGGGATTTAGTAGTGGTCACTTCTCTTCTTGTGGTCAGCAGCAACACAGAACAGCAAGAGGAGAACTAAAATTAAAGTATGGGTAGCAAGGTATTGTGCAAGCTACAGGATGCGAAAAACACGGAGGCAGTTCTTTGATCTTTCTGTCTGAGGTATTCTCCTATGGTTTCTGCATCTCCACCCACAGATGCAGGATAGAAGCAAAAAAGGCTAAAAGCTGAAACTCCATGTCAGGGACCAGGTATCTTGAGCTCCAGTCACTTTCAATCCTGCAGCTCTTTGGCATGACAATGTCAGGACCCAGGACATCACTCAGGCTGTCCTGAGCAGCCAAGACCCCTGCCAGGGGGCTCAGAGACCCCGGCACAGAGCCCAAAATGCCTGTGGTTTTGATTATGACCCATGGAGCAAGTTACCAACCTCAGTTGAAGATCTGCAAGCCACGAAAAATTAATTAGAATGATAGTGAATTTATCACAGGGTGAAAAAGTAGATTTTGGGGTTTTCTAGAATGGAGGTTCAGAAGGCAAGATGGAGGGAACTGGGTGTGTCCAGCCTTTCTCCTTCTTCTTCTTGGCCTCCATCTTCTGCTGTGATGCTGGCACTTTTAGGTTGGTTTAGAGTAGAAGCTCACTACCTAACATAAGTGATAGGTATTGGACAGTAATTGTAAACATTGTATACGTAGCTTTTAGTATAAAGACATAACACCACCCCAGGGGCAGGCAGAGTGCCTGGACTGTCTTGCTAAGCAGACCTCAGCTGGACAGAAGAATTTTATAGACATCAGCTGAGTTGCAGCTGTCACCAACAGGTCCCTACTTGAGCAAGAATAAAAGGTAACAAACTCCACCATTTTTATTCCTTAGTTACTTTTTATTCCCATCCCTGTGCTCAGAAGGAGAGTTGCTCAGAACAGGGCCATATTTTATGGCTTTTAACAAAGCTCTGGCCTGCTCTGTCTTTGAAGTGAAAGTCAAAACTCATTTTTGTGAAAAGTCAAAGTCAAAACTCACAGGCAGTGTGGGAAGAGTTAGGCTCACACATCATGCAGTCTTGCATCTGCCCTATCATATTCCCTGGCCTGAGATGCTTTTCCCCACTCATTTTTGGTAACTGGTGCTGAGTCCTTTTGCAGTCTCAAGCCCTGACAATTGCATGCAGAGTGGGAAAGGTCACACAGGGTGGTCAGCACTGTGGTCTTGCTCAGGGAATGCTGGGGAATATCACCTATCCTAAGAAAGGATTCAGTCACAGTAATCATACTTAAAGGGGTTTAAGTGGGAAGATATGGAAGTAACATAGTATTGGAGTTGACAAGGCAGAAGGAAAGTTATAGGCAAGCTTCTAGAAATTACTCCAGAGCCCAACCTGCTAAATCCCTGAAGGTTGGGTCTCTATCCTGCCTTTAGCTTCCAATAAAGTGACATTCATTATTATTCCTATAGAAAGAGGAGATAACATTGACCCCACTATGCAATTTGGTCCTACCCTGCCTTTTTTGTCCTGAGTCCAGCCAGTGTAAGAAAACAGTCTCTGTGCTGGGGACACTGCTGACCTGTGGTTAGCCCAAATAATTTGCCTAAAGGCTCTCCTTAACATTCAGTATTTTAGTTCTTAGATGAGTCATCTGGGGCACTGTTTAACCATTTTCATTACTTAGGTCATCACTTTCAAATCTGCCTGAATTTTTGCATCTCTGTCTAGCAAACAGCCTTCACTCTCACTTCTTCCTAACAACAGTTCCAACTGGGAGAAGAGTTACAATCAAACTATCTGTTCAATTAACAGATCCAGGCTCAACCCATCAGCCTTCTGCCTGCAGGGCTGGCCCATACTTCCCTACACCCTGCAGTGATCTGCACCACCCCTGGGCTACTGCTGAGTGCAGCTACTGAGGAGCCATGTGGACTGTACCGTGTAGAAGTGGAAACAGAATCCACAGTGAGGTGCATGAGGGGATCCAGAAATATGGAGCATACATCCCACCAAAAGCCATGGGATCCATGCTCCCAGCCTGTGCATGCAGTGTTGTCATAGTCATATTTTCTGAAAAATCCCTTTGCCGGGATTTCTTCTGGGAAAGCTGAGAAGCCTCAGAGAAAAATGAAAACAATAATCATCTGATTCTCTTCTCCTGTGTTTTGCTGCTTTGGAATGTGGTTTGGACATTGTTTACCAACTGGTCATTGTTTCATTGGTTTCATGTGAATTGTTTTAACTTAATGACCAATCACTGTCAAGCTGCGTCAGACTGAGGAGAGAGTCATGAGTTTTTCATCAGTGTCTTTTAGCCTTCTGTCTGTATCCTTTCTGTATTCTTTAGTATAGTTTTGTATAGTATCCTTTAATATAATATAGATAATAAAATAATAAATTAGCCTTCTAAGAACATGGAGTCAGATTCATCATTTCCTCCCTAAGACGGGGGACCCAGAAAATACCACACAGAGTGCTGCAGGCATAAGGGCACCAGGGCCTGAATTCACACTTCTTGGACCGACCTGCAGCCAGAACTCACGAAGTATGGTGAGCTCGGTAATCACCCAATTTATCTCTTCATTCCATCCCAGAGAGGAGCGAAGTACCACGTTTTCCCTCCTCTTCAGAGCCACCTGATGCCCCTTTGGGGATGACACTGGATCCACCCCATCCCTCGTGCCTGCATTAGCTGAAGTGTTGCCCTTTACAGTGCTGGGCACCTGGCCAGCCCTCCTGCAGCCAGAGGCTGGGCGTGCAAAGGGCCGGCATGCTTGCACACAGCTCCCTTCCATTCAGCCTCTCCCAACAGCTGCTCTGGGGGTGATGGGGGCAACCAGATCCTTTTCCAGACCCCCTGGGGACAGTGTTTGCCAGGTCTGTTTATTCATTGATTTAAGAAATCCAGCTGCAATTATGAACAAGCTACTGAGAAAAGAAGCCTGAGTTGGGAACTTAGCTTAGGGCAGGGCTTTTTGCCACCGTGCTCAAACCTGTGCTTGCTTCGTTGCAGCCATGTCCCCCCCACCACCATGCATGACACAGTCATGGCGCTGATTTCATCACTTCACTGTACATCACACAACTTTCTGGCAGCAGAAATCCCTCCTACCAAAGTCTCAAGGCTCTGTGATAAAGGCAACAGAGAAACAATCCTGGTCATTGCCACTTCTCACTGCCATTAGCCTGTCACATTGCCTTTGTCAGACAGCACAGAATCCCGGATGCTCATTGGCATAATTGGCTCCTACCAGCCTGGGTCCTGATGGCAGGGGGCAGCTTGATCTGTTTCCCCAAAAATGTCAATTTTCCATCGGTTCAGGTTTTCTTTAAATTGGAATAAATGCTAATATCTTGCTAACCCTTTCTTGTCAAGCCTTTTTTGCATTTGGCACACAGCTTTGCTGAGACCATGCTGAGCTATTCCAAGGGAGAAGACATTTTGGAGCCCTAAACATCCTTAGCTGCAACACAGAGTGTCTTCAAAATAAAAAATGTTGTGGAATCACAGCACGGTTGATACCACACAGGATGTATGAAGATTGCTTACACTTATCTCCTTCTCAAAAGAGAGACAGCTGGAGAAAGTTTACCAGAGCCTTATCCTATCATCTTTTGAACATCTCCAAAGCCATAGACACACAACCAATGTTACAAAGTTTGGCCACCATCACCAAAAAGCCATTTTTCTTTAGTTTAAATGCCTCCCCTCTCTCTATTGATACTTGTGCCTGGAAGTACAAAGATCCACCCTGACTCCTCTCCTTTCCAGTCTGAACATTCCCCATTCTCTCAGCCTCTGCTCATATGATGGTTTCCTTTAGTAGGCAAGAACCTCACTACTGGAGTGTTTGGCTTCAACCTCTCATGGTTGCTCTTGGATCATTCTCAAATTAAAATAGGTCTTTAGTAGGTGGCATTTTCTTCTCAATATTCTATACCCTAATCAATTCACCATCCAGTCTTCCTATTCTAGATAGTTTCACTTCTCAGTTTCTTTCAGGCTTTCTTAAGCCTTAAACCACATCCTACCATGTTTTTTTCTGAGCTATCTCCAGTTTTCCAGCTTGCCTGCATTTGTGGTGCCATACCCAGGATTTCCTCATGAGGTAGAAAAATCTGATGGCTCACTCCTACTTCCCACACTTATATTTAGGCCAGCAGGAATCTTGTTAGCTGTTTTTGCTGAAGATTCGACCATCCTTACTCTCTACCCCTCCTTAGCCATGCAAGAAGCCCATTTGCCTTTTTTAACAGGGCAACACCATAAGAACTCATGTAATCTTGTGTATCCTCTGTGACCTGGCAAGTTTTTAGGGGTCCTTTTGTAAGGGTGGCTTTTATTCTAACATGTTCCTACCTAATTATGTTTCTCCTGCCTGTAAGAAAATGTATTTTGTTTGAATATATTTATCAAGTTATCTAGATACCTTTGAGTAGCCTGTTCCTCTTGCTACCACCCTATTCATGCTTGTGTCATCTGTAGGGTTTTACCTGATTTGTACTTTCCTTAAAATCATGGCTGGAAATGTTAACCAGTTTTCATTTAACAACTGATCCCTGCAGAAACCAGACAAAATAGAGCATTCCAAGCAATTATCTCTGCTGCCTATTGAAAGTTCTCAATCCACTTAATCTATATTTTATGGACCTGGCATCTTCTGAATCAATACAACATATCATAATTCTCCTTTTATCGATAGGTCACGCCTTACAAAACTCTGTACCATAACACTATGAATCTACTGTATCAAATACGACTTTATTATGAAATTGAATGTCTCATTCCAAAAAGGCACATTCCTAGTCCGTAATTCTCCATTAGGTAACATCTGTAACAAATGCTTTTTCCATTATTTTTCACTGGATACTTGCCAGTTACCTGGCCTTTAGGTCCATTCATCTTAAGGCTTTTCCACTTTAAATGCAGGAACCATGTTGGCAACTTAACATCTCTCTGCTATTCCTACAGTAATTAAAGAGTAATTAAAGCCAATCTCAGCAGGCTGGATTTGAGCAGCATATTTCAAGTAATGAAAAATTCTAAGAGATGGGAGTAAGCAGAAGAAAACTGTATCTTGGACAGTGTGAGCATAATGCTGTTTGGTAGGGTAGGTTGGGGAGTTGGAAGACTCAAGACATAAGTGATGTAGGGAGCAGGAGCAGCACAAAATAGTAGTACAGAGGTGATGTTGCTGAGAGAGGAGTGAGCAAAAGGTGTTTACCAGGTGATGGGTAGTGTTAGTAGAAAAGTTAAGTAATGCTAAATGCTAGTGGGTGAGAAGCAGCTGGGGAAAAAAAAGCTGCAGGTTGGGGAAGCATAGAAGGACTGCATACAGGAAAGGGTCTGACATGAAAAGAAAGCTGAAATGCTAGAAAGTATAGTGCTGGGACACTGCATTTTTAGAAGTTATGAAGCCCCTGAGAGTGAAAAACAAGCTGTGAATGTTTCCAGCAAAGACCAGGTTAAGTGCAGGAAGGGATTATTACCAACAGCAAAATCTTGGGGATTGAAAAGAGGTAGAAAAGTAAAAATGGCTACTAACCCCTAATTCCCTCTTTGCTACTCCTTTTCAGGATTAAAATGTGCACCTAGGAGGATAACTGGGCATTAGGAGAGGTGTGTGTCTAGGGAAGGGTTAAAGAAGTGACAGGAAAGGGGAGAAGAAAGGTCTTGTAGAGGGGTAGTCAGGCATCTAAAGGAGCATGAAGGATACTGTCTTAGGACCTGAAGGCAGTACGAGGGAAGAGATGTGTTTGGGCTGGCATGAGATAACCATGAACGTTCCCCAGCCATCATCCATGGCACATGCTGGGATCTCCCCAGCCCCTCCCATGAAGCCGCCCTCCAGGGGTCCTGGTGCGGGCACAGGCAGCATCCAGAGATGGCCCCTGCCTTGGACAGCTTGTCCTGAGACAGCTGCAAGTTCTGACATGCTCCCTGCTTTTCAACAGCAAGTGGGTCCCAACAGGCATTTATTATGAGGGAAAACGAGCCACATACAGAAACACAAAAGTACATATTTTGCTCTGTTCTGAGGCACGGCAGGTGCTGCAGCCTAAATAACTCCCTGGAGTTCCCGTGGCTTGGAAACAAGTGGATGCTTCACACGCAGTCATTTCCAAGAGAAAGATGTTTTCAAGCCACAAGGAGGCTGCACTGGGCAGCACTGAGTCCTGGGGTGAGGGCCATCCACTGGGGAAGGAGCTTGGCTCTGTGGCAGCAGGGACAGTGCTGCACAAAGTTGCTCTCTGGGCCACCGTGGCCTCTCACTCCCAGGCCACCATGGTGCCCAAACCCTGAAGCCCCTTGCAGGCTGCGACCCTCCTTCCCTTCTGCTGTGGGGAGCAGGCCCTAGGACTTCACGGGAGCCTCCTCACCGCTCCCATCCTCCAGCCGCCAAGGGCAGCCGACGTAGCGCAGCACGGCGCTGACAGGGCCGCGCTTGGTGGGATCCAGAGCCAGCAGGCTCCGCAGCATGCCGGCAGCCTCGGCCGTCAGGCGCCTCCAGTGCCGGGGCACATCCTTCTCCAGGCCTGTCTCCTGCCATTGCATGAAGTCCTCAAAGAAAGGGTCCTCTGGCAGGCTCTGCTCCCAGGGGAAGTAGCCGGTGAGCAGGCAGAAAAGCAGCACCCCAAAGGCCCAGGCATCCATGCTGGTGTCTATGGGCACCCCCTGGGCATCAGCAGTGTTGCTCAGCTCGGGGGCGGTGTAGGGGATTACCCCGGCCACCAGCTTGAGCTTGGTACCCTTGGGCCTCGTGAGGCCGAAGTCAGTGAGTTTGACGAGCCGGCAGTCAGGATCAAAAAGCAGCACGTTCTCGGGCTTGATGTCGCGGTACACCAGCCCCCGGCTGTGGATGAACTCCAGCGCGCTCACCAGCTGCTTGGCACACTGCTTTGCGGCCGGCTCAGGGATCCCATCCTGGGCAGGGAAAGAGACAGGCAGGATGGCACACACGGGGCACCTCAGCAGCCCTGCCAGATGGGCTCTCACCAGAATACTCTGCACTAGGAAAGACCTTCGTGTTTCTTGCCTTACAAGCCCAAGGCTGCTTCAGTGCTGCAGACCCCAGATAGATCCACAGCTATTGCCTTTATCCCCCTCCCTCTGACCCAGCCAGCCTCCAAAAGGAGCAAATGCTACAGCCCAGTCCCCACGGCCTTGTGGCAATACTCACACGGGGTTTGATGATAGAGATGAGGTCTTTGTGCAGCGCTGGTTCATAGAGGAAGCCATAGTACTGGCTGGACTCAATGGCAATTCCAAACATGCCAATGATGGCTGGGTGGGTGGCGAGGGACAGGGCTACACAATACTCATACAGGAAGGTGTGCAGCTTGGTACTGGCTTTGGGTAGCAGCTTGAGAGCCATAGGAGTCCCTGGGGGTGAGAAGAATGGGTTTGACTCCTCTGCAAGTCACACCAAGACAAGATAGAGCAGCCGCAGATCTAGGCAGTCACAGGGAGGTCTCCATTCCAAAACTTGTGTGGATATACCCTGTGGACACCAGGTCTGAGGACAGGAACTGCTGCTGGTGTGAGTTTTGAGCCCTGGGAAGAGTAGGGACACTCAGGATAAATGGGCCTATCAGTCTGAACTGGGACAACTGAGGAAGAGCAATGCCAGGGCACTCATATGGCCAACTCAGGATGTTCATTCACACCCTCTGTCCATGGGCCTTAGGGCACCACTTTAGATCAGGCTTGGGGCTCTGTGACTGAGCCCTGTGGTGAGACTGTTTTTTCCATTTATAACACATGCATGTGGGTATGTATCTGTGAACTCTCTTGATCCTGACTTCTGGATTAACCTCCCAGCTTGACCTTGGACCTGTCTTTCACTATAACCTTGCCAGATAATCTGGGCTGCCCCCTGGCATCCCCTGGACCCTGGCTGGATGTCATGGGAGGGTCCCTAGGTGGGGAGGTCCCCATCCTGCTGGTCTCCCTGGGGATCCTCCCTGCCATGCCTGGTGTCTGTCCCCCATGTGCCACCAGCCCACCCCATGCCCCGTGCCCTGGTGAGTGGAGAGGAGACAAGGCACAGTAGCTCACAGGGTGCAGTCAGCTCCTTACCTCTCTGCCTGTGGGTCACTAGCATCACTTGGCCATACTTGCCCCTGCCCAGCTCCCGAACAACCTCATAGTGCTCAGCCACCTCGGCGCGCACCAGGCTCTGAGCAGTGATCTCCAGGAGCTCCTCCAGCTTGGTGGGTGCTGCTCTCTCTGGCACTGCTGCGGTCACAGCTGAGCTCTCTGCCATGAATGAGTGCTGCAGGAACACCACAGCCAGAGTCAGGAACATCACAGCATGCACAGAGAAAGCCAGATCAAACATGCAACACAAACCATGCCATGGCAGGTTTCTGCCACTTGGAGCCTGAGCACTCTTGCTGCTGTGCTAGAATTGAATTTACACTTTCACACAGCACATCTCTGGGCAAAGCCCCTCATCACAGAAAAGGTCTCTGTATTGAAGGGAACCTCCTCCAGCCCCCTAATCCTTTTGCCTAATATTAGACAACAGGCAAAACATTAGCAGAGAGTCCCAGATTTTCAAGTGTGACCCAGTCACCCCTCCTTGCTCTCCTTAGCCTACTGCAGGCAAGACCTCATCTCTCTACTCAGAATTCCACCTCTACTGCTTACTGGAGAAAGTCCTTGAGGCATCAGATGAGACAGACCTGTCCCTTAAGCACAGGCATGTGACAAAAGGCAGAGTGCCCCGGGGAAGCCAAAGGGAGCTCAGTACCTCACATGCCTGATGACATTTCTGACCAAAAGTCACGCATCTGTGCGGCCAAGTAACTTATACAGGAAGTAACCTACGACATCAATGGCACTTTGAGCTCTAGAGGCAGCAGGTCCAGCTGCCTCAGACCCATTTCAGAGAAATGTTTTTTCACTTTTCCCAGCCAGCTACAAGGCAGCATTTTAAGGCCTCTGTGGCAGCACTCTCTTCCTGTCTGTGTCCCTGTGCTCTGAACAAGGCACTTTGGGCCTGGGAGTTCTTCCTGGCCATGGAGCAAGGTCACAGAACCAGAGTCACAGGATGGTAAATTCCAGAAGGTACTTCTGGAGACCTCTTACTGCAACATCCAGCTCAGAGGAGGGTTATCTAAAGCAGGTTGTCTGGTGCCCAGCCCAGCTGTAAATATCTACAAGGATGGAGACTCCACAGCTGCTGTGGGTAACCTGTTTCAGTGTTCAATCACCTTTGTGGGAAAAAAGATTTTAACTTATGCCTAAATAGAAATTCTGTTTCAGGCCCACTGCCTCTAGTTCTGTCACTCAGTATCAGATGATACTGTAATACACCTGGTTGTGTCTTTTTGCAGGTATTCATGTGCATCAATCAGATGATCCCTTCAAGCCTTCTGTTCTTGAAGTTGATGAGTCCCAGCTCTGTTACCCTCTCCTCCTATGATAGATACTCCCATATCTTAACTGTCTTCACAGTCTGGATTTGTTCCAGTATGTCCACATCTCTCTTCTGCAAAGAAACCCCACTGCTGCTAAATCCAGTCATTCTTCAAAAGAAATTTGGGGAAAAAAAGAATTATTTAAACCTGGGGAATCTACAATAAGGCTGAATTTCTACAGGAGCCTGGGACTATTTGTGGGGAAGCTCCTCTCCTCTTCCCTCCCTCCTAGACTGCATTTCTAAATTTTATCCAATTCAGAAGTGCCAAGTGGCCCTACTTTTCTGCAAGAGTAGAGCAATAAAGTGAATGAGCCAGCTTGGAAGAACAGATCATCCAGAGGATATGGGTAGAGTTTCTTGAGGCCCTGTGACCTGCAGGTCTGCTCAGGGCTCCTTATGAAGGAAACCCCAGCTGCAGTCACTCCAGAACAGTTTGCAGACTTCGGCCCTTGGTGTCATTAACTACAAGAGAAAGTCCATACTTGAGAAAATAGCTGACAATGTCAGGTCTTTCTTTGAGATGCCACTGTGATTAGCTAGGAAGGTAAGTGAGGATCAAATTTGGGCCACTGCTGAGTAGAGTGTGCCTAAGTGCTCTGCACCTACTTGTGATACCTTCTAAAGTGTAATCTTCCCTTTGCAGATTGACAAGCACTGAAGAGGAGGTCACCAGGGCCCTGAGCAGCATGCATTCACCATTTGGCTGTGCTGTACTGAAGGCAGCAGGCAGAGCCCTATTCAAACCTGTTCTTTCCTCCACTATCCTTTCCATGCTTCATCCCTGCTAAAGCTCTTGTTTCCAGGCTGCTGACTGTGAGAAACTGTAGTTCCTCAAAAGAATCTCTAATTACAACAGCAAAACCTCACATCCTTTACACCATCACAAGGTACTTCTGAACCATCTGAGAAGGTAAGGGGGATCTGACCTATGGAGATACAATGTCTTAATCCAGGTAATGTTATTCTGGTTCTTCAACCAAAATGATTAATACATTTAGTGCAGAAAAACACTTCATACATGTAAAAAGCCAAAGACAGTGTGATCTTTGTGTGACAGAGACAGTGCTATGATAACAGAATCACAGAGGCGTTTGGGTTGGAAGGGACCTCTTGAGATCATCTAATCCAAGTCCCCTGCCCAAGCTGCAGCAACTGAAGCAGGTTGTCCAGGAAGGTGCTCAGACAGGTCTTAAATATCTGCATAGATGGAGATTCCCATCAATGATCACTGCTTAGAAGAGTCTGGCTCCCTTTTCTTCATTACCCCTCATCAGATATTTATATACACCAATTAGATCCCCTCTGAGCCTTCTCTTTTTCAAGCTGAAGAGTTTCAGCTGTTTCAGCCTCTTCTCATATCAAAGATACTCTATTAAAATGGCCTTGAGCATATGACATGTGGGGTCTACTTTCTTGTCTGACCTTCTACAGGGCCTTAACACAAACCAAATAACAAATAGCATCTGGGGCATCTCTTTCAAAAAGTCATTCAGAATTGATCTAAAGACAGTTGGTCAATTATAAATGCCGGTGTGAACATTCTTGCTGTTAGGTATTCGTATGATAACCTAATCTGAATTTACCTAACCTGCTGCTGAAGTTTCTCAGATAAAGAGGTTTCTAATACTTGTTAAATTTCTCCAGACTCTTGCAGGGTTTATATGCACTGTGGTCAGAGGTATGACCACAGTCTATGAGAACATACTTTCAATCAATTAGGTTGTGTAAAACTACCAGACTGAAGCTCAGGCTATGCATTTAACTGATGCTTTACTTAGGCTTCACAAAGCATCTGTCACACTGTGCTTCTGCAGTGCCTGCAGCAGTTACTTAAAAAACAGATGTGATGCTGCCACAAAATATGGTCACATTTTGAATTGAGAATAGGACTCTCTAAAGTCTCTGATCAAGACACCTCTCAGTTGTCTCATTGGTTCAATGCCTTCCAATAACTTTCTGTCTACTTGTCAGACCAAGCTCTCAGATTGTCTAGCCCACTTGTTCAGCTCTCAGATCTGTTTCATGGCTCTTTTCTAAAGTCTCATCATTTTTCTCCTCCCATCCCACCCATTAAAGCCCCAACTGTCATTGTGGGGAATGCCTCCTGTCATACATTCAGCCAGAATTCCCCCCTGCCTCATGCTGTGGCCTCAAGATCTCTTTGCAGGAATGACACACAGGCTGCACTACCTTATATATCCATTATGAGTCCAGAGTTTTTACAAATTACTGGGCAATGTTGGCAAAAAAACAACTTCCTCTTCATGTCCCTTTATGGGTGCTGCCTACCTGGTTTCTACCCAAATATTTTTACACCATGTTTAGTAAAGCACATTTTGCTCAAATGGATTTAGTGCACCAAGTAATTCAGATCACTTCACCCAGTTGTTATCACACTTCTGCTTTGGGGCTGTGTAAGGACCCCACCTGCAGGCACCTCCCACCAACCTCTAAATTGTTGGTTTGAAGCAGTTCTCATGCTGGTATTGGTTCATACAGCAGCTGCCAGAAATGTCCCATTCACTGGTTGTTTCCTGAAAGTTATCTGTACAAATTCATCCTGGCATTGATCTAAACCAAGAAGCCACACATTTTTAACTAATTACTTAAAAGCCCAGTATATAGTGGAAAATGCCATATTTTATTATTGTTCTCACCCTACACAATTTTTTCCAATCCTAACTCTGTCATAACACTTTTATCTTTGTCAATGATCTAGAAGGAAACACTGAAATCATCCAGAAAAATACTTGCAAATGGCACAAAAAGGGTTTGGGTAGACAATGTGTTGCTTGGTAAAACTAGTGCAGGCACATATACAGATACAAAAGCATTCTAAATTACCAAAGAAGTCAGGATTTTAGTCTGGCATTGGATGGGTGACAGGGAAAAAAAAAAAAAAGTCGTATTTATCAGACACATCTAGGTTCTTCATGCTGCTTAACGGGCACTATGTAAATCCAGAAATGCAGATTTGGAATAGCCGCACTACCTTTGCAGGCCTTAAATCATTGGATGATACAGAATTGCAGTAGAAATCATCTACAGTGATATAGATACACATCTTAATGTTACAGATACAAGTCTAAGAGCATAACGCATCAAGGGTTACTGATGTTACCGATTCAACTTTTGCATTCACTCTGCTAAAGAGAATGCCTGAAAAGATTCAGATGCAGGAAACAGCAGCAGTGAGAGGCAAACTAACATTTTCCAGATGCTAAATTAAGAAAGTAAGCCTCACTGTAAACAAAACAACAAAAAAAAAAGTAGAGACAGCTGTTCAGTTTCACGTAGGCTGAGATGATTGTAACAAAAGAAGAGATCTGTTCTGAGGCGATGTGCCTCTTACAGTGAACTCCAGTTGCTGCAGAGGTTCCTACATACAGATGCAATGAGACAGTCTGAAATTCAATCTCCAAAAATCAGCTGAGTTAGGGAAGCTGTATTTCTGAAGAGCTGGCCACCTGTTAACAGCTTCTGCACAATTGAGAATATCATACACCAGTGGAATTTGTGTTCTTATAATAAATTTATTTTTCTGTTTGCTCTGCTTTGTATTCTTTTTTATCTACGATTTTTATGATGTTTCTTGAAATGTTAAAAATACATTGATATGAAGAAAGCCTGGGTAAATTTTCTGAACTCTTCTGGAGGCTGGCAGATCAATAGAACCAGTTACTAGATGTTTTCTATATTTTAATGATATCGGTGAGCCCACAGTTGAGCAAGCTACCTCTGGTGTCCCCAGTTTGACAGAAAAAGGACAAGAAAAAGTTGTGTCAATGGCAAGAGGGCTGAAAATTACAGGGGAAACTTCCAGGGGTGCTGTCTTTATAACTTATCAAACAGATAGTGAAGAAGGTATCATCTGTATATATACACTTTTCTGGAATTTCACTAAAAAGAACTCTCCCAGTTAGGTAAAAGCATTAGAATAAAACCAATAGATGAAGCTGAAGTGAGGCCATTTCAGACCTCCGCTGTGGTGCGGATCCTGTGAAGAAGGATATTTGCCCCTAAAAATCTCATCAAACATTGTGGAAGAATATCCTTCCATTTTCGTAACTTTTGGTTCAAGAATGGCATCCTTTTTTTTTCCCCCAAAAGGTCCACTCCAGTGCAAGCCACGTTTAATACGACAAGTGGTAAGAACAGATTACCGCAACGTTGGCTTGTGGCCTTATTGCTGGTAGATTTATGAGCTTCTTTCTAAAACTGGTCAGCAGGCTAATGCTTAATTTCGCTGCAGAGAACGGCGTAACCGTGCCGGTAGCAGAGCTGCTCTGCTCTGGGCAGAGACACCCAGCAGTGTCCGGGAGAGCCCCGCAAGCCTCTCCGCAGCACACCACAGTCTCCACACAGCAGCCTCCTCGGACAGAAACCGGCAGCAATCTCACTGGGACCAAGCCACATCACACCTTTCTCCCAGCCAACCCGCCAGGACCGCAGCACCATCCCACCGAACACAAGTGGACACAAAGCGAACCTTCCAGGGCAAAGCCACCAAGGAGCTCTCCATCAGCCCTCTGGGGGAAGCGGGTGAGCTCCGCATTGTGCCGCCACACCACGCTCGAGCCTCCAAAACCTGCTTGAGGGGGTGGGTGCCCCTTTTCCATGCCTGTCCAGTGTCTTTCATCCTGCCACTGCTGTAGCTTCCCTTCCGCCGGCACTAAGCCTCTCACCTTGTCCAGCAGCGCAGGACAGCCAGCCAGCCGCGCTCCCCTCGCCGCAGCCGCCGGGCTCAGCCTGCGCCAGCAGCCGGAGCGCGCTGCCAGGAGCCGCGGGGCTGAGCGTGACGCTCCGCCCCGTCCCCATGGCTCTGGGCCTGGGGGCACACTGCCTCCCTGCTGAAGGTGACCTCCCGGAGGGGAGAAAAGAGGGGAAAGGGAGAAGGAAAGGATTGTCCCGCTACCCTCTTAATGGAGGGGGACGTGTTTCAGGAGTCGGGGTGGGATTGTTTCTGCTCTAGCCATAGCATTATAAACCCCCGGGGAGCCACTGGCAGACCCACCTTGTTCAGCCCTCGGCTCTAGCTTGGGCTCTCGTTACAGCTGAAGGAGCAAAGCAGCTCCCTGGACTGGAACAAGGTCCTTGCTCCAGGGCTGTGCCAAGTAGGAGTGTGTTCCTGATGGCAGGGATCAGACCGACCATGGGCTGCCACTGCTTCTCCTTGGCTACCAAAGATGCCCAGGCCAGTGAGCATCAGAGACCAGGCACAAACCATGGCTCAAGGACCCCTCTTGGGGCCCCGTGGGTCAGGGTCCTCACACACACCAGTACTGCAGAGCATGGTGGTGAAGCTGAAATTATTAATGATTACTGTGATGACTTGTGAACATTTTACCTATTCTCAGTGCCTACCCCCAGAGCATACTCCTGTGCCAAGGTCTTCCTTCTTCCACTTGAGCATGGAGATGAAAACAGCTCCTGGGTGCACAGACACCATGCAGGCCCTGCACCTTGGCTCTTGAACACTGATTTTTTTTTTTTCCTTCAAGGAAGTGGATCACTTTGTGTATCTGAAGCAGCAGTACGCGCAGCTGTGACATGGGTGTGTCACAGGACCGGCCTTCCTGTTCCCTAGAGCCAGATTCATGATGGGCACTTGTTGCGATGAGCCTTGGCACTCCCTGGGGTCAGAGAATTGGGAGGAAGGCTGGGAAAGGTGGAAGACAGCCTAAGAGAAAAGAACAGCCCCCATAAACATAAATACTCTGGGTCTCCAGCACACAACTGAACCTTCTCACCTGATCTCAGAGGGAAGAATAATCATGCCAAGCACTTGTCACTCAGTGCTCTGCCCTCACAGAGGGGCAACAAGGTGAGATGCACTGGACTGCTGGCACAGGCCTGTGAAGAGCCAGTCTGCTACCACTCAGAGCAGGTGCAAATCAGAGGGCAAGAGGAGTAGCACATTCAGGCTCCCAGCTGTCCCTCTGCTTCTGGAGAAGAGGTGGAGAGTGAGATTGTTTTGCTGATGACCTAAAGGTCTTGTGCCATTCAAGCCTGTGCCTTCACACACATTCTGAAAGGTGTGATTGGGAACAGCCTTCAATGTGCAAAGTTCCTACAGGCAGGAACATTACAGCTAGGGGTGATATGAGTATTCCAAAGAAACCTATCCAATATCCCAGAACTCTGCACTGGGATAAATGGTGTAGTGTAACCACTCCTCTCCAGGAACAGGGACCCTGTATAATCTAGTCTTCTGGTGGAAAGTGTGAGACTGTTGGCTCTACTTGAGAGACAAGTCAGAACTGAAAAATGTCCCCTGGGACTTGCTATAATTTACAGTAAGAACACAGTGCTGGGAAAGCAGCCCAGATTCCCTGACTCCCCCAGTTCCTCTCTTCTTCTCTCCAATCACTATCTTAAATATGCTTCCAGATATAGGAGCAAAATACAGTAGTCTTCCTTATTTTCCAGATAATTTTTTGAGAGTCAGAATCCCTACATTATCCATTCCTATTGAGATGGGAACCTGCAGGGGGGTTTGGTTTAGGGAAGAGAGCTCTTCCACAGCCTTACCTGGAGTGCACTGACAAGTAGCAATCTCACTGAGGGCTTGCTCCTGACCCGCCATTCATCCACAGGGCTTGTCCTGCATTCCTCATTACCAGGGAATATGTCACGTACTGTGTATCACATGCATGTTTGAGAATCCCTGACCTCCACTCCCTGAGCACTGGGCACAGGACAGCTGTTGGAGGCCCCAGAGCTGCTGCACTACTAACGAAGTCCACACTAGTGCATTTCAGGACCTCCGTAATTTAACTCCTACACCTCTCTCACCCATGCTGTACACGTTTTGTCCAGCTGGCAAACAAGATGTTGGTAAAAGTCAACACTGACAGAATATGGAAACATGATGTAACCAAAACTGCCCTAATGTCTTGGAAAGTTTGGTCCCAGGCTGTGGAGAAGGTAGAGCTAGGAAGGATAGGGGGTTGTGGGGAAGGGGTTTTTTGAGGTCTTACGTTACTTCTCATGATTTTGCTCTGATTTTGTTATCAATAAATTCAATTAATATCTCTCATTCAAGCATGTTTTGCCTGTGACAGTATTGGTGAGTGATCTCTCCTGGTCCTCCTGTCAACCATGAGCCTTTCGTTATATTTTCCCTCCCCTGTCCAGCAGTGGAGGAGTGATAGAAGAGTTCTGGTGGGTGTCTGACATTCAGCCAGGGTCAACCCACTGCAGTGACACACACAAGCATTGGGGATGGCCTATGATGTGTAACAAATACTGTATGAAAATGTGTCATTTTCCTCCTCTGAATTATGGTTGGTTTAGCATGATGAATATCCTGTCTTCTGCATGTCTGGCCCAGAATAGGCAATGCACAGAAAAATAATAGAGCATGAAAATTTCCAAGAGCCAGACATGGTAGCCAGTGTCACAAAGTCATAGCAGTGGCAACTGCTTGAGGAACAGCTGGACTACAGCAACTGCAGTAAAGGGACATAGTCAAGAAGGGTTCTCCTTTTCATCCTTCTTTCTCTCCCATTATTGCTCATCCTCAGCATACACACAGCAGGCTGTTTCACTCACATCAAAACTGCAGCAGCTCTTCAAGTGCAGGCATACACAGCTCTAAAGGATCAGGTCTGATCTACCAGAGAGGGCTCTGTAGTCAGATGATGCCAGATGTATGGTTGCAGAGGAATACTGCCCCTCCAAAGAGAAATCCACCATGTTTCAGCAAGTACCTAAGAACCATGGAGGGAGCTAGCTCTCTCAACGCACTTTCAGCAGGTCACTCACTTTCTCAAGTGTTGGCTTTAGTGTGAACCGTTTTTCACAATGTCCCTGGCTAATGATTCTGATGATTTCCACAGCAGCTGGCTGAGGTTTGTACTCCCTGTTTCAGGGTTACCCAGCCCCACAAGTCTTTACTTCCCATTCTATATTATCAGGGCGCCAAAAGCATTTAGGGGCAGGAAGATTTGATGCTATTTGCACCCAACAGAGCACTCTCTGAAGGTGTGGAAGCTTATCAACAAGGATATGTGTGAGAGAAAGTTGCTGAAATATGAATGTCAGGCTCTTTTACCTGAAGGGCCTAAAATGGCACTGCTCTTTTGATATAGTAGTCTATGGCAATGTTCAGTTTGGCTCTGTATTTTCAAACTGACCACAAGCACTTACTCAGAACATCTGTGATAGCAGCTTTTCAGAGCAGTCACAATCCCTTCATTTCCAGTGCTACATTTTGCTCAGCTTTTTCAGGTCCAGTTCTGTGCCCGACGCTGGGGAACCACTCTTTGACTTTCCCTATTCTCCTTCTGCTTCTTCTGTTAATAATTCTGTGAGCTGCCAGCACTTTCCTCCCCCCAGCCTCAGCAGGCAGGCCAGTCTGCAGGGTACAACAAGGTGTGGGTTGCCTCCCAGGAGAGCTGGGGCCCTGCACTCTCCCTGGCGCAGGCAGGGTGCTCCGAGGACTCCACCAGCTGCACAGACCATTTGTGCTCTGAGGTCATTCAGTGCTACCCCATCACTGAGGAATCTGCTGGCCGCCTTCCTGACAATGCCGTACAATGTCCCACCTCGCTTCCCAGCTAACACAACAGTCACACTGAGCCTGGGCCCTGCTCCCCAGAAGTGCTTCCCAGCTATGTTCCCCATCTTTGTCAAAACCCCTCACACCTGAAACCTCTGGTCACCCACTGAACACCACACCTGCATCAAAGCATTCTGCTCGGTCCCACTTTAACCTAGTCCCTTTACATTGCTATTAGGTGCATTGGGTGCAGAATGATTGCAAGAGGCAGTGCTAATCCAATGGAATCCATCAGCACTGCTCCCAGTGCCTCAGAGCAATGCTGGAGCAGTGCCCTTCCAGCCCAGCACAGGGACAGGGACCCACAACAGCTGCATTTTTAACCTTTTCCATCTCTCCCAGCCTGTCCTCCAGTACTCAGAGCAATATAAAATATCCTGTAACCATAGTGTACATCAGCCTTCCCCTGAAACTTAATGGCTTATTTGTCACCACAGTTACAGGTAGGGACTGTTCAGGAGGCACCTCAGCTTGCAGCTCCCACCCCAGCCTGGTAAGGTGGTGCCACTCCAGAAGGCTGAGTTGGCTGGGGCTTCCAGATAGTTTAATGACAGATAATGCGTTGTCACCTTATTGCAAAATTTCCATACCTTCTCAGTGATTTATCATAGGCAGCTCCTCACAGCACTAACTCCACCATCTTCACAGTACAGCCAACAAACTCCAACTCTCTCCTCACCCAGCTAACCCACACTTTTGTAGCACTCATCTTTTTAGCAGATGCAGCTGTGGCCTGTTAAGGGCAGGCCTGTTCCTAATCTTTGGTGATTAGTACAGCTGCAACTCTTCAGGTGTGAGACTACCTTCTGCACTATTCTCTTACATTCTATTCCCCCACAATACTGGGAAGGGAAGAGTTGTAGTGAGGTCTTGCAGGAAAAAAGAACAGACTTGCAGAAGAAGAGTGGACTTGGGTGGTGGGCCAGGGACAACATGTTTTACTGGGAAAGTTTTCTTCTGTCAGGACAGGGATATGGGACAACTGCTCCTAAGCACCTGGGATCCAGGAGACAAGGGAGAAAAGGCTGGCAGGGCAAAGTCTCTCCAGCCAAGTCTTGTCCAAGTTTCCTACAAGGAGCATGCAGGCCCAGGGATGGACTTGGGTTCAACTGAGATTCCAGATCATCAGGTGAGCTTGTGGTGGCAAAACAGGTCCAAGGTCCAGGTGAGAAGTTGGTTTGTAGGTCAGTATCACTGCTGGTGGTGGCAGTCAGTGCCAGTCCAATGATTGCCAGGCAGGTGTGAGGTCAAGCGAGGAAGTCTGTTCGGTTGCCGGGACAGACAAACAGTGAATATGGCCATGCAGAGCTGGGAAAGATAGACCACATTACAGCTCAGGCAGGGACTAAAAGCCCAAGGCTGAGGTGAAATGAGTTTCTTGGTCCCGTGGGAAGATGTTGAGGTGGGAGATCCAGGAGAGGCTGGTCAGGGCCATCAAAACTTATCAGTGCCCTTGAAGCAAGGCAAAATGATGGTTCCTGCCTACCTCTCAATTCTTTGGCAGCTTCTTGCCTGCCTCTAGTAAAGGAGGAAGGCAAAGGTCCCCATTCCCTGAGGAAGGCTGACTCCTTCTGTGCTAACCCTACCTCATTTCTACAGCTTCATCTGCACAGAGAAGAAGGCCAGCACCCTGCAAAACATCTTCCACCAACCAGGTTCTGGGGACAATTGCTGCTGGGACACTATTCCCAGTGTTGCTCTCTGTCTAATGTCAAGGCGTTGCATTGTTTCCTCTGGGGCTGCCCAAAAAATTGCAAGGAAGGGAGGCAGGGAGTTCAATCACTCCCCTAAGCCATCCATGAAGCTGCTGAATAAAACCACTCCTAAGAGTAACACATGAGCTATCCTTGGAGGAAAAACTGACTGCTCTCTCGAGGTTCCTGTGGAGGGGAAGTGAACGGGGAGGGCCTGATCTCTTCTTCCTTGGTTCCAGTGACAGGACAGTTCAAAGCTGCTCATGATGGATAGCTGTTCAGGCTAGGTTCAAACTGGGCATGAAGAAGAATTTTTTTACCAAGAGGGTGGGAAACCACTGGAACAGGTTCCTAGAGAAGTGGCCACTGGCTGTCAGTGTTTAAGAGGTATTTGGACAATGCCCTTAATAACATGTTTTAACTTCGACCTTTAAGTGGTCATGCAGTTGGACTAGATAATCCTTCTCCCTTCCCTTCCCTTCCTTCCCCACCCTGAGAAGTGTACCATGCTTGCTCCCTTTTTACTTCTTGTCCTTTACTCAGCTTTCATTCCATAAAAGGACCTTTCCTCCAACCCTTTAGTAACTTCCTGTGCTTATTGAGGCCCTCACAGAAACTGGCATGGCAATGATGTGGGATTTCCCTTTACAGGAGCCACACTGGATCTTTCTCACGAGACTATCACCAAGACCATTCTTCGGTCTTACCCTTTATAATAGACACCTGTCTCTTACAATGGATGGATGTCAGACTCACCAGTAACTTTTTATAACAAATGGGTTACACCAGCAACCCATCAGTGCTCAGGCACAGAGATACTAATGACAGACAGGTTATGCAGCTCGGCTGGCAGCTCGCAGTTCCACATTTGAATTCCTTCAGGACTTTCAGGCAAATGTCATGCAGTCCAAGTGATTTACTAACATTCAAAGTATCTGTCTGGTCTTACTTCCAACTAAGTTGTTCCCTCTGACCAGCCTACTACAAATATCTCATCAGGAGTGAAATTGTTCCCATCAAACATTGCATTCCACTGCTGGAAGATAGATTCTGCACCTACCTTCTTCTACAACTGTATCACGGTCTGTATGTAGCTGTATGTCTGAATTTCAGGCAGACCTAAAAGAGAGCTTTAAAAATTCCTCAACTCCTTGGGATAAACGTTTAAAGTCTGATGTCTTGACAAATTCACATCTTGAGCTAAACACATCTTTGTCACTTTCCCAGGACCATGGCTGCTGGCATGTCTCTTGCTATATCTGCAAGGTTACTGAGAGGAAGATGTAAGAAATCAAGACTGGTTTGGAAAAATGTAACAGTGGAAACTGGACACAAATGGCACTAGGGGTGATATTAAACTAAAGAAAAGTGCATTAATTGAACAGATTCATTTAGCCACTTTGAAATTCAGTTCCACAGAAGTGACCTGTTACATTCAAGACCTTCAAGACTTCATTTTTCTGAGCCAGGGGCCTTCTAAAGTCTGAGCTTCAGCTTCCCTTGCCACTGTGGTCCAATGATTGATCTCTGGTGTGAGTTAGCACTAAGTGAATACCTAGATATATGAATGTCTGAGCATCTGGGACCACCAGGCAGACATACAGACATACAGGTGATGCCTTGTCAAGGCTGACCTAGAACAGAGGCTAGAACAGAGGCTAATAAAGTAGGTATTTATTAGAAGGCCTCAATGGATCCACCTTGGGCAGCACAAGAGCCCAGCCAGGGCTACACCCAAGATGACCCCAAAAGGGTCACAAAATGGGCAACCAGTCACGAGGTTTCTCACTTTTATAAGTTCTTGTCCATTGGCATATTGGAGTTAATTGTCCAATTATAGCTTTAGGTTATGAAGTCCCATCCTTCTTGTTTTTCTCTCTTCAGTCCACCATTGTTTATGCTCTTGGGCCTGAAATTTGGATCAGTTGTCTTTGGTCCCCAGCTAGAAAAGGAATTGTTTTGTCTAGCTATTCTGTGAAGACAGCTTACCAGCCCTTAATATGAAGCTCAGAACTACACACTGAAGAAGTACAGAATCTGAAAAATATAAAAGCTAAAACCTAAGGCATTACAGGCAGAATTTAAAGAAGAAGAAAAATCTCCTTAACCTGGATGGACACACATGGCAGGTGTAGGGATTTCAATATCCCTGCAACCACAATTCTTCTCCACCGAAACAAGGAGGCAGGACAGCTGTGGCTGACTTGAGGACAACTGTGACCTCTGCTAGCTTGGGCTTGCCTTCTTGTTATCCTACCCTCTAGGAGCTGTAGGATCTGTCAGTTGCTGTGGGCTCTGGAGATTTTTCAGGTTGCATAGCCCATGCAGGGAACTGCCTTCTGAGAGATGATTTGTGGACACGACACAAGCTAGGTTACCCAGCTGTGCTTTCTTCCTAGGGGAGCTCCAATACAGTTTAAGTCTTCCAAAGAGAGAGTTTAAGTCTTCCAAAGAGATTTCATTGTCCTCGCTGATCACATGGAAACAGGTTTCCCTCAAGGGAGGCTGAGAGCCTTCCATCATCAAAAAGCTAGAGAGAGCCACTGGTGTGGAAATGTTAGCAAGAGATGGAAGAAGCCCCAAAAAAACCCCAAAAGGGCTTTTTATCTTGAGTCATATCTTGTCCATCAATCCATAGTAATTCCACCAACTACAACACAATTGCTTCAACTTGTAGTGTATTTTGGCTCAAATTGTACTTATAGTCCAAAGGAGATAAGTTCAGAATTATGCCAATAAAATTATGTGTAGTATGAAGAGAAGCAAGACCTAGCATAGTAAAAAAAACCCACAACCCATGAAAATAAAATCAAACAAAACCAACCAACCAACCAAAAAAACCCCACAACCAATGCAAATTAGTAAGACCTGGAATTCACTGTTAACTTCTTAATGGATCTTATTTCCTGGACAATTCTAAAGACGTGTTGTCAAAAACTGGGGGGATCTGGGGGTGGGCGGAGTGCAGGGAGGGGAGCAGGAGAGCAGTGTGCTCAGACTCTCTAAATCCACAGGCGTCAGTAATTCCTGGAGGAGCCCAGAGCATCTGGAGTGACTGTGTATCATTGCCCGGCCATCTAGTTTCCAGAGATGCTGCTGCTCTCCACCACTGTGCACATTTAGTTCAGTACCAGCTCACTTCTACTGTAAAACCTCATAGCACAGCTGAGCTAGCCGAGGTCTCAGGCTTGAACTACAGGAGACTTGTCTTCTCATGTGGGCACATCTATATAAATTCATTTAAGGCATCGCTATCAGCATCAGTCTTCTGTTCAGATGAAATTCAAAGTGATTTCTGCACAGCCTCTGATTTAGATTTGTGACCATGGCCAGCTGTCAGTGACAAATCAGAACAAGAAGTAGATAATTTGATTCATTAGGAAAGACACAGATCAAAGCCTCTTCTATAACAACCACACAAACTCTTTTAAAGCCATCTCTTGGTGTTCCTGCACTATTCTCAGCTATTTCTTCAGAAGAGGAAATGTCTGGGGTATTTGTGATGATCTGGCTGTTCCATGAGAGTGCTCCTTGTGTAATGTTGTCCAGCTCCACCACAGCTTGGAAAGATGAACACTCACCAACTAATGAGTTATTTTATTTCAGTGATCTCATGTTTAAAGCATCATTTCCTTAGTCTTAGGCTCTCCCACGGGGTCAGTAAATTCCACATTCAAAGAAGATTTTAATTCCTTGGTGAGTGACAAGCTGGAATGGCAATTTGAGCCCTAATCCCTCTTTTGAGTGCTGAATGAAGCATCTTGTCATTAGTACATCAGACAGATGCTATCAGAGACATCATGGGAATAGCAAACACCATCAATCTGAGCCAGCTGGAAAGCAGTAAGACTTGGAATGGCACCTTCTCCACCCCATCAGCCTGCAGGGAACTGCCAAGCCCTCCCCACCTCCCTCTTACTAGTATAGTATGAACCAGTAGAGACATCTTTCTTTTCCTTTCTCTTCCAGCTCTTATCCTGACTTCAGACTCACCATTCCCTAATTTACATGGGGAAAAGAAATAATTAACTGTTCCTCTTTATTAATTTCTGATTTACCTCTTGCTTTGAATTGCTTACCTTGACTTTCTACCAAAACATCCTGACATGTTTCTCTTCAGCTCCCTTTGCATGCACCACTTGGCATCAGCCCAGCAGCAAAAGTACATTTGGAGAGGCAGTGAAACCAGGGCTCAGCAGGAAAAGGGGTGGGTGAAAAAAATCCCAGGTGACAATTTTTCCCCAAGGAGCTTTTTTCTTACTGAGGAGTAACTTCCATCATCTCACCAATTTTGCTCCCTGGCATTATCTTGGGTTGAACAATTCCTGGGAATTTAACTTTGAACTTTGGCATACGGTCTATAAATCACCCAGCAACAGCCATGAAGCAACAGAAGGCCACCTGTCTCCTACAGTGCCATTGCTCACAGTGTGATGGAGAAAGGCTTAGTGACAGCAAGAAGTGTTTATCTCCTCAAATCTCTTGGGCACCCAGCAATAGAAATATGCCCTGCTTTGCCTCTCCAGTGCTGACTCACTGCCTCTCCTTTGAAGCAGATCTCCCTTCATCTCTCTCCACAGGGAGGGTCTACCTCCACTTAGTACTGCTGATTTTTTGCTCCTCTTTAATGGAGACATCTCTGCTAACATTGTATATATAGTGTTCAGTCAGGGCTGATTCCTGGTTCATTAAGTCAGGAAAGTGGAGCAGAGGCATGGGATACCTGTGACTTTCAGGAGACACCATCACTGCCAGTGTTTTTCCCCACCTGAGCACCCCACATCTGCATTTCCTACTAACCTCTCCCTTTTGCTTTTCTATTTTCTTTTCTATACCACCTTTTATTTGCCTATTTTCCATCTGGCTGTCCTCACAGAGACTTATTCAACAGATTCTTAGTAAAGAAAACCAACAGGCAGGATGAACACAGACTAGTGATATTCAAGGGTCAGTCTCAGGTCTCCTCTTCTGTTCACAGTGTCACTTTTGCTTCGAGCTGAAGTTCTGGAACACCCTACTTTTGCCACAACTCTGATTTTAAACAATCAACACCACTCTCTGTTTTCTTCAGTGCCTACCTCCCACACTTTTCCTTTTCACAGCCAGGTATGCCCTCCCTCCTCTACCCACCAGGTAATTCTTCACTTTTTGTCTGTTCCAGTTTGGTCAGACTCTTCCTGCTTCCTTCTTCCCAGGCCTACTGGAAAGATCTGAAAATTCTTTTTGTTCTGTGATCTCTGCTGCTCCACAAGGAGTCACTGGAGTCACTTAGGTAGCCATAGGTAGCTGGAGTTACTTTGGTAGCCATAGGTAGCCGCTTACAATATTTAATCTGCAAAAAGTGACAAATGTGTGAGATGTTATACAGACAGATAGTTAGGTCTGGACCTCAGCAGTGTTTTGCAGAGGCAAAAAAGACAGAACTTATGCCCTCTAGCCCTGCTGCCAGTCACTGCAGTACAAGCCCAGTCCCACTTTGCTATGAAAAATGATTCCAAGCTGATATAATCTGCTAAGATTGTTTAAGCAAAGCACCCATCTGACGAGGCCATGCAGCTTTAGCCCAGCTCGGGCTGTGAGCAGAACAAGTTCATGGGGTTTTTTGCAGCAGCCTTGAGACAGCCAGGCACAGCAGTGCTACCCTCTGCCTTGGTGTTACACAGCAAAGAGACATCAGCAAAGGGTGGGCTGGAAAGGAGCAGCAACAAATAATGCTGCTGCAGGACATTGTTACTCCCATTTTTGCAGCTTAGAGGGATTTTAATGATGTGATTTCACAGTTGTATCAGCAAAGAAAGTTCCACCATTTTATTTCTTTAGCTTTCCCAGCACTATTTGTTTTATGCCACTATAAAAAGAGAACATTTCTTCTGGAAAAGAAAAAAATGTTCTTCTTCATCTGAAAACACAGGTGTGATATACAGCCTGTATACATCAGAAAACCCCTGAGCAGGAGGCCACCTCTACTCCACCTTGCCTGTGGAGCCAGAAGTTGGTTTTGTCTTTAGTAGATAACACACATGAATGACTCTGTCCCTTTAATTTTCACCCAGGATATACCTGTGTCTCAGAAAGAAAAATTCTGAGTGATTTTGGAGCTAAACCAGCTGGGTGAGGAAAACAGGGGAAGGGCAGGACAATAACAAGTTCTCAGTCTGTTCAAGCCATCCAACAGGATCAACTTACCTTGCACTGCTAACCTACCCTGAGCTGCTACCCCACTGCTGTCCTACTGACAGGGAGAGCTTTCCCAGCTCACTGCTCTCCAAACCAGCATCACAGAGCACTGCAAACTACAGTTCTTGCAAATATATACAACAGGCAAGCTTATCCCTCCCCCCTGCATCTCTTTCTTCTTGCAAATATCCATGCCTAAAAATTACCTTCTGCTTTTTGCTCAAAGGAGTCAGGGGAAAAAGATAGGTTTTTTTCTTTACTGAAGGACATAGGTTTTTTACTTTGGCTTAGCCACCCATCTAAAATTTCTTAGCAATTTTCTTAATTTTATAAGGATTCTGGGAAAAAAAAAGAACTTTAAAGAAATCGTCAACAATCTATAAGCTCAACACCTGGAAGTAAAACTGAAGAACAGTTTATTAGTGCAGTTGAAATGACTTTCAATCCCCCTAACAAATAACATTAGCATAGCTTTGCTGACGTTCTGGGCAAACTACCAGCCCAGATGTGAAATTTCCTCACAAGCTCTTAATACAGCAGTGGCAAGAAAGGAAGGAAAGGAAATGTATTGCCACAGGTGTCACCATCTGCTCCACAGATGGTCTGAAAGGGGAACTTTGTTTTGGAGTTTCATTAGCCAATTCCACTCCTCACTTTCTAAAATTTAGCATTCTGTTATTCACTGGGTTTTGATAAACTTCAGTGCCAAACATTAGAAACCACAAAATAAGCAAAGTGTTTTGGAGGTTTCTGAAGGTATAAAGAGGAAGTAGGTACCAAATTCCCATTGCTCTTCCCATGGGAGCTCTGACAAAAGTTCTTTCAGTGGGTCTACCTTTTTTTTTTTTTTACCTCAAATAAAATGAAACTAGATTTGTGTCCCTGTGACAAAAAAACAACCTATCTTAAAAAATTGTGTCTTCAGTGCACCTTTCTAGAGCCTAAGCTACCAGTGCTGGTCTGTGGCAAAACACATTGAAATCTCATTAGTTAAAGGTAGGGAGTCCAGTTTGATCACAACCTCTGTAGGCAACTACAGTCCTGAGTACCAAACTTAGTATGCCTGTGAATGTGGCCAAAATGAGTTACAACAAGGCATTCAGATGGACTGGACCTGAATCTATTGGTGCAGTCATCTCTATCACATCTTCCATCAATTCTCCAAATTCCATCAAGTTCAAATTCTGGTCAGGCTTCAGCCCTGAAGCCTCACTAATCCAGCATAGCAATCATTCAGCTCCTTCCCTAGGGTCTGCTTTGAAGAAAAAATAAGACAAAAAAGCCCTTTCAAAACCTAGCAGCAGAGTTCCTTGGAGTCAGAGTTTGCAGCTGAGGAGGAGCTGGTCCCCACATTGATGCAGTTGGTGCTATACAGAGGGACACATTTTTAAAGCAAGTGCACAGTCTCTTATAATGTACCATAAATCATAGATGCCCTCCTGCCTGCAGGCCAGAAGGTGGAGGGCATTTTTTTTTACTGAGTGCACATTATTTTATGGGAATATTGGCACTGCTATGTATATATGTCCAGGGGAGAGGGGGAAGGGGGAGTTGAGGGGAGCAGGAGTGCTTTTCTTTGTCTTTGCTGACTATGGCCTCTACACTAAAGCCCATTCCAATTTAGGAGTCAAAGAAGCTGAAAAAATTAACAAGATAAAACAGTGGCTGTCTGGTTTAGGCATCACAGTAAAAAAAAAAAAAACAAACAAAGCACAACAACAATAAAGGTGAACATGACAAAGAGCAATGCAGGAAAAAGGAACAGAGTTGAAGAGGCATTTTGTGGATTAAAAACTGTTGTCATAAATGTTTAACTGAAACCCATAAAAAAGCTCCCATTCAGCATGTAAAAAAAGTAAGGAAATTGGAGTAGAAGTTAAGCCAGTGTGATATTAAACTGATTAAAGATAACAGAGGCTGCCAAAATGCTTGTGCCAGTATTGAGTTTTCTGAGTCTTTCATCTTAGACAGTGTATTTTACAGAATCACAAAATCACTGCTAAGCTTGGAAGAGACCACAGTGGGTCATCTGGTCCAACCTCCTTGCTCAAGGAGAATCATCCTGGATGCACAGGACTACATGCAGACAATCCTGGAATATCTTCAGTGAGGGAGACTCCACAGCTGCTCTGGGCAATCTGCTCCAGTCCATGGTCACCTGCACAGTACAGAAGTTCTTCCCCATATTCAGGTGGAACTTCCCATGCATCACTTTCTGCCCATTGCCTCTTGTCTGTTGCTTGGCACTACCAAGAAGAGCCTGGCTCTGTCCTCTTGACCCTTCCCTACAGATACTTACAGACACAGATGAGGCCCCCTCTCTGTCATCTCCCCTTGAGGCTGAGCAGGCCCAGCTGTCCCAGACTCTCCTTGTAAGAGAGATGTTCCTGTCCTGTCATCGTTTTTGTTGCCCTCCAGTGGACCTGCTCCAGGGGCTTTGTGTCTCTCTTGTACACAGGAGTCCAGAACTGGACACAGCATTCCAGATGTGGCCTCACCAGCACTGAGCAGAGGAGCAGGATAACCTCCCTTGACCTGCTGGCAATGACCTTTTCTAATGCACCTGGTTTTGGTTTTTTTCCTATAAAACAAAATATATAATAAAATGTAACATCTGTCCTACAGCAAGAGACAGAATTCTCCAAGGAAAGCGAATTTTGGCAAAATACTCTTCAGCTTTACAGTCTTTCCCCATCTCAGGGAAAACTTGGCAACATTTTGCCCTATTCCCTAAGACATCTGTTCATTCACATAAAAAACCAAGCTGGACAGGTTTGCCAACCAAGACATTACCTTCAGAGAAACCAAGGCTCTTTTATTTAAAATCCACATGAGAAAATCGTTGTGGAGAGTTCAGTTTCATCATCTCTCTCTGTTCTCATAGCAACCCTGATAAACTGGGCATCAATCCAGAGCTGGGAATTGAATTTACACTTTACAGATTACCTGAACCACAAACGTACACTGCTTCCTTCCAGGCAGGTTTGTGCATCGTTATGTTCCCATTCCCCAGAGCCGGGCAGGCACACAGCTCAGGTGTGCCCATGCCAGGGCATGGAGGTGTCTGCAGTTCTCTCCTGGGAAACTGTTCCGCTTCTCCCTGATGAGAACAGAACCATGCCAGGACTGGCAGGAAGCACAGAAGTCACTGGCTTTTCCCTCTGTCTAAAAGTCACTGGGAGTCTGCACAGATTGAGCACAAGGGCAGGATCAGGGGAGGCATCATGGAACTTCTCCAGTGTGGAGGGACTATTTCTTCTTCCAGCACAACTGATGGCAACAATGGCCTGCAGACCTGAAGAGTTTTTCCCTGCACTGGCTGGACCCAGTAAGAACTGAAAGCTCATCTCTCCTGAAATCATTGAGCAAGGAGATGGAAACACAATGTGCAGTGTCCAAACCACAGAACAGCAATGTGCAGTGTCCAAACCACAGAACAGCAATATTCATTCACTAACCAAGGGCAGGAACCAAGGAGCAAAGGAAGATTCTGCATTTTTGCCTCAGAGGTTTGCATGAAGTCATTTTGAAAGATGGGAGATTTTCTTTAATATCAACCAGTGTGCTGCATAGAGAACTACTTTCTCATGGGACATACAGAGTGCCTTGCAGGAAGGAAGGAGTAATGTGAAGAAGGGGGTTGAAATGGAGGGATGGTTGAAGCACTGCTGGGGATTTGGGATCTGAGGTGGGACCCACGTGGTGGGAGACTCCCAAGAGACACTGTGGAGTTCAGACACACATGCAGCACAACTCCACCACAGACTACTTAGGCCCCCAGCTAGGAAAGAGCCAGAGGGAATGTGACTTCCTGAAGGAGCTGTCAGGCATGGCTGGCAGCAGCAAACTCAAAAAGAAAAAATGTTGTGGGGCAATGGAAACCATGGAGGGGCTGCAACTAGAAAGGAAATATTCCTTGAAAGCTCCCTGGGCTCACATATATTTATTTCCCTGAGGTGAAAATGGGCAATGTTCAGTACAATATTTAGCCACATCTATTCCATCAGCATCACAAATACAGGCAAGACCTCACCACATGGTTTTTGGGAATTACACTGGGAGAGTCCAAAGGAGCTGAAACAGGCTAATGTTCCCCCAGTAACTAGGAATGGGCTGTACCTTACCAATAACAATATCCAATTAAAACACAGCAGAGAGAAACCTGTGATAAAGGAACAATTTGATGAAGGATTTGCATCAAGACAATGGTGAAATGATGTGATTTCCTCTAATTTCTTCACTTTAGTCATGGTTCCCAACTTTTTACAGCTCTCTTTCTGTTCACATACATTTCTTTCCATTGTCTTTCCTCTTCCCTTTTCTAGCTCTTTTCATGAATTCTGAAGAGGATATTCTATTTCCAAGAAAATCTCCCAGTCTCACACCCAGAACTAAATAATAATAATAATTATATATTTATATATATATACCCCTAATATAGTTTAGGTAAACAATATTTACCGAAAATCTTGAATCTTGGAGCTGAAAATCTCATAGCTGAACAATGGTAAACACAGCTTTAAGGAGATAACTTCTCAAGCATGGGCACAGTTTCAATGATTTTTAATCATGTTGACATTGATATAAAAAAATTAAACTCTCAGGTGCCAGAAAAGATGCCATATAAAATTCTAATAGTTTTAAGATATTCAAGACCAGTGTTAAAAACCTTCTTTACATTTATACCTTTCAGCATTTGAAAAGCTATTTCTAAGCCCCTACTTAGAAGGTAATGGCAAATAAGTAGTGTTATTGCAGAAGAGTTTTACAAAATATTTTTATGGTTTTAAGAACATGTTAAGCAATATAGTCTGTATTACTTTCTGATTTCCTACAACAATTGATTTTGTTTATTCACATTAATTTAACCTAAAGATATTTATTCAGCCAGTTGATCATATCCTTTCTTCCCTCCTCAATAAAAGGTTTATCTTGAGGATTGATATCTTCTCTTTTGCGATGCACAAACCCGTGTGTCTGTCCAGGGTAAATTTTAACTTCATAATCAACTTTACAGTTTTGTTTAAGCTTCTGCTCCAGCAAGGTGACCTGTAACACAGAACATTCTATGTTGGCTGAGTACAAAGTTAACACATTCTATATTTACAGTCCCAAAGCCATCCTCATTTTTTACTTTTCTGAAAGACAGACATAATTTATCCTTGCCAGTGTTTTCTCTTCTACTAATTTTATACCTAAATGCATTTCTGTTACTGCACCTGCTTTATTTAATTAGGCTTTGTTTCCCCAGTAAAATACCAGCATGCAAATGCATAAAATGTAAAAAAATATTACATGAATTACTAGTAACACCTGTAAAGGTAAAAAACCTACTGCTCAGCATCATGAGAAAGTTATCATGTAGTGAATATGGTATGAGTTGCTGCTGATGGACCACACATTAAAAAAACTGGGGCAAGAGTTTGAATTAGAAGTTGAGGGAGGAGGGGCAGAGACAAAATCAGCAGTTCAAAGTGATTGGAATTTTTGCTAGGAAAGTTAAAGCAAACATCACTCAATAAAAACGTGCTTCCCTTTGATCCCCTTGGCAGATAATCATCTTTCTCCAACCATTCTCCACTCAGGCTCCAGAGAAAGGCTGTTGACAGAGTGACAGAAAGGAGAATCTCTGCAGGACAGGGGGAAAAGGAAAAGGATAGCCACAGGATCTTTTTATTTCTCCTACAACAAGTGATTCCATTGGAACAGGCAGATTTTATGGACCATTGGTACCACTAAAAAGGGTCTCCCCTGTATTAGACTTGTCAGAGGGCTTTCTTTGGATTCTTGCTCTTTTCCTACAAACTGAAAATCACCCAAATTTTCAAACAGGAACAGAAAATGCTTTTAGTGTTATGGTAAATTTTTTTGATTTGGAGATAAACAACAACAATTTGTGTAGAAGTACTCTAAGAGTTAGTGAAAGAGAAAGAAAAGTACAAATTAGTTTTCTACTTTGTGCTCATTAAAACCAAATTACAAAATAAGCACAAAAAGCATTAAAAAGAAATATCTGTGATGGGAAACTCACCTGCTCCAAAGGAATGATGTTATCCTTCTCACCAAAAATGAAGAAGGTAGGATGCAGCAAACTGTGTTTGTCCTCAAAACGGCTGATCACTCCTAAGGAAGAAGAAAACATACATACAAGAAGTTATGCTACCTAAAGTAGCTAAAACACTACAAAATCTATACAGTGAAACTTCAGGACATTTTCATCAGTTACAGCTGATCAGTTTGTAGTGGAATTTAACATACTTTACTTTAAAGTCCCTTTTGTTGTGAAATGTTTGCAATGTCATTAAAGATAACATCAGTTGTGGGAAAAAAGGACCAGAGACCAGATCTGTGGGAAAAATCAGGAAAGAATTGTTACACTTGCCCCACTTTTGTGGGTTGCTTTAAGCAACTGCTTCTGACCACTGTCAGAGACAGGGTTCTGTGAGACATGGACACTTTGGAACTGCTCCCCTCTGGCTTCGGAAGAGAATTTTTAAGATAATTGTTAATACTGATCATTCCACATACATGGTTACAATTTCAGTGTACATATATTTACATTGATACAACTTCATAGCAAATTGACATTGTAATTTTGACTATTCAAAAGCATTTGAATAAAAGTTACAGTAGAACTAACCAGCTGTCACCTTGACTACTCTATTCATTCCTGAGATTATTACAACAAAAAAGTAAAATATTAGCAAGTAACACTGTTGAATGGACTCAACTGATCAGCAAATCAGTGCAGCAAAATAATCCAAATAATCTTTATGGAAAAATATCTTCAAATTGCTTTCAGCTCTAATTAATGTAAGTTGGTCTGGGTTCTGTAGAAGTACAGAGATTAATAAGAAAAATATCAAAGGCAGCAAAAATGCATTGAGTAATGTGTGAGACTACAGGGTTAAAACAGAGAGCTAAAAATGGGTCCTATTAGTAATAAGGAACCACTGTCTAAAAAATGCAAAAGATGTGCCTAGAAGCCCTTATGTCATCACCACAAAATGGGTGAGGCCATGGCATTTGGCACTATGTTCACAGATGTGATCCTGGTCATGCCACTCTTTAAATACATAGATCTTGCTGGGTACACTTAAGTGTAAAAATGTGAGTGTGCAAAATCAAATCACTTATAGATTATTTATAATAAAATCACCTTGTTCCACTAGAAGTCACACTGAATTTTGTTACAGCAATAGCCCTAAAGAATTGTATCCTGCACTGGCATTCTGCTCAGAATGCAGCAGGTATTTCAGGCTCACCATAGAGCGACACTCCAGTCTTCAAATGGGGATTTTTCAGCATCAGATGTTGCACTGCCGCTCCACCCCAGCAAAACCCAATGACACCAATCTTCTCCGCACCACATTGGTCCTTTAGATACTTGAGGACGACATCAACTTCTCTGAGAAATGCAAATGAAAGTGAGTTAAGGCTCTGGCCTGTTTCTCTGCCTCTTTGGTGGCTGCTACTCAAAGTTTGGGTGGGCATCAGTCTGCTTCTGGGACAAAGTGACTGTCTTTGCATCACTCCTGGATTTTCTCTTTCCCTTACTTATCAAATTGTCTTTATCTCAACCCATGAGTTTTCTTCCTTTGTTTCCCTTACTCTCTCCCCTGTTCCTCTTGTGGGAGCAACTGAGTGGTAGTCCAGGGTTGGCTGCTGGTTGGGGTCAACCCACAACACTACTTTACTATTACTGATTTCTAAAATACAAGACAAACCCCAGGGGAGAAGACAAAGGAGAAAATCAGTCTTCCTAGATCATTGTTACTAAGACATGACATGATTTCATGAACAGCAGTCCAATTAATTTCACAAATAGCAGTAGTTATCATGTAGGGGAACACAAATAAAAGTTTGAGGCCCACAGCCAGTCAAGGGCATCCTGTTATCACAAATGTGACTTACATGCAAAACATCTCTCACAAGGATGACAAATGTTTTATAAAATTGTGGAAGAAAATTTCCAATTGTTTTTTCTAAATCAGCAGTTACTTTATGCAATCAACCTATGTGGCAGATAAAAATGGGAAAAAAACAGAAAAGTGGGAAAGCAGTATGCTTTGAACTAGCTGTGACCAGATGCGGAGCAGAAGAAATGTTCCCTCGTTGCATAGTGTTTGCATTTGCACCCTATCTAAAATCCATGGAATTTGTGCCTTCCTGAGGCATCCAAGTGGCTGGAGTGAGCTGCATTTTCTAGCCTTTGCTGACTCTTTCCTTTTCATTCATTCATTTTGCTTTTACTTTCTGCACAGACAAACACTGGGAACTTTTATGCTTCAAATGTCTACTTTTATCTGTAAAGCACCACTCACACAACCGTGACCTTGTCCCATGAACTGCATGAACTCTCCATTTGTGGACATCCAGCTATATTTGACCCACTAATAATTTAGTATCTAATTTTACATTTTTACTGAGGCAAAAAATGCTACAAAATAGGGATGTCCCCTCACTGGACGAGGAACAATGGCTGTACTTGTCTGTTTTGCCGGCATCTCGTGTTTTCACCCAGTCATTGAAAGATGCCCAGTCATTAGAAGGTTTCCAAGCTTCTTGTCCCACAAAAAAATCTGGGCAGATGGCTCTGCAAGAAAAATGAGAATATTTTATGTCCATGAAATAATACTGGAAAGGGATTAAAGGGAAGGCCATATGAACTACACAACAAATTCTTTTGCTGAATACATAGTACTTAACCCACACCAAAGCAGTATACCAGCAACTCTCAATAATTTTCTGCATAATAAGGATACTTAGTATAATTTCCAGTTACATTTCACCCTGTTAAAATTCATTACTTAATCTGATAAATAGTTAACTGTAACTGAAAATCCTTGGTGGTTTCCTACCAAACTTAAAAAAGAAATTCAAAACCAAACCAAAGAAACTACAATTTACACGGTACATATGTTTAGCCTGGAAGGAACACTAACCCAGTAATACAGGAAAGAGGATACTCAATATGCTTTTCACATATTTGAGAATTTGTTTCTCTATTTGGCACAAGCTAGTACACTTTCCCTTTCTAGAAAGAGCTTCAGCATCTTTGGAATTTTTACCATAACAGCCAAGTAGCACAGAGGAAGGGAGGAAGCAGGCTGCTAGAGGCTCATGAGGATGAAAGATGCAGAGCAAGAAAATTTTCTGTTTCTCCCCTCTTCTTCTGTGCTTACCTACTAACTCATTATGGTAAGACTACTCAATTATTTTAGACTTCTTTCACTGTTTTATCAGAAAGCTCCTTGGAGAAAGGGGTAAAGAAAGACTGTGAAATTATTTGTGTTTGTATGGTTATATGAAAAAAGGGAACAGTTGGTTCAACAAACTTTCTTATTAAAAAGACACTTAGTAATATTTCTTACATGTATCCATTAGTTGTTAGCATATCAGCTATGTATCTGGTGTTTGGGAGTTGCCACCCAAATATGTCGTGAATCACAATGACAGCTTTGTCAGTGCTGGCAGAAGGTTTGCAGACGTACGCCTTGATGTGCCCAACTTGCACCTCCTGCCCACGGCCTCCATAGTCAAACCTGTCCCCAATATCACAGGGGCAGGGCCTCGATTCATTGGCCATGGGTGATGCTAAGGAAAAAAAAACCATTCAGTAGTGAATACCAAAGCATGCCACACTGAAAATGTCAGCAGTATCATCAGCTATTGAATTTTTTAATCATTACAATAATAGGATGAACATGCTCATTACTGTTTGATCTAAAATGAAGCTTTACTCAAAAAGCTCGTTGGGTTATTTAACATAAATAAATTTATTGTTAGAGTTTCTTATGTTATGAAGTCTTCAGCAGGGACCTGATACATGCTAGGATTTCCATGCCCTACAGTGAGTAGTAAATAAAAATAAAGTTATGAGCAAGCAGCAAGGCAACCATCACAAACTATTTACATAGCGATGAAGCCAGTCCTTCCACTCTTCATCATGTGTATTTCCTGTCAGGAATGCATAGCTTTCTTTAGTAGACAGTAAAGGCTTAATAAAAGACTCAGCATTTTGAAAGAAAAAACCAACAGCTACTGTGTAAAAAGATATAACCACATATAGATTAAGCATTGTCTTTTCATCCAGGGACTTAAAATATTACATAGCTGAAACTGTCAAGTGTCAATAAATCCTTTTTCTAAACAGCTTTAGCCTCAGGTGTTGCAGACTTTTGAAGAAGGATACTTAGGAAAGATGCAAAAAAAAAAAAAAATGTAGCAGTAATGAACATAAAAAAACAAATTCCTAAAGTTGAGCCAAATCTTTTATCAAGAAGGTAAGAGTAGAGTATGGTTAATTTTTTTCAAACTATTGCTTAAATGAAAATAAATAATTCACAAAGGTCAAAAAGTACCAGCAGAATCTAACACACCTGTAGGTGGCTCCTTGGACTCAAGTTAATGATTTTCTGCCATCAAGCTTAGGTTAACCAACTGAGTGAACAGACCTGAATAACTCCTTTGAATATTCACAGAGCATCTACAAATGATTCAAGAACATGGAAAGAATTTAGATCAAGCTTTACCCAAGCTGTCTACAGATAAATGTGTCTTGCCATAGAAACTCTGCTAGTAAAGAAACAAGGATCCTCAAACTTGACTGCGTCAAAAATACAGACAGAAACAGTAAAAAGCAGATTATTGAACTGTTGCTGGACAAGTGAGACTTAAAGACTTGTGGCAGTAAAGGGACAGCTTTAGGAAAGCCAACAATCAACTCAGCAGCCAGAAAATTTGGACAGAATTCTAGAGGCCAATATATTCTGGATTTGCAGAGTTCAAAATTCAGAAACTCCTAAGCAGTATCACCAGGGCTAGATTGCAGATACCAGATTTCATTTTTGCAGATCAGTTCAGATAAGTTGTGTATATTTGAAAGCTGTATTATCTCGGGGCACACATCTATACAAGTATTCTACCTGTTCTTTTTTAAATAAACCACACCCATAAGTGTCCTTTTTTCTCTACAGGTTGTGGTCTCCCATATAGGACTTCTAATTAAAATATGTTTACCAGGAAAAAATGAATGAATAAATGAGCATATAAGGCAAAACACGGTGCAAATATATAATAAGAAGAAGTTCATAACTAATTTTCCATTCACAAACTACTTCCTTTTGATTAGAATAAACCAGAAAAAATATAAGAAAACCAGGGATTAAATATTAAAGACACATATACTTCAGAAGTCCAGAAACAAATACAAATGCCCTTACCAGTATATCCTCAAAGGCTTTAATTGAAAACATCTCATACTATCTGATAAATTGTAAAGCAACACATAGAACATGAAATGTTAAAAGATGTAGATATATTCACTGATTAAAACATCTGCAGATGCAAGACTGTGAGAGATAGCATTGGTTTGTATGGTTTATAAGCCATATACACTTGCAAGCTCTGTAGCATAGGCAAGACACTTCAGTGTTTCCGCATCTGCTGTAGTACCTACAAACAGCATCTTTTCCCATTCCAAAGATGCTATGGAAACATTGCTTAAAAATTAATCTCCCCCTCTTACACTTATCAAAGCTATTATTTTAGGAGGATCTGAAAACCCACAGCCTTGGTGTACCACCATTTCCACTTGCAAGCACTTGAGAATTTACTGGAAGACCAAACAAGAATTGATTTTCAGACACTTGAATCTACAGCCAGTAAAAATGTGAAGATACTGCTGCGTGGCACCATCACTTTAAACACGCTCTCCTGCGTCTTCCTCCTCAGAGGTCTTCCCCACCTCTGGAGGGAAAATAGCAGGTTGCTGAACCACCACCTCAAAAAAAAAAAAAAAAAGGCGGGGAAATAAAGAAAGGGAAGAAAGTAACCCCCAATTGCATTTAAATGAGCCTGCACTCTGCCTGGAAATAAAATGAAAGTCTCCCGAACATGCTGAGTCACACCTCGCAAGCGCTTGTTCTACGTTTCTGAGGGGAAAAAAAAAAGCCACGACTTTAAAAAACCCCAAACAAACCCGCACATACCTGTAGCGCTGCAGGTGTGCGGGACTGTAGAAGCAGGATGCAGGAGCTCAGCGGGGATGGTTGTGGCTGAATCGGATCCCCAAACACAGCGCTCGCTCCCAAAACGAAAGGGGAGAGCGCAAGGATCGGGTTCCTTTAACAGAGTTACACAACTGCTGCCTTTATCTTTGTGCCTGGCCGAGTGACGAAGGCCGCGCTTGTTGAAGCTGTTCATTTCACTGCTACCGGGGGCGGGCTGCGCTGCCATCGCGGGCCACCAAGCCTTCGTTTGAACTTGCACGAAATGGTATCCACCCCCGGAGGGCTTTTTCTTTCATGTTTCCAAAGCATGTTGATTTAGCTGAACAATCCACCTAGAATTTTTTTTTTTTTTTTTTTTTTAAGAGTGTTTCTTTGTCTTTCAAGGTTGAGGTGGAACCACTTTTGAACACTACATTAGCACAATTAATTCCCGAGACTATCCATGGGTAAAAGGCATGTTTAAACTCATCAGCAGGGTGAGGTAGTGAAGGAGAAATGTCATTTCAAAGCTCTATACTAGACAAATGTTATATGCTACAGGAAAAATATTTTCTTTTCAGAATGAAAATAAGTAGCAGGTAAGAAAGTAATGACTTTCTACATTGCTGCACCTCCATGCTATTCAATAAATGTTTAAAACAGAGACATTTTAATCCTACTATAGGATACTTTATACATTTTTTTTTCTTTTTCATTTTTAGTTTCTGGCTGACCCTTGTATCCTTCCCCTTCTCCCGATTTTCTTTTCATGGGATTATTAGGATTATTTTATAAAGACTTTTAGCTAAATATATTAGCAATCCAAAATTCCCTGTTTCCTCAGAGGTACATCTATGAAGTAGACTAAATGTGTGCTAGTCTAACACACTTTTGACTTACAGCTTAGTCATCATATGTAAAGTGTTTGCTCATATTTTAAGTAACTTCATTAGTGCTTTTTGTTTGCAATCCCTAAAATAAAGTTAGACAAATGAAAAAAAAAGCCAGTCCATGATTTCCAGAGCAAAGTCATAAGGCTCTAACCCCAATCCTTTTGTTTTATGTTTTTTGGCTCTTCCATTGTGTGCCACAAATTATAGCATACAAGGACATTAGATACTCCATATCAACTTTAGAGAACAGGAGTTAAATGAGAGAACAATTGTGAGTTTTTATCATTCACAGAAAACAAAAATGGCAGCAATGCTTGCAGAACCTTCTTTCTACTTGAGCTGTTTAACCACATTTCCACCTTTCCCAGTCATGTGGAAATAATTCTTTATACATAAGACTATTCCACTTTACCTTATTATTAAGGTTAAACTTTGGAAACGGAAGTGCTTTTGATTTCCTTTTGTTTCATCTTCCTTGATGGGCAATCCATGCTGATTTTTCACTTAGAAGTCGTAATTTAATTCAATGCATCCATGATCTCTGTAAATGCATTTGACTGCACTTCACAATGTAAACACTCACCTCTTTCAGATCTTACATTTCCAGCTCCTACTCAGAGACTTACAGTTTTATCATGAATATTTGGCTGTACTTGTAGGAACTATAATAATATATGTTATATATATTATACATATATTAAAAATGCATATATAAAATACACATTTATAACATAACTATGGTAATATGGTTCAGTAGTTGTCTACCCTTTCATTTCACAAAAATACTGCATGTCATTTTGGTTTTTTTTTCTTTTTGCTTAGTCACAGTGTTAGTGTTGCAGTTCACATGCCGGTCCAGAATTTATGAATGACTGCTGTTCTCTAAATAGATGTCCTGATTGTCCTCTCTCACATTAACATACCTTCTAACACTAGTGGAACACCATTAATGTGGAGTTATCTGTGTTTGACATTGGGGCAAATTAAGGCACAATACAGTTCCAGACTTCTGCATTCTTCTCCTGGAAAATAAGTGTTATGACAGCTGTATCACCCAGGAAAGAGCTGCATTTATATATTACAGATAGGTGGTGTCACACAGAAATCAACAGTTTCAGGTCAGAACTCTCTGAGAAAGAGATTCCCCATGAGAAAGATGGAGGGCCATTAGCAGCATATAAATTAGGAACACCTTAACAATCCCATTAAGAGAAATACAGGTCATTAGTACTGTTGGCTATCTTTACATGAGAGACACCACAGTAAATATTTCTCTGATGGTATATTTAATTGGAGAGACTGTCATTAGTAAAATTAAGACTTCCCTAAATTACATTTTTCTCCCCATTTAAATGATATGCAGTCTGTATCTGCAGCACTGAAAAGGTGAAAAGGGACATACACTCACTTTGGTTTTCTAATAGCTGTAGAAGCACCTGATGAAGATATGAGGCAGCTGGGTTCAAACTAATGATCACAAGCCTTTCTTCCTCTTTAATTATGAGGCATAATTAAACCATGGAAGTCACAGTCACAAGGTGAGCTAGAGCTCAGCAAGCTCCAAAAGGATCTGGCAAATCTGCAAACTCTTGGTCCACCAGTGGCCATTGACACAGTTGCAGGAGTGGCATTAGAAATTTTTAGCTGAGAAATCCCCTGAAGCACAGGTTGCCAGGATGTTTAGCAAGGGGGATATTCCTTACTGCTGCCACAAATGGAGAATGGGTGCTGAGGTGCATGCAGTCTTGAGCTGATGAGACACGGAGAATTCTGTCATATCACTGACAGAAAAACTAAGGAACAAGATGCATCATGCAAAAACATGGATTGTTTTTGAAGTGTGAGATTTCTTTTTCAGGGAGCAGCCATGGTTGTAAGCCTCACATTAAAATGTCCTGTTTGCACATGGCGATGCACACTTCAATTCCTAAACTGGTCAGTTTAGGAATCTATAAGTTTCACTGAGAATCCAGGAAATTAGAACCCCCTCTGAATAACCGTAGCCACAAGTTTTGAAAGATGTCTGCTCCCTTACATCACCTGCTAAACACCCATCTGCCACCAGGCTACAAGTCAAAAAAGCTTCAACTCTCTAAATGAGCTTCACCAAGCAATGTGTTTGTGTTCCTAGATTTTGGGCTTGTGATTTATTTAGAACATAGATGAACAAGGGCCATAATACACAGATTAATTTACCTTTAGTCTAACTCCAAACATTAATATGAATCTCAAGGAGCTGGAGAGTATTTCAAAAGCATGTTAAAGCATGGCATCCACTTTTGCATTCAGATTCTAGAAAATTTGTTAAAAGGAGGGCTCCGAATTGCAAAGACATGGACATAACAAAGGTATTTCCTATGTGAAATATATGGCAGTGTCACATACACTATAACTGAACAAAAAACCTCTAACAGACACATTTGGATGCGATTTGTCACATCCTACATGGTTTATGGGTTCCTAGGACCAATAGAAAAATATGTCATACACCAAAAGATAGGTCCCTGAGTAGGGTACTCCAAAACAGCAGTGGAAGTCCTATGAAACTTTTCTACTTGGGTTAGTAACCATACCTTTACAAAATAAAGAGACTTATATATATATATATATATATATATATCATTCTTTGCCTAGGTTACATTAGCCCTTCTATGTCTAGCTCTATTTTTCTCCTTGTGTTTTTTTTTTTCCAACCACTATTAGGAGGTTGAGTTTTAACTCGCAATTTAGGATGGAAATTAAAACATGCAGAAATCAAAGATGATGGAGGCTATTAGCATATTTGATGAAGGGGAATTAAGTCCTTTTTTTCATCAAAAATGAAAGATTTAGGGTTCATGAGATTGAATATATCATCAAAATCTTTGATTAGTCCTAGAAAACATGAAAACAAAATCTTCAATTGACATTTTAGGGGAAATTCAGACACAAATAGAGCATTCTGCTTCTGCAGTGAGAAATTTTCCTATCTCACACAATATGTAGCCATACATACTAGCTTTATTTTGAAGCTACTGGTATCATGGCTCCTCAGAAGATACATTTCTAGAATAAAACTCTATTTAAGCCAGTTTCTTAGTATAGACAGAATATCTGAATTAAGACTTCAAAAATATCTTCTGTGCATACAAGCTTGAATTCTTTAAAACTGACTGGAGAAACAATGTTTTAGTAAGCAGTCCAAAATGTACATTCTGAGAACATCAGGAAGGGGCAACTCAGCTCTCCCAGGTTTTGAGCAGAGCACAAAGGGAAAGCTGGTGTTAAAATAAAGGAAAGCTGTTGTTAAAATAACTGCAATCCAACTTTACAGAGCAGCTACAACAAAAATAACACTCTCTGCTCCTGGGAGAAGTTCTAGCTCTGCAGTATGCAGAGCAGTAGTAAACAGCAAAAAGGAAGCTAAATTGGGAAAGTGACCCAAGGACAACATGTATGTCTGTCCAGATCCAAATTAAGGACATGTCTGCCATGACCCTTCCAAAACTAGGAACGAATATCCTCACCACCCTCTTCTTTGCATAGTATCCTTCCAACTCTGCTAAAAATATCTCTCTTCATCAGGTGATAGCCTCATTTGAAAAAATGATGCTGCACCCAGTGTTTAGGCTACACCACACGCTTATGCATGTGTACCTGCTTGTAGGACATTCCTGGATTTACCTACCATAGCGAGATGCACCGGCCTTTAATTCTGAGTGTGTGATCATCAGGTGACCTAAATCAACACCACCCACTCAAAAACCAATGACCCCTCATTCCTTTGCACCACACTGCTCCCTTAGGTATTTCAGGACAGCATCAGCTTCTCTGGAATATGTAAGGAAATGCAAATCAAGCAACCATAGTAAAACCACTATCTGAAAATATGAAAATACAGAGGTGCAAATGTGACTGTCACCATATTGTGCTGCTACTATATTTTCTTTTGCATACTTTAAATAATTAATTATTTCAGGTAAATGTTAGAGGCTGCTAATCTGATATCATCAGAAAGAGAAAAAAGATAACTCAATGGGATTCAATGAAAACAGCAACATAACTACATCAAAGAAAACCTAAAAGGATGGATTGGATAAGGATAGATATTGATTACACATCTACCTAAGAGTTTAAAAAGCTTACCATTTTGGGAGAACCTGGACCTGGTTTTGCTTTGTAAATTTTGATAGAAAACTAGTAAAAACCTCTCTAGAAAATACTACTTATTATCCAGTGGAAATGCTGACAATAATTGTAAGTTGTCACCTGGGATAGTTGTTGCAGGGAAGTGAATGCAACAAACATGATGGATGTTTTCAGAAGCTACAGCCTGAAAATACATCTTGCTGAGATGCTGTGCTCTGAAGACACCGGTTTACCTCTGTAGCATGTGTCACCATGCAGAGACAGTAAAGTACTGCTGGGAGCTGGGTGGCAGATCAGGCTTTTACATCACCTCCAGGCTGTTCCCAGCCCCAGTTCCTCACCCCCTTGGGCACCAGTGAAATTCCCCAGTAAACCAGCCTGGAAAACACAACATTATCTGCCAACACACAAACACACACAACAAGCAAATTAAGTGCCAAGAAATTCTTTCCTGACTGGAGCTGACACTTGAAACGTGTGAATTGCCTGTAAGAAATGCCAGGCAGCACCCAACCCTGCCTACCCATTGCAGCAGGCAGGGGACAGATTCCAAGCTAAAAAGTTTCCGAGAGAACTGACCCCTGTGAGACAGAAGCACCCTGGAAATGGTCCAGTTATGTCTCCCATAACCTTCTCACCAAATACCCAAGCTCAGCAACGTTCGATGCAGCTACTCCCAATAATCCAAGATATTTGGTCTCCCAGGAAAGTTAATTAGTTTGGCCCCTAATTAGTCTGACCCTTTCTCAGGGTTGTCTTGCCAGCAGCTTCCCTGTCTGTTATTAAGGCAGCAGGGCCTGTTAGTGACAGGTCTTGGCTGATAAATGTGCGGGCAGTGCTGCACACAGGAGGGGTGTGATACTCCTCCTGGCTCCCAGCTCCACGTTCCTAGGGAGCCACTGGCCCTCACTCTGCCTGGTCATGCAGCCATCACCTCCCTGGGGGCAATTCCACACTGCTGGGACAGTTCTCTGGCACAATCAATAACTCCTTTCTTCTTTCCATACAACGCCTTAAAGGATCAGACTGTTAAACTCAGTGAGACATCAGATCAGAATTGTGGTTTCTCAGGATTTGAGTCACTGAGCACTTTTAAACTGGTCTTTTTGAAGAAGAGGAAGCAACTTTTCTCAACAGCAGATGACAAAAATTCTTCACCAAGCCACTACTAAGAAAGTTGTCCTTGAATTCTCTTCAAGGCAAAATCATTGATTCCATCAACTTCTAGGAAATCATTTCAAAAGGCCACTTTTGCTAGTGTAGCTAAAATAACTGCATCCAATCTCAAACAAAACAAAACCAAAAGAAAGCCCATACCAAATCAAAAACAAACCAAACAAAAAAGTGGGAAAAGGCAGTTCCTGACAGCAGCAGGCAATGTGATATTCAGCTCCCTGACATTTTACTTGGTATTTTCCTGCCATCTCAAGTTTTCAGCCAATCCTCAAATTCAGACCACTCATCAGAAGGTGTCTAAACTTCTCTTCCCCAATAAAGTCTGGGCAGCTGTCTCTGCACACATAGACACAAAAATCAAAATTGAATTAATTAATCTCTGCACACATAGACACAAAAACCAAAATTGAATTAATTAATCAAACACCGAGATTTTTTTTGGCCCTTCATTGCATGGAAGATTTCTATCCAGACATAATTTTGATCTCTTTTTTCCTTAGAAAGTAATGTTTTTAAATAACATTGTTACCTATTCTGCAGAAATACCTATGAGCATTAGAAAATATTTAAAGATGTTTTCTAATATATAGGTATATATTAAATATACCTATAAATGCTTTTTTCAATGACTAAACCACAAAATACATCCTGTGATACAAATCTGGAAAATATTACTACTCTTATCCGTAGTATTTAACCTGTTCTTCCTGGGTTTGACTACATAATTTGAAACTATACACAGTAAAACAATGCATGATCTTGTAAAAGAGGATAGAACTCTGTCCTGATTACAAAAAAAATTACATTTTGCATACAACATATATCTTTCAACCCAAATCCATCATTGATGGGCTCCATGTAAACCAAGACAATTACATAAAATAGTTGTTGACTACAGAGCACATGGTGAGGCTTACTGATGAGCTAGAAAAAATCCAAAAACAGAGATGCCTGATGGACTGAGGTCAGCAAAAAGCCAGTGAAGGGAAACTGTGTGGGAAGAAGGGGAGTAGTGTTTTACTCATCTGGTGACTGGAAAAAGGGAAGTGCAGTAAGAGCCCACTCAGCACTGAGCTCCGGCATCACGGGGTGCAAACCCCAGCTCTGGATGACCTTGGCTGAAATGTGTCTTGGGACCAGCAGCAGCTGAGACTTACTAGGGGAGGACAGAGTTTCCTGGTGCAGAAGGGACTCCGGAGGCTGCCATCACTAGGTCACCACCAGGTGTTGCTGTGTGTTCTCCCAAGCCCATGCCAGTTGGGAGCAATGGGATCCCCGGGAAGCAGCAATCATCTGTCATTTATTAAAATGTCTTTGGCTCTCTCCATCCCCAGACACGCCTCATGGATGCTATTGAACATGGTGAAAGGACTGGATCAGTTTGGCCTAAATCAGACTGAAGTATGTTGCAATCATTTATTTTTCTTCACCTTGTTTGATAATTTCTATTCAAAAAAAAAAAAAAACACAAAAACAATGACACCCAGAGCATAAATGTATTTGGAAATGTATGGGCAAAACTGTGCAGCCTTTGCATAAGAATCTGTCAGAAACACCTAGTGCTTTGAAAGTGAACCTTCCCAAACCCATGCAGAAGAACAGGTTTTCCCACTCAAACTGATCTAATAAGGCAGTAGTAGCCACCAGGCTTTATATGGTTTCTGAAATGGAGCTCCCATAGCTCCTCACCCCATACTGCACTAGGAAAAATCTGTCTGTTTTCCTCTCAGTAAGCATTGATGCACCAGTTCAGCAGCATCTTGGAAGATACATACAACTTCTCTTCATTCAGACAAAGCTGCCTGAAAACGCTCACTTCTCCTGAAGCCTTCTTCCCTTGACCAGTGCAGTCCTAACAGTTTAGATGGAAGCAAAGAAGGAATCCCAAAAACAAGCATGGCAGAGCACAAATCATAGGGAAAATTTTGAGGTAGTTTAGAAAAATACGAATTGATCAGACACTGGGCACTTCTGACAGAGCAGACTGTTGCTGTAACAAAGCAGCACATTGTCATAGCAGTGATTTGCACAGCATGAAGGGTGTGTGTCCAGTCTCACATTGACAACATTTGCATTTGGTCACAAGACAAACAGACTTCCAAACATGGAGCAGAATAGGGGACATCAGGAAAGACAGGGAGCAGACAATAGACCCTTGCATTGTTCCGGTGTATCAGTAAAACCCTAATGCTTGCAAAGGTGGAGTTTTTTTTCTCCAGAGACAGTATCTCCTCCTTGCAGTGCCACAGACAGATCTCAGCCACACCACACCTGTCTGCTGACATCTGGCTTCCCTCATGCTCCATAGGCTCAGGGCATTAAAGGCACCCTCTCTCCAAACTAGACTTCTACAGAATTGTGTGGAGGTTTGCCTTTTGGTACTGCATCCCTGTTCAAACCCCATATGAATGTCTGTAATGTATAAAGCAAATGGAGTACTTTGCATCATGTCCAGCTGTTGCAAGATTTTTCTGCATTTTGGAATTTAACTGTTTCAGGACATGAATTGAAAATGAATGTGAAAGCTTTGAAGGGGGTAGGAGATTGTATGTAATATCCATGTGTGCATATGGACCATTCATATGCACATATTCAATATCATATTCAAAATGTATGACATTCATTCATATATCTGCTGATGGAAGTTTTTAAAAATCCCATTATATAACTCAGATTTAATTATATTTTATTTTTAAAAGGCTTACAAAAACAGAACACATACTTGTGTTTCAGAACACGCTTTCTTTTTAAAAGCCATCTCACTTTGCTGGGAAAATAAGCAAAATCACTTTTTACTGCATCATGTTTTCAATATTCTACACATTCTATGTGTGCAGTCACTTTTTCTGTAATCAGCAAAAAACAGAGGAAGCGTGCTATACTCTGCCACACTACACAGCAATGTTCCTCTTTGGGTCTGTATTATGGAAATATATTGCTCAAACTGGCCTGGTAATAGTTTCCTTTCACATATAACAGTTCTAACGTAAGGCTAGAATCATAAAGAGTGGGATTTCTTGGAAAATAAAAGATTTCCTACATGTATCCATTAGTTGTTAGCATATCAGCCATGTATCTGGTGTTTGGGAGGTGCCGTCCAAACATATCATGAATCACAATCACAGATTTGCCTGTGCTGGCAGGTGCTTTGCAAATGTACACCTTGATGTGCTCAACTTGTACTTCCTGCCCCACAACCCTCATAGTCAAATCTGCCTCCAGTATCACACGGGCAGGGCCTCATTCATCAGCCATCTAGGAATCTGCAGGAAAGCAGAAATGCAAACCAGTTGTTATCTGCAACAAGAGCTATGATTATGAGTCAGTCTTCATGCAGTCCTCCCCAGCCCCCTCCAGACACCTAATGATATCCACCTTGGTATGGCAAGGTTGGAAGGGAAATTCCAGGTGTTTATTGTAAACAGGCTGTTGACACGTTTATGACACAAGTATTCACAAATTTCAGGTCAGTCAGCATAACCCATGAGAGTGTTAAGGGCAGAGGAAGGGTTTATGTCAGCCCACCACTCCTAGCTTTGTGCCTGGAGCAATTCAGCATGTGATAGCTACATTTCCATGTGATGTCCCCACACACTGCTTCATAACCACTCCTCTCATGTGGTCTTACAGCTCCTCCTCACACACTGGCACCTGGTAACTCCCGTGAGACCCCACTATAATCATGCTGTTTTTCTGACTGCTGTTCCCTTCAAGCTTTCATTCTGTATGTCCCCTTTCCCTTCCTCTTTAGGGACTCCAAAGCTGCTGCTTCCTGCACGCACTTTGCTGGTCTCTTGTATCCCCTGCCATACATAATCCTTTCCCAGGGAGCCCATCATTAACTGGCATCTCTAAAAGGTTCTAATAAGCCAGCTTGAAGAAGGCAAATCAGCAGAGGGTGTCTTTGCAAGGTTATAAACTGTGCAATCTGAGCTGAGAGTGGTCAGAAGAATAGAGACATACACCAGTGCTGTGCATATAACACATCCTCATACAGCACAGATGCATAACTTCTCCAGAGGTATGCATTTTAAAGGACAAGCTGGAAACTAGTCCATTTCTCCTCAAGTGAAGAAAGGCTTCTATAGATTTTATAACCAAGGAGGTCTTCTCAGATGAAACCCACATGCTCAATTTAGTTTCTTGTATCTTTCAACAGGAGACAGGCCACTGTAGCATCTTTTTAAACCAAATTAACATTTGGTGATCCCTCTTTTTCCCCTTCACAGTCATTAGGTAGTCATACAAAGAGCATTTATTTTACCCTAGTCTGAGAAGCTGTTTAAAACCTTGCTCTGCTGTCACTCTTAACTGATCAAAATGGAACTGTTTGCTTACTCCCATGTAAATGCATGTACTGGAACAATATTCCTTGGTCTGGCTGGTCCCCTTACTAAAGTGAAATGCAGCATGCTGGCAATAAAAATCAAATGTGCTCTTCAATGCTGAACTGCTTTTTGTTCAGAATATATCTTAGTTACTTATCCCATTCTAGATTTTCTGAGTAATTAAAATAGATATTAATAAGTCCTCAAATACACTTCCAATAATCCTTCTTCTATTTCTCTGCTGCAATTGTAATGCAGTAAATGGTATTAGAAACAGTTTCAAGATTAATTTATCACATAAACCCTCTCTAGAAAATAAAATAGCAAATAGCAAAACAATTTTGGGTAAGACCCAGTTTTGGCAGAGTCTTATCTGTGAACTCCTAATATTGCAGCCAGAGCATAACAGCACCTGTGCTGTTCTCCCACCCACAGCAATGAGCCTGGGGCTATAGCATCAACACAGAAATAGGTAACAAGACGACTCCAAACAGCACTAGTAGTTTGCAATGCTTCTCTGCCTCCTCCTTTATCTATTTATTCTTCCCATTGCTCATCAGTTTTTTGTCCAGTTTTATTCTATGGCATGTCATCAAGGTGGATGCTCTCCACTTTCTCATGCAGCATAGGAGTGCCAGACACAAGTCTGTCTCCACAATACTTCTGTAGCTGAGGTTTCTCCTACCTGAGCACTGGTGATGCTTGGATGGCAGAAATTCAGATTTACCAGCTTCTATTCTTTGAATGCTACTTTTCCAGTGATAAATATTTGGACTGCACCTCTCAATTGAGTTCTAGTTTGCCAAGGAATTTTAAAGTGATTTTGCACTATTTGGCCAATTAAGTTTAACAGAGACTTGCAAGGAGATTAACTCAGCATTTTGGAATTAATTCTGTTTGCCACAGTTAAAATTTCTTTAAGCAGCTTAGTGTAGCTCTACTTATGCTTGCTTATGTTGGAAAAAGAAAGGTCTGGCTCACGATGAGCAAGCATAAAGAGAATACCCTTGGGTTAAAATTCAAATCACACTTCTTCCAACTTATTGGCTTATCAAGTTCTAATGATATCCCAAAGTAATTTGATTTTGCTACATACAGGAGATAAACTGATAAATATTTAGTAGTGTGATGATGCTGTATGACAAACCAGGGTTTTCTCTGAATAACTACAGACTCCTAATGAGCAGATGACATTCTGCCTTTTATCACACCCCAGCAGGCTGATGCCTTGCTGCATGCAGAGACAACATTCAACAGCTTTGCTTGCTACAGCCTCCACTTGCTAGGAAGGCAGGTTTCCTCTGACACTGGTGTACTTTTACTGCAGGATTTGACAGGGACCATTCAGAGTGTTGATTACTGTAATTAGAGCCAAAGTCCCTAAAAGTCTTCTTGATGGCTGTCAAGGAAAGGGGCCCCATCTTGTGGACATTTCCTGGAGCAAGTATGGTCTGGCTGTGAAGCTGTTGACCACGGTGCTGTTAATGCAGTGCTGAAAACAAGTTGTGATAACCAACTGCAGCAGGCCTTGCCTAAACCGGAGTTATGTCTGAGCTGAGAAGTGCAAAAATGACCTCATTTCCTTCTCTCAAGGCAAACCATCCTCCAGTTTCTGTAGGTATGAGGCATCCTGCCTCAATACAGCTTTCAAAGGAAGACCTGAAGGACACTTTTACGTACTAAGTGCAAACTCTTTACCTGCTCACTGAGGAACGGGAATAAGAAAAGAGAAGGGTGAGCAGAGATGAGTTCAGAGCATCCACCACCAGTGAGATCAACCAACCAACCCAAGGAACAATTTCTCAGGCACCCCAGAGGCCATGGCACATGTGGCCACGTGCTGTGAGCAGCAGGAGAGCCTGGATGCCCAGAATAGCTGGAGACACCCTGTGCCAGCCCTGATGACCCGTGTCTCAGTGCCTTTGGAGAAGAGCACAAGCAGGCTTTCATGTCTCTCCTATAAAACCTGTTTACACAATGTGCAGCTGCATCCCACACATGCTATCCCACACCCACGACACCTGGATCATAGGGACAAGTGTCACCTAAAGAGGCTCCCCACTGAATGCTATTTTTTAAGAAGATGAGTGGTATTTGGGAAAACAGTTTCTATCCCACTTCAAACAGGTTTTAACTCAAATAATGCAACCAGCATTTTTCACTTCAGGACAAACTACGGCAGACACTGATTTTACAGCTCCCTCAAATTGCTATTTTCAAGACCTTCATCACCCTCGTCCCTTGTCTCCTACAAAAATGACATAGTGTTTGGTGCTGCCTTCACAAAGCCATGACACTTGGAGAACTTTTCTGAGGTTATGTAGGCACAGGAGTGGTGCCAAGGGCCTGGAGCTCTCCTTGGCACACATGGAAACATTGTGGGACTGGGGACTGTGTTTGGCAATATAAGATACAGTTGTGGGGATAGCATCTGGGGACCCAGAGATACCCTCTGGGGACATGGGTAACAGACTTGTACTGAAAGCACCAGGTCAGGTCATCATGGGGATTTTGGGGGTCAGGGGAGATTGGAGGTTGAAGGTGCCCTTGGAAATCACCTTGTCCAATCTCCTATGGGCCAGGAGAGGACCACACCACTCAAAGTTTCACTCACCCTGAAGGTCTTGAACCTCTCCAACGAGGGAGATCCTGTCACTTCTCTGGGCAGGTTGCCCCAGAGAAGTTGTGAAGCATCTCAGAGCTCCATGGTTCATTAGCGCCTGCTGCCTCCTCGCCTTCCCCTGTGCTCTCCCAACACAACCTTCTCCACTGCACCCATGGAGGGTGAACATGGAGGCAGCCCCCAGGCCAAACAACCCCAGCTCTCTCACCCTGTCTCCATAGGAAAGGTGCTCCTGCCCTCTTACCATCTTGGTGGTCCCAAGGTTCTTTTGGCCTACAACCTGCTTCTGATGCCTTCATTCCTGAGAACCATGAAGGGAGCCATTGGCTAGGTCTAGTAAATTATTTATTTTTGTGTCAACACAGTGCCAGCCACCATCTTCCTAGGGCAAGTCAGGAGCATTTCAGGACCTGTGTGTCCTTTCTGCAGTGAATTAGGCCTGCTTAGTCCTAGGACTGTGATCTAGGCATGTCTGCATGCACCCATTTTTCAGTCATCTCAGGCACATTCATCTCTTTGCCTTTGGAAAACATTCTGTTCCTAGTTTGTTTGGAAAATCTGTACTTCCATTTTCTATGCTGCCCTTAAGAATTGAAAAGCAAAAGCTTAAGTGCTTGAATGTAGTGAATCTAAAGGAAGACAAATCTAACAAGGCCTGCGTGACTATGGACTGTCTAAGTGCAGGTATTACATAAATAATTAATGTCTTCAGTCCTAACTCTTCGTCATGCACAACAAGCCAGTAGACCAGGCTTATTTACCAGTACTGGAAGAACAAAGGAGTCTCAGTTCCAGCAGTTTTTGGTTGGCAAATAGCATCAAGTCACACTGATGATACATGCATTTGTACCTTATAATGTACATTTTAATGTACAGCAATGACCTTGATTGTGTAATTTTTTCAGTCCTTAAGAGATAACCACTTGTGTCATGGATTTGAAGACCCCCAATACAACTGAAAAGAAAAATTACAGTATTCACATACCTTAGAATGCCCTTATTTACACACACACACACACAAAATCTTTTCTTCTTCCACCTGAAAACTCATTGACTGCAAAGCTGTACCTCAGACTTGGGAAATAAGCAGCACAGATTCCCCTATTAGTTAAGTTCATGGATATAAATATTTTCCATCTGAAGTGGTGTCACAATATAATTTTTATGACTGTGGCTCACAACTGCCCAGAGGTGAGGTGGCTCACCATCTTCACCAGAGACGAAGGCAGCAAATAGCCCTAAGAGACAGTTCCCTGGCAAGGCAGGGCAACTGCTGCCAGATCCGAGCTTTCACTGTCAAGGTTCTATTCCATAAAGAGACAAGGTTCTCCAGATTCCTTATGGCACAGTAGTGATATTTCTTTACACATCCACGCAAGATGATTGCACATGGACCAGGCTGTGTCTGGGTGTCTGGGTTATAAAAGGTGCAAGGAGAAGGGTACTGCAATGTCAGCTCTTTTGCAAGCAGCAGAGTGCTAGAGGAGCTCCTGCTCGTGTCAGAAGGAATAATTATCAAAAATCCCAATCTCACAAACACAAATAGCATCTTTCCTGTAATTACTGACATATTGAACAAGGACTCTAAAATATTTAAATGCATTAATGCAGCTGGGCATGCAACTCTGAGAGACTGGACAGTGCAGGAACTAGAAATGGTAGCTACACTTGTTCTTTTCTACATCTTTTCTCTCTTTGTCTCTTTCTTCTTCTAATTCCCTCTTCTTGGAGTTTTGAATCATTTAAAATTAGATAGGTTTGGAGTTCGGTAAGTTGAATAGACAAGTGAATAACACTTTGTGAGATGTTTTATGTTGATTGAATGCTGCTCTAAACCTTTTGCCAAAGTTCTCTGATTTTCTATCGCTGCCAGTGAAGTTTTTCTTTTTTATTTTGGCCTCTTGATAATATCTTGTCGGTATTTCTCCCATGCATCTAACTCAGAGTACATAAAAAAGCCCTTTTAGGAGGCTCATCAAGCAAGTAATGTTTAACATAGTCGATGTTTTGAGGTGTGTGGACAACCAGCATGCCGTGACCATATAGTTACACTGACAGGACAACAATGTGTGAAACTGCCAGACTGCCTGATATCAAAGGGAAAGTCATATTAATGTAGCTAGCTAGCCTTAACTTATGGCAACATTAACAAGGTGACAGGGTGAGAAACTCACAGATGTAGAAAGTAAAAAGGGCAATGGGCTCCTTAGAGACTCTCTCAATAAACACTAATTGCCAAGTCATTACCAGGGCAATGAAATTCAAAAAACACACAAGGGCAGAGTGTACATGGGAATGCTTTTTTGTTTGTTTGTTTTGATGCTATGTTATTGGGAGGATATAAAGGTGATAAAGGGGAAGGACTTGAGAGAGCAACAAGGATATAATGTGAAGCAAAAAATATGATCAGGATTGCATGAGCCCTGTGCCTGATAACCACAATTTCACCATGACATAAAAGCCACTGTTTCTGCAGTGTTCATGTCTGGATTACTTTTGCAGGAGGGACTCTTTATGTTTTTCCTTGATGTTATGAAGGAATACCAGAAATGCCCTTCTGAATATTGCCAAGGGAATACCTGGAGGGCATCACTTAACAACATAATTTCTTCCTAACTCCATAGTACAGCCAAATGTTTGTTTCATGCATGGGGAATTCTGCCCATTACAGCTGAGAAAAATACTTTGTAGGTAATAAAAGAAAATGTCTGTAATGTCATCAAAAAAAAGTCTGCAAACCAGGATACTTCCACATGAACACCTATGACCACCAATCATCATAGCAAAATAAAGCCTGAAATTACTCAAGTAAAGTCATGATGAAGTCATGCTTATTAGCAAAGAACAATGGATAAGCACTATCATGAGTATCAAGGTCATAATGTAAAATAATGAAGCAAATAAAAAGCAAGAAAACTTCAAAAGACTTTTTAATGCCTAATCAACCTTTAGTCTGACTTTTATTTCACAATCTTCTGTAAATACTGTCAAAAATAATTTAAAGCTATAAATTAAAACATTCCTATTTTAGTTTATGACTACTTTCAAAATGAGATCATTTTCCTTTGACTGTTTTCTTCTCTCAAATTAAATCAATCACTGATCTTGAAGTCTAGCATTTCTTTCTGCTATTGTCAAACAAACATTTTGATCCAATCAACCATATCCCTTCTAGCTTCTTCAATATAAGGTTTATCATCAGGTTTCATATCTTCTGGTTTCAGTTGTGCAAACCCATGAACTTGCCCGGGATAAACTTTAATTTTATATGGAACTTTACAATACTGTTTCAACTTGTCCTCCAATAAGAAGATCTGTAAAAAAAAAAAAAAAAAAAGCATTTTTTCCACTACAATATGGGGTTTTTTTAAGTTTGTCAGATTTGCTGTTTCTCATAGAGAAAATGCCTTTTTGGGTGTATGAGTGACACTTTTTTTTTAAGTATGAGTGAGTCTAAGAGCCTCAACAGTTGCAGCAAAGATGGTTTGGTAAATCTCATTGCTATAAAGGAAAAGGTGTGTTTCTGTTCAGACTCTCAGGCTTGTAACCTACACTAGAAGCTCTGATCTTGAGAACATAGACCATGAACCTTAGTGAACATCAGTCCAAAACATTTTGATAGGCTTATTAACAGAGTTTAAGAAAACATGGAGGGCTTTTTTTTTTCTTTTGTTAACTGAACATAAAAAAGACATTGCTCTTGCACAATGTTTTGGTGATTAGTATACATACAAAGTACTAACAATGTGTTCATGTACCCATATACATTTGCTGGCGCAGTTTGTGCTTATTGCCACTAAAAGTCAGAAAATAGAAGAATGATCACATATTTTGCCCCACAAGCTTATTTCTACCCATAGAGAGAGTATTGTAATTTATTTCATGGGTTTTTGTTGGTTTATTTTCATTTGGGTTTTTTTTTTATGAAGCCCTTTTTTTCAGGTAACGATGTATTTGAGGGTGTTTTTTGTTTAATGCAGGAATTCTTACTGATACAGTCTGCAGAGAAAGAAAGCTTCAGGAGAAAAGGGAGTGACACATGACAGAAAAAATGCATTTGCCAAAATTGTGCCCCTGGGAGAAAGGCACATTCACCATAAAATGAGGACGGGGGGTGAAGGATTTGTTTTCCCCTGCAGAGGAGACACATATGAGGTACAGATTAATATGCTGACTAATGCAGTTAGAAGTAAATATTGAATGACTTCTGCATTCCCAGAGCACACTGCCAGTTCTCCAGTCAGACCCTACCCTAAAAAACAAGCTGTGTGATAGGTGGGATGTTATCCTTGCCACGGAAGAAAAAGAATTTATGCACAGAAGAGGGCACCAGTTTCCTACCCATATATTTATCCAGCCTCTCACATTTGCTTACAGTAGGGGTTATATCAGAACATAGATGGCAGCCAGGAGTCAAAATATTTGAGTCTATGAGTTGTTGTTGTCTGAGCTTAAGTTCATGCCCGCTCTTCTGACACAGTTCATTATGTCTTCCTGTAGCAAAAGCAGTTAGTAATAAGAATAACTCATCAGAAAGTTCAGTTACTAAGCTGAAAATACTTTTTTTTGCCATTCAGTGTCCAAATTTAGTGGTGTAGCTACCTGATTTCTCACCCATAGCAGCAGCATACAAGTTTTTGAGATGCTTGGCTCATCCCAAGTTGGATACCCCTGCCCAGTTTCACACTCGGCTTATCTTGCCACTAGGGACTGATGACTGTTCTTTACTGTATTTCTTACCTCAAAAAAGAAGCTTTGAATAACCTAAACAAGATAGAGGGGAAGTTGAAATATAAACAGAGTCATCCAACCTGTCTAATTTTTTTGTATGTGAAAACGATTTCTAACAAAGATTTCTGTGTAGAATAAATGAACTATGAGAAAAGAAGTCTTTCCAAAGCAACAGCTTACCTGATCCAAAGAAATAGTGTGGTCTTTCTCACCAAAAATGAAAAATGTGGGATTTAGTAAACGGTATCTTTCTTCAGAGTCTCTAACTATTCCTGTAATGTTTTGAGAAACAGTCCATTAGTGAGGTTAGCATTACTGCGAGATAAATGGCAAATTAAAAGAGAACATTTCTATTTAAGTTTACTCATTAGGTACATTACTTAAATCAGGACACTGGCCATGTGGATGGAGAATAAGCATTTGGAAAGCATATTTCCCTGCTCTCCTAAAACAAGGAATTTTTTTTTTTTTGTTTACAGTATCCTTAATATTTTTGTACCAATATAGCTTATTGCTGAAATAACCATAATTGAAATCTGCAACTCACCTTTGAGTTGAGTATTTATAGAAATTGTTACAAAGCAATAAATAGAATTACAAACAATGCATGGTCATGTGAACCCAAGTAAGTTTTCATGTGTTCTACACTACCATAGAGGGACACCCCAGCGGCTAATTGAGGATTTTTCAGCATCAAGTGATGTACTGCCATTCCACCCCAGGAAAACCCAACGATACCAATCTTCTTTGCACCGCATTGTTCCTTTAGATACTTCAAGACAACATCAGCTTCCCTAAGACATATAAAGAAAAGTAAACTAAGGAATCTATTGCAGAGCCAATACTTGACAATTTAAGAAGTAAATTAAAAGACATACATGGTATTTTTTATGTGTCCGCACCTTCAATCGTTTAAAACAGAGATTACTTTAAAAACACATTTCAGGCTACAGCAGTGGCTTTCATTATTAAATGAGAGTTCACATCTCTGGTCCTAGGTTAGGGAAGTACAGGTGTAGGCATTTAAATACTTACCTGAATTGTCACCTGCTCCTTTGTTTTCAAAATTAGTAAATTTTTATTTGAATCACTTTGTCTAGGACAGGACAACTAAAGACAAGACATATCTGCAAGTAGCACAACATCTTGCATTATGGACTGTAGGAATAGATAAGCTTCACTGTGCTATCTCTACAGAGTTCACCTGTTTAGATAAAGATTTTTCCTGTCATTCTTGTTACATGAGTTAATACTAAAATGTCTTACCAAGGCTATGTGCAAGAATGTTATGCTAAAATGGCAATTACTCACATTACATTGTCAGTAACTAAAATGTTTTAAAAAATAATTTTTGCATGAAGTGCAATGAAAAAAACCATTAAAAATATTTTTATTGTAGAGCAAATAAATTTTTTTAAATTGTTGACTTCTGAGGTCCCAATAATTTTATCTTCTTCATTGCCTACATAGTTTTAAATTAAGTTTAAATGCAGAGTTCATAAACTATTAACTGCATTTTCAAACATTAGGTAGAGTCTTATGGTCATTCAGGTTTGGTTAGGCTGTCCAAAAAAAGCCCTGTATGACAGTGACATGAGGAGGACATTGTGTCCTGGGCCTGTGGCCATGCTCTCTCAGATTTGGTTTGTTTGAAAGGATACTAACAAAGCCATGGATATGTTGGGTTCCATGTTCTCTGAACATGAGAGATGCTGAAGAAATATCAATGCCTCCCATAATTCAGGGAAGCCTTCCTACAGGCACTGTTAAGTTATACAGATAATGATCCCTCTATTTCACAGTGAATAAAACAGTACAGTTGATCAGACGTTTCTTAGGTTTTGGTCAGTCTAGCAAATTTTCATGTAGTGCTGCTCAGGAGAATCTCGTCATTATCTGTCATAGTCTGCAAGGCAGAGAGCAAGATGGGCATGTGACAACTGACAGATAACATCTGCAGTTGCAGAAGAATTTTCCTCTTTATCTCGGGGAACTGAGAGCAGAATCAGCACTTGTGGGTGAGAGTGCTGGGTATTTTGTAGCCTGTGAAACACTGTGAGCCTGTGTGGCCAGTATAACATAGTCAGAAAAGGGCTCAGGAACACAAGATGGGGACAATAGGCAGAGTGATGGGCAGAGCAGATGATCCTTTTCAAATCCCAGCCAAGACATTGCCCAGAACCACAGAAGAAACACCCAGAACAAGAAACTGTGGTTGTGCCAGAAGTGCACCTTCTAACATGTCATATAAATTCTCCTTGTTTGCTAGATGCTTTTTAAAGTACAAATATGTATCTTACTTGTCTACTTTCATAGGATCATGATTTTTCATCCAGTCAGGAAAGTCAGCCCAGTGATCAGTAGATGTCCAGGGTTTTGTCCCCTTGAAGAAGTCTGGGCAGATGGTTCTGTGTGAGATATGGAATTCAGTTAATTTTCATTAAAACTGTCTAAATGTCTCTTAATATCTTCTATTCCAGAGTACACATCTACATGATCACTCTCTGAATCATGTTTTACTCGCCCTATTCTGGTAATCAGCTAGCTAAAAGTATATGTCTTTGTATGGAAAACAAAGACACAAATTGTTTCCTTATTATTTCCTTAGACACACTTAATACAATAAAAAGGGATTAAACAAACCTCCTGATTCTATATAAACACATATATACCTCTTTGCTGTTACAAAGTAAAGCAAATGTTCAAAGGGTTTGGTTCTGAAAAGCTTATACAACTCAAAATAGATACTACTGTTTCTCTTTGGACCACCCATGCTGCTTCACAAGCCCAAACACAGGCTCTTCAAGACTCTTTGTGCTCAGCTAGCCATTTTTCCTAAGTCAGTTTTAGCACCTTTGGTGTCTCCATGGAAATATTTTGTCCATTTTCTTTTTTATTTGCTCAGACTGAAGTGGTATGGTTGTCTAATGTCTATTGAAAACATCATATGCTATGCCTAGCTTTGGGCTTGGTGGCCTACCAATGCATTTAAGGAGAAGATAGGAAAGAAAGTTGCTTACATATATCCATGACCTGCTATCAAATCCACTATGTATCTAATGTCTGGGAACTGCCATCCAAATACATCATGAACCACAATCACAGCTTTGTCCGTGGAAAAAGATGGTCTACAAACATATGCCTTAAGGTAGTCAATTTGTACTTCATGGCCAAGGCACCCATAGTGAGACCTTTCTCCAGTATTATATAGAAAAGGATCAGCCATTTGAAAACCTAAAAAAATAAAAAGAAGAAGAAGAAGAAAAATATAGCAAGAATGTAAAAATAATTTGTCAACAAAAATAATTTAGGGCAAAAAGGCAAATATGGTCTTTCAAAAGTAGTTTAATAACTTCTGTAAATAACATTGACATCCTTATATGAAGAAAGTAGGAAAAAAGCAAAGCAACGTTCCAGTGCAGAATGCCTCTTCATCTATTATGCATGTTATTAAGCTGACAGTAAAGAGAAATACCAAAATCAAAGTGATCAAACTACAAACAACCTGGACATATAGGTCTTGACACTCATGTCACATTTGTTTTGCTGCCATGTGGCTCTGTGAGCACTGGTGTGAAGCACTATGGCATCCCATATCACTGTCTCCTGAGGCATGGGGCCATCACCCGTGTCTTCATGGGGAATCCTGGTTCCTCTGACCTGTTTGCAAGGACCACTGCTGCATTGAAGTGTACTGTTCAGTGCTTCTCTTGGTGCTGGTGCCTGGTAGCTCATCTGGACTTTCTATAGCAGCATCACAGCTTTTCCGAGAGCAGGAAGACTGGGCACAGTTAGTGAAGTGCTGCAGGACGGATTTGTAAACTAGATTCCAATGCCATGTGCCCCTATGCCCTTGAGAGGGATTGCAAGAGAACAAGCTTATGTGCAAGCCTCATTCAGAATATTTGAGAGTATATGGTTTTGTCCCTCCTGCAAAAGTAGCAATTAGAGACAATGAGCCAGTAGATGTGCTAGACAGATTAAAGTCAAAAGTTGCTCTGACTCTCTGTGTCAGGAGCTTGGAATGGACTCTGTGCAAAAAGTAGATTGGGATCCTGTAATTAAAAGTGGTGTTACAATGCATCTGTACAAGGAATCCAATTAAGTCTGCAGGGGCAGTGATAATAGCAGCACTTCCTAGCCATGTACTGACTTTGTGCTGACTTTGAAACTGTCCTTGGGCGTGCAGTACACAGGCACACACACTATGGCTGTCTCCACTTCATCATTTCTACATCAACCTGTTGTTTTAGTTTGCATTGTAACATATACTTCATAAAACTATCTAATCTTTGTGGAAAGGCAGCAAATTCCCCTAAAAATACATGCCTTCCTGAGCCCTCCATTAACTAGAGCTGCAGAGGGCTGCATTTCACGGAGTGATGGGAAATTTTGCCTGGGCAATGCAGGCCTATTTGGAACCATGGTACTGACAGACTGAAGAACAGACAGTTGATGCCATGGAGACTCATCCCTTGCTTACGCCCTGCACAACACTTCCCAGTTTGCATGATTCATTCTGGCACAACAAAAGGATCCATATTTTATATGCATTTAGAGTGCTTTATACCCAAGATAACCCAAATTTTATATGCATTTAAACTTACTAAATGGTCCTTAATGCATAGTGCAGAGACACTGCTCTTCCCCATCCTCTCCCAAGCCTGGGGCTGCTGTCACCAAATCTGGCAGGGCCAGCATTGAGTTTGAGCAAATATGCTTGATTACAACCATAGCCCTGGCTAACAGTGGTGTAGACATACAGGAACTGGGCAGACATGGCTTTACTGCTCTAATCAAGCTCATTCAGATAAATCCACAAGATGGATGATCTCTCATTACCAGTAATCCCCCGTGTTGATAAATGAGAATTGATTACATGTGTAATTTTCATCCCACCTTTCTCAACATCTGTCAGGCTTGGTTCTAGGAAGCACAAAGTAGCCTAATCTTCAGGATTAAGACCTCCATTGTTTTGGCATTATATGAAAGGGAAGGTATGTCACACATGGGAGATTATGTCCCAGTTTAAGCCCCCATAATGCTTGAAATGCCTGAAAATGCTTGAGAGAGGTCTGTTCATACAAAAGTGCTTCCTACCTCTCTTTTTTATAACCTAAGATGAATGAGCTGGTTGAAGCACAGGAGGCTTCCTGGAGAAGCCGCAGGCACTCCCAAAGATAGCTAACACTGCTGCCTTCTGAGATGGCAGCCACAGTCTTACTGCACTGTGGTATTTTGTTCAGAAGGGCACAACCTGTGTCCCCTTCAAGGAAGTGTTGCTTAGGAGGCACTAAGCGGTGCAATAGTTGTGAACCAGCCTACTCCCTATCCATTGGTTGGCTTCCCAGAAACCATTTCTTTGGCCTGTGCTGACTGAGGCTGGGCCAGCTGGCTCCTTTCCAGGCACCAGGCAGCAGAGAACGTTAGTAAATAGTCAGCCACACCTGAGCTGCTTAGAAGTTTGATGGGATCCTGTTCAGTCAGGAGATTTATTTATTCCGCCTGCTTTGTCCCACGCAATGTGGTGTGGCAAAGCAACACGCCAGGATATTTCCTACTTTTCCAGTCTCACCTCATTCCCTCTTCCCACCAATTTCATCCACTACACTTTTCCTTTTCCTGCTTTCCCCATGGCACAGTTTCAAGCCGGCAGCATCTCACCCCGCTCCGCATCACTGTGCTGCAGCACAAAGGGGATGCAGGGCCTGCTGGGAACAGGGGGAAAAGTTACTGCTGCTCACGGGGAAAACCATGGATATTGATGAGTCTTGGGACATCCTACTGCTCCTTGAGAGAAAGGCTCCTTAGACCTTCTCCTTCTATCCAGTGGTCCTGCCCTTCTTTGGGTGTCCTGATATCATTCAGCTTTCACGCAAGTCACTTAAAAACCGAGGAGAGTTATTTACACAACACAAAGGTGGGTTCCACAAAAGGTGGCAGGACAGACCCAAACTACTGCATTTCTAGGAGCAGCAAATCACATAATTATATTCTGCTGAGTCGTAGTTTTCATCAGGAAAAAACAAATCTCTACTTGAAAAGTGAGGTTAAAAATATTTTAAAACACAATCTGGTAATCAGGTTAAACCAAGGCAAAGATCCTGCTAAGGACAATCCCCACTTCTCAGAAAGTGAGTATGAGCACGTGATCTCAAAGTGCTGTACTGTTTGGCAGGACCTTGAACTGTTGGTGCCAAGATGTGACATCTCTGCCCTTTTCCCGGGTCGAGCGATAACATTTTAAGCTACAGCAGCATTTCATTTCAATGCTAAGAGCTCAGTGGACCAAACAAGGAAAAGAATGGAAATTCATTACCATAAGGGTGAAAAAATATTATGGTCCTTTAATGTGAACTTGATACTTGATGAACATAAATTATCAGTGTCCTCAGAACTATTGCTGTACCATAGTTTGTAGCAAAGACTCATAATTAAATTTATCCCAAAGTTGACAGCCTTTATCTTCATCTTATCTGCCCCTTTATACCTGTCTTTGTGCATTTTTTTACTGAAAACAAAATAATAGTCTCTCTTTAAAGGAGAGGGTTTGCTGATTGTTTCATGCCTTTTCAAAGAGCTATATCTACTTGGTTAGCAATTTCAGATTTTCCCTTTCAGCACAGGTAAAAGTAACTATCCTTTTCTGCTGTCAACTCAGTCTGCATGGACCAGTTTGCCCTCACATACCTGGAGTGCAGGATCCTGTTTCAGCCCAGCTCACTTCTTCTGCTCAGTGAGACACCAGCTAGATTTCTCTAAACAGAAAACCACTTCTTGCTGACAGCTTTGCTCCTGGTGCTGCCCATCCAGTTTTCAGGTGCTCTTCAAGTCTTCTGCAGATTTTGGGATTGGGAAGTGAGGAGGAGAGGCTTCACTCAAGAGTCATCCTGAACGGAAGGGGTGGGGACAGATCATGCAGAGAGGCAGTCTGCAGCAGGCTCCACATCAGTTGCCTTTACTCCACCTTTCATTTATTTGTTATCTAAGGAGTTGAGAAGGAAAGATGCACCCAAACATTGTAATACACTATGATGTGTGTGATGCAGACATTAAGGACACTGCAAAGGTTTTAGACTTCGGTGTTTATAACTGAGACATTTAGCATCAATGGTGTGTTTGCTGATGCATTTTCTTGAAGAATATTCCTATACTTTCTTGACTATAATAAATGCCATTAATGAAATTTGAGGTGAATTAAGATGAATCTGTTCTGGAAAACTTGCAGCTTAAAAACTTACTAAGTCTCCCTAGCAAACACATTCAACATATTACAACCACACCCATAAGTATTCTCAACAAGTTGAAAAGTGTTCAGGTTATTTGTGATTAGACTTGCATTTGACAAGCGAGAAAGACTGGAGTCTGTGGTGCCTCATTTAAATTTTCCACTCCTATTTCTACAATGGCAGTGTATGCAAGGAACATTAACTAAGCCCTTGGTCTGACATACACTCATTTTCTCTGTGTGTACACATGGTCTGGGGGTGTGTGCATGTTGAAGGGTGGGGGGGTATGCAAAAGAGAGAGACAAAGAGCTCAAAGAAAATTATAATGATATTTCATGACAGAGGTCAGTAAAGAAATTTTTATTCTTGGTGTATGGCAAACAAGTTCCCCAGTCACCCAGCAGATGCCCAGAAGTACTCTGTGAGGTAGGGACCATAATCTGAGGACTATGTTTAATAGGTGATAGATGGACTCAGTTCACCAAACTTCAGACATTTACAATGATGATGTCTTCATGTCAGCAAGGTGTCACTCCCACAGTGTCATCAATATTTAGAGTATGACTCACACTCCATGGGTGTCTTTTTTTGCATGAAAATAGGTAGTCCCCTATATGACCCAACTAGTGCAATAAGATTGCTGCGCTGAGTGCATAATAATGCAGGCAAAAGGAGTCCTACCTCTCTGTGCCCTGGTAACTGCACACAACTCAAAATTAAGGTTTGTCATGACCAGAAAGAGGGTGTTTGTCCTGTTACACCCGTCAGCAGATCTGCACATCAGGATTGTACAAGAAACCATTAAAAAGATTGCTTGTGTTGCAAGGGAGGGAGTGGGGAGACTTGACTGAAAAGATCCGGTTTGTACTTTGATATTGATGGCATCTTGCTTGCCCTTGTGCAACCCCTCCCAGGTGGGTGTCTTGTACTTAGAGCCACAAGACTGAAGTGTTGTCTTCCTACCTTGCCCCCATGGAACGTGGATTCATCCAAGATGGAGTCCCCTGGAACGGACTGGGTCAGCAGAAGCGTGTACCTGATCCCACATGCATCTCACGACTGTAAACCCTGTCCTGGTGCTCAGCCTTGGGGGTGGTTAGGGTAAAAGGAGAGCAAAGGACTCACTCTGCTCTAATGCAAGCCTTTGCCTGCACATGGTGTTTATGTTTGACCTGCAAACCCTGTATCATTCAGATCTCCCGTACTTGATAAGACTTTTTCCCTGTAAGATACAATCACCTATGTAATGGACTCAGGACTAAGCAGATCATTGCATCCATGAACTTCCTTCCATCTCAAGGAACTTATGTATTTAATTTTTTATGCCTGCTGTGAACATTTCTATTTTTAGGGTTAAAAAAAAGAAAGAAGACACATAACTGAGTTGGAATGAGCACAACAGATTTACTTGTTCAAACACACAGTGGTGGAATTTCTCATTCACCTGAGGCACACAGCTGGTTTTTGTCTGGTTTGACTTCTTTTGTTCCTTAAGGCTTGCACCAATACTTCTCCAACTACTCCTCCTGGTTTTATAGAAATGGGCGTAGAATAAAGCCCAAAAGTTAATCCTCACAGCTGCTGGCTGCAATTTTAGTTGTATGTCAAAAAAAGAAACAAGATCCTAGGACATGCAAGCCTGCTACCCTGAGGCAAAAAAGAAAGGTATTCTCTCGGAGATGACTACTGATATCAAAAAACCCAGATAGGCAGGTACTCTGGTGGCATCTAGTGCAGAAGTGAAACACTCAGATGGAGAAACCAATGAGCAGGCTTAAACATGCCCAATCTACAGTCACCCCGTACAGTATTTGGAGTGCTGCTGGTAACAACAGACTGGCCAGGAAGTTGAAATCATCACAAATGTTGTATTTGTGTTGTGAAAAAACCTGTTCAAAACATCTCTGTTGAGTGACAGGATTGCAGCCTAGAAGCTGCAGATGAGGCAAGAGGGACAGCAGGGCTCCCCTTTCCTCTTACACAGTTCCAGCCAGCAGTAGCAGCCTTGTTCAGGGGCTACCACTGCCCAGGTATCTTGTGAGGAACCACTGGGGAGGCTCCTGGGAAGGGCCACAACAGAGGCACAGTGGGATGGAGTCAAAATGCAGCTCTGGGGAGCCAGCTGTAATGCCACTGGTGACTCTGTACCCAAGATCTGCCTTCCTAGCAAGAGAAATCCTTTGGGATTTGGGTCTCTTCAAGAGGGGATTGTGGAAACCCAGGGCACCAGGAATATTCCTCTGTCTGCTCTGGGGTGTCCTGACCCCCAGGGGAGCACTGACTTTGACCCTCATTCATGGAGAAAGCTTCCTAGACTTCAAGATAGACTAGAACCCACAAAAGTGTGAAATAGATTATAGAGAGTAGTGTAGGCACATCATTTAGTGAGAAATTCAAGTTTTGAGATTTTTAGTATGTTGTGGATGAAAGCAAGATGGAGGGCACAGGGTGTCATCCTGGGTTTCTTCTTCATGTTTCTTCTTCCTTCCTTCCTGGGTTTGGGTGGCATTTTGTAATTGGGCAGAAAAGTCCACATTGTGGGCTCTTTGGGATCAATTATTGGGTTAAAGGGGGAAATAATCTAGGTGTCAGTTCTTAATTGGATAGTTTAGTCTTAAAAGACCTTGTAACAAGAGATTGTTAGCCATTTTAATCCTTCTAATGAAAAGCTGCCAAACTCACAGTATTGAGACTGTTTTACTCATAGGAAATAATAAACACCTGAGTCTGAACATGAACTACCCTCTCAAGTGCCTTCAATCCAGACCCAGAGGAGCTGACAACTAGAACCACCACAGGGGAGCATAGCTATTCCTTCTAATAAAGCTTCACTGATAGAACAGCCTTCCTAGTGAGCTTGTCATTTGGAGCTTCATTTGATGCTTTTTCTTTTCTATATGTTAACCCAATTCCTTTCCCTCCATCCAGTAAAGTGGTTTGTATCTCAAGATATCTACTGAGTCATCACGTGGGAGGGAAGAAATATTTTTTAACAAATCTGATTTAATACTCCAAGTTTTTTTCTTGGGTGTCCAGTCAGTGTTTGAAAAAAACCCTTGGAAATCAGGCCACCTCTCTTTATTGCAAATCAAGGCTTGGCAGGAGGATTACACATACAGATACTTTCTTTATCATCAGTGAGAACTAGTCTTACACTTACAATTCTGTTCTTTGCCATTTACCTAGCATGGTACCGTGGAGTTGGCAGCTGCCTTTGCCTGGAGCAAAACAAAAATTCTCCAAGAAATCCTCTGATATGGTTAGTAGTGAACCATATCCCCACTCTTTCCCAAACTTTCCCATGTGTCTAAGAAGAAAGGCTCCGAAGTTTGTCCTCTGTGGGAGTGAGTGACCTTATCTGCTCCATCTGGTGCATCGTTGGCAGGCAGGACCGTGTTCCCTGCATTGATCAGAGCACCCGCTGCTCCTCACAGGGCTCCAGGACCAGGGTGATTGCTGCTTCTGCCCCATAAATCTTCGCATCTCTCACCAGGCTTCCACTCCCTTGTGATTTTATTTGCTGCTAAAAAATAATAGGCTCAATCTGTCATCATCTCTCCTTTTGGCCATCACCCCATTGCATCCACCCCTTCTTCCTCCTCTTCCACTCTGTTCCATTTATGTAAGTCATTTGAAGCCACTGGTTTCAGTTGGTTTCTGGTTATCCCTTTCAATGTTCCAGGGTTTTTCTGGGGTAGGCTAGGGTCAGCTCTCAAAGCGTACAAGTACTTATCTGTCTGAAAATCAATATTATGATTTTCACCACAGTATGATCTGTAAATTATAGTTTTCTGTAGGTATGTTGCTCATGTGCGACGTAGAATTGGTTGATCCAACATCTTCTGGGTTTCTTGCACCTGTCTTGGATTAATTTTTACCTAAAAATAAATTGTTAATGTTTGTTCTCAAATATTCTATTTTTCCTAAAAGTGTTTGTGGGATTACGGAGGGTGTGCTTTGTGAACTTATAGAAATTGGGTGGAGTGTTTTAATTGTGCCAAGCAATAACAGGAAATCTATTCTAATGCTGTGGGTGACATGCAAAGAGGGGTATTAAAATCACTTATCACTGGGCAGGTGTTTCTAGGTTATTCAGTTGCTCTTCACTTTATTAAGGAACACTTTCAACAGATTTTTAGTACAAGGCAAATTATTCCAAATAATAATGAATATTAATAACAGTATAGGGGAATAATAGTACATTCTGGAGCAATGGTTCAAAACCAGGTACCCCAGATCAAAAGTGGCATCTGTTTTTACTGAACACTATAAATGCAGACATGAGCAAGACAATAAGAATTAAGAGTACATGGACAACCACATAGACTAAGGACTAATTTCCTTCTCTAAAAAACTAAACATCTATTTTGTGCATGATTTAAGAATATGTCTTTTGTCTTTCTCTTACCAAAAATTTTGTCTTCTCTAAAATAACAAAAATTTTAAATCCAGTAATTATTAAAAAACACTTTTTTTTTCAGTTATCCACCACTCTGAGTTATACTTTCAATGATGAATTAATTCAAAGTGTTTAGTCTTTGAAACAGAATTTTATATCCAGACTTTTTCTCATAAAAAGACATATATTTGATCAGTTTTATTCTAGAGCATAGGTCTTTTTTTAATTTTTCCTTCTATTCCTTTATTTGGAATGTATTGTCTCATACAAAACTCATCTAATGTTCATTTCATATTTCAGGAACTTTCTGGGATTAATCATCTGGGGGGATTTTGTTTTCTTGTATTTGAGGCCATATTTGCATGGAGATGTAAATACTGTTTCAGTCTTCAGTACAAATAAGCTGTCCTGGAGAAAAAGCTGCGCCTTGTGCCCACAGAATTTATCTTGATTTTCAAAAGAGGTAATTTTCATATACAGAAATCTGGCTTCTCCTCTGTATACTCCCAGCATGCACTTGAACAACTTCATTTGGCTGGAATTTTCCAAGACATGCTTTCTAAAGCCAGGAGGACCCCAAAAATTCCACCTGTATATGGTCCCCTACAGGTTATACATCATTCAGATGAACTTTTAGGGTTTTTTTCCCAACTGGAGAAAGGGAAACAATCAGCAACACTGATTGCTCAACAATCAGTGATAGCTACTATCCCTGAATATTGAACAAATCTGGCATAAATTGCTATACTAATCAGTATTTTAAATTCCAGAATTTTAAACAGAGTGCCAGGAAAAAAACTTTTACCCGTGTTTGCTTGACTTTAAAAGTCCTGTTTTGCAAATATGTCTATGCATTAGTAATCTTGGAATGTATCCAGGCAGCTTTGGACTGTATCCCACAAAGTAATACAGACGCCCAAGTGCAACTTCAAAGCAACAAGTTTAAGGAAAGTATATTTGAGAGCTTCTAATTATATAACAAGATAATTACCATACATAATTCAGAGCAATCAAAGGGCTTTATTAAATATGTTTGCAGAGAGCACCTGTCTCACCCTTTTTCTAAAATGAGATAATGAACTTTGCCCTAGCATAAAAAAAAAGATTACATTTTGGTGTAACCCTGCAAATGCTTGAGACTGTGCTAGAACTATTTTAAGTCTGTGCCAGATGAACAAAATGAGTTTCTAAGGCTCCCTGAGCTGATGTAAACATGTAATGGGGCATCTCAGAAGACAAAAGGGGTCCAGGCAGGAAGGGGGCCAGCCCACCACGTGAATGCTGACCTGCACTGCCCCGTGCTGGAACAGGAAGGCACACAGGCAATGTGCATCTCATGTGGAAGGGAGCTCTTGGGCCAGGCAGGCCAACCTGACTGCAGCCACTGCCCACCCTACCTGGTTCAGATGCTTGTGGCATCAAACATCGTGGTGTGGAAGATGTTTTCTCCCCTGCTCACTGGGACAGTTCAAACATTTGCTAGCACTGTGTGTGCCAAAGCACCTGTGCCAAGAGTGAACTCCCAGGCTTGCTCTTCCAAAGCCTGGTTGTGAACTAGGGAGTTCCAAACTGGGTGCTACAGCAAGTAGAAAACATGAGCTTAAGCAGTAAATTTAAGGCCTGATCATATTTGCTCTAAAGGGCTGATATTAGCATTTCCAGACTTCACAATTTCCAGACTTCACAATTTCCAGTACGCTGCTTCCTTCTCATCTGAAATTGGATCTCATTTTCCTGATAGACCCACAACAAGATCACAGAGAGCTGAGGTGTTGTAAGCCATGAGAGAAAATGTTTAGGCCCATCTTATTAAACCCTTTTACAAAGTTCATCTCTAAGGTGCTTTGGTTTTCCCTTTGTTCCCTGGAAGCTGCAGAGGTGATAGCCTGTCTTTACTTGACACGGCCAGTATCATAAGGCAGATTCCTTCCAAAGACCTGTCTTGAGCTGCAGCTTAGACCTCAGGACAAGCTCAGGTGTTCATTACAGCCTGTTCTCCTGGTTCAGGGGGAAAAACCAATCCAAACCCTAAGCCTCAAGCTGAAATCAAATCCCCAGTCACCTGCCTCTTCAAAGGGAAATGAATCATCTTCTCTGCAGAAGGAATCCACAGCGTGTCTCTACCATCACATACTTTCTCATGAGTGATAGATTGACATTCATGGGAAGCATCTGAATGTCCATACAAACTATAAAACTCAGATACAAAGTAGGTGGGAATAACATTTTGAGAAGAAGTCGTGGACAGGCTGGCTCTGAAAGAAGGACCCAGGACTTTCCACCTAAGACACGCCCTCAGTGTAGACCTGAAAATTTGAACATAAATATGCTGGGTCAGAGATCCATGCTCAAGGTACTGCTCCACCCTGCTCATTTGTGCAGAGAAACTGCCATACCCACATGGCAGTTTCTCTGTTTCTGTCTTCTCTGGAAGATTCTGCTCTGGTACAGCCACTTCTCTTTTTATGTGAGCCAGAATCAGAAACCTGATTCCTCTCATTCCAGTCAGATCCCAGTACTATCAGCTATTCCAACACTCCCTCTCTGGTTTTAAGCAGAAATTGCTGCCTCCTGAAGATGTCTTCTCCAGAAACTTGTTCAAAAGTGTCACCAAAAATGAATCTTGACTATGTGGATTTTTCTGATGATGCATATTCATCCTAAAATAATCACATCTAGGTAATTTCAATTCCTCAGGAGTTAAACCCCATGATTTAACTGAGCACAACCATTGCTGTATGTTATTCAACAATTGTGAAAAGTTCTTTCCTGTGAGAAAAGACATAAATGGCAATGTTCTCAAAATTAAACCTCTGATAACTAAAATAATTTCCAAGGACAATTACATATGTGAATTGAGAGCAAACAATAAGCATGGCCTGACTCAGAAGAACAGCAAGAAACTACACACTCCTCAATGAACTTGTAAATTATTTCTGTAAACAGAAAATCAGAAATTAAACAGGCTCCTTCTTGATGTGGCAATTAAGGCTCTTGGTTACAATGCAAGATGCTTTTATAATAAAGGTTTGTTAGGAGGCCTGTTTTTGTTTCCTGCTTTGATGGGATAAAAAGATTTTGTGAAGTTTGGGAAACAACTGACTTCCCTAAATGCAATCTACATCTTGCACGTTTCACCTGGGTACACTTCAAAGTAATTTCTGCTGTGTTTATGTTCATCTTTCAGGCAGCTGAACTACTGGCAGTTGTGTTGATTACTGCTGGAAACCTCCCAGAGAATCAGCAAACTTCTTTGAAAGGTTGTTAGGAATTCTTCATGTTCTTTAGGTATGGTATCTTTCCAAGGAATTCTTCTTCCAATGCTCTCCCAACAACAGCTGAAAATCAACAGTTTTAACCTCCTCATCACACTTGTAACTTTCTTTACTCTTGTGCTAAAAGACTCTCCATTAAATGGCTCTCTATTTATCTTAAATTAAAATTTTACAATGAAGAAAATACATTTTTCTGATTTTTATTATGAAAGCAAGAAATAGATGGGGTTTTCCAGTTTGTTATCTCCAGATTTAAAAAAACCCACAAACATTACTGGGATGCTGAAAAACAAACCATGTTCAAGTCAAGCTCAGAAGAGCCAAGTCAGTACAGGTCCCAGTCCTACAACACACAGCACTTGCCCAAGGTCCCAGTGATTTTATTCCCTAGGCTCCAGGGAGAGCTTTGATTTGTTCATGAGCACAGCACTAAATATATGTGGCAAATTTCTAAGTACAATGGATTCAAGTGAGTGAGAACTTAACTTTCAGCTTTCAGCTTTCATTAAAATATGGTCATAATAAACAACTGAAAATGAGTAGGCAAAGAATCTCATTAAATATCTGTGATTGTATATGATACTAAAGGATAGGATGTTATTCCTCTGCATGTTTTAAATATGGGTTTTCAAAAACAAAAAGAGATCATTAATGTCTTCTTTCTCATGTGTCTTCAAGAAACAATCTAAATTCACACCTTTTCTTGGCTGTGATAGCTGCTCTGGAATCGATTCCATATCCAAAACCTACAAGCCAATCTGAAGCATGCTGCAGGTCTAAGAATATTTCAGATATAGTCATTAAATATGTGTGATTGTAGCTAAATTGGAGTAGTTAACATAAGTACACACTTTCAACCCCAAGTTTTGGACTGCAGTCAGAAAATGTGTAGTAGAAAGTCAAGCACAAGCACTTCTTGGTGTACAGATTTCCAGCTCACCAACATTAACAGATCCTTGTTGCTCAGATGATTGGAGAGTTCTGGGTCACCTCTCTTGGCCTCTTGGACTTTCTCCTGTTATGGCAAGGTGCAGGCTGCTGCTGAGAGCACACGGATTCACACAGGCACACTGCCCCGTAGGGCTGGGCAGACATGCTGCTGGACTAGCTACCATCCTTTATACCCAGGCTCACACAGCAGGCTCCTTGCATGAGATAGTTTGGTGTGTCAGTGCTGAAGCACTCCCATACCCCTTCCTGCCCTCTGTCCCCTTCCTGGTGGAGAGCTAAAGCACATCTCTTTCCTCTTGGCTTCATACTGCTTTATTACTGTGGACAAGACATTTCAGCAGCTAGCATTTTGCATAGAATTTCCTATATTTAGAGCAAAAATTCACTGAATGTCATTGGAGTGACAGGTACCCCTACCTGGGTCCTCATCAATAAGGCCAGCTTAGAAATTTATGACATGTTCTTCCCCACATCCCCCTGAACAGAGGGTTAAGGGCTGGTCCTTGGTATAGGAGCTGGGACTGGTCACCTCTGGGGCTCAAGCAGGCAAAGGTCATCAGCCACTGTCACATCACCCCTGGGCTCTCATGGAAAACCCCAAGTCCCCACGTCTTTCTCCCAAACCACTCCAGCCCCAGCTGAGCACAGGCAGTGACTGACCCAGCTCAAGGGACTCTGGTAGTCATGGGATGTAATCTGGGGACTATTCCAGCGATGATTCAGGAAGATATGGCAACCTGAGACAAGACAGCAGCTTGGCAGCCCCTGGTGACTCAGTCATTCAGCTGCCACCAGTGCTAGTACCAAGGTGCAGGGCAGCTGTGCAGGATGCTGCTGCAAATGTTGAAGGCTTTAGACACCTTGAAAGGCCCTGGAGCCCCTCAAGTAAATGTCTTCCTTAATCAGGTGGCAACATTCAAGGCAGTAAGTTTCCCAAAATCAGCAGCTGCTTGTTTGATGGCCCATCAAATTGTCAGGTGGCCCCAGCTTGGGGGCAAGCCCCCATGGTCCCTGCCTGACTGGCCACTGCAGGCCCCAGAGATGCTCCATCTCCTCTGCCACCTTCTTCTCAGAGTCCCCAAAATCCTCCTGGGCCTGGAGTAGAGGTGCCCTCTGGTGGCACCCTTGGAGCTCCATCACCTCTCTGGATCGGTCCATGCTCCTGCTCCTCGTGTCCAGGTCCCTGTTACCATGAGATTCTTTCAATACACATTGCATAATCTTGCTGCAGGTTGAGATGAGGCTGACTGACCTGTAGTTCCACGAATTCTCTTGTTTTGCCTTGAAATTTGTTGTGACACTTCCCTTTTCCCTGTTTCCAAGGATCTCTCCCTATTACCATTTTTTACTTCATAGGATCATGGAATGGTCTGGGTTAGAAGGAACTTTAAAGATCATCTAGTTCCAACCCCCTCACCATGGGCAGGGACACCTTTCACTAGACCAGGTACTCAGAGCTCCATCCAGCCTGACCTTAAACAACGCTTCCAGGGATGGAACATCCACAACTCCTCTGGGCACATTCTTCTAGTCTTTGTCTTAGCCCCACTCACACTCCTCCCATTTTGTCCTGCTCATCTTGGCAATGCTATTCAGCATGATCCTTTCCACCATATCTCTCTCTGGCTCCTGGCTGCTTTTCCTGCACTCTTGCATGATACCACCCCTATCCACAGAAGAAACTGTATTTGCCCAAATTCCCAACCCTCACAGGCAGTGAGTTTGAGGGAGAAAAAGAGTTGTCCATAAGCCTTTGCTTTCATTGAAACTACTGTGAGGTTGAGGCCTCCCAAAGAACCCCCTGCCCTTTACTGTATAAAATTCTCCCCTGCCTTTCCATAGAATCAGGATCAAAAACTTGGCTCAACATGACCAGGAGCATAAGGAAAGCAGAAATAGATCAATCCCCTCAGGAATCCATAAATAATTTGAAGACCCCTGATTTCCTTCCTGTAGAAGATCAGTAAAAGAAGAGGAAAAAGGAGTAGAACTAAACTTGGAGATCCAGAGAAAAATGAAAGAGGAGAACCCAGTTTGTCACCCTCCATATGTAAGACCTTACCGGAAATTTTGGTAAGAATTTTTGACAGCAGTTTCTGCTCTCAGGGCTGACGTGATAATGAATCAGAAAAGACAGGCTCTCAGAAGACTTTTCAACCTTAAACAGAAATAAACTCCATACTGACTTTTAAGGTAGGAATTTTCCCAGATGTTCTCAATTGAAAAGTGCGTATTCCAAACAAGGTTGTTCTCAGAAGCTGAATGGTGATACTGAATGCAGCTGCTCAAATAGTCTTCCGACCCTATAAGGACCAGGCCATCAGAATGAAATACCATGCACTGCCATTTCTCTGTGGCTTGTCATTTTTGTGAGATTACTCTTTCTTCAGCACCTCTAACCAGGCTGAGGCCCTGGCAGAGGCCCATGTTACATGACTACGCTAAAAAGTGAGTCTAAAATAAAAACTATAATTGATACACAAAGGAGAGTGAAGAGAATGTACCTTTTGAGCAGTAAGCATGTTTGACATTCCATGTCAGTCACCCAACTGAAAATCTACTTTACTGAACCAAGCATTTTTTTTAGACAGCAAAAACATTGAGTGGTTTCTTCACTGTATTCTTTGACCCTGCATTGAAGGCAGCACACACAGCAAACACATTCTTGCCACAGGGAAATGAGTAAAAGCTGGGGTTTTTGGCTGCCCCATGATGCACATTCTGTGTGCAAGCTACTGTGAAGTGAAAGTTATCACAGAAATCAGACAACCTCACAAAACAGAGGTCATTGACTCTTATCAGCCTGCAATAACTCTGACCTTTAGACCATACCTCACAAACATTTGAGGAAAAGTAATGACAAAATTATTGCAAATCTAAGCCCTTCCGTACTTCGTTCCTAGTCAGTGCTGCAGGAGCGCAGGCAGTGACACAGGTGTTGTTACAGAATGTGTAACTATAGTGACAATGTGTATCATTCTCCCTAGCAGATACATTTTCTTTTTGGCAACACTCACAGTTTTAAATGAAGTAGAGCTGAACCTTGCCCTGAGGAATTAAATTTAATTTGGTTGGCAGTCATAATGTTTAGTACTGCCTGGAAGGTCAAGATAAAGGTTTCTGGGAAAACAAGATTGTTTCTTCTAAATACTGAGGATAATCCCTAACTGCTGTCATCTGCAGGGATATTTTCACAGAATTTTAAAGACATGAGAACCAACATGTCCTCAGAAGCACTTATACACAGTCACTTGATGATGGTAGTGTTTCACACCACACCCTCTATTACCCACAAGATCAAAGTTCTAGAAGTAGAAAAAACATCTTTCTAATCTAATGACACAAATATCTAACTATCTAAAAGATTCACTTGGACATGATGAAAGTGTTTTAGGTGAAGAACTGTATACTTCAAATGATATGACAGTTATTAGAAATGGGATATTCTGAAAGATCAATACAGCCTTTTTTTTTTCTTGAATGCAGGAGGCCTCCATCAAGTAACCACAGCCACAGAGCTCTGAATCCCAAGTAGATTAATTAAATCTAAAAATTAAAAAAATAGCAGCCATTGGCTCCATTCTCAGCATGAAGGCAGTATCCCAATCAATCTGATAGGGCCTATATTTCAAATAGAAAATCCACTGCAACACATGTGAAAAGATCTCTGCTGTGCTTAAGAAAAATAATTTGGTGAAGCACATTCTGCAGATCTTGAAAAGAGCCATGAAGTTCAGCAAATACTTCTTTACTCCATTGCAGCGGTTCGGCTTTGGAAGGATCACCCAGGCTAGCCCACAACACTCCATGGAATTGGTTTGTGTTAATTATCAAAGTATTGCCTAGGTTCTTAAAATCTAGACATATAAACAGTCTTGTTTGTCTTTTCAGTCAGACTTGCTAAACAGTAGCATCATTTAGACTGGGTTTATTTACCTCATCTCTCCCTTAAAATGCTAGTGGAAATAGGTTTTTTTTTCTTGGTAGAAATATTAATAATCCATAGAACAAACCTCAGTGCACAGCCAAGCATCTCCTCAGAAGCAGTTTCTGAAATAAACATGTTTGGAGCCTATGTCATGGCTGTGTCTGATGATGCTCAGCCATTATCCTCATCCTTTAATTTATGTTTGATGCACTACTGCTACACATTTCATAGCACAAAACATGAACCACAAGTCACATATTCATTCAGGAAGTTTGACTTCTCCATTAGCTACTAATCATAGTCCAGGTTTAGTAAGAAGCAAGCACCAGCTGAAGGAAAACACATTGTTCAGAACTTCATATACTGAGGTGTCAGAGTCAGTATTTAGCACCAGTGCAGCAGCCTGGGCCAATCTCCTGGTGCAGCAGCAAACACCTTTGCATTCACTGTACATCTGAGAGTACTTCTCAGCATCTTCATTCCAGGAACCCAGGGCTACAGCAGCAACCTGCTGGTTAGGAATGGTTCAGGAGATGTCACGGCCGAGCAGCCACTGGCCAGGAAGCACGTGCTCTAAGGCCCCTGCAGTGCACAGGGAAGATCCAGGCTGGCAGGGTTTTTCACTGTTGTTTTTGTAGTCCACAGACCTCTGTGCTTTCTGATTGTGTCAGGCCAGTTTTCTGTGGGCCATACTTTGTGCTACACCCCAAAGAGCCTGTTCTGATGGTTTTTCTCCTGCCATGGAAGCTCTGGGCCTCCCTAGTGATGGTTTATCATTTAGGTACCAGTTCACTCCAAATACTGCTTGGTTTGTCAAGAAAAGCTGACATCCACTTCATTTTACTTATGATAATCCACTATGTTTTCCACATTTCTGCAACTTGCTGTTCATAACTAGCTGAACCAATTTTGCAGTGCAAGTGAGGTGAGCAGCTGAGCGAAAAAACTAGGACAGAACTGAAAAAAACCTCAAAACCACTGGTTAAGAAAATAAATGCATTTTGAAGTGTTCATCTACAGAAAAATTGAAAAGCAGTAGATTTTGCTGTTTGGTTTTTTCAATGCTCTGAATTTTCTAAATAACTAAAAGTGTAAGGGAATCTTTTTTATGAAGCCATTTTAAAATGACAGGAAATATGGAAATATCACAGTAAAATGCTGGATAGTTTTCATTTTACAATTATTATTTTGCATTCTCCTAATAGAGATCTTGAATAAAAATGCATAATCTACTCATTTAAGTCATGTGAAACCAAAAAAAGACCATGTTGAAAAGAACCTTGCCTTTTTTTTTTTTTTCTATCCCCACTTAAGGCATATATAAATATGCCTTTCCTTTTGCCATAACCTTCTGTTTTTGGGGTTATATCTATTACTGTCTTCAGTTTACACCTGTACAATTACCATATTTACTCCATTATCTGGATAAGAACTTATATGGATCAGAGACTTTGTTTTTTCAGCATACTTGTTCAGCTCCTGTTTGCAGTAATTCTTGACCTTGTAGAGAGTCAAAAGCTAACAATAACCTTCTAACGTCCTTCTTTACCAAAAATTAAAAGCTGCATAAGTCATGGTTATTTCTTAGGCAGAAAACACCTAATGTAATACTAAACAGACAGGGCTTAATAACACGTTCACCAAAAACCCCAAGAAGGCTGAGAGATGCTTAGTTTAATTTAGCCTACAACAACATACTATAGGTTTTTTGGTTTTTTTTACTGTTTATATTATAATGGTCTGCCTCCAACTCACATTTACTGGTATGCTATTGAATAGCCTATACTGAAACACTAGGTATGAACAAAATTTTGGGATAAATTCTCTCTAAATGCTGAGAAAACAGTACACATGTAATGTTTCATAGGTAATTAAAAGGCTGAACAGACAGATACCAACAGGAATGAAATTATTCACTGGCAACATACAGCAACTTCTTTCAAAAGCTTTAATTGAATTTCAAGAAGCCTACCATGAGAGACTGAAATTGAAGAATTATATACAATAATCTTGCCATGGCCTTTGAATGCAAATTATAATTTAGAGACTTTTATTGACATTTAATTTACATTTATCACAGCAGAATAACAATGTTGTAACAAAGAATGGTTACATGTTTGGAAAATAAAGAGTGGGAATTGGGAATATACTTGGAAATTGAAATTCTCAATTTCTTGGCTTTTTCTCCTGTTTTTTTCCATTGATTTTTCCTTGCTTTGGCAAAATTAGTATTGCAGCATTTCTCACATTCTCAGTACTATGCTGGCAGATTTTTAATAGGCCGAGATAATTTGCTGACACTGAGCAAAGTGAAACTCAAAAATGAGCTTATTTTTAAAACAAACAGATTTTTTTAAAGTTAGAAGAGGGAATTTTTCCACCTTGCCTTTCAGAGCAGAGGGACACAGAAGAGCTGAGTATGGAAGTCTAGCCCAAGTGTATTTATTGCAGGATTTTACTGTACTTTTTCAGCTATTGGAGAACCATATGAAACCTTCACTTTTTCCTTAATTTTTTTGGTTACACAGGCCAGTATCATACATTCCACCAGCTTGAAAATGTAATTTTGAAGGAACTAACATGGTTACAGTTTAGGAAAACAGAGTTATAAAATCACAAATTGCGCACGTGCCACCTATGCACTCTAAGTTCAGACTTGAACTACCAACAACTCTGCAGCTGACACGGAGCCCGAAGGCTGAATGCGAAGCATTTAATGACTGCCTTTGCACAAAGGGTCATATGCTAAAGAGAGCTGAGCATTGCTGCGACTCATTGATCAACATGTAATGTTTCGTAGGTAATTTAAAAGGCTGAACAGACAGATACCAACAGGAATGAAATTATTCACTGGCAACATACAGCAACTTCTTTTTCAAAAGTTTTAATTGAATTTCAAGAAGCCTACCATGAGAGACTGAAATTGAAGAATTATATAAAATAATCTTGCCATGGCCTTTTGAATGCAAATTATAATTTAGAGACTTTTACTGACATTTAATTTACATTTATCACAGCAGAATAACAATGTTGAACAAAGAATGGTTACATGTTTGGAAAATAAAGAGTGGGAATTGGGAATATACTTGGAAATTGAAATTCTCAATTTCTTGGCTTTTTCTCCTGTTTTTTTCCATTGATTTTTCCTTGCTTTGGCAAAATTAGTATTGCAGCATTTCTCACATTCTCAGTACTATGCTGGCAGATTTTAATAGGCCGAGATAATTTGTTGACACTGAGCAAAGTGAAACTCAAAATGAGCTTATTTTTAAAACAAACAGATTTTTTAAAGTTAGAAGAGGGAATTTTTCCACCTTGCCTTTCAGAGCAGAGGGACACAGAAGAGCTGAGTATGGAAGTTCAGCCCAAGTGTATTTATTGCAAGATTTTACTGTACTTTTTCAGCTATTGGAGAACCATATGAAACCTTCACTTTTTCCTTAATTTTTTTGGTTACACAGGCCAGTATCATACATTCCACCAGCTTGAAAATGTAATTTTGAAGGAACTAACATGGTTACAGTTTAGGAAAACAGAGTTATAAAATCACAAATTGCGCACGTGCCACCTATGCACTCTAAGTTCAGACCTGAACTACCAACAACTCTGCAGCTGACATGGAGCCCGAAGGCTGAATGCGAAGCATTTAATGACTGCCTTTGCACAAAGGGTCATATGCTAAAGAGAGCTGAGCATTGCTGCGACTCATTGATCAACTATAGGAGTTGAAACAGCTGCCACAATGGACGCTAAAACAAGGCATGCATACATTTCATCAGGATGGAATTCATCTCTACCCTGAATAAAATTAAATTGTTTTCTTCCTTGACAGTATTCCTGCCAACTCAGCAGAGCCCGAGCAACAGCTCTCAGCGCACGTGGCAGAGTACAAAGTTTTAATGCGTGCTGCCCCGGTTATGTAGGGCAGCAAGACATGGAAACACAAATGATTAAGCTAAGAGAGAAGTTTGCGCTTTGCTGAGTGCTTTACTAGCTCTGTTGGAAAGCCCCAGCTCTGGAAGGGGCAGTGAGATTTGACGAACAGCACAGGTAATGCTGAGGAGGAGCTCAGCTGTTTCCAGGGCTTACACATCCCTGATCCCTGGAACATTGATCCTCTCAAAATCTGGCCGACTTCACCTAGGGATGCAGCATCTCTCTCCGGTTTGGAGTAGAACTTAAAACTGGTTTTGGCTACATTTTGTCCTACTCCCGTGCTCTTCCCCTGCCCTCCCACTGCCCTTGGCCCGGACCCACCCGAGCGGCGCTGGCAGAACTGCAGGGACAAGTGCCGGGTCCTGAACTTGGGTCACAGCAACCCCAGGCAGCACTACAGGGTGGGGGAAGAGTGTCTGGAAAGCTGCCCATGGGAATAGGACCTGGGGGTGTTGGTCAACAGCTGGCTGAACATGAGCCAGGGTGTGTCCAGGTGGCCAGTGGCATCCTGGCTTGGATCAGGAACAGCAGCACCAGGGCAGTGATTATGCCCCTGTACTCGGCATTGATGGGGCCACAACTCGAGTGCTGTGTCCAGCTCTGGGCCCCTCAATTCAGGACACTGAGGTGCTGGAAAGTGACCATAGAGAAACAGTGGAGCCGGTGGCTGGTCTGGAACACCAGTCCCCTGAGGAATGGCTGAGGCAGCCGGGATTGTTTAGCCTGGAGTAAAGGAGGACCAGAGGACGACATTATCACTGTGCGACTGCAAAAAGTGCATATTATATGGCTCTACGCAGATATTTACTACATGTATTTTGATGTATTGATTAGTAGTGCTGTATTAACATTTTAATAATATGATAAATGTAGTCTTGTAGTTAAAAGGTAACTTTTGTAGTTAAGAACGAAGTATATAAGTGAGATATCATTTTAAGAAAAGAATGAAATGCTCACACCAGATAGCAGCCACAAGACACCTAAATCTTTCAGAGAAAAAGAATGTATTGTTCTCTTATCAGAAGAAACTGAATTCTTCCTGCCTTGCTGAAGATCGAAGGCACCTTAAGATTAAGAAGAAGTTAACAATGACCAAACCGAATCCTTTGTTTGAATAGAATTTATGCATCATGCAAGAGGTGTATAAATATTCAACAAGCTATTGCTCTTAAAAGTTAATCCTTTGTTAATGGGTGTCTTTTTTCAGGCTCGTGCTGCCCAGAGAAAGGTACCCAGACGTCCATAACTCTCTGTCTCTATTGTCTCATATTGTGCTAATTCCAATTGTCCAAATTATTATTACTCTAATTGTATTACTATTTTTATAACCATTTTATTACTATGAAACTTTTAAAAATTTTAAAAAACCAAGTGATTAGCATTTTTCACACAACCACATGAAATGAGGTTGCAGGCGTGTCGTGGTCAACATCTTCTTTCCAGACAACTAGTGATAGGAGAGAGACCATAGTCGCAAGATGCAGCAGGGAAGGTTCAGATTGGACATTATGAGGAATTTCTCCACAGAAAGAGCGATTGGGCTTTGGAATGGGCTGCCCAGGGAGGTGCTGGAGTCACCATTCCTGGAGGTGTTTCAGGAAAGCTGTATGTGGCACTTAGTGCCATGGTCTAGCTGACATGGAGGTGTTCATTCATAGGTCGGACCCGATGATCTCGGAGGTCTTTTCCAACCCACCTGACCCTGTGTTTCTGTAGATGAGAGTGGGGCCGTCCCGCAGCAGCGCCCGCCCGGCCCATGGGCCCGCCCCGGCCCGGCCCATCCCGGCCCGCCCCGGCCCGGCCCATCCCGGCCCATCCGGGCCCTCCCAGCCGGTGTTCCCGGCAGGTGGCGCTGTGGGCGGGCGGGCGGCGCTCCGTCCCCGCGCGGCCGCGCTCTGTGGCCGCGGGCTCGGCGGCGCGGCCGGTCCGTCCGCTCGGCGCGCGGCCCCGCCCCCCCGGTCACACCACCCGCCCGGCCGGCGCTGCGTCAGCCCGGCAAGATGGAGACCGCTGAGGAAGGTACGGCTCGCCCCGCCGCCAGCCCGGAGCGGGGGCTCTGCCGGGCAGCCTCGCAGGGGTGGAGGGGCGCGGGGGAGGAGGAGGGTGTCGCTGGGCCCGCTGGGCGGGCTGGGGGCTGTTCGCGCCCGGAGGGGCTTCTCGCACCCGGGCTGCAGGTGCCCGGGCCCCGCGCCCCCCCCCCGCACCGTGCCGGGCCCGCCGTGCCGCGGGGGCCGGGGCGGGCCGAGGGGGCAGTGTGTGGGCGGCGCGCGCGGGTGCTCCTTACATAACCACGGGGAACGGGGAGCGGGGGGGGAAAGGGGGGCGGTGCTGGCAACACCCGGAGCGGGGCCTGGGATGGGCCCTACCGGGGCACCGGGGCCTGCCGGAACCTCCCGCTGGCTGAGGAAGTGGGGGCCCGGGGGAGAAATGAGAGCCCGGGGCGGAGAGCTGCCGGCGGGGTGCGCACGCCGGGGCAGCGGGAGGAGGGCGCTGCCCCCGGGCCCCTCCTGGCCAGCGGACCCTGTCGGACCCGGCCGGCCCTGGAGCCCAAGGAAGCTCACATTTCCGCGTCTAGCTGAATTGTAATAGCTGCTCCTTTCGCAAAGCTGACTTAGTTACGTGTGCTGGGCAATCTGCTTGAAAAATTGAAATATGCAGGAGCTGACATGTTGCTCTGTCTCTAATACGTAGTCACTTATCTAACTTTAAAAAGACTAATACGTAGTCACTTATCTAACTTTAAAAAAAAAGGATTGTCAAAGATATAGTCATGAGGTGGGTTTTATGTGTGGTATCCATTTCTAAGGGTATTGCTTTGTTTGAGATCAGACATGAATATGTATTGTCAGCACTTTTGTAATGCTTAGATAATCACAAAATCACAGAATTTTTAAGGTTGGAAGGGACCTCTGGAGTTCATCTACTCAAACCCCCCTGCCAAGGCAGGGTCACCTAGAGCAGGTGACACAGGAATGTGTCCGGGTGGGTTTTGAATGTCTCCAGAGAGGGAGAGGGACTATGTCGTTCAAGCAGATGCTGGGGAACTTTGACAGATCAGCATTTCATATTGTAGCATAAACCAAACTAAATAAAGCATGTTTGTTGTGCTATGTTTCCTGCAGTATTTGAGCTTTGTTATCGTCTCAAACAATGAGTGCAGATGCATATTGCAGCAGCAAGGCAGTTCCAAGGAAAACATTTTGTGTCTTGGCTCTTGTTACTTTGGCATAATTTTGAATGTAGCTTTTTATCAGGTGGTTGAGAGGATTAAAATAAAAAAGGAAAAACATGAACCACTGGATGAAATAAGACAGCCCCTTTGTAGTAGTATCCTTTGGGTTGTGCTGTAGACATCCTTAATACCCGTGATCACTGATGGTTTATCAAAATATAAGTGTTTCTTAAATCCAACATTTAGAATTGCTTGCTGCAGCTCTGTAGACCGAGGCACTTACACTGATGAAATCAACAACAAAGTGAAACTTTGATTGCTTTTCTTCTGGTTGCCCAGAAAAACTGGGTTTTTTACAAGCTGTGAAGTGGATACTCAGAAATGAGCCTCCTGATTTTCCACCACTCCAGCAGCTGGTAAATCCATCTCGGTGGATTTAAATCAAACAGCATAGTTGATAATTTGTTACAGGCTGTTACCAGTGGTAGACTTTGATCGTACCTGACTTAAGTAGGTGAACAGACCAGCAAGACAAAGAAGAGGAGGTTTTTAGTTACATCTTTAAGGCATTGTCTTCTTTAACTAAACCTTTGTTTTAAATTCCTCCCTTGAAATTTTGACTTTCCTGGTTTTATGTACAAGCACACAGAAAGGCACATGTATATGCAGCCTTAGATATTCTATTGTGGCCTTATCAATGTTGACCTCAAAAGCTCCCAGTGGTAGCATGAAAGTAACCGGTCTATATACTCACTTTCCATAAATACCACCAGAATGTTACAACTTCTTCTACAGTTTCAAACCTCAGATCCTACTATTAGAACTTCACGCGGCTTGCCAGAACGCTGAAGAGACTTCCCAAGGTTAGAAAGCTCTGAACAGCAGCAGCAGCAGCAAAGACTGTGTTAGTGCCTTGGGGAAGAGGAAATATGATATTATTGTGTGCTTGAGCTTCTGGTGCAAAGTGTCAGGCGGACTTTGTGAACTGGTGATTGTCTGGTAGCTCTGTTCTGGCCCTTGTGGTTCTGATGGGCTTTGTGCTTGACTGAAGCGTATTGTGGAGCTAGAAAACTGAACGCCATGGTGGGAGCTTAGATAGGAGAGGCAGTCTGGGGTCATGTCAGACTGAAGTGGAAGCTGCTTCTCCTCGGAACGAATGTGAAAGTTGCTTCTCTGCAGCACCTGAAAGCACCAGATACCAGGTTTTGCTAAAGAGGTATTTCTGGTTCTTTCTAGATAAATCACTTTGGTGCTAAATAACGTAATCTTCACTTTTTGATATTCCAGTGTTGGATTCAGTTGGAGAGATAATAGACAGTGAATCATTCTCGGGGGGAACAGGAAAGAACTTATTATTCAAGGTCATTTTTTCCAAAACACGTGCCTGAAGAACAGGATGGAAAGTGTGGGTGCACATAGAAAAATAGTGACTCTTGCACAGTGCAATTCTCTTTGACTATGGCTGTAGGTCATAAAGTGCATAGCTTAACACATTGACCCTCAGCAGAGTTTATTGATTTGAAGCTATCAGTTGCTTAACAGTCCAAACAATTACACTCATAATATGTTTATTTGGATTTATAAAACAAGTGGAAGTATCCAGAAATTATCATAGTTTTGAAAAAATAAAATTTAGGTTTATTTTAGTAAGCTAACAGTCAGTCTTTTCTCAAGTAAAGAGCTCTTTTGCTCACAGTAATGCAAATTGCTTTTTCCCTGAACTTTTGACATTAAGTGAACAGTTTGCTGTGAGAGTCAACAGGCCATTAAGTGGACAGACTGAGAGAGCTGTGGGCATCCTTCATGGAACGGTGTGCTTTTAGCTTGCTTTCATTGGTGCCAGAGTGTCCTGAAAGCAGTGGTTTCATGTGCTGTCTCGTGCTTGTCTGACCCCTTGTGAGGCTGACCCAGCCTACAAAGCTGTCCCCTTGCTGCAGTGAAACAGCTCCCTTGGGAAGAATGCAGGAGGAGGTGGGCATGCCGAAGTGAGTGGGTAGGGCAGGGCCTGCCTGTCAGCTGGAGAGACCTGTCCTGTGCGGCCATCTGGAAGTGCTCTCTGGGATAAAGGAATCATTTGTTAAGAGAAGTAGCAGTTCTGATCATTTTTGTCAGCAGAGAACCAGGGACTCCTGATGTTTGCAGCAATAGTGCAAATCATCGCTGCTACACGTGGCAGTGATGGAAGTGCTCTTTATGTCTCTTTGTAGCATCACTGATGTGATACCTCTTTCTGTTAATTCTGGGTTTTCATGCTGCATAATGAATTCACTCAACACTTTCATAGATAGAAAATTGTTTGAATTTAATAATTTGAATTCTTACACTTTATGTGTAGAAACTGTCCTAAAAGTCTATAAACTATGGATATGGTCATAATGTGATTTCTTTATAGAAAAAAAAACAGTCTTTGGTGCCTTTTGGAAGTTTTTGTAGAAAAGCATTAACTTCTGAAGATTTTGCCGAAGAACAAAGATAGGTGATTCAGATTTGAAATTGCATATTTGCAGTATTCCCACATCAGCCGGTATTTTTCTGACAAAGATCTCTGATAGGCATGTGTTCCACTGGAACAAATATGCATGTTTGCCAGATGGTGGTTGATAGAGAAATAATTAACAAAAGATAAAATCTCAAACTCACATATTCTATAAAAGTGGACATTTTATGTTCACTTCCCTAATAGAAGTAAAAGGAAGAGTCAAGGGAAGATGCATCTGTCAATAAACATAAAATTTTATTTTTATTTCTATTTAATTGTGTGTTTAGAGCTCTGGCTAACTGAATGGTTTAGAGGGAAAAGTTTATGCTCACTTTTTATCCACAAAACCTCTTGCAACCTTTAGTTGCAAGAAAACATCAAAAGTAGGGAATAAAGAAGGTGTGGGACATATGGAAATATTACTGATATTACAGAATAAGAAATAGAAAGTGGCTTTTCTTACTAGACAGTAGGCTATCTCCAAGTTGGGGAGCAAATTGCAAAATACCTGTGTCTGTTTGTTATTTTGGATTTTTTCCCTTTCATCAAGAGCACCAAATATGTGTGTTAGGTTCACGCAAATTATTTAAGTCGTTGTTGGACATTATTAAACATCCAAACTGAGATGGAATTTTTCTATTTCAAAGTATCCACATTAAAAAAATTATCCTTAACAGTTTTTATGTTGTTATAGTGATAATTCTTTAGGTAGAAAACACATCCTCCTGTAGTTTTACTATGTTTGTTTCCTAGAAATCCTAAAATTCTTTAAGACGTGTTTTGAGTTTATGTAACATGATCGGGCAGATAATGTTCGTGTTGCTCTTTCTGGTGACCTCCCAGTCTCTGTCTTGCATCAGATGAAATCTGTCTTTCATCCTCTTTCAATTTATCCTGGCTTCTTTTTGCTACATGGTAAAGTTTCTAGAACGTAATTGTGTAATTTGTCTTGAAAAGGTAAGTTCTTGAAGCAGTAGTGTAATAAGGTTTTTGTCCTTGTCAGCAGATATATGCAGAGTCTGTCGGTCGGAAGGAACTCCCGAGAAACCCCTCTATCATCCATGTGTGTGTACTGGCAGTATTAAATTTATTCATCAGGAATGGTGAGTTCTGTGTCTGTGTTTCTTGATTTGTTTTTTCCTAATGAAAACATACTAACATGTTTCTAAAAATACTTCAAGTCTTGGGGTTAGCTAGTGAAAAAAGCAATTTTCAGTGGAAACATGTTTGGGGTTTTGATGTTGTTTACATGATGATTCGTTACAATTCAGGAAAAATTTAGTAATTATATATGGAAAGAAAGCACTGATAATTATTTGTGTCTGGGACTGCAGTTTTGATTGCATGTCAGCTTTATGCACACTAAGCAGAAAAATCAGTATGTTGGGGCTTTTTTTACCCACTTATAGTTGTGAATAGAAAGAACATCAAACCTCACAGAAAAAAAAAAAAACCTAATGCTTTTTAGTCATTTTGAGGTATGTTTGATCAGGAAGTGCTAAAGTAAAAGCTGTATTTCTGGTCTATATGGTCATTTCTGACGGTATTTTAATAGTCCTCCTTTCACAAATGCAACAGTTTTAAATCTTAGCTGTGTGCATCCATATGTTGTATGTTGAAGTATAAGAACTGGTGTCACTGGTAGATGTCCGTGCCAGGCTGTCTGCTTTGATCAATAACGTACTCAAAGAATGAATATTCTTTATCAACACTGGGACATACGTCAGTTTACCTTTTTCTACTGTTTGAAACTTACTTCATGGCCTAAATGGACTTAATAAACATCCTCATGTAAAGTCCTGCCTGACAGTACAAATATCCTGATTTAAGTGTGAAAGCAAGGAATTGATGTGTTTTCCTTAATGGAGGGATAGGGCTGAGAGATGTATAGCATGTGTTAATGTGATCACTTTTTATTGCAGCTTAGTTCAGTGGCTTAAACACAGCAGAAAAGAATACTGTGAATTATGTAAGCACAGATTTGCTTTCACACCAAGTAAGTATGTTTTACTTGCTCCTATTTTTTTCAGAATTTTTCTCATATAATATCTATGGAGTGTTTACTTTTTCATTCAGTGTGGTAGATCCAATCTTGTGGCGTAACTTCTGTATTCTTGTTTTAATTGCAATTTTAATGCATGTTATTACAGACTGTGAATTGCTTCAATGATGGATAATTTGGTTCTTTCATAATCTTGAGCGAGACATTAAAGTATTATTCTGTACCTTTTCCTGACAGCCTCAGTCCCATTCTTTTGTTGCCAACATTACAGCATATGTTGCATGTTTTCAGCTTCATTGATAAATTTGAGTTTTTGGAAGTCTGGATGGTGAAGTGAAACCGTGGCAGAATTTGAATTTGAAAGGCGGTTTTCAGTTTCCTTTAAAGGATCTACCTGCAACACTAATGCTTGGCTTCTGTCAGTTTCAGTTCAAGTGATCTTGACAGATAATAGAAATTATGATTATTCCACTTAAATTTCAGTCAAGATACGCTATCTACCCAGTATTAAATTGACTTTTATATTAGATGCAAATATATAGAATGATGAAGAATACTCATATAGTTCCCAGAGGATTCTTAATTACATTTTGGCTGATTGTAGTAGGAATAAGTGAGGTGGCAGGCTAGTATTATTTAGTGTTGTCAGTTTATTGCCTGTTGAGCAGGTAAAGTGGGTTTTATGCAACATTTTTCTCTTTAAATTAACTGATTTATTCCTGCTCCCCTCTAGCCTTTTTTTGTGTGTTGGGGTTTTTTTCCTCCTAGTTTTGTACTTTGGTAGAGAAAACTGAGGCTAAGTTGGTTTAGTTCATGTATTTTCTGTTCCAAAAATCCCTTAATGGACCTTCTTTCTATATGTTGAACCTTGGTATAATGTATTCCTGCCAACAGTAATTAAACACATTAGACTGTCAGTGAAATGTGCAATATTAACTCTGTCTTGGGAGGGTAATAGTCTATTTTACATTAAACACAGCAGTGCTTTCCAGTTATTATTCTTAAATACTACAGTGACCTGTATGAGGAATGCTAGAGATCAACTGCTTGCAGGTTTTATTTGTTACATATTTTTATAAAGGCATTATATTACTTCTGTATGGAACTTGCACAAACTAAAAGTGATATGCAGTTCTGAATCTCCCTGCGAGCTAATTAGCCACTTTCAAAATTGCATACTGCGACCAGGTCCTCTACAGAATTTAGTGTGCAAACCAGAAAATGGCATTTCAGTGATTAATTAGTTGTTAAGAAAGAAGACTTTCTAGTTTTGTATGAAAAGAAAAAAGCAAATTTAAAAAGTTTATAACGTTTTCTTTGGGATCTAGGAAAAGAGTATGAGCCATTCTAAATTAAATACACTTCATATGCATGTTATTCTTGATAAGAGGAGCTTAGTTACTGCCCTTATCAACAGAGCTGTTCCTGCAGAAGTTAATTCTTTACTGACGCTGCTGTTGCCAGCACAGCTTATAATGTACTTGCAGGTTATGGACAGGGGAGGAAACTTGGTTGAGTTAATGTGGCTCAAAAAAATTACCATTTTTCATAGGAGCTTTGAAATTGGTAATAAGGAACCTCTTTATTCCTCATGCAATAGAGCGTGTCCTCCACATTCAGCCTCTAGTAAAGGTCTGCTTATCCTCTGCCACACACTTGTCACTCCCCTGAGTGAGCAGGCTCAGGTGATGAGATTTCCTTCTCAGCTTTCCACATTGCAGTGTGCTTTTTCCTACTAGGCTTCACACAGTGGTAGCAGGTCAGGTACCCTGCACAGATTCCTCCTGCCCTCCCTACCCATGGGGTCTTGTTTCATTGTTTCCCTCGCACCCAATACTTATGCAGTTATGATTTCCTTAATTTCTCTTATCCCTCTTTCTTTGGAAGATAATGTGGCTGTCCAGTCTGGAAACTGGATCTGCTTGTGGGAGCAGGGAAGGAGTCACAGGTGCTCGAGAAAGAATGATAAGGCAGAAAAAAAAGGGGACTTAGGTATGTGCCAGTCATCCCAAGCAAAGTTGGATCTGGCCTGTAACCATGCCTGGTGTAACACATTTTCAGAGAAGTCGATTCACCACAGGATGTGGTCAAATAAACACATGCATGTAATGAATATCTGTGCTCCAGCAGACAAGCACTAATGGGGTAATGGAGTATTAGTGCAGTAATACCAGCAACGCCTCTCTTGTTTAGCTTGGTTTGCTTGCTCAGGCTGTTGCTGTCATTCTCTCAAAAATGCTCCCTTGCTAGTGGAGCTTCTCGTGTATGCAGTACTCATAAACTATTTCTAGTGCATTTCTAGTGCATTATTCTCCAAGTTCTGTAACATTTTGATTTTTTTTAGCACCTGAACTGCTAGCTTAGTTATGGCTCGGAAAGAAGGAAAAAGGAGAAGATTCAACTTGTATTTTGGCTGGAGTACAAAGGAACAAATTTTTCTTTTGAATAATAGCATCATTCTCTAAATGTGTTTAGTCATGTAGGTAAATTACTTGATTTCAAATGCATTCTTTAAAGCTAAATTTTTATGTTTTAAAATTAATTACTTTTCTGCACTTCTACAAGTTAAGGACTAATACAAGTATGAAAAAAGTAGCTTTTGGCATTTTTTGATTGTCAAGGTACTTGTTCATTTTTAATTTGTGAGTTTTCTTCCTGAGTTTTTAAAGACACATGCATTTTCTTCTGTCATGTGCAAGGATGTGCTTCTATTAGTGCTACACTAAACATAAGCACTGACATATGAAAGATGGTGAGGCTGTTTTTCCAAGAAAATACAGTTGTTAAGATTTCTCCATTCTGTAGGAGGTAATGTTAACATAAATACTGTCAGAAACACAAATACAGAAGCAGACTAGGCTAATCTTTGTCTGAGGATTGGAATGGGTTCACTTCTGCACTCCTGTGCAACTTCATTTCTGGTATGTGTTTTATTCAATGTCACAAGCTTAGTTTAAACAAAGACTGTAAAATTAAAGGAAGCCATATGAGTAGGGTGTTCCTTATCATGTAATTTGGATATTACATTATTGAAGGATATATTAAACTGATTTCTCTACCTGTTTGTTTTGATAAACTTTTAACACAGTAGTCCATAGCTTTAGCATTTCTAGAAAGGCTAATTTCAAAAAATAAACTTCTGGAACAAAATACTACATGCTGGCACAGAATTCAGTGTGTCTTCTGCCAGCTCCAGTGTGCAGAGTATACACACAGCTGAGCTTTATATGAATGTTATTTCATATTTTTGTTAGAGCTGTGCTTGCCTGAGAAGGAGTGGAGTTTTTCTCCTTTTACCTTAGTGGTTTGAAGCAAAGTCTGCATGTGTTTGTAAAACACAGAAACATAGAATGGTTTGGGTTGGAAGGGTCTTGTGAAGATCATCTAGTCCAACCTGAAGAATAACTCAGAAGCCCTATTTTACAAAACCAGTGTTTCCACCAAGGAGCTATCAAGTATATGGTTTTTATTTACAAGTTACACAGTCTTATTTCACAATCAGTGCACAAGGATGACTGAGGTGGCATATAAATGGCTTGCAAATGTAGTAGTAAATAAAGAATTTATGGGTGAAAGGGTTGCAAGTGTGATTGATTCTGTGAAGTAAGCTAAATGGCAGCTTCTAAAGGTAGCCTTGTGGTTTTCCTACTTTATTTGTGTCAGTGTAAGAGCATATTTTTTGTCAAATCATCTGTTTTGGAGAAGTAAAATTAATAATAGTGTTCCTGGAAAAGTTAGGCTTACAGGAGAGGAGGGTAGAACAAAACCCCACCTCCTGAAAACAACAAACCAAACAAAAAAACCTCACCTAAACTTAGGATTCACAACTAAATTAGCAGTTACACTGCATAGGCGTGACCTAAGTATCCAAAAAGCTTTCCTGGTAGATTTTCTATAACCTGTACAGCTCAAAGTAGTTGAGCTAAACATATTAAAAACTCACCCAAAGTCTGTTTGAATTTCATAGCAGAAAAAAAAGACAAGTTATTGTTTCAATTGGTTTCTAGTAGAAAGATTTTTATTTGGTGGAAGTGTGGGAAATAATGCAGGAATTTGCTTTCTCAGACTGAGTTGGGAAAGATTACTGGGTCGGAAAGTAAGGGATGGAGGTGCAGTGAGGAGGATGGATGCTGTGGTGGCAGGGGTGAAAGTCTCAGGCCTCAAAGTGATGGTGGCGAGGGGGTACAGGGAGCTGCAGTGTGGACAGAAAATGGCTCTGGGTGACAGACACAGGTGGGGAGATAAGCTATGAAAATCACTGGCAGCAAGCTTCAGTGGTGCAGGGTGTTTGCACACCAGGGGTTCCTGTCATGCTAGGAATTCCTGCATTTCATGCACCTGAGTGTTGCAGGACATAGCAGGATTTTGCCTTGTCATCATGGTATAAAGCTTTTAGTGGAAAAAGCTGTACATGTTTTGAGGTGTGCACAGAAAAAACAGCTTTCTTCGCGCCCTCAGCTTCTGAAATAATAAAAAATCACCAGATTGTTAAAATTTGGGGGATATAACTTGTGCTCTCTGAGAAGTAGCTGCATTGTGCTTTTATTTGAAAAAGCTCTGTTGTAACTCTAAAGCCTTTAGAAAAGTGAGCATGCAAAAATACCAACTTGTATAAGCACTTTCAGCTTTAAGTTAGGATGGACATTCTTTCTTATAGTTCCTTGTGTGTGTTCAGTAATTCCTGGAAGATGCATTTTTAAATTTCAAATCTTTCCAACTTAACAACTTGTCCCTAACAAATTAATCATTAATACAAAGTTAACGTCTTCTGTGTAGTCCTTGTTGCAAAGTGTTGATCAAAATATATTTTTTTGAAAAAGAAAAGGTTCTCAAAGTATCTGCTGAATTGTCTGTGAGTGCTGCCATAAATATTTAACAGATACACTCTAAACAGATATTCTTTTGCACCTTTGACAAAGCTTTTTTGTCTCCTGTGGCAGAAATTTTCCAGGATGTTTGTTCAGTGTGAGCTGAGATCATTAGTTAGACATCGGCTGGCATTTTCTATAGTTCCAAATTGTGTACTAAGTCTGTCTGTATAACAAGAAAATTGTAAGACAATGTCAAAATATATTTGTGTCCTGCTTTCAATTCACTGCTCTATGTTCTCACAGCTACAGTTCCCTAGTGTTATACTTTCAGTCCTGTGTTTCATGAATTCCAGTTCCCTGCCAGATACCTGGCAAATAACAAGCTTTGAAATTTCAAACCAGTTACTACTTGTCTCAGGGGTACTCTGCTGTTGTTACTTTGTGTCAGTTATAATCCACATATTGCTGAAATGCACCAGTCTTTCCCCATTCTTTGACTGCTTCTGGTTGCTGATACTGTTTGTCTGTATTCCTGCGTTCTCTTTACAATACAGAAACTGAAGGAAATAGCTCTGGAGAGAAAATAATTTCTTCTTCTCTGAGACTAGTAAAAGGATGATTGGGAATGTAGGTGAAGGGGCTGCAGGTAGATAGCATAAAGCAGTATTTGTTAGACTCTTAAAAGATTGCTCGTGAGAGGAATTGAAAACTTCTTTCTATTTGTTCTTATAAAAATTGTGTTTCCTTATGTAGTTAGAAGTATGCAAGGTTTTAAAAGATAGTCCATAATGTTAAAGTCTTCAAGCACAGATGTTTCCAACGTAACAAACATCCAGGCATAAATGTTTTTGCACAACTCCCAAATATAGTTTATCTTCTTTATTCAAACCTGTTATTGATACTGTGCATTACCGCTTCTTAGTATCCATGTAAGTGTGTAGAAACTAAGTGCATATAATGAAATTGTTACATGTTTTCTAATTGTTTGCAAGAGAAAACCTCGCCACTGTTTTTCTTGGCTTTTGAGTAGGGATGGACCTGTGCAACATATGAGTGCTGAGTTTAAAAAGTCAAGAAAATTTAGTATATTAGAATATCTGTGCAGGATCAGAGATTTGCATTGTGCTCTGTAATACAAGCATGCTTAGAAGAAATTCTGCCTGATATGAAACAGATATCTGTTGTCAGTCATGGTGTGTGAATTTTAATGTCTGTGGATACTTAATCAGTTCTCTCCAATTTTCCTCCCTGTGTGCTGCTTTTATTTTGCTGGGTTTTGTGGTTTTTTTGGTTTTTTGTTTTTTTTTTTTTTGGTCTGTAGGATCTAAATTATCTAGCACAAATAAATGGATAGTGTGCAAAATTGCTAATTGCTGTTGTGCCTTGTCCATGAACTAGGTTTATAAATAACAGGCAGAGGAATCTTTGAGGTAATACTGAGTGAGAGTTACACTGATTTTAGAATCTGCTTTTTCTTGAGCTTATTTTTAGGTAATTGGAGTATACAGTTAACAAATAAAGCTATTAAAAAAACTTCTCTTAGGTCAAAAACTGGCATGGAGCTTATTAATTTTCCCATTCCACTCAGTACACACTGAAACAAATGTGTTATGTGAATTTTTTTGTTGTTTGTTTGGAGTCCTCTCTTGAAAATATAAAATATGTTTATTCTTCTAGTAAGCTTTTGTCAGATGCAAACAGTTTGTAGTTGGCAGGACTTTACATAAATGCTTCTCTAAAGGGCAAACTGTTTCATAAGTGCCTTTTCTACCCAGTTTATTCCCCAGATATGCCTTCACGGCTTCCAATCCAAGACATCTTCGCTGGACTGGTTACAAGTATTGGCACAGCAATACGATACTGGTTTCATTATACACTTGTGGCCTTTGCGTGGTTGGGAGTAGTACCTCTTACTGCATGTAAGTATTGATTTTCTGTACATAATGCTCTTTATACACAGGGAAATGTGCTGCTTCCTGCAAAAAAGTTTTGTGAGACCATTATTGTCTATTAAAAAAAAATTCAAAGATGCTATTTCATTTATTTTCTCTCAGAAATTCTACCTGTATGACTCTAAAGCCAGTAGTGCAATGCAAAAAGTGTTAAGAAATAGGAAAGAATTCATGAAAGAGCTTTTAATAGTCTTACTCCAATAAAATGCCTCTTCTCAATTATCTTTAGAATCTACATGGAAGGTTTTATTTTGTGCCATTTATTAATAGGATAGAAGAGTTGTATTTTTTATTAACCATCTCTAAATGAAAGTGCATGTTTTTTTTATGTGCAAAGTAAAACTCCCTTACAATCATGGACAAATTGATTTGTGAAACTCTTAAATCTCAAAGTTATGTAAGCAGTAAAGGAATTCAGTAGAAAAAAGAGCGCACATTTAAATTACTCTCGTATCCAGTTGGAAATTTACTTTCCAAATAGATACTTGCAGTGATACTTCTTCTGTCTTTAACCTGCTTCTATTCTTCCTTAGGCATCCATTAGTGTGACCAGTGCTGGTCACAGATCTAGATGAATCTTGGGTCTAATCTAGCATACCAGTTCTTACACTTTGAACGTGTACTTTTAAAGATGTGCTGCTAAAATACAGCTTTGTTCCATGTGGTTGTATATGATCTTGAGTTCTGTTCAAGCACTGAAAATTGAGATTTTCTTCCATGTCATAAATTTAGTTGGCCACCAGGTGACAAGAGGGTACCTGGAGGTCCTTTCCAAGTGAAGCTATTGCCAAAATTGAATTAATATCAAGCTTCTGTTTATTCACGCAGGTCGTATCTACAAGTGCTTGTTTACTGGCTCTGTGAGCTCACTACTGACACTGCCATTAGATATTCTGTCCACGTAAGTACTTCAGCAGTTTGATACGAAAACCTGTTTTAGTCAGATTATCTTGAAAACAGGAACTTTGGAACTTAGTTTCCCTTTCATCCAGTTACCCTTGCTATCTTCTACCATCTTAATAAGCAACTGCCCATTACCCTTTGCACAACCAGATGTATGGACAACACCATTACAATAGAAATCATTTCACTTTGGAGTTCCATTATTCAGGATCTTTGGAGCTGGGAAACAGACTTTGCAAAGCAGATCCTGGTTAATGAAAATTTATATTTGATATCAAGAAAACTTATGCTGCAAAATTGCACTTAATAATTTAAAAAATCAACTTCCTATGGTTTAAATCAGATACATAGTAGAATATTAAGAAATGTGTCACTAATAATGTCACTTTGTTTTCTTTGTTGCATTTTTATATTTTGAATTTAATTTTATCCATTCTGAGTCTCTTATGTGAGAGGGATTATTTTTTTATCAGATTTTCTTCTAGCTGATACTTGGATTTTTAATGCTTCAATCACCATCTGCTATTGTGCATTGTCTTTCCTTGTCGTTTTTAAATCAGTTTTGCCTGAAGAATCAATAAATACCAAACAACAGAATTCCAAGCTTACTTAAATTCAAACCTCTTACTTTCTCCTTATCTTGAACATGAGGAACTGAAACTGAGTTTAAGTAGAATCAGCTGCACATCAAGCAAATTTGGAATGAATGTTCTCTGTCGTTCATCTAAATCATCTCAATTGGGCTATTTGATTTGAGAAATCAGGTCAAGTTGCATTTTACTTATTTTCATTATTGGAGAGAGATGCTTGTTTCAGTCTAATAACAGTGTATTTCCTGTTATCTCTGTAGTGTAGATTCTATTTTTATTTTTTGGAGAAGAATCTGTAACAACTGAACCTAGAGCACCTCATGTCTGTTACAGTCTAGGGAGAAAATAAGAGGCTCAAGTGTTTGTCAGATTTTAATGGTGTGTGAAACTGTGTTTTGACATTTATTTCTTTGGCAGAGTCAATTACAGTAGCTTCTTGTGTCATCTTTTCATTTTGGACTTCATGTCCCCATGGTATTCCTTGTGCTGTGAAGGCACAAGTTTGCAGCTTCAAGGGAGACCAGACTGATGCTTCTTTGGGGATGGCAGAGTACTATGATGACATCTTTCTTACTTATTTTTAAGAACATATTGTGGTTTTCCAAGGAGGAGCCTGAAATTAGGGATGAGAATTGCTTAAGATGATTTAAGTACTTCTTGCATTGCATGAAACCCCAGTTTGGTTGGCTGATGGAACTTTGCTGCTGCTATACAGTTATCTATGATCTGATTGATTAAGATTTTTAAGGTATAGAGATAATATCTGAGGTGAAATACTACCTGAAATGTGGAGCAGTTGAAGGGGAAACCCTACAGTTCCATTCTTCTGGTTCAGGTAGCTCAGCAGGTGAAATGCTTTATCTGGATGGACTGGTGGACTGGATATTATGCATTTAGCCATTTAAGTAAACCTCTTACTATATCAAACCATTTACTTAGTGACTATTGTATTTCCTTTGCTGTTCTGGAAGATAGTTTTTTCTGAGCCACTCTGTAGTGTTACCAGCAAAATATTGTTTTCATTAGGTTTTGTTTGTTTTTTTTTAACAGGGAGAACTTACTGGCTGACTGTTTGCAGGGCTGTTTTGTGGTGACATGCACTCTTTGTGCATTTATCAGCCTTGTATGGTTACGTGAACAGATCGTCCATGGAGGAGCACCACAGTGGTTGGAACAGAATCAGCAGCAGCCACTCAATGGTGTTGGTCAACAAAATGAGGTAAAACTCACTGCTCATTAGTTTAGAGTTCACAATTAATTTAGAAAATGTGGTTCTGGGAGTAAATACTTTATCAGAACACAACAGGAATGTTATTTTACTTCATGGTATCTTTATTTGTTAGCATAAGTTGAGCACTTTTTGCTATATAAACTTGGTGACACCACTGTTATGTTTTTGAAGTTGTTTTATTGTGTAGCATTTCATAGATTCTTGGCTCTGTATTGGTACCATTTTTTAAGATAACTTTATGCACATAAAACTGAATTCTCAGGCATAGTCAATGAAGATGCAGCTTGCTTTTATTTTGTCTTTTTCATAAGTATGCTGGTAGTTCATGAGGTAACAATTCACTGTTCTCAAAGCAATTGGAAGTTTTGTTGACACCACTGAAGTCAGAGCTTCTCTGCCCTCCTCCCACTCCCCACACACACACATGCGCTCCTTCAGTGCTTTCAGGGGCCTCTTGGGTGAAGAAATGATCATAAAAACAATCTGTGCATAGGGAAAAAATGCAAAATGTTGGTTTTATTTTAGTAAATGCCAGTTTTTAAAAGACAGAGATTCTCATCTTGGTGACTGACTTGAGTTGGCCTTGAACTATCATCTTTCTCATATAATGATAGCTCTGTGAGGGAGTTTCCTTTATTAAGCACTGGTGGAACCACATCTGGAGTACTGTATCCAGCTTTAGGGTCCCCCAGTACAAAAGAGGCATGGACAGACTGGGATGAGTGCAGTGAAGAGCCAACAGAAATGATTAAAGGACTGGAACGTCTGACATGATGAGAGGCTAAGAGAACTGGAATTATTTTGTTTGAAAATGGGAATGCTGAGGGTGGACCTTACCAGTCTGTATGAATGCCTGATAGAGGGCTGTGAAGAAGACAGAGCCATGGCTGTCTTGCTGGTATTATGTGACAGGACCATAGGCAGTAGGCTTAAATTAAAATGCAGGAAGTTCCATTTAGATTTTAAAAAAAAAGGTGGATTTTGCCTTTTTTTTTTAATATACTACTACTGTGACCACCTACTGGAAGAGATTGCTTAGAGAGGTCATAAAATTTCCACCTCAGGAAAAGGTGGCTCAAAAGCCAAGTGGAAACAGCACTGACCCTTCCATAGTTGACCCTGCTTTGAGTAGTCAGATTGGCTAAATGATCTCTAGAGGCCTTTTGCTACCTCAGCTACTCTGTAAAGTTATCTGAATGTTTCTTTTCCTGTTTTTAAAGGTTTAGTGATCCCAAGTGTAATTTTTATCTAGAAAATATATTATTGACTTTTTTTAATACTGTTTGGTTTCATATATATACAGGATAAAAGCATGAAGAGTGCTCCTTCAGTTTAACCAAGTACTAAATCCTGTTTCTACAGGCTCAGGCTGCTGTAAATGGAGGTGTTGAAAATGCTGTCCTCGATCAACCTGCTAACCCAGCTGCTGAGAATGTAGTTGTAGGTGAGAACCCTGAAATTCAAGAGGAACAAGTAGATGAAGAGGAGGAAGATAATGAAGATGAAGAGGATGCTGTAGTAGAAGATGCAGCAGATGCAAACAATGGAGCACAAGGTAACAGGTGACTCAAAACATTAATGTTCTAGTTCTTATTAAATATAAATTAATTGAATACTGAGCTGTTGTAATTGAAGGAAGCTGTGTAAGTTCCCACTTCAACTTATTTATCTTGCCTCTGTAATTTTCATGCATTTTGAGTGCTGAAGTATCTGCTTGCTGAAAAGCTGTTGTCAGTTACAAGATGGATATTATGCACTGAAGTCTTTTTGTTCGTTTAGAACATAACATGGAGTGGTTACATCTTGTTTTGAGTGATCTAACAGCTGTAAAAATGGCCATTGTCTCCTCAGATGACATGAACTGGAATGCTTTGGAATGGGATCGAGCAGCAGAAGAACTTACTTGGGAGCGAGTGAGTAAGAATGATTTTCTTGAATTTGATAATTCAGGCTCATACTTGAAATTATTTGTAGTATTGCTGTGTTAAAATGCATCTGGGATAGATTTGGAAATAATTCTTTTGTAAGAGCCTTTAGTGACCTAGAAAAGTTGTTACATTATAAACAAAATGTTTTTATGTTACTTCTTAACCATTAAAGAAAGCATTTTTTTCAATTTTAAGTATAGGAGCAGCTTATAAGTATATGGTGGCAGGATAAAAAAAGCTTTACTAGTCTTTTCTGAAATCTTCCACTTGGTGAGGTATACAACTGACAGCTTGCTTTGAGGACACTGAGCCAGATTAGGAGTGCAAAGATGTTGCGTTAGATGTAGTTTAATGCTTAATTTTTGTGTTCATGAAAGCATTAGACTAAAGAAAAGAGAAATGGAATGTGTTTCTCTAAAAATGATGGAGCATTTTAATATAAAATGGTTTCTGTATTGTTTATGGATCACAAATTCCATAACTGGAGCATGACATGCATGTACACTGTAATCATGGAGTAGTGTAGAGACTTGAAAATTAGGTTTTTGTAGCTGGTCTAGAGGTAGCCAACATCTTGAGTTCTAAGTTCACCACATGCAGCAAAATCTGCCTGAAGGTTCATGTGATTTACCAGCATCACTACTAGGCTGTGGTATAGTTGTTGCCTTGATTGCAGGGTAGCAAAAATACAGTTTTCATCATGAGTGGCACATCTTGATATTTGTTTTGTATCCACTGAAAGCTTCTTAGTGTCTTTTGAAAGATATTTCATAAAAAAGGATGTGCATAAATTCAGGTTCCTGAACCATTCTGTTATTTCAGGATAGAAGTGCTGTATTACTGAATCAAATTTATTTGCTAGAAAGTACTGATATATTCCTAACTGATGATATTCTGTTGCTTTTCCATGAATATAGAAGTCAATTTCAGCATACTGTCATAATCACTTCCAATGTTATGTGCTGACATAGGCAGTAGATGTGTAGTTGACATTTAGTATTGAAATGTGGGTAGGCTCTTCTATTATAATATAAAAATACCATGCAAGTTTTCTGAATTTTCAAATGTTTTTGCATCTTAGTTTGATTTGTAAAATATGTACAACTTTTATATCTTGGAACTTAGTGCAAAGTCCTCGTACAAAAGAGCCTTGAACATGGAACTTTACAGTGGTAATTGTGGATTTGGAGTGTCTCAATTGAAATAGTAAGATAGATTCAAAGTGGGGGAAAAGGAGATTTTTTTTTTGTGATGGATGCTTTATTTTTGACTGCTCTGTGGATGCTTCCCATAACAGCTGTGCTGAGTGACGAAGAATTTGTTTCCCATCTTCCCTAGCTGTAAAACATTTCTGTTCAAAAGTTAATAGCACACAGTGTAGCAAATTACCCTGTTAGTAGTTGCTTTTACACATCAGGGGTAAAATACTAACTTTTCTCAGTGCAGCATAAACTGATATTTTGCAAGTAGGATGAAACAAAAATTGGCTCCCGTATTTAAATATTGAGTTGATTAAACATGTACTTAAATAGCCATTCAATCACTACAATATTTTGTAAATACAAAATCTTTGTCAAAGTCTTCAAAGTCACAGAGAGAAACGGCTTATAAATCAATTGATTCTGTGTTTGGTTTGATGCATATAGATACATGTGTATTCAGATATTCCACATGTATATCACTGCCTTTGAGCACCTGAGTTTACTGTGTTGAATGAAAACTTAGTTTCTCTCTTTATTGGTAAGAATTTATGTGCCAAGACTGTTGGTTCAGCCATTAAAAATGCTTGGTTGCATTAGACAATAAAGGTCAGTGTGAAAGAGGCTTATTTTAGATTTAGGTTAGTTTTTCTGATTAGTAAAAATAACTATTATCTTCACAGATGCTTGGACTTGATGGATCTCTGGTTTTCTTAGTAAGTGCAATCCTGCTTTTCAAGAATTTCTACAGAAGGATTTTCTAAGTACCTGTATTTTTTAATATACATAATTGTATTTCAAGTCCTTATTTTCATATAATATATATATTTCTTTAAAGAGTGTTTCATATGATGTCATGTTCAAGCAAACTGGGATTTTAGGAGGTTCACAAATTAGTGATATGTGTTTGTAGCACAAAAGTGGAATTTCTTAAAAGACTTAGATAACTTTGGATCACTTACTCCACTGTAAATAAAAACCTGGCCTTTTAAAAAGCACACACTGAAAATACACGTGTTCTAACCTTATGTTTTGATCTTTCTTATAATTAAAATACAGTTCTCATTCAAATATATTTTTTGTCCTAATACCAACATAACACCACTACATCTAGTATAGACTAGATTTTAAAATCTAAGTTTTTCAGTTGACTCTATTTTCAAAATACTCTTAAAATCATTCAGTTTGAAAAATACCTCAAAGGTCATTAATGTCTCTTATTTAAATGTGATGCCTTAGGTTTACAATTATGTTATTAGTAATTTACCTTAAATCTTAATATCAAAAGAAGTCAAAATCCAGTGTACTTGTGGCTGAGGTCACATCTTAGCTAAAAGTAATATTAAAAAATGGGAGATGTGCTGTCATTTCTAGAGCCAGAGCTGTCAGTTTTGTTAATACATTTGTTGTGGCAAAGGCTAATTGTTAAAAGTTCAGATGAACACTTCTCATTTATAAAAAAAGTATCATGTAATTCTTTTTAAAGATGGACCTATTTGTCTAGACTTTTACATAAAAGCCTACTTTTACAAAATGTAAGCAAGAGTAAGTGCACTTATCTAGATAAATGTTCATGAATGTAACTGAGCTGCATGTTTGAGCACAAACCTCATGGCTCTAACATGAGATGTGCAAGTTTTGGTGATGCTAGGCTGTTGAAATAAGAAGTTGAGGTACAAAAGTCAAGTCACTTATTTAAAAGACTGACATTTATGTACTGATTTCTTGTCATCTTCCTTCCTCTTCCCCTGTACTCCTTACAGGAACATGTCTTTTGGGTGGTTTCTTTAAATACCCTGTTCATACTTGTCTTTGGTAAGTATTGTTTGTTCTTAGCTTTAAAATGATCCTTCTTTGTGAATTGGTAGTGCAGGTCTATTTTAATCTATTTTAAGGCTGTTCTAGAAAAATGGAGATGTGACCTCTAAAAACAGAACCAAAAATGAACTGGCAGTATAGATAACAAATATTTACTATTTTCTAGTTTTGTCATTTAAATTTCTTTAAGTGAATCGATTTAAAATAGGAAACCTAGCAGAACCTTAACCATGTCAACTAAAGCACAGAAAATATTTATTTCTAATATTGTTAAATTAAAGGAGGAATCTCAGGATAGATAAATGTTCATGAATGTAACTGAGCTGCATGTTTGAGCACAAACCTCATGGCTCTAACATGAGATGTGCAAGTTTTGGTGATGCTAGGCTGTTGAAATAAGAAGTTGAGGTACAAAAGTCAAGTCACTTATTTAAAAGACTGACATTTATGTACTGATTTCTTGTCATCTTCCTTCCTCTTCCCCTGTACTCCTTACAGGAACATGTCTTTTGGGTGGTTTCTTTAAATACCCTGTTCATACTTGTCTTTGGTAAGTATTGTTTGTTCTTAGCTTTTAAAATGATCCTTCTTTGTGAATTGGTAGTGCAGGTCTATTTTAATCTATTTTAAGGCTGTTCTAGAAAAATGGAGATGTGACCTCTAAAAACAGAACCAAAAATGAACTGGCAATATAGATAACAAATATTTACTATTTTCTAGTTTTGTCATTTTAATTTCTTTAAGTGAATAGATTTAAAATAGGAAACCTAGCAGAACCTTAACCATGTCAACTAAAGCACAGCAAATATTTATTTCTAATATTGTTAAATTAAAGGAGGAATCTCAGGGAATTTAATTTGCAAGGAAATGCAGTGCTTTGAGGAGTAGCTAAGATTTTTTTTTCTCTTCATAGTTCTTACTAGCTAGTTATACAGATTTTTCCAAGAATCTGTTCTTGGAGCTCAGACTGAAAGGGAGGGAGCAATGTAGCATTTTAGTGACAAATAAAGCATGTTATACACTTCAAAAAATACCAGACAAAAATACCACAAAGTTTCACTTGCTCTGAATGACCAGTTTATAAAAGAATTTATGTTGCTTTGGTGTTTTTTTCAGTGGTCTTTCCTGGCAGAAGGGTTTGAGGTTGAAAAGCTGAAGTTGTATTGTAGATAAATTTTTACAGACAAAGTAAAGCTCACGACACTGAACCAGTGATTTGAGCATCTAGATAACTGAAACAGAGCAGCAAATCAAAAGAAAATAAACATAAGTACATTGTATGTTTAATTCACAAGAAACTGTAACTGTTTTAAAATAAGATGTGGAAAATACTTGAATTATTTCTTTCTGATAATTACTCTATTTCAATACGTAGTTATCAGAAGTTAATTGGATTTTTTTTAGCTGCTATAATACATAGGCATTTTACTAAGTAGATAATAACCGTGGAATTTCTAAACCATAGATTAAAATTCAATAATAAGGAAGTAATAAGAATGCTCAATGAGGCTGTCCTATAAAAACATTTTCAGTAGCTGCTTTGCCAAGGGGGAACTACCAAATAGAGAAGAGAATGACTTTCCTAAATAAGCAGGAGGTCAGGGAATTTAATATGTGCCTCTCAAGCCTATTTTTAGTATCTTTCCCATTAAGTAATGCTGCTTAATTTGCAACTGCCAAATCTCTAGTAATTTGTAATTATAGTACTTGTGAGTTCAGATGTCACAGGAGGTACTTGATAAAATATAAAACAGAAGGAAAGCATTTGTAACCTTAATTAGTGGTCCAGAAATTCTCCTTGGACAAATTAATTCATTTCAACTTAATTAATATTTTCTATAGCTCATTCTAGTACTCACAGAGGAGTTTGTACTCCTTTGTGCTTTTTTTTTTTAAGGAATCCATTAGAAAATGTTTTAAATAATGTTATTTAAAAACATTACAAACTTTGCACTATATTCTCATAAAATGTCAAAAATGCAACTTTTAAGTTATTAGTCCAATATCTGTAGGAGCTGTGAGTCTGATCTTTTTCAACTCCCTTTTCTTTCTCTTGTTCTTACTGGGCAGGGAGAATTCAATTCTTCCTTTTATCTTTTACATGTTTGCTTTTCCCAATAACTGCTGATTTTCCTAAAAGAGACATAAATAAAATCTTCTCCTATAATTGATTAGGGTAATATGAATCCTGCTAAATCTTTTTCTGTAGTTTTTTCGTTGGTTTGTTTGTTTGCTTCTTGGGTTTTGAAGTTGGAATTTTTTTATGTTGGTCATACAGAAATGAGGAGAGAGAAAATCATCACACTTTTCATTTGAGGGGATGTTTAGTCTGTAGTAGTTCCCAGGGTGGGCTACCATGATGTAGTGAAGACAATATAGGTGAAAATAAAAGCTTGCCACTTCTGCAGCCCCTTCACTTTATACTGATAAAAGTAGTGTGCTGATATAGCACTCCACTTCTATAAAGAATTGATGTTGAATTCTGTAGTCCTTCATAACTTGGTTGGAAGACAAGAGAGTGAGATAAAGGAACTAAAAAATTGATTTGTTGCAAATATGCAGGTTTCTAAAAATGGGGAAGTTCTGTGTTTTCTAATGCATTTCCCCTGAAACCTCAGAATGGTCAGGAGTGAGTTCTCAGGAATAACAAACAGTTTTTAGTACATTAGTTCAAAGTAAAAGACTTCTGATTTGCTCATCATCCCTTCACTGGGTGTCATCTTTCTCCCCCTCCTCTTCCCTCTGCAAATTTCTGCAGGGCTTACATTTTTCACAATATTTTAAGTATTCTTAAGAATTAAAGCACTGAAGCGCTAAACTGAAGCCTTGCTAAAGCAAGTCCCATCTCACCAGGCTGTAAAATGGCTACTGAAGTCCTTTAGTGCATGGGAAAGAATGAATATACAGCATAGGTTCCTTCAGAAGTCTGAGACAGATGCCAGCCTAGTACATAACATGAGAAATTGAATTCGTTTACAGAGTGCAAGGTGAAGTAAGAAGGAAAAGACTGTCCTCTTATTCTGTGTAGTTTTATATTGTTTTAGTCTTTAAGTGCAAATTCTAAACTGATTTTCAGTGTTTATAAAATTATAGGAATCTAACACTTGAACAGAAATTATTTTTTGGGGTTTTTTCATGACATTTATGAGAAGTAGAATAATACCATGTTACAATATTCATCCTGCAAATAAGACTTCATTACCAGTTTTCATGGCCTTTTTTCTCCTTTCTGCTTACATTATACAGCATTTTGTCCATACCACATTGGTCACTTCTCCATTGTTGGCCTGGGCTTTGAGGAATATGTGAGTACTCTTTTATAATTTCAAAATGAAAAATAAACTACCACTGTTTATTCAATCACAATATTTTTGTAACATCTTTCCACTTCTATTTGTGGTTGCAAAAGTAACTTCAAGTATGTCTTCTTACTAGTCCTTCAACCTTTTTGAGTATATGATTCAAAATGTTGTCCCAGTCTTTTCCACTTCCTCCATTATTGACATCTCAAGTAAGGTTTTTACTGTTTGTAAAAACTGTGTGTGTCTTCAGGGTTTTTTAACAGCCTCTTGTTCCTTGTGTACATTTTAAACTTGTTTACTAATTTTCATAGTGGATAATACTGAGTAGGGGAAACTAGGGGATGAATGAAACAGTGTAAGATGGCACTTTTTGTTTCATATATTGAGGTTGTTTTGAGTTTTAAGAAAGTAGTTGTAATGTAAATGTAAACATTATCTATTCTTGATGAATATAAAAAAACAGTAATAGATTATTAAAATATGTAAAAACTAGAGAAACTTTGCATTCTTCTTGAAGAGTTGAAATTTGGAATTTATCTTAGTTACATAAAAAGGAGATGTAATCTTCTAAGAGACTGATAAACTTTAACCTTTTTTCCTCTTTGCCCCAGGTCCAAGCATCTCACTTTGAAGGCCTGATTACAACTATAGTGGGATATGTTCTTCTAGCAGTGACTCTAATTGTTTGTCATGTATCCTTTTGACAGTAGTTCAGATTTACATGTAAATAACTTTTTCTGGCAATGCTTTGTTGAGGTGCAGACATGATGCAGGTGCACTTAACTCACCATTTTTCTCTGTTTTTTGGTGAAATTGGAAGGAAAGATCTGTTCTCTTGGAGACTTAGAAGTTGTCAGTGTGATTGCCTGCTTTCAAATACTTCCACATGCTTAACAACACAATCAAGGGCTTTTATGCTTGCTTGAAAGTCTGTCTGAGGAGAAGAGTGTAGAATCATTTTTTCCTCACTATCCATAGGCTTCTGCTGTGGACTGTAGTTGCTGCAGAGAGCTTATAAAAGGAGGTATGATGGGAAATTTATTCAAAAATTCTTGATCCTGCCAGATTCTTTGAATAAGAATTATTTTGGTTTCTTTCTTATGTCTTTGAACTACTGAGAGTTTGCAGCAAGAATTTTTCTCATTATTACTTTCTCAGAGAAAACTACTTTCTCTTAGTTGTGGAAAATAAAGTACTGGAAGCTGGAAGGATTTATTTGGTCACAAGTAAGAAGGCTGCATTCCAGCTGCATGTTTTTTTACATCAGCTTCAATTTGAAAGAATATACACTTGTTACCAGTTTTCTGTGCAAAAGTAAACAAAGTTAACATCGACTTCCTACATTAGTATACTGGTGTGCAGTACAAGTGTAAAACATTAGTAGATTAGCATGTAGGTTTTGCCTCCTGAAAAAAAAACGCAAAAACAAACTCCCAAAATGCAATTGCATACAGCTTTTCTTGGAAAAGGTGAGAATTTGATTTAGACAACAGTGAAGGGAAAGCTACTATTTAAAGTAGGTCTTAAGTTTTTAAACTTACTTATTTGTGGCAGATAATTTCAGAGACAACTATTTATTTCTCGAGAAAACTGCTGGTTGTTTAATTTAAGAAGGATCCTATTATTAATAAATATTTATTTACTTTAGGTGCATGTTTGGGGATGTTACTCAGCGCACCAGGTCATGACTACTGGAGTCACAGACAGTTTTGGAAATAAAGCCCTTATAGTACACATACTTACTATTTAAGTTTTCTCTTGTAAAAAATTTCCTGTTGCTAAAAGCAGCATAATATAGTGTTTGATATTAGACTGTTACAAAATGTTTTCCAGTGTTATTTTCTTGACAAAGCTATTCAGGGTTTGGCAGCTCTTGTTAAGTTTCAGCGATCACGTCGTTTACTAGGAGTTTGCTATATTGTTGTCAAGGTAATCCTAATTTTTTGTGTGTGGAAAAAAACCGCTTTCGTTTTAAACTGACATCATCATTTTCTTAGCAATTTTTGTTAAACTAGTGAGATGTTATTTTCTGTCTTTTCCTAAAGGTTTCCTTGTTAGTCGTGGTTGAAATTGGTGTGTTTCCTCTCATCTGTGGCTGGTGGTTGGATATATGCTCCTTGGTAAGAACAGAAACAAATAATGATAGAATCTTTTGTAGCTGTTTATATTTGAAGGAAAAAAAAAGATCTGATGAGAAGAAAGCTGTTAATATGAGTTTGACAGCAGTCTTCTGTTTTCACAAACAGCATTTCCAGAGGGAAATTTCTAGGGTTTTTTAGGTACTGCCTAATGCTAATTTTGGGGGTTTTTATGTTACTAAATACAAATTAACATGCTATTACTAAAATCACAAGATCCTAATCCTTTTTAGGGCTGTTACAAGACTGCTCTGATAATGAGCTTACTTATGGGCAAACTTGTGCTCCGAATAAACCTCTTTATGTAGCCATCTTATGTGGAATGGTAATGACTTCATATTTTAAGTTGTCCAGTCTCTTTCTGTTTTGAAAAAGATCTTTGCTGCGTGTGTTTGGAATTGAGGACAGTTTTTCTGTCCTGAAAAATACTGAGTGATAAATTTGAAATCAAGGAAATTCGTTTTTTCCAGCCTTGGTAGAAATAGAATTTTACTTAGGAATTATTTGTTTCCATCATAGTATCACTTTGAATTGATTTATTACTTATCTAGAGTCTCTTAGTGATTGAGTTGACATATTTATTCTTTCTGTCAAAAGAAATAAATTGATCAGATATTGATCTTTATTTGCTGTTCTTATCATAAATAATCCCTTTTTTCTATAAATGGTGTATTTATGTGTTAAAGCAAACATTTAAATTATGCTTAGTGTATATATTTAACTAGGGTAAACAAAATGAGTACGTGTGGATGTTTACCAAACTTTATTTAAATTTGTTTACTACTTACCTTCTTCTAGGAGATGTTTGATGCCACTCTGAAAGACAGAGAATTGAGCTTTCAGTCTGCCCCAGGCACCACAATGTTTCTGCATTGGTTGGTTGGAATGGTTTACGTCTTCTATTTTGCATCCTTCATCCTTTTGCTAAGAGAGGTGAGTCTGTAAGAACAAGACTGGTATGTAACACAGTTGGAGGCTTACATACAGAACTGTTAAATCTTTGTGGATATTGCTGCTACCATTTTTTGTTTGTGTATTGGATTCAGTTTTACGTAAAAAGGGCCATGCTGGTACTGCAGTAAAAAAATCATGATTTTGAGTACATTTTACTTAGAGATTTTTGTTTAGCTGTTAAATCTGAGCATTGCCTTTAAATTAATCCAAATATGTTTTAGTTGTTTAAAATCAATCAGTACTTGAAAATTAAGCTTGTCTTTGGTTATTAGTTCTCTAGTTCCCTGTGATAATACTTTCTTTGTTCTATTTCTGTGCAATTTTGATGAATCTTGTTCAACCAATATCCCTATTATGGTAAAGCTTATTTTCTGCAGCAGTGTTGTTCAAAATGAAAAATAAATACAAAAATTATATTGTCCTCATATATTGTTTTCTATTTCCTACTTCAGGTATTGAGACCTGGTGTCTTATGGTTTCTCAGGAATTTGAATGATCCAGACTTCAATCCTGTGCAGGAAATGATTCATTTGCCCATCTATAGACATCTCAGGAGGTTTATCTTATCAGTGGTAAGGAATTATCAATAAGATTGCTTTATTTGGAAATAAAGCTTCATATGTACTGTATATTTAAAGAACATTTTCACCACAGAAGTGAACTGGTACTAGAACAGGTTGCCAACAGAAATCTGCATCTTTCAATACTCATACTCAACTAGATAAGGTTCTGAACAGCCTGATGTATCTGGGCTCAGAGCAGAGGTTTTGGGAGGATTGGTTGGACTTCAGAGCTCTTTTCTATACCAAGTATCTTATGCTAAGTCCCAGAAAATGTTTGTATATTCAGAAAACAAGTGTTTGTTATAATGGATATTGTAATTCCCATAACTTTCATGATGCCCTCAGTTACTGCAGTAAATGTGTGTCCAGTTCAGCCAAAGTAGTGCAGCAGGGGAGAGTAATCTTCTAGATAGATTTTGGACTGGATTCTGCTGCTGTAGCCAGTGGTGTCTGTTTCCAGATTATCATTGTAAGATAGTGAAAACTTTGAGAGTTTTTTCCCTTCAGTTGTTTGTCTGAGGTTTGCTGAGCACTGCTGAGCATGCAGTGAAGGAAGGGTCGCAGACTGTCTTTGACATAAATGTTACATGAACTGTGTAAGCTGACACACCAGAAACATTGTTTGATGTGTTGTGTTGTTACACTGAGGTACTTCGAGCAGTGAAAGCTCAGAGAGATCCTGGTTTGTTAGAGAGCCCTTCAGTATGAGTGGTGTTGACCTTTCCACCTTTCTGAGCATTCTGTCCTTAGATAATGGTAATTCTTCAGCTGCCTGAAATGTCTTGGTGCATCGGGTGGCCCAAATACAAACCAAGATCTACTGGTTGCTCATGTTCTCACTTATGTTGTCACACATAAGTGTTGAACAGGCAGTTACTTGAACTTCACCTTTTGACTTGCTCAGCTAATTAATTCAAAATTTTCACTAGCCTCATGCTAGAATATGGGATCCAGAATGGTAATAATTTACCATTCCAAAGAATAAATCACACCTTTCAAGCTCTGTTTATCTTTCTGTATTTTAAAGAAATGTCTTGTGTATGACATAAACTATTATTTTTCAGGAAGAATGGGATTTTTTCTTTTTGACACAGTTAAACACAATTTTTTTCACATCTTTAGTCTCTATTTCATTTATATGAAATGTAAGAATGTGTTTAAAATCTACTTTATTTTTCATCGGGTTCCTTAAGGAAACGGGAATCATAAAAGTGCATTGTCTTCAGGCACCTGATGTCCTCTGCTGAATTTTGGTTTTTCAGTCATATTTGAAATGTGAAGAAATAGGAACTGGAAGGTCTTTTGACATTTCAGCAAGTTGCTTAAGAAGTCAGCATTTAGAAAAGAGAGGAATACAAAATAAGCAATCCTGGTGTTGGGGAAGGGGGAAGAAAGAACTCTCTGACATTGCTCTATCTGTCAGCAGGGTTATTCTGGTGCTTTTTCAGCTGCAGTCCTATTTGGCAAGGGCATCATAGTCAACCAGTCCGCCTAGGATGGATTTTATTTTCTTCTTAGTGTCTTCAAATGTCCTTCTGCACCTTGAATGGGCAGCTGGAACAGTGTTGCTAACGCAGGCCTGTTGGCTATGGCTGGACAGTGCTTGCACAGCATCCAGGCATTTTCTTTGCTGTGCTGCCCTGATCCCTCACCTCCAGTGAATAAACTGCAGGCTGGAAGGAGGGTATTCCTGGAACAGCTGACTCAAACTGAACAAAGGAATATGACATCATGCTCAGCAGTAAAAGCTGTGGGAAAGAAGGTTGGGAGGGGATGTTCATGGTTATGGTGTTTGCCTTCCTGACTTCCCAGGAAATTGCCTATGGGAAGTAGAGAGTGAATTCTTGCTGTTTTGATTGCATATTTGGTGCTTTCTCTATTAAATAGCCAATTATCTCTGTTTTGCCTGCCTTCTGTTTTGCTCTCCCCTTCAGCTGGAGAGGGGAATAAGCAAGCAGCTGGGAAGGTATTCAGCTGTTAGCCTGGGCTAGTCCACCACCCCAGGGAACATGTTGGAGATGGGTGGGAAACTAGGTTTGGTAGCCTCTACTTTTTGGACTAACTTGTTTACTTTATAATTGCAGATTGTCTTTGGATCAATTGTACTACTCATGCTCTGGCTTCCTATACGCATTATTAAGTATCTCCTGCCTAACTTTCTTCCATATAATGTTATGCTCTACAGGTGAGCATTTATTTTTAAAAAGATGGGGTTTTTTCAGTGTTTCTGTAACTGGAAAAAGTGTATTTGCACTCCCTGAGCATTAAAGTGACACTTTTTGTTATGCTGTTTTGTCTTCCATTAATCTAATCTTCATTGTTCTAAGAGAACTAAAGGGTAAAGGATGTGGCTACATCATACAATGTGACAAATTAAAAGCTACTTTAAAAAAGAAGCATTTTGTATTCCTTCCATAACGATAACTGTTCGGGGGCCTTATGCCCTCAAAACACTTCCCATTTCAACTTTCTGATAGTGAAGTTCCTTTTGTGTTTGCTTTTTTAAGGCACTCATTCCGATTGTCATTGCTTCAGGAGTAAAAGCATATCTGTAACTGCATTTTTTTAATGATAGCAGTTTTTTCCCATTTCTGAATAATAATTCAAAGAGTAATGATAGATGCAAATAGAGATGCATACTGTATTCTTAGATATAATCTTTCTCAATGTTTTTTTCTAGATTTATTATATGCCAAAGTGGCTAACCTCTCTGCTCAGGGTAGTATATAGGGAAAAACCTTAGCAAAAAACTAAGAATTTTCCTTTTTGGTATCCAGTGTATTTTTGTATTGTAGTGGCATTAATAGGATTCAGTGTAAAAGGTTTCTATTAGAATGTTCCTTATGTTTGATTTTATGCTCTTCCCACTGTTTCCAGTGATGCTCCAGTAAGTGAACTTTCCCTAGAGCTGCTTTTGCTTCAGGTGGTGCTTCCAGCTTTGTTAGAACAAGGACATACAAGACAGTGGTTGAAAGGTCTTGTACGAGCATGGACTGTTACTGCTGGATACTTGCTGTAAGTACAGAAATCCAAAATCAGCTACAACCACTGTGCCCAATTTGGCCTTTAAACGTGAAGGCATCTTTCCAGAAGGTTATCCCAACAAGCAGGTTTAATAGCTCTTCTACAGATAAATACATTATGAAAAACTTTTATCGTGATTGCTTTCTTCTAAGCAGTAGATGTATATACTTCTGGACTATCCTTTGACAAGTAATTCTTTTGGTATACCATTACAGCATTTGCTTAGTGAAAGAAATCTGTAAAAGTATGACTGACATCTTCTTCACTCCCTATTATATGAAAATAAGCAGATAAATGTCAGCAGTGTGTTTCCATGAATCATCTAAATAAAATTCATGTGCACTTCTTGGATTTCTTACTATAAGAAGGAAAAATAAAGAAAAATAATTTAGAACATTGAGCTGAAGAAGTAAGCAACTTAAATTAGCAGTTTTAAAGTTACAAGTTCAGACTTTAGAGAAGAATAAAACCATTTCTTTGTCATATAAAGTAAATTATTGTACTGCCAGGCAGAGTTCTTGCACTTGAAATTATTTTTTAGTTCATCAGTTCTTTGCCAAATTAGTCAAGAAAAAAGTAAGGTTGATTTTGTTTCTGTACAGTTTTCAGTTTAACTTTGGAAGTACATTGGCATTGTACACCATGTTGCACTCTTAGGATAAAGAATTATTCTTTGCCAAGTTATGTCTGAGAAAGTGAGTGAATGAATGAAAGATTTTTTCTTCACTTTAACCCAAAATATTTATTTTAGTTTCTCATAAGGAAACTCTGCTCACCCCTCTTGTCTTGGTTTACATTTTGAAGTTTTTAATTATTTTCCAAGTTTTGATTATGTTTAAGTATAGTGTAACAAGAGAGTTTTAGAGATTATGATAGAAATGGCTTTTCTTACTCCACTGTTGCAGCTCTTTAGGACAATTGTAAATTACCTCTTCAGCAATTTTAGTTTAGCACAGATGAAAATCTTTTGCTCTGTTGTTCCCAAAAAGCAAACAGTTGGGTAAATTTCATTGCTATTAGAATAATCTGCACATATCTTACTCTGCTAAAGCTGAGGAAAATTAAGTTATAAATGTTCATTTTTAATCAGACTCAAGTTTTGCTAATTGTATGTGTGGAAAACATCAACAGAATAATTTAAGTAGATTGATTTTTTCCTAGGATTGATATTCTTAAAAAGTTGTGAACAGGTTTGAGCAATTTAGAATCTTCTTGAAAGACACTGCCTGCCTCTGCAGTTTGACAGCACATCCATAGCAATGCAGCACCATCCTTGTACGGTTTAGGTTTGAAGGCCCTTGTTTCTTGTAGAGCTTAGTGACAATAACATAAAAGCTGTCAGTAGAGCCATGTGCTTACATGAACTGAAATATCCATGTAACTTTCCTTTCATGTACGCAACACCTTTAATACCAGGTGGTGTTTTTAAAGCATTCAAACAGATAAGTGATCTTTCCTTGTGATTGTATTCTAACTGCATCCACACCAGCGCTTTCCTTCTGAATTGTGTTTATGATGACATTGAGTACTTTACCAAAAAAGGCTTATTTTACTTGATCAAAATTCTTCCAGTACTCCTGTATTAGTTTTGTACAACCTGTATGGATTCTGAGTAGGCCTATATTTCTGCAAGTTTCTTACTCATACCAAACAGAACAAAACTGAAATTTTTATTGTTACAGGGATCTTCATTCTTACCTACTTGGTGATCAGGAAGAGAACGAAAACAATGCAAATCAGCAACCTAACAACCAGCATGCTCGCAATAATAACGCCATTCCAGTTGTGGGAGAAGGTCTCCATGCGGCCCATCAAGCCATACTTCAACAGGGAGGGCCTGTGGGTTTCCAGCCTTATCGTAGGCCTTTAAAATTCCCACTCAGGGTATGTATACCTAACATCAAGAGAAAAAAAGGCATTTGAGAAGCTGGTTTTTTTTTCTAATAAAGATTTGGCTCACGTTGTCAGAAGTCACATGATCGGTCCTGTTTTATATGGTTTGCAGCTTTCAAAAACAGAGTTGCAGTGGTGCTCATATAAGGCTTTTTTCAGCCTTTAATGTAAGACCTTCAATTACAATTTTATTTATAGATCCCATATATGTTGAGTCAATTGACATCTTATTTTCTTTACACTAAGTAATGGAGAGAAAGAAAATAAGCCCCTCTCAAACAGGTAGTTCGTGTGTGCCTCTAACAAGACATGGCTTTCAAGGGGGCATACTTTGGTCTTCTAGCTGAAGTGTATTTAGAACTATTTTGCTTTATTAAGAAAATAAACAGAGAACTTCTGTTGCTTCTGCATTTCTATTAAACATAGAAAAGCATTATAGACTACTTGAAAGTTCTAAATCCCTAAAATTAGAAAGGAAATTTTATTGGCAAATACTTACATTTCTAGAATAATATACAGCTTAAACTAGATAGCTGTTTTGTTGTTAGCATAAACTTCACCACAGCTCACTTAGTGTGGTTTCAGGTAGAGCTGAAGAATGGAAGTAATGGCTAACATTGGGTCACTGTGGTATTGCATCTGAAGGCTCCTTCCTTTATACCCAAATATCTCATCAAGGAAAGTCTGTTCCAGATTGAACTTTCTCTTGGCAGTCTGTTGGGATAAGGTGTTAGCTTTCCCATAGCAAGCTTGCTTGTTGTGTGGCTTTGATGATTAGTGAAGCAGAACTTCATGTACCTCGTGCTTGAGAAATATTCTAAAAAGTCAAGTACATGGTAATTCTCTGGTAAGATGAAAAGCTGGCTGAGGAATAACCAGCTTCACTGTCAGCTTCTGGTCACAGAAACCTGAGCACATCTGGAAGAACTTTGTCAGCAACATTTTCCTTTTAAAACCACTGTCTTGCTCATATGGCATACAGAGCTAGAAATCTTTCAGTATTAGATGGGAGTCATGCTGCTCAGTGCAGAAATTAAGAGATGGTCTTTATGTAACAAAGCAGAGAACTTAAGTCATTCTGGATTCAAATGTTATTTTTTACTGTTGGAACAGTAAAAGTCTTAGAAATACACAACACTGCAGGTGTTCTGCATGTGCAGTGGTTAGGTTTCCTTTTGCTCATTTATTTATAGTGAAACATCAGTATTTGAACAACTTAGTTTATCTGCCTGTCTAGGATGATGTATTTTTTTTTGTACTGGGATTTCTGGGGGTTTGGTTAAATAACTCTTACAAACTTCCCCTCCTTTTTCTTTCTCTTTTTCAGATATTTCTTTTGATTGTTTTCATGTGCATAACATTACTGATTGCTAGTCTTATCTGCCTTACATTACCAGGTGAGTCTTTTATGGTAAACTGTCATTAAAAACAACTCAGTATGTTGCCATGCCTAACCATGGCAGATGTTTTGAAATCATTGTTTGAAGTCAAAAGGCAAAAATATGGAAACTAGTCTCATTTTTAATAATTTGTCTTCAACTTGTAATCTAAAAATCTAAATGACAGAGATTGCTATTCCCTTTTTGTTGTAGAATATTTTTTCTCTGAGGACAGGGCTTCAGGTGCCTCAGTCTCAGTAGTATTGACTGGAAAATAATTGAAACACTTGCACCTGTTCTACTGTTTCAAGAAGGAAAATATGTAGATTGCTTCCAGGTCTTCTACAGTATTTTCTTTAATTAAATATTCTGAAGGTGCCATTGTAGAGTACTGTGAGGAGCAGGGAGTTGGACTTGATGATCCTTAGGGGTTCCTTCCGACTCGAGATACTCTATGATTCTGTGATCCTGACACGTCACTAGGAGATTTTGTGAAGTGGCATGTATATCTCTTTAAAATGTCTGAATAAGTACTTCAAAAACACTTGGTATTTTTTAAAATAATTTGGAGTAAATGAAGCCATGTCAACCAGCATAAATTTCATAACCTGTCTGCTGTAATACCATGTAATTTATACCTTCTTCTATTAATGAAGAATTTCATAACCTGTCTGCTGTAATACCGTGTAATTTATACCTTCTTCTGTTAATGATCCTAAAGTCAATAATGTGTTGAGATCAAAGTTATAAATTATGTGATTGTTTTAGTAGTAGTAGGACATAAAATAATTCCACTGTAATACTAGAGAAGTGAAAACACTATTAAAAAATGAACTGTAGCAAATCAGTCTCCCATTTTTTGTCAGAGAACTTCAGAAAGCCCATCAATAAGTCTTTAAAAATTACATGAGGCAGTGAAACAACCCAAAGATAGCTCATATAATTTAAGTTCAAGTTTACACACTAATGCATGATTGCTGTTGCAGTTCTGAGGATCAATGTTTAGGCTCTGAACAATGCTTTGTTCTGCTGTAGGCCAGGTCTCATTGCTGTCCTAATGAAAATTTAGGTGGAAAAGGTTTTCAATGTGTTTATTTGGTTTAATTTTTGAAGCCATTTGCATAGTGCTTCACGCCTTTATACATTATGGGTATAGTACCAAAAATTGTTTTATGATTAATAATATTTATGCAGGGATATTTCAGTAAATTCGCTAAGTACTATTTTAATGAGCATTCTTCCCTAATATATCCAGAAGCATTACTGTATGTAACAGTGCTTGTGTTTGCAGTGTTCGCTGGGCGGTGGTTAATGTCATTTTGGACGGGGACTGCCAAAATCCATGAGCTGTACACGGCTGCCTGTGGTCTTTATGTCTGTTGGCTGACTATCCGAGCTGTGACAGTGCTGGTTGCCTGGATGCCACAGGGTCGTAGAGTCATTTTCCAGAAGGTCAAAGAATGGTCTCTCATGGTGAGTCCTGAGAAAAAGTTCTACTGAACTACCAAAAAATTAGCTAATGGGGCTTGTTTCATTTTTTGCTTGCAGGCTTTACTCTTGTCTTGTATACTACATTTTGCTTTTCAGAACATTTTGAAGCTTTTGCAGCTTACATTCCCATTGCCTAGGCTAACTGTTTTTGGAAGGCAATCAGTGTAAATATGTTTGTGTGTATATATGTTTAAATATATGTATGTGTATATTTTTCTGTTTTCCTTTAAAAGTGAATTTATTGCATTATTATGGCATATGTTACATGTTCTCAAAAACATTTACATTTTCACATAAACCTGGAAACTTAACTATTTACTTGTTTAGTTACATGAAATTATCAAATGGGAAAACCTAATAAAGCTGATAGATGATGATGATGACCATATCTCTACAAAGTAGCTTGATGCATATTTTCAGGAAGATCTTTATCAGCTGTTGAACTTGCATTGTTCAAATAAAGGATATTTTCCTCAAAAATATTAATTATGAGGAGTTAAGATTCTTGGCACGGAAACAAAGTCATACCCCAACTTTTTATCTTGGTTTTGGTTTTGAGGATTTCTGCAGTAGATTTCTTGCTAGTTCTTTTAAACATGGATAGCATAAATATATCTTGTTATTGACATTTTTATGTGCTTATTGAATTGTTACACTGTACATGTTCTTAATGTACTACCATGTTTCCCAAATACCTCGTTCATCATTTTGGTTTTAGCTTCTTTAAGATCTTAGCTTCTTCCAGAAAATTCAGAACTAAAGCATAATTTCTACTTGTTCTTTGCCACTTCTCCTTGTCATTTAAATTAAGTTGGCCTACTTTGTATGATGCAGTTAAATTAAGAGAATTTTAGAATAAATAAAGATTCAAATACAGTGTTCTGAGTCCTCCATTTTTAAGTCAAATATTCCATATTGACTGAATTTTTAAGGTTTGTTTTGCTCCAGAGAAAAATTGGCAGTTTTGGAAATTTTTTTTCAATTTCCCAACATATGAGCATATGCAATGTATTGAAGTGCCATTAGATAGTATTCCCTATTGATAACAGTCAATGTGATTTTATGGTTTAGAACTATATGAATACTAGAAGGCACAGTCATGATTTTTTCTGGAATTCCTATTCCTAAGGAAGAGGACCCAATCTTGAAAACTTGCATTGCAAAACTATGTATGTAGTAAAAATTGTTTGTAGGGGTATATATGTGTGAAATAGAGGTCTATGTACTTTTGGGGTTTATTTATCAGGGCTGTGTGTTTATGTAGTTCTAATTACATTTTTGAGTTTAAACAAAGAATCCTCTGGTAAATATATTTATTAAATGTCTTGGGTTTTTTAGATAATGAAGACATTGATAGTGGCTATACTGCTTGCTGGTGTGGTTCCACTTTTGCTTGGTCTTTTGTTTGAACTGGTCATCGTCGCACCTTTGAGAGTTCCTTTGGATCAAACACCTCTCTTCTATCCCTGGCAGGTCAGTTGCTCCCACTCTTTTGCTGCTGTTGATGTAAGGAGTATGGGCTGCTTTGTTTTGTGTGGATTCAGTGCTTCAAGGCATTTTCCACAAATACGTTTATACGTGGCAGAGAAAAGGCAGCTAGTCTGGATGTGAGAATTATTTGAACCAAAAGGGTATGCTGAGGAATTTAAACTATGAAAAGCTGGACTGTTGTGAGATGGCATCAAAGGTTGCATTTCAGTGATCAGCTATTTTTCCAGTAGCATAATTGTAAAGTTGTGTAAGAAGTTAGTATATCTATATGTATGTATGCACAGATGTACATACTCTAATCATTCTGGAAAGCTTTCTGCATACAGTGATGCAGCAAGAGGTTCTGGTACTTTTTTTTTCCTTGTAAGACTTTAATTCATTGATGAGGCACATTATGAATGTAATTTTTAAATTATTTAGGGTCGTGCTGAGTTGTCAAATCATTAATACAAAATTTTGAGGTAGTTATGTTTTATTACTCTTCAGTCACGTCTCACAGGCTGAATGCAAATTTCTATCCTGCAAGTTGGGAGACGAAATGAAGATACAGGATTGAATAACAAATGCTTCCATAACCTAGGCTGAATTATGAAAGAAGTCATAACTCAAAGAAACCCATCTGAGGGAACCATAACTCAGAGGATCTAGAATGCCATTACTAAATAACAAGAAAGTGTTGAGGGACAATGACTTTTTAAGCTGCCCTAAGCTTTCGTTTACTTTCAATATCCAGATGTTTGAAAGCTGTAATACAAAGAAGAATTTGGCTACTAATTTAATTGTTCCATATTTTAAAATCCACGTATATTTTCGAGCTGAGCAGATGACCAGAAAATCAGGACATCATATAATTACAGTGGGAGATGATCATGGTTTCCAAACAATTTTGGAAAGAATTTCTAATGCTAGAGATTATATAAATTCTTACTATTGCATATTAGTTCCTTAAAAGTTTTAAAGGAAGTATACTGAAAAGGTTTATTTCTTGTAGCAGAACTTCTTCAAAATATAGGGTAAGTGGGATTTGAGACTTGTTCTAAATGAACAAGGAACTGTCAAAATTGAGACTAATTTCCATTTTTCCCAAAAGAGTTATGCAGAGGTTACATCCTTAAATAAAAATGAATCAACTTTAACACTGGTGCTTTTTTTGTAACAATTTTTTAAATCCTTTAGAAATGATATTAACAAAAGTTGTCTTTTTAAAATAATCAGTTAAAGAAAATGTATTTCCCCAGCAGGTTAAGAAAGTTAATTTAGTCTATGGTGTCCCAAGCCTTACCAGTTCTTAGCTGCTTATTCTACTTTATCAGCCTGTGTTTTGCATTCTATTTTTGGCGGGTTTTACTAAAAATCCCTTACAAATAAATATCTGTAATCCAGAAGGGATGGACTTATGATATGAAATGTTTACTAGAAGCCAGTAGTTATAGTGTCCTAATTCCATGCCATAATAATTGCAGCTTATATTAAAACATAAATTTTCCTCTGAATAGTATGACTTTTTTGTTAAGAGCATTGCTTTGCTTTAAGCTTTTCTTACATCAGGTAGGGTTTTGAGAATAATTAAACTTCAAAAGAAGGAAAAGAACTTGTTTCTTGATGCATGTGAACATCTTTGTATCTTTTTTCTATTCTTTTATAAAGAAAGGAAATTAACTTCCTTGTATGTAAATTAGTTGTACCAGACTGTTAGTCAATTGCTTGAAATCTAATGCTTTTATTTTATATTTCCTTTTGGTTTAATAGTAGAGTGATTTTCCTGTTCCCAGGGAGCTAAATTTACAGATGTCAGTTAATCTTGAGAGCATCCTCTTTTTCATAGGAATTTGCAGATGATGTCATCTCTTTGGAGCAAAGTCCCGTGTAAAAGGAAAAGTATATTTTCCCTTATAAGTAATATTAACATATTGCTCTTAAAGCTTTTGGTTGTCAGACTTTTTAAAGATATGTTAATGTTAACACTATAAATTTTTACAAAATTAGGACTGGGCTCTTGGAGTTCTGCATGCCAAAATAATTGCTGCCATAACACTGATGGGTCCCCAGTGGTGGCTGAAAACTGTTATTGAACAGGTAGGGAAAAATTCTTCATGTGGATTATCTGTATAATACCTTTTTTATGTTTCTGATTATGTGTCAGAAAACAGTGTTACTCTTGCAGTAATGGAGTAATTGAGTAGAATTTAACTAGTTTTGTAAAAACCTTTGAAATTGTATAGCCTAATCCATTAAGGTACACTTAACAGTAAAACAAAAACTCAGAAATCTGAATTCAAGAAAATGCTTTGTATACATATATGTATTTTTCTCAGGTTTGTAATAAGGTGAGAAAGAAACATGATTATTTCTTCAGTTGAAGTCCATGTGTCCAAATATTGGACAGTATTTACATCCACAAGTCAAGAACACAGAATTTTGCTTTCTCTGCAGCTGTAGGGATTACCCCATTCATAGATCAGTAGAGATGAAAGACACAGTTTCTATTCCCCTTTGATATAACAGTTTCTCTGAGCAGTTTAGAGTCACATGGCCTGTTGTTTTTTCAGAAGTACTTTTTTCTTGATTATAATTATTAAATTCCATAGTTGCCATCTCGATGAAGTATCTCAGTTGTTTGTCAGAAGGTAATATTTCTGCCTACACTGTATGTGATGCCTGTGGTGCATGTCCCAACCTCTGTACACAAGGTGTCTCTTGTGAGTAAGTCTATCACAGAGTCCAAGTTATTGAATCACTTCAGCTGTCACACTGCAGAAATATAGTTTTAGTCTGGGAGTATGTTTGATGCATAGCACGGCTCCCTATTCCATTCTGAACGCTCTCCATGGGCTGTTTAAATACTCTCCTGAGCCTTCCAAGCTGTGGCGCAGAGGCCATTGTTTAGCTGTAGCTGGTAGCCATTCAAAACTGGTTTTTCCCCATGCTTAGTCTGCTAACGTTTTGACCTTAGCTTCTGGTAGTAACTGCAGAAGCTTAAGAATTGTGGAGGCCTTTTTTTCAGACACAGACTCTATGTACAGAGGCTCTGGTCTGCCCCACCAAGTACAAAATAGGATCCTATTTTCTGCCCATTACAAAATGTAATAATTCATTCTATTAGCCTAGGCAGGATCCTCTTCTAGTAAGCTAACAGTGCAAAGTGATCCCAGGTCACCCACAGAGCCATTGTCCACAGCTCTGTTAAATAATCTTTCAGGAGGTCTCTTGCATTCCTGCAGCTGAATCACAACTCTGTTCCAGATTAAGTTGGTCTCTTGGACATTGTTTAGATGATTTCATGGAACCTTCATGATGTAAATTGGCAGAGTTTTTTCTTCAACTGTGGCCATGGGAACACCCATTTCCTTTCATAAAAAGAATTGTGTAAAACCTTTTAATTATTACTGTAAGTGCAAAGCAAGGCTTTCTTAATTGATGTGTTCCATTTCTAACTTGTTCCATCTTAGGTATATGCAAATGGGATTCGTAACATTGACTTACACTTCATCATCCGTAAACTGGCAGCACCCGTAATCTCTGTCCTCTTACTTTCCCTGTGTGTGCCGTACATCATAGCTTCTGGTGTTGTACCTTTACTGGGTATGTATGCATTCAAAACATTTATTTGTCATCTCATAGTTTACAGCAGGACAAGTATGTTTGTGGAAATAAAACTTCAAGCTTCAGTTTATTAAAAAACCAAACAAACAAAAAAACCCCCACAAAACCCAAACAAAAAACTCCTCTTCTGCTGACAAATGTAAACGTTTAAAGACTTCCAAGAATCACACCATGTTCCAGGAATATTGTCCAAATGCTTCTTGAACTCTGTCAAGCTTGGTGCTGTAACCACTTCCCTGAGGAGCCTGTGCCAGTGCCCAACCACTGTGTGGGGGAAGAACCTTTTGGTAATACCCAACCCAAGCCCTTCCCTAACACAACTTGAGGCTGCTCCTTGGGTCCTGTCACCGAAGTGAAGAAATCAGTGCCGGCCCCTCCTCTTACTCAAGAGGAGGAGGAGGGGCAGACACTGATTTCTTCTCTGTGCATTTTAGGTGTCTAGCTAGTTTGGGAAAGGAATGACTAATTCATTTCTTCTTTGGACAATCAGCCTTTGATTTTAGTCCCTCTAGGAGCTATACTGAGCTGAGGCCATCTTTTTCTGACTTGTCAGATTCTAAATAAAGCTTAGAACAGGTGAAAATCCTGGGTTTATTTTGAGGTTTTAATAGTATTAAAATGTAAATTTTAGATATATAGGGTTTTTTCAGACTTTCCTGTCTTCTAATTATTGAGGTATATAATTTGATTATAGCCAGGGTATATAAGCTTTTTCATCAAGACTTGTCTTGTACTAGTTAGTTTTGATGTTAACATGTTCAAGAAGTCCCATTTTATTCTTTAGTCTCACTTGAATGCTGACTTTTATTGGGTTGACTTTTCTGACACAAGGAGAAATCAGTCAGCAGATAAGCAGAAGTTAATAGGTGAAAAGAACTGATAAGCTCTTTTATTTTTCTACTGTGGATTTTCACTCTGTTAATGGAAAACTTTCCACTTGTAGTGCTTCAGATTAAAAAGAACAGCAGCTGTCACGTTGGATCTTTGAAGTAAATGGATGTGTCATTTATTTCACAGCCCTTCTACTGAAGTTAACAGTATAACAAAAAGTATGGAAGCAAGTAGAGAAGCAGAAATATGTGAGTTAGTTCAGCAGTATTACAATGTCTAAGGATTGTGTCTTGTTTTGTAGGAGTTACTGCTGAAATGCAGAACCTCGTTCAGCGACGCATTTATCCTTTTCTGCTTATGGTGGTGGTTTTGATGGGAATTCTGTCCTTCCAAGTCCGCCAGTTCAAGCGCCTTTATGAACATATTAAAAATGATAAGTGAGTTTATAGTGGGGTTTTTTTCGATTTTTCCCCTTTATGTATATCTATACATGTGAATACTTCAGGTCAAATTCAGGTGTTGTAAATACTTAGGACTAAAAGGGTTTTTAAGAAGTTTTCTAGACAAATGACTCTTTGAGACAGACAGACTGTTCTTGGCAGATGTTTTATCTGTGGTTCAGGTAGATAAACACAGGAATAGACTGTCTTTATAAAGGGAAGACACTCCCCCATGTCTAACATGAGTGTGTTTTCCCACAAATGAAGCTGAGTGTTAGCCTTATCTGTAGTCTTGAATGACAGATTAATGTAATGAATTACAACATACCTGGAAGCTAAAATCATGTCTCAAGCTGCTGCTTATAAAACCATTTCTTCAACCTTTTCTGCATAACTTTTTTTCTTACTCTTTCTATTTATTAGTCCAGCTAACCTGTTAAAGAATGTTCAGTTGTTTTGATAGTTTGTCCTTACTAGATTTTGTGTGGTTTTCTGATATTTTCAGTAATTATTACTCTGTATTACTCAGAAGCCTGATAAAAATAATAATTTTCCTATTATTTTCTGGTTATCTTGCTTAGTTGAGCCTTTTATTTGTGTTATTAAATTATTTTTGGTGTTACCCTAATTACCTTTTTTATGGGTTATTAAGAAGATTAGCAACTAATTTAGCAACTGATTCATAGGTGTGTAGGGCTCTTGTATGTGCAGAACTAGCATGCAAATAGGAAGCATGAAAAGGAATTTAGGTGGCAAAAAGTGTGGAACAATGATAGGAAAGGAATAATGTGAAAGGTATGAAAACTGTTAAGCTGCTGGGCTAGTTAACTTTCTTTCAATATCACACTAAAGAAATCTTGCAGCCCTTAAGCTTTCCATGGAGTAGCATCAGGATATTTTCTTTCCCTTTAAGAAAGCTTAAGGACCAGTTAAAGTTCCTCCTTTACAATTTATAGAATAACTTTTTATTGAAATGAAAAAATTACTTTGTCAGCAAAGGAGATAGAGTGGATTTGTGTTACAAAATAGTATTCCCTTGTGTTAATTTCTGTTTTTACTGTGGTCCCAGGTACCTTGTTGGACAGCGACTTGTGAATTACGAACGGAAGTCTGGTAAACCAGGCACATCAACAACTCCACCTCAGTCTTCACAAGAGTAGATGGTCATATTAAACGTCTTGACCTTCCCTTTGCCTTTACATGTCCTTTTTTCATAGACTCTTCTCGTCTTTGGATATCTCTCCCAATAATACTCTCAGCAGTGTTTTGGTTTCTGTTGGTAGCATCCAGATAGCAGTTAAGGCTCTGTTTCTTATCTGCATTTTCTGATGTTGTAAATGCTGTCTGAGATCTGTATATGTGTATATAGAAGTGTCCTGACACCCTAAAACCTTGGATTAAAAAGAATGTGCATTGTACATCTTTAAAAAGTATATTAATTTATTAAATCTAGTTGTCACTTTATTTTGGACTGCTGTTCTGTTGACAATGTGCCACAAAGCAATAGTGCAAAGAGGCAAGATGTTTTTATAAAGTTTGGAGCTTACTTTATGGTGTTCATAACAGTTCTTATTGTAGTAATACAGTATGATTTTTCATGAGTGGAAAGGCCACGTAGAGAATATCAAAAGTAAATAACTGTCTTACAGTCAGCAATGAAGTTGCTGTGTTGAGAACATAATGAACTATGTATCTTGCTGTCCAGTCTTTTTTATTATTTTGTATAACACCAAAGCTGTTGTACATTTTTCTATTGCCTGATTGTTTTTCATGTGTCAGACTTTGTAATATTGTACAGTTGCTGTTAAATCAAGAAAATATTTCCTCTTCTGAGAATTCAGATGTACTTGTTGAGGCTCAGCTGGATTTTTCTGTTTGGTTGAAGGGGGTAGGTGGGTGTTTGCTTTGGGATCAGGATTCCATTAATTGAAGCAGTAAGTAAAAATTTACGAAGGCTAGGTGATGGAAGTATTTAAAGGTACCAAGAAAAATTAAATAGCTTCACAATTTAAATTGTAGCCAATTTCTTATCAATATTAGAATTTTTCAGGATCTCAAGAAAAGGGATGAACTTTAACTGAAGTGCTTGCACAGCACGAAGAGCGTAGTGTAAGCAACATCCTGACCTGATCCTTAATTAAACGGTGTGAAATCTCTTTTCTGTAAGTTACCAAAGTTGAAAATTGTAGTATGAATTCTATATTGCACAATTACTTTTAAAAAAACCAAACCCAACCAAAAAAAATTCTTTCAGAATTGGTCACTGTGAATTTTTACAGGAATAATACTGAGGAAGTGATTTATCATGTACCATTTATGGCCTAAGGGGCAGGGAAATACATATGCTATTAAACAGGCAAGGAAAAGTTAGTATATTTCTTTGCAAGAATACAGTCAAACAAGAGCCACCAAATCAAATCTGTGTTATTTCTATATGTAGATAGTTCTTTTGCAGTAATATTTGGGGATGGGGGTGGGGGTTATGTAGATAAAGAAAACACATAACAGTATCTCAAAGCTTTAAGTAGCATCAAATCACATGCTTAGATTGCAGTATCTTTCCTGGACCAATGTGGAAAATGTGAATATCCATTGCAGTAATGAGAAAGTGAATGGAACATTTAACTTGCTATTCAGTACGCTCTCCTTCAGTATTCTGTACTTTACCATGTGTGTATATAATTAATACTTGAGAATCTGGCAGGTGCTTTGAAAGTGTCATCTCCTTTTATTGATATTGCATCTCTGATCTGACATGGTATGAGCTAATGTGGTCCAGGCTGTGATGGTGGTAGTTCATTCTTTGGTGTCTGGACTCATGTTCTACGGCAGTGAGCACAGCCAAATGCATCTGAATCTAGTGGCAGGAGGATTGGGCTGTCACTCTCAGATCCATACTATTTTACAGAATTACTGTTGTCCTGATGGTTTTGAACCACAAATATTACCCTTTGGAGTGATTTATTAGAAAATTTCCAATGAAATGAAATCATAGAAAAATAGCCAAAATATTTTTTTCATTTACTGTTGCTGATTTAATGCTGAACTGAGTATATATTCGCCCCATATATTTTTGTGCATAAATATTGCATTTGAATATTTACAGTGGTGTACATTGTGGGACAGATATATTTTCACAATAATAAATTCACTGGTAACATACATTATTACTTATGCCAAGATTCTGTTTTTGACATACCTTTCACAAAGAGTTCCAAAATGGTCTTGCCACTCAAATGTTGCAAGCACTACTGTGCATCATGCAGAATTTGCAGTAGTGTGGTACTTGTAACTCTGTTTTTATCCAGACAAACTGGTCTTAATATTAAAATTTATTAAGAAAAAGCCTTTGTGCTGGTTCTACTGGTATTTTACAAGTAATGAAAGAAAACAGCAAATCAGGTCAGTCATGCAATGTGAACTGCAGCTATTTTGATGTAGCTTACAGTATCTGTAATTGCTTTTTTTTTAAATGGAAAACTGGTTTCAAATCCAACTGTTGTGCTGGCATTTGCAGTGCTTTACAGATCCCAGGTAAAGTTTGTTTCCAGAACTGTCCATTGTGAACTTCTCAGAAATCTCATCTCCTCGTCTTATTTTTACACATTTTTGAAAGAATATGGAGGTTGTAGAGAACAGGAATTAAATAACAGTACTTTATAAATTGTTTTAAATTTCAGTGGTTTGCCTTATTGTGTGCTGTGTACTCCCCTGGCATAGAAACCTGATAAGTAAGCTTGTAAGTGGCTGTTTCTGACACAGCTGATGAGCCCTGTACCAGTGGCTTCCATCTGTGCTGGAGTGATGCAGAGTGGTGTGTGCTCCTGTTACTTTTAAAGTGGGAAAGTGTATGTGTCTGTGTGTGTGTGTGTGTGGGCACTCTTTCACCACAATTTGTGTTGACCTTGGTCTTGACTGGAGGGGTTGGAAGTGTGCACTGGCTCAATTGTATCTCCTTTGTGTGTTGAGAATCTGATGCTGTTGTTAGTTCCACAAGCCTCCATCCAAGAACTGTCAGATTGCTCTGTAGCTATCTTGTGCATATTGAAAAAAGTTAATTGCAGCATAGCTTTGACTGTTTTTACACAGGTTATTTTATATTGATTAAAAATAGATAAAAATAAAAATCTTTTCTGTCTGCCCCTTCTCTATTGAGTGAAGCCGAAGTTAGGGCCCTTCAGTGCCTGTAACTGCTTTGTGTCAGTGACTTCCTCAGTTAGAAGCCAACTCCAGCCTATTACAGTGCTCACATCACTTTTCTGCTGAGTGCATTAATTCTTTGCTTGCCTTCCCCTATGCTTGCGTAAAGGTCCTCATAAAAATCTTCATAGCAGCCGCGCTGTTCTTCAGAGAACTCTGTAAAAAGCTTCACAAAGGCCTGTACCTCACAAAGCACAAATGACTGGGGTTTGATTGTCTGGCATGCTAATCACCATCATTGTGTTTCCTTCGACATCACTGTCCATTTTTCTACATCCAGATTGGAAAGGTTTTTTGTTTGTTCTGCTTGCCTTGGGAATAATGGCCACAGTACAGCCTGGGCAATGAGTGAGGTTCTTGGCAGAAATGATGATACAAATAGTAAAAACATTAAACAAGGAATTCAGTCTTGGTAGTGTATTGAAGTTCTGGGTGCAAAATAAAAGAAGCTGTTTTCTGGAAGAGATGAGGAAACAACTTTTACAAAGCATAATGGTAAGTCAGAGCTCTCTTACTGTGGTATTTCAGTTCTTAATTAGTAGCTGGAACTAAAGAATTGCATAGTTAACAGCAATTTTTTAAAACTATGCATCCGTTTTTAATTTCTTCATTAAGAAGTAATCATAAATTGAGAAATTATATGCACAAATCAAAGTTACTCAATAATGGAAAATTTTTAAATACTGTATTTCTAGAGGACAAATACCATTTCAAAATAAACTGAATGTTTTGAGTTCAGTATAATACTGAGAGATGGAGCAATGGCAAAATTATTTCACAGCTCTGCATATCAGTTTTTCTGCTTATCTGCTTACCTGCTATTATCTCTTACCTGTTGAGTACTGGCCAACACCAAAGCTGCATTTTCCCCTATATAAGGTGAAGTCAAACATCTGGAGGTGTCTACATCAGGCATGGGAAGAGGGGGTGATATTTAACATTACTTGCCTTTCAAGGGCTGTTTGTGTTCCTGGAAAAGGACTCTAGTTTTACTTAGAATTCCACGTACATGCTGCTGTTTCCCATAATACAGTGTGGCAGCTTTATGCATGATTTCACTGCACTGGACCAAATTGCTGGAAGAATTAGGAGTCTGACATCTACTTTTGGAGCATTTTAGGGATAGCTTCAAGTGTATGCAGGGACCACAGATGAGAGATAATATGCATCTTGCTGTTTATCTGTTATCACTAGGCGCCTTTGAAAAACTGCACTGTGAAATCAATTTAATTGAATTCTATTCTGTAAGCTCCTGCAAGAGCTTACAGAATAGAATGTTTCCTTCATGTTTTTCTTGCCATAGTGTTCTTAAATGAGTATATGCCTTAAAACAACTGATGGATAGAAATGTATGTCATTATATGTCAGAAGTTTGCTGTTTTCATTAGTTACAGGAATCTGCAAAGTATTTTGAGGCCAAATAATTAGCCTGTAGCTTATGCTAAGTATTTCTGTTTTATGAAAGATTAAACAGTTGTTAAAATGTGTGCTTATTGCTTTCCAGAGCCCACCGTTTTATCTTTGTCCTGCATGGCCTGCATGTTCATCAGCGGGCACATAATGTGGATTAACAAGGCCTGGCTTCAAATAGGGTTGTGTGCTTCTGCTTGGCCTGTTTTGAGCATGCAGCACCCAAGTTTCTTTGGAGCAATGGCTTGAGAAGGCTTTGTGAAGTGAATAATCCTATTACCAAGTTGATTTGAGTGCTCAGGCTATGTACAGTCCATTTTAGAAGGTACAGGAGGGGTATTGCTTTGTCACCAAGAGATGTTGCTGGCATCTTTACAGAGGATGCCAGTCAGGTTACCTCTGGTGCTGTTTTTATCTGCAGTGGAAAGAAGACTGTGTGGCAGAGGGCACTTTGATTCCTCATATTCTGGAGCAGTGGGAGAGCCCATGCTGCCTCGTGGTGTCAGTTTGGACCAGCAGGTGCTGAGAAGCTGCTGGCACTGGCTGTGCTGCTCTCCATGGTGGCAAACTCGCAGTGGTGCTGCTATCCTGAATGTCCAGCACTGTGGAGCCTGACCAGCAGAGGTTGATTGTGGCTGAGCTGTCCTTGGAAGCGGTAGCTTCCAAGGGGGAATTTTTGGGGATACATTGCCCTGTCTCTTTTCCAGCTCACTCAGCATTTCTTCACATTTCATCCAAGCCAGAAAAGGAGGTGTGGGGATGCCAAAGGCAAGATGGACATGCCACCCTAACTCTGCTCACCCAGTAGAGCATCCTTGTGGCCAGGGGACATGCAGGGTCCAGCAGGCTACAGGGAACCCAGGCACCTGCAGGAACCAGCCTCCCTGCCGTGGGCTCTGCCACTTACATGGGGCTAAGATGTTCATGGAATCAATCGAGTTGGAAAAGATCTCTGAAATCAAGACCAGCCTATGACCGAACACCACTCTAGCAAGTAGACCATAGCACTAAGTGCCACATGCAGTCTTTTCTTAAACACTACCTGGGATGGTGACTCTACCACCTCCCTGGATCGACCCTTCCACTAATCACCCCTTCTTGTGAAGAAATTCTTTTTAATGTCCAACCTAAATGTCTTAATGTCCCCTGCCACAGCTTAAAGACTGTGCCCTCTTGCTCTGTCACTGGTTGCCTGGGAGAAGATGCCGACCCTCACTTGCCTACAGCCTCCTTTCAGGCACTTGTAGAGAGCAATAAGGTTACCCCTGAGACTTTTTTTCCAGGCTAAACAACCCTACCTTCCCCAGCTGTTCCTCAGAGGACTTGTGCTCCAGGCTCTTGTCCAGCTTTGTCACCCTTCCCTGCAGCATCCTCCAGTTCCTCCCTGAATTGAGAGGACACAGGACTCGAGATGTAGCCTCAGCAGGGCCGTGTACAGGGGAAGAATAATTTCCCCCATCCTGCTGGCAACACTGCTGCTGTTAAAGGCATGCCGCGGGCCTTTTTGGCCACCTGGGCCCACTGCTCGCTCATGTCCCGCCTCTGTGCCCTCCAGCCTACTCCGACCCACCCTGCAGGCTGCGCCTGTGACTTTACGAATAGTAGACTCAGTCCCCTCATCCATGGTTTGGGGCTTTTCGAAAGTTTTTACAAAGAAGAGCAGGCGGTGTTCTTGCCCTTTAAAGCTCGCCGCCGTTAAGTTTTCCCCCGCCCCGGCCGGTCCCTCCGCGTTGCCGGGGTAGCGGGGCCGCGGAGCGGGGCAGGTGAGGAGCCGCGTCCGGGCCTTCCCCGAGCCCCGGGGCGGCCTCTGAGGGGGTGTCCGGGGCGCTGGGCCCGTGGGCGGCCCTGGGGCTCCCTCCGGCCTGCGAGGGGCCGCTGCCCGCCGGGGTGCCTCCCCACAGCTCGGGGCGGACGGGCCGCAGGCAGCCGGGGCTCGGCCGCTCCCATCTGCGTGCGGACACGCCTTGGCCTTGTTTCCTGAACACCTGGGGCTGGCTTGGGGCGCGTGGAAGGAAAAAAAATAGAAAATTAGAGCTAACTAGAGGAAGTGAAAGTGATGAGCTCATCTTTGTCTCTAGCGAGAGTAATCCATGGTGAAGGCGTGCCGAGGCTGCCTGACCTAGCTCTGTGCTTTTCTTTGACCATTAGGGTGTGTGTATATATATGTGCAGCAGGCTCCCTCTGGACATCAAGAAACCTTTTTTGCCTGTGAGGGTGACCAAGCACTGGCACAGGTTGCTCAGGGGGGTGCGGAGTCTCCATCCTTGGAGATTCTTGGAACACACCGGGACATGGATTTTTGGCACCCTGCTCATAGGTTGTGCAGGGGGTCAGACCAGCTGACCTCCAAGAAGTCTCTGGCCACCTCTGCCCTTCTGTGATTAATGGCTTACTGTAGAAAAGAAGCTCTTGCACTGCATCTTTTTTCTGATTTTATTTTTATTCTTTTATTTGACTACTTCCTAAGAGTACATGCATACACAGCTGTATTCCTTCCTCAGAGTTTTTCTGTTGTCCTGAAATCCTCAGCTTTTTTGCCTTCAGCTTCAGTTCCTTGGCTAGAGCTGTGTTTTTGAATCGTTACTGAAAGTGTGTGACCAATGTGGTAATTAAATGTGCACTTTGAAGTCTGTTCCTGATGCAAATTGGCTGCATTGGAGTGATGAAAATGCTGTACCCTGTCTGCATTTCTCCATAAATAAAGCTCTAAGTATGGCTTGATCCTCAGAGGAGCCTTGAGCCACAGCAGTTCCATTGCTCTATTGCTGACTTTTGATTTTTTTCTTTTCTGCTACAGGAAAATTCATGTGAGAAAGCCACCTGCCAGGTACTCTTATCTTTAAGAAGTCTAAAGGGATAGAGGATTCTGTTACACGATTCCTGTTTACTTTCTTAATGCTGTTGCTTTTGCTGCTCCTCCTTTCTGCAAATAACTAACTATTTTAGGTTCTTGTAGCTAAATCAACTTAAACATGCCATAGTTTGTCCTGGAAATGATGAGAAGAGTTTCCCACCAAATGTGCTCCATTGCTATGGGAGAAGAACCATACAATAACCTATCTGTGTCCCTTCTTTTGGATCCTGGGAAACACGATTCCTTGCAACAAATCAGTTAAATCCTGAATGAGACAGACACACCTGTAGAACTGGATGAGCCAAGTGTGATATCTGCTTGCAGCACACATTAATATTTTGTCACTGTAATTGTTTGATGTAAAGTCTGTCACGAGCACAAATTAGTAACTTTTTGCTACAGCATTTTTGAATACATAAACACAGTACAGACTTGGTCATCTGCATACTCTGGTATCTGTACAAAAATGCCAGGATTTTCCTTGGCATGCAGTAGTGAGTTGTCAATGTAGATACCTTTCATGTTGGCATGTGTGGTGTGACTTGTCTGGACTGCCCATTTTACAAATTTTCGTTGTGGTAAGTTTGAGGAGAAAAATCAATTTAAAGCTATCTGAAGTCACCTGTTAAAGTCGTAGTTCTCACCCAGCTGTGATTGGCATGGTGGCCAACATGAAATGTTTTACTTGGTATAGCCACAAAGTTTCTTAGAGCCATGCAGGTCTTGTCAGTTTTACCCTTCCAAGTCTGTCAGCACCCCAGTAGCCCCAGCTATCAAATAGGACAGGTGGGAATCTGAGGACAGGCACGGTTCGCTCCCATGTGCACACACAGTTTTTCATTCACATTCTGCATCTGTGAACTGCTGTTTTATTTCTTTCAGGTCCTTGTGACTGGACACCATGCCTCTTCCAGAAACCATGTTCTGTGCTCAGCAAATCAAAATCCCCCCGGAGCTGCCCGATATTCTGAAGCAATTTACTAAAGCTGCTATCAGGACTCAGCCTTTTGATGTTTTGCAGTGGGCAGCTGCGTAAGTATGATGTTCACCTAACACAGAGAGCCTCAAAACCTCACTCTCCTCTTTATTGTATAGTGGACAGAGCTTTGAATATTGCATTAGCATATACATTGCATATACACTTCTGTGTATTAATGCAGCATGTAAGCCTCTTAAAAATAGTATGGTATTTTATTTATTTTCTGGAGGTTTACGGCTGGCTTACTTCTGAAATAGCTGGATTTCCATACAGAAAAATGCATCTTAATTTGATTTTTGTTATTAGTTTTTCTATCTGAAAGACCAACTCTTTTTCCTTTTGGTTTGGTTTGGTTTGGTTTGGTTTGGTTTTTCTTCTCTCATCTGAGATTCAGTTCTTGGAATTTAAAGGAAAAAATAGACATTAGCTTTCTAATTCTTCAGCCTGGTTAGGTTTCTCTTCTTTCTGGGAAAAGTGCCTGAAAAATTGCACCTTTAAAGTGATAATTGGCATAATAAATCTCTTGCCATAAAGTTGATTTAGATGTTTAAATGTTTCTCCTTTAAGATTTTGTTTCTTTTACCTCAGCTGCTCACTATAATTTTTTCCTGCCCTATGGTTTGTGTGGGCAAGCTCTTGAAAGGTATCTGTGAGATGTTCTCAGCTGGGGGAATTGTAAAAGTCTGTACCATGTGAGGGACGGGAGGCTGTTAACAAAGCCAGGCTGGAGTCCGGCTTGTCTGTTAGAAAAAAAATAATCTGAAGCTGAATTGTTACCGCTGCAGTGTTGGAGAAAGCCAGCAGGACCACCTTTAAATGGTGTGGCGTTTCTTAGGAATGCGATGGAGGTGCGGCTACCTGTGTAGCTGGAGCCTGCTGGGACTGGGGCTGCGAGAGCAGAGGCAGCCCCGAGCTCTGCCTGAGCACTGCGGCAGCTCGGCGGCTGCCATCCTCCTGCTGCTGCCCATCGCAGCCCCTCTCTCTGGAGCGCGCTCCCGGCCTGGCAGAGCAAGATCTGTCCCTGGGAGCCGTGCAATGCAGAGCAAAGCTGTGGCTTCACACGTGCTGCTGCTGTAGTAGTGCTTGTGCCTGTGAGTCATCAGATGAGGAGCTGGATCTGGCTGAAAAATAACCCGGGTGTTACCTGTGCATTCATACTGTGCATCTATTTCTGTAGTCACACTAATTCAGTTCTGAGTGCTGCCTGCTGTGTATTTTAGCAGGTATTTGCACAGCATGGGAGAGCCTGGACATGGACAGGGATGACCAGGGCAGATGAGGCAGGACAAATGGAGAAACTTGTAAATTAGATGCACCTAAATAAAAACTGAGTTTTCCTTGCACAATTCAGTTTGCTGGTCAGTTAAGGCAGAGGCAGCTCTTAAGGTTGACAGCCTTATAATTAAAAAGATGTGCATCCAATGCCCTTTATGCTCTGCTCTTAAATTTTATTTTGGAGTGGACAGAAATAGCAGAAATGTTGCGAAGAGAATTGCAATGTGAATAGGCAGATGTACATTTTGGGTAGTGCACGAGGGGAACGTTAAACAGATAAGTCCTCAGGTTCATCAATCAAAAGAACTGAATATATCATGCACAAAATCAGTTAAATGCCTTAAGAATTATTAGAGTGCAATGAAAAGGAGCAAGTAAAGTCTAAAGATTGTGGGTTTTGGGCACAAGAATATGGGAGTTGTGCATGTAGGCAGCTTACCAGGTGCTGCTGCTCCTGTGGGGGAGCCTTCAGACTCTTACAATGTACTGTAAGAGAATTTACTTCTGTGCAGTTTGTAATGGCCATGGGCATTGAGATGTGTTGCTCTTCCCATTCACTTAGGTATTTTTCAGCCTTATCTAACGGTGAACCCCTTCCTGTGAAGGAGAGGCTTGAAATGCCATTAGCTACAGAGAAAAAAGATGCTGGTTTGACCCCAGGACTCCTTAAGGTCTTGCACAAACAGGTACAAGCTGTTTTTTATCAAATGCACGATGCTGTTGAGGAATGCTGATGTGTTGGGGATGGCTGGGGAGAGAGACTGACAAGTATTTGAAGTATTTTGGGGAGACATTGTGTTCTTAAATTTGTTCTGGTTTTCAGAGTTCTTATTGTGGTACCATGATTTTGTTCAAAGCTTTCTTCCAAAGGTGTGGTGACCGTTGCAGAACTGAGGGAAAAATGGAAGCATTTGGGCCTGCCAGAGGAGCAGCTGGGAGCTATCCTGCAATTGGACGGTTTTGGAGAGGAGGTGGAATGGATGAAGTTTTTGGCACTTGGGTGCAGCATGCTTGGTGGGGTACGTTCACAGCAGGAGCCCTCATATCCAAACACAATGGTTGCCTAGGATCCATATACAAGATAGACCATAGAACAATTAATGCAGGTAGATTTGGGGAATGGTGATTGCTTTTGAAGCAGCTGGTAAAGTGGCTTGAGTGTTTACTTCTGTTGTCCATCAGATTTTGGTCTGGAGAACTTAACCAGAAGGATGGCTAAGTCCTCAGTGGAAGAGCAAGTGTGTCTGCAGGGAGCTTGTACTGTGTGAGAGAGGATGATGGAGGAATGATGCTGATGGCATCAGTGTCAATGTCCATGAAGGAGAACTGAAGGGAGAAATTAAAGAAACAATTTTTAATTGATTGTGTAACCAATTAAATTTTCTCAGCAGCACTTAATGTTACTACAGCTGCACTTAATTCTTTTAATGTCAGTAATAAAATCTCAGCAGAGCATTTCAACAGAATGAAAGATTATAAAATGCATTAAACTGATGTTCTTATAAAGTATAATACTTCTAATGATTTCTAGAGTAGGGAAGAAGAGGTACTAAAAAGAAAATATATGTGATATAATATTTTATGAATGTTGCAATATCTGGAAGCCCTGAATGTTAACCTGGCCTGGCGATGCAATTGTGCAATTGTCTTTCTTTCTATCTATCTATCCGTCTGTCTTTATTTCAAATTTGTATTTCTTGATTCCAGTCTCCCTCCTGAAATGATCTTGTCATTTGGACTCTTTTCTTAATTTAAAAATAGTAACAGCAACATTACTTATCTAAAAAACAACAACCTCTCTCTCCTGCAAAAAAAAAAAACCCAAATAAACCAAAACTAAAATTGAAGTCACAGGAACATCACTCTGATGGAGCTAGACAGACTAAAATTCACCATCTTGCCATCCTTTTGGATATTAAGTGAGATATTTGATTTCAGTACTACATACTGAAACCTAGATCTCAGTTTCTTAAACCAGAGAGAAAGACATACACAAGAAATTTACATTCATTTCCTGCAGCTGTAAATTGTGCTCACAGTCAAACAGGGTCACGATTGAGATACAAGAGTAGACAAATGTGAACTTCTTAAGAGCACCAGTCTGAAGTATCTTTTTTGTAAAGCATCAATGCATTTTTACAAAAGTCTTTACTAAAGGAGAAATGACCACACAGGTAGCCTGTTAAATTGTCTTTTAAGGTTGGCAAAACGGATATGAATAACTTTGCTGTGTTGTGAGAGAGAGACCGTGGCAGTTTGGGGTGGCAGGACCAGAAAGGGCAGTAGAGGGGTAGCCAAATGCAAAATGTGTAGTTGGCCATCATAAAGTCAGCTGCCTCTCTTTTCCCTGAGAAGCCTTCCAGGGGAGAAGATACATTAAGTGCAACCAGTAAAGGATTATAAGATGACACTTCTCTGGCCTGTGTTTTAGATCTTAAACAGATAATTTATTTATTTTAAGTATTGCTATTCTACTGTTAGGAAATACTATCTTTTTACATAGACATTGCTTGCTTGTTAAAGAAAATGTAAGAGTAAATTTTGAAAAAGTTGCAGTGAAAAATATTAAGACTTAGGTGAAAGAAAGCCTGTGTGGGTTTGGTTTTGTATTTTTATATTTTGGATATATATTGTGCATGTGGTTTTACTTGTTTGTTTTTAATGGCATCCAATCAGTCTTTGACTGAATGAAACTCAATGCTGAATTTTTCAACACTTTTCCCGATATAGCTCAGCATGCGTAGGGCACTGGTTTGTCAACATCATATTAAAGGAAGGATTTTTTCAAAGTATATTTGGAACTAACAATTTGAGGCATGTGTTTTAAAGGTAACTTGGATGTTATTGGCCATTGACTAAACTGAAATACTCTTTAAATGCTTTTTGCCTCAGTGCTTTTTCTACTATCTATTAAAATGGAACTTGCATAGAGATAGGGGAACCAGTAAATATCAGCCAAAATATAATCTAAAAATTATGTAATATAATATCATAATAAAATCACCAAACCTATATTCATTTTCTGGAGGTTGTAGATTTGCCTGTCTTAACTGCTGCTGAGAATTCATTTAGAGCCATTGAGGTTATATACACACACACAAAAAGATCTTTTACTCAATACAGTGATGTTGGAGCTTTTACAGTAGCAGAACAGAGCAATTTGGCCCTAATGGAGAGAGAGCTCAGATTACCCTATGCAATCTTTAACCATCACAAGATTTTGGTATTTTTTACTCCTGCCTCTACTAGAACTACATTATTGTTTCCATCCTTGGGCCTGCACTAGAGAGTAAATTTGGGGTTTAAAGCTAGGCAACGATGATAACACCTTCATCTCCTTTACCCTCCCTTTTAATGGCTTACTGTGTGGCTTTGCAAAGATGTTCATTGCTCTGATACTTTTCCTTTAATTTCTTGCTGGAACCCTGCAGTCCTTACTGAGTTCAATGAAACAGGCCTGTGAGATCCTAACAAGAGACCCAGAAGGTGGAGCAGCTCGAATTCCCTTCGAAACATTCTCGTTCCTTTATTTGTATTTGGCCAGTATTGATGGAGAGATATCAGAGACAGAAACTAATGCATTCCTCCTTGAAATTAAAGAAAAAGCGTAAGTAAAAATCTGTGCAAGGAATTTTAATCTATCAGTTGCTTCTGGGTTCTCCATAAGCCTTTAATTTCAGGTGAATAGTCTATTTTCTTTTGGGCCTAGCCATGATGACAGAAGTAAGCATTGACTAAGATTGTATCAAAAATATGCAGTTATTTTTTGTCAACTTCAGTGTTTGCACTGTTAAAAGATAAATTGTTATTTATCAATCTTTCTCTGAAATATTGAAGTCTATGTAGAGTGGTATAATTTTCCCTGTAGGAAGCTATTACATAGAGGCTTGTAACATCTGCATATTCCTGCTTCTGGAACCAGCAGCATTTTCTGGGCTGTTTCTTTAACAGATCATAAATCCCCTTTTTATTTCATTTCATATAGCCCTAAATTGTATCTTTTCCAACACACTAGGATTTACCATGTGAAAGTGCCATTTTAAAAATTTTTGGTTTATTCCTTTCCAGGGACCAACACTCTGGCATGGTGCTGATCAGACACTTCCTGCCATACTCCTTCATATTTTATTGATCAACCCTACCAACCCTACTCTTCAGCATGAGGTGAGAAGAAAAATAAAAGAAGGAATAAATAAGTTCAGGAAAATAATTTGTGTTCAAAGTACCATAATTTGCACATTTCAGAACAACATGATCCTCTTCTCTGGCATTTCCTTTTCTTTGTCCTGCTCTTGAGATGGCCCTTAAGGGGATGTTCATTGAATAATACATGGTTATATTGTTCTCCAGCCTCTCAGATACTCTCAGATACAGATGGCCACCCCTGTTGATATTGAATTGAGCAAAAATTGTTTTGTTACCAAGTTTCCTACCTACATTTGATAAATGATTAAGTAAAAACATGGAATTAAGCCAGCGCAGCTGTAACTGGAGCATTTTTCATTATGCTTCTGGTAGCTCTGACTTCATTTTGACTCTGGCATAAATACAGCTGGTCCTCAGACTACCTTGTCTGCCTGGACATGCTCTATTTAAACTCTTTTACCAGGCCCTACTGAAAGAACTTAATGAGAACCTTGTGGCTGAGCTGGTAGACAAAACCAATGCAAGGACTGCAGTGGTTCCATGTTGTTTTCCCTCTAATTAGAAGCCTTTTAGAACTTAAAATACCTTTTTTCATTTTTGGATAAACTTGTTTAAATAAAGATGTTTTAAAATATATTTTGTTTTCTGACAGGTAAAGCTACTGCATTTGTCACATAGGTGAGGAATACCTGACACAGAGTTGTTTGGTTAAACTGCTGTAGCAGGTATAGAAGCCTAAATCCATCAAAACTAGACCAAATATTTAGTGACATATAATCATACTTAATTGCAGAAACAACTGAGATATGAAAGAGGATACTAGAGGCTACAGTAAAACTGGAAAGACTCCCTTTGACTGAGAAGGCCACAACCAGGAGCAGCATGAAGTACCCTCTCTTGGCACATTGAATGAACAGAAGTATTTTAGGAAAGATGGATCTTGTTCTCTTACAGTTGTTTACTTTGTTGAGGCAAGAAGCTTGGCTGATGGTGACTGACCTTGCTGATGTAGATTGTATGAGGAATTAACTGTACATCCTTTATATCTACCTGCATGTTGTGTCTTTTTATCAACCTCTATCACAAACATCCATATGTTCATCCACAGGATGGGACGTCTGCCTAGTTATTGCTGAAAGGAAATGCACCTGCTGTTTGAATATGGTATTCAGCAATACTCCAAGTGTCCTTGGTGCCTCCCCAGAGCTTCTGTGGAGAGCTACATTCTCATCACCTGTGCCAGATTATATCAATCCAAATTTTCTTTGAGCATGAGCTTGGGAACACTAACTTCTGTGTTACTGTCCATTTAACACTAGCTGCAGTTGAAGATATTTTATCCTTTTGAGAACTCTGAAATCTGCCCTCTGGTACATGCTGTAAGTAGGCAATGTCACCTAGAGGTAACACTGTTAGGTCGGAGGGAGAGCTCTCTTCATGCATTCCCTGTTTGTAACTGATCTGGACTCCAGTGATTAGCTCGGTTCTATATCCACTACTTATGGGGCAGGAAGGCCAGTAAGTACAACCTCTCATAAATGTTATTCTTCAGCCTTGTCAGAATAACTCAAATACATGAGAGATAAATATAATTTATTAACAGATGTATAAATGTTACAGATTTACACATCATCTGAAATATACTGCTTCTATCCTGACAAACTGTAGCACTTTTTCGTCTCCAAGCAGCACAGGTCTGATGCAACACCAATATCATGTGCACACCTTTACTGTGTTGGAAAAAACAGCAGTAACAATAGTTCTTGTGGAAGTTACATTTTGAACAGCTGACAAACAAAATTATCAGGTTCTTGTTCCTACTTTCTTCTTTTATGATTGTAATACTTGTCTTCTTCCCTGCAACAAAACATAAACATTGTGTGGGCTGTCAGGCTCAGAGTGAGAGTCTGAAGAGAAAAAACAACTTGGAAAATGGAAAGCTCTCATTAAATATAGTCATGTCCTCCTCTAAGGAAAGAAAATAAACTGCTCTCAGTCTATTTTCCACGTTGCTTTAATCAAGCCTTTGTCATGCAGTGCCAGAGTGGCAATTAGGATGAATGGCATCATGGTGTAATGAAGCCAGCTTTGAGACAAGCCATCATTGCCATCCACGCAGTCATGTAATGCATTTACCCAAACACAAGGGGCAAGGCAGCATTTCTTCTGCACAGCAGTCCTCATGTCTGCTTAAACATAGGTCCCACACACCTGTGGTCCTGAAGATGTAAATATCAACTTTGTTGATGGTATTACAAGCTGTGGCCTAGATTTGTTTTCTTTTGCTAAATTGTATGTCCAGAAATCCTGAAGAGCAACAGCATTGTTTTGAAGCATCTAATGAAAAGGTTAATGTTTGCATACCAGTGAAACAAATAATACTATTTATTAAGATCTAGAGCAAACTAGAACAGAAATCCTCATTAGACATGACAGGCACTTAGTTGTGGATGAGAAACATACTGTCTCTTTAACCAGATTGATCAAGGAGTAAAATCAACACCCTGTTAGAGTAGTGTTGCAGCCCTGCAAGCATGCTGCAGAAAGTGCCACCTTTCAGATGTGACAGTAAATTCTGAAGTCTGCATCAGAGTTTGTGATCTTACACTATGTTTTGTTTAGTATTAGTAGCCTCACACCACTGGCTTGTCATACTGCACATGAGGTTAGCCTAGCTTTTTAATTGGACTGGACATTCTCAACCTCTGCACTAAATTGTCACAGAAAATGGCTACAGCTGCCTGATTGGGAAGCAGGAGTCAGCTGTCACTGTTTCTGCTCACCTCTCTCTTTTTCTCCGAGAGTCTCTGTCTTTGCCTCTCTCACGACTCCTCCTTCGTTTACTTGGACTCCTGCTGGTGTCTCTCCTGTGTCTCGTGCACTCCGTGTCCTTACCGCTTCCCCCAGACTGCCGCGAGTCCACCGAAGCTGACCGCCTGTCTTCCCTTCTGAAAATAAACTTAAGTGAGTTTAATCAATAAAAACTGCTTCCAGTACCAGTTCTGTAATATAGTGACATACTAATGATGTAAGACAGAGGACATATATTTTATTAAGCCTATTTCTCTAAGAAATACAGTACCTCCTAAAAGAGGCCCAAAGTCCACGGGCATATCTCAGCACTCTATTTAATCCAGTCATTTCCTATGAACACTGCTCCTTAACACCTCTGCTTGTGAAACATGAGCCAGTAGAAGGGGTTCACTCTGTTTTGCTTCAGATCTTTAACTCTTGAAGCACCTGCCTTAAGCTGCAACCCACAGCTGGAGAACCAGGTCCTGATTTGACAGAATCATAGAATTGTTAGGGTTGGAAGGGACCTCTGGAGATCTTCTAATCCACTCCCCTTGCCAAGGCAGGGTCACCCTAGAGCAGGTTACACAGGAACGTGTACAGGTGGGTTTTGAATTTCTCTAGACAGGGAGGCTCCAGGATCTACCTGGGTAGACTGTTCCAGTGCTCTGTCACCCATTCATCTTCATTTTAATGCTGGGAACAGAGTGTCACTTTCTAGTGTGTTTCAAAAACATTCTCCTCTCAAAGCCCTGCTGAAGAGGCACAAATAGGCAATCACTAAGTTGTGACTCCATGTTTACCTCAGTGACAAACATTTGGAAGCATGTGCAGTGTTGCTTGACACAGCAGAAATATGTATAGCTACAACACCCTCCCAATTAGCACAGCAGCATTTGCAGGGCTAAGAACTGTAAAGCCTCCCCATATTTACTATGCTATGGAAACCTTTACTCTGAGGTGTAATATATCTAGCACATATCATGTGGTAGAGAAGGGTAAGAAATTGTGTACTTTTATTTCCAAGTGTCCTTCTGTAACCAGCTACAACATATATACACATTTGGGCACAGAGGGAGTACTATTCATCCACCAGAAACTACCTGTTCAGCTGAATCACTTGCAACTAACCTACTTACCTCTGAAAGAAAGATACTTATTAATTTTTCTCCAACCTTCATGCAGGCAGAGTTTCTCAAGCAAGATTTAATAGAATTAGTATAAAATAAACCATGCATATGACTCAGATACTGTTGGTATGTGCTGTTAGAAGAAGGTGGTAAGATAAAATTACAATCTGCTTCATGCCTGAAGAAGCTGTCAGCTGTGGCATACCTTCCGGAAGACTTTGACTTCCCTCCTTCACATATCTCTGCATTATCCAGCCTGTTCTCCTCCTGCCACTGATTGCTGAGTTCTTCCATATGCACACCAATCACATCCCGAATTACCTGGAAATTAAGATATGTTGAAAACAAACATGTCATGGCAGTGCCTGAACTAGCACTAAACAAACTGTAAATATCTCAAAAAAACCTAACCTCACAAAAATCTCCCCCAAACCCTGTACATCAGATGTTTGAATGGAAAGTCTTATTTGCGGAAAAATGTTTCAGCATAAATTTAAATAGCACCATTTTATGATAGTGAACTATATCTTGATGGCATTTTCACATTCAAACCTTAGCAGTTAGAAATGCTCATTATCTGTAACTTGCTGCAACAAACCAAAAACATTCCTCTATAATTTTTAACAATAACAAAGCAGGATACAAGAAGCAGAGAAAGACACATTATTTGTCTTTGAAAGTGTATGTAATTGTTTATGCTGATATATAATAAGCACTTTTGTGCAAAAATGCCATTTTTTCCCCCATCTCACCTCAGTGTAGGACTTTTTTGTTATATGAACATTCTTAGCTCTGTATGACTGCCGCCGCCTTTTGTAATCTCGCATTTCAGCCAGAATTTCAAGATGGGACTTTGGACCTTTCTGACTATCATCTAGCAAAAAATTGGGAGAAATACAAATGGTCATTAGCAGGATGTTAGCACCTGCAGGTCTCGTACATTCAGAAACATAAAATAATTGTGCTCTTTCTCAAGTTCCTCCTGTATTTAGTAACTTATGGTGAATTTATCTCAAGATTCCTCCTCCAACCTTTTTGCTGGCTGGTTACACAATTAAAAAGCCACCAAGCAAAAGCCGTTATGTGATCTTAGTCTCCGAACTGTGATCCACACCAATATAAAGGCTTGTGATTTTGTCAAACGCCTTCTAAATATGAGTCATGTTTTCAAAGCCAGTATTACAGTAAGACACAGAATGAGAAAGCCAGATTCTGCAAAAAAGTTACCTGCATAGATGCCAAGCACTGTCACACCTCCTAGGCACAGCAGGGCTTTTGCTGCACTTGGTAGTTACAAACTGGCATGACTCAACAGGGATGAGAGGTCCCAGACCAACACCAAAGTATATTGCTCAAGAGCTCACCTGGATGACTCCCAACCTCTCCTTTCAGCTTTTACTTTTAAGCAATCTTTAATCTCATCATGTCTTACAGCAAATAACTGTTCCAAACTGCGCAGTACATTGGCAACATTAACCAACCTGGAGTCAGCTGCAGCAAAGACAGAAGATCCATCCGCTGAGATACCCATAATACAAGTGCCAAGGGCAGAGCACTGAGGTTTTCCAAGGTAAACATCATAAAGGACAACAAACTAGCATTTTGTGATCCCGGATCTCTGTCATAGCTTTTAAGAACAGTATGCTCTCCACAAAAAAAAAAAAAAAACCACCAAAAAAACCCCACAATCAGTTCTGTTTGGCGATCAACAAAACTCATGTAACTGGACAAACTGAAAGTTCTGAGCCATAAATTCAACAACAGATCATTCTTCAAACCTTGAGTGATTTTTGCTGCTAAATCCACAAAGAGATCACTGTCATTTTCCATAATCTGGGATCTGGACCTCTGTTTCTTTGTCTCCTCAACAACGTAATCGTAAAGAGCAAGGCGGTCAGCTTGGGTCAGGTCACAGGTGAAACGCTTGTGGTTTTGAGGAACTTCTATGGGCAGTAATGAGTAAGAACCTGGAGGTTGGACAGACAGCTGTTACTTGTACAGTAGCATAATTATGCAGGAAAATACCAAGAAGGTCAACAAACAAACAATGCAGTAAACTCTCAGGCTGTTTTCATCCTTCCCCTATGTATCTGTAAGAAGTTTCAACCTTCTTAATTTGAAAAGATGAAAACTGCTCAAAGATCCCTCCCAAGCCCCCTCAGGTTGTAAAATCCCTCTTGATTGCTTACACAGATAGAGTTTTCATATGCCACAAAGGAATCGTACTAGATTAGATCGAAATGACCTCTGTAATTTCCCATGAGTTTCAGCTCTTGGCTTACAAGCTAAATCAAGAGAGGCTGCAGCTCTAACTCGTGGGTTTATCTTACTCCTAAAATGTTGTGTAAAGTGCTAGCTACAAAATTCATTCTTGTTCTGCCAACAAGAATGAAAGCTTCTAAGATACTAGATAACCAAGCACTGTGTAAATCAGTCTCACTCACACTGTCACCTTCTTTACAGAGCTTTTGTAACAGACTGACACAGGAACTGATAGCTAAAAGGACTACAAAGGCACTTTCAAAGTGCTCCAGATCAGATAACTGACTTAATGCTATGGAAACAAGCATACTGAACACTCTTCTTTCCCATTCCCCAGTTAAACACACATGGCTCCAAACAAATTAATCCATTCTCAATCCATTGCAACTTGTTAAGTAACTTGGAAGTTAAGTTACTTCCACAAAGATACAGGATGCAATCCTCTAGGACATTGCCAGCAAAACACCATCTGAGTCAAAAACTTTCAATTTTCAGCAACCATTGGTCTGACCTCCATAATCATGCTTCCCCCAACACAATCCCACACATCTCCAGGCAGAAAGCAGAGCCAACACATAAGAAGGGTGTATGCAACAACAGCAAACCTAGAGCTTCTCTAGATTATTCAGCTCTTAATGGAAGCTGGGCAATCTTTCACATTCTACTATCATTAAAGACAAGAAAGAAGAGTAAGAGAAAACAACAGTAACTCTACAAACCTAAATACAAGATTTCATCATTACTGTACTTGGAATCTAAATCAGAACTGTTCTTACTTGAACAAATAAATTTGAACACAGAAGCTAGAAGTCTCTTTTTAAAAGGCACTGTTCTTACAGTGTCACAGAAGTCCATAAAAATGCACTGATAATTACATGCTTGTGATTTTAGAGGAATTACACAACTTGTGATTAAGACAAATTTTTCTTTTCAACAATATAGCTAATATTCTAAATATTGTTAGAATTGAAAAAAAGAAAACAAGGAAAATCCCCTCCTTTGAGACAGTGAGTCAAAAAGGAAATTTACAATGAAAAATTATTTTTCATTTGTTTCTGTTTCCAAAGACTTGAAATTGAACCAATAAGTCAGTAAATCTTACAACAGGCCAAGCTGTCACAAGGAAAACCACCAATCCAGTTTTAGTGTTATCCTCAGAGAAAGGCAAGCTTGCAGGGCAATCTGGGCAGTGAACACTGGCATCTAGTGGCTCACTGGTGCACCTTTGCAATGAACCACTCCACAAAGGGTTTTATCTGCTGCTTCTCTACTTGGATGTGGTTGTCTCAAATTAATGAGTTCCCACTTCCCTTCAGAGGAAATGCACCTGGCATGCTCAAAACACAGTGCTCATCCCAGGACACCCCCTTTCCATGCAACTGTCCATTAAGCCTCCATATGCTATGCCAGAGAAACAAAGAAACCATGAAAAGCTGTCCGAGCAAGTGCTGCTGTATTTCACTGTCAGAAAAGTTTCAGTGTTACTTTTCCTTCTGCCTGTATATGTTTAACAAACCAAAGTCTACAGAGAGCAAGTGTTCTTTCAGGTGTTGCAGTAATTTCTCAACCATACACTAAAGCTCTACAGATTCCACAGGGAGCCCTATTTTTCTGCTTGATCTGAATCTGAACCTTCAAAGACTCCATCCTAGCCTGGTCCCGTCTGGTCACAAAACCCACTGAAAAATGAAATATAAAGGAATTAGTGAGCCTGGAGCAGTGACAAAGGACAACATCACATTTGCAAATGTGCCAGCATAGTTCTTATACAACTTCTTAGTTGAGTCTTGAAACAATCCAACACAGTAACCAGCTTGTTGTTTGGTTTTTTCAGTCCTGAAGACAGTAAGAGATATGAGCACAACAAACTCCAACTCTCTCATCTAGTTTCCCCAAGTACAGAAAGTAATCATGCTCCAAGATATGCAGGGAAAGGAATATTAAAAATAAATGAAGTGAAATTCCTCACAGCAGTTCTCAGTGGAATGAAGGAAGCAGCAAGGAGGGAAACAAGAATAGTTCTCCACAGGAGGCTGGTGAAATCACATCGGTATCTTCTTGCTCCTTACCTTCACTGTAGCCTGAACCTTCCTTCACACTTTGGGCTCTAGCCTGCTTAACAATGTGAAACTGTAGATCTTTATCTGCAGGAAGAGAAGAAAATAAAATGATACCACTTTTACATCAAGTTCTCAAGTACTTCACTGGGTTACTCTTTATTCCGCAACCTCTATTATGAGACTTATGGTATGGTACAGAACATCACAGTTTCATTCATGTACAAGTGGACATTTGAACTAAAAATGTAATATTCATCTATTGCATATTTGAAATGAGGGGAGAAAATTAAGGAAAAATATGTATTTCTGGATTACAAGGATATGGAAAAAGAAATGTATGTATATTGCTCTCTGTACCATTGCTTTATCTCGAAATTCTACAGCCTCCCCACCTCCTAAGCATGCATTTTAATACATGTCTGGATTTGATGCAAGGGTGAGGACTGAGAACATAGGAAGAAACTCCTAAGAGAACAAAAGAGATCCTCCTTGGATTTTAAGACGAAAAGACAAAAAAGGGTAGAATTACACAGTGATAGAAGCATATAAGCGGTAAATTAAGGCAAATTGTAAATTACAATTTGAGAAAACTAACCTACTGATTGAAACACTCAAGATTTTCACGAGGTCTTGGGGAGTTTACAGCTGCCAAGGCAGTGGGGTTGTGCTACCGGGAGGACCCGGCCTCCTTAGTCGCACATCTCGGTCCTCCCCCGGGATCTCCCCATGGTCCCTCATCCTCTGCACTCCCCGGGGGTCCCTGCTCAGCCCCAGCCGCGTGTGCCGCCCCGTCCGGCGGCGGCCCCGCTGCCGCTCACCCATGGCGATGCTGGGAACCTTCAGGTTTCCGTAGAAAAAGCTGGAGTCGTACATCTCGGCCTGCGGGACCAAAGGGCTGGGTCAAGGCCCGGCCCGGGGCCGCCGAGCGGCGGTGGCAGCCCAGGGCAGCAGCGCCAGCCCCGCGCCCCGCTTCCCGAGCCGCGCTCCCACCTCCTCCTCGGCGGAGTATCCCATCCTGCGGAGCCGGCAGGACGCCGCGTGCCTCTCCAGCGACGCGCGGGGAACACGGTGATGGACGTCGTAGGGGCACAGCACCCACTCCACCTGCGAGGGGACACGGGTGAGCCCCGGCCCGCCGACCCGCCGCCCTGCCCCGCGCCGCCCTGCCCCGCGCAGCCCCCGCCGCCTCACCGCGTCCCCGCCGAGCCACACGGCGCTGCGAGCCGCCATCGCTGCGCCGGGCGCCGCCATCGCCGTGCCGTGCAACCCCGTGACCGAGAGGGGCGGCCCCGGCGCCGCCTTCGCTGAGGGCGCTCCCGCCTCCGAGGGGCGGCACCCGGCCCGGCAGGGTGTGCGGAGGGGTCTGAGTCGAGCTTTGCCTTTTATTTTTTAAAATTAGTATCCGGTAGCTGGACAGTTACGGTTAATCAGTTGCATTGTGAGCATCGGATGCTTAGTTAGAATTTTAAGGAATAGGGAAGACAATCCCAAATTGGATGGGCTGTCCGGATGAGAGGCACCAGGAGCAAAGTGAGCGGGGCTGAGCAGTAACTGGGGATTGTAATCCCAGCGGTGGGCGATCCGCGACCTCCGACTCATTGGTAACCTACTCAGAACGGACCCCAGGCTCGGATGGCGGGCAGAACCGCGCCGCGGACTGATTAGCATGAGCAGCGAGAGACACAGCCAGCAGATGGGGGTTGAGTAGCAGTGAACACAACAGATACGTAATTTGCAGCCAATGACTGCTGATGCCCCTGCTTGCTGAAATGTGTAAATAGCGTGAGGTTCCGGCGCTCGGCAAGGCAGCGGTGTGCGGGTCATTCCCAGCTGACTGCCCGGCGCGAACGGGAACAAACCCCGGGAATGCCGCGGTGCCTCAGGGCCGCGGGCGCCGCCTACCGGCGGGAGGCCGCGGGACACCCCTGCCCTGCCCCGGGGGACAGCGGGCTTTGCCTTCCCTGCGCCGCGCAGGCCGGGCTGCCCGCCCGCCTCATGAGGGCTGCTCGCCGCGGCGCCCCAGAGCCGCCAAAGCGCTGCCCCTGGTCGTGCCGGGCAGGAGGAACATCAGCCTCCCTGTCGCCATCCAGGTCCTGAGGCCCCATTCTCTCTTGGAACATGTGAAAAACGCCAATCACTTGTTTGTTTGTTTAATTTTAAAAGTTTAATAAAATGGTTATAAAAATAGTAATACAATTAGAGTAATAATAATTTGGACAATTGGAATTAGGACAATATGAGACAATAGAGACAAAGAGTTACGGACGTCCGGGTACCTTTTTCTGGGCAGCACAAGCCTGGAAAAGGACACCCGTTAACAAAGGATTAACCCTTAAAAACAATACCCTGTTGCATATTCATGCACTCCATGCATGATGTATAAATTCCATTGAAATACAGGATTCTTTCTGGTCATCGTCAGCTTCTTCCTCCAAATCCTAACAGCGCCTTCAAGGCGGGAAGAAGTTAGTTTCTTCTGATAAGAGGGCAATCAATTCTTTTTCTCTGAAAGATTTAGGTGTCCTGTGGCTGCAAGTCCTTTCTTTAAAAACAAAGTATCCTACATAGCATAGTTTCTATTTTAACTTTTTTTTTAACCTAAAACTCTATTTAACACACTACTTAAGAGAATTAATACAGCATTACTTTCTAACACAACACATATAATACTCATTTTTATGTTTGTGAAAAGCCAATCATAAAACACGTGTTTTTCACAGAACACGAGGAGTGTGGTACGAGATGGCAGCAGGCCCTCCAGGCGCCTCCTGCCACAGGACCGTGAGAGGATCCCCAAGCAGCGGGATATGCAGTGCAGAACCAGGACGGGTTTGTGTCCCCGTGCAGCACAGGGGTGTTGCCGGTGTGGTGGGAGCTGCATGGCTGCACAGGGATACCCCAGGGGTCCTGCCCAGAACTTGGCCTTAATTCTGAAAGCATTTTGCTGAGGGGCTGAGGGAACAATAGGGCTCAATCAGACTGTAAAGCAGGATGAGGAAAGAAGAACTGTCTTAAGGGACAGATTTCACATGATTGACATTTGTGCTTGCCTGTTTGTTGTCTCTGAAAAGCACACGATTGGATGGAAGAGTGGGTCTATCAAGGCAGGATGGGGGAGAGGCAGCATGACAGATGCAGCTGCCAGAATGACTTCTGTACATCTGCTTTCGTTAGCAGATTACAGCCCTTCCCTGCACACTGAATTTGAGACTCAGCTGGGATTTTAGCCCTTTGAGAGATTTGGTGCCTCTAGCTACATTTGCCTGGGGATCTTTGACATCACATGATACAGAATACTTGTTGTGAAGACTCTTCCAGCTGCCCTTGTATTTTTGTCCATGCTGTACTGCAGTACACTCGCTAGCATTAACACATTTTATCAAAAGAGTACTGAGAAAAGCTGTACAAAACTGTTTTGACCATCTCCACTGGAAAAAAAAATATTTATTCAAAATTATGAAAGTCAAGTTCAGCAAAGTATCCAAGCAGATTTGTTTTAGGAGTAAAGATTAAACAAAAAATTGATTTTGTTTATTTATAAATTAAATTGATAAAAATTAGGGTAGATGTTTTGTTCAGATAAACAACAATATTTTGAATGATTCAAAATTATCTTAGGGGCTTCTTTTCCTTTAAAAAACCACAGTTCCTGTTATCATGGAACAATCATGGCTACAGACTTTCCAGGAACAAACTGACTGGATGGGAGAAAAAGATCATCAGCTTACAAAAGTTCGTAGCACCACTTTTCCTTCCAAGCAAAATCACACTTAGGTTGGCTTCCCATCAAGCTCAGAGTGGGATTGTCACAGTCTTTCAGCTAAAACTCTTCCCCAGCTGTTGTCTTCAGTCTGGGGCACACCCTCTTCTCCTGCACCCAGCACTGTGCTGCTGCTGCCCAACAGCGCAGTGACTTTGTCATCAAACATTAACACGTGGTTAATAATGTAAGTTTAGCACTCTCAGTCTCATGGTCCCTTCTGAGGAGGAGAGAGGAAAGTGCACAGCTGCATTTCCCCAGGCAGGAATGCTGCCTCACTGCAGCATCCTGCAGCAGGGGCACTTGAGGACGGTGCAGCGCCTTTGCAGAGCTGCAATTCCTGGCAAGTAGTGTGGTGCTTTTGTAGGTGCTCTTTCTGGACAGCACTGATCTATGGAGAAAGTCTCTGTGGAAATCAGCCCCAAATATCCTCACAGTGCAGCAGAACAGACCTAAACTGCTGGACAAGCAGAAGGTACAACAGGGAATTGGTGTAAACATTAAGCCAACATAAAAACCATACAGTGCTTCTGGAGAACTCCTTAAATGTACCACCTTGTGCCTTCCTTCAGGTGGAATTTATATTGCTAGATACTCCAGCTGTTGGCACATCAGGAACCACCTAGTTTAGGACCATACCCTGGGGCACAAAGCTTAACCTGGGTTGAATGATCCCAACCCAACAAAGTCACTTGGTACCTCCAAGAGTGCCAGGTTGAAATCACGCTGAAATCACACTGCTCTTAAGGTCCAAACCTTCCTAATGGTGTTCCAGAAGAGTGGGAGGCTCATCCTGAGCAGCAAACCCCTTCCCCACACAGCTGACACAGGGAGGAGCATCCTGTGGCTCGTTTTAGTTTTTTCCTCCACTACTAAGAAAACCTTGCAGACTTTCTGCAGCCAGATATTTATTTAGAAGTATACTGAATTTTTCTCTAACATGAAAGAAAGACATTTTTCATATTTAGCATTCCTTCTATTCCTTAGGTTCAAAGCACTACTTAACAGTTTATTGTGTTCACTGTTACTCCTAGAAACAAGGGAAAAATGTAAAAGATTTATTAATTTTTTAAAACATGCTTTGGGTAAAGAGAAATAAAATAAGCTTTGCAACAGTTTTCTCAATCCTTACCACATTCAGCATGCACATTTCTGGATGAGAAAAGGGCCATGGAGCCAGGCAAAACAAGCTGTAGGATGAATAGAAAAACCCCAAAAGCCCAAATGGAAGCAGCCTGTCTTGTGGGCCCAGACAGCCCATGCAGGCCTGGGAGATAGAAAAGACAGCTCTTGACCCCAACTGTGACAGATTTTTGCTGGTTCTAGCCCAACATGTTTGGCAAATTTACAACAAGATCTGTGCATCTTTGTGAAGGATATGGAGTAAGCAGCCAGCACCTGGCAGACCACAGTCTCTCCTGCAGCAGGGAATGACATATGCCATGAACATTTCTAGGGCAGTTTAAACTGCAGCTGCTTCTTTAAACACTCACCCATTGGCCTGCAGGAGCAGGGGGTGTTGAACAGGCAGGCTGGGGGTCCCACCCTGCTGCTAAGATTGACTGTACTCACCCCAGAGCAGCTCTGGCTGTTGCCACCTCTTCTCCCTTGCCCCTGGAGCTTGCATGTCAACCTCATTTTCTCCAGGGAAGGAGTTGAGATATCCAGGCTGGTAGCGTTGGTGTCACTTTGCTAAAATGAGAGAGATTTGGTGAAGATGAAGCACACTTGAATTTCAGATGCTTGAAGTTCATTCTTTTTTGGCCACTGTTGGTTTTACTCTTTTCTACCTTAGACTTCAGCAAAGATGCCACATTCAAAATCTGTAGCCTCAATTCAGCTGAACCAGCTTTTTTATCTATAGGGACATGAGGTGAGCTTCTCTAGCACATTAAGTATCAATTTATAGAAGTATCATTTATGCCATAGGCATATTTTCCAAAATTGACAAGAGTTTAATTTTAATCTTTTGATGTCCAAGTTCTAATTTTGTTGCCTTCCAGCTCATCTAAAAGTGACAGTGTGGAGCTGTACAGGTGCTGATGGCAACCAGAGAACTCAGAGAATGCTCAGACCTCACTGCTTTCTCTGCTGGGGAAGTGCAGCTGATTTATTGCTTCAGCTGTGTAGCACTCAGAGCCTGCTGCAACTCCTTAGCTCGTGGCTGTTTATTCCTTTGCAACTTAGTCCAGTTCACAATTACAGCCTGTGGTGTATTTTATGAACTGCAGTGCGCTGGACAATTCCAAATTGATTTACAGGCAGCAACTCTAGCATCTATTAATACCTTATTGATTCTTCTCTCTGTATCTCTCTGTGATCTCTCATGGATTCATCAGATTTAGATCAGTTTAATCAGGCTGGTATCATTCTCATCTTTAAAGACAAAGCATGGTGTTCTCACTTGATGGAGCTGGGAGTTCACTGTTCAACAAAGAAGTAAATCCAATGCCCTCTTGCACACTCGAGTTTTAACATGTATTTTGAAGCCTTCATGTGTTTTTCTTTTTAAGCCCTTCACAGTTTCTGCCCTGCAACCCTTAATTCTTTGCCTGCTCCCTTCTCTACCCTTCTCTACCTTGCTGAGAGCTTTCCAACAAGCTAGTGCATGCCACCCGCCTGGAGCCAAGGTTTCTCCCTTGCCTTTTCCTCCTTGGTTGTTAATGGTCTGGTGGGCATCATTCTTTATTTAATTAATTTTTCATTAACACCTGTTGTGATTAAACATAATCCCTGTGAAGAACAAAAGCCTCTTCCATACTTTTTGTCACAAATAATGCTGAGAAGGAAATTGGCTAAACTAAAGTGTGGCCATGACTGTGGAAAGTGGCAATTTCTAGCAGGTGACTTGGTCCCTGCTTTTGCTTAGCTGTGCCAGTGCCCTGCTTGCCACAGATGTGGAGACCCTTCCAGCACAGGGCTCTTTGTGTTCTTTGCCAGGAAGCACAGAAAAGCCTGTGGTTTTCTTTTAAAAGCATGCTATTGATTTCTGATTGATGCCTGCTTGAAATGCCACACAAGGGAGCTGAAACAGCACAGACCTTGCCACGCTCTCAGCACTTGCACTACTTGGGAAGCTTTAGAGCAACACAGAAGTCCTGTGCCAGCTGCATGTTTTGGCTGGTGCTAAGGTTCCCCTTGCATTTATCATGTGGGCATGTCTTAAATGTACCTCATTTTGCACTCGTCCGGGGAACTTCATCTCCCCTGTTGGGGCCCCAGTGTATCCCTTAGGGTGAATCCTTGGCATGAGGCCGATGCTCAGTGTTTGGACACATGGATCAAACCACCTACTTTTGCTGTAACTGCAAGGTTGTGCAGCATTAGAGGTCACTTCAAAAATGTGGCCTCTCATGTTCAGCACTGTTAGTGCAGGGAATAACGATAGCTGTCCCTGGATGCTGCCATTTCTTCTCATATGTGAAACAAATAATATTACTTTTACCTGAAGCAACATTTCAAAGGAGGAACTTAGGCACAGCAATTTCCTTGGAAACAAGTTAGCAGATGCAAGGACAGGCCAGGTGTTATAACAGGCTTAATATTCTGGGTGTGGATCTGCAAGTGCTGCCTACAAGCATCCTTCCTCTTCCAGGAGGATTAGCATAGGGGATTATGGAGAATCTTTGAAGAGATTGGCATATGCCCAAATGGTCACACACTGCAGCTTCCCAAGCTCGTGGGGGCAGGGAGGAGAAAGCAAGTGCAGGGGAGAAACAGATCCTGCTCAGCAATTGCCAGTGGAGAGAACACACAGTGGCTTTAGCTCTCACAGGGACTCATAATTCAAGATCAGCGTATTTGCTGAGCTCATCAGTGATAGCGTTTTATCAGCACAACTCCCAATGTGTATCCCAGTGTTATCATATTTGGAAACTCAGCCTCTCATCTGAGACACAAAGCAGAAGTGCTGCTTGCGTGTGATCAGAAGTGGTCCTCAAGCACTTGTAAATGCCTCAATTACAATGTCAAATTCTGCCCCTTGGCCAGTTTCTCTCAACTCTGCACACACACAAGTCATTACAGCTTTGCAGTTAAAGTACTGCACTCACCACAGACACTGTGGTTTCCACATCCTGTTGTTCCCTGGTGCAGGCTTCCTTCCATCCTGTTACTTCTTCACAGGCTTTCCCCCATTTCCTCCCCAGTCAGACCTGTGGTTTTGCAGGCATCCCCACCCATTATGTCAGAAGCTGCACAATCCCAGGTCTTTCTGACTCTCTCCCAAAACCTTCACTGAAAACCATTTTGCTTACCAGTGTGTCTGCAGATCTGACCCATCCTGCTGTCTGTCCCCAGTACATGCTTCGTCTGTCACAGGCTCAGCCTTGCAAGGCAAAGAGCAGCCTGGCTGCAGTGCAAAGGAAAAGGACCCACTCTCACCCACTTCTCCAGATGCATCTTCCATCCCAGTGCACACAGCAGCCTGGCACATACTGCAAGTGTGCATGAAGAATTAGGTTATTTTCTTTGAGAACTTGTTTATTCCAGTTTCCAGACTTTCAGGCAGAGCTTTGCATGTGTTGTTCTCTGTGCCTGTCAAACTGCTGTGCAGTGAAGTGCCTTGCCTCAGATCTGTCTCTTGCCCACCAGAGCAGAAGCAGTATAGAAGTACTAATAGGACATATCTTACATAGGAGGCAAACAGCTCCACTCCCATCAGCAAAAAGCTGTTAGCAAAGCCAAAGCATGTCAATAATCAGAGTCCACCTAATACACACACAGTCATAAGCTGTGTAAAAGGAGCTGGTTTAAAACTACATGGTTTAAGCTGCAAAGTGCAATGTTTTCCTATCTGTAGCAGAGCCCACAGGTGGTGCTGATGCCTCTCACACCTCCAGCACATGTGGAGAACACTGCCTGCTGGGTGGGCAGCAGATCATACCTGTACATATTGCACAAGGCAATGCCTGGCAGAATGAGCTGAGTGAAGATGACACACACACGCGGCTGTGAATTACAAAACTCTCTGGAAGGATGCTGGGCACCAGGATTACTCTGGTCTATTCCTGGCTCTGGCAGCAGACTCTTAATGGGTACAGCCATGATTAGAAACAGGATAAGCAGGAGCCTACAGCTGAAAGGGCTGCCTCTGGGGAGCCACCATGGGGAATTTGAGGCTGTTCTGCAAGCCATACCTCCCACCCTAAAACCTGTCCTGCTGAAGAGAGAGAGGAAGGCTATTTACACACCTTACAGGAATGGAGATGCAGCCAGGAAAGTCAGAATACCTCAGCTCTGTCTTGCCTTTCCCTGTCTGTAGGTGGCTGCACAGGGAACCAGATGACAAGTTGGGTAGAAACATTGATTTAGAAACAGAGACTAGTGCAAGGTAGAGTAGCATCATCTCTGCTCCAAAAGTTCCTCACTCAGTATTGGAAAAAAACCCCAACTGCTACTGTGTACCAAAGAAAAAAAGCAACATCATCCAAACCAGGCTTTATTTTCTGGTTGCAGACATGTACCCCAGAGCTGAAGATTCAGGATCGCATTCCCTGATACCTGGGTTTCCCCCTGGCCCCTCATGGGGTTGTTCAGGTGCAATTGGCCAGGCAGGAGCTGCAAGGTGGGATTCAGAGAGCTCCCTGACTACCTCCTGTCTCCTCAGCCTGGGATCTGCAGGGGCAGCAGGGCAAGTTGTAAACACGCAGCTCCTAATAAAAGCCTTTAGCTGAGGCTGCTCTTGCCCACAGAAAGAGAGCCTGACTGGCTGCATTGGTGCATTTGCTTTAGCACAGGAGCCAGCGGTGCAGCAGCCTGTTCCGGGTGGCACCTGGGGTTTGTCACTGCTCACAGCCTGGTCACGCTGATAAATGAGAAGGCCATCAGCAGTTTATCCCAGTAAGTGATACTTGGCATAAAAGAGCCAAATGCCAATCGATCCTTTCTTAGGAATCCGCCCTAGAAGAGGGCAGCTGCGAAGCTGGAAGGTGTCGGGTACCAAGGCTGCTCCTGGCAAGGGGCAGAGCCGCGGCAGGCAGGAGGCGGTGGTACCCACCAGGCACCCCGGGAGGCCTTCCCGGGGAAGCAGTTTTGTTAAGCGCGAGAGAGGGGCAGCGGAGGTTTTGGGATAGGAGCAGCTTTGGAAGCTCTTCCGTGCCGCCCGACACCAGGTGGTGCTGTGGAAAGCAGCGGCGTCCCGAACACGGGCCGGCACCGGGAGCACGGAGGGGCCCCTGTCCCCAGACAAGCACAGTCCGCAGCTTCGCCGTGCGACCCTGGCTCTTCCTTGTCGCATCCACGCCTGCTGCAGGTAGCGACTGGGGACCTTCCTCCCCGCTGCCGGGATGGCACAGCAGCACGGAGGCAGCGATATTTCAGTAATGGAACAGCTGCACGAAGCCTTTCCTTAGCTTCTAGAGCAGGCCGGCGGCTTTACATCACCAGGGGAAGCCTTCACACTCGTCTCATTATAAACCTGGAGTACATCCTTCACGCTGCCTTTTCCCAGTTTTATTTGGGGATTTTCTGTATCAACCCCACGAGGAATCCTGTGAACCTTCCCTCCCCCATCGGCAGCTCTGTTCTCTCTCGTTCTCCCCTGTCCCGGGGGCTCACATCAGCTCCAGGAGCTCCAGGCAAGGACAGCAGAGGCCGGGGCTGCAGGCTGGTACCTGTGATCCGTCTGCGAGACTGTGGGCCGGGGAGATAGCAACTCTCCGAGCCCCCTGCCAACCCAAGCCGTGCAGCGCTCCACTCCCAGCCAAAGTGGAAAGGCTTCCAGGCTGACATTTTACCTGCATTTTTCCTTCCTGGGACTATGAAATAGATACAAGAAAATTTCAACTGGGCAAGCTTGTGCCAAGCTCAGAGTGAAGGCACCACAAGACAGGCAGAGCTACTGCGCTCAAAGCCCACAACAATAACATGCCATGAGCAGTTCTGCAAAGCCCCTGTTTCCTGCAGCCAGAGGGAGAACTTTGTGCTTTGGAAGGTAGCATCTCAAATTAACATTGCTCCTGTGCTTCCCAATGGTGTGGCCTATTGCAACTCTGGCGCAAAACCAGAGACGATATTAGAACTTGTCAGCTATTCCTTGATGTTTGCCCATCCCAATCTGAAATGAGAATTGTTTGAAACCCAGGGGATTGCACAGGATTCTCTTCATTATGACAAAATGACAGGGGAAGAGAGACAGGGTTCCTCCAACCTGACATTGTCCTTCTGCTTCTGAACTATTGCTTCCAAAATCCTCCCCACAGCAGCAATTCCCCATTCCACCATTCTATAACTCTTGCTCAGAGTCTGAAATTACATATAAAAAAACCAACCCACAACACAATTTCCAGAAGCTAAAGAGGTCCTTCAGGTTCATCTGTCTGGAGATATATTTCAAGAGGCTTATAAGAATTTTCTAATATCTCTTCATTCCCCTTATACTTTTCCAGCCTCACTCATGACCTGAATGAACAAAAATTTTTAAATTGAAGAAAAATCCCCCAAGGAAGTGAGATAGATATTTTTATATTACATGCACATATATAATGTATATTTATAAATTATATATTATTTATGTATACATTTGAAAGGTCAACAGTGTTTAAATGTACATATTTATATTCATGAATATATGCACAGATATACATAAAAGGTCAACAGTATGATTAAAGAAAGTGTCTAAATTTTTAGCTTTTTTTTTTCTATTTTTAGATTTTTTTTTCATTACTCTCTTCTGCAGGTTTTATAGGCTTACCTGCAGAAATCCTCCAGCTTTGGAGAAAATCCCCACGGAGTCTTTTTCCACCAAGCCTGGTAAATTCAACAACATTCTTCATCATGGAATGTTTGTCATCTAATTGTGGGGGGGATGAGTGGGGTGGGACAGGGACAACCATACACATGACACAACTGCAGATTATAGTATGATCTTGTACAAACTGCCCTAATTGAATGAACTAAAGGGCTTGTGTGAAACCAATCAGGGAAAGAAAAAAAAGTGAGTGGATAACAGATGGCCCACAGATAGGGGGAAGCTATGAAATGAGCTCAACTGGACTAAGTCATTAGAGGCTTCCAAACAAACAGGCAAAAATAGCTGCTGCTAAATACTGGAATCGTTATCAAAGATAAAATTATATCTGTAAATGACACAATGTTTCTGCTAAAAGCAAGGTTAAAAAGTACAACCTCCTTCTTGTGCAAATTTACCATGAGTGCCTTTATGAAAAGCATGCATTCCTGTTCAAGCACCAAGAGTGAGTTTTTGTAACATTATTATGATCTGTCAGCACAGGGGTGAAAACAAGAAATGCTTGGTTTGTTCTTATTAGAAGGTAGGAAAATCTGGTTTCAGCTCATGTTACTTGTATTCCTGTGTGCACACCCCATCTGAAGGTTAAGGCCCTGATCTAGCAAAGCAGAAATGCACACTCAGCTTCCAGCAGACCTGGCTTTATAGTTCAAATCAATGGGAAGAACCACACACTAACAGCAGATGCTGGAGCACACCTGGGTGCAGCCCACCAAGTTCTTATGTCCCAAGATTCTCAGCAGAGTTTTGAGCTACACGAGCTACCAAGAACAAAAGCAGGACTCAGCTATGACTGATTGTGGTGGAGGACACAACTTTTAAATGAAGTTTGTAGTCACAGCTTTTCCCTCCTACTGTCAGTGTAGGACAGTCAGGGCAAAATGCCAAGTCTTGAATTCTCTTCTTGTTGAAATTTTTACCAGTTTCCTAAGGATGTGAGGTTAATGTCATGCTATTCAGTATATCACTGGTTTTACCTCCTTCCCACAAATATACCAGAGACAGAATTGGAAGTTGAGAAACTGGAGGAACAGAGAGCAAAAATTTTATGAAATTTTGTCAAGACAAGTAAAAACCACTGCCCTTGGGCAGGAATAATTAATTTCAGGAGTACAAATCAGGACTAAATAGTTAGGAAGTGTTGGAGAACGGATTCTGGGATTTATAGTGGACCATGAGCTGAACACAAGCCTGTGGCAGACTGCTGTGCAATACAGGACCATGTAAACTGGAGATGAATGAACAAGACTGACAAGTAATCCTGCAAGTATTTCTTGCATTCTGTTGAGCACTTTAAGGCCTCTGCAGGAGATATAAGCCTAGATTGAGCACTGTTTTCAAAAACAAAAGGGATCCATAATAAACTGAAATCAGAGAGGCTTTGGAAACTCCAGTGCTAGAAACTTTTAAGTACAATTTAGCTCAATACTGAACTTTTATCAGTAATGTTTTTTTCTGCCAGGCAGATGATATCATGGAGTTCATGATACCTCATGACCAACCAACAGGGTGACAACATTCTAAGCTATGCATGGAAATTCTTGCTTTTAGCTGGTAGTCAGAGGGCATTGTCTTTGTAGCTCTGTGTTTCAGCTGCAGCACAGTGTTATCCAGGTAACTAGCACCACTGTGCTTATTTTAAGGAGGTCAGAGAATCCCTTAACTTAAAAAGAAAAAAATCTCAAGTGAGGTTAAAAAGCAAAGTGGCCAAAAAAAATATCTTTTAGAAATTTGAGAGCTGCATCACAGAATAAACTTCTGGAGGGGATGGTGTGGGGGGGAAAAGCAATGCTTTAAATCACTTGGGTAGGATTTTTTTTTAGTGGAAAGCCTTTAAAGGGTAACAGAATGCATGTGGCTGACCACTGTCTGTTCTCCTTTCTCTATTTCACATATGATTTGTTACAATAAGGAAGATGCTGTGCTGCTCCTCTGTGCAGGCATCGATGACAGGGTTCCTCAATCCTCTGCAAAATACTGTAAGTGAAATGCAAAGAAGCAGCAACATGGATTAACCAATGAGATTATGCCCTTGGGGAAGGGTCATGGGAGATCAGGGACATGCCTACCTGACTGTGCATTGCTAAAGAAGACTGCCACAAAACCATCAAAATGGTTTCTTAACAACATGCCGGCCAAGTCACTCACCGATAGGCTTAACTTTACCCATCTAATCTTCATAGCAGGAAAGAAAATATGACAGCAATTAATATTACTTGACAAATGGAGAGGAAATGCAGAGAGACAGCAGGGTGTGCTGGCAGCAGTGATGAAGGTGGGCAGCAGAGCTGGGATCAGAATTCAGTCTGACCTGAGTGGAACTCCCCTGGGGGGCATTGCCTCAGGTGCAGGTGGGTTATACCTCCCTTTGCAGCTCTGAGTAAAACCACCATGAGTGCCTGTAAAAAACACATGCTTTTTCAGTTCTTGGCCAACATTTACCACCAACATAGACAATAAATATCCTTATCACTTTTGCAAATGAGTCATTCATTACATACAGAGTTAAAGTGCTGTCAAAGTCTATTCCTCCCATGCTGCTCCACACAGAGTGGCACTCTGGCTATCTCACACTAAAAAGGAGATATTTTGGTAGCAAATGAGACTGGGTGAACTGACTTAGGGAAATGAGAAAACCAGTCAGAGAAGAAAGCAAAATATTGCACAGTACAAGTAGTACTCAGATCTTGTCTCCTACATATTTAGCAGTACAAATAACTTCCAAGTTATGAAAGAGAGGAAAAAGTCAATGTAAGAAAGAATATTTTTATCCCTGTTCATATATATGTGCATAGAAAGAATGAGATACAACATCACCATGTAGTACAAAGTAAATTGCAGTAGATTTTTCAGAGGTAACAGAGATTGGTATTATACCTACACTTTTATGAAAAGACCATGGAGGAACCAACTGTTTCACCATTCATCATGCTCATCTTCACTCTTTGTTTTCTTTTGAATGCACATAGTTTAAGCTACTATGTATGTTGCTTTGTATACTTTTCACTGGTCATGTTGGAAAGAAACTTGCCCTGGAATTATTATCTCACCTGTAAATAGCACAAGGAATACAAAAATTTTGCACTTTTAAAGCTGTGATGACCAAGGTGATGGCTTTTTCTAAATTGCTGCTTTAATGGCTTACCTATTTCAAAATACATTTAACTTTTTGCTATCTAAGTTTTGAAACTCCTTACTTGCCAGCTGAAAATAAAGCAGACTGTGGGTTGAGGCAGGTGGCAGATGGACAGAGAAGAAGAACTGCCATCCCTCAACAGGCTACACCCACGCTTGCTAGAGAATCAGTTTCCTCAAAGCACAGTCCTAATTTAGGTTAGCTGGCAGCAATTCAGTTTTGAAGAAGTCTTATGATACCCAATGTTAAAAGAAAGAGTCATTAAAGATGTGTTGTTGCATCTCATGCACCTCTAGAACAGCAAAAACCTGTTAGTGATAGATTAACAAAAAACTCTGTGAGAAATAAAGACACTGATTTTCTCTCCTCACATGTCTTATGTTTTAAGCTATGTACATTCAGAGCTAGTGGAAAATCCCACAGAGTAATTTTTATTTTCACATGATAGCTGCATGAGAGTTAGTGTGGTGGAAATACCATTTACTGAAGTCACATTTTCCTGGGGGGGGAGGAAAGAAAAATGTCCAAGTAATCTCTTTTAAAAGAAGAAGAAAATAAGTAAACAGGGTGGACTTTTGAGTGATGAAAGATGGGGATTCCCAAGGGGTATTGTAATTGGTGCTATCTGCAGCAGCAGCAATAAATAGAGTTTATTCTTCCATGTCATAAACTATTTGATTAGACATCCAGGAAAGAAAGTTTCTTGTGCATATGTGCCCTGTATCCCAAAATACACAAGGAAGTGCTCATGGTTCTTGTGGGACTTGACTGCACAGTTTTCACACAGGCAGGAAAACAAAGGAGTGAAGGACCACGAGGCTGGGCCATAAACAGCACTGCTGAACAGGGACTACTTTGGTTTTGTCTGCCACTGAAAGCCCTGAAAGACACCATCCTCACTGGCTCACTCTTTGTCCTTTCCAAGGGAGGCTTCATTCAGCTGGGGTCAAGCTGGAGTGGCAGTCTAGCAAAGTGCAATTGCAAATTTAAAACCTGACAAATAAAACATCAGGTCACACATGACAAAATTCTACTGCCACCAGCCTGTTAGCATAAAAGAATGCAGAGTGCTGGGCCTCCAAAAGCATTAGCCACTATGAACAAACAAAATGCATGACTTCTCTTAGACATTTATCCTGCAGTAAAGTTGGTACAACTAAATTATGATAATCATTTGCTGATGACAGTTTTTGGACTACTAGTAAGGTCAATATTTTAGGGGCTTCTATCTGTCCAGTCAGAGGGCAGAAACTACAGGCACTTTTGGTGAGTTGCTCATTTCTCTGTACTCAGTGTGGTTGCTGGCTGTAAATAACTGTTTCATATTAAGGGAAAGGAAAACCTTCTGGGATTTACAGAGGCTCACCACAACAGTGTTCACTTGGCAATCACTGTGAGTTATGGGAGCTGCCCTACACTGCCCTGCACTTCCTAAAGTGAAAGCTGTTTCAACTTAACAAGAAAATAAGACTTACTAGCTAAATAAAAAAATTAAAAAAAAAAAAAAAAGAGCAGTGGATCCTCCCAGGCAATTTTCAGTTCTGCTCTAGGAAAACCATAGCCTGTGACTGACTCCTCTCATGCATCTGACTGCATTGGAAGTGATACAGATTAAGAAATGCACTCATATACTGCAAATTACAGGACCAGAACCTTAAATTCTCCAGGATAGAATGCCCTTTTTAGCAGGAGTTATATACAATATATAATAAAAATTCAAGGGATATTATAAAATAGCCTATTATGCCTACTCATTATTATTATGATCACATTACAGTATTAATAATAATTTACTTTATGCCAAAATTTCTCCAAAAGCATCTAGGTTGTTAAAGTTCCTAGGAAGTTTTATTTTGCCATCCTAATTCCTGGCACAAAAATAGAACACTAAAACCCTGTTGAAAAGCAAGTCAAAACAAACACAGAAAACACCCCCAAACACTAGCCTTCTTCATCCTCTTACTAAAAGGCACTTTCTTGGGGGAGCCTAATTATTTAGCAAGCAGTTTAATTCACCTCATCAACCCACTCTGCTTGGTCCCTCTTCTGCAGCTGGTTGCCCAGGGCTGCCGTGCCTGCTCCCAAACTGCCAGCTCCACACAGCCTCAGTATCCACAGCATCTGGAGCTATGGTTTTCCCTGCTCAGTGCCAGCCACCAGCCCTGCAAAGCTCCTGCACAGCTCCCAGCACATCACTCATCCAAAGCGTTGCCAGGCATTGGACAGGTACAAGTGGGGGGCTGCTCCTGTCGTTCTGGATGCAGCCACGTGGTTCTGCATGGTGGCAGGGGAGAATTGTGTGCCTGCACCCTCCTCTGTCAGTTCAGCTCAGGAAACAGGACTTGACCTGTTTTAGTGGCTTCACAGATGTTGCTTGTGGTTCTCAATGCACAGCAGCACTCCTTCCTTTCACCTCATCACATATGAGCATGCAAACCCCGACTGGAGCCCTCAGCTTCCCAGATGTCCAAATCTGGGACAACTTCCCAAACATCCAAAGGATTATATTTAGGCAAGCATTTTGAGCCCCCCATCCCCAAGCACAAAGTAAAAGGGTGGATTAGGCAAAGGATTGCCTTTCAAAGAGAAACTGTGGTTTGAAACAGGGTAAGTATTGGGACTCCAAATTAATACCCAAGCTGGACATAAATGCCTTTTCTAACCCACTGCACTGTATTCTATTCCTAAACACATTGCAAAAATTATGGAGAGGAAAAAATGCTTGAACCGGCCATTATAGACTGTTAAGCATAGTTTAACAAGACAGTATTATGTTTAAAAGACAACCAGAGTCCTATGAAAGAATCAAGGGAGACATTAACAGCACCAGAAAGAAAACTTGCTGCTGTGGAAATTGGTGATTAACAATATGGCAATACTGCAGCAGTTCAACCAAACAACCCAATTTGACTGTCAGTCTGCTGGTTGTGACCATTTTCAGGATGTGGCTGGTTGTAATAACTGGGGTTTTTTAACACTATAAGTTAAATACTAATCACTCTTAATATTGGTAAAGAAATATCATACCTCAAATAATAAAAATAAATTGTTTAAATGTTTAAGATTAATTAGTTACATTTTCAATAGTATCCTTAAATAAATCTTTTATGTTATTTTTACATAAAAGCATGTTAAATGGCAGTGATCAGAACATTTGTTCAAGCTTAGTAAATAACAAGTGGGCTTGATTAAAGTGAGGATTTCAACAAGTACTTTTTAATCAGAAACTTCATGTCAATTGTTTAAATACATCAAAGATCAGGAGAAATGGAGATTTACTGATTAGCTTATTAGCAACATTCAAACCTTGCCTGTGTTGATGTTACAAGCTTTGCTTTGGTAGATTAAAAAAATGCTTGACTCCTAATCCAGACATTATTTTTTTGAGGAACTTTCAGGAAAGGGGGGCTTGTAACGAGTGGATAGGTTTTATCTATATTTCTGAAAAGAAGATGAATATATTATATGACCTGAGGAGTGCATTATCCTGCAAGTTGCTTCACTTTCCTCAAAGACACTGAATAAAACTTTTATTTACAATGCAGGTTATTTCATCAATATCTGCAAAAAAAAAAAAATCTTCAGTAGATCACTCAAGCACAATTTCTTTCTTCTTTAGAAAGATTTTGGATATGAAACTAAACTTAAAACAGATAAAAATGTGTAATTTTGCTTCTGGAGCAAGTATATTTTTCTGACATGGCTCCATTTGCTGATATTGGCCCCAGGTGTCAGCCGAAAATTAAAGTAAACTCACTGTACCACTGACAATATGGCCACCTCTATTTTTAGGCTGACTGTGTGCACAGCCAGCATTCTCAGTTAGCCATACAAGGTAGCCTCCTTTCCAGCTGCTGAATTAATTAAAATTGCACATGTACCACCCTAAGATAGAGTTCATCCTCTTCTAACCACAGCCAGACCACTGGGGCTGCTGAGTGGCTGCCCATCTGATGTGGTGTGGCCATCCATAGCATGTTACATGGGAGGCTGCACCTCTGGGTTTGTCTCTGAGCTTGTGCCATAATCAGGGAAAGGTTTTTTAAATACTCTGAGGACTGTTTTTCAGACACGCTCTTCTCTACAATTAATGGGTTCAGACAGCTCCATCTGTAATGAGCATATTCTCATTAGAGTATTGTCTCAAGGTACCACTCTGCAAATTTACTTTTCTGATGCAGTGAAAAACTTGAAGTGAAATCAAAAAGTGAACTATCACAGTAATATTTAGACATTTCTAGTGTTGCCATCAGAAAGCCCTGTGGCAATAATAGGGAGAATCACAGAAGAGCTGAGACTGAAAGGGACCTCTGAGGATAATTTCATCCAACTTTTCCCCACCCCTATCAAGACAGGATCAGCTAGACACAGCGGGCCAGGACTATTTCCAAGCAGCTTTTGAATATCTCCAGGAACTCCACCACCTCTCTGGGCAACCTCTGCCAGCACTCAGCCATCCTCACAGTTAAAATGTGCTTTCTGATTTTCAGAGGAAACATACTGTGTTTCAGTTTTTATGCTTTGCTCTGACTCTCTCTCCAGGCACCACTGTAAAAAGTCTCACTTCATCTTAACAAATCTTCCTCCAGGTATTTATATACACATACTGATAAGTTCAACTATGAGCCTTCTCCCCTCCAGGCTGAAGAGTCCCAGCTCACTCAGCCTTTCCTAAGAGATGCTCTAGCCCATCATCTTTGTACCTGGATCTTATATGGACTTTCTCCAGTGCATCAATGTCTCATCCCTCTTACACTGAGGAGCTCAGACCAACAGCGTGCCAGGTGTGGCCTCACCAGTGTGGAGCAGATGGGAAGAACCACCTCCCTTGGTCTGCAGAGGAGAGTGGCCAGAGGGTTGGAGGAGTTTCAGCACTCCCTCCATGGCACCCCCAGTCATGGCACAGGCAGCAGACTGCTCTAGGTGATGGTCAGATCGGCACATGGCTGCCTGTGTCCCCTGCAGCAGGGAAGTGCCTGTTTGCACGGCCTCACCATTTCTTCCCCATAGTCTTGCATGGCTTAGGGTCAGATGGAGCAGATTCTTTGCCTGAAAGCATACCTGGCTCCTCATCAGCTTTGAGGGCAGGGAATGCATCTCCCAGTTTTAAGAGCTTAGATGGAGCCAGGAACATTTCCTAAATGATAGGAGTCATGAACTTCCATCCTTCCCATTCTCCAGCAGTTACACTCACCTCAATATTAGTGGTGGATACTGCCTGCTTCTTTGCTGCAGTTGCAGTCTAGGTTTCTTCACTCTACTGAGAGGAACCTTTCCTTATTTTTTTCTTTTCATAAAAATACTCATCTATCTCCTTTTTTGGCCTCTCTGATGCTGCACAGCTTGCTCACTCCCACCTGTAACTCCTCCATTTGGTTTGCACATCTTCCAAGATAGCACACATCTGGCAGGACAGCAGGCCATATCTCAGGCATGAGAGAGAAGCTTCAGGTACTCCCCTCAGCCCAGGGCCTGGAGGCCTTCATCTGCTATCCAGAGTCTGCCTCAGGCCACTGCCCTGGCAGGAACAGCTGCTCCAACACCTGCCAGGCAGGCTGCCCTGCGACTCATCACTACCAGAGCTGAGACTGTCACAACACTAAAAATCCCACAGAAGACCCCCTCCCTTGTGGTCTGCTGCACAGACTGCTGCCTTGGGGCTGTGCTCCAAACCAGGGCTCTCATATAGTCCTCACCTGAGCCTTGGCTAAATGTGCTTCACCCTTCTAAGGGCAGCCAGCTGCCACAAGGGCTCCAGGCATGCTGGGTTAAGGGCAGCTCATCATGATCATTAGAAGCTTCTAGAAATTCCTTGCACCCAGCCCTGGTAGCTCCCCTTCCCTTGCTCTTGTCTGACAGCAGCAGGCACTCTCTAGTGTCCCAGTGTTTCCCAGGTGTATCCAATGATGCTTGGACCTTACCCCTGGAAGGTCCAGAAGCTCCCAAAACAGAATGCAGAGACTGCAGCCCAAACTATTGGCTGCACCCAAGTGTGCATTTAATCTGTAAATAGCCTTCAATTTTATTGTGTCTATATATGAATAAATTTCCAGTCTTCCTTTGTATTTGAGATGTTAGCAGCCTAAATGACTGATTGGTCTCCCTGATGTGTTTGACTGTTTATTGTTGGAGCTGAATCCTGGAGAGTCTGTCTGAGCTCCAAGATGGCTGAGTATGGAAAAGGTGAAACTCCAGGGAGTTTAGACATAGAGGCATCAGAATAGCTGCATGGTATCAGACCAGTGGTCCACCTGAGAGTGTCCCACACTGGATACCTAGGTGCTTCCCCAGTCTCCAGGGGTCTGTGTAGCACAGAGGGACTCCTTAACTCCCTTCATAAACTCTCTGCCAAACCACAGATTCAGGCTGAGGTGAGTTAGGATTTACTCATAAATTCAGCTTCTTTGAACATGTGAATTACTCAGGGTTTACTGACAGCCATTAAACCCAAGTGAGTTAAATACCTCAAAGTTAAATAGTTAAAAGAGCTATCCTCAGGATATTTAATTAAAAATAGGCTCCTGACCAAAGGTATTTCATCAGATTATCTTTCATGAAAGCATTACTGTGAAAGGATATAATTGCTTGGGAAAGACATCACATAGCATGTTCTTCTATTATAAAAACCCTTTTTCTTCACATTCCAGGTATTCTGCCAAGAAACAGAGGACCATACCTGTGTATGTTTTTTTCTCTCTGTGTATTGTTTTAAGATTATTTGACAAGAGTTTGCAAAAAATCATTTTTTACTTCTTTATTAAGCAAAAGTCAAGATCCTGCTTCTCATGGGAGGCTGTTTTGACCAGGTTAGCAGCGAATCATCAGTCATTTTCTTGAAAACAGGGTTAAAAAAACCTCTAACTTATTTTGCATGTCAGAGTTTTTTTTATTTTTATTAACTTTCTTAACTAAAACATTAAAAGCACCATAGAAATGGACCCAAGGCTGCAGCAGGGGAAGAGTGTGTGGAATGTTTCCCCTGATGAGGAAGAAGTATCTGAGACAACATGGGACAAACTGATAGCAGCTTCTTCTTTTTTGGTGCACCTTTTCTGTTCCACATGTAGGTTTCAATGTTGAAGGGATACAAGTAATTGGAAGGGTCTTAGATTACTGCTCATCTAAGGTCTTCAGCAAATTCCCTGGTGTCAGGCTAGCACCATGCTCAGCCCTTCCTCAGAAGAGGCTCTCCAGCTGAGACAAGATCCTGAGAGGGCATGAACGACATGCAAATGCTGAGCTGACCTCCACCTCTGCTACTCAAGGCGAGATACTCATCCTGTAGCAAAGAAACAAATGCCAGGGGATTCAGGAAAACAAGCAGCGAGCAGGAGCACAAGTCATTTATTTAATCTCTTTTTGGCTGGAACTAGGGAACTAGAGCACAGGTCTTCTAAGGAGCAGCTGAGGGAGCTGGGGATGTTTAGCCTGGAGGAAAGGAGGCTCAGGAGGGACCATGTTGCTCTCGACACCTGCCTGAAAGGAGGCTGTAGCCAGGTGGGAGTTGGTCTCTTCTGAAAACTAACAAAGGACAGAATGAGGGGGAACTGCCTTGAGATGCACCAGAAGAGCTTTAGAGTGATTATTAAGAAAAACATAATTCATGGAAAGGGTGGTCAGGCATTTAAACAGGCTGCCCAGGGATGTGGTGAAATCACCATTCCTAGAAGCATTCAAAAAAATGTGTAAATGTGGTGCCTGGGGACATGGTTTAGTGGTGGGCTTTGCAGTCCTGGTTAATGCTTGAACTTGATGATCTTTGAGCTCTCTTCCAACCTAAAGGATTCTGTGATTCTATGGACCAATTCCTCTACACACCTGGACTATTAATTAGCATTCAGTTAAGACAGTTAATTAATACCTCTGAAGCATGTTTAATCTCTTTGTGGTCTAGAATTATTTAGCTTCTTCTCTATGTTACACCAGCATTCCAAGGACTGCTTTACTTTTATTTGATGCACAATTCAAGGCAAATTGTTCTCTCTTTGTACCAAGTGCCATCGACCAGGCTTCACCTCTGGATGCCATGGGTTCTACCACTGCAGATGAACAGTTCAAGTGGTGGGGTGACTTGTGTTTCCTCCAGACTCTTCCTACTGCCATACACTTGTTGAGCAGTTCAAAGGAAAATCAGGCAACTAGGTTTAGAGAGGAAGGGATGAGCATTTCAAAGGAGCATTGTACTGACCTCTCCCCTGGTGCAACCTGTTTGTGTCAGCATCTAATTGCCTCCTTTCTTTGCACTGGTGTCAGCCTGATAAAAGTCATGGTTTGTTTACTTGTTCTTCTATAACTTTCTTTTTGATCAAATAAACAAAACCCAGACCCATCCCTGTTACTCATTTGCCCAAAAATATTAGCAAAGCTATATCTTTTTAAAGTCAAACCCTCACATGGAGAACTGACTCATCATCTGGATTTGAAAAGAAATGTCAGGATTGCTTTTCCATTTTTTCTGACACCCTTCCTCAGTTTTTACTGTCTCTTCCACCTCTTCAGCTTGTGGAAGCTGAATCATGGGTCATGGTCCCTGCACTGATGAGCGGTTCCATCCCCTCTACCACTACCTTATTCTCCAGTGAAACTTGATGCAACTTTTCATAATGAAAAAGGGAATCAGTAACCCAGTTGAAGAGGGGGAATTTTAACCTCTTGGGGAGCATGTCATTTGAGACAATATTTTTGCCAGACAAATAATTAACCTCTATGGAGCATGGAAAGCACAGGAGCACAGGTTGTATGCACTGAAGCCTTGCTAGATGTCAGATACTTTTTTTTTCATCCCTTGGCTTTAGCACATTTTATTTTGTTGAGCCCTCTAATGGTGCTATTCTGAGACCAGTGGGATATCAGGGCTAACACAGCCTTGCCCTAACACAGCCTATGCTGTGAAGAAATAAGATGTCAAGATCTTAGGAGTGGCAAAAGGCACCATTGTGTAGCAGCACACCCCTCCAGTTAGGCCAAAACTGACCTGATCAGAAGAAATAGGGCAATATGCATTCATTGGAAAAAAGTAATTAAGGTGGAATATTTAACACTATGACACTGTCCTAAAATGCTGCTCACATTCAGAGTTGTGGCTGAACTGTCCTGCTGGTAGGAGGCCAGATATCCTGGGTACATGTTCACAACACTCCTGAAGTGGTCTATGCCCACAAGTCATGATGCAAATCTGTTCATAAGTGATTTAGGTGTTTTGTTAAAACCTCTCTGACTCTGTGGGAGCATTTTATACTCTTTTGTTGTGCCCAAAGCACTGAATGCAGATACCAAAAGCAATCAGCTTGGCTGGATGTTGTGATTAAGGCATACAACTCTTACAGGAAGCACACTCTGCTGGCCCTCCAGAGAGCAGTACAGTGGGTAGCCTTGTCACCAGACCTCCCTCCTCTTTGTATCAGTAGCTCTGAGTTCAGCTGTGTTACGTTAACCTTGACTTAATGCATCACCATCACTTGAGTAACAACACAGCTGTAATCAAATACTCAATGTGGTCCTCTTTCTCCTGGAAAGAGATTTTTGCTTTCTTAACTGGCCCCTTGGTGGATATAATTCTGTAAGGGCCTGGAATAATATGTTCTTTGCTAAATTTGCTATATAATAACCTTGGCAACGTTGCATCAGATCAATGTCAGTTTCTCTCAGTTATCCCCCCAAAACAGTTCCTTTGGGCAAACTCTGTCTTTTGTCATTCAGCATTTGACAATGGTAACTTTATTCACCCCACTGAGAAGGAAATACTTTGTTTACTCCATATAAAACAAATATCCCAGAGAATTATTCCTACATTAAGCATCAGGAAAGATGGTAATGAAAGATCTTGTTTCACTGGGCAGCTAATTACACTTGCTGGGGATGACAGCTTAAAGAGTAATGTAAACAAACCCAGTGATGCAGCAATTCCCCTCAGGACATGCCTTGTGTTATTCTGTAGTAAATAAAGTCAGCTGAGACCCTCTTGGCCAAAATGTCATTAGTGACATTAACAAAATGCCAACGCTTGCTGATTTATACAAAATCTGGGGACTCTTCAGAACCAATGTTCTCTGTAAGTATGAAGTCCAACAAAACTGCAGTTTTGTTCAGTTTTTGCAAGTAATTTTGTCATTCACACATGTTAGCCTAAAACAAACAAAAATAATTTCATGATTTGACACCTGATTCAGCACCTGAACTCAGAATGTAACTATCTACACTGGATCAACAGACATCACACTAGAAGGTTGCTAGAAGATAAAAAAATAACCTTTTAAAAGAAAATTAAATTCCATGTGCTTCTACAGGGAATATTTAGTTCACCATCTCTTGTTCCTTCACAGCTCACATGTGTAATCTTTAGCACCTTTTCTCTCTACCCTTTAATGAGTTCTGACCAGCTCAGACCAACAGTAGTGTTCAAATAAGACAGTGTCCAATTGTACAAGAAATATGTAACCATCCTCTTTTGTGCCAATGAGTTCTGCAGCCTTGGTAGAGCTTTAATGCTCAGGCTAACTGCTAACAAGCTGGGTAGGGCTTTTATTCCTGAATTTTGGGTGACCACAATGCAGTAGCTCTATCTGGGCCAGGTGTAGGATCCATCTAATGCTGTTAGTGAACAGCAGTCACACCCAGTGTCCACTGACTCCCTTTGTAAGACTCCAGTGACTGCAGCTGGAGGCCACACAAGTGTCTCAGACGTACATGCAAGAATCTCATGGTGTTTTTTGATATGGACAGAGAGCACCCCACCTCCCTCCCTGCATCAGAAGGGTACAGGAATGCTGTGGGCCTTGTGCCATCCTAAGCTTCATGCAACATGGATTTAGGGAGTTCATCAACATTTAGGGTTGCTCCAAGACAGTATGTAATTCTTAATGCTGACATAGCCTATGCTGTTTGCTTCCCTAAGTTAAATAAAAAATATCCCATCTGCCTCTGCTCTATTATCAATCAAGTGTAGCCACAAGCAATCTAGAAGGATTTGCCACACCTGTCATTGGAGCTGATTTGTGTGCACTACGTGGCAGTAGTAAGAATGTTGCAGATGCCCTGCCCTCAGTAAAACATACATATTTGCAAGCAGAGAAAACTGAACCTCAGAGCAAATTTCCAGGTCTTTAAATTCCTGCTCTAGCCCTGTATCCCAGTCCCAGTTTAACAGTTCCACTAGGTCAGACACAGCACCATGCTGTTTCAGGCCTGGAGTAATTGAGTGACAAAGCTGTGGGCAAGCCACTGGCCAAGCAAGCCTCCAGGATTCTGTTTGCAGGTTCTGCCACCTCAGTGGTAGGAGTCTTTTTGGGGTACCAAACTGATCAAAGCTTTCTGTCTCTTTTTGAAAAACCTGTGGCTCCTGATCCAATACGTTTTTTATTAACATTCATTGTACTTCTTTGTGACTTCATGCCATAGCTTGCTTGTTTCTGCCCTACATCCACAGGGCTCTGTTCTTTCCAGATTTTTTTACTCCCCTCTAGACTGACCACTGGGTACATGGCCATAGTGTTCCCACAGTTAATCACACCAGGGATGTGCCAGACATCACTAAACCCCCATCTGACCTTCAAAATCTGTGGCAATTTCACTGGTTGCTACATATTTTCCTTATTAAAAAAAAAATCCCTTTTCTGTTCAGCTTCTAAAATGCAAAGCAGGGAATCTGCTCTTCTTTTTTCAATTTTCTTTGAATGTCATTTACCCATGATTCTGTTAGGAATAAAGCATAGTTAAATGAATTTCTTTTGTCTCTGGTTAATATAAGCAGAATTAATATAATTGAGATGGGAGTACCAAATCCAACCTGCCTTTCAATTTCTTTCAATTAAGTTTCATTAAAATTACCCTGTGTCATTGGGAACAGTTATGTCAGGTTTATATGCTAAAGAAAGGAGCCAGCTTCAAATGACAATTTCCTACCACATGAAAACAGTAACATTTCTGTAACTATCTATAAGAAAATTGCATGAATGATAATAAAGATGCTTCTTTATTCTCATTCATGCAATTTTCTTATAGATGCAAATTTCTTTATATCATTCCGAAATAAATAAATACATTATTCCTGAACAAAACCCTTGGGTGCACCCCTTTCTTTGTGCATAATTTTCTTATAATGTTTTAGTTTATAATCAATAACCCTCTACATCTTGGTGTTCAAATGAGAGACTATTTTTGGCTCACAGGCAGGAATTGCACATCACTTAATTCTGCTCTAATAATATTTGAAACATTTAGGGGAGTAGTCATCTTGATAAAAACTGTGCAAATCTTATCCTGTTGTAGTGTGAGGAATTCCTTTCTAGAGATGTCAAAGTCATCAGAAGATGTGTAATTAGCAGCATTGATCATTTTTGTTCTTCATGTTGCTTACACTTTAATAAAAATCTTTGCAAGAGCTCTCTTTAACCTGTTAACAAAAGTTATAGGCAATAAGATCGTATGCATGCAAAATGAGTGCTCATTCTATTGTTTTCTCTGCTTTTGTCCCCTGAATCCTATTTCCTCTGAACTTTGTGATTTCTAATTTTGTTTACTGCTGTGGTAAATTTTCTCATTTAGTTACTTTCTCTCTACACAGCACAAAGACATCACTGAAAAGCTCAATACAGAGAAGCTTTGCAAGCTGTTCTAAGATAAAAACTCTGAAGATGATCCAAAATCCAGTGAAGTCTGTGAAAAACCTCCCTCCCCCTGTCCTTTGGAATCTGTCCCAAATGAGGTGCTGCACTTTTGTGCCAGGCTCCCCGCTCTCCCCAAGGGAAACAGCAGTGACTACCTGGCTCCAGCTTTTGTTCCTCACACAAAGCACTGGAGAAGAGATGGCAGCAGCTCAGCTTCTCACTGAAACAGTCTAAACAATGAGGCCAACATGTTTATGCAGGAATGTACAGGAGTGTTTATATGGCAGCCCTGTTCTTAGAGACTCTCACTGTAGGAAAATAGAAAATAAAGTACTTAACTGTGCAAGTAATTTCAGCTGGAGCCCATTATCCATCTGCTAATACATCACAGCCAGGAAGCTTTTTCAATGACAGATTAAGGTCAAACAAATGATCATTCCTACAATATACACTCCTCTTCCTAAATGTATTTTTCTTTTATTATGTTGTGAAATTCTGATCAAAAAGCCTATAACAATATTATATTAGTACAAATTTCTTGCAGTGAAGCTACAGCAAGTTTCTTCAATAACATTTGGGTCCAGAAAAGTCATACAGTATATTTAAGACAGGCACTCTGGACTCAAGAGTTTTCAGGCCAAAAAGGCAAAATGCTGGAAGAACTGCATAAAGAAGGGGCTGTTGTTTCCTTTTACAGGGGCAGAACCAAAGCAGAGGGCTTGTGGGAATGGGGTATGCAAGGATTGCAGGCACAGAAATAATAGTAGCAACTTTAAAGCCTGTATCTGGTGTCAGGGTGAGACTGAAAATCCCTCATGATGTGCCTAAAAATATTTTCCCCCAAACTTCAATTTGTGCTGAATTTTTTTTTACAGATGCACTTCTTTAAAAGATTTTTCAAGATCAGCTGTCTTTAAAGATAAAGCTGTTCAGACAGAAAATCCTAACCTGCACAGCTGTGCACACACACAGACTACATGCAACTAAAGACAAGGTCTTAGTGTGAAGTGTTGAGCAAATCAATCTATAGGGACTGCTTGTTCTGCAGCCCAAAATATTACACATCAGAGACAGGAAGGTAATTAGCAGTGTTTAATTTTATGCCTGCAAAGTTACACAAGGATAATTTAGGTATGTTTTGGATTCAGCCACAGGTCTTAAGCACTAAATAGATAAGCCTCGTTCACTCAGGCACATTTTAAATCTTTGCACAAGCTGTCTTGTCTTTTACGATTGCTCTGACCAGGAGAAAAAATATGCCTTTTCTCCAAAGTCAGACTCAGAATATGTAAATTGAGGATGATAACACTGAATTATTTTTTTTTAAAGAGCATTTAATTATCTACTGATGAGAAACGCTGCCTGGGCACTGGGTACCATTACGTAAACTGCAGATGTCTCACCAATTCTTGTGTAACAGAGTGAGAGGGGTGGTGCCTGCTTGCCTCCTCCCCAAGAAGCTGCTTTGCACAGAGGATAAGACTTAGCCTGTCCCACAGCAGCTGAGCCCTGGCAGTGCCCCATCTCTGCTGCACACAGCACAGGCAGGAAAAGCTATGGTATGTCACTGCCTCATCAGGGACCACACCAGAATGCCAAGCACATGAGGAATCATGATTAAAAAATGTTTAGAGCAACACTTCTGAAGGGGAGGGGGGCTGTTAAAAATGGAGTCTACTAAAAGTAAAGGCAGTCAGGGAGAAATTCAGATTTTTTTTAAGATAGTCCAGAAACTACTTTATTCTTCTCTATTTAACTTTCATATTTCCTGGCTAAAAAAAATAAATTGTAGGAGAAGTTTAATCTGACTTTTTAAAGAGAATGCTACACTGTGAAATAATTTTTTTCGCACACTGAAAAAGCTTTTTCAAAGAAGATGCACAGAGCTGTAAGTTTCTACTAATTTAGAGCACACCACAGGAGGTACCAAATCACAGCAGGCAAACAATTTTCATGTATTTAGGTACCTAGTACATGTGCCTATTTACCTTCACTTTTCTCTAAAGAATTTCACAGGTGCTCCCTCTGTCCAGCATAGGTATGTTTCAGCTGCAGTAGTGAGTGATCAGCATTTTTGAAAAAAGGATCAAGGACTTTGAAAAGAGGAAATCAAGGCTCTCTGAAAACCAGGAACATGCAGCTGGTGATCACTAGTCAGCTTGGTTCAAAGGGCTGAAATATGATATTGCTGGAAAAAAAGAATTCATCATAATATTTACAGAATAACCACATTCAGAGATGACACCAGTTGTTTTAACATGTCACAAGAGCACAATTGTTCTGTTTTTTTCCCTTCTTGAATGTAGTAAAATGAATTAGTTAAAAAAACCAAAACCAAAATCATAGAAGCACCCTTCCTAAAATCTAAGGAAGTTTTCCTAAGTGTCATGAACTTTTAAGTAACAGAACAGGGTTCCATTTAATGGGAAAATATTAAACCAAGTTAATTACATCAGGCACCAAGTGGCTGAACCTCTGTCATGGAAAGATGGATATTGATCACAAACTGCAGAAACTTCTCTCCTAAAGTCCAGCACAGATCTACAGCTAATGATGCTGGCTCTTTACTAACAAGAGGCTTCTTATATGAAATCAGTTTATTACATCCTTGAGCCCATATGAAAAACTTCCAATACAGAAACGAAATTTAAAAGCACATGCAGAAAAGTAGCCAAGAACTTGTTGGATTTTGGACTGGATTGTCCATTATTTCTGAAAGATTATTTTGACTATGTATCAGAATAATAGAGCAATAAAATGTGGGAAGGCCTCTTGTACTACTAGCATGTTCCTCCCATGTTAGCTGTGTACTTCATAGGTTCCTCACATATTTTGAGGTTCCACAACACTGATCCCAAGCTAGAAACTTTAAAATTAGCAAAGTTTTTACTAATTATTTGCTAGCTTGTGAAGTCATTGAGATATTATAGCACTGTGTCCATCAGAAAGCATTGTGAAAGTAGAATCTGTATCCCAGATTGCAGAAAAAATTAGCTCAGACAGGTGATGAACCTGGGGACTGCTCCAAATCTGTGCATTTGGTAGAAAATGCATGACAGTGGATTCACAGATTTTAAGGACTGCCACACTCAAACTTTCAAAGATCCTGTACTCAGCAACATAAATCACTAGATTATCTCCAAAATCATGAGCTATGCAAAGTAACAGATTCACCATTACTTTTACTCATCTTTTTAGTTTAGAAGTGACATTTAGAGCTAAGCAGATGATTTCAGGAGCTCTGGCTTTCAGCAAAATGGGAACATCATGAGACATCAGGAGAAAAACAAGACAGTTGGTTACTCAGGATCATGGCCTATTCTTGTTATTCATAACACGTTTTCCCACCAGCATATATCTTGTTCTCAAAAGTTACTCCCAGTGGATCTCAAAGCACTTCCAAGCCCTTCAATGTGTCTCTCAGCAGCAGCCTTTGCTAAAACTTCCACTGTAACCCTCCAGTTGTGTCAGCAGCTGCCCTGGTGATGTGGACCTGGAAGGTGATCCCTATTCCGTAGTCTTTGGCCTGGGCACATTGTTGGCACTGATCCTCCTCACGCTCTCCAGAGGAATGAGAGACTTTGCTCACGCCATGCCTCACTTCCCAGCCAGAGCAGAGGAGCATCACCAGAGGAATGTGCCCCTGCTCCACATTTGTAATTAGCTCAAATGCTGATGTAATATCTAAATATAATTTAGACAGCATGTAGCTATTGACTTAATGAAAAGTTCAAATTCCTTTTCTCTCATACCCTGCTGGGAGTCACTGCTTGGTGCCATTTTGAGCTGCAGTGCTGGGCAGGGGAGGCCTCCTTACTCAGCCTGCCCCTTCTGCTCTTCCTTCATCCCTGAAGGAAGCAACCCACCTGTTGCATGAAACCTGGTGATTCTGCTGGGAATTTGCACCATCTGTGCTGAGCCGACACCACCCCACAGGAAGAAACACTGCCTCTTTTGCAGCACTGATGCTGGTGCACTTGGCACACACAGCCAAAAATGACTCACTGCAAAACCTTCAAATGGGCAAATTATGTGTTGAATTTGGCTGTCACAGCTCTCAGCTCTGTGTTTCTTGTAGAGATGAAGTGGTTTAAAGTGTTATTAATACATTTCTCTTACCTGACTAGGGATTTACTAGGCAGAGGTAAATAAAATGGGGTGAAGAGCGCACAGGATGTCAGTAGAAAGAATGCTGAATCCCAGGAAACACCTGCTGCTGTTACTCCAGGAGAGAAGGAGGATAGGCACAGAGCAGCGAGGTGATGTGGTTCTCCCCTCTGGTGCGTGTGCTCTGCCCCTCCCAGTGCCCCTCACCCAGGCCAGCCCCCAGCCTTCCTCCCCATCCCCAGAGGGCCTCACTCCTCAGCCTCCCTGCTGTCAAATCACCAGGAAAACTCATTCATTCTGCTCACTTTACGAGTGTCAGGACCCTGCTATTCAAATATTTACCACTACCTTGTGTGGTATAAGACCAGTGGCACCTGCTGAAAATATACATTTGACCCAAGCTGTATTCATTAAACGAGACTCTGCTCATTTTATACCTTTGCTTCTTGTTATGGAAGTCATCCCAATGGCATCAGCAAAGGATTTTCTCCCCAGAAAAATGTTGGTGCTTGCGCACATAAAAACAATTGAATCTCACCAAAACTGCTAGTAACAAGGCCCATTTAAATGACAATATTTTTTAGCTGTTTAGAGGGCATTTCATTAACTTTCACAACTATAATGGTAAACCCTGATTTTTTTTATAGAAACACAGGAGCGTGTTTTGGCTCTGACACAAGGAAAAGTTTATATGTTCCAAAGTTAGGTTTGATATGGGTAAGCAAAATTATAATTTGTGAAACTAAATGTTAGATTTCCACGGGGTTTTTTTCAGTATTGGAAAATGTATTTTTAATTTAGCTAAGAACAACAGAGAAGTGCAACAGAAGGGGGTTTAAATTGAATGCCATGTCACCATTTTTGATTGGCAAAAACTTACCTGTTGCAGTTAGCAAACTGTACAGCAAGACCTTATAGCTGTGCTGACAGTTTTTTTGTAACTAGAATGGTTTTCCCTCTCTCAGTAACCTTACTCGAATGTACTTACCTTTACAACAAAAACTAGCAGCAATTTATCTTTTATAAATGTGATGTATCCCCTTATTCCCAAACCAACATTTTCAGCAGTTTCCAATCAAACACAGCTCAATATAGAGGTCTCTGCAGGTAAATCTTCTTGCTGGGTGATAAGCAAGATGCCATTTTTATAAACCAATCAACAAAAAAATTAAATCAGTTTGCTAGCAAATTCTCAATTCTATCTTAATATTTTATAAATAAAATCCCTCCTGGAAATTTCTAGGAAACATCAAGGTTTATTTTTCTTGTTTGTATTCTGAAATGTCATTTTTGTCCAGATCAATTAGTTCACACTGAACCCTTGTACCAATTATGCTTCATTATGTTGCTTGTAATGCTAATGTGCTAACTAGTGTAATGAAACTTTCACGAGCAATATAACTAACTGTGCTCCTAATTAAGGCAAAGCATGTGCCTTTCCCAGGCTGCCAAAATACCATCTCAAGCCTTCTGATCTGAGAGTTATCGTCTGCCTCAGCAGCATTCCCCAGCTTGTGCTTCCCCTCATCGATGAGCCACATGTGGGGCAGTACATGACCAGGATGATCAGTGCCTCCAGGCAGGACAGGCCTCCTCCAGGCGCTAATGAGAGAGGAGATACCTGACTTGACTCCTCCACTCCTCTGCCAGGAGAAGAAATATGCAGCATGAGAGGGAGTCAGATCGTGTGCTAAGTTAAAGGAAACACCTGTCTTCTTCCACTGCTGATTGCTAAGTTAGGCAACATTTCTGTATTTTCCGTGCTGTGTGCTGAAAATGGAAAAAACCTCTGCTTTGGCCATGTGCCTGAATGTGAGGGGGAAAGCCAATCAATGCAAAACATTCAAGTTTTGCAGTTAACTTTCCCCTCCTCAACTTTTAAGGGCCCAAATCGATGAGTACAAAATCGATGCCTTGATGCCATTGGGGGCCATCTGGTCAGTGTTTCAGTAACAGATTCCCTGTATGTGGTGCAAGCACACTGTACAGCTCGTGGGCCGCAGCAGCACCTGCCACCATGCCTGGAGTCCCCTTCAAACAGGACTGCATGGACATGGAGAAGAGTCAAGTGTAAACCCTCTTCTAGAGAGCTGCCTCCTCTGGCCCTGTCCCTTCCCTACTACTCTCCTCTGGGAAAGCAAGATGCTCTTTCTTTCCTTCCTTCCTCTTTTGTGAGTAAAGTGCCTATTTTCATCTTTTCCACGACCACCTACAGAATAGATGATAATTTTTCCTTCACTTAGTATGCAAGTTCCTTCATGAATGCGAGACAGACTGTAGTGAAGCAAACCAGAGAAATCTAAGTACAACTTAACTTTAAGAGCAACCATGGTATTTAAGTAAAATTTCTTTATGAGATGTTAATGCTGCATAAGTGCAAATAAACAGAGGGATCAAATGCAGTTATCTACAGCTGTACATAAGACAAAACTCTAAAACCTAAAATGATTGAAGATATCTTTAACCAAGACTTAACACTGCCCTAATAATTGAAGCAAGAACTTTTAACTTGGTTACAACACTTATGGCATATAAATAAGTGTTCAGATTTCCATGATTCCTAAAAATGTGCAGTCTTTTTGATTTTGTAGTCTTCAAATGTTTGCAATTCATGTCATTAATTTAGCCATCGAAGTCCAACCATAAATTTTAAATTGGAAGATGTTGACCTTGACCTCCTTATTTTAATTTCAGCAGCTGAAAAGCTGAGATAACAATATTTACCTATCCCAGTGTCTTCTGATTGTTAATTGCTGCTTATGAAGTGGCTTGACTATGGAAATGTCATCCCTTGATGCAATCCTTCTTAGAGGGGAAGTTAAAAAACTTACTTGTTGCTGGACATGCAAGAAGCAATCAAAAGGAAATCACACTTGACGCATGGGATGTTTCCAAAGAAAATATAACCACACAGAAACATCTGTGTCCTTTACTGGATCAGTAACAGACTTTACACAGAGTTGTAAAGAAAATGCAGGCAATGAGAACATCACAGGAAGGAGATGCTGCCCTCTCCATTTAGCACTGCTTGTTAACTAGCCCTGTAAAGGGGGTCAGCAGGACCCTCCATACCTGCCCTCTGTGGCAGAACATGCTCTGAGCAGGGGCAGCTCTTCAGTTCCATATTCTATATGCACACAGGGGGTATGGGCACTAACAGAACTGAAATGGAACTGCTGAGGATTTACCACCACAATGCAGTCAGAGTCAGCTAGTGACTTACCCCACTAATTCCTTCTCCAGGAAATTAATGGGAATATACTTTTGTAAGTGGAAGAATTCTGATAGAAAGGGATGAAACAGAGGGAGCAGGATATTTCAAATTGCTTAAATGACTATCACATGGGAGGTTTGATTTCTAAAGGGGAATGTTTTACAGATAATCTGCTTTCACTTGAACATCTCCTGGGATGAGTCCCATGATGTTTGTGATTTGTGAAAATCACATTATGAAAACACCAAGAAACAATGGAACCATTGGGCTAGATAAGCATCTGTTTATTTTAACTTGGCAGTATGGCAATTTTAATGATTTCAGGATAATATTAAATAATCTCATGGGAGAACATTTCATTTCTGCAAAGATGAAAATGAGTATGATCCTATTAGAGACAAGGAAACCTAATAGATAATGCATACACAATAGGGAAACAATAATAGCCCCACAGTTATTCTGTGAGTTTCTAAAATGTTTTCAAACCACACACATCTTATCAGGATACTAATTATTTAAATCATTTAAATACATGCACAAAGCTTTTTCCAGAATATGTAAGTATATTTGTCTTTCAATGAAAGCCTCTATTTATTCATATGTTTACATAGGCTGGTGAAACACCAGCTAACACCAGAGAGACCAATTATCTCAGGACGGGGTGGGAGAGGAAAAATAAGAAATCCTCATAGCATGACTCATTGCACATACAAAAACTCACATTTCCAAATACAAGGTGTTATTATTTTGATACTGTATGAAGAAAAAATACAGTCTCTGAAATCCCCTACTAAGGCAATAAACTGGATTTGTATCCACATGGCCTTGCTGGAGCCCACTTTGTATCTCAGTATCCTGGTTTATATTTAAGAGCATAGAAGAAACAGGTGGATAACAATTCAATGCACTCATTATAACAACTCTTTGTCCTAAAGAGCTACTTGTAATTTTCTGGCCAGTGTTCCTTATGTTCTAAAAAGAGAAATAGTTCCAAGATGACCATTTGTAGCTCTTGATGGAGCTACACCACATGGACTCAGATGGATTTCTTTAATGGTCCCAGTTGGTAACCACACCCTATACCCCATTTGCCTAATTATGTAGGTATATGGATGAGCCATTTGAACCACGAGTCATTTAAAGCATTTGAGTAATGCCAAAATAAGACATCTGTATGTTTGATGTATTATACAATGTCCTGCTGCATTTGAGTAGTCTGCAATTCAATTTCAGCATCTATAAAATGGCTATGACATTCACCTTTACAGCATGAGATGAGATATTTTGCTGAGACCTGTCATTCAATGCAAGCTGAAGTCTAAAGCACTCCAAATTCTCACAGGAAAGTGGATAATAAAATAAGATGTTATATATTAATAAATTATGGCAGCAAATTCTACATTTTCCCTTTAATTTCTTTGCTTTTTGAAAAGATTTCTGTTTCTGCTTTTATACCAATGTTTTTCCAGTATTGGACTGCATTAGGTAGCAGTGTCCAATCCCCAGCTTGAATTAGACAAAATTGAAATAGAAAGAGGATTAAAGCCATAATATTTCAGAAATAGAAACTGGGTCACATATTAAGGCTTTCTCTAGGGTTTGTCAGAAAGATTAAAATTAGGATGAATTTATCACTGACTTCTTTACAATTTCCTGATTCGGGGCAACAGTAGGGATAGATGGGCTACTGTATCTGGGCTACTTTCAAAACTTGAATTCAAACACCATCAGAAACTCTATCAAACAGCAATGTCCTCAGGTCCCAGACTTCCCAGAAGTAGAAAGAAGTACCATTATTGTTATTCAGGAACAAAACCTCAGGGATGGAGAGACTTAGAGCTCTCACAGCCACACAGGAAATCTGTGTAGAAGAGGAGTGAACTGATCAGAAGTGCAAGCATAGATGTGCTACACGCTTTCTCCATATGGAATGGCATCAGCAGGCTTACTCATACCAGCATCAAACCAGCCTATTTTTGGGTGCATAATTTCACAATAAAGGAAGAGGAATAATTTTAGGAAAATGTGAAGCAGATACATGGTTTATCCCCTGTATGTAGAAAGAATTCCTTTAGGGAGGAACAAAAGATTTTGGTATAAAAATAACATTACTTATTTATTCTAGATACCCAACTGAGGGACACATTTTCACACATGTATGTGAGGAGTCTTCTGCTTCAATAAAGTGCAAAAATAAAATAACAATTCCCAAATAAACTCTCATGTACACTAATCCAGTCAACCCCCACCCCCAGCCCCGATGACCTGATAATTATAATCTTGCAATGGAATATATATGGGATTATTTTCCCTAATAATTTTTATACATGTATTAATGTCTGGTATTGTGTTATTTTTGTAAAAGATATCAAAATACAGAAAAATAAAATTAAACTTATAGTTTGAGAAACATTTTTCTCTCATTCTCTCAATCTTTGTTAGCCTTCCTCCAAGAAAAAGAAGTCCACTGACATTTCAAGCCATGGCTGTTTCCCTATTACTATGTAGTTTCGTGGCAGTTTAAGAAATAATATGCAAAGTTAAAAGGAAAAAGAATTATTTTGAAGAGGTGATTTTTAAAATGCACTCTTCAGAGATAAAAGACTCCCAGACAAAGATTTTATGCAAATCTCTGGTTTTCATCAATAAAACAACATCTGGACAACAACAAATTTTCAACAGTTTTCTCCCAAGAAATTCGCTATGACAGAAATTGTGAGAAATATGAAAACAGAAGTTCCATGCTGAGGAATTATTGAGAAGCCTCAAGGATCTTCAGCATCACAGTCTACAGCAGCATATATTTGAAAAGAGCAGCTCTGTGGGAACTAGAGTACTCTCCATCTTTTCCCTCTTCACTTGCACAGCCTCCTCCACTTCTACCGACTACATTCAAAAATATCAAACCACACATAAAAGCAAACTGTTAGCATATTTGGTGTGCCTTACTTGTTCTTTACAGTCTTGAGGAAATAATCCAAAAAGATTTAAGTGGCTTCCATACTTCTCCAGTGAAGCTGAACCCCACCAGGCAGTGCGTGGGTGGCAGGTGCCCCTGGCTATCAGGGAGCTGCCCTACCTGCCCAGAACTAGCACAAAACTCTTACCCTGAGAGACCTACCTGCTACTAACCACTGCTGTCCTCAGCACTGACAGGGCTTGCAAGCTTTGGCTACAACTAGGTCGAGATTAGCTAGACCCAAGACCATGCCTTGAGGAAGTATTCCTTTTCTGGAAAGGGCTATGCTTTATATTTCAGTGCAAACAAAACACAGGTTCATACTGAAAGCAGAACATGGATCATTTTCAGTCATAGCTAGTGAACGAAATTAAATGAACTGGTATTACATTTATACTCTTATAACCCTTTATTGTATTAACTGCTCAGAGATACCAATAAGCTGGTACTACAGATGCTTTAAACAGCATTTAATTTGACAGAGCAAGTGCTGGAAAAATACTAGCAACTGAGAAAACACTAACATTTAATAAGATTGTTGCTAGTATTTTTTTATTCTCTGGCTCTGCTCTCATCATTCAGCTCAAGCCTTTGGTTTCTAGGAAACATATTGCAACTTCCACTCATGACTCCTTAGCAGCTGTTACTATTCAGATCAACCAGGATTTCACATCAAGTCTTGGCCAGAGCTTAGGAAAACTGAGACTCCAACCTTTCTTCTTCCAAAGACTTTTTAAGTGGGGAAGTCTTAGCAAGTGCTGCTGAATCTGTTAGTTTATAAACGCTCTCTCCAACACCTCAAATCAGGTAAATATGAAAACAGCTCTGTCTCTCTTTGGCTCTTTAAAGTTGAGAGAGAACATTTACTTAATCATTTCTTCAGCTTAATTCTTTACCTTGAATGCCTTCTTCACACATTACCTTGCCAATAGTACACCACCTGATGTTTTTTACTAGGTTAATTGCACTTTGATGCCTCACAGCAGCCAGCCTGCTTACAGTCCTGCTACAGCTCCAGAAAATCACCCCAATCAAAAATACATTATTATTAGGCATGATAAACAAGAGGTTGGATTTATTAGCCTGCTAGCTCTGCCAAGAACTCAGCAACCCCAGAAACCAGTCTGCTTACATCTGTGCCTATAAACTCTCTTGAGATTAACTTCAAGCAGACAGCTTTTGAAGATGCAGGCACTTTGTTTTGAGGACCAATGCAAGCCTTGGAGGCAGTAATTCTGAAAGTCTCTCCCCAAAATTCCAAAGGATGCTGTCAGAAAAAAGCAATATCTTATCTCTTTTAGCACCTTGTTTCCCTCAGTGCCCACATTTCCTCCCTGGACCACCTGTGGTGGCCCTTGGCATGGACCAGGTCAGCACTGGGATGGTGCTGACTTAGGTCATGTCACCAAACCTAGGTAATGTCACCAAACCCACTTCCCACATTGGCCTTTTGGGGGCTTCAGCTCCTCTCCCATCTGTGAAGATAGGAGGCTGCTCAAGAGTGGTTTCCTTGTGCTCTGAATGCTTCCTTTAGTGGTGCTGGTGGAAATGCTGTGAAAGAGAACTGCAGTGTCCACAGAAACCCCTTCTGTGCATCTCAGAGTTTTCACAAGCTAGTAAACAGAGAGAGGGGGTGAGTGAGCTGGCTCTCATGTTTACCATTGTGATATTGCTACTACTGCAGGTCCTGCCAGGTAAGGAGATGCTGCTCCATCCTTGCACCTGCTCCCAGCACAAACATACAAAGCAGTGGGCGAGGAGCCAGATGGATACAGAAAAACCTGCCTAGTGTGCCACCAAGGGTTTGTAAAACCCTTGGATCACTGAAGTGGCTGAAGTTGCCAGTTGGTGGGAATACACCAGCAAGGTGCCTAAACAGCCTAAATGTCTTACCAACAAATGCTCACTCAGCCTCAGATTACGTAGGAGATTTTACAGGTGGATGAACTAAGGAAGAGAAAAATACATCCTGAATTTCAAAAGTGAGTGTTTAGATGTCAGATGAGTAAAAAAACCAAACAACCAGGCTTCTTGTTGTTCAGAAATTTTAGACACCTGAGTAATGGAAACAACCAAAACCATTTTATTTTATTTTATTTTATTTTGTTTTGTTTTGTTTTGTTTTATTTTATTTTATTTTATTTTGGAAACCAATGCTTTTGAAGAGACTAGAAGATTTCATGTTTTAAGAATACTGGCAGTAGCTTTCAGTGTGTTATGAATTTTTTCCTTAAGTTAAATCATTGACTGTAAAAACATATAAAACTCACTGAGTCTTACTATTTATCTTACTCTTGTCTTTATTATTGCACACAAATCTCATTATATCTCAATTTCAGGATGTTTTATAAATGCAATGGTTTACAAACCTTAACAAGGCAAATAAGGGGCATCCCATTATATAGTCATTCCAAAAATTTGCTTTCTTCAAGGGAAGCTTTGTCTGCATAGGGCCAGGTATCTGCTCTGAGTATTTTAATTTTGTGCCTTGGTAATTCCCAACAATAGATTTTAATGAGACATGGATGGTGATAATGACTCATAATTCTGGGGTATTTGCTTTGAGATTTTGATACAAAGTTTAGTTTTGCTTTGCTTTTTTGATACTAAGTTTAGAAATACTAGCATTTAAATTCAATTACATTAAGTGGTTTCTTTTCCAGGTAAAAGTTTGAGGCTGTCCTCTTACAAATGCCATGAAAACAGGAGTTGTTTTGGATAATTTGAAAGAATCTGCAGACTTACTCTATGGCCTTTCCTCACATTCTTTTGTTTTGATTTCCACACTGAAGCACAAGTGACAAGAAGTCCTGTTTGTCACATACAAGCTGTGTCACTGAAAGAATCAAGAAACCAGACATCATCTGCTTTACATCTATGACCGTGCCCAAGCAGAGCAGCCTTGGTGGGCACCTGTGTGTGACAAGATAAATGGCTGCATCAACATCTTAAGAAGTCAAGTAACAGTTTATGCTCGATTAGCTGCATCAGCTTTTTTGTCAAGATACATGCAGGTTAAATAATTTGAAATACAACCTCAATACCAGTTGTAAAAGTGAAAAATTCAAGGGGAAACACCATGTCTGCCCTGTTCCAGCCTGACACCCTTCTTTGAAAGCTTAAGCAGTACAGCACTGTTCTTTGAGAGAAGAGATGAAAGTGGCAGGCTGAGGTAACAGAAAACAGTTTTCATCTCCAAGGTCCCTGCAGAATTACTTCAGCTGTGGGAGAAAACTGATTCATTTCTCCTCTATTAATAAGCTGATAAGGTAAACTGAACACAGAGAGAAAAAAAGGATGACTTTCCAGAGTCAAACTTTTTTTTCCTGTATAACTGTGTTTTCCCTCTAGTTAGCATTAAGGTTTTTCAAGGTTGTTTTTTTTGTTGGCTTTGGTTTTCTATATATTCAAGTTACTGGTCCCTGCCTCTTTGCTAATAAATTTCACATAACATTTTTAAAAACAGTCTGGTAATGTGGTAAATATTTATTCTTCTGAATTGATTTTATAAGAAACAAACAAATAACTATATTTGATTAATGAATTCTTACAGATGAGCTGAATCTTCATAAAAAAAAACCCTTTATTCCCCTGTAGTAGAATTATTTTGGGGCTTTTTTCTGCTATTTGAAGTTACTAGAGCCAAGAGTCTTTCTGGGCTTTTCTGATGAGTTCAGGCTGAGAAAACTCAAATGCTCCCCACCAGCTGCAGGATCTCAGGCAAAAATGAAGTTTTCTCAAAATACAAGTGCTATTGTAAGAGGTAGCATTCTGTTAAGCAGCTCATTGGCAACACTAACTGAGAAGAAAACAAGTTGAATGAATAGAGCCCCTAAACTCTGTGAATGCAAATACATATCACATGGATAGGCAATAAGTGTAGAAAGTGAATCCTACAGCGCTGTGGTGCAGCAGCTAAAGACAGCTCAGAAGTGTTTGATTTGGGCACAGGCACACCCAGCAGCAGTGGAGAAAGGGCCTGTCCTTACCCTAGCAAATAACAGGAGACAGCATGAGCAAGCTGGTAATCTACACTGGCTATGATCTCAGAGGTGTCTGGAGGTGAGCGGACAGTTTAATCTCCTTCTTTCCCAGTTTAGCTCCTTTGCAGAAGCAGCCAATCAGGGAACTATTTAATACTAATTCTGCTTACAGATATCCTCCTGCTGGGCACTGGGATAACCCTGCCAGTTAGGATTCAGCAAGAACCTGCTGGGCTTTGTACCACCCATCAGGTCTGGTTTACACAATGATTTCTTGTAAGACTGTAAACACCTACTATTTGGGGCCCCTTAGCTCACAGTTACACTTTTCCTTCCTATGTTATTTTAGTGTAAAAAACGTGGCTCATAGTCTGCCTCACCTCCTGCAGGAATACCACCTCCTTTCTCTCCCATCAGACAGACAGGGACTTGGACTTTGGACATTCACTTGATGAAGGATGTCAAATATATGAGATTCACTTCAAAAAGCAGTTGAAGAAAGCAAATACCCTATTTTGTTGGCCAAAGGACTTCTCCCCACTGTTTCCCTGCCAGAGAACAGTGCTAATCCGTGGCATTTGAAAGGGAAGAGAGATTTTAGAGGAACTGTGACAAAGCAGGAACTCAATTTATACATGCATTATTCCTCTCAACCTAATCTCCAAATGCCTTCCATAAAAAGTACGTGCCTGATATCTCTACAGCTGCTAAAGCGTCAGGGCTGATTTAATGAATTGCTTGCTTTTACAGCACGGCAGTTCTGTGCAGTCATTCCCCTTAGTTTCAGTGTTTATTTCAAAAGACGAATTCCGCACAGGCCGGTTGTATTCCTGAAAAGTTTTGCGTGCATCGCGGCAGCCGCGGCTCTCGGGACCAAGCAGTTGGTGCTGAAGGAGCAGCGGTGGCCGGGGCCGCTCCCGCGGGGGCCGCTCCCGCCTCTGCTCCCTCGGGCGGGCTCCGAGCCCAGGAGTCTGAGGAGCCCCGGGGGTGCTCGGGGAGCTGCGGTCCCGCACCTGCAGCTCGGTGCCCGCAGGGAGCAGCCGCGGCCGCCCCCGCTCCCCCCTCACGCCGCCCCGGCACCGCGCCCCGCCGCTAAACCCCAGCCCCAATCTCCTCACAGCGATGCTGAGCGGATTACGGGCCGGGAGTTCGACGAGTGCCTGCGCTCCCCAGAGCCGCCCTGCCCGCCCGCAGCCTCTCCCCGCTCCCCGTGGCGGCGGCAGTTCCCGGGCCGGGCCGGGCCGGGCCGGCGGCGGCGAGCGGCCCCCGCGGAGCCTCCCCTCAGGCGGCGGCATGCCCCGGCCCGGGGGGCGGCCGGGCTGCCGCGGGCCTGCCCGCGGGAGGGGGCTGACCCTTGCGTGAGGGGGCAGCGGCAGCCGGGCCCGGCGAGGCAGAGCCGCGGCTGCCGGGCGCCCTGAGCGCCCCGCGGGGCCCCGGCATGGTGCTGCTGTCCGGGCACGGCGAGCAGCTGCCCGGGGAACGCGTCTGCCCCGCGCCCGCCGCCGCCAAGGAGATGCCCGGCGCCGGGGCGGAGAGCAGCCCCGAGCAGGGGGCGGCGGAGGCTGCCGCCGAGGAGCCGGACGAAGAGGAGGAAGAGGAGAAGGAGGTGGAGGAGGAGGATTGCGAGGAGTACGAGGACTTCTCCGAGCTGCCCGACACCTGCAGCATCGCCTCGGACGACTCCTTCTACCCTCCTAGGGGGCTGGACGACGACGACGAGGACATCTGGTCCCTGGAAGGGGACGAGCGCGACAGCCCCGAGGCGCTCAGCCTCTTCCGAGCCTGCTGCACCAACAACAGCATCGTGCTGAAGGCGCTCATCCGCCAGGGCCCCCAGGAGGAGGAGGTGCGGGAGGCCGACCGCAACCGCAGGGTGAGCACTGAGCATCCCGCGCCGCGCCCCCGCCGCCCCGGCCGCCCCGGCAGCCCGCAGCCCGCCCGGGGCAGCGAGGCTCGGCTGCCGCCGCCCCCAGCGCCGAGCGGAGCCGAGCCGGGGCAGCAGCCGTGCCGGGGCTGGGTGCCGCCCCTCCCGCTTCCAGGGATGTTGCCCTGCAGTCCCGCGGGGCACGGGACCCCAGGCAGCGAGGGGCAGAGAAGGGTGTGACTTGCCAGCCCCGACTTTCCACCTTTGGCTAAGGAAGGGTCCGGTTTATGGGATGAGACAGAGGTCGAGATTCCGGTTTTCCCGCGATCAGTTTTGAACTGGGTCTTGTTTTCCCTCTGTTTATTGGAGACAGAGAGGGGCATCGCTGGTAATGGTTGTGGTCAGCATCAAAAAACCTTCCTCTTTTCTGGGCTGTTCATCCCCTGCAGTACTTTATGATATTCACCTTGAAATTTTGAACTGCTGGTAATTTTTTTTGTTTCTTTTTCCTTTTTATATTATTTTCTCTTTTTCTTTTAGCTCTCCCAAAAACATAAGCTTGTTCCTGGTTCCCAGACTGCCAAGCAGGGTTCAGGGTATTCTAGCATTTTTCAGAGTTCTCCTTGTGTTTATTTTGTGGCTGATAATCTATTTTTGGGGCTTATATTACCACAAGTTTTGTGGCTCTGTTTTTTCCTGTTACTCAGTTAACTGCAGGGACAGAAGTGTACTTCTCTAAATCAGAAGGTGAAAACTTGGGAAAGATTTTCTGGTTAATGAGTTTCTGGGACATTTGAACAGTGGTATTGAAGATTACCAATACTATAGTTTGTTTTAAACTTAAGAAGTTATTTTTCATAAACCGTCTGCAAAAACAATTCTGTGACTAATCCATGACAGCAGTGTTTTGAAAGGAAACCTGTATTATTTTAATTGGGCAAGTAACTTTCACATTCTGGCAACATAAGTTGTCTTTGCATCAAAAAGAATGCCATGATTTGTGTTTGGTTTTGTGTGGAGAGGGGCTTTTCTTGTGGCTTAGATATATGTACTTCTATGATTTTTCCTAAAAAAATCTTTACTTCTTCTCCAAAGGATTGATTTTAATACAGATTTTCAGTGATCTGACTTACTGTAAATTTCTTAAAAAGACAAAAAAGACTCATCATCTGGGAGAAGCAACCTGTGGTGTGAGGGTTGGAATGAGCAACACAGGACAGAAATTATTTACATCAACTCTTCTGCCCAGGCCAGGGTACGATGTGGCTATACTTTAGCTGGTAACATGTGAGATCCAGTTGTACATTACAGGATATCTTGAATACCCTGCAGCTACACCCATCCCATTTATAAGTGCTGTGCCTGGGCTGGAGCCCCACCCCAGCCCTGACACTGTGAGGGGTTTGGGCTCCAGCCTCTGCTGAGGTCCATTGATTCAGCATGTCTCGAGTGTGTGATGATGTGGGAGCTTTGGCTCCCCCATCCATTTGGCATTAAGGGCCAAATGCCCCAGAGCTGTCCCTTCAGAAAACGTGGCCTTCCTGCCAGTTTTTCAGAAGGGACAGCTGGCAAGAGGCCAGAGGGCAAGAAGTTACAGGAACCCTCCCTCACAGGGCTGGAGTCCTGCAGACCTCAGTCAACAGGAATGACAGCTCAGCACAAGCATCAGCCCTCATCCTGCAGCTGCTCTTCTGGCAAAGGTGATCAGATCAGGGTTGTAAAAGCAGCAAATTCTCCTGTTTGGACAGCCTTCCCTTCACCATCCTCCTCCCAAAAAGCAAGTTGTTCTTTATCTCTTCAGCTTCAGAGAAAAGAGACAGAGTTTTAGTTTGAATCTGAAAGTTTTCTTTTCTTTGTCCATACTGTAAAACCCAAAACCCAACAAAGCAAAACAAAAAGAACATCTACTTAGGCAAATATTCAATTTGACCTGAAATTAAAAATTGGCATAAAATTCTGTTTTCTTAATTTTTTTATGAATACAGAGGAAAAAATTCTGGAATTCAGCAACATGTGAAACTACAGGAACTCATAGTAGAAGTGAGTTCACTTTCTCTCTGCCTTCTTCACAGAAGAGCCCCAATCACAGCAGTACAGAGCAGAACACTCAGCCTTTTCCAGACAGATATGAATGGGGTGGGAGAAATCTTTTGACCAGGAAGTGGAAACTTCAAGGTGTGACTCCTGCTCAGGGATATTGAGGTTAATTCTCATTATTTTGCAAAGGAAAACCACCTTTTTTAGAGAACTTTACCTAATAAAATGGAAATTTCACTCAGGCCTTTTATTGCCCTTTCTGTGGATTTTTTTTTTAAATTGAATTTCATTATAAAATCATTGGATGTTATCCATGAACAAGACAATTTTGCTGCCTCAAAGAAACAGAACAATTTACATATACCTGTTGTTCTCATGAAGTTTTTTAGTTGCTGAAACTAAAACTACTGTGGTCTTCTTTTGCCATGATAATGTTTGTTTACAATGTTATCTTGCATGCATTTGTTGGAAAGCTCTATTTTTTCCTATTTTAAAATATTTTTTTACCTTTTTTAAACTTTTTTCTTTTCTTTTTCCCCCCACACTGGGAACAAATAAGCTAGACTTTTGTTTCTTCAGAGTTTTAATTTCTTTTCCACAAGACAGGGCAGAGAATGAAGAATAAAGAATAACTTGCTTTTTGAGAAGTGGGGTGGAGAAGGGGAGGGCTGTCCATCTGAGGATATTAAATATTTTCACCATCCTGATCTGATAACCTCAGGTATGTAGGTACATTACAGTTTCATTTTCACAATTTCAAAATCAAGTTTTCTTCAAAACAGACAAAACAAATAAAAAGTTATTGTAGTAAGACAACCCTATATTTTGATTCTGAAAGTAAATAAAATCAGCTCACAAAATGTAACATAAAAAAAATTCCAAATGCCCTAAACTGGGCACAATGAGACTGCTTTGTTTTTAATTTGTTTTACCTTGTTCCTGAAGTCTAAGTGTATAAATGTAAGATGTTGAAGCAATTCTTCTGGAAATGCTAGAATCCAGAGGTACCCTTACTTATTTTCCTCCACCCTTTGGTCCAAAATACATCAATTGTCTCTTTAGAGTCAATTTGCCAAGCTTGGATAATGCCTTTTTGTGTCATTTCTTCAGAAGAGTGTTTTCCCCATAGTCTGTTTGTGAGCTGCAGAACCTCCTGCCAGGCACAAGTTTTCATTAAATCCACCTTCCTGCAGTAAACCAGACTCCACAACATCTGATTTATTAGTCACCACATGTAGCCTGAAGATCTGTACCTTCTCTGTCTTGTTTTCATTACTGTCAAGACAAAAGCAGTTTCTATATCATTGACTGCAGAGGATCCCCAAATGGCTGATCCCCTCACCTTCTCTTGCACTGCTGGCTGTCCATGGAATTCTGAAAGACTGGATTGGTACTGCTCATTTCCTCTCCTTGCCCAAACTAACACTGAAATATTTGGGAAATAACTATGACAGCAAAGAATATACTAATTGTACATTGTGCAGGGTGACCTCTCATTCTTCAGTGTTTGTTTATTTATCCTAACAGTAAAGAGGGATTTGAAAATAGACAAGGGAAAATAAAATCATGGCTCTGGTGAAATTTCCTGACCTGATTGAGACCTTAGTATCACCTGGGTAATGGTGCTACTTTTCATCTTACCACATGGGGACTGGTTCTCCTTCCTCACTAGCCAAATTTCTAGAATTTCAGATATTTTTATCTCATCATTTTAACATCACTTAATATCAAATTTTGCCTGGTGACCAAGATTATATATATATACTTAGAAAGACAGAGTTTCAAAATCTGGTGTTACCTAACTGCAGAATACAAGCAAATTTAGAAATTTGCCATGACAATAGAGAAAGTATTAAGAGATGGGGGAGAGAGAAAAGAAGGCAAAGAACGTTTCCTTGCCAGATTGAAAATAATCACTGCAGCTGATCTGCAGAAAGGTTTTGTGCTGCTCTTAAATGTGCTATAGCTCATATTAGCAAGAATTTTTTTTTTTGTCATTGCTCAATGAGTCTTTTGTCCAGTTCCATAGACAGCTGTGGACATAACTGTGGGATTGTTTCTCCGAATGCAGCCTAGGCTTGTTTGTGCACTGTACCCTGTGAGTGGATGTTTTGGAATGGCATCACTCACCTGGTTTCCACCCTGGGTCCATGACAGCATCCAAGGCATCAGACCTGTCACATTGTTCTCCTTTCCTGGTAGTGCAGGCTGCTCCTCAGGCTCTGTACTGCCACAGTGAAACCGCTTTGGGAAACTCACACACTTTAGGGAGCATTGCCCTTCAGAATTTTTCACAGAGCAATGCACAGTGAATCCTCCATGGATCTGACACCTGAATTTGTATTTGCCAAAGGGTTGGGCTTCTGAAATTGCAATTGGTTGTGAAGGACAGGGAGCCAGTGGTTCGATTCCCACTTTCTGGGTGAGGGAACTTGGTGTTGGATGAGGCTTTTCCTCATCAAAAAGTCATGTATCACAAAAAGTACCAGAGCTTGTGTAACACTCCATTAACTCATTTTATATATACATGGTGGTTTTTTTTATCTTCAGAATCTTAACTTGTAAAAATAAAAAATCAGGACTCTAACATTTTCTGGTAAGGGATGAAGTTCCCCCGTCACATGTTGCTTTTCAGTTTTCATGGCACATAGCTAACCCAAGTTAACCCATGTCAGAAAGAGGATTTTAAGAACATAATCTCTACAGTGCTCAGAGTATTTTTTCATTATTATTTTCATAGACAGCTTCAGTTCCTTCATATTATCTTATACAAAGCATTCTCATGGAAACAATTGTATCGAAACTTAACATCATGACACTAAACAATGGAAGGGAATTTTTTGGAGTGAAAGTACTTTTAAAAAGACAACAAAAGTAGTATAATTTAAATCCTTAAAAAAGTACAGAAATCCTCAAATGCAGTAAAAAATGTCCCTGGAAATGAATGTTTGTGCTTAAAAAGGAAGTGAGCAAAGAATTATAGATGTCAAAAAAGGGGGGAATTCTTCAAATACAGTAATTACAGCTCAAGGTTAGCCATCAGAAAGGAATAGATAAAGCATGGAAAATATGAAGTGAGATGGCTAAGAGGGAATTTGGTGAGCTAACCAGAGCATGAACCAGACTGATGCAGGTAGGCACTCAGAGGCATTATCAGAAGAGCGTGGGCAGGTTAGCTGTCTGCCTCCTCTTGTCTGTATTCATCTGCAGTGTTAGGTGACTAATGCCTATGTAAACCTGGCACAAAAAATAATCCTTTAAAATAACTTTGCTGGAGAAAAAGCATGTGCACAGAATTAATTTCTATAGATCAAGAGAACAATTAATAAAGACCCTGAGGGTGTGTAGACATAAAGAATGGCAATGCAGGTCTTCAGTGCACTGCTGGAAATGCATGGCCAGAGCAGGCTGTGTCCTCCATGGAGCTGACAGGTAATATGACATAATTTGTACTTGGTGTCAAAAGCAGCATTAGCTAATAGATGTAGGTCCTACTGGAATGGACGAATACAGATTTGGAGACCAGATGAAAAAGTTGTACAAGTTTAATCTACTTTCAAGTGCTAGTTTCAACTTCTAGAGAAACCAGATGAAGAGTAGCTTCCGTGAAGAATCTTGACAAATTCCTTAATGGGAAGTGTATGGAACAGGAGAGGTGTTTTTAGTCTGACAGTGGTACAGGAGTAAAGGTCACATCAATCTTCTGTTCTTCTTTAAGCAATGTTTCTTGTTAGTGTCTTAAATCAAGTGTGTGGCTTGCAGGGCTCCTCAGAGATGCAGGGATGATCCTTGTTACCCATCTGAGCCCAAGCTGACTGCCGATATTTAAAAATATAACTGCATTTAAAATCTCATGATAGCCTAACAAGACTAGTTGTCCTGGACAGCTTTCATCAGTAATTTTGACAGACATATAATGTGTTTTTAGCATAACATGTCCATAACACATGGGATGCCTGACTGCCTTTTCCTAAAAGAATAGTAGAGCTTTATTTCACAGTGCATAAACTGACACTGCTAATGCCTTCAATCCATTAGGAAATTCAAATTTATGGTCTCATAGAGGAATTGCTCAAGAAGGAATATTGGCCCTAATTTCCTTTTGTAAATCTTCCAAAGATTCCTCAGGGAAAATTTATTGAGGAATCATAGGAAGTTGAAGCAGAGAGCTCTGCTACAAAACATCTGATTGCTCTGAAAAAATGAGTTTCAGTAGCTTATAGGAGGTACTGGAGTTCAAGTCTTCTGGGAAAGGAAGTGGTCCAAAAGCCCCAATATTCCCAAATTCCTCAGCTCCAAGCTAAGTGCCAGTAAGGCAACAGTGGTACCTTGTTTTATCAAGGCTTTAGGTCTCAAGGCAAGAGCTCTGAGGAAGAAATAGAAATTGTTCCTGTCTCAGACACCAGATTCAAAGCTGCCTGGTGGTGGAAGTGGTGATCTGGGCTGTGGCTCTTGGAGGCTCCTGAGTCAGTGTTGACAGATGGAAAGGCAGGGACAGGGATGTACAAACAATCAAAACATCTATTTGGATTTACTACTCAAGAAGAAATAGGCAGAAAGATAAAATCCCTAAAACTCCATTATACATTTTGGAAAATGTCACTGTGTGACAGAGACCAACAAAAATCAGGTGTTTTTCTGTAATACTTCTGTATGTTGGTAGTACTTCAACTTCACAGAGGAGATGAGTAGTAACTCTTGTGTGATTTTACAGGTGTTGATTGCTTCTCACCAGAGGAGCCAAATGTACATCGAGTTTATGTAAAATTACATTTCATTAAAACACGTTTTTATTCCTCTAAAGAGAAGTGATACATGGTCACTAACTAAAAACTAATGGTAGACTTGCTAAAAACTGCCAGTAGATTTTTAAAAAATAGAATAGAAAATCTCTGGAGAATGTGAAAGCAATGAATAATTCCCACAGGCCTTATTTGAGGCAGGAGTTCACCTTTAATGTTTCCAAAAATAAAATTTCTCTTCAAAGGTTACCCTTCTAAATTATTTTAAATATTATGCCACACTGGTTTGAATTTACCTGTTTCTGACTGTTCTTTAATTAAATACAAAATGGAAACTCTCCAACCTGGGCTAGATATAATCCTCTATATAATCCTGATATAATCCTAAATGAGTCATAAGAAGAAATAATCAAGTACTGTAGGAAGAGGATTGTTGCCACAGTGTCTGTGATTGCACATCTGGCAGTGAATTAGCAATTCAAATTGTATCCACTGTGGGAAAAAACCACTATGTGGAAATAGTTCCCATTTTTCAATTCCATTATTTTCTATCATGTCTGTTAAATTCCATGGGGAGCAATTTGAAAGCAGGATGATGCAATATGGGAATGACTCACAGTTGGGCTTTTGTTGGTTCACATGTTTCGGATGTACAGTGTTCTGAGCCTGATCCTGTAATATCCTCTCACATATGAGACTTGGGGATTTTTTTGTCTTTTGCCTCTCAGTACATGAGGCCTCATCTTTGGGACAGCTTGTGTGTGGATAGACCAACTGCTGGCAACAAGAGATGCTGCCAGCAGCCACCAGAGCTCAGAACTGGGCTCATGGAGAAGTTTTGAAGTTTTGTTTCTATTACTGTAGGAGGGAAGCTTATGCAGAATCCATTGTTACTAGTTTTCTGAAGTTCAAAAGTAGCAGATAATGGGACATATTCAATCTGTTCATAAAAAGAGCCTTTCAGGCAGTATTTGGCTTCTTTTCTTTCTTTTTTTCTTTACAAAACCTAGATATCTTGCTATTTTGAGCTAATAGTAAGAAGGCTCAGCTCAACTGTTTAGCATTTGATTGAGAAACACAGGAAGGGTATCCATGTATTCATAGAAATGTCTTTAAGTGTGGATGAAAGGAAAAGGAAGAGTTTCTTTGAAAGGTGGTGTGGTGCTTCTGTGTATCTGCAAGTATCATATGATTTTGATAAAGGATCCAAGAGAAGGCAGAGTCAAAGCTCAGCTCCACAAAGTAGTTAATTTAAAATACTTTTCTTTCTACAGAGTTTTATACAGATTTTCTCTAAAAAGAATGAAGGAGCAATAACTTGTTAGACAAAGAATGTAGGATAACACATTTTGGCCAGTTCTGCAAAATTAAATACCACAAGTATTAGTGAAATACCACAAACACTAATGCAATATAAGTGTTTAGACTTCAAACACTAATAAAATATAAGAGCTCTTCTGAGCTAGTAAAAAATATAAACATAGTGGAGGAGTTTTCTGGTTACACTGAGACAAGCTGTAAATGCCCGGAAGCATGGAACAATGCCAGCCAGAGGAAACCTATGTCTGGGAAGCAAAAGGTTGTTTTCCCTGCTGTCCTACAGGCACTTTGCAGGCTCACTGCTGTGTTAGGTGAGTCCTGTCTGCAGGGAAAACTGGACAGCATGACCAAATCAGAGACACTGCTCCGCCGCACTGCTTCAGCTGAGCTCCCCATGCAGAGCTGCCAGAATAAAACACACAGGGTTCCTGGAGGAACAGCCTGGCCAGTGGTTCAAGGGGGGAGTGAAACCATCCATGGCTGACAGGGAAGAAAAACAATTTCAAGGACTCTGGGAATTGAGTGAAAGCCTCTTTCTTGTACCCCAGGGACAGGAGCAATCTCCCAGGCAGAGACTGTCCCACAGCCGGCAAGCAGTGGCTGTGTGAAAGGGCTCAGGTGGTTCTGGAACCCCCTTAACCTCCTGCCATCACCAGTAACGGGACAGAGGCCAAGCTGTGCCGAGTCCTGCTGTCATTTACGTGGGGTGGGACTGAACCTTCCTTGCCACCTATTTGTGGCGTGCTTTCTTTTGTTTTACTGCGCTGATGCTGTATGATCTGCAGGAATTTTACAGTCCAGAAAATTCTTCTTCTTGTGAGGATGACACAAGGGTGCTCCAAGTGTGAAGATACCCATGTGCAGAACTGCCTGTGGAATAGGAACTGGAACTGAGTACTTGATATATCTGATCTTTTTTGTTCCTTACTTGAATTAAAATAGTGAGTTTATTGAAGTCAGATGTCTCAGTGCATTTACAATACTTATCTTCATAAAAGTTCCCATGAAGTGTGTAAGATCCTTTACATATATGTGAATACATGAAGCAAATATTGAAATATTGGATACTCATTTAGAAGCAATAAGTTTCTAAAGCACCTGAAAGGAGATTGTGGGAGGGTGGGGGTCATTCTCCCAAATAACAAGTGATAGACAAGGGGAAATGGCCTCAGATGGTGTCAGGGGAAATTCAGGTTGGGTATTAAAAAAAATTTCTTCGCCAAAACAGTGGTTAAAAGGGGAATCTGTGTGAGAAGCTGCAGAAGTCACTTGATTTTTTCAGCCTGGAGAAGGGGAGACTGAGGGGAGACCTCATTGCATTTACAACTTCTTTGTGAGAGGAAGAGGAGAGGCTGGCAGTGATCTCTGCTCTGTGGTGTCCAGTGGCAGGGCTCAGAGGATGGCCTGAATCTGAGTCAGGGGAGGTTTAGGTTGGATATTAGAAAAGGGTTTTTCACCCAAAGGGTGTTTGGGCACTGGAAGAGGCTCCCCAGGGCAGTGGTCACAGCACCAGTCTTAGAGTGTTCAAGAAATATTTGGACAATTGTCTCAGGCACAAGGTGTGATTCTTGGGGTGACCTGCATAAGGCCAGGAGTTGGACTTGATGATCCTGATGGGTCCCTTCCAACTCAGCTTATTCTGTGTGTTTCTGTGTCATTCTGTGATTAATTGTTGGAACAGGTTGTTCAGGGAAGCAGTGTAGTCACCATGCCTGCAAATGTTGAATAATGAGTAGATGTGGCACTTCACAATGTGGCTTAGTGAACATGGTGGAATTCCATTGAAGGCTGGATTTGATGATCTTGGAGTCTTTTGCAGCCTTATTGATTCAATGATTTTGATAGCAGCAGCCCAGAACCAAAAAAAAAAAAAAAAAAAAAAAAAAAAAAAAAAAAGAGAGATGGTGAAAAAATGTCAACCTTTCTCTTAAAATTAATAAACCAAATTATTTTCTTCTAAGGCAAGAGATTATGAAATGTTTTTTACTTGCTATTGCCATTTTTTTTCTTTCTGTGGGCATTTTTAGCTTGACCTAGTTTATGCTTATTACAGTCAGAACAGCTGATTTATGAGCAGAGGCTCCATTCACAGATGGGTGCAGGCAGAGCTGAGGTATTCAGGTATACATCTATGGCAATGTTCACATATCACAAATGCATTTACCATCCTCTTAGGACCTGAAGTCAAATGAGGGAAAAAAAGCCTAACCTGGAGGTTTCAAGTAAGGTAATGCTGTTTCTCATATCTCAGGTCCATCACTCTCTTTTCTGCTGTTGTTAAAATTATGAAACCCCCCCAGCTATCAGGTATCAGCAGAAAGTGCTGTGATCCCTCTTTGGAGCTTCAGTACCTGATGCTGGAGCAGTAGGAACTCCCTCCTGCAGGGGATGCACGGACAGTAACCATGGGGAGAAATAGATCAACACTGCTGACTAAATGTCATAAATATGTGTGGTATGGGTGTAGATACCACAGAGAGGAAGGGTTTTAAAAATCACAGAGGTTCCTTTAGTGTCAGTGGAAAGGAAGGGTGACTCCAGGGCAGGCCATGGCAGTGCAGGAGCACGAGCAGGGTGCTCAGGGCACAGGCATCGAGCCTGCAGGGACACTCTGGCCCTGTGGCTTCCAGCTCAGGTGCCGGCTGCTGTGTCTGCTGGGGCAGGGGACCATACCCTGCCTTACCTGCTCACCGGGCCACATTCACAGATACTCACTAGTCATGTGCAAAGCCCACTTTGTTTACCTGCAGTGCATGTGTTACTGAGGGACATCTCCCCGGCAGAGTGAGCTGAGGGCTGGTGGCTTCAGGCTGGACTGCTCAGAGGGCAACACAGACATTCTGTCTGAACGCTTGACAAGCTGGGTCTGCAGGGGAGCACAGTTCACAATCTTGTAATGAATATCCTTGGTGAGCTAGCCTACTGTCACTTATCTGTCTGTCTGCAGAGTTTGAAAATTTAGGTCAAATGTATCCAGATTCATGCTTTGAGAATTTATAAAAATAAATTAATTGTTTTGAGAATTAAAATAGAAAAATCAGTGCTGGTTTTTCTGTAACGTAAAATAGTAACTGTAGTAATTGCAGTTGCGAGTTTAATGTGTGTATTGGCCCTTTTTTCTGTTTACTCCCTGCCATCCACAAAACATATTCCTCTGAGGAAGAGGTTTTTAAAATAGTGCATAGTTACCCTGTTTAGATTTTGAGAACTTGCCTAAAAATACTGTATTTTCCTCTTTCTCATGTAATTTCTATTTCTAGTGTAGTGACTTCATCAGTTGTGATTTATTACTAAATTGTTAGTGTGTATCCTAAAGGAACTAAGAACTAGAGCAAAGCCTGTACAGTTTGGCAGCTTATCAGTCACAGGGGAAAGGGCAAGTGAGCATTTTTCATGTAATGTAAACCCTTACAAAAACATTCAAATATTGTCAGCATTGCTTTCACGAACTTGCTTCTCTTCCTAGAGCTGTATCCTGCTATTTCCTCTCAGATTTTAAAGTCCTCAGGGATTGCATCTGGAATGATTCTACTTCATTACTGATGGTACTGGAACCAGTAATATTCCAAAATACATGAAGGTAGACTTTTGAAGTCTACCTATACTGGTTGAGCTTTCAGGATTATTGCTACAAAGCAATATCAATTAGTATAACCATGTTATTTACAGAAATTCTACAGTAAATTCAAAAATCCAGTGTGAGATTTACAAATGTTAAGGGGAAGAAGGTGATTTTTGGCTATAGGGTTTTGATACCAATGTTAGTTAGAATCAGTTAATTGCAACTAGCCTTCATTTTGGATGTGTGCTACTGTTTGTTTCTTTCCAGAGATAGATTGAAGGAGTCAGACTCTGAAGGTAGCCAGAAACAACCTGCCCATAATTTTCAGGTAGAAATGAAAAGGCCAGATTTGGTCTTCAAAAGATTTCCATATTACCAAGTAGCATTCTTTCATTTTGTGTCAGAGAAATAGAAAAATAACTCCAAACATTGAGAAAAACATTCAAAAATATTCTGCTACTGCTTCTAGGTGCCTGAATACTGAGGGAGAAAAACATAAGTTTTACCATTCTTCCACTGCTACTTTGTGGTCTCTTTAGCTAATGGATATACAGAGTTCTCAGAAAATCTGTGATGAGAAATTGCAGCATTTGGTAAATAACTGTAAACACTCTAAGCATGTCAGCTTCCACTCCTCAAATAACAGAAAAGAAAACAAATCCCAAACAGTATCTTCTGAAGTCATGAGAAAGATGAACTGATAATTGGAACGAGACCATATTTATTCTTTTTTTTCATTCAATTTCTTTTCTTTTCCATAAAAATTTGCCTTTCTCATTGATGTGAGTAAAGGAAGATCTTAGCAAACCTTCCTGTTGCTTTTACTACATTGCGGCTTTTCTGCACAAACCTAAGTGACCCTAATTCCTATTGAACTAGAAGTAAAAGCCAGTGCAAACTCACAACTTCACAGCCAACCTCCAGATCAAGGCATTTTGAGAGTGATGGAAATTTTAGCTGTAGTGAAAGGGGAAACCAGGAATTACTCAAGAAATTGATTATGTAGTCTCTGAAAAGATCTTAAGTCTAAGTTAATGTGAGGAATTTTTCTTACAGCAAATATTTAGGCCAGAGATCTATGATGCAGAAAGGCACATATTGATGAGGTTATTCATGCCATAAAAATGTAATATGAATGAAGATATACAGAAAGTAAAATACGGTAAAATCAACAATTTTCAAGTCTGGGTGTACAAGTTTTCCTTGCATGGAATTTAAAAAGAAAAGGAGATTATAAATTGTTAGTCTTCCAGCAGAGGCAAGATCTTGATATTTCTTCCCTGTGCTTTCTAATATTCAGCTGTGCAGGATAGGTTAGAACACACTTTTTATAAGAGTAGATGGGAGACATGACACTCCTGAATCAAAAATAGAAAGGATCATAACCTGTAAAAGTCTTTGAAGTCATTAAGGTGCGCATGTCCTTCAGTTTACTGCTGTATGAGTCATTGCCTTTGTGCAGTGGATACAATCTCATCTGACCTTTGTCTTCTAACTGAGGCATGGAAGGGGTTTTTGGCTCTCATTTGGTACAGCTGGGCAGAGCCTGGTGGCCTTCTGTATCAAGTGGAATGCTCTTTGTGGAATAAAGTGCTCAAAGGCTTTGAAGCCTTCATAGTTAGAATATCATCTCTCACTTTTTCAGAACTGAAAGTATCATTTACGCATTTCTTTGGCCAAAGAACAAGGTGGGAATCAGACTTAGGAAATGAGACATTTAGCACTGAATGATAAAATGTGTATTAGAGGAATAAAACAATGAAGAACAGAAAGTGTAACTCTCAGTGCCTCTGCTTCTAGAGGTTAGGGCTGAAGAACCTGCACCTTTTTAGATTTGGTGGTAAGGAAGGAGAGGGTTTGTTGCTGCTGAGCCCTGTGTCCATGCCCAGGGCAAGAGAGGAACAAGATTTGGCAGCAGCTGGTTTGCCTCACAAGTTCCTGGGGCTGAGCTGCTCTAGTAGAGGGCTCTGTCTAAGCAAACAGGCTGGAAGGCTGAGGCTCCCTGGGGAGCTCTGCATGGAGCTGGGAGGTTTAATGCTCCTAAGATTTACTGTCCTCAGACCACATGTAGATGGATTTAAGGATGTTCTTTAAAGGTCTGCTGGTGAAGGAGAGCAGCTAGTGCTCCACATTCTCAGTTGTGATGAAATAGAAACAAGTGCCAAAAAAAAAAAAACCCCCAAAACTGGGCATAATATTTACCATTTAGCATCTTAATTGTGGTTGAATGTATTTAACTATCAATCAAATCTAGAAAAGTGAATCTTCTGGTTTTGCCTCCATCTCCTCTAAAACTGCTTGGTTTGTTCTTGAGTATGGCTTGTGAGTGACTGCTCGATGGACAAGGGCTAACATTAGAAAAATATTGTTATTATTTGTGGAGTAGGTACATGGTGGGTTTTGTTCAGTGTAGTGCATGCAATTATGTTGCACAGCTGAAAATTTATGTTGTCATACATTGTTAGTAAGAGAATACCAAATTTATAATCAAATAGTTAATTACACCAGCATTTACTATCTTCCTTTTAAATACAGAAATACCTCTTCATCCTAGCTTTTTATTCTCATTATTCCTATTTACTGCTAACCACTCCATGCTTATCTAATGGTAGAAGAGTTTCCTTCTCTATTATGCTCTTCATCATTATGAAATGTAAAAGTTCCATCAATAATAATGGAATCTTCTTAGCAGTACTTCTTCAAAGCAAGTGTGCTTCTTCTCATTTCTTAGGAAATTCCATAGCTTTGGAGTTGGGCACCACAAAAATGAGGAAAATTGTGTTTATAAGTGACCTCTACTATTTCAATGAACAAGTCAATGAACCAATCATTGCAGTTACAGCTTCCTTGTGAGGGCAAGAGGAGAGGCAGACACTGATCTCTTCTCTCTGGTGACCAGTGACAGGACCCATGGGAATTGCCTAAAGCTGAGTGAGGGGAGGTTTAGGTTGGATATTAAAAAGATTCTTCTCCCAGAGGGTGGCTGGGCAGTGGAACAGGCTCCTTCAGGGTAGTGGTCACAGCACAAAGCCTGACAGAGCTCAAGAAGCGTTTGGACAATTGTCTCAGGCACAAATGTGACTCTTGGGGATGGTGCTGTGTAGGGCTAGGAGCTGAACTTGTTGTTCCTGATGTGTCCCTTCCAACCCAGCATGTTCTGTGTGATTCTGAGTTTTAGTTTCCACCTGTACGTTGAAAATTTTCTATAAGCCAGCTATCTTTTCTTTGCTCCAGGGCCTGCAGCATTGTTTGAAGGTCCCACAGTGTGTTCAGATACTGCTCTCATTAGAGAGCTGCTATCCAAAAAAATGCCACCCTGCAGTCAAGCAAAGTCTTGACATAGCCAAAGACTCTTGTAATTCAGCTGCTATGGTACACAGAGATCTGTCAAGCTCACTGCAAACTGCTCTGAGAAACCTCCATCAGATTGGTACATGCTGGGTTTTTTGTAGAGTGCTTCTTTTCAGCAAAAGCTGTTCATTTGTTAAGAAAGCTGTGTTCTAAATGTCTACCATTTCTCCCATAGGTATAGGTCCCTAAATTAAAAAGCAGACTGCTTATATGAATTCCTGGACTCCTGTCTTAGTAATATCTGTTTTACAGTTCATCTAAGTATTCTACAGTTTTATGGAGTAGGAGAACTGTTTCTGGATTGCTTGACTGAAACTGTTTTATAAAGTATATGTATTGTATTAATGATTTAGCTGTTTTAACAAAGGCAAGTGATCTCTAGAAATTCCAGCTATTTGAATATAAATGTGAAATTGCTTCTCTCTCTTTTTTTCCCAGATATTGAATTCTGTCTTCTTCAGATTCAATAGTATGTTAATGTTCAATTACTCCCTATGTTTCTTTATTATTTAGGGGAATGGGTTGTATTCATTAGAAGATTAGGTTTTTAGATCCAAGCAGAGGCAGAAGATGCTTTCCTGCCTTTCATTGCATGGAGCTAGACTCTCAGCTGAAATAAACAGGGTGGTCACAGGCTCTACAGAAGAGGAAGACTCACTCTGCTCTTGCCACCAGGCAAGGACATGCAGTACCAGTGTGTGCTGTATTTGCTTATTAAACTCAAGTTGTAATACTGTAGGTAACTTGAGACAGATGAGATGGTGATGCTACTGTGTCCCACCTGGGTATTCCAAACATGAGTTTTATCTTTCTTGAACTGTCTACTCACATCCTGATGCCTGTTACCTGTTACAGCTACAGTGAATCCTTATCTAGCCAACTGAGAAAATAAAAGGGAAATTCAAAATGGGAACGCACGCTTAAAAAAAAAAAAAAAAAGAAACCCAACAGCAAACCCCAAGCCTGCTTTTGAACCATGTTATTAATGATTTTTAAAAAGTTGAGTATAAAAAACCAGTGAGCTACTAGAGGAAAAATTGTCCCTCTGGACAGACTGATTCCATGTCACAGTGTGTGCTTTCTCAAACAAAAACCACCAGGCTGAGCCTGTTTCAGATTAATAAGGTGGATGAGCCTATTCCCTAAATACATCACTAAATTAATGTGAGGCTATTCACTAGGACTTGCAAGCCAGTAGCAGCAGCATTATTGGTTTAGGCAAGTCCTAGTCTCTGATCTTACAAAACTGTAATTCTGCCTTTTCTTAAAATATTTTTCACAGGGTGATGCTAAACCTTCAGGAAGGAACCGTTCCTTAATGAGAAGCCTGAGGCATGTTGGATTTCCTCTCCAGTGGCTGTGTGCAGCCTATCAGTTACTTTATTACTTAAATAGACAGTATTGTAGGTTTATGGGTTTTATAGTAGGAGTCCTTGCTCTCTAATCAGCCATGAACATTACAAAGCCAACGTTGTAGGTGTAAGTGACAAGAGCACAACCCCTGTTTGCCCTTGACCAAAGAACATTTACATAAAAAATAGAGGTCTTACTGAAACACAGGTCATGTGTTCTGCTGTCATTTAAAATGTGATCACAGTTACCAGTGGTTCTAACAGCTATAAAAGATGAAAAAAAATTATAATAAAATTTATAGTGCTCATGAACCATGCATTACTGCAAAATTGTGTACTTTGTTTGAAGTTAGTGCTTTCACCCAGAAATGAAAATCTCCAGGATTCAGAAACTGTGAATTTTTCAAGATTGTGTTTAGAAAAATAGTTATTAGTGCCTCTTTTCTCTCTCTCCCTCTCCCTTTTTTTTCCCCTTCTTTTTGTCAAGACTCAGTTTCAGTGCAATTTGTGGAGCATTACTAATAAGCCATGCATAGGTGGGAAAGAGCAAAAAACTTCCTGTGAAGTCAGGAACTGTGGTACTTTCCTCCAAGTTTCACACACCTGAATACTAGGAATAATACCTATAAAAATACTTTTTTTTTGCCTCCACCGTGGTCATCTGTTATATTTCACAGCAGCTGCATTCCATAGAGTTGTAGGATTACAGGATTGCAACCTTTTAGGATCACAAGAGTTGACACTAATCCACACATATAAGAATCCACTTTAGGCCTCTGAGTGAAAAACAGTCCCATCCATTCACCACAGATGCATCTGTTGCTCAAAACCACTTGTTTTCTAATAAAAAACAGGATACTTTTTTTATATTTATACACAAAAATAATATAATTTGCTCTGTTAGAGCTAGGGAAAGAAAAAGAAGGAGCATAAATCAGTGGAAAACTAGCCTAGGTAAAACCAGAAACATAACTGAGATGAAGGAAATTTTTCATTGTGGAAAGCATAATAAAAAGGGCTTTCAAGAATCTGGATACTTTGACATCCAAAGAACCATTGTCACTTGTAGTAGTTGATGATAACCTGAAGAGACAAGATAATGAGATCCCATCAGTGGGATCTTTGCTTGGTACAAGTAAAATAGTTATGTTTGGTCCAGGTGGTGAATCCCTTTCATATCTACCAGTAATATTTCAACATATCTTTCTTTCTGAACATTGGTATTAACCTTGCATTTCCATGAACAACAAGGTTGTTGTTACCATGTTATCCTCTTGTTTGAAAAGAGGATTTTGGCTGTTGCTATGTGATAGCACATCCAGACAGAAGGATGTAAGGTGAATCCTATAGGGGAAATACTAATACTCTCATCTGAGACGCGTGTGCCCTTCTGCGGTGCAGGGGCAGCTGGTCCCTTTCCCCTGTCTCTATTTTTCACTGGGGAAGAAAGTTTGCCACATTTTCCTGGTCCATTCGGGTCAATTTCAGGATCAATAAGCTCATTATTAGAAGATCCAAGATCAAGAGGGAGGGTTATTATTAGAAGTGCTAGAGAAAAGGAAGCAGTGAGGTTCAAGAGTTGGAGCACAGGATTAGTTGAGAGGAAGACACAATGAGGGAGTTACGTTTCCGCTGATGCCATTATGAAACTCACTGTCAAATGGCATTCTAATATGGAGACTGGGCTTCTAGTGCTCTTACAGCTTCTTTGGATGCTAGGGTGAGGAAATAGGCTGGCACTATTGTGTGTGGTATTACTGAATCATACAGCAGGTTGGGTTGGAAGGGAGTTTAAAACTCATCTAGTTTTTTTTACTTGCCTCATTACACAGCGCTGTGTGTAGTGTGTGCTCAGCTCCCCTCTTTGGAGTTGTTAGAAGGGTGTACAGTTTCTCTTCTTGAGAGAATAGGGCCTCTGCAAGGAAGAGATTGCACCCTGATGGGTATTTTACTTCATCAATTTGATTTCTTCTGAGGAAAAAAAAGCTTTCAGGTTTAAGGCTTTTGTTGGGGGTTTTGTTGGGGTTTTTTAGTTGGTTGGGGTTTTGGGTTTGTTTTTCTCCCCTGTATCAGATTAGCCACTGATGGACAGAATTGCTCCTGGTCTCTTTCATTACAAGGTTTGGGTCTGGTGCTATTTCACAGAACAGTTGCAAAATGAATTACAGAAACTGGAGGAAAACTTGGGAAGGTCCTTCTTGGGAAGGTCTTTCCTAAACAAAACTACAGTACCTTACTGCCACAAGAGGGTGCTTGCAAGCTCATCACTGGTCATTTCAGAGACTTTCACAGTGAAAATATTCTGGGGGCTTTAAAATGTTCTTTACAGAAGACACGGATTAGATACAGGGATAGATTCTGATGGCATGAAAGGTTGTACATTCATCTCGGTGTCAAGTTGAAATTTATGAAGATTTTGTGAGAGGTCTCTTGAAAAAAACCTATGCATTCAAACACTCTATTAAGCTTCTTGCAACAGATCTCAACTACAACCTGCCTGCATCTGACAGAACATAACAAAAAGGAAAATGCATCTATTAAACACAGAGAGGAGTTGAATCATATGCTTTAAAGCCAAAGGGAGCTCTTTTTGACAGAGTTATGTCAGTGCACACAATGCATTTCACATGGCTTCTGAATGCCCTACAAAATGCTTTTTAAATGATGTAAACTCTCCTTTTCATCCTAAACGTGTATGAAGGTGTACATATATTTAAAAGCAAGGAGAGAAGTTGTCAGCAGTTTGTCAAGCACAGGAGCTGAAGTTCACATCTAAACTTTTTTCTGAATGTTCCTAGAGGTCTTATGTGCTGAGAGAGAATGCACTGCATACAGGTCACACCAGGTTTAGTTATGCTGTTAGATGACCCAGCTTTGACTATCACTTTGTTTACCTTTTAGGAGGTTTGTCTTTCTGAAAACAGAGTAAACAAAATGCTTCAGTGATAGGGAAGGCTACAATTTTGACATCGGATTTTGAAGTAATCTGGCAATTGAGAGACTCTCCAAAATAGTTTTACATATAATTATATCCACAAAAGGTACAGTTTGAGCTTTATTACAAACACTCCTTCTTCCACTGATGCCCAAACCCACTGCAGCTCTGTGCAGGAAATAGCCAAAGCAGCAGGTGATCCCAGCCTCAGGTGTTCTCAGGAAGAAGCAGTCTGCACTTTTCTGCTTTGAATCTATTGGTAGCTGGAAACAGCTGTTCCAAGCAAAGCACAACAGGGTACTGTTCATTTAAGCACCCAGAAATACATTATCCTTGTGCGCAGAATGGTTTCCAGCCATTGGAAGCCCTTGTGAACACTGCATATCAAGCCAGTGAAAGACAAAGAAAAGAAATTAAAATCCACTCACCATTTGCTGTAGCAGGACCCTGATGCCAGCAGGAGTCTGTCACATTGCCTCCCAGCCCTCTGCAGTTAATGGTTTGAGTTGCTAATGTTCAAAGCACCTTGAAGTAAAGACGTGGGATTTGTGGTAGAAATGTCTTCAGGGTTTATATCAGGATCCCCTCATTAAATAAATTACAGAATCACAGAATGCTTTGGATTTGAAGAGGCCTTAAAAATCCTTTGTTTCCAGCCCCTCTGCATTGGGCAGGGACACCTTCCACTAGGTTGCTCAGGGCCCATCCAACCTGGCCTTGAACACTGCCAGGGATGGGGCTTCTCTGGGCAGCCTGCTCCAGTGCCCCACCACCTTCACAGTACATCATTTACATTCTTTTCTGAAGCCAGACTTCTAGCTTTTTTAAAAGCAGAATGTCCTGTTTAGCACAGATGCCAAAACATAGAGGACTGTATAAATTTGGCTGCTATGGATCTTGTGTTACTACCACCAACACTATGAAATCTCTGCACTAACATTTGACAATACTAACACTTGTTACTACATGCAGTACAAACAGGTAAGCTAGGATTAGTAAAGGCTGCATTATTTATTAGGGATCATCACTATTTATTAGTTGTACCCAGCATGACAGTCTAAATAAGATTAAAATATGAAATTTAATGTGATAAAATTTGTGTTGCTTCCCCCTACCATTTTCCCACTCTACTTTCTGTTCTTTGCAGCCGGGCACCTCATAAACAGAACACAGAACCCTTTCTCAAAAATGGAATTCTGGGCTGTTTTGCCATGTTATTGAATCCTGATACAACTTCTTTTTATCTTATGTACAATGATGGTAAGCTCCACTAGATGACCTGCCAGTTCATTTGAAGGATAAGTTATTTGTATTAAGCAGTATTTCCCTAAAGTTTCCTTACTGAGTCCTTCTCTAAAATTATGCCTTGTTTAGTTCTGCTGTGACCAGAGATCTCACATACATTGCAAAGCTTTATTTTGGACTGATTGCATACATCAGATATCACTCTGTGGGAAAATGATCCCAGTTTCCCCTCTTTCCATATAAACTTTTTGATTCTGTATGTTGTTTTGTTGCATGTCATTTGGCTGTGACTTGCAAAGGAACTTCTTCCTGCTGAAACTTCAGGTTGATGAGTAGATTCCTAGTTCTTTACCATCTGTCACTGAAAAATAATACAGTATTTTAACAAAATTGATATTGAGCATGAATGTGTATATCAGCTAACATCTTGAGCAGTTTTTTTTTTTTTTTTAAAATATGTGTTAATGGAATCACATTCAATGTCCTAACTCATGCATCTCAATGTTAAAATAGGCCCAAGCTGGTTGTGGCTGCTTCTGGTTCTTGTTCGCATGTTCAGTTCCAGCTGAGGTTCAGAGGAAAGAGCAGCAAAAGATTTTTAATGTGATAACATAGATCCAGTTGCTGCTGTTTCAAGACGTGTCATCAAGCATCAGCATAAGTCAGAAAAAAACAGCTGGCAATGCAGCCCAGGCCTCCTGCCACTCAATCAGCACAGCATCCCTTGGCTCATATTTTTTCTGCAGGTTTGTTCCCACTGTTAGATGTAATCCTGAGTGTCCTCTGCTTCTGGCCTGCTTCTGCCATGGAAATGATTGTCCAGAGGATGTGATACAGCCAGGAACAAAGCAGCCCTTTTCTCTGGTGATGGGGAGAGGAGGTGCTGGGCACCACAGGCTGCTGGTCAGGTTGTACAGTCCAAAAATGTCTTCTGTGCTTCATCAGTCCCCCAGGCCCCTGGACATGGTGTGATTTGGGGTGAGAGGTGGTGGTGTGTACGGTGGGAGGTACTGGCAGATGGAGCAGATAAAGAAGTGTGAGAGAGAAGTCACCCCCCCACAGCTCTTGGAGCATCCCTGGGGTGCAGGATGAGGTGTGGGTCTCCTGAGCATCCAGGTGTTGTCTTACCTGGACTTTGCCTCATGGGAAGATTAGAACTCCCTGCAGGAGCAAGGAGGAAAGAAGGATCACTATTTTTGGTGTAATGCTCCTGTTGTCTTCCCATCAGGCTCCCCATGGGCTGAAGATCATGTCTTCAGCTGTCCTTTCCCCCAGCCTTTGGTCGAGAAAGCTGTGTCAAAAGGCAGCCAGATGGCTGGTGTTGGGATACATGGGGCAGTGCAGGAGCTGGGCACATGTTCCAGCCTCCTGTGGAACAGTGCACAGCCCTCAGGCCCCCATCAGCTCATGGGGTTTAGATTTCCTACTGAAAATTATTTGCTTTTATTATGTATCTTGATATTGTTAAAAAAAATAGAGAAAGGTTAATATCTCATAAGCATCTATCAGAATTGCCATGTATTTCTTATAGATCCCACCCACTGGAATATCTCTGACTACTCAGCATGTATTTATTTGCCTTGTAAGTCCCTTATGACTCTTAGCAGTTACTTCCGAGGTTTCTGCCAGCTGCTTGCATCACCAGTGATGCTGAAACTAATTCAGATGATGTACATGTTAATAAATAAGGAAAATCCCACTATTTTTGTTACCTTTTTCCTGTTGCCTGCTTTATTACACAAGTGGCACAGGTTCTCTTTGTTGTGTAATGCAAGCTTTTGCAGGCGTAGTAAAACGAACTTTCCTGGCACTATTTTTAGAGGGGATCATGGGGATTTGGATTAGAATAGATTAAGTAAAGATTTCTGCAGAGATGATACATACACCTTTCCTTAAAGACATGTGGCCTGACTGATTGAAGAGGTGCTTATGGAATAAGTGAAGCTGAACACATCCCAAAAAATTGGAGCAGAAAAATGATGGGTCATCGTCTGTGTGTCCATGGACTGGACTGTGTTTTTATGTAGTGGAGCACAGTTCATACTGGGAAATGGATCTGTAAATGCTCATAACTCTGCAAAGCAAAAGTGGCAATTTTGTGCCTTCAGTATTGAGGCACTTGCAGGGGCAGCACCATTTGAGCTCTATTTTGGATGCTGGATTAGGCTTTGGGCTACTCTGTTCCTCTGCAGAGCAGGGAGAGTTTTGCACACTGACGCTCCATCCGTGCTTGGACACCCTTTTGTACTTCTCTGATCACTTTCCCTGGCAAAATAAACCTCTCCCCCCTTTGCCCCTCCAGGCATGTGGAGTTTTCATCAGGCAACCATTGGACAGTATTTATTTAATTTTCCAGTTCTTTTTTTTGTCACTTTCCCAATACAAATGTGCATGTGGCTAAGCTGTTGCAGTCCTTTCTTTAAAAGGTCAGCCTAAATTATTTTCTGCAGATAATATTAGGGCTTATGTGCTTGATGGGTTTCTGTAGCACATAAACACCACTTCTTGAGGGACTGATGACCTGAATAATTATCTCGTGTCTGTTGCTGTTGAAATAATCAACCTAAACCAAATACAAAACAAGCTCAAGCCACTTTTCAAAATTTCTCAGATTGCCATTTTAATACTGGAAAGTTTTGTGCATGATACAAAAATTAGTATATAGCAGATCATGGTGCTCAGAGATACATTTTGCTCTTTTTTAATACAGCATAAATGTAGAAACTCTGTTAGAGTGAAATTTCACACAGTTGCAAAGCTTTTAGTGGAGATCAGAATTATCAGAATTACCTTGAAATGAATTTGGGAGATTTGCTTTGAAATACTTGACCTGATTTTAATTTTGTTTCTTTCTTTGTACAAGAGTTATGGTTATATATATATAATTCTGTTATTCTATGAGTTTTTTATAAGACAAAATATTAAACATGTGAAGTATTATTTTTATAACACATGAATTATTATTTTTATGAATCAACAAGAAAATGCCTCAACACAGCTTTTTTATTCCTTTATTCTTTTTTTATTCTTTCATTTCTACTACTTTGAATATTTTTAATAACATGTTTTTAACTTACACTTAATTTTCATTGTTGTCCTTGCATGTGATTATGGATTACAGTGAATCATTATCTCATTTAATTCAATTACATGTGGTTTTAATCACTGCTAGTAAACCAGCCTTGCAGAATTGTCATTAGTACTTACAGATGCATGCAAAGCAAACTGGACAGTTGTTTATCACAATGCTTGTGGAGAGCAATGGGTAATACCAATTTAGCCTTTTGCCAGACTCATTTTGTCTGGGGTAATTGGCAAAAAACTATAATAAGCTCTTTTCATTCTCAGCATCTTGGTGGAAAATAAGTTGCCTGAAGAGAACTTTAAAAAAGCTAAATTAATTGCATGTGTATGTGATTTGCTTGTTATTCAGCTTGAGTTCAATATTGATCCTTGAGTATTTCTTGTGATCCCTATTATCTGTAATGATCTAGTTTACAAATAGCCCTACATCAGTAATTTTGTCACAACATCTGATTTATAAAATTGTCTCTTGAGATATCCATGACCTCACTTAATCAGACATGTTATTATGTCATTAGCCAACACAGCTGAGCAAAACAGAGTTTATTTTCATAGTGGCAGCACTATTCCAGTCTTGCAGGAAATCAAAGGCACATGGAGAATTATAATTTTAAACAGAATCAGAAGATTCACTGCTTGAGGAAGGTGTTGCAACATCTAATAACTTCAGGTACTCCAATGCCTGCTATGTTAATTTGTGTACTGTGAGAAGAAAATAAGAAAAGTAGTTATACTTTATTTGGAATATATGGAAAACGAGTATTTTGTCTGGGACTGTTTTGTCTTATATTCTAAACATTTTTAATTTTTCTGACATTTCAAAACAAAGGGGGATCTTTCAAAATTGTGCTGGTTACACAGAAAGTCAGGTATATCATATACTACAGAAAAACTGTGGGAAAGCTCTGTGTAATGCCAAATATTCCCCAGAGAAAAGATAGAGTCCCCAACACCTGGAAATATTGTGGCTTCTGCTTGGAAAAACAAAACCATTCCTGGGCTGACTTTCCACCTTCCCTTCTGTGGAAAAATGACAGTACATGTTAATGTAGTTGGTGTGATAAATGGCTCATGCTTTCTTGTTTGTCACACAGGGCCTGTGCGTGGTATTTGAAAAATGAAGTAGGATCAGTGGCAAACCTTGTTTCATATTTTAAGTCTCTTATGCACAAAGGATCTGTTTAATTGGTCTGGGAGAATGATGGGCAGCAACCCTGGCCACTGATCGGGAGAGAGCAAGGCAGATAACAGAGTATCCTTGAAAAGCAAGGATGCTGTGCTTGCACCTTGTGACATATACACTAATAATTGATTTTTATTACTATATGTGAGTGGGAATAGTTTGAGTTTTATTATTATTTAAAAGAAGGGGTGTTTGAGGACATGCAGAAGGGAAGAGAGGGGAAAGGATGCTGTTGAAGGAGAAAAGTCCTTTTAGACAGAGAATATTCTTTGAAGAATTATCAATCTTTGTTTTTCCTAAAGCCTTCACAAGTAGTGAGTACTTCTGAGAATTGATCTTACTGACAAAAATAATGGTAAGGTTCAATTAAAAAAATACTTTTTTGTCCGTGTACACTGACCATTTCATAATTGCACTGTGGCCTTTCATACAAGGAGCAGAATAATGGATGCCTTTGGTAGAATATTAATGTCATCTCTCTTGTCAGGGTAACCAGATTGTTCAGGTTCAGTATTTTCTAACTAAAACTCATTTATTTTAGATTTTGAAAAGACATTAAGTTCACAGCTGTATTTTCCTGCACACTGCTGTGATAAAGGCTACTGCTTTATTGATCTCTTCAAAAGGCAATTTGCTGGAGGCGATTTTGTATCACTTATTAATTGAGACTATTGAAGGAGTTTTTAATATATGGAAGCATTTATTGGTATGTGAATTTAAAGTTTCTAGACTAAGTCACTTTGATAGTGGCTGATTTCACATGATGACTGATCTGTTTGTACTAGCATTCAGCAAGCAGAATATAGACAGGGTCAGAAATGGATGTAAGGGAAAAAAATAGGAAAAAAAGAAAAGCAACCTGATAACACAAATTATTGGAAAATAGCCATCAAATCCGGTAGTTTATTGCAACTTTCATCATAAAGCTGCAGCCTCCTGCACCCCCTTTCAGCATCTGACATGTTTGGAAGGGTTTTGCAAAGGAAAGCAGTCCCTCGGCAAGCAGTCTGTCTCACCCACCTCCCATAGAACTGCAAAAAGGGTGAAAAAAACCACATCAGCTTTACAGAAGGGATTTGTTTTTATTTTCTCATGCCATAGCTTGTTTTGCTTCTCAACCAGGGACTGCTGGGTGTACACTCCACCGAGTATTGGGTTCTCACACTCTTATCTGGCCCACTTCAGATTTGTAAAACTGTTCTTCAAGGATGATTTTCTGTGCTACTGCATCATGTAATCCCTCAGAAAGCTCCTGCTCTCTCTTGCCTTTCTTTATCCTTAAGCAAGCAGTCTTTGATAGCATCTTTGGAAAATAAACTTCAGAAAATGTTGACACCTAAGTAATCCTTCTGGTTTTTAAACACAGAATGGGGAGTGAGTTTGATTGATTTGAAGATAATTTGTGTCTTGTATCTGCTGAAATCAGAATGCCAGTGTTAGATGTATTAGTTCCTATCTGTCCACTGAAAGTAGGACAAAATCCCTCCATACTGTAATGGAAAACCCTCTTGCAAAAAAAAAAAAAACACAAAAACCCAAAAACCAAAAAAAAAACCACTAATGTTTGTTATTATTTTTTTTTACTACACTTTAACAATATTTTAACGTTATACTTTTACAAAGAGAACAAAGAATAAACTTATTTTAAGCATCTGGTAACTATTTTTAGAACGAAAAAATGTTCTGTGAAAATATACTGTGAAAAATATCCTCCAGATATTGGGTGAAACAGGTTGGTTCTTTTTTCTTTCATAAGAGGTAGAGATAGCTACTTTTAGTTATTCTTACAACCTTTTTGAAACTATCTTCAAAAATGCCATTTTTCCAGTGAATAATAGAATCGCTTTTCTTATTGTCAAAAGCTTTTGGTTTCCAAACAATTGTAAACTTAATTTTCTGCTATCATAAGTAATGGACATTTTACTGAATGACTGCGTGGTGTTTTAAATCTGCACAGCTTTCGGAGTTGTAAAGACCTATATCCTAATCATCAGGTGAAAAATAAAATTATTAAAGAATTGAAATAATGCTCAAGCCCTTAGAAAATGGACATTGACACATTTTTCTTAAAAGCTAAAGACTATTACATTACAGTAAAACTTGGATTAATCTGCACAATCTCACCAGGAAAGTACATACGTTCAGTAAAAAAAAAAAAGCTGAAAATAAATTACTTTTGGCAGAATCCTCTGTACAATTTCAATAGAAGGCTTTGAAGTATTACAGGTACTTCACAAGGAAATGAAGATGCCCTTTATAAAGCAATGGTAGGTGTTGCTTCATGCTGAGGGCAAGAGTGAATTGAGAACAAAAGAAAGCAGAGTAATTATTTTATTGAGAGATATAATTGAGAAATAACCTAGATAGCCTGTGAACAGCCTGAAGAGTAGCTATCACTCCTGTATCTCAATAAAGGTGTTTGCCACCTCAGCCAAGAGAACTATCCAGAAGGACAGTGAAACAGGACACTGAATTAAGTAACTAACTAGTTAAGATGACAATAAATCAGAAGCCACAGTTGTCATCTGGTGAACATCTCTGTCTTAGTAATGTCCATGGGGAAAAGAAATAAAGAGAGTGTGCAGGCAAGAGAAAAATCATGGAGGAGTCCGGGTGGGCCAGTCTGTTTCCATAACCAGGTTCTCCCTGCAAGTCTTTGATGTGAGTGCATTTCAGGCATGCAGGGCAAGCAGGCAGTTTGAGATTTGTGTCTCTCCCCCCATCTTTTGGGCAGTCAGTCAGATGCTCACACTGAGCTCAGGCTCGCTGAGTGACACGCTGGCAGCGGGGAGGGAGCGCAGGGAGCGCTGATTGATGTGCGCCTGACCTCCCCTACACCATCAGCCCCAGGCAGATGAACAGAGGGCTGCCCAAGCAATCCTGAAGACTGGAAATAATGGCTTTAATCCTAGTGGTCAAGAGAGCAGCCAGGATTAAGCACCGTGGCTCCATTTAATTAATGACAAGTGTATTTTGCAGTATTTTAGGGAAGATGTCAGTTTGCTGCTGTGGAGTGAAACACTATCTGGGTACCAAGCGTAGTTACAGGGTTTACCTCCTGGCTTGGCTTCCTCCTGGAAATTTTACAGCCTCCAGCTGTCATAAAGCACATTAAACAGGACCTCTAAAAGCAATTTAATTTTATTTATGATTATAAAAAGAGGAGGCATAGTTCTAATGGGAAATTTGAATTATTTAACGATAGCAACAGGCAGTATGAACACAACTCCTGCCCACCACTTTCCCTTCATGGAACAAATAGCTGTTTTTCATAGAATTAATATTCAAAGCAGGTCCAGTTCGTCTTACCTGCTGGGTTCATTTTATTATATAATAAAATCAGATTTATTCTCATTTGGGTACAGAGTATATAGCCATATAACCATAAGCCCATTTATAAACAGTTACTTTGCATGTAGTATAATGTAATACCTACTCTCTTAGGTATTTATGAGGAGTATCAAACATTACTTGCCAAAGGGCAGAGATAAAAAGAAGTGTATGGATCTGAACATTGTGCCTGGAGGTGATCACTAGTTGTGCTGGTACCTTTTCAGTTCTTCAGTCTGGAAAAAAAAAAAAATTAAACAGCTGTCTAGCAAGCTTCTTCAGTGAATTTTTCTCAGTCTGGCAAACCTAAGTCTCTCTTTATATTTTACTTATAGAATGGTCTTATCGTTGCCTGTTACCAAGGTTATGTGGATATTGTAATGGCCTTAGCACAATGCCCTCACCTTGATGTGAACTGGCAGGACAACGAGGGGAACACGGCTCTAATTACAGCTGCACAGGCAGGTAAGGCTCTCTGTATCACCTCTTACGTGCAGGGTCTTGGGAGGAGTGTGTGTTTAGTCTACTTAATTTTAGGATTTTTTTTGTAAATTCCTGAAAGAAACTATTCTGTGTAAAATAATTCTGGCTAAGCCCACTCCCAAATAGGTTTGTCATTATTTTCTTTGAATTAATTAATCTACAGTAGTATTTATCCAGCAGATTAAGGGAGCAAAAGCTATATGTTTTAGTATTTTAACCTAAAATAAAGAAAATCTCATCCCAAGTGTGCAGTATTACAGGGCTTTGTTCCTTTAAGCTGATTTTCCAAAGTTCGCTCTGGCAAGAAACAGTTGAGCACTGTGGACATGTAATATGCTGCATTAGTGCTTTTTTCCCATACTTGCTGCACCTACCTCAGAGGGTCTGTAGAAATTGATGGCTGTAGGAAAACATACCATCATTAAGAAATACCTTATCTGTTAAGACATCCTTCCTCCACTCCACAGCTGAAAAGCAAAAAAAACCTCAGCAGGATTTAGGATTTGCCAATGATCCTTTTGTAACAGCTGATATCAACATCGACCATGTTAATCCTGATGCAGGCTGGAGTTTAGCACAAGGTTTTTCTTTTCTCCCACCCAGCGTGGTAATGTACAGTGAATGAGTCTTACAGATCACTTAGATGTAAGAGAAGCTCCTGGGAGAGTTCCTTGTTTCCAGTGTTCAGTTAGAAAACAATCATTTCATTATTTCTGTTTAAACTGAAGGGCTGTGCTTCAATCTTTAAGGGAAAGTTTAGTTTCCTCTAGCGAGTGTTAACTAAAAGTGCTAAAGCATGTAAATCAGGAAAAATTTCTCCAAGGAAGGATGCCATCACTTTGTAGTCTAAAAGCTTTTTCAGGGGCTGCCTGGCTCTGCATCTCTGGTTTCCTTTGCATCCTTTCAGTGCACTCTGCAAAGGCGGTCACTTTCCAAGGCAATGCACAGCTGGCCTTTATCGTGTCTGCTGACTGGTGAAGAGTTTGGGATGTTTGTGGGAGTTCCTGGGACACAATCCTCACTCCTGGACACTGGCTGCCTGAAGGGAACAAATTTCCATCAGGGAATATCAATGGGCATTACAAGCCACATCTAAAGATTGTATCAGTTCAGTTTCCATGTCAATTTAGTAATAGTGCCACTGGACATTTCCAGGTAGTACCTAACCTTGCTTTGTGTTGTACCAAAAAGTGAACTCTGCAAAAGTTCCTGCAAGATGGGTCTTGAATACTGGAAGAAAGAACTGTGACCACATTCATAGCAAAGTCATGAGTACAGTAGCTTTCCAAAGAAGGTGGAAAAGTCCCCAAAACACTAATCTACTTTTATGTATCTGCCCTAATATAAATATGAACTAAAAAAGGTTTAACACTGCCTCCTCTTGACCTTTATAACTCATAATAATGAGCTCAGAATTAATCCAGTGGGCTGACATTGCCTCGACGCTCTCTGCCAGTACTTGCTATTGATCCCAAAAGCAACTGGAAATTACTGCAGTCAACAGAAATTTATACAAACCCCCAACAACTTGGATGTTTTCCCCTGCCTGTGCTAATCCTGAGCTACAGGGTTTACTCCAGTTATGTAATTAATTATCACAAGATATTTCTGCAGTGTTAATAGAGATTACTGTGAGGCTAACATTGCAACCAGAGGAGTTACAGTGCAGTAGATGCTGCTTAATTATTGCTTGATGTTCAGTAGTAACACTGAGCAGTGCATTATAAAGACCTGAAAGCAAAGCTTATACAAGCTTGCCTTCAGGGGAGAATTTATTTGTTTGGGGAGGGGTTAACTTTAGGCTGTGAAAGTAATCACATTTTTGCAAAATAAATTATTCTGAGATCACTGTTGTTTATACCATAACTATGGGTTTTCCTGTAGAAATTCTTACAGCAAATCCACCTTATTTCATGTATCTGTGAGATGATATTTGAAGGTTTCAGAAAGTGCTGCCATTTTTGTTATGATCCATTGCCAGGTGGTCCATCTTCTATGGCCAGACCCCAAAGAGGAGCTGGATGGGAAAAATGTGTGGTCCGGAGGAGCTGTTCCTAGTGTTTTAGGGTCTGCATCTGCATTATGAGGTATAGATACCAAAAGAGATGACAGGGAGGTCTCTTCACTTGTGCTGAGCACTTTAAAATCCACACTTGCCTATGCCATTTCATGACTGCACAGACATGATGCTCAAATATGAGCATCAGCTTGAAATAAATAGGATTAAATTAAAGAGCAACTAGAGCCTCAGAAGATGAGTGAATTCAGTTCCTCATATTGCTTTTGATAATTTGAGATTCTCATCCTCCAACAAAAGTATCTAAGGCTGAAGTTTTCTGCATGGGCTGAGCAGAGAAAGACAGGTTGGAAGGATCAGTGAAAACCAGTTCTGTCTTAGCAAGCTTATTAATATAGAAAAATAACCACAAAGTGCTCTGCTTTGTGTGTAAATGTCACAATTGAAGATTGGTCTGTTTGTCTGCTTTCTCTATGTTTCCTATTTCTTATATCCCTTTTCAGAGAGTGCTTGCCTTCCAGGGCTGTAAATGCATTGCAATCTGCAGCAGGTGAAGCCCAGAAATGGGTGGCAATGCTATTGAAGCAGAAGCAAAATCATTAAACATCATTACAAGGACAATGCAGAAAAAAAAGGGAGATTGATACAAACATGTGGTTGAAATAACAAGTGGAAAAGGGAAAGAAGGAAAATTACTTTTTTTTTTTTTCTCAGTTCTGCTGCTGATGGGGACATAGCTACATCAGTGTATAGTAATTGGCATGCACTGGTGCTCAGAGGGAGTTGTACTTGCTTACAAAGTATAGATGTTTTATGTTACAGCCACCAGTTTGGGAGCCTTGCTGGGAACACAAAATTGGAATCTATCCCAGTTTCTGTTTATTAAGAAAGACATGAGAACACAAACACCTAAAGCACCCAGAGGGTAAAGCCTTCTGGGAGTCTTTGGTTCCCATCTGTGAGGAAGCATTCGCTGCCCACAGGCCAAACACAAGTTTTGCAGGTACAATTCAGGAGTGAGATGTTATTGACAAAGGGTCTTCCTTACTGTGCAGCTTATCCTTCTGCCTGCATTACACAGATTATTAGGTAATATTGTCATCATTACAGGCCTTTCCTTTGTGGCAGCAATTAAGTGAATTAAGCTATTACAGACATCTGTGCTGATCTCTAAATATGGCTCACAGGGAGAAGAAGCGAGCCCTTGGCATGCCAGTTCTGGTAGGGAGTAGATCTGGCTTGCAAACAGCAAGAGCCTGCTTTGAATTCAGTATCACCAAACGGGCTGGGCCCAGGCTCGTTTATTTTAGAGCTGCACAGGGCTTTCATAGCAGACTTTACATCACAGGAGGCTCACCCAGTTTATAAATTAGGTACAGGCTGCTCATTCACACAGACACAGGAGAACCAAAGCAAACTTCATGGCACTAAATCAAAAGTGTATGACAGGGTTTGAACTAAAACTTGGCAGCTCTGAGTTTTGCTTTGAATTTGATATCTGTTTGAACTGGAAATCTGAAGCAAAACCTCAGAGGACAGAAGATCCTCCAGATTAAAACTGGTTTTTGGGAATCCCTGAGACAGAAAACTTCTGTGAATCACAAACTTCTTAATTTTCTTTTATATTTTACTGCTGTTATTTTTGTGTGTGTGTGTGTCTAATTTGAGGCCATTTCTAGTCCCCTGGAGAGTTTTAGTTAAGAAAGGTCTTTCAGGATTAATTCTTAGGATCATCCCAGATTTGAAAAACATCTCTTACTGTAATTATACTTTTTGCAAAGGGAAGAACATCTTTAGTGATGTAATAACTGCTGGAAAATCTTCCATTTTATTATTTCTACTTCTTTCAGTTTGTCTCTGGTTTCTGTGGTCAAAAAGCAGGATTTCAACCATTCCAAAGCCTCCACGAAGACACATGTTGTACATCACTGAATCAGATCATGTCCTGCAAAACAATTTGGGCACAAAGATTCTCCCAGTAGCAACTGACTCCTTTCTAGGATTTGATTTTATGCCACAGAATCAGCAAAGCTGAATTCTCTGTATTGAGTAAGCAGGACCAGGTCACTTGATCCTGCCCTGAACACAGTTCACTTTTGGTTTGTTCAGAGTGTTGTGGTTTGCTGAAACTTTATATTTCATTCTCATCGGACTCCTCAAGGTACATGGAACTTTTCATTTGGTTTTCTCTGGCTCTGGATTTGCTCATCTGATCTGCATTATCTCTACATCTGCTCAGGTTTCATGAGAGTCTCCAGTTATGCAGAAAGGTAACAGAGTGAAAAAAAATAGGAGAGAAAGAATAACACCTGCAAAACAAATTAATTGGTAGACTTTCTTAATTTGCTTTTCAAAATGAATGGAGGACTGTGTTGGTACAAAGTGGCTCCTGATGAAATCTACACCAGATGTGATGCTACAGAGTTTTAAAATTGTCCTGTATGAATTATAATCTGCTTCAGTAGCATTTCTAGATGAATTTGAATGGCATGCATCACAGAATAGTCATCTGGTCTGCAGAGCAAAATGAGAGAATATTTTTACAGCTCTTGCTAATTAAATTGTGATTGTTGCAGCTGCCTGACAGACGGCATTATTTTATAGAGCATCAAAGCATCATAAAATGATTGACAAGTGAAGGGAAAACTGTTTTGAATGAGTCATAATGGCCCTAGCTATTCATCTGATAGTCCAATTATAAAGATTTGGTGTCTTAATTGGTCTTCCAACTATTTAGCCAGAGATGTGTTCAGCTCCTCCATATAGCCTTGTAGACACCAGTTATCCTGGCACACAAGGCACATGAATGGCAACAACAGTTGCTTTTAGAAACAGAACTTAAATAATTTATTTTACTACCAAAACTGAACATCAATCCCATTTCCCAACTGCAGGAGAGTAGACAAGTGGCTTTACACTGTCAGATGGAAAAATAAAAACGTGGGATGCTACACAAAATATTCCTTTCCCTTGTATCAGGCCTGGCATGGTTGGAAAGTATTATTGGCTGGAACAACTATGTGCAGTCATCACTTTTTAATGAAGCACCATGATTGTAAGGCTCAAATTTACCAGGGGAGGGGAAAAGCTGAACCTTTGCAATAAATTGCCCGTGGTGATGGGGCATAGGGTGTAGGGATTCCCTCTGCAGTGCTACTCACTGGGTCAAAAACTGGGGCCCCTTGCAACCTCAGAGTTGAAGACCATTTCTGGTCTTCATTTATTCCTTACCTTAAACTGACTTTTCAGAAAGGAGAGCAATCCGAGAGAAAGTGGGAAACCAGATTTTCCACCTCCTATGCCAATATTCTGGTCAAAAGTCAGGGCCACTTAATCCTAAAGCTGATGACCAGATTGAGTGGAAGAGGACACAAAGAAAAGATATCTCTTTAATTATCTGCATTTTCCAGTTATCAGACCTGCAGGAGTAAATTTTTGGTTAATCCTTGAGACAGCACCTGGATTGTATGACATTTTCTCTGCTCTTTTGTTTCTTTAAAGGGCACATAACCATCACAAACTATTTGTTGAACTATTTTCCTGGGCTTGATATTGAGAAGAGGAATGCATTTGGATTCACAGCCCTGATGAAATCTGCAATGCAGGGCCGAACAGAATGTGTGAAAGCCTTGATGATGGCAGGTATGCAAAGTGCTTTTCTTCTTCTTTGTCACCATCTAACAACTACCAAGAATAAAATTGGCTCTTGGAATGTTTGCTCTGTGGTACAGCCTTCCCTGGAAATGGGTGCAGCTTTTAAATAAGCCATAGTCAAGCCTCACCCAGGAGCTCTCCCAGAGCTCTGAGGGTGAGATTTATTGTCTCCAGAAGAGTCTGGGGAGCAGGATCACCAAAATTTTCTACCAAAATTTGTAGAACAGGGGTTAATGAAATCCATGACACAGGTGGAAAAGACATGATGGTCACTTGCTGCCGTTTCTGTGTGTGGCAGACACTGCAAGGGTGGGATCACAGCCAGACCTCCATTTCTGCCTTGAACTGTGCTGGGGACTGGAAAGCATTTGGGGGCTCCAGCTCCTGTCAGGAGTGTTGGGTGTAGGGGCCACATCCCACCAGCGAAAACTGGTGGGAAATCTGGTCACTTACTTTTTTGTTAATGCCTCTGCAGCTCTGAGTTTGGTCGTCGGGTTTATGAGCAACGGGGAACCACCAGGTCTGTGTCTGCTGCAAGGAGGGACAGGGAGTGAGCAGGTCCCTCTCGGCCCACCTGTCTCTCTTCACATCTGAGAACAGGAATTATGTTTCTTGCTCTTGGCTCTTGTCTGCTGTTGAATTTCTGGCTGTGTTGCATTGCAAGGTGAAGGGAGAGGATATTCAGAAGGTGTCTTGTAGAGACTGTCTCTACAAGAGCAGTCCTAACACACAGCATTTTTCAGCCACAATATTGTATGGGTTTTTTAATATGAAGTAATTGGTGTATAAACTGTTAGATAACAATTAAATAACTAGCTTATATTACTATATATACTTGTTTTTCAGATGCAAATATGAAAACACAAATTAAATATTGTTAAATAATAACAAATGGCATGTGAATATTGTTACTGTCTAGATCAAGAGTCCTGCAGGTCTGTCTCATTGAGAGAGATCTTGAACAAGGAGTTCATTTCAGTGATTTTGCTGTCACAAGAGTCTAACCCTTCATAATCAGAGTATTTTAAGTCACATGATTTTATCAAGCATAGCAATATTACTATCCTTCATTCCATAATATCCAGTTTCTAGACATTGATATGACACAGAAAACATGACGTGGTAACTGGTGTGTTATTTTCTGCTAGGTTCTGTAGCCTCTTACTCTGGAACAAAGGCTTAGGAACTGGATCATTCATTTTAAATTTTTATGACAGAAAATTATGAAACTACTGTCAGAGCTTGAATACCACTAGAAACAGATGCACTTTCTGGACTCACACATACATCATGCAGATGCTAGTTCAGAATTTTCCAGTGAGTGTTATAAATCATCACTTAAAATGAAACTTCAGTCTTATGATTTTCTGACTTGTCAAATTTGCCTTATGGTGTCATGATCTATTATTATCACTAGAGATTTGAGGGAAGCTTGTTCTTTCTGTTTGGGTCACTAGATGCTGTTTCACAACCTTTCATCTATGCAAATAACCCGGTAATTGTTATTCTGATTCTTATACTAAAATATTATTATCAAAGTTCACTTCTGTGGTTGCTGCCTCTGGCATATGAATAGCCATTTCTTGTTTCCATGATTCATAAGAAAAACAATATTGGGGAGAACAAACCTTTAGACAGCCAGAAAATGGCTTTTTTTAGCTTCCATCTTGAGTTTGCCTACAGAAAGCTAAACAGCCTGTTTTTGCATCAGAGATGGAGGGGATATCAAAGGTCATCCACCAACTAAAGATCTAGCAAGTTAATATACTTTTGATTTTCTGAATTGCAGTTTCAATGAGTACTTGCAGTTCCTCACATTTTCAGCTCAAAATAGGGGCCACAAAGGAAGTGCAGTAATTTGCCTGCACCCATTTTAGTATATGTATTTTTTAGCACTGCACAGTCTAGTGAAATGGAGGGAGGGAGGGAGAGAAGGAGGGAAATTCTCATTCAGAATGGATTTAGAAGTAGTTTGTGATTTAAGGGACACTGAGTGGGTGCTGACAATTAAGTACTAGTGAGCTGCAGAAGGTAAAAGAAGTTATTAAAAGGTTTGGTGAAAAAATCAATTTCACAAATAAAGCAGCAAAATTTGTTATTAAAATGTAAAAATGCATGGCAGCATAGAGGGGAAACACCCATAATCAGCTGTGGGTCTACTTGCACAGCTACAAAGCAGTTATGTGTGTTTAGAAAAGAGTTACAGCCAGGAGGTTTTTAAACCTGGTATCCATTCAGTGGCTTGGGTAAGACCTCTGCTGATGGCAGTGCAGGAGGTCAGCAAAGCAAAATAACTCACCCCTCTAGCTGCCTTAGCATGGATTCAGCACAGTCAGATGGGGAAAGAGGTAACAGCAATGTGTGACAGATGGTCAGAGCTGGATTGCCAAAGTGACTGCTCTTTCTGAAATTTGAGTTCGTGGAGGGGGGCCAAGGTCAATCACTACAAGATTAAGGCACTCTGAGACACTTGGCCATAGCGTTGCTCTTTCAGAGGGAGCCTTTGGAACATGTGAATTTGCTGTTTGTGAGCGCACAGCGGGTGAGGGGGGCTCGCTCTCCTACCGGCAGTTTGTCACAGGCTGCTGCGCTGCCAGCACCGCGCCGCTGCCAGCGCTCATCAGGGGAGCCAGCCAGAAATGCTGGTTGCTATTCACGTGTCAAGCCCTGCTGTAATCTCCACTCTAAACTCTGTGCTGCTCTAGTAATGCTGTCAGAGCAGCCCTGAATCTGGAGACTGGGCTTTAAACACCACCCAAAAAAGGCAGGCTGGCAACAGATGCCTGAGCCTCCTCAGCCCCATCTTTAAAATCAAGATGCCAGTTCTGCATCTCAAAAGGACATGAAGTCTCAATAAAACAGGATATTTATATTCTAAAGGAGCATGTGTGTTCAAATTAATTGTGCTGAAAATGATCTTCAGGGAAACTTCTAGGAAAAGCAAGGCAAGTAGCAAGTGCAGCATTCCTGAAAGAAAACTTGTAGGCTATAGTTACACTGAAATGGCAATTAGTTCTGTAAGATGGCTATCACATTTACAAAGCGACTACTCATGTATATTTCAGATAAGGCATTCTGCTGAATGACAAGTTTGTTCAGGAATGTATCCTGATTTGCAGAGAAAATCAATAAAACTATGGTGAATAACACCTTAGAAGAGATTTTGTGATACAAGGTACAAAGTCAGCATTGATTTCTGTTGGGAGGTTGGGATTTCAATACTCTGTAGTATTGTTTTCTGAGATACAGTTTCCAAAACACTTGGGCACCCATCTGTCAGAAAGAATGGGCTTCTCCTCAGAGGAAGGTGTGCCAAGCGTGACAGCACCAGCCTCATCAACAAAGGTGCTCCTCTGAGGAACATGGCAGGGCTGGTGTCGATAACCTGGATCAGGCAGCACTGCAGTGATTGCCAGGCAAGTCCATGATTACAAGGGCAAGTTCATAGAGACGAGGTACGTCTGAGGTAAAACAAGAAATTCAGTCTGTGGGTCAGGGTTCAGGCCAGCAGGGCACAGGTGTAGCCCAGACAAGGACCAGAGCTGAGTGCAGCCCCCAAGCAAAGGTGGGGAGCCCCCAGTGAGCACTTTCTCACACTGTTCTTTTTGAACAACTCTGCTCCAAATTCTCACAGCTGCACCATATCAGAACTGGAATTACTTTTTCTTGAAGATAATAGTAAACAGCTCTCTAGACCACTTTCTTGTTTACAAGCTGAGAATTAAATTTTTTATTTGAAGACAATTCCTTTAGCTGCTGTTCTTCCTGTATTAATTCCTTGCCTGTTACATGTACATCAAGGAAACAACTTCCACATAATTTGCCACAATCACAATGAGCTCTTTTGGGAAGGAGTTCAGATTCAGGCAAACGTTAAGAAGGGACTAGGGAAAGAGACTAGCGTGAGATGAGGGAAATCCAAAGATAGGAAGTTTGGGTAGGGAGGTTCAAAAACAGGTTAGTGAAGCAGGAGGTATGTGTTGGTAGGTCTTTTCTCTCCCCTCACTGATTTATCTGTAATTTCTGCAGTCATGAGCTTCATCAAACCATTCTGCCTCTGAGATCTTGCAATCCTTTCTTCAAATCCACAGCTCGTGAACTCTTTGATTTGATTCCTTCCTTCTCTTTGGCTCCTTTCTGCCTTCCAGTCTGGGTCCCATGCTTGACTCCCTGAAGTGCCCTGGTGCTCTCTCTGAGTGTCCTTTCTGCAAATTTCACTTAAATTACACCTGAACTGTTATCAGCAATTTTGCTTAGGCTGTCTCCTTCTACATCCATTCTTGATCTATGTCTCCAGCATCTTCTCTTTAGGGATTTTCTCAGAGACTTAGGAACTTTTGGAAAATAATCGCAATATTGCCAGGTGGAACGTGCCTGGGCTCTTCTGGCCCTCGCTGCTTGGCTAGAGGCGGCAGCTGTGGTATTTCACCACAGAGATACCTCTGGCTGGCTGGATGTTGCAGCTAGGCACTGGGAACGAGTCCAGGCTTGCAGGAACTCAGTTTACCTCTGGAGAGAGTCCATAGGCGAGGTGAAGAAAAAAGGAGATGGATTCTGAGGAGGGTTGTAATCCAGAGTTTAATTCCAAGATGACACAGAGTTCTGAATTGTAGGAACTGCTCCAACAGAATACCGGGACCTCGTGGCCTGTCTCCTTTTAAGCCCTAGGGCAGGGGGCGGGGAGAGACAGGTAAGCTGCCAACCAGGTGAAGAGGGGGCGTGGCGCAGGGGACAAGACACTTGGCTAAGCCAATGACCCCAGGACTGAGGGGCATCTTTTGAATTTGTGCCAATCACACGATGGCTCTGATGGTATGTGGAATTTGATAGACAGGCCTTGGCAAGGTGACAAGGGGGTTGTGGGTAGGTGAGGCTGGAACACCTGGGTTAGTGGGCAGGAAATCACATGACACACCGCAACAGGAACTAACTTAATAAAGCTGAGGTTTTTATCACTTTCCCCATGTTGTCTTTTTGCCTTTATCTTCCTGTAATGACAAAACATCCTTTGTGGGAAAGGTTATACTGAACCCACCCCAAACTGGTTTGTGGTTGCTTTTCCTTATATCAAGTCCCCTTTATTCAAGTTTGAAATGCTCTCTCCAAGATAATCCACCTGGAAAAAAAAAAATATTATTCTCTGTACCAGTATTCTGGTAACAGTGTCATTGCCAGTATCTCTGGTCCTTTCCTCAGATCTCTGGACATCTCCTTCTTGTGAAGCAATGGGATGAACTGTCACTTTTATGACAAGATCTGTGTAGGTCAGTTTTGTGTTGGCTGTTTGAAAATGGCCCTTCATCTGGTAAAGAAGCCCTTCAATAAATCAAATGTTCTTTGTATCCCAGCTTTAAACTCTTTCAAGAAACCCAAAAACTGTCTGCAGGGACAGAGATATGAGTAAACCATGACTAAATGTTGCAGAGCTCAGTATGTTGAAGGCAGCTGGGCAAAGTGCCCGTGCCTGTCCCAGGGAACAGGTCTGCTGAACAGTCTGCAGACTGGAGCGTGCAAAGCTCCCTCTGAGATCAGTCAAAGTTCAAAGGCAGAATATAAACGAAAGGATTTTCAGTTTAAGAACCTGTCTGTCTGGCACCAGAGAGTATTCCCTCATTCTCCCATTGATTTCATTCTTTCACCTTCACACCCATGTACTGTAAAGCATCAAGGTGTATGTGCCCAGGTGGTGTGCCCAGGATCACTTGGATGCAAAGCACAGGATATGGTGCCAATTGTCAAGTCCTTGACATATCTCTGAGATTCTTTTTAATTGGTGCCATCAAGCCAATTTTTTGACAGGTCTTTTGTATCCTTTAGCATTCACCAGCTGTAATCTGCTGGCTGTTTGCAACAGTGTCCTGCTAACTTCAGCTTCCAGAACCACTTGCTGCTGTTCATTGTTCTGCAGCAATTCTTCCACAGGTGCACTTGAATTGAGATTCCTGTGTCCTTTACAGAGCTCTTTTCTGTCAGCAGGACTGGGCACACACCACCCTCATTGACAAATGCCCACAACCCCACCATAATGTCTTGGTAGGACTTCCCTGCAATTTTCTGGTTGCCAAAGAAATGTGGGTATGATACTAAGGAATACCATAGAGCAGAGTAGGATGCCCGCTTCTCGTGATACTCTTGTATCCTCTTTTCAAGCACCCATGTGCCCCCCGGGGGAGAAGAGTGTAACTCGATTTGAAAACAAAAGAGTGAAGAACAAGGGCAAAATCCAATGTGTGGAGTCTTATAGGAAGATGGAGAGATCAAAAGGAATGAAAAGATGGAAAAGGATTCAGAAATATGTAAGAAAATAAAGAATGGTAATGGGGACAGACATCAGAATTGGAGAGATAAAAATCATAAATTGGGAATGGGAGGAGGATAGGCCACTTGAAATAATTTCCTTCGAGGACAAAACACTTCAAATGTCTAAGCCTCTGCTGTGTAGCTTATATCCCAACTGCCTTTTATGGCCAGTCCACTTAGCAATAACAGAATGTTTTGGCTAACAATTACTTCATTTCCTTAGGCTAGTAATCTCAGATGAGACCAGCTGTTCTGGGTTCAGACTGGAGGTCCATCTCACCCATTATCCACTCTTTGACATTTATGGATACTTTCCTTATATTTGATCACCCTTGTTACCACATTCTCAACATTTCCTAATTCTATGGGGTCATTTCAGACATAAGAGAGCATGAATTGCACATTTTTTATTTTCTTTTCCCCCCATTTTAAATTGAGATACTTTAAAATAAATTAATTGTATTTTATTTGCTGTTTTTACCCCTAGTGAGCAGTGAGTGTATATTTTCATGGAACTTGTGACCATTAGCCTAAGACCTTTCTTCCAAGTAGAAGTGATCAGTAAAAATTCCATTATTCTCTATGGGGAAGGATTTCTTTGTAGAGAATTGTTTCTTTCCATATCTGTAACTCTTTTCTTGTGAGCTCAAGTGAATGGATATTAAAATGGCAGTCAAGATTAAATGCAGGTGAAATTCATTATTTCATTATTTGTAATTTTAAGAGAATTTAATACATGAAGCCTTAATGTTTTTTACCTTGTTTTAAATAAATAAGGAGTTTATAAAGTCAGGAACCAGATCCATCCTTATTACATGTTCATTTTAACACAAATATTACTGTGTATTTTATGTGACATTTTCATGTAGGGATCTGCCTCACTCACCTCTGATCACAGCAACAGGAATGTGGGTGTTTTAATTAATTAATGCTAATTGTTTTTCTTTTGAGGGGCAAATGTTCATGCAACTGACCCAAGCCGTGGACTGACATCATGGGAATGGGCTTGTTTCACAGGAAGATCAGAGTCTGCCTTCGTCATGCAGAAGCTGATGGACAGGCCATGCCCAGAACAGTTTTCTGATCAATATAAACCAGAATGGCCAAAAATGAAGGAACTTCTTGCCAAGGCTGCAGAGCCAAAAAGCTGCTTGCAGAAGATTTCTGAGTGTGTAAGGGCAGCTGTCTCATTCCGGTCTTTCTATGGCCCGGAAGAGGATGGGGTCCTCGACCACATGGTGAAGGTGACAACAAGTTTGGGAAGTCCCTTCATCGCCCTGGGGTGCCGGACTGTGTGCCCAGGCAGCCCACCTTGTGTGGGGAAACGCAGACTGGCAGTGCAGGAGATCCTTAGGAAGCAGAGAGCAGAGGAGATCCGATCTCAAGACAAAGATCACGTTAGCAGCTACGAGAAGCTCTTCCAGAACTCCAAAGTCACCGTGGTCCCCAAGAAGAAGGAGCGAAGAGCCAGCCTGCAGCCCATCAGCATGGCCATGTCCCAGGTGACCACAGTAGCCACGAGGAAAGCAAGCCTCCTGCCACTCCACCTGCTTCGACGGAGCAGCGTCCGGCCGGGATTTGTCATCCCCAAAGTCCGTGTCAGCAAGGCTCCTCCACCCACCTTCCAGCCCGAAAAGGCCAGGAGGAGGAGCAGTGCCAAGGAGGACCCCTATCTGCAGATTCCCAAATGGAGATACAAGGAGCTGAAAGAGGAAAGGAGGAAGGCAGAGGAGCTGGAGAAGAATAGAGCAGCAGAGGCTCAAAAGCCCAGGCAGGTGTCTCCTGCCCAGAGCAGGACCTGATTTGAAGGTAGCTGCTGAGAAGGTTCTTGAGCCACTAGTCTTGTTATCCCAGCAAGGTAACAGACTGAATGCCTTTGTGCGTGCCCACTGCTCGTGGAGCTGGAATACTGAGTCATGGCAGGAGCATGACAGGAGCAGAAATACAGCAAGGGCTATGCCACAGCAAGTCTGATGGTGGAGCAGGAAGATATCTTGAGCTGGAAAACTTACTAGGTTTACTGATCTGCTGTTGACAGGACATTCTAAGTGATGCAGTCCTCTTGTGGATTCCTGTTTTTCCAGCTCCTGGTGAATGACTGTGAAACAGCTTGAAAAATGTGTTTGAAAGGATCATATTTTGTGTTTGTTCATTTTGTAATGGACAAAATTAAGGAGTTGTGTTTTTGACACTAGACATTCCTCCCTCTTCTTCCTTAGGTAGACATATTGCAAAGGTTTATAGTAATAATTAAAAGTTTAAAATTTACCACAGTGTTGGCTGGCATTGAAAATCCAGGTCTACAGTTGTTTTGGATATACTAAGCACTTTATTTCTATTCCAGTAAACAGATTTTGAGTACAGGTCTATACAGTCTGTATGGATGCAGTTCTTAATGCTATTGTTTGCTCTGTTGAACCTAAAAAGGGCTTAATATGAAATATCTGTGCAGTTGAGGTATTCACAACTTCTACAAGTATAAATCAGGTGCAGGGAGTGATTTGAAGAAATACAGAAAATGAGACAATTTCTTTCTTTGAAGAAATATAGAAGATGAGACAATTTTTGATTGCCACCATCACCTAAGATATGCCTCCTCCAATAGATTTCCCTTTATCCATTATCTGTTATCTCCTTTTTAGTCTCAGGGAATATTTTGTCATTGCTTTTAACTGTGAAATAAGGGAGATGGTGAAGCACAGTGGATATTTTTTTTAGGTTGATATTTAAGTTTCTTTTAAAAAAACTCACCAGGTTTATTGTCAGCCTTTCCAGAATATAGCCAGGACAGGAATATTATGCAGCTTTCAGAAGTTCAAGCAACAATCCCAGGTGTCAAGTGCAGCTACAGGCTGTGAATACCCAGTCAGAGGTGCAGTACCAGGCAGCTCAGCCACTGATGTGGCCAGATGTCACTGTAAGCTTGGGTACCACACCTCTGGGTGCCCGAGGAGGGCAGTACCTCACCCCCGGTCTCCACACTGGGAGAAAACTTTCCCTAGTATGGAAGTGCATCTCCAAGTGGCAGTTCCCACGGGTTGCTGCAGGTTTTTGTGCTCCACATTAAGGATTCCTCTGGTCGTACCAGCAGTCAGCCTGAACAGCAAGCCAAGCCCTGGCAGATTGTGGTATGTAAGGAAGGGCTGTAAACCTGCTGCCTGCTGAAGAAAGACCACGCTCATAGAAGTAGAGGTCCAATGCAAACAGAGCAGAGCACATGCTCAGGGTAAGGTTTTGCTCAGGCTTTGCACACATTTGAGCTGAAATGTGCTGCAGTGTGTCCTCCTGAAGGTGCTGCTGTGCTGGAGCCCAGGCAGACCCCAGCAGATGCTGCTGCTGCTGTCACCAGTTTCTCCCCTCAATTAAAGAGAGGGAAAACTTTTCCATCTTTCAGTCCCACAGCACAGAGGCTGGCCTAAGTCTCACTGAATTTGTAATGAAACTGTGCATGTCGTGGGAGAAATAAATTCAGTTGATTGAAAACTGGAGCCCAGATCAGCACTGCCATTTCCTGTCTGCGGGGTCTGACAGGGGTTGGGACAGATGTGGGAAGCAAAGATTTTTCCATGCAGCCTGTTCTTTGTGCTTCTGTGCTGGCCAGACTGCAGTGCCAGGTGGCACCTCCCAGGTCAGAGCTGGAGGAATATGCACCTGCCAACACACCTGCCCAGTCCTGGGAATATGAACAGCATTTTAATCTGCAAGTGCATCAGGGCTGTGCAATTCATAGGCACCAATTTTGTAATGGCTGTGGGGTGACCAGAGTACAAGCTGAAGTAATTTCTTTGGAAATCAGGAAGACAATCTTTTGGCTGGCTGTGGCAAAGGTATCAGGATTGATTTCAAATTGGTACACTGGATTGAATGGTTTAACTGTTAATTTTTGTTTACTGCCAACCCAGGGTTTTGAAGATTTAGCACTCAGATTTGGTTCTGAAAAGCAACCTGTGCTACAGCTGAGCACTTGAATTTACACTTTCAGTACCACCTGCAAGAGACCAACAATTGACAGGTGCACTCAGGGATTAATGAACAGTATGTTAGAATTAGGGGCTGGAAATTAAGCCTATTTTCTAATCCTTTGTACTGTACTGTGTTTATGTGCATAAGTGTGATATTTCCATTAAAAGAGGCACAAGATGTTAACCTTATTTGGCACTCTCATTCTTCAAAGGGGTTTGGGAATGCTGTCTTTCACTTTCCAGTGGATCTAAAAGCCCTTTCACTTTCACCAAAAGACTCATCAGCATCACCTAAAAGCAGTTTGGTTTCCCTGGAGTTATTGTGAGTTAACTTCCACTCCTTTTGAATTTTTCCCTAGGAGTTAAGGAAAACTATTGCTTTTGTCTCCCATCAGGTTTTCACTGGTCATCTTGCTGGAGAGAGAAGTGATTGCTTTGCTGCCCTGTGTCCATATTTCTCCGCTGCAAGCAGGTGGTCTCCCAGTATCCTTGCTGAAACTGACTCCACTTGGGGCATCCATGTAAAGCTTTGTACTTGCTAGTTTTGGCAGTGCAGGCCACAGGTTTCTGTGTCCTCATTGCCTTCCTCCCCTGCTGCCTCACTGCCCTCCTGCTATCTTCCCCTCTTCATCATTGTCCTCACACTAAAGGCTGCACCCCTTTCTTGCTGTTTATCTTACCTGTCTGAAGGTTGCAATGGGCAAAGCTCCCACAAAACACTTCCTGAAACCTGTGGCAAAGGGACCACAGTGGAGGAGGAGGCACACCTGGCTTGCTTTCAGCCATCTGTCCCCTTGAGCTGCTGCTGCCAAGGAGGATTTGAGTTCTGTTGGATTTCAGCACAAATAGAGTGGCTTGATCTGTGTTTTGTTGTGGATTTCTTTTCCCCAAGAGATCCATAACTATCAAATGCCAGGCAATACTGGCTGCACTTCAGGTTGCTCCTGGTCACTCAAGCAGCACAGTTTACCTCCTAAAAAAGAGCAAGCAAACGCTCGGCAGCGCCTCCTGGCAGCTGGAGCCCCTGAGGGAACGCAAGGGTGCTGCTGCAGAAAGATGCTCCTCAGAGGGAGAAGGGACATTAATTCCTAGGGCAGAGGGAGGTTTTCTACCTGCCTTCAGTGCCAGGCTGTAGTGTGGCACATTAGTGGGAAGAATGTCCTGGAGTGCTGTAACTGGAATGGGGGCTGTGTCTGCCATCACAGCCATTCCTTGTCTCAGTGCCCTGGGATCATCTCACCACGGTGCTCCCAGGAAGCTCCCAGCCCCCCGGGCAGCCTAGTTCTGCAGTAACTGTGCTAACAGGGATTTAATGACAGTGACAGTGGAAGGTGGAAGTCCAGCTGCTTCCCAAAATTTTCTAAAATTGTTCTCTCATCTCTGGTAAGGAAGAGCTTCAGCACGGGGGTTCCCAGTAGCCTTGCTCCTGGAAGGCACCATCTTCCCCATCACCCAATACCAGCCACTGTGCTGGGCATCATCCAAGTAAGGAAAAAAACCAGGAAGTATTCACAGATACCTCCAAAGGTATCACAGGCTGTCAAAGAATTAGAAAAGAAGCCTGGAAAATGAGAAGGGCCAACTCATCTTATTTTGGAGAACAGGAATTTTCTTCTGTTTGGCGAATTCCTGTGTACAGCTAAATGAAGCACTTAGGGAGAAACTTCGTGAACTCTGGACCCTTTTTGCTTTGGCTGCGGAACTGCTGACCACTGGGAAGTATAAATTATATCAGCCAAATCCATGCTGAGACTGAGATGTGCTTTATAATGCTAAATATGGATATCCCAGACTGGGCAAACTGGATGCTCCAAATCAGTTTCCCACCTATATAAACACCTATATAATTAAGTAATTTTAATTATACATGGTAATACACTTAACCATACCTATAAAACTACCTGCAGATAACAGGCACACATAAACACTATTCCTATATAAAGTAATAATGAGACACATATATAAAATATATAGATACATACATAATTTAATTTTTTTAAACATGAATGATTAACACATATACATATAAAAAGCCTCTTACCTCCTAATGATAATGTGGAGCACTTATATATGTTAATGATGACTATCTCTCAAAAAGCCAGTATTAAATAATTGTTCTGTAAGAGGAACAAATAATTCAGGGTATATTGTGGAGGCTACAAAGGGAAAACAGACCAGCTGCCTTTTCACTGAACACTATGGAGCACTTGCATGAGAAGAAGCAGGGGATTATGTGAAAATTGTACTTCATTGGATAATTAAAGTTATTATGCACATTAATTTTGCCTAGTCAGGTTTAAATTTGCCATTTCTCTTGGCACATTTGAATTTACAACGGTTTTGGATGCTTTTATATCTATAAAACTCTGCACAGGTTTGTGGATAATTAGTGGGCCAAATGCTCCTGTTTCAGTTGTCTCTCAGGGAAACAGAAGAGGTTGGGAAAATGGATTCAGGTGGTTCATTTTCCCCTTCCTGTTGTAGCAGCTTCCACACAAATGCCAGTTTGCTTCTTTGCCCAAGCCCTTCCTCCCAAACAGACAGAAAAGGAACAGAAACCCTCCAGAGGCAGATGTGCAAAATCTGCGCTCACAGGTGCCGTCCTGGATGCATCCAGTGATTTCTCTCAAGGCACTGATGGAGCAGTGAGCTCCTGTAAATGTGGATCAGGAAAGGGGCCCAGGAACTGCTGGAACATCTCCATGTGTGTGCGTGCCAATGGAGTTTTTACTCTTGGTGCCATAGTAACTGAAGTCAGCTCAGAGAGGTGTTAACCACCAAAGGTGCTTCCTGAGCCTCTGTGCACAGCTTTCTGCTGACAAAGGTGATAAAATATTTACTTTCACACCACATGCAGCAGCAGGGAGTTAAGGTTTCCTTGTGTTTGCTGCCACTGTATTGGAGCCAGCTTTTTGCAGAAGCCAGTAGTGTGGGGGTGTTCTGCATTTTTGTGTGGCAGTGTTAATGGAACATAAATCAATAAGTAAATGGGGAATTTAAGTTATAGCCCCACTAAAAGTTCAGTTCCTAACCAAAGTGAAGTAGTGTTAAAAAAGAATATACAAACATAGTTGTACTGAGAGCAGGCATTCTGTGCTGTCAGCTTGGCTGCTTTCACAGGGAAGTCTAGTGGAATAGTAGTCATGCAGCATTTACCTAAGTTCTGCTCAAGGGAAATGTAGTCTTTGACTGCCTGGTATCCTTTTCAAAAAGCTGCAGTTGCAGCCTCCTGAAGTGAATTCATATGAGTGAAATAAAATATTTGTTTGGTGAGCAACAGAACTGAACAGACCAGCCATATTAAAACAATTTTTCTTTGTTTTGGTCTCAAAAATTTGTTTAGCAAACAGAAATTCCACTAACATGATCATAAAAATGTACTTTGTGAGTGTTTTACACAAACAATTTCTCACCTGTGGCTTTTGAAAAATGTGGGGTTTATTCTTCACATGATTGACTGCATTATCCTTTTTTTTATGTTCATGGGCACAATGAGCAGTGTTTGCCTGTGGTTCCCCAGGTCTTCTGCAAGAGCCCTTTTAGGCTTCTGAAGGGTTTCCAGCCCTCAAGAGAATCTGCATGACTGACTAGGATACTGTGCTCAGAGAAAGCCAGGGGAAAAGTGCTGTATGTCAGCTGCCCAGAGAAGAGATAGCCAGGCAACATGGTGAGGTCTGGTCTGTATTTAAAAACAACACAAAAAATCCCACTTGAGACATTTTAACTGTAAAGTTAAGCTGAACTAATGTGCACAAACTCTCTTGGGTTGATTTTAATCAGGCTTATATTCACTTGACTTAACCAATCAGAAGCAGTTTGTGGTTACAGAGATAGAAATCATTCATCCTGAAACTGGTTTCTGTGCAGAGAGCTGTGGCCGCTTAAATGTGTTGTTTCCAGCAAAGAGGGCTGCCCTGCCACATCCTTGACCCGGGGGAAGGCTCTCACCTGGGCTCTCTGCTGATCCATGCTGGTTTTTTGCGGCTTCCATTTTTCCAGGCAGGTACTTGTTGTCCTTTTACTCGTTGTTGAGGAGCTCTCTCACACACAGCGGCCAATGGCATCTCCTGGAGCCGCTCAGTGCCTCTTGCTCACCTTCAGCAAATTACCAGTGTCACTTTCATTAACAAGGCTCACAGCTGCCAGGGATCCTTCCCTTCACACCATCCCCAGCAGCACGCTGCAGCTTTGCTCTGTCATCTGGATTTGGGAAAATCCAAACCCCCACATGCAGCGCTGGCTAAGAGCCGCATTGTCACCATCCTCCACAGAGAAATGCTCTCTTCCCATCAAGTGAAACACTGGCTTAATCTTTAATTCAACACTGTCTTTTGAGGATCACAGCCCCTGCTCAGGAACAAAGTGAGCCTGACAACAGTCAGAGTCAGAAGATGAAATATTAATCCATGCTTTCGTGACATTCAGGCTGGATTACAGTAATTCCCTGTCTGCAGGTCTCCCAGGGCCACCTCCTACAAAACTCAGTTTGTACAGGAGCCAGCCATGGGATTTAACCACTGCAGACAATCAGCCCATCTCCCAGACTGCAAACCTGGGGCTTGGCTGGAGACCTCTCTTCCTTCTTTATCCCCAGGTACGTTCTTCAATTGCCACATGCAGATCACATTCACAACTGTAGCTATTTTTAGTCACTAGAAAAAAATCCCAGGTTCAGGATGTGTTGAATTTAAAAAAAAAAAAGGCAGAAAAGCTAAAATATGATAGGAATATTCTACAAATATGATAGACTATCACTCTGGCTCTTTGTCTCCTAAGCCCATCATCCCAGGGCACAGAACATATGTTATATGGGTCATTCTTCTTTTAGGGCATTGAATGGCATTTCCTTGGGGCAAGAATTAGTTAAACTGGAAAAGCAACAAAATGAGGCCATAGTGAAGAGCTGAGTGTTGCACACCAATCAGCTCAGATCTGACCAAAGTAAAGAGAATGTGAGGTTGAATGAGAAAAAGAAATCCACTACCACAGAGGGATATAGCTGAAGAAAACTCTGAGGGAAGAAAACAGGTTAAAGCCGAGCTCTCCATCTGGTATCTCCATAAGCATCAAAGATTCAGATGCTCCTGTGCTAGCATGTGTTGCATCAAGTGCAGGGCTTGTTCCAGTCAGACTTGCTCATTTCCTGTGTGCCTCAGTCTACCTCTCAATTGAAGAGAAATATTTTCCTCAATACCAAGTTAATCCATAAGGTCAGCTCTTAGTTACCAGGTGTGAGGGAAAAGGATGGATGGGAAAATCCACAGAAACAAAACCATGTAACAAAAACTATGTCAGTCAAGCAAAGCGAGAACGTGTCATCTCTTGGCTTTGGAAAACCACACAAAATTCTTCAGAGGTGGCAGAGGCAGCTGGGACAGCAGGGGCCTGTGGAGCCTGTGGCAATCCCAGCGGCAGGTGCTGGTGAGGCTGGACACACCCAGGACACAGATGTCTGCTGCTCATGGCTGCAGAGCGGCTGAGCCCACGCAGCTCCTGAAGGCAAAGAAGAGCAAGAGTGCTCGTGCATTCCCTACAGTACGGATAGATAACATTAAAGGTGCCCTCCCTCAAAACACATCTAAAAAGTATACTTCCCTCTGAGTAACAGGAAGCTTACCGTGCCCTTGGCCTGTTTTTTCCACCAAGTGATTTCCTTAGGTAAATGAGTATTTGCTGTATAGGACAGCTTAGCTGAAAATGCAAGACCAAGAAAGTTTTGCATTATATACCGCCATCATGCCCTACTCTTCTGAAGAATTCCAGCTTTTGAAGATTCCAGTGAGCTATTTAAGAGATTTATGAAGTTATGAAAGCAAAAGTCAGGCCTGTGTCGTTTAAATGGCATAAAATCCCTTTGTTGCCATTTCCCATTAGCTGGGTTCTTCTGAAAGCCTTGTGCCAGCTGAGAAGGCACATCTGAGAATGACACTTAGGGGGAATTTAAATGAACACAGGGCAGGGAAAAAGAGGAGGGAGAGGTGGCTGTAGCAGCCCAGCAGCAGCAGCAGTAAGTCTAACAAAGCTAAGAACTGATTTAACAGTGATCATCCCTCAGTTATTTAAAAATCACATTAATGTATGGACATGAATCTTTCTACAGAATTGTGGGTTTACACTTACCCAAAACAGCCTTTGGACTCCTAGACCCATGGAAGAGTGAAGAAATCCTTGTGGCCTGAAGGTCTCTCCTTCAAGCCAGAGAAGGCAACACTGCTCACATTTTCAGAGTAGCATCAAGAAAACAATAGTGGTGGGAAGGAGCTGAAGTGGGAATTCTCGAGTACCATGCTACACCCACAGCTGTGCAGGAAGGTCTGCACTGCAGAAAGGTCTACACCTGTGAAATATTTTGAGAGCACTCATACCTTTCCTAGGATTCCTTGCAAAGTGTTTCTGCTAATTTCAATTTTATCCACATCTTTTATTTGAGAAAATATCTACCGAGTCGGGCAGTGAATGCTGGGATGCTGGCAGGGCATGTAGCTATTTAAGGGCTTTTTCACATCTGTTTTCACAGGCAAACCCTATTAAATTGTAACAATAAACCGCATGGATTTTACTGGTAAGCAGTAAATTTCCATGAAAGATAACAAAAGCTTTCACTGAAATGGGCTAGAAATGAAATCTCTTAAAATCTGAGTCTTCATTATAAGCACCACGCTGCAGGCACTGCAGTAAACACTGTTTGGTGTGCTCAGGGTGTGGTTTTCTTAGGTTAAACATCACCAGCAGATGCAGTCACACGTGGTGGGGTAACCCCACACCCTTTGTGCCTGCTGCAAACTCCAAACACATCCAGTGGTCCAGAACAAAACACTCTTTTTGCCCTCTCTTCCAGCACAACAAGCTCTCACAGCCTCTCCTGGTGGCTGGATGCCTCTGCTCACCAGGAATGCCTCATGGGCCGGGGCTCTCTGAGGTGCCTGGCCCCCAAAGATCGTGCAAGGCTGTGTCCTGAGAGGTGGCCCTGGCAGTGCCCTCCAATCTCCCACATCAATAACACCGAGGATAAACCTCAAAGTGCCTCACCAAGGAAGGATACAGAGACCACACTCTGGTCTTCCATGCCAGCCTCTGGCTAAGACCAAAGGCTGTCCACTGCATCATCCAGAGAACTGACTGGGACAGAACAACACCAGGAGACTCACCTCTAATAAAAAAAATCTTAAGAACACTTAAAAACGCTTTCAAACACTTTCTTATACTGCATAACACCTTTTAGACTTTGTTGATGCTCCAAGGCATCAACCATTTCCAAGGTGCATTTCTAAAAAGGCTCTAGCATTTTCCTCTCAAAATATCAAAGCTAAAACAGCTCAGTTGCTGTAGCCTCACACCATTGATTTTCATTAATTATTGTATTTGTGTTGCCCCCAGATGAAGGGAGGAATGATGAATCTGACCCCATGTTCTCAGAAGGCTAATTTATTATTTTAAGATACTGTATTATATTAAAGAATGCTATACTAAACTATACTAAAGAATATAGAAGGGATACTGACGGAATGCTAAAAAGATAATATGAAAACTCATTACTCTCTCCAGAGTCCCAGCACAGCTTGGCACTGATTGGCCAATGAGTGAAAACAACTCACACCAGAAACCAATGAAACAACCACCTGTTGGATAAACAATCTCCAAACACATTCCACATGGGCAAAGCAGAGGAGAAGCAAATGAGATAATTATTGTTTTCCTTTTTCTCTGAGGCTTCTCAGCTTCCCAAGAGAAAAATCCTGGCTGAAGGGATTTTTCAGAAAATGTGAATGTGACAATTAATATCTTCCCCAAATTCTGTTCATCACCTAAACCATCCCTCAGTCAGAACCTACAGAAAAGGCCCACCTGATGCTGAGCATCCACTGGCAGTTTTAGGGAGTGAAGATATAAGTTCAGCTTGAGTTGTCTCCCCTGGATGCTCTCCCAGCCACTGCTTTTTGTCACCTCCCCACACCTGAGTAAGTCCCCACCTCTGAGCAGTGCAGCACCCCACAAAACAGTACCAGTGGCTACATCAAAGTTAACCTGTGGCTTTGCAAGGCACAGGCAGGAGCTGGGCCATGAAGTGTGGTGGCAGGTTGTCCTTGAGAGGGGCAGCACTGGGGAGAGAGAGGCCAGCAGATGACACAGGCTGTTAGACACCGCTGCCTCTCGGTGACTCCAGGCACACAGGGATTGAAGATTTCGCTTTAAGAAGCATTTCTGTTAAGTTTGCAGAATAAAAACAAATTCACCTCTCCTTTTACACTTGAAGAGCTGCACAGCTGATGAAAGGCAAAAAGGCTTCAGCTCTATGGTTATTAATGCCAGCAAATATGGCTGAAAAAATAGACAGGGCTCATATTCATTCCTTGTAGCTTGTATTACCTATTAGAACTATAATGCTATCAAGTGCTGTTCTCCATTTACATGGGCCCTAGCATTTCACCTTGAGTACAAATGCTAAGCTATCAAAATGAAGTGCTCAAAATGAATATGAAGGTGCCATCTTTACTCAGCCACCTTTCAGAGTACTAGTACTGGGTCACTAATGCTATTTAGAATTGTTTCTCAGGGTAATTGGTACAGCTCTTCTTCCTTGAGTGCCGTGCTTTAATCTTTTCACTCTATAATCTCAGCCATGGAAATATTTGTATATTCAGAATATAAAGCACAATAAACCAAGAGTGAAGTTCTTGTTTGATTCTGACGATTGAAAGCATTTCAATAGCACCTGCAGGCTGAGCTGACATCTTGCCAATTGTTTTGCAATCTTGTTTGATTATAGGCAAAGCAACAGGTAAATAAAAGAGAAACTGCAGAGCGGTAACCCTGGAATTGGTTTTGTAAATAAACAAAGAATGTAATTTTTAAAATATACATTTATATATAATGTTTATATCATTCCTCAAAAAAGGGTTGTGGTTGGGCTTTTGCTTGTTTCTGTTAAAACAGACTGTACACTTGTTTACTAGTAAATGAAAAATTAGGATATTTTCCCCATAGTTATTAAAATCAGGTATACTGAATTATACAACATCTATATGTTTAACATACATGTACACCTGAGTGTTACAACAGTGATTTCCCCACCTTCTATCTCATAAGCTATGCCCCCCTTCTATCTCATTTACTCTGAAGCATTTTGTTCAACTGTTTTAAAAATAACTCATATTCTCACTCATACACTCTTTTCTTCTAAACTTGCTGTTCCAGCAAGGAACACTGCACAGATCTGTGCTCCTTCTTCCAAGGAGCTCTGTTGAATTCCAGTCCCCTCATTTTGAAATCATGGGGCCTACACGAGAGTGTAGGGCCATATTTTGCATGACAAATTTCATTTCATGCCCTGAAGCCAGAGCTTCATAACACATTAATGAGTCAGGAAAAAGCCCAGAAATCAATGTTGAAGAAGTGGCTTAGCAGTGACCAAGTTGCAAAACTGAAGATGGGACACGGCCATGTAACCCCAGCATTCCTCTCTAGAACTCCACAAACACAACTCACATAAAGGAAAGGATCTGCCCACAAGTCTTCTCCACCCCTTTTCAGGTTGATAGACCTTACAGTGTTTGAAAAGAGAGATGTTTGGAGGTCTCTACCTCATGTAAAACACCTAGTTTGACTCTCCAGTCCTGCAAAATAACTCTGAACTTACCTTAATCCTTGCAGAGTATCACTGAAGTTAACAGGACTATAAAAACAAAGTAGAAATCCTCTAAAAGACCAGTGGCCTGCATGGGATGGGAAAAATAACCTGCCTTGAAGGAACCTACACCTGTAGGAATCTTTAATCTCCCCGGGGAGATCTGCTTAGATGACATTGGTAACATTTTCCATACTTTTTAATGTATAGATTGTGCCTTTTAGGATTCTTTTTTATCCTGCACCCACTAACAAAGTCATTGCTATTGTGAAGGACCATCCATCAGAGAGTGACACACATGGCACACCACGGCAGCCAGGAACAAAACCAGTGCACAAACAAACATATGCATGTAGGCGAGAGGAATATTATGGGCCATGATAAATAGCTGGATCAAGCTCAGTGCTTTTTTAAGTATTTACCTTAGCCACTACTGGCTGGTGGTGAGCCAGCCATCAGCATGCAAGGCACAGTTCTCACACTGTGAAGTTTTCACTGTGGATGTTGTAGGAGCTCTTTGGGGCCATGAAAAGCAAAGTCTTAACCAAGGATCTTAACCAAGATCCTCATAACAAGCTCAGTTGACAGGCTTATTTAAGGCTTCAGCCTTTCATTGCAAACCCCTCCGGCTGTCACAACTGTCACATCAGCAGCAGGCTAATGTTTATTATGTTCTGGGTAATAAATCAGGCCCTAAAAGGAGAATCTTGCATTTGCTATTCATTATCTCTTGTCCAGAGGGAAGGAATAAGGTAAGGAATTAGCTTCTGATGTGGGTCTTTTTTATTAGCAACTCAGATGTGACACTGCCTACCTGCAAAAAGGATGTTAAAGGTGTTCACCCAAACTGCATGTTCCAAAGAATCTGACCTCCCCATTGCTTAATACCTCTGGGATGAATGAGATCTTACATCCTAGTTTTTAAAACTGGTTGTTCTCTCATTGTAGGGACATACACACACACACTCACATGAATATTAATTAGGTCTCAGTTCAACTAGAGTATGTCTTAGTTCTGCATCCTATATCCACATACATGCTGCCTTTTGCAGTGAAGAGAGATAATATATATTTCTTTATGCTTAACCTTGTGGGTTAAAAGAACCAGAATTTATTAAAATGTATTTGCATTTGCAGATTTCCCTCATCCAAAGGCCTCTTCCATGCAAAAACATTCAAGGACATGTAGATTTACAAATCAAAGAATTGTCCTCTCAGTATGTAATTAGGCATGGGGAATTGAGGTCAGCACAAGAAATGGCCAGTGTACAGCTCTGAAAGAATATGACAGCTCTGCTGCTTTTCTCTTATCATCCTCTAACAACAGCTTTACAGAGCACAACTGAATCCACTTCTCTGCTGATCCATTTACTGTTCTACTTTTTAATATTTTTACTTCTCTGATCACAGCTCCTGTTCACTGCTGATTTAAATACACAGAAAGTAAAATGAAGTGTGCAACATTCCACTGGCATGTGCCCCAGTCTGGTGGTTTTCAAGAGACAAAGTCAGACGACCTTTATGGCCTCAGAGATACCATTTGAAAAATCAAATATAGTTGAAGATGAGGTGCACATCTCATCTTAGAAATAAGGCTTAGAAACAAGGCTTTTTTTTTTAATACCAAGCGAAGTTTTCAGTTAAATACATTAGGTTCACAAGTAAGCATAAAACAAGGTAAAAAGGTGATGCCTCTCTTCCTTCAGAGCCAAACACTGGCACACTTGGTGCAATTTTACTCTGAAAGGCATTGAATATATGGCTTCAGTCCCACCTGAAACATGAGAAGATATTTGTCATTTCAGCTGCTACCAGCATACAGAAATAAGTGGCTAACTCTTGCCTTTCATTTTAACTAACTCCACTCTTCTATATTTTAAAAGACACTTTTGGCTTAAGAAAGAAGCCAGGTGGGTTCCGTTGTGACCCTGAGATTACCTCAGTTGGCCAAAGCATGATGCTAGTAACACCAGGGCTGTGGGTCTAATTTCCCCAGGGGCCATTCACTTAATTGGACTCACTGGATCCTTGTGAGTCCCTTCCAACTCAGAGTATTCTGTGATTTGGAAACTGTGATCTCATTGCTGTGCTCTCCAGTTCACTCACTCCTCTCTCTTTGTGCAACAAAGTGATGGCACTATCCATCTTAACCTGGTATCAGATACCCATTGACACCTGAGCAGCTACCACACATGGTTCATACATGGCTCATTCCACACACCTCCATAGCCTGCCACTCGCTTCTCTGCCAGAAAGGAGGATAAAAACCATTATGCTGAACCAGCTTTAGTCAGGACAATGAGACTATACTCAGGTAACACAATGTTACCTCACTGACACTGATGCAAGCTGCAGTGTCATCAGCAGCTGACCAATTTCATAATCCTTAAAAGCACTGGGGATTACTAATGCCTTTTCTTTTTCTAAAGCTACAAGTGACCTACAGAATGCCAGACACTCACATTTTCTAAAATTACCTCCAATGTAAGCTGGGCAGCAGAGATTATGTTACAGGGCTTCTTTCAAGATCACTTGCAAGATCTCTGCTTGCCATGGCTTTAGTATCCTTCATTTCAGTTTTGTCATTGGCAGCATTCTTGTTTTGCAAAACATCATCAGCAACCATGCATGCCTGTGAGCTCCAAATAGTAATAAATTCCATTCCCAGAATGAGGAATCATACTCTTTTTCTCACCTCTGATCAGCATTCTGAAGGGAAGGAAAACAGCCATTGCATTAGAAATTACTTCTTTGTTCACACATTGTGCTTTGTCAAATACAATGCACTCCACCTCTCCTCTCAGGCCTCATATCTGAATGCTACTGCTTCCATTTTATGATTCAAGAAATGGTATACACTAGCTGCAGTCTTTTCTCTGATGAGGGATGAAGAAAATCAATAAAGGCACATTCCTGAAGGAGACCCAAAACCACAGGGACAAGCAAAATACAAACCTCCACCTTCTTAAGAAACTACCTTTACTAATTTTATATAATAGAATCATGCACAGCACTTACCAAAGGTTACAGCTATGATGCTGATTTATTTTACCCATCTGCTGAAGAAATCCCATGATTTACTGCTGCAGACTTGACTCAGTTTCTTCTTGAGCCAGCCAGTCACTATGATCTGCATCCCTCTGCATCCTTATGTGGCAGATAACGTTAGCTGTAACCAGCTATATTTAAATGTCTTTATCTTGTGAGAGGTTTGTGTGCAAAGAATTGAAATTAAAACAGAGATTTGTCTTAATTCTTTACATCATTGCAGCCTCTGACCAGCAACATACCCCCCTGTTGTAAAAGTAACTGCACCCATACTGACATCCCCACATTTTCTAAAATGCAATTATGTGTATTAATCCAACATCTTAAGGCACTAGCTTAGACTTAAATATAATTTTAAACTAATTATACCCAAACCTGAAGCGGACACAAGAAATGCCTTATAAAGCTGACACCTCCCTCCCCCATGAAGATGGTGAGTATTCAGGATAAAGTTATTCCAAAGGGATAAAAATGTATGCCCATTCATTCCCTTCACCTTTGTAGGGAAAACTGCTGGGAGTATTTTCATTAAACAGCCAGGAGCATACGGTGGTCACACTACTGTGCAAAAAAGTACAAGACTTCTGTTTCAAGGCACTCAGTGACAAAAGGGTAGATCATACCGTTGACATGGAAGCAAGTAGTTTCTAATTACTAATAACATTTGCAACACTGCTAATAACAAGGCCATGAAATTTGGAGTAGCAATGGACAATGCAATCAACATCATGCCTGACATCATGCACATGTATTTTCCCAAAATTTTAATGAAAGAAGATATCTTTTGATAATGCACCATGAAAAGGAAGCTGAGGGGAGACCCCACTGCTCATTACAACTACCTGTAAGGAGGTTGTAGCAAGGTGGGGTTGGCGTCTTCTCCAAGGCAACAAGTGACAACGTAAGAGGAAATGGCCTCAAGTTGTGCCAGGGGAGGGTTAGGTTGGACATGAGGAAAACTTTCTTCACCAAAATGGTTGTCAAGCTTTAGAACAGGCTGCCCAGGGAAGTGGTTAAGTCACCACCCCAGAGGTATTTAAAGGATGTGTGGATGTGGCTCTTGGGCACATGGTTTAGTGGTGGACTTGGCAGTGCTGGGTTACTGCTTGACTTGATGACTTTAAGGGTCTTTTCCATCCTAAACCATTCTAAGATCATGTAAGCACAGTCTAAGGATGCAATGCTGCACTAGTCCCAGGGCAGTAGCCATCACCTCTCACTGTATCACACATATTTGCTGCATTACACACACACCACACATGCACTAAACACGGGATGCCCAAAGTATCAGAAAGGGCCCAGAAACACTCCAGCAATTTCTCCGTATTCTTCAGCAAATCACTTGTGTTATGGCCTGCATTGTGTAAACTGCAGCTTTATGAAAAGCATGCCACCTCTTCTGATTACAATACTTGCTTTTTCTGAAAGACTAGAACTTGCAAAGCAATGGAAAATGTTACATTTAGTTTCCTTTACCATCCTGGTTTATTACCAGGGTTAGATTCTCCAGCTTCACAGGGGCTGAGCGAGCATCTCCAATTTCATAGTGGAAAACAGCAACTCCCATTCTAGCTGGTAGCATCTACTTTTTATTTTACATGAGACTGGACTATTCAAAACAGCTCATCCACTGTGTCATAAAAGTTCATAATAAATTTCACTATCTATAAAATGTTGATTAGTCATGCAGCAATCTGTAATAAAATCCCATAAATGCCACAAAGCTGCACCCTGCTGATTTACATTGCACTTACAGAGAAAAAAGAGCCCAATATACAACTTCATGCTTTATTGTTGCATTGCTGCCACATTGACAATTACAGCAAATTTCTTTTGCAGTTATTTCAAGGTAACATCTGAACACCTCCTGTGCTTATATGCTATTGCAACATATTTTAAAAGTATCAATAACCATCAGTAAGAAATCCAGTTTACCAGTTATGATTATTTTGGAAATGGTAATGCTTTGGTAGGGATATCTATGTATAAACACAGATACCTCCCAACAATATATAGCTTTCATACAGAGACATTTTCTAATCATATAGGAATTTCTGCGCTCTAAAAGCCACTAAAGCTATCTTAAGAGCCATACCTCATTGTACAGACTTACATATCTATCTAAGTAATCAAAGACAAAAATCAGGTATTGTCTATATATGCTGTATATATTGCATTAATAACCAGGAGCAGTAGTTTGCAATTTGCAAGCATCCATGCTCCTAATGTTTACTGTCAGAATGGAGATGTGGTGTAGCTTTCAAAACCATGTTTACCTATTACAAGTCGTGGAGCAGAGGTACCCAGCCCCACCTCACCGTGTGCCTCCACACCAAGGTTCAGTTTCCCACTGCAGTCAGTGAAGCCAAGAGCGATCCAGCTCATCCTGAAAGACTCTTCCCTTTGGGCAATGGTGCCATACCTAAGCTCTGCTGACTCTCCTGACTGCACCACCACTGACTACACCGGGCACTGCTTCAGATGCAGGCACAGCAGGAGGCAGAGCTGCATCCCACCCAGCTCCCCCCGAGGCCAGCAGGTACCAGAGGTGATGGCGATGCTCTGCTCCATTGCCGACACAGCACACGGACAGCTACGGCTGTACCACCAACCACCTCCTTGTCCTGTGCCTGCAAACATTCCTGCCAGCAAATCATCTGCACAGAGTCCAAGAGGCTCAGCCATGCTACCCTTATGAATGAGCTGCTCAGGTGTGAATCACTTGTACACTCATAAGCAGCTACAAACAAGGCCTCTGCTGCACCGAGATCAGAAACAGAGAGCAGATTTTAAAAGTTACGCATATTCTAATACAGAATAATTCTTACAAACAGCACTCGGTTTTTAAGGCAAGTATGGCTCCTCATCAAATTGAAAACAACGGCTGCATATGTAGATTGTACATCCTTCCTTGGGTTTAGAATAAATATGTCCATGCATCTAATTTGTAAAACATCATTTCCATTTCAAGCCTAGAAAGAGATGGAAATGTCAGGTCCCTTGCACCCACACAAAGTGAGTTGCTCCATTTGTGAAATAGGCCATATTTCCCATTATTTTGTTGCTGTTGTTTTAAATCAGCTACTCAGGAAATAATAATTAAATCTGCAAAATTAAAAAAGAAATCTAAACTTTCCTCACTGTTTTTTAACCATAAATGAACTGCCAAAGCCCTAAGTGTTCTTAAAATTTCACTGATTTGCCAGCTGAATGGCTGCAACATTAACTCCCACTTTTTTGACATCATTAGAAACTTTATAAACCTGGAGGCTACCAAAGGCTGTATTGTATTTATAATCAGTTAAAAACAGAAGGACACTTTAAAATAGGTAGAATGTATAAAACTTTTTTCCTGCTTTTTACAGAGGTGAGTTACAGAAGGAAAATGATGGAGCTAAGTGATTTTCAACTGAGAAATCAAATTATTTAATTACCTGGTAAAAATAAAATGATTGCTCTATTTGAAAAAACTTTCTTTTTACTCTCTCATATCACTACTGTATTGCAGAACATGAAGACTAGGAAAAAAATGATGCACAAAACAGATCGGATCATAAACATATTTACTAATGGTACCTCTTAGTTTCAAAAGGTGATTTCAAATTCTAAATTAAAAAAAGGAAACAGATTTTTCACCAACTTAAGTTCAATATGGAGGGTTATGAACTCCTTCAGCTTGTTGTTGGAATGTGAAAGCATCACCTCAAAAGTACAGCCCCCAGTGAGACCCATGAGATTAGAAATGAGTTGTCTACAGCAGCAGTGTTCTTGTAATTCTGATTTCTTTCTGCTCTCCATTCCCACAGACCACCAGAGTGAAAAATCTCAGCAAGACTGTGCGAGTGCAAAGGGGCGTAAAGAAAATTCAGCTGGATCTCTGCCCACTTGAGAATGTATGGGGCCCTGTCATCATCTCCCTGGCTGAATCCAGAGGGCACTGGGGTGTAACTCCGTAGGATACTGAAGGCTGCAAGGGTTCTATAAAATCAAGACAACCACTGACTTCTGTCTCAACACACCCAACAAACTCCCTCCAGACAGTAAAGGTACCAGTACAAAAGTGCTGTTCTTCCTTACTGGCTTAGCATAAAAACTACATTAACTATCTGCAACTGTGACTCCACAACTAAAAGTACAAATTTTAAGCCCATTAATTATATTATTCATACTGAAGTTTTTATCTTGGCAATAAGAAAATCTTATAAAAAAGCACCCCTGATCAGCAAATACTCAATACAGAATTTTCCATCTGGGATAACAACTAAACAATGTCTTCATTCTTATTAACCCTTGAGAATTAAAGTAAAAGAAACAGCATATTATTTTAGATGTCAATTTAACAGATTTGACAGTGTGAATACTAAAGGGTTTTTGTCTTCTCTTGAAAACATTCACTGAGAGCAGGCTGCAGAGATCCTGGGAGCTCACTTGCGAGGCTGGTGGATGTGCTGTTTGACGTGCTGCGGGTGAGGAAGCTTCTCCACAGAAGGATGTGGCTTCTGATGAGCCACCTGAGCTGCAGCTGGAGGGAAGTCCTTATCACCCTGTTTTTGAAGAACACAGCAGAAAAAGTTTAAGGAATCTTAAAAGTGTACTTTCCAGTTCAAATTGATGTAAATTCTAAAAAATGTGAAAATCAGATAGAAAAGACTGTTGCATGTTACTTTGGAGTCCCCCCATACACATTCTATGTTTTTATTCTTATTAGCCAACTTCAAAATTTTTCTTATGCAAGCTTCACTTCTTCCAGTTATACATACTATCCAATAATAAGGTATCTTAATGTGACCCCAGGGGAAAAAATAAAAATATTCCTATCTTCAGATGTGTTTGGTTTCCAAGAAGCCACTAGAAAGAATACAATATTTTAAAAGTAAGTTAAGGCAGCATGAAAAATATCTGCACAAAAAGCCTGCTGCAGGAATCAGAGTTGTAGAATGGCCTGCGATGGAAACAACCTTAAAGATCATCCAGCTCCAACATCAATGCCATGGGCAGGGACACCCTCCACTAGACCAGGTTGCTCAGGACTCCATCCTGAGGGATGCAGTTAAGTCACCCCAAAGCTTTCTCTTTTCCAAGCTAAACAATGCCAGCTCTTTAGGAAGAAAGCAGGATCTAAAACTACTTATGACTCAAATCTTAGGGATAGCTGGCTTTTAAGTTTAACATGCTCTTTTAACCAGGTCTGCTAGTGTTGGCTCTCAGGTGCTGCTGCTGGGCAGTCTCAGTCCAGGTGTAACCCATATGTCACCTATTTACCATTGCCCTTCCTAGGGTCAGTCCCATGAGGCTTTCAAAAAGGAGCAGGAAACAAATACTATCAGTGCTCAGTGACAGGGGGACAATAGCACCACAACTTCTCTCTTCAGAAAGCGGGACAAACATCATAGGCCAGAAACTGGGCATTCCACTGGCTCATAGGGCAACAACCTTACACTGTTTTGTTTTGGTTTTGTTTTAATCACTCTGTTAACTTGTTACATTTTATAATTTTTACTCTACTCCAACTTGCTTCCAGTGTTCAAAGATCTGCTCTCCTCAGAGTCGACATTTTGTGCCTTCCCTCCCCCGATGCTGCCATTCCTTATGGGCTAAGGAAAATGGCATCAGCTCACTCTTTCCTATGGGATCTGACACAACCACAGCATCTTACAGTAAAGCAAACTACAAGCCCCAGTGATGTAAGGTAACCACCACATAAAGTCATGACAAAAACCCTGCCACAACGCACAAATTACTGATCACATGATTAATGGCTAGTTAATACTAAGGATTTACAGGTCCTGCCTGCTCTTAAAATCCAGGAAATAAAACCCTGAATCCCAAGTACCTCAAGGCACATATGGCAGCTGAAACACACTATCTTCAAGCATGTAACCTTACAGGCAGGAGGGTTACTCCTCATCACAGATCAAGCTACAGCAGCAGTTTAATATGCAGCTGCTTCCAAAGGAAATGAATACAGTAATATCTAGCTTAGATATAAAAGGATGATCCAATAAACTTAAAGTGCTAAAATTCAAAGAAAAACGGTGGAAATAATTTCAATGAATAATTTCAATTTCACACAAATCCAGAAAGAATGCTCAAAGGGTCTTACACAAATATAGAAAACACAAAGCCTCCTCTCACAAAAGACTAAGGGGTATGAAAAAGATTAATTTTGCTCTGATTGAAGGTAATTCTGAAAAGCTTACAGTAATTTTGCTATGACTGAGAGAAATTTACTGATAATCTTACCCTAGCAATGACACCGGAGATGAACACCGCTGGCTTAGGTGGGCTGAAAAAAATAAGAGAGATTATTTGTATCACTTATTTAGAAGGCAGAAATGAAAAGGAAATCACACATACAATGCAAAAAAAAAAAAAAGTGGCATTTCTGGAAACTGATTAATGTTTCAAACAGACAAGACAAATTTTCTCTTCAAATGACTATTGCCTTAGTAGCACTTACTGCAGCCAAAACCAGACCTTTAGGTCTGCTATTACTTCACCATGATTGTGACAGAAGTAAGAGGCTAGTCCAACAATACTGCTTCTTAAAGCTGAGTCTTTGTTTGCCTTGGTTTCTTAATCCCCAAATTTTATACATAAACTGCCAGCAGTACTTTAGACTTAGTGTATTTGTATTGCACAATGAAAACTGTAGCTGGACTAAAGTCACTGCTGTGTTAGAGAATAAAATAAATTTCAAGTTTACATCTGTCAATCGAACAAATGAGGATTCTGAGTCTCAGAAAGAGCAACAGACTGTACTTTAAATCACAGATTTTCAAGCTGGTAGTCTATTACAAGAAAAAGAAATGTGTCTGTAATCAAACAAATATTAAAAAACATAAAGCAAAGCCTTTCCGTGTTTCTCATTTGCAGACCCTCCATCCACACCAACAGGAACAGACTCTCCACAGCCAGAGTTCTTTGTAGCTTGGTCAGCACGACCCATTGGTTTCCCTGGGTCACTGATCTCCTGAACTGACCACCTCTATCTGGAGGCTACAGCCACGTCCAACTGCTCACCCTGCTGGCACTGCCAGAGTCTGAATTACAGACACAGCAACCTTAGTGCCTCCGGGGCAAGCAAAACCACGCATCTTCATGGAGTCTGCAGAAGGGCTGGGACCTGGAGCTCCAGAAAATCTCCACAATAGGAGTAATTCTCCTGTAAGAAAACCATGTAGCTGAGGCACTGCAGAGGGAAGCAGAGTGGGGAGCTGAAGGTGTCTCTCCCCCTGAGAACACCTGTAACTGAGGACTGAGAGCAGGTCCATTAACCTGGACCACAAGAAGGGTGCTACCCTGAGATGTTACAGCTCACAAGGCTGGAACAACACAAAGCACACACAAATCAAATGACTTATTAGAGGGATGATAGTGATTACTATGATGCACTTTACAACTACACAGCTTGTAAAAATTTATTAACGTGATGTTGTGTGAAGTTAAGATAACAAGCAGCACAGTATTAGACTTGTTATAATGAACTCATAAATACTGCCTGAGCCCTGTTTAAGTCATGGTATTGCTACTCAGTCCCTGAACAGCCTGGTTATTTAACAAGGCTCAGCATCCCTCCTAGAAATTTTTAAAAAGTCAGAAAGACAAGGTTAGAAAAAAAGGAGAAAGAAGAGAGTTCTGCTCCAAAATACTTCCATGGAAGAATAACAGTGATATTTCCTGCCATGAGAAATAACATTTTAATAGCTGTATTAGACTTTTTATATCCAATTTTCTGTCAGTACAAACTAATAACAAGCAAAAATCAATAGCAAAACACTTCCATTTCATTCTAATTATACTGGGCCAATTAGTATGTTACAGTCTGCATGAGACTTACTGGATGCTGAGTAACAAACTCAAAGAAATAACTCTGACTGAGAAAATACAGATGTACTGCAGTGGCTCAAGGTACAATTCACACACTTACAACATGACATTAAAAAGGAAATTAATAGTAAAAAAAAAAAAAAAAGTATGACAATTTATTTTTCAACTATACACGGAATCTGGCTTTAGCCACACTCAGAGAAACTGCTTTTTGCTTGACATTATATTATTAACAATATATGGTGAAAAAGTCAAATCAGATGAATTTTTAAAAATATTCTTAACATGACCTTTCAATGTTCATTATGCTTGGATGATGCATGAAATTCAAATCAACATTTCCCCAGCAGAGCCTGTATTTGCTGAATGTGCCATGAGCTGTTCACCAACTACCACACTGTATTACCTGCTGTGCAGTTCATAATTCTTACTTTAAAAACAAGTGAAATGCTCTATGGCTTTGGCCAAAAATGACAACCAGAAGGAATCTCCTGCATAATGGTCATTTCGAACACATCTTTTACCACTGCAAATTATACAAATCTGCGTAGAAACCCCAGCCTCCTGTTGAAATATCATGCTATTCACATTCACAGGGCCCAAACTTGCAAGTGTTAAGTCTCCCAAGTACATGATAGAGCTGGATATGGTTAGACTATTTGGCAGATTTCTGTATTTATTTTAATTTATTTGTATGTTCTTTTGTCTCAGGAATTAGGCTGAAGATCCTGTAAAGATCATTGTCATTTTCAGGTAAGCTAAAATCCAGTTTGAGGTTTATGTTTCAGGCAGTACTTCAGAAGCAGCTAGCACACCTTTATAAAGAAGACCAAAGTCAGCAGTACCATTTTCCTAGCAAAAACTGTATTTTTCAGACAAAGCATTTATCTTGAGCACTATCACGACATAACATATGCAGCCTGGTTTGTACACAGTGGGTTCAGCGACTGTCTTTAGTTACACTGCCTTGGAAACAGGACACTGATGAGGCTCTCCCACAGGTGTGTGGTAGGCACCAAAACACCTCACGTAGGGTTCATGTGGGACACTCTAGGATAGTGCTGACACACAGAGAACAACCTAACAGGAAATCAGGGTTGCAAAAGGCATCTACTCCCCCATGCAGCTGGCACAGTTCTCTCCTTGACTTTCCCCCTTGTTTGTCATCTCCGTGGATTTTTGATTGGACTCTCTCTGCTCTATACTAGATTTCCAGCTTTTAAATGGAAGAACTAATGGGGATGCTGACCCAGCTTCCAGCTCAAGCACCTTTACCCTCCATCCACAAAGACCTTGCAGAAACCCTGGCATTTGTTTCTGGCTGCCCGAGGTTTCCATGATCAGCTGCAGGTGCACACAGGTAATGAGGCTTCACCTCTCTATTTAACTTGTTACACAGGAAAAATGCTTCACTCCCACAGAAGATACACCAGCTTAATAGGAAGCTCATTTCCATGTATTAATTATCCTGTAGCAGGAAAAAGACCAAAAGCTAGCCAGAAACTGGGATGATTGAGTGTGTCAGTATTTATGTCCTATGTCAAGTCACTGGCTTTCCTTACATTTTTAACAGATTAAATTGTTTCAGAAAAATCTTTTAAAAAATTAGTATTATTCATTATCTTTGATGATCTATAGAACCAGAACCAGGCCAGAGCATATATAATCACACATCTATACTAATGACGAATTCAACAGATCGGAGAAAGGCCTGGATAATCAGTCACTGATTCATGCTTTAATTTCATTCCTAATGAGAGAAATCTTTCCACAGATGAACTCTGTCATAATAAATTCAATCTCTATTGCCAGACTCCCAAATCATGGGCTTTTGTGGACCCAGATTAGCTGCCAGGTCCATAACTCTGTAATTGCACTCTGAGACATCTACTGAGATTGCAATGTTGCAACATCACTCATTATCTTTCCCAAGAAGTTCCTGAAAATAGAAACAAAAATGGAGAACAGGCACAGGCTATCATTGCTACATTTACAAAACACTTTTAAGTGCTTCAAATTCTATTGGTGTTTTATACAAAGCACAACCTACATTTCCAGTATTTTGTAAGCTGTGATGGTTTTTCTGAGGATATACTTAATCTGATGAAAATCAGTTTGACAGATGTTGTTTTGAAGATGCAGCATTCCTTTGTCTAGGCATCAGTAAACAAGAAAGCAAAAAAAAAAAATTTTCTGACAAAACCTGATTTTGTTTATACATATATGTGCTTTACAGCTATTTAATGCACACCATTTTTTAAAGTTAATGAATAGTCACAGCTGATACTGTGTAAGCAACACAGCTTTGTGTTTGCCAAGACTGGTTAGTGTTTGTGTCAATACTTTCAGAGCAAATCCTTATTTTGTTCTAACATATGGAGAAAAAGAACACATCTGTTAAGATCTAAGTGTTCAGAGAACTTACCCTGATTTTACATGTGTGATGCTGCACCTGTTTAACATCAGATTCTCTACTGGATTCATTTGAATTGACTGTTCAAATAAAATAGATTTCTATTATTCCATAATACTTAGCTCAAATAGAATCTTTATCTGACATGGAAGGTAAATCACAAAGAAGATGAAATAACTTGCAAAGATCATTAACTAGATGAAACGAGGCATTGATAATATTAAAATCCTGTGCCTTCACCTCAGAGGGATTGGTTGAACTGAAGTATGACAGATATACTATTAAAGACAAACACAGTGATGCAGGAGTTACAGTGAAATCTCGTAGAGGCCACAGAACACGCATAAGGCAGATGAGTATTTATCCAACTCCATTAAAACAGAGAACCTGACTAAATCAGTTTCCTAATTCCACAGGGAAATTTACAGTTAACTGTATCTCTATCTATAAATGCAGTGAAGGTGTGCACATATGTGCACGTATGCACACAGAGATGACACAAATTCACAGCTGTTTCACAGTGATCCCAAATGCAGAACAAAGCAGAGCACGTTGCCGTGGCGGGGATGAACACCTGCAGCCACTCAGGCATTTGGTGCACCCAAATTGCCTACTGCATCCCTTAGCTGATAGGATGGAATGCATACAATGCTGGCTTCCAGCAGAAGTTTGAACAGCAGATCCAATCTGAGGAAGGACTGTGAGCACTGCTCACAGTGCAATCCAAACCAAAGGGCTCCATTCAGAGTTGACAAAACCAGGAAACACCCCCAAACATTGCTGCTGTCCAAACAAACATAAAAGCTCCTAAGATGGGAAGTGGGTCTCACTGCAGCCACAGTGCAGAAGGTGAGTGCCCCATGTACACTGGTGACCAGAAAAATCAAAATAACATACCAAGACAAAGAAAGAATGAGAAAACACAATAGTAAAAATAGTAGCTCACAGTATACCTCTATTAAAACATGGTATTTAGACTAGGAACACCATAAGTAAAGAACAAGAGCAAAAAATATAGATGGAAAAAATAGCTGAGAGAGCACAAAGAACCCACATAAGGAGACAGCTAAGAACTCTTAGCACACAGTATACAAAGGAGTAGGTAATATTGCTCTCATCTACCTTCGTTACAGTATAAGTAGAAAGTGACACTTGCAGAAGACTACATTTAAAATTATTAATAGCAGATACCTTTAAAATAGAATTAAATGTAGAACCTCCTGAAAAAAAGGCATCAATCTCAAAATTTCCACTACACCAACATTCAAAACAGGTTAGCCTACTGTAAAAAGGACAAAACTACATAGATGCAAGGTTTTTGTCAGACCGGATTATTTTTTTGTTCAAAAAATGTTAGACTAAAGTGAAATCATTAAAACTGCATTAAACTAATCTTCTAGATGGAATTATTCATATTCATGATTAAAGAATGGGAATGATCATATTTATCTTTTCATATTTGTGGGCATTAATGGTCTGTCTTAACACTGGTGATCACCTTTTGCTCTTTTAAGTAAGCCTGGCAAACAGATATATGGAATCTATAAATACATGTTTTTCAAAGACTTTGGAACCACAAATTACATCATCATTTTAAACTACCCAAGAATAATGCTGGAGTTTGTGACTTGATGTTTCCTTGTTTTAATCAAATCATCCACTGGCATGTACTGTGACTCATAGTTGGCCTATAGCTGTGGAAAGCAAAGGAGCAATTTCTGTGACAGGCGTGGAGATAGCAAAAGAGAAATTCCTGCAAACCAAAGAGATTACAGCGCAGCACCTGGAGCTGCACCCAGCTCCCTGACCCTTCAAGCAAAGGCAGCACACAGACAGCATACCCTTGCCCCTTCAGCACCCCAAAACAGCAAGGACTTGAAAAGTGAGCAGAACCTTCCACTGATCAGCTTGCCTTTATTTCCCTGCTCATTTCAAAATAAACAACATTCACTTTCCTCACAATTAACTTAGGCAAGCAAAATGAAAACCATTTATGAAACACTATGATCTGCAGTTACTCATTGGTTCCCCAACTGCTCCCTAATAAGGGCAAGTTTTGTGGGTTTTTACCTTTTCCTGGCATGATATCCACTCCATGAACAGGTTCCCCAAGTATTCTGAGCAGAATTTCCTTTTCAGTCAACAAAACATCATACTTTAATCCTGCCCTTCTATTTCTGCAATTGAAAGTATTGTGCCCACTTGTTCAAATCATTCACCTTAATCTTCAAGGTTGTTTGGGAATTTGTATTTTCTGGTTATGAAACATGAACATTAACTAGTCTTAGTGTCAATCTAATGCTTCTCTAAAGATGTCCAGATATGTCATTACAGGGGTGCTTATTTGAATTTACAGAGTTGCCTTTGATTTTGGCATTGTCTACAAAAATAAATTCCAAGATGATTAAAACCACACTGAGATGATTAAAATCACACTTCTCAGCAACAGAATAAAACTAACAAGCACCCTGCTCATCAGCTTGCTTGAAATTATTTCCCGTTGGTTATAATACATTTAGGTTATTAATTTTATGGACAGAAAAGCAATAATTAGTCTGACTGACTACCAGAGGGAAATGTTTTAGCTGATTGCATGGGGACATACAGTATCTGATATTCTACAATAATTTATTGTGTTGAGGTCATTTATCTGCCAAAGCTTTCAGATCTTTAAGATCATCCACAGGATGGCACTGTTGAACCTCAGAGTCTCCTGTAGATGAAGGAGGGAACCACCTCAAAAACATCCAGGTGCTGCAGCAAATACTAAAACAAGTAAAAAGCAGCCTTTCCCCTTGCTGACAAATCTTGACGAAACACAGTGCATACACAAACACACACAAAACTCTTACACATACCTACAGATGCCACTTTGGGATACAACTTTCCTGTCTGCATGTCTTAGGCTGTGCCCTGATACACCCCAAGAGAATGCCATGCCCTATCAGAAAATTTTAATTGCTATTTATTTTGCTATTCACATACAAGCAAATCGGGTGTTCTGATCTTTTAATGAGGTGGTAAATGACTGGCCATTACATTTAATAGCAACTGATTGACATTCATTATTCTTACATTCACTATTAAGGCATTGCAGCATATGGCCTGATTAATCTCACCAGCCTCTCATTCATCTTTTGTTTGAGTTCATGTATAACCCATAAAAAGAAATTTAAGAAAGAGATCTACCATCTCTTATCTATATTGTTGTACATGATATTGCTATCAGAGAATAAATTTCTCTTTCAAGCTGCCTTCTGATCATAAAATGAAGATTTAAGTATTTCACCTTTTCCATAGACTCAGAGGACTTAGAAATAGTCCGCAATTCTCCAACTGCTGGTTGATTTATAAAGGTTCCATCCTGTTATTGCAATATCTCCATTAGCTCTTAGTGAACACCAGTGACCAACTTTCCACATACAGCTACTGCAGCATCAGCCCACTTAATAATCTGTGACTACTTAACTGTGGAAAAAAGAGAGCTATGAAAACTGACCTAAAGTAAGTAGTGCTTAAATGGTGATGCAACTCCAAGGAAACTCTAAAATAAGGAAGGAAACAGGGTAGACTTCAAGCATTTGCAAAATTACCAAAGACCATGGTTCAAAAGGGAGAGGAGACCAAATCTTCCACATGTTTGTCAGGTGCTGAAGTGCATCCCTGTGCACATTCCCATGACAGCAATGCATTTCCATGCTGAGAATATCATGAGCATGGCACTGCAGTGTCTTGGCTACAGAGATGTAGGAGCCAGTTGTGACACTGTTGCATTCCTCCGTGTCTCAGCAGATGAAAGATGGAGTGCAACTGGAAGAACAGCTTAATGCAGTACTAGGAATACAGGATGTCAGTGCAGTGAGAAAAACACAAGAAGATAGAAGCTGAGAAGGTGAAAATCTTATCATTTCTGCCCAGGTGAAGCTGTGTTTGTCTCAGAGCCACACAGCAGTGGCCTGAAATTTCCCAACCTTTCCTGTTAAGAGTTCATAACCTGAATCCTGCTTTCCAATGTTTCACAGTATTAATCATTCAGTAGATGTGCACCTTTCACTCTCCTACTGCTTTGAGCAATTGCAGTACCATTTGTTATTCCCAAAACCAGTGCAGACACGAAGTCAAATATGCAGGCATCTGCACATGCATAAAAACTACATCACCTTCCACAGCCATGCAACCCAATTTTACACTGTGCATTCTGAATGGTTTCCATTCTGCATTCACACCCTACTGTTATGTGAAGCTCTCCAAAGCAAATGTCTCTGCCCATAGCACAAGGGACCATAAGGAAGTTCTTGACCGTTTCATTAGGCCACTCCTGGGGAAGCTCTGAACACGATAAAGAATGCTGTTGGAAGGTCATGAAGATACTCTGGTAGTATCAGATGCCAGTGAAGATTGTGTAAGGTGACTGTTCTTGGCCAAAAACTCGCTTTAGTTCAAACCCTGCCAAAGTTATCGACACAATTTTCCCTACTCTCCAGTGGCAAGTGGAGCCATAAATCATGTCATCCAGACATAGAGAACATTCTTTAAGTATGCAATTTTATATTCAGAGCTCACATAGGAGCAACAGAAGATGGAATTAAGAAATGTTTTTAACTTAACAGCTTACTTTTAATAGCAAGAAACCCCCTAGTCCCTAATACACTTAGCCCAGATACATTTTTACTGTGACACAAGACAAGGAACCAAGTTCTCTCAAAAGGATTCAGACACGGGTGCATCTTCGTTTAAATGAACTTGTTGAAGTATAATTTCTCCACAGAGAAGCTGACCTCCATTGACCTGAGAGGAAACAACCACTTGATTCCTCTACTACCATTACTGTGCCTGTGCTGAGAGGCAGTGGTTGGAAAGGCAGCATCATTTTCCATCTGGAAACATCCAGTCCCTTGAACACTACCAGAACAGGCTGTTTCTTCCTTCCATATTAATCTTATGGGTTTACTCTGGAAGGTCAATATCAGATATTACTACAATCATCTGCAAAACTTCCACTGTCAATGGCACTGGGACTTGGTGCTATGAAAATACACAGAAAATAACCTTCAGGAAATCAATAGCAATGGGATTCAAAGCATTGTAATCTGAAGGATGTCAAGAGGAGTTCTTAGACACTAAGCTTTCACTCTGTGTGAAATAAATGTCTAGCTTTGTAAAGTGATAATAGAAGCCATGACAATTCAAATGGATAACAGATCAATGTGCTGTTAAATCTGAATATAGTACTAAAGTAGTACCCATTCATTTCAATGGGATGTAGAAATCTTAAAGCAACTACAAACTCCTGAACGTCAATACCACTAGTGATTTTTCTGTTAATCAAAGAAGAATGACTGCTACTTTTCTAGTTCAATCTCTTAGATCTGCCACTTCTTGGTGTTCTATTTGTTTGAATGGCTTTAGTAACGGCAAAAGCAGTTCATTTCCTTAAAGAAGCACCATAGCACCTGCAGGATGGCAGCTGACTACCTGGCAGCATTACCTTCTATCATACAGACCAGGGTTAGACTACATTTTTTCTGTTTGTGATGCACATCTTTGCTCCTTCACTTTGCTTCTATGGCACAAATAGATCAGCCTTTCTGAGGAATGAAAATAAAACATGCATGCACAGTCTCAGCTGAGCTTATATTTATTAAGCAGCAGCAGTACTAGTGGCACTTCATGCTGTGAGTTTGTACTAGTATTTTATACCGGTCATTTACACGCACAGCACAACAGAAAAGAACAAAGAGGCACTAAAAGTTACTCATTTTACTTTATCCATTACCAGGAGGGACAGTTCCGGCTAGAGTACTGTCTAAAACTACATTTCCGTCCTTCCAGCTGAAGGGTGTCCCCAGCAAGAACACAATTTTTCCAAAATAACTGCCTGGTGTCAGTACCTTTGGCCACTGTCTGGATGTTATAACAAGTGACAATAAAATAATGGGAACTGACTTAAGAAATCACTACCCTACTCACCTTTGTAAAGTGTACCCATCCAAGTATCAGCTTAGATTTGCTTTGGATTAGCAAAAATAACAATACCATTCCTCTGCTTCAAAAACCTATTTCTGTCATTCTGTGCATATCTGGACATAGAACCATTTTAATTAATGGCTTTTTATTTACTAATGAATTGCGACATGCTTTGTAAAAGCCTATTAACATGCAAATGCAGAGATTTCCCATGATTCAGGTAATTTTTACTTTTATGTAGTTCAATGGAGACCCAGTACATCAGTGTGAAGATTAATGAAAACATACACCACCACAATGAGATTTTCAGATAATTAAAAAGCGAAATAGCAATTGTCACAATAACTACACCATCTATCATACAGCCAATTTGTAAACACTACTTTTCATAACTTTTCATAATGTGGGGTGACTCATAGCCTATTCTTTTCAAATTTTCTTATTTGGAAGAAACATTTTGTAAATAGGAGCTATTTCTACTACAAAAATGTATTTTTGATAATTTATCTCTTGATTCCATTCAATTTCCTTATTTCCCCTCCCACCTTTAAGACTCCTCAATATGCTGGGACACAGAGCTAAACATGTGTGGAATGCGGACTATTTTAAGATTTCAGTGTAAAACACATCCCTGCTGAGTTTTCATTACAAAAGCAAGTGGTTAGAGGGAGCTCAAGATCTGCAGGAGCAAGAACCAGAGGAAATTTTTCAATGGTACTTTTTTGGCAGAGGGTACAGGAGAGGTAATGATCCTGTCCTTCTCTAACAGCCTTTTAGCCCCCAAGGACTTGATCCCAAACCAGTAGTTTTTGTGGTTGTTTTTAATTGCAGGACATTAACTATGCAACAGTGGCAAGTTAATCACCAAACTTTATTTTCTATTATGTGATGACTTTGGATAATGTATTTCCAAAGTCAGTGCTTTCCCTGAGAAAGCATCTCTGTAACTTGCAGCATAATCACTTCACATGTAAATACATCAGGAATTAGGAACTTGTAGCAACCAAATTTTGCTACAGGCTGGAGTGTAAGATGATGCACTCCCTGACTCAGCTTAACTCTTCTGAATTCACATAACCTTAGACACAGCTGAAAACCTTTGCAACAAGAAGTCCTAAAAATACTTTAGAGGAACAACAGCACCAATTTAGATCTTACAGTTGTTTTTTTTTTTAATCAAAGACTCAGGGAGAAGATAGAATATATATTGGCCCGGGATTGCTAAGTCAAAGAACACGGGAAAGCATTCACATGGTTATCCTGCTTTCATCAGAAAAACATCCCATGGAAGAGTGTGAGACAATAGAAATCATACTGACAGAAATGCGTGTATCTGAGAAAGGCCTCAGATTCCATTACGGCTGTACATTCTGGTTTGATATCTTACAATACAAATAATCTTAAAAAACTGAGCCCCCCAAATCAAAGTTTTCATTTAACTGAAAAGTAGACGTATTATTTGAATATTTTATTTAGAAGAGAGCTACAAAACATAGAATAGCAAAGGTCAGCAGAATGCAACAATGCTAGAAGAAGTAGCAATAATGCATTTTTGGTGTCTATTTGTTGTCACTTCTCAGCCTCTGAGCGACTCCCAAAGCACCTACTCATGGCAGGTGCAAATACATCGTGAGGCCAGACTGCATTTGAGGCTGCTCAGACACAAAAAGCTGTGGTTCAGTGAAAATCTATTCTCTGAACAGGGGCTGAAAAAACCCCAACACATGCATTACTACAGGTTTTTGGTAACAATCAGATAGCTGTGACCTCAAAAAGCTCAAAATAAGAACACAACAAGCCAAATCAACATCTGAGATATTTACTGCTTGTACTTGTATTCACTTATAATTCTCCTTTTACATTATATTCTGAGATCACATTTTATAAACTGATACATGTAAATTTTTGACCAACAAACAAGTTTACACACACCTTTAATATCAAATGCCTACCCATTACTTATGTGACCACAAAAAAAAAGGCAAAAAGAGCAGGTGTAAAGTGAATGTCCTTAATTTATCAAAAGGACAAATAATTTTCTAATTTTCATCCTCCATATTTATGGAAAAAGTTTCCATTAACCAACATGCCATTCCTATTATTAACCTGCACTGTCAAGAGAGGAGACAGATTCTCTTGTGTATTCTTGCTCTGACTACTTGCTGCTATGACATTAAAATTGACAGAAGGGTATTGGGCTCCTGTCATATTTATTTAAAATCTTCGTACAGAAGAAGCCCACAGAGACATACCCTAGGCACCCACATGACAGCAATGCTATTGCTGCTACATAATGGCCAGCTGCAAACTGAAGTTTAATTTCATTTTTGCCTATCAGAGGGATCTCTTCTAGCTACTTCCAGTTGTGAAGAAAGGTCCATGAATTTTACAGTACCAATCCTCATTCATAACTGTAACACATCAAAAGGAGTAGAAAGTAAAGCGTGCAGGAGCTTTAGGGGAGAATAGCAAGTTTTGTTGTGAAGCTCTGCTATAGAGAACAGCAACATTTCCTGATGCAACACAGAGGGGATAGTAGCACAATCCAGAGCTCAGAAAAAACACAGTGCAATCATGCTACTTGATCCACAAATAGAAGTAAGAAGAGAAGCGCCCATTCCTCCTAGGTTCAGGAGTTTTTTGAGTGTTGGGCAGAGGTACAGTAGGAAAGAAAACTGCAAGGAGAGGGAACAGAAGGGGAAAAAAAAGGGAAAGGGGGAGGGGCAGGAAAAAAAGGAAGGAAAAAAGAACATCCTCTCCTTTGGCAGTACCACTGAATACACATCAGGAAAAATTTCCTAAAACACAGTGAAAGTGTAAGCTCCTATGTCAGGCCCCAATAACAGGGCAGGAGAATTATCCATGGATAATAGCATGGATATGTTCCATGTCAAGCACAAGCTATCTTGTTTAAGTAAGTAAGGCTAGAGAAAGCCCATGAAAAGACAAGGCGAGGATGCCACTGATCCGCCTATGAAGTGCCCTGATGTAGGTACCCCACGGTATCAATGACATGTTGCCATGGACTTCCCACCTCAGGCAGACAAAGGGCTCAGCCATGACCTTGTTAAGCATACAAAGGGACACAACACTGGTGCACAAGTATTTTTTCTTTCCCCCCCTTTTCTGTGTCGGTGGGCTAAGTATAATCACATGTATGCAATTCCCATCCCAAATCCCCTTCCCCCCCAACTTTATAGTTGTGACATGGAGAAACAATCCAAGTGTTTTGTAGCCTATGCAGAGATGAGAAACACTGCCATTCTTCTGAAAGACCATCAAAAGACAGATTTGCAACTCATATGTAAAGCACCAATAAGCTATCAGCAGTAATGAACTACCAGACATTTATGGGTTACTTTTGGTACCTCTGCTATTTCCTGAAGCCCAGTTTCCATACGGACCACTGGAAAGCTCCAGTCTTTTATGAATCAAAACATTATGACTTTGACATGTGAAAGAAGAAGGCTACAACTCTTCACACAGAAGAAAAATGAATGGAGAATTTCCCACTCTGTATCTGCCTGTGCTGGCATGACAGACCACACTGTGTGACAGAAAGCAGCTACCTAGCATTATGTCAAAGGGAGAGCTATGATCACCCTTGGAAGTGGCAAAGTCATGCTGATTTTAGCCTGCATTCGCTTTGCAGAGCTTCAAGTAACAGTAGGGTGTTAACAATGAATGGAAACACTCCAGAAAACACAAGCTAAGGCAATTCACTATTGCAAAAGTCCAGCCTGAAGTAATTCCCGTCTTTCTCTAGGTATCACAGACTGGCAAGCAGCCCCTCATAACTTTCTCATAAACCACTCAATGCTCAGAAGTTTCATTTTTTATTTCACCAAAGGTTATCTCTCACTGTCACTCTTGGCACATGAAGCAATTTCATCATTTGTTACCATTTATTTTAGCTATGGTAATCTTAAGGAACAAATTAATTAAAAGCTTAAACCAGACTGATAGGTGTGACTTCAGTAGCAGCTTTTTTAATGAAAATGCATATTTAGAACTTCGAAGGCTGGTAATTATTTCAGGTAGGTCAAGTTTTAGACCAAATGAAAATATTAACATAGCAATGGGAAGATGTAATTTAGTGATGTTTATGTCCTTGGAAAACCTAAGGAAACCCATTCAGCATCTCAGCTACAGTGCACATAACACAACAGTTTCAAATGCAGTTTGTAAACTTGAACTCTGTCTATTTTCTTTAGTATACCCTGTTGCATTTTTCAAAGGGCTTAGACCTTCACAAATGTGACTGCTTTAAACAGGAACATCTGTACCTCTGAAAAGTGAGTGAAGATTATTAAGTATGGTACTTGCACTTGAGAAACCACATCTGAATTTTCAGTAGAATGTGTGACTGAGCCTGCAGAACCACTATCACAGAAGCATGAGAGAAGTGAAACATCTGATATAATCCTCAGGGAAAAGATGAAAATAATTTGAGCACAAATTCTTTGAGCATAAACAGGATAGTGCAAAAGAGCTGGCCGTTCACCTTCTCACATACGCTTTTTTACTATTAACAATTTGGTTGTAATGACAAGGAAATATAGTACTGTGCAAAATGTGGACTTGACAGCCCAGAAGACCATAATCCTTTTAAGCACAGAACAGGCAATGCAAGCAGAGGCCAACTCAAACATTGTTGCTAGTGTGACCTTGTCCCCGGATCTGCACTTCAGCGTCTTCCCTAGTGGTTCATCTGGCTGCAGCTTGGGCTCAGTCAGCAGTGCCCACAAACAGATGCCCAGCCACAGATAACAGTCCCCTCACTGCAGCCTGTGCTGGGTCAGTGCTCAGGGCAGGCTGTCTCTCTGGAGGTTCACATGCCCATGGCAGCTGTTTTGCTCTGAAGATCACCAGCTTATTCTTCCTTCATGGAGCATTTCATTGTGAATGTATAATTTTTTTGCACTCATCTGACACTGGCAGCCTACTGATCAGAACTCTGGTCACTTTAGACCAACACAGCGGTACAGACAACTGAGAGCAGGTTCCACATTGTCCCATCAGATCACTTATAAGTTGTGGGGATGGCTGTACAAGGCCACACTCTGAAAAGGCTGGATGGCTCTCCTGGATCATCCAGTCTCCAGTATGTGCTGCTTGGGTGGCTCCTCCTAGACAGCAGCACAAAGGAGAAGTACTTCCTCTAATATCCCTCTTAGTAGAGGTCTGCCACTACACTTCAGATAGAAATTGAAAATCAATCTTAGATTATAACACTTCTTCAACCTAAGAGAGTCTTGGAAACACTCATTCCTAACCTATTCTCTGGACATACTATTTACAGAGTTCATAAACCAAAACTGCCTTCAATGATTTGAGAACTAAGAGAGTCTAGTCCAGACTGAAAGAGAAACAACACTGAAAAAACTAATAAAACAAACACAGAACTGTAATTACAGAGCACTCCACAACAGAACCACCGAAGGGCTGAGGTTGGCAGTGACCTCTGGAGATCATTTGATCCAAGTCCCTGCTCAAGCTGGGCAATCTAGAACACAGGCTGCCCAAAACAATGTCCAGGCAGCTTTCTATTATTATCTCCAAGACTCAAAAATCTCTTTGGGAAATCTGTGCCACTGCTCAGTCACTCTCACAGGAAACACCGGGGTTTTTTTGACTGATATCCAGAGAGAACCTCCTGTATCTCAGTTTGTGCCCATTGTCTCTGGTCCTGTCACAAGGCACCACTGAAAACCACTGTCTCCCTTTTCTTTGTGTCCTACTTACAGGTATTTATATATATTGAAAAGCTCCCCCTGGCTCCTTCAACCTCTCTTCACAGCAACGGTGCTCCAATTTCTTCATCGTTTTTGTGGCCCTTCACTGAGTTGACCCTCTTCAGTGGCTCCAACTTCCTCTTGTACCAAGGAGCCCAGAACCGGACACAATCCTCTGGCATATCAGCCCTTCCTCCCAATTTTGTGTCATATGCAAACTTGCTGTGGGCATGGTCTGCTCCATCACCTGGATCATTAATGAAGATGTTGAAGAGGATTGGACCAGAGCCAGTACTGACCCCAGGGGTACAGCTAATAACTGGTCTCTAACTAGACTTCCTTTAAATTATCAGTTCTCTGGGCCTGGCTATTCAAGCAGTTTTCAACTGACCTCACTCTGCTCATTGAGCCCATGCTTCATCAGATCCTCTCTATGGAGATCTTTCAGCAGATAGCTCTGAAGGCCTTTCTGAAGCCTAAGTAGAAAATATCCAAGGCTCTCCCCTTGTCTATCAAGCTGGTATTTTCATTGCAGAAGTTTATTATCAAACATGACTTCTCTTTGATGATCCATGTCGACTTTTCCACCACTTTCATGTCCTTTCAGTACCTGAAAGTAGTTTCCCTGATTGCCTGCTCTATCAGAAAGTGATGTAAGGCTGACCAGCCTGTAGTTCCCTAGCTCTTCCCGACTGCCTTTTCTGAGGTGCTTATAAACACTGGGATTTCTCTTATTATTCCAAGAGTTTCTGTTAGGTGCTTCAAGAAAACAAAAAAGCTATTGTAAGGGTGGGACTGAAAAGCAAAAACTGTGACTAAGTTATTTTATTCTTCAAAAGATTTTAACTTAGCTGAATCTTTTAACTGTCAAATATAGTTCCATATAAAGCATTCAAAACTGTTAAAGTTGAGACATAGACATCAGATTATGCAGTGAATATTCTGAAATAAATACCAAAGATAATTACAGAACTATGAACTCATGAAGTAATCAAGATACCCACATTTACATTTTATAGTTTAGAATTAACCATGTACATGTACATTCCTCTAGGAAATACAGATTAGTGAATTTTCAGCTGTATTATTGCATTTTGCTATAGATATAATCTTAAAAGTTACTATCTACCAAAATAGTTTTTACGTAGTGCTATTGTAAAATTTTATTTCCTCCTTTCCGGCATCTATGAAGTCAACTTCTGCATAAAGGAATGCAACCATTCTAATATAATCATCTAACAACTAAGAGACTTCTGGAGTATGGAAATTTCAGAAATTATTATATGAAGACATATTTTAATTAAGCAGCACATGTAACACTAAAAATGTTCCGTAGCACTGATACAAAGTCTAGACAAATCCTGAGCTCTTAAAAATGGAAGATTCATGTAAAATTTCTAGAACATAGACAAAATGGATAACAATGGGCCTCTGTAGTCAACACCGTTCATCTTCACAGAAAATGTGTGGATTAAGAGACATTAAAAACTTAACAGAAGACTGGTAAACTTCTGACTCGGCAGCAACTTAGTCAAATCCCATGAAAGTTAACTTATAAACCTCTTTTTTCCCTTTTTTTCCTGCTTTTTTTCCCCCATTAGCCTTTTTACCCTAAAATAAAGCTGTCCAAAGGTTGGCTGATTGCTGTTTAATCCCCTTTGTGGGAGACCAGAATCATGACAGAGGAAGCAAAGCCTCTGTCAGAGTTACCACAGTAAAATTTAAGTAAAATGACTTTTAAAATCCAGTTCTGAGAGCAGAGAATAGGGAACCACTGATAAAAGTGCCACCCCAAAAATAATTCTGCAACTGCAATATGTAAACAAAGGCAAACATATGAAATTAGATCCTAGGAACTGCCTTTTATTTTAGTGGGCCTGAGATGCTTCATCCTGTCCAAGCTTGGACACAGGAACCTGCAACATCCCCTTTAAAAGGAATATCTATTACCCTTCACAGCACAGTTGGCTTTGGCTGACATGAATTCCACATTTCATATATAAGGCTGATATCAAAACTTTAAGTAACAGGTTTATCTTACTCTAAGACACAGGGCCAGTCTTTTTCCTATTAAAAACACAAAGCTTGTAACAAACATTTCTTTCCATTTTTACAACGGTATAGATATCTAGAGCTTAGGCTTTCTACTTGTCTGTGTACCCAGGTCTATTAATCTAATTTTAAAAGAATCCAATGCATATCTAGATGGCTATTCCTGCGCTGTAATTTGACAGCATTACTTCATTCATTGCAGACAATTTCAACTATGAGAGCTTCATCCAAGATAATGTCTCTCTCAATAAGAATGAATCCCTTATCCACGGCAAGAAGTGCTCTCCAAGATGCTGAGCTGTTTGGTTGCAGCAGACTGATGATAATCTTACATATTCTATATTATTATCCTTTGAATTAAAAAAAAAAAAAACAGCAAAATTACCTCCATTTCTCCCAGGATACCTTAAGACCAGCAAACTGATTAGGTAAGGGTTGTTTTCTGGGATCAACTGGTTCCTGCAATTCAGCTATAAATGCAAATGAAGATCTTGAAGAGATGCACAGCAGAAGTCACAAGGTGGGACTCACATTACTTACCTGAACACCTATATGTAATTCAGAACATATTACCTCTTAGCTTATTAAAAATTAATCCTGATACTTCTTGAAATATTCCTGTGTGATAGATAGCTGAACTAAAACAATTCCATCCAGGACTTGACTTCCTCCCCAGCAACAAGGCTGTCTACCCTCTGCTGGTAGAAGTATCTACTCCATAAAGTGCAGATCCTCTGGAAAACAGGGATGTAGCCTAAGCCTTTGAATAACTATTTTCAAGGGAAGATCAGCTGCTCTGCCATACTGGGAGTGAAAGCAACTTTAAGAAGATGTGGCAATGCCCCAGCTTATCAGGGACTTCCAATTGCCACTTGTTTGTCAGGAACATCCTCTGTGGCATTTGCGCATGTGGCAAAAAAATGAGGCATTGAGGCCACAGTCCCAATAATGGGACCACACTGTTCCAATGATGTGACAGAGGTAACGCAAGATGTGCAGGAATCTTCAGGCATGAAACAGAAGTCTGAGTATTTCAAATATATAAAGGTTCACAAGACCAAGAGGCCATCAAAATTCTCAGCTCTGTTAGGAGGTCTAATGAGATACACCATCTGTGCTTGCAGATAAGGCATTTCGGCTTGCAGGTATCTGCTCTGCATGGCTAAGGCCAAGAAAATACAGCTTCACCTGCACAAGATTTCTCAAAGCTTCATAAGCTAAATGAGACTGTCCTGCAATTTTGGCAGACAGCAATATCCCCAAAAACAATACATAAAACACCAGCTATTCTTTATCACCACTTCTATTTGTTGTCCCTACTATACACAGTTACAAAGGAAAGTCCCAGGAGATCCAAGGGCAGAAAATATGAGCTTCACAGGCCAGGCAGGCACAGATGCAGACAAATAAGCCAAAAGTTCGGGATTTGTGAAAAAAGAGGTAAAGACATCTAAAGCTAACCTGGACAGAAACTTGACACAGAGTGGTAAGTTGCGGAATATAGGCTTTAGATGATGAGGCTGATGAAGAGATCAGACTAAATTTTGCAACTAATATAACTAATTTCTCTCCTGTATTCCTGGTGAACAGCAAGCTGAACATGAGCCAGCAGCATTTTTTAGTAGCTATAAAGCTGGCTTTGTTTTGTGCTGGATATTAACCCGCTCTGCTGAGTGCTCACTAGACCATGTTTGGAATAATGTGCTCAGTTCTGGGCCCCCAAAACATCAATAAACTAGTGTGAGCTCAGGGAGGCCATCAGGATGCTCCCAATGTTGGACCATTTATCCTATGAGGAAAGGCTCAGGGAACTGGGTTTGTTCAACCTGCAGGAACAAAGGCTTTGGGAAAACCTAACAGCAGCTTGCCAATGCTTGCAAGGATGTTACCAAGAAGCCAGGCTTTAAACAGTGGGGCATGGCTGCAGGATGAGACAGCAGGGATAAGCTGAACAAAGGGAGTTCTGTGAAGATAAACTTGCCAGGAGGACAGTGGAGCAGAAGAACAGGTTGCTTGTAGGGATTGCACAGCCTCCATCTCTGGAGATTTACAAGGCCTGGCTGAATAAAGCCATGAGTATTCATTCTGGTCTGAGCTCTGCTCATCCCTACTTTGAGCCTACACTACAGATCTCTCAAGCCATCTAAAAAATGAGTTATCTCATGATCCAGAGCCTGGACTGTGTCTTTAGGTGTTATGGTTTGTAAGAAGCTTAGAACTTTAAACCAGGCAATCTGAATCTAGCAATATGTTTCTAATAGTGAGCAATTGCAAAAGTTTAGCAAAAGTGCTAACGACTAAATTAAGTTCAAAGTGATCACTTCCCTGCTATTCATCTCATCAACAGCTCTTTGTCTTAACCTGCTCCTATCTATTTTGGCAATTGGATGAGAGATTTCCAAAGTCTCACCATGGTCTTTGGTGGCAGCACACATCTGAAATCATCTTCAATTAATGTACACTCCCATCTAGCATGTAACCAGTAGAAAACAAAATTCTGCTAATGGTATGTAAATTGTTTTAAAATGAAAGAGTCTGAGAAACCAAAAGAAAAGTAGCATGAAGGTGTGGATGAACCAGATGTTACTTACTGGAATTTAGATGATTCTACACAGCTTGTCTACTAATAAACAGAACGCACAAATTGCACTAAATGCTCCACTAATTTCTCTTACGTTACCCTCACATAAACCCTGTCTTTCTTCAGCAAACAGACCAGACCTCTGGTTATCAATAAGGATTACACAAAAAGTGCCCTTGCTGTAACAGCTGGAAGGATTTAGGAAAAAAGCTAGGGAATGCTCAAGAAAGAAGACATCTAGAACTAAAGGAGTCCAGTAATTTTCCAGAAAATATCCAAAAGCTATACTCAGCAAATCACATAATCAAACTTTTCACAGATTGAACTTTCTTCTTTTTTTTTTATAGTGTCCAACTTGAGATGTTCAATTCAATGCAGGAAAGGCCAGTGCAAATAAAGGCAATAGGAGCTATAGCTGGAAAATACCAAGTGCTACATGCAAACTAAGTATTCTAATATGACTGCACCTTAGGGTCAAGCTGGCCAGCCCATTAATTATACTTTAACTTCAACCTTGACTTCCTTATACCTGAAGAACATTTTAAAAATAAACTGATTCTGAAAGCACCACTTATAAGCAACATCAAAAAGCCCATAAGGAAATTATTCAGACTGCTGTGAAAAAAGATTTTTAAAGTGTAATAAATAGGAACTAGAGCCACAGGAAATTCAATAGGTATTATAAAAAGTTGGGCAAGCACCTTCTTAATGGCATAAATTCTGTGGAATAAAGTAAGCTCTGAAGAAAACCTGGAGAGTTGATCAGACAACTAAAGTTTGTCAGTGAATATATAGATGGAACAGACTGACCCCAATCCTTAGGTTTGAGGGGATTTGTTTGCTTGAATGAAGTCATACTGTTATTTTAAGACAACTATTGCACATATGGAGCTTCTGATTGGTATAATTTCAGTGTGATGGTCTAATAATTAAGAGAAGTTAAATCTGAAACAGTTGTTATTGAATTCTCATGTCTGAAAGAACTGACAGGTTTTTTGCAGCCCCCATTGCATTTAAAAAAAACCACCAAAACAAAGATCACTGAAGGTCAAGTTGATTTCTTTTTTTAAAGCTTGGTTTAGCCTACCCTAGTAATATCATTTAAGGTGAAATCTTTCTTACATTGGGGAAGGAAAAGGGAGAAAGCTTTTTTTGCTCTTCCGAAGATCACTTTCACAAGGGGTGCAGGGCTACACCCAGCTCATTAGATGGTAAGCCTGCATGGGACTAAATCTCCAAGTCTGCCTCTAACAAGTGAAGCTGGAAAACAGAGTTCATCATGCTAATCATCACACTGATGAAGGTTAGCTACTTAAGCCAGAAGGGTAAGTGATAATAGTAATGAGCCCTCTGCACTGGCTCGCACTGTATGAGGTAAGGACACTGCTGACATCTTGTGTCTAGTTCCTGGTCACAAAGGAGAACGAGCAGAAATATTAGTCAAATACATTTTCCTGCACTCCCTTCTGTTTCTCAAGTTTAATCCTTTCTGCCATTCTAGTAAATCTTGATTTTGATCTCTTCCTTCCTCTCCCTCTTTCCATCCAGCTCTTTATTAATTTCAGTAGGCCTATCACTCAGTTTTCTGCCCTATCTAGTACAGTTCAGGGGTCTCTCTCACACTCAGGACAATCACCTTCCCATTATCTTTTCAGAAAATAGTAATCTTTTCTTCCAAGAGTCTCCTACTCCTTGACCCTCCCTTCTTTGTCCTAGAAAGATATTAATTCCCCTCAGGATCTTTAATTCCTTTTCCTTATTATCTAGCTCTGATAAATTACTGCTTGGAGACATTAGTCCCTGGATGTTTCTACAGCAAGGATCCACTGCTGATTTACATCTTGTTGCAGGATCAAAAAGGAACTTCAGAAAACAGAACATTTCCCTGCTGCCACTAGCCAGTACCCCTCCAGAGATGACAGCAGACTGCAAAACAAGAGAAAAAAACAATTTCCTTAAGAAAGAAACAAATGCTTACACATATTTAGGAGTCAACTCAACTTGAAAGCTTCGCTGAAAATCTTTCTGGTGCTGTTGTGCAGTTTTGGCTGCTGTCACAAGGCAAGAGCCAATAAATGTTAAGTGACTTCTTCAGAAAATCAAAACAACTGCTGGAACAAAGCAAAGAGAAGAAACTGGTGGCAGCAGTAAAGACAGCTGCCTACAAAGACAGTACTTAGCCCAGATTTGTGCCTGAAGTCCTACCTTCCGGACAAACCACTGCCTTTTCTATTTCAAAGCCAGTCTCACAGCAAGCTGCTTTTAATTTTTGAGAGGGAGACTACATTCTGTGTCTGCCCAAAAGGTAATGCCTAATTACACCAGTCTGAAGCTATAACAATAAAACTTTGATGATTCATACAATTGGTTCCAAGTTTATCTATGTGATTTGCCAGGCAGTTATTTTCAGTCTTCACTTTGCTCAGAGAAAGTGACCTTGCTGTCCTTTTAATACCAGCTGTAAAATAAGCTTGCAATTAGTTCTTTAAAGTTCAAGTGATTCTAATGAAATCTCTTATGACCAAAAATGCAAATTAATTCTTTAGTTCTACATCTTGGTAGTTTAGGGAATTCAGATTGCTCTCTATCCTGAATATGCTTGAGTAGAGAAGAAAAACAGGATAACCATACTAATGTTACCAGAGCTAGCAATATTTTTATGCCTATGTTAATTAGCAAAGATTATGAAACAAGAGTACAACAGTTTTTAAAAGCATTTGATGAAAAGAGCACAAAAATCTTGCATTATTTCTACATAAACAAAACTTATAGGCAGCTGTTCCTAAAAACATCTATGTTTCAGCTCTTCCTTTCTCATTAAGTCAAACAACAGTTAGATAATAGAGCTGAAAACGATTTTTGGTACCAATGTATTTATCACATTTCCCAGCACATCAAGCTGTCAGACTAACAATTAGTTTCATTTCAAATTAGACCTGACAGACAATCCCTTGGTGACAGAACACACACTAATTTAACTAAAACACATACCTTTTCTCTTTCAAAATACTGCTTCCATCAAGCACACAGCTTTCTTGATACTCTTCCTGCTAGGTGGGACTGCTCTTCCTATCATTCCACAAATTCTTACAGCGAATTCAGCAAACCTCCCAGTTACCCTTAGGTGGTAAACAAAACAGAGGTTTTCTCTGCCCCCTAAAGAAGCATCCATGAAATCCAGACTTAGGTGTCACCATCATACACTAGTAACCCTGCTGCTAATGTACAGGAAACAAGACAACTTCTCCTGTATTACCCTGTTAAATAAGGATGGCAACCCCTCTGAGGAACTGACATTCAATAAGCAAAATACCTTCTACACTTCATTTCTTCTCCTCAGACAGATTCTTCATCTATGCATGCCCTTATCCTTTTGCAGCTGAGGTCTACAAAGTGCCTCCAGGCCTGAGGAACAATAGCCAAAGTCACGCAATGGGAACCCTTGTTGTTTAGCTACCAGAAACCAAAGGACACTGAAGGACAGCTGTCTTCACACATCAAATGAAAAGAAATACTCAAAGAAATGCCAGGAAAATCATCCTTGAAGGCTTGGTATTTTTAATTCAGTATCAGTCAGTGTTCCCTTTTCTTCACAGCCTCATCTTGCCTCAGGAAGAGGTGTCAGACATACAACAGCAAGCAAACTGTACCAGAATCTGCTTATAACAAAATTTCTTTCTACTGTATCATATGGAGGCTGGTATTTTTTAACGAAAATGGTTTATACATAAATGAGACTATAAACATTGCTACTCTAAGTCTTTTTTTTTCAAACCTTCCACAGCTTTTGTTTGCAATAACACCAAATCTCTACATCAAATGCACTTCAGTTAAGCATTCTTTTTTCTCTTGGACTTTTAAAAATACAGTCATAAGTCAATGGTCTGAATTCCCTCCTTGCAAAATATTAAACAACATAAGCACTACCTGTAGACACAGAACCACCAAATGGTTTGGGTTGTAAGGGTTGTTAAGACATGATCTAGTCATGTTTAAACATGACTCTCTGCCATGGGCAGGGACATCTCTAAGGGCGCCTTGAGCAGTCTGCTCAAGGTCCCATCCAACCTGATTTGAGTACTTCCAACAATGGAGCATCCAATCCTTCCCTGGGCAACCTCTTCCAGCACCTGATGACCCTCACAGTAAAGAATTTCTTCTTAATATCTACTTTAAATCTACCTTCTTTCAGCTTAAACCATTGCCCCTTGTGGTAGTTGGTCCTATTAAAAAGTCTGTCCCCATCTCTCTTGTAAAATCCCTTTAGAAGATGAAAAGCCACAAAGAGGTATCTGGGAACCTGCTCTTCTCCAGGCTCAATAACCAAAACTCTCTCAGCCTTTCCTCATAGGAGAGGTGCTCCAACCCTCTCACCATTTTTGTGGCCTTCCTCTAGACCAACTCCAATGGGTCCACATCCTTTTTATCCTGGGAGTCCCCAGAGCTGGATATAATACTCCAGGTGGGTGCAGACCAAGGTACAACTTGCCTTCTGGGCTGCAAGTGCACATGTTCAGCCCCTCATCCACCAGAATCCCCACAAGTTCTTCTCTGCAGGGCTGCTCTCAATCCACTGATCACCCAGCCTGTGTGATGGCAATTGTCCCAGCCTAGGTGCAGGACTTTGCACTTGGCCATGCTGCACTTCACCATGTTCACACTGGCTCCCCTCTCCAGCCTGTAAAGCCTGCCAATCAACCTCAACTCCGTCCTTCTGCTCACTCAGGCAGGAAGTGCCAAATTATCTGGCAAAGCAGATTCTTTTTTTTAAGAGACTTTGAGTATGTCAGATTTTCATAACCTACTCACAACACTCTTGCAGCATGTTTTGCTGAGGAAACTCAAGTTCCAGCAGCTGTGTTTATTGCATGCCAGGTAATGAAGAACAAATATGAAGGACTTGCATTTAAAACCCAAAACTCCACAACTGATTAATGAACTTCAATAAGAACGAGCAGAGATCTCAACAGAGCAATGGCACAGATGCAGAAGATTATTTCATAAATATTTTAAGGACCTGTGCACTGGATACTGCTTCTCAGTGGGCACTGACAGAGCACACAGCACCACCTGCACCAGGGGTCAAAGATCCCATGTTTAAAGGCAGGTAAAAAAAAGAAAATTTTAAAGCTGGTGCCTCCACACCTTTGCTTACCCTAGGAGTGCAACACCAATCTGACTGCCTTGCAGGACTCCTCAATAATATCTTGTCTTATCTCAGCTGGCCTGAGTACAACGCAGCCTGCAATCTTTAAAATGTGCCTTAGGCCCTGAAGAATTTTTCCATATATTACCCAGAGCAGGAAACAGATACCTATAGATAACAGCTCAAGTGCCCTCTAGGGCAAATACCCAATTGCCTGCAATTTCTCTTGGATGATCACAGACAAGTGGGAACACAATCCAACAGTTTCCACAACCTTTTTTTTTTTTTTTTCAGAGATTGGTTACAGAAATGAACACTTATGCGGCTTCATTTTTTTACTATGACAAGATCATAAATTTACAGTTTGTAATTTCTAACTCACAATTGGGCTCATATAAAGCAAATCATTCACCTCTACAGAAACATGAGAGAAGAAGTAGTCAACTTTGTTGCCTCACGAATTTATTTTCTCCTCAAGAAGGTATTTCAAATTGGAGTTAGAGAGTTAGCAGTATAGTCTGCAAACCCAAAACCACTACAAGCTTGTTCATGGCTAAGCTGAAAAGTAAGCCCAGAGCTCAAATGCTCTGTAGATAACCTCAGGCAACAGATTATTTGTCCTAGCTGGTGGAAGTAGGGGAAGTAGGTTATTTCTCACCCTGGCTGCAGCCTAGACTTCAATCATTTTATTTGTTTACCAGCACAAAACTGTGTTAGCCTACGGCCAGGGCTTGCAACAGCAGCAGAGCTCCCACCACAGAGAAGATGCTTAATTGTTTTACTGTCTGACCTCACTGACAGCATGCTGTCCCCACCTCCACCCTTCTGTCTCTCCCTACCACCATACCAGAGACAGGAATCTAGTCAAGATGCAAAGGTGACACATGAATATTTCAGACAGTAACAAGACTGCCAGCATCCTGAAAATGTTTCAATCTGCAAGGCAAAGCAGAGACAACAGTGCAACTGAAGGGATTTTCATCTTCTGTTTCTCATGCTGTTGTGATATTTGATCATAAAAAAACCCTTCCTATCCATAACTCCTGGATTAAGACTGGGGGAGATTAGCAAAACCAAAAAAATGCAGGTTCTTGCTTATAATGAACGTTACAGGAAAGGGCTCCAAGCCAGGGCGGTCCAAGAGTGGAAGTGAACAGGAAGGACATGTCCTTCTTGAGCTCACACTGATCTTCCAGCTTCAAGTTGGGTTTACACTGGGCGTTTGTGACCTTGTTCCCAAAACACAGTACCACCCACAGCCCAGGCACCTAAGTCAGTCACCAGCCTAGCTGACAGCCCTTCAGTTAAATCCCTACCAGTGAGAGGAATTCCAGAATGGCATCAAACTCTGCAAAAAAGTTTGGATTACAAAGGCCACTGAAAAATTAATAGAAAATGGTTGGTTGAAGGCTGCTGTATACATGGATACAAGAGGCTTCATGCTTTCAGAAGACTCCTCTTGCCTCAGGAAATGCTGCTGTTGCTCCAGTTTAAAGAGATTTACCTTTGAACACTGCTGAAGAAGTGTCTCTGGTCCCAGCTACTGCGTGGGCACGTGACAGACGTCAGTTCTGATCATCTCCGGCTTGCCTGTGATTACCAGCTGATGAGTGCCACAGACGGGCACCACAGAAGTCAATATTTATGCTGCCATTAGCACTCCCACCAAATGTGAACTCTTCCAGGACATTGTATCTAAAAGAACATCTCCTACAAATGAAATATTTCTAGATGCCTAGCAGCAGATGGACCACAGACTTGCATCCTAAATGAAAAGCACCAGGGCTGAAGGGGCAGGTGGGTGAAGAGAAGTTTATTACTGAATATGAAAAGTCATGAAAACCAACTGCTACACACGAATTAAAGCAACTTGATTCTGCATAAAGATTTTCCAGGCTTCTTTCCATAAAGCAGCATTTCATAGAAATCTTCCAATGGTTTACTTTAGGGAAGTGAAAGTAAAGATGTATGCACAGAATCAAATTAAACTTTTACATCAAAATCATCCATATCTTGATATTCATCCAAAGATTGATTGATCTTATTAGAATTTATTTGCAGACTGTGCTAGTTAGACTAACATGTGGTACTTAAATTTTTCATGTCCATTTACCAGGTTGTTTTCTCAATTTTCATCTGCAAAAACACACACATTTCTCCACAAAAATATCTGCCAAGTTTGTGGTAAAATCCTTTTTTCCTGAGAACACTTACATTTCCTTCCTTTTCCATATTTCAAAAGCTAAAACATGACTTTTGGGTGGGCTTTTTTTCCCTCCTCTTTTAGTCAAGCTTATTTTGGCAGATCATGAATCACCAACTAACACTGCAACTCTTACCTTCCTTCATCTTATGAAAGAAAAAAAATCAAACTGAAAAATGTATAAATTGAGGCTCTTTTCCTCTCTTCACTTTTCATTCTTTTCTTGTATCTGCTAGAAAAGCTCAGTGCATATTTACATCCATGACTATAGTCTGAAGAAACCAGAGGAGAATTACTCATATTGAATTTACGCCACATGTTAAAGATAATGGATACAAATCTAAGGAAAGCCTAGGAAAATAAAGGTGATAATTTATACACTGTCATGCCAAAACTGAACTTCTGGAAGTACTTCTTGGCAATGACCTCTTAAAACACAAACCAAAACAAACAAACATATGTATGCCTTGAATTCATCCTCCCCCAAACTAATTCTCAGAATCTAGCCAGGAGACATTTTCTGAGGTACTGTAAACAGTCTCAGTGTTATGTCTGAGCAATTAAGATTTACATTTTTTTCTAGCCCTTTTCGCCTAGGGAATCTTGTGAGATTAAAGGTATTAATAATATGTGCAGCAGTGGTGAATCCAGAGAGCAACACTGCTTTTGAGCTGTTCTGTGAATCTGCTCTATATAGAGCCTACAGACAGTGCACACAGCATAGGATAGAGAGACCCAATCCTCATGTAAGGCTATGGAGGCAGGCCTGTCACCACCTGAGATTCTAGCCTGTTTATCCTACTTCCAGCAGGGCTTAAGAAAAGCAGCAGGTTATTAGAACACCTTAGAATCAGTTTTAAAATGCCTTCCTAGAAAGTGCTTCTGATTTTTCAAGCCCCTAAAAATCCAGCACAAAGGTTTTGCAGCCTAACGCAGCAGTACTGGGTTACCTCTGTTACCGACCAATACCACACATAGCTACTGAGAAGAAATTTCCAAACACTTCCCTTACTCTGTTTCACTACATAAAGCTTTCATGAGATCACCACTTCTTCCCAACACATCTCTCTACTGAAACAGCAACTCAACATTAAAACTCAGCCTACAATCAGTTGGACACTGTGGGACAACATACTCCCCTCGCTGCCCCTGAGATGAAGATGGAGCATGCAGAAGCGTGCTCCTGAGAGCACTCTCCAGAAATCTGCAACTCAGAACTTCCCAAGCCAGAGGCTGTGTCCTTGTATTCTCCTATAGTACCAACTGCATTCTGTGAATTTTGTAACCCAAAACTTTTTTTTGCAGACTTTACTGATGCACTCCTGGAGTTCCTCACCACTGGTGTGGCATTTAACTAAGTAAAACAGCTATTTTCCATCAGCACACTTGAAGATTCACTGTTTACTTCCAAGGTCACTGACAAAAATCAACCCTGCTACTGTTGCATAGTCAAGTAATATGCCCACCATTCCCATAAACACAGCTTTTGTTTATTCATTCAAATCCTAATGCATGACTGTTTGCCCAGAAGCTTGGCTCAGCACTGCCTTCTCCACTGAAACGTGGGACACACTAAGGAATCTCATGGCTGCAAACACTCACTGAAATTATGGCAGACAAAACATCAACTGTGAGGATTCAGTAGCTCCAGTGTTAGCAAACATCACTAAAAAGGCTGTGAAAACCCAAGGGGATGTCTGATGGAAATTTTGCTGCTAGGTTCTTTACAGAGACACTTTGTCCCATTTGATGATAATATTTTTCACCACATTTTGTAGTAACATAATTAAGTTCAAATAAAAACAAATGAATGCCACTTATCTCACAGAAGCTATTTATTTGCCAAGGTTTCTCTCAAGTATGTACATAAAGATAGCTTAGAAAAGGAAATACTAAAAACAAGCAAATAAAGATTTCATTTTTCTGAGCAATATGAATGCTATTTTAGATTCAGCAGATGAATCTCTTACTTAATAGCTTTGTTTATATATTTTTGCATGCTATCTAATAAGTGTAGTAGTATTAGGAAATCTTAGCTGAGGATTTTCTAGTGAGAGAATGAGTGTTTAAGGTAAAATTACTGTAAAATACCCCAAAATAGAGGTTATATTTGTTGGCTAAATATTTAATAGGATTGGTATTAAAATCTGAATCTGAATGATCAAGTGAAAAAAAAAAAGTCAGTCTATTTGGTATGCACAGAATTTCAAAAAATGCAAACAAGGCTCCTCAGTAGATAAACTGAGTTATCATGGGATATGGCAGAAGACACTCTCGAGAATCACAAACTGAAAATAGAGCAGAGGAATAAATCAAATATCATAATGATGGAGGTTAACAGTGGGATCCTGCAAGAAACTTGAAAACAGGTCTAAATAGATGACAATATATGCTAATGTTAGTGAATTATTCAAGTCAAAAAAGCCTGAATGTAAACAGTTACAAGAGATCTCAGAGCAATGACAGAACAATAAAGGGAAAGAAGAAAGATGGCACCATGATAAACGCAGAAAACACACACTGAGAAAAACAATCCTAACTGAATCTACATGATGATTGCCTCTACCACAGTTATTAAACTCAATAACAAGTGTTGGAATCACTGGCAAAATATTTTGAAATCAGCAGTTTAATACCTAAAAGACAGTTAAAAAGACAACTGTAACACAAGAACAATTAAGAGAAAGAAAAAAAGCAGAAAAATAGAACTATGTCAGTGCATATGTCTGGGGCAGGCTTTTACCCTCCACACTGCTATTCTAGTTATGACCCCAAAAAAACAAACAAAATGATAAAATGATAAAAGAGAACTCAAGAAAAATATACAATAGAGAGGAGAATGTAAATTATTCAGTATTTCTTAGTACGTAATACTTGAGGGACACAGGGAAAAGTTACCAGGCATGCAAAAAGAAAAAAAAATTTGCAGCACACACTACTTGGAGTGTGATGCTGCCTTTTCAGGAAAGGGATCATCAAGGTGAGAAATATCCATATGGTTGAAAGAGGGATAGAGAAACAAGAACTAGGCTGAACAGCAGTAATTTGATTAACAAGTTCCTAAGTAGCAATTTGGATTGCTAGATGCTGGGGGAGTTTATAGGGCTCATTGTACACAAACTCTCCTTGTACACTGCCCCAAAGGACCATCTGCTGGGGAGTGCTGCACAGGCAGGTTTTGTGCTGGTCCTGCAGAGACATTCATACTCTTTAAAACAGAAGAGAAAGATAGAGACTACAAGAAGGTTATTACTCCTTCTTTCCAACATTGTATTGGCTACTTATTTATTGTTTTAGAAGACATGGAAACAGGCAGGGAGAAGTATGAAACATCAAGTGTCTTAAAAAGCCATTATGTAAAAAACCTACAAAAATTTTTAAAAAGGTAGAAAGGAAGACAAAATCTGGTGCATTAACTGTGAGCAGTTATCTTCCCTTTTCTCCTCCCACAGCAGAGGACAACAATGTGCATTAATTTGGCAAGTTTCTCTTCCCAGTAAAAGGTATTAAAACCTGAGGGGAATTATCAACACAAAAAACCACCCCAAAATCTTCTAGCCTACTTGGAATGCAGAGTTTTCCAAAAATGCCAGTAAGACCTCTCATTAAACTGAGTTAGCATGGGATAAAGCAGAGAGAAATGGCAATAGTCAAATACAGAAATGACACATAAGTGGCCTTAAAATATATGACTATTACCATCTATTTCTGTTAGAACTACACAGCTCCTAAACAGCAGATTTATTTATTTCTCAGTCTGACACAGAAAATTTTTATAAAAGAGCCAAGTCCTGATCATCAGACCAGCTAATCTGTTAGCTCTGCATAGGAGGATGAAAGGTGTACAGGTCCCAGGAGTTAAAAAAAAAAAAAAGCTGATTTAGGAAAATACAACAGGATGAGAATAACTGGTGATCACTAACTAATAAAGAAATATTTTCAAGGGTCGGACACAACACAAGAATTTGAACTAGGAAACAAGGTGTCATAAAGAGAGATCTTCCAAAGAACAGCAGAAGGAATAAATTATACATTATCAGCAGGAATTCAAATTTTCTCTAATAGTGACTGTTCATAAGAGATGAAGGAAAAATGTAATATTAAACTTCAAATACATATAGAGGTAATCCAAACCATCCCAATACAGGGAAGCAACCAAGCCAACCAGTGCTATCAGCCAGAAAGCCTATGCTTGGAGAAAACAGCAGAACACAAAGCTCCACTCCTCAGAAGCTTTTTTTTGTTCTGGCCTTTTTTTCCCTATTGTAAACTGGAAGAAGAATAAAATCTTTCAAACATATCAGAAGAAACAGAATCGTGTAATCTCTGAAAACAGGAAATTAATTCTACAGCAGTTTTCAAAGCAAAAAATAAGAATGCTAAATTTCATTTAGTCACAAGCCTTCTAAAGAGCCTTATGTGGAAGAATTTGTGGTAATGCTATTAGTGTCACTGTTGATATAAAACAGCATACACATGGCTAAATACACTTTTCCTCTAGAATCACTGGGTAGCATGATACCAGAAATAAAGGAAGAACCACAGAAGTGAAAAATACTCAGTTCAACTTACTAGAATTTCATTTCATCACCTCCCATACAAAGCAACATTTTAACAAACAAGTCAAATGGGGCTGTCCCTTAATTGGCTGAATAATTCCTTAGTGCTCCACAAAGTCAAAACATTAAGACATTGCACATACAAAAAATTGCTTATTAGCAACAATAACATGCTGCACATGAGCACATATGTTAATAAGCTGCATGGAAAAATAAAAGGTTTAAATAAAAATAAAAATCTAGCAACAGAAGCTTTGGTAAGTAGCATAATGCAAAGTACTCCTTGATCATCCTGACAACCACTAAAGAACAGTAAGCACAGTTTACCACTGCATGTTGTAAACACTCATATGAGGTTGCAGTCTCAGGAAAGTGACCATCAGCACTGGAATGCAGTCAAGCTTATTAGCAACATTCAAGGTATACAAGGATGCACACAGTGAGTAATGAGATTTTGGTTACTGAATTATTTTGCACATTTTTGGTAGTTCAAATGCTCTCATAAGAGACACTTCAACTTAAACAGTACTAGCAAAAAATCCAGCCTAGCTCTTCCACTGTAACACCCAGAGCTCTGCACTGATTTATTTATTTAAAGTAAAAAAGAAGGCTTTAGAATAGGGTGTGGAAAGCAATGGGCAAACACTCAGCACTCAAAAGTACCTGGATCTCAAGGACTGTTTGATTCAGCACTGCATTGTGAGGCGCTAGATGAAGCCAGACATAACTGAGAGCTAGCCTAGGATTTAATTATAGCTCTAACAAGCTGGGGGAAAAAAAAGAAAAAAGAAAATAGTTAAATTTCAAGATTATCAGGGAACAGAACTAACCACTTTGGTTGTACCCAGCAGCAACAAAGCCAGCTGCCATTTGAATACACTACCAGCTCCAGGCACTACATATATTCTAAGGAGTAAGTCCCAGAGAAACTGAAATTCACTAGAACTAAGATTTGTGTGAATGTTGCTAAAGTATTTTTACTAACTGCCATCTATTTAACATGATGTCTGTGACCAAGATGTGGTGATTAAAATGTAACACTAATATCAGAAGGCAGCAAGCGTACTGCAGTGAACACTCCCCCAACACGCAATGTACTGCAGTGAACAGGACTATGAGCTGCCACAGCAGACTAAATAAAGCTCTAATGATGACAATGTAACAAATGCTTTCAGTGTTGTTCTTATCTATCTCCCATGTATCTCTTGCTTCTTGTACCAGCGTTCTGGGAGCAGCTGGGAGTGAAATAAATTCTCTCCTGTTTGGAACAGTGACAGTTAAGAAAGGATAATTCAAAGTTTATTTTAATATTAAGCTGCTTCAAAGTTTGGTGCCTGATGCAGCTGAGGCAGAAGAAACTTAAAGGAGAGAAAGGTGCTACTGGAAAAAGATCCCCCTCCTTGGCACACAGTGACAATCACAGGCACCTCCTACTCATTTTCAGCTCTTGGTGACTTCACTTCAAACATAGGGTTTTGATGCTAAATAAATGAGTAGCATCTGGTCCTCTGCAAGCTTTTTCTAGGAGAAATTAATACCTTTAGCTTTAGAAATATTCTTAGTGTTGTTGAACACTTAAATAATAGAGATCTGGACTCAGTCAGCATAGTGAAATGGATTTGACTGTACTTCTGGGTTTGAAAATGTTGTGCTTTATAATGCCTGTGCTTACAGACTGGCATAGTCACCCTCATCCCATGCATTCCAAAACTTCAGAAAGATACCAAGAGAAAAGAACTAGGAAAAATACCACACAAGCTATTTGTTCAAGATCATTGACTTTTCTGTACTGACATGGAATGCTGTGCTAACTAAGCTGTGCCATGGTAAAGACACTGCTCCCCATCCATTTTCCTCTCATATATGACTAAGCTGTTCTCACCTTCCTCATCACACCGAATACAAATTAAAGACATTCATTCTTTTAAAATCTTTTTTCTTACACCAGCTTGGCCTGACAATTCAACTCAGCTTTCCAGATAATTTCATAAGACAGCATATGTTTTTTCAGGACAGAACCTGGCTCTCGCTGAGCTGGATGGTGTTATCTTCTATTCACTTTGAGGGGGAGAAATATCAGATCTTTTTTAGTTCTTTCACACATGCACACAGTACTTCAGGAATGTGAAAAGAACTATCCATATAATGTCATAACTGGCACTTACACTGATGGATTTATCAACTTACTGCTTCAATCATCAAGAAATACTGGAAGCATAAAATAGTCTTTTTAGAAGGCTCTCATCTTCCTGTATGAGAATGCTTCATTCATAATCTTGTCTAGCTTTTTCTCCATTCCCTACATTCACAGATATTTTCAGTTCTTAAATGGAGATATTCACAGCCTATTTTCTTGCTTTACAGAAGCTCTGCATTTAAAAATCAGTATTACACATTCTATTCTCTGTACATACACTTAAATCTGTTACTGCATAGGCGTTTGATAGAGTTGAACAGAGGTCGTAGCAATTACTTCGCTACTTCTCAAAGTAACTGCTCATCTGCAGAAGGTATTGTCCTGAAAAACCACATGAACACAGCTAATAGTTTTCAGGTTTTATAACTAATCAAATTATGTATGTATAAACTTTAGCAGACTTGAGCATCTGCTAATCATAAAAACCCTAGGCAAAAGATTGAGACACAAAGATAAATAATTAATCAGAAAAATACATTGAAGGCAATGCCACTTATGTAAAGGAGAATGGTGTAATACTATTAAGAAGCTATTCCCTTAACTGTGAAGTAAATTTAAGTCCAAAATAATAAAGATAAGAATGGGGAAGGGGTTAAAAAAACCCCCGAGCACTAAGCACAGAATCTTTTTTGGAAATATTTTGGAGAAGGTAGGAAGCTATTTCCCTAACTCTGCTATGTTGCTTAATAATGCTTATTATCATGATTAATAATATTACAAAATTATAGTTGCAATTCTTTGACAGCCTTTTTCCAGCAGAACCTTCTTTTAACCTTTGGAATGTTTAACCAAGTAAAGAAAAAGTCACACAAAGCCCTAATATGACCATGGGGTAATGCCCAACGTTTGCTGCAATTTGTATCTTTCCCAGAAACCACAAGCACAGTATTCCCAGCCAGGTTGCTTTTCCATTGCATTTCCACCAGACATTTAATTTTTAAGGCCAGTTGCCTCCAAAGCTCCATATCTGAGTAACAAGAGTTCAAAGGCCAAAGACAGGAATAAAAACCTGTGAGTCATACCCATTATATCCATACATTTAATCAAATTTCATTTTTATGTGATCAAGGGTAAAACAACAGTACAATCTATGAACATAACCTCTTTAGTGGAACCATATCAGCTCATGGAGGTAACACAATCAGGCGACAAAGGAGGAAAAAAAAGAGATGGTTATAAATATGGTGGAAGAAATTTGAATTCTGTCCAAGAAGAGGATGACATATGCTTTTACAGAGTACCAGTTCACTCCTCCAGGGCTGCCTCCATTGACACAGTAGCCCAATGGACCTTTGAAGCAAAAGAGGACTCAGTCAGATCATTGCTACCTGTTCACATTTATATGGGTTTGGTTTCCATGTTTAACAAGCTGCAGAGTTTGGGGGTTTTATTTGTTTGTTTGTTTACAACAGAACTCTTAATATTTCCCTCTGTCAAACACCTGTTGACTCTACAACAAGCTGCATCAGAACCACCTGTACTGGGACATCTTCATACATGATGGAAACTACCTCCTAGAGGATGTGAATGCAAGTGAACGGAACACTGCACATCATTTCCCAGGTCTCAGCTGTCCTGAAGAGCAGATATTCCCAAGCTGAAGGGTCAGAACTTTGACTCTACACTTTCTACCCCAGCTAAAACAACCAGAACAATAAAATACAAAGAATGGAAATGGTTCCAAACACTTCCATATTCAGGATGTAAACAGACATACAAACCTTCTCTAATTATATCCTAAATTACATATCCAATTTATATTTTTAAAATTCTGTCAGTAGTTTGGTCAACATGGGTCATGACAAGACAAAAACTAAGAATATATTATAATGACAGGAGAATCTTTAGTGGCAAATAAAAAAAACCAGAAATAATGCCTGAGACATTTCTTGTCAGTTGCAGAGCAAAGTGAGGGAAAGGAAAAACAAATTTACTCTTGAATGAAAGTATATACCTGCAGCCAAGTTTTTGAGATTTTCACTGCACTCCCAGAAGAAAAAAACAGTTTTAGCTCAACTTGAACATTCAGACTTAACAAGTAACACAGAAGGATAACAAGGGCTTTTGACAACTCCTCTCTCACCATGTAACTAAGTATTGAGAGTACTCTTTGACATACAAACACCCATATTCTTCATTAGCATAATTTTGCTTTTGAGTCAACATTCTAAATTACTCTCTTGGCTTTTTTCCTTTCACCCAGTGGATGAAAGGCAAATATCCCCATCATAAAAGTCAGGCATAATGTTGGGTTCACAATCTCCAGGTAGGCTCAAGATACAAAACACATACAATTTAAACATATATAGAGAATCTACACTACTGCATTTATCTTGAGTAATTAAATCATGGTAATTACCCACTTTGTTTCAGAAATATAACAAAAGAGAAGGCAAGAGTCTTTAAGACATAAAAGCCTTTGCAGTTTACCCTGTTTGTTAAAAACAAGGCAGATACTTTAAATATTTTTTAAATCCAGATCCTGATAGATAATTACAGTTTCTTTTTCTTGAGATCCCAGAGTGACAATTACTGAATCTCTTGTGCAAAACTGAACATGCAGCTCTCAATTCAAATTATCTGTCTTTCAGGAGTATTTATTATGTCTAGAGTCAGCTGCTGGCACAGGAATCCACATGATACTGCAAATCTCAGTCAAACAGGCATTAATGGGCTTTTAATAAAGCCTAGGACTGTCAGTAGCCTATTTATTCCAAATAATTTCTATGATAACATACCGTCCTGAAAAATGATGGTTTTGATTCATAACCATACTTCTATTTATATGATTCACCCTCCTCTAGCATCACAAAAAAAGCTTCCAGCAGCAATCAGTATGACTGTCAATCAATAAAAACTGCAACCGTATCCAAAAAACCAAACCAACACAAGTGTTAAAAAATTATACAACCCTGAGAAAAATCAGTAATTCATCGGTACAGAAGTTCAGCCAGCCAGCATCCTAGCTCTAAACAAGTTGATCAAAACCACTCCTCTTGAAAAGAATAAGGGCCAGGATCCTACCACACAGCACAGTTTGACATGGACACCCTGACCATGGGGGTGCCACTGGCTTTGATGCCACACATACCTTTAGTTCACCTAAACCAAATAGTGCAACTTTCTTCCATTGAGCCTTCTCCACCATATAATCATATCCAGACATTCCTTTTTAAAGTAAAACTATATTTATACTGGAGACATAAAATTATTTCTGCTAGAATTCAAGGCTGAGACCTGCCCTGCAGGAAAAGTTTAAATTTGTGCAAAACGGTCTTTGTCACATATTGTTTTAAGGGATTGCAAATCACCACCCTGACAAGTCTCCCTACAATTTCATGAAATGAGAGGTTGCCATAACAATTTTATTTTGGGAAACAGAATTGAGTAAAATACTTTGCAGAGTAAATTACAGTAACTGGACTTCAAGTTGCTAAACAACTGAGAAAAAGAAACATCAAAGACCTACCTGGTGAATGTTAAAGTCACCTTTATCATAGCACAGTTAGTTATGTCAGGGGTGTTTACCTATGTCAGCTTCGTTTACATTAAGACTAGAAACACAGATCCAATTCTTTTCTTGCAAGCTGCAAGAACAATGCCAGCTGTCTCCAAAGGCACAAATAGTTCTATGAACTGAAGCTTTCTTGCTCAGCAATTGCTCAGATCTGTGCCATTATGGGGAGGCCATGTGCTCTCAGAGTTCCCAGAGAACTCTGGGAAAGACTGAATTCTTCTGCTTCCATTTACTGCCAGTTCCACTAATCTGTCTTCAGATATGTTTACAATGAGATTAAAATAATGACTCATCCTAGCCTCCCTCTTCACACAAAAATTACTCTTCTCTGTTTTCTTATTTTCTCACCCCACTGTCAGCTGCCCATATCAGCTGACAGAGATTTCCTGAAGGGCTGTTTGCTTCTTCCGACTTCAGATGCAATGGGAGTAGAGATTGCATCATATCAACAATACCACCTTAAAATGGCAAAGACAAAACCACGATTAGTACAAGGTTAAAAACACGGATGTTTCCACATCTGCCTAACAAAGGGACATTAAATACCAGCTAACTAAGACACAAAAGTACATAATATATTGGTGCTGGAGAGCAATGCTCACTTCACCCCTCCTGACAAATCCATTTCCTGATAAACCACCCCTCACACACATCAGAAATCCAAGGGTTTTCAAACAGCACCATGAATCATCTGGAGCTGACACAAACTCTGGGGGACTGCACCTTCCAGCACAAAAGCAGCCAATGTGCTGCAAACCTAATTTAATTTTGACTAGCTTATTCTGTCTATGGCAAAATGCCTTCTTGCTTACATAGTTTGTACTGCCACCAGAGCTGTGCAAGTATTCCCAAAGGAGCCTACAACAGACACATTAAACCCTTTCCCTTACATACACAAAAGGCTCTCAGTTCTACCAGGAAAACAACTCCTCTTGACTTGTAAAAAAACTTACATTATAATTCATATTAATTCCCACCTAACTATGCTTATGTCCTCCTGCTGCTTTCTTTCTCAAGAGAATTAGATCAAAGAAATAAAATAGTTCAACTCAATGCTTTAAGTCTGATACACAGACTCAGAATAACTGTATGTACAAGGGCCTAATACAAACCAATAATGTATCCTCTATGTGAAAACCAAAGCAAAGGGCACACTCAAAGTGCATATTTTGACAATCAAGAGATCAGGTGGACAAAGGAATGGATTTTGAGGTACCATGGCTAGTTAATAAGATAGCTCTAGAAGCTTTAAACTTTCTTCTATCTTAAAAGCATAACCTTTGCTCACAGTATTAAAATACAGTTTGTTTTTGTTAGCATCTACAGATCAAGAGTTCACCTCTCTCCCAGTCATTCCAGCCTAGCTGTCTAGGCTTTGTTTCACACTGGGGATTGGTGTCAGGGCACCTCACCTAGACTCCCTGGGGTGATGCTAAACTGACACACACATTTCAAGGAGACACCTAACACATGCCAGCTAGGATTGGTCCTTCAGTCCAGATGACCAAACTAATTTATCTCTAAAACACACACAGTGTGAACATGAAGTCCTCAGCAACTGCTGCTTACCCCTACAGATGTGCTTCTACTGTGTCACAGCACCTGCTACAGCAGACACAGCCACAAAAATCAAGGTTAAATTTTAACTTTTCCCTGCAGCATTTGAGTGAAACAGGGAAAACATAATCTTGTTTGAAGAAGGGAATAAAGCAGGTGCTGTGTTGTAAGAGAGGCTTAGATCTGTGAACAGGCACAAGAAGTCTTGTCATTTGGATCCTAATGAGGCTCCTTGCCATGAGGCTGGCGTGCCAGGGAAAGATAAGCAGGTACATAACACTGTGCTGGGTCTGGCTGAGGTGGTAAATTCTCCGCAGAGCAGCCCTCCCATTGCTGTGCTTTGCACTGGTAGCTAGAAACACCATGTGACATAAAACACACCAGTTTTCACTACTGCCAAGCAGCACTTCCACAGAATCTAAGCTGCTCCTCCAGCATTATCCTCTCACCTGCAGGCAGTGGGCAGGGAAGATCTTGGGAGGGGACACAGCCAGGACAGCTGACCCCAACTGACCAAGGGAATATTCCAAACCATCTGCTCAGCAATAAAAACTAGGAAAAAGGAGGAGGAGGCAGGGAGAATTCATTGCTATGATGTTTGTCTTCCAGACCAATCCCTAACACATACTGAAGCCCTACTTCCCAGGAGTGATGGACATCATCCACAGTGGATACATATTTTATTTTCCTTTGCTTCCATGCATGGTCTTTCCTTTTCCTTTATTAAACTGTCCTTATCTCAACACATGTGTTTTTCATCTTACTTTCTCCCTCCTCATCCTGCTGAGTAGGATGTCCACAGCTTGGTGGACACTGGCTGTCCAGTCAAGGTCAAGACAATTCAAATAAAAGCATGTATCCCCCACACAAAGTTTAAATTAAGCCCAAGATAAAATTTCTTACTTTAGATAAAACTTAACAGTAATACAGACACTTTCAACTGATGTGTCACAGTGCAGAATTACAAGATGACCAACTTGGCTGATGAAGAAAGGACACAAACTTTAATTATCCTGCCTGGTATTTGAATTTATTAATTAAAATTACTTTTTGTGTCCCAAAAAGGTGTTTCCTATTCAAGTAAATAAACACATTTGGGTTTATTTCTAGACATTTTCACAATGCTTATTTATTACCATTATTTTACATGTAAAATAAATATCATCTAAGTCAGTCTACTTACCAAAACACAGGAATGGTTCTCTAGTTTGTTTTTTTAACTTGAGCAAATAGCAATGACAAACTCATGCCCTAAGTTAGTAGATAAACATTTTCAGGTAAATATAGTCTTGGCTGGAAAGAAAAACAGCCAGCTGAGGAAAGCAGCACAAAACCAGGTGGCTTTTGTAAGAACAGAAAAACAGGGACAGTCCATCGAACCTCCCTGCTTTCATTTCTAAACAGCAGTAATCCCATAAATCTAGTTAAAACTGCTAAGTAAATGCAGTCTTAGTATCCTCCACCATCAAAACTGATAGATTTCCATCTAAAAATAAAAGCAGATAATATTACTACCATATATTTTTACTTGTCTTTTCAAAAGCACCATATTGTCAAAGACCTCACAGACACAGGATTAGGAGCCAAAGGGTAAAAGGAAACACCCAGCACACAGAAAGATCACCTCATATCCTGAGTGCCAGCCTAATAACTGTGTCCAAGTATGCCTAGCCTCTGTGCTTCTGCACAGTCTGAACTGAAACATTTTAGGAAAGCTGAGGTTTTACTTCTATTCTACTTTTTTCTCCAGCCTTCTCTTACACAGCAGGATTATTTGAAGAAGGCTCAGCAATAGGAAAATTCCCAAATTCCCCAATTCTCTTGAAGGAGTGTCCAACTTGCTACTGCTTTATGATACAAAAACAACTGCACCTTTGGCCTGCTAGTCACAAGGAAAACAAACTGGTGATAAGGTTTAAGGTCATGGAAATTCACTGTACCATATGCACCAAATCAAAGTGCTCACCTGCTGGTTTCCCAGTCTTGGTCATCCTTGTCTTTTTCTTCTTTGGCATCTGAATTGTGTGGGTGTTTCTGCACAATCCGCATCCCACCGGCCTTCACTGGAATGAAAATTAAATAGATAACAACAAACCTCAGTCAAATCAATGTTAAATGAAGAATGTAAGGAATTCCTTGCACTCTGCTTCCCTCCTGATACTTTTCATTGTAATTTAATAGTAACCACAGTTTGAAAAAGAGGCACAAAATGTTAAAAAGTGGCAAGCCTAAAGAAAGCTGCTTCAGGACCACATCTGCCATTCTCTTTCACATTATGCCATCTTTGCTTACCCTGAGAAGCTGCAGCTCATTTTAACGCCTGCTTCCAATGACATTTTAGAAAACTCAATTCTATTTTAATTCTCCCTTCACCCCATACCAACTTGCGACAGTCAGAAGAAACTCAAGCAATGACTTGCATAACACTAGACAAAAGGCCACAAACCAAAGAAACTGACTTGTCATTTCATGTTAAAAACTACATCTATAATAATGGTATTTATACAAAGAAGCACTTCACAAATAGTGTGATAAAAAGCAAAATTTTAGAGAACTGTTGACTTGCATTTAGAACAGAGCTTTTTGGTTTGCAAAACATATAAGCAGTTACAACATTTTAAATCCTTGCCTCATTTAAGTTTTAGAAATGATGCAAACATGAAAGCAGCCCTTTGAAACACAAAACAAGAAGTGAAAGCAGATCCACTTATGTGCATCGCTTATCCACTCCAAAGTGCAATCTAAAACAGGAAGCAAGCCAGGCTTAGCACTGCAGCTACTAAGCAGAGCAACAGACAGGCTGCTCTTGATCTGCTTTCTGGTTCAATAGTGTACTTTTCTTTTTCTTCAACAATTGCTACACATGCTTACAGGACAGCACAGGATAAGATGATGCATCTCGTTGGCTTAATTGGATAGGTTAGACTACCATCAGCAACCACATCAGAAAACCACTACAGTGGTCAGAAAGTCAATAAAACCACTTAGAGACATGCTGGTTTGTGTTTCACAGTGCCTGACACAGTGTCTGTGGTGAGCCTCGGCAGAGGTGTCACAGCTGGAGCGAGCAGGATGCCAGAGCAGCACTGGCAGAAGCTGAAGCTGCCAGGGACAGGGCAGCCGTGCTTCCGACAGCTCTCCTGTGTCCTGCCACAGAGGGAGCAGGGCACCTCACAGCTGTTCAGTGCTATCCCAGAAACCTAGACACAGGTTTAATTCCCAATTCTTAACCAGGACAGAAATGGAAAGGCCACTGCTGTGTATAAATTTTACAGCCTGGGTGAAGGAAAGCAGGAGAGAGAAAGTGACCTGCACCAGGAGAAAGTGAAAGCTTTGGCCCTGTCTTTTAGAAACAGATTTTAAGTTCTGAGTGATATTTGAATGATAAACTTCTATCAATAAAGGTCATTAACTAAAGACAGGCAATCAACAGACAAACTCTAAGAAATATATTTTGAAACCTTTCAAAACTGTGTCCTCTTATCATGCACTAAAAAAACCTCAAACACAAATCACTAACCATTTTGTGTTCCCTCTCCAGCATAAAACTTTAATTGGTAAGAAATGTTTCATATGGGACAAGGAAAGAAAGACTACATTTCTTTGTAGACAACTACATTTCTTTGTTGCCTGAAGTGAAGCAAAAATTAAAATTCCAATTAATTTTGCTTGATTCAAGCTCCTTAGAAATTTGTTTGCAAAAGCAAAGAGTTTTGTCAAGTGCAGACTTCTTTTAACATCTCAGTTAATCACAGTACTGCTATGCTTTATTTACATTTATTTATAAATTATTGATTTATTTTAATTAATTTCTGAATTCAACATCATTGCACAGTCAGGACCTTTTACTTATTTGCTTTAAATGACTTTTCATGGAAGATGCTGTCTCCATCCACAGCAACGTCTGCCAGAGTTACAAACAACAGTTCTGAGCAAGACACACACTTCCACGTCCTTCAACATCAAACAGAAAACTAGAGAAAATGATACCTGAAGATTTGGTGCTAATTTAGATCTAAAATGTCACATTGTATATCATCAGGCCACCAGCCACTCCTTTTCTCTTCATCTGTCACTAGAAAAAATACAGAGCTAACATTCAGATTTGCCTGTATTAAAAAGCAGGGATTAAAAATCAAATAACCAGACAACTAAAAAGGCATAAATAGTGACTAATGCAGCAACTTAGAATTCTGAATATGATTTTCTGAACTAATACCGTCAGGCATAGTATACACAGCTTAGAGTACCTTGGTGCATAATTTAAATATATTTAGCAACCCAAGGTTACTGTGCAGAAGGAACCAGCAAACACCTGCAATATTCATGTGTATTTGTGAGACCAGAAGTGAAATAACTAATGAGATAGCATTCTGTACATATCTGCCACCCATGACACAGCATGCTTCTACCCAACCCAGTTTTAGGAGATTTAGCTTAAGATGATAAATACTCTTGCAGCATAATTCACCTTCCTTTTCAAAAGGTATCAGCTAAGCTACATTACCTCAGGGTGTGACAAGAGAAGAACTGATTATATCCACGAAGCTAATGAAAAACCCACTCAACACTTGGAGACTTTTCTCAGGAATTATGAGGAATCAGCTACTTCCTACTTGCCTAGCGTTTACTACATAATTCGACAGATGCTTACCATGGTGATTTTGTCACTTTAAAGCCATCCTTAAAAGAGCTCAAATTTCCTTGTCCCGCAAACAAAGGATTTAAATAAGTGATAAACCACCTTACAGAACACTGTCAGACAGCAGTGTCTAGAAGTGGATGGTGTCAACAACCCTGTGTTGGGATTAGGAAGAAAACAGCTCCTGTGCTGAAGAGCAAGTGCAGAGCTCAGGTGCTAAGGCAGGAGAGGACAGGAAATGGCCCCTGGAGTGCTGACAGCCAAGTGGCCCTAAGCCTTTACTAAAGCGTGAAATAAAGAAGGGATCATTTGCCAGCACACTCAAAAGAGCAACAAGTCGATCTGCTTAACTACTGAATACAAGTTTTGGATCTTAATTATCACATGTCATGTTTCCCCCTGGCTTGAGAGGCAGACAGGGCTACCTTGTCAGTCCTGTGAACGCCAGCCTGTGTTCCTCATAAGGGTATGACTACTCCTGCTGGAAATGTATTAAATAACTGTGTTAATCAATTACCACTCAAGCTGATCTGGAGTCAGGAAGCATTCTACTTTCTCCTCCCTGCCCCCACTGCTGGACTCCTCTCTGTTTCTGAGACTGAATTCCGAAATAAACGCCACTGAGTTGGAGCGAGCACTGAGTGCCTAGAGAATCACCACAGGTCAGGGATGCCCTGGCCCCGGCTCGCTCAGGGCACAGACCTGAGGCAGTCCTTCCCAGGGAAACCTTCCAGCTCAGCCCAAATCACCCACTGGTCACAGCAACTGGAGAGGAACTTTTACAAATCCAGAGTACACCAGGAGTCTTAGCAGCTTTCCTTTTCCTTGAGTGTGCATTCAATATTAACATAAAAATTTATTTCATATGCAGTGTGTAGTAACAGATTCCATTACAATGATAAGATGTATGAAAAGGGAAACACAAAACACGCCACTGTATAAGATTAAGGGAGCATACATTAGTGTTCAACAAAGTAAGAAGAGGAGTTATTATATGCCTTCATTTCACAGAAATCTCAGCTCAGAGGTATTTTTTTAATGTACAAAAAAAGCATATAACTATTGTCACAAATCTACCATAAAACTTCATAAATACACTATTAACACCATCACCTTCCTTTATCCCTCCACAGTATGCACCAGATGAACAGCTAAAGCATAATTATACAGATTTCTTCAGAGGAACTGTACAAACCTACTCAGCAATGTATTATGGGCACACTTGATTTCACTGACAGGCAGATATTTAATAAAGATTAAGTTAGGGCACTCTTAAATTTCAGAGGGGAGGTCAAAGTCGCTTCCTGCACTGAGGTCTTGAGGTTTCTTTCCATTTCATTACCCTCTGTCTTTTCAAGTGCCTTTTCTTTCCCTCCTATGTGAAAGATCAATGCAGAGGAATGCAGTGCAGTCAGTAAGCAAGGGCCAATGGTGCACTTGAAAAACAACAGATTTGTCAATTTTACGTTTAATTTGATGACCCAAATCCTTCTAAACTTACATGTCCAACATACTCAGTAGGGTAAGACACATCTGTAATTACAGGTAGTGCTCTTTATGGAACTGTATGCAGCAAAACCTGGGCTTTTAAACCATTTATCAAAAGAGATTCCCTATTCACACCTTTTCTTTGATAGAAATTTGCCCTGTTATTTATTAATAAAATTCCACCTGTATTAATTTTTTAAAAGAATTTCTTACTTTCATTTTATTAAAACTTGTTTGCAGACTGATCTATTGCATTATTCTAATATTCAGGGATCTAAACAAGCTTGAGATAGAAGATTAAAACCTATATTCAACTACTGGAGTAAATATATACTCTAGCTAGTCATAACAGTTCCTGTGGGTTTTCCAGGTGGTAAAAGACCAAAGGCCCAAACAGTTTAGAAAAATCTTCTTCCCAAAGTGTCCTGAAGATATGGTAAAGCTTTTTTTGCCTCAAAGACAGCCTGAGTGATTTCCCTTCTTCCAAAGATAAATTTTGTGTGCATGTTCACAAAGATAGGAAAAAACCCCAAACAGGTATGCCTTAAATGGTACATAGATGAAGGTGTTCTTCAATTCATATGTGGGCCCATGTTTTAAAAAGTAAAAAACTCAAACTGAAATATTCTGATGGCAAAGGAAACCTGTACTGTACTCCAACTGAGCTTTTACACTGTACATTGCTAGTTTCTCATGTGGCCTAGAGAGGTTCACTTCAGCTCTTTAAAAATTTTTTGCCAGTTTCAAAAGACAAGTTTTGAAGCAAAACCCTCAAGCATGGAAAAACATCAGAAAATACAGTTACAAAGCATATTTGTTTCCTCCTTGTGTTATAGCTGGAAGACAGAGCTAAACCAATGTAAGATCTTAATGATCCCTCCACTCTGAAGCTGACATGTACCTCAAAACAAGCCAGCTCGAGGAGCGAGGGCAACAAAAACTGTCAGCACTGGAAAATGATGCTTTGGTTTGCTCCCTGTAGCAGCTCAGCAAGAAGCCAGGTAAGAGCTAATGCCATGACAAGGGAGGCTGCAGGACTGGAATGACTGCTCAGCCAAGAGACTGACTTATCTGCACTGCTGAACTGTATCTGCCATGCAAAAAGCAAAGCCATTATTTCTCACTTATATATATATATATATATATATAAAAATAAGGAATTTCAGGTCCTCATTATAAAGAGCACAGAATTCAATTATGGTTCAACAGCTGTTTACAAATTTAGCTTTAAAACTCACCAACTGATTTGAATATAAAACTAGCGACCTTGGGATCTTTTACTGAAACACTTAAAAAAAAGCTCACCAACTACTCCACAGGGAAATATTAGACAACATATGTAAAGCTGCAGATGCAGGGACCAAAGTTCCCCTTTCTAAGAAAACTGTAAGAAGCAAAACTAACAGTACTTGAAGGAACACAACTTCGATACTGCGAGGAATTGAACCCCACCTGTGCATAGAGAGGCGCTACCGTCTATGGACCCTGGCAGATGTTTCCCACTGGAGGTGACACACAGCTCCCACCATGACCGTCCACTCGCACACAGCAGCTGGACGGAAGGTGATGGAGCTCTTTGCTGGGCACTTCTCAAGTAGCTTTACCTGTTTCCTACCCTGCCAAGCTCCAGAATTGCAGCCAGGAGCGCGCAGGATGCTCTGGCACTCACACCGTGATGCCCACAGGCAAAATGGATGCACAGAGCACTCCTGGTTTGCAGCGTCTGTTGACACTCAGCGTACACTCTGCTGGAACAGCCCCGCAAGCTGCGTGGGGCCGAGACCACTCCGCTCCCCTTCCCACCACAGCACCAGCCCCAGGCGGGGTTCCGGAGGCCTCCGCCGCCTTTGGAAGACAACGCTGCCCGCCTGCCGGGTGGGAGCCTGGAGACGCCAAGCTGCACACACCCGATGAGGCTTTGGCCACAAGCGGAGCTCTCCTCGGGGCGAGGCAGGGCAGGGAGCGTCGCCCCGTCACCGGGAGAGGCTGCCGGAGGGCAGAGAGCGCCGCGGGCGCCCAGGGCTCAGGCGGGGATCCCAGCGCACCTCCCGCTGCCGGAGCGCAGTGGAGAGCGAGGAAACCCCCCGGGGCTCGCATCCTCGGGGGCTCGGACCTACCGGGGCTCACACCCCCGGGCTCGCATCCCCGGCAGCGGCGGGACCCCCCCGAGGCCGCCCTCGCCCTCCTCAGCCCCGGCGCGCACAGGAGGGCACCTGGCGGGGAACCGGCGCCCGGCCCCGCCGGCCCGTGGCCGCCCCGGCCCCCCCGTCCCGTCCCCCGGCGTGGCAAGAGAAAGAGCGGAGAGACGGGAACCGGCGGCCGTACCAGCAGGAGGGTGTCCGGCCCGCGTCTCTGCTTTCTCTTTGGGAGGCGAAGACATTTTTACTGTGGCAGCGGCCCCGCTCCCGCACCGGGTCCCCGCACCCCGACACGGCCCGGCGAGCACGGCCCACGCCCGCCCTGTCAACGTGGCCGCCGGGGGGGCGGCGCCGCGCCGGGTGCCGGGCCCTGCCCCGGCCGGGCGGGCGGGGACGTGGCGCCCGCAACAGGCGGCGTCTGCCGTGCCGTGAGGGCAGCGCAGGCAGCTCCTGCGGCGTGATCCGCCCTGCTGGTTTTATGTGCTGAGGGAAAACGGCGCGGGCAGTTAACAACGTGGTTTTGAATCGTCTGCACTTCAAATAATACTTGCAATTGGTGACTAATTGGCAGTGCGCGCCTTGCGCTTGGTTGTGTTCTGCCCAGCCGCGTGTGTGTGAAGCGGCATAAAGAGCTGTGCAGTTTTTGGCTGCGGTGGAGTTAATTTTCCTCGCGATAGCCGTGGTTCGGAATTGTGCTGGAGACCCTGTTGATAACTTGGGGCAGTAAGTGCCCACGTTGCCTTTGCTTCAGACCTCATTACCTCGCTGTTTCAAATTACAGACCTGATTCACATAGTTTTAAAAATTTTTCAAACACTTGAGTTAGCTTTTCCAAGTCATGTGCAAAGGCACAGAATATACCATCTGAATGAATTACGGTAACAGCAAGACGTAAACCGTGCAGGCCATTCTGGCTTTCTTCTGTAGTTTGAAATAAGAAAGCAGGTATCCCAAAAGATGAGTGTATGATGTTTGAAAGTTGACCCTCCCTGCCTGCAAAGTGGTAGAGAAATATTTCATCATGCATTTGTTACAGGCAAATTAATGTAATAACATTTTATTTATTTGCTATCACTCTATATAACAATTATATTATCATTGCAAAAATACATGTGATGTGTAAATCAAAATACATTTTGGGGTTTTTTTGCAACAGTCCAAAATGTATTCACGTCATGGCATCCTTAACAGCTTGAATGACCAAATGTAAAATGCTGTAACTAAGTTCTTACATTTTGCTGCTGGGTTATTTCAATTTCTTACACATGCAGCATGTTAGAGTCTGAGATTGTATTTTCAGCTCTGTCACCTTCCGTGTAGCCTAACACAAATTACTCCTATTCCCTGTCTAGTCTCTGTCAAAGTCTATCCAGATTATAATTTTTTTCTAGAGTGGTATTATGAGATTTTAATGCTTTTTTGTCTACTGTCCTCTGAATTTGAATTAATTTTCACTTTTTCCTGGTTTTCCCAGGTTTATTTGCCTCGGATTTCCCTGTGCTGATTACCGAAGTTGATAGAAATTTTTGCCATTGCAGGTTTAATCTAAGTCAGCTGTTACAGAAATGAAATTAAAGAAAAATGTGCTATATTAAATTAAAACACCTGCAAGTTAATGCTTTTTCTCTAAGAAACAATTTAATTTAATTATTTCCTATTTAAGCAGAAAGTTTTAGTACATGAAGGTGCACTGGGAGGAAGTATTACATCAAAGATGTGCTTTGGCTGTTCTTGCTACAGCCAGCAACATTTCTTTACATTACGAGAATTCACATTGCCATTAACACAAGTATTTGTATGAAGGCTTGCTGTAGCTTTGCAGCTAAAATACAGCATCCACCCTGAATATTTCTCAGAGACACAGGGCTGAAATTTCCTGAAAGCGCAGCTGTGCATCAGATTTAGAAGCTGGGATCTCAAGGCAAACCATATTAGTGCAGAAGAAGTAAGAACTGGAAGAGGGAAAGACAGCTTGAAACAGAATAAAATGAGGAACAGGAGGACTTGGCCTTAGTGGACCAGGATACAAGGTCAAAAAGTTGAGTAGGAGATGCTGGAGAGGTAACATGAAAATTGTGAAGCAGGGCAAAAACCACAGGAGAAGAAAAGAAATGTTTTTCCTCAAACAATGAAGTAGGAGCCAGAACTGGTTGAGTGAGATGAGGATGAGGACCCCAGGGAGAAGGGAGAGAGGACTGAAGGTAGGTCAGGCAAGAACAAGCACGCAGAGCATCAGGCTTGTGGGAGGGAGAGGGGAGGATCTTTGCTGCTTTCCATGGTCTGGACCTTCTCAGACTGACCTCTCTGTAGTTGTCAGTGCACATAATTACTGCTTTCCTCAAGAGACAGGGGCCTGTGCCAATGCTAAGTTTCTATGCTTGCAGAAGAATTATAAAGGTGTCAGTATGATACCATAGGATAGAATTAATTTTCAGATATTGTTCTTAAATTGTTGCAAGAAAAGCAAAAGGAAGACAAAATCCAAAACGAAAATAAATACGTAAGTAAATAAATAGAGATTTGTAGAATCAAGCAGCTAAATGAGGAGATGCCATAAAGTTTGTAAGTGGTACTTCAGTTTTGTGAAACAGTGTGATGGTTTCTTCAGCAAATGTAAGGCAACATACATTTTTCCAGCTAGTGGCAGTGCCATAATGTAGTAACAATCACAGCATCAGAGAGTCATTAAGGATGGAAAAGACCCTTAAGATCATCAAGTCCAACCATCAACTTGGAAGCGTTCAAAACTGTGTGGGTATGGCACTTGGAGACATGGTTTAATAGTTCACCCTGGGCAATCTGTTCCAATCCTTTACATGCCCTTCCATGAAGACATTTTTCCTAATATCCAGTGTAAAGCCCCGCCCTGGCAGAACCTGAGGCCGTTTCCTCTCCTCCTGTTACTTGTTACCTGGGAGAAGAGACTGGCACCCACCTGGCTGCAGCTTCCTTTCTCAGGTACTTGTAGAGAGCAGTAAGGTCTGCCTCCTTTTCCCCAGACTAAACAATGTCCTGCTCAATTGTGCACACGTACAAGAAACAGAGAGGCATTCTTAGTGACCAGCAATAAAATGCTAGGATTTTTCAGTCACTTAGTCATTTCCAGCAGGCCGGTTGTTTGTACCAGCACGCACAAATGGCAGCAACAGTGGGAAACTCCGTCGGAAAACAGACAGAGTTTTTACAAAAACTGGCTGTGGAGTTACTTCCTTTGCCAATTCAGCCACGCCTGGTGCTGACACACTTTCCCCAGAGACTGTAGCAAAGTCAAGTCTCTACTGGAAAACGAGTGAATGACAGCATCACAGGGCACTGAAATATAGCAGCACACTGAGGGAAGAGTAAATAAAACATGTTGTTTAGAATATTTCATGTTTTAATGTGTTTTGAAGACTGGTGGATGCTTTAGAATATAAGTATTTTCGTGGAGGATTCCACCACATACCTTTTCAGCTCATGGATAAGAGCTGGTAATAGGTATCTTAAATCTCTGTGACATTATCCAGCACAATCAAGAAAGAGAACTCTCCAGCTACTACAAATTTTGACTAAAATAGCAAGCAGAAAGAAGCTATGTCTTTTGTGGTGATGGTGAGGGAAAAGAAAAAAAAAAAGCCAACCAAAAATTGGAAAAAGCCCTTTACAAAACCCAAAGGCTAAGTTAAAAAACAACCTGAAGAGAATAGTTAGGGAAGTATGCAAAAGCATGCATATTACAGCTATTTTCAGTGGCAGTTGGGCATTCACAGCACTTTCGACAGTAAAACCAGGTTCTTTTTTTTTTGTCCTTTATAGCCCAAAGTATGTTCAGTAAGCAGTCTTTTTAAAAATAGTCTTTTTTAAAACTAACACCATTTTTGTCAGTTTTGAAAACGCTCACCAGTACTAAACAGATGGCTGTAGTTTTGGTGCTTTCACTTGGGGCCTGCAGCAAAATCTTGTGTTCTTTCTGAAAATACTACCACGCATAGAAAAGCAATTTTTGGGTTCAAGTCAATGGGAAATTATAATAGTGCAACCTAGGGTCACTCAGCATTTAAAAGGCAGCTAACTGCTTTGCCACACGATTTCTGCTGTCATTTCCAGCACACATATGCACATGCATGCTGTAAATCCTGGGAAGTACCATAATCTACTCTGTTTAGCTACAGGGTAGGAAAAACTCTTTCAGAGAACAGTGTTTTGCCCAATTTATAGACAGGCATCAAGTCAATAAAAACTACCAGCTGATTTTGGTAATGCATCCAAGATAGTTTTGCCTCAAAGTAGGTAGTTGGTTTGAAATTTTGTTTTATTTCAACAATATGTTTTAAAATTTTATTATTTTTAAACCTAATAAACCATGCAGAAATAAAATAATTTTCTCTTTTATCTTCTTATTTTTATTTTTTTCCCCTGCCAGTTAATAAAAATATCAGTTATCCATATAGTTCTAATCCTTTTTGATATTTTTAGGGTGCCTTAATTTCTGAGAAATGATAAAACAAACCTAAGGGTTTACTTAGAAATTTGATCCTTCACTTTGAGTTTTTGAGTTTGCAGATCTTTATTGTATATGTTGGCGCCTACTACTTAAAAGAATGGTCTTAGTCTGATGCAGCCAGTTGGGAAAATTCCTTGCTTTTTTACTTATGTGTAAAGCTTTTAGCAAAAGTCAAATAAAGCCATTTTAGTTCTGTCTCACTTTTATGCCAGACTGAGAAAAGGGTGCTGGATTTAGGACTGTGCTTTGTTAGGAAATTTTCAGAGATTGTGTGGGATGCCACCCAAAAAGGTGGTTTTATTTTAATGTGCAGACTTGAGAAAATAGTTTGTATAAGTGAACAAGCAAATAAATTTGGGGCAAGGAGTAATTTGCTTTAGTAATGATTTTCTACCCTTCCCTTACCAATTGTCATTGCATTGACTCATTAAAATCACTTGGGTTGCAGTGTTTGCTGGTTTCTCTGTATCTTGATGATCTGATTAATTCCATTTTGTTACTCTAACTGTACTCTTATTCTGACAAGGAACTCAAATTTATTTTATTATTGCTTTTATTATTGCTTTTTTGATTTACTAATTCAATTTTCCAGGAAAACCTATATAATTTTTTTTGTTTAGGGTTTGAATAAGTTTCCATTGGGTCAAACATAAATTTGTTGAGTGTTAAAAGTTTCTGAATTGAATTACAATGTAATTGTAAGACTCAAATGCTCTTTTTTCTTAGTGTTTTATTAGATTTCCTTGGACATATTTCTGATAAAAAAGTATGCTATGGGTCTTTCTCACAAGAAAGGTAGAATGATAATGTTTTCAGAAAGAAATGTTGCAATGTTACATTGCCACTCTTATATTATATTGTTGTGAAGTTCATACTTCTAAGCTGTTATCAAATATTAAATCAGCATGAAAAGCAATTTCTCAGTATGATGGATTACTACTGAGATATGAATCAAATTCAGGAGGTTTGTAGCAAATTAAGAAATTGTTCTGTATACCTTTTTCACAAAACCAGTTTGTCACTCTGTTAATATCTATCTTAGCCATGACTGCTTTTTACATTTGCTCCTCCCCACTCTACAATATTATCTTAGCTGTTAAGGTTTAGACATGGTGCATGCTAGAGTGACATAATTTGTTGTAGGTTTCTTTTCTTTCAAGAACAGGTTGCTGTTTGCCATACAGCTGAAGTAAAAATTTATATTGAGTTCACATGAGAATTCTGCCTTTAAGGAAAACCCAAATGGAAACTGCTATCACAATACATCCTCACATTAAGCTAAAATATATTGCTTTTCATTAAATGAAAATAAAATTATATTAAAATGGCTTTACCACTATATACTAAAAGGAAAATAAAGAGAATAAATGTGTGTGAGTTTCCAGAGGCTTTGCCTTGCAAAATATTAATTCTTCCTCTAATGCAGTGCACTGCAGTTCTGCTTTAAAATGCTACTCATGGTGATACTGCCACAGAAGTATTCTGATATGGAAGATTACCAAATCAATTTATAGATTCAATGGAAGAAAGGTAAAAATGGGGGAGGAGGAAGAGGGAAGAAGAAAGAGAGTGGGGAAGAGAAAAAAAGAAAGAAAGTAGGGAGGAATATGTCTGCTTCAACAGAGAAAGTAAATTTCATCTTTTGGAGGTTTTTTATCCGAAAAGACCAATGTTCTGCGTAAAGGCCATAATTTTCATTATCCACTGCCTTAGAATGGGTAAACAGAAGTACAGAAAATTAAGTTGTCAAGACAGAACTAGTGGCAGAGATGAAAACAGAAGGCACTGCCAGTGCCCCTTGGGGCATGATTCTCTCTCGATTGTCTCATCAATCTGGGACTTACTAAAGAAACAGTGTATTTTATCAGGATAGAAAATGGGCTCATCAGTGCTGCCCACTTAGAGAGGTCTTTTTCTTCTAGGTCTGTGGAAGACAAGGCCTCCCTCCGCTTGAGATAAATGTGCAGAACCTCTTGCAGTTTAGGACTTTCATCACAGTCTCAGGACCAGTGTGAGTGGGGGCTGTGGTTGCTCCTGGGAGTTACTGGTGTTCATACTAAATGAGGCTCAAGAAAATTAGATGTTGCACTCGGCAAGTGAGTCTTACCCACTCCTCTCTTCCTTTCTTTCCCATCCCATTCTGTCTTACTGATTTGTACCTGTGCAAGCTGTGCTTTTTCAAAAAAGGAAGGAATTAATGTTGGCTCAAAAATGAAAATGAAAACAGCCAAGCTGATTTAACTTCTTAGTATTTACAAACATGTTGGATTTCGTGGGGGGTTTTCTACATTTTATTTCTGAAAACAGTTATTGTGTGGGGTTTTGTGGTTGTGATGGAAACTAAGAACCTGGCTAACAGCAAGCCTTGCAGTAAGCACTTAGTACAGAACTGATGGTTGCTTGCTGTCCATATTTCATATATAAGTCATATACCATGGTAAATAGCATCAAACTTCATTGATTTCAGTAACTTCAGGTTCTTTCTAATTTTTTACAAAAGCTTTGTTGGCTTGAGGAGGAGTTTTGTATGTACGCAAGCAAGTTGCCTCTGGCTTCTAGGAAATAACTTCTTAAGATTGTAGTTTGACTGCTGCAGGTGCTAAAAAGCACAACCTCATCATAGGTCTGCGCTTTTCAGTACCTGACAGTGTGGTGTCTTTTAGCTTAGATACAAACAGCCACTCCTAAGGCAGGAGTGAAGTTGGTACTCAGCTTCCCCCAGCACCAGTACCTGACACAGGCTTTGCCTGGCTCTGCTTTATCCTTCTGATGCATCCAGACCTATTCCAAAAGACACTTGTTCTTCTGGAAGAGCCTTAGTGCCTTGGTTTCAGACCTAAGATTTCTGTTAACTTAAGCAGCAAACATATCAATTGCAAAGTTCTGGTCTTTACACTCTGCATTATTTATTTATGTTCTTTCCAGAGAATGTTAAGTAATATGCAACAAGAAATTATATATTGCGGTGTATATTTAGTCCAAATGTGTCTTTGTCTAGAGTAATGTAGTCATTTTTTAATCTTTGAACTGATCTGAACACATACCTCAATTGTAAATCTACCCAATAATTTTCCTTTAGAAACATGACTTTATGTTTCAGAGACAACTAATTGCTAAACAGCAAAATCCCTTTTCAGTTGAATTCTAGATGCCAGATTTCCAACTATAATTCTTCACTCTTATTAGAAGGAGTCTCAGTGTGTCAACATTCTTATTGATGTTTTCTGCTGAATGCTTTGTTATAAACTGAACATAATTAAATGTAAGTAGACTGGTATTTCATCACAGCTCAAGGGTATAAGGCTAACACATTTTTTCTCCTGTTATCTCTCCAGTCCTCTTTCTTCTTACATGAAAAGAATGCAAAGTATCAGCATTCTTTAAGTTTGGGAAGTTTTATGACCTCTCCTTAGGAAGCTGCAGCATTTGAACAGTGGTGGAAGGGCTGTTTTGCTTTTCAGTTGTGTCCCAGAATTATGTCAATTTTAATGAGTATATTTTCAAAGTGCTTGCTGGCTGAGAGATAAAGGTTATAAGATGTTTTTAGAGTATATATCTATATTTTATTTTTTCTTTGCACAAAGATTCAGTTTGTTTAGCAGTTTTTATTTTTTCCTTCTGTTCAGATTACATAATTTCAATTCTTCTTTATTTTTATTTTTTTGTTGTTGCTAGTAGTACAATTTTTTTATACTTTCCACAGAAATCTAGTTTTATGTTAACCAATTAACCTGAGGTACGAATTTATCAAAATATCACTAGAATGTTTTTCATTCTTGTGCTGTGTCAATCTGGGATGGTGGTAATTCTCATCATAACTGCCCTTATGGTCCTGTGTTTTGGATTTGTGAGCAAAGCAGTGTTAACAGTGTTTGGGCTGTTGCTGAGCAGTGCTTGCACAGCATCAAGGCTTTCTCTATTTCCCACTCTGTTTCCTTCAGTAAGAGGGAGAAAGGGAAGTGAGTGGGTCTGTGGGTGCCTGGCTGTTGGCCCAGTCATCCCACCAGAGTGCAGACTGTGGGAAGCTGAGTCCCCATAGCTTCACCATGTCTTAGGTGACTCTCACCAAAGTCACCTTTGCAGCTTTTGCTGCTTGTGCCAAAGATGATCGCCCTGTCAGCCACTGAAAGGCGCTGATTTATAATGAGCCTGTGCTCATGGCAGCTCTTTAGCACCTGTGTCAATCAACCCTGCAGTCCTAAGTGGCTTCCAGGAAAATTTGTTCCCCAACTTCTCCGTACAGGGCTGAGAGGCCTGTTTTCTCCGGATCTTCCTTTTTGTCCCTCTTGAAGAGGGGTGTGAAATTTACTTTCCTCTGTCTTCAGAAACCCGTTTGTGATTGCCACGCCCTTTCAAAAGTGATAAAAACTTGCAATGACAGCAGAGCGCTGTCCCAGCACTATGGAATGCACCCCATCAAGTCTCATATGCTGGTTTAAGTGATTCCTAGCCCTGCTAGTTACCCTTTACCATGAGTAATGCTTCAGTTGCATGGACCTTATTAAGTTCCTGGCATACCTGAGAGAGAAGAACATGTCAGTAAAAACTGAGGCAAAAAGGGCATTAAGTACCTACCTTCTCTATATACTTTGTCAGTGTCTGCCACCACATTTTCTGTAGAACTGTTCTTTCTTCCCTCCCTTTCCAGCTAAAACGTGAGGACAATAAGATGCCAGAAGCTTCCCACTTCCCATTTCAGTGCCTGTAGTGCACTGTGATGAATTACCAGAGGCAGTACCAGCTACCACACAATGCACTGACATTGCTTTCTTGAAGAAATACTGTCCCTGGGTCTTGAATCCCAGCAAAATTGGAATAATGGCATTGGTCTGGTAATAGCTGAACTCCCAATTTGGTGTAACAATTTGCAAGCCATGTTACAAGGCCATGGGGAAAAATGTCTGATACTGGCAGGTCAAGGAAAATGTGTATCAACAAGCACATTGAGGGTCACCACCATCATTTATGGACACTGTGCAAGGGTAAGATATGGGCTGAATGAAACATTTGGAATTCATCACATTCTATTGTCAATATCTGTGCTAGAAGACTAAAGGGCCCCATAGTCCTCTTTTCAGAGACCTCATTTATTATTTTTATAGGCCATTTCTTTCCAATTCTACTGATTTTAAATTCTTGGCTGTTACAGTATTCCTGGTTCCCCCTGAAGGACAAGTCTGCTAGAAATATTGTCCCTTGGGGTTATCCTGAAACAGCCTCAAGTTTGTACAGATTACCTGGGGAAGTTCTGCTTCCCCAAACTACCTCATCCTTCTGTCCAAAGGTTAGTGCTTCTTCCTTACCCTTACCATCTATTCCTTATCATACTGCTTGGCCTCTTCCATGGCACAAACTTATCTTGGTTTCCAAACCTGTGTCTAACACAGGTTTGAGAGTTTATAACCCTAAAAGACAGTGCTCTGCACTGAAACTGAACTGCACTTCCACTGTCATTAGCAGCAGCCATAAGTCATGTTCATGCTACCATCCTCTGTACATCCATTAATTCCTGTTTCAATTCAATTGCAGGTTCAAAATGCATTCTTCAAAACAGTCTATTAGGCATGCCTCTGCTTCTGTAATGCTTGTTGTTACCTCTGGCCTCTCCTTTCTCCTCTGTTGCTATCTGTTTCCAGTGCAACAATAAAAATAGCTCCATGTAGTCCTCTTTCAAATGTCTTTACAGAAGATTAGCCAGTCCCCCATGTTGCTACTAGTTCCAAACACCTGATGAAAATCCCTTCACCAACAGGTTGTCCAGGAAGAAATGCCCTGTTTCTTTGCCCTTCTCAGCCCCATATGTCAGTTAAATGCATGTTGTATTGCCTGCTTCTGGTCACGTAACCTTGGATTTTGGAGACAATCCTGGAATAAAGCTCTGCTACATCAAACTCACCTTAAGCAAATTAAACATACATGATAATATAGATACTTTTTAGTCTCATGGGAATTTGTCATATCTCATGACTCTCAAGTCTCTAAGGAAAAATAAAAACCCAATATTAAAAATACCAAACAAAAAATCTCACACAATCCCCAAGTGCTTGCACTCTGTCTCTTGGAGTGTTTTTATGGCTTGTTACTCATACTCCTTGTCCCACATCGGTTTTTCAGTTGTCCCTTCAGCTCTGCAAATGCTGAGAATCCAGTGAAGGTAACCTATGCCTGGGGAGGCTTCCTCTGTTCCTGCCGTGGCTTTGGAGTGCTGTGGCAATGTCTCAGAAGTGCTCTGTGAGAGCCTGCATGCTGCACTGACCACTATTAGCTGCAGCATGGACCTGAAATGAATCAAACCCTGTGCTACAAATATGTGTCAGCTGGGGAAACTCTTCAGACATCCCATACCTGACTTATTCTGTGACTTCCCTGAACTCAGTTGCATCAGGGATTATATCTGACTGACAGATGTGGTGTAGTCCATTGTTATGTTTGTATAAAACATGGGCAAAGCCTTAGGTAAAATGAAACTTTCTTATTAAAATGATAATATACACTGACTTACAGAAGTATTTTCAGTTTTGATCAGGTAGGAAGATAAGTGCATCAGCTGGTTATAAACTCATTAACAGTTTGCTAATACTCAAACTAATGAGACAACTGTATCTGGTTTGCCAGAAAGAAAGCAGCATTATCACAGGGGCATGGGAAATTAATACTCAAGAAAAAGGTCCAACGTGAAGGATCACTTTTCATTTAAGAAGTGAAAGTTAAAAATTTTGTGGGAAGATATGAGGAAATCACTGAGATTAAAAAGATAATGGCATGGAAGTTCTAGGGAAACGTGCAATGCTACTCCCCATATGGAATGCAGTCAGCATGTCTGACCTCCCCCACACAATGCAATCCAAGGGGGGCTAAACAGGTGATGGAGCAGAGTGCAGCCACCATGACCAGGCTCTGCCAAAACCCTTGCAGAGGAGAGAACTCAGTGGTACTTTCCAGCTGATAAACCACACAGCAGCTGAAAACCAAGGGAGATAAAGGAAGACGTCCTGCTGTTGCATCAGCAACAGTGGTGAAATCTTGGACTGACCCATGTCCCCCTGCAAGGTTATCCTGAGATATCCAGCCCCAAGATATGACCACCTGGTCATACTTACTTACTAGTCATACTAGTTAGATGTATGACTAAACTCACCCAAGCTCCACCTAAATGTTAAGAAATACTGTAAAATATAAGAGAGGGAAGTGGGGGAAGACTCCAGCTGGAATCAGTTGAGGGGCTAAACCTGTCTTCTCCCCCACAGAGATGCCTTTCTGGTAAAGAACTGTGTTCTCTGCATGCTGAATGATCACCTTCAGCCAGCTTTTACTGGGGATTAATGCTTCTTAATATATTTATTTGAGTTACTATATAGCTTTGAGTATATACTTGCAGTCAGAACCTTAAATTCTCACCATTTCATTTATGAAGAGTATTATTCTGTAAACTGTAATGTGAGTATTTCAAGGGTTCTGGCAGTCACTGGCAGTGGGTAAAGGTGTGGAGACCCATGAGGGGTTTCTCTGCTTGGTGTGTGACCCTGAACAAGTCAGTCTCTGGTCTAGTGAACTGCTCACTGAAGGGAACCCCTAAGGGGATGCTAACAGGCTGGTTGGGCACAAGGGTCTGAGCATTCCTGAGTCTTGGCTTTCCTTGACTAATCAAATACAAAGGGGGGTAAATCTCTCTTTTTCATCTGGTAGAAAAGAAATTTCATCCTTAGAATGTGTTTAAATCAACATGTTATGAAAGGTAACATTCTTTCCTGTGCCAAGATCCCCTTCCATGACCTCAGCCTGAGGATGTTTTCAGATTTTTCAAGACTGAATCCTCTGTCAAGAAGATGTGAATTTCTAGTCTCAGCTGCCTCATAATGGGCAAGAAGAAACTTTAGAGCCAACATAAATAATGACTAAAGATCCGCATGCATTTTCTGTTTCCTTTTAGCACTTAGACACCAGAAAATTCTGCAAGCACCTATTTTAAATTCTGTAAGCAAACATTTTTTTGCCTTTAGTTTAGGCTTCAGTTAAGGGTGATTTCAAGGTAAATAGCTAATGACTTGATCCCCTAGGTGCAGCTAACCTTAGAACCAGTTTAGTGTAATATCCTTGCAATACCCAGCAGCCTGTACTTTTATTTTTTTCCATTTTAGAGCTTGTCAGACAGGGATTTAAGTGGAAGAAACATTGTCTGGTGACTCCAGCTAGTCAGAAAAGCACCAGAATAGTGGAGGAGAATATTTAACCTAGAAATTCTTACAGTTTCAGTGTCAAACCATTTCCTAATACTGAATGAAAAGATTTTTTAAAATGTCGAGTTTCATCACGTGAAAGGCATGCAGCACTGGGAGAAGCAGTAGGAAAATGGTCTGTTATAAATATTTGAACTCTTGCTGAGGTATCTTTTCTCCTTTGTCCTCCCTGGTATAGCTAAAACTAACATCTCTATTCAGCTTAAAGAACCAGTTCAATCAACTATTGAACACAGAGTGTTTGTCACCTAGGGAAATGAATAATTAATGTAGCCTCACTAATCGGATATCAAAGGAAAGGAAATGCAATAGCAAATAGGCCTATGTAAGGGGGGAAAAAGGAAAAAGCAACATTCTATCAGCTCTGCTTAAGTGATTCACACACATGAACCTGAGCTGAGGGTGCAAACTGAAATGCTTACTAAAAAGAGGCTGACTGAAAAACCAGAATAATTTCTTTTGCTGGGAAGAAAAGTGAGATGAAGGAAGAAAAGGTTTCTGAGCCTGTTCAAAAGAAAGCAAGGAAAGTATTTTCAGCTGAAGATTTTGGACTTAGAGATGAAATCACTGCTGCTAAGCTTGGCTATTCTCTAAGGTAATGAAAGATTCAGCCTGCTTGTATTTCTGTAACTTCTTCAGTATATCCTGCCTCTGAATGTAACTTAACCAAATTGAGAGGTATAAATCCATTTCATTTTCTATTCAGTGTCAGAATATTTCTTTTCAATGGTTCTTTTTCTATTAAAAGGTAAGAATGTGTTGGGGGGATGGTGGGAGAATATTCTGAAGATATTCCTAGAAGCTTGGTTAAATTTTTGAAAGGCGATGCTGTAGTCCAAATGTTCAAAATTGTTTTAGAGCCTGTACAATTCACAGAGAAAGTGTGGAAAAAGAAGGGTAAAAAAGGAAACAGGAGCTGGTGAACAGGAAGTGTAACCACAAGAACATTTCTTGAGATTGTTGAGGTCCCCAGAAGCTGCAATGAAATTTATGCAAGTTTCTGTTTTATGAAACAACTGAAAAGCTGAGCTTCCAATCAGAAGTGTGGAAAGGATGGGGAACACAAAGTACAGTGGGAAGAATATTCTAGGGTACTGTATATACTTTTTTCTCATCTTGCTGTGTATATTTCAAAGCCTTTTCTCCATGAGAAAGTTGCACCAGTCTGTTTAGGTGTGCAGTATTAAATAAATATGATAGACATTCCTAATTAAGCTGAAACCAATTTCTTCTCTCTTTAATTCAGGACAATGAAAAACTTGCATAAGCTATATAGAGTAGGAAGGTCTACACAAGAACCTACATTTATTAAACAATGTTGGTTTAAAACCTGGTTTAAATTGAATTAATGTATTTTTCTGTTGTGAGGAAGGCTTCCTGCATGTGTATTGTCCCCATCAGAGGCCAACCTTATTCAAGTATTTCATAGCTTTTGAGAGACAACTGAGGATTCACCATTTTTCAGAGAAGTACTTTGAAAAAGAAGCTCTAAATAAATAAAAAAATCTGTCTCATAAAACAATGACAACAAAAAAAAGTCAAATACCAGCACCTCAAACAAACAGGAAATTCCATATATAGCACAAAATTGGATGACAAAATCAGAAATAAAATATATTGAAAGACAGAAGGGCCTGTTCACCAGACAGCTTTAAGAAAAGCAGGATCATTCATAAGTCAGAGGAACATCACATTTAGCTTGGTGAAGGAACAAGCTGACAAATTCAGAGAATTCAAAGCATGTAATGTTTAACTCTCAGAAAGGTGAAAGAAGAGTTAGTGACACATCTTTGTTTTTAACAGGCTGAAGCTAAGTCAGAAAGGCTGCTGTGTTTGCACGTCGTAGGCAAAGGGCACACGCAAAGTCACGTTCATCCCTGCTCTGTTCAGCACAGAAGAGAACTGCAATCTGGACTTAAAAAAGATCACTGTTGCATTCTGCTGTGAGGTGGGTGGACCATAGGAAATCTGTTATGAGGGAAGGAAACTGAACTCCTTTCTCAAAAGGTTGATATGGAGATTTTTCTCTTCTCCGGTGGTTCATATATCTTTGTGAAAGCATAGTAAGCAGTGAAAGGGAGTCTGGGTAGAAGACAGACTGCTCAGATCTAGGAAATAAAACAAAATACAGAATTTGAGAAGAAATAAATGACAAATTTTGCAGTATTTTTAATGAAAAATTTCCTCCTTTTACAACCATCTGTATGTTGCAATGAGGTGACCATGAGAGAATTATGAAAAGATAAAGTATATGAGATTCTTTCAATAACACAGAGTGGCAGTGAAGGGAGAAAAGCAATTCTGGTAATAAATGTAAGCTAGGGAAAGAAAGAAGGCATAGCTGAGAAATAAGAGAATCCATGGACTAAAAATACCTAGTGGTAGTAGTAGGAGACCATTACATGGCTGACTGCAGACTAATTGCATTTGTTCAGTCATTGTGAAAATGGATACAGATGGGATGCACAAGTTTGGAAATATCTTACTGCTAAAGAGAAAATAAAGCACATGTTACGTGATAAGCCATTACCTAAGATGATGTTGGAGAGAACTCAGAAGATCATATGACTAAAGTATTCTTTTCTGCTTTAGCAGCTCTTTTAATTAAATTTACTAGTTCTTTTTTCCCAACAAAAAGAAATGGAGGATGGTGATTGGGTGAGAAAAAGGAGGCTGATCTTAACTAGCGAGATAGGTTTTTTTAGTCTGCCACTGAGTAAAGCTTCCTTGCTTGAAACTGAACTAGTTTTGTTGAAGTGCTAGAATTGGTTGTAGAGATTCAGTGTCTCAATGAGTGTTTTGCGTTTTCTTCACTGCTGTGGTAATGCAAGTTCTTGGTGGGATGCCATTGGAGGCACAGTCCAGATTTTACAAGCTTTTTCTAAGTAGAAACAGCTGGGGAAACAGCTGATATCAAACTTAACAATTCCTCAGAGTTCTGAATACATTCCAGATTAAAAAGGAGAAAAAGAAAAGCCCTATCTATCTTTTGTATCTGATTTCATATACTGATAATACAACTAGTGGCAACTGAAACTCACAGCTGTTTCTCCCGACTTCTCTGATTTTATTAAATGGTTCCTGGAGAGTTATTTTGAGTCCCAGCAAATTTTATATTGGTCAGAGGGAAAGCGTAAAGTATAAAAACTCTGTCTCCAGCTGCAAAAACAACACAGTGGAGTCTTACTTAGTTCGCAAAATAGTAGAGATGGCTCATGGATGCCAGGGAGGAAATCTGCCTTGCCAGTTAGTGTCCATCATTTCCCACAGTTCAGACAGATTTGCCACTCAGAGCCACCAGGTAGCCTTTGGGCCAGATGGCTGGCACATCATTCTCTGCAGCTGAGGAGGGACACGTGGTACCCTTCTCTGGAGCAATCATGAGAGGTACAGGGCACTGTGTTTCTCTGAGCAGGGTGACTGCGACATTTAGCGAGAGCCTCTCAGAGAGCTACTTCTCTCCTCATCACTGCACCACAGGTAGATCAGCTTTCCTGCAAGCACTTTTCACTTTATTTGTCTCTTAAAACACCCTGACACAAAACTAGTATGTGGGTTTTTTTTTTTTTTTTTTTTGCAAAATTCTTTGAGGCTGCTGGATAAAAGCAGAAAGAAAATGCAAAAGACATTTTGTGAATAGATTTAAGTCTGAAGATTAAAATACTTCTGTGTGATGAGCAACTCTGAGGTATTTATGGTACTTCTTTAGGCTCTCTCAATTACCCAAATAAGGAGGAAGTGTAAGCCCTTGAGCTTTGGTAATTTAGCACAAATTTTCATTCATTTTGACTAAATTGCTACAAACTTACACAAGCCACATTAGGCCTGAAGAGCAGGAAACAGCAGCAGGAAGGACCTGTCAGAGAAGACCTTATGGCCTTTGAAAAAATCCTAGAAAACCATAGAAAGGATTAAAATTGCACCACAGAAACTCAGAAAATTGAATTGCCAGGGGGAAAAAGAGCTTGTGAAGAAAAGAACAATAGGGAGAGGAGACTGAGCCAGTGATAGTAGTTTCAATGTTATTTAGAAGAAAAAGGAGGTCAGACAGAGCAGTATACACCAAAGAATTGTGTCTGGAACTTCACAAATCAGAAGGAAGAGCACACATACTTGCTAGCAATAATCCACTTTTTTCACATTAGCTGACAGCAACAGGGAAGACTGAAAAAGCACTCCTGTGGATACATAACTAAGAAAGTTTAGAGAGCATTGCTATCCACTCTGAGAAAGATGGATATTAAATATTTACATAAATTTAAAGGCAACTGTTCTGTTCTAAGAGAAAATCCGCAAGCGCATCAAAGATGCGTGTAGGTTTTGGAAGCAGGCTTTCCAAGGAAAGGACCTGAAAAGCAATTACCTGAGATGTAATACCTAAGCATCTGTCATGTTTGAAAACAGGGTGCTTAAGCTGGTATGACAAAGCCATTTTCCAAATATGTGGGTTGTGGCTGCAAAGGAGAGGCTCTCATTAGTATTCACTGATGTGTGTCCTGTGGACTCCCAGCCTTTGTGTGTTCCTCCATCTGAGCCTACAGAAGACTAAGCAGGGATGCCTGTAACAGGTACATTTCTAACAGTGGCTCTAGAACCGTGGCTGGTCAGGCCAAACAAGAGCCACGCTTCCTGGTTAGAAGCAGGAGAGGTTAGAGCAGGTTAGAGAGGTAGAGGTTAGAACAGCTGTGTGGATGGCACATGTACCTACAAGTCTGGTTCTCTGTACGTTGATGTCAGAGGTGGCCCTAAGCAAGTCACTTAAAAATGATAATTTGGAGAGAATCAGATGAACCATAATGCCTAATGTCACAGCTCTGAAGTTTGACTTATGCAGTTGGACATATTAACCTGAGTGGAAGCTTTTGCTAGGTAACAGAAATCAAAGATCCCATTTCCTCTGAAAAAACAAGTGGAAGATTCCAGTCCACATCAGTGGTTTTCTAGGAGAACATTCTCAACAATGAACAAACAGATCATTATCCCAGTGAAAAGGAGTAGGAGAGACTGCTCCTGCTGGGACTTGCCTTTTGGCTACACTGGCTGGAGCACACTTTACCTAAGGGTCCATGTTATATTTAGACGCAATTGTTCACCTGCAACTATGTCTCTACCAACACATTAAACAGCACTAAAGAGTCTTCTGTGGCCATGAGCTTTGTACATCTGGCATGGCTGACTTGACCTGTCTGTATTCATGACATAGCAACGAGCCTTAAGTCTCCTCTGTGCATATTTCTGTGACTCCAGGATGTAAATACCAGGTTTCTGCCCACCTTTTACTTCATGGTATCTGAGGCAAGGAGAGTGCTGAAAGGCATCTGGTTATTGCTGAAACAGAAGCCATGTGTTGCATGCATTATGATGGGGCATGAGAGTGTATAAAAATGGTTTTGATTGCACAGTGCCCAGCAAGTGCACTGAAGGACAGTGCAGGTCAAACAAGTGTGCTACAGTCTTGTCCATGCTGCCTGGTGTTCTTGGTTCAGCTGTCACAGAGGCTGTGGGTAGGTGTGGACAAACTTGAGTTAGGGATCGTGCTAAGCAATGTGGCACAGAGTCAGGCAGGCAAAGAGCATTCTTGAATGAGCCTTCAAATCTTGTTCTAGTAAGGTGCACAAGTACAGTCAAAAAAAGGATCAATCCATGTACAAGAGCAAAACTTCAAGCATCTAAGTAGCTTGAGTGCTGGAAACAAAAATGCTCAATGGAATAAAAAGGAGCTTTTAAGAATCAGGTGCTTAAATTGTTTTCTGGCCTTTGTGTACCTCAGCATGTCAGCAGTGAGGGTAATCACATGCCCGTCTGCTCAGTGTTGTGAGGATGAATAATATAATGATTTTACAGGATTCAAATAAAAGAAAAATGAGGACCAAACAAGGACTTTGAGCAGTTTGGCCATGAAACACAGTTTGACCACAGTAATATCCTTCAGTGCTGAAGATTCTCTCAACTCTGTCAACTGCAATTAACTGTGCAATTTTAAATTGGCCATATTATTGTGCTGAAATTTTCCAATTCCAGATACCTCTGTAGCATTTTGAATAGCTACTGAAGCAGTGGTATGTGCTTAAGCCAGGTTCCTCTGATCCACACTGCTGATGAGGATACCAAAAATTGATATATGTAATTATTCTTGCATTCCCTCTTTTCATGTGAATCTCCTATATCACTCACCAAAGCCCTCAAAGTACACCAGGTCAGCCTCCAAGGTGCACTGAAATCCCAGGCGGGTTGGGCTGTCTCTATTTCATGCTATAAGCTCCCTGACAGCACTATGATATAGAACCCTGTTCACCCTCCAGAAACTGGAGATTTATTGCACAGCGTGTCCTTCCCATGCTAGGCTTAGTTCATGCTATTATATGCTGCATAGCAATCTGTCTGATGCCAGCATTTGAGTTCTGTAAGAAATACCAGTTAGCTATTTTTCCCTTTGTAGATCAGGGAAAATATTTTTGATGTCCTTCATTGTTGCTTTTGCAGTGCCTTGAAATCTTCTGAGTTTTGCAGATCCCTTCTACCCCAGGCTTTGGTGCAGTCCATGTAATCTGTTACTGCTTCCAAGCACCATTCCCTGTGAAGGACACACTATAGAAGAACTGGGTCTTTTGCCCCAGCACATAGTGTAGAAACCTCTTTCCTATGAGGACAGGCTGGTAGATCTGGGTCTGCTCAGCCTGGAGAAGAGAAAGCTCCAGGGAGGCCTTAGAGCACATTCCAGTACCTAGAGGGCCTGTAAGAAAGATGGGGAAAAATTTTGGTAAGGCCTGTTGTGATTGGACCAGGAGTAATAATTTTTATACTAAAAGAGGGGTGGTCTAAACTAGATGTAAGGAAAACATTTTTTACAATGAGGGGGATAAAACAAGGGAGCTTGTTGAGCAGAGAAGTGGCAGGTGCCCTATCTTTGGAAATATTCAAGGCCAGATTGGACATGGCTCTGAGAAACCTGATCTACTTGAAGTCCCTCCTCATTGCAGGGGGCGTTGGATTGGATGACCTTTACTGGTCCCTTCCAACCCAGATTATAAAGGGTTCATAACTTTAGTGTTGGACCTGGAGTCAGTGGATTAGGTTGCAGGGAAATGGGAGCTGTGGTTTTGAGAGATGCAAGCTCATTTCCAAGGTGTTGTACAGTTTACTTCATTTGTAAGAGTACTCTGTCCTGCTCCCTCGGCACCCTGGGCCTGTTAGGAAGAACATTGCCAGCAGGTTCCTTCGGCTCAGCACTAATGAGGCTGGGTCTGGAGTGCTGTGCTTCCCAGTACAAGACATTGGCGTACTGGGGCAAGAGTGAAGAGCCACAAAGATGATGAAGGGACTGGAGTGTGTGTCACGTGGGGAAAGGGTGAGAGAACTGGTACTGTTTAACCTGAAGACAGCAAGGCTCAAAGAGATGTAGATTAAATGGAGCCAGATTTTTCTCAGTAGTGCCCAGGGATAGGACAAGAGGCAATGGGTAGAAACTGACACACAGGAAATTCTATTTAAACCTGTGAAGAACACTTCTTTTACCGTGAAGCTGAGTGAGCACAGGAATGGGCAGTCCAGAAAGATTGTGGAGTGTCCATCCACTGAGATATCTGGACATGACTCCGAGTAACTTGCTGTAAGTGACTGTTTTGGGCAGAGGGTTTGGACTGGAGAGTCTTTAGAGGTCCTTCCAGTTTCAGTGATTGTCTGATGCTGTGATTCTGTTTTATCTGTTTCCAAGGTATAACAGGGACACTACAAGAGATGATGAAGGCTGTGAAGTGCTTGAATACTTCAGTAATAATGTGAAAAAATTACCTATAAAGCCAAGCTTTGAAAATATAGTTTTCCCTGGAGAATACTGAAGAAAGGCTGGTGATGTCTTCATGCCTAAATACATTGCTCTCTAAAGCCTGTTCAGTTTCAGGTGTTTTAATGCAGTCATTTGCTATTTGCTCAATTACAGAAATATAGTTCAGGCTTCCCAGGCACATTTAAGAGCTGTATCAGGAACTTAAAATGAGTCAGTGCTGTAACTAAGGGGTTTCCATCTTTGTTTTTGTCTTGTTTTAGCAGTCATGTTGCAGGCTGCACTGCCTAGATTCAATTCTGGTACAAAAGGAATTTATTCATTTATTTATTGTAAGAGGAAATTGACTTTGGTGTGTATGCTAAATAGCACAATAGAAATATTCCACAGTTGGAAAAACCTAATGTTAAGATGCATTGTTCCATTGTTTTTCTGTCATGGCATATTTAATCGTTGCCAAGCATTCTGGTACATTTTTGTAATGCCAAGGCAGATTCTCAGTGGAATGCAGTTTTTATCTATCATGTTAATGAATGGTTTAATAATACAGTAAGAAAGACTACTCACATAAAATGCTTTAATGATGGATGCCAGAACAGTTTCTAGAATGGATTTGTTTTAACAAAGGCAAATGTGCTTCCTCAGGCGTCTGTGGGATTGCTACTAATAAAAAGAAGAAATGTCATTAAACTGGTAACATCATGTGCCTACACTTTTATCACCCTTACTTTTTTCTTTTATTACATTTTACTAGATGTTTTTGGAACATAAATTGTAAAATATTTTTTTGTCACATTGATCAGTGGAGTTGAAGAACCAGTGTTCATTGCAGTGTTCCCCACAGGATGTTCTTCTTGTACCATGTCTTTAAGTATATCTAAGCCCGACACACACAGAAATTAGAACACTGCCACTCTGTCTATTAGATTGATGTTCCTTGGGAATAATCAATAGCCAATGATGATGCTATAAAAAATGCAATCAGTGTTCTGTATTTGAGAGAAGCAATTTTTTTCCTAAGCATTTTTTTTTTCCTTTGTTTAATTAGCAAGTGATGGCTGCATTTTAAACCTAGCAGGAATAAAGTCTCTAACAGGTAATTCAGATTATTACCCTAAAGTAGTAAACACCTAACCTTTATTACTCTGAAATACGAAATACCAAACCTTTATTCCTAGTGTTTCTGTAAAGATATAATTAGAAAAGTTGTTTTAATTTTTTTCTGGTATCAGGAACAGAAACAAGACAGGTATGGAAAGGAAAAGTCCTGAGTAAAAGTAGAAAAAGAAGAACAGAATTAAGCTCACAACAGATTTCTTTACAATACTGAAACTGTTTATATTATAAAATAGCAATTCTGGTTGAATGTTTTCTCCTGTAATATCATAGTAATCTCTAGTATCATATAGGAAATTGTTTTATTCAGCAGCCAATACCTGCAAAATTTGTATTGCTTTCAGAGGTAGAAAAAAAGTTGTAAATTACAAGTTTATTATATAAAAATATATCCATGCTTTTCATGTCTTGTGCATATCCTAGGTAATACACTGGGGAGACAGTCTTTCCTTCATGCATGAAGCTCTCATTTAGGAGCATAGTAAACCTCAAATTAAATTATTTATTCAGTCTCTGTGCTTTTGCTGCACTGGAACCATAGAGTTGCAAGCTTATGTTAAGTATATTTCAATTCAAGTTGGAAACTCTGCCAGTGGCCAGCACTTGGTGCATCAGATGGGAGAAGGAAACAAACAAACCAAAATCTGATTCTGTACTACTAACCACCTAGGGTAGAAATTTCATCTTCATTCTTGCTAAGATCATTATTAGATATGAAGCAAGTGACATAAGTGCTTCTGTTCCTAACATTTGTATCCTATTTTTGTCCAAAATGAATGTTTGGAAAGCTACTGCATGTAAAAAAATTATCTAATGTAGTATATACATATAGCATGTGTGCATATATCAGGTACACATATCAGTTAAATTTTTATTTGTGTATATATATATGTAGATATATCAAGTAATCAGAATATGATATCATTTTAGTCAGGCATAAGAGATTATTTGGAGAAATTTTCCAGATATTTAGTTTCTTTGATGAAAATAGCATTTAAAGGTCAATTGAAAATTGTTTGTATTCTTTTTCTGTGTTTTTTGCCTTGACAGCTGTACTCTAAAGCTTTGACAAGTTTCCAGGGAACTAATGTCTGCAAATGTGACTGATAATTGAGTAACACAATTTTATTTCCTAATGGTACTACTAAATCTAATTGGCATAATGCACTTTCCTGAAATCGTTGTGTCTTTAAAAAGTGAGTCTCCTTTTGTCAATTCTATAAAAAATATATAATTAGTGTTCATTATTGCACAAGTTCTTATTTGTTCTTTTTTCTACCCCTCTAGAAGGCTGGAAAAAGACATTTGCATACAGGTCCACATAACTGTTTGGAAAGGATTTAGATATCTAACACCAACCTTGCAATCAACATTATAAAGTTTTTTTTTTTTTTTTTTTTTAATACATTACTGGTGTATTTGTGCTTATGAACAAACTTAAAAGAGTCTGAATCATTTCAGGGCAAAGCCTCTCCAAACCTATTTATGCATAGTCTTGGGTAGCAGCCGTGAGACAGGTACTTGGACAGAAGGACCTTGTCACAGGCACTACCTTAAAATTGTTATGCAAGAAAATTACTGATAGCTATGCATTTTCTCTGGTGTTGTGTTCATCTTTCTGGTGTCCCTCTAGGTGTCAAAATTAAGATTCGAGTCTTCCTCAAGATGAATGGTGAGTCAGAACAAATCATCAGCGTCCTCAGCTCTCAGTTGGGCACAGTAATGGGGTGTCCCTCTTTCACTCCTGCAGTTTTCCTGTCACAATCACAACCTGCCTCCTTCTTTCTGCTTCCCAGCCACACAATGTGCCCTCCCCATTGCCCCACAGGTCCTGTTTGTCCCACAGTGTCTAGGTAGGGGTGCCAGCCTCCTGTCCTGGGTGCTCTCAGAGTGAAATCAGAGCAGGGGACACCACAGGCACATGGCCATTGAATGGTTGCTGACGCTGTTAAGAGCACCTCATGCCAAAGCAGGATACACACATCCTGGGACCCTGCACTGCCAGCTCTAAAGCACAAGCCTCTGGCCATTTGTTTGATGGCGAGCCCAAAGTTGCAATATGCTCATCCTGTTTTGATCAGTTTTTTCCATTTTTTGGTCATTGTCACAACTAAGACATGGATTGTTGGATCAACCTAGTACAGCTGCTTTTACTTGCCAATGCAAGACTCCTTCCACTTAGGGCTGAATATCAAAAGAAAGGAGTCATGCAGGAACAATCAGATCCAGAAAATTCACACCAGATCCTTTTGTTTCTCCATCCCTAGTCAATGGATATTTTACAGATCACTTCCAGTCACTCTTGAGTCTCTGCTAGTCTCCCCCCAGAAAAGTAATTTTTCTATAAAAAATTATTTTATTTCCTCAGAATGACAGCAAAATAAGTTTTCACTTCCTCTTTGCACAGAAAAGTCCAAGTATGTCTATAGTTAAGTTATAAGTTTAAGGCCCTATAATCCAAGGGGAAATAATCAGTGTTCTGCTGCACCGCTTAGAAGTACACCGGTCTATAGGGCCAGATGGGATCCTCCTAAGGGTACTGAGGGAGCTGGTGGAAGGGCTCAGACACTTTCCATCATTTACCAGCAGTCCTAGATGAGTGGGAAGGTCCCAGATGACTGGAGGTTAGAAAATGTGACACCCATCTACAAGAAGTGCCAGAAGGAGGATCTGGGGAACTACAGGCCTGTCAGCCTGACCCTGGTGCAGGAAAATGTCATGGAGCAGGTCATCTTGAGTGCCATCACATGGCATGTACAGGACAGCCAGGGGATCAGGCTCAGTCAGTGTGGATTTAGGAAAGGCCAGTCCTGCTTGACCAATGTGATCTCCTTCTATGGCAGGGTAGCCTGCTTAATGGATGAGGGAAAAGCTGTGGGTATTTTCTGCCTGAACATTGGTACTTTGACACCACTTCCCTCAGCATTTTCCTGGAGCAACTGGCTGCTCATGGCTTGGATGTGCACTCTTCACTGTGTAAAAAAATTGTCAGGATGGCCACTAGAGAGTGGTGGTAAATGGAGTTAAATCAGGTTGTCTGTCAGTCACTAGTGGTGTTCCCCAGGGCTGTGCTTAGGCCCAGACCTATAAAGACATTAAAATATCTTTACAAATTATTTAGATGAGGGGATTTGGTGCACCATCCATCAGTTCTCAGATGGCACCAAGCTGGGCTGATGGAGGGTGTCCAGAGAAGGGCAATAAGGCTGGTGAAGGGTCTGGAGCACAATCTGATAAAGAGTGGTGAAGGAGCTGGTGTTGTTTATCCTGGAGAAAAGGAGGTTTAGGGGTGACCTTGTTGTTCTTTACAACTCCCTGAAAGGAGGGTGTATGAGGTTGGGGTTGGCCTCTTCTCACAAGTAACAAGTGACAGGATGAGAGGAAAGTGCCTCAAGTTGCACCAGGGAAGGTTTAGGTTGCACATTAGGAAAAATTTATTCGCTGAAATATGAATGATCAGGTAATGGAAAAGGCTGCCCTGGGAAGCGCTGGAGTCACCAACCCTGGAGGTATTTAAAAGACATGTCTATGTGGCTTTTAGGGACATGGTTTTGTATTAGGCTTAGCAGTGCTGGGTTAACAGTTGGATTCAATGATCTATAAGGTCTTTCTCCAACCTAAAATATTCCATGATTTTATGACTACTTCTGCAAAGCCTCAAGCCAACTCTGCCTCAGGTTAGAAGTGTGGGATCCACATTACATCTTTAGTCAACAGTCATAATTTTTTATACTCAAACAAATTCCCTCAGAAATCAATTGATTGAAAGCTTTGGAATTTGCAATAGTTGCAATAAAAATTTTGGTTACTAAATAAGCCTCCAGGCCATCCACAGTGCTTTCAAAAAGGATGTGTCTTTCCTCACAATTTTAAAATTGCAGAATTCTATTCTATGGTACAGAGGGGCATATGTCAAAACAAGACTACAGCCTGCCAAACTACTTCATGAGTAAAACTTTCAGAACATTAAATTTTACTAGTGCAAGAAATTGGAGAAGGTAGGAAAGGGGCATCTGCCTCCTTCAATGTGCAAGACGAGTCACCAGATCATAGTAAAAGATGCTTCTGCCAGGCCTCATTCAAAATTGTCAGTGCTCCAACTTTGCTCCTGTTTAGTGTCTTTTGTCATTTTGTTTTTATTCAATCAGCACAGTATGTTGAATTGTCTAGGTGCAGAGAGATCTATAGCCACATGTCCACTACCGTTCCTGCAGGCCTCCGAGGATTCTAAGCCATAAACAACATAATGCTGCTTTGATACTATGCTTTAACTTCAGTAGATTGCTACATTTTTCTCCAATCTTTGCTATCCTTGTTTAAAATCAAATTTAAATTAAAAGTGAGGGAAAAGAATAGCCCAACTTTTTAGTTATTCCTGGACTGTTGTCCAGAGTTATGCTGTCAGACTCAGATCAGTAATCACATCTGACAACTTCAAGTAAAGGTTTATTCTTGACTAAGGGGAAATAAAATAAAAGTTGGTGTAGACGAAGTTTATTTGTAGAATGACCATTTTTCTCTATTACCTCATATAGAGGTGTCACAGAGATAGACTGCATAGAAGACTCTGAAGATACTAAAAAGTCCACAAAGTGACAAAGTGCTTATTTATAGATAGTTGAAATGTTTCCCAGAGGTCTATCTTAACTGCAGCACCCTTTTTATTCCCAGTGTAAACAGACTCTGATTTTAAAGGTAGAAGCCACTAATATGTTTAAGTGATCTTGACTTCTCACAGCAGAAAACTTCTCTTTTTCATTTTTTTTTAAATTTTGTTTTTATCAGCCAACAAATACATTTCATTTTCACCACACAGTGTGGGCAGAAAAAGGCTCGGGGCACAGGTGCACCTGGAAGAAAGGACAGAATTTTGCTTTAGTAATTAAAATTGTATACTATATTTAACAGTACTGACTAAAGCTCAGCAGTGAACTCCCATGCAGATAAAACTCTTTTGTTCTGTCTAGACAATTTCCCAGTCTACAAGGGATGTAGAGAAATTAAAGTAGAATTTGAAGTGGTCTTTAGATTTTTTCGAACAGTTAAAATGTAAATTTTCTATAATAATATTCCAACAAGTCCTGCATTTTGCTAACTACAACACATGGGAATGCTACAATTACTATAGCTCCCACTATTCAAGTGTTTTAGCAGTTGAAAAATAAAAATAGTAATCCATACTCCCCAAGGGGATGGTTTTGCAATGAAGAGTAGTAGTTAGGTTAAAGAGATGGTTAATGCATCTCTGGAATCAACACTTTCCTAAATGTTTTGAAACAGCAAACACGGATACATTTCTTTTAACTGATCTTTATGTTTGCTGAAAGTGGTGCCTTGTGAAGGCTGACCTAGAACAGAGGCTAGACAGAGCTAAAGAATAAAGTAGGTGTTTATTAGAAGACCTCAATGGAACCACCTTGCGCAGCCCAAGAGCCCAGCCAGGGCTACACCCAAGATGAACCCAAAAGGGTCACAAAATGGATGACCAGTCACGGGGTCTCACAATTTTATAAGTTCTGGTCCATTTGCATCTTGGAGTTAATCGTCCAATTACAGCTTTAGGTTATGAAGTCTCATCCTTCTTGTTTTTCTCTCTTCAGTCCACCATTGCTTCTGCTCTTGGGCCTGAGATTTGGATCATTTGTCCTTGGTCCCCAGCTAGAGAAGGAATTGTTTTGTCTAGCTGTTCTGTGAAGAGAGCTTATTATCCCCTAACATGAAGCTCAGAAGTACACTCTAAAGTACAGAATCTGAAAAATATAAAAGCTAAAACCTGAGGCATCAAAAGCCATATATATTTTTATTTTTGTTGAAAGCATTTTAAAGTTTTTCTGTAGTATTTGATGTTTGTATAAACATTAATGTTTAAAATCTCTTCCTCATTTCCAATGCATCTACATAAAACCTTTTTTAGAGCAAGTCCAATCTGTGAAATTTCCTGCTTTTTCCATTGAACATGGTGAGAACCAGCTACTCTTATGGGGCACTCTGCTCGGTAACTGAGAAAAGCAGTTCCTATACCAGGAAGCAGGCAAGAATTCTTTCTTCTTTTGAGATTATTTAAAAAACAATTTATTTTTCAATCACATGCAGGCACTCAAGTTAGAGTGAGGCTCCACTTTAAGGGAAGGCTTATGAAGCAGAAATAGATCCTACATCCTAAAAATATTTCTAGGCTAATGCTTTAGCCACATTGAGATTTATGCTTCTACTTTAGGAGGGCCTTAATGTCATGCAGATGGAGGAGTTCTTGCAGGATTGGACAAAGCTAAGATTAATGCCAAAAAAACTCATCATGATCAACAGAAAGGTGGGGAAGACAGGCAGAACAAAACTGTAATCATGTACATCATGAGAAGTAAAATGACTGATGTTTATTTTCATTTTAATTGAAAAATACCAGATATAACCTATAGAAAATGCTACAATAAGGAAAAATAAAACATTATTAATGAAAGGCATATTTCTGCTGTGAGTTTTATCAAAAGTTGTTACAAACACCTGTCTTTCCTCTAACATCATTAATATTTTTGGTTTTATTTTTTTGAGTCCTGGCAGGTACACAAAGCAAATCACAACCACACTGAAACTTTATCCATTCAGGAAACCTCTTGCAAAGCATATGACATTGGAGGTGCCCCAGCTAAAAGGCAGCCAGTTCAATGATTGCAGCACGTTCCAATATTTGAGGCACTCGAACTGGAAATAAACAAGGTGCTGATTCTCCATCTAAAGAACAGACTCACATCAGGAGAAAACACTTGTGTTGATAAGGTCTCACTTTTGCTTACCTGTGGTAGAAAAAATTGAATTCAGTCTGGAGCTGATGCTGGAGGTCTATTGGAATGATGAGAAAAGGAGAGTCTAACACACAAAAGATTATTCAGACCCTTCTTAGGAAAAGGAGCATGAATGTTGTCTAAAGACTACAGGGTTCAGCATACATTATCAGGAGGAAAAAAAGGACTACTTAAAATATTGGACATGTAGGAGAGATATTCCCTGGAGCACTTGACTAGGATTCAAAAGACTTAGCTTGAACTGCATCCTAGCACAATCTGGACAGTGACCTGCGTTTTTTTTTCTGCCCAAGCAGGTAGTCAAATCAGTAGGTTAGAGGCATGTTTATTCTCTCTCCAGTAGTTTCACATGACGTAGAGCTACTGTAACAGAAGAAACAGAATCTCCTTCACAATATTGTAAACCAGAATGCTGCAGCCTGGTGTCTTCCAAATTGTGATATTCCCCAAAAATATGAATGCTCCATCTTCTTCCCAAGGAAAAGGTGCAAAATGCTGCTGCAGCAAAATATATTCTTTTACACAGCCCTCATCTCCAATGCAACACACTTTGTTTTAGTAAGGCTTGTACTTCTTTTGGGATTTCTGAAGCCAGATGGTCAAAACATTTTCCTTCATAAGAGGTATATCAAGAGAAAGCTGAACTGTAAGATGCCTTTTTTTTCCCCTTCCTTTTTTGTTAGGTAAACTTTCTGCCTGGCAGAGCCAGCCTGCTGTCTTCTGTGGATTCTTTAGGCATGTATCTCTCTGTCTCCATGGTTTATACAGAGAAACCAAGCCTGAAAATAACTTCTGCATTCTGCCTCATTGATGGTTTCATGACAAGTGTGCAAGATTTAAGAGTATGAGAAAAAGATTGTGACAGGCAGATGTTAGTGGAAATTCCTTCAGGCTCTACTGGAAGGTCCTCTGATGACAGAAATGTAGCCTAGTTTAAAAAATTTCTAGAATTCGTGGTATAAATTATATAAAGCTTTGGTTTTCCTTGCTTACATAAATCTACCTGGAAATCTTGCAGTCCAATTGAGTTTATTGTGCAGAATAAATCTTTATTCTATTTTACAATCCCTTATATTTTAAGCATATATATCTTGTAAATTCAGTGCATGATTTTTAATGCATCAGTGTTCAGATGACTAGAGGCCAAGATGTTCTGATCTCAGTATAAACTTTTCATTATTTTGTCACAAAAAACTTGTTAATCTGAAGACACTGAATACAGTAACACTAACTTTGCCTTGATTCTTTTTTTACTCCCATGTCCCATTTTTCCAAAACCCACATCAAAGTTATAAAAAATTGAAAAGTAGAACTATTAATGAGTCTCAGCCATCATGATGGGGTTTTTTTCTTTTCTATTTATCAAAGAACCACACTTTTTTTTTCTTTTTCAGCATAGCACAGTTCCTTAAGGCATCTAATCATAAAAATGTTGGCTCCAATCAAGAAAAGGGAATGAAATGTTTAGCCCATCCTGAGTCAAAACCTATTGAAAAATCCCCACCAAAAACACAGTCTAATGCTGCATTCTTTGACCACACTTTCTTTCTGAGCAGTGAGCCTGTAGAGTTATCATTTCCAGCCAGATCTCACAATTCCCAGAAGATGGCTGCAGGAACTGGTGAGCAGCTAAAATGAGCATCAAAGATAAAATTACTAACACTATAGTTGAAATGATGTGTGAAAAACTGGAATAAAAAAAGGTAATTAACTTTGAGACTACTGCCAGAGCAAAGGCTTCATAACGAGCTGTGCAGATTATTCAGAATTGGGGGATTTATTTTTGTTTCTAAAATAGAATGCAGATTACCTTTTAAGTGTCTTCTTTTTACAGTCTTGTTTGTGAGTAATCCCATGAACAGCTGTTTAGCCCAACACTTTGAGCAAAGAGCCCAAATGACTGACCTGATGTAACCTCTCTGCAGCTACTACGGCTCATCTAGACTGCGATCAGAGACTCCCGCTGCAATGCAGCCACTGCCGTTAATTAATAGAGTATTTTCTCTCCCCAGTTTTAGGACTTCAGTGAAAAAAAATATAGTGAATAGCCAGGCTGCTGCCAAAAGTAAAAAAAGTTCTTGCTTCATAAAAGGACAAACAGGAATTGATTCATTATGCCTGAGATGTGCAGAACAATATTGCAAATTAAACACAAAGGATTTTACTATATGGTATTTCACATGCATTTGACTCTTACTTTTACACACCTACAACCTTTGTTTGACTCAGGTTGGGATAAACCTTTGGGTGTTGCAATTGTGTCCTTACAGTTAAGCCAGTCTTCTAGATGCTGGATTGTAAGGACATAGGCAGTAGCTGCACATGTATATGTCAGAATTAATTCTGCTTTTACTGTCCAAGTCAAGCTGGAATTTGAGAGCTGATCCAGTTTGTACTATTACCACATGTCTTCTTTTTACAGTCTTGTTTGTGAGTAATCCCATGAACAGCTGTTTAGCCCAACACTTTGAGCAAAGAGCCCAAATGACTGACCTGATGTAACCTCTCTGCAGCTACTACGGCTCATCTAGACTGCGATCAGAGACTCCCGCTGCAATGCAGCCACTGCCGTTAATTAATAGAGTATTTTCTCTCCCCAGTTTTAGGACTTCAGTGAAAAAAAATATAGTGAATAGCCAGGCTGCTGCCAAAAGTAAAAAAAGTTCTTGCTTCATAAAAGGACAAACAGGAATTGATTCATTATGCCTGAGATGTGCAGAACAATATTGCAAATTAAACACAAAGGATTTTACTATATGGTATTTCACATGCATTTGACTCTTACTTTTACACACCTACAACCTTTGTTTGACTCAGGTTGGGATAAACCTTTGGGTGTTGCAATTGTGTCCTTACAGTTAAGCCAGTCTTCTAGATGCTGGATTGTAAGGACATAGGCAGTAGCTGCACATGTATATGTCAGAATTAATTCTGCTTTTACTGTCCAAGTCAAGCTGGAATTTGAGAGCTGATCCAGTTTGTACTATTACCACACCACATTATTAGATTCATTGATATCAGGATGTAACAACAAATTCAGGCTTCTGAAAAGAAGCAAGTTTTAGTCTATTTATGTTACAGGCAAAGGCTTTTGAAGTGTACCAATTTCTGCCACTAAGGTAAATAGGGTATGAATATATAGACAAAGACAGACATTTTTTAGATGGATCTGCCCAGCTGTTGATCATCTTAGCAGTGTTTATAGTTGCTCAAGAGACATGAACAATTATCATGTGAAGACACAGCTCCCTCAGAATCCTCTTCACCTTCTGCATGTGTGTGTACTGAGCTCTCAGTCATTGCTGCATGATCTGGTTTTTGTGTATGGAAAGTTGGTAGAGAAGTCTGACTTGAGTGTCATGTAATTTCCCCTGACATGCAAAGGCCAAAATGAGAATGATGTGACACTTGTATTAATAAGGACTGGGATAAAAATATTCTGGTTTTGCAGTTATTCAACCTTCTGCCCCACTCTTCTCCTGAGTGAGTGAATGAGTGAGTGAGTGAGTGAGTGAGTGAGTGAGTGAGTGAGTAAATGAGTGAGTGAGTGATTTTAAGGAGTTTACAAACAGCTCCATTTAGCTGAGGACCTGATCCATGAAACAGGTTTCTGAATTAGCCCAGGCTAAGAAAGAACAGATGAAAGATGAATGGATGGAACAGAACAGTTATGAAATTCTTATTTTCCTTAATTGACTTAATAATAGGTAATGACTTCCCAGTCTGTTCCTGAACCATTTAGTAGTGTAAATATGATGGCATATGTCTAGTTAATCAGTAATTATCTTAATATTAATTACAGTTTGTGAAATGTAGTGAAAACCCTCAGTGTGTTGTGTTGAAGAAACAAGGCTAAGCCACTTTTTGAGTTTGAAGTTTCATTTATTTCCTTATGTATTTGACATAGTATTTTCAGGCTAGGCATATAAAATAAAAAATAATAGCACAGATTGATATGGCTCATCCAGCATAGCAAAGCCCACAGTATAACCAAATTTTGACACTAAATACATAATATCCTAGTGATAGCCACAATTGGTGTAGAAACAAAGCAAAAAAAAGGAAAAGTGTCTTGCCAGATGTCATGGTTTGAGCCTGGCAAAATGCCAGTGCCCCCCATGAAAATACTTACTCTCTGGTACTTGCTGTGAGATGTGCCTAGGAATAAGCAAAGCAGTCCTCTACTTAAAACTATAGAAAGCAGAACTTTATTAACTACACACTACATAGGTATAGGAAAGAAAAGAAAAGACAATCTCAAGGAAAATGAAAACTCTACAGAATACAGCTCCTCCTCCTCCCCCCACCAAATTCCCAATACAATTACATCTTTCGGTCCAGCAGAAACCACCCTTACAAATACTCAATCATCAATTCCTTAAGAGGAGGAGTCCTTCTTGTATGCCCTGGGCTTTTGGTCACATATCACCACCCAGATTGGAGATCGTGACCCCTTCCTCCCATTTCAGTGCTCTCACCACTGAACATGGACCAGAGCTACTTTGAGGGTTGTCTTTTTAAGGATTCCATCGTCCCACTCCAAAACAAAGGCACAGTCTCCATTTTGGGACATCTGTCCCCCCATTATTTCACCTCCTGGGCCGGGAGGCTCCCACACTGCCCTCTTAACTCTGGAAGACGGTGGCTCCCCCTGAAAATAGTCTCTGTATTCAGGAACAGTCCATGGCTCTACAAAAAGCGTCCAGCAAAGAATGCCACTCCACATCTCTTCCACTCTAGGTTCTTCTCACAGTCTCTCCCCTGCTTGGTCCTTTAAAAAAACTTGCTTAAATCCTTCTTCATCTCCTCTCCCGGAAGGGTCAGTACTCTGCAAAAGCTTTCATTGTCCAAGAAAAGGGTTAAAACTCCACAGCTCACAACCCACAAGCAGCCGGACTCCTTCTGGTTCAACCCCCCTCCTCTCCACAGGCCGGGCAGGCTGGCAGCCCACGATATCGAGCTTCAAGGCCAAAGCTCAGTCTCAGGCAGTGAGCCTCTCTGTCTCCCCAGGGGAGGGGGGGCTGCCCAGTAGCTCTCAGTCTCTCTCTCTCCTCCACCCTTCCACCCTGGGTGTCTCTCCCGGTGTCTCTCTCTCTCCTCCACCCTGGGGGGAACCAGGCCAGGCCTACCCCCATTTCGATCCAGGCCCGGGCCTACCACATGGCTGCCCCTCCCCCTGCCCAGCCGGGACAGCTGGAGCAGGGGGAGAGGTCCTTCCTCTTCCACGCCGAAGTCCCAAGAGGGCTTCCCAGGGGCAGAGCTCTGCTTTTAACCCCTGTGTGTTCTCAGAGGCGTATCCAACTCTCAGTGGTCAAAACAGGTGTCAATCGCAAATCTACATCTTCAATTGGACTGACACACTCACTCCCAGAAACCCACTTCTCTCAAACCAGGACACCAGAGAAGGAAGGAACACAGAGTAATTACTAACTTGTTTACTTACTGCATCTAAATGGTTTTTGTTTTCAGCCTTGATCAGTTATTAAGAAAAATCAAGTACACATTTAACAATTCATTCATATGGAAATTAAGTTTTTTTGTAATGTATCATTAGTTGGATATTTAATATGTTGTACATACATGAGGTTGAAGGCTGATACGTATGTGCTAGAAGAACAAAACAGATATTAACACTTTCTAGAATCACTCCCATGTGTCAAAATCATAAAAAGACAAAGTTGAAGTACTCTGTAAGCTAAAATAATTTATTTTAAAGCTAAAGTAATACTTGGAAGATAAAAATATTATACTGCAATGACAAAGTCTTCTTTTCTGATAAGAACTCTTTTGAGGGAATAGTTTGTCATAGGAGATACCAGCCACTTCAACAGCACTGTGCTGACTGCTTCCTTATTTCAGATGAAATAAGTCACTGAGGTCTGACCAAGCCAGCCTGCACTCTCAGGACTTGAAAGGATGAAATGTGCTGTTTAGCTGGTGTAGCCCCTGGCATTTACAGTTTTTGCAATCAACAAAGGCTGCTTCTGCCAAAAAGATTACTTTCTGTAGCCTAGCTAATGCCTGGGAGCCTGTGTAGAGCAATCTACATCCTGCAGTACACACACAAGTCGTGACTGCAATAACCCAGAGAAACCCTCTAGCACTCATGACTTAGTGAAATCTTGTTTCAAGCTAATCTGCAACCAGAATGAGATCATCATTTTCACTCTCAGATGCCCTGTTCCTGATAGAGAATGCTAGGGACCAGACGTACACAGCTGAGGCAGCTTCAGGCCAATGTGCAAAACTCTCTTCTGCAGAGAATGCCTGTAATGAGAATTTAGAGACTTGTTGGACTTTCTGCTTGGAGGGATATGTTCTCTTGAAAGAATTAATTCCTTCCTTTTCAAACACTGAAGCCTCTATAATGAAGTAATCATCAGAGCTGTAAGTCAAAGTGACAGATGGTCAGTTATGACCCTATAAGTGATATATTCAAGGATATCAATGAGTGGGTCTTATTAAATGTAAAACTTAGAAACTGAAAAATTCCCATTGAGTTGATCTATTTGCTGTGGTTTTCAGAGGTTTCAAACTGGAAATCCTACTCTGCTCTTTTGAGACCCCACCTGGAGTGCTATATCCAGCCCTGGTTGCCCAATATAAGAGGGACATGGACCTCCTGGAGCAAGTCCAAAGACAGGACACAAAGATGATCAGGGGGCTGGAGCACCTCTCCTATGAAGACAGGCTGAGAGAGCTAGGGTTGTTCTACCTGGAGAAGTTCCAGAGAGAACTTTGAGCACCTTCCAGTTCCTAAAAGGGCCTACAGGAAAGCTGGAGAGGGACATTTGACAAGGGCAATTTTTCTGGTCTGACTATTAAGAGATGCCTCTGCAAGGTTAAAGTGCAAACAAGATCATATATCAAAGTCAATAATATGGATTCTACTCAACAATGAATGTGAAGAGAGATAGAAAGACATAGGAAAGGGAGTTGGGAGAGAAAGAGTCAGAGATACAAAATAAGCAGAAAAGTATCACAACCCCATGGATCCAGGCGATATTCTGTTGGTCTTTCTTCTTCTGCCCTTCTCAGTGGTGGGGGTCCCCAGGTCGCTCTTCTGAGTATCACCTTCATACAGTCCAAGTTTGATATCCATAGGGTGTAGATGCCATGCCCATAACTTGGCATGACATGTCTATAAGCAGTTGCTTCCTTTGCCACAGTCTGTCGCAGTGAGAATTTTTTCTGGATGCATTAACTAGGAGGTGATAAGCAAAGCTCACCTCTGCTAGGCCTGGAATCGGTGCCTTCTTGTTGCACTTTTCTCTCCTCTGTGCTTATCAGAAGTTCCTGCTGTGGTGGTTTATCCTGTAGCAAATTCCTTCTGCAGCCTTGATAATGTTTAAAGGCAGTTGTGAACTTTAAGTGTCTTACAGCATGTAGTGACAGGACACGTGGCAATGGCTTCAAACAGAAAGAGTGCTGGTTTCTATTAGATTAGATTTTAGGAAGAAATTTTTTTGCCACAAGGGTGGTGAGACACTGAAAGAAGTGGCCAGAGAAATTGTGGATGTCCCATCCCTGGAGGTATTTAAAGGCAGATTGCTTGGGACTCTGAGTAACCTGGTCTAGTGGTAGATTTCCTGCCCACAGCAGTAGAGCTTGAACTAGGTGTTCTTTTAAGGTCCCTTCAAACCCAAATCATTCTATGATTATGTTTAAAAATGCCTTCTTACACAGTACATTCCACCTCATCATAACTGAGGAACTGTCTTGTGATTCTGGAAGCTACAGTATTTGAGGACGTTCAGCTGTGGCACAGGGTCTTTCAAGAGCATCAGATTGTAGGATTGAGGTTTTACTGATCTGTCACTGATCAGAAAGATTTGAGCAGCAGTGCAAATGATATCAGAAAAATCTCATGTTCTTTGCTAGGGTACTGAGATTTTATTTTTGTGCTCATTGCTTAGAGGCCACATTTTTAGCACTTTTTGATTTGCCTGGATTTTGTCTTGCTACACAAATCTTTGCTGACAAACTCTGGGGAATTCTCTTGGAGAAAAGATCTACCTAGCAAAAAGCCATCAGACCCTTGTTGCATTTTAACTGTGAGTTTATATCCTTGTGCCAACAGTTTTATTTAGTAGGCATTCATATATGAAGGTCTCAAAGTAACTTAAGAGTAAACATAAGAGAAACATAAAGAAAAATAAAAACCTAAGAGAATAAATCTAAGAGAATGTGCCTACCAAATCAGACAAACCCATTGTAAGGAAAGAAAATATTTTTATCCCTTTAGCTAGAAAACTCCCCCTCCTCTTTCTCTTTTTTGGTGTGTGTCAATCTTTCTTTTGTAGTTTAGGAATGGTATTCCCTAATTTAATATTCCCGCCAAAACACTCCAAACCATGCACTGCTTGCTCACTTCCCCTTGCCCTGCCCCATTCTCCTTCCCACTGAGGCAGGATGGAGAGGAGAATTAGAGGCACAAAAGGTAAAGATCACAGGTTGAGGTAAGAACAATTTATTGGAAACAGGGATGAGATAAGAAAGCAAACGGTATCAGCTACAACATCCATAACAAGTGTACAGGATAGGCAAATGATTCACACACGGCTGCTTGGAAACTGCGGTACCCAACCACTCCCTTTGCCACCCTTGACCCATTACACTTCCCCTGGCCTGGCTCTGTGGCTTCCAGAGAAAGAACAAGCTTTTGTTCCATCCAGAGGTTTGTTCTGACTCAGCCTGCAGCAGCCAGGGCAAGGCTGTGGGGTAATGTAAGGCATGTTACGTAGTAAACCACAAACACAGCAGATGTCAACGGCCAAAGCCACTCACTTCCTTCACTTGTCTCTCTGTTGGTTGTGTAGGTCTTTGCACAAGAAATGGCATTCATTAATAGATTCATAGATTCTTTTAGGTTGGAAAAGTCCAAACAATATTTTGGCACAGCCAATTCCACCATTCCAAGCACTTCCACCAAATGTCACATAAAAACATCTTTTAAATGCATCCAGGGATAGTGGCCACCACTTCCTTGGGCAGTGTGGTCCAGTACTAATAAATACTACGTGTCTGTTAGAAATAGTGATTCTAGGAACAAAGGACACCTATGCTAACTCATCTGCAACAGAGACTTCACTCACAGAAAAAGAAAGGACCAGATGATCAAGCAAACTGCACATAAGCATCTAGAAGATAAAGAAGTGACACATCCAAAATGGACTTCTTAATCCATCCAGAATTACAAATTTGTGTATATGGAGGAAGCATCAGAGTTCTTATATCTTGTGTTTCAATAGGCATTGCCTTCTATTAAGTTAAAGAAACTTGAACTACTACATGAATTAATTTTATGGAGGGGAAAGAATGTCTAGAAAATAAGACACTGTTGGAATGGGGGATATGCAAAGCAGCATTCTAGTAAGAGTTGATCTGTGTACAGTGTTTCATAAAATTTTCATGATTAACCTGAGTCAGGAAGTTTGGGGACAGAAAGTGGGACAGGGGAAGCAACAGAGGGGAAAGCATGATTACTGAATCTGCAGATGATGTCAGACTAGGAAGGACCTTAGAGAACAAGCTTAGGATCCTGGATAATTTTATTGAATTGGATGAATATTCTTCAAAGAAGGCTGCTTACCATTAGGAATAATCAGGAACAGTCCTTTATGTTAACATAGCAAGAGTAAGAATTGGCAAGAAATCCTTCTGTGGGGAAAAGAATTATAGTGAAGGATATGAGTCAGCAATGCCATGTTATTGCTAAAAAAAAAAAAAAAGCAACCCTAAATCCTCTATACTGAAAGATAATTTATATTTTTATATCTCTATATATGGTTAGAGAAAGAAGGGATTATATCTTAAAAGACTGAATTCCACTGCAGTCAGCATTGCCAGGGTCTCAGCAGGACGTCTATGTCCACTTTTGATGACATGCTTCAAAAAGGCTGAGCAAAAAGGCATTGCAGAGAGAACAATGAGAGCACTATAAAATATCACCTACAGGGAAAAGTTAAGTCAACTGAGGCTATTTAATCTAGAGAGGAAAATGTCAAGGAGAGACATAATAACAGTCTTTGGATGTTTAAAGACATTGCTGCTAAAAGCAAGTGAATAAGCTCTTCTCTATGTCTGTAATTCGCAGGGGGATAAAGTAATAGGCTTAAACTCAGGAGGAAAGATTCAGGTTCGACATCTGGATATCAGGCATACTACATGTTCCCACTGAAAGAAGAAAATTTAAGACAATGAAGCTTGATTTATCTCAGCAAGGTGACTGCACATAACAGGGACTCAGGGAATGATCAAAACTTTCCCGACGATTACTGAATTTGATGCTACTCCAAGCTGTGATGTGGAGAGAAGAAAGGTGAAGAGTATGGTGTAAATAACATTGCAGAAGAAAGATTAAAGAGGAGAATTAGGAGAAAGTAGGTGAAAGGAAGCAAAGGGTAATAAATTAGGTGGTGAGGGGAAAGTAAGGATGCACTGAGAAGGTAAAAGGTGAGGATGGGGGTGAGAAAGAGAGAATCTTGCACAGAAGATCCAGTCCTAGGTGGATCCACTTAGAGATCTGGGCTAGTGACATAGAAAAGTGGTCCAAAATGTTTATTGCCTCCCAGATTTTTCTAGATAGCAGTGCTTTCCAAACACTTCCACAAAGCCCTCTGTTTTCATTCTTCTCTGCTCAGGAGTAACTGTAAAACCACCTGGCAGTTTCATCACTTTCTTCTTCCTAGTTTTCTCACAGCAGTTCATTGCACAGCCCCAAGATTTCTCAGTCAGTGTTCTCAGAGGCTGACACTTTGGCAAAACCCACCCTTTCTGTGCTTGACTTTGGGTACCAGGAACTAATTACTTTGGAAAGTAACTTTAGTAACGAGCATCATGTAGGAATTCTCCAGTAGGAGTCTGGGGGATAAAGTACATTTCTCCATGGCACCATTCTGCTGGCTCATACCTTCTTTTTATTCCTGCAGGCTCCTTCTTTACTCACCCCATACTTCCCAAAGGCTGCAACATGGGAATCAAGGGAGCTGTAGGAAACAATGTAATTTGATGCTTGACTACCTCTTCCATCTGCAGCCTTCAGACATTGCACAGCAACCAAAGCCCAGGAGTTAGGCATCCAAATAATACTTTTGAGGGCCTGGCAGTAACACACTGGTATCTTTTACTGTTCCTGTAGTATAAACATAAAATAATCGTCATAAACCTACAAAGCATAGCTAACACTGCTTGAAATAAGGATGTGTAAACAGCACAGAGATGGTTGCCCCTTTTGGGCAGGTAGTTATATGCTCCCACTTTTTCTGTGGCAATGGAAGGGAATCGCTAGCCATGATGATTTATTTGTGAATGCTAGTGTCAGTGACAAAATAACAGGGAGGAGAACCATCAAACAGCACACAAGAGGGAAAAATGTCTGAGCAATTTGCTTCCCATGGCACAAAGTGTACTGTTGCATCTTTAAACAGCCAAATATTTAAGATCACACAAAGGAGGCATTTAGAATTGGAAAAAAAACCCCAAGTTCATTTAAAAAATGTGTTTCCCCATTAATGTTTTCAGCCACATGTCTGTAAATCATTTATCAGCTAATTCTCTGCAGGTGCATTGCCTTGGAAGTATAACTTTTCCCCCTCTCAGCAACGCTGCTTAATTTGATGAAAAGTGTTGTCATGATGAGCTTCAATAATTTTCCCCTAGCCAATAATTCATTGAATTACAGACAGACCGGTGCAACTTTATGAAATTAGAAAGAGCCCCCAACAAATTCTTCTGTGAGAGAAGGAACTGAACACTTTGGTGTTTAATTGCCTGAGAAAGGGGTAAGATGGCTGTGACACCAATTTAAACAAGTCACAGACCTGCTGCAGTTCTTGGGAGGTGGGGGAGTGTTGCTGTAAGCAAGTGTTTTTCACCATCTTAGTAAAAAAGTTATACATTAAATATTCAGAAGGCTCCAGTTTTTTTCAAGCCTTCTTCATCGTGCCTTTTTTCCCTTTAGGGAATGTTTTCTAACTGGGTTATAATTAGGATCAGTATATATTTTTAAATGTAGGTTGTTTGGATTGGCAGCAACATTCATAGGGAAAAAAATCCTGATGACATTAAGATCTGTCAAGCTGAAAAGAAAGTCATGAACAAAAACCAAACAAAGTAAAAAGGTCAAACTAATAGCAAACAAGTAGTCTCCAAATCTTGTGTGCAATAATGTTCTCAAAGTCTGAACACAAAGCTCCATTTCTGTCATTTCTGCACTTTTTGGCCTGCTATATCCTCACTTTTAAAATTATTTCCTAATCACAAAGGAAGAGAAAATTAAACTGGACAACCCTTAGCTCCCAGGAACTGTGCCTCTCACCACATCCTGGACTGACACTGAAGAGCATCCCTAGTGTACAAAGAAATTGTTCTAATGAACTTATTTTCTCCCCCACTCAGACATAAAAGATACTTTTCCTGAAGTGAAGTTGCTATTAGAAGGTGCCATTGAAGTAAAGCAGCAGCAGGCAGCTGGTGGTCATTATTTCTGGATTCTATTGAAACAAGAGGGAATTATTTTCTTGTTTTGAACAACAGGCAAAATTCAGAATTTGAAAATAAATTTCAGAAGTCTTACAGTATAAGTCTATGCTCCCACTTTCACTTCATTCAGAAGGTTCTCTCTCCTTTCATTTCTCTCCTAGAGAACAAACACTATTTTGATAAGGTTTCCTCACACAGGAATTTTGAAATCTCAGCTCACAGCCCTCCTTCACTTTTTCAGAAGGAATTTTTGAAACAGATGAAAGTTCTAGAAATCATTTGTTGGATGTCCCAGGGTATTTCCTTCATATCAGAAAATGGGCAGTCTCCAGTGAGAACAAAATGTGTCTTGGTTTCAACAGAATCATTAATTGGGCATCATCCAATGCTAACTTTTCTTTTTTTCCTTATGTTTTAACAATGATTTGTGTTTGCTTTATGCAGATTCAACAATCCTTAAAAAACAAGCTATTTCTTCTACCCTTCCCTGCAATAGAGCACCGTGCTCCATGACTCGAGGCTCATTGCACAGAGGTGGAAAGAGCAGATTTTGAAATCCCTCAACCACACTGCTTTTCATGTAATTAGACAGATTTTTATAGGCAAGACTGTTCTTGAGGAAATAAATGTGAAATAACAGTACAGCAGCAACAAAATTCTTGGAAGGATGGCTAAGGGGGCTATCCTGCATAACTGGCTACTTAAAAGATGGGAAGCTGAGCAGTGTTGCAAGACTGGACAGTGGTACTGGCCAGGAGAGTGCAGTGCTTCTACATGCAATTAGGAAGAGAAAAGTAGGGAATGGATGAAGTGTCCTCAAATTCTGGGCCCTCTTGCTTTCCTTGGTCCTGCCAGAGGTTTCCCTGGGTAAAGCATCGAAGAACTCCACCATTTCTCCTGGGTGTTCTGAAAGCTGGTGACAAGGCTGTGCCCTCAGTATGGCTTCACTATCCCTGCAGTGCACACTGGGGCCTGCAGTTCCTATGACTGGATCAAGGTGTTTGGAATTACACAATTGCAGCTAACGCAAAAGAGCTTTCTGAAGTGTGGAGGTATGGATTGCTTATGTACTGCCTTAGAGCAGCAGGCCAGCTTGCACTCCATGTGCTTCTCTTTAGAGAACAAAAAAGGCATATCAGGATGGCTTCAGATCACTAAGCCAGTGTTGGAATTGAGTCAGTCATTTCTGTGCATATTTGATTCTGTTATCTCACAGTTCTTTTAGATTTTGTCACTTTTTAACCTGTATTATATGGTTGGTTGCCTGCATTGTCTTTTGTTATATATCATGTAGATGCTGAATCCTGTGTTACATAGTTGTTCTGCTGTGCTGGACAGAGATTTGCTGGATGCACTTAATATGACAAAAGCAATTGATGCACTATCTCAATACTACTAAAAACCATCAAAATGCAAACTGCAGTTTCACTTATTAGAGGAGACAGTACTGTGAAGGTTCTCATTTGTACAGAGATGGCTAAAAGTACAGCATAACATGGTTTTCATGTGAAAACAAGAAATTCCTCTGATTTTGTGTAAGAGATTAAAAATGATTTTAAAGTTTTGCTTTCTGGTTGGGTGGGAATTTCTGTTTGCTTTTTTCTTTTTGTGGTTGTTGTTTTTCTCCCCTAGGATTCACTAGAAGGTAATTAAGGTAATTTCATTCATTTAGGAGAACCAAACAAAGCAATGGTGCTGACAGCCTTTCACTATCTGGGCTGGTCAGGGGATTTGCAGTTAGAAAGAATTGAGCTTTTGCAGTCTGCAGGAGAAGAAAATAAGGAGCCATGTAATAGCTGCCAACAGTACTTCAGGGAAAGTCACAAAGATGAGGAGACAAATTCTGCATAGCAGTCACAGATGATACAGCAGGGTGCAAAGGGCACCAGTTGTATCTTGGAATCTTCAGATGGAATTTGAGGAAAAGCTTTCCCACTAAGAGGTCAGTGCAGCACAGAAACTGCTTACCTGGGGACATGGGCAACCTTGAAGATTTTCAAGAAGTGGCCTAGCAAAGCCATAGCTGACCTGAAAATGAGTTGCTGATACTTGTGCTTTGAATGACATAGTGAACTCAATAATTTTTAGAGGTCCCTTCCTGGCAACATGACCATGATGCTTTGATTGCTTACCAGCCTGTAGTGCAAATGAGAATTTTTGTACTATTAGCAATTGAAAAGCCATTCTAGATCACCTATCCACAGGAGGTACAAGCACAATATTACTTTCCCAGAAGAACTATATTACATTTTTCCTGTTAAGAAACAGTTCCAACAGTTCATTTTTCAATTTTACCTTCCACTTTAGACACTTTAGGCACAAGATGTCCAGAATAAGGGTGTTTTCCTGAAATAAGGACATGCATCATAACATTTCTGCCTCCCAAAACCAGAAAAGTTAATATTGGCCTTCTGTTGACTGTTGTTATATTGAACAAGATTAACTAAGCATTGTTGGGGATTTTTGCATAATGATAACTGCTAGCAGTGCCAAAACATCTTTCACCACTGTGTCTGTTGCTACCCATAGTAAGAGTGAATCATTGCCATAATGAATGGGCAGCCTAGAGCAAATAATGGAAGAAAGGGAGTTATATATAGTGGAAAACAAAGCAAGGGACATAAGCCATGATTCACCAAACATTGCAGAGGATGGGAAAGATGAGCTGTTAGATAAATAATGTTCCTTTAAGGTCTAAGTCAGTACTACCAGAACACAAACATCTTCCAATAATTGTTAAAGATGGCGTTGGTTTTGTTTTTTCCCCTAATGAACAGAGTGGAATTTTCAGAAAATCACATTCTTCAGCCTCCTAGGGAAACTAGACACTTTCATAATGCTTTTGATGAAGTGTCCTGGGTCTCTGCCCCTGCTGCTTGCTGCACAGGCAGACAAGTTCCCAGTTCTTCTTTCAGAAAGAACTGCAAACAAGTTTTTGTGGCAGTTTTATTTCATTCACTGCCTTTGAAAGTATAATACATATTGCTCAGGGCAGAGGCACAGCTCAGTAGCAAATTACTGAAGTCACAATTCATGTTTGGATTTTCTAACAGCAGAGTCATGCCTGACTCATTTATAAGTGGAGGCAGAAATAATATCATGAGCAAACAAACCTGTGGATGTAAAGCTCTCTCGCAGCGTACAAATACAGGAAAGAGCCCCCAGTGAGTCCTGAACCGGTTTGTTTCTTGGGTTTAGCTGATCTAACAGATTATTTGTGTGCTGTTCTGTAGTTCTTGTCAGGCAAGGGTGAACATCAAGGCCAGATATCTCAAATATTGTTTCCTCCTTTAGGAATTCCAGATTGTGTTCAAAGCTGACCTCTTCACTTCTATAAGTTGAGCCGAAGTGCTGCCTACAAGGCACGGAAGTGAGAGCACTTCAGCTACCAGTGGTAGGTGCATCACAAAACCATCCCACACAGCTGAAGAACAGCACAGACAAAGAGTTTTGGACATTAGGAAGATGATGGTATATAATATGAAGCAGAGCAAAATACATTTTACAAAATACATATACGTCCCAAAGCCCCTCCTCAGCTCACCAGTTCTGGTGAGATAACATATAATGTGTGTCCAGCTTTGAAAGACAAGTGATCTGCATTGGCCTAAAAAGTGACTGGAAAAAGTCATGGTAGGAACAAGCCATTCATGGCTACTAACTCCAGAGACACCTATTCTGGTTCAGGAAGTCCCTAGAGGGATGGCAATTTAGTTCGGTGTGCTTGCACTCAGAATCTATTTATACTCCAAGCCTTGTTACTGGCATAAAGGAATAATTTAACATCAACCCTCCTAATATTTTAACAGCCTAATAGTCCAAATTACTAGTGAATTTACAATAAAATGCACTCTAAGTCCAAATTTAATAGAGAAACCTCAAGAGTAATACAGTTAAAATTGTTTACAAGAAGATTTATTGATATCACCTTCTTTTTTCTGATGCTCTGAAGAGCCTTCCAAGGGCTCTTTCAGGTCTAAGGTCAAGGAGCTGAGTTTCCCTCATAAAAGGTGGAGTGGGATCGCAACAAATAACCAGTGTCCTGATCTATTTGCTGTGAGCAGTGTGAGGATGACCAGGGATCTCCTTCTCCTTAGCCTTGGGTCTCTTTGGAGATATTTTTATATAAGGCTTTATCACAGCCTACCTCCTTCTCCCTGTTTCCCAGTTTGGAGAAGCTGTTTGTCCCACAGTGACTACATCCTGCCCTGGGCACACTCAGAGCAAAGGAAATGCAGGGATGCAACAGGCACATGGCCACCAGTCAATTTGATGCCACGGCTAAAAGATGTATCCTTTTACTTCTTAGTGTCAAAAATCTTATTTACAGGGTTACAGCTATAAAAAATTTAAGAAAATATTGCCATTGTTATAGCCTCTTATGTGTATGTTTGCTGTTGTCTGCTGCTGAACTGAGGGCCCCAGAGTAGACAGATGCTTGGCTTGCCCCACTGCAGCCCTCTTCGTGTCTCTGTAAGCAGTGGAGCCAAGAGCCAGTATCCTGTCAGCTGAACATAATGCTAGAGCCTCTTAGCCTTCTGAATTTTAAAAACCACCACCTAAAAGTACATCTTCAGCAGAGATGCATCATAGTTTGGGCTTCCTTGAGTATGAGAATCTGACAGAACACAGGACATTGGTGGATCTGCAGGAAGAAGGGCAGAATCAGTGAGATGTGGGAAAGAGTTTGCAGAGCTGTGGGCATTTTTTGACAGAGTGAGGAGCATGATATGATGTTGAACATGAGAAGAGAGGCCAGGGAAGGTGAGGTTAGCACAGGAGTGCTGGTAGGAAATATGGGAGAGCTGAGAGGGTGATGATTCCTCATGCAAACATCACCTGATATCAAGAAGAGATCCATGACACATTTTAGTAAAGTCTTCACTGTATGCCTGATTGACTCATCATAGAGCTTCCATTTGCGTGCCCAACAAGAGTTTACATCTCTCACCTGAAGATAGATAAATGCAATCCTAAATTATGTAATAAAACTATCAACTGAAAAAAAGAGACTACATTATGTCCCAACTGAGTTCTTTCTTGGTGCCTGCTGAAACAGGAAGATTTTTGCTTAGGAGAAATGAAGAATTTCAATGGTACAGGTAATGGTTTTTCTTCATTATATGCACCTTTGCTGTTGTAGTTGTAATGCACTTTTTAAAGCATACATTTCAGAAGGTGATGACAATATTTGTTCCAAAACCTGAAACTTCTTAGCATCTCTCTCCTTTCTTCTGTGACATTACCAGAGTGGCCAGGCATTTTTGTCCTGCTCCATAAACAGGAGTAAACTTCTTTATGGAGTAAGTGCTGACAAGTTATTACTCATTCCTTTGCTAATCTAGTCATTTCTCCACAGAGAATGATTTTCATGTTTCATTTTTTCCTCTTCTGCAATGCATTGTCTGGGGATGCATCCATCACAAGACTGAGCTGGAGTAGCTCCTGTGAGATCAATGATACAGATTTTGTGAATTTTTATTAATCTGACCCATACTGACTTTTTGATACATTGTATATTAAAATTGTGTATTGAGTGCAAACATTTATTTTCACAAAACAGATTGATAGAGAAACTTATGTCTGAATGCTTTATATGAAACGATATTAGGAACTTGTTGAGGTTATTGATCCAAAAAGAGCAGGGTAATAGGTCTGCATTTTTATAAACTGCATATTGGATTCATAAGCCAGTTCATCTAAACAATCTGCTTCAACATGGAAGCAGTGTTAACTGTTACTTTACCTCTCTTATTAAATTACTTTTTAAATGAAGTATGCCTGATTAAATAATTTTAAAGACCAAACAAACAGTTTCAAATTTGATTAATTTGCTATTCATGAGCCCCACTGAAGTCAGAAGAGACTTTGTTTAGCAGTAAATTGATATTAAACAATGCAGGTTCATGTTCCTTCAGTATCACTGAAAACCCAATAGAAAATATGGCTTACTTGAATAGTTTATTTAAACTGACATAGACTGACAAAGGATTAATAATCTTGTTTATCAGCTTCTTCTTGCCTGTATTGTAAAAAGTTAGGAATATTTACACTGAAATAATTGTTCTTGCTGAGATGGAAAAGTTACAATCAATAGAAGGAGAGGGCCCATACTTGTGACAGTGACACTCAATGGTGCTTTCCACGCTCACTTGAATGTTTTTGTGTTTGCCTGGTGTTTGCCATAATTTTGTCCTTTTCTCCCTACCTGAATTTAGCAACATTTGTTTTTTAGATGTCACTATCTAGGACAAGCATCACCCTTCATTTTATCAGCCCTGTAGGGTAAGATATAACATCATGGCTAGTGACTTCACTGGCACTGGATATCACTAAACACAATCATGGCATTCACACTTTACCATTCTAAAATACAGATCCTTGGTTTAAACACAGCTGTTTAAACTCCCTTCATAGTTGACTGGAAAGAAAATAGGCATCTCCCTCCAGAAGTCAATTCATTTGATACCAAGATGAATCCCTCCTTGTTACATGGGAAACTTGAATAGCTACCTTATAGTACATCCCTTGTAGTGGCTGTAGCTTGATGGGCTATGTCTCATCCCTTTGTTAAAGAAGGAAAACAGCTACAACCTCTGCAGTCGGATGTTCAATATGATGCATGTTTTTCTTAATGGTGAATACTTGAAAATGCATCACTGATAACTCACCCAGAATTGCAACAACAGGTCACCGAGGTTGCTATTTATAGCAAAGCTCATTATCATTTATCCTCCTCGGGCTGAGCGACCTTGGAATTTTTGCACATCAGACCCTTGAAATTTCATTTCTTGCCTGGTATCTGACAAGGGAAGGAGACCATCTACATGCTCTGGTTGTTAATGTGGGCAGCTACAGTGCTCGACCTCTACATTTGGCTTTTTACCCTTGCCCTGTGGTGACAGCAAAGTGTTATGACAGTCCCACTTTGTAAAGAAGGGAGGAGTTAATGAGTTTCAGCCTAGCACAGGTGCTGCTCTTTGGAGTGTCTTCTGTCTTTTACCCCCCCTCTTTTTAGTTCTTTCCATCACAGGCACCATGACCAAAACTTTCAAGGCAGGGTGTCACAACCCAGAATATGGATATGAAGATATAAGCATGGAAAACATAAAACCATGAACAGTGCTGTGAACTCCCTTTATTCTGATCATAACCTCCCCCTCTGTTCCACAGAGATTAACTTTTGTTGTTGTTTTCTATCCAGAAGGGATTTTTTTTTTTTTGGTAAAATCATGCAATTTCCCACTTAGTGGAAAATCAGGCTCCCAGGCAGCTGCACACATAGATCAACACATTGGCACAGTGGTACAAGCTAAGGTGACAGGGCATTCTGGCTGTGGTTGGCTTAGGCTGCCCTGACCTTGCAGCTGCCATAACACCTTTCTTGTGAAGGCATTTTGTGTACAACTGCCTATAGTTCTTAAAACGCCAATGTAGACATAAGAAAACCAACATAAATATTCCTGCCAGTGAACCACCTGTAGCATCAGGAGGTTAGACCTATTTTATCCTGAAGTTTCCCTACTTTGAGGCAATTTTTAAATTGAGTTTATAATTTCTGGCCATTCTGTACTCATTGATGTCTGTAGTCTCAACACACCAGTGCACAAGATGAAGTCATTCAAGCCAATTTCACATTTATATTTGATCTCCAAGTGATACATCACTTTTATCCAGAACTGCAGCTTGCAACTGCAAAATGTCCAATTAATTATTTTCAGGCTTATGTAGTGCTTATGATTAAAACCTAGGTCTGAAAGTCAGGCTTTACATACAAAGAGGAAGCCTTGGTTCCCAGAAGTGATTCTAGTTCTCACAATCTAAATGATCAGGGCACAAAAAGCAGTTTGTTCCCTGAGTTCCACTGTCTGATTTAAATGCTCCCAGCTTGTAGACTGCTGAGGAGAGCAGTCCTTTCTGAGAAAAAAGGGACAAAAGTTTGTTCTGTAGGGCAACCTAAGGCTGTATGTAGCTCCTTTTTCACAAAGCTTTCTCCAGGACCCTCAGCAGAAGACCCTTTTAAAAAAAAAAAAAAAAAAAAAAAAAAAAAAAGAAAAACTCACAATATTCTTCCCAGCTGGCTCTTGGGTATGTGAACCCAAATCCTTGCAAATACTCCAGAGAAGTTATCTGAAAACTTGCTTGCTGTGAAAGGCGACTGTGGTCTTACTGTCTGTCCTACAGCTCTGATGTCAGGATATCTGAAAGGACAACCTTGCACAGGCTCCCTCCAGCCACATCATGCACCTCATTGTCCCCCCTCAGAGAAGGGGAAACTGTCCATCATCTTGTGTCTCCTGCTTTCCTTCCACACCACTAGTATTCCTAGGAAGTGGTGTCAATATCTACACTTGCTCTCTATTCTTCACACAGATACACAGGTTAGAGCACTAGAGGCTTACAAGTAATACTAAAAGTTTAGATTTAGAAGGGTTTTTAGTCTATTTCACACATCACTCATTTAATACCTCAAAATTATCACTTTGTTTCTTCCCTTTTCTTCAATTTGGAATAGATACTGTAAAAGAAAATAAACTCTTGTTAGCTCCAGATCAGCTCTCCACATTTTCCTTTGTTGTTTTGAATGGTATCCATTTCTTTGTCTTATGCACTGTGCAATACACCATATCTGTGGACTCCGCAAATTATTTTCTGTAATCTCTGCTGAAAGGTAAACTGCTCAAAGTGCAGCATAATCTTTCCAAGACTGACTATTTCATTTAAGAAAAACATATGTATAGATAACCAAATGGTAGGTAGCATGGGGCCTATTCATAATATAATCAGGCAGTTTCAATTTTGAAACACATTATTCCAACAGCAGCTTCCATCATTAATAAAAAAGATACTCCAGTTGCTGCTGGATATTATGCTAGCCACGTTCTCTCTGCTTTGTGGATCAGTGGAGAATTCCTGACTCCAGGCAGTTCTTTCCTGTCCTGTGTAGTTTAAGAAGGTCTCTGTCAGCAGCTTGTAGGCTGCATACAGAGAACCAAATCTTCAGATGTAGTTGCTGTGTGTTCTGAGGGAAGTCCTCTTGCTTTCTGCCTCTCAGGAGATCCACCCAGGACCTGGGTAGGCTGCTTCATATGTATGAGTTGAACTAGACGGATAACAAGGTTTCCATATCTCTGGATGCTCTTCAGGTATAATTATATCTAATTCCTCTGATCATTATTTTGAAGGCTTCTATTATTTTCAAACACCCTGCAGTTATGCTCCTCTGCATCTGCAAATATGTTTCATAACAACTTCAAATACGCAGTCATGTTGGGAAGAAACTGTGACCCTGCATGGTTTTCTATTTTCCAATGTACCATATTCAATGACAGCTTTGAATTTTTCACTGAGAGCCCAGATCCTTGATTTTTGAAAAAAGTCAGGAATCATGATTTGAAATGAAAGGAAATCAGAATTATAGGTTGGCTTTTTAAATGTAGCAGACCATTTGTATTCTGTCTGCTGTAGTACATATGAAAAGTGTATCCTTGTCCATCTTGTATGACAGCAAACATGCACCAAATTGCATAAATACATAAATACATAAAAGACATTTATTCACTTTTTTCCTCACTCCTTATAACCTACACTTTACATGTCCTATTTTTACCCAGCTCCCAGTAATTCACTCTAATCAGAAAGGGTCTGTGCATTGTTTGGTGTGCACCAACCCAGCATGATATTAAGAGTCATAAATTTATAAATATTAGAATATATTAAAATAAACATTAAATATATATATATATAAATATTAAATATATAAGGCTTTGTGTCTCCTGCTGCTGTATGTGAAAGTGAGTTCACAGCAGCAGTGGAGAGCAGGGAGAGGTGCTCTTTATCAAATGCACATGACTGCTGCCATAAGAGAAATGACCTTTAAATTTACAGCAGCACGTAACTTGTTGTGGCTCCATGGCACAGATGCACATGCACATGAGACTGTTCCTTGCAGCACCTTTTAGACCAGGTCTAATTTGCCTTTCTCATTAGCCAGGTTACTTGCTTGGTCATTGAAACTCTAGAATGGTACATGTTTATTGTTTTGAATTTCAGTTTCCAAACAGGGTGATAATGCTACAAAAAGATATGGAAGACAATATCCCAAATGGAAAAAAAATTATAAAAGGAATCCTGAAAGATTTTTTTTTTTATTAATCAAAATCTGTGCTCTGTTCATTTTGGCTTTGCATTAGTGGCAAACATAAGTGTTTTCTTATTGGACTTTTTAAACTCTTAAACTTATTTAGAAAGAGTTTGATGTTACTCATTTGCTTTAAATGTACATTTGATATTATTAAGAGCTAGATGATTACTGCTTGATATGTGGTCTTAAATTTCCTGTGAAGATCAGTGTAGGCACAGTTCCAACATTAAGAGGTAAGTGGGGGCATGTTTGAGTGATGCATTAGTCACATCTTGGTGTCCTGGAATCTACATCAGCAAATCTTGTTCTGAGCTTTGGTCTTCTTCATAGCATTATGAAGCTAATTTTTTTTTGCACTGCTGAAAGCCATTTTTTTACTTTTTGTTCATTTGTTTTTCTCAAGAAAGGTGGCATCTTTCAACAAGTAGACCTACAACCACAGAGCACTTTAAAGAGAAAATATGCTACACATCACCTAGACAGAATGCTTAGCAGTAATGACAGTAGGTTACTAGCAGCCTGCAAAAACATTCCCATATAACAATCTGTCCAAAGACCACAAAACAGTGACATTTCACTTTAAAGTAGACCTTTCAACTGTAAGTATTTTAATCATAGGAGGATTGATTGGACTTATTGTGAGTAAATTTACAGACTGACTTAACCAGTTTCCCTGTCCGCCAATCTGTTGTTCCATATGTCCAAATCTACAGCAGAGAAGTTTTCAGGAGACAGCAACACAGTTTTTACTCTGAAGCATCCATCACAGCTGGGTCTGAGCTCTGCCTCCTGAAATATTTGCACCAGAGCCCACAGCTGCCTTCCTCATCAGTGGCAACCAAATGAGCCCACCTACCAGGGATGGTCTGCTGCTCCAGCTGGAAGGAAAATGTGGAGTGGTGATCAGAGGTCTTACAATTGGTAAACCTTGCTTCAAAGCCAGCCAGTTGCCAGAGAGATGATGGAAGGCACACAGCCCAGGAGCTACCCTAGACACGCTATTAGAAAGCACTTAATGGTACTGGAGCTGCTGCAACCTCAACAAACATCATATGTCATGCCTTGGTCTATTCTCTTAGAATGAAGATGTGATAAATGACCAGAAGATCACTGAGACTCAGCAGTGCCATTTGCCTTGCTTTTTCAAGGCACTGAAGGAAAGTTTAGGCAAGTAGCTTCCTTGGAAGTGGATAGATGTGGTTCCAAACATTCACAGAGCTGCCAAGGGCATTGATTTGTGTGTCTATTTGGTCCATGGTTAAGAGGCCTATACTTGGCAGAAATACACATCATTCTTTGGTTCTTCCCCAGAAAACTGATTAAAAACCACCAAACCTTCCTAAAATAGTCTAAAATATCAATAAAAATACCTTTGTCCCTGTAATAGGACAGGCCATTCTTTAACAGATTGTGGGGCTTAAAGCCAATCCCCAGCGTGCTCCATGATGTGACATTTTTAATGCAATAGATGTTTAAAAATGCCACAGGCAAGCTAGGGAAGGAAAGCCAACTGCTTATCAAAGAGCAGTCTCAAAACAAAATTTAAAAAAAGTCCAACTAACTGGACTAGCAACTAATGTTAGAGGGTTCTTCTGGTTTAGGCCATTGCTATTTAATTAGAAGAAGGCTATCAGTATTGCCTCCACTCAGAGACTCCTTCAAAAAAAAGGGCAGCAGATGAGTGGAAGTCAATTTGGAGAAAAAGCACTGTGATGCCATGTGATTGGTTTGCTCCTGAAGCAGGTAGAAAATCCCTCTTGCTCAGTACCTCTTGTAAAACTGCTGCCTAAAGAATGACTTGGCACATCTTTTTTAGTTTTTATGAAATTTAGATTTTGAATATATAATTAAAAATATGGATGCTGAGCTTTATTTATGCTAATAAACAATATATAGTTCACAAATATGTGATATGCCATATATACGTGATGAGAAATTACAAAGCTTGACAGAAGAACAAACAAAACTCCAAAACCAACCAACCAACCAGCTAACCAACCAACCAACTAAACCAACCCGCCAAAAAAGACTCCAGCAAAACCCCAAACACCTTTGACATACTTTTCTGCTTTTCAGGTTAGCATTCATCAGTGCTTTTATTGCTTTCATCCTTCCTTGGAAAACAATTGTTAAAGTTCATTACAGACCATGATTTCTAAGACTAGGACAAATTCTCCTCTCTCTCATTCTCCTGACATTATTCTGTGTGGTTTTGTAATTCCATCTTCCAAAAATTTATTTGGATCCCTAGCCATTAAAAATGTTCCTTACTTTCTTAGATACAAAAGTTGCTGCTAGGCAAACTTTCCTTTTTAAAAATCACTTTTGCTTATTCCTACTCTGTCTTGGTATACATGTTGTAGCTGGGCCAGGCTGGAGCTTCTTGGGGCAATATTTATTGAAACTTACTCATAAATTTCATGTACTTGTTCCAGCACATCATTATTTCAAGAAATAGCTGCTGTGATGAGTGGTGCAGTGTTTGTGAGAAGCCCTACCATCTATAAAACCACTTCTACAGGTAAAGAACAAGGTAGAAATACATGGACATGTGTGCAGCTCATCCTGATACACCTGCTTGAGATCCTGATTGGCTTGGAAGAGGAGTGTGAATGAGTAAAAGAGAGCAGCATGTTGTTCCATACTTTAGAAATACTTGTAAAGAATGTCTAACTCTATAAAAAGTTATCATTTGGTGACACCTAAATAAGGCAATACTTCATAGTTTCTGAAGACAGTGAAATTTCTTTAAAGATGGGAATTATTTTGAACTATAAAATGAAGAAGCTGCTTAGGCTATATTTTGTATGTCAAACAATGCGTAGTTTCAATGCCAAATAAAATTTCAGATTGGGAAGCTAGAGTATACAAAGGAAAATGAAGAGTGCAATAGAAAAAATATTTCAGAAATTCCACAGTTCAACATAGAAAGTATTTCAGAAATGCCACATCTTGCTCTCCTTGCCTTGGATAGCCCAATCAGACTTTATTACTTCATTTCAAAAGGGACATAAGTGAAGCAGAAGCAGTTGGCTTGAGAAGGGCAGCAGATCATCAGAGAGTTGGAGCTGCTGCCTGTGTGAAGGGAGTTGCAAATGATCATGGCTATTACTGGAAAGAGTATTAAGAGAAGATATGCTAAGGGAACCTAAAATGCTGTTGCAACTCAGGCCTGACAGCTAAAACCCAGGAAAGATATTTTGGAGACATTGCTGATTGTCTTCTCTACTCACTGATCTGTTGTGAAACAGCAGCCAGAAAAGTCAGTGAGGTTTTGGGCATCATCAGGAAAAGTTTTGGAAATGCCACATCTCCAGAAGAGCATGGTGGTCTTAGAGGAGGTACAGAGAAGAAAAACTGCAGCAATCAAAGGGATGTTGGGGTTTCTTTGTAAGAAATTACTAAGGAGGCTCTGGCTCTTGCATGATTGGAGGAGGAGATGGATGGGGCACAAGACTGTGGTTACAAATCACAGAGGCAGAAGACGAACTAAATATGTAACTGGGCTGTTAACTGGATCCCATGAAGTACTGGCACTGGGTATGCTCAGGGACACTGGTGGGAGACTGAATTAAAATGGAGAAATGAAAGCACCTTTCGGGGCTGTGGGTGGTGAGCCCTGGTGTTCTTTGCTGTGGCATTTCGTGGAGGCAGACGTGGTCAGCAGGTCCGGTGGGGAAGGGCAGTAGTCAATTCAGGGTCTGCAGGTGCACACACACCTGTCAAACAGGACTAGCAGGGCTGCACACCCTCTGGCATCTCTCACACTGTTCTCATTGATGGAGGGGCACGAGGAGGGTGGGCTGCAGATAGTGGCAGCCATATCCCACCTCTGTGAGATTGTTAATCTGCACCCATCAGGCATTTTATATATTCTTAATACATAATGTAGTAAAGGTAATGAGGAGATCTCAGTACCACCAGTCTATAAAATGTAGGTAAAAGGACACTTCATTTATTGTATATTCAATGAAGTGTAAACAAAAAAATAGAAATGGTCTTGAATACTCCAAATTCATGGAAATCATTGTGAGTGATACAGAGTTAAATAGGTCATCCAGCTCAGACATGAGCCTATCCACCAATTAGGGTGACATCAAGAGGAATACTTGTCAGCTAATCCCTGAAGACAGGAAGAGATTCATTCTGTATGTAATTTGTTAATCACAGTGTGACTTGGGTTGGTTTGCTTGTTTTCTGGCAGTGTTTCTCTTGACCGTGTAGAAGAAGGAAACAGATTCACTGTGTGTTTCTGTCACTTTCTTCAAGGGCAAAGACTTTAAAGGGGGGCAGCAGAAGGTGACTGCCATAAATGTGAGTTCTTTTACTTCTGCTTCCATAACCATGGCAATTAAGAACTCAGGAAAGGCTGGTGTGTTCAGCTCCTTCAATACACAGATTTTGGCTCACAAAAGAAAGCAGGTATATTCATGAACTTCCTGCATGTAAACATTTTCTTAAGTCTGTCTCTCCACTGGGCATGTCTGCCAACTATTGCTCTTTCTTGTTATTGCCTGGCACTGTAGGCAGTAATTTTTCTTTTGCTTTTATGTTAGACCAGCTTGAGGGCCAAGAGCTGAGCTCCACTCTCCTGAGAGACAATGAACCACGGCCAGTGAAATCTCCAGTAGCACATGTGAAGTCATCAATCCAATGATTGGAAAATATTTTAAAATTTCAAAAGGGTGACATCAAGAGGAATACTTGTCAGCTAATCCCTGAAGACAGGAAGAGATTCATTCTGTATGTAATTTGTTAATCACAGTGTGACTTGGGTTGGTTTGTTGTTTTCTGGCAGTGTTTCTCTTGACCGTGTAGAAGAAGGAAACAGATTCACTGTGTGTTTCTGTCACTTTCTTCAAGGGCAAAGACTTTAAAGGGGGGCAGCAGAAGGTGACTGCCATAAATGTGAGTTCTTTTACTTCTGCTTCCATAACCATGGCAATTAAGAACTCAGGAAAGGCTGGTGTGTTCAGCTCCTTCAATACACAGATTTTGGCTCACAAAAGAAAGCAGGTATATTCATGAACTTCCTGCATGTAAACATTTTCTTAAGTCTGTCTCTCCACTGGGCATGTCTGCCAACTATTGCTCTTTCTTGTTATTGCCTGGCACTGTAGGCAGTAATTTTTATTTTGCTTTTATGTTAGACCAGCTTGAGGGCCAAGAGCTGAGCTCCACTCTCCTGAGAGACAATGAACCATGGCCAGTGAAATCTCCAGTAGCACATGTGAAGTCATCAATCCAATGATTGGAAAATATTTTAAAATTTCAAAACAGGAGTGAAACCCCAGGGTGTGACAGTGTATATAGCTTTGTTTAGATACACTATTTTTTTCAGCTTTTTACCCTGATAGAAAACCAGGCTTTCAATAGTCAAATTGTTAGGAGTTATAGGATTATTGCTATTTTCTTTATGGTTCTAGATGTGACATTTAACAAGGTGAGTTATAAATGGCACTTCTAGCCACTGCATGAAAAAGAGGTATTTAGGGTGAGTTTGACTTTTTGTTTAGTTGGTTGGTTTTTCTCTTTTTTCTTTTCTTTTCTTTTCTTTTCTTTTCTTTTCTTTTCTTTTCTTTTCTTTTCTTTTCTTTTCTTTTCTTTTCTTTTCTTTTCTTTTTTTCTTTGAGTTTCTAGTTTAATAAAGTCTTGAAGATTTAGACATGTTTCACTGTCCTGGTTTTCCTCCTCTCTGTGTCCCTCCTATTAAACATGGATACTGTACTATGAGAGGTTCTTGATGTGGGCTTTAGAAGTTACTGCACAGTAATGCTGCTGATAGCTCTTTCTAGTGCTGAAACTCCACATTAAAAGGCAGTGACTGAAAACAAACTTAACATATTACTTCCACATGAAGTCACAACTATAAGAAATGTTTTGATGGAACTTTGTGCTATAAACCTTCTCTCCTACCCTAGTCAGCATCCAAAATTCTTGGGAACCTGACATGCTTTTGTGTCAGGTCACGCTTAAATCATGCAACAAGACAGTTCACACATCCTTGCAGCCCTTTGTAGATGCAGGTGCTTTGGATTACAGGATTAGCTGCACCTACAGCATCCTTGCTTTGTGGTGTCTGTGTTCAGCCCATGTCTCAGGATCTGACTGACAGCAGTAAGGGTCAGCAGCAAGTTCAAATTTCAGCATTACTAATAAAACACTGGCTTTCATTCCTATCCAGAAACTGGGGGAAATTAAATTAAACGTATAGTTCCTCAATGACCTAATCTTCCTCATTTGTGAATGAGTTTGCTTTATACAAGAGCAGAGCATAAAGGAAGAATATGGAGAATATCCCCACAGATACACTTATACAAGTCATGCTCCATAGATCTCTTTTATTAATCTCTTCTTTCCATCAGGTGTCAAGAGGAGAGGCAGTTCTGCCTTTCAAGACATCACCAACTTCAAGCTCCTATGTACAGAATCTGTCTGCATTGACAAGAAAGGGGACTGTAGCTGCAAATGTAAGGAAAAAAGAGTGGTAGGACATTCTTTAAATGGAGATAAATGGGGTTTTAGCACTGTCATACTGCTAACTTTGTCCTGCTGGAAAAAAAGGAGACAGGAAACTTTCCTGCAAATCCTTCAGTGTATCTGCAGCAGAAAAAGAATTATACATTGTAACTGTGGTCCCATCAGCAGGGGAGCAAGTGGTAAATATGCCTGGCCTGGTAATGATGGATGGCTCCTCTGTGTAATGCTCAGGTACAACTGAAACATTTCAGGCAGCTCACCTCTGTCAGATCCCTCCAGCAGTCACTGAACCTAGAGTGCAGCTAGGGGGAAAAACCCAAAATAACACCACAAAAACAAAAAAAGAGCCCACCTGGAAAACATGAGTAAGCACTTAAAATCTGAGGAAAACTGAATCCCTCCAGAATCCCTCCAGAAGGAGGACACCTTTGAGGCTGAAAGCAGCCCCTTGCTCGGGGTCTGCAAGCAGCACCTGCCAAGATGAATGACACAGAGGGTGCCTCAGTTTTTAATTCTGATGGTTTTACTACTTTTCAGTTAACTAGGTAGGTTTTACTGACAGGGGACGGGTATTGTCTGCATTTACAGGGAGTACCAAAGGAGATGAAAACAAATAATTTGAGACTGGCTTAAGGCTAAGGGACGTATTCTGCAATGTTGGCAACAACACCAAACAGCAGAAAAATAAGTTTACCTTGGCATCCCAGTCACTGTCATCAGCCAAGGAAAGCAGCAGAGCGTACGAGCAGCACGAGCACTGCAAGGGTTCAGCCCGCATGCAGCTGAGAGAATCACATCAGACAAATCCATTTCACAATGCCACAAACAATGTCACCTCCAAATTCCTGAAAGAGGGGGGAGTAAAGGTGGCTGGTTTTGCCTGACGGGAATTTATCAACGGCTGTTGTTTTGAAATTAGAAATCCAGAACCTACTGATGTCAGAGCAGAGACCATGAAGTTCACAATAGGCTACTGCACAGATTAGCCATTAGACGCTAGGTAATGCAAATATGTAAGGACTTCAATTTTACAGTGTGTGACAGTTTTTTTAATTTTAAATGCTGCTGTTGGATTTGTTTCAGAGAAAAATGAGAAGGTTCTTGTCATGACTCAGAGGGAATAGGTCTCTGAGTTGTGGGGCTGCTCATGATCTGGGTGCAATGCTGTGAAAGAGAGATAGTGCACTCCTTAATCATCCTTCAATGAGAGTGCAAGGCTGGGGACAGGCAGTGCGATGAATGTGCCTGAGAGAAAGGCTGGAGACCTCCAGATATGTTTCTTGGAAGCAATGCTGCTTCCAAGACACTTACAGAGCAAGGACATGTAAATTGAAATCTAATGGGACAAAGGCCCTTCAGCATTTACCACCTTATGCTCAAGAATGCATGTGACAGGTCTCCAGATGGTGTACAAATGTGAAGAGGATTTGCCTGGACCTTTTCCTGCAGTGAATTCCCCAAGCAGCTTTTAAACTCAGAAAAGCCCAGGTTCATTACAATACTCCACTGCTCGTGTTTGTGAATGGAGACAGCACAAAGCCACAGATAGGGCTGCAATCCCAGACAAGGCAGAGCCAAGAAGATAGAGGAGGGTAAAGTCCTGGCAGGATTAGTGAGTATTCAATCAAATTTGTGCTGTGTTTTCAAATACCTATAAGATTTTAACTGTCATAATTGAGTTGGGAATATTTCCCCAGCTCCTTCTCAGTGTATCAGTAGTGGAGTTGATCTTTTATAGACAAAGTTTTCTTGCTTTAATTAGTCTTGAAATGTTGGCTTCATGACTGGTTTTCAACTCCTGCCTTCATTCCATAATGCCTTTCTAACAAGCTCTTCCTCCAAGCAGCCTTCATCTCCACATTGTAAGACTGTGATAATTAGCTGGAGCTTTGCTGAATTTATGGAAATCTTGTAAAGTGAAGTCATTATAATAGAGTTCAGTGTTTCAGCTTCTTGCTTTTATTTGAAAAATTATTGTCTTTATAAAAGAAACAGATTTGACTATGTGATGGCTGTGGATACTTGAAAATTTGTCTCCAAAATGGTCTCTTAGTTAAGTGTAGTGTACAGTTCCTTATTTAAGGGCCACAGTGATCTTGTGGGTAGGACATCCAGGCATATGGTGACAAGTGGGTGCCATTCAACTTACATAATAAAGCAACACTGTCATTAGTTATCAGGCCCCGCGGCAGTTAAACACATATATTTGCATCTTCTTGGCACTTTTTGTGGGTTCAAAATTGCTTTTAGTCTAAAAACACACAAATAAGAAATTACTTGCCTTCTCTAGTTTATTAAGTAGTAATTCTGGAAGTGTAAGGAAAGTGGTGTATTTGAAAACTGAAGAAATTCAGTGTTATTAATAAAAGCACGAACTTACAGGCCTCTAGAAATGACATCTTCAGCTCCCTCCTACAAAAAGTTCTATCTCAGGAAGAAAAATCCCTCCAAGGCAAACTGGGCATCCAGCAATGCAGCTGTCTCTGTAGACTGTTTAAAGGGAAATGGTTTGATAGAATAGATAATAAAGGAAGGGGCACAATGAAACCAAAGAAAAATTGGGTATGTCTGCAATGCCAGCCAGCTGATGGAAAAGCCAAACAAGTGCTGAGTGAGTCAGAGTCTGGCTGAGAGGCACAGCAGGTGTTAATGGGCTCCAGTGACTGAAGGGGCTTTTGAGCTGAAAAGTATGGAAAGGTCAGGCCGGGATAAGGAAGGCTGCCTGCTAAACTTCCACCTTAGTGATCAGCTGATGGGGAAAGAACATGAAAGTTCAGCTTAGGCTCCATATTGGAACAGGAATTGAAAATGCATATCTTGTGACTCCCAGTAATGCTATCCAAGGATATGTAATGGTGTTTAAATAAGAGAATCTGTAGAGCCAGCTTGTTCATCTGTCTTGCTAAGAGGGTTAATGTTGGGAACCAAAGGCAATTAATCAGTGCATCTTCCAAACCTGTTTATTTCCCATGGGAGTTGATTTCAGACTTGAAAGTCTTAGAGTCCTTATGGCTAAATAAAATAACTCAGTGCAACATTTGAAGTATGCAAGTGGTTCTATGACAATTGTAGCTCTTTTTCTTTCAGCAAAGCATTTGCCAACAGGCTATGAATTTGAATTTGTTCCCAAACCAATTTCAACATAATTTTAGCATAATTTTTGTCAGCTTGCCATGATGAGTATTCATTGTTTATTTGTGCCGTATGAATATTCATTCAAGTTTGCAATGATGTTTCTCTCTACTGATTTGGCAACAATCTCATAAGCAAATAATTCATTGAATACATGTAATTTTTAAATACATCTTTGGTCTGAAGTCTACCAAGAGCATTGCAGCACTGAGAAAGTTTTTCATCCAGACACTCTCAAAATTATTTGTGTTAGTGGATTTGATGTTTGGCTTTTGACAAAACTTCATGAACCCGTCATCCTCATCTTGCCACCTCAGTGCTACAGCACAGACTGCAGTCACAGATTTGCATAACTGCTGAAGTTTGAACTACCAATTTAATAGTTTATTCATGGAGTGAATAACCTACAATATACATAATTTAAGATTTTGTAAACCATCTTGTGGCGCCTATAGGCATGGCTGTGTCAAGTGTTATGCTTATGTAATACACAAGTTTTCATCCAAGTCTCTTAAAGGCAAGGTTAGCAAAAGGGATTTCAAGATAATATAGCATAATGAGGATTATTTGTTGGTTATGTTTAATGCTGATTATTTTAACTATCCAGTTTTCTGACAGAAAATAAATTGATTTTCTAATGGAAATCAGAACTTTTCAGTTTTCCATTCATTTCTATCTCCTTCCGTATTTCATTTTATATTCTAAAACAAGAGAAAAAAACTAACTAAAAGACTATTTGGTTGGAATATTTTTTGGCTGCCATCACATTTTTTAATGTCTCCCAAGCCCACAAAGAAATCATGAGGTAATTGTGGCACTTTTCTTCTGACTATAAATTGATAATGATATGCAGAGGCTCAGTCTTATGGTGATCTTTTAAAAAATATTTTTTATTTGATAAACGTGTTGGTAAAAAGATAGTACAAGCAATCCATAGGTGCTGTCAAGGGCTAACGAAGTTTCTTTGATAAAATTCTCAGGCAGCATATTGTGAAATTCTCTGCAGTCATTCATTCCAGAGCTATTTTCCAGTTTACAGTTTCTCTGATTGTTTGAGTAGAATAAAACCTGGGAACAGAATAAAAATAAAGGAACAGTAAGACTTTTCCACCTTGGATTATATTTAGTGCTTGGAAAATTGAGAAATTTTTCATGCAACTTGAATGGCATGTTTCTCTTTTCATAATTGCTCTGTATGAGATATTTCTAAAATAGAACATTTTGGGTGCAAACCAACTGCATTATTGTTACTCTGTTGTTTTTTGTCTTTTGCCCACTTTGTTGGCCATTTGGAAAAGGAAAAATCCCTAAGCCTTGTGTTCATGTTCATTGCCATACTCTGAAGATAAAAATGGGGCAATAGGCATGGTTTTACTAACTCTTTATCTTGGTTTGCCTTTCACTTGGATTAATGGAACACATTGCTTAAATTCCTGCTCAATATCCCACTTTATTCTTAAAGCAGGTGGCAACTGGTACTCAGAGTGTGCAGTAGGTCTGGAAATGGCAATCAGACATCTGCTGTGTGTGGAAATGAAAGGGGGGGGTGTGTCTGTATATACATAAATACCTAAATATACACACATACATGTAAAAATGTGCATTCATATTTGCACCTGTGTACACATGCATGCAAAAGCAAATATACATGCATGTTCCAGATTTTCAAAATAAACCCTCAAATTAATCAGCTAACACATTCTGCTTAAGAGTTTTTCTCTGATTTCACTGTTAATATTTCCATGTGGGTTTTTTTGTTTTGAAAATAAACAAGTAAATATTTTTCTGTCTGAACCTCCCCCACTCACATTATCTTTCCAGACAACACAATTTCTCTTCTTTATTTTCCATTTCATGTTTTCTCTCAAAGAAGCACCTCTGACTCCTCCTCCAAAATCACAGGGCTCTGACAGCTGTCTGCTCTTAACTGATTTTTTTTTCTTTGAAATACAGCATTCCTGGCAGCCCCACACCCTGTACTGTAGTTGCATTGTAGTTTTAAATTCTTCTCCACCCTCCACACCCATTAGTCACATTCTCTTCCCTACGGTGGATCTCTGTGTTTGTCTTGCTCACCGTGATGAATTTACCCTGTGCTGGTTAATGATGTACTCACAGAGCCAATTCATAAAACTAAGTTAGGTATTTATTAAGAGCAGTGATGGAGAGGTGCAATTGCACCTGCCTTTTAGCAATGTGTACACTGACTTCAAATCATGCCTTCCTCAGGCTTGGACTCACCAATTCCCATGCAGCCTAGTAGTAGATTTGAAAAATAGCTTGTAATGGCTTGGATTTCTCAGTTATTCCACTGTCACTTTATCACTGCCATATCTGTATGGCACTGCTATAAAGCCACCTGTGAAGCCATGTCTATTTCATATTTTGCATTGGGGCAGTTGGCCTCGAGACATCGTCTCAAAAGCATTTTATTGACCTGTGCAACGGGAAGGGTGTTTGCAAGATAATTTTCTAGTTAATTAGCTCTGCTACAAATCCCATCGATGCTCTTCCTTCCAATAAAGTAAAATGTCTTGGAGGGAAGTCTTTCATCTGCTTTTCATCAGAACCAGGGAACATTTGGGCAATATTTTATGCATTGTTGTATGTGTAGGAAATGTGTCCTGGAGGAATTGATCGTAAAATCTGAGGAAAAGCTTGCCTGAAACAGTGGCCTCCCACTTATTTCACGACAGGTACAAGTTAATAAGGAAAAATACAACTGCACTCCTGAACTTAATGTAGTCAGCAGTGTTTGAGCTCATGCATGGAGCAATTAGCAATACCCAAACTCTTCCCTTCACCAAAAAGAAAAGGAAAAACCCCATCTATTTGAAGTGGTCTCAGGCAATTCACTGAGGGTAGGAAGTGAGTGACTTTTCCCAGTTGTCCCACAGCAAACTGGCAGCCTGCTCAGATGAATCTTTCAGTTAAAAACCATGTAGGTTTTTTTTCTGAAAATATAAATTATTATCTTTTACACAGTAGTTAATTCTTCAAAGTGTGTGTTCAGAACAGTTGCTATAATCTATTTCTGTGCAAATGACGTGAGACTTTCACAAAGTGCTGAAAAAAATATTTAATTACAAAAGAAATCTGAGAACTCTCTCTTTTCACAATTATATCAGAACCTCTAGAATTTCATTTACTTAATTACTGTCAAGAAATGTTTCAGTGGTTTTGAGTGTAGGGTAGAAACTAGAGATGATAATTGCCCTGTTTTGCATGTGATACCTTGCAATAACCAGCAATTTTAAGTTATGGAGAATAAATGAGCAAGAGAAACTGAGGCTGTGTCCTTTGTCAGGCAAAGGCACTTTCTGGAGCCTGCTTCCCACCTCTTCTTTTGCTCCCATCAGAGGTTGTTCAGAAACTGATGGTGGATTTCCCCTGCCTTTGTGTGGCCCTTGTTTGGAATGGACACCAGGATGGGACAAACCAGGATGTTGAAGCATCTTTGTGCTGTGAAACAGGAATGGGACCCAGGCCAGCAGGACTGGGGCAGAGCAGAGGGTTTGTTAGATATTAAGTGCTATGTCCATTATTCTCTTGTTCTAGAATTGATCTTTGAAATCTTTATGGTCCAAATTTCAATCTGTGATGTTATCATGAATCTGTAGATGACATGCTTTAAGATTGAATGGTTCATTACTAATATCAGAATTGTGCTAAGCCAGATGCTGAAATAAATACTCATGTACCAAATATGACTACACACACACACACCTACACCATGAATATATATAATTTATATGAATGACAATGCACAATGCTTTAATAGCACTCTTACAACATTCTGTTAATTTTATTTTCACTTTACTTCTGCATGCCAGCTTTAACTTTTGATTTCAATGTTTTGCTTTTTCTTATTTCAAAAAAACCTAAACTTTATTGTAATATTAACAGAGTTGGGTTTGGGGGGTTAGATTTGTTTCTGCATTTTTTTGTTTACTTTAGAAAAGAACTTCTGCCTTGAAAGTGAGTTTAGTATTTCTAGATTCCAAGCCAGGTGCTGTAAATAGACATCAAGATGATGGCATAAAATGGAAATAAAATTTGAGAGACCAGAAACTGTTCTCAGAGAACTAGAACTAAATCTTTTAAATATCCCAGAATTTATTTTTTGACTAATAGTAAACAAAGTTATATGTTTGTGTGTTGGTTATATAGCCAGGTTAGGACTGACTTTATGAGGAACCTGACTAATTTTTTTAAATGTAATCCCCTAATAATGAAAAGTCAGTATTTCTGCTATTTGTGGGTTTTTAATAACCAAAAATAATGATCTTTAAGACATCATTATCTCTTAAAAAGTTCTGAAATGATTGTTGCCCAGTCAGGAGTGAAGGTGGCAAAGAACCCTGCAGTTGCACAAGAGACCAGACCACAACAACCTCTCTGCTGAGGCAGAGGTCCTTTAATGAAATTTATTGAGTGGTGCTAGCCACACAATAATTACCCAAATCTTATCAGGAAAAAACCATCTCTGGGTGACTGGGCAGAATCAGTTTCCTTCCCAGCAAGTTTCTATGGCTTTGATTCAGGTGGCTGACAGCAACTTCTAGTGGAAAAGTCAGCAGACTCGTATTTAGAGCTGAGCAAAGTCATCTCTATAATACACAGAAAACAGGAATGTCAACTGACCCTAACCACATGAGTCTCATAAATTGTAAATAATTTGGAGCAAAATATTTTTTTGAGCTCTGTATAAAATAAAATCCCATCCTGTGGTCAAATATTGAGAAGTTAAAAATTTCAGACAAGTAGAACTTGTGCCAAGAGGATGTTATCTGTTTCAGTATAATATACATCAGATATCAGAGGAGGGCCTGCTTGGTGAGCCTGAAAGCTGTAAAGGTCTCAACAGAGAAAATTACGAGGTGCTTTATGGAACAATGTCCAATATTACAACTAAAGTAACAGAGAAGCAACACAGAAACCCCCACTACATCCACATGCACTCAGCTGAGCCGTGGTGCCCTGAATTATCCCAAGCTGGATTTTCATTGTTGCCTCATCTCCTGCTGATGCTCATGCTTGTGCTTGCTATTAGCCAGAAGAACATTACAAAACGGGATTGTCATACAAAAGGTTTTCGGGTCTTAAATATAATATCTGGCATTTGGGCTCCAGGGAGTGCACAAAATCAGATCAACTTAAGGGAAAATAAAATAGTTTTAAGCAGAAATTCCACTGATTTACCTGGAAGTGACAGAAGAAACTGAGGCCCCTGTTCACCCTCAGGACATGGAGGAACATTTTGCACTGCAAAGCCCAAGTGGGAAGTTAGGACTCTGGTCCTGAAAATAGTGCACAGTCCTGTGCAGCTTAGCACCTACAAATGGTCTTGTAAAACCTTGGGTCTATTCATGAAGGCAGTGGTGCTCACATGCAGAAATATCTGCAGCATCCAGCCCAAATGATAAGTGACAGTCCCAGATGTGGTACTCATAATTCCCATTTCTCAGGCCCAGTTCTAACCACCAGAAGACTTAAAATGAGAAGGCCTGCCGTCCTAATTGTACAGTGAATTGTGATCTTAAATATTGTAAAATTGTTTAAATCATAATAAGAATACAAACAGATATACAGCTTCGCCCCTGCCCCTGAAATCCATCTTATTTTTTTCCTCACTGACCCTGAAAAATGTTTAATTTTTGTATTTTATCACACTCACTCTCTTTCAGAGAATAATGTGTGGTTTTAGGAAGACTTGGACAGTCCTCTCTTGCTAAAACTGGAAAAGGTCAGTTTTGGCTTGGGTTCTTTCAAATTTAAGCTCTTGTCCATTTCTGTTGTTGTTGTTGTTAAAATATTGTAAGCATACATCCAAAATCTCCTAGAGGTGAAACAAACATCTGGTGCAGGAACTTCCATGCCAACATTTAGCCTCGTGGCAATGCAAATTTTTGCCCAAAAATTTCAACTCAAAATGAAAAGGCAGACGGACAGCAGGGATTCAGGACCTGTCAGGTTATGCTTACCTGTCAGGTTTCTTTCTATCATCTGCCAACTAATTAAAGTAACCTTGTCAAAAAATTAAATTAACACTCAAGTGACATGACAGAGCTTTAGATGTTCTGGTTAGAGGTTATCCCATTTCTCTCTTCTTGGCTGCAAGTAGCTGCTGCACACAGCTTTCTGCTGCCCCACTGATATTATTTTCCATTGCACCACTGGGATATTGCAGAGTTGATGAATCTTTCTTTTTCAGAAAGCCAGCTTCTTTTTTCTCTCTGCTTTCTTGTTGAATTTTATGCTCAGCAGCCAGACAAAACAAGGGTTGCACAGTGGAAGGATTTTGGGCTGTAGAAACACAACATAAAGAGTGAGGACATGGTGCCCATTTTTGCTGGCATTACTACAGACACACTGTGCAGCCCATCAGCTCTTTGGTAGAAGATGTATTTTATGAAAGAGGGTCAGGGAGAAAGTTTTCAAAAGGAACTCATGTTTACTAATGAGATCTTCTGAAAAAATATTTGTCCATGAAAATTATGTCTGAAGCTTTAAAGTGTTGAGCATTTTATAATTTTTAAAATGCTTGTTAGGTTTAGTTGTATACTTTGCATTACCTTGATTCTTCATCCATGTAACAGTGGTTTGCCTCTTACAGACATTTGGGGTAAAGGAATTGATTGCTGTCTAGAACACCATCACCACCTGAGAAAAATCACTGAGACAAACCCATTGGGTGGGCAAGAGGGCATCCTACTGCATACACCTAATCCCCATTTTTCCACCTCTGATGTCTGTGATCTGTTAAGTTCAATCAACATAAATGGGCAGAGTTGGAACTATAGGTAGGTTTTCTTCAGAAAGCCCCCAGGACTCATATCAGAACTGACTTGGTTAATAAAGTAGATTGTTTATGAAAAACTCAAGTAAAAACCTGTTGAATTGGCAAGATTGGAACAATCACTTAAATTAGTGAAAATATGACAAGAAAAAAGGAAGCTGAAGAAGCAGTGTCAGCTAAAAGTAGAGTTATCAGTGAATTTCAGTGAATTTAATAGCTCTCCAGGGAGAAGAAGGACTCAAGACATAGAAAAAAATTGCAAGCTCATTGAGGCAGGAGAACAAATGCTAAAGGATACAAACACACTTGCTTATATAAGAGATAAATAAGGAATATTGGAAATGAATACTGAATTAATTACCAATGCTTGGAGCAATTATTTTGCAAGGTACCACATGAAGAAAATGCAAGAGAGGAATTAAATCATATAAATCCAACTGGGATGAGATAGGCTGTATTTAGAAGGAGCAAGTCATAAAACCAGGTAGGAATATCAAAGTGAGGAAAGTCTCTTGATGAAGTGCCAATACATTTGCTGAAGTGACTTGTTATGGAAGATATGTTTGATTGTTTTTATAACTCTAAGAAAGTACTAAACCAATGCTGTGAAAGCTTTGCAGGGTATTTATTTAAATGTGGAAAAGTGTTAAGCTCAGCACAAATTATTCAAGTGAAATGGTGCTGCAGAATAGGAAGCCTTGGCATAGATTACTGGAAGCGTCTGTAGAGAGACTGAAATTCAGATGTGTTAGACAATTTCATGACAGGAGAGAGTGGAAAACTTGCTGTATTTATTTTCTTGAAAATGCAGAGAAAAAAGATACTGAAATGGTTCTTGTAGAAATGGAAAAGGTATGCGTAAGAGAATGAGAACAAGCAAGCTGGTTTGGAGAACTTTGTGCATGTCACCTTCACCAGAAAAGGTGCTCAAAAGAGACAAAATATGAGGGGGACTATCACAGAACATGCTATCACATAATGAGATGCAAAAGCTTGTGATGGCATTTCAGCTAAATGTTAACTATGGCAGCACTTGCCTACTTAGGCATGAGTGAGGGTGATTGTTGGCAAGACTGAAGCCTTGGCAGGAATTGAAAAGCATCCTCCACAAATGACTGCAAAGAACAAGACTTTAGAGGATGCAGTTCTAATACCTCTTTCTGACCACTTTTTCAGTGCACTTTAGCTCTGTGGTGTAAGTGTAGCTCAGATATTCTTTAAAGATTATGTAGAAAATCAGTAAGCTTTAATTTCTGGAAATGATGCCATTTAGTTGGTCAAATGCTTGACAGCTCTGTGAAAGGGGAAAAAAAAAGAGGACATAAAAGATTTTAGTTCAGTTCCAGACAAGCAGGAGGATTAAAATAAAAAAAAGGCAAAATTTCATCTGGGTTGTACACATGCACCTCAGGACTGTATTAGTGGGACAGTCCTAAAATAACAGAAGAAGAGACAATTGAGAGAGAGGCCATAGACTTCACATTCAGACAGGATTTAGAAGCAAGAAAATTTTTAAGAGATAGTTGGTTACAGGCATGGTAAGGAATCATGCAAATGTTGCTGACTTCAACCAAGGAGAATTGTATGACAGAAGAACAGTTAGGATTTTTGCTTATTTTCTAAAAATCTGTCATCATCCAACAATGATATTTTGGGAACACAAAACACAGGGGAAATGTCTTTGGCTTCTCAAACACAGGCAAATAACCTGTACTATGGACATGTTCAGTTTCCTCTTCTTCTCACAAGACAAATGTAGTCTCCACATATGTGAAGAATATGTCTAGACAGACAGAAGGGTGTTGGTGTCTGGCTCTCCCACCAGCCTTTGGAAGCCATCAAAAAGCTTTGTTCCAAAACCTTCAGTGCCCAATCTTATGATCACATCCATCTAATTATGGCCATCAGTCAGGCTGCATGTTAAATTCTTCATAAGACTCACATCATATTGCCTACTTCAGCACTTTTATGGCTGGACAAAAGGGGCTGCAAGCTGATTGTGAAAGCTGGACTTTTCAAATGAGGAGGCCACAGCACTTACCAAATCCTCAATTTGTTCTGCTTACTGCCACCAAGTGTTGGCTTTGGGATTCTTGTTTGCTTTGGGATGTGGTTTGGTGTGTGGGTAATCCATGCCCTCCCAGCTCTGCTCTACAGATACAGCGTGGCATTCTCGTGATGATTTTCTTTCACAGACATCTGCTGGCAGATAAAAGCCTTTTGAAGCAGAGCTCTCTCTTCAAGCTGTTAACCTGTGACTAGCTAGTGCCTTGTTAGCTCTCTAGTACGTTATATATTACTTTGGATTCTGTAATTATTTTCTCTAACATTAATCTAGCTTACAGTTGGCATCAAAAGACATGGATTTTGCTCACACTGTTTTTCTGCAAGAAGAAACAATTCTTTAATATGCAAATCAGAGCAGTAAAATTAGATGAATGTAGTCAGCATGCCCTCGAAGGAAAGAAAGGCTTTCATGAAAGACTCAAGGTTGCAGTTATGTTCCTAAGAATGATGAAAAAGCTACTTAACCCTTTAGAACAGACAAGGGGAAAATTGTTTTCTCATGAAAAAGAAATTATTCTTGTGTAAGATATAAACAAAAAATGGGAGCTAATTAGTGGGAGAGATGATACAAGGAAACAGAATTGTCATTTTGACAAATGCTGCAGGCTTCTCTTTCTTATTTTATTGGACATAATGGACATTCAAGCTCTAGTCAGCATCCTAAAACAACCTGTCCTCATACACACCCTTGAGGAATCCATCTGGAAAATATCTTGACAAAAGAAGTCTTCTTATACTAACAGGGGTTGGATCAGACAAATACAATTTAATTTGATTACATCACTATAAAGTGATTGTGAGCTGTAAGATTTGAAGCCTGTCATGCAATATGGTCATACAGATTCTTCACGGTTTGCTACACAAACCCAGACAAGGAAGATTTTTCTAATGAGTGCAGTTTCCCTTCAGGACTGAAAAGTAATATTGACTTACTGAAATGTATGAAACCCTCTTCAACAAGTCCCTGTGCATGTGTTTTTCAGCAAGCACATATCTAGACGAAAAGCTCAGCTAAAATGTATGTTTGTCCTTATTCAGAACTTCTCTTTCCTCCAGCCCACATCACATCTGTGAAGTCCAAAACAAGAGATGTTCCCTGCAACATAAAATGTTTATTGACTTTGATTGGAAGAGTAAAGGAATTCTGGAACTAAACTTAACCCAGGACAAAAAGCTCTAGGCACCCTCTGATGTAAATCCAGTGTTAGGATCTCATTTATGCTTTTATGAAGACCCTTCAGACAGTTTTATAAAGGACAAAACTCCAATGCCTATTGAACTTAATGACTTGATCACTCTTCGTTCTTGATGCCTCCTGAAAGCAGTAGAAAGCCAGTTATGCATGATTTGATTTTCACTGTAAGGCTTCAGTGAATTAATAGAAATTGCAGATAAATAGTCTTTTTCCAGAAAAATCAATATAATCCATATTGTTCTACTTAGCTCTATCAACATTAAGGAAATTCAATAATAGTGCAAATCAATTATCAAGCACATAAAAAGAACATTCATCATCCTTTCAGGAGACAATAATAACAGCATCAAGAATACAGATGAGAACACCAGTATTTGATTTCTTCTATCTACACTGAATTCTGTCTATATTTTAAAGCATCTGTCCTAATCAGAGTCAGCTTCATCAGGCCATAGGAAAAGGATATTCCATTCTGCCTTTAGAAAACTGAGCTCCAGAAGAAAGGTTGAATACAGCAAAATCACCACCTGATCAAGTGCAACACTTCCATTGTCTTGTGGACATCCCCTCTGCTGTAATTAGTCTTCAACAGACTTCAACAGGACTTGTGTTCCACACACTACTGAGTCCTCTCCCATCATATTCCAGCAGGCAGGAATGCCTTTTCCTCTCCTGAAAGCTTTTGATTTTTTGATGTGCCCAAGGGAATTTTTCTTTTCCAGCAAAATGAAACAAAACCAGAATTGAGCAGTTCTGTGACTTTGACAGCTGAGGACTGACTGAAGCAGTACCTTACTAGAATATGTTTTGAGGTCCTCACCTATAAATTCACAGTTGTAAATGTGCTAGGAAAAGTAACTCCCCTTCTGGTTTTCATGCTGGGACAGACATGGATGCTGCACTGATATACAGGTCTTGGATACTTGGTGCTATACACCAGTAACTTGGCAACACTTCCTGATTTTTGATGTAGTTTTAGCATGATCTCACACATGTAAGAACAGACACACATTCAAACCTAAGCTCATTTTCCTTGCCTAAGCTTTCCAGGCCTAAAAATGTCAGACTAAAGCTCCTTCTGCCCAGAGCAAGGTACCCCTGCACTGAGGGGAAAATGCAGCATCTCCTTTACATGTCTGCTGCTCACCAGTTAATATCCAGTTCCTGTTACAGGTTGCTTGGTTTGTGGGCACACCCATGCTCTTTAAGTGGTATTAGTTTGGCCTTGGATGCAGCTTATGTCCTCCTTTCCTCACCCATCACTCGCTGTTCATGCCTTAAATCTGCAACTCTTTAATTGGTAATACTTTATCCCTCTGGTATTTGGATGAGTATTTTTGCTCATGCTGACTGCTGACACCACACAGTTGTGCAAGGCTAAGCAAAACTTCAGCTAAGACACACAAATACTGAGACAGCCAAAGAAAGATGGATAGCAGAGCTGCTGCTACAAAAGTTTCTAGGACAATTTTTCCATATACTGCTAAAATGGGTTAAAACCCAGACAAACCCAGACAAGGTCTGAGGCTTAAAACATTCTGTGATTGTTATAAAGATCAGAATTTACTGTAACTGTACAAATGCATGATTGCCATTAATGTAATTTTTGTTTGACAGCCTAGCAGACCTTGGTGAGTCTCTGTCCCATTGCCTGAGTTCAGTGAAGCCTTGGTTCCCCATGGCTCTCCTTAGTCTTGGTTCCCCATGGCTCTCCTTAGCTCTTGTACCTATGCCAGTGCCGCCCATGCATGGGACAAGCTCTGCTGCTGTCCTGCTGTGGCCACTCGAACTGTGCCAGAGGACGAGCTGCTGCAAAACCCCTGGCAGTCCCATCTGCTCTGGGGAAGAGTGGCTGGTGCCTGCTGTCCTGAGCAAAGGCACTGAAAGGCACTAGCAGCAAACTGGGTCCAGCTTGGCAGGCAGCTGCGCAAGGACCTGGCAGACTCAGGGCACCTCTGCCTCTTCTGTTGCCATTCATCCCTTTCTGTGACAAGGGGATCTCTTTTTTCAGGGGACAGTTTAAACCATCTCAGGATCTTGCAGGTCGCCTCCATTGTCTTGGGATCTCCAGCTGCTCAGAGTGACCCCGAGATGTGTTAGAAAGTCTCTTTTCCCATCCCTGGAAGAAGGAGTCAGAGCTCTTCATTTCTCGGTCTCAAGGTTGTTTATTTTTCCTTCTCTATAAAATTCTTTCTCCTGTCCAGCCCGAGGTCCAGTCAGCAAGACAGTCACAGGCACTCTGCCTCCCCTGGGGTGGTGTTATCTTTTTATACTAAAAGCTATGTGTACAATATTTACAATTACTTTCCAATACCTATCACTTATGTTAGGCAGTGAGCTTCTACTCTGAACCAATCTAAAAGTGCCAGCATCACAGCAGAAGATGGAGGCCAAAAAGAAGAAGGAGAAAGGCTGGACACGCCCAGTTCCCTCCATCTTGTCCCCTGAACCCCCATTCTAAAAACTCTAAAAAATCTATTTTTCACCCTCTGACTATCATTCTACTTAAACTTTCGTGGCTTGTAATTCTTCATATAAGGTTGGTAATTGTTTTTTCCAAGGGCTAAATCAAAGGGCACAGGGGTCCTGGGCTCTGTGCCAAGGTCTCTGAGCCCCCTGGTCAGAGGCTTGAGTCCTCCAGGGCAGCCAGAGGAATTTCCTGGGTTCCTACACCATTACATCAAAGTGCTTTGACTTTTTGAGCCTCAGTTCACTTCACTTCCCAGTGGCACTATTTCATATCTTGCTACTGAACCAGGTACAGGAGCTAGGCAAGTCTGCAAGGATGTGGGTATCAGTAAGGGGAGCAGTGGGTACATTTAATGAGGTTGCTAATAAAACACTGGCTTCAGCACCCTTAGAGGTGCTGAGGGGAAGAAAAATTAGGCTGAAAGTTTTTCTGCATGCAACAAGCTGGACTTCTCCCTTGGCCATGGGGTACCCTTTGCCACTGGAGTATCCACACCAAAAAAAAAAAAAAAGCTATGGGGCCATTAGGCAGTTTTAGATGCCCCTAGTCCCATGGGGTGATTTATTTCAAATAGGCTGGGGCAGTCACATCTCCTTTCTGCTCTTCTAGGCCTGTGTGGGGTGGACAAAGCTCTTGGAGCAAGGATCAGGAATTCAGTCGTGGCAAGATGCAAAGCTGCTGATTTGCTTTCCAAGCACCTACTGCTCTGCTGAGATGTCAGGAAAATATTGTTGGCCTTTTGCTGGGGTTCCAACAGTGCCTTGACAGATGGTCTTGTGAGAGGCAGTAAGTGCCATCAGCAAGGAACAGAGTAAATCCCTGGAAGTAAAAGAGTCCCGGTTTTTCTGGGATAATTCATGATCTCTGGACATGGTATTGGAAACACAATAAAAGACTACATGGTTCATTTCCCACTTTTTACATCCCTCAGTCCAGCAGGTCAGGCTTAGTTGTGACTGAAGGTGTTCTGGTTTATAAAACTAGTTTTATTTTTAAAATGAAAGTTAATACAGCAGACAAACATCATACTTAAACTGTGGCATGTCAGACACAAGATGCATGACAGCCGTCATCTGTCACTTTATGAAGCAGCTACACAATCTTCCTGTCTTTTAACATTTTAACCTTAATTTTGCTGATTTGAGCAGTCGTTAATTAACTACATATAGGATACACTGCTTATAGACCTGGGATTTCACAGTCTATTAGAGTATTACATAATTTGCATTTACATCACAGTGTTCTTGAACCAAATCCTTATCTTAAACTACACATATACATCAAATTTTAGGAAATCAAACCAGTTTGTCTCTGGCTGGGTTTTTCCACTTGCATTTATTAATGTCACTTTTCTTTTTGCTTATTCAAAACATATTCCACAGATGGTTGCATCAAAAATGTTATTGCCCTAAACCATATTAATAAAAGAAAAAAAAAACCACCAAAAAGCCAAAATCCCCAAACTACGGACCTTAGGAGTGGGAAGGGCAGCTCACACTTCACATAGTAAACTACTGTAGTGTTAAATCTCCTGGTCTCTGGTTCCCAACTTTACATTCCCCTCTTGATAACTTAAAAAGGCACTGCAGACGTCCATATGCTTTTCTCCTCAGTGGTGACTGTGGAGTAAGCTGTGGTCAGGGTGTCCCCACTGTGGCCAGGGTGTCCCCTCCTGCCCAACATCCTCCTGCCGTGTGCCCGGCCAGCACAGGGCTGGGAGCTGTGCCCGGGCTTTAATGCACCAGCAAGCCATGCACACTTAAACACCCCTTTGTTTTGCTCAGAACGTATAATCTAGGAACCGAGGTTTTATTTTTTTTTTTCACTACATTACAGATAAACTGTGAGTGCAAGAGCAGATTGAGCTGCTGACATGCAAGCATTGGCTCTGCACCGGGTTTTGGCAATCAGAGTGGACCGTACTGCTTCATTATTACAAAGAAACTGAAGAGAACAAAACAAACCCAAAAGGTAAGCTCTTAAACCATTCTGACTAAAGGCAGATAGTGATGGGACAAGTGGAGCGGTATTAAACTAAAAGACAGGAGATTTAGATTAGATGTTAGGAAGAAATTCTTCACTGTGAGGCTGGTGAGACACTGGAACACATTGCCCAGAGAAGTTGTCCCTGGAAGTGTTTAAGGCCAGGCTGGATGGGGCTCTGAGAAACCTGGTCTAGTGGTAGGTGCCCCTGCCCACAGGAGGGAATTTAGACTAAATTATCTTTAAGGTCCCTTCAAGCATTCCATGATTTTATGAAGTGTTGCATTGCTAGAAAAAGGACCAGAAGAAAAAAAAAAATTAACAGGTTACCTCTTAAACCATTCTAACTGAAAGTAAAGCAAAAATATGGTCAGGAAAGTCCCTGGTTGAGCTGCAGGAGCAGAGTAAGGCAGCAGTGCCTGGTCAGCTCTGTCTCTTGAAGCTGCAGCACCCTCAGCACTCTCAGGCCAGCAGCAGCTCCTTGGCCCCAGCATTTGTGCCCTGCCGAGGTCTGAGACGCTTCTGCCCAATTTTGCCCTCTGTGCCCACCCTTGAGCCCCACATCCTCCTGCCCGTGGTGCTGCCACGGGCTGTGGGCTGCCCCACGCTCTGTCACAGCCTGTCCCACTCAGCCCTGCGGCAGGGACAGCCACAGGCAGCCTGTCTGTCCTGAGCAGCTTTGCACAGCTCGCTCCTTCCGCTCTCGGCTCTGCCTGGGGAACAGGAGGCTGACACTCTCTGTTTTCTTTCCCATGATGACAAGCCTGCAGTGGTAGCCAGGGTATTGGAAGTGGTGGCTGTCACATTTGGCAATGCAGCTGCTATTTGGCATATTTTGATTTAATTTTTGCTTAATCCTTCTACAGCACTACAGTGGGTGGTGCTCTTGCCCACATCCACAGACCTTAGGCAGAAACAAAAGCAACACAACATATTGTTCAAATATTGCATATTGTGCAAATTCTCCTCCCTTCCTGCCACCCCAATACAAAACTCAAACCCGGGGTAGCTTAAGGAAAAGTTTGAGAGGTTTTGGGGTGGTGCTTTTTTGTTTGTTTGTTTTTGGTGCTGTTTTTCTGAAGGAAAGAGTAGAAGTCTTTCTCAGAATGGACTCATATTTGCTACAGAAGACGTGAGGTTTCAAATGGTGGTAGAGGCTTCTTTTCTCTCTCTCTCCCTTGATGACAGAGGTAATAATTGATACTGCCTGCGCACAGTAGCCTGAATTCCATGCCACAAATTTTCTCTTCAGACTTAATGTTATTTAACAAGTTACTGTCTTGATATTTGGCTATCAACATTTTCTGCCTATGTAACATTAATGTAAAATAAATAAATTTTGTAAAAATCAGCCCCCATAGCCAGAGTTACTATTTCAATTGAATTTGTGAAAAAAAATAAAAAGAATCAGCAAACCACTGCCATTTTGCTTTCCTAAATTTAGTGGCAAGTTTCAGATTTTACCTGCTTGGAAAAAAAATATTTCAGCATTTGAAACTACTCATCCAACTACTGAAATTAACTGCACCTATCAGTCACTGTGAGTACTTTTTATCTATGTCACTCTGTGAAAGCAGTGAAAGTAAAAGTGCAGAAAGGCAAAGGCTATAGAGTAAATTTTGACAGATGGGTACTAACAAATAACTTTTTGCTCCTGTTAGCTATTAGAAGGTTGCAGCCTTTAATGTGCTGGCAAGAGTGACCTTGATAAAGAGGTAGTCCTTTGAGAAGGTTGCACCAATTCTTCATCTGTTCTCACTTGGGACTGCTGAAGCTGATGGAAGTCTTTCCGGGGAATTCCATAGGCTTTGAAATTGGGTATAATCTAAACATTTCCAGGTTGCAAGAGTTTAGCATGTGGTTTCTTCTGGCAAGGCAATACCAATGCTCACAGAGGAAGGCAACTGCTTTTAAAATTGCATTAAAATACTAAAGTGAGTTTGACTGAGAATTAGGTTTAGGAATAATGAATTGGCATGATGTCCTGCTAGAGCAGTGCACCTGAGTAGCACCAGCACCCATGCATGTGCCTTGCTGGACTTGCAGAGGACTGTGGTGTGCTGCTCTTTTGACTGATGTGTCCCAGCTGAGAGGGTGCAAAACCCAGGGGGAGCACTGGGAAGGAAGAAGTAGAAATGTCTGTATTATGTGGAGCTGTGTGGTTTGGCCCTCAGAAGAGCAGAGCACAAGTTAGAAGCAAGTGCTCCTAACACAGGTTGTCAGAAGGTGTGCAACAGCCAGTACAGCTCTTCTCTTTTCTTGTGTTTCAGAACAGCCTGGAAGGTGGGGATGCCCCTCTCCTTACAGGTACCAACCACAGGCTTCAGCCCCCTTGCCCAGGGATGAAACTCATTTCTCTCCCTTTCAGCCTAAATGTCTGAAACTGGCTTTAGGCCACTATTTAGAAACTGCCTAGTCCCTGGGAAAGAGCCAGGATTGCACAGCTCTTTGGCAGATGTTGGTGCCCATCTGTTCTCCAGGGAAAATGCTGGACTTCAAATTGAGAGTGGCTGCAGCTGCTCAACAGGCTCAGTCCTGGCTCTGGCAGCTGTCAGACACACACCTGCACCAGGTATTTTCCAGCTGAGAGAAAAGAGCCTTTGCAAGCCAGCTCTTGACAGGATTGCCCCCCATGTGCACCATGTGTCTGCCAGGGGGAACCTCACTCTGCCATGGAGGATGGTGGGGCAAGGGGCAGGTTTGCAAAAAGTGGCCTCTGTTTTAGCTAATGTTGTTTTGACTGAATCTGAAAGGCTTGGACCTAAAGCTATTCCTCAAGAGTTATCCCTCTCCTTCACAGCAGCAAGCAGTCCCTGCCCACATGCCCAACACCTGCTGGCTGAAGCTGAGAGTGCCCAGTGGTGACCTGTGACTTCTCTCTGTCACTCCCTCCCACTTTTCTAGCATAAAGATTTGTGTGCATCACACTGCTACCATTAAATGTTCATTACATTAACTTGATGGTAATATTTGAAGATCTTGCTGCATAAAATCTACTCTTGGGTCAGTTCCGCTGTTAGTAATAATGGGTGAGGATCTGTCTTCATGCACACACTGAGTGTATTTTTAGGCACTTCTGTTTCCTCCCTCTGGTTCAGATTGCTGTCTCCATGTCTCCCACTCATGATACAAGCAATAACTCTAAACTCAGGGCTCTTTCTGTCTGCTGGCAGGAGAAGATGAGTAACAGTGACAGAGGAGATGAGAAAGCCTCCCTTGCCATGCACTGGCGTGCACAGCCTGTGCTGTGCCAAGGTAGAAAAAAAAGTCAGCATTTCTGATTTGAGTTGCAAGTCTCCTGGCGAGACGCTTCTGCAATCTCACGGAACCTGGAAAACAATTATTCCAGAGCCTTTATATGCACTGTGTGCTGGGTCTTCCAGCAATGCACAAGTAAATTAATGTTCTGCTCTTTGTTTCTTGGCTGTGGTCAATGTAACCTGTGGCCAAGATCATATATTTTACAGCATGCTCCTATCCACTGGCACCAGCCTTGAGGTTTTCAGGTTTTTTCTAGGGGTGTGGATAAACTCTCTCTACTAGTGGTGGCAGCTGAGCCCTTGCAGACATAATTAGGGGTGAACTGGGTGCTCTCAGAAATATCTTTCCCCTTGGCTGGTTGATGTAGAGCAGCCTGTGCTCATCAACCTTGTGGAGAGGGGGAGGGCAGTGACTGACTTCAGAGCTGAAAGTTAGGTTTCTGATTAATATTTAAAATACCTAAATCACAAGGATCTGTTTGCTGTGTGAAGCTGGGCAGCTTCTACGGAGTCAACCTCTGAGTTTAAACATACTGCACTATGACCAGCGATTCTCCACAATACAGTAGGATTTATTAATAGAAAATACGTCAATATGAGTTTGTCTTTGTACATGTTAGCAACATGTACAGTGAAACACCTTTTTTTTTCTCAATCTATATTGTTATAGTTCTTTTGTGTTATCTGACATAACCATTTATATTTTGGGCTTAAATATGTTATTTGTCAAAATGTACTTTCAGTGTTAATATACCTTTAAAATCATAGTTTATCTTTCAAATATTGAATTCATATTATTTTTTTTCAAATCAATATTGCTCATGTTAGTGCAAATTTGTTAAATCTTGAGATAGGTTAACCATTCCTTCCAGACCATAAACAGCATTTAATAAAACAGTGAGATTTATATAGCTCTACACAGCTGAACAAGATTCTAATACGAAGCTTGTTAAAAAAAAAATCCGACATTTTACAGTACATCAATTGCATTTTATACATTTTTTTGAACAGTTTTGTTTCTTCTCTATTTCTGTGTGTGATCTAGTACAAGAATGAAGGGAACAGCAATAGGTAATGATACTTTCCTCAGTATTAAAAAGAATGCATCATATATATCTTGCTCAGTATGGCGGCAGTGTTGTATTTCCAAACCTGGAAAAGAAGCCAGGGAATTCAACACCTTCTCAAAACCCAGTACAGCAAGAGTGAACGTTACCAGTCGGAGCACTTGCCACTACAGAAAAATGGAAACAAACCAACACAAAGTATAGACAAAAGGTATTTTATGCCACGTCATCAATCCAGAATCTCTCACTTGAGCAATGGTCAACATTTGACTCCAAGTAATTCCTAAGAGGAGCTGAAAGAGGGCAATGTGGGCATTTCAGTTGTCTGAAGAATGGAAATACATCCAACTTACAATAATCTCCAGTCCTAAGAGCTTCAAACAGAACAATGCATCTCCTTGGCCTGTTGGCAAACCTGTGCCTGGAGAGCTGCACCAGCCTGCTGTCTGTCAGGCAGTCAAGAAGAACTTCCAGTTGCGAGTGACATTCTTTATTAAAAAAAAGTTTTTATACTGAAAATGTGCTTTGTTCAAAAGAGCACTGCAAATGTCACTTATTAAAATCAATGTAATAAATAAAATATAAACAACCTGTGTCCAAAACTATGAATAGTATTTTTATCTACCTCACTATACATCTGGCCCACTGTGCCCCTCCCACCCACCCTTTCTGAAATTTTTTAAAAAGTTTTTTGCATGCTTTTTTTTTCCCCTTGTTTACTACAAAGAGCAAAGGTTACATATCGTACACTGGGAAAAGCTGCCCAAAAGATTAAACTATAGTCCTAGATTACCAATAAACCAATTCTACATCACAATACCCTGCCTGCATGAACTACTTGGGCTGCGTCCTATAGAGCAGGTGATGACTTGTGAGAGAGACTTCTCCCCCTGGGCACAGCCAGAAGTGTGCCAGGTGATGTTAAAACTATTACAGTGACTAACCACAGAAATGTTTGCAACCTAAAACAAATTCCTTATTGGCAATTTAGGCAATATACAACTACTCCATTAGTGGTGGGTCTTATGCTCTGAAAACTGTATGCTGAACTGTTTGTTGCCTGAATCACGGAAATGAGGAAATGCTTCTTTTTTTTCCCTTCCAGCATTACAAGAGCTAAGATAAATATGCCAGCTCTTCTGGCCTCCTAGCCTTTGTAGCTGTTGTTTACTTTTAAAATTAAAAACAAAAATTCTCTGTCCCTTACATTTTTTAGAATTTCACTTTAAATGCACAGAAATGGTCTTTATTATCATATTTGAGGAATGTGTTCTGGGTGTTGGGTTTTATTTTTGGTATGGGTTAAAATAAATGATTGTCCTAATGGTTCAAGAATTGGACCCTTCTGTAGTCTAAAGAGTTTGGAGAGTCCAGATTAAAGTCTGATGGGTCTCAGTTTTTCATTCCCTCAGGGAGATGGCAAGATCAAACTCTGCCTTCCTTGAGCACTTACTGGTTGGTGGCTGGAGAGTAATGAAATTTCCTCAAGAGGAGATCAAAAGATGTTATTTTAAAGGAAATGGCACCTAAGGGTGATGGAGTTGGTGATAAAAAATCAGCTACCCCTTCTTTTAGTGAGCGTGTGGCCTAGCAATGTTGAATTGCTATCGATGGTTACGGAAGTGAGTAAGAGAAAGCACATACTGGAGTTTCCACTGTTTAAAAGAACTGAAAATCAAACAAAAACTGAAGCTTAACAAGGAGAACATTGGATGAAAAGAAGTCTTACGCCACACAAACACACACACTCAAACACACGCACACGGAATACTATGCATACGTGGACACACACAAGTAAGAATGTGTATTTGTATGGTAGGCTCTTGGAAATAGACATTCTTAGCAAATATGGATGACAGATCAATTGTAATTTATTTTCTTTTAACACTGTATCATCATAAAGAAAACTGGTATAAATGAAAAAAATCTATTTCAAATATCTACATCTAAAATTTTAGGCAGTGAAAAAGCACTTTGTTGACAAGGAGTGTGGAATGATGAATGTTAATTGTCAGAAACTGCTGAATGCCTTTTTTTTGAGTTGCCACAAACAAAGTCACATATCAGAACAAACAATACTGCTAAATATTCCTTTTTGTTTTTTTGATTTTTTTTTGATTTTTTTTTTGTTAAAACGCACCGGGGAAAAGAAAACAAAAAACTGGAAATTCATACATCTTTCAAAATTTGAAATTGAAGCAATATTTAGAACCATAGATGAAGAAACACTGTGGCATTGGTGTAATATACACAATGCACCTTTTTTTTTTTATCTGTAATGTACATCAAATACTTTACAACAATGCATTAACAAAAGGCAAGAAACATCTTGCTGTACAGAGGAAACCCCAAATGCAACTTGAAGCCTAGATTCACAATGAATGAGGATATTAAACAAGGTGTGAGAAGCTGTTCCCCATAAAGTATGTACGCTGCTCAGTTACTTGTGCTTAACTCTTGACCCAGATCCACTGTCATGTTCTTCCTCCTTCCTTCAGCCACGTTCAATATACAGCACTGAACTTTAGACTCTACAGGCCAACAGTAAAGTTGCCCCACACTGTAAAATATATATATGTATATATATATTTCTTTCTAATTACTCCCAGGTTTAGCTTTCATATCTTTTAGCCTTCTAAAAAAATCTCTTAATTTTCTCCATACTGGTTATCTGTGCCTTCCTATGGAACAGGCTTTAACAAACTAAATTTGCAGGAAAAAAAATGTCTCGTGGTATGCATGCACATGCACAGTTCCTGGAGCTTTTGTATCTGCCCAAGTCTCAAACCCAGGAGTCGGGAGAGGCTGGATAGTGGCTTGTTTCATAGTTAAGTTCACTATAGGGACGAGCAGCTGAGTAGAAGTCGACGTAGTTGCCAGTTGACTTTAGTCCCAGGTGCATGTTGTATTCGCTTGCAGGTGGACGATGATGCACTTGGTCCTCAAAGAAGGACTCGTCATAGTTTCTCGTTGAATTCTGAAATGACTGATATGGTTCATAATCTTTTCTGCTGGGCTCCTGTGGAACTGGCTGTGTTGAAACCTGAAAGACAGCAATACCCACAGCTTGTTAGATACAACTTGTTGTAGGCAACAGGATGGAAGGAGTAAATTTCACTTACATTGCTCATGCTAAAATACAAAACTGTGCATTATCCTAATTTCCGCTCAAAGCACTGCTTTAACAGTGAATTAATTCCACAGCTCTGCCTTGACATTTTATTTCTTTACATTTATTTAAGAGCATTGTTATTATCAAATATATTTATTATTTAATATTATTGCTGCAAAAGATGCTGGTTTATGTTAAAATTAGTTCATCCAGCATAGCTTATACTTCACTTTGGTAACTACAATCTGTGCGTAACTTGCAGCTGTACAATGCAAACATTGGTGACCAAAACTCAGCCTTGAAGAATTTGAATGTAATCAATTTACACTCCAAAGATGCTAAACATTTTGCAGCTGCCTTTGACTGAAGTGAGATTTAGGGGAAGAGGTGACACCAAATCCTTAAAAACTACTTACAATGTTCAGGGCACTGATATGAGGAAAGTGCCCTGAAATGGGTTCTTCTGCTGCTGTTAAGAAGAAGCATCTTAGCACCTCCTCAACAATTCATATTGACAATGTTGTATTGTTGGTACACTCCAGATAGTTACCTTGAAGCTGGAATGTTTCTGATAAGCAGAAAAATAAATCTCTGATGATCCTCTAACCTAAGGTTGCCAAACTATTTTTTCAGATATCCCTAGTGAATCTCTGATTTTACAGTTGGGACTTTATTGAAGTCTGAAATGTATAAACACATGCTTACTATCCTAGAAGACTATCCCCTATTCATGCCACCTCTGTAAGTTGGGACAGACTTTGTGGCTGGAAAATGAGGTAGCCTGTCATTCCTCGGATGGCTGTCACTGGGAATAGCAATACTCAGACACTAACGTGAGAACACTTTGCGGATCCTGCTGCTCTGCATGTGTTAGTAATGTTCCCTCAAAATGGCAGGAACAGTCACACTGCTATGGCCAAAACTCCTTGATATTCGTTCAGAACAAATATATATATAATACATAATAATATAACAATAATTGCATTCTATGAATGGATTGAAAAAGGCTGCCTAAGTTCACTACTTTTAGCAGTCCCACAAGTGATGTTACAAGTTTTGGCCCTATATTACAACTGCACAAAGGAGTGTAACTACTCTAGTTTCTATTTCCAGAACTGCTATCAAGGAGTAAATGACCTTCAGGACCTCATTTCAGTTCCCATATTCAAACACAGGTGTTTGATCTGGACACAGGAGTAAAATTCTACATGAAGCAATCTGTTTATTTGTGCTGTTTTTAAATTTTTCCCATTTCCATATACAATGTTACACTGGTATTTTGCCATCTGGAACAGTAACATTTTAGTCTCTATACTTACCTGGTTATGTTTGATATCTTCAGCAGGTGCACCATACGAATTCCTGTACAAAGTTGAGATTCCAGTGTTCTGAGCTGCAGAGAGAGAAAAAGCAGGTTTACCAAACATACCTCTTTGGCCTCAAAGTGAATTCTTCATTAAATACATCATACAAAGCCTATTTCCCACACACCAAAGTCTTTAAAAGCATCAGCAGGCTCTTCCTCCCACTGAATGGTCATCATCTTTGCTTTGGTGTACATACATCTCTTTGGTATTAATTTATTAATGGGAACAGACTCCATGTCATGTTCATAACAATCTTGTTCACTTCTTATATGCATTAACAAAATAATTTCATATAAAGCTAGCATTCAATAATTAATTTCAGGTTATAGATGGGCTTATGGAACACATGCAACAAACAGCAGCTGTAAATATGGAGATTAAGAAACATTTCAGTTCTTTCACTTCAGTTGGACAAAGTGGATTATTAATCTTACAGTCATTTTCTTTATCATGAAATTATCCAAGCATAAAGTGATAAGCATAAGTGACAAACAAGTTATGCAAAAAGTATGATGTAGTTGTAGTGAAGAGGTCTGGCCCAGATAGTCTCAAATACATGACTGCCGCCACTGCTGCCACTTTGTTCTCAAATGTCCTACTGCTCAAATGCACAGACAAACCTGAGCTACGAGTTTGAAACTGGAAGTACTTCTAAAGAGGAAGATGATATACAGTCTTGCAAAAATTTATTTCTGACTCCATCCCAAAAAACACCAAATGAAAAGCAAAGGATTTTCCTTGGAAAGCAGACTCCACTGATCCATCTGATTTGGCAATGTAGCTGAAGCTAAGTTTGCTGGTAAGACTTGAAAGACTGTCATTACTTCTCATATTTGAAAGACTATGAAGGTAGCATTTTGTGTGGCTGCTGCACACTTTTCATGCATTATTAACTTTCCAGACACTCTAACCAATAATTGAATGCTGTCATGAGGACTCTTACTATAAAAGAACAGGCCTGAAAGTAAAAATTGAGTAGCTGTGAATCAGAGTCATGAGTGGAACTGAAACACATGGCTCGTGACTACTCTCAGGTCTCTGTGCAATGGCATAAAACCTGGAGGCACCAAGAGTGGTCTTTAATACTTTAACAGCTCAAAATTTGTGACAGCAAGTGCTGAGCATCAGAGCTGAAAGCTGGATATGGACCCAAGGTAGTCACATCACTAGGAAGAACCACATTACCTACAAAAAAAGATGAAAGGACTCTTTTTTCCTTTGGCAATGTACAAGCATGGACATCTGCACGTGAAACTTCCTCTACCTTTCCTCCCACCACTGCACCCTTTCTGGAGAAAGGAATGGCATGGCCTTCAGCCAAAGCTAACTGGAATACATCAGTTCTGGTCTTCACATCTGACATGGGTTCCATGCTGAGGGTATAATTTTCTCAGTTTGATGCACTGCTCCATGTTGCTGCTTTACAGATCTCAGATGGTTTTTCTTAAAGATCTGCACTGTTTGTGAAAACAGGATAAAGACAGGGCTTATATGGTGGCTTGATGAGCTCTAACAGCTGGAAAAAGAGACTTTTCATTTCACAGCCATTAACTGATAGGGGTGAAACCCCTCTTGTTCCTTGAAGAGCTGGATGCAGTAACTAAGGAAGTGCAGAGTCCTGTGTAGGAAATGGAGAAGAACCCTGGGGGTCTCCAAGTGCAGCATGACCCTTTTTTTTAAGGTGGATGAATATGAACCCTAGTGACAGATGCTGGTTGGACTCCTCCTCTTAATTCTACCTATTTGCCAACAGACTGTAACAGACAGAAACAGGAGAAATTATGGAAAGTAGTGCTTGAGTAGTTTTCTTTGGTTGTCAACATTAACGCCAAAGAGTTCATCTGCAGAGGTTCAGGTTACATTTTGTCACTTAAGGGAATTTTGAAACTTGACTGTTATTTCAGTGGATTTCTTTATGTTCCAGCTGCAGCCTCTGCTGTGGTGTTTGAAAATACCCCTCCTGATGATCTTTGGTATTAGAGAGGTTTGCATCAACATTGCTCTTTATGGTGCATCTCATGACAACATGACTCTCCGCAGTACAGCTGCCAGATCTTTCCTTGATACCTGTCTTTTCATGCTGTTTTTCTGCTTTTCTTGCTTGTCCCACAAAATGCCAGAAATTTTGTTAAACAAATTCTTCTTCTCAAGATCTAAAGATACTCAAGTGTTTCAGATATCCATTTTGTAAAGTCCCAGTTCTTGAAAAAACATTAAAGTGGCATTCAATGTATCAGACTGTCATAGATGGAGGAAGAACTTCTTGTAACCATTTTGCTTTTTATGAACATATGTTCCAAGACAAATGGGTTGGAAGTTTCATGCATGTGAGTTTCTAGCCAGACATGACTGGACACATTGAGTTCAGACAGGTCAATGCTGTTCCTGGTTGTTTGATGTCAAGAGCAAAAGACTGGTACAAGGTGCAGCTGTAATCTGAGGGAATTATAAAGAATCAGATGAAAAATAACAAACTGGACGCATGCTAATTTGCTTGTTGTTCCTTCAGGCAGTTAGACATTAGGAGGGAGGTCATGACCTTTCCATATTGAGATATAAAAAGACATGTGGTACATATGGGCTGCTATTAGCCCATGACTATTATAAACCTAGAAATAGTTCAGAGTTGGTGTGTAGCTGTCCAGTGCACTACTGTGACATTTTCACTGATGTGCTCCCAAATGTCACATACCAGACTGAAATTTTACGGTCTCTTGGACCACATATTCTGCAATGGAAAATGGATAATTTCAGTTTCTAAAAATAGTTGCAAGCTCTGTGTTGCTGATTTCACTGCAGTGATGGGGATACAAATTCAAAAGTTAAAAATGAAAGAAAAAACCCTCAAACCCTTAGTAATATTTTCTCAAAAACAATGAGACATAAAAAGCTTGAAAATAAATCCCAGGAGTTCAAGAAAAAGAAAATCTTGGCTTAGGCTAGCTTGGAGGTTGATGTAATTCTGATTCTGGAGGAAATCTAAGTCAAGAATGTAGCTGCTAGCAGTGAATGCAGCTCTGCTCCAGTACCTGCTCCTAAACATGCAGGAATCCCTGGGAACTCCATTACCACTCTGCCATGTTAGAGTGAGCAGTTGACTCTTGCTATCCAAAGGCAGAGGACAAATATACAAGAAAGGAGAGAATGAGCTAGATGAATGGACAGATATTGTGTGGTTAATATCTGATTTTTCCATATAATATTGTATATTTACCATCATAATAAAATTGCAAAACAAATGGAAAGAGAAGTCAATGAAATATGTTTTAAAAATAAAAATGGCAAGAGAACGGAAAGGAGGGAAAGGAGTAAGAAACAGAGGTATTTCTGCAGCCACATTTCTTCACAGAGATGTGAGAACTAGGTGAAAATTAAATTAATAGAGAAGTGATCAATGTGTGTGTTTATATGTGTATTTATATGTGTATTTTATGCAGTCTATAAACATCAGTATGTGATTATAGTGAAGAGGCACTTTCTGGTAGGCAAAATTGTGAGCATTCTAAAATGAATACTATGATCAACCTGCAGTATTTTGTGGTTCAATTGCATACAGGACATTATAAAAAAACACCTTTCTTTCTCCTTTCTGTTTAGTCTTCTAGGTGATATTGGTTAAAAAAAGTCACAGCTGCCTATAGCAGTTTTCTTTAAAGATGACAAAAATTGAAAATTATGTTACTCAGTGGTTTACGGAACAAAGATGTCATTGACCAAATTCATCCCCATATATCCCAGTCACTTGATTAATGGTTTAACATTTGGCTTTCAGATCTTGGAAGTGCTTATTCTGAACACATTTACAGACACTTTGGAATAACAAGATACTAGCCTTCTGCCCTCAGGAACACAAGCTGATAGGTAAAAAGGACAGCTCGGCTGGACAGGTAGTCATCCTCATCTGGTATCACACAACCTGCTTTTCCTGCTATTAGCAGCAGGTATCCATTTAAAAAAAAATTAGTTCAACACAGTAAAGGTAAATGTTTCTGTACTTCACAAATATCAGGTAAGAGAGATCATTACCTGTCACTACCACTGCCACCTTCCTGCACAGTGAAAAATGAGGTATGAGCATGAGAAAAGATTACAGTACATTATTGTTTCTGAAAATAACAATAATAATGAGAACAACAACAACAACAACAATAATCCAGAGCACCTGTAACACCTGATGGAGGGGTTTTTTTTTGTGTTCCAAATATGCATGGACTTGACAGTGAGTTTAAATCAATTACAGAAGTATTCATGATTGATTCTTCAAAACCAAAGGAAAAATAAATTAATCAGAAGGTTTTTTTCTGCTGCTGGAAGAGAAGACACAGCATGTTGACTATGATGTACATATTAGTTCATTGAAGGAACTAAAAAAGTAAAAAAAACCTCAAAGAAGGAGTCCCATGATAGTACACAGGAACATTATCTTCCCTGTTCTGAAAGAAAACACCATGGCATAAATAACATCATCACGTGCATTTACAGTTCCTGTTTTCCTAAATGGAATATAATAGTTTTTGTCTTTAAAAATATACTTTAGGTGACAAAATTTTATAATTGGTGATTATTTTCTACAGAGAGGAGAAAATGGACAGTACATATAAAAGGCATCATAAACCTGTGAAGAGGGCAATGAAAACTTTGATACTGTGCCTCTTTTTTTATCTATCCTTGGGAAATCAATGTAAGTTATCATCTTCAGCCAAACTGTTTACTTCATAGGTTCTCCATTTTCCCCAGAGGTTCCCTGACAAATCCTCAGGATGGCAGGAAGCCAACCTTCCTACTTCGAAAATCCATCAAAAACCTTCATTGCAGTCTCAGCCCAAAGGTCATAAAATTTTTCAACTATAAACTGAGAAGAGCTTTGGAGAAGAGCATGGAGACAGTCATGGATAAATTGGGACTACAGCTGTGGCTCTACGCTCTGCGTAAAATCCGTAAGTCAAAGCAAGCTTTGTGTAATACATCAGCTTGGCACAAAAGCAGAAGAGCAGATCAAAATATGTGTGTGCCAGGTGGAACCTGAGAAAACATCCATCTAAGTCCATCCACATGGATGTATTGGCTGCAATGCACTGTCTGATGCACAAAATGAAACATGAACTTCTATTAGGCCACTCAAGCAAAGTCAAAATGTCTCACAAAATCACAAATACTGACTTTATATTTTTTAATCAAATATTTATTATTTAGTGAGCTACAATTATGTTACACAAATTCCATGTTGAATGTTGATGAGCAAAACTCCTTCCGTCAGTTTCTTTTGTTCTTATAATGGTGCTTAATTTGAGCTTAGACCAAACGTGCAGAGATTTGGTGATCTGAAAGAGAGAAAGTTACTTGTTAATTCCATATTTATTTGTATATTGGTCATGTAAGATTGTGAAATATTACATTTTTTTATTTGAATTGGTTTGATTTTGTCCCCCTCACTGAGCTCAGGAGCTGGAAAGACAGCTTAGAGCTGAGCATGATGCTAAGAGTTTCAAGTTTCCTTACTAAAAGCCCACTCAAATAATCAACAGAAATAGACAAAATTCAAGACAATATTAGAGGAAAACACAATGGAAAAATCAAAGTGGAGTAAAGGTTGCTGAGGCAGTACAAACCTCACAATCTGAAAATTATACTGCTAGAGAAAGGAAATATGAGAAGTAGGAATCACATAAGAAAAGCACCACACTCAAAAAGAAAGTGAAAAGGGGTGTGAAAAAAAAAAAAGTCCATTTTTTTAACGTGTGGAGAGAGGCAAGACTATATACAAGAAAATTCAAATTTTCAGCTTGGAGACACTGTATTTTGCTGAACATTCTGACATAATTTGCTAATCTGAAGTTACTGATACAGCTAGAACAAAATACTACTATTTCAGCCTTTTCCTTTTCAGCCTGATGCTCTTATTCCTGAGATTCACCCTTTATGGGTCCTTGACAAATGGCTGAAAAAGCATCAGTAATGTCCTTCACAATCAGCCAAGTAGGGGCCACTGAACTGTTATAGAAAACTACCTCATGCCGTGACTACGAAGCACTCAAAACATTACAGACACATAAAATGCAGTACCTTGACTGAATCTTCTGCACTTTCCTGTAGTACCCCACAGAAGTCATTCAGGACACTCTGAATTTCTGTGGTTTCCAAATGCTTGTGACTCTCATTCTTCTCTTCAGATTTTCACCTTCAGGCTAATGAACATTCCATCCTGCATTTTCACACAAGTTCCAAGGCTGCTCTTTAGGTTTTGATTACATAATCACATTTAATGTGGTAGATACAGGGTGAGTATCTTCATATCCTGAATAGAGCCTTGAAAGATGGATCTTATGGATGGATTGATGCTGAGTCACCATGTTCCTGGTGAGCAACCCATTCTGCCTCTGAGCAAGACCTCTACAGAGGGCATGGGAGAAGGTAACTGGCATTCAGACTTCTCACTGAGATTTTTTGCCTGCCCTGAGGCAGCATTTGGAGAAGAGGAGACTGTGATGCTTGGTACTGTATAAATGTGACAAAAAAGTTCAAAAATGGTTATATCAGCCTGTGCAATGGTGATGGAGACCAACATGTATTTTTCAAGAAAATTCAGGAAGAGGTACAGCACTGGGAAAAGCAGTCAAAATTTCCTAATTACTGAAATACTTAGAGAATAATGAGCTCACTGGGGAAGAGAGGCCTTCAGAGAAACCTGCAACAGATGCTACAACATACACAGAAAATTACTGCATTTAAATCGGCCCTGCTAAGAAAGTAACATGGATGAATTTACAAAGAGCCTCAAACTTCCTATGAATACTAACATACAAAATAAGGTAACACATCCTGGAAAGCATTCCCTGCAAAAGACAGATGTTAGGGATCACTGCACACGCTCAAATATACCAGTTAATTTGAAGTGATCAACCAACTTCCTCCTGAAATGAAAACAAATGTAAAATTGAAAAAGACAGACAAGATTTGATTTAGAGCCTTTCTTCTGTGAAGAACCATGGTGTCCACAAATCCTTTTCACGTAGTCTTGTCTTCATTTAAATATATCTTCAGTTGTATTTCTCAAGGTGGCTAAAACTTGGGAATTAACCAAAGCAGGTTGACTCTACCACAGTGCAGCAAGCCCAGGCAATCCTATAAAATCAGTGTTCTATCACAGCTGATTTCTATATATGCTAGGCAAGCAAAATCTCACCTGTCATGGTGTCTTTCCTAGAAGTGTGTTCTCCCTTGCTTCCATGGTAAGTGGCATTAGTTCCAGTTGATTCATAGTCTGTTTTTCTTTCTTTTAGGCTGATCATTTCCCGAGGTGAGGCTGGGGCACTTGCTAGATAACAAAAATGGATTTTTTCTTTTTTTAATCATACGTGACTGAAAGTAGGGTTTAACTCTTGAGTAAGCACTCCAGTAAAGTTTATATCTGCTAGTTTTCTAACATGAAGCTGATTGAAGAAACACTATTACATTATGGAGGAAAAGAAGAGATGCTGTTATTTCAAGGGCAAGGCAAATGTATTCCTTGAACAATCAACTGCAAACATAATTTTATTTCTAAACGCTAAATTTCTTTTTACTTACATCCAACATCTAAGATGATCTTTATTAAAAAACCAAATGTACAACAGTATTTTTTTTCTCCTTTCACTTTTCGGTTTCTTTAACTTGGCAAAACTTTCTGGTATGGGCACTTCCATTTTTTCCCCTCAAAACAGTTACTTTACTTCTGTTGAAAAGACTGTTAACTTTCAAATGTGTGGGAAAAACCCATATAAAATTGTTTTCTTCCCTTTTCTCTTGAAAATAAACAAACCAATTAAATTATTCTAATGGAAAAGGGAAGGAAAGAAAGCCTTTTTTCCCCTAGAAAACAGATATCAAAGAATGCCTAATAATTAAAGGTAACTCAAATAATTTCTCTGTCTTTAAATATCTATATGTGTGAATAACAGCCATTAAAGCAACAACTGCTACTTTAGGCTATTTATATTAAAACTAAATCCTTCATCACCTATACTCAAGGTACAGCTAGAAGGAGGAAAGCACAGGTAGCACAAAAGAGAACTGGGTTTTGTACTCGAGTTTCACACGCTGGAGAATGTGGCGGTGATCACTGTCACTGATCATGAAGCCTTAGAGCTTGCAATGCTTAGGAAAAAGAGAAAAGGAAAGGAAAAAAATAATGGCTTTCAAGTAAACTGACTTCAATATATTTAGGTGTTGGTAACTAAAGTGCATTTTCCCTGTTGTGGAGGGCAGGAGGAGCACAGGGTGAGTGGCAGAGCTCCCCAGAGCCTGGTAAGGGCACAGTGGTACAAACATTTCTAAGTACTGGTGCTTGCCCCTACACACTTCCCTGCCTCCTTCCAGGTATTTGCTATTAAAAAGAAGCTCAAAAACAGTAACAATCCCTTTGTTCATAAACAAAGAAAAGAAAAAAAATTAAAAATGTAATACAAACTCTTTGTGAAGCTTCACCTTGACCAGCATGTCTAAACTATATTACATTTTTTAGTTCAGCAACAGTGAAGTACTTGCACTCAACTGTGGAGTAAGGAAGCAAAAGTGATGTTGAATTCTGCTTCAATTGGTTTTGCTGGCTCTGGCTTCTGAATTTACAGAGCAAATGCGGGACAGATGTTCTTTCTTATGAAGCCATTAGAATTGGGGATTGCTTTTAAACTGTTTGCCAATAGTGATGTAAATCTAAAGCTGATAATCCAGCAGATAGAAAGAAACATGACGTTAAACCACCAAATCAGCTAATGGCAGCTTGAGTCTAATGGGGAGTGGGCCAGAATGCAAGCCTTGAAAAAGCTGCTAGCAGAGAGACACATTTTATTTCACATACTCTGGTAATGGTTATAAACACTCTGGTGTTTTGAACAAAATTGACTGATACAGATAAAATCATCTCTCTCTGTTCCCTGTGGGAATTCCCTCGCTCTTCCCATGAGAGGAAAACTACTTTCTGGGAAGCATTAAAATGCAGAACTCTGAAACTCTCTTTCAGAGCTTTTACTGGAAGCAAAGATGAAGACTTTGGTTGATATTAAACTGAAAATTGAGATAAGGTTTTTCTGCTCTAATTCTTAAAGGACACAGAAAAGCCTGTTATCACCCAGTCCTAGGGATGGATGGGATGGCGTGAGTTTACTTCAACTCTTCACCCCAAGGTAGGATCCAATATACCAACATAATTCTTTACAGATTTTCATCTGGAACTAAAGATCTCTAATGACAGAGATCACATAATTGCTCCAACCACTCTGTTCCAGTGCTTTCTTTCCCCACTGCTAGGAAATATCTAGCCTGACTCCTTGCTGCTCATCATTTCCATTTGTCTGCTATGAAAGCAGAAAAAGTTCACACCATTCCTCTTCATGGCTGGCTGTTACATGCTTGAAGATTTGCTGTGTACCTCTTCCCACTGTCTCCATCTCCTGTCTCTTTCACTTGAGTTAAACAATTACAGTCCATTCAGTATATTCTCATATTCTAATTTTTCCACCTTCCAATTCATGTGTGCAACTGACAAAAATCCCCAGATAATTTCTAAAGAACTTCAGAAATTAGGAAATGTCACCTAGTCAGACATTCTTCTTATAACTTTTTTTAAAAGGATTGGTTATTTTTTTCCCTTTGAACATTACCTCCAATATCTAAGGATCACTTTGAATTACAATAATGCCTGTCAAAGAACATGAGTTTCTCCCAGGTTTATGTCACCCACAAAGGCAAGAGGTAACTTTTGCATATTATCTGGGTCATTACCAAAACCACTGAAGAGTACTGGACCCCAGGCTAGGCTCTAAGCACAGCATTCTGCCATTTTGGCAATAAACAATACCCTTTCCTTGTGAATGGTTTTCAGTAAGTTTTTTATTTACCACATAGGATGTTTTCTGAACTAACTGTTGGCTAGCTTCCCTTAGGCTTTTCCATAAAAAAGTTGTGTGAGTCTTACTGATCATAGGATATTGTACTTACTGACTTTTCTTTCTGCAAATTCTTGTAGCAGGAATTCAGATGGATTTAATAAGAGCAACTGGTATTGAATCAATGCTTGCATTTGATATAGATACTACCAGACATACAGCAACTTACATTATTATGTAGAAATAGATACTCCTAGAGCTAAGTACTATCTTAAGTTCCTACTATCTCTGAACTGTTCAGGTTCTGATTATTTGTTCCAGCAATTTTCTAGACTGACATTGAGCTGACTGGTATGTAGTGACATGGGCTCTTCTTCCTTCAGAAACAGCCACTATTATTTGTGCTTTTCCAGTCTTATGATAACTGAGGATGGCAGCCAAATTTCATTCGAAATTTAGAGTAACAAAAGTGAGAAGATTGTTCTGGCAAGAGACAGCACTAAGATCTCAGGGCTGGACATTTCAAGTACCTTGCACTTACAGTCAAGATGAGATTTTAGAGAAGAAAAAAAGGAACAAGAGCCCTTTATGGACTTGTGTAATGGCAGATTTTAAAAACAGAGTAGCAGCTCTCACTGTACTTCTGGCTACATTTTCACATCTCCTCAATTGTTGTTCTGCAGGACTAAGATGCAGCTTCTAGATAATTAACAAAACAATTTTCTTGAAAAAAACCTATGGTATAATGGTAATAATAAGTTTGGCAATTTTAATCCTAAAGCCTTTGTGTATCTATGGAATGACAGCATTTGATTGAAGAAGCAGCAGAAAGGCCACTGAAAGACTGTCAGTGCACTCTGTTTATCTTGAAAATTTCTCACTGGAAATGGCTTTATCTAATGAGGGTATGTTTTCCCTTAAAGTGAGGGAAGGATTACCTAATTTCTTAGATAGAAAAATTAATTTGCACTATGGCATTAGTTGAGATACTTACATTAGTTCATTGTGCAGATCATATAAAATTGATAATAGCTGGTGTAAATATGCTATCAATGTTAGGAAGATGTGTAGACAAATCTGGGAAACTTACATTTGCATATGTATATGCACATACCCAGAAAAAAAGCTAACATACAAAAGTAATGTGGGTCTTTACACTTCTGCTAAGTGTGCAAAATGGTCATAAACCACATAGTGGCTTTGATGACTAGCAAAGTGAGCAACAGAATTTCCTGGTGCTACCAATGGATGCCATTGCCCTGAGATCTAGTCAGGTAATCCCCATCAAGAAAACATTTTGGGAGAATTTATGACAAAATGTTATGGAATAATCTTTCTTCTGTAAAACTTTATGGAATAATCTTTCTTCTGTAAAACTTTACCAGGAGCTAATGAAAAAAAAATTTAATCCTGTTTTGACCAAATAATTTGGTGACAGTAAAGAATACACTTTGTGCCCTTCCACCAGAGTGAATAACAAATCCAGATGTCAGGGAAAATGACGGTGATGGATTTTTACCTGTGCCTTTGCTTGGGCCTGGCTTACCTGAGCGGTTGTTGGGAGACATGCGCACGGGAGAGATGGAGGGCGTGCGGGATGAGGAGTACGGTCTTTGCCGATCCCTTTCTATTGTTGAAGATGAGGCTACAAAGTGATACTGTGACCATCCATCCTGCAACACCAAGAACGGTGACAACGGTCAGTGAAAATGCCACACAGCTCCCTGCTTTAGCAGAGTATTTTTCTCTGGTGTTTTCACTACGGATACACCAGTAGGCTGCTGTCTTCCTCCTGCCACTGGGTGGTAAATATAGTTAGTGGTACAGGATAGGATGTGCTGACTGTACTGACACAGCAAGATTAAAAATAAATGGAGAAAGTTCTATACAATAACACATCTCAGAAAGACTCAAATTATTAACACTGTTTTAGGCTATTTGTTTAATAGTTCTGCCTTTTTTTCCCACACCTAAATTTTCACATTGCAAACAGCATTCTGGTTTGAAATGTTTTCCATTTTATATGGAATTTTGGAATAAGTAGATTGGGAAGTTCCAGGATTACCAGACTGCACATCAATTCAGCTTAGTTATACTAACTGCCCCTTTGCTCACACAAGAGAGAAAAAGAATCAATGCATTTTGTTCCAGTTTTCTTCAAGGCATACAGAATGAAATTCTATTCCTTCTATTTAAAACTATGTTAATGGTGATGTATTTAAAAACTGCAACAAAGTAATACAAATACTAGAAACATCTAGTTCAAAAATAAAAAGAGAAAGTTTAAATAATTCCTGTTTTATTCCTGCACCATAACATAATGCAATAAACCAAAGTAATGTACTTCATATTTTTAAAAATGTATTATGTATAGTCTGAAACTATCATTAGAGCATAAACTGACTTCTGGTAGTGTTCTTATTAAATGACAGCATTTCAACTGCCTTCAGTATTGATAGATTTGCAACTGTCTTTACTAGTTCTTAATGTTAAATCTAAATCAGTAACACTGAGATTTCCAGTCTCACACAGTTTTAAAAATGCTCACTTTCTGTTGGGCTCAGTGGAAATCAAGTCAAGCACCAGGCATGGTGCTAAACAAAAGTTTTGCAACTAAATGCTGAAAAAAATAATCACAGTAAAACATCACCAAAAACCAGCTGGAATTTTCCTCTTGCTTACAGAAGAATAATTCATGGTTGGGGTAGTAAAGACAATTCCCACCCCTTAAATCAGCTATTCCACACATCCAGCAATGAATCCCACACATACAGCAATGAATTCCACACATCCAGCAAAATGCCTTTGCTCAAGGTATCTGTCTGATTTCGTTCCATCCATAGAAACCATGGACACCTGGCTCTCAGAAGAGAAGATGGGTTGAAAATCCCCTTTCCATGAGAGTCTTAGAAAAGAGAACTCAGCAAGACTGTGACATGGCAGGAGGAAAGAAGATACACTTCTTGTAGAGCTAAATTTTATAAACAACTTAGGACAGCCAGAGGTGACATCTAATTATGGGTGCTGAATGACTGTACTCCTCATGTAATGCATTTGTACAAACAGGGGTGTATCTCAGCTGCAAGTTCAAAAAAAAAAAAAAAGAAGAATGAAATCTGGGCAATGGCTTTTACAGTACAGTCAGGACTTTCCCTGGAGTCAGCATAGACTGTTTGTCCTCTATAGCTCCTGTTTAGGACACTTCACTGAACTGCACCTCATATTTAATCACAGTCATATAATAAACTATATGGGAGAAATCTTGTTAATTAATAAACATTAGTAAGAGTAACTTGAAAAAATAAATACTTGATCTTTAATACAACTTATTCAAACCAAAATTTTCTATATAAATTTCCAATCTATATCCCATCTCCAAAAAGAAGTTTCTATACAAACCACATCCTCCAAGCTAGAGGGAGGGTTCATGATAATGGAAGAAAAAAATCTGTGAAGTCCTAACTTCTTAAATCAAATTTGGAAATTACTATACATGGGATGTACATATATTAAAAATACATTTATTTTAAATAAGACATAATAGTTTATAGTTAGAGCTATAATGGATAGCTTAAGTCAAATAATTTTATCCAAGACTACAAGTAACATATACAGCCTTAATTTTTGGTCTCTGGTTGACAATAACTTGTGCATTCATTTCTCTATTATGGAGAAACATAATGAAGGAGCAAACATATAAGAAGCCCATGCCTTTATCCTGATGAAGAAAAATGGTTCTTTCTCCTTCTCTGGGGTTAAGAATTTCTTACAAGAAAGGTGACAACATCTCATGCTGATGTAGTTTTTTGCAAAATAATTTATTTTTGTTAAAAATAAATTTTCTTTTTAAACAGACAGAAGAAGGGGAAGCTATGAAGAGGTCAGACTTTGGATCTGACAAAAGGAAAAGGGATGCACTATTCATTACTCTCTGCCTGCAAGAGACATCAACCATGCTTATATAGAGCAAGGTAAAAATGTTTCCAGGTTTGTGGTTCTGGATACATCCATGGCCAAGAATACTCTCCTTTTGCACTCTTGTTTCCTTCAAGTAAAACCCTGGCCTATTGTTCAGGAAAAAGTGACAAGAGTCTTCCCCTAAGTCTTTCTTCCTGTTTCCTATTCCATTGGTGTTGTGTACATTAATACCTGCAGCCTGGTTCTGACGGGAAGCAGACGAAATAAATCCCTGACACCTGCACCATCCCATGGACTCTGCAGGAGCAGCACATGGCACTGGTTTGGCGGTGCAGGATATCAACAGGTGCTTTGTCAACACTGTTTCCTCAGACACAGCACTGAGAGGAGCCTGAGCAGCAAGGAGAGTTGCTTTGGATGCTGCCACTAGCAGTCTTCTCTGCAGCAGAAGTTTTCCTTCCTCTCTTCCCTGCAAATTTTCATTTTTCTCTCTGGTGACAATAGTGCTTATAATGAGGTCTTTAAATAAATTCTGCTACAAACTCTCAAGCTGGCAAGCCAAATCAGCTCAAAAGACAAGTGAGGCAAACAGTAAATTCTAAGGCAAGTTTTGTACTGCCTTGGCATTGCCTTTGACTTAACAAGGTGCACTCCTATCACTGTATGACAACTTTCATGGTGTTTTTCCACAGACTGCTGGCACCTCCCAGACCTCACAGTATTTCAAAACCCTAATACTTCCAAGTTATTTATCCTCAGCTCTCTTCTGAAGCAAGCAACAAGCTTCTCTCCTTGAAAAGGTAAACAGTTTGTAACGAATTTATTAAAACTATACCCATTAACAATTCCAAAAGCTATTAGTATTAAATATTGAAACTAATTTTTAAGAGCCTAAAGGGGGTATTTTCAATTTAATGGCTAGATAAATACCACCTGACATGATGGCTGCTTTCATTAGTTTGTTTCAGGTCTGCTGCCTGTAATGAAATTTAATTAAATTGACTTGGGTACTTAAAGGTACAGTATACAGCAGTGTCCTGAAAAGAAGAAAGCTAACTCAAGACCAAAGTATGTGAGGCTGAATTTAAGAAATCGATTTACTAGCCACAAATGTGATCTAGGACAGGAAGAGTAAGACAAAAGGATTTGACAAATTGGAAAGCAATTCAATGCAATTCTGTTACAGAATGGATGTATTTCTTAAATGTAATGTTAAATGTATTTCATTAAATTAATTAATAGGTGGCAATTGCACACTACAGGAGGACAGAGAACAACCAGAGTACAGAAATACCATTATATGTCCTTCCAACACATCTTCTACTAGGCATTTGTCTATATTTTGACTATACTGAATATATGCATTATACTATTATATCAATGATAATTTATAAAGTCCATATGCTAAAGCTTGATTTGCAGTGACGGGTTTCTGAAAACATCCACTTGAAAAAGCTGCAGGATTAAAACTGGGATGGGAGTTGAATGATCGCTATAGAAAATGAAAGTGATATTGTAGTCTATCTGAACACTTTTTACTGGGCTTAAGGGGTGAACAGGTTCTTTATCTCCCTGCTCACCTTTCAGTCATTTTGAAAATAAATCATTTTTATCAGGCCCATGTGAAAATAATTATTTTTTCAGCATGACTAATCTTACTGCACCAAACACCTATTGCATGTCTCTCATGAAAATATAATTCGTTTTTTCTTTCTTCTCTTGCTATTCTCTTTGTGTTTTAAGTGTAAGGGCGAAATGGGAATCAGATTTCTATTGTGTTTGCAAGAATTTCAAATTTTCAGAAGTCACTGGTAGGGGAGTCTTTGATTTGAGGAGAAGATTTGTGGAGGTGGATGATGTCAGACACACCACTTTCTCTCTTGTAGTACAGTAACATTGTGAAGACTGAATTAAATTAAGTCCTGATGGGAACTGACAACATGTTGACCAACAGTTCCCAACAGGAACAAGGAATGTCCAGGAGTCAGGAAGGGTATGGTGCTTACCCTGGATACCTCACAGCATCCACTCAGAAAGAAATCCCACAGCAGTCCATGTGCTAATAGCCATGCAGCAAAAGTGAAAACAAGCCCTATCCTCTGAGTGATCAGCTTCTGTAAGAATACACTGACTTGAAAATCACTGAGTGCTCTAGAAGAACTGTGTGGTGTATGACGGCTGTGTGATGGCTCAGTATCTTTCAGTGTTGAACAGCACAGTCTGCTCTGACTCCTGGCCACAGGTGTTTGAACATTGTCAGGAACAGAGAAGAGCAACTTCCTGTAAATGGAAAATTCCTACTAGAGAGAAAAAATTAAAATGATCCAATTAAAAAACAGCTAAAGCCTGAAAAACTATAGATAATGTTGTGTCCTGCCTTCCTGAAATTTACAACCTTGCCAGAACACTATTTCTTGCTTCAGGTCTGATCCCCTTGTAACCTAATTTATTAGACATTTTACAGACAACTTGAAGCACACAGGACCAGACTTGCTTCATCATCCTACTTCCTTCTCCATAAGCCAGCTTTTCACTGGTTCCAGGATATTAACTAAAGTAATAGTTCTCATAATGGTTATAAGCCATAGAAATGTGAAGTTTTGATAGATAACCTCTTGCAGGGATCAGTAACTAGACTCACTGTGGTGTTAGAAGTAGGTGACACAGCAGCAAAGCAAAGTGCCCGTAAGCATGTAACATAGGATGTACTCGCTGAAACTCAGCCAGACACTGCTCTGAGTGCTGCTTCCTTCACAAGCCACAGCAGCACTGTCAGGTTAAATGAAACATCCTGACTGCTGTGCACCAGGGTGACGCTGTCTACAGCAAAGGATAAATCTGATGTGAATTAAGTCAAGGCTCATCAGACTTACATGGGTCTGGACAATTCTTCAGTGGGAATTTGCTGTCACAACTCTAATAGGACAAAGTAGAAATTACAACTGGATTAAATAATCTAGATACATTGCCATATGAAAATTATGTGCATGACTTGACTGAGGTGAGAAATCTGAAATGGTCACAAAGTTGGGGGGATCCACATAAATATCTCATGGAGCTCTCACATGGGATTTCTGAAACAATCCATTTTTTATGATCACCAACAACCACACTTACTAATTAGGATTCACAATCTGGAATCATATTATTTTGTTTTAATAAAAGAAAAAGAATAAATACATTTCCCAATGTTTCTCAAAAAAGATACCAAGCCAGCCCCATGGCAGCAAGGGAAGAAGCTAACTGGCCCCCACCAATAGAACCTGTGCACCACTGGAGGGGTGACAAGGAAATATGAGTTGCTGAGGAGGAGATGGTGAGACAACTGTTCTCTAAAAAAGCACCTGCCTTTGTACTTGAAGAGTATTTACTTTGGAAGAGAGATTTCAACTAAATTATTACAGCTTCAAAAACTCTAGAAACACTCCTGAAACATAAACCAACTAGTTTTATATAAACTATCTAATTTAAACCCGAAGGTTTTTTAAATTTTTAATTTGAATTTACAAATTCAAATTGAATTTACACTGTCAAATCCTATTAACAGTAAATGACTCCTCAAAGTATTCTTTTTTTCTGGATTTGCTTGTGTTGTTTCCAGAAAAGAATTCCTGGGCATTGATCTGCTTTGCTATGTATTATGAATAAACATTATTTTACTGCCATCAGTTACTCTACAATTCTAATGAGTATTACCATTTTTATTCCTAGGATTTTATCTTTTGCTTCTGAAGAGGTAAATCAAGATATACTGCTCAAGAGAAGAGTATGGATTGAGCCTGGAAGATGCTGGTGTTCTCCCAGTTTATATGTCCATTTGGTTTAAATCCTTTATTCTGGAGCAATTTCAATGGCTTCAGAAGGGCTGCTGACTCCAAGTGTCATGCTTCCCCTCCTCTCCCAAAGAGCTATGAGCCAAGCACCCAAAATCAACAGACCCAAAGTGACGACATACATCACTGAAGCTCATCTTAATTTGAAGATTTTAGTATTTGTGCTTGTAGTCTCATTTCCACAACTTATGGAAGCCAGAAGATTATTTTTAGAAGAGAAATTAATCAAGTTTTGGGGCTTTAAAAATATTACATTAATTTGGATAAAAGTTGGTGACAGGATGAGAAGTTAGACAAAGTGGTTAACGGAAAGCACAGCTTGCTTCCCATGCCTTTTCATGATGATGATGAAGCCAGCTGTTGGCTGGTTAAAGGTCATGCTGGGAGTACCACTCCTGTGTGAGCCTTTGAGGAAGGCCACTCCTCCCTCCTCCTCTGCACAGACCTAACTGGGGGAGAGGATGGAGACTCTGCTGAGAGCCCCATGGAAGCAGTGCCATCACTTGAGCCAAGGCAAAGAGCAGCATTAGCAGCAGGGCCAGGCAGGGAAGGAGCAGGCTGGGCAGGTGGCAGAGCTCCCCTGGAGCAGCCAGCTCTCCCAGGGACCATCAGTCCCCTGTCCCAGATGCCAGGGCTGCTGTGTTGCTCCACAGCTGGTGCAGCTGTGTCACACAGGCAGTGCTTCCATCTCCTATCTGGTGCAGAGGGCTTGACCTCAGTGCTTCTTGTCTTCTTACTCTGAATTTCAGTGTACAAATGGCTTCTACTTATAAGTGACCCTTTCTGCATCCCAGACACAGCACAAGTTCAATGCTTAAGAAGCCAAAAGACAAATAGATATTGAAATACGTATTTAGGGCAGCATGAGGCTTAAAGAAGGGCTCCTAGTCAGACAGTCATTAACTGCAGCAAAACTGTCTGTAACTGGCTGAGGATTATTAAGTTTTCTGTAGGCTCTTTGAAGTGACATTTTCAGAATCGGGGGTTAAACTCATTTTTTTTGAAATGAGATATACACCTCCCAGCCTCCACCTTGGCTTCTCTGAAAGCAACACCATTATTCTCCCACTGTCAGCATTTCACCTCAAAATAATCTACAATATTTTCTCTCCCTATTTTTCTCGTCCATTGCAGTGCAAGGGATACTATATTCTTCGGAGAGTATCATCCATTTCCTTTCTTTCAAAATACCGCAGATGGCCTTGGTGACTTTTCTCTTTTTTCAAATGCACTTTTTGATGTGCATTGTTATCATCTTCTAATCACAGATCTTGTACAATAATTTTACACCTCATCCCATGATTTTAGCTATGAAGAGACACATGATGAGGGAGAGATAAGTGCTAATTACTTGCCAAATCTATTCAAGTGAGAAACAGCAAGGAAACTATCCCCAGTGGTTTTAAAAAGTGCAGGTCTTGGATGTTTTAGGCAATCAGTGAGGCATTGCTTTACCTATCCATAATTAATTATTGATTTCCTGTTGTGTGAATTGCAAAGATGACAAGACCTAATCTGATAAATAAAATAGCTGCAAGAAAAGAGAATTGTATGTGAGGCAAAGCATGAAGGACAAGACTTCAGATATGGCAGAGTTCATTATTCATTTTGCTAAGGTTATAGGCAGTCAAAAAAATAAAACTTTCAAAACACTGCAATAAAATGAAATAAATTCATTTCTCAAAGCATCACTTTGTCTCTTATACAGAAAAAAAATTGTTTAATATATTTTAGAGGAAATGAAGGCAGTACTTGGCCTTTCAGCTCGAATTTTTGTTCTTCTGTTTTCTCCTGCACAATGTATATAAGCTATAATTTGAATTGTTAGAATCTCAAAATAATTATTCTTGCTTGTATCTGGTATGCACAAAAAAATATGTTCAATGATTTTTTATTTGTATTGTAATTTTCGTTCCAGTAATGCAATTTCACCTATCTTAACATGTATATGATCTAGAAATGCAAACTGTGGCTCTTGGCCACAAAGTTTCAGGAGAGAGACAAGTACTACTTTATGTTCATGGTCAGTTTCTTAAATCTACTGTCCTTCCAAAGGCTAGAAACCAACCAACCTCTTACTCTTACTTTTCGTGCATTAAACCATAAAATCAACCAGATACAACCCTTCTATTATACCTATGAGTGTAAAACATGAAAAAAATCATTAGCAGAATAAAATTTGCACCATTCTCTCTTATGGTAAAGAACATGTTATACTGATGATACTGACTGTGATCAAGAGCCATTAGAAGTTTGTGCTTCCCTAACAGCAGCAGTGCAGCTGAAAACAGACAATGATTTTGTTCAAATGTGGAGCTGTCTGACAACAGGAATCAGTGCCCCTTCAGAAAACTCACTGGAAGAACTCATGCTGTCCTTGGTTTTAGGTCAAAAGTTTGTGCATAATACACCTGAATCAGAGAGTTAGAGATCTGAGTGATTGCTGATAACCTGTGTGAATTTAAGGATATACTGCTTTGAACATGGAGCTCACCAGCACACATGGACATTGATAATGAGAAATGCACATTGTTTTTTACTGATACCCCTTTAACAGTTTCCAATTCACAAAGTAAGTATTGTTAACTCAAAGAGAAACATACAATTGGACCAAAGATTACAACTCTCAATTTAGAGGGTCCTCAACTTTCTCTAAAAGCACTCTGTTCAATTAAAAGTAATAAACCAATTCAGAAACTTCCAGTGAAACTTCTCATTTCTACTTTTTGCAGGAAGAAGTAGCTACAGCTCTTTCATCAAGACAAACTGTATCAGCAAGTAAGGAAGTAAAACACTCAGAACAAAGCACACATACTACAAAAGAAATTCCTTTCAAAATATAAGGTTTCTTTCTTTTTTAAAGTCTGAAATGGCAGACATATTTAGGGCATTTTTGAATTCTGTTAGCAGTTTTAGGAAGAGAAGAAGGAAGAAATGAAGACTTCCTAGTAATTTTCCCCCACCCATTATCAGATCATGCAGAACATCAAAGATTTGAAAGTAGGATGTTAATGCAGCAGCTTAATATTTCACTGACCTTTGACTGCATTAACATGTACCAGCCATACTGAACACACACTTTGACCTCCTTGTAGAACCCAGAAGGACGAGGATGGTGATGGTGCCAGTATGACAACACAGCTCAGCATCAGCAAAGACACCCACTGTTATGCACTGACTATCCCAGCTCAACTATTTACCTCTGAGACAGAAATATGCTGTGACTGACACAGGCATTAACTGATTTCCCTCCCTTCTGTGCTCCATGAGTATGCTACTACTGAAAGTAAGAGTTCTACTGGTCTGATTTATTTGCAAAGCTGTGAGCAGCCATCCAACACCACCACCCAACAATCCTACCCAAGTCTGCTGAGAGGAACTGAGTTTCTCACCCATACTCTTAACTGCACATCTACTCTGATCTGTGCCTGGACCTAGATATGCAAATATTAAGCATACAAGCTAATTGAATGTGACATTTTGTTCAGAATGGTAGAAAATCATGTTCCTTGAATGAATTTTGGCGAAAAATATTGACATCAATTAAAAATAGTTTCTATTTGCATGTATCTTTAAACTATCTTTGAAAGCCTTTAGGAAGATGTCTGGATTTTTTCAGTATTGTACATTTAAGTCCAGCTAAGCATTGTTTGCCATTAACTAATGTAAATTAGTTTTAAACATTTAATACATTATTTAAATGGACTAAAAGTGTTCTCCAGTACCAAAAGATATGTAGTTAATTTTCTTAGGTCACTATATTCTATTCAAATATTAAAATCCAATTTTATTCTGAGGCACCATACTTTTGAAAAAAACCATCTGTAGATCTGACCTATGCATAACCTTCTGGATTCTGGATGCCTCCTCATGGCTCTACCCTAAGGATATTTCAGAAACTTCAATTATACAATTCCCTTCAGAAAGAAAGCTTTAAGTTAAAGTACTGACTCCTGGGCTGCATTTTAAATTTTCTTTTCTTCAGAAAAGTTCAAAGGGTGGAGTACTTTGGGGACAGACTTTACACAACTATGAGATTAAATTTCTCTCTTCTAAATCTGTACTTAGCAACCTTAGAGTGGACTTGAGTTTTTAAGTGAGCAATACCTCATCATTGTCTTATGAATCAGCTAGAGCTTACCATGAGACCCAGCATCAATGCTGAGGATGCTTTAGTGTCACACATATGTGGTGCATCCTAGAGAATTGTTTGGATAAACTTTGATTCTTTACTCATTTGTTTAGCACCTCTTGAATCTAGGAGATTTTGGATGAGAATGGTGCCAGCTTCCATGCACTCCTTAGTGATTATCTGGAAAAATTACTACAAAATTTGGTTGTTGAATTGCTTGCTATAATGCTCAATGCTGGAGGGAAGTTATATCATGCCCTTAGCACCCTCAGGGAAAAAGCAACAGTCAACTATAGCTGCAGATACTTTCTAAGCACACAATTAAAACCATTAAGGTTTATTACTTTACACGTTCCCAAGGTCACTATGTCTGGATATAGAATCACAGAATCTCCTGAATTAGAAGGGACCTATCAGAATCATCAAGTCCAGCTCTTGCTCCTGCACAGGACACCCCAAAGGTCATACCATGTGCCTGAAAGCATTGTCCAAACCCTTCTTGATGCTGTGACCACTTCCCTGGGGAGCCTGTTCAAGTGCCCAACCACCCTCTGGGTGAAAAAACCTTTACACAATATCCAACCTATGGGTATTGTGGGCACCATACTTAAAGGCAATGTCCTCTAAATCTACCCTGTGGTTGTGTTCAAGTTTTACATCAACACAGCCCATTTCTGTGTACATGTATGTACAGAGAGATATTTACCACCAAACACACAGATATGTTGTCCAACAGATGCACAAGTATTTGTAAAAAAAAAAAAAACAATTAGTTTTGCTCTAACTCTGCTCAGTTGTCATACCTGATTTTTTAAAAATATCTCATTTATTATTGAAATAGTACAAGTAAGAGCAGGTCCGTTTTCATGAAAAATGATGGCTGGTATTGAATTTTCAGTTCAGCCCAGACTATCTTAGATTGCTATTAATATTTTCAATATCATCATAGACATGGAAAATGTTTTAGAGAGAAACATGTAAATGCTGAAACATAAGTAAAGGAATGGTAGGTGATACTGCATAGTAAAAAAATCTTTGTGGAGGGCATCACAAAGATTTGACTATGTTAAATGAAAAATTATTAAAATAAATGATGAGTATTAATATATAGTAAATTATGGAATCCATAAGGATAAAACATTTGAGAACATCTCCTTCCAACAACTGATATTGAAACAAATAATTTGATACTCCTCCATGTGTTGCCATTGTGATATATGTAAGAACACGAATATTTTGCATTGTAAAATGTTTTTTACCCTCTCTAGGCCATGTAAAGTGTATTTTTATAATAGTAATCACTTGCTATCTTTCTAGTACTGTTTGAAATTGTTAACAAACTGAAAATTAGAAGGACTACAAAAAAAATTACTTGAGATGATGAAAAAGCCAAGGAAATCAGAACATATTCACTTGATGCCATTAGTGAAATGATAATTATGAGCATTAAAAGGAAATCAAAACAACATTCAGTTTGACTTAGCGTTTTGTAATATTTTTGTCTTTTTTTAAATTGTTCTTCTTAAAAAAGTAGTCAAAAGATTTTGAATGGTAGTGCAGCTAGGTGAAAACATTACATGTTTTGAAAAATGATGAGATTTTTCTGTCTCTATTTTTAAAAATTCAGGAGTGGTTTTACATCACTTTTTTCCTGTGTGAATACTCCTGACTACTTCTGCATAAACCAAAGAGTTTACCTCTATATGTCAGTTCAATTTATTTGCACAATTTCCCCTTTAGGATTCATGATTTTTCTCATGATATGTAAATTCCTATTGTGTAGACAAATAGGGTGCTATTCAAGCAGGCAATTGGCAATCAAAAAGCCAGAAGTGTTAAAATTTTCTTGCCAAAGGTTTGAATGATTCTTAAAAAAACAATCCCTAGATAGGTTTATGCAATCAAAAGAGGAAGTAATTTAAATGGTGAGTTTATATGGTGATGCTGCCTAGGGAAAAATCATGTTGAAAAAGTAACATCAAGGTAAAAACGAAATTCCAGACTCTCATATCATTGCTCACTGAAGATGTTCTCGTGTCTCTAAGAAATAATGTGAAAAGATTATCATCTTATTCTTTGCTCTGCAGCAACTACCTGTTATTTGCTGCAGAATACAAAATATGCCTTTGCTTTAATAATAAAATTCTTATTTTTGTGTGCATTGGGATAGGCAAAACTATCTGACATGAACACTGGAAAGTAATATTCAGCATAAAATGCAGAATTAAGAATACACACACACAAATCAGTAATCCTAACGTTGTCTCTAGTAATGAACCCAAGGACAATTTCAGGACTCAGTATTTTGCAAGATTGCCAATTGATAAAAAGCCACATTTAAAATGCTCATCTAAAGGCAAATTACATGTTCCTTAAGAAAAAAAAACCAGAAGCGTACATTTGTAGACTATAACTCTTCTACTATATTGGTTATAGAAACTCTTTCTACTAAAATTAATCAGTTGATAACTTTAAAAGGCCTGAGAGTATTTTACTTCAGCAAAAAAAATTCCACATTTCCTTTATTTAAAGTCAAATTAGGACTGTGCCTAGTTCCTCATTAACAAAAGAAAGTAATGTAATATATCAGATGATGAAATGCTGGGTGTTTTAACTATATTCCTGTTAGTTAAAGATGAAAAGGATTTACCCTAACCTTGAAAGATATTTATGTCTGGAGTATTCAAATGAGGTCTTCTCTGATGTCTTCTCTTTTCCAGGCAAACTTAGTACAAAACCCGAAAAAGATGAAAGAAATAGCATAGCTACTATGTTCTGTGGGGCCAGGAAAAACATGAAAATTCCAATTTCCTCTAAATATTTTATATTATATACAGATAATATACAGACATATATGTATGACTGTCTATATATGTCTGTATATAAATAAATAAATAAATAAATAAATAAACATACATGCATAATGCACAGACATAAACACAGTCACTCCATGGACTTACTAGGATGTTGTGCAAATGAAGAAGGTGATTTGGTTTTGCCATAATAACCACAAAGTAATATTTTATTATGGAAAAAAAAATTTAAAAGGCCAGTCCAGCTAATTCTCATCTATAATTCTGTCTGAAGGAAACATATATTTTCACTCTTAATAAAGATTTTGAAAATTAGCATTTTAAGAATTTAATTGACTCTTGGACACTGATTTTTCTATAGATGTGCCAGTTTACCAGTTTACCTAGGATCCCCTTATTGAAATGTCCAGCCATTGCTTTTTTTTTTTAAGAGATGTTGTTGTGCCAGAAAACAAAGCAATGTGCTTGATAAATTTAAAATGCTGTTGCAACATAGTGCTTATCAGCAGCCTCCTTTCTCTTTGAAAGGTTGAGACAATCAGGAAAGAGATCAGAGAAATGCTAGAAGGATTGTCAGGGAACTGGATTTAATGCACTTGTCCCTCCCATTGCTATGTGCTGTCCTCAGAGAGAGCAGAACTCTGCACACCTTCCTTGCAGGTACTCTCCTGAAAGTGAAGTGAGGCACTTTCCATCTAGAACCTACAGCGTTCAGTGAATTGAAATGTGCAACTTAACTATATATTCTCCTGTTCGGCTTTGTTACTTTTGATTCACAGGTCTCCTGAAGAACTGCTTTGGGTACAGATTTAAGTATGCATGAAACACAACAATTCAAGACTGGTCAGCTGACAGCCAGAATACCTGGGTTGGGGAATAGATTCTGGTTTCTTGGCTCTGGGAGAGAGTATGCTGAGCGTGCCATGACCCAGAGTCGTGGGTTGGTGAAAATCCTCTGTCATCAGTCACACTGAAGCTTGGGGATGCCCACTGCCATAAATCAATCAATCAGTCAATCATTTATTAATCAGGTACTTGCATTTTCATAGTTAATATAAAAATGGGCTCTAGACAATGCCATCCCTATAATGATACTTTAGTTCATATTACAGAAGGGGGTTTATCTAAATTAATTCATCTTTTACTAAGAGGTGACATATTAATCTGAAAAAGCTTTTGCCAATTGTACAGAAATAAATTAAGCCCTGCTGAAAGATCAGCACTGCAAAGTACATATGCTCATGAATAATCTGAACACATGAATAGTTCCTTCAAGTCAAGCCACTATTTTTGAGGAATTATTATGCTCTGGATTTAGAATTTAGATCTTTAATGTAGGGTTTAAGTTCTGCACAGACCTTTTCACTAGATAAATTTAACCTAAACCAGCTTCCTTTTGGGGGATGTCTGACTGATGATAATAACCTTACCAGAAGAAAATCCAAATGATGTGTCCCAAGTTTACATGATTTGATGTTGCAATTAACATTTTTAAAAGGTGAGTAGGTATATTTTATTTAAGAAAAGACTTTAGATTCTAAAAGTCCTTGAGACGAAGATTTTGAATTTTAATGCTGTCAATTTTCATGGAGCATTTAGTCATAAAGGACTTCTCATAAAAGCCATCTTCTTATTATTCTGAAAGTCACACGAAAAGCAAGTCTTTTTCTATATCCACATGGCCTTAACTGCTAAGAAGACTGCAGGCAATTCTATGTATTTTTTCTAACCAATGAGAGATGAGGCCATCTTCAGAGTGACTCCATTAAATGGCTATCACAAAAGTATCCCTGCTGTAAATGGCACAGTACAAACTGAAGGACAACTGCCCTGTACAGCCTCCCTGGTTTCCAGTGTTGGGGGGTGATTTTATTCAGATGGCAGGCGAATGGGACAAACATTTCTAATATTCCGTGCAGAACAGAAACCTACCACAATAAAGGGGAAAGAAAAATATTTTCTACAAATTCATCATGACCTCTACTTACACACTAGAAGACAGAGTAAGTGTAAACATAATGATAGAATGTAAACATATTTTGTTAGAGTCTGAGTGGTTAGGCAAAGCAAACCAATTAACAGAAAACATATTCTTCCTGACAGTTCCTCCAGCTCTTTACTACACACATTTAATGCTAATTGAAGCTTGTTTTTAGCTAATAAATTTTCTTTCATGTTAAGCTCATTTAGCACAACCCTTTTGCTCAAATTTCCTCATGCAATTTAACAAGCTATCTGTATTTAAGAGTAGTTGGTTATTTTCTTGAATTTTGACATACAGAAGAGTTTACCAGCTAATGGAAATTTGGTCTCTTATAGACACACCTGTATTTTCTCAGGTGCCCCCAAACATTCAACATCCCCCAACACTGAAGTGAAAACCCTAGAGACTGGAGCAGGGACAGTGATACTGAGTCAAAAAGAGGTGCCTTTAAAGAAGCCATGTAGTAGCTCTTAAGAGGCTAAGCATAAACGGGGTAGGATCTCTTTTTCTGGATGCTGTAAGCAGCACTTATTTCTCCTGCTAACTCTATAATAAAGGTTGCCGAGACACTTGAAGAGGAGGGGTGTACCAGGAGTTTGAAGCATAGGAACAAGCTGTGGGATAGCTCCTGTACATTGTTTTTCCAACGTATTGAGCCGCTGACCCCACCCATGGGGCTTTGGGCCCATGGGGCTTTGGGCCATGGGACCATTAAGGGTGTTTGAAAATCAGATTTTAAGTAATTTGGAACAGACTCATTAAAACAGAGCCAGATAAATAATCATTTATGGTTACATGTCTTACTTGTGAAAATGATGATATTGTCTTCAGGAGACCATATTTCCTCTTCTGATGAAAAATGTCCTCATCTCCTTTCCAGAAATTAATCACACTAAATAATCTAATCACTGTCTATATGTGACTAAACCTGAACATTGTTTTCCTCTTGGTGGACTTTTTCAGACTATATTTCTGTACCAGCTATTGCTTGTAAATTACGCTGGACTTCTGATGAGCTCTTGAATGATGAAGGACCTGCAAGAGCTGGTGGCTGGCAACTCCTTCATTTCAAGACTCATTAATTGATTCTTCTTTGTCTGTCAAGCCTTCTTATTTTTTTTTCCTACAGTTTTAGGACCAGAAATATTTATGCATTTTATAACTTCTCCTTGTTGGACTGTGTTAGGATAGTGCCAACGTAACCACACCAGGGAGCAAAATTGATTTTTTTCCCCTCAAAGCACAAGCCTACAGAGGACTATGTAACACTAATGCCTCACTCAGAGATCTGAATGTTGTTTACTTTCTATGTCTTTTCCACACCAGCCCAGCCTAAAGAATCTGTGTGTCGCAGTAAAGCCACAACACAGCTTCCATAACCTGGAAATCCCTGGACACTGGACAGAACCTGCCAGTGGAGGGTACAGGTTATGGTATGGCTCTGCAAACACAGTGCATAAGATATTGTGGACTTAAAAGAGCATCCACACCAATCTCCAACTCTGGATTTCTGTCAGTGCAGTTTTTCTACTGCTGGCTGTAGGATGCTCCCTGCAATGTTGAGCAAAATTAGAAAACTGAAAGAGGTTTTAGTGTTTTTGCTGATCCAGTCATACTTGGACTAAATATACTGACTGCTACTGTATCAGCAGTAAACATGTATTGCCTTCTTTGCCCATTAATACAAAGAATAATGCTTCTATTCATTCTACAACTTCTTACTTTATTGTGAACGTGTAGCTCTAAAATATACCACAATTCAAACTATTAGGTTATATTGTTTCTCAAACAGAAGATAAGTGTTGCTGCTTTCACTTAACTATAATGGGATACTTGTAATTTCCTTGTATTACAATACAAAATTGTGTCTCTGTTGGCCAATTCTTTGAAAGCAATTGTATAGATACTTTGGTATATGGGAGCAAATTGCTAATGGTTATGCAATGGGATTTACCTGCACTTCAAAAAAAGGCTGTGCAAGTGCAAGATACTGCAAAATGCTGATCACATTATACTTTATGTTCATTCATTTTTACTGGTACATATATATTTTAATGGGACAAAACAAAGATCGCATTGATCCAGTATCTTTATATTACATAATTAGCTGACTATTAGTATAATGCAAACTTCTCTAATTTTCCTACCATAAAACCATTGCCATTGTCTTCCAAACAGCGGATAAACTCAGACAGACAGCCTAAGTCAGCCTCTTACAGGCAAGTTTAAAAAATATTATAATTTTATAAAGATTATTGTATGTATTTCAACAGAAAGTATTATTTAAAATTAACTATCTGAACATTTTAATAAAAGAAACCGTATTTATACAAGGCTTAGCACATATAATGGCATATAATTAATATACAAATATGTTGCAGAGACTGATCTTCATTTTAAGATTTTGTGTAGGAGTTAAGTAATATAGATATTAACACTATTTTCTTCCTGATATTATAGATTATCTGTCTGCTATGAGTGTCCAGGAAGCTACCTCTAAAGCTAGCCTGCCCTAATTTCCATATCACAAGTGGCCATGGATTTTGTGGCCATGGAAAATGCTGCTGTAAGCATGCAAGGTATTTAGCACCTGAGCATGCTTAGCATGTAAGTCCATCACCAGCAGTCACACCAACAGCCAACAGTGTCCCTTAGGTAGCAGCAAACTCAGCAGCCACACAGCACAAACATTATTACCTCCTGCATGGAGCAACCCCAGAAACTGCTTTTCCATCACGGCATATATATACAGACAGAAGGTTGGACATGAGCCAGATTTGTAAGAACCTCTAAGTGATTATGGTGCAGAACAGCTCAGCCTCTACAGTGCAGCCACCCACAAGCACAGAAGTCAGGCTATGCACACTTCCAGTGTGTTACTGCCTTGGATCAAGAAAAGCCTGCTCATGTTTGTTTCCACCTCATAATGGGACAGTTGAGGACCAGCTTGTGACTTGGAACGTCTTCACATATGGTATCCCTAGGGCTGCCAAGCATGACTGAAAATACTGGAAGTGACCAATGGGAGAGACTCAACAATCATCTTTCTCACTTCTCAGACTTGACACAAGCAGGGCTGAGGCATGCAAAAGAACAGCATTTCACACAGAAGGTCAGCTTCTGCCAGCTTGAGAATTGGTGCATACATTTCATGTAACTAAGCTACTTTCTTGTGCAGAATACACACAACACAGACCACACCACTGTGAACCTTCCTACTTCATAATCCTTATGCCTCAGCCTTGACTAGGGCCTGAACTGAAGATGCCACATGAAGTCTTAGCTTTCTCTGATGAGATTCCAAATACAAGAATCACAAGTATCACTTACATAAGATGTGACATTCCAAGCAAGAAGACATTGAAGAACTAAATCTGCAGGCTGATACTCACATGAAACGTAATTCAGTTTGGAAATATTCAGCAAGAATTACTGTAAAAATTTTCATTTACTAAGTAGACACTTATCTTAAAAAAGCTTTATGGAATGTTGTTTCACAGTGTTATATTACTCTAGTGCAAATTATTTCCAAGAGATTAGCAGGCCTGTGGGCATGGCATGGTACTATGGACTCAACAGGCTGAAAACCAAGTATATGATGCCACTGTCTGCTGGCTGATTAGAGACAAAGCTACAGGTTTCTGCCCAGCTCCATATGGAGCTGGTCCCTAAGCACCTCTCCTTCAGATACTCTTGTTTACAATCTCATGAGGAAATCTGGGAGCTGAAGGGCTGGAAATCTGGTAATCTCCTCAGAAACACGAGGAGGTGTAAGAAAGACTGTTCCAGTAGGAGACCTTACATACGTTTGTTCAATGAACACAGGATTTCACTCTCCAGGGCTGTCAGATCCAGCGCCTTTTGTATGAATTTATTTCAAAATCAAATTCACACCCACTTTTCACCACCACACATATTTTCAGAGGGCATTTTTATGTTAAAAGTAGAAATTAAGGAAAAAATAAGAACTCCAAGCATCTGAAACTTTAAACTCCAAGTGAATTTCCAGCTACATAAACAAATATTTTGGTCTGAAGTCTCTCAGCCCCCAAATTTTGCTAACAGTATGAAAGATGATAAATTGAGAAAAACCCAAGCCTTACCTTCTTGTAGAGACTTCTCAGGTCTCTGTACTGCCACATACTATTGAGGACCTGAGATGCTGCTTTCACCACTTTAGGCGAATGCCTGTTACATACATACATTTAAAAGGGAGAGAGAGAGAAAAAAGAGTGAGAAAGAGACTGTTACATAAAGGACACCATTCATTCCAATTTTCAGATGTACTGCTACAGATTTAAACTTTTCCATTTCTCACAAATGAAGTGTGTTTCAAGTATACTGTAAGATCTTTGCTTGGCATCTTGGAGACCAAGGTGTTTTTAGGCAATATCTTATCTCTATAGTATTAATCAATCAGTGAGGGGAAAAAAACTTGTGAGTCTCAGTCACACACAGGGATTTCTGCTGAGAGCATAGTAAGAGGAATAGGAGGTAGCAATTGGCAAATTTGTTGAGGACCCAACTGCCATTATGTACATTTAAGATATGCTACAACTTTTGTCATAAAGGACAAGGAGACAGAGCAGAATTTCTTTCTTTGCAAGCTACTGAACTCTAGCTCAGGACAGTGTGCTCAATTCATTTAGCTCCTCTCAACAGTGGCGAAAATAAACTCTAGATGGGTGATGAGCACTGGTTTTGAAATGCAGAGCCAGGATGCAGAAATACAACTGATTACAAAAAGTTTTGATAAATTTCATTAGGAATCCAAATGTGGACTAGGATTTTACTCATACCATTATCCTTTAATCACAGGGAATACAAAGTGGTATTGAAAACCATGTAACTGCACATGGTATTTCTCTTCAGAGAAGTTTTGAAAGAAGATCTAAACTATTGTTACAATCTGCTGGTGTCATATAATCCTGCTGGAATAGGTGATTAAAAAATCTAAAAAAAAAACCCCAAAACACAAAGGGGTCAAATAGTAAAGGACCAGGAAGATAACCCAGCCCATTACAGAAGCATACATTGTGCAGGATCAAAAATACATATAAAGAAGTAGAATGCTAGAAAACCCTGCAAATGCCAAAGTCCAGAGTGAGGATTGATGGAGTCTGGGGCAGTCATTGAGGTGATTTATGTTTTACTCAGAAGAGGCGTATGGTTTGAAACATCAAAGAGAAACCAGAAAACCAGCAGCAATCCTAAGTTGCTGCTTTGGGCAGGGGCCAGGCTTTGGTTCATTCTGTGACTTGTGAGAAGAATCACTGGTAGGCTGACATGCAAGCTGGTAAAGTGCTGTTATGACACAACTGATTCATCAATACAACATTTCCCTAGTAATTTATTTGGTGCTTTTTTCCCCACTTCTATTCCATTTTCTCACCCAGAGTGGAGCAGTAGGTGGGTAATTGGTGAGTAAACAGGGTTTTGATAAGCCCTTTCAAGCATAATTGTTTTTATTATACTTCCAGCTGTACTGGCTAGTGGGGTGCTGATAAGCATGGAGTAACCAGGAAAATAACTGTGCCAACCACTCCATGAGAACTGAGGAGAGGCAGGAGCTATGTGAAGCTGATATGGGCTTGGCCAATATAAATAACCTTATGAACACCAGTTCTCTCATGTGGTCATCCAGAGAGACTGTTCAAGCCCTGAGCACATTCCAAAGGCTATCAGGGCCAGCTCCACAATACTGGCACTGATACATACCAGGATGCATGGCCAGTTCAGTATCCTGGACATTTAGAAGCAGTTGCTTCATACTGGACAAAATGACTTCATACAGAAGTGATTTACTGTATTAAAGTGAGCATGTCAGAATTTTCTGTCAGTCCAACAAACAGCAATTTTGGTTTTCAAACAATGAATTACCTGTAAGAAACCAAACCAACAGCACACAGTACTGACACTTCTGAAAACTCAAAAATGGAACTTTTACTTAAGATGGGCATTTGCAGCACTGTGTGTTGACATGTTTTCTTGTTCTAGAACTGTGTAACCTGTAAAAATAACAATACAGGACTGCAGGTCAAAGTACTTGAGAGGAGGGATAAATATCATGACTTGGAAGGGCATTTTGGAATTACTCTGCTCTAGATTAATTAGAAATAGATGTCTTTCACAGTTATGAGGTTTATTCATACAGGGAATTATGCCCTTGGATCCTCCTAAAACTTCCCATGATACTTCAAAAATTCCAGACTTAGCAGGTATTAGTATTCTTTACCAGATAATGAACAGGTAGACAGATGCATTATTCTGAGGAAATACACATTCAACTTAAGAGAATGGATATGAACCTGCTTGCAATGTCAGTACATTTGATCTAGAAAATAGAAATTAAAAATTTAGGTAGATTCAGTAATAACAAACTTCAAATATAAATAAACTGGCAGAGCATGGGGAGCTCCCACAGCTGGAATCACATAGTTGGTCACACTACTTTTTACCCTCACAATTTGAATGCAAGAATGTTTCAATAATGAATTTGGTATGAAAGGAAAAGGGTGACAATAGAGGAAAAGAAATGCAATTAAATTATATTGGCAATGCTCTGATCACAGAGGCGAGCATAAGTTCTCATACCAAATGTAGGGTGCATAAATCTTTCCTTCAGGTTGTGGCCTGGCTTTGTGGGGCTCTTTAAGAGCTCTGATGCTGCAGTAGGCTGTGATGACAGCTCCGAGCAGGTGGACTGATGGGTTTTGTACACTACAGTGAAGGCTTTTTGTTTTCAAACTGCCATAGTCCCATTGCACTATACTTCATCAGCTTGACAAATATGAGAACCAGGCTATCTGTTTTAGGCAAAAGAAGGATAAAGAGTGAACTCTTCATGAAGAGAGTGTACATAGCCAAACAGACAAGATGAAACCATAGCTGTTCTGAAAATGTCACAGTTGTGTGCAAGACATTTTTTTGCCTCACAAAGCAGCCTAAAGGCTCTCTCAGAAGCAACCAGTCAGAAAATCCATGGATCTACTACGAAGCTGGTGGCAGGGAAAAGGATGCTGTGAAGAGGGACAGCGATTTCACATTCTTCACTCCTAGATCAAGAGAAGCAGTACCAGAACTGTGGTGAGGTCCTTCCTTTCAAAGGACCCCTCCACCTGTGTGTCACACCTTGTGCAGGGTGCAATCCAACCACTCTGATCCCTAACGTTTATTGGGATCTTCTGCAATTGCTTAGAGATAGGGGTTACTCTAGATAATTACTCTTTCTTAAAATGCACATGGACTGCACTCCCTGCACTGTGGATGGCACATCAAAAATAAACCAAAGCAGAGGGAGACTTTTGGTATTGGCATTGTCTGTTTCTTGTCACCCTTCACACTGGGCCATGTGATATCTGTTGAAATGAAAGGATTCAACTTGCGATTGCACAGAAAAGGCAAACACATTCAGGACTAGTAATAACTGCTGGAGAGGTTAAAAAGGTGCAAGATGATTTGCAAAACATACTTGTCTCCTTTACTCTTAGATATGCCAACCAGTTTCTCAATGCCGCCTGCGTCCCGTAAGGCCTTGGCATTCTCCATGTTTTTAGTGATGACTTCGTGCAGAGTGCAGCAAATGGCAGTCACGGTGTCATCAGACATGGCCTTGCTCGCTGAGCTGTTGCTGTTGTTAGCGCCTGGCAGCCGGTGGACCAGATCCCTCATGGCATACTTGCCTTTGTTGAAAGAAAACGAAGGGAGAATTCAGAAGATACAGCAATAAAGGGTGAGGGAGAAGTACAGGGAAAACACTCAAGACTAATACCACCATTTGCATCATTGCAGGTAATTTAATTGGAGACTGAAATTCATTTGGAGCTAGTGATATTTACATGATTGCATGTTCAAGCATTTCACATTACAGACACTGTTAATACTTCCATACTGCATCAGTCGGACATGGCCACATCGCACCCGTAAGAGAACGGAACTGTGATGGTAAAGGCCAAGTATATGCACAAAGATAATCTGAATACCACAATTCACAGAACTCGGCAAGTCCTCATCTCCCACCAAACATCTCACAGCTTGTTACCATAACATGAATGTGCATCAATTGTTGAAACAACAGCAGTGAAGGCAAACCCAGTGATGTTGTTATTTGGGAAAAGGTCTTCTCTGAAGACTTCTCCCCTGTACAAGGTTAATTCTATTCTACAAGCAGCAATTTAAATGGGTTTAGTAGTGTTTTTTAGACTGCATTGCTCAAGAGGATGCCATCTTTTTCACATGGTATGCATGGTACTGGCCAAAAAAGGAGTCTTTCCAACATCTATTCCAATCTGGCATTCTGCAAGGATTTCCTGAATGAAACACTAACCTCCAGAACTTAAAATCTCCTCAAATGAAAAGAATTTTTTAAATGGTCACATCAAACATTTAAATAAAAAGAAATTCTGTATATTATGTTTGGGTTTGACAATCTTTTCAACCTAAGTGATAGTGATTCTAAGATTATTAAAATTTTTCATGCTTAAATAAAAAGATTTCTTTTTCAAAATTGCACCTAAAAGTCATACAGTGCTTGTTAAAATAATAAAAAAACAGCTTCTGATATATATATATATATATATATATGTGGCAGGATTAGCACCAGCACAGATACACCAGAAGCCTCACATCATTCTAGAGGATTGCTATTATGGTGACTGCTCAATCCTTCAATGTGATAAAGAGAAGATCAGAGAAGGTGAAGGCCTGATGGAATTATTACTGAGGTCAGTGAAACAACTCTGAATCACCTTCAGTGCAGATGGGCTAGGAATTTGCATACAGCAATCACCATGAGTGTATCATGCAGGATGAAAAGGACAGGAAAATTGGGAAATATAAACATAATTAGTAATCTAATTACATTTTGTGAATGATCAGGTATGATTATTGTATATAATATGGTAATTTAATCAGATTTTTTTGATAACTTAAAAATGTTTACGCATAGTGTTTATGCATACTTATTAAAACTCTTATTTCTGAATTCATAAATTCAGTTGTTTGTATCCATATTTGAAAGCAGAGGGAAGAGGAAAATCACATCTTTTAACTATCAGACATTTAATCATTTTTATTTCCCACCGTTTTGTCTGATCTGGTGGAACCACAATCAGTCATTTGAAAAGAATATTCATAATACAGATAAAACCTTAAATCTTTGTACTGAACTGTTAAAGATTATCAAATAGATTTTTGTGGTAATGTGAAGTGTTAGAAAATACTCACTCTATATTATGTAAAAACATCCCTGAGTATAGAAAGCATTAGACTGTGTACAAAATGTGTACAATAGGATTTGAATCTTTCCAGTGTGTTGCAATACAAATACAAATCCTGTCCTCAAACATTTTTATTTCTTTCAGCTTAATATTTAATTTACTTGCACTGTAATGATTTGAAGCAATATTATTAATATCAGATGTAGAACAGTTGTTAGCACCTCTTTCTCTTTCAGAAATTATTTGTTTGAGCAAATTGAAAATCTTTTTTTTTCCCCACACATTTATGAAACAAACTGCAGAAAAGTCTGAAATGCTATTTTAACCTGCATCTGTCCGTTCTGTGCAACATGAACACATTAATAGCTGTATATCACTTACAGTGAGTACTTCAGTTTGCAACACATATCAAATTAAGCTCGTGTTTCAAAAAATAAACTATTATTTGATGTAGCTTTTACTCCTCTAGTGCAGTGTCTGCCACTCGTTGGGAATAAGTACAAGTAGATAAATCAGACCAGTGAGACTTTTCTGCTTTACTCTGTGCACACATCCAAAATACACCAATATTCCTTTTTCTTTTTGGACCTCATTTAAATTGCAAGAGAGCATCTCAGCACCTCAGACCTCTGGTGCAATCAGTTCATGATGATAATTTCATTAGCAGCCAAAGATTACACCCCAGAACACTGGGTGTAAGGAAATCTGGATGGCTGCCCCAAGCAGATTTCTTTCCTGGAACTGGTGTATTCCAGGCAATATTCACACCAGTACACATGCCTAGACATGCAAGATGCTTCTTACAAAAAACAAAAGCTTTGGAGCTATGAGGGAAAGCTCACTTGGAAAACTTTAACAGACACAATCAAGCAGGTTATAAGCATTCTGAAAATGCCAATGCTCAGCAGTTCAAACATTTCTGCTGTGCACACCCTTCACTAAGGCATGAGAAGAATAAGTCAATATTAAATACTTCAAAACAATAAAACAGGCTTTTATTACATAATGTGTAACAGTGGGATAGTACAGCATTCCTTATTCTGAGCAGTTGTAGCAATTCTAGCCCAATATTACCATTCAATTCTTAATCAGAAGCATATCTGAAGTAAAATATATTCTGAGTGGGTTTGCTATGGTTTTAAATTGCTTTCCCCTTCTTTCTCCCCCAGGAATTGCATTGAATTTAGCCTTTGGATAGCAAGTAGCAGAAGACTCACATTTTGTAGATCTAAAATCTAGTCACTGTATTTCATCTGTGGAAGCTGCACAAGCTGGTGCCCAGTTTGGAGACCTCCCTACCAGAGCCTGTAATGCCAGTGCCAGCCCCCCTGCCAGGAGCTGCCTGTTGGGATACAGGCCTCCCTCTCCCAGCCCTGTCCCCAGCGGGCAGTGAAAGGCAGAACTGCTGCTTCCAACAAAGTTGCTCACCCATGTGGGTAAGGCAACTGACCACAATCCAACCAGCATCCTGGTCAAGGACATCAAAATGTCCTTCCAGAAGTTCACCAAACACAGGTGGCACACCAGCTGGAAGAAGGGAGTGGCTGAGCTACAGGGTTGATCCAAGTCACTGTTTACATGGTTCTTAAAACCTATTAAGGAGTGTAACTGTTAGCACATTTTCTGTGGTTTAAGTACTTCAAACACTGTGTTAGCTATGTGAAAATATATGAAAAACCAGGGAATTTGCTTTAATATAAAATTAGGCCATGGAAGTTGAAAGTCAAGTATATATAAAGTATATTCTTTATACTGCAAGATGTTTTTCTAAAACTATATATATAGTTAGTTAATAAATCACTGTAGGACATTCACAGAAAAAAAACCCCAAACCATTAATTATTGGTTAACTTCTCTTATCTCAGTTATGCTCCTACTTCTTTACTACTTCTTTACATGAAGAAGACTCATGTCTTCTGCATGAGCATAGAAAGCATGAGCATACAGAAGAAACCTTGCTCTACAGTGGTGTGAATGTGAAGTCCTCCCACAGGTACTGTTGCACCAGCCCAACACAACTGTGATCCCTGACTTCTGCACTGGTGTCTGTTACATTCTGCAGAGCATTTGCACTTAGATTTTTGTTTGTCCGTGTTAGTAGCCTCTTCTGAAAGGAGACTGAAATGTGTAATGGAAACCAGTGTTGGAATGTCAGCAAAATGTTATCTAGCACTACTATTATCTAGCACCACTAGTAGGAGAGCTGGGCAATTCAGCTGGCAATAAAAGAAGCCTCCCTGAATGGAAGAAGTGAGAACTGATGAGGATGCTGGGAAAAGAGGCGGATGTGTGTGAGGATTATATTAAAATTAAAATTAAATAGCCTTGTTAAATTTCACAGGGTCCATCCAGAACTACTTTAATCTACAAACAAATTGATTTTTTAAATTTTTTTTTTGTATTTGAACAACATTGCACATTGTAAGACCCAAAACTGATTTGAAGCTTTTAAAGAGGATTTACATAATATGATTAAACATAGCCAAGAGCTCGACAAGGAAAAAAGAAAACGTATTTATTTGTCCCATTTAACTCTTAAAAGAAGGAAGAAAGACACAAAATAGACCTAACAGGAAAGGGGTTATCATGTGGGTGCTTGGAAGAGCATTCTTCTGATAGTATGCATTTAAAAGTTATTTTTCTAAGATAAGACATCCTTAATTTTCATCTTAAGAAGGTGATTCATCTAATACCATGCACTAAGTCTTTGACTGTAAGACGATAGCATCTCCTTATTATTTCAACAATGAAGATTTTTATGTCTTTTCCTTTGCATGATAAAAGTCTCAGCACCTTAACACCTGCCTCCATTACTTAATTCAGGAAAATTTTCACATCAGAGGATCAAATAACTGTCCTAAGAATGTTTCTGCCTTCAGAGCCAAACAGTACAGCAAACTATTCTTCTGGTAGATTAAATCAGAGCAAAATCATCACAGATAAGGTTCTACTTCTGGAAATACTTCCCTACTGTTGCCTTGAGACAAATTCACTGCTGTTGTAACATTGTTGAAACCACTTCCATTTTCACTCATCTCTGAATAATACCTTTGACACATTGGCAAATTTATTAAATAGTTGTGACATGGTTCCTAGTTTGAGAGTACAAGATTAGGAAAATTGACCTATTAAAGAAACAAGACACTCCAAACAGATATTAATTCCAACAAAGACCCCTGTCCTAGAGATAGATCTTTTTCTAGAAAAGTAATTGTTCACTATTCCTCCCCTCCAAAGACATCCATTAATTCATATCGTGTAGCTAGCTAATATAAAAATGGCAAAATGCCACCATACTTTGTTGTAAAGGCGCAGATACCCTATCCAGAACTGGTGCCTGTATGTCAGAATACATCTGAATTTTCTTCTCTTAATGCTAACATATGAACTCTACTTAGACTTATGTGGTTTTGGGCACTTTCACCACCCCTGTGTTTTTAGTACCACTCACCTTCAGCGTTTCACAGACTTATGAAAAGAATATGACTGGGAGAGCTTTTGTTATTACTTTCAATCATTACTTAAGAAATGTGCCAAAACTGTCGACTTAATTTTTATGGAACAGATTTTGGTCTTAAGTCAGTGTATTATTCAACTGGTAGTCTAATACATTAGTGTGTATTCATCACATGTCAGCAGTGGCAGAAACACGGCTATATTTGATGATTCATTCCTACACCATGCTTTCCCTGTCAGATACCACTGTTTTAAGATGTAATATATTACCACTACTGGCACCTGTGTAGCACCTGGAACTCCCTCAGAGTCCAGCTGTCAGTGTTGCAGAGGAGCCCTGTGTGTACTCTGAACACTGGAAATTTTCTAGTACATACTGAGGTGCAAGAGGGGGTGTAAGAGCCCATAAAAAAAGAATTATTATGCTTATTGCAATATGTAGCAGACTCTGGTCTTGGACAATACAAGTTAAGTTATAGTGTAGGCATCAGAGCAGCAGTCAACCTCATGACATTTGGAGGGTAAAGGTGTGTTAGTTTGCATAAGGAGATTTTCTATCACCAGTGAAAGACTCTAAGGAGAAAACTTCCCTGAATTTTAAAGACAAAATAGGCTAAGAGATAAGAAATGCAGTCATACTGGGTCTCAGAGCCAAAGATGTGCTTTTTTTGAGGGCAGAGTTGGAAGCAAGCCCAAAAAAATGAAGCAGGGTAATGCCACAGCTGCTGAGCCAGGAGTAAAGGCAGCATATGGAAGGAGACACAAACCTATATCTTTGAAAGCAAAAAAGACTGCACTACTGAGGTTGAGACACACTTGACCCACTGAGTAAATGATTACTCCTCAGACTTTGGGGAGCAGCAGGAAAGGTGAGTGAAGAGTAAGAAAAACTCCACCTTATGAAGCAATGTTGGTTTATAAAGGTTTGTAACCTTTTGAAAGGTTTATAAAAGAAGACAGAGCAGCACAATCTGAAATAAGGGTCATCAGCCAGCAGAGAGTTTAATGCCCTCTTGCTCACCACTAAATGACATGACTGTCTCAAGCCAGGCTTTCCACTGCAACCACCAACCAGTGACTTTGCTCTCCACCCGACTCTGTAAGACACAGTCTGTGGCAGCGCCTGCTGCAGGGTGGGTACCTTGCTTGTAGGGACTGCAAGTTTGCACACAGCAATGCTCCCTTCCCTCTCTCTGGGGCCCCTCATTTGACATGATTTCAGCTGCAGACAGAGCAGGTTTATGATACTCCAAGGCAGTGTCCCCTGTCAAATCCCGTAGCCTGGCCTGTGCTGGCTCATGGTCTGTGATGCTGCTCATCACAACACATCTGTTTCTTATTCCTAAGACCAGTGTGCATGAATTGCTACTGGAAAAAGGAAGTGGAAAAACCCAGGAGCAGTAGGACTGAAAAGCATGCCCCAAATAGCATGAGCCCCACCACTTCCAGCAAGTGTCAGAGAATGGATGATTCTGGATCACTTTGAGATGGAAGTGTAAAAAAAGATCAAACCATTTTCAGGTAAATAGGGGAAATTTATGCCCAAATAGATGGGGGCAATGGGGTTTCAAATTTCCTTGGATAGTTGAGATACCTGCATGGTTAGTGGAGACCTATGGAAGACATACAGGCTCCTGGAAAACCACATGTAAACAAAATTAGATACTCTTTGGTCCTTAAAGTTTAATGTTTATCTCTAGGCACTTAGATATCATTCTCAATGTTTGAACAAAAATGTTGATTAGATACTCAGGTCTTTTTACTTCTTATGTTAGTGACATGCACAAACATTTGTATCCTCTGGCTCTTCAAAATAATTGCGTAGTGCACTACATAATGGGAATTGACTATAGTACTGCAATTACCCCTATCCAAAAAAAAAAATCACCTCAGCTCAATCATTTATAAAGGAAAGAGTGATGAGTTAACTTAAACTGGTTTTAGTAAGCAGCTCAAGCCTTATGGGCTGGAAGCCACTGTTTTAGCTGCTCCACATTAGGCATAACTTGCCAATTAAGTTGGGATAATGAGTACTTTGAGCTAGAGAACAATACCAGATATAATTTCCTTGCAGTTTTTTTTTAAATTTAAATTTTAGGAGTCTGTAGAGATGCATTATTATTTGAGAATAAAGAAAGAATAAAAACCATTATACACACATGCCCTCCTGCGCCGCCAAGGATCCAGGTGCGCTCTGCTGATGGCTGCTGACACTGAACAAAGAATCAGGTGGAGGTCTCAGATCCCCTCTTCACTTCAGATAAATGATACACACTTTCAGTTTTTCACCATCTCTAATGACAGGCAGCAAGATATCCAGACATAAGATTGGTATTTGGTATGGACCACAACAAAGAGGAACAGTATCTTCCCAGATGCATTATATGTGATGTGTCAGTCATTGGTTTTCTTTTTTAAAAAACTTTTTTATCAAGAATAAATCCAGCTATTAGCAGTGTAGCATATAAAGCCCTACAGGGAGCAAGAATCTTTTACAGTTTTAGGGAAGAAACCCTCGAACTAACACAGAGTGATGAAAGCGTGTAGAACACCAATAACTGCGTGGCAATGTCAGTTGAGATCTGCTTCTAAAAGAATCAAGTATCTAAAAGGGTAATGAATATAGAAGCTTTTATCTTTTGAAAAAGATTAAAGATGTTGGTTCTATATATTGCAAAAGGTATGAGGAGAACAAGGAATGACAAAGGGCACATCCATAAGAAGGATGAAAGAGCAGCATGTGTAGAAACTATTAGCATTGCACAAAGACAAAAGAGAAGCATTTTGGTATTTTGAACCTGAACATGCCATGGGAAATCACAACTGGGTGCAATGCAATCACTGCTTTTCAGCAATATGCTTTCTCAGACCCTTCACAGATTTTCTTTCCTGTAACAACATTTTCACCCAGTTACCCTCCTCCTTCAGCCTCTCTGAAGCTTCTCTTTCTGCTCCCAGAAACATAACTTTTCTATTTCAAATGTTTTCTGTCTCCCTCTGGCTGATTACTTTTCTTGAGTTCAAATCATCTTCTCAGGGCTACCCCCTCTCCCCTCTACTACATGACTAATAAATTTTCTTCCTTGAGCTGCATCCCCTTGAACCTTTGGGTCTTAACTGTGAAGTCTTCATCGTCCTTTGCCATGTCTTGTAAATCTCTGCATCTGCCTTGTTTGCCAAGCTTTTCCAAGAAGTGCAAGCATTACCTACACTTCGATGGTCATCTAGATGCTGCTTTTGTAACACCCAAGCATTCCCAGTCCCACCCCTACCCACCACAGTTTTAATGTTCTCAACTAAAGGACATATTAACTAGTTTGCAAGAACATATTTTAGACTCAAAAGTACCAGTGTGTTTAAACACTATTGCTCTTGTACTACTCTTGTTGCCTCTTTTGCATATCTCAATTCCACAGGCAGCTATTTAATCTGCTGTTACTTCTAATACTGATTTTACTCCTTTCTCAATGGCACTCCATATTCTGGTTGTCTCTCACACAGTGAGACTACAGATATTCACACTTTATACCAGCAGTTATTGTAAAAACTACAGACTGAAGAATTCCCAGGGCTCTTTGGCTGACCATAACCTGCGGATTGACATTCTAACACGTGCTTTAAAGGTCAGATGCATGTCTGCACTTCACACGCATGTCCGCTGTCTCTGTTGGAGGTAATGCCAAAGGTGGAGCACTGCTTTGAGACCCTGCTGAACATCTCTGCTTCCTCCATCTTTGCTGCTGTCCTTTTGGCAGTTTTCATGGGATGCATGCTGCCTGCCATGTGGATTTCTGGAGAAACCAGATGTCCTTCATGGGCGTAAATGTCTCCAGCAAAACAGTCAGAAGACTAATCCTGAAATGGATTTATGTGTACCATGGCCAAATGGATTTTCTGTTTCGTAACAACACCTCTCACCCAGCACAGCGGATGGCTTCTGCTCTGAATGTTCACCCATGTATCAGCAATCCTCCCTCTCTCATGCTGCAGAAGCGAAGCAACCATCAAACGCAACCCAACTCAAGGGTGTGCTCTCTGACTTGCAATCTGGCTTATGAAGATGAATTTGGGAAGAAGTGCAAGCATTGATTTGTTGACTGTCTCACCCACGCTGGGACTATGAAAATGAGTCAGTTCAAGTTCAGCATGACCTGTCTAATTATCTGCTGACCTGGTATGCCAAACAACTGCTGGGTCCACAGAAAGAGAAAAATCTCCACTAATAAGATTCTATTTGTCACCCTCAGCACTGAAGAAAGCAGCATTTTTTTAAGGCAATCAGAGGCATTGCTACTGTTCTGCTGCTTCTGCTCTCTTGGACGGAAAAAAGGATTTGAATGGTGGCTTTGGCTGTCTCCCTTGCAGACTTAGCTCTGGAGGGTTGTCTGAGAACAAAAATGACAACCTCAGGCTTAATTGTTGCTGGATCCAAGGAATTTATTCTTACATGTTTGGGTTTTATATCCAGAATGGTTGGAGTCCATCTGTGCAATAACTCAAATAATTTCCTTTCTAATTAATTTTGATTGCATTTCCTGCCAGGTATACAAACTAGAAAATGCGTGGAAAGGAACTGTGAGCCTACCTATTGATTCAGGTAGTGCAAATATATCCAATTAACCAGCTTCTTTACACACCAACAGAGCTATTTCTTGTTTAGACTGCACTGTCATCTTTCCTTTCATCTTTCCACTAGCCCAAGGTAAAAAAGATTCTGCAAGGGAAGTGATTCCTCAGTTTAATTGCTGCAGGCTAAGTTTTCTGATTACTGGAGCTGGTTTTAGTCCCTTGCTATGCTCTTCCCTGCTCCCTGCAGAGAACAGAGCTTTTGGAAGGCTGTTTTTTTTTAAAAATATAGTCGTTTAATTAATGCAATGATTAATCGGTGATGCTAAAATGCTTTGAAGAGGAAAAGTACTATGTGAGAGTTGAGTGGAATTTTAGTTTTATCTGCATTATTTTCTGAGATAGGATAATATTTTGTTAATAGTCTGATTCAAGGGACTTCAAATTAGGGCATAATGAAGAAATAAAAATGTTATCTATTTTTGGAAAAGTAAGTTTAGGCTTCCAGATCTATAGCCTGATCCAACATCCATTGAAATTAATGAGCCTGTCTACCAACGTTAAAAGGTATGAAATTGGATGCAGCAAAAAGTAGCTTTTCTTTTCCACTTTGGTTTTTATTTTGGGTCCAAAACAGAGCAAGATTCTGACAGGGGTAGTCAGAGGAAATTGCAGCTAGACATTATCCTGTTTTAAGTGTCCATGAAGGAATTGCAATTTATTTGCTACTCTTTTCTGCTTCTTTACTTGTGCTAGAGTATTGCCTGAAACTCAAGAAGATATTTGTCCCCCTGGTATGGTCTGAAAGACTGATTGTTTTTGCATGCTTTTATATAAAACACCATGGTGAAAACATGAAGATTCTTTTACTTCATTTAAGAGAAATAAAATAGATCCTCATGATCTACTCTGTTATTAAAGGTTAAATAAAAAGCATAGATGTAAATGTATTAGCTCAATAAATAAAAATCTTGGTAAAGTGGTAGTGTCTTTTGAGAGCAACTCTTCCAACAGACATCAAAACCACTTCAAGTCATACTGCAATGTTCATCTATTTTGTAATTACTTCAGTGTTCAAGTATTTCTTAAGTCACCACCATGAAAAAGCTACATGGAATAGTTAGGATAATTAATCATGATGGCATAACAAATAGTATGCATGAGCTTTTCACATTGCTTTACTGTGCATCACAAAATAAAATAATTTATATTTCAGTTACAAAATACAGGTTAGTTTCTAAGGCTCAGTGAAATCACACACTAACTTTACAGATTTCAGCGGCTGGGAGAAGGACATAAGGGAAAAGAACAAGTAACAAACAGCACCAGAAAAGTGATGGGTGTTTAAAAATTATTTTTTAAAACTTTAAAGACAATTAATCCACAAATGGGTAAGAATATAATACAGTATTTGATTTTTTTCCCTGCAATTTGCAATTGTTAGCAAATACCTCATGGAAACAGTGTTCATCTGTTGAACTACTAATGTATTACTATAACTAAACCAGACCATCCAAAGGTCTGCTGGGGTAATGAAGCTATAAGTACATTTATTAGAAACAGGGCTTCTCACATTACTCATGTAGAAAGTGGACATGTAGTTGGTTCTACTGGTATTTTTAGAGGTCAATTAATTTTGCAAATATTACCAATGTTCTGACTCAGTTAAATTCCTGCTCCCTACAGTGTTTTACAGCCACTGGAAAAGAGCAAACTATATTGCAGTTCTATATTTTAAATCATCTAAAGCTACTACAATATAAGTACAGTAAGTGAATACAGTAATTATGTGAGAAAGGATATGTATGATGCAGAGTCAAAGTAGGTTCTGTGTTCTCACAGGAAGGCCAAAAATGCACCCAATAACCTTCTTTAACAAATGAGCAGTATATTATTGTTTTGACTACAACACTAATAGTTCTTACATTTCTCATAAAAAAGTTTCTCAGCTCTTCTAAGGTATACAGCTCATTATTAGTTGTGTTTAAAGAAATTGTGTCAAACAAATCCTAGTCCAAATTGATCCATCAGAGTATAGATCTACTGGAGCACAGCTCTGTTTGTGCTATCTCAGGAGGTGAGAGTCAAATAGTTCAAACGTGACTTGCGTTTGGGTTGTGCCACTGCTGATGGTTTCAAAGTAACAGCTCCAGGCGTCACCTTCAGGTGACGAAGACCTTCAAGTCTTCTCTCTAGTGGCCCACAAAGAAACCTTGCCTCCAGACACTCATTTGAGGTTGCTCAGTGTCATTAAACTGTTGCTTTTTTAACTCAAGTCACAGCTGCTCACCTACAACTCAGTAACACATGGCAGGAGGATTCTCAGGACTGTGTACCCACTCAGTTTCCTTCTCTTACCTCCATGCAGATGCAGTTGGCCACATGGCAAGAGTCAGAGAGTCCATATGTTAAACTTGTTATGCTGGGCTTCATCTCCTTCTTAGAGATAGGCTGGACAGAGGAGACCAGCCTAAGGCAAAGCTCAAAACCTCCTAGCTCCTTCAGGTTCACTGACTTCTGCAACACTGGCTGACCTCAGTTACTTCCAAAGAGAGGGGGAGAACTGGGCAAATATTGCAAAAGACTTCTTCCCCCTCCAGATTTATGGAAAAGACAAATCTGGCAGAAAGCAGCTGGCTCCCAGGCTCCAGTGCCTTATTTTAAATGATCAGAGTGCTCTGAAAGACTAGGGAGGAGTCAGAGTGAAAATTTCACATGTATCCAGCAGCTTTGCTACTTCCCTGAGAGGTGGCAGAATATAAACTACACTCTGCATCGCAGGGGAGGGATGGGAGATCAGGCTTGGAGTGCTGGAAAAGATTTGACATAACAACACAAAAACAAGGCTGAAAAATAAATGCTCTCAACTAAACGAAACAGGTAACAGGTCAGATGCAATGCTGACATCCTAATTACAGAACATTCAGAGGACAATAATATCAAAGGTAAAATATTTCTTGATAGACTGCTCCTCTGAAAACCATAAGTCTGCAAAACGTTATGTTCCCTTTGTGAGAGCAACCTTTGTTGTCAATGTCACCTTGAAAAACTTTATACACAAATATATGACTTTGCATATTCTCACGCTAATAGAAGCATTTTCCTCTAATTAAAATCAGCACTGATGATTTGCTAAAAGAATCCTGAGTTATGAAATCCAAATAATGTATAAAACATATCACTTTAAGAGCACCCTGAGTAGAACACAATCAAAGAGATCCTGTAACTTTTCTCCTGAGAGGAGTAAGTAATGACACAATTTATTTTTCTCATATTGCACATTAGATCCACCAAACAGCAGGTGAACTCTGAACACCAGCATGGCACATTCTTTTGGTACACAGAGTTTATGCTGCAAAATCTGTAAATCTGGACTAGAAGCATTTTTATCTTTCTTAAGGTTGCAGGGAACTTCTCAGAAGAAAAGGTTACAGCCTGTACCTTGAATAAAATACAGGAACAGCCATTAAACAGCAGGGTCACTCACTGATTAATTAATTGACTAAGCTCCCTATGTTAGAAAGTTTAGCCCATCTCTGTTTGTATTTCCCCAAAGGACTAAGTGTGTAAATCTGAAGTGCAACCACAAATGAATGAGGCCCCTAGCATAGACATGCTTGATTGTGGACCTTGATGTTTCTAGCAAAAAGTAAATAAAAATTTATGCAAATAACATCCTTATAAATTATAGAACAGTCAAGGTTGCCAGGATTCTCTAGAGATAATCTAGTTTAACCCCTCTGCTCAATGTAGGTTCAGCTCAGTGTTCTCTTATACTCAGATGGAATTTCCTGTATTTCAGTTTGTGCTCATGAACTCTTGACCTGACACAGGGCATCATCAAGAAGAGTCTGGCTCTGTCCTCCTTTACACCTGCCCATCAGGCATTTAAACAATGTATAAGATCTTACTGAGCCTCCTCTTCTTTGGGCTGAACAGTCCCTGCTCCCTAAGCCTCTCCTCACAGGAGAGATGCTCCAGGCCCATAATTATTCTCAGGGCCTCCAGTATGTCTGTGTCTCTCCTGCACTGGTGAACCCCGAACTGGACTTGGTGCTCCACGTGTGGCCTCACCAGTGCTGAGCTGAGGGGCATGATCACCTTCACTGACCTGCTGCCAACGCTCCTGACAGCCCAGGAGGCTGCTGGCCCACTTTGCTGCTGGGGCACGCTGCTGACTCCAGGACTTTTTTAGATTTGTCCTGACAATGAAAGTGATGACAATGTAGTGGGTACAGCAAACACAAGAGCACACTGTTGAAGCCCTTACCCAACTGTGGTCACTAACACAAAGCCAGTGTGACCTGACCCCTAAACCTTACCCTAAGCAGGCACCCTTCACTAAACCCTAACCCCAAGCTCTATCACAAAGGCCAAAAACCAAACCTGAAACCCTTTATTTTATCCCTACCCCACATCCTTGTTCTGATGGCAGCCCTAATCTGCTGTCCCTAACCCTAATCCTAGTCCTCACTGTGACTCCACCTCAAACCTCCAACCTACAATTGCTTACCAAAAACTCTTCATGGAAGTCCAAACCCTGACCCAAAGCCCTTCTGTCACTCTAAAGGCTAATCCCTCTCCCCAAAAGGCAGGCTCTCCCCCAGCCCTAGACCTATGCAGATTCCCAAAGCTTAAGCTCTCCTTCCTGACCCTGCACATTCAGCCCCTCTCCTGACCCCAGCTCTTGATGCCTGGGCCCGGGAGGTGGGACATGGGCAGAGGTCAAGGAGGACAGAATGCTTCAGCTGGATCCCTGGGGGTCCTCATGCCTCAGCACTTGAATAGGCAGGATCTGGAGGCTGGCATGTGAATCTTACACAAAGGGTTGAGAGCTGGGCCAGCAAGGAAGGGTTGATTTTGTGGCTGTAAGTGGGCTTTGGGTGTTAGACCATGCTTGTTAAGCCTTTACACTAACTCTGACCACTAACCCCAAGCCTGACTCCCAGCTCCTACCTCTCCCCCACCTCCTACCCCAATCCCAAACTCTAATCCTTGACCCCAACAGCACAAATGACTTCTGAATCTATAACAAAACCCAAGACCAAGTAAGCTGGTAAAAGTAGAAAATAAGCTGACACAAATGTTTATAATTGCCAAAAAAGAAACCTTTTTTTTTTTTTGGCATGATCTTGCTCTCATAAAGCTGAGCAGGAGCAATGAGGTAAGGCTTCATTAATCACTGTCTCAAGCAAACATTAGTCTGCACTATGTGAGAAAATGAAAGATTTTACTCCTGTTAGCCCTGCTTTTCCGGCAGCTCAAGCTGGTTCCCAGCTTGATTTTGCAGAAACACCCAATTAAAATTCCTGCCTATGAATCAAATATGATGCAATGTACTAGCAAGTGGCAGTGGTCTTCCCTTTAACAATTATGCTAAATACTCCATTTAAATGGCACCATTAAACTAAATGGACCTTAAATATCATAGTGCTACTCCGAAAAAAATCCACTCAGATAAAATGAAACTTTTCTGAAAAACCATGAGGGAAGGAGAGTATTAGTATTGGCATATCAGCTTTTGAGTGAGACACAGTTAACAGCAATGTTGTGCAGCCACACATTCATTTAAACAAGAGCTCCTTATCTAATACAAACAGCAATACAAAGCACATTTCCAGTCATGTTGTATCAAATTTATAGCAGACAAACCATACTGAAAAGACTCTTTAAAGATCATTAATATAAAGCACTCTCTTACCAATTATGAGATATTCTATTGGGTAGCTCTTAGCTTCCAGATTTATCCACACACATACCCTTATCTTTGAAAATGTCTGAAATACATCCTTAGTACACATTTATTTCAAACATTAAAAGGGAATATACTGAAGAATATCTTGGAACCTGGCCCACTTTTGAGCTATGAAATCCTCTTCTGAAAGCAAATTAAAGTAGATAGATCTGTCATTTACGTTCCAGTTCTTTTTATCCTGAAATTACTTCTCCTTTCAGAGACTGAGTCTGAAAATGCTGTCCTTATAATTCATAGAAGTATTTTACTTTATGTAGATACACATGAAAAAATACTTTTATTAATATCAATTAAAAAGTTACATGTAGAACCAGAATAACTGAGGTTGGAAAGGGCATTGGGAGTTTGTCTAACCTAATCTCCCTGCCCACAAGAAATGCAAAACCATCGTGAGACAACTGCAGATCAATAGAAAATAGTTAAAAAAATACATGTATTATATCTCATTTAGTTGACATAACAGACTAGATGGCACATAATAGCCCCTCTTCTGCTCTCCTGTCAAAAAGATTATTATTCATAGTGGAAGAAACATTTAAATGCAATGAATGTGTGTCTTCATGTGTGCACATTTGTTTAGTCTCTTCTCCCAGTACAAATTTTAACCACAATTTTAACTACATAAAGATGACAATGGACTGCATTCTTTTTGATATGAATATATTCTGGGATATGAAGGCAGCAAGAGTATGCAAGAAGAAAGATTAAGTAATATAGAGCAGAAAATATGTATTTGTTGACAGAACATGGATGAGAGCTAAGATAAGAGCTACTCAGAACAGGTACTAATGGCTCATCAATGAAATATAAGCATTTATCCAAAAAATTTGGTAGAAAACATATGAATTAATTTCTGTAGGCAATCTTTTATGCTGGATCTATGTCCATCCTGTCTGATAGTCTGTTGTATGGATATAAACAAGGACAGAGGGTGAAAAATGTTTGAGGACTGGTTTAGATTTCATTTATCTTGATTTTAGAGGATGGAATTCATTAAAATCAAATGGATAATATTATTACACAGAAGCAGGAGATGATTATCTGCAGAAATACAGAATGAAGACCAATCTAATGAGTAGCAATTCTGGAGGAAAGGATTGGGAAGCCAGAGAAGATCCTAAGATAGGCATGTGTAACAGGATGGGTTGCTGTGACAAAGACAGCTATTCAGGACTGCATTAACAACTATTCCTGGCAGAACATACAGATGATATGCTCCTCTGTGCAGAGCTTATGGAGAAATACCACGATTCAATGGTAGACCTCAGAAAACACAGGGACCAACCAGAATAAGTCCAAATGAAAGCAACAAGAGTAGCTAGGAAGACAGACTGAACTGACTGCATCTCAGCTTTAGCTAGGTATTCAGCTACTCTACCCCTTCAACCAGCAAACAAGGAACAGTGCTGTGTTCTTTATGGTAATATACTGCAGTGGCACCACTCTCACTCTGTGTCCTCATTCACAACATACATGGCAGAGGAGGCTGCTACTAGAGATGTCAGGCCACCAAGAGATGGCAGAAATAGCAGAGACCCTGGACATATGGCCCCACTGCATGTTTAGGATGAGGTCTTCATATGATCTACTTAAAGAACTGGAACAAAGAAAATTGCGAGTCAAGGGTCCAAAATGGGAAGAAAGAACTGGTTCATATGGTAAATTTTATTGTTTATGTATTTATGCTTGCAAGCTGCTCTTACTGGCCTTGAAATAGAGCGGTTCACCTTACATGTGAGGTCCACCTCAGTTTCCCATTTATTATTCACTGACCTAACTTCATAAAGGGTCAATTAGGACTGAGAAACAGTTTCCTTCAATGAGATAGTCTGGATCCCCAGACTATCCCCTTCCCTTCCAGGAAGAGACTTGTTCTGACAGGTTTTGGGGTCACAGTTCATCAGGCACAGCTTCACTGATTTCAGGAATGTCAATCCATGAGGCCCTGACATTTCTGAGGGGCTAAGAAGCATTTTACTTTACTCTTTGACCAAAAGGGAAAATGTTGTTTTTGCAGACTTTGAAATAGATTTCTTGCTCTAGTCCATCTGGAATATACCCTGTTGTACAAAAATACTACCTCCAGACCCAATGGAGCTGAACACACCACCGTAGGTAGTAAATACACCTCTTGCTGTAGCTGTAACTGTGTGTCTGTGGTCTTCCCTCTCATCCTTGAGTGCTGAAGGCCTTATAGGAATGGCTTTAGAAACAGCATTAACATTATTGGGTTGATACTTAGGATTGTTGAACCTGTTCACTGAAGGTATTGTATCCATTCCACTGTCAAACTTGGGAAGCTGCAATAAGTTGTGTGCTTTTGAAACAGCTTAGTGAGAATTGGTTTGGTGAGAACAGGGAGATTTTGATGGTGACTGTGATTTATGTTGAACTTCATTTGTCAAGAGATTGTGTTTGGGTTTAGGACTTCCAAACTTGTGCTCAAAGGGCCTTGCAGCACTAGGTAAGGTTTTATTGTAAAGCAGTTGTAAGAAGGAGTGAGTGTTTTCTGAATCTGTTAGTTCCTTTAACAGGGTCTTTGTCAGGGAAGCTTTTTTGAGGACAAAAAGTGAACTGCACCGTGTCCTCTCCAGAGGATCTGAAAATTGCTGGCTTATTCTGAGGTGGAGGAGGGTCAGGCACAGAGTTAACTTCAGAAAGTGAAGGCTTGTAATGTGCTGGGAGAGAAAGGACAGGACTATCAATTGACTGAGGTTGTGTATGCTGTATGTTGAAAGAGTGGAAGGTGTAGCTGTAGCCTGATGGATTGGCTCATAGTGCTTTTTACTGACAGGCCTAACAACTGATTCAGCATCAGTTATTTCCCTATAGAATAACTGGTGAATCTCAGCTGATTCTGCAAATGAATTGGTTTAGTGGGCTCAGAATGATGGCTGGCAGGAACATGCACGCAGAACTTATTTTCAAAACTCCTGCAGTCAAAATATGATACCTGCTTTTGATAACACTCTGAATCTTCTCCAGGATTATAATGGCTGGAGACTTTTGCTTGAAGTCTCTGTGGTTCAGGGCCCTGTAAATATACTCCTTAGATAAAGTACCCTTTTAGCTTGTGAATGAATGCAATACTTGTTGGATGATAATATATATGATCTTGCAAAAGGAATGAACTGTTTAACTTCCTGGTATTTGGAAGAAAGAGAAAAAAAGAGCTCCAAGGCAAAAACCTAGATGAAAAATTGCAGATTCAGAATATGAATCCCCAGACCCAGGTCTCTGAATATTTTCCTTACATTTTCTAATTGCACAATTCCTTGAGTACATTTGACCACCATCCTTTTTTCTTGATTGTTGTCCCCTCCCTTTCTTTCAGAATCAGGCAAAGCAGAAAGCTGAGCCATCTTATCTTCCTCCACTCTTTTTCATAATCCAGGGAATATTCTATCTCTTTGTTCACAGCCTTCAGGTGACTTTGCTCCTGGGTCAGCTGCTGCCATGGCCCGATGGCCAAGTGCCTACTCTGGTTCACCCATCCTGCAAGAGTTACGCACACACTGATGGGCCAATACTCAAAAGCACTGCTCTTTCCAGGAAGATTAGTGTGTGAACAGATCACCTTGGATGCTTTCTCCTGGGTTCCCACTGCAATCTAATCCAGGCTGTGCCCCAGGACTGATTAAAGAGCCCATGCCATCCTAACTTTCAAATTAGTACCACTGCTTCTGGAAGTATTTCCATCATTTTGTAATAATCATGTGCTTTTTAGAATTCCTTTTAGTGGGTTATGTCTAGACATTTTCTGCACACTAATTGTCTCTCAATGACAAAGCCACACATGATTATTCACTCACAGTTACAGAAACCAAGGCAAGATAGGCCAATGTCCAATTCAAGAAGCCACCTAAGACTTAGTGCTTTTCTCCTCAGGAATGATTGAAGCAAATGAATTCTTTCAGCTTCAAGATGAGGTTTTTTAGTATTTGCTTTGTAAATAATTTCATTCTCTTACTTTGTTTTTTAGTATTTGCTTTGTAAATAATTTCATTCTTTTACTTTGTTTACTTTGGTGGCAACTCTACAGCTAATCTCTAGCCACAGGGCTCTAAAGTGCAGCTTGTTATTAATATTGCCAGACTAATAGTTACTGATCTGTTAAGTTTTAAGTAGATTTTAGAATAAAATGGGGAAGGAAAGAGACAACATTTAATTTTCATGAGAATGTGGGAAGGGTTACAGTGAAGCTAATCTCTGACTCTTAATCGATTTTTGTATTGTTTGAAGATTGAACTAGAGGTGCAGTTCTTTTCTCTCTCTTTTAATAACTTTGCCTCAGCTTTGAAGTTTCTGTAAGCTGAGCACAGCTTATCAGAAAAGTCCTAGTGAATGAAAGATGCTTGAACAGGGCTACAACTGAACAAGCTGAATTTCACTCTCCCTAGGAAGAAGCTGAGCCTTTCAGTATAAGGCATATACATATTCAATCCCAAGGCAGAAGAATGGATTTAACTACAGTGGATAATGCACAAAAATCCATCCTCAGAACCCCCTGTCTCAAAGGCTTTGCTTGTGATGTACTTGGTATTTCAGATTGTTAGTGGCTCACAAGAGAGAAGGAGACATGGCCTTTTCTTTGGAGCTTGATTTAGACATTGTGGTACAGAATTGTACAGCAGAGGATAACACCTTTAGCTGCTGAAGATTTAATACCAATGTAGAGAAATTATACATGCCAGCTTGCCAGCCTACCTGATACCATTATATTCCAAAGGACCCTGCTTTTGTCTGTCCAAGGAACACAGCTTCTCTGTTTTGCTATTCTAATTTTCCAGTAAGACATGAAGGAATTCCCAAAACTGCTTGTTTTGTTTTGTTTCATTTTGTTTTGGGAGGGATGGAAGAAGGGGAGGGCGGGTTTTTAGTAAAGCAACAGTTTACAGTAATGCAATAATATTAAGATAGGCTTCATGGTGGCTGGATTCTAACAAAATAAAACATATTTCAGGCTGTGGGCAGACCTCCAGTATGCAAGTGTGAAAATTTATAATTTTGAGCCTCATAAGCACTACTGGGGCAAGTCAGAGTTTTTCACATCTCAGGTTGGCTGCTCATCTGACTCATTTGAGCTTGTTGTGTTTAACGAAATTAGTCTGTAAGAGGAAACAGTAATCCTTTTGCTCTCCCAGTTCATTTTGACAGATTAGTCAGGCAGTGCTGACTCAATGTAGACGTGATGTGCTAATGAGGGGCTGAATGGAACCCAGAAGCAGGAGGATACTGTGTCACTGACTGGGTCAATTACCATGGGTTAGCCTAAGGAACTGTAGTTTCTTAAATAGGCTAACTCAATCAGCTGAGAACCTATAATTTTCAGAGTGAAAAGAAATTCCACTATCAAAAAATGAACTGTATTATATAATATATTTAACATTAATTTATTTCTATTAAATATACTTAATGGTGTAAGTACAGCATTTTCAAAGGATCAAAGTGAATTAACTGGCATCCAACTCTGGTTTTCATAATAAACTGTTAGTTCCTTAAAACCATCCATTTAATGCCTATGTTATGACTGAAAACAGAAATTCAGTTCTTAATTTACCATCAGGCACTGAACAATTTTACCCAGATGTAATTAATATGGTAAGAATCACTTGTACTTTCACTTTACTCTCCTATTTAATTAATTGATTTAAAGTACACTTTACCATTGTTTGGCATTGTATGGTGATTAATACCTATGCAACCTACTAACTCTATCTTAATAATGCTGCTTTGTTACTCTGAGTTGAATCCTGCTCCTCAGGAACTTGATGGAAAAATTCCTTCTAGCTCCCATGAGATGATTAAGCTGACAGCAACAAGATTTTCTTCTAGTTGTTGCAACAGTATGCCATAATACAATGTGTGTTTTACATGAAGGGAGTAATTTTCCATATGCACGTGTACTCCTTAGCACAGCTTCTCTTCCTCTTTGGTGCAGCTTAAAGGCTGGAATAGAACCTACCTAAACACATATGAACACACACTACCACACACATATAGAGTGTTGCAGTGTGTATATATTAATATAAATAAAGATTAGGTTAAAGGAATTCTACATCAATTTAATATGCAGATACTTTTGCAGATGTTATCAAGAGGTGAATTTATATAAAGTTATTTTAAAGGACAGAATAAAAATGCCTTTGTACATAAGAGTGTTCTGACTACATATCTTTCTTACAACCATTTTTTTCCATGAGTCTGAAATAATTAAAAATTAATGTTATTGCCAGACAATGGAATTATGTATCAAATCAGAATCTATTAGTCTACATGTGGTTACTTTAATAATAGGCATCACTGTTGAAGACTAGAGAAATTACATTTATTTCCACTGATTTGAAAGTAATCAATTCCAAAGACAAACTTAAATGTTGGGAAAAGGTTTTTCACCCAGAGGGTGGTTGGGCACTGCAGCAGGCTCCCCAGGGAAATGGACACAGCACCAGCCTAGCAGAGTTCAAGAAAGGTTTGGACAATGCTCTCAGGCACATGGTGTCCCATGGGGATCATCCTGTTCAGGGCCAAGAGTTGGACTTGATGATCCTTGCAGGTCTCTTCTAACTTAGGATATTCTATGACATTCCACAGTATTTCCTTTTTAAAATCTGCAAGTGCAGTGCATTACTAAAAATGCAGCAAATGGGGCTACCATTACATTTCTCTCTGGTAAATAAAGCAAACTTCTGTGTTTAAGTGAATTTAGCTACAGTTATCCTATTATGGTCCTGATTCCACAATAATATGGTTACTCCCTGAAGCTTATATAATGTCACACTGAAACTGTGGTTTAAAATTTGGTGAACCTTGTCCTGAAGTAACTTCAGTATCTGCAATGATGTCACTGAGGTTGAAGACATTTAAATTGAATTTATCCACTTCTAATTTAGGAATTACAGACTTTACTCTATGCTGCTTGAAATAACAAATGTGCCAGTTTCCCCTTATTCCATATAGTCTCCTTACTGAGATTTTGACCAGATAAGTAGATGATATGGTGGGCAGAAAACTGGTTGGACAAAAGGGCTTCATTGCCAGTATGAAATCCAGCTGGCAGATGGTCACTTAGAGGTGCCCCATAGGTGGTGGCACTGGGGGCAAGACTGTTTCATGTCTTCATTAACAGCCTGAAGGACAGGACAGAAAAAAAGACTGTGGACCATGTGATGCTGGGAGAAGTAGTCAATACACTGCAGGGCAGGACTGCTATTCAGATGGACAGCTGAACAGCAAACTCAAAGTTCAACAAAGGCAAATGCACTCAAGATTAAACAAGGCCCTGTACCAGCACACAGAGGGGTGCCAATTGGTTGGAAAGCAAGTTTTTTAACAAAACTCTGAAACCTAGAAGTGCTGCTAGACAAGCTGAGCATGAAGCCAGAATGTGCCCTTGCAGCGCAGAAGGCCAATTACATGAAGCCCCAGTGACTGGGCTTTATTTCATGGGGTCTAGCCAACCCAACAAAAATATGATTCTTCCTCTGCATTTACACGACACCTATAGTGCCACATGCAGTTTTTTTCTGCCCAGTATAAAAAGGCATTGCAAAATACTGGAACAAGTTCAGTGGAGCACCACAAAGACAGCAGGGGACTGGAACACATGGCAGACAATAATTGCATCATCTGGGCCTTAAAGGAAGGTTATGGAGAGATCTTGGTATTGTTTACTTCTACCTAATGGAATGCTGTGGAGAAGACGGGGTCAGGATTGTCTTAAAGAGTTCCACAGTCTAAGAAAAGAAGCAAAAGACATGCTGGAGTACAGGAAATTCCAGCTGATAGAAGGAAGGCTAATTTTGCTATGGTGGTGGTCAGCCAACAGAAGAGCTTGCTCAGGAAGGTTGAGGAATCTCCATCTCATCTGCTGTATAAAGTTTGAAGCAACTTTCTGTTACTGAACCAGCTTGACCTCTGGAGGCTTCTTCCAAGCCAAACAGATCCAGTAACAACAAATTTTGTCTTTATTGCACTTGCAGACTGAAGTCTTCCCTACAACCTGAAAAAGTTACTTTATTTTTAAGTGTATTTTCCAAAGTTACCCAGTTACCTTAATTTTCTAGGCTTATATGGACTAAAAGAAGTAAACTGGCACAATATCATCTAGTGACCAAAGGAATTTCATAGTATGTGTATCCCAGACTGTTAGCACTTACTTAACAACTGAGACCATAAAGACAAGCAATTTTGAAATTCATTGTTGTTTCCTTCCCTGCACATTTATCAAGCTTTATAAACCACCAGAAGCTAGGTTTTATTTTTATTTCTTTTTGTAAGGTGGGGCTTGTCAATCTACAGTCAATTCTCAAAACTATCTCTCTAAAGGTGTCTCTGTGATTATGTTTGCTTAAAATCTTCATTTGGAATATTGGAGCAATTGTATCAATTATTTAGTTCATTTTTTAAACAATAAAGGCCTTCAATTTTAAGTGCTAACAACATGCTGTTTTCTTTTGTCTTAACTTGGTCTTTCAAACTACACATCTATACAAAAAGCATGGATTTAAGCATTAATGCATCTTAATACTTGCTTAGGTCAATTCCTGAAGTCCAATCTATCATTATAAAATATCATACATTATACATACATAATATTGGTAACTCTAGGGGGTAGTCATTGAATTTTTTTCACATTCACACAACCTCTTGCATAACACAGCCACAAGAGGAAGCAAAAAGAAAATGGAAAACATAGTAACACAGAAGATTGTATCAGTAATACCAGATTTCAAGTAATTTTATAGAGATGCCATGGAGAGATCAATGGGGCTTTGAAGCTTATTCTGAAGGTTCTCTAGGCTTTCCTTGTGAGCAAAACTGCATTTCTTTACTTTTGTTTAATTGAGCCCATTGAGATACTAAGTAGAAGAATCACAGTCTTACCTTATGGAATTATGATAATAAGGCCCCTCAGCAAATTGATTATTCCCTCACTTATCTCAGATGATAAGAATTTGTTACCCTTTTAATAGTTGATAACAGTGTATTACAAAACTGCTGCTGTTCAATCCCACCAGTTACAAGCATGAAACAGCAGATTTTGATTTTGTAAAATACTGCATGTTAAGTAGGGGTGGAAGTGGATTGTTTCTAAGACTTATTTAACCAATTTGACAGGTACTACATGTGCATAAAGGCACAATATTCATAGGAAACACAAGCATTCAATTGCAAAGGCTGCAGCAAAAGACCATTATTCTGCTTTCTGTAATTAAGAGGATATTTGAAGTTTTACTAATGTTACCTGAAACAAGGGCCTTTAACACTAAAACCCATAATAAATGATGGAAACAACCAGGGTATGACTTGGTTCTTACAAGCAAAAGCATCCTATATTGAAGTACTTAATGAAGACAAATTAAACTGTCAGAAAACAGAAGCCTCTGAAGATGGCCTGCAGAAACCAACAAGTCTTGTGACTGACTGCCTTTTCTATATCCATCAAAGACTAAACCAACACATGTTCACAGGTATTTTGGCACAGAGTGCATATAACCCAACAAAGAACTACCATCACCTTCTGCCCATACTGGGCAAGTGCTGCGAAGCAGGAATATTGTGTAAGAACCTAATGGTCAGGAATAGAAAGAATAACTAAATCCAAATTAACTGCACTGAGATTAAGTTAAAATGCCAGTTGTAAGAACCCAGACACTTACAATCTTTCCTAATCCTGCATTCTTTGAACACTAACTCTCTGGTATCTTCTACCTTTGCTGTTGTCCTAGTTTCAATCAAGGACAGAGTTAATTTTCTGCAGTAGCTGCGATGGGGCAGAGCCTGGAGCTGTGTGGGTGTGGCCAAGATATGGTGTTATTAGTTACTATCACTGTCTCAGGCTTGAGGGAAAAAAGCATGGACATGGACAGTCTATCCACTGTTTTGCTCACTGTCCTGGTTGGAGAGCAATTTTTGCCTGTAAAACAGCCTCTTTTTGTATCAATTCTGTATCTTTTTGTTATCAACTTTGTTGCTGTTCCTGTTACTGTCTGTCTTCTTATCTCATTGTGGTTTCCAGTAAATTGTTCTTATCTCAGCCTGGTATGTCTGCCATTTGTCTCTCACTGGAGGGGATGGGGACAGGGAAGCAGCTTCTGGTTTTTCACTTCTGTGGGAGCACTAAATTAAGGAATACCATTTCTAAACCCCGACAGTTACATTTTTATCCAGTGAAAATGATACCTTCTATGGTGCATTTTTTAATCTAATAGATGATGACAAACATATGGGTTGCATATTTGCAGGTATTTTATTTCTGCGTTAGCCTACAATTAGTCCTCCTGTGAAAGGAAATCTCTTAGGTTGCTGCAATCAGAATTTTCTACCAGTATCACCTTTGTGAATGGTGTTTGGGTTTTGTCCTCAACATTTTTTCCTTTTCAAACACTCTCAAACATGAAGAAAACAGCTTTGGGGACACTAAAATAGAAGTGAAAGTATCTCTCAAAAGCCACATGAGGTGTGAAGGACATTATGTGCTGCCCACTTCACCTGTCACCATCTAACTCAGGAACTAGGATTGAATGAGATTTTGCAGGAACAACTGCACAAATTTAGAGAGTGCAAGGATGTAGATGCACAGAGAAAATTACTGTTAATATGACTGAGAACCATATATAGGTAGTTTAAATTTAATCAATACACATTCATCCTTCCTTTTCCTACTGGTTTAAATTTGTTCCATTTCTCAGATACACCTTCAACATCTTTTGAAACTACAGTGGCCCAGACCCATTCTCAGGGTCTTCACACGTGAGAAGAAAATGACATTCCTTTAACAAATGTGAATTCACCTGTCATGTTCTACTGTCTTGCACTGACATGTCATGAATGGGAATTTGAGTTTCTTCAAAGAAAAGTGCTGTTAGTAAAAAATGCCATATATGTCACTTCTATCATTTAAAAGTCACTTAAGGTGATGTGCATTTCAGGGGAAAACACTGTTTTGAATCTTACAGAGAATAAAACTAGCTTGCTGTTTCATCAATTGAAGTTCATACAGAATAGGCTGGAAACATGTTTTGATACACTTATCTGTTACTGTAAGGCTGTCACAAAACCTGGATTTTCAAAGCTGTTTTTCCATTCTCATGGATTTAAAAGTGCTTTTAAAATTACTTTGCAAGTTTCTGAAATTTGCATTTCTACCTTTGTATATTTCATGCGACTAAATTATACGCACTTTTTAGATCAGAACTTCAAAAGGTAAGTGGCACTTCTCAGCACGAACATACTGAGAAACAGCGATGAAAATTAATATTAAATTGTTTGAAATGTCAATCTTCTGAGTGAGAAAAGCAGATGCAGTTACAGTTTAATTGCTTGCTACCTTGTGCGGGAGAATAGAAATGAACAGAAATTGTTTATCTCAAACAAAATGTAAGGTGCAGGTCAGGGCACTTTCTTATGTGTGAAATGTACATCAGTGAAGTGAAAAGCCACATCCCTCAGCTGTTTTTGGAGGTGGTGGTGTCTTTGGCAGTCACAATTAATCTAGGCTTTCTTGGGCCACCTCTACCAGATTCTGCAACTTTTATGACTTGCATTCAGAATTCAATCTTAAGTAATATCGAATGTGAATACAAAATGATAAAACCTATAATAAAGACTTCAAGGTTTATAAACCTTAAAGCTCTATATGGCATCATTTAATATTACCATCATCATCTAGAGAAGCTGTCATGGTGCAATACTGAAGATGATTCTCTTCATTACAGCACTTAAAATAGAAATACAGGCATTTTACAGGCATTTCCCCATAGTTTATTCTACTAGAAGGAACAGCTGACCTATGGCTGGGTTGTGGTTACAATTTGTGAAGCATCTTGACCTTACTATGACAGAGATGAAATGATTCTTTGACTTGGCATTACAAGTAAAAACAGATCTGTGGAACCAATATTCCCCATTATCCTAGATTTGAAGCTGCATGCAGTTATTTTTGCTGTTTTGGGTGACAATGAAAAATTGTAGAGCTTTTTCACTAATTGCCCTTGCCAAGTCTATTGACCTAATTAAAGGGGAGCAGGACAGTGCTTAGTCTGTTTTACAAGAACAACTTCTAATGGGATACTTCTTCCCTATCTTCAGTGACACAAAAGCTGGCCACTCAGTCTCTGGCCACTTCTCTAGGTACTCACACAGCACCCATTAGACTGTAAGATCAAACATTTTATCTGATAGAGATAAGTGGGATGAACACCTAGAGGTGCCATTTTTTTCTGCTGTTCAGAAGCCCAGCTGACTACTTGAAACACCATTTCTTTCAGATATTTCATGGAAGACAACAATCCCTCCAAATTCAGACAGGTGTACTTAGGCAGTAGGAAAGTTCAGATGTAGAAGACTTGATCGAATTCTGAAAGCCCTTGATCTTGAATTTGATACTAAAAAAAAGAATTCAGTTTTACCAGTGTTAGATTTCCTCCTAAATCTTCATGTGAGAGTGTTACTTAGTAAGAAATGACTGAGATTGAAAACCTTTTCTAACCTCTGTAATTACCAGGATTGCTTATCACAAATATATTTGAGGAAAGATAGAGCAAAAAGCAACATGCAAGTGGCTAAGGCAAATGGAAAGTCAACATCTCCTTGACACAAGGCTTTTACACCACAATGGAAAAAGTATTTAACATTTAAACATTTATCAGGTTAAATTCTCAGTTAACTTATTTATACAACACTAAAAACCAGGGAGTTCAGATGTTACTATACAGGTGCTATAAAACATCCTTTACTAACTTTACTCCTTTACTAACATAAATAGCATCTTTCTCTTCACTGATGAAGAGTAAGGAGCACCAGTTATTAATGCATGACAATACGTTTAATTTTGTAAATCAATTTCTTCAACTTGATGACAGCCTGTTCTCATTCAGGTATCTGTTTATTATTTTGCCCAGCTTAACTATCAAACACAAAAATAAAGTGCAACAAAAACTGACACAAATTTAAAAATTACGGGATATATTATGTTTTCACCTTCTTCTGAACAAATGCCTGATTAGTCCTTTCTGGAATCTTCTGCATTGCGAATTTATGTCAATTTAGCATTCCAGTGACTAAGATACTTTATACATCAATTAAAAATTCAATAAAAAATTAACTCTCTCTCACTGTCAGCAGATGCATGTGTGAGAAATTCAGAAATGCTCACATCTAAAAATAAGAGAAAGCTGCATGTAGGCACTCTTAAGGGGGATGAAAGCTGCATATTTGATTTAATCATCTTCCAGCACATCCCCACATTCCCTATCAATGTACTTCACTAGGACTTAGCTGTTGTTCTTGTAACTGCAAAACTGGAAACTCTTTTCACTTGGATTTATTACTAATTCTAAAACAAAATGCAACCATGCTCTAAGATAGGAGGACCCCATGTAGCTGTTAATACACCAGAAGAGCCATGTTCTGCTCTGAGAAGGCAAATACTTGATTCTGATCCATTTTCAGCCTCACAGTTAAAAAGCTGTCTTTCCAAACGTTGATATCACACTTTGAAATAAGATATCTGACCTTTCTTTGAGTGCAAAGCTAGGCAAGGTGACCCTGTGAGGTTCCTTCCAACATTAATTATTCTGCAAATCTAACAATTCATTAGAGTTGTGAACTCCTGATACATCATTCAGCCAAACTTTCTCAAGTTTAGCAATAAAACTTTGAAACAAACACCAGGCACTTAAACAGACTCACACTGCTATGAGATCACAAGACAAATGTTGACAATTTACACAATTCTTAGATGGCTTTCATCACTAAACAACAGTGATATGGTAATACAGGGTAACTTCCATCTTCTCACAGTAAGTAGTATCTTATTTTTAGACAAAATAAGTCACTTTCTGTGAGTCTCTCAGTCACCTATAAGGGTATCCAATACAGGTATCTTATCATAGACAATGAACTTCTAGACACCTAGCAAAAGTAAGCAGTTTCTAGCATCCATTAGGTAATAATTTAATTGACAAGCAATTGTTGAATTTTGCATGTATAACTGCATTACTGACAGACAAAAGTGAAAAGAGGATAATTCAGTACAGACACACAGTCCCCAACTCAGGAACCATTATTTAAAAATTACCCCTGCTACAGGCCCTGTTTTGAACCCTAATTCAAAACCCTGTGAAGGCAGAAGAAATCGTACCACTAACTTTACTTGTCTGAATCAAGTTTTTACAATGACAGCCGTAACAAGAAAATTTTAATTTATTATAACACTTCAACTTATCCCATCAAACTCCATAATCTAGAGCCCTGAACAGACACTTGGATTCTCTAAACATTTTAAGGACATAGATATGCAAGGACTTCTTTTCTACACAATACAAGAAGTCAACAAAAACTTTTAAGTGGAACTGTCCTCCTTTTTCCCAAGGGATTAAAATACTACCAGTCTCTAAAAAATGAAAAAAAAATCTTTTATTTAACTGCAAAAGTGCAGACCAAGAGGCCAAGAGAAAGAATGGTTCTTTTCAATTACTAGTACAATATTCCTCTTAATCAGAATTCTGACCCAGAACAGCATTAGAAACCACTGTCAGGATAAAATGAAAGTGACAGAAAGACTTAAAGCACAAAACTGTGCATTGAAGTTTTATACATTTTACCTCCAGCTCTGCTTTCTCTCCAAAGCCCGTACTCTGTGGACTTACCACTGAACAGTATTAATACAAATTCCAAATTTTCCTTCAAGAGGAAAATCCTATATTATACATATTTTGCAGTACATGAATAGTGACAAATTTTTCATCTGGGGCAGCTAGAAAAATCAGCTTAACTTGTTTGAAAGACCACTTACCACACTTTAAAATACCACAGTAATTGCCATTTAAAATAAAATTTAAAATAAAAGAACTAGGAAAATGCAAATTTTGGGGATAGTCATCCTTCAAAAATTTCAGACAGGGATAGTCTGTACCTGCTTGTTTAGGTAGAATAACAAGTCACATTATTTTTCAATTAACTGTACAATGCATAATCTTCTTTGTTAAAGAGGTCGTGCATAGCAGCAGAGAGGAAAATGCTGTCTCTCTTTCAGATAAAGGAAAAATGAAGCTGGCTTGTTTCCCAGGACTGAATGGGGAATCCTGATTTGGAAACCTTCTCACATGCAGAGTGGGTAGAGAAGGGAGGCTGCTGCACTAGTGCTGGCTGGGAGACTCCTAAGGACACAAGAGTACAGTGCAGGCTCAGATAACCCACAGAAAGTTCCCTAAAAGTCCAGAGGAGGACTTTTAAACCAGAAAGGTGTGGAGGGCATTTGAACCAGAAAGCCATTGAAGGTTGTTGGGGCAGACTGCAAGGAAACAATTCATCCTTCAAAGATGCTGCTTACAGGAGATGGTTTTATCTTTTACTTTTCTGCCCCATCCAGCTGATCCAAGTTTCTTGCAATTAAAGAAAAGAAACTATATTGTATTAGCAATATTATTGTATTGTATTATTGTATTGTATTGTATTGTATTGTATTGTATTGTATTGTATTGTATTAGGTTTTCTGATAGCATGCCAACAAAATGTGTCTTTAGAGAATGGAAGTTTGTAGGTGCACTCACTGTAGGGAAGACAGTGGGAAAGCTTTGGCGGGAGGTGCTGGCCTGATTGGCACTGCCAGAAGCAAGAGGTTTGCAGGTAATCCTCATGTTAAAAACTGCATTCCCAGCAGAAAGAGAATAATGTCATATCCTCAAACTAAGGCACCAGTATAGCTCTGAGAATGGTGGGTTGTTATTCTACTTTCTCTTACTCACTTTTTTTTTTTTGAGATGAAGGGACAGATGAAGAAGAGGGAAAGAACATGCAAATGACATAAATGTACAAAGGTCATCAACAGAGGTTTTAGAGGACCTGTGGGATAAAAGTGATTTTCTTCTGCCTAAGTGAACAGTCAAAAGCAAATAAAAGTAATTTTTGTCAACTCAGTGACAGCTACTGGGGCTGGGGAGAGAAGCTAATGGAACCATGGAGAAGCTTAGCAGAGACAGAACCTGCTTCAAGGAAGGAATAGAAGCTTTACAAAATGCTGAGCACATGAACAGAAGTGGAAACATGTGGTACCAGAGGGACACAGGGATGCTGTGATCACTGAAACCAAGGAAGAACAAAACAAGCAATATCAGTAGTGGATCTTTCCCTCAGCTGGGAGAGAGAAAAGGCTGAGAAACCTTTCCCTTGGGTGCTCTCTTGAGAGCAACAAAGACTGTGTACTATTTTATGCAAACAAAGGTCCTGGAACTCAAGTGAAAATGAATGTGGTCTAACCTGTAACCAGGAATGCACCTCGGCAGTGTGTTCAAGAAGAGAAAAGTGGGTGTTGCATTATCTATTCCAGTACTAAGTAGGCCAGATTTACCATGTTTTTGAGTGCAGTTGAATTTTGGGAAGGAGAAGGATGAATATGTCTGCTGTCTCATCCAAGGGACACACGGCACAATGCAAAAGCAGTGAAGAAGGAGAAAAGAGCAGGTCCTTTTAAAGACATGGAGCATGCCTGAAATGAAACCCAGGAAGAAGACCTCAATACAAATAAAGAAAATGTTGCTATGGGGATGGCTCAGATAAATTATAAGAGAAGGCTCTCATCAACCTTTAGCAATATAACATCATAGTTGATAGATCTGTGTAAAAAACAAAACAGATTGGTCAATTCACTGAAGTCTAGTATGAAACTTCTGGCCATCAAGAAAAAGGTCTTTTTGTTTGTTTTGTAGTGCAGTACAGGTGAGACTGGATTTTAGCAAGCTTTCTAATATATTTTCCAGGTTCCTCAATACTGATTTATGGGCTGCTTGGCAGCAGCAGAATTAAATATATCATTCTCTGGCACATTTCAGTAAAAAAATGTCAGCCGGGAATGGAACGACAGCACCACTGAAAAGAAAGCTTTACAAAGGCACTAAAAACCCCCCAACCAACTCAATTCTAGCTATGTAACTTTACTATAAATACAGCTGGAAAATTCTCCTTTAGGAAAGATAACCTTTAGGAAAGGTTATTTAATGGGGAAAATTCCAGCTTGTGAAGCAGAGTGTGTCACCCCAAGAACCTTTTGCACTAACAACAATCAGAAAGAGAAAAGATAAACAGCATGTTGATTTTGCCTAGGTGGAAGGATGCTTGAGGAACTACCCTGATAAAGCACAAGCTCCTTTTGAGGCTTCCTTTGCATAGCAACAGCTAAGGCATCCTGCAATGCATATACAATACACAGAAGTGCAGTATCACAAAAATGGATGGACTACAACATGAGTTGAAATCCTTGACCACTGCTGATGTTTAGTATTTCTGAAAATCAGCTCTATGATAGGCCCTATTTGCTAAGGAATACTAGAGAACAAGAGCAGTAATGACTGCTATTACTGTTTCTTTGAAGTTCAATGATGAAAGCCAAAGAAACGAACATACCAAGATCACAGCTGAAATGGCCCAAGAATTATAATCATAACTCCCCTGTCATATTGGCATGTTTGGACTGTTTTTAAGCTGCAGCAAATTACTATTGCAATTATGAAGTACAATTTCTCAGAATAACCCTACAAATAACATAAAGCAGAACAGCACTCTACAGCTATTATTAGCTGGCTACATAAATAAATATATTAGGTTATTATATTCACCAGACTCTTCCTACATTTTTTAAATTTATCTTTGCTTTTATGATGTGTTATTTAAGAATTTCATAAAATACTAAAATGTTGAGGTTGTGCAAATTTACTATCCATAATTTAACCAGTATTTTGAATGGCACATCAGAGTAAAACAGCTCAATTTTAAATGTATAGTGTTACATTCCTAAATGAAATTTGCAAATCCAGGAACATTAGTACAATAAGACACTCCTCTCAATGTGAGAGGGGTGATTGCCCCTTGTTTCAACAACTTGCAGAGCACTGCTGTAAAGAAGCATTAACCCTAAGACAGCCCTGGTTGCAAATAATAAACATTATGATCACAGTATCTATTTACATAATTCTGTAATTAAAAGCAGAGAAGAAATATGCTGTAATGATAACAAATCAACAAGTTAGGAAAAATTAACAGAAAATATGCTCTTAATGTACAGAAGTAGAAATAATGTGGTTATAATTGTTGAAATAGTTAAAAATCAAGGAAGTGATTATTTTTCAAAGAACATGAAAATAAAAGCTCAATGACCCACAGTGTTTGGATGAATTTCAGCTAAAAAAACTCACCAAAAGCCTGAACAAAATAAAACCCCCATATATGTGCTTCCTATACGATCAGAATTTAGGGGCAATAACAATTTACATAAATTATTGTCCTTTTCCTTTACACCATATTTGTTTGTGAAGCAAGAGCCTCTCAGCTCTCTTGCTGGAGCTACTAATCTTCCCAATAAATTCCTGTAACCTTCTTAAAATTTTTATGACTTGTTACTTCATGACTCCAAAGTTACTTGCAATAGGTAATCTGAGGATCAGGAGGGGGTGCTCTGCTCAGATCCTTGATCTGGAAGATGCAAGTACTACTGCCAGCCTAAGAATGAAATGCTAAAGCAGAACAAAGACATTGCTTTTCTCACAGAGATTATAGCCTGAGAGATCAAGAAACATTGCATGATGTTTAATTAATTTAACAATTCCTTGATATATACTAGCAAGCTGTCACATAAAATCTGAATATGACACACTAGAGAAAGAATTAAAGAAATTGTTCTAGAAATGTGAGAATAATTTTCATTGTGCTCATTCTGCTGCAAACTGGAAAAAAAAAATCCACCACCCCCAATCCCACAGTATATATAGATTGTTTGGAAAGAACATACCTATTAACTCTTTATTTCTGACATCTAAGGCCATGTTTCGTAAAGCTGTAGCAACTGCACATACCACCCGGTCATTGTCTATCCGGAGCAGCTCCACCAGGATGGGCAATCCTTTCTCCTTGCGGACGGCAGCGCGGATGTACACTGACCACTGCGAACACACGGGACAGAGAGAGAGGGGGGACAGAGTCAGCAATCCACCACAGGCAGTGAGGCACCTGAACTCACAACGGAGAAAGGGCTAACAGGAACATCTGGATGCCAAATTCAAAGGAATGGAAATAATTGCATTGATGATGCCAGGCAACCACTTGATTTGGCAATCAGCACTCATTTTTTTTATGGTGACAGAGAAATTAAATGATAAATTGACTTCTCTCCCAGCACACCTGGTTACATTTTCATGGCCCAAAGTCTGCAGATAACTTACTTTTCACCAGCATTTTGTATGCAACATCTAATGATGCTTGTTTACTGCTAAACTAACAATATTTATTTTACAAAATATGTATTTCTATTACAAAGCAAGTTCAAGAGGTCTGAGTATTCTTTGTTCTTACCCTAAGAATTATTCAGTCTATAAACATGAAAACACTATTATCATTTCTCTTGTGATTGTTAACTTGTTCAGAAGGAAAACTGAGGATAACTTCATGCCTGGTTTTGGCAGCTCTAGTGATCCTAACTGGAATACTATTGTACATTGAAGTGTTAGCCATTCCCTCAAGAGCTGGCCTGAGGGCAGTGTGTGCCTGTGCTGTGCCTGGCTGCAGGTATCACAGGGCTGCAGGATAAACCCAGTGGCTGATTCTATCAGAGAAGCCTGTAGGCATCTCCCAGTTGACAGCTGGTCATGACACCACTGGCACAGCCTTGTCTTTGTATCAAAGCGAGGAGAATGTTCTCATGTAAACATCCTTTTCATTTGACAGCAGAAATGATGAATGAAGTTGTTTACTTCTAAAAAACTCTTCAGGAGCTCTAAAGATTATCATGTCAGTGAACAAGGGATCTGTGCAGTGTGCTGTAATTGATTAGGAAATCCATCCAGAGCTATACAACTTGGGGTTCCCAGCACATAAAGGGGTGAAAGATCAGCTATATTACCCTGTTTTCCATTCTGCTGCTATCTCCAGCAGTTGCAAAACATATAAACAGGACAGCAGCTGTGACCTTGTGGGTTTAAAGTATATGGGTACTGCCAAAGTTAAGTTGCTTGGACACCTGTGGATGCACAGGTCTCCTCAGCACAGCCCACTTCAAAACAAGCCATCCACAGGCACACATTCCTTTCACTTCATGTTCTCTTCTTTGCAATTTCCAGAAAGTTCACATTCATGTTTCTTCTACTGACAGTTGAAAGGAAATTATTGAAGCAGAATGTCTCCTTCCTTTCAGTGCCATGGCATGGATGCTTATCTTGCCATTGTACCTGGAAGGTGAAGACAAGTTCTGGAAGGCCTTTGCTTTTGAAATATTTCAATTATTTCAGAAACTAGGATGATAAGTCTTAGGATTTTCTGATCTAGATGGCTCTTCTCTTTTGACAAAGACATCCCACTGTAAAGAATAATTACATTGCAATAGCATTACTCCATAGCCAGGCAGAGTTAAAAAAAAAAAAAAGCACACTCACTGTAAGCAGACCATGTTTAACCCCTGCATACAGCCTCTACTTACCACAGCTCAAGAGCTCACTTTAAAAGCATCTATTTAAATCAGATATATGCCCCGAATAGCAAAAACCAGAATATATATTTATGATAAAAACAGTAGATGTGGAGATAGACAAGAACTCCAGTGCTGCAATGTCTGTAGTACAAGTTCATTCCAGGGGATATGATTCAGGGGAAATTGGGAAAAAAGGAACACAAACCAGAATTTCAGAATTTAAAGAGTATTTTTTTATTAATCCTCCTCTGTAGTAACTATGCATAACAAAAGCCAGTTGGCTGGACTTTGCTGAAGATGAAAGTGATAACGTTTATGATAAGCTATCTTGTCAGTTACGTTGGACAAGGGGGTCTCGGCATCCCTGAGCATAAAAATGTGTCTAAAACATAAATGTGTTGAGATTTTGTGCTGCAAAGCAAACACCTTAGGGGAGATAAGTGATAGCAGGACTCTTTGTTGATCTTATTCCATGCTCTCTCCTCCAGTCTCTTCTCTAGAACCAGTGTGTAGGATGATCATCAGATAAAAAACTAAAACAGATCTTAAGGATTGAAGTTTAACAGGAAGTATTTTGTGAAAAGCTTCTTTCCTATACATTAATTTTAATGGGATATTAAGTATCAAGGATGCTATGGAAACAAAAAATGGATATTTGTAACCTTCCTGGCATAATAAATATGTATTTACCTGCCAGTTAGATTTATTCTCACCTGCAGCTGGGAAATGAGCAATACCTCCTTGCACTTAAAAAATGCTGTATTTTGTACATCTCTCCCAGGGGAAGCATCTGTTGTGTCTGCTGTGATTACAAGGTGACTGCCAGCGTGAGAGTTCAAGATAACAGTGAGAAAATTTTGAAAAATAAGTGAGCCTGTCTGGCTGAGGTGAGAGTTCAGGCTGGCTGAGAATATTCTGAAAGATGCTGCTGTTCATTGCAGAAGTAAATCACAGATGTAGCATCTCCAGAATGGGCTACATGGGGAACCAGTGGGGGTGTTTATTTTGAATGAAAAAAAACTTATCTATGTCTATTCAATACCAAGGAGAATCAAAAATAATCCCTTAGATTATTCACTATATTTTAAAAACCTCCATACTAAAACGTCAGTAAACAGTTTTTCTTTGATTTTTTTTAGCCACCTACCAAGAGAAAACATAAGCATTTGTTTTATAAAGCCAGGTTTACAACAGACTTCTTAGGATGTAGCACTTTCATCATCCATTCCAACCCAAAAGTTTAAGAGGAACAAATTGGGGAATGTTTTGCTTTTAAACCGAGGGAGAGTAGGAGACGTTTTAGGAGAAACACTGAAATAACTCAGTATGAAAAAAAGAGAAAATATAAACCTCCTTACTAAATAAACTACATGCAAGCCTTCAGGATCTGTAATGAACCAATTTGATTCCAACAGTGAAAAATAGAGCTCCAAAGCTTTCATAGGGGAAAGAGCCAGATACAGTGTTTTACAGATGCATATGTGCACACATACATATAAAACAATGGGTGGAGTACTACAGAAAAGTTATGTACAAAACCTCTCCCCTGTGTACTCCTCTCCTTCCCAAGTTGTCATTTTCCAGACGATGTCATCCACTTTGGGAAAAGTTCACAGACTCCTCAATGTGTGACTTGCTATCATTTAATCTGCTGTTTCAAGTCATGAACCTTAGGCAGAAAGAGAGAAACGCTTTTAATTGTTTCAAGGGTCTCTGGAGAACTTTCCATGTGGAAAGTGGTATGAACTGTCTGGTCCTCTTTCCTTAATCTGCCAATTAGGACAAGTCTCTGCAAGCAATTAAGCTGCACTGTGTGGATTTCAGGAAAGCTCAAACGGAGGTGCCTCAAAAGGCTATGTCATTCTTTCAGAGAATGGAGAAATTGATTCAGATTCGTGTACACTGATGATCCTTCTGTTTGCCTAAAACCATCGTGTGGTGCCTGCATTTCCACAATGGGGGTCAATTGCTAATATGAGCTCAGTGAAGTATAAAAGCGAAGAGATGAAAAATCATAAAAAAGAAAAGAGACAAAGGGTTTGTTGCCTATCAGTAAGTAAATGAGGCACTCTGCTAATACACTTAATCATCCAGTTACTGCACAAATCAGTGGCAGTGGTAATGATCAAATAGCTGTTCAGTTTGTAAAGCAAAAGCGTTCCTGTGGGAACAGCAAACACTTTAGCGGGAACAAGCAGCCAGAAAATAAAATCATCGTTGTTTCATCGTTGTTTATCAGAGACAAGCACAGGAGCAAAAGTCTGTGCATGAATACAGTTTACCAATAATGGAATTTGGGGGGCATAACTACTGCACATCACTTTGAAGGTACACAGTAGAGTTCTATGTCCACTTTCATTAGTAGCTTCCTTTTTATTTTCATCTCAGTAATTAGGTAGAAAAATAGAGTAAACTTGCAAATTATTTTTTTGCTTGTCAGATACCATCTGCACAAGTGAATACCTCTAGGGATTTAAGATTATATTAGGCTGAAACTCAAGAAAAGAGTAATTACTCTAGATAAAACTCAATTATATTTTCCAGAAAAAGTTAAAAGCACTTAACTTATTTACTTAACTCCTTTTGGTGTTTCATATGGTTTTCTTTATTTCCCTATGAAGCAGCAACACAGGAGACCAAACTGAACAATGAAGAAATTTTCACCATAAAATGAGAAAGAAGAAAACTACCAAAATAAATACCCCCAAAACCACAAGAAATACCAACAACTGTATACACTTGACATTTTGAATGGATTCACTTTCCTGCCATTGACATCAGCGCTCCCGAAGTATCTGCAGAATATTTCATCCCATACTTCAGCTTTGACTAGAATTTGGATTGTACTGGTACAGTTCAACACTGTGACCCAAAGACTATTGAGTTACTGAATACTAAAAGGAACTTCTGAGATGTAAACTACAACATGAAAGCTAAATCAGGGGAGCAGGCATGACAAAGCAAACTAAATTACTCAGCAAACTAGAGTACCAGGAAGATTAGAGAGACTTGAGGTCTGCTAGGAAAGGCTTAGAAAGAGTCCATGCTAACAGTAGTAAAATAGCAGACCATGAAAGAGAACTGCATGTGGAATAATCTAAGATCAATGAGTAATAAAAGACTAATATTCCTCTCTGTCTGATCAGACTCAATGTAATATACCTATCAGGAAAAAAGGAAAATATTTTTATATTCAGAAATTGCAGATCTACTTCACTCAAATAACTCTACTGGGATCCCTAAGAAGTCACATCACTTGACAGAGAGCAAAGCTCTGAAATCTTGGTTAACTCTCTGCAGTTTCTGAAAAGAGCAGTAAGAGACATCCCAAGGACTTTATGTCCCCTGATTGCAGTGTTCTGCTCTCAGAAATGATCCTATCTGGTATACTACCAGCAAGTCCTCTACATCTTTCTATTGGGACAATAGAAAAGTATTAACTGGTTACTCTTTTGCTCCACAACCTTAGTCAAGGTTAAAGAGAAAGGAAAAAATCCAGTGGGTAAAGATACAAAGTTAGGTAAATAAACCAGAGTAAAATAAAACAGTGTTAACAGAAGTTACCTTAAACAGGAAGGCAAAACTGAACCTTACCATTCTTGGTTCTGCAGTACAAGTAGGTGTTGTGCTTCCAAAATCATCTGAGAGCTTTTATGATCAGTTTTCCAAACATTGTAACTAATATAATTAAAAAAGAAAATATTTGGGACAAAAGTGGCACATCTCACGGGAAGAAAAGTGTTTATAGTAAGGGGTTACCTTGAACATGACGCCACTATGAACTACTGCGCTCCCATTCCACATACAGATGGCCATGCTAATTTCCTCATGATATCTGTGATACAAGTGTTTGCAGCAACAGGTCTTGCTTTTTAAATATTGTCCTGTCCCTTCAATTTTGCTATCTGTCCTCTAGACCCAATACATCTCCAATGTATTAGCAATTTATATATTTATACAATCCAATGTATTTAACAATTGATGCTACCTCATTTATGAGGTGTTTCTACCAGGTAAGAATTCCTGACAGAACAAACATTGGAATTCCTGACAGAATAAAGCATTGGTTATTTAAAAAATTTACTTTGTTGATCACATATTATGTTATAAGTGGTCTTCTGCATCCTATCACATAAATATTCACAATACTACTCTTTTGGAGAAAATGAAAGTAAGACTTTTCACTGTAATCCAAGAAAACTTTCTCCTGGAACAGCCTGATGAAACTTCAAAGGGTTAATACATAAATAACTAGAGTAATCAGAAAAGTCTGGCAAGGAACCCACAATATGTCCTTGCCTGATAAGAGAAGATTGATAACCTAGATGTCAGCTGCTTTAAAAAATAATTACTCATTATCTTCAAGAGTCTGCATGGTAAGGAGCTTCAAACTCTTTCTCATACTACTCTTTGAAGCAGCTGCACTGACCTTGTGTATAAAATGGTCCCTTTTATGTTTTCAGTTTCCTTATCTAATAATTTACTTAATGGAGCTCTTGCTCCTATGAGAGTCAGATTTCCCTCGCATGAAATTAACAAAATAAATGCAGTTGCTTATCTAAGGAACAAAGACCAAGATAGTCTCTAGCCTATCTCAAGAGATCAGGCCAATGACCCATAAACACCATCCACATGGGTATTGTACCTGTATATTAGGGATCAAAGGCAGGGACATTCAGCAGTCTGACCAAAGAGCTCCTCATTCCCTGCTGAGCATGATCAAACATGGAACAGAAAGGAGAGGCACTAGAAAGAACCAGCCAAGGAACGCTAGAGTTTCATGAGACTGATAATGACCTCAACAGAGCAACACTTGCTCCTCATGTTACAGTCAAAGGATAAAAAAGGAGGAGCAGAACTGCTACCTTGGACTTGCAGAGGACAAACTCTGGTCTATGAGGGAGATTGGTTCACAGAATATCTTGGGAGACAGTACTGAAGGACAGAGAAGTCCAGGAAGGCTAGACATTGTTCAAGTAGGAAATCTTTAAAAGCTTGTTCCAGTTGTTGAGAGGAACAAGTCATCCTTGTATGTTTAAAGATGAGCTGGTGGGGAAAAGCAGCAGCCTGGCTGAACAGAACTGGAGCTTAGGAAAAAATGAACAGAGTTTTTCTCTCCCCTTTGGAAGAAGGGAGCTCAGGAGGACTACATGGATGTTCTGAGGTTTCAGGGAGAAAATCAGAAGAGCCAAAGTCCAGCCAGAACTTAATCAGGCTACAGCTGTAAAAAACAACAAAAATGTTTCTATAAATAGAGCACCAACAAAAAGAAGGCTAAGGAGAATCTCAATCCTTTATTGGATGCAGGGAGAAACATAGTGACAGGGGATGAAGAAAAGGCTGAGGTACCAAACGCTTCTTGCCCTTGGATCACAACACCCCCAGGCAGCAGAGGCTGGGAGCAGAGTGCTGGAAAGTGGCCCAGTGAAAAAGGACCTGGGGGTCTTCTCGACAGCGGCTGAACACCATCTAGCACGTGTCCAGGTGGCCAAGAAGGCCAAGGGCATCCTGGCTTGTACCAGCAATAGTGTGGAAAAGGAAGTCAGCAATCCTGTCATTAAAGCACATGAGGGAGTTCATAAAGCCTGTAAAGTAACTGAGACAGAAGATTTTAGTATGCAGAAAGGGACTAAGCAAGGTCCAGACCAGGTGTGCTATTGGTTCCAATGTAAGCCAGAAGAAATAAAGTAAATCTTGTTTCCTGGTTTTAAAATATAGGTATTGCCTATGTAAGTCATGGTAGTAGTTTTTAAGAATCATATGAATGAAGATTTTATTTTTAATGGTTTGACAAAACTAAGGAAATGCCACTTGTGGTGACAACATTGTGTTACAACCACATGTAACAGCAAAGGTAATGTAGGACCAGAGACAACAGGCAATAACTGAAACACAGGACTTCTGCAAAACAGCAGGAATTGCTTCTTCACTTGTGAGGGGGACTGAGCACTAGCACAGGTTGCCCAGAGAGGTTGCAGAGTCTCCAGTCTTGGAGACATTCAGAAAACCATCTGAACATGGTCCCAGGCAACTGCCTCCAGGTGGCCTTGCTTAAGCAGGGGGTTGGACCCGATGACTCCACAGGTCCCTGCCAACCTGATCTCCTTCGTGATTCTGTGAGTTCAGAGCAACAGGTCCGGCAATATTGCAGTAATGTCTGGCAGATAAACTGACATCAACCTAAATTCAGCTGTCAGATACACACACAGACACAGTAATAAGGAGATATCCTAATATTTCCTTTCTTCCTGAGAGGGTAATTTTATTCAGAAGGGACATAACCTTGGATGCTTGACATTGTTAACTCGAGGACATTTTGCATATTATTTTTTACAGGCTCAGGAGATTTAATGTGTTAATAGCCAATTGACCAAGGTGAAAACTAAAAAGAACTTGCCACTTTTATTTTTACCGTCTGAGGAGAAGTACTAATGCCAGACTACATATAAAAAGATCATCTTTTACAGGATCACTCTTGTAATTTTAAACCATGTAATTTTTTCATTCCAAGGTATTAAAAGAAAAAAATTATATGAGGTTGCAGAAAGAACTTCTGGTTTGAAGAGTTATAATGGGAGAGATTTCTTAATAAGCAGGCAATTGTCTTCAGATTAGAGCTGGGAGAGTCAGAAAGTCTCCTTTTTTCTTATTTTATATTTTTGCACAAATTTGGTTAAACACAAATTAAGTGACAAAGAAAAATAACAGAGCTCCCAGTGAAAGTTAATACCTAATGGGAAATAAAGAGTTTGCACTGCTTCCAAAGGCATGTCTCAAACCTTATTTGTTCAGGGAAAACTACCAGCTAAGATTGATGAGGAAAGTGTTTCCCTAGTTTTATTATTTCATATTTCTAAGCAGCTTTAATATTAAAGTTCACATCAAGTATAATTACAAAAAGCCTATTCTTTGAAAAAAAATCTTAGAGAGGCAATGAGAGGAATCAAAGCCTAACCCAATGGCCATGCTTTTCACATGTTGCTCCTTCTGCCTGCAGGATGACCAGGATATCATGAAACTACTGTGGTTATGATCTGATGGGACAAAATGTTTTGGGAAGCAATGACTTCTCTAAAACAGCAACCCTTGCAGTCCCACATAGCAGCTGAGCTCAGCAGAAGGTGGTAGGTGGGTGCAGATCCAGGGCTGACAAACTGCCCCACTGCTGTCAGGCAGCAGCACGGTGCTTGGGGTGTGTATTATGGCTGTCAGGAGGGGGACATGCAGTGACCCCTGGCTGGTGCCACAGGTCACTGCGCAGGGCAGCAGTTGGACCTTAGGCAATGTGATACTCTGGCAGTGATGTGGATAATGTTCATTTGTCCAGTCTTTCCAAAAGACTTACATATTGGCTGTCTCCATAGGTATTGTTCCAGAAGGGCCAATCCTATTTTTCAGGATGCATCAAGTAAGCACATGAACAAAAAAGATAACTCTGTGTGGATATGCATGTAATTTTCCATGACAAAGATGGTTCTTTCTTCAGATTCCAATACCAGTGTCCTCTTTATGTGATGACATTTTGATGCAGAACAGTGAGATGAACAAATGTCCGTGTTTATCTGAAACAGTCTCTTCCAAAATGAGTTCTGCTTTGTATATAAGCTGTCAATCTTTTTCAAAACCAGAATAAACACCAAAGTCAAGATACACAGTCATAAATTATGCCAGGTTAAATTTTCACATTGAAAATATTCTTCCTCATACCTCAAAATCAGTATCCTGTTGTATTGATAAATCTTCATTTGGATCTCTTAATGTATTTGCTACCAAGATGCTCCTTTTCTGGTTTGTTACTGACTGTGCTTGGTGTAATAATAATTGCACTGACCAAATATTTCATTGGTCATTATTAAAAACTCCCAAGTTTTACTTTGCAGATGGGTAATATATGTAGAGATTTTAGACCTAAGTGTCTCATTTTGACATAGAAAAATTGTCCATAAATATAAGTATGTCCCCGTTTTTTCATTTATGTTGGTATTTGGCTTTAGAAGGAATTCCTGCAACTGAAGCAATGCTAAAATTGTCCTACAGATTATGTTTCACCATGTGCATGTGTTGATTTTATGTGTATGTATCCCTGAGAAACTATACACCCTGAAATAATGAAAACTTTCAGCCTTTCTGAGCTATTAATCCTTAAAGCTACATACTGCTGCTTTCTTTTTGTGCCTGAAATTCTCCAAAGCAGTCTAGGGGATTTAGACACATATCATCTGTTAATTCTAGTGGTAGACATTTATCTAAATCCCCTACATAACTTTTTATTTTTTAAAAATTACTCTGGCTTCCTTTTATCTGCTCACTTTCTCTCTGTAATAGCACTGGATAAGCACTGTCTGTGTTAAAAATATTACCTCTTGGCCCCCCAAGAGGATTAGACAGCTTTGTAGCAGAGCAACCAAAAGGGTGAAACAGCTAGAAAAGAACCCTGCAAGTGTATCAACTGCATTGTATTTTTTTCCAGAAGAGACTGTGTCTTCAGTAGTGCGTGAGCACACCTGGTAGGCAGGATACTTCATATAGTCTGTTACTCTTCTGGTATTAAAATAATGCTAATTGGAAAAAGCCCACAACTGCTATTGCTTTAATAACAACATAGTTTATCTTCATACAGTTTGCTCTTCTCTCTTTCAGTTTTAAGTTTCAGTAATCAAAAAGTTCTTGAAAGAATTCAAGTAAAAAAAAAAATAGTTTCCATTCTTTATACAATTACCATTTGCTGGAGGAACTAAAAAAACTAAAATCTCCCTTAGGAATAACCACTTCTTTTAAGAGTTTTCTATCTTTTATTTCAGTCACTTTATATCTGGACTGCAGCAGTGGAAAGGAGAGGTCAAAAGGTGGAAACATCAATGCTTATGTAATCCCCAAAGAGGATTACTTCCCTCACAAAAATGGCTAGTATGACATGTGAAATTAAGGATATTCATTCTGTGTCTGCACATCCCTTGTAATAGAATTGGTGAATCTTTAGAAAAATAGAGCAATATGAGAACAACCCAGCTTTTCCCATGGTATCAGCACAGACAGTATTAAAAGTCCAAAACCAGTTTTTCTAAACCAGCACTCACCAAAGAGCTCTGCAGACCCTCCCTTCCCCTCACTGTACACTCCTGCCAACTAAAGGATGACAGGTATATAGATTTATTAGAAATGGGAGAAGGGACACGACTTGGATTTTAGCACTTCTATTAGTCCTGGCAAACATGTATGCATTGTTTTCTCATTTGGACTAGGGCTACACCCATTCCCAGATGGATAGTACACATTTATTGCATTTTGCTGCCAGGATTACACCATCTGAAGCAGTCTACAACATGAGAATAATAAAACCATAATGATTTTCAGGCACAGTGCTACATAGGACAAAAATCACTGAACAGATACTTTGTTAAATCATTTTACATACCACTGAATGCAACAGTCAATGACATATTATAAATCTGGTGGAACATCATTATAAAAAATCCCAAAAATATAATATGCCTTGGAAGAGCTAGTGAGTGTGCCAACCCAACTTCCAATAAAACTTTATGTGAAAAAGAAAACAATTTCTTAGTGTTAGTGCTAATATTTCAAAATGAATGCCTAATTAAATTGGTATTTACATATCACACACGAATGCCCAACTGCTTAAAACCCAACAGGATACCTTTTGAGACATAACTTTGATCAGTGCATTTCCCTGTACATGACTATTTTCCTTGTAAATGAGAAAAATCCTGCTGAGAGTTAATTTAAAATCAATGCATTATAGTTACACCATAGGATTACACAGTTAGTACTGTCAGCCAATTAAAACAGCTTACCACCAGCAAAGTTGCCCTAAAAAGTAAACAAAGTTCAATGTTGAATTTTACTGATCTGTTCTAAATTTGAAAGCATTTTCTTAAATTTTTTACTGGATCTACTGCAAATAATACGTGAAAGAAAAACAGTGCTTTTGAATAAAATTGAAAAATAGGATTAGCTGGAGTAGAGTGCCTTGATTGCATATTTTCTCACTCATTGTATATAATTAATCATATCATGAATGTATTTTAATAATGCCTTATTTTTAAAAAAGTAGATGCTTAGATTACTTGGTGTCACATCATTTATATCTTCCTCTGCCATGCCCTGCCTTCTCCTAAGGGACGGAATGCCAACCGTTTCTGCAGTGACAAAACAATATGGTTTCATTTGATTGCCACTGGTGGCATTTTTGGCTCATTTTTCATGGCTCTGTCACCCAGGTTCATAAAGAACTGCTTCTCCTCATTCTCCATACTTGGATATTGGTTTTCAGTGGCAATTTTTCATACTTGAATTGACCGATGTGATCTTTGCTGCTGTATGCTGACATTTGCTATGATATGAGTACCTAGGACTTGAAATACTGTCTCAGATTTGACTTCAGATAGTTGTATGAGAACAGAAGGTTATTCTACTACCAGAGCAATTAGATACATTTATATCACCAGCCTGCTGTCAGCTGTAGGTTCAGAACTGAAGAGGAAATACCTATTGGGTTAATATTCCTACCTTCCAACTCCCAGCAGCCAAGTTCTGCAGTGCCCCCGCTGCCCCCTCCAGCGTGTCTGGATTTGAGCACTCAGAAAGAAGTGTGAGGTAGGGTTTGACTATTGAAGGGTGCCACAGCATCTGGATTCCTTTGGGTGGTTCTGCACAGTCTGGGAGAGGTCCTACGCCATCCCACTGTTGGAAAGCACAAATCAGATTGTCAGCAAGGAACAGTGAAATACATTTGAGAATTGCCTCAGTTGAAACTGTAACATCTGTGAAGGCATCTGCCCATAAACAGATGTTCTCAATTTTTGCACATCATGTGGTTCTTCATGGAGGAACCAAATTTCCTACTCAGCATTCCATATAGACGAGCTATGGGATTGGCAGAAATCCCAATGTTTTAGAAAAAACAAAACCACTTTTCAATGTATGTATTTTTTTTTTTGGGTGGGAACAGAAGCCAAGTGAATATTATCTTAAGAGGCAAATCTAGGACTTGCATGGGGAGGAGATTTTCTTTTCACATCCTTCTCAGTTCTCCACATTCTCTCTCTTCCCATGAGAGGAAAAACAACACAGAATGCTACTATGGAAGACAAAATCATTGAAGGCCATGAGCCCTCTGTACCATGAAAGGCACAAGTGTGACAGGTCTTTGATTCAATGGCACAACTTCTGGCTTCTCACAATGAGAGTGCAGGAGGTATCAGCCAGCCAGTTGTGTGGTCTGAGACTCCAATGCAATGGGTAGAACCAGCCCTCAAAATGCACACTGTTCCTCTCATCACATACAGAGTTTTGCCATGAAAAAAACCCAAGTCTGATAACCAAAATGTCCAATATTTAAACCTGAACAAATGGTAGGTTATTGCACAAAACCTACTCTTACCAGAAATAAATACTTTATTCCAGGAGGACAGGGATTCTCCTCTCCGGTGGAGCACACAACACTTGCACCTACGTACGAAACATCTCAAAGGAAAATACACAGACTTTCTTTTTGCCTTGTAAACAAAAGTAAGATGTGGAATGCACTTTCAATACAATTTTAAATGGAAATCTACTTATATATTTATTGTATATTTTGTTTTTGTACAGATAAATAGATTTTAATAATTCATGGCACTAGTGCAACTGTTAGGAACGAGCCTTAACTTTTTAATAAAATATATTTTCTAACACCTTTGACATGTCCACATTATGTAACAGAATAAAAACTAAACCTTTTAGTACCTTGGGTGAGAGGTTACTGTGCTTATATAAACAAAAAATCTTTACTATAAAATTAAACATCTACTAAACTGATAGCATAAGTCAAACTAACTCCTGGTTTAAATCTGCAACAGTTAATTTAACTAGTTGTGAGTGTACAATAATACTTGCACTGGGAAAGACCTAGAACCTCTTGTTTTCAGAAAGTATCATCCATAATTTCATTTACACTAACTTTAAAAATAAAATAAATATATTTTAAGAGACAATCAATCAAGTCTTCCCTAATAACAACTAAACCAATTTCAACAAGGTTTTGTGTGATTAATACCTTTAGGAATGAAACCTGCTATTCTTTTCTAAATTAAATCAGAACAAACACCAAAGTGGAAAGCTAGAGGAACCATTTCATACACTTGAGCAGTTACCAGAAAGCAGCTCAGGTGTGAAACTCACTATGCTGGACAAATGTTATCATAGTTTAAAAGAACTGGCATAGCAATGCCCAGTGGTGGTTGAGAAAGTAGAGGACAAATGCTTTCTGGAAAAACAAGGCCTTCAAATGACACTATTATGGGGCTGTGTCTTTGAGATTTTTAATGCATTTCTGCCTTTAAACCAATAGATTGTTTTCAGTGCATGTGACTCAATTCTTCTTTTTCCTCCTTATAAATCACCAGCCTTGCTAGAAATGAGTTCTTTTCAGCTCATAAAAAATACATTAAAGCCTGCTTCTTATTTTAACTCTCAGAATTCAATCATTCACACTGTCAGATTTTTTTGAAAACAAATGAGAGACATATCTTACAGGTCCAATCTGACTTCACACCAGGTTTAGGGTTTGCACCTTAGTAAGACCACTATTGAATGACTTGTGATGTCCAAGGGCACCAGTTCAAGTCTTCACTTGTCTCATTCCAACTTGCAGGAATTATGCATTATGCAACTACAGAGTGTTTGTACAGGGTACATTATTTCAAGGACAAAGCACATGAAATGCATCAAATATACCAGATCTACCCATATGAGGGGGCATATGCCTATGTGGGGATTTTTTTTATGCTCAGCTATTTACACTAGTATGATCCCAAAGAGTACTGAAAATCAGCTGATATAAGTAGAGCTCCATATAAGTGTTCATGCTGTGCTAGTACATATAAAGCACTAGAAATGATCTAGCAGATAAATTAATATTTAATGTTGTTTTGCCATTCTGCCCAGTAATGAGAAAACATAAAAAAAAAAGAGACAAATTACTGCATTTCCCTGCCCTCCTTGCAACTCACTTTCAGCATGATTGCATTAATTTATCACCAACTGAGAGGGAAGACCTTTTTCCCAAGATGCTGTGATGCCTTAAAGTCCATGTAATAATGATGAAAATCTTTGGTACCACACATGCATGTGCAGTGAAAGCACAGGAAATTCAGTCACCCTGAAAAATGTCCTGCAGTGCTCTTCACAGGCGGTGTGTGTGCCCAGAGCAGCTGAGCGGCTGCACAGGGAGGGTGGCACTGCTCACCACGCTGTGCTGCTTTGGCCTGGAGTAATTACCTGCACAGTAGTTGGTACGGGGCCATGTTTTCAATTTGTGCTGGAAACAGTGTTGGTAACCCAGGGGATGTTTTAGTCACAGCTGAGCAACACTGACACACTGAGTAACAACACAGCCTTGTCGGCTCCTCATCCCATGCCACCAGCGAGGAGAATGGGAGCACAGAGCTGGCAGGGAACACAGTCAGGACAGCTGACTCCAGCTGACCAAGGGGACATTCCATACCACATGGTGTCATGCTCAGAATATAAAGCTACGGGGAAGAAGAAGGAAGTGAGAACATTCACATGGGGTTTGTTTACCCAAATCACTGTTATGCATTATGGAGCCCTGCTTTCCTGGAGATGGCTGAAGATGGGAAGTGTTCATGCCTGCCCATGGGAAGTGGTGAATGAATTCCTTCCTTTGCTTTGCTTCCCTGTGGGGCTTTTGCTTTGCCCATTAAACTGCTTTTACCTCAATCCACACATCACCTCACTTTCACAGTTCTTCACCCCTGCCCAGTGGGTGAGGCTGTGTGGGTTTGGTTGCTGACTGGGGTTAAACCACGACATCTGTGGCTGCTGTGGCTGTGGCAGCCTCTTCACTGTAGGGCTTGTTGGCTTCTGGTGACTTCTGTGTAGCTGAGACCAGGGCCTGAAGCTGTGCAGCACAACTGCTGCAGGGCACACAGAACTGACAGGGGTAAGCAAAGAGACTGTTGCAAAAGAGATTTGCCTGATCTTCATTCATTTATTTTGTATTTCATAAACATCAACCACCTGAGCTAAAAAAAAAGATATTTTTCCCTGAGTGGTATTAGAGTCCATACCTAAAATAGTGGCTAAGGCACGGCAGAAGTTGCTTTGGAGTTTGCATTGCTAAATATTAATGAGCTGAGGCAGCATCCTCACCCAGTAAACACCTCTACCCAGTAAATTACTGGAAGAGTTACTGTACTGTTGCTGCCCATCAGGAATGATCAGGAAAGGCTACTTGAAATAGACGGAGGCTGCAGTAGGAGCCTCTGAAAAAGAGGAAAACATGCAATTACTCTTCCTAGCTTATACTAGGGGAAAAAAAAGTCATAAACAAATATTCCTTCCAGGCTTCCTTCCTTCAGCTGAAATTACCCACATATATTGTGGTTGAAGCTGACAAACTGCTTGTTACGTGGGTGAGATACAAATCTCTCATTTCCTGAGACTGGTACAAAAAAAAGGATGAAAGTCTAGAAAAATAAAAAGCCAAGTACCAAGATCTTTTAAGAACGACAGAGTTTTGATAGTAAAAGTACTCCAATAAAATTTCCAAATTTTTGTAATTGTAAGGAACTTTGAGAGGAGAAAAATATCACTCATCGAGATGCTTTCCAGTGCTGCACAATAGATTATCTACCACCACCTTCTCCTTTTAATGAAAGTAAATCCAAATTTATAGTGCAATTGTACTAAAGACCTGGGAAGGCTTCAGCTCAGCAAGAGAAGTTTATTCTGCAGATTTTAGGGTTTGTACTAACAACCTCAAATTGTTGGGGTTTGCTTTTAAATTGGTATCACATGATCACAGGTTTTCCTGTGATAACAAAAAACCAGTGTTTGATTTAAATCTGTTGCATATGAATACTTCCTTTACCCCAGTCTGTACAAAACACCACTACTAAAATAAATCTAGGAAAAAATTTAAAAAAACCCCAGAAATGTCTAAAACCATCTAGACCTCTCTCCAATGATCCCAGACATGTGGGATAGCATGATAACATTGTAGCTATGCTCCTTGAAGCACCAGTGACAAAATTCACATGAGCAATTACACAGTGCTTACTAAAACCATCTCTGAAATGACAAAGACTTTTAAATTAACAGGCCCCCTAAGAAGACACTGATATCTCATCCTGCATGTCTTTAGTGGCTGTGACAGTCTCTGCCAGCTCTCCCTAGACAAGTCAGTCCAGTAACCTCTTTTGGATAGCTTTGTCCAAGAGGTGAATTGGCCAATGCTAAACAAAGAGCAGAAATCAGAAATTCAGCAACACAAATATAACCAAGTCACAGAGCTTGATTTCAGAATCCATGCAGGCAGGAATACCACTGTTTATATCAAGTCAAACTTCATTTTAGATATCCAGGCCTAAATAAAGGTAGTGAATATAAGTGCAGGTGTTAACTGACACAGAGACTACAGGAGCACAGTGGGAGAGAGCAGAGATCATTCCATAAATAAAGGTACCTTTCCCAGTTTGATGCAACAACATTCACAATTATAGGAATGGTGTTTGAAATGCTTTCAAAACATTCCAAAGTATTAAATCATTATAATTAATGTCAGGTATTAATAAATCTTTTTTGTACTTTACATTGTACACTGCACTCTTAAAATAATTGCCAATGCCTTTATTTAACTTTTTAATATTATGCTTAATATTAGCTAAGAAAAACATATTAATTCCATTTGTATGTTTTCTCTTTGCTTAAAATGACCCTTACCAAATGAAGGGGGATGGAGTTAAAGCTGCATGCCCTTCTCCTCTCCACAGAAAGCTGAAGCTAATTGGCTTTGCAGTATGTTCCACAAACTGACAAATACAAATTATATTTAATAACCCTGCAGTCTTGACTTTGAAAACAAATTGGCCATACATGACACTGAGAGGCTTACAGAGTATCTGGCAAGATGCTGTTTTGGCAAGCAAGAAAGCAGATGTTCTCCAAAATGCTCTGTAAGGAATTGTTCAAGACAGTTGATTCTTGCTACTCAACATTGACATAACCACCTTGTGCAAGACAATGAAGAACAAGTAGAAATAATATTCCTTCTGAGTAAGAATGTATTGGCAACACAGCTTTTCATCCCTAATCACAGTTCATATTGTTGGTTAAACCCAGGACCTGCCACCATTTCTCTGTTTTTGGGCTTATTAGCTTGGTGTGGCTGGGTAGAGTATGAAGCACACTTGGTAAAATATTGGTCTCACCCCATGAAAAGACTTATCTGGCAGGTTTATTTTTTAATGCTTTTTGAAATATTATTGCCTTAAACCTTCTATTTCACATAGATAGAAGAACTTATAGGCCATTTAGCAAGCATGCTAAAGAGGTGTGTCAGTCAATTCTTAATGATATATAACTTGAAATGTTGCTGTTATAGCTTAAGGCTCCTGACAGAAGGTGAAAAAGAAGGTCAGGCTCATTTCAGAAGTGTGACTTCCAATCAAAAAACAGACTTTGGGCTAGATTCTGGTTTGACAAGAATGATCACAGATGGGGAACTCAAGATAAGCATGAAGCCAAGAAGTCAACTTGTTTCTCTTAGAGAAGGAAGGAAGAGAAATGAAATTCTGCCACATGTATACATAATGGGCTGTGTAACAAGAAAGAAATAAGGATTAATGACAACTCACTGGCTTTTTTTTTTTTTTTTTTTTACTGAAGTTGGACCATACACCTGATTTGTCCTAACTGCTTTTTGTCATAATCCTCATTTCTCATACAGCTCAAAGAATAAATCTGTTGGCAGCAGTGAGCATGCCAGCAGCATGAACGGCATTTTCAGAAGTGGAAGAATAATTTCCCATTTGAAGAGTGACACAAGACAGAGAGGTTGATGTCTACAAGGTCCTAGTCAGAGATGAAGGGGTCTGAGGCTGGAGAGCTTATTGGGGTGAGGGTTCATACCAGCTGATCACAGGTAAGCAGCAGAGAAAAAAAACCAGCAGAGAATTACAGTCCTAGAGGTTTGAGACAGAAGCCAAGTGAGCTTCTCTTATTTTTACTGAGGCCTTAACAGAAGTTTTGCTTTCTGTGTTTCCATAGATGAAACCAGTGCTATACGTAGATTTATCACAAACCTTCAGAAGGTTTGGGCCTCTTCTAACATTTAATTTCTGAAACAAAGCAGATGACTCAGAAACCCCTCTCAGCTCTGGTAAAACAATTGTGGGCTCTTTTAACACCACCCACCTTTATTCTGGTATGTGGAGAACACTTGTTTCCTGTGATCCTAAGGGAATTCCTGAAGTAAAATAGGTGTCATTAGACCTATGATCTGAACAAAGACACATCTCTTGCTTGATTCCAAGATGCACAGAAGTTGCCACTCTATACAACTGATAGACAACTGGTGTCATTTATACACAATAAATTCCAGTTTGTTCTCGAAAGGCCTTTGAAAGAAGCCACATTTTATACTACCACTCAGTTCTGTTCTTTCCTTCAAGTAATTTACATGTGACTACACCTAAAACATAACTTAGAAAAAATTAGGATACTTGCTCCATAAATCATAAACCAAAAAATTAACTTGTACTTTCTTTGTAGGGAAAACCCATGAGAAAGTGACTTTTGATATCAAACTTCTCCTGTTTTATGGCTTAAGAAACAAAATCCCCTGTTCTGTGAAGGATTTTTTCTAAATACAGAAAACTGCATCTTCATCCACATTCTTTGTTTAAAATGATCGATCTGTTTTTCTTTTGCAACTACAATAGTTTTGCTACTATTTGTTTTACAAAGATTTTTATGCAAAAATTAAAGACTACCTCATAAATGCACAATGAAGTTCAAGTAAATACATATAAAAATGAAGAAACTAAGTTATAGTGATAGTGTAATATGAAAATTTCAAAAGTGCATTCACTTAAATCTGAACAATTTTCCTCCACACTGTTTTGTACATCTTATATTCTGAGAAGGACTGAAACAGCAATTTTGTTTTCCAAAAACCCCATGGGCTGCCAATAAAACTAAAAAACCCTATACCTTGAACACATATATTCTGGGGACATAAAATCTAGCAACATAGTACAACTCCCCTGTAGTGAGGTGTCACAACTGACAGAGATGTGCCTGTGCCCTGGGCTTTACCAGAAAGACAAAACTCTCAAGGATTAAAGGAACCACAAAGACAAAGATGCAGAAAGAATGGGTCTTTTCACACAGTTGGACACAATTGTGTCCACACTGGACAAGTACCTCTGAACATACTTCTGTACTTATTTTTGCAAAATAAATGGACAAAAAGGTTAAATTTACCCTTATCACAGTTTAAGTTATTTTATGCTATTAATATAAATGTGGTTACATGAAAAATATTGCTTTTCTTTTCCATTTTTGAGGGTAAGTTGGGAGAGTTGTTTCTGGCACAGTGATCTTGCTGCTATTGTTTTTAATGGCTCTCTAGTTAACTTGATAATATATTAACTTGATAATATACTTCAAATCATTTGGAATGTTCAACAGCAATCGAGGATTATGGGGTGAAAATAACCTGCAGAAGGCTCACAAGGCCCCCTTAAAATTCCTGAACTGAATAATATCCACATGTGAGACCTTGAATATGGCAAAATGAAGTAGAATGTCTGGATTTAAAGGAAATTAGATGAAAGAAGAAAACACCATTAGAAAAAATGGTTTTTAATACTTGTAATACAAAGCAGTCCTATGCACAACAGAATCAGTTCTGGAAAGAGTAAATTTATGTCCTTGCCACAGAAAATCCTCGTGATCATAAACTTGAAAATATGTGTGTAGTTTTATTGTTCTTTAGACTTTAAAAATGATATAAAACTCTTCCATGAGGCCAACACTAACATCTCTGAGGAGGTCTTTACCATGCAACATGCTGATAATAAGCACTCATAGAAACAGACAAAAAATATCTAAGAGCAGGCAAAAGCATGCACATTGTAAAGGTATTTGTCCAAAAGAGCTCAGCTCTTTGGCCTGGAGGAGCAAAAAAATGTTTTTGAGGGAACCATTACAGTACAGAGAGGCCCCATGGGAATACTGAAAGAGTCAACAGTACAGAGCTAAAAGCGTGACTGTGAGATCCAAAAGTCACAGAAGAAAGAGAAGAGGAAGATTTAGAAGGCCTTTAGCTAGTGAGTGTGTGTGCATGTGTTAGTAAACAGAGCATCAGAGAGCAAGCCAAGCTGCAGTGTGACACATTCATACCCAGACATGCTATTTTTGGCTCCTGCACTTTGGATAGCTGCAAGCACAGGGTGTGAGAACTGTTAATTCACTAACAGGGATGATGACTACTTCATGGGGTAAAATTACTTTGCTTCAACACTTCTAATCTCACTGTAGCCTAACATAGGAATCCCAACAAAAGGCCGTAATAAATTCAAGTTATCTGATGATAGGGTGTTTAACCACAGGAGTAGGTGAAATAAGTCTTACTAGTAATGAGTGCTGCATTTTTCAGTATCCAAGTTTTAGTTTAGTAATGTTGCTTTCCACATCAACACAATTTGGCTTCAGGAACTCAGGAATATTTTCAGTATTGGTTGACATCATTTATTACCCTGTACACTTAATTGCTTACTCAAATAAATATTTTCTTTGAGCAATCTGAAACAGAAATAAACTACAATGCAAAAAAGTGAGTAAGTGTAGGAAGAAGTGGAAAACTTACTACTGCCAGCACAGGCTGCCTGAAAAAGCCCATAAATCAGTAGCTATTCTTATTGCTATTTGCTGTGTGTACACATACAATTTCTTTCTCTGCAATACAGCAGTCAGTATTCCCCAAATTATAAGTTCTTAATGGGATAAAAAAGGAGATAAATACACTTTAAAAATCAACCCACCCAAAATGATAACCTGTCAAATAACTTGAGGAAGCAATCAAGGCTTAGCTTTTCGATTTTTCTTTGGTAACAATATAAAATATATCAAAATATGAATGCTTTTATAATATTCACTTGTATTACTTGATTCAGTCCTGTACAGTTTTCTTTCAATGTGTAGAGACATGGTACAAGACTCACTTTGAGGCAAGTGAGTGTATTTATACAAGCCTGATGTTTGTTTGCATTAAAGCCTTTCTATACACACGTGGTTCTGTGGAAGTACAGTGCAAAGGATATGCAGATTACACTTTTCATTAGAAATGGCTTCCTTTCAAAGAGCATTTTATGGTATTTATGGCATTCACAGTGTACCCATGACTACAGTTTCCAGGTGCACCACATAATGTACAATGTCTCAAGCAAACATATTTTATTGCTCCAGAGCCATATTCCACTTTAAGCTCTCAGCTAATTAACAAGGACAACAGTTTTGTATATTATGCGTCACTCATTTAATTTCTAATACAGTGCATTAATTATTTATATTTTAAATGATGGCACTTCAACTACTCACAACATAGCTGCAAATAACTTTCATTACCTGATCTTGTGATTTCTTTTTCTTCTTCTTCTTCCCCCAGCACCCTGAACTCTCTGCATCTTTTCCATTGGCATCACCACAGAGTAATCCATCAAGTTCATCTGTTCCCATCTGCTGTCCCTGAGATGTTTCTGCAGCTAGCCTGTATGAGAGGTTCCTCAAAATGCACACACAGTTTTCAACGGTCTGAAAAGTATGACAAAAAGAAAAATACAGAAAACAAAACCAGAGAAAGGTTAAAATCCTCCCCTTGCTCACTCTGAATATGAAGCAGAAGGAATGTCATCTATCTTTGAATGTGCATTTTCCCAGCACAATTCTTACATGCACATTTCTGAGTGTTCCCCAGTTAATCACAGGTTAAGAGATTCAGAAATTTTTATGGTAACAAAGCAGTGGTCTGAACAATACTTTACTGGGAGTTTTTTTATTGTTGTTCTGAATTTCACACTGGAGCCCCATGTGAAACAGATGTCAAGGTAAAAAGTGATCAAGAGAACCTGAACACTCCGAATGTCAGAAAATTCCCACCTCAGTGAATAGAAAATGCTACAAGCAGAAAGCGGCAATAGATCCTGGGTTTTGTCCTTTTAAAACCAAAAATAACTTTTTTTTTTCTGGCATAAATTCTATGTAAATTGCCATAAAACTGGGATCTGAATTCCATTTCACAAGTACTTGTAGCATGAACAGATGATGTTTCTCCTATCCCAAAAGTAGGACTAGAAATCTGTCTTGCTGCTTTTACTGCTTCTAGCCAGGCTGCAAACAGATACCTTGTGTGCAGCCTTTCCCTTTCATCCATTTATTCCCCCTAATAGGTTGTGCCTTCTGTAGAAGATGCAAGCAGGAATCCATAAATAGATGAGACCCAGTGGAGGAAAATTTACTTGTAATTCAACCTAATTTCTCCAAGTCTAAAAGAAGTTCAGTTTAGATGTGAAACCTGCTCATTTAGGTGGTTCAATTTGGTTTGATTATCCCTTATAAGAAGGATATGAGCTTAATTTTCTCCCCACAAAGAAAGCATGGTAAAAAAGCCATTCTCTATCTATTTATATTTATTTCAACTGTTTCTAATGTTCTATGGAGATAAAAAGCAATAGCCACTACATCCCAGCTCTTTTGCTCCATTAACCTAGAATGGAATGACTGTGATGTTTTCAGCTCTACCATATTCTGCCATATTCACCCGTGAGGCAAACAGATGGGGCTTTGCTTCCTTTCATGTATTGCAGGAGCTTCTGTCAGGTATGCACTCAGCACACGTTTTTTGTGATGACACGAAGCTCCAGAGGTGACATCGAATTCAGATTCATCTCTACAGGAATACTTATATATCTGTTTTTTAACATAGATGAAATGTCACAATTTTGCAATACATTTGTACTGATTTGAAACTTCTGCCAAATACATAAACACATGTAGAAATATGTATGCATGTGTGTGTCTGTGTCTAGAAAATGCTTTTAGTGCAGCTTTTACAGCTGAAAGCTTTGCAAACATCACAGTGATCATAATTATTTTTCAAAGTTTGCTACCTTTTTGGTTTTTTACATGAATTTTATTCACTTCTGATATAGTATGCTGAAGTTGAAGCTTTGCATTTGTTGATTAGAATACTAAACTCTAATCTTCCTTTTAAATAAATCATAGTTTTTTGCATTTAAAATTCTCATTTTGTGGAAAACATAGCTGAGCCATCACAAGGACAATGTTACCTTAAACTAAAATCTGATAAGCAAACTTCCAAGGCTCAAATTCAATCAACACCTTCTCTATTAAGGTGAACTCCTACAAGCCAAGAAAGCTGGTTCTAACCACACAGCTGGACAGGCTTCACTCCTCCTTGACTTTCAAGGATCCTTGAGTTACTTATTCTGTTTTCAGTTTCATCATAAAGGGGCTAAGTACAAGTTCACTAGTTTTTCTACTCTAGCTACTTTTAAGCTACTCTGAAGCTAATGAAGTTAAAAACACCCCTGTGTTTGGGGGCTGCTCTGCAGGAAGTGTCTGGATGGGGTAGTGATGGCTGGCAAAAGCCAAGTTTGCCCCAAACCCTGCTGCCAGGTGTTGTGCCTGCCTTGTGGGCTGGTGTCCTTCGAGCATCGCTCTACTAAACTTCTATTAATGGAACATTGATTACAGGGTAATGGGTTGTGAGATTTTTTGGGTGTTTTGAGGGTTTTTTGTTTTTTCTTAAAAAAACCAAAGCCATGCTGTTAGCCCAGCACCTCATGCTATGAACCTCTCTTAATTCCTCTCTCTGTCCCCTGAATTCACAGGCAAATTTCCCCTATTTGATTCAGATGGTAGCCAGAAACTCCTGGAGATTATTCCTCTCAAATCTATAAACCCATGGGGGTCCACAGACAACTCTGTGAAGTAGTATTTGGAAATACAAGCCCAGTGGGCTTTAAAACCTTGCTGCACAAAAGGCTGCTCTCCTGCAGTTCCTAGGGGTTTGCAAATGGACCAAGGTTGCCCTAGAGCAGCAACTGTAATTCATTTAGCATCATTTACTGAAGGCAAAAAAAACTGGCCTTTTTCTTCTTCTCTAGAATACTTTAATGCATTACAAATCTTCAATTTGTAAATGCTTGGAGTCTTTTTAATTAGGGAGTGCTTTTCACCTCTGGAGAAGCTTGTTCATATCCTAGCATTTTAAGAGAAGTAAAGTTGACATAATGAGGCATCTTAACACAGTTGTTATTGAAAGCATTCATTGATCCTCTTCAAAAAAGAAATAATGTTGGCTTTACTGCAAAACTGCCTATTAATTGCCCAATTCTTTTTTGCTTGTTTGCCTTCTAAGCCTACCTCATTCTCATTAGCTCTCATACTGGGTACTAAAAATCAATTTTAAGGTAAAACTGGCAGAGCAATGTAAGGAACTTTACATGGAATATGATATATTTTCTCTTCTTAAACCAGTATCGTACCTTCTACTTCAATAATTCAATAGAGAGGATGACATGCTTACCTGTGCACAGGTACAAATACAATGCTTAGCACAAGGAAATAAACAGCTCAGCAGAAAAAAAAAAAGAAAAAAGGAAAAGATGGGCTAAATTATGCTTTGCTAAGACATTCCTCACAATGCATTGAAAAAGGAATATCATGAAAAACTGGTCTCTTTATAGTCCCCATGTACCCTGAATACCTGTATTTGCTTCTGAAAAGACAAAGACGACAAACCTTACTATCAATTTCACTGCTCCCCAGAGCAGACTGGATCACGTACAGCAATGCATCTGTCAGGCCATCACACTCCCTCATTCTTCTGCGGGCCTCCTCTCCAGCAGAGCTGACATTCCTGCAAGGCAACAGCAAGGGTCACTATCCACACAGCTCCCTGCCCACTGCCCCACCTGAAACCTTCTCCCAGTTCACATACAGATAGAACACACGTTTTCCTTCTTCCTCTCATCAGGTCAGAGCTGTGAATAATGGAGACAGCTGTGAATGAGCTCAGGAGATGTAACGCAGAGGGGAACAAATGGAAGACATCAGGTCCTCCACAGGATGGGGCTGAGTGGCCAAGCAGCATGCGCCCACCTGCATGGGGAGACTCGTGGCCCACTAAATTTGGAGAAGGGCTGATAATTTTCTTCCTTCCTCCCTCCCTCCCTCCTTTCTTTTTAAAATACTCATATGTACATATAAATCAGGATTTTAAAAGTCTAGAGGTTCTGACAAATACATCTCCTAGGAATTGAAGAGCCCAGTAGTTAGGGTTCTTAACCTGAGAGAAAAATATTATCAGAGCATAATATAAAACACCTGCTGTTGCTTGCTTCTCATTTTACACGAGTGTTTCCTTTTCTCTTTCATTTTGAGAGAACATTAATGCCTCAGTCCTCTCTTTACGTAGTTTATTTTACATTGCAAAACTTAAGGCCTCAGATTATTATAATAATATTGTAATTCTTGTGTTCCTTAGATAGGACCACATGGCCTTCTGAATACATTTATACAAATCCAATTAAAACAAAATTTACTGCATAACATATTGTGTCATAAAGTTCAAAGCAGTGATACACAAAGAAACAAATATGTATGAATGAGCATTTACAAACAGAATATATATTTGCTAACATCAAGTCTCCCAGAGAAAAACTGCATGCAAATATGCATAGCAGGTTTGATTTGGAAATGGGTGAATTAGCAATCTCAAGAATGGGGTAAAACTTTTCAGTCTCCTTCAGTAGGGGAAGATAACCCTTTGCTGATGTGGCTCATCTGGAGCTCTTCCCTCCCCACTACTAAAGTTTACACAAAGAAAGAACATAAAAAGCACACACACCATACCTATGTATTTAATGCTAATGTGTGGAAATGGAAGGCAGGACACTGGCCCTTGAATTTGGGAAAAAGGCAAGGCACTTTCTATCTTTTATGCCATTTTCAATGACCTTTGCATTAAAGGTGGAAAAAGCACAGGAATCCTGGGAAGGGTGAAAGAATTTCAGATGGAAGAAGATGAGAGGACTTAGGGCTAGGTTTCCTTTCAATTCTTTTTCTGCTCTATCTACTTCATCCTGTTCTGCCTGCTTGCTATCTAAAAAAAACCCAGAAAAAGCATTTTCATTTCCCCAAAGCAACAAAGAGTCTTCTAACTGGACAATGCCCCAGTTCCAATGCAGGTTCCTAACTGACTTTGCCCCCTAAACATGTATGATTTGCTATCTATACTTGCATGCCCACACAGTTCTAATTAGTGCTGCTCTCCCACACACAAACTGGCCCAATTATTCAATACTGTTCCCCTCACCTCAGCAGACAGCTTGACAGAAAACATTCCCTGGGGCACTGGAATGAATTCTTGTTTCTCTCTAGCAAACAAATTCACTCTCCTTGAAACCCCTCATTTTTGGCCACATTACACATCAGAAGTCTGCCCTTCATAACAGCTTGCAACTTCTGTGGTTTCTGGTTCTTCTGGTCCCTGAACTCCAATGCCTCTTCCTCTAGCTCTCTGCTGCTGTAAGATGAGCAGGTGAGGGGTTTTCCTGCAGTTCATGGGGAAACTTTCTTGTGTAATCTAGGAAGTAGGGTCTGGATAACATCAATTGAAAAACTCTCTCCCTTAGAAGTGATGGAAACTTCTGATTTACCTTTGTGGGGCAGAAATAAGAAGGCAAAACTGTAGAGCATGATTTTCCCCAAACAAGTGTCTGTGCCCTATATTTGCAGGGCGGGGGGATTCCACCTAAAGTAGAGTAGACCACCCTCTTTTAAAGGCAAGAGCTCCATTGATATTCCGAAAGAGCAGCACATTTAGGAAAAGCAGAATCATGGACTGGAAAAGCTCATTGTGGGGTTTAGAGTGAGGACAAGAAGGATTATTTGACTTCTTTCTGAAATTTCATTCTCTTACCCTCTAGGCAGATAAAGACAGCAGTAGGTAGATACATATAGGTGGAGAGAGGGCATTGAGGCACTGGTGAAGGTTACCCAAAGAAGTTGTGGATGTCCCATTCTCTGCTAGTGTTCAAGGCCAGGCTGGATGGGGCTTTGAGCAATCTGGTCTAGTGGAAGATGTTACTGTCCATGGTAAGGTGTTAAAATTCAATAGTCTTTAAGATGCATTCAACCTAAACATCCTATGGCTCTATGATGAAGAAAGTTGTATCCAGCCCCAGAAGGGCAACTGTAGAAATTATAATAGAAGGATGCTGAGGAAAAGTTCTCAGCACAGCTTTGTGCCCTTCTTTGCATCACTACCAAAAAAAAAAAAAAGCTAAAATATTCCCAGATCCTTTTAAACAGAGATAGATCTTCAAGTCTGTACTAGAATAATGTGTAACTAGAATAATAAGGCCTCTTTATATACTGAGTGCAAGCTTTCAAAATAGACTGATTTAGACACCACCAGAAACAGAGAGATATACTCTCCCTGATCTTCTAATTGAGGTGATTTTTCCTTCTCTCTATCAAACTGCATGTCACCTTGACTGTCCAGAGCCTGCAGAGACTATCAGCCTCTCAGCTCCTCTCCAAGTTCACCAGAAACTCCTCCTCAGCAAGACAGCAATGTAGACAACCTTACAGTCCCTGAGCTGTGAGCTATCTGCCTCATTCATTTCCAGCAAACAAAGAATATGAGGCCTTTGCACAAAGCAATACAGACACACCAGGGGCACATCTTGCGCAGACAATGCATTTCCTGGCTCTGTATGGAGGAGATGTCGAGTCGGGTTCTTCTGTTTATCATCCTTCCCCATTATGCTCCAGTTGCTCCTTTAATCAAGAGATGGATATTCTGAATTCCCATGACTGCCTTTCCTTTTCTTACAAAAGTCACTATTTACTTTCTGCACTGACTCATAGCTACTACAGCCCTCACTGAGATAGGGTGCAATTATTTACATAGGAAACAGCTAAAAAACAACACAAATCCAAACCCTGCCTCAGCATTTTGGCAGAAATAATCAGTTGATTATTTCAAAAGAAATGCATCCCAGTATCTAGCTAGTCTCATGTCACCTCTACTGAAGCAATCACTGTTAACTGAGATCATTCACAGAGGGTCTCTAATACCACCATGTTCATGCTATGCAGTTCTGCAAAAGAGAAACAAGTTCCAGATTTAATGAGGGGTCAAAGAAAACACGCTGTCGTTGAAATTTTATTTCTCATTGTTAACTTGGACATGCTGTAGCTGTCAGTGTGACAGGGAATAAGACATGATTTGTCATTTGTGGATTTACAGGTCACTGTGCCGATGTTAAACTGGAACATTAGCAGTGTCTCCTGTTGGTAAGATGTCCCACTAAGTCAGTGAATATTTTTCCAGTGTCATTTTTCAAACAGGTGAAACTATGCTTTATGGATGTCTTACCACATGTGGAGATAACGATGCAAAATTTTCAGGGAAAAAACACTTCTCCATTCTAAATGCAGCCCACTCTGTGTACTTTGATTCTTTTTGTAAACTCTACTCATGGTATCTGTGAGCCATAGGCTGTCATTTTGAATCTAACAGGACAAGGAGTCCTTCAGCCTGCCATAATCCAGTAAAATGGAATAGAATTCCATTCAAATAGAATCCAGTCATGCAGGAATACCAAGAATACAGAGGGCTGAAGAATAATTCTCAGTTTAGTCAGAAGATTCCATTTAGACCTCTAAAACCCAGCTAATGTAAATAGCTTTTTCTCATGAGAGGAAGACTAAGAACAGATAGAGCAAGAGTTCAGACCCATGGTTCATCAAACTGATTTTCTGAACAAATGGCAGATTGACTTAGCTAATTACCTAGGGATGGGAAGAGAATTAAAAAATCCAGCTTCAGTTTCATGGGAAAATGTGCCAACTATCATATCATCCCCTGAAAACTATCAGCAGGCATGCTCCTCCATACCTATGGCATGTCAATCCAAGGCTCTCGAGATATGAAAGGTGTGGTAAAGGAGTGCACTGTGCAGAACACACCTGACTCCTGTCAACCCTGAAACTTGCATTAGCTATCCAATGCCATTGTCAGGCTTTGAGGTTGGGGAAGATGGGTGGTGCCAAGCAATTTCTTTCTGCTTTAGGGTTATTTTCCAAACATTCATACAAACTGTGGAAGGTTCAGAGCAATGTCCTTATGATTCTAGGATAACTAAAATCATCTGCCTTATACAGGGGAGGGACATGAATTTCTACAGAAAGATCATCCAGAAGGCAAGCCAGTGTGCTGAGACATGACCTCTGGATATGGGAATATTCAGCAAGCTGTTGACACTACTCCCAGTGGCAGTTTTATCCATCTCAAAGACAGAATTAAAGCATCTGCACCTGCCTTCCCTAAGCATGCTCAGGTCTTGCCAAGTAGTAGGACCTTCCCTGTAGCAGCTACCAGTCTTCAGATTGCAGATCTCATTGCAGAAATGACAGATAAAGGTTGAAAACAAATAATCTGCATTTAGCAAAGGTGAAATTGAGACAGGTATTCCTCAAAGCCAGATCATATGTTTAATATCTAGTATATGCAATATTTTTGTCATGGACTGAGTAAGAGAGGACAGACATAGGAAGGATAATATCCTAAATTAGCTGGAAAGCAAAGTTATCTTTGGCATGAAACTTCAGGGGCCTTCCAAGTATATCATTATTCCAAGAAGTTTTGTGTAAGAGGGACTAATCATAAAAGCCTCAATCTTTTTCATCTTTCTAAAGGTTATAAGAGCCACCAAAAAAAGATTTTTCACAGCAAGGGGGAAAGGTTTACATAAATCAAGAACTATACCAACCCCATTAATATTACAGCAACTGCGATTATGTTTGCCTGAGGATACCTAGCAAGGGAAAAGCCCTCAGAATACTGAGTAACTGAGTTACAACTGGCACACAAAATGATTTTCTTTAAACTAAAAACCAACCAAACAAAAGCCCACCCTGAAACTGGCCTCTTCTAGACGTGCTGTTTTATATGCTGCCTGTTTCCATTTCTGTCTGATTGACTGAGCATTTCTCCTTCAGGGACCAAGCCTTGTCTCGGGGGCAAGCTGGCACCCCCAGTCCCATCAGAGGGTGCTGTGGTGATGATCCTCTGAGCTGGCCTGCCATGTAACACATGATCCCCTAAGAGCTATTGCTTTTTCTGTACACTCCCAGCTGTTTCTGGCAGCGTTCAGGCTCTCTGCTGCAAGGGTTTAATACAGTGACACAGACAGAAAAATGAAGCAATTAACACCATGCATGTATCCATCAAGTGTGCCCAGTGTCATGAGCAGACCCTGTTGAACCATACAATTTGAGGGACTTTTTATAGTGAAGTAGACCTCAAGTGACACTGGTTTATCTGTGAATACTCAGTGCAGCCTTTGGAATAGATAGGTTAGCTGTAGTAGTTCTGGTTACGACTGTGACTTTTAGACAAATTCTGATTTTTTTATCATTTGTACAGTAAGATTTTTAAAAAGCATCTCTTATTGCTGGAAAATAAACTAGCTGGTAAGACTAGCTATTTCTCAGACAAAATAGAAATTTGAAGCACTGAGACAAAATCTAAGAAAACACAAGATGGTTCATTCTTCATTATTAGAGTTTCTAACTGTTAGGTTTTCAGCAACTATAAAATCAGCTTAGAGTTTGGAAGCAAAAAGAACTTAAAATAGATTTTTCAGTCACTGCCACAGATTTCCCTTTACCTTTTCCTGACTTGAATGATAGTTCAGTGCAGTATCACCAAAATCAGCAAAATTTCTTCTTTGTAAGTATTCTTAGCAACACTTATAGCTTTCTTTGTCTATAAACTGGCTGTCAGAATTTAGCAATCCTGCATGTGGATTAAGTATAACGTAAGTTTTGGAGAAAACTTGTTTTGTATAAATTAGAATAGTTCAACTTAGTTAAAGAAGACCATTCTATATCAACAAGGAACTTGGCCTAAATGAGACCTTTTTCTCTTAGGTATCACTTTCTCTTTAAAAGAATACTTTGCAATTAGACAAACATCTGACAGTCCAATGTGGATACAGTCTTGGTTATTAAACTTTCTATCGAATGCTATGATAATGTTATTTAGCTTTGGCTATTCAGTGGTACCTGTTGTTTTCAAAGCATCGGAGCAATTAGCCTACCAAGTCAAACACTCAACAGGTGCCTTTTACTGCTGTGCTTCTGTATGTCCAATTCTAAGGCTAAATGCATTGTTTTTAAAGACTGCTCTGTGGGATTTGTGAAGCAGTTGACTCCTAATATAATTTTTTGCTATTTTGATAGTTTGGAAAGATACACGATGGGACACCACATGAATTGCAATAAACATCTTGAAAGAAACTGTCTCTGTAAAACAAACCCAAAACCACCCCTAATTTTCTGGCATGAACAATTTTGGTAAGATTTCATGGTATAATCAATCATAGCTTCATCTGAAAGAAAAAAAAATTCTAACTACCCTCTTCTCTTTTGCAGTGTTTTCATTTGATATGCAATTCTATTTAACTACAATACACAGAATTAGACATAGTGTATTGAGGGAATCTTTTAAATGATAGTATTAAAAAATTCTACCTGCATCAAATTTCTGTTTTTATATTGAATTTCTCTGACATGTAGTATTTGGTTTCATAAAAATCACTGCACTCATTAATGCTCATCTGCTTATACAGCTTTTAATACACTACCTGTTCATTCAGAAAGAGCTGGAATATTGAGTCACTTATTGCCCTTGGGAAGACCTGCTGTGGTACAGACTCTGAAGGGTAAAATGGAAATAGTTTAAACATGTCAGCGTCAAGACACTTTTCTCCATTTACAATTGAGCTCTAGATGTGTTGAAGACTGCAAGAATGTAAATACAACAGCATCAGCTTTTGATGATCCACCATTAGATACCAGATTCCTACAGAATCACTGTCCAGAGGACTCTGCAGCCCTTACTCTGTGTATGGACTGAAGAGCAACAGGACAAATCTGCGGAGAAGGATGGCACTGAGGCTGCCAAATGCAGGTATCACTCCCCCCACCAGCACCCAGTGAAACACTCACGTGGCCAGCGGGAGCATGACCTGAGGAACTACTACTGGTCTCATCCCACATTTCCTCCCTGGCTACCTGTTCTGATCACTGTGAAAGCTCAAAATTACTGTGTCAAATGCTTCAGCATTGGGAAGAAGTCCATTTTCATTTTCTGTTCAGCTTGTTATCTTATTCAGAAGAACAAAACTGATCAGACATAAATGGTTTTCAATTAACCTCATTCTACCCATTGTTTATCAGGTTATTTTCCTCAAATGCTTATATATTGGTCTGTTTTGATGTTCTTAATTGCCTTTCTCTACATTAATCATTCAAGCAATCTCTAAAGTATTATAATTCAGATTATTTTTACATAATTTCTACGTCTACTTTTCTTCTCCACTAAAAGATGAAGCCCTGTTTGTCCTGTTTAGGACTGTGGGAAAGCCTTTGACTTGCGTGAGCTGCCCTAGCAAAAATACTTCTGCAGGAATAAAAATGTCCCCTCTTTTATTTTTTGTAGGCTGTAGTCTCAGGAAAAACTTGGTCTAACGATTGCATTCTTAAGAACAATTGAAAAGAAGCAGACAAAATGCTTTAGAGCTTGCAGTAAGCATCAAAGAAATATACTATCTATAAAAGGCAGTAATTTACTGTGTCTAAAAAATTATTCTGAGTGTACCAGCACGCCTTACACTGCTGAGAACTCTTTATAAAATTGTTTGAATGTTATTTCTCTAATACAATTTTAGCTGTAAAGAAAAATCACTCTCCTTCAGTCAAAATTGTAACATACACAACAGCTGGGGAAAGGATTTTCATTTGTACCTGAAACTTGGAAAAGAAATTAACCCAACCTCTCACAGTGTGTGAAATTTCTTGCCATCCTTCGATGTATTTGACCTTTTTTTAATCTGAAGAACAACTAGTACTAACAAATGAAAAAAAAAGTCTTAGTTTTGACAGCTCTTTACTCTTGACTTAATCCCAGTGTAGCTGTTGTGCTTTTCAGGAATACATGCAAGTCTCTTTTCTAAGCACTCAGAAATATTTCAATGCCTGAGTTGGTCACAATAAAAGGGCAACTTCAGAATCCAACACGGGGCCAAAATACATTCCTGACCTACTGCCAGGTTTTACCTGAAATTGGTCAGTACTAGTGGGCACATTCTACCTACAGAAGACATATTTGACTATAGTAATAGAAAGGACCAGACCATGACATATAAGCATGATGCTTTTACTAACAGAAAAGTTTTCTTAGTTAATAAAACTTCTAAACAACAACAAAGACAAAATCTATGAAAAAGTTTCACAACTATAATTTCTGTAATCAGAAAAAAACCCCCAAAATCTAAAGGCAAAACCTACGAAAAACAGACTTTGGGTTATACTTTCTTAAAGTTTATTTGTTAAATATCTTGTGGTCTTAAAAGACTAATTTGTGCATTATTTCTCCCCTCTCTCAAGTAATGATGAACTCCAGAGATTTGGTACCCTCTGGAGCCATCCTCTGCTCCATTCTAATAAGGAACTTAGAAATGAGTCTCCAGCACACTCAGAAATCTTTGAGCAAAGAATGCATTGCACTACCTCACAGAAGAAAAAAAGGAAGTGATCTGAAGCCCAAAGTCTCTGGATTAAAACTTTCTCAGTCATTTTAGTGTCTTGCATTCCAGTGATGTCCCTAAATCCTCTTAACTGACAACTATGGAAGAAAAAAGTGCTTTAATGCCTAAGTTGTAGGTCCCTGTCTTGGTCTTCTTTGTGGCTCATACACACAAATGGATCAGCAAGAAGTCAGTTTGCCAAAAAAAACAGCCCATTTAAATATCCAGTGAATGCCTGTTACATGGAAAACAGTCCATTTGCCACCTAGACCCACTGGCCACACAAATTCAGTTTAAGAGCAACCAAACACAGGTAGTAAAAAGTTAAGTGTCACAACTGTCAAACTCCTTCTACTACATGATGCAAGAAGATAAATCTGTGATTCAGGTATAAACCCAGTAATTCTACATTTCCAAATAATCAGACACTTTGAAAGGATGGGAAGCTGAAATCAGTTTTCCTAGTTTGATGATAAAGGGATGTGAATGCATTTCTAGGAAAACACGAAAGCCACATCTTGAAAAAAATATTAAAAAAAAAACCAGAAAAATAAATTGAGCATATTTCAGACATAGCAACTCAGGAGAGCGTCTGTATGAGGAAAAACTACTTTAAACCCTGGGATGGGATACCATGATACTGTCATTTTGGTTTCTCACTCTGTTAAAACAAGTATTCTACTTGGGCTAGATGACAGTTCAGATGTGACTTTCTAGTTGTATAAATATGAAAATAAATAATGGCATTAGAGTTGAATTTTGGATTCCATTCTGACATATGATTATACTTTTTATGCTCTGATTTTCACTTTTCCATTGGGTATGCTGATTTTTAAGTTGAAAATGTTGTTACCAAACCAAACCTAAAAGTTTTGGCTGAGGTATTACAACATATTGCATATTCTTTTTATATACTTTAGTAGACACTTAAGCTCAGTAAGTCTGTTTGCCTCTGCCCTTATGTTTGAAACATTTAAAAGCATTATCAGGAAGGCAGTTCTCAGGTCTTATAAATCGAAGTATTGGAAAGTTATACTGCTCTTTTGCTTTGGATTTAGAACTCAATGGAAAAGATCATTGCAAAAATAAGACCAGAAACAATGTAGATAGGTATATTTAACAAAGTTACCACTCTAAAAATCCTATGAATAAAGATTAGGTTCCAGAAAAAACACAAGCAATATGCAATCCTATCAAACTGGAGGAACAAACAAATAGGATGGTGATTGGTGATTGCTCAAGTAAGATTATTTCCTTAACCTACAAAGCAATCTCCCTGTCACATCTGAGTTTCAAGTGCCTTCCTGCATCTATTTTGCAGTCTTGAAAAGCCATTATCAGTGCAGTGCCTTGAGAAGAAAGGAGGGTAAATCAGCTTTGGTTGTTGACTAATCAGATGAGCACAATTAATTACAACACCAATCAGTTCATTAGATTATTAGCTTCATCTCTTTTTGATCAGCTACTTAGAAATTTTAATACAGAGGATAAGAAGTCACAAAGCAGAACACTATTAGAGTATCAGAAGTATGAAATGCTGCTCTGAAACAAATTAAGTTAGAGCACAGCAAAGGAGAAGACATGCTTTTCATCTGTGTGATTGCCCATGCTCTCAGTGAATTGACTGCTACGGACATTTCTCTGGCTGGAGTCTCTCTCCAAATCTGAGAGGCATCTTTCTTCCTTACCAAACTAAAAATCTTTAGAAATGCTGCTTATTTGCCATTTCTCCCTGTTCTTTGTCTAAACTAGTCTGCAGTATGTAAGTTCTTTTACTGTCATAATCCTGTCATAAATGCTCTGTTACCATCTCCTTCTTCGAATTTTCAGTTAGGCATCTCAAAATTAATTTATTATTTGCTCATGTTATTTCTTCCTAGTTGCATAATTAAACGACACTGTTCCTGTGAAATTGCATTTTCTTATTTCTAGAACAATCTCAACCCTCAATTTTCTTTTCTTTAGCTCCATTCAAGACATCAAGGTATCTATGCTGCTTCCCAGCAATAGCATCTCAGGGTGCTATGAATTTTTGAGCTAAACACCTGTAAAAAAATCTCATTATCATAAATTGCCTAATTGTAAAAAACATGTAATGTGATGCATAATAAATTACAATTCTTACACTTTGTCCAAATGTGCCTTCAGCATAAGAAATAAATATGTATGTTCATGTTCTATTTTCATTACAGTTCACCTGAAAGTGTGCATCCTACCTCAAATTATGTCACATCATCCCATCTCCAAATGGCTTTATGTGCAAACTGAGGGATGGTGAAAGAACTGACCCTCTAGGGTGCCCTTCAGCCTAATGAGCCCCTGTGCATGACTGCTGCTTAGCACCGTGCTCTAACCAACTGAGCTAATCTCAGGGCCAACCTGTACAAAAAGAAGAGGATCACTCTACCACAACTCTACTTACTCCCACCTAGTCCATGCCAGAACAATGAACAAACTCTGCTAGGAGGGTTACTGTCGCTGCTCTGCACCCCTTTGGCTGATACCCCAGGGATGGCATCTGACAACCTGGATCTTCTGCCAAAAACAAGCTTCTTACAAGACCCTACACTGCCCTGCTTTGATGCCTAGCTTTGCTGTGTGTCACAGGAACTGCTCAGGAGGTACATATTACTTATTGTCAGAGATTAAATTTTCCCCTTTTCATTTTAACAGGTACCCTTTGAATCAATTTGCTCATTCCTGCTAAACTAAATGCCAAATTCAAACTTTGCATTGGTGCCTTAAAATGCTTGCAAAACTCTTGCAAGTGTATCGGACTCCTTACTTTGTTATTTGCTTGGCCATGAAATACACTATTATGCTTCAGATATTTCCCCCTCCCTTCTGAAAAGACAAGCATTTAACACATTACTGTATTTGTCTCATCCTGATTCTTCCTATAAATTGCACCAAAACACTTGTATGCCATGAAAGAAGAGGATACCTCACCCTCAACCCTTCCTCTTCCCCAAAAATATAGTTTGCAGGAGCTGTATGTATCTGACTGAGTAGAGTTTTCTGCAGAATCATTGTCTTCTTTCTCTCATGATGCACTTTTGTTCATCTTATTTCCACCAAATTTCACCTTTCATAAGAGGACATGTACATAGATACATGTTTCTTGGGCCAAGAGACAGAATGTATTGTGTTTTAGAAACCCACAGTTCACCAACAATAAAAAAAAGAGTGGAGGAAAAATTTTGTGCGAACTGAATAACTAGAAAAAGTTGAGAGCTGGTTTCAAGCACAAAGTTACTCGTGCTGTTAAAACTTCAGCCTCAGTCTCAGTCTCAAGTTAATTATTCCTATGCTGAGGAATTCCTGCAGTTGTTTTTACTTTTCAGTTGACAATAAGAATTCCTTGAGCAAGAGATACTCAGCACCATCAGTATTGCTGCCTTGGGACCTGCTTTTACAACAAACCTCACCTCTAACAGTGCTCTGACTGCAGTGGTGCTATGTGCGGGTAAAGAATCTTCCTCTGTACGCTTCCTTTGCCAGTCAGACCAAATTAGCAAAAAGATAATTACAGCTTATAAAGGTGCCTGTTCTTTTATGAATAAACACTCATTCTGATTTTGTAATTATTATTTTACCATTCTCAGTTAATTGTCAGTTACTTGAAAACATAGCTTCCTCTGAAACAGTGCAAACACAATTCCCTGAATTACAGTAAAATTTCCTGCATTAGGTATAAAGACTGCAAATTATTTAATAGAACTTTAGGAAGCTTAGTACTTTTTTCCAAGCTCAGAGAAGATTTCTATTGCCAAAACCTTGCTGAAATAAATATGTCAGTACCAAATATGAGAGCATTTTTTCTTCCTTTTTTAGCAGGTGGCTCTGGTAATATGACACTCCATCAAGACAGTAAGTGTATGAATTGAGTAGTGCAATGTTCCAGTTCCTTGTCCTTGAGTTATCTTTCTGCCCAGAGCAGATTGTCTCCATGTCCCTCCTCTGGACTTGCTCCAACAGATCCATGACCTTCTGATTTTGGGGCCCCAGAGCTGGATGCAGCACTCCAGCTGCTCTCTCCGGAGAGTAGAGCAGTGCAGGAGAGCCACCTCCCTTGACCTCCTGGCTATGCTGCTTTTGATGCAGCCCAGGATACCACTGGGCTGTAAGCACAAACTCTTGGCTCATGTCCAGCCTTTCATCCACCAGAACTCCCAAGCATTTCTTGGCAGGGCTGCTCTCAGTGGCTTCTTCCAGCCTACACTCACCTCTGGGATTGCCCTGACCCAGGTGTGGCACCTTGCAGTTTGACTTGTTGAGCTTCATGAGTTCTCATGGGCTCACTTCTCAAGTTTGTCCGGGTCCCCCTGAATGAGACCCCTTTCTTCTGTTGTGTCAGCTGCACAGCTCAGCTTCACGCCATCTGCAAATTCACTGAAGGTGCACTTGATCACTGATAGCGAAGAGCACCGGCCTCAAGACAGAGCCTTGAGGGGCACCACTCATCACCAGTCTCCCCCTAGAGCCACTGACCAGAACTCTCTGTCTGCATCCATCCAGCCAATTCCTTAGCCACCATGTGAGGCAGAGGTATTGGAGGGGCCTCAGATGGGGCTCACCCTCCCTTCCCTACTGCAATCAGAATCAGAATCAGTGATGGGGCTTTGCTGGGCACAAGCACCACTCCCCGTATCCTTGGGCTCTGGCAGCTGGTAAGTGTGTCTCTGATCACAGCTCTGGGAACTTCTCGGCTGTATAAAACCACACCAGGGTTTAGAGGAAGGGCAGAACTGCACACCTGCACTCCAGAAACACCCCCAGGCACCAATGGCTGCCACTGAACACTTCAGGAACATTCAGGCACTGCATGAACTCCTCCACTGGAGGAAGCTTTGGAAAACTTATCTGTATTTCATATGCAGTATTTATCCTGCACTAACTTCCTCTGGAGACCCAGGGTCTACCCTGAGAGTATTCACTGGGAGAATTACTGAGAAACAACTATTATGCAGTTCTTTGCTTTATGCTATTCCAGAGTGTAGTGAAGTCCCTAAGATAAAACTCTAGGTTACAACAGAGAAGTAGAAATACATATGCAGCTTCAATTTTTTCTGCTTAATCTGACTGATTCTCACCAAATGTATCTTCAGTCTTGCCTCACCATATTACCTAAAATGTTGCCTTCAGCGTCATGGTATTAAGCCACACAACACCACTGTCATCCATGTCATCTGTTCTCTCGAGAATCTCCATGGAAAGTGGCACCCTGGCCGATGGAAAAAACAACTTCAGTGTTTTCCCACATTTTTGGGAATGTTTTGGGCTTCTCCAAATACCACATGTGCCAGGCAGTGGTACTGCTGTGATGGCTGCAGCCAAAGCCACTCACATGCATGTAGGTGAATGCCTGAAATTCAATCCACACTATGAAATATTTTCTCAAACCATGCCTAATTAAATTGAACTGCTAAACATTCGTAATTCAGGCAGCAAAACCTCATACACCTGTCTTTGCTATCTGTTACAGCCTCTTACAGGAATCACGTCACGACTATCAATACGCCTCCTGCCCTCTTTCCCCAAATAAAAGTTATATCACCTAGGTCTTCAATTTACACATTTATAACCCAAAGTCCACTTGAAAACTGGCACTATAACCTGCCTCAGAAGATTCAGGCAGTCTGCTAGGCTGTAAACTTGATTTACAAATCTGCCCTGTTAACTGAACAGAATATGACAGCCAAAAAAAATAGCAATTCCTGAGAAGTTGATCACTACTATAACACCAGAAGGAACAGCATAACAAGCATAAACTCTCAAAGTTTACTTTAAAGATAAAGTGCAACCATTTTTATTTATTTAGACCAATGGTGAAGTCACTCTGAACAAACAGCAGAGAGTTCTGGAAACACTTCAGTATACGAGTTCAGAGAACTCAAGAAAAATATGGAAGTATCAATGAGATTGAAAAATAAGACCTAAACGTCCCAAAGTTGTATTAGTTAGGTAAAGTGATTAACAAAAAAATCTACTGTGTTTCCTCTATGACCAGTTCTTAAAAAAATTGCAGTATTATTATTTTGCATAGAATTTTAAAGTTTGGTTGCAATTTCAAGGGGATTTAACTGAATTTAGAGACTTAAAAATGGCAAGACACTGTGAATGTAATGGTCAATACTTTTTCTCTTCAATTTCATCTTGATGTAAAGAATATGAAAAACAGCTTGCAACTGCAATTCTGAAAGTAGTGTCTATTTAAATTAACATTAATTAAAAATGTCCAATATTGTAACTGTATATATCAATTTAAAGTACCATCAAAATACCACTTACTTGCTTATCTATTAAGAGAACCCAAATTAACACTTATTAGCCTATGTGACCATAATTGAAAAAAGATTTTCAAGTACAAATATTCCTCAAGCTGTCTGGCTGACATTTGAAAGTAGCATACTTGCAATTGCTAATCAGCTCATTGTTTTAACATGCTTTACAGAACAGTACAGTTAGGAAGTCAAGACAGAGAACTCACATATTACCTAAATTAAGTTGGCCTCTGCATCTTTCATTCAACCTCTTTTACAGAATGGTTGTGATATGTTGGCTACACTGTCACTTTTCACCCCTGTAGAACTCACTATGTGTGTGAGAATCCACCACGCACAATGGATTTATTTGATGAGAATGCCAGTTTTGATTAGAAGGGTTTGTTGGGCTGTTTTCCATTAGCCTGCTCACCTCTGTCAGCAAGTGCTCCATGATCATTGCAAGGGAAAATGAATAATGGCCCTGACATGAGAAAGGAGGTAAGGGAATTTTGTTCTGTTCCAGATTTTGTCTCAGAGCTTGTACTGTCTGTATTCCCAGTTTTCCAGGGGCTTGACTTGAAACTTGAGTCACTCATGTAATTTTAGAATTTTTGGTTGGAAGAACCATTGGGAAGCCATGAGAGTCCAGCCTGCTGCCTATGGAAGGATTATCAAGACCAGATAAGGTCAGTGGTTTTGTCGGAGAGCCTTGAAGTGATCAAAGGATGGACATTCCACCACCTCTCTGTTCCAGTGTTGCACTGCCTACCTGGTAAAGTGCAATGTCCTATGTGAACTTCCCAAACTGAAACTTGTGACCTCTTCCCTGCGCCCTCTCCAGATTCTGAGAATTCTTATTGAATGGAGTAGTACCAAAGATGGAAACAGTGTTGCCCAGGTGTCCATAGCAGTACCAAGAAAACGGAGATAATCTTCCATGCACCTGCTGGTCACAGATGTATCCCAGTCTGCCACATACAGAAAGAGAATACATTGCTGGCTCATATTTAGATTGGTGTTCTCTATAAACCCCAGTTCCTTTTCAAAAGTGTGCTGCTTTAGTCAGGATTTACAGCCTGTCCTAATAAAACAATAAAGGAATAGTATATTCCATCAGTGCTCTCCTTTCACCCACATGGACAAACACCTTATCACACAAGGCAATCACACTCACTAAACATGATTTGCAAGTGGTAAATCCATGCTGACTGTTCCTCCATGATATGCTTTCAAATGGATTCTAAAAAGTCATAGTCCATGTTTTTTTCGAGGTTTGAGATAAAGATGATCTTCAGACTATTTCTGTTCTCCTGAAAGCCAGATTAATTTTCAGCCTTTCTCTACTTCTCAATCACCTCTCCCCAAAACACCAGTGTGACAGATGCCTCACAACTGCACCAATCAGCTTTTTTTGCAGTACCCTTGGGTAAATTCCATCCAGTGTCATGGATCCAAATACATACATACATATATATATGTGTATCTTCTCCAAATAGCCCTTATTCTGTTGATGCCCATGCCTGCTTCTTCTTCTTGCTCTTCTTAAAACATACTGAAATGTACAGGAGTCCAGCAGCAGGATTTGCCTGATAAAACTGTGGCACAACAGGTGTTGAGTTCTTCAGTCTTTTCCCTTTTATCCATCACTAATTTGTCTTCCCCATGCATTAATGGACTTATATTTTCTCAACTTCCTTCTCCTTTTAGGATACATATGCTTGTAAAATCCCCTGCTGTGACCCTTTATATCCCAAGTTACCTCCCGCTGGTCTTTGATCTTCCTCATTTTATCTCCAAATGCAGCTTCTCATATTCATTTAAAGGAACATGAAATGCTGCATTTGTTGTTCAGGTTTCCAGTCTGGTTTCTTCTTGTGCTTCAGGAAACTTTCTGTTTACCCAAGTGAGTGGTTCTGCCATAATTTCTAGTCTTCCTGTATAGCAGCGTGATATGTTTCCAGGTTCCCAGCAAGCTGATTGCTTTTTTTGGAGGTCTGGGGGACTTTTTGTTTGTTTTTGGTTTTGTTTGGTTTTTTTTAATTCATGCACACCTTTCTCCTCTGAAATGGATTCACAAAGGATTCAAAATCCACTGAGTGTGTGACTGCCATGGATACCTTGATGCTGCAGTCAGGAGGAATGATTAAATACCTAAGCAGGTATGTTTAACAACCAAACTTAAACTTGGAAGAATGCCACTAGAGTTGAGAATAACAACCTAAATGTATAGTAAACAACCACAGGAGGTTGATATCAGATGCAATAGTCTGTACTGCTGGCTGATGTGAACCTGCTGCAGGGCACACACACCCAGCGCTGCAAGTTACCTTCCACTTGCACTGCCAGCATCATTCCTACTTCCTGCCTGGGTATCAAGGACTGCAACAGCAGTACTGCTTCAGGTGAGACAGTAGCAGGAGCTCTGCTGAGGCCCCTAACTTCATTTCACACTAACTATGAAAAAAGCAGAGCAAACTCCCAAATGGCATCTGCTGGAAACATTCTGTTTCTCATTGCAGATTCTAAGCATGAACAAATATTTATTATTGATAAAATTGATTAATAATTTGTTTCTTACTGAATACATGAACGTTAAAGAATGAGCAGCACAAGGACAGACCTCCAGCAGAGAGGAGTAAATGTGAAATGATTAAACAGGAAAGGTATGAATACGCTTAGATGCCTGCCAAGAGACCCATTCCCAATACTGCTGCATGTCTGCAGCAGTAAAAACTCCAGGTCTTCAGATGTCACTATAAACATGATCAATCTCCTTTTTTCCTTATCTAAGAATAACAAGTAAGAAAAGAAAGAAGGAAATGTTAATATTAGTATTATTTGAAAACAAAAAGTAAACAGGTGGGTAGTTTCACTGTTATCCTCCTAACACACTCCTGCACTTGATTTAAAAATGGGGGCTATCAGGGTAATTTAGATTATAAGGAACAATAGAAATCAATTACTTTTACTGTATGGCAGCTACCTCAGAAGTTTCTGATAGATAAAGGTCAGTACATGACAGTTACCACAGTATTAAATAAACTCCACTTTCTGCATATTTTTAAAAATCTATCACATCTGATACAAGCTGTGGCTTGCATTAGAATCCCCCAAACTGTACTAAATGAAAAATACCTGAGGTACCCTCACACAAAGTAAAATATATTTACTTTGCTAAAGTATGATCAGTTGAAGCTCTCACATATTTATAGGGATGGAAATAGAAATAGTATCCAAGGGTTATGCTACTTTCACTTTGTAAACTCTAATCTTTTTAGTTTATAGTATAAAGATAATTTACTATAATGGTCTACCCAAACCGCTGAAGAATAGCTGACTACATAACACATCCACTAGCAATAAAGCATAATGATAGGGCTCATGCTATGAAAAACTAACATTTGTTTACATAAATTAGCCCCTATTTAGTAATTACACTGCATGTCGGCCATAAGGTCAGGCAAAATGTAACCCCAGCAGAAGCGACACTGTAAGCATTATAATTTACACAGAGATATGTTGGAGAATTATGGGGGATAATTAATCAGTTACTGCTTTCCATGGTGTTTCATGATATATGGAGCCATGATTCTCGAATAAAATACTTGTGCTAATGCAATCACTTCCCATGGCCTTAAAACAAATTCTACCAACCCCATTATTCAGACCAAAGAGTACAAAAAAAAAGAGAAAAATATATAAATACATACAATCCCCACTAGAGATGCACACATCTTCCTGTTTTATTAGCAAGTAATTATGCATTTTCATTACAGATAATAATACTAGCAAAGTGCTTAAAGTACCTACATATTCAGGGGAAAAATTGTAAACCAAACTGATTATTTAGAGATCATCTTTGTATACACAAATGTGACATACATACAGCACTAGTATGCCTCTAAACAACCAGTACCTCATTCAGGTGTCTAGTTTAATAGGACACCTAAAACAAGTCATAAATTGCTTTCATAATCAAAGGAAGACAATTTGTTTTCCTGAAATCCTTCAAGGTGGAAACACTGCCTATTTATGTACTCCAGTTTTTTTGACTAAAGCCCGAATAGAGTCAGCACAGGCAGCTGACTCTGATGCCTAAGTAACTGCCATGAGTGCAAACAACATTGTGCATTTTCTCATATTTGCATTGATTAAGAGACACTCCTTTTTAACATGAAGTCTGGCAAGCAAACACAGCAGGTATCAAAATCAACCAAAGTCAATCAATTTGACTAGTCAACTAAAAAACCTCCTCAGCACAAATCAATTCTATAAAGTGAATACAGGGAATTAAGTAAGCTTTTTGTAAATAACTATTTTTATTATCCATTCTACCTGGTATTTTTACTTCATTAGGGGATTAAAAAAACCCCTAAACTCAAGTTTGTGTGGGAACAATATTTATATTGTGCCCTCTCATGACCATCTTTTTTGAAATACTTTCCAAATACTGTTGTTTTGTGCACAGTAAATCGAATACAAAGATGGATGAATGACAGCAGGGGGAGAAGAGGAGGTGTTTCACAATACTACTGTCCTTCAAGAGGAAACGCTGAAGCTGGAACCAACTAACTGCAATAAATGACTACATGACAAAAATAAATGAGCTGTGAATGTAAAAAAGCTACACTAGGACAAATACTTCCAAAGTACTTTGTCACAGAAATTGTCTGCATGGAGTGTGCAATCCTAGCTAAAAATACTATTATAGAATCATAGAATGCTCTGGGTTGGAAGGGGCCTTATAGACCACCTGGCTGCAGCCTCCCTGCCATGGGCAGGGACACCTTCCACTACACCGGGTTGCTCAAATCCCCATCCAGCCTGGTCTTGAACACTTCCAAGGATGGGGCATACACAAGTTCTCTGGACAACCAGTTCCAGTGCCTTACCACCCTCACAGTAAAGAATTTCCTTCTAACATATAATCTAAACCTACTCTCAGTTTGAAACCATTCCTTCTTGTCACTATATGCTGTGGTAAAAGGACATCTTTCAGGCAGATGTTAAATGTTTTCATAGTACCTGCTTATGCATTTAAAATACTGGATTCTTAATTCTTTTTACTGAATGTATTCTTTCTTTCCCAAGAAAACTGTCCCACCAGTAATAAAGATGTTGAAAATACTGTATATGAAGCTAATTTAGGGAATAAACACCTGAAATACAAACCCCCCAGTATCTCTAACTAATTTTAGAAGGGGTCAGTGTGCCACCCTGTTTTCTGTATTAGACAAAAACAGCACAGACTTTGCTTGCAGAACACACAAAATTCTCTCCTTTTGTGCTGCTGTTGCCTTTCTGAGGCAGTGTTTGCAAGGCTGTGTGTGTCTCAGTAAGCTGCAGCTGGAAATCAGCACCACCTTGCCTAAGCTTTAAACCATCTCACTTCACTTGTGTGTTAGTTTGTATTATGACCACAGAAATATTCAAATTGGATAAAATCAATAAAATAGAATTGAAATACTGAAAAACATCACTTGCTTTTTACTTCAGTCTTTACAGAAGCATCAATTTACCCTCAAATTACCTGTCCACTTTACTAATCCTCTCAGAAAGGGGGGAGTCCATTTTATTGCAAGTAGTGGTCTTCACCTCCATTTCTCAATGTCTTCTTACCAGACTTGCCCTCTCTTCATCAAAAGAGATCAACAAAAAATCTTCCAAAGTGCTAAAACTCCTCTATGGAGATTTGCAGTGACGATAACAAGAACACAATCTCAACACTCACTAGACAAAGTTTCACAAAATATGATGTTCTGAAATGATCTGCTTTTCAGTGTTCAGCTCAGACTTTCTAAGTGGACTGCAAACTAAGCAGACCTGGCAGTCTGCATGTTTCATCACACCCTTCAGAAGCTGTATTTTTATTTATTTACTTACTTCATCAGGAGAGTTCTTGAGAAAATATTTCCCAAACAAAAAAAAAGTTGCAAAGTTTGTGAATGTGATTAGTAGGGACTGCAGCTCTTGGGGCTTCAGTGCTACATTTACTGCTGGAGAGCATTTCTCACCAGCTCTCAGTAGCTCACCAATGTGCAGACATGGGGAATGCCATCAAAGCATCTCTCAGGAGAAGATTTGAGCACTGCCTCAACTTGGGTTGCTGGCATTAATTACTCCTGTGCCTGAAGCCCAACAGTTCACATGCCCACAACATTCTGAAAGGAGGTGATAAAATGTTTACTCTGTGATGTTGGCTGGCTTATTCAGAAGGCTGAAGCAAGCTCAGTGTATTTCAAATACATCTCTCTCCTGCAAATCCTCAGACCGAGCAGAAACCAAATGATCCTCCCATTCCTAGGCAAAGTTTATTCAGATTTGAAGCCATTTATCAAGAGACAAAGAGGGAAAGTTACAGATGTACACCCTCCTTTCCTTCACTATTCAGAGCCATGTTTTTCACATGTTCCTTTTTCATATTGTCTAGTAATGCAAACAGTTTTAGGAAGAGAAAATCAAGTCAATATAGTAACCATACAATAAGCACCAAAGAACCCAAACTTACTGAGTGTTATTATCTCTGGTGAAACTGAGTGGGCATACAAACTCTGAATGACTGTGTTTCTTATCTTTCTTGGGTAAATAAAACATCATCCTCTATCATCAATCACTGTGACCATGAGTGGTGCCACAGAATTGTCACAATCAGCTTTTCTCTCATGCTGAGACAAATAATATTTTCTGTGGAGCCAGTCTATACGAGTTTGTCAAGGTACCCATTCAAAAAGGACTATTTAGAATTTTTGATGGTCAGCAAAGCCACAACAGAGGATTCTTGATTCCCAGTGACACTCATGGGTATTCTTCTCAATGGGCCCAGACAGCCAAGAAAAAATTGGCTCCATCTCTATCTTCCCACACAGTGACTGTATGGATGAGGTCCAAAATACATGTGGTACCACACAGGCTTAGGGGGCTCTTCCCAAAAAGAAAACATCTGTGGCACTGTGATACACAGCTCTGCAGCTGGCCAGTGAGGAGCCCTGTTATCATCAGCTGTGCTTCAGAGTCAGCTAAAATCAAGCCAGCAGGACACTAAGACTCAAATCATACTTTATTACAGTGTCTGCCAAGCTAACACTTGTTACTGCATAAATAGAAACTGTTTTGAAATTGCAAAAAACCCCAAACAACAAAGTTGAAGCCATTTCACTAAAGAAACTATTTACTTTCTTCAAAGCATTCACATCCACAAAGCTTAAGCCTCTGGCAGAAGAAAATGTAAATGAACACTACCTAACTATACAAATAAGAATGGACATTTAATTTTCACATTAGGCACTACTTAACAGTAGGCATTCAACCTGAAAGGAATTAAAAATCATCAAAATCTGGAAAAACAGTCAGTCCTTCAAAATATACTTGAGATATTCAACACCCCCCACATTTAAGACTAGGGTACATCATAAGCCATCCAGCCTTAGAAGCAACACTTTATAATTTTGTCACTGTTGCTGAGCCTAATAATATCATAAGATGCAAAAGGCATATTCATTCTTTTCACATGTAGGTCTATAATTTTCAGAAACAGTAAATTACTTAAATACAGGAAGAACACACTCCTGTCATGGCAATAAGTAAATACTTCTAATTGTATGACACCCAGTTAAGCTGTGGACTTTTTCCTGAAATAATCCACATACATTAATGTTAAAGAGAATAAAACATGTCAGTTGAAAAATAAAAACTAAATTTCAGCTAGGTCCTCAACTCTCAACATATAGGTCCAGTATTTCTATTTGGTATCTAAACATGAGGCCCCACTGACCCATGAGTGAGTTTCCTTGTTTGCCCAAGAGTATAATTATAGAGTATTTTGAAGATGTATGTTGACAGATCCCATTTTGGATAACTCTGTGTAAAATCAATACACTGGGAGTTTGTTCTCTGCTTGAAGGCAGGTTTTGCAGAGCAGCCCAACATCTCTTTTATCAGATAAAATGATGCAGGAAGGAGGTATGCCACCAAAACTTCTATGTTTTTAAGTACAGAATAGTAACAAGTGTTTTTACACTGAAGTGAACTATGTAGTATTATTATTAAGTGAATTATGTAGTCTTTAAAGTGAATTATGTAGTTTTATTTTCTAGACCAAAAAAGAAAACAAAGATCATTCCATAATATCAGCTTAAAATCAAAATTTCTGTTTAAGATTTTCATTAGCTTGAGCCCAGAACAAACTTCTAGAGCTACATAGAATTTGAAGCATCAATTTGATATGTTGAAATAATGCTTTTCCCAGGAATGCTGAAGAAGCATTAAAAGCACTATGCTTGAGAGTGCTACTTGAATGCCACTGCTATAATTAATACAGTATGACCTTGTATAAAACTTATAAATTAGTTCATGAATATGCAAATTAGGAATAACTACACTGTGAAGAAAAAGTGGGGTGCTTAAATATCTGACACAACTACACATTTAATTATGTTGGTACTTTTCCCTTGAGAATCTTCTGAATAAAAATATTACAGCAGTAATCAGAGGACACTGATCTATTCCTACTAAAATCTCTCTCTCCCTCTGAGTCTTAACATTAGACTTTTATTTCAGCTACATTTCTGAACAATTGCAGCATTCAGGAAGGAACAATCTCTTTAATTTCTTGCAGAAATTCACCTTCAAAACTTTAGGCTTAACTCGGATGCAATTGTTGTGACCTCTCAATTGGTTTGTGACTCTTTTCTAGGCTGGAAACTAGATTCTTGAAAAGGTGATAGATATCCAAATTTTCCTGCAGACTGACTTTTTTATTTCCTGTGCTTTTTCCCATTTTGGCTTGTGAGAACTGCTTGCAGTAACAGTCCCTCTCTTGAGGAGACTGTCTGTGGAAATACACAATTCAGCTGAGTTTTGTCCTAACTTTCCATTCTGACGGGTTTCTTTCTGACAGAAAACGTGGGCTTTCCATGGACAAAATTGCATGGTTAGAGCCTGAGAAGAGTTCCAGATTCGAGAAAAGCATGGGAAGAACTGAGACAGGTTAGAAAAGTCCAAAATCTCTATATCCACCACAGCATCAACAGAGATGGACAAAACATGACTGCTCTGTTAACAAGAGGAGAATCACAAAATCAGCACCAACAGTCCTGGTCCTACTGTAAGAAGCCAGCTGCATTTATACTCAACAGCAAATATTCAGAGCTTGCAGCAGTCAGTGAAGACAGAAAGGTATCATGGCCTCCATAATCATCCTTTCTATATGTGAATGCATACAACACAAACACACCCACACCAATGCACATACATACATGTATCACTTTAGTCTCAAACACGTTTCACATACATGTGTGTACATATATATTTCTCTAGAAAGCGAACAGATGACAAATAATACAGTCTGAGTCATTTATCTGATGCTATTCCCATATCTTATTTTGTCACTATGCAGCAGAAAATTCTATTGAAAACAGAGTACAGAAGTTCCCAAGGACAGGAGTCAACAGACTTTGGATGTTTAGAAGAGAACTGGAGAAGATATAAGATAGTGAGACAAATGCACTGGATGTAAATCTCTGTGAGATACATCACTCATCCACAAACCAGTTGAAAACATTTGACGTTCAGGTTTCACAGCTAACAAAAATTGTTTTAACGAGGCAATTTGTTCCTTCCAAAAGTTGATCTATCCAGAAAATACTACTGGTTCAGTTATTCAAATCATGTTTTAAAAGCACTTTTCCCCTTTGCTCTTCTACTTTGAGAGCTTGTTACATATTTATTCAGTTGAAAAATAATTGAAAATAATAAGGTATTTTGTTAAGGGTGTTTCAAGTAAGAAAATATGAAGTATGAAGCTTGAAAAGATATGGAGCTTTCTAAATAAATAACTTCTTGAATGATACTCCCATACAATTTCTAATAGACTAATGGGGTAAAGAAAAAATATTTTTAAAAGGTCTTTGATTTTCACAGTTGCCCCTGTACTTTCAGTGTATGATTAAAGATTAAATACAACATGGAAGAAAGAAAAATAATTTAACAATTCTTTGTCTAAACCCACATTAGAATTTTAAAACAGTAAATTCTTAAAATTCTTTAAAGTCCTCAGATTGTATTCATTTAACTTAAATTAATTTTAAATTGATAGAAAAAACAAGGTTCTAGATTGCACATGAGGCAAAAATTTTTGTAAATTTTTTTGTCTGCAATTTATTTCAAATAAATCTCTGGACAGGGATTTATAGTTTTGTAATAAGTTACATTGACATTTCAGGTTAAGATGACATTATTCAATGTGTCTTTTGTGGTTTTTTAAATTTCAGATTGGGGATTGCAAACCCCTCCCATGAACAACTGGGATTACAAATTCAGTTTTCACCTGACTATCCCTAACTTGTTTAAGTGAATCAGAAATTATAAATCAAAAATACAGTATTTCCCTAACACAGGTAAAAGAGTCACAGCTAAAATACAAAAGGAAAGAAGAAGTCTAACTTTACCAGAGCTTAATGAGGAAAGGTACTAGTATCTCAGTGAGGAGGCAACTAAATTGGGTGATTACTGCAACCTGTCACACTAAGGACTCGAAATTTATGAAAGCTGATTATTTAGATTAAATTTGTAAGTGACAGCCATAATGCTGTATTTAGATCTTTGAATTACCTAAACAATTTCAAAGGGTTCCAGTTATTAACTTGTTTCAAAATTAATTTGTACAATATTATATTCAAATACTTTATTTTTTCAAATCAGAAAAGTATGCAAAGTGCAGTTTGTAAATAACATGTTTAAGGAAAAGAGAAAATAATAGGAGAAGAAGGTCTGCTATTGCTAACTTTCCATTCTGACGGGTTTCTTTCTGACAGAAAAACGTGGGCTTTCCATGGACAAAATTGCATGGTTAGAGCCTGAGAAGAGTTCCAGATTCGAGAAAAGCATGGGAAGAACTGAGACAGGTTAGAAAAGTCCAAAATCTCTATATCCACCACAGCATCAACAGAGATGGACAAAACATGACTGCTCTGTTAACAAGAGGAGAATCACAAAATCAGCACCAACAGTCCTGGTCCTACTGTAAGAAGCCAGCTGCATTTATACTCAACAGCAATATTCAGAGCTTGCAGCAGTCAGTGAAGACAGAAAGGTATCATGGCCTCCATAATCATCCTTTCTATATGTGAATGCATACAACACAAACACACCCACACCAATGCACATACATACATGTATCACTTTAGTCTCAAACACGTTTCACATACATGTGTGTACATATATTTTTCTAGAAAGCGAACAGATGACAAATAATACAGTCTGAGTCATTTATCTGATGCTATTCCCATATCTTATTTTGTCACTATGCAGCAGAAAATTCTATTGAAAAAACAGAGTACAGAAGTTCCCAAGGACAGGAGTCAACAGACTTTGGATGTTTAGAAGAGAACTGAGAAGATATAAGATAGTGAGACAAATGCACTAGATGTAAATCTCTGTGAGATACATCACTCATCCACAAACCAGTTGAAAACATTTGACGTTCAGGTTTCACAGCTAACAAAAATTGTTTTAACGAGGCAATTTGTTCCTTCCAAAAGTTGATCTATCCAGAAAATACTACTGGTACAGTTATTCAAATCATGTTTTAAAAGCACTTTTCCCCTTTGCTCTTCTACTTTGAGAGCTTGTTACATATTTATTCAGTTGAAAAATAATTGAAAATAATAAGGTATTTTGTTAAGGGTGTTTCAAGTAAGAAAATATGAAGTATGAAGCTTGAAAAGATATGGAGCTTTCTAAATAAATAACTTCTTGAATGATACTCCCATACAATTTCTAATAGACTAATGGGGTAAAGAAAAATATTTTAAAAGGTCTTTGATTTTCACAGTTGCCCCTGTACTTTCAGTGTATGATTAAAGATTAAATACAACATGGAAGAAAGAAAAATAATTTAACAATTCTTTGTCTAAACCCACATTAGAATTTTAAAACAGTAAATTCTTAAAATTCTTTAAAGTCCTCAGATTGTATTCATTTAACTTAAATTAATTTTAAATTAATAGAAAAAACAAGGTTCTACATTGCACATGAGGCAAAAATTTTTGTAAATTTTTGTCTGCAATTTTTTTCAAATAAATCTCTGGACAGGGATTTATAGTTTTGTAATAAGTTACATTGACATTTCAGGTTAAGATGACATTATTCAATGTGTCTTTTGTGGTTTTTTAAATTTCAGATTGGGGATTGCAAACCCCTCCCATGAACAACTGGGATTACAAATTCAGTTTTCACCTGACTATCCCTAACTTGTTTAAGTGAATCAGAAATTATAAATCAAAGATACAGTATTTCCCTAACACAAGTAAAAGAGTCACAACTAAAATACAAAAGGAAAGAAGAAGTCTAACTTTACCAGAGCTTAATGAGGAAAGGTACTAGTATCTCAGTGAGGAGGCAACTAAATTGGGTGATTACTGCAACCTGTCACACTAAGGCCTGGAAATTTATGAAAGCTGATTATTTAGATTAAATTTGTAAGTGACAGCCATAATGCTGTATTTAGATCTTTGAATTACCTAAACAATTTCAAAGTATTCCAGTTATTAACTTGTTTAAAAATTAATTTGTACAATATTATATTAAAATACTTTATTTTTTCAAATCAGAAAAGTATGCAAAGTGCAGTTTGTAAATAACATGTTTAAGGAAAAGAGAAAATAATAGGAGAAGAAGGTCTGCTATTGCTGCTGCTTTTTATGTGATTTCAGCTGCATTACTGGGTGACTGGAGTTACAGACATAAGAATGTGGTTAAGAAAGATAATGAGTAAGCATGAGTACTAAAAATTGTAGGTAATAACCAAATTTTTAAATCGAAAAATGCTAAGAAATTCTCATCAAGAAACTGAGAAAATAAAGATCAGCAGAAAGAATAATAATTTACATACTGTTGTGACAAAAACACAAAACAAAGAACTGACTATTCCTGTATAATGGTCATTGTAAACCACTCACTAGCCTTGTATATGGGATGGATTATATTACATCACCTCTCAGTTATTATTTAACGTTTTCAGCAGTGAATACACCAGACAACCCAAGTCACAGAAGACTGCGACTCAAACCCAAATCCTCCCAGCATATTTGTTAGCATTAAACCTATGTAATATAACCTGAAGTCTCTAAAATCTGCCAACATTAGATATTCAGATTATGTCAAGCATCCCGAACACCACTACTCATCCTCTGATACTGAGCACAGTCACTGGTAATCCCAATGCAAGTGAATTTTAACTGCATCCCCTCAAAATGAGCTCTAGCAAAAACAGGAAAACAAAACAGTAGAGGACAACTCAAACCAGAGTCTTAGAAGAAATTCTCCCATGGAAGACAACAATGGACTTTCCATTTAGCAGCTAAGCACAGCACAACTTCAGCCAGAAACCACATACATCTTCTTGATTTACCTCCCTTGTCCACTGAGATCTTGAAATGGAAATAGAAGTCTTGTAACTAGAAAAGTGCAAAAGCTGTTCAGTTTATTGTGGGTATTTCACCTGAACAGAGCAAGACTCAAACCATCTTCCCATAATTTTCTAATATTTTCATTCTGACACCTGCTGTTCTCTCCAGTCTGCAGTCCCAGTATATTACATTAATTCAACAGAAGAAACCAGTTACCTTCTCAGGGGTGGGCTTGCACTTTTCTCTCTTGCACAATCTCAGAGTTGACATTTTGCATAGAGAGAGATATTTTCAACAGTGGGGAAAAGTAAGCAAGAGAAGTTACCACTGGTGTGAAGCAGAAGTAAGTTTCAACCCTCTCCAAATGTTCTTGCTCTGCCAAAGAGCATCCACACAGACTCAGTGGGATGGAACTATCTAAAGAAGATGGATGGAGGCCAAAAAAATATCTGAAGCCACTAGAGAGGATAGAAAGATGCATTTGGGAAATAGTGAGGTTTGATATCAGAAAGATATTAAAAAGCTGTGTTATGATTGAAAGGCCTGGGCTTAGAAGGAAGACCAAGCTGCTCAGGACAGCAGTTTGAACTGCTGCTACAGCTACCTGGAAAGGATTGAGGAGCTATAATATGCACAGTCTTTTGCAGGCAGATATGAGCTTATTTAGCACGAGCTGCCCAGAAGCCATTCTGCTATGAGAGCAGCCCATCAAGCGCTGGGTAGGAAGCCTTGCTGCAAAGCCGTGTGTGTTCCATAGGCAACGTACCCTTCTGCCGTGGCCCCAGTCCGCAGGCTCACCCAGGCTGCAGGCTACTGTAAGCTCACATCGGTTTGCAAATGGGCGTGCACACACACTCACAAGGGAAAAAACAGAAAGAAGAAAGATTTCAAGACCAGTGTGCAATGAATCCATTAACTAAGAGGTAGGAAAAACCGAAGTTTGCAGGATCAGGGATGAGCATTGGTCCCTAAGAAGCAGTTGAGAAAAATTAACAGGAAGATGGAGCTTATGGTGAGGGGAGAGCAACACCGGACATGCTCACTCAGAGAAGGGACACTGTGAAGCCCCAAATTTGTACCAGAAGTTTCTTTCAGAGGCAGCTCTTTAACTGAGACACATTAAATACTGGAAATGTGAGACTTTTAATGTAGTAAAAGTCTTCATGTAACACCTTCTGTCACCTCCTCACGGTTATGGCAACTTTTTTTGGTACTGATTTGAATTCAATGCAACACAATTATATCATAAACTCTTTTCAAAACAAATCAAAACAACTCAGGTACAAATACCTGGCTTCAGTCACATATCCCAAGATAGCTGGTATTCACATAATCACACCTGGGTTGAAGTCCAATACTGCAATATTGCATTTAATTCCATATTTGCAATATGGAAGTTATTATCTTCTTTCATTCTCTTCTGATTGCATATAAACTGTCAATAATATTTATTGCTTTTTCCCTGAAACTTTTCAGATATAACTTTGGAAAGGGAGACATTTCATTTGATGAAAGAGCACAAAGACAAAAAGGTGCTTGCTACAGATACATTAAAAATATTGCTATTTTACTTTGCCTCCTATCACTTTTCTTTTTTATTTAGTTCTTTAATGTATGTCTGATTTGGATGCAGCATACAACATAGATTGCCTTACTGACATTTACTATTCACTATGTTATTTTCTGTGATGTATGTAAAAATATTAACTAATTTATTTTCATATCTCTGGGACAGATTATTTTCTCCAATATACCTGGAGGAAAAAACCCTACACTTGAAAAGAACCTTCCTATTATCTTAAAACATTTCACGAAAATGATATGCATTCAAATTCAGAAATTGCTATGATTCTATCCAAACTTTAGTAAGATTTTGTCAAAACTGAAACTCCTCTTACTCATTCTACTTTCACTCTACATCTACTTCCTAATGACTTTTAGGAATGGACAGATCAAATTGCACATAGTTATATAAACGCACCTTTGCATCGCATATACAAGTTTGACATTGAAACACAAACATAAATAGTTATCATATTTGTTAAGGATTTATTTAAGTATTTCAGTTGAAAAATATTAAATTGATTGGTCTCTTATTGAAATTCTCATCTTCCCAAAGCATAAAAAATCTACTTATATATTTATCACAACTCCAGCAATGCCATCGGGAATCTTTAAGACACGTTACTTTTTGTGAATATCTTAACAATTTTTTGTACTGATTAAACTTGATGTAACAGTGAGAACATACCAACTTTATTTTAGCAAATGGGGGAACAAGACAAATCTACAAGAGAGAAAATATATGCACTATACAAGCTTCAATGAAAACAGCTAAGAAAAGAAAAACAGAAAATCCCCAACAGCCCTTCTAAAGATTGTTTTTTAATGACCTGAAGCTTGTATTCTAATTAATTTCCAACTTTAGGTTTACATCACTGAAAGTCATCATCTTTCTTGATGGACAAAGCAATTATTTGTTCATAGATGACTGAGAATGAGGAATACCAATTCAAACAAAAGCAAGATGATTAAGGCAAAGCACAGGTTTTGAAGTACTCACCTTAGGCACCCAGTGGCATTGCGCAGCACCTGTGATGAATGGAGCTGTATTTTATGATCATCCTGGAGTGGAGAGTTTTCCCATCCAGAGTGAGGGATGATCACTGCATTGGTCAACACTGCAAGGGCATCCTGGATGATTGGCATTTTCAGTGCATCACAGGAGGATAGATTCCAGAGAACTCCTACAAAAAGTAAAATTACTAATAATTAACAATTCTCCAAAACAAGTTGGAATGTTTTTTGTTTAAAAAAACCCAATCCAAACCAATATATTTCACAGCATCAATGTGTTTAATTTAGCTGTTTCTGTCAAAAATAAAACAGACTACATTGTAGATGGGGCTGAATGACACCTGCAAACTTTTGCAGAGCTCTAAATACAAAACATGTAAACACAGGAGGACTGGAAATTTCTCAGAGGTCTGCCTAAAAACTGAGCAGCTGGTTATGATCTAGGCCTACGCAGGCTCTGAAGCACACATGGAATGAAGGAGTATTACAAGGAATTTTTTAGGGCCTGGTCTTCGGATATCTTCCTTCTTAAGTAAAATTAATAAAAACCAGTAGCAGAAAACAGGTTCTGATTTACACTAGAACTTTCACTGTTGATAGATACACACTGAGAGAATAAAACCTCCACCCTGTGATCATCACTGCAATGGAAGTAACTGTCTAGGCTTGTTGGTACTACAAGCAAAAAGACTTCCTCCACAACCTGCTACACTAGTATTTTCAGCAAGTAATATTATATTTTGTAAGTATTTAGCCATACAAAGTTAGAGAATACTGTAATTTTTACATGGAAACAGCAAGCTCAATGGTGCAACTAACAAGGAGAATTACTGGAGTTTAAAAAAAACCAAAATTCCTTCCATTGCAACTCTCAATGTGCCAAAGAAGAAGAGAAATCTAGAGCCAAAGTTTTCTAAGCGCATCTGCAAAGATCAAGCTCACTGCAATTGTGCCACACAGAAGGCAGGCAAGAAACTGTTAGGAGCAAAAGACACCCTGCTTTCCATTCCCATATTTAAGTATTTCTGTATTTGCTGGAAAAGCACATGTGACTTCAGTGCCGTGCCAAGTGCCTGCTGCTGCTGGGCAGCTCTTACTGCTGGGGGAAGCTGGAGGACAATTTGCCATTCTGAAGAACCAGTGGTCTTTATTTTAGCTCAGCACCCTCCCAGGAGAAGCTGGAAGAGGAAGCCTGCCTCATCATGCCCCTCCCCTTGCCAACACGCACCCTGTTCTCTAGAATCCAACCCTACTCCTCCCTACTCTCCTTCTCAAAGGACAGTAGCCTGGCCATCATATCTGACCTTGAGTGGCAAAACTGAGTTTTGATTTTACATCTATCAAAGTTTTCAACCAAAAGAGAAGAATTACTACTATCATCATCATTGTATATATGTTACAAATACAAACACTACAAAAAATCCAAGTGAGTGTTGTGGGAGGAAAATGCTGAAGGAAGGCCTTAGGAACACAGACTCAAGTATTTATAAATACAAGCAGCAAGAACACTACTTGCTCAAGATTTTTCTTAGCATTCTGTGATTTGACAGAGCAGTGTAATTAACAGGAATCAAATTACATTTTTGGATTTCACTTTAAAATTAATTACCTCTATAGGGAGACTGTTTCAGTTATACCATTTTATGCTTAAATTCTTTTATATGTAACTCTCTGCAAAGGCAGTTACACAGTTTAATATAAAACTTTGATCAGTATACTAGTAAAAGAAACCCTATTAAAATGATCTGCATGAGGCAGACCAACTTCAGCTACAGACAAAAAAACCCAGAAATAAGAAAAATGTTGATTTTAATAATGTTAATTTTTTCATTAAGAATTGCTACTTTAAAGGGAAAAGAGACTTTGTTTGAATTCTGTTCTGAATGTCATTATGAAAAGGAATTCTATATTTAAAGGAATAAAGACTTTCATATGGATATTTATACTTGCTTTTCTATGTGTTCTTGCTCTTGGAAAGCTTTAATAGCACATCCACTATTCTTGAAATACCTAGCATTTTGCTGGGTTTTGTCAGTAAGAACAACAATACAGTTGCCTTTTTTTTTTACATTTATCTAGACAGATGTAAATTACATGCATGGTATAAAAGCAGAGAATCAGAATGCAAATCTTTCCCCCTTTAAGGTTCAATTTAGTTCTTATGCAAGACAATGTGCTGTAACTTTGTAAAGAAGTCCTATTTTAAAAGTGAAGCAGAAGAGAGTTTTTGATGGCAACAAAACAATACTTTGGGTTTCAAGAAGTAGTCATGAAGCGGAAAAGCAAAAATAATACAAAACAAGCAAACATAAGAGCCCCATCTAGCAAAAATGCTTAAAAACATGTATGTCAAAACTATTTTCTATTCACTTCAAGTTCTTGCTAATTTAAGATAAACTCACATAAACATTGTGGTATTCAGCAATAGCTGAGCCTAGAAATATTCTTTAAGCTATCTTTCCCTCTGACTTCCCTAACTACAAAATTAAACCTTCAGAGTAAGAGGATGATGGGATCACCAGGCTAAAATGGCTATTACACCTTCTCCTAAAATGGTTTTAAGTCAAGGCAGAAGCGAGCAAAATTCAAGTCAAGGCAGAAGCATTGCCCAGTAAGCCTGATGCCTTCTTCCAGGTTTTTACTCCTCACAGTTTTAAAGAGTGAGATAATCCTCTTCTCTCCAGAACAATGCATTTTATCTAATTGTGAGACTGAAAACTACCAACCACATGAACCAAAAATTTTCTACTGACATGTTACAATTTATTCTCACAAGCATTGCAGTCTGCTACATGCTGAGGTTGGCATTCTACACACCTCCTTGTAACCTTCTTAATTAAGAATTCACAATTATAAAAGAGTACAGGCAATGCACTTCTCACTGTTTTTGCTGAGGATAACCTGGAGCTAGATTTATGTGGGATCTGAGAAGATGTTCTATTGCTTTGACTTTGCAAGGGAGAATGACAATAAAATAAATCCCTTACCTGATACACTTTCCATTCCAGAGCCACCTTTTCACCACATGATTCTGAACATTATTTTCCAAGTGTGTATTCATGACATGCCCTTTAGGGCTCCTGTAAGAAGCTTACAGAATACTCTGAAAGCCCTGCCTGAACTGGGTTTCTGAGCACAAGAAGCAACTCTGCAATAGCCTCAGAGGTGCCTTGACTGACCCCTAGAGAATTTGCATTGTCATCAGCTGCTCACAGGAAGGTAAGGGACTGGACTCACCAGTGGCTGATGCCAAGAAGTGAGGTCCGCCCAACAACCCAACAGTCCAACCATCCACAGATTGATTGTTGTGAGAGGTATGAAATAAAGAACTAATCAGTGTTGAACATCTCTTAATCACTTTCATTCATATCTTATCTCCTTCTTGTTTTTAAAGCTGTGAGACATTCAGATTAAGCATTTTGTGTCCCCATTTTCAGATAATTTTTTGGTTATATTAGAAGACTTGTAGAAAGACAAAAAGAGCTACAACAGACTGAACAAGTCTTTTTGTTTTTGCAGGCTGAGATTTTTCACCCTTACATATAAAAAATAGAATTTCAGTGAAAAAGTACCTTGCAATCACATTTTAAGTTTAAAACTGAGGAGAAACTGGTATTGAAAATATTCAGTTGATTCCAGTTAGAAGAGTTTTGGGTCTGATACTAGTCTAGCAGACATCAGATGAAGGATTCTTAGAGAAGACTACAGGAATGCTTATTCTGGAGATCTTACTGCATCAAGTTGCATCTTCTGGAGCAGTTTATCAGAGGCCATGTAACTGCTATGGTCAATGGATTGCTAAATTTATTGGAGCAGTCAGAGAGAAAACCCCATAATCTCTGAATCAGGCTGGAGCTCAAACTCATGGTGATTAAACACTTCAATGCATTTTTGTGCTGGTGTTTTAGTTAGAACTGGTATATCTACAGTCAGATATAACTTAAGACCTGATAAGCCACATACTACCCTTATTCCATTCAAAGTTAAGAACATAGAGATCACATACATCTATGCAAAAAATACCATCATAGCAAGAGAACATATGCAAAACCAGGGAAGTCCAAACAACTATTTAGCTCATGATTTAACGTGACTTCAAATTATGACTTATATATAAAAAACAAACCTCTCAGAACAACTTAGACTACAAATATAAATGGAAACCAAGAAACTGGAAAAGTCATCTTTTCCAAAAAGCATTGCCCCTGCCACTATGTTTTTAAAAATAAATTATATGGTAAAAAGATTGTAAGTAAACAAATACTATTTGGAGAATCAAGACTGTGATTCTTCTCAATATGGGATGTTTAAGTCAACTTTCGTATTCTCTGTAAAAATAAAAATCCAAAAATATTCTAATACATCCAGGTTCTCTTTTTCCATGATAATTTAATAGTTTGGTCATGGAATGATGCAGAAACCCATTTGATATTGCTGAGAGACTGCATCCCACAAATAGAGACCAAAGCATTGGCAGGCATTTCTGTTTATATGCTGAAGGCACAGAAATACTACTGGGAGTTTCCCTCATGAACATGACAATTAAGATTGAAATCTGAGTGCTAAATACCCTGCACAGAAGCCAAGCACAAGGGATCTTTTGCTGGAATCCTTAGGAAAAACAACTTCTAGCCCAAGCTCCCAAGTGCTAGAAAAGTCATTTGCTGGCTGCTGCTTGGAGCCCCCACTGTAATTGCAAGGCTGCTCTGCAGAGCTGGATCTGCTCCCTGGCAGCAGGTGTGGGCTCCTGATAGATCACAGCAGTTCTGCTGCAGAGATGCTGAATATCAACCACAACATTTCTTAATACAAAGTGCAGTAAGACTTCACAAGCAGCTCAACCGTGAGAAACTGGCTCAGTAACAGACTTTCTGTAGGAAAGAAAAAGTGGCTGATTTGAAAAGTTCTGGCACCCGAACAACACACAGCTCGGAAGGAATCTCCTTAAAAGCACACTCTGAAAGTAAGTTAAAAATTGGCATAACAGATGAGGAACTTTCACCGATTCTCCTGAAATATTTATCTGGTTTGTGAATGAGCACCTATGCAAACCTTGCTGTAATTCATAGGCTGACATGCACAGAGATGGTTTGCTATCTGTGTATAAGCTGATATAGGAAAATTCCACATTGAGAAATACTGAGTTTCAGTAAAAGCCATGAGCAGGCAGGAGCTTATGGAATGCTAAGCAAAGTTGCAGCAATAATTTCTTTGCCTTTGCGTCCACTCATAGCCTTAAGGAAGGGAAAGGCTTCCACAGAGGAGAAGGATTATAATGGCGGTTTTTTTTTTTTGTTTTATTACAAAAAATACACCTGATCTTGACTACATAAAAATACAAGACTACATAGAGTATAAGAAGTAGAAAGAATTCGTCTGAAAAACTAGCCCTTTTTTTCCCCTCAATAGCTGCTTTTTTCATCTGAAAATTACATCTTGGATTTTATTAAAACAAAAAGGAGGGGCCATTTTAGTATTAAGACCAAGTTCTACCCAAATGCTATTGCAGTATTGTATTTCTCTAATGGGACCGAATTCTGACCCAAGGTTGCTCCTCTTTTTCTGCTGTACACTGAAAATGAACACATAACTGTGGAAGAGAAGAAGTATCAGCCAAGAATGTTAGAGAGTTATTAGCCTTCATGTTAAACAGCAGAGGAAATACTAGGAGCGCTGACCAAGGTTACTGCAGAAAGATCAGTGGTTCCTGCTTAACTTCCTTTCCTGGCTGATGAAATTCAATGAGTCCTGTTAAACACTGAAGCCAAACCGAAACCAATTCATTCTAAGTGACAGAAACACAGAAAAAATATATCAACTGCTTTCAAAAAAAGTTTTATCCTAACACATGACTAATGGCAGTGCCATTCCAAATTAAGTACTTTATTAGAAAACATGGGAATCTAACAAGGATGGATATATATGAATGGCAAGGTGTTTTTCAGTGCTTACACCTGCATTAGCACCCAAAATCAAAACATAAGTTTGATAACAGACCCTAACACAGAGAATAAAAATGTTATAACTAAAGATGAACATAAAGTTACAGCTCCAAATACAAAACTCCTTTCTACAAAGAGCCAGTTCGAAAGTTATTCCTATCTATAAAATTGCATCTATGTGCAAAATTAAAGCCTTGGTGTATAGTTGCTAAAAAAGAAGAAAGAAGGAAACATTTACTAACCCAATTGTTGCCTAAGAAAAAGAGAGCACTGTAAATGACATTAAATGTAAATAACATTTGGGAGGGAAGAAGGGAAGTTGGCCTTTGAACTTAAAAACATCAAATAAATTTAAAAATAAATTAAAAAAAATAAAATTACTGGGCATAGTGAAAACAGTAATTTGACCACAGAATGAACATGTTTCACCATAACCTCAAATTTTCATTTTGTAAATGAAAAGTGAAATATTCCAATGTTTTTCTAAACAAAAAAATGTTTTCAAAATAAATTTTAAGTACTTGGTGTAGCAAATCTCAAATATTTCAAACTACAAAGTGGTTTTAAACTGCAAGCACTTTAATACTCCATCATTCAGGCAGGCCCAAAAAAACTGTATGTCCAGCTGACTTTTTCCATAGAATTACTACTTGCTGAAAAAGTTCAATGCAGCTCTTCTGTCAGGCCATATGCTGCAACAGATGTCCTCTATTTATCACTCCAGATTACCCTGTTTGATATTTCCTCTTAAACTTAAAATTTGACTGAAGTAAAAAAATAAAAAAAGAAAATTACTTATGTAATATATTAACAAGCAAATTATGAAATCAGTTTCACTGCTCCATGAATTGAAACATGGGCAAAACTTGAGTGAATTTTCTATAGAAGATGCATCTCACTGTACAAGAGAAAAACCAGTTACTTCCCACTTAGAGAGAAAAGAAGAGCAACAAGGAACCACTTTGGGTTTTGTGTTGGTACTGAGGGTGGTAAATGCAGGACAAATGAGTGTGAATTTTCCTGGGAAATAGTGAGAAGGAAGCAGGCTGTGGTGAGGAAACAGATTAAACCAGCCCCAAGCAGACCCCTCAGAGAGAGGAGAGGGACTCCCCTAGGAGGAGCATTGCACTGTTGCCAGCAGAGACCTCAGCTCCCAGTGACTTCTGCTCTGCCACATTCACCTCCAGGGAAGCAGGCACTGCCAGCCTGGGGAAGGTTTGGTATTGCTGTGGAACAGTACATTCCCTTCTACCTCTAAAAATCCTTTGGATTTAACACCTTACACGATAAATCAGTACCCCAGCCTGTTGCTAAGAAAGCAGGGTGTAAGATTTGAAAAAGCAGCTATTTTAACACATGTCCTGATTTCACTGGGAGCAGCAGGGGGTGAAGAAGTTAATCTGATGATTCAGAAAAAGTTGAGAATAACTCTTCATGAAGACAACAGATTCTATCAGTGGGTTTTCCCATTTTCAGAGCCAAAATAGTGACAGCATATTGAGAGAGAGGGCAAAGATTGTTTTATAATTAGACAGTAAAATTGCAATAGATACTGTGTAAAATGATCCAGTTGAACTGTCAACATTGTTTGCCCAAGTGTTATTTGATAAGACAGCATCATTTCTGAAGAAAAATTACACAATTTATTAAATTACTTTTAGGTTTGCTGGTATATATGAACTATAAATAGGATGTGTTTTGAATGACTCTGGAATTTCTTGAAGATGTCACAGCCTATAGGCTGGAAATCAGTATCCCAACATCACAGGAGTGTAAGCTGTAGAACCTTTTACCTTCCTGTTTTGCAAGGAAAATGACCACAGAGATTTGGTATTTTGGTGAGTGATTCCACACTGGGTTCATATGAAAACTTCATAAAATGCCAATTAATTCCTGTTCTGAATTTGTTTGAAAATCACTTCCACATCTCCAGAAATAATGGCAGTATTTTCTGTAGGTGATGTTAAAATCTAAATCTAAATTTAGATTTAAAATCTAAATCTAAATTTAAACTCTGCCACACTGTAGAATTATACTGTAAAGTACAACACACAGCTGTGCCTGGCCGTAGTACATCCACTGACTATGAAATGTCAGCCTATTAGTCTGGAGAAGTACAAATAGAAAAAAATACAAATTTTAAGTATTTTATGAAAATTATGATCATGCAATGTGATTTTTGGAGACTGTCTGTAAAACCTTAAAGTAACTGATGACTGGGGTGGAAAAACAGAGTTGCTATGCAGCCCACTAACGCTGCCACAGGGTTTGTACTACCTTGGTGGAGTTGTTTGAAGTTGTGTTGGGGCACTTGGACCTTCAGTGAGATTAACTTGAGCAACTGCTTCTGCAGACCATATGCCTTTATTTATTTTGCTTTTGCTTAGCTTTGATAATGGTCTGGGTTAAGCCAAATTTTATCAAGGTAGCAGTAACAAGTAGTCTTTCTGAGTTAAACAAACCCTTGGTTTCCTTTTGTGCCCCCAAAATATTTTAGATGTATAAAATAACAGTATAAATGACAATCTAGCCTGTGCAAAGTTCTGGTTGTGAGATAAAACACATTGTTTTAAAGGCAAGTTGAAGCTTGCAGGGGATTTGACAGATTTTGGCTGGTTTTTTTTTAATTCTCAGTGGTTCACAGAGCTCAGGGTGGAGGCTGAAGTGAGGAGGTTTGCTTTAAAGTATCTTAAGCAAAAGGAGAGAGTCAAATTACTATGTAACCTCAGGGAACTGAAAAGGCTCTTATACTTGAAAGAAATACTGAAGAAACTACAATATGTAATTCCTTATTCAGCCACTGGCTTTGATCCAGAGTAAATAGATAGGAATTTTCATTACACAAATAATCTTGTTAATGTTGAAAACAACTTTTATTTAAAACACCTAATTAGAAGTAAATTACTTCATAAGCTTTAATCAACTTTTAAAATTGATTGTGGTAGGATATTGTACTTGCAATTACATCCATTTAACGAAGGAGTAGGAAAGGTTTATTAGAGCTAATGCCCTTTAAATCTCCATTTTGAATAAAAATCATTTAAAACATACAAGCAAACTTTAGTGCCCAGGCAAGTAGATTTGAAATCTGTTAATCTTATCCTAAATCTGTTGGAAAAATAATCCAAGTCTGTAAGGCACCTGCCTCTGTGCTTGGCAGAGTTCCTCAAAACACTTGTTTGAAGTTACCAAAGAGAATTCACTTATGTTCAGAGCAGACACTAAGTAAGAAATGAATGAACATATTTTCCTGCCAAAATCAAAATCGTCACTTCAGAAAGCAGTGTTCTGTGCTAGCAGTTATCTAACTCCATGCTTAACCTTTCTAATTTCTTTGACTTGACAGGACAGAGACACTGGAGGTGGAGGAGCTGCATCTTAAGAGGCACTTGTGTACTTTCTGCATTTATCCCACATCTCCATTTTGTTTTGCTACATAGAGTTATGGGACCCAAAGGATATTTGGCAGTCCTATTCTCTTAGATAAGCATATATTGGACCAGAGCTATGTCAACCTTGTAGCAGCAGTCTTAGAGCATGATTATGCCATCATGACAATTTAAATACACATTTATGGCTTTCCATGTCATCTGTTTGAAAAGCTTGTGATAGGCGGGATATGTATCTGAACCTGAAACATGTATTTTTATAATCTGCTTTTCAGTTTGTGTAAGGCTGAAATCGTCTCTTTGGTTACAAGAGCAAGCCACTGTACATTTATCTTCCTACTCATCTTTTTACATTACATATCAAAAGTTGCTAATTAATTAGGCCTTTCTCTGGTCAGGCTTCCTTACACTTGCATTGCTCCATTTCAAAACCTGAATACAGTTAAGAAATGGGATACTTAATATGAGCATTACTGGAGAAACAGCTAATATAAACCTGCAAAGGAAAAGGGATATAATAGAGATTTAAGGAAATATATCAAAGTGAAATACTGTAAGAATACAGAACTCATAGAAGAGTTTGGGTTTTTTGCTTTTTTTTTTTTACTTGAGGCTGTGGGAAAGTCTTCTCAGAATGGGATAAAAGAGCCTTTATTCAGTTTCAAATCAAATTTCCAGAGAGCAGTAAGGTTACAAAGAGGTGCCAGCTCCAAATGAATGTTTATACCACAATAAAATTTCACATCTGTGTTTACACACTCCAGTAACTAAGGTATGTCAAGGGCACATTTGCAAAAAACTATTAAATTATTAAATTAAACTACTTCAAGAACCTAAGTACTAAACAGTCAACCCTTCGCCATAATATTGTTAAATAAGATTTGCTATACAAAAAATCACAAGTGTGATACCTTACAAGGTCCAATTAGAAAATAACATTACAAATAGAAAACAATTGCAGCCACGTGATTTTGACTTTGGGAGACCCCAAGAGAACAACTGCCATTTTACTAGGAAGTTAAACATTCTAAATAATTGGCCAGAATTATTTTTAAAAAATGAAATTCAATTAAAACTTCCACTGAGGTGAGCTAAAAGGTCCATTTAAATAGAATACTCCCATAACCATGTTTTACATATCACTGCAGGCTCACTAACTTACAACTACACCGATCAGCAAAGGCAGATACAGGGCTCAAAGGGGCCTTCTGGAGTGACTTGACCAATCTGCCAATAATTTATGCACATGCTAAGCAGCAGCATGCAATCAAAAGGAGCTTTCACCTGCAGTACTTAACTTGCACCAGACAGATCTAGGGTGAACAGCATGTCATTGCTTCCAGTGACACTGAGAGTTTATCCATAAGGTTATAAACCCCTCCTCATAAACACACAGCAGCTACTAAAACTGAAACAGGACTATGCAAAATTATTGCATAACATGGGGTGAAACCAGTGGACCAACCAGGCCAAAACCCAAACTGGCCACAGCTGAAATTAAAGACAGCACTAATGAATACTGCAATCCAAAGTCTGGGAAGTAAATGAAATTTTTCCCTGTCCAGCTTGACAGTGGGCTAAGGACTCTTGAAGAGCTAGTGCTCCTTAGAAACATTTAGTACACAGTATCTTGTTATGTTTTGCAGGAATGGAATATATGCCATTTAATTCAGTGAATAAAAATGTGAATGAAGTACACAGAGTCAGTATCTACCTATCTATATATAGTATATCTGTATAGTGTTAGTTTCTGCTTTATAATTTTTTTATGTGCTAATTTTTATAATTCATATATTTTCAATAGACAATAGTTAAATCTCTGACACTTTACTGTCAACCAAAATAAGCAGGAGATGGCTGCTAGCATAGGAAAAAACAGTTTCTTCTGACATTATTTATAGCTGCAGCTCTTTATCATCATGTACTTTCTAAAAGTGGATTATCCACTTTTACCTTTCAATCAGAAACAGTATTTACAGATTTTAAACAGGTGATGCAGCCATATAAGGGCCCTCTTTAAAAGGAGTTTCTTAAATCCAGCTACCTCATTGTTCATAGGCAGAAACTGTCATTCTAGCTGTGAAGGATCTTGTTTGTCAAAACTGAGAACAACAGTTTAAACCATTTTATCTGAGACAGGTACCCAGTCAACCAATCATGCAGATGGAAGAAGGAGCAAGCATAAGTTGAATCACAGAATCATAGAACAGCCTGAGTTGGAAAGGATCTAGCAACAGCTGCTTGACCTCACCTTCTGCACAAGGCATCCATGGGATTCCTCTGTTATCCTTGCTAAAATGTCAGATTTTTCCATGTATTTTTTTTCCCTGACAGTAAAACAAATAGAAAAAATTATTAAATAGAATTTTGTGGAAGGGTTCATAATTAACTTGTTAAAGGCAAGAGAATCAGAAATCAGTTACTCATTGTCATTATTACCAAGTGAAAACATTTCTTTCTACCATCTGCAGGATCTGTGCTAATTTTGTACTGTGTTCCTCTCTATTTATATTTATTAGAAAAGTGTTAACATTTAATTATTTTAAAATAGAAGGCTTTTATTTTTTCCCATTAACAGGTGCTACTGTGGAAACTGGCAGCACAGTGCTGGGGTAAAAAGATGGCTAGATTAAGTGTGGTGCATTCAGCTTAACCTATTTTTTTTTTTATTTACAGACTTACATTGCGATTCAGGTTCTCCTTGAGCCTCTGGAAACTACCAGAGGCTGTAAGCCATGCCAACACCTCTATTTCTATCAGAATATTTCTGCACAAATGTATATATTCGTGGATATACCTAATTTTATCCATGCTCCTCTAGTAGAAACCTGTAACTGTGGAAGTGTTTCTGTATGAATAATCTTTCCATATCTTAGGAAATATTTCCTGGACATTAGCACCATTTAATTTCATAAGAGCCAGGCAGCACACTTCCCTCAGAGCTTCTTCAAGGGAGCCTGAAATGAAACCATTTTCTTGACATAAAACAGCCTTGAAGCTCTAACACTTGGCTATAAAGTTAAGTCTGTACAATCCAAAAATTTGAGCATGGTATGGTTTTTCAGTATTAGCCCATGACCTCTGCTGCTGAGGAAGAGAAAGACAAGATAGAGGAAAAGTAAAAAAACTCTGTTTTGGAAAGGTTATGGCAGAAAGAAATCTCTGGAAAAGAGGACAAGCCACAAATGGTGCTGAAGGCAAGCCTGACAATCAAGGAGCTACTGGGCTAGAAAGCTGGTCTGCAGGTTTAAATACCCTTCCAAAACCAGGCTTGAGATTGCCAGAAATTGAAGTTATAATCTACTTAGAGAAGAGCAAAAAGAAGGAAGAGAATGTGCATCTTTGAGGAAGAAACTAATATCAGAACTTTCCCTGTGCTGGGCAAGTGCTTCACGGTACTTGGGGCAGGCAATGAATGCTTCACTACTGCCAGACAAATTGAGCTGCTAAAAATCCTCTCCAGGCCATATTTCTTCCCTTGCAGCTGGGTGCCTACTCAGAGTGATTCACACCTTCATCTTGCCAGATTTCTGGACAGGTCATTTACACTTGATGGACACAGTTCCCCATCTGTAGGACTGAGATAATGATACCTCCCCACCAAAGAGAAGTGCTCTGCAGACAAATGTGGATGACTATTTAGGGGCAGCCATGTCAGAGCCTGTATGATTTCCTAAGGCATGAACTTTGTGTCCTCTCTAAAAGTAACAAACAAGAGCAGCCTTTTTACAGACAGGATGCACAATGAACATGAGATGGAAAGGCTCAAGGTATTATGTTTACTCCCAAAACAGACATTTGTTATTATTTTCTCTGCATCTCCTCCAGGCTGTGGAGCCCCTACTGAAATAATTACCTTCCTGCCACCTCAGCTCAGGAAGGCTGATGGAAAGCATGAGGAACTTTTTATTTTTCCTTATGCCTGCCACCAAGTCAAATCTTTTCATTACTAAGGGTGCTGCTGCAGGAGCTACCTTTCATTCCCCAGAAAGGACAGAAAGAAGGAATTCAGCTGTCACACTACAAAACTTTACCAAATTAAAAAGGAAAGGAGAACTGATTCAGATGCACAACTTTAGCCTGTTTCCTAAGAGATGAAAGATGAGAGCTGCAGCTATGAGCCTTGCTTTGGAAGGAAGCTTTGCAGAACACTACCACAAACATATCTGCATTTTGAAAGCCAGGGCCAGTGATCTGCATTCTGAAAGGCACAAAACATCTGCCCTTCAGAAAACATGGCATTGTGTGCCAGGACAAGCAGTGGCCTTCTGGGATGTACTGGCTATTAAAAACAAACAGAAAACTCCAATACAAAAACAGGCTCAGGAATAAAATCTTGAAATATCACTGACTCTGATCCCATTCTTCAGGGTCACCGCCTTGGTCTTCTCCCCTTTCATACATGTCCAGCATTCCTGATGCTCACCATCCCTGGGAGCTGCATCTAGCAGTACAAAGGCAGGTTACTGCCCACCATTGATGGTCAGTACCTAATCCTCTTGGTAATAACACTTAGAGGGCATACTAGAAAAGAAACATCCTTTCTTTCAGTGGGAATTTGGGAATATTTAACAGCACACTGTGCAATAGAACCAGTGTAAACTTTAGCCCAGTATATATTTTTAAATGACCTAATGACATTGTGTGTTCCATCTACAGAAGGCATGGGAAATGCCACGGTGACTGCTGAGGTGTATTAGCAGTTTGCCACTTACTACTCAGAATAAATAGGCAGAATGTTCCCTGGAGCCAGGATACTGACAACATAACCAAGAGACAAACAAGCATGCTGATATATGAAGCAGTGGTTACACTTTATTAGATCTGTCAGTAATTCTGTCACTCTACAGGAGAAATGATTTGAGCTCATGTAACCTGTATCTGTGCCCCATTAATCCTGACTAACAAGTAGGAGGTGATAACTGTTGCAACTAAGAAACAAAATTAAATATAAAAAATCTACATTTAATAAACACCATGCAGTTTATTCAAATACCCTCAAGGAAGAAACCTGGACCCAACCAAAGAATGATAATCTTATCAACTGTATCCTAAATGAGGCCTGATGTACAAGGCTAAGTAATTTCTGTACAAACATAGATGATAACGTGTACGCTGATGATTTGTGAAAGATATGACAAATTTTCTTACATATTTTAGTAGGAAAGTCATAATGAAAATACAATTGAAAACTGGAAACAGAATAATGAAAATATTTTTGATTTATAGTGTTAAATAATCACCAAATAGAATGAAATCGCAAAGTGCAAAACAAAAAAACCCTCTATCTCACTTCTGTTTTGCATATTAAACAAACTAGCTTAAGGGCAAGGTGAAAAAAACTCCAAACATTTCATACCAGTCCTGTTTGACAGCATTCCTGTATTCCTGAACACCACCACCCCTCCCCTCTCTCTTGAATTTCAGAAAAGAAAAAAGCCACACAACCTTAAAATGACCAGATCCTCCTACATCAAGAAAAGAAACAAACTACCACTACACTGCATGTTCTGTGTGCAGCACATCGCATACCACGCTATCAAATTTCAGACAAAAGGCTTCAGAAGATGACGTCCACCTCTCCAACAGTTTTCCACTTTCCTGTAAGAACCCCAAGAAGGCAGAAAACCCCTGACAAATCCTCCCCTCTCACAACATCACTACATAGGATATAAAAGCAATGAGTAACAGTTTCTAAGTAAATTCAGTAAAATATGGCTCTTGCCTGGCCAGCCCTACACCAGACAGGAGGGAGAGCAGAGGATTCCCACCAGAACATATCCATGTGTGGGGCACATCTCCCACAAGAGCACTCACGGCTAACCAAGAACAAAGTGAACCAGCAATGACAGGCATAAACCATACCTACATCTGTAAACTGCATGATGCTGAAAGCCATTCATACATTACATAAATCCAAGGGCTTGAAAGCTTTTGTTACGGCAAACAAGATGGTCATGAAATGGTTACTGATGGATAAGTGGCGTGTGGCACAGAACTGTGCTTGCAAGAATGACAGAGAGTTTGAACAAAAAACATAAAAAAATTCAAACCTGTGACCAATTCTCTGATTTCCAAATCTGTAGTCTTGCGGAGTAACCGTACTAATGCTGGGATACCACCACAGTTTTTCAGAGCTATTTTGTTGTCATCATTTGCCTTCCCATAGACCAAGTTTCTCAAAGCTCCACAGGCACTACGGTGGACTTCTGTCATCCGATGGTCCAATAGGTCCACCAGTAATTGTATTCCACCTTGTCTTCTTATCTGAAACAGGCCAAAGTGATAATCACACAGTTAGGCAATGAACACCAGTATGAATAAGTGCTGTCCAACGTAATGAAGTTGTGTTTTATGCAGGCTGCAGGCCAGCAAAGGTGTGCTGGTAACAGCACAGAGCTGCTACATTTCACTGCCTTGATTCCTAGTATTATTCTTTCAGTGGCAACATAACTGTACACTGACAAACCAGAACTTCTGTAAAAGCAGCCAAAATTGGTCAAGTGTTGCCTCATCAAGGTTTTTCATGGTTCGTCAAGGCAAGAGTTTGCCTTGGCAAGAGTTTCTTCTCTGCTGGAGAAATGTCATCTCCTTCCAAGTGTAACACATCACACGCTAGAGAAAAAACCACAAGGCTACAGCAAACAAAAAAAAGCACTTCACATCATAAAGTTTTTAGGCGTCCTGCCTTTACATGTTATTACTGGGAGTGGGAGCAACTACTGTAGTCTCAGTAAGGACATTATATCAACTAAATTGGGATGAGCAATGATGAAAGGAAAAGGAGGAACCACCAGAAACATAAAGATAAGGATATTAAATAAATCGTGGTAAGCTTATTCTAACAATATTGAGGGAGACCCTTAAGTGATGCAGGAACAGAAGTCTTATGTGCATCCAAGGTGCCTACAGAATAAATTTCTAATGTGATATTTCATATAAAAATAATTCTAAAAAAAAGCATATCTAAAAAATATTTGAGACAAATTATCAAGAAGGTCAGGAATACTAAGTACGATTTATTATTAAACTATTTCAAACAAATACTTCTTTATTGTTCTCTGGCACTAGTTGTTCCTCAAAGAGTAATCATTCTTGGATCTAATTTTAAGACACCACACAGGTTCACATCTAACATCTGAAGAATACAATGCTTTATCTTCAAGCAAATTACACAGAGAACTCTGAAAAGATCAAGAAGTTTCCCCATATGTGTAGTTGGCTAAGGCCCAAAACAAGCCAGGAATTTAAGCTGGCCATTTTACATTTAGGACAACAAAAAATAATTTGAAATATTTGTGAAGCAGTTTTTTCATGGCCATGTGTTCTTGGGGCTCTACAGGGGGAAGTCTTGGTAGGAGGAAACAGTTAAAGTACAATAAAATCTATTAGGAATTCAAGCTTCATTTACTAACTTAAAATCTTTATGTAAAACCAATTCATAGCATTTCACAGACCTAACACAAGCTTAAGTAAGGTGAAGTGCTGGGTCCTGTGGTACTGTCACAATAAGCCCATGCAATGCTACAGTCTTGGGGAAGAGTGGCTGGAAAGCTGAACATTGGAAAAGGCCCTGGGGGTGCTGGTTAACATTCAGCTCAATATGAGCCAAAGTGTGCCCAGGTAGCCAAGAAGGCCAATGGCATCCTGGCCTGTACCAGCAGTAGTGTGGCCAGCAGGAGCAGGACAGTGATCCTCCCCCTCTGCTTTGCACTGCTGAGTACTCAAATCCTGTCCTCAGTGCTGGGGCCCTCACTACAAGAAGGACATTGAGGTGCTGGAGCAAGTCCAGAGAAGGGCAATGGACTGGGGAAGCATCTGGAGCACAACTTTTGATGAGGAGCAGCTGAAGTAGCTGGGGCTTAGCCTGGAGGAAAGGAGGCTCAGGGGTGACCTTATCACTCTCTACAACTGCCTAAAAGAAGTCTGTAGCCAGGTGGGAGTTGGTCTTTTCTCCCAAGTAATAAGCGGTAGGACAAGAGGAAATGGCCTCATGTTATGTCAGGGGAGATTTAGGTTGGATACTATGAAAAAGTTCTTCACCAAAAAGGTATCAAGCACTGGAATGGGTTGCCAAAAGAACTGGTGGAGTCACCATCCCTGAAGGTATTTAAAAGGTGTGCAGATGTAGCACTTACTGGTGGAATTTGAAGTGCTGAGTTAATAGTTGGACTACAGAATCTTGATTGTTTCCAACCTAAATGATTATGTGAATCTATGATTCACCTCAAAAAAGACTGAAAAGTGATTCACACTTTAGGGTTCTAAAAATGAGCTATATGAAATTACTTACTGCTGAACCAGAAGTTCTCCCTTTCTTCTTCAAGTTTATCTGGCATATTCTTATTTTTTTATTGACAGCAAAACCAAAAAATAGAACAGCTGTGTTATCAAAAAGCATATACACCATGATGCTTTAAATTAAGATGTTTTAATGTCTGCACAGTTACCATACAGCTTTGGTCTAAATGCCAAAGTGATAGTGTTTAAAGATAAAATAGGATATTTTTCCTTAAATAGGCATTATATCAGTACTAATGTGCAACTTTCTGAGCAGTATGCAGGTCACCTCAAAGACTATAGCAGCTGGCACTACATGATGCATGAAGAGATATGAATGGACATTGGTAAAATATATCCATTTCAGGCAGAAAAGTTCACCAGTTTTTTTGAGACTTTATGCTTCTGCTGCTTAGAGAAGCCTCTTGACCTCTTTCAGTTTAGAAATGAGAAAAGCAGGTCAAAGAGAAAAGGTGCTGCAAAATATATCACAAATCTAATATTTTCCATGTGAACAGGATGACTTGCAATTAAATAATTAGCTCATTTCTGAGCCAGAAAAAATTGACCAAGTTAATCTGGAAGAGATGGGGGGTGAATCTTGCTTGTTTTATTTGCTTGGATTTACAATCCATTACCATTTAACCTTCATATAAAAATACATTTGCTTCCCCTACTAACCAGATTTTAAAAACCAAACATGCTACATGAAGAGCCACCTACATGACAAAACGGATGACATTTACTAAAAAGACTAGGAACAAAAATTTATGCATCAGTTCTACAAAAGATGAATCAACCACAGAGCTTCACACTTCAACCTTGGAAAAGAAACAAGATCTGATAGAAGAAAGAATACAATTAAAAAATATATGAGTTGCCTGGTGTGATGAGTAATATCAGGAACGACAGAATGAAAACATGCCTGCTGATCTTTGTGAATTATATTTTTAAACCACAATATGTTGAATGAATATTTTAATTGCTTTGCTGCTAAAAAAAAAGAGTAAGAATGTGAAAAAGTATTAATTTGTAGAAAAAATCATTCTGTGTGCTACAATTCAGCTAAAGACTCAGAGGGCTCTGTCTCCATTCAGAAGGACTCTGTGTCTATGCTGTTTTTCCCACTCTTTTCCTTGCACACAATCAAGTGGCTTCTCATGCTCCCCAGCAGTTTATCCTGTGGATGCTCTCAGGTGATAGGCTTTGCTATCTTCTGCTCATTTCTAAAGGGAAATGTGTGGTTCTGCTACACTGAGACAATATTCCTGAACTGCACCTTCCCTTTCCAGTTATGGTAGCTGACAGCACACTAGTGTTCAGCTCATGCAGCTCCTCCTCTCCTAGGAACCTGAAGCCAGCAGCAGACTAAAGTGATTCAAAGATAGTTTCTTAAAAGCAAAGACATTAAATATTAATCTACAATGCATTTCTGTCAGAAAAAAAAAGGGTAATACAACAGAAATGAAACAGTTGTTACATAACACTTTACATAACTTGACAAAATTTCTTGAAATTTACTGAAGAAAGAACCTATTCTTACTTAGGAAATAGAAGATTTATTTTACAAACTTTCCTTGAATTTCCAAGCTCAGGTATTTGGCAGAGTAACTGTGTCATGCAGGGAGAGATGGAACTGACTGTTCACAAAGCAGGAGCCCAGTTTCTGATGCTGTTTTTTATCTGGACTCCTCTCTTGCTTTGGTTGTTTTGTTTGGTTTTTTTTTACAACAGACCTTTATTCACCCCATCTTCATGCATCTATCAAATATCTATATAGATGTTTAAAACTATACTCTCCAGCAGGTTTAAGTAAGCCTGACAAATTGTGAGACTGTGATGGATGTTAGCAGGATCTATTTAAATGTATTGAAATAGAGGCAAAGGAAATGAAATTATTGGTTCAGGTCCTTTAGGGAGCTAAGAGCCATAGCCTGGAGGACAATTCTGACCTAGTCTCCTGGGGCAGATCTCAGCTAAGTTAGTTACAGCTCCAGTGAATTCAGCAGTGCTACTGCCAAATGTCTATGCCAAAAATGCCTGGATGGATGGACAAGCAGCAATTTGCACCAATGGGGCATCAAATCCCAAATCCCAATTGATACTTCTCTTTCCTAACTTAAGATGAAGAAAACATTTCTTAATATAATATTTACTGACATATCAATGGCTGCTCCCTTGTTATATCTAGGAGGAAAAGAAAATAGAATATGTCAAAGTCTGTTTGCCTAATGAAAACAAACAGTGGAGTACCAACTTGTCAGGAGATACAGAGGACCAACTCTACTCTCACACAGACCAGACCAGCCTCAAAGCAGCCACTTCTGATCTCAAAAGAATGACCTTCAACTCTCCAGCAACTGAGTATGCCCAGTTGCATCTACCCACGTCCCAAATGCATTGTTGCCTTTTTACACCATCTTTTCTCAAAAATAAAAAAAGAGGATCAGAGGAGAAGGATTAACAATATTAACAAGGCTGGGTGAATCTGTGCCGTGTTATTTCTCATGACTCTTTTAATCCATGGATACCAGTCATTTCTGAAAGTTATTTTCCTTCCTTTTTCTCACTGAAAATATTTTTGTGTATGCCTTTGGAAGACACTGTTAGAGAGCTGTTAAATACAGAGATGAGATTAGGAATCTATGCCAATCAAAGTGAAAACTGAAGGAACAGAGATTACATAAATTTTGGGAAAAAAACTATTTCCATGGAAGAATGAATCTTCTTTCATCTGAGGAATCATGTTTTCTTTTACCAGAATATTTTCAAACTTTCCTTTAAAGTTGGCTCTCTGCCATTAATGTCACTGTCTGCTTGCTGGGCACAAGCATTTGACCAGCCCCATTGATGCCAAAACACAGGCAGACAGGACAGGAATAGGTGCCAGACTTTCTAGTACACAGATTGATAAAAGTGCACTCATGTCAATTTGATGACAGAGTCTTCTTCTTGGCACAATATGAAGTTTTTTACATTACATCTGAGAATATGTATTCGCATCCCACTATGAAAATAAAACTTAGATTCAAGAAGGGGTTCAGGGCGCTACTGGAGGCAGTGAAGATGTCAATTATGTTCATAGTAAGGACAGCTTCTATACCCCATGCCAAGAGCCTATGAGAAATTAATTTATCTGTTTCAAGGCTTACCTTTGACTCAGTGGTGTTTATTCCAAGAGTGGACTGTTAAGACATTTAAACTACTAGGAGTTACACATGACCAGGCTGAAGCATATGTGCTGATAAAAAGTCAATATTGACAATATGTCTGAAACTATATCTATATATATATCTATGTGCTTGATTACTGTAAGATTTTAGCATATGAATTCTTGATAGCTTGCTTTCCCAATTCAATACAACAGATTTTCTGAACGTGTGGAAGGAAATGAAATGCAGGATGTGAAGGGTATGTAGATACTTGGAATGTAGAGGCACCTGTTTTGTGAGGACATCTGCTCAGTGGCTGTCCAGCATACAGACAGAGATGAGATGGGAAAAGTAATAAACCACACTGAGGTACACAAACCCTTCAGAGCAAGGGACAATGCCAAAGACTAGGTCTGGGAGGTCACTGCTCAATGGGCTGCTGAAGGAACCACTCCAAGGCTTGGAGAGGTTCAGTCTGAGCTTTGTTAACTGGTAAAGCGGGCACACAGAGAGGAACGAATGGAAAGGTCCTATGATAAAGAGCATGCTGATAGAATTGTGGCAGTGTGCCAGACTCACAGGATGTTTAGCAGAAGGGCAAAGATAGGAAAAGGGAGTAATTCCAAATGCATGGGGGAGGAACAACATGAGGAAATAATAGAAAAGGGCACGATGAAAGGGATCGGTCATCTAAAATAAAACTTAGATTCAAGAAGGGGTTCAGGGCGCTACTGGAGGCAGTGAAGATGTCAATTATGTTCATAGTAAGGACAGCTTCTATACCCCATGCCAAGAGCCTATGAGAAATTAATTTATCTGTTTCAAGGCTTACCTTTGACTCAGTGGTGTTTATTCCAAGAGTGGACTGTTAAGACATTTAAACTACTAGGAGTTACACATGACCAGGCTGAAGCATATGTGCTGATAAAAAGTCAATATTGACAATATGTCTGAAACTATATCTATATATATATCTATGTGCTTGATTACTGTAAGATTTTAGCATATGAATTCTTGATAGCTTGCTTTCCCAATTCAATACAACAGATTTTCTGAACGTGTGGAAGGAAATGAAATGCAGGATGTGAAGGGTATGTAGATACTTGGAATGTAGAGGCACCTGTTTTGTGAGGACATCTGCTCAGTGGCTGTCCAGCATACAGGCAGATATGAGATGGGAAAAGTAATAAACCACACTGATGTACACAAAACCTTCAGAGCAAGGGACAATGCCAAAGACTAGGTCTGGGAGGTCACTGCTCAATGGGCTGCTGAAGGAACCACTCCAAGGCTTGGAGAGGTTCAGTCTGAGCTTTGTTAACTGGTAAAGCGGGCACACAGAGAGGAACGAATGGAAAGGTCCTATGATAAAGAGCATGCTGATAGAATTGTGGCAATGTGCCAGACTCACAGGATGTTTAGCAGAAGGGCAAAGATAGGAAAAGGGAGTAATTCCAAATGCATGGGGGAGGAACAACATGAGGAAATAATAGAAAAAGGGCACGATGAAAGGGATCGGTCATCTGTAAATAAGTTGTGCTTCAGCATGCGTGTCTGGTCACACCCCTCATTTGATCACTGCACCCTGTTTTACCTTCTTATTAATCCTAATTGCCAACAATTCCATAACACTAGTGAACCTTTAGCTGGAATAGCTGAGAAGAACAGATGTGGGAAAGAGTTATCAGAGACACTGTGGTTCTCAAGGATAGATATCGGTGAGAACAGAGTGAACAAAATGTAGGTGAGCGACCTCTCTTCATATCAAGCTATGAGAAATCTGGCCCTGGAACCTGGCTACTGCTTATGGCTTTGCAACAGCAGAAGCAAAGGTAAAGCAAATAGATATTATCTGTTTTGACTCTCACTAAGGTTTTGAACCCAATTTTGAAATACATTCTTTGAAATCTGTGGAGTGAAAATTATTCAATTCCTCCAGCATCAAAGAAAAGAAGCAAAACCCTTTCTTTCAATCACTACATAATGGAAAGTGCCTCTTGCAATTGGAATCCCTTGGAATGCTTCAAAAATTAGAGCTAGAGATACAAAAAGAAAGAAAAGTGAAGCTTCAAGTTTTAAACAGTTTAGCCAAAGACTCTTAGATAATGAAGTATTCCAAAACAGCCTAAAAATACTTCTGTGACAGAAACCAAAACACCCTTCCTCTTCTATTTATACTCAGCAAGTGGGTATCTGAGATATTGTTCAAATTTTGCCAGTAGGTATAAGTGAAACATCCTTTTCTGCATTTCATTCTGAGTACCCTGCCTAACAAAGTAAAATATAATGGAAACATAAGAGAAGTAGGAATAGGCAAAAAAAATCTGCTAGACTGACAGAGTGATGAAGTGTGCTGCTAAAATAACACAATCTTCTCTTCCCAGTAAGACATTAAGTGTTCCACTATTAACAGCTCCACGTTCCTAATTCAAAGATTAATTCATGGTTAGATGCTTACTTTCCACATTTTTCTTAATAATCACTATTGAGTAACTCTTCATCCAGAGGAGGTGAAGGAAATCTAGCAACAATCAATCCTTTCTACACATCATAGATATTAATTGCCAATTTAATCGACATAACACACTGCATTATCTGCCACTTATTCTGTGACATTTCTGCTATTAAGAAAGCATGTTTTAAAATATCAAAATACACATATTTAAACACATGGAATTATTTTTAATGCCACTTTGTTACATATAGAACCGAACTAAAAAATAACTGTCTGCTAGCACAGGTGATGTTATGTATCCAATAAACACCAAATTAAAAGGACAATTCAGTTTAAGTCTGCTTCTGGAAACAATTAGTAAGAATTGGTTTTAATGTTTTTAGATACTGGTTTTCCAACAAGCAGGGCAAGTGCTAACCACTTCACATGTGAATGGATTTTGAGCAACTCCGTTCCACCAGTGCTGGAAGGAGAAGCTACAAGAGCCAAACCAAATTCAAGAATTTTTAAATGCTAGCAGGCTGTGTAGTGAGACACTCTTTGACTACAGGCACCCTGTTCTTCTCACGCTTACTGTGTGAGCTGACTGGTTTGGCCACATGGACCAAGGCACTGCAGCAAAGGCCAAGACGGCCACACAGCAACATGACTGCACTGACTGTTTATCCACAATATCCATGAAATTATTCTATTTCTTCATGTTTTTAGTGCAGTTACAAATTCTCTCAGCTATTTATCTTTGCCTTGCTTACATTATTAAAATGGCTTCCATCTAAGAGGGTAAGAACCACACTATTTTTTTGGAGAAGGGTTTGGAAGACAAGCAGCCCCACTGCTAGCTAGTTTCAGAGTGCTGTTGACTCCTAGAACTTGAAATGGATGTGGAAGGGAGAAAACAATTCATAAAAACAAAATATGGGAATAATATTTAGTGCAGCACATCTCTTAAGACAAATATACTAGTTCAAACTTTAGGTCCTCTCCATTATTTCTTCTGATGTGCCTATGGAACAGCAGGTAGACAATGCAAAATCTGTACATTGCAAATGCACATGAGATTTATTACAGACAAATTTACCTGTAACATCACAGGGTAATTTAGCCTCATTAGTGAAGTAATTTGCTACAGGTTTAAAAAAGTGCTGAGCAATTTTAGCTGAAAATAGAGTAGAATGTTATGCAAATTGCTGCATTAACTCTAAAGTCTAATTTGTTTAAGGGATCTAAATCAGGGTTTGGATGTAGGTCCCATTTAAGAATGGCTTTCTCATTAGGACTTTTTAGAGCAGATACAAAGGTAACATAAAGCTGTGAACAGGCATAATGTAAATAAGTTCAACTACCAGTATATATACAATAAATATTCTGCTTAAAATTAAACAAGAATTGTTCCCTCTGTGTTAAACTGCACTGTGTGGAGAGGGATGGGGATCTTTTTTTTCTGTGTCTATAGAAACCAGGTGGGTGTTTGGTGGAAAGGCTGTGCGACGTGAGGATGCAAAGCATGGGATCAATACTCAGGAGCTTTTTTTTTGAGTGTTGGTATCTTTTTTCTGTTACTGAGTACAGATTGTTTTTTTTCCCCTGTGTCTCTTAACTGTCCTCTTTAGATCTTGGGATCTATGTCTGGGGTTGACAGAGGGTCAAAACTATTTTCTGAACAGGAGGAGACTCAAAATCATGTTCTAAAATTGCCCTTAGAAGGTACGAATAAATGTGTTGCTTTCTCAGTAAGTAAGCCTTAATGTATTCTGCTCTGTGACACATTTTGTTTTTCATGCTTGGTAGGAAGGCTATACCTATCATAAATCAAAGTTTCCATGTGATTTGAGATTTTGCAAAAAAAAATCCCTGGGTAGGCATGAGTTACCTATAATTGTAAAGCACTTTAATACTTTCAAAAACATTACATTTGAAGGACAACACAAGTATCCTACTCTAATCATGAAAGGCTAGTGGGATATTCCAAATAATGCTACTAACTGCAAGTACAGAGCTGACCTTTGGTGCTTGTCTGACTGAGAAGGCATCAGAAAAGCAATTTTCAATCCCACTGTTAAAAGCAGTATCTCCTAAAATTAACAGATTGGCACTGACCCACATTATAAACTGAGGAGCACACATAAATATGATAAAATACACACATGCCAAAGCCCTCAGCAGGTATTTTAACTGGTTGATATTGATTCAGGGTCATTGTTTTTCAAATGCAGAGTGCCAAAGAAGGTTCAGCAGCATGCACTTCATAGACAGTGCAATAGCAATATTAGATTAGGATGCAAAGACATTGGCATTACTCAACCAATCAACATATTTAGTACTGTCTGACATTAAATGAAAAATTATGATTAATACTAACGGTTTGGATCATTTACTTTCCAGTATTTCAAAATAATTAAGTATCTATTTGAGAATGAAGGTTTACATTTATTATTGGTGAAAAGAAATGACATATATATTTCAACTAAAAACATCCTGGTATTCCTATAACCAGATACCTAGTGAAGTTTAACAAAATAAAGAAAATTCTTTTTTTTTTAATGCAAAGCAAAAGTAAGTTTTATAGAGATAGCTGTATGTCACTTCAAATATTTTAACAGCAACAAAGGACATCACCTCAGTGATATATGAAAATTTTTGAAGCTGTAGTTCACTCTATTCAGTTAAGGACATAAAAATGGGATTTAGTCAATGTGAACACAAACAAGACCAAAGAATTTTTTTATTCCAATCATTTAAGCCCAAACAACAAAACAACTTTATCTGTCATTTCAGCTGTAATTGGAAATTCAAGAAGTTCCTTTTTATTGATGCTTGCTGTAGTTACCTCAGTTTGCCTCACAGAATAAACAAAAGGCCTCTTCTCAGATTAAAAATACATTTACAGTTTATTATGTTGAACATCATACCTGATGACCTCTGCTCACAGGACATTCTATACTTTGATTTGAATGTGAGGTGCTCTCTTCTTAGAAATGAGGTATTCTCCTTCAAAGAATCTCTCAGTCACATGAGAATTTTCTGTCCTGAAGTATTTTGGGAGCAAGCTACTCCCTCAAGAGCTAATGAACTAATTCTAACAACATCCCTCTTTGGTAGGAAGTTTTGGTAATAGAACCCCAGGCACATAAAATTTTAATTTTTGTCTAAATTCACAAAGGCAGGCTATGACCTGCAGTTTAGGAATTTCAGTGAAGCAGAAAGCTGCACTGCAGAATCCTTCCTCAATCTCCCCATTTACATGAGTTTTATAAATGAAGTAAAAATCAGCATAAGTAAACACTTGCCTCACAGCTAATACACTTCGTATTACCCACAGATCAATTTGCAAAACTTTATATATATATATACATATAAAAGTATGTATTATATAATGAGTGTGTGTATAAATACATATATAAATATCAATATACCTAAATATAAATATATAAGTATAAAAATAAATATAAGTACTGGTTTCAAGGTGGGCATTTCTGTTTTAGAGCCCTAGATGCTCTTATGTCTCTACAAACCTGTGCTTTCTGCTGCCACCACTCTCAGTAGCTTAGTAACAGCCATCTCTTTGTATTTTTAAACACATTTTGAAGATCAACTGACGGTCTTTACCTTAAAAGTTTCGTTTGTCAGGTCCTTTTTATCAGGACTATGATTTTCCTTATTGAAATCATTTTGCTGCCAGCCTTTTTAGTAGAGATATGTTGAGAAAGCACCAAATTACAGATACTGATATCAATCTAGGTAATTTTATTTCTATATATAGTGTGCAAAGTCTTACCATGGCTTGCTGGATGACGAGAACAGTAATAAAAAATATGCTCTACAATAGGAAAGTGATCCTCTGCATTCACACATCAGTCTAATAAATCAGAGAAGCAATTGTCAGGAGACTTATGAATACAAAGAAATCCACTATACTGCTTGAAAAAGCTGCAAATATATTTATTACCCATTCAAAATGTCATACTACCTATGTCAAATGACACTGTCTTTCAGTGAATTACCTTTCTTTCCCTACCACTGAATATTTTCAAATACAAAACATAAAGCTTTTGCAAATGTTTTGATACAACTATGACATGCTTTCCACAGACCAGTGGAGAGAGGAACATTACAGTGCAATGCTCTTTCTGTGTCTGCTGCACACCACAGAAAGTAGCACAAAGCATTCATCTTGCACACATAATACTGCTTTTTTTTCCTCTTCTAACTGCATGAAAAGCATTTTCACCAGATATTCACATCTGAATTCCTTTGCTTATCAAATTCATTGCCTGAAATTCTTTTCTAGGTGCTTATTCTGGCTGCCCAGAGATGAAAAAGATAGAAACCTTTAGCCAGTATTCCCATCTCCAGTGAGGGAGACACAGTAGGAATGAATGCTAAACCCAGATAAACAGGGAGTCTAGGTTCTTGTTTAGACTCACTCCCTTCAGCCTACAAGAAGACCAGAATCAAGATCCTAAACAGCAGCAGAAGAAAGGTCAAATTCTGCATCCCAAAGACATTTGTGAACAGCTGCTACCAACTTCCACTGTAGTGAATCAACAGCAGAGTCCAAAGAGCAAAGTTGCAATTACCCAAATAAAATATGACTATTACTATCATAGAAAAACCTTAGAGATAAACTTCTTGGAAGAGTCCTTTTGGTTATTCACTGGAGAGGGAATAACTGGGCAGTGGGAGGGGAGAAACACAAAAGCAATGTAAAGCAGTGTTGAGATGAAATCACCAACATACGTTCTCAATATTAAGCCCAGAATTTCGTAAAATAATGTTTTAAGTCACCTTGTAAATTTGCTTGATTCAATCTCTTTTCAAGATGAGATGTTACAAAACAACTGAAAACAGTAAGGCAAGAAAAATGTCTAATTTTTGCTTACCCAGCATTAACTCAAAAAAACCCAACCACAGCTAGATGTTCCATTACATTTATGAAACAACACACTCTTAGCTACTTCTTTTTAAAATCATGTCACTTTACATGACTAAAGCTTTTTTCCAACAGAAATAATTCTTGCCATAAACCCAAAGCATATATCAAGATCCTTAGCAGAGCAGAGGAATACAAGAAAAGAACTGGCCCTAGTAATCTGCCACTACTTTGTTGTGCAATCTTCAGTTAACATCCCAAGTTAACATCCTAAATCTGCCTTTGCCCCTTATAAGAAATGTTACTCCTGTGGGGTTTGTCATTAATTCACTTATTGAACAAATGGAACATTTTCCTAATCTTAAATCAAGTGAAATATATGCCAGGTACACAGTAAATCATTATTATAATTCAGGCACAGCATCTTGATGATGAAATCAAGAATAACCTTGGTTTAATGATTCCAGAGGGATCCCAGAGTGTAAAATGCCACTTTAGTGCTACAGAAAGCACATATTATGGGGACACAGCATAGCACTCAGTGACAGTCATTAATACTCAGTCTCAATCAGTCTAAAGATTGTGCACAAAACAGAGATGAAAAGAGAAATATCATCTCCCATCAGAAAAGAGAAATGTAATAAAATGGTACTGTATAAGCAAGATGGCAAAAAAGAAACACAGAAATGCATTCAGAATTGCTTTTGAAAGCAAGAGTGTCAGTATAAGATTTAAATGCCAGATAGAAAGTATACTTTTATGCTTTTTTCCTGTGAAAAAGTGAAAAGGCTTACTTACCACTTTGTAATTTTTTTCTGGAAGTTAACAGCAAAATTAAGACAATATATTAGCAAGAAAAAAAATAGAATGATATACTTTTATAAATATTATTTAGTAACTCAGTGTTGGTCACTAGACCAGGAAACATAATTACAATTCTTTATGTGAAGTGACTGAAACTGAGTTTTTATTAGCATTGTAATTAAGACCACTCATATTTAGATGGTCTTAACAGTGTTAACATAGACTATTGTGACAAGACCAATGTAGCCATTTCAGCCTCACCTGTTCTAGTTAATATTAAAGAGGAATAATTTTCAGTCTTGTACTATATGCAAAACTGAAAGAGGAGAGAGGGTATCATGGAGATGTCATAAAGGGACATCCAGAGCAGATATCAGACACTTTGAACTGGCACTGTGGTTACTGAAATGCTGTCATATAAACTCTCTTGTACACTTGTCAATAGAGAAGAGCTTGAAATAGAGATATCACTGCTTTGCGCAGGAGAGACCAACCATTTATATGTGCCTGTCTTAACAGAGAAAGAGAATTCAAGCGACTGACTGCTGGAATGAATAAAATGGTAGGGAGCAGAGTGATCACAAGTGTAGAAGATGGGATAAAAAAAAGAAGAAAATCAAAACCAAGTAGAAGCAGCATAAAACAAGGGTTAGTCTACTATTAAATTTTCTAAAAAAATTTCTGTGGAAAGAAGGTGGGATAAGCCATAGTTAGTGTATCCAAGTGATGGGATTTTGATAATGTGAAAATAAAAGGACATAATTTCTATTTCAAACAATAAGTGGATTCATCTTTCAGCTGTCTCAGGTGTTTTAGAGATCTTCCAATAGGACAGGGGAAAAGATATCTTCAGCCCCTCTATCCCACTTCAAATTAGTGGGACTGTAAGAATACCACGAGGTGTATGATGCCAGGCAAAGTGCCTGCCCATACAAAGTGACGGAATAGGAAATTCCTTGTTTTGCTGTGATAAATTAATTCCTTCATCTGCTTTCCTAGTGTGTATGGCTTTTGCACTCCTTATTAAAGTGTCTTTATTGCATCTCTTGAGTTTTTTCACTTTTACTTTTCACTTTTTTCACTCCTCCATCCCACTGTGGGGAAGTGAGAGAGTGGCTGCGTGGGGTTTAGCTGCTGGTTGGGGTCAAGCCATGACAGAGGAACAGACCTCACAAATGTTTTCGTCCTGAAGCCATGTAGGAGTTGATATTGACAGGTTGTTGCCAACTTAGAACCCTTAAGAAGAATAAAAGGAAATAATTATAACAATAACAATATCATAACAAAATAACAAATAATAATAATAATAATAATTAACATCCCCATTTACAAGAGTGCCCATCATCATGCAGAACTAAAAATGGGCCACGGGTTTGGAATTTAATCAAATGCTTTCACTATAAACCCTTTTTATTTCAAGAACATTGATGTGTACAGCTTTTACTTAACATGTTTGTTATTTGTGACACTCCCACATATTTACCCCTTTTTCTTCTCTGTCTGATGATACCTGAAACATAAATATGGGGGGGCAGTTCATGTCAGAGCATAATAGGAGTGTATTTGAACCATAGGTGTGCTAGAGAAAGCTACAGCAATGGATACTCAAATTGCTCAAATTTATCATTCCTGTCACAGTTTGGTTTTGTAATTATCAACTGCCCAGTTGACCAAATGTCATTTAGTAACTACAGGTCAGTTATTTGACACTCAAAGTTACTTCTCGTGTAAGGTACATGCAGTACACCAGAAATACTGTAACAGGGCAGCCTCTCTTGGCTGAAATGCATTCTTTAACTAGTTCAAAAGCTCTTTGGAAAATTAACATTAAGATACAAAAAATTTTGAGGTAGAATGAAAAATGGCATTCTTCATTCTAAAGAACAAAAACCTTGAACATAATGGGACAAGAAGTAATCATATATCTATTTGTATGCCTTGTCTTCCTTGTCTTCCTGTGAAGAGTGAGACTCCCTGGTGGTTTTGCGTGGAAGTTACACCTAACTTTCTCTCAGTGTAAAATTATATCCTTGAATAACAAGATGCTAGGAGTGGAAAGCCTTGCTGCAGAAACTATTTCAACAATAAAAACTAGGACAATTTACAAAAGACAAATCAAAGGATCATTTCCAAAAATGCTTTGAGAGTAAAGTATAAAAAACCCCAAACAAGCAGCATTTTGTCTTTGAATATTTGACAGTAAATAAACAATCAATAAAATCTTCCAACCTTTACTGCAAAACTATATACCATCTGTTGATTGACTTCTTAGAAAACAAACCAGAGATCAGTAGAAGAACCCAAATGTAAGTCTTGTAAAATCATCAACAAGGCTTTAGGGAAAAAAAAAATTCAAAGGCTGTTTCTGGGTATGCCACTGGGTGCTGCTTTACTTCAGTTAAGTAACTTCTACCAGTAAAAAATCCACAGAAAGTGTAAAAAATGGATTGCTTGATGTATGCCTGCAGACATGAACACAGCTGCCCAGGGGGATGGGGGCACAGACCCAAACTACACTGCAGTAATCCAAACACAGGTAAGCAAAAGCATGAACATCTCAGTTTTAGTAACAAGGTAACCAATAACCAAGCACCTTTCAATATAAAAAATCATCACTACAATAGGAAATTCCTTGTGAAGCCATTGAGGGAAGTAATTTCTCAAATTGTGACATTTTACCCACAGACTTATTTTAACATATGTAAATTATGGTACTTATTAGAGTACTAACAAAATGTTCATGACCAAACAGGGAAGTAAAATTTCTCCAAAGGTATACAGGTGTTGTCTGCACTAAAATGCACTCTCAACAAATGCTGTAGAGTCTCTCTGCAATTACTACATTACTTTTCAGTATGACCTGTGAGATCCTTCTTTCATTTAAATTAAATACTATGCCTATGCTTCTTGTATGCAGAGATTAAAGGAGTTCTCATAATGTCTTTAATGGAAAACTGACAGGATCACCAGTGTACAAGCCACATTCCAGACTTTAACTGAAGACATTTTAGAACTAAAAGGAGAAGAGCAAAGCTATGTATGGCAAAGTGAATCCAGAATTATAATTCTTATTCAAGCATATAGGGGTCAAAAAAGAACATAGAGTCATTTGGGTTAGAAAAGACCTTTAAGTTCATTGAGTCCAACCATTAACCCAGCACTGCCAAGTCCACCACCAAACTATGTCCCTTAAGTGGCACATCTACATGACCAGCCCCTGCACCAGCTCTGCTGCCCTTCTCTAGCCACACTTCAGCACTTTGATGTTCTTCTTGTAGTGAGGGGCCCAGAACTGGACTCAGCACTCAAGGTGCAGCCTCACCAGTGCTGAGTGCAGGGGGACAGTCACTGCCCTGCTCCTGCGGGCCACACCATTGCTGGTACAGGCCAGGATGCCACTGGCCTTCTTGGCCACCTGGGCATAGCTGGCTCATGTTCAGCCGGCTGTAGACCAGCACCAGGTGGAGATCCTTTCCTGCTGGGCAGCATTCCAGCTTTTCCAGTAACTCTCTTCCCCAAGCCTGCAGCATAGTAAAATAATCTGTTTTCTCTGACTATCCTTAGGGAAACAGAGGGGAATCTTGCACTGTAGAACTCAAATCAAGATACCTTCTGAGGATGATGTAAGCACTTCCAATCACCCTTCTGGATCCTTCAAATACTATGAAGATTTCTGTCAGTCAGCATGTGTAAAAGCAACATTATGAACTGTTTCTCCATCAGCCCATACTAAGTGCAAGTATTCCCTGGGAGAAAACCCTGCTAGAAACAGGTATGTGAGTATCCTTGATCATCAGAAATCTAGCAGTGCAATGGACAACATCAAAGTTACTATGACACTGCAACTATGTCTATTATAAAGAATATGAATGAGGAGCTAATGAAGTTTATGTCCACTGCCTGTCATGTGAACAAGGAGGGTACTGTGTTGGAAGGGTGCTGGGCACAGTCTAAAGAACTCACAGAAGAAGATGTAGAAATACCTTTAATTAATGACAAAATGACTGTGAATGATGGGCTTCAATGAGTTGGGAAAATAGATGCTTTCAGTATTCAGTCACTCAGTTTTTACAACTCCATGTCATAGTGTCTGGACTGATACTTTTCTTCTGAAGGGAGTTTATGGAAATGCTCTCCAAGATAAAAAGGACACTGTCCAATTCAGCAGTATTTATTAAGGATGCAAGGGAAGGCTTCAGGCAGGACAGTTCAGCAGTTGCTGTTCTTTTATTCGGCATCTTTGAATTATTTTCCTGAGATGAGAATCTCAAGTGTTGTGACTTTGCTGGCAAAAATTAATTTCCTAGCTTGAGGAAGGGAATCACTGGTGCCAAAACCCCTGAGTGAACTGTTACACCTCTGCAGCTGATGGCAGGCTGCCATTTTCCATGAGGGCAAAATGGTGTTGGCGTGTGAAACTGCACAATTCAATCCTTTCATACGGTGACCTCATGCAAAGGAGGAAAATGTCATTACAGGAAGAAAAGAATGCTGTGGAAGAATGAACCCTGTGTTTAATAGAATGTGCTCTTTTAAAGAAATTTTCTCTGCAGAGTATTTTAAAATGCTTCTCCTTTCCTATATCCCTTGTCTGTTCCTTCTTGGCATCCAGGACAATCTCACAATCTCACAATCTCACCATTGTTGGTGTAAGAGCCTCTCCTGAGGAGAAAAATGCCATCTGAAAGGGTCTTCTTGTGCTCTTCTGCCTGATAGGCTTTTCATTTTCTTTCAAATATCTGATCAAAACTTCTTCCCTCCTTCCCCTTTGCCTTTAAGTTACATTCTGTTATCAGTGGAAGAATAATTTATATAAGAATTTACTGAAGTATTCTGAGACTCTCAATTTTGGAATTATTATGCCTAACTGTAATGGGCTGCCTGTCAATTTTTATAATCTCTGTATGATGACTTCTGCCTCCCTATGTCCCCTTCTACTTATGTGAGACCTTCAGCGATGATTGGTCACTACTCAAAGGAAGATGAAAAATCTAACTTTCAAACAATAGCAAAACCAATCCAATTTCTTCAACTCCACTCTAATATCTGCTGCAGCACACAAGCACCCAGCAAATGGAATAAAAATAAAGGCACAGAATGAGAAGAACTACTGAGAACATGTATAGCACCTGCCTTGCAGTCAGCAAGACTCAAGGAGACTCAGGAGTAGCATTTGTGACAAACTTTCAGATTAGAGCAGCAGTTACAACTGTACTTTGAAATAAAGACTTGCACTGAATGGTTTTGAGCAGCTTAGAAGTGGCAGCACCAGCAAGAAGTAACACCACTGTCTTTATCAATTGCCATTGTTCATTGCATTTACCTATTGCTGTTCTGCTGTGATCAGGGCTGACAAGGGAAAAATAGAAATTCTTCCAGAAATACAAAACCTAATTCACTCCAGAAGCTGTGAGAAAGAAAATTACTTCCGATAACCTTAGCATTCAGCCTGGGACATCTTCGCATAAACAGTTACCAACTTTGAAGTACTTTAAGATAGAGAAGGGGATTTGCAGACCTCATTGCTACGTAAGACTGAACAGGACACTTATGCTGATGCAGCAATAAAAGCACATTTCCAGTGACATCACCAAATTCATAAGCACATCTGTGATCAATGTACTCTAGAAATAACACCTACTATAAAGTACATGGTCAGGAAGGGAAGGGAAAAATAGCTCTAGTTTCCCTGTCATGTATCCAACATTTTTGACTGAGCATCTTTTTCTCAGATATTTTCTGGAGAGCATTTCCACTTCCTTTTCTTGGAGGGAGGGTTCAGAAGAAGCAAGGGGTAGTGTGCCACACTTCAGCCACAGAAATTGAAATATTTTAGAAGATAAAAACATAATAGTAAAACCATAAAAGATACTAGGAATCTCAGAAATGCATCTAGTCACAGCTGCTCTTTTCTGTCTAAATTTTTGGTGACACTCTTCCACAAAAGGAATACAAGGTAGGCCTTGTCCTACCAAGTACATGAGGAGAAATTTTATACCTCTCCCACTAATTTATGAGAGTAGGACAAGTCTGCCACTATACAAAAACATGACTGAAACAATGATCAGGTTCAGAGGAAAGATCATTAACCATCTTTTTGGATAGGTGATACAGTATAAATCATGTTTAAATGAATAATAAAAAAAGAAGTATTTCAGAACATTTATTCCAGAAACTCTGGATGAAATAGCCATTAATTGCAGTGTGAAAATTAGATGTTCAATAGCGACAAAGGTAAGAGAACTTTTTTTCCCTGTCAGGTAACTCCAGAGTTAAAACTTTAGCAACTGCCATCACGTTTCAAATTCAATACAACCACATAAACAAACTAAATTGTTGTATAATATTATTCTTTCTGTGCATACTTGATCAAGTGTACATTAAAGATTAACACTTAAAAATTATTTTGTGAATTCCATTTGCCTTTTTCTCAGTGGCTGTCAGGCACACAAAATAGCAGCAGCTATTCTTTATTTACGCATATTTATGTTTGTCCTTACTTTAGGATTTGAAAGACCACCAAGACAGTTTCTTATCTTTAGCCCAAGTCCTTGGCTATATTAAAGCTAGGTATTTAATCAAAGAGCTTTTTTCTCTGCTTCAAAAGAATTTTTTGGAATTTTTTTGCTCCGTAATCTCAATAAGAGATTGTAAGGAAAATATGCTGTATCCTGGTGCTTTTTTCCTTGTGTCAGAGCTGGCAAGATTTCCTGCAACCATGTGCAGTAGGACTGGAATGCTGCTAGAAGGAATTCAGTATTAAATGTGGTCATTCTCACACAGAGGAGAACTGGCTATGACACACAACTACAACACAAACACTTTGCAGAAAAGAGAATTTCATTATCAGTGTGTATTATTTAGGTGTTAATTCAACTCATAATTCAGATACATCCTTAACAGTTATCACAGGAGTTGTTCTGAGCAGGTTTGACAGGACTGCTCAAGTTCTTCTGGCTAAGTATATACCTATGAATAATCTGAGGTATCTGTTGTGATATCTCCTTATCAACAGGATTTTGAACTCTCACAAAAAAGGCTCCTTGAGAAACGGAGTCAGTGGAAGGTCAAGCAGGCCCTAGGCACACTACTGAGCCATTTGGGTAGACCCTGATCCCATCAAGCAAACACAGAAACTGTTTCAAGTGTTTCAAGTGCTCTGCTGAGGCATGACCTAGACACAACAGGACTTGCCATTAAATAATAGAGGTTGGTAGGTAGATAGATACAGAGAGAGATAAAATAGTTTGATAATGTTGGGTGCTTTAGACTGAAAAGCTCCACAACGCATTAGGAAAGTATTACAATACATCCCATTATTTCATCATACAAAAACCCAAAGTACCAGAAGTTTGAAAGCTTATTCTTAGACTGTTTTAAGAAAGGTACTTTGGTTTGTTTACATAGCAGTTTGAATTATTACATAGTGAGGGGTATATAAAAGTCCTGAATAATAACAAATGAAATGGGGGAATCCTTGCTTTATCTGCTATCCTTTCTCACAGAAGAAGCTCAGACCGCTGCCTAGTGCTCTACTGTTGTATTTACCTACCTTCACCCTCCCAGCTCATGAGCCTGAAGCTTACAAGGGCTGATGTCCAAAGGCTGCTGGGACAGGTGAGATCAACAATGATCAGACCCCTTTTTTCCTAAATGGTTAGCAATAGAAATTAAACCATCTGCCTCCCTCAAATGGGACAGCTGCTTCAGGGGTCTCCATCTAGGGCTAACAGGAGCCAGCAGAGATTTTGCAATGAGTAAAGTGCTCTAATAATTTAACTTCCTTTCTCAGAGATTTACCAGTTCTTTTACTGAAAAACTTATTTCTGAATACGGATGAGAGTCGAGTACAGAGAGAGCACACAGTTAAAATTTTCAGTGATAGCTGTACCAGAGTTCTCTAGTGCACAAACATTCTTCACTTCACATTCATGCAAATATTTTTTTATTACTATATCTAAGATGTTTGAGGTGATGTTTGCAACCAGTGCAGCTCTGTCAACACCAGCAGATTATATGCTTACCCACTAAGGAATTTCCTGAGCATGAAGAAGCCTGCATGGGAAGGTTCTATAGTGGGATAGATCCACGGAGTGGGTTGTGCTGAGGGTGAGGAAGATGAAGCACTGGCAAGTCAGCATCACTGCACAGTTCTGACAAATAAGCAGTAGCAGATCTTGATCTCAGTTTCCCTTTACATGCCAGGCTAAAAGGTTCCGGTAGAGGCACAGATTTATGGGCACACCACATGTCCCTGATTAGCAGCGTCTCTGAGAGGGCCAGGGGAAGCAGCTGGGGCTGGTAACGGCTTCACTCATTCAATTTTAATTGACTGCTGTGTGTTTGTCAGATCCCTCAGAGCTTCTGTTTAACTTGTGCCAAAAGCTGTGCTGGTCCCATTAACCACAGGGAACAAGCAAGAAAGAAGTACCTGTCAGCTACAGGTACAGAACAAGCTCTATACTGATGTCTGAATTACATTTTAGATACAATCTGCACTGAATTCCAAGATCATAGACCGATGAGCACCATTCAAGCTGCAAATACAGCCAAATTAAACCTATTCACACAATTATGCATTAAAGGATGCTTTGATTTAGAAATTTCTTGCTTAATTTTCATATTCTGTGTTTGTATTTAGTGTCTAGACGACTCTCAGAGAACTGTAAGGAAATGCCCATATGTTTCAGAGAGATCAAGACTACACCACTAGCTGATTACTGAACAACTATGATATAGTGTTTAAATGGTAAGCAATCAAACTATTCCAAAGAAAATAAAACAATGAGTTACAACAGTATTTTATGAATTTTTTTCATTTTGTAAGTGAAAGCTTTAGTAAGAAAAGAAAGCCAGGCATATATCTATGATGTCTCTTTTAAGCTTTTTAAAGCACATATAAATAATTGTTGATGATAAATAGCAGACAGCAACACTGCTGGAGAAAGGGTTTATAAATCTTACCTCTGCTTTTATTTTATTGTCTCCGAAACAGAGGTGTTGTAAGTAGGCTGCAGCATTCGACTGTACTGAGGGAAACTGATGCTGTAACATCTGTATAACTTCTGGAAGCTCTGGATCCCGCCATCCAAACTCTCTGTGCAAAAGCAAATACAAAAGATTCATCAAAAATTCTGCTATTAGTGGATAAATGTGCCAACATTTAGGTCAACAAAGAAGACAGAAATGTGTAAATAAAATCTTTTTTGCCCCCATTATTGTCAAAGCAAACATTAAAATCAAATTTGAAGCTATCTGTCATTTTAAGCTGTACTCCTCTGTAAAAAGAATTATACGAAGTATCACTAGAAGAGGTAACTGTGGAATTAGCTCTCTAACTGATTAAGTTTTCTAAATAAAAAGGCTGCATGAAATCTTAATGTACTAAAAGAAAATGCATGCTCATATAACCACAAATGGTTTGCTATGAAATGCTAATTTGCAAAAAAGTCCTTTATACTTATTGCTGTCTCTGTGCAATACCAATCACTATCTTATACAGAAAGCAATGACCAATTTTGTCCTTTGTTTGGGTTTTTTTTTTGCAGATATAGTCAGTGTAAAACTCTTACACATTTCTGGCCCTAGTTGAACACTCAAGTCTTTGCACTTTAATCACACAAAACATGAAACATCATTAGCATCACACAAAAGAACTGAATTCAAGTATGCTGAACAAGTCCCAGTATGTATTATGAAGCTTCCAGACCTGAACTTAAAATCAATCTGTCACTTCAGGTGAATTTTTCCAATCTGAATTTACAGGTAAAATCATTCATGGAAATCGCTTTGGACTTCGTGTTCCTAATACCAGAGATACACACAGCCTATATACATTCTATACTTAGTTATCATATGCCTTTTCCCCAAGAGCTCTTTTTCCGTCTAGTGATACATTTTTAAGCTAAAAAAGAGAAATTAGGGAAACTGGGAAAAAGAGGTAACTTACAAAAAAGTTCTCTGTTGCAATTACCATGATCATCTGGGACCTCATTGCAAAAAAAAAAAAAAAAAGCTGACAGACCTCCTGCAGATTCCAGCTATAGTATTTGGCTAAAATAATACTGATCACCAGTCTCCTTCCTAAATGATAAAGATTTTTCTGCACTGAGGCCAAGTTTACGTCACTAGGAGAATTCACAGCATCTCTCCAATCTGTCCCAAGCACACTTTAAATACAACAATTTCCCACAACATTTTGGGAAGGAAGACTTATTTTACAGTAATAACGAATTGCTACAGAAAGAGGGATTGTCTGTTCTTTTCTCATATGTGATGTTTGCCAGAGTGAGTGTTGTCACTACAGATGTGTCTTTATAGAGATTCAGTATATGAATATGAGATGTAAAAAACCACTCAGAATTTCATTGGTTATTTCTCCTCTGCCAAAATATAAGTTAACTCATAAATATTGGAATTCACATTAAATATTTAATACAAAGAAACCATAAAGATGTAGTAATAAATCACATATGGACTATTCCAATAAATTTTTAGATGATATAGACTGTTGGAAATCTCTGCAAGAGACATTTGCATAGGTTCAAAAACATTTTAACATTTAATTGATATTTTGAAAAGTTAGAGAACATTGTAAAAAGTATCAGGGATTCAGTAGCCAAAGACTGTGAACATCACATTTCCAGTTAACCATAATTCTGTCAACAGGTGAAAAGAAAGAGATTCACTTAACACACTTTGTTAATGTTTGAATTGCTGGAGATGATAGAAACAATTTTATCTGACAGGGTAGCTTCCTCTTACATCTGCTTTCTTTCAATTAACAATATTAACACTTCCTAACAGATTCTTCAAACCTATTAGACCTGCATTCTATAAAAACAGCTCTAAACAAACCAAAGACATCTTCCAGATTTTTTGTTTAAACAAAAATAAGAAATGAGAGCAAAATCCAATAAACTAACTGAAGACAAAGTAATTACCCTATCTCCATTTCTTATTTATTCTCATTTTCAATCCTACATGTCAAATGCAGCTGTGGGTAATTTGGAGATCACACAAAATACCAGAAGGAAACAGCTTGAATGACAAGACTATAGTACATGTTGAAGTGTGGGAACTTCTACCAACAAATTCTCTCAAAAAGGAAATTTCCTCCTTCTTAACATGTGAATTACTTAATCCAACCAAGAAACAAACCAACCAAAACCAAACTAAACAAAAGGCTCATTATGTGCAGTGGTACATTATGGGCTCTAACCATCTGCTCAGGTTCTTCTTCCTCATGCCCTGGAATCCAGAAGAGAACAGGCAATGAGGGAGCAAAAAAAAAAAGGTCCCTTCATCAAAGGAAGAGTTAATTGCTCTGAGGAACCTGAAGCCTCTACATGGTATTTAAGTATGAAAACAAGGGTCTCCCTACTTTTGCCCTCTGATCTCCCAAAGCAGTCAGCATGAGAGAATTATAACTGCTTGTTGCAAATGGATGTGTGCACACTGGATGTAAGCAGAAAATCAATTCAGAAAATAAACCCTTAGCACTGAATACTGAGTTTGTTACAGCAACCAGTTTTTAGAGAGGTAATGAACAAAGCAGGAAAAGAAGTTTAAAAATTTAGCCCTAGTATGCACTGTCATTTTAAGCAGATGGCCTCTAAGATTATTTTATTTTTAGTAGTTTCTAAATGAAATACAGTAGCTACATAAAACAAACAAAAACTTCTGTCAACAGTTAGGGCTGCCTGGATAATTGTGATAATTTTAGCCACCTTCAGGGCAAGAAAGAGTAGTTTCTAGGAGTTTAAATTTTTCATTTGTTATATAAGTGTTTTATAGGTAGAAAAAAGTGAGAATGAGAAAGAGGATTTTTTTTAAGAACAGCAAGTTTGCAGCTCTATTAACATTTATTTTTAAAAATTAAATATAGGTTTATTTTTTTTTCTTAATTTAGCCTTATTATGAAAAGGAAGAAAGGCTACTTAATGAAGTCATCTGGCAGATGCCTGGAAAAGGAAGGAGAACTGGTATTCCTTAAAGACAAAGGCACAAAATGTATGTGGAACAATTTGCATAGATGTGGGGGAAAATCATGGCCATGCCTCCAAGCAAACCTACTTAAATGACAAAAAAAATGTATTAAAATAGAGAGCCAAACAAAAAGTAACAACTAGTAGGAAAGAGATGGAATCAAATGATTCTTTACTCCTTACCAATGAAAAGCAGTAGGGTCAGTATTTGACAGAGATGAGATTAAAGGAAAGTAGAAGGTTAATGAAAATCCAATCTACCTTGATTTCTGTCAAACATCTAAAACTGTGCCACATGCAAATTGACAAAACTTGCATTTAGTAAAATTATAAAGTAGAACTAAGCAGAATTTGAAATGACAGTGAATATCCTAAACAAACACTATATAAGCCTGTGTCCCTTATTAAAACATCACCATGCTTACAAAATCTGAGCGAGGCAATCCACACAGATGGTGAAACAAGCTGAAAGGCTGGAGTAAATCTGAATCTGAGGAGGTGTGCGGCATTTTGAGAATGTTAACAAAGTATCTGTGTGGTTGATCCAAAAATGAAGAATAAGGTAGTAGCTGTACACGCAAGATCTTTTGCTAATCTACCATTTGCCTTTGATTTCCCTGGAGTAAGAGCACTAATCCATTTAGGTCAGCCAAAAGCTCCTGCTGGCAGTGTGAGTTTGTCCACAAGAGAATCCCAGCTGTGCAAGAACTTCATTTTGTCTGGAAAGCAGCATTTGCCATGGACTCCAAATATTTTGGCAGGTTGTAAAAGTGCATTTTTTCTAGGAAGCTTCCTCATATGAGGAGACTGACTGGAACACACCAAGGTATTCCAACCTTTTTTCTTTGATGAAAATTGTGCTCTAGGATTGTAGGATTGGTCTAATTTTGAATCCTGCCGAAGGTTTTAGCTTGAAGTGGTGACTAAGGCAGATGTTCCATGGATTACACCAGACTGCTGTTCCTGCAGTGGAAGAGGACCCAAAGGTGAACTCAAAGTTCTATGGCAATATATATGCCTAGAGTTATCACAAAAGGCTAGGTCATATGAACAACTGAAGAGAATCAAGGAGGAGTTCTACACGAGACACAACTCTGGCATAGAAGCAGTAGCACTGAGAAATCCAGGCTGACCTGGGTACTGCAAGTAATGCACTGAAAACAGGTCCTGCTCCTGCTATAGTATCACGTACACGTACCAGGAAGTAAGAGAGATGCAAACTTAAAAGAGATTGTTTGTAATACAGCTGGCTGCATTGGCTCTGTGGGTTCACTTAGAGGTGCTGCTGAACACAGAGGATGTACTGCATCTGAATATTTGCTTTAATTATGCCAGAATTTTCTTCATCAGCTACTGAAAATGCTGATGGTACACAGAAAAGCAAAACCAAAAATTCTGTTACATATATATATATATATATATATATATATCTGCACTGATTTTAAAAAGGCTACTAAATGAGTTTTAAAAACACAGGTCTCCAGCTGGTAACTAAGGATACTGAGTGCTTCTACAAAGCATTGCAAGAGCAGGTGTGATGGCTCTGTCTACTCCCCAGACATTGGTCACAGTGAATCTCATGAGAGCTTGGGTTCTTATTTCTGATTTACATTATTAGAGCAGAACATTCACATCTGATCAGGCAGTTGGCACAGGCAAGCACTGACACCCAGAGCTATTCCTGTCTCTGCAGCATTCCCCAAAGGCAGTGCTGTGAAGACGCCCGCTATAAAGAACCATATGCTTGACAAAGACTGAACTACCACCAGGCATTTATCAAAGAAAAGGAATGCACAATTTTTATTACAAGATTGTTTAAACCAAACTCGCCTGTGTGTTCCTGGCTGTCTTTAATATGCATGTGAAACAGACTTAAACTGATAAAGGAAAGGTTTTCATACATGAAGTGGTGCTCAAAGGCAAAGGCAATTCAATTTGAGCTAAGAATATTTCCTCAATTTTTGCCTCATATATTGTGGCATTGTTAATGCCAGTCTAAAAGATTTTCTGTTGAATTTACGTCTACAGACATGGACCCTTCTGTTTGCTTCCTCCCTCAATTCAATAAATAAAGTCTGAAAAACTCTTTTCCCTCATTTCAGAAAGGAGAGCTGTGAAAATGGTTTTCTGGTAGTACTAGAAGAAAATAAACATGTAGCTCAGGATCAAACAAAGGGAACTAATCAAAAGCCAAGAGAAGATCAAAGAACTAGCTTCTGTGTTTAAAGGGAGAAATTAACTTCTATTAAATTATTTGGAAGGCAATATACCAATACTACAAGAATCTCTAAGGATTTGGTACATTTAAAAACAACAAAGATAGGAAGTTACACCCAAATAGAAAAAGAAATCAAGAATACTTAAACATAATCTGCAGAAAATGAATGTGATATAAAGAAGAAGGAGCCATCTAACAGCTCATTTCCTTATTTTCTTTCTGTGGTTCTCTGACAGTTGGTCAAACACAAGAGAACACAGACTTATTACCCTTAATTTATTGTGAGTTAAATTTGAAGTGCTTCCTTGAAGTACTTTTTTTTTTTCAAACACACTTCCCCATATATGCACACACACACACACACAGATTTCCAGCCTGCTCTGAATGATCTTCTACAGTTTAAGAGGAGGCAGAACCAGTATACTTGCTCTGAAAATGGAACATATAAATACTGGGTAACTTCAGCACTCAATTTTAGGAAACAAAATAGATATGTCAATCTCCCTCTCACCTTGGAAAACCTTCAAAACCCTTCAGCATACTCACTTCCCCAGTCAAACTTGGTCAAAGGAGTGTACTATAACAAGCAATTGATTGTCATCCTCAAACAACACACAACAAACCACAAGATGTAGTAATAGCCAATGCAAACCCCTTAGGACAGAAATGATCCCTTATCAGCAGACAGCTCCCTATGCTTCTCTTTTTGTCCTTTCAAATTAGATAAGCCAAACCTTACTGAAAAAGTAAGGAACAAAAAAAATCTGACATAGTTTAGTCTAAATTTGGAAGCACCAGAAGGACAACAGAGAAAAGGCACTGAAGATGTATCTTCTATGAATAAAAACATTAAGTTCTTATGAAAGAAAGAAATATGTCATTGTTTATTCCAACCTGAAAACTGTAGCCTATGTGGGACTGGTAACAGGTAAGTCACCATCACACAGACTGAATGTGAACATCCCACCAAACCTGGGGTTCCGGAATCTTGCAAATGTTCACTATTTCTTTATTCCTCTAAAAGAGCTCTTTACACTTTCTGAAAAGCTGCCCTTGTTAGAGCTTTTAAAATTCAACATGACTGTATGTAAAGCAGATGAAAAAGTATCTCACACTCCTGCCAAAAATCTGGATGTTGTTCTTGGGTTATGACATTTTCCTTTGTTTATGCTTTCATGTGGCCTAAACTAAAACTGCCACGCAGTAGTGCTTAGACAGATTCAGCACGATGTGTTTTTACAATTTATTTGCATCTGCTAATGAGGTGCAGAGAAGGATGTGATGTACCAGATGCACAGGATTCTTGTCAAGCAGCGATGGAGATGCTCAGCATGTCCCAGGTTCTTAACACAACCATAAACCTGTGGTCTCAGGGTTAATCCAGTACTTCAAAAACTTACATCTTGAATACAGCAAAGGGCTAAAACTGGCTTGTACAATGGCAAATATACCCTCCTGCAGTTCTGCCTTTGTATCCTTTACATTTTCTCTGACGAGGCATCACTCTTCTGCTATTTAGATTTTAGAATTAAAAAAATCCTAAGAGGTGACCATGTGAAGAGGCAAGATGAGAACTACTTCAACGTAACAAAAATGGCCTGGAGCTGAACCATCTTTAGATTTTGTGAACATTTCATTTAAGAAGGAAAAAATTTTAAAGATGATTCAGTTGAATAAAGACTATCTAATGACACTGGACCATGTGTTACTATTTACAGCTCCAGGTTACTGCCTTCAATACAACATGATTATATTCAGAGGTATAATATCATCTACTCAAGGTTACCCTCATTTCATTTACAAATGTAGTTTTTATGAACATTTATGAAATATTTTTTCACTCTATATTGGTACTGATCTATATACTAATTCTCTCACACCTTGTGAGGGGGCTTGCATTTCTTATTCTTATGAGAAAAGTTGCCTGTACTGTGAGGTAACCATACCCTCAGTACCTAGTACAATGTTATCTCTCCTCTAGACTGTGTTTGGAGCAGGGACTTCAGTGCTTTAGACTATCTCTTAGTTTCCCATTTGTATTACTTGGTTTGTTTAGTTTGTTTTAGTTAGAAAGTGGTATTTGTCTTTTGGGGCTGTTGAGCTGAAAGTCTTGAAAAAACTTATTTTATCTGCTCCTCTGCAGGTATTTGCATATACAGGGACTGCCTCTGCAAAAGCAAGTAAGAGGCAAATTAGCTAAGCTATCAAGATGTCTTTAAGCTGCCTAATTTATCTTCTTTTTTCCTGTGATGAATAACATTTTTCTGACCTCCAACTACCAAAGGGCCTTACAGTAGCTTAATACATTGCAGCTGTGAAAATATGCCAAGTTAACCCTTCCCTGGATTCCCAAGCTTACACTTGGCCTCCCTCCATCTACAGGAGTTCACACATCACAGGGCAGATTCCAGGAGATTGTGAAATGTTATTCACTGGCAGCACTGCTGTTACAGATGCAGATATGTTTTCCTCATAGATCAGAAAGGTGGAAACATAGGCAGGAGATCAGAACAGTGCACAGACCTGGGGGATTCCAGCCTTGACTCTGTCATTGACTTACACTGTCAGACAGAATTATTTACTTTAATGCCTTTCTCTGAGGTTTGAGAGGTTTTCCACCCCCACAGACCCATAAATCAAAGCTGTCTCCTTTTCTAGAACTACTGTTACAACTCCTAAACCATTCTGTATTTCAACAACAGGGGGAAAAAAGGCTTTTGAGACTCTGCTCCTATACGGCCATATAGAAATGTATCCTTTCTAAAGAACAAATGTTACTCCACAAACCCCTGATTTCCCTAGGAAAATGGGAGAAGCATTTTAGAAAGGAAGGTATTTATTTTATTACCCTACATGTATGATAACACCTAAACATTGCAGCTATAGAAAAAGGAAGTGCAAAAAGCAGCAGGAGCATTCAAACATTAGCCTAACAGCACCAATGTTAATGATTGAAACCACATTCAGGAGGGGAAGCTGGCACACACAACGTTCCCTGAAAGGCTCAAAGCATTCACATTATTTTTTTTAATAACCAGAAACATGAAAACTTCCCAAAAGGTTTTGAGGCATTGCACCTTTCCCCAGTCAAAGCTTTTCAATGTTGTGCAATTAAGCAGCATGAGTTTCACAATAAGGGATGTGACAACACATGGTTTGTCTCTCCCTGCTGCTCTCTTTGCTTGATCAAGCTTCTGGCTCCAGATCCCAAGTTCGATGGCAGTGACAGGAAAACTGCTTCTACCCTTTTCCAGCAGGGATGACAAAGTCAAGCTTTTTAAGGTTTAGGCAAACCAAGAAACAATGAAACTAGATGTTTCTCTCATGTTGTCAAATGTAAAACCTGGACCTACCACTGCCTGGGTAACCTGGAACTGCCACAGGAAAGCAGTGACCACCAACACTAGAAACTGGGTGTTTTCTATGCATGCAAATAGCAGAAAACAGGAAATTCCAACAGAGCATACAGTTTAGCACAAGCTGCAGAATTACTTTTTACAAACTGGGGTGGGGCACAAGGAAAGGCGTTAATCTAAACTAACAGGAAGTCTTAATCCTAAATATCTCGTGTTATCTCAGTCCTTAAATGATTACTCCACTGAGTGCACTTTTGCCTTGACTTCTTGCTGCACAGCAGAAATCCAAACCATTCTCATCCCCACACATACATACCAGGCATCATTCTTATCTATGCAACATTTTCCAGCACTCCCTGTTTTCCTGAGCACAGCAAACTCTTCATTATAGGCATTCATTTGATGCTTAATAATGAACATTAAACAGTAAAACTTAACAGCAACTCAAGATATTGATAAAAACAATACGAGTTTATAAGTCCAGAATTTGTCCTGAAACACCAACTCTGGAAAGCCAAGAAAAAAGCTTACATAAATTTCTAATACTGAATTTTAGAAAAGAGAAGCAACAAACAGTATTAATTTTCTTTTCTTACAACTAGACTCCTATTCAGTCTTTTGGAAAAACTGAGAAATTAATTCTGTTCACTAAAGTTGCAAGCTTCACAATACTATAAATGCACTTGAAATTGCTTTTCTTGTCAAAGGGCAATACAGATTAATGATCTTCCTGTGCTGCCTTTATTTCAGTTTTCATTAAGCACGGAAAAACTGATCTTCTGAATACTAGCTTCATGTACCTCACTGTACAACCAGCAAACAATGCAATAATGCAAGACATACTTGACACTCATGGGACAGAAAGTTCATGGAGTCACTAACAGGGGAGTTAAATTGTTAAAAAATTGCTCAAATAAAAGCTGTTGGATTGAAGAAAATGTATCTAACAGCAATGAGTAGTGATACTCAAATACTATTGCTATTTCCATCACATGCTTTTCATCTTCTTCAAAGCTTTGTAGAAATTCTAGGGAACTCTCCTAATGCAGTACACATAGACATCATCATCTTCATGCCAAGCATGGGTAAAGAGAGACAGTGCTTACATGACTCTCTGATAGAGGGGGGAAAAAAAATTGGCAAAAGCTAAAAGGGCTGCTATTAAATCCTCAGTCCGGAACCCAGAGAGACTGATACACCATTAGCTGACTGCAAAAGGCTTTCAAGTATATAAAAAGTATAGAGAATCTGGACAGCACTTCAGCGGAGTGCAGGGCAAGAGGAGACCTGGGCTACCAAAGCCAACCTCTGACTACGACCCACCTGCTCTTTGGCATGGATGCTCCCAAATCCATTCCTTAAGCTAAAGGTGGCTTCTTGTAGCCATCAACTGGCTTGAATTTAAATCAGTCTCACATTCTGTTGATATAAACTAACAACAGTTTCATTTTATAAATAATAACAATAATAAAGGAAGATCTGTCACACATTCTTTCAGAAAAAAGTGCTTTTTTGTTATTGGTATTGCTGTTTCTAACTGGGTACTTGGATTTCATCCTATTCTACTCAAAGCAACAACAAACATAATACATGTCCCACTTTTCTGAATATTAAGAAAACAAGGCTGTACTTCAGCACTTAAAAGGTGAAGTAAACAGAGAAAGGATGATTTTAGCTGGCTATCTAGCGTGGTAATATCTCTGATCTCAATTTGGGCCACAGTATAACCCAGAGAGTCTTCACAATGACTCAAAAGCCAGCAGAAGAACAATGAGTTTGTCAGTGGTTAAAGTACTACCAAGTTCTTGTCAACACCAGAGAAATCCACAATCCTGAACTGATGTATCAGCAACAAAAGCAGACCAAGAACAGTGAATCTTGGCTGAAATCAGGAAGTATCTTACTAAAATGAATGCAAAAGCTGAATCAGAAAAAAAAAATTTACACAGATCATATTCAGATATGATATTCAGATACAAATATGATATTTAGTGCAGAAGTAGGTTGCATCTTTTAAAAGAACCTAAAATAAACATTTTACATGTATATTTGATAGTTTTACCTGAGTAAAATCCAGCTCACAGAAAAACACCCTTTGAATGAGGAAAACTAGCTCCTCCCTTAATTGCCATCCTGCCAGGATACAATGGGGAGATAACTCTTCTACTCTTGAGTAAAAGAATGAGGCTGCAGAATGTGCTGTACAGCATTTCTACAGAAACGTTTCCAGCTGAAGTGTGAAACACTGCATGTATCTAATAAATCCACTGGAGACAATAATCATGGTACTGACTCAGGGCAATTGCCCCTATTGACGAATGACAGATATACTGCCAAGGAGCTGTCATTTGGAAATCAGAATCAATATCTTAAAGAGGCCTTTGAAACTTGAATATATTAAAGGAAAATGTGTGCCTCAATCTATCAAAAATTTTTCCTCAGCCAGTGGAAGTACAGCTATTGACAGAAAAAGAATGAGTTACTAGTATTTTGCTCAGTTACTACTTGCATGGTACTTATTTCCATGCAACATGTTCTGGGTAGATTTTTCATCTGCTATACTAAATTCCAGTGCCCAGTACTTTCACTGATCCAACAATTCAGTTGGTGAGTGACACTCTGCAATATGTTTTGCCAGCAGCAAGAAGTACAGACTGTGAATTGTATACCTTTCCCTTTTCACCTCAGAGTTGATCCCTTTCAGACTTTGCTAATCTTTCCCTCCCATATTTCCTTATTGGAACTGAAAGGGCAACACCACTCCCTCAAATTTTGAAACTCTTCTCTCTGTGCTCAACTGATAGCATCAACTACAGCTATAAAATCCTTCAAAGCAGAATAAAAATACGTTTTTTTTTCACATCCTAACTTTACATTTTTGGTCATGTTAGGAAAAACAGGTATGATTTGGATATTCATATTGCAAATTCTTGTTGCAAATTCCAAAGCCAATTTCAAACATGACAAAGTTCACAGATTTTCAGCTGTGTTAGTTGCACGAGGGAGACTGGAAGTGGGAAAGGTCTGAGATTATTCAGGTTTGTGTCAATACCTGCTGTTCATAAGTTTTGTTCTAATGGCAAATACAAATTCACCAAGGAGCTAGTGTTCTTGATATAACTTGATAAAAATGAAACTGATATCCAATTTCATTAAAATTCACTGTGGAAAAGACATGGAACTGTTCTGCAACAGAGGATATTATATCTGGTATTATTTATTTATTAGGGGAGAAATCACTATATAGGTATCGAAATTATTTTTCTCTGTTTCATAAAAATATGTCCCTCTTCTATGTTTTTTCATTTCAGCATAAAGAAAGATGATCACACAGTAAAGCCCTGTAGGCAACACTGCACATGAAGTTCAGAGCACACCAGACTTGTGTTTGAGATCGCACTTTTTAATCACTACTTTAATTTATACTGGAGTCTCTTTCATGCCGATGTCAATGGAAGGCATATTATGCTCAGGGGTGGCTTAGAAAAATTTCTATATATGAATTTATATGCACAAATCAAATTACTGTATTAGATTTTCCCAGAAACTGATACTAATATACATTAAGGAGAATGTTCTGCAGGCTTCCTTTCACACTTGTGAACACCTGAGACATAGGGCTATAAAAGGTATTTTTGGAACATATAAAATTACATGTTTGTTTGCAAACACCTCAAGGCTTTCAGTCTTTTAGGTGGGGGTCAAGTAATTCTGTGTTCTTTGGTTTTCAGGACTGTACCATGACTAGGCACTGCAGTACTCCAAGAGGTATTTAGTGGATGTGTCTGAGCATGAAAGTAATTTGTTCTTTTCTTCCTAAAGCCATGCTAAGGACTAATGCCAGCTGGCTGACAAATATAAAAATTAAAGTTAGATATTCACAGAAAATAAACTCTCTATCTTAATTTGCTACACAATGAGATCCAAAGCAATTTAACTTTTGTGGAGAGTACAAGACACTGATGCTGTAACTGCTTTAGTATGAATTACAGATATAACTGTCAAACTGGCAACCACATGGATTACTTGCATAATATATATTTTAAGTAGAAATAAAGTTTGTTAATTAGCTACTTGTGTCCATTGCAAGTTCAGACTAGGAAAACTAAGAAAAAATTCCTGCAAAACAATAATTAGAGATGCAGAGTATACTCCCCATTGGCTTTGCAGTATATTCATTTCTCAAGCTTTAGTATAACTGATTATATCTTTTTTTTTTAATTTTTACGAGTAAATAGCAAAACTAATTAGCTGCACACTATTAAGTTAATGCACATTTATCTACAACAATTCGATTCTGACTGTGAAATAATCTTTCTAGCCCATAATTACACTCCAGCTTAATTAGCATAATTTCCGCAGCACATTCTTTAATAAAGAAGCTGACATAAGGGTTGTTCTAAAACACCAAGGATATTCTAGACAAGTAGAAAAAGGGAGACAGGCAGAGCTACATTAAACACCTATTATGTTACCAAGATAGTACACATAAAACAAGAGTATGAATTCAATACTATCTGTACCAGCACAAGCATCTCAAGATGCTTTCGCTGAAGATATGCAAAACACTTGAAGGATTTGAGATGTCTCTTGTCCACTTCACTAGAAGTGGTTCCACATCCTTCACAGCTCCTTCCTCCCCTGTCACTGCATCTCACCCCCCTCACCAAGGGCAGCCTGCAGATTATTTATTCTACCACTCCATGTATTAGTTTCCTTCAGAAAGAAAACACATACTGTCTTGCATTTCGTACACTCATTTAATCACGGGCAGTCAATTTCCACTGAAGAGAGTCACTGTAGGTGAAAACACAAATCAGTCTCCAGGCTCATTGAGTTTTTGGTTTGCTAGTGAGGATTTAGCAACTGGGACTCTTATGGACACCTATTTCCCTGGTACTACCATACCAAACTAGTTTTCTATGGCCAGTGCAGACATTGCATATGTGGACAATGGCACCTGAGTACTGCTGTGCTTGATATTAACACCGAGTTTGGAGGAGAGGCTCTACCTCCCTCAGCAACTCTCTATTCAACTTGTTCTCCTGCCAAAGCCCATGATGTGCTGGGTGTCAGAGTGTATCAGATTTATATATCCAGGCTACAAAATGTAATCTCAACCATAACACAGTCACAAAATCTCTACTGACAATAAAGAACTATAATTTTAAAAAAACTGCAAACAAAGAAACTTTTTTGTGTCTTCACCTACCTATTTCTAAGTAAACGTCATTTAAAATGAATTGTTATCTGAAGTGCTCTTGGGTTCTGTGAAAAATTTTGACTAAATCTATGCTGCTGGTGAGGATGTCCTTGTACTCCTCCATAGCTGAGAGTAGTGAATTTCACCTTTGAAGGATTTCCACTTATTGTGAGAGATGATGAAAGACTCTGAGATTACCAAAATCAGCAATGTGATTTAAAGCCAAAGTTCTATTTTCATGTAACCTCACAAAGGATTTATGAAATTTAATCAGGTTTCCAAAATGCCTAAGACTCTCTGGAAAAAACGTAGACTTCAGCTTTTAAATCACACAGGCACTTTTAATAACTTCACTTGCTCTAATTAACTTTTTATTTTGAGGTTAGTACTATTAGGCAAGACCAGGACCAAAATGATCTCTGCATACTAATCAGTCATGGACTGCTGCTGCTGCAACATAACATAGGAAGGGATGTCCTAGAAATTCCAACAAAAATTCAGAGCAACTGAAAAAAGAGGTCTTGGAGGAAAAAAAATCAGGAATACCTATTTCAACTAACTGCTTTCATTGGAATATGTACAACTAGGCAAGTTCTGCCTGATTAGAATTTAAGATAAGGAAATACATCCTAAATTAGCTCCAAAAAGAATTTTTATTATTCAGACATATAAATGATGCATCAGCTACTGTCTCGACACAATATAAACACAGCGGGTTCGACAGGTTTCAGAAGCGCAAGGGAAACTGAAGATGCCCCTCGAAGCTGCTCTGCTGCCCCATCCCAGAAGTGATGCAATCCAATACTGAGGGAGCCCCTGCTTTGCCAAAGGGAGAGAGGCAGGGAGTGAGACCATGGCTCACCAGTACTACACCTCCAAAATCTGCTTGACCTTCAGGCCCAGGGCTGCTTAGGAGGATGCACCTGGGACAGGCAGCTTGGGTCTAACCCAGCACCAGCCAGGTTTGCTTACAGCTGCAGCTGTGCAGCTCCCAGCAGTCTGCATTGCAAAGCCAAAAACAGCTGAGCCTTCTGTTCTCTTCCCTTTGAACTGGAGTTCCACACAGCAGAAATTAAAAGCGGGCTTGTCAGAAGACAAGTATTAACCTTTTTTGAAGGTAAACTTTCCTTGTTATAATTAAGATTAGAACACATGAACAATAAAAATAGTCATATTTTTCTACAGACTGAACTACCTTTGGAAATAAAATTTTACTTTAGCCACCTGTTTAAAATCAGGTTATCAATAAAGATAGCATGGTAGCCAAGTTTATTAAAAGATGCTAATGGTTTTGGCTGCCAAACTACAAGGGCCTGGCTGTGAGTCTTTGTTTGTCAACTGCACATCCAAAATGAATGCACCTAAAATTACTAGGCAATTTTGAAAACTTTGATCTGCTAGGTTTGTCTTGTTCTTCCTCTTTGACAGTTATTTACCTCTGCCAAATTTTCCTTGCAGAACATCAGAGCACCGAGAAAAGAAGAAAGCAAATCAGCTTCGCCTTCAGTCCTGCAGCTTTGAGTTAGGAGATAAAGAGTTATGGCTTGAAGACACGAGATAAAAGCAAAGCAATATAGTCACAGCCACAAACTCTATGAATTAAACTAAGAAAAAAACCCCTGTAGGTCAGACAGAGATCATGCAGAGTAAGCACAGCAGGAGACAAGGAAATGGGAGGCATAAATATATTGTTATTTTTTCCATGTCATTTCATATCTCTATACATTTGATTTGCTACCTATTAAAAATAGCCCTTCTGAAAGATTTTTGAGACCTTGCTATAAAAACCACTGACTCCAGGGCAAAATGTTATTATCAGTGCTGCCACAGAAGTGCAGAACAGTCACCAAGACCAAAGTGGTTTTAAAGAGGGTGAAGATCTAAGACAAGAAAAACCCATCAGGAGGCAAATTATTGACTACCATTTGTTAAGCAAGCACTGTGCAAAAGAAAATGAGAGAAAGCTTAGTAAAATGCAATTTGTATCACATGCCTAAAGAAATTATTTTCTCAATTATGTTGTCAGGTATTTTGCCCTAAAACTCAAATTTCCTTGGAATAGAATCCTAATATCCCAGTTCTGAGAACTGATGCTGACTGGAGAATATAGGCACTACATGTATCTAAAGAGAGGCTTAAGAAAAAATTCCTCACCTTATTAAAAATAATCCCAGTGCATGCAGCTGCAAAATGGTAAATTACAACTACTCACTGAGGACAGCCCTTAATAAATTAGCACCTTAGGTCAGCATTTTACCTGATCTGTTACCACATTGCTGACAAAATACATGAATGACTCTCACAGCTGAACAATTGAAACTGGGTTTGTTTCATGACTGTTTTAGCAAGTTAGACTTGCTCTTGATTTTTCCCATGATAATGGAATTACTCAGCAATACAGAGGCTGAAAATTTGGATTTTGCTGTACATACACTCAAGAGCAATGTAATGACAAATCTTGAACAGAACTGGGATGTACACACAGTAGAGCTGAGTATTTATGTGATACTAATCACCAGACTCCCCAATACCTATCAGCCTGTACTGCCATCTGTTCAGCAGTCTCAACTGTTTACCAACTGGGAAGCATCTAAATACTACTCCCACCATCTTCCTTAAAAATACTCTCATCATCCACTACAACCAGATAAGAAGCTTACATTTCTAGAGAATGCTGCTGGCCTTGGAACTGATGTCCTTCCACATCAATAAGGGATAACATTTTTAAGAGTCAAAATTTTACTTATCAACATGATTTCTCAGGGCTAGATTTTCTTTTCAGACATTTTGATTTTTATATTGTAGCCACATACTTAGATGGCATCTTTTATTTAATTCTAAGTGATAGCAAAATTAAAGCATCAAATAGTTTTTTTGTTGACTGAAATTCACTGCTGTGTGTTTTATTAATTGCAATTTATGTGTTAATAGTTTGACATTGCATTTTATCCAATGTCCTTTTCTTCATAAATGGTATCTACAACCATACAAAGCACAGCATCACACTCTCAGGGGGCTGCTTCATGAGGAAAGTCAAATGTGAATGGGAGCAAACCAGGAACATGACAAGCAATTTTCCATTATCCTGGAGAAGACTTTTGAGAGTTGGAGATCAAATAAGCTGTGTGACTATTTAATGAGTAATTAACTGATCCTGGAAGGAGGACAAAAGTTTTGTACAAGTGCCATGGGGTATCAATAGAGAGGTAACACTCCCCCAGGAAATAAGTAATTGAACTAATCAAACCATTTGCAACCTTTCATTTGCAGTCCTGTTGAGTAATTGTTAAGAGCACATTTATTGCCACATTAAACCTTCTATGTCTTTCCAAGACTATCTTCAGTGCATGGTAAAACTCATGAGCCAAATGTTTGTCTAACTTTAAGAGTTTATTGACATACTGCAGACCTACTTTCTTCCTGACTCCTACACATCTCAAAATAAGGACTTTAAAGGAAAACCTCCTCTAAAACACCTGCTGTGAGGTGAAGTCATGAGCCTTGCCCATGTAAAACATCCCCATTGACTGTTTTTTGGTAGGCAGACAACTGCCCAGAATCTCCAGGTGTGACTGGACTGACTGACGTCCAGACAGACTGACAGGCAGTTTCTTACACATCCAAGTGTTAAATCAAAGAACTATATCACACTTCATTGTGATGATTCGGCATAATCTAAGAACTCTAAAGCCCTGTTTAAACTCATGAGCAGGCAAGAGTAAGAAAAATAACCCTCTGTGACAACCAGATGTCATACGAGCCCCAGAGAAGAGGACTGCTCAGCCAGGAGCCTGTCCAAGCTGCTCAGCATTCCTTTGGATGTATCTGTCCACCTGGACTGTGACTGGATCAGGGTGTCCAGTCCTTGGAGATGCACTGACTGAAACAGCTGCTGAAATGACCAGAACTGTTTCAGCAAATCCCATTTTGCAGAGGTAACATCTCATGGATCTGTAAAAAGCAATGCATTTTTAATGTTTGTAATGAAATCCAGAAGGTTAAAGTCTGATAATTCAAACATTTCCTAGAGCTGTAATGGAGGCAAAAAGCAGTATTATCAATATTTTCATGTGATACATTTTGAACAAGAATGCATAATAATGTTCTAAGGCTCACTATTGCTGAAATTCAGATAGGGCCTCAGGAGTGAATAAGATCATCCAGCACACAGCTCAGTGACAAAGACAGTGATACAGTTAAAAAAACCTTATGGCTCTCTGTGAGATTCATTTGACAGTGCTGGAAGTTAAGGACTAGCCAAAGGAATATACAGGAAAACTAAATAATGACTTGCTTTCTGCAAAGGCTTGGTTTAAGGTACATTCAGAGCAAACTGGCCTTCAAGTATCTGCTGATATCTCAATTTCCATTTCAAAGGTGTGCACAGACATGGTAAGTAGACAAAAGAACTCCCAGCTATTCTCTCTTCCCTAAGAGAAAGCAAAACCCTTATATAACTATCTGCTCAAAGAATGTTGTCCTACCACTGGTAGATAAAAGGACATGGAAAAGATAACAATCCATCAGTGCAGAGCAGGGAGTTACCAGATTTAAACTCAGCAAGATCCGGTGAGAGAAGCAGCAATTAGATGTAGAACACTGCAGTCAGGGGACAGCTTTCTGAGCTGAGGATGCACACAGGCACGCACAGGATGCCAAGGCTGTACCAGCAGCTCCTAAGACACAAGAAAGTGGTGCCATAAAACACCCACAAGGAGCACTGAAATGTGCAGTCAGGCTTGAAAATGTGTGCTGCTCAAAGGTTTGTTCACTTAATCACTAGGATTTCTGCATCTCCCTATGACCTTCTACTCTAGCTTTTAGTCTTTAAACAGAATATTCACTTTCCATATAGAAGATCTTCTTCTATTTCAGTAAAAGATTTGAAAGCAGCAGGGATGAGTTTTCTCCTCTTTTAGATAGTGGTGGATCCTAGGTACAGATACGGAAATCCTTAAAAGTTAGAGACACTTTTCCCTTTGTGAAATTTCTCCATGCACATTAAAACTGACAATTAATAGCTCTGTATCTTGGGGAATGTACTAGGAGATAGTGAGGTCCAGCTGTCCAGACACAGAAATAGGGAAAAAAATACAGGATCACCAGCTTTAGCACTCATTAGCTTCAGAAAAGCACAAGTATGTACACTGGGGGTTAAGCAAAAGAAGAACAAAACCAGAAGATGTCTTCTGCACCATTTAACTGGACCCTGAAAATTGTACGTTTTTCTGGCATATATTTAATATGCCTTTTCTATTTCAGCAGAAAAAAATTAAAACATTTCATTTAGTTTGTATATGACACTAATGTTCACATAATTTGCATATTTTTAAGCTAACTTAAGAACAAAAAATTCTCTGAAGTGGCTGAAAAACTGGCAGCTAATACATACAACAACAGTCTTTACATTTTCAAACACGGCCATTTAAAAAATATCTTTGCAACAGGAAGGAGGTCAAGCTGACACTGCCACTGCACTGAAGAGCCGTGTCCATACAAAGCCTTCTAACATGGGCTGTTGACACTTGGGAACAAGTGAGCTGTGTCCTGCTTCACAAAACAAGTGAGCTAAGAACAGCCAATTTTTAGAAGGATAGCACAGCTTTGTATTTGCACTATCTATTAGAGAGTATTCTGAATTTGGGATATATCAACCGCCTGTTGTTGATACAACACGTGTTTATGTGAGTCTCCTTTTATCAGGGGTAAAACAGGATGGACAGTGTATGCAATTAACATCTCCATATGCAAACTTTTCTTTTAGACTGTACATACATTCCTGTGACCATGAATTCAAATCAGGTTTCAGAAACTTGCACAAGGAGCTATTTAGCTCTAAAATGTTTCTTAGCCCTGGCCATATATGAAGCAAACATTTGCAGTTCTTTGTAATAAAATGAAAACTCTCCCCATGAAGCTTTTGCTTTCCTTCTCACTGTAACAGAAAGAATACAAAAAATTGAGACAGTTAATACTTTAGTTCTTTAGCAAAAAAAAAAAGCCTTAAGGTTTTTAAAAACATTGTCATTAAGCATAGTACAGAATATATCAACATATTTATTTGAATCTGTGAGATGGCATCAATTAGCCACAGTGAGGCAGCCACTGAACTTGGCAGATTTTAAGCTTCTGACAGGTTACCAGGTATTTTTCTTCATTTTCTTCAGTTCAGTTGTTTCGCCATAGAGCTCTCTGACCACCCAGTGCCACAGAAAATTTGGGATGAGTGTATTATATTACACTGAAGCCCCCAGTGGGGTAGCTGCTGGCATTCTGGCTTAATAGGGAAACATGGGTATTTTAACTGCCAGAGCAACTCAACTCTGAGCACATGCCATTCGTGCACAATGACATTCTGTCAGCAAACTGCACCACTGAGCAATCCCAACGTTATTAGCTTCTTAAATCCTAATTTGTTTCAGGTTGACATGACATAGTATGTTTCAGCTCCTGCTGTTAGTGATATTGTTGCAATGAAGAAAAAAACCCATCTGTATCTTCCCACACAGTCAACGACTGTGAGAATCTGTGTGCTAATGGATTTTTTTTGCGGCTCTGGAGTGTGAAGACATTAAAATATATCTCTACCACAAACAGCATGAATGAGTATTTAGATTTTCTAGTAGGTTTGTTGGTTTTTTGCTGGTTTTTTTTTTGTTTGTTTTGCTGTTGAGGGGGACATGGGGTAATGTACAAATGTACATTTTTTTTCCAAAATCTTCAGTTTTCTCCACAGTTTTAATTTTTGAACAGTGCTTTATTTGGGACACACTTCTCAACATCATTTATGACTCACAAAGCAAAAGATGACTGATGTAGGGCTAGTACTTCCACAGAAGAAAGGACAGCATGTGGTAAATCTCGATAATTACACTTAATAAAAAAGGTCTCATTTTATGAGTTGGAGGAAAGATACTTTAGTAATAAAATGTATTTCACTGGTGGAGTAGATTTTAAGAAGACTGTGAAGAATTGCATGTGGACTAAAACCTTTCACTCCCCCAGAAATCAAGGTTTATAGTGGTTCTGACAAAACGTGTAGCAAAAGAATGGGCTCTCTCTCATTCTCAATGCATCATGTGAAAACAATATTTTTCATTTGTATCTAAAAAATAGTATAGAATGCATAAATTGTCTCTGCTTATGCTACTTAAAAGTGGTAATATTAACCCACATTATGTTTTGAATGGTTAAATGGCTGTCATCTGGATTTTTACTCTGAAGAACTTTGTTATTTCATCAAAACCAAGATCTCTGACTGCATATTCTTCCAAAGTTTTCAGCAGAAAGTTCTGATGAAGATAAACAGATCTGAAACAGGCAGATGCTACTGGAAAATCTGGGAAACAATTAAGGACTGACTATCTCAAATGGCAGTGAACTTGCAAAGCTAAACCAAAGTTGTCAAAAATGCCACTCTGAGTTATATGTTACAAAGTAGGAAAAGCCATTCTGGGTTGAGCTACCAGGTCATCTCAGGCACTTCTTCTCAGCATCTTATTACTGACCACTGAACAACCATTTTAATGGAATGATACTGTTATCACCACAAGACCCTCTTCATGCCTCATATTGGCTTACAAAGCATCACATGTCTATGTGAAGTCATGACTTTTCCATATACATCACTTCATACTTGCACAAAATCAATTTTAACTGATTTCAGTGTGGCATCACAATTTCTTTCTTAAAAACTCCATGTTTTTTCTCTCACACCACATTGCATTAGCATGTGAGCTAATCAGTTCTGTTCTTGATTGCCTTTTCTATTAGTCTGATGCAAATGTGATACAGATCTGAGCTGCCTAGACCTATTTGGAAGCCCATCTGGAACACAGGCGTCCTGTGAGACATTTTGTGGGGGCTAAAAGAGAAACTATAGCCTTCAGTTTAGCTCTTTTGTTTCTGAGTGTTCTTGCTACTCTTGGATGAACATTATCTAGGCCTGGCAATCTGTTATTCCTAATTTAGTATTTGTTCCCCAATTTTGCCACTGATACATTTTGAGATACTTCCTATGATAAGTTCTTTTTCTCTTCTCTCAGAAACGCTTCTCAGAAGGAGAGAAAGCCAAAGCTTTTCGCTTGCTCTTCAATGAGCAAGTGCTGGCAGGGAAATTCAGGAAGAAATAAATGTTCCTCTAGTGTAACAAACACTGTGATTCACAGGCTGAAGTAACTATTGGCAAAGTCTGCACAAGCAATCTGACACCAAGGACATTTTCACTGAACTATTTCATTACATTCTTCTTGCCTTCATTCAAGCTCTTGTCACTTCTATGCTTTGCCTACCTTGACTTCAGAATGTCTGACTTAGAACAGAACATCATTTTACATGATGACACAGGGCAGCTTTCCAGGTTAAAAGCTGGCCATCAACTGGGAATGGGCATATACATCTATGCCCTTAAAAACTGTGAGAAACAAACGGGAGGCAGTGTGGGCTAAGGGGGACAGTAGGTCAACAGGTAGCACGTAAAGATTTGTCTCAAAGCTACATGAGCAAATGTCTTACCATCCCTTATGCAGTAGAGGAAATCCGGAAATTTTCTTGGCAAACCACAGCCTATGAGAGAAGGGGAAACCTGGAAGTCTTACAGGCCAAGATTACCCTGTCAGTCTTCATCACGAGAAAAGGAGTAAAATGAGATTGGCAGATGCTCTGAGTAGGCTTGGGAACTTCTATACTGCATTAGGGATGGTAGGATGTAAAACCCCACACCAGACTCACTGAATCCAGCAGGTTTAGCACATTTTGTTTTGGACAATCCCTTATTTAAGAACAGCAATTTCATTCATGGCACAGTGTATATCAGAGAAAAAAAGATTAAATTGAATGCGGTGTCTCAAAAATAAAATTTATCAACATTTTAAGTGAAAAATTTAGAACAAAAAAAGGTTAATTGTTAGATAGTGAAACTTTAAATTCTAAACACTATGAATCAGAACTTACTAAGCCAGAATTCCATACCATCCTTCTTACTTCTCGTGCTTCTTCACATAAAATTTGTAATAGTTACAGGGAGGAGGAAAAAAACGTGCAAGTTGGGTTGAGGCAATCTCAGCTTTCCATGTTCTTCTGTCTCCTCAAGGAATTATGTAGACACAGATCAAATTCAACATGTAATTCTTGGCCAACTCTGCTGTATTAATAAGAAGCAGATTCTTTCCTGACAGCAGGTATAATTTGAATTAACAACAAGATGGAAAAAAACCCAAAATTAACTAGCAAGGAGAACACACACAAGACTAAACATTTTGGTAGTTTCTGGAACCACTTATTAAAAGAAAAAAAAACAAACATCTGATTTTCAGAGGAGCTACAGTCCCAGTATTGAGCTCTGAAAGCATCTGGCACTTCTGGAATACAATACCCTTTAAATGTATTGATCATCTCTATTCAGTAGTAGTTGATTTTAATATATTGAACTTTGGCTTTGTTTTTCCTGCTTTTGTTGTTTCATTGAAAATATGTCATAAACTGTGATTGTGACAAGGTAAACTACAAAAGTAATTCCAATTACATATTTTAATATTAATTTTAGGTTAATGAGAAACTTCATAATTTTCTTTTTTTACAGCAATAAAAGTTATGTGATCTGCTTCTTCATTATTTTCAGATTTTGCAATTTGCTTCTCCGATGAAGAGTAAAATTTGATTTAGATAAACATAATTATTTACATTTTTCAGCAAATGTTTCTCAGATGAACTAGAAAACAATTACACTCTGCATACCCAAAGGAATAGCAAAATTCCTGCAAACAGCAACCCATACAGAAAATTTTAATTAGCTTTTTCTTTCCTGTGTTAAATTTAACACAGGTGCCTGTCCATCTTCTGACTAATTCTGCAGAACACCTTCCTACATGTTATCCTGGTTAGCTTTCCAGTCACAAAATTTTTTTGCACTTAACCATAGAAGAGTCTTGTAAATTACTGTATCTCAAACATCATACCTCTAAAATATCTGATTTGCTATCCACTCTTATTTGTAGTAATTTTTTCTTTATAATCTTCTTCAAACACATTATCAGTTTGACTGTAAATACAAGGATTTTACTTACTGACTTTTCTAGGTCTTTCATGTTTCCCTGTTTTTCTGAGGTACTGTAAGGCAGGCTTCCAGAGAAGAACTGCTTATGGCTTTTATCATTGTGCTTCCTCACTCCCTCTTTGGCTTTTTTAATATAGACATCTCATTCACAATGATCACGCACAGATATTATTTCAAAAAATATACATTTTTCCACAACCTAAGCCAAAAGATTTAATAATCATGACTAATCTAAAGCCTTTAACAAGCACTTGGAATAGATGACAACATTCAAACTGAAAACATGTGAATTAATTTAAGACATATTTCATGTGACACAGTATAAAATGCAAACCTAAATCCTAACAGATTTCATATAATCTCCCCAAAATACTAATTGAAATTGCAATAAGAAACACCAAAATTACAGATGTCTATTCAGTTTTCGGTAGCACAAAAAGAAAAAAAAAAAACAGGACAATCATAATGAAACAATGGTCATAGAAGATTGATGACTGCTGGAAATTTATAATTGAAGTCTGAAACAGCCCTTTAAGAAAACATCCAGGCTACAAAAGAATAAATGCAGCGAGAGAAAACAGGGATAAGTAAATGAATCAATGCTGTAAGTCTTGTGGAAAAGCTCATGTCATTTACACATCTATATGTCAAAGTCTGTTTCCTTGGAACACTGCTGAATCACTCAGTGCTCAGCAGCTACGTATCCTCCCTTACGCAAAACTCAGAATATTCTGACACAAAGTATCTCTGAAAACACAAGTCATCTACCCTGCACAAACCAAAACAGAATAATGCATTTTTATATTGCTACCGAACACGGATATGCAGCCACAGTAATGGGAAACAGAACATGATGACATAAGATCAGGAACAGTTTCTGTGAAATACCTGAAGGACCACAATAGTTACTCACAGATTAGGATGCTTCAAGTCAACTGCAGAATGAACTCACAGGAATTTCTTGGAAAAACGGAGTGTGCATTCACTTTGCTTATTTTTGTTGAGGATGATGAACTTCTGCTGCAGTGGTCCTAAGTGGTTAAAGCTCTTCAGTCCAGTGAGACTCAGCTCACCATTTCTGGGATCAATTCACTGTCCACACACAGAGCTAATACAGGGACATTTTATTTGGATTTTTGTTGGCATTGGTCCAGTCAACAACATGATGCTCTTGCAAACAACTAATTTAAGAATCCTGGTGTCAGTTCAGATAAAATAATGTGAAATGGCTAGGGATCAAATCTGGAGATACCCCAAACAAGGTAGACACACCCAAGCCTTGCCAACTCCAAGAAAGCCCTCAAAAAATGGGGTGACCATGTTGCAATATGCACGTTATGGATAAGGCTGGCAAAGTAACCTCAAGCTGTGACCTGACTCTCCCTAGAGCATGATTGATTCCTGATCAGAGGATGTGGCTAGTTTTGGCCTAATTTCCCTAAACTAGGAAAGTCTTGATCTGTTTTCCTATAAAAATGATGATCTATGGCAATTTTTCCATATTTTACTATTTTGTGTATTTATAATTGATGCTCAAAGACAACTCCCTAATACAATTCTCCCCAGTAAACTGCTTGTTTAAATTGAAATAAAAACTACTGGAAATTCTGTTTTGACCATGGCATATTCCTTAATGCTCTTCCTATTTTTCAAAGACAGGATCTAGGTTTCTCTCCAGTAATTTAAAATGTGTTATGTGAATATATTGCTTTGTGTAAAAATATTTACATGTTTTTGCTTTATCCCTCTTGCATTAATAAGAAATCAGTCAAATTTCTGCAAGATCAAGAACAGGTATTTACTCAGTAATGCACTGTGTGTGGCAGGAAGAAGGAAGGGAGGGACGATGCAGCTAAAAATCTGAAATTAGCAATGGGGCTCTTGCTGAAGGTAACATGAGTCCTAGCGTAGAGTGAGCAGAGCTCCTGGAAACATCAGAGGAAGAGAGCTGAGAAGATTTTTGGATCCAGGGGCAATTCAGCAACATCTGGAAATTTGCCAGTTAGGGGAATCACTGTGACATAGAAAGCATCTTAAAGAATTGCTGTTACCCATCCAGAATAAAGCATAGAGCTTTAGCAAGTAGATAACTGTTGAACATCTCATGTACAAGCCACTGAACCATAGGAAAATAGCCCTGATGCACCATGATGAAGACAGTATCTCTGGGAGCTTTTCTGAGGGGGCTGGACCAAAGGAACTCAAGAGAAACACAATCCATGTGTTAGAGGCAGTGTTTACAGAGACACTGGTGAGCAATCTGCTCTACAAACACAGAAACCAAGTCCTCTGAGAAAGAGGTTGATCAGCCTGGACAGAAGATTTTCAGGAAGTTCAGGAAACAAGACCCAAGTGCAGGCTAAAGTCCATGCCATCACATGGCAGGGGGACATGGCAGTAGACTACTGATGGCCATGCTGAGGCCCTTCTATCCAAACACCAAGTATCCTTCTGTCCTGGAACCAGGGACCTATGATGAAGGGAAAAGTGGGATTGGCAGAGAGGAACTAGGGGTTTTCAAGACCAGACAGCACCACACAGGCACTCACTTGCTGGAGGCAAAGATCATATGAGGGGCACAAAGATTGTGGATCACGAAGGAAGAAGCACTGGGTCTGAGAAGCCTGCATGCCTGCTTTCCATGGCTGCCAGTAGCACAGGGAAAAGGCAACAGAAAGATTTCAGAGAGAAAATCTAGGACTCTACAAGGGAAGCTGGAATCAAGATCTTCCATGTAATTATGTGCTTATATACCATACAGGACTGCAAATGGACAAGTTTTCAAGGATGCTTGGCTAAAAAGTGGGGTTTCATTATGGAGTGGAGATTCCTTTGTATGAGACATTTGAAGCTAGACACAAGAAGCTCATTTGAATCTTAAGGGAATCAACCTGTTAGCATTTCAAATCCAGAAGGTCATGAATGAAGTTCTTACTGACTAGTGGGGGCTGGTGGCAGGGGGGGTAAAAGATGGAGGGTACAGAATAGCACATGGTCTAGGGTGGGTCTTCTGCTGATGAAGACAAACAGTATAACTCCTGCTTAAGGAATCCGAAACAGAAAGTGCAACTCTTGCCTCTGATGATGTGTAAGCTCTTGTTTGAGCTCTTACAACTAAAGACACATTTCTCAAGTGACTAGAATGTCCTGTGGCTCAACATCCAATGTGAAACATGAAGACCACAATATTCTCCAGTCTCACTGAGCTTCAGAAGAAAGAAAAGACTGTCTTCATATAAGGGGTTGTGACAATACTTAATACAGTATCAATGCTCCCTTACAACACTCTAAGGAAAGGACAATAGTAGCAGGAATCACCTATCAAAAGGAGCCTGACGAAAGGGAAAAATGAGCAAAAAAGATGAGGAAAATTCATTTATATGATGTGTTTCTGACATCTTTGAAAACACAAGCCAGTGAAGTTGAAGAATGAAGATGAATCAAGAGCAGGCTTAACTCTTCAACTCACTACAGGCATTGTGAAATTATTTTGTTCTATCTACATTGATTGCATCAAACCCATGAGATGTGACAGTAATGGAAGAAGCATTTGCATAGAGGTCAAGGATAACAGCAATGTAGTATTTAAACTATTTTGTGATGTGCAAGGTCAAAAAGAACCAATGAAAGGAGAACCTGAACAATTTTTATGCTGTTCTCATTTCATCCTAAGAGCTGAAAATAAAAAACAATTTACTGAGACAGATAAAATGTCTGGTTTAAGAATGGAGTCACATCTGAACTGGGACTTAACAATTACTGAACACAATTTCCAAATGCTCAGAGAGAGCATATCATTATTTCAGTGTAAGGCTAGAACAGGAGCTAGCTTATTATCTCCTCGAAGGAGCAAATAAAGCTAGATTCAGCCGACAAGGAAAGAGTCAGGCCTTTGGATATTCTCCTCTTTGCTGGCACTCCCCTACCATCACTCTGGGCTCCGAAGCTGACCCAAAAGGCAAAGCTACCCTGCCCTGCTGCCTTCCCAGCATCATTCAAAGGTTGTATTTGAATGTGCTTCTGGCACACACCTGCAAATGTGATAAAATCTGAAGAGATGGAAGAACAAGCTGGGAGGAGGAGGAAGCCATACTACAAATTAAGGTGAGAGACACATTTAGAACGCTTTCCTGAACTAATCATTATCTTTTAATCTTTATTGCATAAGGATATATAGAGAACAACTCTCTGGACAGTGATTAATGAATACTAGCTATTTGCTACCAAAGCAGCAATTGTGAAATCTTTACAAACAAATGATTTTCAAAAGCTGAATATTATGAAACCTTTGGAAAAGTACTGCTGTGAAAAAACAAGGGGAAAGGGACAAATATGGGAAGTTAAAAGAATAACAAGAAAGTCTAATGTAATAAGTCAGCTGGGGAATTTAGCCTCTGGATCCTTTCCCTTTCGAGATTTTGTATGACTTGCATGATCATCGGATTACTGAACTAGACAGTTCATTAGTCAAAATGTCTCTTGTTCCTCAAGAGCATCATGGCCAAGAACCAGCACCTAAACTCATCTAAATCTGTTAAAAAATAGCTTGAAACACTTAAAAATGTTAATTGAGTTTATTATAACTAATGACGGTGTTTAGTAAAATGAGATCAGTGGCATATGCGATTTAGTGAATAAAACTTAAAAATGAGATGGGCTGAAACAGATGTCTACTGACCATCATCAATGACTAGTTGCAATAGTATTTTAGGTACTTATTCAACCCTCCAGTAACTAAGTTTTTATTGAAATCATATCCATATAATTTGTGAAACTCAAACATATGCTTCCAGGCAAATTCCTGAGCCATTTTTGTAGATTTCCAGCACTGATAACATGTCTATCAAGTTGATGTTCACCAACATCAATTCAAAGCCAGACAAAAGACATCAAGATCATTATGTGTGATCTTGAAACATGAGTGCCATCTCTTGTACTGCAGCTGACTTAGCTCAAGGCAATACCTGGAACCCTCGGTTACTGAGCTGGCACACATCTCCATAATACAAAAACTGTATTGACTCAAAAGACTCTGACCTTTTGGATACACCACTTGACCTGTATTTTAGTCTGCTTTAGTGAAGTATGTGGAAATTAACTACACATATGTAAGCAACTAAATCCAAGCTAAATTTTCAAGACTTTCTGTTGCACAGAAGTACCACGGCTGTGTGATGTTTGGTTTCCAGCCTGGGTGAAACCACAGCTTAGTACATTTTTATTTTATCCCAAGTAAATCATAACACATAAAAACCAGAGAAGTAATTCTAACCTGGGTCATTGCTTGGACTGTTATTATTCCTTTCCTGGTGAATTAAGATGGTGTGATCTGATGTCCAACCATGGAAAATATGGAGAGGAGACTCTTGGTGATTCCAGGGAAAATAGTGCGATATAAAAATTCACTCATTACGATGCTTGAGGGAGCACTGGGTCCCTGCTATTCTCTGAACTGCCTGGATAATCTCATCCTGAATGGTAAAAATCTTACTGATACTTTAACATTTGCATAGTGACTGAGTAGTACTGGCTTGAGGTATTTTGAGAGACTAAATAGTTTACAGAAAAAGTCAAACTAAGAGACTGAAAACATTTTATCAAGCAAATTTCTGAATCTGACTGGAGAAAAAGAATTTTTTAAAGCCGACTTCAAAAACTGTAAAACAAACAAAGAGCAATCTCAAGATTATCTGGATAAGGTTTTAAAAAAATAAATACAATCATCTTCATTAATCAATTACTATGAAGCTTGTCTTTCCAATAATTATTTGTCTATTGTTATTGCAGCTGATCAATTTCTTTCACTTATTTACTATAGTCTCCTAGTTTTTTTTAGGTACATTTTCCAACTTGTTCATGTATTATCCCCACTTGGATACAAACACAGCAAGATGTTTTAAGACACTAAGCAACAGATCCTCAAATAACAGCTTCATGATTTCAAGCAATGCAGAACTGTATGTAGTAAAAATGAAATAACACCATAAATTTCTTATTAAATCTGTAATTTAAATGTGTTTTCCTAGACATACACTCCTGAGCATGTAACTGCATATATTGCGAATTAATTTCTTAAGTGAATGGTTATTATTCCAGAGTAATCCTTCTATGAAGTGACTTACATAAATGCTATGTTACACATACTATGTAAACATCTGTCCAGCTTACTATGCAGTCACTGTTTCTTGAAAAACAATCTTCAGAAGAAACTGTAACAGGAACACTGTAATGACTGGAATTTTCCTGCAGGATTCACTAGAAATAATAAAAACAATTTGGTATAAACAATGGCATTTTATCTTCATTTTCTGAATTTTCTATTTATTACCATTAATCTAACATTTAGTGAATTCATATTTATAAAATATAAAGCTGGCATTACTTGCTAAATGCTAAGAAGTACTTTTTCAATATGTATTATAGAAGCAAAATTTTAATATGCTGTAGAGACTAAAACCAGCAAGATATACTAGCAAATATCAAGCAAATGTCATGCATAATCCCATATGCAGCAGAGGACATTATTTAAATGTTCTCTACTTTTTTGAGACTGCTTGAACAGAAATTTCAAAGGAAATACATGAGAACACAGGTGAAGAAAGTAAATCTCAGCATTTCAGCTCTGAAATTTTCCACTATTTTTTTTTTTTGTTATTAAAGGATAAAACCTAAACCACTGTTCCACACAGAATGAAAGCAATAAAGAACAAAGTCAGGCACAAAGATACCTGTTGCTGAAATAAATTTCCCTTCCCAGACAGCAGATATAAGAGAAATGCTGATTTCTTTTCTATCCCCCAGTTTCATTCACCACAGTGCTGGCAAGCAAGTACTTGCTGCCTGAAGGAGTATCAGTGCAAGAAACACACTTGGCATTCTGAGCTGCTGTAAAACAACCCTAGCTTTGCTGTTCTTGTGCTTGTGCTGATAAACTTCTGCATGACAGATTTTTCTGTTTTCCTGATAACTGTTTATGTTTTTGAATGTATTCAGATGGCATTTTCACACTGCAAAATGGCCAAATGCAATGGCTGCCTGTAGCCTCTGCTCTGCTTAAGAATCCATAATACTTTAACCATGCTCCCAAGCTTTCCATAACATCCTAGTGACAGATTAAGCCACATGCCAGTTTTCTTTTTATCATTGTGAAGTTTTAACTCAGCCCTCAACCTGGGATTTGTTTAAGTGCAGAACTGATTACTCAATTTACTGATTACAAATGACTAAAAGCAAAAGGTCCACACTTGCTCAACACTGTCACAGATTCTAGTAGTTTTCCTTAAATCCCAATTTAACCTGTTTTTCCCCTCTCTGCCAAACAGCAACACATCTTTGCAGGAAAGGGCAGCTCCTTTTCCCCTCTTCCATGAGTGGAGAACTTTGTAATACAGCTTTCTGCCCTCCCATCATGCTGCCAGAGAGAAGGAATGCCAAGGGTCTCTTGTAGTACCATTATTTCCTACATGAGTGTCTCTGTCTTTAAATAAATAAATTGGCCTAATTTCCCCTTAATTACATTAGTTTGTAATTTCCAAGTCAAATACTATTCTGCCTTTTTTTTCCCAATAAAAATATAATCATGCCAAATCACATTATGCTCTGTCCTGACTGGTAAAGTACACGATTCTTCAATTCATAAGGTTCCGTTTATGCAAAGAAAAATATAAAATAAACTTAACATATGTTTGCATTCTTTCCAAATTAATAATGAAGATAAAGAGTGGGACTGTTCCCAGCATCAAGCTCCTGGCACCATATGCTTTGCTGTCTATCCATACATTGCTGCATAACCTTCTAAACAGTGTTTAGATTATTTTTCCTTATGAGATCCAGCTTTTACTTTAGCTGCTTTGAATTCATGACAGGCAGTATCAACTGTTACACAGACAAACACAAAGGCTACATCTCCTCTATTCAATTTCTTCCAGATAGGACACATTTTTTCTATTTTTTGTCGGCATTAAAGACTACATTGATAGTCTTCAATTTTACAGTAAATTAATGTTACTTGCATGAACTTTACACAAAGCATGGATGAGTTTCAGTTATCACTGGAAACCTAGCTGAAGCTTCTCAGAAAATTCCACACATGTGTTCTAAATACTAATTTATTTGTAAAACTAATTCAAATGAAGAAAATTAAGGCTAATTAACTGATTTACTTTCGCATTTTATTCTCAGCTTTTCTCACAGGACAAAGTTTGCATCAATCAGAAAAAAACCTCAAGTTTTAAAACTGAACAGACCACAAGCCAAGATTATTTATGTTAGTATACCAAGTAAATAGCCTGTGGAACTCACCACTGAGCTCCAGTGTAGCAAGGACAGGTACATGGGATGCAAGTGAGGACAGGCTGTGGAAAGAGGAAAGCAGAAATACTGCCTGAACATGCATGGGTGCTGTTAAGAAAGCTAAAATTGAGCTTGAATTGAGCTGTGCAAGCAATGTCAAAGGCAGTAAAAACAGCTCTTATTGCAACATTGACACCAGAAGATGAACAATGTAACCACAAATTCATTGCTAAACCAGTAATCACACTCATGGACAAGGTAAGTACCTGATACCTTCTGCGTTAGTCTTCCCCAACGAAGTACCCCAGGGTTTTATGTCTGAAGAGTTCAAGGAGGAGAGACACCGACAGAGAAAAGTTTACAAGTAGCGAAAGACTTGACAAATCTGATGCATGTGATGGTGCAGAGAGCCTGCTGGTGACCCTGAAAGTCTGCCATTTGGCATGGAGTGAAGAGTGACTAAGGTCCTCAGTAACAGAGGGAAAAGAACAACTACACTGGTGTTTAAAAAATGGCAAGGTGATAGGATAGTAAGTCTTTCTTTGGCACCGGGAAAAATCATGGAGGAAGTTGTCCTGAAAACCACTTCTAGACACATGGATCAGAAACCTAAATCTTTGTGCTTCATCCAAAATTCCTCTGTTCCAACTTGTTTCTGCTGCCTCTTACCCTATCTGGGGGCAACTTTGAGAGCTGCACAGACAAACTTGGGGTCGGACTGGAGGAACAGACCAGCAGGAACCTCATGACATACAAAATGGACAAATGCAAAGTTCTGCTTCTAGGACTAAACACCTGCAATGGTACAGGGTGGGAAATAACTGTCTGGGGAGCAGGACCTAACAGCAACCTTCCTTTATATAAGAGGAGGTTATACCAAAGGTTGATCTCTTTACAGAGATCTGTGGCTGAAGCATAAAAGATCATGGTCAAAAATTAAAATGAGGGAGGCTCTGACTTGGCATTAAGAAAGGAATGTTTAAAATCAGGAGAATTAAGCACTATAAAACATTGCCTAGGGAGGCAGCATAATCTCTGTTCTTGGAGATTCTCAAGGCACACCTAAGCAAAGCTTTCACAGCATTCTGGTCTAAATTTGATGTTGGCTTTTTACTGAGAAGACCACTGGATCAGAAGTTCCCAAGAGGTTACAGGGTGAGAGTTACTACAATCTAACTAGCTCTTTTCAGGAAAGCACTAACCTGGCAACTAAAAGCTATAAGAAAAAACACACCACTCCCCCCCCACAAATCTAACCAAAACAAATCAAACCAAACCAAACCAAACCAAACCAAACCAAACCAAACCAAACCAAACCACAACAATAAAAAAATCACCACCAGTAGCATAGCCACCTTCTATTTGGCTTATATAATGTTTTCCTAGCTAGTTAGAATTGACACTGGATTTACAAACAGTCTCAATGTTCATACATTGCAGATTTTTCAAAACAGTACTAAGTTGTTTCCACTTCAATGATTCAAGAATTTAATAATGTTTACTTCATGAGATAGAAAACATTTACTTCTTTCTATGATGGTGCATAATTTCCACAGCAACAGGAAAGTAGCAAATTCAGCTCTTCACCTTTTTAGATGTAAACACAGTGGGAATGATGCCATTTTTCCTGCTCAATAAGACAGAATTCAAAACAATGTTTTGGGTTTTTTTTTTGTGTGAGATAACAGAAGATTTTCTTACTGAGATGGTCTGTGTAACCATATTACAATGTAACCATATGTATGCTTCTAGTTTCTTGCCCAGCACTGGTACAGATATAAAACCCATTAAATGTGTTCCACTTACCCTTAAATTTCAGAGAAGTATGTGCACCAACTCCAAAATTATTATTAATGAGCCTTAGTAGAAGCAAATCTCCTGAACTGATAATGACTAGTTGTGTAAGAAAGGACTATTCACAAGAAAGGAACACCAAATACTTCCCATCTCAAATATTATACCTTAATAAGTATGTTTATTGTGTCTTTATACGATGACTGAACAGGAAAAGACTTAATTTGAATTTGTCTTTTATAGGTTAAGCAACATAAACTGCTTCTTCTAATACAAAAATTATTTTAACAATCTCACCAGCTTAAACCATAAAGCTACTAGGAAACTGTAATTACAACTATTCATACCTCTTAAGTGACCTGTTCAAATGGATTAGAGGGGCAAATAAAAACATAAAGTAGTTTAAAAACCTTTGTGCTGTAACAATTACTCCTCTCTAAAGGATTCTCTGACCTCCCAAAAAATTTCAGCAGTGATTAATACTTGCCTGTTCTCATATAAAAAGGAAAGCAAACAACATGTACAAGATGATTAAGTCTTTCTTTAGAAATATTTAAGTACTGAAGTATTAATAAAACAACCTGTGTTTATGATGTTTGAGGGAAAAAATAGCAACATGAAAATTTTGTTTCAAATGAGGGCAAAATTCCTATTATGATTTTTTCTTTGATTAGTGCCAGCATGAACATACAAAACACAATAAAATTATAAACCAATTATCTTTCCATAATGAATTATTGTAAGCAGTTTATTTTAGAAACTCATAATGCACATTAAATATTAACTCAAATAAACAATGCACACTGATTACTATTTATCTTTTTTTTTTCATGCAACCAGAAGGTTACTCAGAGGTTTCCCACAACATAAATACAGGTTTTCAGCTTTTCAGGCTAAAACCTGGGTTGTAGAGATATACACAACACTCCAATTTAAAATTTTAATTTAGTAGTGGTTGTCCTTAAAATTACTTTTTAAACTATTAATTATTTTTATGATAGTTACCATTTACTAAATCCCTTATGACATACTGGGCAGCTTTATGTTAGACATTTATACAATAATAGAAGTTACCAAAGTCCTTTGGACATGTAAACTATGATGAAACATTACAACAGTATTTTTCAATTTAATTTTGACTTCTCTCTAGCATCTGTCCCACACTGCTGCAATAAGAACCCAATACAGTTTTCTAAACAGTGTACAAATTTTTATGTCAAAACTTCGTGACCAACTTCATCATTTATGGATGATGAAGGAACTGGAGGTTCATCATCTGCCATCATCTGCCATCATCTGACAAACAGGTCTGGGGCTGTCAGCTAGCTACAGAAACAACTACTTTGTCCTATGTGCATTACATGTTTGCCTTAGTTTGCTCCCTAGAGAAAAAAAAAATTATCAGGGATTTGCAGTCCTGTAGATTTACAGAATCACAGAATATGCTACATTGGAAAAGACCTACAAGATTCATTGAGGCCAATCCTGGTGCTGTGCAGGACACTCCAGGAGTGACACTATGTGCCTGAGAGCATTTTCCAAATGCTTTTTGAACTCTGTCAGACTTGGTGCCTTGACCACTTCCCTGGGGAGCCTTTTCCAGTGCCCAGCCACCCTCTGGGTGAAGATATCCATCCTTTCTCCTGATATCTATCCTTTCTCCTGATATGCATCCATCCTGCCCTGACTCAGCTCCATGCCACTTCCTCAAGTCCTGTCACTGGTCATGAGAGTGAAAATATCAGTGCCTGCCCTTCCAGTTCCCATCATGAGGGGAAGCTGCACACTGCAATGAGGTCTCCCTTCAGTCTCCTCCAGGCTGAACAGACCAAGTGACCTCAGCTGCTCCCCATACAGCTTCCCCTCAAGGCCCTTCACCATCCTTGTGACCCTCCTTTGGGCACTCTCTGGTAGTTCAATGCCATTTTTATATTGTGGCACCCAAACCTGCACACAGGACTCGAGATGAGGCTGCACCAGTGGAGACCAAAGTGGGACAATCCCTTCCCTTGCCTGGCTGTGATGCTGTGCCTGATGACCCCCAGGACAGGGCTGGCCCTCCTGGCTGCCAGGGCACCACTGACTTGTACTCAACTTGACATCTACCAGGACCCCCAGGGCCCTTTCAGCAGCACTGCAATTAGTTGCTAAAAGTTTACTTTAAAGAAATTTGCCTCTTTTCATTCCTTTAATCCCTAAAAACAATTAGTAATTCAGAATAAACAGCTAGAAATGGTAAACATCAATGAAAGTATAGCAGTACCTAATCCTCGAGTTCTTTGCTAAATGTGACTTCACAGAACCAGTTTCTCTAGGAAAAAAATATATCCTACATATAATTATGCATGTGTATATAAATACATAACTGTAGGTATTTAAAATATATGTATTCAACTGTATGCTAATAAATGCATATATGTATACACATACATAAATATGCACAACTTCTTGCAGTACTTTGCATTAAGAGGAGCAGAGTCATCACACCCTGTGGTATTTACACATCTGTTTACTCTTTTAATACGCAAAAACTGGATTGCTCGACTTGATCCCTTTCCTTTCACATGCCATTAGGAGTCATGCACTGTTTTGTGGAGTTTTTATAAATACAGGATCTTTAACAGGTGATTGTTATCTGCCACAGTCCACAAGTAGAGGGCGAAAAAAACCAAGCCCTCTATGAGGAAAGAAATGCATTTTGATACTGAGTCCAGACCATACACCAGATTTTGAAAATTGCTGTGATTTGGCCCCACAATCAGATTAAGCTTGCATTGAATTAAAAGTTCCATTTCTAAAGAAAACCAGATGTTGGGATCCTAGAGGAAGGTAATACACCTCTAGCTGAAACAGCAGAAAGGTTTACTGCATCTCTGTTTGAAGCTGATCACAGCTGCTGAGACTTGTCTTGCATTGAACACACAAGAGTCATTTAAGCTGGACAACAAAAATTGGGTTATCTTCTACAAGACTAAGTGCTACAGCAAATAGTTATTAATGCTGGCAGAAATATTTTGTGTGCTATTTTTTTCAGAAGGGTTCACCTAACCTCTGATTCAGCATTATTTGATTCATAGTCATGTCCTTTCTATTAAATAAAAACTTTGATCCACATATTGATCCACATATCCACACATTCCTTCACAGATGTTAAACTCCTAATACTTTGTTAAACTAGAAGGTGCAATTTCTCTGAAATGAATATTATGTTGTGAAATAACTACCATACAAACTATTAGATATATACTTGGGATGGGCTCTCAAATAGATTGGTCATGACTACATATGAGACTGACAAATCCTGACAAAACTACAGTGGAATAAAGACATCTGTAAATGGTGCATTAAATCTCAGTTAATCTTAGTTCTGTGGAGTCCTAATGGAGATTTTGCTTTTTCAACTGATGTTAATGTCAGCACAGAGTGGAATTTACCTTTCATTCTCAAAAATGACAGCTGGTTCCCAGCAGTTTTTGTCATCCTGCAGTCCCTGTGACAAATGTCTGAGTGGCAAGCCTCAGTGGTGACATTCTCACTAAGATGCAGGGGAAAAAGCTTTCTCTGGTCTTCCAAACATGACCTGAAGGAACCAAATCTACAGCTCACTGGGCAGCTCAGAAACCAGATCCAGTCATTTCTTGGATGTTTTCCTGTCCATCACCCTGGAGAACACTGCAACATTGTACCTGGAACTGAACACCTATTCTAGGCTCCTAATACTACTTGACCCCTTGGAAAGCAGCTGTGATTCCTGACGTTGTGCTGTAGCCTCTGTGCCCTCACCAGCAAGAGAGGGTAGAACATAACAGTGCTGTGGCCAATCCCCATCAGCTCAAATGCTTGAGCACAGAGATGTACATCCAACAAGTCCAAGCACTGGTGGCAATTCCTGTCATGGGACACTGACTCCATATGAGGGAAGTCCTCCCCTACCCCTTTAATGTCAACATTAAAGATAAACTTTAAGAAATATAACACCAAAAACTCTTTCACTGAAAAGCATGCCACAGCCTGTATGCAAACAGCCAGATGGAAAAAGAAGGCAACTTTCATTTGCATAACGACTTTAATTGGAAATGCTTTGCAAACACAGTATTAACAGCATGCAATATATCATTGTTACTACAGTGGCATCCCCAAATAGCACCGATGGGATCCAGGCCTCGTTAGAAGATGTACTCTATAAATGTATATGTAGAGACATAAACCATACTTTTAAAAAACCTTTCATCTATTACAGAATCTCATTTACCCCAACTGACTACAACACAAGGAAAGGCAACAGATGGTTCAGATGGCAACTGTAAACAAATTTTACAGATAACTAAACTGCTTCTAAATATATCAGCTTTGAGATCTCCTGTCGCACCTTCACAATTCCTAGTGTGCAGCCCCCTTAACCTCTCTATAAAAGTAACTACTGACTCCCTGCTTCTAATTCAACACTTTCTCTGTCAACTGGAGTTTTTCCTTGCTCCCTTTATTAGTCTTCCAGAAGGAATGGAAAAGGTATGGAAAAGGGTTTCCCTTAGTTACTGCCTGAACTAGGAAAAGACTGGACAGATCAGCAGCTCAGGCAAAATTCACAGTAGGGGTAAGGCAATGTTTCTATGTGGTCTTGCCTTAATGTTGCCTCCTTGTGCAATAGTGTCCGGGGTAGGGTCTTGACCAACCTCTCAAAGGGCCAAGGAACTGGAGCCTCAAGTCACTGAGACAAGTCTGCTGCCATGGATAAGGGTGGCAGAAAGGCACCTGGCTCCCTCTCTCCTCATTTGGATATCACTGCTCCCCACCCTCCAGATGCTCCATTTTAGTGGACAGTTTCTGGTTAGTTACAATAAACTATTTAAGCTCTCATTATTTTCACTGCTTCTCTTTACAAAGGACTATCTAAAGCTAATTGCTAATTTCCTCTTGTAGAGGAAAAAAATGGATCTTTTGTTACCTACAAGGAACATTTTTAGGAGGTCTCCATGAGAAAAGTGCAGAAAAGTACCATTCTATTTTGAGAGCTTGAGTCTGTTCTTAGCTTTTAGAAAACTGAATGTCTAACTGCCTCATATATTGTGGTTGTAATCCCAGGATTCATGCTCTTTTCCCCAAGATAAAAGGAATGTGCACGTTAACAGGAAACACACACATGGGTGGAGGATGTAAGTATGCTCCTTTCTGTCCTCAAAGTCATCTACTACTTACACCTCTTCTCTGCAGTATGGACACAGAGCACCAGTCACATGTAAAAAAGAGAAACAGCCATCTACACCCTAGGTCCAAATGGTGTCCTGAAGCAAGTTTATGCAGAGCTCATTCACTATCATACCTATAAGAGGACTGCAGCTCAGTTTGGTTAATGATCTTCAGTCTAGTTTAAAAATGGAAGGTTTTATTTTATTTGTCATTGTGAAAGTGGACACAATTTAAATCATACTTTTAATTCTGAAATGTTTCATGAAGTAAGAGTTTCTTTAAGTCCAAGTTATAGTTGTAACATCTGTAATTTAATTTTCAATGCTGTGTTCTAGCAATATTTTTAAACTGAGATGTTACACTAATGGATGTATTCAACACCGATTCCTTGGGAGAAACTAAAGCAGCCCAGTCTAAATGAAACAGACACATTAGGGTAGAAGTGCTCAACAACCTTAAGGCAAGCAGAACAAAAAAGTGCCATTCATATACAGCAGCACTTGTGTTAGGCTTACTTGGTTTCTTAGCAGCATATTAGGAATTCTATATACCTGAATTGAGTTTTAAACCTAGTAAATCATAACAAATTCCATCAAAACCTCAGTAGCTTTGGGCAACATTTTCTTCCAGGGGAAGCACTGTAAAGTATCAGATCTGACTCTGCCTCAGGGACTATTTGTCTTCCTGTGCCAGCCTTCCTAACAACGAGTTGGGCTCAGATTGCAGCAAGGTGCATTCAAAGTCACCTGAAATTTAAACTGCTTTAACCTCCAGCTAATTAGAAAAAAAACTCCAATGGATATAAATAGGGAATTCAGATAGTATTTTAAGAGTGTTGAAAAATAATGATCCAGTGGGGAACAGAGTGCTTTCACAAAGAATTATGACAGAACCAGTAACTGTGTAGGGACCAAATGACAGCTACTGATGTTCAAAGTGAGCTCTTGGTACGTTTGCCCACTGCTTGTTACTCCCAAGCTTTCCATCTTGTGCTTCTTTTGAAGAAAATCTACCCTGCCTTTGACCACTCCATGTAAGAATACAGAATACAGCAAAGACACCTTTGGTCATGAACAGTAAGTTAGTAACCACTTCTTAGCAACAGATTGCAATACCCGCAACAAACTAGTTTATTTCACATCATCCACACTACTTTCACTCCTAAATTCTAAAAATCATTAATTCATCTTAAATTCTTCATGTACCTGTGTATGTGTATGCATACACACACACACACACACACAAATGTAATTTTTTTTTGAAGGTGCAGTCAAACAGCTGGTAAGAATGAACGGTCATCCTTGGATGAGCTTGTGAACAAACTCAGAAAGCTTAGGTTGGAAGCGACAACCAAAGATCACCTCTTCCTACCTCCTGTTCAGAGCAGCATAAACTTCAGACTAGATTGCCCAGGGTTTAAACTTTTCAGGTTTCTTGTCTTGAAAATCTCAAGGATAAAACCCACAGCACCTCTGAGAGCAACCTCTTCCCAGCTTGAGCCTCCATGTGACTGGCAATAAAGGTTTTCTGTATGAGATCTACACCTCTCCTGTTTCAGCCTTTGCCCTCCTCCCTTCTTCTACCACACAACACTGTGAAAACACTTCTCAGTAACATCCTCCTAGGCACTAGAAAAGACATCACCAAAGCCTTCTTCATAAGCTCCATTCTCTGAGGCTCTCCTTATGGGACTTACATCTTGTTCCCTGCTCATCTTCGGGGTTCCCCTCACAGGAGCTGCTTTGGTTTGCTGATGTCTGTCCTGTATCAGGTGGGGAGCTGCGTACAGTAACTTACATGTGACTCAACAAGCACCAGCCAGAGACAGATCATTGCTTCCTCTGGCATCATTGCTGTCCTGGCTGTGCCCCTGTTGACACAGCCCAGGCTGCAGCAGGCTGTCCCTGAAGTCAGGACACAGTGCTGGCTCCTGCCCAAGTTGTGCCTGCCAAGGTCCTGTGTCCCTTGCTGCAGAGCTGCTCCCAACCAGTCAGGCACCAGCCTGAGTCACTGCATGGCCTTAATCCTTGTCAGATGCAGGACTTGGCACCTGTCCACCTGAAATTTCCTAAGGTTTCTCTGCTAACCCATTTCCACATCCTCTCTAGGTCTCTCTGGATGGTGACCTTGCCCTCAAGGGTATCAACTGGTCACCTAATCTGGTGTCATCTAGAAATCTGAATCCAGTGTTCTCTATTATTTCTAGCCAGTTATTGATAAAGAAATTAAGCAGGAAAGGTCCCAGGATATTTCACCTGCTACTGGCCTTCAGATATAGGATGTCCTTCAATCAGCCTCAATGATTCTGCTCCTCCTCTGCTCTGCTCTGGTGAGACCCTACCTGCAGTATTGCATCCAGCTCTGGGGTCCCAGAGGACAGAAAGGATATGGAACTGTTGGAGTGAGTCCAGATAAGGGGCACAAAAATGATTAGAGGACTGGATCACTTCTCCTATGCAGAAATGCTGAGAGAGATGGAGTTGAGGACCTCTTATTGTGGTCTTTCAGTACCTAAAGGGAGAGTCTTAGAAAGCTGGGGACAAAGTTTTTAGCAGCAATAGCACAAGGGGAATTGTTTTGAACTGAGGGAGGGTAGTCTGAGACAAGATCAAAGGAAGATGTTTTTTAGATGTCTTCAAGATGAGGATGGTGAAACACTGGAACTGGCTGCCCAGGTAGATGCCCCATCTCTGGAAACATTCAAGGTCAGGCTGGATGGGACTCTGAGCCACCTGGTCTAGTTGAAGATCCCTGCCCATTGCAGGAGATGTAGACTAGATGGCTTTTAAAGGCCCCTTCCAACTCAAACTATTCTACAATGGCATGCACAATGAAAGAAATGCAAGAATGAAATAAGAGAACCTCTAGCTAAACTGTGCAACCTCCTGCTTAAAACTGTATGTGTGCTAAGTAATTGGGGGGGGGGGGGCAGATAGAGGAATGGTAATTAAAAAAGAAGAAAGTTGCAGGGAATATTTCGGGAATAACAGGCCTGTAAAAACCTGGCCAAATTTTTAGAAACTTTTTAAAAAAACTGAATTAATGAGCACATGCAACCACATGAGCCACTGGAAGCTTGTGAAGAAGCCAAGGAGTGCATTGTTTTCCAAAAAATGAAAAAAACTTGGATTATAACAGTTCTACGAAAGTATCAGCTTCATACTGTGAAACATCTGTGAAATCAATATGTGATTAGAAAAACAATGTAAGACAAAGGCACCATTGTCGTTATCTTTACTTGCATATCTGTGGTACAAACCTTGAATGCCTGCTTGTAGCCTCCCTCTTGCAAAAACAATTAAGTAAATCTTAATGAAAATAGAGACGATGGTAAGGGAACCCTAACAGGTAATTAGCAGCTTCAATAATATACACTTCTAAATATACAGAGAATGCTTCAACCTATAAAACAAATGAGTTACTGGACATGTGGTAGAGATCTACACAATTATGACTGCCATGGAAAAGAGGAATATGGATCTCCTTTTAAAAGCTGTGTTCAGTACAGGAACTGAAAGATGTCTAACTAAAATATCAAATATAAGTTTCCCAAGTGATCTTCAAAGAAGGTGCCTATGAGTTGAAAAATTCCTTGAACACAATATGGATGCAAAAACATTTTGCATAATAACAGCAGGTTTGTTCTGTCCTCTTCCCTGGGTACTGGCCTCTGTCAGAGGGGACATAGGACTCAAAAGCCCTTTGAGCTAACTTAGAATCACAATTCTGAAGTTTCATTGCTTGCTCTTTCAAAATGCTATGAGTGTACAGACCTCATCTAAAATAGCAGATGGAAGTCAACAGGAATTTGAGAGGAGGGGAAAAATACATATATGTCCCTTGCATGCTTAATAGTGGTATTAATAAATAAAAAAGCATAACTTCAGAGCAGAAAATCAGCTAACACATCTCCATCGAGGAGTCTCCTTTGAAGAACAGTTATCTCTTAAGGTAAGGGGGCATTTAGTCACCTTAAGGTAGCTGATGATGTGACCTTGTTTCAGAGAGACTATCAGCCTGCAAGGACAGACTCATCTTCTGTATTGCTACATAATATTCTTTTAAATCAGTAATATCCTTCCTTCACTCAGCTACCAAAGTACAGAAGCATCTGCCTTTGTATGAAAACTGTGTATCTAGCTCGACTATCTCCGTTTGCCTGAACTGAAAGAAACAACAGACACAAAGAAAATGCTTTGAAGGACTAGTATCTTTTTTTTTTTTTTTTCATTTTTAATAGCAGTTAACAATCCTAGGCATCAACAAGTTGCACCATCCAGCATTTCCTGACCAGACTTTTTTCTTTAGAGGCAGTGGCATTCCTGGCTGCAGCTGAACTCCCTAGGACAAGGAGTGTTTTGGACTTTGAACAAAGTATGTTAGGCCATTATTCTACTCTTATATTTTACGGGGCTAAATCTAGCTAAAGGATAGTTACAATTTTAGAGATAGAAACACCCTCAAGAATGTTTGGCCTAAAGAGTATTGTTGTCACTGCTATCTAATGATGAAATAGGCAGTCCAGACAGGCAGTCTAGAAATAAATTACATATTAGAAAAACTGAAGTAACTTTAAAAGGATTTTCTAGCAACATCTTGTAATAAGAAAATAGGAGGCCACATAGCTAACAAGCTTCATGGAGCAATATCAATCTAAAACCCACCTTCCAGGTTGTGTGATAAAAATAACTGATGTTTTTGAAGTTTATAAACTACTTTAACCTATATAAGGTAAGAAATGTTCAGAATTGACACAAGCTGTCTCCCTCTTGGATTTTATGTAAGTGAAGTCTGTAAGCACAGCACAAAAAAAGTTGTAGTAGGAGGGTGTAAAAAAACATGATGGGGAAGCCCCCCCTGGGGAAGTTGATTTTAATACAGATCTTCCACTATATTCTAGAATATCACAGTGTTAAGAAAAATAAGTACATTGTTTTATCATCTAAAAACCCAGATGGCCACCAAGGAGCTGTTATTCAAGATAAGCTTCAGCATCCCAGAGGATTTCCAGTTTAATAATATGAAGTCAATTATGCATCTGAAAAAGTATGGCAACACTTTTTTTCATCTCAAGTCTAGTTAATCATTTTTTAATGTATGGAGAGATATGGCCAGCAGTAAAAATTAGCACAGTACAGCTCTCATGGATAATTTCCAATGTGCTATATGACAAATCTGTAAGTGTCGTGATGTCTGCTTTTCAAATGAGATGATATTCCCCTGCTGAACAGAAAATGTTCTCAAGCATGTAACAGGAAAACTACAAAACCTGCTAGTTTAGGTTGTGGTATGTTTTTATTTCTTTTTAAATTCAAATCACAATATTCAGCCTTCTTATGTTTAGAATTTTTTTTGTAGTAATATAGTACCTCCGTGTCTATATTTAACCTCTGACAAAAATGAGAGGAATATAATGAACCCAAGAGGGTTTTTGTGGAAGCTGGGCAACAAGATCTCATATGCACTGCAGTTGCTTTTTCACCAGATGATCCTATAATCACACATGGCTGAACAATGCAACTACAATTTGGAAAGCTACTCACAACTCATTTGTAAAAAAGATGGTATTCTTACTCCCAAACCTTTATGGAGACATAAAGCAGGTATTCAGTCACCATAAAGCAAAGCAGACACAACTGATAATCAAACTCTGTCAAGTAATCTAAAAAACTCCTAAACCACAAACAAACACAAAAATCCCCTAAGACAAAACCTTTAAGAAGGTATGTTCAGCCATTGAAAATAAACCCCAATATACCTCAAATAAACCCACAAACAAAATACTCCAGGTCAACCCCTTATGCCACTTCTCTAAACACTATCTACACAACTACAGGATGAGTTCATCCTTTACTCTCCAGTTAAAGTTCTGTACATGAACCAGAAATATGAAATAATATTACTTACTACCTGTAACAATGAATTAGGACAACAGTACCTCAAGAAATTTCCAAGGATTATTTCAATTAGCAGATAAGGGCCTTAAGGAGAGTAGATAAATGCTCTGGGCCTGAAGCAACTGGTGGCAATATAATAAATGTGGATCACAGCTTTGCATGCATGACTGTAGAACAAATACCAAGAACACATGAAAGGGATCATGTAAAAAACCCGACTTCTCTCGAAGTAGTAGAAAACAAAACTACAATCTGCATCCAAAATTAGTGTTTATAACTGAGAAAAGCAGCATTTTGCTTCATAGGTAAGGCTAATTAAAACATCAAAAACAGGAAAATACCTGAACAAAAACTATTACATACTAAATAATGACTGTTTCCACAAGCCAAACTGGACCAATACATGTGGGAGCTGCACAACCACTGTGACAGCCACCCTGTGACATGACACAGGCTGAGTTCTGTACTAGATAAGGGATGTCACATGCCTTTTTTATTCCCACTCTTCCTTCTCTGTAACTACTATCCATCACACCTTTTATGGGACTTTAGGGGTTAAGCCTGTTTCCGTGATACACAAGCAGCTACACATGTATCATCTCCCTTAGGACAATCTGCCTTCTCCTGAAGATGACAATGGACAGCAAGATGGGTAAAATTTGCAGACTCAGAACACACCCAAGCTAGAAATAATGTACTCTGTAAACACTGCCATGCATTCAAATTCTGTCCTCTGGAAGTCCCAGAGACGGGTATCTTTCATTCATATCTACAAACAGATTTTCTTGACAACCTGTGAAAATTTTTGTTGGAGAATTCAGTAATTTCAGTGTATGTACAAGTTAGACAGAGTTTATGCTGACAATTCAAAATAGCTTTCAGTTATAGCTGCCTCACCTACCCACTGAGATAGCACCTGATAGCCTCATTTTCTGGATTGCTTCGCAGAGCGCTCTTGGTTCTGCACATTGTTATCAGCACCCAGGCTGCCTGGCTCAGGCTCACAATACATTATTTATTCTGCCTGTGCAAAACTAACAGTACTGCACACGCACCTTTGGAGGCAAGGCATTACCTTCAACACTATGAGCTTAAAGAGGGTTGCAAACAGTATCTTTTAGAACATTTATTGTGAATCAGATACTATACCTTCTGTTAGAGATTAGTTAACACCAAGTGTCCAAACAAAAAAGGCAAATATTGTAATAAAATGAAGAAAGCCGTTTCATGCAAGTGCAGTGAAAAATTTCCTCCTCTCAGTATTTTATACTCCAGATACTCCTCTGATACTCCCTCCACTCAAATTCTATTAAACAAAAACTTAATTCATGTATTTGAAAGCATAATTTTGTATCTTAGAATGGAAAAACCAAAATCTAATTTTATGCCCCCTTTATTGATAAAAAGCTCAAGAAAGGCACTTACCTTTCTGAAGGCATCTATATGCTTCTTCAACCACATAAAAATAAAAAGGCAAAATACAGAAAAAATTGAATTTTGTCTGAAATAATTTCGAATATTTAAACTGTTTTGTAAATTCAGAATGAAGGCATAAAGGCAATTCACTTAAAAACACATTACAATAACTTTAAACCAGCAAAAATTTAGTAATGCCATATTTTAGTACTTTACAGGTTCATATCATCCTAAACTTTACTAATCTGTTGGAACGAGAACCCTCAGACCCCTCAGTCTTTTTCGGGGGAAAGGCAGACTTCATCCCTTGTTCCTGTTTTCCTGCTGCAGGATTACTGAGGCCATTGATATAACCTGCAAATAACTGCAACAAGTCACAGCTTTCAGTCCACCCTTAATTCTGAAAACATTCATTAGCTATCCATGACACAAGATGGATATCCTTGCTTCCCCCCTCAAATGGCATTCCATATGGCACACCATAAACTGACTGCTGCAGTCCAACTACAACTTGTGGAGGAGACAGGGGAATGGAGGAAGGCAAAAAAGGCACCCTCCTCTATGTGCCTCCAACTAGCTTGAAAACCAAGAGGATAAGTTTTTTAATTATACAAGTCCAGTAAAAAATGAAATCCAGACCTAGTTTTCAGTGTTGTTTCTGGAAGTCTGATATACACAAAAGGCTCCTAGCATTAACTAATTAATATATAATTTCTCAGCAGCAGCTTTCTACCAACCCTCAGAGCTTCTTTTACCAACTCCAAATGACATGGTTGTGCTTATTAGACCTGTTCTTAAAAACATCAGACACACATCAGAGAACTGCCAATAATGATAATCCAAATACTAAACAATAATAAGTCAAATTGGTATAGCCTAGGCACACTGTGTACAGTACAGGAAGGAATAAGCCCCTCAGTGAGTATGTGTCTCTTCCACCACCAAATTTAAGTAGTAATTTATCCTATGAGCTATTCTGAATGATGAGGCATTAAAGCCTTACATTTCACAGCTGAAGTATCACCACACTGTCTCTTCTATCCTTCCTAGCATGTAAACAAATAAGAGCTCAGCTTCACTCTCTCAGCTACTCACAACACTTTCTGTAACCATAAAAAAATTCTGCTCTGATTTCTTCCTCTTTCAGCAGAGAAGTTAGTAGTTATCCCAATAAAAATTTGGCCAGCATCCTGCTCCATGAGGAGAAAAAAAAAGGTGTGTGCATGAAATGAAATTCCCACTTGCATCAGGGACCACTTTAGAGTCAAAACCACATGATATGAGATGGCTGCACACCCAGGTACACAGCACATCACTAGAGGCTCTAAAAATTATTTTTAAAAAGGAGAAATAAAGGAAGAGACAAAGTGCCATTTCAAGGGAGTGTTTGACAGGACACATGCATGCTACAGTTCCCAAAAACATTAAGAGAGGAAATCCTGAATGATGTCTTACACATCATACTTCAGATTTGAAGGTTCAGAAGCCCAGGAGCCAGAAATGCCTCCTAGGATGAAAATAAGCAAGTAACAAATTCGCAACTAATATATCACTCTTGGAGTTCACAAGTAAGTCTACTTTACTGTAGGTCCTAAAAAGTTTTTCTACTTCACCCTTTGACAAATTTAGAAGAAACACATTCATGTCAATCTTCTGACCATTTAAATTCATTCTAGTTTTATATCTGCCACTCTCCTACATATTTTTAGCTACTTGTTGAAAAATCACTCAGCTCTGTCTAGTTGAAGTGTCAAATAAGAGAACAGGAAAGGAAGAAAGTACCTATTCTAAGAACTTCAGAGACTCAAGTCTTTGGTTTGGAAGTGAAGGTTAACACATGAGGGGGAATTTTCACTTGACTCCTACTAGATTTGTATTCTTGCAATGTTTCTGAGATTCCCCAGTAAAAGACAATTAAAAAAAAAAGAACAAAAACCCCAAAAAACCCCAGACAATTTATTACTTTCCCTAATTTCTTGAGGTTCCATGGAGACCAGTCTTATGTAATAGGCTATAAAACAAAAATCTCTATTAAGCACATAGAGAATCTGCTTCCTACCCAAAAGAAGGAAGCATCATCTTATTAAGTGCAACATACAACCCTCTTAAATATTTTGAGGTCCTCAGCAAATGCAATTTTGAGTCTAAAAATTAAAATTAAAACACTATTCAGGGATAAATGTTCTTACAAAATTTTTAATAAAAAGCAAGCAAACAAAGAAATAAACAGTACCACATCAGCCAATAATTAAATCTCATTTGAAAACGAACAACTTTGTTGTCCTAAATGGCAAATTTATATTTTTACAACGCAGAATTTGGTCACATATATATGAAATATGCAATAAATACATATATTTATTTAATAGGAATATTATTATTACACTGTAACTAATACCCTTAAATAGCACTACTACTCTTTAAAGTTTAGGCAAATCCAGGTCTCACTCATGCATCTTCCAGGAAGAGCAACATCTCCTAGCAAGCAAATTAGCTAGGACTTTTTACAAATCTTACTTATTCCTTTATATTTTTTGAATTGGAAAGCTTCTTTCCATCATAAACTTAGGAAACAAAGATAGAGAACTTCAGTCTCACGGATTGACTCTACTGGGGGAGAGCTTCCAAATATCACACTTCTAGTAAGACACCAGCCTTTCCTAGACATACCAGCTGATGCAAACCAAGTCAGAACTCTTGTCACTTCAGGATTACACTACCTTGTCACATATTTTGGTTCTTCATATAATATGCCTGTGAATGTAATTTGGTGCAGCATGTGTCAGTCTGGTTAACTACTGAACTGGATTTGTGTTACTCTCCAAGGTAAAGTTTTAAGCTACAGCAACTCATTAATGTGAAACCCAGGCAATATATTGCTCTTTTTTGAATACTCAGATTATTTTAATTTCTTTTTGACAAAACATCCATATTAACTCTGTATTTGAAACCATGGAAATAAAAGAGAATCTCTGCAACTTGCCTGTAACTTAAACACTGAAAATGACCATGACAGTTCCTTGAGCTGTCAGTGAAAACCATCACAAATACCTGAAATAAAATGATACTGCAGTTTCCACTTTATAATCAAGGAAATCCCAAAGGCATAAATAAAACTATCTGCTGCAGTTGAATTTGCATATGTACAATTTGCACCTCCTGAGCTTGTAATTTCAGACAAAAGAGAAGATACTTTGGAGAGACCAGCAGTAAGACCACAAAGGATATGGGCAATGAGTCTACCTTAAGCAGAGGACACAATAAACACGTATCTTTTCTGAAGGTGACAAAGGACACACCATGTCCTTTGAACCTGAGGTTTCTATGTGAAGAGTGATGGAGAGGCTGAGGTCTACATCAGGCCAAGTGCTTATCAGCATTTCACAGAATCATAGCATCACTGAATGGTTTGGGTTGGAACAGATCTCCCAGTTCCACGCCCCCATGACCAGGGACTGTGACCTTTCACTAGACCATGTTGCTCAAAGCCCCATCCCATCAAGCCCTGAATACTTTCAGGACTGAGGCATCCCCAGCTTCTCCTGGCAACCTGTTCCAGTGCCTCACCACCCTCACAATGAATAATTTCTTCCTAATATCTAAGCTAAACGTACTCTCTTTTAGTTTGATTTACACAAGGAATTTCAGCAGCAGCCAAGGAGATTCCACTCACGCTGCTGTGATCCTGTTTCTTACAAACCAAAGCAACCTCACATGTCTTTGAATAAAAATCACACCCTGCTCCTGTGCTCCATCTCCTCACTTACACACACATGCTGTCAGCATACAGATTCAAGGCAGACAAACATGGATTATGGTTTCTACATATGCATACATACTACATATATAAATTGTATTTATTCTATATACAGAAAGACTGAAGTTTCCACAGGAGCTTTTCCACTGTCCTGTCATTGCTAAAAATCCTGTGCTCTGTGCTTTCTCTTTCCAAGACATTCCATGGCCAGCATATGCTCAAGCTAAAAGCCCTACTTAATACTACATACAGAGATAAACACACAAAAATATATGTATATATAATTAGCTAAGAATAGCAAATGCCACGTGTGGAGTAGTAAAGGAAACAGATTTTTTTTTCCAAGTTAGTTAACCAGACTTAATAGTCATGTAGTTAAATTGCTACTCTACTTCAAAGATGTGGTTTTTTCATTCCAGCAATCAAGCTTTCAAAGCAATTTTGATTTTTACAAGATGTTATCATGAGACTGTTGAATACAGTTGGGCACATTTTCCACATAGTTTTCTTAGATGTCCAAGGTCCTTCAGGGTTCTGCCCTTCACTGCAGTCTTTGAAAAGCTCCTTTAACAACTACCTTGAGCATGTATTTGCCCATATTTTCAAAAAATATTTCAAAAATAATGTCCACATTTTCAAATAAGATTTTTGCAATTTTTACATGGCATCCTTCCTACAGGCTTTCACAGCAGACCTGTCCAGAAAGAAGCTACACATTCTTAATTCTTGGCATAACTAAACAATTTAACTGTTCTTGTTTTTAATCCTGCCTTTCTTTCTCTTGCTCTTCATCAGTCCAGCGTTTTACATCTCATTTCAAATTGAACATGAGCTTTTTGGAACTGAACATGTATAGCAAATGAAACCACTGAACCATTTAAATGCTAGAAAGATGTGCAGAAACAGTGGCATCAACCCATATTTTTACTTTTGGTTTACATACTAAAAGGGGATGGTGGCCAGTAATTCTCCAGGCACTTTTCACAGCCTCCATTCCAACTTGCATCTTCTCAAGAGAGTTGTTGCATCACTATCACAGGCACATATTGAGATACATAAATCTTCACACCAGTCTCCTTTTCAATGGGATCCTAAGAGAATTCAGTATTACAAAGCCTAACTTTTACATGGGTGTGGGGAGAATGAGGAAGAAAATGTACTTTGCCAAAATCTTTTTTTCCCCAAGGTAAAAGAAATAAAGGCAGAGATCATATTTTTTAAAATACTACAACACTCATGTAAAAGCAGCCATCTCTCTTCCCTCTGAACTTTCTAAACACTCAATCAGACTTTAAATTTCCAGAAAACATAAAAGCTACATTTATTAATTTTAGCTTTTATTCTTTTTTCTTGGCTTTTATTTCAAAAAAGCATTATTTTTTTCTGAATTTTCTAAACAAAACCAAACGCCAGCATATGAAAATCTTACTTGCTCCATTAAAAGTTTATTTGCTTTACTTTTTTACCACTGAGAGTTCAATCTTTTGGTCTTACAAGAAAATCTAAAACATTTCTCTTCAGATGTTTAAAATTTTTTAAGCAGGATGCATAGCATCCCAACTGAAACAAAATTCTTACTTCAGAGAGATGATGACGGTAAAAAATACTTCTTTTGTTACACTGACATCTTACAATTTGAGTGATAAGTTATTAGACAGTTAATATCCAAGAAATGTTATTTTCTTGTTTAAATCAAGCAGTTTTAGTCATCTGAAAGTACTAAAAAAACCCATCCCTGAACTGCTTCTAGCTCCTGTGAACTTGCTGAGAAACTCAGCTGTTACACATAAGAGAGGTACAGGGAAACTACAAGACCATTTTAAAGGAAACAGGATGAAAATGTTTTCTCCACATATTTCTCATTGCACATATTTTGTGAACTTGACAACAATGCCTTTTAAACATTTTCTCCCCCACATACAAGATTCATGAAGTGGAGAATAATATACTGATAAAACTCCAGACTCTGCTTGTACTGTGAATAAATGCTGAACTTCAAATGCTAATCACCAAATTCTCAAACCTCACTAGTTTACACTGTAGTCTAACAAAATGTCACATGACAGTTCTTATCCTCTTTTTTTAAAATCAAAAACTAAAAAATTGCCTCTTAACCACTGATGATCAAAACTCATGGTCAATATTCCAGTAGAATAGAAGTTTCTTTAAATTGTTGCACTTAACTCCACTCAAAGTCATGTTACAAACTAAATGAAATTTCCTCTTTGAAAAGACTGCAGGATTTAGCTTATATTGCTTATATTCAGCACAACTGGGAGCACCATAAGTTTAGCTTTCCCAAGAAGCCTGCAACAGCAAGGAACTAAATCAACACCACATGCAGAGAATTGCATTTTCCAAAGAAATTTAAAATGTTAGAGACGTAAGCTCATAAATAGTTTTTCTTTAAAGAGTTTCAGAAAAAAAACTTTGTGCATTTAATGATCCTTCAGGCTATGCTGAAGTTCTCAATACAAGTGTAGCAGGCTACCTTCACTGTTCTGCATTATCTCATTATCTGTCACCTACCAGCTCCATCATTTCTCTGCCATTTATTCTATTCTTAATTGTAGAGAGGCAAAATAAATAAATAGTGCTCTGAAATAAATTTTAGTGAGATTGATACATTTTTTTCCTGACAGACTCTCTTTTGAAGGAAAACAGCTCCATCAGTTCTTTCTTTCACCCTTCCAAAACACCATTTTTTTTCTTTTAGCAATTAAGTGTACACTGTTTCTCATCACATATTCTTGGAAAACAATTGGGAAGCTAATGACTCCTACCACATTCTTAGTGCTAACTACAAAACATAATTAACAAAAAAAGTCCACAATACAAACACTAAAACAGAATGAAACTTAGTCATGTTTAATATTAATAAATAATAAAATCTAAACCAAAATCTGATTTTATTTTAGAACAAGAGCAAAGAAGATATAAATTCGGTATCAGATAGTTTTATGTTGGTGAATATGAAATGAAACAGGAATAAGGCTTCTGCATTCACACTGCAGTTATTAAGTTATTCTGAGAAGCTGTCTGCATTATTATTATGAGGCAAATCTGGCTTAGTAATAAACCTACTGTGGATTAGGAACTATTAGGCTCAGTTTCACTGCACCCATGTGCTGAAATGATTACAGGCATTAAGGTGATAAACATTCTATTTCCAAGCTGACTTGAAAATTGATCAGCTCGAACTCATAACTGGAAAGGAAAAGGTGGAGAGGTGTTCAGTGTGCATTTCTCCTGAATTTCTCTGTGAAAGTCATGCACATGTTTTGAATGAAATGAAACAGGAATAAGGCTTCTGCATTCACACTGCAGTTATTAAGTTATTCTGAGAAGCTGTCTGCATTATTATTATGAGGCAAATCTGGCTTAGTAATAAACCTACTGTGGATTAGGAACTATTAGGCTCAGTTTCACTGCACCCATGTGTACAACTGAAATGATTACAGGCATATAGGAGGTGATAAACAGGCTTCTCAATGAAAGTATTTCCACTTAGCTGACTTGAAAATTGATCAGCTCGAACTCATAACTGGAAAGGAAAAGGTGGAGAGGTGTTCAGTGTGCATTTCTCCTGAATTTCTCTGTGAAAGTCATGCACACACACTTTTGAATGAAAAAATTTCATGCAGGCCGTTTCCCCCTGTGCAAAAGCAGCCCCTTCCTCCTGTGAAGCATAACCAAATTGCTCTAAAGTCTCTCTTATCAGACCCAAGAACTGGTCACTCACATTAACTGAAATAATTTATATAACCTTACATACTTCAAATGAGGCTTTTGTGCAACACTTCTCTACAGTTTCGTTTTTGTGGTTTTGTTTTGTTTTGTTTTGTGTTTTTAGGGGAGATTCTGGTGTGTAAATCATGCAGCAGCAGAAAGGTAACAGATGGTTGCTGGAGCCACGCCACAGAAAAAGCAGTGGCTGACAGGATCTTATCCCTTCACAGCTGCACATAAAACCTTGACAGTTTAGGATAAAATTTTGCTTAAAAAATGTAGCTGCTGACAAATGAAAAAACATCCACCAGAGAAGACTATGCAAAGAAGATTTCATCCTGTAGAGATGATTTCATGCATTTAAAAGAATTTCTAAATACATGAGAGAGGAAATGCCTTGCTGAAACAGAGGTTCTGCAATTTGGCCAATCATGGCAAACTCAGGTAAAGGCACAGGAGAAATTAAATGCTTTTCTCCCATTTTTTCCTGAAAAACCCAACAGCAAAACATCTAAAAGATCCCCCTGTGTATCCATTTGTGTGCAGCAAGAGCTTTACAAGACATTTGACAGCTATTCTCATGCAAAAAATGTCAAGCTTTTTCTATTAAAAGGTATTGGACATAATCAGAACTATACAGAAACATAAAAAAGTGTCAAAAGGGTAATAAAGGCCAATTTCTTGCAGGATGAAAACAAATTCCTTTTATTTTAAGGCCACAAATCTAGCTATGGTGCAATGTAATTCATACTATGTATGTAATTACAGGATCATTTCACCAAAAAAAAAGAGGCTGCTTTTCTCCATGAATCCTTGGACATGAATTACAACTGACTAAAACAGTTCAAATATTTTGTGTCTTCATCTGCAGTAAACTTCACTGGCAGCAAACCCCCTGCTGTGAGCAGGCCTGGACATCCTGGCTCTCTGCAAGCAGGGAACTCCTGCTTCAGATCCTCAGCTCCAGGTTCTGAACCAGAATGAGCATGGCAGCAATATCACACAGCTGAGAGGAAAGTACCAACATCTTTGAAAAACAAACATGTCTGGGTTGCTCCAGGCTCACCCTTTGCCTTAGACACCTAGCAGCCATCTCCTGGTCAAGAAAAGGGACCACTTTTCACACTAGCAACAAGAGCTGGAGTATGTGAGGCTGATGGATCAGCACAGATTCTGGGAGAGAGTCACAATGAAATGTTATGCAGCCCTGGCTAATGGGAAAGTAATGGAGCTGCTTTTACAAAGAAACCTGTTACACCTGTGTTGTCTGTACTCACTCCTCTCACCAGTACACACACGCACACAGACACACACACGCACACAAACAACCACTCTTCTTAAGCCGCAGCTATTAGGCCCAAACTTTCAAACCAAGCTTTTACACTCAAGATGCTCAAATTCAGGTAGGTTCAGAAAGAAATTATTTTCAGAAAGAAAAACATAGCATCAAACAGAATAAAACCAAAAATCAGCCCTCCTCTTCAAACAGGAATCTATGAAATAAATACATCATGTCCTCACGTGGAATGAAAAGATTATCAAGCTAACTTCAAACGATTTCTAAAGAGCAAAAAACTATATTAAAATACTTTCCTTAAACCTGTGTAGCTTTTGGTCATTTCCTGACATAAATTATTTGTCTTGGGACAGAGTTTACATAGCTCTTCCTTCTCCACATTTTACCTGTGGTATATTCAGGAAACCTAGATATCTCACTCTGAGCCTTCCTTTGGTCTAAGAAAACCCAACCATTTCATTCCAGGTCTTCAGCTGTACAGAAGTTATCCAGGTATCCAGATCCTTCCACTTCATTAAACAGTGAAGACAAACATGACCCCCAAACTGTTAATGGCAAATGGCAAGCTATGCAGCAAGTGGTCCCACTGATGCTGCAGTGGCTTAAAGAAACTAACCATCCAAGTAAACTAACCAAACAAGTAAAAACCCCAAATATTTCACAGTAAGTCTAGAGACTAGGAGTTTCCCTAGCAACAATGGCAGCAGTTTTCTATGGGATCAGTGGTATCTTTTGCTTCCTAGGAAACTGCTTGCTTAATGCTAAGAACTGAGGTAATCTGTGAACCTCACTTGTTCAATGAGCTCCTGGAGTGGGCTGAGAAAGAACAATCTAAGTGAAGCTGCTGGAGATCGCCAGGGAAACAGGGATGAACCAGAGAAATAAAAGCTGGAGTCTGGACTTCCCATCAGGCTCTGATCCCAAAAAAGGGCTATGAAGATGGTGAAGGGCCTTCGGGGGAAGCTGTATGGGGAATGGCCGAGGTCACTTGGTCTCTTCAGCCTGGAGAAGAAAAGACTGAGCTGAGACCTCATTGCAGTTACAACTTCTTCATGACAGGAAGAAGAGGGGCAGACACTGATCTCTACTCTGTGGTGACCAGGGACAGGACCTGAGGGAATTGCCTGAGTTGTGTCAGAGAAGGTTTAGTTTTGATATCAGGAAAAGGTTCTTCATCCAGAGGTTGGGCACTGGAACAGGCTCCGCAGGGACCTCCACAGGTCACAGCACCAAGCCTGGCAGAGCTCAAGAAGCATTTGTACAATGCTTTCAGGCACAGGGTGTCACTCCCTGTGCAGGGACCATTCTATGATCATTCGATGATCCTTATGGGCCCTTTCTGATTCAGAATATTCTGAGTTTTTGTGATCTTGAGTGAGCTAGCAGAGATAGGTCTGTTACTATCTAACATTTTAAATCTATATAGAGCTGAAGTTCTTAAAGTCAAGTTTTTAGTTTATAAAAACTAAAAATTTCTGCTAGAAACTAATAAAAGTTGTTGACTATTCTTTCCCTTCAAACATTTTAGCTCTGCACTACACTAGAGATATTTTTTAGCAAACAATTGATATTATTATCTTGCAGAATGTTCTGCACTCTCAATGTTAGCTCTTGTTTCCTGCTTATTAAATAGCTGTAGTATATGACACTGAGGTCCAGGTTCTAAAATCTGCATGGCAATTTATCTCACAATTGAGGATGACTTTCAGTTGCCTTTTTAAATGAAAAAATTGAGACTATGCATCCTGATCTTTTATCATTTCTTTAAATTTTCCCCCATTCATCTTGTCCATCTATTTCCCTCTTCTTGCTCCCATTGTATTTCCCATGAAAGTAAAAGCAAGATTATCCTTTGATGCACCTTAAAAATTTAACTTATTCTCAATGTCCCTGTAAAAAGTAAGATCATTACCATCCATTTGGCTGATGAGTTGTCCAAGAGCTATTACTGAGAAGCTTCTTATGTGGTTTATCTCGCCAGATCATAAGAGCTTACATGAGCCCAGTAAAGCCTGAAACTATGATTCTTGTCCTTGTTTTTAATGTCTGGTTGGAAACTATACTTACAACGTTTCCTGGCTCTTACAGTCTGTCATCACAAAAAGGCACCACACAGATTTTGCATCTGTCAAAGTTTGCAAATGAGCCACAGGATGCTGAGCAAAACGTGTGGCAAACAAAGGCAAAAACTGCACTGAAACATATATTTGCCATTAGAAGCTCAGTAATGCCATGCAAAAACCAGAAATGAGTTATGAACGGTATGAAGTACACTGTCCACTAGTTTCTTGAATGAATGAGGCCATTAAAATACACAACAGATGAAGAGAGAAAGAGAGGGAAGTGCTTTGTTGCTATTCTTCAAGTGGCAGCCCAGCACTGGGGAGGAGGGGAGGTTAGAAATAACAAAACTTCAAAAAGGAAACATCAGTCTTATCTCCCATGAGCTATCAGAAGTGCATTTCCCACACTGCTGGCTCTTCTACCAGCATCCTCCTGAACACCTTGCCTCAGTCACAGGTACCTAAGGAGCCTTTGCTTCCCTCCCTTCAGCATAACGGAAAGGAATTACTTTCTGGTAGAGGGAGAGGACTGGAAGAGCTAAACTCACAGATCAAAACAAGGGACAAGGTATCATCTCTCTCAAAATTATACCCTGCTGCTGCATAACCTGACAAATAAAATGGCTACACACAACCTCTTCTACCCTGCTCATAGGTTAGGAACTGTAAGCTCTCCTGGACATACTCATTATTCAAAATTCATGGACCAGCACCATCCACCTTACTGCAATATCCTGAAAGTGCAATGTTCTGTGAGCACAACAGAGCAGATTTTCTAATGACAGGATCGGATTTCTTGAAAGACAGGATGGTAACATTACTGAGTGGCCTCCTGCACTGTCAGTAAAACTGTACCACTCAAAAAGGAGAGAAAGAAGGTAGTAAGTACTTCATAAGCTAAAAGCAGAGTCACTTAATTCCCATTCTAAATAGATTAAAAAAAAAATTCTGTTTCTTTGGTTTAGTTTGGTTGGGTTTGTTTTTTTTACTACCAAGCATTTATCCTAGAGAAAGAAGGTTGCTAAATAATATAGGGCAAATTCCAGTGAGAAAAAATAGCAAATACAGGTGGATAATTCTGTACATACAGAATTGCATTTGCTGTGCTGTAAGATGGCTCCACCTGTGCCCAACACCTTCCACCTCCCCAGCCATTTATAAACCACATCAATGCAAACAGTGCAAAGACAGGAACTATTAGCACATACCACAATGTGCTCAAATACATACAAAATAAGTTTTACAAGTTCTGGGTATCCATTCTTTACCTCACCATAAGTTCACACTTGCAAGGACAAGTTAGATGCTTGTTTATTTTGCCATGCTCATGCTGGAACTAAATGCTGGGAAAATCTTTCCCAGACAAGGTTTCCAGCTAGGTCCCCAAAATCCCAAATTAACAGACTGTAGGATAGTCTATGGATTCCATCCTCATGTATTTTAAGGAAGCCAGATTCATCCTTAATTATCTTCATCAGGAAAGGAAAACAGATTGCTGTTTATTTTCTCATAGCTGCTATGCTTTTTAAAAACTAACTTCTGCACTAAGTAAAAATTCCCACCTTCCATGTAGAAGAGATCTCTATGAAGAATTGCAATGTGCTCCAGACTTGCTATTTTTGAATTTGGTGTATCTTTGTACTGTTTAGACTCTTCAAATTTATTCTTTTGGGGTCAGTTTGTCATACTGAGGAGGAGTATAGATTAAATCCTGAGAGACTGTATGATTTCTGTGTAGGAAAAGTAAACCTGGTATTTCCTTCCTGTATGAAAGAAATACTTAAACACAGGCCCATGAAATGAGCACTCTCAAACACCGTCCGGTTGGTTCCACCAATACAAGGGGCCTGGCCTGAGTAAATCTGATGCAAAAAAATCCCCAAAAGCTTAGGGTATTCACAGGACCTAGGAAGTTGAAACATTTGCTTCTAGAGATAAGCCTACACTGCCAGAACTTACATTATCTGATTCCCTAAAAGTGTGTTTCCCATGGCTGCCCTACTACCACCACCTCTGGAGAAACCTTCCCCTTTACCCTTAATTTCAGGTAAGGGTAAGAGGGGCCAATTAAGAGAAAAGGAGAGCTGCCTATCATGCCTTGTGTCACATAAAAGCAGGAAGAGTATCTGCAAGACCTGTTCTGTCTCATTCAGACTGGGAATGTGAACTTCTATCTTCTACACCTTGCATTAGAGAGTTAGGCCAGAAACCCACTGATGCCACCACCACCGGTCCCCTGGGATTCTGAAAATTCCAGCCAATGTCTCAGGCCTGAAAGCAGCAGTGTTGCACAGTGCTGCCACCAGCTACACCACAGTCATAGCAATGCCTTCCATCTCACCAGAAGTTTCTTTCTGAAAGTGACAACCCTTCCCAAAAATCCTACCAGAAATGTTCCCACCAAGATTGCCAACATCCCACCCGTGCAGGATTATACTGTTATGTGTTCTTAATTCTTCAGACTCTCAGAGTGCCTGGCTGCTATTCAGACTTACAGCAGACTAACACTATTAATACTGAGACAATCCTTGTAACAAAGTGAGATTAAGTATTTGGAGAAGACTCCTGCAGAAACATTTAACAGGCCAAGCTCCAAACTCTGCATGCTAATCTCATAAGCAGTTTTATGGGAGCACAGAAATTAAACCAGAGTTTATTTTACTTCTGTCATTTTTCCTACAGAAAAAGAATGCTCTCTAGCTTGTATTTTGCAAGTGAAATATATTTCTGGGGAAAAAAAAAGAAGAGAAAAAAGATGAGTTTTAAAACTTTCAGTTCACACGAAATGTTCTGATCTAATTTATATCCTTTCATAAGTGAAAAGAAAGCTAGTTTAGATGTTTAGAACATAGACAGCACTGTTGTTTTCTGCTTAGGAGGAAATAAGGGTCAGCAGAGGTAATGAAATGGGAAGTTGACTCAGAAAATGCAAAACCAACCAGAAATGTTTCAGAGTATTACAGTTAAATCATGCATCTCCTGGAAAACTTTTGTGCCTGTGCTTACACCCAGACAGTTGTAAAGGTGAGAACTGCTACAAGATAACTGGGGTTTATTTATTTTCTTCTTATGAAGTTGCAAAATGATTCTCTAATGATAATGTTTTTTTCTTTTTAAAAAAGAGCCAAATCATTATTGCAGTCTGTTCTATAATGAACCTTTTACAGTTTCATTCACCAAATTATCCCACCTTTTCTGAATAAACAGTTCTAAAGGTTCTGAAGCACATGGAAAGTGAAGCCATAACAGAAAGTTCTAAGTGCAGATCAATATAATTCAAGGCAATATGAAAAGGGACAGTGAGCTGGGAAAATCACCTAGGCAGCCACAGTGGAGTGTATTCCACACAATTCTTGCTGTTAACTCAGCTTTCTGCCAGCTTCTTTGTAGGAGATGACCTGTGTACACGTGTATAAATAAAAACAGGTGGGAAGTCACACAACAATGAAGAATACCTGGTGACTGAACACATCGAACCACACGTTTTGAGTTCATAAACCAGCAAAACCACTGCAATCACAGAACCTCACTGGTATGTATTTAAATGGAGGATATGAAAATGTTCTATTTTCATCTGTTGTCTAGCAAGTGTAACTTAGCTGCAGTGGTACATGTACACAGTTTCTTACCAGGTTAAAACTTCAAAAATTAACTAATTTATACATGTTTGGCAAGTTTGGAATTTGGAATTAAATCTGGAAGGCACACATACTGACAACAGGATCCCAACATTTCTAGGATTTCCCAGTTTTCCTAAAATTTAGAAACAGACAAAATAAAACTGAAGAATAAAATAATAATAAAGTGATAACAATAATAATAAGTATACACCAGCCACAGGTAACTTGTTGGTGCCAAGAGAAAGATTAATCTTCCTTCATGAAAGTAGCCTGGAAAATACCACATTAACATGTATTTCTGATACCTTAAAACACTCAAGACTTCTCTCAATCACAGTTCAGAAGAAACCAAATAATTATGAAATAAATATTGTGTTATTTCCCTCCTTATACCACATTTTCATATAAGAAATTATGGCATCAAACAGTGGATATCACAGCCCTAGCACATATTTATTTTCCTTCTTTTTTTTATATGAAGGAAACATAAAAGAATGCTCTGAAAAATCAGTCTGCAATGATATGAACTTTTCCATTTCCCATATGCACAACTTCAGTATTATTTCTGACAGTGATATGGGACTTATTTCCTTTTCGAACAGCAAAGCCTCACTCTCCAACAGGATAGATGTGTAAAGTTTTTACTACCTGTCTATAAACGTCTATGAGCTAACAGTCTACCTGCATAAATTAAAAATTATCCCCTGCCACAAACTTGATTGTAAACATCTTAATACCCTTTACCCTTTTTTTTTAAAACGTTTTTGTCCTAAACTTTAACTTAATGAACACTGAACTGCATTTTATGACAGCTGGATGATTCAGAACAGATGTTGAGCTAAAATTTCATTTGCCAAATGTCAGCTCAGAACACGTATTTAAACTTAGGAGTATCAGTAAGACAAACTACATGGTGAAAACAATGGAAAAAAATGTCAATTACATCAGTGTCTGCCAACCATTTTTCTTGCCTCCAGACAGAAATTCTGTCTGAATTGAAGATTCCAGAAAATTATGTTCAATTTTAGAAATGCTAATTGCTTGTAAGGATGAGTACTATCTCTTCTGGATATCTACATTTTCATCTTGAGCTGAATGATACATAGGCTAATCAGAAGCCTACAAATAGTGTGCTTTTGTCTTGCAGATTTTCCTCTGCCACTGAGCATTTTTTTGGACCTCTGGTTGGACAGACAGGTTTGGTGTCTGAAAATGATGCCTACTATTGCCCTCTACAACTTGTGACAGTCATAAAACACTCTGACCACTAGCCAACAAAAGCAGCAACATGTCTGTAAAAACACTTGTGACTTATCAGCTGACAAAGTGCAGCTGCTGATGACAAACCCTGTGCTTTTTTCTTGCTGTGTAACCCTCTGGGGCATACAGTGCAACTCAACACAGTCACTGAAAACCCGTATTGCACTTGGGTCATCTTCCTTTTCCTGACTGTATCTCCCACATTCTACCCAAAGTAATTTCAATCCTTCTATAGTATTTTTGAAGTATCTGGAAAGTCTTTCATTTTATCACTTCCACACTTGTAATATATTGGCACTTTTGTAATCTATTCATATAAATCAATATGCTAAAAGCATTCTGATTGCTTTTGTCAATTTTTCCCAACTCCTTTCAAATATTCAATGTCTTTCCAATAGCTGAATAATCAGCAACTGCTGCAGACCACAGACAGTTTCACAAGTCAGTCTGCCTCAGTGGAGTATGGTTTCTGGGGATTAAGCCATAACATAATCAAGTGTGTTTCTGACATTTCTTTATCTGAATTATTCAAACCAACATGCAAGGGTAGAAATACTAATATATACTACACACAGCCTACGGATCAAATAAATGAAATCAAGAGTAATGCAAACCTATTTACCAAAGTTTTGTACAAATTTCCAATCCATCTAACAGTAATCAGTAATAATATTTAATGATCCCCTCTAAAGGGTTTATGAAGTTCATTTTATACCTAGATGCCTCCTTGCTCCTATATTACCTCCAGAAATCAATACTCATGAATGTACAAATGGCACGACAAGGAAAAGCAAAAAAAGAAGCAAATGAAAAATACTAGCATATATCCTATACATTAACATTGCAAAGTGATAACAAAGGAATTGAACAGAAATAACCTCTTCATAAAAAGGTATTATGTCTAAGCCCTGTAGAGATACTGTAAGTATGTCTTTCCTGTTTAGAGGGAATAGCATTTTCAACACCATCATGCTTCTCCTAAGAACATTTCATTTAGATTACAGCCATTTCTCATCTGGTCTAGTCCACTCCTAATGTAAATTTCCTTAACTTTCAACATAACACAATTACAAACCAAAGCTCTTTTTTATACACAAGCTCTTATATTCTGGAATAGAAATATAATACCATCATTTCAGAAAAATACCTTTCCATTCTCGTTACTAATGTTTCCTTTGGCACAGGGGGAAGAAAGAAAGCAATTAAATACAATTTTTTTCTAAATTTCTCCAGTTAAAGCTAAGAGGGGGAAAAAAAAAGGGTTGAAGACAGAAGTGTTCTCAACAAGTAAAACCCTGCAAGCAGTGATGTTTCTGATGTGCTGTAAAATGTTATCTGCTGTTCTGTTCCTGGGTGCAGAGAGAGAAAGAACTGCTATAATGGTAAACAAGTTAAGAATCAGTTTATGAATGTATTTTTTTTTTAGATTTTGGGGAAGAAGTTTCTTCAAATTGTTACTTAAAACCCTCCAGCATTTTTGTTGTAGGCAAATTTTTCGACTCTCCTATCATTAAATTACACATTACAACAAACAAATAAATAAATCACGCCATCTGCCAAAGAAAAACATTGGTATAAATTAACACTTTCAACAAGTTTAAACTCAAGTTACCAAAGGGAATTGCTTTCTTTTCCCTCAGAAAGCTGAACAGAATCACAAAGTGCATTGAGGATTTCAACTGGCATTTCTGTTGCTGTTATCATGGAAGTCAAATAATTTCCCAGAAAATTCTCTCTCTATCTATGTGACTGCTTGGGCTGTAAAGTTTCCTCCTAGCACCTTCCTTAAGTAGATGGTCAACAGCAACATTAAAAATTGTGCTAAATATTTGGAAAGCATGCACAACAATAACCATTTTTGCAAAACTGTAATCATACATTCTGTTACCACATACTGGCACTGCAAGCCTGTGCAACACATGGGATGAAACACAACCCTGGTTACATGTTGTTTTCACATTGCTCAGTCTCACTGCATAACACGCAAATATCCTTTTCTGCAGCATTTTAAACATTACATGTAGACAAACCAAGAACTGCAACAACTTCTGCGCAAGAAGCAACTTGAAAATTCAATCCACAATGGCTACAGAGTCAACAGTCACTCCACTCCTCCCATTTCCAGAGAAAATTACTTTTCTTAAGCTTTTGAGGGGTAGCGCTACTGAAAGCAGGCTAAACACACACACATTCAAGACCACACCTACCATTTCATTGCACAGAACAGCTCATGAGAGCTTTCCAAGGTGAAGCACTAGGACAATGCTGTCATGCAAACAAAGTCTTTCGTGTACCACCAGGTGCTTCTTTTATATCCAACAGCAGAAACACGCAAAGCAAACTGCAATTACAACCCTCAGCGCGAGCGGGAGATAAAAGACAATGAAGAAGGTTTCACCCACCTGGGGTCTTTCTGAATGCTATCAATGGAAGGTGACCTAGCCAAGGTCCCTTCGGGTGGGATGGCTGGCCCAGATTTGCTGTATGGTGATTCAACAGAAGGACAATACTGCAGCTGTCGGTAGGGGTCTGCGTAATTGGAGGCTGGGCCGGCCGCATAGCTGGCCCTCTGGAAGGTCGCGGTTGCGTTCTGTGTGCCGTGCTGGCTGCCTGTGCGCTGTAAGGGTACGGAGTCGACACCAGGGGAAGATGGGGCTACGACAGGAAAGTAGGGACAAAGTAAAAAATTGAGGACCTGTTCACAGAAATGGTTAACCAGGTCTAGGCAGAGGAAAAAAAAAACACACACATATAAAACGAGGGTTCAAAAAGAATGAGAAAAAAAACAAACAAAAAGAAACAAGCAACATTGTCATTTTCCAAACCTTAGACGGAAATAACCATCAAACAAATTTCTAAATGACATGCCAGTTCTGGACTAGAAGACCTTAATTCCAATTAAACAGATTGGAGAGGTATTTTCACCTGGGGTTCTAACTGCACTAACACGAAATGAAGTGCAGAAGCAGCATGGGAATATTCAAGCTAAGGTTCACAACCACCACTGAGTGAGGTTTTTGCAGTCCTTACAGGGGTGGAAGTCAGTCAGATCCACCAACAGGAGGAGGATCAAAGCAGGCTCAAGAGTCCAAAATGAGACAGATGGCTCTCCAGCAGAAGAAATACCCAGCCATCCTACATTTGTAGCCCTGGTATCCATAAAGCAGGTGAAACCAGACACCTGCTACTGAGAATCACTGCATATGCTTTTCCCATCTCCTGGAAATTCACCTTAAGACTTAGGAGAGTATTATTGCTAACTCAGTCTGAAAAAGAGCTAAGCACAAGGTGACCACGTAGATGTCTTAATGCACACTAGCGGCGGCTGCGCTCATACACCACAGCTCAAGATTAATGCATTACCAGTTCTGAGCAGCTTAACCAATAGCTTTAAACTGGCTTAATGCTTTTGCGACTCAAAAATCTTATTAATCTCTCTTGTAGCCCATTATCTTTCTGTTACAGAACTGGGTACCAGTCCACTGGATTAAACATGCAGTATTTTTGAACCAAAGTCCAGTTAATGGCAAATGGATTATCACTGTAAGGGCAAGAGGACCAATACCCACATGATCTTTGGCATGGAGACAGATACAAATTAAATGCTGGCTCTGCTCAGAAGAAAATTTGGACTGTTTGAAGTGGCACATGAACTCATGGTGGTTGCCATTTCTTCCTGTCTCAAGACAACAAGAATACTTTTGCCAAAAGGAGTGGCCTGAGTCCAGGGCTGTTTTTAGCTGGGTCAAATTCATACGCTAAACTGCAGACAAAACCACATACTGAAGAGACAGGTTTTTATGACAGATTTCCCAATCATTTTTCATTGGCATGCACATTTAAAAATAAATATTTAATGCATTATACGTTCATGAAAGCGATTGTAAGCATTTTATCTCAAAGTGTCAGCAAATGAAATACAGTGAGCTTTAAATACAATTAACATGGTTTTGTATGACCTTGTAATTATCAAAATTAAAACACCTAAAATTTTAAATTTATATTGAATTTTTTTACTTACTTTAATTTTTTTTCTTTTGGTCCAAAAGTATTTAATTTTACAATAGCAAGTATCATAACTTCATTCCAAACATAAAAAAGTGGGATCACCCACTTATCTATTACCTCGTCCCTGGAAGTGCTCAAGGTCAGGTTGGATAGAGCTTGAGCAACCTGGTCTAGTTGAAAGGGTCCCTGCTCACTGCAGGGGGCTGAAACTGGATGACCCTAAAGGTCCCTTCCAACCCAAACCACTCTATGATTCTATGATCACATTTACTCACATATATAGTAACATTTTACATGTATTGTTTTGGTTTAATTACTAGTCTGTATATATATACATATACACATCCTTAAGAAATGAGTAATTAAGACACACAGACCTTCTCATAAAACTGCATCAGTTCAAATACATTAACAGTATCCCATGCACAAATCATGCTAAATTCAGTGTTAGAAAGAAAGACAAACATAACATTTTAACAGAAAATACAGAGTTCAAAACCAAAATCAGGATCCTTGTGAGAAAGAGTAATAAAACAAGTTAGAGAAAATACCAGAAATATTTTCAAGTGAAAAAGAGAAAATGTAATTGTATACTGACGTAGCATAATCTTAAGCACTGTCATTCCATAGAATATGCTAGTACCTTTTGACAAATTGTATGGGAAATTGCAAAAAACTCTACACCAATACTGCTGAAAACAAGAACTTCATCGCAATGTTTATTGCTTTGCAAAATTTCCACTGTATTTCCTTCATCTCCTTTGCAAGACAGTTCAATGAAAATCATGTTTGTTTTTAAATTATTTGAAAACTTTTCTTTGTATTTTCTCCTTTGTCTTGTTATCAAAATAGGTATTTATATAAACTGAAACTGGCTGTCATCCTAACACCTACAAGCTTATCAAGTCACTCTGATTCATTTCTCAAATAACCCTCCTAGCAGACTGCTACTTCCTTTTGAATTTTATCACTATGAACACAGAAATGCCATATTCAAAATATGAGAATGAGACAAATCTATGACTTAAACATTCACAATTGTGTTTATTTGAATTCTGTTACCCAGATCAATTAAAAGAAAAAAAGAAACCCAAACAACTACACATTAGAAAAACTTCTACATCTAACTTGACTACATCCACTGTCATTGACTGTACATGAGTTATGCTTTACCATGTAGACATGGTAAAATGCAGACATTTTTACAAAAATAAGTGTATGTAAAACTGAAGAAAAGTCATCTTCTACCAATGCACTTCTCTTGCTTAAACAAAACCCTTTGGCAGCCAAACCTACTGAGTGAACTGTGTATCTTTTAGGCTTTGGCAAACTATTGAGATCTCCCCTCTATTTAGCTATTCAAACAGCAAAACCAGAGTGATTATGTCTAATGAAACAGATTTAGAAGTTGATTTTCTCACCCAGCACAGTAAATCTTCTCTGAGCACAGGGCATCCAGAAGGCACATAGCTGGACTGAACCAGAAACATTCCCATACCAGGAACATTTGCAGATGGTCATGCAACCTTTTAACCTGTTTGTCAATTGAAGACACTTAGCCCTTTCTCTAACTTTGCATTTGACTGTCCTGTCAAATCCAAGCCAGCTACACTTTGACCAGAACCAGGTCAGTTTAGGTGAGCTGACAAGGATAGGGGGTTTACCCCAGCAAGGGAAGAGAGGAACAAAAAGGAATTGCAACAGAATGTTTCTGGAGAAATGGGCTGTCTTTCCCTCTCCCACCAGCCTGAGATCTGGCCCGGCTGAAGCAGAATCATGGTCAAGTCATGTTGTTTCCGTGGGTCGACTGTTGACCCTATTCTGCCTCTACATAAAGGTAAAATCAAAACTCAAAACCACACTGTGGAGAAGCAGGTTTAGTTTTCTGAAGTTTGAAGGTAAAGATGTCCACAAAACTGGACCTTCCTCTGGTTTTCAAAGTCCCAAAACTCACAAGGAGATCAAGATTAAAATCAAATCAGCAGAAGGACTCAATACCCTACTTATCCTGTATTTGTCTTACCTAAGTGACTACCCATGACAACACTGCTTTCAATACTGACTGCTCTCCTCACTTTTTAGGAATTTACCTGGAAATTCAGTGGATTCTGATGTCAGGTAAGTTTCTGAAGCTCTGCTTGCTCCTTTTGCACTGGTTGGCCTTCCCACAGCTCCTGCTTAGCACAGTGGCCTTGCAGAGACACAAGGAGAAGGTGACTGGGACCCAACCTCCCCTCCCAAGTAGCCCACTCCAGACACACAGGAAGGGCTTGCACAGTCCATGACCAGCAGCTGAGGCTGGCTCACACTGGAGGGAGAGCCATAGCACACACTCTGTGCTGCAGCCAGCAAAGACCCAATACAAAAAATGACATGCTCAGTTGTAGGCCAATAAATCTCTACACATTATCAATATTTAAACTTCAATGTAAAAACTGTCCTTGAAAAGGAGAATTTTAATTTTGGGTTGAGAGAAGGGTTTCATTGAGAATTTCTGAAATGAGAATTTTCCAAGTGAGCATTTCACACTGCAGATCAAGCACTACAGTCTCAGTGATCTCAGTTTGTCCCCATAACATTTAAGATCTTGCTTTAATTTGTCATGTCATTAATACCTAAAAGAGACTGTACAATCTCAGCCCCTCACTACTCCAACCAAAATCACATACCCAGTAAACAGAGTATCTGGAGTACCACACAGGCATTTAGTATGTTCTTACATATGTTTGCTGAAGAGAAAGAAAACCCCCTGTTAAATACAATGAAAACCCTCCGAAAACCTGATACATGCCCTGATTATGGTTCTCTTGATTGCAGAAACAGCATATAGAAAAGCCAGTCTTTATAATTTAAATATCACAACTTTAATATTAATGCTGAAAATTTAGGTGTATCACTAAATATGCTCATAATGTGATACTGAGAAGCTAACTTTCAGCTTTTGAATGTTCTTCTCACATCTGTGGCAGATGTTAGGAACCACTACTGTAAAAGCAAGAACGCCTTGACCTACACAGGGATACTATTGCACCACACCCGAGTATCTTAGGGAGACCAAGTTTGCAGAGGAACTGCTAAAAAGTTCAGACTTTCTAGAAGCCAAAGGATATTTTGCAAAGTAAACATAAGAAGGATCAGACATTCAGAAATTGTAAATTAATTAATGAGAATTATCTTGCTACACCTGCTTGCTGAAAATTACCTCACTGATGCTGCTGTTTGATTTGCAGGTATTACCTCGTAACATTTTCTTCTTATTATTTGATATTAGACATTCAATTCCTGTGCTAACCTTCTCCTAGTTTTTTTCATGGAGATTTCAAAATTATATTCTTTGTTTTCTCTCTTTGTTTTCTTCACTGATTTGCACTTGCAGTTGATTTATACCCTCACATGAAAGTTGAAAATTGGATCTCAGTGAGATATCTTTTCAGTGCGAAGTATGTCCACCATCCCACCATGAGTTCAAAAACTATATAAATGCAGTGCATTCTGTTGGTACCAAATCTACAGGAAGATTTATAAAGCACATCCTTTTCCCACCTAATATACCATAAAAATAACAAGTGCCTTCTCTGTCAATTATGAAAAAAATTCATCAAGCTTGGGACACACAAACACCTTAACTCAAAATGCTGAAATTAGTGTTTTAAGGCTTCTATACTGGCCTTTTTGGCATAGAAGTTTAAGAAAATAGATGTTAATCAAGCTAGTAGTGAACTGGCAATCCAAAGGAACAAGCACGAACAGTCAATTTTAATACTGCTCAAGGTGCATGGCATTACATATAAAAATAATAAATACTACAAATAATAACTTGCTTAGATGTTACTTTTAGAAGCATTTTTCCACATGGGAAGTATAAAATTTTAGAGAAATATGTGGTTGAGGGAAACTGAAAATATTTACTGAAAGAGAGGCAAAATCCTTCCCTGTAATTGGTATTAGCAACTACCTCTAATGCTGTCAAGATTTGATAAAGGCACTATCATATCCTCTGCTCAAAATACACATGCACATGCAGTTTTTTACTTCAGACATGCAAAGTGACAACAAAACAAAACAAAAAAGCAAACACTACAGGATTTCAAAATACAAGGCTTCAGTTTAGATTTAAAATATTTAGGACCTTCTGCAAATACCAAATACCACAGGAGTTCTGTGGAGACTGACATCTTTGCTATGTGACTTCTCATACTCAAACCAGAAAAAACACCATGAAAACTACTACAACTTTCCATTTCTCGTTTTCCATTTGTTCCTCCCTCACTTTTCTGTGCTCTTTATTTTGTCCTATCTAGTTTTATTTGCAATCAAAATTCTCAGCCAGGGACAAATGAAAAGGACTTTTCAGCAAATCTTCCTTTGCATCCTCATGAGATGGGCTCTTCACCAGCTAGCCAGCCTTTGATTTCAAACACATCAACCCTTTAGGGCTTCCAGGATTGTTCTGCCTAATTCTTTCTGAGGGATCCAGCTTTTTCCAGATGCTCCTATTTTGTGTCAATCAGGAGAAATACAACCACCTTCCCTCCAGTCAGCTTCTCCATGCTCAGCTCTGTGTTTTAAGTAGCTGGTCAAGGCAAACAGGTCTCCCTGCTGCACAAGTATATCTTTTAAGGAAACACAGCACAATGTACAGGGGAAATGCAAGCAAACTAAAAAAAAACTAATACAGAACAGGATGGTGCATAGCAAAAAAGGCCTCTTTTCCACCCACAAACATGTTAGTCATAATTTCCTCAAGTACTAGTTACACCTAGCTGTCACACCTACTTGTAATTAGTATGTCTACAAGCTGGTGCAAGTAGGTATTCAGTAATATTTTAATCATCAGATGTTTTCATGATATGGTGAGGAGGAAGCCTTTTTATCAAGGCAACATCCCTGTCTACCAGATACCATCACAGGAGATTTATATTTTTCTCACTTTTCCATCCCATCTTAAAAACCACAGGTGGCTGTTTAGCTGCTATGCTCCCACTGCCATGGGAAATACTCAGGGCCTCTGAATTATTTAATAGGCTCATTGCCATTGCTGGCAGCTGTTAAGTACTAATCCTAATGAAGGTCATAAACATATTCAATGCGAGTGTACACTCCAACAATCGTCTCCTTACCATTGCAATATCTATATGCCATTCTTTTGTAGAAGAATTCCTTATTTCAGAAATAGGAAAAATCACTTGTACTCTGTATATTGTGTTCAATGAATCTTTCAACACAAAAATGGACAATCTTTGAAGACTGAAGAACTGAACTCAGTGCTACTGCACTGTGTCCTTTCAGTTACATTTTCTAAGGGTGTTCTTTAGATCTAACACTAATTGTAACAGTAAGGCTGAACACTCCTTTGCTTAGAAACCGACGTTTTTTCTATAATGCGGAAAAAGTCAGTCAAAGAAAATACTGCTTCCTTGGTTTCTGAGCTATTCCTCTCTTTACATTACAGCTGTTACCTGGGCACTTTGAAGACTTTTGTCTATCTTGTTCCACTTCAGTTTGCCCACTCTCACATTGTGTCTTAGTTCCTTTCTTTTTCTCTGTTGGGGGAAGTTGTGTAACTGCCACTGCCTAACCCTCAGCATGGAAAATCATGGAATGATTTTCTTCATCACCAATTTAGACTTGGCATTTCTTTACTACTAATTATTTTACTTATGGGTTCATTAGGTGATTAGCTGGTGTCAATCTGAAATCACCTGGTACCACCAGGGTTGGCAATGGAAGAAAATGACTTTATGAATGAAGTCATCTATAAAGATTTTTGTACTTCTAAGCAAATGTTAATGCAAAAACAGGTAGATGAATTTGGTGAGCACCGATAGTGACAGAATTTGTATTTTAGAAACCTGTATTTCAATTCAACAGATATAGTGGCTGAGTGAGTTCCTGCCCAAGCTAATTTTGCAACAGTGCTTAATGAGTCTTCAGTGAAACCTGAAGTCCAAACCTCAATGCAGACTCTTCCACAGCTCGGTTTGTCACAGGCTTCACTGCTGTGCCCCATCTCACATCCCCACAACCATAACCTTCTCCAATTCTACATCCTTCACTCCAGTCATTTACCACCATGAGGTTCCAGAGTTACAGGGTGTACAACACAGTAACACAGCCTGCATCTCAAAGGCCTGTATCTCAAAAGCACATATAGTTAAAGCATAATTTTAAAATCCACATAGTCCAAGTGGACACCAGGGTTTTATGCAGATATTAGAATTTTAACTATATATTTTCATTATTTTAGATTTCCAGCTCAAGGCTGAAACTACTTCCTTGTTTACAACCAGACAGAGGAGAAGCCTCATTTTTCAAGTTATCAGTATTAAGAAATATAATGCTCCTTTCAACCTCCAGGAACTGACTGCATTTTAAATCTGCCAGATTTTAATCTCAGTAATATATGCAACTTTCATTCTCAGGTTCAGCTCCTACCATGTTTCAGTGATGCTGCTCTGCACGTAAAAAATGGTGCGTACACATAATGTGATAATCAGATGCCAACTTTGGCTGCTGAAGACGTTATTGCCAAGATCTTTTCTCAGATTTTGTCTTCTCTCTCTGAGCTCTATCCCTCAAATTTAGGAAGAACATGCAGTTTAATTCATTTTTTACATGAGCATTTAAACAGAGAAATCAACAACTGCCCTTTCAGAATTTGACATACTAAAATTCATCACAGGAATTTCCTCACTAGAGATAAAATTCAACCCTGAGCAATGGCACAATATAGGAGACATATACATCACTTTCCTCCTCTTTGCAGTAATACATGATTTCACACTCTGTGCGTGGGACAAAATGACCCAATCACAGCAAATCCACACAGACCACGCTGCTGCACATAAATGAGCTTACTGCAACTAAATTTCTCCTTTCACTCCTAAAACAACCTTCTCTTGAAATTTCTGAAGTTTCCTGTCCATCTGGCCAGCATAAAGCTGAACACACTGATGGAAGTCACAGTTAATATATAAAAAATATATATAAATAGTATGAGACAATAACAGATTAACAGACTGCACTGCATCATGCTACAGCCATCAAGCACATGGACATCTTCTCCTTCATATTTCGAGTTTTCCTTATTTAGGGCACTATAATCCTAAGCAGTCAAGTGGCTACTAAATGGTATTTCTTATAACATCCTAATAAACTTCAGCTGTTTTAATTAGTAGTTCCCACTCTGGAATAGACAGTTGTTTTGTTATTAAGGTAATCACATTTGTGTTCCAGTACCAGACTATGTGGCATGTTCACCTTAAACCTTAACCTAACTTCTGCAAATGATAGTTTAAAAGTTGTTGAATACATTTAAGTAAAAACTACTTTATTGGTATACTTGTACGCGTAAAAACTACATGTGAACTGCTGAAATTATGACAAAGGGATAGTTCTAAAAGTAGCCAGTCTTGTACTAAGAAAAAAGAGCAAGAGTACAGCCTGAGTAAAAAAAAATTAATGGGCTGGTGATTTTAAGAGTGCCTTTAAATGTAATACTGCAAAAGGAATGATCCTCTAACGAAAGATTTAGTCATCTTAAAGACATGACTGGGTAGTTACCTGAGGCACAGCAGTGTTTTCATTCAGCAAAGATTTACAAGAACGAGATTTATGAAAGGTGTTTGAATTGAATTTTTATTTCATGAATGACAACCTTGCATTTATATGCAACACTGAAGTATATAAATGAGAATGGATGTCCTGCATCACTTAAATCTAATGTGATGAATTTTAAAGAGAGACTACACCTGTACAGTAAATAGATGACAAATACACCTACAGTTTCTGGCACAAACACTGTATTTTCTCAGTAGTGGCAGATGAGATTTACAGAGTATGTACTACCCTGAGCAAGATTTTATAACCACAGCTCTCCCTCAACAGGTGGCAAAAGTCAAAGGGCGCCTGAGAAATGCTCAGACATGTTACAAGTCATTCTTCTATTTAAAAAAAGGAAAATAGAAGAATTAGAAAATATATGGAAGAAAATACAAGCCTCTGGAGGTATCCTGCTCATGGGACACAGGAAAGAAGTCATGGATACTAACCATTCTAAAAGTTTTCTATTCTGAGTGGTAAAATCTTTTCTGTATTCATATGGGTGTAATTCCCTATGGAACCCAATCATGGGCTCAGTATTTTGAAACTATAACTATTTTATTTGGAGAAATGCTTCTGCACTATAAGGGGGGGTATTGCTTTCAGATTACACAGGTGATTCTGTAGGGTTTTAACCTCTGGCCTCTCCCTCTCCATTGCTGTCCACAGGATACTGCTGAAGTTGAAAACAATACATTTTGTTATTCCCGTGTCAAATTTTTAATAGGAAGGAAATAAAATAGAAAATTCTTTCTCACAGAAGAAAAAAAAATCACCTAAAACATACATGCAAGACTGTAACACAGATAGGACTATACAAGCGAACCTGGATCTGACAAATGAAATGAGATTATGACTTTGTATTGCTTTGAGGTGATTTGTTATTCTTTATGCAGATTACTAAGGTATTTTCTGCTCAATTTACTTTGTACTGAAGATTTGTTCCCTGCTTGCTTTCTATAATTCTCTCTCCCAAAACAATGTTATCAAGTGGATGTCAGTTAGGAGTACAGGTCTATTATCACAACATTACCAAACTGAAAGAGATGCAGTCGTAGGAGTAATTCTTCTTTTTAATTTCTCTGAAAACATTATGTCCTATAGCCAGAACTCCATGCTGTGTGATTTATCAGCATGATCCTCAATTAATCTACAGCTGTGCCATCACAGCACATCCATGTACAGCAGCTTATGACACAACAAAACAACTTGTCCCCCAGCCAGAAAAAAAGCCACCATTTAAGCAGAAAGAAGCAATATTTGGTATTTACGGTCTAACTCTTTTAGATCAGGAAGAATGAAAAATTAAATACAGATTTGAGAAGCAGCATAAAGGACAAAGGGTTTAATCTAAATGGAGCAAGTGAAAGATGATATTTCTGTTGCTCTCCTTTTCCCCTGAACCCAGTTTTAGAGACAAATAAAGAAAAATGTATATTTGAAACCAAAGTTCCCTTTTTCTTTTAATTCGAGTATTTGTAATACAGGAAAGAACATGTAACAGGTAACTTTTTCATTAACAGCTAGATGCCATTCTGAAATTAATTACTATACCAATGTACTCACTGGTGCCCCCTGTAAGAACCTGACAATATCTAAGTGCTTGTATACACGATATTTTTCTCCTCTAAGCCCCTTTAGATTCCTTTCACTCATTAATCTGAAGTCTATGGAATTAGAAGTGATACATCTGGTTAACTAAATTCCAGTTCCCTGATGAAAAGCAATACTTAACCTGAGAAAGAATAACTGTCCATTTACTGGGATATAAAGTGCCTTTGGAAACTGCCACTGGTGATATGCAAGGATCAGAATTCTGATTCCCAAAGCTGAAGTTATGTTTGCACACCTTACAGGTGCAGAAAACTGAACTAAGCCGTCTGTATGTGATTCATCATGACATTAAAATTGCAGTCCCTCAATGTCATTTTACATAGTCTCATTTTATTTCATGCTGTGTTAATTTTCTAGATTTTCTGCAGCATGTTTAAATCATAAGACAGCTTCCCTGATTTGAAACAGCTAATAACAAGTTACCAAGGGACCATCAAAAAGATATATCTCCAAGTAAAGCTAAAAAACCCCCTTGTATTTGTTTCAGATATCATCTGAGTGTTGAGTGTCAAATGCAAGGTGCAGAAAACCTGTGGTGTCAATACAGGTTGGGGGATGAAAGGATTGAGAGCAGCCCTGCCCAGAAGGACCTGGGGGTGCATGAGAGGTTGGACATGACCCAGCCATGAGCACTCACAGCCCAGAAACCAAACGTGTCCTGGGCTGCATCCAAAGCAGCATGGGCAGACAGCAGGGGAGGGAGGGAATTCTCCCCATCTACGCTGCTCTGGTGACACCCCACCTGCAGTGCTGCAGCCAGCTCAGCACAAGAAAGACACAGACATGTTAGAGCTGGTCCAGAGGGGGGCCACAGAGATGGTCAGAGGGCTGGAGTGCGGAAGGCTGAGGGAGTTGTGGTTGTTCAGCCTGGAAAAGAGAAAGCTTCAGGGACACTTGAAAGGGTACCTGAAGAGGGCCTGAAAAAAATCTGGGGAGGGAACTTTTGGCAGGGCTGTTGCAATAGGACAAGAGGCAATGGTTTTAAACAGAGGCTAGAAGGAAGGAAGACCTTTTTTTACAATGAAAGTTGTAAGGAGCAACTGGAACAGGCTGGCCAGAGGCAGGTGGTAGATGGCCCATCCCTGGAGACACTCAAGGTCAGGTTGGACAGGGCTCTGCAGGGCTCTGGTTGAAGAAGTTCCTGCCTACTGCAGAAGGTTTGGATTACAGGGTCTTTGGAGGCCTCTTTGCAACCCCATCTATTCTATGACTCTATCATTCTGTTTTGAACTATTTCATAACCATTAAAGAAACCCAACAAATTTCAAAGGTCAAAATATTAAGGTTTAAAACCTTAAAAATGGTTCAGAACAGTTTATCTGTAAAAGCATACAGAAAACCACAATCCATTTGTGATAAAACATAACTCCAATAAAGTAGCTTAACTGTTCTTGAAAGAAGAGTAAATCACTCTAAAGAAATCAGACATCTAAATTTTTCATATGTAAAATTTTCGAGTATTTGAAAATTATTTCACAATATGTAAAAGATACGCATTCAAATAATGACTTCCAAAAATTTCAAAGATATTCACTACTTTATTACATACCAAGACAAATATTTATGGTCTTGTGAAGATGATGTACTTTGGCTCATTCCACACATCCTTTGTAGCCTCATTCTCCTTTTGTACAGGACAACAAAGGAGGTAAGAGACATGACAAAATGTTGAGAACCAAAGAAAGGCTAAGCTGGACCAGCATAAAAAACATGCAGCAAATGAAGCCCTTGGGTATTTCAAAGCAGCATTAAGAAGCCCATGCAACACCCTTCTCCATCCTTGCTGTAAAAATCTGTTAAAAAAATTCTTTGGACCTACTCAGCAATTACTGTTCCCACAGACCTCTGGCTCCCTTGCTGGCAAGGCAGGGCCATCAGGCAGCAGAGCACCACTCCCTCCCAGGACAGGGCAAGGTCTCTGCCCCACCAGGCCAGCTGCAGAGGGAGGGCAGGGCGGAAGCAAGGAGATGGTGGCCAGTGCAGCTTTCCAGAAGCCACTCCACAATGCCAGACTTCCGTCTACCAGGTCAGTGAGATGGAAGTTTGAAGTGGTCAGGCCTTTCATAGCGGGAGGGAGCCCCCAGGGAGCAGGGGCAAATGACACATGAACCTGGCTCAGAGAACCTGGATTGCCCCACTTCACTTGTGCAAAGGAAATGAGAAGAGGAGGAGGTCAGAGCTATTTGAACACCCTCAAGAACCAAAACTAGCAATGTCTCCTCCCTGCAAAAAAACCAAACTCAAACAAAGAGTACAATTCATTTTGGATGGGCTGTTCCTGCCTGGGGCAGCAGAAAAATGGGCATTTGGCTTCTCTCTCCTACTTGTTTAGGTCATGAATAGAGACATGATCCTCACCACAGACACCTCACCAGACAGAACAAAGAGGCAGCTCAGTCATGTTGTGGGAAAGCCATCGTCCCAGTGACTATAGAAGGACTGGGTTTTCTTGTACACCTCCTCCTTGGACACTGCTTAAACTCCAGGACAGCAAAAGCCCAGGCCAAGCACAGCAGGCATGAAGCAGCAAATGCTGCCACTGCCACCTGACTCCTCTTCCCATCCCTCCAGCAGCATCTAGTCCATGAAGAAAGACTGGACTCCAGAAACAAACACTGCTTCTACCCTACTAAAGTAAAACACACTTTTACAGGAGAAATACAACATTAGTACAAGCAGCACTTGAGATAAAATCCCTTGGTGCAGACACTTTCTTCAGCAAATGAAGTACGAGGCAGGAGTGGGATGGAAAGCAGAGAAGAGGACAAGAACATCTGTCCAGATACACAATGGCAATTCTCACCATTGGCAGTTTTTCCTGAGCCGTATCACAGGACAATGAAATATTGTGTTTACCCTGCCACTGGCAAATGGCCAGGAGCAGCAGATAACTCTTTCCTTTGAAAAGCAGCTGTCTTGGCTGTTAACTGCTCTCCAGTCAGCATTCCTCCTCCACCAGAAACCCAGCTTGCCAACAGACATATTTCTGCTTTGCACCTGCCATCACAAATTCCAAAGGCCTCTTCTCTTGGATCAGTACTCTGTGCCATGATGCCCAGGAAGTGGTGCAGCCTGTGGCAGCACAGCTTTTGGGAACAGACTTCTTCAGAGGTGCTGGTGTACTGGTGGAAGCACTCAAGCATCAGTGGAAGGAATCTCAGGGATATGGACCTAGCCTCATGGAATGGAGGCCATCAGAGAAGCCTGAGGGCAGCCTGCCAGCTGCCTGCACACACAGGGACATCGGGCAGCTCTGAGGGTAGCAGGAAGTGCTGCAGTGTGCACCTGCCACAAACAGGTTCCCCAATAGGTAACCCATTGCAAGGGCATGCCTGATGAGCCCTGCAGATCCCACCCTAAGTGACTCTTCAGGGACAATACAAACTTTTACTGCTTTAGCCTTCTACTATCCATCCTCCTTTGAATAAATACTTCTTTTCAGGGTTCTCTTTAATTTCATCAGATCAATCACAGACTCCTCATTCTCCTAATGCTCTCAGAACAGTCTTTGCAGTACCTTGCATTCCCTGTCTCCATCAAGGAGGCAGCTCAGTTCTGTGCACCCAGCACTCCAACAAGCAGCAAGTGGTCGTGGAACCACATGAAACTGCTGGATTTTGAAGTCCATTCAACTACGACTGAAGTGTGTCACAACACCCTCCCCATGGTGACCTTCTAGGGACTGAGACAGACCATTCTTAGGTTGTGCATCCCAAGATCATCCCTAAGCTTTCACCCAGGCTGCCAGGGCTGTCCTGATGCCAGCGAGATGCATGTACCCTTCACAGAGGACAGGCTCACTCCTCCAGTGCATCCTTGTCACTTTTGTAAGGTTGGGGTCAAAAGTATTTGCCTGCAGCCCCTGAAACTAGTGAGTGCTCTTAAAGCATGGTTTAAGAAGGATCTCTGCAGGTTTAAAAATCTAAATGCTCACAGTTTACCAGCAGCACCAGTGCTCTTACACAGCAACACTTACTTCACCTGATAAAGTTGCTCTTTGTAGAGTTCAGAACAAGCACAGCTCTCCCATTTCTCATCCCTCCCTCCCAGACCACTGAGGGATAGTACTCTTTCAAAGCTTTTACAAACTTTATCTGGAAATTACATCCTTTTTACAGAAGGGGGCTCATCCGTTTCTCTGAGGGACCACAACAGAAGCATGAGCTTCCAGACAGTGATGCCAGCCTCTGGAGGGTAATGACAACTGTTCACACAGACCCCACAGCTGACAAAGCTGTGCTCCTGAGCTCAGCACTGACAGCCCACTACCAGAACAGTGAAGATTCTTTGTCTTCAAGGCAGCTACAGAAATCCCAGGCTTGCAAAATAGTGTGATTTTGTGTTTTGCCTGGTTTCATGTTTGACGTGGATTAAATGTCAATAACTATAGACTAATCCTCTAGTTCAAAATTCTAATTCTGCAAATAAGCAAACAATCATTGTCCATGTGCCACTCTGTCTGAAAGGCAACCCTTCCTCCCTCTTAATTAACAGCCCTCTTCAAATTCCACCAGTGTTCATGTAAACATCCATCAAAAAAGCTTATCTCTCCTATATGAATAATTCAAAACCTTTAGGTTTATGAGGAAAATCAGTAACGAACCTGCCTGAACAAAAATTATTAGTGTTATTTAGTTGAGTTACAAATACAAGCTATAAGTTGCTATTCAGTAAATAAATTAATTTGCTTTTTGTATTGTGTCTGAGTGCTCCCTCCAAGCACATCCTTTGAGGGTTCCCATTTCAAAAGGAAAATTTCACACTTATTGCTTTTAGTGCAAAAGTCTGGGCTGGTACTTTTTATACGAGAGGAGGCATTACCCTTTGAAGAGAAAAAGGGATTGTTAAGTAAAAGCTTAACAACCAAGAGAGCTTTTACAGTTACTGCTGTCAAATTTGAAACATTATTTTTAGCTTAGACAGCATGACAGTAACACACCCAGTTATAATTTACACCACAGGTACAGGCTGGCTGGAGAATGGAACAAGACTAGACCTGGGGAGACAGACCTGGGAGAGTCTGTGGATGAAAAGCTCAACACGACCTGGCAATTTGTGCTTGCAGTCTAAAAATCCAACCGTGTCCTGGGCTGCATCCAAAGCACCATGGCCAGGAGGGCCAGGGAGGGGATGCTGCCCCTCTCCTCTGGTGAGACCCCATCTGCAGTGCTGCATCAGCTCTGGGGTCCTCTGCACAGGAAGGACAGGGAACTACTGGAGCAAGTCCAGAGGAGGCCACCAAGATGCTCAGAGGGCTGGAGCACCTCTCCTGGAAGACAGGCTGAGAGAGTTGTGGCTGTTCAGCCTGGAGAAGAGAAGGCTCCAGGAGGACCTTAGAGCCCCCTTGAGTACCTGAAGAGGCCCTAAAAGAGCTGGAGAGTGACTTTTCACAAGAGCACTAAGTGATAGGACAAGGGGGAACAGAGTTAAACTAAAGGAGGATAGGTTTAGATGAGATACGAGGAAGAAATTCTTTATGGTCTGGAACAGGTTGCCCACAGCTTCTGTGGACTCCCCATCCCTGAAAATCCTCAGGATTAGGCTGGATGGGGCTCTGAGCAACCTGGTCTAGTGAAAGGTTTCCTGCCAGTGACAGGGAGGACAGAATGTGATGATCTTTTAAGGTCCCTTTCTACACAAACCATTCAGTGATTCTATGAAGAATTCGTCATCTGCAAAGGTATTAGGGGAGATGTTCAGACATGTTTTGTACCTTCTGCAGTATGTAGTGCAGAACTATCACCATGCATTTCATTCTCAAGTGAAACACAAAGAAAATACTAAAGTTAAGTATTTTACCAAAACATCATCCAAAAAAACAATGAGTATAAAGAAAAACTTAATTTAGTTCACCCCAAAGAGAAATTTTAGCTTATTGTATTTTGCTTACTGAATGTTCATTCACCTAGAAGACGAAAAACTCTTGAGAGGGCTTTATCCTCAGTTGTGTAAACATTCTTGAATGCAATATGTATTTAAGGGGTCATAAAATAGAAAGAGGTGATGTCTATAGTAAGTAACCATTCTTGGTTACTTTTCCAAAGTAAGTGAAATTTTCAAATTCAGGAATAATGTTTTTTAAAAGCAAACAAACAAACCAAATAAAAATCCCCTCAAACTCCACAAAGTACAACAAAACTAAAAAAAAAAAAGGCAAACCAAAACCAACCAAAAAGAAACCCCACTAAAAAAATAAAATTAAATGGCTTGCAAGTATAACTAACTTATTTTTTATTTCCACTGGGCAGTGTCAGCTGCAGAGAAAAAAAATCCTTTGGAAAACATCTTTAAGTTTGTCTTCCCTTTTCTTTCTGTCAGATGTGGAAAAGCATGCATCATCTTCATGATTAATGCTATTTTTGTCATACACAAAGGGTGTGAACTATGGTGTACGAAGGAGCACTCTGAAGTCTTAAAGCTCCCCACTCTGCCATGACTCAAGCACTTGGAATTTACAGGCCATGAATCCTTGGCACGTATCTTCATGGAGTACACAGTAATCTACATCCCCCAATATCTTACACCAAATAGCAATCTAGTCCTAAAATAAAAAAAAAAAAAAAAAAAAAAAAAAGAAAAATCAACACTTAAGAAAAACCAATCAAGGAAAAAAAATATGTTCAAACTTGAACTCCTTTCCCTCCCCTCTGTTAATTTGAAATAAATTGTATAGTCTCCATCAGAAAGGATATGTTCCTATTGGTATTTGTGCTAGAGGCAGGAGTCTGAGAACTGATCCAATCCAGCTCAAAATTCCCTCTGAGCACAGACAGCTCTTCAGCCTGGCTGTGTGAAAAGCTGACAGCTACCAACAAAGCAACGGAGTGATTGGACTGGCACACATCCATCTGCTCTCATTTCCCTTGACCCTGATGATAGGAGTGCAGGGTGGAAGGCATGGGAGGATCAACCCAACACAAAGCTGTGTTGGGTCTGGACTGATGGGGTCTTTCTTCAGAGTGAGCCTGCAGCAACGTTCAAATCCACATCTCAAGAGGCAAACAAAACTCACCTTCACAGGGCAGGTTTCTGTTACCCATATGACTGTGGGTTTGTTTTTTTCTCTTTCCTTTTGAAAACCCATCTCCATGTGTAACCAACTACCATCCTGTGTCCCAATTTAATTCACTGAACTTGTTATCTGTGTTGACTAGGTTTCCTTCCTTACTGAGGTGCTGTGAACACTACAGTCACAAGACAGCCTGCTACTTCAGCACAGACAACCAAAGGGATATTTTGCAAGCGAAACAAGAAACCCTCTTCAGGGCATGTCTGGGAAAGAGCACCATATAGGCACTATGAGGCAGCCACAGGAGGAACAGAAGGCTCAAAGTTCAATAGAAACAGTAGTTTCAATCACTACCACTGCCTCCACAACTCACTGATGTAAACAGAGATTTTTCTCCCTTTCATGCAAAGAATAGTAATTTTTCCTCATATCCATGTGTGACTCTATACAAAACATGAGACCGTGACAATTTCTTTAACAGGAGGGAAACGGTGCAATGGTGCTCTTTAAAAAAGCATAAAGCTGTTACAGGTATTTTACTAGATAATTCTCTGGCTAAGTTTCCTTTTTAAGATTTCATCTTCTACTCTGAACACCCAAACTTGCGTAAGGCAGTAGGACATGCAAAAACTGCCAGCTTTTCCCTTGGAGAAATGGGTTTTTAAAGAAGTTTAAAAAAAAAGTTTTAAAAGAAAGTGAAATATCTTGCTCTGAAAAGTGCACTTAACTTTTCCTTGATGAAAATAGGAGTGATCTGAAAATGGACATAATCTTCCCTCTTTGATCAACACAGCAAAGATGGAACACCAGAAATACTTACAATTCCTAAGGCAAGTTTCTTCTACATCTGCTTTAGGCTATTTTGGCTGTAGCATTTATATACTCTAATTATTTTGTGCATTAAATACCATAAATATCCCTGTTGATTTTTGATCTATTTGTGGGTTCCAACATACAGCTGTATTTCATTTGGTTGAGAGGACATTCTGCAAGTAGGACTTATACACCAATGCATTTCAGGGACAATCATTATTATTTATGGATAAACCAGTGATGCTACAGCTTTTCCCTATGTTATCATTCAATTTTATGTCTGCGTACCTACACCAAAGCATACCTCTGTGGGACAGAGGAAGAAAATTTACTTATGATTTACTTTGAAAGCAAGTGAACAGTCACTTAGCTTTATGTGGCAGGAACTTTGCAGTCCATTTGCAACATAAAAAATACCTTCGTAAGCAAAAAAACCCTAGCAATTTCTTCAGAGACAACAGATCTTTCTCCAAGACAATACACTAGATTAACAGAAGTATTTTCTCTCTCTTTATGAGTAAGCTCCCTCCCCAAATTAGCTTAACCTACTTAACATGTAGCACAACATTAAGTATTTCTCCCTTTTGTGCACGTATCGGGGGTTCTCTTGGTAGCTGTAATCTGCAAAAGGTATTTTATTTGACTGGCATGCACAGAATACATTTGGTTAAGCACATCAGGAAGAGAAGAAGAGTTAGTAGCAGAGAGTAAGTTACATATCTCATAGAAAGACAATCATGCAGGTTACATCCACCTACCTGTACTAGTGCGATATGTGCCTGTGTGTGCTGGTTGCAGAGGGTCCCCCTGACTCTGGCTGAGACTCCTCATAGGGGGCTTCTGATAAACTCTGTCTTCGTAAATAGGATCTATGTGGTGCTCTGGAGACTGCAGTGCCCTTAACTCCGAGCCAAGGTGGCTGTGCTGGCTGCTGTAAGATGCCCGAGACCCAGCTGCAAATAGATTTATAAGAGATGCTTAAGAGGGAGAAAACGAGACAAATACGGGATCTGACTGTTAAAATTTTACTTGAAAGTAGCATTTAAACACAAAAAAAATCCCTAAACAAAGCTAAGTTGTAAGTGTTTTCAACATGCAAAGAGAAACAGCAAACAAGGGCAGCTACAACTCCACTTAAACCCTTTAGATGCATCATTCAGCTGCCTGCATCTACACAAAAATCCCATTTCTTCCAAGGAAACTACATATTTTGGTGAGATAGATATCATGTTTATCATCTCTTCTTAAACAGAGACCAAAGAACCCACCATCTCCTCTTAAAAAAAAAGAAGAAAAACCCCAACTCTCCCCCCTCCAAAAATGAAAAAAATCCCCAAACCAAACTAAATCCAAACAAATCCCCCACCCCCTCATAAAAAAAAACCCCAAACAAACAAAAACAAACAAACAAGAAAAGGCAAAAGCTGTTCAACCCAGGAATGTCCTCAACTAAACGGGTCCAGGACTGGTGGAGTTAGGAGGGTTGGGGAGAAAAAAGCTGCAGCAGTCAGAATGAGTTTCACATGTTATGCCCATATCTGAAGATCTACAAATAAAATAAGCTGGAGTTGATGAATGGATATAGATTTACATGAAGGCTGATCTTTCAAATGCTTCTCAAAATTTCAAGAGAATGTTTGTGCCTTACCAACATTTTGTCTTCAACACTTTGAAAAAAAAAATCAAGTTGCTAAGACTTTTTACAACTTAAACATCCTCTGAGAATGAATAAATTAAATACACCTCCTGAAAAAACCATTTTAAGGATACAGCTTATTTTTTTTGGTAAATAACAAGATCAAATGCGATTTTATTAAAACAACTTCTTATTCTACTATTAAGAACAGATTATATTAGAACATTTCAAAAAGAGACTTGTATATTTCCAGCTGTGATTGAAGTTGTCACTTCAATTCTTTTGCCACTCAGGTACTTCAGCTCTGTGGTCTGTTATCAAGACTGGCAAGAAGAGTCATGGGAATGCTGTACAAACATTGCACATTTTGAAGGTAAGAATAAAGTAAAGTAGGCAATAAGTATGCAAGTGACACTTTGCAAATGTCAGATCTATACCACAAAGTGGTAGGATGCTACTGAAGTGTTTAGAAAAGCAATCAAAGATACAACTATTCTGGCCCTTTCTGCTAGCCCTGTGAGGTTGAAATCCTGGATATAGGTGAAGTTCCACTGGCTGAGCTTGTACTGCTCAGGCCATGGGTGTAGCTATTCCTGCTGAAAGCATCTGCCACAATAATTGTGTTTGCAGAGGTTTTGTTGCATAAACAGACACTAAATACTTTTAAAATGCAAAGCACAGATATAAAGTAAGATGAGATAGCAACACAGGATGGAAATGAGAAATATACACTGACACAACATTACTTAAACTTTAATACAAATTGTCTGGAGAAAAGAATAATTTATTCTGTTTCCTTCTTCTAATCAGCTTGTGCCACATGTGTTTTCTTCTGAATTTTTCAACTTTTGTGCATGTTTTTAGTGGAATGCCCTATTTGCATATTTTTCCCATCAAACGTATTTCAGTCTGAATTGCCATTAGCACACTGCTGAAAGTAATTCTGTTGCTCCCCTTACTAGAAAGTCTGCCAAGAATCCCAAATATTTTATCTATAACTACAGGAATTATCCAGAAAGTTGATATTACTATTACAGAATTAAATTCTTCATGGTCTACATTTTCAAAGTGCTCTTTAGTCTCGCACCCTTGAGACTGATTTTCAGAACAGCTGAACTGCTCCCACTAAGGTCTAGTATCCTTCAGAGTGGCCTGAAAAACAGCCTGTTGTGATTATGTACAAATTTCAATGCATATTTGGCTCAATCTCCATCAGAGAAAAAAATACAAAAAAACTGAGGAGAACATTTCAGACATTTAACAGTGTATCAACAAATCAGACTTGCTACAGGATAAAGAATTACAGCCCCATTCTAGAAGCATTACAATCTTTTGTCCGCACACAAGTTAACAGTGGTTTTTGAACAACAGATTTTCTTCCTAACTCAGCTTGCTGTAAGCCAAAAGATTTTTCCCATTGAACTCAGTAGCAGCACAATCCAGATATAAGCATATTTCCAAAGTGTAATGGTAATCTTCTGGTGTGGTGGCGTAATTAAATCTCCTTCATACTCTACCAATACTTCTGACTTACAAGTGCTGATACTAGCCTAAATAGAAGCTTAATATTAATTTATTATGCTAATATTGAACAGAGATTGATTTGCAAATTATACATGTAATTAAGACTTTAACACTACTGTACTAAACAGTAAGCACATGTATAACCAGAGAAACTTCTTGACCAAAACCTTTAACCAACCTGATTTGACTGAAAACAGTTTAGTGGCAATCTAAAAACAACTTCAAAGCATCTGAGTAACAATATCATGACTGAACATCCCCCCCAAGAAGGTCAAGAGTTAAAACCCTATCAGGGAGTAACTGCCACTATCCCCCTAACACTTCAAGAAAATGAAGATTTCAACAGGTACCTAAAATATTTTCATTTTAGAAACTAAACTACTCTCAAATCTCCGAAATTAAGGCCATTTTAAAATCATGTCTCTTAAACACCTTAAGTGTTACGCAAAAATTATACTTTTCTATACGCAATTTTACTACACTATTTCCAAATTATCAGGTATCAATAATTAAAAATAAAATACTACTACCCTTTAAGGTTCTTAAATCTAGCTAAAAAGACAATAAATCAGAAAATTTAAAAAGAAATGTAACACTATCATACTTTTTAATGTTTCTATTAAGATGGTATTTAAAAAACTGTAACAGCAAGTTGATTTAAGTTAAAATTTCCTTTCAGTTGCTCCTAGAAATTTTTCTATGTATTAATTTATTCAAGTCTCAACTAAGGTGCAACAGTTTTTTTATTACATATTTTATTTAAATATTAAAATCAACTAAGTAGTAGCTTTTATACCAAGAGTTATATCTCGGAAAGGTCATACACATAACTTGGGGATTTCAAGACAACTGAATCCCACCTCATCTACACATTCAACCCTCCACCATATTCCGCTGCTTTGGAAGGCACTGGAGAGACAGTTGAGATAACTTATCAAAATAAAGACCATGAACTCAAAGAACTGATGTCACTGAGGAGAGGTGTAATGGGTCTCCTGCCTGTATCCCAGGTTAGCAGCCAACAGCTACAACCCTTCCTATTCAAAGCTGCAAGCTGATCTGTACCACTGCCTTCAAAAACTCTTGCATTAAAGCAGCTTGAAGCTCGCAGAGGCTGGAAAAGCAGCCAGGTCAGAATGGAAAAGCAGCAACCAATACACTACTGAGAAGCAATAGAAGATAAGATCAGCAAGGCCCACAAACAGTCTCGCATTAGGGAAGCTCAGCACCATCAAAAGCAGTTTCTCTAAACGTAGAGGCATCATGAATGCATGGCTCCCCCAGACTGCACTGGCCAAAGCTTCCTATACAGCTGCCAGCCCTTCACCCCACTAACAGCCCTGCACCTCTCTGGGCTGCCTGAAATCAAAGCAGTGATGCGCATCTTTCTCCTACATATGCTGAAAATGGACTCAAGCCCTACTCCCTGGCCAGCCTGCCCTGACAGCAATGCTGTTTTTATTTCAGAGACATAATCAGGCATCAAGCCCATTCACAGACAGGTCTATGCTCAAGTTCAAAGAAAACTCATTATTAAACTTTCAGTCCTGATAGTTGTTATTTATAGATGATGTATCCAGCACCAGAGCATAGCCAGAACTCTCATGATCATGGTGGTCAAAAAGTGTGGTAGTAGATTAATAAAAAAAAGCCCAAACAAACCAAAGCAACCCAAAACCACTGAGAAGAACTAAACCATTATTTAGGGGTTCAAGAAATCATCCATTAATCACTTATTCCAACAGTCCAATCTTGTTTGACAAGACTGAGAAATTATTTGATTGCAATGCCACAGATGCATCACAGCAGAAGGTATATAGAAGACCATATAGCTCTAAAATAGCTGTGAGAGGCACCAAATTAAGAAAAAAAAAAAAGAAATATATTTTTTTAGAACAGAAACTGATTAACTATATGAACAAAAGCATATAGTAAGGAGAGTATTCTCTGGCTTCTGAATCCTCCAAGACTGAAACCTGAAAGCAAGTGGAACATCCCATCTTCTGCATCACTGTGGAGCTTTTACAAGTCATCTGTGGCAAGATTCCACTGGGGTATCACATGAGCCCCCAGTCAGGTGAACTGGATTAGGGCAACAAGGATAACCTAGAACTGTCCAGATGAAAACACATATTCCTACATGTGGTATTTCCTCTCTTCCCACATTCAAGAGGGGCAATATGAAAAGTGCAGTCCTACCAAATTGGATCAAAAAGTGGACCTCCACTCTTCATACTTGAAAGATGCCCATCCTACTAGCTAAATTTTTCTACGTTAGTTTGATACATTCCTCTGCAGCATAGGGAAATAGTTGTTTCCTAGGAAATGCTCTTTTTTGACGAAGTCTCACTTCCCACAGGAAGATAAATACTGTAATCAGACAAGTGTAACATGAGAGATATACACTAAATAATCCCTAACTGCTCTTCATAGCTGGTGCAGCCTGTCAAGAAAAGAAATACAACAGACACATTTGAATGACACTGCTGATCTGACAGTTTAGGTCAATAAAGTAAACCAATATATTGGCATTTGTCATTGCAAGAAACTAAACACATTAAAATTACTGAAATTACTGGATCACAGGCACTGCGTATTGTCTAATAAATCTTGGACAGTTTTTATTTGTCCCTCTTTGGAAAGGCTTTATAACCTATCATCCTGCCTTGCTACACCTTTACAAAGAAGCCCTACAAAGTCTTGATACTCTCTCAATATTTCTAATAGCAAGAGCATACCATACTGTCCTCCTGTCCAGGATTTAAGAGCTCCTTGGAAATACAAAACATGCAAGTCATAATCTCAATGTTAAAAAACTCATTCAGATTTGACCAGGTATACCATTCAGCCCTCATTCAGAAATCCTTGATCATTAAATACATTGATCAAGAGTGCTGTTAAAGAATTTCCTTATGTATATGATGGAGGAACATCATTAGTGACACATGAGCTGAAGATCAACAACCATTGTATTACCCCTTATCAGTTAGATGTTAACAACTTAATTAAATTAATTAAACTTTGTTGCAACCCCACACCTTTCAACACACAGCAGACCTCTGGCTACTTGAGGCTCTAAGCACCAAAATCAGACTGAACACACTACAACACTTTGCACTTAGAAGACACTTTTTTCTGACAAGGAAGATTAAAGATCTACAGCTGACTGGATCAATTTTTAACTTTAAATATAATGACAACGTTGCTTACACTACAAGTTTAAAAAAAACCCAAGAAACTAATAACAACCAACCCCAGACTATGGTAAAATTGCAATAAGTCCATCATTGAGATAAGAGCCTGCAGGCACAAAATCTGAAAGAGAATCATAAGAATTTTGTGGCTCTGATTTATTGCATGTTTTTCAGAAGACTGAAAGAACTTTTTTATTTAAATAGTACATCATGGCTGAAAACCCTTTTTGATGTAACTTTCTCTTAGATGCTTGTCCTGAAATGCTACTATTAAATAAATAGTAGCATAATAATAATAATGCTACTTATTAAATAAATATATATATACAGTAGATCAGGTCATAGCTTCACTGCAATTCTGAAAACATAACATGTGAGAAAGAGCATATGAACAGTGGGATTTTTGCTCTGAACTCATATGTTATGAAACCTGTTTTACAGACACTAACCTATTTTAATTTACATAGCAAAAGAAATTGATGTGAACACAAGTGCAGAATTAGAAGTGAACAGGAGGAGAAGTGGAGTCAAACATTCACAGCTCAAGTTTTGACACTGACTCTGTTTTGTGCCAGAAATTTAAGCAGAAACATCTCCAAAACGCCTGCCTGAATGTATGCATCTTGAAGTCGTAACATCGAAAAAGTAAAGTATGATCTACAAGTAATATGATTATAAATAAAACTAATAGAACTCAGATAAGGAAAATGTAGCAGCACTGTATGATGAAAATTACTGTACCAAAGAGAAGAAAACCCTTCTAACCTGACTACTGAAAGTGAATACAAACTGTTAAGACATGACAGATGGTTAAATTAACCAGTAAGACATGACAGGCCATATGGCAGCTCCAGCTAATGCACACCTTGGTACATCAGCTTGGGCCCCTAGCACACCAAAGACCTGCAGTCACTAAAATCAGAACACAGTCTCCAGTGAATTCTTTTTAACTGGGTTTAGGGCTTTTTTAAACACAGGATTCTCACCTATTTAGATTTTACATACACACAAACGTTTCAATTTTTTCTTTCCTGAAATACTAGAATGAAAGATTAACTAATATAAGCTCAGAACTGAAACTCATTTCTGTTTTTACACTTTTTTCATTCTCACTACATCATTCTCTCTCTGACTCAGGACTATTTGTACAGATACAGAAAGAAATACGGCCCTCAGTGAATTGACTAATTACCCATGACATCTTTCAACTGATATCAAACTCTGGATGCCTGAAAAAAGCCCTACAGATATACTACTCTGGCATCCTCAGCCCACACGATAGGAGCTCACCACCAAACAAAAAGTCTGGCCCAATATTCAAGTCCCCAGAACTAAAAGAGGAGCCTTGCCTCACCTGTCAGTATCTTAGATTGCTTTTCCCCAGGTTTTCTCCTTTAAGGATTGAAGTGTAATACGATGCACAGTCTGGAGTGTTTCTTGCAAACTCTCACTGCACTGTCAAAGCTATTAGCAGTGTCACCGTCAGGATACTGCCACATTCAGCTCACACTGTGGAATTTCCCAGACATAATTTGTCCATTAACCAGATTAAGTATCTTAGAAAAGTCTCCTCAAAACAGATTGGCTTTGGCTGATTAAGGAACACCACAAAACCAACATCTGAACTAAGGCCAGCAGTTTTCACATTAGTGCTAAAAATAGAGAAAGGAAGGCGGCAAAAAAGGGATTACACTTTTATAAGTGTAATAAACAGGCCCCAAATAAACTTTAAAAATCATTCAATAAAGTTTATTATGTCTTATAAGAAGTACCCACATAATTTTTATCCTATTTAAACTAACCAAATATTAAGTTAATAAGTTTTAACCAAATATTGGTATCTATTACATTTCTCAGCAAGTTTAAAAGAAAAATAAAGGTAGAAATATTTTTAAATAGTTAATAATTTTAGCCATGCAACCTAACTTCACTCCAAAGTATTGTATCAGCTATTGTAATTCTAAGAATCTAGGGAAAACAGAAGGACCACACTATGAATTTGTACCTCATCCTGAGCATTTTCCTCTTTCTGCTACTGCCCTTGTTCTGTTGAAAAGCACTCACCTGCTTACAACATTTTATCAAAAATAAATTGCTAGTAGAAAAGAAAAGTTTGACTGGGAGCAAAGATATAAGCGGCAAATATAGCCAGGAAGAAACAGAAGATTAAATGTGACAGACAAGTTCAGGGAGATAATTCCTATTTCATTTCTCATCTAGGGTACTGTCAATGAAGAAAAAACTAAAAACAGAAACTGCCCCAAAGAAACCACTACCGTACATCAACAATTTGCCTTCAGCTGGGAGAGAAGTAAAAGATTTTTTTTTTTTTAAACCATTTAGCAAATGATCATCCTGGGTGTTACTTTGTGTTGGTTTGGTGTTTTTTCTCTCCCTTCTCTTAAGCTCTGCCTCTTCCACACCCCTCAGCCCTGCCAATTTCACAAGCAAAGGGAAGCGAAGTCCCATGCACAAATGGGAACAGATGCTGCTATCTGGTTATACAAATCACTGTTCCTAACTTTCCTGCTCCCTACCCACTCTGAGAGAGGGCCGAGTGCCTCAGCAACAGGATGACGTTACTAAGCAACACGGCCAAGCAGCTCTGCAGAAGCTGTTTGGATAGTTCACCACAGCTACATGACTATTGAGAACAATATTAGGCCTTTGCAGCAGCAGAGATCTTTGAAGTTTTGCTTATCTTGATCTTAGAAAAGATAAAAATTTATTATTTCCAATTCTGAGCGCTAATAGTTTGTGTTGCACCATGGGCTCTATGCTGATGCAGGGGTTGTGGCAATGCATTTAACTCAGCAAGTAAAGCAAGGAAATACTGGTGCATGTGATGAGACAGGCCCCAAAAGCAAATATCCAGAAAAAACCCTCTGTGGGATAGTCTGTGAAGCCCCACTGTGAATGCTTCACTGACAAGGATTGCAAACCAAAGAAAAGTAACAGTTCATCCTTAATTCCCCAGGCTGTGTCTTCCTTCTTTCACAAGGCTGTACCTAAGCAAACTTGGAGACCCAATTTCTGCTGGTTAAGCAGCAGTATAGGCTAAACATCCAAAACCCTAAAGGTCTTTGGAGGGCTAGACACAACTTCCAGCAGCATGAGTGATTTGCTAAGAAGCACTGCTGCCTCCAGCAAAACAAATCAGGCACTACTGCACTAATGCCTGCTGGTGAAAATTTAACTTTCTGATCGTGTTTAACACTGTGGAAAAGCACAGCAGCTAAAAACCCCAGCAATTCTGAAGCCTTCCCCCAAACCATGCATCAGCTCAGTCAACCTTAAACAGAGCAAGTTCTCACAGCAGTTCTGGTGCAGGGGGAAGGGGAAAACCTTTCCACATCAACTCCTTCCTGCACAGGGAACAGAAAGAATATCTATACCTTAAATCTAACTAGAAGTGAGATTCTCAAGTTTTCAGAGAATTTTTTAAGGAACGTGCTTTGTGGAACAGTGGCTCCCTAAAAAAAAACCCAGTCACTGTGCAACATTCTGGAAAAGGTAACAATAAAAAACAAAACTCAGTTGGGTAATGAAATGTCAAGTCTGCCCAACTACAGTATTCCTCAACTGGCTTTTGCTGGGCAAACGGAATTCTTAACCTAATTGTATGTCCTTCCTAGAAGCTCACTGTTCCAAGAGGAGGTTTTCCTGCTAACAGGGAAAAGGCAAACATAGTTCTAACGAATCTCAATCACGCAAGCACCTTTTAAAAAGTATTAACTTATTATGAATATTCTTGTTTTGAAAACCTGTGTTCCAGTTTCTGACAAACACAGCTGAAATCCCGGACACTGCAACTGGTGTTTGCTCATAGAAAAGTGTTGACACCTTATCTTTTGTAATTCTTTTACAAGAAGATTGAACATCATTAGAGGTCTAAACAATACCAAATTTGGAAATTTTATCTTTAACTCTTTGTATTCAAACTTGCCTTTCATTAAGAGAATAGAGAAAAGCATTAGTAGCATTTGTTCTTTCATGTAAGGTCATCTTTGATAGAATGTTAAACACTTTCTCCTCCCAGAGGCTTTCTCCTCCTCAGTGAACATTTAACTTGCAGTCCCTGGTTTCTAGACTTCACCAAGACATGAGGTATAAGTATGTGACATTCCAGGAGAAAAAAAATGGAGTTCATTATCTTTGTCTTTTTCTCAATGCCAAATTCAAGAAAGGGAAGATATCTCTGAATATTCTGTGATACTCTATTACTCATCAAGTTTTCACTATCCATTTGAGACTCATTGCATTTAAAATACAGGAGTTAAAACATGGATGTTTTATTAAATGTATACAAAATCAATTTGAATACAATCTAACTAAAGAATTTAGTTATGCCTGTAAAGAAGTTTAGACCAACAATTACTCACTTTTAGAATTATGCTCAAAAGATTATTGTACCATTATTCAAGCTGGTTTTAGGTTGTTTCCATTATGTACCTATTGAGACCTCGGCTAGAAAACCTAAAATAATCTCCTATTACTAAAGTCATTATAATCTAAAGCAATTCTAACAGGGATGGCCTAAATAAAAGAAATGCTGAATGCAGAGACAAAGAAAAGGAATACTGTTAACACCAAGACACGAGTAGCTCAAGGACTTAAAATTTATGCTGAAATAATCATTGCATCCCATAAAATAAAGTTCTCTTTTTGTTCATTATTCTTACTAATATAGCAATCACTCAATAGCATTTAGTATCCAACTTCCAAAGACTCAGAAAAATACCTTAAGTAAAACCTTCCACAATAAGCAACAAGCAAAGGATGAAATTGATGGCTACAGATTCTTTTTAGCAGGAACTTATTGTAAGGAAAAAAAAAAAAGAAAAAAAGGGCAGAGAAGAAAAGAAACAAGCACAGGAAAACAGATTTTGCAATTAACCTCACAAATTCAGATTATTGCTGAAAAGCACGGCCAGGAAAGGACCTTAGGCTGAAAGAGTGCTGTCACTCCAGCAGAGTCTATGGTAAAATGAGATGGCCATGACAAATGCTGCAGGAGACAAATGGTAAAAGAAGGTCATTGGCAAAAGGAAAGTAGATCTAAGATAAGGAACATAAGAAATGTGCTCACAGCAGTTTGCAATAAACTACTGGAAGTGTTTAGCTTCAAGAATGGCTTAACAGTAATTCCAATTAGAAGAATTAGATTCATGTAGACCAAAGGTGACAAACACTTGAGGCATTCTGAAGTGTCACAGCATTAGTTACTGGTTATTCATAAATGCAAATTGACACTACTTGCATATCAATGGCTGCCTTGCCTGTGAAGCCAACACTTCCATGGCCATATGGCTGGCTGAAGACATGCACATCAAGTTGTGCCTGATTTTACAAAAGTGGTCCAAAATCTAGTGCCGACTGAAAAAAGCTGTGATGTGCAATCTCAACCTTGATAAATTTCAGAGAAAAAGCGTTTTACAGCTAAGACAATTAATTCCTGAATTTCTGGATTCATAAGCTAGGATCTTAAGCATGGTAGGACACAAACTAGATCACTTAGGAGGAGATGCTCAGTTATGCTCAAGCATTAGCTGATTCTTGCCAAAGGCATCTCAAGATGCAACACAGACGAGGATGACATGAGCTACACAGGAACTACAACTCTGGAGAGCAAGAAACACAAAATTTCAATCAATAAACCTAGAAAACCCTGAAGTTTGGTCAGAGACCAGACAAAGTGCAATCATGGCTGGGAGGTCACTGTATTCACTAGGGTTATCGGATTCAAATCTTTTGAGGGAAAATGAAGGAGCACTAGCTGACAAAGATGCTCCAGTCAAACACATCATGGCTGGTTAGTCAAAGCCCTAAAAACCAAAGGCTGATGGTAAAAAGCCACTCAGAAGATACCTTCAGCTCTCTCTCCCTCCTTGGTCAGATGAATTATAGAAAGACTTGAGTTGGAAGAAACCTTACAAATCACCTAGTTTCAAACACCCTCACCATAGTTCATCAGATATGAACTATCCTAAAAGCTGCCAGGGACTCAACTAATCCAGTATTTTTTCAAAGAAAGTAAATTCCTCATCAAATTAATTATTCTTACCAGGACCCATCACTCGCAGGAAACACACTAAGTCAGGTCTGTGTCACAACAAGCTTCTTTAGTTCTTGATAATCCAAGCAGGACAGTTCAGAAAAAATGAAGGCCAGAAAGTGTCTCTCTCCTACAGAGGGTCACAGATGTGTACAGTTCTCTAGATGAACTCCTAACCCTGTGTAACACTCCCAGTTTTGCTTGTTATGTGAGGCCATGAAATATTCTGTCATATTCCAAATACAGGTGGCTGAGATATGCTGTACTCAACCAGGTCACATAGGTATTTTCCTACTCTTCTTTTCAGTCAAAGATGGTGAACATGTAACCAGCTATTAAGTGTATTATTACCTCAGCTACAATCCTGTTCTTCCCCTTCCATCTTTTCATCTTCCATCTTTCTACACAGGATTTATCTTCCTCTCTTCAGAAAATGCCTCCTAATATTCCACTATCAAGAAGTTTCCTTGGCTTATTTCATGGTTTTGTGCCAAGATAATAAAATGAAAAAGTATTTTTCAAGTAGCTAAAAAGAGTTCTCCTTGTGGAACTTTATTAGGAGTACTCTTCCTTTCCATTACTTCAATCTTCAAAATGACAAACTGAAAATGTTCCTTTACCCAGGTCCCTGCCCAACCACACTCTTGCAAGAATATCTATCTTCTCTAGCTTAACTAAACATTTCCCAAGTGGCACTACAGAAAATCCATGCTCAGAGCCCTGACAGGAAATAGAAAGACATCAAATATCATCTCAGAAAAGGTCAGTAAGCAGGTCATTCCAGCACAATCTAGTTTTGGAGAACTCCTGTTGCAAATTATCCCTTTAACCATTTACTACCTTCATTCTTATATTATCCTTTCTATCAGTTTGTGTTGTAATGTCCAAAAAGCACTGCAATTAGCAGGTCTGTAATTTTTCTTTCACTCAGTCCTCCCTTTCTCCATGGTTTATTAGCCCCAAATACACAGAGGGCTGTCATCTTGTCCCCCTCCACCTTCTTTTCCCCTACAAATATCTGAAAGAGTCCTCATCCTCCTTTATGGACCATGCTCCCAGAACTTTGAAGAGCTCATGACACCTTTTGGTGATCAAATGTAAACACGACTGCATTCTCACTGAACTAGGTGGTTCAGGAAAGTAGTGGGGTGAGAGAAAGACTCCTTGGAGAGGTGTCATTTTGCTCTCCAATGACAGGAAATCTGCCCTGGTATCAGAGGGTCACAGCTCATTCTCCACCCTGACTTTCCTCCCAGGCAACACTCTTTAAACCCAGGGACAGCTTTAGCTGGATGATCAAAAGCTTTTACTGCCTCAGAGCAGCACAGCTGGCTAGCTGGTAAAAGGGATGCTTTGCACCTGGATTGGACTGAGAGGATAAGGGGCCATAAGGCAAGACATAGACATACACTGTGGAGGAAGTAAATATAGAAAAGCATATGCAAAAATTTTCTCAGTAAAGGGAGGATTGCATGAGATTTCAAACCACTTCTATTCAAACTAACATAGCACTTTTCTATTACACCATCACAGAATGGTTTGGGCTGGAAGGGACCTTAAAGATTAGTTTCAACGCCCTGCTATGGGCAGGGACACTAGCACACTGTAAGTTGCAACTTGATCTACTTATTAAAAACCTGTGTGATCCAACTGGCAGTTTCATATGCCATGCTTTATAATTGTAAAATTAGTCATCACTTGGTCCTTCTCATTTCAGCATATTAAACTGTGACTTTTGCTTCTAACTGCTTATGATAATGTACAGTTCCATGAATTCATTATCATTAGACAATATCTCTCTGTCCTCTCCAATATCAGTTCTATAAAACCAAAAGGTATTCTGTTCTAGGTCCATATCTATGTGATCTTCAAATTTGACCCGATGATTACTGAAAATTGTCTCATTTATCTCCTATGATTGCTCATAGAGTAAATTTGGCCCAGTGTAGCTTCTGGTAGCTGTTACCACTGACAAGTAATGTGTTTCACTCATGAGCACTCTGCATGTGGCACAGGCAGACGTGGGCAACCTCCCCACACAAGCTTTGGCCTTAAAGCAAGAGGCCTTCCACAACTGCCCATTTTGCCATCTTCTTTCTGCCATAATTAATTATTCTTGACCAGAGGCACCTGCATTGCTCTGAAGAGAGTGTGTGCACACAACAACCAAAAAGCCACTAGATATGCCAGCAAATGAATGCTTATGTTACTGATGAGCTGCATACCAATTTCCTAAATCTGAGCTACCTCATCTATTACTAAAAGTTTTTGTGCCACAGCAACTGGAATGATGATGTTTTCCACAGTAAAAATGAAGGGCTTGTTCTCACATCCCTTAAATACCCAAAACCCATGATGAACATAAGATTTCTGTCATTTTTTATCAATACTTTTGCAACAAACATTTCCAGGCTACTGGATAACGCCCTGCAACAGGGTTTGAGACTGAGGAGGCTGCAGCTTTCACATGTGCCTTCTTTGCCCAGCGCACAAGCAAGACAAACACAGTCATCCCATTTTAGACTGTTCAGCAGAAATAAATCTTTTCACTCATGCCATAAAAGACTGAGTGTCAGAAATCTGATGGAAGGGGACCTTGCCTTTGCTTATACTCCCTATCCCATACAACAGCACCCTCCTCTGCTCTCAAAGAGCGAGTTTGAGACCAAAGACCTATAGCACAGAATCATGCTCCTGGCAACTGAAGAGGACAATAGGCACATAAGGACACCACTGAGACCTGAAGGCAAAAATGGGTTGTATTTGGCAAGGACTAGACTTAGCCTCACTAGCACACCCTTAAGACCCAGAAGTTTGGATGTATGAGGCTCTATTATCCTCCTGCAATCTCATACTAAACAGAACACAGATCAATATAAGCAAGACAAGCATAGGAACTGTAGTGTCAACACTGGTTAATGTATTTCCATTGCTCTAACCTAAGTTCCATAAAATCAGGTTCCCAAAACACTGCTCTTTGACTTCATACATTCCATTGGATTTCAGTAGCCAAGAAAAACTGGAAAATTCCAGCTCCTTGGCTTAACCATCCTTCTGCTAGGGATAGAGACTCTTCTCTGTTAGCTTTTTGTCAGCTTCATCTCCTTCATGTCCTCCTGCTCAACAGGTGTATAAGCAGAGACATTTCAAATTCTGCTCTGATGCTTAAGAAATTTCTTCTAGTGACTTGCATGCTTAAATTTGAATCCTGGCCTTCTTAGGTACACTGCTAAGGTTCAGGACAAGAGGCCAGAAACCACATTTGTGGTTACCAAGCAACAGCACATGCTTCAATAGTCCCCAGAAGCATGTCTGATGTTACACTCACCCAAAGTCCCAGAAACAGCCACTGCCATACAGTTTCCCAGTTATTTGGTTAAAATACTTGCAGCTTTATGCAAGTTGAACCCATTTTCAGCAGTACTGCACACTGGTGCTGTTTGCCCAAAAAGCTTGTTAGTCTGCAATGTTATTTGATTTAACACCCCTCTGAAAGATCATTAGGAGGATCAGCCAAACAATGTCTCTTATCAAGAATGGGAAGCAAAGGGGAAGGTGGTAATCAGTGAAAGAACAGGACCCAAGTTGAGACATATTTCTTGTGTTTGCTCACACTGGGAGCCAACATCAAGTTCAGCAGCTCAAAGATGCACATGGGGCTTCTGTATTTGGCTCTTGTCAATTATTCCTTTCCTACAAGCAAATTAATTTCATGTGATCTAAATCTGAAAAATAGAGGAGCAAAATCATGGCAATAATAACATATTTCAAAGTCATGCACCTTATTCCTTCTGCTTTCTTGCTGTACACTGTCCATTGTGGATACCTTTTCCAAACTGGAATTGAGCACAATTGTAAAGGTTCCAGTTGTAACAATTAGAAACGTAATTATTGCTAAAGAAACAGGTAGAAAAAGTGACAAAGAAAATCAAAGTGAACATTTAGTTATATATTTGTATCAACTTTAAAGCAACACCAGCATATGTAACCTCCAGGCTGCAATGTGGAAACAAGTAATTTTGTATCAGAAAGACACCAAATTCCATGTTCCAATTAATTTCTGACATATTGCTGGATAATACTCAAAACCTTCCACTTTGTTTTCTTATCTGAAAGAAAGAGTCTCAAAACAAATAAGTGTAAAAGGAGAAGAAAAAACTCCTAAGACTGCAGTGTCTGTCCCAGAACAAAAGAGCATTAACAGTGTTCTCATGTGTAAAGGCTCTGGCAGCAGATAAAGGAATTTTCCAGCTAATAAAAATACAGAAAAAAAAACCTTAGAAAAAAAAATCTATGGAAAACTACTTTGGTTAAAATTAATGAAGTAATTTGATTCTCTATAAAAGAGATTCTCATGGGATTCTGTAAAAATTCAGAATAGTTACGGGAAACAACCGAGTGTCCTTTCTGCTATGATCAATCACATAGATGGTCCAAGAGCTTACCTTAAAGCAAAAAAAAAAAAAAAAAATTCAAATATTTTTCTTCTTTGCCTGTCCAAAAATGTACAACGGCACATCACACTTAGACTATTTTATTAGCTCAGTCCTGTGCCTCAGGTGAGGATTTAAAGGCACAGGGAACTTTTAATTCTGGGGTGATTTAGATTCACTTTGGCTGTAAGTTAACAGTAATGCAGCTCTTCTAGCACAAATACAAGTGAATTGTGATTTATTGGAGACCTCTAATACTTAACAAGATAATATTTTTAAAGATGGAAATGAACTAGTGATATACAGATGATCCAATATTTTCATGCATTCGAAACATTAATCCATGCTAGTAGTAATGTACATCAGCTATCCCACAGAAAGTTGCTTAAGCTGTTCTGTGCCCCTATGATTGCACACTGACATGCTTTAACATGTCAACACTCACCACCAAACAGGAGTCCTGCCTAAGACCCAACAGGAAACCAGGGCTCAACACATCATATACAGTGAAAAGCTTACAGAAGGAGAAAGGACAAAGGATGGTCCTCAGCAAAGAGAGAGATGAGTGAGGCAAAACATATGAAGGAGCAGAAGGAACCAATTAAGAGCCTGATAAATTTAGAATTCTTTGCTCAATAAGGAGTGGAAAACATATTTTATGTATTAACCCATGCCACATTTTTATAAACTAGTGTTGCTTTAATGTTAGTATTACACTTGCATACACACAGTCTTATTCAGAAAGGACAAATTCTTTTCCATTTTGATTTTACTTGAAAGAAGATTGTAAACACCAGGCTGAGCATTGAAGTTTTCAACACTGGTAGAAGCAGAGCTGTCTAGAGGATGCTGCAGCTCTTGTTTCAGTGAAATGTGTCACCACTACATGAAAGATAGCTGTGTAATATTCTTTCCATCTAACATTACATCAAGTGATTCACACCAACACTCATTTCTTAAACTTAACCTTTTAGTACAGCTTATGAAATATGGTGCAGTCTTCAAGCAGGATTATTCTCCTTTGAATTTTTTGTAATAAGGCAATACATAAAACTACTTTCCATTGCTTTGCATGTCCCTAGTCTTCCCTAAACCTGGACGAAGAGGCAGGAATACCTTTGTAACATTGGGGCTGCTCCCAGGGACATAACCTGAGGCACAAACCACGTGAACACACTTTGACTGCCTCCTTCCCCTTTGCTCCTAAATAACTCAGTACTCCTCTAGTACTGTCTGTCTGATTCTGCCCACCTGAAGATGCTTCAGAAGAGCATGAAGAGTGGGCACCTGTGCCATGACCTGCCTCCTGAAAGAGTTTTCCCGTGTTTCTGCTGCTTGCTGTCCTAAACACTCCTTCTTCCAGGCAAAATGGGCTGCTTTGGTGAGTTTGGCTCCCAGCAACACTCTGAAGCTCAGTGCAGGTGTGGAAGCTGCAAGAAGGTATTTACAAACTGTGCTTTCTGGATTTGGATCGCTGCTTGAACAGACGGTCGAATATGCTTTGGAGCAGTGCAGAGCAGAAAACTACTTCTAAAACTGTAATTGCAGATCATAGCAATGAAGCAGCTAGACTAAGAATAAACACAGCAAATGTACACTCACCAGAGCCACTATATACACATGTACACACACACCCATACACACACACACTTGGCAGTGGCAGCAGCTCAAATATAACTAGACTAAAAGCCATTTCTGAAGACGTTTCTAAGGTTACTCGGTTAAAACTGAGTCATTGCACACTGTTGCATGTCTCATTTGAAATTCAGGATGAAGTCTAAGAATTGCCATTTTTAAAATTCCAAGTTGTTTCATAATCAAATTTGTAGGAAATTAATATAAATAATGCCATCTCCTCAGTTAAGTCTCAGACAGATTATGTTTTGGGTCATCTATGTAACTTTTTACTTGATTTTTTTTTTAAATGGATCTTATCTGAATGTTTTCTCTTTTAAATATCTAAGTCTGGCACTGATACATTTTGGCTTGTTTAGCACACTGAAACCCAGTAGTATTCCTGAACTAGATAGCTCCAGGACAAATTTCTAGTATAATGCAAAAATAATTAAAACAAATGCATCATTTGTGGTTTTAGTAATTACTACAAATACTTATTTTTTTATTGCCAGATATAAAAAAGATTACTTAGTGTAACATCATCCCTGTGATGACACATACATGCCAATGCAACTTCACATTAATCACAGTAGGCAAACCATCAATCAGTGCAATGTGACAACTGTTCTCCATTCTTCCTCCTCCTCTCTCTCTCTCTCTCTCTCAAAAACCCCAAAAAACTTCAGCTCATCTTTAGATGTTTTGAACAAGAAGCAAAACCACTATTTATTGAATGTTAGTTTTTCAAAGTACAATTGCTTGCTTTCCTTCTCAGTGGGTTTGATTTCTAACACAATGACTGAAAAACTCCTGCAAAAATATAATAAACGTAGAGCTCAAATTCCAAACCTATTCTGAGCAAAAATACTTAGAGAAAGAAGGAAGAAATTAAGATTACCTTAGTAGTATCTGTACCATCTGATCCTGGCTAACTCTAAAGCAGATGCTAATTTTAAGCCTCTGAGTAGTCCATTGGCTTCAGTGAATCCAGTGAAAGTCTAGAAGATTAGTCAGGCACTTAACACTGCTGGCAAATGTGTAACTCTGCGATGGCAGTCAGGCCATGAGGAACATGCATAAGAATGGCAGTGGAAAATAAGGGGTAGGAGCACACAATAGAAAACCTCTGCAAAAGAATGGATCATGTGATAGAGCTCCTTTCAAGGACTACTTGAAAGGCACATCACCACTGTGGGGAAGAAAAAAGAAACGGTATTTACTAACATGCTGTTGCTTACACTGAGTCTTTGAAGCAGCAATACTTTCTCTCTCCAGGTCTGCCAACTAATACTTATTCAAGTTGCACGATTTTCCATTTGTTATAAAATAAAACAACGAGGGTTTGTACGTATCTTAAAATCAAATCCCTAAGGGATGAGTGACCCAGTAGATTGTTATGTTTGCTCTGATCAACCCAGCACTAGGCAAAGTTAGTGCTGCTTTATCAATTTTTACAAAATCAACAGCAAACTCAAATGGTCAATCACTACTTCCCTCCCATAGGAAAATCCACACAATATACACCAGCCATTTCCTAAATGCATGTAACATCTACAGGCTTTTTATTTTACCAAAGCCATAAATCAGTAAATGAGGCAACGCCCTGCAGTAGGCTTTAAAAAGATGCAGGTTATGCAAGATGCAGAAGTCTCATCAAAAGCTTTTAAATAAAAGCAATCCAAGAAAATTAATGTCAGTTCCTTAACTTTTATTCAAAACAAAGTAGAAAGTTCTGTTAGGAATGTCTATAGAAGCATTATTGGCCAAGAAGGCCAAAGGAGCCTCAATCCACGTTTCAACTTGGATCTAGCTCAGGACAAACAGCTTCTGTAGCACTTCCGAGTCATTATACTGGACCTTAAACACCTAAATAAAAAAGTTTTGGACTAAGCTATCATCACAGACTTGCTGCTGTAATGATATAAAGATGCCTTCTTAAAAAAAACCCCAACAAATCCAAATCCCTAATACAACACAAATGTCAATGCTAACAGTCCATAAACAGGTAAAAGTACTTTGCCTGTTAGAAACTTCCCAAAGCAAAGACTTCTATCCTAGAATAAATGTAAGAAAAATCAGGCAAATACAAGTAGCTCATAGCCACAGGTATATAAATTTTAAATCGATTTTTCTCTCCATTCCCTGGATGCTGACAGTTCATCCATGCCTTTTTAGACTCAAACTCTTGCTATACAATGAAGTTAGAAAACTGCCTAAAATACAAAGTCTGTGGCAATCCTAAATTTCCACTGTACAAAGACAGTTTTTAATACTTGTGGCCAACAGTGTACTGGACTACAGCAAGAAGAAGTTGTATTAATATAAATGGTAAATAAACCACTTAGTATTCTGAGACTCAGTATTTGCCAACAGGCTTGATACAAGCATCCCGAGATCTTGAATTTCACCTTAATTTAATGACCCTGTCACTTTACTCATTCTGAAATTAAAATGTGGTGTTATATATATATAAAGATGAAAAGTTCTAAAATTCTTGCCCTTTAAATATGAAAAACAATCCAGCAAATAGTTTTTACAAGGAGATGGATCAAAACAGTATTCTACTATTAGTTAATTCCATCTGTGTGTTTAGACACAGGAATTATATAGGATGCTGACAACAGCTGGAGTGGGGGAGGGGAGGTGGGTGAGAGGAGAAAGGGGGGGTGAGGTCTTCACTCCAGTAAGAGACTTGTGTACCTGACTGATAAACTCAGCCTAACTTCTTCATGTATCCTATTTATCTTCAAATCTATTTATGTCACACAAGAGAACATATGAGCATAGCAGCTGTTACTATAGCAATGAAACTGAAAATTTTGAGAACACAAAAAACCCACCCCTGAAGGATGCTCAGTTTAGCAAAGAGATGGTTTAGAGAACAGCGCACCAGTATCTCACTTCTTGGATCTGCTCAAAGTCTGCGTTTACAGAGACATTAAATCAGCTGTAACAGCCTGTTCCCCAAAGAGCACTCGGAGCCAAATCACCGCTACCTCTTACTCGGCACGACTCGGTACACCGGGAGTTCCTGCTAAGTAACCCCAAACTTGTCAAGTACGCCTGAGCCGCCTGTAAATCCGGGGAAAAGCGATTCCCTGCAAAAGGCTCAGAGGTTCTGATGGCGGCAGAGAAGAGATTCGCCATAGTAACAAACCCCCACCCGCACCGCGGGTCACAGTGGGGAGCGCGGCGAGCCCCGCACCCCGGCAGCACGCACACCTGCCCGGCGCCGGGAAGGCGGCACGGGCCGGGACAACTCAGGTACTTTGCTCAAGCAGCGGCAGGCAGCCTCCCCGAGCACGGCCCGGGATGAAACCCACCCGCAATTCCCCCCAAGTGCCGTTCTCCTGTCAAACGCCCCCCGCTCCCTCCCTCCCTCCCGTTCCCGGCCGGCGGCCCTGCCCCCCCGCCTCACGCCGTCCCTCGCCCCTCGCCGCCTCCCTCCGCGGGCGCGCCGGCCCCGCGCAGCCCCGGCCCCGCCGCGGACCCGAGGCGCTGCCGGCCGCGGTTTTACCTGCGAGGGAGCCGGGTCTCTGCAGGGTGGCGGTGGCGTACAGCTCCTGGGAGTGCTTGCTGTACTGATCGGCAGCGTGAACAAGCCGCTTGGTAGGCGACAGGGTGGCGTAAGTGCCGATGGTGGAGCTTAACTGGTGGATAGGAGAGGAGGAAATGTTAGACTGGACGGTGGGCGGGGAGGTCACTCGGATGGGGGATGGCGACAGTCCCGCCGAGGAGACGACGATGTTGATGGGCGAGCTGGTGCTGTAGGACTTGGCCAGGCGGCTGGGGGACTGCTTCGGGGAGGAGAGGCGCTGCGCGGTGGCGTAGGCGGCGCCCTCGGCGGCGGAGCCGGCCCGCGGCAGCTTGGTGGGGGAGCCGCCGGGCTGGGCGGGCAGCGGGGAGCTCACCCGCTGCGCCGGCAGCGTGGAGCTGGCGTAGTAGAGCGCGGCGGCGTGCTGGGGCTCGGGCAGGTGGAAGGCGCTGCCGTGGCTGGGCGCGAAGGGCTCCCGCGGCTGCGGGGCGGCGGGCGGCGGCGGCGGCTCCGGGCCGCCCGGGTGGGCGCCGCGGCCCCCCGGGCCCTGCTGCGGGAAGGAAAGGCAAAGGCGTCAGCGGCGGCGGGCGCCCGGGTCCCCCGGCCCTGCGCGGGGCGGTGCGGACCCGCCGGCCGGAGCAGCCCCCCGGCCGCACGCAGCCCCCTCGCTGACCTCGAACCTGGCCGGCACCCGGCGCCCGCGGGATTACGGGAGTCGGTAATCTGCTAAAGCATTCCCGGCCTTTCAGGGAAAAAACAGTGGCCCGCTCGGCCCGAGAGGCGTCGAAACTCCTCCCGACGGCTGAAGCCGGCTGTGGGGCACAGCGCTCCGGGGCGCCGGCTCCGGACGCGCTCGCCTGCCAACCCCTAAACCAGGCAGGGTCTAGCCCCGGCTCAAATACTTACGTACGTACATATACACAGATAAATACACCCGCGCCCCTTTATCCTGCATACATTAGAGAAGAGCGGCCGAAGCCTCGGAAAAGCCTTTAAACGAGTAACTTTCCTCGGTTTCCAACAACCTGTGTCCCTACGAGGAGAGGCACCGCACCGGGAGCTCGCTGCCCCCCGCGGCCCGGACCTGTGTGAAGGGGCGGAGGCAGGGGAAGCCCGGGCCGGGGCACGCCAAGCCCCCCGGGCAGCACGGCACGACACGGCACGGCACGGCGAGCGGCCGCCTCGCGCTCAGTTACGCGGCACGAAGGGGGCGGGGGGTACGGGAGGAGCTGCCGGGGCCGGGCGCTTCCCTGGGCCGCATCCAGCGGGGAATCTGCATAGCGAAGGAGGGAGAGAGCTCCCTGCGCCGACCCGCTGGCCGCGGGCAAGGCAGCACTGAGCTCCCTTTAAGACCAGTAACTGAGGGGGGCTGGGAAGAGGGAGCGAGAGAAAATCCTCGGGAGATACTGCCTATGAGAAATTTCCGCTCTGTGCCAGAGCCGCTTCTGAAGCCGCAGCAGAGGCTGGAGCTCGCCCTTACGCACAGGCGGCTCCCCCTTTTTTTTTTTTTTTTTTTTTTTTAATCGGGGATCTTAGGCTCAAGAGATCATCTGTGAGTCTGGTAACATTAAAATTCTCTCATAACTGCACCCCGCAGTGAGTGAGAGCTCAGCGCTCTGTTGGAAGATGTGCTGTTAGATTCAGATACTGGGTTTTTTTTTTTTTTTTTGTTTTTTTTTTTTTTCTGGTTAGGCAGGGGATTTACTTGAAACCTCAGAAAGTGCTCTGGATCCTCGGAGTTGACAGCATAGTTTGAATCGGTCTGTCCGATGCTTTGCCCAAACACATGCACACGCCTCTCAGCTACTGATTTCCTTAGCCAGAAGAAGCTTTAAAATGTGAATAATGAATTTTGTGACTCAATTCAAAGAGGTGTTGTGAATGCCAACAGTAGCATTGTTATACATTGAATAGCAATGTGGTTTTCCAGTAGCATCCTACAAAAAAACAAGTGGGCAAAAGCACCATGTTCCTGGTATGAAATTTGATTTATTTGCTCTAGGATACTCAATAAAGGATTTGGTCAGGAACTGAGGACAGCATAACTATTCAGAGCAGAAAATAAACAAGATTCAGAATGCCAGAAATCTTTACTACTTCCTATGTACACCCACTGGAAATGTTTGTCTTTTTTTTTACTATTGGAGCCTGCCCTTCATCTTAAATGCTTTGCGTCTGGAGGAAGGATATGTATTTTCCTAGACAGAGACAAGAAACAAGGCTTTGGAGAAGCTCCTCCAGGAGCTTAGCTCCCAGTTGGTGGAAGCATGGAAGAAGCCACCAGCACTGACATTGTTCAGGCTTCTTAAGAGAGCACTGCCAGACCCAAACCTCCCTGGCTGTGCACCTCACAGAGCAATGGCTTTAGACATAAATGAAACGTAAACTGTCCCACTCCAGGTGCTCTGTATGTTGACTGCCAGGTGAGCAAGGGGCTCACAGATGGAAGTAGCTGCTCTCTTTTGAGCTTGACTGTTCGGACTGCAGCAGCAAGTAACAAACACCACAGCTTCAAGTACAAGTCTTGACATTCTCAAAAATGGTCAACAAGCTCAAGTTGCTCACTTGAAAGGCTCCTAACAAAAACCAGGAAGGAAAACTGTGGGAACATCAGCAAACTTTTAAAAGCTACTTTCACGCTGAGCTACTTACCGTATATGCTTTAAAGTGGAAAGAAGGACTATTCTTCAGCTGACTGTCCAATAATGTATTTGACAGGAGTACACTTTTCATTTTCCAGGTTTAGACTATATGGTAACAACTTTCATTAAACAAAAAGAAAGGTCGGCATGATTTAAGACAACATGGGCAGAGCAAATTTTGCACTTAACAAAATGTCATTCAAACTAGCTACATTATCAATTGATATTTTTTAACAAATTTTACTTTTTGGACTGTTAAGTGACATAATAATAATTCTGTAATAAACAGTGCTCTAAAATACAGTCTTCTGCAGTGTTTCCAGTACACCAGTTACTTCTTCAATGCACTGGTAATGCATTGGTAACTTTAACAGTTTGCTGTTGATCCTAAGGGTTTTAGGCAAGCACTGTCATCATGTATACAAAATTTCTTTTACTAATCTACTTCTACACTTCTTAATGTGTCAAGGATTTACAGTAATTAATTTCAAGTAAACCAGTATTATCCCATATTCCTAATAAATCTCTATAAAGCTGTGAGCATTCTGCAAGCACTTATTCAAAAAAACCCCAAAAATCCCATTTCTTGATGATTTGTTATAGGGAACAAGGTGTAGTGGTGAGACACAATAATTAAATGCTTAATTAAAAATGCAGTATATATCACTTCCTAAAAAGCTAAGCATGAGCTCTGTGTGAAGGAGAGAACTTATGGATGAACAGATTGCAATGAAAACACTAGCATGCAGTATTTTCTAGGATGTGACTAATCTCAGACCTGTCTTAAATGTACCATGAGGTTCTTAGGTTTTTTCAAAGGGCCAAGTGTGCAGTAACATTCTCCACACATTTTTCAGAGACAAATTGTAGTTTAGTTTTTCATTGTGTTTCTCCCTGTCTGTGGCTTAAGATAGACATAAAGACACATCATTGTTCACCCTGCAATGTGATATACTTTGTATGGAAAGAATAAAATACAGTGGTATTTTTCCCTTATTTTTTTCCATTTCCCCATTATTTTTGTCAACCTGATAACAAAACTGTGTTTAAGCTAATAAACTAAGAGCAAATTTGTTTCTCAGTAATTATATTCTCTACCATCATCCTATTTCATAGATGTGAATAAAAATCAAGGACTTTCTTACTACAGTCCTAAGAATATCTATTCCAAGGCACAGGGGTTTAATTTCCCTGGCATCCCAACGAAAAGTAGCCTGGCTTATTTGGATTCAATATATGGATTCTGGTATATCCTTTTTAGAAATGGGAATGTGTGAAAAAAACATGAGAACATTAACACAGCTATAAAAATATTTTCTTTCCCATTTAATGTTACTAAGAAGATAATTTTCTACTGATTCAAAACAGTATCTTTAGAGCTTCATACAGAAAATTACTGGGGGTATCCAGTTAGGTTATAGGAGACTAGAGAACAGTCTAACTGTTGTTTGCTTGTTCATTCAAGCATTTAATGCCCAGAATTCCAGGAAATTAGTTTTTTCGGGGTTGGATTTTTTGGGGGGTTTTTTGGTTGTTTGGTTGTTCCTGTGTGGGGATTTTTTGTTGTTGTTTGGGTTTTTGTGGGTTTTTTGTTTTGTTTGTTTTTTTACAATCCAATTGATAACCTCAATTAGAACTTTACCCGAGAAAGAGTAAATAAAAGACTGCAATATAAGATTTCTGTTCTATAGAGTAGAATCGAGAGGGCCAAATACTGTGTTGACTTATTTATTCCACACAAAATTTTTCATGGATAAGGAATTACAAAATGGCTAGACAACTTTAAGTGAAACTTTGGGGTTAGCTGCTAGTTATGAATCAGTATATTGATTCTTGGAGATTGTTCCCAGAGGTTTGTGTAAGTCTGCATGCCCATCTTAGGTCTGGATGAACTTTAGTTTAGCAGTAAATGCCAGTGCCAGTTTTCAGCTCATTTTGCTCTCTGGATCTGTTTTCCTTTATAATCTCAAACAAGTCACATCTGATGAATACTAGCATAGTCATACACAGTGCACTGTGGTCCATGAGGAGACCTTTTCTCTTAATTTTAGGGCAGATGTTCAAAGTTGTGTAGAAAACCTCCCTCCAGGCCCCTTTGGCTTTTAACTATTGGTGTGTGTTGGTAGCGTTAGGCAGAAAACCTGTTCATCCTGACCAGGGTTTTCCAGAGACATTGCATGGGTGCAGCTGTGTTTAACAGTCTCAGTGATGCTCTGAGCTTTTTCAGAGACTGCTAAACTTGCCAGGCTGCTGAGGGCTCCTTTTTTTCCTGTAAGCCCAAAGAACCTTCCATAAGGCTTCACTCAAGGCATCACTCTGCTGTGGTTCAATGCCTCAATCAGCACTCTCACAAAGGGAAGAAGAGGGCATGGAAATTGCATAACATTCTCTGGTCTTGGAATGCACCCTTCAGTCTTTGGCCAGGACCTACAGAAGGGCCTTTCTTCTGCAAGACTGCTTTAATGTAATTTGTAAATTCCTGACCTGACTAAAAGATGCTACCTATGTTCAAATGCTCTTATACAATAACAGATGCCAGACTATACCTCTGGAGCCCTCAAATATGGCCTATTCCGTCTCTTTCTCCTGATTTTGTTCCATTGTTCCATTCCAAAATTCCAACACTATTAGGAAAATTTGTCAGCCTACCTGATCCTGCTCTCAAAAGTCATACATATAGATGAAGGTAGGTAATTGTGGTCTTCTACATCCACAAACAATTGTGTGAGATTTTATCAGAGATGGTCCATCTCTGGTTTTAAAGCAGCAGTGAATGCTACAGTCATTACCTATGGTAGAATCAAAGCAGCATCGCAGATTTTCACTGCCATAATCTCTACGAGTGAATTGTTCTCCGAGTGCTGTAATAAGAGTAATCTGTTTTAAGATTCCATCTTGTTTCCTTTATGACAGAAAAATTCTTATGTTTATATGTGGAATTTGGTTTTAAACACATCGTTATTGGCCATACCTACCAGAAGGGAAATCTTTATTTTAGCTTTTGTCTGGGTAGGTTATCAAGCAGCCTGTTACCATGGCCAGTACACAGCTTCTGCCTAAAAACTTAATGCATTCTAGCACTCATTTGCTAGTGAGGTGTGGTGGTCTGACAAACTTGTTTTTATAGGGAAAAGGAGACAAGTTAGAACACTAACTGTAAAATGGGTTGTCAAGATTTTTAAATCACCTTTAATTTCCATATACTTTTTTGTTTTTAAGGTTTTCCAATTCTGTGCCAGCTTATTCAGTCCAAAAGCATCAGGTGCACAGGATAGTACACAGTACGGATTTACCTGTGTTGCTGCCACAGCCTCTGAAAAGACTGCAACATTACCAACAGCTAAACAAGTCCTCACCCAAAACCTCCCTTTCCTGTCCCCTAACAAACACATGGTAGAGCATAGAGAAAACCACTCTTTTTAGTACATGCTGTACTTTATACTTTGACATCTCTGCATCGTAAGATAATCATTCTCACGCTTGCACTAAACCTGGTTGGACACTGAGCTTGAAAAGCAGTTTTCAGTGGGGAAGCAGAGTAATTCCCTGCCAGAGGAGCAGTTTTTTTTAAGAAATCCCGTATAATTTAGTAGTAGTAGTAAATCCCAGTAGTATTTAGAACATAAAAGTTTTATGTTCTAAAGTAGGCAAAGCACTGGAAAAACTCTATGATCTATAATGAACTCCACCAAATTGAAAAAAAGGTTAGATTGCACTTTGCAACACAATACAGGAAGTCCCAAGACTAATTAGTTTCTCTTTTTCATACAGTTGCATTTTCACAAATTGCTCTTGCTGTCACAGCTGGCCTTGGGACTATTTACATTTTTTTTGCAAGCATTTGGACTATCATTCATGTTGAGAGATAGCTATATTCCTTGCACAAATACCAAAGGAAATTATCACAATCTGACAAGCTTCAGCTCCTGAGGCTTATTTTAATTATAATAGGTATAGCAAAACAATTCTTAGGATTGACTTTTTTTTCCCCCTGTAATTGTGGGATCAGCAATGGTCATATTCAGAATTTTTAAATTTTGACTTTTGAATTTTCCTCTTCCTGTTTACCTCTTTAAAAACCCCTCTTGTATACTTTTTATGGTATTAATTAACAGTTTATATGCCAGTTTGTTAGTATTTTCAAAATACATTTTAATTCATCTGAAGTTGTCAGGCATCTTTTGCAGCATCATGGTGTGAAAAATTACTAATAATTCTCTGAATTATTTTCCTTCAGGAATAGCTATCCTACAATGTGTATGAAAGTAAAAAGAAAATCTATTTTCTATCCTCTCATACCAAGAAAAACAAAGGAAAGGAAATGTTGGCTTTCTAACTTACTAATTACCTTTCTGAAGAAAACCAGTTCTCTCTGAAGTGATGGTTCATGAGAGCTTTTCAGATCTAAGCAATGTCTGATCAGTGTAATTTCAATGAAAAAAAAATCTAGGTCATTAATTTTTCTCTCTCCATAAATTCATCTTTTTCTATCAATGAGTATAACAGAATTTATATTAAGAATATATCCACTTCTAACCTTTACAAATCTGCATGATTTTCCTTCCTGCCTTTTAAAAAAAAAGATTCTTTCTCCTTCCCCTCTCACTTCTACTTTGTTTTTGTTTCTGTTGCTCCCATAACCTGCTCCATTTCCATCATCTTATTTTTCCAGCCTCCTTAAAGACTGCATCACAGTCTTTCAGGCTAACCCCCAGGGTATGATGCTTTTCAAAAAAGCACAACTCCAGATTATACTATTTTCCATGAGATTCACCAGGAGAAACTGGCAGCCCGTGGCATGGCTGGGTGCACTCTTCACTAGGTAAAAAACTGGCTGGGTGACTGGGATAAGCAATGGTGGTAAAAGGTTGCATCAAAGGGAGGCCTGCCACAGGGATCTCTGTTGTTTGGTATCTTCAGCAATGACCTGGACAAGGGGATGGAGTGCACCCTCAATCAGTTTGCAGACAAAAAACAAGCTGGGCAGGAGTGTTAATCTGCTAGAGGGTGGGCAGGCTCTGCAGAGGGATCTGGGCAGGCAGGATCAATGGGCCAAGGCCACTGCATGAGGTTCAACAAGGTGAAGTGCCAGGTCCTACACTTTGGCCACAACAGCCTCATGCAGCTCTACAGGTTGGGGGAAGGAAGAGTGGCTGGAAAGCTGCCCGTGGGAAAGGACATGGGGGTGCTGATCCAGGTAACTGAACATGAGCCAGCATGAGCCCAGGTGGCCAAGAAGGCCAATGGCATCCTGGCCTGGACCAGCAATAGTGTGGCCAGCAGGAGCAGGGCAGTGATCATCATCCTGTACTCAGCACTGCTGAGGCCACACCTCAAATCCTGTGTCCAGTTTTGGATTTCTCAATGCAAGAAAGACATTGAGGTGCTGGAGCATGTCCAGGGAAGGGCAGCAGAGCTGGTGAAGGGTCTGGAGCAGCTGAGGGAGCTGGGGTTGTTTAGCCTGGAGGAAGAGAGGCTCAGGGGAGACCTTACTGCTCTCTACACCTGCCTGAAAGGAGACTGTAGCCAGGTGGAGGTTGGCCTCTCCTCCCAGGCAACCACCAACAGGACAAGAGGAAATGGCCTCAAGCTGCACCAGGTGAGGTTCAGGTTGGACATCAGGAAGAATTTTTTTCACTGAAAGGGTTGTCAATTCACCATCCCTGAGGGTATTTAGAAGACATGCAGATGTGGCACTTAGGGACATGATTCACTGATGGCCACTGCTGGGTTAATATTTAGACTCTGTTCTTACCTACAAAATTTGAAATTTAATTTAACTGTGCTTTATTTCATTTTTCAGTCTTAGAGAATAGGAAGCTTTTCTGAGAAAATTGAGAGAATAGAATATTGTATGTCTCTCAGTATCTCACAAACTGCAATGACTGTAATACTCGAAATCTCTTAGCAATTTAAGGCTTTGAAATTCAAATAACTACTCTCTTCTACAGAATCCTGAACTGCAAAATGTCCTGGTATCACACTGAGATGATCAGCTTTGCTAGGATGGTTAGCATCTAAACAGAGAAAATAACCAGTGCTGACCGACACAACCCAGTTAGACTTTGTTTAGGTGCAGAGGCACGAACACATCTTGTCTAAAGTGAAACTAACTTTCTCCTGAGAGGCTTTGAAGATGTGTATCTGAGACAACCTTTCAAAATATTTCAAATGTAGAGGCCACAGTCCTACAATATGTGGTGAAAAAACTGTTTCCTACGCTTGAGATGAGGCCATAGCACCATGTGATGCATGGTATCTCGGGCAGGTTTCACACCTGGTGACAGCCTGGCTTTGTTTCCTGGCACTTACTGCTTTCAGTAATATGGCAATGCTGGCAGGACCTAGACTTTAGAATGGACTCATAATCAGCATAGGCACAGAAATTTGCTTTGAAAACTTAATGCTTGAACATGCTATTACCAAAATGTATATATGCAAGCAAGTAAATTAATCTGGTATGCAGATCTCCTTGTTAATCAGGATTACTTCATCACTATGCAAGTCAACCCACCAGAGATTTACAAAAATCAAGATGGTGACTCCACCCTGCTGCAGGTGTGTTGAACAAGACAGAAAGTAAAGGCAGAAATTCAGGTGTGGGAAGCAGTGAACAGCTCTTTCCTGGGAGCTACTCCACACAATTTCAGGATTGAGAGACGACACTTGCTTAGGACACATACCTGGCTGTAGCTCTGGATGGCACCTCTGGCCTGACTGCTGCGGGACGGGAGCTGGGCAGATGCTGTTTCACCCAGGGCGAGGGTCTGGTTGCTGTGGTAGCTGGCAGAGTACTGGAAGGATCCTTCAGGTTTGGAATTGAGCTGGAGTGCACTCTGGGAGAGGAGGCTGGGCCCTGTGGGGACAGGATTTGAGAGCAGTCAGAAAGCCTCAGTGAAAGAGCATACCAGCATTATCTGTCAAGTGAGTCTTGAAATTATCAGATGTATCTGGCTTCAGATTTTCAGAATTTGACTTTTCAGTAATTAAAATACATGCATTACTTTGTTTCCTTACCACTCACTCATCATGTTCAAACAGACCACATTGCTTTCTTTGTAAGAAATGTATCATTTTGACTGGTGAAGAAATTCTATGCCTGAGCAAACCCAACCATACTATTTGGTAGAGAACTCCTGCTTTTCAACTCAGAATAGCTGATGAGGGATTTTCCCCCTAAGGATAAGCCTTGTTTATTTCTCTTAATTATATCCAGTCTGCCTGGGAAATGCTAACTTGTCCCTCCCTGAGCCCCCAGCACATTAGATCTATTGATTACTGCCACTGTCCTGTACACAGAGTGATGTAATACTTTGGTGCCTGTAGGGATGGATGGCAGCCTTTAAAATATTAATTGCTCTTCTCATCATGCAGGACACACCCTGATCTCAGTAAATCTTTGATAACTATTTTTCAGCTATCTTATCTTCCCCACCACAGCACTGCATAGCAGGAGAGCCAAGTACAAGCAGTGAGCCTGAACTGGGGCTGCCAGACTGAAGGGCATGTCAGGACCATGAACACTTTCCACAGCTATTTAGTAGTTCTGTGAAACTAAAACATGTTCTAATCTTCATTAGGTTCAACTACAAGTGATTTAGCTTACCACATGCATATACATAGCAAATTTCCCAATTTTCCCACACAGGAATCAAGTGCACCTGCAGCAAATTTGCAGATGACACCAAGCTGAGTGGTGCAGCTCCCACACCTGAAGGATGGGATGGCATCCAGAGGGACCTGGATAAGCTTGAGAAGTGGGTGCATGGAAATATCATGAGGTTTAACAAGACCAAGTGCAAGGTGCTGCTCCTGGATCAGGGTAAATCCTGGTATTGTTAACCCAGGCTGGGGGATGAACAGATCCAGAGCAGCCCTGCCCAGAACGACTTGGGGGTGCTGGAGAGGCTGGACATGACCCAGCCATGGGCACTCACAACCCAGAGAGCCAAACATGTCTTGGACTCCATCCAAAGCACTGTGGCCAGCAGGGGAGGGAGGGGATTCTGCCCCTCTACTCTGCTGAGACCCCACCTGCAGTGCTGCACCCAGCTCTGAGATCCCAGCACAGGAAGAACATGTGTTGGAGCAAGTCCAGAGGACAGCCACTGAGTTAGATGGAGCACCTCTCCTATGATGAAAGGCTAAAAGAACTGGGATTGTTCAGTCTGGAAAAGTAAAGGCTTTAGGGTGACCTAACTGTGGTCTTCCACCACCTGAAGGGAACCTACAAGAAAGATGGAGAGAGACGTTTATAAGAGCAGCACAATGGCTTCACATTGACAAAGTAGTTTTAAATTAGCCATTAGGAAAAAAATCTTCCCAGTGATGGTGAGGCTATGGCCAAAGTTGTCCAGAGAAGATGTGGATAACTCATCTCTCTAAGTGTTCAAGGCCAGGTGGGATGGAGCCCTAAGCAATCCAGTCTAGATAAAGATGTCCCGATCCACAGCTGTGGGGCTGGAACTAGATGATCCCAAAGAATCTTTCTGACCCAAGCCATTCTGTCATTCTATGATACACAGAGAGCTACATTAAAGAATATACACTTAATCCTCCCTCTGTCTTCACTGATACTAGTCTCTTTCAATGTCTGGGACCAGAAAGTGAAATACAAGAGGAGGAAAAAGGGTTATACCTTGGCCATTGCACAGGTTAACTTCAACCCAACAGCTGTCATGTGTAGCACACTCTGTGGCTCCACAGGGATGAACAGGTTCATCCTTTGGTTAGCACTAACAAGCTCATGAGAGCACAGAAGGTGACACAAGCCTTAAGAGATGTGAAATGATTACAGTGATTTTGCTCCTACAGAACATGTGGTAAGTTCAGTTTTAAACAGACTCACAATGGAAAAATTCCAATGAATTTACCAGAAATAACTTCCAGTACATTCCTGATACAAAGGCAGTTTTTATGACCTTTAAGTCTTTGCTATGAGGATGTAAAGCTGTTCCAAAAAGATTTCCACTTAGAAAACGTGCAAACAACCCCACCCCCAAATTACACAGAGAGTATTTTTTTCCTCTAGCCCATTTCTCAGAAATGGCAGAACCATTAGAACTGCTATTTTCCAAATCCAACCTGGACTGCTGGTATTGTAAACAGATCGTAGTAGGCTATGTAAAGAGGAAGTGCTCCCATCTAAATGCAGACTGGGATTTTGATACTCTTTTACATATCAACACAATTTATACTGCAAAATCAATGGCATTCATCAGAACATTTGAGACACAGGACAAATTCAGAACATAAGTTCTGGTCCCTGGATTTTCCTTACAAGTACAGAAGAAGGTAGAGCCCTGTGTATGCTTTGAGGCTAGTAAAAATGTATCACATCCACAGGAGAGCTGAATTTAATCCTCTATGGGTGCTTATACATGCAGCCTTTGGTACTTTTCCTTCCCTGGCTCTGCAAATATGGTTTATTTAGCATTTTCCATTTAACTGGTTTTGTTGCAAAATTTCTTCTTTAATGAAAGAAATACTTTCACAGTTTTTTTTTTTAATTTTAAGAGCATAAAGAAAATACATGCTTGGTTCTAAAAAGATCTGTAGGGTTTATTTCAATCATTTGGATTTTGAATTTTCACTGATAATTTTTCTGTGATCAAGCGATGAACAAGATCAAGTTCAGAAATTTCACAAAGGCATAGGTTTCCCATGAGAAGCAAAAGTTGCAAGAAGAAAGAATTTTTTGTGCATGAAAGTGTTTGTATTCATTCTGAAAGTAATTATGCTGTGACATTTCTAAAGCTTAAATAATGATTAAACTATCACATGCTATGAATGCAATATGTTTAAATTTTCATTGCATCTGGCTTTCAAGTGCTGCTTTCATATTACTGTGGTTCACTAGGGGATTTACATTGCCAGCTAGAAACACATACATGGGTTCCCTGCACCATTTAGTTTAAACACTTCCATGCACTTAAAGAAACTTATCCAACCCCTTGAAAAAAAGAATGTAAAAAGTTTGGCACACATAGTTTCAAGTTCACTAAAAAATTGGTTTTATTTAGCAGTTTTTATTTTTTCCTTAACAAGCAGTAATGAACAATTAAAATGAACACACATTTTAATAATTACAAAGTAATTTCAGAGAGACAGATATATATTTTAAATAGGCCTAGAATTTTAAATAAGCCCAAGCAAGTGTTGAATAGAGTAGTGGCTGCTCACCTGTAAATAGCAAAGCCCTAAATCAAGCATACAAACTAGAGGATACATTTGAGATCAATCCAAGTGACCAGGAGAAAACACAAGTTTGTTTTTTAGGGACTACAAGCAGTCCCTCCTTGTCTGATAGGGAAAAGATGGATTGCTTTTCTCATTAACATTCTTGAGATTTCAATCTGAAGGTAAAACCAAACCTTCTAAAGAGCCTGCAGTTCACTCAGAAGAGAAGTTTGTTTGTGTCCTGTACACTGATGGCTCTTGACAATAATCTATCATTTCTTCCAGGCTAGAATTTAAACTCTCTTCATCCAACTGTTTTTCATTTGCTTTCAGAAGAGTTAAGGCAGCTGGAAATTCTCAATTTTCAGCTATGCACTGGAAATCACTAGTTAACTGCTAGCACAATTCAGTCTTACTGGTTCCCTTAATGAGACATAATTACTGCAATTGTTCAATTTAAAACAAACACCTTAGTCATAAGATTTACTGTAGCAGATATCAATGATCTGTAGTATGGCTTTAAAATTTTGTACTGTTTGGTTTCCATTTGAGTCTATGGGGAAGATATAAATACCTGTTCTCCCTTATGCTTTCACACCCACATTTAAAAAAAGAAAAATTCCTTGTGAAAGAATATTGATGTTGGATTATTCAGGGTTGATAGTACCAATTTTTTCACTGATTCAGTTTGTGCCACTCTCCTCCTTTATTAAAATAGTAGAGGTAAGAGTGAAAATTCAGGAAACTGAGTCAGAGCCATCATACTGCAAGAGACACCTCTGTGGACTGACTTCAAATGATGGAGCTGTGGAGAGCAATCAACACTTTAACTTGTCTCCAGTTTGGAGGACAGATACTGCAGACAATACCTTCCTCTTCCTTTTATCCTTGAGCAGAGCAGTGTGCAAGCCTCCCTACATTGCTCAGCTTGGCCTCTGTACCCAGCTCAGAAAGGAGCTGGGAGGAGAGGGAGAGGGTGGTGTCTTGCTTGGGACACAAAGTGCACTTAAGTGGGGGAAAGCTGCTGGAGCACAGAGAAGACCGGGCAAAAAAGAGAGCAGATGTAGATGGAGGATATGCTTACATCAGGGAGCCAACCCACAAAGAAACTTCAGAAGTGATGGAGAGCAGAGAATTTTTCTAGGATCAGAGAAGAGAAACAGGAATTTTATCTGTGGTTTGGAAGCCCAGGTGCTGGCAGGCATTGACAGGGTTAGAGGAAAATAACTCTCCCATTCAGGCAGTGAGGAGAGGGGGCTTTCTGTGAAGCCCCTTCCCTTAGTTTATATTACCCACCCCTCTTGCTGCCAGTTACGCTGGTTATTACATGTCTTCTATTTTTTGTTTTTCAAAACTTACTAGTTTAAGAGATGTGGAGGACCTGAGAATACCTTGCATACTTCAAGACAAGCTGGGAAGAGGAGCAGATGCAGAGCAGCACTGAAGCCCGTATTTGCCATCTTCCTGCCACGCTGCATTTGCCAAAGCAGTCTGACACTGCACTGACCAGCCTGGTTCTGGGCACTGAGAATTCTGCATTGGCCATCAGTGCAATCTGGTGAGCTCCAGGCTCCAGACAAACCACAGCAGAGGGAGCTTACACAGCATCTGCCTGCTGCTGCCAGGGGGAGCTGGGGGAAGCAGGAGGCCAGGGTCGCAGGGTGAGCCCCATGGCGCAGCTGGGGCTGAGCTGTGTCCCCTGGCCTGGGAGGGAACAGGGATCTGCACTGGCAGGATTCCTGCAGGGGCCACTGCTTTTCCTTCTGAAAATACCATGCACAATGCTGCAATAAGGTGCAGTGTAGCTATTTAAAAACCAAACTAAGGAAGTGAGTGGTCTTAAATGATGAGACTATTATTAATTCAAGGACCTCACAGGAGGAGTTGATTACGGGAAGCAAGTGATGCAAAAAATCCAGGCTACTATTATAATTCATGACTGGGTCAAAAGTGAAGAAAAAAAATGAAATTATGTAAACATTTGTATTTTTAATTTTCAAGAGCAATATTTTCTTTGAAAATAAAATATCTTGCCTGTCATTTCTGCTCTCTTCAGGTCATGTCCTCATCCTTCTTACATCATTCAGGGTAAAAAAAATCAAAAATCAAACCAAGGAAACAAAATCACAACCTAAAAATTTAATTTTTTAAATAAATTATTCTTGAATGGCAAGTGTTTGCAAGCAAAACTATTTTAAATAGCAGAACAAAATACTAAGATACTTCACAGTACCTGCTTATACTGTTCTAGCTAAAAAAAAATCAAACCAAAACCAACAAAGACCAAAGTGCATCAACACATTGAATTTTGATTCAATGAAAAGTCATTAATGCTGACTGAAGCTTCATTGAGAGATTACAAATATAGGCATCAGCATCAACAGTAGTTGTAAAGACAGGAATCTTGTTTGAGAGTCAGAGCTAGTGAATCATTAAATGTTTTCTTCCCTTTCACCTTAGGGTAAGAACTTGTCTAGTGACCACACAAGTAGAAGAGCTCACCTGAATCATAGCCCATGGTGGTCATAAGCAGAAGAGTATCTCATATAAGAAAGCCAGTAGGAACCTGGGCTCCAAGGAGCTTACCAGTGTCAGAAGATAAGCAATTTTATAGGTGCTGAGAGATTAATTCAGTACACTGACACTGATTAGAGATGGGGGGCAATGAAGCTCATCCTATTAAATTTATAATATTTCTAATACTACCAGATCACAAGTGAGGTTTTAAAAACAAACACATGATGGAATCATAGAATTGTTAAGGTTGAAAAAGACTCCAGGATCATCGAGTCCAACCTTTGAATGAACACCACTTAATCAACTAAACCACAGCACTTAATGCCATTTCCAGTCATTCCTTGAAAACTTCCAGGGATCGTGACTCCACCACCTCCCTGGGAAACTTCTTCCAATGCTTAACCATCCCTTTAGTGAAAAAAATTCTCCTGATGTCCAACCTGAACCTCACCTGGTGCAGCTTGAGGCCATTTCCTCTTGTCCTGTTGGTGGTTGCCTGGGAGGAGAGGCCAACCTCCACCTGGCTACAGTCTCCTTTCAGGCAGGTGTAGAGAGCAGTAAGGTCTCCCCTGAGCCTCTCTTCCTCCAGGCTAAACAATCCCAGCTCCCTCAGCTGCTCCAGAGCCTTCACCAGCTCTGCTGCCCTTCTCCGGACATGCTCCAGCACCTCAATGTCTTTCTTGCAGTGGGAAATCCAAAACTGGACACAGGATTTGAGGTGTGGCCTCAGCAGTGCTGAGTACAGGATGATGATCACTGCCCTGCTCCTGCTGGCCACACTATTGCTGGTCCAGGCCAGGATGCCATTGGCCTTCTTGGCCACCTGGGCTCATGCTGGCTCATGTTCAGTTACCTGGATCAGCACCCCCATGTCCTTTCCCACGGGCAGCTTTCCAGCCACTCTTCCTTCCCCCAACCTGCAGAGCTGCATGAGGCTGTTGTGGCCAAAGTGTAGGACCTGGCACTTCACCTTGTTGAACCTCATGCAGTGGCCTTGGCCCATTGATCCTGCCTGCCCAGATCCCTCTGCAGAGCCTGCCCACCCTCTAGCAGATTAACACTCCTGCCCAGCTTGTTGTCAACGATGAACTTGCTGAGGGTGCACTCCATCTGCTTGTCCAGATTGTTGATAAAGATATTAAATGGGACTGGCTCCAATCCTGGCCACAATTGACTGGCCACCAAGTAGATGCAGCAACATTCTGCACCACTCTTAGGGTCTGGCCATCATACCAATTTTTAACCCAAGTCCAAGCTATAGGCTGCCAGTTTTCCCAGGAGAATGCTGTGGGCAAAAGCTTTTCTGAAGTCCAGGTAGATTAAATCCACAGTCTTTCCCTCATAATGAAGGCAGGTCACCTGGTCATAGAAGGAGATCACATTGGTGAGCAGAACTTGCCTTTCCTAAACCTAATCTTGACTGGGCCTGATCCCCTGATTGTCCAGTATGTGCCATATGATCACACTCAGGATAATCTGTTCCATAATCTTCCCCAGCACCAAGGTTGGGGTGATTGTAGACAGGCATCACATCTGCCAGCCTCCTGTTGTCTGGGACCTCCCTGATCAACCACCATGATAACTGATGGTAAATGATGGAGAGTGACTTGGTGAGCTCTGCCAACTCCCTCAGCACCCTCTGGTGAATCCCATCCTGCCCCATACAGACTTGTGAGTGTCTAAGTGGCACAACAGGTCACTCACAACTTCCTCCTGCATTGCAGGAGGTCTATTCTGCTCTCCGTGCCAGTCTACCAGCTCAGGGGTCTGGTTGTTCTGAGGATAACTGGTCTTTCTGATAAAGACTCAGGCAAAAAAGACCTTAAATACCTCAGTCTTGTTCCCCCTCCTGCCCAAATCCAATAATGGATGGAGTTTTTCCTTGGCCCTCCTTTCGTTGTTAATGTATTTATATTTTATTATCTTTCAAAGCAGTTAACAGATTGAGTTCTAGTGAGCTTTTGCCTTTCTCATTTTCTCTCTGCACGACCAAATGACATCTTTGTAGTCTTCCTGAGTTGCCTATCCCTTCTTCCAAAGGTCATAAACTCTTCTTTTCCACCTAAGTTCCAGCAAAAGCTCCCTCTTCAGCCAGGTCAGTCTTCTTTTCCATCAGCTCATCTTATGGCATGTAAGGATGGCCTACTCCTGTGCCATTAAGATTTCCTTCTTAAAGTGTGTACAGCCTAGCAGGACCCCTTTTTTCATAAGGACAGTTTCCCAAGGGAAAGTCTGATAAGATTTAAGTACAATCAGTACTTGTGATACATATTTAAACTACAGGAGAGCAAATTAAGGTTGCAGGAGTGTGGATTTAACTCTATTACACACTCAGAGTTCTCTACAGTTTTTCTGTCACATTGTAGCACCATCGCTGTGTCACAAAGCTAAACAGTCAGATAAATGGGAGTTCCTTGTAAAGGAGGAACCCCCAAAAAGAAACAACAGAAATTGCTCTCTTGGGGATATCAATGACAATCTATCTCTAGTGTCTGCCTGTCAAATATCTGAAAAGTTATTCCCATTTCCTAATTATTAGACCACAGTATCTTAGGGAATACTTCAAACATTTTAGCTTCACAATATCAAACAGCTCAAGATAGCACTATAGCAATAGTATGGTCGATCTCCAAAACAAACAAACCAAACAAATAAAAAGGCTGAGTTATGAAACAGGATTAATATATTACACCACAGAGTAGAATTTAGTGTGGGACAAGTATTCAATAATACATTATCTGGTAGTTTTTCCATTATAAAATAAATATCAGATAATGACAAGTTACATACAGCGCTATATTATTGAAAAATAATGGTATGATTAATTCAGTATTCCAAATCTATGCAATAATTACCTCTGAATTGGCTAAAATAATTACAGTACAAACAACAGAAACATCTACCTAGTCACCCTCTGGGAAGTAATTGCATGTTTGTTACCTGAGTTTTTCATATGAAGTTACAAACAAAAATAGCAGGCAAATGAAAGGAGAAGGGTTTTTTCTTCTTGAGATTTAAAGCCAGTTGGTTTCCCATTTGCTTCTCCAAGTAAGTAGTAAAGTGTAGCACTACCATTGTGCTATACATCTCCATTTGGTCAGTCATCTATTACTATGCCAGTTCTAATTGACAAAGGAAATAGACCAAAACGTGCTTGAACGACCATTTAATTAGCTCCCATACCAATTATAAACAACACTTCACTCACCTTCGATCAACTGACAAAAGTAGTAATGATAAATTATAGAGTAAGTGTAAATAAAGTGTTTTTAATTAGTGTAATTAATCACTTCACACATTCTTCAACCTGCTTTGCTCATTTGGATAACAGTGGAAAGAAAAACACCGGCAAAACTCCTTTAATGTCCTTTAAACATTCATTTACAGAGTTAATAGGTTGAGGTGCCTCACATCCCATCAAGAGAAGCCACCTTCTAACTGTTAGTATATGCCTAATTAAGGACCTCAAATACCAAAAAGTCATCACTTACTTGTTTCTTCTGCTTCCCAGGTCATTTAGTTTGAGTGCAAAATATCGATTCCTACCGTACAACCTACTTTTTTATTAGTTCATTAAAGTGTCTGTAGTCCGACTAAGCAATTGCCAACCCCTTCTAAAGCTGAGTTCTATCTGTTGCCCAGTTTTACAAAGGAATGGATAATTTAAAAAGAAAAGTATAACAAGAGAGAGTTTCTGATGGTAACCTGCTGGTGTCCTTCCACAGTATCTGATATTAGAGAAGAGATGATGGTAGTTAATGACAAGGTGGACAGACTATGCCTGGTGATACTAAATTCTTTGGCATCTCACTCGTACATCCTAAGTCCTGCTCCCAGAATTAAACTGCTCCATCTGGAATGAGGAGTAACCCTTCCTTTTAACCCCCTCCATTGCACTATGTCCTATTTTTGAGGTCATCTGAAACATTCTTTGAAGAAACTCTCTCTTGCCAAGATGATTTAGGATGGTTTTGGAAGTGGAGGAATTGAGCGAGCAGAAGGGAGGCCCTCAGGTACTAGAGAGGGTGGAAAAAGCAGTGACAATGCCACAGACTTACAGACCTGCATTTTCTAGTCTTCAGGAAAGTTATGAGAAATGCAGAGGCACAGGACAATAAGGAAAGTCCTTTGGGAACTAGACAACAGAACTTTGTGGCAATCATAAAAAGAAGACATTTTCTTAATTAGAAAAGGGAGAGATTTAACCAAGGCATAACTTAAGACCTGCAGTTGGAAACACAACTTGTCAAACAGATTCTGTAGCAAAAGAAGGGTTTTCAAGGCACATGTTAGTCTGACCTCAAATAGAAGATAACAAGCAGCTCTCCTATACCAACAGTAGTCAGCATGGCACCCATTCTTCCTCCAAATCTTAGACTAGAACTAGAATAGGTCTAGGAAAATATTTCAACATCTATCTCCTAGGAGATATTAAATATTAAATATATCAGTAGCTTTATATTACAAGACAAAGTACCAAGGCTGCAATATAGCAAAGGAATTCCATACCCTAGAAACGAAGAAAGTTGAAGGGCACAAAAAGGCAGGGGGAAGGTAAGAGGGGGACACCATCTGCATACTTAAAATGAAGAAATAAATGGTAATACTTTAAATGCTTAATCACAAGCAGCTCCCTTGTTATGAACCAAACACATCTCTTTAGATGAGAGGCAGCCAATCTTAAATGGGTACACTGAAAACAAACTTGTTTTACAAAAAAGGAAAGTAATTTATATGCAATGCCATGCTCTACCAGCATTAAGAGGGCTATGTTCTACCTTCAAATACAGAAAAGGTCTTTAGTACTGCTATAGAATGTATTCTTAGGTACAGGAAAATAGGATTTTGTGGAATGCATTCACAAGAGTGGAATAAATTAATTTTTAACCAAGAATTCTATAACTGATATATATATAGAGAGAAATGATGCAAAAAACTAGGCTGATTCCATTATGTAAGTGAACAATACAGTAAGTGAACAATACAAGGATATCCCTTCTAACTCTCCTGACCTAATTACTACTGGAAAGAAAGATGAAAAACACTTTATTTCAAGAGTAAGAGAACTGGAAATAAAAACTAGCTTCATTAGATGCTGATTATCTTATGCTTTTTGGACAAGGTAACACTTCTGCCAATACTGTAAGAAGAAAACAGGCATCTTCTAGGATTTGAAATAATAAATCTCTACTCCAAGAGATAGCAAAGCACCATAAATGTCCACAAGAAGTAGTAGAAAAGTATAAGACTTGAAGGGCATAAAAAAAAAGTTTTCATTCCATCTCTACAGTAAATATTTCTTTTTTGATTCCTGGAAGATTTTTTTTTTAAATCTCATAGGGTAAGGTAACATAGCAAAGCTTAAGTAATCCTGACATGATAGGGTAACTTCAGATAGTGTGTATTTTGCTTTTTATACCATATCATACGTAGCATTACTCCAGATGTTTGTATGAAATGTAAAACCAGCCAGATCTTCTTTCATAAGCAGTACTGGGTAATGTTTGACAGCAGGAAAAACCTGGAGTTCCATTACTAATGAGAGAAATTCCTGAAGATACTGCAAATCAGGATTGAAATACATGCACTGAGCAAGAATAGATCTATACATATTTAAGCTTAGAATACAGAAGCTGGCCTCGTCTTTTTTTTTCTTCTGTTTGTTTGTTTTGGTTTTTTAACAGAAAATCTATCCTCAACTGAGTTTAAAACCAAGGATAACAATACTAATGCGAGTTTTTAATTGACCCCAAGATTAAACCAATTTTTTTGGTAGAAGATTAATCATATTTTACAAAATTATTTGCTAAACCCTGCAGATATCGAAATCAGATAGTCTCTGAACAAGATAATTTATCATTAGCCATTAGGACAATGAGCTTTATTGGAGCAATAGATAGACACAATACAAGAACAAGATGGGCAGCGAGGATGATAACTAAATTACATTTCTGCATTACAGAAGACACAAAGAGGAAAAATAATATCCTCAAGCCTTTCTGATGCTGCTTCTGTGATACTGTGCAACACCAGGAGTGGTTTCTACAGTGAAGAGCACTTCACTGTAACAGAAGCATGCTATTAAAATATCACTGTGGAACCACAGGAGAACAGTACCTGAGCGGGGCTCCTTCATGGGATTAGATACATTTGTGAATGTGACCAGAAGAAGAAACTCGTGTACAGAAGGAGGCACTGCATGTTGCAACACAGACAGGAAACTCCAACTCAGAAGGAACTGCCATATTTCCATTTGAGAAACACTGGGTTTTGGCATGAAAAACTGTCATTTTTAAATTTGTGTTTTCATTATCAGTGTCCCATTTTAAAGGAATAACTACATTTAAAATGATGTGTGGGCTTTGTTTCCAGGCAAAAAAAGGGCTGACTACGTTAAGAACATATTTTGCATTATTAAATCCTAATTTTTTGAAGTGTTTTCTACCTGTGAAAACCAGCTGTGAGCATCAAGTGTTTCTAGTCACCCTCTGTGTCTAGCATAGACTAAAATTGCTATCAATAGTACTTAACTAATGTGTTCCCTTTTTATTACTAGGAAATACAATCAGATGTTTATAGACATCCCACAAACATGATGCACATGGAAACTGAATGCATTATCCAAAAAGAAAAGGAACAGACAAATCTCCTCTGATAGACCTACATTAGAGTGCTGGAAAAAAAAAGAAAAAGAAAGTGCCCAACAGCTTCTGATTATGAAAGCCTATAAAACCCCTCACAGATATATGGATCTAATACAAAAGATATCAGCAGATCTATTACACTATTATGTTGTTCTAAGAATTTAACTACTAGCACAAAACAGGTTTCCTCTTCTTGTGCAAAGTAGAACTCCATTTTTTTCCAGACCTTTGTCAGGCTTAAATCCTGAATCTTTTCTGTCCACAAAAGAAAATGACTATTTGGTCTCTGAGGTGAGGCAGTTCAGAATGTGTTTAGCTCTGCTGCAGAAGTCAATTAAAAAGTAAGTCAAAAAGGTCAAAATTTTATTACGATCTTTTTCATCTGCCAAAACCTCCTCTGCCATAAACCAGAAAGTATACCCTTCTGCTTTCTTTCTCTGTGTCCACACAAATGTGCACCATTCTCTGCTCTCACACTGTCCTGAGAAAATGCATTTCTCCATTTATAACGCCAGAATGGAAAAAAAGGAAGCAGCTCCCTAATCTGCATTACCACAGAAGTCACAAAAATCCTACTTGATTGAGAGCTGTGTAAACTGCATGTAGCACAACAGAAATCAAACCCAAATCCATACCTGCCAAAATTTTATCTTCCACATACATCATTTTACATAGGCTAACAAGCCAACTACCTCTTTTTTCAGGGCTGCCTCTCCACAATGCTTATGCTCACAAGCTGGCATCGGCAGATCCCAGAATTATGTGGCTCTTGGCACTCGTGACTGAGCCGAGTGTGCAGACACTGGCACTGCCACTGAGGCAGGAGCAGGGTGAGTGGTTGATCAGTCTGTCGTGGGGATGTGGGTGCATTTGTTTCCTGGCCCGTATTACAGGCACAATATTTACTGATGTTCTTTTGCGCTGTGGGTTTGCATGCCAAAAGCCTTTCTTTGTTCTGCTCCTACAGATGCTGCTATAAGTCACTGTCATTTCCTAACGAGTTTCAGTAGCTGCTTCCTGCAGTGGATGAGGAAACACCTGGTGGCCTGTAAAGGATTTGTGTTTGACACAGACTAAGCATTACAAACCGATCATTACCTCCTATCCATCTTTGACGTTGCCACTAATTGTTCCTGCTGTCCTGGTCTTGACTCTCATCTTTCCATTTCCCCCTTCCACGTATGTTTTACCTGCTGTTACTGCCTTTTTTTTTTTTTACTATTCTGTACTACAGTATTAAAGCTAGATTGTGAGGGGTTGTTTTCCTTAGGCATGGATTTTAAGGCAGTTGCACAGCATTAAATGACACCACATACCAAAATCAGATTCGTCACAGGACAAGTTCAGAGATATGAAGTAATATTGTGACATCAGTATGGAATTTATATATAAACACATGTTTCATCTTGCAGATATGAGTAAACATCAAGAAAATCCATGTTACAGGTCACAGCACATTGAAACAAAAATTCAGCCTGTAGGTTGCTGTGCAGAAATTGAGGGAAATTATAAATTCATTAGTTGCAATGTTCTCATAGTGCTACCTCTGACATAGCAATACACAATCTGGGTTTGCTTCTACTTAATGGGAAAGCATGTGAAAAGTCAGGATAGCAAGGTCACTTCTATGCAGAAAATGTGTGTGGGTTTTGGAGAGTTTTGATGGATATTTTTTGTTGTTTCTGAGGATGAATGATCATCTGTTTTGGGGACAAACACTGAGGGTTTATTGCATGCTATGTGAAAAAATAAAAGATAAAGGAAGAAGATAAAAGATGTGAATTAAACAAGAAAGGATGCGGAAGACAAAGTAAGACAGAAATGGGTGGTTTAGGGAAAGATGGTGCACTAAGGAAAGGCAAGAGAGCATAGGAAGGGAGAAGGGTGGATGTTAAGATTGTGTAAGTGTCTCCAGCTGGGGAACTTCCTGAGGAGAGAAAATTGCAGGAGGCAGCCTGCAGAAAGTTTAGGTCCAACAATAAGGGCATGTACTGGGCTATCAGTTTTGAATAGCACTTCTGCCAGTGGTTTCTAGTGCTTTTCCCATACAAGCCTATAAATTCACCCAGGCACCCACCAGTCTGCAGAAAGGGCTGCAGAAGAATTGAAATGATTGAAGCCCTGCACAGGAGGGTGCCCACAGCAACTTCTGTACCACCTCTGAGGAAGCCAGTGAGAGCATAAACTGCTTCCCTGAACATTGACGGTCCATTCAGCCTTCACCAGGTTTCCTGCTTGCAACAATCACACGTGAACTTGAAGACAGGCAGCAAACCAAAATGTCCATCCTTAAGTAGATACCAAAGTCTGACAGGAATCCTGGTGGTGAAAGCCCATACTGTGACTCTGCTCCTAAGTTTGTTCTCCTGCCTGCATAAGGGAAGCAGCCAAAAAGGAAAACTTCACTCATGTGCTTAAAGTAAGAACACTGACATGAATTTACCAGGACGTGGTATGTCAGTCACAAAGACGTGCCTGTTACACCATCCTGATACCCAGAAGGGCAGAGGTGATGAAGTACTGCATGGCAGTGTTTGAGCTACATCTCTTCTTCTGGTGCTATTCTCAATGCCTTTGAGCTCTGCCTGTGACAGAGAATGAAAATATTCAATAGAGTCCAAGCTAAGGATGCTTAGTGCTGATGGAGCATTTCCTGAGGCAGCACTGGCTGTAAACACTGATGCTGAGATGTAAGAGCTGGCTCTCAGCAGCACTAGAGCTGGCCTCATTTCATGAAATCCTAATGTCTTAGTGGGGTGTAGCAATGAATCTACAGGAGCTTTTCATCGTCAGCTATTTGCTAAAGACATTCATCTCCTGCTGAGGATTGCCCCTGGAAAGCAGGGCTCTGTTTGTGATCAGCCAGTGGCTATTACAATTTAAATGACTTAACAGTTATTTCATGCTCAGGCTTCAGGTGACTAGGGCCAAGAAGGGGACATGGGTAAAGGAAACAACATCTTATCCCCATTTGTAACAAATCTACATATTTAACAACTACTTTAAAAGACTGAATTTGACCCACAGTTGAGACAATTCCTTTACAGCTTTCTCCTTGAGAACACACAATGAACCACCCTTGGAAAAATGGTGTCCCCCTCTCAGAGATTTACTCCATTATAAACTGGGCAAAGATGACTTTAAAACCCCGAAGTTTTGAAGCAAAGATTGCCCAAAGTCTTGTTTTAGAAGAGATGAATGGAGTAAAGAGAGGCATCCAAAATGTCCAACCATAAATACTTATCCTAAATATATTTCAATACTGACAGAAGTTTCCATAATAAATCAAAATTTCATCAGACTTCATGCTCTGAGAGATTTATCTGGAGCTATGAACTGTTGAGTCAGACACTGCCAGGTTTGCATTAATGCAGTAGACAGAAAGATGTGTACCCTGTGTTAGGCACTTATGCCAATTCTACTCCTAAGACTCCGATCCTGAAATGGAGAAGGGGCATGCACACTTCCTAGGGGTTTTTCAGCTTGGAAACATACTCAAAGAGCACATGATTTTTTTAGTCTGTACGTTTACCAGGAGATCCCACAAGAACACCTCCTTTGTGTGCAAAAAGAATGACTAAACTGGATAGCCCTAGCTCTCAGAGCAGATAATGAAATGGAAATAACTTCATCTGTCAAAAACTGTGATGTCCACTGTTGCCAAATTTCATCTCATTGAGCATGTCCAGCCATCTGACAGGTGGCAATTTCACAAAGCAAGAGCTATGGGATGGAAAACAGACATCCTTTTACGCATTCACTATGTAAATAGTGCCTTTTTGTTTCAATCCATTTTCAATATCTATAATAAAATCAGCTGATAAAAGCTGAAAATCATAACAGGTTGAACAAGGAGTGCTTTTTTCAAGCTGGGACAACTGCTATCCACTGGGTAAGGAGGATCTCTCTTATTACAAAACATTGCTGAAACAAAAGTGAATTAAGAGAATAAGTCAAGAGTTTAGCCTACCTTTTCAGCCTCATAATTAGACAGGGGTTTTAACTGAAATCCACATCTGTCTAATGCAACATCTGTATGTAATTTCATGTGGTAAAATGCTCTTGTAACAAAATTCATTCTTCAGAGGGAAAAAACCCCAGCATCTAAATGGCACTGCTACCTATTTGTGCTACATTTGGGGCAAATAGTTTCAAATAACTAAAAGAGTTAATATATTGTGGGATTGAGAGCAGGGGTGGTGAACTGGTTTTTTTTTCCCCTAGAAGAACTTGGACACTCTTAATTGCCTGCATTTCTGTCAGTATGTAGCATCTGTGAAGTGCATTATGAAATGGCCTTAGCCAAGAAGATGGCATTATTAAATATGCATTGTATTTATTCCCTTATCAGTGCTTTGAATTCTGCAATTAATCCTGAGAACAAGGAACAGGGTCACAGACATAAATAAAAATATGTATCCAGAAAGTTTAGGGAAAAAAAATTCATCTGGAGTTCTGGCAGTGTTGCGTGGGAAAAACTGCAATCCTAATAGAAACTGCTTGTTCTAAAAAAAATTAAAAACTGAAATTAAAAATGAGCATTTAAAAATTATCAAGACAATTAGGAGAACTATCCAGGAAGTTTTTTGATCCATGTCAATGAGAGCTCTGTTCCTACAGTCTGTACTGTTGATTTAGAGAGCAAACAAGGAAGGTTGCCAAATGAAGTGATGAAGCAAGTGAAAAATAATGAAATTATTCGGTTTCAGTTAGAAACATAAACACTGAAAGCTTCATAAATCTGCCCAATAATTCTTTAAAGACCAGTCCTATGGTTATTTTGTGGAGGCTGAAGCAAAGAAAGAAGTGTGGAAGATTTAAGAATAGATAAATTAAAATTAGAGACTTCTGTATTAGCAGACATTTGAGCCTGTGGTATAAGCTAGGAAGAAAGCGCCAATGGATTTGCTCAGTAATCTTAGAAGTCTGCTAACCCTCCTTTTGCTAATGCCATGACAGAAGGAAAAACCACTGCCTGTCTCCACTGCTGTAGACTGCAAGGATGCAGTGTATGCTGTAAAGACTCAGTGAGCTTCAGCTATTCTCTCAGAAATTGTTTTGATGACAGTGTCATGTCAATCCTCTAATGTGGCATGCTAGTGACCCACACGAATAGGGGGCCAGAGAAACTAACAGAAGGGAAAGAAATATAGAACCAACTTTTCCTCCTGTTCCACTTTTACCTTACACTACCCATCTGTAAACTGCAAATTTACAAACATCATCAGGAAAAGATAGTTTGGTCTTAACAGCTGCTTAGAGGACTCCAGTTTCTCTGTCACAGAGGCTGAACATCTGGGGGCCTCAGGCAGCTCATCAGGACCTTTCCCACTCATCTGCAGGCCAGACTGCAACCTTATTAAACCTTAATGACAAACGTCCTCAGCAACCAATCTTCTTAACTCAGACAGCTGTATATCTGTGTTTACTCTCGTTCCTTTCATGCAGCTTTCCACCTTTTCAATTGTTCTTACATATAATGTGAGTGGAAAAAAGGAAAAAAAACAAAACCAAAAAAGGAGATGCATTGACTAGGCAGTAAAAGGAATGGATCTGAAGTAGTTGTGTGATTTTGAGACAGTGGTGCAGTGATGGGAAAGGAAGGAAATAATGTCTTGCTTCTTTTATCCTGCATTTGTCCAAGATTTCTAGTCATAAATATTAACTTTCCGTCTCCACAGTGCATACTCAGTCCTCACAAAATTTATTTTCACATGCCTTTCCTCACTAGATTAAACCATTCTGCCATGAAAATACCTTTCCTGAGCTACATTCACTGTTCAGTATTGCTGTGTCTCCTGAAACATCCTTAATGAGATAACTCTGTTCTGAACTAAATTTTGTTCCTCTGCATGCTTCCTCACCCAGTGATTCTATGTCCTGCAGTTCCTGTGCATTCCCATCCCTCTTCCATGACTTGTTTCCAGCATCTTATATGATTACATTGGCTCTCGCACATCTGGTTTTTCCCCTGACCCTATTTAAGGTGACAGTTACTTATCTTCATTTATGCAAAAACAGTACTTTTGAGTTCCTGTTAGAAAAAGCTAATGGCAGAAGGAAGAAATGTTTTCAGAGAGGAGCAGCCAGGCAAGCTGGGTGTTACACAAATGAGGAGCAGGGAGGAGGATGGACTGAGTGCCCTCAGGGTGAACTCTGGACCCTCTGTACCTGATGTCTGCTGACACCAGCAGGAGCCTGTATGTGCCCTCCCTCAGTCTCCGAGGGGATGTGTGGACCACTGTTGTTCTGCTGATGATCCCCAGGAATGCTCAGGACAGGCCAGGCTGAACGCCCCTCTGAGGCCACAAAACGATGACATGTTTGATGTAAACTGGAGTGACAGAGTCTTGACAGATCTAGAGCTACACAGAGATAATGAGAAATCGCTGCAGTATGGGGAACTGGACCATGGAGATGCAGGCTCAGGGCTCCAGTCAGATGCAGTTTCTTGCATAAATCCTGAAGTTTCCTGATTCTCTGTCTGTCGGTTGTAGCTGGAAGCACGTGGTTTGAGGAAGACAACCAACACTGAGTTGGGACAGAATAAAGAGGTGGGGCACAGTGCAGGAGCTCTCCTTGGTTGCATATAACCTTGTTCCAGGGTCAGCTCCACCACAGGACGCTTGTATGACAGCTTGCAGCAGTTATGGATCTGCCTGTCTGATAATAATTACTTTAAAACCAGTGATCACTCTGCTTTCATTTCACCAAATAAATAAGTTTTATATACTTAGTGTTTTTTATATTTGCTGATTCACATACAGTAAAGATAATTAGTGAGCATGGCTATCAGCAATCCAGAGCCCCTCCTGTGTAAGCCCCTTTCATGTGACTTGTCCCATTAGCCTTTTTTTCATGTCTTTTATTTGCTACTAAAGGAATAGCACATGTGAAGTGATGTTTGGGATTTAGAGTATTATAACAGCTCACTGCTATGTGACCACTTTTAAAACTAAGTCTGAGAAAATCAGAGTGTGTGAAGCCAAACTGTAACGATTCTGAGTAGAGACACACTAATCCTCTCCAAAGGCAGGGCTACTGATAGATTAAGTCATTAGACTAGATGCACACAGCTCAGAAAAGGAAGCTGTGGTCACATCACTAGGCAGGCTTTCATATGATGATTTTAAAAAATCTGCTTCAAATGCATGGCAGGCAGGAAATGCTCTCCTCAGAGTTAGTCTTGTTACTTAAAATACAGTTTTGCAGTCAAATTGCAGAGAAGTAAACATAAGTAAAATTGTCAAGTTGGGAGCTCGAAAGTTAGAAAATGCCAGACTAAGTTTCCTTTTCTAAGTCATCGCTCTTCCCCTCCCTTCTTGCCTTATGGCCAGTGCACACAATGCAAAATGGTTCTGGGTATTTTACTGCATCACATCAGGTTTCCATTGAAAAATGCTCAATACAAAAAAAAAAAAAAATTAGCACCCTGGTGGATAATTCTACAGCACTCAATGTTTACTTCAGATACATCACAAATGGTGATTTTTGGAATACCTGTAAAGTGAGATATTTATATAGATCTCATTTCCTATTTCAAAATTGAAAGGATTAAGAACTGAAGTGTCTAGGAAATGCAAATACTGTGTTTGAGACATTACAGAATGGGCCTTTTTGTATGATGCTTCAAATATTTGAGACTGTGCTCCCACAGTGTTCTGTTACAACAGTTTGTTCTCAGCACACCTAACTGGGAACACCTAAAACCATGTATCAGCAGAAAATACTTTGAATGTAATCCTCTCCAAAGGCAGGGCTACTGATAGATTAAGTCATTAGACTAGATGCACACAGCTCAGAAAAGGAAGCTGTGGTCACATCACTAGGCAGGCTTTCATATGATGATTTTAAAAAATCTGCTTCAAATGCATGGCAGGCAGGAAATGCTCTCCTCAGAGTTAGTCTTGTTACTTAAAATACAGTTTTGCAGTCAAACTGCAGAGAAGTAAACATAAGTAAAATTGTCAAGTTGGGAGCTCGAAAGTTAGAAAATGCCAGACTAAGTTTCCTTTTCTGAGTCATTGCTCTTCCCCTCCCTTCTTGCCTTATGGCCAGTGCACACAATGCAAAATGATTCTGTGTTTTTTACTGCATCACATCAGGTTTCCATTGAAAAATGCTCAATACAAAAAAAAAAAAATTAGCACCCTGGTGGGTAATTCTACAGCACTCAATGTTTACTTCAGATACATCACAAATGGTGATTTTTGGAATACCTGTAAAGTGAGATATTTATATAGATCTCATTTCCTATTTCAAAATTGAAAGGATTAAGAACTGAAGTGTCTAGGAAATGCAAATACTGTGTTTGAGACATTACAGAATGGGCCTTTTTGTATGATGCTTCAAATATTTGAGACTGTGCTCCCACAGTGTTCTGTTACAACAGTTTGTTCTCAGCACACCTAACTGGGAACACCTAAAACCATGTATCAGCAGAAAATACTTTGAATGATTTCATAACTATAACAGGAAAGCTTTAGGACACAAAGGAGGGACACAACAAAATTTTAAGTAAAAATGAGACTTTTGTTTTCATTGAGTATGTGTGTTGTACTAGTTGCTTACAGGAGTCAGAAGCACTCTCCCTCTCCCTCTAGTGTGCTATTGCAATTTGAGCCTCAACTTGGGGTAAATTAGGCATGGACAGAAAATTTACAAAATAAGGCATGATAATAATTGTTTTCTAATGCATTCATAAGAAATTCAAATTATGCTGTACAATCTTGACTTTTGTACTTTTGACTTTAAAACACAGTAATATTTTACCTGTCTGATGTGTCTGTAGCATTTTACTTGAAATTCAAAAATACCCTCCAAACCAGAAAAAAAAAATCCAGTATATGACATCCTAATTATATTTATGAGTGATTAGCAGAGCTGCAACTGTTAGCTTTGGCATATAGATCTGATTCTTAATTAAACCCATAAATGGCAAATAGCAATCTAGTTTTATTACAAGCTGAGCCTAGAGCAGAGGAATAAGGGCACTGTGACAAAAGGCTTTACAAATATTTTCTGACAATGCAGAAGATCAAGCTTGCAGCCCTGTGGGGAAGCCTGCTCCCCTGTGAGTACATGCACCTGCCTGTTCTCTCCAAACCTGTTTCTTAGGGACAGCTACCATCCTGTCCATAATGATACCACTTTTCCTTTTCTGGGCTGTCATTCTCATCACCCTGTTGTTCCCTTTCTTTGCACCTAGCTCTTGCTCCCACAAACAAATCATCCAGCAAGCAAATTCTGCTTTCAACATTCTGTATGGATCTCCTGTTTTGACAAACCTCAGTTCTTCTCCTGATGATCCCCTACAAATCCATCTCTACTGCTCCTCTTCTCCATCACCGTTTTCCATTTGCCCATGTTCTTTATTTTTCTTTCTATCTACCTGCATTCCTGTTTGTCTTTAGGCTTATTGTGAGGCTCCCCAGAAATGTCTTTAGTATTAGTTTTCTTCATGTACACAGACTTCATTCCACATACTATCTTCATCTTTCTCCAATATTTTTTTCTTAGTTTCCATCTCTTAAGCCAGTTTTTGGCAGTTCTCCATACAAGTTGGCCCCACTCTGCTCTCAATCTCCTCTATTGCCATCTACCCAGTTTCATTTTTTTATCATAGTATCACATTTTGAAGGCAATCCTTACCATGCTAGTCTGTTTTGTTTCTCCTCACCCCCAAATGAAGAAAAAACAAAGGGCTTACATTGTTTCATCATTTTCCCTACTTTGTTCGGATCAAGCAACATTTTGACAGATGCCAATCATACAGAACTGTGTTCAGATTAAGCAAAACCATAACAAAAGTGTTAGTGACACTGTTGGCCCAGAAATCTTGTGCACATGAAAAATGAAACATTTTCTAATGTCCCAGGATTGTCAGCTTTAATTTCACAGCAAACCTTGTTTTAAAATAATGAAAACTGTTCTGGAAAAATAAAATTCTGTATCCAATGTGCAATCTCTTCATTCTGTCACCAGATGACCATATTGCAGGTGATGACTTGTCGTTGCTAGAGATGCTTTGAAGAAGGTGGCTGTCACAGTTCATCAACTTTTTTAGATGAAGGGGAGATTTTTCCCTTTTGATATAAAGAAAGCTGAATTTGGGCAGCCACCTCCAAAGATGTGACTCAGTCAGAAGGTACTGGGTAGCAGGGATCAACTGAGAAAGAGGGAATGAGATGTAGAGGAATACTAAAAAAAAGCAGAGCCAGTGTCAGGAACTGCAAAGAAGTGAATGTGGGTTTATATTGTGGCAGATGGGGACAGAATATGAGACAGGAGCCTGAGGAAAAAAAGAAAGGAATCTAGGGAATTAACCTGCTTTTTCATCATCTAGTGCTACATCTGATAACAGACCAGTTAACATGCTGGAAAACAGTCTCGGTGTGACTCATGGGCACAACTGTTGGTAGACATCTGCTCTACAAACTCATGGAGAGCCATGTCCCTTGATCACTTCTGCTGTTGTGTAGCCTTGACTCCCTTCCCCAGTGGCTGGTTCTAGCCAACAATCCATCCACTCACTGAATGGCTGGTAAGTGACCAGTGAGCCAACCTTGGAGAAAAGGCTTCACCTTTCTTGCTCCAGCTGCCGTTCTGTGTATCAGCTTTACGTTCACTTCCTTCTGTCTGCGTATCCACAAGAAAATTTTAGTTGTAAGGAGTTACCAGCTACCTGGGCAAATGGTTACCCAATACGTTTTCATTTTATTACCTTTGGATAGTGAAAAATTGCTGTTTGAATGTTGCTTTTATGGTGGTGATGCTGAAGTTTTGTAACATGACCTTATAGTACAGTACAGCAACATTGCAATTAGAAAATATTTTCCTTAAAATATATTTAATGTGCTTGTTTTTCCCCCAAAAACTAGCAGCACTTAAAGACATACATTCAGTTTTAAAGCAAGAGTTTTTTTGAGTTCTAGAAAATATATTTCTAGTAACTTACTTTCACTGGCTGAATAATCCTGTGGATCAAGTATCCCTGATTCCTGCAGCGATCTAATGCAGGAGTCCACCAGCTCCAGACCAGTGGTGAGTTCATCTTCTATATCTTTCTGACCATCTGTAATGAAATTAACAACATAAAAAGATAAAGGAAGGCCAAAAAGGTAAAGCCATATACAAGACAAAAGCTAAAACCAGATATATGTGACTAAGCATTCACAGCTGATGAAGGAATGGAGGCCACACATTCCCAGGACGCTGGCCATACTGAAAAATGTGCCATCCGTTGAAAGTGTGGCCTTGGATTAATAAAAGTAAAATGAGAATATTTAGGTCTAGTAGTAAAAAAAGCCAGAGACACATTTAGCAATGCCCCTACTCAAAACTCTACTTAGTTTCAGTGTACTTTTTGTCAATCCTGAAAACTTTTGCCAAATCTTGTCACTTTTTAAGTACAGTTTTCACACACTAGCAATGAGAAAAAACACAAAAAACCCCCAACAAACACCTCCACATACATCAATGTGCTTTTCCCCTCCATCTTCTCTAGGTAAAAATGATCTTTCTGGGAGAGAATTTAAGTAATACATATATGTAGATAGGTACATTACCTTGTGTTTGCCAGTGAAACTGCTCTTCTGTTGAACTAGAAAGAGAAAGAAAAAAGTGATCATTTTTAATTAAATTGTTTTGTAGTGTGCCATGAATATTCAGATATACATCTATTCTGAAGGAAGTGATTTAAGAGAAGAACACACTTAAGAATAAAAAACTCATTTAGAGTACAAAATTTTACATATATTTTTAATTAATGACTTGTACATCATTCACTCAGCTGGAGGGAAGCATCTTTATTTCTTTATCAAGTAATTTGAATCATGCATATAGAAACTGGCCTCTTGGTCTTGATATACAAACTATACTATTTCAAAAAAACATTAGCATTCTTCAACTTTCTGGATCCTTTCATTTGTCTGATTCTCCATGTTTATCAAGAAAATTATAACTTACTTTCTCAAGTGAATAGTTACATGTGATTTCTGAAAGAAATTATGAGTCCTGGTTCTACTGATCATTATGTGCATTTTTATATTATTCAAATGTGCAGCCAAGTTAATTCAATTGGTCTACACAGGAGAGTAAATTTAGATGTGTTTGTGCTTCTATGTACAAGCACTTAAGCAACAGAAGGTCTTAATTTTAAAATAATGAGCATGCACACCAGAGGATGGGTTAGGTAGGGTTTTTTTTCCAATAAAATGAAAGATACATTCAAATGAATGATAAAATAAATTGTTTATTCAATTAGGCAATGACTACACTTTCCTCCAAGGCACGTTCTGTTTATGCTTCAATATAGGTCTTTCTCACATGACAGGAATACAAAAAGGATTGAAGTTACTCAGTACTACCCATTCTTTTGATAACAGTGAACTGATTATTATGCCCATGACTGAAAGGTTTTTCTGTACATTTTTGTAAGATACTTATAGGGGAGAACAACATTATCTGTTGCATCCATAAGTTAAAAAAAAAAGAAAAAAAACAAAGATTGAAATTATCTTAACTTTCCCAACAATTATATTTATTTTTTCATTTATTTTATGATCTTGAGACAAAATGCTCTTTTGGATGAATAAAAGGATTTAAATCTCTAATTGTTTCCCCTTTTCCCAGCAGATGCTGGATCACTTATGAATATATCAGTATACCTCCTACTATCTATATTCTGAACAATAGTAATGTAAATGAAATTAAATGCTTCCTTGTGAAGGTCTATTTTTACAGTAAAGAACTTGTGTAAATTATTTACCAGATTTGATAGTGTTAAAAAAAAAAGAATTATTACCTAATTTACATAAAAATAGTTCTAAAAGAACTTTTGATTTCTACCTGGAATCATAAATGTTAACATGGCACATTGAAATCTATGCATCATCATAAATTTCCTAATATCAACGGTCTGTAGTTTATATTGATTCACAGTAGTGAGATGTTATAGATTAAGAAGCCAGTCTTTTGATGAGATAGTGAACTAAAATTCTTATATTCAAGTCTACTGAAATTACCAGTATTGAAGATAAGTGTTGCCAGAATCCTCAGACAAATAATAATAACTGCAAAGTGCTGAACTGGATGAAATTACTTTAATTTAAATTACCTTTGAAATAAAGTCCTAGTAGTGACTAGGGACAGTGACTTTTTTTGAAATAACACTTTTTTCCAATTTTACATTCCTTTTGTCTGATTTTCAGATGTACCAAATAACTGCAGCTTCATCTGACACATTGGGACTTACAAGTAATCTTCCCTTCTGTAATTAGCACAATCCATAATAATGTACTACTTTCCACTCCAAAGTCCCTCTTCAAATACCCAGATTTCTTTGTGATAGATATCACCTCACCAGCCAGAAAAAAAGTAATATCTCAGGTGGCATTCTTGCTGGCAGAATGAGTTACTAGATGTTGCTGGCAAGAACACCATGATGTAAAAGCCTATGCCACCTCATCCAAATAAGTTAGAAAAGAAAATCAAGTCATGCATAAAGAGTGAATTACCACTTCCAGGAATTCCAGTTTAGCCCTTTTTAAGTAGCAAACATATACGAAATGTAACAAAGGTCATTATGTTCAATGAATCACTTGTGGTTGATTCATAGTAATCCACAATACCACTTGTCTGACTTCCACAGAAACACTGTACAGTATCCATATTAATCTCAGGATCACAATGAATTTTCACTACATTTTGACTTTTCCAGTTTTAGTCACACTTCTCCTCACCAGTACTGTAATGGTCTTTCAATAAATAATGTAGCTTTTAGAGTCATGATGGCAGATCCACCATCAGAATTTTTATCCTAATGCTACCTTCTTATTCAGCATGCGGAACATGAACCAGGCTGAGCAGGGCAGTGGTGAGTCCCCTACCTTCCCTGGAGGTATTTAAAACATGTGTAGATGTGACACCTGGGGACATGGTTTAGTGGTGGACTTGGCAGTGGTGAGTTAATGCTTGGACTCAATGGTCACAAAGGTATTTTCCAACATAAAAGATTCTATGATTCTCTATTAAAGTTGTATTTGCTCCTACAAAGATATCAATATATTCTGGTATGGAAAGAGTGCTGTTTTCATTAGTTAAATTCATGTTCTTTAGCTTTTTAACAATCCAGTACAGCTGGACATTGAAGCTGCCATTTCTTGGTTGCAATGCAATGCCAGAGCCTTGCAAACAAACATTTAAAGGGTTTCACTAGAAAACTTTATTAGAATTTGCCATAGTTTTAATCTAAATACTCTTTATTTTTCCTTTTTCCCTTTTTTTAACTGAGCTTCCCCTGCTTTTGGCCTGAAAAAGATTCCTGACTGAAGCAACCTGACTTGTTTGTGCAGGAAGCCTTTAGGCTGTGTCACGACTGTGCCAAATCTGCTTGAGTGAATAAAAGGGCACACTTTTCTGTCCTTTTCTTTCAGGTGTTTCCCAGCTGCACAAGAGATCAGTACAATTGACTGTATAGTTACATCAAATACATGAAAAGACAAAAACCCAATAATTAACAGAAGTATTGTCCTAATAAATTTTTTCAGCATGTTCAGCAAAATGTATTTTTGCTTCGTATTTTTTTATAAAGAAAAAATGCATTAGCAACCACTTTTCTGAGTACTCCTATGCCTCATTATGTAAGTTTGCAAATGTTAGGATCTTTGACTGAGATAGATGAGCAATAAAATTCTTTATCAAGCTGTTCTGAGCTATGGTAACCTGAGCCCACCTTAAGAGTTTGAGAAAAGGATTTTAACCAGAACTACATCAGTATAGCATTAGAAAATCCTAGCATAAAAAATGACTGACCTGAGAACTCAAGCAGGTGGAACTACTATGCCCCTAAACCAAAAACTCAGAAGAGTAATTGTAATTTATTTATTCTTCTTTTATTTTTGGTACTCACTGCATCCTATTTATACTTCAAATGTTCTAGGTACAAATAATACTACTGTTCTACTTAATTCTACCTGACTTACAGAAAGAATCCTCCATCATTATTCAACTACGCAAAACTTGATTCTTCTATGCCTATATTGCTTTTGGAAAACTCAATGTATTGAAGGAAAATTGCAAGGAAGCTGAATAACTTAATAATGAGAAGATAATGCTAAAACCCAAACAAATGAGCAAAACACTAAGAAGAATACTGTTATATGTTTAGTTCTTGATGGTAATGTTTAAGCTAATGAACCTATCTTCTGTAAGGATGCACTACATTGTGCTTAAAACTTTACCTTTAATAACTATCTAGGAAAGGAGATATTCCAGTAAATTTTTTTTTACCTCCCTAGGCAAGAATGAGGAAAGTAAATATCCACAGAACAGTCATCTTGATTCCAGCTGAACTCACACGTTCCCATTTCTGCACAAATGTCATAAAAGCACCAAAGCAGTGAGAACCCTCTGTGTGTGCCCTTGCATATGGGAAGGGTGAAAGGCAAATGAGCACAGCACGCTGCAGGGAGCTTGTTTTGGGGAGCATCACCTGGGGAGCTCTACCTGCCTCTGCACAGTGAGGGAACAGCAGCAGCACAGAGCATTGCAAAAACACAGATTTTCTACAGCCAGCTGAGGATGTCTATTACCAGCAGCTCTGTACATCAAGTTTATCCCTTTCCAGGTACAAATAGAAAAATCACAGACTGACCTACAGTTTGTCCATAAACAAGCAACAAAGCAGGCCTTAGGGAGCCTTCATTTTTTCCTGTGCCTCAAATCACGTTAAACAAGAAGTGGGTGCCCCATTATGATGGACTTGATAGGAATCTACCCTGATAAGATGGACTCTGTGTAGACAGCCAGCACCTGCCTAGCAAGGTGAGTTACAGAAGACCATCAAATGCCTCAATTTACAGGAGTCAAAAGCAGTTTTGGAGGTGTAGGAGTGTATGCTCCACATGACACCAAAATAACGCTTTCCTGGGCAACATTCACCAGCCATGTTTCTATAAAAGCAACCAAAGTCCTCAAGGGAGGCAACCTAGAGGTGGGGGAGGCTTTTGAGTATTTTGGCAGAAGAAAAGCTGCCTGAGACACCCCCAGACTGTGTTGCTGTTAGGGCCTGTACAAACACCCAAAGATTCACCTCCAAAGCAGGGTGCTGGGAAGCAGCAAGGGCACCTTGGACTTAGCTGAACTCCTAAGAAGATGGATGTGTGCCTGTGGCAGTGGCAGCAGGGACAATGGTAGGCAAAGCTAAGTTACACCAAACCCCAGCCCAAGACACATTTTGCACACTACCTGGCCACAGCAGTACTTGCAGAATCACTTGGGTTTAGTTTTAGACATTGCATGGCCTAATGTGAGACCAGGCCCACTTCAGAGGAATGCCTTGATAGGATCAGAACCATTCAGTGCAGGAAGGAGCTCCACTGCCCTGCACACACTTCTCCAGCAATAGTATTTACTATGCAGCCTGCAGAAATTCATTCTTCTTACCACATACACCAAAATATATCAGTGCACATGCACAGCAGGCCAAAGCAGTTATGGTTATTCATTGCCTTGCTGCTCCCCAGAAGAACACCACAGCAGAGAAACTCACTTCTTGTTGGGAAGGGTTTCTTTCATTCACTGTTTCTGCTACACTCCTTGCTTTATCACTGAGTCTGCATACAGGCTGCCAGGACAAATTCACAGTTTTGTATTCCTCTAATTATCCAAGAAATGTTTGTGTGCCTCTCCTTTGTGGGAAGTCCATTCAGTTTAGAGTTGTCACTCATTTTTTGAAAAAGTGCTATAGCTATCTGCTACACCAAAATATTTTTCTTGTTTTCTAAAACAATTAATGAAATTATATATAACGCTACTGTAGAAAAGCTATGAAAGGATTTTACAAGGAGTTGTATCAGCACATGATCTTTTAAATTATTTTTTCAATGGAGCTACACAACCATTGCTGTATATAATTACAGGCAAATACTGTCTCATTGATTTTAAAATTGTTTTTTTGTTGTGAAGGTGGAAGAAAAAAGATCCAGAAGTATTTCACAAAAAGCAAGCAGGCTGAAAAATTAACATTCCATCTAAAGCAAGGCAGAAGCAGATTTTAAATCAGCAGTACATTTCAGGTTATCTGCAAAATAGTAAACAACTTTTAGTATCAACTATCTGGTGGGGAAAAAAACCAAACTACCTAAGAATAAATTTTACATTAAATAATCCTGCAAAAAAAGTACCAACCCTTTGATAAATTGCCATAATAAAAAACAATCCTCAAGAGCAACTTTTGGGTTTTGAGGCCAATTTAAAATAACATCAACATCTATGACATTGGCAGGCATTCCCTTCACCTCTATAAATGTGACACTGTAGGCTCTCTCAAATATTGAATAGCACTCTATTAGTCAGCTGTGGTATCAACTTGGCTACCCTATCAAGAAGTCCTTTCTTTTGATGTTCAAACAAACCTCAACCAAATCCCTACAATGATCCTGGAAAATGTAAAAAAACCAGTCCAAGAAACCAAAGTAAATAAACAATACCCCCACAAATCCACACATATATTACTGATGGCTGCCCTCTTATACCTTGAAAATTTCAAACTGATTTTTAAAATGATGACAAAGTTCTTAGCTGCAGATGCCAGGAAACCATTCAGGTGGTTAATTCCCACCTTTATTAGAACAGCCTCGCTTCAAGTTCCTGCAGGGAAAGAAAACTGTCTAATTTTTTTCATAGAAAAATGATTGTTATTCCCTAGGTTTTATGAAATCAATAGCAGAACTTTGTGGCTGCGCTGTGAAAGTTTTGTACTTCTTTTCAATGATACAGGGAAATATTTGCAGCCAAATTTCCAAACAGGTCTCAAAAATCAATGTTTTCCTTTACATTTAATACCTGCAGAAATTTACATGATTTTCCTTTAAAAACAATTTTTAAACTGCTCTAGTCCTATTTATATTCAATTTCCTTATGCTGATTGTGCTTATTAAAACTGTTCTGTTTCTTCTTATTTAAATGTGATTTAAAGTTCAGGTGCTACACCACTAAGAACACCGTTCAAGTACGCAGCATGCTTGGAAAAGCAGCAGCAGCCTTGCATTCCACACCGTGCCCTGCTAAAGGGCTTGCAAAGCAGATGCCAGAGGCTGTTATTTAATGGACAAAGCATAACACACCCTGTTTCCCTGTAGTTTTGACCATCACTCCTGAAATGGTCTACAAGAGCATAAATGATAGTAAATTTTACTTTGTTTCTGAATTAATTTCACACAGACCAAACCCCCAAAACCCATTTACTTCAGTTTTGAATGAACTTGGTCACCTAGGGAGAGAGCACTTGCTACTTCACTTGGAACCAGCCAGTTTCCTTTAGCTTCAGTTCTGTAGACAGAACTGGCGTGACAGTGAACACAGAGAATCCTTTCAGAGTGGAAGCCTTGGAAGCTCTGCTGTTCTAAGGAAAAGAATTGAGAGGGCAATAGGTACTTTGTGAATTTATTTAACTTTAAACTTGGACACATTAACAACATTAGGGAAACAAGCACCATGTGATTGCCCTGTTCTCACTCTTCCCCTGATGTCCCTTTCTTGCCCTTAAGCATTCCAACCGGGATACGGAGCTATATACACCCCGGTTTTGAATCAATAAAGGCACTCTTCTGTTCTTATTTAGAGAAGCCAAAATCAAACCAAATTGCTTAATTTTGTAATTTCCCATTATTAATTAATTAAGAAAAAGCACATTGGTTCACAATAAGAAGGAATTAGCTCAAGGCTGGATTTCTGCTAATACTGTTAGTTCTTCTGGTTTGCTTCAAATCTATTTTTATTTGAGCAAAGAGCTCATTTCCCAAACTCAACATAGCTACACAGGAACACATTTAGAAGAGAATAAAATTAGAATATTTCAATTGCAAGGGACCTACAATGACCATTGAGTCCAAATACTGAACCACTCCAGGGCTGACTGAAGCTTATACAGCAGGTTATTAAGGTCATTGTCCAAAAGCTTCCTAAACACTGACAGGTTTGGGGCCTCAACCACCTCTCTAGGAGCCTGCTCCAGTGTTTGACCACTCTCTTGATAAAGAAATGCTTCTTCATGCCCAGTCTGAGCATCTCTTGACACAGCTTTGAACTGTTCCCAGGTGTGCTCTGTCTCTGGATCCCAGGGGGAGAGCTCAGCTCTTCCTTCTCTCCTTCACCTCCTCAGTCAGCAATGAGCTCACTGGTCAGCCATCTTAACACTTAAATTTTGCCGCTTCTATACAGCAGAGCAGTTTAGACAGCAGCGTACTGTGATATTCCTTCAGTCCCAGTGGTGGTATTTGGATCTGATCCAAACCCAACAAGCATCTAAAATAGAATCAGAAATGGCAAATTAGAGAAATCAATAGTGGATAGATAGAATCATCTCTGCCCTAAGGCAACAGAGCAGTCTGGTGCCTAAATTACACCACAGCCTATCAGTACCCTTAAAACTGTGTTCTTCAAGCATGCCTTATTGACAACATTGTATAAAAAGTAGGATAGTGGTTGCCATGCTGTAAAGAAAACAGTACCATGCCCTAAAAGATAAAGTGAGATCTAGTTTATTATTTCCCTCATCCCTCTTATTCCAAAAGTTTAGCTGTTAAAGCACTCGTTCACAATGTGATGGAACCAGTTATAATATTTTGTGAGAAATCAAAGCAGTGATTAAGCTCAATGTAACCATCGGGCTATTCCCTGTCTTTCCTACTGAAACCTCTATTCTGTATAGAAAACAATACATTATTTGGCTAAAAAACTCCATTATATAAGACACCACCACAGCCATGTTTCCTTCACACCAAGTTTTGAAAGATGCCTTCAGGGAAAGTGTGCAGGCAGCAGCATTGAGGAAAGGCATTTTCCCAGTGGAGCAGAAAAAGGTACTGAAGACCAAGGAGTGAGAGTGAATTTCTTGTAAGGTTCCTTAAACAACCTGTGTTTTGATGCTGGGTAAGAAACATTCAGTGAATATGAGATCAATTCTTTTCTGAGGCACATAGTTCCCTGTGCATTGTGTGAGCACTGTGGTTTGGGTGTTAACTCAAACCATGGATGTGTGGAGACAGACACCTAAAAATAAGAATTACAACACATTTTTTCAGTGTGTTTTTGGTTCTGGTCCTTGGTACCATAACATTCATTTCCAAATATATATGGTGTAATGTAAATGAAATTCCTTTAAGGAAACCCACTTCTGTAAATGAAGACATTGCAATATTTTTTTCCTAGGGACAGCTAACTGCTAGAGCAGGTAAAAAAGACACAGCACTAGTAACATGAAGCTCCTCATCTTCTCAGTACCAACAAATTGCACAAGAATATCCCTTCTGCAGAAGAGTTAATCCTTAACATGAAGATCAAGCTGAGAGCCTCATGCTGACCATTGTTTTAGGTAAATTATTAAAGTATGATCACACTTTATATGACTGTTTCAGCTACAATATTTGTTCTGTGTTGTCCTTGGTAAATAATAGAAAGGGATTTTCTCAATGTTTTGAGGGGATGATTCATTTTAAATTCAGCACTTCCTTAGGGAAATAAAGCAGACAGAAGCCAGACGGCCTCTACCTTGAAGAAAGTGTATTCCATGCAGGAAATTCCCAATACACACACACAGAGCCTGTCACTGTGAAATCACACATCACAGCCCTCCCCTGCTCTTCTTCCTTACAGCCTTTTCACATTAGCTTCACTCAGCTGCTTCCAAGAAACCTCCCTTCAAAGGGTTCCTCACCTTCACCTCTTTCATTGTAAACAATTCTTTCCTTTTCTTTGCATTCCTTTTCCCCTCTACAGAAGAAAATACAGAACAAGGATGTTTCTTCTTTTTATTTAGCTACTTCCTTCCCTGCAGCTAATGCCTGTTGGAGCCAAGAAGCAAACTCCTACTGTGCCTCCACAGTGGTCGGAAGGGCCCTGTAACTAACAAAGAGTAGTCTCAGTGTCAATATATTGTCTGAATTTGGCACTGAAGAGACTGCATGGTGCTCATCCACATCTTATAGATTGTCTTTTGTTTCCATATTCTCCATCAGATGTGTGAACACCAAACACTCCCATGAAACAGAAGCAGATTCTGCAGGAAGCAAGTTTTGTTGATCTTTTTTAAGGGAGAATTTGCCAACATTTGGCCCAGTCCCCACTTAAAGGTGGGCTACTTTCAAAGTACTGTCCTGGATGTAATGCAGCACGGCACATGGGAGACTCCATCAGTATGCTGCTGTTCAGCATTTGTTCCGTTAATTATCTTTTTTTAATAGAGAAAATAAAGACTGATAAAAGGTGAAATCAGAAGAGTTTGGTGAATTTAGATGAAAGAATTGAAGTCTGAGAAGGGAGCACACCTGGCTTTTATAATTTAGCAAGGCTGAAGAACAGGAGAAAAAGAAATAGTCAGAGGAAGCACATATGGGACAAGGACAAACAAGTTCCAAGCTGGTCACTGAGATTTTTGATGGAACTTTAAAAAAGGTATTAAAACATCATGGAAACAGCCAATCCCACGCAATCTCTGTTGAGGTGTGAAAACTATACTCACTGTGCTCTTAGAAGGTTGGTAAGTTTATTAGAAAGAGCTGATATTAGTTCCAGTTTCAAGGAATTGGAGGGCAGCCCAGGATGGTGCCTCCAGTTTTGTATTTGAAATAACCTCCATCTGTGATGCTGGCAAATTGATGATTGTTACAGAGCAGTATCCACACATAACTGATACCACCAAAAACAGAGGCAATAGAGTTTTCTAGAAGCAGCCAGTACCAAGAATAATGTATGTAAAAAATGATGAGTGGAACATTTACATTTCAGTGGATGAACATAAAGGCAACCAAAAACTACTTTCTAACGTAAAATGTTAGATGAATGTAAAGGTAATTGGGTCTGTTAGGTGGTGATAAGCAGCTGGATCAATCCATGAAAAATTGCTATTGGTTTATGATTTTAACAACAAGAGTGAAAGTTCTTATTTGTAAACTGTCTGTTTCTATATAGAATTGACAAATTATCCAAGTAACTAAAATGGCACATGGTAATAACAGCTATTTAGCTATATGGATAACCTTTAATCACACATTTATAACTGAAAATGACTAAAATTATATTAATGCAAGCTGACAAAAAGTATATGTAACCTTTAGACATATTGGGAGCATTGCTATAAGCACAGAGTCTTTTTATTCTGGCTTTTTCTACCACTAAGGTGCAGAGGGGAAAACAAGAATCAGCTCTCTATGAAAATAATATTTCTTCCATTATTCAATGCCTACCAGAATAAATACAACACAGGTGACATGGCACAAGTAAAACCAGGTTCATAGGTCAGACATTTAGAAAAGACAGATGTAAGAAATATGCTGCATTTTTAAAAATTATATGCAGGCATAAAAAAAATATTCCTAAAGAGAAAAAAGGATATTTTTTTAGAATTAAGAAAACATCTTACAGATATCATACTAGTGATGCTGAAACAAGTATTATTTTCAATCATCTTTATTCTTAGAAGAATCTTACAACATAAAATGTTGTGAAAGTTACTACAAAACTAAACCAATCCTTTGAAATTTTGTTTTGTTAACAAAAGGATGAAATCACCTTTCTACTTATATATACTTTACATCCAGAACATCCATGAAGTCTCACAAGATAGTTATATATTGAATCTTTAAATTTCATATATAATCTACACATTTCAATACTGAATTACTTCTGTTGCAATTATTTTGCAACAAAACTTTATGTCCTGATCCAGTCCCGAAGGTTTGCCAACCAGGTAAGCCATGAAGGGATGTATTCTTTTAGCCAGAGTTAGACTAAAACTCTGATAAGATCCAAAAACAAGCGCTCAGTCAACTTTGGAAATTCTACATGCAACTTCTTTGCTCTTTTGGCTTTTCTATAACTCCTCTATTGCTCACTGTCTGCATATTGAAGCAAGTACCAAATTCCTCATCTACACCTATTGCCATGCAGTTGATACTGCTACAGCTGAATTGCAAATTTTTTCCTAATATTTGTGGCCTGTTTTGGGCAATCTTACCAATAATCATTAAAAACAAAAGCATACCCTTGAATTCTAGATCAGTGCTCCATTAAGCTGCAAAAAAGATCATCTTCCTCTCCAGAAAACAGGGAGACATAAGCAGAGTGTAAATTGGACAAGTAGTGAAAGCCATCTGTTACTTATTTATTGCAATTTTTTCCAATGCAAATGTGGCAAATACTGAAGAAGTGACCATATTCCCAAATACTACAGGTTCTCACATTGCATTGAAAAAAAATGCAGGAGGCTTAGCAAAGTGCTTTTATCACTTGGAAATATTTAAGAGAACAATTAGTCTGTCACTTATGGCAGCACCTGAGTTCATATCTAAGAACCTTTTAATAAAAGAACTCAACTGCTGAGATGGGTTGTGTGATAAAACAAAATTCTACCTACTGCAGTCCTCAAAGCACTTCAAATTTGAAAGTTGTAAAACTTTAAAGTATTAAGATAGGGCAGTGATCCTCATCCTGTGCACGGGACCATCTAATACTTTCTGTAAGTCTGCACCATTATGCAGAAAAATGTTAAACTATATTTGGTTAAATAAAATCACTACTTTTCTCTGCTGACTCTGCTGAAACAGTAGACAAGGGAATGAAACCCAGATCTCAAATAACTAGCTGAGCTTTACATCGGCAGATACAATTCTTTGAAAGTTCTTTGTTTAGTGAAAAGGTTACTGAACCATAAGAAAATTGAGTTCTTGGCTACCTATGCAAATCCCACTCTAGGATGCCTCAACATCACTTGTCCAAAACAATTAGTTAAAATTCTTTCTTTCCCATGCCTCTTAGATCCAGAATCCAGTTAGTTTTCACTAGAGCTCGTGCCACTAAGTAATATTTTCCTCTTCATGCCCATCTAAATGACCATGTTCCATGTTCAGAAATACTACATATACATAGAAGTTACCAGCTTTGCCTTTATTTTAAGTTTCGTTTCTCTGATTACACTAAATTAAACTTCAAGGGGTTGTCAACTGAGTTACGCCATCATTCGCTAACTCTCTTAGCTTCTTTTCCTTGAATATCTTAATCTAGGCTTAAAAGCTGATTGTAAAATTGAGATTTCATATTACTTATTCAGTGCATCTTGGAAATAGTCCAATCAAAAAGCTAAATCTGTTCTCACTGCAAAACAGAGCTAATATGAAAAGCAAGGAAACTGATTTTTTTCTCTCTGAATATGAATCACATAAAATCTGTTCTAGACTTCACAAAATTAATTTTTCACAGTACAGAAATGCTAAAGCGAAGTGTTGAAAACAATAATTTTGCTTAAGAATGCAACGAGTTTTGTGGCCATTTTGAGGAAAAAGAGTATTTGCAAGTTGGCTTCAGGGATGTCAGTGTCAAGAGCAGAGACAAATTTTTACTGCCCATCATGTAGCAAAACCTCTGCTCAAAGCTAGATCAATGAGTGCTGGCTGGGAGGTATTCCTAGTCTTCAACTGTTAAAAATTGTGTCCAGATCCTAATTTTTCTTTTGTTTAAAAAAAAAACAAACCAAAAACAGTAAGTAAGCAAAAAGTTTTTAAAGAAAACATGAAAAGACCCACTGATAAACAAAATTCAAAGAATCTCAATTTCCACAATTTCTTGTGTTGAGAAATATAGTTCAATATAACCCTGTGCACAACAACTGGATAGTTTAGACTTCAACACAAAACAGCTTTGCTGTTAGGATGGACTGGAATAGAAGTGACCTGTACAGAGAAAAGCATTATATCTGGCCTGTTTTCAACAAGAATGGTGTTCTATTCAGGGGTAATGGTAAGGAGAAATTGAATAATAAGGTATACCCTATGTCCCATGATGAACTGTATTGTGTCCCATCCATAAGTGAAATAAGCAGATGTAATCACACACTTTGATATTCCATGAAGCTGGGGCTGGTAATTTCTAAACAGACATTACAAAATATCATACCTATTTAAGAAAGGAGATTAAAATCAAAACTAACAACTCAAGCCTAGGCTGGCTTCTAAAGTTAAAAATTTGCTAATAAGTTAAAAGGAAAAGAAGTAAATGCACTTGATTTTATTAAGGTTTCATGGAGCACAATTTCTTTCATGGAGTAAAAAAAAAAAGAAAAGTAGATCTAATACATCTGGAATTCCATTGGGCATTTGACCCATTATCAGATGACATTGCCAAGTTAATAGCTTCAAAAAGAAAGTGAGAAACAGCACAAGATTCAAACACTGTGCATAAAAAGAGCCAGACAAGAGACAATTGGCAGTGTTAAACTGAAGCTGAGCAAGTGAGACACAACCCAGCATTCCCCAAAAGTCAGTCCTGGGGGAATTCAGTTTTCCACAGAAGTACGCAAGACAAATTCAGGCAGTTTGAAAATGAGGCAAGATCACTACCTGAAATGTATTAAAGCAGTCCTTTGGTATTAGACAAGACTGGACTTCTTGACCTCTGTCTGAAACTAAATACTACTAAAAATTGCATGTGAAATGTCAGTGATGCACACTAATAGTGGCCAAAAGTTTTTTGTTCTATTTTTCTAGTCATTGTTTTCACCACTGAAGAAAAGAAAAATTTGAAAACCTGTTTTCCTGCAGCACTGTGAGCCCATGACACCTTTAAAATTTCCATATTACACGTAAAGACTGCCTTCTCAAGATTGACATGTTCTGTGAAGTCCTATTTACAAGAGCAGAAGCGCTTTTGAGAAGTAATACATAATTAAAATAACCTACACAGGAATCCAGGTTGCACTCCATCACCGAGTGATTGCCCTGTGTGCCAGGTCAGTTGCAGGCAGCTGCAGAGCACAGAGCTGGAGACACTGACAAGAGGTGACCTTGGTGGGACAGCCAACACCCTCACCTGCCTTTTCACAGGGTGAGCTGAACTGGTGCTTCGTGGAATCCAGAAATACCGAAGCTCACGAGTGAGCACATCACCAGTAGTAGGAGAAGAGGATTGAGGATCCCCCGGTATGTCTACGTGAGAGAAAGCTCTCCTACGGCACACGGTGTCTGTACACATGGTGGGTGGCCTGACTGCCTAGTTAGTTCCTCTTCACTCCAACCCAAAATTTCTATCTTCCTGCTACCCAGCACCTCTACTCAAAGAGCTGTATTTCTGAAAACCTTTAACATGAGTTCCTTTGGGTTTTTTTAAATTTTGTTCTCTTTCCTTTATTTCAGAATTATTATCTCCTCCTCCCATCTCCTGCCTATTACAATAAGCATTAATGGAACCTGTGACAAGACCAAACACACTGGAATCTCAAATACTATTTATCCAGTGAATAAATATATTTATTGCAAACAATTAATGGATCCTTTTATTTCTTCCTAAGCAGATTTTAGATTCAGATTTTACTCACATTAGTAGGAGTTGAAGAAGGTAGATTACTATGCAAGTGAGGTTGTCCATAAAACATGAGATTAAAAATGTTGGTGTGTTAAGCAACTTCATTCCAAGTACATGAAGCAGGTACATTTGCACATGCCAGTACTTAGATTCAACCCATAGATTTAACTCCTGTAAACCCAGAGCCAAAGCTGCTTAGAAAAACCAGGTGGTTTTTTCTGGCTTGTACAGTGTGCTTGGCATTACTGTCGGTGTCCTCCAGGACATCATATGTAAGAAGGTCTGGCTGCATTTAAAATCCAGTCTCAAATTGCATTGCAGACAGGAAAAAGAGAAGGTGAATGCAATCCCCATGGTTGCTTTGAACCTGTGAAAGTATAACCTGGAGTCACTGGGACAGCAGAAACAGCAGGCCATGATACCATCTTCTCAGGGCCGAGTTACTTTTTCAGAAACATATTTGAAAGGAAAGGATTCTTTCAACAACCTCTTCAGCTGAGGGCAATGAGACATATGTGGCATCACCTGAAAACCAACTGAAACTTGTGACCAGAAACCTGCCTTCATGGAAATTGACTCTTTAGAGTGCTGACACAAGATATGCATGTGACAGATAGGGCCGCTTTTCTCTCAGCTGCAGAACCTGCTGAGCAAAAGTGTGGCATCAACTAAGTGAAAGGCTATTTACATAAGATGGGCACCTTCTTCCCCTTTCTCCTTCAAGCCCTTTGTAAGTGTGCATTTGAGCAAACAACTCTGGAAAAAAAAATTCCTTGTTGGTGTCTAGCTAGTTCAGGACACTTGATGTAATTACTATGTGTGGCAAATTCAGCTTTATGGGTGTAGCTGACCACACAGTTATTCTATAGTTTTCACTTTCTTCCACAAGGCTCAAGATTTTCTGTTAATCCAAACAAATTTGTAACATCAGCCCCATTATTTTATGAAAGCCTTGACTACTTGAATGACCCCACAGAAAGCCAGGCCCTACAATGATGTGGATTACACCTGCCCTGAATTCAGCCTTCTTTCTCCATATTCCCCAACGTCCCAGTCCTATTTCACATCTTAAATGCCCCGGCAGGAATCTCCAACAGGCAGATTCCATATTGCTCCACTGCAGTGTATATCACCCATGTCTAACTTACTGTATCAGAGCCATCAGCCTAGGGTGACCACAGCTCAGACAATCCACCATTGCCACTACACCTTTCTGAGCCTATCATGCTGACTTCAAGTGCATTTCCATTTCCTTCCTGCTCAGTGACAAACTGAACGTGGTTAAAATGCTCTGCATTGCAGTAGCCAAATAATACTGCCTTCCTTAGGAGTACAAACTCCTCTCAGCCTCTCAGGCAAACAGACTAGCCAGGGTCAGCACACCCTGTTGGTCCCATTCCTGACATGTGTACCAGCAGGGGATCCACTTGACAACCACGCTCTTTGGCTGTGGAAGTTACAGGCTACTAGACCTGTCAGAAAACTACTTCCCCTACAAACTGGCCACATCTATTTAGCAAGTTCTAGACATACTTACAGCAGCAAAAATATTTGAATAATTCTATAAGACTAGAATATGGCCCAATCAGTAGCTAAGAGGTTTATTTTTGTTTTATTTATTTATTTAATTAAAGAAGCTATGCTCACTCCTCACATCACAGTGTGAATCACATTTAAAATTAATTTAACCTTATAAATATTCCAGTCATAAACATTTTTCTATCCTTCTCTAACTTCCATGTCTAAATTCTATTTTATCAATTTTCAGCTTTAAGGTTGTGACTAATACTTTGATTTTTATACAAATGGATTACTGGATCCACAGCTGTCAGTACAATTATGGCCAAGAACTTTGTAGCCTAAACAAAACTACAGAAACATTTAAATAGAACCTACTTAAATGAATAACCAATAAACCAATATTCCTGGTAAAAATACCATATTTCCAGGGAGACAGTTATTAAATATGTTTTTATTGTCCATTAAGTATGAACTTTGAAATTGGGAACTACTATGTATAGACATATGTAGAATACAGATTAGGTACCGCAGCAGTAATTTTATGATGCTATTATCTCCTAAAAATTTTATAAAGCAATAAGTAAAAGGACATTTAAACAGAATGAGATATGTATTTAGGGATCAAATACAGATAACAGTAAATTTAGGAGATGTTACATGTGTAAGGTAGAAGAGGAATATAGTGAAAATCAGAAACATGTGCTAGAGGTTAATTCCCTTTCAGTGAGCCAGACCCAAAATTAATACATTTGCTGCTCAAAATGAAGTCAAAATGAGGCCTTGCATCTGAAAATGCGCATTTCTACAGTATTCATAACTAGACTCACCTAAGTTTCCAAGTCCAATATCCTTTACATCTGAACTGTTGTTTTGTAGCCCCTTGTGAGGCTACAGGAAACTAAGAAGTGGTCTTTTGTTGTTTGTATACAGCACATCTATTCCCTAACATATATTGCCTCTCTTCATCAATTCAAGGGAAAGGCAGCTGGGTGAAAATACCACATGAATTATACAAGTGTGGAGTTGAGCATTTTGAGCATCATAATTTAACTGTGTAGATAATAGGACAGAGTGCTGCCTCAGCAAGCTTAGAGATGATGAAAAATTGTGAGAAGTGTTAGAGAGACATGGGGATTGTGTTGCCATTCAGGGACATTTTAAAAGACTGAAGAAATGGGCTGACAGAAACCTCACAAAGTTCAACAAGGGGTTAAGGAGGAACAATCCCACCAGTGCAGGCTGGGGTCTAACCAGCTAGAAAGAATCTTTGCAGAGAAGTCCTTTTGGGTAGTGAGTAGCACACAAGCCAACAGTATGACCTTGCAGTAAAAGGTGGTCAAGAGGACCCAGAGCTGTATTAAGAAAATCTTTGCCAGTGAGCTGAGGGAGGTGATCCTTTCCCTCTGCTCAGCATGGGTGAAGCCACACGCTGTGCACAGTGGACACTTCAGGGCTTCAGGACATAAGATACAGAGAATTTGAGTGAGTCCAGTGAGGGGCCACTAAGATGACAACTGCACTTGAGTCTCTGCCATCCAGGGAAAGGCTGAGAGAGCTGTGAAGGCTTCAAGAAGGAAAGGCTTGGAAGGACCTTATTGATTTGTGTAAGAACCTGATGGAAGGGTGCAAAGAAGAGGCAGGCCTCTCAGTGGTAGTGAGTGAGAGGACAAGTGGCAATGAGCCCAAATTAAGATGGAAGAAAATCCACTTAAACATGAAGAAAATTGTTTTACAGCAATTAACTAGAACAAGTTGGTCAGAGAGGTTGTGGAGCCAACCCCACTGGATGCAATCTTGAGAAATGTGCTCTAGTTGACCCTGCTTTGAGCTGGCACCAGACACTTCCACAGGTGCCTTGCAATCTTGACTGTTCACTGGTTTTACATCAGAATGTCAAAAAGATGGAGCATATTGAGATCTCAATAGGATTTTAAAAATACTTGTGTTTTGTAAAGGAATAGAGAGAAAAGAAAACCAATTTCATTTCTAGATTACCCTAAGACAATGTTACCAAGATCGGATAAATTATAAACCAGAATTTAAACCCAGGCATGCTGAAAACTGCAAAATAAATTAATTAACAAGAATGCTAAAAGATCATTGTCTTCAACCTTTACATGCAACTTTGTGGGCGCAGAGAAAGCATGAACTTTCTCAGTTTAGAAAAGTAAAGCATGAACTTGAAGTGCAGCTCTCAGCTCTTAACTACAGTGGCTCCCCTGGCTGAAGTGCTGATCTTCTGAAGAGATCTGTCCCACCCAACATGTACCTGACTGTACATCATCACTTTTCATTTTTAATGAAAATAAAATGCACCTGCTTTTGAAATAAAAGGATGATACCAGCAGGTACAGCACTCCCTGACTGCTTAACAACATATGGCTTCATTTTGATCTAGTCTTGAGGATGCATACATGGGAAAAAATGTCATGTAAGTTATCCTTGTATGCCTCCTCCCCTGCTGCTTGCTATCACAATCAGAGACCTAATTAAGAAGACTCTGTATCATTATTTTTCAAATTAAAAGTATTTTGAAGACAACATAGACACATTTTTCAGAAGACAGAAAGTGATGTTCGTGTTTGCAAAAGAAAGTACAATCACAAACAGTTTTTTAAAAAGAATCTTAGCAGAACCCCACTCTCCTGGAACTCAGGTTCTTTTAAGTTTCAGAACTCAAATGGATTATTGTTCCATCATCTAATGGTCAGCTGGAAGAAACTGAGATTTGATTTAAAACTGAAAAGACATCCTGAAAATAAGAAATGTTTGCAGCTCCCAAAACCCCTTGCCAGCACATATCAACTTAGCTGGATCATAAGCAAGCATCGGAAATACCACTTCTATTTTCAGAACATCATGCATCCAGGATGAAAGCTGGGTTCCTCCCACATCTAAATTGCTCAGTAAATCTTATATTTCAAGAACAGTCTCATGATAAATGTCAATTTTGTGCTAACTGCATTCTGCAAATATTTAAACTGAGATGTGTACAAAAACCAGATAGGGTTTTTTGAATGAGGATGCACCTTGACCAAGCAAGAAAAACATTTAAGCCATGTTTTTGTACACCCTTAAGATGAGTTAAAAATATAACTTTTCAGAGAAGTGGAATGATTAAATATGAAGGTATGTGATACTACAAAATAATTACAGTTAGAACTTGGGGGAAAAAAATTAATAGACAGATGGTCTCCACTTACTCTGAAAAGTTAAAAAAAAATTATGATCATTCTAATCCCTGCACAGCAAACTATTTTTAAATTCCAGATTTTTGTGATGTATTAAAAAATAATCTGTTCAAATCAGATAGACATGGAAAATGAAAGCCTTGTTCAAATTTCCTGCCAATGTTGATTTCAGTTAAAATTATCATTACCTGACACTTGAACTATTAGAAATCTTTTCTTTCATGAAAAGTGTGACACCAGTACTCCTAATTACAATAGGGATTGCTACTAAATAGCATCTTTTATATATGAGTTATATCTGTATAGAAAAAAGAAATTACAACTCTGAGACAAACTAGCTTATCATTCAAAAGAATCAAAATATTCCCTTATTGGGTTCTAAATCTCAGAACTGAATAAATATCTACCATGACCACACCTCTAAACTGCCTGATTTTTTATAGCTATGTTCTTCTACTGCACTCAGCAGAGCACAGGCAGATGATAGGATAAGGATCTCTTCTTATTGTCTAAACTGGAATCCAAATTGGAAAGACTGTGTCCCCAGCTAGCTGGTGGTCTGTGGATTAAAATTGAGTGGTTTGTTTCAGTTCAATTTTTCCACAGACAAAACCAATAATAACTAAAGAAAGACAGCTTGGTTATCAGTCTTAGTGCAGTAAGAGTTAGGCCTGGAGATGATCACTATCTCTACAATGTGAAATCCCAACATGTACTCTTAAAAATAGGCCTAAAAATTAGTACCTGAATATTCAGAGCATTTTAGTCTTTCCTGTACTTAATATCATCTTTATGAAGTCAATATATTTCCATTGTTTTGGATATTTGTCATGCATTAAGAGAAATCAGAGGCCCTCACAGCAAAATTCTGAGGTTGTAGCTGTATCAAATAACAAAGGGCAAAATCTGAGCAGTACACAGTAAGTATTGCTGCTAGAATTCATCTCTAAGAAGTCTGGATAAAACTACTGAAGATGCAAATGCTGACTTTCTCTCACTTGCAAAATATTGTCAAATCATTATGACAGTGCATGCACAGCTGTACATAAATGTTTAGTAATGATGATGGTATCCGTGCAAGAAATGAAAGAATAAGGATAGAATAAGTGGCTCCAGAGTCAACTTGACAGAAAGAAACGCTTCTTCTGAAGAGATCTATAGATAGTAAATAATATAACTGGTTACTGAAAGCTATTTTATTTTTAAAATATTTGAAGACATTTTATAGTGTAATCATTATGAGAAGGCCAAAGAGAATTTTGGCTAAAAAAATTCAAACTGCATAATCAAGTGGAGAATAATATACATAGATTGAAGGAATGTTTCTAAATGGAAACATCATGGGAATATATTTTGAATAACATTACTCACTACCCAATATTTCTTAAGCTCCAGCTGCAAAAATCTGTAACATTTTTATTTAATAGCTGAAGCTATTGAATTTTACTTGCTCTACAGAATTCATGTTTCTCCTTAGTTGTCATTTCCTGGAGTAAAAGATTAAGCTAAAAAATTTGTATTAGAAATAAATGCTTCAACAGGCAACTGTGAACAGAGTATGAATCTTGTACTTCTTATAAGCTAGAGAGAACAAACTTCTAAAAGATGCCTAGAAGTAGATCAAAATTTTGAAGGGAAGAAGCCAAACTCTGCCAGTGTTTAGAAGTGCTTCCTCAAAACTGTGGAACAGTGAGATATATTCTCACTGTATGGCACATTCACAAAGGCCACAAAATTGGCATTTTAAAGAAACTACAGGTTGTTTGACAAAGGCAAAAGGCCATTCACTGGACAGTTAACAGTAAGCACTTACCAAAGGAAGGGAGCTGTTTTCTCCTGCTCCTATCTCTGAATATTACATACTTTTGTATTACTCATTGTGAGTACCATATAACTTAATCAGGCTAATCACCAACGAGTGCTGCAAAGTGATGTTGCATTGTTCTTCCTTATGAGCACATTTGCCAGGAAAAATGAAAGTGATTACATATAGAGCTCCCAGCAATGGGAACTATATGCAAGCACAAATACTTTAATTTTCATATTGTATTTTTGGTAGAACTATAACATTGACACATGCATTATCTACATGCTCCTGGTTCCTTAAGTGTTTTGGACAATTTCACACAAAAATAAGAATGGCACTTCATCCTGTAAAATTGACACAATTGTGATGCTTTTTTTTGATGCTGGACAAAAGAATTTAATTGAAAAAGGAGAAGAAAAAGGTCATAGCTTTATTATAAATGACTGTAACAACTGCTACTGTCAAATACAGCGTCACTCACTGGACTTGGCCAAGACATGCAAATCTCTGTATTTACTGTTTGAGGGGATCATCCACCTTTATCAGCAGGCAAGCAGAGCCGTCCCTGTACCCTTTCACCTCCAGCTCACACACTGTGTGGTAATCCAAGCCATATGGCTCCTACCTACATCTCCTCAGCTGAACCCCTGAAAGGGACAGTCAAGTAAGGAGAGTCTGCTTAGGTCTGTGAGCCCTTCACAGCTGATTCTCAAGTGCAACTCAGCCACCAGTGAGCACTGCTACAGGTGTAGAGCTGCTGAACTCACTGCACTGCTATCTCTCTGTCAAGCCTGGTGTAGAAAGTATGATCTGATACTATGTCTGATGGTTAAAAAAAAAAAAAAAAAGGCAAAAGGCAAGCTGCCCCCCCTTAACCCTCAGAACTGGGTACTGTCACAAATATTTTGAACATCCTGCACACCTGAAGGCATATTAAAAGCTACAGAAACTGATTTGTCTCAACTGAAAAGTAATCTTGACACTGCTGTGATTCAAATGTGAGAATCTAATATATTATACAGTCCAAACTACTTAACAATTTGAATAATGGAAAAGAGAAGATTGTGAGGTTTTAATTAAAACAAAAATTTAATACAGAAAACTCTACATTCAGTTAATAGGTTAATTTATTCCTGGATCCTATAAAAAGAATGGTGAATTATTTACAACAGATAGCAAATGCAACACCTTACAAAGCATGTGAAGGGCAGTTACAACAATTCCAATACTGGTTCATTTGCCCATGATCTCAAATGCTGATTCCAAAACCCTTCTGTCTCAATGAATTTTAAAAAGGTCAAGGTTAATTAATCTCTTGCACAATTTACACTTAGAAAATTAAAAGATTCACAATTAAGTTTAAGTCACACATTCTGGTTAGTAACTTAGATTTAATCCTGTATTCTGATAAGACAATTAATTGTAAACATACAATTGAGTGGCTGGACTACGCATGAACATTCAGATACTATTAGGTAGTCTTGCTTATTTTCAAAAATACATTGACAGAATTCAAGAATACATACTAGACTATGTCGCTAGTTTGTTCACATCACTTGTAGTCAAGTTATCAGACTATATGTTGGTTCAAACTGTGAATTGCTTCAGAGAACTCTGGTAAAAAAAAAAAGTTATTCTAAACATGAATTAGTAAATAAAAAATGCCTGAGTAACAACTACGGAAGCTGAAATTCTTTTGAGGGGTTCTACAGCAAGAGGGGAGAAACAACTTTATTAAAGTTCTTTTAAAATTTTTACTTTAGTCTGCCCTATTCTTCCACTTGCTGAATAAATTGGTGGGACTATTAAGGCATTTTATCTTTGCAGTGACCAAGAGCTGGTCCCAAATGTCAGGCAATAACAGCTTACCAAGAATAGTTATTATCAAACCAATCTGATTGCCTTCCTAGATCTGAAGTTTCACTTTTTAAAATTAATGGTAGATACAGTTTACACAATGCCATTCTGCACCATATTTTCAGACAGAAAATAGGACTGGGCAGAATCAAAGCACATGTAGAGAAATGGCTGACATCTTCTGCAGCAAATGGGACAGTATGTAGGACAGCTAACACTATTTTCACTGATGAGCTGTAAGAAAGTATTACAATAACTTTATAAAGCTTGCTGATGCCTGGAATTGGCAAAATTATTATATGTGAAAGAAACAAGTGGAAAGAAAAATTGTGATTACTAGGTATAAGTGTGTTTTATTACTGTCAAAAGAAGAGTAATTAATGAAACAATAAGGAATTCTGGTTTTTCCTGAAAAATGGAGAACGTATCTTGAAAAAACAGTTAAAGAGGATTTTTGGTGTCATGCTTAAATCTTAGTTAAGCAGTATGCCGTTGCAGGAAGAGCAAATTTAAAAACCTTGAATGTAAAAAGAGCACAAAAATAGTGGAGAATATTCTATTTCAGTTAAAGGCTTCCAGAAATATTCTTGATATTCAAATATTGCTTAGAGAGATAAAATTCAAAAGGGGTCATTGAGAGAACTGGAGAAAAGAGTGAAGAATAATACAAATTAAACTAATGAAAATGCCTCTGTATGACCTGTATGATTAAAAGGCTTCTTTTGATCAGTTAATCAAGAAGATTGAGAGGGTTTCTGATTACAATATGTGAAAGTTTCTCCCAGTCAAAGCATTAGGGTTTTCTCCTGGTACAGAAAGCAGAACAGGAGAACATTACAATAGGAAACTCTTCCTTTGAATAATCTGATATAAATATTCATGAATGTATGTAACCACTAGAGCTGCAAACTACCAAGGGCACTTACTTAGACTCTCCATTCCTTCATGCCTATAAACCAAGAGTTTACATTTGTCTCAAAATTACGTGAGGTAAACACATGTTATTCAAGTACATAAAAGCTGGCTGAAATGAAATGGCTTAAGGCAAATGAGAGGTCAGATCTGAACACTCACAGGGTCATTTCTGTCCATGATACTTTTCAAGACTGCACCCAATTTTTACCTCCATAACAGGGAAAGTAGTCAAATCCACACACAGAAGTTAGTGATTATGTTGAAAACCAGAAAACCAACGGCAAAAGTCAGACATAGTTTCAACTATTGATATTTAGTGAGTAGATTCTTGAGCTCCAATGGCATCTACAATGTCCCGGACGGCCATGGCCTAGACTTCACATTCAACTTTCTCCAGCAGCTCCTCTACCCTATCAGAATTCTGCTCCACTTGAAAAACCAAGAGCATGAAACTCTGTCTTTAGAAGCAACTGCATAAGAAAGGCAAGTACACAGTGCCTAAGTGCTTTATGAATGCCAAAACAAGCTAGACTGTTTATTTGAAAAGCCAGTTTCTGCTCTACAAAGTATCCAAATAATATAATGATGGGTGAAGAGGTGGAAGAAAATGGGTGCCCCAAAGTGGCCTTTCTTATGTCACATGGGCTGTCTTCCAGTTCTGACAGCCTTCCAGTTCCCAATATCAACCTGCTCTGTAACCATCAGAGAATGCTTTCAGCTTTATTCAGTGACTGTGACAGAGTATATACCTCACTTTTGCAGCCTCCCTCACAAACACAGAAGACATATGATCTGACTACTAGGTGAGCTGAAAATTGACTTTTGACCTTAGCAATCAGCTTGTCCAATTCCTCTGTAAGAGTCTCACACAAACATTTTTAAAGGATGAAAGTGCAACAATGCATGTGTCAGAATCATTTAGGTCTTGTATACACTTGCTTAAGAAGTTCAGACTATTTGCATCAAGTTTTCTTAATTCTCAGCCAGATATAGAATGAATAAATGTTTTCAACTGCCATAGGCAATCATGAATTGATGGGAAATCAGAAAATAATGAACAAATCAGGTGCTGAAATTCATAGCTGCAGATTGTTTATTCTTTATTTCTGATTTCACCTAAAGCATTATTATAATCACAAACACACACGTATGCTTTTCCATGTTACTCATGAAATTGCCTAGATGATTACAAAGACATAAAGATGAAGTGCACTACAACAGATTATTCTAACACTTGATTGGTTTCAGATAGCTGCAGGGCTTTGACAGCTGATACTTGGCAGATGTGCTTCCATTTTAATACTGCTTGTCTCCAAGTGATCTACTTCAAAGCACTTGATCTTTTATTTGGAATGTGTGATTGTCTTCAGCAGGATCAGGGTAACCCTATGTAGCCACTGGACTGTATGCACTGAACTAGAAGTGTTAACTGTACAAAAAAGTGTACACTTAGCTTGTAAAACCTTAGAAACAGGATTCATAAGGTTATGACATCTGGCTCAAATGCTAAGGCTTAAAATTTTAAAAGCTTTGTTCCTCTTTGTTCATGGTAGAGATTTGTGTGCTGTCACATGAGCAATGAATTGAACTTTGATGTTCTTTCTGTGAGAGCTACTACTAATTTTATGGTTATACCTCTTCTCAATGTAGAAAAAGCTGGTGGGAGAAGAAAATTACCATTCCTTCTCATCAGCCTTCTGCTCTCTTAAACAAATAAATTAATTAAGAAATTATTTTAGATCTACAACCAACACAGAGCTAGGTATACTTGCAGATAATGGGAACAGCTCTTGTCCTGGATTCAACAGAAACTGTGATTGTCTAAGTTACAGTTCTCTCTTTTTTTTCCCTTCCCTAAGGTTCACAATACCACTGGGATATTCTCAAAAGAGAAGTGCTCAAGTATGACATTTGTGTGTGTTGCCAACAGCACAGCAGCAGTGATGCGTAAGATCATATCCACAGCTCCATGGGTGCTGATTTAAAAAAAAACCAAACACAAACCTTTTGAACAGAAAGCCTGTAACTTTATAAAAAGCCCACCAAATTTGATATGTATTCTCACCTCCCTGTGCCATTCTTATTGAACAACCTTCAACAATTTCAGTTACACAAACTGTATTCTCACCTTCTCATAACAAAAGATCCACTGCTTTTTTTAACACCAACAAGCAGAGAAATGACAAGACATCTTTCCATTTATGTTATTGCATTTGTTTAAAAAAAAAATCACTCTTAGCAAATGTGGCATGTGGTGGTGATGAAGGGAAAAAATAAAAATAAAAGCTTTACATTTTAAAGGCTGATATTTCAGTCCAGAAACAGTGCTGGAAGCACAGATGGAAATGCAGGTACCTCCCCAGCTGTCAGAATAATGTTCCTTGACCTCTTTCCACTCTAATGAATCTTCAGTTCTGTGCATAGTAGAACAGCCATCATAGGAAGTATAAAAATAAATCTTAGCCAAAATAATTTATATTTCTTGTCATTAGAAAATTCTCCCTGTTGGTTGGGGAAATGAATTGAACTTAGCTTTCATACTTTTCTACCTAGACATTGAACACCATTTCTGGTGGCCTTTTGGATGTGAGTGGAAGACACCTGGTACATGTTTTTATATACCAGAAAAGATTTAGACCAGCATGCCTTAGCTGGACAGAGCTGGTCTCCTGAAGGTTGCAGTGACGGACTGAAAATGTGACTAGCTGTGTACAGCTGTGTTCTAATATACTGTTGATTCAGGTGGTGCCTTGTTCAGTATGCTGGCCGTTCCACATCACACTGACAAGCTCTTAACCTCACGTGGTTTAGCTCACAGTAACAGTAAATTAAAGACAAGTCATGTCTACTGTGGGCAATATTTAAACTCTTTGGTGCGCAGTGCACTTGAAAAAACCTCCAGGCATACCAAAGAACACTCAGCAAATGTCTGGTGGAGCAGTAACTTCACTGCTCTGTGCACCTCCCTGTCCAAACCACAAATGCCAGAGATGAGCTCACAGAGCCTTACACACACGAAATTGAAGGTAACAACATAAATATGAGCTACCATCAAATGCAACCATACTAAAAGCTATGTATCTTTCCAGGATTATCCAAAAGATAGGTTATGATTATTACTATGTTGGCCTTAAAAATATTTGGCTACAGGCCAAATGATAACAATTCAGCCTTATTTTTCTGGACACTGAGACTCACAAGGAATTTGTTTCAATATCCTTCAAGCATTTAATGATAAATCTTGAAGGCAAAACTCCATTTTTACAGAGATAAAATTCCAGTCATCCCCAAAGATTTTATCAAAGCTGTAGGATTTGACCATGAGATAACAAATGTCAGAAGAGATACGTGCACAAATTTTTAACATGGGAAAAGAAGACAGGTATGTCCATGATGGCTAGGCAGGACCAAATAAACAGATCAACCCTTAAAAGTACTTTAAGAATCACAATGGAAAAAGAAAGAACAAAACTTTTATTTTGATTTATCCTACAAGTTATTAAACATTACACTTAACTTTATGAGCACTATACAATCAGGAACCATACATTTTGTCTCAAACTTGTGTCCTTTGTCAGTGTGACAGTTCTTGCATCTGTTGCCTATTGTTTTTAGCTTTCTGTGTAAAAGCAGTATTTAGATACCAGAAGATTGGTAATTCAATTTATCTTAAAGGAAACTCTGAGAAGAGTCAGTGGATTTGATTTCATTATTCCAAACCAGTATTTGGGTATTATTATACATATTTTGGATAACACATTCCTTTTCTATCTAAAATTCCTTTACAGGTGGACCCTCTGCCACTTTCACTTGATTTTCTAGTATGGTAGCAATGCTATTTAGATTTAAATCTGTAGCAGCTTTGGCAATCTAGAATAAAGAACTTTTTTATTTCTGAAACATAAGAGCATGAATATCACACACTGTGATTTAAGTCTTCAGCACACAAATATCCAAAGGTCCTGCACTTGAAATGGTGTTAAGAAGTGCTCTGAATTTCAAATCTCCTGTTGATTACAGCTGGTTGAATGCAGATAATGAACATTTGATTCCTATTAAGTGCTTTATACTGGGCATTCACCTGAAGCTCAGTTATTTTATTTCTGCCAAAATTATGCTTCATAATATTACCCCCAAAATGAAGTAAGAGAAACCTTAAAGCAATTACTAATGCTGCTGTCACTTCAGTGTTTGCTGTGCTATATACCTTAGATACACATGTAGGAAAGTTAATATTAGGAACTAGTGCTTGCCTAGTATTGCTTGCCTAGAGTATTGAAAGGAACTTATAACCAAGAATTTGCTCCATTTAAAGATGATTTTTCTTTTTAAAGAGAGAAGAAAAAAATATTTGAACTGATAACTTCCAAGGGATTTGGCACAGGATTTTTTTCTTTTTGGTGTTTTTTTTTTTTTTTTTTGTTTTTGGTTTTTTTTTGTTTGCTTTGGTCATGAGAAAAGCCACTCACATGTACTTTAGCTAAATTCAAACAACAACCTCACCTCAAAGAATTTATTTTTTGTCTCTTTGCATGTAAGTTCTAGAGGAAAAACACTGGATCTTTGATATAAAGAGCAAAAAATACCCATAAACATACTGCCCTCTATACTTTGGCTGAACTTGAGAGTTCATTTCCAACAAACTTTCTTGCACCCTTCCTCATCTTGCAAGTCTTAGACCCCATCTTATCCCTACATTTATAATTAATTTAGAACTGTTGTAACAAATCTTTCAAGGATTAAGAGAAAAAATTATCAATATAGCCATTTTTTAGTTTTCTTTATATGTAAAGATTTTAATTGTAATGGAATATAATTGTACCTTCCTGTTTCTCACCAATTACAATACAGAATAATGTAAGAGAATCATCCAGTATGGTAAAGTATATTGAAGATAGGACTTCTATCATTTTCAACATGTGAAAAATGCATCTTTCTATCTAATAAATGAATAAGAAAATATATAAAATTAAAAAGAAGCTACTGCATTGAATTAAGCAATTTTTTAATGCAGTAGTTTTTGTGTCTTAGATAGTTGTATTTATAGAATCATGAAGCAGTATTGTTGAAACTGGCTTGCAATAACAGTCAAATAATGCAACTCAATCCACCTCCCTAAATTAGTTACCATCTTGCCACACTACAAAAAAGAAAGGTTTAAAAAAGTGTTTATAGCTAATATGTCTCACAGAAAAAGAAGACCACAGATAGAAATCTTGATTGATATGTATCCGCAAGGTTTTTGTTTCAGTCCCTTCTAATAGCACAGTGGCCTAGCATTCTTACATCTTCTCCTGGAAAGTCACTATTCTTCTCAAAATACTTATAGCATTTGCTCACTCATCAACTGCTGTTCCTTGGACTTCAGAAATAGAAAATCAAATCCAAGAGCACATCTCCTTTGGCTTTAAAGGGACAGCATTCAGACACAGCAGAACACAGTTTCTCATTTCTTGGCTTATTCAAAGAATAAGAATAGGTGATAACTGTACTTTAAACCCAGTGCAACATTTTTCATTAGAGAAGTAAAATAATTTCCAACCAAAAAGCATTTGGCAGCACAGATTTTGTACTGCTTGCCATGCTGTGGTCTCTTCTATTAACACAAGGGACATCTACAGGCATGGCCATGAATATGCAGTGCTCAATCTCAACCATTCTTATACTTTAAGAAATACAGATTCCTATCCCAGTTGTAAACAAACTACTGTCTGTAGAAGGGAAAACTAGAAACCATAACTTCTTGCCTTCATGCATTTTCCTAGCACACATCAGTGCTTGCCTCAGCAAGTGGAAAAGTGATACACACTGCAGCAAAGTACAGCTGGCAAACCCTACAGGGGTTTTAGGGTTTTTATTGTGGTGAAACTGTTTTCCCCTCCCCTTTTAAAAACTCTTTCTTGGTCTCACACGTAATCAGCCTGACACTGCCATCCCAGTATTAACATGAGCTGCAGCCCAGGGGAACAAAGTAACCAAAAGAAAAAAAGCTAACAATGCAAGAAAGCCACAAGAAGTGTGGCTGGGAGGATAACTGTTGCAAGTACATGGATGAAATACGAGGTCACAAGAGTCAGATAATTAGTGAAATTCAGATCATGTTTAAGCCTCAAACAAGGTGGCATCAATTTGAAATGCATGTTTATAATTGCAGAGGGAGAGAAAATGCAGTATTGAGGTTCTACACCATTTTAAAGTCATTACTCTGACAAATACTGTATTCTGTGACTTAACAGCCCTCCTAACTGTATGGCTAAGCTTGAAGAAGAAAATGATTCATGGGATATCTCACCGTTATGTACCAAGTGATGTACCAGCCTAAGTAAAATCTACTGAGTACAAATGGAAAGTATGAATGGAAAGCAGTTGTATTTCAGGAAACTTCAGAAATCATATCCAAAGTGAGTGACTATGCAATCAGCTTTTAGGGCAAGAGATGAGAAGATTCCCATGGAAGACATAAGGGCACCAGCTTCTGTGTCACTTTTTGACCTAAATTTCATCCTCTAAACCATTCAGATCCTACAGTGCCTGGTTTTCTGCATGGCAGCAAGGCATGCTTTGAGAGGAGAGACAATTTATCAGGACAGCCATTGCAGATAGCACACAAGCCCTTTCTTCAAATCCTGCATCACCACAACCATTTTTTTTTTTTTCTTCAAAGAACCTTTCATGTTCCTGGTAGCATTACCAGTTAATAAGTTTTAAAATTGACAAAAGAACTTCAATTGTGGATTGGATGATTTCATTTACAGAACTTTCAGATCAGAACAGAAGTATACAGGAGATCTTGGATGGTCTTCACATTATTTGACATTTCAGCCCTTAAAATTGGATTTAAACAGTAAAATTCTAAGGAAAGTAATATCCAGAAAGTCCCAAGTCTTCATCAACTTTTTTAGACCAGACAGAAAATTGTTTTTAAATAAATAAAGATTAAGAATGCTTGAATTTCCATGCTAATTGACTTTGAAGACATACTCATGTTAATCAGCAAATCAAGACTTAAGACTAAATCACACTTTGATATATAAAAACCAATGAAAAACCCAATAACTTGTTTGCTGCTGATCAATGTTCAAATTTCAGAACAATTTTTCAGTAGTGAAGGATGAAAAGCAGTAATCTTGAGGGAAACTGGTGAGGGATAAATGCACTCCAGTTGTTAATTGAAACAAGAATACTTCTCTAATTTTTAACACAGTACACCTCAGTTTGGGAACTGACTACATCACTAACCATGATTACAACCACTGATCATCTGTGATTGATCATGACTGCAACTATTATAAATGGTGATATATTTGCTAAAAGACAAAAAAATACTTGAATAGAAAGTCCATGTATGATGTTTTCATCTATGGCTGAATAAAAAGAGAAAGAGGATTTGTTGCTCAAATTATTAATAAATCTGAGACACTGGAATGCAATACTCTGAGGAAGTGATAAGTAGTCATAACAGTATCAGAGCATGCAGTAAGCAACTCTACTACTACTAAATTGATTAAGGTTAATAATTACCTCACCCACATTAACTGTTGCATTAGTTGTACCAGCAACTATTACAGTCAGTAGGATTTCCCAGCCCATTAAAATAATTACTTTTAAATGTTTCTTTCACTCTTTGCATATAAATTACAGGAAAGAGAACAGATGTTTTCACTCTGCAATGATTTCTGGATATTAAAACTTGTAGAACATCTTGATAGTTTTATTGCAGATACAATTTTACTGATTTTCTGAAGTCTACTAAATGACTTGCTTCTTACAGTTTTTCCACTGATTTTGAAGCATTTCTATGAAAATCTAGTGTTTCCTCTATCTTAATTTTTAATAAATTCCTTGTTCTCAAATGATTTTTTTCATTATTTTACCAACTTACTAACCCTTCGATTGGTTAGTCATTTAGGTAACATCCACACCTGTGGCCAGTTACAGGATTTCAAGCCAGTGTCCTTAGTTAAGGATACTGTCCTTTAGACAGTCAATGATGAACTTTCATTAGGAAAGGTAAATTGGATTATGGATTATCTAATCTCCTTCAGGACTAGCCCGTTTTATTTCCGTAGTGAACAGATCAGCAATGCTTCCCTGAGCCCCACTCCTCCAGTTCAATTAGGCTAAATTAAAAGTGGAAATTACACCATCAGACAATTTGTCACCTAAAGCAATACAGGTACTCAAGAAATTTCCTTTTGAGAGACTAAAGCTACGTGAAGTTTGTTTGGCTGTTTGTTTTTCTGCTTTCTATCCTTTTTTCAGAGCAGAAACAGAACGGAAACTGTGTAGCAAGACAAACTCCCACCTGCACCAGCAAGACAATTCCTTTGGTCAAATGGTTCCAGGAAGCTGTCTGAGGAAAATGTTACAGGCTGCCACCTTCAATGCTTTAGGGAAATCTGCAGAGGCCTCCACAGTAGCCTAAGGCCTCAAATATTTGACCAGCTCTTTCCCTGGATGGATGGTAACATTTAGTATTCATCTTCTGTCTGCCCTACACATGCTTTTGTGGACATACAGTGTTACAAATAAATCTGCAGCTTATCACTTTCTCCTGTAAGAGTCTTAATTTCTACCTTGGCTTGCACCCCCATTCCAGGCTCTCCCCTCAGAACCTTCCTGTTACACCAAAACACAAGGATAACTTATTGTATCAACACAACTTTATGCAGGAAACCATTTGCTGCATCCCCACTGAAACTGGAAGAGGAATGCAATGCAGGAGAACCCATGGCAGTTGCTATGTCAACTTGAAAGCCAAGTGAGGAGGAAAAATAGCTTAGAAATTTCAGGTTAAAATATAATGCAGAAATTTCTTTAGAATTAGTTGGTTATGGATGAATTTCTTATTGTTGTCTATATATATTTTTTTTTGCCATAAGGAGATGAATTATATATATATATGTATATATATCTCTTTTCATGTTATACAACTGGTATCTACATAACTTGATGCTGACTGCCTCACCTTAGCAATACATGTGCATGTGAGAGTGTAACTGTGTTTTCAAGGCCTGCCTGATTCTACAGTGAAAAATATGCCAAGCAAACACTGCTCCATAAAACACCAAGATCCTACATTCAATTATTTCACTCTTTGCTAAGGCTTCACAGCTGAGTTACAGTAGATGTAAGACATCACACACATCTAATTCAAAGCTACTTAAACAAAGACTTTTATAAACCATGAAGAAGTAGACCCACCTACATCAAAGCCTTAATTTGGAGACATGCTTCCTGCTGTTAGCTTTCCCCATTCCTCACAAAGGTGTAGGGAACAGACCGAGGTGGCAGACACACCCACAGAGTCCTGCCTTAGGATCCATCTTGTCCCTGCAAAGGTCGGAGCTTACAGCTGTAGTGAGCAACAGCAATGCCCACTGAAGGATTGCTACTAGGCAATCCAAAATAGTATGCACCCAACCTACTTTATAATAATGAAAAAACAGATGTAAAACCTGTAAGACCCTAAAGACATATTTCATGATAACAGACATCATTTCCTGAACCCAACATGCACCAGCTCAATACAAGATGACTCAATTTTTTTTTACTGGCATACTTTTTAACAAGGCTTTTCAAAATGTGCAAGTCTGCCTAAAGATAAATCATAGCACATTTTTGTATTCTGTAAGATTTTGCAACTTACCATATTTTTCTCACAATTATTTCCCTTCAATCATGGAAGCTATTTAACTTAAGATAAATGGACTTTTTGACTCCAAATCAGCAGTATTTAATTTTCATATAGCTATCTGCCATGAAATTCAAACATTAACTATTTTTGTGACACCACTGAGGAGAGTGACTCTATACGTATTTCAGAAATAAAAGAAATTCACATGTAAAAACTCCAATATTTACTTCTGCACCTTGCATCACAGAATTTTTTCTCTTCACAGTTCAGGTATAATACATATTTGAATTCTTAACTAAGTTCTGCAAAGAAGCCCTAGACCTGCAAGAGAGAGGATGCTGACTTCTTCCAAATACAACAAATTAAAAGGCTGCTTGTAAGGAAAGTCCAGGATCATACATACATACAGAGCTCTTTCCATTAACTGAGACCGCACTACTAAGATTTATGTTTTGCAGATAAATCCTATTAGACATTCTGGGTAAGTAGCCATAAAAATCTAAAAAATAATGGAGGAAATCATTCCAACTTATCCCTGTTCCTCATAAAGGTGACATACAATTTTCTGGACTTGCATTGAGAAAACATGAATTGGAAATCACACAGTTGGTAAAGAGACATTTGAGAACTTGACTTCCCTAAAAAGCATTTGCATTATGGCTGATTTAACACATAAGATTATGTTTAGAGGTGTTACTATATTTTTGTTTTAATTATAATTATTTATTTTTAGACCGCCTGGCCAAAAATTGCAAGGAGTGCCTGGGAGACAGAAGGAAGTGTGGCAATTCCAAAGGCATCCAATAAGCTTTTTCCTCTCAAATGGCATAGTTCTGCTAGAGTGAACAATACAGCATAACTGTATTAATAACATTTTAACATATTTTACAATTAAATAACTTATATTGAAGCTACATTGTGGATAAATATATTTCCCACTGACTTCAGCATTAGTTTATTCTGAAATTTCTTTAGCCTAGTGACATTTGAAAGCAGCAAGTTTTATTTCTAAGAGAAATTGCCTGAGCTTACTCTATTATGACTTGACATTTACATCACAGTCACAGCCTGCAGCTCCAGCCAAGATCAAACCCTCAGTGTTCATGCCCATATAAATGAATGGTCCCTGTTCCAGGGAATTTGAATCTGAGGTCATCTGCTAAGGCAGCTACAGAAAACCAGAAAATCTAAATAAAAAATTACTGAGGTAGCCATTTAGACAACTACAACCCTGAGGTTACAGTTACTGACATACAAAAGCCTGGAGGAGGATCTTTGTTACCCACAGCAAAACTACTTTTTGCATGCAGCCCACATAATCTGGGTAAATATGCTTTCTATGATGGAAACCAAACAACATGGATTTGTTGTGTGGTCTAGTATTTGAATACAGCAGCTTTTCTTGTGCATTAACATCATGCTATGCTTCAAACCACTGAGAAAGAGTCATTAATTTAGAATTCAATTTATTTTACTTGCACATGAAAGGTTTGCCTTACCAAACCTTTCACTGAAGTTGTATTATGCTTGCTCAGATGAAAGCATACTTTTTGGAAAGGGTTTCATTTTCCATTTAAAAAAGCAGATCTTGTTGAAGTCTACACTTGGGTCTTACATTCGATTGTGAAATGCACCTTAACTTGATTTCTATGTCACCAAAACTGGACAAATGTTGAAGGGCTATCTACAAGTCAAAGACCTGGGCTTTTCTCTTAATGCAAGGCAACTAAACAATGCACTTTTTAGCTCTACCTCTGTATTAGTTGCTCTTAATTCCTTCTAATATTCCTTTCTCAACTCCTACCCTACAATATCCCCACCTACATTAAAAACTCAAATTCAAATATAGATCAGTAAATACAAATCAATCACACAGCTGCCAATGCTTAATCTTTTAAGTTATTTTACCTGGCCTAAAGTCTACTGCTTGATGTAACTGTGCAGCCTGCCAGTGAACTGTGAGCAGTTGGCATCCAAAATTCAATTTTATCCTATTTGGGAAGGTCACACAGTGGGACATTGATAGGTTTCTCAGCCCTCCCTCATTCTGTCTCCCCTGCATAGGTGTCTTTAGCAAGAAATTCTCTGGTGTCAGATAAACACCTTCAGGCACTAATAGCATTACAGAGACAGGGCTTTTTCAATCAGTGTTGCAGCAATTGCTGGTGACCCAGCCTGCTGTAATTCTGCAACTAAACTAAGACCTGTTCTCTCTTACAAGACATTTCCTTAAGCATGCTCATGAAAGATTTTGCTGTCTCAAACACTTTTTTAGGCAAAACCTATTGAATCTATTGCTTTTTTCCTTGAAAACATTCCCCATATAGACATTCTTTACAGTGTGTGTTTCCAGCTGTCCAAGACTCTAAGAGTGCCACTATATCCAGCATTTTCTTCTATGCTCAGCTTGTTGTTTACATGTGGAAAGATAGTGAGCTTCTTTCACAACTGTACTAATCTTTTATAATTTATTTGCAAACTACTTCTCTGAATACTTAGGAAAAACAAAACACTTGGTTTTCATGGCTGGAGAGTTTTCACTTTAAAATTTCTGTCTGAGTAACTGCTTTCATATGCTGTATTTGACATTCTTTCACCACTTTGGATCAGACAGAGGAAAATTAAAAAGGCAGATATTTTGCTCAAACATAATTTTGTAGGGGTTTATAATTTTTTGGAGTGAAGAAGTCTAAATATTAGCGCTGAATCTTAGGAGCTAAAAAGCCTAAATGACAAAAAAACTTTACACAGTAGAATACACAATGCGAATTTCATTATTAGAAATTTTTTTCATCTTCAACTAAGTTTTCAGATTTTCTGTTAAAAGAATGCTTTCTTGTTAATCCAAATCCGAGTTAAATTCTTGAGTTAACTTTAGCTATTACACTTGGAATTGTTTTTGCAATACTATTTAAATTCTTTTACTGCATAACTGCATATCTCTGTTATGAAGAACTTTATTGGTTTGCTGAACATACTTCAAGTGCTATTAAAGATTACTCAGGATTTTGTTTCACTAGTTATTTTCCCACCAGTGAGCACAAACTATTTTGTTGCACCTTTCACCAATCTTGATTTGATCAATTTTATGCTTTCAAGGTTTTTTCAAGTCAATTGCCAACAAAGTTGCTCAAACACCTTATTTATTAAAAATGGCTGCATCTTCTGCTTAGTTAGCAATGGTGGATGAACCTATTACGAGTACTTGTTGAATTAAAACAATGACCGAGGTTTTAACTATTATTATAATTTTCTCTGATTGGGATTATATCAACATTCATATTATTCATAGTGGTATCCTTTGAACTCTGAAGGTGATGAAGAAAATGAGATGTCAGTTTCAAGTTCGTGAAGTTCTGAAAGCTTTTAGGCTTCATGAGGAATTAAAGCTATTACAAAGCTCTTTTACTGTATGGTTTGGATACATCTCAAACAGAACCACAGACAGAACATGTCTCTGTCCCTGGCCCAGCCTATAGACAGACCTGTTGACCATCATTCAGATAAACACCTTCCAGTGTGCTCTCACTTGTCTTCATTTGTCAAAGTATACTGGACTGTGAAGTTCTTCAAAAGGTTTGAATTCTCCCAGGGCTTCTACTTCATTAATGACAGTACCCTCCCAGTCACAGAAAAGGGAGACTTCAAGAACAAAGTGAAGGAAAAGACAGCATCTCTCCAGCCCAACTACAAACAATTCTTTTTTGAAAATTACAGCCATTTTGAAAAAAGAAAATACAGGTCAATAAAGAAACCAGAGTTGCTCACTTCAGCTGGCTGCTCTAGTGCCATCCTTGTGATTTGCTCCACTGGACTCTCCGCATTCCCATAGAAATGCTAAACCACTATGACCTTTCTTTAGTGTTGTCACTTACCAACACTGGTTGCATAACAAAGTTTTTGCTTCATTTTCTCCTCTAGCTTTTGAAGGTATGGCTAAGGTGTACAAACATTCTGTTGTAATGCCTGTAATATCTACTTGCAGCTGTTTGGGGTGTCCATTTTTTTTCCCCTACAAATGCTGCCAATAAAGAGTCCTGCTATCATGAGTAGTCAATTCATGAGCTGCCCAGACATGTCAGGAACCCACAAGGCCTTGCAGTCCCTGCCCAATCTTCCTTGGTGCTCCCCAAACCTAGCCACAGCCCAGGACCACACACCAGTCCCCCAGGGCTGTCAGCCTCTAACCCCAGTGATGCTGCAGCAGGGCCAGTCTCCAGCTCCCCACAGCCCTGAGCAGCCAGGGATGGGCCCAAGTCCCAGCCTGACATTTTCCCATCCCCAGGGAGGTGCCCAGTGCCAGAGCTGGATCTTCCCCTGTGCCTCCCTCAGCTGCCCTGCTTGATCTGACAACTTCTAAGTTCAAAACCAGCCCTAAATCATTGCCTTTTTTGCTGCCAGCACAAATCCAAGCCTGTCACAAGCAGCTCATGGGCACTGTGCTCCTCCTTGCAGTTTGTGTCAATGGAAATACCCATAATGCAGCAAGGCACAGACACTGGCAAACAGTTATTGAAAAAAAAACCCAAAACTTGCTAATTTATGTGCTTTGCCTTGGGTAACACTCCCAGACATACAGAGATTTCACACAGAGCATGGCCAGCTGCTGTCTGAGTGGCAGCAGCATCATCTGCATGCACCCCTGAAGCAGTGGCTGCAACTTGGGTGAGATCTCCAGACTGTTTGTTCTGCTCGATTCCCACCACCTGTCTGTCCCTGCTCCATATCACATGGGCACCATGTCTCCTAGCTGTCTTACCTCCTGGCATCACCCTTCCTGCATCCAGAGAAATGGCTTACAATGGATCATTTAAAATTACCCACATGCAGTTCAGCAAATTTGATGGTTGAAGGCTCCTGGTGATGGCCACTTCCAGAGCAGTTGCAAAGACAAATGCTGAAATAACAAAACTCTAATTCTGAATATGGATAATCATTTGGGTTATAAACTTTCTGTATAAAAAAAAACCACAGTGCTTATTTTAATATAATGATGGTCTATTCCATTCAGCAGCGCTGCTGTAAGACCAACCCAGGTGAGTACTGGAAGATCAGGAATGCCAGAAATAGGCTCATTTTCTCATGACAACACTGATTTCTTACCAGAAACATGGCAAGCTATTTTGTCAAATACTGCAAAAAACCACCAAGTTCAGGCCCATCAGCTTTTTTTTTTTCTGAATAATTAGGCACACATAGACAAAACAATTTTAGATCACTCTGAATCATCAAATGGTTCTGGGCTGAAAGATGCATGTAGACTACATGCTTGGAGTCTTTCTTGGCAAGACTGAAGGTTTTAAAATGCTAATACAACCCACAAAATTCAAAAATCAAGCAGCACATTACCAAGTCACAGTAAGAGGTGATCTGAAAGTCAGTTTGTTTGAAACAGATGTTGATTCTAGGAGGGTCAAGCTAAATTTTCTTGCTTTTCAACATCATTTTGACACTGCAGCCATATACATGTTAGTGACTTCTTAAAATACAAAATGAAAAATGCTCACATTTATATGCAGTGTATCAAACCTCACACTGTACCACAACCTATTTCACTTAATATTAAAATACTTGATTTGTAGTTTCAATCACCACATTTATAATGTGCCATCTTTTGCAGATGTCTAGCAAAAAATTCTTTTAAAATACAGTATGAAAACAAAATTAGTTGATTAAAATTTTTGAGTCTTTGTATATACATAGTGACATAACGTAACCATTGCAGTGTAAGAAACAAAGTGACTCTATACAGCCTATGAACAATTACTGAAATGCTAATAATCTCCTGACAGTGTTAATAATTCTTTGATGGCTATGTCCCTTTGAGGCTTTCTTTGGATTAACCTGAAGTGATTGATGTTCACTTCAGAAGGGTAGAAGGTATTTAAGCACACTGATAAAAGAAACCACTAAACATGGGCAGTTAGTTCAGGCTCCTGGTGATGGCCACTTCCAGAGCAGTTGCAAAGACAAATGCTGAAATAACAAAACTCTAATTCTGAATATGGATAATCATTTGGGTTATAAACTTTCTGTATAAGAAAAAACCACAGTGCTTATTTTAATATAATGATGGTCTATTCCATTCAGCAGCGCTGCTGTAAGACCAACCCAGGTGAGTACTGGAAGATCAGGAATGCCAGAAATAGGCTCATTTTCTCATGACAACACTGATTTCTTACCAGAAACATGGCAAGCTATTTTGTCAAATACTGCAAAAAACCACCAAGTTCAGGCCCATCAGCTTTTGCCTTTTTTTCTGAATAATTAGGCACACATAGACAAAACAATTTTAGATCACTCTGAATCATCAAATGGTTCTGGGCTGAAAGATGCATGTAGACTACATGCTACGGAGTCTTTCTTGGCAAGACTGAAGGTTTTAAAATGCTAATACAACCCACAAAATTCAAAAATCAAGCAGCACATTACCAAGTCACAGTAAGAGGTGATCTGAAAGTCAGTTTGCTTGAAACAGATGTTGATTCTAGGAGGGTCAAGCTAAATTTTCTTGCTTTTCAACATCATTTTGACACTGCAGCCATATACATGTTAGTGACTTCTTAAAATACAAAATGAAAAATGCTCACATTTATATGCAGTGTATCAAACCTCACACTGTACCACAACCTATTTCACTTAATATTAAAATACTTGATTTGTAGTTTCAATCACCACATTTATAATGTGCCATCTTTTGCAGATGTCTAGCTGCTAAAATTCTTTTAAAAATACAGTATGAAAACAAAATTAGTTGATTAAAATTTTTGAGTCTTTGTATATACATAGTGACATAACGTAACCATTGCAGTGTAAGAAACAAAGTGACTCTATACAGCCTATGAACAATTACTGAAATGCTAATAATCTCCTGACAGTGTTAATAATTCTTTGATGGCTATGTCCCTTTGAGGCTTTCTTTGGATTAACCTGAAGTGATTGATGTTCACTTCAGAAGGGTAGAAGGTATTTAAGCACACTGATAAAAAGAAACCACTAAACATGGGCAGTTAGTTCAGTATCCTATATTCCAAAACACCTTGTCTGATGAAAACAATTTTTTTCTGGAATAAAAAAATGAAACAAAAATCATTGCAAGGCAAAAAAACAAAATGATGAAGCAAGATTGTTCAGTGACACTGACCAAAGCCCCATGGCACTTAAATATTCTCTGGAGTTCCTGTGTCTGTTTAGGCTTTTCCTGCTGAAGAGACGAGACAGCATTATGCAAATCTGCAGTGGGAAAAGACAATTTCCATTAGCAGTAAGGTCCACTAATTTTAACAGGTCTTCTGTAAAGAAAGAACGATTCACTGAGTGGTGAAAGCATGTGCCAGGTACAAAGGGAAAAGTTCAAAAGTATTACTGACAGATGTACCACTTAGTGCAGATGGTGCACACAGAATATTAAAAGCAGTGCTGCCATCTCTTGGTTGCTTTTGGCTGTAGTAAATTCTGTAATTGCCACATCTGAACAAAACAAATAATGAAACTGCAGAAATGAATGCCACAAGGCAACACTGTCAAGCAATGTCTGGATGAAAGGACATGAAAGGGTGACATTCAAGTATTTTAGTAAATGGGGCTACCCTTACAGATCAAGTCTGTGCTTCTCTGTTTGCCACACAGGAGACATATATACAGTGGTGGATGTTTTCCCCCTTTCTCTTTTTGCCTTTTGGGTAATTTTACTTCCTGAGAAAAGATCATATTTGGGTTAGACAGAAACAAATTATCTCAGGGAATATTTAGGACGTTATCTGTTAAATCCTAAGCCTATAAGCATACGAGTCCTGCAGGGAAGATTTCTGCTGGGTTTCATTTTTTTCCTCAAGAGAATACGTGTTCTACATATTTCTATGTTTTTATATGTATGCATTTAAGTTTTTGCATATATACAGGAATGTAGAAGCAATACAGTTCTCCTGTTACCTTGGAGGAATAAAAATCCATTTATCAATTCTGCACAGATGTTAGGTGTTGCACTTCTGGCAGAACCCAAAAGGCAAAAATTCCCAATGAAACATCAGAGTCATAGCCTTGTCTTCTCTTTCTACATTTCAGCTTCCTTGATTTGTAAACAAGGATTGTATTGTATTTCCTTCCATAGAAAAAAGACAATAAATCATGGTGCAAGAGAAATCTACATCTCATCTCTCTTATGATTTAACACTCCTAATATTCTTAAAATAGATGCTTATTGCTGTGGCCCTATTCACCTAAGTTTTTCTTGGATATCAATTTTAGAGACCCTGAAAATAGTCCTGTCTAACTTAATTTTTAAGATACTCCAATGAAACAGAACTTGTGTATATATAATACCAACATGGAATATTTCCTCTCTACAACTCCAGCATTTCATAAATTCTCAGCTGAATATCCAAAACTTGAGTCAGTCACTGGTCTGTACTAAAAACCAGGTTAAAATGCTTTCCATAGTAAATTCATTAGACATAGTGGAAGTCACAAAATTCAAAAGCACTTTCTGAAAAATGCACCTCATTTAAGTTTGATTTCTTCTTTTAGATTGAAAATTATATACATGAAAGTAAAAAACATCATTTGGTATTCCAAATTCAACAATGAAGTTGCTACATTAGGTAGTTTCTGTTACCCTTGCAGGGCTCAGGGCTTATCATGAAACTATAGAGAAATTAAGGTCACAAAGGACCTCTGGAGACCATTTAGCCCAGCTCTCTGTCCAGAGCACTTCCAAGTAGATCAGGTTCTCAAGGTTATATTTGGGTGAGGATTCAATATTTATGAGGATGAAATTCCACAACCAAAGTGTGCACCTGTTCCCAAACCCAACTTCTCTCATGGTGAAAATAAAAGAATGCACAATATTTAATCAGAATTGGCTGTGCTGCAGTTTGTGACTGCTGCCTTTCATTCTGTCAATGCTGGTTCATGTCTACTGTACACCAGGGCCCCTGAGCTGCTTTCCACCCAGGCAGCCCCAGCCCTGCTTTTGGGATGGGGTTATTCCATTTCAGATGCAGAACTTAAATTGTGTGTAAAATGGAGACAACTGGAGGACATGAGACAATTGTCATGAGTGATTAAATGAAGTAGAGGGTGGAAAGATAATACTGAAAAATATTCTTTTCAATGAGCACCCACCTCCAGGGCTAGTTTTGTTTGGGGATTTTTTTGCTTGCTTTGTGTTTGTTTTGGTTTGGTTTGGTTTTACAGCAGCTATTTGGCAGCTAATTTCTTTGTCACCAGGGTACAGGTGCAGGATGGAAAAGGCATCAGATTATCAATTATCTGATGTAGCAGGACAGCCAAGGAGCAAATTGCAATCTATAATATAACTCTGTCACACAGCTTCCTGCTGCTTTGCTCCTGCATGGATAACTCATGGCAATTCAGCTGCCTTTAGATTTGGATGCAGGTAAGCACTCTGTGGTATTGGGGCCCCTCTGTAAGTAGCATGGGAAGAAGAAAAATGAGAAGGCAAAACACAAAAATGAAAAAAACCTAACCATGATAAATAGAATTTAAAATCTGCCATAGATCAAACTAAGACATTCTGCCTAGAGCTGCAAAAGTATGCTAGTAATTAATATGTCAGGTAACACAAGAGAAGAGAAGTGCTCTGGTAGTAAGCTGCATGGAAACTAAACAGAAGCCTTCAGTACACCGTACAAAATTAACTGATTAAAATTATCTCACTATCAGGAAATCCTGTATTATATGTCAATATAGATGCAGTCAAGCACTTCAAATGGTGCACTCAGACATTTATATTTTTTCTTTCAATATCCCAGTGTTTTTGACCAAGGAGATATAAGCAAAAGTAACCTTTACATGAAGAAACTTATGCTTAAGGCTGAATGGATATCCCCATCTACTTAGCTTTGGTTTGGCATGATGTGTCCAAAATAAAAAAGAATCCTTAAGTCCAGTGTCCTTAATTATTTAAAGTTGGAGAAGTTGCAATAAAAATCAAGAACCACTAGGATATACCACTCTGAACCTTTTTTCCTTATATTACTGAACCAAATTTTCAACAATAAATAGTCCTTCATCGCATTATATTGACTAGTCACAAACATGAAGAGAAACAGACAAGCTGTGGAGAGATGTAATATTATATTATGCTACAAACAAATTTTACCTCTCAGTGACATCAAGAAGAATACAGAATCACCTTTTGTACTCAAATAATGCCTCTTAGAATAGTTTAAAATAATTTTAAAGGAACCACAAATAATGCTTTTTAAGATATTATATGCCTGTTGCAGTATTTTACCACATAATTCAAGTATCATTTGCCATGCAAACAGTGTTTCAAATTAACTAGGGGCATCCAAAGGGCACCTTGTAGTATGGAAGTCATCAGATGCAAGAGCTGGGACTGCTCAGCCTGGGGAAGAGAGCACTCAGGAAGGATCTTATTAATGGCTATAAATGACTGAAGGGAGGTGCAAAGAAGATGGAACCAGACTATTTGCAAGTGGTGACCAGGGACAGGACAAGAGCAATGGACACAAGGTGAAACACAGAAAGTACTGCATGAACATCAGGAGACACTTTTGTATGGGCCAAGTAGTGACACAGCTTGCCCACGGAGATTGTAGCATCTCCATCCCTGGGACATTCAAGAGCTGCCTGGACATGGTTATGGACAGGTAGATCTAGGTGGTTCTGCTTGAGAGGTCCCTTCCAACACCAATTCTTCCATGAGACCAAGCAGGCATGAGAATAACTGGCACATAATATGGCATCACTGTCACAGCACCAAAAGCAATCATCCTGCACCAACTGTAGGAGCTAACGACCATACATAGCTGTCAAAATATTTGAAGACATTCTCCAAGGTCTAAAGCATCATTTCTGTATGACAGTTGCTCATATAGGTTTTCCAGGGCATTATGTTTATTACTTTCAATAGCATTTGGGTCATAAATTAACCACTTTTCTGCAGACACACACTATATTAACAAGAATGGTAATTACTGTAGTGTTTTATGTACTATTGACCTTCCACAAGTATATAATCTACATAACTATGAATTTTTATAACAGTATCAGTCTCTGACAAGGCTTTTATTTATCACTTCCTTAGTTACAGTATCGAACCCTGGTTGTTTATCTGATGGATCCAACAATAATCTGGAACCAAGTTATCTACTTTTTTATGAGACACCTCTACTCTCATCAGTGCAGCAACGCACTGTCGTTATTGTGACTGATGGACATTATATGGAATTTTATGGGTGGGACAGTGGAAGAGAGGCTAATGCCATAATCACCTGTAACTTTTTTTTTCAGTACCATTCCTATGGATTTTCCAGGCTGCAATATAGGAATGCTTGTTAGTTAGTATTAATTACTATTTTCACTGAATCCTGTTCCTTGTTAGGTATTTTCTTAGGAATCATCCTATTTCATACTTAAATTCGAAAAATAAGAAAAATGAGGAGAGACCCTAACTCAAGGGACATTTTCAGAAACTAAATAAGCAGATTTATTTATGTAAGACAAACAATAATACAGGCTGGAGGTAGAACTGTCGAGAATGAAATTAAACTCTTTTACTGCTGTTTTGTCCACAACAGGTACTACCTGAGTGCTCTTTGCTAATATACATGCACGGTTTTCTTATCTACTTGCACTTGAACTGCCTTGCATAACATATAAAGTTTAATTAATGATGGTTTTGTCTCATATAAGCTCAGAGAAAATATCATTCTTCCTAAAAAAATATGTCAATAGCAGTGAGTTTAAGGGCTTAAAGACAGCATCGCTTTATTCATTCACAAAGTGGCCAAAAATAGTGTTATTTTAGTTATTGAAATTATTAACACATATGAGAGTAGAGACAGAACGTTATCTTCGTGAAAAAAAATCCTTAGTGAAGCCCATTTCTCACCTTAAATTCACAAAATGTCCTGTTTCAGAAAACCAGCATGACTTCCAGCATTCAACCTAGCTCTTGGCTATTCTGTAAACTGTACATCCACATGAAGCCTCTGAAACCTCTGCATCCTCCAGTGTCATGTCCCACAGGAATCCAGGTACTATCAGATCTTCCTGTCTGTTAACCGTTAAGACTTGCCTTAAAAAGAAGTCAGCTGGTGTGGAGACAGCTATAGAAAGGAAAAATTCATCCCAAATTTGTCTCCTTCTTTCATATTGACAGTATAAATATAATAGACAGTGGTACATTCAGTACTATTTCTCTCTATCCCCCTTCTATGAACTTCTCAGAAGAGAGCTCTCCAGCTATAATGAAGAAAAATATAAAAGAGGTGCTCCTAGAAATTCCAAGATCAAGGAGTTGGTTATGAAACTTTCTTCAGTTTCCAATGTTAACCCATTGAAATATACTATGTGAGGTCAATTCGCTTTCCTAGAATATCTGTGAAGCACATTCCACAGCCAGAAACCTTTTACAGACAAGTTTCCACAGGCTCACCACCTTTAAGGATGAGCCATAAGCTTAAGAGTTCGTGTTATCCACAGCTGTGATAAGGATAAAAGCAAACTTTCTAACAGCCAGGTACTGGTCTTTGATAGTGGCCCAATGGCAGATTTTCTCCCAGGGCCTCATTTGAAAAAAGATCTGAGCCTGTCTCAGACAAGGTTGCTACCTGAGAGCCAAAGAAGAAAACCTATGAGGAGGGAACTGCAAACATTTTCAGGAGGGTGAATGAGGCCCATCTTACAGCAACATGTGCTTCCTTCATCCTCCAGGTTAGACAGAATGTTTGCCATGGATGTGACATTGACTTCAACATATCAATGCATTTTCAATGTATTTCCTCTACATCTACCCTATCCTACTTCCCTCCAATGCTAATATAGGATGTGCATTTTCAGGAAGGTATAAATGTCCAGATCGATGAAGCTTAAATTGTAACTGTGAATCAAAGACAAAATTATAAATCAGTCATGCCTGGATATCAGGGATTTATCTGTGCGCACATCCAGGATGTCAGCCATCAGTTCCCTGGCTGGACCAAGACCTGCCATGCCTGGGTGAACATAAGCGACACCCTGGACTGATCTGAGCCACTGGACTAAGTGATCTCCACGCTGGCTGTTTTTCAGCAAACATCCTGTCAGTGAGCACATGTTCCATGCAACAAATATATCCAGCTGATCAGACACTCTGGAATCAAGGAGAAATGTTTCTCAGGGTGAAAATTGATAAAAGCTATTTTCCTTACCCCATCTTTCCTGAAGAGCAGAATGTGATTAGGTTAAGAGATATATTACCATGTTCAACCAATGGTTTGTCCCTTACTGCTTACACCCTGTACAGAAAAAAAATATTTCTCAGGAAAGACTCCCCAGTGTATTACTGAGAGAGCTCTCTGACTATCCAGGGAAACTTCAAAGCATCACATGTTGGGGACTTTTTCATTAATCAAAAGGAAATTGGTCAATAAAAGAACACAGCACAATCACATTCAGTTTGATTTTGAGAAAATCCCAGTACTGCTTAAAACCTGTGTTTATCTAAGACTTAAGTCTCCCCAAGTCCAGTGCAGACTCACATCCTCAGATGTAAATTGGGAGTGAAGGTAGAGCCAGGAACAGTTCTTCACTGAGGAACTGGAATGTGAGCTGATCAATTCAGGTACACTAGGTACACTTCAGATATAAGAAACCCATAGCAAGCAGCTGTCCACACAGAAGCTAAAATGTTACTTGAGGAGTCTTAGCCTGTAATTTCCTTAAAATGATTGTTCAGTCAAAGCAATACTAGGTGAAAAATGAAACCTAAACCAATCTATTACCCAAGACACAGCAAATATTATGTTTACACATTTTGTCCAGAATGAGTTGAACTAAGGCTGTTTGACAAGTGATATCTGCCACCAAAATGGCCACATAATCAGTGCAGAAATAAAATCCTGACATAACCATTAATAAAAAGAGGTTAAAAGAACATCTGGACTGGTAGAACTTCCTGCATGCAGCTTAAGTTGTGTTTGTAGCATTATTAGGCACTAACTTTACACCTTTGTGTGTTCCTAACCTTTATGTCGGTTAGTGCCTAAGAGATCCGCATTTCTGTCATCCTCCACTGTGCCAGGAGCTATTATATCTTGCATGTCTTTAGTAGGTATTGTAATCATAGAAGTCTTCATTTTATTTCTAAAATTCTAAAGGGCATGTTTATAATCACCTATAGTGAACCTATAATGAAACAACTTTCTTTAAAAAACACTTCCATTTCAATTTCTAATAAACCATTTTTATTTCATGCTTTACTACTTACTAATCATCCTAGATCACGTGAGATGCTTCTACTGTTTATTAGACATCAATTGACCTTGGCATAACATCCACCTCAGAAAAAAATTCAGTGAATGAAATTATGTTTAGCTATATGTGAAAGACCTAGACAGTTCTGATGAGAGAGTATACAGTTTAATAGAGGTCCAGGCTTTGGGAATTGCATTACCACTTGCATCAGCCTAAATGATCCTACAACAACCATCTCACATTGACACAGCTTGCAGATTTATGCACTGTGTAGCAAAGAGCCAGCCTTATCACAGCTCATCCTCTATCAAGTGCTTGGAAAAGATAAGAATTCATTTGCATTTTTAATGATGGTTCAATGTCTTGACTTCTTTGCAGATGCTACACTGACAAATATAAATCATAGCTGCAAAAATTCACTTCCTCAAAGCTTACTACATGTATTTTGGGGATGTATTTTTTCAATAAAGATCAAGTACTTGCATGGCACCAACTGACACAGGTGAGTAATTATGCAATATTTAAAGCTATATTAATTCTTTGATGGAGTATTTTAATATAACCTACAACCTCCTAGATCAGAGGATTGAAAACCTTATTTGCATTCCAAGTCCACCCTTTCAGCAAGAGAAATCACTAAAAAGGGTTGCCAATTGATATACACAACACAGAAATTTTTTCCATCCTTTATTTCCATTCCTGTTCTGCCCCCATCAGGAGAATATGCATGGAAGACTGAAATCATCCACATTCATTTGCTAAATTATCTAATTATTAATGATAGGTATTGGGCAGACTTTCAATAGAATGATCTCCTTTGTTTAGTTTTAATAGATACCCTTTGTTTCACCAATGTCCTTCCTCAAAAAAGCATAATAAAATGCATGTAGGATATCCTGATAGTAAAATATTCAGAAAAAGGCAATCTAAGATACTGTTAATGCACTATCTCTTTGACTTTAAGATCAACATATGACCTTCTTACTTTACAAAGGTTTTAAAAAAGTGGTGTAGATCTTCTGAGAAGATAAGCTGAGATGAAGAATAATTAGCAAACATAACATAAACCACGTTGCAAGTAATTTAATTAAACTTAAATTTAGTTCTGATACATTTCTAGGAATGTACACTGAGTTTATATGATTCTTAGGTCTGTACCCATAATTCTGTATACTCTGAATTAAACACTAATCATTCACTTTCAAGATGTTAACTCCTTATACCATGTAACTATGGAACATTAACCATCCCTGCTCAAATCTCAACTGATTAACAAGGCTGCAGCTCATCTTTTGAGAGATTTGGTAAGGCATAGCAGACAAAGACATTTAGATAAATTCCATGCTGACACACAATGTACAACTTCACTGAAGGATTTGTATTTAAATCAGCTGAAGCATCTTGTATCATCATCACATGTGTTTTACAGCAGCTATTTAAAAAATGCAACAGCAACTTCCTGGAGGAGCTGCCACAAGAAACAGCAACAGAAGAGGCAGGTTGCAGAGTGTTTCTTCCACAGGGCTCATTTATTTACAATTTCATCATACACTACAGCATGTTCCACTACAGTGACAGTTATATGCAATTTTCTCTCACATTAAAGCTTTGGTTATATACAAAAGATAGAAAAAGTGGAAGTAAATCACTGTTGACAGTGAATACACTACAGGAGACTCAAGTATGTTTTACTGTAACAGTGATGGATGTACTGTTCAGTGGATAAGGAATTGCCCAGATGGTCATATCCAGAGAGTAATGGTCAATGGCTCAATATCTGAACAGAGATCAGTGATGAGTGGTGTCCCTCTGGGGTTTGTACTGGCACCAGAACTGTTTAACGTCTCCATCAATGACACAGACAGAGGTATTGAGTGCACACACAGCAAGCCGGTAGATGACACCAAGTAGTATGGTGAGCTGACATGTCTGAGGAATGGGATACCATCCAGAGGGACCGGCACAAACCTGAAAGTGGATGCATGGGAATCTCATGAGGTGCACCAATGCCAAGTACAAGGTTGTGGGCCTGAGTCAGGCTAACCCTAGGTATCAAGAGTGGCTGGGAGAGGAAGGGACTTGAGAGCACTCCTGCCAAGAAGGACTTGGGGCTGCTGGTGAATGAAAAGCTGGACAGGAGCCAACAATGTGTACTTGCAGCCCAGAAAGCCAACTGTATCCTGGGCTGTATCCAAACAAACACAGGCAGCAGGTTCTGCCCCTCTGCTCCGCACTGGTGAGACCCTGCTCCGAGTACTCCATTGAGCTCTGGGATCCTCAGCACAGGAAACACATGAGATGGGTTCACAAGGCGGTCACAAAGATGATTACAGGACAGGATGAGAGAGTTGGGTGCATTCAGACTGGAGAGGAAAGGGTCCAAGGAGACCTCGTAGTGTCCTTTCAGTACTTACAGGGTGATTTGCACAGAGAGCTGGCAGATGCCCCATCCCTGGAAATACTCATGGTCAGGTTGGATGGGCCTCTGAGCAACCTGACCTAGATGAAGTTGTGCCTGCTCTTTGGTTGGGGTTTGGACTACATGATCTCTAAAGGTCCCTTCCAACACAAATTCTGTATTTCCATAATAATGGAAATATATCTATTCTATAATTCCATAACAATGAAAACTAACAGCTCGACGTGACTTGTGAAATTTAAGAATTTTTCTCAAGATGTGTCTGAAAATACAGGCACACATCACAGTTTTATTACAGTATAAAACTTTGTCTTGGTATTACCTACTCTGTTACAAAACACAATACTTTAAGCAGCAACAGTGTTATTTCACAAACCCATAGCTAAATGTAAAACTTGGCAACACACAGTTAGGCTCATTAATATGTGTCCATCAACAGAGCATAAAAACAAGTATGTATTTGTTGGACTGTATATTTAGTATTTGCTAACCATTTTGTTAGCAAACAACATACTTGTTTTCTCAGACTTCTATCTCTTAATTACTAGATTTTTCCTCAGAAGTGAAATATTGTACTTCTATTTTATACCCTTTCATTCTACAACTCAATTTTATTTATAATTTTATTTGCACTCTCAGACATTCATATTTTACAATAGGAACTTAATATTTGTACAAGTATTTTGATTTTTTTTCACACGACAGAATCATTTGCATCTAAAATGATAAATCAAATTCTTCAGCTTTGAAAGAGGTTTAAGTAATTAGGCCTGCACTTCTTCCTTAAAACCAACAGGAATTGATAACTTTATCAAGGCTTCCTTGAAAATCTTAATCAGAAGATCAACTTACAAATTTTTAATAGTTTCTTCATTGACCTAATGTACTTTGTATATACAATTTTAAGTTCTTGTTCACATTAGCCATAATCTTTTTGTCCCATATTTTTACAACTCTTTGTTTCTATTTTACATGATTTTCTCTTTGTGCTATCATTTATTTGCTATGTTCATATTTCACTTAGGCCCAAGTCACAAGGGCAAGTGTAGCTACCACTTGTGTATGCAGCACGTGTGTGCCTGTGTGAGGCACAGAGTATGCTCATGCCTTTTAGGACAACTGAGAGAAGCATTCTCTGGCTCGGTGCTCTCAGCTCCACACAAAATGAAATCACAATCTAAGTCTCTACCCTTCTACCTCTTGAAGGAAAGGATTGGACAGAAAACTTATTGCTGTAATGAAAAATGTTTCATCCACAGACACTCTGCAAAGAAAAGAAAGAACAAAACAAAGGGAGGTACTAACCCAGGTACAGTGAGTTACACACTTGGCATTGCAAAACTGAAGTCAAATTGCAAAATTAATTCTATCTTGTGAAACCAGTGAAGCAATCCCAGGCATTTTCTTCAGTCCCACACTCTGTCCTCTCTTTAGACATCTATCCTGCTAGTTCATATCTTTTTGGTTGCTTTTTATCACCAATGCACCTAATTTTACTAATTTGGCAAAGTCAGAGTTTTTTTCAATTAGCAATTTTTGCATCCCTTTAGCTGGATGCTAAATTAAGATGACAGACAATATCCACAGTACAGTAGATGTTACTGTGTGCATCAGAAAATTTCATCTGTAAAGTAAACTACTCACAATACACTACTGACCATGCAAAATAAATCCGAATCAATGCAACAATAATAGTTCCTTATTTTAGTGAAAATATTTTCATGCAACATTTGAACTAATTCAAAAATTCAATCAAAGAAGTCTCCATGTATGCCGTCAAAACCCTGGGCTTTTAGCAAAATACAGATGTAGTCATCCATTGCTGTTTATCTGACCTGACAGGCAACAAAATTACACAAAGCCCTGGTGTTCCAGCACCCCTTTATGACAAAAAGGTTGCCTTCTTCTGCTGAAGACTCTACACCTACCACTTCATTAACTCATAGGTTTAAATAGGATTAGTCCCTACATTCCAGGGGCTCTTTGAATTAATTCAATTTCCTCCCTTTGACCTCTGTGATGGAGCTTTAGTAAGTCTGCAGGTGGTAAGACAACACATTAGTATTGCTCATTGACCTTTTTTATTTTTTAAGCAATTTTAGATAGGCAACCTTAAGACTGCAGTAGCTCATCTTTTTGCATTCAAATACAAGTACTGTACACAAGTACTAACTAAATACATTGATGGAACAGGATAAAATTTGACATTTTGGAATGTAGGAAATGCTACTAAATCAAATTTTTAGAGTAGTATAAAATTCTCATTTTATTAGAAGGAATCAATCAACCAGTGCATATTCTGATCTTTGCATGCCCTGAAGCACAGCATCTGTGCACAAATTACAGTTTTACTGGGAAACAAGGAGCAATTTTCAGTAAACATAAACAGTTAGGAATATAAAAATCCCTTATGGAGAAAGGGAATATACATGTACTCAAGCCATTAAAAATGTTGAAATTAAGTGTTCCACATAGTTCTTAGCAGTAATCTGACTGAGACAGTTTCAATGTGGCACACTCAGTAGCAGATGTTTGGAATACAACATTCTCTCAGACAAACAGGAATCATGAATATCAGCTTAAGTTTCCAAGAATTTAAAAGTCCTTGAAAAAAATTTCATATTTTTTTCTTGTCATGTCTTCCCATACTCCCTGATATAGTATTTCAGAATTTAAACTGAGTTGTAAAATAGATTTGTACTGTTAACTTCTGTTTTCCTCGTGTAACATCCTCTAGAAGAAGAGCAAAATTTTAAAAGATATGAAGAAATGACAAAGCAATGGAAAGGAGAAAATAATGAAGTAACAGGATAATAAAGTCTCACTTTCTCCATGTGCTCTTTACAGCCTGTAGAAATTTAAGACAGCTTAAGAGTCCACAGTAGATTACCAGTTTTCTATGTCAATCCTTCAGATTCTCAAAAGGAGTATGTTTGTTACCTGCAAAGCTATGATTTTCAAATAAAAATCCTGGCAGTCTGGGAATTCATGCTGAGCACATACACACCAGTGCTGAAGTTTTGATTAAGTGATCCAGAAAAGGGCTCCTAAGCAGGTCAAAATAACTCTCCCTGTCTGATGAATTTACTTGAAGGCTATAGACTCAATGACCATCAACACATTTAATGTCAATATTTCAGTGTTTTGGAACAGGCTCCCAGATTCACTGCTGTCAAATGAAACCCTCGGATTTCCATTCAGTTTTCAGTGGTTAATTTGTTACCTAAAAAGAGGAAGTGACTGTTGAAACATGACTGAATTTTGCAATGTCCATCATTAATGACATTTACGTGCCAGCAAAACCACAAAGCGGGATTTCACAGTAAATAACATCACGAAAACTAAATATTTCTCATGGTGGTGGAACCTCTGTGTACAGAGAACAGTGACAAATTGAAATCAAACAGTTATGTGTGAAATTTTACTATAGCTGATTTCTCAGAAATGGAAGATTTTCCTCTTCTCAGCACAAACGCTTCCATTACAGTCTATGCTCACACCTTACACTTGCCCTCTCTTGAGAAGCCAGTCAGAAAATGTCTTTAATTAGTTTATGGATTAAAAAAAAAAAAAAAAAAAAAAAGTAAATTAAAAGAACCAAGAGATCTAAAAATCCTTATTCTTAAATGCTTGGCAGTTCTGGAAGTCATTGCTAGGAAATAAATTGTCCATTCCACTCAAGGCACATGAGCTGAAGACCACAACTTTGACTTGTCATCTGTAGCCTCAGGAGTTGTTATTGAAAGAGTTTCAACTTTTGTTTGATTGTAATTGAAGGGTTAAACCAGGAAAGTTCCAGTGCAGAAACAGCAGTGAAAAATACACTTAACTTGAAACAAATGTTACTAGCTCTTATCTTGGATAGAGGCCTTACTGGTTTACTCCTGAATTACAGAGAGGATTAAAGCAAGTCCTTTTGCTGCATCTACAGTCCTGGAATGTTTCTTGGCAGTTACTAGTTACAAAAGAGAAACAAGCAGCAGTTAGTCTTTAAAGAAAGCAAAGATTGTAAAAAACTAAAGGCATTCTCCATAAATACTCATTTCTCCTTCCTTCCTTCTTTGTGGAAGCACCTCAAGTTGTGTGACTTATGAAGTTACTCAAACTGATATAGTATCAATGTCACACATTGAAAAACAGACAGATATAGGAAACATAATTTAGGGTTTTATCTGATGTTATACTGTAGCCATTTTCAGTTTTTTCTCCTCCTAACATGTAATTAGAATAGTCATCAATAAATACTAGAGCTATTTGCTCTAACATGAAATAAAGACCTGCACTACTATCCCAAGATTTGTTCTTTTGAACTGGACATTTCTAATGAATGGTTTTTTTCTCTCAAGTCAGAAAAAAATACTAAAAAGAACAAGCATAATCGACAATTAGGTAATTGCAGCTCTTGTCACTTATTAAGATGGTTTTCAGTCAAAGATATCATCTTCATGTCAGAATCCTTTGGGTTGGAAGGCACCTTTAAAAATTTTCTATTTTCAATTATTTGACAATGAGATGGACTAGATGTCCAAACTGATGACAGCTACTATTGTCAAAATTCCATACCTGGATACTTGCAGAGATTTAAAAAAAAAAAAAATTTTAAAATTACTAATATCTCCAAAATAAGAATTATTTAAATATTGGCCATCTTTTTATCAAATTTTCCCTTTAATTTTGCCTGCTCTCTTTATCTACGTATCATATTCCCTTCTCTACTTCCTTCAACTCTTGTCTTGATTAATTTTTTTTTCTGCATATGCAAGTTCTGATCATGTTACATAATGAGGATTATTGATATACATGACCAGATGAAGTGGTCATCTTGTGCAAGTATTGCCAAACAGAAGGAAACCTGATTTAAAAAAAAATCACCATTCTTCATAAAGGTGAAATGCTGCAGATTATATACATGAGAGCCTCCCTGAACCTCTACAGGCATGGAAGAAAACATCAACACTGGAATTAAAATGGCAAGTCAAACCTTCTGAACTACTGTCACAGGGTGACACACATAGTTACTTCTAACAGGATTCTTTTTTTTTTTTTACATGTCTGTAAGCACTGATGTTTTTCTCTGAAAAAAGGTTCAGAATCTCAGTTTAAGATGACTAATATGATGTCCTGGATGTTTACAGTAGCTGTTTGCTTAAAAATCCAAAGAGCTTAACCTGTTCAGGGTTTTTTTGAAAAGACTGGGCCCCACTACACAAGTGTAGAGTGTCGACTAGACTTCATGTATTTGGGATAGATACCGTGTGTGACCTCCTCTTGATGAAAAGACAATAATGCTAAATAAACACAAGCTCAGTCACTGACACACAAAAACCATGAAATGTGCATTCGGTAAGCAACAGAATTATCTTTTCCAAATTAATGTGGAACTCTTTTTATTCATGAAGTTAAAGAGAGTATGCAAAAATAACGAAGATTAAAAAGATAAAAAAAGTAGCAAATTTAAATGCTTCAAACCTATCACTGAAATACGTGGTAAAACTTCTTCTGCCCTTTGAACTGTAGTATGCCTTCATCTTTGCTTTCATTTATATCTTGGATTTTAATATCTTTGAACAGTGAGTCCTGAACCTACTATGGGGTCACAGTGAATATTTAGTTATTAATTACTTAGTTGTTATTATACCATGGACACCCATTTGTTCAAATAAAAGTGGCACCAAATAAGCTTGTTGCACCTTTCCAAATTGGTGACTAAAGTGTAAACACTCCAATTGATAACTATTTGCTAATGGATTTAATCTCTTCCAGAGTACATTGTCACCTCAGAAGGCAAAGATTTTGAAAAGCAAAGACTGCTTTGGTAATAAAGCAGGACAAGGGGAAAAAAACCGACTGGGTAGAAATGGCCCAGTAACCCATGCTATTAAGTACAAAGCCCAAGGGCTCAAAGCCGATCTGTAGTGGGGAAAGGTTAATTTCTTCTGTACATTTTGTATTCCATTTTTTCTTGGTCTAGTTTCAGAAATCACCTCAGAAAATCTGAGCTCTAATTTTTTAAAGTACAACTGTTGCCTTCACAGAGTAGGTGTCTTAGTTTCCATTTGGCCACTTAAAAATACCTGGATACTTCTTTAAATTTCTAGTTAAAAATGATACCAAATAGCTGCTAAAAAAAAAAAAAAAAAAACAAAGGAAAACCTTTCAATCTATCATTTATTCCAATTATGTAGCTATATATAATTTCTCTTGGGCTCAAGAAACCCTTTCTCTTGTACCTTGTTTTTAAATAAGCTGGAATTACCTTATCTTCAGCAAGGCATTGTAAACTAAATGTAAAAAGAGGCCATTGATTTAAATCTGCTTCTGTAGTCCTCTCTTTTGCTCAAGATTTTATGCATATAAAAATTGTATTTTAGCAGAGGAAAGAAAAAAAGTTACAGAAATTTAAAAAAAAAAAATTTGGCATATTTTTATTATAGTTTTCTACTTAGCTTTGTTCCCCTTTCTTTGCCCATTCTTCTGCACTTAGAGAGTTCAGCAGAGGCTTCTTCTTACAATTTTATATTTTAAACCTTGGCAATGGGAATCCTCAAAATATTTTGCCAAGAGTAAGAAAAAGTCAATCTAAAATAGGACACTGAATCACATACTAGCTTGAATAACTAATTTCTTGTTCAGAATATATACTAAACCAATCATATGGCTCAGTTACCATCAGTATTGCACACACAGTCTGTAAGTGAGAACAGAATGAAGGAAACCAGCAGGGAGCTCAGGTGTACAGTGCAGCTTTAGAAACAGATACCTAAAATTATACTGTGGTAAATAACTAAATTTTTACTTCAACAGTTTACCAAGGCTAAATTCTTTGGCTATACAATATTATTTAACAGTGCCATGTGTCAGAATTTAAAAGGATCTTTTCAGCACTTGTTTTAGTGTTGTGTTTTTCAAACATTTTGGGGGTGGAGGGCATAGGCAGAGAACAGGATAATGCTAAAAACTTAGGCTTCTGTTTTATTTTTTTAAAGCATATTCAACTATGAAGCTTTTTATCAATAGGTAATAAGATTTCAAAAGTTAAAAGAACATTGTCAAACTAACAATGTGAAAATGTGCAGACAAAATAAGGGTAGTAACAGTCTCTTTGTTCACAGGAAACTGTAAACCAATAGAAGGGTAAAAAGCCAGACAAGCTAAAAAGACATGTCACTTGGAGGATTTCCACACATTATTTACTGGATAGATATTTGACAAATTCATCTTACTCAGCTTGTGAAGAAGTACAAAAGATTCAAAACATAATGTCAGTGTCAGCTTTTTAGTGAAAAACCCATCAAGCTGCAGTCCCGACAGCCATTCAATGTTTCTGCCTGCTCCGGTGTGACACTCGGAAAAGCCACTTGAGCAACCATTTAGTAAAGGGCACCTTTTCTTGTTTCCCTGCACTTGTCCATTTTCATAGCACACAGACCCTTATTAGCAGGTGTGGTATAACACAACAAAGATGACTATCACTGAGAAAAGATGCCAGAGTTACTTCGAGATTATGAGAAAAACTTCCTCCAATCCTATGCTTGGAATTAGGAATTTTCCTCACTTGTATATTGTCTCCAGAGAAGCAGCACAAAATTACACAGAAACTAGGGAATGTTGCTCAAATGAAGAAATATCAGCTTTATTTAAGTCCTGGTTACCAGCAAACCCATATCTCTAGCAGGATTAAAGCACTCTTCCCTTTGATTGCCTAGTGCTAACAGTGAGCCTTTAAATTCCAGAATAATTAAGGCTGCAGGCTGTTATTCCTTAAGTCAAGGGCAGCTTTGTTTTGCCTCTGCCCGAACTGTGATTTAGCAATTGCTGGAAAGCAGCAAGCAGCTGCATGTTGAGTAATTCAGTGTCTGTGGGGAAAGCTCTCACCATCCTCTTCGTCGAGGCCTGGGCTCTCGGAGGTACGCTCCACTCCCTGAAGGGACCGGGCTGGAGCTTGTGCTTCCCCGCTGGGATGCCCAGGGATGCCACTAAAAAGCAGATTGCCTGCTGGGGCAGGTGGCCATGGCAGGATGTGAGGTGTAGGGGGAAGAAGAGAAGCCAGAGGAACTCTGGAGCAGGGGTAAGCAGAGAGGAAATGCGGCAAACCATGGCCAGGGAAGGAGGAGGGGGAGAAAATATTCACAGTTTGCAACTCAAGGTCACTAGCTGGCATAAAACAAGCCCAGAAGGACTAAATCACTGTACCATGACACAGCAGGAACCACTTTCATCTCTGTGCTGTTTTCTTAGACATTTGGATTTTTTCTGTATTTAAAAGGTAAGTTTTCTACCTTTTTTTTTACCCCTCTGCCCCTTCTGCACTTAAGAACCCTTTTCACCCTCTTTGGGGAGCTTATTTTTAGGAGGAAGACTAGGCTTGCTCATCTCACTTGAGATCTTGTCACAACCTCCCACATCTAGCAGCAAGGTAACTTCAGTAAAGTTCTGGTCTGAGGAACGGTTTTCAAACCAGCTACCACATAATTTTTGCCTTACTGCCTTTTTCCTCTAAGAAGACACAAATACAAAAATAGGGTGATGGGTTCTTCTGAAACAGAAGTTGGAGTACTGGAGTGGTATCATCTCATTGTCAGAAAGACTTAAAGACAATACACAGTATATGTATTTCAGATCAATTATCCTTGACAATAAACTACTATGTCTATAAATCATTTGGGTGTTCTAACACTTTCAGATTTTGTAGCATTTTTTCCAAAGATAATTGAGGCTGCATATCCCTTTTCACAAATTAAATTGAACACAATATTTTTTATTAACTGTACTAATCCAGGAATTTGGCAGCATTGCTTGAATGCACTCGTCATTTCAAAATAAAACTTTCCAAGTGTACTTAAGTTGAACAGTTAAAAACCACACATAGCAAAAATATTTTAATTTTGCATACAAACCATGTACCATTGAGAACAAGAACCCACACAACAATTTTACAGCCACAAGTACCTTTTCCTCATGCTTTTCGTTGCCTCTGGGGAAAAAAAAGTCTTCCAACTTTTATTCCTGACAAGTATGTATTAAGTACCAAAGTAAATTTTATTTTATATGTATGTTGAAATTATTTTTTTTACTATGAAACCACCAGTTTTCCTACTCACTCCTTTCCAGTGGTTCTGGTCTGAGGAACGGTTTTCAAACCAGCTACCACATAATTTTTGCCTTACTGCCTTTTTCCTCTAAGAAGACACAAATACAAAAATAGGGTGATGGGTTCTTCTGAAACAGAAGTTGGAGTACTGGAGTGGTATCATCTCATTGTCAGAAAGACTTAAAGACAATACACAGTATATGTATTTCAGATCAATTATCCTTGACAATAAACTACTATGTCTATAAATCATTTGGGTGTTCTAACACTTTCAGATTTTGTAGCATTTTTTCCAAAGATAATTGAGGCTGCATATCCCTTTTCACAAATTAAATTGAACACAATATTTTTTATTAACTGTACTAATCCAGGAATTTGGCAGCATTGCTTGAATGCACTCGTCATTTCAAAATAAAACTTTCCAAGTGTACTTAAGTTGAACAGTTAAAAACCACACATAGCAAAAATATTTTAATTTTGCATACAAACCATGTACCATTGAGAACAAGAACCCACACAACAATTTTACAGCCACAAGTACCTTTTCCTCATGCTTTTCGTTGCCTCTGGGGAAAAAAAAGTCTTCCAACTTTTATTCCTGACAAGTATGTATTAACTTAAGTACCAAAGTAAATTTTATTTTATATGTATGTTGAAATTATTTTTTTTACTATGAAACCACCAGTTTTCCTACTCACTCCTTTCCAGTGCACCATTATTCTAGTCAGAAAAATAAACAAATAAATATTAGTAAACAAAAAATACTGAGCTATCAAATGTAGTCTTTCCTAAACATACAGACAGTCTTGATTTAAGGGACTTTGTGTTTTTCCTGAATCACTTTGTGCTGTGTCATTGCGCTATGCTGCTTTTGGCTGCTTCTCAGTACCTTTCTACATGACAGAAAATAAATCCTGACACCTGTCAGAGTTCCCGCTGATCACAGAAGTTCCACAATGTCCCAGAACATTATCAGAATAACCAGAAATCTCTCATTAAGTTAATTATTTAATTACAGAGAAACAAAAGCAGACAAGGTAAGAAAAAATAACAAGCCTTAATAGCTGCTGGTGCCTTTAGCTGGGGTGAATGCCAAAGAAACTTTGAAGCACAAAAAGTCCTCAGCAGTTCCCTGCAGACCCCCTGCCAAATGTCCCCACAATGCACAGAAAGCTTTGCATGGGCTGTACATAAACCACTGCCTTGACTCGAGTAATGAGGTGCACAAAAACATGACACTAAATATCTATTCTGGTATATTCTGCAGGCAGGTCACAGTTGTCAGCAAGTGCCAGAAGAGATAGCTTTCCACTTCCTCCAGTCTGCCCACTAAATTGTGCCCAGGATCCCATAAATCTTCAGCCAGGAGAGCTAAGAGCGTAAGTTCATAGGGACAGGTGAGCCCACTCCAGCAGGGAAAAAATACCCCATGCTTCATGGTTATGGAAAGAGGAAGCCCTTCCCAATGGTAGTGAGCAGAAGAAACTCCACAGAAGGCACAGCTTGCTCACAAAACTGCAAGACATCACAGCTACCTTGCCTTGCTCTAAATAGCCATGAGACACTTGCTAAAAATACTTCCTGCACCTTTTGCTGCTTCACAAAATTTGATACTACAATATTGGACATGAGGAGCTAGTCCTAAAGAGAGAAAATGGAGGGGGCTTAATTTATCCTTTTATTATATTGTTTAAGATCATGTAAATGATGCTGTCACTTATGCTGACCATAAGGTTATCATCTATGCCTGGTAAAGGAAATTCAGTATTTGAGCTCCTGTTAATGATTTACAGAAACTTGTTTTGTTGCGAGCATGCAGAATGTAAATAAGGAGAGGAGTCCCTCCCTAAGCTGAGCTTTCCTGGGTTGACATGATCTCCGTGAGTCATGGAAGTGATGAACAGAGACCGCCTAGCTTGCCTGTCTTTCCCCACCCACTACCTTCCTCATGGCAGAAGAGGAAGGAATAGTCTAGGAAGGTGACTTTCTGTAAGAAAATTAGATACTCTTTTGCTGATAAAAGCACATCCAGAGGGCTGAAGATCTTAAAATTATTTCCCTCAGATTTGCTCTGTGGCAGGGGTAAGCTGCTCTCCTACAGGTACTTGAAGGAAAGTGTCAGTCTCTAAAAGCAGACTTTCATGTCTGCCTCATCAGTGGTTGACACGGACGGTCTGCCTCCAACATCATACAGAACAGAGATTAAGTGTCATAAATCCATGGATAAACAGTATAAACAAGCAGTCCTATATTGTTTTTTAAAATTTTTTGATAATTCTTGACCATTCCATATGCTATGGAAGATACCCCAGTAGGTTGTCCTTTGGATGTGTATCAGAAATGTTCTTACTTTGTTAAACATCGATCAAAAGAGAGTATTTTCATATCACTGTTATATGGGAGACAGAGGTGAGACTTCCCAGTGATTGTCTAGACTGCAACACACTCCAGCCCAGCTTTGTGTGGCAAAAGCCAGTGCTGAGACACCCTGGCAAGCTTGAAAGAGCTTTTCAGGAGGAAGCTGGAAGAAGCTTTGGTGGCTGCCCGACCCCTTGTGTAGGGGGCTGCAGAGCTGAGGCTGCCACACTTGGCCACAAGATGATCTGAGCTATGCTGCCACCATGCTGCAGGTGTCTGTGCCTGGCACCAACCCCACTGACCCAGACCCAGACTGACCTCCCAGTGTGACAACAGGAACAGCCTTGTCCCTGGGATCTCACCTGGTGCCTCTGCACTCAGGCTGACCCAGCTACTGCCTCTGGGCCTGCTTCAAGCAGGAGTCACTGACTGGTGTTCTGGGCTTCACCTCAGCCCTGCCTCATCACCAGGAACTTGTCTGACCTCTTCACTGAACCTGGGGTGAACTCCTTTCTCCACAGAACCTTGTTCCTGCCTCCAGACCCACCCTGCTTGGATCCTGAGGGTCAGGGTCCTGGCTGGCGAGCCCCCCATGCTGCCAGGCTTGTTAGCATGCTCTGCCCTGACTCCCCAGTGCTGATGGCCAGCCATCCCTTGCTGGGGCTGACAGTCACGCTGGAACTGGGAATACAGACCGGATGCCCACAAAATAACGGTCTGGCACCGTGTTAGAGCCCTGCTGAGTTGGAAAAAGAATCCAAGAGCATCCTGTTAAGTGGTAAGAAATACTATTTTGTACTTAAACACTGTAGCCTTTGTGAGGGATGCTGGCACAGAAGCAAAGTAAAACCTCTCGAACAGTCATTCCAAAAGCAGAATTTATACTCCTTCAGCCTGACACTGGGCAAAGGAGAACCTCAGCTCCCCGCAACAGTTTGTGGTGTGCGATGATCCCACACGACAGGAGCAGACTGCCAATGTGCTGACTAGTCTGATCACAAAGGAAGTCTTCTGGCCATCAAATTTTAGTGATGGGCTAGTTAAAGAGCAATTGAACATAATCAGTAAATTACAGTATCACCCTCTAGTGATATTAAAAGCAAAGTCACATACACAAGAAAACTGTACAAGATTTCAGGTACCGTGACTGAAGTTTAAGATTAATGAGAAAATACACTAATTTTGACAAGGAAACAAGTGGTACACTGTAATACAGAGATGAAGACAATCTCCAAAATGCTCAAATGTTCTGTTCAATCAACATATTCTGAGCACTGTAAGTTCTTATCAGTTTTTTCAAATAGAGTCATCTAGAGGCAGCACGATCCTGAGCATGAACTGAGAACACTCAGTGCTGTGCTGTATCTAAAATTTATTGTAGATTATAACCTATATCTTGACACTGATATTTGACAAGTGAGCAACTTTATAAATTTGCATTGTCTGATACTGAGTTGCCAATTTTGAAGTTGCCCCATACAAGATAATAGAATACATTCTTTTCTTCTTTCTGTTAGTTCATAACTTAATATTAATATAAAATACACATATAAAATAACATAAAATAATATAATCCATCATGATACTTGACCCAGCCATCAAAACTTGCATTTCCCACAGGTGATCCACCAAGTTCTAAGAACCATGGCCTGACAAAAGAAGGGTAAAATTAAGGAAAACAGAGGCCAACTAATTGTCCTTCATACTTTTCCACTGCAACACATTTAAGCTCATTAAGAGCAGCACTTAAACCACTCTGGCTACATGAAACAAGTCAGAGCCACAGGTGCAGAGCCCTGCAGACAGCTGTTGCTGAACTGATTGTGTAACCTGCTTCTGGCACTGCCCTCCCAGAACAGTCTGCGTCTTCTCCCCTAGTGCTGCACACAACTGCAAGTACAGCAAAACACAGCACAGAGAAATCCAAGCTCCCTGAGTGTCTATATAGTCAGGAAGGACATGAGAAAGCCCAGCTAGCTCAGACAAAAGGCATGGTAGCCCCCTGGGTAAGGTGGCCCCTCGGCCCCCAAAACACAAGCAGCTCAAGTTCTTGGGCAGCAGGTCAGCAAAAACGAATGTCTGCAAACACTGCCACAATAGATTTTGAGTTATAATTTAAACTTTCTCCTTCCCCCAATCTTGGCATTTCAATTGCAGCTCAATAGGAACCTTTTTTTTCTGCAATTCCAGATCTGAATTGGTCCATCTGTACTTTCCATGCCCAGAGCAAAAAGACCTAGACAGGGGATGAGCCAGAATGTGCAATGAACATGCCCTCTTTGGAGTTAAGTATTGAGTTTGAGCAGTGATCCCTGAATCACTTACTCTGCCACAATAAGAATCCTTGAGATTAATCAAACCATTGAAAGAAAGCTGTGTATGCACCAGGCTTTCTTCCCAAAAGACACAGCACTGACCTTTTCCAAAAAATAAAAATCAAAAATTAACAAAGCCTCCCCATCAGTGACACATTTCTTGGTATGTTCAAGAGAACCTAAAACGTATGTGGGTACTGAGTCGTACTTTTTGAGCTCAATTTACCAATAAATTAGATTGATGACTGGGATGAAAAATGAATTTTTTCTCAAAAATAATCAAAATACATCTAAGCTGAGCGCTTACTTTACTGCACTGATATCAAACAAAATTGTTATTGCTTTTACCTGCCATTTAATGCAGTGGAACAAAAATCTCTGCACTATAGCCTCAACACAGAACTTGATTGTCTCATTATAAATACATGTTTTGGCTTCATCCTCATCTACTAGTTTTGTTGATAAATTCTTCTGTTCCTAGAAAGGAAAAAGCAGGCTATAGTCAAAGACTGAATATCCAATTCAACTGTTTTCTCTTAAGTATATCCAAAATATAATAAAGGCACAGATTAAATATGTTTTTCCATTAGACTGTAACTGTCACGTTAACATGATGCACCAAAACTATAACTGCAAGTGAACAGGAGTGGAGAAGTCTGCATGCTTCCAGAGATACATATTGTGTGTGTGTAGATGTATATATATATATATATATATGTGTGTGTATATATATATATATATATATATATATATATATATATATATGTATATATATAAACATTAGGAATAATCTCACTTTTGAGAATATTGAGCATAATAAAACCCATTTAAATATATTAATCTTTAACTTTTAACACCTCAAACTGCATAATAATGATGAACCATTCTGAGAGCTGATCCATCCTGTTTGCAGAATTACACAAATGATGTAGAAAAATACTCCTGATCACCTTCTTAAGCATTGTAACTAAAAAAATGTAAAATACTATTAACCTTGAAAATGATCAACACAGATAGGACCTATTGCACAATTTTCTCCATTAATATGGCATCATGATGAGATCCATGCAGATCAATAGTATGATGAGACTTTCTGAATTGGTTTTGCATTCTGTAATAATACAGTAGTTGGAAGATTTGGAGTCTGGTACACTTTGGCTGTAACAAGACTGGACATACTTCCCAACAGACACTTGCTGACAGCAAAGAATGGGAACATGCAGAATCAATTCTGAACTCAAACCCACTTTTCTGGAGGATATTAGTTCTTACTCCCTAAGGCTACCTTTTCTCCTGACCTCCTCCGCTTTATAGTGCCAAGCTGTTTTGCCAAGTCCTGTATCCACAAGTACTCCATAAACATAACTCTGGTATCCCTTCCTTGGGCTGGAGGGAGTCAAGACTCCATCTCCCTATACAGCAACATGAAGGTTCACTTTCTCCAGTTTGATTATAACTCCAGCATCTTTGTCTTTTCCATCAGCCTTTCTCCCTTAGCTATGCAAATACAATTTTGGCTATCACTAGCACAGGGTCAGAAGCTTGTTGACGGGATCTGTGGATGTGTCTGGCTCTGCCTTGGTGGAAGCTGCTTTTAGTTGTGGCAGCAGTTGTCTGATGGCCACATGCCCGTCCTTCCCTACAATGGCTTTGGTTTGGGGGCACCCAGAGCACAGGGCTGGCACTCCTATATAACCACTGTGTGACAAACAGCCCCTCCAGAGTAATGGGACTTGGGGAGGCAGTGTGAAGCTCCCCAGTTTGGAAAGCAGGGGGAAGACAGGCTGTGGTAAGATATTACATAAAAATATCCCAAGACTGAGAAGAAAGGGACTGCCTCTGCGAACCTTACTCAGCAAAGCCCTCACACTGCTGAAAACTTGTTCTAATTGCCCCCTTTCCTCTTCAGAAAAACTGACACTTTCAGCTCCAGAACCCAGAGGAACATTGAAAGAATACACACAGCAGCAGGGTGAAGGGGCAGATACTTGAAAATGTCTCTTGTATTTAAATTTTAAAAGTATTTCCAATGAGGCTCTTCCTTTCTTTAAAACTATACAAACTTTAAGATAATTTAAGTATTTTATTTTATGTTGGAGAGTTCCTCTTTACATATCTATATGGTGCAAACCCTTTTGTTGATAATAAGATTTTGAGTCTAACAATCATCATTTTATGCTGAAACAGGTTTTCCTTATCTTTAAACTGCCTGCCCACTTCCTCTGGCTCCCATCGACCTAGCCTAGTTCCTTTTATAATCTCATGTTACTCTTTTCTCAAGTTATGGTACACCATTGCCTTCCTGTGTTTGCTCATCCAGTCCCAGCTTGCCACTCACCCTCTCCTGCTCCTAATTTACTCTCCTTACCTTGCTACTAAATTCCTGAGCCTCTCACCATTAAACATCCTTTTAAATTTCTCTGCCACCTCCTTCTTTTTTTTTTTTGGTTTTGCTCTATTATGTTCCTACCTTCCCCCTTTCTCATAAAATAGTAGCAAAACAAAAGGAGAACCTTATGAAGACAAAAGGGAGAGGTCTGGAGGCTTACACTCTCTGCACAGAGCAGACCCTTCTGAAGGCCAGAAGAGTTAGGGGCTGTATCCACCCTCCTCACATTTATCAAGGACATGCAGAGAGAAGGCACATTTGCCAGCTTCTTTCAAGAAGCCATAGCTGCTCATGTGGAGGTTCAAGAGCTGAGGGAAAACAGACTGACTTGTTTGCTTAGGTGAGATCTGTAAAGGACTTAGGAACAAGGAATTCACCAATTCTGTCTCGTAAGTTTTAGAAAAAGAAATTTACAGAATCATGGAATATTCTGAGTTGGAAGGGACTCACAAGGATCACTGAGTCCAATTCTTAGCCCTGCACAATAACTCCAGAATCACACTATGTGCCTGAGAGCATTATCCAAAATGCCTCTTGAACTCCTGTGGTTTTGGTGCTGTGACCACTTCCCTGGGGAGCCTGTTCCAGTACTCAACCACCCTCTGGGTGAAGAACCTTATTCTAATAGCCAACCTAAACCTCCCATGACACAACTTCAGGCCATTCCCTCTGTCACTGGTCACCACAGAGAAGGGATCAGTGTTTGTTCCTCCTCTTCACCTCATGAGGAAATTGTAACTGCAATGAGAACTCATCTCAGTCTCCTCCAGGCTGAACAGACCAAGTGACACTCCTCATGCAGCTTCCCCTCAAGGCCCCTCACCATCCTCATGGCTCTCCTTTGGCTGCTCTCTAAGACCTTAATGTCTTTTTTTTTATTGCGGTGCCCAAAACTGCACACAGTACTCAAGGTGAGGCCGCCCCAGCTCAGAGCACAGCAGGACAATCCCCTCCCTTGCCTGGCTGTGATGCTGTGCCTGATGCACCCCAGGACAGGGCTGGCCCTCCTGGCTGCCAGGGCAGAGTTGACTGAGATTGTACTTGCCATCAAACAGAACCCCCAGGTCCCTTTCTGTGGCACTGCTTTCCAGCTTCTCATTCCCCAGTCTGTCTGAACATCCAGGGTTGTCCCATCCCAAGCGTAGAATCCAGCACTTGCCCTCATTAAAATTCATATGGTTGTGCCTTGGATTAGTTTTAATCTCAGACTATTCTTGACTTCCTTATGCTGTTTTTTCAGTTGGATGAGACTCAGAAGTGCAACCAGAAGAGACACAATAGCTTCACCCAACATTATGGGGAAGAGACAGGTTCCTTGGTGACCCTAGGCAGAATGATGAAGGTACTAGGGATTAGGAGCAGGGAGTACCTGTGACAAATAGACGTGGGTCTTCCTTGAGGTCAGCAAAATTCGTGATAAAATGCCACGTATGCAAATTCTCTGTAAATAATGACTCTAAAGCTTGTTCTAGCACATTCCTTAGGCACTCTCCAGAAGCAATTATTTGGCAATTTCTGTCTAAATCTCCAACACACAAACTTACATACTTCAATATATACTGTCACAACCTTGCTGGACATACTCACATGTGCATTTTTCACAGCAGAAAAATCATTTTGGTTTCATGAACAGTAGCCATGGAATTGTCAGTTCAGCCAAGGTCTCCACAGCTAGATTTGTTTATCACACTTCACTTTCCCAAAGCATGCTTAATGTAATGGATATAATAAACATCAGACACCTTTAATTGTTCAACCATTCAGTTGCAGTCATTTGACACACACCTAGTGCTAAATCTGTGGACTGTCCTAGCTACAGGCTAACAACAACTGCAGGATTTAATTAAGGCCAAAGGATCTTCCTTGGTATCTGCTTCTGTCTTCATAATTTAACAGTGTGTTGGGCAAATTGTGCTGTTGAATGTGATGCACAAACATTATCTGCTATTATTGCTAAAAGTGTGTGTGGTCAGCTATCTTTCCTGGCTGCTGCACTCAGAACAATTATCCAGAGGGAAGAGGAAGGGCTTCCAGGATGAGCCTGAAAGGCAGAAATGCCCAGAAGGGAGAGGCTCTGCTCAGAGCAGAAAGCAGACCTCAGCCATACTGCAGAGTGATCTCTCGGGACAAAAAGCCCAGACCCTTAAGAGCCTAGGAGGAAATGTATGGTACCTGTTCCATCTGGAAAAATCTCTGCAAGCTGCTAGTGTACAAAAGCAGCAAGAAACAACTTACAGCACAAGAATACAAAAGATTTTATTTTCGAACTTCCACCTTAATCTGCCCATACATCAGCACTGAGACTTCCCAATTTCCACAACTAATATGTTCTAATTAGATAACCTTATTTCTAACAAAATGTATATTTAGGGAATAGAATACACTCCTGCTGTTTCTGTTCAGTTTAGTTCAAAGTGAGCTGAGAGTAGCTCCAGCAGGAGACTTAAAATTCAATCCTAGACTGAGTGGTGTTTTAAGGAGGGTTGCTGGTTTTTTTCTTAGAAAAAGATAAATAGATTGGAAAGAAAGTAGATAAATATGAGTTTTGTAAATTATAGGTAGAAAAATACAATACAAAATTTTTATCTTTATCATAATCCAAGTACAGATACACAAAACCATATTAAAATTTGGAAAAATACTGACCTCATACTAAAACAGATTTTGAAAAGATGAATAAGAGAAGCATAATCTTAGTGGTGCATTAGCTACTGTATCTGCCTGTGAATATCATACTGATTATAACAGTTCACTGTTACTTTCTGATTTTTTTTCATTCTTCTGAGGTCAGAATAAAAGAAGAAAACCAAACACATATCCAGTGTTTTTCCATTTGTCAAGAAAGACCTACATGAGACATCTGATAACATTTATTATCTGCTGAAAAAAAAATCTCAGGGATTTGGGGAATTCCACCACATTTTTTAAACAGTGACTCTTCAGATGTGTGAATTCTCAATCAGTAGCAACAGTGATAATCTCTAAATAAACTCACATGCTTCTCCTTCAGGGTGTATTTTCATATTAGACTTAATTCAATCTAACAGCAGGCAGGGGCCAGAGGGGGTAGACCCACATTCTCCCTGCTTTTCTGACCCTTCCCTTGAGTTAAATTTAGTAATTGTGCAACTCTCTAGAGACTCTCCTCAGCTTGCTGGTCTGAGGGAAAACTCTGAGGTTTTCATGAGTTAGCTTTGCCCTCCAAGCAGGGAACGTTTAGTGTGACAAGTAGAACTCTGAAGAGGAAGCAGAAGGAGCACACAAAAAGTGATGTGAGCATGAGACAACTATTCCTCTTTTCAGTGGCAGGCACCCATCATAAGATGAACCCATGTCCTAAGGCTGCATCTATGGTACTCTTTTCAGTCCTAAGCAGTACTATCATTTTGAAGCAAATCCATGAAGCAAAGACGCTTTGGAATGCCAGTTCAGCTTGCAGAATTGGTACAGTGCATGCTAACTAGATCCTTTTAGGAGGAAATTTAGCTGAAAACATTGTTCCAGAGGTACACCAAATAGTCACGAAACATTCATATGCCATCCAAAAGGCTCTTGAAAGGCTTAAGGGCTCAGAGCTACTTTCTAGTGCTTCTTATACTACACTGCAATGTGCAAGCTGACCATGTGCTGCATTGTCTTCGTGAAGATGAAAACCTTCATCTTTGAACACCCTAAACCACCACCAGACTTTGGGGGTAGAAAACCAGACATGTCTCTGTTACAGAGATCCTGAGCTCATTTTCATACAGAAACACAGCACTGGAGCTTTGTTCTCATTTGGATATCCCCACCCACAGAACCAGGATATCACATGGGAGAATCCTTCAGGATAGAAGTCTTCAAACCCCCAAGGTCAGAAGACCCTAGTGAAGAAACATCCAGGGACACATCTTTGGTCTGCTCAGTACCCCACACTGTGCTGTGGGTAACTTCCTCACTCCTGCCAAGGAATTGAGCAGACAGGGTGGTGGTATCAGTCCACCTACAGTTCCTGAAACAGTGAAGTAACTGATTGGGTCTAGAATCCATCCAGTGGCTTGAGTCACAAGCATCCAGAGATAGGGCTGGGAAGAGACCTGAATACAAGCTGTAGTGCACATCCAAGAGGTCCATCCAGGAGAGAAGTTACCCATAATATATATTCAAGGTCCCTCCAGGTGACATAGAATGCACAAGGCTGAAGATGTGGCTACCTACAATGGACATTCAGTGCTCCTCAAGGAAATGGGACTGGAAAAGGAACACCTTCAAACTGGCTCTGTGCCCTTAGGACAGTGACATTTGGTCTCAGTGTCATACATTTTCTGGCTGAAAGCTAGTCCACAGGACAGACATGGAAAGTTTTGTAGAAACTTGAGCATTATTAGTGAACCATTCTGCAAATTTATCTTGCAGGGGGGCAAGGATACCCACACTCCTCATTTATTTTCCATTGGCCCCTGAATGCCTTACCAATACTATGTTGACAGCAGACAAAGAATGCTATCACAGATAACTTAAATTGCTCTGGGTAGTGTAATGAAATGGAAATGACATTAAAGATACCAGTGTATAGCAAAGTAATGGTGACACATTCATTTCAAGCATGACCTGCCTATACATTTACAGACTAACATAAGCAAACTGAAAAGCAAGTTCTGTGTCACTGTCACTCTCACAGCCAGTCTGCAGTCATCCTGTACACATCACAGAAAGAACAAATATATTGCCACTTGGCTGCAACACTTGGTAAAACTGACAACACTATCTATCAGAGAAGCAGTATGCATTTTCTGCAGATGAAGCACTGGAATACATTCAGAAATTATTTTCAGGTATAATTAGTTCAGAGAATGCTTAAATAGTCCCCATTAAGTAATTCCTCGCCTTTTTATTTGCTACAGCTTTTTTTCTTTATAGATACTCTCTAAAAATGTCTGTGAAAGCCTTATGTATATATTTTTAATAGCTTTCATTGAAATGGGATTGTTCCTTAACACCACTTATTTTATTACACAGTTATCCTGTGTACAAGGGAGCAATGACAGGTGCCTTGCTACAGTACGTCAACTGTCCCTGGTATGTCATTACCATGACACAAGAGCAAGCATAAATTTAAAGTTTCACGAGGAAAACAGATTAAAACAATGAAAAATTCATTAGTGAAGTAAGAACCAAAAGGCACAGTTGGCTTCCACTTGAAAAGAACTTGGCTAAACAGGCAGTGATGGAGCTAGAAGCAGACACCCTGAACTCCATGTCGGTACAACTGGTGGCCAAGTGCAATGAGATTGTAAGGCACGTAGAGCCAGTCCCTACAGAAACCTTAAAGTTGCGTTTATTCCCCAAGTACCAGTAGAACAACTCATAGTATCAAAAATATCACAATTTTAAATGTAATTGAGCACTATCTTTAATAGTTATAAACTATTTTGAACACTTGAGCTTTTAGGCTTTTTTACTTACAACATGTTTAAAATCTCAGAGAAAATCTGGAAATCAGTGAAGAACTCACAATAGACTTTCAAAGAATTGCCTAGTATAATTTTCATTAATTGAAAACATAATTTTGATTCTGAAAAAACCCAGCCATTTACATAAAATATATTTCCTGTAGTAATTATTGTATAGCTCATGAATTTAGATGAAATATGAAAATAATCATATGCTGCAAAATTGAAAAAAAATTAACCTGAGCTGTAAGGCATTTCTTTTCTTATAGAAATAGTCAGAAATCCCTATGGTTGCCATAACTTCTACTAATGTAGTGAGCTTGTTTAAACTTATTTAAAAAAAGGTATTTTGGGAAAATAACCGCACTAATTGGAATACCCAAGGCAGTCAACACTGGCATTTGAAGGCATTTTGAACTGCATTCAGAAAGCAAGCAATGCCATTTCAGATGCTATATTTCCCGTAAGAGGCTGTGTGTCCTCATGTATTTCAATCTTTTTTTCTTAACGTTAATAGCTTTGCCCCCTGATGCTACCAAAAGGCCATCAAGATAACAGTGGAAAAGATAAGACAAGTCACGCTAACTGTGCTTATTGTCCTATCAAACAAGCTAAAGTAACTTTATACCACATTCATTGCTTCTCCCCTCTGTTGGTATTTCTTTGACTGCAAGCTTTCTCCTCAAAGAGAACTGGCCAAGTTTTTCCAGGCAGTAGTTCATGGTGAATCTTTCCCGTCAGGCTTCATGCTATCACACTGCAAAACCACAGACCTAAAAGATCCTAGTTTTAGAAAGTCTCCAACTTCAAAATAAAGGAGGTATCACAGTGTGACAATCTTGGCAGACTCCTGATGCCACAGAAGAGAATGGCTGCCTTGGCAGAACTGAATGCTTCATTCAATCCCTGCCCTTCCTCCATGCAAATAAAGCTCTTTTTTTTTTTTTTTTTTTATTTTATTTATTTATTATTCTTCTTTTCCTTTTTCTTTTTTCCCATTCCCCTGCACATGGGAACAAAAAGAACTGAAAGAAGGAAATCAACTTGTCTCCACAGGGTACAGCACCTAGGTCCCTTCCTTTTAAAAAGAAGCATGACAATTCAGCAGAGAAGTAAAACTTCAATATTTATCTCTGTTCGAACTGTGTTATAAAAAGCAATTAAGATTTCACCTTGGACCATAAAAATGGTCCATTAGGAAATAACCTTGAATTTCTGCCCTGATGCTCTTTATAATCGTATTCCTACAGATATTCAGGGGTCTCAAGTTCCACAAAAGAGAACTTGTAATTTAAGACATATTGTTTAAATTTAACTGTGACTGTACAGGTTGTTTTGAAGCCTCTGCTTTCTCTTGCAATTCCATCTTGTGAGAAGAACCAATGTCAACCCAATGCTGTAAGGTGGGGTTTTGTTTGTTTTTTCTGTTTTGTTTTTCTTTGAGATTAACCCTTAACCATAACATAGTAAGTTAAAGTAAATACAGAAGCAAATCTACAGAATGTACTTTCAATTATGCATTTACTAACTTTTGTTCTACTTCCACAGTTCTTTCCCATAAAAATGATGCAACATTTAAACAGGCAAAATCCAAGGTCATTTTCTAAATTCTTTACCCAAGCAATACCATTGAAATTAATGAGCAGTCAATGAATTGAAGACTGGCTGCAAGATTTGTATCTTCCACTAAAAGGCTTGCTGCCTGCTTACAAGTCACATTGCATGGTATCTCTCTTTGAGATTTGTCTGCAGTAAAATTAAACATCAGTCAAAATGGATTTATTGGATTAATTTTTTAATAGATCACTTACAAACTTCGGCAACATTACTGGAAGACTTTCAGACTGAGCAGTTCAAAGGAACCCAAGGCAGGAAGGCAAGCACATTTCATTGAAAGTCATAAAATTTTAGCTGCAATAAGTGCCTGTGTTTGCATTTAATATTCTATTTATAGTGGCTAGCAAGTAATGTAGCATGTAGTATTTCTGACAGACCTTCATGGAAGCACTTTTTTCAGTCAGACTGCCAGTATCAAGGAAAGCATTACCATTTTTTCCAAACTACACTACCTCTTGTCTTGTGTCCCCTGACTCTGACCCAGGAACCATTATTGAATGGAATATGTCAGCAGAACATAGAGGGACCTATTCACATCATAAAGTGATGGAAAAGCTAAGGGAACAAAGCAGTTGTACTTGCAGAACCAAATAACAAGATACCTCCAAAGCCAAAAGAGAAAGTGGTATGGAGATTCTAAAGAAAGTAGATTGATAAATCCTGTATCTCCTCCTAGACTAGCTGAGAACCAGAGATGATCAACAGAGAAAAACAATCTCTGTTCTTTCAGACACACCTTGTTTTTCAGAGTAGGTTAATTGGTCAGGATTTGCAGTCATTAAGACTTCAGGGCCTTTGGGTATTGAAACTCATGAATATGACATCACTCCAGTAAAATAAATTCTTTACCTCATCAGATATTCCAGGGTGACAAAACTATTGAATCACACAGAACAGATCACTGCTCATCAAAAGGCCTACACCTTTATAATATCAATAGAAGAGAAAAGGAGAGAGAGAAGAAACTGCTATAAATATGACAAAAATCTAAAGCAGAACTGAAATGTTAAGAAAAATACAGAAGTGACTGAAAACACAAGATTTCAAAAAGTACAAAAATTACATTAAGAATATTCTTGTAGTTTCTTTCATGAGATGTGGTGTACCTCACAAGCTAATTCAAGCCACTTGAACTCCGAACAGCAATAGTAACATCAAAACAACTTAGCCCTGTGTATAATTTGAACAAAAAGAGCAAATAAACCTTTAAAATCCTATCTTAATAATTGGATTAGATTAAGAATATTTAGCATTATTACTGCTTAGCATCACCTAATATAGCTTTAAATCATAACAAGATAGAAAAAAAAAAAAAATCCAAAAAATTGTACCCCAGGCTGGCTACACTCTTAAATAATGACATGCTAATATCAAAACATTCAGTAAATGCAGTACTGTTTTTCACTAAAGTCAACATTAATGCACAAAGCTGTACATTAACCATAATATCTTTCTAAATGACTAGCCACAATTGTATCTCTTCACTATGTGTATCCTGCATTATTTTGAACAAAATAAAAGTAATTCATAACCTACATTTTCAGTAAATGCTTTAAATAATCAAAAATGCTTTAAATAATCAAAACCTGACAAGGGTTATACTATTCATGGTAACAGGGCCTTCTTTAAATTTTATTCATCAAGGGATAAAAATCATGCTTATTGAAATATCCTTGATGTTAGGCGGTTCCTGTCACAGATTATTTTAATAGCATGAAAAAGGGCATTTACTGTAATTATATAAATATCCCTTTTTTGTTGTTGGGTCTTTCTTCTAAGCTGAATATAAACTGTCATCTAAATTCACTGCAAAGGAGTAAAGCAACATAGTACCAGTGTCTCGCTGCAGAAACAGAGATTAATATTGAAACAGTTGTTTTTTCCAAAGCCACTAAAATAAGTCCATTTTTAGGTTTTATTAGTAGAGTTGACTATAGAAAGACTTACATGGATTTATAAAACAGTTCAAAATCAGAACAAAAGTAACTTGTAGTACAATTAGATTCTTATAGTGGTAAGGAGGGTAGTGAACAATGTCCCCTTCAGATTCATGCCAAAAATAAAGATTCAAGGAAGGTGAAAGTCTTAAAGTCTTTCTCTTCAAATATAAATACAGTGCCTTCTTAATTATGGCACTAATTGAGAACACTATGAGGATCTAAGTCAGGAGGAAAGAAAAGGAGAAGAGGCAGATGAGAAAATAGCCAATAATAAAAGTCCTAGTCTTCTGACATCTAAATGGAGGTATTTTTTACATCATAAAAAAAAGCTGGGAAACATAAATGCTGCTACAGAAACTGTTTCAGATTGACTTCTAGAATCTACTGCATAAAGTACACTTCACTTTTCAACATCAGATTTATTAAACACCATTATGTACGGATAAACTACATCTCTGACTCATTTCTTCAACACGATTAACATGGCCTGGATGGAGGAAATCAGAAAGCTTTTTGCAAAAGCCTTTCATAAATATACAGAGTTCCTTATGTCCTTGTGTTTATATATCCCTAGGAAGCAACATGTAATATATTGTGATGCAATATATTTAGCAGACTAAGAAAGAAAGTGGAGATGATGATTACTTCAAATTATTAATAGCATCTTCTGTTCTCATCAGAAATTTGCAATGATTATTTCCTCCTAACAGCTGCATTTACCAATTTACATCCAATACATTTCATTGACAAATTATTTGGCTATGAGCTTCCAAAGATCTGCCAGAGCTTTCAGTGAATCAACAAGGAAAAATCAGATAGCTGAACTACAAAGCACTGATTATAACTGAACGGATACTATGAGTGTAATAAAGAAAATTCTTGTAATGGTCTCTATCTCCTAATCTGGTGTTCTGACTAAAAGTGGCTCCATATAGACTAACACTGTCAGATCGATGTTGCTGAAATGCTGCTCCTGTGTTTGCTTGAAGTGGTTGAAATTGGTTTAGATTTAAATACTACTTACAACTGGTTTTTAGAATGAACAAATTTCTTCACGAGTGATATAAAAGTGAAAAGGAATGGCATAATAGTACCCCAACTATACATGCCTCAACTTACAGAAGGGAACTTATCCCAATAGAGGTAATACTTGCCTTTAAGGACAAGATCCCTTAGGTACTGGGAACCACATACAAAGTGTGGCATGAACCTACTGTAAAGATAACTGTACAGACTATTCAGTAAACCCATAACCTAGGACAAAAATTAAAATATTAATGAGATCTCTTTTTCACACTGTGAGAATGGGGGAAAAAGGCAGTGAAAGAAGGGGGAAAAGAAGAAAACTACAACTTTGATGTAGTTGCTGCTGCTGCTTCTGCATTCCCTACACAGTGCCCGATACTGTGAAAGGAGGACTGCAGCTCTCAGATGGTTTAGGTGAGGGGGAAACCCCCATCTGCCCATCTACAGCTCCCTTGCTTATCTTGCCAACACTACTGTCTTGCACACCTTTCTTGCAGAGCCTGACCTAAAGCAGGACTGCTTCTAAAAGGCTTCAATCAGACTCTTCAGCAGAAAGGTTATTATCACTGTGAGATTAGTCCTCCATCCCAGCACTCTCCAAAGTGGGATACAGATACTCCAGGCATCCCACACAACAAGTTGCTGGAGTGCAGGAAAAAATTCTTTTGGTACCATCACTACATAAAAGAAACATTTTTTTTTAATTGTGTTTACTTCATTTTCATCCCATATTTTTTTAATTTCTGGGGGTTTTATGGTTCATAAGGTTCATAATATATTAATACAATAGTACACAAATGTAATGGATAAATAAATAACCATATATTGTGGGTCCATGCTCAAAAATGTTTTATTGATAGAGGTTCATTAACAAATAGGTTTGGAGAGCAGTGCTCAAACCCAGAAGGGAGCCTGGAAATACTGGCCAGAATCCATAGAACCTACTACCAAGTTAATCCTCTTGAAACTTTGGATTTACTAGTGGAGGGAGGAATACCATTGCTGTGAAGCTCATTGAAGTCCTCCTGAAACTAAAACTTTTCTACCAACAACTGGTGCCCTTTAATTTTTTTTAATGTTTTTTCTGCTAAGCTTTGAAGAAAGCATTCTTATCCAAACTAAAGACATTCTTTTCAGGTTAGCCACTGGCTCCTACTAGCCATTCATGAATAAGTCAATAAAGTCAGTAGCTCTATTGGGAACATTTAAGGTAACTTTCATAGGATATTTGAAATCAGGCAAACTTCACACTGTATTCAGTTCAATATGAATTCTATTGCAGCTGCACTCACAGCCAGCTTTGCGATAATATGCACATTGAAGACTTTCAAGAAAAAATTCAGAAAGTAGATTTAAATGAAAATACAGGTATATAATCTTGATCTAGTTAAGATAATAGAACAAACAAATGCAACATCTGTACTAAATTTTCCTTCTCTATACCTGGGGAATTGGGGTATATTGCTCTACAGAGAGTAAAGAAGCAGTGAGTTGATGTGTGCAAAAGTTTTGGGTTTTTGCTTGGTTTGGGGTTTTGGTTTTTTTTTTTTTTTTTTTTTGTTTGGTTGGTTTTGGTCTTTGGGTTTTTTCACTGTTTGTTTGTACAAACAAGCAGGGTAGAGAACAAGGTAAAAATGGAAGGGGTAAAGGAAAACCAGCAGGAGGCACAGTATTTATTCACAATTAGCAATAGCTGAGAGTACATCTATGAGCGGAAAGCAAGAGAGATTTAAAAGCTCCTCTAAGTTTAACATAATAAAGTCTATAAAATATTCCTTAACTGCTGAAGTGGCAACATGCCTAGAAAGCATCTAAACTTAGCCATTCAAAGTACACTGCTATCCAGTTCTGACATGCCAGTGGAATAGAACTGTGTCCATTCAAGCCTTTCATGGAATTCAACTAGACATACTAGTAATACTTCCTGAGCCCTTCTGGTAGTCAAAGTACTTGAGTATCAAAGAATGCATAGCTCAGTTTCCTCTACAGAACAATCACAGTTGCAGCAGCATCACTAAGAAGTTCACGTCAATCCAACAGAAAAGTATACAGACAACAAAAAGGATAATCAGGACCAATTATCACATATGAGTAAGGAGAGAATACCTAATAATTGAGAGCAATAGAACAGTCAATTTCTAAAGTTAGGATAAAAGATCATAAAAAAAAAAACCACCCCCAAATTGTTTTCTAAGTGGATTGGTAAGTTTTAAATTTGCTGTATCAAACACTACAGCTAAATACAACAAAATTCATCTTTCTTTTTTATCAAGACAAATCATGGCAAGATACAGGATCCACTTTTGCTCTGACTGCAGAAATTACTACTGTCAAGAGGAGTATATCTTTGAGAGCTATGACTTCTGTGACGCCTGAAACTTCCACCAATACATTTCAATTGAAAATCAGTTTCTTAAGATTGCATTGGAAAACAACTATGCTTTTATTAAAATCAAGAACCCAAAAAAAGCCACCTTAATAGAAAAATAACTTGCTAGGGACAGATAAAGTAACCAGGATGAGGGTTTGGCTGGGAGCTTTAGTAACTGTTCCTGTATCTGTACTGAAAGGTGAGCAGGACTTGCCAAAGAAAGGAAGTACTCAGATCATGAGGTAACAGCTTTATTTTGTCAAATTACAGTGTCTAGTGATTTAGGTGGAATTTAAATTTAGGCAGGGTTGAAGAAGAAAGATATCAGAAGAGTGGCTGCTCAAGACATAATTCAAGGTTGTCTACACAAGGTCAGATGGTAAGAGGCAGAAGGTAGTGGTGGTAAAGGGAGAGAAATTACCATGCCTGACTGCAAAAGTTCTTTGAAATATTTATTTGAAACTCAACCTCAGACTTTTTTTTTTCCCTCAAGAAAGCAATAAGATAGGCTTTGTTTTAACTGGTGAAACACACACAGGAAGAAAAGGTATAGCTGGAATTCTGGGACACTTTCAGCTGGTTGCAATTTGACTTAGTCTATGTACAAATGCATTGTTACAAACTTCTGTTTCATGACCACTTCATTTCTAAAGTGCTTGAGGGATAAGTCATGCTTGTCTGGAGGGACACTGTTGTTTACAGCACCAATAGATTTCCTAACTTGCAAAATGTGCATTAGGAAAAGAACTATCTATCTCCTTGTAATAGCTGAAGGCAATCCAGTGGAATTGTACCTGTGGAATTGTTCTGCTGCCTAATGCTGCTAATGGAAAGATTCATTTGAAACCCTGTCAGGTATTCTTTGCTTCTTACTTCTCTGTACAGCCTTCTAGACATGCAGTGATCCTAAAAACCAGATCAGGAACTCATGCACAGATGTGATGACTGCTTATAGCAGCAAATGAAGCCAGTAAGATCTCTTCAGCAATTACTCTGAGATTTCACAGACTGAGTAGCCAGGATAAAAGGGTATTTTCAACTTTAGTCTTTGGTCCTCCAGCTGTAAGGAAAGAACACAGCTCTCTGACTCCTCTGCCTTAGCCACCTCTTCTGCTCTTCTCTGCTCCTGTTTTTTCCTCATCCCTCTTCAATCCATTCTTCACTTCTCAAGTCTCCAATTTTGACCAATCTACACTTTATAGACTGAATCTGGATTCTAGCAGATGCCTCATCCACATTTTGAGCAAAGGTTCCTCCTCTCTAACTTCTCCCCATACAGGCATTAACAGGGATGTTAAATACAGCTGGAAATCTGCTTCTTAACCTCTTGCTACTGCACTCAAAGGACACCTCCTTACCCTGACAACATGGAAGGAAGGATGGAACAGCATTGAAGAGACTTTCCTCCAAGCTCTAGTATTCTACCCCATCATACATCACATTAGGTAGAAAACAAAAAGCACTGTAGGAAAATAGAGAATTATCTCCATAACTCTGTGCAAAGGTTCATTTAATTCCTCTGATAACAGCAATGTCTTTTGGTGCAAATTTATAAAAACAGCAAGAAAGTTGCTTAGCTGAAATTCCCTTCAAAACCTCAGTATGTGCATTTTGGAAAGGAAATACTCAACCTGGAAGGTGCAGCTTATCAAAATAAGGAGCAACTGAAATTCTGGTTCTACACAAAGCAGCAGGCAACTTTGATGACAGATAGCACTTTGGTCTCTGTCTACAGTTTCTCAGAACTGACTTCTTGAAGCACCTTGGATACCTTAATTGTGTTTCAATGTTTGATGTCGATTTCCCATGGCCATTTTTTACTGGCACCAGGTTACAGGATTTGTTCTCAGCTGTATTCTACATCTAAGATATTACAAAATCACTATCTAGTACCTTTGACTCACAAGCAGTAAGCGCTAAAAATGAGCATTCCTGGAGAAGTTTTATCAAACTTGCCTTCAAGCACTCTAAATTCAAGAACTTTTAATAATAAGGCACTTTCTCTCAGTATATTCTCAATTTTGTCTTCCTCCTAATCCATCCAAAAGCATGCTGACATACAATAAGGAAGGATAGGAACAAAAAGAATGCTGCCATATTATTAAAGCAGTGCTCAACAAGGAAAGATAGAAGGGCTGTAGAGAAATAGACTTGTCACTTTTGTCCCATCCTTGATAGATATTCTACATATCCTTAAGTTTCAAATGATACTTTTTATTATTGTGTCCTTGGGCAAACTGGTACGGTTTGCTTATCAACCCTTTATGATAAACTGAAGTGTCCTGATATTTCAACAAACAGCTTGTGAACAGCAGGCTGAACAAAGAACCTCACTTTGTAAGACATAACCAAGTTTTACATTAACAACACATTTTCTAAGATCAGAAATTCCATGTATATTTCAGCCATATTAGCCATGCTCAAGAGTCAGGTTTTCAAAAACACATTGAAATTGCGAACGCAAAATTTGCAAACAGTTTTCAAATAACTTATTAGTATGCCAAAAATGCACCAAGGTAGAGAATTTACTATTAAGTATAGTCTTCATTGGCCCACATATCAGTAAAAATTGATATGTAAAGTATTTTTCTGTTGTCATTCTGGTTTTTTGTGGTTTTGCTTATGTTCTTTTTCCTGTATTATTCCTGTATGTTCTGTATTAATAAAACAGAAGACATCATGAAAAGCTTGAGAGGGAATATAAGGGACAATTGGCAGCCCCATATAAGGCTTTCAGACTTTAAGATCCTTTCTTAGGGCAGAAAAATGTCCATAAACTTACTGACATATCTTCTTTTTATGAAATTAAATGAAAATCTGATACTTGATTTCATTAACATGCCAATGTAATGAATTTGGCAATGCTGAATATTACTGTGTTACTCCTCTCATGGAGATGGCATCCCTGGAGGGTATTCAGCAAGCAGAACAAGAGGAAGAGTATCTGTAGAAAGGGTGTTTTAAAAGTCCTGTTGGAGCTTGTGCCTTCAGAGACATATGTATCTGGGAATTATATGATCCATACTACTGCTGTAAAAGATATGGATGTGCTTTAAAGAACAAAATTAAACCAAACCTGATTGTTTGGACATATGCTGGAAATTTGCCTTTCAGCAACAAAAGCTTACCTGCTCCAAAACTATGAAACTAGTTAGTTTTTGGCAGAGGATAACAGGACTAATCTAATAAATGTTTTCTTCATATATCTCATTGTGGAGAACCAGCACAAAGAAGCTACAAATATTCCAGTAATGAAAATATAAAAAAAAAAAAAATATTGGACAACCTTTGGCTTCATCTCATTTTTTGCCCCTGTACCAATTCCTTATCTCAGTATTTTTTAAACCATTTCCTTCAACACTGGACATACTATAAACTGAGTACAAACAAGCTCTAACAATCTAAAATCAGATTGTTTAAAATTATCAGATCACAAGTCTGATACTTTAATCCAGTAAAAAGTCATTCTTCAGAATATAATTAAGTAGGCACATTACCAGTATTAGTTGTGCAACTGTTCCAGCCATAATTTATTTCCTAGAGTGACATTTTCTTCAAATCTTCTATTGGTGGATTCAAATTAATTTATTGACCAAGCCTAATAGTATACAGAGTTCATCACATTTCAGGTCTCTAGGGCTCACAATCAAAAGATCAAGAGGTACCAAGTACAAGGTGATACTGAAGTATTTAAAATACTATCCTCAGTATTTCCCTGGGTTCTAAGACCTTTTCTCTGACTCAAACACTCTTATATGTCATGGTAAACATAACACCAGGAACATCAACTATTGATGTCAAACTGTGTAGGAAATCAGGCCTGGTACACAGTTACAACAACAAGCAGAATCTGCCCATTCTACTTCTGGACAACTGATTGTATTCCACAAAATTCTGATTTCCAAGATTTCAGAATCAGAAAAACATAGAATATGCTGAGTTGGAAGCAACCTACAAGGATCACTGAGTCTCCTGATTCCTGGCCCAGAGCAGGACACCCCAAGAGTGCCTGAGAGCATTGTCCAAACACTGCTTGAACTCTCAGGCTTGGTGCAGTGACCACTTCCCTGGGGAGCCTGTTCCAGTGCCCCACCACACTCCAGGTGAAAAGCCCTGATATCCAACTTAAAACCTCCCCTGGCTCAGAGCTTCATCTTGTTTCGAGCCCTATCACTGCTCACAAGAGTGAAGAGATCAGCACCCGCCCCTCCACCCTCCCATCATGAGAAGTGCCTATATGCTGTGATTAGGCACGGAAATCAGTAGCCCAATTTTCAGAAGTGCTTCCAGCTATTTTCAGAAGGATTCCAGCTATTATATTACCTAGTGGGCACACATAGCACAGTGACTAACAACCATCAGCTAGCAATCCTAGCAACCCAACAAAGTCACAAACATTTTCTGTGGTAGCTCAGTCGATTATCGGAAAAGATTAATGGTGTGGGGAAGAATCCCTCAATGACATAGTTAAGCTCTAGGCTGAAAAATAACATGGGATAAAAACAAACAAACATCAAAACAACAAAACAAATCAAACCAACCTTCTAAAAAGTAGCAAGCATTAAACCCACATTGTTCATTCTAAATTATGGACTGACAAAGGCTGCTTCAGTTTCTTTTCTTCTGAGATAATACAAATGAACTCCTTAAGGATTCTGAATGTAAGAAAAATACCATCTTTTAAACTTTTTTAAAGAAAATCTCTGTGTTTCGCTGTTTTGTTTAGGTTTTTTTGGCAGTGGTGATGTTTTTTAAAGGTATTTTTTTGGATACATGCCTTCCAGAGATAGAAAAGAACTCAAATAATGCAAACACTTCAATGAAAACCTTCTGGTACAACAAACTCATGCACATTTTCCCATTGTTTTGCTTTAATTGAATGCTTCCTTCCAGCTAACTTCATTTTCATTCTGGCTTAACAGCATTATAACCAAAACTAGGTTTCCTAGCAAAGAATGGTAGGATGTTTTTAATCACTTCTACCTTGAAACCCACAACATATTTTTGCTAGGATGCTCTGTTTTATCACAAGCCCACACAAATCTTTGCACAAGATCTAGAAATATATGTGATAGTACGATGCTTAATATTGACAAAACTCTCTTCAGGAGTAGAGCAAGCTGCATCTTTTTGAAAGGTTCTACCTGATCTGATCACTTATAGCAACATAAAATCACTGTGAGGTAAAGGTGGGGGGGGGGAGGAGACACAACAAAAGAAACCTTACAAAATATTCTCTTATCACAGCTAATTAATTCTGACTTGTAGAATTTGTGATGAATATTTTCAGAATCTTACCTTTTCAAAAACCTGTATGCTTTTATTGCCATTTTAAATTTTATTTCAGATAACTTTTTTTATTAATTCAGTTGACAAAAGTTCATCCAAGTATGAATTGTTAAGCTTTACACAATCCACAATGATGAACAACAATGTGTGAAAAAACTTAAAGCTTATTCAGCTTCTGAACTACTAAGCAAACACATATTACAGAATGAGATTAATTTTAAGCTACAGCATTTGCTGACAAAAGTTTAGTAAAATCTTCTCTTCCCACTGGTGAAATGCCCATCTCTTTAAAGAATGACACTTTTTAAAATCCTGATAAAAACAGCCATGCTATTGGCTTGTTTCTAAAAAATAAGTACAAACATTATAATTGGCATTTTCATAGCTAATGATAAAACACCGATCCTTTTTAATTCTGCTCTGCAATAACTGTTGAGTTTTTTTTCTTTTTAAAAGTTAGCTTTCTAATTCACATTTAATTAAAAGGATTTTTTAAATTTTTGTTTTCAAGTTAGAAGATTTCCAATAGCATTTGGAGATAATACTGTAAGCAAACCAATGTGAAACAATTTAACACATTTAAGTGATAAATCTTGAGTTGACAAAGAACCACAATGCAGGCTAAACTATTTTCTAATATGTATTGAAATCTATGTTCAATATGTATGATGGTGTATAAATTTTACTTCAAAGCTGCAGTGTTTTTTCCACAGGACTGTTGATCAAACTCTGCATTAAAAAAACGCTGTTCTGTCCTCATAATATGACAAACATGTCTTTGTCTTTTGGCTCATATTTTGCTCCAGAATCCATACTAACCATGTATTTTTCAACTTTGTTTTAATACCTATATTCTTATTTTAACACCCACATTCACAGGCAAAAGCAAACACATTCACCAGTTCAGGTAAGAGAGGGACTTTTTTCTGAAATACTTGAATAGAATCATAGAATATCCTGAGTCAAAAGGGACCCACAAAGATCAACTCCTGGTGCTGCACAGGACAGCCCCAAGAATCTGACCACATGCCTGACTTATCTAAATGCTTCTTGCATTCTGGCAGCCTTGATGCTATGACCACTTCCCTGGGGAGCCTGTCATTTTATGGGAAAAAAGAGAATACTAGAATAGTAATACAATTCTATTCCCAGGATTTATGAAGAAATAGTAATAAAAAACATAGGAAAATTTAGGTGGGAACAGGAAGTCCTTATTATTTCTACAGATGGAAACTCTAGAATCTATCAGTGCAACCTGTGACAATGTTTAACCAAATTCGTTCTGAAAAACACCTCACACCTAATTAGAACGTTCTCTGTTCCAACTTCAATCTGTCACCTATCATTCTACCCCAATGCACCTCTGAGAACACTCTTGCCCTGTCTTCTGTACGTCCTTCCTTTACCTGGTTGCAATCAGAAGCTGGCCCCTCCTGACCCTTCACTTGTAGTTAAAACCCCTTGTTTCCTCAGCCTCTTTTCACACCCCAGGTGCTCTCTGGCCACCTGCCTTCCTGGCAGCCCTGCACAGAACCTGCTCCAGCATGCTGATGTCTTTTCTATAGGGGATGCCCAAAACCGGATAGGGCACTCAAGATGTATCCCTTCAAACAGAAGGGATGAATCACTTGTCGTGATCTGTTGGCTACACTTTTGCTGCTGCAGCCCAAGGTGCAGCTGGCCTTTGCTGCAAGGACATGCTGCTGACTCCGAGAACCACTGAGTAAGTACCACAGTAATTCAGAGAATCACTCAGGTTGGAAAAGACTTCCAAGGTCCTGAAGGTCTTTTCCTGCAAGGCTGTTTTCTATCCCTGGCTGTGTTGTAACAAGGGGATACTCCATCCCAGATGCATTTGTAAACCATTCATGATTTTCAACTTGATAAGGTCCCATTCAGCCCATTTCTCCAGTTGGTGCAGGTCTAGGTTCCAGCAGCCTCGCCTCTTATGAGGCTACTCAATTTGACAATCTTTAAAATTAAAAATATCTAAAAAGACTACCATATATCCCTTCACAATAAGTAGCCTAAATTAGATCGAACACTGACAGCTGTAATTGAGAACTGTAATTGCAATTTCATTTACTTGACCAACACAGCAGCAGCTGTCTGCTTATGTCACAATGCATCCCAGCTATTTCTTCAATGTTCTTGAAATGAAAGATCTTACACGTTTATCAATTAGACTTGCTGTAATTTTATTTTCAGTGAATTTGCAAAAATTGTATCTAACTAAGGAAAATATAATTTTCCTGGTAATAAGGTGTGAATAACATAGGCATTTCAAAGAGAGAGAACTTTACTGAAAAAAACATATACAAAGCAGGTACATTTTCCATGCTATTCAGTTTATTAGATTGTATTTTTGCTACTTGTAAGATACAGAAACTTCAGCATATTGCTTCAGGCACTCAGGCACAAATGCCAGTCTATTCAAAAGACTTTCAATAACAAATGGCACATCCCTTCTACCAATTTCAGTAGTGAGTAGAAAAAGTCTCTTGCCTGACCAATTTGCAAACACTTTGTTCAAAGAAGAAAAGTAGGCTAGACTTGAGCTACACTCCTCAGTTTGAACACTAAGGCTTTTTCAAAAAAAAAAAAAAAAAGCCCAAAACAAGAAAAAAAACCAAAGAAACTGCTCAAAACAGCAATAAAGACCATGAAACAGAAATTTAAAGTTTTAAGGATTTGCTAACAGTACATTTGTTTAATATGTGCTTAAAATTATCAGAGACTGAAGAACTCCAAAGAGATGCTGGCATCTAATTCCCCCCCCCAAGTACCAAAGGGAGTGACAGACTGACAGATCTGGCCCAGAAGGAATAAGCACTTCAGCCAGAGGAATGGAGCAGCACAGAACATGACTTGTCTCCTTATGGAATGTATCATGAAATTTTAATACTCAGCAGGCTGAGTAGTGAATTGTTCAGTATCTGCCATCAGGGAAACTGGGGAAGGAAAGAGTTCACAAGTTTTGTCCTAACTCATGGTCTAAGCATTTTATTCAGTTTTATCAGAAGCGACTGATTCTGCCTTTGGTTCACATCCAAGTACCTGTTCCTGAAAAGAATGCACTCAAGTCCTTTTTAGCAAAATTCCTATTGAACACAGTCCCCAGTCCCCTAAAAAATGACTACAGATCAAGTATATGTCAAAGAATACAATGCTCAAGAAACTTTCTCAAATCTGAATGACCACTGGAAAGATCAGCACAGCAGTCAGAAAGATACCTGACTGCATTTTGTATTTGTTTTAGTTTTCTAAGCCCCTCTAGTGAGGATTTAGAATTTTTTGGAGAGAAGATTACTCATTTAATACATATGGGATAAACAACAACCCAACAAAAACAATATTAGATTATTATTTATTTCGTCTATACATCACTTGCCAAGTCTAAGGACAGCTATCTAACTGTAAGCTTTCAATGTTATTTTTTACAAAACAGTATTTGGGGTATTTCTTAATATGTATTTAGTTTAAATGCTAGAAACTGCATATGTAAAACATCTCAAGGCCAATTACAGATATCAAGAATTTGCCTAAAATCTCTTCTGTTATACTATTCCGTTATTCTTCTGTTATTCACACACAGATTAGCAGTCCAATTATTAAACTTCTGGAATAACTGGAGCCTCAGAACTCATTCCAAGTCATCTTACCTTGACATCACTGATAACTCAAAAGTATAAATTTATTAATAAGATAAAAGTTCACCAAGGAAACATCTCCTGCACAGCAAGAAATTTCCCTACCTTCATACCACTGACTGGAATAATCCTAAAATAACAGCTTTATTTAAACATACCTCAGTATGACTCAAACATATTTCAGATAACTTTCTTGAAATGCAGTCAAACCATTTTTAAATTAAAATTTAAGGTGCTAGAGAAGCAAACTTGACATGCCAATATAGGCCATGCTTAAAAAATTTTAAGTATCTTTCTCTAATATAAACAAACCTAGATGGTGACATTATATAAAATAAGAGTTTATCTTAAGGAGTTAATTCTCACCTGATTTATTAAGAATGATACATTTAAGTCAACTTCACATACAGCTTCTGCTGACTTAGTGAAAGATTCTTCTGACTTCTGCCATTTTTAAGTGAACTTGCATTCCATATTTTTGTTACATCTTTGGCATTCTACTGAATAGTTCTTTCTTATGGAAAAATCACTCATTTCACTTGATTGAAGGATAGTTTGAATTGCTTAAACTGAGGAAGTGATCAATGTTTTTTGTATATTTTTGCTATTATTATGACATAAAATTTTGCACTGAGCTTGCCATGTTATATTTAATGTTATCTATTCATATTTCCACTGATAAAAAACCCCACATGCCTGTACAACTTATTTTTTTCTCAATTCTTGAAACTCAAATACCATCATCTTCCACTTATTAGGTTCACTGAGAAAACAAAGAAACACACTTATCAAGAAGCTAAAAAGTGAAAAGTCTTCACTTCCATGAAATTCACCAGACCAGTTTCCTTTTGTTACAATTTCTTAAATAAACTTGTTCATCCTCCAAACAATGTACCAGAAGAATTCCTTAAAGTAAACCAATGTTTAAACAAAGAGAGGGACTTATATCTCCTCATGAAGATATAAGATACACCTGACACTTTGAAGACAGGTCAGCAGCTTTATATAATTCATTCCAAACATTTTAATACCTTGAATTATAAAAATTATGGTTAAAGAGGCTCACAAAACTTATCAATCTCTGCAAGTAGGAATCTAAAAGTCTTCAGCTGAAAATTACAGCAGTATTGGTGGTGGAAATAAGTTGCTGATAATCAATTCAAGCTCCAGCAAATCAATGAATTCCAAATAAGACTACTATTTTATTACTGAACAAAGAAGATACAAAATTGCAAGAAATTTTATTTTTAAAAAACAGGTCATAATACAAATTTTCAAACTCCACTAAAATCTCACACTCCCTAGTGTATATGATTTTTATTAAAAAAAATCAAACTTGTTCTTGGTGATAATTCATAACAGCAACAAAGTTTACTAATTATAAAGATATCAACAATTTGTACATTACCTAATGCTGCTCATGCTTCCAGTTTCTGATCCAAGTTTACATCTCTCCAGCTGGCTCGCCACAATCTGACGTTCAGCCTCAAGTTCTCGAGTCAGTCTCTCAAACTGCAGTTCCTGAAAAAAATAATTGAAACAATTTGCTTTGACTTCTCTTGAGATTAAGAAGGAATTTCAGCATAAAAATGAAATTTATGCAAGAATTATTAGCTTAATATCTTGTAACAAAATCTCCTTTTTTCTTTTTTTAACACATTCAAAGTTCACATTTTTGTGGTGACACCTACTTGTTCCTTCATTTATTCTAACAATGCATGCCATAGAATAAGACTGTTTATCAGGAAAGGAAATTCTAAATATATTAAATAATTTCACTTACAGAGTTCATGCAGATCTCTCAGTAACACAGAGATCTTAGCAAACTGACCTAAGTGTCATCACAAATAAGTAAAATTTGTGTTACTGATAAAAAAAGATTATAAGTTCTGTGGATAATCTAATTTAAGTTTCTGCATTTAAAAAGATAACCACCACAGTATACACCAGTGAAATAAACTAAATGGAAGGTGTGTTGATATGGCCTGAGCACAACTTAATTTCTGCAGTTAATGATGTGCAGAAGGGAAACTCAAGTAGTTTTGGGCAAAAACTGTGCTTAAATTCCTACCACTAATTTAATTTATTTTCTTTTATTCTATCCAGGAAACCAAACCAGTCCTACCAGATAAGATTTATCCACAGAGCTTATAAAGGTACCTATAAAGTGGTTTTTTTATACACAAAAGATTCTTTTATTAAAAAAAAAAAAAGGAAAACCAATATAATTAAAATCCCCACCATTTCTCGAAGGGCTACATTCCTCACATATTGTAGCACTAGTTTTATGAAATAAAAAAATTAAACACCTTTAGGGAGCTATGGTTATTGTAAATTTGTCAAGGGTTGCTGCCCTTTCATTTTGATCAGTAACATGGCATCATTTTCACAGATAAACAAAAACATCTCTCCTGCCCCTTTTAGTTAGGTTTGTTGAAGGCTCAAGGAGAAATATCTTCCGAATCCATTTCTTAAATAATTCCCTTATCCACACAAATGAACCCATTATCACTTTCTCCCTCTATTTTCTTCCAAAACGACCCCGCTGTAATGCAGAGGTATGGGAGGGAGTCCCTTGAATAACACCCCAGCAAGGTCCTGCTGGGCAGAACAGCACTGGAAATTACTGGAGTCATGACTTATGCCCACCAAGTGACATGGAAGGACTTAATATTTGAGAGAAAGGAAGAAATGACAGAAATGGAGTAGGATTGTAAGTGCTCATTCTAAGTCCTACCTAAAACTTCTGACCAAGTAATCAAGGCTAAATAAAGGCCTTAAATTTTTCAAATCTCTGAAATGAGGTGAATGATAACTGAAATGTAAGAAGGAACTTGCTGATCATTATTCTACTTAATCCAGCTGGATCACTCTCTTTGTTTCCCTTGCTATTGTCATGGAATAATTTCTGCCCTGCACTATGAGTAAAGGGGGACATCTACATAGGTTATATTCAGCATGAAATAGCTAAATAATTAAATGGCCACTGACAATGTGACAAAGCCTGCTTAAGTGTGAATTGATTACTCCAAACAAAGCTATACAGAGTACAAGAATACCACTGAAAGTCAGATTGGTGTAAAGACCAAAAACATCACTGTTCATTAAATGTCAACACTGCTGTAGTAATCAATAGTTAATAATATTCTCTGCACATTTTTGTAGTGTGCAGCAACATCTTTTTCACTGTCGTCTGAAGATGCGATTAACAAAAATCACCTGACAATAATCATCTATTCCATATCTGCCTCCTTCACAGAGAGCATTTCTCTCACCTAGAAGAATCAATTGCCTGAAAAGCTGAAGAGAGTTTATCGGCTTTCCAAGAGTTATTTTTCAAATCCAGATCTTTTTTGCATAAAATAAAACCCTTAATGCAGAAAGGATTGTAATAGAAATATTACTAAATTGTTGAAGAATGAAAAAATCAAAGTGGTACAGTATTTGCCATGCCAGCATGCTTAAATCAAAGTGTGTAAGCCTGGAGAAATTTTGATAGTATAAAATACCCAAGAAAATCTAACTGAGCATTATGTTTACTTTCAAAATACAAGCAGAACTTTAATGGCTATTCTGTGCCTCTGCAATTTTTAAGCCACTTGAGTCTATCTCAACAATGCAAATTGAGGTGCTTAGCATAGATTTTCACCCAGTCACTTCAGCTCTCACCATCCCATGGTGAGGCAGGTCAGAAGTGCTCTTTGCCATGGCTCAGCACAGGCACGTACTTGCCTTACCTGCCCAGTGAGAAGGTGCAGCTGTCCCCTTAATGGTGCTGAGAGAATGTTAAGCACCAAGAACTCAGGAACAAATGCTCAACACTCTCCATGCTGTCCACTTGCCTTTTCCTAGACAAAAAAGTGCAGCTCCTTGTGTTCTTTAAGTCTAGTAGGGGTGCAAACAATTGTTCTCTAGTTTCTCCATGCTATTCCAACCCAACTAAATACAGAAATGCCTCAATCCTATTTTACTGAAATACTTCAAACATAAATACTATTCTGCCTTTTTTTTTTCTTTCTTCAGCTCTCTAGATTGTAATGTCTTCTCCTATCTTTTCTATGGTTTCTATTCTATTCCTTCAATTAATCACTCTGGTTGACAACTTTTCCAGAAACTTCTGCATTTCCTCAACAAACACCCTTTTGCTATGATTACTATTTTTTTTTTCTCATTATTCTAGTCTCCAAAATATACTTTTCTACTCTTGACTCTGTCATTTAGGTTTTTTCCTACTTATAGCTTTTTGTTCTCTTCTGCCTTCCATCTTTCTTTCATTTCCTTGCGTATTTCATGACTCATCCTCCACTAAATCTCTTTCAGTCCTATTACACAAAGTGCTACTCCAGCAAATGCCCTAAATTGATTGGTTTAAGGAGTTTCTCTCATTCTCTGTCTCGCTGGTTCCTTATTGAGGAAACTCTTCCTTTCTTAAGATGTACAAATTGATGTTTTCTGGTTTCACTGCCCACATAATTTAAGTCCTGCCCTGCAGAGATGATTAGAAAAGGGCAGTTGCATCTACTTTACTCCTCAAGCAGGAAGCAAAGATGTACTTGATCACTTAAGAAAGAAATAACCTTAGGTTTCTAACACATGAAAATGGCTAGAAAACATTAACAGGAACTTCACTACTAGCTTTTTAATTGCTACTATTTCTTACTTAATTATCTTCTGTCAGGTGCTGCCAGAAGTTAGAAAAGAAAGAAAGGAAACAAAAGGTGGTGAGGTGGGCTTTGTGCGGAGCCAAACAATTATAACTTCAAGAATTGTCCTCTACATTGAATTTAATAAGCAGTTTTCTTTGGTATTCCCTCATGCCCATGAAAAAGGTGCAGGTCCACAGGGGTGCCTTTGGACTGAAAAAAGGAAAGAAGAATTCAAGTAAGATTTGTGAATATGTTTTCCCTCCATACCAAGAAACCCTGGCAGAAAACAAATTAATAAGCTTCCTTGTCTTTGTTTGGGAAGCAGTGAGTGTGACTAATATTTGAATAAATCCATATGTTTAGATTTCAAGCAGCTGTCATAGTGCAAGTAGAGAGAAACCAGAAATAGCGTTTGCTTACATTTTATAAAAATAATCTGAACCTGACTCCATCATTTGTATTATTTGTTGTGTTTACAATCATTCTCACCAGTTCATGCCACATTGTGTTATCTTCACAACTTTCTATTATTTATCTGAATCAAGCTAATCAGAACATCAAAATTAAAAACTCACTGATTATGCAAATCTGTTGTCAAGACAATTGCAGAATGAAGAACGGCAGAAGCTACAATGCAACATCAAAATTAATTTACATAATAACGTGTCAAGAGCAGCCTCAAGGACTGTGCTGCAAAGGGCAATAATGCCAAAGCAAGTGCCCACACAAAGGCACTACAAAGTGCAGTGACCAGCATGGCAGTCCTAGCACTTGGCACCAGGAGGGGGTGTGGGAGTGGGAAGCCACCAGAGATCAGAGATAATGATGAGAGTAATTCAGAGAAATCACTCAAGAGAGCAACTTGGAAAGGGAGCAACTTCATGACAAGCTTATCAAATTGTTTTGAAGTGATACAAAGTATTTATCTGCTAGGGCCAGAAGTAATTTACGTTTAAAAAATGGTATTTGTCCACAACCATGGTGGGGATTATTTTGTAGAAATAATTCATTATTCCATAGATGGCAATTCAATGTACTTTCATTATCAGCGTGAGTTTTGTATTTTATCTATGCTCTGCAGCCACCAAAGCTTCAAGCACAATATAAGATTTGAGTCAGTTCATAACATTTCACAGACACTGAACAAGCAAGATGGAAATCTTCACAGCCTTTGGACAAGTCAGGAACTCCTGACCTCAGGGCACACCAAACCAGAGGGTATTTTGTTATTTTTTATGCTTTACATCTGATGGGCCATCTACTGTATTGACCCATTTGAATGTTGGGAAGGGTAAAATAGGGCAAAAGAAATTTGGCTGGTATTTGGAGTTGATCTCATTTTACTTTGTCCTTTACAATCTTAAAGTAATCCTTCAATCTTTTCACAAAGAGGTGTGTATCAATGCTAAGCAAAAGACAGCAAAATCAGTAGTGACAGTAAAAAGCAGCTAAAAAAACCTAAAAATTTTCTAAATTTAGGCACAAAAGGCTTGCAAAATTATTGGTTTTCTAAGAATCTTTAGGTCATGACATTAAAAAGGAGAAGTGTCTAGCTTTTGATTGCAAATATGCTATACAAAACCTAATTGGGACACTGGTGATCATTTGGATCTTCAAACACAGACAAATAACAGCACTGATAATCCAAGTTGGGAATCCCTGGTGAGATGAATACAGGAAACCTGATTACAGCTACACAAACAAATAAATTGTCTGGGATTGAAGTCTATCAGAGGAATATGTTAGAAACCACAGAACTTCAAAAAGTATACAGGCTGTAAAAGTGTAAAGCATTGGCTCTACCTTTTTGTAACCTGTTAAACAAGAAAAAACTTACCTCAATTAACATCACAAATATGTGACTATTCCTAGGCACATCCTATAGCATCACTCACAATTCCATATACTCCACATCTGTACATTCCACTGAATGCCACTACTCAGAATCACGTTGGCAACAAACTATTTTTAACCTACAGTACCAACCACACACAAGCAGCAAAAACTGGAGCACATACTTCCTAAGGAAAAGAGCAAAACCTAGGAAAGTCTAACTTGGCAGAAATATAGGGACAGCTATCATCAGACATAACCAGACCTGACAACCCATCTTGTAAATAGAAGGAAAACAGAGTGTCTTCATGCTTTCAAAACAGGAAAAAAACACCACTAGCAATGCCCCTAAACATCTGACACTAAATGTTGTTCAAAAGCTTCAAAACTGGGCTTTAGAATGTACCAATCAATATCTTTCACATTTGCTACACTCTCCATTGTTGGACTGCATTTTCATTTGTTCTGTTCTTATCTTTTTTCACTGGATTGTTCCATGCTTCCATTATAGTGAATAACATGGGGGTGATGAAAAAGCTCACAGAAAGGTAATTATGCAAGCAGAGAGAGCAGCAGATTCAGAAACTCAGTGGTGGGTATGTATATTCTTGCAGAATCTTAGTGGAGAGATGACTGCACTTATAAGCAAGTCCAAGTTTTCAGGTAACCAACCTGAAGGAAGCAATTCATACACTGGAGGGCAGGACTACCATTCAGAGGAACTCTGACAAGCTGGAAGAACAGGCCAACAAGAGTGTCATGAAGTTCATAAAAGAAAAACAAACAGTCCTGCAGAGAGGATAAAATGCCATGTAACAGTACAGCATCTTCTCAGGAAGGACCTGGGGGTGTGGCAGACACAAAGTTATGACTTAGCAGCGCATTCCTGTGGTGACAGTGGCCAACCACTCATTTCACTGCACTAACAAGAGAGCCACTAGCAGAACAAGGAAACAATTGAACTAATTATTCCCTTTTATTCACTACTCTTTAAGCTGCATCTTGAGTACAGTGGTTGGCTTTGGGCCACCAGGAAAAGACATGAGATTCTGAAGCAAGATCACCACAAAAATGGGCCACAAAAATGATCAGAAGATTAAAGCACACATTATACAAGCACAAAGTGGAAGGATTTTGTTTGTTTAGCATGGAGAAGAGACCATCTAGGGAGGATGTATTTCATAGAATCGCTAAGGCTGGAAAAGACCTCCAAGACTAAAAGTACAACCTTTGACCAAATACTGCCATGTCAACTAGACCATAGAACTAACTAATTGACACATCCAGTCACTTCTTGAACATTTCCAGGGATGACTCTGTTCCAATGCTTAACAACCCTGCCAGTGAAAAAATTCATTCTGATACCCAACCTAAACCTGCCCTGGCACAGTTTGAAACTGCTGTGCCCTTGTCCTCTCACTGGCTGCCTGGAAGAGAGACTGATCCTCATCTTGCAATACCTGCTGAGTACAAGGGGACAATCACTGCCTGGCCACACCATTGCTGGCACAGGCCAGGACGCCATTGGCCTTCTTGGCCACCTGGGCACACACTGGCTCATGTTCAGCTGCTGTCAATCAACATCCCCAGGTCCTTCTCTGCTGGGCAGCTTTCCAGATGCTCTGCCCCCAGCCTGTAGCTTCATTGTCACAGACTTTCCCTTCTTTAAGGCAATTATCGTGAATGCATCACCAGGCTCTTGCCAGACATATGCAGCAAACACAAACAGGCAACAGTGGCAAGCTGCAATGAAGTAAATTCTAACTGAACAAGAGGTAAAAGAACAAACACAAGCAACAAAAACAGTAATTAAAAAAAAATCCAAAACCGAACAAAAAATCAAGGGTAGTGAAACACTGGAACAGGTGAAACAGAGAATCACAGGTACACATAGAATCGCCATTCTTGGAGATTTCAAAAGTCATCTTCATGTCAGATCTAAAACTGAAGCTAGACTTGCTTGGAGCAGACCTCCAGAGTCTCTTTTAACCTATTTCCTCCATGATCCTAGAACTGATGAGCTCTGAATACTTTTTCATGTCTTTATACCAAGGTTATTGATTAGATCAGAGGCTGCCAGACTCTCTGATCATGATGATTACATAAAGACATATTGATGATTATGTAAAGACATATTTCACTTGATGTAAATGCTTGTATTTTATCAGCCTGAATTTCTCTAGTTTATTCCTTCACCTGATTTGACTGTTTTAGCAATCCCATGCTTCTTTACAAGAGATTAGCATGGCATCTAGGCTATTATGCATATAGATTATTCATGGGATAAAGAACTAGTTTGGCTGATTACAGTGTTTAAAAATAAACTATTCCTTCATTTTCATGTAGGATTACTTCAAAGAAGTCCCTTTTATGCCTTTAACAACTTTTATAGAAATAAAGCCCTATTTTATTTTCTATGTTTAGGATTCTCATACAAATATGGTGACAATTGCATTGCACAGCATTGTTTTAGCTCTCTAGGCATAGTGCCCTGTTCCTGTGTGAATTGCAGGCAGGACTTGCTCTCTGAAGGCACATTGCCCAACTGCCTGGACTTCTGTTCCTAGGGAAATTGCATTATTTCTTTTCCAACATAATCACCAAAGTTTTTAAAATTTCAAATGGTCCTTTTTTATCCCATTTTTTCTTCTCTTTGTTTTATGTTCAGCTTCAGTCTTTAAGCTAACTCTCTTCTTCTTCTCATTAGTTTTTACATCCCTTGCCAACACTCCCAATGGTTCATCACCCACCATGATTGCTGTGCTATTCCACTTCCTCCCATGCAAATGACTTCTATCCATAAAGCAATAAACTCTAAGTAAAAACTTCAGAGTGTTAGAACAGGATTAGGACTTCTATGAACTTTCTAATGTAAGTGCTGTGCTTCTCCACCTCTGCAGCAGCAATTTAAGGAGGATGTAAGATAAAATTGACTTTCTACCTTACTAACTTTGACATGTTTTAGGGCTTATTGTTTTTATTCATAAAGCTCAATGTGAGAGCAAAACAAATCATCGAAGTCAAAGGCCTGCTCCAAGAGAGCAAGAGAAGTAGAGCTGGAGTTTAGTAACAGACCCTGACTCTTCAGTCTTACACTGGCCCAAGCTTGTAATTCTCATTTTCTTCTCAGCTGTCCAAGCATATGTCTAAGTGGAAAAGGGTAATTCCATTTACAGCAGCAGCTCTTGAAGCCTGGCTTTACATTTTCAGCAAATCTAATATACCAGACAAAACTGTGGACTGATGGTTTTTTACCTTGATTTTCCAGTACATATCTGCAGAGTAATTTTATTGAAGATGTAAGATGCTTAATTATACATATATTTGTATATATGTTTATATATATATAGTTTAAAGACATGAGAAAAGCAAAGGAAGTTGAACAACACGGTCACAAAACATGAAACTTCTAAAAAAAGTCCTAGATGTTGAAGCATTAAGAAAGCCTTTTCTGGTTCTGATAACATCCTCAGGTTCCAGTTCCCCTTTTTTATCTGATTAGATCTGTGCTCTGTTGGGCAGTGTGCCAAGATGCCAGCAATAGCTGCAGAGCTGTCCGAGCACACACCAACACATGTGCACACCAGTGACACACACAACTTCTTGACCAGTCTGTCTACGTGCTTAGAGATCTGAAGTCTTCTCCAGCATTTTATTCATGGACTTCTCCAGTTCCCTATCTATATGCCTCTGAACTAGTTCTCCCTCCCAGAGATTACACCTCATCCTAGGCACTGGGAACAGATGGAAAACCAGCACGATAAATCATTAGCTTTACACTTGTCCAAAATGGTCTAAATGAGCAGCCAACTATTCTCTTTCTCTTCTCCTGCTTGAATTGAGGAAATTATTCTGGTGAATAATTTTTTCTTTTGATTTTCCTCATCTTAAAGATTTATTTCTCAACACAGACATAGACTGTAAGTACAGCATATCCAAGAACATGCTCCATAATTTGCAATAATTCCTGAATTTATGAATTAATTAGGATACTAGATTTGAATATTTCCATGAGTAGCTATTAAAAAGCTGGTCATTAGCAAGTTACTACGAGATTCAAAAATTATCTAACAAAGAAAGATGGGCCTCTTTTTTAAGACAACCTAGCACATGCAAATGAATACTTATAGGATTTTTTTTCTTGTCTTGAGACTAACAACTTAGAAGCCTGATTTTCTGCACACTTGAGACATGCAGTTTGCTACACTAACTTAATGCGGATGGACTTTCAAATAAATAAAGGATTACATAAAAATTGTAAATTCAGCTCAAATACAGAGATGTTAATAAACAAAAATTCTAGTATTCTAGCTGACAGTATATTGATTAGTCAAATAATCAATTTATTTCTGCTACTAAGTACTATTAAGTGCTAAAGAAAAAAATTCCCAGCATGGGCTAAAAAAAATTTGAACTCAAGGACTGCAAACCCTTGAGATTTGCACATTTTCTTCACAGATGATTCTATGGCAGTAGCAGTTAACTTTAATAGCTTTTGAATATTTCCTCTTTTATTGTATCTTTTATTACAAGGAAGAGAACTAGTAAAATAATTAGGCAATTCATTCCTTTTCTGGCTACCCTACGGAAACACCACAGTTTCATGAAATTCCCAACAGATTCATATTGTTCCTTATGAAAGAAAAAAGCAATTAGTAATGAAAATGTTAGTTTTAAGAAGTATCATTATGATCTTATTCTCCAAATTTCTGGTATTAATAGCTCATCTTTTAAACAAAGTAAAAACGTTCTCATAATGGAATTATAGTCTAAAAGTCACCTGTTTGAAAACAAATAGGTAAGGAACATGTACTTCAGGGTTACATTTGTAGTATGGGCAAAGATAGGTAGGGAAAGAGCTTAAAACCAGTAAAAGAAACAATCTCAGTAAATAAAAGTTCCTTTTATGAGTCGACATATGGATTGATGCAGTATTGACTTGGCAGAGATGTAGTTTGAAAGATGGGTACAAAATGCAATAGTTCTGAGTGTCTTCAATTACCCCAACACTTGGTACAAAAAACGAGATAAAGCAACACAACAACGTGGCACATAAGCTAAATTTTGGATAATATCATAGACAGATGCTTGGGATGCCCACAGGAAAAGATTAAATTCTTGACTTGGTCAAGCAAGATAGTTTCACATCTTGCAGTTAAGAAGCCAACCTTAGTGATCATTCTGTCTTTGAATCCAATATCCCCACAGAAAGCAGAACATCTGCCAGTTAGGAGCCACAAAAAAAGGGAACATTTTAAGAAAAAATATCAAAAATTTTGCTTAAAGCTAAAAGTAAAGTATTTATAGACAGCAGGGAAAATAATTGTTGGAAGTATATGACAAATATACAGAATCAAGGCAGTGTATCAAGAAAAGGTCAAGACACAGAAGGTTAGTGAGGGCAAAGGAAGCTGTTACTAAAAAAAGCCCTTTTTCTGAAAGTTGAAATCATCTTCAAGTGAAGAAAATACAATAGCGTAAATGTTGACAGGTTAAACATAAGAAGACAAGACAACACAATATGATTTTAAAGGACAAATAGCCAAAAGCATGAAAGCAACCAACAAATATTTCTCCAAATGCATCAGGAGCAAGAATCTGCCTGGAGAGTCTGTAAAACCACTGGTGAGGATATAAAAGGGCTCACTGAAGAGAAACCAAATGAATCCCTCATGGATATTTTTACTATTTTATGGGAAATTCTTGTGCTAAGAAATCACTGAGAGAGTCTTATTAGAGGATCTGCCTGAAATTGATGTGAATAGGTCATGAAACAAACTGCCAAAACAACCTGTAGCAAATTGAAGATCAGATGGTATTTGCTCAATAGTTCTAAGAAACTAAGAAATACACAGCTTAAAATTGTAAGACACTGAATATAATGACAGTTTCAGGGGGATCTAGAAGACTATAGACCAGCAAGCTAGATAGTCTTGCTGGGCAAATTATCAGAGTCTGTAACACAGAACAGAATTCGTGGCCTTTAACATAAACACGAACAAGTTATCTAGAAGGCTTCTGCATGGATACATTTCTCTTAAGCAGGAAATCAAATCAGGAGATAAATGGTAAATTCTCCCAGCTGAAGGTGTCCACCAGCGCCATGTTCCACTCTGTTTAATACATATAGAATGACTTGAAACAAGGAATGAGCAACAGGTCAGCAAAGGCAGGCAACAATAAAAGGACAGTAGGGTTGAAAGGCAACAACACTTGACTCTGCTGCATTATTGTTTGCTTTGTTGTTTCTTTTTGACGCAGAGATTTGGGGCCTGACGTTCCCCAAGAGGAGAGGCCGAGTGCCTCAGCCTTTTCTGTGCCATTTTTGATGAACTCGCTGGCCCTTAGCAGCAGCAGAGCTATATCTTTCTTGTACTTGCTAACATACTTGCAGAAACTCTTATGTTATTCTTATTATCTCTTGCTGCTTTGAGTTCCAGCTGAGCTTTTGCCTTCCTAATTGCATCTCTGCACACTGAAGCAGTACCTCTCTATTCATCTCTGGAAGCTTGTCCCCTTTTGCACTGCTCCAGTGCTCCTTTTCTCATTTGAGCTCTTTTGGTAGCTTGGTGCCTTTCCAACTGATTTCTTTTTATGTCTGCTCCTTTTCCTGCTTAGGGGGGATAGACTGCTCTTTTGTACTTCAAGAAGCAGCTGCACTGGGAAATCTCCCAACATTCCTTAGCTTCTTTGCCATCCAAGACAGGTTCTCATTGGATCCTTCCTAGAAGTTCCCTGACTGAGTTGAAATCTGCTTTTCTGAAATTCAGGTCTTTATTTGATCACTTGTCCTCCTCAAGTCTTTGGCCTCTATGCTCTTACAGTCTCTGCAGCTGCTGTTGACATTTTTATCTTCCAACAGGTATTTACTGGTAAACATTCAGTCCAGGAGAGCACTGCTCCTAGTTGGTCCATCCACAACCACATGAAGAAGCTGTTCCAAATGCATCCTGGAAATGTCCCAGATTTTTATGCATCACTGTGCTGTTTTCCCAGAATTCCTTCTTGAGAACCAGAGCCTGAGGCCTCTTGGAAGCGAAGGTCTGATCCACCTCTTCTTCCTCACCTAGGTCCATAGCAGACAGCATGAGATTTCTCTCAATAGCTCTGATATTGACCCAGAAACACTCTACTAACTTGAAAACAGATGAAAGAAGATGACTCCTTATGTAACAGGCATGCTTGTGATGGTTACTAAGTACATCATACCTTTACTGGGTCGTGGAAACCTGAAAACAGGCAGCTTTGAGTATTAGAAGACAAGATCACATATAATGGCCCTGCTCTTACTCTTTAGTCAGCATATATTTGGTGTCATCAGTGAAGACAGCTCATCCAACTAACAATGGCTGGTTTTGCTAGTGAAACACACATTTATTGCCACCAGATACCATAAAACATAAAGTATCAGGTTTTTCTACAGAAGAACAGATTTTTATCCTTAAAACATCCAGATCGGGAATCCAGGCTATTCTTTCAATAAAACACTAAACAGATTTTATTACTGAGTTCTCAATCAATCAATCAGAAAGATTCCAGATTTGTACTACTCATTGCAAGTAAAGCAATGAATAGAACAGAAGTGTTAAATATACTGGACTGGATTTGTGGCTATGCCTCTGGGAGATCAAGCACACAAGCAACACTTGCTGCACTCCAGAATTACCACGCCTCACTAAGACAATCATGTTGCGTCCACAATTACAGGACAGATTTCAGTTCAAAGACTACTCAGTTACCACTAAAATGATGTCAAGGAAACTGTCAGTAGACTAAAATGGAGAGAAGCATCTCTACAGGGATGCTCCTTACAGAACGAATATCAAAATTGTTCCTATGATACCATTATAAAATAAGAGAGCCATAGGAATCATTGTTACTGTCATTGATTCAGGGGAAAGAAAAAAGAGGGAAGAAAGTAGAAATAATGAATGAATAAATTTGTTGTTTGACTTCAATCAGAATATTTCATTGATAGTATTGTGAGAGTCACCTGAAATTTAAGTCTTTATTACAGCAAAACAGAGTCATCAAAACTGCATCTATCCCTGTGGAACTGGGTTCCTGTTAGGAACCTTCTAGCAGCGTTGATAAAGGTCTAAGACCTGTTTCAAACAATGCATATTACTAAAGCCCCTGATTTCAAATGCAGACTAAGCAGGGAGTAGTTGCAGCTCCCTTTTCAGGAAAAAAAAGGGTTCATGATGTCACAGTATTGAAAAGGAAAGGCAAAGTAAATGGAAACAAGCCATGCATGCAGAATTTTAAACTCAGTGTTTTAAGTGAATTTAATGGCAGAGAAGCAATTCAAATTTATTTCCAGACCTGGTTTCTAGGCCTGTGGTTTAGAGCCATACAGTTCTTCACCCTGCCTCTTCATCTTAAGTCTGACATCTCTTCCCCCATTGGGAATTTGGACTGGGTAAATGAGGTTTCTCTCCCCCTACACTGGGCAGCAGCTGAATGCCACACATATTCCTTCTTCTGTGACTCCAGGCACCATTTCCATGACAGCAACAGGAAAGTAATTTCAAACTGGTCTGGGAGGGAGGGAATGAGAATCACCCCTCCAGCAGAGCTCCCTCTCACCTCCGTGGACAAGGCATTCTGAGAAACCAGGGACAAGAGTGAAGCTGATTGCACAGCCTGGGAGGGACCAAGGGCCCAGCAGCACCATGCAGCCTGAAAAACCTCTCTTCTTGCCTGGTGAGAGTTGCTGAGGTTCAAGCCCAAGTGATGTGGTGGATGGAGTGCCCAGTTTTGCTGGTATGTGGGTGCAGATCTGGGGATGGGCAGAAAGCATTTGGCTCTCCTGCCCTCCAGGAGCACTTTGACTGTACAGCAGATGGATTCCTGGCCATTCCATGGCTGAGGGGAAGTAGACATATGCACTTGCTATGAATTGAACCTTGTTTTTACTTCACAAATCAGAAATACCAAACCGGTGGTAGTAAAGTTTTAGCTGGATTTTTAGGCATCTCAGAACTGTGCATGTGTTGGGAACTGCTTGTCAAAGCCATATGATTTGCACAGCCAAACATCTCAAAGACAGAAATGAGATGCGATGTGACACTTCTGAATGATCTTCGCTAGCCTGAAATAATGAGAATCTGGAATTGCAATCTCTGCTTACACAACATAACTAAGATGCAAGATTACTCTGTCTGTTTCCAATCCCCTGCCTGCTCACAAACCAGGATGTAAAGCATCAGCACTAGACATATGCCCTAACCATGCATGGCAGGCACCTTTAAAGGATCACAGAGTGTGGAGGTAGGCAGGGAGGGGCCTCTGGAAGCCCCTTTATCCAATTCACAGAAGGCCACGTTGAGCAAGCTGTCCAGGACCGTGCTCAGGTAGCTTCTGAATATCTCTAAGGAAGAAGAACCTACGATCTCTCTGGGCAACTTGTTCCAATGTTCAGTCACTCTCCCAGTAATGGTGTGTCTCCTGGTGCTCATACAGTGTCACTGTCATATTTTTTGAAAAATCCCTTCACCAGGCTTTCTTCTCTTGGGAATCTGAGAAGCCTCAGAGAAAATGTAAATAATAATTATCTGATTCTTCTCCTGTGTTTGCTGCTTTGGAATGTGGTTTGGACATTGTTTACCAACAGGTGCATGTTTGATTGGTTTAATGGAAATTGTTTTTATTTAATGACCAATCACCATCAGCTGTGTTGGACTCATGAGTCAGTCATGAGTTTTTCATTATCATTCTTGTTAAGACTTCTGTCTGTATCCTTCTCTTTCTTTAGTATAGCTTTAGTATGGCATTCTATCATATCATATCATATCATAATAAATCGGCCTTCTGAGAACATGGAGTCAGATTCCTCATGTCTCCCCTTGTCCTAGGGACCTTTACAAACTCAACACATACAGCACCGTCTGTGTTTCAGTTTGTGTCCGCTGGCTCTGGTCCTGTCCCTGGGCACCATGAAAAGAATCTGACTCCCTCCTCTTCGCACCCTCTGTTCTGGTGTTTGTACATTTTGATGACTTCCTTCCTCAAGCCTTCTTTACCCCAGGCTGAACAGTCTCAGCTCTCAGCCTTTCCTCAAAGGAGAGATGTTCCCTTCATCATCTTAGTGGCTCTTTGCTGAACCCCCTCCAATATGTCTGTATCTGACTTGAACTAAGAAGCCCAGAACTGGACCCAGTGTTGAGGTGTGGCCTTACCAGTGCTGAGGAGAAAGATCACCTTGACCTGCTGGCAACACCCATCCTCCTAAGGCAGCCAAGGACACTGGTTACCTTCTTTGCCACAAGGGCACATTTCTGTCTCATGCTCCACTTGGGGTCTACTAGGACCCCTCAGGGCCTTTTTTGGCAAAGCCACTTGTCAGCCAGGTAGCTCCCAGCATGTCCTGGTGCACAGAATTAATGGGCACAGCCCTGTCTGAAACTAACCTTATTAAGGTTACTGAGGCAAATACGTCATCTCAGAAGCAGCGAAATTTGACCAGACAGTTGTCAGGCACACTGTACCAGGGAACTTTTTTTTGTGCCATCAAAATTACTCTCCCTCTCAGAACACTTCTGTAATAAAAGAGAGATTTTCTAGAATTTTCCTCTGTCTAATCAGAGTGAGAGGTGTAGCTTCTTCCTAGTGAGCCTGAAGGCTAGAAATGTGTGACATATCAGATTATATCAATATGGGAGAATATAGTTTTATTTTCTGAATTGAACATAGATGGTTCAACTTGTCTTACCTTATAAAGTAAGGTAACCTTACCTTATTCCTCTCATCTCACAGACAATCTAATTTAAACAATAGCCTGTGCCATGCAAAACACTAACCTTCCCTAGTCTGACAGCTGCACTGGATACAGTCCTGAGAAGCCTCTTTGCTCAGTAAGTCTGGCTCCTTGGATTCAGACCCTTTCGAGGAGAGTCTCACCAGACTGGAATACACAAGTACCAGAAACATTTGCAATGCTAAATGTAAGAAAAAAAGAAAAGCTACTTAATTTTCTGGACCTGTTCTGTTGTCTATTCCTTCTGTATTTCACATTATCGAATCATGTGACAAGCAAAATGCGACATCAAACTGATTTAGCAAGTGCTAAAAATTTATACAGCAAGTTTTTCTCTGTCTTAAAAAGGGAAAGTATATATTTAGTGTACCAAAATCAGGATTCTGAACCAAATTTCACCTCTGATGAAGCTTTCTTAATATTGTGTTACTCTCCCATCCCTAAAGCTTGATTCCTATTCAGTACAAACTGGTTTTTCTTATTACATGGCTGGCAAAGTGTGTATCCTTTCCAAAAGCAAAGTCACTGAAATTAGAATGAAAGAAATAATTTAATGGGATGCACTTTACTTCATTTCCTCAAACAAGAGACTGCATTGACCAGGAAAGACATTTCTCTGGCTCATATCCACTGCAGAGAAAAGCCAGAAAGAGAGAGACAGAGAGAGAGAAATACAGCATACCCTCCCTTGAATACATTCATGAAAAGTGGGCAGAGACCTTGCAACAATGTTTGGGATGTCTTTGACAACATCATTGGAATATAAAGTGCCTCTAACCACTTTTCATGTCTTTTTCTGGAAGAGAAAAGTCCTCCAAAAGTGTAATACCACTTAAAGAGGAGGACTTTGAAAATTAAAGCCTTATAAATCAGTTTCCTTCCTTTTAAGCAGCTTCACAAACAAAGCAGACAGTTTCTACCTTTTGTTCCTCCAGCTCACGTTTGATACAGGAAACATGCAAGGAGCCCTTTTGGATCCAGTACTTGCATAGGGTACAGTCTCTACAGACAATCCTAGTTGAAGTTTGGCAACTGCATTACTGTCAGGACTGGACAGAGGGGAACATAACCTCCTGGAGGTAAACCAAAGGGCATAGGGTATGGTTATTTTAGGATTTTACCTTCCTTTCCTGAATTTACAGAACACATCTCTCAAGCCAGTGACACAGGTTTTGTACCTGCTAGCGAATTTTCTGCACGCCACTGCTTTGGGCATGTTTGGTGCCAGGCTGGACTATCACTTTCCTAGGAAGACAGGATGACAGGTGTCTCCATAGCAACTGAGTACACATGGCTCTGGATACAGTACCTCACATAAATAACTTGCAACTATGTGTTCCCTAAAAGAAAATACAGTTAGAATTCCACTAAAATGGAAACTACAAAATTATTTACAGTGAAACAAGCTTAAGCTTGAGAAGCAGTCATGTGAGAAATAACACTCCAAACAACGGATAGCACAAAAACTATGTGACCTAAATTATAATTTCAAATATTTCTAAATGAGAAAGCTTTGGATAACTCAGACAACTGCAACCACTGAAAATGCTAACTTTCTAATGACAATGACTGTATGCAAATGATCTAATTACAAACATCAACACACAATGCCTTGTTGAAAAACAGGGAGAAACATTTTGAGCAGCTCAGGAAGAAGAAAAAATTACACTTTGGAAATATTATTATGCATATGGAATAATGAGGCCTCATAATAAATGCTGCATCTTATTTACTAAAATTTTAGCTGTTTGATTCAGATGTTAATTTTGTGCTGCATTAAATGAATAGCAGATAAACCCCCTTTCCTTTAAATGTTCACATCAGCTTCAAAATTATAGTTTAATACATTTTTTGAATTAATCTTACAAAGCACTGAATTCAATTTGCAAGCTGTGTTGATTTAGAATTTTAAGGAGATCTAGTAGTGGGAATGAAAAGAGACAGGAACAGATAATAGACAGAGAATGGATGCCCTACCCATACCAACCGGATCTCCTGATGATAGAACAGCTGGATACACCACCACTTTTAATTATACATAAATGGATCTGAAGAACAATGACTCATAAGTTAAACATCTGTCTAAATATTTTCAGTAATTATTGATACATTTTATATGCCACAGATCAAGTTGAGTCAACATTCTATTTCAGTAATTTTAGGAGTAGACATACTTCTGGCACACACAGAGCAGAATATAAAAATCAAAAGTAAAAGTTATTCAGTTAGATAAACCTAGAGGCTTTTTTTTCTAAGGGTGACATTTGAAAAGTGTGCAATTTATCTTCTTCTGCCTGTGAAGGTCTGGAGTATCCAGTCACACTGCAAGAATACTCTGTTGTATGTCAAAACCATAAAGCAATTCATTCCACTGTAGTCAAACCTAGCACTTCAAAATATTTGGAAAGAAAGAGTAGGGAAAAAAAATAAAGTAAAAAATCCTGCAGCTAAGGCTGCAAAATATGGCTGCTGTGCTGCAACAGGTGAACTGTTTTGCAAGATTAGCAGCCTGCCATAAAATCCTTCTTTGTAAGAGAGCAAACCACAACACAACACTAGATAAACTCCATTACAGTGAATTTAAGTATGTGTAACCATGTAGACAGAATAAGCCAAAGATCTGCCCATGTTTTTTTCTATACTTTGTTGATATTGCTATCATCTGGACACATTATCCACATGTCCCCTGAAACCATGTATTGCAATTTCCATCAAACGGTATTACACCTGCTGAAGAGGGCAGAACTGATCGACTACAGCTTCTCCTGCTGTTGAGCTCAGCCAACAAGCTGTTTCTGAATCCTGCTCATGTTTTGGTAAACTAAGCCAAATTGATTTTGTTTGTAAACTGATTTTTAAAATTAGTTTTCCAATTTTTAATACTGTTTTTCAAAGATATATTGTGCCTTACTAGTGCATGCTTCCAAACTTCAACTAAAATCAGTATGAGGTGAATGACAAAAATCATAGTGAAAATTAATTCCTTTATATATAAAAAAATATTATGCCACGCACAAAGATATTCTGAAACAATAAGGACAGTGCTGCCAAACAGTAATGACTGAAAGTTTTTCTGGGAATAGGAGGCCCAATCTGTTCACAATGCTTGTATATAATTTCTTTTTTCCAAATTTTCTTTCAAATATACTGATTTTTAGATGAAAGAGTGTGTTTGAGGTTTTTTAATGAACCTACTTTGCCATTCAGAAAAATCAATCATAAAATGCCAAGTCCCAATGCAGACTGTCTCAAATCTGCATCTGACTTCTCCCTCCAAATAAAAAAATGGCTAATTATTCTTTTAAAGCATTCCATGAATAGTAACAATAAATGTTTAAAGGAAGGAAAGACAGCAACCCACACAAGAAGGCTGTGTAAGAGCTTGGAAAATGCACCTATGTCCAAATAGGAATTGCACTGATTTTATGGGCAGCTGTTTTAAAAGAGCCAGTACTAATTAAAACTTAGGTTTTGTCTCTTTCCTGTCTTAAAAATGTTAAAAGATTACATTAGGAGGCCCATGTGCAATAAAAGCCCAATCATAAGGCATTTTAGAGTTTGTCTAAACAGATATCGAGAGTCTATCTGGAGGTCACAGCCAAGCAGGCAGTTTCTTTATCCTGCAGCTATGGCACAGCCACCCCTATTTGTACGACTTCCTAAGCCAAGGCAGTTATTAACAAGTGTCCAGGCACTACCTTTATCCATTTATCCAAGCTTATTTTCATTTTAAGGCATTTTAACACTGATGCCAAAGAACTAAAACTAAGAATAGGAAAGAATAGGAAAACATTGAGATTATTGCTACCGGACTTTCTGAGCTGCAGCCCTTGAACACACTACAGAAGGAAGCAGTGTAATGAGATGCTGACAGTCAAATAATGTAATAGATTTTAAGTATACAAAACTGATAGCAGGGCACTAACTAATAGTATGATTCAATAATATCCGAAATCTTAAAATAAATAAAATAGCAAATAAATCACATTTTGTTTGGAAAAAGAAAATCAGAAACTTTAGTCTTCATGCATATATAGACAAAATAAACCCTTTTTAGATGGATGCAGGTGCTATTTGTACATACATTCCTGTTTAGGAGTAAATGAGTCCACTTATATCTAATGCTGCATTTACCACAGACAAATATGTAATTTCTAACCATTTCAATAACTCAAGAAGAACTCAAAATTTTATTATAAAATAATTTCAGATGCACAATTCCTAATGAAAAACAACAAACAGTTCAATATATAATATCAGACAAGAAAATTACACCCCTAACTCAGAGAACTCTTCAAGAACGTAGCAAGACCCATTCATAACACATCAGTAGAGAATGGCAGGAGTGAACACAGAGCAAAAGTTTGGGAGAAGGAAGAAAGTGGTGCAGGAATGCTAGAATCACTGCTGTATTTGTTCACTCCCAATGCACCAATTATTCCTGGGGAAAAAAGAAAAGAGAAAGTAATGACAAAGAAAACATTCTGCTGCATAAGCCACAGGAGACATCAGAGCCAGGAGACACAATGGAAGTAAGGCCATCCTGAAGCCTGCCAGAACAGACACCTTCCCAACTGCTCAAGACTTCCTCAGTGGTCTGAGATCAACCAGGCAAACACTTTTAAGCACATAAACACTTAACCCCAATCTGATTTTAACATCACCTGATTCCCAGAAACACTGGCTGCTTAGCACACTAACCAAACTTGTCAAGTTGCTTCTGGATTTCACTCTCTAGAAAAGCACAGAAGTGCAAACTCAAGTCAGGGATGTCAGGATTTTTCAGCTCAGATGCTGCCAGCTTACTAGCCTGGTACCTGACCATCCAGGTAGTAACAGAAATGGCCTCAAGTTGCAATGCAAGGGACTGTCCCCCACTTGTGAGCCCTTGAAAATGATAGGCAGCTGCTTTGTAACTTACTTATCTACACTTCATAGCAAAGACTTAAGCTCCAAAGTATGTAGAATTTTGCTATTATTTAAAATAGTAAGCATCTTGTCCTATAAAACACCTTCACTTCTGTCTTCATGCTAGCAGTGCAGGAACATGGATGACAAAGGAGCCACAGCCAAATTTATTCCCTCTATTTTTCCTCAAACATCACCAAGCATGTTCACAAGGCTGAGATGCCTTGTGTCTTTCCAGGTGGCAAGGCTATAAATAAAATTTCATATACTTGAAGTAGACTCCTGGTATTTCTGAATATTAGTTCAGGTAACATTTTCTGCAAAGAGATAAATTCACATGTGTAATACACATGCTCTGAAGCAATGCTATTGTGTCTGTGTGCAAGTCATCACCAACACATGAACAAACTGGCAACGTTTAAAAAAAAAAAGTGTCACAATAGCCTAAAGAAGAGAGCCTAAAAATAGAAGTGTCAAGAAGCTGTTATCACAAGATTTTATCCATTAAAGGAAATCCTGTAACTTTTAAGGAATGTTTTCAGGTAATCCAGCAGATAGTGTATTGCCATGGTCCACAGGAAAAAGATGAACTTTGGCCATTCCATTTGAGTGTAACCCAGTCCTGAGATGCTTACAGGGACACTGCAAAGGTGCTTTGGGTCTCATTCAAGATGTGATGGATCTATAAACCCTTCTGCTTTAATCTTTCCTTGAAAATGTCTATACATTTTTACTGTGCTGTTAAAATAATAGCAGCCTTTTTTCTTTAGTTGGAAGGACCAATATGTCAGCTAGATGTCCAAATAAAAAATATCACCACCTTTTAAGACTTTACTTTTTGTTTCCCCCTTCCCTTTACCTGTCTCCCTGAAGCTTCAGCACAGAACTACAGCTACCAAGCAAATGAAGTTCTGGCCTACCCCATCAACTGAATCAAGGAGCATGTGTCTGATTTACAGCAAGTTCTCATTGTACAAAATTTACAGTATAAGCCAGACAGCTCATATGTTATTAGAAATAACTTACTTATGATGTGCTGCACAGGTTAATTATAATAATTTAACACTAATTTAAAAATTTACTTTAAACTACCATTAAACACAGTGAAAATAAAAGATTGTAAAGCTAAAAGATACCGTGAAAATAACAATTTGTAAAGACTAATGTTACATGAAAGGCCACTCTTCAAAGACAGACAACTTGTGCAAAGAGCACTGAGGGAGTATATAGATGCACATTCCAGGTAAAGTTCCTATTTAAATACAGAGCAAATATGGACATGGCTAATTTTGATATCATTCTTCATATAATTCAGCACTGTATGTGTATGTACATGGGCTTTAAAAAAAACTGCAGAAGCTTATTTAAGAGGGGCAATGGCACTTTAAAAAACCCACTTATAGGTATACTAAAAAAACAGTTAAATAACTTTTGTGGTAAATACTTTTAGAAACAAAGTACATAGGGTACCCAGAGCAATAACTACATTACAGCTGAAAAGTGAACAAAGTAGTTATCTCATCTATGAAACAAAATTTAAGCAACAGTCATAAAAACACAGACCAAAAAAAACACCAAACCAAAAAACCACAACAAAACAACAACAAACAAACAAAACAAACCCAAAGAATGTCAAAAACAAACCCCAAACCAAACCAAAACCATGGACTGCCAGCACATTACAAGAGCAGTAATAGGGGAATGGAGGTATAACATGACCTGCTCAAAAGTGGATGCAAGTAAGTCATATTAGAAAAAAATGACTGAGAAATCTATATACTCTATTATGCTACTGCTGCAGGAAAATTCTCCATCTCTGTAACTACAATTTCAATACATTTAATATTTTGGTACTGAATACACAGTCTCTGTTATTTGTGATGAAAATCACAAATCATTGTTGGACCACAGAATATATAGCCTTACAGTGAACTGAGGCAGAAAAAGAATTATGAAGAAGGAAATACGATTAATGCTGGGGTTACTCAATACTCATATGCAGTATTAATCTCATACAGGAACAATTATATTAAAATAAAATTGCTTTAAATTCTTTTCTATACGTTTGTTCAATAATAGATTAGGGAATGCAAGTTATTTATCAGATCTTAGCACCAGCAAATCATTTACTGGAAACGACATTTTAGGCATCTGTGCTTGGTTAAAATTAAATCCAAAATACATCAGTGTTTGAAACTTTATGAATGTCAAGCACACACCCTTCCAATGCAATGTCTACCCTTCTGACTGTTTAGAGGGGAACAAATATGGTGAGGTTGCTGTAAAGTTATTTAGGAAAGCCCAAGGGCTCTTGCAGTTTATATATTATTTTCTTTCCTCTTTTAATTACATCCTTCTGAGCACATAATTTCAAATATATTTTATGCAGATAAAGCTGGTAACATTTCACCTCCTCCACAGGATATGCCAAAAAGCGCTGTAGTTTACTGTGGCTGAAGTTACTTAAAGCAGTTGTGTAGCAGTTTCAGCAAGAGCACAACAAAACATACAGATTCCATCATGTCAGGCAAGTCTTCCATAACTGCAAAGGCAACATAAGGCAACCCAACATAGATTCACCTCCTGGTAAGTAAGCCAAATTCTACTAATTTCAGCAGATCTTGATACCTCATTTTAAACCATCTGAGAACTTCTGGCTTTGACTGAAGATCATCAAGTTCATTAGGAAAAGAAAAAAAAAGTACTGAAGACAGATCACTAAAAATATTTCCTCTGATTCAGCAGCCACAAACTTCCCTCCCTAATGGCTCCAAATTTCACATGAGAACTGAGGAGCATCCCTCTCCCCAGCTAATGGCAGGGACTGGGCTGACAGGAGCTTTTTTGAAGGACTTTACCCATGTGACTGAGTATCAATTAGGTGGGAATTATTTAAAATAGTCATAGCTCAGCAGTATAGAGCTGTGAATATATAATGGCTTTGAATGCCACAGAAAGACAATGAAAAACAACAGAGCCACTGTGTAGACTGAGGTGGAGAAAAGGAGCACAAACCAAGGACAAAGATGAGAACCCACTCCTCCCAGAAAGCTGTCACGGAGCCATTTGCATGCTTGACTGTCAATTTGAAATTTGACTATACAATTTTTATCACATAAAAAGACAATTGAGAGGGTCAACTGGGGAGCCAAAAGAAATCTAACCTGAAATCAGGGCAGGGCAGACAGGTAGCACTGTCACCTTAGAAAAAAAATAAAATTGCAAAACTGTTTATTGGGATCTGAAGGGTTTGTTTGTTTGCTTAAAATCTCTGCTATCCTTCTCTTTTAATTCTTTGTCTTTACCTATTGCAAATTAACCATCTCTGGCATTAGAAGAATGTTTTAGGTTTTCTAAGGTAGTTCCCAGCAACAGGCTGACTTTTCTATTGCTTAAAGGCCATCCTGTGACAACTGACGGTTTCAAGACTTTAAAAGATAAAAGCATGATTAGAAGGTTCATGCTAGACTAGGCTCAGTAAAAAAATACTGACCCTTCTGATGATGGCCATTAACTGCAAAAAAACCTACAAGTGTGTAATATTTCCTCTTCACTTTTTGTCACTGTCATATTTTCTGAAAAATCCCTTCACCAGGATTTCTTCTCCTGGGAGACTGAGAAGCCTCACAAAAAGAATGAAAAAAATAATTATCTGATAGCTTCTCCCTGTTTTGCTGCTTTGGAATGTGGTCTGGAGATTGTTTACCAACTGGTCAATGTTTGTTTGGTTTCATGTGAATTGTTTTTATTTGATGACCAATCACCATCAGCTGTGTCAGACTCTGAGGAGTCAGTCACGAGTTTTCATTATTCATTCTTGTTAAGCCTCCTTGTCTGTAGCCTTCTCTTTCTTTAGTACAGCTTTAATATAGCATTCTTTAATGAAATATATCATAAAAATAATAAATCAGCTTTCTGAGAACATGGAGTCAGATTCTCAATTCCTCCTTTGTCCTGGGGACCTCACAAACTCGACAACTTTTGTATTGTTTTCTACATTTTAGTCAACAACACCCCTCTGACATTATTGATGATGCAGTCATTTTAATCCTCTGTGCAAGAGATTTGTATCAGACATGTCCCTTTTGCACATTCATAAACTCTGTCAGTTAAGAAAAGTGCAAAGAGTTGGAAACACAGAAAAGCAAACTTATTAGACTTCAGATTTACTACAAATTCCAGCTGTGCAGTGGGTTCACAAAAATAGAAATGAGCAACTGCACACCCAAGGCTGTAGAAGAAATGCTGTAACTTATTTATAGTCTGCTGGGCCATCCAGGAGGCTGGACAAGCAGTCTGCCCTTTTCCCACCATGGCAACCAACATCATCTTCGACCCATTGTGCATGCAAGCATCACAAGGAATGGGTACCTGTGCCAGGTGAAACAGCCCTGAGCAAATGCCAGCATGAGAGCCTACACACAGTAGAAAGCAAAGGCATCTTCTGCCCTCAGTTTCCAAATTGGCTGCTTGGTACCACTCCACATGTACATATCTTTAAAAAACACTTGTACAAAGCTAAGAGAATAGCAATATTCAGTATTAATTACTTTATTCATTACACAATCAAAATATCTTAGACAACCAGTGTACACCTCACCTGCTCAGTGGTAATATTATTTAAAAGAAGTCAAGTTTTCTTAAAAAAAAAATATCAGTATTCATCACTACCAGGAAAACTGATGCCAGAACTAGGAAAAATCCCCAGAAATGCGATGACATCTGAGTGCCTGCTGATCACCAAACAATTTAATGTAATATACTCAACAGTTCAAAACACCAATATTTCTCTGCCTGTAGTTTTAGAAGAAATTGTCAATAAATGTTTATTGAAGTCTCAATAGACTTTTACAGAATTCCTTGGCACAGAAGACAGAGGTGTCCCAAGACTTAGCTTCTCTGACAACTGCTAAAGCTACAGAAGTTACATGGCTTCAACATGTTTCATTCCACTCAGAATAAAACTTTTAGAACTGGTCTTAACAGGAATTACATAAAATGGTGATAATTCCTTGGCAACATCTTAAGTGTATAAGTGTTTTTCCTATTGACTCCCAAGTTCTGATTTGCTCCACTGTGCTGTGATAATAGGAAGGACTTCTGCTGAATATGATGGCTGTGCACACTGTCATTAGAAAACATTAGACACAGAGTGTTTTAAGTAAAGCCTTACTTCAACTGAGGGTAATGAAAGTTGTGTTTCCACCTACTTTTTCTTCCAGATCCCTAAAACTGCATATTTTTGTAGCACTCAACACTGACAGAGATGTTTTTCATGTGTTCACAGTTGGGAGGACAAAGTTTCTGCTGCAATTTTCAGGTTAGCTTTTTCAAAAGCCAATTACTGGAATGAGCATTCTGAGAATGCCATACAAAGGCCTTGATCTCTGGAAGAAATTATTCATAATAGCATGAACCCCATGCTAAGGGTCTTCTGATAGGATCTCTCTGGATCCTAAAATTAAATAGTTAAATTTGACATAAAAATTTCTTCAACATCATTATCTTCTAAAAGAAAGAAATAAAGAAAGAAAACTCCCCTACAAACAATAACCTCTTCCATATACACATTTAAATGTAGGGATAGTAGCTTCCATCAAATGCATTTTATACTCTGCCATCTGAATGACCTGCTCAGAGTCAGTATTTTAAATCTAGTCCAAGGAAATGGAACAAGGCTTTCCATTTTCTGTTATCTCTGCCTCTCATTGTAAGTTAAAGCAAGTACCTAGTTATTTAAAATAGAGATACAAGTACACTTTGTATACACGCATACACACAAATGCAGCACATCAGTATCATGGACTCAGGCAAGAAAGGCTGCTTAAAACAGGCAGAGCGAGTGGATTGTGGTACAAAGAAGTGTGTCAAGAACTTCTAAGTCAATAGGTTATGAGAATGAACTTTTACCAATGACAGAAAGATGGTTTATCACATCTCTCAGTCACTTCAACAACTAAAACATTAACCATAGGGTTTTTTTCAGAAAAAAGGAAGAAAAATTAAATTATACCTTCTACTTACAATTATCTTAGTGAAGAAATGCTTAAGCTAACAAACATTAATAGTTAGTGTACAGACAACTCTTACCTGTATAATAAAATCACCAAAATAATTCCGACTCTGCCTTGGACTTCCAAAAAGCAAGATGTACACATATGGTTGAATTAGCTCAGTTACTCAGAAATCAGTGGAGTAATACCAAAGATAGATTTGGCCCATTATCTACCTGCACAGCACAAATGAATAATGCAAATGTGTATGCAAAGGACCATGAAGTATCTCAGCTTAGCAGTGCATTTAAAATGTATCACTAACTTTCAGCTTCTTGAAATATTTATCAACCGCAGGAGGTTCCACTGAGAGCACACTGTATTAGGAACTTCACTGAATTTTTATTTCTACACCTGACTCAGAGGACTTTAGTAAAGGAGACTGGAATTGACTGCTGTAACAACTTCAGGTACTGCTCTGACACCACAGGTTTCATGAGCACTTCATGAGTGTTTCTAAGTCACTTTAACTGGGGCCTTTATGCAGCACATCTTGAGAGGGAGAGGAAGAAGGTACCCAGTTTCTGCAAAAGACATCAGAAGCCACTAAAATTAAACTGTCTGCAATAAGAAAACTACTGAAAGAATCCACAGTAAATGAGCACGCTTTAAGATGCCACAATCAAATGAAAAATACCACAGAACAAGTTAAGGAGTCTTACTAAAATCAGTCTAGTGGTATAAACTAGTTAAAATGACTAGTTGGATCAAGTGGGAAAAAGCTTGGATAAATTCCAGACAGCACATACAACTACTGAGCACTAGTCAAATATCAAATTTGTCTTACAAAATTTTTTTTAAAATAAAATTTGGTCTTGAAGTAATTACAGAAGTTCTATTGGTCTAATAAAGATGGGACCATCTGAAGAAAGATGAATACTCTAGATTATCAGAAGGAAAAAAAAAAGGAAAAACAAAGAAACCAAGCCCACACCACTAAATACCCTAGCACTTAGCTTAACATTGAGTAGTTAATACCATTTTGATCTAGTAAACCTTTTGTTTCCTACTTTAACTGATAAAAACTAATTGTATCGGGAAAAAAAAATCCCCAAAGTCATGTGCTTCAGTCCTTATGGACTTTGGGAGGATACATGTTTACTCCTTTAATTGCACAAATGCAGTCACCTAGTAAACACATTAAGACATTCCTGCGATGTTTTGATCCAGGAAAAATATATAAAAACAACATTCCTAAAAACTTTTTTTTTTTTACCGTTAGTAGAGAGTCCTAGACATAAGGAAGGGTGGTTTGTTTTTACATTTTATGTATTTCATTTATTCAGCCAAAAGATAAAACTACTGAACTGTTACCTCAACAAGTATACAGATCTGTGTAAAAGAAGGCTGTTGGGACTTTTTCCACACAACTGACTTCCACATGAAATTCATTTATTTAATCCCTTGAACAGTCAGTCACATTTCCCTGGGACTTGGGCAGCACCAGATGAAACCAGCAAGTCATAGCTATGCATTATTTTTACTGTCTGTAATGAATTTCAAATTAGCTGATGCATCTAAAAAGAAAAAATCTACCTGAAAAGCCCCCAGCAAAGTCTGAAAGGCTAAATATAATTATGAAAAATGCAAATCCCATTCTCACCTACATAAAACTATAATTTGAAAAGAGATATATCACTATAGCTGAATAAATGGTATGTTACTGAGAACATTTTGTAGGGTGAAAGTACAAAGCAACAGGTCTGCGAACTCAAAAGCATGCATCTACAGAAATACATTTTTGCACAAGGAAGATCGGCTGGTTGAATTAATATAACTCCGGAATTACTTCAAGCTTTGCTTTAGACGGGTCGCACCAAGAAACAACCGCGGTCAAATAAAGCGCCGCTGAATAAGAACACGAGGCATTTGGGGGAAATAAGGTACTGAAGAGTAACATTTACTTTCTTGCCTTCCCTGTGAACTCTAAAACGTGGCTAATTATGCTACCTATGGTAAGAGACTTAGAGCATTTTGAAGTCGAACACCATCCGAAAGACATTCAAAAGTGACGTTTTAAGACTAGTCATAAACCTTTCCACGAAAGCTCCCATTCCATCTCACACAAGCGATCCATCTTTCAGGCTTTACCTTTTGTCGCCCACTTGCAAATTAATCTCCTGAATCACTTCGCGGCGCCCTGGGAAGCCTCCTCACCGCCGGGGCGACTTTCCCTTCTCTCCGGAGCGGCGGCTCAAGCAGCCCTACTGTTCTTTTTTAATACCCCCCTCTCCTTTTAACACTTACAAAAAGAAACTCGGGGACAGCAGCAGCGGCCGCTCCCAGCGGCGGGGCAGGGCGCGGGGCCGACAACAACAGGCAGCGCAGCGCAGCCCAGCCCGCGCCGCCGTGCGCTGAGGCGGGAGGGGGCCGGGGGCGCGGCCGGGCCGCGGGCAGCGGCGGCAGCTGCCGGGCCCGGGGGCAGCGCGGGCGGGCCGGGGGAGGCGCTCCGCGGGCACAAAGGGCTCCATGGCAACGGCGGGACGAGCCCCCCGCGCCCCCGGCACCGCCGGAGCCGCCCACGCCGCCCCCCGCCGCAGCGAGCGCGACAGCGGCTCGGGGAAGCAGCGCTCGGCGACACGGGCCGGGAGCTGCAGCCCCTGGCCCTGCCACTGGCCCACACACACGTCTTCAGTATTTTCTTTTTTCCTACCAGAGTGCAGAGCAATCTCCGCACACAAGTATAGTCACTTAGGGTTTCTAATTGAGGGAAGTCGATAAGCTACTAGTGAACAAATTGGAGAGCTGGGCAATCAGCAGCCCTGCGAAGTTTAACAAGGGGAAGTGCCGGATTCTGCACCTGGGAGGGGGCAATGCTGAGTATATGGGCAGACTGGGGAGCCAGAGGCTGGAAATCAGCGCCAGGGAAAGGGACCTAGGTGCATGGTAACTTGAATCCGAGTCAGCCCTGTACTGCGCCAGGGACGGGAGGGGATTGTCCTGCTCTGCTCGGAGCTGTGGCAGCCTCACCTTGAGTGCTGTGTGCAGTTTTGTGTGCCACACTATCAAAAAGGTTTTAAGCTTTTAGAGACCATCCAAAGGAGAGCCACAGGGATGGTGAAAGCTGCATTGAGGACGGTATGAGGTCACTTGGTCTGTTCAGCCTGGAGGAGACTGAGGGGAGACATCATTACAGTCACAATTTTCTGTGAGGAGAAGCAGAGAGGCAGACACTGGTATCTTCTCTGTGGTGACCAGTGACAAGACCCAAAGGAATGACTTGAAGCTGTGTTAGAGGTTTGGTTGGATATTAGAATAAGGTTTTTCACCCAGAGGATTCTTGGGCACTGGAAGCTCCTCAGGGAAGTGTTCACAGCACCAAGCTTGACAGAGTTCAAGAAGTGTTCAGACAATGCTCTCAGGCACATGGTGTTATGTCTTGGGGCTGTCCTGTGCAGGGCCAGGGGTTGACATTCCTTGTAGGTCCTGTCCTACTCAGATATTCTATGATTTCTATGCACAGCATAACTTCACACTGAATGGATTTAACTCTACATCAGAGTCTTACAGGTCTTACCAGTCTCTTACAATACATAACATTGCATTTTGGGGCATATATTATTTTTTTAACTTTTCATTTAAACTTCTGCTTTGCAAACTGTATGACCTGAAGCTGTGAAACTTTAAAATACACAGTCATCTGGAAAATAAAACTTACTCCTGAATTTTCAGATGTGTGCACAGCAACAGGTGAGAAGGTCACAAGCTAAGGGATAAGTGCCTGGCCCAGCCTCCAGTGGGGACAGCTCTGAGGCTCCAAACCACGTTGTAGGAACAAATCCGTGTACAACATTACTTGCCACTGAATGCAGCAAGACCTTGAGTGCACCCTGAAGTCTGAGAGCTCTTGGGTCAAGGATCAAGATGCCAAAGGCGGACATGAAACTCAATCAATATTCATGACAAATTTCTACAACCCCAGGCAAGACCCCCATAGGTGTAATTATACCCATAATAAAAGATTGGTGGTGTTTTTGGCATGGTGCAAATGTTAAAGTTCAATTATTCTGCTGAAGTCAAAAAGATTTAACTTGCTCCTAAAAATTTCTTGCTTAAGTGCCTTATTCAGTACCCACATTTCCATTAGGCAACACCTCTGTGATCTGAATGCTGGTAGAAAACAACTATTCCATTATTTTGTATATAAAGATCCTGTCAGGCAAAATAGCCTTCCCCTTTACATAAATATTAAGTTTCATGCTCAAATACTTTGTGTGAATAAACTGTCAGTTTAGACTCCAAAATCAAGCCCTTCCTAAGTTTTTTAATGTAATTTTTATACCCATTTTAATTTTAAAAGAACTCCTTGCACACAGCCTTTGTTATTTACTGCCAATGATTAGGTAAAAGGCTGCAGGTCTTGACTAGAGACTTGCATTTTAGCCTTTATTTAAAATTTCACATTCAATACAGATCTTAAAAAAACAGCTCCTTTCTATTTACATAGAACCACCCCTTTTTCTGAACCCCAGTGACCATGTACTTAACATTACCTATCATTAATATTTACCACTTTTGATTAGGAAACATAAAATTTCACTGCACACTTCAGTTGCCTTCTCTCAAAATGTCACAATGAACCTGAGGTCACTTTTGCTTGATTTGACGGGACACAGCACGCACATTGAGGAAGGAAAAGCAGCATTTTGGGGTCTGAAGGGACAAAAAAAGTGGCTGATTCTACCAGTCTTGCCTGGGTTTGTGTGTGCTGCCAGGTGCAGGGGTTGCCCTCAGCTTCCTCCCAAAAGAGAGGGAAGAAACAGGTAGCTCCAAAGAAGGTTCAGAGGTTTAGCACTAGAAGCTTATTTTAAACACCTGCTGAGGCCAAAGAAGTAATAATAACAGTAACAACAACAACAATAATAATAATAATATTAAAGGACACAATCAGCTACTTATCCCAGAAACTTTTGGAAGGAGAAAAATCCAACCGTTAATTGTATTTCTAAAATTTCAAGGAAGTAAAATGTTGCTGGGAGCAACGGATAAGTCCTTTATTTTAGCTCCTGAATGGCAAACCTACCAGCTTCCCTGTAACTCTGCCAAGCTGTAAGTGTCATTTAAGGAGAGCAATACAACAGTTTATTGTTGTGCTCCAGAGCTGCTTAGGATGTAGAAAGAAGACTGTTTGTGATACATTAAAGGTCACAAATAAATGGCAATTTAATAGGAAAAAAATCTACATGCAAGAATATCTCAAAGGCATAAGTTAATTACATAGCGTGCAAGTGAGCGTGTTCTCTTTTATTAAAATATTGTGAAGGGCGATCCTGTTTCATTTTAATGCGCTAATATGCATCACCACCTCAGAAAAGCTCTATTAAAAAAATAAGAAAACAGGTACTACAAAGTTATTGCATCTATTGCAGCACTGCAATGCACTCAGGCCATTTTGCAGTATCTTTAATAGAGAAATTTAACCTATCAATACAATTCAAAGGGATTTCACTCTCATTGCCAAAATCAATGGTTGGTATTAAAATGGATTGCCACATACTAATGAAAGAGTTGTTCAATCATTTGACATTAGTGCAGGTTGCTATCTTTATATAAAGGGATTCTATCTCATAAAACTGATTGATGAAAGTGGAGGAAAACTATTCCCATTTCAAAGCCATATAGTGTTGCTGTATATGAGTAGAATACCTACTTTTTCAGAATCACAGAAACTCCTACACACTTAAAATTGATAACTCCTTAAGTGCTGTGTTGATATTTGACCCATTGTATGCTGAAGCTGTGCAAACTTTGAGAGTTTGAACAGAGAGAAACAGAAAGAAACCCTATAATTTATCCCTGAACTACTTGTATAAAAGAAAAACTGTGTTTTAGCTGAGAAAGGAGATCAGATGTATGATTTTTCTTTCATTCATGCAACATATGAACAGTTACCTCTGAATCATAATTCAGAGTTTTTATGCAAACATCCACACCTCACTTTAATCTACAGAAGTGCTCATTCCCCTTTTTTTCATGTTGGCTCATCAAGAATCATTTCAAACATCTCCAAACATCAAGAGCGTAGTGCCTAGGTGAATTCGCTGTAATTTGACTGAAAAACATCAATACGGAAATCTATGTTTATCTGTAAACATAGATTTCAATGCAGTTGTTCTAAGGCCAGAGTTAAGGGTTAGCTTGTGCTATCCTCAATGTGTGTAGTGAGCCAACACTCATGCACAGGATAAACTGCTGTACCTGCTAGAAATAAGACTATTTCATTTAAATGAAATAAAGTAAATAAAGATATTTACTGAGGTAGATTCTGTACTGAGTCGTGGTAGGGTTTTTTTCCTCCTAAACCATTTCTAGGGGGACTCTTTGCTGTTCTTCTGCTTGACAATCTATGCATATGCAGACAGAGATTACTCCAGAATTTTTCCTTTTTCTCTACTAACATTTTCTGGGACACTATGTTACCATGAAATAGTCCTCAAATACTACAAAACATCAGATGTTTTTCAGAAGTTCAGGCCTCTGTCAGAATATCTTACTATATTTTACTTATGTTTCTCTCTTGATCTGACAACCCTATGGGGACGACCACTCCAGCAATATGCAGGAGGTTTGTGTGATACTGGGCATGTTGGCCCTGCAGATCCCTACAATTTTTCTTCCATGACATACCAAGCTCAGGCAAATTGAATTAACAGGGAATTTTGTTCTTGCATAAAAAATGAAGAAAGCATTTCTCAGGGTCTGAATAGACAGCAGTAGAGAACACTTATTTCCACCAACTTTTGCTCTTTATGTTCTGTAACACCAATTAATAGCAAAATTATTTTAAAATCATATTACAGGCCACAGAGTCTTTAAGACTTACTCTGTTTTCCTGTTTGGGGGAATAACCAGTTCAGTAACAGAAAGCAAGAAGAGAACATGTCCATTTGCTAGCCAGCTTTGTTAAAAGAACTACTAAGAATTTCCTACTACTATGTAGCAGCTTTGAGAAAAACATTATTGCTAAATGTTTTTAACACTCAGCAAGAACTTTGCAGAATGTGAGCCACATTTAAGTCATAGAGTAGAAAGCAAAACAATTTCAGAAGGCATGCTGAAGATAATCCCAGTTTCTTGGAGAGAACATGGATCACCTGGGCTATGCAGAGCCTTGTTATAGAAAGCTGCTCTGAGCTTTGTATTAGAGAAGTGGGATGGGACAAAAAAGGGCAAAAAAGAAGGAGGTTATTCCACAGTGTAATCTGCATGTTTTTTTCTGTTGATGATTTAATCACCATCAGAACCATGGGATCTGATAGATAACCTCATTCTCCAGAAACCCACACCACCCACCTCTCGCAGGCAGTGCTCAATGGTCAGTACCATTCTTTGCTACTTAGTACTCCTCACTATCAGAAAGCTGAAATGCAAGCATAAAAAGAGGACACAGAAGCCATGACGCTGGGGCCTTTTCCCCCGTTTTTCAGTTCTTGGTTGTTGACTTATGCAGAAAATATAGGAGAAATTGAAGAAATTCTCCCTCAAAAGAATATTCTGTTTCTACCATCTATGTGCATTTATGGCTGTATTGCATTGAGCACAAATGAGACTAGATTGTAGCCTGCAATTTGTTTATAATATTTCATCTTGAATATGTATAGTTAAAACAGAAGAAAATTGGTCCACTGGTAGGCATTACTGCTAGGTAAGTCATCCAGAATAGTTTCATTGCCTGTTCACAACATGTGAAACATCTACTAGATGCCCAGCAATGCAGAATACAATGCATTTGGATAAGAAGAAAGAATCACAGATTTGTAGAATATTTTTGGTTGGAAGGGACCTTAAAGATCATGTAGTTTCAACCCTCCCTGCATGGGCAGGGACACTTTTCACTAGACCAAGATGCTCAGTGCCCCATCATGGGTGACTTTGAACACTTCCAGAGATGGGGCATCCACAGTCTCTCTGGGCAACCTGTTCCAGTGCTTCACCACCCACATTGTAAAGAATTTCTTCCTAATATCTAAACTGAACCTGCCATCCTTCAGCTTAGGGCCATTCCCCCTTGTCCTGTCACTGCATGCCCTTGTAACAAATCCCTCTCTTGATGTCCTGTAGGCCCCCTTTAGGCGCTGGAAGGTGCTATAAGGTCCCCCTGGAGCCTTCTCTTCTGCAGGCTGAATAGCCCAAATCTCTCAGCCTGTCTTCATAGGAGATGTGCTCCAGCCCTCTGAGCATCTTCAGGGCCTTCCTCTTGACTCAATCCAACAGGTCCTTGTCTTTCTTTAGTTTGGGACTCAACAGCTGGATGAAGCACTCCAGATGGGGTCTCACAAGAGCAGACCAGACAGGCAGAATCACCTCCATTGATCTGCTGGTCCTGCTTCCTTGGATGCATCTCAGGATACAGTTGGCCCTCTGAGCTACAAGTGCATATTGTCAACTCACATCAAGCTTCTTGTCCAGCAATGCCCCCAAGTCCTTCTCCACAGACCTACTCTCAATCCATTCTCCACAGAGCCTGTATTTGTACTTGGGGTTGCCCTGACCCAGATGCAGCACCTTGCACTTGGTCTTGCTGAACTTGCAAAGGTCCACTTCTCAAGCTTGTCCAGGTCCTGCTGGATGGTATCCCTTCCTTCTGTTGTGTTGATCACATCACTGAGCTTGGTGTCACCGGCAAACCTGCTAAGAGTGAACTCTGTCCCAGTGTCCATGTTGCCAACAAAGACGCTGAATATCACCAGTCCTGATACCAATCAATGACAAAACACCACTTGTCACTGGTCTCCACTTGGACTGCCAATTCCCTTCCCTCACATCAAGTTGTTAGTAAATATTTCCTGATCAAAATTTGATCTTTCACATTTGATGCCACTTCAGAGTTCATGTTCACATCCTTCTAGGACAACTTTAAGAAATGTAGGGAGGGAAGGTGCTTTGGTTAAATGTGTATTCTTATTAAACTTTGACAATACAGAATGCTGGAAAACCAAATTAATGAGAGGATGTGCTCAACTGTATGAAATCTTGGAGGACTGGGTAATGTGGGCTATATTTTCACTTGAGTTATAGGATCTTTTTTAGTTAGTATTTACTGCTTGAATAGAGAAATCCTCAAAATTTGCTGCATTTAGCCTCAAAGAAAGTCTAAGGCTACATTGGAAAAAGATTAATCAATATTGGAACTAACAAATGGAATGTGAAAATGTGTTATTACAGCCATATACTCCATTTCTGGCATGGTGATCAGTGGCAGAAACAATTCATCATCACAACACGAAACAATGTCTGTAACACAGCTTCACTTCCTTCATCTTGTATGATGTATACAGGCGTCAAGAAAAGTTCAACATCTGTGAGGCTGAAGCTTTGTAATAGTCAAACATTATGATGGGTTTTCTATCAAATGAAAAAGAGTTCAAGACTCAATACTTTGCACAGAACGACTGCACAGCAGCAGTGTGTGTCATATACAGCCTTACACCATGTCACTTCTTCAGCCTCCAAGTCACTTTGAACAAGTAGAAGGCTTTTGAAGTCTGACTTTGTGTCACAAGGCAAAGAAGAAATATATCCTTTTATCTGGGAATTCATCTCTGACCAGAAATAAAGACTTGCTGCTCACAACAGGTTGTTTTTCTTCTCTTTCTGAATATAAAAATATAGTACAGGTCAGGTAACATGAGGCTGCTTTCTGCTCTCAAAAAGATCTTTAAAATTAAACTACACAGTTGGAGAAAGAAGATTTGGGTTTTCAAGCAAACCAGAATATAAACAGGTCAGGAGCTGGTAATCAAAGTAACAACGCACAGAAATCCATAAAGGCAGTGGAGAATATTGACAAACATGCTTTTCATTAGAAAGGACTTTTTTGCATCAATTTTTGAATTAAGAAAATCAATCAGAAGTGAAGATATATGGGCAGCAGCATGAGGAAGCAGCAAAAGTTCAACAGAGAGAAGCAGTGCAATCAATTTGACCTTTTGTCACACACTTTACCAACTCCACAGAAACTGGGTATTAAGCAAGTAGCCATAAAATAGGTTGAATTATTTAACAAGTGTGGGACTTCTATATCAACCCAGGCCATGACCTACCTGTGTCAGCAAATCCAACTGCACTGGAAAACTGAGTCTCCCAGGATGCAGCCATGGTTTGATAGGAGAGCAAGAATAAGAAGTTCTTCACGACAGAAAAGCCAAAATATGTGTTCAATTCAGTTAGCTAGCAGATGCAACAAAAATTTTAGAGGGAAATACAGAAGTGTTTTTAAAATCAAACTGATGGGAGAAAAAAAATGGGGGAGGTTATGAGTGAGCATAAAAGGTGTTTCAGGCTTCTCTTTTCATAGTTAAAAACTCCACTTTTTGAAAATTACTGTATGATGCTGACTTATTTTTTTCCATGTATATTTAAAATGGACATTATAAAATCATTGGGCAGAGACATAATAATGTTAACAACTCCTCTTTTTTCATGCAAAATTTCTTTGGCAGCTTGGCATGTAGTTAATCACTTTTTAAAAACTGAATGCACCCCAATGCAGCAGACCTAATTTTTTAATCTGTCAGCCAGAATTTGTCATTAACAAACTTCAAAAAACTGATTAAATACTTCAGTTTTTTTTCTCAAGCTTGTGCCTTGGCAATGGGCTGAAGAAAATGTGTATTTCCAGCAAGATTAATGAGCAATTATTGGTTGAGATTAAACTGCTATATAGATTTAATGGATTTCTGTTTTGACTGTAGAAGTACTCAGAATAAACTGATGAACGATTGCCACAAATGAAAACAACCTGATCAGAAGGGAGTTGTGGAGGCTGAGGGATAAAAAGAGAACAGATAAAAAGCTGGGGATGAATCTGATGTTCAGAAAGGTGTATGAAACACTGATACTACCAGGAAAGAGAGAGAGGCACCTGTTAATGACTGCACTCACCCTTCCTTTCAAGGTGACAGCCTTAACCTTCCCTTGCTACAGCAGTCATATCAGGTAAAAATTACATCTGTTTCAGGGAATTCTTTTGGACAATCATGACTGCTGGCTACTGGAGTTTCAGTTTAGGTTTTTAATCGGATAAGGATAGAGGCAGGTAAGGAAAGTTGTGGTTTTGGATTGCTGTGGTTTTAGGGTTTTTTCCTCTCAAAAGCACACAGCGCATCTGTTCCATAAGTTTTATTACAGACACAATGATTTTGTAGAACAGAAAGTTATGAAGTTTAGTCTCATATTACCATAGCAAATACTAAATGCCTCACATTCTACCTGTTGAATATTTGTGGCAAAAACCAAGAAACAATGTTATATACACCCAAGAGAAAGCAACTTGGACAATGATTAACAGACCAATTAATTAAGTCATTTAAACTTCTGCTAACATTCTCCAGTCAATAAGGCATTAATTCTAATAACAATGCTACATTTAAATAACATCCTTTTCACACTTTGTCTTCAACTCTGCAGCTCCGTATTTTTCTTCTTCTCTTCTCAATCACTCCCTTAATTCTTTCCTGGCTCTTTGCTCTCCTCACAGTAAATCCAGTTCCCTTAAGGGAAAAACAAATCCCAGCAACACTCAAGCACACAATTCCTTCCCTCTGTTGGCATGTTATCTCTCTGCCTGTGTCCTCAAACAAATGAAACAATATTTTGTGAAGAAATAACACCTACTGCCCTTTCTGCATACACTCTTGGAGACTATGTTGCTAGTTACTTATAGTGCAGTAAGCATGAACCACAGTAGTATTTTTTTTAAATCCAACTTGCCTTCAAGTTGCCTCTTTCCACTTCAAAATACGGCAGGAGGTTATTAGCACCCCAAAAACCTCAGTGCCCCAAAACCACACAACTATTTCAATTCAGCCTGGAAGCCAGACCCACCGTTTCCTGTGCAACACCAACAGGCTGCAGTGCCAGACCTTCACTGCCCAGCAAGGGCACACACCCCTGCCCATGCGTGAAGGGGCTGAGTTCCAGCTCTGCTTTGAGCACCGGGTGCTGGCTCCAGTGACCATCAGGGAGCAGCAGGGCTGAGATGCACTGGAGCAGGGAGAGTCATGCCTCCACCATGGGCAGGGCAGGGTCCTCCCCAAGCAGGGTGCTGTCCTACAGCACCTCTTTTATTCTTCAAATGTGACAGTATATGTAATAATTACAATATCTTTCACCCCACCTTTATGTGCCCAGTAAAACACAAGTAACTTTGACCTAGTGGATCATTATTTTTCTGTGCACAGGGTGCTCCATCATAATATTTTCTTCTCCCTCTTCAGAGATGCCCAGAGATTTTGGTCATTGCATCCTCCTGTGCTGTGATGCAAATTTATTGTCTCCTTTCTTTTCATGGCAACACAGTGTGCAAGAATTTCTGCTTGTGTCTTGGCCCATGCTGAGATGTCTGCCAGCCTTTACACCTTGCCCACAAGTGTTAAATTCAAAATCTGTTTCTAAGCTTTTTGGGTAGCTGCCCTCATGTGACATAAAAGCTATCAGTAAACCAAGCTGATACGCTGGGTAGAAAACATTGGTGGAAACTACCAAGTGAATGTTCAGTCTAAGAACTTATATTTATGAGATTACATTATCTCTATAAACTGGAAAATGAAAAGTTACATTGTGTTGACCCACACAAGAACTCAAACTCCCTACATTTAAAATATTTGCCGGGAGTGGGCACAGAAAGGTAGCAATACATTTCCCAGTACATCTTAGCTAAGTAAGGAATTTAACCCTTCTAATGAGAACCTTTTTCATGCTGCCTACCTTTATAAGAACGGCTAAAGTCTTCCCTAACTCATGGCTCCTGAAACCAACTTTGAAATGGCTGCCAACACCACGTCTCAGGGAAGACTGTCTCCTTCCCTTGGCCTCCAGAGTAAAAGGGGTGTCTTTGGGGTGTGTTCAAAAACCGGTGGATAGGGCCTAGTTACGGTAAATGAAGTTGCCTTTATGCTTTGCTAGTTACAGACAGAATTTCTCCCAGCTAGGATGTTATGGAGATTAAAACCAAGGGCATGACAGAGAACAGGGACTTTCTGCATGAATACAAGCAATTGTATCTGCCTAAAAGAATCTTGAGACCTATTCTGCAGGCATTTGTGTAAATTGCAATTGAAATTTCCTTCATCATGAGGAAAGTGATGCCTACTGCACATTTCTAAACTAAAAACACCAACTGCACAGGCACATGCTGGGTTTCTTCCACTTTACAAACTGGGTTGTGCTCCCTGTGACCTAGGGAGAGCAGTTCTGCTCACTCGCATGCAGGCATATCCCATACATGTCAGCTGGAGCCGTTTTGGAGAACAAAAGAACTGATTCTAATAGACCTGCATGGCTCAGACAGCATCCAATTTGGCCTTTACTTATTCTAACAACAAAATAATTGCAAATAAATGCAGAATCATGGAAGGAAGCTACACTTGCTCATGTTGAAAGGTCTGAAGCAGGTAAATGTTTATGCAACACTGGAATATGTTGCATATAGCTGCAACATAGCTGCCATATGCATCCCAGGAGTAAATATATGAGCTGAAAGTGTTGCACCCATTTAAATAAGCTTTTCCATACTTGAAATCTTTATGGAAATGGTACCTAGACATTAATCTGCTTAGAACTTACAGAATATTATATTACTTATAGCTGTAAGTAGTAGAGCCTTCTAGCAGGTAATATGTGACAACCACCATGTTCTTAGAGACTGCATTAATACAGCAAGATGTACCAAAATAATAATCAAAAACTTCTGTTTTTTAATGAAAAGGTTTTTCTCATATTAAATGAAACAAGTAGACTTATCAAGCATCTAGAATTTCAAGCAGATGTAAATAAGTGATAATCATAATTGATAATCATGTCCACCTTTCTGCTCCTTTGCTTTACTGAAGACAATGAGAAAATGAGATATGCTTCAGTAAAAAAAACAATTCTTTTGCCAGCTGTTTAGCACTATGTAGTGAAATAAAGTCAGTCTGGAGATTAATTCACACTACTTCATAAGCCTAAACCAAATTATTTAGACTGTGGGAAGGCAATTGAAAGCAGTGAGTAAGGAGAGCGTAGAGCCCAGTGAGGCGATTTCCCCTGCTCTCACAGCCTGGGGGGGATATTCACTTTTAGCACTGCAGCAGGAAATCATGGACAGGAGCCTGTGGCAGTGTGCTCATGGGCAGTGTTCCACTGAACAGGACAATGGCTTGGAAACACCATGTTAGCAGTCAGCTGTATTCCTTATACCAGCCACTCATTCACACAAACATAATGGTTTTGGGGTATATCACAAACTTTGAAACATTTTGGGACCTTGATAAGAAAGGCTGTGGAGCATCCTGGGGAGAAGCATGAATGAGTAAATCTCAGCCATTCAGAAGGGCAAGGCCTTCTCTGGGGTGTTTGTCTCTTGCTGACAGCCAGTACTCTTAATGAAGCAGGAGGCGGTGAGGAGGTAGAGGAAGTGTTCAGCACTGAGCACAAGGCTTGGTGCAGAAAGTGTTTGCTTGCCTGGTTTTTCTTGACTCTCTGCAACCTAACATTTTGAAGCTATTTTTCTTATTCTTGCCTTTTCCAGTTTCTTTTCTCCATCCCTCACAGCTTTTGCTGTTTTTATTGGAATGTCTCTCTAATTATTTTCCTCCATGCTAAAGTAAAGGCAGCTATACTTTTCCTTCCTTCAAATTTAAAATTGTATGAAGTTCACATGGAAAATAACCAAGTTACCATGCAGTATTTTTCCTTTTAATTAAGAGAACTACTTCACAAATCTAATAAATTCTATTTCACCTAAAATGGTGGGTAATTTTTTAATTCAGGATTTGCATAAAACAGAGAAACTGCAAGCCCCCTACTGAGTGTTTAATTAAGAAAAAATGGATACAGCCTAGAAGACATGAAAAATCCTCTGTGGCCCAGACATTTTGTCATCTGCTGCTCTATCACTGGAGATATAAGCATCAAGTACCTTCAGAATTCCTCCTATAATAAAGATGCTTTGATCTAGCTAAGTAAAATATCCAAGACAAAAAAAAATCATGGAAAGTACCATGTGCCAAATGTGTCATATTTTTCTCAATGTGAAGATATTTTTAATTTGATAAACCTAACCATGACCAATTTCTTAAAGTAGATGCTGGCTGTATCAAGCAAATAAAGATCACTAAGGAATTGTTTAAATGTTGACATTATTACATGGCCTTATAATAAGTTTGACTTGTAGACTTAGAGAAAATGTATGACTATTATTTATCAGATCAAAATACACAGACTCTTTTCTGGAAAAACACATTTTAGAAATGGGAACAAGTTCATAAATCCAGAGCAACCCTAAACATTAAGAATTAATACTTTGTTATTGAAGACTGAAAAAAGTCAGAGTCATCCTTATGGGCTTAAGAGAATATTGGAATATAAAAATATAAAATTATATGACGATAAAGGTAACAATAACAAGAATTGCATCTCAGCTTGGAGCATAATAAAAAAGGAATACATGGAATTTACATAAGAAATTTTAAAGTACAAACAATAACACTTCCTTTCCATTCCACCATGATTTTATATATTTATTACCAAATGTGTGAAAAACAGACAGAATGTAATACTTTATGTAACATTTCATCAATGAGAGAGAAGTTAGGACTAAATAGCTGTGTAGAAGTTAAGGAGTATTCACTTTTTGTTCTGTTATCCAAAGTAAATCCCTCCCCAAACACAAAATGCCCATGGTGGCTTGGTGTCACTATAGGCACTAGGAGGTACTAACATAATTTCACGGTCTCAGTTGATATCACTAGGGCTACTCACATGTATTTGTACAGTTCAAAAGTTAGATATCATAGCTAGGAAGAGTTACAAATCTCCTTGTTGTTATATCAAAACAATTAAAACTTTAATTCTTTCAGTGAGAAGGAATTTGGAATGAAATTACAAAATGCCAGTTAAGAAAAATAAAGGCAATACTATCCTTAAATAGCACACAATGTTTTCAACTTTTTAAACACTTTCAAAATAATTATAGCACAGTACATGTATTATTTTAAAAAATACTGAGATATAGTACCATAGTACTATGAGAATATGACACATGCCGTGTCAGGTTTTGTCTGTTAGGAAACAAAATGTTTAATTTTTAAAAGAAGTTTATGTGGCTTTAGCAGTGTAATAGCCTTATAGATTATATGTTTTGCATCTGCACTCAACCAAAATGGCACTGCCATGCACTGTATTTGAAACCTATTTTGTGGAAGGTTTTTGAACAACAAACCAGAAAATCTGTTGTTTGATAAAGGAATAAAGCTTTACTAGAGTATTAACCCCCCCCCCCATATGGTAGGTATTTGAGACTTGCTCTTCGAAAGGAGAGCAAAGAATTAAAACCCCCTTGTGTATGTATCTCTTGCATAGAAAATTTGCTGCCTGAAGTCCAATGATATGAAATAAATAGAAAGAAAGAAAAATTTATTTGTATGATGGAAACAGTATTCAAGCCAACATCAAAAGAAAAGTGTACTCTGAGGGAATAATTTCCTAAAAATTGAATCTTTCCTTTTTCTTTCTTTTCCTCTCACAAGCTGACTTCAACAGCCTTGAACTCTCACTCTCTCAAAAACAAACACTACCACAACTATTTCTTTGTATTTACAGGATTAGTGCTGCTATAAGAGATGAAGCGCACTACAGTTGATGAACAATGTCAAAAATTATTCTGCACAAGATACATTTAAATATTTGTACCAAATCTTTTTTTTTTTTTTTTTGAGGGTCTTTGAACCTCTGCTGTGCAATCTATACACACAAATCTGAGAAGGTGAACTCCAGAAGTGTGATAGCACATGGCCATTCACCTCATTTGCATAATGTTTTACAGAATCACAGACTCACAGAATCAACTATGTTGGAAAAAATCTTTGAGATCATCAAATCCTGCTTATGAACTAGCACCACCATGTCAACTAGACCATGGTACAGAGTGCCCCATCCAGTCTTTTCCTAAACACCTCCAGGGACAGTGACTCCACCACTTCCCTGGGCAGCCCTTTTCAGTATCAAAATCACCCTTTCTGTGACGAACTTCTTCCTACTTAAATATCCCCTGGCACAGCTCAAGACTGTCCTCTTATACTACTGCTAGTTGTCTGGGAGAAGAGACTGTCCTTCACCTGGCTACATCTTAATTTTAGAGACTTGTAAAGGATGGTAAGGTCTCCCCTGAGCCTCCTTTTCCCCAGGCTAAACAGCCCCAGCTCCCTCAGCCACTCCCCTACAGGACTTGTGCTCCAGACCCTTCACCAGCCTTGTCATTCTCTGGACACCTTCAATCATCTCAACATCCTTCCTAAGCTGGGGGGCCTAGAACTGGACACAGCACTCAAAGTGTGGCCTCACCAGTGCTGAGTACAGGCTGAGAGGCCTCAGGAAAAAAATGTAAACAATGGTTATCTGCTGCTGTGGAATGCAACAGGTGGATCTGTGATCGGTCCATATTGGTTGTTTCTAATTAATGGCCAATCACAGTCAGCTGGCTTGGACTCTCTGAGAGTAAGGAGCTTCTGTTATCATTTCATTCCTTTTCCATTCTTAGCTAGCCTTCTGATGAAATCCTTTCTTCTAATCTTTTAGTATAGTTTTAATATAATACATATCATAAAATAATAAATCAAGCCTTCTGAAACATGGAGTCAACATTCTCATCCCTTCCCTCATCCTGGGACCCCTGCAAACACCACCACACTTCTTGGCCACCTGGGCACACACTGGCTCATGTTCAGCTGACTCAACCAGCAATCCTAGGTCCTTCTTCACTGGGCAGTTTTCCAGCCAGTCTCCATCCAGCCTGTAGCACTGCAGGGGGTTGTTGTGGCCAAAGTGCTGGACCTGGCACTTGGTCTTGTTGATCCTCATATTGTTGGATTTGGCCTATAGATCCAGCCTGTCTTGGTCCTTCTGCAGAGTCCTCGTACCCTCCAGCAGATAGACACCCCCCCTACTTGGTGTCATCTGCAAATTTGCTAATGGTAGACTCCATGCCCTCATCCAGATCATCAATAAAAGTATTAAACAGGACTGGGCCCAGCCCAGATCCCTGGGGGACACTACTAGTGACTGGCCACCAGCTGGATGCTGCACCATCCACCACAACTCTCTGGGACTGGCAGTGCAGCCAGGAGTGACTGCCCATGCTGCAGCCTGCCAGCTTTCCCAGGAGTATGCTGTGGGAGACAATGGCAAAGGCATTGCTCTCCCTCTCCCACCAGATGTCTCAGCTGGTCATAAAGGGAGATCAGTTGGTCAGGCAGGACCTGCCCCTCCTAAATCCATGCTGGCTGGTGTGACTCCCCCAACCACCCTGTAGGTACCATGTGATGGCACTCAAGATGATAACTGTTCAAGTTATGAATGAAAGACTGAGATCATAGTGAAGACTAAGGAAACTGGAAAAATCTAAGTTCTGTGAATTCCATAAATAAAAAGCTTTTTCATGAGAATGATAAGTCCTATCCCAAATAAGGGCTTCTGGCCTTTATGAACTCACATAACAAGAAAGCCATTATTAACAATCTATTTTCAGGTTTACAGATAAATTTAGAAATTAAAATAGTTACTAGTTACCTTGCAACATTTTCTTTCTTTGTATCTCATACATTATTTTGCCTTAATAGTGTTGTTTTCTTCCCTACCTAAGACAGAATGGGAAAACATGTAATGTGGACTTTTAATCTCTACTAATCTCCAGAGTCCTGCTCTAGTGTCAGCCTGACTTCTCTGTACTTTAATGGATTGTTGTTTTACTCACAAAGGTGAATAACACTGGGACAGACTCTTTGTGCACCTTCTGCTGACTTTTTTGCTTCATTATTATATTTGCAGTTGAAGATGGAGAATAACACATTATTAATGTTGATGATGCATCCAATTGGCATTGCAAGCTTTATGACTGGGGATGCTGAGCCAATTTGGACAAAGAGATTGACAGCAGAAAGGTAGTGATGCATGTACTAATCACAGGAACCAAGGGCCACACTGCCTCAAAGGCTAATTTTGCTTCCCAACATGTCTCAGAACATTTCACTGCACAGGGTCACATAAAGATATAGTACAGCACTGGGACCATTCCTGATGTAATTCAGCACCTCTTTGTTTTCCCCCAGAAATGTTTTGCTTGTGTTTTAGGAAAACCAGGATGCAGCTGGGGGAAAGAGAAACCATCTGAGACAGTGTTTTAGCCCTCCATCTTCTTCAGCAGCATACACAGGAATAGAGAGCCTGGTGATGCTGCTGCTCAGTGCTGCGAGACATTACAATTTTCAGAACTGTCACCAGACCTGGAACAGGCTAGAAAGACAGAATTTAAAGCAAAGGCCATTTAAGCTAATATCTCCTGAATCCAGTTCCCGTTTTCTATATTCACTTTAGGTCAGAAGAAGGATTTCAATTATTTTCCATAAGAATTAATAAAACTATTGTAACACTGTAATAATAATCAGAAAGCCATTGAGTACTGCTTCTTCAGAAGCTCAAGTATACTAGATTCACAAGATTTTTTTCTGTATAGCCCCTCTAGCATTTACTCTTGGTGCCATCTATAGGTAGCCCTCACTGAAAAACATTAGTCCACTAAGACAGTGAAATGTGTTATGATCACTGATGCAACTTTTTTAATGCAGAAGCTGTTGGGGTCTCAGTAAGAACAATTAAAATTTCACTTGTTTTTAAATTACATCTAAGCATGATTAATCTAAACTCAAGACTCCAACTCATCTTCATTTCTTTGCATTTTTAGAAGTCACTCAGCCACTGAATGTCTGAAAATTGAAAGTTTCATGTGATATCAGCAGAAAGTTGAGACAGAAATCTCAGTCTAAAATAGCTATAATTTCTTCAGGCAGCATACAATGCAGATGTAGGATTTTGTGCAAACACTGTTAGGCTGATATAAAGACATAATTATTTTGGAGTTATACCTAGAACAGGAAAAGAAAACCTCTGAATATTCCCTTCCAAAAGTCTTACACGGAAAAAGTCATGTTCCTCTTACACAGCAAAATAAAAAGGGGAAAAATGCTTTATTAATAGGCCATGAAAAAAGGAATCTAGGAAAAAACTTTAATATATGCAATATTATTGCACTAATTTAAGATGTAGTATCTTTTTCTTGTCTTGAACACATGTACTGTCATGATGACTTAGGTCTTCTATGATGCAGGAGAGGATAAATCTATCCCTGTAGTCTAAATGCAAAACCTGTATTTTTCATAACCTAAAACAAAAAAATAATGGTTCATATTCATGTGGTTTGTAGCAGATTTCAATTTGGTTTATTAAATATAAAATATTTAAAGGTAAAACTAATAATTAAATCCATGGTACTTCCACATTTTTCAGTTCAGGATCATGCTTGGTTTTGGTCACTTAGTTGACCTAGAATACTTTATACAAACCACGAGCATCACCCAAACAATTCTTTTGAATTGTAAGCTTTAGGAATTGCCTAATTAAAATTATTACCAGGAAGAAATAATCTGAAAAGCTTAGCTATAAAAAGGATCTACATGAGAAAGCTTAGCTATAAAAAGGATCTACATGAGAAAGAAAACCTCTTTAGTTGACAGTTCAAGTAGGCTTAGGTGAAGAAAAGTAAAAGAAATTAATAAATAAGATGGAAAGCTTAAAAAATAAAGGAAATAAAATTTTGGAATAACTTTCCAGTAACTTTCTAATTGTACTGGATTATGCATCACTTCCTCTTTTTATACTCTGTCTTTCTAAAACAATTCAACAGATCAGCCACAGCTTTTGAAACAAATACTAGGATTGTTGGCTGAAATCTTATGGCCTACAAAATATATCATGGACTATCAGAATGTCCCCCTTTATCCATACAATGTATGAAATAAAAATCTGAATGGATGACAGCAGAGATATCAAATGAAGACATTGTTCATAACCATAAATACAAGTCTTTTTAACCTCATGCTACACCTTTAGAAGGTATATCAGCCTTAGAATGTGAATATACTCAATTGTTGCATTTGCTCTGAAAGGGATTGATTAAACAGCAGTTTTTTCATGTAAATGCATAATCAATTTATTTAAAATAGAAATAATTCAAGATGTGGTAGAAGTGGAAAGAGAAAACAAACCTAAAAAGAAGAAAAGGGAAAATAAAGGATTTTAATATTACCCAAAAAAATCTGAACTGATGTGTTCTTTTATATCATAGCCAACAATAAATAACTTCAGTATTTCATTGTTAGAGTTGTAATGTATTTGCAAAAAATAGGCAAAGGTATAAGACATGCTTTTTCTACATGTGATAGTGTCTGCAGCAAATTGATACATTTACACAGTGAACGACAAGCCTCTACCAACATTTACATGGCTTCAACAAGCTCTGTCAAGTACCCTGCTCTGACATCCTTTCCACCTACCATCTATTTCCTGTTTTATACTTACCCTGGAGTCCAGATCATTCAATTTAAAATGCTATCGGGAAAAAGGTTTGCCAGATTTTTTTTGACTGTTCAACTGCATGTTATAAACTGATTATTTGTTGCCCAGTGATGCAAACTGATTACCTGAGTTAAAACCCTTAATTAAATAGCCATTCATTAAACTCACAGTTAAACAGAACACATGATACTTTGTAATTAAAACAAATTGTTGAACACAATATCTTTTAATTCGATGGATTTATGACCTATTAACAGTATATGAAGCTTGAATACAAAAGAAGCCCTGTGACTGAAGTGAAAAAAGGCATACGCCATATGCTTCAAATGGGAAATAACTATATAGCAAGAAATAGTTATAATTTATTATAGCTTTTATTATTTTGTATCACATTTAAACTAGCTCACAGTTATCTCACTCACTGGGGCCACTTTTAGTGCCTGTACATATACTATGTGTTTTCCATGAGATGATCGCTGCTCTCTAAATAGAACATTTGACTGGTGCTGCCATCAACTATTATTAGAATATAACAATTCAGGTTTTCTTTAGCAGAAGATAAATAAGCACAAAATCATTCCAGTTCTACATTTAAGGATTTGAAGATGTTTCCCTGACCTGGTAAACCAGCGTCCTTCCAAGGCTTTTCCCAATACCACCGTTTGTTTTTTGAGCTCCAGCACAGCTTCCTTTCACCTCAATGACAAGACTCAGAGAGCTTTCTAGCTTCACCCTCGTCCCTGCAATTCTCCTTCCTGAACTATTCCTTTCCGTTATCCTTAGCCATCTGAGGCTAGTCAGGTCATCCTGCTCTTTCAGAGATGAAGCTATTTCTTTTTCATCCTCCCAGGACAGTACAAGGACCACTTGGACTAGACTAAATGAGAGCTGGAAAGGAGGTGGTTTTTATCACAGCAGGGCAAAAGGTAAGATAAAAGCAGCTTATGCAACTCCATACAACAGAGAGAAAACCACTACAAAATATCTGGCTACCTTTGCCATACATATAAAAAAACATGGCCTTTTTAAGGGAACAGTTATCTTCAAATCACAAGGCTTTTGCTGGTTTATTCTTCAGCAGCCCCTTCAGTGCCCTGTTGCACATACGTACATTTTCACCCTCTTATGGAATAGACCCAAATCAACACTGTGAATTCTGCCAATTTTCTCAGATGAAGCAGCAAAGAAAAAGAGGAGGAAGAAAGTATAACTCCTTCATTCTTCACACTCCAAGTCCTCATATAAGGAATAATGACCCAAGAAATTGAAGTATGTTTTAGGTGAATTTTTTATTAGACAGCCCAGGAAAAAAAGAAATTGAATAAAGTTTGCCCAGCATGATCTCTGTATAATATAGAATACTTGGGTTTTTTTATATTAAAAGTAGACAAATAATTTCCTGGTTGGAAGCTTCTGAATAATGGCACTTTCCTCTATTTCAAGTTCCTCTAATTTTTTTTTCTTCTGTCAATTAAAAATAACTTGATAAAAATAGCTTTATAAAGAACAACTTAATAAAATGCTTATAGCTTAATCCTTTAATGAGAATCACCACATAGTACCAATTTTATTCAAGTGCATTTAAAAATCTTACCTACTTGCTGCTAAAAACTGAATTATCTGAAAGTCAAGTCAATGTCAAATTAAATCTTGCTTTTATCCTGCAAAAGAAGGCTCATGAAGATCCAAAGAGCTGCAAGATTAAGACAGCATAACTAATACCTGAAAGCTAAGATAACTCACTTGGTTTTACTTTCAGAGTACAGTGCTCTGTGTACAGCATGGAATTGGTTTTGCACCTTGTCCTAAAATTGCAAGTTTTTATCAGCATGGCTGCCTGTGCTGGGGTAAAAGCCATGATCATGAAGTACAGATCTTGGTTAAGTGGTAACCCCTACTTGTAACATGGAAATGGTTTTCCTCACTTGCATAAAAATGAAGGCAAATCTCAGACAAATAGTTGTAAAGAAAGGGTTATAATCAAGAACACGGCATTACAAAGAAATATTAATAGAACAGACTATTCACAATCTCTCTTGACTACTGATAACTGCTATTAAGTTGCAGGCATAGTGCAACTCTGAACTTCATCAGTCATCATGAAGCCTACCCTTTTCTCACCTTTAGCTGCAACCATCAGCTGAAAGGTCTTGCTATGTGCCCTTTATTTACAAAATTCCAAAGCAACCTTCCAATGCTACTGGACTACTTATCAAGAAGATACAGATCTGCAGTGATGAGACATTTGTCTGCCTAGGCATCAGAGTCAATGTGAAGTGAAAAGTTCTGCACTCATTTTAGGAGTCTATATAATACATGTTTCTAAGTTACAATCTTTATTTCCACACAAGAAGTAGTTCTCAGAATAAGCCAATTCTGTTGGTAATGGCACATATTACTTAATACTCCTGAAATTGTGGCCCGTGCTAAAAAAAAACAGTCCAAATGGTTCTCAAATGAATTTGTTGTTGTGTTAGTGCTGTATTAAAAAATGGTACACACAGTATTAGCAAAATCAAACCTACCCTGAACCCCTGTTCCTTCACTGTGCCACTGTACCACTTTTATCACCCTATGCTTTTTGCTGTCTACCATTATCTCTCTCCCTCTCAGTGTTTGCCTCCATTCCACTGCCTTTCCCACTCAAATAAAACATAATCACAGAATTTCCACAACATTTCTTCTATCACTCTTGTTTGGTGTACCCCTCATGCTACGAATGCGGTGTGTGTCCACTGAACTGCTCAGGATAAGATGGAAACTCTATAATTTTCTGTTTGCTCAGTACCTAGAATGACTATGTTCAGCCTTGATTGCTTAGTCAGTGTAACTAGGAAGTCAGGGATTATGATTTATGTGGAGCTAAATGATTACTGTTACAGTAATATCTGATATCTAACCCTTTTTAATCTTTTTCTCCTTATGTACACCATTAAGTAGGGAAATGTGGAGAACTGGGGAACAAAGAAATTCAGTGTCATAAAAGCATTAAAACAAGAAAAAAAAAAGTAAGCATCTGGTACCTATTGCCCTGTCAATTGTGTCTCACCACCACAACCCATGAGAATCGTTACCTCCTCTCAGGATGAAATTCAACCTCTGTATCACCAATATCCTTTTAAGTGCTCCCATTGGTCTTGCTGTTGATGCCATAGCATCTAAAACTCTAAATACAGGATAGTGTATCAGTAACCACTCCGCCTCCAGCTATTCCAATAACTGTCACAATGAATATGAGGAGCAGCTGAATTGACCTACATCACTACTCACTCACACAGTTACTTTATTTTCACAGCATTGGGACAAAGGGTTTGTTTGCTGTATTTTAAATCTTTGTTTTGTCAAATAACAATCTTTGCATTGTATTTTTGCTTATAAATGCATGCAAAAAAAAAGTCAAAGGCCTTTGTTATCTACAAATATTTAAAAAAAATTTCAGTGCATTCAATTTCCAGTCTTTTCAGAGTCTGAAATATGAGTTGCTATTCACATCTGAAATCTCTCATTGGTTGTAAGTAAGTGAAAAATCGATAATGTTATAGTGTATTAATATAGTATTAATTAGGGAAACAGAAATCAAGCAAAAGTAATGACATAAACTTGCCAACATAAAGGGATGGGAAGAGTTTTTTCACAATATAAAGGAAAAAATGCATAAAGCATGAAAAAATAAAGCATAAACATTAATGAGAACACTTTTAATTTAATGAGAACACTTATCAGTTTTCTTCTGGACATCTGATTCTGAGAGAGATACAAGGCCAAAAGTCCAAGAGTATAGACTAGAGCAGGACGTCTTGGTAAGGTAAAAAATGAAATAGCATTCCAATATCGTAACTATTAAGAAAAAATTGTCCAATGTATTTTTAAAAATTAAGGGATCTTGCTTTCCGGACTCTGACCTTTCAGGACACAATATAGACTAGAAACATGACAGCAATACAGATTGTGAGAGACTTCTTTCAAAGATGATAAACTGGATTTGGGATTAAATGTCAGTTACATCCTACCCAAGTCACAATTAAGTGCATTTATATGACTAACACATGTACACTGGCAGAATTTTTTTTTCAGGGTCCAAAAAATGGGTCTGTAATGGGAACTGATTATTTTGCTACTTAAAAAGGAATGACACCATTTATACCACTAGATGAACTTGCAAGGGAAAGCAGATGAGAGACAGAAGACAATTGCTTAAAAACTACCCTCCCACCTACACATATAGATTCTCACAAAATGCTTTCTTGGCACATCAAAAGATAAAGTTTTTGAAAGCTCCTAAATAAAGTAACACAAATAGAACTTTTTTTGGTTCTCTGCTTTGCCCCCATTCACCACCAGAGAAAGCAAAGTGTTAAGGGTGCACTGCTGAACCCTACTCAACCGTCCTTTGCCAAAAATAATTGTTTTTGTGGAGTAAGCAAAATGTGTAAATTTGGGTTCTAGAAGAGCTGAGCATCTTGCCTGCTTGCCAGTGGGTCAGAAAGGGGTGAAAAACTTGTCTTGGCCAGGCAGACCTGCATTTTGACAGTCTGCTGACCATAACCTAAGCTTGTTATATTGCTCAGGGATTTCTTACATAACACAGTCTAAAACATTAGTAATTGTCAAGAAATAGCTGGAGTCAATTTAGCAAGCAATTTAAATAACAGATTTTTTAAAATGATCCCAATAAAATTTATTTATCAGTTTAGTGTGATTCTCATCTATAGCAAAGCACACAGAACTGCAAGGGGGATGTTGATAGAAAAAGTGTAAAGACACCCTAGGAGTCAGTAACTGTCCAAGCCAGCACATTCTGCCATGGCTGCAGAGGATGACAACAGCAATTAAAGGGATCACTCTGTGCACTCTATTAGATAATTATCCAGATAAGGTCAAGGCTCACATTCTCCTCAAGTGCTCTGATAATGGTTTATTACAGCAGCCCATTTCAAGTCACATTAGGCTGACAGCTGGTGTATGGAATACATTTCAGCACAGCTGCAACAAAACAGTCTGGAGATTAATGGGGGGGGGGACTGGCAGTCAGAAGGACAGGCTTCTTCTCTCCCCACTTCCTCCCCAAGGGCTAAGAGAGTGGCACATAAGGCTGCACTTTCTGTGCAGTCCCAACAGGATACTCACCCCCAGAGCGTGCTACTTCCTTAGTCACATGAGACCTGGCCATTGAACAGGCAGCTTCTGCATGCAAGGGTTTCTGCTCATGGGCTTTGAAGACAAAATGTCTCTTGTGGTGTTAAGAGCTCACCCCTGGGATTCTTGTTATTTGCACAAGCCCTGCAGAGATACCATAGCCAAGCCTTGCAGTAAGGGCTATTTAGTTGTTTTAATGAAATCCTCTTTTCATCTATACTTTATTTTTAAACCTGAGTTTTCAAAATAATATTGTAATGACTAAAAAACACTTTAACACTGCTGTTAAAGATTTAATTTTAAAATTACCAATGCATATATGCCCTTGTAAAGCTCTAGCTAAAATAAAGAACTTAACAAAAAATATAATTTTTTTTCTTCTACTGATGTTAATGAACTTTAAATTATGCCTATTAGTGCCTCTCTTTGACTTTCAAACACCTGCTGTAGCTGCAGACTCTATTCATTTGATATTAAGCTCTGCTTACAAGAATTTATTTATGGATGAACTCTTCAGAGAAGGCATATTATGATTTCCCTATATAATGAAAGCCCTTCTTAAATTTTTTAGTATTCTGAGAAGACAAGATAACCAAAGTTAGCTTCGTAATTCCATACTTGAAGCAGCTGTTTAAGTGACCTTGTTTAAAAAAAAGAGCAAAAACCCAAAAACTTTGCACATTTCCTCTTTACTGAGAGACACTGAGTGCTCAGAACTGAAAATAAAGCTACATTTTCAGCTTCTTCACTTTGATTTAATTCATCATGCCACAGTTCAGAAAATATGGTCAGAAGGATTTTAAATCAAACTTTCAAATGCAAGCTGCAGAGGTTTTTCACCTCCCAGGATTTTGCTTCCTAGATTAGAAAAGGAACTTGGCTCTCTGACATAAATGAGATTGCTCAGATAAAAACCAAATAGATTGTACTCTCTTGTGTCTTAGATTTAACATTGTCCTATTAACTCCTCTTTGAAACTCTCTGCAAATGCCAACTAATTAATCCTTACAACACAGTGGGAAGAAAATGCTGCATTTTACAACTGGGAGAAGAGAAGCAAGAACCACACCTGCCAAAAGAAGCATGTAACAGCAGGTAGGAAAGCTCAAAAGTTCTGTCCTCAATCGCCATTACTAGATCTGGGCATCCTGCTGTACTGTGCACACTGACCCCATAGGCTGTCTGCCTCAATCATTTATCAAGAGCACAAAGTAAGTGGTGGTCGGTGCACATGCATCAACAGTCTTGCTGTTACTGCATAATCTTTTGATTACACCACTCTGTCAAGTGACTAAAATAGCTGTCTTGAGACAGCATGCTATCTTGCAGCACACCTTTTGAGGTCTCATAGTAATTCCCTTTGTAACAAGAAAATTACTCTCTCCCTCCAGTGATGGGATACTACCAGAACAGGTGGGCCAATGAAAGGGCTGGCTTCAAAGAATTTCATCAGTCAGCCCTTTTCTCCTGTTGGGATTTCATGACAGATCATGACTGTTTGTTAGTTCACAGTAGCTTTAGGCTTTTGCTCATGTGCCTACAATGCCAGCTGCCTAAATTGTGCTGATTGTAAAAAAAGGAGTAAATATTATTCCAGCACAAGAAGTTAAGCTGCCTGGATCCAGTGGCTCTAACCACGTACAGCAGGCATCTCCACTGGATGGCAGAGTGCTTGAGATTGGCAGGAGCCTCTGGAGCTCATCTGTCTAACCCGCCTGCTCGAGCTGGGACACATAAATAAATCAGATTGTTCAGGACTGTGTCCAGGTGGCTTTTGAATACCTCCAAAGAGGGACACTCTGCAGCCCCTCTGGGCACTCTGTACCAGTGCTTAGCCACCCTCACAGTGAAAAATTGTTTCCTGATGTTAACAGGGAGCCCACACAATGTTTCAGTTTGTGCCCATGGTCTCTGATCCTGCCGCTGACCATCAATGAAAAGAGCCCAGCTCCCTCCTTGTTGCATCCTCCCTTTAGGTATTTACAGGCACAGATGAGAGTCCCTCTGAGCTCCATCCTCCACCATGTAATACTTCAGCAAGCAGCAGTAAACAAAAGTAGAGGTTTCAAGTGTACACATTCAGAGTGAATGCAACATGAACAGAAGTTGATGCATGCATATACATCAAGCAGTAACATTTTTTCTTGAAGCTTAGAAAACCTCTACCATAGCAGATTTTGACTTAAAAAAAAAATTGGTTTCTTCCCTTAAATTTATGACTGTTAAGCAATTATTCACTATCTAATTAATTAGTTTTATTTTGGATTTGAAAGCAAGAGTACAAAGCTAAGTCCTTCCTGTGTTAAGCAATACATCCAGCAGCCATGCCCTTGAGGCACCATTTTGAAGATCCAATTGCATCCAAATTTTAATGCTGTTAATAAAACCTTCTGAAAATATTTAGCCAATTTTTGTCTTTAAAATGTAATACTTAGTCCTTACAACAGTAGAAGGGGTGAAAGCCAGTGTTTAAAATAATTCAAACCAAAAACTTAAAACACCTTTTAGACCAAAATGCTTTGTATTTTTAGGGTCTCTCTCCTCACTCTGTGAGCATGTACAGCTCAACAGATTCTCATCACAGGCATTCTCCTTAAAAAGCACACCTTCCTACCCACCAATTATGCACAAGATGAAATGCTTCTAAGCATAGCTGCTCCCTTTTGCAACTAAGACCTTTTAAAAAAATGGTGTACAGCAAGCCAGCTTTCCTTTTAGACTTCTTAGATCTTACTTTACATCTCACTCTGATATCTTACTCTCTTTCTACAAAGATTTCCTACAAACATGCTACTATTTAGTTTCCTTCCACTTCTTCAGAGAAAAATAGTAAAAAATAGTATTTTTTTCCCCATACTAAATTATCTTAAGTGAATAGACCTTTATCCTTATAGGAATTAAGCACATTACAAAGTGTTGGAGATGATCCAGATTTTGATCTGTGAAGTGTTTGCAGTAATGATCCACTGTATATATATAAAAAAAAACTTAGTGAGAAACAAAAGCTAAGCTGCATTGTACAGTGAAGATAGGGTTGAAAATCCTGTTGAAAACTTCTAGCATTTCACTGTAAAGTAAAAATTAGGGGGAAATATATGATCCAGCATATTTAACATAGCATTATTATTTTTCTCTATCATAAAATTTGCTCCAAATCTTTTGCCAAAGCTAAAGTCAACAGGACAGAGTTCCATAACGGTATCTGCTGAACTTGTCCAAAGGAAGGAAGGAAGGCAGGAAGGAAGGAAGGAAGGAAGGAAGGAAGGAAGGAAGGAAGGAAGGAAGGAAGGAAGGAAGGAAGGAAGGAAGGAAGGAAGGAAGGAAGGAAGGAAGGAACGAACGAAGGAACGAAGGAAGGAACTGATTTAGGCTAGGACAAGAGTGAAGCTTAGTTTACTTGCTTTTTTCTGGACAAAATATAGCTTGAAGACATAGTTGCTAGGAAATGGAAGGATGGAAGGATAATGCACTTTCTCTAATTTTTCTCCTGGTAAGGACCAATTCTTTATTTGTTTGTCTTCTAGACAGAATTTCAGACATTCAGTGCTATGTGAACAGAAGCTGAGACTAAAATTGTTTATAATTATTAACAGAACAACCTATTCATACTGAAATAAATCATCTAACTTTACAGAAAACATTATGTTTAAAACCTCTGCTGATTATCATATCCCTGTATTATGTGGTCATGCTACCAACATTAAGGTTTACATTTTTATTCTTATTTCTTATTCCTTAGATGAAATACTTGCTACTGAAGCATATACTAACCTACCTTTGTTTTTTGAGAGTCTTACATAAAAGAAATTCCCTTTTTACATCACTATAAAGGCTAATGTGCATCTTACTTCCCAACAGTGGGATATTGCAGGATAAGTAATAACATGTTATAAAGCTAAACTCTAAGACTGATTTTTAGACAGGAGTGTAGAGAGAAGTCCAACATAACAACAAACAAGCAAACAAACACAAAAAACCTCTAAATACTGAAACTCACTATTCTCTCATCTATTTTGCTAAGGTGGAAACCACACCAGATGATATGGGACCTAGACAAATGCATCAGCAACAGTAGGAAAGACTGCTCTTATTCAAGTTCTCATTCTACTTTGGAAAGGAATGAAATTCATTGAAGTGAATTAAATTTTTGACAAGAAAATTAGCTTTGGAAGTATTATGGATTATTTTTGTCATATTTAACATGTATAAAGGAAAAATGTTGCATCCCAGTTGATGACCCTAGTTAAAATATTCTAACAAATAACTTTTCATCTATACTGATTACAGTTCAAACATGCTGTAAGGGTTAACACTATTAGCAGTACCTATGGCATTTCCTCACTGTAAATGCACAAAATAGAGAATATTGGTTGAAGTCGTAGTAATTACAAATTTGAATGAACTGCTAAAGTGGATTTCTTGCATAGATCATTGAAATGTTAAAGCAATTAGAAAAACTTTTTTCAGCAGATTAATTCAGGAAAAATTCCAAACAACAGTAAAGTAGCTCTTGGAAAAAATTACTAATACAGTGAATGGAGTTCATAATCAACAAAGATGCTAACTTAAAATGAAGCACAGTTTCCTCCTGAATAGATGGTATGTCTTGTCACCTGTTTTGGTTGGATCAGTTTTGCTCAGCCTGGTTTTTGGTAGCAGGGAGGGCACAGAGGTGACTTCAGTAAGAAGCTGCTAGAAACTTCCACCACGTCTGGCAGAGCCAATCCCTGATGGCTCTGAAGATGGACATGCTGCTGGCCAAGGCTGGGCCAATTAGAGATGGTGGTATAACCTCTGTGATACCATATTTAGAAAAAAATAAAAACAAAAGCACACACAGTTTTTTCCTAGCCAGAGAGGAGGAGGAGGTGAGAACATGTGAGAGAAACAACATGGAGACACCAAGGTCATTCAAGAAGGAGGGTCAGGAGGTGCTGAGGTTCCTCTGCAGGCCATGGTGAAGACCATGGTGAAGCAGCTGTGCCCCTGCAGCCCATGGGGATCCACAGGGGATGTAGAGATCCACCTGCGGCCCCTGGGGGAGGTGCCCATGCTGGAGTGGGTGGATGCCTGGAGGAGGCTGTGATCCAGTGGGAGACCCGGTGGAGGGAGGGGTCCCTGCTTCCAGGCTGGAGCAGCCTGGCCTTGGAGGACTGCACACTGTGGAAACAGTCACAGCAGTTTTGAGAGGACTCTGTGCCCATGGAAGGGACTCATGTTGCAGCAGTTTTGAGAGGACTGCTGCTTGTGAGATTGGAATCATGTAGGAGAAGTTCACTGAGAGCTGTCGCCCATGGGAGGGACCCCACAGTCTCACAGGGGAAGGACTCCTCTCCCTGAGATGTGAAAGAAAACCTCAGGTGATGAACTGACCAAAACTCCCATGCCCTCTCTCCCTGAACTGTCAGTGGCAAGAAGGGAGGGGTTGGGGGTGAAAAAAGGTATTTTAAGGGCTTATTTTACTTGTCATTATCCTGCGCTGATTTCGTTGGTAATAAATCCACTTTGTACCTTTAAGTTGAGCCTGTTTTGCCCTTGAAATATTTTCCTCCCAATCCTTATCTCAACTCATGAACCCTTTGTTAATTTTTTTTCTCTCCACTGCCCAGCTGTGGCAGTGGAGAGTGTGTGAGCAACTTTCCTGGGTGCCTGGCCAGTGTCAAACCACAACATCACCCTAACCAACATATGCGCCGGTCACTTGAAATCGTATTTTGAGGAAAGAAAACAAACTACTATAGGAATGGCATCTCACACATCACATTTCTGCTGGAACTGCTTTGATTTAGAGAAACTGTAGCTACTCATCACTGAAATGTAGCATCCACACAATAAAGGACACATAGAAGTAAGAGGAAGGAAGAAAGAGGACACATTGTTTTAGTCATGGCAGTATCATGATAGCTATAAGGAAACTACTTCACTAACTAATTCCAAATGCTCATCAAAGTAAATGCTCAGGAAAACTTCAAAAACAAGATTTTGGGGCTATTTGGTAGGCTAAAGCAAGGAGAAGAGATACATGACATTAATTCTCTGAGAAAAACTAGAATTTTTTGGAGCCATTTGTTGGTACATTTAAAATCTATTTTGTTACAGATCACAGATTGCCATACTGTTTAAAATCTGTAGTGGTATTTTTTTGTTACCATCTAAATACATCCTGGATGCTGCCTTTCAGAATATTGCAGAGAGTTTTGAATCTCTCCACGTATCTAAAAAAGGGCAGCCCAAAGTGCCAAAGCAAAAATGCCACACCTGAAAGGCAGGTTGCAGTATCTGATTCAGTACAACTGGGAGGACTAGGGGATATTGAACAGGCTGCAAGTTTATCACTTTCCAGTTGAGAGGGGTTCTGAAAGGCAGACCCAGATTGCACTGGGAATCTGTATCAGAAAGCAGGGCAACTCCAACTGGGGGAGAGAAATTATCCATCTGGCTCCATGCATATCAGAAGGCTAACTAATTACTTTATTATACTATGTTATTCTGTACTATATTACACTACATCTAAACTGAATCTCACAAGCACCCAACTCAACTCAATTGCCCAGAATCTCATGACTGTCAGCCGACAGTCCCGACACACACACACGCTTGGCCCTGATAGGCCAAGGAAACAAAACACCATCACTTTGGGTAAACAATCTCCATATTGCAGTCTACTTTTGCACAAACACAGGCACAGCAAATGAGATAAGAATTGTTTTGATCATTCTCTTCTCTGCTTCTCTCAGGTTCAGAGAATGTGAATCCCACAATCTGCTCTCGTGCCAACCCTTCTATATATCTCATGGGTGCCACCATCCATGTCCATGGCTGCTGCAGCTGGTCATGCTACAGCACAGGAGTTACACTCAAGATTTTGCTAGTCTATTTAGTGGTTTAAAAGTCTAAAGAGGCCAAGGCAGGAGAGCCACAGGCATGTGGCCACCAGACAGCTGCTGCCCCTGCTAAACCTAGCTCTCACCAAGGTAAGGCGAGACGTGTCCTGAGACACTATCAGGTCTGCACCAAGCCTGTGACCTCCTACTGTCAAAGCCAAACTTGTATTTACTGGATTTCAGAGTGGGAGGGATGAAGGAGAAATCAGCACCAGTTCCTGTAACATCTGCTTTTGGTCTATTTAGCCAAAACAAGACTTGAAATCTTGTGCAAAACAGAAAAAACATTAGTCTGATTAGTGGTTTTAATTTGAAGAGAATGCCTGGGAAAAAAAGTCTGCTCCCACAGCACCTTGGCTGTTGAGCCAAGTTCTTAATAGGGGAAAGGACTACAACAGCTGACTACAACCTCTGAAGGGGAATATTATTCTGGAGGAGACACTTGAAGGACTTCCTAGGAAGACTGCCTAATGGGACATGGAACAATTCAGAACTGAGTGCAAGTACCAGGGCAGGCACTGGGTTGGGGTTTTTCCTGGCCAGAGGCATATGACTACAAGGCTCATTTCTTCATGGACAGCTCTTCAATGGCATCACTGTCAACATTCCTTCTCACTGGAGTGAGCAACACCTGCTTAGATGGAGACTGTAGCTGCTCCAGGGGAGGCTTCAGCATGTAGAAGCCACCTAGGCCCTGGCAGATGACAAGAATCACAAAGAACATACTCTATCATGCCAGACTGCACAAAGGCTGGCCAACAGTGACAGAAACTGGGCACACATTCTGCATTTTTGGGATCTGTATGGGTCAGTAAGTTTCAGTTAAGAACAAATTGTTAGGGTTTTTGGGGGTTTTTTTTGGTTTTGTTTTGGTTTCTTTTGCTTTATTTTTTTTTAAACTCAATTTCTCTGGTATGATTTGGCCAAGCGAATTTTGGCAAGGCATTCCGGTTATCCAAATACAATATATAACAATACGGAGAAAAGAAAAAATAATTTGGAAACTCTGGAAAATTTGCCTTCTTTCTTTTGTCATATACAAAAATACAAGGGGTTAAATCTTGCCATTTCATTTTTCTCTTTCCTCTATCTAGGAGAAAACCAGAAATAAAAATGCCATAGAGTTGGAAGAATAAGTGCTTTGGATGCTCTTCTCTGCAATAGGAAAACCTTCATTAATAATTAAATCAAGAGATGAATCAATGAAAGAACAGTAGAAATAACCTGATTAATAGAGTATTGAAGTCTGACAGATTTTGAAAAACCAAGAACAGGATACACATAAAATACCACTTCACCTAGAATGTAACCTATTTTGGTTTTACTTAGTTTCATTCCCAGTATCAAATATGAGTACCATTTTTTTGGAACGAAATGTCTGCAATGAGATTATCCAAAAAAAGTCCTGCTGATTTCATGAAACTTTAATTGGAACAGTATTTGCAAAGGCTTATCATATTTTAAAAGACTATTTTACTGATCCATTTATGCAGAAATTAGAAAGTTCATCCTGAATTGTTGTAATAACTATTACTTACCTCTGAATCAAAACCAGGAATAAAGAGCAAGAAATATGGAAATAACTGTAGCTTAATCCATCCCTTTGAAATGGTGAATGAAAAGGTTGAGGTTTTTTAATGAACTGTTATGCCAGGATAAGATGGCACCTGTATGTTCAGCTTTCTGAATGGGTGGAAGGATTATTCATGTTTATTTAAGAAAAGACTCTGTCATCTTCATTTATCAAGGTAATTGCTTTTCTAGGCAAGTAGTCCAACTCTCTCAGCTAGGGCTTTCATGTGGAATAAAGTATAAGACACTGTGAATAAAGATGGTAGGAATTGGCACAAAGTCAGCATTTTTATTTCCTTTTGTGAGGAGGCAGTTCATTTACCATATAAATTATCAATCACTTTTTTAATATGCTTAGAAATCCATCAGTTATTTTTTTCTTTAAAAATCAATTGCAGCTGAACAGTAATGACTGCAATAAAACTAATTTTAAGTGGGAAAGAACTTCATTGACACTTTTGAGTAAAATCTCCACAAAAACACAGTTTTACTGCAGAATACATGTTCTGTGAAACCTAATGATCTTCTAGCATAATAAGAAGCAAACTTAATATTCATAAATTTGGAATCAATTTTCAGCACAGAATTCTTTCTCATTCTTCTAACTGAAGTTTTTCAAAGATATAATCTAATGATAAACACATTCCATAATCTAAATTCATTAGAGGTTTTCATTAATATTCATTCATTACATTTGAAGCACTCAGGTAGAGAACTGCAAGGACACTCAATTAGCAAGTGATCAGAAAGCAAAGAAGTTTCACTTGTGCCACATTTCAAACAGACCAGATATTCTTAAAATGCATAAAATATATTAGCTCAAATTAACCCCTATCAGACACTCAGGAACTGGCATCCCCAGGCTTATAAAGATGTGGGAGGCTGCTGGAGTGAGGACTTCCAACTGAAGTCCAAGATATAGACTGCAACTTACAGGGCAACCAAAAAGGCATAATCACAAATAATTACTGTACTTTGAGCATTATCTTCAAAGCTGAGAGGGAAAAGTAGGAATCTTATTTCTGTTTCAGCACTTGCAAAGTATTTTTCACTCAAGTATCTACTTCATTCTCCTTTAGAAAAGATGGTTGGTATTCACTACTTCTAATATACAATAAATGCATAAAAATTCTGTTTAAAAGACTTATCATTCAGTGTTAGGTTGCACCTTGGGGTATTGAAACTCTTAAGTCACTTCACCAAATATTAGGTGAGAGAGTATTATTTTTGCCATTCTCTTGCTAGGTAACAAGGTCTAAACAACTCAGGAAATGCCTAATCCTAGCCTGGTTTATGAGCTTTCCAAATTACATATTAGCTTGTGTGTTATTTCACACATGCACGTGTATGTTACACATATACAAAAATGAGTTCAAGATGTCAGTTGTCACAGCTAAGTATTGCAATTTCTCAAAATCTGAAGTAAGAATCCCAATAGATGGATTTATTCCCCCTTGCTGTGGTCAGTTTACTCAGCCAGTGCATCTGAACAGCCCCACAAAAACTGAGAAAGACAACAGACTGTACAGATGCATTATCTTTCTTGAAATTACTTTCTCAGACCAGCAACACTTTGATCACTTCTCACACAAGTAAAGTTATCAGTTACCCTTGCTATGAGATGGCAAGAGGTACAGTATATAATTACTAGAGTAAAAACACAAGTTGCTAGGCAGGAAGCCACTTTCCATGAGCCTCTGCTCCTAGGGAAACAAAGGTAAATAAATGCTGGTTTCTTTTGGGCTTTGGTTTGTATTGCTGAGCCTCATAGCTGAACTGCAGAGAGGGAAGAATTTAAGTTGCTTTTGTGATGTTTTGTTCAGATCAGAGAAACTTTCAAGCATGCAGTCTGCCTCTATACCTTTAGTCTTCATTGCAGGAAAGAATTTGAGCACATAGTTAGTTTCAATTTGCTTTATTGGGATTTAAGGGTATGTTAAACTTCTTCTAATTGTGTTCTGACTTGGAAGTTCAACAATTAACACACCAAGAATATTTTCTGTTGCCATTACTGGGAACCCTATGAGTTTTAGAAAATGGAGGGGCCTGTTACGAGGTGAGAAACTGCTTCTCAACACACTGGAAGAGCATGTTAAATTTTTAATTCCATCACTTTAGAGGTTTATCATATGTACCAAGAAAGCAACAAACATGGCACTAGTTCCACAGGCTTTTGAAATACCTTTTGTGATACAATTACTTTTTAAATCAAATTAGAAAATATGTTGTTGAAAACACTATTCACTAATTTTATCCCCCTCCAAGTTAATTACTGCTATGCTCCTGCAATTTATGTGATCTTGTGTAAGAGAGAAATCACTAGATTTGTTTTGAAAAATATGTATTTTATAATTACAAGCATCAACTGAGATAATTCCAACTAAAAGGGATTTGGGAAAGACTAATTACACAAAGATATGCAGTGACTTTACATCTTACAGCATTTTCCCACCAGGAAGATGAGCCTTCACAACCTTTGCTGAAGCCTTTTTTATGGAAACAAAAAGAAAAATAGAGATTTTTTTTTTTAATTTAAAGAAATCAAAATATAACCACAAAGGAATACTATTTCAGGTAAGGACTAGTGAAATCTATGGCTCAAGGCCAACTAACAGTATGAAACTCAAAATCACTATTATATAACACTAAAAGTGTTTAAGAAAGGCATTCAGGGAGGAAATTTCCTGTTCCATTTTCACAAGATGCTCCAATTAAACTAATTCCCCACGAATACAAATTCATAACATTTGAAATTATTTCTTACTGCCCAGAAAAAAAAAAAAGTCTTTGTGACTGACATGTAACTGATGTCTTACTGAAGTAGTCAGGCTGTTCATTAACCTGACACCTGTCACAGGAATGCTACATTACAGTCTGAGACTGCTAAATGTTAAGACCTTTTGCTGTGGTTCCTCATGTAAGATTACCCAGTATTGCAGGGGATGGTCCAAAGCAGCCCGGTCTTTGCTCCTCGCTCCTGTAACAGGTGTGACTTGTTTATAATAACATTAACTTCTTTTTAGATATTATTGAAACCTCCACTTGTAACGCCTGCAAGGTGTAAACTTAGAATCCAGATTTTCAGGGATAGGATATAAGGCTCAGATTCAAAAAGCACTTAAGTAAATATTTAACATGTGTTGTGAGCTCCAAAGCATTCCTGCAATTGTTAATGGGCTCTGGAGCAGATTTCAAAAACATCTTCTTTACTAAAAAAAAAACCCACCATGTGGACATTAGCTAGCAGAAAATAGAGTGCCCCTGTGGAGTGAGAACTGCTCTTATATTAAGCTCAGCAGGAAAACTCTCAAGTTCCCTGGATTGCTGGTACATTTCTCACTTTTTGCCAATAAACTCCCATACATTTGAAAAACCAGATAAAAATAGATCAACATTTCTAAAATAAAACACGCTAAACTGATTCCCATCACAAAAGCCCTATGACAAGGCAAGCAGTTAGGTGAACTTTGACAAATTCTTGAAATATTGGCCTTGTTTTCAAGAACCACTCTGTGCACGGAAAATTACTGCAACGAGCTATTTCTTCCTGACTATTGACAAAAATCACTGGTTTCAGCATCTTGATATTCGGCAGCTGCCCAAGTTTTCTGTGTAACTAAAAATCAGTTATTTAAGTATCTACACTGAGGCTGAAGTAAACAGAAAACTTTCCTTATTTAAATGCTGGCAGTGTTCTTGCACAACACATTTCCAAAAAAGAATAGAAGTTTTGGAAAGAAAGTTGTATGGATATAATTTTATTGAACATCCTGAATGCTCAGATAACAATGGGTTGCAATGACATGGAACTAAATAGGGCTTATCTGTTGGGAAGGGCCTCTGCAGGGCCTCTGCTGGAGCACTGGTGTGGGATTACAAGCCGGAGTCTTTAGCTGAGCTCAAGCAATACACATTTGCAACTTCTATTCAGTTGCAAGCTTGTCATACTGGTCCTGCTTGTTACTTCTGAATGACCTCTTGCACATTTGAGTTGTTCATCAATGTCTGCTAACTTTAGCAACCACTCATACCCAAGATGGCTCCATTTTTCTGAGCCATTGTCATCCTACTGCCTCCTACTTGCTCCAGAGGTCCGCTTCCCTTCACTATATAAAAGAGGCATGTAAGCAAGAAAGAGAGAAGCTTTTTACCTAGATCTGTAGTGACATTATAAGGGGCAAAAGTTTTCAATTGAAAGAGGGTAAATTTAGATCAGATAAATGAATCTTTTTTTTTTTTTTTTTTTTTTGATGAGAACATAAAATATGTTATGTGGAACAGGTTGTCCAGAGAGGCTGCAGATATCCTGTCCCTGGAAGTTCAGGGCCAGGCTGGAAGGGGCTTTGAGTGACCTGGATCATTGAAACCTGTCCCTGCCCTTGGCAGGGGTTGGACTGTGTGATCGTTAGAGGTCTCTTCCAACTGAAATGAAACTACGATTCTAAAATTTCATTTCTGTCTCCAAGGTATCTATGACTGTAGGTCCTTCACAGAAGATGGTTTTCAACAACACATTTATTAGCTAAAGAAGGATAGAAATTTTGGCCTCAAAAAGTTTTATTTTCAATTAATGAAAAAAAAGCAAGGCATGTCCAATTAATTACTGTTGTGGGTAGGTTTTAACTGTCTTTTAGACCTGGTCAGTCCCTTTTCTGTGTGTACCTGGAATGATGCTGAAGCCAACTGGGTGTTGTCTACTCATCCAGCCCTTTTATTTCTTCAGGTTCTTTAAGCAAGGGGTCAGAATCAGCTACACCTATTCATACCAATCTTAGTTTTGGTTCTCCCTTGGCAGTGATAGTAATAAAGTTCTCTCAAATTCTTTCCTAAAAAACACATTTGGAAATAAATACTGTAATTACATCTTTCTGAAATACAGCAAAATAATTTGGTTTCTTGCCTCAGGCAAGAGCTAATAATTTTCTAAGATCAAAATAGGTACTGATGGAAAAAGTCATCTTCCTTTCTAATATTCCTAAAGACTTTCTCTATTAAAAAATAAAAATCCTCTTATTTTCCAAAGGCTCCCTAAAGGCAAATTGTCTTCTAAATTTCAAGAGTTTCTTTTATAACACAAAGATTACATTCTCAATAAAATCTTCCTTTGACACTCTACGTTTCTATTCAAATGGACATATTCCATCAAGCAGTCTCCAAAAATTGACTGGAGAAGAGGCCCTCTCACCTGACTGAAGTTTTCCAGCTCACCAATTTCATTGCTAAAACTCATCAGGTATAACCATTTTTCTTATTTATAAAGAAAGGAAAAATACCCTCACTTTTTACAGCTTCATCCTTGAAGACAGCTTTACTGTTTAAGCTTTAGTGTCTCATCCCCATCGGCTGCCATCATCAACCCATGTAGAAAACAACAATAAAATGAATTCACCCATAGAGGTCATTCTTTTTGTCCTGTGATAATATGAAGACCCAGAAGCCTAGCAACGAATTCCAGAACTTTAACAACCTGAATAAATTGTGAAGTACAAACCAGAATGAATATAGGATATAACAGTCATTTCACATGAGCCAGTGCACAGAGGTGCAGTCTGAAATCTGCAAAAATATCCTCTTGTTTTTACAGAGGAAAAATGACAACGAAAGGAAATGATTGCTTTTTATATACATCTTTCTCAGTAAGGCAAAATCATTTTTAAAGACGTAAAAAAAGTGTGAAAGAGTCAATGGAATACATCTGAATGAAAGCACTCCAAAACTGAAACTTGAGGACAAGTGACTGACCCAAGGCTTCTGATTATTCCAGTGCCTTTCTGTCTCTTCCCCTTTCTTTTCTCTTTCTCTGTTCCGTTCTCTCTTTCCCTCTTTTCCTTCTTTCCTCACTGCCTCCTTCCCTCCCTTTTACTTCCTTGTGCAGTTTGTGACAAACAAAACCAACAAAGCCAAATCAAATCCCAAAATCCATACCTAAAACTTGTTACTAAGCTAATTCCTGAAATAGACCTGTAATGACTCAAGCTGGATGATTACAACACAAATGCTTATTTAACAGCACCATCTTTTGATTGAAAAAAGCTTCAGTCAAAATGATGATCTGACAATTTTCATTAATGGAGTTTTATTACTCTAAAATACTAGCATTACTTATGTGATAGCACAGAACTCAAAAGAAACATAGAAACAATCAAATTTTCCAAGCCCCCAAGGTGATCTCTTGATGACTCACTTCAAGAACCCAAGCATGATTGTCACCTTAAGGTTTTGAGATTCATACAAAGAAGTAAAAACAATACATTTTGTAGATTCAGGAACTACAGCATGTTGGATATGACACTATCTTTCAAGTTGCTTTCAAGTTGCTATTTCTTCCTCACAATATGACCTTACATCTGTTTTTGTTTTTTTCAAAGACCTACAATTGACACCTATGATTTATTTCTATTTCAGAAATACACATTGCTTTCTGTCTGCTCATTGTTGCCAATTTGTAATTTTAAGACTGTTTGGTTGCCCCAGGGAAAAATCCATATCAAATGTGCCTCAAAGCAAGGGAATACAGTAAATAAAAGCAGTCATAATTCTAACATATATCTGAGTAGTTGTATGTTTACTACAGATTTTTTTTCCAGAAAATAATGCTTTATGGCTTTTGATTCCTTTGTTTATTTATTAATTCAGTTCCTGCATTAAATAAGTCAGGTGATATATATGACACGTAAATGAAAAAAAAGTCATGCTTTGTTTAGCCTGTTACATACTGCAGCAAAAGGATATTTGGCAGGAAACAATCTCTCTCGTGACAGAACTCACTCAATACAGAGACAAAGAACAATTTAAATTGGACAGATAAAGATTTTACAACAAACGACATAAATTAAGTGACATTCAAGGAATAAGTATTCATGACTTAATCTCTGAAGCTTGAAGGAGAAGTGATCTTTTTGTTTATACTGCCAAATCCAATGTTAACCACAAGCTACAATCACATAAAATTAAGCTTCTAAAGAACTAAAACCCCCACTTTGGTTTACATGTTTATATTTCCTGCTCATCCTGTGCTGACATAACAACAGCAGTGTGATGCAACACTTTTATTCTGTGAGTTCCAAGGGGCTTCAATTAAAATCACAGTTCGAGTTTACCAGATTCACTATAAAGGCATGAGATTCTTTTTTCTTCCAGATGTTGCACTCCAATCAGACAAAATCTAAAGACTTATTTGTTTATTTATTAATTCAGTTCCTGCATTAAATAAGTCAGGTGATATATATGACACGTAAATGAAAAAAAAGTCATGCTTTGTTTAGCCTGTTACATACTGCAGCAAAAGGATATTTGGCAGGAAACAATCTCTCTCGTGACAGAACTCACTCAATACAGAGACAAAGAACAATTTAAATTGGACAGATAAAGATTTTACAACAAAAGACATAAATTAAGTGACATTCAAGGAATAAGTATTCATGACTTAATCTCTGAAGCTTGAAGGAGAAGTGATCTTTTTGTTTATACTGCCAAATCCAATGTTAACCACAAGCTACAATCACATAAAATTAAGCTTCTAAAGAACTAAAACCCCCACTTCGGTTTACATGTTTATATTTCCTGCTCATTCTGTGCTGACATAACAACAGCAGTGTGATGCAACCCTTTTATTCTGTGAGTTCCAAGGGGCTTCAATTAAAATCACAGTTCGAGTTTACCAGATTCACTATAAAGGCATGAGATTCTTTTTTCTTCCAGATGTTGCACTCCAATCAGACAAAATCTAAAGACTTATTGGAAGGGACAATCACAAGAAAGATACAAGATTTCAGTCAAGTTAAGCAGAAAGATTTTAACCAACATAATAATGCCAAAAATACTGTGCTCTTCCTGACGGGCTTAAACTTCAGAGAGGAAGATGATGGTGTCATATCCAATAAGCTTTTCTTTGGAAATAAGAAACAGCAGCACACCCTTATTATAGAAACTGAAAGTGATTACATCACATTACCATGGGACCACTTATGCAAAGTGTGCAGGAATAACAGGAGAAACAGTAATCAGAAAATGTGTCATTGACTTTATAAAATCCAACGTTTCCATTTCCTCTCTCCTCAATATGCATAAAAGCTTGCTATCAGCAGTGCTTTTATGGCTTTTTCTAACTTTAGAATTTTAATACTATGCACTTCAAAAACTGTATCACATTATCTTTGAAACAGAATGCTGTATAAATTAAGTATAATAAAAGGTCATGTTGCAGGAACCTCAGAATGACAGTGCAAAATAAAGAGACACCTTTGTCTGTAATTGCTCAGAGCCTCGGTTCCCCATCACTGAAAGATGGAATCTGTATTCTTCCACTGTAGTAAAGTCTGTGCTATTAGAAACTGTTGTGGAAAAGCCAATGAGGAATTTAAAAAATCTATCTTAAATCACAAGGCAAGGGCTAATAATTAATAGGACCTGAGGCTGAAAGGAGGTAAAACAAATCACTAAATAGCCAAGTGAATACTAAACCCTTTATACAGTAAAAAAGGCAAATGCTGTGGAAAATTGTGTTGTGATCATGTAATAGGAGATTTTCTGAGTGTGAACATAAATAGTCTCCTGACAAAGCTTAATCTCAAAGACTTGAGTTTTGAGCAACTGGTTATTAAACTTAGGGTTTAATAAGTCACTTCTGCTGTCTTTCTGCAACCATTTTAAAAATTACCAATATCATACTGGTCCTATTGTCTAAGTTTCATAAAACAGAATGACCAGGAGAATGTCATTCAACTTCTCTGAAATTCACAAAGCATTTCCTCACTTTCAAATAGTTTTTTACCAGCATCTTCATTTATTTCCTCCTCCAGAGTTTTTTTTCCCGCAGGCATTTATCTCTGATGTGAAAGCCTGTCAAATTCTTTTTGAAATGTAAGGATGCTACATCCTCTAAATTTTCCTTATCTTTCTTACCACTAGTATCTTCAAAGAACTCAAACAGATTAGCTCAGCATGACCTCTTCTGCCTGAATTCACGCTGGATATCCTTTATCAAACTGTTTTACTGGGTGTTATTCTGCCACATCTTTCTCAAAATAAGAGCTTTGGGATATTTTTTTTTCATTTTACTCTCCCTTCAGACAACTATTGTGCCATCTAAGAAATCCCAAGCATTGTATAGAATATTTAATTAATCTTCATAACAAGTGAGAGTTGAGCTGAGGTTTTTTTTAACATTAGATACTTTGCAGATAATGCATAGCATTATAGCATTTAATAATGGCTATATCTATTCTCACTGTACTGCATCTCAGGTCTCTGTACAGAATTTCTGTACCTGTGTCTTGCCTGTTTTGCCAGCACCATCTGCTTACAGGTAGTAAGGAAGGTGGCCTATGTTTTTGATAAATATCCAAGCCCTCTGAGACAGAATTTCTACATATGCACTTTTTAAGCTGCCAAGGCTATTTGAGTTAATGTCAGAATGGAAAAGATCCATACCCAGATCCATACACCATCTCACAGTACCTGAGATTTTTTGGAAACTCTTCTCCTGAGCTGCATTTCAGTACAATTACATTGGATTAATAACTATTCTTAGCTATTTCTAGCAATAATTTCAGGGCAGGAAAACTTCCTTGACATACTCCTGCCAGATGGAGAAGCACATCAGCACAAAACTGCACACAAGCAGAGAAGGTAGGATAAGCAGGAGCACAGACAACGAAAAGATGCAAGACTTCTGCTCTTACAGAGAAGAGAGAGTGTTCCTGTGGAAAGCCAAACTTTAGTTCTAGTTTTCTCTTTCATTGTGTGACCTTTTTCTTAAATAATTTAGCCTCTTGCCTCTCAAAAGTCTCTCTCACTTATAATTATCTTCTATAAGGAACAAGCATCTCACACCTTATTTTCAGCCATAATACTATTCATTTAGGCCTTTTTCTGTGGTGATTCGGTTTCTGTTTTTCTTTGCTTCTTCTCCCAATTAGAAATTCTTTTTTTCCTGGTTACTGTCACCAGTTTACTGGTTCTCTCTATTTCATTCTTTATGCTAATTCTACAGCATTACTACTAAATGATGGTGTTCAGGGACTTTCTTTATTCTGCATTTTAATATTCTCAGTGTGTTCTTAATTATAATAAGCTACAATTGCCTGTGTTCCTTTCTCACATATTTTAGGTTTCCAGTATGACTTTTGGGTATGAGTTACTCCACACTTACATATCTCTTTACTTTCCAGTACAGACCTTTCAGATGTTATTGAGTTTTCCTCAAATTATTCTATTTTCCCTCAGAGTCCATTTTACAGAAGTCAAGTATTTTCCTACTACTGCTTGCAGAACCCATTTTTGGCATAGTAAATTCTAGGTGCTCTCCCAGATGAACGCATTTATCACACTTGACTCATAGCCAGCAATTTTCCATGTCCAGTATAGCTTTTGACTGTATTGATTGCTCAGCATTCTGCATCTGACTGAAATTGCATTTGCAGCTTAGGTTACACTGTCAAGATGTCTGGTTCCCATTTCTGAGAGGGAATTTCCCTACATAAGAGGAAGCACTTCTGGCCTTTTGAGCCCCCCAGTATCTGACTGCCGGAGAATTCTGCCAGCTTTGATTAGCACAGAGTCAGGAAAGAACATTCATTGGCATAGCTGGAGTTGAGCTCCAGACCAAATGGCAAAGCTTGTTTATTCTCCCCCCATGTTATTCTCTCCCATCTCTCTCTCAATCCTCTCACTTTCTTTTCACTGCACTGTTCCTTTTGTGCACTCCTGTCTCTTAACTTCCTTCCTCCTTTTTATCTATTTAAAACCAAGGAAACACTCTTTCCAGCTCTTTCCTTCTGTTGGAGGAGGATGCTATCCAGCATCCAACACTGCCATAAGATTTGACTCAGTGTCCCACCTTGGGGTTCACTCAGGACATCTCACAGGGAAGCGGAGGAGGCTGACAATGCCCTTGCACAACCCTTGGGCAGCACATTCTTGGTACCAGCTAGATCCTGCTGTGTGTACTGAGAAGCTCCTGCTAAGCTGTTGTGCTTGTGAGATCATTTGTGGGAACACAGTGAACAAGAGTTGCTTGTCTTTGTCCCCATTCTGTATTTAGCTGTCACCAATAACCTTTTTTTGTGCCAACTGTTCAGTGTTTGAAACCACTGTTCTTTTTTCTGCATTTGCTTCCTGCCAGATTTTTCTATTACCCTTATAATTACCTACTTGAATGAATTTTTTTACTACCAATGTAAAATGGACTGGCTTAAATGAGTAAGTCATTACACAGTCCAAAGATATGGGTTAAAGCTAGATTTTATAACACCAGTAGTTACATTTGTTGATGATTATGCTTATGTTTCATAACATGAAAAAAAAAAGAACCTCATAATAGTATCTAATACTGAAGAATGGAAGCATTATACTATTTTCCAATCAACTTTTCCTAAACCAAATGAATTTGGGCAACTAACCTATATATAATATATAATATAATATAATATAATATAATGATGTGTTTTAGTTGCAGGTAAAATAGGCCTTTTTCGATTATTCTCTATCCCTCTGTTTGGCAAAAAGCTATAATAGTAATGCATTCCTTCATTTCTTACCTTTGTCAGGCACAAGTTCATACATTTGTAACTTGTGACACTGTCCCACCCCCACATGCTCCCAACCCCCTAAATACACTTTATTTACCCATTTAATAGGATGACACAGGCTTTATACCACCAGCTTAGTGTTTTCTTCAATCAGTTATTTTTTGTCTGTATTTCTGGGTTGGTATGCTGCACACAAACAGCTGAACTAACTGAATTTATATTCTAGGGCAAAATCCAAAACTGGATCTCCAGTGGGGTCAGCCTCATTAAAGGAACAATTATACTCTGATTTCAATGGCAAGCATCAGTCTTCACTTCTACAGAAGTCAAAAGTGTTAAAAAGCAAGCTCCCTACTATACACGTAGATCAAATTCCTTTCCTTGCCATATTTTTGCTTTTATTGAGGAATTTGAGATATCTAAACTCCCAAATTAGAAAAAAATCCAACAAACCAGTAAACAGAAAACAAAAGCCATCCAATCAATCAAAAAGAAAAAAGAAAACAAAAAACCCTAACCCTGAAAAAATCTTTTTCAGAGTCTATTAAAATTTATTGTTTGGTAATCATATGAGACATAAGATTGCAAAAGATAGCAAATATTTTTAAAAATTACTTTCCTCCTTTCTAAAGATTTACAGTCTTTTTATATGGAGAGAAGCACTCTGGCAATCATATAATTCTATGTAAAAGCAAGAGTGAAATGTCATTTTCAGTAAGATTTATTGTTTCTCTCATAATTTATCACATTCAGATGTAAAATTCCTAAAGTACTCACTGGCTCAAAACACAACAGTGGTTATTTATTTATTTATTTTTCTTGTATAGGCTTGTTTGGATTTTGGTGAATACCTGCAGCAGTTTCTGAATCATGCATGTAAAAAAGAAAAAAAATCCCTATACTCAGTGAGCATCCACACATACACAAAAACCCTCCAAAAACCCTACACCAGGCTTATCACTTCTCTACCATTTGCTGTGGAATAAAAAGATAAAATGTTCACTTCTGTCTCAGCCAAGATTACCAATTCAGCTTATAAAATCTAAAAACAAACTCATGTTTATTTGAAGTTTTAAAGAATTATTTAAACTGCCCTTTAAATGTTCCCTCTTAGGCATTCCACATCTTTCAAACATCTTCTTGCATAAATATTGATTGTAGTATATAAATATGCTTTTTGTTCTTGTTCATGGTTCTTTGATTTAAATCAAAATGAAATTAAGTCCCTAAGTTTTAAAAGTATTTTTCATTTTTTTCTATCCTTCAAAAATTTACTTCCTTCAGTCAGTAATCATTAAGACATATTTCATTTCACTTTTAAATGGCTGAATATGGATGCAACTGCTGACTACAGAAATGAACAAGGAAGGTCTTAGTGAGGTTGGGGACAAAATTAAAGGCTATCAATATATGGCTTAAGAAATAAATTAACAATTCACTCAATTTTTAGAAAGGAAAACTGTTTAAGAGGGAGTAAAAGAGAATGACAAGTGGAATGGAAAAAAATAGCAATGTCCAAATTGGAAAAAGTATTGAAGAAAAAATCATGGAGCTTATCATGTTCAAACCAAGACATGATAAAATTTAATGACTGGATTCTAATGTAGCTAATATAATATTACTCAATGATGAATAGCAGCCAGTGCATCGAGTGACTGTAAAACATCATAACTCAATTTCAGAAAGGGAAAAACATCTTATATATGACTAGAGATACATAAAACACTTGTGTTCATGACACAGGCCAAGAGGTATTTTGTGCTTTTGATGTCTTGCTTTCTCAATGGTCTAAGGGCCCTTCAGCTGTGCGTCTGGATCCCTTTGCTCAAGCTTCATGGGAATGCTTTCTAGAGCCTCAGTGACAGCATTTTCTCTGCTGTTCTTATGCAATGGCCCTTGTGGTGTTATTCCTATGACCTTTTACCTGCTGCAGACCCCAACAGTATTCTCCTGGTGGTTGTTAAGGGAAAGAAATATCACTGGTCACTCCTTCCTTCTCCCCTTTTCATTGTAGCTCTTGGTTTACATTTGGGCAATCAATATATGCATGCAGAGAGCTTAACAGGGTGGGGTCCCCCAGCACTTCTCCTCCTCCTGCCTAGGGGGAGTTTATCCTTTCCCTCTCGTTCCTCTCCTCCTCTTTTTCCATTTCCCACCATTAGAGTAATACGTGGCTCATTAGCCTCAGATCTCTGCATCAGTATATATGAACTCTCTTGTATTCCTTTTTCTACACACATTCTTATGACTGAACACAGGACACTTAGGTGGGTGGATTTTTGCATGGGCTTGGTGTAACATTGATTATATATTAGGTACAGATTGAACTGCTATAAATCAGTGAACCTAATCCTTTTGTATTATGAAGGACTACTGAGTAATAAATTGCTTTTAACAGTGAAATTTGAGTTATATTCATATATTACATCCCAAGGGCTAGCAAAAATATTTTGTGGTAACTATATCCACTTTGGCTTCCACAAGAAAAAGAACTTACAAGGTTTTTCTGAATTATGCATTCATAAGATGTCTCTGAAGTAAGCATTCACACACAATAAAATAATCTTGATGGCATATATGTGATAATTCTTATAACAGTTTGTCAAATCTTATTTAATTTTATTATTAACAAATTATTACCTGAGTCTGAATTTTCATAGCTTCAATTTCCAGAGTTTGAATGATTTACTTCTGGTGCACTACAGATTAACCCTGTTATCAGATATCTTTTTTCGAGGCAGGTACCTCTTATCATCCTCTTGATAAACTAATCAGATCAAGTTCTGTGAATCTTTCATCACAGAAAAAGTTTTCTTGATCTTTGGTCATTCTCATTTTTAAATACTCTTAAGTTTATCAGCATCTTTCTTGAACTATTGACAAATAAACTAGTTAGTAAGCTCCTGTAGGACTTGAATTAAGAACAAAGACACTCTTAAAATAATCACTCCACTCCAACTAAATAATATGCTTGGCTTTAAAGTCACGCTTGGAACTGTCCCATCCTGGCTTCCAGTCATTTGCCCAACAAAGCTGACTACTTTAGGCATGGTCTGAAATCTTTGTGTATACAAGATACAAAGATATATCTCCATAATGATATTTATCTATCTATCTCGCATGACATCTTCTCGGACCCTTCTGAGACAATATTGATTAACCTGTCTGTAAATTTGCTAGCCATGACTTGCTTCTTTACCAACAATAAGCCTTTTCTAATTGTAGCATTCATCCTTAAGGTACATGCAATATCAAGTAGGTAAGCAACAATCTTATTTTGTCATCTGGGGCACTACAAAAAAAGATTTACAGTAAAAAGAGAAAGTTTTTTGCTGTTGACTACACATAGCTGCATTTGGAGGCTTTTTCCTGATACATCTGAAATTCATCAAACCCCTGTTTTTTTATAATTATTTAATGCATGCTATTTTAATTTCTTACGACAGAGGTAATATTAAATCAAATGTATTATGAAAGCCTATTCTTCTATTTCTGTCATGTTTATTAATGCAATTTGAATTTAATTAAGAAAAGGTATAATCATCTTGTTTCTTCAGTTCTTAATTAAACAGCAATGATTCTGTTTCCTCTTTGAACACTGTAGTAATAATACTAATAACAACAATAAACCCCCTATTAATTAAAGTAACTTTTTGACTTTTAGTATGCTGTGTAATATCAACTCCTGTTATACTTCAAAAACCACTCTTTTGTTGCCTCAACTTTCCTTATTACACTTCTGTTTATAGTTCTCACCAGCTATTTTCTAAATGTTCCAGATTCCTCAGATTGTGTTTACATCCAATGGCTTGAATTTTTAATCTATTTATGTGTATACACATACAAATATATACATATTTTTAAACTGACTTAGATTGCATTTTTCTTCATGCTGCTCTTTTCTACTCAGTTTATTTCTAACTGGCATTATGTTCTAGCTATCTTGAAAATTAATTGCTTTCCAAATATTATTTCTTCTTCTTTCTTAAATACTTCCTTCCAAATAATATTACTTATAATGGTGAAAACCATTATAAAATCAGCTATTTAGAAACAGCACCTATAATTCCTATTAACTTAGATTTTAATCCATTTCAATATAATAAATAATAATCTGATATTTTATAGAGGTCATTTCATTAACCTTTATTTAACAGGTCAGATGCAAAAAGGATCCTCCAATTACTAACTTAAGCTTAAAAAGTAACCGCTCCACACTTATGATCTGAGAACTCTAAGAATACTCTCTCTTCCTTTTGCTAGTCATGATTTGCTGGGGCAGGGTGGGTTTTTGCAGTTGTGATTTTCTGAACTACTTCTAACTCTGGAATATGACCACAGATGAAAGAAACCCTGAAATATATCTCACTCACTGATAACCCAAGACTTTGCATTTCTTCAGTGTTCTTCATTCGTCTTTCACATTTTTTCTCTTAGTACCACAAAATGCTGGTTTGTGCCATGGAATTCTGATGTATCCCATCTCATAGACCAGCAGGTTTTCACGTAAGCAGGTTACGAATTATTCACAAGAATAAGAATCAGGATGGCATAATTGGGAATTTCCATTCTAGTACACACATTTGATGCAAAATGCTCCCCTATTTTGGGGAATCTACCATTAAAACAAACCCAGCTCCTGGTGAATTACTTTGACAAGGAGTACGCTGAGTTAGGAACACCAAATGCAGAACACATCTTGGAAACAGGTTTGTCTAAAGCCAAAATATGGAAGATGCATCACAGAGATTTTAATAAAAGTCAGAGTCAATGACAAATCACCTCTATAACTCTATGAAAAAGAACCTCATGAAACTGTGTTAAAATTTTTTATTTAATAAATAAATAGTAATAAAAAAGCAAAGAGTGGGGCTAAGGATACCATGATGGAAATTATTAAGCCAACATTTTAAGGACTACTGAAACAAGAAAAATGAAAAAAAGTATTACAAAAAAGATGGAAACATTTCTTAGAAATTTATTTCTGCTGTAGAGTGTTGCATCCAAAATATAGAACTGACCAGTTATTCTCCATTTGACAAATAAAAAGGATTAGGACTGTTTCACTTCCATTTTACCACTGAAAAGAAAAAAAACAAACCTGAGGTGTTTTTTGCACTCCTCTCAAATATACTGATAAGCTATTGCAATTGTTACATTTCACTTCAGTTGATCATCATTATTTAATCCATATAGCTTAATGAGTATGCTTATTTTGAATTTCTGTAGCTGAAATACTGTAAAAATCTTCCAAATCTGTAGGTTGCTTGAGAAGAGGAGGGGGAAGCTAAAATAAGTTTAAGCAATTTTACATTTCTTCCTATCTTCTAAAGGGATTTGAGATGAAAAAGAGTTAGAAAACACAATGTGGAATGAAAGAAGATCAATGAAGGCTGAAAAAGGATTTAATTGATTATCATTACAAGCTGTAGTAAAATAGAGGTCAATTATATGAATGAGTTGCAAAGAAATATACTTGCAATATTAATATAAAGCATTTATTTAACACTTATCAGAGAAGTGTTTGCAAACAATAAGTCTATACAAAGAACAAATTACATTGACTGGGGGAGAGCAAGGTTAAGAAGGCCAGAAAGTTGATTTAATTCCATCTTTTCTTTTGTCTTTGTGTGGCAATTCAGCACATCCCTCTGGGATGTTGCCAAAAGCACCTGGTGGCTTGACTTTGACCCTTTTAGGGATCTGCCACCTGTTTGTGGGGACATGGGAATCACTTGGGTTTGAATGGTTTGTTCACAGGGTGAAAAATGTAGATTTTAGGATTTTGGTACAGGGGGGTTTGGGAGACAAGATGGAGGATTCAGGCCCCGACCTCGTGGTCTTTCTTCTTCTTCTTGTCATCCATCTTCTCTGTGATGTTGGCACTTGGGGATTGGCTTAGAGTAGAAGATCACTGTCTAACATAGGTGATGGGCATTGGGAGATAATTGTAAATATGTTATACGTAGTTTGTGGTATAAGAAGGCACGGCTGCCCCGTGGGCGGGCAGAATGCCTCAGATGATCCTGCTAAGCTGACCTCGTCAGGGCAGGAGAAAGAATTTTGTAGATAAAAAATAATAAACGACCTTGAGACCGTGAAATGAAGAGCTCAGACTCCTTCTTTAAGCACCGGGCTGGGAACACAGACTTTCCAACCATTCTCGGGGTCGCTCAGACAAACTAACGATCCCGCATCTTTGTTTTGAGCGGAATTCATTCTATTGTATTACAAAACAAGTTACCTTGGAATAGGGAGTTAAGAAGACAAGGAGAATTGACTATGGCTCAACAGGTTTGAACCATTATTTCATTTAAAAACACTTTTTGTCTCTTGATTACTAGCTTGCACACAGCTGATATTGTTTTATTTAAAAAATGGAGAAATTCGAGTGTCAGAACAAAGATGTCACATATAAATGAAGTAACCTTTTAAGCTTGCAAAGAAATACCTTATGTTTGTATGGTAAACTGTTAAGATAAAAAAGACAAATTTATGTAAAAGTCAAGCATATTATGATCTGAGCCTGTGATTCAAACTTAATTGGAAGCTGTGCAAACCCATTAAACAGCTTAGATTGCTGGAAACAATACACTGAATGCAAGCGTAAAGGAAGTAAAAGAAAGGGTGGTGGAAGTCCAATGCTTGAAGATATATTTCAGAAAAATGATATCTGGAAAATCTAATTAAACAGATATTTTGTGCTTGTTGGGTGTTTAGGGTTTTATATTGGGTTTTTTTTTCACAGGAAATGGTAATTTCTCGATTCTTTTGGTAGAATACAAGCAGAATATGCTTTTTTTTTGCAAGTTTTTTCCCCTTTTTTCAGAGAGGCTGTGAGTACATTAGCAATCCCATTTAGATAAACACTCTCAAACCAAATTCTCTGGTTCGCTTCACTGTGTTTCCTGTGTGCTTGCTCAGTTCTCAGAGCAGTTTTGAGAACAAATTAGATTTTAGAAAAATCAACTCAAAGCACTGCACCGAAGTACTCTAGAACTCTGATGGGGATAATTAGGTCCAAACTCCTACAGAGCTGACACTGCCACATGCAACTTTCAGCACCACTAAAAGTTTGTAAAGCACAGCAAACATGAGGAGGCTCCTCCACTATATCAAGTGGCTGAAAGTTCTCAAACTATTCTTCAATTCTGCTGATCCTTCTTCAGTCACACACATTTTCTTCTCTGAAAGCCTTTCTTTTCTTTTCCTGCACTTTTTTCTACTGCAATCACCCCTGGTTAAACTAACTTTTGCTACTATTGCCTATTATAGTTTTCTACATTTAACCGTCGTCCATCTTATCAGTCAATGGCTAACTCTTGCCACTCTTGGAAAAAGAGAAATGACTTCATGAATATGACATTACCTTATGTATCTTAACCTCTAAAAGAGGACTACAAGTGTCTTGGGCAGTGGTTCAGCTTGATGGCAGCATCAGCAGATTTGTAACTTCCAGCTGCAATCCAGTGTGAGAGGAATATTCCATTAAACCAAAAAAGGTGATGCCAAGTTTCTTGAAAACAAGGAATAATAATCATAATACAAGTAAAACTACTTTAAGTAAGACATTAATCTACTAAAAAGGGGGTTCAGACAGGACCACATCACTGAACCCTCAATTTTATAAGGGATGAACTGATCTCTGCAGTTATTTGAACCCGAACTTCCAGGCTTGCCATGAGGGAGAACCTGAAAAGACCACACCACCCATCACTGAAGTATTACTCCCACATACACTCCTTACATGTTTATCCTTGGGGGTGTGGGGACAATGTGGGTGGCACAGGAAGCACAGACCCAGATGCATCAATGGAATGTCATGATTTGGGAAGTGCATGGACACTCAATGAATTGCTCCCTTTAACCTGGTAGTAGGTACACCAGGGCACTTGGTCAGTAACTGCTCCTTGTGCAGAACAGACTTTGGAGAATAGGAAAGGTTTCTGTGCGAGGTCTGAGGTTCCTCAGACCTTTTGCATGGTGATTATACATCTGAAGGTAGAAGACCCCTACCCACTCATAGCAGAGAGAGGTGATATCTCCTGAGAGCTGATTATAGTGTGAGATGGAGGTTCTTCTCTCTCTGGGCAAAGAGAGACAAAAAGACTTACTTATTGAGAGGGTTCTCTTCCACAGGCACAATTAACTACTTCTGCCCTTGGTTTAACTCTCACTAGGAAGTTGCCCTCTCTCCCAAGCCATGGACACTACATTGACACCCTTTTCAAGTCCCCCTTCCATTCTATCTCACAGCACCTACATGCAGCACCTCTGCTGACAAGCAAAGCCACTCTCTCTTGCTCCTGAATAGGGACTGCTGCCCCACAGTTCCTTAGCTCACTTTTCACTCCCACCTCCTTTCCTTGGGCAGTGATTTGCAGAGCTCTGAGCTAGCAATCAGCTACTTAGATCCTCTACTGATACAGAGAAAGTGTAAACACAGAAAGTGTGGGACTGTGCCAGTGGATACCTCTGAGGCTTCAGGTCCTCTGCACTAAGAGGCAGGGTTCAAGGAGGCAAGGATCTGCCATCAGGTAAGGGATAATTACCGAGAGCTCAGGAAGTCTGTAGGATGTGCTGCACCTCATCATCCAAGGCTGCTGCAGAGCTGGCTGAAGTCATAAGAAAGCCAGTCAGCCCCACTTCAGCCCAAGGGAAAATCACAGAGCAAGTTCTCTTGGAGCAAGTTTCTGAGACATGAAGGACAAAGACCTATTTCAGTAGGAGGTTGGCATAAATTCCTACTGAGGTGCCTTTCAGTCTGAATATCATCTGGAAAATTTACAGAGATTTATGCCACTGACAGTGTTTCCTGTATAGGAAAATAAAAAGGCACTGGAGCAAGTGTCCAGAGAATGGAAGCATGACCTAACATTATAGAAAAGATTTAAATACACAAGATATATGGAGTACACTGATGACTATAATTGATAAAAAATATTCCAAGCATAAGATCATTTTCTGCACTCTTACTAGCAATGTGCATAAACCAAATCACAACTCGAAAGAGCACATCTTGCATGTATAATGTTGGCAGGTAATATGTATGTATTGCCAAGTAATGTAAAAACTTTTAAATTTATTTAAAATAATTTAATTTAAAAAGACCTCCAAGAGTTCTAGCTTTTTATTCTTATCTTACAAATATCAGATATTCTTCATAAACACAAATAAACCTTTTTGAATTGAAATTTTCATTAATAGAAATTATAAGCACTGAAAATTCTGTATAGATGAGACCAGAGGACAGTAGCAAAGGAACACTGAGCACTTGTATAAAGCTAATATCAAGATGCCTTAAGGCTCCCTGGAGACTGTGATAGGACAGAATGCCACTCCTAATGTGTATACAGGCAGCTGGAGTACAGTGACAGAAACACAATTTGTCCCACTGACTCTGGATGGCTGAAACAAAATGTGGAACAAAAGTAATGAAGGAAGAAGAAATAGGCAGGGAGGACAAATCCAGTAAATGTCAAACCCCTTTTTATGATATCCAAAACAATAACATCCTGCATATTAGTAGGCTTCTCATTATCACTTCCACACAGTACTTGAAGTGGAATTACATGAAGATAAAACAGAAAAAAAAATTTCAGCTTCTTCCTTGTCCTTTCACCAACAGAGCTACTTCATCTTTTAGGTTCCCTGTGATACTGTGACCTAAGACAAGACAAAAACTATTCTAATTTTCAGGGAGATTCCTCCTTGAATCAACACATAAAGCTCTCTGCTTCAGCAGCATATATGCTTTATTTAGCAGCCCCACTCAAGAGCTTCTTATACTAAGAACTCTTTTCAAAATATAAAAACTTCTACATGTCAAAGTAGTTTCCTTCTTCATCTCTCATTTGACAGTCTCTCATGTCATATATTTTTTCCATGTATAACTAACATATTTCCCCTCTTGAGTTTTTGGGGGCTTTCATTAAATTTTGGGAAGTTTGATTTTTTCACTTTGTTTTGGGTTTTTCTTGTATGTATTGTCATGCCTCTCAATCTCTCTTTCTGAAACCAGTTATTGGGGTTTATTTAAGTACCTTATGTTAAAAATACTACCGTTTTCTCCTTGGCAACAACACCTTCCTTTTTTCCCTTCCTTCATTTGCTAAATTCAGAATTTTTTTGTTTGCCTCAAGTAAATTTACAGCATTTGGGGAGACATCAAGGTGTGAGGTTTTCTTAGTACTTTATGAAGGCTTGGGAACAGAGTGCCACTGAAACAATGGTATTATAAGAAGCCCTGACTACTTAATTATTATGTTTTTAGTAGTATTAGTATTAGCATTAACATTAGTATTATTATTATTAAAAGAGCAGAACAGAAGAGCTTAGGTTTGGCCAAGCATTAAAAATATGAATGCTCAGATGAATTCTGTGTTCCCCTAATAATTTATTGGAAGATCGAAAGTGAGATTATATCATTCAGTGTGCTAGATGAAAACACAGTTGAGGCAGAATGATCTAAAACTGCAGTACTGCTGACACTTTTACATGTGAGAAAGAACACGCAAACTGCTTATGATTAAGTTAATCAAACATTTGAAGCAGGGAAAGTTTGAACTGAAAAATGACATTTTACTTAATGGAAATAATAATTTAGTGGTAGAGTTACTTCTACCTTTGGACTCTAGGGATGAATGAGATGACCTCATAGGTCTTCTCTATTTTTCAAGTTCCATGAAACAAACCAGATGAAGCAATGTGAAATGACAGATTATACTAATCTTTCAATGAACAATATAAACTGTTTCCAATACTGTATGGAATTATGTTAATGCAGAAAAAGACATACAAACTAAATGCACTGTGAAAGCTTATAATATTAAACCTTTGCCAAGAGCAGCCTCCCTTACTAAAAGGAGCTATTGGGATTTCTGATAATATGACTGGCTAAAGCATATCTGTAGGAAGGGTTAAAGGAAAAATAATGACCTTCTTTTGAGAACAAGCTATCATACTGCATCATCCTACTTGGATATTGCAAATGAATGTTGATGTTGGGTACCCTAAAGCAATCCAACAGAAATAATCAAGCCTAATGCTGTGGAAATGCAAGACAAAAAAAGTTTGAAAAAAGACTGTGACCATCTGCAGCAGCTTGAGGGAAGCATTTTGGCGATGGGGGGGAAAAAGTAAGAAGAATAAGCTTTGTTTTAAATCAATCATTTTCCACCATTTGAAAAAGCTTCTTCCATTTAAAGTCATTAGCCACAGCTAACAAGGCATCCAACTGATCATCCTCTCTCAGTTTTTATGCCTTAAATTGTGATTTTCAAGACAATAAAGTAAAAGAAAAGGCTTTTAATCTACAGTAAAACATTAGTTACTTTTACTCCAGTAAAATAAAATGCATGAACAATTACTATATGCATCTGTTTGGCTCAATGTATTATGCAGAATGAGGAATTTGGGACATGTGCTTAATAATAAATTCATACTTAAACTATGTAATCAAATGTGTGAGTGACACTTCTGAGTAAAGAATAAAAAGAATATGAGCAGTCTTCTACTGTCAGATGTTGTTTACAAAAAGAGTTTCAAACAACAATGAATTATTTAAAGAGATAAAATTTGGGTGCACCTGTCGACATTGAACAGGACTGTGCAATTCTGCTACTTGAATGAACTTGAGGGAATATGAGACAAAAGACATTTACCAAGATAGAACTGCACAGAAAGTCAATAAAAACTACTGAGGGATCAGGCTTTCTGCTGTTTTCTAGCATGGAAAACATCCTGAAATGCACCTTGGGGAGTTTGTTCTCTCACAGGCATTTTACAAACAGGTAGTTGAACTGTTAAAAAGAAAATGAGTTTGTGTAATTCATTTCTACCTAAATGTTGAGATAAAATGGATTAAAATTATAAGACACAGTCATGAAAATACATTTTAAATGATGTAATCTTCCCAGGTAATTGACTAGGTGTTATTTTTTATTAAAAAAATCCATTGGTTTCTTACTCAATTATAAATTGGGTATGGATAATTAAAGTCTCTGCTATAGTAACTGTAGATTGCTTCATACTCATTTGATCTTTCTTCTGATGAATTTATATGTGAAGTGCTTATCTATATGGCAGTTAGCTTATAAATAGAAAAGCATGAGAATGCATGAGAATGCAACAAAGATGATGAAAAGGACAAAAATATATTTAGTCTGTTAGATACTTGAGCTAAATTCTAGCAAAGCATGTTCTTCAATTTTTTTTCCTGCAAGAAACTGCTCACATCCTTGTGGTGAGATGCTACATACATGGCTGTGATCTCCTATGTATAGTGCTAATTTTGACTGTAACTATTTACATCCTGTCTGTAATTCTTGGTATTAAATTGGAAATTTGGAGAATTCCCTTAGACTTATTTTATTCTAACCCAGATTGCAAAGGGTTTCTGTTTCTCAGTTGCCTCCTGATAATGAGTAAGTGAACAAAAAAATTATGTTTAGTGTGCAAAACAGCAAGGCTGCCTCTCAGACAACTAAATCTTAACAGCTTGCTGGCCCCTGTGCAGGTAAATGCCATAATTGTTGTCCTGGCCTTCCCACTGTTACTTAGTAATTCAATAATAGACCATCTGCAGCTCACTGCTAGTGAATCATCTTGCATCTTAATACATTTTTTGAATTATCTTCACACTATTTAGTAGATGTGATGCAAACATTATAAGCAAAATATTTAAGAAAGCTGGCTGTGTATCTGAGTAGCTGCTCCTAATGCTCCTAAAGGAGGATCTATAAAATAATCTAAGCCAATCCATTTAGTAGAAGTATGGTTCAAGAGAGAATGCGTCTACATAGCCATATGCACTACTTGCTATTAATAAAACTGATGGCAATGAGATTATATTGCACTTCCCCTACATCACCAGGATCTTCAGAGATGGCCTTGCAAGGGAAATATAAAACAGCAAGCAGACAGCCAGTTAAGTTCTCAAAGCAGCCCTTGTCCTGGTATCTATATTAGATGCCAATCTTAAACCATGCAGTCAAAAGCACCACAACAGTGTATTTTTTCTCTAGGTATCATCTCTGGAGGAAAAGGTGAAAGGAAAACAGAGGGAAAAAAGGCCCCACACAGCAAATAAAATAGACAATACAGAAGTTCCTTTCACAAACATAAGCCATTAGAAACAAGATTTTTAACAGTCTTTTTCCCAAACATGGTAACATCCATAAGAAAATGTCAACATACTACAAAAAGCTGCATTTTTCAGGCCTACAGCTTGTTTTCAAATTCTGCTTGGGATTTTGATCTCTATTCTTATTTCATCCAAGTTTTATAGTCTTATTTTCTATTCAACTCAGCTACCTTCCTTGCCACAGTATGCATTTGTGTAACATGGTAATCTTGTCCTCTATTCTTGCCTTTTAGGCATTTCTTTCCTTCAGAGAATTGTGTAAGTGGAGGGGACAGCCAATAATTGAAATACACACATAGACACATACACTCACATATAGATATATACATTCCTCAGCAAATGCTGAGAAAAAAGCCAAACTTCCACCTCAGAAATGTCCATCAACAAGAGACTAATAAGGCTAAAGTTAGAGTGTTTAATTTCCTCCCTGTTTTAATCTACAAAGATAAGTTTTCAGGGATATGAATACGTTAAAACTGGTTTGAGGTTCTTTTTGGGTTTTTTTGGGATTTTTTCTTTTTGCTTTAGGTTCTTTGGAGAGGTTAGTTGTTCTTTTTCAGCAGTTCCTCATAAATACATTAAAATCTGCAGAATAATAGGAGCATAAATCCTTTTCCCTTAATAATATATATTGTTATACCAAGGAAACACCTAAGTCCAATGGACCCACAGTAATTTGGAGAAACATCATCTGTGGAATATAAGATGGGAAGAGAGTAAGAGAAAGGACTATTTTGCTAGAGGCTGAAAATATTCAAAAATATTCAATTTGTATCCTACTCTACCTAGCTGAACTCAGGGATCAACTTTGCACTCACATAAGGCATACACCTCCTCTTTCCTTAACTTTTGTTATATCATTCTGACCCTTCCCAGAGTCACAATTCCTGTGTAATTTAGGAAATCTAAAAAAGTCTGGATGCTGTGAATTACCCTGAAAAGTCAGTCTTGTATTCCATGTATCTCTTGTGCTTCCTATTCTGTTTCATATGCCATAGGGATCAGCAGGAGAAAGCACTTTTGTCTGCCTCAGCTGTTTTTCTTCACTTCCAAGAACAAAAGGGCTCCTGACATTCATTGGGAACCTCAAAAAAGTAACCTGAAACTTTCCAGGGTTCACTGGCTAGGGAGCAGAGGCAAGTGTAAAACCCCAGGGAACACACGTGGAGAACGCAACAGAGAGTTAGTGCCTTCTCCCCCAATAAATATCAGCTTTTTTGTAATTTTTAGAGGTGATAACAGGTAACAGCAAATGACCAAAGGGGAAGGGAAGGCTATATAAGGGTAATAACACTGCAGAGAAACTCCTGAAACAGAAGCAGTAACCAAGAGGACACAAAGCTCCGGAGAAGTCTGTGTGATACCAGGAAATAACGCGGTTTCAAACCTTCTTGTGGAGGCCATACTGACCACTTACTGAGACACTGAAGCTTCCACTAGAAAGACTTCCACTAGGAAGGCAGTGGAAAGACTAGAAAATGTCTTTAGCAGCAGCTCAGATTCAAAACAGTCTACAGTTGGTGAAGTCAGTTGGTGAAGACAGAAGCTCTTCAGATTCACCTTCAGCTCCAGCAGCTTTCCCATTCAGGCACTTCATGCCATATCCTTCAGCAGAGGAGGCCAGCAGAAGGACATGGGTGACAGTGACTCCCAGAGACAGGGCTCAGGCCCATCAAAACGTGGAAAAAGTGAATCTCCCTGAAGTAGCCATCACCCAATTCCACCAAGGCCAGATTCGCCTCTTTGTGATGCAGCTCAGCGTCACTGTCAGCACCAGGACTGAACCTCCCTGCCTCTGTTAGAAAGTGCTGCAGAATTAGATGACAAGCTGGTACCTTCTCTGTCTCAAGCTTCTCAGCACATGCTTTCCCTGGAGTCATACTTAGGCAGATCAGGCACTTGAAGGAACAGAACAGCAAACTGGGCAGCGAGAGCAGCTGTAGGCATACTTGTGTTAGCTTACCCATCAGTTCTAATCTTCATACTTTTTAAATGGCACTTTTTAAAATTGGTATTGAGCCATATTATTTGAGACTTAAAAGTCAAAGGTTTCTTCCCACCAGATTAAAAGAACTTTGCATCAGTACAGAAATAAAGCAGTTTTCTTATGCAATTTGGCCACAGAATTAAGATACAAGCTCTTGAATTTACTGCTTCTTCTCATTATAAAATGAGGAATTAAAATATAATTGTTATCCCTACTGACTTACTATTGGATTGAGTTATGAAAGGAAAAGCAGTTTCCCATAAATTTTGAAAAGCTTTAAAAAGTTGGGGTTTTTTTTTAAAAACAAAAAGACCCCCCCAGCAGGATTCACCACTCAACAACACGCAGGGTGAAACCTGAAATATTTTGCTTTTAATCTGGAAGAGTGAATATACAAAACAGGGACTCCAGGCTTATTGCTCTTTTCATAAATATGGGTCTCAAATAGTAGCAGTTTCTAAAAACCCTGCTAAGACGACACCAAAAAAATTACAGTTAATTTATTGCAGAATTTCTGAAAGGTTTAATATATTTTACCACATCTAACCTACTTTATGATTACAAATATGAGGCTTAAACCCAGGCTGGTTTTTTTTAAAGTCATTTTATCAAGCCCTTCTCTTCTAAAGCTGAAATTTAAGCCACCTATGAAGTCACCCACCAAATCTTTTTATTTGCATATTTAGAGAATTAAGATTTTCAAGATTGCATAATATAAGTAGATTTTAATAAATCTGTGGTTCTAAGATATTTTGCCTCCCACTTTGATTTGACATTTTGCTTAGAGATGATCTGAAAAGGTATGATTTTCTCTATTCTGAAGCCTTTTTATTACCTTGTTCTATCAGTCTACTTTATCATTTGCAATTGTATTCAGCTCTCTCCTGAATGCGTTAAAATTCTTCGATGACACATGTTCCTTGTATCTTTATTAAAATCAACACACCCTATTTCTCACCTTACTACTATGTCAGGTTTTTCCAATAATTTTCATACATAAAAGGCTTTGGTAACTTCTCACAATGTCCTATTTATGATTCCCATTGTTGTTCATAGGTCAAAGGTTGACTTCAGTGTTTCAAATCTGTATTTCATCTGAAGCACTTATACTTGCAAAGGGACACTATATATTACATAATTTCTATGTGTTCAGGAATATAATTAGTACCTAGGACAATTGCTTCTGGTGAATTATGAAAGCCCAACCCAAGAACAGGCATCACAATGCCTTGAACATCTGTGTCAACGGATGCTCAGAAAATTTTAGGGTAATATTTAAGAAGGAAGTTGTATGGAGTGAGATTTTGGAAGATATGCTGAGGCTTAGCTACGCAAAATGTGTGAGACAAATATGTACTATATGAGGTATCTAAACCAAGGTCAAAGAGTATTTTCACCTGATCAGAAGTGGAAAAGTGGAAGAAAGTTATGAACAGCAGACCTAAGTTGGACAATATAGTCCATCAAACATCTCCAAGACCTATTCTGGTTGATGCTAATAAAAAGACCAAAAGAGAACAAAAGGTTATGAAAAGCAGAACAAACAAACAAGAATGCAACAGAAAGCTGCCTAATGAAAATGCAAAAAAGGAAAACCTTTAGCAAAATAAAGGATTTTTTTCCTTTTTTAAAAACAACTATCAGCAAGTTCTACCTACATGAGGTTTAGGGGAGAAAAAATAAATCACAGACCACCTGAAAACATAGTGCTTTGCAATTCTGAGAACAAAATGCTATGATCTCTCTGAGAAAGCACATTGATGTGTGTCAGATCATTGCAGTGTTAAAATTAAAGCACATCTTTCAAAAGAAAGGGGGCAAAAAAAACAGTACTCCCTAAAAACCTCCCTCACTGTTTCTTCACACCAAGTAGTTTAATTTAAATGGAACAGATGAAATAGACTTTTCAATGCTGTTTTATCCATACTTTTCCAGGTACCAGCCCTACAGTTATGCAAATTCTGTACCTATTACAAAATAAGCTTAAGGCAGATACAAATTTTGTATTTTTCTTCATTTGCTATTTTTTAAACTCCAGCTTCTATGGATAATTGCTGGCACTTAGGTTTCTATTTTTCTTTACCTTTCATTACAAACAAAATCAATCTATGTTCCATAATTCCCCAGTACAATGCCATCTGTGTGGGCTACAAAATAGGGACTGCAGCAATCTGCAGTTGGAAGACTTCAGGTTTGCTCAACAGACTTTTAATTTTGTTATAGGGGTTAAATGTATCTCCTACCTTCCCAAGGTGTTTCACTGGACTGCTACTGGGCAAAATACTGACAAAATACAGATCCCTATACAACCAAAGGTTCTCTCCATAGGTTGTTAGAGCAATTTTTGTTTGTTTGTTCCCTGGGTGGCCTTTTTTAAGACACAGAATGGCCAAGAGCAATCCCTTCTTGTAGGATGAAGAGCTATGATGTGGCTGCACTGAACATGGCAGCCCGACAAAGTGTCCCTGTCTCCAGAAGCTCCCTCTGAAATTCTGTGTGAAGCTTGCCAGCTGCCTTACAGCATGGTCAGATAAAAGGGAAGTAACTATGCAGTGAGAATGGGATCTTCCTTTTTAACTAGTTCTGGAGCCAAAAATAGTACCATTAAAAAAATCCAAACTACTTGGAGTATTACTATAGAAGTGACAACAAACAGGGAGATCACTGAGAAATCTCATTTAAATCAGTCATGAGCAAAATGCTTATGCACAGCATTTGTAACTTGAAAAAATAATCTATTCCAATGACTTTGACCTATTCTTTTTGTGATAAATTCAAACACTGTAACTGAAAAGGGGTTTGGAGAGGGAGGGATTTATTTTTTAGAAATGCACTCTTTCCTGTACAATCCCATAAATAGAGTACTTTAGGCTATCCAGATGTTTGTACCACACATAAGGAATCCCTTAAAGTGAATCAAAACCTGACAGGAGTCCTACAGGTTGTGTCTATTGTTTGTTTTTTCCAGATCAATTTTTCTTCATTAATTTAATATCATCAAGTGAGAATAAAAACAGCTGGTATATTAGGTAACTTTGACAATGAGAATTAACACTTACCTTAAATTGGTTTGTTAGTGGAGAAGATACACAAAATATAGGGATGTACATCATGTCTTTTTAGTAAATCAAGTAGAAAGAAGATTGTGTTTCCTTCCTAAAACAAGTTTCAAAGTTTATTTTATTTTATTTATTATGATATGCCATAGGATACAGGCCTTTTTAATTCACAGCTATTTGACAAGGATAGAGTTCAAGTGATAATTAGATTCTCTTTTATTTTTTAGGCTGGTAAGTAATCAACCTAATCTTTTTACAGTCTCCCCTAACTTTGAGTTCTTTTATGATTAACTACTCTGGACAAATATTTGAATTGTGTAGCACCAGAAGTAAACATGACTCATATTCCAGCATGTAAATTAATTCAGTCACTCTACTACATATGTTGAAACACTTGCTTCTAGTGTGCACACCTCTTGCAGGTACACAAGAAAAGGGACCTGTAACAAAGAACGTTCAGAAGGCTTTTGGGACAAAACCATTCTTTCTTTCCACTGCCTTTTACTCTTTCTTATTTAAGAGAAGATTCAGACCATACACAAACTCTTAAGATGACCAAAAGCAGAAAGAAAAACTTTACCAGATTATTGAAATATTTTGTAATGTGCATAGTTTACATGGTGAAGATTGGCCTCTTGCAACTTCAGATGTGGAGTTGTACTTTTTAACAATCCTGAGTAGAGGAGATGAAAGATGAACCACTGACAGCTGATAAACTCTGTTTCATGGGATTCAAACTGATATATTAAAGGAACTGAAAAACATATCTTCATTCCCAACAAGCATCTCACATGGAAAGATGCAGCCTCCATTTATAGGATGGGACAGTGGCACAGAGATGGGACTCTACAAGATGATGCAAGAGAATCTGCCATACCAAGCAGTGCCAAGAAAAAGCAAAGGCACTGTAAGGTAAAGTCACTGTAGCTTGTGTGGTAAACATGTGTCTGTCTCACACTTGTCATGCCATGCTCTTGAACCTCAAACCCCAGTCATTATTTAGAAAATTCTGTTATCTTATACTTAAATATAAGTATGTCATAATCTTCTTCATCAAAAGCTATCAAAATAAAGAGGCAAGAATTTTCTGAAATTATTGAGGTGTTTTCTGAATCTGCTTCCAAAAAGTTGAAGTGTCTGGCATTCTTCCTTAAATCAGAAAGCCTCTCAGGAAAATAGTATTCACCATGATTACATCATTACAGGCAAAGAGTGACAACAATTAAAACTCAAAAGTCAAAAAAAAAAAACCAGCAAAAAACCCCAGAAAACTTAAGAAAGACACTCCTATGCAAATTTTCAAAGTTGAAAGAGTTGCCTCTTTTCAAACCTGGGACACTGAGTAACCATTTCCAAGATAAGTGAACAAATGGAAAATGGAAAATGGAAAATACTTTTTCAATCAAGCTTTAAAACTAATTGGATTTCAGCTTACTGGCAGAAATTCGGAATGTTTAGAAAAATACTAAGCCTATTAATTTATCTGGGGAAAATTGACCAAAACAATTTCTGATCAATCTAAGATGTACAAATAATTTAGAAATCATTCTTAGGTAGCAAAACAAAGCACAGCTCAGCTACAATAAACTTTATATAGCTAGATACTATGATGACAAAACTTGATGTAATATCAACTCCAATGTAGTCTTAAGTACAGCATTACTGCTTTTAGTTCATAAAATGAAATCTAAATAATATTGAGTGGGTATTCAGTGAGGCTTCTAAACAAATTCATTAACAAAGAAATAAGATTATATGCCTAACCAAAATATAAAGAGGACAATATAGATATATTATTTCATTTCTCGGTTCAGTTAAACACATGTCTTTCATAAAGTAAAAATCCTAAATAGCCCTCATGTTTTCATTATTGCCAAGATGAATACAAAAACTACCAGAAACCAGATAATATGAAACTATTTTAAATCTTTAACACAAAGACAGGTAAGACAACTCCATTCAAAGCAACCCCTACAGAAACATCCAGTATCATCATCACCGGACACGCTATTACAGCTGCACATATATTATATCCACTCTTTACCTCAAATAACCTCAGTTTGGAACTCTATATATGAAGGAAATTTATCACATTCAAACAAAGGAACAGAATAAGCATTCTGTCTCTCAGCATCATCAGGAACTGATGTCTCAGCCTTTAAAGACTGGATGTTTTAGGTGCAACACAGAAGCAAAGGCCACTTGAACTTTGCAGCTGAGAGCACTGGTCTCCCTTTTTGGCCACAAAACAAAAGATTCCTTAGTAGAAAGAGTTAAGTGATGAGGTAAATTAAACCGTATTAAAACAAAAAAATAAAAAATCATGACCACTGAGGAAAAAACACAATACACCAGATTAACACTTCCTCTTCATTACTGCTTATCTTGTTTCCTCACACTATGAAATCTGTCAGTCAGTGCTATAGAGGTAGGATTTACTTTTTAATCCCATTTTACTCCAAACAATTACTCAATGCCACTCTGGGGCATATATTTCTTATCCTCCCTTCTCTCACAGAGAGTTGAAACACACTTGCTGAGATCCAAGCTACTATCCACAATAAAGCTGCAGAAGAATTTACTTAGCATCCTCCAAAATGACTGTACTCCATCTTTCACAGATAGGTAAAGAGAGTGCTCTTTGCCAGATTTTAATGACATGGATCAAGATATGAAATTAAAACCTCCCATACAAAATTTTATGTTACATCTTCTTAATAACAAACCTAATTGCTCTGTGAATACCTTCAAAAATGTCTGTTGGAAACAAAGACCTGTATATAATTGCTGTCAAAATAACAAATTGAATGGGTATGCCTTTTTTAAAAAAACAAATATCTTTCTTTGGTTTTTACCGTCCTTTAGTAAGTAAATAAAAAAATCTATATATAAAGTATAAATGTAGCTTTTTTAGCTCATTTCCCCTATCAGAAGACTCAGTGACAGGGCAGGGATTCAGAAACTGGAAGAAAAGCCAGGAAATATCCCTACAAGAGATATTTGTTTGTCTGGTGAATCAGCAGGGATCAGTGTGGGATTTGAAGAGTACGTTTTCTAAGAACGTTCCTGTAGGTACACAAAGACCATAAGATATGAAAAGAATCAATATTATCTTCAACCAGAATTTTCAGAGCTTGATGTCTGAATTTAGGCTTATAGATGTTTTTTCAATCTCCAAGTGCATAGTTGCTTTTAAAATGTGGAACACTTGCTGTATCCACTAACATCAATAACTTTAGAGTGTTTACTAACTAAAAACAATATACACCTTTCTGGATGCAAATATTAAATGTTTACACAGAGGCTTAGGGCTTTAGAAACTTTTGAAATTCTGTTTTCCTTCAGTTTTTGCAAAAATGTATGTTCTCAGTTACATGAATATTTCATTTTGCTTTTATTAATGTAATTATATTACTTTGAATATCCAGGCTACTTCTGACTATTATGGATAGCAGTTGTGTTTCCTCATCCTTCATGGAAGCTTCACCTGTGTGTAGACTAGACATCAAGTTTCAGCAGAAATATGTAAAAACATATGTAAAACATGAATTTGGGTGTGCTAAGAGAGAAATGGCCAGTTTACAAGCCTACATTACAGTTCATGTGTTGGAAATTTAAAAGGGAATCTTGTGAGGCTAGACCTGCACCTCTACATTCTCACAATATTACAATTACAAATAGTCATGAATAAACTTTAAAAATATCAGGACAATAAATCTGGCTTCTTTTATATTTCAAAAATAAGAATTACTTTCTTGGGCTTTTTAATGGTACAGAGCTTGAAAGCACAGAAATGAAGTGGTCTTGTTTCTCCATGATCTGACAGATTTCAGATGAATCAATTATCAACTGGATTTAAGGTATTCTACAGCTGACACTTACAGATACTCACACTTCAAGAATATTGGCATATGCAGTGCAGCTCTAAAATTACTGCAAGTAACTCCAAAGGGAATAGCAAGGATCTACCTACACACTTCCTTGCTTTCATGCCCACTCCTGCAATTAATATTTGTAAAAATAGGCTGTGACATCCACTTGTCTGCTCAGCAGTGTAGCTGCTCAAGGCGATCAGCAGGGACGCTCAGGATTCTGGAACCATTTGGAACCATGCTGCCACTCTTCAGGTCATCCATTTCCTCAAATTAACACCTGTGTGACATTTGAGAGGTACACCCCAACAAGCTCTTTGCCCTTTCTTTTGCAATGTCTATTCCATTACTGCTGTTCTCTGGTCACGTGTCCCACATTGTGCAATACCTAGCTCTGATAGCTGCAGGTTGAAACTGCAAGCAGGCTTCCAAACCTGTATTTAAAAGCATAAAAGCAGGATACCTTTTAAATAGTATGGATGTCAATGACTTACCAAAATGTTTTCAGTTATATAACAAGCAACTTCTAAGTCTGACATAAGCTTTGCTATGCAAAAATAGAATTATTTCTGTGTTCAAATATATTCTACCCTGAAGATTTCAGTGAAATTGAAGTGTGCCTTTGGAAAGCAGCTGTGATAAAGCACTTTAGGCTGTGTGGGCATTGGTGATAGGGCTGTTAAAGTTACATGAGTGCCCTAAGTGCACATTTCCATATCACAACATGGCTCACCTAATTTTAGAAAAAACATAAATAGCTGAAACTTCATGTATCTAAATAAGGTTTGTACCTCGCCATATGTAATGGGCTTGATCTGATTCACTGAATAACTCTTCTAAATGACTACCTTACTTCATAACTCCCCTTAAATTGAATTTTGGAATATTCAGTAACACTTATTGTCCTCTCTATTTCATAACAGATAAACAACATACTGTCTCTGTTGTGAGTGGGTAGTAACAAGACACTATCAAAAGAAAACATTTGATCATCATGTGGATTATAACTGTAATCATATTGAATATCACAAGATAGCAATTGAACATTGCTTAGATTATTATAATAATCATTTGGAACAGAATAACTGGTGATTCTTTCAGATAAATGTGTTACTACAGTGGTAGGCAGAGACACACTAGATAAGTAAGTAAGCAAAACAACTACAGATGCACAGAACTGACAGTTTTCAGTGGTTCTTTTTTCCTTTTTAGTATAGTCTATATTTAAGATTCAGTAATCATACAATATATTAAAAGACTTGAAGCTTAGTTAAAATTTGTTTAAAAATCATATTTTCCATACAGGTTTTCTAAAATATCTCTCCTTCTAAAATCTCTCTATTTTATGTAAAATTTCCAAATAAATATCAATACCTAGAGCATTAACTGGAGAAATCATATTTAAAACATTCACTTGACTGCAAATCCTCAACTTCCCTCCCCATTAATACACAACACACATACAGAAGTTTTGAAAACAGAATCCAGAGAAAGACATCTTTTTCTCCAAGATAGTTATCAGCAGAGAGTTCCAAAAGGAATAGAACTCTGATTCTGAATATTTTTATTACTGCTAAAAGCACTAGTAAAATGCAACTTTTTTTGTACTGCATCTATAAAATAAACTGGGCCAAATTACAGTCACTCCAGTGGTGCTGAGGATAAATGATAACAGAAAGCAAAGCTTTCACATTGTGTATATCACATCTTTCCTACAGAAGCATTTAGTAATGTTTTTCCACCAAGTGACTGTTATGCACAAACTGATGAGAGAAAGCCCACGTAGAAGTCTCCTGTGTACCTCTTAAAGTGCAAGCTTCAACTGCTTCTATTTATATGCAGTTCCCCAGTTTTCTCACACATGCAGTGAGCGTTCACATCAACTAAATATATCTTGAATAAAACTCTTCCTCCGTCAGAAGATGGAAGCAGAGACAAGCTATAAAGGAGGAGTTTGAAAACACTGCCTGCCTAGGCATGCAGGAGATGGTATTGGGAAAGGCCAAAGCTGAACTTCAGGGAGATTTGCAAAAGAAATTGAATACAACAAAGAGACCATTAAATTAGTGGTAAAAGTGAAACCTATGGTTGAAGAGGGTGGATGATTTAATGACAGCAGGACACAGATTGAGATAGACACATGGAGATAACTGATGCCTCTTCTGTCTCCTTCTGAAGGTGAAACAACAAGGTCTCCCAGTTCTCTATTTCCACAGGAAAAGATAGGAAAGGAGAAGGATTATTAGGCATGAAGGAGGATCCAGTCAATGATCATCTGAGAGATCTTGACCCGCAGGTTGGACATGACTGGCTTCACCCAAGCATGCTGAGAACTGTCAGATGTTCAGATCCAGAAGGACAGCTGGACAGCTGCAAATCATTGGGGAGGATACAGGGTGGATACAATTCTCGCGGTTGTGTTCATCAGAGGCTGGGGGAAAGGAACGTCTCAGACCTGTCTCAGAAGCCTTTTCATTTCTGCTTCAGGGGACTTGGATCTGACACCCCTCACTTCCAAAGCCATAGGTTCCTCGTTAGTGTACTGGAAAGGCAAGCTCCTTGCCCTGTCCTTGCATATTTGATGGAGCACAGCCCTGTTGCACTGTGGATGTGATAATTTCTGAGATTTGATCCGGCTCCTATGAGCAGAGCATGAGATGCCTGATGAGTGACACTCTGCTTGGCAACTGGGATGAAACATGGAAAACAGGCATGGGTGGTGCCTGAGAGAGGTGTCCACACCACTGGGACAGGTGATGTACAAACACAGAGCTAAACAAGCCTTCTTATTTTCTAGATATCTGATAAAACACTTTCATCCATCTGAGATGATGAAAGTGCCTCTGCCTTTAGTAGAATCAAGATTATATTTAAAGAGGATTTATAAAGCTTCTAAAAATTGCATGCTTACTAAAATTCAAAAGGGTTGTGTCAGTGATCCAAATTTGGGAGGGGGGATGGTGAAAGAAGGGAAGGAGGGAGGCAAAAAGATGGAACAGAATTTAAAAAATCTATTTTCTTTGGATTTGTATTTTTTTACTTGTTTATTGGATTTGGAATTCTGTGTTGTTTTATTTTACTTGAAGGCTTAATCAAAGGCTCTCATCGCATTCTAATTACTAGGTACATATTTTAGACACTGATATGATACAGGTCCTATAAGGAATGAGCATTCAACAAAGAAATATGGCCCCCAAACCAGTGGGATGTAACTATATGCAGCTTTGTATTTAAGCTCTACTACCTGTTTTCCTCTAAGACTTTAGTCTCTCCCTCTGTCTTTCTTAACTCTGTTGCCATATGACAATCACAATCCTATGCAGATTTACTGAAGTGAAGGAAATGGTCAGAGAGATGAACAAATCCTAAATTTTGGTTGTGAATGAACAACTGAAGACAGGTTAAGTAGGAGAGCAAAATTTAATACATAAACTGAGCTAAATTACAAACTACTTTTTGTTGTCCACTGATACACTGAGATACAGAGGACTAAAGAAGCACAAAGTAGAAAAATGTCAATGTTTGAGTAGTATCAGCTTGTAAAATTACTTTAAAACATTGTGGGTAAGGGAAAAGGTAAAAGTGATGGCGTACATGTTGAAAGGGATGAGCGATTAGGGAGTGGAGCAGCAGAGTTAATCAGCTTAAACTTAAGAGTTAGATGCTTAAAATTACTTTTCCCCACAGATGCCTTAAGCTGTTAAGGCTGAAATGAAAACTGTGATTTCATTCACCAGTCTCATTAAGTAGTTAAGCTGAAATATCCAGCTTCAGCCACTCCCACAGCAGCGCAGAAAAGTGGGGAGAAGCCCTTTGCAATTGTGTATTATCCTTGTGAGTCATGGTGAGAGCAGCACCACAACTGCTGGCTGCAATCCTCACATCTGCCCTGTGTGCCTGTGGCCTCCTGAAAAAAATACTTGCACTACACTTTGATTAATTACAAGGTACATGGTTAAATTCAGGCATACTTGAATTTGTCAGTGCTATCTATTGTCTTTGCAAACCAACTTCAATTACTTGAATACTCAGAAATCTAGCATTTGAGATACCTGTCTGATAGCCAGCACTGTTCCCCTCCTCCAGAGACTGCTTCCAAACTTAAACATTTTTACTAGAAAGAAATGCCCAGTTTACTCTATATAAAGAAATAATCTGCTTATGCTTACACTGTTTCCAGCCTACGCAATCCCTCCCATCATACACACGATGCCATCCACCACCACACTATTTGTACTTGGCTAGCATTTCACTTAAAAACCTCATTTAACTTTCACTTCACTGCTAAGGATCTCCAAGGAAAAGGACACATATGTCTGAATTATTAAAAAAAAATAAATTGAGAAAAAATTTCCATGTACATTTGCTTGTTTTGTTTTTGCTTTATTCCAACCAGCACAAATAGAGGTATGGCATTCTCCTAGCAAACAAAAGAAAGCTAAAAAGTATTAAAACATTGTTTAAAGTGAAGTAAACCTCAGTAAGCCAAAGAGCCCAACTCTTCTAGATTTAACTCAAAATGTGAGAGCCTATGGGTTGTGTTTTAAATCCTTGAAAGAGATAAATGCTGAGATGACTTTATTTCGTTCAGAGGACCTGATATGTAGGATGCTATATAATTATGATGTGAAAATTTTATATAGCAAACTGTCAACAGGATAGAAGGAACGACTTTGTAAATATTCAATGAATATAATTTTACTAATAATCATAGCTTTTGCCTTTCTACCACTCCCTTCCTAGAAAACTGAGTCTCAATGAGTAAATTAAACTTGTGTCCATTACAAGCCTAACTATTTGAGTCTAACTTCTTTCACAAAAAATTACTTTTTAATGAAACAGTTCAAATTTTATGGAGCTACCACTCACAGTTCAATTTTGTACTGGTATTTTAGGTTCCACTCCTTTCCACAAAAAATATTTCAGCAATGTTTCCTTTACTTACAAATCAATGTAATAGGTATAGAGTTAATATCTCATAAAGTACAGTGTTTTACAGGGAAAGGCCCAGAGTTATTGTACCAATTTTCTTTATGAGACGATTAATGTTTAAAGGTTTACACAGTCTATGAAGCACAGAAGGTTGAAACAAAAGTTCTATCTTTTAAGTACTGTAGTTGAAAAAAAATCTTCTTAATTAGAAATAAAGAAGTTTGGTGTTCCTTTCCTTTTTTTGCCTTTTCAAAAATAAAAAATAATAAATTTTTAAATTAAAAATTAATGATCTCAAGTTGAAACAGAGCCTGGAATCATTTCAGCCTCTGAAAAGTACTTGAAGTTACAAGCATTTAAAAATCTATGGGTTAGATAATGAAAACTGCATTTCAACATGACATTTGCTTATTAGCACTCTCTTCCAGACTTTCAAAAACCATTTAAGCAGTGTCTCAGCTTTGTAGCTGTAAGCTACAGAAATGCAAATGCTCTCCTGATTCCCAGCAATGCATCATGAACAACTAGACACACAGGTGAGATTTGTAGCTGTATTCTTTATGGAGATGTGGACAGGTTTAGATTGTTAAAACTGTAAAGATAGGAAGAACTCACTGAGTAATCCCAGGATTCCATGACAGGTTTAGCTGTGTCCACTGGCACACAGCACTAAAATAAGCAGCTCTTAGTAGAGACCCATGAAAAGCAAGAACAAGGCGTTGACTTTCTTTAGGGCCCCTCTGCACAGGTTAGCCCTGCTCCAGGTGTGGCCAGCACTGAAACAGAGCCAACAAGGTGACTTATACCCAAGCTAAGTCTTAATTACTTGAAGGATGAACCCAAAGCTCATGTCCACAGAGATTTACCTGTTGTGGTTCGTTTGTATGCATTTACCAGAACAGTCTTGTTGCATGTACACGGAGCCATTTAAGTTGAAAAACCATATGTGTGCAAACAGACTTTTCTGGTTCACAAATGTAGGAGTTACCTCAGAATTAGCCAACGCATTTTTGTGTCTTGTTTAACACCCACCATTGTGCATAATGGGTGACCCCACTCCTGGGCAGCCACCAGAACATGCGTGTGCTTAAGGTTCCTGGAATCTCCTTCTGCAAGTGTTCCAGGGGACAGCTGCCTTTCCAAGGGTACTGTGACCCATGGTATTCCCATTGCATCACAGGCAACAGGAAGCTGACAGAAAACTGCATGCTCCAAAATATTTACTGAAGAAGGCTATAAAATAGGAAAAATAGAGAATGTACCTAGGTTTAAATATATGTCTTTACTGCAGAGTAAAGAGCTGGGGTTTTTTAATGGGTTACAGTAACAGGGAACAACCAGAGGTGACAGCAGATACTGATCTGGTTTTTGTATTTACTATGTTCTTGAGGAAATGCAGTCATTTGAAAAGGTTCTAGAGAATAAGAACACATGAAAAATGTGAAGCCTGACCATATATTAAGTGGACTATAAATTGAATATCTAACATACATTTTATTTTAAATATTAGGTGATTTGGATTTTCAGGCAGGAATGAATTAAGTGAAAAACTGTTGTGAAATCTTAGTGTTTACTCTACAGGGATCACACAGGATCAATGCACTAATTAAGAATGAGGTGACAGTGAGAATTTCACATCCTCTTAGTCTCAGCTACCTGCAGAGCTGGTTGTGACTGGGTAAAAAAAATCAAAAACTGAATCATTCATCAATAAAATATCAGCTTGATCATATAATTTGTGTTGTATTTCAAGAAAATTACTCTTTAATAATCACTTTAACTACGACATGACCACAGAATTCAGCTGGAAGTAGTTTTCACTTTACTCCTTATCCTGTCATCAGAAATACTGTCTGGCAAAACCATAGCATTACACTGCTCATTCTCTTGCTGCAAGGAATTTGAGAAACTCCTATGCATATTGGTGCCTTTACCCCACACCAAAATAATTTACTATGACATTTTTTACAATTAAAACCACTACATTTTGCACTTTTTCACCCCCATTTTCACAAACTTGTTTCTTTCTCACCCAGAAATTTGGATGTCTGTTATTTTTGTAATCCCTTCTTTTTAAAAGTCTTTAAACCTCAGTATAAGTCCTACTGACTGTAATGACATGACAAATCAAGTCCTGGATATTCTACTGCATCATCAAGGCTCCTTGATGTTTGCAAACATTTTCATATGTACAAGTTCAGATGAAAGTAGGTATCTACTCAGTTTTCAATGTAACTTAGTGCAGGACTAGGGTCTAGAGCTGAGATGTGTCCAAAAACAACTGGAGCATCCAGTAGCACTTGGACACTCCCCTGAGTCAGTGAGACTCTTACAACCTCCTGCTACTCCTACCAAGCACCACCCTTACATGTGCTGGGTCACTGGGATAAAACATCACCCCATGTAAAACACAAATTGCTTTTAAGATGAATCAAACTGACTTTGACTTCAACAAGAATTTAAATACTCTCATTTTGGTAACACTCAAAAAGTGCCCTGCTCCTAATTGTGATTCTGAAAAAAAACAGGCTGAGGTCTATCATTCCCCATAAACCATTAACAAAATGGCATTGGCCAAAACTACCTGTACCCATTTTCAGCTTGTTTAATTATTTTCTAGTCTATGCTGAACATGTGTCAGGTATTTTGATTTTCTGCCCATGTAAAATTCTGCCATTTTACTCAGGTTTTGAGATTTCTGCACAAGCACAACAGTAGCCAGAAAAGTAGATTAAAACCTGTACTGTGCTGGCCTTTCAGGAATTCTAAGAAGGCTGTTATTTAAATGCAACTTTGACAGTAAATTAAATATTAGTTTAATTTGAAATTACACTCTAAATCAAATTTTCTGGTAGGGCAGTGAATGTTTGCTACTGAGTGATGGTTTAATTTATTTCTAACAGGGGCTTAAAAGACTTCTCTCGTAATTGTAACTGAAAAAAAAAAAGTGGAACAGAGTAAATGAAAACAAAAAGTCTTTTGCAGATATTAGAATTTTGAGCATCATAAAAATGCCAAGTTAAAACCTTTTAGTGACTCATAGGCCAGGAAGTTTAAGACCAGAATTATCTTTTGAATTAATTAAAACATTAGGGGAGAGGAAGGGATCGATCAGAAACATTTGGGGGACTGCCTTTATATTTTATTTTACATGGCTCCCTGAAAATTGTAAAAAAAAATCCTCAACAGTTTCAGTCCTTTTTGCTACATACTGCTACTATGAATATAAAAAAAGACTGGAGTCACCAAAATATTCCCACATGAATTATTGACTTCTAGTGACTGATCGATGCTCAAAACAGCTGGTTTCAAGACGTCCCACCACTGGATATTAGGTCATTTATTTACCCACACAAGCATGAATTTGGTAGGCCAATATCAAGATTAAAACCAAAACCAAAGCCAAAATCAAAACAACACACAGACATACAACTCGACCCAAAAGACTCTACAATAAAGGAATGGAAGCAATAAGGCCTCATTCTTATCCTTCCCAGAAGCCAAAACAATATTTCAAGTACACACCACTGCTCACTGCTTCTAGCTCCAAGTTTCTGCATCAGAGATTCTGCACCTCAAGAATTTACAAGAATGCAATATCACTTTGACTACCTGGCATTTAAAGAGTCATCTAATGTGTTTGTAAAGCAATGGTGTTTGTTGCCAGTGTTCTGCTGATACAGATATTTAGATCAGTGATAAAAATAAGGGGAGAGAGGCTGGGAAGAGTATTCTTTTACCTACTGAAGACCATGTTTATAAAAAGCACCAAAAAATAATGGAGAGGCTTAAAAACAGATTAAAATACCAGTGGCTTCAGTGGCTGTTTTATCTTTTTTGCCCTCAACATTCTGAGAGACTTTGACAAGCAATCACAGTAATTTTGCCTTATATTATTTTTCAATTGAAATGATTGTAATTCAAATAATATGTAGTATCCATAAAAATACTTTAACTGAGCTAAGGGTGTGGGTAGACTTGTCTGAGACCGAACTAGGAATTACTTCTTATTAGGAGCTTAATCATTTTATTGTAAAACTGTGAAAAAATAAGTATTACTTCTGACAAAGATTTAGTAGTGCTTTGTCATTTACTCCTCATACTTTAAAGTGAAGTAAATGTTAATTTTATCCTTTGTGTTTAATGTAGAGAAATGAAAGTTTTCTTTGTGTTTACATTTGTACAATCTATTAGTATTGTGACTCTCAAATGAACCCAAGAGTGCCTTACTTATAGCTCAACAATGCTCAACTTCTACTTCAAAGAAATAATTTTAATAAACACACACATTAGTGGATTGACTATATAGTACCTACTTATTTGGTATATCAATCATCATAAATGGAGACAGTCACTCTAGGAATTCCAGTACTTGAGAAACACTAGCTAAGTTTAGACAACTTTACAGGCTATCACTTAGCTTAAGATCCTCTAAGGAAGAGTTATTTCCCCTGAAATTCAGTATTCTCTCTGAAAAACACTCAAGAATAATAAGAAACCAAACTGTTATTGTTCCTGAAGGGATGCAGCAAATTTTTCTTATACTTTGTCCCTACCTACTACAAAAGGTTGGTAATAAAGGAAGTTTTCAGTCATTTTTGTCATATTTCCTGAAACTTCTGCCTTCTTTGCTCTCTGGTACTCAGCAAGAAAATCTAATTTTTCATCCAAAAAAAAGGCCTATATTTATGTGAAAGCACGAAAAGTAAGTTAATTCCTATATTCAAAATCTGAAAGATTTAACAAAAGCAAACCAAAATAAAATAAAAGGATTTTTCTTGGCCTGTCTAATCACATGTTTGCTACTAAAAATCGTGTCTGAGGCAGCTGATGCTCTCCATTATGATACAGAAAAAGAAATCTTTACAGTGTTGTTTCTGCAGATACCACCAGAGTGGCACAAGGTAAGAGCACATCCTGCTTCCCTTTCCCACAATGAATAGCCTTGTAGGAGGCAGAAGTTTCTCTCATTACAAGATATAATAGAAACTTACCTGTGCCATTGAAAACATGGTCACTTTTTGAAATAAGTTTAAAGAATTACTTTGAAGTTCAAATCTTTGCATTGTCTCCCCAGCATTCTGCTAAATGTAACAGAAGAGAGATATAAAAGTATTCATTGCAACAAAATATTAAATTAGGTGTTTCTACATGTGAACCATGATGGAAAATATACTTGTTTCAGCATATGCCAAAAACTACTATGCGTGAAGACTGCCAATTCCAAACCATACCAATTCCTTAGGAATATTTTAAAACTCACTAGGACTAACAAGTCAAAAAATTTCAATGCTCCTTATTCTGCAGCATATTGATCTCTTTGGATATAGAAGGGCTGCTCCTTCCAGGCTGGCCAAAGAAGAGCTATAGCTTATGTTGGAAAAACAGGAAGTGCAACAACAAGTCACCAGCACTTGCCTCAGTCTTGCTTCTTCTCAGTTTACTAATCCAGTGTGTCAGCAACATCCAGAGGCAATGGATTTAGCAAGCAGAGTTGAGCACTGTAGCACATATTCCCACAGGATTTGAAGCACCCACCATGCCTTACTTCAAGACTTGAAGCAAATAATAAAATTCCAAATTAAAAAAAAAAAGGCACAACAATATTTTTCCCCTCTTGAAACTAAAGCACATAATTTTTGTAAACTTCAATTTTTATTTATATACTCATGTATGAATAAATTTTCCCCACTCTCCAAGCAAGGGCATACAACTTTTTTCCTACAGCAAAATATTTTCTTATTCTAACAAAAAAATATAAACAATAATTTATTTTAGCAACTGAGAGCTTTCACCTTTTTAAAATCTGAAAGGAAAAAGGAAAGAATTTTTAAAAACTGTTGCCATATTTATGGGGAGGGAACACAGGCATCTCAGTCAAGAACATAATTAACTGCAATCAGATCAGAAAATATAATTTGAACTTTCCTGTTTTACTAAGAGCAAAGAAAAATATTTATGTGTTATTGCAAAATGACTAATTTTTATTATTTTTATATTGATTTGTTTCACTGAAACTGACACTTAGCAGAGGAAGTATAATACATACAAAACCAAATAAAACATAAAAATACTGAAAATATTTGGATGGCAGATTTGTTCCTTCAATCCTCCTTTTCAGTTTCAAAACCTGCCATTAACAGAACTGCAAGGAGGGAAGAATAAACAGCTGCTCAACTAATTGTTTGTTTCTTAAAGTACTAAAGAAATAAAATATTCATTCACTAGTAATTGATTTACCTTGGAAATTAAAACCAAAAACCAAGTAAGAAACTTGCATTCAATTGAAGAATTTCCTTACAAATAAATTCATGAATGATCTGCCAGATGTGATTTTTAATAGCATTCTGGGGAGTCTAATGCAAAAATCCAAAATATATGTTAAAAAAACTACTTTTAAAGCTATCTTTTAAAAACTCCACACTGTCTATCAGACTGATAAAAGCTGATTATAAAACATTAAAACTATTTTGAATGAAGGCATGGTATTACAGTTCTGAACAGCACAGCCCTTCAGCAGCTTTTCATTATGTTCAAGTGAGGCTGGCTTTGTACCAAAAGCATCTTGAAACCTTTTGTGCCTATACAGACCATACAGTCCTGCCTGCCTATACCAGCTGAAAGTAACTGTGCTCATGACACATACCCAGTCCCACACTTGCCATTCCATGTTTCTATCAGCTCCTTGCACAGCCTAACCTGCACTGTGCCTTTGTGAACCTGGTGCAATGCCAGGACAGACAGACAGACGTGAAAGCACACGCTGCCTCTGGAGTCAGGCACAAGAGCTCCCTGACCCCAGTCTCAGCAGACAGATTGCTGTTCCCTGCTTACAGCACTGCCTTGATCTTGAGCTTCTTAGGCCAACCTGCACCCCTGGGGAAAAATCTCAGGGCAAATCAGCTTGAAATCTTCAAGGCATAGTTTTTGTGAACCTGCAGAGTAGGAACAGCAGAAAACAGTATTTACGAAACAAACACACCCTGAACTAAATATGAATTACAAGCAGCAGTTCAACAAGTACAACCCCACTAGAGAGATGTTCCCTCACTCCAGTCTTTATGCCTGCTGTAATACTGTGAAATTATCTAACTGCAGAGTACAAAAGTGCTCATTCTGGGAGCTTAAAATAAATACTTCTATGTACACAAAATAAATGGTTTTATTTTGATAGCCAAGATCAATATTCAGGCACAGCTGCTTCTGCCACAATTACACACACTCAACTAGAGTGCATTAGGATACACTTCTGTTACAGTAAGATAATTTAAATATGAGCAAAAATTTTTCCATATTGGTCAAACTTTGAGAAGACAGTGGGAGCCCACACTTCTCACTGACTTGAAAAGACAAAGAATGCTAAGTATCTGAGAATTAAAGAGACTACATTTTCTTTGGTTTTTGTGTGTGATTCTTTTTGTTTGTTTGGCTTTTTTGGTTTGTTTTTTTATTGGGGTTTTTTTCCTCTTCTTTTTTCCCCCCAGGTTTGGTTGATTTTTTTTTTCAACATTCCCAGTGCAAAATGATTTCATTTTGAGAGAATCACTTGTATAGTGGTTTTGGCAAAGTTCCTGAGATCTATAATCAAGCTCATTTTGTCCTGTTTTCATATCTGCAAGTAAGGATGATGAGGCAGTTTAGACTCATATCGCTGCAGCTGTGCAACTACTTGTATTTCATTTAGCTTGCAGTGATAACTAATAAAATTCAATGAGCTTGCAAAGGAGTAAATGAAGACAGAATGCAAACATTCAGAGCTCAGAGAAAAAAAAACCACAGAACTCTACTATACCAGCAGAAATAAAATAGTCTTGCAGTTTTCACTAAATGCATCAGATTTTGTGCATTTAATGAGTAAGAACTTTAAAAACAGTTTGTCTTCCTGTTAAATAACAAATGTAAATTAATTTGCATCAGTAGTTTGGTAATATTTATAATTTTCACTGCTTGTCATATTGGAATTGGGTTGTGCAAATGGTCCAGAATTGCTTTGCGCACTGATTAGGTAACATTAAAGTTTTAGCTGTACTTTCCATTAGATTCCCTTTAAAGCATTCTGCTGAAATATTTCCTTGTTGGAAAACGATTATTAGTCAGAGGCAAGATGTTACCTTGGAAGTCGAGAGACAGGAAGCAGGGGAAAGGAAGAAGGGTGGAATATTTCAACAAGTGTGAAATGTTTCATCCTGAGCATGTTTGAAAAAAAAACAGTACCTTTTTTCAGGAAAAAAAAAACAAAAAAAACCCAAACAAAAAACCAAAAACCAAACAAACATATGATTTTGGACAATTCTTTTTTGGGACCTTGCAATAGAGAGAACAAGAATGTGCAGAGTGTAGTTCTATATTACTGTATATAGGACAGGAAAACTAACCTTGCTAACTCAGTTAAATAACCCCCAAACACCTACACATCACACCACAGTCTCCAAGTCCTCAATTACACATTACATAACTTTCTACTGATACAGTTATTTTTACTAATAATCTCCTAAAGGTTATTATTAAGGTTATATTAAGTTTATATTAACTAATCATTTGTTTTCAAATATTTCTGTCCAGTTGAAGATATTTCTTTCTGGTCATTGCAAAAAAACCCCAATTAAAAAAATTCACCACAACCACCACCCACCAAACCAACAAATGAGAATACCTTGAAAGACATAAAAGCAAATGTGCTTTTTACCAAGAGAGAAATAACAAAAACTCTAATGAGCATTTAAGTTAATTTATCAATTTAGATTTTTTTCAGCACCAGACTAGACTTTAAACATTCTATTGACTTTTTAGTATTTTAAAATATAAAGGAAATTCCCAAATTCTTGTACAAATACATAGTCCAGATACAGAGGTCTTAAATTTGAAACCCATCTCAAGTTTGAAATTTATGAAAAATTAGACAAAACCCTTCTGAAGCCAAATAACTCATTGCATACTCTAAGTTGTTAGTATAAAAGATTCACATACAGATTATTTACTATATTTAAAATTTGTGTAATATTATGCAAATATATCCTTCTTCCTTTTAAAACAAGAAAATAAATTCAAACAGTAAAAAAAAGAAGCTGCTGTAAAAAGACATAGGATTTGGATATTATATCACTTAACATTTGGAAATTTATATACTAAAATTGCTTTTGTACTTCCATGTAAGTATTTATTTTCAAGAATTAACTTAAACATCACTTGAATCCCAGTCTTCAAAGCCATCTCTTCAAAATTAAAATCAGGATTCTACTCAAATCTCTAAGCCCTCTGACTGGCAAACAATTCATACAAGTAACTTCACCAGCTATATATTATGATGTTCAGGTGAGCACAGTTATGCTCAAGGATCTGCAGGATTATTCTCCTTTTGCTATAATATTTACACAGAAATTGCTTGAAAATTTAACTTCTAGCTATTCATATGAATACAACCACATCAGCACACAGGAAAGGACTCCCCAGCTGCCCAAGTACAGCAAGAGTATGACAGGGATGTCACATGAAGAACTGACTAACTCTTTCCTGCCCAAGAAGTAAGATCATTTCATATTTACCATATCCAGACAAATAGATGTGCTTTATGATCCCCTTTTGTATAATTTCTTTTTGTAAGATTTTGGTTTTTAGCGGCCCTGTAGGTGGATGCCTTTAGTACCTTTCATAGCTCAGAAGACTGAACACAGCTTGGTCGAACAAAGGCAACTTTGGAGTGTGGAGAAAGGGAAGTTCAGGGAGCTGAATCCCAGAAGATAGCAACATAACAAGACAAAGTCTTGCAGCTAGGGAATTGTGGAGAGATGAGAGGTCAAGAAGAGACAGGTAGAGCACCAAGCCTCTGTAAGCCATTCAGCTCATGCTGGGATCTAGAAGCAATTAATTTATTGCATTTTGAGACTACAAGTGCTCAAAAACATGGGGAATTCTGATCACATGAAGCCACCTCAGGTCTTCCTCAGCATATTAACAAACACAGTACTGGCCCTCCCAGATACTGATTGTCTGTCAAGCCACTGAGAGAGAGCTACACCTGTATTTTTTATGTTGCTCCATTACACAAGTGTGCAGATAAAAAAGTCTTATTTACAAAAACTTGCTCCTGGAGATTGTCCTAATTTACTATGAAAGTGTCAGAGATACTGAAGATTAAGTTGTTTTAATTCAAAAATTGCATGACAGCATCCATAGGTCCTAGCAATAGGAAAGAATTTTACTGAGTTGGGAATGAAATGCTAATGGAAAAAAATAAGCTTTTTATGCACTATGCACGTCCCTCTTTCAATAAAATACATCACACTAATTAAAAAAAAATGAGATACGAACATGATAACTGCATAGGAATTCTTGTGCTGTAGAACAACAACTTCATTAGGGCTAAAGTTAACTAGCTGAAATGCGAAACTTACTGAAAAAACAACCCAACCCCAGATGATATCTGTAATCCAAAGCTAGCAGTATCTTAGTCAGAAAGCATCTTGATTCATGTAATAATCAAGAACACTATGGCAGAATTACTTTAAACAGCCAAAATCATAGATACTTGCTGCAGACAATAAGGCTTTACAAGTATATGAAAATGCAGAACATCAGTTTTACTGATAGTGATGCAACAGAAGGAACTGGAGAAAGTAAACTTTAACCGTGAACAGACTGCTGTAGAAAATGCTTGCACATTAGACAATGTACATTAGCTGCAGCAGATTCTGCAGAAAATGTTATTATTATTACATCCCCCTTCTAGGCACTGTCTCAAAGACATTGGATTATAAGGTATGGCCCAGAACTGAACAACAATACTCATTAAGAGAAGCATAAAAAGGTAAACCAGCACTGTTAAATGGCATCTAGGTAAACTACAAGATGCTCACAAAATCCCTTAAAGTACACATTTTCTTTAAAGCACCAAGTGTTTCTTAGGATTTAAGGAAGGAGGGCAGGAACAGTTATTGGTATATGTCTACTGTATAAATAGGCTGATAAATTAGGCAGAAATAGGCCACAATCACACTTCTGGTGCCTGAAATCCTCATCTGGCATGCTGACACTGAAAACTTCTAAACAACTCCTAAAAGAACAAGAACTGTGTCTGATGTGAAACAGTCATGTACTTTCATGCCAACCAGTTCCGTATTAGAAAGATAACAATCAACATACTATATCCTAAAATCCATCATTACAACAATTTCATTGTATTTCTCCCTCAGCTCTAGGGAGAGCTGAACAAACACCAGGAAATACCTTGCTGAATCTGAGGATTAACACAAAGCATAGTCTCCTGCAGAACTGATCATGCATTCAAGAAGTGTTGACTGTTCTCTGTGCCACTGAGATCAAGAAGTCATAGACAGCCAGTTTACTGCAGCAACATGAAATCTCTCAGTCTCCTTTATTAGCAATATCTTGCTCTGGTTTCCAGCCTAATTATTTATATGCTACACACAGCCTATGAGGTGATTAATTTTCCTGCTGAAGGCCTAACTGACTTGCCTGGACTTATTTTCTGTGACCTGAGGTCCAAGTCACATGGGGAGATCCAAAGTCTCTATGAATTAGCTCTGAATCCTCTGAAGGGAAGGTTCAGCCCTCATGAGATAGGAATCTTTGCCATATTAAAGTGTGTAACATCGTTTTCATACCTGTTTTGCTCTTCTCTAGATATTCAACCTGACATAAGCAACTGAGAGAAAAGTGCCCTACCTCCCTTAAGGGACCTATGCTGTCTTTCTTCTTGTACACATACACGCAAGCTGTCTGAAAAAAAAGTAAATGCTACTTTTCCAAATTAAAAAAAATAAATTAAAAAGCTAAGGCATTGTGAAAATACTGGATCAGTCATACAAAGTTTGACAGAAAGTATATCAAATCTAAATGTGAGGCTACCTTTACACTTTTGTATTAGAACATCAAGAAAACACTGTTTATTTATTTCCACATGTTTGTCTCTTGCAAATACTAAATTCTGGTAGAGCTTGAGAATTAATAAACTTGGTGTCCACAATCTATTTAAAAATGATAGATGACATCTCCAGGGTTGAAAAAACCCTAAATCTTATCAAAATCTTCCAGTATTCCACTCTAATTTTCCTCTTTATCCAGCAGCTCTGTTGGTTGATCTATTTCTTTTGCTTGCCACTTAATATAAACAGTGAAAAGTATTGAGATTATACTTCAATAATCAGCTATCCTCGGTTTCTATCCTATTTTTAAAGCATTAAAAGCTAAGTAATCACAATGGGGGAAATGTTAAGTTACACTGCCCTCCCTCACATTTTATTTTCCATGGTCTACATAAAAAATATTTAAATCATAATTACAGTAAGATTGTATGTTATCAAAGAATCAATATAGAATCACAGAAATTTTGGCTAGAAGTCACTTAGTCTTACTTCCCACTAAAAATATGATAATTTCCAACACCTGATCAGGATTTATGTAGTTGACTGGAAAATATCAAACTCACAGCCTTTCTAGTCACCTCTTCCATCACTACAGTAACCTCTTGGTGAAGAAAATTTTCCTGTGTCCAGCCTGAACTCCTCAAGCTGTAAATGATGGTATTGCTCCCTGCTAAAACTGTATCCCACTACTTAGAAAAGTTTGCTGCCATCATCTTTGTCCCTCCTTTTGATGATACTGTGAACTAAGCTAAACTCACACACTTAGCCTCTGCTTCACCTGGCCAAGCTCCCTGAAAATCACAGCTCCTTAACCGCTCCCATTATATCATGTTGTCTATGCCTCCAACCTCAAGATTTCTCAATATCCTCTCTGTTTTGGGGGTTACCAAAACAACATACTGTTGTGCAAGAAGCAGCTCCAAGTAGGCATGGTAACAATTTCCTTCAGTCTGCCAGTCATGTTCCTCCCTCCTTCTAATGCAGCTCAGTACATGGAGAGTTTTGTCTGCAGTGCTGGCTCCTATTCAGTTTGACATTCTTAATGATTACAGTCTCTTTTCAGCAGGGCTGTGACTCAGAACAACACCATGGCTGGGAAGCACCTGTCTACCTCAGATGCAGGATCTGTTCTTTTTTAAATACATGGGTTTCCTATTGGCTAAGTCCTCAGTTCATTCAAGGTCTCAGAATGATTTAGGACTGAAGTTCAATCTGGCTTTCCAAGCATCGCCCTAATTTAGTATCATTCATGAATTTGCTGAGGGTGCATTCTGTTCAGTTCTGTCATCCAAGTCACTGCAGAATTGAGTAGCAGGAGCTACAGAATCAAACCTTGAGGTATTTTCACTCCTTACTGTCTGATAGCTGGTCAATTGGTTAGTTGGTAATATTGATTACTACTCTTTCAGTACAGTAGTCCAGCCAATTTTCAGCCCACTCAACACCCAGCCCATGCTTCCTCAGCTTACTACTGACAACAGTGTGGGAGAAGGAATCGGAAGCCTTAATAAAGTTACAGTTTACACCACACCACATGTGCTCCCCTCATTCACAGGCAAATAAAACACTGACTGCACTGCAGAAATCTGTTCTGACTCTTTCTAGGCACACTTGCCCTTCTCATGTCTAGAAACAAGAGGATGATGATCTCCATGATCCCCCTGGAGACTGACACTGACCTGACACAGCCTGTGTATCCCAGTACCATTCTCCTGACCATGTTACCTCTTGGATGACAGCTGCCTTGCAGTACTGTTACATAAACGAGCTCTTGTCAGTCTTGGCATAGACCCCCAAGAAGCTGAATACATCCATTTTCTATTGAACAGTCCTGAACCTCTGTCTCTGTCATGGTACTGTCCCTTGTCTGGGAGCCACTAAAAAACCAAAATTTCTGTTTTTTCTATATTTCTATGTCCACCATTAGACTGCCTCCAGCATTCAACCATGGACCTGCAAATTTCCCAATTTCCCTCTTGGAAAATACTTGAAGAATCCTTTCTCGTTATTCTATGTGTTGACATTCAGCTCCAAGTAAGCTTTGGCCTACTTGGAGCCTTCCTGATTTCAATTTCCTTCTTTCAGAAATAATGAAGGAGAAATTAAAGGCACTATATGAAGCACTACAGCAAACCTGAATTCAACTTAAAGATCATAACAAGGTTAGGAACAAATTCTGTGTTCTTTGAAGGAATGGTGGTATAGGCTTTTTCTTCAGTGACATAAGGCATCACACATGGAAACTTTCATGCAGTAGGTAATGCAGGTGAAAAATTTCTTAGAAGTCTCAGGGATCATTGCAGAAAAAGAAATGAATATAGATGAGTTTTTCCTGCTATAAATCAACTAGTCTGACACTGGTGGGGGGAGGAAATAAAAGCATACAGCTGGTGATAACCTTTTTAATTTACCTAATAAAGTGAATGGAATTGAAGTAATCTCTCTCATATTATGCATTTTAGTAATGAATAGAAACATTTCAAAACTTGCACAGCAATTTTTATCAAAAGCAATTAATCTTGAACTCCAGGGAAAAAAGGCAATATTAGATCACAACTGCAAGGACACCCTGATGCCACCATTAAATGACTCTTTCAAGTACATATATAGAAAACAAATCTTAAAAGTAAACACACCCAACCAAGAAGGCCTATGTCAAGAATATCAACATTAAAATCAGAATTATTTTCATTTTAGTCGCTTGTGCATCTTTGTCAATGTTAATACAATCCTTTTCAATATTAACCTGAAGATTTTCACTTTTCTTTAGTCTGTCCATTCATGCCTCACCACAATCACTGGTGAGAGTTCAAACAACCTCTCTGCCTATTTCCCCATTTTCAGGTAATGAAGATTATTAATGCAGATTCCAGATCAAAGAATCCAATTTTCAAAAAAAAAAAATTTAAGTTTCACAACATGGAAATCTTCAGAAATATCTAAAATACTGAACAGAACATACTCAAATTAATATTTTTCTTAAAATACTTTACTTCTCTGTATGCATACCTGTGCACTGCTACACTAAAAGGAACCACTGACTGTACTAAGAAAAAAAAAGGTAAATATTGAGGTGCATAAGTTAGACCACAGTAAAGGGTGCAGTAGGCCTCATAAAGTTGTTAATTATACCTATAAATCTTGCATTATGGCTACAGACTCACAGCCTACCTTATTAAATAAAAAGCAACAACAACCAAAAAATCAAGGGACTCTATGTACCATTCAAATTTAGTGTAATAAGCCATAAGGCAATCTTTTGCATGACCACAGATTGAGAGGGAGTAGACAAAGTTGTCAACACATGAAAATAAGAAGCAAAACTCCTTATGTGGTGGGGAAAACTGAGAAGAATAAACTTCACATGAATCTCACTGTAGACAAAAAAAGATGAAAAGAGGAGGGAACACACTTGTTTCTGTTCTGACTAAACTTATGACAACCAGACAGATTTCTTTAAATCCTTTCACCCCAATGCATAAAGGAAACACAATTAAGGACGGCCTTTGCAAACCAAAGTGCACTAAAACTAGTGACAGTGTAAAGGTTCTCTCTCTCACACAAAAACAACCTAGCAAATACTCTAAGTATTGGAAAATTTCTCCTGCTAAATATGGAAATACAGCTGCACATCACTGGTGAAGAAAGTTTTTGTACTTTTTTTATTTTTAAAAAATTGTGGAATAAGCTGTAGTTCACTTTCTAAAATTAAATGGAAAGCACTTAGTGGACTTCTCATCAGCCTTTAAATGTTGATGTATTACTAAATAAATAAGCAATTTATTTAAGTTATTAACTCATCTCTTCTGCATTTAGATAGGCATCACTGTGGCATATGCTATCCATTAATTTCTATTTCTGTGTCTGACAGTGAATCTGGCACGTAAAGCACAGCACCAGCAGCAATGAGAATTCAGAATCAGCCAACAGGCACTGGTTCAAACCTCAATTTTAGTGGCTATCAGATTGATCATGGACAACTGATCAGGTTCCAACTGTTCAGTCCCTCATGCAGCCTCAGCGTGACAAACCTCCATGGTGGAGATGCTGCCTTTTGGCTAGGGGGAGCATTTTGGCAAATCCCTACAGCCTGTGCTCTGTACTCCTACCTGCACTGCTTCTCAACCCAATGTCACGACAGTGGGACACCCAGTCCCCCTTTCGGAGACAGAGGCTTGACCCAGTGTTGTACCTGGTTCCATAATGCAGTTGTTCTGCACATAGGATGAAAATACATTGCTAATTTAAATCTCAAGAATTTATTCACTGTTTAGATGAGCCTTTAAGGACTAGTACAGAATGACAACGACATCATTTTTGGATTTTCAAAGCTCCAGCACCACATACAGTGATCAAAGGTTTCAGAATGGTGCCCATGCACATGCTGCAGACAGAGCTGCTCCTAATTCCATTCCTGTGGCTTTAGCCATACAGAACACAACCTATTCCCAGGTTTTCCATGCCTGAAATTTTTTAGCCAGTAGAACAGCATCTTGGAGCTACACCATGCACCTACCTTTGTAGCAAGAATGAGTACTATTTGGTTGGTCTCTGACACAATTTGTGCTAAACTAACAAACAAAAAACTAATCCAAAGAATCATCTATTTTCACAGTACAGGCTACTGAAAGGTAGAGTAAGAGAAATAGTATCCTCTATTTTCTAAGATCTGGAACAAAGAGAACAGCATCACATGTGTTTGAACAAGTTTTCTTGTGCAAGCACTGCTTTGTGAAAACAAAAATAGAAGTTTTAAAAAACATAATTAAAAAAGAGATCATCTAAAGAGTCCCATTTCACCCTTCTAAACAAAGTTAGTAATCCTGTATTAATTCAAAATTACTAAATTCTGGAATGTCAGTTTTGAAGATGTTAATTAATTAAACATGATTATGTTACTGGGTGACAGAAGAATGCAGTAGATCTTCCATTTCATCAAACCTACTACAAAGCCGAGAATTTCCAAGTGAATCTGCTGACTTATTATGAAGAATCAGCCCTATTTATAGCATCAACTGTACTTACCCTCAAGAGGTCTGTCAACAAAAGCTTCAAATGATGACCTAGATTGACAATGAGCTGAACAAAGACAAATCTAACTATGCATAGGAAAAATAAAAAAGGAGGAAAAAAATCTGCAACTACTTTGAAACATGAAAACAGTATTTTCCAGAGGTAGCAGCTGTAAAACCTCAAGCACTGAGCTACTTCAGAAAATAACAATACACTAAATATATAAATAGGATTTTACAAAGATGTATTACTCTGCTGGAATCAGACAGGGGGTGAACAAATATTTACTGCTTTCAAGACAATATACAGTACAATTCTTAAACCTACTTATTTACATTTAGACTCTGAAGATTACGAAATACATAGAAGTGAACAGATAAAGTTGGAAAATTTTCCTATTCTCAGCTTGTCGGGTTTTTTTTAATTTTACGCTGAAAAAATGTGTTGAAAATTGCCTAGCTATGTGAACGTGAACTACAATTTTTCCTGGACGAAGGGGCTGGTAATGGTATACAAACGGCTCAATTTAAATCTTATTTACAGTCAGGCACATAACTGCACTGTGTTACTGTTGGGGTAGATGGATAATCATGAGCATGGGATAGCAGTGCAACATGAATTGCAGGTTAGAGTGATGGAATACCACACTAAACAGCAAAATGTCATTCCAGATTACTCAGATCGTTATGTTGAAGGGCACTAGAAATCCAAGCAAGGAAAGATCAACACAGACAGGAGCTAGTAATGCATAAGACATGGGACTGTCTGAAAAATGTAAAGAATAATACTTTTTGAGAAATCCAGGAAAAACAAAAGTGGCAACTAAAGGAACAGAGACGGAATTTGAGAAGTACAGCTCACATTTTGAAGGAACTCAGGAAATAGACTACACGCAGCTATCTGCTGTGTTACAATCCAGACTGAAGAAACCGATGGAATACTAACAAAAACAAAGTTTTACTCTGTATGCTGTCGAGTAGATAACCAGTGGCAGGTTTTTGCTTACAAAAACTGGTGTCACAAATGGTTATTACCCAAAGAGGTAAATTTCTGCACAGGGGAAAACAAGATTTTCCAATCATGTATTGTAAAATAAGGGGCGAAAGAGCTTTAACAGATCAAAGACACCCCCTCCTCACACAGCCCCTTACACACTCACAGCTTAGACACCCATGATGAAGGAATGCTCTGAAGAGATAAATAGAGGCTACATGACCTAAAGGCTCAGGGGAGAATAATGGCATGATTGATCACAAACCTTGAAAAGGAAGCCAGACTCATCTCCCTGCCAAGGGAAACCCAAGGGTGCCTTTGTTTTAGACAAACTGACTGCATCAGCAAAGTATTTTGTCTGTTTGCCTAAGAGCCTGTCCCTGAGTGAAAGGAATGTGAACCAGAGCAAAACAAAACTAATTTCAGGGGTTAAGTTAGTTTTAGCTTCTGTTGGAAATAATGTAACTTCTGTATTAACTCGATCTGCTTATAAATTATCATCCTATAAATCTAATCCAGGGTATCTTTTACTCATATAATAGGCATTTAGATTATTGTTTTATGCTTTTCTGCAGAGCCCAGTCATGCCCTCATGCCTTGTCTGCTGTGATTCCACCTACAGTGAGTGACTGATAAAGTCCCAGTGCAACAGCAGACTCCAGGCAGGTGGGCTGAGGTGGGACACACCTCCTGGGAGACCTGCCTCAATCCCCTGTGGCTGCCAGCCTTGAGCTCCAGGCATGCAGGACAGCTCATGCTATTGAGTGATGGAGGAGGGAATATGGTCCCTATTGGGAGCTTGCTGGATAGCTTTATGTGAATTATATGGAACTCTTAATGAACCTAGCAACTCCTTTCTGAACAGAGCTGTGGCCTTCAGCTGACTTCAAAAAACACATTCACTTCTGGGGACTGGGAGATTCTCAGCACCATGATGCTGAGCTTGTTTAAAATAATTAACTTGCATTTATATTGTATCAATTGTACGGTGCAATTGCTGCACTTCACTAACTCAATTTTGATTTGAGTGAATTGTTGTATCACTTTCAAATCAAAATCCCCTGCAACTGCAACTAACACAAAATTAATTAAACTTCTTACTATAGATTAAACAGTTCTCTACATGTATCTAAAAGAACATGGTCGAAAAGTATTGCACTATGACAAGGTCTCAACAAGGAAAAAAGTTTAAGGTGCTGTCATCTCCTATCCACCCCATAAAAAAAAAACCACAATGAAATCTCTTAGAAAATAAAAAGTAGAAAAACATCTTTGGGCCTCAGGACTTGGATTTACTCTTTGCATAGAAAAAAAAATCATTCATAAAAAGTAGCAAGGACCCCCCACAAAAAGTCTGGCTCCACTATTAAGCATGTTATATGTTATATATCTAAAGCCTTCCTCCAAAACAGAGTAAAATTTTACCTTAAATACAATGTTAATACTGAGGAAAAGAATTATGAATTAAGCAATTAACTTGTCTAGACCTTTACTATGAATCTTCAAAGTATTTTTTTCTTAAATAATGTCCTTTGCTGGCCTTTTACCCCTTCACAGTGGAAAGATCATCATCAGAAGCAACTAGAATTCAACAGAAATTTCAGAGATTTTCACCTCAGAGGAGGAAAAAGAAGTACATACTCCATGTGTTGAAATCGATATACTATGTTATTCTAAACTGGTTTATTCTTATAATAACTCTGTAACTCACAGCCTAGGTTAAGGTTATTTTGGTAGTAAAGTACATTAACTCTGGGGTAGACTTAAGTTTAAACTTAGTTTAGCATTTCTTGGGTTCTAGTTTTCATGTATGGGGATAAACTAAATTGTAGCTTATTTCATCAAAACATAACATGAATAGAATTCAGCCTACCCATAAAATAGTTTTACCTAGAAATACAAAAGATTTAAACTACCCACATGAAGATATCGTTTCCTTTAGGAGTAAATTCATCAGGACTAGAAAATAATAACATGTGAGAAAACACATAGAAACAGATGGGGAACCACAATAGAAATACTGAAGTTTTCAAAATTACATAAGAGGAACAAAAATTGCTAAGATAATTACAAAAATCAAATCTCCTTCAAAAATCCCATTTAAAATGTAAGTTTTAAGAGTGAGCTGCATGAAAAACACTGTCAAGACAAGTAAACAGGGTCACTGTGGAATCTGGAAAGTGCTCCAGTTGTTTTCTTCATTTCCCAAGAAGAAAGAAGAAATAAAATCAATGACTAACTGAAGTCTTCAGAGTTTTGCCTTTTAAAAGCACCTATTTTTCTCTGTAGAAGAGGTCTGATGGTTTTGAAAGCCTTGGAACTCAAGCCTCAAATATTCTTTATGCAAATGAAAATTACTGTTGATGGATATTGCCTAATTCAAGTGTAGAAAGAGAAAAATGCTGAATAACGGTTAGATAGCTAAGTCTCATAAAGACTGAAATTTGCTTTTAGAGAAAGAGTGGGGCAGATTTGTGGGACACACACCCAAAACTTCTGCCCCCCTGAACAATTATATATAGGCCTATTATGTTGGACTTTCTGAATAATTCCAAATATTGCAGCAAAGTTGCTTAAACTCATGGCCTGAAGTACGTTTTTAAAAGAGCCATGCTAAAAAAGTCCAATACTTGCAAACAAGCCAACACATTGACCCATCTGCCCTTCACCAAAAGGGTAAGCAACACACTCGACCTCCAATAACCCAAAGCTGCCATCTCATCTTTTCATATTTCCAACCCACTCAGCTCCCCAGCAGCATTCCCCACGTGGCTGCAGAAGCACATGTTTGCCAGTACAACAGAGGGAGATGCGTCAGAAATGGAAAAGGCACAACTTGACTCACTTCTTGTAAGTATTTTAAGCTCAGATTTGCCTCTCAAGTGACTTTGAGGTGAAATAACCACTACACTGGTTAAAAAAGTCAGGTTTAGAAGTAAAAATATTTTATGTTTAAAGAAGCCCTAATGAATGAAACCAGAGAGAAGATAATCAACGATCTTAAAAAGTTATAAATGTAATATGTTAAAATGCTAAAAATGTAATATACTAAAATTTAAATTATGTTGGCATTGAGATCAATATTATTACTTTCATAGGGTTTCTTTATTCTAAGTTTGAAACTCTTCCCCTACTACAAAAACATAAGCCAAGGCAGAAGTGCTTTTGGATTACCGAAAGCATGTTCCTACACTGGCTGTCTGATAAGAAAATATACTTTGCCTTTCTTTGTGATGGCCTTTATTAATGCTTTAAATTAGCATTAACTGAGCTGTGGCTAAGTGGCTTTCTATCCAGCGTCTCTGAAATTCCTGGCTTTGAAATATTAATTTTTTAACATTACTTCAAGTCAAAAAAGTATCATATTTAACCGTAATTTTATGCTGATAATTAGCATTTTCTTCCCTCTCTACAAAGACGGTTTTGCTGGGAGGATATATTGCCTCTTCGATCACACTAATCTCTGCAGAAACCTTTCCACTTCCAGCTCATTTCAAACTATCCCAAAAATGTTTTGGGTTATCACTGCAACCTTTTATCAGTGAAACAATTTTTAGTTTCTTCATTCTACATCTACTATGGCTACAGGGTCTTTGGCATGACATAAGAGCTACAGGATCCTGAACACAAATAACTGTTGCTTGTTGAGTTCTCCAGTCTTGTTAACTTCTGTTTTCTGAGAACCACAACACAAAACACTCACGGCTGCTCCAAAGAGCTGCGTGAAAGCAGTCGCAGACTAAATTAAGAGCCTGAGAATCTTGTAGAGCAGGGTGGGTACTAACTACATTACATGATTTCCTGTCACTGTTAAGACGGTTGTAACAAACAGAACACCACGTCTTTGAGTAGTCTTATCTCTCAATTTTACAGCATGCTGTCTTTTTATACTTTCTCAGATAGTAAAAAATAAATCAACATAACATTTATTGGCATAAGGCTTTTCTGCCAAAATCTAACTGCAGGTCCCTCGTTTATCTTTTCTCATCCCTTTTCACAACAACAGCCTTAATAGAACTCCTTTCAGGGGAAAAGACAACTCTCATCAGCTTCTCTTCTTCAGCTAACTCTTTCTGACTCACAAACCAGCTGTGAGCCCCTTCCACAATTTCCTTCTTCAACAGACAATGTGTGATGGTGTTCTTCAAAACTTCTCCACTCATCTTGCCATTTCCAGTAGCAGAGTCGTACATCTCAAAAGCAATTCCCATCAACCTGAAGATGTATCTGGGAAGCACCAGCGGTATTTCAAAGCTTCATATGTCAATAATGTGTTGGTCCCTTCAGCAACTTAGAAGCACTGTACAGACCTATGCTATTCTAGAGCATATAATACAGCAGGGTCCAGTTCTTGTCTTAAATCAATATATTAATGAAAATAGAAGAAGAATATCTCTCGGGAATATTTTAAAACCCAGCTGGAAACAAGGGACTTCTATAACTAAGGAAATGAATATATTGACATGCTACTTAAGGGAAATGATGAAAGAAATACCTATTGATTGAATACAATTAGTTTTGGTTTGAAATAGAGTTGCTAGAAATTCTGAAGGCAGAAACAGAGCCTGCTGTTTTAGGGGAAGCAAGACATGAATACATCATAATTGAACCTATTTAGAAAACCTGCTGAACACTTGATACTACTAGCATAATTACTGGTATCCAAAAGACAAGAATGGAGTTTTATTTGGTGAATATTACATTTTACAATACAGCATGCATTATATTAGGGAAAACAGTGCATATGTCATTCTGTAACCAGATTTGGGGGCCCAAAACATGGATGACTCTATGAAACGTTATGACTTGCTGGCCAGACTAGATGATTTTACATCTCTTCTGGACTTAAGACCTCAAAAAAAAAAAAAGTCTGAATTCAAACATTCATCTACATCTGTGATTTTTTTTCTAAAACTTCCATCATGATATAAAGACACAAGAAACACAACCAGGCAGACCAAAGAAAAAAAAATTACTGCAGTTTTACTTACACGTATCTATCTAAGATATGCATGGCATACATAACCCTGTTTCTAAAGTGTACTAACACCTAATGTAAAAGTTTACTTAAGTAGTCAGATATATTGCCCTTATTTAATACTGACATGAATTATAACACTTAGTAATTATTGCCCTGTATGTGATTTTAATAGTTTCAAATCATAATTTCTTGACAAACAAGTAGCTTTCTAGTGGAAAAACATAGTAAATATTAAAAGCAACATAAGCCATTTTAGGAACAAAACGCATCTTACAAAGACAAAAAAAAAACCCCAAACAACCCAACCCAAAAAGCCCAAACCAAAACCAAAAGCCACCAGCAACCATAAAATCAGACTTCTGTATTCTCTGGAATCAGCAATATGATTTAAAGCACATATCTATCAATACTTATTTGAATCATGTGAGAAATAAAGCAAAAAAGCATTAGTCTAAATGTTTTTCTTGAAAGGGTGCAACTGGAAACAAGTATCTTTATTTGAAATAGGTAAGTATAAAAAAGATTCAAAAGAAATATTAACATTAGCACAACTTGTTCTTTGCATAAGTTTTCTGAAAGTGAAAGCTGTTCTCTGAAACAGCCTACTACTAAGATGCTAAAGGAATCTAGAGTCACAAAGAAAATAAAAGAGATGCATGACACTATTTCTGAGTTGAAAATAGCTGCCCATACTTCAAGATGGATCTTACGCCTAGGAAATTAATTCATCACATCTTTTCCAAGTGTTCCTATAAAAATAAAATCTTCCAAAACAAGCCTCTGCTAGGTCACTGCAATCCTGCTCAGCTTCCAAGGGAGCAGTTTTCTGTATGCCAAGAACCAAGTACTGTGAACTACATATGCCTGGAGACTTCCAGGAAAAGCATCAGCTTCATTACATATTTACTCAAAAGGCTCCCCAGCAGCTATTTCCACCTTCAAAAAAGCATCAACAACAGCTCTCTTCCCAGGATGTTTTTTAACAAGTGGGCTCAGAAGTCTCTTTTGCAGGTGGAAATTCCCAATCAGAAGTACATCATACTTTTTGCAAAAATAGTTGCATCTATCACATATATTCTCACAATTTAAGAGTTCTGATATCTCACTTTTTGTTAAAGAAGTTTTCCCATATTTACAGATACAAAACAAGATGACAAAATGCAAAGAGAAATGGCCTTATGTCTTCTAAAACATATGAAGCATTGGGCCAAAGGTGTTTCCCAGTATATATAAGAAAAATATTCCTTCTTCACACATTTCATGGAAAACTGAAACTATGTCTTTATTGGTTGATTTTTCTTTAAAGAACTTGATACTGTCTAAAAAACTACAAACAAATAAAAACCACACAAAAAACACCCCAAAACAGCAACTTTTATTTTCACAGAAGTTATTTAGTATTTCCCTTCATAAGGACTGCTCAAAACCAGCTAAGCCATAGGTCACTGCCTGGCATCTCGTGGTTTCTTAGACACATGGTGAATGATTCTGACCTTGCCTCCAGCACTGCTATCTAACCTTAAGAAAGTTCACAGCAAAGGATAAAGAATGGATTCAAGTTCCATCCATATCTATCAGTTCTGAAAAGCATCTCTGAAGTCTGAAACCCAAACGTGAATCAGCATGCTTGTCCAGAGGTAAAGCACAAATGAAATGGCCTGTATTTCCAAGCAAGGAGTTTTGCATTTGCATTTCCCAAAATCAACATAATTCCTTAACAGCAAAATTTCTCTTTTGACAGATAGCCTCAGCTTGAAAAGCATGTGGCTAAATCTTACCAATTCATGACAATCATGTGTGTTACCTTACTAATGACATATCAAGCACAATTTTTAGCCCCAATAAACTTTTTAGACCAAATAAATCAGTTCCTCAAAATGTGACAGCAGAGGGATATGTGTTTTTCAAACTAAGCACAGCAAAACTTTAAATTGTCATTATATCATTTAAATTTCACGTAGGAGATTCAAGTAAAACAAATAAATACAACATTTATTACCACTTCTTTGTGCCTTTCAGGTATCCTGCCCTCTTCAAAGACTGCAAATACCTTTTACTTTTTTCCATATCATAGATACCACAGTTTGCTCTGTTGCAATCGCTCAGTGGCAATGTTGTATTTCTTTTACGAGAAGTAACGCATGAAGTTACCCCAAGTGTTCCAAGACAAAAAATCAAGGAAACCTTTTAAAGCTAAGCATCGGCAGAGAAAAAGAAAATGTAATATACTTGATTAGTTGAAAACCATCCTAATTATGACTGATAGGCTGAAAAACATCTTAATTTCTCAATATTGACAGTACTTTTGAATAATTGTATCTGTGTAATTCTAGTTATATTTTTGGCTACAGTCAAAGAGCATGCAGAGCAAAATCACATATCAGACAGTAAAGTAACTCTTTCCTTCTTCTAAAAAGCAGGTGGCTACCCATTTGAACAGTCAGTTAGAAACTTAACTTCATTTACTCCAACAATGGAGAATCAGTGCAACGTATTTCATCTGTCTGAAGACCAGGATTGTTAAAATTTCCTAGAATTTTTCCAACAGAACATTAAATAATGGAAGTGTGTCAAAACAAACAATATTGTGGGGAAAAAGGCTGAAAGCAGATTGGGCGTGAGGGGTGTTTGGTTTCATATTATTTTATTTATTATTATTATTGTTGTTGTTGTTGTTGTTGTTACTACTTGGTTTTGAGCTTATTATAGTCTTCCAGCTTCAAGATATGTGTGACTAGAGATACCTGCCAAGAAGCAAATTTCCTTAACAGAACACCTGTAAAATTTTGGTAATTTGTATCACAATAGTTCAAGACATTATCTTTTTAGTCAGCAGTAACTTAGGTTAGCTGGCTAGGCTGTTCTTGGTGATAAGTGAATGCAGAACTACTTTATTACATGCTCCTTTTTGCTGTGGTTCACAGGAATCAGAAATAAATCTACTAATATATTACCACTTGAAATCCTTTTCATCTGGTGGATTCAGCAGCAATTTCCTCTGGTACACAATTGATTTATAGAGGTGGAAGGTTCATTTGTAAAACACATAACCAGGTATAAACTAGTGAAAATCATAACACCAAACAACAGAGAAGTTCTTGTCACTATTCCATACGGTGATTCAGATTCCAACACACAGATATAGCTTCCATCAATGTAATCTCCCTGTACACTTTTTCACTATCAAACAGTCAGAAAGTAAGGCAGGTATTTTTCTACAAAATAATGCAGTGACACAGGCTGAAACACTGGTACACACCCAAGAAATATCATTGGCATGGAAGAGAATACAAACATCTAAACCATGGGCAATTTTCAATTCCAATCATGTACCAAAAATCTCTAGACAAAGCTCCACATTTTAACATTTCATTTTTGCACTCCTCTTTTCAGAACAGAAAATATGACTAACCTCTACCACCCAAAAGAGAGAACTGGCATATAGCAAAAAAACCAAGGAAGAGCGATGTTATGATTTTTATGAGATCTCTAAGACTCAAGAGCTATTACTCCAGTGCTGAGAGATATCATAAGCTGAATTCATGCATTAATTTAAATCAAGAACCAGTGAATGTCTTTGGCAGGGAAAGATCAGTACTTGATAAAGGAAGAAACAATTTGAACACCTTTAGCAAGGAGAAAGCTGCCTAAAAGCAGCTGATTTTAATGTCTCTCCTTGGAATTCCTGTTGATGTGTCAAAACAAAGGAGGCAGTGACAGAGACCAGTTGTTTGTATTAACTGAAATATTAACCACCTCCTAAAGTACAAAAAGGCATTAAAAGCAAAATCTCTGACATTCAGCCCACAAAAATTTACATTAAAATGTCAAACCTGTCTTATTAGCATCAAGCAGACCATCACACTGAAGACATTTTCCTTGAAAGTTTCTAATATTTTTGTTTTAATCATCCAAAACTGAGTGTCTCTATCTATATCCAGTTTTGCCCTGATACAATCTCACATCAGGTTTTACATAAAAACCCCAACAACATGTATATACATTTTAAAATCCTAGGGCTCTTACTAATCCTTAAAAAAATTCTACAATAACACATCTTGTCCACAATTCATCTATAACTCCTACATGCCAGTATACTGTAACTCCACATGCAGATGCCAACAATAAAAGGAGAGACATCAGAAAACCACCATCCACAGTAAAGCATGAAAATGGAGAATAAGATGAGCAATTCAATTAAATTAAATTTACTGTAGGAAAGCTTCCAGAAGTATACTAAAGCATGAAGAAATGGTTAACATTCTTTGGAATACGCATTTGTGAACTAAATTATTCAGATACCGGCTATGAAACATTTGTAAAATAAACCCCCAGTAAATCATAATATTGTTTTCCAGCCTACAGATGCATCACTTGCCTACCTGTTCCTTGACTGAAGCTAGAATGGCAGAGGTTGTCTCAGTTTCGGAGCCATCTCCATTGGATGTGTTCAACACAGGACTAAGGGAACTTGTCTTGTCAGAAGACGAGGGCTGGTCTGGAACAGGCATAGTTTCTGCAGTTCATGGAAAAATAAAACAATGCATTTGTTATCATAAACCTGATAAATACCAGATTCATATAAGTACAAAAATAATAACACTCATTTAAAGTAAAAAATTACAGAATATGCTGCTGTTCTGTATGGTAGAATATATCACTTATTTAGACCATCACACTGAAGACATTTTCCTTGAAAGTTTCTAGTATTTTTGTTTTAATCATCCAAAACTGAGTGTCTCTATCTATATCCAGTTTTGCACTGAAACAATCTGACATCAGGCTTTACATAAAAACCCCAACAACATGTATATACATTTTAAAATCCTAGGGCTCTTACTAATCCTTAAAAAAATTCTACAATAACACATCTTGTCCACAATTCATCTATAACTCCTACATGCCAGTATACTGTAACTCCACATGCAGATGCCAACAATAAAAGGAGAGACATCAGAAAACCACCATCCACAGTAAAGCATGAAAATGGAGAATAAGATGAGCAATTACATTAAATTAAATTTACTGTAGGAAAGCTTCCAGAAGTATACTAAAGCATGAAGAAATGGTTAACATTCTTTGGAATACGCATTTGTGAACTAAATTATTCAGATACCGGCTATGAAACATTTGTAAAATAAACCCCCAGTAAACCATACTATTGTTTTCCAGCCTACAGATGCATCACTTGCCTACCTGTTCCTTGACTGAAGCTAGAATGGCAGAGGTTGTCTCAGTTTCGGAGCCATCTCCATTGGATGTGTTCAACACAGGACTAAGGGAACTTGTCTTGTCAGAAGACGAGGGCTGGTCTGGAACAGGCATAGTTTCTGCAGTTCATGGAAAAATAAAACAATGCATTTGTTATCATAACCCTGATAAATATCAGATTCATATAAGTACAAAAATAATAACACTCATTTAAAGTAAAAAATTATAGAATATGCTGCTGTTCTGTATGGTAGAATATATCACTTATTTAAAACATAAACAATTTCTGAATTAAAAAATAAATTAATCTCCCAGTCTTAATCTGAAATAGTTACCATCTGTACATTTGTGAGGATTCAAATAATTTATAGCTGTGATTTTTGTACAGTATTCCAGTGGCAGCATACAACATAAAATTATAGTATCATGAAAGTAATGAATCATGAAACGCTTTGCAAACAGAAACTCAACAAATGATACATAAGAGAAATATAAGCTATCGAGTGTTTGCTTGCTAACACACATGTTTATTTAACATGTAGAATATTTTAAGCCTAGGTAACTTTCATACCCTTTCTTCTAGTCTAGAAGGTGATTTTGCCAACATTTTACCTGAGTATATTTTGGAAAAAAAGCACACCACTTGTTAAGCCATTTTTAAGATCTCTTGCCAAGAAAAAAAAAAAAAAAAAAAAGAAAAAGAAGAGTCTTGGCATTTGAAGGCATTTCTAGCATTTTTTTTCAGAGGGCAAAACAGTGGTGTGACTGTGGAATGATTTATCTTTCTCAAGGCTAAGCTATAGTGCAGTATCTCTGTTTAAATGTCAGTATAGGCACACCTCCAGAGGCAGACACGTTGTGCCACATTCCAGAAGTAAAGGAGCAGAGAGGCAGCTTGCATGGTTATGCACAGGCATGATAGGATAAAATCATGTTCATGTGGGAGCTGGCCAGAGTTATTCTGTGCAAGAGAAGTGGCCCAGAGGCTGCCAGCTGGATGGGCCTCATAAAGAGCAGTGGGGATATTGAGAGCAGTCACCACTTGCATAAAAAGCAAAACTCCTGCCTTGGCTCTATTCTGCTAAAATATATAATAACAGAGCTTTTTCTGGAAGAAGTGAGAAGGCTGAAAACAGTAGGAAAGGGTAGTTGGTAAAAACAAATATAAAACTCAATACCCAGCCCAGGCATTCCTGCATCAGTCTGCCATAGAAATTACATCTCTAAAAGATGGGAAAATGACATTCTAAAAAGCTTTGTCTCTGAAGCCACAGTGCTGCCCAAGAAGACACAGCTAGCCCAGCTGGGTAGCATTTTTCCAAAGCTTCCTGAAGCTCAAGACACTGGCATACATATACAAGACAAAAACATGAAAACACAGATTATTCATTAAAAATCCAGTTATTTGTTAGAAGAAAAATCTCTCCCCAAATCTCAGGCTAGCTTATATATTGAGGAATGTGATAATATATAATTTTAGTTAAGGAAGCTACATATTTTCATACAGTTTACTTTTTGTAAGCAAATCTGGCTGACAATGGTAAATACCAAATCTTTGGCTCTGGTAATGCCCTTGCTCCAGACACAAACACTATTTGAAGTTAAACTAGAAAACCTTGGGGGGGAAGAAAGGCTCCTTGGGGGAAACCTGGAAAACCTGCTTTGTTCTATCACAAGTACTAGCAGACCAAACAGAACTTCTTAACATTTCCAATACCTCAATCTAAAAGGACTTCTTAGATTACATTTTCTTGGGTTTTTATTTTAACAAAAGAATTGACTTCTGTTATAGGAATTTAACTAGTTTGTAACATACAATTAAACTTGCTGCTGTCTTGTAAACCAGCAGAGAAAAGACATGCAGGCACACACATATAACTCTTTATTCTGTTACCCTGCTTTAAAACCATCTAATTATTTTATTTTCTTAGTAAATTAATAATTACATTATCATAATAGAAACAAAAGTAGTTTTCTTTTTGGTGCATCTATTTACAAATGGCCTAATAATTGATTTTGTTGTCTGATAGTTAATTTTGCAGAGTGATCTTTGCAGAAATCACTGTACTGCAACACTCCTTGATATCAGCTCCGTAGCCTGTGAAGTCTGAAGGAGTCCAGGGGATCCAAGCACATGAGCAAGGACAAGGGCAGCAATTGGAGGAATTGACGGATCAGAGTGATGGCTAGACATGAGGAACAGAATTCAGTACCCAGTAAGACCTTTTTTACCTCTCACCCTAATCTAAAGATGTCAGCTGGACAGAGGGCCTCAAATGTCAAAACAGAGAAGTGGGATTTTCCTGGTGCTCTTGTGAGGACGGAAGCCCCAGCTCTACCTGCAGACCAGTGGACAAAGCTGCACGTTTCTGTGACTGGGTTCACAGGGATCCAAGGATGAGGGAAGAGATGGGGACATGACTCCATGTTTCAGAAGGCTTGATTTATTATTTAATGATATGTATTATATTAAAACTATACTAAAAGAATAGAAGAAAGGATTTCATCAGAAGGCTAGCTAAGAATAGAAAAGGAATAAAATGATAACAGAAGCTCCTTACTCTCAGAGTCCAAGCCAGCTGACTGTGATTGGCCATTAATTAGAAACAACCAAATGAGACCAAACACAGATCCATCTGTTGCATTCCACAGCAGCAGATAACCATTGTTTACATTTTGTTCCTGAGGCCTCTCAGCTTCTCAGGAGAAAAAATCCTAAGGAAAGAATTTTTCAGAAAACATCATGACTACACTTTTCCTCCTCCTCCATGTCACTCCTGGGAGCAGCGGAGGGCGTGAGCGTGGACCCGTCGGATCTCCCTACCCGAGCAGATCACTTTTAATAAAGGCATTAAAAAGGAGAAAGATCTCCTAACCTATTTATTTCAACCAGAGCTGTGAATGAGGCACCTGGGGAAATGTTTTCAGGCTCCCTGGCTGGGAGCAGCTCCCCTGCTGCTCCCCGATTTGGGTGCCATGCTGAGGAAGCTCTCTGGGAAAAGCCCTTTGCCTGCTCAGCCCATCCCCTCGCTGCCCCAGGCTCTGCTGAATTGGCTGTTCCATAAACAACACTTGCCAGAGGAGGTAAAACCCAGCAAAGTAAACGGGACTGGGAGGCCAGGACTACACAAAATGTTTGCCCTAGCACAAACACTCCAGAATATTTAAAGTGTATTTGGGAGTGACTGCAGGGCTGCGTGGCCAACGGGGAAGCTGCTCTGTAACCAAAAAGATGCTACTGGTACAAAAACAACAAACAAAAACAGTGAGTTTAAAACAATTACATGCCTAAGACACAGGCAGCAGCTGCCTGCTGCTATTGTTAACTTCTTTTGGGGCTATATTCAATTTCAGTAAATTTTAATTTTTTAGCCTGTAAGTTTTTTTTAAACTCTTTGTTTTCACCAAAGAACACTTAAATAACTGCTTTATTAATCTACATTTGGAAGCATTAAGTTTAAATGGGAAAAAAAATCTGATTACACAATCAACTACTGTCATAAATTGTACTTGCTTCAAATAGGTTCAATATCTGGTCAGTAGCTAACATTCTGCAACCATTGCATGTTTCCATAATTTTTGTTTGTTTGTTTTTAAATATAGATATTAAAAGAAGAGGAAGAAAAAGATAAAAAAAAGGAATGCTGCACATGTCCTCTTCATCTAGAAACAGAGAAATCAAAACAAATGTCTCTGACATTAAAAGGAATGTTTTGTGCCCCTAGTAAAATATTTCTTCTGGACACAATGTAATTTCAAACATCTATCATATGAGTTCATTTGTTACTATAGTTCTTCAAGGGGAAAGGTTGCAGCCAATAGCACTTAGTAGCCCAGTATCCCTGGATCTGCAGCTCTGGGATATCCAGCTGAACTGTTAACATTATAGACTCTAACAGTTATTTGTTCATTACATAAATATGTATGAGATACACCATACAGAAAGGAAACACAGAATGAATTTTCACAAGCTACAGAGACACTACTGTATTGAAGGTACAGTAGATTAAAAAAAAACCAAACAAACATGACTCAGCAACATAAAACAATGTTTAAACAGCAAACATCAACATAGCAAGTACTCGCATTTGCACATCTGTTCAGAAATGAACTTTTAATTTAGCTCAGTCTTCAGCATAAGAAATTTTACATTCTCAGGTTTCAGTGGGACCTAAAACTGCTAGTACTGTAGAATTACAAAAAAAATATGGTTGAAATGAGCCTCTGCACCCCTAGCCCACTACCAAATCTCTAGACAAGGCAGATTTTTTTTCCTGTCATTTCACATATTTAACACACAAAACCAGTCCTGCACAGCCTCTCTCACTGCAGCCTGTCTTAGCCACCTCCCTCTGCTCCAGGCTCCACTGGCCTTATCAGTAGAAAATGTGCTTTGCTGTTTAATATAATACATATAATCTCCCTGTTTCCTCCACTGTTCAGCATGGGCACAAAAAACCTAATAATTCCATCAGTTGTCTTTAAAAAAGCATTTTCCCACATAATGATAATGACCATGGTACCTTTCCTTCTTCTCTGGCTTCCCTTCTCTAAAAAAGCCACCCCAATGCTTTTCATTTTTCATCATAAAGTAGGTTGGCTGATAGTCTTTTAGCCCACACTCCTGGGAACTTAGCGCCAAAAATAAAGGGAAAATTAGAGGGAGTACAAGAAGAAAAAGAAAAGCTAAGCAGCTTAAGAGAGTACACCATAGCTGAGAAACTGCTAGAAGTAACTTGGCTACATTTAATTTCCACAACAGCAACACTATTTTCTATCTGTGCCACAAAAACACAGATGAAATTATGTAAGTCAGAGCATAAACATGCTCCTGAGAGAACCGAATTAAAATCTTAGGCGATCATAGACAGATGAACAGGGAAAATACTACCAGCCTTTTGGGAACATACTGGGAAGTCAGACATAAATAATTCATGGCTTCCCGTATTCCAAAGCACTGGCAAAATTCTGTCTAGAGTTTGACCCTTTAATTTTATTTTTTTCCTGTCCTTCTAAGAGCATCGAAAAACTTCATCTCAATTTAAGAAAAAAGCCAACAACCCTGTAAATCCAAACGAGACCATCCTCTCCCCAGCTGGGCACAGTGTCCCGGTGTTGGCCTGCGAGCGGCCGGCACTGCCCGGGCCGGCCCCAGGCGGTGCCGGCGGCTGCAGCGGCCCCAGCGCAGGGCACGGCTGAGCCCCTGAGCCCCGGGGAAAGCCTGGGCAAGGGAGGGCAAAACGCTGCCCAGAGCCAGGGCTGAGCCAGGGGAAGCGAGCGAGAAACAGCCCTGCGAGCCCCGAGGGGACAGCGGGAGCAGGGCCGGGGGCAGGAGAGAGAGACCCGGCAGGGATGGCCCTGCGGCCTGGGAGAGAGCCCGGCCCGGCTGGGCTGGCCCTGCGGCCCCTGGGAATGGGCTCAACATTGGAACAGGGATAATGTGAGGAGGAAGTCCAGTAGAAAGCTGCCCGGCAGAAATGGACCGGGAAGCCAGCGGAACGTGATCCACACGTGCCTAAGTGTACCAGAAGGCCAATGGCATCCTGGCCTTTACCAGCAATAGTGTGGCCAGCAGGACCTGGGAAGTGATTGCCACCCTGTACTTGGCACCGGTGAGGGCACCACGAATCCTGTGTCCAGTTCTGGGCCCCTCACAGCAAGAAGGACATTGAGGTGCCGGAGCAAGTCCAGAGCAGGGAGGTTGAGGGAGCCGGGGTTGTTTAGCCTGGAGGAAAGGAGGCTCAGGTGAGACCTGATCATTCTCTACAACCACCTGAAAAGAGCTTAGAGTTGGTGTCTTCTTCCAAGCACCATATGATACAACACAAGGAAACAGCCCCAAGTTCTGCCAGGAGAGGTTTAGATGGATATTAGAAAAAAATTCTCCACTAAAAGGGTTGTCAATCATTAGAACAGGCTGCCCAGAAAACTGGTGTAATCATCATCTCTGGAAGTGTTTAAAACACATGTAGATGTGATGCTTAAGGACATGGTTTCATGGTGGACTCACAGTGCCAGGTTAATGGTTGGACTCAATGATCTCAGAGGACCATCAGTTTGTACCTCTGTGATCCAAATCTTTATGACTAGATCTTACAAATATCTGGCAACAGTAACAGCATGACATTCAGAACAGAGAATAAATGATGGCAAGACCACATTCCTTCTGTGACTCTTGGGATGGCAGACACCCTTCCTTGTAGGAGGATGTCATGCCTCCTCTGAGGTAACACATCCAATGTAGCTAGTTCCAAGGTCAAATTGCAAAAGTCTCTTCAGGCTAAACTCAGGCACAGATGTCCATTCTACACCATAAATAAATCCTTACATAAAACAAAATATTTATAGGATTTAAAAATGCATATGAAAATGGCAATGTCAGATGCTGAGGTTTCACTTAAAAGTTTAATTTTGCACACACACTTTGCATAGGTTACGGGCAGAGATTTACTACATAGGGAACTAAAGAAGTATAGTCATGAAGATGTCATTGGTGAAAGCAATTTGGTTGCATAGTTGTCTAATTACACGTTGGCAGTCTTTCTGCTCTTTCTCTGAAGTGGTAGTTACATCTGCCTTTCACTGATCTTATTTTCCTCCCCACATCAGAAAAAAACAAGCTTCATTCACAGAAAAAAAAATTTAGAACTTAAGAAGCTGCAGCATCAATGCTTAAAGAAGGAGAGAACGTTGCTTAAAGAGGCAGAATTTCAGGTTTAAATATCAGATTGAAGTTCCTCTAAAAGCAACTTTGTTAATGATGTTTATGTAGTCTGATGTTTTATCACTCTTTCATGGGTAGAAAGTACATATCGGTTAAAAAAACTCAAACCAATCAGCTCCACAATGTCTGAGAATCTACAGCAAAAGCCAAGTCAGCCACTACACTGGCAACTGCATCAAATCATGGAAATCAGAAAATCCAAACACCTTTCTTTAATAAAAAGATATTGCAGTAAGAAACACGTACACAGCAGTGAGTTCTTCCTGTACAATGAACCATTAATCAGTGAGTGCATTCATTATAAAAGTGTAAGTCATGCTGTCTTACTGCACAGTAATCAAATCTGGCATGTTACTCAGCTCATCTGGAAAGCCACAAATGATACTGAAGTAGCCTTGGATAAGAATCAGTCACTTAAAATAATCCAATATGCAATCAGGCATCAAGAAAACTTTTTTCTTCCTTTCCTCTACCTTACACATGCTATGTAGAGACTACTATATGACTAGAATTTAACAATAGGCATTTCTATTGTTCCTATTAGAGTTGCTCTTACCTTTTTTCTGTTGTTTCAAATATATGAGGACTTGCTATAAAATGAAAATAATTTTTCTTGTTTTTTTACCTAAAACTATTCCTACACTTAAATTTACTGTTTATGACATCTAAACTAATATCATGATGACAGAAGGGCTGATGTTGATCCTGTTTCTACATGTTAACTAAGTAATTCTGATAAGCTGAGAATTCAGTGGGTATAAATGATGAGTCAGAATGACACAGAATTAAATAGGCCTGGTCATTCTTGCAAATTATTAAATATATCACAAGTCATATTAGGTACAGATATGGATGGGAAAAATACCCAAAATAGTAATTCTCACTATTGCATATTGTAAAGTCAATTCAAATATTATCACATACAACTGGTAGACTAACAAATATATTTACATTAGACTTTTGGAATAAGATTCCAACTGGAAGAAGTAGAAATTGGCGCTGCTTGAGAATTTGGATATGCAAATTATCACTCCCAGCAGAAAGACTACCCATTATTCCTACAGTAATCTCAAACTATGGAGGTGACTGAAGGCTGAGATAGCATTGGCTCCAGACAGCAGGACACATGCCTACTAATGCTGCACTGAATTTTTCTGCAATGAATCTGAATCCTGCAGCTGTGTGACAGTGAAACAAGGTCTGTAAACATGAGCCCTCCCTCCTCCTGCACAAAACTCCTTTGAAATCACAGATTTCTGTTACTGTCCTATCTTAGCTGACAAGCTTGGTTCAATTTGCGTCTGGGTAACTGTTCTTAAAAATAGGTTGATAATCTCTTGAGTCAACAGTAAGATAAGAAAAACTGCCAGAACATGCCAAATACCTTGAAGGCAAAAATGTCTTCTGATTGCCTAAGTAGTTATCACAACATCCCAAAGCGTCTATCTCCTATGTTGAAATTACTAAGGCAGGAAAACAGATTAATTAAAGGAGACACGATATCTTAAAGACCTTTGGAAAGGCTTAGGCTCAATTAAGGATCAGGGATATGTGGGATCAGTCAGCACTCCTCTTATTGTAGCTAACCCATCATAAGGGCTTTCCAAAGAGCAGGGGTTGTTTTCTTTCTGGGATTGAGTTTGTTCACAGACTCATCAATCTTCCTGCTCATTAAGACGGATGAGCTTGGCTTTTGTCTTTTGTGACTTCAGCTTGTTGCACTCAGTTCTTTCAACCATACTGTGCAAGTATTTAGGGCCTCTAAGGATGTGAAAAAGAATTCTCTGGTTTAAAGTTTAAGCAAAGTTGAGGTTCAGGTTAGTCAGATCATAATTTTTTTTTTCTTGACTTCTGCTCTTTGCAGAAGTGTGGTAGAAGACATAAAATATCCCCACTAAAATAAAGGATAAAGATGACAATATTCTAAAACCTGACAGAAGAGAAGCTATACTGGAAAACTTGCTTCAATATTTTCCTTGACTTCACCTGTTCTAAAGTCTGATAGATAAATATGAAATACCTAAAATTTCCTTCTCTTCCCCAGGCACCTGACTCAAAAAGGCATTTCCTGAAACATTCCAAAGACTATAGCTCAAGACAAAAAAGTTTCTTCCTCAGGAACTCTCTACTTCTGCCCTGAGTCTTGATTAAAATATCTCTATTTTCCTGCTCTGCATAGAGGAAGCAAAATGAAGGGTCTTATGTACATAACAGCCTGAGGCCTCCACAGGCTGTATCAAATATTTTCCTGACTCTGTCTACATTAACCAGTGTAAGAACACTGGAGGCTATATGAATCCTGAAGTCTTGACTAGTGCTTAAGCCATCTGCAATGATTCCAAACTTCTTAGTTCAATATGATCCTGCTAAATATGTTTTTTTTTCTCAAGTAATATGTCATAAAGCACGGCAGTTTTGCTTTTTGCTATAATGTTTACAATTTCAAATACTTTGAATTACTTATACAGCCAGCCTCCTTAAAATTAAACAAAAATTCTAAGTAATTCCCAATTATTTTAGCAGGACAACTCAGAAGTGCTTATGAGAAAAAAGGTACAGCATTCAGCCCAAAGGACCTTGAAAAAAGGCAAAGTCTAATTGTACATCCTTTGTTGTTTTTTTCTCTCAAGCCAGAGCCTGAATCACTGCTGACCAGTGCATGAAGATTTAAAGATCAGATTCAAATCACAAAGCCAGAGCTGTGTCAGTTCACTACCCCCAGCCCCCTTCCATGTCAATTTATTGTAGCAACTGATGAAGTGATTAATCAGAACAGATAAACCACATGCTGGTTCTTCCTGCTTCATTGGTCCTGAAACCACCATCCTAATCTGTAAGGATTTACCCTAACCAGCTAGCATGACCATCTGAGAACTGAGCAACCTCCTCAAATTCTTAGGAAAATATTTCATTTGGAGTTAGTAATGCAATCATATAGAGAAACCAGCATAAAAAAAATCATCCTCCTCTCAGTAGAGACCTCAGCATGAGGATTTACAAAAATTTATTTCTGCTTTGCTGGAAAATCTATTCAAAAAGCAAGCAAATTTGTTTCATTCATGAAATCCAATGAGAGACTATTGTTTGCTGCTCTTACCAAGGGAACAGGAGTTCTTACTTCAGTGGCAATGCCAACATCCTCAAGCATAGAGAGCAAAATGCACATCTACAAACACAAGCCAGAAACAGTCCTTCCAATGAATTCTTAAAATCTCGTAATTCATAGACACCATATGAGTAGGTGATACTAATATAGTACTTTTTAGGTTTTTTTTCATCAGTTGGTCATTTATTGCCTTGGGGCGAATTGAAAAAAAAACGACATTATGTTTTGTTTATGGTGGAATGGAGTTAATTTTCTTTATAGAAGATCATGTGACCAAAAACCAGTGTTTCAGCCGCTATTGAGTGGTGCTTGCAGAGAACTGAGCCTTGTCTCTTTCCCATTCTGCCCCTCAGCAGGGTAGGGAGGGGACCCAGCCAGGTCAGCTGACCCCAAAAGATCTAAGGCATACTCCATACTATACAATGTCATGCTCAGCATTTAAGCTGGGGGCAGTTTCTCCAAAGTAGCTTTTGCTTGGGGGCTGGTTGGGCATCAGTCTGACAGTGGTGAGTGCTTTTACATAATTTACTACTTTTTTTTCCTTTTATGTATTAAGTTGTTGTTATCTTGACTCACTAGAGGTTTTTTCCTCACTTTTGCCTGTCCAGTTCTCTCCCCCATCCTGCTCTAGTGGGTTACCAAGCAAGTGGGTGAAGGCTTAGCTGCTAGCCAGAGTCAAACCCCAACCTCATGACAACTAATTCCTCCAAACACCACCAACAGTAATCAGAGGAAAAAGAAGTTTGTAATGAAAGAGATAGGGTAAATGGCAGAAACACCTGAGGACACATGTTCATTACAAAAAACAGAAATAGCAAGGCAAAAGCATGGCCCTATGAGTCTGAGGTAAATAATCCACTAAAGTTCTTCCCAAATTAGATTTTTTATTACTACTGCTTTAAATTTAAATTGCAGGCTGATTCATGCTGACTAGTCTTCATGTCTCCCATGGCTCTGAACCTGAAGGAGGATAGACAGTTCTGGTATTGGTGTAATCTCAGGACTAATCTACTTCCTCACTAATTCCTGCAGTTAAGGAGCTTACTTATATATATCATACTGAATTGCACAATCCTCTTTGCCTCACGTCTCTCCCTTTTATTAGAGCCAGACAGCAGAATGCATATTTCCAAGCCCCATACAACACTCTGCAACCTACCTCCAGACTGACCTGCAGAAACACAGTGTCTGGCAGGTAGGGCCACCCCAGAGAACCAAGGCAGCAATAACTGGGGAGTTCTTTCCATGGCTGTACTCCTTAAATAAGGGGTTGGCAGATGAGCACAGCATCTCACTTGTTCACAGCATGTTGAAGTAGGGATCTGCTGAGTTATGGACATCTGCTTTTTAAACATCTGGATGCACCTCTCCTAGCCAAAGATGAGCATGACAATCAAACATTTCCTAAGTGTTTCCCTGAAGAGTGCTGTACTCCTAATGGGAACTGTAAGTTCTTGTCTCCTCATTCCTTTTGATATGGACTTATGCACACAGTCCAAGCCCCACAAAAAGTAGCAAATCCCAAATCAGATTCCTGTGTGAAGCTAGGATGTCATATTACTCTTGTTCTCCATATATGCATAATTTCAAGTTTATCCACATAAATTTTTTGTCATCCATTATTTTGAGTTTTTGGCTTCAGAAACTCTTTACAATATTTTGAGAGTCTAGGGCATCTCCACAAATAACACTGCAGAATGGGAAGCTCCATAAACAGACTTTATGACCAAGAAAGTTGGGACAAAAAAGAAAAAAATACAGAACTTAGGGCTTTTTCTTCACTGTCTGTAGCAATTAGCATTATTTATGTCCAGACCAGATAGCAGTTAGCATAAGCCAGCAAATGGTAAACAGCTCTTTACTGTGGCAAAAGCAGATGAAATACAGTTAGCCAGCTATCCTGAAAAAGAGAATTGGTTTTGTGTGCTGAAGAAAACAGGCACGCAAACCATGCAAACTGCCTGAGATTGTCAAAAAGTGCAAAGACTCAGTACTGGGAACAGACTGTGAGCAGCAAGAGCAGCAAATGCAAATGTGGAAAGATCAAGATCTGAAAGAACTCATTACCAACGTGATATTCCCTGCCTAGTCCTATAAATAAGGATATTTAATATTGCAGGAAACTGGAGTACAAAAGTGGGAGGTGAGAACCTCATGACTCTACAGTAAGATTAGGGACCACCTCACCAACATGCAGAGAACCCAAGAGCACCAGAGAGTGCTCTGGAGGACCCCATGGCTCCACACCAGGTCTGCACACAGTCCAGCTTGAAACACTGTGCTGACCCACCTGCATTCTTTCTTGACTTCACTGTCACCCTGCAGAAAAGAGAAGATGTGTGAAGCAACCGTTGCACTAACCTGCCCAGATTTTCTCCTGGACCAAATAATTTCTCTGACAGGATATCAAAATCAAGCAACACTTAAAACTGCATACATGCCTATAGAGTCACAAAGAGGCAAGGTATCTTACCTAAGATAAAGCAGAAATATAAAGGACATCAGAGTTGAATTCAGCTCTTCCAAGAGTCAAACTTTCTCCATCTATATGACAGTATGTACAATTTAATGGAGAAAACAAACGAGAAATTCTATCACTGCAATCCTAGCCATTTTTCTAAACTCTATACAAAGGAATATTTTATGTGCTCCCAAGCATGAAATCTGGATTGCCATAGAACAAAATACTGACAGAAATTTCTGCTGAAACATCAACTAATAAAGTCCATTAGAAACAGTCATAAAAAAAATTCGATAGAGTAGAAAACCGTTTCTGGATCTCTGCTGGAAAGCAGAGGCAGAAGTCCTTGCATTAATGAATCATTTTCTGCTAAGTATACTTTACACACCCAAATCGAGTTTGAAAGTTTGGATTTAACTGAAATATACTTAAATAAACAATGACAATCTTTATAAGAATGTGATGATAACTGCCTTTTCTTCACAGTTTGTCTGAAAGTTTGTAAATTACTAACCCCCTCACAGTTAAAATGAACCAGTGTCCCTTAATAGTATGTATCTTCTGTTTGACTTTCTTTCTAGCCAAAAATGATACTATCCAGGAGATAGCTTATTGACAGAAAAGAATAAAAATATGTATGTTTAAGTTGTGTAAGACCGTAATTAGTCTAACAGTTTCAGACTTCACTCTCACACTAAAGGGGTATCAATTTACAGTGTTATCATCATACCCATATGTTGAGAGCAATCTTAAAATATATCAGTTAAGCATCACTTGCAAGGCTTATAATAGACTGGCTATTTTAAGTCTGTATTCTTCCTGTTTGCTACGAGTCAGATAATCTGTTAAACAGTAGTAAAAAATTGCTGGGGGAAAAGTATGAACAAACCTAAACCTTTGTATAACTCTCTCAGAGTCGATTGTTTTACAGTTGTTTTATGGGGCAGAGCAACCAGCATCATCTCCTTGGACTTACTCAAAGTTCTTGACACTGTACTGCATGACATTCTTGTGCCAAAATTGGAAAGACATGGACTTGATGGATGAACCACTCGGTGGACAATGAACTGCCTGGATGGCACAGGGTTGTGGTCTGTCTCATTGTACAAGTGGAGACCAGTGACCAATGCCTGTCCCTCAGGGGTCGGTACTGGGGCTGATACTGTTCAGCACCTTTGCTGGTGCCATGGACAGTAGGATTGAATGTACCCTCAAGCAAGTATAACACCAGGCTGGGTGGTGTATTAGATACAGGGAGGGAAGGGAGGCCATCCAGAGGAACCTTGACAGGCCAGGGAGATGGGCCAATGCCAACCTCGTAAGGACCAAAAAGCCAAGTGCATGTTCCTTACACCTGGGTCATGGCAAATCCAGACACACCAACAGGGTGGGTGGAGAAGAGGTTGAGAGCAGCCCTGTGGAGAAGGAACAGGGAGTCATGGTTGATGAAAAACTCAACATGATCCAGTAGTGTGCAAACACAGCCCAGAAAGCCAACGGAATCCTGGGCTGCATCAAAAGGAGCTTGGCCAGCAGGTCAAGGAAAGTGACTCTTACCCTCTACTCTGCTGTTGTGAGACCTGCCTGTAGTCATGGGCAGGGGTAATGGGTTCAATTAGGTTAGACATTAGGAAGAAATTCTTTACTGTGAGGGTGGTGAGACACTGGAACAGGTTGCCCAAGAAGATGTTGGATTCCTCAACCCTAGCAGTGTTCAAAGCCAGACTGGATAAAGCCTTCAGCATCTTGGTCCAGTGGGAGGTGACCCTGCCCATGGCAGGGGCATTGGGAATAGATGATCTTTAAGGTCCATTCCAACCCTCAACATTCTGTGATTCTAAGTGCAGAACTAGTTCATTCAAATATTTTTGTTGCTAAGCAATAAAAAGATGGGAAGCAGATAAGGACTCTGCTGTTGCTTAAGAAGGAATTCTCTCCAAACACAGGCTGACTAAACTTGAGCAGGAAGGAGGCTCAGACTGATGGTTTGAACTGTATTTGTGAAGAATGTACATCATTGTAGTGAACCCAGGGATACAGGAAAAGCTCCCTGGAGAATAGAATGCTGAGACAGCAAAGAATATCCTGCCCTTCTGACCCCCCGACTCAAACCCAGCTTTTTAACCATTTAAGGCAATACTATTGTAACCCTTAGCTATTGGTCATTTAAGAATATCCTTAACCCTTAGCTATTGGCTAAGCTTGGATGCTTGCCAAGGCTATAAAAATAGCACCCTGTACCCCCCATAAGTGAGAAGAAGAAGCGCTGTAACCCTTCACTGATCTCCCCAATAAACCATCTCTGTGGAACCGACCAGTGTTTTCTCCTTCTCCTCTCTCCCGTCTGCTGGACCTCAGCCCAGGGCTTTCCTACCTAGTGAGCAGAAATCCAGAAACCCTGAAAGTGCTGGCAATCACTATAAGAGCTGAATATCACCATGCTCGCTAGGAGGTAGCCCGGAAGCTTGGCCTGAGCCTTGCTTCAGTCATCTAGTCTCAGCTGAAGATTAGACTCCTGAGCAGCCGGCATAATAATAATAAGGCCTGATAAGAATTTTTTATTATTATACATCATGTCTTGTTTATCCATGGCCATTTTGCCTACAAGACCACAAGTGAAAAGCAACCTCACATGGCATCAACTGACTAATCATTCATAAAACAGTAAAGTGTCACCATAACTCGCCTAAATGAATGGTCCTACAGTACCATCAGAACCTTAATCAGATTCCTAGTTTTAGTCCAAGGGATGTGCTGCTTGAAGAACCACAAACTCTCCCAGAACAGAGATACTGGACCATTTTTCAGTGAGGATAAGTAGCTAAACTAACATAGCAACATAAATTGACCTTTAATTATGACTACACTTTTATTGCACCTACAAGTATTTTGGGCAAGAGAACTTGCAATAATTTTCTTTGCAAGCCTAAAGCTAGGGTCTTCTTTTACAATATTATCACATCACTGGCTTTTATTGGGGGCCTGTTTACTTTCGCAGGACTTGTCAAGAACATGTAACAGTAAAAAACTTGGTTACTAAATAATGGGCCCATTATTAAAGGCTAGGCTAAAATATCAGAAAAAATAATTAAGTTGCAGTGGCAGTTAAGCATAGGAAGAAAGTCAGCTCTTACCTCAATGACTTGGGTTTAAACCAGCTAGCTACACAGAACTGAAAACCACCTGTGATTTACGTGTACTTGAATTTTATTATACACTGTGTAACTCTGTTTTTCTAACTCAAAGTTATTAGCAGTAACAGAGAAGAAATCAATATATTCAATTCAATACACATCCTCCAGCATCTACTTCTTCCATTTGTGTAGCCCTACAAAGATACACTACTCCGTTCTTTTTTCTTTAAACACTCTCATGGACTGAGAATGTTTCCCAGTCTTCATGCAGACTGACTTCTTTTAATCAGTCTTTCTTTCGGGAATACTATTTACAAACCCACGCTATTTTCCAAGTCTTCAACAGAATTAAAGCTAAATTACTGCAATATGTAAGTCCTTAAAATTGCCTTGCTGGGTTAAACTGGAGCTGTGTAATAATTGTTATCTCCCCTTTTCATTGTGAGGTTGATTTAAGACAGCACTGAATTCCTTTGCACTGTCTGGAATGGCAGCAACATCCACTCAAAGCAGATACATTTGAGTGCCCATGGAAAGACATTCACACAATTCTTGTAAGTTAGACACATTTTCCAGTGATGATTTTGGATGCTTGCATTACCTAGTTTTAACTTCCTACATACATACTTTGAATGTATATACAGCAATCTTTAATCTACTTATATCCACAGAATCTCAGTTGTTTTTGTGATTCTAATTGCATGTTCATCCTGTCAAATTACACATCATAACAGAAAATTAAATTTCTTTGCCATAAAAAACGTTTGCACAACTTAAACAAACATAGTGTTCAGGAATATACTGCCAGAGATACATCCCATGATACTGGGGAGGAGGCCAAGTATGTGGGCAGGAAGCCAAGAAAGAAGGTGCCACTCCTCTCTATGCCTCTTCTTCCTTTCCCCGCCCTTGACTAAGATGAGAAGAGCTGCTTCCTGAAATAAAGCTGGTAAAGAGGGGGAAGGTGAGCAATGCAGACCTGAGACATCACAGCTTCTAGGAAAGCAGTCAGCAACAGCAGGAAGTGAAATTTGCTGGGAGCAATTTGTAAAAGAGTTCTGGTGGAATTCCATGATGTAAAGCTGGTGAGGAAGTTTCACAATTTTCTTTCTGGTTGCAGACAAAGTTAGCAGTGTTTAGCACTTCTCATTTTAAGATCCTATTTTGAGCCACTTACAATTTTCACAAGCTCACTGTTTGGGCCAAAATACTCTATCCAAGCAGCTGTCTCGTAATTAAGCACACACGCACACACTCCCCCCTGTCTAACTGTTCAGGCACTTCCAATACTTGTATTTCTGGAGAGTATCTTTTTGTGTTTGCATTATAAAAAAGAAAGTGCAATCTCTGGAAGTGTTTCTGTTCTACAGGGCAGAGCAGCAAAATAATTATTTGTACTATAGGAATATCTAGAGCCTTCAACTGCAAATGAAGATCCATGGGCCTGAGGACTGTACAAGTTACAAAAATACTAGAAAAAATATCTTAAAGCATAATATGCAGATCTCTAATGAATTTTATATTGTCAATCAAGCACAGAATTTAACACATGTAGGTATTTTCTGACTAAAAAATAAATTATTCACAAGGATTATTCATAAGTTATTTGATACTGTTATTTGATAAGATACTTGGGGCTTGTTAGTCCCAACATGCACAGGAAAAAAAATCCACTGGAAGTTTACCTGTCTGCAGTAAAGCCAGCTATGAGAAACCGAGAGATTAAAAGTGACTCAAAGCTGAGGTAAGGAGAACTTTATGATCTCTCTAAAATAATTAAAGAAGCACTCTAAAACATTTTAAGTAAGTAGAAAATCATTAATTTATGACCAGCAAACATATGCAAGATTTACTGAATGAAAATACTAAACACAGTGATAGTACAAGGTTAGAAATAGCACTTCACTGGCTGTATTCATGATTACCCATTTCTTTTAATAGGGGTGTCAAAATTTGCCTGAGATGTTTGAATGTACAACCCCAAAAGAACAGTCATTCTAATTAATCCACTAGACTTAACACTTATTACAATGTTGCTCACAAAAGAAAAATCTTAACAACACAGAGAGCTGTTTCCTGTCCTGCATCTTAAACCCTCAGATAAATTCTATATTTTGAGCTGATTTGGCATTGCTTTCATTGTTCAGCTGCAGGCAGTCTTTGAATGCTAAGCATTATTGCTATCACCTTTAGCCCAGGAGTTCAAGTTGGGCTTTTAGAAGTACTTATCAATTACATGAGTTTTCTATGAAGTACACACAATTCTGCTGCTAGAAGAATGAATTTGCTTTCAATTACTTTCTGAAAGAAAAGAAAGAAGTAATACTTCAGATTTAATCTGGTTTAATCTGAAGTAGATACAAACTCATGTCTGACTTGTCCTGAAGAGGATTATTGTATTGCAAAGGGAGAAGAAAAGAGGTATGTATCCAACATCAATCTGCTTTTAAGTCTAGCTAGCAATCAAGAAAAAGAAACATAAGAATAGGAAGTTCCAGTATAGGTTTGGAGTCTTATTTCACTGACATCACTTCTAGAGTTTCCAGTCTCCCAATGCTACTGTGGTGGGATGACCTTGGCTGGATGCCAGGTGACCACCACCACTCCCTTTCCCAGATGGACAGAGGAGAAAAAACAAGATGGAAAACAACTCATAGGTTTAGATAAGAGAGTTTACTAAAGCAAACACAAAAGTTTTCATGAGCACAAGTTAAGACAAAAAACCCCAAACTATTCTCTACTTTAGCAACTAGTGTTCAGTCACTTCTCAGAAAGCAGGGCTTCAGTGCACATAGTAGTTGCTCCAGAAAACAAACATTGCAAATAATAAATGCCACACCTTCCTCCTCCTTTCCTTAGCTTTTATATCTGAGCAGATGTCTTATGGCATGGAACATCCCTTTGGGTATTTTGGGTCAGCTGGCCTGGTTGCATCCCCTCTCAGGGTCTTACTCAAGCCCAGCCCCTTGATGTGGGGAATATTGAGAGACAGAGCAGATTCTGTGCCAGTGCTGCTCAGCAGTGCCCAAAACACCGGTGTGTTATCAACACATTTCCAGTTACCAATGTCTCCTGTGAGATATCCAGATATGGGGAAATGAAAAAATGCACACACACACGGGCACAAACCCAAAACAAAAAAACTACAACCTAAACCAAATCCAAAAACCCCAAAAAATAGCCTCCAAACTAAGCATCACCACTTCATCATGTCCTGCAAACAACCCACTCTGTAGTATAGATGGTGCTGACTTCATGTTTCCAACAATCATCATACCGGGTATGTAACTGCTCCAGATATGGGCTCCAGCTGAGTTATATTACAAATTTCTGTGCTGAAATAGACATTTGCATCAGCTACCATATCTAAGGATAGCTTAAAGCATTTTTTTTTAGTTGGGCTCACTTCTGTTTCTCCCAAGTATTTCTATGATATTTGAGAAACAAAAAGTGAGACAGTAAGAGTCTGAATGCAGAGATTTAAAACATAAGCATATTAAACTAGTTCTCCTGGAAGAGCTAAGTGCCTAAAGTCCCCTTCCAGTTAATAGGGTAAAATAGGTGCTTTGCAGAGTGATTAATTTTATCACAAGTCAAGTCTCTGAGGCAGACAGCATGACTCATGTTTGGGGATAGGAAGAATCATCTCTATTACCTGTAGCGGGTGCCTAGGCAACTATTTTAAACTCAGTGACTACCTTTTCAGGTAGCTAAAATTAGGTAGATGAATTACATCTGAGATGCATGATAAATATACCAACAAACAAGCTCATCAGGGACACGCTATATAATCAAAAGGTTGTTCAAAACCTCTTCTGGAAAGATAAGTATAATTATCCAGGACTTAGAAATTGTCCCTGACATGAAAACATCCAAGCCCAAGCTTGCCTGTATTTTTTTTTTTTCCACACACAGAATTAGGCATCATCTGAGATTTTTTAGTACAATATTTTCAGCAGAAATATATGCACATGCAGATTCAGTACAAAAATAATTATGCTAGGTATGCAGCATTTATGATAGAGTTAATTGTTGGGTTTTTTTCCTTTGGAAAAGGAGATGATATAATACTCCTCCAGTGCAGGGGAGGAGGATTTATTTCAAACTAAAAACCCTTACAAAATGATATTATTTTTGCATGTTTTTAAGTTATGTCTGTATATTTAAATATAAGAACACAATCATGTGAATGCTGATTGACAATATGAACAAATCTATTTTCCAAAGTATAACTCCTTTTTTAAAAATGTTACTTTTCTTTTAGCTAAGAAGCTGGATATTAATAAGCATGCAGGTAAGAAGGTGAATATTAAGAAAGAAGCAAGTATAAAATGAGCAATAATCATACAAAAGTTAATTATTCAGGACAGAAGGGATCTCAGCAGAGTTTCTGATCCAACATTCCAATTCAAGCATCAAGATCAGGAGAAACTGCTTTAGCCAGGTGATCAACATTCAAGACCAGATTACTTAGGCTTTGTTCAGATGGCTCTTGAAACATCCAGGAATGAAGATCCTATAGCTTCTCCAGGCAATCTCTTCAACTGCTTAATTACACTGACGGTGAACTTTTCTTTCCTGTAAGTCAAGCCAAAATATCTCCCCTCAATTAATGAGTCAGCCTCCAGCCATACATGTCAGCAGAAGAGCCTGCCTCAGTCCTCTCCATAACTTCCTCACAGATAGGAGGTGGCTGCTAGGTTCCCCCAAAGCCATCTCTTTTCCAGGCTTAACAAGTCCCATCTCTGAGCCTCTTTGCACAGAACAAGTGCTCCTGCCACTGGTCATTTTGGAGGCCTCTGCTGAACTGGCCCTAGTGTATCAATGTCTTTCCTGTGCTGGGCTGTCCCCCACACCTGTGCATGGCAATCTAGGCACAGTCTAATGAGTGCTGACTAAAAGCAAATAAACGTCTCCCTCACTCTCCTGGCTGTGCTGCTATTAGGGAAGCCCAGGACGCAGTTGGCTGCCAAGGCATCCTGCCAGCTCAGGCTCAGGCTGCTGGCTACGATGGCCTGCAGGTCTGATCCAGCAGAGCTGCTTGCCAGTGACTGCCCAGGATGTACCAATGGCCGGAGTTTGTCCATCCAAGGCTCAAGACTATGTTATCTGCCTCATTTCACAAGATCTCTGCCATCTCTCTCATAAAGCCTGTGCAGGCTCCTCTGAATGGCAGCCAGGCCTCTGAGTGCTCTGAGAGCACCTCACCATTTGTTGTGATCTACAAACTTGTCAACGATGCCTTGCATCTCTGCATCCATGTCACTGAAGAAGAACTAAAGAACTAAAAAATCAAATATACACCTGTGATCTGATGTTCCACACAGTTTTTCATCCATCTAGTAAGACCACTCATGTCCCAAGCTGGATAAAATGATGCTGCATCAGCCTGTGCCAAAGCCTTTCTTAAGTCCTTCACTGAAAGTTTTTGGGAAAACTGTAGAGGTATTACACAGGATAGAAAGTCCATTCATGAGTGACTAATTTCATGAGGACAAACAAAAGCAGAAAGAGTAAGCTCTTTCAGCAGACACCACAGACAAATTCCAGGAAATAGCTGGGTTGCAAGCTAGGTTTTTATACATTTTCATACTGCTCATTTTTTTTTGATTACAGGTGGTAATGAAAGCTGCTAATGATATGAAATTGAAATACTACAGAAGATGGTCAGTTTGGGAGAACAGCAGAAGCCCTTGCAAAACTAAATGACTAGTCAATAAACAACAACTTGCATCTTGAATAGTGTGAGCAGGTCTGGCTCACCTTTGTTTAAAGGATACAGCAGAACTGGAAAGCCAGAGAAGGGTGACAGAGACAATCAGGGGCAAGGAACGGCCCCCACATCAAGAATAAGGATGCATGTCAGAACTCCTTGGTTCAGACAGATTTGAGAAGATGAATGAGAAAACTCTGAAAATCTGGGTAGGACAGGAAGGGTGGATTAGGAGCAAACAGGGACAGCAGATGAAGTGAGTGAGACAGTGGTAAATTCCACACAGACAAAAGAAGGCAGCTCTTTTGCTGAGCTGCTGAAATGCTCCTGCAGTTGCTGAACACATATGTGGTTTCAGGTGAGAAAAATGCACCAAGGTGACTAAATAAACACACTGAACCACACTTCTTCTGGAAAGTGCCTGAGGCTGGCATTGTCCTAAAAAGACATGTAATGCACACTTGCTGTTTTTAGACCTTTTTCTTTGATCATTTATATTTGGCAATTTTTGGGGCAGGACAGTCAGATCACATAGAGTTCTTCTCATCACAATTCTCAATTCAAAAATTGACTAATTACATTAATTACATTAAAGGTAACCAACAACAGGTGTCTACTGCTGCTTGAGAGGCCTTTGGGTAATCCTGCCTGAAGCCAGGTGGCACTCAGGAGGAGTCTCTTGTAGATCCTATATTGTATTTGCTATACTGGAACCAAAAAAACTTAGGCTGTCTCAAATGGCATTAACCATCTATGTTAAAGTAACTGAATTGAGCCCTTCATTCCTAGAACACAGTGAAACAAGAGAAAAACACCACATAAAGAGCTTGATGCCGGGAAAATGTATTTTTCATGGAAAGCCATTGTTTTTGCAGTGCACACATGATTCAGACAAACCAGAGCATTCTACAGAAACAAGACATTTGTTTTTACTCCATGCTGTGGAGCTATGGAACAGGTTTAATGCATAACCAAAGCAGCACTGCAACCTCACAGCAGTTGCAAGTTACGTGAAATTTAAGCATTGAATTATGAAAAGCTGCAAAGGCTCAAAATAAAACCTTATTAACCAAATGTGATAAAAAAAAGCCACATGAGCTCATGAAACAGAAGTAAAATTGAGCAATATGGATTTGGTAAAATAGAAAAAGTAACATTGATACTGGTAAACAATTTAAGATCAGGGCTATGCCAGTGATAAATTAGCCTATTGTAAGCAAGGAGACAAAACAATTTCTATGAACTAAAATTTAGGCTTCTATCCCTCCCTTTTTTAAAGGGCCTGTCAGGGAATTGGAATTGGGTTTTGGAAAGATCCCACACTGTGATAAAGTTGGCCAGATTATTTACTTAGAGTTGCTTTTAATAGAAAACATGTTGCCTAAACAGAAAAAGAATCTCTGTAAATTCAAGAATACTTAGAAAAATACTATTTCCTTTTCTTCCTAAGTCATTTTACCAAACCTCTGTAACTTAAGAGGTCTACATTTACACATCCAAAGATCTCTCATTTTGTTAAAACAAATTATTTTTTACTTTCCTATTTAGGCATGCAATAATAGCCAGCATAGAAGATCCATGACCTACCAACAAATGCTGGTTGTTGCAAGTACACCAAAAGGAAGCAAAAAATATTCCTAAACACTCTGTGACCCAAGAATCTAAGAAGTGGCCAGCAAATTACTCAGAATTACTGGCAGGTAGCAGTGGAATGTGGCCAGAGCACTCACTGAGTGAATTAAGTTGCTTCCTTCAGATGGGCTGGTGTTCAGGAGTGACAAGGCAAAGTGCCATCAGTCTGTCACATTAGACAAGCTCTCTGACTTGTTCAATCACACAATATTAAGCTCTGTTTGAGCTGGTGGATGTGAACTGAACTCTTTCTGTACAAAAAATCCTTGACACAACTTCGTGTTCCGTGTTTTATTTTTGTGTTCAGGTATAACTGCTTTTAAGTCACATATTGCAGGATGATGTATATAATTTAAAAAAAAAAAATCAAAATTGGGATAATATTTGAAATTAGGAGTGGAAACCTAGAGACTAAGGTCCAAACCAAGAAATCTGCATGAAAACAAATGCAATTAATACTCATAGTACTTAAAATCTTACTTTTACATTGCACATTTAGGATAAGTTATATGTACAGAGAGTGCAAATAACAAACTGATTACACCATGTTATTGAGAATACAGATTCAAATTGGTAGTTGTAATACCAAAGGTTTCCTTAGAAGTGAGGTTTTGCTTGACTATTTGCATGAAGAATTTTTTTACTAAAAATAATAATTCTCTGAGCAAAATGAGAAAAGCACTGAGGCCCACATAAATTGCATGACAGACTGTAGAAAACCAGACTGTTTCTCTTTAAAACTCCAGCTGTATTACCACGCTTTTGGCTATCTGAGATAGGCCACATCCAGTACAAAGGAAGGCGGAGTATTCACTGAGTGTGAAAACTGTGCTGCCCACTGTCAGTGAACCTTTGGCCTCTTGAACAGGATTGTAAGAGAGGTGCATCAGGATCAACAGCGGTGCGCAATCTGCTTCCTGCTCTGTACTGTCTTACACATGCAGTCATCAACATCTGCCAACTGATAAATGATGGTCAGCTAGATCTAAACTGCTGGACTGAAAATAAAACACCATTTCAGCACCATTATCAGCACTTTGAATTATTCTGTTTACAATGGAACTCTCCTCTTGCCCACAGCAGATATCTCAGTATAAACAAAAACAAATCATTTATTAAAGTGATACTACAATGATTTTCACAGCTATGGAATTTGTACTGTATGAATTATCTCCTAAAATGTTCCCCTTTACAGTTTAAAGTAGGAAATCAGGTGCATCAAAAGACACATACCCAAGATGATGTACAACAAAGATGAGTAGATGCAACGAAGTTTTATCATAAATCTAGGCTTTACAAATTCCTGTGTACACGTTTTGCAAAGCATTTACAGATTTGCAGTATTATTGTTTTTCTTAACTGAACACAATTTGCAGTGCAACATCACAGTGTTCTGCTTCAAAACAGTTTCCTTTTTTTACTGTGAATTGGTTAAGAAAAAGATAAAACACAGGTATTTTACCATGCTTGCTTATTGTCATTAACAGTACTTCCTTATCCTTTACAACCACAAGCCTTGAGATCAGCTGGATAGGCAGGCTACCTTGAATAGAAAAGAGAATTTCAGGAAAGTCCATACAAAAATTGCTATACTGGAAAAAGGAGGAGTGATTTTTAAATATCTTCTTTAACGTTGACCTTCAAAAGCAACACAAAGCAGCTATTTTAGAACAACATAAATACCACAATGTACTGCAAATTGTGCAAAAGCCTTCTGGACAAATTCTTCCACAGATATCAGATTTTACTGTAAAACATACTATATATTTTATTTTAAATAGAGAATTCCATGATTCTGTGAACTGACAAAGTACCACACAAGTTTAGAAATCCTTAATATAATGTATATTTTTTTAAATGCCCTTTGTCTGAAACTGTGCACCTGTAGGGAGCAGCAGTTTTTCCAGGCTATTTCCAGTTTTTCCTCCAATAGAGACAGGTATTGTTATGTGCAGAGTTAAAATTCCTACAAAGTTTATCAGAAATTCATCCAAATATTTCTGCACTAATTCTAAACTGTGCATTGTATTTATAGCACATAATGATCACAAAAGCATTGTTGTACATGGCTATAAGAGTAAAGCTTATGTCCAACATGAATAACAGCAACTGGATCTCATGGAAATCAGTGTTATTAGAGCTCAAGAAAAACAATACATAGTTGACTTGAAAACAACTAACTAATATGTATTGCAAAGATCAGGAGAATATTAATGAAGTCTAGTATTTCAACACTTATAATCTCAAATTCTTCAAAAGATATGAAGATAAAATCATTACTGGAGAGAAATGCATATCCTTCTATATCTGAAATTGTACTTTAATAATTTACAGGAAGTGCTTACTGAGTAAATTTTGGGTGAAAATCTAGCAGCCCAGAGATTGCAGAGCTGTAAAGGAGTCCACTTGGGCAGTTTGTCATGTCCAGTTGGAAACTATATGCCAAATAAACCATTTACTGGAGTAATTCAGCACTTATTACTGCTGTGAGGTGACTTGTCCTTAGTGTGGTCAACAGATTGTCACAAGACACAGAGAAGTAATGAAATTACTAGTGACAGCAGCCAGTCTTTTTGAACAATGCTAACAAGACCAGGCAGAGAGCAGGACTGATTAAGTCAATAAACAAGACAAGATTTCCACCAGAGCTGACACACAGAGATACAGAAAAGTGCCTCTCTACTGAGGACAGAGCTGAAGCAGGATGCCGTTGAGAAATGCAGCATCTGAAATCAATTCATAGACTGTTAACCAGAGATTGAAAGACAAATCAGAGAAGGAGTAGAAGCCATAGAAGATGACCTTGTGATATTGACTCATATCCTTTCACTGCAAAGGATCCACAGACACTGAAGTTGGAGAAAATCACCGAAGAGTGGGGATTTGTCTCTGTGCCTCCAACAGTGAATAAGATACACTTTCACAAAAGCTTTGAGACCTATTTCAATTCCAAAATGTTCAATATGCTAAATATTTTCTCAAGGAAATGCTGAGCTCTGGTATGCTGGGTAGACAGGCCCCATTTCCATTCACTATGCAGTGAGAACCCCATTTACATTTACTTGAAGCATGCTAGTTTTCATGTATTCATCTTCAAGGAATATTTAATCTCTAAGTATCTTCTCAATGGAAATAATTAACAACTGCAAAGTCTAGTGCTTTGATTTAACCTTTTTGAAACATTTAGCACTTGCACACAGTTGCAAGGCAGATCTGGTGAAATGCAATGTACAATAATGCTATTTCAGCTGGCTACAAGGAATCACTTTTCTAGCTTGCTTAATGTAATGCTAGTATTTCCCTTCCCTCTATCACTAAGACTGATAAAAAGAAATAATTTTCTTTCTCCACCTTCTTCCACTCCCTCGGGATATAGATGAGTCATGTAATTTGCACAAAAATCCATTTTCCAAGGTACCTAGTACATACCTTAAAAGGAAAAGAAGCTTGGCTGGGAAAGAAATATTTTCTGCTTTTTGTGACTTTAATTGCCACAAAATTATACTTCCATCCTGTAGATGGAATGAAATGAAATACACTTATATTTTATTTTCCTCTTTACAAGAAATAATTTCCTGTTTTTACAAAGGTTTCTCTATTATTACTTCATTGTATTTATACAGCTTGTTTGGGTTTGTTAGCTACTTTGTTTTATTTCCCCTTCCTCCTTGTCTGGGCATAAATGCAATACTTTCTGCTTTTGATCTTTAATTAACAATTCCTTATTCCATGGCTATCCCATGTTCTGTCTGCTACAAACCTGTTTTTGTGCACTGCAGTAGTATTTTTACTTTTTCATGATTTAGCTGCATCTATGTCAACAATTTGCTTCATGAAAAGTCCATTACCATGTTGTAGGCTAGTAGTCCCTAATCAGTTGCACAATGCCCTTTTACTTCCTCTCTTGCCCTGGTTCTCAGTTTGTGAATTGTGCCTTGTCCTCAAATCTGATAAATTTTCCTTCTCTCCCAAGATGACAAAAACATTTTAAAGTTATCCTTAACACAAAGGGTTAATTTGATTTGTTTTAATGAGTCATTTGTCAGATGCTTCACACAGACAAGAAAGATCCTCAAAGGCTTTCAGATAAAATTTCCTTGTAAGGTTTTCACCAGTGGGGATGACCAAGCCTATTTATATCTTCACCACAACAAGCTGATCTACAATGTCCCAAGTCCCTGCAGTGTGGAGATTCTGGGCTGCCTTTTAGATCTGCTTCACAGCATCACTACAATGTCATCTGCTTTTCATTTCAACAAGATTGCTTAAACACAGACCTGCCTTTCATATCTTCATTGTTTTTTGGTTTTTTTTTCAGCTGTGATGTTTATCTTTGTAATCCTCCTACATTTATTTCAGAAAGTTCTGAAGTATTGAGAGCATGCTTTGCTTTTCTAAATGCCTCATTACTTCATTATGCCTCTTTCTAATTCAAAGATTTTGTTTACCTTATTCAAAGGCCGATGTGCATTTGCCTTTCCTATAAACCTTTCCATAGAATTCTCCTCAACATTTTAGCAATTAATGCCTCTCCCTTCACTTTTGCACCTTCTTCTACATTGGGTCTCTTTATGCATAAGCTTATCTAACATCTGTAACATCACCTTACATCTTTACGTAAAGGCACATCCAGTAACAAAACATGAAGGGATTTCTAAAAAAAGAAAAGTATTAACACGATTTGTACTTAGCCCAAGAAATAAATTTCAGCCTGATTAAAATTTGTTCAGAGCCTGTTTAATTTTTCTCCTGTGAAACTCAAAGGCAAGAACCATGCCGTTCATTTCATTTGGAATGGCATAAGCAAGGTACAAAATAATTTCAGCTTTGACTTTAGTATTCTTTTCCCAAAACATTTCACTGGTATTATATGCACTAGTATGATGGTTCTTTGCTGGTGGGTGGCTTTAAAATTACTTTGGCACTACTCTCTTATTTTCTGACTACAAGTGGGTAAGAGAATACATGATATCCGTGTCTTATATAACTATAGATACTTTTTATAGGGTAACAACTTTATTACCCTTAGCATAAATTTTATCCATGAGATGTGGTTCAAGAAAAACAGACATGATGTCCTACTTAGGTTAAAATCCACTTGAGCATTGCTTATTGGTGCAAGCACAAACAAATATTTCAGGAAGGCATTACATTAAAAAACTAACTTCAAAATCAATCAGTGTTATGGATCTTAACATACCCAGTACTATCAAACATATTTAAAGGGCAGTGTCTCATGTGCAATGGATAGCGATGATCCTTCCAGAGGCATATGCAAAAAGGGAGAGAGAAAGAACATCAACAAAAAAATCTTTCTTTGGACATAATCTCAATTGAAGTAGAGAATGTCAGAGATTTTGCCTTCATTTTCTACTTTGTGTAACTCCAAGTTTCTTTACTGCCCTTGTCCAAACTCCAATGAACATTAAATTTTGATTTCTGCATAATTTCCTATTTCTATGCAAATTCTCAAATAATCAGATACGTAATTTGCTTCTCTGATGTACATGATGTTCTCTTTCCAGCAAACTCCTAAAATTTGCTTCACTAAGCTAATTTGAATAAATTTGTATTTCAGCCTATTTGAAAACCATCTATGAATTTATTCCATGAGATTAGAAATACTCTGCTCAGTACATCACATCCTACACTGGTTCTGCTAGGGAATAAAAATCTTATAAAATTACAAGTAAAAATAAAAATGTGAGCACATAATAATGCTACACACAAAGTTGCTTTCTTAATAAAGCTGAATTTAGGACTCTGACTAAGCAATTTGAACTGCAGGTCTGCAGTACACATACTCAAGCAATTCAATTTTTTTACAAATTAAAATAATAACTCACTAATTACTGCTGAAGGCTAAACAACCTTCTCTTCTATCTTCCTTTTGCATTTCCACTTACTTCAACTTTGCTTCTCCCAGTTTTAATTTCCCTGCTCTCTTGCTGTCTGATGCTGAAGGCACACGTTCTCCCTCACAACAGAGAAGGTACCTATCAACCTCCATTTGCAAGGATGGCTCAGAGCTTTGATTTAGTGCAGTAATGATTACAATGCTGTAACTCAAAGCACAGTGAGGCAGGCAGCTGACAAGCTGAAGTATGTTGACATCGAGAGAATTACTTGAGCGTTGGTTAAGCTTTTACATCTACAAGGCCATGGTGAGAATCACCTCTAAACAACAGGAGGTTATGACACTTCAGGCAGATAAAGTAATAATTTTCTTTAGCTGCAGTGAAAACAGCACTTACACTAGGCACTGATTTTTACTGCTCACATGCAGAATAAACTTTATCTGGCAATAGCTCTAGGTAGAAGTAAAAATAATGTAAAAAGAAGAATCTAGATCTACACTTGGAGACACAAGTGATGAAAAATATTCTTGAATATTCCTGCTCTAAGTTCAAAATAATGCACTGAAAATCTATTGCCCAAAAAGAAAACATCTGAAGTGAAAACTGGTGGAGGACTGGCATGACACATGGACACACAGGGAAGGCCACAAACAAAGCAAAAATAATACTGGAACTTCAAAAGATTGGTCATATGTATTGCATCCACTGAGGTAAATCATGAACCCACAATTATTCATGAATTAGCCCAAGTCTCTTTTCTGCAAATCAAAAATACACCTTAAAGTCTGGCACAGAATTCTAACAAACAAAAAGCAAGTATCATCAGATTTTTAACATGTCTTAGGACTAATTTGCTTTGTGTATATTTCTGCACCAGTGTGAGGAGAGATGTAGCTACAAATGCTGGACAAAATTGTTCCTATCACAAGGTAGACAAACTGGGATCTTTAAACTGCCTCTCACTTGGATACTACACAAACATGCAAGACACAGCCAAATTCTCCCAGAAAATTCAGCAAGAATAGAAACAAGTATCAAAGGAAAGTTCAAAAGCAAAATTAAAAATTCCTCAGCAATCAGGTTTCCTGTATTACAAAAGCAATTTTGATGTTCTGTATCACTGTGCCAGATGGTAACTGGACTAGATGGACAGTGTTGCAAAGGCATCTCATTGTCATAACATTAAAATCCCAGTGGATATAATGGAATTTTATCTCCAGTTAATTTTTGAATGAATTTTGAATTTTATTTCAGTTGAGAGGCCCAACTCAAGAGAGGATGGAGAAGGAAAAACACAACTATTACTTAAATAAAAGTGATAAATGCTAGCAGCATTTTTTAAACTCTGTGTAGGTGACTTAGTAAGGACCCTAACTGATTTGGTTACTTTGCATCAATTTTTGACTGATAAAAAAAAGCACAGTACTCTGACAGATGTCAGAGTCAATCCTAATGAAGAAGCTGCAGGTTTACAACAGCACTTCTGAAGGCAGAAGAATAGAGTTTAAGATTCAAATTTTGAACTGACAAGCTCAATCCTGAACCAGATGTGCATACAGAAGGGCATAGTCACACTCATTCATTTCAAAGGGGGAGGGAGGGGAAGAAAAAAAGAAATATTAGGAGTAAAATTCTTTCAATTTCATATATTCTATTGGCTTAAATCTCATCATGTTATTTTGAAGCTTCCACAAAAAAAATACCTGTTGTAGGATGCACATTTTAGCACAAAATAAAACTGCCTCTCCAAGGCAATTATTTTGAATGAGGACCACAATTTCAGCTTTTTATCTGGCATATATTTACAGAATATAGAAACAGAAACAAATTGGGCGGATGCAGATTCTTTTGCCCCCTTTAGACAGGATATTGTGGCAAAAAACAGTGAACTAAAGCATGCTGTTCCTCTGGCCTTGCCACCTAAGCTGACATTTGCAGTATGCATATGCAGTACTAATAGGATAAAAGCATCACACATGCACCATTAATTCATAAAAGCATCACTGAAAAAAAAGAGAAGTGGAAAAAGGAGGGAAATTGTTTCAAAGCAGTTGATGGTCCCAGCCTGATTACAATTTGGCAGGGATTCCCTCCCCAGTTCTGCTTCAGTTATGCAGTAAATTTGCACTATTTCAACCAACCATGTCTGTCTGTCATGAAACAGATGCCCCTATTTTCAATTGCTTCCACAGAGTTTGAATAACTTTGAGAAAAGAAATATTTTGAAAGTTGGGGAACTTACAGTAAAAGACTGCTGGGGGAGAAAAAAATCAACCACCCCATTTTTCTCCTGTTTTGACCAGAGGGAGAATTTCTCAGCCATATAAATGCTGGTACAGCAGGACACTGTTGAGAAGCCCAGCATGGCCACCATGCACAGTGTGTAACTTAGGTTTCACTTAATGTCTGGGCTTCACTTGGCTGTCTGTTCTTTTCTTACATTACTTTGCCTGCTTCTTCAACTACCAAACTCCATGGCAACATTCAGCAATAGCACAAGGATGCCTTGCTAAGTGGAAGAGATTTCAGTATGACTTAGAGCAGAATGTTTAGAACCTGTTTTCACATAATCAGATTTCCTTCTGATCATGGCCATAGCTACTATGCTTAATATCATGAATAAATTAAAAGTCAGGGGCTTATGCACTTTAAAAAATATACATTTACAGTGTACTATTAAGCCTTTGCTTTCTCCTTCCAGTTTTTTCTTTTAACAATGTAAATTAAGAAGTAAAATTAGCTCTGCGATTCTTTACAAATATGTACTCTAGATAATTAGTTTTCTAAAATAAGATCTCCCATTAATATTACTTGAATTTATTGTTTGGCAAGTGTCTATTTATTTCTAAATATATATCTAAAATGCTTTAATTTAAATAAATGTATATTTAAATTGTGTGTGATTATTGATTTTGTTGCTATAATAATTGTAAAAAGGAAATTAAACTTAGTGCAGTTGGTCCATCTATTTCATTCACTATTTGAGGAAAAAAACCATTTTCCATGATCATTAGCATCCAAAATTTGAAATTTGTCAAATACTGTGATAATGAACAACATCCCTATGAAGAAGTGCTGAGAGAATTGGTGTGGTTCAGCCCAGACAGGAGAAGGCTCAAGGAAAATCTTACTGCAGCCATTAATTATTGAAAGTCTTATAATAAAGAAGGAGGTAGGCCTTACAGCAATTTCTGTAGGGATTGAAAAAAGGCAATAGTTTTAAAAGGCAAGAGGGAAGATTTAGATCAGACATTAGGAAAAAATTCTTTACTGTGAGGGTGGTGAGTCACTGGAACAGGTTGTCCAGAGAAGCTGTGAATGCCCCTTCCCCTTAAGTATTCAAGGCCAAGCTGGATGAAGCTCTGAGTAAGGTGTCCCTGCCCCTGGCAAGGGATTGGAACTGGGTGATCTTAAAGGTCCTTTCACCCCAAACCATCCTGTGACTCTATGACAACGTGACCCTGTTCCTTCTCTGCGCTATTACCTCTGCCATACAAAAAAAACCAAATTATGGACTTACTGCTTTCCACAAGGGCAAGTATTTTTCCTAGCATTTATCCTGAGCATACATCTCTCAGTGCACAACAATTTTTGAATTATATTCATACCTTCAGGTAGCAGAAAAGCACTCCAACCTTTGCCCTGTCAAGTAATTTTTTTCTTAAAACTGAAAATTGAATACCCTATCTCTTCAGTTTCAGGAACTAGCTCTCTCATTCCAGCTCCTGTGTTTTAGTTGAGACAAGGTATGGGAAGAAGGCAGCTGTTTCCACTCCTCTTGGCATATAAGAATTTCATCACTGTACAAAGCTAATCATTGCTACTGATGGCTCTCTGCCACCTTCAATTAACTGGCCATTCCAATACTCCAGTGGAAGTACTTTATATGCTGAACAAGCTGAATCTAGAATGGACTCTTTTAGGACTAGCTACATCTTCAACCAAACACCAAATGAATGCCATACCAAGCCTCATGGTCACAGAGCAGCACCAAGAAAGTCTCAAGAGAAAAGCAACATTTTCTAATTTGATGCACATCCAAGCTCTTGAGTTACCAAGGAAAAAGAAAAAAAAACAGGTAACAAAAGAAAAGGAAACAGAAGGTGAAAATGTATTTTTTTCCAAAAGATAAAGGTATGAAAGAAAAGGAAACAGAAGGTGAAAATGTATTTTTTTCCAAAAGACAAAGGAGACAAAAGGAGGTGGTATATCTGGAGGGACTGCTTAGGATCTGAGGATTTCTTATAATGCTCTTTTTTCTTAAGCCTAGGGGCACATGAGGGAAGCCTGCTTCAAGTATTTGAGATTGAGAATTTATGAGTTTTATTTATGTGTTTTTCAGGGAGCAGATTCCCCACAAGGTCTAATATTTCTCCCTGGATAATCCAAAACAGTCAGCCTAGTGACATGGGATTGTCCAGGACAACCCACCTTGCCACATCCTGTGAAACTCATATGGATGATGACAAGAGCAGCACTTCAGGCCTCCTTCTCCCTGCATCACAGGGAATGCAGTGGAATGCCAAAGTAACTCTCAAGTATGAGACAACTACTAAAGGGTAGGACACAAAAAAAAACACCACTGACAAAGGACTGAAGAAATACTCTTCACCAGCGCAGCACAACACTTCACATTCTGCCACAAGTCCTCTACCAGTTTTAGCATGAGAACTTTTGGAGACACTGCTGATGAAAAAAGATAAGCAAACAAAATTTTAAAAAAGTAATCAATCCATAACAGCAAGACATAAATTAAGTTGCTTCAAAAAACTCTCTGGAAAGTCAGAAAAATTATAGAGAATAAGAACACAAAAAGGAGTATGCAGTATCAACCACAAAAAAAATATCTGATGGCAAGAATGGTTTTTCTTCTGAGTTACTCTGTATGAGTAAAACACAGACACAGAAGAGAAACAGGAAGGAGTGTTAGCAGTAGTTCACCAGCAAGGAAATCACAACAGATTCACCAGCTAGAAATCACAACAGAATTATGCTTAAAAATATACTGTAGTATGTCTGTTCAGCTTATATGGGAGGAAAGAGAAGATACTCAGAGCTGAAATACATGCAGAAGAACACAAAATTTTGCCAGACCTTTACAAGACAATAAATTAAGAGCACAGGATTTTTCCCTATTAGGAAAAGCACAATTCTTTTTCCTATCTGGAAACAAATGCTCCCAATAAATGAGACTACTGAGTGCTTTAGATGCACATTATAGATATTCTTGCATATAAACATTAAATGAACTGCTAAAATATAGGATGCCAGTTGATCATGCTCAATAATATTTCAATATCTTACAAGGAAGAAAGTTGTTACAAGTAGTTTTATCAGTGATTCTCTTGAAAGTAAACTCAGTTATAAAGTTACTGATAACTTCCATGTAAAGTTAACAGTTGCAAAAAAGTCTTACAGCAGATGGGAGTCTCTGTAAAACCACATTTTTCTGATGAAAAATGTATAAACAGACGTTCTTGTAGTACAAGAATTACAGAAATCTGAACTTAACTCCAAAAGCTGAATAGGAAATCTCACTTCTGCTTCTGTCTAAAGCTCAAACTTTTGGCTCCACCAAAGCTTTCCCCTGTTTAAGGAAAAGCTTTTCCCTAGGTTTGAGGCATACTGCAAATCTTCAGAATTCTGGATGCCTTTCTACACTTGCCTCTCCTAATATTCAGAAATTTACTTTTCACAGAATCACAGAATGAGTTGGAAGGGACCCACAGGTATCATCAAGTCCAACTCCCACAAACCATCCTGATGGTCGAATTGTATCACACTAATTCTTTCAATAGGTAAGAGTATGGGGGGAAGCTGAGCTGACCATGTAATTCTAACATCTATATGATTCAGAATTCCATGATGATTCTGAAAACAATATTCAGCACAAGTGAACTGGATATTATACAGTACTTATTCAATATCAGCTAATTTTCATTGTTTTGTCTTCTTTTTCACTATTTCCTTCTAATTTATATAACAGAAAGCTTAAGACCATTTTAACATAGGCTCTAAAAATAATACTTGGTATGGATACATATTGAAGCACTTCATTGCAAATTATTCCAAGCACATATTAATCACATGCAGAGGTTGTTCAAATATATTCTTTGTTCAGTGACTACCCTTGTCTCAAAAGTGAATGATCAATAAAAGAAAGTCAAGACCTTGACCACAAAAAATCCACATTGTAACACTAAATCAACAGTCATTCAACCAACTTTGCATACACTCATTTACTCAATATCTTGCTTGCATAACTTAATGACTTTACATTTTTGCTATTTTCCTCTGCAGGAGAACAGCAGTTGATACCACAGCAGCCCTGCCAAAGTACACACTGACATGATGCGCTAGACCGTGACTTAGAGGAATGGGAACACAATGAATGAAGATTTTGAAGACACAAGAAAGAGGAGCAAAAGCAAGACATGGGGTTTTGGAAAATGGTCCAGGAGCTGCCAGGAGTCCCTTGGGGAAGGATGTTCTGCCAGGGAATCTTGAGGAGCAAAGAAAACAAGCAGACAAGACAAAAGAAAGCAACTGTGTCGCTTGTGTGAGCCAAATCTCAAATCAAGAAAACTCACATTGTACCTGTTTTTTTTCTTACAGGACCTGGGGAGGGCTCATTTCTTATGAGCTCACCAACTTGCTGCAAAGCAGCTTCCTGTATTCTGTGGGACCAAATCTTCTAGGCCGTGCAGAAGGAAAAGCTTTACCTCTTCTAATTGCACCAACTGCTGAGGACCTATCCAGCTTCCCACAGAAAGCACTGATCATCAGCAGAGGGAGAAGTTTGAAAGTTTTCCCAAAAGAAGGGTAGGGCACAGTGTAACAACAACCAAAAAATTTTACAAGCCTGTCTAATCTGATCATAGGATAAAGTTTAGATACCAAATTCCAGTGTATCCTGTTTACTGAAAGAGCACAACACTGATAATGATATTTCCATTTTTTAATATTAAATGTCAAGGAATTTAAGTTCTTCTTATCATGCACTACTCAAAGCATCCTTAACTACAGGAGCATCAGATACTGTGGCTTTTAAACTGAATTGTATCTGCCATTTTAGAAATATTTCAGGTGCTATTTGGGAAGAAAATATTTCTATGGCAAATGAAGAAATAGCAATACTATTTAAAGTCAACAGTGAACTTAGTCAACTTCACTGCCAAATAGACTACCAGTTTTGTTACTACAGAGGGAAGGAGAAGTAGTCCAAACTCATATCCACATATGTCCAATATTAAGCACAAAAGTTTTAAATTTAGAAATGTTTTATAACACACTTTGAATACTAATAAAATAGAGTCAAATTTACAACAAAAATAATTGCCCAAACATAACAAAAATTTAAGAAATATCAGGATATTGAGTCACTTCTCTTGAAAGCTTCCATGTACTGCTTTTATAACTGATATTTTTTCCTCTCCTCGCTAAAGCCAAATCTGTCTCCTCTACCTTGGGAATGAAGGCAGTGAATGAAAAATCAAGCATCACTCCATCCTTGGTGATTACTCTTCAAAAGCCTGGAATTTCAAAAATTTCTCATACATTTGAGAAGAGTGTCTGACAGAACTTTGTTGTTTGGAATGGGAAAATGCTGACAGGAAACTGAATTTGTCTAGCCTAGATCTATACTACATATAGCTATATCTTTTTAGTTTGTATGTATTTTTGGTACACACAGAAGTCAATGAAGCGTTCCAAAGTTCTAGACTACGACTTTGCTGTAAAATAATATGCTGTTGAATGGGAGATGAAAGCACAAAACATGTTTTAGGCTGTGCTGCTGCTCTGTGGCAGCTGGCAATATTCCATGTGAAATGCCCAGTGCTGGGCAGTCAGTCTAGCTGGCAATTCCCTGGATGCAATGCCTTTTTGAAGACTCACTGTGTACCCTTCTCTAACCCAACCACACAAAGTTTGATGGGTCCCAAGCATTTTGGTTTCATGCACCCAGAAGGAGGGAATTCTTGGCAGATGATACCTATCTCTGGGGTTTGCTACTGGCAGAAATTAAATCAAGAGCAAACCTGGCTATAATCAGAATGAATCACAAGACTTCTCTTCCCTGGGTTTTCTTCTGACTAGAGGCCATGACATCCTGAAGCTACATTCACTGAACAGATGCTACTCACGTCCCCGTACTTCAAGTTGTAGGCAACGTGGGCAGTATCTTAATTTTTCTCTTTTTACAGGAAGTATTAACACCTCAAATGTGTAGCACTGAGAGGTTTACACAAATAATGTGTCATCTGTAATTTTCTAAACATGTCCAGCACACATCACTTTATGAGGTATTAACTCTTATGAAATGCCTCCCAAAGATCCAATTATCTACTTACATCTTGCATCACAGATTGAAATAGGGGAGAAGCATGGTTACTTCCAGAAATGTACTTCATCTAAATTAAATACTGCCTCCAAGGAAAAATACAAATGCATTGCAAAACAATTACACTATTTGAAAAGAAAAACAAACCACAAACAACACAAGCACAAAAGCAAAAACAAAAAAGAAAACACACAAAAAAATCCTGAACCAAACACAAACACCAAACAAAAAAAAACCAAACAAACACCTCCATCCTCCATAAACCACACTAAAGATTAAAATAGCTAAACTGCATGCCAAACCAGTTTTACTTTTTCCTGTTTTGTATAAGCCAAAACATTAGTTATTTCTGACTTATGTTTAAAAAAGAGAATAAAATATTCAAAAAATGAACTTCAAAACTTAATTCTATATGGCAATATTGTCCAACAAAACCTCATGGACAACTCAAACATATATAGTAATTGCTCATTGTAATTCTTTTGAAACAGAGAGAAATGATGCTGCAAACTGGATCTTGTAATTCTTGCAGACAGTATTCTTACATAATGGCCTGTAAAACTCTTACCATTTTATTTTTTTACGTTTACCTTGAACTGCAGGAAGGATATCTCTGAAAACACTTAAGTAAACTAATAGGAAACGAAGCTGTTTTGCTAAGACAGTCTTTCCTTAAAAATGCCTTTTCTGTAACATAGACGTGTTGTTAAAGGTATTTAAGTCACATTGTGAAGAAAGCTCTTTCCCCCTTAAATCCAGCTGATGAGATTATGAAATTACCAGGAATAATCCAATAATTTATTTTCAACCAAGAATATCACTATTACTTCAAATTGTACTTTGTAACGCCTATTAATGATGAAATATTGTCACAGTGGTTCATAATCCACAAGCTTCCAGCTTTTAACCAGACCTTTGACTTTCATGAAAACTGCCAATCCTGCACTACCACCTCATTTTCTTCCCAGTTTGGCTGCCAGCAGAGGATGCAATTTTTATGGAAGACCCATACTTTTATGATAGGCAAGTCTTTTGCCATATCTACGCTGCACTTTAAGCATGATTCAGAGTCTACACAAGATTCAAAATTCTCCCATCACGTTTGTACTGGTAACACCAGGGTGCACTGCCCAGAGAAACCAGTGGTCTCTCCTGGGTCTGGCAACCACACAACTGGAGAAAAGAATTTCAGCCTCTTTTATCATGAAGGCAAAAAGAGAAAGTACCTCTCCTAAATATCCTCTTAAGGTGCTTAAGGGAATCATCATCCTAACGTCCTTAACCTCGATGCAAAAATAAACACCTTCTGTGCTCCTGATGAAATAATTTTTTGGATCAATATGCAAAATGTGCAGCTGAGGCCTGACGTTTGTTTCTGATAAATGTTTCATACTCTAATGACATTTATCTGGCAGCATCATTATCTATAGCAGCATCTTTATCAAGCAGGAATCATGTTGCTACAACATTCTTTTTTTGCTGCTCAGCATTTTTTGTAATAGTCATCACAAAGAGTACAGCCTGCTAATTTTATATCCTTGGAATTGAAGTGTTTATTAAGAGGTTTTTTTAATTCAGATGGAGAAGAATAAAAGACCACGATAGCTAAAATGACATCAGAGCTTAGGTGAGAGGATGCTCAAAGTAAAAATATTGAGAGGTGTTATAAATAGAGCAAAGTCTGGGCTTGGCTAACATAAGACCAATAATAAGGACATATTTCACTTAGGAAAGGGTTTCAAGTAGCAGGAATGCTTTATTACCTAATTACTTGATTTTCTCACAATCCAAAAACACAGTGCAGCAATGAGAAAGCATAGCTTGGGAACTCATCACTAAACCCACCCCAAGTCTAACTTCTGCAGAGTTTGTTCCCTTTGGAATATTAATACCATCATGAGTACCTCCTTTTCAGTTTCACACCCACTAAAAAATCTGAATCCAGTTCAAACAGAGATTGAATTTTTTAAACTGACTTATTTTTCTCTTCTTGGGAAACTGTTTCTTGACTTTGTTCCTGCCATCAGCAGTCACTCTAGAGCAAACATAAAAGCTATTTAAAACTCTAAGGAAGTAACACTGTCTTACAAGGCCAAGGTATAAATGGACATGTTCACAACATCACCTAGAAAGACACACTGTTCAGGAACTGTTTTCATTTGTTCTTGCAATGAGTTGCAGGACTTGGCAAGATTTTAGGTTTATTTAGCTATACCCTTAAGTGGAACCCCTAAGTATGGAAAATGCTTTATCATAACACAGCTTTGATGGAAAAAAAATCAGACCTTTTTTTTTTCTCCTTCATAAAAACAAACCTCTCATGAAAATCTCCAAGAACTGCCTGTTTGATAACCATGGTGCTCCCAGAAGCTGAAAAATTCCCAAATAAATGAGAAAATAAAAAGCAGAATAAATGCAAAATCACAATAAGCTCATGGTCACTTCTATTAAGAAAAGTTTGTGTTATTTAATTATCTACCATGAAAACAACGGATATTTTCTGTTCTTTTACTGGTCTCAGAGCAAACACAGCCTAATTAATGCATTAAATGCACTATTGTTTAAGGTAACAAAAGACTTCATAATTTCATTTTCCTTTTTAAATTACACAACAATAAGGTGTCATATCCACATGTATGCAGATGACAAATTCGCTACAAGCTGCAATTATTGGATTTCAACATTATGACACAATTTTATTGCATCTGCAATAAGATGTGATTATAGTATAGACATAAAGGTAGGACTTTTAAAATTTTCCTAAGGAAACATAACAGATTCATTTATCATTATACAAAGAAAAACTGAGCAACTGAAGAGTACATATTACTGATTAGACTTTGAATTAAGTATCAAATTATCAATAAGAGACTCTTTGAGGCTTGTTTTCAAGCCCCAAAGCCCCATTAGCTTTTTACTTATTGCATTTTTAAAATAGATAAAATTTATTACAGGAAAGAAAGAAACAAAAATGCTAGGAGGAAAAAAAAAAAAGAAAAAGCTTCTGAAAGAAATGAAGGGTAACTGCTGCCAGATTTCAAATAAGCATTTTTAGGAAGTCTGGGCAGGGGAGGGGAAGAGCTTGGCAGGTAGACAATGGCCATTTTCCCCTCTAGCTTTCAAATGAGCAATAAACTAAAAGCTATTCACTTCCATCTCTCACTTAACATAGCCACAGTCAAAGCAATGATTTCCTTGCTCAGATGAAGTGCCCTTTAAGCATGCCCTAGATTTGCAATGAATTCAGCGTGATTTTAGCTATACAACTCCCCTGACTTAAACGGAAAATGCATGACAAAAAGACCAAGCAATTTTATATAGAGCTCCTTGAGATGATCATTACACTCATAAGTCAGGTTTTGGAAACCTAACGATATCTCTTTTTTTCCAGTTCCTGCCAACAGCAAATTGTAACACATGGCTTTTTAATTTAAGTACATGCATATAAAGAATTACAGTAACATTACTTCACCAACAATAAATACACACATTTAGATGATTAAATAAGATGGGATACTTCTACTCACTAACCAAGTAGTTTGATCAACTTATTATGTAAAATTAGATCTGAAACAAAACTAGCTTTCCTTTTTAAAATTTAATTATATAGAAATACACAATAAAAATATGGTATACATAACACAGCAGTGGTTTCTTGCATAGATTCCAAGAGAGCAGCTTTCAAATCCATCTTGAACAGCTAACACCCCATTGATTAAATGCCTCTCTGTTACTTTCTTTGTCTGTTTATGCTTTTCAGGAACTATGATTACTTCAGTGAAAATATGGAAGCTTTAAATAATGGTAAAGGAAAAGTAAGCGGAATTTGGGTGGTTTGTCTTTTTTTTTTAAGCAACACACATAGGGAAATGATTTTAAATGGATAATACTATCCATTTGGTACTGTTCACCTGAAGTTGAAGAAGACTTTGATGAGAGGCACTGGTCAACTCAATCAAACTCCATGCATGAATGAGACTGGCATAATCAGTTTGCTAAAGCAGATCCTTTATTATAATTTTTTATACTTTTGCATAAGGTCAAACACTCACTATGACTACTTAATATTTTAAGGAATACATTAAATACTAATTTTTTTTTTCAAAGCTATTGCAGCAGTGGAAGACATTTGATAACAAGTCTTGGTTCACTGCTGAAGCATTAAGAAATCTTAAAACTTCCCTAAGTTGCTTATCTTTCACAAAGTTACCCATCAGAAATGGAAATACTTTAAGACAGAAAGCAAAACCTTAACTGGAGATTAAGAATAATTTTTCATAACCATTATCTTAATGTATACATCCAATAGTATTTTGTCTAACTTTTTTAAGAGTTAGACTGAAAATAACTAAGACACCATACATCTGCAAATCAACACCTCAGTCTTGCTGTCACGGCTGTCAGTGTTACCTTTGAATTTCTGATAGTGGAAAATCCTAAGGGAATTGTACAGCTAATGCTTTAGAAGAAAACTATGAAAGCTTCACTTTTATCTGTTAAAAGATGGAGCAACATAATGAGAAATATTCCTTTTTTCATTGCTTCAGCTTTGTAGTTAGAATACTAAAAAAACAGGTTGGAAGAGACCTCAAGGATAATCTGGCCCAACCTTTCCTGGCAAAAACACAGTCTAGTCAAGATGGCTCAGCACCCTGTCCAGCTGACTCTTATAAGTGTTTGACATTGGGGAATCCACCACTTCCCCAGGGAGATTATTCCAATGGGCAATTGTTTTCATTGTGAAAAAGTTTCCTTTTATGTTCAACCAGCATCTCCATAAAGAAACTTGGATGCATTACCCCTCCTCTTTTCCATGTGATTCCTGGTAAAAATGGAGTCTCCATGTTCTTTTTTAGCCAGCCTTTAAATACTGGAACACAGAGATAAGCCTTCTTTTCTCCGGGCTGAACAAACCCAGTGCTCTCAGTCTTTCCTCACATGGCACACTTCCCAGTCCTTTGATCATATTTGTGGCCCTTCTGTGCATCCTCTCCAGAGCTTGTGCACACTTTTTTTGTATTGCAGAAATCAAAACTGAACACGGCATACAGGTGTGGGTGCTGAGCTTCTTTCTGGAAATACTAGCAAGTGTAAAAATACAATAACTAAGAGACAAAAAAGATGTCTAAGGAAGGGCAAGTCTGTGTATTCATCAAGCAAGAGGGTTTTCAGTTTAAAAAACCTCGGTTTAAAAAGTATGTATCTGTAAATACACCCTACATATTACAGGCACGTTTATGGGTGCATACATACGCATACATGCCTGCATATTTACTTTAAAGCACTCATTACATAGTAATCCATAGCCTGGGACACTTCTGTGACATAGAATCATGGGAGGCTTTCATTGTAGGTGGCTTCTTTCTGCGCAGTGAACAAATTCAAATTGGTACATATTAATTAGTACAAAGATTTTTGAATTTCACTGTTTCACAGAAAGAAGGACACTGTGAGAAAGAAGTCTCCCTCACTTACAGATCAGTGGGACATCTCATCTGGGAAGCTATGGGTTGAGAAGATAGTGGTTTGGAAAACTGCAGTATTTGGTGTCCCAAATCTCACAGACATGTTGACAGGCAGCACTATGCTCTTCAGAAGCTGTAGGAGCACACTTGAATTCCTCAGTAAGAAAAGCAGGTCACTGGGAAAACAACTGAGAGGGAATGGTTATAAGAGGCTACACTGCTCCTTTAATCAACATGCTGGCAGATTTACTTTCCACCTATATCTACTTTCAGGAACAAAATACTGTGAGAACCTTAGGGATACTGGTCTTAAAATAATAGCTGTGCAAGTTTTTAAAAGGCATTGGGGCACATGTTCTCTACTAGAACCAGAAAGATAGTGACAACACTGCAAGTGTGTTTTTCTCAGTACAACAATCTTTCAGTAGTAAAATATCAGCAAATTTAAGAGGTAGGACCCATGCCTACTAAGGCTTTCTCCGGTGTCATGCCAGGTGCTAACTCACCTGGATGAATGAACTACATGTTCTTTGGAAGAAACTTTCCAGTCATAAAAGAGCTGACATCCTAGGCTTTCATATTATGAATATCCTATGGTAGACTGGGTCACTGTAAGTTTCCACCTCATTTTCTAATCATACTGTAGCCCAGTTTTCAGCCTACTACTAAGGATTTCATGTTTCTACCTAGAGAGCAATGAAGCTGATGAAATCTCTTCCTGAAGGGATCAGATCAAGTGAAACTAAATGGAAGCCTAAGTAAGAGCTCACTCTGCCTGCATTAGTAGCTCCCTGTAGTCAGGCTATAGGGAATCTTTTGATGTGAATCTGATTCATCTTGAATGCTGAGACCAAACGAGCCTAAATTCTAAAACACATGGAGAGAGTCCAAAATAATTTTTGCACTTTTTGAAGTACACATATTTCTAATTTTTGCACATTTCCTGACTAGAAAAAGAGAGCATGCGGCTGCATCCAGAAATCCCAGTGCAGTGTGTACTTTAAACATAGCTGAAGGCTGCTCAGAACACAGCCCGTGCTTGCAAGGCAAATAGAGCACATGTAGTGTGCAAGTGTCACTCTTGGTGAGAGTTAGTCGTTCCGTGTCAATTCAGGAGGTTTTCCTTGTATATGTAACAAATGTATATCTTATCTTTAGAGTGAGTAACAAAATAAAGAGGGGGGATGTATTGCTTAAATGCAGCCAGCTTGCAGATTCAGAAATAAGAAAGGGAAAATGCTGGGACAACAAAGAAAAGCAAAGGGGAAGAAAAGAAGATACAGTTCATTGAGTCATTTCTTCCTAAAGCATAGTGCTGAGAGGAGTTGCTAAAAAAAACTTTTTTTTTTTTAAATCAATGTACAGTTTACCACAACCATTCTTGGATTTGAACTGCAAGTCTTTCCTTAGTCCCTGGCTCAATTCATTGGTGCTGGAAAGCAACAAGGCCAATTCCTTAGGCCCTAAAGATTACCAAAGACATAAAAGAAATGCCTCAAAACAAGAGCTGTGCAGATAGTGCAAGCAGTGAGCTGAAGAGGATGAAAGCTATTTGATCCCCTCTAGGAAGAGGGAAGGAACTGGCCAGGAATAAGGCATATTGGTGAGACTGCGGAACAAAGATAACAGTGGCTGTGCTCTGTCTCCAGAGAAAAACAATACAAACCAAATAAACAAACCAATGTTCTTTCAGGACACATCCTCTATCCTCTACCTCTCAGATGATTAAAGTCAGCTTGAAAAACAAATTGAACAGAAATTAAGGAGACAGCTTTAACTTCATAAATTTCACAGGGAGTGCAAGCAATTTTAAACATATGAATTCAGTGCAAAATGTCCACCTTGCCATTTCCTCCTATCACCTGTACCTCTTAACATTATTTTTAAAAAAACAAGTTATCATGTTGGAATGCACTTTCTCCTCTTGAGAGTGTTGTGAAAACCAAGTGGACATCAATTAGTCATCCTCACACACAAGCATATGCTGCAAATTTCAAAACACTGTGTAATTAAAGACACTGCTTTAGATTGCTCACATATGGTGCGGCAGTTCACCTCAAAGAAAAAGTCAACAGTTTTCAGCCTCTTGGTTTTAAACATTATTACAACATTGTTTTCTCCTCTTCCTCTTGAAGAGACGTGTTTCCACAGTCATGTAATTCTCTGACCTGTCTACAAATCCTTTATACAGGATGAAAAACTGAAACTCTGAACTTTATTGTGCTTAAACAAAAAAGCCCCATGCACAACAGAATATGACATAAAGACAAACTTGATTTCAGGATGAAAGTAACAATATTTTAGCATCAAAAGAGAGCATCTGAAAAATTACTATTTTCTAGTTGCCCCAAATCATTGAATCATGGAATGGTTTGGAAGAGATGTTAAAAGTCATTTAATTACAACCCTTCTGCTGTGGCCTGGGACATCTGCTATTAGACTAATTTGCTCAAAGTCCCATCTTATTTGTCCTTGAACACTGTGAGGGAGGGGAAATTCAAATCTTCTCTTAACATCACATTCCAGTGTTTCACCACACTTCTTACAAAGAATTTCTTCCTAGTATCTAATCTAAATCTACCCTCCTTCAGATTTATGCCATTCCCTCTTGTCCCATCACTACATGTCATTGTAAGAAGTCCTTCTTTGGCTTTCTTGTACTCCTTTAGGTACTAGAAGTCTGCTATAAGGTTTTCCCAGAGCATTTTCCTCCAGAACAAACAAATCTGATTCTCAGCCTTTCTTCATGGGAGAAGTTCTCCATCTCTCTGACCAGCAGTTCCCTGTCCTTCCTGTGCTGGGGCCCCCAGAGCTGGCTGCAGCACTGCAGGTGAGGTCTCACCAGAGCAGAGCAGAGGGGCAGAATCCCCTCCCTCCCCTGCTGGCCACGCTGCTTTGGATGCAGCCCAGGATATGTTTGGCTTTCTGGGCTGGGAGTGCCCATGGCTGGGTCCTGTCCAACCTCTCACCCACCAGCATCCCCAAGTCCTTCTGGGCAGGGCTGCTCTGATCTGTTCATCCCCCAGCCTCGGCTGGTACCGGGGGTTACCCTGACCCAGGAGCAGCACCTTGAACTTGCTCTTGCTGGACCTCACGAGATTCCCATGATGCCAACTTCCAACTAGAGACACTTCAGTCACAACTTGTGTGGTTTTTCCCAGGTATCAAGTATTAAATTAAGCAATTTCCCCCCCACAATTAAGGCTGTTTTGTTATCTCCAGACCCCAAAAATGTTTAAGGTGAGATGAATGTATGGACATTTTTTTTTTAATAATTTGGAAGGCTCCTTTAGAATACAACCAACATTTTTGTATCTTAGAAGGGTTCAACAGAAACCAGCATTCTTAATTATTAAATAAACTGGAATATGAAATTGCATTATGCATTTTAGGGTCCTGCTGAAGGAACCCTGGCATCCTTTTCTCATCTCCCTGGTTTCTTAATGATACCTTAATGAAGCTTAGAGATAGGACTAGTTCTATTTAATTAAAACTAAGACTGCTTGAAAGAGAATTTGATTAAGAATAAGGAAGGTCATATGGCTGGGACTACAGACATTTGGGTCCTTTCACTGAGCACCTTAATCCACCTTGAGTAAATAACATTTTCTTTTCTCTTATCCTTTTCCCCATCTGTAAACCTGGAAATGAAAAAAAAAAAAAAGATACTGGCCACCATTACAAAGTGCTTGAACAATAATTTTTTTTTCATTTAAATGGTAAAGCCACTGACATTTCTGATAACAGGAGTCAGAATGGATTTTAGATACATCAACTTGTATATCCAACTATTAACACATGCATTAATATATGAAATTTAAATCAATGTTATCAACAAGCGTAGTGCAAGGTTGAGTTGCCTTCAACGTAAGCTTAAAGCAGTTCAAACAATTTCAGAGGCGCTCCCTTTATTTTCATGTTCTGTGCTGTAAACTGTATGTTGCATACCACACAAATCCATTTTCTTTTCTCTGTCTTCAAGAATAATTACTTTTTTGTAAATTGGAGGTAAAATTTACATTTTCCAGAACTGGAAGTAAAACAACTGGCTTTGTATTCTCTTCTTAATGTATAGAATATAGTGCCCTGAAGATATCATTTTTTTACAATGACATTAAGAACTGCACAAAAATACAGACAGATCAACTTCTTTGTCATATGAAAAGTTCTATAACTAGAAAGCAAGTTGTATTAAAATAGACAGTAAACTATAGTACTGAGTGAACTAGTGAGGAGATCCAAATCCCCACTGGTTTTTGATTTTAAAAAATAATATATGGTGGAATTTAAATAATAAGCATCAAAAACTCTATCAAGTTTTTAAAATATTTATAGTCTTTGTTTTGCATTCTTTAAGAATATATATGTTCTTAATGAAAAACTTAGTTATTAAAACCTTTTACAGAGCTGAAAAAGATATTTCCCTCAGACAGCGCATTCTCCTGGCCTTGCTCTCTACAACAACCACAAACCATGACTCAGATGTGAAAATGGTACCCTTGGCAGAAACCTTAAACTTTGCACTAGATGAAATCTGATCACCAAAGTCTGGCTTTAGGTTCTAGAAATTCTACCAGCTGTTAAACCACACTAGTTTCAATATCCAATTTAAAATATCATTTCACTGTCCAGTAGGATCTAGCAAGTCTACTGAATTCTTCATAGTCCTGGATGACTATATAAGCTAAATACTTCTATTAGCATGTCCTGTAAGTGATAGTGTGCAATCTTGTTATATTTATTCACTCGTTCCACTAATTCAGATGAAAAAGTCTGTTTCATTTAAGGGAGATTTTGCACAAGCAACTCTTAACTTTGTGTTATAAAAATTACAGCAGAAGACTATTGAAATTTCAAACTGGAAAGCCTTTACACCGTCTCTATAAGGTCACCTTCACAAAAATAGCACAATGGACTTGGTTCAATCCATATCATTTTCCCATTAAGATTCTGAATTGATTCCATAATCATATAAAACCAAGTCCAATACACAAGTAGAGCTGTTGCCCTTGCAACTAAAATACACACAGTAATTTATAAAGAAAAAAAATATTTTTTTCTTTTCTTTTCTGAGGCTCATTTCTTAGAAAGGTATTTTCTACAGTAAGTGACATTTCTCAGCGTAATTCTGAGAATTAATCAGATTGGTTTCATGAAAATGTCAAACCATTGCCCCAAGCAATGTTCTGAAAATTAAACTTACATTTCATTCTGTTCAAAAGAAATGAACTCCTTTCTTCTAATGAACACTTTTCTTTATGTTAAAAATGAGCATATTTGCTGCTTAATATAAATATGCTTTCAATTACAATCAGCTTTACTGTCTTCGAAATCTACAATGTGATAACCAGAAACTTTGATTCTAATGTTCCATGTAACAGGCAAACAACAAACACATTTGTGATACTTTTGCATTAAAAAAAAAAAAAAAAAGAAGTGTCTTTTACTTGATAGGCAGTTTGGATCAACTCATTTTCATATGAATTGATAGTTTTTCCATAAATTCTGCTTGGCACTTCTGAAGGACAGAACTAGAGACAAAACCATGTGTTTTGAGCACACTCAATGAGCTAGAGACCTCAAGTGGCAATACTGTACATCAGAGAAGATAGGGCAAACCAAACAGATATTTTACTCTTCCCTCACAAAAAAAAATGGAGTTAGAGTTGAGTGGGAAATAGGGAGGAAAAAATGGGATGTGACCAGATCCCATGCAGACAACTGTCAGATTCCAGCTAGAAAACTAATTACACAAAAGTGAGAAAGAAACAGCAGAATCAGCCCTACAAAGAAAGGTCAAGTAGCTACCAGGAGAACCTGTGCTTGGTTCAGGTGTCAGTCTCTTCTCCCATGTCACAAGTAACAGAGCAAGAGGAAACGGCCTTAGGTTGCACCAGGGGAAGTTTAGTTTGGATATTTGGAAAAATTTCTTCATTGAAAAAGGGTTGTCAAGAATTAACACATACTACTCAAGGAAGTGGTGGAGTCACCATCCTTGGAGGTATTTAACAGATGTGTCGATGTGGCACTGAGAGACGGTTTAGTGGTGAACTTGGCAGTGCTGGGTTAAGAGTTGGACTTGATGATCTCAGAGGTCTTCCCTAACGTAAATGATTCCATGAAGTTCATTCATACAGTTATGAAAACATCATGCTGACATGTACAGGCAGCAGCACAGCTACCTCAGAGCCACAAATTGTCATCTGGAAACATAAACATTGCCAGCAGCTTCACCCTGTTCACCACTAGCAGACCAGGATGAAGGTCCACTAGTGGGAAAACCATGCTGTGCAACTCTCCAGTGACTGGCCTGATGTTCTCAGTCTGCCCTGTATCTCATGTCTGAACCTCTCATCTCCAGTGGCCTCATGCAGAGACACTGCCACCCCCCCACTGTCTCTCTGGGAGTTTCCCTGGACCCTCTGGTCACTCCAGCAGCCAACTCCTGATGCTCAGCACACCTGCTTCCCAAAGCCTGCAACCTCCTCAACAGGTGGAATAATCTTGAGATGCCCTTCCATTGCAACCCATGATTGCCCCATACCCTTGGGCAGTGAGTGCACACAGACAATGCAATGGGTGCTCACAGAAATGTGCATCAACCCTAAGCCATTAGGCTGAAATAATAGGGCTTCCTACCTGCCATCACACCTCTCTTCCTTCACACAGGTGTAGATGTGCATTTTCTTATATAACTTGCTATTTTGAAAGGGAGTCATCAGATAAAGAACTGTAAGAATGCATATGAAAAAGTGAAGCATGGAATTACAAATCTTGTGTGTCTTTACTTGTATGAAACATCAAGTATCTAGAACCAAGTATGAGGTAAAAAACAGTTGCACTTTATTCTGTATTTAAATGTTTATAAATACCTAATCCATTGTGTCTTCTACTAAGTCAGTCTACTGAAGAAAATGCAGTTTTCATAGTTTTCAAGTTCAGATTTGCTAGGAACCAAAGGAATTTCTTCCCCCTCTCCATCAGTTCTCAGCCCACCCCATTCTAGACTAAGGTACTGGCTGCTGTCATGTTCTTGATTTTAATCTATATTGTTCATTTGATTTGTTTGTTTTATTTTGTTTAGGGAAGGGAAGGAAAGATCAGCACCCAGAGACGTGTTACTCCAGCAGAACTTTTCTTTGCTCAGTTTTTCTGGGGCTCTAAAGCATAGGTCTGTAATATTTTCAATGACAAATGGGAATGGAGATAAGGAATGTAAGATGCCTGCTAAGTTGTAGCCTCCCACATTTTCATGTCAGGGCTGAATTCACTTCCCACAAGGAATTGTAATGGAATGAAAAATACTCCCAGAATTTTTATGTCACTATCCAAGACTTAGCCACATAAGCAAACAATTAATTTCCACACACAGACTTCCTCTCCTCTAGTACTTAGACTCAGGTATTCTGGCCATTCAGTTTTAAACACCAAGGTGTTAAAAGAGTTAAAATTCTTCTCAATCCACCAAAGATTACTCTTATTACTTGACATGGAATTCCATCAACTAAAAGACATCAATATCTCTCATTAATGTGCTCTAAAATAAAAACAAAAATTAAAAAATCATTGTGTTGTTCTACAAGAAGCTTGAAAGTCCTTTTGCACAACTGCTAGGGAAATCCAACTAGAACTTCTGAGAAGCATGGCACTATAATAGAAATAATAATGTTTTAGAACAAAGGTAAAAACCTTTTTTTTCCTAATCAGAGGCATTTTACTCTTTTTAGATGGAAAAAAAAACTATCAAATATTTTCCTCATCTGAGCAATGAAAAAGCTTTATCCAAATTGTAAATGTGAAGACACTATTTTCTCTTCTCTGATAAAGGACAGCGTGTTAGGAATCATACCAGGCATTTCTAGCAAATAGGCTAGACAGCTCATTACCTTGAGAAGCTAAATGAAGTACACAGTTGCTAGATTACCTTATCCTACTTGATTGATGTCACTGCTTCAGGTAGCAAAATATTCTGAAAATCCTCTGGTGGTTCTAGATTGTGTAATAAATATAAAGACCCAGACTGATAGGAACTGTCAAAAGTGAAGCCTGAGCTAAGACTGAGACTAGACATCAAGATTTATCCTCTGAGAACTTAGAACTTCAGTGGTAATTTGCTCAGAAATACACAGCAGTGTGCTGGCAAACACAAAAGTACCTTCACATTCCCAAAGCACACAAGCACCGGAGTTATGGCATGGAGCAAGACAAGGGGCTGGGCACCAGTCTGTGCACAGCAGCAGCTGGCATCTCCCAGACTGTCAGGGGAAAGAAAAAAAGGACACCTTTTGGCTTATGGGGATTTCTTATCACCCTTCCTACTTCTGCTTCCAGCGTCCCAACAGCTGTCAGGGAGAGGGGTGAAGGGAAGGGAATGGAGAAATAAAAAACCCAGTATGTTCTGTTTTCTTCCTGCCACTCTACACCCTACCAGACCAAGGCTACCACAAACACTATACTAAGAGTACTAACGATTGTACTAAAAACAAAGGCAATCATGATCAACAAAAACAAAAAGCAAAACCACACAATCAAACCCCTGGAAACTCTTCATTGCCTCTGCAGATGGCCTTAGATGTTTAAATAAAAGAATATGGAGTCATTTGTTTTAAAGACCTATTATGCATATTGCCATTTGTGCCAAGGAAAATTAAGTAACATTATTCTAAATATTCTATAGCCCAAGATCCAACTGCTCTCCTGTTTATAAGAAAAAGGCTTGGTGCTAGACTACAGGGCCAGTAAAAGTAACCTGTAAACACTTCACACAAGAAAAACTAAACAAGAATTGCTAAAAACAGTATTTAAAGATCTCAGAACATAACTGCATTCATATCAAATACTCAAGTGATTTTCTAGGCCTTTTCTGGACATTATTCTGCAGCAAGCTCTTTGAGTTCAGTACATCTCTTCTTAGTACACAGAAATTCATTACTTTCCTCCAGCTATATCTCAAAGCCTATTTGTTTCAAGTACAGAACACGTTTTTTCACCAGAGATCTGCAAAGACAAACCATGACCACCTGCGACCAGGTATCCTTTCAGAAACTGGGAATCAATTAACTCCTTGCATTTGCCTGATATACTGCAACATTTTGGGGCTATCAAACTTTCTTGATATCAAAAGGCAATGGGAAAAATCTAAATATTCAGGGATGAATATTTTCCTGCACTAAGCATTAAATCTTGTTTCTTTCACTATCTTTATACAGGGTATGACTGATTAAAAGAGACCTGTAAGTGCTACAACACAACTACTTCACTTTCAGCAGCAGCAGGTGACTTTAACTCATTTTCATAGAATCAAAGGCTAAATCGGGTTGAAGAATGTCTCAGAAAATCATCAAAGAAAAGCTTCTCCTCAAAGAGTGTCAGCCATGAAATCTGACCAAGTTGCTCATGGCTTCATCTATCTGGGTCTGGAATACCCCCAGGGTTAGGAGGCTGCCAACCTCTCTGGGCAACCTGATCCACCTCCTCACTGTTCTCACAGTCAACTATTTTTTCACCAGAAACAACATTTTCCAAAACTGTGTAAATAATGCTGGATTTAATATTTGTGGTCACAGTGTATAATGATAATTATTTCTCAGTGTGAAATTGGTAAGGTTTTTATGTAATAGTTCATTTAAAAATTTTTCTTTTATCTTATTTCAAAGATTATTAGTTTTAAACTTTGTTATTTAAGCTACTCATCTTTAGGTGACAGAAAATAATACCTTGTTTAGAAGCTCTTGTTGAGGAAATGAATCTGTCACTATCACAGGATGATTGTATGAAAAGTTCTAAAAATGCCAAATTTAAGGTAAGCTGGAGGACGGAGATCTTAGTAATGCTTTAGCACATGCATTCCTCTGTGCCAGCTACCATCATACAAATGAGCTGGAAAGCAGTGTTTCATGTGCAGCTCAGGAATAGCCTCCAAGAGCAACCTAAACCAACCAAACGCTGGAAAGAAATCAGTAAAAAATGAAATTTCTACAGCTGTGGAGGCAGGGGAAACACTTGGAAAACTTTGGTTTTAAAGGCTGTGTCTCATGCTTGTAACCATCTGGACTGATAACATCCAATAGCAGAAATCTCCCACAGGAGAAAGGAAACACTGCAAAAATTATGTATGCAGCTTGAGAACAGGACAGCCCTTTAGAAACATAGGCCAGTCATTTCATAAGTTTATCTGAATTCTTCCAAAATCAAACAGAATCAGAATAATCCAAAATACAATATCTTATCTACCGTGCTAAAAATACATCACTTTAGTGCTAACCACTAGACTGTGCACCTGAATAAAAAATGCAGCAAACAAAAATAAGAAGCAACTTGAAGAGCAACCTTCCATTTATAAAACATTGTTAGGTTATCTATTGTAACTAGTAAAAAATAAAAATCAGGAAATAATTTATATTGAGTAATTTATTCACAAGGACAGATAATGCACCTGTCTGCAAAAAAGACTAGAATAAAAAAAACTAAATCCCATCACTGTGAAAATGTTTGCTGCTGCATTTATTACTCTCTACCCTCATTTATTTGTGGCAAGGTCAAATGTCACTTTATGGCTGTGGTAGTGATCTCTTCACACTAACTAATTGCTGAGAAGGTTTCTACTGTCATAACAAAAAAAAAATCAGTGAATGACCAAAACCTGAAAAAAAATCACTCATTCATTAGGAAGAAAAAAGTAAATGAAAAAGGGCACTTCTTCTTTGGTAGATTTGAAGACTTCACTGTAGACTACAAATCAGCCACAGAATGATTAAAAATCATCTTTGATTTCAATCAAAAAATTTAAGGGACTAAGGCTAGAAGAATACATAGTGTCAACATTTGTCCCCCCTCCCATAAAGTGGGTTGGAAAATATATGCTCAAAATATATGCTTCAGCTGTAGCTTTGCTTAGCCATTTAAATAGAATACGCAGTAAAATTCTCAGAGACCTTAAGATCATCTCTTTGTGCTATGAATATTTGTCAAAATCAGGATTTCTTTGATTTAAAAAGGTGGTTCAGGAAAGTTAAGATACATCCAGAAAAATTATTCAAAATTCATAACCTGGAATGAGAACATACATATCTAACAATCTACAAATGCTCTGAAGAAAAAAAATATTATAAATCACATTATGCATACAGTTAGGAATAGGTATATGTCTTGTTCTATGGAAACATATTTTTCTTCAGAATTATATAATGACTATTTGTCCCATTTATAACCAAATAAAATGAGAAATATAGCTTTAAATTGCACCTTTTTTGCTTTTTTTTTCCTCCATAGTCATTCAGAATATAGATTGGCACACAATAAAGGTCCCATTTAGGATATGGATTTGGAATTCTCTCAGTTTAAATTACTGGAATAAGGTTTACACCCACAATTTCATTTCAGTGTCTTTTCATTTGAATGTCCTCCAAAATACTGATACACGGACATTTAAAAACAATTTAATTATACTTAGACCCAAACCCCTTACAAAGAGGGGATTACTTTTCATACTTACAAAATGTGACTATCAGTGTGAGTAGTAATAACCATAATTAGCAGCCTCAGTTTACAAATGAAACCCTGCACCAAAGTTGCATGTTATGAGTTTTACTGCAAACCGCATTGATTGAAACCTTACAGATGTAAGCAGTCAACGTACATTACAGGCAAGGGGGGCATGCCAGGCTTACAGAAGCACTAACATATCTTAATTACTAGCATGGGAAGAATTACATACAATTTTAACCCCACCAAAAGCCAGGACAGATCACCCCAAAGGCTTCCTGCCTTCATACCCTGAGGTAACCCTGGACACAGACCCAAACCCCTGCCTGCAATTGCAATGCAGAGCAATCTCAGGGCAGCATACCTGCTCCATAGATCAATCGATAAAAAACCAAAAATAGCTGTGTAAGTTGATATGCACAAGTTAAAATGCCACTTAGAATTCTTCCCTGATAGCAGATTAAATTTTACTTTGCAAGTGAAATTACTAAGAACTGTTCCTAAAATATTAAGTAGGCTGAATAAAAAGAATACCCCCTGTAAATGCTCCATTGATAAAATAATTAAAGCAATTATGTGTCTATCAAGATAACATTTTATATTAAGTAAGGAACAGAATACAGAAGGACAATTTTCCTCTGCTGAAAGCAGCGGTAATGCTAGTGCTCTTCTCTTAGGGCACATCTTTATGTACATTTAAATATTCCAAAAATGGATCCCCATGGTAGACACTGAATTGACATATACAGGTTTGTACAGATGTGAAATTCTCTGTTCATTGGGAAGGAGCACAGATGACACCTATGAACTGAAATGACAGTGGAAAGACAGTTAAGAAGTCCAAAGACATCACATGATAAGTATGTTAAGTTCTGATATCCATAGTACAAAGAAGGTGCACTGAAAGAGAACCAAGACAAGACTTCTATACTAAAAAAACCCCTTATATTTAAAACTAATTATCAACAACCTGGTAGGTTACAGAAAAAACTTGATTTCTGTAAATATATGGAAAGATATAAACTAGACAGAAATATTACGTTTATGTGCTAGAGCAAAAGGTGGATCTCAAGGACTGCTACATTGGTATTCTGAATGCATTTCAAACCTTTAATGAAAAAGCTAATCATCCACAGCAGCAGTTTAGCAAGGATGTTTATTCACAGTGGACATTGTGCTTTACAGGTAAAATACTGTCTAAATAAGTTTTCTGAAAATGAAAACCTTCAGAATTTTTTATTCAGGGAAAAGGACAGTTTTAGGGAAAGACAAGTGAACTTAAGTGTTCCTTCTCTGGATTGAATTTATTTCCTGAAACTATTTCCCACAAAATATTTTTCCAGTTTTCCTACTCTACTGCTGCACTTCAAAATAAGAAGGGTAGTTTAAATTAATAAATAAGAAAAAATTAAGGAAAAAAATCTAGAATTCAGAATATCCCAGACCTTTGCTTTATTTAAAGAATTCTAGAAAAAATTACATTCTGTCAAGAAATAAAAAAACCCAAACATAAACAAAACAAAAATACACAAACCAAACAAAAACAACAACAAAAAACCCAAACAAACAAAATTGAGGACCAGGAGAGTCTATGCCCAAAGCTACAAAAACTTGGGTGTGTGCAGTGCCTTTGGAGGAATTAGAACATAAGTATCAAAGTCTTTGTGAGCAGGACACTCATGTCCTGGGCAAAATAAAAGCACTTTAATGAAGTATTACATGATTACTCAAGCTCAAAATATTTCCCCCTCAAGGTACATCAAATAGTCTTTGCTTTAGCAAAAAGCATAGCAAACAAAGTTCCCATTTTGTAATTATAATATTTCAGCTTATCTTAGGTAAGGCTTACCAATAAAATTTAAAATATCATTCACATAGCCTTAAAAAAAATCAGTAAGAGCCAAGAAAGTAAAATGATTACATTTAAGTCTATTTCACTCCCTCTCTGCATTTCTAATGTGGTGTGCAATCCCATGAAGGCATATTCTTGGAAGAGATCTGAGCTACTGATTAAATGAGATCAAGGATAAAAAGCAGGATAAAATGCAGGCTCTTTTGAGGTGTAGTTCCAGGGTTTTTTCATTGCTGCTATTGAGCTTATTTGTTTGGTTTTTAAAGCAAGCATGCATCATATAGCTCTACCTGCACTTGTTTCATCTATACCCACCACCTGAATGAACAGAACAATCCAATGTCCCAAAACCAAGTATTTTAGGATTATTACCAATGCAAACATTCATTAAAATAATTTTTGCACCACAGAAAGCAGATTATGGAAAACTGTTATACTCTAACATTGAACAGAAAGAAATTTGTGCAAATTCTATTGGGTCTTTATTACTCAGAGGCCACTGATTCAGTGCAGGTTTTTCTGATGTTTATCCATTTGAATTCACTCTTTGAAAAACACAGTTTACATTCTATTTTTTTTCTGCGAAATTACAGTGATTTACTCTATTTAGCTGGATTCAAGTTCACCTAGTGCAACAACTAACAAGACATGTTTATCTCAGACAGACTAGAGAAAAAACTGGTTTGTTGGTTGGTTGATTTCAGGAAAAAAGGGATACCTAGCAAAACTTTTGTTTCTTTCAACCATAAATTCTAAGTGAAACCATCTGCAAGGTGCCAGGCAGCATTCCAAGAAATCCTCTGAATTACAAATCATTTTATCTTTTCTTGTAGCTGTTGAGTCATGGATCATCTGAACATTTAGAATAGATCACATCCTGTTCAAGGTATCTATCCTTGTGGTCTAGTCTGTTCCTTCATTTAACCAATAATTATAAAAATCCTGGGTCATGGTCAAGAACATTTAACCTCATGTTTCTCTCAGAGCAAGGGTATATGCCTGAATCCATCATATAAGACAACTGAGATCTTTCATAAACTGCATAACATGCAAAAAGACAAACCAGAATCCCCATCACTCCATTTTCCAAGGATCTCTTCTTTGGTACTTTTTTGGTTTTTTTCTTTCCCTGTAAATGCCAGCTAATACAATTGTGATGTTTTCATATTGTGTTCAGTCTCAGGTAAGGATGGCATAATTACAGATGCTTTGTTCTAATGCTTAATGCATTCTGTAGCATCCTCTCACTGCTGTATTTGATTTTTCACATTCAGTGCTCCAGTTTTGAAAAGAAAAACAAAAAACCCACACAACCACAGTTTGGAAAACTGGAATAACAACTATGATTTTTTTATAGATCATAAGGCTGCTGAAACAGTGAAAACACAGATGAACTCCCTAAAATACATTCTGACATTTTTGTGTACATACTCATAACAAGAATGAATAATTTTTCTAACTTAAAAATTCTTTTATGATTTTAGAGCAGAAAACACAATTGTTTTCATTTGGGGGTGAATCAAGGGGAAAAGGGAAAAAATCAACTTCTTTGCATACTAATGTTTGAGAATATTATCCTAATTTTTTATTATTATCCTAATATTATCCAAACTTAAACTAAACTTAGCACGAATACTACTCGGCCCACTATCACACAAAATTGATGAAAGCACTGATTCAATACATGCAGTAGTGCTGTTTCCTCATAAAAAGGTACCTGTATTTAGTACTCATTTTTCTGAAACTTGTTCAGCAATGGGGAAGGAGAGTAAAGATTTGAAACCAAGTCCATGCTGCAAAAGGAGAAGCAATAAGAAAATTGGACAAGATGATGTTCACTATATCAGCAACCTTCACTTTGAGTTTGAATCTTCCTCACATAAAAGCAAAGTCTGTAAAGTTTTATCTTTAATACAGACCCATTCCTGTCATCTTGTAATTAGCCTTTGAGCTGCTTTTATGCATCCAAGTTCCTTGAACTGACATTAGATAGAAATAAAGAATGAAATTATCTCCAACACCCTTATGCCCAATTCTTTTGACATCCTTTGCTCCCTCTTCCAATAACAGCTCTGAAAACATTGAAGACTGTCCTGAAAACCGTCGCAGGGAAAGATATGCAAAGTCATCCTTTTAAAAATGGAATCCCTATTACTTCTTTTTTTAGAGGTAGAAATCCTTTAACACTGCATTGTCTGGCATCCTCTCCTTCCCCTTTTTGTTATTCATTATCAATTTGACCGATACTCCTACATCTTGTCCCTTTGCTCTTCATTTATTTGCTCATGGTCAACATAGTGTCCACTGGACCCCCATGTCCTTTCCAGAGAAGCTGGTTTTCAGCTGGGTGTCCCCCAGCATTTACTGGTGCTTATGGCTGCTTTTTCTGAGAGTTACTTAGCCAGGAGACATTTGTAAAGTCACACAACAGCCTGCTCAAAACATGACTCAAGCTAGCTGGAATAGTCTTCAGGCAGTAACTGTGGAGTGATGAACCAGAGATTAGGTGCATTGTTCTTGCTTAACATCTCAGCTTCTTGTATAGTTTAGCAAGTCCTACTTCATTGTCATCTAATAAATAAGGTGCCTACAGTCATGCAACAGGTAGCCCTGACTATGCAATCCTCATTGGTTTGTATCTCTCCACTTGCCCTTGATGCTTTCCTTCTATATACTTCCACCCTTTCAACTGCATTCATGCTGGCACGTAAGGTAATGTAAACATCTCGTCCCCCCTGAGAATAACTTTTCAGCTGGAAAGGGAAATGTTACTACTATGAAGCAGGAAGTAGAAAAACAGGCATGCCACTAAACCCACAAATACAATCTGTGGAGAATGCATCAGGGTTCAAAGCAGAGAAGCTTTCCACGTCCCCAAAAGAACTCACAGGATTTGTCATAGCAGATCACATTGCTGCTCTGTAAAATCCAGCATGCTGCCTCCAGCACTGGCCAATACCTGATGCTACACAGAAAAGTGAGTAGCAGCATATTGCACCTGGCTAATCTTGAGAGATTTGCTCTTTAATTGCTAAGCAGAGCAGAAAAAAAACCAAAACCACCCTGAACTTCCTCTTGGGCTACATAAGTCATTCTGCTCATGTTTAAATTTAGAAATATAGACACTTTCAGGTGACACTGCATTAAATGCAGTCAATTAGAATTAGCTTCTTGCATTTATTTGATAGAGCCAATTTAGATAAATGTTCAAGTAGCTACAAATAATATGGCTCTGTCTCCCATAAAAGCTAACTACTAATGTGAGATTCCTAGTCACTACATGAACAGGTAATGCTCAGGAATTTTTTTCATATTTCTTTTCCCCACAGAGAAAAGGAAGGGTGCATTCCACAGGTACTCAGAACTGCTAAAATTGTGATCTGGGCTAGTATAAAATTACTGACCTTAGCAGTAACGAGGTTAGACTAATTCCAAAACTCAAAAAATATTTCCATGAATAAGACTGCAGAAAATAACAACTGTAACAAATAATCATTATGGGTTATCACATCTGGTGGTGCAAAATTTATCTCACCTCTTTATTGTTGCCCTTCCTTCCCCCTCCATCCCCACCTTGCCCCCAGCCCTTATCTTCTATTTCTGTCTCTACCAGAGAAAACTCTGAACAGATAAATTTCCACAGAAAATAACGCTCATTGTATCCTGAAATAATACTCAGGCAGTGATAAGAAACAATGAGGACAGAGGAGCCACATTTTTGTAGTGAATGGTTACAACAACTATCTTTGACAACACGATATGAAAGTCATTTATTCAACCCAACACCAACATAATGGTTTCATGGAAAAAAAATGAGAACCCTTCATAAATTACTTCTTATGACTAAATTATGCCACATTCAACTCACATTTTTCTCAAGTTATCTCATTTGCTTTACAGATTGATGATGGTCTTCATCCCTAAGCCTCCATATCCTACAGGATAAACATTTTCAACCTACTCATCAATCTGTCACATTCCTCACATTTTATGACCCTCTTCAATTTAGTCAAACTACTTTTGTTGGCAGAGTAGGGTACAGTGCAATTGGTTTTCTCACCATTTGAGATAAACAAGATGGACTTTAGCCTTCTTTTCTCAAGTCTTTCAAACACTTTTGTACAGATATGATATTGGTCTTGGAAGGCTGCTTGGTTTTGTTTCTTTTTATAGGACCAGCTTTGGTAAGTTTTAAATGGACAATAAATAAATTTGAAGCCAAAAGAAAAAAATTAATCTATTTTTTTCAGGTCAATCCCACTACATGTTTCCTCTTACAATTAGCCCCTTACTATAAAAAGTTCACTTCAGGTGGAATCCTTAGACTCAGGAAAGCAAAATTCAAAGTTTTTAAAATCCTCTGGACTGTCTTTAGTTTCCTGATATTGGCATCAGAAGAGGCCACTGGCATGGAAAAGACTGAAAATGCCACTAGCTTAGGGCAATCTTACCACACTATGATTTTCATCAGCAAGGAAATGGCAGATAGTATGTGTCCAGATAAAAAGGGATTACTGTTTGGTATTGGGAGGTTTATTCTCATTACTGGTAGCATTGTCTGAGTTGTCAAACTACTTGCTAATTTTTTTCCATCATGTTTCTGAAAAAGATATTTATTTTTATATTGTATTAGTTTTGTAGCAATCACACATTGTCCAACCTTTTAGATGTTTGCAACCAACAGAGGATTTTATATTCAGCCCATTACAGAAACAAGAGCTACCTATTTTATATACAAAAGCTCTCATTTGTAAATGCTTTTATCTACTAAGTGTTGCACTAAGACAAAAGATACTTGAATACACAGAGAAAAACTGAAGAAGTTTCCAGGAACCTCTCACTCATCCCCTCCAATATGGAGAATTTGAAAGGAGGATATGGTACTAAGACATATCAGATCATTTTGAATAATGTGAAACACCTTTAGCTCTGGCTTTTTTTAACTTTAAAGTGAAGAATTTCAAGGGTTTCATATTCATTACATTTAGTGAAATATTACTTACATGTAAAAATCAAACCAAACTAAGGAAAAGTCACAATGCAATTGATAAATGTTAATCCTCACATCTTCACAAATGTCAAGACTTGTTTGCCAAAATCATACAGTTTGTATCCTTCACCTTAATAAATTGGTGAGTAGCAATGCTGTACAAGCCAAGACAACTAACTAGCCTTTTTAAGATGATGCCCACCCAACATAACTTGAACGTGTTTAAATGTATAATAATAGAAACTCGGTAGTATAGCCTAATGTCTAAATGTCTATTTGCATTGAAAATTTTTTTTTTGGCTGATGAAAATAATAGAATCATAGAGTATCTCGAGTTGGAAGAAATCCATAAGGATCCTGGAATTCAGAATCTCATTGAACTCTATGAGGCTTGGTGCTCTAACTTCTTCCCTGGGAAGTCTGCTCCAGGGGCTGACCACCCTGTCAGTGAAGAGCCTTTTCCTAATGTCCAATCTGAACCTCCCCTGAGAGAGCTCAGATATGATAAGGTGATGTGAGTAGACAAATTCTTACGCCTGTCTAAAACCCACAAGTCTGGCATGATCTTGTGTCATCAGGTGGAAATTTATAGACTTTATCTGCCAGGAGTCTACAACACACCACAGTAGTTGTACTGACAATCAAACAGTCCAAAACAGTGATGGTGTTTCAATACAGTGCTCAACATGGCTCAGTCTGTCTGCAACAGGATCAGGCAAATTACAGCTTTACACTGCTCAATTTCCCTTCTCCTACATTCCTTCTAACCTGCAGAAAGAAAGACAACCACATTTCAACTTTTCCAGCAAACTCCATTCCCCACTACCATTGCTCTGCTATTTTCCTTTATGGCCATACCCATCTCCTTAAACTGATATTGTCAGTTTGGCTGTCAGCACTGATCATGTCAGATATCCTATAAAGAGGTGCATTCAAGGATGGTGAAAAATACAATGTTACAGGATGGGATACTGCAAGAAAAGGACCGAACAACACTTATATTCTAAGAAACAGAATTCTAAAGGTAAACATTCAAAAATTGCCTCTGAAGGTGTAGTGTCTCAGACTTCAAGTAATCCTTGTTTAGAAGTGTGAGGAGATCACAATTTCATGGCACAACTTGATCTCAAGTAGGATCAATGCTGCTAACCAGATGGGAAGCCACATCTATCATGCCTCTGCAGTGGAAGGTTACCAAGATACAGTACTTTTGAAAAGATATTCACTTTTCAGATTAAAGAGTTACTTAAAGCCTGAGGCTAATTAACATTTTAGAGGGGCAGGGGATGGAGAGCATCAAACACTGTCAGCAGTGTTGTTTACAGGCTTGATTCCAGCAGCCAGGTGACTGGTCTAAGACTGACCTCTCTTTTACACAACAAATCTGAACTAGTTCCAGTGGGACTTTGCTATTTATGTTGAGGCTATAGCACAAAAGCCCAGCACAACATTTTGCAGCAAAGTTCAATTCATTATAATATATTACAAGAAAAAATTGCAAATATTAAATCCAGTGAAAAATCCCCATTGCCTTTCTTAACCTGGAGACAGGCAAAGGGCAAAGAAAAATCTGATCATGGTTATACAAAAGATGATGAAAAGATAAACCTTTTTAATGTATCTACTGTTTTGTCCCTTCTACTGTACTACATAACTGAAACTGCACAGACTCCTACACAGTGTTCAGGAAGTTTTTTTACTTTTTAGTTACATATCTTGTCATGTTCATAAATTCATATATAAGGACAAAGTATACTGACAGGGATCAAAAAAATAGTAAAATGGTATCCACCCTAAGTGTTCCTGCCAGCAGAAGAGATGAACATGACATACTCGAGCACCTCTGCCACTGCACAGCTATCAAGGAACTGTCACCGTGACACAAGCAGCAGGAGCTGCAAGGCCACTCTAAACTGAGCCAAGGACTGAAGAGCTCTGTGACACAGATGAGTAACAAAACCATGCAGTACTTTGACTATTGTTCTTCGTCACCATTCTGGAGTTCTCAGCCTTGGAGGCACTCATGTTCAGGATAAGTGAGACCCAGTCTTCCTCTCCTCCCATTGGGCTGCAAAAGTAACTATGGGATACGTTTTGAGAGATCAGGATTTCACACCATGCACAGGCAGCTTCTCAGACAACTGATTCTTCATTCTGCTACACATAGTTAAAACTGTCAGACTTGACCTTCACCTTTCACTTTCAAGTTCCCACCCTGCTTTATTCCTCTTGCATCTTTTCCTATTATAGAAGGATTTGTAGTTTTCCCAGCAATTCAACAGCTCCTTAAAAAGCTAATTCAGGATTAAATACCTCTTCTGACAAATGTTACATAACATTTCCCATTTAAAGACAATATCAGTGCCAAGTAATTTATGAATTCAGATTATCAACACTTTGAAAAAATGTCACCAATAAATTCTAAACTCATAAGCCTTCTCGATCTCTTTGATAAACTTGCTACAGATAACCTGGAGTTCTCCTCTGGGTGGTAGCAGGGAAGAATCCTTTTTCCTCCTCTTATATGCACTGTCTTACATAATTTTTAGAGGTGGTCCCTGTGTGATGATGGCACCAAAATGTGAAATTTGACATCAATGCTGCTTTCCATGAAATAGAGCCCAGTGGCCAAACTGTAACAGGGAAAAATGTAAACATTTTGAGGTAAAATATTTTTCATTTATTCTTTTGGGTAAATAAAATTCAAATACCCCAAACCTCCATGAAGGCATGCATGAATAGGTCAATATCCTGCCACCAGCTACCACACTAACATCAGCTGACAGATACATGTTATCATAGCAGACCACGTTCAGTAAGTCCTTTACCCAAAATGAATTCCTTTTCCACTGCCATGACATATGTGGACAGCTCCTAAATCGAAACAGAGCCAAGTTCACACTAACATCTCTTACCACCACAGGTTATTTCCGCCAGCTGACAGAACTGAAACAACAAACTGCTGCCACTGTAGCAGTAGCAATCATAATGTAGGTGTGGTAGTCATACCAAGCCCCTTAGAAATTTTCTTTTTCTTCATCCCAAGATAAGGACACTGACTTTAGAAACTCAGTTGTTTTGGGAAGGCTTTTTTGAGGGTAGGTTTTTTAGGGGGTGGCTGGTTGGGGTTTTTTTTGATGTTACTTGTGTCTCATTTAAATTAATTTGGAAACAATAAAAACAATTTAGCAGAAATGTTTCACTTGATGGTGTTAACATGTTCCAGCCTCTTGCCTGGGCTGCAATGGGGAAGTTCAGAGGAGGAAGGAAAGGAAGAAGACTGAAAAGTAGACTGAACACATAACACAATTTAGAAATAAACATTTTTTTTAAATCAAAATATGATAATGCTTATATTCAGTTCTGATTTTGGAATTCTGGGAAGTTTGATACTATTCCAAAACAAGCTCAAAAAATTATTCACATTAAGACTCACCTGTCAAGAATAAGGTTTATGCATAATAAAGGCATGTGCAAAATAGGCACAGACTCAATTTCTTAATACCATACTTCACAGACATTTAAAAGAATCATTCTGGTAACAAGTATGAGATTCTGGGTGGGAAATGATTTTCTAGCTTACTTAGAGATATTCATTAACCATCACAATTAACACTTCATTCTGAAGTTGGGGTTTGGTTTTTTTATCTTTTAATTGAAGCATTTAAGCATCAGTGACTCTGCCCACTCCCAGTATTTTTCATTATCTTAATCAGTTCTGGGTTTCAGCCTCTGAAAAATACTTATAATTTCAAGCCTTCTATTATCGTCCCTTAATTTTTCTTTCTTTTGACTGACTGGTTGAAAACATACATTCCACACCTACACTCACATGCATCACCATAAGATCCTAAGGACAGAGCAAAATAACTTTTCTTTAAAAATTATATTTAAAAGCTTTGCAACAGTATGGTATGAGAGCAAATTGATTGGGAGGATACAGATCCCCTTGGAAGAGTTAGGGTAAAATCACTTTGCCAAGGGTCTTGAGAAAGAAGGGGGAAATGGACTTGATTCTGTCTGCATACTATGTAAGGCTATCTTTGCATACCTTGGGGGTGGGGAGTAAATATAAAGAATTTTGGGGACTTCAATTACAACCTTGACATTTTGATATTTAAAGAATATCTGCTTATTCTGTTAGTTCAAACAAATACAATCTGAACTGAATGTAAGCTAAAAATCTGCTGAGTGCTAGTAAGCTAAGGTAATCATTCCACCTGCATTAAGTAATGCAAATACTCCTTAAATAAGTCTAATTTGGAGCATAAACTCAAAAGTTACTAATTTACTAATTTACTGGCTAATTTGTGGTTAAATGATGAGCCAATTAAATAAAGATCCTAGACTACCTTTTCAAAGAGCAGTACTTCCAAGTCAGAATGTTAAAGCAATCTGGGATGGGAACTAATGAGGTTCAGCATCTTAATAAGGCTTAAGTGACTTCTGAAGGAAAAAGTCCAGCTGCTTTCCTGGTCAGAAAAATCAGACAGATACCTATAGGCCATATGTATTAAATGTATGGAGGAACAGCTTTGGGATTTTTAACGCTTTAATTATTGTACATTTGGAAGGGGAAAGATACCCAGAAACTTACTGCCTAGTCAGAATGAACAGCTGAAGCAGCACAAACTCATGCAGGGATTCCTGTATTTAACTTTGAACAACGTTTAAAGCTTTCCAAGATGTAGAAGAGTTTGCAGTGGTCCCATACCTGCTGCAATACATGTCTGGAGCAACGCTTGGTCAGATCCACAAGGCTCAGGAGACCCTGCTGTTTGTTGGCTGGAAGTCTAGCTATTATTGACAGAGGCTTAAGTGATCTCCTTCTCTAATTTCTCCCTGTAAGCGTCAACACACACTGACTGAGATGTCCTGAAGTGTATCTGACCTCACAGACAAAAAACTACCACTGACAGCCATGTCACTGCAGCACTGACCAAGTGACACATCAATAGAAAAAACAGCTTGTTATCAATAAAATGATGCATTTCCTTGAGAAACATCACATCAACTGTATGCCTGTGACAGAACTGAGCTTATCATTCAAAAGCATTTGTAAAGGCAGCTGAAATGGGCTAAAAATGGGACACCACTCTCCACATTTCACACCTGGAACCAGCAGTACAGTCTGATAACTACTTGTGAGAATCCCCCAGAAAGGGCCCTGGGTCTACACCTGAGAGAGATAACTCCTGTCCCAATGAGAAAACTAGGTCATTTCCTTGAAAACTCTAAAATTAAGAAACAGGATAGTTTTTTCAGGGAAGACAGATAATGAGAGCAATAGTAACCCAACTGGATCCTTATACAAGGATTAGAGATTATACATCATTGAGTAGTGCTTACACTGATCAGCCAGAGATACACCACCACATTGGGCTGCTCTGCAGCAACATCCTGACACCTCTCAATCTCTCATTTTCATAGGTCTGTTAAAAGGGGAGGGCAAATGTTTTCAACTGAGCCCTTTTAAAATAAAATCTTAAAATGAACAGAATACAGCTGATACAGAGACTTATGCAGGCTTTTTAAAGACAGCTTATTTAAAAATTAACAGGCAAAAAATGGTTATCAGGTAATTCAATAAGATATGGCGACTGAAGGAAAGAAGACCACGGAGGGGGTGATCAATATAGTCTACCCACACTAACCTTTATTTAGGACACATTTCATTAGGGATAACATCTCATTTTCATACTTCAGCTCCATAGACTTTTTTCCCCCTCAGTAGTGGATCTGAGGGGAGGGGAAAAAAAATTTAACAGGGTTTTCTAAGGTTTGGAAATTCATTAAAGTAGACTATTGTAACAATTTAGAGCTCTAAACTGCTGAATCAAGATTGCTGAAACAAGATTAAGTTGACAGACATTCGAAAAAAAATCCGTTAATGCCTCAAATGCATTTGGTTAGGGAAATAAAGCTTAGATACAGATTTGGTTGTGCTCTCTAACAGATAGAGAAGGAAAAATATGTTCCTGAAAGAATAAATATTAGTCAATATTAAGTCATGGCACTAACAAACATTTTTCCTCTATTGCATTTGTAGAGAGCTCCAATTAAACACTTATTTAAAGCAAAAGATCTTATTAATGGGTTGTTACTTCCTATAAAATCAATTTCAGTTCAGTAGCCCTGATTAAGTCTCAATTTATAAAAGTGGAAGGAGGCCAACACAGAAAATCGGTGTAACTCCCTAACAACATAGATTTTTTTTTTTTTAAAGAGCAGTTCTGAAATAGATTACAAAGCCTTCTAATGAAAATCAATGACATTTTAAAGTTAAAGGCTTAAAGAGCAATCAAAGATTTAAAATGCCAAAAATAGAAACATGTGCTCAAACTCTGATTTTTTCTTGTGTGCTGAAGTTGGCTTGGTCAGTTCATAAGCAAAAAATTAAGGCAAAAAATTGACTTTTTGAACTTCCACTATCTGACATAGGGTAAAGAAAGACCTCCATAGACCCAGGTGTGGAGTGATGGGTAATATCTTCTGATGGACTGTCCATGGCTGATGTGAAGCTTTGTTGCACCCACGCTCAGAATCCTCTCCCTGGGCACCTCCTCTCCTGAGCTCACCTGGTGTTCATGCCCCACCCCACAGTGCTCTTCTCCCCTGCCCCTGCAGCCCCAGCCATGGACATCAGAGCCCATCAGCAGCTTCACACCTGCTGGCCCTGGGGCCCGACCAGAGAATGCTTTAAATGGTTATGGGTCTGCTTTAGCTGCAACTGCAAGTATTGATAAGGGTCAGGAAAGGATGGGAAGGTTATATCCTAGAGCTGGACAGTGACTGCAAATTGAGAGCAGTCCTGAGGAGAAGATCTGAGGTCTTGGGGCACAAGAAGCTTGACATGAGCCAGCAATGTGCACTTGGAAGCCAGAAAGCCAATAGCATCCTAGGCTCCATCCAAAGCAGTGTGTCCAGCAGGGTGAGGGAGGGGATTCTGCCCCTCTGCTCTGCTCTGGTGAGACCCCACCTGTGGTGATGCAGCCAGCTCTGGGGTCCCCAGCATAAGAAGGATGTGGAATTGCTGAAGCAAGTCTAGAGGAGGACCACAAAGATGATCAGAGGGATGGAGAACTTCTCCTGTGACAGCAGGCTAAAGGGTTTTGGGGTTGTTCTGCCTGGAGAAGAGAAGGTTCCAGGGCAAACTTACAGCAGCATTTCAGTACCTAATGGAGAAAACTGGACAGAACTTTTTACACAACAGCATGTAGGGATAGGACATGGAGTAATCGCCCTAAGCTGAAGGAGGGTAGGTTTAGATTAGATATTATGAAGAAATCTTTTACAATGAGGCTGGTGAGACAACTGGATCTGGTTTCCCAGAGAAGGCTATGGATGCCCCATCCCTGGCAGTGTTCAAGACCAGGTTGGATGGGGCTCTGAGCAACCTGGTCTATTGGAAGGTGTCCCTTCCCACATCAGGGGGGCTGGAACGATCTTATTTTTAACATATCTTCCAAATCAAATTCCATATGACTCTACAAAGACCTATTTTCTAGAACTTGACAGGAGATTCCTTTGCTACTGCTTTGTGCCAAGGTGTGCTTTACCCTTGTGTTGTGATAATGGTCTGAGTGAGTCCTTGTGCAACCACCCTTTGAGTCATTTAGAAAAGAAAGTGTGGCTGAACAGACAGCAAAGATATAAAGCCAGACCTAACCAGACCTGAGACCAAGGGGGAAGCTTGCCCCTGATGCAGACAGTATCTCACCACTTCCAAAGGGCCAAGGACATCAGTGCTGCCCTGTCCCCCTGTCCTCAATGCCACTGACCTCAGGACCCAGGTGATGTCACATGAGCATGACACAAAAGGAGTCAGCTCAAGGACATTTATGACCAACCTTAAACAATGTTAATGAGGCTTTTTTGAGTCTAAGATAACTTGGTATTATTAGTCCAATTAAAATGATGCTTTTTGTTTAGACTGCTACAATTTCAATTCGACTAACAATAAATTCTTGTCTTTGTGTGTAAGGTGTGCTTCTTTAACCTACAAAAATATATCAGGTGTAGTGCAACACTGAGCACTTCTAAGCATGATTGCTTAACTTCTGCTTTCTGTGTTCATGAAGAGCACAAAACCCTGTTCTCTCCCAACAGTTCTCCTCTTCCCTGCTCTCCCTTCATAGTGGTAGAATGGATGCCTTAAGATTTTACCTTTTATACATTTCAAATCCTGTACTGAATTAGTGCATAGCTCTAAACTCCATATAATGTGTAGTTAACTGTCATTAGCTTTTGGTTAGACCAAACAACCCCTCTAGGCCTGTGTCAGGCCTAGAGGACAGGACCCATCACAGCATCAGGCACCAAAAAGTAGAAACAAAAGTGTGTTGATGGGGGACAGAGCAAACTGGGGATATATGACTTCATTACCTGAAGCTGTAATTGGAGAATTAACACCTGATATGCAAATAAACCAGTTTTATACCTGAAAACCTGGTTTATGTCTGAAAAATTCATGACCATTGCCCATCTTGGGTATAGCCTCTGCAAGGCTTTTGACTGCCCAAGGTATATCTATTGAAGGCCTTTAATATCCACACTGCTCTCTTTGCCTAGCCTCTGCTCCAGGTAGCCAGTCCAAGGCACCTGGAATAACTGGCACAGTAGCCTTAGTGTCTTCCCTGTGCCTCCCCTCTATCTGTTGGCCAGGAAAACCAACCAACTAAAACAAAAACCACACACCTCCTCCACCACCATGCATTTTTCCATCCACAGCTAGCACAAGCACTGATCCCAAGGTGCTGTCCAACAAAACTTTACCAGGGGAAGAAGGGATGGGTGCACACTGCATTAATGCAGTCAAATGCAACACAGGGGTGCAGTGTGTGTTAGCAGTGGAGATGCTTTATTGATGGTTCACTCCATGGAAAATGTATGTGCTTGCCTGCTCTGGATAAACATGCTAACTCCATGTCGTGAGTTCTCACCATTCTGAATGAATAAGTGAATGAATGCTGAAATGAAGAGAGAACATAGAAAATTAACTTCCAGGAATCACCTTCACATCAATATTGGGAACTTTATGCAGAATGCTGCATTCTTTAGAGCTACCTTTTCAGAATTACAAACCTGAGAGATCAAGTAAAATGTGTTAGCATAGGAACACCATTCTTCATGTATCACAGGAGATCAGTAACATTAGTCTATCAGCCTGAGACAGAAGTAGTTTTTAGTCTCTACCAAATCTCCCACCTGCAGAAATAATTAACATTTTTGAGCTTTATATCAAATTGAATTCATATGAATTCAAAGGGACTCTTCTCTGCATAACCCAATAATTTCCTTTTCTTTTTGAATACCTAATGTATAACAACATTATTTATACCCAATGTATGTATCCATTACCAAACACTACCACTTTAACGTAAAGAAATTAAGTTAAATTTCCTTCTGCTTACTAAACCTGTTCACACAGGCACGCGAACATCTAAAGGGACGCTATATAAATTTCACTTTGCCAAGTTAATAATTTATATGTCTTCAAAATATTTTAAGTACAAGCTTATGAAAGGGTAACAAATAAAATCCTGAAGCATATAGAAAATGCTTTAGAAAATAAAGACCAAAACACCCCTACATCAAGTCCCAATAATCAAGACAATTCCCAGAACAGAAAGAGGCAGGAGAAAGAGCTGGAGAACAAAGTATGTTGAGTAATGACCTCATCACCTCCACCAAAAAGAAAGGAAAGGACAGGACAGGGAAGAGGAGAGGAAGGGAGGGGAGGGTATAGTTCAATTTGCAGGGACCTACAGTGCTCATCTAGTCCAACTGCCTGACCATGTTAGGGCTGGCCAAGAAGCAAATCCCATTATCAAGGGCATAACCAAATGCTGAATGTTTCTTTTTTTTTTAGGCACTGACAGACATGGGGCATCCATCACCTCTCTAGGAAACCTGTTCCAGTGTCCAGTCACTGAACTTTGGTCAGCTATAGAGTGGTCAGGTAGCTGGACCAGACAATCATCCAAGTCCTTGGAATCTGGAACAATTCTATGGTATGCTATGCTTTTTTTTGTTGTTGTTCATCTAGAAGACAACCCTTCAATTTTCCTACAGAGAGACAGTAAATACATTTATCTAAAACTGGAGTTCACATTCAGATTCCACAGTCTTCACACAAAGCTGAGCAATTTCAGCACTGTGTACCTGTTTTCAGAACAGATGTAACTAGAGAAGTACAATCTGTTTAGTTTTCATGACAGATCAGCCTAGTGTTTCTTAGCTTTGATATGCCTCCATGCATTAAACCAACTACCAAACTTATTCTCAAACCAAATGGTTACTCCCTCAGCTTTCCACTTCTGTCCAGTGGCTTGTGGCGACTCCTGCCCCCACCTTCAGCACATGCTGCCAGTCAGAAGAAACACCCCAAGCACCACTCCAATTGTCCATCTCTTAAAAAAACACAAGCAGTTTCTTCTGAAGAGGAATATTTTCCAGAAGCAAGAAACACAGAAGAACTTGACATTCCTATTGAATTTCTCCACCACTTAGACAAAGAAGTCGTGCATATTTGCATTTTCTAAAAAAAGTGATCTACTTTAGGCTGAGGAAAAAGCAAAATATTCAAGAAACACAATTTTATTTGACTAAACTATTTGACAATTGTTACTTGGGGATTTTTTTCCTCATCTGTGTCCTTATTTGCAGTATCTCCTTGTTCACAAAATAGGTTACTAAATTAAATGGAAATTTCTCATAGATGCTCAACCAGCCAATTGTGCAGAACCGATTTTTCTCTACAATTATATTTCACAGAGAAAATGCTTTGTTTTACCATTTAATTTCTATTATAGCAGCAATGAGGAAATGTTAATTATATATTCCCATTGCAACTATGAAATTTAAGCTCTTCCATTCTTTCACAGACAAATGCTCCCTTTTCCAGGTGGATAAAATATTTTTAAACTATTTTACAAACTCTTAGTACTAGAATAAATGCCTCTGTAATGTTTTTTATAAAAGAGAACCAAGTTTCACAGCCATTGTGACTCTTTTCTTGGTCACCAGGAAGTCTGAGTCAGGTAAAAAGGACAGAACAAAACACTAATTATTGAAGCAATCCTGAAACTAGGTGTTAGCTCAGAAAGGTGCAGCTTTTCAGCCAACTATACAATCTCTTCACCTGCTCTTTGTCTCACTATGCCATCTGTCAAACATTAAAAAAATTCCACTAAACAACAGGATGGTTTTTGTCATACCTGTGCAGTAACTAGCAATTTAATTCAAGATGTTTCTGATTAAGAAAAAAGTCCTACAGCAGTATGTGCTACACATATACAAATGCAAGCATGATTATCTAATGATGAGGAACAAAAAACACTTAAAGATGTGATTGTTGTCAGAAGAACAAGAATTTTGTCAAATCTTTAGCGAGGGAAAGCAGGAAAAAGAGCAAAGTGAATTAGTTTCTGAATATAAATTTCCAAGATTTTTCTCTATTGTATTATTTGAAGGTCTGTTCCTGCAGGTCTTTCTAATGTCAGCAATCCCACTGTTTCTTTTTAATGCCTCAGTTAATGAAACCAATCCCTCAAACTGGGTTTAACAAAGTAGAAAGCAAAGAAACATCAGGAAAAAAACCACAAAGAGAAACAAAGACAGGAAAATGGAAACTCATTGTATGCAAACTACAGGTAAGTGAATGGAACTAACAAATTTAATATATATTAAATTATATTTAATATATGTATTATTCCTTGATATGAGAAACAAAAAATTCTTTTATGGTATAGCTAAAGCACTATGTTTATGCCACCAGAACATATCTTACCACTGAAACAAAAAAGTTGCTTTCAAGATTGAAGGAGTTACAAAAAAAAGATATTAATTTCCAGTTCTCCTGTTACAAGTTGATCATCTTGCCTTGAAATCTTGAAGTATTCCTTTAACCATATTTCTGCAATAGGTCACTGTTTTCACAGTCATATTTGACATCAAGGAGGAAGCTGAAAAAGAATCTGAAACCCTGATACAACAGCAGCTTCTGTATTAGGTCAACTATGAATTTTCTCATGTGCATGGCTTTGAAGTTTCATAAAATTATGGAACAAGGTATGACCATGTTTAACAGTGAATGTATTTTTAACAATTTTTTTCAGCTGATGGTTGCACATATCCTAAACAGCTTTTGAAATGACAAAAAAAATTGGAATAATCTGATCTAGGAAGGATGTTGTAGCTCCACCATCTTCAATTGCAAACCTTTTAGGGTTTGTATCCTATAACACCTCTAAACAAATCCAGCAGCTGACAGAAGTTCTGATGGAGGCATGAGTACAACACACAGTCCTCCTCTCCTTGTGACTGACATTTTCATTGTAAGACAAACTTCAACCCGTGCCACCAAAGGCCTTCAAAGTGTGTCCGCTTTGCTTTGACCTGAATGGTTTCAGAGAGCCAGTTCTCACAATTGCAACCACAGACTCCTGTAAAAGGGACACAGCCATTTACACTGCAAGTACTATGATCATTTTGCAAATGAGGAAGAAGCTTGGAACACAAATAGAAATTCTCAGAGTCCTCTAGCAACTAATTTCTAAATGCAAAACAAAACATATTTAATGAGTGCCCCAGCACCTACTGTCTATCTTCTCTCATTGACCCTTTTCCAGAAATGAGTGTTAAAAAACTCCAATTACTTTGGCTAAGTTATTGAAACTGGTCATGTTTCTGACAATCAGTAAGTACAGAATCATTGCACTGACTAACATCATTGTTAAGCAATTGCTTCACCGTGCCTTCCCCTGCATTCTAGAGCAGCACTTGTGTTCTTTAGGACTACTTTAATGTAAATTTATAGGCCCTGACAACAAACTACATTTGCTTGAGTTAGAAGTCATCTTCCTGCACACAGTGATGTCAGTTTTGATCCATGCTAATAAATTTTAATAAGGACATTTTTGTGGCAGATAGATACATTCAAACATCTCCTGTTGTCTAAATCAACCTATTAATGTACCAGCAACACTCAGGAGCTTGGTAGCTATTTTGCCATTTAGCACATGTACAAAATATGAACTGGTTCAGAGGAAGTAGTCACTAAGCACATCTGACATTACCTGTCAGTCACAAACATCTCATCAACTCCATTCTGATACTACTTCATTATCCCCAGAAATGTTTTGAAACAAGCATTTGATCATTCAACATTAACAGACTGCATATGTGAAACATGACATTGTTCAGAATACTTAATTTTCTTTCTCTAAATGGTTTCAGAGAATTCCCACAAATGCCCATTACATCATTCAGGCTGCTTATTAAATTCTTATTTTTGTTGTTTGCATTTGTGTGTGTGTTTTGTGTTTTGCTGAGGGTTTGTTTGTTTTTTTAATAAAAGCAATTCTAATTGATGCAAACAAATAAAATAGGACCATCTGAGTTGAAACACTTATCATTACATGTGGAGGTTAGGGACCACCAATGTAGAGACAGATAAAAGTAATCCAAAATCTTTAACACATTCTTTTATAATGCAGCTGCATAAAGGATGCCAAAATTAGAAATGAGTAGAGTGTTTGCCAGTTGATTATTCACAGCTGAACACAAGCATCTGAGCTTACAGCTTTAGGAAATAACCCTTTTATACAATTTTTTTTTTGCTGTTTTAAGTAAAAGATGGTACAATGCACATTGAATATTTTGATTCACTGCAAGTGTTTTCAACTAGCATAAAGTAAACAAAATGGACTAACTCTATTTAGGTACTCTTAATTATATATAAAACCAAAACTTTTTTAGTTATGAACTTCTGTGATCAAGTAATAGACATAATCTGTTGTTCCTGACAAAGCCTCTGGGTTTTTTAATGGATGATGAAGTAGGTAAGACCAAAATCAGCTGAACAAAAGAGTGTATTTGCTTAATAGCATCACATTTTTGCTTTTATAGTATAGGTACTTGTTTCTTCCAAATGTTTTCTCTTCTGCTTAAAATACAATATATCATTGCTTTTTGCCATGCCATGTAAAGACTGTTTAAGAGCAGCTTTGAGGACAGTTTAAAACTTGCAGATACAGAGATGCTTTTGGGCTTCTCCAGATGTAGCTCAGTGCAAAGAATGCAGCACATGGGAAACAACCATCTTCCAACTACAAGCACGCTGTGGTGACTACTAACATTTGTTTTTGCACTGAAGGGGAGATGAGAACTGTATGTCAAACACCAACAAAGAGCATGCCAAGACACAGCCTATCCTCACTTGGAAAAGTTCATATGGAATATAATCCCTGTTCCAAGTTTTTCTTTTATAAAACATGTTCCTGGCAGATGTAGTCAGGGGTGTACTTCCCTTTCACTGTCCTCTGCATCCCACCCACACACATCTCCAAGGCTGGATGCTGTACCCACAAAACAGATTCAACATACATCAAATCTGAAGTAGAAAAGAGAGCATAAAGCTCTGGAAGTTCATTAGTATTTCTGGAGTTCTGTTCCTACTTCTGAAGCAGTCATCACATATTTGCTATTAGCATAAATTTATTCAAATATGAGGAAGCTGTTACAGCAATTCTGTATCTGCAGTCCTTGAAACATGTTGTGATGATTAAAAATCCCACACGCATTGAGAAAAATTTACAGCTCATAAATTTGTTGCAATACCCTCATACCCTATGCTCATTTGAAGTGCCCAAAGCACACTATGTTAAATTACACACTCTTGACTATGTACTGGGTAATTTTCTGTAGACTATTGCATCCTACCACCAACTACACTGGTCAGAAGTTTGCTAATTTAAAAAGCTCACTTTCATGGCATTTGGACTTCAGTTGCCTATGCAGATTGCCCAGTGAAGTCTGGATTTTGAGTTTTATTGAATGTGATTAAACATTGGATACTTAGTATGTGAATGCACACATTCCACTCCTGCTTGATGTGCTGCCCAAAGGACAAAGTAGTCCAAGTATAATTTTTTTTGCTGTCTGAAATAGTTTCCTTCTGACCTTATTACATCAAAGTATCATAAAGTTATTGCTCTAAATACCTCTACATATATGATATGCCTATTGACATCTTGAAAGGATGGGTTTTTTTCCTAACCAGAGAAAAATCAGCTTAAGAGAGGATGAAAACTCTGTGGAAAAGATCCAGTGATAAGACACTTGTTCCCAGACTGAATGATGAACAGCTCCTGAATGTCAACAAAAGGTGGAATGTCAGCAGCAAGGAGGAAACTCTGTGTCCTCTTCCAGTAAAAACCATCCTTTTAATGTAATGCCTTTATGACCATTTCAGGTTCTTAGATCATTGGTATTAATCAATTATTGATCAGTTGTCAGACTGTGACATTACATCATTTTAAGGTTTGCAAATATGGGAAATTCCAAGCTGACACAATTCACACTTAGGTAATAGACTCTTCCTCTAATTAGAGCACAGCAGTACTAATAGTCAGGTACAGAGTCCTCTCCTGTCTCCAGCATTCATTAAAACTAGGTTTTTTCTCTCACATACTCTTGTCAAGTCTAAGGAAGATCACCTGCAATTATTTTTTAATCTTCCATTAATTCTTCCATTTTTAAAAAACATATTGAAGGTTATTTATTTTTTGACTTATTTTTAAATTAACAGCTGCAGCAAGCAATCCCACCCAATTGCCTTTGTTAGGGGCAAACCACTGGCTTGTATTTTCTACCTGTTTCTTGTTTGGTGCATTTGATAACCACGTTTGCCTGCTAGTGGAGAAAAGACAAGAGCTTCAAGTTCATATCCTGCATATTTCCTGTGATTTACCTTACACTTGTTCAATTATCCATTCTCTAGCCTGTAGATCCCAAACATACACCACCCCTCTCAAAGAAGCTGTGCCCTGCCCTGATAATTATTTCAGCTTGCTGTACTTTCTTGATCACTGCTGTACTTTTGGAACACTGCATAATTCTGGGGGTCAGAGGGATGAGTCTCTCAAAAACCTGAGATTTGGGCTCTTGAAAATGATTTGAAATCTTTTTCTTGATCAGCTACAAGGAAGTAGGCCTATCTTTTATAAAACATTATCTTTGACAGCAAATATTCTTCTTCCCAGGATCTTCCTTGGTGATCTCCCTTGGTTCATAGAATAAAATTATAAGTCATGTTAGAAAGGAATTAGGTGGTCATCTACTCCAATCTACAGAAAGCACAGTCGATTCTGAATTCAGATCAGGTTGCTCAGGGCTTTGTCAGGCAGGACTTGAAAAATCTCAAGGACAGAGATTCCACAGCCTTGCTAGGCATCCTCTCTCAATGCTTAATTATCCTCACAGTGAATGGATATTTCTCCTTAAGACTGAGCCTCTTATGTCTTGATTTATGTACCCAGTGTCTCATTTTCTGGCCAAGCGCCTCAGTGAAGAGCCCAGCTCTACTTGATTGCTTCCTTATCTGTCATGGAAGGCTGCCATCAGGTTATCCTCCCCTTGAAGCATCTCCTCCAGGCTGAAAAAGCTCCATTCCCCATCTTTGCAAAGGATGTACACTTCAGTTTCCAACTGTTTTGGTCACCCTCCATTGAATATATTCCAGTCATTCCGTGTCTGCCTTGAACTGGGCTGGCAGAAAGAGGGGAGGTGGTGTTGAAATCTCAACACAGTATTCCAGGTGGGTTCTGACAAGTGCTGACAAAAAGGGGAATGGAACACTTCCATCAGTGTTCTGTCTAACACAGTCCAGGACGCTGTCAGCTTTCACTGCTGCCAGGGGACACTGCAAGACACTACATTTGTCTACTGAACTTTAAACAAATTTGCTCATCCCTTGCCCACCTCTGATGACACGTGTGGAGCAGTTCCATGGAGAAGCTTCTCTCTTTCTTATGTGTTTGTGAAACTATCCTGAACTTGACTTCCTAGATGCCACCACAAAACCAATTGCTACTGCAAAATATGAATTAAAATTTTTCTTTACTTTATGGCTTAACAACATTTAAATACAGCATGGAAATATGCAAACACTATCTCAGTTCAACTTCCACAACCACATCTGAAGTGTTGGAGAATGGCTCAACTTGAGCATTAAGAAGAAGGGAGAACTCACAGGCATTAAAAAACACCTGCCTCACCACAAGAGAAATCCTACTTGTTTTCCCTACAGTGATGGAGAAGTAATTCTACTGTTCATGAGACTGAGAAAAATGAGATTGTAGAAATTTGATTCTGGCTCTGACAGGTATTTGATTGGGGAGATTATAGGCTCTAAAATGTTTGGAATAGAGATTGTACTTCAGCATTGCCTATGTTTAGGGAATACATTCGCCAGACAGTAAACACTACAGAAGAAGAAAATCACAGCTAAATAAAAGAATCATTTAAACAGCAGAGATGCTTGTCTGAAATTTTTGTCAAAAATGCAATTGCTCACTGTAGTCTGACACATTAGAGGCTAAGTTCTTTTGCTTGAACTGTTCTTGACAGATTTTAATGTTAATTGGTTTGGGGAAGATGCCAGGCAATCTAAAACATTTGCTGCAAAACAAATGTGAAGGAAATATGGCTCAGGGTGCAGAGTCTCACAATTCACTTACAACTGCAGAGAACAAGCACCATTCTCTACAGAGAATGGCAGAGCAAGACAAAGAAAAAATTAATTTTAAGAAGTGGCAAGTAACAAGCAACTGTGCCACAAGATTTACATGCTGTACATTAAGCAGCAATAAAACATTAATTTCACTATAGTAAAAATGCTGACTATAAACTCCAGCAAGGTCTCAGCAAAAGTACAAAGCCGTTGCAGTCAGCAGGATCTTTTCTGTATACAAATTACCATTTACGGCTAGCAAAAAAGAAAATACTCAAGAAGGTAAAAGTAATGGAAACTGAATTATGAAGAAGTCCCTCAAAGAGAAGACAACAAAGCTTGTCTCATCCCACGTATTAACTCAAAGCACTCATCCCTTCTGCTCGTTTCCCATACCACAGCTGCAAATGCTAAGCTAGAACAACTGAACTACAGGCCACCCACTTCTATGTTGGGATCTAGCAATGTTATTGTACCTCAATACAATTAACAGACCAACAGGGCCCCTATTTCCAAAGGAAGGGAGCTTTGAACTGCATTGGCATGCAACACATCTTGTGTTGGCTGTGAAGCGGGTTGAACCTCAGATTTCTCAGGGCCTCATTCAACCAAGAGATCTGCAATTTCAGGAGAACCTCTTCTCAAACAAACAACCATGTCTTACACTTTGCAGAAGGATTTAGCATCCCAAAGTGAATTGCAGGGGGGAAGCTTTGAATCACAAAGTGGTCTGGACGCCCAGTTCTGATTAATTTTCATTAACAGAGTGTGCACTTGTCTACTTAACAGTCTCTCAAACTGATGAAAAGTTGAAAAAATATCTTTGGGTAAAGCTGCAGAGACATGGAGGTTAGGCAAGCAGATTTCTCTATCTGGATGGAGACCTGCTTCCCAGATCCACTAAGGACATATAAGCACATGCAGTCTCCTGCCCAGGCTTTGTGTAACAAAATTTTAGTTGTGTAGTCTCCACTTGCACTTCTGTCTGCTTCTAAAAACCAGCAAGAGTGCACTTTTCCTTCAAAATGACTGGGTAAAATACTTCAGTATTTTACCAAAATACCTGAAGTGCCCAAAAAAGGGGAAAGAAGTGGAGTAGAATGAGAGTCTTTGTGTAGTACTTTTGAGTAACAGCTAAACTAAATCTATTTCTCCAATGAGTAATCAATAAATCAACATAAGGAGATGGCCAAAAAGAAAATCTTATTTGTGTTTAGTGCAGGAGCAGTGAAACACAGACATAACCACCTGCAAAATACCATCCTTCTCTTTCAGAAGAACAAATAGGCTACACCGACTATCAGTCTCTCCACCATTTACAGAGAAACCCCAGCTATTTATCCAAACACAAAGGCTCAAAGGCAACCCAATGTTTAGCAGATAAAGGAAACAGAGAGATAACAGAAAAGGAACAAGAATTTTCTAACACCAGAGAATGCAAACAAAAGTGCGCTTCTCTTAAGAACAATTGAGGACCCAATGAAAAAAACCAATGAAATTTTCCCATATATCTAATTTTTTTTAAAGTAATACATCTTCCAGTAAAAGTAGCTTATAGTAAACATTTGCTGAATTAATTATTTGTGCATGCAAGTCCTACATTTCTTTGAAAGCTAAAATTTATTATTAAAAATTGTTAATTTTTTATCTTCTGAAGGTATTTCCATATTTAAAATCAGTGTATTTTTTAAACCATTAAATTAAAACCTAAATTTAATAAAATAGCAATTGAAGAATTTCACACAGAACCACTGACATCATGCCACCTGTATTTAAAAAAAATTATTTAAGAAATTGTAATGATGACTTTCTAAAGCCTGGTACAGGTCATACTTCTGTAATTTATTCTTTATACAGTACCAATTAAGCATTACTAATTGACATTATAATGAAATGATATCTAAGCATTGTAAGAGGATCATCATCATAGAAAAAAAGTTTTACATACAGCTTACTTCATGAGACTGCTACTAATGAGCTATTGTGAACTACTGCAATTTCATTAATGCTATTAATTCCCCCTGCCCCTCAACACTGCAGCAGAGATACATCTGACCTTTCCTTCCAGGACCATGTCCTCAGAAAAGGCATCTTCCATTTAACAGGAAACTAAATGCCTGAGGTCAAATCAAGAAAATACCAGCTTGCTCAATTTGCTCTTCCATAAAAAATCTCCACTACCACCCATTTCAGGTTGGTCTGCAGGAATTGGTCTGAAATGTTAAGCAAGCTTACCTGTGAGATACAATTATTGAACATAATGGTTATTTAGCCCTACACTTTCTTTAGAAGAAGATTTCCACATATCTTCTAAAGAAAGTGTAGGGCTAAATCTTCCAGTACCAAGCCCAACAAATCATGTCTTCTAGTGGAGATGTAAACAGGATCTATTCTGTTCAGGATTTTTCAGAAGAGAGACTGGAAAACACAGATCTCTTTCATTATTTTCCCTTTTCAGGTATTTCCCTTTTCTGCAGCAGTTGCTACAGAGCTGCTACAGAAGCTTGTAAAAGAATTAGCAAATCTCATATACTTGAAGACATACACACACATTGTGACAACATTTAACTCTGTGCCCCGACACATGAGGTTGAACAACTGCGCTGGTCCACATGTTGCCAAGCTTGCCAATGTTTCACAAAAATGTGCTACAGAAGCAGAGAGCAGCACTTCTAGAGTTATGCGCAGACAGCTGCTTCAGAGAGGTCTCTCTGATCAGGTTGGGAATTCAGCCTATTATCCATGACATGCTCTTAATGCTCTGGTTTACATGCAAATTACAAAAATCCAATTGTTCCTTCACCTACATGAGAGAACCTCTGAACTAGAGAGGCACAAGCCTGAAAGAAACTAGTCTGCCTCTGGAAGGGCAGGTGGGCAGCAATGGTTTAATTTCCTGTACACCGAGACCACAAATCAAGAGAAAATAATCCCCCCACACACCTTCAGCAATGTGACCTCATACCTTTCATGGCTTTTTAAGAAGCCATTGTAAGAAATACAGCACCGTATTTGAGACTGCTATAAGAAACCTGAGAAGACAATGACTAATACAACCAGCATCCCAAAGACAAAACCTAAGTCCATTTTAAAGAAATATTCATTGAACATATTGTAAAACCAAATTTATTTCTGATTATGATAGTAAAGTTCCCTGAAATCTCCTAAACTGGGGGAAATACAAACCAAATGCTTTACCATTGGCAAACAATTTTACAAATAAAAGACTTTACACTCTTAATTCAATGTTAAATTTTTGTTAAAATGTCAATTTTTTGTGGTCACTTATTTTCAAAGAAATTAGAAATACCATACTTAAATTTTTGTGACCTTCCCTGCCCCCAGCACAAGAATCCTCTTAGTATTTATAGGCTTCCACAGTAGAAATATGAAAGCAATGTTTCTATCCAAGATTCAGTCCAGATATGCTTTTTCTCAGCCAGCTAGTCAAGTCTGCCAAGGCTAAGAAGTTTCTGTCAGCCTTGCTTTTCACTAAGGAAAGTGTTTCTTGCATGTGCAGTTAGTCAGTGCCATTCTCTACAATTAGGGTTGACTGCCACAGGGGGACAGGCATGCTTTACACGTCAGTGATGCATCCACCCTTCTAAAGTCTGTACTTGAAGCAACAGAACACCAGTAAAATGTTGTCTGAAATTTTACCATGCGTACTCCATCCCTAAAAAGAGCAACAAATTTTTAGCAGCCTGGGTATGACAACAGCAGACTCCCTCCCACTTAGCAACCCATGAAGCTCAAGGAGATATTTGATTCCCTTGATATTTGAGGCCAAACAGCTCCTAGCATATCCCTTGTGTAGGGCAAATAGACGCTTTGCCTAGAATTGGTTTTGATTGTAGTCTTTTTATTGTGTTTTGGGGTGTTGGTGGGTTTTCTTGAGTTTTGTAGTTTTGGGAGTTTTTTGGGGGAGGACAGTGGTTGGGTTGGGTTTTTTTTGGTTTTGAACTTCTTTGTTCAAGTAGGGATCTAACAGAACTGTTGCAACTATTTCACTTGAGTAGGGCTGACAGGTCCATGGATTTGGATTCTGTTATTTAGCATACAGCCATGTCTGCATGAATCCCTTGTGCCTTGATCTCCCAGGTCCTCTGTCTTGGATACAGGATCCATAATTGATCAGATGGGAATTCAAGAGCAAAATAAGTTTCAAACAAACTACCTCACAAGAAATACTACTTTAATGGGACTATTGCATAGGATATATTTTTGATGGGGCTCTAAAGTTTATTCAACACTAGGCAAGTACATTATTTAACAAGCCATGTTGATGTATCATGCCTTCAGCATTTCTGTAATTGAGATACTCTGCCCAGGTAAGAATCAAAGTTCAAAGCCCCACTGAAGCCAGGTTCAATGGCTCTAATTAGTCTGTATGAAATAAGTCAGCAGTGCTGAATAGCATGAAAGCTACAGTGCTTTAGGTAGCAGACATCATTCACAGAAGCTGCCATGCCTTTCCATTCAAAGGTATCACACCATTCCTTAATTTAAGGATTTTGTAGAGGTATAAATTATATTTCATCAATTATTTCAAAACAGCCAAATGGAGTAATTAGAGTAAAAGGATTCTTAGCATTTGTTGTTTATTTTGGATAGCAAAAGGCAAAGATAATTGCTTGTGGTTTTTGTTTTTTGGGTTTTTTTAAATACCAACTGTGTTTCAGGCAATTTACAAACATTAGGATTGTTTTAAAATGAAATGACCTAGCATTTGCCAGATTTCCACTGCCAGAAAAAACAATTATGTACAAAAAAGGTTTGAGAGATTATTATTAAAGCCCTTAGCAGTCATAGCATTAAATGAGTCCAAACACAGCTCAATGTTTTGCAACACAGCATTAAAGAACAAATGGAAAAAAAATGATACCACACAGTAACAAAGACACTGTTACAGCTTTCTGATTCTGAAAGCACATCATATACTGAGCTTCATAACACTGCTTAGCAAAACAGGTAGTCCATAAGAGAGGCAAAACACTAACAAAGAAATACTGATGAGATTCACATAAACTGTGAGAACAGCTCAACTCCCACAGCCACCTGGTATCCAAGCTCAGCAGCCAAGAGTACAGCACATCACTAAAATCTCCAGATCCAGAAAACTGCAATATCAGGGCAGTATCTGTGCAATATACAGTCACTGTTCAGTCCACAAGACCATAAAAAGTAAAGAATATAAAGCATGGAAGAATCACAAGCAAGAGCACGAATTAAGGATGTTAATACTTCTGTCCACAAACACATAATTGTGATAGAGAGATAGGATTTACACATCCTAAGAATCAAAAAGACAAGCTTGATTTTAAGTAGTATTTCACATAAAACTCTTTCCCAATTAATTAGGTCAAAGATGTTTTCTGCACAAAGCAAGGCCAAGAATTACGTTTGTGGAGAAATCTTCTCTAAAATCCAAAATTATTTTATTTTTCTCCCCACTGTGATGTATCTAGGCTGACATCTTACACCTTTAGCAAAAGTAAACACAATAAAAAAAGCCAGTTTAATTAAACTAGATTAATTAAATTCAAAAGTTAATAGAGTCAGGCATTTCAAAAGTCTGGCAGCACAGGATGTTTTCCACCATATTTGGAACTCATTTTGCACATCATTTGATAAACATCACCACAGAGATATTTTTTCTCATCTTCAGCTTTTGCTCATTATCACTCAGTGCAGAGAGCCAGACATTTACTTGGGGAGCAGTTTCTTCATTCTACACAGCTCCATATTTTCCTGTCCAAGGCCATTGATGTCCACCACACCTCCTCTCCCTCAGGGAAAATAATCAGGGTCCCACCCCTACAGACTAGGACCCTGAAGTTAGTCAAGTTTAGTTGCAATAAACGAACCACAGTCTGGAGGCTTACACTCTTTATCAGTGGGAGCAAGCACAGTTGTCAAAGCCTGGAGTTAGTAACTTTCTAAACTAAGTTCTGTAACACACGGTTTTCTGAAGGAAAATAAAGAAATGAGTGTATGCAGTTAATTGGGTAATGATTTATTTTAACCTAAACCGTAAATCTTTTCAACTACTGAAAATTAAAAAGCATTTAATTTTACTTTCCAAATAAAAACTTGACTTGTTTTCTAACCCTGTGAGAAGGCAAGCCTTTGTCACTGTTGAAATGTGGAGGAAATATACCATTATATCAGTGTTGTTGTCTTATTGCAAGGGTTCCATACTGTTGTCTCCTTATCACAAAAGTTTGATACCTTGGTGTTTCTCATGGGCAGCTCCTCAGAGCACTGTCTCTTTCCTCTTCACAAAGAACCAACTGCCTCCAGTTCCCCTCTCCACCAGCCACCCACTCTTTTATAGCACTCTTCTTCTCATTGGTTACAGCTGTGGCCTCTTAAAGTCAGGCCTGCTCCTAATCTTTGATAGTTGGCCCAGCTGCAACTCCTTAGGGGTAAGATTACTTTCTACACTATCTTTATTTTCTTATATTCTATCCCCCTACATATCAGTAACTGTGGGTTATAAAGCATAAATCAATATTGTTTCAACACCATATGCATGTTAAATGTTTTTTCTATTAACAGCCATATTTTATAATTATTTGATGGCCATGTTTTATAGTTATTTTTCTACTGATTGCAAGACTAGCCTGCAAAATGTGTAAGCATTTTACATCTTCCATCACTATGTAAGCATTTCAGAAGAAAAGCTGTGCTCACAAAGGAACACAGGACTCCCTTATTCTTTTACTACTCTCCTAGTCACTGGTTTGGATCCTCATTATGAAATTCAAGTTAACTTAACTCTATGGTGAGAGTCCTCTTAGTATAGGAACATCTGGCAGGAAGCCAGCTGAACAATAAACTTCTCAATTCAAATAAAAAAATGATACATTGATTTAACACCGGTTTTGCTTCGTCTCTCCTCATCCTCCTCCAGGATCTAAATTAAATAATACAATGCTTCTTTCAGAATCCTGATGAATAATAAATAGTAATCCTGATGGAGAAAATTTATTCGATGTTGTAAGAAATTGTATTTTAAAGGAATTTAAATAAAATATGTTAACTTGTGGCAAAAAAATAGAAATACCTGAAAAAATTATGAAAGCCAGTAAGCCTGAGACTTCATAGGGTGCTAAGTATTCATTTACCTTGTAATCTTTATGTCTTCATAACAAATGCAGTATTGGATGGATTATCCATAGCATCTTTCAGACAACTGAATTTGTTCACCATGAGTAGGATGTACGTCCAATAGAATGACTTAAAAAGATCTCTCTCCTACTCGAGAAAATTTTCAGCCCACATCCCTGCAGCTAAAAGAACAGATGACTAGACTCAGACTAATAAATTATCAGTTTACTGCTGGTGAAAATACATTTAGCACTTTTAGGAATCGTATTTCAAGTTAATTTCGTTACAGCAAATCAAAATCCATTCATGTAAACAACATACATTTTTTTTCCCACTGTCTATGTGCTTCAGTAAAGTCTACTCCTCCAGACTGATGTATGATGCCAAACATTTTTCTGCCTGGGTACAGTATGGCTTACACAGGCATCTCACTGAATGAACTTTTCTAATACTATTGCTGTGTTACAGTCTCCAGTCTCCCAGGCTTCTGTAGATCCACAGTGCACACTTCAGCAGCTTTGGGGGAGCAGTGTGCACACCACACCTTTTACCTCACAAATTCATTTATTATGAAGATGTAAAGATCCCAAGGAAAATGAATAATCAGCATGCTGGCTCAGATAGAACCATGGCCTTGTTGTGACCCCTGTACAGACCTAGGAAACTTCTGCTACCATGATATTATAAACATCTAACTACATCTCGTGTTGGCAGAACAAAGCATCTCCACAGCAATGAGAGAACCTTGTGAGAGCCCAAGTAAAGAATAACGGAGAAACCCCCAAATTTAGAAAGACTTCCCAGAGCCTAACACTAATGACAGAAAAGGATTTTTCATGTGTGAAGAGTAGCTTGCTTTACAGATGTTATTGAATGGAGATACAAGTCAAACCACTGATTTTTTTTCCTATTAATTCACCAGACTCATGACAAGGAGTGGAAAAAACAAAGCAAGAAATTAACAGTTACACACTGATTAGACCAGTGATGGCCGTGAAATACATGAGTGTTTATCATTTCTTTCCAGACTTAACTTTTCAAGTACCATGCACCTATTCAAACAAAAAGAATGGAGTCCTGAAAACCCCACAAGCAATCCACAGCTTTTTTTCCCAAACATTTGAGGAAGATGAAGCAAAAGTTCTGCTTTTCTTTTCATTTAAAACAAAACCCAGAGCAACTTTTGTTATTGCTTCGACCTGATACCTATGTCATAAGGGTCTCCTGCAGGAAAACACAAACCAATAAACCCCCCTCCCTCCTCACACCCCACTCACACCCACCAGGCAGCACCACCAACACAAGCAGCGCTACAGGACCAAAGCACTGAAGAAGCATAACAACATCTTGATGATTGAGTTTCTCTGTGTGTGTTTTTCTGCTTTCATTTGTGTTTCTAAGTGTTTTTCCAGTACTTAACTGCTCACAGATGGGATATTTGCGAAAAACATATGCAGCACCCCACCGAGACCCCATAAGAGTGCCATAATCCTCAGTTATGTCAGGAGCGCTGCATGCAATGGTTCACTGGTGAGCAGATGCCAGTTCTATGTAGGGAACGCTGCTCCATTTCCGCGGTACTCCTGTAGCAAAACTTCCAGGCGAGTAAGGCGGGTTTGCTTTTCAACAAAGCTGCCTTCACTCACTCACTCACATTCTTGCTTTCATACCCAAATACTCACCAGCACCAAAACTCACCAGTCTGAGCAGCCTGCCCAGTGGTGAGGCTGCAGGGTCAGAGTGTCACTGGATGGTCTGGGAGCCAAGGGGCTGGCAGGATGAGTCCTCTGCTGTGTGTGGCTTCCTCCAGCCTTCAGGAGCTGCAGTTATCAATCTTTCCATCCTGAGAACCACCAGGGTCTAATCACTGCCCCTAAACCCAGGGCTCAGGAAAAGCTGCATTTAGACGTGCCCCTTCCTATAGCCCCTTTCCTGCAATCTATTCCTCCTGGTGCTTTCATGCCCATACATTCCTAAGCAAATAATCTTTAACAATACTGCTGGAATTCTCTACACATGCAATAGGAGGGATCAGACCCCACTGATTTTTCCAGCTACATCTCAGTCTATGGGTAGTACAGGAGATTACAGGAGCATATTTTCAGAAAAACAAAATCCATTCTGGGTCAGCATGCAAAAAATAGCCTATCACAGAATTTTCTTCCTAATCCCTTTGTACTTTGCAGGCACCCTAAAGTATAAGGTCATATTTTCTGTCTTAATCCCATATAAGGAAACATTTTTGTGTACTTACAGTTTTTTAAGGCCTGGTAATCTTTTTACTCTCCAAATCAGATTTTTTTTTTTTTTTTCAGAAGTTTATAGCCAGATACTAATCCTTATAAAAATAAGTTAATCAGCCTTTTCTTGTATGAGATAGGACTTAACATCATAAGGTCCATTATTTTTTTCCAGAAAGATACCAGACAGGCATAAGAGCATAGAGACTTCCCCAATCTTGTGCACACAAACCTGACTCCCACTGCATTCACTGCTTGCAGCCTACTTACTGCACATTAAGGAAGTAGAGGCCCAAATGCAGGACAGTGCATTATACTGGAAGAAGCAGCAGCTTTATACTGGAAGCTTTATCACCATCTGCAAATTTACAATTCCTAGCTATGCATGTATTTTGGCTTACTTGATTCTTTTCCAAGCATTCCTTGATATAATTCAGAATCAGCCTTCCAGCTGAACTGGTTTCTTGTGCAGCTATAAGTGATGCATTTATTCATTAGCTTTGGTAAAGCCCTAGGCACAGTGACAGCATGAATAATATACAAAGTAAAGCCCAACATGCTCAAGGAACACCACAGTTTATTACAGAAAGCAAATAAAATGGGAATGGGGAAGTGGGGTGTCTCCCCCCTTTGTCTTTTTAAGAAACATGTACAATCTACAATCTTGATAGTCAGGATAAGCAAGTCACTTACTTTTCCCTAGACGTGTGCATATTAGAACATAAATGAGCTGAAATACATATGGCATGTTCTATTCAAACGCTCCCATAAAACTGCATAGACTTCTATTAACTTAAATTTAGAAAAATAAACTACTTACATTTTAGTTATAAAGTTTATTCATTCTCTGTGATCTCCAATAATTTTGCTCATAACTCATACAGAGGAAAGGAGGTCACACAAACCTTGTAAAAACTAATTGGAAGCAATAGTCTGAATTCATTAGTCCTATACAATTTTAATTTAATACTCCAATACAATATAAACAGCAACAAGTATTCTTATCAAGCTGAAACACTTCTAAAACTTTCAACCAAATATCTTTCATGCATAGTGGGGCTTCATCTCTACACTAAAAAGAGTCCTCACCTATAAGACCTTCTCTACCCTCTTCTTTGCCTCATACAGAAGGTTATCTCGTATTTTTCAGCAAAGTTCGGGTTGTATGGTCACTGCAGCAGTATGAATTCGGTGAGTTTAGGGGTAGCAGGGGCTTTGGGGTGGGAGGAGAGCATTCTAGTATGCTAACACTTAACTCTCATTTAAGGGGGAGGAAAAAGGCTGCCAGACTGTTTCATCTTCTCACTAATGCCGCAATAAAATTAAAGATACATTTAATATAAAGACTAATGTCTTAATAAAATTAAAATAGACATAACCCTTTACTAAAAGCTAAAGCCATATATAAAGGTTCTGTAAATCTATAAAGAAACACAGAGGGTTCTTTCTTTTTTTTTAATTAATAAAGAAAAAGAAAATTTTTTTTTATACAGATCATATAATATACCAAATAATATATAATATACAGGATTTCCTACTTGCCTTGGGACTTATGTTCATTGTAAAATTGCTCTTAAATAAATATTACACCATGATTTTTTGCTAGTTATATTGCGGTATTTCTTTAGTCAGTACTGTGTAAAATTCAATTTAAGAATTGTACAGAGGGTTAAGTACTTAGCAAGAAAATTAAGAGTCTTGATGACCTCCATACTACAGTCTTTCCCATGTTCCCACTGGACACTGAAATCACTGACAAATAAGCATTATATTTTTCTGAAGTTCACAATGGGAACAGAATAAAATCAATGCACACAATAAGTGATGGAGCTGGCTATTGAACCAGCTATTTCAAGTAATATTTTAGTATTTTTATGCTAGTTTATATATATATGAACACTATATGGTCATCTCAATATGCAGTTTTTTCCACCATAATGTATTATGTAGGGGTTTTTTTGATTTTTAAAAAACATTTGCAGAGCAAATAGCAACACCCATGATTAAACTGAATTGTCTGAGATCATTAGGCAGGATATACACAGTCACTCCTTCATTAGCTCTCTCTTTGAGTAAATAACAATGGAAGTTATTTACAGATGCTAAAAATCAACAGCAGACACTCTTTACTTACTAAAAAGTGGCACCATAAAAATAACTGTACAATTGCAAACAGAAAAAAGAGAGAAAGAAAGACAAAACATTTAAAAAAAATCTGGAAAGAATTCAGTAAAGAAAAAAAATTAAAAGACCCCAACACAACAACAAAACCCTCACATCCAACCAAACAGAAAAACCGCACACCATGCAACTAAAACATCCAGTAGGAACAAAATTAAACACGTAATTTTACCACAGATTAAAAAGCTGGTTTCTTACTTAGCCTCATAACATCTTGTCTGAGTTAATCCAGTGCTCAGACATTCAGTAATGACCTATCAGGCATTACTGTCCTATCCTAAAGATCCTTATGACAAATGGTATTTCTTCCAGGATCGTAGAATGGAAAAATCCTCCCCAAATCAAATGGATCTATTCAGTTTGCTGCCATGACAGCCATGCCCAGCCACAAGGGCTCTCCCTGCCAAGGCACACTTGAACAAAATTTACTCGCAGTCCTCCTCTTACATTCCTGTCTTCCACTCATCATGTAGGCTTTTTTAACCAAGGAATATCCTCCCCCCTGGTAAAACCTGATGCTTTCTTAATGTAAAAATCATTCAGGCTTCTCTGGGGACCTCCTGAGAGGGGAAGGTCCAGAGAGCTGTATGTCAAAACTTCTTGTCACTCAAAGCTACATGGTCAGAGCAGGCACTTTAATTCAGCTCCACGTGTTTTCCTCAATGCTTTCATCCCACAAGCACAAACAGCTAGGAAATGCTCCTGGATTCACTGTGGGTAGGCAGATCATGCCTACCTTGGAGGTGCCAAAATTGCAAGGGTACATACAGAAACCACTTCCACCATCAGCAACAGCCTGGGATCCCCCAGCAAGCAAAATTATTCCATCTCATACCTGAGCACTGCCTACAGTGGAACAGGACATGGAATTGGAAAGCTGGACACAGAAGCCAGAGAATGTCCAAAACCTGGCAGTAATCTTGTAGAACAGATGAGTAATTCATAGATAAGACTACCAGTCCTGAAGAGAGCCCACACCACAGGAACATAGTGCAAGAGGATGACAACTGGCACATTCTTCTCAGCCACAACACAGTATTTTTTCCATAGAATGGTTTACGTTGGAAGGAATGTTAAAGACCATCTAGTTCCAGCCTCCCCACCATGGGCAGAGATACCTTCCAATAGTCCAGGCTGCTCAGAGCTCCATCTAACCCAGCCTTGAAGGCTTCCAGGGATGGAATACCCACAGTTTCTTTCAGCAATCTGTTCCAGTGCCTCACCACCCTCCTTGTAAAGAAATTTCTTCCTAATATCTAACCTAAACCTATCCTCTTTCAATTCAAAGATATAATCCCTTGTCCTGTTATTACAGGACCTTAGAAAAAGTCCCCTTCCATCTTTCTTGTCGGCCCCTATTATTATGGAATGCTGTGATAGTATCTGCCTGAAGCCTTCTCCACACAGAACAAACCGAGTTCTCTCAGCCTGTCATCACAGGAGAGATACTGCATCCTTCTGATATGTTTGTGGTCCTCCTCTGGACTTGTTCCAGTGGGTCGATGTGCTTCTAATGCTGGGGGCCCCAGAGCTGGGTGCAGCACTGCAGGTGGGCTCTCAGCAGAGAAGAGGGGCAGAATCCCCTCTTCTACTCTGATGGCCACGCTGCTTTGGATTCAGCCCAGGATGTGTTTGGCCTTCTGGGCTGTGACTGCACATTGCTGGCTCATGTCAGGTTTTGTCCCTCAACATCCCCAGATCCTTCTCCACCCAGCCCATATTTGTTCTTGGGATTTCCCTGGCACAGGTGAGTTTTGTTTGCAATACTTAAAAACGCAAAGACTCTTGTTTACACCAATTATATACAACCTCCAACACGACCTAAAAAACCATATCACTAATATGAAGACACCTTTCCCACTCAAAGTGAAATACACCTCAACCAACAGGCTCAGCAGAGAGCTGGAACTTCACATCAGCCCTTGCAAAGCCTTAAAAATATTAGCAAGTTAGGATCCATACGATCCATACCCTTTCTGCTGAACATATGAAAAGGGCATATTTCACAGCTACAGCAGAAACCCAAGCTCCTCACATCAGCAAAAAAAGCCCAGCAAAACACAGAAATGCAGAGCTGGCCTTAGCTGGAGTCAGCAAGCAAAGATGCCTGGTTGCATTGATGGACCATGTAATAGGCTTGATGCTTTGATGAATATTCACCCTTACAGACCTTTTCTTCACCTTCTCAGACAGCTTCCAAAAATACCATAGGAAGTTATTTGCAGCGCAGTGCCTTTCCTTTGCCAAAGTTTTCTAAAACACTAAAGCCGAATATAATATTTTGAGTGGGGGAAAATCTAGATAATGGTGAAATGTCACATTGAAGAGAGAAGCACAGAATAGAACAATGCTTCAATAAGATTTTTTCACCACATTAAAATTCATCCAATATATAAAATGTAATAGCTCTGCAATTGAAACAAATGTTTCATTTAACATAAATTTTCTATTTTATCAAAATTTAAGCAACTCCACATCTCAAAAGTTTGCTCCTAGTATAAATTTTATTCCTTTTCAGCACTTGTGATACTTAAGCTTACTAAAATATAACAAGTTAATATCTGGTAAAGATCATTTCAATTTACAAAAGGTTGAAGGTTGCAAATGAGTGAATTTATTTAAAGGTATACTTGAAAATTTACATTGACATTTGAACGTGAGTTTACTCTGTGAAGACCAAAATAGATTGGCTCTTTTACCTAGACACCTGAGAAATCACCCACTTCTAAATAACAGCAAGCAGATGGAGTAATTTCTAATTTCCCAAAATTAGCTGCAGAAGAAGCTTATTAAAGCCCTGTAGTAAATGTGCAACTTCACATTCTTCCTCAAACTTCAAGATAAATATGACATTAAATGAAAGGACACATTTTAATATAACATTTAGGAAAAAAATTTGACTAATTTTAAATGACTTCTGAACCATGTCTGAACTGGATGCAAATGACAAATAGTTGGCGTTTATCTGCAAGTGTTTTTCCTGCATCATAGATATACTCATCTGAGCCTGGAAAAATACACTCCATCTCTTCAGAGAGTGGAAGCAGCTGCAGTGACAACTCGTTTTTGGCAACTTTAGTCCCTATCTACTTGTAGATAGCAGAAGCAGCCTCAATCACATATTAAAACTAATTAACAAACCCACTAAACTACACATAGCAAATACAGCTGCCAGCTTTATCAGCAAGAGCAAATATCTAACTCTTACACTGCATTTCCACAGCAATTTTGCAGGAATTTTATGGCAGAGGATAGCAGGCCTGTCCATCTCAGATCTTCACATGGATCTCTCACCCCATCTTTTTTTCAATTCATTGCAAAGGAAGGTAATCTGGACTGTGTGCATTAGACCCCAGTATTAAAATAAAACAATTAATTATTGCAGGAGAAGCATTACAATTCAGCAGGTGTCACAATACTGAAAATAAGATTCCATCTCTGTGTAGTGCTGCACAAAGGAGATTTATGCATTTTCTTCGAAACTTCATGCTAGGCAGAATTTTCTGTGTTCATTACAGAAGAGCACACTGTGATTGAGACCCCACAATAGGAGCAGAAGCATGAAGTGCTGTAACAGCAGCATTAGCAGTACAAAGCAAGCCACAGTGCAAAACAAATCTTTTCCATGTGACTTGCTTGCTTTGGAAGTGGAGGGACTTGAGAAGAACAGGGTTGAACAGATCCTAGTTCACAAGGAATAAAAACTTAAAATCTTGTCTAGTGGGTCTGAAACTCATTACACCTTGAAATACCCAAAACCGATGATTTTTGGTCAATCAGCACTGAATGTTTCAAAAGCATGTTAAAAGTGAGGCAACCACTGAGACATCCTTGAAAATCCTGCTCAGACTTTTTCTTTTGTATGCTTTCTCCCACTGAGAAGGGAAATACGGAGCAAGAAAAAGCCAAGAGGTCAGGACATGAATGCAAGAAGTCCTGAAACCTGAGAGTGTGATAATCTGGAAAAGGAAGACCTTTTCTAAACCACCAGCAGCAGTTCTGAGGATCCCATACAGAGAACAGCAGAGAAGCCAATGCTGCTACAAAGGGACAGCAAAGGCAGCCCCCATTCTCAGGAGTGGACTTGAGAAGAACCACAACAAGTTTTCTTTTACCATGGACTAGCAACAGCATGTATACCCTCACTGCTTAAAAAAGGTAACATCCTCAGGAATGTTTAAATTAAACTAATGTGGCTCAGATGCAAGAGGAGCTTTTTCTTGATTCAAGCACTACTCTATCTGGGATTACCACTAGCACCACCACCCTAAACCCTATTATCCTGGTAGGAATCAGATAAAACACACAGATCAGACTACACAGCACAAAAAGGTTCTTAAATTTATATATTACTTTGTTAATTATCAAGAGGTAAAACCTCCCAAAGCAAGTCAAACAGGTTGGAAGCTTTCCTGTTTCAAATTATTCCATAATAATAGTAATAGTAATAATAACAGTAAGAATAAGAAGTCCTACTACATGATATAATAGTAAACCTAAACTTGGTAATGCAAAGTGCTGTAATGCTGTCCCAAGCCAGCAGACGAAAAGCTGAATTAATCTCCACTGTTACACATGGGCTTGTTAAACCGTAGCAGAGTGAAAACAAAAAGACCATGTTATTATCGCTCAGCGCTGCCACTGAGAGCCCAGTGGGGAGCCACGACACCTCGCATGAACCACGCTTATTTCACAGCACTGCTGTTGGCAAGACCCTGTGAAGAGCATCTGAAACAAGTGGTGCAGTTATTCATGAGCTAAATGGATTCCAGAAACACCACAAAGAGGATAAAGGGATAGTGAAAGAAATTTGCACCTCTCTTTTCGTCTGGCAGAAGCAGTAGGTGGAAGAGACAGATCTGTTTCTCTCTATCCTGATGTCTGCATTGGCACGGAGGTTTTGGCCAAACCAGGAAACAGCTTCGGCTCTCACATCCACTCTAAAACTGGGCTTGAAAACACTCTCAGTGCCAGAAGAGAGAGAAGGAAGCTGAGGACTTTTCCTAGAGCTCCACAGATCAATGCATGTATCCTCTAAATGATGAAAAACAAACAGCATAAACTGGAGCAAAGTCATTATACAGGATCTATCCTTACAGCAGGGATAGAGCGGAGAGACTTTCTGTAACAGTGACCTAGACAGATATTAAAGTAGCAGGTGTCGCATACATCTGGGAGACAGACAAAGCACTATTAATCTCAAAGAAAAATAATGCAGCGTGATAACATGACATCTGGTCATGCACAATAAACACACTGTAAAACATTTATTCCTCCCTATTTGCTATGTAAGCAATGACGCTTTTAATTATCCACATCAAATCCAGGTTCAGAAGATGGCAATGAAAACATTTGAAACATCTGGAAAATGCTTACACATGTATTTTATACTTAGTAAAAAAGGGTGTTAGTGCTTGTGGACCTGATTCTGTCCATGTTTATCAAGGTTCCCTCTTGAAGTCAGTGGTTATCTGTGCACAGGAGAGAGCACATTTTTTAAAGTAGGATTCTAAAAGTGAAAATAAAGTTCTACCAATGTCATTTCAAATCACGTTTGAATCTGGCTTTGTTCTTTTGTTCTTCGCTTGAGCATTTCTGTACCCTTTTAGTGAGTTATTTGCCTGTTTTTAGCCCATTCAAAAAAGAGATGGTCTTAAAATGTCTTAAAAAAAAAAAAAATCACAAGATTCAATGACACTTTCCAACTGCACAGAGCAAGTGCCAATGCAGAATTAAGCATGTTTGGTCACCAAGAACATAAACATTAACTGTTCTGAGGACAGAAGCAGTTGTTCTTAAAGCAAAAAAAAAAAAGTCAACATCACCAAAACCAAACATGCCCACACAAAGCCCACCCTAACACTCCCATCCTAGTCAAGGTAAAATGTCTTTCTGAACTAGTCTGAACCCCACTATTAGCTAAATATATTACATTTATGATTGTTTATTTAGAACTATCAATTGGGTTCCTTAAACAGCCTTGAAAAGAATTCAAATTCTTTTTATAGTGTATAATGTTCTCTTTCCTGAATTTTCTACTGTATCTCCAAATGCTGACAAAATCCTGCTTAATGTGTTCTATAAGTCAATATATTTCACCAGTTTCAGGAACAAAAAAAAAGTCACACTCTCACATTGTTACACACACCATTTCATCTGAAGTAAAGATGGTGCTATCACATTAACTGCTAATCACAAAGTCCACTCCCTCTTCTGTTAAAAATGGAGTGAAATTTAATGGATTTACCATAAGGAAGGGTGCAGAAAGCAAACTGTCAGTAAACTGGACTGAATCTTGTCCTGATTACTTCAGCTTGGAGATGTTTCAAGACCCATTACATAATGCTCTTTTATTTCACCTGACATGGCAATTGCTCTTTCAAGCATGATTTATATAAATCGAGAAAGCATCTTGAGTTCTCCTTTCTGAAAGCCTTATCTTCAACACAGCAGTTCCACCCCCTGCTTCAGAGTGACAGTTCTAGGCCCAGATCATGGTGCAAAACTGGTCCCTGCAGCTGTCCAAAGACTCAATTCATTCAGAACACACAGCCCAACAGCAGCATAAAACCCTTGTCTCTCTTGACAAAGCCCAAAGGAGAGGCTCAAGGAAAGCTACACACCGTTTGAGTGATTTCACAATTTATCCACTGCTTAGGAGAGAACCTTTGATGCTTTAGCCAAAGCCCTCAGAGAACAGTTTAAGAGGCAACAGAGAGGATAAAAGCTTGACTTTCAGACAAGCAGGTGGCTTCTCAAGGTCCACCAGTAAACAGTGGTATTTATCTAAGATTTCGAAACTTCACCTCTGCCTCGAGGCACTGGGAGACCATTATCATAATTTCCTCCAAACTCTCTGAAAAAAATACTGATTCCAGAAAAAAAAAATCCATTTTCTCTGGATTTTAAGAGGCCAACAGTTTGATGATACAAATAAAGTGATTACAGGGCAGTGTTAGCATCCTCTGAAAAAAAGGATCCTATGAACAAAGACCACTTGAGTAACAAGCTTGAGTAACCTAATACAACTGATGGCAATGCCTCATCTCTCCAGGCAAAAAAGAAGCAGTGAAACATGGAAGAAATAGTCCAAAGTGAAAACAGACTCAGAATTTCATTCTTGTGATAAATAGCCCAATGTATTTTTTAAAACCCCAAGAGCAGTAGTGCCTTTAAGCCAGGCTTCTAATTAGCCACACATAATTGAAATATGCAGCTGCTAAAACTCTGAGGATAAAAATAAGCACGAGAATAATTTTCTACTTGCACATGCATTTCTCTGTCAATTAGTTATGAGATGCTCTATTTCTGAATGCCTAAGTTCACTAAAGATCTGTTAGTACTAAAATGAGGGAAAACAGAAAGAAGTCTCATTGTCATCTAACCCATTTCAATTTATAAGTGGAAATGATTGTTAAAAAAGTGACCCTTTTCATCATTAAACTCTTACAAGAATGTGTTCTGATCTTTGTATCATCATATAACAAATAATTTCTAAACCATTTGAAGCTGCCTAGGTTACACTGGTCATCACTCTTCAGAGAAAACATCATCACAAATTGCCATTATATTTTGAGAGAAACCAGGATTTAAAAAACTTATGCATACTGTCTTAGAATGAGCTGGACACATGGAGCTCACGGAGCTCACGTGTTTCCTTTATTTAGGAAGCAGTAAAATGCAACATGTTACAAAAAATAAATTGTTTGGCAAACTCCCCATTTTTAATAATGACTACTATAATTTCCCAATAAACATTCCTAACACAGTTTTACTAAATGCCCAGAAAAGTAACAAGTCTCACACTTAGCAGGTAACAAAATAACCTGTGCTCGATATAAATACTGGGAAATGGACAAGAAGGTAGATACAAAACATTACCAATTAATCAGCCCTACCAAGAGTAGAAGGCCAGGATATACACCAGGATGCATGCCAGGATATATGGCTTTAACAGCAGACTGATATGACAGAAATGCGTGAGAAAGAGCATCACTTTCTGTTGCTAATAAATCTAGCTCTATGAGTAAAAATTGATACAAATTACCCTTAATTATATATCATTAAGAACAAAAAGAAGTGGCATACTACATAATACATCAAGGTTCGGAAAAGTGGAATCTTAAAACTGAACTTGTAGGTGTCTAGATTGTTAAAACAAAAAGCTACTCAGTAGTCATCTGGATTTTATAAATGTTATCTGTAGTTTTTACTGCAATCTTAGGAAGAAATCTTTATTTCTTACGTAAGAAATTTTGAGAAGAATGAGCTAAAAATATCAATCCCCTTTTCCCCCTCACTCTTTAAAACATAAACAAATGCTCTCTTGCTCTTCATAACACGGTTAAGGAATTTAAAATTAATAAAGTTCAATTAGCACACCTGTGAAGCCTAAATTAAATTTCAGAAGTGCCAGTCAGGTAAGAAGTCAGCTGCAGAAGAAACATGCTTACTCTCAAATTACAAACCTAAGCACCACCACACTTCAAGGGCACTGGAAACCAGTGTTCTACACACACGGAAGAGTGTAAGCCTCACAACTCTATTTTTTTATAATATTGTTAAGAAACTAAGTGGCACATACCTTTTCAAGTATTTGGATATTCAGATATTGCCAAGTACCAAAATACTCAGTAAGCCTGTCTTGATTGTAGAGTCATGTTTAGGAACAAGTTCTGGAGTTATTACAGAGAAGGTTGCCAAAAGGCTGCAGGACCAGGGCAGTGACTGACCCTCTGTACTCAGCCCTTGTGAGGGCACAACTCAAATCCTGTGCTCAGTTTTGGGTCCCTCTCTGCAAGAAAGACATTAAAATGCTGGAGTGTACCCAGAGAAGGGCAGTCAGGCTGGTGAAGGGTCCGGAGCACAAGTCTGATGAAGAGCAACTGAGAGAACTGGGGTGTTTAGCCTGAAGAAAAAGACTCAAGGGAGACCTTATCACTCTCCACAACCACCTGAAAGGAGTCTCTAGCCAGGTGGAGGTCAGCCTCTTGTCCCAAGTAACAAACAACAGAACAAGAGGAAATGCCCTCAAGATGCACCAGGGGATGTTTAGATTGGATATTAGGAAAAAGGTCTTCACAGAAAGACTTGCCAAGCATCAGAACAGGCTGTGCAGGGAAGTGGTGGAGTCACCATCCCTGGAGAGGTTTAGAAGATGTCTAGATGTGCTGCTGTCCAGTGGGGACATGGGTTAGTTAGTGGTGGGCTTGGCAGTGCTGGACTGATGGTTGATGATCTTAAAGGTCTTTTCCAACCTGAATGACTCTATGATTCTTTAACAGAAATGCACTATACAGAGCAATCCTTATGCAAAATCCAGAGGTACTTGCATTTCTTTCTGAACAGAATGTCATCATTTTAAGGCTACCTCACCAGAGCAGTTTGTTTTAGAAAATTATCATAAACATTTATTACAGAAAGAACGCCTCAGAATTTGACTCCGTTTTCCTGTGTTCCTCAGTCATATTTGGTGACATCATAAACCAATGAAGAAGTTCAGTGAAGAAGTTCTGCAGCTTATCAAACAGCAGCAGAGACAAAACCAACTCCATCTTCTGAAAATTTTGTTACCAGTTAACACTTTTTTAGTTTACTTTCTAAAAAACCCACATTCATTATGAAGAAAGCGATTAGTCAAGATTTGGAACGGACTTTTATGACCCTTGCTATTCTAAGACAAATTCTAACCAAACAGATGGACAAACTAATGACCAAGACAGAGAATTATCAAGAGCCTATATCCACTATCATTTACTGTATATTGACAAGGATCCTATTGAAGTCAAAATCTCCCTTGTGCTTTTGAGAAGTAGATAGAAGTAAAAACCTAAAAACACTAAGAAAAGATAATCAAATGCTATGATTTGCCTTCTGGTGCTAGTTTTGTGGAGTATTTCAGCACAAAGATGGAAACCCGATTGTTCATGAATTTCAGATGGTGAAGGAAGCAGGCCTTTACAACTGCACATGAGATTCTGTTCATGATTTTAAATTTCATAAAGTTCTTACATTCCACCATCACGAAATGAAAACAAATTAAACCAGGGTTTACTCTACCTATAAATATATGGTTCTCTTGGAATTGTCCCAGAACCAACGGTAAGAGAAGCAGTAAATATCAAAATTTTAACCAGTAGTATTACCTTTGGTGATTTAAGTAGAAATAAATGAGCCTCAAATGTTCTTTCAAAAGGAAGGACCGAGTATGCATCCAGCACACTGAACTAGTGAGCAACTGAAACAATTTAAAGAATTGTCTGAAGCTTAGTAATGAATTCAGTAGTAAGGCCAGAATATACTATCATTTGTTATCCACAACAGAATAGTTTACCAATCAGACTATTTATGTATTTTAAATATATATGCAATATTCAAGAAATATATCCAGACAATTGTAATTTGATGGTTTTATTTCCATGATGAATAACAACAAGTATTAAAAGTCTAAATTCATTTCTAAAATCAATTGTTCATATTAGCCACCAACTCCAAATCTCATTGTTTTATTTGCTACAAAATCAAAAAGCCATCCAACAGAAACCACTTTCCTGGGAGGTACTAACAGTCTGCAATAATTTGATTCATCTGGCAAAGGAAAACAGCTTGAGCTTCTTTATCATCTTCTGCAGGTGTGCTTTCTAGATCATGATTCACTCCAGAAAGACCCTGCCAATACACCTGCAGTGTCTCAGCTGACTGCACTGAAGGGCAAGAATCCTTAAACTTTTGCTGTTGTGTGGTTTTTTTGGGGTTTTTTTGAGATTGTTCAACTAATTTTTAATCCAATAAACAGCACGTGATTTTGTCTGGGACAGACTCATCACTCCTTTTTTCTTAATCCCCAAGTTTTGCTCTTCCCTAGAAATGACATCAGATTTTCTCTGCACTTGCATGATTAGCTTCATAAAAAACCTTTTTGGTAAAACCAATTGATTTTGTTCATTGTGCCCATTAGCCTTGCCAGTCTAACAAGGCATTCATTCAGTATTTTACTGGAACAAGCTTTATCTTTAGCTAGTCTTTTCATCATGTTTTCTCAGCACCCTATTCAAAATGAGCATATCCAGTTAAGAATATATGCTACCCTTTTTTTAGGATAAGTTTTTTTAAGGCTCCTAAGTCTGCAATGTTCTTAAGGTCCTCTTGAGCAGGTCATTTAATTGATTTATGTGCAGCACAATTTCAGTAGACTAAATACTGATCTTGATCAAGAACTGTAAATGTTGTTAATGCATGCATACTATTAAATTCCTTTGGAGATTATAAAATTTGGGACAAATCCCACTGGTTTCACTCATATAAAGAGTTCCACTGATGTCAATAGAATTCTGAGAGTAATTATGAACAAGACTTGATTGTGTTGACCAAAATACAAAGATCTTCCATACCTTGAAGGATGGGGGCAATGGTCCTAGGTCATATACAAATCCCCTGAACAATCACACCTTACAGTAGAAGCTTCCAAATCCCTAGAAAACTCTTGGGAACATTCTTCCCCAACTTTTAATTTGTGCCAGTGGTTGAAACTTTGATACAGCACTTTATGTTTAAAGGTGCATCATTACTGTCTATAACCTCTACAACTGCTGAGGTTGTGTGCAGGGCTGCCATCAAGAAGAATTCCTAGCAATATTTCAACCTAAAATACGTGAGCACATCCAGGTATTTTTGGCACACCTACGCAGAGAGAGACAAGAAACAAAGCATATGTCATGTCTCTTACAAGGTGCAGCAGCAGCAATTACAAGCCAGTTGCTTCTGATAGTGTCCTCATTGCCCCTAGCTACAGATGATTGGCATTGATGCAGCTTGATACATTGTTCAGTTGGCAAAACTTTGTCATGTACATGTTTGACTGCTAGAAAACAGTGTTTATTAGAAAAAACCTGATCTAGTTATTCTTAAATTGTAGCTACATGACAGGAAGTCAATTAGAAATAACTTCTGAGAGAATCTGTTCCTGGAGTTTCTACCCTGCACCAATCTCCACTACTGAACTCCCCCTCCCCTTCCTCCCTGTTCTGTTTTGGGGTTTTGGAGTGAGGTTAGGTTGGTTTTGGTTTTGTTTCACTTCCCTTTAAATTGCAGTGTCTTCTTAATGCTAGCTGGACCTTTTTAAAACCTGGCAATGGTGAAGGGCAAGATTAAGAGTCACAAAGGAATGGGAAAATCTACAATTTGTAGACATCTAGAGTCTGCTGGTACAAGAAGCCTTGGTCAAATAAACACTACTTATCCTAGTGTATGCTCTGTGTGACATTAGAAACATGATGTATTATTCCCATTTGGAGAAATTATAAACAAAATTAACCAAGTTTTTCTAAAAAAAGAATTCCAATGCCAGTCCTGTCAATCATACAGTGCCTAGTACAAAAAAAAAAAGCCTACAAAAAGATTATTATCACAGAATAGAAAGACTTTGGAATCAAATTTAAAGGAGCAGGGATTTTAAAGGTACCTGAATTACTGGGAGGAGGAAAAGCTTTAAAGGCCCAATCTGTGACCTGCACTTCTCCACTTCTGACATTAGTAGTGCAGGACACAACAGCTTCTTTAACCAAAACCAGTTTTTGGCACCCTCTAGAGGTTTTGCTCCCACAAAGAAACAATTCAGAAGATAGATACTTATAAAATTTAGAAGAGCTTACAACCCAGAACTCAAGCCTTGAACCAGTGAAGCTTTTTACGAAAAGGTTTATGCAAGAATGCAAAGTTAATACATCATAAAAGCAATTCTGGTTTCATTCTTTGTGATCAGATTGCTCATCTCAGTTCACCAGCCCAGGATTTTTGGATTTGTAAGAACAACTAGAAAAACAGACAACAATTAATTCTCCCCTTTTAAAACATAGGGAATCACCACATAACTGTGTCTTTGTAAAAATAATGTTTCACTTAGTTTACGAGAAAATTAACCAACCTGGAAGACAGCTAGCAAAATAATAGCTCACCCATCTATGCAACACTGTAAAATAATATTCCAAACATCTACTGTCACATGAATGTATTTTTATAAAGTGGAAGTTACATTTTGTTCATGTTCTCTGAATAAAACCAGAATTAATAGTCCATTTTGCCATCATTTTTCCAGACACCTTCCCACAAAATCCTGTCCATACGAAATAAGAAGGGAAAAGAGCTTTCTATTGCAAAACTGCGTTATGACTTTTTGACAAAGTTAGTGCTAGGATGCCATCTTCCATGCTATATAACTAGTATAACTAGTTCTATACTGTATAGTCGTTCAGATCTCAGTAGATCATGCTCTTCAGGTCCAACACAAATATGATCAGGAATAAAGCATTAATTTTCTGCTATCATCACTTTACATCTAAAAATAGAGGGTATTTCTAGCAGATTTACACAACTTCCTAAAACAAAGCAGAAAGAATTAGCTCATTTTAGATGCTTCATTATGAAAAAAAAAATCCCAACAAAACACTCTGCAATCTGAATATTGAAGAAGCATTTCTCGTCATCAATTATATCACAGAAATTCTGACTGTGAAGTGTTTATTTTTAGAATCCTTTGAAACCGCAAGCCATTAATCCAGAGCTTTCCAACCACTGCTCTTTTGCTGCAAACATCTCGCCTTGATTTTCTTAAGAAAGCAAATTTAAAAAAAACCCAGAACACACAGATTAGGGTGTCCAGGGTATCCCAGGAGTAAAAAGAAAAAGAAGGAATGCTACATCCTGGGCCCAGTTCTTTTCAACACGCTCATTAAGCATCTGGATGCAGGACTCAAAGGAATACTAAATAAGCTTGCTGATGACACTAGAGGGCAAGGAGCTCTTGACTCCCTTGATGGCAGAGAGGCCCTGCAGAGAGATCTCAACAATCACCAACTGTATGGAGTTCAACAAGGAAACGTGCTGGGTCCTGCCCCTGGGATGGGACAGCCCTGGATGTATGGACAGACTGACTGGAAACAAAGATCCTGGAAAGCAGTGCTATGGGAAGGTCCCTGGAGGTCCTGGTCAGTGGCAAGTTGAACATGAGCCAGCAGTGCCCTGGCAGCCAGGAGGGCCAACCCTGTCCTGGAGTGCCTCAGGGATATCATGGCCAGCCAGGCAAGGGAGGGGATTGCCCTGCTCTGCTCTGCACTGGGGCAGTCTCCCCTTGAGTGCTGGCGGCAGTTTTTTGGTGCCACAATATAAGAAAGGCATAAAGTTGTTATAGAGTATCCAAAAGACAGCCACAAGGATGGTGGAGGGTTTGGAGGGGAAGCCATGTGAGAAGCAGCAGAAGTCACTTGGTCTGTTCAGCCTGGAGAAGAAGAGACTTGAGGGGAGATCTCATTGCAGTCCCAACTTCCTCATGAGTGGAAGAAGAGGAGCAAGTACCAACCTCTTCACTCTTGTGACCAGCAATAGGACTTGAGGAAACAGCACAAAACTGAGTCAGCAGAGATTTAGGTTGGCTACCAGGAGAAACTTTTTCACCCAGATGTTGGTTGGGCACTGGAAAAGGCTCCCCAGGAAAGTGGTCACAGCACCAAGACAGTGTGAGCTCAAGAAGCATGAGAGAAATGCTCTCAGGAACACGGTGCCTTGCACAGGGCCAGGAGTTGACCTCGATGATCCTGACAGGTTCCTTCCAACATAGCATATGCATTTTCTATGATTCTATGCATATACTTCTCCAGTCCCAGTATCAGACTAATTTGAGACATACTCATCACTTTATTTGAATTAGATTGCCGTATCAGTGATTGGTGAAATGAAATGAAGACCAATTGTTAACAAAACTCATACAGCATCTGCTTTGGAGAAAACTGTAATAAGACTCTTGAAACATCCTGATGATGGCTCCTAAGGGACACAAGTCTAGCTACTGTGAATTCTGAATTTCAGGAGACAAGCTCTTGAATGCAGAAAAGGCAGTCTCAGACAAGGCTGAATGGCTCTGCACAGGCACACTTACTGCAGTCTTTTGGACTCTGTTGGAAATCCTGCAAAGCTCCTTTACGTCCTGAAATGTCTGTCTTCAGGCAGCATTAGAGGATTTCCTTTCCATCTGCCTGTCAAGAAACAAGCCATGGTAATTAATGCAAGTGACATCCTTGGGATGACCACCACATTCAATGAACAATCTGAAGACCACATACAGATTTCCATTTGCAGAGAAATGAGTTGTCTATTGTGTTAAAAGCAAGCATCAATGGAAACACATCAGGCCCACACCCAAAATTCTTCCATGGTTAAACAGCTTCCATTCCTGGTTTAAAGCCTTGTTCTTTGTTCAATATTAAGTAACAGTTAAACTGATACTACAGTCCATTAATATCAGAATTTCCTTGAGACAATGGCGATGTCAACACTTAAGTCAAAGAATGTGAATTATGAAATACAGCAGAACTGTGCACAGTTGTCCAGACATGGCTTCATCATTCTAGTACATTGAATGAAAAAATCACTTCCCTCTGAAGCCTGGGAAGTTGTTGGATCTTTTCTGCCCTGAGAGCACACTGCTGCCATCCACCAGGAACTTTCAGATCCTCCTCTGCAAAGCAGCTTTCCAGCCAGCCCCAGCATATAATTGGCACAAGAGGTTATTCCAACCCAGGTGCAAAACTTGGCATTTTGTCTTCCTTGAACTTCACAAGGTTTTCTTCTTCTCTTTTCTCCAACCTGGTAACATGTTTCTGAACAGCAGTGCAATCCTCTGGTGTATCAGCCAGATTCATCATCTCATCAATCTGGTGTATCCTCTGAGTTTTCTATCAGCTGCAAACTTGCTGAGTGTGGCTCAGTGTCCCATCACTGAGATAAGGAACAAACACAAATGTTCAACAACGCAGGACACAACAGAAACCCTTGGTGTATACTATCAGTTCCTAGCCTCCAGCTGGGTGCCATTGCTGCTGACAACAATCCTTGGGCCCAGCAGATCTGACAGTTTTCAGCCCATGTCATTGTTCATTTATATCTTCCATACTTTTAAAGATTCAGTATGAATAGATTATGGAATGCTGTCAAAAATCTCCCATAAAGTCAAAATAAACTACACTTGTTGCTCTTCCTTCATCCCCCATGGCCATCATATCTCACCGTAGAAGGCCATTAGGCTGGCAAAGTTTGTCTTCTCCTTCATAAATCAATTGTGACTACTCCCAATCACCTTCTTGTCCTTCGTATGTTTGGAAAGTGTTTCTGGGAGGATTTTCTCCATCACCTTCCCAAGGACAGAGGTGAGGATGACTTGACTGTAGTTCTCCAGATTATCCTTCTCGACAGCAGGGATGATGTCTGCTCTCCTCCAGTCCTCTGGAAACTCCCATGATAGCCATGACCTTTCAAAGATAATTATTAGAGATTTTAAATCTCACATAATTAGTAGGTAAGTAGAATTTTTAAAGTAGATGATGGGCAGATGCCATGATAAAGAGGATTGGTAAAAACTCCTTCACTCTTCAGTCAGCAAATATGGCAGAAATGCATGAGAAACAGAGAGACATCACTTTCTGTTGCTGGAAGAAACTACTGTCTAGAAGATAATTCTGAAGCCCAAATCAGCCATTTATTAGCACTTGATCAGATATGCTCTTGCATCAGTAACAGAAGTCCACATCAGAATAAAAGGAAAGGCCCTATTTGAAACATCCTGAGACAGCTTGATAGTCACAGACCACTAATGAGATGCCAAAGAATTTCATGTTACCACGGTCATGATGAGTGAGCCCAGGTTTTCTGTCACTAACAGCAGCGTGTGCCCTAAGTCAGGAAAAGCAGAATCAAAAACAAGCTAGCTAGTGGCTGAAAACACAGGAAATAAAGCCTAGAGCAAAGCTAATGAGAGGAGACTAAGTGATGTCAGGGAAAGATGCTGAACTGTGGCACAGTCTATTGGAAGTAGAAAAAAAAAAGATTTGCAGTCTAACCATTCTCTGAATACGTAAAAAATTCCTATACCATGGATAAAGGAGGCAATGTACTATAGTCACACACATGGGTAAACAAACTTATGTCCCAGAAACCATGGGTTTTACACTGAATTTTCTCTTCAGATTATATCTGTAGGAAACACTGTTGTTATTGGTGCTGCAGTTACCCTTCTGAGGTGTAAGTGGTTTGTTAACTCCACAAGCCTTGCTGATTGTAATCTGACAACCTAGAGGAACAATGGATAAGAAAAACAAAGACATGCTTTGAGCAGCTCCTAGAATAGAAATGTATAAAACCATAAGGTGTAATTGCCTTATGTACATGCTTTTAGGATAGTGATATTTAGAATAATTAGAAGGCAGATGCTCTAAAATTCACTGTGAATTTCAATAGACCACACTATCAAGGCTGACTACAAATATACAAATGGATCAGAGTTGAGTAAATTAGATTTCTCCTGTAAATTAAATTAATTTTGCTCAGCAAACCTTCTTTAATTATTACTTTGACTGAGAAAGCAGCAGCTACAAAGCTACAACTAAAGTTTCATGGAATTTGTTAGGTTTAACACATTTTCTTTTTCAAATTAATATTGCATTAATTATGGTTTTGAGAATGTATTCTATTACTACCCATAAATTATTCCAGAACAATAAACACAATCTATAGTATGTCCAAAAATATTATATGGTCTTGCCATCCAAGTAATTACCTATATTTGTTGAGATATTTTACTTTATTTAAAACTCATGAAGTGATAAAGGCAACTTTTACCTAATAAACCAACTACAAAGAAAAATCTATGGTTACCTTCGGATGCACTGAGCCAAAGCCTAGAGTGCTCCACCACCTTGGCCCTTCTCTTTCCTTTTTGTTTCTTTTGTATTTTGTTTATTTCTCCTTACAAAATGAACACCAAGAAATACAATATCAGAAAAGACCACTTGTGAGAAACCTTCTAAAAAGCAGAGATCTTTTCAGACAAGTATTAGAATAATATTAATGTTTTGTGAAAGTGAAAAAAAAACAACCTGAAAGATTGTTCAAATATTCTAGGGCTTACCTGTGCTAGTTATTTTGCTGAAACAATCTCTAATTACTCCAACATCAACTTTATCGTTATTAAAAGAAGAAAACTTACAGATGTGGGGAATTCAAGCATACGTCCCTCATCTTCCTGCTCTGAAATTCTTTTTGCTTTAAACAACAAAGGACTGAAAAGACTACAATTGGTACCTTCTTGAGCAGAAGTTGTCTGTCCACTTCTCTCTTAGTACATAATGAAACAATAGCAACCTTTGCCTATAAATGAGTGTAATGCCATTCCCTACACACTCTGTTAATACAATAGAAGTAACAGTGTAGTAAGGGATCAGCAGCAGGGTATTTGCTGATGCTTTCTAGGGCTTCATTATTCTTGCCAAAGCAAGTTGTAGTTTTGTTCTTTAAAATTCTCACAGAGAAGGGATCTAGAACAACTTACTTCTTCTACCCCCCACCCCTGCCTTGTTTACACCCCTCCAAGTTACTCTCTTTTTACTTATTTTCATTTTCTTAAGGATGTAAAAAAAGCTCACTGATGACATTTTTTGTTTTGGAAAAAAAAGCCTCTTACATCACATAAAACATGTTTTTAATTGTTTTGGAAAAAAACAGCTGAACTCAAACCAAAGTTAACTTTTATGCCACCCATTCACCGAGAGAAGTGTAGCAAGAGCTTTTTGCCTAAGCAACATAGAAAGGTCTATGTGCTCTAAGAGACAGAGTACATAAGCAACCAGGATCCTATTGTCATGGTCGTTCCTGACCTATTTTCAGCCTCTCTTGACTTGTTTTCCCTTCAGCAGTCTTGTTAGATAGGTTTTTGAACTTTTCAGCACAAGGACCATCTGTGAGTGTGTTTTGGACAGCACAGGTTCAACAGGGCTGTGATCTAAGTATGGTTGTCAAAACACTGATGTAATACAAAATAAAGAGCCACCACTATGTTTGATTGCTTAGATGAGTCCAGTCTGTTCCTCCATCTGCATTCTTGCATATGGTCTCTCATAGACGTTGCAGTGAATGAAGCTGCAGCACACAATTTTCTAAACTTGCCCTGGGAGGGAGTTGATTACACACCACCCTGCAGAGGCAGAGAGTGCTGGAGCACAGTCCAGCCTGTGGTTCTGTTTGTTATTGTAAAGACTCACAGATAGACTCAGGAGTGTTGAGTGCACTCTGTATTTCAATGTGAGAAACACTGGGATATTTACAGCTAGCTTCAAGGTCCTGCTCTAATTCAGTGCTAAGGTCCAGTTCCATAACAAAATTCACCTACTGAAATTCAGTGTGACTAAGAAGCAAATACACCTGCACTCAAACACTGAGAAATTTGGTTTCCTGTAGGCAGAATGATAAGAAAGTTTGAAACAACAGCTGCAAACAGGAGTGCTGGAGGAGCCTCCTGAGGCTTCCACTGTGAGCTAGCCTGCATCTAGAATTCACAGCTTCAGGCCCTTCACAATATCTTTTTGCACCATAAAATTATTTCAGGGATAAAATAGTATCATAAGCTGTAGAGCTTATCAAAATAGAAAAAAAAATTAAAAAGGCAAGAACAGAATTCACAAGGCCACAGCAATTTCCAGGATATTCTATTTAACCCATTAATGACTGTTTCAAGACAACCAAATAAAAAGTCTATTCAAAAGATGGAAGCCTGCCTGGCAGAAATAAGTAATAAAGAGATAGAAAGTATTGCTTTATATGCCTTTTACACTTTGGGTAATTTTGAATGTCATCTTTAGGTACTATTAAAAGCTCTGCATATATCTTCAAACTTCAGAAGTTTTGGATGTATAAATGCTCAGACTTTAAATTGCAAGTCCCTTTTATTCTTCTCTTCTACACATGTATGAAAAATGTGAAGATTAAAACATCAGAAATATTGAACAATGTTCTATAAATTCATTCAGCAAGGTAAGTCACCTTTTGAAGGAGCTTCAGAAGGATTCATCTGCAAAAAAGAAAAAGCTTTGTGCTGGCCTCCCTTTTTTCAACTGTTCCTGTCTGTGCCTCTGAAATACACTTTGTATCTAAAAACTGTTATTGTGAAATCAATCACAAGTCTCTAACCCTTTCCTTTCACAGACTGTGGACAGAAGTGAAAGCTTTGGATACTGATAACACAATCAGACATAACCATTCTTCTCCATGCTTCTTAAATGCACATATATTTATTTGTGGGATATTGCTATTCAAATAAAAGTTTTAAAATAAAAATGAGAGAGAATTTGGACTCCATAAATTTCCCATCATGTTGTTAGAAAGTGTGGTAGCCACTGGAAACAGATTAGAGGAAGTTTTTTAAGCAAAAAATGTTTGTTTTCTTACAGTGAAACAAGAACACTACAGTAGCTCATAATAGTTATTGTATAACCAACTTAAGCAGAAGGCACAAGAGAGACAGACATCCATCAGGGTCTGTATCAAGGTGCAGGAACATACTTAAAGGTAGAAAAGTCCATGTAGAAGTGGTACAAGTTTTCTGTGGATGTCCCCATTCAGACAAAAATCAGCCTCAGCAGTAAGTGGTAGTGACAGCACCTCAGCTCGCCTGTAAAATTCATCGAGAACTTTCCATGTTGGAATGATGGGAATTGAGACGTGTTTTGGGTCAGCAAATGGAAGCAATATCACTGCAATAAATCTTCTACTATTTCCATGGAGTTTGAGGATGGCTAAAATAATTTATTTCTGCATCCTATTCCCTTAAATGTGCCACTTACTGTAGATGATGGGAAAGAGTTAGAGACTCATAATTCACAACACTAGGTTTTAGACACAACATTTATTTCTGAAGCACAGCTGTACATCTGCATTTCAAGATCGTGTCACTTTTCCGTTTGTTCCATTCTTCCTGGTCAACTTGTCTTTTTAATATCCACCATTCTTTCCTTTTTATTTAGCAAAGACATTAATGCATTGCATAGTATATACAAATTAGACACTCCTAAACAAAACCATATGACCAAAAAACCTTTTATTTTTGTCAATCTGCCAGTACTATTTAGTTATTAAATCCAAAGTGGAACCAAAAGGCCACATTTAAGTAAAGATTTATTAGAAAAGTATTTGAAAAACATGGATACTTGAATGTTATTATGAGAATATTAAGCCCTTCAAAAATCAGGAGTCCTTGCTTCTTTATTACAGTATTTTACTGGAGGCATGCTAAATACCTTATGAAAAAGTGAAGTTAAAACAGCAGAAGGGGAAGAATAAATTGCTTTATTCCCAAGAACGCATATTTCCATAAACTCAGTCACTTGTTTTAGGAGATCTATACAACTTCCTAGAGAGCAATTCCATTTGATGACTAGCATACTGCACTATCAGGTAAACAAACCCTATACTTCTAGAACTATACTGTTCTACAGGTCAGGAAGAATCTTTCAATAAAATAATTAGCTAAACCAACTTCTGTTCTGATCTTTTCCTTCTCTGTCCCACTTCTCCCACCATTTTTACCCCCACCTGTAACTCATATATTGACCAAATAGTATAAAAACTATTAACTGCTACTGAGTTTACTTGTCCTGCCTGTTTTATGATAACAGTGTAATAACCACAATTTTCTTAAAAAAAAAACAAACTAAAAACCAACAAAACCTCCACCAAACAAAAAAGCTCAACCAACAAACCAACCAACCAAAAAAACAAACCAAAAACCACAAAACAAAAGCCACTGAAAAGCTCACCCCAACTGTTTCATGACAAAAAATTCTTGTGGAATTACTAAAGAGTCAATTCCAAATTCTTGTGGAATTACTAAAGAGTCAAATGAAAGAAGGCAGAATAAATAGAAAAAATATTTTTACTAAGGGACATCTAGTAAAACAGGGGTCCCATGGAATCAGTTGGATTTCTGGTACCAAATTCAACAAGAGTACAGCTGGGTTTTGCCTGGGGGAGATGACAACACTACATTGCTTTTGAGATTAAGATGCAAGTTGTGTAACATGCATGCAAGAGAGGAATTTTTACATTTGACAGAGGTGCAACTAATTCCATATGTGTTTAATGCACAAAAATAGAATATATGCATGCATGTATTTCTTAAACATGATCAAACTCTATTTTGCTTACCTGTGCAAGGCGTTATGTTAGAACTGATGCACTTTAGTAAATAAAACACTCCCAAAGATGTATCTCTAAAAATATTTGCTAGAAATCATCAGATTGGATCAACTACCTGTGTTAAGAGATTGAATTAGCATCTTTCCTATTCCTTGATAATATGACAACATAGCAATTATGCCTTCCAGTCTGTCCCCCAGTCTCCATATTCCCATCCAGCCTTTTATTGGCCTGCTATAATCAATATCTCAGATCTCTTCCTTTGCTTTGGACACTACGTACAGCAAAAACAAACAAAAAAACCCCAAATGAAAACTAAACAGAACAAACCCCAAAATGTAAAAGAAATTTATATCACAGACTTTTGGCTCCTTGACAAACACCATTGCTCCAAGTCTGTTCTGTCAATAAATCACCAACAATCTGTCATTTGGGGACCTGAAATATTTCCATCACCACTGATCAAAAGCCAAGTAGTTCCTCCCTGAATATTTTTTAGGGGGAAGACAGTCTCAGGCAGAGCAATCCATCAGCAATGTCAGCCTGAGGACTCTGGTGGGCAGAACACAGCTGTGAAGGAAAACCTGCTCCCCAACGCTGGCCAGCTCCCTCTGAGTAAATAGATATAGAGACTTCACACACAAACAGGAAAATCAGGTTCTTTGAAGTGGCTTTGTTCAGCCAGCTTTCCAATGAAATGACACCAGCATGTTCAGGAGTCAGAGATGCCAGGTCTCAAAAATCCAAGATGTCCCAAAATCCTAAGGGTAGGTCAAGTTTATTTTGCACTTAAATGTCACTGTCAAGTATAGCGTACTCCTCAAACACCAGTGTTGCACTTGCTCACAAAAAAAAAAAAAATATTAAGTACATAAATTTTATTCTGGAAATCAGACTAAATTACTTTACATATCTGTGTAAAATTTTACCCACTCTAAGCTAAATTGAAGGCATTAAACTTGATCAAAACCTGGAATTTTGGTTTACCACACAAAACCAGATGTCTCTTCTGCTGAGTTCAAACACTGTTTTTCTAATACACATGAAATAGAAGAAATATTTATTATTCACTACAAAAAAATCACATCTCTTACTGACTGGAAAAAAAACCAACACAAAACAAAATAAAACAAAACAGCAAGACCTGTACATGCACTGTATCTCCAAGACTTAGAGATAGAAAAGTAAGAATTAATAAGCAGATTACTCTGCGCTACTTTTACATATAAGGTATTTATGGAGAAGGATCATGTAAGCCAACTAATCAAAACTCAACCTCAAGAAAAGCAAAGAAGAAATGTAAAGGTTACATTTTACACCATAGCTTTCCACTTCATTCACATACAGTACTTTCTGAACAGATCTATGCTACATAAGACACATGGAATGTAAGGAAATGTTTGTTCCTTGCTGAAATGAGGAGTATTAGCCATCCTTTGGGTGCTCATTATGAGAGTCTGCATTGAGAATTAAGTGCACAGGATCCCAGTGGAAACTGGGAACTTCCATGGTTTGACCAGAATTGCATGCTTTGGATTTATTTTAATTGAAAAAACTACGTAATGGCACATATTAGGAAGGCCTACATACCTGAAAGTATTAAACAATTGCTTATCAGAATAGTGCATTATGCTTCACAAATATACCGTGGGTTCATGATACCAAAGATTTTTTGGTATCATGAGTCTGCTTTTAATGCCAGTTCTTAAAATGTGTGATTCTAAATTTACCCTTTGATTAGACATGCATGTTTCTAATTAAGCTCAACCTGTCCATTCTTCTTTGAAGAGATTAAAGTCAGAGTCCCCCAAGACTCCTGAGGCTCTGTGCAATAATTTACTTGTTCTTGGTAAAGGCAATAGAAGTCAGAAGTGAAAAATAAGTGCAATAAGCTGCCAAGCTTGTCAGAAACACTTTCAACCAAAAATACATACTACTGAATCTATAAAATCTGTAAGGGACTATCATATTTATTATGGCAGAAAATGAGGAATTGGTGTTGCCTATCTCCTACACATTCAGCTGTAGGATGATGTAAGTCATCAGTAAAACAAATGTATGTGCAGTAGCTAATCCTCAAGGTCTGTGGCAGATTACAACCCCTTTTTTTCCCCAGAATGGGCCAAACTTTATCATCTGAAAATCATACAGGCATAGCTGAGAAGGATCTGGAATTAACCTGGTGAGCTGTAAGCAGGACAGGACTTCCAAACCTTTTACTCAAAATCCTTCTATTGGGAAGGTTAACACAGTTAATATCAGAAATAAAGAAAACAGAAGCCAACACTCTTCTGTTGCTTTAATTGTGTAGCAGCAGCTCTCTGACCACAGAGAGAAACACAACTTTCCTAGGCATCATTCTGGGAAAAGGCTGTGAGAAGACCAGAGAAAAGAATGAGAAACAATTCTTATCTTAACTCGCTGCACCTGGTATTGTGAACATGTGGAATGTGTTATGGAGATTTGTTTAGGGTAGTTTCTTAATTAGCCAATGGTTTGTTTAGGGTAGTTTCTTAACTAGCCAATGGTGATGGTGTTTTAATTAAAGGAACAATCAAGTATACCTGTAGCAAACTAAGATATAAAAGAGCAATAGTTTTCTTAATAATAATATCATAAAGAGATTAACCAGCCTTCTGTAATACATGGAGTCTATGTAAGCTATTATCCGCCTGGGGGCCCCCTGCAACGATAGAGATGCACTATCACACTTCCAAGTTTTGCCCTTTGTACCATCAGATGACGTGCATCAGCACTGCAGTGGAAATCCACATATAAAATCACATTATTCTTGTAACTCAGGCTTCAAAACCATTTGCAGCAAGAATTCTACAACTCATCAATTACTGTCAACCTCCTTCATTAAAGCACAAACTTTTTAAAATACCAGAACTTTTTTGTTCTATTCACTGCATTTCTGAGCACACTAGGTCAGACAAGGTTAGGCACCGAAGTGAAGGTTCAGGTTACAATCATGCGGTGATCAAGGATACAGGCGTTTCATCAGAAGTACTCAGAAAGTATCAAATATGACTAATAATTTTGTTAATTTTTTTCATAATGGTCACAGACTAACCTAGATTTTGATTGTAAGAATTCACTAGATGTACCACTCCGTATTTAGTAACTATACTTTTTAGCAGCCCCAACTTCAACTTCCCATAAGACTTCCATTTCTCCATTACACAAAATCTCACCTACTACAGTATCACACCAAGCACAAACTAGATGATGCCATTAGGCACATTCAAAAGTTCTCCTGAAGCTTGGTTGGCATAAATTAATGTCTTCAAGTACCTGCTTATTTAAAGAACTGACTCTACAAATTCTGGTGTGCAAAACAACAACAAGGTTTGTCCAGGCAAGATTTACATGTTTAATCCTGAGGCATTTTCATTGTTGAAAACCTTTAAGTTGCTGTTTCCTTAGGTAATCATTCTCCGACCTAGCCTTCTGCCTTCTCACTCTGCTTTTCACTGAATATGAACATCCACATCTAATGACATGACATTTTTCACACAAAAAAAGAGCATGAAAAAGCTTTTGCCTTCCCATATGCCAAACAGGTAAAGCAACAGTCAACCTCTTGTCAAGAAGAATTATTTTTTTTGAGCAAGCAAATTTGACTGGGACAACAACAACCTGCTTTTGAAGAAACCTGAGCCAACATGCCAGGATTTGATTCATTTATGCTATCTTCAGAAATATTACAATCTTTGCTCACATAAAGCTAAAACCATGTATATATTTAAAAAACAAAAAACCAAACCAACAACACTAAACAAAAAAAAAACCAAAAAGCCCACCTCAAACAAACAAACAAAAAACTATAGCCACTTATAGATCAGCTAGCATATCAGAAGCATACAAATTAATGAATTCCAGCATTTAGGTGGAAAACCATTAAGAAAAACTAAAAAGTCCACATATTCTGTTTATAACATCCAGTGCATGTTTTCTTGCCGTTCAGATACCCAGCTTCAAAAACTGTAGAACTCTCTTGGGAAGCAGGAATTAAAATGCCTTGAAACTCACTGTCTGGAGCCTTGAGTTACCTCTCAGACCATCCTTGCCAGTCACCCTTCCAAACTGCTTGCTGGTTCTGATGGAAAGCACATACTTTTACAGGATGAAGATTACAACCTATAGTCATCCTAGTGGAGCTAAAAGGTACAGCAAATTTCTACCAGCAGACTGAAACTTGTTCCTTATTATTTTCCCAAGCATCTTAGTAATTTGAATGAAGCTATCTAATATAAATCTGATAAAACTGAATGTGTAAGGGTTAAGTCTTATTCAGTGGGTTTGTTTCAAACAATCAAGAATCCCATCAGAATATATATTTACACTACCTGTTTATTTCCTTTGGCTCCCTTCAAAAATTCAGCCTTAAAGGGGTATCTTGGCTACGTAATTGATTAACAACTGACAGTATTTGAACAGAAGAATGTACCCATGGCTGAAAAAAGATGATGTTTATGTTATATTAAGCAGGCAAATTTAAGTTACACTGTCAGTAAAAGTAATTATCTTGACCAAAAAGAAGTTGCTCTACTATGAAGACTTTTGGGAGATGAAGAAATCAATTGTAAATTTGGCAAGGAAAAAAGAGTGGAAGACAAAAACATTGAAAACATAGCAGAGGAAAATGTAAAATCCTCCCCTGCAGAAGGTTTTATATAAAGCCCCTTTTAGTCTCAGATGTTCTTGATTTTGGATGCCACAAGTCAAACTCTACATATTCGTGGCTTCTTAAAATGAATTAAAACAAGTAGAAAATAATAGTTCATTATATAGTAGAATTATTATAATTAACACAATAAACCAATACAAAATGTAACATCGAACACGGTTATTTTATATATATGAGTTTTAGAAAGTTAACACCATTTTGGCAGCTCTGAGAACTACAAAGTTTAAAAGCTTCATTAAAAACCTGGGGGGTTTCCTGGGGGAGTTAAGGTTGGGTGGTTTTTTGGGTTTTTTTTCAGAAGCTTTAATAAAATAGGCAGCAACCAAAAGGACAAGACAATACATTTTGTTCCATGCTTTATATGTCTTATAAGTTATTGCTTATTATTATAATAGAATTTTGTAAAGTAGAATAGGCAGATTAAGAGCCAGTAGGATGCACTAGAAGTTACCATGCCAAGAGCAATTTAAACAAATATTAAATGCTTGCTCTCATGGATAATGAAATGTTTCTCTGTTTCTTAGTTCTAGACTAAACTGGCAGTTTATATAAGAAAAAGAATCTATTAACATGGCAACTGGTTTACATAGAAACAAATAGCATATTTCCTTTTCAATACTTCTGAATTTAAATTTTGTCCAGCATAATGCCAGACAATCTGGTCAGGCAATCTGCTTTTACAACCCATTCACTACACAAAGTTAGCACACCCCAAGGGGATAGAAGAAATTGTTTCATTGTGTCATGGTGCATTCAGATTTCTTTCCAGGTGAGCCTAACTACCAAGAAGCCATCTACCCAAAGGGTTGTGTGGTTCTGCAGTGTGAGCAGAGGACTACTTACCTGTCCTGCACGGGGACTTCCTATTCATATGAGAGAAAATACTTTTCCCAACATACGCCTGTTAAAAAAGGTTAAAAATACAATGTTTTTCCTGGTATAATATCTTCTGTCATGACTAAAGCAGTCTCTTCTTTAAGAGCAAAGGTGGTTTAGTCCTATTTGAGAGTCATTCTATCACTTAAGAAATTAATTTTCCATTTTAAAACTGCTGCCTCTATTAAGGTATGTCGTTTACTTGTATGTTATTAATAATTCTTCAACTAAACTTAATATTGTGCAGGTAAATAAGCATCTAAAATTCATCCTCTGATAGGATCTTATTGGGAACTTCAAAGAGAAAAAACAATCACTTTCATTTTTGTCAAAACTCAGCTGTAACTTCAAATACCAAACTCTTCCTGATTTACAAGCACAATCAATGAGCATCAAAACCACAGGTCCTTATTGAAGTGAAGAGCACTGTAATAATGCATTTTCCTTATCTTGCTGATACTCCTGAAAACAGTTGCTGCTAGGATAGAAACATATGCTTGAAATCCTAACAAAGATATGCTGGAATTTCCACAAGTGATCAGCTCTAAAAATCATATCACACTGAAGCATGAAATAGAAAATGTACCTGAAATTTAGTGCAAAATTTAACACTCATGAGTTCCGCTGATTCTGTTATCTGCTCCATTTACATGCCAATCTACACCCCTACCTAAAAAGGCTGTTCTTAAAACGCTTACAATAAACTACTCCAGCACTTCTTTCATAGCATAAGTTGATTTTACACGTGTCTTGAGCAACAAATACTCAACACCAAACCATAGACATTAAATTGCTACTATCCATCAGCAAAGGTAAATTATACAAATCAGAATCATGCAAAACATCTTTTTTTAGTTGTTACTATTTCTATTTTGTGCAACTGTCTGTTAGAGCTCATTATGTGAGTATCAAATTATCTTGGTATTGCTATCAAAAAAACCCCACAGCAAAAGTCAGAGGCTTGTGTCACTAATGAACTATTTATTGCTTTTAACATCTGTTAAGGCACCTGACAAACAGAACTCGAGAATTGTTGCTGGAGTCCTCTCCCAAAAGCATCTTTCTTACAATCCACAAAAAGTCATGCAACTGGCATTTGGAAATAAATACTTAGCTTCCTACTAGCAGCTTTGCGGGGGTATTTCCCTCGGTAGGTATCCACAGCACAGCCCGCTACTCCTTTTTTTTCCCCAAGCCTCTCTTATATAACAGACTGCAAAAACCATCTCTGAACAACGTGATCAAGATGTGATCTCCTCTTTTGGAACTACAACATCCAACATAATCACATTCAACCCAGTCCCGAGCTATTAATCAACTTCTTACTAATGAGGATGATCGATCGCAAGTTCTCTGCAGTTTTGCAGCTAATAGTCAGTCAAGGTTCCCAAAGGATCATGTCATTCACAGCCTGAAAGGAGACAGCTTCACCAACTCGGCTCAGAAATTAGTCTTACAAGGGTATTTGATCATCATATAATGTTTTGCTTAAATATCACAGTCATTCCAGGTGGTTTGGGTTTAGTGTTGGGGCTCCTCCCCAGATAACCCGTGTAAAGGCAACAAAAGCCCTAAAGCCACTTGAGTCTCAGAGGCCCACAAGTAGGATATACAGCAGCTTTCTCTGGAGACCTGCCCTTAACCCCTTTGTGCCATATCATTTATACACTGCCAGCTAACTAGGCTGTCTGAAAAAGATAAACCCAGCCTACGTGAGTTACGTAATCAGTTTATTTTTTAAGACAGGATGAATATATCCTGAAGTACAGAATGATTAAAGATTTCTTTCCCTCTTTTGATTTTGCAAGAGACACAACAGACTTACATAAACTCCATATAATTCTGAGTTGTCCTCCCTCTGTCTTGGGGTACGTAAGTCTTGACGTACCCTATGGAAAGGTTTGCTACAAAGCACAGCTCAGGCTGACTCACTGTTTTCACTTTACATATAGGCTACCTATAAAGACTTTGAAAATAAACCTGCAATGTTAAGTTTTTACTTTACCTTGTTATTGCCAATAAAAAGGTATACATGTTTTAAGGGGCACAGTTATCAGTTACTACAGCCACTAAAGTTAAGAGCTGGGTGTTCAACAAAGAAGCCTATTAATTTCTAAATATTTCTTCTAAGTTTTAGATTTTTCTTTTCTGTAAAGCATAGGGTTAACCGTGACACCCTGAATCCAAACAAAGCACACCCTAACAAAGTATAAGAAAATGTAACAGCACAAGATGCTCTATTACACTCTTCCGTGTATTCGTCCTTCCAGTCCCTCCAGAGGAAATTTAACATGGTTTCTAAAATTATCCCTTTAACGGGTTTTTTTTTTCATTTTTCTCCAAGATCCCCGGCCAGATGAATTTGTGTATTGCATGTACTGCCTCTGCCGCTGCACCTCCTTCCTCTGTGGTGACTTGATTCAGCTGAAGCTACGATTTGACCGATCGATGCAAGCACATTACACACAAGAATAAGAGTAAGGTAAGGGTAAAGGAAAGAAAAGCATCTCTTCTTTCAGCCATTAAATATAGATCAACGAAACATCACAGCGCACATCGCGGCTCCCCTCCCCACCCCCTCCGCCCGCTCCTCGAGCGCAGGGTTTCGCAGACGGTGGCTTCAAAGGAAGAGCACACACCCCACACACCCCTCCGCACACACACACAGACACACACACGCAGCACAGACACACAGAAACACGCAGCAGCCGTGGCTCGGAGCCGCCCCAGGGCGCGGGCTCCGCGCAGGGCCGGGCGCTGCCCCCGCCCGCGGGTCCCCGGGCCCCTTCATCTTCTTTCTCCTCTTCTTCCTCCTCCTTCTCCCTGGCCCATGACTTCACCGCCGTAACGAGCACATTAGTGCAGGGCGCCGGGAGACACAGTGCCGCGGATGCCCTACATAAGCAACGACTAACGTAGCAAGAAAGGGAGGAAAGCGATGGAGGGGGGAGGCCCGGGAGAAAGAGCCGTGAGGAAATAACGCACTTTGTTACCTTTCGGCTGAGGGCACACACGCCGCTCCTCGCAGCCCAGCCCAGCCCGGCAGCCTCGCCGAGGGGAGCAGCGCAGGACCCCGCACCAAGAAGAAATATCACGCAGGCGGGAGGGGTGTGTGGGGGGGAGGGGACGGACCTGGCACCATTACGGTGCTTGTCGTACTCACCGATCGGCGCCGATTCAGCCTGCTTGCTCCCAAACATAAACCAAAACCCAAGAGCAAATCCTCAGTCCGCTAAGCGAGAATGAAGCGGGGGAGCGGGGCCGGGGGGGGGCGAGCGACGGCTCCGGGCTTCACCGCAAGGTCCTGACCTTGCCCAGCTGCAGCATCTTCGGCTTGCCCCCCCCCCAGGGCGTGCGTGTCCGCCCGTGTGTCCCCGTGTCCGTGCGAGCGCGCCGATCCGGCTCCGAGGGGCTCGGCCGCAGGACAGCTGCCCGCTCGCTGGCTGCCGGGGCGAGGAGGGCTCGGCATCCACCGCCCCGCCGCTGGGGCGAGGCGCGGGGCCGCTGCTGCGGCGGCGGCGGCTGGGGCAGGCTGCGCGGCGGCGCCGTAGCGCAGCGCGCCGGGCGGGCGCACCGGCCGCGGGATGTGGCCGAAGGAGACACAGCCGCCGCCGCAGCATCTGCCGCCGCCGCCGCCGCGCTCCCGCCCGCCCTGCCTCCCTCCCTCCTCCCGCCTGCCTCCGCCCCTCCCTGCCCGTCCCCTCCCCAGCAGGAGCGCGCCCGCCGCGGCCGAGCAGCCGGCGCTGCTCGGGGGGGACACAGGGGGGCGGGCGGCCCCGCCACCGATGGGGCGCTGCCGCCTGGGCCGGGCCGGGTCCCCCAGCCTCGCCGCAGAGGGGCGCGTCCCCGCGTTCCCTCAGACCCCCGCGGCCGGGGGACTCTGATTTACTGGGGAAGGGGCGGCAGGGCGGAGGGCGCAGGTGTGGGAGCGCATCCTGGGGCGGGGGTCCTCGCTGGGGAGCAGCCGCTCGGCAGTGACCGCGGCTCCTGCTGTCATGGGTTGGGAACTTGGGGTCGGCCAGGCAAAACGGTGACAGCAGCAGGAAGCCACAGCTCGTTCTCCGGCTCGTGTCTACCTCGGGTGTCTCTTCCCACGCTTGGGAAACCTAGGTGGAAATCCTACCGTGTTTTCAGAAGTATTCTTGCGAGCAAATAGGGTAAGGAATATGGAAGTCGTGTTTTACTCCTGCGCACGCTTAACCCTTCGTTGAGAAACTTGTGTGGAAGGCAATTGCAGCACTCACCTGAAAGTTGCCACTCCACGGCTCCTTTCAGCTCGCCTCTCGGAGTTTTGGTACCTGAACAAAACCACCCAATATTTTGGGGTGTTGCCCGGGGTAACCTCTGCTAACTCACGCTCGCAGCGGGCTGAGCATCAGCGCGGCACTGGGGACAGGCAGAGGCGCGGCCGAGGCGCCCGGCCAGCGCCTACAGCCTCTCATTTGCTGCCCAAAATCGCGGTCCCAGCACCTGCCCCGCAGGGAGGGACCCGCGTGTCCCCGGGCTCCAGGGGCGGCCAGGCGGGCCGCTCCCGAGGGACACGGCGCTCCCATCCCTCCCTCCATCCTTCCATGCCTCCTCCCCGCGCCCCTCCAGCCCGCACCGCGCGGATGAGGCAGGCCGGGCCCCGCGGCGGCACCCGCGGCCGGGCTGAGCCCCGGCGGCAGCGGTGCGGGCCGACCGCCGGTGGCTGCACGGCGACTCGCTGCTGCCACCTCTCGCTTGGCGTTCTCGCAGCTTCCACAAACTCTGCTGCGAGCCGGAGATTCACCTGGCTGAAGATCCCGCTTCTCACCGACGGGTGGTTGCGGAGGCTGCGCCTCCCTTGAGGTCACGGGCAGGCCGGAGGCTACGTCTTCCCACTGCCAGAATGCCTTGTTTTAGGCCTGAGGTCACTTTTGGGGGAGCAAGGGGGGTTTCTATATTTATTGGACCATAAAAATGTCTGGTATGTGTCCTTTCCCTGGGTTTGGTGAAGGTGGCCCATCCACCTGTGACAAAATCGGTAAGTTACAGATGAGGGTGATTCAGCCTGGCAGCATCCCTCAATGCTAATCCAGATTTTGCCCAACTACTAGGATTGTGAGAAGAGCACCTCTGGGCTCAAGCCTAGAGTAAGCCCAAAACCTCATTGTCAGGTTCTGGTCTGGCAGTCTTGATGCCTACTGAGTTGCAACTCTAGAAGGGAGCTTGCTGGTGGCAGAACAGTGGCCAATCCAGTCTTGAGTAGAGAAGCGACCAACTAGCCCATTGTCCGAACTTTTGGTTGAACCAAAAGTTCATTTTTTCTGCTAAGTGCAAGACCCTGGTGGGTTTGTGATTCCCAGCCTGAGACAGACATCTAACTCTGAACTGAAAGTAGTGGGTCACTCAGTAATTACCTGGAGTCACTGTCTTACAGTTAAACTTCAAGATGTACTTGATAATAAAATTACTGGGTGCCACAGTATCCTAGATATGCCATAGCATCGTGGGATCCACCTTCTGCAGCCCAGCCTCTTTTTCAGAGCTGAAAGGTCTTTCTGGCAAATAAAGGTAAAGGAGATTGAAAGACTAGAAGTAGGCTGTGTCCTCCTTCCATTCCCCCTTAAATATTCCCATGTAATAGGGACATTTCATGGCTCTGGGGACTGTATGCATCTGACCTAATTGTAGGATAAGCAGTGTGGGCTAGTGAAGAATGAACTTAAGACATCTGATTCTCCCTACTCTGCAAAGGTTACCCAGCTGGCTATACTGATCTGAGCGGTTAGTATGGAAGCTGTTAGCCTGGAAGTTAAATATAGTAACAAGAAAGATATATAATAATGTAGACTCTCCATAGGGAAAGTAAGGAGTTTTGGAAGAATCTGGGAGGTGTCTGAAATCTATTTTTCCCTCACAAAGTTTCCTCCTTTCACATCACAGTTTTGCATGAGAGGGTTTTTGTCTCAAGATGCTGCAAGATTCAAAAAGCTTCTCTTGATCCTGTCACTTTTCTCCTAGATTCTCTCTGATGCATTTTCAATGTTCCCTGATACCCCATGAGGTCAGAGAATGGGCCAGCACTGAGCCCTGCTTATGGATATGGAGAAACGTAACAAAGGAATTAAATCAGAGTTTCCATACGACTTAAATCAGAGTTTCCATATGCTGTTGTTGCTGTCACAGAGGAAGAGTAAGGGAGAGCAGTGAGGGTTAAGAATGTGAAAAGCAGTGAGATCAACTTCTGGAAGAGGCTGCATTCCATAGAGCTTCAGGAAGAGGTCTGCCAACTTTATTCTCAGTGACTAAACCTCTTCTTCTGACAAGCAAAAAGCATACGTAGGTGGAAGCTGTTCACTTTTTTTGGTCAGTCCCAGACTTCTTGGATACAGTCTGTTTTCTCCAGCTTCTCAGGTCTGTACCTAGAAGTGGTGTATCTATCCTAATCTCTGGTTAACTTCCCTGAGTGTTTGTTGAAGTTTGAGGTTTTTTTTTTTCCTTGAAAAAGATGGAAAAAGAAAAGGGAATTATCATACCAAGGCAGGTATTTTCTAGCACGGGAACTGTAAAAGCATCTTTGCCATTTTTATTTACCTGTTAGATTTAGAAAGGTTCTTGATCCTCCAATTTTTATTTGGTCAAAGTAAGAGCAAGTAAAAATTTTAAAAAAACAGAAAAAAGAAGTAATAACATGAATAGAGTTAAATGCACAAGTATCATTTTCACATAATTAGTCCTCCAAATGACTGTATTATGAAAAACAATATCAGTAACAAATTTTTCGAGTTTAGGCTCAAGGGTTCCATCTTGGAATAGCTGGTTACCAGTAATAATTTTCCCATCCTGCTAACTAAAAATATATATTTTTCTTTGTGAAAAATTTCATCATGAGGTAAAGGATGAAGCTAGAAGTGGAGGAACATGAGGAAAAGTCCATTTGTTGACAGTTGAGTCAACAGCCAGGATGAGTCATCTAAAATATGGGATGCCTAGATAATAATAGTGTCTACATGCTCTGTCTCAAATCATATTAATTTTTGTTTGATCCTTCTTGGAATGGAGTTTGGAAGCTTGAATTTTTGGACAGAAAAGAAACCATTTATTTTCTGTTTTGACTTTCTTTGAGATTATGTTTAAATTTAAGTATATACTTCATATGAAGATTGTTGAGATCCTTTGTCATGTCCAGGTCCAGCAAGTTCTTTTTTCATGCTGAAGTCAATGGGAACTTTCCATTCTGAAAATGTAACTGAAGTGAAGTGAAACAAGCTATATGTAATGGTTTCATGTTTCAGACAATCTTTAGCAAATCTAGAATAAAACTGGGAAAACTTCTTTTTGCCCTTTTAAATAAACTGCAAAATCAGTCAAGCATGGATATTTTTTAAGTTTAGAGCAGTATTTCAAAGTAGTTCTTGAAATTACTCTCTTATCCCTTTCTAAGAATTATTTCAAGGTGAAATTATTGAAAGACATTGACAACATCCACCAAAATACATTTCAGATAAGAAAGAGCATGTTTCTTGAGTCACACAGTATGATGACTTAGTGAAATTAAACTGACAATGAATTCAAATAATTGGTCTAAATTTCTTCTCCTTTATTTGACTTTGATGTTATTTTTAAAAAGTCAAATCATCTTTGAATTATAGTAGTACTATATGTATTTTCCATTTCTCCTAAATTGTTGCAGAATATTGTATAACAACAAAGTACCCATAAATCCTGAGATGAGGATGATTTTCTGTGTAACAATGATGACATGAAAAGAGGAGGTTTTCATGATTGTATTCTCAAAAGCTTGCATTTCTGATCTCATGAAAATATTTTTTAAACAGAAGTCTCCTAAAGAAATATAAGGTATTTTCAATTCTGAGGCACAGCTGGCTTCGTCTCAGTCTGATTATGAGTAAATTATTGTTGAAGTGGTAAGCTTGACTGGCAATAGGAAGATACAATTGAATTTGTAGTACCTGCAGATTTTGTAAATGAATCTGTATTTGCATTGGGAGAGTTGGTTTTTATGTACTGAACACAACTCACATCCCTAGGACCTGACTGAGATTTTCTTATTTCCAGCTTCATCCACTGATGACCAAATAGGCAGTAATGAACAAAATCTCTCTGAAACAGCCATATTAAAATACTTTTTGGACCTTACTTTAAAAATCATTGTAAAAATTATTATTTAGTGAGTAGCTGCCATTGGTTGCCTAAACAATTTGGCATTTTGAGCATGTCAAATTCTCACAAGAAATTATACAAAAGGTTAAAAATTCAATTGAATTCATTGGTGTGTGTCAGTCAGGATCAATCAGACCTTCTATACAAGGTATAGTAAGGAAACTACATTTTTTAATAATAAAACTTCATTTAAGTGTTACTGATTAAGGAGATAGTTGGAGTTTTACTTAACTTCACAGAAAAACATGGTGAAAATATTAAGAGGGTAACAGACAATGTAGGTGCTTTTTCCTATCAATTAAAGAGATCTGATTTAAAGAGGGCTTGGGGCTTTTAGTTTGTGGGCTTTTTGTTGTTTTTTTGGTATATTGTTATTTGGAAGATGGAAGGCCAGAAGTTGAAATGAGAATTAGCATGGTGTATAAACTGTTCTTTTCAGCATCCAGTAAAACAAAGTTTACTGTTATAAATTCATATACCGTGTTACATAAATAGGTTATATGAAGAGCTGATTGTTCTGAAATAATTTGTAAACATTAACCCCATGAAAGAAAGTAATTTCATTTTGTCTTCATGTTACCCGGTATTACTAGCAGTACAATGTCAACTCAGCTGCAAATTGTAATCTATAGATTGGAAATCTTTGAATGTTCAAAACATGTTTATCTCTATTATTGTCAACTGAAATGACAAGCCATTCTCAGGATACATCCTTTAATACATTTACAGATATAAAAGCATTTAGGATTAAGGTATAACACTTACAGAACTATGCTGTGCTTTTGGATTATTTTTTCTTTTTTCTGTATTTGTATATTGAATAAGTCCATCTCAACAAAAAAGACCATCCTGAAAAAAGTCAAGCAGAAGTCTTGGCACAGATTCAGAAGATGATGCTGTTTGAATAAAAGTTAGTGAAACCTCGTTACAATGATTATCCTTTTATTTAGTCCATTTATGTCTGGGTTTTACTTTGTATCTTTCCACAGTGTAAAAGACTGTCAGAGTTCAAGGAACCAGTAGATTGATTATCTAGTTAGACCTCATCTTGCATAAGACTGAGATATCACCTACCCTGAAGTCAAAATTAATGATTTGGCATTATGGAATTATGGACTGCTGGGTCATTTTCTAATCTGGGCTCTTATTATAATTAGTAAGTATCAGGAAAGATGAAGCTAGTTTTACTTCACTGTTATACTCCATGAATGCCATGCTCCAAAAGTGACACACATTTACCTTTTCCAACCAGTGTGATTTTAGTTTTCTGGAAAGACTTGGTGTGTTTTTTCAGTGCCCAGAAGAGCTTCTCATCTGACACTTTTTCAGAACCTTACTCTAAATTTAATTTCATAGTTTCACTAACAACTCTTATGAAAACCCACACCTCAGAAACTCCATGGGTATACAACCATTGGAAAGGACAGCTTACAAGAATTGTCTTCTTATGAAGCATGCACAAGAGTGTTTCAGTGTACAGGAAGACACCTGGTAATACTCCCCATACCTGAGGTTTCTTGGGTATGCCACTGATGCATTCAAAATGTTTGCCCCACTCACCAGTGGCGCCAAGGTTGAAGTCACAGTGGGAGCTGTCTGGAGAGCACTAATGCCACTGTGGACACAAGGCCCTCCAGCATATCCTGAACATTTTGAGGCCCATTTAATTTTGTTTCTCAGCTGAGCTGTTCTGCACTTCATAGCTGTGAAGCAGATTGCCTTACACTCTGACCTGATAATTTTCTCTGTCAGGCCTCAGTTCACCTCAAAAAAGGTTTGACTGTGTCAGATCATCTGGTTCATGCCTGCTACCCACTTTTACCACTTTTTGCTACAGGCTATCTTGCATAACTGCCTATTTCTGGTCCTATACATGGTTTGTAAAGAGGTGTATTTGTCATCATCCTGTAGAGTTTTCAGTAGCAAGCTTACTTCTACAAACTAAGTTGTTTAGAAAGAATAAATTTCAGCAATGAAGGAAGACCAGTTGCTGCAGTGTAAATGTCCATTCACATAAGAGTTGAAAGGCTGACTGTGCAATGGATGTGTACAATACTGAATTTTTCCTATGAAAGTTTACAACATAATGGTTTTCTATCTGGGAAACTAGATTTTCACTATGATGTTTTAAAAATGGAAATAAAAAAATCTGTGAGACAACATTTAAACAATTATAAATTGTTCATCTTGGTACCATTCTTAAAGTCTGTTGGTGTCTCGTTCTTTGTGATAGTTTTCATCTTTTAAGAGCATCAAGAAAATATGTGGTGCACAAGGGGTAGGATGTGTTTTTCCTCATTTCCTGTTCTACTTCTGCTCTTTCAATTTCAGGGTAAAAGATTTTGAAGGAAAACTTGAGTTTCTTACCCTATGCTTTTTCAGCAGAAAAACGAACCACTTATTTTCATGTAATCCTGTTATGTAAATCTCTGTATTACTGCACACCTGACCTCCCTTGTGGTATTTTTAACTTAGTGGAAAACATGAAGATATGTTTTATCAACACCACCTGCTAAAATTACAAAGGAAAAGATAACTGGGTTTAGTATTTTCTTACCTTTTATGAAAGAAGAAATAAATGAAAGTAATAAGCTGTAAAACAGTACCAAATTCTAAGAGGGAAATAAGATGTTTTATGATCCTAATGTAAAAATTTTATCATCACTAATGTTACTTATCAAGTACTTATTAAAATGCATTTATATAAATGTATGGAGTCAGTAATTTTTGCTAAATTTTGAAATTTCCACAACTTCTACTATGGCCATACATTATGAAAACAACTATGTTACAAAAGTAACATAGTCAGTCCCAGCAGAAGTCCTTTTGGAAAGACACTGAAAGTATACTGTGACAGCTCTGATGAGCTCAACAGCAAGAATCCATTTAAAGGGGTAAAGCCTTTTAACTGAGTTACAAAAGATCTTTGACATTTCCCATGTCAACTCTGTCCCTAAAATAAGTTACTTTTGTTGCATACAGAGTTCAGATGGTAAATCTTCTCTTTTTTCACTCTGGGATATCAGTTTAGAAATTTGTATTAGATTCAGTGACCTTTGATTATATTTATGTTATTTGTGATGCCAGTGAGATTTTTCAGCTGTTAAAAACCAGCTGAGAATGGTAGTGTGGTTTTGGAAGCTTGAACATATTCTGTAGAAAAATACAGGTGGGCAACTATCCATCTTAGGATTCTTTTTTCCTGTTGTTTATTCTAATGAGTGATTGACAATGTAGTTGCCAATTTAACCTAATAGTGCATCAAGCAATTGTGTGACATACAGTAGGCTTTGATCTTCATACACTTTGCATGAATTTTATGCACTTTGTCGAGGCAGCTGTTTCTTGTAAAAAAATGATCAAACCGCAAAACAAAATGTAAGAGATGTCAATATGCTTTTACTTCAGTAGCACATAGTGGCTAATCCCCCTCACTTTTCAAAAGCTAGTTTTTGTTTTCATACACAGAGCTCAAAAAAAGAAGAATCATAGAATCACAGAATGTTAAGGAGTGGAAGGTACCTTAAGTAGTATGAACCTCTCTGTCATTTACCTCCCAATAGACCAGGTTGCTCAAGGTCTTATTTAATCTGACCTTGAACACTTCCAGGTATGATGCATCCAAATTTCTCTGTCAACCTGCTCCAGTATCTCACCACCCTCACAGTAAAGAACTTCTTCCTAACATCTAGTCTAAATTTCCCCTTTCATTTTGTAATCATTACTCCTTGCCTCTTTATAGAATGCACTATGGGCTTATAATGGCAAGCATTAAATTTCAACAATTTGTAAATTTTATCCTTCACTTAGGTTTCATGTGTAGAAATCAGTGTATTACACTGAAGAAAAAATACTTTTATCTGTAAAAGATATTTCATTAGTGGTTATTTAGCGACTTGTTCTTCAGATATAATATTACATTAGTCTATTATGAAAAATGTGGTTTGGAGTTTTTACAGATCTAATAACAATCTCAACATAGTCACAGTCATAGGGATAGAAGGACAGTTTGTGAGTTTAATATATATATATAAGGTGTCCATTAAAACAGAGGGCTGAGGGTCAGGATAGTCTGTTACAGATCCTCCCTGAGATGGGATATATCTGTAGCTTCCATACAATGGATTTCTACTGTTTCACTTATTGAATGAGTGTATCAAACTTGTTAGATTAGACTGAGGTTTTTGGAGAAGGAACAACATATAAGCATGAGAGAAAAACTCCCCCATCCCCAGAATGGGCAAGTATAAAGAGCCACCACAAAATGAACATCTGTGAAAGGCAGACAGCCCTGACTGTGACTGTTTCACAGGCTTCTCCTCTCCCACTGGTTTGTCAGGGGGGCTCAGTTTTCCCCCTTATGACTAATTGACAAATAAATATGGTGTTACTGGAAGAGGTGATGTTGCCCACAAGATGTTGCAGATTAATATTTTTTATAAAGAATGGCACAAACTAGGTACTCCTGACCATTTAAAAAAAAATCCTTACTGCTCTTTCAGCTCAGACAAGCAGTGGGTGTTCATCATCCTTCCCAGAGCAAGGGGAAAGGCAATTCCATTTATATATCAAAGGTGCCTCCTTTGCCCCTATTTCTTGTCTCTATAGATCTATGATCACTTGATTTCACTTCAATGTTATTGTCTACATCAGCCAACTCTGTCAATCTTTGTTTTCAATCCCCTAACATTCTATAGTCAGTTTCATCCCTTGCCTTAAAGCCCCTGAAAGGTTCTGAAAATGTTTGTTCTTTTCTGAGTGACTCTTTCTCCCTCTCTGCACCCCTTCTTATCAGTTACAAAAAGCTGATGGAACATCTCCAAAGCCTTGAGTGATTTGTTCAGTTGTGTTCCCTCAATCTGTGAGCTGGGAGATCTGGTCATAGATATTGTCTCTGTTATCTCTTTTTCCAGAGGGTCTGTGTATTGAGGTGGGATTTATTACTTTTTCTGGTCTTCTCTTTTTTTTTTTTTTCAATAATATTCTCAAAAAAATGTCCTTACATTACAAATGTCACATATTCATTATACTTCACACAGCTTTTACCTTCTACCTATCCTTACAGTACTTAATATCAACACAATGTTTGAGCAACTGGAGCTCATCTTCTTAGGAGAACTGATCTAGATGAAAAAAAACTAAGCCAGTTGTTTTGTTCAAGTCATTTGTTAAGGGGATTCTGAAGGTAACATCACCTGGTGCTCTTTCAAGCAATACAATGTATTTTTTGCAGACTCTGAAGAGAGCAACAGCTACATAAAATTACTTTGATTTTACAAATTATTTTACTGGTAGAAGAAGAGCACTGGTATTAAAAGAAAAACACCCCTGGTAACAACAAATAACTAGCCACTTGGATTATACAATAATTTAATATGAAGACTCAAAAACATCTCCAGTCCTGTGAGCTTTTGAAATACCCAATAATCTTCAGATCTTCAGTGCTGCTTTGACATCTTTTTTACAACAGCAGCTGAGACAGTCGGCATATTCTGCACAGAACTCCCAGCATTCAGCAAAAGCTCATAAGCCAAAATATTTTAGCTGCAACCCTCTACTTTTCCCAGGGTATCTTCCTGAGCTCTTTCTAGGTAATTTCCCTGCTCTAGTGCATTATGTGAGAACTTGCTCATGTGACTTCATTTCACCTAATGTTTTTTAGCTGTGAATCAGAAATTATTGAAAAAGCTCTGTTTTCAATAATTATTTTTTCTTGTTGAAAAAGAATCCTTGAAGAACATAAACCATTATGTGAAAGAAAAAATAAAACAAAGGAACTGGACAAATTCATCTCAATTTTGATGGATTAAAATATTTTGACCTATTGTAACAGCCTCAGTCAAGATATTCCATGTACCTCAATTCCTTCCCAGAGGCAGTTAACCCTTTCTTGTTGTGTCTCCAAGTGACACAAACCAGAATTGCACTCACCTTAAGGTGTTCAGACTTTTGAATGAGCCAAAAATTTGATAGACTTCTTTGATCTAGAGCTCTAAATAGTAAAAGAGTGGGGAGGTGGGAGTTAAAGTGATGTTGGCCTTTCCAAGAATTACTTCAGGAAAGCATCGTACATCCTAGATATAGGAAAATACATGGATGAATAAAAATAATTTCTGAAAAACATGGCATAGGCTTTTACAGTCTACAAGCCTTTAAAACTCCTGTTTAAAGAATTGATATTGCATAGTATAATACAAAAAAGAACAACTTCCTAAAAACTGGTGATGATTTTATTTATTGCATATTCCTAAGAATTCACAGATTGAGGTAATTTCTCTCTAAATTTGATCCTCACATGCTGAACCAGCCAGATAATCTAGAGCTCAAATATCCACCAGGTCTACTGCAGATACATTTCAAAAACTCAGGGAAGGAATGGTTGCTTCTGGAGGCAATAGTAAAGAAGAATTATTTTCTAGATTACTATGGTTTTCTGGCATGGTTTATCTATAGAGTGGCTATCATCATTTTCTGCAGTGTATTTAAAATGATTAAATCACCCAAATTACATCTTACCTTACCTAAAATATTCAGTGTACATAGATGATATTAAATTTTCTCTATTCTTGGTATATGGACAACAGGACTCAGTAACAGGTGCACAGTGTGGGCACGTGGATGGCTTAAAAGTGTTCTGCCTTTCAAAAATGATCCTCTGAGGGTAACCTTCTCATGCTTACATAGTTTATTTCTTCCCATAGGACTGACTTCTAACAGGTTGCTTTTCACCTTTTGCATGCACAACTGCGCACCGCATTTCTAACCATTAAAAACTTATTCCTAAATTGTAGGATCGTCTCTGCAATTTATCAAATTCATTTTGAATTCTAAGCCTATGTTTCAACATGCTTGCAGTCTCACCTGATTTTCCATCATCTGTGCATTCAATAAGCTTGTTTTTACTTTAATATCAAATTTATCCATGACAAGATTTAAGTAAAAACAGATTCTGAGCAGACCTCTTCTATTGTGGGCGGCAATTCATTGACAGATACCCTTCTGATTACAGGTTTCCAAAAAGATTTACACCCACACTGTAGCTGATTTATCCAGATCGTCCTGTAATAAATTTTATCTACATCACATCTCCCTAACCTGCTTATAGAGTATCACATAGGGCACCATTAAAAGTTTTTATTATCCTTGTGATATGAAATATATATCTATGTTTCTGTGTTTCCATTCTATCCACAGGTTTCATCATCCCACTGTAGGATAAAATTATATTGTAATTGACACATTTTAATTTTTTTACAAATCCACATTAGCTGCTATTAATCCTGTAATCTTTCAGTCTCTCGTCTTCTTGGAAATGGTTTGAGTTGCTTGTATCAAGGTTGTTCAGGATCCATGATGAAGTTGAAAAATCTGCAAAATCCCCATGAAATTGTCCAGATCACTAATTTTAACTGTTCTTAGTGATCTTAAGGCATTTAGGCCACCTTTTGTATCCATTTTCAAAAATAACTGCTAATATAAGTGTTTATTTCAGCCATTTTGATAAATATTTTAGAATTAAATGTATCAGGCCCAGCTGACTTCCAAACGGTTATTTTATCTAAATGTATTCACACCTCTTTTCCCCTTGTTCTAAGCTAAGATCTTATCCCACTGGTGTGAAGTAATCAATTATGAAAACCAGTGATAATTGATGGGGAATTCTGGAAAGGCAAGTTTCAAAAAAGGCATGAAATTCATGGTTTTCTTCACTGTTGGGTAAGGAGCAGGGATTTTTTCCTACTCGTCTGCTAGCAAACTGTGCATATGCTATGGGGTTATGTCTTGTCAGTTTCATGGGGTTTATACTTTGGTCTTTTGTTTCCATATATCTCACCTACATTGTTTTGCATTAATCTTTAGCAACCTGATTTTGTCTTCACTTTCTGGATTCTTCTTTTGCTTGAAGTAAGTGAAGAAGTCATTAGTTACATCAATCGCTTCTTATCCTTCCCCTTCACTGCACTACAAAATTGTGTGAAAATATGACTGTGGCTTAAAAGTCATGTGTGACATGACATTCTTCAGAAGAGGCAATGCCTACTCAGAAGTGAATGCGATGGATAAAAATGTATCAGAGGGAGATATACAGCTAATAAAGAGGGAATTAGCTTTTTCTAAATCAGACATACATTTAATTTACATAGCAAGCAGAGGCATTGGAATTGTTGTGGTTTATCAGTTATGTATTTTAAGATTAAGCAGAGGCATTGGAATTGTTGTGGTTTATCAGTTATGTATTTTAAGATTAATATAAACATATTGTCTAGGAGCACATTAATGCCTTTTTCAGTTTTCACCTGTTTTTATAAGCCTGTTTTATAATCCTACAAGTCTGTTTTGCAAACAATGCTAATACCAGTCAATTATACTAGCTGGCATTTGACAAGACCTACAAACACCTAACAAATTACCAACTGAGTCACTACACGAGCAGGAATTTACAGCTATGAACAATGCTACTATTTCTATTTATAGGTGTTTCTGACTGATTTTGTTTTGATTACTTACACACACATGCACATTAGTGGAGCTCATCAGCTCATTGTGGCCTCACAGTTGACTCAGTCTGGCAGCTGATGCATCTACAGCAGATCAGCTGTTCCTTTGTTAAAAGCTGTCACTACAGTCTGTAAGAATTATTATTCACATTGCAGAATTCAGTATCTCTGGACAAGGGTGGATGCCCTTATACAGAAAGCATTAAATAGTGTCACTGTTTACATAACAAATGACATCTGACAAGGCACTGTATCTTGGTCCTTCGAAATTAAAAATACTAATTATATAAATAATGTGTAGTATATTATGTAATACTGATAATATCTTCTATTAATTCTGGAGAAAATATGACCTCTCACTCCTATGAAAATAAATAATCTAACAAATAATATGAAAAGAAATAAAAGATCTTATATTTGTGTTGTCATACATGCAATCAGCGACAAACAAAGGAATGTCTGCATTACACACCTCAGGCTGTGAAATATTGCCTTTTTTTTTCTGAGAAGAAGGGCATTTAGGATCCATTTGACCTCCCATTGTTCTTTTGTGATGTCATCCCAAGAGAGAACTCATCAAACCTCTATATCCTGAGATCCACAGTGAAACTCCCATAGCACTATAGCACCTTCTTGTAGCCAAGAATTTCTTTTACTCTATCTTTAGACTCAAGACCATTTATATCTTTCTTCTTCTATTGGATTCACCTCTGATGTGCTTAATTCAAGAGGTGCAGTTGCTCTTGTGCAGAGAAATTCTTTACCATTTCAGGACAACATGCACAAAACAGTTCCCTACAACACTCCAGCTACTACCTCATAAAGATTTTCTCTTTTCCTGAGAAGAACTTAAAAAATCATTATAATACTGAAGGTCGAATATATGTTTCAAATTCACAGAACTTAGCTTTATAGAGCATAATACTCCCACAGGCATTGACTGAGAGGAAAAATGAGCCAGGTTTAGCTTCTAGTCATTCTTGCTTACACACTTGAAGAATATGCAGTGGAAGCTAGTCACTAGCTGGTCCCTGCTTGGCTTTTGGGAGTCAGAGCAGAGGTGGTGCTCCAGGGTGCTGCTTGTAGCACCCACGTTGCCTGCTACTGTCAGAAGTTATTGCTATCACAGGGCAGAACAAATGGGTGAGCCCTGAAAGGCTGGAAATGTCCATCAGTTGTCCTCTTCTGTCCTACTGGTGATGAAGGAAGCTGTGAGAAGGAGTCCAAAAGGCAACACTGAGCACCCCAGGAAAAATGGGGAATGCCCAGCACTTCAAACAACCCCCACCTCTGGGAGACCTGGACCTAACATGTCACATGGGCCCTCTGGCTGTAACTGCAAAAATGATAAATGAGCTATGACTGGGCACCAGAAGGGCTGGGATGGAAAAATTGGTAGCACATTCTCTGGACGTAGTCAGATGGTGAGGAGTGTGTAGCATACACAAGAGCTGCTTTCACCTTGGTTGTAAGGCCTTTTCCCCTCTTGTCTGCCTAATTTTTGATGTAGTAGCAAGACTTGGCTCTGATTGCATTAGAACAGACATTTTTGTGTTGCAAGATACACTCAGGTATCATTTTGGACACCATTTGGCAGCGCCTAGAAAACAAATAAGGATTCTCAACCTGGACACAAAAATAAAGCTAGCATTATTTTCAAAGGCAAAAAATGCTGAAAGGTTTTTCATTGTATGTTTGAAAATCATCTTATCAGAATGTGCCAGTGGTTAATTTTCCTAACATTTTATGTTTGTAACATGAAGGGACAATAAAATATTTGGAAAGGTAAAAACAATCAGAGGTTGTAGACCATATGGTAGGGCAGATCTAGAAGAACAATAAAGTCATCATCCTCTGGCCTTTAATGTTCATTTGTTTTCTGGTTGTTTGTAATGTGCCCTGTGGCAGCATTATAAATCTTCTTCCTGTGTAATAACTCTTACTACTTCTTTTCTTGCAATTACAAAAGGTGTTTTATTTTTATCAGCCTTTCCAGACAACACAGATCCTATCTAACGTATATCTGCAGCAGTAAAAAGATTGAGTGTATACGTGTCTCATATAGTGTGATACATAAAATCAAACATTAATAAAGGCTTTTGACAACCTCCATCTGTTTGATCTTCACACTTCTCCCTCTGCTTTTTTAAGAGATAAAGTCTTGAAGTATTTCAGCATTTCCTCTAACTCATCTAGCCTGCCAATTTTTTGCAGCAACTTCTCAGTTGCTTAGTCTTATGACCAAATCAGAGAACACTGTTTTTGTTGGGGTCATAGGTGTTACTTTTGTGTCTCTGGAAAACACACATAAAATATCTTGGAGCACGTCTGAATCTGAGGATGAGCTGCTGCAAAGCGTTGACTGTGGGGTCATGGAAAGTGTGACTACATGTACCGAGATGTAGGAGTAAAAAGATTGAGAAATTCTTGAAGAGAGTTTTATCCAGTTATAAAGCTACACTTGAGCTGAAAAAAGAATTTACATTTTCTTGTTTCAAGCATAAAGTATCAGTATAGGTTTTCTTGATGAAGTTTGTTGAATGTCCATGTCAGTAGCTAAAGCATGGGAAGTGCAGATCTTGATCAAAATAATTCTCTTATCACAAGTTCATCCTTCTTTTAATCAAATTAGATACAGAAAATTAAAAGTACATAAACTGGTAGTTCTGTGTGTATACTTAGACCCTCTGACACTGCAACCATATTTTATAATGCTGTCCTAGCTAAAATCAAAATTTCCCAGGCTTAAAAAAATCCCATCACCAACAATAAAAAGCCAAACACAAACATCCCCTCAAAATCAGGAAGTATGAATACATAGGCTGAAAATGAGCAGGTTCTTGCTTGTCTTCCACATATGACTTGCTGCTTTCCTGTAAGCACAAACATTAGGCTACAGTTTCATGCTCTCAGTGAGTGTAATGTAGGTGAAATAGATTTAAGATTCATACATAAGAAAAAAAAAAAACTGTATTTTTTAATGTGTGAGGCAATAGTCTGACAATTAAACACATCTCAGGAGTTTTCATATAAACCAGTGAAGTCCTTGGAAAAATTCAATCCTTTCCTTGTGTGTTTTGTTAAATACAAGTAATTATTTTCTTTCATTTGCTAAAAGAGATATTATTCTATTTTGAAAGATAATATAAAATGAGAAAAAATTATAATCAAAACTTGTATATCTCATGCTATGAGAAACCATTTAGTGATATTATAATGGCCTTAGCCTAATTCAAAATTTCTTCTTCATGAAGATTTATTCTCAAGTACCAGAGAGATGAAAAAACACTTAAATGATTGTTCTTTGCTGTGCTTTCATAGGTGGTGCTGTATATTTTGTAAAGAAAATATTTATACCAGTTTTAATTTTTTGTAGATCGCAATTCTAACATATGCAAGTAATGGGAAATGTGTTTTAAGAAGAAATAATAGAAGATAATATAAGAAGATAAATCTATCTGTAGAATAAATGTATTATGAGTTCCTTTTCATATAATCAAATTATTTCCTATGTTTTCACAATGTAGCACAGCACTTCTTAAGGGCATCAAAACCAAGCAGGACCAAAATAAACATCTGCTTGCTGCTTATGAATAAAAATCAAGCAATCTTGTATTTGTTGATTTCCTTAAGGAAGAACTGCTTCACTAAAATTTTAGCCCATGCTTGTACCAATAAAACAACTTAAGAAAATACTTACCAGAGCATTATGAGTTGATGTCAGTGCAGGAATCACATTTTGTTAAAATAGAAGCTGTGAGTATTTCTGTAATTTCAAAAGCAGCCCCAATAAAGACTCAAGAGATCAAAAAAGAAAAAAAAAAAGCAGGTGTCTAACAGAATGTTTCTCCCACCTCACCAGTTGTTTGTTTTGGTTTGTTCAAAACCAAATAGTCAAGAAAATCAGTTAATATATTTTAATTTCCTAGACTGGGACAATATCATTGCAGTTCTGTTACAATGAAATCCTTGGTGAAGTATGTCTGAGGTAGTCTTTTTCTGAATCAATACAGAAGGAAATGTCCAAGGAGTTTTCACAGGACTTTTACCATATCACAGATGTCTCAAATAGCTTTAAGGAGGTTTTCCAGAGCTGGCTGGACAAAGCAGCCTGGTCTGTGTTGAACACTGACTGTGCTTTAATAAGGGAGTTGGGAATAAGTGATGGATAAAAAGGTATCAGATTGGATACAGATGGATCCAAAATGGATCTCCTAAGGTTCTTTCCCCAAACTTATCAGTGACCTCAGTGTGATTTTTGAAATGTCTATTTATGACAAACTAAGCTAATGTGTGATAAATATTCCATTACTTATGAAGTAAAATTAGTTTTAGCAGCACTATTCTCTTTTATCAGCATAGTTTAAAAAGTGACTTCTGGACCAGATATGATGTTGTGACTGATTGCTGGGCACCTACAGAAGAATGAGTAATAATTTTTCAAAGAAATCAGTGCTACTAAAATATCCAAGTACCTCCATATGTATTTGAACTATTTTTTCCTCTGTATAGCAGACTGTCTCTTCTGCCTTTTTTTTTTTTTATATTGTTTACTCAAAGGTCTTTTGTTCTGAAGTGATGTTTCCATATATTTTGCTGGGTCAATTTTCATTTTCTTGTTCTACTATATTATAATCCTTGAGAATCTTTCATTTTTATTGACTGTAAAGAAATTGGAATATTGTCATTCTATCTTAGAAACTTTATTAAATTACATTTCCTTTAAATTCTAGATCTGCATATCTTCTATATATGCTAGGACAAAAATTTTACAATAAAATGATGGCTGAAAAAAATGTGGAACTCTGTGTTACTATAATACAGACAAAAATATCATTCAAACTCAGATTTTTCTTTTTTTCATGCACAATTTTGATTGAAATGTAAAAAAATGCAGGCTCTAGGGAGCAGGACTGAGAAAGGGGGAACTTAAAATTCATGGATATTTAATGAGGTAATGTGCTAAACCCTCAGATGGTATTCTGCTGTTGAGGCTCCCATCCTTTCTCCATACATCTGGCATTGATCAAACTGTATTTTTCTTGTAGGGTGAGTGATGTGTGCTAGCACTTCTATAAAGCCACAAGGAATTCTCGTGGTAACAAGGTCATTTCTCCAGAAGACAATGAAACTTCATGTGCACTTTGTCCATCATCCACCTGAATAGTCCTCCCAAAAAAAAAAAAAAAGTAGAGATAGAGATAGAACTTCTTACATTGTCTGGACAGGCTCCTATGGAGAGTAAATGCGTGTGACAGCACACCAAAGGGTCCCTACTTCCATCATCATCCTTGACACTTTTACCATCATGCTTTATTACAGGGCTCACAAGTGGATTTTGCTGTCCAATCCCCTCATTACTGTTATTTATTTCTTTCTTGTCTCTGTGTACCTCATATTCCATGACTCTTTGGAAAGACTTCGTGCCTATATTCTTTCTCCCAATCCTTTCATAACAGATGGCACAGGATAACTCTACTTATTTTCTTTAGACTTCTTCAGACTAAGCAAAAAGCCTCTCCAGTCCTTTACTCCCCTTTTCTTGCAATCACTAATTCCAGGATTTGTCAGAGGGTCTCTTTTTGCACTATCATTCCCAAGAGTGCTTAGAATATGAGTACTCCTAACTTACCTGAAATCAATCTGGAATCATTCATAAATGGACCAGCATGAACAGATGTGTGAGTGCTTGTGCATGCATACATATGTCTCTGTGTTAGAGGTACAAAGGAAGGGGAGCTCCCATTCTCATGGGACCAACAGCACTTCAAAGTTCTTGAAAATGGAGAAAGCAGCAACATCAAAAATTTTCCTGAGCAAAAATAAAAAGGTCCCTTTTTATTTTAATGAATGCTACTTTTTGTGTAGAATCCCTATCTGCAAAAAGACAATAATCTCCTGCTAATTGCTAATCTCTTTCTTGTTTATAAAACCAAAAGAAGACTAAGAATAAAACCAGTAAACACAGAAGAGTTTTTCTATGTGAATGGTTTCTTTCTGCTCCCTCTGTACTTTTTTTTCAAATTCAGACAGCCTGTAGCACAGTCTGAATTGTGTTAGAAAAAACTGCATAAATCCCTCTGTGTTTAAGCAGCTGGTTGCTGATTAACCTTTTTTCTTACACATGATGCTTCGTCCATTATAATATCCATTTCTGCCAGATGGATGTAAGTGTGAGGATCCCTATCCGTGAATGTTTACCTACAGCACCATCATTTGAGTGCACTGCTGAATCAATGATCAGAATTCTTAACGAGAATCAATATGTTGTTTCATTTGATCTGAGATACCACCTTAGTGTCCATTTATGTAAACCTCAAAGGTCTCTGGAGATTACTTTGCACAACTGTTTTTTTCAGACTATAATGAAAAATTAATTTAAATTGGCAAACACTGTTGGGAGCAAAAATCTGTAGAATTTTGTGTGTAGAAGAAAGTATTGTAGACAAACTCCAGGTATGAATGTGTCTGGTCATTCTGCAAAGAATGATTTTTCCTTATTTTCACTCTACTTAATTCATTTGACTCCACCATATCTTGTAAGTGTTATGTACGGAAGAAAAACAGGTTTGAAATAAAAACTCAGAACCAATATAAAGCATTTAGTAAGGAGTTTAGTTCTTCAAAGAATATAATACATTTTAAACATTTTAGGCTAAAAAGGAATATGGAATAATTTCAGTGCAAAAACTTTCACAGTGATTTAAAATCATTACAAAATAAGTCACAGCTGGCTAGTACTTGTATTTTACACTACTACATACCTATGTAGCACATATGAAACCAAATCACATTAATTTCAGAATACAAATATACTAGTAATTAAATATATTATAGTTCCAGTTGACAAGGAAATAATTTATATCCAACTTAGGGAAGGTTTAATAATCAATATCTGTGCTATTTCACTGGGATGAACAGCCAGCAATGGAACTCCCTTCAACCATACAGCAATCACAAAGCAGATGCCTTTATTTAAATACTTGTTAACTCAGGATTTAAACAGTTGTGTCATCTAAGGAGACAAGCTGTATATTCCCATAATAAAGAGAAACCTGTATTAATATAAACCAGTATGTGATATTGTAAAAGTGATGTGTCTGACTCAAAACTCTCAAACTTTACCTGCTGAAATGTAATTAAAATCTTGGGTTGAGTCATATGCCATGGAATGAATTCTGTCTAAAATGAAACATAATAAATGCTTGAATGAGGTAAGAAATAAGACTGTGGCAAGACCGTGGGAAGAGCATGACAGTGCAAAAGGAAGGTGAAATAACCTGGATCGTGTAGGCAGTAGAGAACATGTCTAAGTAACAGCAAGCTGTAAATAATTCATGGAGAAATTTCTTAAGTGTTAACAAGATCATATGATTTCAGAATAATTTCATTTTGGTTTGTGCTGGTAATGCAGTCCCACTACATATGAAAAAAAAGAGGAATTTTTCGTATTCTGTGATAATATTTCACACTGAAAAATTGGACATCTCCTTTACCCATAGAAATTATTTTTCAGACATAACCAGGAGGACACTTAGTGTTTTGCTCTATTCATATAATAACAGATATGAAACACATAGTTGTCCATAAGCCTCCCCCTCTTTTTATCAAATTAGACTATATTTTAAGCTACATTGGGCTATTTAAAGAGAGCTTGTAGTTCAAATACCTTCTCTATCAGTAGTCATGGGGGGAGCATCGTGTCCGTGGCTCACTTTCAGCAAAATGTGGTTATTCTGAGCAGCATTCATTAGTCAGCAGCAGCTGTATTCTGGCAAGGAAAGCAAGGGCAAAAGCTTTTCCAGGAATGGATGAATGTGGATTGGACAACAGCAGCTGCAGTGTGAACAGCGCTCTTTGTTTCTGTGGTCCAATGTCCTCTTACTTCTCGGACAGAGTCTCAGCTCTTCAGCCCTTCTGCCACAGCCCACCAAAGGGAGTTTGTTTGATGGTATGATCGAGCAGATCTGAAGTCACTAGGCATTGCCAGTTATACTTGAGCTTCAGCACAACTGCCTTTATTCAAAAAGGATAAATGAGCATAGTGAATTATCAATATTCATATGAAAACTCCATTGCAACAATGTGTCAAATGGTGAACAAGTAGAGGTACTTATTTACTGTTTCAAAGTATCTAGAAAATAAATGTTAAAATGAAAAACAATTATTTCAAATTAAAAAAAAAAAAGAAAAAAGTGTCACACCTGATTACAAAACTGAAAACTATGGTCAAAGATCCCCAAAGAGCCTTTTTAAAATGTCAGGATCTAGCAGTAAAAGTAATTTGTTTTTGTTGGGACATATTTAATAGGGAAAAAAAGGCTATTTCTGTCTTTCAATTCTTTGAAAGATGGTAGTTTTCTTATTATTTTTTAAAGGAAACAAGCAAAAAATAAGGAAAATGATATCTGGTAACAGAGGAGAGCTCTGATCTTATTTTCTTTTTTTTCCCCATTTTTTAGTGCTTTTCCACTGTCTGAGGTTGGAGCTCAATAACTCTAAGTTCTATCACCAAATTAATTTCCCTGAGTCCATGGCAGATAACAGAGAAGGAAGGCTTCACATTAATCAGAAAGGGGATTTTGTTAATTTCATAATGAGCTAATCTGGAAACACCCTTAGGGAGATGAGTTCAGAGATCAAAATCAAAGGCTGAAGTCTCTGGAGTGAAAAAAACAGTTATTTCCCTACTTGATGGTTGGGTTTTGTGTCCACCTGTTCCTTTCAAAGTGCCTCTTTAAAGACCATTAAAAAGGCAGTGATTAAGGGCAGATGTTGAACAGACTGTGTTTCCAACACACCAGTTTGCCTTCATCCATTTCTATGCTGCTTTTTTTTCTGGGTAAAGATGGTTTCATTGTAGTCCTTTTATCATGTCCACAGACAGATATAATTTGTGATTTTTGAAATATTTTTTTCTCTCTTTTCTCTCTCTTTGGTAACTTTTACCCCTCAGTTTATGTTATTAACAGCCATCAAAACATTTTATAAACTTCCATTGACTTTGCCACCTTTCAGCTCACAGCCAGAACAGACCTCATGAACCACAGTTATTACAGTCGGCAGAAATAGATCCATTATTTTCTCAGTGTAAAGCTGATTCAAAACTACAGTTAACAAAATTGAAAAAAATGAAAGTACTCACTGCTGCATCACTGGGCTTGACATTTCTAAATAATCTTAGCGTTTCCCTTGTCATTTCCACCGTCGCTCAAAGATTCAGGCTCTAGGAAGTTTTTCATCAAATTACACCATTTTGCAGGAGACTACATAAAGTGAAGAAGGGTCAAACCTGGACCAAAAGAAGCTTCTAATATAAAATAAATATTGATGGTTATCTCTGTGGTATTGCATAACTATAAAATTCAATATTATATCTCATGAATACAAGCTGTGTTTGATGATGACTAAACTCTTGAGTTAGAAATAAGACTTTGGTGAAACTCTGGAGTAGTGCCTGACACTGGAATTTTGCTGAGGCTTAGCAAGGTAATGCCCTCATCTCTTTCTGAAGCAGAACTGATCCAGTTACGTAGTCATCATGTTTTTCAGTAAGGAACCCTAGAGAATTAACAAGTTGTTTAAGAATGCTTATTGCAGATGGTGTGGGAATCAGTCCAGATACAAAAGAGTTGAAACTCAGCTATTGCTTCTCTTGTACTTGATCTTGAAATCTAGAAAGGAAAAAACTTGTAGAAAAGTCACTTTGAAAACTCAGCAGGCAGCTTGCCTGACTAAAGCCTGCACTCTTAGGCCTGTAATTGCATAAATGCTAATTAAATAAGACAACTAATGAGAACTGACTGACAGGAGCTAAGCAGAAGTAAAGAGCAGCTGCTTTTTGGGATTCTGCCACATGTAGTCTTCATCCTACTCCAGCAACAATTTCCCATATTTCCCTCTCTTTTCTACTGAATGCAGGCTTAAACCAATATCCTGTCTGGCCTGGCTAATTCCCAAGATAAACAAGTCTTTTTGTTCCCTGAGGAATAAGTTTAGATGTGCTGGGGAAGTAAAAGGGAATCAGGTAAGAGATAGGGTGACAAGGACCAGGAGAAAGGAGACTCTTTCCATCAGAGCAGACAAAGAAGAAAATGGGAGCAGATAGGGGCAGTAATGGCCCCAAAAGGTGAATGATGCCAAAGAGACTGTAAGAGAAAACTGAATGTGAAATACTTGGGAAATACAAGGGCCTGCTACAAATACCACAAGGCTGTTTGAAGTTTTCTAGTGGGGACTGCTGTTAAAGAACTTCCAGTCCTAAATCCAAAGAAGAACCAGAGAATGGAAAATGAATCACCTGCCACATAGAACAAGATAGGTGGAATGAAGGTGAAAAAAAAAGAGATTTTGATAGAAACAAAGAAAAATATGCAAATTGTTATTCTTGAGGTAAAATATTCCCACTGAAATGGCCCAACCATACCTGAGCTAGATTTGGAGGAGAGGAAGAACAGAGGCACTGAAATAATATATTAGTCAATTTCTGCAAAGGATTGCAACAAATTAGTACAACTGCAACAACATAAAAATATTCTAAAGATTCCAAGAACTTAGATCAGGGGATCTTTACTTTATAAATACTGCAAGTATTTCTATTTCTGTGCTTACCAGACTTTAAATTTCCTAGATATGGATAACACAAAAAATTATTGCGAAGAATAACAATGTAATTTCTGTGTGCAAAAGGTAAAAGATTTTGTCATTCAAGAGTGATTCAATGTCAAGAAATAAAGTTATTCTGGAAGCCTTGTAAGTGCTAAGTACACAAACCAGTATCTTAGAGTTGTTCAGCTTAAATCAAATAGAAGTTTAAAAATCCAGGTTACTACATAATTCTTTCTAGTTCAAAATCACGGATTTGAGATTTACAAAGGAATTCAGGTCAAACTGAGAGGATTCATGTGTCCAAGGCTCTGGAAGGATGTGAAGGAAACATTTAGAGTACTTGTAGTTTTTTGTCAAGCACAAAGGAAGTTCTGTAGGGCTCTAGATTTAGTTGAAAACCTAGGCAGCTGAAACAGGATGGAAAAAAACCCCACAACCTGGAAACTTGGACAAAAAAAATCCTGAGAAAATATTGATCATCAAAGAATCTTATCAGGAAGACCAGAAAGTGAAGAAAGAAGATGATTAAACAAAGTAGAGCTCATCCTGATCAGTGATGAAGGGTCTCATGCAATTACAGGTGGCTAAGTTAAAGCAGCATTCTGCTTCTCTTTGTAGAGGGTGGGACATCATTGTTGAATATATAGTAGGAGTAAGAGGCTATGAGAAGGATTGTATGGAAATGGAAACTGAGACATAGAAAATGCCAGGAGAAATTGGCATTTCTGCCAATCTTGGGTTCCTCCTCAGTAGGGGAGGACGAATGGCCTATCTGTTAGCATGGTTTACCTCCAATTTTTAGATTTCCAAGTACAGAAACATAGTAAAGTGTGCAAGTGAGCCTAGTAACAATGATTTTTTACTAAAAACTCATTTTTTAAAAGTATCCAATATAGTTCTTGAAGCAGTAACTTTTCAAAAGGAATAAGTTATCTAGGCAGCTGCAAATAGATGACTTTGACCTCTACAGTGTGCAAGACTTGGAATATATTGTCAAAGAAAAAGCAATTAAGACTAGAAAGGCAAATAGGAATTGGTATAAAATACAAGAACAAGAAGGTCTTGCTACTACGGATTGATAAAAGAATTTTATTCTATAAATGGAAGGTTCATGAAAAGGAAATGAACCAGTGACAGCGGAAAAGAAAAGTTTGAGTTCATCAAGATGAGTCATAAGTTATCAGTGTGATGTGGTCAGAAGAAAGGAAATATAATTAAACATATCAGAAGAATTGGCAGGAGATTAAGAAATATTAAAAAGTCCTAGAAGTAAATTACCATGGAGAGTCCTACATACATTGTGATCATCCACATTCGGGAAAAAGAAATTTGCATTAAAAGGAGTACCGAGACTGCTCAGAGAAAGGGCAAAACTTCCTGCAAACAGTGACTAACAGATTTTGGTTTAATAATCTCACTAAACAAAGACTGAATGACACACACTTGATCCCTCTGTGAGAGACATTCACTTCCCTCTCTACTTTCTAGACCAAAAACTGTGGAGGAGTTTGTTAAGCCAGAAGAAAATATTGATACAGGAAAAGTAAAAAAGCTCTATGCTATGCACAAGTAAGTTTAGATTAGAATTAAAAATACCTTCTTTGACAAAATGAGACTTTGAGCCATCTTTCCAGTAAGAAGTGGGGAGGGAAAATGAAACAGTTGTAAGATAGAATTGGTTGTTTTATGACACAATTAGACCCAGCTGCTTGGCATAGTTGAAAATTCATGATAATTTCCTTGTGATGTTTTTATGACCTGCTTTTTATTGCACAAACAATAATTGGTGTGCTATATTTATTTATTAATTAAGAAGTTATAGAAAAAGTTGAATTCTCAGAGGTCATGAATAAATGAAAAGAAGTAAATAGCAAAATATATCCAGAAATATATGTTTATTAAATTTTCTTCTAAATACTTAGATAGAGATATACCGATTAATATATGCATCTAGGAAAATTCTTTTGCTGTACCTTGCTGTCAGGAGTCACACATTTATCATGAACATCCTGACAGTCACAGAAAGAAGTATCCAGGTGGCAATGAGATTCTTACGAAGCCTTTTTCCTAAGCAGCAATAAAGACTGACTGTTGTGTCAGTGGTGAGCATAAGAAAGATGCATTCCTTGCTCAAAAAATGAAATGAAGTATTCTATTGCTGTGCTTAACATCTTCCATTCCCCAGAAGGCACTTTCAGTTGTTCCAACAAATCCCGGTGATATTGCTTGCTATCAAATAGTGGAAATGAGTTCAGAAGCCAAGCTTGACATAATGCACTACTTATTGCAGCAGTTATACATGGTGGAGAGGAGCATTTTAGATGCAGTCTGTCTTTCATTTTTTCTTTTGGCAACCAAGCACTTGGGGCTCTGCACCTGATGTCTGGGCTTCTGCCTTGGCCCTCACGGCTCATGAGAAGGAGGTGGCCAGGTCCATAAAGAGTCCAACACTGACAGGTCAGTGGCTGTGTGCTCAGCAAGTGGGCTCCTGGAGCAGTACCCCCAGCTCAGTGGGCAGCAGATATATGCACACACAGTATTTATATATGTCCACATATGTATGGACAGTACACCTGCGGATACTCGTACGCATATAGACACCAGATACGTCATTCAGCCAGAGGTGGAGAATTGTGTGAAGGTGCTCCAAACCACCAAAATACTCACTGAAAAAGTACTTTCAGACAGTATTGTGTTACAAATGCTTACAGTATTGGTGTTACCCAGGGTCTGAAGCAGCCAGCTCTTCACTTGCAGCAGTATCCTAGGCATCTAAACACATTGGGAAGCACTGGCAGCTTTTTAAACACACCTGCAGAAGTCTTATAAGGCATTTCTTCCTTTCTGAGTTCTTGTTTGCTCAGATCAAGACCTGAGTCATAACTCAAATTCTTAGCCAGACAGGATTAGGGATATATATATATATATTTGAGAACTTTCAAGTTGAAAACAAACAGAAGGAAAGCTCCAGCAAGCTTTGTTCGCCCCAAAATCTATCTGGTCACATGGGTGTAAAAATCTGCCTATGCTGATTGCAGACACTGACAAAGGTAAATTAAAATCTGAACTGCATTATGAAAAAGAGTACTGCTTAAAAATGAGTGCAAATATAAACCCTTCCCCCCTTTTAACTCATAGTTTATTTACATCCATCACAAGGAATTTATTACAGAAATCTTGCATTTTATTTCTCTTCCTGGTTAATGAAATAAACTCTAAAGAAAAATAAGGCAAAAATAATTGAAAATTAGTAGAAACTAAATGTAAACTTCAAAAATAAATGTACTGTCCTTTGAATAATTTTTATATAATTTTTTCCTCATAGAATATTATTAATTTAATATACTTAGTAAGAAATATCACAACTGCTTATTGAAACAAAACCAGTCTCAAGGGTAGATACATTTTTAGATCTGAAAGAATTTATGTCAGCTGAGACTTACACTGTGTTTTTAACATGGGATATGTTGACCCTCCTCTCTATAGTTGTTCTGACATATGAATTCATGGAAAGACCAACTTCATGAAAACTTTCAAGTCTTTCAAGATGTCAGATTAGAAACCTCATGGTATTTAGTGTAGAGATGTAGGCAAAAATTGCTCTGCTTTAATTAGGCAGAAGCATTTGTAACAACTCTGAAGTACAGCAGCTTTTGCATTGCTAAGGCCCTAGATTTTTTTTGTGCGTGTGTGTTTTTTGTGACTCTATCCCTACCTGACTTCAGTGGCTGGCTAAATATGTGTGTTGCACATCTTTTAGGGAAAAAGCTATTTTTCAGTGCTTTCAGTAGTCTCTCTCTGTCACTTCCACAGATGTGCCTTAATGATATAGTCTGCCCTGCAGTGCTGCAGCCTTCAAAACCTGAATTTTGACATAATAGTTGTTAATATTAGAATCTGCTCTGTGCTACATTGAACCCTCTTACATTTTACTGTGTTTCTTTTCCTTCAGTATCGCTTATTGGGGTGGCTAATTTTAATTTAACACATTTATCCAAAACAAAGAGTGGCATAAATAAAATCGCAAAGCAGAGAAACATGTTTATAAACAAATTAGATAATGTTTGCAAAGCACTTCAAATGTGGTTTGCTAAATCAGCACTACATTTTATCAACCTGAAATAATTAAATCATAAATAACTAGGTTTTCTTTAATTCTGCTTCACATTTTGTAGCCTGGCAAATTGTCAAGAACCATGACTGATTCCAGCTCTTCACCAAAGCAAGGCATCTTCTGTTCAGCAGGAAATTAAGTTTTGCCTATTTTTCACCCTCAAGTGGTACTCTAAATTTCTATAGTCCTTAAAATATTCATACTGTAATATGTATTTTACTTTATGTGGAACTTTTAGGGAAACTACTTAGGAATTAAACTTTTTTCTTTTTAGTTAGCAACTTTGAATGACTACTGAAAAAAGAAAGCATGAAAAAAGGTTCCCATATATATATATATACCATTATATGCCATTATATATACCATTTTGCTGGGATTTTTATGGGTCCTCCAAAATATTTTTGCCTGCTGCTAAGCACTGCTAGATATTCCATCTGGCCTTGATCAGCTGTCTGTATACAATCTTTAATACCCCCTCTTTTCCCTAGACAATCACATTGTATCTGGTCCAGATTCATACATATTATGAATCCTCCCTACTTTGTTCAGTTACAGAATGCCTATTGTCTGAAAACAGCATGGTTTTAAGAACTAAAAGATTGTCCAACCCAAAACTCACCATTTATATTCATTAAGTAGAGCATGCAGTGGGAAATAACACATAGCAAAGTATAAACCAGAATTTTAACTAGAAATCAAAGGTAAGAATAATTGGAATTTCAGTTTTGATGTAAATTGAGAGTAGACAACATGACACTCTGAATGATGATACCCTGGAAAGCATTCCAACTTTGATGTAACAAACTCAGGAGCATTTGAAAATGCCAACTGCAGTAAAATTAAGTATGTGACAATTGTTTTATACTGACAGGTCACTCATGAGGAAAAATAGTTTAAATGGACCTTGTCCAAAATAAAATTCTTGCAATTCAGGACAGGGGCTCATATTGTTCATCACACTTACATTGAGAAGTTAGTACACTCCCTTGGTTCCATAAATTTCAAGGTTAGATTGTCAAGAAGATGTGTGCATTCAGATGGGGTATTTTACTGCTCTTTGCTTCCATGAATTTTGGGATTTCGGGTGTAGACCATCATTCATAGGCACAGAATGATGAAGCACACAATCTTTTTGCAGTCCTTGAGGTCCCAGGGCAGATTTTGGTTGAAACTAGCTTATATTTTAGAATTGAAAAGAGTAGGATCAATGTAAACTAAGGAAAAAATAAGCCAAACTTGTTACATTGCTCTTTTGATTTATGGTTACCTTTAGAGACCATTCCATGTTTTATAAGTCATCATATTACTGAGTAAACGATAGAAAGTGATTCTCAACAGTATTCTGTTTATGCGACTTCATCTTTTATTTTAGACAATCACATGATAGATAATTCATTAATTCTTTCATTGACCCTAGTATTTAAAATAGGGATGTTCAAGTAATTTCTTTCTAAGTATATGATAGCCATTATACTTGTGTTCTGCAATGCAGTAATTAAGGTACATGACAAAGCTCTCGTACACAAACAGATCCACTTCTAGCTCTCAAAGTGTCTGAGTCTGAATTTAGAGATCATGGACTCTATTTTCAGTGTATGCGTAATCATTGAGTTAAATGCTTGTCCATAAGGTTGCATCAAAGTAATTTAATTTAATATTTGCAGTCTGCTTGTCTAAGTTTGTAGCAGGAGGAGAATCTAGCTCATTCCAGATCTACTTGAAATATTTCAGAGGTAGTGAAGTGTTTGGTGATTCATGGAATCGGTACACTCGCTATACGCTTAAACACTAAAGGATCTGTCTTAAATTTCAGGCAACCTGGGGCAATCTTTTTTATTTCTGTTGCCTCTGTGGTAAATGTTAGACACATTCAACACCCAAAGCATCTTCACACAATGCAGTTTAGAAAAGTGTACTACTTTGAAAAAAACTGTGGCTTTAAAAGCTGGGGTTTTGTATTGTTGAATAATTCTTATTATTTTTGACACTTTTTGATTTTTCATTAGATAGCAATGTGCATTGCTAAAAAAAAAAAGGAAAACACTGATATCTACAAAAAATGTACGCTAGTTTATCTGCACCTGATCCTTGATATCACACGGCATGGATACTTGCAATGCTTAGAAAACTTTGGGTTCCTTTCAGCACATCTACTATATGCTTTCTGCTAACATGAATGCATTTTCAGCCTAGTACCTGCTGCATGCAGCACATAACAGACTATCTGCTTGGAAATCAGATGGTTAGATGAGTTCTTATCCTGTTTCCAGTCTCCTGTTGCTGTCTGCATTGCCAGGTTTCATGAGGATACTGTGATTTTCAAGCTATTACTTCATTTCTGATCTCTCAGTCTAAGCTGGAAGACATCTGTTCTAGCGGATGCTTCATAAAGGGAGATCTTCCAAGGCAAACAGTAGCTGAGAATCAAGATTCCCTGTAATGACTAAGATATCATATGTAGTTTCATGAGGATGATGTAGAGAACTTCAGAAAGAAAAGGAAAAGCACACTTCAACAGAGTGGTGGCATCTCAATCTCTCAGGTACTGTGTGTCAGTACGGGATAATGCAGGGAAAATAATCTCAGGGAAAGTCCTACTCGGATTTTCCTGTGTCAATTCCAGTTAACTGCAGCAATTTTGGTATCTGTGTCTGTATTTCATCATATTCTAGAATGTGACATTTGATAGGTGCAACCAAGTCAAAGCTCTGGTTTATTTTTGTTGTTTGTTTGGTTGTTTTTTTTTTTGGGGGGTTTTTTTTTCTGTCCATGCTTATTAATTGCCTTAACTATCCAGCAAGATTTTTTTCAAAAGGTTTTTGAAATTCTGTTTCTGTTAAAATAAACACACATTCAGCCACTACTTTAAGTGCAGCCAACTAATGATGGCTTGTGAAAAGAGTAATGAACTTTTATTTTCACTGTCTTTTTTCTTTTAATGTGAATTTTCCTGAAAAAGTAAGGCTATTTTTCTCTGAGATTTTTAGTTGCTCTTCATTCCTCTTCCTTACACATCCCTGAATATCCTTGACAAAGCAGCAGTTCTTTTACCAAACTTTTGTTTCTTTTTAAGAAAAGATCTTTTGAGAAGCACAACTTTATTTTATATTCAGGTGTTGTCTTCTTATGTAATTGTAGTACATATAGTAAAAAACAATGTTAGATGAATCCTCATGCATTTCCCAAAAATATTTGTATGAACATTAGTCTTAAAATTGGATAATCAAAATATATGCAGGAACCAAGAGGTAATAAAACTTTTAATCCTTGAACATGCAGACTATATCACTGTTCTGTAACATATATATACTGTTCTGTAACAAATACTATTTCTGTAAGTTCAATGTTTTCTTGAGCTCTTTTTCTCAAGTGGATTAAAGTATAACAAAACCAGTCTTGGTTGGTTAGTTGGTGTGGTTTTAGTTTGTTTTTTTTTTTTTTTGGTAGGAAAGTTTATTTCAGAACTTGTTGAAGTTTATCAACATATATTCCAGAAAATTTGGAAAATTATTCACCAACAAACTTCTTGATAGTAGACCTAATTATTGGACATTGTCTTAGAAAAGATCTTGAAGGAAAGTGTGAAAAGTGACAAGAGAGAAATGCAATCACACCTTTTGGGTTTTTTTTTAATATTTCCAGTTTCTCAGAGAAGGAATCTAATTGAGAGAATGTCTAGGTTTAGCATCTGCATGTGACTCCTGTACATTAAAAAGGGGAAGTGTGGATGACAGAGATTGCTAGTGAATTATGAGGTAGATAAAAAAAAGCTGGAGGAAAATGGACAGTTTAACAGTTGTCAGAAAGGATAGGGATAATTTTTTCGTGACACTTGGGAATGGAATCCTGTTGAATAGATGCAGTAATGGCCACCAGGTAAGGGCTGGCATGCGTTCACTTCATGAGGGAAACAAGAAATCTGGAGAGGATTGTCACTACTGTGGAGACACAGGAATAGAACGGTATTAAACAATGAAAACTCAGGCACAGAGGGAGCCACAAACAGCTGCTGTAGTCTGATCGCTTGTCCAAAAGGAGACAACAGATGACAAGGGGAATCTGTGTGCACGGTCATCTGGGGAAGGCATCTGAGCCGTCCCCGTGAGTCATGTGTGAGAAGTGCTGCTGTTTTAAGATAAGTTTGGTAAAACGGCAGCAGTGAGTTTGGAGAGAAAACTGTCATCTGATGGGGACATAAAATTATCAGAATTCTTATTTGAGACAACGTCAGAACTTCCTCAGAAATAACATATAATGCTTAGATTAGCGTTTTTCAAGTTACAAAATTCTTATCTGAAAACAGCCTGTGGTTTACTAGATTCATCAAAGGAGAAGACTCTCCTAAAGAAGTGGAATTAAAAGCAGTTGACTTGTTTTGATTAGTGAACAGAGTCTGAGGGTGTTGTTGACCACATATTAAAATAAACAAGTAAATTTCAGGGGAGAAAAATAGCCACACAAATATAAATTTAAACTCTGTTGTCAGAATCATCATTGTCATTGTCATCTTCACTGTCTTTCTTCTTTCTTCTTTCTTCTTTCTTCTTTCTTCTTTCTTCTTTCTTCTTTCTTCTTTCTTCCTTCTCCTTTTTTCTTCTTTATAGGTTTATGTTCAAAAAAATCTTCCAAAACAGCATAACAATAAAAATCATCAGAACATGTCAAGTTCATGGAGAAGATGACAGAGTACTTGAAAATTGAAGTAGAATCTCTGCCTGTCTGATGTATTGATATTTTAGGAGAGTGATTGTTCTTTTTATATGCTATAAATGGATAGTTATATTGATATGCTTCAGAAATTTTGTCTGTTGCCAAATAAGACCAGCTTAGTTTTTTATTCCATGAATAATGTGGGGTTCTTTTATGTTTGTGTTTTGTTGCTTCTTGGTTTTTATTTTTTTCTCCCTAAAGTATTTTCTTAATTGAACACAGTGGCAGACTGGAGATTAGTGCTCACTAGTACTCTCAGTAGCATCAATTTGTCAAGTACTGTGTTTTTGAGCCCTGCTCACATGCTCAGAGTTGGAGTGGAGACCATACTGGAAATCAGGAATACTGTTTTCTTGCAGGTCAAATCACAGAGAGCATTTCTTTTCTTTTTTTTTTTTTTTTTTTCCCCCCCTTCTTTTGTACCATGCTGTGGCTTCCGGTTTTTGTTTAGATTGAAATTCTTTCTTTTTTTTTCCTGTATTAGTCATTATGGTGATGGCTATTGATTATTGAGATTGAAATTATTTGATTCTTTGTAGGTTTCTGTGGATTACTGTTTAATGTGAAACTTTCTGAAATTAATTATTTCATTGCTTATCTGCTATGGCACTAGAGTGGAACTGACTACAGGGGTGATTCTCTCTAATTCTGTTTAAAATCTCAGGCAGGGTCTATCTAGGTAGACACCAAAGTTTTAGACACACCACAAATTTGTTTTATTTCATGAGTCACACTTGTAAAATTGCACAGCATTATTTTATAATAGCAAAAGAAATGAGGCTCTTATAAATATTTCATTGACAGCAGTGGAGAATGATCAGAAATCATAGAAATATTTCTTTAAATTGGATTCTCAATATCTCATCAGAAAAGTTAGGCTCCAGGGTACCAGTATTGAAATTTTATAATATCATGTGAGTATGACCTGCCTTTATTGTAAAATGTGTCAAAATTTCTCTAGTTGAAAGTACACTAATAGAGAAAAATAACCAAGTCAAAAAAGTGAAAAATGGGAGCAACAATATCTAGAATAAACTCACACTTTCACAAAAACATGGTTGTGGCATTTGAAATTCTTTCCCCTATTCTGTAGTGTTTGGATATTTGTAGCTGTGGTTTCACATGTTGATCTTTCAGCCCCTCCTTTTGTTATCTTGAGCAATCTGGATATTTTTTCCATGACACATTATTTTTCCATTATTCTATCCTCTCTTTTCTTCCTTGCTGCAAGTATCATGTTTTAATATTTGGGTGTGCTTCATTATTTTTGGCTTTATTCTTGTGTTTTCAGTCTGCAGTACATTGGTTTTACAGTTTCTGTTTACTTCTTGCTTTATGGCTCAGGAGAACATTAGTGTCATATTTTCATTTTCTTTGCAAGATCTGGGTCCACAGTAGGGTGTTGGTCTTTTGTAAACCTCTAAATTCCCAAGATGAAGAAAAGTGCTACATTCCAATTTCCATACTTGCATGCTCTATTTTTACTCCTCATCTCTGTAGGAACTGCTTAGTCATCCCAGGAAGTCTGTAACCCTGTCAAGGTTCTGGTTTGTAATGGATTTTTGCCCCTGAACTTCAAGCACCAAGCTAAGATATTGGACACAATATTTCTGCATCCTCTTCAGTTTCAGAGGTTCAGATGTTCTTGAACTCATCATTCTAGGCAAACATGCTAGAAAGTTTCCAGTACTCCTCAAAGTTTGTTCTTCTGAAATTTTAGCTGGATTTACTGACTCAAATTATAAACTAAAATTTCAGATTGCTTTGGTAAGATTTATCTCACTAAAGATAAAACTTATATTAAATAAAACCTATATAAAACTCATATTTTGTTGTTATGTCTTAATTGTTTAGTAAAGAAATAACTTTTGGAGTTTTTTTCAATCTACCAAGGAATGTGATACCTGCTGACACCCTTGCATTAATTTTCTAGAGGTAGGCTTAGAAAATTAAAATTACTTAATAGTCTACCATTTTACTGTTTGTCTTCTATTTTTATAAACATTTCTAACCCAAGACTCAGTTCTCTATAGCAAACACTAACTTTTGGGAGATTTTTGCCATTTCTCATCAAAAATTACTAATTTTGTACAAGCCTTAAATTCAAAGCAATCAATGATTTACACAAAACATCCCTTTGACTCTATTTTCATTTATATCTTTCCATGAAGATGGTACAGACATAGGTTTGTGTTACACAGATCACAGACCTACTTTCTGTCTTGGCTGGCAAAGAACTATTTTTATATGCCAGCATACTTATTTAGGACACTTTACATGCATTTAGGACATTGACATGTATTGTACTCTGATGTGCAAGAGCATGAAATAGACTGCCTGGTATATATTGAAAACTTGCGTTAAAAATAGGTTTAAACAAAACATTACAAATTAAATTATTATTTCCCTATTTTATTTTTATTTTTATTTTTTATTTAGTTGAGACTGTTGCCTATATGTTTATGTAAAATTATTAAATTCTATTAATAATTTATTATTAAATTATTAAATTATTAACATAATAATTTAATTATTATATTTTTTAAAACTTGGTCTCAAATACTCACAAAATCCTGGTTTTGCAATGGTCAGAGATCCCTGATTTTAGCTACTGAAAAAAACATTAGTTAATCTCAATATGATCTCATTAATCTACCCAGTCAGTCAAACCTGATGCTTTACTCAGGTCTCTTTCTCCCTTTAATTTTAATTTCTTTCATTAGAGCTTTGTAATTTAAATTTCCTTATCTGAAATCATTAAGAAGGAGGGAACGTTTTGTTATTTTGTCCCTCTTTAAGTGAAAAACCCTGGCACTGTTGCTGTCACTGAAATTTTATAATTGACTTGTCTGAAGTAGGAGGGGTTGAGTGCTGATGTAATTTTCCTTTAGGATAAACAGTTCTCTGATACATTTGTCTTGTGGGTCCTTAAGAACTCAGGCCTGTACCTAAGGAGGGGTAAAAGCTAATTATCCAGCAACCTAAATAATATTCTTAGCAGAACTGAAGAATATAAAAGGAAATTATATGTAATTCATCATAGGTTTTTTTTAACAAGCAAGATCTTGCCTCTAATGGAGAGGTGGTGAAAGTTCAGTGGAAAGATTTTTCAGTTGCTTTTCAACTTTCAAAACACAGTGTTCAAATCGGTTGAGTTTGTCAGAGATAATTTCATATACTTAAGCCTAATGGAGCTAACATGATAAACCATATTTTTCTCCTTCAAATGTTGCATTCTTTGTATGTATGGCTGCATAGTATCATATATACATATATTTGAAGTTATTTGCCAATAACTCCAGTGTTATTCCTGGATAGTTCCAGTATTTGAAAAGTAGTATGAATTAAAAATAGACTTCACATTTGGGAATGGAATAAGTTTGCTTTTCCTTTTCTTTATTAAAAATAATTTTTGTATGGATTCCACCACCATTCATCTGGGGTAGCCATAAATCACATACATGTTACTGTGGATGCTCAATTACCGGCTTGCATAAGACAGCTTTGTAAATGATAAACCAATCTTGCCATTGAACCTAGCAATCTGAAGCCTTTAATCCACTATATATTTGCCTGGTCCTTGTCAAATACATTCAAACAAGCAAACAAACAAACAAAAAAGTAAAAGGAAAATTGCTCTGTACTGAAACTTGTGGTTCTTGCCTGCCTGCTGTGTCTGCAGCCTCTAGTTTTTTTCACAAAACTCTTTCTTAGAACACTGAGGGATAGAGTCCATTTAAAGAATGAAACAACAAAGTCTTTTGTTCTCCTTCTTTCAAAGAGTGGGAAAAGGGAGCCTGAAGTAGGATAAAGGCAGAAGGAAGAATGAGGAGACCAGGTAAAAATAGGTGAAAAATTAAGTTAAAACAGTCTGGGTGATGAAAAGTGGGAAAAGTGTGGTTAATCATTGTGCACACTGGTTGTAAATAACCCACAAGCAGTTTAGAAAGAATCTGTTATCTTGTGCAGGTGATGTCCAACCGTCTCATGTGACAGGAGATGCTAACCTGTTGAAATATGGAGCATTCATTCAGACAAAATTGCAAATGACAAGCTAGTCTCAATCCATTCCATGAAATATTTTTGTTGGACATTGAGACCTGAATCCTTGCTGTATCTCCACAGTGAGGAGGATGGAAAGGAATGGAGCAGGAAGGAGCCCAGGCTGACAATCAGATGAGCAGGCTAGAGGGATGTGGGTATGATGGAAGGAAAATTGCTGGCAGGCCACTTCTCCCTGGGGCATTTGGGCAACACACTCCCTCCGCAGTCCCTCACACCCAGACACCCCATGTCAAATGAAGGCACATGTTGTGCATTTCAGGGCTCACACTGGTAGCTTTGCTGTGAAGCAAGGAGGGCTACACATGTTTTATCATATCAGCACTGGTGACAATGAAATCTTTAGTGACTTTATTTTTAAAGGTTCAGAATAATGCTTTGGCATGTGGTAAGTGGTAGTGGTCACAGTCAAACATTGTATAACTGGTAGTTTATGTATTTGGGTTTGCTGAACTAATTTGTTTTGTTCTTGTTTTCTCACAAAAAAATTAGGGTGTTGGTTATTCAGGTACCTGAAGATGAGTTCCTGTTCCATTTTAGTACAGGGTATGATGTTTAGCTTCCAGCTGCCACTCCAGAAGAAAAAAAGGCCCTGGGCTTACCCCTGTCTGTCTCATCTATATTTCTCAGGTGTGCTATGTCATATTAAAAGGGCTAGATCTCCAGTACAAAAATAGCTCCTCATTACCTGTCTCCAGGATGGGCCAAGATCATTTGTCAAATCCCTTATCAAGCAAATAGCGGATTTATTAAATGTTAATTTTGCTTTTTTCAAGAATCAGAATTACGGTGAGAAAACCAAAACATGTGGTACTGCAGTTCCTTCACAAACCTGTATATATAAATATACACAGGCAGGCCCATTTCACCCTGAGGTGACACCCAGCACGGTTAGTCTACTGTGAAATAAAGGAGTCCAATATCATTTACAGGTCATGTAAATGTCAGGCTCAGCAATTCCCTCCATTTGAAGTATGCTGGGTTAGATTTACTGCTCCAGTGGGAGACCTCTGCAGGCTCTGCTGGTGCAAAATAATCTACTACAACTGGTTTATCAGCAGATAAGATGGAATGGGAGATACACAGCTTGCCCAGTACCAGGAGCTGCAGGCTGCTTTTCCCACTTTTTTGTTATAACACCCATCCACAACACTTTAGGGCTTTTGGAATTAAACAAACCTTTTGTCTCTCTCCTCTGGGCACTCTCTGGATGTCTCTGCCATATGGTACAGTGTGAGGCTGGAAGTGGACATCTGTTCAACCTTGGCTTCCTTCCTCTGCTGGGTGAGTCCAAAGTGATACAGAGCACGTATCCACGTGTTTTTTGACTGTTTAGGGCATGCTCTGTTCCAGCTAAGACACAACATGGATAACATGAGCACTCTGGCTTACAGTTTTCTTTTGCTGACAGTTTTCAGTTCTTAATGATGTTTTTATTTGATGAAGAGTGTGATTTACTTTCTCATTAATGTCTTTTCCTGGTCACAAATGGAAGCTTTCCCCTTCTAGAGTTGTATTTTCTGAATCTCTGTGCTTCTTTATTCAAAAAATGTCGTTAAATTTGTCTTTCAAGACATTGATCAGTGAAATAATTCAACAGAATTTAGTCATGTCAGCACTTCCTTACAAAGATTTCGAAATTTCTTAATTGAGAAAGTCACATTCTAATCTGGGTATTTGCTGTGCAGAAGTAATGAAAATGTCCATTTTTAAACTTTATTCTTGGATGTTCTGACTCAAAGTTGTTACCTATTCCAAGTCATAGTGCTTAGTTGAGTCCAACAAGTTTCAAGGCATTATCAGAGAAGAAAGTTTTCTTGGAATTACTAGTTGGTGATAAGTAACAGACAAAAACATAACTATAGGCAATAAATACTCATTTATACTGTGAAATGAGAAGTATCCATGAGAGGGTCCTTCTAATCTCATTACATTTATTCAGTTCAAAACTTCAATGAGGCGATTTACTGTGAAATAAGCCTCATGCTCTGCAGATCATAGGATTTTAGTTTCTGAAGCTTATTAATGCTGATGAAATATTTTTCATTTGCTTAGTGAGATTTCAATGAATCCAGAAGCATCAGTTCAACAAATCAGTCCAGTACAAGCTTCATTGTGATCAAGCCCAAGGAACATTTTTTTGCCCATGTGATCAGACTAAATGGAGAATAGGGCCATGTTTCTATGCTTTGCTGCATGAGAGTCCAAATACATTTAGCTGGTCTCCCTTTCTGGTCACTTAGCAAAGCTGTTTTTCCTTTGGGAGCTGCACAAACATGGTTTCTGCTCAGCGCTCAGCAGAAGTTTTAAAAATGTTAATCCTGCTCAGAGATGTTATTTACACCCTGGGAAGTTGTAACCCAGGATGTACTGTACAGCAGCTCATCTTCCAGCTTCAGCCTTTTCTGCAGACTGGCCAAAGCCTGACACAACTTCAAGTGGGTTGTGAGACTCCTTGGCTTTACAAAGAATGAAACATTAACAGAAGTGCTGTTGCTTCCCTTCCACCCCCCCCCCCCCACCAAGTCCTACTAGTTCTAGTTTTACTTTGTCAAAAAAAGAAGAAAAAGAAAAAAAAAAAGAAAAAAAAAAGGAAGAACTTAATCTTCTGATTGTAAAAGAAAGTGAATGAAGCATTGGCAAAACAACTTGAAAACAAGTAGTTTTTAAAAGGCCTTTCCTTCCATTAGGTGACATGCCTGCTGTTTAGAATGTGCTTTTCATGAAGCATTTTTAAAGATAAGCAGTCCACGGCACACGACTGAAAACCCTCCTGCTCATCTTTGCATCTGCTGCTTCAGAAGAATATTTTTTTTAAAAGGGTAGCAAGCATTGGAAGGTTTAGGGCAAACTTTAAGGGCTGTTAAAGAAAATGCTTTATTTCAGAAATATTTTTTGTAAGAAACCCCAGTAGTATTAAGGTATGAATCAAAAATTAAAGGGGAAAACTCCTTAACATGGTACCATTCAGAAATCCCATTTCAGATGTAATTGTTAGAGAACAAACCAATTTTCCTCTTCTGCTTGCTAATAATTTAGATCGTGATTTGCATAATTTCCCCAATACATCTTTGAATGCTTTTTTTTTGCTCTTTAAACACTAAATATCATAATTTTAAGGTAGACTAGTTTTACATACCTTTGTCTAATTTTGTGTTTCAATTTCCAGTGCAGACACCTAATATTTTTAATTATTGTTGTAATGTTATTTATACAAATGAAAATCTACTTTTCCAGAGAAAGTTAAGATATATAAATAAAATCAGTACTTGGAGGTATTCCTAAGAAAATAATAATTTAATAAGTGCTCATAAAGAATTAACATAGTGTGATATAAAAGGCATCAAAGTTATCACAATAAAGATGCTTTAAAGAACAGTCAAAATTGGGAATTAGACAGTTATGTCTTCCTGGCCTTAAATATAAGCTGCAGATTTGCAGTTCACATTTAAGTTTTATAAAATGCAGGTTTTAAAAGTGTTATTACTGAGACCTAAAGGAAAATCTCATATTCCAGAGATCTTTGCTAATTTTAAGGGTTTAGAATCTTCTTCATTGCCTAGAACTTTTCCTGAAAACCTATGCTCCTGATCTCTCTTAAAATCATATAATACATTATCCATACTTAATTATTTTATGCTTATCATGTTACAGGGATGTAATTAGTGCTGTTCATTAGCCTCATTTCTTGTGATTATAAATCTGAAATTAATTCTATTTTATTCATTTTGGACATGTACAACGTAATTGTGATCCTGCACGTTACTTTTAATCTGTTACTGTAATTCTTTTGAGATATTACCCCTATTTGTTCTGCATACAGATAGAAGAAGGAGAAGGAATTTGTTAGTTGAGAAAATGAAGATGAAAAGGACTTGTGATGGAAGTGCTAATGCCCAAGAGCACACAGACACTTTGCCCTGGAACAGTGGCGCTGCCATGCTCAACAAAAATTTTATAGTGTCGATAACATACATATGTTACAGTATGGTTTTCTACAATGTCTCATGGGGTGGCCATCTGATTTAAGACCTTTTCCATCAGAGATTCTCCTACTTCCTTATGTCAATCTGAAAGCCCACAATGTTTCCAGGGTTAGAAATCCTTCAAGTGGATTTTGAAATGAATCAAGAATCTCATGGAAGAAATGGAATGTAAAAAAAAAAAAAAGGCTTAAAGACCAAAACTGATAATGTTAGAACTAGTATTTAAGAGTACTACATTTAAATTTAAATGCATAATCAATGGCATGTACTATTTGACCTGATTTAAAAAAATCTACTGGGTTTGATCCATAAAGCCTCCTTTCTTTGCTTCCAGAAGAACAACAGTCCCACTTTTCCAACAGAGAGAAGAAAAAGCTATTTCCCATATAGTGCCTTGAAAGACATAGAAATACAGGAAGGAAAAAGAAGGCATGTGGGTACTTTGGAGTAAACAGACAAAAAAAGGTCATAGACAAAGGATCGCAGGAGCTCTACTCTTATAAAAAAAAGCAAAACAGCAGTAAAAACACATAAAAGGATCTCAGCTTCTATTAACTAAAAAGAAACCTAAATTAGAAGAAAAAAGTAAGCAGTTTTTTCAAACAGCTTCTCAAATGCAAGGCTTTGAGGTTTCCTGAGTTACTAGAAGATTATATACATGTTCAAAATTTTTCATTGACCTCTTCATTATTATGGACCTAATTTTTTCAACTGTAAAAAATATGATTATTGTTTTCTAATTTCTGAATTCTTCAGGTTCTTGTTTTTAAAATACACAAAGGATCTACCTAAGTGGAAATACCATCCACCATTCTGCAGCAGGGCAGGGGACGCCTTTTGCTCTGTTTACCTCTCTTCTTTTTGTTTTGTAAGGAAAAGGTGTTTTCTCATTCATGAATTGCAGATCAGTTTCTCATGAACTGGCAGGACTGATAGCAGTAGTTCCTCTTCTCAGTAGTCTAAAATTCCACTTCTTTCTCATTGTTTGTCTTTTATGTTTCCCCCTTATCTATTACTTTCTCCTCCATTTATGGGCAGAGCTGCCTGGAGTACTAGATGGCAATTATATTCTGCAGTGGATTTCTGTAAATTGGTTTACTTTTCAAGCACTTATAAGCAAAAGATTATTTTTGCTGAGACCACAACAACTTAGGGAAGAAGGAATTTGTATATTACTTACATGGTAGAATATACAGGCTCAAGATTTGAATGTGCCAATACTATTTACATTTGTTAGACACTGTTATTCATCTTTGCTATTTAAAAGCATTTTTAGCTGTCTTATTTTTTCAAAGCATAATTTTATCGCAAGCGCTTTTTCCCCCACTTAATCTAGTTGTCCTCTTCTTGTTTACTCTGTGTTTAACTATCTTATTTTTCTTCATTTTTAGCTGAAATAAAATATGACAAGCAGATTTCTAAAAATGCTCAATCTAGGTTAGTAATTGGTAAATCTGGAAGAGGTTGTACAAAGGTGAGCATGTTGGGAAATCTCATTATTTATAAATCTTCTGTGTGTCTCATCCTAAAGAGCCAGAGTTCTTGCTTCACTGTAATTGTCACTTTATGGATCATGAAATAACAGAACCATGGAATGTTTATGAAAAGGATCTCTGCAGATCATCTAGTCCAGACACTCTGCCATGGGCCAGGACATCTTCTGTCAGATAAGATTACTCAAAGCTCTATCCAACCTGACCTTGAACATTTCAAGAAATGGAACATAAACAACTCTTCATGTCTTTGTTCACATTGTAAAGAACGTCTTTCTTATATCCTCTTTCAAATTAAAACCATTACCCCTGTCCAATTAGTACAGATCTTCATTAAAAGTATCCCTTTATCTTTCTTGTAAGCCCCTTTTTACATACTGAAAGGATCCAATAAGATCTTCCATTCCCTTCTCCAGGCTGAACAACTCCAACTTCAACAACTCTCTCAGCCTTTCTTCATAGGAGAGGTGCTCCAACCCTCTGGTCATCTGTGTGGCCCTCCTCTAGTTCTAAAATGTCCATGTAATTGCTGAGCCCCAGACCTGGACTCAGCACTCCAAGCGGGGTCGCACAAGAGCAGAGGGGCAGAATCCCATTCCTCACCCTGGTGCCCTGGCTGCTTTGGATGCAGCCCTGGTTACAGCTGGATTTCTGGGCTGTAAGTGCACATTGATGGCTCATATACAATCAGTATTGTGAAGTCCTTCTCTGCAGGGCTGGTGTCTATTCATTCTCCACCCAGCCTGTATTTGTGCTTAGGATTGCCCTGACACAGGGCCAGGATCTTGCACTTGGGCTTGTAGGACTTGACGAGGCTCATGTGCGCTCATTTCTTAAGCCTGTCAAGGTCCCTCTGGTTGGCATGGCTTCCCTAAGGCACACCAGCAGATAACACCAAGCTCCTCACCACTGAGCTTGGTGTTATCTGCAAACTTGGTGAGAGTGTACTCAAACCAAATGTCTATGCAACTGGTGAAAATATTAAATAGTATTGATTCCAGGATGGGCCTGTGAAGGACACCCCTCATTACTAATTTCCACTTGTCTGTTAAGCTGATAACTGTGACTGAACTTCACACACAGTCATCCAGCAAAGTCCTTATCCATCTAAAAGTGCATTTATCAAACATATCTCTCCCATTAATCAAGTAGAATATTGAGTGGGGGACATATCAAAGGCCATGTCCACTGATGCAGTCTCTCCATCATAAGAGGTCACTATCTTTGGCAGCTAATTGCCCCAAGACCCTGACATGCATCTCATCAGATCACATAGATTTATGTACATTCAGGTTTCTCAGGTGGTCTTGAAAATGATCTTCTAGAGCCAGAGAGATCACTCCCTCATCCCCTCTCTTGAGGTTTAGGGATTTGAGAGGTGTGGGAGGAGAGATTAAAACTGAAAATTGAAGCAGAAAAAAATTTAAGTACCTCAAGTCTTCTTCATGCTTGCTGCCATCAGTTCCACTGTCTTACTTATCAGGGCAGGTACTTTTATTTTTATCTTCCTTTTCATATCAACATACATATAGATATCCTTATTATTCTTTGCATTCCTTGCTTAATTAAGCTCTAACTGAACCATATCTTTCCTGAGCCCACCCCTACATATCTAGGCAACTTGCTTTATTATAATCAGGAAACCTGTCCTTGGTTCCACTGCTTGTGCATTTCTTATACTTAATTTGATCAGGAGGTCCTTTCTCAGCCACGCTTATCTCCTTGCCTTCTGTGCCTGATTTCTTAAAAAGGGAAATTTAAAGTTCTTGTGGTGTGAGAAAAATATTCTTTATCCCTGAGGGCAGTTTCCAGGAGGCCACATCCACTAACTCCTCAAACAACTGAAAGTTTGCTGTTCACCACTCCTGACCTCTCTAATTAGTTCAGCTAGATTCAGATATGTTTGTTACTCCCAATACCTAAAACAAACATGAGACATTCCAAGAAAATATGCTTCTAGAAGCTCCGAACATCTTAAATAACAACATACACTCAGAAGTTTTTGCCAATAACAGTAGTCAACCAAACTAACAGCATATACATGTTAGAAGAATTAATATTTGACATTCTATTTTAAAATTAACAAAAGTAATAGTGCACCCTTTAGTTTTAAAATTATTGAGAAGCTTAATATTTTCCTTTAATATCTGAGAGCCTTCAAAATATTGTCAAATATTTACTAATTTATTTAGAGAAAATTAAATTAGAAGACTCAAAATGAATAACATTGCAGTTCAACAATTTAAACTCCTCTTTTAAAATTTCCAGTATTTTCCCCAGATCAGGTGGGATTTTTTGGTAACTACTGAATTTGAGAGATAGTTTGAGTTGAGGAATTACCATTCATGACACTGACAAACTCATCAAACTGAAAGACATTTTAAAAGTAAGATGATTATTTTGGGATGATGGCCTCTAACCTTTTTGCATTATGTTTCAGGAAATTTCTCTAAATTAGATACTGATAGTTTAATTCAAGTTTTGCAAAACTATAACTGATGTATTTTTCAGTGAAGAAAAAGAGAGATGAAAAGACAGAGAGATGAAGAGATAACTGATAAAACTATTATTTTCATTTTATTTATGGCATATATTTACTTTGTCATCTTAAATCAACTTATCATGGGTCACCTTTTATAATTAAAAATTTTATAAATGCTGCAAACAAAATTATACAAATTGATAAGACCAATGAAAAGTTTAAGTACTACCATTTTATAATGTTAAATACAAGACAACTAGCCATTTTTTAAGTTTGCAATACTGTGATAGAAGCTTGATAAGGTACCTGGAGTACTGACATGATGGTCAAACACTCTTGGGGTTGCAAAAATCTTCAAGAGATACAATTAATTGCATCATCAATTATAGTGGGATTGTCAAAACCTCAAGACTGAATTCAGTGGCCCTGCTAACTTCTCTTAATTTTTTTTAAAAATCACTTTTTAATGTATGATTCAGTTTTTTAATCTGTTTACTTTTTTTCTCAAGAGCTACAGAAATGATTCCTTCACATATGGTTAGACTCAAAGACTCTAAAGGTCTTTTTCAGCCTAAGTGATTCTGTGATTTGACAAATCTTGCTGATTTTAGTTTTTATTTATCATTTTGAAATAAGTGAAAGTACTGTGTATCTCTGCTACAGGTGGGGAACCAGTGTATTCCCACACCTAAAAAAACCGAAAGAGGAGTTAATTAAGAATTGCCTGAATTTTATCTGCATATCTGAAGAGAAAGAGGTAAGTTTAGAAAAGAAACTAGAGAGCACCAAATGATTATTATACTACAGCTACTTTGCTACCTGAAACAGGAAAAACACCTGCAACCAATCACATGTGTAATGCAGACAAAATTGAAAGGATATAAAAAACAGAAAATGCAAAATTTCTCAGTATAAGAAAAGAATCTACTTCTATCAATCCCAGGAAAACAAAACAATAGACAGAAAAATATGCATGAACAACAGTTTCTATGAAGTCATATTGGCCAAAGTGCCCAGGGGAAGAATATGTAGAAAATTTCTCAGGTTTATCTTTGGGAGACTTTTACTTTAGGTTGTGTTCATTACTTTATGATATGTATTAGGTTCTCTAACTCTTGACCTGGCTTTGTAAAGCAGTTGTAATATATCTATTTTAAAAGATTGCAGTAGCTTGATGGTAATTGACACATTATTTCTGGATCTTTACATTGGAAACAAATATCAAATGGTTTATCTTCTTTTAAAATGCAATTAAATAATAAAACTACATCAGAATGTTTTGTAGATGGATTTTTTTTATTTAATAGAACATAAATCAGATGTTTTATTCTCTTCTATTCTGTCTGACACCTGAAAATCAAGAGAACAATATCCACAGACTCAAAGATGTAGTTTGTAAATTCTGATTTTGAACTGAAACAGTATTTTGGAGAGTTCTCCAAGGCTCTCACCATTCATCCACCACTCTGTCACCCAGTCAGTCACTACTAGGAAGTGCAATTGCGTTCTTCTCAGCCACAGCCACTGGTCATATATGTTGTACCAAACAACTTATTAACTTTGACAGACTTTTCCACCTCACTGCTCAGCATCTTTTCAAGATCATTAAAGACTAAATTAAGAATTATGGAGTCAAGTGCAAATCACTAAGGAATACTTCTGATAATCTTCCTCCCCTGTGAAATCTAACTATTTTTGCTGCTTGTTTTCTACCTTTTAAAAAGGAATTTATTTATTCATTTTAGTCCCTTCTCCAGAATCATCTTCATCTGTTTAAGTCTTCGTTAGAAGACCTTGTTCAACACCTTTTCAAGGTCAAGGTGCACTTTATCAGCCTTCTTGCACCAGTCTGGAGGCGTGCTGATTACTTTAGAGAACTGCACATTTGTAAAAACCATTATTCATTTGCAAAATACATATTGCTGTTCCCTAATTATTCATACTTATGAACCCTAATTGTTCATATTTATTCAGATGCACATTAATTTCATTTTTCAGGCCGTTTCAACTAATTAACATGGTGGATGTGCTGAGCTACTGGTCAGTCCTCAGGTTCCCCTGCAGCTTTCTGAAATAATTGATGTCAGGATGTGTCAGTCCTCTTCTTCCACACTGTATTTGAGACAGAGGTTTGAGATTTTTGTGTTTCATCTTTAAGTCTCCCTAGAGCCTAAAAAGAAATATCAATTAGACTTGCAGATTTTTTAGTCTTGTTTCTATTACTTCAATAACTTCTGCTGACAGTTGAGAGTATTCTTTAATGAGTCTATAGCTAAAAACCATAGTTCAGCTCAGAAATCTCCCTGAACTTACTCAAGTTAGGCAGGGATATAAACAAGCAATTTTTCTTCTCTGTTGTGGCCTCCTTTCCTCTGCATGCTGTTTTCATGCTTTGATTCATTTCTGTGTGCTACATATTCCCTGGAAAGCTTCCCCTTCATCCATCTTTCACATAAAATTACCCTTAAACCTGAGATTTCCTTTTGTTGAGACAAAACTGGTTTGGCTTTTTTGGAGGGGTGGGGGAGGCTATGGTTGTTGTTGGTTTGGGGATGTTTTGCTTGTTTTTGGTTTTTTTTTTTTTCAGTTACCCATGCTGATTCAACTCCTCTTTAATAACAAAAAGCCTACAAAAGCCTAGTAAAACAAAACAGAAAATTATCTTGGGATCAAGGGGGAGTTTTACAGGAAATGTTCCCAATGTCTTAAACCTTAGGTTTCCGTTATATTAAAACTATTTGTGCTTACTAATTTAGTCCCTGCAAAACTTGCAGCTGCCACACTTCCCTTACCTTTGCTATACAGTGCACAAGTGCAGAGATATAATTCATAACATCTCTTATCTTTCCCTTGAAGAGTTAATAAATTAATTGCTGCTGCAGAGCAAACACTTCTCTTTTTTACCATTCCAGCTGTGTCTTTCTTCATTCACTGGTTTCAGATGGATAATCTTTTAGCTGAAATTTCTGTGAAATTTCCAGGGAGTTTACAATTCCTAAAGGATGTCTGTAAGAACAATATCAGCTATACTATTACAATTATTTTCTCACTAAATTTAAAGGTAGGGGTGTTTTTTTTTTGTTTTTTGTTTGTTTTTGGGGGTTTTTTTGGGTTTGATTTGGGTTTTTAGTTTTGTGGGTTTTTTGGTGTGTGTGGATTTCACAACTTGTTGCTGACTGCTTCAGGGACCAGAGAGAGCTAAGGTGCTTTGTGCTAGATTAATTCCTAGGCACTTTCTTCTCTCTTAAAGAAAATTATGACTAAGACAGGATGCTGCATTGACAGGGACAACATCTCTGGAGTTGCATGATGCCACAGAGCCCCCACCAGAGAGATGCAAACTCTTTTAACAAATGGTTCAAACCACATATGTAGATTATGGGCTATATTGGAAGAATGATAAATTCATTTCATCTCCATAGATATTTCATGCAAACAATGCTTATCATTATTTCTTGATATTTGTTCACAAGGCCAGTTACTTTTGTAGGGGAAAACCACCAAAGATTTTGATGGGAGCAGCTATAAAAATGTAAGTTCACTGAAGAGAAAATAAAGATTTTTTTCTCTTCCATTTTATTTCATTTTTTCTTCCCTTTTCTTTTGAAACATTGATACTGGCCACCTGTGAATGCAGGAAACACCAGAGAAGACAGCATTAGTGTTCATATGGCATCAGTAAAACCAATGACCCAAAATGTCAGCTGTGCTATTCTTGTTCTTATGCTGTCCTGGAGGGAATCTGAATCAGATGGATATGAGAACAGAGCCACACCACTCAGTGACACACAGTGAAATTTATGTAATAAGGTAAAAAAGGTGAGTAATAAGTTCTATTCTAAGATTTCTGTTCCACAGCACTCAAGTAATTCTCACATAATTGAGGCCCTGCAGTGCAGGTCTGACAAGCACCACAGATCTGGGGCAGCATGACACTGGTCTAATTTCTTAACATGTGGCAGGTGGCCTGACCCCTAACACAGTGGTTCACCTTGGACTCAGCCTTCACAGTGTCTGTGTTAGAGTTCCCCTTGTCTCCTCACAATTGTCTTCACCAGTTAGTATTTTCTAAAATAGATTTGATTTTGTAATGGGCCAAAATTTTAATTTTGGGCTGATCATGTAGCCCAAATCCATTTTCTTGTGTTTCCTTATATTGAAGGCTTTTTAAAATTTTTAATCTTGATTTCTACAACACTCAGCTCTCTTGACCCCAAAATGTTAAAAGGGTGTGAATTTGGCAGCAGCAATTTAAAGTTTATGTGGCCTTTTTTGTTTTCTAGTGTCTATAGTGGATTGATACAGTCAGGGCTGTGAAGATATAAACAGGATCTTGTTTTACGTGAGTAGTGCTTTCAGGTAAGCTTCATCCCATAAGACAGACTCTATGAAACAATAATTGCTGGCTTTGAAGTCAGAAAGGACTTTTCTTCCCAGTCAGACTGACTGTGACTTTGGGCTTTTGTTTATGTTCCTCTGTGGTATTGAGCAGTGGCTGTTGCCTAAGTCTGCCAATGAAAGCCTGCGTTTCTCTAAATGATTTCTGCTGGAGCATAAGCCAAAGGTGTGCTCTTGCTTTCCCTCCTCCTAACAGGGCCTCTGGAAACCTCTTTTGTTTGTGGCATGATAGTCTGCACTGCTGAGACTTGAGGAAGGAATAGGATCCTTTCACATTTTTGAAAAATATTGAGCTTAAAGGATCTCAAAGAGCCAGAGGAAATGGTGCAGAAAGTGGCTAGAACCCTGTGGCAGGAAAACTTGGCATATTTTTTGGGAAACATAATAATCCCTAGGTATTCTTATTTGCTTTCCCAAGCTGAAATAATTAATTGGAAAATAAATGTCTTTTGCAGAGATGACAGCTCCTCCTGATGGTAAAATATGGCAAATAACCCTGGTAAAAATCAATATGAGCAAGCTATTAAACCCCAAACTATATTTCTTATTTTAATATTTTTTTATTATTATTGAAACCTTCTCCCTTGACCATACTGTCATTTAAAATATCACTGTAATACAGGAGAAATATGGTTTTTCTATACTATTGATTGTGCTCTGCATGAGTATAAATGGTGTCACCAGATGGAAGGCAGATCAATAGGTCAGAACTTACTGATGATATAAAAATTCTTCCAGGTTTCAAGATAAATACATCAATTCTTTCAAATATGGTTGTAAAAACCTGCCCATTTTCTTTTTACAAGTTGTCTTTAAGAACTAGGAAACAGTTACTTACCTTGCAGTCTATTCTGCTATGGCAGTTTTATTGTCTTCTTTGTGGTATGTGATGGAAAGGGTATATATTTTCAGCATGGAAAGGTTTCAGATATGAAAACACTAAGACCTGAATAGCCCTTCCTCAAAAAGAAAATCTCACATCCGAGGTCTTTTAAGGGAAACAAAACACTGAGGTGCCATTGGAGCAAATGGATGCATGCAAGTAAGAGATGAAATAGATATTTTAAAAAAGACACATAGCTCTTCTACTCAGTCCAGTAGTGAAAACTGTCTCTACCTCAAGTCTGGCATCTTGCCTCTTATTTGCACTTAGTAGCAAAATCATCCCAAAATTTTAGATGAACAGCATTAGATGCTGGACTGCATATCATAACTCTATAATCAAGAAAGCCAATGTAATGATAAATACTAAGGGTTCGCTTTAGTCATAAGGTCAGCTCACCTATAGAGTATTATTTTTAGATTTTGCCCAGAAAGGATCGTTATGGTACAATAAACCTTCTCCAATGATTTAAAAACCTCTTTGTTCAGTATTCCAACTTTCTGTTATGAGAGACTAGACCGGCACAAGGTGACAAGGGCAGAACATTTGAATCCCACATTATTCTAGGGGACTGTTGCCAAGCCATTGTATGGGGCTATTCATCAGCAAATTAAAAAAAATCTTTTGAGCTAATGGACATGCATTAGTAATATAGAGATGAAAAATAAATCACAAAAAAGTAAGAATAATAAGTGATAATAGGTAAGAATGGCCAACGTCATTTTAACTAAATGAGGAGCATGATTAACAAATCTATTTCCTTTTTTTCACCACTACTCTCCTCCCAGCTCAGCTGTGCTGTGCTTGACAATTGCAAGAGAAGAGAAAACAGATCAAAAAACTCAAGCATGTATCACTTCTATTGATCAGAATTGATATCTTACCATAAGATTGAGCCCCTTTTCTAGGTTATGGCTATGTTACTGAAAAATATGAGATACAGAACTAAAAAATCATTCACTACTTAGTATTTAATCAAAAACATTAATTTAATGTTAAAGTGTGGTGATGTTGGCCCAAATTGTACCCAGGTTGCAATTTCAATGCCAGCAATGAAACTTTATCACCTTAGCTTTGCTTCAAATTTCCAGCAGGGTCTTCATGTCCCTGAAAAACAAACACTGGCAAATCCCTATTTGGGTAAGTTGTCACAGGCCTTTCTTTTAAAACAGTAAATAATCGAATCACACCAAGTATCTGTATGTTTCCAGAAAGGTAACTTGCTTTTGTTGAATGCTGCATACATTATAATCTTGATAATTTAATCAGAATGGGTTATTTTTACAGGAAAATATTCTTCCACCTCTAGATAAATGCCTACCTGTTTACTGAAAATAGCAATTGGAATGCAGCAAATGGATTTTAAAAATTGAAGTGGTTGAAGTAAACCACTTCATGATATGAATAAATATTCATTTGAGGAGCACAATGGCTTTTTGTGTTTCATTAAATGACCAAAAGGACCTCAAGCTTTTTCTGATGTACTTCAGAATCAAGTATTCACTTGATTCTCAAAAAGTGGCATCACAAAATAATTGCAAGTGACTTGTAAGTGAAGAGCAACAAGGCTGGTGAAGTGTCTAGAGAACAAGTCCTGTGAGAGTTGCAGAGGGTACTGGGGTTGTTTAGCCTGGAGAAATGAAGGCTCAGAGGGGACCTTTTTGCTCTCTACAGCTACTTGAAAGGTAGGTGTCAGTCCCCTTTCCCAATAAACAAATGACCATAAAAAAAAAAAACAGCCTTAGGTTTTGCCAGAGAAGGTTTAATCCACATATTAGAGAAAATATCCTTCACCAAAAGAGCTGTCAAGCATTTGGACTGGCTGCCCATGGAAGTGGAGGAGTCACTATCCCTGGAAGTATTTAAAATATGGGTCGAAGCCGTGCTTGGGGAAATGGTTTAGTTATGGTCATGGCAGTGCTGGGTTAACAGTTTTACTCAATAACCTTAAAGGGTCTTTTCCAACCCAAACTATTCTAAAGAGTTCAGTTATTTTGGATTGCACTACCCAGCAACACTCATCATGCTTCCAGCTGAATTAATAGCTTTTGTTTACAGACCTTGGTAGAGACAATTCCAAATGAATATTGAGATTTTTTTTTTGTCATGTTATTTGTTTCTCTCAGCTGCAGTCAGTTGGTAGAACATATTCAACAATAAAATTTGTTAAACAGCCATTAGGAATGAGTGGCATGCAGCAATTTTACAGGTAGTCAGACAAGAATAACAGTTATAACCATTATATACCTTCAAACAGCCCTAGAAGTATAGTACTGTAATTATGGAAGCTTTCTTAGTGATTCCAGAAGTCGACTGAGTGTTATAATAAAGGCAGTTTATTTTTATCCTGGTTTCCTCAACAGAAAAGTTTTATGCAATCATGTTGTCCATGGCCATTTATCTGTCTGTCAGTCTGTCAGTCTACTCAACAACTTTCAAACAAGGTATCCAATTAAAAAAAATGTGAAAGCACAGCTGTGGACTCAAAGCTTTTAAGTTACCACAACCTTCATAAAAGTAAACTATTGCATAGAACTGGAAGGTTCATATTAGTGGTCCCTTGAGTGAAAGATCACAGTCTCAGTACAAGAAGTCTGTCTGGCAACTGGCTCATTAACGTCTTCATTCAAATCCTCTGTAATACCTGTTACTGCACTTGTTAGCCACATCAAGTTATTTATTATAAGTGAGGTAAAGACAATATAGAGCCATATCAAGCCATAAAACTCCTCATTTCTTAAAAAAAAAAAAAAAAGAAAATAACCTGCTTTCCTGCTTTTGTCCTTCTTGTCAGTCAATAGATCTAGCATTTATATCAGCATATTCCCTATTTTGAAATAAATTAGCTTTTTTTTTCCCATACTGAAACCTGACCTACAAGTATAACTCATGGAATTAGCTTTTCATTTGCTGCAGATTAATTTCAATTTAATTACAGTACAAAAGGGGCTGTTGTGATCTGAGATCATCATAGAAATAGAGGAGTTTGGAAATTAGAAAAATGGTTGGGAGACAATTATTAGTGTACTGTAATGCTAACCATAGTCTGATAATTCTGTGTTTGATATATGAAAGTGTGAAATAATCCAGAAAGCCAAATCTAGAAAAACTGGCACGATACGAGCACCTTTGACATTTTGTTCTGAAGTGTCAATTTACAAACCTTGCTTCTTTAAAATTCTCTCTAGAATTTAACTACAGAAGTACTCACCAACCATGTCAGCATCAAACTCCCTTCCCCTTTCAATTTAAAACTTTCTCCTGGTGCCATTTTGTGGCAATGAGTTCTTTCAGTGAATGACACACAGTAGTATCAGATTAGCTACCCTTTTTGTCCCCTAAAAGAAATGCAAAGGGATTTACTGTTTTCTGCCATTTTTTCCCTCTGGAATTCATTGGGGTTTTTTTATACCAAAAGACATTTTTATTCTTCTCTAAGATAAACTTAGATATTGGAGAAAAACTTCTTTATGGCTTTTTCACTGCTTCTGCTGATTCACATTGAGTCTTACTAAGCCTGATCCTTATGTGCTCTTTCCCTTTCTAATTAAGACAACCAAAACTGAAAACTGTACTGCAGTGGAGCTGTGTAGCTGGTACATGAACTGTGTAGTTCCTTCCCCTACATAGCTGTGCCTAAATAATTGTATCTACACAGTGTTCACAAGCAGTTCATCGCAACCCTTGCATTGCTTTGTGCTTGTTAACTCTATTTTTGCATGAACAATACTACATAATATCTTGTGTTTACATAGCTGCCCTAAAAACCTTTAGAATGTATTCTGCTGCTGCAGGCCCAAACCCTTTTCAATCATGTGAGAAGATACTTTTTTTTTTCTGATTATACTCTGTTCTACATCACTAATTACTGCACTGTGTTCTTCTAGTGTTGGCTTGAAAATTTGTGCTTTTCCACAGACAGGAGATACTACAAACATTTAACATTTCTTTTTATCACACTGGAATTTGTGTACATAGTTATTTGATAATTAATGCTAATATGTTTATTAGTTATCAGAAAATGACATTAAATCAACTTTACATATAAGGGCAAAGCTGATAGGTGTGAGGTGAAACTGGATTACTCTGCAGCTGTATCCAGGATTTCACAGAAACAGAGAAAGTTAAGGCATTGGAACGGACCATAAAGATGATCAAGTTCCAGCCCCCTGACATGGGAAAGGACACCTCCCAGTAGACCAGGTGGTTTGAGACCTTATCCAGCATGGCTTTGAACACTGCCGGGAATGGGGCATCCACAGCCTTCTTGGGCAACCTCTTCCAAAGTCTCACCACTCTCACACTGAAGAATTTCTTCCTAATATTTAACCCAAATTTCCCCTTTCAGTTTGTACCCATTCTCCCTTTTCCTGTCCCTAAAGTTCCTGAAGAAGAGTCCCTCTCCAACTTCCCTGGAGGCTCCCTTCTGATGCTGGAAGTTTGCTGCAAGATCTCCACACAATCTCCTCTAGAATGAACAGCCAAAACTCTCCCAGCCTAGGGAAGATGCTCTAATCCACTTATTGACTTCATGACGCTACTCCGGACTTGCTCCAACAGTTCCATGTCCTTCTTATGCTTGGGACACCAGAACTGGATGCAGTGCTACAGGTGGGATCTCACAGAGTGGAGTAGAGGGGCAGAATCACCTCCTTTGACCATTTGGATCCAGCCCAGGATTCCATTGGCTTTCTGGGCTGTGAGCATACACCGCCGACTCAGGCTGAGTTTTTCACCAGCTCTTATCCCTAAGGCCTTCTCCACAGGGCTGCTCTCAATCATTCCTCCTTCCAGCTGGCAGGTATTCCTGGGATTGCCACGAGTCAGGTGTAGGACCTTGCACTTGGCCTTGATTTTTGCTTTCACTGCCACTGCAAGGCTCCAGAAGTTTCATTTCTATCCTGCAATGAAACATAGCAGGCAGAAGTTACCCCAGTACTTTACTCATGGCATGTACCAGCAGAGAGTCACAGCCTCTGTCTTTGTAGCCTTTACTCCTGTTCAGATGCACCTTGATGGGAGCAATGGAATTACTCTGGAGATCCTGTTCCTGCATGCCTGGACTCACGACCTTGTAATTTGCTTTGAAGTACAAGGATGTTGTGTGAGCTCTTCTTTCTCCTACTGTGCTTAACCACAATTCAATTATTTGAGTTTATATTGATAAAACTTGAGCTAAGTTTCCATAGCAACCATAATGATCAGAACATTGTAATGTGGTATACAAACACTGTTCATTTTGGAAACTTAAAATGAGATGAAGCCAAGTAAAGAGCAAAGAATCAGTGGCTTACATTCACTAATTTAGAATTGGATACATCTTGCTGACCTTTACTTCAGTACCAAGTATTCGTAGATCTTTACATTACCTTTACATCTCAAGGGAAGAGACAGGACCTTTCAAAGAATGATTCATTTCTCTCTAAAGTAGCTTAGATCTGATATATGAAGTTAAGGAACATCCAGCCTCAAAAATTTTTCATCTTATTGATAAATATCCTCATTTTTCACACTGCTGCATCCTTTGACTTCTAAATGATAGTGCTTTTACATCTACCTCCTTGAAATTGGACTTCTGTTCTACGATCCACAGCTAATGACATGCAAACAAATATTCAGTTTTTCCATCTGTTAAATTATTACAAAGGAAAAAGGAGGGTAATTGATGTATTTGAGGGCAGAGGAACACAGGATCCCAGTAGGATCCTATATGAGAATAATCATCCTAAATGTTAAGTGATTATATTAATATAGCTTATATAAATATTAAAATTTACATTAGATCATCATTAGCTCTTTCATCTTAGTATTCCATGCTAGTGGCTTAGACTGGAGGAAATTGTCAAAGCTACAGTGTCTTTCTTTAATTTTAGGTTGCAGGCCTTTTTCTTAGTTGCCCTTTTCAATTCAGTTAAACAAAACTACATTTACAGTTTATTTCAGTATAAATACTACCAAAGAAATTACATTCATAGTTTTATATACAATTGCTCATCTTTTTGTGTCAATTGAGACTCCTCCCATGTCGCTTTTCTCTCTCCATGCACTCTTTATACATATTTCTGAATTTATGACCATTTATCAACAACAAAGAATATGTTTACTCATAGATTTTTTATTCTCATTTTTGTACTGTACTCTTTAGAAGCTTTTATTTGCTTTAAATGAAAAGATCTTTAAAGAGCATCTAGGACTTTCTTCTAAATGCCTGTGGATGTTTAAGTCGAAAACTTGTGAATAAAGATTAAACTAATGACAAGCTTACACCTTTCTTTGTATTTTCTACCTTAGTTATACTTATAACCAGTAAAAAGTCAGTCTGAATTTTCTCAACTTAAAAAAGTTAGGAAGGCTTTGCTAAAAGTGTTTCAGCACTTAGTTTCTGACAGAAATGATTGTTTTCCTTGGCTGTCCTTTCCTTTCTTAGTTGTTTTTTTTTTTTCAGAATTGCTTTATGTGAACATTATTTTTCATGTCAAAACAAAGAATGTGTCAGGATTCTTAGAACAGAACCTGGAAGTTCTAAGGTGTTAGCTAATGTCACCAGTTTGGACATTATGCTTCATAGGTATATGTATGCTCAGAGCTTACATGATTTACCAAAGAGAAGAAAATAAAATGTGGAAACCATAAGATTGACATAGTTCATCATAAAACTTGATAGAAATAAATTGAGAATTGAAAAAGACATGAAACCATGATTAAAGGGATTAGAACAGATAATTATGAAAATTTTGGAAAAGTTTCTATTCTAGTTGTCTAATACTTTTGAAAACTTAATGAAATTGACAATAGTGGAAAAGAACAGAAATGTTAATTGGCAGCAGCAACAAGGTTTGACTCCAACAAGGCACAGAGTTGATGCAGACAATTCTAAAACATCCTGATTAGGAAATATTAACATCTGGACACTATTTACTTGTAGGAGAGTACCAAACACAAAAAAAAGTCAGCAATAAAATGAAATATCTTGAAATTCTACCTCTCTTACAAGCAATCCCCACTGAAAATTATGCCAGTTGAATGTTGTCTTCTGTTCACTTTAGTGAAAAGAAAGGAACACACTCTCTAAACTTATACCATGCCAGTTTACCCTTTAGACTTCCATGTAGAATAATGTTTTTGTTATAATCCTTGTTAATTCTGCTGATAAAACACCTTTTCCTTGTATTTTTTAAAAAAGATTGATAAATGAGATAACATTTAGGAATGGATATGGAGGAAGAAGATAAAACTGTATTTTACAGTTTGTTCTTTGAGACAGCCAAAGAACACTTGAAAAAACAGATTTATACACATATATATTTAGTTTCCCAGCAGAAGAAGAAGAATTGGCACATCAGTCCTGGAAGAGTGTCTGACATAATTTTTTCCTTTGAAAAGATGGCATAAATATGTTCCTTAACAAAAAAAAGCTAAGCAAAAAAATTTAAAAGTTAATCCATTTCTCAAGTGAAAGTCAAATGAAACCAACCAAAACATGATAAGCACAGTTGACCATTTTATCTGGCTCTAAGGACTGATATGTAGGTATTTTGCAACTGTATTCCAAGCAAAGAAAGTATTTATACAGAATTCACATTTTATTTTCCTATATGATTTGTTTCATATTTACTTTCCTATATAATTTTATTTCATTATAAGAAGAATTCTTATGATGAAAGCCTAGAAACATGAGGGAGTGTTGAAGCAGATTGATGACTACTATGAATGAGTGCATTCTGGTTCAGGCAACACTGAAAATATATGAATGTCCCTCGGTCATGGAGTTAGGAAAGCATTTGTAAATATTTTAGTTCTGCATATGGTGGGAGTTGCACAATTGGTTTCAGTAAATTTTGCTTATTTATTTGATGCAGTTCCAGTGAAACCCTGTTAAAATATACCAGCTGCATAGGAACATCAACTATTTTCTAAGCTTCTCATGATAAATCTTAAGTAAATGTGTAGGGGTAAAAGTAAGTGTAAAAGAATAAGTGAAAATAAATGTTTTCACATATTAGCTGAATCTCTATAATAGCCTTCTCCAGCATATGCAGTAAAGGCATCAATCAATATTTGACAGAATTGTCTGTATATTCTGTGCATTGTTTATGTTGTCTATTCATGCGCATTCTACTGGATGTGTTCAGTGATGTTAAATACAATTATATTTAAACTGTTAGTACATGGGGGATGGGGGAAGAAAAAAACATGTGGATTGTATTTGAATAGTCTTTCTTTGAAGCACAGCTAACCACAGAAAAATATGCACATTTTTAGATAGAATTAGTTTGCTTGGACAGAAATTAAATAAATGCTCAGAGAATTAATTACACCTTATTTCTGAACTTAATTAATTGGTAGTGTGCTATCCAGATCACCATGAGACTGAATGATGCTGTTGAAAATTGAATGTATTAATTTCCGATGCAGGCAATCATAAAGGACTTTGTGAAAAAGGTACTCGGTGTCAGCACTGAAAGCTATGGTATTATTTTTAAGTAAAAATATTTCCAATTTCAGAAAATCATGTCGTGTCCCTGCCCCTGATGTTTCAACCCTGAGAACAGATTATTGGATTTTACCATCACCTGTTCACAAAATGTTCTGTTATTTTGACATCTGGCCCTGGAGAAGGACAGCCATGCTCCACTGACCTCAGTCTAGACATTGGCTACATTAGTCCTCCTTATGTCTAACTGTGCTGTTTACAGTAGCTTCAAAGTAGTCAGATTAAAATAAGCCAAGTTGCACACAAAAATCTAATTTACCTTGATATTTTCTTTCATTAATGGGCAAGTAAGGCCAATTTTTTTTCACAAGTGTTTGCCTATATTAGTCCTTTGAGGACTGAAATTTTTACACATTTTAGAATTTGTAAGGTTGTATTTTTAACACGCTTCCATAAGACTAGTTCTTGCTTGTTTTATCTTTATCTTCAGATTTATGGTTAAGCTATTTTAATGCCTTTTTCCTGTCTGAAATACCTTTTTCGGTTCTATCACATATCTTCCCTGTTCACACAGACCAGCTTGACCTTTGGGAGAATATTTAGCAGACTATCAAGGGAGAAATGCTTCAAAATGTTTCTTCTTAATTCTTCCTTTTGGCAGAAGAGGAGGAGATTGTACGGAATATGAAATATTAGATTTCATGTTCAAATCCATGGATATGTGTAGATGACTGTAATATTGACCAGTGCTTCCAAGGAGCCTTCCTAAAAGTCAGGCATCAATGCAAATGTCCTGAAAGATCTTCCCTTGTGCCTACTACCAGCTCTTCAGACCAGACCAAAAGGCAACCTGACCTTTTTTTGGACAGAGGTTTGTAGAGGATTCCTGGTAAAGAATATATAACCAGAGCAATCTTAGAGAGATGCTGAACAAAACACCCAGCATGCAGTTGGATAAACTCTTCGTGTGATGGGTGATCAGCTGGCTCACAGCTCGGCGCAAAGGGTTACAGTGAATGGGGTGACTGACATCCGAGTGGGAACCTGTCACAAGTGGGGTTCTGCAGGGCCCCATCCTCACCCTGTGCTCTTCAACATCTTCATAAATGCCTTGGATGCAGGACCGGAAGGGATACTAAATAAGTTGGCAGATGATACAAATCTGGGAGGAGCTGTGGACTCCCTCCAAGGAAGGGAGTCCCTGCAGAGAGACCTCAACAAATGAGAGGTGTGGGCAATCACCAAGCAGATAAATTTCACTAAGGAAAAGTTGGATTCTACACCTGTGATGTGGCAACACTGGATATATGGACAGACTGAGTCAGGGTCCTGTTTGTTGGCAAGTTGAACATGAGCCAGCAGTGCCCTGGCAGAGCCAAGCTTGTCCTGGAGGGACATCAGATCAGGCACAGCATCACCAGCCAGGCAAGGGAGGGGATTGTCCTCCTCTGCTCTGCACTGGGGAGGCCTCACTTCGAGTGCTAAGGGCAGTTCTGGGTGCTACAATATAAGAAGGACATTAAGCTGTTAGAGAACATCTGGAGAAGGTCAACAACGATGATGAAAGGTCTGGAGGGGATGCCGTATGAGGAGCAGCTGAGGTGACTTGGTCTGTTTAGCCTGGAGGAGAAGGGAAGACCTCATTTAGTTACAACTTCCTCAGGAGGGGAAGTGGAGGGACAGGCAAAGATCTCCTCTCTGTGGTTACCAGTGGCAGGACCCAAGGGAATGGCCTGAAGTTGTGTCAGGGGAAGTTTAGGTTGGATATCAGGAAAAGGTTCTTCAACCACAGGGTGGTTGAGCACTGGAACAGGATTCCCAGGGAAGTAGTCAAAACACAAATCCTGACAAAATTTGACAAGGATTTGGACGGTACAGTTGGGCACATGGGTTTCTTGGGAATAGTCCTGTGCAGGGCCAGGAGATGGACTCAGTGGTCCTTATGGGTTCCTTCTAACTCAGTTTATTCTATGACTCTCTGACTCTCCAGTGTATTACTGCAGACCAGTCTGAAACTCACTGATGAAGATGAAGGTTTTCAAAGTTACTCTGTAAAGCCTGAAAAGTTTTTATTGTTCATTGCTCTCAAACTGCAAAGTACCAGAACAGAACTAGAAGACTGTTTTTTATGTACAATTTCATGTATTTTTCCTGTTCACCTGTTCTCAGCTTTCAATGGGCTGATGCACTGTTAATCCAATTTTTACCTACAACAGTGCATTAATCTGAAACAGCCTCAAGTCCATATCTGTTCCAGGTTTTTAATCACATGTTTCCTAGTCAGACTAGAAGTGTGCTGGGTAAGTGTGTTGAAGGTTGGGGTGTCATAGGAACCAGAAGGGCTACTGGAAAGGTGACAGTAGCAGGACTGTCTGGACATCCTCCACTAAGCATAGGAAGGTGTCTGGATGTCCTTGCTCCACCTAAGAGTAGAAGCATATCCACGACATTATTTATGGGCAGAATAACAGTTCTGTTTTACTGTGCTGCCAGGAGTAGTAATCAAGCACCAAGACCATTAGCTGCTCCACCTATATAGCAGCTTATATAGCTCCAACTCATCCTTAGCTGCTGCTTTCTTTTCCCTTTTTTCTCAGGTTTTCCCCTTTTACTACTGTTTCCTACAAAATAAACAATATTTCCCTAATTACATTCCATATCATGTTCTGGTACTCTAATCTAGTATTTCTGCCACTGTTATGGAGGTGTTCTCATCCATGTGCTACTGCTGATATGATTTTCTCAGTATCTTAGGCCTTGCAAGATTCCCTTTCCCAAAAGTCCTTTTCACCTCCTGTTAAATTTGCCTGTTTCTTGCATACCTGCTCCTGAGCTGTCAGTGATATCCAACTATCCCCTCATGGCACTTCTGTTACTTTTGCTAGATTCCCATAAATCCATCTCATCACGAGCAGGAGTTTCTCTTGTCTAATAGTTTACCATGCCCATTCAAGTAGGTAGGTCAAGACTCAGTCAACCATCACCTTGCAGTCCCAGTAAAGTGAGGATAGCTTGAATGACCAAAAAAAAAAAAAATCAGCAGAAGAGGATATCTCTTCAATAAACACACACAGAATATCAAAATGAGTTTCAGAAAAATTGCTAAAGGATGCTAATATCTGTTTTAACAAGCATGGCAATGCATTTTAGATCCCTGTCTTGTTTAGAAGGAAGAATCTAATTTGTACTATGCTCACGAGAGCAATCCCCACTGACAGAATAAACAGCGGAAGGAGGAATGATGCAGGTGTCCTTGCTTACTGAAAGGACAGGATAAAAGCAATGTGCTCCATTTGCCTCATTCATGATGCATCACTGCCTTCACAAATAATAGCCTATGTGATTTAGTAATTAAATATCTCTACTACTTCCCACCTTATGTAATCACATTTAGTTTTAGGACTGTAGCACTCAAGAGGACCTTCTGACCCATCAAATATTCCCAGCTGTGAATTACAGCCATCCATTTAACAAATATCTAATCTAGAAGGGACCATACTGACACACCCTGAATCACAAAGCACTTCAGTGCCTTAGAAATTAAGAACTTTAGTGTGAAAGATCACAAAAACAGAAGGAGGGCAGGAACAATCAAGTGTCTCAGCAATCCCCGTATCGACAGATAACTTTTTTTAGGTGAATGTGCTCTGATGAGCCTATGAAACCTATGACACATAGTGATACAGAGGAAGATAAAAATAACTTGGTACCACAGCAGCAAAAAATACCACCTCATCAGAATGATGAGTTTTTCCATCAATTTTGTCTCCATGTAGTTGAGTGCATAGAGGGGGTTCAATAATACCACGGAAAATTGTAGCATGTTGTCCTGATTTAGGGCAAATTTGGTAAACAGTTTCCAAAGGAGGGCAAGCAAACCCACAGGGCTCCTCGCCCCAACCAATTTGGGAAGAATTCCTTGGAGATCAGTGGGAAAAACATGTTTATTTCACAGGCACAGCACCCCCCAGCACACAGAATGAACAATACTGGATGACACCACTCTGAAAAAAGATGACAAATTCGGAAAGTCTCTCTCAGGGGTGGTCACTCTGTTCTCAGTCCCTCCGGCGCTGGGGCAGCTGCTGCAGCCACAGGGTGCAAATCTCGGTGTTTCCAGGTCCCAGTCCGCAACAGGTTCAAGATGGTCGGGAAAAGGAGAGGAGGAACAGTCCGGGAAGAAATTTGGACTGTTTATCTAAACTAGCTAAAGAGCAGAAGCAAAAAGCAAGCAGACGTGAAGCAGAAGCAAGAGCAAGAGCACAGCGAAAAACAAAAGCAGCAAAAGCAGCAAAAAGCAGCCCTCTGCGTTCCGCCAGGCTGATAAGAAAAACCCAAACAAAACTTTCACTGCTCAGAGCCAGTCTTAAATGCACAGAACATCATATCCAACATAAACAAAACACATGAATAGGGATACAAGCATCATAACGTCACCCTAGGACATTTGTATCTTAAAGAGCAGAAAAAAAATGATGTGAGGACTTTTAACTTGCAATTTCTTTCCTTTTAAATTTACTGCATGATCATTTTACTGTTTTTTTTAGATTTTAGTTTTTCTTGAAACTTATGAAATTTTATGTGTTGAAAGATATTAGACTGATAAAGCCTCTGTAAGGGTGTACTTATAAAGGTAAACATTATTTTAGAAATTCTATTTTTTGTCGGGAAGCTTTAAATACTGCAAGCATTTTTTGACAATATAGTTGAATTTTCAAAAGAAATCCAGTACTTTGTTATTTACAACGCTTTCACAGCTGATATACAATATACACACTAGCAAAATTATAAAAACAATATATATTACTTTTTCCTAACTTTTTCTGACCTTTTCTTAAGGACAATTTTACTGTAAGTAAAAATTATGTTGTAATTTTGCTTACAGTTATATTTGTTTCAGTATGTCAGGCTTGTAGGGGAGAGCAGTAAATGGTAACATCATTTGAAGAAAAAGAGAAGGATATAACTTTCTAAGAAACATTTTCTGTTTGAATTTGATTTCAATGATGCTTTCATGCACATGTCAATTCAGCTTTATAAAACAGTTGGTTTGCTGTAGGTTGTATAATTTAAATGCAAAAGTCATAAATTAATTGTTAATAAATCAATTCCTATATGTAATTAACTATAACTTGGTGTTTTCCATGATGGCTTTTGAAATAATGAAAAATCTTTACAAATATTTATACTTAGCAGATATTTTTGTTCTCAAGAGAAATATGATTCCTCTAGGGGATTGTTAGGATCAGGAAATTTTCAATACTTTAAAGCAATACAGTTTCTTAATCTTTTTTGCATTACATAGATAATGAATGAATGAAGGAATAGGATCATGGTATATCAATATATAATGGTAATGTCTGCTGTGTTATGTTTAAGGTTTGCTCAAGTGGATCTTAGTCTGGGCATTGCAAATACTATCTTGCCATGTCTCACTTTGATTGTACATTTCAATTACTCTGAAGAGTTTTTAGTTAAGTATATTTTGTGTGGAAAATTATTCAGCTCCCATTTTTTCATATAAATTATCTGCAATTGCTGTCACCATTGTTTATGTTTATTTCACAAATATTTAGTTAGACATGGGACCAGCTGAGCAGTATGTGTTATTTGAGTTTGTACTGCAGTTTTTGTGTTTCATAATAAGCTTCCAATGCTTCATTTGCTTTTTAAGTTGAAAAGTTTTTAAATAACTCATTTAAGAATGACAGAATCTATAATGGAAAATATGATGATATTTTACATAATTACTTGCAGGGCAACTTAGTTGTCATCATTTAACTTGAAATGTAGATGTGTCAGTTGACTTTAGGAAGGGAAAAATAAGATGCTTGGATTCTGTGAGTTCCCAAGATATATCCTGGTCTCCAATCAAAGGGGTTTTTTCCAAAATATCTTCAGAAGTTCAATAAGGAGGATTCCATTGTGCAGGTTTCCTCTCTGCCCAAAAGGTGGATTGAAATAACTGCAGTCTCAGTGGTTAAATTTCAAAAAAAAACCTGAAGAATATGCTAAAGAAGTCTTAATTATGAATCTGAAGGTCACATGCATTGCTTCTGTAACTTTAGAAACATGCCAAAGCAACCCATCTTGAACAATCAATTTCTTCAAAATATTTAATAATGAAAGCATGGAAAAGTCACCAAACCTTACATTCAGAACTGTCTGTCCTCTCTATACTATAATACTTTTCTTGCAGCCATGACAAAGTTTCTTGTGGATGAAGAGTCATGCTTTGAGCATGATACTCTGGGAACAATGACACCAGAATTCAGATTAGAGATTGTTTATTCATAGTCATAGTGGAAATTGGTAGTGCTGACTGGAAATTCTAGAAAACAGTGAGAAATATTCACAGGGGCCAGAAATTGGATAGTGAAGATTTCCTGCACATTATGACTGTATCAAAGGTTAGCTTGTTACTCCCAGCATACACAGTACAAACATTTAGATTCCAGAGGACTCTTCAGCTTTATCCACCTTTTGAGATATGCTTTTCAAAAACATTATGTCTTTTATGTTTTTGGAACTCCTACAGCTATATGTAGGGAATGATTATGTAAATGTAGTTAATATAGATAACGAGACATTACTTGTTTCTTTTGAGAAATAAGATTTATGCAGGAAAAAAAAGAAAACTAAAAAGTCCAAAAACATAAAAAGATTCAAGAGAAGAGTCAGTCAGTGAATATTTGTATTTTTCTGAAAAGGAGACTTAGTCTTTGTGAATTATGAAGACTAAGCAGGGATACATTTGAAATTTCATTTACCTTTGTTTTTTACTACAAATATTTACTTTCAATTAATAGATTACTAACAACATTTAAGCATAAGATATCACAGTAAAAAGAAAAACTGGGCAATTATACCTTGTTAAAGCACCTCTTCTCTCTGTTCAGATGAGGCAGTTTCATTTCAGTAATAGAATTGGCCAGCTCTGAATGGTTATTACTGGGACATAAACAATCCAGACATCTCCATGACAAGATAATTTTTTTTGGCAGGTTTGATCAAACTTTCAACACAAATAGAAAGAATGTGAAAATAGTGCAACTTGCTCTTTCTAGGTTCTTTTCATTCAAATTACTGACATTTTGAAGAAGCAGACCTAGAGAAGCAAGAGATCTCAGAGATCTCAGAACTGTTCTTTAGAAAAACAAATAAGAAATTAACTCATTACAATCACTGAATATAGTCCATATTCCTGTATGTTCTCTGTTCTTGATGCTTTAAGGATGACTCTACAGACCTCTGAAATGATGGAACCCCATTCATAACAATCTACAGAGATTCTCCTAATCTTTAAGGTATTAATATCAATTAAGTTTGATGTTATTTAATTTAACCCTGATGATTGTCTATGACATCATATTCGCAAGATCTATCTTACTGCAAACAAAGAAACTTGTTTTGCTCTCCCATCAAACCTCTTTTTCCCTCTGCTCAGACAGGAAATGTGTAATATACATAAATATTTCCACATTCCCCACAAAAACAATCCTTTTAGGTCAAATGAAGCTTTGGGAAAGTAAGAAGACATATAAAAAGGGTGTCTATTTTTTCTGCTGATGTAGAAAGTTGTTTCTTAGTAGCAGTGGGTAAAAGGAAAGAATGATAGGGTAGTAAAGTAAACATGGCTAGGAATGAGAAAGGCCAAAGAGAAAAGACCATATTTACTTCCCTTTTTTTTTAATAAAAGCTGTTCTCTCTGTGGTGGACTGTAATGCAGGTACTCAATGCCTTGAGAGCCAGAAAAAAGCAGACATGCAATTCAGGTGTCAACAGACACTAAATTGGACACAAAAATTGCCATTTAGAATACAAAGTGAGATGAGTGCTGTTTCACTGAGTGAGTCTGGTTTAAGTCCAAAATAGTAAGGGTGCTTAGAATTTCCCCCTCACAATCTGTAAAAAGTTGGAAACTTGAAGTTCCCTACAACTTGTAAGGCTGTAATCCACACCTGGTTATTACAAGTACACTGAAAAACAGACCAGAGAGAGGCATGAGGAAAACCCTGCTAGCTAATGATATGAAGAACTGCTGGTTCTATGTTTATAGGACAACTCAGGTTGGAAAGAATCTCAGAAAGTTTCTGGTTCAAATCCCTGCTAGAGCAGGGTTGGCTGTGATATCAGATGAGAATACTCACCAGTTTTTCAATGCTTTTGAAGGTATTCAGCAGCAGAGGTTGCATACAATCTCTGGGCAACCTGTTTCTGTCCTTGAATTTTTTTCATTTGTCAGGCTGGATCTTTTAGTTCCTGGCTTTGTCTGTTGTCTTGTGTTCTCCTATCATACACCACTGTAAAGTGCCTGACTCAGAAGAAGGAGCAGAAAGTGTTACATTGCCAAAAAAAGATCTGTGAGGCTTTCCTGCTGAATGTTGGTTAAAATACTGAAAGACATTTTCTCGTAGTCTACAGTCACGTTGAGATTGCCTTCTCAGTCCTGAGAAGCCATTATTCACATGTACAAATAAAACTGCACAAAAGCAGTTCTTCTAAGAGGTCTTTATATATTTTTTCTGCTCATATCCAAAGAGGGATTGCAGGTTGCCCATGGCTAAAAAAGTAAAAAAGCTAAGTTATTTTACTTCCTAAAATTCAGTAACCTTAATAAGCAGTATATTAAATCTGTATTAATTTCAATTTTTCATTTGTAGAGGACTTGATTAAAAGAAGAGATAATGTTCTGAAGCTGTTCAAGTTGTTGGTCTGCAATGACTTCAATGTTTTTTTTTTTTTTCCTCTGAGGTTTATAAGTTTGCAAGACATGTTGTGTGGCAGGGATTAGGTAATTCTTTCATTTGAAAGGAGAGGGACATTGTTCATTGGATCCAATGAAGAACTTGCTTTTCTTGACCCTACCTGGTAGATAGACCCTCACCTAATTATTGTTTCTGGATTTCACTCTCACATCCAATTTGGATCTTCTGAGTATTCAGAACTCCTACTACTTTTAGCTTTGGCAAGTTTGCAGTGCTGTTTTGAAAATTTGATAATTAATTTGCAATTTTTGTCACTAACAGTTCATAAAGGCATTCTAAAATGCATTTTTCTATTTGGTTATATGAATTTCAAGCCATACGGTGCAATCAAAATATTGCTGAAATGAAGTTGTATCATATTTACCACATCTTCCATTCAGTAAGCCTCTGTTCTGCTGATGAAAGACATTGACTCTCAGCAAATTGGCATCTGACATTTGTTACTCTCTTGAATTTATGTATGCACACCCCAATTACTTAATTAGTGCTAAAATCTTTCAAGGCTAAATAGCCTCATATTTTCATTTTTATTTCCCCTGCTTGAAATATAGGTGTTGTGCTACAGCTCCCACACCTCCAAGACCAGAGCCAGCATCCTGTAACTCCCAAAGTTAAACAGCATGAATATTTCCTTGGTTGACTCTTAAATACCTTGTATTTAATATAAATACAATATACCAAATATAAATATACCAAATACTATTGTAAACCTTGAAATGTGACTGATTTATCTATCACCTTATCAATCTATTCTTTCCCTATTTTGTCGCTGTTTCGTATCATCGTCACTACTGATAGGTTAAAAGGTTGGGTTGTGAATATCCTTCTTTAGCTGAACATTGAAACAAAAAAAAAAAAATAGACATTACAATTCTTAAGAAGAAAGGCATTGGCCCATGTCATTACAGGAAAAAAATCAATAGCTCATTGCTATAATGAAAAGCTATCTATAATTCTGATTGATAGCTTCTGAAAAAGGTTCTTAAATTAGAATCCTAGTCCGAAGTAACACATGAAGCACTAAAGAATGAGCTTTTAGCTTACTACATTAATGAATTCAAGAGGTATATCAAATTTTAACTAAGCAACATATACTGATTTAAAGATGCATGGTTATAATACAGATGATTCAAAAATAGTACCAAGTATATTTAAAATACACTATTAATTTTTCAGTGTTTCCAGTAAGACATAATTCTTCCTGCTCTTTTGTTGCTGTTGTTGTTGTTGTTATGTTGTTTTGTTCTGTTTTGCTATATCTTTTTCCAAAATATACAAATGATATGCAGGGACCTGATCTCTTAAAGAAATTCAAAAAGATTAAACTAAAATGTCCTTTTAATGAGCTCTGAAATAAACCAAAAAATTGGATCCTCATGCCTGTGAAGTGTGAAGGAAGAAAGTAGAAATTGAAGTATTATTAACTAGGACTAAAGGATAGCATATGTACAATCTTCATATCAGTTAATACTGAAGAAATGCAAAATGCAATACAGAATAAGAATTTTCTAAAACAATGCAGCAGACTTTGCAAAAAGCTTTACCTAAACATGATTAAACCCACATTCTTTTTCATTATTATATTAAAGATTAATCAATCTAATTAACAGTAATCCTCCTTCTACAGCTTGTATTAACACAGGAGAATAATCTTCAATGCAAAAATAACTATCAGAATTGTACATAAAACTAATTTTATCAATTTCCACCTAATTCTATGCTTCAGATATGTAAATAAAAATGTGAAGGAAAATTACATAACTAATAAGGCATCTACAGGAAATAAAACAAATGGGTTCTTCTCTGTGAATGCTATTTAAAAGGATATCTGCTTCAAAACATGCATTAAAAGAATAAGGGGAAAAAACCAATGTTTTGATGATACCAGAGTTTTCATGTCTTAGCCTTCCCAAGATATCTTTCAGTGGCTGCTTCAATAGAAGAATACACTGTTAATTGATTTTAAACCTCTTGAAAAAGGTCAGTAGCAGAGAAAGAAGAGAAGAAAAACATTCTATTTTGAAACAGCTTCTACAAATACTTCCCACTTTCAGACTGTGATGTTGTACAACAATAAGGGTGTGGCAAAAACCAGATTCTCTGGAGCCATGCACTTCCACATCTTTCCTGGCTGGTGTAAAGATGGGTAGTTGCCAAGACAATGTAAATTCCATAGAGATTTCTTATCTGACTTCCTTCTCTTTTCATCATAAAGAAAGGTCATCTAGGCCACAGAAAGAATATAAAACAGTGTTTCTTTATCTTAGAGTAGATCCTCTTATCAAAGAATACGTGAGTTTTTAAAAAAAATTGAAAAATAAACACACTTTCAATTCATAAGAGAATGCAGTTTCCTTTTACTTAGTGGAAGACAGCACATCCAATCCACCCTCTTACATATGGCAATCTTTATTCCTTTTATTTTTCTAGTCAAGACCTAATTTACTGGGCCCTGGAGCTATAGATGCCTCTGAAGCCTTCTCTATTTTGTTGGATAGGCTGTGAACAAAGAATTCTTTTGTATGTGATGCTCCAATATAATTTGAACTAAAATAGATTCAAGACTCAGCAAGCAAGCAAACTAAATAACTGTCTGAATAGAAAACCAAGTCCATAATTCTAACATAAACAATTGCAGAGTTGAATAAATAGACATCTGAGCAGTTATCAGAGCACTTCCAATAATGCATTTTTAATACTTTAAGAAATGAGTGCAGAAAGGAATCAACATAGTCCCTCAGGCTATAAAGAGCTTGGAGTGGCTTTTATCTTACATCCTGTTAGATAATTAAAAGTTTGTAATTATAACTATATTAATATTTCAAGGCTTCTTACCTCATGAAACCTTCAATCAAGTAGGAATGTAAGAAAAACACATGGTAATCATAAAGACGATTGAAAATGTTAAATTCAATTTATGGCTTTCTGATTGTTCCTTTTTGTATCCTATTTTAAAAGGCGGGGTAGTTATGATTTTATGGGTCTGTGGCTAGTCTGTAAGTACAGAATACAAAATGTAAAATCTGTTTCTGCAGATTCAGTGCAGGCATGAGCAATATATAGGTGGCATTTAAAAATTATCAGCCTTTCTTGAATGGTTTTATGTTTGTGAAATAATTTTGGAAGTCTCAATAGAAGTATGGATTAATATGAAAAATACACTGTTTTTAATTCTGTTCAAGAATGTGAAAACTTTGGTAACAAAATGAATGACAACTAAAACTTGATTAAAAAAACCTGATATTCTTCATGTGACATCAATACTTTTGTGCACATCAAGCCATCATTGTCACTCCTCAAAGTTTCCTGGATGTAGTGATTGCTGCAATACACAACATGCTATGCAGACAAGTAATTCTTCACTGTCACTAATGTCTTAACACTCTCTTAGAATGAGAGAAATGAATAGGAACCCAAAGTCAGCTAAAATTAGTGTCTCTTGATGTCTCAGAGGAGAGGGAAACTGGGAAAGATTAGTCCTGTCTCTGCAAATAGAAAGAAAGTCTGATGTTAAATCTTAAGTGCTGGAACTGAATTCCCTTAATTCAGAACAAACTTAGATTCTGTTTCACTAGAGTAAAATTCAAAGTCAGGCCTATGTTGGTTCTGAACTCAAAGGGAAAGAACTTCCCTAAGTGAAGGGGCAGAGCTTTTTGATGGTTGTGGTCTTATTTACATATCCAAACAAATGGTTATATTTCAGAATAGACTAGTACATCACGTGTTATGTTATTTTAAAAAATCTGCCATGATGGTCTTCGTGGATACCAAGTGTGAGGAAAAAATGATGGTATTTAATTGTCTGAAAGCTTTGCTGTGCTTTTTGGAAATCTGCTTCATCTGTGAGTCTTCACCACTCTGTAAACAAAGTACTGCTTCATTCACACTGCACTTTGTCATAGAATTAATAATACAACTAATGTGTGTTTAAAAGCACATGCTGTTCACACCTACTTTTTCCTATGGAAAAACACTTGCGTACATAAAGAGTTAAGCACCAAAGAAATGAGCCATCCTTTCTTTATGCCATGCCTCTTTTACTCCGAGAGTGAGCTGAGTGTGCTGTCTAGAAGCTGACATGCAGTGTGCTACATGTAGTAATTAGATTCAATACTGCTGCAGCTCCTGGAGATGGATTTCACCTGCTGATTTCTGATGAATACCATGTTAATGGGAAACTAGATAAGTATTGGATTGTATGTAGCTGGTAATTTTTTTCTGGCAAAAAATAAATTATTTACACCTCTTTAAAGAATGTTTTAAAATACAAATGAGAATCTAACTCTGTTTAGTAACTTCCATAGAGGAAATAAAAATTACTAAACAAAATGTTTTACTGCACAATAAAAGTGAAATACGAATAAATGCAAAATAAATGTGAAAATTAAACATTTTAAAATCTCCCAAGAACTTATGTTTAATTCAGAGTCCACCTCATACCTTAGTGTTATGTACAGGAGTAAAAGAGAATTCTATTCACTTTTAATATGTTGGAGATGTGAGAAGTACAGCGTAAGGTATGGCTAGAGCGACATTGTTTTTTTCCTTAAATGAAGTGAAAACTTAGAATATTGAAAATAAGGGTCATAACTCAAGGAAAATCAGTGACCCTCTTATTAGTATCACCAAACACTAAGAGAACCTAGAATCTCTGGTAACAAAAAAATCTCTGAATTCTGATCATTGCTACAGTTCCTGGCTATCCAAACCTCATCCTGGTTTCACAGAGAATTTTATGTTTGCAAAATGAATCCGTTGTTATCCGAATTTTAATGTTATTATGTTTTTATTCTGCTGATGTATCAAAGGCAGTGTATGGCAAAATATTGATATTTACTCTTAAAATATGTTAGAAAATAAGTTTTTAATTAGAGGTGCATACAAACCATGACTTTTTTCAATATTTATTAACTCATTATTCTTTTTATTATGCAAAACAGCAGCATAAGCCTAACTAAATGACTAAAAATCTGTCTAGAAAGAAAGGAAATGAAAGATAAAACAACAAATTTCTTCACAAAGTGTTCTCCAGAATTAATGAGGTTAAGAAGAAAATTTTGTGATGCATAATCCTTTGTGTAATCTCTGAGTTAAAGAAGGACAAACAAGGTGTCTCTGTTTGCTGACTGAGTGAATTTACACCAATAACCTCTTTTTAATGTAGTATTGCTGCTGCAATGACAGTTTAGAACTACAGGCAAGACAAAGATTACAAGTGGCATTAACATTTTTGTTACATCCACTGCCATCGATAGAAAAAACCAGAAAATGTTTCAGGCAAACAAATCCTTCAGATCAATGAACAGAGGGAAAAAATCTGAAAACAAATTTGGAAGAACCAATGGGAATTTAACTAGATACATATCAGTTATACTATTTCTGAAAGATAGTGCAGCTGCTACCTAAGAATTGGAAAAATATTTGGGATGAGGGCAGTGACTTCTAATTCTCAAAAAGATCAATTTCTGAGAGCTGAGATAGTAGCAATCTTCTAAAACGAGGATAGAGACAAGTAGTTTATGGTCTTTTTGGTCTCTAGTTTTAGACTGGGAATCTTATGACTCAAGGAAAAAGTTTCTACAGCAGGAGGCTGCCAAATATATGCTCTTAATTACTGGTACTTTTTAATTACTTATTGGTGCTGCTCTTAAACCCTGGACTACTTTCCCTTTCTGCAGTGCAAGTACTAACTGCAGGACATTTCATGCTAGGTGTTCATAATTCAGATGGTTCTTGAGTGTTAATTCAAAGGACTTTCAAAAAATGGCATTTGTAACATTTTTCATAAACCTTAAAAAACTCCCAACAAATAGGAGGCAGGGTAAAAGTACTGGCATGTCCAAAAATTATTTGCAGGGCAAACCCCAGGAAATGAGATGAAGTATTCAGCCCTTGGAATGGAAGCTGGCCAGCAGTGCAGTTCTGCAGGGAACTGTGATAGTTAGTTTAATCTCAGATACCCATGAAGAGATTAAGCACTGAAGACAAAAACCTGCTAATATACCAGGTTACTCAGAACATGAAAAGTATGGGCTGCTTGTAAAATTGCAGGAGGGAAATTGAGAGGCAATAGAATATCAGTTGAATCTCAGTGTGAATGAATATAAAGGATAACACATAAAGGAAAGTGGTATGAAAGAGGAACTGGGAAAGTGAAACGCTGGGCTTATGCTGATGACTCACCGAACGGCCGTACACCTCCCTCCCAAGGCACAGGCACACCCTCAGTGAAGTTTTAGCATTGAGAGCCCTGGTGAATGACCTTGGAGAGTCTGCCTCCAAGGAGATGGACTCTCAGACTCTGCCAGAACGGCCATGCTGGGGAGTCAGTGGGGGTGATTGCTCTGGGGGAAGTGTCTCCACAGTGCATGTCTTTATGAGTAATTCTATAGCTCCAGTCAGGTGCATATGATTATCTCAGTTTCTCAAGCTACTATGAAAGTAGTCAGCACACCAGATGAAGTAGATCAGGTAACTTATATTGCTCCTGAAGTGCCAAATAATAAAGAATAAAGAACAAAATAAAATAAGAAAATGCCACTGAAAGCAACTAAGAATCTAAAGTTCCGATGGGATAAAAACAGACAGAAATTCCTGAGATTGGCAGTATCTCTTCTCATAATTACAGCCAGTGTGTTGGGTTGACCCTGGCTAGCAGCTGAGCAAGTCAGTTGTTGGCTTATTTCCAACTCATTGGGATGGGAAAGAGAATCAGAAGAATAAAGCCAAGAAAATTTGAGGATCAAGACAAAAATACTTTAGTAGATAAAACAAAGCTCACATGGAAGCAAAGCAAAATAAGGAACTTTTTCATTATTTCCCATTGGAAGTCCTTTTCTCACAGATGTTCCAGCTGATCTTGATATCATGTGGTATCCCTCTGTTAAGTTTGGGTCAGCTGTTCCCAGCCATTTTCTGCCTGGTTTTTGACACACCCCCATCCCACTCATGAAGGGGAGAGAATGGGAAAAAGATAAAGCCTTGTTGCTGTGTGAATATTGCTCAGCAATAGGCAAAACACTGTTGTGTTTTCAACACTGGTCTAGTTACAAATCCAAAACAGACAATGATTGTATGAAATCATTCAATCAGGCTGTTATTGAATGAAATCAACTCTGTCCCAACCAGACCCAGTAAAATCAGTAAAAAAAAGGAGTAGAAAACAATGAATAGTAAGCAGCAGCCCATTGATACTTTTTAAAGATACTTTTACTAAAGATAATATAAAGTAAACAAAATTAACCAACCAGGTAAGATTTGTCCCCTAAGAATTTAAAAAACTAAATTGAGTGAGAAAAGTACCACTGAATAAACTGCTATGTGTTGCAGTTTGGAAGGCAACAAAATGACCTAAGAATGAATTCTAGTCTATTTCTTTTCAGGTTCTGCACACCATGATAGTTTTTGAATGTTTGTTGGTACAGAGAGGAAGGAAATTGTTCCCCAGTCTCACCATAAAGAAAATATAGAAAATATTATGGACATTTAATTGGAGGATAAAATGGGATTTCTCTAGACATAAGGAATGGTGGAGTGACTATCACTGGGAATTTTTAAGAAACCTTGATAAGCATGTGTTAAGAAGAGATGGGTATGGTTATATTTTTCCAGGGTCATTTTCTCTTTCCTCTACCCTCAAAATTTCACTTCTTTTGTTATGGTTCATGATTTTACTACTGATGCCCTACAGGACTGTTTTTCCCTATAGTTAAGATAAAAGAACTGTCATTGTCAGGAGGTAAAAACCAAGACATACACACACAAAACCTTTCTACTATCTTTGAAGTACCTACTTAAAAAGTAAAATAACTTATGCAAGCACAAAGCTGCATAAGTTTGACACATGTTCATACACTGTATTTCATGCCATTTGCTTTCAGGCTTTCATTCCTACATTTCATATTCCATGTCGCTTGAAATAACTGTCATTTCCCTTTCATGCTTTGTTTCCAAGGTCTATCATAGGTTTAATTTATCCATTGAGAGGATAACAGGTGTGCTTTGTCAATTACAGCAGTAATGTAAACACACTTTCTTGACTTTCAAATGTCTGTTTTATTTGCAAGTGGCAGGAAAAGGTAAAAAGATCACAAACAGTGTAATCCTTGCAATGAGAGCTCATGAACAAGGTGTTCAATAAATCAATACAAATACAATTGTGAGTAATTAAGGTCTGGAACCTTGTTTCCTTAGTCTGTTTTCTGGTGCTGTGCTGACAGATGTAAAGTTAAGGATAGCAATGACATGGCTAGGTAAATTGGTCAGTTCTATGAAAGTTCATAAGGAATTTTACATCAAAATAGGAACTGCTAAAATCATGACATTATCTATAATGGGTAGTGCAGTATATATGGTATATTTTTTGGTTAAAATGGTTATTTATAAGGTTAAAAATCTTATTTATATCTGCAATTACTGAGTAGTAGTAATGGATTATTACTTACCACCTTTCTAATTTCTCTTTTGTGTTAAAATCCTCTTCTTCAAGCTCTTGGCCTATGTTTTCTTTTTGCTGCCGGGTTCAGCTATCTGAGGAGCAAAGGCAAAACAGAATACCAAGCAGCAGAGAGGAGGAAACAATTGCTATTTTTCCAGATTTTTGAGCACACAAGAGGAATAGCAGATATCATGGCACAGCAGGGCACAGAAGGATGCATTAAAACCACTCAAGGCTCTGTGAGGCTGCTTGAAAACTATCTGATAATGGTTTCAGCATGCTGAGGGTACATTCTTTGGTATTGACTGGTACAATTGACATTGATGCTTTGGAAAACTTTTTTCCTGACAGAGCTCCAAGGGAGCTATCTCCATGTTCAGCTGCAGAGCTCTGGGGAATGCCAGCTGCAGATGTTCTTTATTTGGATTTCAGCAAGGCCTTTGACACTGTCTCCCACAGCACACTCCTAGACAAGCTGGCAGCCCGTGGCTTGGACAGGAGCACTCTGTGCTGGGTTAGGAACTGGCTGCATGGCCGGGCCCAGAGAATGATGGTGAATGGTGCTCCATCCAGCTGATGGCCAGTCACCAGTGGTGTCCCTCAGGGGTCTGTGCTGGGGCCAGTTCTGTTTAATATTTTTATTGATGACATGAATGAGGGTTTAGAGTCTTTCATTAGTAAATTTGCAGATGACACTAAGCTGGGAGTGTGTGTTGATCTGTTAGAGGGATGGAGAGCTTTGCAGAGGGACTTGGATGGATGGGCAGAATCTAATGGGATGAAGTTCAATAAGCCCAAGTGCCGAATCCTGCACCTTGGCCACAATAACCCCCTGCAACATTACAGGCTGGGGACGGTGTGGCTGGACAGTGCTCAGGTGGAAAGGGACCTGGGGGTGCTGGTTGACAGTCGGCTGAACATGAGCCAGCAATGTGCCCAGGTGGCCAAGAAGGCCAATGGCATCCTGGCCAGTATCAGGAATAGTGTGGCCAGCAGGAGCAGGGAGGTCATTCTCCCCCTGTACTCGGCACTGGTGAGGCCACACCTGGAGTATTGCGTCCAGTTCTGGGCCCCTCAGTTTGGGAGGGACATTGAGATGCTTGAGCGTGTCCAAAGGAGAGCAACGAGGCTGGTGAGGGGCTTGGAACACAAGCCGTATGAAGAACGACTGAGGGAGCTGGGGTTGTTCAGCCTGGAGAAAAGGAGACTCAGAGGTGACCTTATCACTCTCTACAACTTCCTGAAGGGCGGCTGTGGTGAGCTGGGGGTCGGTCTCTTCCTCCGGGCAACAACAGACAGAACAAGAGGACACAGTCTCAAGCTGCGCCAAGGGAGATAAGGGAGATACAGGCTAGAATTCAAGGAGGAATCATCTTTCACCACAAAAACTGGATGTGGTCATGATCTAGTTGAGGTGTTAGAAAATGATCTTAAAGGTCTGGAATCAGTGAATAAATTCAAATTTTTTCTGGAAGAGCAATAAAGTGATCCAAGATTTCTAAAATTACTTTTTATTCAGTAAATCAATTCCAAGTTATTTATTCCCAAGTAAGTAAAAACTGGTTTAAGATATTAAGGTTAAGGACAACCTTGGCTGCAGTGACTGTGAGACTATGAAGTTTAAAATCCTGAGAGAAGTAAGCAGTGCATATATTTGAATTTTAGCCTTGGACTCGAAAGAGCAGATGTTCAGCTCTTTGTGGACCTGCTTGGCAAGATTCCTCAGGAATCTTGCCTGGAGTTCAAAGAGCCCAAGAAAACTGCACAGACTCCTCCAGGGAGGCTTCAGTGACAGCTTAGTTAAAGGGAAAGAATGGTCCATTCCAACACAGAGAGTTGAGCAAACACAGCAGTAGGCCAGTGTGGATGAACATGAAAATTCTGTCTGATAAAAAAAAAATACACAGAAGGTGGAAACAGTCTGCTCAAAAGGAATAAAAAGGTATTGCCTTTGTGTGCAGCAATTTAGCTAAGAAAGCTAAAGGTTAGTTGGAGTTGAATACAGTGATGGAGGTAACAGAGAACAAGAAAGGATTTTGTAAATACATTGACAGTTTGAAGAAAGGCTAGGAAATGGGTCTGCTGTTCAGTGGAGCAGGGGACTTAACAACTAGGGATGTGGAATACATTTTCTTTTCCTCAGCTATCACTGGTAATATTTACTAGTGAAATATTTATCATATTTACTCAGGCATCCCAGGTCCCTGAGCCCACTAGCAGAGTCTATAAAAGTGAAGCTCTACTCACAGTAGAGGGAGACTCAGGAATCACTTAAGCCAGATAGAAATTGAACTTGGAACCAGATGGAATGCCTCCTCCAGTGCTGATGGAGATGGCTGATGACACTTTAGGGGTGCTCTCTGTCATTTCCTAATGGTCATGAGAGCTGGGAAAAGTTCTTAATGACTGGAAAAAGGAAAGTGTCATACCCATCTTAAATATGGGTCAGAAGGTAGATTCAGTTAGCAAGCTCATCAACCTCACATCAGTCTCGTGAAAGATTTTGGAGCAAGTCCTCTTAGAAGCCAGTCCCAAATATGTGAAGGACAAGAGAGTGACTAGCAACAGCAAGCTGACATTTACAAAGGGCAAGCCATGCTTGAGCAATCTCATGTCTTTTATGATAAGATGCCTAGTGTGACTCCCAAAGAGATGGAAGTGAATGCTTTATACTTTGACTTTATTTAACAAAGCTTCTGACACCATCTCCCATAGTTTCTTTGTCACCACATTGGTAAAACAAGGCCTGGTTCTCGAGGTGACAGAAAATCAGCTGGACTGCAAGTCTCAAAGAGTTGTGATCATTGCTTAGTCCATCTGAAGGTCAGTAGCTAGAGACCATCAGGGATCCAGCATTGTTTAATGTCTCTGTTAAAGCCTGAAGGATGGGACAGAATGAACTCTCAGTGAATTTGTGAATGATGCTAAATGTGGGAAGTGATCCGTATGTTAAAGGACATGGGCACCTGAGCAGACTGGAGGAATGGTCTGTTAGAATGTCATTAAGTTCAGTTAAAGAAAATGCAGTCTTATATCTAGAGTGGGATAATCCTATGCAGCAGAATGAGGTGGGAACAGACTAGCAAGGAGGCCTGAAGAAAAGGACACGCTCAACTTGTTGTCCGTGTTGGATAACAAGTTGAGCATGAATCAGCAGTGAACCCTTGCAGCTATAAGACTAGCTGGATCCTGGACTGTATTAGTAAGAATGCAGCCAGAAGTTTCAAGGAAATGATCTTTCCAACTTATTCAGCCCTTATCAAATTATATTTGCAGTTCTGTGTCCAGTTTTGGGTTCACCAGCTCCTGGAAGATACTGACATCATAAAGCAAATCCAGTGGGGCCCACCAAGATTGCTAGGGTATTGGGGCACATTATGCACTAGGACAGACTGAGACCATATTTTTGGTTCAGTCTGGAGAAGAGAAGGCAAAGGGGAGACCTTATTGCTGTCCAGAGTTTCTTGTGAGGATACAGAGGAAACAAAGCTAGACTCTCTCTCAGAGAATGACAAATCAGGATGAAGGAGGAACAAGTTGGAACATGGAAAATTCTGATTAGATACAAGGATTAAGTTTTGCTTTCTACAAGGTGAGGTAAAATGAAAGAACAGGTTGTCCAGAAACTGTCCTTGGAATTGTTCAAGACTTGACTAGACACAGCCCTGAGCAACATGATCTAATGAGACTTACTTTGAGCAGTGGGTTGAATGAGATGCCCTCTGGGGCTCCCTTCCAATCTAGATAATTGCATGATTCTACAGTTCTACAGTCCTATTAAAAATAGATGCAGCCAAGAAACACACTTCAGTTGACTTTTGTAGAGGATAGAGCAGCATGCACAAAAACATGAGGAGGGAACAACAGGAGAAATAGAGAGGTACCTTGGTACCAGTGGTGAGTTGTTAACTGATGGTCCTTCTGTACTTTGCAGCTCCTGCTTATGCACATGATGAAAACAATTTGAGGTGCTTGGTGCTACAAGAAAATGTTTAGGCCACAGGCTGTGGTTTTTTTTCCAAAAGGCAGTATGAAGCAGGATTTAACATTGCACCTGACTGGGAGGTGATAACATGATATTTCTTAAATACAACTTCAGTGCAGAAAGAGCTTTGAGGTAAAATGAGGGAAAGTAAATACCTGTCAGTTAGCACAACTCTAAATTTTGATCTGTGTTTATGCTTAAATGCTATCCTGACTTGGCTTTCAGCTTCAAGCAATTTTTGCTACTTCATTTTTTTTGCTTCTCTTGTTTCTCATGCATTTGTGTTTTGAAGAAGGAATAAAGTGGCATTGTCAGTCTTCAGTTTCAGTTATCTGGAGTCAGAACTTTTTTCCTTATTAAGGAATAGTATTTTTTCCTTGACTTGTACATTAAAAGTTCATTTTGGAACCTCAAAATCACACTCTAACTTTCCTTGAATATTAAACTTTGTCAATGATTTAAAGGAGAAGCTCTCACTCTGTTTACTCTGTGACCATAGAATGCATTTGCAGAAGAAGTGATTAAGTAATTAAGAAAAATTAGAACTTGTGTAAAAGTCATCATTAATAAAAAGAAAACTTATTCATTGTTCCTGAGATGTTTTTGTTGAATTATTAATGGAATATGGATGAAGCTGGAACACCTGACTAGAATTTTTAGCACTAAAAATTTGATGAAACATACTTGCCTGTAGGAGCCCAAGCAGACAGTTGTTGTCTTTTAATAATTAGAGAATTATGACTTTTCTACCAATAAGCTTTCTACATAGTGAAGGTCTCTTTCTCATTTGCCTTCTTCCTTTGAATATCTTTGTCTCTGTTTTGCTTTGACTTCTCATATACTGTGGTTATCTAGAAACAGAATAAAAATAGCTTTTTTGATGAGATAAAAATTAGTTCTGCAGGGTGTTTACAAACAGAGAGCAAATCTGAGCAACTTGCTTCAAGTTGGCAAATACAGTCTGAGTGCCAGCCAAGAAAAATTTCAAACATGTTCACAGTGTGAGTCAAAATCCTCAGATTGTTCTGATAACACTGCCAGTTGTTTTTCCCTTGCATTTTAAGTCTGCTACTTTGTGGTGCCTTCTACTGAATGATTGCAGGTTACCAGAAGGCTTTAATTTTTTATTGTCATGTAAAGTTTTTGTTCTGAAAAGCTGTACTACTAAAAATCTAAAATTACTCATGCTATCTTTACAGGTTATTTTGCCCATCTGAAAGATGGAATCAGTCTGTTAGACTTAAATGGCTTCTGCCAATGGCTCACCAAGCCAGTCTTCCCTCCACCTAGGACTTAAGGAGAAGGAATAAAAAGGGAAGAGATCCCAGAGTTATTGTGGAGGGCAAGTTGTTTTTTCAGACTTGTAGTGTAACTTCCCTGTCGTTTCTAATCACTGCACTGTCACTGGATTTGTGTGTTCTAATTGACTTAATCAACATGATGCAAGCACTCTTCCCTGGTTCTATTCAGTTCTATTCTCTTCATATATACGATCACTAAAAGGACTGTTTTAAACTGCTACTTTGCTCCAACTGGACATGTTTCTACAAATAAAATATAGTCAGGAAAAATCATTATTTCAGCATTTCCCTCTCTTCTTCTTCTTAACATACATTTACATTGGTAATATGTACTCTGTACTGACATTGTTCTACAAATTGTATGTGTTTATGAGACTTTTTTTACATTTTGTACCAGCTTATCTTATGTTGCCACTAGGTTAAAAAAAAAAGTATTTTACTCAATTTTGATTTGCAATTAATTAAATCATTAATTTAAAAAATATGATGTAACTATTGTATGTAACAGATTTAGATATCTGGAAATGTATTTATATATATATACATACAATAGATTTACTAATCCTACATCACACCTTATAATCCTCCCGTAGGCTTATAAATCCTACTTGCTGTATGTAATTCCTATGATTAATTTACAAATCATCCCAATAAATCCTAAATTAAAATTAGTAGATTTGTAAATCCTTCTTCGCAAGTACGAAACCAGCAGATGACTTGCAAATGAGGTCTTCAAAGCTTGGCAGTTACAACTAAATTTATTCTTATTCATCTTCCTTCTCTGCCTTCCCAACTTTCCCTGTAAATCCTGGTCATCTGCTTCTTTAATGAAATTAAGTTTTATTTAAACAAGGCAAATTGTGTAAATCTTCATTTGCTTCAGTTGGCTTAACCACCCTGCAGTAATCACACCAGCTTCAAGCCCTTCCAACCTGAGCTGTACTGGAGAATGTGAATTGAACCAGAGACCAAAGAGAGCATGCAGGATGTGTAAGGAATTGGTGATGGAAATTCAGCTGAAAGCATTTTCTTCTGAAAAGGAGCACATGCATCATGCTCCATCATGCTATTTGATTATTCTATAGCATTCCAGATTTCATTCTAATGGTTCCCAAGGGTGTTATTCCTCCAAAATGTAACAGTTTCTGTGCCAGAAATTCTCGTTTTACAGATAGTTAAAACTCATATAATTTATAAACTAGAAAGGAAGAATGTCCTACTTCTGCCATACATTACACAGTAGCTGAGAAACAGGGAAGATGTTCATGTCTCTGAAAGCCTCAAATGTATTATCCAAATTACTTTCCTATGTCCTTCAGGTCCACATATGTGTATAATATTGCCCACACACTTATAAAATTCCCCAGTATCCAACTAAAGACATGGACAGCTTCAAACTGAAAGAAAGAGACAACTTTATGTGAAAATCAGGTTTGATTACTTATAAATGTATTAAGTGGCAAAGACTCCTCTGTTATTTTGTCAGCATTTTTGCAGTCAAGACTGTGTTTGAGTCTTTCAGCCTGTCATGCGGGGAGTGGGGAACATATAGCAATTCATAGGTACTCTCAAGCCAGCCAATACAACCTCCATAGTTTGCTAAAAAATGTCTTCCCAGAAGAAGGGTTTTCCATTACGCCTTTTCTCCACAAGTACATTGTTATTGAGTACTTTGAATTTCACTCAGCTCTTATTTTTCTCAAAATTCAACCAACACCCTGCCCATTCCATGCCCCAATCTCACATTTTTTTTTTGTGACCAGCTCCATGTGCTATCACTGCCTGACTGCTGGGAGCAGTGTGAAATTCCACTTTTTCTTTTTTTCAAGTCCTATAGCCTGTCCTGCACAGATCCCTTTGTATTCCTCTGCAGGGCTTTCTTGCCTTTATTCCTGATTTCTGAGAAGCAATTCAAGGAGCGCTCAAGGAGACTGGGTAGTCACAAGCAGGCTGGAGAAAAAGTGCTTATTATGTTAAGGACTTTCATAGCAGGAATGAGAGACTTTGAGAAGTGTGAAAGTTCTACTTTTCAGCTTTTTTTTCAAGGAAGGGTAATTTTCAATTCAGAAATGTCCATATTTACACTTCTATGTGCATTTGTATGTACAAGGTATGGCAGGGGAGCTTGTAGAATACTTTCCCTTGAAGACCCTCCTTTATCTGAAGTCCATTGCTTATTCAAGACAAATTAATTTTTAAATGTTTGTCAGGAATCATTTGACTAAAAACTGTTCTAGAAAATTTAGCTGGCTACAGAAGGATGAGTAAGTTTAAATACCAATCTTGAAAATTAAATGTATGAAAGAATTATTTCACTTCTATTTTAAATAGCAGGTATCTTGTTTATATAGTCTCCTGGATAGATATATAATTCCTAAATTCCAAATAATGAGCAGTAGAAATTTTAATCTTCAGACTGAGAAATCAGTTAAAACAAATGGAAACCTCTAAAGTGGTACTGCAAGGACTGTCTAGCACTTGGAGAACAGAAGTTGTTGAAGGATGTTCTTTTCTCTCCCCAGGTTCTACATTAAGATTTTGTCACTTCTGTTTCAGCAACAAGCTGCTAGTGTAGATCATGCACAAAATTTTAATTAGATTAGATTTTTGGACAGGTGATGTCCTAAGCCATTCTGATACCTGGAAATTCAAATTAACTGTTGCTAGCTATACTTTCAAAGGCAAAAATGTGCTATTTCTTTACATATATACATATCACATAATATATTTATGTTAGTATATGTATTTTGCATGTGTGCATGTCTGTGTGCATATTCACACAATAATACAGAAATATTATGCTAGTAGTGTAGCTTTTGTTATGCTTTACTAATACACAGCCTAATATTAGAATCTGTGTGAGTGTATCTATACTCATGCATACAAATAGGTTCTATCACACACTGAAACTTAATTCTCCCCAGGTGTTAGAGAAAAGTTATTACCTCTTCATTGGTAATACAGGCTAGTGTTAACAGCTCATGGAGGAGTATTTTCTCTGTGTCTTTGTTTCATGGATATATATAAGGAGAGAAATAGCTAGTCAATATGTTCTACCCAATCTGTACTTCTCTGTGTTATCTCTTGCCTTTTCCAATTGGTTTCTAATCTCCTATATGACTTCCTAATTATACAGCTACACATTTGTATCCCCTTTTACACCTTCTATTCCTCTTCTGGCTAAGCTGTCTTCAAGGACGCTTGTGACAGGGGCTTTCTTTGTAAGTAATCAGTCTCTTTGCAACATATAGGTAGGGATGGAGAAAAGTTTTAGCAGATAGCCAGCTTTTCTGCAAAGAGGGTGGAAACACCATGTCCAAAAAAGTGAAAAAAGAAATTAAATCAGTGCTACAAACCTAAGATTAAATCCATTCAAATGTTTTTCAACAATGGAAGAAGCAGCTAAAAGAGAAGCCAGGAAGTTTAAAATCTTGCCTGGAATTTCAGGAAAGACACCTGTATTTGCCATAAAGAAACTTTATCAGGCCAAAAGGAGGGTAATAGATTCAAACAAAAACCCCACTTTTTGTCTTTTTACATAAAACAGACAGGAAATAATTTTATAGTCCAATTTTCCTGACAAAGCCCAAGGACAATTTAACAGAATGTTTAGATAGAAGTATAATGTGCAAATACTTAAGTATTCAATAGTTAATTACTTAGATGAAACAGATTATTTTACACTGATGGCTGCCTCAACATCTTGGTCATAAATAAGAAAGAATATTAGTATTATAGTATAATTATAGTTCCAGACTAACTGCAAGAATTCTCCCATCTTTTTTTCCCTATAATTTTCTATAGTTTTGTTTAACAGGTTTCCAAGCAGAAAATCAAAAAACCCCAACTCTGACTTGAAAAAGATGACACCTTCATCATTGTATCTGTAATTTTGTCTGTTGTTCACCAGATCTTTTGAGTGGTATTACACTTAAAAGTGAAAACCTAATTGAATGATGAAAAGCAAAATTCATTTGAATTTAGTGAATTATCCTATTTATAATACTGCATTGGCCTATGCCAAAATCATCCCAATGTAAAGAAGAAAAAACCTCTGTCCACCAGAACCACCAAAGTCACAGCAATTAGTCCAGCTTAATTTCATAATGAAATTGCTGTTACTATAACTACAAATTTTAGTTTTTTGCATCCCTGTCCTTGTTACTGATCTTCATAATTGTTAAAATTCTTTCAACTCAGTCAGTAATACTAATCATGAGGCATGAGAACCTAATTCCTCATATTCTAATGATTTTATATCTGCTTTGACAGAGGACAGAAATGCACCTCGTTAAGAGAAATTATGTAAAAAACACAATCTGTTAAAGGAAAAAATACCTCTGAAAGATAAAAGAGGATTTTTACAATACAACTGGAATTCTAGCATTCTCCATGTTCTGCCTGTCAATATCATTCTTTTATACAAACTCATGATTTAAATATTCTAAGGACTTTAAAAATATATCAACCATCTCAGACTTTCTTTTATTTCTGATTTACTAGTGTAACAGAAGCAAGGTCAACATTAAGGATTATAAAAATAATATTTGAAAACATTTCAAGGAAATGAAAGACATTCATTAGCATATACAATTTCTAGACAGAAGGTCAAAAATTCATTATAAAGACTAGCAAACAAAGAGAAGCTATTAAGTAAGAGTAAAAGCCCTGGATTCGTCCTCCTTCCTGTGGCCTTGGATGCTGGAACTCAGGGCCAGCTCAGAGGTAATGCAACTGAGGCCTGCCCCCTTCCTGATCAACTCACTGGGGAGAGCATTTCCAGGCCCATTTAACTTCCTACATGCTCCCAACTTGTCCCCAGACAGGGACCTGGTAGGTGGAGCTAGAGTTACCTGTGGTGCCCTCCACCCTTCCCTCACCATGCCCATGAAACACCCCTGTCATGCTCTTGTTTTGGTGTAGAACCATTTCATGACTTTGGAGAAAAATACTGCACAATTAGAAAGGGAGAGAGGTTAAAGCTAAAAGTAAACATAGGTAATGTCTCAATACCAATGGCTGGTGTGTGTGAAGGAATTTCCCACTTTTGTGCCCATCACATGAAATGAGCTTCCCTCAATTAAATATACACACTCATAAGAGTGTCAGACATTATCTTCTTTATAATTAATAAGCTGCTTAGCATCTATATGCAGGTAAACAATCAGATCTTTGTATAAAAAAATCACTTGCAGATGCTATTCTAATTTCTTGGGATGATCATAAATGTGGAGGAAACTAGATTGAGATCCATGCACCGGACAGAGGCTTAAAACAACCAGAGACAAAGCACTGAAGTCTTCCCAGAAACTTGGAATGAGGCTGTGGTGTTCCCAAGACATTTGGCTTCTCCCACATTCTTTTTAACTGTCTCTTTCTAAGTGCTTGTACAAAGACGGGGAGGTGCATGTGAACCATATGGACTCCACATTTCCCCAGCCATTTTCAGCTCAATTAGTCCCTTTATCTGCTTAGTCATTTTGTATCTAATTAATCTCAAGCCATTCCTAAATTAGATTCCACCCTGCTCACTTTTAGAGCAGTCTAACCACTGTTATGTTGCCTGCTCTGGATACCCTCTGCAAACCCTTTGGCATTCTGTATTTTCCACCTTGACTTGTTTTCCATATGAACTGCTGTCAGTGGAACAAAAGAAAGGTGTTTAAAGTGGCAAACTGAGATGGTAGTTCCTTATTGCTTTCCTGAGAAACCAAAATATTCTACTTCTCTTATCGAGCAGCAGGGAAGACTAGGCATATATTCAGATGGAAAACCTTTGACAGCAAAGCAAAGGTGTCACACCACATTTTTAGCAATTTACATACACTGGAGTGAAAGCTGTCATTTCATCGTGTCATGAAACACTAACTGTCTTAATGAATCCTTTTGTCACAGTCAAGAGTTTGCATTACTTCAGAATATTATTAATGCTTTTGAATATAAACTACTTGGTAATAAATCACAATTGTTAAGAGTCTCATAAGTATTTGCAATTATCTTTCAAGTCAAGCGGATCTTCAGACTACTTTACACTGCTGCTTAGCTTACAAAATTGAGTGTCACATAAAAAAGACAGCACTTTAGTGTTTCAGTCAACTGTGAATCCATGGGACACAACTGTAGTGTGTATTTATGTTCTCATATAAAAATAAAATGAAAAATCCATTCAGAGCTTTTATGCCCCAGTCACAATTGAATAAAAGAGAAATAGAAGTAACTAGAGAGTGAACACTAAATTCAGCTTTTTCTCAGGAAGGCGAATTGTTTTCTAAACAATGGAAATGTATAGATTAGCAAGAATTATCACTCTCACACCCACAGTTATGCTGGACATCATGTACCAGTCTTCCCATCTAGGCAGTTAAAAAGTCCTGGCTCTAGCCAAGAAATTGGGGTCAGAATTCCTTGAGAAGTATAAAACAACAGAAAATTAGGGAAATACTACATCTGCTTCCATTCTTAATGCTGAACTGGTAGCAAGACATGAAGCAGCCTCATTCCCTGAGCACAAGTTTTTCTTCTTGTAAATAGAAATGTTCTTGGGTCATGTCCTGATTATCTTCATGTACATATCCAGAATGGTCCTTTTCTATGACTGTCATAGAGAGCATTTCAAATTTTTGAAACCTGACAACTCTGCTTTTACTTTACCTGCCTGAAGCATTTCAGTGTTCAAATTTACTGAGAGAGAGGTTTAATTTGAATAATGTCTAAAACTGCAGTAGTGGGTGTCAAAACTGTGGAAGGCTTCTACTTACTCTAAAATAGGAGGCATATTCTAATGGGCTGTATTATGCCTTGTACCACATGGGAATAACACAGCTGGAACCTTTCCTCTCTCTTCTGTCAGTAGATGGTAACTCTAGGCATATCCAGCACCAAGAACTGAGATACAGAATTCATGAGTGGAAGAAACACAGTCAGTTACAAACTTTGAGGTCTGGAACTCAGACAAAGGCTTTTAAATAGGCCAGGGACAGTTTTTGGGCTCTGGAGTCAATAAGGAAGTCCACACTGGTGCACTTCCTTGGAAGCCTTAAACAAAATGTGAACTGGAAAGAGTTCTTGGACCATACCATGCCATGAACTAGGCATTGACATAGACAATGTTAGCTGGCACAGGCCAAAACTCTGTCAAGGAATGTGTTAGAAATTAAAAATGGTGAAGGTTATTTCATGCCATTCTTTCACTTTTCACCTGGTAATTTCTGGTGTAAATATAGATTGAGGAGTAGAAGCGGGATTTTGAAAGATCTAGAGTTGTCCCATCTGAGAAGAGCAGAGACAAGGACTTCTTATCAGGGTAGACTCAGAACTTGTCCTTTATTTCAAAGAGCAAAGCAGGTCTGTGTTACACTACTAGTTATTAATGACCTCTAATTCTCCTGATGCCACTCATGCAACTGCAGATCAATTACTTGGTTTTTTCCCTTGAGTAAAAGAATACAAGTCTATACAGCAAATTTTCTACAAGAATGCTCTAAGTAAATAATAATCTGGTTGTTGTCTGGGTTCTGGAGATATTTCCAGAAATCTTATGGGTAATTTGACATTTGTGTAGATAATGCAAGGTCTATCTGAACAGAGACCAATCACAAATGAAAAGTTAAGCCAAATGTTTTAGAAAACAGAAATATTGGTTGTGTTTTCTGATTCAGGAAATTAATCTTTTACCTTTTTACCCTTTTAGACTTCATTAAACATTCATACTTAAATAAATTAATGCTGAGTTTTCTAGCCCTGTCCTTCTGAGGTGTATCACTACACATGAAGTAAAGTTCATAAAATATGAAGTTTAACTGTGAGATGAGGTTTCAGAAATTTCAAACAAACCTGGTAATTCGGGTGGACATCCATGAAGGAATTCTCTGTTCCTGCATTTGCAACAATTCAAGAGGGGTCTGAAAAACTCCAGATTTTGGACTTGTACTTTAAAACTTTGAATATCTAAATTGTTTTTTGATCCCAATAACCATAGAGAGTTTTACTCTGTGCTGATGTTGTCAGCTGGTGATGCTTCTTGTATACTTACCCAAGTCCTGTTTAACTGCCATTCTCTAGTTCCTTCTATTTCATAAATAGAACAGAGAATTTTTTTTTTATTTTTCATAAGTAAACCCCAACCAAAACAAGCCAAAAAAGGTTCATTCCTGTTCCTTGTTCTGCTGGCAGGGATGTGGACAAAACAGAAATCTGTGCACTGGTCTGGACTGTGGCATGCCACAATAGTAATAAATATGATGCATGGAAAAGCACATTATCCTTCAATTCCATTCATAGCAAACCACTTCTAAGAAATAATTTAGACATAAGTGAACATGATTCTAAAATTCTAAAGTAAGCCTACTAAAAATTTCTAATGAGCTTAAAAAAATCCTTATCAGCCAACATGTTTGCTTAATTCATTTGTTAGATTGTGCACCTTGGCATATTACCTATGGATTCCTCAGAAAAGCTCTGTTTATTCTTCTGGTTTACCTTGCTGGAATTCTTAAATGAAGGAAAACAAACACCCAGGAAACAAGGAGACAACTTACAAAAAAAAAGTTTTTCAGACAGCAAAGATGCCAGAGAGCTACTGCAGTTTAAGTCTTGTCAGATAAGAGACCTAGATGCTAACCTGAGCTTTTGCTTTATACAGCCAACACTGTTAGAGAAATAAACCTAAGACTGTCTTAGTAATGTCACATGGATTTGCTTGGTTTGCATTTGGTTTTGCTTCCATTTGAACATTAATTACTCCAGGGAAAATGTGGCTTCCAGAATAAGGTAGAACAGTTCAATTATTTAATTGAATTGCTGATACAGGTGCAGGCACCAGCAGCTATCATATTTTTTTCTTTCATAAAGTTATTGCCTAACCTTGAAAGAACTCTGTGTTTTAGAGTTCAAACTGGGAATAAATTTTGATTGCCACGTATATTCAATTTGAATCTCAGTTTGAAGCTCAGATCTTTTTTTTTCTTGGACTTTCTGTGAGTACAGGAGAAAAGTTAGCTGTGATGAAGAGAGGGAAGGAGCAGCTTTTCAATTTACTTTGGGAGTTTGGCTATATAATATTTTCAGGGACCTAACAAGATGTTTCAACCATAATCTTGTTGATAATGCCTTTTATAACTAAAACAAATGTCATTTTTAGAATTAATCCTATTAAGTCCTATGAATGTTATGAATACTTGTAAATCCCATTTTAATTGGAATTTAGACAATTAGTTTTCAGTAATTAATAATATCTATATAATAAAACTTCCATGTTTTAATAATTGGACAAAACCTGTCCCTGAGTATTGGATACCACTGACATTTAGGCCCTTTAGAGCTGTAACCAGGGTAAAAAAAAAAAAAAGAAACTCACAAGATTTGTCTGTACTCTCAACATAGCCCCAAAATTGATTTTTAACAATAAGAGAATCATGGAAGGGTTGAGGTTGGAAGTGACCTCTGGAGGTTACATGGTCCAATTCCCTTGCTCAAGGAGGGCTACCAAGACCACATTGCCCAGCATGGTGACATATTTTTAGTGTCTCCGAGGATGGTGATGTCACAATCTCTTTGGTCAATCTGAACCGGCGAAAAAGTATGTCCTGAAGTTTTGAGAGAACCCCTTGTCTTACAGTTTGTGTTAATTACCTCTGGTCCTCTCACTGGATAGCACTAGAAAGAATGTGGTTCTTACTTTTTATCTTCCTTCAGATGCTTATATACAACAATGAGATCACTTGAAGCCTTCCCTTCTCCAGTGTGAGCAGTTCCTCTTCTCCAGCCTTTTCCTTGCAGGAGAGAGGCTGCAGTCCCTTCATCATCTTTGTGGTCATTGACTGATCTCTCCCCAGTGACTCCTTATCTCTTTTGTGCTGAGGAACCCAGAACTGGCCATATTGTCGTTCAAGTATACTTCATAGAAATCATAAGAAAAATTAATTTGGAAAGGATCATCAGGTTTGTAATGCAGGACTAGCTTCAAAGACAGATTAGTTTGCTCAGGACAATCTCGTTTCAAAAACCTTTGAGGATAAAGGTTTCACAACTTCCGCAGTCCACCTGTCCAAGTCATTGACCACTGCATTTGTTAGTGAAGATATTTTCCTTATATCTACCTAGAATTTCTTTGCTGCAGCCTATGAATATGGCTCATCTTTTCATTGTGCAGCTCAGGGATTATTTTGTGTCCCTCTTTTGCATAACCCAACCTCAGTGCAATGGATGGCTGCAGTTACATCTCCCCATCTTTTCTCATCCCTATTAAATAAACAAAATTTTCTCAATTTCTTTATGTCTATATGGTGTAACCATTTCAGTAATACTTCACTGGACTGTTCTTAAGTACTTTTAGTTCAGTCTTTCAACTGTGTTGGCTTACGACTGTTGAATTTAATTTGGATAAATTATATGAGTGCTTTCTTTGGGGGTTTTTCAGCAATTTGAGAAATGTCAGATTCTGATCAAGTTAGAAATTAGCAAACTGACAACTGGTCTGAACTCAAAATTTGAACCTTACTGAAAGGCCTTTCCATTCAGTACGAATGTTCAGCTCACACTGTTGAGCCTACAACCCATAGCTGAGCTAAAAATCCACTGCAGGCTTGGTAACAACCAGCTGTGAAGACTGTCCATTGAGATTCCAGGTGTGAAGGGAAAGAAAAAAGTACATAATATCACTCCCACTACATTATTAAAAAAAAAAAAAAAGAAAAAAAGGATGAACAACAAGTACAAACTGTCCAGCTAAGAAATTTGCATTCACAAGGGTTATCTGCTAGATTTTTTTCAGCTTGAGTTCAATAAATGTCTGAAGTGTAGTGATAACACCACCTAAGTGTTTTCCTGATAAGCAACCATTTGCAGTAGGCTGCAACTTGACTGAATTCAAGGTTTTGGACTTAACTTTTTATTTCCTGTGCTTCCATCTGCCTTTCATTTCCATGTATTTGCCTTAATGTAATTGGTGAGATTTCTGCAGTTAGGGAAAGCAGGAGCATTTGCCATTCTATAGCAGTCATTTCTGAGAGGAAAAGTATCTTATCTTCAGCTGTTCTGGTACCAAACTGAATGTTGGTCTTAGGTCCTATGGTCCTCCCTGCAATGTTAGGACCTTGCTGTCAAGTTGTAGGATTCTTGCAAGACTAAGTTTTTTCACACTTAAATGAACTTACGTGTCAGCAGTTAAATTTTTCCGCAACCCATCTTCAGTGGGAGGGAGCTCAATGCCTTTCTACCTAATATTGATGACAAGGGTTATTTAAACTTCCTGGCCTTCACTGAAGAAAGTTAATATTTATTTTAAAAGACACTCAGGAAGAAGGGGATGAACAAGTGATTCAGTCTTTTTATCTGAGTTCTGTAAACACAGGATAAACTTTTCCTTTTGTTAATAAAAAAATACTGCAAGGTCTACCAAGAATTATGTGTTTGCATGGGTGTTTGCTTAGTAGTTGCAGCTATTCTTTATGAATGAGATTATTCACTATGTTTACCACATTTTGCAGATCTTTAGTACAGTCACAAACTTCTATCACCTGATTACTTTTCTCAGACAAATAAATATTCTTTATGTTCACTTATGTTATTTCTCAATGGACAAAAAATTACATTCTTGATAAAGAAGATTGGAACTTCTACCTCATTTGAAAAGAAAAATATAACATTCACCTAAGGTATAGGAGTGATGAGTGGACAGAAACTGTCTGCTAAAAGGTAGTCTTGAAGTAAAATTTCAGATTCTCTAGATGATAATAAAATGCTGCTTAAAGATAAGAAGTAGGTATATTCTTGTAATAAACTCAAAGGCAAAATTCTTTACTGTGCCAACTACTACTGCTGGTTTTCATGTCTTACACGGCATACTCAAAACTTTGTTGGACTGTGATACTTTCTTCCTTAACCCAGATAAAATAAAACCCACAAAACAACCCAAATTTATTCATAATTTAAAAATATGAATTTGGAACTATTTCCTGTTAAGAACAATGCCCAAAACTAAATTGTATCTAGTATTTCCTGGAGAGAAACAAAGGGATATTTTGAAACACCTTTCTAGTATACTTCCTTCAGGTTCCACAATATGTAACATTCTCTAAACTGAACTAATAAAATCTGGGGGTTTGACAAGGTTTTGCTATCTTTTCACTATCTGAAAGACCTTTCCATTATTCCCCCAAAGGTAATTCCCTGGAAAACAAGGGATATTAACTAGTTAACTGGACATAAAATTATGCAGTTTTATGATTTGAAAAAAGAAATTAACAGAATGATCATCTTTTCAGGTCCAAATAAGTATGTGATCCTGTTTGTCTTAACATTATTCACAGCAGTAACATCAGAAATAAAAATCTTATCTTAAATTATGAAAGTACAATTGGGTGAAAATTAGATTAATATCTACTTTATACAATGAAAGAAAACTTATTCCTTAGCCACAAAGCGATTATTCTATTTGGATCTGACGTCAGTTTGCCATATGGCATTATGGATTTCTGTCCTGCTAAAGTGTGCAATACCTATGAGATTCTTGCAGCTGAATCCATAGCAATTTTTAGATCTCTTAGGCATCCTCAGTAAGATGCAATATGTGATATTATAATTTTTAATTTGTTATCCCAGTACTGAAATAGCATTGAATAAGCATTTGACAGTGACATTTTCTAGTTTTAGCTGAGATTTACACTCATTGCCTAAATAAAACTCCAATCTCCAAACACAGAACAGAAAGGAAATGCTTGTTCAGAAATTACTATTACAAGAAGTGCTGTTTTTTCTGTTGAATTTCAAGGGATGATGACCGTTATAAATAGAGGAGTTTAGAAAGTTGACATTAGGAAAAAGCTATCAAAATGAAATTTTAAGATGGAGTGGATGGCATTCTGTAATGCAGAAGCCTTATTTACTCTTGAATTATTTAAATGCAACATTATTGAAGAGTTACAGGTTACAGAAAGCAATAAATTCTTGTTTTTCAATATTCCTAGCTCTGAGTGATCTATCGATCACTCCTATGTGAAAAATCCCATGTGAAAAATCCTGTAACGCCATAGAATAGCAGAAGGCTACCATATTAGGGCTATAAATAATATACCAGAAGCTAGGAATTCAGTCAGCAGTAAGACCAAAAAGAAGACAGTGAACTAAAGGATGGTCCTAAGAGTCTAGAAAATGTTAGGAGCCTTTAAGACCAAATTGGTATAGTGAAACTATGCAAGTGAAAAGCCTTTTATGATGTCACTGGCCAGATTTTCTTTCCCCACCAAAGAATACTTGAAATAATTGGCCTAATCAGAGAGGCAGAAAAAGAAATCAGACTTTGAAATTAGAAAATTGGCAGTTCTGGCTGAAAAAAAATAGATACTGTTTGCAAATTAATGACTTGGGACTGTAGCAGGTATACCAAGCACTAGGAGTGGTGTCATGGTCCATTTGAACATTTTAAATTTAAAGGACAATATACTCTGTAAATGAAACTCTACTTTTTGAGGAAAGGAAAACAAACACTCAGCCTTACTTGTACAGGCTAGCCAAACATGAATTCACTTCAGTAATTCATGACTCTCAAATTCTTTAACTTTTACTCACGTGCAAATGAGCAAACCCCTTACCTTGCAAAGGGTGGGAGTGCTCATTCTTCCTCCTCCCTCACAGCACAGGTGTCCCCTGTGTCACACAGGAAAGAATGAATGCCTCAGCAGTCTGGCTGCTATGGGATCTGTTTCAAAATCCCCTTAGGTAAGACGATGCATTTATAACCTCAGGCTTGGAAATTTGGCCGATGTAATTTCCATTAATTAATGGATACAGAAGAAACTTCAGGCAATTAATATGCAAGGATGGAAGACACAATGGCTGGAGAAGACAGCAAGCAGCAGGTGACAACAGCTGTGTGATGACCTTTGAGCTGTCCTATCCATCCTGCCCTTCCTACAGGTGGCTCTCCTGCTGACCTCATGGTCCTGCTCCCAGCACACATCAGGTCTTAGTGTGAGCTGTGTACCAGGCCAAAACCTGGGCAGGAACTGAGTGAACAGTCAGAGGGAAGAGACTTAGATTTATATTTCTTTAGGGATATTAATAGACTACTCCTAAGCAAGACAGGCACTTACATCTCATTTTCATTTTCATTGTAATGCTGCTGTCCTGAGTAAACAGTGCCCTTCTTGGGGAGAGCTCGCTGATCATTAACTGAACTTATCAGTGTTCTCACAAAGGAAATGAGCAAGTACCAAGCTGAATTTAGATTTGTTGAGATGATTATAGCATATTGCAAGAGAAAATTAAATTGTGCAATTCCCCTTTTTCTCTGCCGAAGGCTGACCCTGGCTGTACCACAAAATACAACTCCATCTCCGAATCATGAAGCTTATTAAAAACTTATTTTTTCTTATATCTGTGATATTGCATTGTAATGCTCTGGGCCTTTCTGTCCATTGATGAGGGTACCATATGCAGTCTTCAGTCTTTCTGGTTGTCAGACTCCATAGAATCATGCAGGGCATCCCTGCTTTGCATCTGCACCCCAAAGCCTTCGGTTTTAATATGTGGAGCCTGGTTTGAAGAAATGAAACAAGTGCATTTCTTTGTTTGTTTGATCTTTTTTTTCTGAGAGAAGGCTTTGGATTTATGCACTTTGACTTTTGCTTAAAACTTAGAGAGCATTTGTCTGATTACCAAAGCAATCAGATATTCCTGTTATGGCAAAGATCCTGCAGCTAAGGTTTCTATGTCCAAGCAGGCCCAACCTAGGGAGACACAGAGAGTCTAAGCATGAGAGACCTCATCCAAGAAACATTAATCACTATGTCATGCTGTATATTTTGGTATTGCTATTGTTTTTGCTGTATTATAGACTATATTATAGTATTGATGATGCCTGTCCTTGGTCCTGAGGCTTGATGGGATACAAATCAGATCTATATCAGCACTAATCAGCACTACCCATCTACTGATTGAATAATGGAGCATTAGCCTCTAATATGTCCTAATTCTAGTTTTTCATCCAAACATCACTGAATTGCTTTTGCTGAACAATTCCTTTTAATTTTCTCCAACCAGTTGTCCAAAATTTGTCAAATTTTCTTTGCATTACTTGTGGTTTAGTCATAGCAATGGCAATACTTTGCAGTATTACAATAACCATGCTTGTTATTCCTTGAGCTTTCAGATTTTTTTAAAATGTTCTTGTATTTCAAGTGTGCAGACCCTGTGGGCACTAGGGACTTATAGTACATATAAATTAAAAAAAAAAAAGTCTCTCCTGCTATAATAATATGCTATATTAGTTTTTTGTCATACTAACTGGTCCTACAAGTAGGTTTATCTAGGTTAGGTCCAAATGACATACAACACTATCAACTGAAGATGTTCTTACAAAATACCAGACATAAATAATTTATTACTATTTTCCTCATTCTAACCAAATGGCTGTGCTGGTGACATTTTGCCTCCTAAAGGGCCTCCTAAAATGCCACATACACACATTCAGAAGTGATTCCTACATGCTGTTTAGCAACTCATTTTAACATTTAGAGGAAATTAGAAGTTTAATGGTGGTAGAGGTTTGAAAAAAAATGCAGGTGTTGTGAAAAGAAGAGAGCTGCATGCCAGGCCATGAAGAGAAAGCACCAGATAAGAAAAGGTCACTGATGCAGGAAAACAAAAAGAGGATCGAAAAAGAGATTGCTAAAAATAAAAAGATTGCAGATAAATACATTAAGACAAAGATACAAAATATTATAAATTCTCCTCTAACCAACTACCAGAAATTCAACAAGAGATGCTAATTGCTGGGAACTGTTAAACCTCTTTTAAAACATTTGAATTTGTGAGGTGCAAGAGGTGTCATTTCCAAAGCTTTTGCTACCTCCTAGTATATATATCACTCATCTAGATAAAAAAATCAAGCCAGAGAAAAAGTTTGAATTTCATCTGCAAGATGCATAACAGGATTTGCACATAACCTGAGTATCTTTTTCTTTGGCATAAGCACAGAATTTCTGTCAGTTTACCCTAAGCTCTTTTTGTGCCAATTAAATGCACCTCTTACTTCATTGTTGAATTTAGTTTTTAGAGAATCTAAACATGATAACTGAGATAAAGATAAGTTAACTGCATCTAGCTTGTCTAAAGGGATAGCAGATCCTTAATTCAAGAGCTGACGTGTATGGTAGATATATAAATTTGTTTAAGTATTTGTTTAACTATTTCACTAATGACCTTCTGAAATAAGCATTTTGAGCAGATCCTGTGTGGGTAGGAAATGTATATGTTTCATAAAATACCTTGATTTTTATGAACTAAGCACAGAAGTAATTATTTTCTTTTAGAGATTAAGAAATCTCAGTCTTCAAACCAGGAAAAATTTGGCAGGCTGACAACTGGGTCTGAACTCACTGAAAGGCCTTTCCATTCAGTACGAATGTTCAGCTCACACTGTTGAGCCTACAACCCATAGCTGAGCTAAAATCCATGGGCTGGTAACAACAGCTGTGAAGACTGTCCATTGAGATTCCAGGTGTGAAGGGAAAGAAAAAAGTACATAATATCACTCCCCACTAAAAAAAAAAAAAAAAAAAAAAAGGATGAACAACAAGTACAAACTGTCCAGCTAAGAAATTTGTTGGTCTAGATATTTTTTCAGCTTGAGTCCTGAAGTGTAGTGATAACACCATGTGTTTTCCTGATAACAAACCATTTGCTGCAACTTGATGAATTCAAGGACCTTGCTTCCATCTGTCAATTTGCCTTAATGTAATTGGTGAGATTCTTACGGAAAGCAGGAAGCCATTCTATAGCAGTTTTATCTTACAGCTGTTCTGGTTAAATGAATGTTGGTCTTAGGTCCTATGGTGTGCAAGCAGTTAAAGTTGTTTTCCAAGCAACACACTTAAATCTTCAGTGTCAGGTTAAATTTTTCCGCAACCCATCTTCAGTGGAGGGAGCTCCATGCCTTTCTACCTAATATTGATGACAAGGATTATTTAAACTTCCTGGCCTTCACTGAAAAAAGTTAATATTTATTTTAAAAGACACTTAGGAAGAAGGGGATGAACAAGTGATTCACTCTTTTTATCTGAGTTCTGTAAACACAGAATAAACTTTTCCTTTTGTTAAAAAAAAATCCTGCAAGGTCTACCAAGAATTATGTGTTTGCATGGGTGTTTGCTTAGTAGTTGCAGCTATTCTTTATGAATGAGATTATTCACTATGTTTACCACATTTTGCAGATCTTTAGTACAGTCACAAACTTCTATCACCTGATTACTTTTCTCAGACAAATAAATATTCTTTATGTTCACTTATGTTATTTCTCAATGGACAAAAAATTACATTCTTGATAAAGAAGATTGGAACTTCTACCTCATTTGAAAAGAAAAATATAACATTCACCTAAGGTATAGGAGTGATGAGTGGACAGAAACTGTCTGCTAAAAGGTAGTCTTGAAGTAAAATTTCAGATTCTCTAGATGATAATAAAATGCTGCTTAAAGATAAGAAGTAGGTATATTCTTGTAATAAACTCAAAGGCAAAATTCTTTACTGTGCCAACTAATACTGCTGGTTTTCATGTCTTACACGGCATACTCAAAACTTTGTTGGACTGTGATACTTTCTTCCTTAACCCAGATAAAATAAAACCCACAAAACAACCCAAATTTATTCATAATTTAAAAATATGAATTTGGAACTATTTCCTGTTAAGAACAATGCCCAAAACTAAATTGTATCTAGTATTTCCTGGAGAGAAACAAAGGGATATTTTGAAACACCTTTCTAGTATACTTCCTTCAGGTTCCACAATATGTAACATTCTCTAAACTGAACTAATAAAATCTGGCGGTTTGACAAGGTTTTGCTATCTTTTCACTATCTGAAAGACCTTTCCATTATTCCCCCAAAGGTAATTCCCTGGAAAACAAGGGATATTAACTAGTTAACTGGACATAAAATTATGCAGTTTTATGATTTGAAAGAAGAAATTAACAGAATGATCATCTTTTCAGGTCCAAATAAGTATGTGATCCTGTTTGTCTTAACATTATTCACAGCAGTAACATCAGAAAAAAAAATCTTATCTTAAATTATGAAAGTACAATTGGGTGAAAATTAGATTAATATCTACTTTATACAATGAAAGAAAACTTATTCCTTAGCCACAAAGCGATTATTCTATTTGGATCTGACGTCAGTTTGCCATATGGCATTATGGATTTCTGTCCTGCTAAAGTGTGCAATACCTATGAGATTCTTGCAGCTGAATCCATAGCAATTTTTAGATCTCTTAGGCATCCTCAGTAAGATGCAATATGTGATATTATAATTTTTAATTTGTTATCCCAGTACTGAAATAGCATTGAATAAGCATTTGACAGTGACATTTTCTAGTTTTAGCTGAGATTTACACTCATTGCCTAAATAAAACTCCAATCTCCAAACACAGAACAGAAAGGAAATGCTTGTTCAGAAATTACTATTACAAGAAGTGCTGTTTTTTCTGTTGAATTTCAAGGGATGATGACCGTTATAAATAGAGGAGTTTAGAAAGTTGACATTAGGAAAAAGCTATCAAAATGAAATTTTAAGATGGAGTGGATGGCATTCTGTAATGCAGAAGCCTTATTTACTCTTGAATTATTTAAATGCAACATTATTGAAGAGTTACAGGTTACAGAAAGCAATAAATTCTTGTTTTTCAATATTCCTAGCTCTGAGTGATCTATCGATCACTCCTATGTGAAAAATCCCATGTGAAAAATCCTGTAACGCCATAGAACAGCAGAAGGCTACCATATTAGGGCTATAAATAATATACCAGAAGCTAGGAATTCAGTCAGCAGTAAGACCAAAAAGAAGACAGTGAACTAAAGGATGGTCCTAAGAGTCTAGAAAATGTTAGGAGCCTTTAAGACCAAATTGGTATAGTGAAACTATGCAAGTGAAAAGCCTTTTATGATGTCACTGGCCAGATTTTCTTTCCCCATCAAAGAATACTTGAAATAATTGGCCTAATCAGAGAGGCAGAAAAAGAAATCAGACTTTGAAATTAGAAAATTGGCAGTGCTGGCTGAAAAAAAATAAATACTGTTTGCAAATTAATGACTTGGGACTGTAGCAGGTATACCAAGCACTAGGAGTGGTGTCATGGTCCATTTGAACATCTTAAATTTAAAGGACAATATACTCTGTAAATGAAACTCTACTTTTTGAGGAAAGGAAAACAAACACTCAGCCTTACTTGTACAGGCTAGCCAAACATGAATTCACTTCAGTAATTCATGACTCTCAAATTCTTTAACTTTTACTCACGTGCAAATGAGCAAACCCCTTACCTTGCAAAGGGTGGGAGTGCTCATTCTTCCTCCTCCCTCACAGCACAGGTGTCCCCTGTGTCACACAGGAAAGAATGAATGCCTCAGCAGTCTGGCTGCTATGGGATCTGTTTCAAAATCCCCTTAGGTAAGACGATGCATTTATAACCTCAGGCTTGGAAATTTGGCCGATGTAATTTCCATTAATTAATGGATACAGAAGAAACTTCAGGCAATTAATATGCAAGGATGGAAGACACAATGGCTGGAGAAGACAGCAAGCAGCAGGTGACAACAGCTGTGTGATGACCTTTGTGCTGTCCTATCCATCCTGCCCTGCCTACACGTAGCTCTCCTGCTGACCTCATGGTCCTGCTCCCAGCACACATCAGGTCTTAGTGTGAGCTGTGTACCAGGCCAAAACCTGGGCAGGAACTGAGTGAACAGTCAGAGGGAAGAGACTTAGATTTATATTTCTTTAGGGATATTAATAGACTACTCCTAAGCAAGACAGGCACTTACATCTCATTTTCATTTTCATTGTAATGCTGCTGTTCTGAGTAAACAGTGCCCTTCTTGGGGAGAGCTCGCTGATCATTAACTGAACTTATCAGTGTTCTCACAAAGGAAATGAGCAAGTACCAAGCTGAATTTAGATTTGTTGAGATGATTATAGCATATTGCAAGAGAAAATTAAATTGTGCAATTCCCCTTTTTCTCTGCCGAAGGCTGACCCTGGCTGTACCACAAAATACAACTCCATCTCCGAATCATGAAGCTTATTAAAAACTTATTTTTTCTTATATCTATGATATTGCATTGTAATGCTCTGGGCCTTTCTGCCCATTGACGAGGTTACCATATGCAGTCTTCAGTCTTTCTGGTTGTCAGACTCCATAGAATCATGCAGGGCATCCCTGCTTTGCATCTGCACCCCAAAGCCTTCGGTTTTAATATGTGGAGCTTGGTTTGAAGAAATGAAACAAGTGCATTTCTTTGTTTGTTTGATCTTTTTTTCTGAGAGAAGGCTTTGGATTTATGCACTTTGACTTTTGCTTAAAACTTAGAGAGCATTTGTCTGATTACCAAAGCAATCAGATATTCCTGTTATGGCAAAGATCCTGCAGCTAAGGTTTCTATGTCCAAGCAGGCCCAACCTAGGGAGACACAGAGAGTCTAAGCTTGAGAGACCTCATCCAAGAAACATTAATCACTATGTCATGCTGTATATTTTGGTATTGCTATTGTTTTTGCTGTATTATAGACTATATTATAGTATTGATGATGCCTGTCCTTGGTCCTGAGGCTTGATGGGATACAAATCAGATCTATATCAGCACTAATCAGCACTACCCATCTACTGATTGAATAATGGAGCATTAGCCTCTAATATGTCCTAATTCTAGTTTTTCATCCAAACATCACTGAATTGCTTTTGCTGAACAATTCCTTTTAATTTTCTCCAACCAGTTGTCCAAAATTTGTCAAATTTTCTTTGCATTACTTGTGGTTTAGTCATAGCAATGGCAATACTTTGCAGTATTACAATAACCATGCTTGTTATTCCTTGAGCTTTCAGATTTTTTTTTAATGTTCTTGTATTTCAAGTGTGCAGACCCTGTGGGCACTAGGGACTTATAGTACATATAAAAAAAAAAAAAAAAAAAAGTCTCTCCTGCTATAATAATATGCTATATTAGTTTTTTGTCATACTAACTGGTCCTACAAGTAGGTTTATCTAGGTTAGGTCCAAATGACATACAACACTATCAACTGAAGATGTTCTTACAAAATACCAGACATAAATAATTTATTACTATTTTCCTCATTCTAACCAAATGGCTGTGCTGGTGACATTTTGCCTCCTAAAGGGCCTCCTAAAATGCCACATACACACATTCAGAAGTGATTCCTACATGCTGTTTAGCAACTCATTTTAACATTTAGAGGAAATTAGAAGTTTAATGGTGGTAGAGGTTTGAGGAAAAAAATGCAGGTGTTGTGAAAAGAAGAGAGCTGCATGCCAGGCCATGAAGAGAAAGCACCAGATAAGAAAAGGTCACTGATGCAGGAAAACAAAAAGAGGATCGAAAAAGAGATGGCTAAAAATAAAAAGATTGCAGATAAATACATTAAGACAAAGATACAAAATATTATAAATTCTCCTCTAACCAACTACCAGAAATTCAGCAAGAGATGCTAATTGCTGGGAACTGTTAAACCTCTTTTAAAACATTTGAATTTGTGAGGTGCAAGAGGTGTCATTTCCAAAGCTTTTGCTACCTCCTAGTATATAGATCACTCATCTAGATAAAAAAATCAAGACAGAGAAAAAGTTTGAATTTCATCTGTAAGATGCAGAACAGGATTTGCACATAACCTGAGTATCTTTTTCTTTGGCATAAGCACAGAATTTCTGTCAGTTTACCCTGAGCTCTTTTTGTGCCAATTAAATGCACCTCTTACTTCATTGTTGAATTTAGTTTTTAGAGAATCTAAACATGATAACTGAGATAAAGATAAGTTAACTGCATCTAGCTTGTCTAAAGGGATAGCAGATCCTTAATTCAAGAGCTGACGTGTATGGTAGATATATAAATTTGTTTAAGTATTTGTTTAACTATTTCACTAATGACCTTCTGAAATAAGCATTTTGAGCAGATCCTGTGTGGGTAGGAAATGTATATGTTTCATAAAATACCTTGATTTTTATGAACTAAGCACAGAAGTAATTATTTTCTTTTAGAGATTAAGAAATCTCAGTCTTCAAACCAGGAAAAATTTGGCAGGCTGACAACTGGTCTGAACTCAAAACTTCAACCTCACAAGTAGCATGAATGTTCAGCTCCCACTGGCCTACAACCCATATCTGTGCAGAGCTAACATATCACTACAGGCTTGGTAAGACCGGCTATGGGGACTGACTATCGAGATTCTGGGTGTGAAGAGTTAAGCTTCTGGAAGAAAAAATAAGCAGTTTTCATTTAATAATTTTAAATTTTCAAACTTTCAAACATACTTAAGAACAAATATACATATATACGAACAGAAAAATCTCACACAGACTTGATTTACAAAGACTATTGCAAAAAGACTCAGAAACTGTCACAGCTGAGCACTTTAAGGAGAAAAACCACCTGTGTGGACCTTAACTCCCTGTCCTCACTTTTACTCTGCCCATATGCTTGCCAAAGGGGCTGAAGGTGTGACACTAACAAGTGTGGAAGTAGAGGAATTGAGAATGAAGAAGTGAAGTTGAGACTTGGAAATGGGGCAGGAAAGGTGTTGTTTATTTGTTTTTTTTTTTTCTCACTGCCAGGTTAATAATATTTAGTTTAGTTAGCAACAAGGTAAGCTATTTTCCCTGAGTTGAGAATGTTTTTCCCACACTGGCATTTAGTAAGCAGTTTTACAGTCTTTAGCTTGGCCTGTGATCCTTCCCATGCCTGTTCTTCCTGTTTTCTTTCCTTGTCCCCCTGCAGATAAACAAGCAACTTGGTGGGTGGGTGTTTGACTGTCAGCTAGGTTAAATCCACCACATTCAGAAAGGACAGCTTTTATACTTGTAGAATAAGTACTGAAACTCCCAGAAGTTTTCATGGCACCCAGCCTTCACACAAATCATCTATCAAAATAATTTTACTTAATTCTCTTAATTTTTTTAATGTAACATATTCTCAGTCTCAGACAGTTTAAGGAGAAATATTAATATGTGCATTTGGCAAAAGAGTGAGAGTGTTAGGTAGACTCTGAGACAGGAATGAGTAAGTTAAACTTCCCATCTGGTATTTTTAAATGTTTAACAATATGCTTTTTCTCATCCCAGTCACTGAATTATGGGACACTTATTATGATGAAGTGTTTTATTTCTTGCATCTAGACTAATCTATCTTCTTTTAAGGGACACCATGAAGGACAGTGCTTTGACAAGTGCACCTGTGCCTGTGATTTTTCTGAATTAAAATTTAAGGTGCTAGGCACAACGTGCTGTAGAACCTTACCCTGGTCCCTGGTATTAAAGAGTTCAGATAGCACGGTTGAAAAATATTTTTTGTTTCAATATTCTTACAGGTTTGCTTTAGCAAGCAGTAGCATTTAGCTATTAAGAACCCTTGGTAGCTCTCAGTTATAAAGAATTCACGGTTTTTCAAGCAGGAAAATAAGGAAATATATATTCCACACTTGATTTTCTTTTCACTTTGCTTTGCAAAACACTTAATTGGTGTAGGATATGTCAGTCATAGCAATAACAGGGAGATACAGCTTGTGCACTGGCCATTATTCTGTACTGTGTTGTATCTTTTCTGCCTCTATACAAGAGATTTTAAATGTAAAAAAAAAAATAAATAAAAACCAAAAATTCCTATATACCAAATTTGCCAACTTTTGACAAACATTTACCACAACACTTCACAACACTCTGAGTCATGGAAATATAAGTGCAAAGTTTGCCTTACTAGTCTGACAGTGCTTTCTGTTTTCAAAGGCTCACACAGAATTACAGACCAGAACTAACGACATTCAGAATGGTTCTCTCCAAATGTGCCACATCCTCATTTTAAACAGCAAAACACTGCTCTGTGGCAACTTTCCTATGGCTGATGCTTTATGAAATGAACGTGCTAGAAGATCAAGGGAGACAGTTCACGCTTCAGGACTGGTTCCTGGTTCCTGCAGTTCTAACTGCGTAAATTTTGAGCTAGTGGCTGCACAGGTTAGGCAGCCAAGGAAGCTCTGTTGTCTGGGGAATTTTAACTGTTGGCAGACAAAACAGGCCTTCTTGAATTTAAATTCTGGATTTATAGTGTATTTTTATGTATTAAATGCATGCATTCTAAAGGTCTTTCACATCTGAGAGGAAATGTTGTTTTGTCCCTTTTTTTCTCAGATGTGGATCTGAAGCCCATTTTCTTCATAATACATAATTAAAGGCTGACTTGAAGCATTCAAATGTCTGTAAGGCATGGGAAAGTCTTCCTTTGAAATTTTGTCCCAAAGAATAATAGAGTTGTCAAATAGCTTTATGCTGTGAAAAAATGTATGTAAAATATGGAGGCACAGGGGATTCTGGCACCCATGCATGTGTAGAATCCTAATTAAATAAATGAATATGGCACAAACAAATATAAATTTTTATCCTTAAAAATTCATCATATATACTAACATAACAAATGCACAATTTTTTGTTTTTTTTGACCACAGACAGTGAAGGCAGTCAGGATAATCACCTATTCATTCAAAGAAGATAATGCAGAGACGAATACAAAATCTATGAGCAGTAAATTTTAATATGGGGCAATAAAAGTCTAATGTATGAATACAAGCAAAATGTAAATGTGCACTCTTGTAAAAATGAAATTTGATGGAAAGCAATAATGCATTTACAGCATCTGGGAACACTGAAGAATGTCCTCTCTACTTTAGGAAAGGAAAAAGTGAGGCACTGAGGATTTTCAAGGTATCGGAATGATTGATTTCATTCCAAATGAAATCAGTTGAAGTTGCTTTATTTCATTACAACATTAGATTGACTGCTTGTAGAAGTGTTTTTATCAGCAGCCTCATATTTTTAAATTTTCTGGCAAATAAAAATAATAAGAGATTATGAAATGTATTCCTTAGAGAGATGGAAAACAAAGCAGGGAAGAAAAAGAAAGAAAATTACAAGAAATGGAGAAGCAGTCAACTCACTAAGTAAATAAAAGCAGACAGAAAATCAGCAAAAACTAAATATCTCTACAGTTAAGATGTAGTCAATTTGAAGGAAAAAAACAACAACCAGGATTAAATCAGATTTAATTATTTAAATGGAAAAAGAAAACAGCAAGGCCATTTGACATCAACTTGCTTCTCCCACATCTTGACTTCTTCTTTAGAGCTTGCTGAAGATGGTTTACATCTTGTATCTTCTAGAGAAGAAATTAAGAACTGTAAAATCACATGATAAAAATGACATTCTGATGGATGTATTATGTGCTGAGAGAATGTGATGATTTCTGCTTGTACCTGTCATTATCTTGATGTATTGCATCTTCCGTAGTGAGAAAACTGTTCTTTTCTATGAAATCAAATAGATTTCCAGAAAAATAATGAACGCAGAGAGGCATAAATTGTAAATAGGGTCTAACTTGCACATATTATATAAAACATGTAGTAGCTAAGCTATACTGAAATAAGTATGTTTTCAGCAGCTGTGATTTTCAGATCTTTAAGGTGCATGCTCAGAAGGAAGTTTAGACTTCAGCCTTTGTCTTAGGCCAACAGAACAAGTTTCCAATTATAAACTCATTTGAAGTCTACTCAAAACATCTAATATTATCTTCAAATGCATCTATATAAAATATTAAGGTTTTAAAAAAATATAATTATATTTAAAAGACCAAAGAACACTTTATGCTGTCAAGCACCACCTCTCATTTTCATTTAATTCATTTTGGTTCAAGTTCATTACCAAATTAAACTGTACCTGTCACAGTAAATCTTGAGGAGTTCAAAGCTATGCCACTCCATAATTATTGATTAGACCTCTAACTGTAGCCTGACTTCAACATTTAGAAATTGAAGGTTAAAAGTTAAGTCTTCTTCTTGTCTTTCTTTTAACATATAATGAACCCCAACAACTAATAAACCCAAGAGTTCTCTGAATGGAAGAAAAAATAAAAAACAAAACAAACCCAACTCTATTCTGTGTATTATTGGAAAAATACTCACTTTCTTAAGTATCTGGAACTGGCTATAAGCACACTGATGATAAGATACCTGATTGTAACTCAGAACACATGACTGGACACTTCATGCTCTGTACAACTCAGCAAGAAGTCCTCCTGTCACCACTGAAATGAAAATTTATTTCCAGACTAGGTCTGTTCTTCAAAATTATGATTGTATATATTCAATACTGGTTTTGTTTAGATATTCTTAATTTCCTGCTGGGTGGAGTAGATATTGGCATACTCCATGGTGGGGTGCATATGGTTTTTGCAGGGCGTTGAGTGTAGGGTGCCATATCTCAAAACACAAGTGGTGGTAAGCAGAGAGAATAATTGATCATGTAAAAGTGTACTGAGATGTTTTCATGATCTTTTAGAGGTAATGGTTACAGAAAGTTTGTCATTTAGACAGAGGATGTTTCTCCATTGCTTATGGTTAATTGTCAAAACGCCAGCAAAATATATAATGAAGTCAACAGCAGAACAGCTTCTGATGACTCTGGGGCTTTTGTTTTCCTCAATTACTGTACTCCCCAGTTGTTCCCCCACTTGTGCAAGTTAGAACTGAGTCAGAGAAGCAACAAATGTTGATCAAGCCAATCAAAATGTGATAATAAAATAATGAATGAAACGATAATTGGAGATTTACCTAAAGCTAAACTATGACATCTTGGTAGTACAGTATGGTAACTGCCATTTCATTTGAGAAGAATAGAGGTTTAAATGAAAATGGTATGGTTTTGTCCATGGCAACTGTTGCCACGATCCACAGAAGTACTGTTGAATTTCTGATGTTTGCTTACTGCTGAACTTCTGGAAAAATGAATTAATTATTTCCTATTTGATTGTTTTATGGACAGAAGTTAAATTCCATTCAGAATTTTGAACAATAACAAAAATAAATGCCAGATTCAGGTTATTTGAAGCTTGGCATTTTATCTAATAATAATTCAAAGTTACTTTTCAGAGGGGTCTGTAATGAATAACTGAAAAGGGAAATCAACCATTTACTTCCAGCAATCTCTTTTTAGGTGAGAAAATAGGTAAATAAACTCCAGACAAGTTAGCATTCAGAGATTCGTGCAACAATCACCAGAAAGAATTGGAAGTTGAGGGTTTTTCTGTTATTTTTTTTTCCCCCCAAATTCTAAATATATTTTAAAAATTCTGGAAATCCTGCCTTCATCTGCCTGATGACAATGGCATCTTGAAACACATCCCCTACCAGAGCGTTATCTCAGTAGACTGACATCAAAAGGTTTTGAAATAGTTTCCAGTTCCTGAAGCTAGTTTTATATAATAACCAAAACACAACAAATCCAACTGCAATTTCTACATTTTGCATATTGTGCAGGTTATGAGAAAAAGATATTGTTAGCAAGTAAAAATGTGGCTATCCCTTAAAATTTCCAATGTTTTTTCACATTCTAGTTTCAAAATCCTATCCAATGCATTTTCATATTGAAGTTTATGATGCAATACATTAATAGTGCAAACTTTGTAACTAATTTTTTCAAAGCAGTTTGGAACAGTGGGTAGGGGAAAAACATCCTCAACAACAAAGGTTTTTATTACCTGAAGCAATATTGAGACTGAAATATCTGAATCTTTAGCCCAGTGCAGTTGCTTCCTCTGGGTGAAGGTGCTGACCTTACAGGAAAACACAACTCTAGTTTAAAGTTTTCACTTCAGTAACAAAAGTGTACAAAAATTTTCTGTGTGCAGAAAATGTAAACCTAATGGTTAAAATCACTAGAAAATGACAAGGAATGGCTTATATGTTAGTGGTTTAAATTATTTATTATTTTTGAGGTTTAAACATACCTTGTAGCTGCTAGAAATTATCATCAGTTTTGATCCTGTATAGAGAAATATTTAATCTCTGCAATAGAATTGTTTCGATAGATATGATGTTTTAGGAGATTCCTAGAATAATAAAAAGGAAAGAAATTGCTGTCTTTGCTATTGACTCTCTGTTTAAATAGAAAGATTGGAAAGGTACAGCAGTAACAAAAATTGACCTCAAGGGTTACTTGTTTGAAATTGATCCCTGATACACTGTGATCTAGTCAAAGGAAATAACATGCTGAGTATCTTTGAAATGAACAAAACCAGTCTTATGTAAAAGGAAATGAAAATACTCCACTTTCCTCATATTATAAAAAAGACAGAATCTAAATTTCTGTTGCTTTGGGAGTAGTAAAATCAGAGAGCAACTCTGAAAAACTATTAAGAACTGTTTTGTTTGAGGATATTTTTTGGCCTTAAAAACAATCTTAAAATATCTCTGAATAGGGATTATAAATGTTGTAAGCTAAATGCTCCTGCAGTACAAGAGAGTCCTAAGATTTTTAAAACAAGTTATTTAATGATGATCTTGGTGCAACACAACATGGAATTTTCACACAGGCTGAGGAAAAACCAGAAAAATCTAGAAGAATTTCAAACACATTTGCCTTAAAGGGACCTTTAGAAGGTCAGTCTGTCTTATATGAAGGAAAATAATACTTGAAACGTGTTTGGTTACCTACCTCTCCCAAAAATCTGCCATGAAAAGGATTTTATAAACTCATCAAGAAAACTCTTTTTCCTGTTTATAATTAGCCTTGCAGGTTATATGCAGGTTGCCTGGGGATCTTGTGGATGCCCCATCCCTGAAAGTGTTCAAGGACCTGTTGGATAAGGCCTTGAGCAACCTCAAGCTGGGAGATGGTCTAGTGGGAGATGTCCCTGCCCATGGCAGGGGGTGGAACTAGAGGGTCCTAAAGGTCCCTTCCAGCCCTTAACATTCTAGGATTCTAGGAAAACTTCTCTTAATAACTGATCTCCTTTGGTAAATATCTATTACCGGCCCTCTCTCTAAACAAAACAACCAACCAACAACAGAGAAAAACTGACTGATCATTTTCAGCAATCTTTTATTTTCTTTTTTTTTATGTAGTAGAACTTGATCTTTTGACTCAGTCTTTACAAGACAGTGTAGCAAATATTTTACATTTCTTTTTTTGCTTTTTTTAATTCTTTTTGTGGTCAGTCTCTATAGTTTTACCAATCTAGACATGGTATTTTGGCAAGGTGCCAGCATTGACAAGTAGAGGAAACAAATTATTCCATGCTGTAACACTGATTCTGTTAAAACTTTTTGAAAGTCCAGGTGTATTTTTTTCTCCATCTTCTCATTAATCTAACACTTGAGTATATGGGGCAGTGTAGTATGCACATTCCCCAGTTTCAGCCTGCTGAGTCCCAAGTGTCTAAGAACTTGAAGAAGATGTGGAAAAGAATAAATAATATGTGCATAGATAAAATATGTTTAACATTTCCAGTTACTTTTCTGCTTTGAATGCTTGTCTGTGTATGGATTCACAAGGTAGGGTTTTTTCTTTTTCTTTTTCTTTTTCTTTTTCTTTTTTCTTTTTTTTTTTTTTTCTTTTTCTTTTTCTTTTTCTTTTTCTTTTTCTTTTTCTTTTTCTTTTTCTTTTTCTTTTTCCTTTTTTATTTTTTTCTTTTTCTTTTTTTCTTTTTCTTTTCTTTTTTCTTTTCCTTATCCTTTTTTTCTTTTTTTTCTTTTTTTCTTTTTCTTTTCTTTGGAAAATATGCTAATGGAGATACCACACATCAAGGCACCTGCAATAATATTGGCTCTGTCAGAATATACTTTGATCAATGAAGGCAGATCTACTTGGGTTTTAGATATTTTAACAAAGTCCCTGACCCAGATTCTCTTTGTGCAGAGATGTCTATTGATCCAAACAACCAGGTTTTTCAGAACAGTCAGCACCTTTGCAATAGGAGATAATTCCTGCCTTTAAAGCTGTAATCAGGCAGATATTTCTTTTTTGGCAATGGAAGAGTAGACTACAGACTTGCCAAGGCTTTATTTAAAAATAATACAGGTACTTTGTTCAGTCAACAGGCTGTAGCTCATTGATCAGCTGATGCTTACATCAGGTAGCTAACCCATCTTTGGAGGGTTGGGCTTTATGGCATTCTTTTCTTACAGCCTCTTCTTGCTCCATTTCAGGCAAATCTTTTTTGTCATGCTTCTTAATTAGAAATTTTTTTACCTGGCAGGTAAATACATTGATCATCCTTAGCAAGATATGGTCTGCCCTATTGACCTTTATTATTAAATTAATGAAATATACTATTGGACGTTGGGTGTACTCTATTCACTCAGTACAAACAGCATGAGAAAAATCTGTGCCTTATTTTTTTTTTTTTTTTTTAAATGTTGCTTCTGTATTTCTACTTCTCACAAGTACAATTTTGGTACAACCTTTTTCACTATCAGCCACTCATGAAAAAGGGTGGAAATTTGTTGCATTGACACAGAAGACTGAGTCTATGCAGGAAAAAACCAACGTTTGAGCTCATAAATATAAAACTAGGAAAAAAAAACAAACCTGGTTTTAATCATGTCAGTACCAAGTCACTTTTTCACCTTAGACAGAACCTCAGATAAGTTGTGACAGAGGTCTCATTCATCAAAGAAATAATGTAAGAGGGATTACCACCACACAGATCTCCTGCTTCCTAGCAGAAGAAATATTCTCAAGAAAAAGTGTCCTCACAGACATAAAAAGAGCAATTTGCAACTGTATAAACTGTATAACTGTATTCTGTGCAAAAATAAGATTTCTGGTTAGCAGAATTAGATTCAAAAATCTTTAAGAATTCAGTGAGAATAATATTGGAATGAAATGAAGAAAGCAAAGAAAAGGAAATGGCTGACACAAAATTTGTACTTCTACCCTGAACTCAATTTTAGCACTTGAAGGCAGATGTCTGTGTCAATTAGAAGGCTTTACCAGCTACCAGCTACCAGGTATTAATAAAATCAGTGGTGGTGATCTTCCCCCTAGCTGGTCCAGGGGATAGCTATTGTGCTTGGGATTTAGAAGATCTAAATTGGCATCATGGCCCCTTTTATTGAACCACAGGCAGAACCTCTGGATATGGTCGCAGTGTGTTATTGATAACAGAGGGAGGAACTGAATCAAATCTGCAATTACACTGCTCTACTCCTGAGCCAAATCAACCCTTTTCTCTAGCAACCAAGATCCTCACAATGAAAAAATCCCTGACATGTTTTCAGAGAGACACAGACAACTCACGGCTACCTTACGGTGCTCTTTCTTCAGCAAGAGCAGATATTAAAATCAAATAGGAGGATGCATAGAATTATCTCACTACAATATTTATAACCACTAATTTGGATTTAACTTTGCAGTGGTTAAGAAGAGATTAATTGCATACTTAGAAAACTTTGCCTTCTGGAGCCTTTTTCTGACCTCTTACTGCCCTGTGGATATTTCATTCACCCATGCCATTAAGAAAGTGGTAAAAGTCAGGCATGAAAAGAAACATAGATTGTGCCTGCAAAAGGAGTAAAACCTTCTTATTGTTCTTCCTGCTGTTCCAGGAATCTGGATGTGATAGATTCTTAACTTCTTTTTCAAGTAAGAAAAAGGATTATTTTATCTCCAGTAAAAAACTGAAGGACTGCCATGTGAGTGGGTTGGCTTTGTAACTTACTCTCTATTGTAAGATTGGAACTGTCTTCAAGTAAGTTTGCAAAACTTGGGAGGATTTTTTTTCCAGACAAGAGGGACTGAAATTGCAACCCTGAGCAACCTGTGTGGTATAAAGAAAAAAACCAGTTCCTTTCTAGGGAAAATATAAAAGCTGACAAAAACTAAAAAATAGTGTCCATGTGTTTCTAGTTTCCATTCAGCAGTTGGACTTAGATGCCCACATGCTTCTGTTGAGACAGTGTAAGATTATTTTTTGACATCTCAGCTAAACAACATTTTGCCTTGAAATCTGCCTTCTTCAAAGTTTCAAACAATAAGAACAAATAAAACTTGCCTTTTCACAGGAGGAGAAACTCTAATAGAATCTAAGACAGATTTCTTGTTACATCCAGCCCTGGAAAAGGAGAATGAGCTTTTGCAACTCAGAAAGACATAGTAAGAAACAATGGATTTAGTGTCCTGTAGTGGAGATGGGAGCCTCTGATACTTTATTAACAAGATTCAGAGAAGACTTTCATTTAGACTTCCTCTCTTTGAGTTTTCTAAGCAAGTCACCCTCACTGCACTTGAGGTTGGCACCAGGGTCAATGAAGGGTATTCCCCCTCTTTGACAGGAAAGTGTTCCTGCTGTTTGCATTCATAGGGGTCTCCTTCAGCAGAAAGCTCAGTGCCTGCTGGAGATCAGACTCTTATCTCAGATAGATTGTCTGATGTCTCCTTTTTAGAAAAGTACTGGTTGCTTTTAATTTATTTTGATCTTGTGAATATCAGATGCATTTTGAATTACCATTTTGTTCTTTGAACTAGAAATTCCTCTTAGACTGGCACTTTGTGCAAGTCTTACAAACACAACCTTGATTATTTCTTTCTTTAAAGCCATTAATGAAAATACCATTTAGAACTTGGCCCAAGTCAGAATCCTACAGGCATCCATCTAAAAAATCTCCTCAGCTCATCAGCAAACCATCACTGTCCACTCTAAGAACACGCACTGACTTGGGAATTTGGCTTATGCCCATAGTATATAACCTGGCCATCATTATTTTCAAAAAGCCATGCAACTAATGCCAGAAAGATTACTAAGGTAATGACATATCTCAATATTACATCATCCTTATCTTCTATGCCAGTTATATTGCCAAAAAGTAATGGCAACAATCAGAAAGAGTACATGTTTTTTGCTGTTGCTTACAAATTGATAACTCAATGAATTCAGAAGGCAAGTTGAAGCACTAAATCTATAATTTATCAATTATACCTTTTTTCCATTGATACAGTTTCCTTTGGAGGATAAATTTCCTGAGGTAGCAAACCTAACTATTTCTTCAAGAATAACTGTGATATGGTCTCTATTACTTTTGAGGTACTCCAGAAAGAATTTTATCATTCTTTGAACATTTGAACCTCTCTAACACATCCTATGTAAAGTTCCCTTCCACACATTTTGTAGGACTGTGCCCTACATACTCTTTTCCAATAAATAATTAAGTAGACAGTCCCACATTGCTTTCTTCCTTTGGTTGCTGTTGTTGCCTGATCAAAAATTTAATCTGCAGCTTCTTTTTGATAGGAGCTTTTGTTTTGTTCTTTCTCCTTTTATCTTCACCTAGAGAAATGCAACAAATTTGCCTCTCACCTTATTCTCAGCTTCAGAGAGTGACTTCAAAGCATTCTTGATCTACAGTATGATATTGGTCTCCTTTTCTTCTGTTCATTCTTCCTCAATAAACTGTTTCTGTTTTACTGGATTTCCAGTTCTAGTAATTTGTTTTACCAGCTTCCTGTGATGTTGATTAACTAAGTTTTTTTTGGTTATAAAGCAATATTTCAGATCTTTTCTCTACAGTTACTCTGCTGTTTTGAGTTTCTGCTGATAGTTATACAGACAACTCCTAGGTCAACACATCAGGGAGGAGCATGCTTCAAAATAAATGCTGCATGTGAAGTGTTCTATAGTGAAAGTGGTTTTGATGCTTTCACTGACTGTAGCTGTTTATAATAATGGATCCCAGTCTGTTGTCTGTACCTGTATGTGAAAGCCACACCTTAAAGATACAAATGAAATCCACATCTATGGCAAGTCTCTGGAAACATCATGAACTAGTGAGTGTCCTTAAACCTCTCATTAAATGGTGAGTGCTAGGGATGCCAAACATTTTATTATATCAGATATTTAATCCTTTGTCTTGTTTATTTCACAGGGAATGGTTTTTGTGAGAGGTTTTACTACATCTTCTAGCTTTTATAAAATGTGAGTTTGAAAGTTTTATTTAGTAGGATAGTGATCAAGAGTCCTGATACATACCAGAGAAAAGTGGTGTCCCTCAGGAGTCGCTATTGAGACCTGTGATATTTAACATATTCATTAATGGAGTGGAGGGATCAAGTGCACTCTCAGCATATTTGCAGATGACACCAAGCTGAGTGATGCAGTGGACACACCTGAAGTGGGGATGGCATCCAGAGGGACCTGGACAAGCTCTAGAAGTGGCCCATGGGAATCTAATAAGGTATAGCAAGCACAAGTGAAAGGTGCTGCTGATCAGTATCAACACAGCTGGGAGATTAAATTATGGGGAGCAGCCCTGCCCAGAAGGACCTGGGGGTGCTGGAGAGGCTGGACATGACCCAGCCATGAGCACTCACAGCCCAGAGAACCAAACGTGTCCTGGGCTGCAGCCAAAGCAGTGTGGGCAGCAGAGCCACAGAGGGGATTCTGCCCCTCTGCTCTGCTCTGGTGAGACCACACCTGCAGGGCTACACCCAGCTCTGGGGTCCCCAGCACAGGGAGGACATGGAATTGTTGGAGTGAGTCAGAGGAGGCCACCAGGGTGATTAGAGGGATGGAGCACTTCTTCTATGAGGAAGGGCTGAGACAATTGGGATTGGTCCCAGGTGGAAAAGAGAAGGCTTTTGGTGACCTAATTGTGACCTTCCAGTAGCTGAAGGGAACCTACAAGAAAAATGGAGAGGGACTTTTTCCAAAAGCATGTAGTAATGGGACTGGGGATTGGATTCAAACAGAAAGAAAACAGGTTTAGGTTAGATATTAGGAAAAAAATTCTTTACTCTGAGGATGGTGAGGCATGGGAACATCTCCCTAGAGAAGCTGTGGTTTCCCCTTACTTTGAAGTGATCAAGGCCAGGCTGGGCGTGTCTCTGAGCAAGCTGGTCCAGTGAAAGGTATCCCTGCCCACGGCAGGGGTTTAGAACTAGATGCTTTTTAAGATGCCTTCCAACCCAAACCATTCTGTGATTTTGATGTAGCATTGAGATACATGTCTGTGGTCACAACTCCATGGAAACTCAAAATATGATTTAAAACTCCCTAACTTCTTAAGATTTAGCACCAGAATTTCAACTACCACAGGTGAAGCTTTGGTTTTAAATGCCTAAACCTGCAACTGTGATCCTAGTGTTGCATTTGTTTCAAGTTTATTATAGATCAGGGAGTTGTGCAATCATTGTGTAAACTTGGACCCTAATTTGGAATTCTTTGTACAGTACAGAGCAATTTTAAGATCTATTTTGACCTCTAAAATTTTTGTAACATATTTTGTGCTCTAAATCTAAATGAAGTGATATAAATTTTAGGCCTAAATGCAATGCAGCTTAAAACATTTCAGTGGCAATCTTTGGTGCCAGAATAGAAACAGAAAACCTAACATGCCTCAAACAGATGGAGATATCCATCAAGTTGTTTAAATATTTATACTAAAATACATATAAAATCTATGACTGTGTTAGAAAACAGTAGTTAGGGAATGCAGTTTCATTTAAGAGCTGTGTAAGGCAGAGGTTCAGTTTTATGATTGGTCTCTGACTAATGAGTTGTTTTCATATCATTCTGCTTTTCTAGCTTACATACTTTTTTTAAAAAAACCTTATAACATCAATCTATCTTTATAAATTACCTCATTAATTTCAAGCTGATTATTTTCAGGTGCCACTTTCTTTCAGTGTAAACGGCACTTATGATTTTGTGTAACAGTCTGCAAGGTCAAGAATTGATAAAACTATACGTAAATCCTAATCTACCCTATGGCACAGACACACATTTCTTTTTGTCTGCAACATGAGGAATTTTAAAAAAAATTCTTGGATTGAGCTAAGAAATCAGGTATAATCCATAGTTTGGATATTACACCCAATACCACCACTTCACGCCTCTTCTTGCATTGACATTTAGCTTTATTGGTGTCTTTCATTCTGCAAGCTGCCTACTTAAAATTGTTTGTCACATCCTCTTCTTTTCTCAGTCACACAGAAAAGCAGATAGAGATGCACCAAAGCCCTGGACCACTAGTAGAGCCAAAGGAGGTTTTGTGAGCTCACAAGCAGATTTCCCACTAAATCTAACAACTCTTTAAATTGCTGGGAAAAAAACCCACAGCAAACTAAACACTGTGACTTTAGCATTTGCCCAAGGGCTTATGCTCACCTGAGTTGGAACTAGTTTGAGCTCACACTTCTGAAGACAAATTCCACTGTTTCTGGAAAGCTCAGAATGTTCAGGCTGATTCTCAGCAGCAGCTGTGCTACTACTGGGAACAGGGAGTTTTCGAGATTCATGGCATCAGACAGAATAATGGCCATGAGAGCCTGCATCTCTAATCTAGTAATGAAGCAACTTGCTATTGCCATTTTCATTAAGTAGTTACAGAATAAAAATGAAATTAAAACGGAGAATGCTCCTAAGTTACATCTGCTTCTAATTCTTGGTGAGAAGAGAGGTTGTTTCCAACATGGTACAAAGGATAGGCAGAGGTAATTAGGCCCTTTTTTCATGCTCTTTAAGAACAAAAAGTGTTAATACCATTCAAATATGCTTTCCTGGTTTGAAGTAGACCATGATTACAGTTTAAATTCTTCCCTTGGATTTGAGAAGGTATTGTGACTCTTAACTTGCAAGGATGTGGAAGTCCTTCTCTGTCAATCATGCTATGGTAATACTAAATGCTACCACACAGTTCTATATGTTATATGTAAATAATCTTATTATGGAAAAATGATGCAGTACCTTATCCTTATTCCTACTGAACATGTGTGTATGTAAGCATTAATCTTATATATAAATATCAGCTAGAGAACCACCAAGATGCAATGAGAAGAGTGGCAAATCAAGCCAGCTTTAGAGTTTGTTCACTAGTCACAGATTTGTTAATGGTCAGATTTTATTAGTCATCATCAACAACATATGCACAAAACTCTTCATCTTCTGAGAATCCCACCCTAAATTAGCTGTCAGTACACACTACCTTGGAGCACATGCCGTATAGTTACTATCAGTGGGTGGAGCCCTTGGTGGATTTGAATTGCAGAGATCCTGCTGATCAGGCTTGGAAGTTATTCAACAAGAGAAGTCAGAAATGAAATGAGCTTGTCTTCCTTCACTTTTGATTCTCCCATTCTATTCACTTGTGTTCCATGTGCTTGTGCTAATGCTGTCCTATCACAAGAGGAAAGCCAGTTTTACCCCATTACTTTTACCTAGCCAGTCATGCGTGAGTATTTGGAGGGATGTTGCTTATCTTGACCTTGTTCTTGCTCTGGCAGCTTTAGTTGTCAGGATGCCTTTTATATGCAACCAGACCTAGCTTTTTTTGACTATTTGGTGAATGTATTACTCAAATATTTAGGCAAAGTTCTGCCTGGCTATGCTGTCTCAGTGTTATAAATACATACTACTGTTAATTATAGCATTTAATATTTCATATTTTATAGTGTAGTTAATGTTGATTATGCCTTCATTAGTCCATTTATAGCTAATTGGTGACACAGGCTTCTGCACTGGCTAAAATCTTACTTGTCTTGATTTATTGTCAGGTTTGGTTTTTTTTTCATTCTACTGTGAAAAGTATGGGGCACAAACCTTTTAGACCAAGAGAGAAAAACCCATCTACCTTCTGACTGTCTGCAGAGATGACTCAGCCTTTTTTGCACAGTGAGCTTGCCATGGCAGAACAGCTTTGCTTTTCCTGTCATTACTTACAGTGTGGCACCTGAAGACAAAGATGCCATTTCCCATCTACTAAGTGATTGTATCATTGTCTGTAGAGAAGGAAGTATTAGGTTCCCACCAGGATCAGCATGTTCAATATTAATGTCTCTAATGCTGAAGTGGTTTACTTATTTCTTTAATCAAACAGCCAAGAGAAAACATCATTATAATAGTACAAACGTGAATGGCAAATTAATCAAACCTCTTTAAAGTTCTCATTTTGCAGCTGGAATTTTACCTGCTGTAGCTTAGAAACCTTTTGCCAAGTATTTAAGGTGCTCAAAATTTACAAACCAGGAAGGATGTGAATTTTTTGGCAAACGTCCTCTGGATCTGCTTCAGTTGTGTTTCTCTTAACTGTCACTCCAGAGTAACAGCGCTTTGCTAGTTCTCAAAGTAAGTGTTTTACTACCAGAGAAGAAGAAATGCAGTTAGTAATTTCTCAGTCTGGATATATTTCCTCCTGATCTGTTCTGAGTTGTTAAATTGAGGTGAATAATGAAGGCTATCCTAAGCAAGGACTCAGTAAAACTTGCAAAGTAAATGAAAATTTGGTTGTATTTAATAAACTGTTAGTCAGCAAGAGCAAGGAAACAAGTTCCTTCTGTAAATACTACTCATTTGTCCAAGTGCAGATTTCTCGCTGCACACCTCCATCCCTTGATCCTGACACACAGACTGCCCAATGAACAAGCTGTTGTGGAGCCACTGATCATGTGGGTGTAGTTTATGATAACCCAAAAGCATTTATTTGGACTTTACCCAGTTCATCTCAACAGAAATTTTACCTTGGGAGAAAATGAATGTCTCTGAGGAGGTTCTTTTTAAAACCAGTCCCAAGTGATTTTTTTAAAAAAGCACACCAAGGGAATGTCAGCAAAGTAGTCAGTCTGGGATCAATCCACCAACCCCGACTCACCTTCTGTGTTAAGGTGGGAAAGTGAATGTGTCTGCTGCAGAAAGGAGAATTAACCTTCACTGAGGTTGTTGTAGACACTGTTTTAAATTATAAATAGTTAAAACTGGCTTGGAAATCTGCCCATTGGTGCCTGCAGAGTGAGACTGCAAGTGACTATTCACTCATGCTCTCCTCTCATCCCCCTCTGGTCCTCAACATTTTCAGTATTTAGACTAAAATAGAGAACCCTTTTTCTACAAAGCCTTCCAGGTGTCTTGCTACAAGCAACTCAGTCTTCATTTTGGTATTGCTTTTTTTCCTGTTTTGTCTATCTCTATGCAAAGAGAGCCAGAAGAAATTAATAGCAAATCCAACTAAATTAGCATTAATCTGAATGAAATAAATGCTATTCCTGCTTTCACCATACTGTAAGAAAATAATATAAATTGATAATTTGAAATCTGGAGGTTAGTCAGGCATTACAGTGTTACCTCAGGGTTCTTTTTCTGCTTTTAGCTCTCTCTGTACAGGAAAAATTATGGAAATTACATGGAAAGATTACATTAGTCTTTACATTTGTGTAGAGCATATATCATTTAGCAAGAGTCAGCAACTTGCAAAGGCTAACACCAAAGTCCTAAAAAAACAGAGTGATTAGTAGGATAATGATCTAAAAATTAAAATTTGGATCAAAAATATACTTAGCATTCATCTGTAAAAAAAGATCTGGACAATATAATTTCTATTGGTCTCCAGCAAGAAGTTTCTTGAAATTAGTTTCTTGAAATGAGTAATTTCAAGATAAATAACCTTCATACAAATGAGGTCAGATTGAAGTCAACAGGTACCTTATTGCATTACAAATCTCATATCTCATGCTGGGTTGGCAAGAAAAGATGGGACAAGGACAACACACATTGACTTTTTTCCAAAAACCAGAACATTCTCCAGTTATTTTAGGGGAAAAGAAAGTCAACAAAGAGAAACATCCATGAAATTCTCAATAACCAGATGCTCCATGGTGAAACACCATAGAGTTTGAGTGTGAAGGCAGTCATGGAGCGGGTAGAATGAAAGGATGGTTGTATCATATCAGGGCCCAGAAATGGTATTCATACCTGGAGGAATATACCAAGAATGGAAAGAAACCCAGGTTCCCCTCTTCAGTCACGTGAACTGTAGAGACTTCCTTCTACAATGCTCAGGGGACCTATACGTGTTTTATCAGGGATAAGAAACAGAATTTAAAACTGGGAGACTTAGCAAAAGATCCAAATTTCTTTTTAGATGTGTTGTGCCGTTTAGGTAAAATAATAGGTAAAATACAAGATTGAGATGTGAGAAGAGTTCTGTAAAGAAAGTGCCTTAGCTTTTCCTTGTGTTGTGACCCCCTTTCAGAAAACCCCAAAGGGAAATGAGGGCACAGACCCAGCACATTTTCTCTGCTAATCTGCTTAATTGTGTAGAGACTGCAATGCTCCACAGGCTTGCTGCAGTTCTACAACAGAGCAAACAAATCACTTTAAACTTTCCTCTTTAACATCCTCTTTTTTCCTCCTCAACTACAACATACATTGTTTAGCAAGAATAATTTCACCCAGAGTGAAAACTGATAGAATGGGACAACAAATTTTTTGTGCAGCGCTTGCAAATCTGGCACAATACCCAGCTTTGCTTTTTGCACTACATTTGTCACTGCAAAGGCACTACTGAGGTGAAACAAAACTAGATCTTCGTATCACCTTTTGCAGTGTCATTGAAATAAACACAATGCTTTCTTCCACAAAAATGTGATTAATTCCTTCCATCAAGCAGCACAATGTAATATTCATGTGATGAAAACTATCTTAGTCTACTCATCAAAAGTGTAACTACAGCAGGGAAAGAGACTTTTCATTATTTACATAACACTGAAGACATTAATTTGTGTCTTTCATTTATCTATTAAACTCTACTAATGAATAAATGACTAAATTGAATACCCCATTCTCTAATTGCAATTAAAAAAAGGAAGTCATCACTCATGGATACTACCAGAATTAACCTTCTTCTGTGGTTAATTTAAACATATGCAGTACAAATAATCTTACTTGAAGCAGATGGACAGCTCAGAAACATTCATTCTGTTTACCAAAAAAGATTTTGAGTTACAAATACACAAATGTATTTATCTCAGGTTCTGCTGCAGCTAAATGGGACCTTGTACTTCTTGCACATTTTAAAATTACATTTCTATTTCTGCAATCAATAATAAAGGGTAAATAAATGAATTGATCTCAAACAAACAGAGACAAACAAAATTGTTTAACGTAAAAGAGAAATTTATTTTAAAATAAAAAATAATATATTTGGGATAAAGTGTTAATGAAATAACAGAAGAAAATGTAATTTTTGTTTTTTTCCTAGAAATATCATGTTGCAGATCAAAGTCTAAGCCCTGCACAGTCCACATTGTTCTTAGTCTGGCTCACTGCACAGCAAAGGTTCCAGACCTTACAGTTTGGGTTTATATTGGAAAAAAATTCCAATGGCTCAGGTGATGATAAAACCAAGTGAGCACTACTATTCTTCTTCTATAGCAAATCGGTTTATGAAAAGACCTCACTTAGGCCCAAGTAATATTACAGGAATGCCCATGGCAAGTTTAAATCACTCACTGGATCAATTAACAAATGTGCCTGGGAGTAGGGAGCAAGGCTAGGCTCTCTCTCCAGGTGAGGAGTTTAATAAGTAAATACAGTAATGTAGGGTTTTAGATTTCATGAGCATGAACTTTGTGTCCCTGTCTGACCTGCTGAGTGATATTCTTTGCTGTGGGAAAAGCAGAGCTTTAGCAGGAGCAGAGGGATTCCCTGACGCATGTTGCACCCCAGACACTCCCTCCACCCCCAAAAGATGAAGGGCAGGCATGCTGTTGGAATGGAAAGGGAAGTGAGGAGGGATGACAGTGAACTCACTTCTGCTAGCTCAGCACTGACATGGGCTGACTTCAAGTGCACACAACTGTTGTGCAGTACGTCAACGTGGATTTAAAGGTTTGAGTTTTGTCATCAGATCAGCTAAGGTTTTCATATTCCTACCCTAGTCAAAAGTTTTCCAAGCAACATATATTTCTTTTTGTTTTTCTTTTTCTTTTCCTTTTTTTTACAAGTGAAGTGGTTTTGTTTGCCTGCTTTTCAGTTTTGACATATATTTAATTAGTTTCTTTTTAACTTCCAAAGCACTAGTAGATTATTTCTTATTTCATATAAAACACAATATACATAACAAATTTGACCCAGCTGACAATGTATCTCCCTTTACCCACTCCTATATCTTTCAAAATCAAGGATGTACAATGAGGCTAGCTTTAATCCCCTAGAAATCAATTAGTCAAATCATCTGGAATAATGTATTTGAGACTAATAGAATATCCTAAAGCAAGAGAGCATCTCAAAATTTTATTCTGTTCCTTCCAGAAAGTGTCTTCAATTCTGTCATCGTCTCTCTATATCATAATGTCCATGTGGTGTATGTTGAATTTGCTTTCAGGTCATGTTTCAAGTTGGAATATGGACTAGCATCAAGCAAGTATAAAAAAATTACAGTTTCGGCTGACCCAGAATTTCTCCAAGTGAAAGAAAAGATCAGTACTGACACACAGCAATCTAGTATTTCCCCTTCTTACAGATTAGATCTTTATAAAGTGTAATGCTGACTGACATCCAGATGAACAAGTTTTCTCACAGTGAAGTATTTTAAGTTTTCATTCAAGATCAAAACCAAATATTTTTTTTATTTCTGGACTCTGATTCTGGAGTTTTTGATTGTGGACTTTGTAAAAGTATTTGAAAATAACAAATTGCATTGCACATGTATAATAATCTTACAGACAGTAAGGAAAATAAAGGTATTTATGATCCACCAAAGATAAAGTACAACTCATCAATTATGAAGACAGAAAGATCTCTAATCTTTCTATTAAGTGTTTCTGTATCACCTGCAATCTTGCACAAAAAAGTCCATATATGACATGTAACATTATCAGAAATATGTCAGTAATTTAAGAGGAAAAAAACCTGTAATAATCTCAATTTTAACATTTGACTATTAGATTTTTTAAAGAACACAGTGATACAAGCATTGTAATATACTTTTCAGTAATGAATTTCATCATATTTGAATATACACTCTTACTCTGATGCTAAAATCTAATCTAATATCTATAACCTGCAAAGCCGGCATTTTCATTGGCAAAAATATTAAAAAATCTTTAAAAGCCTATAGCTTACATGCACATTACAAGTTTTAGAGTATAGGTTATGTGATGAGGGAAAAATTTCTTTGGACAGATTTCTCATTCTTAGTTACCTAGAGCCTGCATTTTTCATCTGGAAAATACTTATGATTATATAATGTTTTAGAATCTCTGTCTATGTCACAATATTTTTTAATCATCTGGAAAATGTGGTGCAAATCTGCAACCACTAAAGCTGTGCAAGAACAGAGAAGGCTGCAGGCTGTGCTGCACTGAATAGTGAAACAAGATGTACTGGATGGTCAGAGTGATGTATTTCGCACAAAATTTTCATGACACCTTTAAATTGACATGATCTGTAGTTTAGAATAAGGACATTCCTTTGCTTTTTGGAATGGGCATAGTAGGGATCAAAGAAGAATGAGATTTCTCAAAGCAAAATATTGTTTTAAAACTGAGTCAGTGAATTCGTTTCCTCTATGGAGATGCAGTAAATGGGCCTCTTCTTATAGAAGCAGTCTGATGAAGCCTTGTGTCATCTTAAGAATTAATTTATCTGAGACTAAGAAATTGCTTTTCTTAGTTTTTGGGGGGTTTTTTTTGTGGGGTTTTTTTTTTTTTTGTTGGTTGGTTGGTTAATTTTGGTTGTTAATTTTATGTTTGTTTGGTTGGATTTTTATTTTTTTATTTTTTTTACTGTCCATTTGTTCTTTAAGGATCTATGCAGGAGCCTTGGGAAGGGAGCCATGATGGCAGGCAGGGCAGATGCTTGTACTTCTAAAGAGTTAGAAAAGCATTTCATATGACATGGGGCTGCTACAGCATGCTCTGTTAGACTGCAAAATCATCTGAAATGTATGCACAATCTCCTGAGCAAAAGCCTGACAGAGAGGCCTTTCCAATTCTCTGTTGTAAGTGTTCAAAGCTAAGCTTTCAGGAAAGCTGTTACAGTATGCTTAAAAGAAATCCTTTGATTGAAAAGCATCCCTAAAATATACAATTCAGAGGAATTTAATACAGCTTGCTGTGACCTACAACACAACTAAAGGTAAAAAGCAGATTTAAGGATATTCAGTTTTTGTAATAGGTATTACGAAGGACCACACATGATGAATATATCCTAAAAAGATATTGTTGCTGGTTCTGTAGTCAAAACTGAAGTTTGTATTTCATAGTGGAATTCCATGACAGAATATTTTCTCTAAATGTCTCACTGTCTATATATGAAACACTTACTGTATTGAGATTAATTCTAATTTCTCGGTGACTATCAAAATATTTTAATTAGATGCTTTAAGAAATATAACCTGTTGTTGGAATGCTTTTTTGTCAATGATAATAATTGACTGTCAGAGACATGCAAACTTCATACAGAGAGCAGTGCAACTAAGCAAATAAATAAAAAATCAAGGAAAATAAGGAGGAGAACAAATATTTTATTGGGATAAACTAATTTTTTTTTTTTCTACTAAGAAAGGATTCTGAAAATGATTGGGGTTTTTGACCATTTTTTGTTAAATTTTTCTAATAACTATGATAACTTTGAATAAAGACAAGTTAATACATAATCATGTGCTAAAATGTAGTGAAAGGCTAGAAATGGTTCTAAACACCTTAGCTAATTAGGATGGCATAATAAGCTGTTCAGGATGAAATTTTAAAATTTTAAATAATTTCTGAATAGGCTTTTACTTTTAAAAATTGACTTTCCATTCGAAAAGAAATCCATTCAAAAAACCTGTGACAAGTTTGGATGACTTGGATCTTTATTTTTCAGTGACTTTTTTTTGACTAAAAGAAAATTTTTCTATCTCCAAAATTCTAATTAACATATTCTTATGGAGTACTTTACACAGCAAAACACAGAAATATTTTTCTTAGGTATTCCTTGTTGTGTTTTTCTTTTATAATTTCTTATAACAGGAATACCCAGATAATACTTGTAAAGTATCTACTCACCAATAAAAGAATCTCATATTATGAGAATCTGAAAATAACTTCCTTATTATCTAGTGAAAATAAACATAAGGACAATGTTCTTTTATTCTGTTGGATTTGACACTCAAATTTTTCATGAAAAATGAATCAATTAGAAAACCAAACAAATAATTTTATCATATATGTCATTAAGAAGTACAAAAAAGTTAAAACCTGAATAATAATTATAATAAGTTCTATTTCATCGCTGTTGGAACTTGTTTTTAATTTTTCTTTTGAAATTCAATTACAAGAAATGTAATCTGAAGGGGACATGTAGGATAGATTAAGCAGTATCTGACAGGCCTTTATCAAAGTATCATCTTCACCCATCTTCCGTACTTATTTTGGCACAGTTCAGTTGGATTATTCACCTCCTCCTGAATTTCCCACGTAAAGTAATGAGTTAATTATTGGCTAACCCTTCTGCTTGACAAGTTTAGAATGCTTTCCATGCTTTTGACTTTATTGCCTTTTTCCAGTCCTTTTGCGTCAGAACAAACAGGACTGTGCATAACCATGAGACAAGATGGTACTCATCTTCTTTATTCCAGAGTTCATTTATTAATTTCATATTTGAAGGGTGAAATTTATTAAATAGAGACTCTGATAAAGAAAGTGCCTCCAGGAAACCAGTCTTCAGGCTTATTTTTTTGTTACTGTCATTTGCCTAATGACTTTTTACCCCCTCTAAAAACTAGTATCATGTCTGGTGTCTCAGACTGGCATGTCTAATAACATAATAAGATGTCTGTCTTTCCCAGTAATATCAGCTGAGCTAATAAAAGGTATAACTTTCCTCCACAAATTTTGTTGTGTCCAGTTATACTGAGGAGAACACATTGCTGCAGAAGAAGAAACACATTTAATTTTTTATTTTAAAACATGAACATGTATGCACATGTATTTATTACACTCTTCTGATACTGTACTTAAAATGGACTATTCTGTGCAGCAACACTTGCAGAATTCAAATGATCAGGCTCCTAAACAACCACAATCTATGATCTCTAATATTATGGAAATCCATACTATTTTCAAAGGTGCACTGAATTTAAAATTACCTTCATTGATGGCACAGTTTCATTCCAACTGCCTGTCATGTTTTGCAAGTGTAATTAGTATTTCTACCCACTAGAAAAAATTCTTATAGCCATTCAATGAAACAAATTTTAAATACAAATATTCAATAATACAGGAAGACAGGATGAAGAATTTCAGCAAAATGGAAAATACTCACAAATCATAGATTTTGAATGTTGGAGTTTCTGTATTATGTTATGTGTTCCCCTGCATAACTGGTTATTCACTTATTACAACTCCTTCTTCTTGCAACAAACCATGTTGATAAAGCGTGTCCATTGTGGAAATACACCAAGCCATCTACTGCAACACCAACAGCTATAGGGAGAAACATGAGGGGTGCTCAGACAATGGCCTATAGTGTTGTGGGTGGCTTTACTGGATTTCAGAACTGTAAAATTTACTAGGAAAATGTCTTCATTCGATAGAAGATCCTATGGCTGTTCTTCTGACAAAGACTTATTAATTCAGAAGTAGTAAGTTTGGGTAAAAGCAAACAAGGTCTGTGAAAAATTCAGATTTTCTGACACTTAATTCACTTAAGATTCACTTAAAAATGAATCTTTCTTGCTTCAGAATTTAAAGAAGGAAAAAAACCCCATCAAACAACAGAAGACTATTTTTTTTCATTGGTTTATGTACTAAATCATCGCGCTTTTGTCCTACATGCATCTACTTTGTGATCTGAAGGAAACATTGATTTTACAGGAATTTGCTTGAAACATTTCCACTTAAGTGTTAAGATATTCTTGATTTTACAGCATTTCTACTGTTACTTATGCTAGAAGAGTTTTCTGAAGTCTACTGTCATCCTTCTGATACAAAAACATCTACTATGCCACCAAAACGACAATCTTCTTAGCTTTAACTGCAGGTATTGTGAGATAAGACAGCCACTTGCCAACCATTGTCAGACTAAGTCTCTATTTTTCCAGAAACTTCAAAGCAGATATTTGCTACTGGCAACGTCCTGGGTTTGTCTCATAGCAAATATTCAGGGCCTTACATCAAGTACAGCGGAGTACCACAATAGGTAATTCTGCCGCTGTGTTTTACTGATAATCCAGCTGCCATGGTTTCTGGATGAGTATCAAAACTCTGAAATTCTGCATTGTTTTGTCACTCTTTTGTCTTGACAGGTGGGATAGTGTCTGGAACTAGGCTAACATAGCTGCCTTTCCAGGATTTCAAATACATTTGGTCTCTTATCTAAAGAAAGATGCATCTTTGCCTTATGCATATGAAGTGGCTCAGATGGGAGTGCTCAGGGAATGTGGGAGACTCAGGGGAGTAGTGACTCCTTGAAGAGGCACTTCCTCCCACATTGATATGGACAGAAAGCCTGCAGAAGGCTGACTATCGTCAAAACAGGTACTGCCAAATCTTCTTGATGCCACTGCCAGAGCCTCCTGCCAGCACTAGCATTTTCAGTAGGTCTCTCTACGGTGACCTGTTCAGAACAAGGTTTGAAAACAGCTACAATATTTCTTTTTTCTGAACAGTTTTGAAACACCTCAGCTTAGAAGGTGTGATAGCTTCAAACAGCCTCTTGAGTTTTACATAATAGCTGGCCCCTTGTAACAATTGTTGGTACCAAGGGCTCTATTCAGCTAAATAAAAATAGCACAAAAATATTTTTTTATTTTTAATTTTTTTATTTTTAAGCCATTTCAGCCCTATCACTCCTGTATGTTGTATAAGCCCCAAGAACATGCCCAGCTTGCAACTCTTTTGAGGGTTATCATTTTGTGTGACACCATTGGACATTTGCTGAGAGTTTGATTTCAGGGAGACATGATACATCACCCAGTCAAATTTAAACTCGCTGTCAGTCACACATCAGTGTATCCACTGTGTTGTCCAATTACCTGTCTCATTGAAAAGCTGCGGGAAAGCTACACCCCACCATACTGTCTCCACAGACGGCTGTGTGAATCATCCTTTGAAACAGACAGTCTAATATCAGTGACTGTGCCTAAATCTTTTAAGTGTAGATCTCAATTAATGCTTTCTTTCTCCATGGGCAATTTCATTTAGATAATTCTTTCAGCCATTGTGCTTCCTCATTTTACTATTTTATAAAACCCCCGATAGTATTTCTGTATGTCATGGTACAAGAAAACTTGAATTCACCATAAATTGCAGGACCAAATGGCTCATTCTCCACCAGTGAAATTTCAAGTTTTATTGCAATAATTCTTTATAATTTTTGAGAAATCCTTATGACTCCTACTTTGAAATCTCTTTTTTTCTTGGATATGAATCTTTGAGATTCATATCCAAGGAATGTATCTTAATTTATTAAAATTATCTGCTTTAGAGTTTGTTTCATTTTTTATATATTTATTTCATATATTTGATTTCTCTGTGTCCTTTGTCTGATTTTTAAACCTCATTTGTATGGATTAACATTTTGTAACTTCAACTGGAACATTAGGAAGTACACTAAACAAAGGTACTTAGGCTACTTAGAGTATCTTTTTGTCTGTTATCTGTATTGCCTGAGTCACATGCTAGGGAAGAAAGTTTCTAGTCACGTTTCTAGTCACAACCCAAAAATCATGTAGGAGAGGAAAAGCTGGTTTATCCAGAGTATAATGGACCAACAACCTGCAAACTTCAGTCTTCCTTTCCTGCCTGTGCCCTTCAGTATTTTCTTCCAAAACTACCTATAACCTAGTGATCCCACAACTTCAAAAAGTTGTAAAAAACCATGTCTCTCTCGTGCTGGAAAACAACAGTCTTCTGCAGATCATTTTGTTACTTCTTGCACATGCTATAGAAGAGAAAGAAGATGTTGCAATCTCAATCTTACAACCACAGAAGGATAACCTGGGGACTGGAATAAATTAAATTTTTGGTCTGATTATGCTGAAAGAAGTGATGCTGCCTGGAGACCTTCCCAGTAGGAACACCTGGAGAAACATGGTTGAATAACTTTTGACAGAAGCAAAGATTAGTGCTCTTTCAGGGAAAAGAAATCTGGTGGAATGAAGGTCAAGGACAGAAAGCACTAACCACCAGATATCTGTCTAATGTACTGTCGTAGTTTGAGGGGAAGTGGAATTCTGGGAGTGTGTCAGTCCAATTGAAGATGTAGATTTGCGATTGACACCTGTTTTGACCACTGAGAGTTGGATACGCCTCTGAGAACACACAGGAGTTAAAAGCAGAGCTCTGCCCCTGGGAAGCTCTCTTGGGACTTCGGCGTGGAAGAGGAAGGACCTCTCCCCCTGCTCCAGCTGTCTCGGCTGGGCAGGGGGAGGGGCAGCCATGTGGTAGGCCCGGGCCTGGATCGAAATGGGGGTAGGCCTGGCCTGGTTCCCCCCCCAGGGTGGAGGAGAGAGAGAGACACCGGGAGAGACACCCAGGGTGGAAGGGTGGAGGAGAGAGAGAGACTGAGAGCTACTGGGCAGCCCCCCTCCCCTGGGGAGACAGAGAGAGAGACTGTGTCTGTGCTTGCTGCCTAGAGCTGAGCTGTGGCCTTGAAGCTCGATATCGTGAGCTGCCAGCCTGCCCGGCCTGTGCAGAGGAGGGGGGTTGAACCAGAAGGAGTCCGGCTGCTTGTGGGTTGTGAGCTGTGGAGTTTTAACCTTTTCTTGGACAATGAAAGCTTTTGCAGAGTACTGACCCTTCCGGGAGAGGAAATGAAGAAAGATTTAAGCAAGTATTTTAAAGGACCGAGCAGGGGAGAGACTGTGAGAAGAACCTAGGGTGGAAGAGATGTGGAGTGGCATTCTTTGCTGGACGCTTTTTGTAGAGCCATGGACTGTTCCTGAATACAGAGACTATTTTCAGGGGGAGCCACCGTCTTCCAGAGTTAAGAGGGCAGTGTGGGAGCCTCCCGGCCCAGGAGGTGAAATAATGGGGGGGACAGATGTCCCAAAATGGAGACTGTGCCTTTGTTTTGGAGTGGGACGATGGAATCCTTAAAAAGACAACCCTCAAAGTAGCTCTGGTCCATGTTCAGTGGTGAGAGCACTGGACATGGGAGGAGGGAGTCACGATCTCCAATCCGGGTGGTGATATGTGACCAAAAGCCCAGGGCATACAAGAAGGACTCCTCCTCTTAAGGAATTGATGATTGAGTATTTGTAAGGGTGGGTTTTGCTGGACCGAAAGATGTAATTGTATTGGGAATTTGGTGGGGGGAGGAGGAGGAGCTGTATTCTGTAGAGTTTTCATTTTCCTTGAGATTGTCTTTTCTTTTCTTTCCTATACCTATGTAGTGTGTAGTTAATAAAGTTCTGCTTTCTATAGTTTTAAGTAGAGGACTGCTTTGCTTATTCCTAGGCACATCTCACAGCAAGTACCAGAGAGTAAGTATTTTCATGGGGGGCACTGGCATTTTGCCAGGCTCAAACCATGACATGTACTCACATTGTAGTGTTACCCAAACTTCATCTGAAAAGACATCAATGTACAGCAATGTTCACAAACATACTGGGTGTTGCGGGACAAATGAAGGCAGGCTGCACTGTGGGTCAACAGTGAAATCTGGATCTAAACACAATGAAGTGGACAGGGAACCCTATTCCAGGGACAGTGCATTCATTTTTTCCACCTCCATTCTCTGGCTTCTTGACAGTTTGTCAAAGCAAACTATCCAAACTTGTCTTTAGCAGCTCAGAGGAAGCCTGGCAAAAATAGTCTATGACTGCTTCTGCAGAAAATTAATAATAAGTGGCCCTTAAAAGAAATATGTGCCCAGCCTGTAAGTGGAAGCACATGTACAGCACTCTTACCCTAGCCAGTATCTTACAGACCTTCTGGTACTGCAACCAAAAAAAAAGCCATGTAAACTGCAAGGTGCTGCCACAGAGAGTGAGGAAATGACATGCCAAACTGACAGATCCCACATCTCTCACACATTACAGAGAGCAATGATATTGTCAAAACTAATCGCTCAGGTGTAGAAACTCCATTTCAACATGCAGTGATATGTCTCAGCCACAATCCAAACCATGGATCTAAAACTGTGTAGGGCATACCAGCTGCCCACCTGGATGTAATCCTATAGGCCAGCATACATCTGACTGACAGCCATGATAACAGTGGGATGTTCATTCCCAGGCTTTCTGGTGCCCTCTCAGAGGAGACCCTTGCAGTTTACACAGCAAGAACAGAAGTAACGACATAAGATGCAATAGAGTAAATTATCTCAGAAGATATGGCAGCAGGACTAAGATTAAGTTTCCAGAGTACCAATTTTATGAATACATAATTCTGTTATGACATAACAAGGTATGCAAGCTGGCAATCGTAGAACAGTGTAAAGAGACTTCCATTATGTGACTGCAAGGGCCGACCTAATTAACATGTTTGGAAATGTAAGCAATTTAGCAGTGATCAATTGTAGGGGTTTGTCACTGGCTAGACACCAGGTACTCACCAGTACTCCTCTATCACTCCCTTTCTCAGCCAGACAAAGAAGAGAAAAAATAGCAAAAGATTCATGGATTGAGATAAGAACTGGGACAGATCACTCACCAGATACCATCATGGGCATAGCAGACTCAACCTGAGGATATTAACTGAATTTATTCCTAACAAGATCAGAGCAGGATAATGAGAAGTAAAATAAGTCTTAAAAACAACTTTCCCCATCAGTCCTTCTTCCTGAACTCTATTTCCTCTGCTGCAGTGGCACAGGGAGATGGAAAATTGAGGTTACCATCAGTTCATGAAATGTTTTTCCTGACACTTCTGAGGGGAGCTGCAAGATGGGGTCCTTCCCATGAGAGACAGCCTTCTATGAACTTCTCCAGCGTGAGTCCATCCCAAAGGTAACAGTTGTCCATGAACTGTTGTAATGTGGCTCACTCTTCCATGGGGTCAGTACTTCAAGAACAATCTGCTTCAGAGTGGATGCCACAAGTCCTACCAGGGTATCTGCTCCAGTGTGGGCTCCTCTCTCCATGGGTCTGCAGGTCCCTGCCAGGATTCCGTTCCAGCACAGGCCTCCCATGGGGTCACAGCCTCCACTCAGGCATCCACCTGCTGTGATTTGAGGTCCTTCATGGGCTGTAGGTGGATCTCTGCATTCCCATGAGCTTTCATGGGCTGCAGAGCTACAGCTTCTTCACCATGGTCAGCACTAGAGTCTGCAGGGAAATCTCGGTTCCAGCATCTGGAGCACTCCTCCTCCTTCTGCACTGACCTTGGTGTCTGCAGAGACATTCACACTCTGAATTGTACAAAACTAATTTCTCTGGCTGAAATTAGCTTTGCAAAATATTGTCTGTTTTTCTTTCTGAATATTTTATCACAAAGACATTGTTATCATTCCTGATTGACTCAGCCTTGGCCAGCGGTGGGTCCATCCTGGAAACAGCTGGCAATGGCTCTTCCAGGCATGGAGAAAGCTTCTGGCAGCTTCTCACAGAAGCCACCTATTAAATATTGCTATTTAATAGCAATAGTCCCTCTGCTATTAAAGCATGGCCACACACCCAATCCACCAATTCAATTCACTGTGTTGCTTAAAACATGAAGAAAAAAGTGAAGTACAAACAGCGTAGTCTATTTCTCATCCTAATTTCCAACAACACTCAACAACTTCAAAAGGTCTTATAAGCAACTTTGTGTCCAAGGTAAAGGTCAGGAAAAAATTGTTTAGAATTTCAGTTGTTAATTTTCTCAGTTTTGTGCATTTATTGAAATACTCCCTATAAGAATGCATTTCACACAATCCACAATATATATTCCTTTTTCACAATTTTTAAAAAATAAATGAATAAATAAAAAAATCACCTAGGATGCACTTAATCTCTCAAATATATTCCCATTTATAATTTCAAAAAGGGATTTTCTCTTGGTTCTATAGGAATGTATTCCTATTATATGTACCATTGGAGACCTAGCAGGTACTTCAGTTTAGTTCAGGGTGGAGTGGGGAGAAATACTTCAAGCCAATATGTTTCTTATTAATTATTTTATTGCACTGGGAAAGGAGTATTTTTCTGCTAATCACCACTACACCACATGTTTAATCTCTCTGGGCCTTGCCTTGGCCCAGGACCTGCGGTTCTAGTGTCAACCTTTCTCCCTCTCTGACTTTCCATGGGTCTAGACATACCACTGGAACAGAAGCAGAGTCCTTGGGGAGTGAGAATATTACAGATCTGGAGTGGGGTTATAGACACAGCCGTTCCCTGTGGTTCACTGAAAATCCTTGAAAAAGTAAAGCACCTTTAAAAAGCTTGGACTTTGCATGCACCAGAGCACTACTGGATTTTGCTGGACAGTAATTAATAGGAAAATAAAACCTTTATTTTATGACACTATAAGTTGTGTGGTGGAGTCAAAAACAACCATCATGGAAGAGCCAATTAATCTTGAAGCTGATGTTTAAATCACTGCTTCTCTATAACACAGCTAGAAATGTTAAGGTTTAGTGGAATAGAGAAACATCTACTGAATGTTTCTATACAATAGAGAAACTCTCTACTGAATTAAAAATGGAAATGCTTTTTGTCTTCCCAAAAGAAGAGCAGCAGTGCAAAGTTTTACTTTTTGTCACTGGTTTGTGACATTACTCTGTGTCAGTGGATTACCGAGCTCTGAGAAGTGTTTTGCTGCCTTATACCCTTGTTACAAAACCATGTGCTTTGCAGGGAGCTTCAGTGTGACTAAACTTGTAGGGAGCCTAAGGGTGTGCAAATTCACTGTTTGTTCACTAATGTTCTCATTGCTCAAGGTTCCATTTCCACAATGCCTCTTTAGCCATCCTGCAATTTAATACAAAAAAAAAGTCCCATAGTTCATCAATCCTTTTTTTCTTGCTGTCATTCTGCTGTCAAACCCACAGATCCATCAAGCGCTTATCTCAGCCTTTACAGAGATGCTCCACAGAGAACAATAGAATAGTTATAGAAATAGGTTAGATCTGAGATTTTTAATTATCTTCTCCTCTATGCTTTCAATCTTCTATGCTTTCAATCCCTGCTTTAAGTAAATTCTTGCACTGTTCCCACTATCTCCCTCTGGAAGCTTTCCAGTATTTAACTTGACAATGTATCCTTTCTCATGAGAGTTAGGAGATCTTTTAACTTTTGTAGACCAGACACTATGATGGAATTTAGCTTTTTTATTTTTTTTTTTTTTTCCCCAGAAGCTCCTAGTGATCCTGCTGGATTTTAGGATGAATGAAGAGGGAAGGAAGAGAAAAAAGTTCAAAATAGGGCCAGGTTTATTTCATAGTCTATCTGAAAGGACCAAGCCTTTGAAAAAATTCATAGCAACTCTGGAATTTACTCCAGATGGAGTAATTTCTCCAGATGGAGCAGCTCTCCATCACACATTTGAAGACTATACAGTATATTGGTAAATGAGAACCTGTTTACTATGATAGATTATGAAATTAATATTAAAACAAAATATTTCATTTCCACAACATTTTATATACATCTAAATTAATTTTGATTTTCATTAGGCTCTGAAATATTTGACTCTGCTTTAGGAAAGTATTTGTGTAGATATGTGCCCAGTAGAGATATAAATTATTTTCTGTGTTACTCTAATCTCGTTTATTTTTATTGTATAAAATTTCAGGAGTTTTTTGCTAAGTGCATTGTTCATAATATTTGTAGAAATTAAAAGCATTTTTTAGTTCAAACCAAGTTTTTCTTTTATCCAAAGGAACTTTAAAATTTAACAGCTAGAAGAATTTTATGGCAGAACAGAAATTTCATTGGAGAACAGTGAGCATATAAAAAGAGGTCTATAGTGACATTCTAATTTTCCATCTAATGAATAAACATCAGGTTTCACCAAACAAAAAGCTAGGAACCTGAGATAATTCCCAAAAGACAGTAATTTTTGAACATCCTGTGATTTTCTATAACAAGAAATAAACAGCTGATTCTACACTTAAAAATATTGCCACTAAACACGGTAAGAGTTTAGACGGTATTAGAAAAAAGAAATTAAAGAACTTCAGCTTTTGAATTCTCCTGGAAGGGGTATAAATATTGCAAAATTTGAAGAGTGACACTAAAAACCAAACCACAGAATTTATCTCAGACAGTCCTCAGAATACAGAAAGTCTAACTAAAGAATCATAGAATATCCTGAACAAGGGACCCGCAAGGGTCATCAAGTCTCCAAGTCCTCGCTCTGCACAGAACACCCCAAGGGTCACACCATGTGCCTGAGGGTGTTGTCCAAATGGTTCTAGAACTCTGTCAGGTTATGTGCTATGACCACTTCCCTGGGGAGACTGTTCCAGTGCTCAATCACTCTCTAGTTTCCAATTTAATCCTCCCCTGGCACAACCTCAGGCTCTGTCCCTGGTCGCTAGAAAGAAAAGATAAGTACTTGCCCTTCACTTCCCTTCATGAGAAAGCTGTAGACTGCTATGGCATCTTCTCTCAGTCTCCTCTTCTCCAGCCTGGATAAGTCAGGCGACCTCAGCCATTCTTTTTATGGCTTTCCAACAAATATTTAGTTTATAGTCTTACTTGATGATTTAATGGAATGGATAAATTAATAATTTAATGGGTGGAAGCATATACAACCTGAAGTCCCTTCCAGATTGCATTATTCTGTGTTTTCAGTCTTCACCTTTGGAAGAAGATGCTGATTCAGAAAAGTTTGGGTATTCCAGCTCCAGTTGGAGGCCACATATGCTAAAAGAATAAACACATAACTATGACTGAACTGAATCAACAAAAAAATTTTAGGAAAACTCAAGCATTGGGGATTTTTCTGATACAGAAACTCTATCCGAGTTAAACTATAAGTTAGAGAGGATTGATGCTTGAAGTTACACAGTTCATAGCTGCATTTTTGTTAAACTTTTGTAAAAGTAACAGAAAATAGTAGAACTTTCACAGAACTTGAGGATGAAGCAGATATAAGAGTCTCAAAACTTTTTCTTCCTAAAATTGTTGAAGAGGCACAAAAGTTAGGGCAGTGAAAAAGAGACAACTATTCATTGTTATCACTTCAAGGAAAAGTTGGAGAAATCAAGAATGATCACATAGGAGAAAGTCAGTCCTTCCTTTGTAACAAATGTTGGCATCTGTGAGGTGGATAAAAGCAGTTATCTTAGGTATGCTCTTTTCAGATAGAAAATCTGTGTCTTTACTAGATAGCTTCTGTGAATGTAACTTTCTTGCCATGTAGGGGAAATACTAGTTTCTAAGTTTATCTTCTCTTTATTTACCTGATGTTTCTTTTGGACCTCTAAATTGTCTCAGTTCTAGCACATAGTGAATATAAAATATTACTTTAATTTGAGCAAGAAATGTGCTGAAATTAAAACTGCCAACAAAGGAAACTTGAAAAAAAGAAAGGGGATGTGCTACACACTATGGTAAAACAAGAAGTCACAGCATGTATTTTTTATGTTGTTCTTTCCTGGGATAGGATAAATAAAAGGCTCACTTACTACTGGCAAAATGCAAGAAAATCTCACACTGGGCTGTTCCTCATCATCTAACAGCTACCTAAGGCTCTGAGAAGGAAAACACAAAGGGCACAACTAAAAGCCCCCTCTGATTTGCATCAGTATTGGAGTTCAAATTTATATTTTCAGCAAGGGTTCTTTAATTTAGTGTTGCAAAACATCAAGAAGATGTTGACTTTCCATCAAACAGATCTTGATCAGGCTGCTCACTCTCGTAATTTACTAGCTATGGTTGTTACTGGAGAGCTTCATGTAACTGATGGTGGTATTTGATCTAAAAGATTATTGATGTACAATGAGTGATCTTTAAAAAATATCTCTGACTGCAGCAAGCAAGCTCTTCAAAGACAGCAATGTTTTCTCTTTTTTCCTAATACATTATTCATTAATAATCTGAGTGTATTAATTGGCTTATAACTTTGAAATAACCAGAGACTTCATATGAATTATAGGCCACTGTGATCTTCGTATCACTGACATTTATAATTAGTGAAAGGGCTAAGATTTTCTTCTGACTTGTGACTAGTCCTTGCATATTTAGTCAGTCTTCAGACATATCTGCTCTGAAAGAATGAAGAAGACATTGAAGGGAAGAAAGGCCAATGAAGTCTTCTGTGTGAATATACATTTTTATATTTTTTTTAAGTTCAGAAAAAATTGCGTGCTATTTTCATAGATAAAAATATGGCTTAAGAGAAGACTGTAGAAAAAGAATCATGAATTCAGCATAAGCCAGCATTCTGGCATTTTTAAAATTGAAAAAATTGTAAATGTTTAATGTATTTTACAGTGTCAATTAAAGAATATAATGTCATCAATAATGAGGAAAAAGGTTGAAAAATGATATCTGAATATCTTTTAGCTACTTAATTCAGTGCCATTATTACTCCATGACATAATTGCTCAATAAAACATGTGATTTTACTTTGTCATATTGATGGGAGGGAACATTTGAAAAGAATGTTCCTTGTTGCCAAAAAGCTAACACAATTACATGTTTTGTGCTAACATAATTACAAAGAAATGAAGCAAAAACCCAGTCAAAGAAGGAAGGTACAGTCAAAGGGAGGAGAGAACAGTACAATGGTATGTCGTATTTTTTAGGAGGCATGAATTACTTCTGGCTTGCAAAAAGCAATCTAGTAGACTTGTAAATTGACCTACATTATTTGAAACTTGTAAGATATGAACTTTTCAGTCACATAATCCAATGCAAAGGATGTAAAGTATGGTTTTAAACAGTTTTGATGTCAGGTACTTGGAAAGCAAATAATTTTATTGAGTGCAGGTCTCAGTGTTTTGGTAGCAGATAGTGGCTTCAGGGTTAGTATCAGTGGTAGGGGACAGTGAGGGGTGAGAGAACAAGTGTGATAAATGGCCCTTTGAGACCTGAGGGGAAAGCAGTAGCAGCAGAGGAGGTGCTCTGGGAGCATCAGCAGGTATGTCCCTGTGGTCCCTGCAGAGTCTCTGGTGGAGGAGAAGGCATCCTGCAGCTCCTGGAGGTCCCATGATGAACCAGGTATCCACACTGCAGTGCCTGGACAACTCCACTGTGGGGGTGAATATTCCCTGAAAGAACATGGCTCGTGAAGTCCATGCTGGAGGACTTATTAAATTTTCCATGGGTCTTACTAGAGGACTTACTAAACCTTCAGGTTTATCCTTAAAGATTGCAGCCAATGAAAAGTATCTTGATTCTCACATCAAAGGTCTAAATAGCATATTATAGTGTTACCAGTGTTTAAGAAAGGAAGAATATAACTCAGTCATCCTTTTGGTATGACTGCAGTAGCTTTAAGCAGAAAATGAAAAATCATTCCTTACACATTTTCTCTATATTCATGATTTCATTACAGCCATCTGTTTTCAGCTTTTTAAAGAGAAGTACTGCAGTTGGTTTCTTGCCTTCTGCAGAAGGCACTTCTGACCCCTGTTGTTATCTTCTCTTTAGCCCTGGTCAAGGGGGAAAATAGGTAATCAAGAAGTGCAAGCAGTACACAAGTTGTGGTAGCAATGAATTTACTTAATGGGATATCATTCTTTCTGTTATTTTCTCTGCAATTATTTGAGCATTCTGTGGAGAGGGAGATGATAACTACAATGATTACAATCTCTCTCCTAAGCAGTGGCAGCTACTTCTGAACCATAATAGTCTGTGTATGGTGTTGTCTATGCTCCCATGTTTTATTTTTCTCATGTGGATCTGAAGTTTTATTTGCAATTTTTTTTCAGCATTATAAGATTGTGATGCAATTCTCCAGAGAGTTTTAGTTTGGACTGATGCAAGGTTTATTTTTGTTCACTTCATAACTTTTTTATTTATCCACTTTTTCAAGCACTTGTGGTTATATTGACTGCACAATTTCCTTCTTTTCCCTCACCATCTTTGTTCCTCCATGAGTCAAGCTTTCCAGCTTAACTAGTGCAACATAGGGTCCTAAAGAAAAGAGTAAATATTTGATGCTCTATGGAGGGCACATTGGATTATTTCTGGAAAAGTGTGAATTACTTGCTGTGATGCACTCTCATAAAACAGTGAAATATCATTAATATCACTGATATTTTCATTGTCAGTGATATTTCATAGATAGTGAAAAGACTATGAATGAATGTGGCTCAGCATTTCTTTAAGACTATGAGAAGTTTTGCACACATCAGTATTCCAAATATGTAAGGTGTAATATTTTTATGAAAGAATTAAACATGGCAAGAATCTATTCTTTATTCACACTCAGAAAAGTATAGAAAATATTTCCCTGTTTGGATACAGTGGTGATACAGATAACCATAAAGAGAAATACAGCAGCATTTTTTACTCATATCCTAGAGGGGTCATTAAGTCAAGTACCACTAGAATAAAAGATAATAGAATTAAAATGCATAACTTAAACTCATGTGGTAATGAAGGAAATACTTTAGAGATAGCACTGGAAAACTAAGCCTGCCAGACTAAATACAGTTGCAATATATGAAATATCTATAGTAAAAACATTCAATTACTCTTCTATTGGACTATATTCTATGCAGGGAAAGGATGAGACTTAACACCTCTCCTTCTTACAAGATTGTCTCTGTCAGTTTAAACCCTGCACTCTGAAATTCATTAAATACCAGCCAGTCTCCAGGAATCCTGCTTCAAAGGAAAACTTAGGGCTTTCTTTAAATCCAAAGAAAACCCCAGGAGATTGCTACATTTCTTTTCCAGGTATAACCAAAGAGTTGCAAGAGAATCTGTTTATACTGAAGAATCTCTTTATACAGAAGAAAAGCTCCACAATAATTAAAAAATGAAATATTAATAATGGTATAATCTGAGCTACTTAATAAGCTTAATAATATATTGTGCAATTCCAAAGACTGTTGTGCTCTATCCCTAGATTCAATGGAGTAGCATTCCATTAATTTCACTCTTTCTTTCCCTACTCTCCTTCTTCCCAGAGATAAGTTTGACCACAAAATGAAATGTTTGTCCTACAGCAAGGCAGAATTAATTTGAGGAAAATGAGGCTTTCTAAAAATTAAGGAATCTTTCACATCCAGGGTGATTCTGAATCATTACATTTACCTATGTTGCACATAACTTCCACCAGAGTTTTATGCAAGGAGAAGATTTGCATTGTCATTGCCAATCCTAAACTCAGATATTCTTTTTGTCTTCCCTGGTATGCCCTTTTTCTGAATTTCTGTTGAAAAATTACTGTATTAATAATTTATTTAGTATTACTCAATAACTAAAAAATTTAAAAGAATGAGGGAACACCTAGGAAGAATTTGAATTATTTCAAATTTGAATGGTTGACTGAGTAATTTGGACTCCACATGAATGGCACACACTTTGGTGACTCATGCTAGAAGGGGATAATGCGGATGTGAAAATTTGGCTCCTGGTGAGAATCCATGGGTTTGAGCTGTTAATCAAAACAAGGAGATTTCAGTAATTTTAAAGAGCAAGTATTTAAAACAGAGATTATAAAGACAAGCTTTGGACTTTTAATAAATAAGAAAATAAAAGAAATAAGAGAAGACTAAGAGAAGAAATACTATTTATTACAATATGCAAAAAATAACAGAAGAATACTATATGAGCTATCTAGGTAGATAAAAAACCCTACCTTGTCAATTACAATGTCTTTAAACCCAGTAATTTAAGGATCAAATGAAACAAAAATTCCCCTGTCATATTTTATAGTAGATTATTCATCTCAAGGGCCTTTCTGTGTGTCAGAGAAACACCAAATATAACAGCTTACTATTTTAAATCTATATTTTTTTTATCATTCCTGATTTAGGACCTAGCTGTCAGACTAAATTTTATTTTCCAAAAGAAATCTTATAATATAGTTTTTAGCTTTAAAGATACTTTTTCCCTATCAAAAGATATTCATTCACATCTAACAGAGAACTGGAACTAACAAGTACAATGAATATGTATATGATTTATTGAAATATGTTCAGGGAAATTTTTTCAGGGAGCTTTATTGAATCACAGTCTGAAGTCCAAACTGTTAAATTATCCTCTCATATTAGTCTCCTGTTAAAAAATGCAGTGTATATCCTACCTTTGGGGTAGAATACTAGCATGAAAGTTAAAAAAAAACTCTGAATTGTTCATCTAAATACATCAGTTTTAAAATACTAATGTAGAAATTTTCAAAAAATCCCGTAATGAGATACATATTCTCTTTGAAATCTCCAGGAATGCTTCAATTCTGCTCCACTTGTAAATCACCTGAGCTGATCACCCCCTAAAATTCAGTAGGAGGTTAAACCATTATTTTTGGTTGTCTGCATTCTGGACAGACAGTTATATGATCTCAGGCACTGTAGCACTGTCATGTGACGTGATGTTGAAATTAGTCAATCTGCACTTTTTGCCAACAAGAAAATATGTTCATCATGCAAGTTGACTCTCAGTTCTATCTGTCATTAGGGAGAAAAGGTTTACAGATATATTCATCTGTATACTAAAAAACAAAGGGGAAAAGTTCAGACTCTTAAACTGGAAAGGATTTTTTTAAATAATGAAAAATGAGCATTTTTTTTTAACATAAACTGAAAACATTGCATGAAGATCATCTGCTATTTCTATCTCCCTAGTCTTACAAGACATTACATTTTTCTTAGAAAAGTTTGATCAATTGACAAGCTAATTGCTTCAAAAGAAATCTGAGTGTTTTCTGATTTTCTCCTCAATGCAATAATGCCTGGTGACACATTTAATTTCCTTGTTTCTTAAACCTGCTCTTCTCCAGGTGGAAATTTTCTCTTCCTTCCCATAAACAGGATTCTGAGTCCAGGATATATCACAATGACCTCAGAAATACCAGTACTTTTCATTTAATCTCTTTTGGATAAAAGTTCTTCACAATTCATTAAAGTCTACCTGGAAGGAAGGACAGTGCTATTTCAATGGAAAAAAAAGTTACAATGATATTATATGACATCTGTAAATGGGGTTCTGAAGGTAATAATTGAAAACTTCTGGCAATAAAATCTAACCTGCATCATTAGGCACTCTCATAAACAGTAGATTTGTGCAATGACTTCTATGACAGCATTCAACTGGGATAACCACTCTAGTTTTGATGATCTGCTTTCAGGAAATTTAAACTTTCATCCAAAGAAGTCTGCATTGCTTAAGCCAAGGTCATTAGGAAATGCTAAATAAATTACTACACAGAACGTGTAAGGATTTCTCAGTGTCTGTGAGTTCCAGTGAAGCAATTAATAGCTCTGGTTTAAGCACTCCAGGACAAACTTGGTCAACAAAACACTCTCCTGTTCGTACTGGTGAGGAAAACAATACTTCTCTAAAATCTCATCAAGTCTCTTTGTCTGTACAGGGTAATTATTTCCTATTAGCATTTTTTTCCCCACCAAAATGACAACAGATATGCTTTTTCCAGGGTATTCAATGTCCTTCCAGAAGAGCCATCCAAACACAACCAATATCATCTAACAACTTTGCTTATCCCAAGAATTAATGATGTAAGTTTATTTCACGCTTAATTGAGCAACTAAAATAATTGGGGAAGTAAAAGCCTACAAATAAGGAGAGACTTAACATTCTCTCTTTCCTAGTCCTCGTGAAAGCACAAAATGAAAATAACAATGATAGGACTTAATAGACCAGAGCTGTTGACACAGATTCATTAAAAAAACTTAAAAACCAAAAACAAACAACCCCCAAAACAAAAAACAAAAAAAACCCCAAACAAATAAACAAAGCAAACAAACAAAAAAAAAAACAACCCAAAAAATCCCAGGTAAAAAGTAAAAGACAAACACTAAACATGTTGGTTTACAGCACCAATGTTTGCATGGACTGTTCATGTGTAACATGTTCAGGGAAATATATTTCAGCTGTTAATGTCTAAGCTTTGGGATAATTTAATCACAAATACTGCCAAAAAATTACAGCACCCTAAACTGACATGTCCAAAAGCAAATAAAATATTTTTTGAAATGCAATAATTCAGTTCCTTAATATTTTCTTTCTGGCTTCAAAATAAAAGAAATGTAGATTTCATAGTTTCAATCATTTTAATGCCACTAAAGCTTCAGTATCTGCTTCCACAACTACTGAATTAACTTAAAACAGAAAACATTTGTTCTAAATATAGAGAATGACTGCTAAACTTCCACTCTTTATTACCCATAGCAATCACTTGTAACTCCTGTGTACCACTCTGAGACCTAAATCAGCATGCATTTAAACATAGGTTAATAGTTTTTTCACAGCACCTAATCCTGATGGGCTTATTTTCTGCTGATTTTACTTCGTCAGAAAATACTGTTGATTAAATCCTGAAGTACCACAAAATAAGAGTGAGTCTTATTCAACATAACTTTGACTTTTAAATTGTTTGTAATTCTGTTAATGGCTTTATTTTGAACACACTGTTGCTGTGTGGGCAGGCTCAAGAAACGGAACATTTCCAGTAAGAGCTTGAAAGTTTTGCAGGGATTTAAGAGTTTCCTAGCAGAACTACCTTTGCAGTTCCCAGTTTAAGGTGATCAGAAAGGTCAGAGCTGAATGGCACTTTACACAATGCACTGGTAACAGCACTGCAATGGGCATTAGCCACTTGCAGGCTCATTGGGAAGCAGTGGCTTGTTAGCAGAGAGCCAGTCCCGCTCTCAACAACAGAAATGTCTGGAGAAGGATGCCACAGGATGCTCAGAAGCCTCAGCTAAAAGGTAGTAAATGGGTGAAGAAACTGAAGAAAATGGAAGAGAGTTGCACATCTATGACCATTTAGCAAAGGAAATACCAAGCCACTGATTTAACACATGGGAGATAGAAGTTCATCCCATTATGAAGGGATCATTCCCACTCAGAAGGGGGAGTGTGTATGGGGAAGAGGGTGCTGAGATAGAGAGAGGAGAGAAGGAAGGGAGAAAGCTGTCTAATAAACTTTACAAGTTAGCTTCCTAACTCCCAGCTTTTGGATAAGTCTGAGAATGCAATGTGGAAAATGGCGAAAAACAAGGGGCTGAGGGGAAATCCCACAACTAAGTCTCCAGCAGTGGCACAGTCACGAGTGTAGTAGGTTTTACCATCTGTATCAAAGCCAAACAGCAAGCAAGGGAGAGTGGAAAGTGTTGGGCATGATATATTTGAGCAGTGGGTTTATTCTACACATGGTACCCAGATGTCTATCCTGGAATGTCAAATTATTGTAGAGCTTGGTCAACACAGCTTTTTTGTTTTTAGCTTTCTGAGTTTCTCTTCTTCAAGGCAGAATGCATCTTTCTTTCCAGGCTAATCCATTTGTTTCACACCAAGTCATAGCCTTTCTCAAAGGCTCATAATCAAGGAACAAATCATAAATTAACTGAAGCAAAAGAACAGTTTATGGCATACAAAATTGGAAAACAGGTAACTTATGTTCTGCTTTATCCTTGAAAGAACAGAAGTCATGGTGATTTACATATTTAATTTTTGACCAATTAGCATTAAAACCCTTTCTGTTCCACTGGTTCTCACCTGTCGCATCCATATTGTCTCTGAAAAGTGAAGAAGTGATGGTAATGATGAAAAATTTGGCTAAAGAGGAAAAAATAGAGGAGGTAAATATTATTAAAGGCTCAGTAAAATTGCACATATTGTGGAACTGCTGTGTAGCTCATTCTCTCTCCCTGACATTGTCTTGCAATCCTGACTTGGTTAAGTGTTTTATGACTATATGTACCTCGTGTTCAATGATTATTTGCCTTAATTTCTTGAAAACCTTGTATTATTTCCCTGATCTTCTTGTGAAGGTAAGTGTTTTAGATACTGGAATTTAAATGTTTATTGGTTTGTTTGTTTGGTTTTTTTCCTGAATTGCAGAATCCAAGTAAGAAACAACATAAAAGAATATTATACTGTGAAGTTAAACTAATTTTTTTTTTTGTTATGCAGGTATCCTGATCTCAAAACTGTGTTGTTGACTGTTTTTGTTGCCACATTTTGAATGGTTACATTGCAGGAAAAAATAAAATCTCCTCTGATTTTCTCTGTTAATAATTTCTTTAATTGACTAATGTGAACTGAGAGTTTGCATGCATTCAACAACATGCCCTAAATATTTTGAGGTACAAAGATTATTATGAGAACATATTCCATAATAACCTAGATGATAATTTTAAAATATAAATGCATTTGGTATTCAAGACAATATCTGTGTCTCCAGTCCTATGTGGATATGAGATTATTTTAAAAACTGCTGTAATAATGATTATCTGATAGACTGGGAAGACACTTTCATTTCAGTTTTACAGGTAACACCAATTAATCAAAAATAAATTTCTCTCAAGGGTTTATCAACAAAAATACATGACAATTTCTTGAATTTTGGTAATCATATGACTATTTTAAAAATGTTTTAAGTAAAAAGTTCTAATTTACAGGACTCTCATATTTAAATATAAGGACAGAAAATATACGTGTTTGATTGTTCCTTTGCACATATATATCAGATGCATATATAAATATGAACATATATTACACATAATAAATGCAGTATTCATAACGTGTTACTTGTAAAAATGCTTTTGTTATCAATTTAAAAAAGCAGAATTTCAAGTTCTTTATACAATGAAAATTACACACATTTGACAACATGTATATGTTTTGTATGTTTTCCAATCTTGTTTCTTTCCCCTAGTTACTCATACAATTGCATATTTGATTTTTGTTCTCCTAAAAGACATCTATATCAGTTCATGTACAATTATTCACGATTAGAACTTGAGCTTTTAACTGGCACTTATTTTGGTAATGAGAAAAATAGCTATTAAAACAAATTTAAACATTAATTGAAAGCTAATATTACAATTTATGCTGTCATTGCTGTGTTCTCTGGTAGCTTGTTTTCTTGTTATTTATTCTAACTGACAATTTCAGCTACTTTAAAAGAATTGCAATGAAAAAAATGTAAATCAAAGAGCATTTCTAAGCAATTTTCCATGCCAATAAATATTACATATATATATAAATATATACACATGAGTACATGTAAAATATCTGATATGTATATATAAATACTTAGGATTATTTCCTTTCCTACGTCTGGAATAAGTGAGTAGCTGTCTAAAGGGATTTAACCCCACTAATTATTCAGACTTCCTGTGCAGAACATTTCAGTGAAAAGTTTGAAAAAGCTATTACAGAAAAAGTTCTCACCTACTATTTATGATGAGACTTTCCCACACCAGTCAGTCTGAATGCTGGACACTTCATTTCAGGAGAATGCCAAACCAGGCAGGTCACAGCCCTCCTTTGGGGGGCTGTCCTTTGAGTGATGAGAGGGACCAGACAATGTCCAGATGTCCCAGGAAGCCCAAGCTTCTCCAGGTCTCTATTCCGTGGCTCTCTGGAGAGGCACCACAATTAGCTGCTGAGCTGGAGACTGAGAAAAGCCTAGCAAATATGGAAAACCTTCACAATTACTGATACAAACTACTCAGAATGGTGAGAGACAAGCCTTCAGAAGGGAAACAACTTTGTCAGCGCTGCACTGGCAAAACACAAGCAGATGCTCTTCAGCAAATAGGTGTAGTCTCAATAAATGATTCTGCTATGTAGTGATAAACCAACAACAACTCTTTTGTCTTTAGTATTTAACATAGCATGAGAGTCTCACACAATTATATTTTTCTGAACAGGAACCCATCACACACATTATATATATACTAAAAGCAAATGTTTAGTGGTGGACTAGGAAGTGCTAGGTTAAAGATTGAACCTAATGATCTGAATTCTTTTCCAGCCTAAATAATTTTATGATTCACTGGGACACAAAAATGCAAGATACAGAGTGCAATCCAAACCTCTTCATACGCAGACTGTGAGCTTTGGCTTTGCAATGCAAGGAACTGAGGTAAAGGCAGATAAGGGAGTAGACTTCTGCACTCTATATGCAGTCTTCTGTTTTCAGCTATTGCTCAGGAAGAACAAACCCCCTTTATGCCTCACCCCAAATATGCTCCAAGAAAATCCACCTGGGTCATCCCCTTTCAGACTTGAAAAAATCTGAACTTGTGTTGAACTTGGCTGGAAAGGAGGAAGGAGGAGAAACTTTTACAGGAGAGTGGAGTTCATCTTCTGGGACAAAGTCCATTGTGAGGAGCTTATGCAGGAACAGAGTAGAAGGGTAGGATTTTTCTAGTGTAACTATTCTTGAAGCAAGAAGGAATTTGGGACTGACATCTTCTGTGGAAGGTGTTTGTCCCATGATCTTTTTGCAGAACCTTCTGCATTTGCCACACTTGTGGTGGTAATGTGCCCACAGTCATCAAAAACCTCCTCCTGCATGACTAGTGATAAAGGTTACTATCCTGGAGTTCTGACAAGGCTGTACTGGATCTTATCTCAGTGCTACAGTGCTGCAGTCACTTTGACCAAGATCAGAAATGTGGCCAGGGTCTGGAAAATTGGTGGTTCTACCTTTGTTGTTGATAAATGCTTTTTTGATTATTTAAATAATTTTATAAGAAAAGGCTGTTGTCTTGTCCCTGAGCCTTTTATTTTAGCAAGTAGAATCTAAAATGTGTGAATATTCCATCAAACTCAGCACATGTTTGTGCAGTTCATCACTCCCAGTGCTAATATTTTCAGTTGAGAAGGCAGTCAGGGCTGAATCCCAACTACAAAATTATATGCTAAAAGATGTATGTGCAGCAGCTTTGACACTTCGTGTTAGGAAAAGAATTCATGGCTTTTCCCGAGCTCCTGGCCTCTGTAGAGCACATGCACTGAGATAAAGGACAAAATTCAGAAAACAGCATGACACTGAGAGGAGTGCTTTTAAAAGGTAAACAGTAGGTGTGAAAACAAAGGCATGTGCTCTGTCAGAAGCCTGGAGGGAAGAGACAAAGTAGTAGTGTAATATGCTTTCCAAGCAAGGAGAGAAAAGTTGGAAGTAAAGAAGATTTGTTGATTGCATTGTTTGTTGTCGTTTGGGATTTGTTTCTTGTTTATTGGTTTGGGTGTTTTTTTTTATCAGATAGCTCAGCTATTACACTGATTGAGGTGTCTGTGCTGAGCTGGGCATGGTGCATCCTGTGAGCTGTGGGTGGATGTGAGAGAGGAGCCTTGTCCAGGGAACCAGCTCCTGCAGGGAAAACTGAAGCAGCACCTTGCACAAGTTCTTAAAGGATAAAACTCTTTTTCAGGATACTGGCATGGGGTGAGTCCTGCAGGCTTCTCCATCTCGTAGCCATCTGGCTTAGGGCAGTCATGACACTGTGGGATGTTAGGGCTGAGGACAGGTGACATGCCAACAACCAGTGCCTTGTCTTCAGCAGTACTGAGCTACAGCTGGCCCCATCCATGCCACCAAACACCAGTTACAAAAAGTGAAGCATATATTTATTTATTCTGCATACTCATCCTTACAGAGTCACAGAATCATAGAGTCATCTAGGTTGAAAATGGCTTCCAAGATCCCTGAGTCCAACCATTAACACAGCACTTCCAAGCCCACAACACCATGTCTGCAAGTACCACATCTGCATGTCTTTTAAATAACTCCAGGGATGATGACTCAACCACTTCCCTGGCAGCCTGTTCCAAGGGATGAACAGTCTGTGGAGTAAAAGTTTTCCAACCAGTGGAAAATTGACTTGAATTAAACATAGTTCCCAGAAACACAACTCAAATGGTAATAGCAATTCTCAATTGCAGAACCAGCAAAAGCAGCAGCACCTTGTCATCCCAACAAGAGCTAAACAGAGATTGCTGACAGAAAATGACATGACAAAGAGTATTCTCTTATTCTATTTGATCATGGTAACATAGTTAGTGATCTTAGTAACAGCTCACTCTTTAAATTCTTCCTATATAGGTTAAAAAAAATGTAGGCTGAGGAAACTAATGGATTAATGTTTCACTTCAAGAGTGATGAACTTCAGTACTTTAATTTCAGTATAAACAGATGTCAGTCTGTCAGCTCTTATCCAGCCTTCCACATTTTTCAGCTTATAAGGAAAAATTTATACATACTTTTAAATTAGGGCAGTTGTGTACTTCAGAGCTGAACTGAAATGTAAGTCTGAGCTGAAAAAATACATCTGTCATGATACCTACATCACCTGGAGTGCAAATACAAAGCAGACGAATGTCATTGAAATTTCATCTTTGTGTGGTCTTTGACAGTGTGGCTGAGAGGTCAGTTGTGATTTTTGAAGTATGGACCATTGCTTGCCTTGACCATTGCAAGGCTTGATCACTATATAGAAAAGGATATCCAGGTACCAGATGGGGTAGCAGATTTCCATTTTCTACAAGGTTAAGAAAAAACAAGGTAAAATATCAAAGGAGTCAGTTTCTGGATGTATGGTTGAATGAATTTCATAGTGATAGGAAGGGGTTTGCTTCTCTTGGGAATATCCAGAGGAAAAAACCTCTGAAAACACACCTAGGAAAAGAAAAGCATAAAGAAAATAGAATTTTTTTTAAAAATCGTGGGTTTTTTTTAATTCCTGTACATTCTGGATGTCTTCTTAGCATGTTCTGAGTTAGAGATTCTGGCTTTAATAAAAAAAAATGCTGAAAATTGATAGCATTTTTCTCTGATTGACCGTTGAGGCTTCCAAGTTTTCAGTAAATAGCATGATGTACTGCTATTCTTACTCAGCTCAATTACTATGAAGTGAGCATTGGAAAGTTGTAAAAAACTATTTGAATTCAGTAATAGCTAAACCAGAACATTTTTTATTGTAATAAGAATACACATAAATTTTGTGTGTACCATTGCAGCAGGGTCTTATTTTTAATTGATTATGATGCAACTCATTCTTAGACTTCAGTTCCTGTGCAATTTCTTGGAGATAGGTTGAAGAGATGGAAAGTTAGGTGGAAAGAGATGTCTTTTTTAAGGTGCTAACAGACAATGCAGATAATTTTCAGGTTTAGCAATTGTAACAAAATTGTATTAGAAGAAATATTCTATTATTGAATGATTAGGATGTTTAAGATTTTGAAGGTGTATTAAGATTTGTGCTTTTTCATATTCTAAAAAATTTGTAATTGTACCTTAGTGTTACTTCACACAAATATTTTAAGACAGAGAAATGTCAGCTCTGAATGAACTCAATTCTTAAGCTATTAAAGTGAGTTGAACTTTGCCATTGATCTTTATATATGTTATTCTTTCCCAGAGAATGACTCACAAAGCTTGTTTAGGAATCTCAGTTAAAAAACTCTTGAGAAAAAAAGTTTATAATTTTCTAGACTGTTTAAAAAAGACCCCTCTTATTTATTAGGAAATCAACCTATGGCATCTCAAATTTAGGCTGCCTTTTTTTAAGTTTTACCTTTTTTAGATAATATATTCTTTCAAAGACCTCAGCTCTTTCCTGCTACCTGTCATCAAGGTACTTGCCAGGTTTTTCAGTTTTTGAGAATCTTGCAGATACAGAATTGTTTTTAAGGCCCAGATCTAATTTTCACCTTACATTGCAGGTATCCAGCATGCTGAGAGGAGGGAAGTGGCATTTTCATTTAGCTTAAAGGAAAAATATTCTTATTTCAACAAGTCCAGCTTTCTAAGAGTTTACATGTTAAGAATAATTTGTCATCTGAGACATAGGATGATATTAAAAAAGACAGATGTTTAACATCAGTTGGCATTGCTGAACAGCTATTTTGTAGAGAAATAATCTGTGATACAGCTCACCGCAAGAAGCCACACAAAATTTTCTAGCAATGTTTTACTTATGTCTTTAACAGAATTAAAAAGCAGTAGACCACTAATAATTTTCTTTCCTATGAAAGTTTATTGCATAATAATTTTCAGTGAAGTTTTTAGATGTTCCTATGAAGCAGTGATGTAGACAAGGTGCTGGACTGGACAGCTGCCTGGTGACATTTAGACTCACCCCATACATCTATAAGAGGCTGGCCAGCTTTCTTGGGAAAAGATCAGAATCAAACCCACAACATTACGCCATCCCCCCCACTCATTTTTCATGCCACATAAAGAAGTGAGTTGCCACTAAAGTCTGTGGCAAGCATCTTTTGAATGGGGGTGATGCAAGGAAGATTTTGAAAAAGTTAAAATTGAAGGGACTTAACTGCAATATAATTTTGAAATTAATTTTAACTGTCTTCAGACTATGCTCAAATTGTGAAATATCCTGAAGTCTGATCTTATATGATATTTTTTGTTGGGGCTTTACATTATGTCTGTAACTGTGCTCTCTTTTCTGTTCTGATGCATTATTTTGATTCATCTAAAAATTGCACCCCACTAAATAGACAAACTTCCCCCCTCCACCCTCCAATAAAACTATGACATATATGTGAAGTTTTATTTTGAAGCCTTACTGCTACTGAGAATATTGAAGAGAGATTAACTGAAAAAATAGAGGGATTTTACAGGAACACATACAGATTTATAGCTCTCTTAAATCTGTCTAGTGCACAAGTATAGCTTTTTAAATTTGCATTTAGATATACATTAAAGTTCTTTGATTTAAAGTACTTTGACCTTAACTAATCAATTTCTTTTTTGTCCAGAAATATAAATTCAGGAGACATAGGAAAGAATTCTAGAGAGAAGAATTAAGAAGATAATATCTTTCAGAGGAAAAGAAAGGTTATTAGCAGGATGAAGAGGCTGGGAAAGCAACTGGCTTGATAAAATGGGAATCTGTACAAGAGAAATGAAATGTCACAGATAGAAGGGTGATCTGAGGTAGGGTGATGTGGGTGAAAGAAATAAAAGTATCAGCACTGAACGGCAAGATGTGGATAGTAGAAATACCAAATTTAAAAAAAAGGTAGGAAAAATGACCTGTAAGAACTTTCACCTGAAACAGAGAGGGATAAGAGAGGAGTGATTATGATATTCTGTAATTTATTCCTGAATTCTTAAAATCTATTCTGCCCATGGAAAACTGATTTCATTCTCACATTTTTGTCAACAAACATTAAAACACATTTGACAAAATATTCCAAACAATACAAACAATAGCTGACATATATTCCAATCAATAGCTGACAAAATAAAATTTTTATTTAAATGTTAAAAATTTTTGTATTTTCTTCTGAAAGAGTTCATGAACCTCCACACACATTTTTATGATATGACAGGTTATGCTATGCTGGAATGTATTACTGCTTTAAGCAGTACTCTGCTTTACCAGCCGTGGTCAGCATTTCAGAAATTAGTATCTCCAGAGAGTATTCTGAGCTAATATTTATCCTGAACTTTTTCAAAAAAATACTGAATCCGTGGCAGTTGCTTTCAAGAAGTAGCTCCCTGCAAGCTAAAAAAAGCAAAAAAAGTGCCCGCCCCCCCAAAAAAATCAGAAAGACAGTGGTGCTGTTCCTAAGGAACATAAATTATGCAATTTTTAGAACTGCTGTTTCAAACTCACATTTTATATGCATATATATAGATACACATATATACGTTTGCATGTCGTGTTTTCAGTTAGAGTCCTTGATTATTGTTACAAATGTGTAAGTTTTATTTGCAAAATTAAATCTTAGCCTTGATATATGTCAGAGAGGTACAACTATTTAATAATCTTATTTTTCTTAATAGGAATACAATTTTTTTCAGCCATGTTTTAGGCATTCATCACAAGGGCTGCTATCACATCTGTGTGACTGCTGCACATAAAATTAATGAACTAGTTTCAAGGCATGGTGCTTTATAGACCTAAATTGGAAGCATTTAAATAGGACAGACAGGAATCATTCTGTTGTGAGAAATAAACTACCTGACAGAAGCCTAAGAGTCCAGGCTGCAATGAGTCAGCCAATACTGTCAAGTGACACTTGCCACGGCACTATTGGTGGTTCAGAAATTCAGAGTAGCTCAGAGGTAGCAATGCATTAGAGATATTATTTTTCATTAAAATGAAATTTAAAGAAAGAAGACCTAATGATAGCTAGAGTAGTTCAGAGCAGCAGATTCCTCTAGTGTGGCATATGTTCACTCTGTCTTCTGTCCACTCAGAACTGGTACTGTAAAAAAGGCAGTTTCCTGGATGTATTTATATTGTATACTTTTGGTTGGGGAACTTTCAAAGGGGTCTTACCTCACCTATCCTGTGCCTTTGCACTTCTCAGAAGATGTTTATGGTATTGTATTTCAGTCAGTTTTCTGTATTCCCTCTGTTGAAGTTTCAGAACTTACCTCAACTATTTTAACAGAAGCAAGATCCTGAGAGATGAAATGTTCCTATGACATTTGACTGAGTTCAGGCACTGAGCTCTATGGAAGAGCTTCAAATATATCTGACAGATTTCATCTTAATATCTGATATGTACATCAACAGGATGTTTGGTGTCTTGAATCTCTTTTTCCTTGGTATCTTTCAGCATACTGAACAGCAAGAAAGACACACCTGGAGGCTGACCTTCTGTTCTGGTGACCTGTATGTGAAAGATCAAAGATACTCAATTTAACAACATACATTCATTGTATTTGTTAATCCAAGTCTCTAAACAATTTGGAAGACAACAATGTGGATTATTATTTTCACTTCAAACCTGAGTGAATTTACCCGTATTTCTTTTCCAAAAGTGGTTTTGATTAGTCGATGAACAAAGAGCACTGCAAATTAATAAAAACCAAAACTCTTAATGTTATTTGCTAAACATGTGTATCCTTCCTAGTTATTTACATGTCATTTGGATGAAAATTTGATTAGGCAATTGAAAATTATTGGCAGTAGAGAAATCTGTGGAAGTAATACCAAGCTGCATGTGGTTTATCTTTTAGCATGTGGAATTAAAATATCAGCCACTCACTACAAAATGCAATGATTTCAGTGTAAAATAATGTTTACTTGTCACTATCAGAAATGCATTAATTTAATAATCCTGTCCTTTGGTTGCTAGTTACTTCTACATCTTCTGGATTTCCCTATGTAATGGATTTGAGATGAAAATCAACAATAGCATTGTTTTCCAAAAGTGGTGTGTCCACTTGAGAAAGTTCCACAACTTTTCTGAAATTTTATGTTCTTTCCCTTAGTTCAGAGTGTGGGCAGAAGGGAACAAAAACCTTCAGGAAAAAGGGGTGGCAAACTAGCATATCTTATAAAGTACAAGTAAAGTGAGAGTTAAAAAATGTTGACCATTGAAAGCAAGTTAAAAGTATTCTTAAATTTCTTCAGAATCAAAGCAGAACAAAATATATAAGCTGTAAATAAAAAACAATCATTACAAATCAGAGCAGCTCAAAAAGAATCACTCAAAACATAACAAAGAAACTGAGCATTATTCTGACATTTTATTTTTTTATGTGATAGTGAGATGAATCTTGAAGCCTATTTATCAAAAATTTTGACCAAGATTTTTGACCCTGTTTTTCTGATGTGAGAGTTTTTCAGAACTTTGTTATTTTGATAACAGGCATTTTGCAATATCTGTGCTCAGTTTAATTATGGTCAGTTTGTTCCCATTTGTGTTTTTGCCGACATTGATATTTAGCTTTAACAGCTTCTTTCCTAAGAACTTCCCTTATAACATATTCCATGAGAGAATCATACCCCTTTTGAATCTTTGCTTTGCTCATACAAACAAGCTGTTCTGCCAGAATCTTCTCCAAGTATGAACTCCCCAATCTTCTGATGTTCCTTGTGCTCTTATATGTAGCTCTTCTCATTTCAGTTTCTTTTTTTGAGTATGGCTGACTAGAACAGTTTTCCAGATGAGTTTGGTGTGGGACCTTGTACAATGGCACAAAAACTTCCTTACTTCTCTTGGAAATGTTTGCCCTGGAGCATCTTAGAATTGGATTTGCCTTCTTCACAGATGCATCACATTATTTCAGGAATTTGATTCCACTGAAAAGAACAATTAAATTAAAATGACATTGAAATAAGCTCATTCTCACCCTGTTACTATATTGACTCAGTAAACAAAGTACATTTTTTGCAGACATCTTTCCCTCATTATATATCAGATTCCATCTTTTTGTCATAAAACCAGACTTTCTGGTTTAACAGTTTTATTTTCCCCAATAGATCTAACACGATGATCCTCCATATGTGAAATTCAAATGTGGTTTAAACAAAAACGTTTAGAAAGCATAGAATGAATTTTTATGGAGCCAATTCAGTCTGTTCCAAAACATTATGTTGGATACGTCGCCTCTGTGGAAAGTACAGTTTTCAGATATATACTGCAAATTACTTTAGGTTGATAAAAATATACTGAAAAACCAAAAGAGGTTTCAGTTGATCAATTTTATTATAAGAAACCATAAGAATGGAAGGTATCTCCTTTAAAAGTACATAAATAAATACACTATATATATATTTAAATCTATTAAAAATATTAAAATACTTATTGAGCTAGATTATATACATACAGACATATCCATTAAAATCCAGGGAAATCTCACTAATGTGGAAGAGAAACAGTACTGAAATGACTCATCTTAATAAAATGGACAAAAAAGACATAAACTCAAATTACATGATGATAGAAAAAAACATAACTGCATGCAAATTGCAGAAGAATTTCCTAAAAACCAATAATATTAAAATAGGACAAGGATTATGGATTTAGTAAAGTTACAAAAAAATATATTGGGCTATATAACAATATTGGTGACAGAGGAAACAAAGAATACCTGGACTGGAGACAAATTGAGAAAGGAAAGCAACTGCCACATCAGTCTTTAACAAAAGAAAGATTACTTTCAGTGGTTAATGTCTCCTTCTGAAATATTCAGATTTCTGATAATTTTTTATGGTATTGTGTTTAAAATTTTCTTATGAAAATGATCATCATAAGTTTAAGTATAGCTAATTTGAAAGAATCAGGACAGAAGGAAGAATATCAACTCAAAGTAGGTAAATTATACAGTTTTATAAATTAATTTGTCCGCAAATAATTTCTCCTTCAACACACTACAGAAAACAGTACAGAATCAAGGAAATGCATCAGACTCCTCAAGTTTTATTGAAATATTAGGGAATATTATCTCGCCATTTTGACTGTCACTTGTGTCATTGCATCAATTTATCCTTACATTATGAAAAAACACAAATCTTGTTAACAGTTCAATATGAAGTGAAATGATATAAAACAGTGGACAGAAACTCAAGAACTTCTAACAGAGCCTGAACAGCTTATTTTTTTGTTCTTGATTTGTGCAATAAATAAAAGATAATAGGATCCAGAAAGGTTTGCCTTATGGTTAAAATTAATAAACCAAGAGAATTTATCACAAGGAGAAAGAAAAAGAAACATGCTTTTTATGGGAGATAGTAACTTGAAAAAACAAGAAGAGGGAAGCAATGACCAGGAGTGTAATACAACTTATATCTAAACTGAAATCTGTCAGAAATTTACTGTGAATAATAGGAGGGATGCAGAAAATGGTAAAAAAGAGAAAATGGAAATCAACAGGTAGTATCCAAATTTGTGTTTATGTATGTTTATTTTGGGACAATTAAATGTACAGTGACTGATGTAAAATCTCTAGCACCATGAAAGCTGGATTAAAATCTGCAGCAGAAGGATGCTCATTCTTTCTGTACATAGCTAGAAGAAGAAATCCACACCGATTGTGGTGCAAAGTTTGAATACATATTGAGTGTTTTTAGATTTAGGACATTAAGGGTCATTTAATTCTACTTTTGAATTCTATTTTAAATTCTTCCATCAACTCTCTCTGCATTGTGCTGCTTGACAACAAATATAAATCTGGTGCTTGAAACAAAGCCGAATGCTCAGTGGTTCCAGCAGTAGAGAATCAAGAGCCCAGGTCTCTCATCTGTAAGTGGGCTGATTTTACCTTATCTGTAAATCCCTTCAAGATGGAGACTAATAAAAATAAAATAGAATGAAGTATTGCATTTTTAAGTATTGTTGTGACTTTAAAAAATATTGTGAATTATGTAATTTCTGAATTGCCTAGTCCAAATGCTAACTATTATTAACTAGATTTTGAGACTAAAAAAAATCCTTAGAATAGCTTTTTCTGTCAGACTGTAAGATGATACTTGGAGATACACAAGCAAGGCTTATACATTGGAAAATATTGTATAGCATAATCCTACAGTGGGGAAAAAGGACAAGACAAAGGTATTGCTGGATAAAAACCAGGTTGCAGGGAGTCAGTGGCAAAGTGTTCTCTATGCCATTTTCATGAACACTTTTCAGAAAATTTCCAGTTGTCTATAAGCAAGTGTTAAATTTCCCAAAAACCCCAACAAAAAAAAATAACCCCACCAAAACAAATTCTTCTTGCTAGATATACATAAAAACTGGGCCAACAGCAGAGTTTTTCAAGATTGTTTAAATATAATTTTTCCATCAATTTTTTCCAGGCAAAATTTTTTGTATGACTATTAACTCTGATTTTTTGAAGAGCATGTTAGTTGAGGCTTTATTCTGCACACCTTATTATTGCACAATAATATGTTTCAGTGCAGTTTTTTAGAAAACCTTTCAATTCTACAATCCCATGTTCATTTGATCCCAATGTAAAAATAATATGAAGGTCAATATCAACAACAACATCGACAACAACAAGAAGCTTAATTACTCACTTTTAACTACCTGGATGTCCTATTTCACTTGAATCACAGAAGAATGGTGTTTGGACCCTGATCCTGAACTAGATAGGATATCCTAGCATTTACACCTCTATATAAAAACAGCAGAATGTTCCTGTGTTACTGTGAATAGGTTTGGGGTTTTTGTGTGGCTGACAATACAATAAAGTAAAAATGAAGAAAATTAATAAAATGACTACTTAAAATAAATTAAGTTTGAAGATCTTGTACAACAAAACCTTCCAAATCTACTAGTAAAGCAACTAAGCTTTCAATGCTTTCAATCCTAAGTGTGTCATTATTACAGTCTATTTTGATTCTTAAGCTTTCTTGTTTGAATCAAGAAAGAAAAAAAAAGGAAAATGGGACACCAGGAAAAGTAATGTTAGATAGAATACATCTCATTCATGACAAACTTCATTATTGCATGTCTGTTCAGCAAGTAAGAAAATCCATAAGAGTATTTTACTGTCTGAGTGTTATAATATTAAGAAAGTGTCATCTTAAAAAAGGGCAGTTTGTAGTGATCTAATGATATTCTAGGATTAAGAATATCAATGTTGTAAATTAAAGTGAGGTTTATTAACACCAGTGGAATACCAAGGTACATCATTTTTTACTATCTTGGCTCTTTCACACATTTTCTGTAAAAGTACATTAAAGTGAACTGACCTCCATGAGTCACTGAACAATTTTTACTTCCTGGTCTGCAAAAAACCCAATCAATCAAAAAAGGCCTGAAGATATGTGGCTAGACATATTAACCACTTGTAACAGGTACTTGCATAACCAGAGAATACATTTACACATCTGCCTTACTTAGCTTAAGAGTTCTGCTCCTTATAGCCTTTCCTAAGACAGAAGACCCTGTTTTGGTGCAGACAACTAAAATCACCTTTCTCATCACAGCTCATTCAGCCTGCAGGCCCACTGTCGAATGTGTCAACACACACACTTTTTGCCAATGTAAGTGCTCTCCCACTGGGAACTGTTCTGAGTTGTACACAGAAAACAGACAGTGCTCAACAATATAAACTCATAAGGCACTTTAGCAAGTTACACAGCAATGGGTCAGACCAAGGATTCCTCCACCTCAGAATTTTCCTTCCAGCTGTGTCCCTCAGCCAGCTCCTCAGACTGTTTCCAGGGTGTAGAGATGCTGCTGCTGGTGCCTCTGTTTTTCAAGTGATCTTTTGGGTTCCTAATTTCTCCACTTCCAAGCCTTTGACTTTCAGTTCATTCTGTTGCCCACTCCCACCAAATCTGGGGTCTTGAACCCTTCCTCCCCCCACCCTTCCAATATCCTTTAGTAACCTCATTTTCAGGGAGGGTTTTAAGTGCATATTAGAGATTTTGGTACTTTCAATGTGCTAAAGAAAACTAATAAGCAGAGTAGGTATGTGCTAATGATTCAGAATGAAACTAATAAGCAGAGTTGGTATGTGCTAATGATTCAGAATGAATAAAAACTGGGCAAGAGTACAAGATGTTTCCTCTTAATACCTTCCAGCCCTTCAAGTGTCATGATCTCAGTGCCCTGATAGGATTTTTCTTCCTGCAAATGACTCTTTAGAACTAATGTAATCTTCTTATTTTCACAGCAACCTTTGGAACGGTTGCTAAATGTTGCATGAAGCCTCACCTCCTTGTTTGCTTTGACTTGGCTCCTAAAGGCTTTATTAATTGGATTTGAAAGGATAAGTAACAGCAGAAAGCATTGTTATGCTATTACTTTCAGCTTTTCTCTGAAAGTGAAATCTTTATCACAGGCTTCTTTCCCAGCAAGATTAGTTTTAGTTTGCACTAGTTTGATAATCATACTGTCTTGCCTTATCTCCTGAACTTGATTCTTGCTTTTCAACGAACAGTGTTTCGATTCTGAATAATATGTCACATTGCCTGGTTACACCTCTGTTTCATGGTGCTAGACTAGCATAAAAGAAAAGCCATTTTAGAGTTAATCAGAAATACCAAAAATCAATCAAGGAAAAGCTATATTTATTTTGTTCAGAATTATTTCTAGATCAGTTATCAGTAGGAGTGATATGGGTTAACGCACTGCTTCTTTTGTCTTGCATATTTACTTGTGCAATGCTCATCTATTATACACTTTCATGTTAATGTCTTTGAAAGAGGTTTTGTTATCTTGAACTGCAAAAGAAAGCATGTGTTACTTCTCTATTGAAAAGTGTTACTGGTACTTTAAAATGTGGAAACTATTAAAGTATAATAGTAATGATATTTTTATTTAATTTATTACTAAACTTCCTTTTTAAATTTGTGGTACCTAGATTTAGTTATTGTGGAAGCTGTGGGGCTACTGTTTAAAATGTACTTCATTATACAGAATGTAAGTAATTAACATTAAAGAAGTAAAAATTACATTGTTTTATTGCACTTGTTTTCTGTCTAGAAAAAAATCAGATCATTAATATATCGTGGCAACAACAGTGTGAGAAAATTCATGGTGCTTTAGCTGGATCATGAGATTCCTTGAACTGCTTAATTCCTATCCACTCTGGCCCACAATTCTGTGAGACTTCTCAACATGCATCATTTATTCCTAATAATTTACTTAAACAATGTACAGAATATCTCCTAACTACTTAGCTGCACAGAGAACATTTATTTGCACTTCTAGAGCAATTTTTATGACTCTTTAGAAGTCTATGACCCGTGTATGGTGCAAATAGCCACATCAGAAACTGTGAATCTCTGGGTGGGATGTGTGCCTCTGGGATGGCCAGATTCCCCACCTAGGATGTTAATTTACTCACTGAAATATGCATATTTGTTTAGGTACAGCAGGAGCTGCATGAGATGGATCACCAGAGCATTCAGAGAGATCGTAGCAACTGCTCAAGTACATAATTATGGAGGTGGATAGGGGTTCAATCACTTGGTCTGATTTTAGTCCACTGTGCAAATTACTCCATTGCCTCATTTATGCATATGAATAACTGGGAAGTTACTAACTGAAGAAGTTAATTACTTCAGTGCACTATAGGTGAAGATAAGCACAATACTGACATAGCTATGCCATAGTTAGAATGAAAGGACAAATTTTAATTTCATCCTTAAAACTAATTTCCAACTTAAGTTCCTGTTGCCACAGGACTAAACCACAATGTGTGACTGAATCCTTCAGTGCATGTGATGCCTACTGTATATGGCATTTGATCTCCTGGCTTGGTTACAGTCATAATTTACATAGAACATTATGAACCTTCACACACTGCAGCAATGCAGATGTACCTGTTGAAGTAACAGGTCTTTTGAGTCCTACAACTAATGAGCTGTATAAATAAGAAGTTAGAGAAATAGAAAAGCTCAGAATATTCAGGATATTTTTTCCACAATTAATAGATCTTCATAATCCAACTGAGTTTAATCTTGCTCTAATACCATAGGAAGTAAGAATGTTAGGAGATTTATTTGTACCTTTAGTACTCATCAAACTGCTTCTAAATGAGTAATGAAAACTGGGCAACCTAACATGACTGGCAGTTTCACCACCCTCTCTATAGCCCAACAAAAGGCCTTACCTGCATATTGAACCAAGCAGTCCATCACAAAACTTGGCTGAAATTGTTTAAGAAATAATGTTTATGCATACTTACTCTGCTCTCTTGAAAACTGTTTTATATCAGCCACTGAACTTTCCTAAACTAAATGATCTATTAATTCACACAAAATGCAGTCAGAAGTGGAAACTAAGATGTGCTTGGCATATATGAAGTATTTTCTTTAGTCACCCATACCTATCTTCATGCATGCACACATTATAGTTTGGTTTGACTGATATTCATGTTATCTTCTGCCAACAGCCAACAAAATCTCTTCCAATTTTAGAACAGACACTTAAATGTGGAGCTCATGGAGCTTAAGAATAGCACAGAATAAAAACATAGATGAAAGAAATTCTGAGCAAGGACTTGATTTTTAACTCCCTCTACCTATACACTTGGGTCTAAGGGACTCTCTCTCATTTTAAATTTAATCAGGCAAAAGATCATGTAAGAAAACAAGTGAATATTTCACACTCTAATGTTTTTTCAATAAATGCATCGCAACTACAATGAAATTCTCAGGTTGGTTTTTTTTTCACCTGAGCAGTCCATTTGGTATCAATATCTTACACCATCAGTTTCCATGTTGCTTTAAAAATAGATACAGAAAATTATCCAGAAAGTAATTTATCTCAAAACCAGTATGATCAATGTATAACTTTTTCACTGTAAAACTATACATGATGGCCATTCCACGTCCATCTCTCCCATGGATTTTGTCTTTTCACAGACTTTGAGTTCCAATCAATAAACTGAAGTAATTTGCCAGTGCATTCTCTCTACTTTAAAGAACAAAAAAACCAGGAAAAATCTCTTAGAGATGTGCATGTTTTCCATCATAAAATTATTCTGATAATGGTTAGATACTAGCACAGTCACAATTAAGTGAGTCACATTTGGAATTAATATGAGTGGAAAATGGGACGAAAAATCAAATCATCCTTATGCTTTCATAAGCAAGCTTTAGTTTAACTATTGTTCCTCCTTTAAGGTTTATGTGTTTTCTACCACATGAACAGGGATCAGGTCAGATAATCTTAGATTCACAGAATGGTTTGGCCTTGATGGCACCTTAAGGATCACTTAGTTTTGCTCCCAGTGCCATGGACAGGGACACATCAAATGTCCCACTCAGACTGGCCTTGAATCGCTCTAGGAATAGGGCAGCCTAAGTTTCTCTGGGCAGTATTTTCAAGTGCCTCTCCACACTCACAGTAAAGAATTTCTTCCTAACATTTAATCGAAACCTACTACCTTTCAGTTTAAAGCCATTCTACTTGTCCCATCACTACATGACCTTGTAAACAGTTTTTTCTTTAGGTCCCTGTTAGGTATTGAAAGGTCTTACTAGGTCTCTTAAGAGCTTTCTCTTCTCCAGGCTGAACAACCCCAACAACTAGCTTTTCTTCATCGTACAAGTGCTCCAGCACTCTGATCCTTGAATAGATTCATTTTACAGCCATTTTATGATAGCTACAGCACAGGTATGGGGTTCAGAATTTGAGAATATGGAAAGTGGATTATCAGGGAGGTGATTTTCTAATCCATGCTGCATTATTCCTGCTGCAGGACAGGATTTGGATATTTGAAGGAAGGTATCTCAGGCAGGGATTTTGACTTGCAGTTGTCTACACTGGTTTTCAGCTTCACTTCAGCTCCCAGTAATTCTTTTTTTGCAGATTTTACAGCTGGAAATCATCTTTAAAATCCTGAATGACTTAACAGAATCAGCAACTTTGTCATTTCCGTTTTCCAGAATGCATGTGAGTATGATGAGCTCCAAGGAACAGAGCATAGATATCCATGGACTTTCTGCACTGAATTGTCTTTCACTGCAAATGTAGTTATTCATTTATTCCTTTCCTATGTTTCTTAAGTTTTTATTATCCTTTACACTTAAGAGTACTTCTGTTTAGTTTTCTGGAAAACTTTTAGTGAGGTACATAAATGAAAGAACCCTGCAAATCCACAGGAATGGTGGTCAGACCACCTTTATCTAAATGCCTGCTAATACTTTCAAAGAACCCTACTAGTTTTGTGACTTCTCATAGGCATCCATACGTTCCTTAATTCCAGTTTTTATCCATCTGTGGTTCTACTGGCGTCCTTTTTCAAAAACTGGCATTTTTTGAGCCACTTTCCTGTCCTTTAACAAGGACTCCGTTTTTTACACACCACGTTTTTAGTTTGGCTATTTCACACTTGAATTCCTTTACAGCTCTGGGGCAGAGGCCACCTGCTCCTGGTGATTTCTTATTGCTCACATCATCTCCTTGATCCATTCACCTTTTCTGCCAATACTTCAATTTTAAACAAAACCTCTGACACACATAAGGAAGGGTCTCTGTTCCTATACTTCAAACTCCCCCACAGTTAACATAGATGGGGGAAAAAAATCGATGTTATGACCATTATTTACTTAGGATATTTTTTCTATATTTTAGTTATTCTATTATGTCTTAAGATTCTCTGGATAGGTTCCATTTTCTGTTGTGTACAAAAAAAAATTCCTTTTAAATACCTTAATTTCTTAGCTTCCTCTACATTGTTGTTTACCTATTTTTCTGTATCACTTCTCAACTCTTTACTGGTATGTGTTATGCTTTTGTTCTGTGGCTCCAATATGATTCCTAAGCTGCCTCTGAACATTTTTTTTTGTCTGCTCCTGCTAGCTTTCTGTTTTTCTTGTAGACCCCCTTTGAAAAACTGTACAGCTTTGCTGTATTTCTGGTTTTGCTAACTTAATGAAGAAGTCGTGATGTGCATCTACAACTTCAGCCTTATTGTCATGCTTCAGCCTCACTCTCCTCCAATTTTTAGTGAGGTAAGTTAACTCCTCAACTGATACTGTGCTTCCTGTCTTCATTTGCCTCTTTGACTTTCTCAGCATGTTATTGGCACTACCACCAGGCTAGAAAGAAATGCCTCACATTCCTTTTCTCAGATTTTTGGGTGTGTCAGAGGTAGCAAAGGGTAGAACTGAAAAATCAAGAAACATGAACTGAAAAAGTCTGCAGCTCAGCATCAACTTTTTGCATATACTTCATGTTGTTTCTTACATTACATTTTCACATGTGGACTCATTACTAAACAGAACCTAGGCCAGATTCTTGTGTCTTCTCTCCTTATACACCAAATGCAAGGTTCCTTTTCCTGTCTCCTTATCCAGCCTTATCCCTGACACCAGCACCCACCCCTTTTCCTCCACCACACCCTTCCTCACATATGGTTCCCCTTTCTCAGTCTCATTTTCTTCCCAGCTTTATTGCAGATGTTGTAAAACTATAAATTCAGTATAAAGGAGTACTTAGATGCCATAGTTGTAATTTGTTGCTCAAACCGATGTGCATAGATGTAAATGCTTAAATATTTGCAAAACCCTTGAGTCAAAATAAATCAGAACACTTTATAATTCTGTGGCAATGAGTTAATATTTATCACTGCAATATTATATTGCAATATTGTAGTGATAGTCATACTGCAGTTTTCTTCCATTTTTAATGTTCTTCTTCAGAGACTTTCATATAATCTCTTTGAATTAATGTAATAACTGTGAATATATGACCCTCAATATATGTGAATATATGAACCTCCATAACTGCAAGATGTGATATGCAAAATAAAACAATTTTTTGCACATCCTTCTCCCATTTTCCCAAAATAAATGCAAGGTCCAAAATAAAACAATCTGAATATTTTCCTCTCCTCTTTTGTTTATATTTGCTTCCTACCCATCAGACTTCTCAAACGCTGTTTCCAAATGGGTCCTTTCAAGTTGAGTACTGTACACAAAATGTACCTTCAGCCTATAATGCCTAGGTAAATACTACCCATCAACAAGGATGATACCTTGTGCTCCAGATGTAAACAAACCCCTAGCATGAATGACAGCTGCTGTCCATCTGTCCTAGGAAGACTATCACTTGCAAAACCTCAGCTATAGTAATTTAATTTTAGGAATGGAATGAATCTCCTGGATTGCTTAATCCACTCTCAATTTTTGTAAGCAAGAATGGTGTAGAAGTTAAATTCACATAAAGCCTCAACCACCAAGATGAAGGAAAAATCAGAGATGCTGCTCCAGCAGAGATGCTGGAGCTGGATTACAAGGATTGCCAGCGAGTTGCTGAAAGATTATATGAAACTCTAGTCTCTGTCAGCAGAAGAAGCCAATGAAGGGTCTTGCTGGTTGTTGGAATATGTTTTGATGGTGAAACACGAAATTTGAGTAGACCCTCTGGGTGACCTTGAAAAGAAACCAAGAACAGTTTGTATAATCAGCATGCTTCAGCAATGAATGCTGTTATCTGAGGTGCACAGCCTGTAGTGCCAGGCATTTGTGAAAACTTTTGTGAATCAAAACACAGACATCCTAAGCATAATTTGTCTTAAAGTGAATTGCAAGGTGTTTCATGGTTGTTTTTTTTTTCTTAATGTAGATTTCTAAATTTCATTATTATTGTGGAAGTTGTAAATTAATACCTACACTTGTATTTTACCATTATTGCATTTGACCCAAAGAGGATTTTCTGGTCAACATCCAGCCATTTGTCACAACTGGATATGCTAAGTAAACATGGGGATTTTGAACAGTCTTAGAAATGTTCTAATCCCAGCATGAATTTCCATGAACATGAAGAAAAACTGTGGTCTAGAATGATTTGATGTCGTAGAGATCAGGTGTGTCTTCTGGTGATCATCAGTCTTCCATGTAGGACATGCTGAGTGATGTGCCCCTGACAGTTTTAACAAGAGACATTAAAAAATACTTGAGAGACATTCATCTAAGGTCCTAGGCCATCATACAACTGTCCAATTTATACCATAATTTCTAGCACTTCAAATCATGAGTTAGAAATGCAAAAATCAAGAAAGGTATCAAGAGACAAGTGACTTGTCTTAATCTCAAAAGACAAGTCAGTGCCTGTGGTTGGAATATTTATTAATTTTAAAATTATTTTTATGACTTGTATGCTTTTTTCCATAAGTCCTCAATCAGCTTTGCTAGTTTAACACTTTAAGTTCCAAGAATTCAGGTTTTCTTACATTAACTTTGAAGTCCTTAGAGATACATAACACCTCTTTATAAGAAGCAAGTGCAAGTCTTTCTTCTGACAAACTGCCAGTGATTAGCACGGTGTAGATAAGCCTCCACAATGGCCATGTTAACTGTTTCTTCTAATAGGACAAACTACCTGTTCTTATTTTTTTCATCCTATCAGTTTAAGAGTTAAGTTCATACTGAGCTTCCACTAATTCATACAATTCTCTTTCCTGCAAGCAATATTTTTATTAAAAATGGCTCCTCCAACTAAATTTCTTTTTCCTCATGAACACATTTTATTAGTTAGCTTTCAGAATTTATTTGCCCTTTATTATTGCTTCCAAGCATCCCAAAGTCCCTTTTCAGTTTATCAACCTTATGACTGCTACTAAATTTAAAATATGTTTCCTCAAGATCTGACCTTAAGATAATGCATGTGCAATGTCTAGCTTCTGATAGCAAAAGGCAGGAGGCAAGCAGGATTAAAAATGGTTGTAGCAGAACTGGCCTACACCTCTACTCTTCTACAATCTTTTCAATTGTGGAGGGCACTAGTCGAGTGAAAAACATTGAGAAAAACAGCTGACAGACAGACCAGTAGTTTAACAGACAACATTTCCTTGTCTGCCTTAGGGATCACTTCTCATGTAATGTGACTGAATATTTAAACAGATTTATAAGATTGGTGCAGCCAGCACCAAATATTAAAGCTGTATACTTGCTGTGATTTTATATCTTAATAGGCAACTGGTATTTACTTTAAACACTACTCTCTTATGATAAAATATTCTTCGAAAGGATTAATCACCTAGAAAAACAGTGCAGTTTTCACTTATGTCTAATATAAGTCACCTTCTGTTAATGCGAACAAATTTTGAAAAGAGAATCTGCATTTCTGTGGAAACTCTGAATAAATCTTTAATAACTGCTGGGAAGGAGAAAGGCTACTTCTTAGGTTACCTTTCCATCCCAATTTACTGCCTCCTGAGGTGAAGGCATCTGATTGGGCTTTTTGGCAAGCAGAATAAACTTCAGCTTAGTAGCCTAGGGCAGCTCTTATAAACTGAAGGAACGGGACTGTGATGAGTGCAGCAGCTCTTCTGATCTATCAATTTGCTTTCACTCTGAGGAGATGCTGCCCCTGCTCTCCCTGCAGTGTACAGTCTTGGGGGAAGGGGTGGCCTTCTGTCGCCTTCAGAAGTGTGTGGAGAATATTATAAGAGAAAAAAAAGTCAGGAGAGGCAAAAAATATCAAGCCAGGGTTGTGGAGCAGATGTGGAATGAAACCCAGGGGATGGGTATGAGGCAACAGAAGCAATTCTTCATCAGAGAATAGATTTTTGTGGGAGTGAGCAGTTGTAGAACTGATGTTTCAACTCCTTAGGTAAGATGGAAATAATAATGATTATGAAACACATTATATCTGGGTGAGAAAGGAGAGTACAGAAAGAAAAATGAGGAAGACTGAAACCCAGAACATAGTCTGCCAAAGAATTTTCAGTATTCCAACCTAGTGATCAAGAGATTAATTTTTCATTGATTAAGAAGGGGCTTCTTCTGTCATACATACTGCATTATTGAAACTTATAAAGGTGTGATTAATGAAAATAATTTATGAAGTTCTAATGGAAAGAGTAAGGATTTGTGAATGAAACAAACCAATACTAAAAGAAATATGAAAAGGGTAATGTAAAAGACTGTAAAGATGCAACATTATCCATTTACAGCACAACTAGATCTTCAGAAAGAAGTGCTAACATGAACACAGCAAATGCAAAATACAAATCTAACATACATTTTAGGTAGGAAATAATTGTTCCCTTTTCTTCTTTTGTATAAACCTCTGATCCATTAACCTTTGCTGTCTGCCAGATGCTCACCAAGCTGTTGTCTCACCTCCTTCCTCAGCAGAAAACTGAAAGAAAATAAATGAAGAAGATCGTATTTAAGATAAGGACATAGAAATCGTTTAACAATTACTCTCATGGGCAAAACATATTGGTTGGACTTGGGGAAGATTAATTTATTTCTAATTAAAAACCGAGTCCTTTGCATGTGGTACCGTCCTCCAAGAATGGCTGCAGTGCTGGTCCCCCACATGTCACAGATTGTGCCAGAAAAGCTGTGTGGGCTCTGCTCCATTGACTGCAGTTCCTGCCAGAAGTTTGCTCCTGCATGGGATCTCCATGGCCTGCAGCTTCCCTCAGGGCATATCCACCTGCTCCAGCATGGTCTGTCCACTGGATGCAGTGTGGTACTTTCTTCAGTAGGTCTCTCTGTGAACTTCTAGGAAACACCTTCTCCTCCACAACTTCAGGAGTTATCAGGAAATCTCTGCTCAGGTGCCTAGAGCACTTCCTCTCCCTCATCCTTTTCTCACCTTGATGTCTGCAGGTCTGCTTCATTTTCCTTATTCCTCTCTCTGTCACACCAGTTTTGTAGCATTTCTTACCCTTTCTTAAATACATTATCACAGAGGCTACACTGGAGTTGCTGGTGAGCTCTGATTTTGGCTGGTGATGGATCTGGTTCGAAACCAGCTGGAATTGGCTGTTTCTGACAAGGGGTCAGCTCCCAGTCTCTTCTGATAAGAAACTGCACACCCCTATCCCACACTGAATCCTTTAAATATAAACCAAATACTAGAAAATCTAGTTCTAGTTTATTTATTTTAGTCTGAGTGACATGCAGCTAATTCAGACACCAGCCACTCACTCTTAATTTGCTTTTCTCTCTCAGAAACCCAGAAAACTTGTGTTTACTTAGACTGTACAATAATACAATTCTATAGAAGCCTGTGTGTGCAAAAATGGAAGGTACAGGAAGTTAAATGGAGGTTCCTGTAATAAGTCTCAAGAAAACAGAAAGTTACAAACAATAAATCCTGAAATCCTGTGTCTTCCAGTAATCATTCATTGTGCATTTTAGGGAATACCTTTTTTATCCATAGCAGCCAGTGTTTACAAGGAAGGTAAAAAAGTTTGCATTTATTGGAATTTCTCTGTCTCTTGTACTCAAGCTTCCCTAGAAAAAAACTAATGTCATAAAATCATAGAATCATAGAATGGTTTGAGTTGGAAAGGATCTTTAAAGATCATCTAGTAGAACTTCCCTGTCATGGTTAGGGTCATATTCTCTAAGATCAGGTTGCTCAAAGCCCTGTCCAGTCTAACCCTGAACACTTACAGAGGTGATGCCTGCCACCTCTTCCACTGTTTCATCACTCTCATTGTGAAATAATTCTATCAGAAGTCTAATCTAAATGTACCCTCTTTCAGTTTAAAACCACTGCCTTTATCCTGTCACTGCCTGCTGTGGTGAAGTCTCTCTGCACCTTTCTTATAGACCTGCTCTTTGAAAATATATTGAAAGGCCACAACAAGGTTCTCATGGTAGCCTTCTCTTCTCCAGATGATTGAAGAATCCATAACTCTCTCAGCCTGTCTTCAAAGAAAAATTTCTCCAGCACTATTAATCATTTTTTGTGGCCATAATGAAGGAAATAAATACAGCAAAGTATGTTTAGATTGTGGATTAAAAAAGATAATCATAATAAATCTTAAACAGATTAAAAGTTTAGATTGTGTTTAGGGGGTTTTGAGGGTTCATTTTGCATGTATGTTGTTTTTTTTGATTTTTCTCCCCTGACCCTTAAATTTCCAAATTTCTTTCTAAAAAACTTAAAAAACAACTGATATAATTTTATGATTCCAAGTTTACAGAACATTAGAATATAAGTACCTAGACATCTTTACAGCCCAAATTTTTATCTGTTTACTTTTGCTTAATTGTGGAATTATCTATTATTCCTCTCCCTATCCTAAATTATTGTAGCTAGGCTTCTAATCTCACTCTTTAATTTGTTTGGAAGTATTTTTATTCTTATAGTCCATCTGAAAAAATAAGCTAGTGAAAATTGTCATGTATGAAAAGCAGAGAGCTCTTCCATTGGAGCATTTCTTGATCATATTTGCCTAATCTCTTAGACTGCTTTTATTCCTCTTGGTTAATGGGAGAGCTTATGCCAAATACAGAGGCTGGAGCAGTCTTGTTTTGTTTTGCTTTTTGTTTCAAAGTGATATTCACTAAAGGGAAGTTTTGGTCTTGTAACAGGAGTGTGGACCTGAAAGAGATAACAGAGAAATTAAACTCTCTTGTTTTAACTTCATTTTTCAGTCATGGTATAGATTTCAAGAACCCATTGTTCCTAACTGTCCCTCATACCTAAATCATATATTCTTAGCAAGGCATGAGGACCCAAGCGTAGAAGTCATCTGAGTGCTCATAGCTTTCATGAATTAACTTGATCACTCAATGAAATATTTTATTTCATGCACTTTTTACTCAAAACATACTAGTTATTTCAACTTTTAAAAAAAACCATTTTCCTTAAATAAGGCATTGTATTACCAAATTCCAATTATCTATGTAAAATCATTCCAGAACAAAATTTTCAGTCAATATGAATTTTAATTGATTACTTTTTAATTTTTTTAGAATGGTATGAAAATATCCTAGTCATATAAAGACAATTAATTTGCTTCACATTTCAGCCTTACCCTCATAAAGCTGGCGGACTCTTTTTTCAGCTACAGGAAAACAGTATATTTTCTAACATACATCTGAAATGTATGTTTGCATTAGGATCTAAAGCTGCTTAGTACCTGATGTTAGAGTAACCACATAAAGTATTAAATAAGCATATGCATTCTACTGATAAAAACCATACCATTCCTTCCTAAATGACATAATAAATAAGAGAAAAACCTCTTCTTTTTCTTGACGCTTTTACAGCAGAGAGGAAGCTACTGAAAGATTTCAAAGCAAGAAGAGAGAGCTAGAACAGTTTGCTGTCTGGATATCGGTGTGACTTGCAGTATAGGTCTATTTTTTCACAGAGTCATGGGAATTACTTTGATAAATGTGAGAAACAGAAAGCTGAAAGGGGCCCTGAAGTCCAAGTACAGATAGAAGATCCTGATATTGTAATAAAATGTATTTATGATGCATCATAATTGCCATTTTTGCATGAAATATGTTTGGTGTGTGCCCTCAGGATATACTATGGCTATAACTCTGGAGTATGTTAAAGAAGTCCTGGGGAAAAATGGTAAAATATCTAAAAGCAGAAATAAATAATATTTTTTAATTTAATTTACCTCTGTCAATTTAGCCAAGATTAGAGGTTATTTCATTACTTCTTTGTAAGGGGAATGTTTATTCATAGCCATAATTTATTTGAGTTATAGGAAATGACATACAGGTGTTTTAGACAGAACAAGAAAACTAGAATGAAGAAAATGCAAAATGCAAACAAAAAATCAATGCAAAAAGTTTTTGATACAAGAATGAACTTGACAAATTAAATAGCACCCCCCGCCCCAGCCCGCTCCCTCCAGTAATATATAAAATATGCTGAAACAGTAATCCTTGTTCTTCAGGAGAAAATTGTAATACTTTAGTCAAAAAGTTAATATCACTTGAGGTACCTAGTTATACTATACAGGTGTCTGAGGAAATCCCAAGTGTGCCTTGTAATAGTACATTCCATGAAGAAAGCCATTTGCATTAAACATTTTCCTCATTTGAAAGAGATAAAGCACCATTATAAGAGGAAAAGATGATACATTTCAAATGTTTCTCTCCTGTGGATTCAGCTAGCTCTGACATAGAAAGAAAAAACTTTTAAGTCTTCAGCATAATATCTTCCCCTCCCAAAAGCAAGTAGCTGGTATGTTAATAATGTTTAGAAGCTTTAATGATGCTATAATATAGGCAGCAGACCATCAGCAGGTCTGTAGTTAAATTTAATAGAGACTAGGAGCACTGCAATGTTTACCTAATAAAATGCTTCACACCAAGAGAGAGCAGTTCTCTCCCTTAAGCAGAGTACAAAGAGCAAAACTGACTTGTCACAGCTATTATTGAGACAGCCTCAGTTATAACAATATATGTATTGGTTTGTTTATCCTATTTGAGAAGATTTCTGTTAAACTGTAAAATATTTATTATTGTTTGTTTATTAGTTATGATAATGGGGTACAGAAATTTGATCCTCACTAAGAACTCCAGCTAATCACCACCACATCACACATGGAAAATTTCCTAAATGCTCCTATGCCAGTGCAGGATCAATTTCTTGAAAGGATATTAAACAGAATGAAGAAAAAGAGAACATGCTTAATGAATGCCTTCTCTGCTCTTTTGTGCACACTTGTACCAGTACAGGTTCATGATCACCATCAGGTGTTTATCTGTGGCAAATGATCAGACTTGCTACAGTCAGAGCCTTAAATCTGAGGTTTAAATCAGAGAAGAACTGATGAGGCTTTTTGAGAAAAACATGAACTGGGTCCCTCATCCTGTGCCTGCCTCAAGCATGACCTAATAATTGAAAAATGTTTGCAATGAAACAGAGGACTGGCCTGATGTTGTTTCAGCAAGAGACAAAAGCCATTAGTCTCAGTCCCCCTTTACCGTGCATACCAAGCCTTGCTGTAAATCTGGTCCATTAAGGAGATAAGCTCAAAGACCCTCTGGGGTCAGGCAGTCTATACAGCCACCAAAACAGGTAGAGGCAGAACTGAGCCTTTAATTTATCTTTTGGATCAACTGTAAAATCTGACCAAAAGTAATCAAGGCCCTCACGGTCCCCATTGCTTTGTTAAGAATGGAAATGAAGAGGAAGAGAATATGGCTTACATGTATGACCACGGTTCCCAAACCCCCACATATAAGACACGCAATTGTTCCACTCCTTTGGGAAGGGCCAAAACTTATAGTATTAAAAGAAATTGAGCTCCAAAAAAAATAAGAGAAGAGAAAAATGGGAATCATCTCTGTTTGCTTGAGATCAGTAGACAGACTGTGTATATATATGTATATAGTACTAATAATCTCTGTTACTAAACTTTCTGTAGTGGCACATATTAACAGTCACTGATTAGTGAATTTGCTGCTAGCAATTCTGAACCTGTTGCCCTGTTATTTCAATAAAGTGTATTTTTAGTGAATTTGGATTGTGAAAGTTCTTACAGAACTCAGCCAGGCTCATGGTATTGGATTGGTAAACTGTGCTATTTGTGAATCTGCACTGTTGAAAATTATTATTGAACATGACTTACAGTGTTGAATTGATTCTAATCAGAAATTAATCCACACACATGGGCCTTTAATCCCTGAGGCCTATCTGGAAAGCAAGGTGTTTTATTTTTTTCCAAATTTCTGTACTCTTTGTGCACTATTACCCCTCCTCACACCAGTGACCTAAGTAAAGAGACGTTACCCCGTCCTTGGAAGCTACACTTAGCTTAATATCAGCCTATGCTCAGACAATTAGTATTTTGAACTAAATACTCTTGGTTCCTATGTGTAATGGTCTGTTGCAGAAATAACTGGAATTTGACATGCAGTCAAATCAAAAAAGAAATTTATTCCTGTACCTGAGGGAGAGAGCCCAGGACAGCAGATCCAGGCTCTGCCAGGGCCAGCTCTGCCTGCATGGAGCGGTGAAAGAACTTGAATACCTTTAGGTTACACAACACATTCTTCTTCAAAACTGGGTCAGACAAACAGGATGTGGTAAATAACAACAGACATCAAAGTCTTTCAGATACTGAGGCTCCATGCAGGGCATTCTTTTACAAATAATTCACTCCTTTGATAGATTGTGCTGATTGACAGACCATTGGCTGCAAATGTTTTTTGCTAGTGAGGCCTGCAAAGGTCTAACTAACAAAGGTCTAACTAACAAAGCTAGCTAACTGATAACTGATTGATTAATACTAACTGCTTTGCATCCACAGGACATGTGCTGGAAATTACAAGGAGAAGTACAACCCAAAAATGTGTGTTCAGTGAAAGGAACTAGGCTAATTTACATCCATATCTGGGTTTTGGTGTAGTCTCATTTCTTTGATCAAATGCCAGACAGGAAAATAATCAGTGATGGTTCTATGATTTCATTCTATTGTATAATTAATTGTCGTATTAGGGCATCAACATTCTTAGATACATGACTAGTTACAATTTTATGTCAAAATCCCAAATGAAAATGACTAGCACTCATGCACAAAAGCTGTTGTTCTTTCTATATGCAGGCACATGATTCACATTGATATGCTGTCAAGACTCAGGAGAAATAGAAATTTAGAAGAAAGAGGACAGTTCACCATAGAAAATGTAAGGATGTTTTTCAGTCTTCCTTCCTAATTTCTAGCCTTAGAAAAGCAACAGAGAAGACAAAATGGAAGTGAATGACTAAAAGTCTTTGCCTGCAGTTCAGGAGCAGATAACATTTGTCCATGCCCTGAAGTATAAGGAATTAGTGGAAATAAGCATGCCAGTCCACCTTCCCTATCAAAGAAGAATAAAACCTGGGCTTGAAAAATTAATGTGATTTTTATATTACAAAATTATTTGCAAATTTCTAATTTTTGTAGTAGTTAATCTCTTTGTGGTCTAGGAGCAAAAGACAGGACAAGAAAATGAAAGCCAGTGGTTAATTTAAGAATTGCTGATATAAATATAGATATAGATGATATAGATGATAGATATAGATGATAGATAGAGATAGAGATAGAGGTAGAGATAAAGATAGACATACATATAGATATAGATGATATAGATATAGATATATACATAGATATATACATAGATATATACTTAGATAGATATATAAATGCCCCTCCATTAACAAATCTAAAATGTACAGTGATCTCAAAGTAAAGTGTTTTCTCAAAAATGAAAAGGTATAAAAATGTTACTGTTTATCAAGGAGTATTTTTAATTCCAGCAAAGGAGAGAAAAATGCATTCCTCTTGCCACTGATTTTTAAAACAGGAATGCAAACTTGTCTAAATTAATTTACAGATTTCATTACATATTTACATCTTCTTCTTTTGTTTCTTCGAAGGGGAAAGAAAATATAGAGGAACTGCTGGGCTGAGTTGCTTTTTAAAAAAGGAAGGTTTCTTTCCCTAAGGCTTTAATTTTGAGAGCAAAGAAAAAAATGCAAAGCATTTTCTTCAGTTAGTATTTCAAGATACTATGCTAAAAGTGTTTATACAGCATTAAATATAATATTTAAAAACATTTTTTTCAAATATATCTAAACTTTGTTTTTGGAAACAAAGAAAATCACTGAAATATTTGTAGTTTCCTAGGTAGCCTGTAATGTAAATATGGAAGAAAAATATATGATGAGCACAGTTCAGGGCTGTTCAAGTGTTATCCAAAGAATATGAGCGCAAACCACTTTTTAAAAAAAATACGAACAGCAAACAAACTGGCTTTTCTTTAAAGAAGGGTACCTGCAACAAGTGCTGCAACATCCCTGGGGAGCTTTCAATTCAGGGTCAAGCTGCAATTCAGACGTGAAAAGCATTTCTGAAGTAAATCATGTTGTCCCTCTTTGCTTTACTTTAGTTTCAAGTGAGCAAACTCTCCCTTTTTGCAATATTTGTCTTTCAACAAAAATAGGAGCATGCTCCAGGAGCACACCAACCCTTTTGCTGCAAGCACCTATTCTTTCTCACCACATGATTTGTTAAACTAAACATAATTTGAGAGTCCCATGATTCTGAAAGTCAAAAAGCCATGAACAGTCCTTGCCATGACAGTTTCCCAGTCACAGGACTGTGGCTCATCTGCACCATGTAGCAGAACTCTTCTTCTCACTTGTCTTGTCTCTCATCACTTCAGGTTTTGTCCAACAGTTTTCATGAAGATTTTTTCTGGTTTAAGGATGGAAAGGAACATTCAACTATGGGCTTAATAATGAAAGGAATGGATAGATTATTTATAATATTTTCCCCCCTAAATTCCCTAAAGATACTACATACAGTAAAATCATCAGAAAGTTGGAAGAGGGAGATTTAGGTAAATACTTCTCAAGCAGAACATGTTTGCATTTTTTAATGTGCTTTGAAAGCATTTGGGAACAATTTGACATAAGAATTTTGTAGCCCAATGCAAAAGTACAGTAAGATGCTAGCTGAGCTTATTCATGTTAATAAATTGTGCCTTAGGAACTCACTCATTCCAGCATGTGCTGGAAGGAGTGTCCCAGGTCCCTGTGGGCCACAGCATGAGCTCCTGGTGGTCTTCTGGGTTTTCAGTCCAGAGCAGGTTCAAACAGTTCCAAGAAAGAGAAAACCCACAGTCTAGGGAACTTCACTGCCTCAGCTGGCAAAAAAGCAAAGGAGAGCTCTCTCTTCCTCTCCCATTCCACAGACAACACAGTCCAAGAGAAGGATGTGGGGGAGCAAGTGCAGTTTTTGCTAACAAACTCCGTGCTTCTTCTCTCCCCCTTCACTCTCAGAACCAGACTTAAGGGTGCAGAATTTAATATCCATAAACACAACAGATGATTGGGAATACAAACATTATAAAATCACCCCATGACATTCTCAGTATGAGACATTGATGGCAGAAAATTAAGCAGAAAGAGATTTTCTGTCCACCTTTCCTCCAGTTGCAAAGGGTAACTAAATAAACTTTAAAAAGAAATGTTTGTTTGCTGCATGCCAAATGAGAATGGTTGAGTTGGGGCTGTCTCTAATAGCTGAATCATAGTTCTTCCATAGACAGATATGTCATCAGGAAATTCTCATATTTCAGAACATGGATCTGGGTTGTAAATCACATATCAATCTTTGTTCTTAAAAAGAAATGAAGTAAAAAAGAGGAGGATTTTTGTGATACTTTTGTTAAAGGAAAGCCCCCTGTATAGCAATCTTCTCCTCATTTAATAACTACCCACAACTTGCCCCATTCTGGGTCTGCTTGCCTCTAGGTCTAGCAAAAAGAATTAAGTGCTATTGCAGAGCAGAAATCAGCCCTTGCATATGCTCTTCTCCACACAAGCAAGGTAATGCCACTCAAAGGCATAAATGCCAGTTGGAGAAGTGTGGCTGCACGAACACAAAAGGGTGCATGGAAAGCCCTTGGGGAAATGCATTTTCTACAGTGATAGGCACTTATATAGGCACAAAAGTTAACATAAGCGTGTTAATAACACAACTTGAAATATACTGCAAAACAAAGGCTGTCTCTGTGAACTGACTGGAGAAACAGCGGAGCAGTGCAGGCCCGTAATCATCACAGATCACGCCACACGCCGCTGATCGTTGCCATGGCAACAGATGGTGCTTCATGACGTCACCGAAATCAAGGGGGGATAAGCAGCAAGGGCAGACAGATACTGAACAATTTCTGGAAGGAAAAAAATTGAGTATATGCACCGAGCTACCTACAATGTGGCACAAACCAAAGGGTAAAGGAAGGAGGAAAAAAGAGTGCAAGATGAGCACACAGAAATTTCCAGTGGACAAACAGGCTTTACCCCCAGTAAATAGGGGGAATCAGTGGGTAAAACCTGCCAGGATTGCAAATACTGCTCCTATAGACAGCATGTAGTGGAAGTGGGCTACCACGTGGTAAGTGTCGTGTAGGGCAATGTCTAGTGAGAGTTTGCTAGGACAATTCCTGTTAGTCCTTGCAATTTTACCATGGAAATTGCATTTTGTGTTGAACATTTTTAGTCTTCTCTGATATTTTTCAGTAATGTGATATGGGACAATCTGTGAAACAAGCTCTGCAGGGAAGTTAAGAAAAGAGCAAACCCTTCTTATATTTGTTTTACATTAGGGATGAGAAAAAAAGAGGTATGAATAACACTCTTACAGGGGGAGACATATCTTCAGTGAATAAAGAACAAGTAAATAAACGTTGTGGGGAATTGGAACCAAAACACTACTAATGAGACTGTGAGAGTCAGCTGGCATGACAGCTTGCTGCAATTCAAAGAACGATGTTCTTATGGAACTTAGCATAATTGAAGTCTGAGTATTTTCATGGATTTCTAATTGTTTTGTACTTTCCTAAAAATTTGAGTACTTTGACCTTCAAGATATGCAAAAAACCCCAACTTATGAACTGATCCAACGTCAGACTTCCCAGGTTGCTGGTATTTTTCTGCTGTTCTGTAGGGCTAAGTTATGTGAATGAGCCTATATAATAATTTAAGTAGATTCTGATTTTCAAGTTTGTTTCCCAAACCAGATATTTTGTTGCAGATTACTTCTTGATAGCTTTTTTTCATTTACTGATAGAATTTTACATTGCTGTTTGATGTTATATTTTTGCATGGTCTCGCACAAATTGCATAAAATGACTGACCAATTATCCATAAAAAGAAGAGTTGCAAGGAAAAGAATAAGTCCATGAAACAAAAAAGGATGATGAATAAGAAAAAATTACCTTCAGCAGCAAGAATTCTGTGGAGAATGAAGCAGTATTAGTTCAAAAAGGTGAATACTGTCTCATAGAAATGTACTTGAATTTAGCCATTTATTATTTTCAATGTAATGATTGCTTCTACATCTTCCATAAAGCATAACGCAAAATATAGGAATGTAATTCAGCCATGGCAGAAATTAACAACAAAAAAAAAAGAAATATAAAAGAAAACAGGTGAACAAGAAGTTTTAAAAAAGGGCTGGGAAATCTATATGAACAACAAAATTTATTCATTAGTTGTGGGTATACAAAAATTTCAAAATATGTCAGTTGTGGCACTTAGTGAAGAAACTTTTTTTAAATACCTACTTAGATATATATGATCTTAGTTTAATTTTTTTTTTTTTTAATCACTGGTACAAAAAGACTACTAATCATGATGAAAAATTAGAGCATATATTATTTCCAAGATGTAAAAAAGCAGAATTAATGGTCCACCTTTTAAAACAGGCTTCTATAGGGAAGCAGGATCAGCACTACTGAGGGAGTGGGTTTATATCAGGCTGACAATATAAGAATGTAATGGCATGCTAAGAGGATGACATTCTTCTTTACACAGAAAACGGAAGTTTCTTAATTTTAGAAGAAATTAAACTGTGGAATTAGAGATGGTATAACTTGGTCTCCTCTTACAAAATAAAAGAGGAGTTCCATTTATGCTTAAAATAGTTAGGATATAAATTTTCTTTTGATTATGAATAAAGCTTGAAAATATTTATGTATTATAAATTTTCACAAGCCATATAATAGAGATTTAATCTCTTTTAATAGTACTTTAATTTAAGACTGATATTGTGTTTCTACTTCAGGGCACTCCCCAAATGAATTGATTAAATACAGTTTAGTTCATGTATCAAACATTTTTATGGAGCTGACAAAGCCTTTTTAATTCAATTGGCATGTGCAAACTCTTCTCCATGTGTCCCCTCTTTAATTTCAGAGATATGTTCTTTGCAAACTGAAGAAACAATAAAGATGAAAGTACAAAAATATGTTACAAATTATATTCCAAAACCATCTCAAATACCATCATCACAACAGATGCTCATGGAGCTTTATTTTCTTTATTTTAACGGAGAAAAAAAACAATGTCAAGTTTGCTCCAGAGCAAAATAATTTATTTCCTTGGGTTTTGTTCTGATTATTCCATTACAGTATGCCAGCAGGAAGGATTTGTTTCTACTTTAGAGCAGTTTCTGTCACTATGCATGTGTTAGTAAGCTATAGGCAACATTTCTAAGAAACCTTAAAAAGGAAACCTTGAATGATTAGTTATGTACAAATACATAAATACCAAGCAGACATTAGCAAAACCCCATAACAATGGACTTTAATTAGTGTGCCAGCAGTAGCAAGCTTCTTATCAAGAAGAAATTGTTAATGCTACAGCGGAGAGGAGATTACTCTTTTACTGCTGTACTGGTAGACCCTAGAACTTCACAGAAGCTCTCTCAAAGTGCTGTGCACATACTAATCTAGCCACAAATAGCCCTACTGAATAATGTCACAGCTCACATGGTTAGCACTTAGTCAGAAGGAATGCAGCCCAGCTCCAGGGAAACCTCAGAAGGGCAGCTCCTGAACACTCAGTCCATACCTCCACAGTGCTCGCAGCGATGCTGGCACAGGGCTGAACTTCACGGAAATGGACATAAACAAAGTTGCTTATCGGGTTGCAGTAGTGCAGTATCATTTTGCTGTAGTCTTTATGTGCTCTGATTTCAAAGAAAAAGAAAAATAAATTGAAATAAATCCATTGAGGTATAAAGAAATTTCATTTTATTTGCTTTGTTTTTACAAAATGTTGTGTCTACACAGAGAAAAAAGCTGTAATTTTTACAGTGACCAGCTAAAAATACTTGTCTTTTAAAAGAACCTTACGAGGAAATTACCTTTAAAGGGGATCAGTTCTAAGCAACTGCCTGCCCATGGGAAGTGGTGAATGAAATCCTTGTTTTGGTTTGCTTGTGTGCCTGACTTTTGCTTTCCATATTGAACTGTCTTAATCTCATCCCACAAGTTTTCTCATTTTTACTCTTCCAGTTCTCTCTCCCATCATGTTGGTGAGGAGTGAGCAAACAGCTCTGTGGGGCTTACTTGTCAATCTTATTTTTTTTATCTTTTTTTAATCAATTGATTTAAAAAATATCCTGATCTACTGATTGGAGCCCTTTAAAATTGTGTCTTTTTTATAAAACTGGAAAACAGAAAAGTACTAGATTTTAACTAATGCAACTTGAATACCGTATTTTTTCCATTGAGATTCGTCACACGACAGAGTTTCAGGAAGAACAATAGTGTCCATAAAGTCAGCTGATTCTATTTGCCTTTCATGAAAATACTTTTAACTAAAATGCTACGTAACAGGATTCCAACCAGTCTTAAGCTGACTGATTTCATTCCTTCACCTAAGAGATATTTATTTATCAATTAGAATGCAAAAGGCAAGTAGGTAACTCTGTTGTAAAATGTCTTGATCCCCAGTATTGGTTCCCCATTGTTCAGCTTTAAAATTGTTTTTCAAATGTTCCATATGTCCTAAAGGTTTATAAAATTGTGTTTTGTGGTCCAAACTGAGATACACCAGCCAATCCAATGTGCATTTTTAAATATGAATATATGTGAGGGTTGGGATATTTGGGTCAAACAAGCAATGAGAAAGCTAATTAAACTTTTGGGGAGAGAGCTTATCTAGAAAAAACAAACCAACTTATTTGTTTGTTAATTTTCTTTAGTTTATTTCATATTAAATATACTAATAATATTTGATCTGATTTAATCTTAAATTTTAAATCAAAACAGTGATTCTCCTAATTCAGAAGAACTGCAACAAATTTAAACATCATTAAACCCATGGTGTATTGAATCCTGAAAGGATTTTGAAAACAGATCCTTAATCATAAGATTAGACTGGTAAGTAACCAAAGGAGGCTCCTAGAAGATTTATCTTCAAATGTGCTCTAAAAGTTTTATAAAAAGATTTTGAAAGAGACTGGGATTTAATTGTTGTTTTATTTATAGAAATAAATTCATCATGAACATAAAAGAAGCAGAAAATATTTTTTTTCAGACTTCTCAGAACTGAAAGTATATTGATCATTAATCTGGCACAGCTAGTTTTAGGAGTGAGGTGAATTACCCTAATTGAACAGAGATTACCCAGTAGACTACAATTTAATATATTTACAAAGATAAGATGATGTACTAATTGCATTACAACTGTGCCTTTTTAATGGTTTAACACTAATGCCTGCAACCATTTGACATCAGTTAACATCAAATGTTTTTGGGATAACACTGTAAACATCTTGTATTTAGGTTTTTACCAGGGTTCAAGCACATATGTCAATGTTTTATCCATAAGTCATAGAGAAAAAATATTTCAACTATTTAAATCAGTAGCAATAACATTCTTATGTAAGAAGCACTTTTATAGACAGAAAATATTGGGAGGTGGCACTTAATTATGTTAGCTGGCACTTAATCATGTTTCCAACTGAAATGCTTTAATAAGGCTGTGTGTAAAAAATTATTTGTGGGGTACAAGACAGATCTAAGTTATCAAAACACTCAGAAGGACAAAGTTCCACCTGACAACTTCATTCAGAACTTTACTTCAATAGGGCAGTTACTGGGAGAGGTGATTATATATATTGTTTGGTTTTCTTCATGTGGAAAGGATACATTTCACTGGTAACTGGGCTGAGACCACAGGCATATTCAGTCATGGTCACTACCCACACAAGAGACTGATCACGAGAAGTGATCAGGACTGACGCTGGTCAAGCAATGCTTGGTTAAAAGACCTCTGCTTGTTATCAATACAGTGAAAACTTAATACCTATAAAGTTGAAGCTGTACTTGAAAGAAGAAAAGCTTCCCATAAGGGGCTCCTGGGAGGAAAAAAAAAAACCAGTATTTTGGTCATAGGGAGATTTTAGAAGTGGTTTTTAGAAGTGGGCTGATTGCTTTTGAGGAATATACGTAGGTGTAGTGCCTCTGGTGTCTCTGCAGAGATTCCTTAGTGGTGTGGATGTAATTATTTTGTAGATAAATGTAGACCTCTTTAAGACTTTAGAGAACCACATTTCCATCTTCTGTAGAATTCTTAATATTTCAAATAATGAAAAAATGGTCCAAATAGAAGCAAACAAAAAACACTCTCCCTGCCCCACAGAAGTGAACTTATTTTCCTGTTATGTTTGTGCTAAAACTAAAGGTTTAATCCTCTTCCAAAGGGTTTCAAAATCTTGTGTCCATTAAGAACAGGAGTGATATTTGTACTTACAAATTTCTCTGTGTAGTAGCACACAGCAAGGACACAGTGTGCTGCAGACTGACAACATCTAAGCAGAATAAGTGGAGCCTTCAGTAATGGCACAGCAATTTGCTTCTTTTTGCTGCTGCCTCATTTTTGCCAACCCATGCTGTGTTTTCACATTTTGTACTCACTCATTCTAGGAGGGGTTTTCTCCTATGGTGGGCCTGTACAATGGCCAAGAAAATGAGATTCTGACAGGTACCTGTGGATACAATCCCTGTGGAAGTTATGAATAACAATGGCCAGTAATCTGAAAGCACAGGTTTATTTGATTGACATACTAAAAACAGTCTTAAATGCTAATTTCCTCATTGGAATTGTCAGGTAAGACATGTACAATAGCCTCATCAAAGCTTTTGGCATGGCATAAAAAAGTTTTGCAGGTTCTTTACATATAATTCTATGCCACAGAAAGGGATATTCTTGTGAGGATGGAGCTGCAGAGGACACTCTGAGGGATGATTTCAGTTCTATAACCCAACTTCAGAGAGGGTACCACTGTTTTTAAGTACTCCAGAGGACTTGGATTTCTGAGTAGCTCCATACGATGGTGAAACTTTTCTCCTTTCTCCCTTCCCACAGAAGGAAATGGGGAAGCAGAAGGACCACAGTACCAGCAAGAATGTTTCTTGCCTGGGTGAATCACTGTGACACTGACACCCACTGGATGCTCATTCACAGGTCAAGGTTAATCCCTGTCTACAGAATTAGGTACAGCTAACAAACTGAAAGAGCTAAGTTTCTGTGTAACAGCAAACAGCTAGGAACTGTTGTTTCTTCTTACATTATGGCTGAAGGTTTGCACCTTAAAGAGGGACAATAAACCACCAGAGAGCTAGAAATTAGCTTCCTATATAAAATGTATTGTGTTTTAACCTACCCAGTGACTCATACCAGCTCATGACTAATTTAACCCCCAGTCTGTTGAAAGTGGATTTTTATTGTAATGAAATGTACTTAGTAAATGGGACCATTAGTTTATCTAATGGAGTGTCCACATTCACATCTGCAGGTGCAAGCTGCCTTCATTTTTGTTGCAGGGTAAGACTATAAGAAAACTTAACAGTATGTAGAAGATTGATGTGTTTCACTAGACAAAGAATGGCTTCTCAGGCTTATGAAATCTTTCAAAAACTGATTTAGAATAAGAAAGAAATAACTGTTCTCAAACTTGCCTGATCAAAATCAGTACCAAGTGTTAAGCTGTTAGCTTCAAAATCCTGTTTGATGAGTTATTACAGAGAAAACTGAATCAATTTTTACCATTGTGCATTAATGGCTTCCTACTGATTTTTAACTTAATATTTCCTCATCTGCCTGCCTAAACATCAATTAATTCAAATGTACATTGATTTCTTTGTAAAAACAAATAGATGTTAATCCACCTTCTGTGACTTTTCCTGCCTTATTTAAGAGCCATATGTTCCATAGAATCCAATATAAAGCAGTCACAAAAATACCTTCCTGCCTCCAATAGTGTGAGTTGTTTTATGTTTGGTGACAATAACCTACTTCTGAAGGAGTGTTTCACTGGAAGTGCTAATTAAGCACAACTAGGCAAAAATAGCAACATGCTTCAAAAAGTTATAGTTAGTACATACAAATACAGATTAGCTATTTAAATGTAAAAATCATCCAACAAGACAACACTGTTTTACATGCTATTTTATGAAATTACAAACCTTTTGTTTCCTCTATTTCTGTCTGGAAACCACAGAATATCATATCAGGGAAGCAAAGCTAAAGAACACAGGAAATATGGCACTAGGACTAGACCTTATAATTCCCACTTTTCTATCATGTCGTTTTTTGCCATGGGCAAAACAACAGACAGATCATTCCAGAGGTCAGTGTTTAGGTTTTCCTAATAATGTACCACTATGGGCTATATAATCCTCATGTATGTCCTGGTTCCAGCCAGGACAGGGTTAATTTTTGCAGACCCAGAGGTCATTCCCTATCACCTCACCTCATTTTGTGCATATGGAGGAAGTGGTCCTTATTTTTTATCTTATTGAAATTGATGTATTAATCCAATAGTTATATGAAAACTAATATAAGGACATGCAATTTACACAGGAAACTAAAAATTATGACTAATATTTACTGACATTTACAAGAAAATAAGCTTTAAACAATGGTATGTCTTATTTTGAAAGCCAAAGGTTTTTTGTAGGAATCTAATTTTTGGTCAGGGGGGTCTGTTATCTACAAAAATAATTTCCTATAGCAGGTTCCTAAATTACAGTAAAATTCAAGGGGTATTTAACCACAGGCAGGAGAAAACTGATAGCTAAAAGTGTGGGAAATGTGCAGATCATCCTGGGAGGCTGTACCTCCTACTGCAAATGAACATGTTCACACAAGAGATAAAATATACTTCTCTAGGTGCAGGGTAAGGGAGCCCAAGATTGAGTGTTCATCAAGAACTGCATCTGGAGGGCAACAGGGATGGCTGAGAGAAGCAGACAGTAGAAACAAATACAAATTATAGAGGTGATCTATAATTATCTGGAGACCTAAAGAAGGCTTGAAAGAGTTTGCTGCAACCCAAAACTAAAAAAAAAAAAAAAGTAGATGTTCTTAACTAAGAGCAAGCTTGAAAGAATAGAACTGGCCTTAATCATGTTCCAATTCATTCTGTTTAGTCTATTTGCAAAACTTCAGGAGGCTTACCTCATGTTGAAATACAAATTGATTTTACAGGTTTTGGTGTAAATATAATGGTCTATGCTCATACCCATCTGAAACTCAGGTCAGCTCTGGGTCTTGTCACAGACAGACAGCAGTGAAAGTTACTCTGCAACAGAGCCAAGTTTGATCAGTCTGTTTTGGTGGCTGCAAATAAATAACATCAAACAAGTGACCTCTTCCCTTTCCCTCTTCCAAAACAAATGTCAAAACACAAAATCAGTATTCCTGCTAAATCTGTTTTGGTTTTCAGTAAGCATGACAAATGATATCCTATGACCTATAAATGCAATTTGCCAGACAGTCTAGAGATGTAAGAAAACTTTTTAATCTTTCTCATTGCTGACATGACAATATGAACTATTAATTTTCAATTTCATTGACAACCTTGAACACTCAAAATGATCCAAATTAATTTAATCTCCTCTTGCACCCTAATTTAGTTCCAACAAACATTTTAGTAAATACTTTGACTGAAAGCAGTAAAATAGCTACTACATTGCTGGTCAGTTAACCCATATTTAATCTCTTTCACTGTAACACTGCAATTTAGAATTAAGTGAATTTCACCAAGCAGAAAAGTCTTCAGTCTGGAGACCACAACCATCATGGAGGTTCTAGGACATTGCAGAATTACAGAACATGCTGAGTTGGAAGGGACCCACAAAGATCATCACATCCACGTACTGAGCCTGCACAGAACACTCCAAGAATCACATGATGTGCACAAGAGTATTGTCCAAAGGTTTTGGGGTGAAGAAGTTTTTTCCTAATATCCAACCTCAACCTTCTTCCCTCATGTCCTGTCACTGGTAACCACAGAGAAGAGAACAATGTTTCTTCCTCCTCTTCCCCTCAGGAGGAAGCTGTAACTGCAATTAGATCTCCCCTCAGTCTCTTCTCCTCCAGGCTGAACAAACCAAGTGACCTCAGCTGTTCCTCATACAGCTCTCCTCAAGGCCCTTCACCATCTTTGCTGCCATTCTTTGGATGCTCTCTAATAACTTGATACCTCTTCTTATATTGTGGCGATGCCTTAAGTTTTAGCTTTTATATTTTTCAGATGCTGTACTGCATGAGTGTGTAACTCTGATCTCCATATAGAGTGTTAGTAAGTTCTCTTCACACTTTGTTCAGACAAAATAATCCTTCTGAGCCTGAGAACCAAGGATATCCTCAGCTTCAGGCCCCAAAAAGTATAAACAAAACAGAAATGGGGAGAGGAAGCAAACAGTGGGTATATAACTTAATTACCTGAAGCTGTAATAGGAAATCATCCTCTCATATGCAAAGAGACCCAATTTATATATGTCTGAAAACTTATATATGTCTGAAAAACTCGTGACCATTGCCCATGTTGGTTGTAGCCTCTGTGAGGTTTTTGCACTGCTGAAGGCATATCTATTGAAAGCAGTTAATAAATACCCACTTTATTCTTTAACTCTGCCTAGCCTCTGTTCTGGGTAACCAGTCCAAGGCATCAGTGGAACTCAAAATTGCCTCCAGCTGCCAGGGCACTGCTGGCTCAGGTTCAACTTTCTGTTGACCAGGACTCCCAGGTCCCTTTCTGTGGCACTGCTTTCCAGCTTCTCATTCCCCAGTGTGTCTACACAGCCAGGGGCACCCCATCCCAGGTGCAGGATCTGACACCTTCTGTTGGTGAGCTTCATGTGGCTGCTGACTGCCCAGCCCTCTAATTTGTCTAGGTGTCTCTTCAGGGCCTCTCTGCCCTCAAGGGAGTCAACCGCTCCTTCCACTTTTGTATCATCTATGAACTTGCTTAATATCCCTCCCAGCCCTGCATCCAAGTCACTTATGAAGATGTTGAAGAGCACAGGGAGACTGTAGAAGATGGGGCCCTGAGGAACCCCACTAGTGAAAGGTTCCCACTCTGATGTCAGTCACCCCATTCACTGTAACCCTTTGTACTGACCCTGAGCCAGTTGCTCACCCATTGCATGATGTGTTTATCCAACTGAACGCTGGGCATTTTGTCCAGAAGGATCTGTTGTGAGACAGTACCAGAAGCTTTACTGAAATCCCAAAAGATCACATCAACTCTCTTCCCCTGATCAACTAGGTGAGTTACTATGTTGTGAAAGGAAATCAGGTTTGATAAGCAGGACTTTCCTCTCATGAAGCTGTGCTGTCAGTGACCAATGGCTGCGTTGCCTTTCAGGTAATTTTCAGTACCTGCCAAAATAATTTTCTTAATGACTTTCCCAGGCATTGATATGAGGCTATGGGCCATTCTCACAGCAACACAAATTGCTGGCCAGGCCACTGCCCTAACTAGCAAGAGCTCACTGGTGTTATTCATCTGCATTGTAAAAAGCCTTGTAAATACAGGGGAATGTTTAGAGAAACACGAATCAGGTCTTTTTGTGGTAACAAATGAAGAGTAACATTGTTACTATAATAAATTAAACTTCCTTTATAGTACAGGCACACAGATCCTCTCACATGGAGCAAGATAGTTGGTATTTGCCTACTACAAAAAAATACACAGGCTTCAGACTTCTGCCTGCATATATGGTAGGCAAGAAGCTATTGAAAAATTTTTGGTATGTGGGTACACAGCAGTATTTGAACTAATACAGAATGTATGTCTTGAGAATTAGCTATGGTATTATTCCTTTGCCAGCAACCAACACTGCCATTAACTTGCAAGCTAAAGTCTGAGAAATATCCTGCTCTTATTTTCAGAGACTTTAGTGGGAGTTAAAATTCAGTGGGAGCTATAATTCCCCCATGGGAGAAGAGGGAATCTGCAAACTGAGGTAAACAAATCTTCTCCAAGTCATGTGTGCACATATTTCTGAATTTCTTATTCATGTCCTCCAAACTCAGGATTAGGGTTGAAACAAGAACAAACAGCTAAAAAGGTGCAGGAAATACATTTACCATCACTGGGCTAGACTCTTTTTATGTGTAAATCAGGTTGGTGCCAAACAGTCAAAGAAGCTGTATCAATTTGCAGCAAATCAATGTCTCACTTTATTCTAGGTTAGGAGGAAGGTCATTAATATCTTTTCAGTTTTATATTAGAAATCAGGCATATTTTTTAAAAAAGCTTATTATCTGTGAAAACCCTGGTGACATTTCTTTTTACATGCTGTATTATTAATGCAAAATTCCAACAGGTTGCCTGTGCATTGGGATGAGTGATAATCAAAGGCAGATGTCAGTAAGGGATGACTCACCATTTCCAAGTGTAAAAGACAGACTATAAAACCAAAGTGTTCTTTTCTTTCCTGAAAATGTACAGTGTTTGTATGATCACAAGTCTTGCATAGCCATTAAATAGCAAAAGAAAATCAAACTTTTACAGCTGCTTTTCTAAAATGGAAGAAAAATCTTATAAGTTTCCCTGTGATCTTGAGCATGATAGAAAAGAGGGGTACAGAATTTCTGTGTCATTAGGTGACACAGCATCTTTCCTTGAAGTCTGGTGTTTAAATGTATCTAGCAACCTGACCCAGACTGCTCACCTTTCTCTGCAGAAGAAGTCAATGCTGAAAAATCCCAGGCTCAGAAAGACTGTATTTAATATATCTTACATGAGTATTTAACAGATCTTCCCCGTCAATTAAGAACCTAACTACCCTTAAACATCCCTGGTTGAAATGCTTGAGAAAAATGACCTGAAGTAAGACCCTGAAGTAATGAAATAATTGCAAGACAAAACATAAAGGTCCTTGCATATTCATGCATATGAATAAATTTCTCCTGCACAATGCAATCCAGATTACATAAATATGCCCCATTTAAGCTTGTACATTGACAAAGAACAGGTGGGTAGCAAACTGAAGAACAAGGTATCTATACTTTGAGCATCTTATTCAGTTATAAATTAAGTTTTTGTTTTATCATAATATAGAAAATTAATAGAAAGATATTACTCTGTAGGCTTCTATTACCTTAGTAACTTTATATTACAGCTGTCAATATAAACGTTACTAAAGCTGAAACTCAAAACAACACATTTAATATGGTTAACATTGGAATATGTAAGATAGTTATATGATTGCAACAGAAAATGTATTTTTATCTCAAACAGTACTAAATTATTGACTGTTGCATTGTATACCCTCTTATCAATGAAATTAATGCACTGACATTTTCACAATTAAAAAAATAGTTCATGATACATATGGGAAAGAGTAAATTTTACAAAATATTTTTGTTTGGGGCAAATGTAATATTATTTAGTATGTGAGAAAATAATTTAACTTCTTACTCCTCTGTTAAGTCATGTTATCAGTTATTTACAACAAAATAAATCCTGAAATACTGTACAAGAGATTTGCAACTTGCCTAATAGACACAATAAAAGAACGTGATTTGTCCTTCAAGCAAGAAAATATATGTGGTAGCAGGGGACATCTCAGGCCACCTGCTTTCATGATCAACTTTCTTTTCCGATTCAATAAGTAGTTTTTATACTATTATTTAAATTAGCTCCCTGCCACAATAATTTAGAAGTAATTTCAGAATAGAAGACTAGAAGTAATAAATTCTAATTTAAGGTAAATTATCTTATTGTCTTTGCCCGCTGATTGAACTGACTGAGATCTTATTTAGGCTGGGGTTAGAGGTGATAAATACCCTCCCCTAAATTTCCCAGAAAACAAAATTGAATTGGATAGAGTAAAAACACTGGAAATCAAGGGAGAGGATGTGTTTATACAGTGATTAAGATACACAGGGAAATGATGCAACCCTTAAATGTTAACTGATGCCTAGGGAATTCACTATATTTCTAGTCTGAAAAATGCCCAATAGTTAATGCTGTTAGGGTTGCTTTAAGACTGTGGTGGGTCAGTATGTCTAACATTACATGGGATTTTAGTTGATGTTACCTTGTGATATTAAAATAAGACTGATGTTTCTGGTTGTGGCAATTAAAACTCTATTTATACTGTAATTAAGCACACAAATTAGAGTGGGTACTTTCCCTGTTAGATTAGTTGAAATATTCAAACATCAAACACTGCAAGTAGCAATGATTGAATTCCACCTCTTTCATGGCCCCAAGTAATGTGTTAAATGTTAAATGCTGGCATCAAGGAGAAACAAACCAACCAACAAATCACCCAGGTTTAGGTACAATTGCAAATTGCAATTCTATAATAGCAAATAACAAATGGGCTGCATTTCCAGGCCTGCAGCAGGAAAAGGATGGAGAAGAAGAGGAAAAAGATAGTGGCTGAAGTGGTAAATTGAGATAACTGAGACTGATTCAAACAGATAATTGGAGATAATTCAAAAAAGGAGATAATTCAAATAAAAACAACTTCATGTACTTCTGTGTCTCAATTAGGTCAAACAACACAAAGTTGTAGACTTAATAAAAGGAAATTTCACTTTGGCTGTCAAGAAAATCATGTGAAATGACATAACACCAATGTGAAAGTCTGAGTTGAGTTGCAAAGAAGATTTGAGTGTAACAGTTGGCTATAGAGAATTAGAAATATAAACAGAACTGCCTTGGTGTCTACCCATGCTGGAGCTGAACAGATCCAGACTTAGGTGGAGGAACAGAAAATTGGGCAGATAGTCTGTCATTATTTCTAGTGCACAAAACACTGTATGTTTCTTAAGACAGACTTCAGAGATGCTTAAGCTGCTTAGACCAGAAGTGATGAATTTGTTGCTGTTGCATAACTTCACAGGGGGTGCTTAGGTAAAATACCATGGTGCTGGACATAAGAGAGAGCGTGGCTCAGCAGGTGAAGTACCTGGCAGAAGTGAAGAGACAGCTTCTTGGTGTTGTCAAGGCAGGTTATGAATATGTCCAGTTATAGAAATGCATAGCACCTCTAAATGAACTTTTCTGATGATGCTTCATGTTTCTGCAGTGCAGTTCAGTACCATATAACAGATCCCAATTTACTTACACAGTGCGTGGTTGCATATGGAAAGGAGTTCAGGCCCATAAGGAAAACAACTAAATTATTTTGGTCCAAGCTTACGAAACTGTACTGCTTGCAACCCCAGAGATAACCTTTTGCTGTTTGCCTCAGGATCCTTGATCTAGATCGTGCTGTACAATACAAGCATGCTCCTGGTTTTCTAGGGAATTTAGAGGCAGGGAAAAAGATGGTTTGAGTAGTTATCTTTTCAACTTGTTGTTCATCTCTATTTATGGACCTAGTCTAATGAACAGATTTTAACATCACACAAAATATTTTGTCCTAAAATGTTCAAAAATTTTAAAATCAATCAAGATTTTGTGTACTCTTTACACTTCCATTTATTCTGTTGATAGAAAATGTAAATGCTGATTGCTATGCTTGTTTTGGCTGTACTTTCATTATCATTAAAAATAAATATGCTTTCTCCCCTGCAACACACTCTTTAAGCAGCCAACTACAAACACAATAAGGTCCAGGAGTACTATTCCTCCTCAGGCTGCCTTTCTCACCTCCATTTATCTGGACCATTTTCCACTTTTGTCAACTATTATGGAATAAGGCATGTTCAAACAATCATTATTTCACAAACCTGAATGACTGCCTGATGAATTTTGGAATGATGCCTTAGTATGAATCCCTATTTAAGGGATTTTGACAGAATTAGGGCAATAGTAGCTTTACCAGAAAATCAGTTTGTTTCTTTACAAGAAGGAAGGGGCTAATTTGATGTCATAAGACTTCACAGTTGTGAGATGAACTCTATATGATGAATACATAGAAATAAATATGCTTAAGATCTCTGAACAAAACAATGCACATAACTCTGAAGTTCATATCCAGTGTTATGTGATAAGAAATTTCTATGCATGAATTTACATTTTGATTCACAAGATGTACTGAGCTAAAAAATATGCTTATTTGTTTGAGAACAGTAAGAAAGGGCAAACACACAGTTAACTAATATAATAGGTTTTAAGTGTAAACCCAAATCATGTATATCTGAGTAGTTCTTTACCTTTTAGGCTTCCTAACATTCTTGATCTCAATGGGATTATTTCAAAGATCTTTTTTTTGAAAAAAAAGTCTTTTTTTCAAGGTAAAGATACACACATATTTTTATAGGATATTGGTGTAAAATAATAAACTCCTAAAAGAAATGAGTATTTAATCTTTATTGTCTAGAAGAGGGACATTTATTAAGCTGAAAATAAATCCATATTGACCTAATGGCTTCATATTTCCTTAAATATATAAAATGTAAAAAGATTAAGTAGAGTTCATAGGTTATGTAACATAATACTGATAATTTTTAATATATCTATCAAATGAGCCAAAAGCTGTTTCATTAATTAGCCCACCAGGCTTTTCCAGAGAATGTTTACTACACTTAGCAACAAGTGTAGCAAGAATAATTTTCAATGTCAGCTTCCTGTGCAAAGACCCAACAGTTCGAAATAATTTAAAACAAATAGAGCTAACCTACCAACAGATATAATATTACAGCTCAGGATTTGTTTGCTTTCTAAAATTTATAAGAGTATTTTTATTTTGCACACTTTTCATTTATTAGAATGCCTAGCAAAGTTTTATTGTTCAACTTTTAAAAAAGATGAGGATATTTGTAAAACTAAAAGCTTCCAGGCCTGTCATAATGCTTCAGATATTTTGTTGATCAAAAGAACCCAACAGTGAAAAATCCCTTTCAAATAATGAGTTTGGGGTTGTATGGTTGTTGATTTTGGTTTCATTTTTGTTTTTTAAATTATTTTTTAATTTTAACATCTCTGACATTTGTCTTTTTTTATAACTGGTAGCTGGGGAATGTGGCTGGGTCAGGTAGGCTGTAGTAGTCTGTGACAGAAAGGTTAAGACACATTTAGCACTTCTAACAGTAAGAAAACCAAGAAATCTCTAACTGTACAATGAGAGACAATAACAAGAAACATATTAGCAATTTCTAACCTCGATATAGACTTTTTTTATGTACTAAGAGATTCCCGTAGTCTTCAACAATTTGAGTGACAGAGTAGCATATATTCCAAGCACATGCACTGATTAGGCCAAAAGAAGTCAATATAAACAGTTATCTACTTAAATCTATGGATTTTACACATTGTTGCTGTTATTGGAGTAATTGCTTTGTAATCAGTAGAACACCTCTTCAACAGATGCCATTCTCAGAACTGTCACAACTGTCAAAGCCATGCTTGCCAAAATATTAAAATTTTGAGGACGGAGTAGGAAAATGTTTCTAAAAATTTATAACTCCAAATGTCTATTTTTTATGAAATACAGCTCTGCAAGAAAATTGTAGAAAGATACAAATAATTATCAAAGGGTTATGATTGAAGGAAAAAATACTGCAGTCAGATTACATCACCCTTTATGGAAAGACCTTTGTCACAGCTAGTTCCATATGAAATAAAGAAGCTGTCTATTGAAGCTCCACTGAGGTTTCCATTAAAAGAAGGGTTTCTCATCAGGCAGTAATTCAGTCCTAATATTAAAAGCATCAGTACAAGTTCCTCTGATGTAACTTGAAAACTTATATAATAAATCAGCTGTAAAACATTTTACCCTATGAATATTTGAAACAGTGTCACTAATTTTTTAAGTTTTCTCGTATCACAAAAAGATGAGAGAACACAAAGTCCTGAAATGCCCAATTCAGGATTTTATAGTTTTTTCAGTGTTAGGGAGACTACTTCATTCTTTTGAAATCTTAAAATTTTAAATACAATTTCTTCCTATTCAAGAAGTTCAGGACTTCTTTTTTTAAGTTTATTTACATTTAATACTTTGATTTTGATGGCTTTCTTCCCCATTGCTAAAATATTAAATAAGCAGATCTTGAAAATCACAGAAACCAAAACCATTTAACAAGTTAATGGAATATGCTATGAAGCTCTTGAAGCACAAAGTTTTGTAAAATAACCCAAACCACTGAGACTTCGACTTCAATCAAATGAAATGTATAATTAGAAAAACTGGCTACCCTACAAATAGCTCACATAGCTCCTTTGGATATGCAGATCAGGATATAGTCAGGAAAGATATCCAGTGTCCCTAGAAATCCTGGAAAGAAATTCAGCCTTTGTGCATGATGTGGCAAACCTGTTCTTCCCAGAGAACCTATTTAATGGTCTTTCACTGAATGAGCAAAACTAATCAGAATGATCTGTGCCCACTCCCAGCTTTGCATGGCAGGCATGGCAGAATGCAAGGGAATAAGAAGTTTTGTCAATATCATGAGACATAATAGTGCCATTTTTAAAATATTCATCAACTTAAAACCAAAATTATATTGTGGCAGTAAAAAGATCATTACAGAGAATACATTTCAGAAAGTACAGCCAGTTAAGAGAAAATTTATGAGACAGCAGTAAGTGCCTCAATAGCAAACCTGTACTTTTATGAGCATTCTTAAACTATTCTGCTTTAAATGCTAAGGCTAGTGGATTAATTTAGATAGACAGAAACTACTGTGTTCAATACAACTGATCGGCAGCACAATAAAACATTTCAGAGGGCATAGCTTCAATAGCATGAACATTATTAAAAGTGACAAAACTTTATCTGATTTCTGGAAGCTGAGTTTCCCAAGCTATGACAAGAATGCATACAGCAGCAGCACCTCTTTTATCACAGCCTTCAGACTATTTCTTTTCCTTCTCAAAACAAAGCCTGTGTCTGTGAATTGCTCTGGTCTTTGAACAAGTACAATACAGTAGCTCATCTATGCTTCTCCAGGTCAGGACTGCAATCTTCATACTCAAATTAGTTGCCAATAGGAAGGCAACTAATAATTTTAGGAATTTTGCCTAGATTTAATTCATGATTAGCCAGATTTGACTTAAATTGTAGACTTCAATGTAGAAAACATACATAGGTTTCCATCTTTGGTTAACTGATCATTTTGAAGGATCAGTTGTTAATGGCTCAGCTTTTCTATCCCAAGGTTAGACAGACAGCTGATTAATCAGCAGTGTGCCCAGGCATCCAAGAAGGCCAGCAGCATCCTGTCTTCCATCAGCAACTGTGTGTCCAGCAGGACCAGAGCAGTGATTTTCCCTCTGTACTCAGAGGTGGTGAGGCCACACCTGGAATCCTGTGTTCAGTTTTGGGCCCCTCACTACAAGAGCAATGAGGTGATGAAGTGAAGAGAAGAGTAATGAAACTTGGAAAGGATCTGAAGCACAAGTCTGATTAGGAGCAGCTGAAGGACCTGGGGTTGTTTAACCTGGAGCAAAGAAGGCTACAGAGGGATCTTATCACTCTACAAATACCTGAAAGGAGGCTACAGCCTGGTGGGTGTCAGCCTATTCTCTTCGGTACCAAGTGACACAACAAGAGGAAAAGGCTTCCAGTTGTGCCAGGGGAGGTTTAGTTTAGATATCAGGAAGAACTTCTTGACTTAAAGGTCATCAAGCATTGGAGTAAACCACCCAAGGAACTGGCTGAAGGTGAAGTCACTATTCCTGAAGGTATTTAAAAGAAGTAGAGATGTGACACCTGGGGACACAGTTTAGCGGCAGATTTGGCAGTGCTGAGTTAATGGTTGGACTTGATGATCTTAAAGCTCCTTCCCGACCTAAATTGTTCAAAGGCTAGTACATTGCTAAAGGAGAGACTCTAGCCTGACTTTGGCCAGACTCCACCTGGAAGTACACAAGTCAAGGGCAGTCCTTGGCCTTTCCCTGTTCATGGAGACTTACAAAAAGCCCAAGAACTGGTTGAGAATATTTTTCACTCAAGAGCCCAAAGATTGCAGAGCTTCAAGAAGGGTTTGTGCCATTAAATATTTTATTTCTTTTATTTTCAATGGTTTTTTAGTACTGCAGGCTTGACCCTACAACCCTTGCTCACTCAAAACTTCCATAGCTTTGATCAAAGTAGTGACTAGAATATGGGCTGGTACAGTAGTGAAATCTGTTCACAGTTCTTCCATTTTCAAACATCCTTGAAGAATATCTAGCTCACTTGAACTTGGCATGGGAAAAAGCAACATCTGATAAATTTTAAGGGCTTCACTATGGTCTATTTTTTATTTCTCAGGGTAGGGAAGGTTATGTGATATGTCTGATATTGTTTGAATAGTCTGTCTTAGGAATGTCCCAGCTTTCCCAAAAGGCATCTGGAATATGCATTTTATACATTGCAGGGCAACCAGATACAAACCCAAACAGATAGTGGAAAGGCAGCTTTTCTTGTGATTACTATTAATACTCAAGGGATGGTTGCTTATTGATAATTTTTAACTCAGAGCATCACAGACGATGGGGATAAATTTACCAAGGTTTTTTAAGTGATCTTGAAATTGTTTTAATCAGGAAAATACCACAAAAGAATAATTTAAAAAAACCCTAGTGAGTAATGAAAAGAGCACAGAAAAATCTTCCAAGGAACTTAGCTGGTTTTATAAGGAAAAATGCACATATTCTGTGAGAATTCAGCTGTGGCAAAATGGGAAAAATTTTTACTTATTACAACATCTTTAAAGAGGACTTATTAAAAGATAAGTGTAGATGTAGACTAAGGGATGGATGTAATCTTGGTGGGAAAAATTTGAAAAACCAAAAACCAAAACAAACCCACAATCTGAGACATCTAAGAAAAACAAATTAGCCTGAAGCATCATCACAAACATGTCAAATACAAGGCTGGAGAAAACTGAAGAAATATTCTCAGAAACTGCTGCAAAAAATGCTATTTTCATTTCTTTTAATGAAACAGGATTATAAAACCATATTGCTAATCCAAAATCAAACTTTCCCAGAGATTGTAAATGACTATGGTCTTTATTTTCAGACACATGAAAATTATCTGCTACTTGTGTTGCCATTTCAGTCAAAAGGTTAAGGGCACCAATATGGAAATATGCTAGATTTTATTTAATTAGCTCAGTCAGATGACAAAATCAACTGAGTTAAACAAGAGTTCTTTTATTCATCCTAGGTTAGGTTCATTTTAACTAAAATGGGTCTCTAGAAGAGAATCAAACTCACAATTCCTGTAATTAGACATGGAAAGACACATAAACCTTCAGTGGGAAATTGAACTGATTAGTCATCATTTTTTTTGATCCTCTAATGCTGGAATAACAGATAACAACTTTTCCATCAAAAGTGAAGATACCTATCAGTTGAGCTTTACAGTTCTTTGAAAATGTAAAAATAGGCAACTAACAGTGGAAGAAACAGATGATTTTAGTCCATTGCCCATGGAATTACACCTTTCCCCTGAAAAACTCCAAACCCACAAAAAGCATAGAGCCTTTTCACAAGGCAGTCAAATACACATTCAGCATCTTCTAAGTAAAGGTGGAGCTGAAGAGAAAGGAGAAGTTTGAGGAATTTGGGGATATTAAGAAAATAAAGTATTCCACAAACATTATCCTTTTATTTTTCTGCATGGTTAATGGCAAAGCTGTTTTACAGAGTAAGAATTGTTATTCCTTTCTGTAGTCAAATTTCACATTGCTCAGGACACAATAAAGACTCAGATCCTACAGGCTGAAAAAAAATTAAGGAATTTTCTGGGAGAAATAAACTGAAAGAAGAAGAAAATATGCAAGATAGATCCTTCACAAGAGCAGACTACAAAAATAATCATGTGAATAATATCTCACAGGAAAAAAAACAACATCCCAAAGTAAAACTTTCTGAAATGGATTTAAAGTCCAAGGTAAGTGACAATGCTAAAGTGAAAGTGTGCACCCTAAGAATAAGACTTCTGATGGAATATGTTCCTTCTATTAAAATGAATTTAAAATTCAAACTTGATTCTTTATTCCCAAAATGATTTTGTGGAGAACATTTTCATAGTTTATGTGCTGACCTCTTCTTTTTCAGTTCTCAAGAAATTCCCTTCTAGCTGCAATAAAAATTATCCTGTTCAAATGGAAAACATAAGGACTGGTATTGTCAAATGTGTTGAACCTAACAGACTTTTCTTCTCACAGCATAATCTACCCAGTATTTCTTGCATGCTACTGGGATGTTGATCTTTCCTTCCACAGCAGAAAATTTACTGCCAATTTCACAATTTTCTTTCTAAGAAGTAACCTTGCTTTTGCTGATATTCTCTTCCTGGGTTTGTGGAAAGCTCTTTCTAAAATCATAAATAAATGGGCAACCAATTTGGAAACCCCAGTGAAAACCCTTCTGAAAACTCAATTTTTCTGTAGAAATTCTCCACAGAGGTACACAGCTGGTGTCTCATGATCGCTCATTCTTGGAAAATATTTGAATGCCTTTGTTTCCTTATGTTTTCTATTTTTATAACATATTGTTTATAACATTGTTTAAAGTAAAGAAAAAACCCATCTTTTTTATGTCTAGTATTGCTGCAAACAACCTATCATGAGGACTTCTACAGCACAAAAAAAGGTTAAATATGATCCTTGAATCCACATATCAATATGGAAGCAGAGTTGATTTATTTCATGTCTGTAAGGCAGATATTTTTGGTTCCAAGGACAGCACATGTTGGAAGATTCTAAAACAATAATAGTTTAAAAAATGCTCAGGGTTTCACTTGAATATATTTTTTTTTTACTCTCCTTGATACAGGCCAATTGAGAAGAAACTCTTTTTTTCTGAATTTAATAATGTGCAAAATTATCTGAGATGAAATGTGCTATATAAATTAAAAAGCATTATGAAGTGTTGTGTCTAATACCACACTACTTTTTAGAAACAAAATGTTCTTACTTTTTGTCACTTGGCATATGTCATTTAAATTAACTCAGCTTTTAGGTTTTCATTTTGCTTCTGATCTGTTGGAAAATCTGTGTTACAGTTCATGAGAGCTGCTTGTTGTGTAAGTCTAAATGTGTAAATGAGGTCTTGCATTTCATTTCCTTACTCTAAAGCAGGGTCAACGGTACCTATAGATACCACTGTAAAACCTCATCTTAAAGATCTTGAATGATGGAGAATTCTCTCTGCAAACATGATTTTATTTTCTATTTAATTCTATTTCCTTTTCTAGTTCTTGTGCATACTGAACTGTGCTTGCTACAAGATGAAGAAATTCTTTGTGTTTCTAATGAAGTCAGTTTACTAGTCACAAATATTAAGTGGATAATTTGTATAATACCACTGTATTTCTTTGTCTAGCCTGTAAATTAAGAGTACCTGAAAGTATTCAGCAAAGGAATTAAATACTCTTGGGTCCTGTCCTCTAAATTAAGTTCTGTTGTAAAGATTGTCAACATCCTTGTATAAATAATAATACAGGATTTTTAAAAGCTGGAGAACTCTCTTGAAGATCCTTCTTTGCCTAAGGTGAAGACTAACTTCTAATTCCTGGTTGGAATAACTTGTAACATTCGTTAGTTTACAGGGTTGCCACACCCAAGAGAAATATCCTGTTGTTCTTAAATTGCCTTAAATCACCATTGTGCAGAGGTGGTTTGGTCTTCTTTAAAGAATTACCTTCAAATGTATGGGCAAAAAGTAGGTTTTATTGAGAACTTGTGGGACTTTAACAGAGTTTGATGCCAATGCTCACTCTATCACTTATTGCATAGATGAAACATACATAACAGAATTGGGTTAGGATCAATTTAGAACAACTTAATAGAGACTGGGTACAAGTGTTAGATGTACCACAAGAACAACTTTCTTTTTCTGCTTTTCTATTTTTATCTAGAAGGATATTTTCTTATTTGTAAAAAGCTATGTGTTTCAGAAAATGCTGAAAGGTTAATGTAAATAATTTTCTTCCCTTCTAGTTATTTTTAAATATCAATAAATACTTTATGTCCCATGTAACTTATTCAGTAACACTTTTCAAACCAATTTTAAATTAATGGGCATTTAAGGTATACAGCTGCTTTTTTCTTGAGTTTAATTAATTTTTGGGGTTTTTTTGTTTGTTTTTTTTTTTTTTTTCAAGGAATAAGTCCTCTGAATTAAAAGATTCCGATTGGACAGGGTTTAATGTCTTTAATCAGTATGGCTTGAAGAAAAATTGGTATACCCCAAACTGAGATATTACTTTATCAGAGGAATTAAACTTGAAGAAGGAAAAATAATTATTCAGGTGACATTGAATACTGAAAACTGACTTTTTTTTTGTTGTAAATTGGAAGCTTGCAAAGAAAAATGTAGACACTGAGAAAACAGAAAAAAATAATTCTGATAGTAGTGCTCTCATTCCCTAGAAAAGTCATCTTGAGAAATAATGAAGAAAAATACTAAGGTAGAGGACTTTTTAAATTAACATTTTTAATTCACATTTTTAGCTATTTAGCACATACATGTGTGTGTGCATAGTAATGATATTACTAATTATAATTTACTGATATAACTAATTCAAATTTTTTGCAAATGGAACATTAACAGAGAGAAATCAACTGCTTTATAAGGAAATTAGTGTGACAGTCTCATCCATTTTGGCCAGTTCTTTTGGACATTCTTTGAGTGGAAGATCCAATGTTTAGCATCACATTTACTTGCATGAGATAATTGATGTCAAATGGAATTTCTCATTTAGCAGAGTTATACAAAATATACTGAAAAAAATAACATGAATGAAAGTTACCCATCCAAAAATAAACCCCAATTGCAGTACAGGATTTAATCACAACAGCAATGAGGTCCCAATTATCAGGTTCTGCAACACAGTAACCATCACAATGCTGGGTGTCCTGGGAAGGAAGAACATGTGTTAAAAACATCTCATGCTCATTGCTGTCTTTGAAATATCTTTGTTAGTTGTTTAGCTTTCACCTCTGAGTTGGGCTGGGCCATGTATTCACTTTCCTGGTCTGGCTAACTCAGGGAGACATTCAGGGTCATTCAAGGAACCTGGGGGAGAAACATTTATACCGCAGGTTGATGCACTGAACTGTTAACAGCTGTTTATCTAAAACTTCCACTGGTCCCCACTGTGTCACACCCTGCAGTACTCCCTGAGCTTCCTGGGCCTTCTTACCAATCTCCTCTGAGCCTTCTTCCATTGCAGGGTATTACTGGTCAGTGACTCTATTGGAATTCAATACCAATATAGCCAGATAGGTCGTGCCTGGGCTCGTCCGGCCCTTGCTGCTTGACCAAAGGCAGCAGCTGTGGTGGTCTCAGCTCAGAGACACCTTTGGCTAGCTGGATATTGCAGCTGGGCACTTGGGACAAGCCCAGGCATGCAGGAGCTCAGGTTTACCTCTGGTGGAGAAGCTTCAAGGTGAGGTGAAGGAAAGGAGTCGGGTTCTGCCGGAGGGTTTCAATCCAGAGCTTTATTCCTGGCCCATAGGCCTCTGAATCCAGTAACAGCTCCAACAGAAGTCTCCAAACTGTGTGGTTGTTGTTCCTTTTAACCCCAGGGAGAGGGGGAGGGAAGGGGTAGGGATCCCACCAACCAGGTAATGGGGGGAGTCTCAGGGGAGAAATGACACCTGGACGGCTCTGTGTCCCTCCAGGGGTGTAAGGCATCTTTTGAACTCTGCCAATCACTTGATGCCCTTCTGGAATGCCAAGATTGACAGACAGCACTCAGCAGGGGGCAAAGGAGAGGGGAAAGGAGAGGTGATTGGCACCTGGGGAAGGACTGGGAAACTGAGGCAAGCTATGACATCACACTGCAACACGACTCAGTGGCATAGAAGATATTATTTATTAGTAACATTTACAACTCTGCAAATTAAAAATCGCAAGTATCTCAACACGTATTCTGGCTTCTAAATTAAATATTTTTGGCTTACACAATACAAAAAAGTTAATCAAATGATCAAATGTAAAAAACTAGAAAGGCTTTGACTAGAGAAGCTCTACATCATATGAACTGCCTTATTATGCATTCATGAAATTATATTTAAATTATGAACTGGTCAAGAACTTTATTTTATCGGTTAGTTCCAGAAAATAATTTTTCCACTACTGTTTACATAACAATTGTGTTACTGAGAGCCAAATCCTAAGGTTGTCATGTACTTTTTGAAAAGACTTGGTTAAGAAATTTCTATAAAAGCTGTGAGACACATCTTGCATCCAGTGAATGTTAACACCCATTAGAAACATCATCAGGACCACTGACAGTCTATTGAACATTCACAACTGGTAGATTTTGCCCTTTTTCAGAAGCACATTAGAAGTATTGGAACTACTGTGCTGCTGCAAGCCTGTTTGATTCCAAGACTCTGAGGACAATGTCCAGAACAGTCTTGCAGAATATTAAAGCTCAACTCAGTCTAGTATTCCTTTTATGAAGAATTTTCCTTTCTCTTGTTCACCATCCACCCAAAAACTTTGGGGTTTTTGTTCTTTAGCTTAGCTTATGCATTCATTTGACAAATCCTATAAGTCAGCAATCAATGGTCATGTCTTAGTTTTGAAACTAAAGCTTTCGGGGCATGGACAAGTAACTTGTTGAATTGTTTACATCATCCAAAACTGATCTAAATACAGATGTGCAGGGACACAGGTACATAAAACACATGTAGGTACTGATAGAAATACAACAGCAGTGAAAATCCTAAAGACAAGTTCAGTCTGGGGAGTTTAATTTACCAACAGTTGTGTACTGTCAAAGCTGACCTATGCTTGAATATCTTTCTGTTATTCTTAATCCTTGGCTTGATAAATATCCATCCAAGGTATGAGTTCCGTCCAGATATAATTAAAACATATTTAAATACCTAAAAGACATAAACACATTTCTTTTATTCCCACAGTTCAGCAGTTGCTTTGGCTGAATACATGTCTCCTTACCCCTACACCCAAATTCATGTCACTGTGTCAGATCTAAGACAAAGAAAGTAAGAAACATATCCAGATACATGGATGTCAAGGGAGTGATTTACCTAGCAACAGTAACTATGTGAAAGTCCTTTAGAAATGTCTGTGCATGTGATGGTACCTTAATGGCTTGCATTTAAGAGATTTGAAGAAATGGCTGGGAGGATTCTAGCAAAACCAAGCATCAAAGACATTCAATGCACATACATTCTGGGAAATAGAATGCCATCAGTTTGCAAAGAAATTTATGCTCATACTTTCAATAAATTTTGTAAAGATTTTGCTCATAAATCCATAGTTTGAAAAACATTATTTCACTCTGTGCTACATTGGATAGAAAAAAATGTGTGAACAGAGGAAACATGTTAGTATAAATGTTTCTCTGTTCTAATAGCCATCACTTTTTAGAAGCAAACCACCACATAAAGAATTATCTGAAGTGTTACAACAATAACCCTGAGAATAAGGAGAAGTAAATAGCTGAGATGGCACTGTGATATATAACTATCTACTGCTGTTTCAGTAATGCACACTGCTGATCGATGGCCCAGGGGATCAAACCCTAATGTACAGTGAGCAGCTTTCTCTTAAACAATGAGATTTAATAGATCCCACTAAAAGAAAAGTATGTTCACATCAAATCAGCATAGTAACAGGTGAAAATAAGTTAAAATATTTCAAATCTAGAATAATCCAACTGGGATCTTAGTCAAAGTCATTGTGCGTAAGGATCCATGCTATTTAAATTCAATGTACAATCTAAAGCAGAGTATCCAGATGAGATCATAGCTCAGCAAAAAAAGAAATCTCTATTTTTTCTTTTATATTACTACCTATCCTCTCTCTTTCCACAGACATTTGTCTTCTATTCCTGTAAATGCAGTGTCTTTCAAAAGACAGTGTAACCTGAGTCACCAAAATTTTAATGGTGGTACCCTCCCAATGAAGACTAGAAAGATTAAACTCAGAAAAATCAGCTTTTTATTATAGAAAAGTAATAAACTTTTAAACTAAGAAAAGTTCAAATTAGATCAGTTCCAAGCAGTGTCCCTGTACCTGTCTGAGTCAGTATTAGAGAAACTCCCAGCTGAGAAAAAAGCAGCACAAAACACCACATGAGTGATGCTAGCCATGTTTCTTTCCTTCTTCTTCTTCTAAGACATTTTTCTTTTTCTGGCAATATTTATTGCATTTTTCTTCTTCTATAGCCTTCTTCAACCTGGCTTCTTAGAACCATTTCTATGTCTTCCTTTCCCACAAATGTATTTCTTAACTTTGAGTCTTTGCATGCAGTTTCATTCCTCCTCTTCCTTACCAATGATTCTAACAGCTCATCTTTCCCCTTCCCAAATCTTCAAGATTGAAGAGGTATTTCCAACGCTGTTCCTCTACCTCAACTAGTTTCTTCGATGAGACTGTCTGGTCCCTTAATGCTCCTTCCACTCACCTTCCCACACCAACAGTCACTTCTTTCTTTTCAGACTCTTCCACTGCTCTTCAAAATGACAGAACATTTTAACAATAAAATGGTAGTATCAGGATCACAGAATCACAGAATTAACAAGGTTGGAAAATACCTCTGGGATCATCAAATCAACCAAACACCACCTTACCACATAAACCATGGCACCAAGTGCACATCCAGGTTTATTTTTAAACACCTCCAGGGACATTGACTCCACCACCTCCCTGGGCAGTCCATTCCAGAGCCCAATCACTCTTTCAGTGAAGTATTTTTTGGTAATTTCTAGCCTAAACTATCCCTGGTGCAGCTTAAGACTGTGTCCTCTCTTTCTGACAATGGTTGCCTGGAAGAAGGGACCGACCCCCATCTGGCTGCAACCACCTTTCAGAAAGTTGTAGAAAGTGATAAGGTCTCCCCTGAGCCTCCTTTTCTCCAGGCTAAACACCTCCAGCTCCCTCAGCTATTCTTCATACAGCTTGTGTTCCAAGTTCTTCGCCAGCCTTGCTGCCCTCCTCTGGATGTGTCCTTCCTAAACTGAGGGGCCCAGAACTGGACACAGCACTCAAGGTGCAGCCTCACCAGTTCCAAGTAGAGATGAAAATGTACATATATGACTCAATTCTTGATAATTCTACAAGTGACAGAAGAATGTGGCTTTGTCACTGTTTTCAAATGAAATAGCTACAGCTTGAGAGAATCTCAGGCGAAGAGGCCAACACCATCACTACCAAGCAAATAAATCCTAAACACCAAAATAAAAGCATTTTATCTAAATTTGACTAAATTCAGTTTGCAAGATTCTGTGGACAGTTCCAGTAGTCTTGTTATTCCATTACATTCTTCCTGAAGTAACGCTTACAACCATGTATTTTAAAGCCCTCCAGATTTTCACTTTCCTGAGAATTGGTTACTTCCAAATTCTGCTTTACAAACTGTAGCTGAGGTGCTGTGATTTCTGTTATTTGGACATTGACTTCCCTTCTTTCCTTGTCCCCTGTGATATATTTTGCTTATTTAGTTCCAGTATGCCTGTGGCTGGTTCTAGCAACATGCTGCCACCATTTGTTTTGTTGGTAAGAAGCAGTAAGTGGCCATAGATGAGGTCCATGTTATGTGCTAAGAGATCTGTGATTGCACAATCTGGATGTGGCCTAGCCTTAGCACTCCCACCATGTATTCTCTTTCTTTTTCCTGCTGTTGTCATCTGCCCTAAGATATTTACATACATTATTCTCTCTCTGCAGCAAGCACGTAGGCCACATGAACCCACCTTGTTTGCCTGGATACTCCACGTCATCTGACCAGCATCAGAGGTTAAGTACTAGTTTGACATGGGGCTTGGGCTCATATCTGAATAACACCTCCTCTTTCTGACACCAAAGTAATGAGATCCTGGCTTTTATCTGCCTCTAAAACAAGAAAATCACACACAATATCCCTGTTGTTCCTTTAGCTGAAAAAGGCCTTGACTGGAGGTTAATAAGGTGTACTAGAAAAAACAAACAAAGAAATCCACAGAAAAAATAAAAAATATTCCACCTTTAGAGTCAGCTAGCTATTTTCCATGCTAGCAATGTACTCACCTGTTAGTATATACTGGTATTTTGGGAAATAACACAGATATAACACCTACTTTCCTTGTAGTGAGGAAGGCAGGAGGGGAGGCAATAATATGACCTTAGTTCTTACACTGTTTAGGGATGATTCTTGACAGAACAGATAATTACTTGCTCTTGTTGAGAAATATTCTAATTTCAAACTTCTACCAAGGCAGAAAATAATAGCCACAGATGAAATGCATCTCCACTGAACCATGTGTTCATGGGTAACATGAAGTCAGTTTGCATGAAGTCTCAGATCTTAAAAGTCATGGTATGTGTGTTTCGCAAAGGTTAATGGAAAACCCATTTATGAAATACTATTCCTGGACTACAGTTTTGAGACCTTGAATAAGAGTATTCTTATTCTCCATGGACCTTCTTCCATAGCACAAATGTTAGTTAAAAAAAAAAAAAAACAAAACCCAGCAAAAGTAAAAATACAGCTAGAGCACTGCAGATCTTCAAAGATTCATTTTCTCTGTTAACCATGTATGCTATCTGTGCACTTCATTTTACTTTAATTTTTTGTCAGTCATGGAAAGAACTGTAGAGTGTTATATTCATGTACCCATCACTCAATTTATAATAAAAATTTCAGTGCACATCAAAAAATCCAACCTTTTATAGAAATTTGTTGTGACAGATTTAAACGGTATGAAATTTTTCAGTATTTGTAGAACTCTTAAAGTAATGGATTTTTTTCCAGCAAAACAACTCTTTTCTGAAGTACAGAGGGTTCTACACATCCCTTCAATAATGTATGGGGTATATTAACAAAAATTTTTGGGCAAACAACAGAGTATGCACTCTTGTAAAAAAGGCATATTTTAAAATGGTATAGCATGTATGGCACAAGGTTGTGTCATAAATTTAAAGTGAAAAATAAAAGGGCCAGATGGCTCTTTTTCTGCTTAGTTACCATTTTTTTACATATATGTATGGGATTCATAGTAGGGTTTAATCTTCTTGGTAGCTTTTAGTGGTTATACTTTCCAAGAAAAATAATTTTAGTTCAGTGATTAAAATAAGGTTTGCATCTGTTTTTATTCTAATTTCAAACTTCTACCAAGGCAGAAAATAATAGCCACAGATGAAATGCATCTCCACTGAACCATGTGTTCATGGGTAACATGAAGTCAGTTTGCATGAAGTCTCAGATCTTAAAAGTCATGGTATGTGTGTTTCGCAAAGGTTAATGGAAAACCCATTTATGAAATACTATTCCTGGACTACAGTTTTGAGACCTTGAATAAGAGTATTCTTATTCTCCATGGACCTTCTTCCATAGCACAAATGTTAGTTAAAAAAAAAAAACAAACAAACCCCGGCAAAAGTAAAAATACAGCTAGAGCACTGCAGATCTTCAAAGATTCATTTTCTCTGTTAACCATGTATGCTATCTGTGCACTTCATTTTACTTTAATTTTTTGTCAGTCATGGAAAGAACTGTAGAGTGTTATATTCATGTACCCATCACTCAATTTATAATAAAAATTTCAGTGAACATCAAAAAATCCAACCTTTTATAGAAATTTGTTGTGACAGATTTAAACGGTATGAAATTTTTCAGTTATTGTAGAACTCTTAAAGTAATGGATTTTTTTCCAGCAAAACAACTCTTTTCTGAAGTACAGAGGGTTCTACACATCCCTTCAATAATGTATGGGGTATATTAAAAATAATTTTTGGGCAAACAACGGAGTATACACTCTTGTACAAAAGGCATATTTTAAAATGGTACAGCATGTATGGCACAAGGTTGTGTCATAAATTTAAAGTGAAAAATAAAAAGGGCCAGATGGCTCTTTTTATGCTTAGTTACCTTTTTTTTACATATATGTATGGGATTCATAGTAGGGTTTAATCTTTCTTGGTAGCTTTTAGTGGTTATACTTTCCAAGAAAAATAATTTTAGTTCAGTGATTAAAATAAGGTTTGCATCTGTTTTATATTAAATTTATTATGCAAGCTTATCTTTTACAAGTACATTTAGTTGAGATCCCTGGTCAAAACCCACTTCATGTCTTCAGGTTAGAAACCATAAAACCTGACAGAGGGGGAGAAGATCTTTACATCACAAAACCCACATCTGCTTGCTTAGATTTAAATGCTGCAACAGGAGTCAGCTATGACTTGAGCACTGGTAATATTTGCAGTCTGAGGAGTTATTCCCTCCTGTGAGAGTATTTGTGGTATGGATGTTTTGCCTATAGTGTATCATGGTTTTAACATAATATGAATAACAACACAGTTCTTTTATAAAATCATTGGTCCTTTTTATTAGCCTTGCACACCTAGTTTGATAAGCCTTTATATATTACCTATGAGAATGAAGCTTACTGCTATACATATGGAATGAGGTGAATGACAAAGTTTGACCTCATTCTTACATGGATGGTGAAGCTAACAACAAGAATTTCTCTTTTCTCCTGGTACATGCATTCCTCTGCATGGCTTACAATTTGCTTATTTATATTAAAGCTTTCATATAGTCATTTTCAAATAAGAATATTCTTTAAACATTCAAATAGTTTGGATGACACTTACAGTATCATGTATTATGGAAATTCATTTCATAAAAACAATGTTTGCAGATATAACTTCATGACACTCTGAAAATTACCTAATTGGAACAATTTTTTCTCCACAACATGATGTGCCATTTAAATAATTTTACAGAACTAAATTTTGAATAACTGGGGAATAGGAAGGGTGTGCTCTGTAACTTGATTTTCAAATTTCTGAATGAGAAATAATAAACTTGAAACCGGCATGATATGTATTGCACAGCATGTGAAACTGACAGAAACATTTTTCTATCTTCTCTAATGGATTATGAAGCACTTGACTTTTTGCCAGAATATTTTCTCATTACTTGTTCAGCTCAGAAAAATCCCTCATCATCCACCCAGCACGTCTGTATGAATTGTCAATAGAGAAATCATCAGCTAAGCTGAGTATGAGGCATGGAAGTTAGAGTTCTGTAAAGTGTAGAAAACACTAAGATTTTAAAAAGCCCTGCTCTTTTCACTGAAATTAAAAGAAAAAGCTCATACTCATTTGTAATAGTACTGCCATCTCTTCTGTTTAAGCCATGAGATGACAGCTTCAGTGAAAAAGGCTTATAAGTTTGACTGACAGTTCAGCAGAGAGAAACCCTTGAAGGTGGCACAGCTAGCTATTGTAGGATCCATATTGTAACATCACTTGAATAAATGGAATTGAAGAACAAAAGATAACAAAATAAAATCACTTTGTTCATCAGCTCATAATTTCCAGTCCAACTCGCTGCAAATAGAACAAAACCAAAACTCTGAAAGCTTGCTTCCTGTAAGAAGCTCAGTCATTGCAGCTCTTCTGGCTGCTAATAAGTGTTGTTTCCATAAACACTCCCATTTTAAATGATTTGTTGTAATACTTGGGAAAGTGGTTCACCTACAATATACAGAGACAAAAATAATTTCCAGGTTACAAAGTAAAAACATAACTGAGAATTGAGAGATTTTGCTGCAAGGCAAGAAAGAAATGTTCCATGCCCCTGTATTTTAGGCAAGAGAGAGGACTGGTTAGTGCACAATCTATAAAACATCCACACAGAACCGATTCTTGTAAAATGTCATGTTCTTCCAGAATATCTGAGATTTAGAGCCAAAATGACCAAGGAAATCCTGGATCTTCAGAAGGGGTTCAGTATCTAGAATGATTATGGTTGATGGGGTGAGAAGAAAAAGCCATGGTAGCTAAATGCAAAATATCATAAATCAATTTCATGTGTGACATTAGAGCATAAATAATTCAGCTGAAATCTAGTGTATGTTAACATTCTGGCAATTTTCACCTGCAATGATTCCTTTCAAAACCTGTAGAACAATTTGATAATCAAAAACCGATCAAACAAAAAAGGAATTTCACTGAGGCTTTCTGTTTAAATTATCACTACACTGTATTATTTTTTCTGTTAAAGAAAAGCACTATTAGTTTCTTGTACTTTGACCATTTATTGAGATACAAATTCAAGGTACTTTGAATATACATGGAACCCTTTAATTATGCCATTAAAATCTTGTGCCTTTGCAGTAAGATAATGGATTTATTAAATAGATTCTTTGACATATTCTGCAGGAAGCTTGTAGTTGGCAGCTGTTGCTGCATCTTCAGGGCAGTGACAGAGTGAGGGACAATACAAAGACTCTACCTTAAGAGATGCACAACATTATCCTTCATGCAGTTTAACTGGTAATGATTGTGATAAAAATATCTTAATATCTCTAATGTTTTAGTGGTTGAACACCATTCTGTTGTAAACTTTCCAGGAAATATGAAATACGAATGATAGATTGTAGTTGAGATCAAGTTATGCCACAGCTAGCATGTTCACATAAGAGCTAGAAAGCATGAATGTTGGCTGTATTTTCTGTTGTAGCCACTACTTCAAGAGATATGCAGAATTTTAATAATTTGGTTTGATCTGGTAAGATTCCTATCACTGGAGAAAGGAATAAGTTAATTAAAGCATTTTAACACCCACTTGTTGATATTGCTAATAGAAGGAACTTCAAAACATTATTTCTTTGGGCTGCAGTACACTTGGACACCTGAAACAAAGCAAAAATATTAATTGGTGATCAATCGGTAATGAAAAATTTTAATGTCTTTTGTCTTGGTGAATTTAACAGGAAGATGTCTGAGTTCCAGTTTGTAATCAAAGGATTTTGTTATTATTGGGAAGAAAAGTATAATCTGTTCATGTGGACTATATGACAAATGGGTGAATTTATTTTCAACTACCTTACTCTCCTGGTAATAGTTTGGGTTCCACCTTTATGCTATATTACTCCTGAATTTCATTGCTTCTTAAAGACCATCCATTCCCAGATCAGTCACTGCAGAATTGTATCTCTATTGGGTGGTCCTGGAAAATAGGCTTCCCGCTGTTGAGTCCTCAAAGACAACAATGTAGCAGAGAACTTTGGGTGGATGTTACAAGATCTGGTCTTCTTAACATCATGGATGTATCTTATATTACACTGACACTGCAACTCTTGTTTGAATCACAAAGTCATAGAATTCCAAGTGAATGAAGTCCAAATGAAGAAGTTTCTGAAAATTCATAGAAAGCCCAAGCAAAGTTGTTTCTCTTCTCCTTTCTGCTCTGATCCATGTGGGCAATTGCTTATATTTCAATCTCCATGCATAGAAAACACCTTGATAGATAATTTGGCATGCATTTCAAAGTGTTAAATTCTCTTCAGCTCTTATAATCTTTCTCACCATTGTATTGGCTGAACAAATGACAAAAAATGAGGATTTCTTAGAATCACAAAATTATTTTGCGCTTTGTGGGTAAGCAAAGTATCTTTAAAAAACCAACAATTTATTGAAGTTAAGTGGATGTACCTCTTGCACACTGTAACTATGAAACTAATAACACTTTCTAAAAACAAGCAACTTGAGTGACAAGTGTTCACTAAGTTTATGTCTCCCTGCATTTAAATGTTGGTTTAAGCTTTATCTTTCAGAGCATTCAAAGCAAAACACACTAAGATATCAATGTTAGGGTGCTGTGGTTTGACATAGCTTGGTTTTAGTTAAGGCATAGACATTAAGCACCAAACCCACTACACAGGAATTCAGCATTTATTTAGTAAGTTGTTTCCTCCTTTCTTCACTAATGACCACTCATGATGAATATGTGCTTATTTTCAGAGGTGAGGATGTGGTGTGACTTGTTTGCACGCAGGGTTGGAGGGCAGCAGGAGCCAGAGAGTCCAGGGGAGAGGGAAGGCCAATTGTTGAGAGACAGCAAAGTGGGAGGGGCAGCACCTCCAAAGATAAAGGACACAATCTCATGGTACTCAAGGGAAAAGTGAAGCTCCAGTGATTAGGTTCAGTGGACTGTTCAGATTCTCAGGCTAACTTATAGCCAGAAGGCAGCTCCAAGACCAAGCTGGAAAGCCACAGAAGTCAAATCCGCAGGTCAGGAACAGTGGCGTACACAGGTGACCACAGGCACAGGCAAAGCTGTAATATAGCTCTGGCAAAGACAAGTCTAAGCATCTTGGCCTAAAAACATTTCTTGCACAAAGAGGAACAGGATGCTAAAAAGGCTTCTCACAGCCGTTTCCATCCAAGCTGTTTTCCCAGCACTCATTTCCACAGCTGCACCAGATCAGAGCTGGCCTTGAGCACAGTCAAACCCCAGAGGGGAAGCAGGAGAAAACTCAGGACTCTGACACATAATTAGAAATGTTAATTTTTGCAACTGCATGCTATACCTGGTGTGAACAGTTACCACCAGCTGTCATAAATTGAATAAATTAATAATGTAGAATTAGTTTTATCTCCAGCATGCAGATGAAGTTGGTGTCTGAAAAAGAAATCCTAAACTCAACAATAATTTGACCTCAATGAATGAGGCCAGGATTTCATCCACAGAATTCAAATTGAGTTTCCAAAGATCACAAATGGGTCTTAAAATCCCTTTTATATGTATTGAAGAAGTTCTCATGACAGTTAATAGGCTTGCATTGCCTTTATTTTTTGCATGTATTATGAACTCAATCTATACTTGTAGTAAAAACAAGGATAAAAATTACTATCTATTTACTTGAGGCTTCCAATTTGATTTGAAAATGGTACTTGCTTTTAAAATGCTTCCTTTATAATATAATATATTTTTATTCACTTACACAGAGCCAAGGCCTCTTTCTGCTCCTCACCCCACCACACCAGCAATGGTACTGGGGGTGCAGAAATACTTGGAAGGGGCAAAGCTGGGGCAGCTGACCTCATCTGACCAAAGGGAAATTCCATGTCATGCTATGCTCAGTATATAAAGCTAGGTGGAGAAGAAGGAAGGGAAGCATGGCATTCATGGTGATGGCATTTGTCTTCCCAAGTCACTTTAACAAGTGATGGAACCCTGCTTTCCTGGGGATGGCCTGCACATGGGAATGAATGAATGAATGAATTAATTAATTAATTAATTAATCAATCAATTAATTAATTCCTTGTTCTGATTTTTTCTGTGCAGAGCTTTTACTTTCCCTATTTAAGTGTCTTTGTCTCGATCCATGAGTTTGTTTTTACTTTTCTGATTCTCTCCCCCATTCCACAAGGGGACAGTGAGCAAACAGCTCTATAGGGCTTTGTTGCAGGCTGAGGCTAAACCGTAACAGCATAAACCCAAAGATTTCATTATTTCTGTAGTCTGGATTAACATATTTCATGGGACTACATCTAAATGAACTTCTGCTTAAGCTGACTCACACTGTGTCTCCAGTTTTATTTCAGGTAAGACCCAGCACATTTTTTCCAAAAGCTTAAGAGTTTTTGACAATGTTTTCTATTTTTCTTTTCAACAGCTTTACTCTTGGTTTTTATTTCATGTTTAGTAATTTATTCCCAGAATTGGTCTAGAATTTTCCTACTTGTGCATTTTCAGTTCTTTGATAGAATAATAGAATAGTTTGTATTGGCAGGGACAATTTACACTAGACCAGGCTGCTTAAAGCTTCTCCAACCTTATTTTGAATAGTTCCAGTGTCCACAACTTCTCTGGGCAACCTCTTCCAGTGACTCACCATCTTCATCTTTCTTCCTTCTCTCTATATAAAAGTAATCTTTTTCAGATTAAAATCTGATATAAATCTGCTTTCTTTCTATATGTTTGTTTGAAACTATTGTCCTATCAGCCTTGGCCAAAAGTATTTCTCCAACTATTCTTATAAGCTTCCTTTAGATATGGATATGTGTTATAAGGTCTCCCCCAGAGCCTTCTTTTCTTCAGGTCAAAAACCCCAACTATCTCAGTCTTCCCGAGCAGTCAAAATGTTCCAGCCTTCTGATCATTTTTGCAGCCCTCCTCTGGATCTGTTCCAAGAGGTCTATGTCTTTCTTGGTCCAGGGAATTCAGAGCTGGATGTACCACTCCAGCTCACAACAGTGAAGTAGAGGCACAGAAGCAACTCCCTTGACCTTCAGGACATGTTCCTGCTTATGCAGCAAAGGGTGCAGTTGGGCTGTGAGCGTACATTGTTGGCTCATGTCCAGGTTTTCATCCACCAGCACGCTCAAGTCATTTTCCAAAGGGCTGCTCAGAATCCCTTCATCCCTCAGACTATACCAATGTTGGGGATTATTCTGTCCCAGGTTCAGGGCATTGCACTTGGACTTGTTGAATTTCATGAGGTTTTCATGGATGTTTCCCTCAGGCATATCAGGTTCAGCACTCAGCTTGGCGTGACAGGCAAAGTTGCTGGGGTTGAACTCAATCCTGCAGTCTGCATAACTGGTGATTGGTCCCTCTACCCACCCTTGAGGGACACCACTCAAAAGGGATTTTCATTCTGAACGTAAAAGCTCAAAGTGTTAAAAAGATGTTCCATATGATTCTCACATTTTCTAGGTGTTCTTGATGTCATATACACTATCATGTAAATTTCTGCAACAGCAGGTGTGCTCAAGATTTGTGAACTGAGTACCCATAATTACTGAAATAACCAGAGACAGGGATTTACTTTAAACTACTCCCTACCCTTATGGGTATCCTTTGTCCCATCAGGCCAGGAACTGACCCTGCTTTTAAGGGTTTTTTTAACAGTTTTTTGTTCTTGTTGTTTTATGATTGTTGGTTGGGTTTTTGTTTAGGTTTTTTTTTTTGTTGTTTGTTTGCTTGTTTGTTTTTAATTTATAGATGCCATATTTTTTGGTGTGTTCTGCTGGGACATAAAACACTTCCATGTTTTCTTCATGTCTATTTTTCTGGTTTTTTTTTTCCTATAATAAATAAAGAAAGATGTTATTTAGAAATTAAGTACTGTAAGATGATGAAAATGGAAGAATAGAGACAAGCAAATCTGAAAAGGACCTCACAGAAATTGCTAAGAAACAACTGAAGCAACTGAATTTCCCAGCACAGAGATCAAAAAGGATAAGAAACCTTTATAAGATTAGAATAAAGCTAATATTAAACAAGCTATTTATCTGGCCATGTAGTGTAACATTATGGATCAAAATTAAATGTTGAAAACAAAATTTGCTGTACTGTGTTCTTGCTAAATTTTTTGGTCATGTGATAGAAATTCAGCAGCTCTCCATGGTGCTCATCTCCAACTTTCTCACCAAAATAAAATGGAAAGAATCAGATCCTATTATCACTAAGGGAGTGGAGAAGGTTATAAAGGGAAAACGATAAAAGACGGCCAACTGTCTACACTGCAAATTAGAATCACTTCACAACCAGGTCAGGACACAGCAGCACTTTAATCAAATTCTATACAGTTCATGTTTGCAGTATTGACAAATCCTAATTGTAATGAAATACTATTTGTTCCCTGGTGTTGAATGTTTCTGTAATGACTATAGTGATTTGAGCCAACTGAGCACATAATTCACTTTCTTGGTTGAGACTAAAAAATTAAAAGTGAAAGCAATAGAAGAGAGGTGGAAAAGAGGGTAAGTATGGGTCAGATGCAAACAGAGATGTTGAAAAGTCCTTCAAAACTTTTCTTTCTGTAAAGCCTTGCTTTTTTTTTAACATCAGATTGTTATCCACTCTTGAAACTGCAACACAAACTCAAAACGGCATATGGATGATGACATTACTACCTCCTATAAACATTCATTAATATTAATTTTATTAATAGACACTTGTTTTCCTTTATGTAATCACTATAAGATTACTTGGATCACTGCAAAAATTTTTTGTCTATTGACTCTTGAACATTTTTACTTTGTATTTTTTGAACTTGGGAGGTTATCTTAATAGTCATCAGTATGATGTTCCAACAGAAATGCTGGAAAAAATATTCAGTAGCATCATTCAAATGTTAATAGAAGAATAAAAGGTAGTAAAATTAAACAATTTTATAAGATTGTAGTGTAAGTTTTTACATGTTCAGAGCTTCATTAACATCCTTAAAAAAAATGTATTCCCTGTATAACTGCAGTCATGTTAATGGGATAGGTGTGGAATGAACTAGCAGGAAATGGTAGGTTGTAGTTTAATCCTCCATTGATTTATTAATAATATTAATTTTTTACGTCATGCCATAATCTTATCCAGAGTAACAATGTACTGTTTGGCCCATTACCTCCAAATAGCCTGCTTAAGATGAAACTTAATGTATCAATATTAAGTTGATCAATGTTAAGTGCAACCATCAAACACCTTACAGCCTGATTGGATCTTTGTGGTGCTAGTAACTATATGCCAATAGTTGCCATAGTGCCAATTATCTCAACCAAACAGAGCTGAAATAAAAATAAACCTAATGCTTTAAAACTTACATAACTACTTTACTACCTTTAAAATAAAAATATTTCTAAGGTGATTGAAATCCATTATTACTTTGAGAAACCATTTGAATATATTTAGATTATGTAACAGAGCACGTGACATAGCACAGGAAAAGTCAGAATACAGTCGATGTATATTTAGCTCTTTGCACACCAGATACTATCAATTTCCATCAATAAGTAGTGTGCAATATCAGGAAGGACAGTAAACTACCAAAACTTTATGTTTCCATGAAAATATCTTTATTTCCTGGCCCTGTGAAATAGCAAACTAATGTAGAAAATAATACCACTTACATACTTATTTTCTTATATTGAATTTTGTTATAAATACAACTTTAAATGAACAGTTAAAAATTACAATTTTTTTTAATCCAGAAAATTTCCATCATAAAAGTCACTTCTGTATCTCAATAAGGAAGCCAATTATTTATGAAAATGTCCTTCTTGATTCTAAAAGTCATTGTTCAATATGTTCAAAGTTTTGTTCCATATTCAAACATGCTGAATTTATATTAGTTCAGATGAAAAAGCTGGAAAAAATATTTTGTTGTTTTTGCTTTTCCTTCCATCTTTCAATTTTTAAATTCTTTTTCTTTCTACTCCCATTAGGAAGAAAGAAAGCTGAATGAGAAATACAGAAAACAAGGTAAAACTCAACTCTCCTTTTGTGCTCACTCAGAAAGAAACAACAGATATAAATGGAAACAGAAAGGGCAAGAGGAGGCAACCTTAATCACTGAACTATGAATTACCTGACACTGCTGACTATTTTTTCCAAAATTCCACCCCAGCAAATTATTTTGAAAGAATTTAAAAAATGTTTAGTCTACGACAACAATAAAGGATCACAGAAGCATTATTTGTTCTTAAAAATTAACAATTTTTCTCTCCACAAATATAAATTTCATACCCCATTGTTTGCTTGTGCATAACTTTTCTATTAAGACCCTTCTTGCCTGGCTTCTTACTTGCCCTTGCTACTTCTAAAATGTGAAGGTACATTTTTAAGAAAAAGAAAACTAGGAAAACTGTATTTTGCCACATAACAATGAAAGTTTAAAAAAGAAAGATTAATTTTTAAAATAAGTTTTCAGAGAAAATTTTCAACTGTGTTCTCTAACCTCTGGATACAAATAGAAAGTTGTCAAAAGAGTTTGCATTATTCTTGTTCAGGGCAGAGATCATCCAAGACAAGAAAAATTATTCCACAATAAAATAATTATTTTTAAAAAATGAAACTTAGAGTAACATAAATAATTGATTATAGATGTCAGTAAAATAATTATAAATAAAATTAATTATACATTTTTATACAGGAGACACTGAAGAAAAAGAAGTCAAGAACAGAAGACTAAGAAGGCTGAGGCAGGGGTAAATAAAAAGACAGCAAAATTACTTAAGAATTGAAAAGGAAAAATTAATTTCCCAAGACTAAAGAAATGGGAACATGTCCTCTAAAATAATAAGACCAGGCCTGGCACTTTGAGACATGGGAAAGTGCAGAGATGTAGGGAAAAACCTCAAAGAAACAAAGAAAAAACCTAACAAATCACCAAAAGTACCTGGTTCAGAGCTGTAGAGCTTTTCTTTACATTTGACATATACAATATCACTAAAATGAAAAATATCTCTGCATAACAGGATTTGAACAGTATCTGTGGTGTTTGTTGCTGTTAAGAGTATGAACAAGTTTTCTTGCATAGCTCATGAAAGTAGTCTTTGGACTGTATATTTACAGTGAGAAAGATATTATACTCAGGAGCATTGATTTATGACAATAGCCTCACAGTTCTTATAGCCAGGTTTAAAGTCCTGACAGAAACAGCCATATGAATTTTCTTCTGAAGGTAGGTTATAATATGTATATTTTTTGTTAACACTTAGTTTCAATTTAAAGAGATGCTATATTGTTCTGTGAAATTTGATGGATTTACACCTCACTGGCTGAATAAAAAATAAACACTAGGATCTCCTTTGCTTACTAATTTTTACAAATAAAGAAGTTTCAGATTATCATGATAACAACTGACTTTGTGTACTATTCCTCCTGCTCTCGTATTGGCTCTAGGAGAGCAACACACTCATTCATTGAATTTTGTAGATACACAGAGAAGAAAAGAGCTATGTTGTCAAGGAGTCAAGGAAAGGAGTATGTTGTGTAGTTCAGGATGGTCCATACTTGACATAGCAACAGTGGCTTGCATTCCCCAGGGCTTTTCTGTATGCATACACAGGAAGGAGTTGGTTTCTCTCTACCTTGCTCTCACCCTATGAGTACAATTGTAACCCTAGGCCCTGTGAAGGCATCAGAACAGAAAGCAAAACAAGACCAGTTTCGCCTCAGCTCCTCAGAGAAAATCTGACAAAATAAGATGTATTTTATGTGGCAGTCAACAGTTGGAACATTTTATTATAATCTGGATTCAAGTACAGGATGGATCCTTTTAGACTGTTGCTCTTTAACCTGGACAAACTTGGAAAAACATAAATGAGTAATACTGAGTGACAACTATTCACAAAGGAGATTGAGAACAAACTGACATTATATTCTCTCTTTGGGTCACCAACCTCAAATTCTCTTGTGATCTGTAAAACATTTACTCTGTGAACTTGCACATTATGACCAATGACATGATTGTACTTTTTAATGATGAACAGTTCTAAACTAAAAGCTGGGCAAGTTTCAGAGTCGCAAAAGAGTTATGAAAGTGTATTAACTCTGAAGGTTCAAAATGAAAAAAGATTTTGAATCCAACATTATTACATTGAATTTTTTTTACTTATTTTAGCTGGTGCTATGGCTTGGTGTGTGGGACAGCCAGAATGAATTCTGAATGCTTGTGCTAGCACCGTGGTATTATGTTTTTCAGGCCACTGCCTGTCTAACAGGAAGATCCTTAGGTGAAGACAGGTCTGGCACAAAGCTAGGTTCTCTGCTCTATTTTTTTAAATTGAGTGCATATGTCCTAAGTATGTCTTCTCTACTGCCTCCCTAGGAAAATTTGCATGGTGGTAAAGCAGGATCCAGTTCTAAGCCTTTACTTTATATGAATGCTTAGTGTTGCTAAGATCTGTTACAGGGACCTTCACATTTCCCTGCTAGTTGGTAATAATCTGTATATGGATGATGTAACTGTTTAAATAGCACACTGTGTGGGCAGAAGTGAGTGAAAAGTTACATATAAGAAATCAAAAACTGAATTCTGTCTGAAATTTGTTTTAGCTTACCTAAGTGACCAGCTGGGCATTGAAGACCAGGCAGTTACTGACTCACAGTGTTCCTTGTTCAAACAATTTCAGCCATGTTGAAAATTGGGAACTGGCTGTTACCTTCTCTCAGAAACATCACAAATTTCCTCTGTCTTCACTTTGAGATACTTTAAAAGTGTACAGATTAACTATGCTTTCTTTCCTACCTTGTTTCTTTGCCCTGCATCCTCTAGTTTCATTTTCCTGGCTTCCAGATCAGGCAATCTTGCAACATCACGAATCTTGTTTGAAATAAATGAACGTATTTTAGCTGTAGCTCTAGCACAGAACAAAATCTATGGCAATGGATTGTCACTGAATCAGACAGAAAAAGTAGAATGGTGATGAAGCAATTAAAAATCTGCTGAAAGTGCTGACAGTCCACATACTTCTAGTAGCTCAGTAAAGCACTTTATGTTGCATCTTTTGCAGCCATTTCTAACATTTCTGTTATTCCATGAGGTTTCAGATAGGCAGAAATGAATGGACAGGTGGAAACCAAGGATCTTTTCTGTTATCAAGATGTCTCCTTATCATCTAATATAGCAAATCTGGAGCAATATACAATAGAATATCCCTGTACTTGCTTCCAACCTTTACCATAAAGTGGAAAAAAAATGGTTTCTCCTGTCTTACACATAATCTTAGTACAGCCTTAAGGTTAAATATTTGCTCACTGTGGTTTAGGAGGTTTGTGAATGGCAAAAAATAAGCTAAGGATGCAAACTTGACTGTAAAAATGAACTCTGGATAAAAATTAAGACGTTTTTAGGCTTATTTCCAAACAGCATCCAGTATGATGTCACAGATATTGTGCAAACAGCATAAGAGGCACTTTGATTTCTTTTTTTTTTTTTAATTATGAAGATGCCACTGAAAATTGAAAACAGACTTATGCTTGTATGTAACAGCTTGCATGCCTCTGTAACTCCAGCATGCTTGAAAAGCTAATTTTTCAGCTTCAGCAATAAGTTAAAAAATGTCCCTGACATTCTGGCAAGCAACGAATCTCCAACATACTTCATTTGAATTTTTATAAGGTTGGCTCCAGTCTTTGAGAGGACCATGATATTTTTCATTTTTCGTAAAGAAACAGGTGCACAAATACTTTTGGATTCTTGTTTTTGTTTACTTCCTTTTGTAATATTGTGGTGCTGTTGTAGCCAGCCAGTGTGAACTTCCAGTGGACTAAGTTTATTTTAGTTTCCCAAAGAGCCTGCAAGTTGTAGTTCGGTGCTTGCAAACAGTTTTTCTCACTGAAGCTATATCCTGATGCCAATATCTTTCTATCACACAGGTTAAAAACTTGGTTACCAACATGGTAGATGGGTAGAAATGTGCAAATGTGAATTTCAGGCATTTTTCTTTCTTTTTTTCCTAACAACATGTACTTGATGAAAAAAAAAATTGCAACCATCAGCTAATCTCAGCCATCACAGAAGGTAACATGAGTCTTTTCTCTCTTTAGACCTTTTTTATTTTTTTATGACAGATTTTTCTGGTCTCCAGTCTTGCAACAGAACTCAGGGTAGCACATACTCAAGGCCCTGCTAGCTCATGTGATTTTTCTTACAATGAGTTAAAAAGAGATGTACACTTATTACAATCAAACTTCAGAGACTTCCTCTCCATCCCTCCACTCTCAAAATGAATGTGCTCAAAACACTGATGTTAAGTTTTTCTTACTCTTGTGGGAGTTTATTGAAACAGCTAAGTTGCACTTTTCCTATCAGATATACAGTTGTCTTTCACAAGTAGACAGAGGCCAAGGACATGAAAATCTTTGGCCTCATGAATGAAACTAGAAGCATGCTGTCAGTACTGCAGGCTGAGATAATATCCTTCTAAAATAAAAATGATGATATCAGAGCAATGTATCTTTATCAGATAAATAAAAAAAGTCTCTCATTGTTCTCTTAACCTAATCTAATGGATGACAGTCTATCATCATGAGGTACTGAGGAAAATATGCTCATTAAAATAGCTGGTGTCTGGATAGTGTTGATTTGTCAAATATTTGCTTATGATCTTTCTTAGCAAAATGAATGGACTTTAGAGAATAAGATAAAACGACAAGAAATGCATGTGTTAACTCAGCTCTTAATGAAAATACTAATAACAGACACCAAAAGTAAGTGTCTTTGACCAAGGAGTAAGAAAACAGAATTATAGATTTATTCTATTATAAACAGCACCACTCTGTAGATATATATGAATTTGCGGCTTACTATATATTGCATTATGTAGTATAAAAGTTCTTCACACTCTTTTTCAAGATGAATGAAATTTGATTCTGTTGTGGCTTTAACTCCTGTTCTGCACTAAATGCAGCACTGGGAGAGAGAAACAAAACTTTGAATGGGTAAAACAAAAGATATCCACGAATGTTTATCAGCTCAGCATCCAGAGAAGCATAGCTACAGAAGTCTATAATATGATTATTTATTATGTTAACAAACTGCTTGTATCTTTAACAGTTCCAAAAATATGTCTAAAGTCATTACATAAACTGAAAGAAATAATCTGAGATGTAAGATCAGAATTGTCCCTTATTGCCACAAGAAAAATGTTCTACTTTTTTGGGGACGTGGTGCAAAACATCAATACTCCTTAATTAAATCTTTAGGATTTCAAGGGAAGAATAGTTTTGATGAGTTCTAAATACTAACCAGTATTTACTATTTTACTATAGATTGTGCTGCAACTTGTTTCCAGAACAAGCCCATAAAGGTTTTATAAGTATTGCAGGACTGAGATTGTTTCAGCAGGAAAATCAAAGGTTAGATTTCCTTAAGACAAATCACTACTTTAAAATGAAAAATTCTTTAGTTGAGTAGGATTTATTTTTCCAAGAAACCTGACCAATAAATATCAAAAAGTATTTTAGCTAATTATTTCAGTGTTGTGAAGTTCTGGGGCTTTAGATAAATAAATGCTGCCCCCCCCCAACACTTTTATGGGTAAGAAATCATACAAAATTCTATGTCTTCAAACACAGGATGGAAAGGAAGGTTTCTGTAAGAAAAAGCAGACAAAAAAAGTAGAAAACCCACATTTTCATGAGGTTCTAAAGAAGACTTTTTGACACTAAGGGGTCTACTTCTCCAACACAGCCTTGTATTTCTCAAGTGAACATATGCTCCATTTAGAGGAGAGCCAAATGTCTGTTTTAACATAAGGTCTTTCTTCATGATGGAAGAAGGCATGATCTTTTTTTTATTAATATTTTTACTATTACTTGGTTTCTCTCTTCAAATTTAGTCCCTTACTATGGTTTGGTTTCCTTAATAATACCTGTTCTCATGACCAAACACTGAGTTGCCACTTTGCTTACTTTAAAAAGCCAAACCTTTTAAAAAATCGAGTAGTTGACATTGCTGGTTGCCTTTCTTCATCAAACTAAAGTATCTGATTACAGCAATTTCTCTTTTTTCATTAGATTAAAAAAAGTGCCTTCAGTTAGAAGATTACAGCTTCTTTGGCATCTATTAGAATTCTTGGTATTTCTCAATCCATGTCACAACAACGACTAATTTATTTATACCTGCCTGAACTTACACCTCCCTAACATTGATAGACTGGTTAAATATTCAGAATTAATATTTCATCCCATAAAATGTACAGCTCAGTTGCATTCATCTAATTCGAAAATGAATACTTTATCTGATTCTTGGAATACACATGTGTCAGCAGGTATCAAGTGTTTTTATCGGTATACTGTGGGCAATTATTTGACAGGATTTAAGACTGTCAGTTTTCTCAAGCTGAGTCTCAAATAATTTTATGAAACTTGTGACTACTACTAGTAGAAGTTAACTTCTTTTAGATCTGGCAAGCAGCCATCTAGTTTAATTTTAAGTCATAAGGCTGAGGTGCTTTTTGAAATTTGAAGTTTCAAAAGGTAGCTTTGATCCTTCTTGTCTTTAGATGTTGCAACACACTGAGAGATATTAACAATATGTCCACACCAAGTGGAACAATTTAAATGGTTTTATTTCAGGTTACAATTTCTCTCTCCTGCCTCTCTCTTTCCTTCACAACTTCTGTAATCAATGTAGTCTATGAAAGTTTCCATCATAAAAAATACGGCATTTTATTTATTTATTCCATGCAGCATTTGGGGTTTTTCTCTAATTCTTCTTCATCCATTAATTGCATAAGTTAGACCAGCTACCAACTTGTAAATCAGCACCAGGAATATGTGACTAACAACTGGATTTATGCCATTGTATCCAATTCTATTAGCCCTTCTATTATATCTGTGCTGATTCAAGAAAGGTCAGATTTAAACACATCTTTTTTTCATAAGAAATGTTTCCTACACAAAGGAAGCTATTTTTTTCAATATTAGATTCAGAAGATAGCATTGTGGGAAACACGAGTGACAGTGTGTTGACTTACACAATACAATCCCAACATCAGCCTTGCAGGATCATGGTAGAAGAAGGAATGCAGGAATTTGTGTTGAGGTCCGTGTCAATTTTCCCTACACTGAAGATTACTCTGACAATAGCAATTTTTAAGTACCTCTTGTAAAAGCCAACACATAAGTAGTTTCTATGTTGAACAAGAACCTCTGCAGACTTCAGTGGCTTATAAGTGGCTTCTACAATTAAGTCCAAATTTATCAAAATTGATCTGTAAGTGTTGGCAGGTTTCCTGATTCCGTCTCTAAAAATACGTATATAAAATAATGGTAATGCACGCGTGGAATAACGTGGTAATGGCAGTGAAATGGTGAGGAAGATGAACCTTGTTTTACTGCTGTTATACTGAAAATGTAAAATTTTCTTTTTTTCCTAGTGGATATTTCTTCTATTTTTGGCTTTTCTGGTTGCTTTTGTACTATTTTCTACAACCTTTTCTTTGCAACCTGAAAATCCTACTTGAAGCTCTTACAGAGTTTAAGAATTTCTGTAGTTGTCCAGTTCTAATAAATTTCTTTTTAAGATAATTTTGGCATTGGAATTAGATTTTAGCCTTGTTTTTTTCTGTAAGGTGTTGTATGGTCTCTTGGGAAGGGGAAGATAGAGTGTGTAAAAGAATTTCCAGCCAAACAGTCAGTGTTACAGTCAAAATCTCTTGTAAATTCCCTTTTTTTCCTCCCTTTTTTTTTCCACTAACAAGCTGAAAATAGTGGCAATTCATCATAGAACAAAAGCAATAATCTGTCCTGTTCTTTTCTGTTTCTCTATCAACTTCTATCAGACCAAGTCTCCTAGGCTCCTTCCTACCAAAGAATAAAACCACTTATGCACTCTTCTTCTACAGAGAATTTTGTTTAAATCAGGCAGCTGAGAATTATGGCTTTGGTCTGAGACCCAGTGTATGTACCTAATTTTCTTGTAAACTCAAACAAACCATTACTTTGCATTCCTTGAAAGGTGGCATATTTGTCTTTATTGTATCACCAAACACCTAGTTATTTAGTGATTTCTATCAAAATCATGTCATCAGTTTTTACTTTCAATATGTTACTCAATGTTCCTGTTCTTGCTAGTAATTTATATTGACTATGTCCTGATAATTTTATCAAAAGATCTCAAAGAATATGGAAAGCCTCCTTAGGTCTTACTGGTTTTCAGTTCAAAGAAGATGGATTGGTCTCCAAACTCCCATGCCCAATACTCTTCTTCTCTATCTCTATTTACAAAATTAATATTTATCTTCCCAGAAGTCATGAGCTCATGCATGATCTGCCTTAGTATCTATTTCCCCAGTTCCATACTTTCTTACTTCCACATAAATGTTGCACTCTATTCAGACTATAATGATGCTTTAAAACCTCTTGTCCTTTAAAAACACATTATATAATCTTTACTCACTCTCAGGTGGGAGGGTGAGTCGCAAAGGATTCAGATTTTCTTCTGAGTTTCTTGTCTTAGTAGAGCTTTACAGTTTTGCATTATAGCTATGTGTGACAGCTTATATATTTTTACAAGTACTACTTCCATCAATATCTAAAGGAACTTTACCCTTCAGACCAAGATTAATGTAATTACCTTTGTTTATATCTTAAATTATAAAAATTATTCAAAACCAAATGATTGTAATCATTCTAACACCAAAACTCATAAACCAGTGGACTTTCACTGTGCCTGTGTTTTATGTTCATATCTGTAGGGCACAGGCTGTTCTCTCCTTGAAGTGACAAAGGTGAATTCTTTTAAACTGCACTCATTTCGAGTTTCCTATCCACAGCCTCCTGAATGCTTTCAAAGAGAATGACTTCTAAAGGTAATAGAGGTTCCACAGGCTGAACAATAGCTCAAATCTGTTTTGACATGATTGAAGGGATTATGGTCTCAGCAAGCTTTTCCTTCTCATTCACTAGCTTGACCCTTCCCAGCTTCAAGTTTCTGTTTGACCTTCAATGACTAGGCTCACTGGCTTGAGAAAGGCATCACCTGCTCTGGATTAACATGTGCACAATGACACTCATAAACATAACATGGAAAAAGGCATAAAATTCATTGTTTTTTTCAGCAATCTCTTTTTTTGTCCTGTTTCAGGAAAAAAAACCCACTAGTTCCTTCTATCATACCTCAAAGGAAGGAAAGTACATTTATCCCTCTGAAGCAGTCCATACATTGCAACATCTAATTTACAAAACTGTCTGAAAAAGTGTGGCCCTATATTTTATATAATGAAGACCTTGACAGAAAATGTCAGAGGCTCTAGCTGAAGTAGGTAGAGGGATTTTAACACATGGAAGAAAGTTCTAGAGAGAAGACTGCAGGTGTGAGCCGGTCTTCTCTGAAATGACTACAATAACTAAAATTTCTTGGTGCTATCTTATACTGTGTCAGCTATGTCTGTGCCTTATTAATGTCCCATTCTTACTAAGTTTCCAGGAACATAAAATAACAAGACATTACATGCATCTAGACTATTCCCTCTACACAAAGGCACATGTACTAGCATATTTCATCTTAATATAGTCAAGCTTTCTGAGCAGTAGCAAAATATTTTCGGAGTAGTAGACAGGGTTACTAGAAATTAAAGCTTCTTCTTTTATCCAGCTCTTTGCAATATCAGTCACTCCAGTTGGAGGAGATACTGTACAAAATAAGGACAATCAGCTTAATCAGTGTTTATTAAGAGTTTTACAGGCAAGTAATTAGGTGCAGCCTGAATCAGATTGCAGCTTTCCAGATTCTCTGTTTCTGCCACAAGGAATGACCATAAAATACACTTTAAAGATGCACTGAGGGACATGGAAAGGCTAACCAGAGATTGCTTACCTCTGGTTCTGGCCTTGTATTGAAGCTCCTCATTTTCGCTTTAAGGCCAGCTCTGTTAAATTCACAGTAAATTGATTAGTTGTGTAGTGGTTTTTTTAGTTTTGTTTTTTTTTTCTCATAATCTTATGTTGTGTCCTCTGTGTCATGTTGCCTAGAAAAGTGGTCTCAGCCAGTACAGTTTACTCTCATATGCACAATGTGTCACAGCACATGCCCCATGGGAGAGCAGTAACGAGCTTCCAGTCCTTTTAAATAGAAGCCTGGCTGCCAAACATGAGGTCTGGAGTAAGAGATGTTTCCTTCACTTTCTGGGCATCCATTTCCCTGCTGGTGTCTAAGTTCATATGCAGTTATTAGAGCTGCCTGGAAATTTTCAAATGGAAAATATGGCTGGACTTCTAGTTTTCATATCAAAACATAATAAAATGTAAAATTTTGGCTGCTTCTGGGAAGTGAAAAATCCCCTGCTCGTCAGCTCTGATTGCTAGAATGCCTCTCCAAATATCCGTAGAGGAGGTGTGAGTGGGTGATGTATGTCTTACACTTTTTCTCATTTTTCTACAAAAAGGGAAAAAAAACCCAAAAACCCTCTTTCCCCTTGGGAATGTTTGATCACCAGACTTTATAGAACTGTCATTCTTTGAAAGAAAGCTGTATTTTCTTTTTGCTGAAGTCAGTTACTTATAATATAAACAAAGTATTTTTAGGAAATAATCAATCTCACTGCTATATTATCTACACTGTAGAAGGAATTATCACAGAATTACAGAGTGATTTGGGTTGGAAAGAATCTTTAAGATCATCTACTTCCAGTCCCCTGCCATGAGGAGGGAAACCTTCCACTAGAGCAGGCTGTTTAAAGCCACATCCAGCTTGGCTTGATGCCAGGGATGAGGCATCCACGGCTTCTCTGGGCAACCTCTTCCAGTGCCTCAGCACTTGCACAGTAAGAATTTCTTCCTAATACCTCATCCCAGCCTACTCTCTTTCAGTTTGAAACTTTTCTCCCCTTGTCCTGTCACTACGTGCCCTTCTAAAAAGTCCTTCCCAAGCTCTCTTATAGGCCTCCCTGGAGTTTTCTCTTCTTCAGGCTAAACAATCCCAGGTCTCTCAGCCCATCTTCACAGTAGAGGTGCTTCAGGACTCTGATCATCTTGGTGGCTCTGCTCTGTGCTTTTATCTTATGTTCAGTGGTCCAAAGATGGATGCAGCACTCCAGTTGGGGTTTCATGAAAGTGGAGTAGAAGCAGAGAACCACGTCTTTGAACCTGCTAGCCATGCTTCTTGTGATGTAGCCCAAATATGGTTGGCATATATTGTAGTTGTTTTCCAAAAGGTTTATAGTTTTATATTTCTATGTAATTTTCCTCTGAATCACAAAGGTTTACTGTACATGTAGGTCAGAGTTTAGTCTGTCTCTATTGACAAACAATTTAGGAGAATGTTTGAGGAAATGTCTTGAGTTACAGCACAAAGTGGATGCAAGCAAGTAGAAGTAGGAAAGAGAAGGCATGCGGATTATATTTGCAGTAGTAAATTAGGCTGCTTAGGAACAGCCTCTGTCACTGATGCCACAAGCATGGAACAGTCTTTTCTGTGAGATTGAAATTTCCTGTATCATAAAACAAATCAACCTTGATCAGATTGAAAACTAACTAGGATCTGACACAGATCCTGACACAACATATTCCACAGGCTTTAGAGGATGTTCAGAACTATGATTGTCTAGCATAACATGCCTGCCATGTTCTGCCATTATCTGCTGTTATCACACCTTCTTCTTTTTTAAGGAAAAGCCTGTCCCCACCCTCCCTCTTCCAATCAGATAAAGGGAAAAAGTATGCTCAGTATAATTAAGAACTGGAGCCAGTTGCCCCCAGAGTCTGCACAATCTCCAGCTCTGGAGGCTTCCAAAACCCAACTGGACAAAAAACCTAACCACTCTGATCAGAGTTGTATGTTGAACTTGTTTGAGCAGGAGGTTAGACTAAATGACTCCACAAAATCTCTTTTATGGGGTATTTTTACAGTCTACCCTTGGCAAATGGCCTAGATAAGAGCAAAATATTTAATGCATGTATCAGGCTGAGTATGCCAAACTGGAAAACATTTGCCCACAAAACATTGTACTAAATTGAAAGACAACTGTGAGTTCCCAAATGTAAAAGCAAAGGACATAAATCATCTTGAAATGAATAACCAAGGAATTACACAAGGACTTTTTAAAATGAAGAAGTTGTCAGCTTAATAAAAAGTATGAAAGAAGCCTGAGAAGTTGTAAGATGTGAATAGAGACCTTGGAGTAGACACAGCAGTAGTAAAATCCTGTTTTGACACTGCTAAAAGTCATTGCATCGGCATTATGCTTCTTCTGTGGCCAGACAAATCAGTCTGGTCAGATACCATAAACTGGTTCTCTCTGATCAGGGATACCAGCAGGGATTACTGCAAGGGGACCCCACGCCTTGCAGGATGCATGTGACATCATGGGTGACGCATCACCAGATGCAGGGAGCATCAAAGAGTCCCACAAGCTGAGAGCACCCACAGCTCTTGAAGGATGAGGGTACAAGTAGGGGAACCCGTAGCCTCAGACAGGGCAGGGGTACTTGGAATGCACAAGTGCTGTTAGAGGGTGGGGTGTGTTTGTACCACCATGTGTGTTTCTGATTAAAACTACTTGGGTTTAGTTACAGAGATATATTTAGAATTTTGTATGCATTTGTTAACTTTTCACTTTCAACTGTAGTATTAGCAATACTCCGCCTGCATGTATAGATCATTGATTGCTGGTTAATTACAAGTTGTTAGTAAACTAATAGAACATTTCAGACCTGCTCTTAGTTTAAACTATGCAAAATTAATAGTCTGTCTCTGTGACACCTTGCAACAAGAATGATTCTTGGATTTTATCCTGTAATAACATTTTCATTGTCAAAATGTGCTTGGGATTTCTTTGGTAAGGCAGTAGTTAGCACAGGCCAAATTCATGTCCAAAAACATTTCTGTGGGTGCTTGAATTCACCAGTACCGAAGTAGGTAGTTACTTGCAACATGCACCAGGCATTATGCCCTAGTACTAACATCCACATTTCAAAGGTAGCAGATCCTCTGGACCTAGATTCTATATACACTTAAGACCACAGTACTCAGTGGTGAGTTTGGCTTTGGTTGTTTTTTTTTTTTTTTAATTTAAAAAATTTTAAAATTTTTTGTTTGGGGAATTTTTGGCTTTTTTTTTTTTTTTAAGTGAGCACAAATCAACTGCAAGTGTCAAATATGGGGAGCAATCTGATCCCTTAAATCTTCCAGGATAGTTAACCCAGTTTGCTTAGACAGTGCTTAGATTGTCAATCTTTTATCTGCTTTGGAATAACTGCACAGGCTCAAAGAAACAAAGGCAGAATTGCAGCCCCACAAGACTTGGTCCTTTCTTTAAAATTCTTAGAAACAAGCCTACCATTACTCCTTAGGGAATCTTGCTACTGTGTTTCCCCTTTGTGATTTTAAGGTGCAATCCAGCTTTAGAATGAAGTCAAAATGAGATTATGCTCTCACCCCCTCACAAGCATATGCATGTCTTTTGGTTGTAAGAGCAGATACATCAGATTTATCCTTGAGCTGAAGATGCTCAGTCTTGCATAACCCCTGCTCTGCTCATTTGTCTTTACATGGGAAAAAGAGAAGTGTTGTGTTAAAATCCAAATTCAACAAGCTCGATCTCCAGATCACATTGCTCTTCAAACATCATTACCCTTCTTGTCTTTATATAGACTGCAGGAGGCTATATTTTAGATCCATCAACAGAGCTAAGAATCATAGCCAGCACAAGAAAAGGTTTCAATTCCTGGCAGTACTGGATGTTGCTGGAGCTAAAAAGTTAATGGAGAAATGAGGAGATTAAGTAATGGACTTTTTGGAAAATAGAGATGAAAGTTTGGGTCAGGATAAAGACACAAAAGTAAAATGAAATAACCATTTAGGGAAGGAAATTGCCCTGATCAGTATAAGGGGAACACATCTTTACACAGGCAGGCCATAAGCCCTTATAGCAAGTTTTTCTACTTTTCTTTCTTGTGAATTTTTTCTTTCTTCTCTTTGACCTTTTGTTGTCTTACAGCACCCTATAAGTAAATTCTCACAGTTACAGCTAATCCCCACTGAAAAGATGTAAAGTCTCTAAGTGAACAAGTCTCTGAAAAAGAGAAGATTGGCTGAAGCAGAAACATGACTATTATTTTAGCATCACTGCCACATTTTATCAGCTAGAACAACAGTAAAGTAGATTATCTGACTAGATCTAGTAGTTAAGAAATTGTATGTACTGGAAGAAAAAAATCATTCTTGCACCAGGGACTATGGGAATATAGAGTATATATGGAGAGCCAAACTATAGGTCTGTACAGCATTAACTCCCACATCTTTAAGCCACTGAGACTTCTGGAAAACCTCTGGACAGTATCACTAGAAAGTAAAGAACATGAGGTGAACTGATAAGCCAAAATAAAGTAGAATTTAAGGAGAAAACACTAGGCAATTGTTTAATACTTGCTTCAGGATTCTGAATATAGCTTTGCAATATCAGTGCAATCAGAATGTAATAAAGGTCATGCAAGATAAGCAGAAGAATCTGTTTCTGTATCATAGGTCTCAGGTATGAAAGTCCAAATGGTGATTACCTTGTCATTTGCATCTGAAAAAGAGAATGAAATTTCAAAGCAAGATATGTTAAAAATTCAAGAACTGCTTGCTACTGAAAATTGGTTTGAGCTAACTTTTATTTTTCCTGCCCCAAAAGGGTTTGATTTTCAGATTCTATCCCTGAAATTTCCTCCTTTTTCTTCTAAAATGTCTTTATTATTCTGAATATAGATGCTTTTAGTTCCAGCAGATATTTCTCTAATAAGCTTCAGTGGGTATCGCTTATGTGTCCTTGGTGGAACGCAGTTATCTGGTTACATTTCTAAAATGTATTTTTAAATGACAGGTTGCCTACCTATACTGATATATCAGTGCAATTCTTTCCCTCTTTTTCTTATCAACTTGCCCATCAAGACTGAATAAATGTTCCTGGAATTAAAACCTTCAGGGAAACAGCTCTGGTGGTGAATGGACCATAAAATCTAATTCTGCTCTGGGACTAAAAAAATCTGAATTTTTCTTCTAATGTAATTTTTTTAAAAACTGCACCAGAAGAAATTTCATCAATATGGCACATTTTCCATTTTAACAATATCATTTTGCAAAGATGACTGCTGAGAGGGAAAAATCCAGACAATTTCCTTATAGATTCAATTTATTAATGTAGAATGCTATTAGCAGCTATTTCACTGCATCAGAAAAATCCATAGAGATCTTGTAGAATGCATGGATATCATTGAATCTGATTATTCTACAAGAAAAAAAAACCTTTAGAAGTGTTTTGTTGAACTCCTCCCAAAACTGTGGAGTTGCTAGAGAGTAATTTAAAAGTTAATGTATTGTTTTCATTTTTGCATTCTTGAGGGAGTATTTTTTAATAACAAGGAATGACCAATTTTGATTTCATCATCTAAATAGAACAGAGACTGCAGTTGTGGCTGTGCTAAAATATTAGTCAGTCGAAAGTCTTTTATTTTTACAGGATTCTGTTTATGTATAAAACAACTAATAATGAAAAAAGAATTCTGTATTTGGGTCTACAAGACTGATTGATTTATGTACCACTAAAAGCAGAGGAAAGGCTCTAGCTGTTTTATATGTGTAGGAACATCACTCATTTCAATCACTGCATTGTCACTTTTAAAGACAAGTTTGTTATCCTTTCACTTTTATTGTTAAAATTACTGGCATCAGGGGGAAAAAGCATTTTATAGAGACTACTCCCTAGAATAAGTAACTACTCTGAAGTTCACCTTTAGACTCAATTTTTTTTAATGTTTTCTGCATGGATAATTTAGCATTCCTGTTATACATTATATCATAGCTTTTGGCACTGACAGCTCAAAAATATCAATCAAAAAAAGTTGGATAAGACTTTAATGCAACTTATATATTTCTCTTTTCATTCCTCTCTCACTTTTTAAGACTACAAGAATAGAGAAATTACCCTAAGTAATGGCAAGCTCTTAGAACAAATGCATGTAACAAATGTAAACATGACAACACGTGCCATAATCTTTTATAATATGATGCATAAACTGTTTCACTTTTAACTACAGATGGTGTAGAGGTGTAAATTAACAGTGCAAGGTCAAACTAATCAATTTTATTTTCCTTTCCTGTATTTCATAGAAAAAAAAATTGGACTGATCATCAATATTTCCAGGTAAGGAATATATTATTTAATAAAGTTTCCTCTATATGATCTGTGCTGTCCATAAAGATTTTATATCTTGCTATATTTTTTGTCTGCCTGACTCTAATAACAGCAAAGTCAGTGTAGATGATTCAAATAATAAAAAATGAGTAACAGATCAAAATCTGAACATCACCATAAAACGATCTGTAAGTGCCTAAGTGACTTTCCACAGGTAGAGATTTTCAGTCAGAATTCCGACTGCAGAGATCCCTTTAGGGATCTGAAAGTAAAGGAATTAATTTTTCTGTATATCTGCTCCTTTCTTTCCTTGGCAAGCACTCTCATTGACAGAACACAGCTCCTTCTTAAGGCAAATTAAGTAACAGCAGCTGGCAATGTATGATTCACACAATCTGGGGTCTTGCAGTGGTTCTGAGAGGTTCTTCTACAGGAACAGAATGATGACTTTGGGTAGAGGGTGTATTGGCACAGGGTCGTTATCGAGCCCTAAACCCATCACTTTTGGCACACAATATTATAATATTTATAAAAAGAGTAACCTTCCGCTTTGTCTCTTCAATAGCCTACTATCAAATATTACTGATGGTCTTTTAAGAACAGAACACATCAAAAATATTGAGATTATATAAAGAGAAAGAAAATTATTGAAGAAATAAGAAAAATTTGAAATCTACATGCACAAAAATAATGACTACACATTTGATGCAAAGGATTGATTAATTATTGCTAATTATTAAGACAATAAATGTCACATTGCTGGGATTTATGAAAGGGAGATTGTTGTAAACAACAGTTTTCTTATGACATATCAGACTTAAATAGGGATATTTTATGAAGAAATAAGGAAAAATTGTTTTTCACTATCAGTGCCATTTTTGCACATAGGATATTTTCTTCATCATAAACTGCAGAATGTAAGCCATTTTATGAGATATATTGTTCTAAAGAGGCAAATATTTTCCACATCTGTAGTTGACTTGCAAGGCCAGAAACTGTTGGAGTAACTTCAGGAACATTTTCCCCAAGATGTGTTTTGGAGTGCTTCCTTAAAGCTATTTTTTAAAATTAGATTCTAACATGAATCCTGTCAAATGGACAGTATCTTAAGATAAAAGTCAAAGTACAAATGTAGAAGAGCTTGCCTTGACTTTAGGCTTCTTCTCTGAAGTTCAATGGATTTTAAATGAGGTACCTGTGCTTTTGATAACCTTTACTGTTATATTAACTTTACTCACAAGAAAATAGGGAAGAATATAAAGGATTGAAATGGCCTAATGTGAAATGATAAATATACACTATTAAATTAGAATGATAACATTCAAGTAGTGGCCTTCTAATAACATAACTAAGGCAAAATTTATGGACAAATCATCACCCCATTGACTATAGCATTTCTTCTCATGCATGAAGTATCTATGCACAAGTCATGATCACAAAAAATCTACACAAAAAATCCAAATAACAGTGACTTGAAAGACTGAAGCGTCTGTTTCTGGGGAGCAGTGAATCCACTTGGCTGCCACAGGGTGCCATTGTCAAAGAGGTGTTCCTTAACATCTAGTTTATGACTTAAGTCAAACTGTTAAGTCAAAATTCCTCCTTTCCCTGGGAGAAGAAGGATGGTACATTTCAGATAATGTACAGCTTCTCTAAATCAGGATAATCCTTGCATTTAATCAGTGGTATTGACCAAGAAAATGGAAAGTTAAGCCATAACTATGCGCAATGCCAGTGCCTTGACAGAGATCCAATCTTACGTGTGAGTAGCAGGCAGAAATCCAAATTTATTCATGTGTACTTGAACAATTAAAATGTAACAGGGCTTTTGTAGTTACCTGACTGGCTGCCAAATCAAATTCAAGTCTGCTCCTTACCCTCTAGCCCTTTTGGTCACTTTGTCGCTGTCAAAATGAACAACCCTGTTATATAACTTGCACTAACATTAGCTTTATTTTAAAATCACTAAATAAATCTTTCCCCCATATACCTGCCTGAATTTTTAAGCATTTAATGAAAACTGAGTTGCAAATCCAGCTTCATTTTCTTGTATTCAATAGTTAATGTTATGCCTTCTTATTTGACACACAAATCTTTAGAGCTGGTCTACTCTTCTGCATTCTAACCAGGGAGACCCCAAAGGGATATGCATGAAAAAAAAATGGTTCTTAAAACTAAAAAAGGAAGAGCTTTATATTTTTCTGTTCAGCAAAATTATGGTTTGATATCAACATGAAAAAAACAAGAGTCCTTTTAAGAAAACATGTGCTACTATTTGCTGACATTTTGTCAGGTACATAGTAAATGTTATCTTGAAGAAAACAGAAAAAAATCTCCAAATATTTTGAGAGAGAGTACTGTAAGTATAAAAGCTGACAATAGACTATCAAAAACCTAGTTTTTATGATGGAAAACATTCTGTACGGAACTGACACGATGCCTGTCTATCCTTATAGCAGAAAGGTCACTTTACAGTAACAATATCATCACTTAACTTCCTTTTGTCTGAAGCCGCCCCCAGAAGATAAATGCTTACATCCACCCCAATCACAGCATGAGTTTTAACCTGTGATGACATGCTTGTCAAAAACAATTATTTAAGCCTTACCTAGGTAAAGACACTGAAAAAAAATTACCTGGTTTAACTTCTAGATGACTTATACAATGACCAACTCTTAAATAGAAACAGTAATTTAGAACCAGAATGTAAGTAATTTTGTTTAATTTATTCTTATTTCCAGTCTAAGGGAAACTGAATCATGCCTCTGAATGAAGTTAGGCAAACATAAATGCTACAAGTACTAGTTCTATTCCCATGCCACTGAGTGGCAGAATTTCAGTCAAGTGTAATAGGAATATTAGTTCTAAATGTAAGTTCCATTTTCTAAGTCAAAGTGATGGATCTCTCTTGTGTCTTGAAGACAAACAACAATATTTGAAACAGGAAAGGGATGTATCACAGGCTTTTGTAAAATTCATTCTCAGACCACATCTTTGCAAAACAGCAATTCAAGATGGATCATTAGGTAAGGCATCTACGAATTCTCCATGTACTTGGACAAATTAAAGTCATAAACAAATAGATTTATTCATTTTTTTTTTCCTTCATGGCCTAGTGGGAGTCCAGAATAAGTGCCACTATGCTTTTTAATGTACTATGCTACAGGTATTTTCACTCAGAAATTCACCTGAGTGAATTTCTCAGGTTCAAAATTCTGAGAACCTAGATGGCCTGTGTGAAGCCTCAGGCTGATATGTCTGAATGGTTTCTGTTGATGGAGCTGGCAGATACTTTTGCCTCATGACATGCTGAATGTTTTCCAAAACAATCTTGGAAGTCTTCAGAATGCAAGGCCCTTCTGCTGCAAACTGCATTCACAACTTAGCTATATATCTATCCTACTCCACCTCCTACAACAGATCAGGAGATATGATTAATTCTCTCCTTCCCACCAGCACATGATGCCCAACCACTTTCTAGAAAGTAGAGCATCACTCTGACTGGTATTTGTTTTGGAAGACAAACACTTTAGCAAGGAATTTCCCACCTCTTCCTGCTTTCCCTTAGCTTTTATTGCTGAACATATAAGGTATGGACTAACCCTTTGGTCAATTTGGGTCAAATGTCCTGGCTACATTCCCTCCTAATTTCTTGCCCATCATCAGCATGTTAACCTTTTGGGTGTGTCTGGTGTTGAAAAGTATGGATTTCCCTGATAGGGAATGGAAGTGCAGAAAAGACAATAGCATCTAAAACGTTTCACACAATTTTGAAGACTCCAGAAGAAAAGAAAGGTTGCATGCTTTCACCAAATTCCAATACAATTGAATCTTATGAGGGCATGGCAGTGTGGTTGTCACTGAAGAAAATTCCAATAAAACGTAAAAATTTTCTGGAAACAACAGTTTTCTCCACAGCAGCATTTCAGTTGAAACACATTCCCCTTTTTTCTCTGAAATTATCTATTTTTTCCCCTCTTTTTTTGTTGAAATTATCTAGTATCAACTGTCTAAAAAACATCAAATTGCAGTATAATTTCTCTTCAAAGGGTGTTATGTTGAGGGTCCAAGTTGCAGTGAATAGTTACTATGAAAAAAGAAGCCATGAGACAAAAAATTGAAAAAATTGTTTTTATGAATATGAGCTCCATAGCTCTCATCATCCTACTGAATATCTGGGTCTGTTTGTATCTTAAGGTAAAAAAAAAGACCTGTCAGCCTCTGGCAACATGGGTGTATTTTTTTCATGTAGGGTCTCTCCACATACTACTTTTACAAAATCAAATCAACTTTTACTAAATAAAAGGTTATATTAACCCTGAGGCAGAGAGAAACTGTTACCTGCTACAGCTGAGAATAAGAAGTGTCATTTGACAGGAAACCATGAGACTTTGAACTTGTATTTCTCTTTCTTCTGGGTCATTTGATATCCCTCCCATGCAGGTGAGATATGTAGATTTCACTGTTCAATAAAAAAAAAATCACAGCTGGATGCTGTTATATTTTCCTGAGTTTTGTACAGTACATTGTTAAGTAGTGTTAGGGCATTTTTGGCATTTGGAGTAATAATAGAATGCTCATTTTTATGGGAACCTCTATAACAATACTGAATAATCACATTGTTTCAGGCATCTTCTTTATTGCTTTTTCTCTATATTGTTTCTCTGTCTTTAGACTCTGAAGTATGGAGAAGACTCCTTCCAGAAGAAATGGCAATGTCACTTCTTAAAATTTGTAGCTGAAAAATTGATTTAAAAAGCGAAGGCTTTCTTGGTTGATTTCTATGATAATACTGTCAAATGTCTTCAATTTTTTCTATTGTTTTCTCTTGAAAGAGGAATTATTTCTTAGTTTTCAATTATGGGAAATATCTGGTAATATTAGAAGCACAAAAGAGCAGATAAATTAAGATTGTCTTTGCTTCAAATAGATTCTCCTGATTAGATCTACATTTCCAAGTTGTAGATCGTTTCCATTTTTTAACTACCAGCACAAGAACTTTTAGTATACTACATCTCCCTTACTATTCTGAGAACTCTGCTATTGGCATTTAGGGTTTTTTTTCCTAGACTTCAATTTAAATACTTGCAATAAGAATGCTTTGGAACAATTCAAAGTATGTTTCACCCATCTGACAAGGTATATAAATTTCAGACTGTATATTAGTTCACAAAGTAAGCTTACTTGCTCTTTTGGGGCTCAGAAGACAATAATTGCTCCACTTCAGTTTTCATTTTAAATCCTGGTGGAGGATTGTTTCTTTAATGCAAATGGGTACAGAAACCTCCAAATCTACAATGAGAGTTACAGCTTTCTGTTGGAAATCTTTCTATTCAGGAAGTCCTATGCAGTATTCAAACTGCTGTTTCATCATCTACTTTTTTCATGGTCAAGAAAACCAATAAAAAGATATTAAAATATGTTGTATGGGAAAGGAGTTATATGTCCTCCATTTGTCTTATTTTGCTTTTCTATCCATTTACTGTGGAACTCAAGAGTACATTTGCTTCTAATTCTTTGTCAAAAGGAGAGAAAGATGTGAAAAACCATCAACAGGCCTATGCAAAGATGTCAAAAAATATGTCTGTGTGAAAGAGTAGGATGTATGAGAAAAATCTTGGGTTTGTTTGTTTGTTTCAAACACCTAACCCACCCCTCACCCCCATTTTCAATTTAGATAGTCATAAGTTTTGATTTTAAATCTTATAAAAGTTGAGTTTTGTACTTTATTTCAGTTAGAAGCAAAATTTAGTGATGATGTCAAGTATCTCAGATGTGATCACAATTATTTATAAACTGACAGTGGGATCTGAATAACAGAGAAATCAAATGAGTGTTTTTTTGGTTTGGTTTGGTTTTTTCTCCTCTTGTTTCTCTTTCTGGCTTGTGGTAATTCTTCACTGTCTTGTCTCCACTGAAAAGAAGAAAGACTTGAAGATGTGGTAAAGTTCCTAATGTGGACAAGTTTACAGCTGATGGAAGAGGATGTGTGACAGGTAGAGAGGACAAAATCCATCCATTTTGTAATTGAATATTTTGGGGCATAACCTGACACAAATGCATTGGTATCAATGTCTGAATTTAAAGACAGTCGCCTACAAAACAGCTCTTAGAACATAACCAGAAATTAAATGGGCCCATTTAAGATCCTCAGAAAATCTCATTAGAGGGAAACCACCTGCTGTTTGGGGAAATCTAATTTCCTCCAGGTTTTTTCTATACCCTTGCTGGCTGCTGGGGACTGATAAATCTGGATCTGTGCACAAAATGCAAGGAAACTAAAGCAGGCAGGGAAATGTATCTAGCTTTTCAGCAGGGCGAGTTATGGCCTTCTTGCAGCCATGCTTTACCACTAGCTGTATCTAATTTGCTGCTCACGGTCACTCTTGAAGAAGGTTTGGGATGTTAGGTTTTCTTCCTCTCCTCTGAGTGTGCATAGCTCAGAATAGCTATTATAGCTATAATAGAGTGCTACTTCTTCCTTCAATGCCAAGTATAGGAAATCAGGGGTTTTTTACACAAAATCTGAACCTTCAAATCCTGGTGACGTGAAAAGAGGCAAGATTTCACTTTTAAAATTTTCCATATGAATAATAAAAACATTATTTCAAACATTTTTTATTACAAAATTAGCTATTCCATTTTATAAGGAAGAAATAGCATAGGTGTTTCAAACAATAAAAATATGGGTTTTGATCTTTTGGTGCATATAGGTTCTTTTCTCACAGGCAAAAATCAGTAACTCTCCAATATTGGCTCTCTAATCTAGATAGCACTCAAACCCAAGGACTATAAATACTGTATTCCATAATCTCTCTTTCTGTAGCTAGCCACAGCTGAAGTAAGCTGAAGCCTACTCCTTAGAAGGGAGAAGAAGATGAGCAACACATTAGTATGTAAGACATGCTGTACTTAGAGCTGTTAAAAATCTGGCATAATGCTAATATGGATGCTGCTACACAATGTCTAGCACTCCTTATATCTGAGGTAGGATGCACTATCATCTCCATCAACTATAAAGTCACGCATTTAGAAAAGAAGGGCTGTTTCTTGATTTGTTTTAGCTGAGAGATTGTCTAATGTAACAAAAGGTAATTTCTCAAGAAATAATGTCTGTGTCTGCATTAGAAAGAATTAAAAAAGAAATAGAAACAAAAATTACCAATCCAGTTGGTAAGTATGCATGCATAAAGAATAAAGATTGATTGTACTAAAGAAAAGAATGCATTGTATTTTGAAAATCCATTGTTGTCTGGTATGCTGACAATGTCACCAAACATTTCTGCTATTCCTAAAATCAAATTAAGTGTCCTGGAAAATAGAATAGTGAAAACTCTGCTGGTGGTATGCTCAACTCCTTAATGTACAACAATGTACATAAAAATGTCCCACTGTACTCTATCTTACATATGAAGGCATTTTGCCAGCTTGCTGACACAGTGAAAACAAAGAATCTTTGTTTCCAATTTCAAGCACATTGATCTACTATGAACAGACTAAAAGTGTGAAGAAAATAAGTTGGTTAAGAAACAATTATTTTGTTCTTCTTTTGAATAGGCAGAATAACCTTTACAGCATCCTATGATTCATTAGCGAATATGTCAAGAACCTGTAAATAACACTTGAAGCTTCTGCTTTTTTTTCTCTTAATTAAACTAACAGTGAAACTCTTATCTCTTGAGACATATGTTGCTGCCCTGAATATTTTAAGCAATATTTCATTTCTTGCAGTTGTTTTCACACTAAACATGAAGGTGAATTAAACAAGTAATAAAATTCTTTTCAAACTCAAAACTACCAGATTAAACATCTTTAATAGATCCAATTTGCTTGACCTACACCCAAGGATCTGACCTTTCTGATTTTTATAGGGCATAGTTTATTTTATATTAGTTGATACACATAGTCCTATCTACCGTGGTTTAGTAGTTCCAGTCATGCAGCAAAATGAGCTTTTTGCCTTTTTATTAAATAACAAAGCTGTAGTTAAATTTTGATCTAAATTTCAGCACCTCTTTTCCCCTAAAGAGAGATTTATATGAGTCTTAATGATTTAGGAGTAGTTCTATTAACTCTTCTTCATGTGACTAATCATCATTCATCATACAAACATGACTATTGGTGTGCAGGATTCCTCCTCACATTCCTCCATTTACTTCCACCTTCCATTCTCAATTCCAGCCTGTTCTCCAGCATTTATTGACCAAGTGTTTGAAAATTCCAATACTCCTATTTAGTATAGGCACAAGGTGGAAAGGGAAGCTAACTAAATCCATCTTCCATCTCCTTAAAAACACAGAATTACCTATTCTTTTCCTTTAATTGGCTTGAAAATTCCAACCAGAGTACTTTGAGTGCAATCAAAAGCTTTTTTAAGGAAGTTGCAAGACATCAAATGTATATCAAGACCTTAGATCAAGTCATTGGTATGTGGTAATCTTTTCTTTTTCTCAGTAACAAACTCAGTTATGACTATCCCCAGACTTTAAACTTGAAGCAGTGAGTACTCTGCTTTGCTAAAGGGAGCAGATCATCACAGTCCTTTACATGCCCCATCTGTACACGGAGAACTTCATATTTTGGCATGAGAAAGCAAGGAGCTACTTCAAATTTCATTGCCACAGCCTGCTCCATGTTTGCCAAGAAACAGCCAGATAAGTGAAAAATAATAATTTAGGGTCAGGTTTTACTGAGCCCTTCTTAAAGATGCAAGGTCTTTCTTATGCCCTCAGTCTGCAAACAAAATACCATTTCTTTGTCCAAACATGCCCTCATTTAATCATAACTAGCAAGACATTTTCCTAAAGAAAGGATTATGCTAAAGAGGCTAGAAGTTATTCACCTTTGCCTTTCTCTTCCATATCTACCATGTGCTAACTACCCATTTTATCATGGAAAGACAATAGAATGTGAAGATTTAAAATACTTTGAATTCAGACAAACAGCTACCATGAACACATAACAATTTATTCAAAGAAAAAGTCAAACCAGTAAAAAAATTAATAGACAAACAGGAGTCCATAATGTGAAAATTTTTAAGTCTTTTGAAACTTTTCATGAAACAGGGGAAGAATTTAATGACAAACATTATTAAAATATTTTTGGGGAATGTGAGGTACTGGACCAGGTTTCCCAGAGAAACTGTGGATGTCCCATCCCTAGAAATGTTTAAGGGAAAATTGGTTGGCAGCTTTGAGCAACCTGGTCTAGTGAAAGGTGTTCCTGCCCATGGCAAAGGGATTGAAATTAGGTAATCTTCAAGGCCCCTTTTAACCAAAGCCATTCTATGATTCTATGAAGAAAAATAACTGCATCCAAAACCACGACAGAAAGGCATGAACAACTCCAGGCAAAAGCCAACCCAGAAAGCACAGCCTCATTTGCATAAATATAGAAGACGTTGCTGAAATGTCCCATGTTCCAAACACACTTTAGAAACCCAAGAACAATACTAAGAAACGCTCTGAAATAACCCCCACCCAATCTCAGAAAAAAAAGGTTCCTGTTCACCAGTAAGCTCCTAGCTTTTTGTTATTTATAAAAAGGGTACTATCTACAATTTTATTTACATGCTACAAGACCAGACTGAAAAATAACTTTCAAAAGAGTGAATTTTCCTGGTTTCTATATCTATGTAGTAGAAGTGTAAGAAAGTTGATCTGAAATATTTTCTGTTTGAACCCAATTGTCACTTGATTTACCATTTGTGTTTGCCATGACTGCAGAAGCTTTACGAGCATCAGTATCAGAAATTGTAATACAAATTTATTTTATAATTTACACTAGTACAGTATAATTGCATTTATACTTTGATTTTCAGTGGCTTTAGTGAACCCTATTATTTGTGGTTTGTCTTCTTCATGGAACATTCAATCTATCTAATTTACATGTAAAATTTTATTTAGGTTTTGAGTCTCTGGAATTCATTAACCTTGTGCATCTTGTCTCTTGAATCCCACTGATTTAAACTTGTGTCTCCTTTTTTCCTATTTTTAAATCTGACATCAGTGAATAAAAGCAGTGCAAAAATCCACAAGTGAATTTGCATCTCTTTCAATCTATATATAGAATGTGAGATACGATACATTACTGTCTCAGAGATGGGATCTGTGACACATTCCCTGTGGTCATTAGCCTTCTTGTGACAGCTGTTAAACCCTGGTAACATTTTGGAGCAACAGAAAAGCTTTAGATGCTTCTGAAACCCTGGTCATCCTGCAGTAAGTAACCATTCATCCTTTGCTGATGATACTGACCCCCTGCCTGGCAAAGATGCAGCTCATTGTTTTTTGGGAAATGTTTAGGCTTCTCTTTAGCACTGAGCCATTGTCTCATGCTGTTCCTCTTCCTGCCTGGCTGATCTTGAGCTAGGGATAATTGCTGGAGAGGTCACAGACTTACAGATGAAAATAAAATGTCTATCTCTATGGTCCTAGATAAGCACTATTTGATGGCAAAGGAGCTACTAAGCTGATGTATTACATGGTATACCTAAACAGGTAATGCCCTTACTGTATCATTTAATACAGCAGCCTGTAGCACAGCAGAGGAGGGGAAGAATGGGCTGTAAAACATTTAAAGAACTTTCACTTGATGAAAGCAGGAGTATATCTGGCAATGACCATATTTTGTCTTTAGACACCTACATCTATCAAGGACAAGACAAGTTATAGGACAAGGATTCGAAAGAGAATGAAGCAAGTGAAGCAAACCTAATTAATACGAATAGGATATTATGCTATATCACTGGCTCCTTGTATCCGTCTAAAGGTGATAACCAATTGTATAGTGTGTAATTTGGCCCACACAACCTTTCTAAATCTGCAGTGCAAGTTTATTAATGTGAATTAGGTATTAAATACACCACCTGCAGTGTTTCTTGGGAAAAAGGAAGTAGAGACAGATAAAATTTTTAGATTAAAAATTCAGTTTTGTAGTTTCCTTAAATTGCAGAACTGAAAATAACTATTTCTTGTGGTTTAGCCATGAGAAGTTTATGATACCTACAAGACAGACCTGCAAGCCAGTATTGCCTGTAACATGTTGCAAGTGATGATTAAAATAAACATTTTTAAAACAGAGTAGTGATATTTTTTCCCTATTTGCATTATTCTAGTAGCCAAAAATGATTATCAGTTGAGTATTTTGTGAGTGCTGCTAAGAATATAGTTTGAAAAGCATAACACATGACACAAAAGTTCAAGCAGGGTGGTTCTAGTTCTCTGTAATTGTCTATTTCCAGAAAAATTAGAAACCAAGAAAAAGCTTTTAACTTTTCAAACTGAAAAATAAGAAGAGTGAATGCATCTTTCAGTAAATATGGTGAATTAATTTATACAGGAGTTTTGGTTGTTTCTTTGCAGGCTTGGGGCGTGTTTTTTTTTCTTTTTCACTGTAAGAAAGCAAGAACTTTTTACATGTAGTCTAGTAAAACGCAGCCTATTTTGTTATGGCTCAGAAGAAAATGCAGACCATATTAATATTTTTGGCATAAACTCATGGCACTGCTTTCAATTTATTTTTATATCTGAAATGGTGAGAGATTTGTTTGTCATTGCCGTGATGACAGGTAAACCCAAACTCGGAGGCACAGAGCAGTGGCACAGTCTCCAGGAGGTTTAAAGATGTGACTGGATAAATCTCTGAGCAACTAGGCCTGATTTCATAACTGACCCTGTTTCAAGTAAGGGCTAAGACAGGATGACCTCCAGAGATCCCTTCCAAGCTTGAGCTACTCTGTGATTGCACAAGTCTCGGAACGTGTCGGCAATCTCTACCATGACGTGCTTTGCTATCTGTGCCAGGTGACAATTGTGTTATTTACTGCCTAAAGGAGTTGTTAAAGGAATATCCCTGTCCTTTTATATCCAGGCTGCTTCTTCATGTGGGATCACGGATGACAAGGTAGCAAGAATCTTTTTTGATCATTATAAAGGATGTGGAAGAGAGCATCACCTGCTAGAACTAGGAGTTAAATCCCAGTAAAACCAGTAAGACCATAGCAACAGTGTCCTCAGGCACTGACCACTGAAACTCACTAGAGTCCTACTCTTCTTCCTCTTTCCATAGGAAAGAACATGCCTCAAAAACCCATACTCAGTGTAACTTTTTATTGGAACTTTGACTCCTTAAAGGAACTTTGTTTATGTATTTGCTCCAACTCACATTGTGACAACCTTCTGAGTACTCTCCCAGCTGCCACTCAAAAACCCACAGGATTGTGTCTGGGTGTTATTTTTGGCTTACAGTGTAAAATCAAAGATTCCCCTATGTCCTGTATATAGACAATGTATTTCAAAGAGCAACAGTTTTGTGAGGTAAGCATCTTAGTAACAAAATTTCCATTTTTGATGACTGAGAGGCAGTGACCTCAGGACATTATGCACATATCTTCAGAAGAGCTGCCAATAAGGTTAAAGATTTTGCAGTCTAACAATCTAAGTATAAGCAAAAAACATGACTTCTCAGTAAATACAGCTCATTGGTACCAACTAGAGAAGATAATATCTCAGTTAATCAATAAACCAAAAAAAAGAATTCCTCATTCCAGAAAATCTCTTGATGTCTGAGTAACACTCTCTGTAATGCCTAGAATATGTTTTTTAAGCACAAATGTTAGATTCATAATATTTTAAAAGATTATTCTTATCCATAATCAGGACAGAAAAAAATTCTGCTGCGACTTTTCAAGAGAAAATGTATTACTTGTGTTACAATAAAAAAAATATTTATCATGTATCAAAAAAACAATGTTTATTGTATAAAATTAAATATTATCAATAAATATAAACTGCATTTATTCCAGTAGTCATCAGTTCATACAGTTTGTATCTTATATTCTTTTTTTAACTACATAGATTATAATAATACACTGTTTTACTTTCTGCTTGGAAGATTATAGAAGATACTGTCCTCAAAGAAGTAAGATAATATTAGCTGAATGAATCATAATTGCCTGCAGCACTGTAAACAGATGCAATTTGATGTCAAAATCTCTATAAAAATGTCTCCACATTTCAAAATAAGCATTTAATATTTTGTTCCAAAAAATGCTCCTCAGCCTTTGTGCAAGCTAGGTAGGAATTTATAATTCTATTATTTTGGGTTTAAAATATACAGTGCTTCTAAACAATCCCATATTTTTCAACTAAGTAGAGGAAAAAATATCTCAAAAGAAAGGTGTACCATTTACACTGTAGATTAACATGAGATCTCATCTCTCTTTTCTTTCTCACCCTCCCTTCCACCTAAGAAAGAGGGTTTCATTCTTCAGGTAGTACCAACCTGTTTGTTTTTTTCATAGTTCCTTAGGTGTATTAACCTTTTTATATTGCTAGGGACCTTCAGCTTTCTCACTCTACATCCTGCAAGCTCTGTACGTCTTCATGTGATCTGCTGCTGTGACATTGTTTTCCCAATTTTTTTCTCATGCTGTTGTTTTGTGGCTATTATTCCCATGGCCTGGCTTCCAAAATCTCAGTGGTGTGGCTACTTTAGTTACTTCAGAAGCGAAGTTGCCATTAGTTAAGAAAGACCCTTCTTTACCATTGTTCTACCTGCTGCCCAAGATAAGCCCTGCTTGTGCTAGTGGGGACAATCATGTGCATCCAGATGTGCACTACCTGCCCTGATGCCCTCAGCACCTGAGGCATCACCAGCAGGAACAACCAGCTGGGAGGATGAGAAATTCCCAATGGAAATTGTGTAGTTGCTAAAGGTAAAGTACTACAGGGAAAAACAGCCAGCTGCATTGTCTAGGAATTCCTGTTCTTTCTTTAAGAATTGTCCACTAGGAAGAGTTCTCCCTTCCCTTCCCTTTCTCTCTCTCTCTCTCTCTCTCTCCCCCCCCCCCCTTTTTCACTCTTCTTTCATATTTTTCTTTATGCCCCAAAACATCATTTGTCACCAATAGAATGGCTGTTTGCCATCAGCTGCAGACTGCTGTGTTAAATTTTTGTGCATTTGAACCTGTCCCAACATCCTTTTCACAACACTGTGTGCCTCTGGAACAGGTGCTCTAGCTAACTTCTCTGACAGCTTTGCTCCTATGTTATAAGAACATCAAAACCAGCTTTTACTATTTCTGAATGTGATGTTGTTAATTTTCCTCATAGTACCTTGCATGATGCTGTGTTGCTGTGTTTTGGATTTTGAGCAGCTGTGTGGGGCTTAGCTGCCTACAGGGTTAGGCCACAACATTGATGAGAGTTTTAGGTGGTCACCAGGTTATTATACTTTAAAGTATAATATTAAATACAATTTATATATATACATATATATATATAATATAAAGTATTATACTTTAAAGTTCTGACCTACAGATTGAGAAAATTGCAAACAAACAGAGGCATGGATATTTTCATATACTAAATATATGTACCTATGTAAATATGTGTGTACAAATAAATAAATAAATAAATGTGCATATAAATATAAAAGATAGAAGGATTCAAGTCAACAATAATTAAAGAAAAACTGTTTTCTCTACATCCACCAGAAGTTTCAGGCAAAAAAACCCCATTCCTATAATATTTGCACAGATTAGAAGTGTTGATAGTAAACTCATATAATCTATGAAGTCATTATGCATAATATAGTCACAATATTTCAACTTTCATTGAAAAATTTTCCAGGAAAAATACCCTTCTCCAAATAAGTATCATCTCCAAAGAAAAACTTACAACATGTTTTATGTAAATTTAATGGCTGTACATAAGAAAGCACTGTCTCTTTGAAAAATTTTCAAAGACTAAATCAGAAAAGAAAAAATAATTAATAGGCTCTTGATAACTTTAAGAACTCTTCCTCAACAGAGGAATAGTTCCTGTTTATCTTCAAGTAAAAGTCTTTCCAGGACAAAAAAAAATCCTTTTTGTTATATTGGATAGCAAAGCTAATTTTCAGCAATTGAGCTACAATAGCAGGAAACTTAGACAGGAAATCTCCACTGCATTTCCCCCACTAAATGGTTCAAGAAATGCAAAGCATTTAGAACAAAAGCACTAAAGCTTCTGTTTTTGAAATATAGTATATGTTTGAACATAGGCTGTAGTCATTGCATATTTATGAACAATTACCTGAAAGATTGATTCAAGGTATAAAAACAAGGGGAATGTCACAATATGCTGTGAGTGTACTGTGAACAGATACTTCTGGCTTTGTTAAGAGGATGAGAAACTACTTTTCTTTAGAAATATATGTATGCTATTATCATTTTCATAATTCCCAACATTTTTGTCCTTATTCCAAAACCTCCTGCTGCTGCTAAAGATAAAGGTAAGCTTCTGGCCTTCTTTCACTTTTATTTAAATAAAACATAAAAAATCCAGCCTCCTCTGGGAGAGAGGACAGAAATCCCTTCTTTCTAGTTAGCTGTCTTCTGTAATCTGGCATTCTAATTCAAATTAATGGAACTTGGTTTTTTTCCACAAACCAAGGAAACATCTTTATGTACATTTCATAATGCGTAACATTAAATTCTGTATTCTCATAATTGCAAATTCAGAGAACTTAAATTTCACTATTTTGATTGTGCTGCATTCTGTTTGCTCCCATAAGAGATCATGAAACCTCTTTTGTTTATATATGCATCCAGGTGAAAACTTACATGTGGAATTGGAGGTTCTTAGAACCTAGAAGCCTTACTAGCTCTTAAAAAGTGTTTTCTAACCTGCAGGGTGATGTCTCTAAACACATATTCTGTTAAAAAATGTTCTGTCAAGGCATTCTAGGTTCCTTTCCTGAATAGTATCAAATTCTTAGCTTACTTTAAAAGGTGACCTTCAGTTTCTGTCAGTTGCAGAGAAGTTACTGATAGAAGGTGAATACTGATGTTGTATAATTTTTGTATATCAATATAAAAGTGTCTAGTGATAGCCAGACACCGTCAATGCCAAAGAACAGAAAGTAGCCTAAGATGATAGATCATGGGATATAATCATTAGCAACTAAGCTGTGGAATCATCTGTCTGATGTACTCCCTCAGGCTAAATGGGCAAACCTGAGCCCCCGAGATATGAATCAAGCCAAGAAATTCTCAGGTTTCAAAGACCATAAAGAAATTCACATTTCTTTTCAGGTGCTTACATAAACATGTAATATTCAGGTAAAGGCAAGATGGTTGTGTTTCTTTAGAAAATTTGAAAAACTAGCAATAGATAGGACAATCTTCCAGAAATGTGTAGCACTGTCTGGTGAACAACCAGCTGCCATCTCCTACCATTTGAAAAAGAAACCTATCTAGAATCAGCCTTGAATTTTTCTTAACAAGAAAATGTGTTTTTAATTAAAATTTACCAGGAAATTTCTTGTGATATTAGTAAAACAAGTGTTCTGAAGGCTTTGGGGTTGTGTGCCTCCTCTATCAGAAACAAGGTCTGAGTAGCTCTGAGTAACGGCTGTTGATAAAAATACAAAACTAAAATGCAAAATAAGCCCAGAAACATCCCAAACAAACAAAACAGCAGAAAACTCAGAACAAAACACCACATCTAGATGCACTCAGTTGAGCTTTAATGGGTAAAATGCCAAGGAATTGAAAAATGATACAAGCACCGCTATGCTACAAAAAGTAAAAAAGCTAAGAACCTATGCTACCAGGCTTGACCAATCGTTTAATTTTTATGTAAGGTTCCTTTCATTTCACTGCAACAATGAGCAGCTGCTAGCTTGATTAAAATTATAATAAAATAAAGACTGTATGCTTTTCTCCACTGTCAAAGGAAGAATGGCAACTCTTTTATTTTTCATGACAAGCTGTCTTTCTCCTTCTGAAAGGGCAAAAAATTAAATAATCAATGAGTTTCATCTTTATTTAGAAGTGAGCTTGTACATTATCTACAAGTCAGCCACGTATTCACACCTGTGAATCTGAAATTGCACAAAAAAGAAATGAAATTTAATGAAAATTATTTTTTGGAAGTTATCCCTTCATATCTCTTGGGCTGGTGTTTATCAATTGTTTCATCTCTGTGGGGGATATTTTTGAGTATTAACTAAACCTAGGGCTCCAAACCCCTCTTAATCTGTATTTATCTTTGGGTAACTAGCTGTGCCTTCCTGGGTTAATCTTGCTCAAGTTCACGTGTAGCTCAAAACAAAAAAAAATTCTCATGCAGCTAAAGTATTCATTCCTGCAGGAAAGCACAGGTTTTTATCTGATAATTTTACCAATGAAAGAAAAATGACTGCCTATTGGACTTTGCATTGAAATAGAGTGGTTACATTTTGCATCAGTCTCTGTCATCTCTAGCTAGCTGTGTGTGTGCTCCTACTCTTTTCATCACAAACTCAAATGAGTTCACCTATACTGTATTTTGTCAATATTCTGTTTGATTTCGTACTGGAAGGGAAGCAGTAGCCTGATTGGATCACTTACAGTCAAGAGGAATTTCATTTGTTCCTCATCACCTCTCAGCCAGTAAATTGAGATTGATAGCTGATATTTTGTTTTGATTCATGAGTGTTATAATGCAGAAATATATATGGCATTTAGGAAAAAAGTTTCAGTTTGACTTCTGGGGGACATTCCAGACTTAATTAGAATATATAGTAGAGATACTGGCAGGAAAACCAGCTCAAACTAAGGTTCAGTGATGGCAAGATGAATCAGCTCTGTGAACACAGTGGTGGAAATTTAGGAAGAACAGCATCTAGTGAAGTTTTTTCCAAAGCTGGAGTATAAAACCTTAGCCAAGCATATGGTTGCATTTATATATCCTGTCAAATTTTAATGGAGACTACTTTGCTAGTAAAAAGAAATATTCAGTGGTTATTTCCTAAGAGTCTTTTCATGTGAAAAGAACAATATACTTTTTCTAAGTTTCTTTTATTTCTTCATTCATCAGAAATTTCACAGTAGAGCAGGATACCAGATTTTTCTGTCTTCTTGTTACTTCACACCATAAGGCTTCATTAAATCATTCTAAGAGAGTCTAGAATTTACAAATTTAATCATTTTATTTCAAATAATTTTTGTTGGGAAGCAATAGCCAGATTGGTGTTTTAATGTGTTCATCTTATTAGAGGCTTTCTACTGTAGACAGAAATTGTTTTCTCTATATGCAAGACAGTCTTCCTTCAGAGCTAATAAATCATGTTAAGAAGTGGACTCATCATAACAGGTATAGTTTTTCAGTTGTTTGCTTTCTGCAAATTCTCTTCAATACATTTTAATTACATGTTTATGTTAACATTTATATGGTTTAACACAAAATTACTTTAGCTTTGATTTGCATCCTCTGCAAGAAAGTATTTTTCTGCAGACTGATTCTACTCTTTGTTATTTATTGAGAACTGACCTTGACAAGGAGGCTTGGATGGGCCTGATATCATCTTGAATGAGAATTGCTGCCAGGCAACCCATCATTCCTCTCCAGGGTGAGTGAGATGCTACAATATTATGAGTGCTCTACTGACTGCTGTGGACAAGCTAGAACTAAATACATCCATTGGATAATGATAGATAACGTTTAAGACCTTCAACAAATGAAAAACAAAACATGGAGAGATGAGACAGAAACAGAAAAATCTCTTGCCTTTCTGGGGACTTCATTTGAGAAAATCTAAGAAGCCAGTAAATTGAGATTGATAGCTGATATTTTGTTTTGATTCATGAGTGTTATAATGCAGAAATATATATGGCATTTAGGAAAAAAGTTTCAGTTTGACTTCTGGGGGACATTCCAGACTTAATTAGAATATATAGTAGAGATACTGGCAGGAAAACCAGCTCAAACTAAGGTTCAGTGATGGCAAGATGAATCAGCTCTGTGAACACAGTGGTGGAAATTTAGGAAGAACAGCATCTAGTGAAGTTTTTTCCAAAGCTGGAGTATAAAACCTTAGCCAAGCATATGGTTGCATTTATATATCCTGTCAAATTTTAATGGAGACTACTTTGCTAGTAAAAAGAAATATTCAGTGGTTATTTCCTAAGAGTCTTTTCATGTGAAAAGAACAATATACTTTTTCTAAGTTTCTTTTATTTCTTCATTCATCAGAAATTTCACAGTAGAGCAGGATACCAGATTTTTCCGTCTTCTTGTTACTTCACACCATAAGGCTTCATTAAATCATTCTAAGAGAGTCTAGAATTTACAAATTTAATCATTTTACTTCAAATAATTTTTGTTGGGAAGCAATAGCCAGATTGGTGTTTTAATGTGTTCATCTTATTAGAGGCTTTCTACTGTAGACAGAAATTGTTTTCTCTATATGCAAGACAGTCTTCCTTCAGAGCTAATAAATCATGTTAAGAAGTGGACTCATCATAATAGGTATAGTTTTTCAGTTGTTTGCTTTCTGCAAATTCTCTTCAATACATTTTAATTACATGTTTATGTTAACATTTATATGGTTTAACACAAAACTACTTTAGCTTTGATTTGCATCCTCTGCAAGAAAGTATTTTTCTGCAGACTGATTCTACTCTTTGTTATTTATTGAGAACTGACCTTGACAAGGAGGCTTGGATGGGCCTGATATCATCTTGAATGAGAATTGCTGCCAGGCAACCCATCATTCCTCTCCAGGGTGAGTGAGATGCTACAATATTATGAGTGCTCTACTGACTGCTGTGGACAAGCTAGAACTAAATACATCCATTGGATAATGATAGATAACATTTAAGACCTTCAACAAATGAAAAACAAAACATGGAGAGATGAGACAGAAACAGAAAAATCTCTTGCCTTTCTGGGGACTTCATTTGAGAAAATCTAAGAATTCTTTATAGCAATACATGCATACAGATTTACCAAACTATGAGATAAAATAATAACAGATATCATAGTTAAAAATAAAGAGATGTATTTTTTCAATCCATAGTTCTAACTTATTGGCATGAAAGCAAATTAATAGCAAAAAAAAGTTAATAGTGGTGTCAATTATGAAAAATTGAAAACCAATATTTTAATTCAAACAAAACTTCCTGGACTTCTGGAGAGTAAAAAACCCCACTTTAATTGTGAATATTATATACAAGTCTTATCTGATGTACACAAACAATAGATCATTTGACCAATGCATCCTATATATCTATTAATCAGTACAAATTAATGTACTACAAATGAAAGTGCACAATTTAATTACATCTATGTAAATAAATTTCTAATTTCAATTAGAAAATAAAGTGTGTATACATAATATAGTATATTATTGCACATTTGCTGCTACAGCTAAATGATATCTAGCTTGTAGATCTTGATTCAGTGTACTGCAGAATGTAAACTCATCTAGATGAAAAATCAACTTCAAACCCCTCTGTTCTCTACTCTGAACGAAAAAATATAGAAAGAACTCCAGCAAAATAAAGTGGGGATGAATTTTATAGCTAGCACCCTTCGGAAAAGATAGTATACATCTACGCATAATACAGACCACTTACAGCATCAGAGAACATTCTATCTCCTGAGAGCAGAGTAGCTGTACTGAAGAGGTTCACTCACTAAATTTGAGAACACTCTTGAACGATTATTCTCAAAAAGCAAATAATCCTCTGTGCTGAGAAAGGCAGCAGAGCTTCATAGAGATCTTTGAGAATATCAAACAGCAGAATGAAAGTCTAAACAGCAGACTTGTTTTCTGGGAGGACACCAGACTGAAAGAAAGTGGTGTGATTAAAAATAAAAAAAATATGGCCATTTAACCTCTTGCATGGAGCAAACCTCTTTGGAATCAGAAACCCAATCTCTAAAGCAATACTTCAGTAGCAGAAGATGCTATTTCAATCCAACTGACAACCTCTTCCCATTCTTCCAGGGAATACTGTGTATTGATTTGTCTGTTGATTTTAGAAGAGCCTGATCTAGGGAGTCTGGATTCATCCTAGAAAGATCTGGAGAAAAGCCAACAATCCCATTTTGCATGGATACTGCTGACAGAGAAGAGCAAGAGAAAGAATCTGAAAGCAAATTTCAGATAATTCAGAAGAAAGATGACAGTAAGCATGGCTGTGTCAGTGAAAAGTTCCTAAGAAGTTGAAGAATCTTAGTGTCAGGCTCAGAAAGTGCAAGGACTAAGAACTTGGGTTCATCAGAATCCAAGCTGGATTCGTCCAACCACAGTGGATGATTAAAGAGCATCTATTAGAAAGGAATGAATTTCAACTCAATGATAGAATTAGGTTTCTCATGCTTGAGATAAATAGCAATAATTAAGTTCTGGAAGAAGACATGCACACTCAAGCAGAAGAATTAGGAATGGTGGTGTTCTCTTCATACAGGATGCTCTCATGTTTTAGGAATGGTAGTCCACAATGAAGTGAAGCATTCCAAACCTCTTGACACTCAATCATTTCCCCTGACCCCTTCTTGCATCAGGCTGGATAGGAGAATTGGAAGGAAAAAAGGTGAAGATCATCGGTTGAGATAAGAACAATCTACTAGAAAAAATAATGAAATTAGAAATTAACAGTCACAGCTACAATGTTAATAACAGTGTGTACGAGAGGTGAATGATTCACATGGGAGCGCTCACCACGTGGAAATCATGAATACCCAACTGCTCCACCACACTAGCCAGCCATAGGGACCCTTCTTCCCCAACCCCTGCACATGATGGGATGTGTTATAGGATAACTTCAGGGTCCTCAGGGTCTATAGCCTTCCTGGTTACTGCAAATATTAACCCTCTCCTGGCCAGAACCAGGACAGAGGCAAAGACAAGAACAAAACCATCAGTATTTATTTTTCTGCATCAAAGTTGGAAGCTTAAGAAATTGTGTGGATGATCTTAGTGTAGCACTAAATGAGGACATAAAATAGAATGCTGAATGTTTATCTAATCAGTGGGAGACTGTAACTAGGTTACATAATGTACAGGACTAATACTGAAATATACATGAAATATTGTTTGCCCCAAAAGGTAAGAGAATCCAAATAGATTGAAATTTCCAGTCTCAGATAGGAAGAGTATACTTGTTTGATGTATTTTCCTGATTCCACATGATTGTGACACTGGTTGCAATCTGCTTATAGAGATTAGAGGCAAGAAATACAGCAGGCATGGCAATCTTGACTCCATTTAAACTAGAAAAATGTCATATAAGGCTCTAATGCAGAGACCACAATTTTATACAGTCAATGACTAGCAAGTGGCTGGAAGCTTCACAAGGAAACTGGGGATGAAAGCATACTACTCCAGGGGTGCCACTGCTTTCTGGCTTGACCCACTAATAGCAGTTCACCCCATAATCCTTGGACAAGTATTGTTCTGTTGCTGATCATGTAGCATCACCACGAGGTTGCTCTCAAACCTACTGGGCTGCACACCCCCCTTACCAGTCATTATTTTCCTTAGTATATTGCTATTGTCATGCTGTATTTACAGACAGCACTTGTCAACTAGTCAAGGCACTTCTCTTGTCAGATTGTGAGCATATTAGTAGTATATCATGAACACTTTGTTTGTTTAGGTAGATGAATCTGCTTTTGGAAACTCACATTTATGAAAATAAAATTGTAGTTTACAATCATGGGAACATCTCTGACCACAGGAATCCATACTAGCAAATGTTTTTATAACTATTGGATATTAGTTCAAAATCAGGAACTTAACTTCCCCCATAGTTTACCTGGCTATATAGTCACACAGTACTACTTCACACAGTGTATCAGAACAGAGGCCTGAACTACCTAGAGACAAATATATCTTTAATCATTTAAAATTCTCCACTGGGTAAGAAAATTAATTCAAATATTTTTGAAAAATGCCACTAACTTTAGATCAATTTAAAATTCTGTTCCACAAAATCTGAATGTCCTTTCATTCCATGTAAAAACTGTATATCATCAACAGAAAGAAATGAACTGAAAAATTACAGATGTGTTGGCATACTTGAGTGCTGCAATGATTAAACAATGAGAATATATGCTTTGTGTAGATATAATTACTTGAAAGAGTAATTATATTCTCCTGTAAATTTTTTACCATTTCTTTTTAACACAATATTTATTCCTTTCCATATCCCACAATGCATATCCCAAAACATCTAAAAATCTTTCCTTTGTTTCAGAAAAAGAGCAAACCATGCCCTAACTCTTAAGATTATGATGGTCTAGTACCTGAAGTTTACAGAAAATTCTTAAAAGTATGCTCTCATAAGATGCATTTTTACTCCTTTCATTTTTTTATGGGAAGTTTATTTGTGCCTGCTACAAGTATTCCTTCTATTTCTACATTCCACAATTTTGAAGGTAGTGACAAATACGTGTTTTGCTTACTTGTGTTCTTATAATTCTATGTGAACAACATGACTTAGGCCATTTTCTTGTCAAGACCACTTTGTATCTTGCTGTTTCTAAGGCTGAAGAAAAGCATGGTTGAAAATTACTGAGTTTTTTTGCAAAGTTGCACTAATCTGACACAACACTGAAATTCATAAGGTTTGGGAAAGATTTGCTTTCTGTTAACAAAAATATTTTCCTCAAAATGGGCTGGATAAGTTGTTTTTAAAAACCAATATATTAAGAGAAAAAAAATCTTCAGAAGACTGAGTATGTTATTTAGGTTAGAATTAGTCCATTTCTACTCTGGGCTATGTAGCATTTACCTAGATGTCTAATCCTTGTTAAACAGGAAGACAGATTCTACTGACCTACACATTCAATTTAGCATATAACTCACCTTGAAGTAAATATCCTCATATAAGTACGATTCAATTTGAACTAAATACCTGGTATTAAAAATTATAAATCACTTTCATAGGTTGATGGCTCAATGTTAAAATAATTTTGACATTTTGTTTTCTAGACTTTTAGCACCAAAGCCAGTACATGTTGGAGTCTAACTTAAGAATGTTTTTGTGTAAAAGGCAGCTGCTTCTGTTTTATGTACTACAAATAAACTAGAGCAAACTCTGCAGCTGCTTTTTGTTTGTTTGTTTGTTGTTAAGGCCAGGTATTACTGTCATGGCTGTTAAACCTGATGCATCCTTTTAAATTGAATTTCAAACATCACTCCACAAGTATATGAAAAGAATAATTTGATTTCCTTGCTTTCTACTGTAAGTATTTTGAAGCACCCTGGTTCTTGATGTAAACTGATGTCTCAATTGGAAAATCTACTCTTAATTTCCTAAATAAAGTTCCATACATTGAAGAAAAATGAAAATGTTACTTGTGAGTATGATGTATATATGTTTTATAGTTTATGAGTATTTGAAAATTTGCATTTTTTTTTTGTCAGATTCCAATGTCACTTAACAATGATCTCAAACTGAGTTCTGCTATTAAGAAAAGAGAATTTTCAGTTTTACCATAATAGGCTAAATATACATATTTTTTTAAAAATGTGTTTGTGCACACTTCATTCACGATTGAATGTATAAATACCTTTTTATGTTCAGCTCTTAGTCTTAATTCTCTATAATAATATAATTCATTGTATGCATACAGAAATAAAATTCTCCCATGGGAATTCAATGATAGAAGAGCCAAATACCAGAGTGTGAGTAGTATTGTTTTACACTGGTTTGTAATTTGAAGTCACAGTGCCATTTAATAAGTGGAGAAGTGATTAGCAGAGCATAAATTAGATACTTGTAACATGAATGGTACAGTGAGGAGAAAGTGTTTTCTATTCATTTTAATGCTGTCTACTGCTAGCGTCAATATAAGAAACATATTTTAGTAAAAGTTTAAGTCTGGGTAGGTTGTTAATACGGTAAGTCATCCATGGGACTTTAAAAATTCTTCATTAAAATGAATAGCTCGCATACTTTCACTCTATTCATTTCACATCCAATATCCCCATTTAATTTGTGGAAGTCACAATTTCAAGTATGCCACTCAAGAACTGAACTTAATGACTAGCATTATTTGGATGCATAAATGAGAAGAAAAATGTGAAAAATCACACTGACAAGTGCAATTTTCAGAGCATTTAAGAAAAACTCTGCAGCATAAAAAAGGCCAAGAACAAAGTTTGCCAATTGATTTGGTTGCAATTTTCTCAGTTAGAAAGTAAAAGCACACAGCGATGAAATCTCTGTCACACACATATACACGTTCACCTTCCTCTCCTCAGCTTTCAAGAGAGTGTTGAGCAACTAGAGAGGTCAGTTATTTTTCATCATTGTATTTTTAATTACTGTTTTATTAAGTTTTTCAAAAGCCTAGATAAAAATTTCTTCAAACTAGTAGCCCTTGAGGCTTCAGAATTCTGAAGACACAGACAGAGCAACCATACTAAAAAACAAAACAGAAACGACTCCAAATCTAAATATCTGAATAGTAGTGATAATTCTTAGAAATTATTGTTTTGTTCATAAAAAAAAAATCTTACTTTTTTTAAATCTTAAATGGTAAAAAAAATTATATGATGAGCTGGGATGCACTTAACAGATATTCACCTGACTTGTTCTGAAAAACCCTCCAGAGACATCTCATTGTGATATTTTCCTTTCCCCAAGCTTTCTGTAGTGTCTTAGTGTGTGTGCATACACAGGAATGTGCAGAAATCTGAGCATACTAGTGGCATTTTCTATTCTTATCCAAGAATATTTTATGGTCTTTAGATTTTTTTCCATGAATGTTTTTATTTTTCTCAGTCCATTTGTTAAATGGATTTTACAAGCTGCTTTCATCTACTTTCAAAAAAAATGGAAGGATTTTAGCAGTACATGGCATCAGGTGAACATTTAACAAATGAGAAGGCAAATATTAAATCTCTGGTGTACCCTACTAATCTTGCAACTCCACACATCCCCCCCAAACATAATATTTTATCATTCACAATCCTCCAGCTTCTAATACCTGCTCTCTTTTCAAGTAATCCACCTACTTTTTTCCTAAAGTTACAGAAGTATTAGCTTAAAGCAAATTTTGAAGTTCATGAAGTCTGTTCTCCTGCTTAAACAAGCACTACACCAACACTGCTTCAAGTCAGACCTGGCTTTACTAACTGAGTCATAAAGTTCGCCCTGGACAGAGAATCTGCCATCTCTCTGGATAGCCTCTCTTGGTACTGAATTACTCTTTTGGTGAAAAGAATTTTCCTGCTGGCTAAACCAAAGATCTCTCTAAACTTTCATTATTCCTCACAATATTTTCTTTAGTTAGTACTTCCTCCTTAGACTCTATTTTTTTTCAATTTTAACAAGATCATCTTCCCTTCTCAGAGCTGTCTCTGTTGTGCCTTGGCAATTTCATTTATGGCTGTGAGTGCAAAAGTTTTCCCATTCCTTTTCTGGCATATTTCAGTGATTCTGTTATGATCTGTCCTGAAAGATAGAAACACAAATTCCTTTCCTAATTCTGAAAATAAATGTAAGTTCCATGAAGCTTCCTCAGCAATGCTGATCTATGAGGACGTCTCTAAACACACACAAGTAAAATACTTGCTTAACAGTAAGTGACTTGCACTTTCACTGCTCTAGAAATCTCTATTACCATAGTGAATTACTGTCAAAGACATTCCCTCTGATAGTATGATGAGTCATGAGTATTTCACAAGAATTTCTGACCTTCTAAAGGCCAGTTCTTCATACTTACAAGTATAAGGTATGTTTTTTCAAGTGTTTTTCTCCAGATTACATGTTTATGAATAAATGCTTTAAATATTGAGAACTTTACTACATTTATTTCTAGCAGAGACCAAGAAAGAAGGTTTCAGTGGTTTTAGGTTTCATGACTCAGGGATAATTTCTATTACATCTTCTCCCAAATCTTCTTGGTCCTGCTGTCTGTACTACTTATAGTTTTAGGATTCATTTTATATTACATGATCAAGGATTGATCTCCATGTTAAAAAACTCATTTCACTACTCAAACGAACAGACTTTTAATTTTTTTAGCTCAGAACTGTCATTCCTCTTTTCAGAGATTTTGCTGTAAAGAAAATCACAATTGAACCTTTGATTATTGAGGAGGTTTAGCTCTAGGGCTGATGGTACTTCCTTTAAATGAAGGTACTCCTGCATTAAACTCAGAAGCACAGCTATTTCCATTCCCCAGCTTCTCTGTTCCCTTCCTTTCATTGCAAAATTTCCTGATTCATAAAAAAGCACACCTGGTATTCTACATACCTGGTAGTCCACATATCAGTCATCCATCAGTCATATTGTGGTTAACGGCAACATTAACCACAATATTAGTGAAACACTGTTCAGAAACCATCTGCAATTAAAAAAAAAAAAAAAAAAAGCCTGAGATGGTGATAGCTAGAAGGTGGGTAAACTGCTGGTGGCTGTTCCCTCAGCAAATTTGCAGATGACACTAAATCTGAATGGTGTGGTTGATCCATCTGAAGGATCGGATGACAATCAGAGGGAGCTGGACAAGCTCTAGACACTTCTAGAGATGGCCCATGGGAATCTCACGAGATTCAACAAAACAAAGCTGCACCTAGGTTGGGGTAACCCCTAGTGTCAGCACAGGCTGGGGATGAACAGATTGAGAACAGCCTTGCTGTGAAGGACTTGGGGTGCTGTGGAATGAGAGGCTGGACATGTCTCAGCCATGGGCACTCAGAGCCCAAAAACGAAATGTATCATGGGCTGCATCCAGGGCATTGTGGCCAGCAGGGGAGGGAGGGAGGGATTCTGCCCCTCTGCTCTGCTCTCCTCTTCGCTGCTCTGCTCTGCTGAGACCCACCTACAGTGCTTCATCCAGCTCTGGGGTCCCAGCACCGGAAGGATATGACTTATGGGAGCAAGTCCAGAGAATGCCAACAAGTTGATCAGAGAGATGGAACACCTCTCCCATGAGAAAAAACAGAGAATTGTGATTACTCAGTCTGGAAAAGAAAAGGATATGACCTTTGGGGATGATGTAATTCTGGGCTTCCAGTACCTGAAGGGAAACACGGAGAAGGACTTTTTGCAATTTCAAGTAGTGACAGGACAAGAACTAAACATGGGGAAAGATTTTCTTCCTAATATCTAATTTAAACCTACTTTTTTATGATTTTTTTAATGAGAGGGTGGTGAGGTTGCCCCATTCCTGGAAGTGCTCAAGGCCAGGTAGGATGAAACTCAAAGAAAACAGGTCTAGTGAAAGGTGTTCCTGCCCAAGCAAGGTGTTTGGAACTGTATGATCTTTAAAGGTTCCTTCCAAACCAGTCTATTCTGTGATTGTGGTGAGGCAGTGATATTTGCCATTAGACTTGGTACCTTGTAACTGATACTAAACCTATAAAGCAAGTTATGTGTGACCATGTAATTTTAATAAATTATTACTTTAAAATAAAATAAAGCTCAATTTCACAAATACTGCTATATGAAAATATAATGGGATTGAACTTGATGAATAAAAACTCTAACCATAAAACTGCTGAAATGAAAGTATGAGGGAACTTTATTTAAAAACATTGGTATTAATAAAATGTACATATTAAACACCACCATAACATCTGAATGTGGATTGTGAACTGAGACAAATGTACTCCTCCAAGTGTAATGTTTTCACAGTTTGAATACAAACAATCCATAGAGATAGAGAAGATTTAGAGATTGAACCTAAAAAAATATTTGGGGTCCTACACTTCTGCAGTTCAATAGTTTTTTTTAAGTTCTCTGGAAATTTTCTCATGCAAATAGGCAAAATATGTTCCCTTAATTTGATTATTGGTTTAGTCTGCAGGGTCTGAAAACCTGAAACAGTTCTTGATTAAGAAACAGACTCTTTTCCTTTATTTGGAGACTGCCTCTATCAATGAAAATTTTAGCTTTCTCTGCTTTTAGTAGTTATCCTGAAAGCTGAAATTCTTTCAAACATTAAATTACTAAAAATTTGTATTTTCTTAATGTTAACATAAAAAGGTTGAAATTTTTGGTTGACAAGAGATTGCTGCCAATCAAAATAGAAAAATAAACTGGGTTTGTAGCAGTTTTTCTAAAATCAATCTGAATTCTTGCTTGCAACAATAAAAGTGGTTTATTTTGCAAAAGACTTTTTTTAAAAATAAAAGTAAAAACCCATGAAAGCAGTAGGGTCCAAAGGAATATAAAATTTTTATGTCATCATCAACATTGCACTTAATTTGTTCAATAAAATTAAACTTGACACAAAGTTTCTAGAAGTATATAATGAATAAGCTGATCAGTTTTTATCAGACTCTTGACTTATTTAGTGTTTAGTGGTTGAAAGGTGAAGATTTCACAAGCTCATTGGTCCATTCCAAATTCACCAATCCTGATTCTGTAAATTCAAGTAAACTCAGGCTGCTGAGAGAAGCTATGGATATCCTATTCCTGGAGGGGTTCAAGACTAGGCTGGATGAGGTTTTAAGCAACCTGGTCTAGTGGAAAACGCCCCTGCCAAGAAAAGTGGGGGTTGGAACTAGGTGATGTTTAAGGTACCTTCCAACCCAAAGTATTCAATGATTCCATGATTCTACGAGATTTTGAGAGTATTAAAAGTCCTAGTAATTTCCTATTGTTCACCAAATGCCACAAAATATCAGTTCTGTCCTTTTTGGTGGGTCTCGAGAACATTGAACGCGCATGCTTTTCTCTTTGAATAAAAAGTTGTAAAATACTTCAATAGTGTGTTATACAACAGATTTATTACAGTATTAAAAATAAAATTATTAAAACTGTAAGGAAGAAAGTAGCACAGAAAATCACAGCTAATGAAAAAGAAAATTCATTCTCAGGAGTACAACCATGTGACCTTGTTGTCACGAAGCAAAGGTAATGTGTGCTTTAAATTAGATATTTCTGTATGTCAAGTTTCTGCAGAATCCTTAGAAGAGGATTTTGTGGGTGTTGAAAATTTGCTTTGGTTAGAGGCTTTAATAACTTTTTCTTGTATATTTCAATATTCAGGTGAATTGGTCTTTGACTGCTTGTGGGTGACTGTGCAGAACACAGACCTAAGGCACATGTTAGGCACCTAGAATATTAAAAATTAGGAATTCTCCTGCCATCACCTCATCCAATGAGAATATTTACTTAGTTTTCACCTTGTGTCAAAGCAGAAGAATCCCCAAGACAAATGACTCAGTTCATCTAGCTGTCTAGACGGACTTGACAGAATCCTTGTGAAAGTGCTTCAGTTAAGTACCTTTGGGATGACAGCAGGACAGAAATCATAGTTCCTGAGGCAGATGAGGGAGGACAGAGATCACAAATGATTGTGCTTTATTTTTCATAGTCCATGGTTGTTCTAAACAAATATGGTTCATCTAATTCTATTATCTAACTGCAGCTGTGGGAATATAGGGCTTTCTGCCCAAAGAGATGTCCCAATATTTTATTAGGATACTTTTTGGTTCACTTTAGAAAGTGTGTTTCCTTGCAAAGTGAAGGTAGGAACAAAAAGGTAGTTCATATTCTCATTAATATCTTTAAAGCTTCCTTTATAAAAAAAGAATCTAACCTAGTCTGAAAAGTGTTGAGCTAGCAAATTAAATTCTCTGACTTTCAAGGAAAACCACTTTATAAACATATAAGATTCTAGACTAAAACTCTACCAAAATTTTTAATATAAACTTAGCTGAAAAGAGAGAGTTAGCACATTGAATGCCCCTGCCCTGTACAGAGCAGATGAAGAAGCAAGTTGTAAACCTTGAGAATTATAATCATCACTGTACCTGAGGACTTGACCCTGTTGCTAAGGAACACTGAAGAATTTCTAAGATCTTACAAATCCACAATGTTGTAGCGATGGGCAAAGCAATCAAGAAAGAATCTAGTTTATGTGTAGACCCAACCACACATTAGCCACATTTGTTGGCAAAAATATTTATGATATATATATATGGCTACCTTTGAAGGACACCAAAATCATCTTTGTCACATGAAGACCAACAATAAACAAAATCTGTAGCTAAATAAACTGTAAAGAGATTTTTAACATGGATTAAATGAAGCAACAACAGGAGAAAGAAGTCTAAAAGACCTTTTGTAACTTAGGACAGAAATTTAGTAAGGAAAGTCAGCCATATCAGCTGGATACCTTGGGTTACCTAGAGTAATACCTCTTCATTTGAAATAGGTAAAATGAGCACTTAGAAATCTTTCAAGATGATGGATTTTGAAGTTAACTGAATTAAGTATCAAATGTAGTATTGGTGAGATAAGGCAAATGCTACAGACTTGTAAATTATGTAGGCTGCTTATGTTCCTTTGACATAAATATCTAAATATCCCTTAAGAAGAAGGTTACTAATTGAAGGAGCTTGGGAAAATTGAAATTTTCATGACTCAAAAGTTTGCAGAGATCACTGTACAATAATCCCTTTAACATTCCTATTTCTTCTTAAAAGACATTATCTTCTTCAAGGGATAACCCTGACCTAGATGAGAAAAAACAATTTTGAGATATTACTGTCTCTTTGACCATATAGGGGACAATGACAACAATATGCAAAAGAGGCTGGGGATGCTTTGAAATTAGGGCATTCAAGAGAAATGGCAGACTTGACTTACCTCATTTAAACCAGGGAAAGATCACAGAAGTTCTCATAACAGGCAGGGTAATTTTTTATTTGTTCCTCACCAGCACAAAGAATGTGATTCTAAATGCTGATGCTTGAGGCCAATTCAATTACAGTGACTGATTTTCGTAATTCAGTATTTATCAAATCACATAGTGTCCTTATTTGGAAGAGAAAAAAATCACCTAGGAGATAAAAATCACCCTGCACAAGGCATCCCCAAGAGTCACACTGTGTGCCTTAGAGCATTGTCCAAGTGCTTCTTGAACTCTGGAAGTTTTGTGGCATGAACACTTCCCTGGGGAGTTTTTTTCTGGTACCCAGCCACTGTCTGGGTGAAGAAACTTTTCAGAATATCTAAACTAAGCCTCTCCTGACACAGACTCAGGCCATTCAGTCTTGCCACCGATCACCAGAGAGAAGAGATCACTGCCTGCCCTTCCACTTTCCCATCTGAATAAGTTGTGGACCACCATGAGATCTCTTCTCAGCGTCCTCTTCTCCTGGCTGGACAAGCCAAGTGACCTCAGCTTCAAACAGCTTCCTACAGGACCTTCAGCATTTCTGTAGCCCTTTTCTGTAGCAACAAAAGCAGACATTCACTAGAGCTGCAGTCAATTTAAAAAGGGGAGCAACATAGAAATGAACAAATTTCTTGGAAAAAAGGTAGAAGAAAAATATAGGAAGTGAAAGTCTTCTCAGGCAGCATGGAAGTTACTTGCAGACCACATTGGAAATCAAAAATTATTGTGTGCTTCTCAGAAGTAAAAATCTCTTGAATCCTTATTGACAGGGAGTTTACTCTGTGATAAGCAAAAAGATTATCACAGAGTAAATCTTTTTTTAAAAGATTAAAAAAATAAAGAATTTGTAGACTAGATCAGAAATCTGACTGTAACTCCAAATAAAATACTTAGTAGTGAAGCACTTGCATGTAAGAAATCATTCCTAAATCTCATGTTAACGACAGATTGGATCTTCTCCAAGAAAAACAGCAAAACCACATTAATTAATCACACAGTGGTCTACAGTGATGCACAAAGAATAATTACTATGTATTGTCTCTCTATCCCTCAGAGATTTTTCAACTGTTTTGTAAATATATGCGTGCACAAACACAAAAATTTCCACATATATACACAGATTTTTGGAGAATAAATTGATTTCATAATTTCCTTCATATTTGATACATAGTGTACATTTTACTCTTGGGAAATTTTGTCTGAAAAATCTTTCTTTCATGCTATTTCAAAGAAAAATTTCCAATAGTTTTGTTGTTTCCACTATTTTTTTATTTTCTGGAATTGTCCTCGCAAATGACCTTAGTAAGAAAAATGTTCCTAAATCACAAAGTTTAAAAAGAAGGAAGAAAAAATAATTCTGCAAGTAAATACAACATTTTCACAGTTAGAATCTAAGTAGCTTTCACCCAATCAAGTAAGCGGGAAAAAATCCATATGGTTTATGTTGCCACAGTGATACTGTATAGGTTTTGCCTTTTTTTCTTTTATATGCTCTCTATATTCTTTACACATATATTTGTAGCTCTGTAGCCTATTGTATTAGTGTCTAGTTTTCCCAAAAATTTTCCATGGTCTTTCCCTAGGCAGAAAGACAATACAAACTCCAGAGCTCCAAGCCCCAGGGGCTACAAGGCCTCAGTGCTATCTTGATTCTTCCTGGCAGCCAAGGTTGAAAACAACTCTTCAAGATACATTTCATGGACAAAGTACAGCTAGTGTCAAGGTGGGAATTCCAAAGAAGGGCTTGGTGCTTTTTATCAATTATGCTAATTTCCTAAAACCTATAAATGTGTACTTATCCCTGTAGGGGTGGGCTTTTGTGGACATCTTTCCATATCTGCCTCTGAAGGCCTTCAAGAAAAGATCCCCTTTTACATTACCTCCTTATTAAAATTATCTTGAGTTTCATTTCCAGATGAAAGGGGAAAAGGCAGCAACAGTAAAAATCAAATAATTCCAAACACAAATCCAGTTAATAACTTTGGAATGTTGCTTAGACCTTCAAATCACAATACAGAGTATTCTGGAAACTATCTGAGGTGGTAACTAAATCTGAGAGGGAATGTGGAAAGATTAGGGAACATACTCAGTAAAAAGGGAAGACCCACTTAGGAGTCACAAAGTAGGAAGATCTGCTGAGGGGTCTCCTTTATGCTGCTGGAAGTGTCCCTGAACAAGTCAGCCAAACCACTCTCCATTCCAGTGACCTACTTGATGAAGAGTCTCCATAATAGGATGCTGACAGACTGGTTCAGCACCAAGGATGTCAGCTTTCCTGGGACACTGGCAGACAAACCAAATACTAAGAGTCAAGGAAATCTCCCCTCCTCGTGTGACAAGAGAAAAAGGAGTGCATTTAGTCTTCTTGATTTTTTTAGAAACATAGATGGGTCAAGCTGCAGTCTGCAGCAAACACCATTAACTTGTTCTTTGATTATTAGAAATTGTGTACAGTTGTCAGTTTAATGAAACTAAACCAGCAACTACTGAAAAATGAGAATTGCAGCAAGTTTCACTGGTGACAAGTTGGAGGTAAACACCAAACTAGGCAAACAGCTTGTAAACTTGCTAAGTCAGACGTACAAATCACACCATTTCTTGTAGTACTTCTACTAATAGTGAGTAATTTAATCTGAGAAATTCAATTCTGTCCTGTTACTATAATGCATATGGATTACATACAATGTATCTTTTGCCTTTTTTTTTGTTGTTAACTCATACATATTACTCAACCCTTATCTGTCCAAACTGGAATGTTGGTACAGAAAGACACATAGGATCAGATGTCTAGATTCATAATGCATACTGTTCAGAGTTTCATCAAAAAGACATTCAGAGGAAGAGTCTGTAGAATATAAAATGCCTCTGTATGGCTTTCTGTTTGAAATCAAAGTGGCCTTTTCACATCTTAGAGATGGCGAAAACCACATAATTGCTAGATGACATAGGAGCAGAACACCCAGGGCTCTCAGTTGTTTTTCACTGTATTACCTTAAAAACATGCTATTGAGCAGCATTTTTTCATAATTATCTTAAGTAGAAATTTTCCTGATTTTTCTAGTTAGTGTGGGTGATAATATGCCAGTTCAGGCTTTTCAGTAATTAAAATCTATGGATGATGACAGACAAAAGCATTTAAAGATCTGAATCTCCAGATTATTGTGGTTTTTTTTTTCTGTGTATGTGTCATACAAACACACACACAAACACACACACAGGCATTCATTTTGAAACCATGTAGAAATGATACTTGCACATTTTTCTAGCCTGCAGGGAAAATCGTTATAGCTTTTATCACTGAGGGTATGAAAAATTCAACATTAAATCATTTTGAATTAATGGGAATTTTTCTCTTAGGGCAGAAATAATTCTGTGTGGTACCTCCTGGAAGCCAAATAAGATGATTTCAGTCTCTTGGGAGGTGATACAACAGCTTCACAGAAGAAGCCTTTTGACTGACTTACATTTAATTCCCAGTAGGTGTTTCATTTTCTCTTAAAGATTTAGTCATTATTTTTCCTTTTTACTCAGAACAAACATCTTTCTCTTCAACTGCATAAAAAGGATCAAAACTCAAAGAGCTTACTTTTTCATAAAATATAGGACATGCACATTTTCTTTCTAGAAGCAGTGTTCTGATTGATCTGAATGATGAACTAATACTGATGAATGAAAGAGAAGAATTAATGTATGTTTCTGCAGGTCCAATGAAAAAAGGAAATGTTAAAAGGTAAATATATGGATAAGAAAAAATTTAATTTTCAACCCAGCCTATCTATCTGTTTTGACACATAACATTCCACAGATTAGAATACCAACTGAAAAAAAATCAAATCCAAAATGGAAGCAGAATTGCTACATGTTCATCTTTTCAGAATTCAAAGGAATGCAAAGTGCTCCATAGGAGAATTATTAACAACATTTTGAAGGGAGTAAGAGAGGGGAGAGAAAAACCCCAAAAATGTGGACTCTACCAGATAGATGCAAGTAGATGCTTGCAGGAAAAAAGTAGAGATACTGTTGGTAGACATAGATGGAGAACCTCTAAAATCAGAATTCACCTTCTCTACAACACTAAACACACTAATAAGATTACCACATTTCAGATAATCATATTACAAACTTAGGTTTTAAAAACTGTTCATTCATACAAGTCCCTAAATCAGTAAGTTTTGGTATGAATATATAGTCAACTTCCATGTCTTCTCCCTCAGCAAAAGCTGTACAAGTTATCCCTTCTTTCCCACATATGTTTGTAATACCAAATCCAAATCCCGTTCTGCATTTCTCAAGAAAAAACATCAACATAATATTTTACATTCTCTCACTCTGAGAATAATAAGCTATACAGAAAATTATTTTAGCATTCTCTGTGTTTTGTTTTTTTTCTTTCAAGTACAAGGCAAAAAAAATTAATGCAGCTAAGCCGAAGAATAAGAATGCATTTGCTGTAGGAGTGCTGTAAAGGTTCTCTATGTAGAATACCTGACATGAACAAAATGCATCAAGGTGAAGAAAGGTGCAAGCAGGTGTGCAATCAGCAACCAGTTCAAACTCATAAAAAGTGGGAAGCAGAACCACAGGAATTCCAAGGGCTGATGCTACGAAATCTGAGCTAAATGGTTAATTTTGATGTTTATTGTATATATGACTGAAGAGAAACTGCAAGGTTAATTCTTATTATAGCTTTTGGTAATTTTTGAGATCTTCTCCTGAATCACAAGCTACTTTTGTTTCTTATATAAGTGCCTTTTCCTGAAATATGCAAATATCTACAGAGTTAATAATAAGCCATAAAAAAATTATATTGCAATCAGATATTATGCTGTAGAGTTTGGTATGAAACAAGCATTCAGAAATAGAAAAGAAACCAAAGAAGAAAACAAAACCAAACAAAACCAAACAAAACACAAACCAAACAAACAAACAAACCAAAACCCCCTCCCTCAACCCACCCCAAAAAAAAGAAAAGGAAAGAAAAGAAAAACGGGAAAAACTGGTTTTTAAAATGTTACTAAAGGACTTGCCAAGTAAAAGTATCCTGAGCTACAAAATGTTTCTAGAGTGTGTTTTAAATTCTGGAAATTATGATCCCAGTTACTATCACTGTACATAGTATTTTGCTGGGTTTTTCATATTTTGTCAATTGTAGCTGTTAACCAACTCAGAAATCCCTAACATTTGAAATCTTTTCATGTTTATACTTGTGACAAACTGTATCAGTTGAAAGAAAAAATAAACAATTTTTGGGTGGTTGCTGGTTTTATTTTTCCCTAAATGGGCTTCTGTTTAACATTTTGTATGTTCAACAGCTTAACACAGCATGGAGAATATTGCAACTCATCTTTCTGCAGTTCGATAATCCATTTTCTAAATCAAGAATGCCAGCTTACATGAGTTTATTCTCCTTAACACATTCTACATTCAGTAGGAAGTGGATGACTACACAAAACTTGTAGAACAGGCACTAAATTTTGTCACTAAATTTCAAGTGTCAGACATGAATAAAAGAGAAAGTAATTGACAGCTGCAATTTCTGACAGTTAAAGACAGTACTAAGAACATTTTTGCTTATATCTTAATTTATTTAGAAATTTGTCTACCCTTTGAAGTCAAAAGGTAATTAAAGCAACAACATATTACCAATTCATAATCAAAAATTAAGAGTTATCTCTCTCTTTGCTAAAAAAAAAAAAATCTGTTTAGGAAAACATATTCACTGATTCACTCCCTGTGAATATGAAATTCCAGACTGATCCATGCCGTAATATATGGATTAAAATGCTGGTGTTGAGCGAGTATAATCTAACAAATGTTGCCCTTCTACCAGAGAGTTAACTTAAGATCTACTTTTCTTCAAAGAAAAGTTCAGGGAAAAAAACAAACCAGCAACTCAGTCTACCTAAATTACCTAAGTTACTTAATAAATTGTAAGAAAATATGTTAATCTTTGCCTATTACATTTCTGCCAGCTTCTTGCTATTGGGAAGTACTGTGTTTCTTTTAAATGCTCCAAATAGGGCAAATAACATTCAAAGAGCAGATGCATACTATGATGTAATAAGGAACTCCTGTCCTTTCCCCTTCTTCACTGTAGATACTGTGTTATGACAGCACCCAAATTTAACATGAGTCCTAACTAAGTAAACATTTCCATGTTTCTTTCATCCATTCTCACTTTGCTATATTGAAAATCCTTTTTTGTCACAATGCAACAATCTTTCATAAATTTCTTCTTCTGTTCAAAGTCTCAGTTCTATAGATAATAACTAATTCACCAAAATGCAGAAATCTTTCATTCCAAACATGGAATGAAAAACACTTAAAAAACCCTAAAGCAACAAAACCTGAAAAAAACCCAAACAGTAAATGTAACTCACTAGTGAGGGGGGAAATTTTGTGTCTGCTGTTTTGTATTTTAGAATCTTACTACCTAAATCTGTTACCAGGAACAATTAGAAAAAGTATAAAAGGAACAGTCAATTTCAAGTTTTAATAAACATAAAAAATAACAATTAAAAGACACCATGTCTTCTAATTCCTGGGAAAAAAAATATACATGTAGTCTTTTACAAGAAATGATTTCACAATATATTGATGAGGAAAATACAAGCTTTCAAATAAGATAGATGGTCAAAATAATAACCATGTAACCTACTTCTATTAATGGCCACATAATCCAACTAGTTGCTAACAACAAGCTGATTTAATTAGAAGTCAAACACTGTTGGGACACCTCATACTAGAAGAAAATGAAGGCATAAGAAGATGCCTTCTTACTTCTATATCACTGAATTGATAAATAGATAAAAGTCTAGCCTGTTGTTTCACACACAAAATGTAAAATTTCAAAGTGTAACTGTACAGCATGAAGAGGTTGCATCACTGGGTACTCATTAGAGATATAAAAGCTAGAATCCCTCTACTTGGGGTACATTTAAGCTCTAGAAGTCTACTGATTTATGATTGTTCTATATACACCAAGGAAAATAAATTCTACTTAAATGTTAATTACTGAAAAATTAATTCTTCAGTATATAGGATAAGAAATTACCTTTTTAACAAAATCTCTACAGATGAATATGATTTAGAAAAATTCCTTCTCCCTAGACAAATAATAGATAAATAAACTTTTGAGAAATTAGTCCAAGAAAGAAGTTAATTATTTTCCAATAGCTCATCACACAGTATGAACTGAACTTGCATTACAATGCAAAATATGAGCATTGCATTTAAAAAGTAAATATTTGAAGTTGCTAAGCAACAGTCTTTGTTTATTCTATTGTTTCTGAAATGAAAGCAATAGAAGCATAAAGCAAAGAAAACAAATATACAAGAAAATAATCTATTTCATACTCAACATAAAAAACATCTTTTGTTTAGAGAGTCTAAATTAATAAATATTCTTGACAACAACTTGATCTATGGTTCCATGAAATTTTCCTCTATACATTGTTACTGTTATTTTGACTTCACTTTCAAAACATTAGAAAAAAAGACATAACTAAATAAGAAGTAAAAAACTACAGGAAAATTGTCTTATTGAATGAAATTTCTGGGAAATGCTCAAACTAAACTCATTCTATATCTAAGTGTGAACACAGACTGATAGAAACAAGAAATATTAAGTTATAATAAAAATATCTACGCATATAGACTCTGTTGTCCAAATGTATTTATTTATTCTCACTTTAAAACATACATTTATTTCTTATAAAATAACATTTTTAATGAATATTTCTTCTTATAAAACAGTTGATCAAAGCCAGATTGGATGGGGCTTTGAGCAATCTGGTCTAGAAGATGATATCCTGTTCATGGCAGGAGTATTGGAACTAGATGAACTTTAAGGTCCCTTGACATGCAAATTGTCCTATGAATCTACAAAATAAAAGAGGGATTTATTCTTACTGTTTCTGGATCACTCAGGTTACAAAAAGCCAAGTTTGAGACTGTGTATCAGGGGACTGTGTTGGGCTGTTCAGCTGCAGAGCAGTGTAGCCACAACGAAGGAATAGCTGCTTCCCAAACATGTTGAGGCAATTGCTGAAGCTTAAGCATTTTCTTCTTTTGACAAATCCCTTGCTGCAAGTGGAGAGAAGGGAAGTGGACTCACTTTGTGAAAAGGAGTCTTCTATCTTCATGATGATTCTCAGGTGGAGAAGTGCCACCAGACCCAGTCTGACTTAGTGATTTGAAACCTGAAATTGAACTGCCTAATATGTCTGCCCTACAACTACCTGCATTTTCTCTGTTTGCATCATCATTTCAGTTCTTATAAAGACATGTGGTTCTTTTTCACAGCTTTCAACTTTTTCTTCAATGTGAGTAAATGAGCTCAGGACTTTCTGTAAATGAGACAGATGACCAGCTAGGAAAGGTGACACTGGCCATCTTGTAATGTGCCTAACTGCAGCCATCTCAGGGGCTGACATTTTGTACCTCTCACTGGATATATTGCTGAAGTGAACGAGGCCTTTCTCACTCCACAAAGCAAACTTCAGGCTCAATATATAATAGAATTGTAAAATATGCTGAGTTGGAATTATCCACAAGGACCACTGAGCCCCATACCTGAACCTGTGCAGGGCACTCCAAGAGTCACACCATGGACCTGAGACTGTTGTCCAAACACTTCTTGAACTCTGGTGTTGTGACCTCTTCCCTGGGGACCCTGTTCCAGTGCTAAACCACACTGTGGGGAAAGAATCTGTTCCTGATATCCAACCTAAATTTCCTCTGATTCGTTTTCATGTTGCTTCCTTGAGTCCTATCACTGGTCCTGAAAGTGAAGAGATCAGTGCCTGCCCCTTGTCTTCCCCTTGTAAGGTTGTTGAAGAGCACTATGAGGTCTCCCCTCAGTCTCCTCCAGGCTGAACAGGCCAAGTGCCCTCAGCCAGTCTTCATAAGGCTTCCCCTCCAAACTGTTTACCATCCTCTTGGCCCTCCTTTGGATGCTGTCTTGTAGCTTAATGTCTTTTTCATGTTGTAGTTCCCAAAGTGCCAATGTTTCACCTTTCATTGGTAGCAGTGTGTGTCAGGTGTTTCCAGGGTAGTTTCCTGACTGTGTGGAAAAACCCTTGGTCTTCTCTCAATATATGCAGGTCTTTGAGAAGATATTTCTTTGGTCCATCCTCCCTTTTCAAGTACACGTGACTTTTACCTCAGTTGCTGCAAATGTTACCATACGTAAATAAACATGGACATGCACTAGGGCAGTGGAAATGCTGGTATTTTATTTCATAATCCTCAGACACTTTTACACCAGATGACCTGGAGTAGTCCTTCAAGATAAATGTCTGAAATCATTCATGCTTTTGGGATATATATATGTTTTAAAAAACAGAAAATATTACAATGAGACTTTTTTCCTTTAAACAAACACAAAACCAAACCAGCAAGGAAACCAACCATTTTTTTCTATGTATTTTATAATGCCCTATATATTTTTTATAGAAAAGAGAAATTCGAAGAACAATTAAGGCTCACATTCAGTCCTGTGCAAGTATCCATAAGTATTTGGTTTAAGATTTGTTGTTGATGTTGTTGTTTTGTTGTTTTGTTTGGTTTCGGTATTGGGTTTTTTGTGGGGAGAAATGGTTGTATGTCAGTAAAACGAATAAAGCCAGGTTCTTAATGTGGCAACTGAACTTTCAAATGCATAATTTTGGAGTTTATAATGAGGTATTTTTTAAGCTTGCTCTTATTCTTCTAAGATAACAAGATAAAACATCTGTCTTTAATGTTTTATTTTTCAATAAGGATTTGTCTCTGAATATTTTTTGAAGCAAATGGCTTTTACTTGCCTCAGTCACTCTTTGACCTCTGGAAGAAATAGTCCATTCCGATGTCTTAGGTGCATACTGGGAGCAAGGCTTAACCAGCCGAGCAGATATTTCTTAAGATAATCAGTGATTATGAGAAGAAAATCCAAACTAAATAAAAACAAATCAATGTAAAAATATTTCCATTAAAATAGGAAAATGTTCTTGCTCTCTAGGTTTTTAGTCTTCCTTTGAAAAATGGGGAAATTGTCAATGGTCTGGAAAATACTGGAGAAAGGAATAATTTTCAATTAATGCCCTCCAAGAAGGTGTGCAGTGCATCCAAACATGCAATAACTTTAAAACTCTGTTTCTGAAATACAGTACTGATCTGCAAAGAACTGAGTACCTTTAGAGACAACCAGACTGTCCTCTTCTTTAATGAATGTTAGTGAATAGTATGATAAAGACTTGCGGAAACACAACCTTACTTTTGAACTTTGCTGTGTGTGATACGTATCCCCTTCTCATAGAATACTGAGCTCTCAATGTAAACACATATTTTGAGAACCATAAATGCAATGTGATCCTATAAAATACTAGAAGAAACTGTAGACCTGACTTCTTAGAGCTTCCACTGCTTGTCAGCAGCAATTGATAAAGGTTTAAAGGCATGGCTTAATAAGAACCACCAGAAAAATAAGTTTCTTATTTTACTAATGATGTTCAAAATAACTGCTAAAAATAGAACCAAAACCCTCTCCACCTGAAGGCTAAAAAGAAGAGGATAAAAAGGAAGAGTCTGATAAAGTTATAAAGTTTATTTCACAGAACACTTTTATTGGGTTAATAATCAACAAGTTAAGTTATTAACCTATGAGTCAGTTCCAAATTTGGAGGCAGCCAAGCATTAGGAAACAATAAATGGGGAGTGGATTCAAGGCAACCCTGTTTATGGATTAAGGATGTAACAAGTTCTACTTCTATGAACACAGTAGGAAGCTGTCAGCAAGGACACCATCTTTACTCACAATTAGTATGGAGGCACAGGTACCATTAGCTAATTTCCCTGCTCTTAGAATTGCACAAGACTTTTTGCATACTTTCTGTGTGGATTTTTTGTTACATAACTTAAAAACAAACAAAAAAATTTTCCTCCTTCACCTTGTTAAAAGCCATGATTGCCAGAACATTTTTTCCACCATGTGTAAATTCTCAGTCATTCTTCAGCAGTGTGATACACTGCCTAGGTTGAGAAGTAGTATATAGTTTTGTCCCTTTTGAAGGTCCCTTCCACCTCAACTGGACCTTAAAAGTAATAGCAACACCTGACACTTAATACCACCTAAAAAAAGACAAAAATATTTGAAGGAAATTTTTTAAGGCTGTACTTGATATTCAAAATTCTTTCCCAATTCTGTTGAGTGGACACAAGGCAGCTGAACATGTAACAAAGGTGTGATGCCTTTTTTTTTTTCTGAAGGAGTTTTTCAAGGTATTTCCAAAGAAAACTTTTGCAACAAGCAGTTAGCCATAAAGAACAGTGTGTATAACTTATGGTTCCGTGTCTTAATCCCAAAGCCTGAGAGGAAAATGTTGAAAATAAATTCCTCCTCATCACAAGCATCACTTCATAGGAAAGTATGTTACCATTAAATTCCCTACACAGAGGGATATGGAACTATATGAATTATACTTTGTATTCATTAACTTTTTGCCTGTTTCACCAGCAGTGTTTCTGGTTGCCCAGCACAATTCATCTCCCATTATCAGGATGAATATGGAATAAAGCAAACAAACTTTTCTACTTTATAATTGTTGTTGGCAGCATTTAACATTTACATACAAGGAATATTAGCACAAGGGATACAAAGTCATTATAAACTAATGCTTTACAAAGTGGAAAGACAATATCCTCAGCACCACTCTGCACTGCATTTCAAATGGCACATTTCAGGCAATTTATGCTAATTTCCATCATTTACAGAACATAATGATACAAATCTGTTAGATTTCATAACAACAGCCTCTAAGTGTTTAGAACTATAAAGAACATGGTAATGGTCTCATTAACTGTAAGTCAAGAATCAAATTTCCATTTCTAGGCACAACTGTTATTTCTTTACTCATGATTCACAACACTTTTCATGTTTCACAAGTTATAGCCACTGGTCAGCTCCATATCTTTCCCTCAGTGGCCTCATTGAGTAATCCCAAAGCAATAAAGAGAGAGTAATTGATACTGACCTCACCTGAAGTAACTTGTCGACCACTTTCTGGCTGGTATTAGCTTGACAAAGGACAGTGATATCCAGTTTCCCTTGATGTGCTTAGGAGCATTAAGTATATACAGGGTTCATAGCTTAAGCCATTGCTATATTGAAAGAAGAAGGCAATAGCGCAGCAAATGTTTGCCTTTCAATCTGACATTATAGTGAGAAGGATAATGAACACTGTGTTCATAAGAAAAGGTATGACTAAAGCAAGCAAAACCCATCATTTCTGAAGTACATGGATGCTGGGTGGTATTAGGAGAAAAAGGTCAACTGACTGTCCAAAGCCTATCAAAAAGGTTAGTTACATCAAACAGTACAGCCAAGATATGTCCTGGATCAACAGTGGAAATACTTGTCTATTTATTCCTTCTTCTCGTCCTCAAAAATTTTTATCAGTAGTTTTGAGTAGAATATTGAAAAGGACAATGATGAGTTGAAAAGAAACAAATTTGTTCCTGATTATACTTCTTCACGCTGGATTCAACCCATCACACTGACAAGGCAATGTACAGTTACTCACCCATAACTGCAGATATATCACAATTATGTCATTTCCTAAACTTCTATTTGCTAAGCGAAACAATTTACATAATGACTGTTCACATCAAAGTCAACAATGATACAGCTGTTTTTCAAAGTTTTATCTTCTGAATCATTAATATCCTAGGACTGCAGGAATTTGTGTTGTAGATGTTATAAATTTAAAAGCATAACCTAAATTAAGTGCTTATATACAATGATCAATCACTGTACATATAAATAGCTTTCCATAGATTTGCATTTGGAGCAGAGAAATTACTCAGCATCTGTATCAGTGATTTGTCTGATACAGTGATTTGATCTGATACAGTGTATCTAGAAAAATAACAATCAAAAAAAAATTCCTTCAAGTTCTTAAATAAGCAAATTCTTAAGCGTTGTTTCTACGTGAAAGAGGAAAACAGAGAAAATGTTTAGGTTACCCAAAGAGTCCAGAGATAATAAATTATAGTAAGCATCAAGTACTAACAAACTGTAGAAATTGAAGGTATTGCAGCAGGGATGAAAGATCCTCCAGCATTTCTGTAGCAGATCATTTTCCATTAGCAGCAGCCAATAAGCCACCAAAGGTGCAATGCCACAAGAGATTACAGACTTAGAAATGTATAAATGCAACTCTTAAAATTTAGAGAAATTGAAAAAGAATGAACTGGGAATTATTTAGGTACTAGCAGTATGCAACCACATTGTTTTACCCAAATTGCATTAATTTGATTATGAGCAGTATAAACAGTAATATTATATATAACGGTATAATAAAATATGTAACAGTATAAAAATATATAACAATATAATATATAACAGTATAAAAAGTACAACCATAATAAAATAAGTATAATATTTTTTTCTTCTCTTTTTACTAGCCCAAAAGACATAGTGGAGATACAAGAAAGGCTGTAAACTGTATAATCCCATAACATTTTTTCTCTCTCTTGACTCCTTTTCATTAAATCACTTCTACACAAACAGACACCCATACTGCCCTTCTATCTGCCATGTACACTTCTGGTAACCCTACTGAGCTGTGGTAAAGTGTTCTGCAATTTAACTCTGTGTTAGCAAAAAATCAATTTATTTTCTTGGAACAGAAAGTGAACAGTTTTTCTATATTCATATTCTACAGGCTGTCATAATCTTAGGGATATCTGTATCAATCCTCCAGCATGACTTCACTGTGACTGGTTTCTACCTGAAGTTGAACTATTTATTATCAGCTAGTTCCCTGTCTTTTAACTTGTCTGGTAGGCTGTATCTATCCCCTAGGACTGCAATTTATTTTCATTTCTACTGATGTGCTCAGTAAATATGTCAGCTTTATTGAGGCATTCATTGTCCAGATATCACCAGGAATATGCTGAAAATTAAAGCTGATTGCCAATACTAATTTCTACCTTCTAGATCTTAGTTATTATATTTCTTTTCATTTTAGAGTGGAGATCAGCTCACCTGTGACAACAGAGAAAAATTCAAGACTTTGTCATTCATTAGCTGTACAAACATATTCCTGGATCATCTTTTTAACAATGGAGAGAAAGAAACAGAAATATTAAGTCAATTGTAACAATGATGTAATAGAAAATTATATCTTAATAAGGCCACAAATAAAATAAATTATGCAAAAATGATAACATATTAGGAAGTCAGGAATGACAGATTCTGTAAGAAAATATTTAGAGCTGGAAACATTCCATTTGAGAGTTTTCAAGTCAATCTGCTATGACTTCTTTGCAAATGTTTAGTTAAATCCTTCCCATTGACTGTTTATGTACCAGGATTATTTGGCTGGCTTTATTTTGCATACTAATTGCTACTTTAAGCTACTATTGCTTTAGAAGAAGCACTGTTAATATTTTTTCATCTAATTCACTATGAATTCTGTGTCACTTTTGATTTACCAGGTAAAAATATATTAATTTTAAACACAGGATAAATATAGAAGTAGCTCTTAAAATATATTTTTAAGAGGAAAAGATGCAAAAATTGATTGACATTCAAAAGGTAGATGCTATTCAAAGGCTTAGTGAATTTAAGAGTTACAATTTTGTAGACACCACAATACTTACGGATTTTTAAAATCTTCAGCGCCATCTAATCACTGAAATAGGAAAACATTGAGAGAGGAGAACACTGAAAACTGAACACAGAATTTGCAATAAAAGTCAACTCATAATGTAACTATTGCAGTATAGAACCGACATTATAAAAACAATATTTTCTGGTGCATAAAGCTTATAGAAATGAAAGACTTTTTTTTTTTACCTTATCCGACTTGCACGGGTGGGCAAATTATATATTGGAAGGCTGAAGGAGAAGAAATAGAAAAATATTGCTTGGCATCCTTAAAGTTTCAATCTGTCTCCCTTACAAAATTTAAGAGGTGTCCAGGTTTAGGGCAAATTTGGGAGAGAATCCCTCAAAGGATCTCTGGTAGTACAACAGATCCAATCAGCCCCTCCCCCCAACTGGTCCGGGAGAAAATATCTCCTTGGAGAAAGGTGGAGAAAAACTGTTTATTAAACAGTCAAATCTACACAATCTCAAACAGTAAGATCCCTTGCCACTCCAAAGGAGATGACAAACTGAGAAAGTCCCTTCCCTGGGTGCAGCTCGGCTCACTCAGTCTCTGATCAGTCCCTCCAGTGCTGGGAATGTCGCAGGCCAGGCCCGGCCTGGTGGGCCACAGGTGCAGCTGCCGTTGCTCCCCTGGGTGTTCAGTCCAGAGCAGGTTTTTAAGAGGTCCAAAAGAGAAGGGAGAAAAGAAAACAAAGGTCCAGGGAACTTCTTTGCCCTAGCTAGCTAACTAAAAGCAAAGGAGAGCACTGTCCCGTTGCCGGTGCAGCCACAGACAACACAGCCCGCAGCAGGAATGTGTAGGAGTGAGTACAGTTCTGGAAAAAACTTGCCGCTTCTTCTCTCCCCCCCTTCACTCTCTGGAACACTCTTAAAGGTGCAAACTTATTATTCAGCATGAACAGAAGAAGACGATTGGGGATAAAAGCATCATATAGTCAACCCAGGACATTCCACCCCTTATCCCCATATCATCTGCTTACTACTAAAACTTACTACTAAAAAAAAAAAAAAAAAAAACAAACAAAAAAGAAATAAATTCTAACTCTACAAACACATACATTATACATCCAATATACAGCTATACACAGACAATGGTAATAACATTCAGCAAACAGTGATATTTACACATAGGTTTCACCTAACAATCAAATCTCCCTGAGGTACACATCGTGTTCTTCCATCTTTTTGCATTATCCACCATGTGCAACCTGGTCCCTGAGCAAAAACAACCCCACAAATGGGTTTGTCTGTATACGAGGCAGGATTAATCCAAACTGTCTTTCCTAACAAAACCTCTGACATGTACCACTGGGACTTTGTCTCCATCTACTCTATGCAAAGGCTCAGACTGGGCAGGGCCCGCTCGGGTTAGTAGAGCCTCGGGTGTTAACTAACCAGGTGGCTTTTGCCAGATGCTGCTCCCAGTTCTTGAAAGATCCCCACCTAATGCTTTCAATGTGGTTTTTAACAGTCCGTTGTATCTCTCCACTTTGCCTGCAGCTGGTGCATGGTAGGGGATATGGTACACCCACTCAATGCCATGTTCCCCAGCCCAGGTGTTGATAAGGCTGTTCTTGAAATGAGTCCCATTGTCTGACTCTATCCTCTCAGGGGTACCATGTCTCCACAGGACCTGCTTTTCAAGGCCCAGGATGGTGTTCCGGCAGTAGCATGAGGTACAGGGTAGGTTTCCAACCATCCTGTGGTGGCTTCCACCATGGTCAGCACGTAGCGCTTTGCCCTGGCGTGTCTGGGGGCAGTGTGATGTAGTCAATCTGCCAGGCCTCCCCATATTTGTACTTTGACCATCGCCCACTGTACCAGAGTGGCTTCACCGCTTGGCCTGTTTGATGGCAGCACACGTCTCACAGTCATGGATGACCTGAGAAATACTGTCCATGGTTAGATCCACCCCTCGGTCGTGCCCACTTATAGGTGGCATCCCTGCCCTGATGGCCTGAGGCATCGTGGGCCCATCGAGCTAGGAATAACTCTCCCTTTATGTTGCCAATCTAAGTCTATCTTTGACACCTCTATCTTTGCAGCCTGGTCTACCTGCTCGTTGTTTTGGTGCTCCTCATTAGCTCTGCTCTTGGGGACATGGGCATCCACATATGGACCTTCACAGACAGCTTCCCTACCCTGGTAGCAATGTCTTTCCCTCATCAGCAGCCCAGATTGGTTTTCCTCTACGCTGCCAATTAGCCCGACTTTCCACCTCTCCAGCCATCCCCACAGGGCATTGGCTACCATCCATGAATCAGTATAAAGGTAGAGCTTGGCCACTTCTCTCTCTCAGCAATGTCCAGGGCCAGTTGAACAGCTTTGAGTTCTGCAAGTTGGCTTGATCCACCTTCTCCTTCAGTGGCCTTGGACCTGTTGTGTGGGGCTCCATACAGCTGCTTTTCCACTTCCGGTTCATTCCCACAATGCGACAAGAACCATCAGTAAAAAGAGCGATCAGTGCATCTTCTGCTGGCAGTTGGTTGTATGGTGGAGCTTCTTCAGCACGTGTCACTTCTTGTTCCTTCATCAGCGAGACTAAAAGCTTTCACCTTCCAGCCAGTTCGTAATTATTTCCAGAATCCCAGGGCGATTCAGTTTTCCACGCGGTGACTGTGTGATAACAGCAATCCATTTGCTCCACGTGAGCACTGGTGGCATGGAGCGAGAGGGAACCTTTTGTTTTGAACATCCACCCCAGTACTGGTAGTCGGGGTGCCAGAGAGGAGTTGTGCTTCAGTGCCTATTACCTCTGAGGCAGCCTGACTCCTTCATAGGCAGCTAAGAATTTTTTCTCTGTTGGAGCATAGTTGGCTTCAGACCCCTGTAGCCGACCAAAATCCCAGTGGTCGGCCCCATGAGTCCCCAGGCACCTTCTGCCAAAGGCTCCAGGACAGACCATGGTTCCCGGCTGCAGAGTAGAGCACGTTCTTCACCTCTGGTCCTGTCCTGACTGGGCCAAGAGCTACTGCATGAGCAATCTCCTGCTTGATCCAGTAAAGGCTTGTTGCTGCTCAGGGCCCCAGTGGAAAGTGTTCTTCTTACGGGTGACCAGGTAGAGAGGGCTCACGATCTGACTGTATTCAGGAATGTGCATCCTCCAAAACACATGGCTCCTAGAAAGCTTGTGTTTTTTTCTTGCTGGATGGTGGAGACATTGCTGTGATCTTGTTGATGACGTCATCTGGAATCTGACGCCATCCATCTTGCCACTTCACTCCCAGGAACTGGATCTCTTTGAGCAGGTCCTTGACTTTGCTCTTCTTGATGGCAAAGCCAGCTTTTTAGGAGAATCTGATGATTTTTCCCTTTTCGAACACTTCTGCAGCTGTGTTCTCCCACACAATGATGTCATCAATATATTGCAGATGTTCTGGAGCCTCACCCTTTCTAGTGCAGCCTGGATCAGTCCATGGCAGATGGTGGGCTGTGCTTCCACCCCTGGGGCAGCCGGTTCCAGGTGTACTGCACACCCTCCAGGTGAAAGCAAACTGAGGCCTGCATTCTGCTGCCAGAGGAATGGAGAAAAATGCATTGGCAATGTCTATAGTGGCATACCACCTTGCTGCCTTGGACTCAAGCTCATACTGGAGTTCCAGCATGTCCGCACAGCAGCGCTCAGTGGTGGAGTCACTTCATTCAATGCACGGTAGTCCACAGTCAACTCCATTCTCCTTCAGATTTACGACAGGCCAAATGGGGCTGTTGAAGGGTGAGTGGGTCTTGCTGACCACCCTTGGCTCTCCAGCTCGGATCATCTTATGGATGGGGATCACAGCATCTCGAATTTGTCCGGTACTGTCGGCGGTGCACTGTTGAGGTGGCATTGGTACTGTTGCTCTTCCACCTTCAGAGACCTACTGCAGATGGGTTTTCTGACAGTCCAGGCAAGCTGTTCAGCTGCTTTGATGTCCTCTGTCTCTACAGCAGCTATTCCAAATGCCCATCTGAGTCCCTTTGGGTCTTTGAAATACCCCTTGAAGGAAGTCTCATAAAAAATGCATGGGGCCTCTGGGCCAGTTACAATAGGGTGTTTCTTCCACGCATTTCCAGTCAGGCTCACCTCAGCTTCCACTAAAGTAAAATCCTGGGATCCCCTGTCACACCAGCAATAGAAACAGACTCTGTCCCCACATGTCTCGATGGGATTAATGTACATTGCCACCAGTGTCAACCAAACTTTTTGTATTCTTGTGGTTCAGATGTGCCAGGCCAACGAATCCACACAGTCCAAAAAACACGGTTTTCCCAGCCTCTACCTGGCTAGAGGCAGGGCCCTCTAAGCCTGGATTATCCTTCTTTCCTGGGCATATGTCTTGAGGTTCCTTCAAGGGGATCAAAAATATTGTCATTATCATCATATATGACAGTTGAGTTATGGGCCACTGGAGCTGCTTTCTTTTTTGAACTTCTCTCTGAGTCTTCAATTCACGCACCCATTGTGCCAGAGCAGCAGTCTTTTTTTTATGCCATCTCCCATGTTTTCTCCACAATCACCAGGTAAAACCACAGCTCAGCTTTGGGTGTACTTTTTTCGCCATCAGGGAACGCCTGCCTTGGGTACCAGAACCTCTGATCTGTATTGCTGAGATTTGAGAAGGTCTTCTTTAATCTGCTCTCTGAGCTTCTTATGATTCTCCTCTATCTTGTCCTCTAATGCCTGCAGACGTGTTTCCACCGCTGCAATTCTGGCATGTGTTAGCCATGCACAGCATCTGAATATGCTCGGAGCTTCTTTGCCATATCAAGCACAGTCTTCCTCCCATCATCTCGCTTCATTATTGCTAAAGCAGAAGCATATTCTCGTGGCCCAAGTCATTACAAGTTTCCTCCACATCACAGATGTGCATGGTACCAAGTCTGATTTACAGTGTTTGCATCGTCTGAGAAGGCAATCTCTGCCACTGCCATTTTCCTCAGGCGTTGAATCCCTTGTTCTATTGTTTTCCACTGGGTTTGTTGCATATAGAGATCGCCTGACATCACAGGTATCTTAGTGTGCACTTCTTAGGACCCGTGCCCAGAGGCTGAGAGGGTTGGCCTCCCTCATCATTTCTTGGTCAATGACAGGATGTGACAGGGATCCCAAATGCCTTCTTCAGTGCCGTCCAGAATTGTAGCCTCACCTGCAGCATCCCAGATGGACTAACCAACTAATTATGGATTCATCAGGTCGTCGGGTGTAATCCTTCATTAGGCCACGAAGGTCCTTCAAGAATAAGACTCAATATTGGCCCCTTGTGCTGTGTCAGTTGGGTGTTAACTTTTGGCTTTTATATCAGTTGGTGCTGAGGGTCCTTCGCCTGGATCATCATCATCAGTCACTGGCCGATTGGTTTTGCTTGTGTGATTTTTTCCTGCAGCAACTGCCAGTGGCTAGGCTCTCTATCTGGTTTAGCTGCTATCCCAGCCTGGGGGATGACTGCCTGAGGAGCTGCTGCTTTGTCTCCCTGCCCCCCCTGCCTCTGTCTGCTGCCCTACACTATCTAACAGAGTGACATAAGCACAGGCCAGGGCCCAGCTTATTGCAATTAGCCTTTTTCCCTAGAATCAGCATGGCACTTCTTTTCAGGTATTTTCCCCACCCTCAGCTGGGTTCTGAATTTGTTCCTGTGGAAAATCCCAGTCTACAGGATCAGAAAATTCCTTCAGGGTTTGGCCTTATATTTTCCCATTCTCCACACCACTCAGGATTTTTCACACCTGCATCTGCTTCTGGGTCAGGGGTCTCACCAACTCTTCTGGACATCTCAGCCTCATTCTAGAGAAGTTGCGAACCATATAGAGGAAGCTTACCAGATTAAATACCAGAAAGATGGTGGGGTTTAACATTCAGGGGAAACTGAACATTCTCAAAAGTGCATTAACAGATCCAAAGGAGAAGAAGGAAAGGAAAGGCTGGAAAGCCTTATTCCCTGCCTCCTTCTAAACAGACTGGGTGTACTACTAATAAATTCCCAAAACATACTACTGGAATTGAGATGCAGGGTTAAGAAACCATAAACCATACATATCGTAAACAGATGCCAGCATTTTGTAAATGCCTTTATAAATCATTATCACCAAGGACAGCACAACAGCTATTCCAACTGCATCTCTACCATAGAAATTATGTGTTACAGACAATAATCCTAGTGACCAGAAAGGTATACAAACTCAAAATTGTCTAGAGCCCAGAGCCACACGAAGGCCTCTACCCCAAGAGACATTATGAATTGAAGCAGCATTCCTACTGACTGCAAACACAACCAACACACAATCAATAAGGCTTTTCTCCCACCTTTTCCAGGTTGGGCCAGATGTATTTGTCCAGGTTTAGGGCAAATTTGGGAGAGAATCCTCAAAGGATCTCTGGTAGTACAACAGATCCAATCAGCCCCCTCCCCCAACCAGTCCGGGAGAAAATTTTTCCGAGAAAGGTGGAAAAAACTGTTTATTAAACAGAAAATCTACACAATCTCAAACAGTAAGATCCCTTGCCACTCTAAAGGAGATGACAACTGAGAAAGATGACAAACAGAAAGAGGTACTGTGGGCCCCTGGGAGTGCTAAGAGGTCCAAGAGAAGGAGAAAAGAAAACAAAGGTCCAGGGCAGCTGCACTGTCTCACATCAGTCCTCCACCTTGGGAATGTGTAGGAACCAGTACCCCTTGAAAAAAACTTGCAGCTTCTTCTCTCTGGGTGTTCAATCTCAGAGCACACTTTAAAGGTTTAAAATATTATTCAGAAACAGAAGAAGACGATTGGGGATAAAAGCATCATGCAGCAAAAGGACATTGTCCCTGCGGTCCCCAGACAACACTGCCCACTAAAGGAATGTGTACTACTAAAACAAAAAAAAAAAAAACAAAAATAAATTCCTTCCTCTACAAACACATACATTATAAATCCATTATTACAGCTATGAACACAAGACATTGGTAATAACATTCAGCAAACAGTGATATTTACACATAGGTTTCACCTAACAATCAAATCTTTTGAGGTACAATCTGGTGTTCTTCCATCTTTTGCATTATCCACCATGTGCAACCTGGTCCCTGAGCAAAAAACAACCCACAAATGGGTTTGTCTGTATACGAGGCAGGATTAATCCAAACTGTCTTTCCCAACAAACCTCTGATATGTACCACTGGGACTTTGTCTCCATCTACTCTATGCAAAGGCTCAGACCAGGCAGGGCCCCTCGGTTAGTAGAGCCTCGGTGTTAACTAACCAGGTGGCTCTTGCCAGATGCTGCTCAAAAGTTCTTGAAAGATCCCCCACCTAATGCTTTCAATGTGGTTTTTAACAGTCCGTTGTATCTCTCCACTTTGCCTGCAGCTGGTGCATGGTGGGGATATTGGTACACCACTCAATGCCATGTTCCCTAGCCCAGGTGTTGATAAGGCTGTTCTTGAAATGAGTCCCGTTGTCTGACTCTATCCTCTCAGGGATACCATGTCTCCACAGGACCTGCTTTTCAAGGCCCAGGATGGTGTTCGAGCCGTAGCATGAGAAACAGGGTAGGTTTCCAACCATCCGTGGTGGCTTCCACCATGGTCAGCACGTGGCGCTTGCCCTGGCGTGTCTGGGGCAGTGTGATGTATTCAATCTGCCAGGCCTCCCCATACTTGTACTTTGACCATGCCGCCCACCGTACCAGAGTGGCTTCATTCGCTTGGCCTGCTTGATGGCAGCACACGTCTCACAGTCATGGATGACCTGAAATACTGTCCATGGTTAGATCCACCCCTCGGTCTCGTGCCCACTTTTAGGTGGCATCCCCTGCCCTGATGGCCTGAGGCATCGTGGGCCCATCGAGCCAGGAATAACTCTCCTTTATGATTTGCCAATCTAAGTCTATCTTTGAAAACCTCTATCTTTGCAGCCTGGTCTACCTGCTCGTTTTTTGGTGCTCCTCATTAGCTCTGCTCTTGGGGACATAGGCATCCACATGGCGGACCTTCCAACAGACAGCTTCCCTACCCTGGTAGCAATGTCTTTCCACTCATCAGCAGCCCAGATTGGTTTTCCTCACGCCTGCCAATTAGCCCGCTTCCACCTCTCAGCCATCCCCACAGGGCATTGGCTACCATCCATGAATCAGTATAAAGGTAGAGCTTTAAAACTTCTCTCTCTCAGCAATGTCAGGGCCAGTTGAACAGCTTTGAGTTCTGCAAGTTGGCTTGATCCACCTTCTCCTTCAGTGGCCTCTGCGACCTGTCCGTGTGAGGGCTCCATGCAGCTTCTTTCCACTTCGGTTCATTCCCACAATGCGACAAGAACCATCAAAAAAGCGTATTGTGCATCTTCTGCTGGCAGTTGGTTGTATGGTGGAGCTTCTTCAGCACGTGTCACTTCTTGTTCCCCTTCATCAGCGAGACTAAAGCTTTTCACCTTCCAGCCAGTTGTAATTATTTCCAGAATCCCAGGGCGATTCAGTTTTCCAATCTTGGGGCGCTGTGTGATAACAGCAATCCATTTGCTCCACGTGGCACTGGTGGCATGGTGCGTAGTGGGAACCTTTGCTTTGAACATCCACCCCAGTACTGGTAGTCTTGGGGTGCCAGGAGGAGTTGTGCTTCAGTAAATTACCTCTGAGGCAGCCTGGACTCCTTCATAGGCAGCCAAGATTTCTTTCTCTGTTGGAGTATAGTTGGCTTCAGACCCCCTGTAGCTTCGACTCCAAAATCCCAGTGGTCAGCCTCGAGTCTCCCCAGGCATCTTCTGCCAAAGGCTCCAGGACAGACCATGGTTCCCGGCTGCAGAGTAGAGCACGTTCTTCACCTCTGGTCCTGTCCTGACTGGGCCAAGAGCTACTGCATGAGCAATCTCTTGCTTGATCTGTGCAAAGGCTTGCTGCTGCTCAGGGCCCCAGTGGAAAGTGTTCTTCTTACGGGTGACCAGGTAGAGAGGGCTCACGATCTGACTGTATTCAGGAATGTGCATCCTCCAAAAACACAAGCTCCTAGGAAAGCTTGTGTTTCTTTCTTGCTGGATGGTGGAGACATTGCTGTGATCTTGTTGATGACGTCAGTGGGAATCTGACGCCGTCCATCTTGCCACTTCACTCCCAGGAACTGGATCTCTTGAGCAGGTCCCTTGACTTTGCTCTTCTTGATGGCAAAGCCAGCTTTTAGGAGAATCTGGATGATTTTCTCCCTTTCTCGAACACTTCTGCAGCTGTGTTCCCCACACAATGATGTCATCAATATATTGCAGATGTTCTGGAGCCTCACCCCTTTCTAGTGCAGCCTGGATCAGTCCATGGCAGATGGTGGGGCTGTGCTTCCACCCTGGGGCAGCCGGTTCCAGGTGTACTGCACACCCCTCCAGGTGAAAGCAAACTGAGGCCTGCATTCTGCTGCCAGAGGAATGGAAAAAATGCATTGGCAATGTCTATAGTGGCATACCACCTTGCTGCCTTGGACTCAAGCTCATACTGGAGTTCCAGCATGTCCGCACAGCAGCGCTCAGTGGTGGAGTCACTTCATTCAATGCACGGTAGTCCACAGTCAATCTCCATTCTCCTTCAGATTTGCCATTGGCCAAATGGGGCTGTTGAAGGGTGAGTGGGTCTTGCTGACCACCCCTTGGCTCTCCAGCTCTCGGATCATCATCTTATGGATGGGGATCACAGCATCTCGATTTGTTCGGTACTGTGCGATTGCACTGTTGAGGTGGCAATTGGCACTCGTTGCTCTTCCACCTTCAGGAGACCTACTGCAGATGGGTTTTCTGACAGTCCAGGCAAGCTGTTCAGCTGCTTTACACCCTCTGTCTCTACAGCAGCTATTCCAAATGCCCATCTGAGTCCCTTTGGGTCTTTGAAATACCCACTTGAAGGAAGTCTATACCTAAAATGCATGGGGCCTCTGGGCCAGTTACAATAGGGTGTTTCCTCCACGCATTTTCAGTCAGGCTTACCTCAGCTTCCACCAAAGTAAAATCCTGGGATCCCCCTGTCACACCAGCAATAGAAACAGACTCTGTCCCCACATGTCTCGATGGGATTAATGTACATTGCGCACCAGTGTCAACCAAAGCTTTGTATTCTTGTGGTTCAGATGTGCCAGGCCAACGAATCCACACAGTCCAAAAAACACGGTTTTCCCCAGCCTCTACCTGGCTAGAGGCAGGGCCCCTCTAAGCCTGATTATCCTTCTTTCCCTGGGCATATGTCTTGGAGGTTCCTTCAAGGGGATCAAAAATATTATCATTATCATCATATATGACAGTTGGTTACTGGCCACTGGAGCTGCTTCCCTTTTGGAACTTCCTCTCTGAGTCTTCAATTCACGCACCCATTGTGCCAGAGCAGCAGTCGGTTTCTTATGCCATCTCCCCATGTTTTCTCCACAATCACGCAGGTAGAACCACAGCTCAGCTCGTGGGGTGTACCTTCTCTCGCCATCCAGGGAACGTCTGCCTTGGGTACCAGAACCTCTAATCTGTATTGCCGAGATTTGGAGAAGGTCTTCTTTAATCTGCTCTCTGAGCTTCTTATGATTCTCTTCTATCTTGTCCTCTAATGCCTGCAGACGTGTTTCCACCGCTGCAATTCTGGCATGTGTTGGACCATGCACAGCATCTGAATATGCTCGGAGCTTCTTTGCCATATCAAGCACAGTCTCCTCACCATCATCTCGCTTCATTATTGCTAAAGCAGAAGCATATTCTCGTGGCCCAAGTCGTACAAGTTTCCTCCACATCACAGATGTGCATAGTACCAAGTCTGGATTTACAGTGTTTGCATCGTCTGAGAAGGCAATCTCTGCCACTGCCATTTCCCTCAAGCGTTGAATCCCTTGTTCTATTGTTTTCCACTGGGTTTGTTGCATGTAGAGATCGTCTGCGCACAGGTATCTTAGTGCTACACTTCTTAGGACCCGTGCCCAGAGGCTGAGAGGGTTAGCCTCCCTCATCATTTCTTGGTCAATGACAGGATCCTGTGACAGGGATCCCAAATGCCTTGCTTCAGTGCCGTCCAGAATTGTAGCCTCGCCTGCAGCATCCCAGAGACGGACTAACCAACTAATTATGGATTCATCAAGTCGTCGGGTGTAATCCTTCCTTAGGCCACGAAGGTCCTTCAAGGAATAAGACTCAATATTGGCCCCTTGTGCTGTGTCAGTTGCGTTAACTTTGGCTTTTATATCAGTTGGTGCTGAGGGTCCTTCGCCTGGATCATCATCATCAGTCACTGGCCGATTGGTTTTGTATTTGTGTGCTTTCTCCCTGCAGCAACTGCCAGCGGCTTAGGCTCTCTATCTGGTTTAGCTGCTGGCTTCGAGCCTGGGATGACTGTGGTAGCTGCTGCTTTGTCTCCCTGCCCCCCTGCCTCTGTCTGCTGCCCTACACTATCTAACAGAGTGCGATAAGCACAGGCCAGGGCCCAGCTTATTGCAATTAGCCTTTTCTCCTTAGAATCAGCATGGCACTTCTCTTTCAGGTATTTCCCCACCTCAGCTGGGTTCTGAATTTGTTCCTGTGGAAAATCCCAGTCTACAGGATCAGAAAATTCCTTCAGGGTTTGGCCTATATTTTCCCATTCTCCACACCACTCAGGATTTTTCACACCTGCATCTGCTTCTGGGTCAGCGGTCTCACCAACTCTTCTGGACATCTCAGCCCTCATTCTAGATAAGCTGCGAACCATATAGAGGAAGCTTACCAGATTAAATACCAGAAAGATGGTCTCCTTAACATTCAGGGGAAACTGAACATTCTCAAAAAGTGACGTAACAGATCCAAAGGAGAAGAAGGAAAGGAAAGGCTGGAAAGCCTTATTCCCGGCTCCTCCTCTAACAGACTGGGTGTAATTACTAATAAATTCCCAAAACATACTACTGGAATTGAGATGCAGGGTGGGACGAAGAAACCATAAACCATACATATCGTAAACAGATGCCAGCATTTTGTAAATGCCTTATAAATCATTATCACCAAGGCCAGCACAACAGCTATTCCAATCCTACCCCTCTACCATAGAAATTGCGTGTTACAGACAATAATCCTAGTGACCAGAAAGGTATTGTAACCTCAAAAATGTCTAGAGCCCAGAGCCACACGAAGGCCTCTACCCCAAGAGACATTATGAATTGAAGCAGCATGGCTACTGACTGGTGAACACAACCAACACACAATCAATAAGGCTTTTTCTCCACCTTTTTCCAGCCGCGTTTGGCGCCAATAGATGTATTTGTCCAGGTTTAGGGCAAATTTGGGAGAGAATCCCTCAAAGGATCTCTGGTAGTACAACAGATCCAATCAGCCCCTCCCCCCAACTGGTCCGGGAGAAAATATTTCCTTGGAGAAAGGTGGAGAAAAATTGTTTATTAAACAGTCAAATCTACACAATCTCAAACAGTAAGATCCCTTGCCACTCTAAAGGAGATGACAAACTGAGAAAGTCCCTTCCCCGGGGTGCAGCTCAGCTCACTCAGTCTCTGATCAGTCCCTCCAGTGCTGGGAATGTCGCAGGCCAGGCCCGGCCCGGTGGGCCACAGGTGCAGCTGCCAGTGCTCCCCTGGGTGTTCAGTCCAGAGCAGGTTTTTAAGAGGTCCAAAAGAGAAGGGAGAAAAGAAAACAAAGGTCCAGGGAACTTCTTTGCCCTAGCTAGCTAACTAAAAGCAAAGGAGAGCACTGTCCCATTGCCAGTGCAGCCACAGACAACACAGCCCGCAGCAGGAATGTGTAGGAGTGAGTACAGTTCTGGAAAAAAAACTTGCCGCTTCTTCTCTCCCCCCCTTCACTCTCTGGAACACTCTTAAAGGTGCAAACTTATTATTCAGCATGAACAGAAGAAGACGATTGGGGATAAAAGCATCATATAGTCAACCCAGGACAAGAGGGTTAAACCTTAATGTCAATAATACCAAGAAAGACACTTCTTCACTTTATTACTTTTGTGAACCCTGGTTTCTTTGTGAATAAAACTCATGTTTAGGAGAAGCACACTGATAATCAAATACTTACATGGAAAACAGGAATAGCAAGTTGAGGAGAGAGAGCATTTAGTTATTATTGTCATCTGCTTTTGGGTACAAGTTGCTATCAGCAACCCTTTTGGGCTAATAAATTGATTTCTACATGCACCTTCAATTTAAACTGATACACTTAAACTTGCATTCAAATACCAAAATATTATTTGTAGTCTTGTAGATTGATGCCTTCAGTTCACACTTCAGCAGATGGAAAAAGAAAGCAGAGGGCAAATAACTGCAAACAAGCCTCTCTTTAGAAAGACTAATATCACTCTTATGCAGTCTAGACTGTATGAAGTGCAAAGAGCTCACAGGGCAAAGAACTAAACTCTGGGTTGAAGAAAATTGCAACCTTCTCATGCATCTTGTCTTGTTCTTCCTCTTTTCACCACAGCTAATTTTAAGCACAGTGCAAACCTGCTAAAAGTTGGAAACTCATGGTGGTAAAAATTTTTTACATATGTTACTTGTTAAATTGGAAGCAGAACCAACACTGACTGACAGAAGACTCCAAAAAGAAAGACTTCCCAAATTTTAATACCATTCCTTTGTGAAACAATTTTTCAAATTAATATATCAAATATGATATATTAATAAATCAAATATCAATTCAACTTACATATTTTTCTAGTTTCACTTTGAGCTTTCATTGGCTGATACAATCAAGATTTTTTTCTTAAAAGTGCCAATATTATGCTTTAAAACATTCTCTTAATCTCTGTCTGATGGAACATGTTGATTAATTATGACCTAAAGTAGTAGTCAATAAAAGGATCATGATTTGAAAATAAAAAAGAAGGCAAATCCATTGCTTTCTAGGCCATTAAAAAACCATCAGCAACAAAGTCAATTTCTAATTTGCCCATAAAGCATTGCTAATTTTTTCAGTTTTTTTCTTAAGTCAATATTTTCTATTAGTGTTGAATTTTTACAGCTAGTGTCACCTAACAATCTGAACAGTCACACTGCACTAGAACTTGCTCTTTAGAGAGTGATCCCTCCTGCTCAAGTTAATTTCTGCAGCTCTTGCAAGGTGGCTCATTTAATGGCTTGTATTAAATTAGGCATGGCTTCAAAATTAAAAATGTCTGAAATGTGGATTTCCTTGAACTGGGTTTGTTGTTGGGGAATCAACACCAGTTACACTAGCAAAGATTTGGGCTTTTCTGCCTTCCTCTGAAACACTTGATCTTGTGAATGTGATGGGACATGTCTGGGACTGTGAAATTGAACTTTGGGAAAGGGCTCCTCTTCTGTAGCAATGAAGGGCAGGAAAGGAAGGACAGAGGGGAACGGGATGAAGCGTGATGGCTGAAGCAAGTAAAAGTGCTTCATGTTAAAAAAGGTTCTCTTTTCAGCTCTAAAACAAAAATCCAAAAATGTCCTCTGTCTTTCAGCAATAAAGTAATAAAACTCTGTTGAAAACAAACCTAAATAAGTGTTAAATTTTAGATAAGAGACGCCACACCCTCTATTACTATGTACAAACAACAACATAATTAGATTATGAATGATGTATTGGTACAGAAGATACAGCTGCCTTCAGGTCAGGTTAGGAGACCTGCAGAAAGATCTCTGTGTAGGAAAAAAATAATCACTTTTACAACTTAAAGTACATTCGGAAACCAGGCCTACTGAGGTGTGAATGAGAACAAAACTGGTCAGAAGCATAAAATGTCATGAACATCAAGGGATTGAAATACTTTGATATGATTTAAGGACAACATGCACAGGCTGCAAAACGGTGAAGCTGGTGACCTAGACCTCGGTGCATCAGTCAGGGCACTTGAGATACCTACAATGACTCAGATATAAATGGTGGATGCACTAGATAATTGTCCATGGAACCACTCCATCAGATTCTCCTAAGAACAGTTCATTTTTGGATGTGGTTTTATGAGATAGAGTAAGATTAATCCTAATTGATGCAGCAGGCTTAAAAGATTTAAATACAATTGATTAAATACCAATATACCTGGTAATATAAAAAATAAGAAAAAATCTTGTACAAAAAAAAAGATTATATAATTTGATAAGTGCTGAGTGAAAAGCCAGTTTATTTTCTGTCACTAGGAAATAAAACTTTTTAAAAAATACTGTAGGAGTACCAGTGTTGTGTTTCTAGGAAAAAAAAAGGCTTACCTCAGTTCAGGGCAAGGTTATGGAAGAGATCAACCTAAGTGACATTACATGACACATGCAAGACATGAGGTCCTGCCCTATGGATTTATGAAAGGAAAGTCCTTCTTAACCAACTTCATCTTCTTCAAGATCCAGATGACATGCTTACGAGATGAGGGAAAAGATGTGGATGTTGTCTATCTAGACTTCAGTAAAGCATTTGATGCCATCGCCCACATGCTCCTAGAAGAAATGGCAACTCGCACCTTGTATGCGTGACTGTGGTGGGTAGAAAAGTGGCTGGATGGGCAGCTCCAGGGAATTGTGGTGAATGGAGTTAAATCCTGTTGGCAGCCAGCCACTAATGGTGTTCCCCAGGGCTCAGTTTTGGGGCTGGTCCTGTTTAGTATCTTTACTGATGATCTGGATGTGGTGATTGAGAGCACCCTCAGTAATTGTGCAGATGATATCAAGTTGGGTGAGATCTGCTCAAGGGTAGAAAGGGTCTACAGAGAGAACTGGACAGACTTGATCAACAAAGTAAGGACAACAGCATGAAGTTCAATGAAGCAAGGCCCCTGGCTCCTGTGCTTGGGTCAAAGAATCACAGAATTCTTACTAGAAATGACCTCTGGATATCGTTTAGTCCAAGTGCCTTGCCAAGGCAGGGTCACCTAGGGTGACATAGCAACACATCCAGATGGGTTGCAGCAATCCAGTGTAGTAAGGCTTGGAGAGCAGCGGCTAGAAAACTGCTCAGCAAAAAGGAGCCTGGGGGTGCTGGCTGGCAGCTGGCTGAACAGGTGGCCAAGAAGGCCAATGACATCCTGGTGTCTATCAAAAATAGTCTTACCAGCAGGACCAGGGTAATGATCTTCCCCCTGTACTCAGCACTGATGGGGCCACACCTTGAGCACTGCATTCAATTTTGGGCCCTTTGCTTCAACAAGGACATTGTGGTGCTGGAGCATGAACAGACAGGGTCAGCGAGGCTCATGAAGGGTTTAGAAAATGTGTCTTATGGGAATGGCTGAGGGAGCTGGGTTTGTTTGGTATTGAGAAGAGAAGGCTCAATGGGTACCTCATTGCTCTCTACAACTGAAAGAATGTTATAGTGAGATGGGGGTCAATCTCCTCTTCTGTGCCTGCAGGGAGAGGACCAGAGGAAATCACCATAAACTGAGACAGGGGGGATGCAGATTAGATGCTAATTCTTTTTTTTTATTTTACTGTTAAGGTGATCAGGCACTGGAATAAGTTTCCCATCCCTACCAGAGAGATAGTGGAGCCTCCATCCCTGGAGATGTTCAAGAGGTGTCTGGATCTGGAACTGAGTGATGTGGTTTGGTGGCTTAGGGGTTGCAGTGGTAATGCTGGGTGAATGGTTGGACTAAAAGATCTTGAAGGTCTCTTTCAACTTTTATGATTCTAGGATTCTATGATTCTGAGCCTGTGTCTAGTAACCGAAAAAATCAGTACAGGTTTATTTGTGTGTAAATGTGTGCATAAGAAAGCTCATTAGTGAGTTATTTTAAGCCACATCAAACCTGGCACAGCTAAGAACTCAGGCATTTAGGTTCTCAGGCAGAGAAGTTTGCCTTAAGTTCTCTGATCCTTGCGCCTGTTTTACATACTTAGATGAGATGTTGTGTTCATTTATGTCTCCTACAGTATAATGTGTCATTCGAACAGAGCTGACTCTTCTCATGAAATATGTCTGCAGTCACAGATAGTATTTTGCTTACATTGTACTGCTGCACGACTGCAAGATGGCTGTGCACCACCCCTTGGAGTAAGGCTACATGTTGTTGTTCTAGTGCAACTGTGCCAAAAGTAGCCCAGTTTCAAAGCTCCCAAACTTGCAGGTTTTGACAAAGTACAGACAATACCACTAGCCTTGTCTTATTTGAATACCTGTAGGAAAGGCACTGACATTTTAATGGTGGATCATGGGTAATTAGCAAAGAAATAATTTTAGTGTATTCAGCTATTTCTGAAGTCATGGCCATTCCTTTGGTGTACAGCTTGTCTAGTTTGAAACCATTTTGTACCAGCCAATTCCAAGTGCAACTGGCCCTGATGTCACCAGCTATGCCTTGAGGGTATGAAATATCATCATCACCTGAAATTATGAGTATAAATTGGTCTATGAATAAACTCATATACTGGGAAATTTGCAGAGCTACAACTTAGTCAAATTTACATTTTACACTTGAACTGAATATGACTCAAGTTTTCAATAAGAGAAACATGATATGTCAGTATATAGAGAGACAAATAGAACAAGTTTCTACTCCTACCAAAAATTTATAATTAGCACCTCAGTGTGATAGGCTTATTTAAAACCCAACACAGGAAATTCCTTGGAAGACATAATGAGCTGCAGAATAGTTTATGGTGAATCCTTGTTGTTACACAGAGTCAAGAACTTTATTAGGAGAGAAAATTTCATTACTTTGCCATTTTGTATACCCACATCTTTCTCTGTCTTGAAGATCATTTTTGTCTTTTCTTTCCAGAACACAGATAATACTGGAAATGGTTCAGAGAAAAATGGCAAGGATGATCAAATGTCTAGAATGTGTTCTGTATCAACACCACTTCTCTATATAAGTGTCTTGTGCTCATTTGCCTGTTTGCTTCTGAATCTTAAAGGATTCAGGACAAAAATAAGAATGGAAAGAGGAAGAGGATGGAGACTTAAAAAATCCTGAGCAGCACAGGAAAAACAATTATGAAATATGTTTTTCTATCCTCCATTACCTGTACAGGTAATGATAACAACAGTTAAAGCTAGGAAGTGAGGGGTTCAAAGCAGTCAGATGGAGGAGCTTCCTCTGGCACATTGCAATTAAGCTGAGGAATTCTTTTCTGCAAGATGCTATGAGCTACCAGTCAATTACATAAATTGATTAAATGAGAGTGCACTGTACAACCCAATAATTATATACAAGTAACACCAAAGACGTAATTTTTTATACATGAAATCTCCAAATATTTTCTCTTTTCAGCTTGGTAAATCCTGAGTATACATTATTTTATGTGTATACTCTTTTGTCATCTTCATGTTTGTATATCTGTCCACAAAATAGTGGGCTGGGCAAACTTCTTGCTTTCATATAGTATGTTTGTCCTTACATCCTTACTTCCTTCTTTCTTCACTGGCTATGACAGTCTCCTGACTGCCTTCAAGAAAAAGAATAGTTAAAAAAGAAAATAGAAGGCAGCTTTCTTTCACACTGTGTTGTTCATATTGCTGTTTTTCTTTTCTGCTGATATTTGGAAATCCAGGTGTGTCCTCATTTCCAAGACTTATGGTGAATGGATAACATCACTCTTAAGAATTTAAAAGATTTTTTTAAAATTGTATTGCAGTGAAATCCAATTACCTCACTGTTATAGATTATATACCTTTCTTGCATTAAGGGCTTTTGGAAAAGAGTTTATTTTTATACTGGACAATTTCCATATTGTTGATTTACTGTGCTCAATAGTGTGTGTAATTCCCATTTCTTCTGAAAGTCTCAGCTTTTATTTTGTGCTTTCAGTTTGTTTACGGCATTTTCACTTTATATGTAGATATAGATACTGCACATCAGGATTAAGAGGTCCAATTAGTAAGACTGTATCTTGCAGAAAAAGAAACATCTTTTGCAAAAAATCCACAAAAATAAATATTTCATATTTATATATTCTTGCAATACATTGCTTAAAAACATTAAGCAAGACATCTGAAGACTGTTTTATCCTCACGAATTCCTAGATAATTAAGTTTTCTATCAACTTCAAAAGAAAACAGGAACATCACTGGCATGTGTTATACCATCATTCTTTAAAAACTCAGGTTAATTTTTGGCAGTATACATAAAATTGTAGAATTGTTTATGTTGGAAAAGATTAGGATCATCATAGAACCAACGAATCATTAAGGTTGGAAAAGAGAGAATAATTTTGAGTTGGAAAAGACCTTAAAGATCAAGTCCAGCCATTATCCCAGCATGGCCATGCACACCAATAAACCACATCTCTAAGCACAACACCTACAAGCCTTTTAAATAGCTCCAGGGATGGTGGCTCCCCAGCTTCTATGAGCAGCCTGTTCCAGGGCTTAATGACCCTTTAGGTGAAAACTGTTTTCCCAATATCCAATCTAAAACCCCCCTGGCACAACTTGAGGCTATTTCATCTTGTTCTATCTCTTGTTACCCAGGAGAAGAGACCAATCCCTACCTGGACACAACCTCCTGTCAGATAGATGTGAAAAGAAATAGGGACACCCCTGAGCCTCCTTTTCACAAGGCCAAACAAACCCAGCTCCCTCAGCTGCTTCTCACAGGACTTGTTCTTTAAATCCTTCACCAGCTTTATTACCCATAGACATACAAATGCCTTTCATTGAACTAAAAGAAAAAAAATTACTGAGTAGAGTTTATCCCAGGGAATGCTAGCTGGTTTCAGTGGAAGTCCCAATGAGGCATTTACACTATCATGATAGATTTGGAATTCTTACAGAGCAGAGGTACTCATAAACCATACATGAGCATAACTATTCAAATATACATAGATGTGAACATTTTCAAAACTAAATCTTTTCCTCTGCTTATAAATTATTTGCAGATAGGCATTCTTTCCCTTTGCAATTTTAATGGAATTTTACAGCAGGTTTTAAATACTGGTTCATTTTCCATTATGAAAATTTTCGCTATAGAATATTTGCTATTTTCTATTTTAAATTGGTAATAATGATGTGCTATTTCATTGATTACATTAATTTAATAAAAATTTATTCTTTAAAAGAATTCTCATACACAATTTTAATATATGGTATAGATAATAAGACTTCCTAAAAATATGTTTAAAACCAGCACAAATGTTACGAATTCATAAGTAATAATTTCATTTTTCCCCACTAATGCTTTTGAAAACAAAAATTGACTTAGCCAAGCATTTATAAACTGAAATACTAAAAACCTAAAAGACATCAGTAAAACCTATTGACATTTTTATATTTCACTGAACTATTTATGAATGTACTGTATTCATTTTTCCTTTGTCTTGATATTTAACCTACTTTCTCTGATTTTGCAACATAGTTGCTGCAAAACACATTTTACAGTAATTTTTGGTCAATAAAGTAAGTATTTTGCTAAGGCTATTGCTGTTGTTCTCATACATCTGATTCTTGCCTTGGGAAAATAGAAAAAAACAAAGTCAGTCCTGCAATACCACCTTGCTAGGGAAAAACCCCACTTTTGCTTGTGTATTTCCATATTCAAGAGTTTGATTGTTCTTTCTAACCATCACTTTTCAGCTAATCCTTTTCTTATTACTTTTTTTTAACCCCAGCTGCTAATGAAAAAACCAAAAATTAGGAAAAATAGTTTCATGGTACACAATTCAAAGCTGTGATCCATGAAAAATTACTAGGAAAAATAGGATTTTTATAATTAATGTTCTGTATGAGCAATTCTTTCTGCAAGTTTAATAGAAACTAAATGCTCCACAGAAAACCAGCACCATATAATTCGTGGGGTAACCAAAAAGAGATTTTGGAGCAACAATAATAAGGTACCATTGATGTTTCACAAAAATATCATCTTTCTACTCAGGGATACAGTATTTCAATATAGATAAATTCACAGGGTCAGTAAATGTAAGAGCAATTGATGACATAAAAGGAGAATAGTGTTCTCTTCTGGGATATAGATGATAGCAGATGGTGAGGAACAGCTAAAATTAAAAATAATTCACAATCAAAGTTCAAATTTTTATTTGCAAAATTATTTATTTAAATAAAGGAAGAAAAATGTCTCTAGCATCCTGCAAAGAGCAGGAAGCTATCATAGTCTGAGTTCAACTTTTTCCCCTTGTTGCTTTGATGTATTTGCACCCTTACTCAGCAATGGGTCCTGTAATTCTTGCAGCACAGTTAAAAGAATGGTACAGTAACAGTGTTTCTCTAATGGAGAAAATAAAGGTTTTTCCTTTGCTGTTTTAGGTTTTGAGAATATGAATCACTCCTATTTACATTAGCAACTGAGGGACAGCACATGCACCAACCATTGCATTTTCCTGAAAAACCTTTTTACTTTATAGGAGAGTGCCATTTTACTTTATACTGGCAGTGCCATGGAAATTGCACACGCAGATCTGGAGGTTTGTAGGCTAATAATTTGTGCTCTAAAAGGAGAAAATCGCTAGATATGACTCATCAGTCCTTCATTACATCACACGCAGACAGACAGCCACCATACCGTTGCATAAGCCTTTGCTTTAAACAAAACTGCAAACTTCAAAATAAAACCAGGAATGACAGAAAACCAGGTAAGAGGATAAGACTTCAAAAAATAACATAAACAAAACCAGAGCTGTAGAATAGCATTTTTATGGCGTTTTTGTTTTAAAGAGAACAATGTAAGAAATTCTGAAAAAAATCTCTCTTATTCCAGATCCTGGTGGATAGAAGTCCTCTGAAATTTAGGGAATAAAGAAGCAGTAGGAGAGAGGCTCATGCAGACACTACCTGTCCAAAAATAGCCACTAACCTGGTGCATAAAAGAAGTAGAAAGATGATTGTAGTAGTTGAGGGCTCAGAACAACCTTTAATTCCAGCTTTGGACTGCTAGAAGCATCCTTAGTCCTGCATTGCAATGAACATTTAAGGAGGGCATCTCACATACTGAGTCACTTTTTGCAAATTTATGTTAGGTGAGAAACTGAAACCCAAGACAAGTCACAAAATGTCTTTCAAATCCCCTCCACTCACTGCAAATGTCGTTTTGAGAAGGACAATTAATTAATTTTCTTGAGTGTTGAATCCTCACAGCTTTAAACCAAAATCACTTGAAGCTCAGGTATTCTAAGGAAGTGGAATTCTTTCCCTTCATGACTGACAATTCAGAGTAGCTTAACCCAGATGGACAATGCACAGCTGAATAAACCACTGGTATGGGGGTTTATTTTATTATTTTGGTTTTGGTTCTGTTGGTGAGTCAAAAATGAGCAGCTTGCTCATTTTTCATCTTGTTCACATAAAATGTAGCTGCTTTGGATGTAGAAAAATCATCTGCATGTGTACCTGTTTGCAAATTTTATATTTTATCACAAACATTCAGGACAGTCTGTTCTTTTTATGTGTCATCATTGAGTACTTTAAGGGCAATCTAAGCTGACAGATGCAGCAGAACCACAGAGCTATACTTCCAGTTTCCTTCTCCAATTATACAAACTGCTTTGATGCAAAGAAGCAAAATTATTGTTGACAGAATATATTTCATGCTGTGGTTAGCAGCATGATAAGAGTTATCATAGAATCATATAAAATATAAAAGCTTGGGTTGGAAAGGACCTTAAATAACTTATAGTTTCAACCTGCATGCCATGGGCAGGGATGCCACCCATTAGATCAGGCTGCCTAGGGCCTCATCCAACCTGGCCTCAAACACTTCCAGGGATGGGCCATTCACCATTCTCTGGGCAACCTGTTCTAGTGCCTCACTACCTAGTGAGTAAATAATTTCTTCCTAACATCCAACCAAAATCTCTCATTTTTTAAAAATTTTAAACTATATGAGTGGACAAAGTTTCATGCCTTCAGTTTTTCAGCATTTGAGGGCTGGTGTCGTGTTCTTTCTCCATTTGCATTGCAATGAGCCTTAAAAACAAAGCTTTCTTCACATTGTTGAATACAGGACATCTTTGGATGCTCTAAGAGACAAAACAAAGTGTTGTGCTCTATGCAAACTGAGAACTGGTTATTGACTACCACCACAGAGTCTTCCCTCCATCTCAGTCCAGGAGTATCAGCAAGATACTTTCTTCCATCAAGACAATTATCTTATACTGATGCCTTTTCCCCGGTCCTAAAAATTAAAATCCAGACATGATTAAAGCATAAAGGCTTTTTACCTCAGTATTTAATAAGGATCCTTATGTGTCACAGACATTTTTTCATTAAAAATCCTTCTTTAGGATTTTTCCTTCTGAGAAGCTGAGAGGCCTCAGAAAGAAAATGTAAACGATGGTTATCTGCTGCTGTGGAATGCAACAGGTGGATCTGTGATTGGTCTCATTTGGATGTTTGGAATGACCAGTCACAGCAGAGCTGGCTCGCTCTCTCTGTCCAAGCCACAGACCTTTGTTTTCATTCCTTTCTATTGTTAGCTTAGCTAGTCTTTTGAGATGAAACTTTTCCTTCTATTCTTTTTAGTATAGTTTTAATGCAATGTATATCATAAAATAATAAATCAAGCCTTCTGAACATGGAGTCAACATTCTCATCTCTTCCCTCACCTGAAAACCCCTGTGAACACCGTCACACTTATGGTTCACTACTTTGCCAAAGTGGAATGTGCCAACATGCACACACGAGACAGATAGCGTAATGAATTTTATAGACCTTACAAATCAGCATATCTAACAAAGATGCCTCAATGAGGGGCTTGAATGAATAGTGTTGATATCCTCCCATTCGAGGAATTCACCCTTGATGGGCTGGACCTTAGTTTACAGGATATATTCTAGAGAGGTTTCTCAAGATAGCATAGGGCTTTTCAGCCTCCAACTGAGAGGCCTGCAGAATGTTTGGTCTCTTGACTTAACAGAATTCTAGGACTATGCTAAGGTATCAGACTTCAGGAATTACAAGTATGCATGCTAGGAGTACTGAGGATACATAAAAGGTATAAAAAAGAAAAGGCAAAAAAATCATCTTGGCATCGATACAATGTCTTATAAAAGTAATCTTATAATTCAAAGATAAGCACAGTTCTGATGGGAATGTCAGCATATGGTTTAAATTCTGCTGTGGCATCAGATCCCACTATGGAGCAAAGTAGGAGGCCTAGAATGTTGGATATAAAAACACCTGCCTGAGTCTTAGTAAAACAATACTCCTGCTTTATCTGGGCAAACTTCATTACACCAGAACAGGCATGTCAAGTTCTACTATAACACCTTTATTTTCTTTGCATTTCTATTTCACATATGCACACAGTAAAGTTCTATTTACCTTATTCTTAAACTGGTGTTACAAAAACTTTCATTTCATCTCTGTAAATGTACAAGGTAAGTTTCCATATCCATTCACTCTTTGCAAACTGAGGCATATATTTATGAATCTATCATAGATCCATCAAAAATTAAACTTCTACTATTCTTAGAATTAATGACAAGAATACCAATTTATCACTGCTGTAATCTATACAGATTTATCAGATTTCAAGTCATGCTCTCTGGCATACTAAAGCAATTTGTGCTTTTTGTCCTTTGCCAAAAATGCCAGATGTGTTAGATTCAACCTGATGTTAAATATTTTACGTAAGATTGTCAACTCTGCCCCCCAGTGTTCTTAGGAAGTTTGTAATCTTTCATTTTTGGTAGACTTAGAAACTGACCACAAGTAAGAAATGGGAACATAGCTCATTCTTTGTCTCTCTCCAGCCTCTTTTTTCTGGGTGAGCTCCTCAGATGTTCTAGCTTGTCTGGAAGTGCACAATTGTTGTAGGGTCCTATAGAAACCTATGCTTAATAACGAAAAGCAACTAAAAGAGAGAGAGGGGAAGAGGAAGAAAGGTTCTGTTTAAACTGTTGAGAATGAATTATTTTATGACATCAAAAAACCATCAGTATAACTGCCCAACCAAGCTGATAATGTTGCAGCTTGCAGAACGAGACTTTAGATTGATTCCTAAATTCTGGGAACAAAATAGTTTACTATTTCTGTAGTTTTCTGGACTGCTCTCCACAACTACAGTGAAAATCTAATTAATCACTATGTCACTACAAAGTTATGACTGATTAACTTCAGTAGTTTCATTGAGTTACTCTTATAAATCAGGACCATGAAGAGTGTGAGTTACTATGAAAGTCCATCTGTTGGACCAAATCACACCCTCTACAAAACATGAACAGCTGTTGACTACAGAAAATTAAATTCAGAGGTTTTGGCACTCTCCTGGATTGAGTCCTGTTAAGATGTATAGTAAGGCAAATCAAGACCTTACTTGAAGGATGACTTTCCTCACTACTGCATTATTGTGTAATTGAAAAAGCGTAACAGAACCTCTGAAGAAATGAAGAGGTTTGAGGATCCTGTTCTAACACAATCTCCAGCACTGAAACTTGCTTGAGAGAAAAGCAGAGTTAAAAATGAAATGTATTTTTTACTGTCCTATATGATCTTTAAGGCCCTTTCAAGATTGACTCTTCTATGATTCTGCAAGCAGAATAAAATGACTATGCACCAGCACTTTGTTTCTTGGAAGTATGTAACAAGATATAGAATGAATTAAATGAATTAGAAATGTCACAAACGTTAACAGTTACATTATTATAGACAGTTATATGAGAAACACGCATGTGCTAATGTTATGTTGGGGTATGAAATAGGGCATAGGAATCCTCAAAACAAATTCAAGGTATTATGAGAAATATTTGTTTACAGAGTAATCACTTGAAATAGCCACAAAAAGAAATGTGCTCATTTTAGTTTGGAAAATTCTGGTGGCAAGAAAGTCAAACATAATCACCAAAAAGAGCAAAAGTCTTTTAGAGCACTAAATTCCACTAAAACTTTAAAGTCTAAGAAATTATATATATATATATATATATATATATATATAAAGCAAAAGACATTATTTCCTTCTGTCCTCACATGATACCAATATTTTAGTGAGGCATATATCAATTTTTAACAGTCACAAGCTTCATGAAGAAATAGTTATAAAACTTCTATATTAATTAGGGATTTTTATAATACATACAAGTAGAACAAACATTGCTTTAGTTAAGTATGGTCACAAACTATAAACCAACTTAACGTCTTATTAGGTAATAATAGGATTTCTGCAATAGCCATTCTGCCTTTCTTATTAGGAGGCAAAATAAGCCTACCTTATTAAAATTTTAATTTAATTACAGGACTATTGGTATCTTTATGTAAAATCTACAAAAAATTTGAAATTACCTTAGGAAAAAATTGCAATAACAACTGCTTTTCATCTCTATCTCAGCATTTTAATTTCAGTTCCCTCTGATATCTCTCACCAATGTAGTGAAGGAGGGGTGCAGAAGAAAACCACTTCTGCCAGAGGATCCTATTAAAAGTCTTGGGCAAAGAATTATGTTTGAAATATGTTGAATATTACAATACATAGGCCTCATATCAGATCTGCAAGAGAAGCACCATGAAAAACCAGTAGCACATACATGGTTCATTTATGACATCAAGCACACAGAGAAAACCTAATCTAGTCTTTTTGACTAACAACAGAGTTACAAATTCAAAATAAACACAAGTCCTGGAAGCAATAACTTTACAGCAAAAGTTAATAAAATCAGAAGAATTTCAGTCAGGACCTACTATAATAGTCTCCAATCTTTCTTCAAGTTTATTGAGCTTTGTCCTAAACTGTACCCTGTATTTTGTGAGAAAGAAGTGTGAGAAAAAATAAATCAACTCAGAATTTTTGATAGTTAAAGCAGTGCATTCCCAATGGTGCCATCACAAACACAGCCTTTGTGAAACCAAAGGTCAGGCTGACGGAAGGAGGAGAATCGCATGGCTGGAGATTCATGACAAGAGTATCTTCAGGGCTGCAAAACAGAAGGCTACAACATTTCCTCCTTTATCCCTCTATTTACTGTTCAGTCTTCAGACAAAAATATCCTTGGGCTTTGCCTTGCTTTCCAGGGATTTACTGTGGTCTTTCATGGACCACAGGAGGATTCTTAGTCTATCATTCTGGAAGATGAGAAATGCCAAGGTTGGTCAGGTTCCTTACCTTGTCCTTCCTAAGTACAAATTCTGTGTGTACAAAGGAAGACTTTGCTTTATAATTTTTAATAGTCTGTGACAACAAAAGATAACCAAAGAACTTCTAATTATTCTTGCATTAGTTTTGAGATGGAATTTCATAATGTCCTTGTTGGAGGCTTTTTGTTGGCATTGCTAGATTGAAGGATATATTGTCTCTGATTTAGTAAACTAGTATCCTCTGCCCTTTCTTATTGTATTACACTTAGTATTAAAAATTGAGAGATAATTAAAGTAAAAAAAAAACTAAAAACATCCCTGACTTCAAGCAGAAAAAAAAAAAAAAAAAAAAAAAGCAATTTAAGAGACTTTTCAGGGCAATATTTACTTAAATACCCAGCAATGTCCAAAATGTTCAAAGGTAAGAAAATCAATACTTGAAATCAGGATCAGCCCCCAAGAATAATTTTATTTATGAAATTATCTGCAAGAGCCACTTTGAATCATACAGGATGAATAAACTTGCAACAATAAATGTCAGTGATAGACTTACTAAGAACTTCCCTCTCCCCACATAAATTAAGAGAATGCTCCAGCTTCTGAACTATGTTGTTTGAATCTCTTAAATATTTTTACAAAGCCTTCATTACTCTACCTAGTGCCCAAAGCCATGTAGTTCTCCAACTTTGTTTGGCTAACTTCTTTTTTTCGTGGAGGCTCATGCAATTAGGAAATACATAACTTCCATGCAGAATGACTGAGAAGCCCCTACAGAGAAATAAAACCTGGAAGATGTAAAAGAAATATTTTCAGAAGTTTTTCCTTTTTTCCTGAGATGACTTTTGCTTCTTCACACAGGACATCTGCACTGACATTTAAGTGAGGAACAAAAAAGAAGAGGCAATTAGTTATTATTTGATTGATCATCACTCTCAAAATTGTTGCATATAAAAATAAAAATTTTGGCACTTTATATAAGCAATTTTCCTTATGAGAAAGTTGTCCTGTTAAGACCCAGAACTTTACTATGTTTGAAAATTCAAATGGTGGAAATACAAGCCATGTTACAAAGAAATATCACAATCAAAACACAAACAAAACAAAACAAACAATAAAAACAACAAGAAAAACCCACAAAAAATCCAACACAAAGAGTATATAAGTTCTATCAAAATTGAAGTTTCAGCAGCACTTTCCTACTCTCATCATCAATCTCCTCTTTACCATTTCTTTGTGACTGGAACAGCTGTAATCAGAACGAAAGAAAAAGGCAACAGGTGTGACCATCAAAATTTTGCACCTGGTGTGACCATCAAAATTTTAAAATAATTTCTGTTCTTTTTTTTATATCAAAATAAAAAGTATTTTTCTTGTCGCTACTAACATTCTGCAATTTCCTTCTTTTTTGAAGGCTTATATCCCATAGAATTGAGTTTATTTCTTCTCATGTCTTCTGGTTTGCCCCAGTTGATCTTCAGATTTCAGAAAAATGACTGCAAATCTACTGGAATTGTGAGGGGATGCAATTAACATTTTGCTCAAAAAATGTGGGAAAAAATAGGAAGGTCTTCTTAAGTAACATGGAGAAAACATAGCCCGTAGGAATGAAGCATGTGAGAGAGGAAAAAAAAACATATCTTCATCTTCTTTAACATGAAAACTTGATTTCTTTTAAAGACTATGCATAAATAAAGTCTTGTTTTTCCAAATGAAAGGCCGTTGTAGGAGTATTTGCGGACTTAAAAGCTCATTGTTTTTCAAACTGTGAGCCTATTTACAAAAGACTAAATGATGAGAAGTTATCTGGTTGCAATCTATTGAAGGGATAAACAACATCTCTGACTACTCCTCTGAATGCAATGCACCTTGACTGTATAGTCCATGGTAGATGGAACTGTGTAGGCTCTTGGGTTTTGCTGGGGATTATTTAATGCTTTTATCAGAAACAGAATAACACTTAGTCTTTCATCTTAATTATATTCTTGATGAGACAAAGTACATGTTTGCTATTGAAAAGTACATTTCTTTTAATTCTTAAAAATGTTACAATTTTCCTTATCTCTGTAACCAAAAAGTTGCACTGAAATCATACATTCAAAGTGTTAAATATGTATTTGTTTCTATCATGACACAACAACAGTGCTAGGCAATAGGTGAAGCTGCCAGTCTCCAGAGGTGTTGCCTCTGTAGTAAATAGCTGTAATACATGACCACTAGAGAAAAATTAGTTTCACGTGCCATTTTCCCAATTTTTATCATGCCATTGCGTAGGAAGTTATCTTCAGCCAGGTCTGTCATAATCACACCTTGATGGGTGTATGTGAAAAATGAAAAGAGTGACATTAGAAAATTTTCACATCAAGACTTTTTACTTTCTGTACATAGTTTTAGCAACTGAAATGACTTCTGTGTTTTTCAGTATACTTACATAAATATATGTTCAAATTCCAGCAATTTAGTTTTATCAATGAGGAAAATTCAAATCCCATTAAGTTATATAACTGAAAATCCAGACTCCTTAAAAGTGTTAAATTTTACCATAATTTTAAGATAGCTTGCAAAAAGCTGTCTTTTTTTGGATTTGATGCTGAATATTTTAGTTTTTTCTTTCCTCTTTTTGTTTTTCACTTCAACTTTTAACTTCTCCACAGCAACTTAAGAAATGCAACATTAATATTTCCACTAAGTCTGTGGGAATACCTTAAAAAATATCCCTGTGTATCAGACACTACTGATGCATTTGACATAAGTTTATTCACAGTATAGTGTAGACTGAATTTTAATGCTATGAAAAAATACTGCAGTGCTATAATCAGAAACTGTGAGACCACAAGTGGCAATGATAATTATGGTGGGTGTCTGTAAGTCACCACTAATTTATTTTCTGCTTACCTACATGATTTAACCTTGATGCGACAAGGCCACCATTCTCCAAGTAATGGCAGCACAGGAAGAAGTGACAATGTTTATTACGTTTTATGATTAAGACATTTGTCAAATGGGAGTTCAGCTGTAATCTTCCCTGTCATTTCATTTAGGTGACCCATTAACCAAGTGAAGCTGGCTGCAATGTCATTGTACAACCTGTGAGCAGAATGTATTCTACACAGTGATTGCAACTAACATTATGTTGTTTCATGACAGTTGTACTAACCACAGCTAGACAAGAATTTTGTTATTATCATTCAGCCACAGGTTATAAATATATGCCATTCAACGATATTGATTTGGTTCAGTAGATTTGTCTTTGGAAACCTAAGGGCTACTTCAAGCATTTAAGACTGAGACAGAACAAAGGCTGAAGCTGACCAGACCTTTGAACAAAATCTCATCCAAATTCCACTGATCTATAGCAATGAAAGGCTTTTCAACATATCCCTGATTTATCTTGTAGGAGGTTGCTTCTTCTCACATCTCAAACTTTCTAATAGCCAAGTAAGGAAAAGGCAGAAGGTTGGTCTGTGTGTCTACATTTAGGTAAGTCTTCTTCAAATAGATCTTGGCTTTCCTAAATAAGGAGTCCTTGTGGTCTATGATATGTGGGGGGAAAAAAAAGTGTTAGCTGGTATTAGAGCATAAAACTGAAGATATAATCTCCAGAATTTATTTTTACCTTTCATTGTACTACCTGGCACAACACCAAATTTTTAGTGACCAAAACTGAAAACCTTAACTTAGTCTTCATTAAAGTCATTGGAATATAACAGACAATATAAAAATAAGTCTTAAGGGTAATATAAAAAAATTCATACACTCCATTTATTTTCTTTTATACTTTAAGCAGCTTGGTGTTCCGCCAAACCAAAAGATATAAATCTTGCTTTGCATTCCTCTGAAAATGCAATTCATCTAAAGTCAATTTTCCTCAATGAAATTTTTTTATTGTAATGGGTCCAAGATTATTTTTTTCCATTTTTTTCTTATAGAATATTTCAAGAGGCTTACCTTCACTGTTCTGCCATGCATCTGAAATAGTAATTCTGTGCAATTACTGTTAGGGCTTCTGATCAGTCAAACCTCTTTTATTTCTTTCTAGATCAGAAGCATACGTTTTTGTTTGAGGGGAAAAAAAAGGCAGAATCTAAACAGACACAGAGAAAAAAAGGGAACATACTCCAAAACAAAAAAAACCCTGTCACTAAAGAAGCACCTGCTTCTTTTCCAAATGTCTTATGTGTTGATAACCTTAAATACATTGGGGGTTTTTGGCTCTTTTGAAAAACTGAATTAGTGTCAATCCTTCCAACTATATTTAGTTAGTTTATTTGTTAAATGATAGGCAGACAACAGAGGGTGTATATATAAATATATATTTATGTAGAAATAAATAAATAATATATATTTATATATAGTCTATTAGTATATTTCCACTACCCTTAATTATTATGAAAGGGCAGTTAACCACAGCAATTTCAACATACTGGTTCAGTTTCTTTATATTCCAACAGTAGTAATAAATCTTAATAACCTCTCTGAAATCCTAGTGCAGCTTAAGCATGTAGCATTTACTATATAATTGTTATGAAGAGCAGTATTACAAGAGTGGACAAGCTCAAAATGCTTTTAAACCTATGTCATTTTGATAAACTCCAACTCTGCCCTTTTTATGAGGAAGCTACAAAAATCACTATGGTAATAGACTTCTGCATCACAGGACAGTAATTTCAGCTTCTCTCCTTGCCAAGAGTATCCCTGAAATTTTTCTACATTTCTAATCTTTCCTTTGGTTTTGTGTGTTACACTGATAGCTGGCATGCCTATTTAAATACATTCTATCTGAATTTTGTTAAGAAAATACATATTATGTATTACAGGATGTGTAATCCCTGTTGTTCGGCAATTACAGCAAATATGGAAGAAACTGAGGGCAGCAGAGCTTTAAAATGATTGTTATTCTGAAGGACATTGACCTGTTCAGCCTGATAAATACTCATTCAGGAAGAGGTGGCAAACATGACTGCTGCATACCTTTACCTTTATTTTAACTTGTGTTGACAGTCCTGGAGTTTGCAGCCACCACACTGTGAAGCATTAGAACATAATAAATAATGATTGCTTAACACAAAGAACTTACTGGGTCACAACTAGATATTTAACAAGATTTCTATAGTGAAGTAGGAAGAGCTATGATATGAAGTGATCATTGAGAGGCATTGAGAGTTTGCTATCAATTCTGTGGTACTAAGAAAAAGAGTCAAAGGTGAACAATTGCATGAGAAATTGCTTTCTTTTATTCTGCATCAGGTGCAGAATTTCAAGGTTTAAGAGCTTTCCAAACATGATTGGCTGCTAACTGAATTCAGAAGGTTTATTACAGTTCTGTTTTGTATGTACTTGACAGTTGTCATCCAAGCTCTAAATTCATATTCTTCATTTTAATTCTCAATAATGGCAGAAAAAATAAGCAGTCTGTTGTTTTCACCCTCTCAAATTCTTCTGAACTACTTTTTTAAAAGTTTGCTAATAAACTGCAGCTGACTATACTCAAAGATATTCTCTCAGCTCTCCTCCCCCTTTGATCACAGAAGTGTTTTCAGACACTGTAAATTATTTATGGCTTATCTATTACTTCCTTGGGCTCTCAGGGTTTTGTGCTCCAGTGGTTTTCCTGTTACCTAAGCCTTACTTCAGTAGCTCTTGTCATATCCTTCCAGCAAGACCCCAAAATTTATTTATGTTTACTTCTCTCTGCCCCACTTGTGCAGAGGTTTCTGTGCCGCCATGCCTCCAATGACTAAGGTCAGTTTCCAGTGTAACCCTCAACTTTAATATATCCAGCTTTTCCCCTACTAAATTTTCAGTTGGACTCTGGCTTCTCTCAGATATTTAACTGTAGGTTTTACTAAAAAATATTTGTATTTGCTATACATTTAGCTGTCTGCTTTTCCAACTGCAAAAAAGAATTTTTCAAATTATAGGCAAGTTAGTATTAGTTATTGTTTTTCCTCGATATGCTCAGCATCCATGATTTTGTATTTATTCCTACTGGCAATATTTTTGTATTTAATCTAGACTTTTCAGCACTTCATTCAGGTTGTTTGTGTAACTCGTGCCACTTTTTATGAACTGCAGTGTATATCCACCTCATTAATGTTTGCTTATCTTAAAATTATCCTAGAAAAAATGTGCTGCATGTGGTTGCATCTGTTCCTTTTGTAATTCCCTGAATTAATTTTACATTTTGAAGAACATGCATCCATATAAGAGGCACATATATGCATCATACCTTTGTAAGTATAACAGGTTTCTCTCTTTCATATTCATCCCCAAAATGGTTTCTCTATTTTGTTTAGCATGTATTTCTGCCCTCTGATTGGGTACTACTTTCCCTTCAAAGAAACAAACAAGGCATATATCGCCGCAATGTTTTAAAAAATGACCTGACTCAATAGGTAAGATTATGTTTAACATGAAATCTTTTTAGTGCAATAAATTTCACTTTTCCTGCCAGCTGCCCTACTTATCTTTGTAGTCAGGTTGCATGTCCTACCTAATTTAAAACTGAAAAGAGAAAACACAAAGAAAAAAAAAAGAAAAAACCCAACAAAACAAACAAACAAAAAGGAAACAAAAAAAACCCCAACAACTCAAAAAGCCCAACAAACCAAGAGCACAACATAAAAATACCAATACCTCCTCACATCATACTGTATGTCTAAGGAAGACATTTTTCCTGTCATTGTGGTTCTAGCCTCCCACTGTTGAATTAAGCTGGATTATTGCCATTGATTCATCTGGAATGGGTACTGAGTCACTTAAAGGCAATGGGGGAGATAAAAGAACTGTGCAGTCTGTCAGATGGATTATCTTTAAAGAAGATAAACAGCTGTAAACATTTTAGTTATAGCTATTATTAGAAGTTGATGTTGAGGTGATAATGTAATTAGTAGTGTTGTGAAATATTAAACTTAACACGCTGCATATTGATGTTTCTTCCCAGGAAATCCTTGATGCTTACTGTTTCTGTCAGACAAGGTAACATGCCTTAATATTTCATCTGACAGAAACAGCAACTCTGCATAAGCAGCTCTGGAAAACATCCAAACAGTGAAAAGGGACAGCTAAATATTTTTAATGGTGCTCATAAAGTAAATCCATTTTGTCCAGGAGCTGTAAGACTCTGTGTGAAGGCAGTCTATACTCACTTGAGACAAAAATTATGGATATAAACAGACAGATAATATACTGAAAGGGTTCATGCTTGTTTCCAAAGACTGCTAAACTTCAAACTTCTCTGTGGGAAACAAATAAGCTGCTGCTGCTAAATAAATGTCCAAAATGAAAACTGCACTGTTTTCTATGACTTGTAATAATTAGATTATTAATATCTTTTTCAGTGCCATGTTTATGCACTATGTTGTGTTAATCTCTTTGGCATGGGAAAAACCAAGTGTGGTCTTAACTTTGCACTAGGTAGACTGTGTGCTGTCACACAGTAGGTGTGACATATTTACCTACATATTTACCTACAAAACATATTTACGTACAAGGAATAAAAGCCTTGCCTCTGTGCAGCAAACATCACTTTTCAGTTTGGTGTTTATGTGTCCAGCAACTGGACAACTCCTTTCCAGCCAACTTCCCACTGACTGTGGAGGTCAAGACTAAAGAATATGCTGCTGGCCACAAATTGCATAACAGTGAAATATTGGGGAGATTACATATATTCCCTATACTGCACATCAAATTGTGAAGACAAATCCATTTAGCACCTACAAGCCTGTCTGCAATGAAATTTCAGCTTTTGCTGGAAGTTCCACATTTGCATTTAGTTGAGTTTTTTTCTTCAAGAGCTCAATATGACTCACTAATATTACCAGAAAACATGATTACAGAAAGGCAAATATTTTTATCTTACTGCCCCAGAGGGGCAGGGGGAGGAAATGGAATTCCCAAGTAGCTGGAACACCAGACCTAGTTCCACTGTCTTGCAATTGTTCAAGCAAGGTTCTGACACATATATAGAAGCAAAAACACTCTTTGAGAAAGAGAATTTCAATATATAATAACATTCAGAAGTTATGTGAAACTAAAAATGCTAATACATTAAAGATTAAAGAATTATGAAATAGTGTCTAGTAATATTAAAGATTATAACACCTCAACAGAAATATTACACTATTATAAAGCACAAGTTTATTAGAGTCTACATGTTCAAGAAGAAAAATTTGATTAATTTCTTACTTATATTCAATTAATGACTCATTTAGACAGCTAGAGAACTTTGACAGAACCCATTACAAGATATCAGACAGTGAGCAGAATCACAGAAGAGATTTCAGCACCAGATAAAGTAAGGAAAGTCTATGCATCTCTGTCAAGTGGGAAAAGAAAAAAATAAATTCATCCATGTCTAGAAAGCAGGCAATTTGTAGCTGTGCTCTGCAGACTGACCATCAGGAAATTGGAAGTTAATAACACAAGTGGAAGAATGAGGAATTGACTCCCTAGAGCAAACATCTGTTGAAGGAGTTTGGGAGACCTCTGGTAGGCATTCTCTTCTTTTCCTGCAAATACCATGCAGAACTTCATTAGAAAAAGAATGTCCACAGTTAGCTAAATCCTTCCTCTACCAATACAATTTAGTTGGATATTTGGAATCCAGCTATGCTAAAGTGTTATGTGGAGATCAGAGCAGCACAAATGCAAAAGAGCAGTTGAACATTTTATGTGGAAGAATTGCTACAGACCTGATAAAAAAAAAAAATAGTTGCCATTTTCTATATTCATTAACTTTTGTGTATTTTATAAATAAATATGTGTAACACACCTAGACACATCTTATGGTGTAAAACCAAAACTTTTCTGTTACTGAGTGCCTTATCACATTTGATAGCTTTGGTGACTGGGCTGGAAAGGTACCAGGTTGTGTGGGCCTGACAGTGGGGTTCTGTTGCAATTAACCTTATGTTTCAATGTCAGTATAGCAGAAATTACTGATATATAAAGTTTAACACCCAGAGTAAAGACTGTCTATAGCAATAAAAAATTATATGCTTGGTCAGAGATTTAGCATATGTAAACTTCCTACACATTCAGAAGGATGTTAGACATCCATATTACCAGCGAACCTTTGACACAAAAACCAAGCAACTGCATCACCCAGAGTCTGATTTTTTCTGCAATTTGTTTTTTTGTGGCTTCTTTCAGTCTGTTTTCTCATGCCTTTCTTACTGATATCTAAAGGTCATCAGCTTGTTTCACATTATCAGGAAATGTTTATCAAATGAAATTTCTATAATTTTAACACCGATATGATCCCAATGTACTATGTATGATTTTATTATAGGACTATTCCATTTTTGGCAATTTCTGTATTGTCCCAAGTAACTACAGTGAGTCACGTAAACATCTAAACAGAGCTGTCTGCCAGCGCCCTTGCTTCCCATCCCTGACTGCAATTAGCAGCAGCACTAAGTGAGGATGGGACACATTAATTCCTCTGCCCAAGAGGGTGCTCTTCACAGCACATCAACACACTGTCTCATGAACCATATGACTCACTGCTCTGTGACAACTGGCATTCTCAAACCCTGACAGATGCTCACTAACACAACTTGAGAACTGAAACCACATTTTCTTATTGGAAATAGTGAAAATTATGCAGATTTATAATTTCTTCCCAGCTGACAGAGTCAAAAGATCTTTCTGTGTATCTTCTTTATCAGTGGTTCTACTAAAGGAAGCCTGAATTTGCTTTCATAAAGAACTTAATAATCTAGGTATGCTGTAATGATGATGTAGCTGAGTCTGATGTGTGATTGAAGTAACATAAGCGCATGGTACTCTAGGCTACTGCAGAGTAATTTTTAATCAGGGCAAGAATATCTTAAAGGTTTGACTCATGGCTTTAGTACAATTCCAAAGTCCCTGCTAGCACATGTTATTTTATTCAGGCACACCGAGTGAGTAATGGAAAGTAATATAAAATTTCCACAGCACCTTCTGATATCAGGAAGGCATATATATGAAATAATCCCTACTGACAATTGAACAGCCAAGACAGAAACAGTAGTCTCCAAGCCATAAATATACATTAATGGAGGTAATTATTTGAAAGGGCAATAAGAATTTAAGAACAGGAATGACAAATCAGTCAAGGCTAATTTTTTTTATAATTAGTACTTGATATATTTTTACTCTTCCTTGAATCATCTATCCAGCTGATTTTAATATCTCAAATGCCCAGTTGACACAATTCTGCTGTTTAAGTGACCCATTTTAGAAAAAGCAACCTCTAGCTTTTTTCAAACCTCTTTCTGCTTTTCTAATTTGGCACTCTATTTATTGGATCAGAAGACATACTGGATAATCTTACTAAGCCATTGCTTTACTTTTTGTAGATCCTTTAAATTCCTGTATCATAAAAAGCATGATTTCCAAAGTTCTGTGTACAGTGAAATACTTTGTCTGAAGGATAGCAAAGAATTTTTTCTCTCTTTTTTTTTTTAGGAGGATATAGTTAGGTTGGTCAAAGAGACATTTAGCTTCAAAATTTCAAAGCTGACTTTTACACTAGACATTGCACCACATAATACAATACTCGTACTCTCTCATGATAGAAATACCTGCATTTGCTTTTATAATTTACAGCCAGAGAATTCAATATTGTCCATTTTTAAACAAGAAATAACACACACCTCATTTATAAGAAATAAACATTTTTTTAATGTGAAATGCTCGTCATTTCTAGCAGACAGGGTTAAACAGCAAATAAGATTTAGTTACATTGACAAAAGTGTCAATTTAGATACCAATTTTTCCTTCCTTTTGAAACCAAACCAAACCTTAGTTCAAATATTTTGATATAAACATTAAAGAGCAGCAGCAAGTCTAAGGACAACAAACTTATTGAGTCCAAAGTATGGGTAGGACAATGCCTCATCTATTAGACAGCTCAAGACAGCTCAAGAGGTGACAAAGGATGTAAGTGGAAACCTAATTCAACAGTGGGAACTAAGTGGGATCCTCACCATGGGGTTTACTGATTGTTATTGCCTATGACACTAAAATATGTCCAGAAGATCTTTTGGATATTGTAACCTTGTATTTCTGTTCTACCTGATTGCAGCATTACCATAATTTGAGTTTCCACAAAAACATTTAGGGTCCTAAAATAACAGTTTGCATATCATGATCTCTGGATACCAAAAGTCTGTTGTGGGAGAAAAGCACCCTCTGTCCTGTCCAATAGGATGCTCATTTTGAGACAGAAGGAAGTATTTTTAGCAATGGAGAAAATGGGCAGCCTTGGGGGATACTGCATTTGCTGAAAAAGGGAGCACATTTGATGACATTAGATAAGAGTTTGCAGAAGAGCAGCAGGAATTAAATAGGATTGACCAGACTTTTCAGTCATCTGTTGGAAAGCAGTGTTCTAGAAATGTATTTAATTAACTGAAGGTTTCTAAATAAAACAGCAAAAAAGCTCTTGGGAATTAGTGATACAAAAGGACAACAAACATCTAATAAAATTCAGTTTTTGGCTGCTAGTCGTATTTTGATTCCCCTTGGAAATAAGACAGAAGACAAAACAACTGTACTGTTTAAAAAGCTAATATCCTCATGTTTGAGATACTGCTTTCTTTCTGTATCTTTCAGCATAATCCAAAATATTTTATTACTATCAAGTAAAATTTTCTTTTCTTGTGACAGTACTGTTTACTGCTTCTCTTTGCCATTTTTCAGATCTCCTAGACTGAAAAAATCCTGAACCTCTGAGGGAACAGTATCTCATCTGTATTACCTCCCTAGTATCTTTTTTGCTGTTTTAACTAAGTGTGATGCAGTGGGAGATGTAATTAGAGACACCAACAAACTCTTTTACAGCCTACAGATGATTTATCTATATCACTTTGACTCCTCTGCCATTTGCATGAAACTCACAATTTCACTATTTCAAAATATTTCCAGCTCTGAGATAAGGTCTTTTTAAGAATCCAGTTGTGTGGGCATGTAAAAAGTCTGAATACAAATTTCCATGGTCTAATTTTTGACTGACTCATCTGGCCACTTTAGTCCTGCATACCCAGATCTGCACCAGTAAGGCCAGTCTAATTAATGAAAATTCACTGTGCATATTAAAAATTAAGTAAAATTAGCCAGTCCTATTTAATTGAAATAACAACATGTGAGGTGATGACAACTTAATGGCAGATGGAATTCAATGAACCACAGAAAAGAAAAATTCAAAAACAGCTGACTCTGAGTGAGGTGCTGTCAGATGGAAAAATAAATGTGTGATGCCTTCCTTACATTTGATTAGAGGAAAATTGAAGCACATAAAAGACATCTTCAGAATATGTTGTGCTTTTAATTAATGTATTGTTGGGATGGTCAATGAACAGAAAAAGTGAGTCCCAACCTGCATGGGGGACTGGCATTTGAGTTGCACTGGACAAGGCTACAGGACCTGGATGCAGATTGCAGATGTCCACGCACTTAGCAGAAAACCAGGTGAGTTCAGCCTCTTAGAGGGGTACTGTGGGCTGACACAGAACAACTGCTGGGAAAAAATGGCTTCATGGGCTAAAAGCATAAGCTCCCCAACAAACAAACCCTAAAACAGGGAAGCTCCATGGTTAAATTCCTTGGGAAGCTGTTATGACAAAACTGATTGTGTTGAGCAGTATCTTATCACTTTTTAGTATCAACCAAATCAATATCTAGTAACAAGGACTTGTGAATCCAAATAATTGCTTTCAATTTTAATTCATGTCTAAAGCAAGAACTCTTTCTATTTTTAGTCCTGAATACTTTTTTGTAGTGTGCACAAATGAAAGTAGAGTTTAGCTAGGGTCATAAGAAAAACCTGTGAAATCTTCATTGTTCCTTGAAAGCAGTAGTAGATTTAATACACTAAGCTACATTCCAAGTACTGCCCTTGGTAATATAGAGTTAACACCTGTTGGTTTTGACAGAAATTGTACACACAAAATAAAAACCCACTTTCAGTTAGCTCTGCCCTTTAGGGCAGTATTTAATTGACCTTAGGACAGAGAGCAGGGTTATCTCTCTCATCTCATAGACCAGCTGTAGTGCTGCTTCCAACAATGAAACATTTCAACCTTCAGGAGAGAAATCCTTCAGTAAAAGAGTGCTGTTAAATGCTCCTGGTAATATTCTGAACAGGATTGTTACTGAGTGCCCCATATGACACTGTAATTCTGGCACTGAGAAATAACTGGTGTGAATTAATTACTTTCACTCCTATCAGGATATCAGAACGATCTGTAGTAGTTGCCCTTGAGTAAAAGGGCAAAAAGGAAAAAGGGCATTTGATCTTAATAATGACTTACTAATTCTCATTAATGAGCAGGATATCCTTTGTGAATTATAAAAGGAATAATGAAATTAAAGAAAAATGTATTGATAAAAAGCAATTAGAATAGATCCCAAAGAAAACCAACTAATGAGAATATGGAAGTTAGTTTAAGATTGAGTTGGTAGAACAATCATATACACATTTTAAATTACTTCACTTTTTTCCACAGGTTCTAGATTTGTACATGGTCATGGTATAGTTAATGGGGTTATGCTATATAGTTTGGGTTTTTAAATTTTTGTTTGAAATATCCATATCTGTAGCAGTTTTTCAAATGCTTTGAGAAACTATTATTGCTTTTTTCTTTTAAATAGCCAGTACAGAAAGAATCAAAGAATTTCCAGAAAGCTATTCAGATTTTCTCCTGAAAGATTTAAATAGTGGGTAAATAGAACAAGTGATTTTTAACCATATGCCAAGCTAATGAGGTACAGCTGCAGACACACACACATTTGTAAATGCTTACAGCAATATTTTATTCTTATAATTCACATTTCTCTAAAATTTCTTTAAATATTATTTTTGATCCTAGTAATTTTATATTTCTTAATAATCACCTATAAATATTAAACTACATTAAATACACCTAAATATTAGAACATTTAAATAAAAAGGTTATCTGATAACTAGTGAGAAATAGCCAGCTATACAGGAATTAAGAACAGCTAGAAGTGTAGTGTAAATAACTTTGCCAGACACATTTGTAAAAACCTGAAGTATTTCTCTTTCTTTGTAGTTGAATTGGACCATGGCTGTGGCTTAGCTCTGGCAGCCAACAAACCCCGTGCAGCCACTTGTTCATTGGAAGATGAAGAGTGAGAAAAAACATGGGTTACAATAAAGAAAGTTTAGTATGTGAGGTAAATCTGCACCTGCAGTCAAAGTGAAACGAGGAATTTATTGCCCACTTTTCATGGGCAGGCAGTGTTCAGGAACCCCTAGGAAAACAGGGCCCCATCATTTGTAACAGTGATGGAATAAAAACACCAGAAGACAAACACCAGCAGTTGTCCTTCTGCTTTATCTTTCTTTCCCAAACTTCTGCTGCTGAGGATGATGTCAGATGGCATTGGATATTCCTTTGCTCAGTTGTGATCAGCTGTCCTGGCTGTGCCTCCTCTCATGCCTCCATTTGGTAAGCCCCAGTCTATTTGTCTGGAGGAACAGAATGAAAAACAAAGACCTCAATGTTATAAAAGATAGTAAAAAAGAGTATAAGAAATAGCAAGTATAAAAGGTATTAAAAAAATGAAAAAAATTAAATGGATTAAAAAATGTTGCTAAAAATCCCCTATATTTTGAAATCCTAGCTTTCAGTTCTAATCTGTTCTCTTGCTATTACTACCCTAATATCAGATAAATAATATTCTAACTACTCTGAAAATAAACCTTGAAAAGGCCTAATTTAATAATGTTGAAAAATTACATTCATTTTTTAAAATATTTCTTATTTTAAATCAAAGTAGGTATATTTTGAAATTAGTCTAAATTGGGAAATAATTTACATTACACTTCTGCATCCCACTTCAATATCTAAGCTAATTAGGCATTTTTTTGAACAGTCAGGAATTTCAGCTATTCACTTAGGCATATCTCAGTCAAATGGGATTCACAAAATTGTGGATGCCAGAGCTGTGATGTCAATACTCTTGGTAAGTACCCATGTCCACCATAGTAACCTACATTTTACATCAGTGAGGGCAGACTTAAGATTTACATGGAATTCTTAGTTATCAGGAACTTATTTATCAGGAAAAGCTAGGAAAATATTTTTAAGTCATTCCAGTCTAGTAAGTCAATTCTGAAAGATCATGCTGATGACTGCCTGATCACAATCAATAATGTAGAAAATAAGAGAATCACAAGGTTCCAGATCCAGTCTGGGTGGATAATTTATGTAATGGTTATAAGGGACTAAATCTATTAAAATGTTAAAAGCTGTATTTCTAAAGTGCTGCTCATCTATTTCAAGGAAGCTTTGAAACTGATGTAAATGATGAAGAAGGAAGGACATAAAAGACTTTGTGGAAAGCCACAAAAGTTTTACAAAAAAATTTATTTCATTTTTTTTTGAAAGTAGCAATTTAGGAGCTCTTCAGTGGTAAAATTCATTGGCAACTCTTAGGCATAAGCCATCTGAAAACTTTGAATAGATTTGTTTTGTTTGCACTTTTTTCTTCTAAAAAATATTTTGGATAAGGCAGATTTGAAGTCACATTCATCTGGCTTGGCAAACAAAACTCGTATGTATGTTTTGTTTAGATTATCTTAATTAATTATGCCCATAAATAAAAAAAAAAAAGCTTCTGAAAAATAGTTAATGAAAAGCTGCAGATTCTAAATCTTAGCAGAGTTCTGAAATAGCTGTATTAGAGAACACAATATTAATCAGCTCAGGGTAGATTTATGTGCTATTTATTTGTAAGTCAGCAAACATCCATAACAACCTGGTAGATACTTCTAAAGAGATTTCAAAATTTAATCACCTTTCAAATTTGATAATGCTGCCATTTAGCTTATCAAAATGACAGATTAAAAATCCACTTATTGCTGCTTACATAATTACCACTAAAAAAACAAAAACAAAACCAAAAAATAAAAACAAAAAACCCCCAACAACAACAACAACAAAAAACCCCCCAAAAAAAACCCAAATAAAAAGCCCCCAAAACAAAACTCCAAAGCCAACTATGAGGGAAAAAAAAAGGTATTTCTGGATTTAGCATCACTAGAATTGTATGCAGATTATTGCAAAAATGTCAAATTTGAACTATCATTCCAGCTATGGATGCAGAGGGATAGAATGTTACTAGTTTGTTCATCTATGCTTTGAAAGAGCATGCCTGGTTTTTTACAAATGAGTGAGACTGAATAATTTAAGGGGAAGAGACAAAATTAGAACAGGACTGCATGTGAATAAAAAAAGTGCCGCTGCCTATAGGGAGTGACCTAAACTGGCATCTCGTGTATACCCAAAAATGCTCCAATCTCTTCTACACTCAGTCTGTTCCGGCACCCAGAGCACCTAGCTGTAACCCCTGGTCTTGTACATAAAAAAATTCCATGCATTTCTCCTCCATAGCTGATGTAACCAAAAGTCTATTGAGCTCCCAATTTAGTACAGATTCTTCCCTAGATTAGTAGCTTAATAATTTTACTGCCATGTCATCTGCTTTTCAGAAGCCCACTCTAATATTTCCCAAGTTCCCCTTGAAGCTACATTCCCTGAAAAACTGGTTCTGCAGTACTGGGTTTGACATTCAGTGCTATAATTCCTAACTCCTTGTCAAATCACTTCCTGATGAATAATATCCATTTACTGTCTGCCCAAAGTCTTCACAGCTGCCCCAAATCCAACTAAAACCATCCTATCTTCATGCTCAAGTCCTTGCTGCCAGAGCAGTACCTGCCTCCATATTACTATGCTGGAATCCATGGTCTCATTTCTTACAACCTCAGCCAAACATGGCCAGTTTTTTACAGCCTTGAATAATATAATGCTTTTACATAGAAATTGGAGATATGGCCAGAACTGAGCCTTTCTAGAAACCAAGAACACATCATTTTCTCACTCTACAGAGAAACACCACCAATAGACACAGGAGCCCCACATCAACAAAAAATGCTAAATTTTCATTAATTGAGTGCAGCTGTGAATAGTCACAGTCTGATCCTGAAACACAGAGTTTTGAAAGGATTCTCAAGGCTGGCATAACCATTGCTTGTTGAATAAAGTATCATTTTGATCAAAATTTACAGTAAAAAATATAGTTTCTCTGTGTTTCATTCGGTGTAAAATTTGAAGTGAATTTGTATTGTTGGTTGGCTATGGGTCAAGTCAGACACCATGGGAAACTATTAACAATGGATGTTGTTCTGACATTCTGTTACATTCTGCAAAATAAAGAATATAGAGAATAATTCTGATTTCAGTACTTAAAAAAAACCCACCTGTTTAAACAACCAGGTTTCTTTTTCTTTTTTTACACTTTCCTTGTGCCACATCATATCGAACCTTGCTTATTAAGATCTCCAAATAAATTGCTGTCTGAGCATTTAGAACATTTTTTAATCTTCTGAGCACTGGTAATCTACTTTATTGGCACAAAGCACTCCTAAGCACTGAAAAGCCTGAAGGAAGTTGCAACTGAAGTCTCAAGCTGAAGACATCTGCTCTTCACAAATATTCCCACTCTTCATGATGTTCTTCTGCATACCATTATTCACACATAGAATTTGATGAGTCCTTAGGATGGACTAATAGCAACCACCAAATACCAATAATGAAAGCACAGTCAGAATTCTAATTTCTTATGAGAGTTTATTGCAGAAAGTCTTGAAATAAGGTAAATATTTGCACTCTTCATTTCCACAAATTTATAACAGATAGAGCAGGGCTTGTATGGATGCAGAATGAATGAAATTCATGTTTTCAATCATCAGAAGAAACAGCACAAAAAGGTTTTAAAAGGTAGCCTGCACTAGGAAGGAAAGGGCACCCTTCCCCAGGCACTGTTCTCTTGGGAGGTACTGAGGAAGATGTTGCTTATGACAAGATGACAAGGCCTGCATTCTGAAAAGGTCACAGCACAGATGACTTCCTAGCTGATGACCACTACCCTCACACAAGGAAGAAGGAAACTAGGTTGCTGCACGTAGTACACACCATCCTGTTTTTCTCCTTGCTCAAAAGAACAGACTATGCACCCACAAGTGAGTAAAAGCATACGATAGGCATCAACATATTTCAAGATTTATGAAAGCATAAATTGGCAAGATTCTGAGATGTGACATCTGGTGACTCCTAAGGGGTGCGTGAGAATTGTCCAGAAACCTTTTTGTCATGTCCCGTCAAGAACTAATGCTTTTCATATTGCATACAAGTATGTGAGTGAGAGAGTGGGAATGCATAAAATCCCTTGCTTGAGGAATTTGTGCATAGATATCCAGCACTGAGTTTCACTAATTTTCCTACCATGCTATTGCAGTGTAGAGCCACATTATTAAACTAAGAAGGTAATATATTTAAAGATGCTATTGCTCCAAGTGATTATAGTGTATCTCTCATGTTTATTCTAACAATAAAGGAAAGAAGATGCTGTTGCAAGGCTATGTAAAAAATCACCTTACTTAAAATAAATAATACAAAGGCTTCCAGTCATTTTCTTGCCTTAGTTTCAAACATTGAATGATTCATGTTTATTGCATATATCCTTTGGTCTTACGGAACTTTTAAAGTTACCAAATAAATATTTCACATTTAGTCCATTTTCTTTAGGTAAAAAATCACCACTTAAATCTGTGCAACTGTATCTTCCAGAAATGCAACTACTTCACTTTGGTGCAGCTGTACTCACTTCAGCACTCAAATTCACAAATATTAGCAAGAAAACAGCACAATGAATGAAACAAATTCTCACTTGTGTAATTTCCTAGAAAAGTAGTAATCAAAGTTAACCTTTTCAGTAGGATGTGACAGAAGTTCAATGATAATAGAAATACTGCTGCTTTAGGAAGTTCTCAGGGTTTGCAGACCCAATATTCATAATTGCTTTTCAAGAAAGGTAAATAGTAGTACTTAGACATTAGCATGTCAAAAACATCCCTAGGCAAAGCAAAAGAGGTCAACAGCTCCATTTCCTTTATGTTTCTTTAAAGAATAGCTGAGGAATAATTCATGCTAAAGAGAATGAATGCTTTTAATAGCTTAATATACTAAATTTATATATATGAAAAAAAGGCAACAGTCCATCAAACAATAAAGTATTAAGCATTTGTGGAATATGCCACTACATAAGGTAAAGCAAGAAAACCTACAAGTCAGTTTTGTGTGTGAGCACTGTCTCAGACACATACTGCTTGCTACACAGAAAAGTGATCAGCCTAAAGCCCAGACCAAAATCTATTACTGATCAGACTTCCCTTCTATTCCTGTGTAATTTTTGGTTACTTTAATATAGATTGGCAATAAACATATGTTTTCTTTTAGATGATGAAAAAAATCTGAATCTGATTTCTCAAAATCTGAAAATTTCTGAAATACAAAACCAGTTCTAACATGGCGAGTTTTTTGTGCAAAACAGTTGTTTGCATTACCTAGAAAATATTCAGAAATTATAGACATTGAAATTAAACTGGGACTACTCTGGGAATGAGTTCATAGCTATTGACTCATTTATTGGTGCTTAAATTATTGAATGTTTAGTCTTTCAGGCTACAAATCATGAAAGAAGCTAGATTTACAATAGATCTGGTCCATTAAATCTATTACTCAGAAACTGTTTTTCTGCCGTAAAAAAAAAAAACCATGCATGTACAGCTCAATATATCATCACCTTCACCAAGGACAGAAGTGGAGTTCAAAAAGACAGGACAGAAAGAGGTGGAAAACTGTTCCAAAAAAAAGCAGCTGAAACTACATAGGGATGAATATAAGGTTCTGCACTTAGTCAGGAATCACAAGCTCCAGAGTCACTCAGGACAAAAAAAAATCTCAACAGTAAAGGAGGTACAAAATCAGTCCCCTGCTTTGAACCTAATGAAATCTCACCTGGAAAAAATTCTTATATTTTGAAAAAATCTCTTTAAAATAGATTATAAAAAAGGGGGGAGCAAAATTCCTACTGAGGAAAAGGTAAGCAGTGACCACTCTGTAATAGTTTAAAAATAAAAAATTAAAACGTAACCAGACAACAGGATAGATTTTTGGTGAAACTGCAGAACTTCAGTTGCAGACTGTTTTCATTACTTAAAGCAATGCAATTTCTGCTTTAGAAATTATTTACATCCTTCTCCGTTGCCTGACTATTCTCAGAATGAAAAAGATTTTCCTTCTATCCAGTGTGAAAGACTTCTCTTGTTTCAACTCACATTTCTTACCACTTATACTCCCACCAAATAGTCCTTTGTAGGTTTTTTAGGCTGTCATTAAGTTTCCCTGAATTCTTCTCCAGATCTGGTTCCTCAGCCTCTCCTCAAAGGTCATGTGCTGCAACAGTGATCTCTGCTGTGTGATTTCTCCTTCCTGCAGTACATGGCTGGAGGTGGGGGAAGCAAGGCAAAGTCCTAGATGTGATATCCCAAATGCCAGGCAGATGGGCTTAATCTCTTCTCTTGATGTACTGGCTCTGTTCCTGGGAATATTGCCTAGGATATTGCTTGAGACCTCTGTAGTCAGGGCTTTATTCAAAGGCCTGGAAAACATATAATCCATTCTTACATCTAAATAGCTGCAGTGTCTATGTATCCACAAAACTAACACTGAATTTAAAACTTGTAGTACTTTTCCTTACATTCTAGCATATCAAAATCAGCGTTCCATATAGCTACTATTAAAACAAATCTATTAAGGCCAGAGGCATATGTACAGATACAGATTGAATATCAGGACACAGACTTCTCAGTGAGAAGTTACTGGTTTTGTTGAAAGTAGAGGCATGAGGCTGTCTATCCAGTCACTCGCTCAGGCTTGTGTGAGGTAAATAAAAAGCAGACTGAGCTGCATCACAGTGGAGAAATCATGCTGCTACAGGGAAGTACTTTCTCTGTAGGAGGGCATTTTGATGCTTGGAGTGTAGAGCTGGAACCTCTTTACCACTTTGAAAACCTTTATGCTACATGTATTCTTGGTTATGGGATGGCCACCTAGGTACACAAATACTGTCTAGCAGGTGGTAACTGGAAAATAGAAATCACTGGGTACTTGCTTTACAAATGTGAGATGCTGGCGCAGAGAAAAGGGAGGGAAGAGTGGAATCAAAAGGAAGAGAAAGGCAGTAACCAATATGAGAGAAATTTAATCAGTGTTGCTGAACAGTGTTTGCAGCCAACAGGAAAACTGAGATGAAAAGCAAAAGTTGGAGCTACAAAATCAGACAGAAGACAAAAAACAATTAAGGTTGCATGTATATGTATACTTATATATACTTATATATACACTTATAACTTGCAATAGAGTGGAGGGGTTCCATCTTGCAGGGAGAGGTTTCAAAATTTGGAAGAAAGGAAACATTGATTTTGTCATCCAGATGTGTAAGAAGGAAGATATGGTGAACTATAACCTTGTCAGCCCACATGTTGATATTTGGGAATGTGATAGATCAATCTTTCTGGAGACCCTTTCCAAATACATTAGGGACAAGAATGTCATCAGGAATCAGCAACATGGGTTTACCATAATGAAATTTATCTTAATCCACCTGATGTGACTGGCATGGCTGTTGAGGGGAGGGTGGTAGCTGTTGTTATAAATTAGAGAAAGGCTTTCAACATTGTCTCCTGCTGCATCATCTGAGATTGATGAATGAATAGGAATGGACTGAAAAATGGCTGAATTGCTGGACTCCAGCTGGGGGCCAGCCACTGGTGATGTGTTCCAGGGGCTGACCTTTTAAAATCCTTGTTAATGATCCAGAGCATGGGCCAGAGTGTACACTCAGCAAGTTTGCAGGTTGTACCAAACTGAAAGGAGTGACTCACCAGCAGAAAGTTGCTGTCATTCAGAGGGACCTTGACAGATTGTAGAATCAGGCAGGGAAGAATCCTTAAATTCAGTGCAAGGAAATGCCAAGTCTTGCCTGTGGACAGGAATAAACCCTGGGCGGCAGTATCCAATGGGGCTACACAACTGAGTTCTTAGGTTCAGCATATCCCTATTCACTACCATCCAGAGAAGGCTTTTTTGTAATTTTCTGTAAGTAATAATATTTAAAAACTAGGGCACTAAATTTAAGAATGATTTTAAGGGCCAAGTTGAACTTTCAGAGATGAAAGTTTGTGTGTAGTAGAGATGAAAGTTAGGCTTAGAGATCATAAAAAACAGACAATCATTTTCCATCAAATCACCATCACCAACATCAAAAATATTTAGGAGACTGCCAATCTTAAAAATTTAACTTCAAAAAATGCTTATGTAAATTGCCTTTTTTGTAAATGTTTAAACGCTTTGGAATTAACTCTTGCATTATTCTAATTTAGACACACATTTTTCCCTAAAAAGCTTTAAAAAATAGGGAAATATATATTTCAAAATGTTCTTTGCCAAGTGTACTGGCTTTGCATGACAAGGCTTTTGGTAGCAAGGCGGTGCAGTAGCGGTCTCTATGAGAAGATGCCAGAAGGTCCCCTCATGTCCAACAGAGCCAATGCCAGCTGGCTCCAAGATGGATCTGCTGCTGGCCAAGGCTGAGCCCATCAGCAGTGGTGGTAGCATAAACTGGCATAACACATTTAAGAAGAGGAAAAAAGCTGCTCAGGATCGATTGAAACTGGAGAGAGGAGTGGGAATATGTTGGAGAAAAAAATCTGCAGACACCAAGGGAAGCGAAGAAGAAGGAGGGGAGTGTGGTGCTCCAGATATCAGAACAGAGATTCCCCTGCAGCCTGTGAGGGAGGACCTGATGAGGCAAGTGTCTTCCTGCAGCCCAAGGCAGAGCACAGATCCAGCTGCAGCCAAGGCTGGGGCAGGTGGATGCCCAAAGGAGCCTGTGGCTCTGTGGGAGATCTGTGCTGGAGCAGGCTACTGACAGAACCTGTGGCCCCATAGAGAACCTACCTGGAGCACCTTGGTGCAGAAGGACTGCCCCCCCGGGAGGGACCTACACTGGAGTTTGTGAAGAACTGCAGCCTGTGCGAAGGACTCTTGTTAGAGATGTCTCTTGTGGGAGGGACTCCATGTGTGAGCAGGGGAAGAGTGTGAGGAGTCTTTGCCCTGAGGAAACAGGAGCAGCAGAGACAACATGTGGCAAACTGACCACAGCCCCCATTCCCTGTACCCCTGCATTGCTGTGGGGGCAAGAAGGTAGAGAAAATGGGAAATTAAGTTGAGTCCAGGAAGAAGAGAAGGGTAGAAGGTGTTTTAAGATTTAATTTGATTTGTCATTACCCTGAGAAATTATTTCTTATTACTCTGATTTGTTCAGTAATAAATTGAATTAATTTCCCCAAGTCGAGTCTGTTTTGCCTGAGATGGTAATTGCTGATTGATCTCTTCCTGCCTGTATCTCAACCCAGAATCTTTTTGCTATATTTTCTCTCTGTTTTGCAGCTGAGGAGGGAGTGATAGAGCAGCTTTAGTGGACGCTGGGATTCCAGCCAGGGTCAATCCACTACACCAAGTTTCAGATATATTCACGCCATGTTATCACACCACATAGCAGGCAGCAGAGTATTATTTTTGGTAACTAATAATGCAATACAGCTTTCAAAACTCACCAGTAATATCCCTAATGGTTACATGTGACCATGAGACTCTTTTTATACCCTACTGCAGTAACTCAGGCAAAATAGCTGAACTCAAGTCCTTTCTGTAGAATACCTTTCACAGAATGCAGGCTAAAGTTTGATCCTGTTTCAGTGGTGTTTTTGTGGCTACCAGCTTGCTAGCAGAGCTCCTGCCTGCAGCTCAGGTAAGACAAAAGGTAAAACAGCCACGAAATATTGCTCAAGGACTCCTAATAAACATTGTGGCCCTGACTGGGAGACTATTGTATATTGAGGAGTTAGTGCTCTACCAACAGCTGTTCTGAGTGTGTGCTGGGCTGGGCTGGGTTGTACCACGCATATTACTTAGCCTCAAGGACTGTGCTGTGCTACACACATACTTTGATAAAGGATAACTTCAGTTCCCAAATGTTTTCAGAAGTGCATCCTCTTGAGGAAAATGCTAAAAAACTTTAAAGGCAACGGTAGCAGCAAACCTCATCATAAACAGGAATTTTCTTCAGAATGCCAGTCCCTAACCATTCCCTAGCCTGTGTCATCAATCCAGGTTTTCATCATCAGGCATATAATGTTTCCAACATACTATCACTTTTTCTGGACTATCAATATGTGGCTTTCTTGCTGGGATCCAAAAAGAACCAGCACATCCTGAGATAAAACAATAAACAAAACTGTTAAGCCTATGTTAAAATGATGAAAATTGCTTAAAGCTATCCTCTTCCTTTAGTCTATTTCCACCACTGTTGTCCCTGCAGATCCCAGTCCCAGGATGCTACTGATTACTAATGTAATATCTTCCATCAAAAGATTTTCTACATCTATCTATCAAGTTGATATCTTTAGTCATTCATGACGTGATGATAAAAAGACAAAATTTTTAGTTCTGTGTGACCTTGTTATAACAGCAAAACTCAGAATTGTAACTGATAGTGTTATACAGGACCTAAGACCTATTGTGAATGCTATAAGAGCAAAAAATGCTTCACAGCATTTTACTATTTCTTTATGTACACATCATGTACCTCTTTGGACTCACACAAATGCATGTACAAAAGTAATAATTTCATTACCTGAATTCTTAGTTCTCTATTTTATTGACATCCCAGGGCTTCTCTAGATATGCATTTAGTTTCTAACATTTCATGAAGTTTTTCACTGTTAATATGATACTAGATAATTTTCAAAGTCTTTCTGAATATCTAGTGGAATCCTTTTTCATGCAGTGCAGCACTTCCAAAGAGAAATAAAATGAATTAACTAGCACCCCACACATCCCAGTTTATTTCCCAGATTATTAGAAAATAAACAGTTCAGCAAATTTGCAAATAGTTTAATCCTTAACATATCCCCTAATGCTATAAGAATAACACAAACAGAATGAGGTATACAAACAGGGAATTAAAGTATGGGAAACAATAAATGGCTCAAGAAAAACACATGCAAAAACCAATTATCCATTTGTTTTTGAAAGGGAAATCTTCAAGCATGAAGTATTGTTAATAGATAAAAACCTCCCAGCAGACTATGAATGTTCCAGAAGAGAGCACTTTCAAGGCTTTTGTTTGTTTGTGATTTTTCATAGTCTAGAAAGATCTCCCTTACCTACTCCTACTGGTTCACAAATTGTGGCAGGAGGAAGCTAGAAACATGTGAGCTGTAGGATGGGCCAGAACTGCAGCTCTGATTATGCTATTCATTCTCAGAGATATTGAGAGATCCCTATGGATCATATTTAATGCTTATTGCTCTGTTGCTTACCCTCATGTAGTTTTAATTTAGAGTTCTTTTTCTTGGTAATAATATTACATAAGCGAGAAAATTTGTCTTCTTTGCTGTTCTTTTTTCTTTTGTATCTCTTGTTTCATATAGATTAAATACACGGCCATTGCAAATTTCTTTTTTCTTAATAGTTAGGCTATGGTATTATTAACCAGATCAACAGTAATTCTGGAACATTTCAGCAAACAGAAAGCAGGATAAGAAGGTTTAGGTTCATAATGTTATCGGTGACACTGATAGTAATGAAAGGTTTATGGTTTTAGACAATCCAATAAAACTCATGAGACTAACACTTAATTAAAAGATCCTAAAGCAAATTTTCTCTCTTCTTTCAGTGTCTGCCTTGAAAATGTTTTAAATCAACAGACAGAATACTGGTATGTAATGTATCAGATATCTGTGGAGAAAAGAGTTTCATCCTGGCATATGGGGCTTCAGAATATATCAGCAAAATCCATTTCACATTTTTTTTCCCTCAACCAAATTTGTGTAGTATCAGCTGCAAAAAAAAAAAAAAAAAAAAAAATTTGAGAGCTGTTAAAAATGCAAATACATAAAATAAAACCCCGATATTCAAGGACTAAAAATTTTGAGTAATCTTGCAAAAATATCAACTTTTCCTCATTGATTTCTGCCAAAATTATATACAATTCTGTAAAAAATTCTTGTTTCTTTAATTCAACTACATGGAATATCAAATTGTATTCTTATTCAGGACAGCATATTCCCATGATTCTCTGATGTACTATGGCTTTACCATATACTTGGGTAATATATCCCTTACTGAGCGTTTAGTTGGTTTATTATTTGTTTTTTCTGATTTACATGGTCCCAGAAGTAAATAGTGGACTTGCTGGTTAAATTACCCAGACTAATCTCTGAATTTCACTGTATCTAGAGCAAATTGGCACAATTTCAGGGGTCACTTCTGTTACAGGGATGTGAAACAGTGATGCTTTGTTTCTTTCCCACCTATATTAAAATATCAGAATAGATGTGGTGATTTTGGCTGCAGTAGAGTTGATTTTCTTCACAGTGGCTATGGGGCTATGTTTTGGATTTGTGCTGAACACAGGGTTGATAATGTAGAGATGTTTGTGTTGCTGCTGAGCTGTGTCTGCACAGAGCCAGGGCCTTTTCTGCTTTTTGCACTGCAATGCTGGCAAGGAAACTGGGGTGCCTGGGAGGTGGGAAGGGGGAGACACAGCTGGGACAGGTGATCCCAACTGACCAAAGGGATATTCCAGACCATGCAGTATCATACTCAGTATATGACGTGGGAGAAAGAAGAAGGAAGTGGGAGAACATTTGGAGTGCTAGTGTCTGTCTTTCCAAGTCACTGTAATGCCTGATGGGGCCCTGCTGTCCTGGAGATGGCTGAGCACCAACCATGGGAAGCAGTGAATTAATTCCTTGTTTTCCTTTGCTTATGTGGTGGGTTTTGCTTTTTCTTTTAAACTGTACTTATCTCAAACCACTTTTTTTTTTTTTTTTTTTTTTTGATTTTGATTCTCTCCCCTGTCCACTGGTGAGGAATTGGGAAAATGTCTGTGTGGGGCTTGGTTTCTGGCTGGGCTTAAACTGTGACAGAACGGGAAATGCTATCCAGAGGAGTGTGACACATCTGCCCCTAACCATGATCTGGGTTTTCCTTCTTTTCCCAGCACATATGAACGTCACCTGATGACAGAACTGGGTAGTGCACTCAAGGTCTCATTTTATCTGATATCCTTTTGGGAAGGGTTCACTCAGTAATATTTTAAATCTTAGGTTAGTCCTTCACATTTGTATACACACATTGCTTTCATGATTGAAGACTATATATACATATTTTTGCAATAACTTCATCTGTTTTCAAATACATTTTTGTGACCCAATGAGATTTTAAGGTCTGTATACTATGTACTATGTGCAGTTTATATAATTAAATACACAATTATCCTATAGAACATCAAAAGCTTCAACAGTTAAATGGAGTTGAGTCAAAATATATGTACAGTCAGAATTTGAACAAATATTTTTGAGAGGAAAAACTTTTTAAAAATAGTCTTTTCTCTTTCTTCTGAACTAGATCAATATGGTATTCGTTTTACTATACTTGGCAGTAAAATACATAAATGTATCCATCTGGTATTATTTCAGTTTGCCATTGAGGTTAGCTGGTTTTTTTTCTTTACATTTTTAATCCCAGTAAATCGATCTAATTCAGAGCCTGCAGTGTCCCCACTCATAAAAGGGACAGCTAAAGACTGCCACTTGAATAATATATGATTTATTCCATCATGTGATATTCTCCTGCTTTATATTTAAACAACAAAAAGCTTTTAAACATCTCCTGCATGCATCTATCAGTACAAGAAGTTCTCTGAAGTTTGCTGTATTAGGCTGTGAATATTTCCTCTATTTTTTTTCTGTTCTGTAGTTCTCATAAACCCCAAAGCCTTCCAGTTATGTTTTTTCCTCTCCTGTTTTAAGATTCTTAATGTAAAAAGGTCAAGCCTCAGTAATGTATTGATATTACTAGAAGAGTTACTTTCCTGGTGTGCAATATTTTATTAGAAAACAAATGTATTTCCAATTTTACACAGACAAAAAAATAAAAGAGTCAGCCAGCTGGATCCTGATAGCTGTAGCACAGCAAACTAAACACTGGAGTACTTAAATGGTTATGTGGGATGCGCTACATCATATTGCTTTTTTGGGGAAGTCAGATTTCACCAGGGAAAGAAAAATTTTCTTATATTTAATAATATGGATTAGTAAAGAGTAATCACTTCCAAAAGGGTATGGTTGGAAATTCCCATGCTTTCTAGTAAAGAACCAAGAATTCATCTCTTAGACATTCTTTCCTTAATTGAAAATTTTAATTTCTGGAAAATAACACAAGGCTGTAATTTCCTGACTGCAGTTGAGACATTAATTTGGATTCAGTAAATTGTGTTTGTACACTTACCATGTCAGTGAACACCAGTTTCAAATATTTAACCACGTACAAATTGTCTACTTTTTAATATCTCTGCAATATTTCAGAGAGAAGCTATGGACCACTTACAAACTGCTACCCCATTTGCTGTCATAATGCAGAACTATTTCACTTTCAGTGGTGTCTAAAATTGGTCTAGCTCATGTGTGGTTTGTCATACACCATTTTAGACTTAGCTAATTTCTGCATAGTACCAAACTAAACAGAGTTAACTAAGTTAACTTTTTCTTGCTGAGAATTCTATTGATTCCCTTTAGTTTTGAAATGTAATGTCTTTGCACATTCTGCAGGTGCATTTTTGTTTCAAATACGGTGTTGTTTCCATGACAACCACAATATTAATGTCCAGCATGTGCATCAAGATGGCTGACTACTGACTACCCTTCTCTCTCTGCAAGACAGTGTCCCCAGGAGGTTATAAGGGGCTATTTTAGTCTGGTAAAACTTAAGAAACACAAAAGTTAGTAATGTACTGTACACTGTATAACACACCTGATTAGGACACAGACCTCAGATACCACTTACTTCCCTCCCATTAAATGAGTAGGAGTGAAAAATCTGAGAACCAGCCGCGTTGAGCTATTAGCTTTTGGAATGAAAGGCAAGGCACCTGTGTGTGAAACTCCTGCGTGCCACCAAAGAGAAGTATCAGTCAGAATTCAGGGGTTGCTATACCTCCTGGCACAGTCTCAGTCTACCTGAATGCTTTTTAGCTTGCAGGAGTTGAGATGCTACTTCAGCTTTCTTGCTTTGCAAAGATAAGTGTGAGACTCTGCATTGTTGGGCTGAGAAAGATTACTCACATTACACTACACTCACAGATGTGAGCTCTCCTACATCCTCTAGAAAGACAACATTTAGACATGGTTGTATGCTTGATGGACCCTGTCTATACTTACAGGATTTCCTGCACAGTATCACCTACAGGTGTATAGAGCAGCCACACTGGCTAGAGGAAGGATGGATGGATGGATGGATGGATGGATGGATGGATGGATGGATGGATGGATGGATGGATGGATGGATGGATGGATGGATGGATGGATGGATGGATGGATGGATGGATGGATGGATGGATGGATGGATGGATGGATGGATGGAAGACACTCTACATCACTGAGACCTGTAACTTCATACTTTTCAAAAAAAAACCCCACTTTTTTTTCTGCAGAAATCTCAAGAAGAAATTTGCTCCACTCTGTATGTCTAGTAGCCTAATTTCTCCACAGAGTGAAAAATAATGTGCCATTAAAAAAAAAAAAAACAAAAAAACCTAGTGATTGTATCTGAAGCTTCTTCTTCATAGCAAGACTGAGAATTAAAATATTCCCTCTCTCCCAGTTCCACTGATTATGCACCTCTGTTTCACATGAATAGTCAATGTTATTGTTAGCAGGTTCAATTAAACAGCCTTCATTCTGCTTCCTCACTGCCTTAGGCAGTAGGTCTCCACAATATTTCTCAGTTCTGAATAATAACATTTCAATGACGACATCTCAGAACAGAGGGACCTATCAGGCAACAACCTAAGTTAATTTCTTTTTCAGAAGCAATCATCAATCATTCCTTTTTCTCCAAAGAAAAGGAGTCCCATTAACAAAGTGCACATATATCTGATATCTACAATTGATTTCCAGGAATAATCTGCATTAGAAAAAAACATTTTTTAACCCTTCACAAGGTATCATTTTTTTTTAATTAATACTTTCTAATTTTGATTTACAGTGTTTCCATTATAATCTCATTTAATAGTTTAAATTGTCACCTGATAGATTGTGCATGCAGACATTGAACATAAAACATGTATTCAGGTTTAGGCTGAAGAACATTCTGATTAAAAATGCTAATCCAAATCTATATAGTCATTAGTGAGCAGGAAAGGCCCACAGCTCTAATATCAGGCTGCACTTTGATAGAAATAGATTAAGTACTTGTTCAGAAGGTGGCCAGACAGTGTTTTCAAAGGACATATCCTTTGAAAGGAAATATCCATAGAGTTTCAACTTCTATTAGTGACAAACCAGGTACTCCTGAAACCTGCCCACAAAGTAGACCAAAACATTGGCTCATGCACCATGGTGTCTTCTTCATCCTGACCTTGTGTAGAAATATTTTATCAGCATTTAGACTGTTCATTAATTTTGAGGGCAGTGTTTCTACAGTATATGGCCTTGTTAATTACCTAATACTTTAACTCTTCTTACTCTAATACTACCATAAAAGTCATCCCCTTTCCTCTCTTCTTCAACATCTTGACATTTGAATTCATTAAAAAAGTTAGGATTTTGCCCTTGTGAATGCCAAGACTTAAACGGGAAAGCACAACTATGGAAACCATGCTTTGTTGGTATGTGTGATCTTGTCTTTTCAAGTATCTTGCACCTCTGTCACAAAAATGAAATAAACTCCTTTTCTTGCGCCACTCAACATGCAAACAATTTGGGGTCAGAAAGTCCATAGCAGGTAGGCTGGCACAGAGACCATCATGTAGATCATCTACCCATGGCTGGTGCAGGTCCACAGTATCAGCGAGGCCAAGCACACCTAGAGTGAAGGCACTGCAGAATCCCACCTGCACAAGGAATGAATGAGCACACTGCTAAACCCAAGGAAAATCATGCCCTTTCTGTCCTTCTTTGCAGCCATAGGCCACTGTGGAATTCCTCCAGCAGCTGAGAGGTCTAACAGTCACAAATCCTGAAGGATGCTGTTAGGCTATCAGTGAAGAATCACACATATTCTGGTTAGTTCTGCCCAAAAGTTGCAGCCGTTCCAACAATAAGTACAAGATCTGTTTTTGGATTAGGACCTGTGGTCCTATAGAATCTTATTGCAGTGTTTGACCTGCTGCTTTTGAAACAGAAAACTGCAAGGGACAGGTTGGACTTCAGCATGCTCAGCGTTGCAGAAAACACGTACCTGGAGCATCTTAGTTGTGACTGAGAATGCAGGCAAACTATTTCATAAGGAGGATTCACTGCAGTATTGGGTTCTTTAGCTCATGTAAATCTTGCCTGACTTCACTGCCCTCATCTAGTTAAGGGCTTTTCCATCAAAATATTCATGAGGATTGCAGCAGTATTCCATCAGCCACATACCAAAAAGCAGGTTTTAAAAATAGATCTGGGCTCTCTCCCACGCTCTATATGGCACTAACATATTTTCTTGATGTACATCAGTTCTTTTGACTTAAAAAAATAAAAGAAAAAACCCACAACAAAATTAAATGCCAGAAGAAACAGACAAACTAACCAACCCAAAAATATATAATAAATACTCCCTCTAGACACAATCCTATAACATTGACCATTTAATTCCAACCATCTCACTCTCCATTGCCACACCATCTGCTTGGAGCACAGATCATCTGATGAGGTGCAAATTCACTCTGCTAAACCACAGCCCCTTCCCAGCTGTTCTAGCATGTTCTCCACCTACCTTCTCTGTCTTCTCACACAGACTTTCTGGATGAGCCCTGGGCATCCACCACCCACGCTCACCTAAACAGTTTCTAAATTCCACTGTTTCAACCTGTCTGTACGATACACTTCAGCTTGTAGGTGTTGAGTTAGACTTTGCTTGCATCTCTATATTAGGAATCTTCAGTGCTGTTCTCCTCTGTTTATAGATAGATAGGTGGGTATTCTTATGCAATGTTTGCTTTCCTATCATTGTGATACAATAGTGTGTTGGTGTTGCAAAACCTGGTTTTTGGTAGCAGGGGGCCACAGAGGTGGCTTCAGTGACAAGCTGCTAGAAGCTTCCACCATGTTTGGCAGAGCCAATCCCTGGCTGGCTCTGAAGATGGACATGCTGCTGGCCAAGGCTGGGCCAATTAGAGATGATGGTAATGCCTCTGTGATAACAAATTTAAGAAGAAAAAAAACAAAGTGGGGAACAGATTTTTTCTAGCCAAAGAAGAGAAGAAGAGGAGAACATGTGAGAGGAACAACACAGAGACAAGGTCAGTGGAGAAGGAGAGGGAGGAGGTGCTCCAGGTGCCAGAGCCAAGATCCCTGTGCAGGCTGTGGTGAGACCATGATGAATCAGGTTGTTGTCCTGTAGCCCATGGGGATCCACAGGGGATGGAGAGATCCACCTGCAGCCCGTGGGGGAGGTGCCAGTGCTGGAGCGGTGGATGCCTGGAGGAGGCTGTGATCCAGTGGGAGACCCATGGAGAGGGAGGGCCCCTGCTTCCAGGCTGGTGCAGCCTGGCGTTGGAGGACTGCGCCCTGTGGAAGAGTGACCCACACAACAGCAGTTTTGGGAGGACTGTCTGCCTGGGGGAGGGACTCATGTTGCAGCAGTTCTGGGAGGACTGCTGCTCATGAGAGTGGATCCACTCTGCAGAAGTTCATGCAGAACTGTCTCCTGTGGAAGGGACTCCATGGTCTCCAGGAAAGGACTCCTCTCCCAGGGCAGAAGAAGAAAACCTTGGGTGACAAAATGACCAAAACACCCAACCCCTGTCTCCCTGCACTGTCGGTGGGAAGGAGAGATGGGTTGGGGGAAAAAGGGTGGTCTTAAGGTTTTAATTTACTTCTCATTCTCTTCCTCTGACTTTGCTATTAATAAATTTGCTTTTTTACCTCTAAGTTGAGCCTGTTTTGCACTTGAAGTGTTTTGTCCCAGTCTTCATCTCAACTATGAAACCTTCCTTAATTTTTTCCTCTCCTCTGCCCAGCTGTAGCAGGGGAGAGCAAATGGTTTTCATGGGTGCCTGGAATTTGGCCAGAGTTAAACCACAACAAATGGTTTTAGGAAAATTCTGTCTCTCCCGAGTTTACCACATTGACTTCTACTGCAAGCATCTTTTATCCAACATGTCTGATCACAACAACCAGTTGCAACTCAATTTGCAGCCCCAAATCATGAACTTAGGGAAGAGACAGGAGGGAGGATAAAAGCTGGAAAAGACTCAAGTATGAGCAGCCCATCCAGACCCGCAGCCAGTCTGCTCATGGCAAGTCTCATAGACTGCAATTGCAGGGTGCTTTCCTTGAATCTGAAGATCCCTTCCCCTGCTACTCCACCTGGCTGTGAGAACAAAAGCCTGCTCTCTACTCCAAAGGGTGGAAATACGTGGAATGATCCTTTAAGTGCTCCACCAGTGCAACTGTAAAACAACACAACAGCATGAAGGAGTGCATGGAGTTATAGTTTGGTGGAGTCACAGTGCCTGCTTGGATGTTGTTGAAAGGCACAAACAGGTCCCAAGAGACATTTTAACTGCTGAAATATAGCTGGGAATTATTTGGGAAGATTGGTACCTAGCATGGGCCAAGCTGATGCAAGTAGCATTTCTAAAAACTTACTTCCATAGACAAACTTACTATACTTATGGGGAATTTTCTCAGCCAGTGTAATTTAATAACGTGGCTATAGTCCTTAGGTATATGCAGAGGCAGTGATGATTAAACTAGCACTTTGATTCTGTTTTCCAGCTGTGCTAATTTTATTCTGGTAAGCCACAACCTCTGTGTCTCTGTGAAATGGTTGTAGAAATTATGTTCTGCATCAAAGATTAACCTAGAAAGAAGTTCTGTGGGGAACAATACCATGATAACCATACCACTGTATTTATAGCTCCCTCTCATGGTACCTATTCTAAAATAAGCATTTCCAGGAAGAATTAGATCAATGTAACTGTAGCAGTAAAAATGATGGCAGTAAATTTTCCATGCAGACAAACTCTAAAGAATTCATATTGAACAAGAAATGTGTAAGAGTTGTAATATTCTTATGACCTTGAATTCTTGAGAAATCACATCTGTGATGATGAGTGTAACCACACTGTAGAGTTTTTTTAAGTTTTGTTGTACTGTTTAGTTCATTAGTCCACAACACGTGATTTTCTCAAAGACATTTTTTTTGTAGCATGACTCTAATATTTAGATTGTGGATTAAAAAAAAAGGCAATCACATGCTTTGTTCAAAACCGATCTTTTTTTTTGGTTTCTTCTCTGACATAGTAAAATTTCTTAAGGTTGTTTGAAGTAAGGGAGATAGAGTAAGAAGAATTTGAATAGCAGTGGGAGTGTGGTGCCTGTTTTAGAGCTACATTTTTGACTTGAAAGACATGTGCATAATAACAATTAAGTTACCTCAGCACCAGTATTTTACGGCATAAAAATAAATAGAAGTGGATTCAGGAGAAAAAGGAAAATCTTCAGTGGTCATGAAAGCTCTTTTCCAAAGTCTTGCAAATATCTTGCAAATATTTATTTAGGTTCCCATGTGCAACATGCTTGCAAATAAATTCATACAACCAAGTGTTTATCAATAAGCAAACAAAAGGGGTCATGAATAGGAATGAAATTATATGGCAGCATCTATTTATAACTATAGTTAACAGACAGCTTTAACTGCAATATACTTGGTAATTAAGTGGTTGTTTACTTCTGTTATCTATAATCAGACAGCAGGCTATGGAGAGAAATCTAGATAATGATGGCCCTCATTCTACCACGCCTGCTGGTACTGATTTCAAAGGGAAGCAGCCAAAGGGGTATTTTGAAAAAAAAAGTTAAGATTCTAAAGCAAATAAATGTTCCAAATGATGAATTGTGAAGATTTATGTTACTCTACATTGATTAGCAGTAGAGCAAAGTATTACTTCCATTTTTGCAGCAGAACATAATCATATACTTCACTCAGAGAAAAAAGAGGCCATTTAGGTACAGAACAGAACACACAAATTCAAAGTGCCTATAACTGATCACAAGGAATTAAACTCAAAGCTTCAGGTGATCAAGTACAAGGAACAAGGCTTTCTTGCACTAGATCAAGATGCTTAAGCACTGTACAACTATTTCACAATAACCGTGTTCACAGGAAATCACAACAGGAAAAGAACTGAAATTTTGTCAGATGAAAGTGATTTGTGAGGTATGAGATCAGAGATGACAGTGCTGATTGAATAAGCCCAGCTGCTGCCTGCTAGATTACTCATCTACAGAACTCTCTCAATATGTTTTCAGATTGTCAGGTTTTAACTCCTGTGAACTATTTTCCTTTGAAGTAGAGACACATAGCTGGAGATAAGTATAAAATCTGTGCACTGTGCCATTTAAATTAAACCTTAGCAGCAAACAATTATTCTGTAGCAAAAGTGTTATCCATCACTAGGAAATTCCATCCAAGAATTACTGATTTCTCCTGATGCCAAGAGAGGCTACCTGGAACAGAGGATAGACAGAGTTAAAGGAATAAAGTAGGTATTCATTAAAAGGCCTTCAAAGGATACACCTTGGGCAGTACAAGAGCCTGGCCATGGCTCTACCCAAGATGGACCCAAGATGGACGCAAGGTGGACAACTGGTCACGAGTTTTCACACTTTTATAAGTTTTGGTCCATTTACATGTTTGGGTTAATTGTCCAATTACAGCTTCAGGTTATGAAGTCCCATCCTCCCAGATTGCTTTCTTCAATTCGCCATTGTTTACACTTTTTTGTGTCAGAAGCTGCAACGGTGTCCTTGGTTCTGAGGCTGGAAAAGGATTGTTTTGTTCAAGCTGTGAAGAGAACTTGCTGGCACTTTATATGAAGTTCAGAGTTACACACCAAGGTAGTACAGAATATGAAAAATACGATAGCTAAAACTTAAGGCATCACCCCCACAAAGAAGGTGGCAGGATTAGTAGCCCAGCTGGTGTATGGGCCACAGACAGGAGGAGCTGGAAACCTGGAAACCATTGTGCAGCAGGAAGACAATGACATAGCTGCCATCACAGAAATATGGTAGGATAACTTGTTCACATCATTGAGAATTTATGGGTAAGAATCAGGCAAGGACAATGAGATGGATATCCTGGTGGCAGTCTCCTATAGACCACTTAACCACAATGAAGAAACAGATGAAATATTCTATAAGCAGCAGGGAGAAGCCTCACCATAGGGAACTACAACTTATAGGATGAGATATCCTCTGGAAATAAAATACAGCAGAGAGGAAACAGTTCAAGAGTTTCCTAAAGTGCTTGGAAGATAACTTCCTGACACTGCTGGTAAGTGAGGCAGCTAGGGGAGGTGCCCACTTGACTATCTTTGAACAGAGAAAAGACTGGTGAGTGATGTAATGGCTGTGGAGGCCATCTTGGGCATTGTGATAATGAGCTGGTAGGTTTTGATTCTCAGAGAAGTAAGAAGAAGAGTCAGCAGATCTGCTGCCTTGGCTTTTGGAGCGACAGACTTTGGCTGACTGGTTGGGAGAGTCCCTTGGGAGGCAGTCCTGAGGGGCAGAGGGGTCCAGTAAGGCTGGGCACTCTTCATGAAAGTAATATGAAAAGGACAGAAGCAGGGCATCCCCAGTTACTGAAGGATGAACCAATGGTGAGGAAAAGTATCCTGGCTGAACAGAGAGCTGTGGCTGGAACTCAGGAAAAATAGGAGAGTTTGTAACCTTTGGAAGAATTGGATGACATCTCAGAAGGACTACTAGGATTTTATCAGGTTATTCAGAGAAAAAAAAAAGTGAAAACCCCAAGAAGAAATTAATCTGCTACTGCTGCTGTTACAAGACACTAAAAAGGTTTATGTAAATACATGAGTCACAAAAGGAGGACAAAGGAAAATCTCCATCCATTTCTGAAAGCAGGGGGAAATATAGTGGCAAATAATGAGGAAAAGGCTGAGCTGCTTAATGCCTTCTTTGCCTCAGTCTTTAACAGCAAGACCAGTTGTTCTCTAGGAAGTAGCCCCCTAAGCTGGATGACAGGGAGCAGAATAAAACTCCTGTAATCCAAGGGCAAATGGTCAGTGACCTGTTGGCACCACTTGGTCTATGGGACCAGATGGGATTTACCCAAGGGTACTGAGGGAGCTGGAAGAAGTGCTCACCAAGACATTTTTCATCATTTGCCAGCAGTTCTGTCTAACTAAGGAGGTCCCAGGTGACTGGAAGTTCACAAATGTTACATCTATCTACAAGAGTTGGGCAGAGGATCCAGGGAACTACAGTCCCTTCAGTCTGACATTTGGTTCTAGGGAAGGTCACAGAGCTGATAATTGTGAGCATCATCACACAGCACATGCAGGACACCCCTGGGGATCATAAACTCAAGGTGAATTTATGAAAGACTGGTCTTGCTTGACCAACCTGATCCCCTTGTCTAGCAAGATGAACTCATTAGTGGATGAGGGAAAAGCTAAGGATGTTGTCTACCAGGAATTTAATAAAATCTTTGTTACTGTATCCAATAGCATGTTCCTGGAAACAGTGAAACTCATGGCCTGGACATGTGTACTGTTTGCAAGAAAAAAACTGGCTGGACCTCCAGGCTTAGAGACTGCTGGTAAATGGAGTTAAATCCAGCTGGTAGTGTGTTGCAAATGATTTTCCTTAGAGCTCAGTGTTGGGGCCAACCAAGATTAATATCTTTATCAATGACCTGGATGAGCAGATGGAGGGTACCCTCTCTCAGTTCACAGATGACACCAAGTTGGGCAGGAGTGTTGATCTGATGGAGGGTAGGAAGGCTCTCTGGAGGGATCTGGACAGGCTGGACCAATGGGCCAAGTCAATTGTATGAGGTTCAAAAGGGCAAGTGCTGGGTCCTGCAGCTGGGTCACAGCAACCCCAGGCAGCGTGACAGGCTGGGGCAGAGTGGCTGGAAAGCTGCCCAGTGGAAAAGGACCTGGGAGTCCTGGTGATAGGGGCTGAACACGATCCAGCATGTGCCCAGGTGGCCAAGAAGGCCAGGGGCATCCTGGCCTGTTTCAGCAGTAGTGTGGCCAGCAGGAGCAGGGCAGTGATTGTCCCCTTTACCAGATCACACCTTGAATCTTGTGTCCAGTTCTGGGCCCCTCACTACTAAAGAGATGTTGACACGCTGGAGGGTGAACAGAGAAGGGCAACAAAGTTGAGGAAGGGTCTGGAGCACAAGTCTCAGGAGGAGTGGCTAAGAGTTCTAAAGCTGTTCAGCCAGGAGAAAAAAAGAATCAAGGAAACCTTAATCACCCTCCACAACTATGTGAAACAAGATTGTAGTGAAGTGTCTTTTCTCCTCACTAACAAGCAAGAGGGATGGTCTCAAGTTGCACAAGGAAAGGTTTAGTTTGGATATTACAAAAAATTCTTCACCGAAAGGGCTGTCAAACATTTGAACAGGCTGTCCAGGAAAGTGGTGGGATTACCATTCCTGGAAATATTCAAAGGACAAAGATATGGCTCTTGGAGTATGGTTTAGTGCTGGACTTGGTTGTGCTGGGTTAACAGCTGGACTCAATGATCATGAAGGTCTTTTCCAACCTAAACAATTCTACAATTCCGTGATTTTGTACAGTAAACCAAGACCCAAATGGACACCCCAAGCACATGTAGTCACATATGAAAACTGAGATCTAGGAGTTCTTATGTGATTGCAGTTATCCTTTAATTTGGATATACTTACACAAACTGAAACTGGAAAGCAAAATTTCTTTTTTTTCCAAAGCAACCCCACACAAGACCCAAACTCACAATTAACACTGCCACCACACCACCATCCATTCTTTTTAGCCTTGTATACTGTGCAATAATTCAGATTATCCTGGAGACCTCAGAGAAGAAAATATTGTTGAAATAAAATCAACACACACTTTTTTTTTCTTAGCAGTAGGATCTTCATGTTATGCATGCAAATAAGTGAGACTTCACAATCCTTTTCAGCAGCATTTCCTGCTGAGTGTTGCAGGTGGGAGAAGGAGCTTCACAAAGCACTGCAGCTGAGTCTCTGCAGGTGAAGGCAGCAGGTGAGGGCAGCAGAGCTGGCTGCTGAACCTAGTGGATAAAGGGCATTTGAAAGAGATCAGGAAGGGCAGAAGGGAAGGCAACCCTGGGTGAAGGAGATTTTAAAAGAATTTTTTAAGTTAAAGGCTAAACACAGGGTGGTAAAGATACTGAAACTACATGTTTGGTATGAGAATTTGAAAGAGCATTTTGTGCTGGAATAGAAATCCAGGTGCTCAAAATAGAAATGCTTTATACTGGATAGTGAAAGAGACTTCAAAATTTTCCACTCAGTGGAAAATTCACTCACTCAGGCAGGGGTTTCATACACCATAAGATTAATGAATGGAGATTTAATTTTAAAGACACTTCATTTGTAAAAATTCACATATCAATTCTGTTATGGTCGAATTTCAAAGATCACATATTGGAAAGAGAAATTTTCCATTTTTTTCATACCATTGAAAAAAATGTTCTTTCGTCTGTTGATGGGCCTTTAGATTAAGCTCTTGATACCATTTTGGACAAAATTTTTATCATTTAAATATGCTGATTTAATAGGTACTCTTATTAGTAGATCAGAAAAGTCACAAGATAAAGCAATGCTCCAGATATCTAGTATTCTGCCAACATTAACACCTGTATGCAATGGATAGATACCTTGTATTTTATTAGCTTCAGCTTTTAGCTGCTAAATTAAAATGACTTTGGTATGAAATACCAGAATATGTGAGTGATACTGTGAGAAGAGTCATCATACAGATGACTACTAAGTGGTATGTCCCATCTAGATATCTTGAAAGTCACAAAGGCTCATTTCTCAGAAAGCAATACAATTATTTTTTCAAAGTGTAGGTAACAGTTATGTTGTAGTAATAAGGCAAATATTTACAGTGGAGCTCAAGTTAAAAAAAATTAGCTTAGCTGAAAGAGATCTTACTCAATACCTTGAAACAAATATGGCAATGCTTTGTTCCAGTGCTCTTAAATCTAACTCCTCTCTGTAATTTTTATTAGGATGCAAAAACTTTCATTTTGATGCCTACAATATTCCAGGTTTCTTCTCAGCTCACTAATAATAAAACTCCTTCAAAATAAAACAGCATTACAGATTTCCCTTATTTTCCAAACAATAGTAATCAATACATCTTTTTTAAAACATGTATGTATAAACAGTGACAGTCCTTTATGATTTAATTTCAGTATTGTATGTGCAAGATAAAAAAAACTCATGTCCACTGAGAAGCCTCAAGAAGTAAATTTATCTCCTAAAATGAAGATTGAAAGGCAAATCATCCCAGTGTAGTCTGTAGTTTATTATATTCAAGAAGTGGATAAGTACACATCTAAATTGCACATAAATATAAAAAAAAAATATGTTAGACAGGAGATGGACACAATAAGCTGAAAGCATTATTTTTGACATAGATGGTGGAAGATGTTTTTTACCTGATAACAGTTCCAAGAAAATAAACAAATGCTTAATTTCAGAGAGTTTTGAATAATGAAAAGATAATTGAAACTTGCATCTTGATGCATGGTAGTTAGTGTCTTCTGTCTCTTTTAAAATAAACTTGTTTTCGCACTTCTACAGATACAGTTCTTTGGTCCTAAATATACACAATTTGCCTGCTTTTGTCACATAAGTACACAGCAGCTTGAAGTCCCCACTCAAATACAAGCTGAGGTGTCTATGTATTAGGAAAAGAAAAGAAAAAAAATCATAATTTCATTCTGTAACGGGACTTGCAAAGGGCATTCAGAAGTCCAACTGAGTTACAGCAACACTATAGTACAATCCTGTGGTACCTTTAGCAAAAAATCTCTGAATTCTCTCCAACTTAGCACAATTCAAAACACCTTTAAGTAAAGTTTTTCTCAGCTTTGAAACAGCTTTCTAAAAGGTGCTAAGACAAAGACTTTTGAATACAAACATTGAATTTCTTCTGCAGAACAGCAATATTTACTAAAATATCCATCTCCAAGATGTCCATGGTAGACTCCAAGCAATGAAAGAAATGTTTCCTTTAACAACAGTTAAATATTAAACTGAAGTCATAAGAGATAAAATATCTGTAAGAAGCCATAATAGAGAAAATATCTGTAAGAAAACAGCATCTTTTCCTAAAGAATCAATATAAGATGAACAAAAAAAAAATATCTAAGAAACACAGAGTACTGTGTATTGTACTGTGTTGGCCCTGATCACCAAGAACAGTATTGAGGTGGAAAAGATAGCAATAAAATGCAGTAAAGAAAACCTGGAGTGATATGACTGCTGAAGAACCCTTAGTTTTCTTTCTCTGTATTTATGTCCATAATCCGCCTGAATGTGATGCAGGAAGAATAACAAATAAGCCATTTTTATTTGAAAAAACTCCTACATCTCAAACAACCTGGGAGCAGTGGTCAAGATCATTGAGGAGACATCACTGGCCAGTTCCTTTCCTCGTCCCACTAGTGCTCAGGTTTTCTTGTTCTTAGCTCTCTGTACCTTCCAGTCAGCTTCCTCACAGTTATCCTTTGGCACTGAGGTAAAAATCACCCTGCTCTGTTTCAGTTAGTGTCATCACAGCACCACCTCTTTGAGACTGATTTCATCCAGAGGTAGGAAGAGCATAGAAAGATTGGGCTTTTCTCCAGAATTGTCAGTCCAAGAGTTTCTACATAAAACTCTACTGCAGTAGCATCTTGATACTACAGGGGATTGGGAGGTGAATAACATAATGTCTTTATTCACTTTAAAGAAGACCAGAAGAAATTTAGCTGCCAGTCCTGGCATTATCACTTGATAGGAAATACACAGGAAAGTCAGCAGCCACATAAAAATAATAATGTGGGAAGCAGCTGACACAGTTTCTTTGAGAATAAATTGTGCCTCAGTTCCCACTGTCATTTTCTTGCAAAATTATCAGACTGACATTGCCTACTCAGTTATAAGAGGAAATAAATTAGTATATCCATATTCTTATAAAAGAGTGAAATGTGTCCAAAATAACGAAGAACTGTAACAGAATATTTTTTTTATATTGAAAAATTAAACAGAGGGGTTTTCAGAACAGATAACCCGGTAATTTCCAAATTCTTCTTATATCCATTTTCCCTGTTTGCATCTGGATGCAAACCAGGATCAAGTAAGGAAAACAAGGGCCAAAGAAAAACACTCTTCTGAACATTAAAGTTAAATGCTAGAAAGAAACTACTTAGATTTCACTATGATACAAATGGATTTCAGTTTCCCAAAAGTGTCCTTTTATTCATAAAACACCACATTACAATGGGGCACTTCTAATGAGAAAAAAGACCAAACAAAAAAAAAACCCAACAAACAACCCACAGAATATTTTGGAAGTTTAAATGATGCATATTTGAGGCTATCACTGACAACATGAGAAAATAAATGGCAGAGTTTCCATTTTACTTCCATTTCAAAGGTCAAAAGAGTATCTTCTGTGTCACTCGAAAAATGTGACACAGAAGTTCACAAGGCATGCACAACATATTTAGAGACCTCTAAAAACAGATGGCAAGCACCGCTGGCCAACTCTACTGTGATAAAAGAATGAGTGGCATTTTTCTGCAATACATATCAAATGCTACAGAACTGAAAAGAGCTAGGGTATACCATGTCCTTGGAAAGTGCTATAAAACAATCTCTAAAGGCCTTTTTTTTTAAATCAGCAATATGTTTAAAGTGAATCATTCTTAAAAGAAACAGGGGAGATTTGCTTCATTCCAAAAAGCAGCAGAATTATTATAACCAATAAAAACAGAAAAAAATCTAGACAAATCAAAAATTCAGTTAGAAAAAAGTTAGATTAAAACATCTTAGATGTTTGCAGAGTGCTCTCTGACACAAAGGTTAAATTTGTAGTCTATTTGTAAATTTAAGCTGGAGATACCACTTTAAGTAAGAGCCGATAAGGAAACAAAGATTTCATTGAAAAACTTCAGATGACCTACTCAAAAATTTTTGTCAAATGCTGAACAAAATAATACCTTTTACCTTAATGGTGAAGAAATAGAAATAATTCTAAATCCAGCTTTTTACCTTGTATGGAGAACACAAAGTAACCAAACTTAGGGTTGCTAGCTTTGAAAATAAGTGTCTTTAATATTTGAACCTTTGTAGGAATACAAATGTTGGATTTTTGGAAGTGAATCTGGAAAGCAAAATTTCTAGGGACATCATTTCTATCAAAGGCCTTATTGTGTTGTTTAAAGGAAACTTTTACAACAAATTTACAGCCATTACCAGAGAAGTATCTACAGATGTTCATATCAAAACAGTCTCCATCAACTGTAATTTTTGCACCACTCAGAAAGAGCTTAGTGCTCATTACAATACAATGGTCCAAGGATGACTGAAGAGTGTCACTGCTTTTTTAATCAAACAGGGTAAGATTTGTCAGTTTCAAGATACTTTTCACTCTTGGCCTTACAGATGTTTTGGTATAACCACAGTTACCAACTAATCACCACACAGATATTTGCTCACTCCTTTCCTCCTCCCCTCCCCTCTCCCCTCTCCCAGTGGGATAGGGATGAGAACCAGAAAAAGATAAATCCTGTGGGTTGAGATGAAAATAGTTAAAAAGTTTCAATACGGAAAAATATAATAATAATAACAATAACAATAACCATAGCAATAATGATTATGTATAAATTGGAGATAACAAAAAGAGAGGAGTGGTGCACAATACCATTGCTCACCACCTGCTGGCTGATGCCCAGCCTGTCCCCAAGAAGCAAATGGCCTCTCCTGGCCAACTTCCCTCGGTTTATATATTGGACATAATGTTCTATGGTGTGGAATATTCTTTTGGCCAGTTTGGGTCAGCTGCCCTGGCCATGCTGTGTTCCAGCTTTTTTTTTGCACCTGTTCACTGTCCAAGCAAGGGAAACTGAAAAGTCCCTGACTTAGGGCAAGCACTGCTTCCCAACAACTAAAACATCAGTGTGTTATCAACATTATTATCAACCTAAATCGAAAACACAGAACCACACCAGCTGCTAGGAAGAAAATGAACTTTCCCAGCTAAACCCAAGACAATGGTACTTTTGTTTTTCAAGCAGTGAAGAGTCAAAGATGTGGTGTCTTCAATTATGTATTCATAAAATTTCAGTGCTAGGGGGTTTGATTTTCAAACTGTTTAAAACAGATACAGTTTGAAAATGATTATTTGATTATTTTCAGAGAAAACCAAATAAACACATAAAGCTATTTTTAAGAGATCAGAATAAATGTAAACATTTCTGGAGTGGAGTACATGATATTTCCTAATAAAGTGCTGGAAAACTAACTGACCAGAGTGCCAAAAAAATTTCTACTACTTACATAACTTTTCATTATTTACCAGGATTATAGACTATAGATTATAATTATAATATACAAACCATATGAAATATGATCCCAACTCTGAAAAGCTTACAATCTTGAAGTAATCCACATTGCCACATGCAAATAATACATTAATATAAATATATATATATACATATCTAGCATAAAGGTCCACATGTTCCTAGTGTGGGTTGTTTTTTTCCTACTTTTATATCTACCCTGAGGCTTCCAATATATAGTATATACATACTTTGAAAGATAATTTCTGTCTTCAACAATGTAACAACCAAAACATACGTTCTGCAATTTCTCAGTATTCTTCAGCATGAGAGTAACTGTGACAGACTATTTTGTATGGGACCAAACAATGTTCAGTATCCTAACCTCCTTTTCATTTCATGCAACAAAGTTGACAGTATGCTGTAGAAATTATATGAGGCACAAGTATAAATATACATAAAAATTCAGTAGCTAGAAGATACAAAGCATGCCTCATCAGCAATTTTCTGCTGAGATAGAAGGGCATCTTTATCTGTCCACTTCCTATTTGCTCACTGCCTTCTACTTAGGAGTCTGAGTTAGACTGCTAAGACTCCTTTTCCTTATCACATAGGAAAAAAAAAACCCCATTACTTTTAAAGAGCTCAATTTTATCCAAGTTTTTTCTTGTTAAGCTTGACCACTGTCACACTCAAGTTTGCTGACTTAAGAAAAATAAGAAAATGTTTTTTCCATCTAATATCACATTCTCATTCCATCTCCTTCTATTCCAAAATGCATTAAGAAAGAAAAGCTAAGTATGAAACCGGAAAATTAAGAAGAAAGGTCAATATAGTAGTGGAGAATCTGCAAGAAGGGACACTTTTGTTTTTGTGTAAGAGTTTCAAATTTTTTTGTCTAGTCAATGGCTTTAAAGAGAGCAAGAAGCACAAACACCACGTCTTCATAAGAAATTGTTGTGAATCAGTCCATAACCATGTTCTGTTGTCTTGAAAGAAAAGAGGAAAAAAAAAGGGAAAAATAGTTTCTGGTATTGGATAAAATACTTTCTGGTATTGGATGTGCGTTACACTGCTACAGTGGAAAGCTACAACTACACATTGTAATTTTCATATTTGGGTACTATATGAGCATTTTATAGGTAAAAAGCACCCTTCAGTCTGAGCAATCTGAAGCTTCATGCTTTTGGATGAAAAAGGAGGAAAACTAAGGAGAGCAGGGATAGTTCATCATTAAAATTCCTTAAAATAAATATCTATGCAATGCTATGGTACCAGTTCCACTTGCAGACAGAGAGCAGAGAGCTGAATAGGAAGTGGGGTGGCAATAGACAATATTTCCTGCAGTTCCTGTGGTCTTAAACATGAGAAAATATGTAGATAAAAAATTTTTGTCTCAGCAGATACCACTGGCAAAAAGAGCTCTTCATTTTCATTATGTTCTTTGATGTTAGCTTATTCTATATGGATCATGTAAAGTGGGAAAGAAATGAAATATAATGGAGAAAGGAAGAAAATGTCAGGGTTTGGCAAATTTTTGTTGGAAAACCCAGTACCAGTATAAGATTTTGTGAACCACAGTTCAATGTTAGTTACGCTGAAAAAAAGAGAAAATATCTATGAAATGAAAAAATCCTCTGGAAAAAAAATCCAGTTTTCTACTTGAATGTTTTCATAGCAAAATTGAGAGAAATCTTTGAAATAATATTTAAAAGTGCCTTAAAATCAAGATGAAGTTTAAGAATTAATTGGAAGAAGGATAGACATTTTTTCTTGGGACATAGAGACACTCATATCCTTTTATTCACATGAAAACAATATTTACACTATTTTGCACTGAACAATACCTTCTCTTAATTCTCAAAGTGAAAAATATGAAAGGGAACTTCTCACATCAGTATTTCAGGTCAGATTTTTCCATCAGCAAGATCACAAGACAAGTCATAACATTTTCACTGAAAAATAGGGGTATCCTTTGATGATAGAAGTTTAGATAATTACATGCATATGTTGTCAATACCAAACATATCACTGATTCAGTACTTTGAATAGTCTCTTATCAAACTGGTTTAAAATTGAAGGGTTTTTTTTAATTAATTAGTTTGGGTTAAATTTACATTACTGCTTCTTTGGATTAAATATAGGTAGCTTTGGACTAAATATCTGTAGTAAAGTGAATGTTTGGAAACTGAACAGTCACAAACAAATATGTGCAACTTCAGGATGTAGTTTATGGAATATGATAGACTGACCTGAAAGCAACTTAAGTTCAAATTAAAGCACATGCTTTGTAACAGAATTTAAACATTAAACAAACATTTCCTATCATGAATAGGAGTTCTTGTGCCTAACACGAGTTTGAATCTAATATCAAGATAGGGATTTTTATAAATCATATTTCATGTTACGGACTTTTCCCAACCAATAAAAGCTATCTTTATTTTTGTCAATTAATAATAAGTTTTGGTATCCAAACAGCATCAGAAAAGTACAACAGCAGCTGAGCAAGAACTGATCATGGATCCCACACCTTTCAGAATAGCATGTCACAATTTATAAAAAGTTACTTCTGCCCTTGAGACCTCAATTGTAAATAATAAAAATTTTCCTATTGTGAATTGAACTAACTTAATTGTTTGAAACTGTACCTTCAGCTTTGTTGTCCTGGTAACTACAAGAGTAGCCTTGACATGTAACTGTTCCATTTATAGTGATTATTGTTTATGTGATTGTATGGAAAATTACTAATTTCCTACAGTTAGTCCTTCTCACAATGAATACCTAAATATTAAAATTAACCCTAAAATTTTGATTCCCATTAATATTTTGCGCATACTTAAATGATTTTACCAGAAAAACTTCATAGAAATAAGCTTTTGACTAAAAGAATTAAAAACATATGGCATTTAACAGAATATATATTTCAAAGTTGTCATCAAATGACGAATTCTGCAGCCTCCATATTTCAGTAAACATATAATTTATGCAATTTTTATTTTATTTTTGAATTGTGATAGCTCTGTTAGAGATGAATGAAGTTGATCCAGGATGAATCCAGATGTGAGCTGGCAGGAAATAAATTTATGTCATGAGGAATTAGATTATTTTTGTTCTGTATTTGACTTGTCATTGATTACTAAATTTTCCCTATTGAGTCCTATCTTCACCTCACATACCGCACCGATTGACATGACAGCTTTTTGCCAGGGTATTACTTGAAGTCTAATGTTGTCTTCTTGTTAGGAAAAAAATGTCAACTTTTCTAATGCTCTTCAGTGAAGAAACTTATAATTTCTTTTAAAAATTATGTATCCGGAGAAGATGAAATAAAGTAGAGATTTATGATGAATGCATTGTCCTGTAAATTCTTAAGTATCTAAAAGTTAGTTGTAAGCTAGATAACCCTTTAAAAATAGCTTTTTTTAGCCAATATTGGGGAAAAATATTTAAAACATAATTGGCTTGCTTTTTGAGATATATTCTCCTTGTGACACTGCAACAGTAATCTGCACTGTTGCTGGTCAAAACCAATTCTTCTTCCATCAGAAAAAGAAAAGAGAAGGTAGGAGAAATATTTGGAATTAGTGTATTATTTGTAAAACTAAGAAAAAAATCCTTTCTATTCCCAGGCCCTCCTCTATTAAAGCAAATTCACATTTGCCTCTCTGTAAGGTGTATTACACATATATCTTACAACATTTCATATGTATTCCATCACAAATGATTTGGCATATTCCATTGATAGTGCACAGGGGAAAAATAATTTACGACACTTGACGCTGAGTAATAGTTGTGAAAATGTCTCAGTTTCTGTACCACTGCTATGGAACTCTGATCAATCATAATTGCCCATCAGACCTTTACATCTCAGCTCCATATCAAATGTCAGAATGCTCAGTGCCATATACTTAGGAATGCAGGAACTCTCAGGGGATAGCAGGTGACCCTCACTCTTACCCTGGCCAAGCTAATTTTTTCAGAATTATTCAGTAAAATATTTGCCAAAATGTTTTTCTGCAATATCTGAAAAAGTTTTGTTTGCGCAGACAAACATTGGAGTGGGGAATTTAGCTAAGATAGACACAAGATTTTACAACAATCCTGGAAGGCCTTTGAATTCACTTTGATTTTGTTCCAGAACTGTGACATTGCTATAGAGTATTTGGTCAGAGTTCCTAAAAGAGGTACTCTGATTTGCTAAAAATTAAGTATAGTAAAAATCCTGGAGCCCGGACAAGAAATAAGTAACATTAAATCTAATGCCTTAGTAATTAGGTGAAAGGGATGATTTAGGAAATGTCTAGATGAACAACTGACCAGGAAATATTTTAAATTATGCAAATATACTGGTAACCTGTAAAAAAATCCTAACATCCAAAAAAAAATCTTTAGAATTATTTCCACCAACATTTCATCAACATTTGAGTGACTCTAGTCACGCAGAGTTGAAACACATTTACATCTGGATGAGACAACTTGAATCATTGAGTCAATATTCTCATTTTAAGAAAAACAGACAAATCTTCTGAAAAAAAAGCAACCCTTTCATATTTCTAAATATGAGATACAAAAAGTACAATGAATAATCAGCTGTATTCATATTATCACTACATTACTTGGCTTACAGTAGATTCTATAAAATACAACTGAGTTTCAGGAAAAAATTAACTTTTAACTTTATAAGGTTAACTTTATAAGAATCTAGATCCAACTCAGACTTCTCAAAAGATCTTAACATCCCAAATTTCAATAGACATTGTATCCTTGAACAGTTTCAAAATTTAGATAGTGTAAGCTTCTCAAATGAAAAAACAAAACAAAAAAAAATCTAACCTTTTTTAGATTTTTTTATTCAGTTAGTTTTTTGTTTTTGTGGTTTTTTCCTTTCCAGTTAAAAAGCAGGTTTTATGATTATAACTACTAGAAAATGGAAAACCATATTTATAAAAAATATGACAGCAGATATGCATTGAAAATTCTTTGCATTTTGCAGAATAAAACACACAAAACAATCTTTTTAGGTAAAAGTAAATGCAACTGAGAAAGACAATACACCAGAAACTTGAAAAAGGAGTGAGATTTTACTTTGTATAAGTTTGAGGAATAGGGGGAGCTCAGCACAGGACTAGAATACCATTTAAAAGCTCTTCATCATGGGAGTCATCATATATATATATACACAAGTCCACTTATTCTAATTTTCACACCACTTATTCTAATTTTCTTTCTACTGAAAACTTTACTACTTCCATGTTAATTTGCAAATTTAAGATTTCAGAAGGAGGAAGGGCTGTTTCTTTAAAAGAGACATGGGAAATACCCAAGGTCTGTATGCTTGGTGGTGAAGTGGCAGAAAGTGCTGCATTAAATCCAGAATTAACAGAGACTACAAACTGTATGGAGTAAAAAAGAGTGAACAACAGGAAACTCATGTGGGGTTTCTGCCACTCTGTACACTAGTCTGGGATACTGCAGTCTCTCTGTAAAAAGATACTACAGTCTCTGTAAAAAAAGAAAGGTCACCTTTTAGCTATTTTGCTGTGCAGTGGCATTGGAAAGGCCAAAATATCCAAACAGGAAGCATCATGAAATTTATTTGCAATGGCTCAGTAAGAGCACACACCGGCAAAAACACTTAAGCAACAACACTGACAGCTGCCTGCTGAGAGAGAATTCTGATAACAGAGCAGTTGGCTGGGAAAGGTAGAAGAAAATAACTTCAGTGACTGGAAGCCAACCATCTCTCTCTTTCTCAGAATCAATCTCACTGAGAGTTACAGTAAGTTGTCATACTGGGAGACACCACAGAAAATGAAAGAAGTTGAGCAGCAACAGCAAGACTGGAAATTGCTCATCAAAAGACATACTAAAAATGTGCTGTGAAATATGAACAAATTTTCTGTCTGGGAACTGTGGTCCATAGAAGCCAAAGCCACAAAAGTTGCATATTTTCAAAAGTTATTGAAGAATTTTACTCTAACCAGCAGGGTTTTATGTTTTCAACTGGAATCATAGAATCATGGGATTGTTTAATTTGTAAAGGACCTTTAATATTATCAAGTCCACTGTTAAATTACAGTTATGATTAAGAATTTGTTTTCACTAGAAATTGTTACATCATTTCCTATTTATACATTTGAAGTAAAGTATTGAAGTTAATAATAAAAATAGCAGTACATTATTAACCAAATCAAGTATCTGGGTAGAGAGGAAGTTTATTTATATTAGGGCATGATTGAGAAAGAAGTTGTGGATCAGTATCTGAAATCAACTAATAAGTGTTGTCTCTGGTGACAGTCAAATACCAGAAAATAGGTACATGTATTTGTCTTCTTTAGGGTATTCTGTGTATTTGTGATGCACTGGTTGTAGAATGTAAGAACATATTTTGAACTGTAACATCCTATTGGGTTAAAAAGAATAAGGGAGTTTTAACTTCAGTGAGACCAGATGTCTACCAGCTGTTCATATTCGGGGATGATCCTTACTCTAGAAAAGATACATAAATATCTTTCTAAAAGTAAAGCAATACTTTCTGCATTTAGCAGTATCTTTTGTAAATATCAGTAGATGCAAAGACTACTTAGGATGTTATAAACAAATATTTCATTACATTTTACTTCACCCTGTCTTGAGGCAAAATGAGGCAACTAACTGCTAAAAACGAAGTCTATGACACAGCCAATCAAACAACAGAAACACTAAAATACACCATGTGTTTTGGATACCTAACACATTAACTGCTATATCAAAAGAGAGACACAATGGGCTCTTGTTTAAGCTCTATAGCCCAGAGAGCTTACCAGAAGAGATGAGTTTCCCTCACATTCTGATATGTGCTCTGGGATGCATGCTTGAATTCTGAAGGCCACAGAAAGTGTGCAATAGTTGGGGGGGGGGGAATAACAGTGGTAAATGAATGATCATATCTGAGAAAAAAAAAAAAAAGCTGTGCTTGCTGAATGTATTTATTTTTCTATGGAAACTGTTCCTGGACAAATCTTCCCCAGACCTACCTGAAATTAATGAAAAACACTTCATACTCCATGGATATTGTCCTTGAAAAGAACATACAGCCACATTGGAATAACATCAAGCATCTCTTTTCTCTTAGTTCTAAGGGGACACTTGAAAAATTCCATTCTAATTTTTTCTCGCCTGGGAAAATGGAATATTGTCATTTGGAACATCCTTGGGTACTGTCCTTTTTTCTTATATATTATGAGTTTGGACTATCAATCTTACAATGTTAAACCACAAGGAATATTGAGATGGGAGTCAGCATCACTGCATATATCATAAGCGTTTTCTCCTGGTTTGACTTCTTTTGATGGGTTGGAAAGGCCCACATGGGCTTGGAAAATTATCTGAGATGTTTCCTATTTGTGGGCTGGATAAAGAGGAGAGGAAGAAAACTTAGTCCAAAGAGAGGGGTGAATTGTTAAATAAGAAAAGATGCTTACAGTTAAATTTGAAGAACAAGTCTAGTTTAATTAATTTTATTGTCTTATTAAAATAATAAATGTCTCTCTTAAGTGAATACCACACTGACATGGATTCATTTTCTGTTAACCTAGATGTTTTTAACATTCCATAGACAGTGCCAGTTTATGCCATTCATTCCCCGAGGATTAGGTTTCATTATGTTTATCCATAGCAGTCAGTGAGTTGCTATGCATGAAGATTAAATTATGCTAATGAGACCATTCATGAAACAAAGAAAAACCAGCATGAAGGAACATGGCAGAATACAGCTTCATGGTGATACTTAAATTCAGTACTTAAAGATTTCCTCTGCTTGCCTTCCTTCCACTTGCAAACTTACATATCCACTCCCATCTTTAAATAGCACACTACCTTCTACTTGCTTTAAAGAGGTTCAGGCTGCTGTAAACTTTCTTAAACCAGATTAAAATTTAGGTAGAAAAGGAAAGTCTATGGACATTGGAAGCCAGGATAGGTGACACAGGAGGACTACAGAGATGTTGTTTGTCACTGTAGGAAGAAAGTTCATTCGGCCATAGCTTGAGTAGAGTTCAACCTGTGAAGGCCAAAAAAAGGGCTTTTTAGCATATTTTAATAGCAAAAGGAAGATTAGAAGTAACACTGACCTGATCTTATTAACTTGATGCGGTTAGTCCACCATAAAGAGGGACAAAGACAAAGCAGAGACGCTAAGTGACTTATTAAAGGAGGGGATCGTCCCACTCTGCTGCTCTGCAGCCTCATCTCAGGGCATGACAATAAGTGAAGGATATGAAACTTTTAGAAAGCATCCAAAGGAGGACTACTCCAAAGGTGGTAAAAAGTCTCAAGGGTTAAACTGTTGAGGAGAGGCTGGGATCACTTCATTCGTTCAGCTTGGAGAAGGCTGAGGGCAGCCTCATCGCAGTCTACTACTTCCTCAAGGGACCAGCAGAGGGAAGGTTATGAGCTCCAAACTCTGATGACTAATCACAAAGAAATGAAGTGAAGCTGTATCACGAGAAGTTGAGGCTTGGTATTAGAAAAGAGTTCTTCACTGAGAGGGTGATCAATGACTGGAACATGGTTTCCAGAAAAGGCTCTGCCAAGCCTGCCAGAGTTCTACAATATCTGGATAATTTTATTCCCATGGCTTAGGGGTTTTTTTTCATTTTAGGTCATTTTACAAGGAGCAGGAAGGTGGACTCAATGGTTCTTATGGGTGTGTTACAACTTGATATATTTATTTGATGAGTTTAAAATTTACTTAAAATAAATATATTAGACAAATACTAAAAAATCTAGTAAAAAATTTAGGATGGAAGATCAGTACAGCTCTCATGTAAACTCAGGACTAAATATTCCGGTATGACAGCTATTTCTACAGCAAAGAAACTTTCACAGTTATGGCAACAAAACAGCCATCTGCTCTGGGTAGCAGGTTCAAACTTACAAGACTTTCTTCTGTGCATGTGTGAAATGTTTGACTCATGCAATGATTTCTTTAGTCCCTGTTCACAGGAAAGGCTCTCAATTATACCAGCCTAGATATTTTCTCAGGTGCCAGATATTGTATAAGGCAATGGGCAAACTTGGTCTTACTTGTGCAGTTTTCCCTGTAGCTCTCAGTGATCCCTTTATAGTTTGCTACATTTAGCTATGACCAACTGAGGCACCATAAGTATAAAAACCAGTTTCCTTGTGGCTTTCCTTCTTTTTGTTTTACAAATACAGAAAATGGGGCTGGTCTATGTTTTATTCCTTTTTGGTTCTCTTGTTATTTATGCAGGGCTTTCTCCTCAATAGAATGTAACTCAGTTTATAGTAGCTAAAACTGTGGCTCCAGGCAGTATATTCTGAGTTTGTTTTATGGCAGATGTTGTTTCACCTTATTTCTACTCAGTCATTCTGTCTAATTCCATGTTCAGTACTGCCTCTTTCCAGAGTCATAATTACATCCATGCCTTGAAATAGCTAGTGTTTAAGCTTACAGTATTCTCCTCATAAACAGACTCTTGTTAACCCCATCCTTTTTTATTAATAGGTATTAATACATTGACTTCTGTTGTGCTTTATTTTCTGTAATAGTTGACAAAATGTTTGAAGTGCCATCCATGTTCATCCATGATCTTTCTCATCAGTACTAAGCTATTTTTCTGTAGCACCTTTGGGACTTTCATCACAAAGATAAGTGTTACTTCAGCTATAGAAGCTTTCAAGCATGCTAGAATGAGTGGGACATAATACACAGCTCAGATTGCTAGGACTGCAGCATGGGGATTTTTTTTAATAGGAAGTAGAGGTGAACTAATAACTCAGAGTTTTCATAGTGAGGAAACCTTCCTCAAATTTCTTTATCTTCCTCCTAATCTTGAACCATATTCTGCACATTTCTTGCCCTTCTGTAAGCTTCTTTAACATTATCTTGAAAGGAAACAGTCAGAAAATTTCCCCCTACATAATAGTATTTAAAGTGGCCATGAAAGGGTCTAAGATATGAAAGAGCTGCCAAAAGGTAGCTGTTTGATGGATGACTGAAACACCTCATTTAGCAGCAGCGGATGGTCATATTAACTGTATAAATTTTCTGGAACTGTGTTATCTTTCAAGTAAACTTTTTAACAAGATAGTGTTTTCATAGCAAAATGGCAGATGGAATCTGATTTATAAATGACAAATGGCCTTGCTGAATGTGTGACACAGCTTATGCGCTTAAATGGCCTCAAGAACCAAAAAAACCTTTACAGGACCAGGAACATCAACAAGTCTTTTTTTCTTTCCACAACTCTACCTTTTCCTTCCTTGTGGAAGGAAAAAAGTGTAACCTATGCATCAACAGAAGTCAATGTCATATCCCTATACAAGGGGAACAAAATCTGAACTAAAAGATAGGCATGCAAATAGATTTTAATACATCCCAGACAATGCACTCAGTCTGTCCTTTCTTATGTACAGCTGAGTATATTGTTTCCCTATGCTTCTATTCTATTATATATTTATTTTTATAAATAAATATCATTAACACTGAGAATACATCTTCAAAGAACCAAATTATAGCAAGTTTTTTCTTTGAACATGCAATATATATTCATTCATATTCTTTACATGAACACGCATGAAGTCTCAGTTTCATGACATAGTCTTAGCTAACACTCTGTTTTGCTTTATTATAAAGAAAATGGAACTGATTTTTTTCACTAAATTTAGGTAATCTCCCTTCCTGTTCTCTGCATCCCTCACTCTACAAAGTTCTGCACATCATGTGTTTTACACTAAAGGGTTTAGTTTCAATCATTTTTCTATTGTGAATTTATAAGCTGTAAAAGCACTTAATCAAGAGGTCTGTTACCACTCTAACATGACAATAAGGGCAAAAAGACAAGTGTTAAATCTTGACAATTTTAAATGACTTTAATAGATTTGAAAGTGAGATGGCAAGGTAACCTCTGTGCTCCTGAAGTTATTTGATCAACTTCTGAGATGAACCTTTGTTAAAGACCTCTGATGTCCTCATAACATTTTCAGGTTTTAGCTTTATTTTTTCTAAAATGTGAAGACAGTTTTGGTTTACCCACCTGAAATGCTGTGTAACATAAAAGTCAGATATTTAATGTGAAATAAAGGACAAGTTTCAAGATATCAATCAGGTGATTGATACCTGTGTTTGTTACTTTTCATTTAGCTGATTGTTTTTCCAGGGTGATTTTTCCTCTCTGACAGTCAGTAAATACCTGGTATTAAATTGAACTTATTGTGTCCAGTCCAGTACTGCACCATGTGATTGAACATTCTGCTGTTTCTTTTTGCTTTGAGCACTCAACAGTGTACAGAAATATTTTCTCTCATGGTATTTTTCCAGTATGACTTTAGAAGAAAGTTAAAAATAGCTTGATTTTTTCTGGGAAAAAATACATTTGATACCATAAAAAGAGATAGTTCCACTTTGTAAAATCCAACAGTCTAATGCTTAAGGAGTAAAAGGTTAAGAAGTTGAGGAGGAAATGCTGAGAAAATTTATTTATGAAAAGAAATTATAGAAATTAATCCATCTATGAGAAGTTTGAGTACTGAAAATCTAGCAATTGCCAGTAAAAACTTCCAATAAAATGAAAAGCTGGAATTTAACAGAATTTCTTCCATGTTTTTATCTTCTATAAACAAAAGCTATGAATGAAAGTTTGTTGCACTTAAAAGAGAATATGAGCACTTCATGGCATTAATTTATGCTTAACATCAGAACACATGGTAGTGGTAGGAATGAACTTAGAATAAAAATATTTTACATAAAACATCAAGATTTACATTTCCACATTTATTTATTTACTTAAACAAAGCCTCCTGCCCTTCAAGAAAAAAATTTATAGTCCTTCAATTCAATTTTTTTTCTCCAAACATTCACAAATGTACTTAGAAATAGTGTTCAGAGTGTCATTAAATTCACAATGTGCTTACAAATTTTTCCAATCATGTCTATCATACAAGGAAAAATCTGATGTTTCCTATTAATTATTATCGTTCACTCTTTCCAGGTCAAAGTCTAAAACTACATAGCAGAGACATTTTTCTCTGACATCTCTCTTCAGTTAATCAGCTATGCTACATTTTTTAGTGTTTGATTTAAAAGCAAAAGATGTTTTATGATATGGTATGATATGATTAAAAGGCATAAAAAATCCATGTTTATGCATGTTGTCTAATTACATTTTCTTTTCTCTCTTGGTCTTTCAAAATGCATGAAGAAGGCAAAACTACCGCTTGCTGTCTCCATAGAGACACCATGACAGTATCAGGGGAAAATATTTTTATTTCAGTTCCTAATGGATTTGACTCCTGAGTAAAAGCACTCAATAAGGAAAGTGCCAGGAATAGAAAAGCCATTCATTACAGTGTGCAGCTCATTGTGATCTGCATTGGCTTGATCTGTGCTAAGTGGTTCAGCACAGTATTTAAAAATGTTGCAGAAGTAGACTTCTTTTCAGATTTGTTTACTGTGCCAGATTCAGGACTTGTTTAAGTTCACATTCCAGTTTAAATGACAGAAAAGAACACTTTATTTCTTTCAATATAGAAAAATTAATATTTTGCTTGGCTCTGGAGCTAAACTTAGTTTAAAAAAAGCAATGTATTTATTTATGGAGAAATTCTGTATAATTTAACTGATAATTATCAGAAGAGGTTTTATTTTTGTTCTTTTTAATTCATCATGTATACCTGGAAATATGTGATGAGTGCTTGCAAGATTACCACTCTAAACCATAGTTTGCATGTGAAGTTAAGTTTGTCCACAAGGTTAATATGTCAGAGCTGAAATTTTATGCTATGAAAGACAGAAACAATAAAGAATTTTAACTTTTTTTTTACTATTTTAAATACACAAATGTTTAAAAGAAGTTTATCACCTATGGATTATTAGATATTTCTACTTCCCCTTCAAAATACAGTGTGGCACTACATAGTGTATATTAATATACAGTAGAGTTTTATAGTGTGGATTATATGAATCAAGTCAATTCATTACATGAACAGGAAAAAAGAGACCAAACCAAATTAACATATATGTCCTTCCAGGTAATTTAGACCTCTTAAAAAAAACCTGATTCAGTAAGAATATGTTGTTTGGAATTTTTTAACTTCTAACAATGTTCTAATTGACTAATATTTTTTATTTAAATGTTTAAAATGGATTTTAGCTCACTGGATAAATTTCAAGTCTTCTGAGGTATCAATTTCTTGTTGCAAGGAATTTCACTTGAAAATGTATATCAAACTGATACATCTGTAGTTATGATGTTATAAAAAAAAACCACATGAAAAATATAGAGGTCTCCTCTTTTTGAACTAAATATACAGTGATTTTGGAAGAGGATATTAACTCTGATTCTACTGTTACCATCAAGGTTAGATACCACTCTTTTCATTCCCATTCCCTCTCATGGTTATGAACATATTTACATAAACCTTCTGCAAAAAAAACCAAACCCAAACCAGCCCATCCCTACACCATCATTCATTTCAAAGCACTGAGATGTCTCTTTACATCAAGTTCCATTCCTGTTTAGAACACCATAAAATAAAACAAGTTTGGTCAATACTCCTGAACTGGAAGGTGAAAGATGGACAACCAAGTCTTCTCACTATTTTTCCAAATGTTTTAGAATAAAGCTGGATGAAAACACCTAAAAAATTATCAAGAGCACTGAGCATCCCAGCCAGGTTTTCAGTAACACTGACTACTTGTTGAGATGTAGCAGGAGATGAGTAAATGACTTGAGCCATGACTTGTCACTGCATTATGGTTACACTGGCAGACTCTACTGACTGCAGCACAGTTTTAAGTAGTCCCCATTATTTCAGTAGTGTAAAGATTCAAAATTTGTTGTGACATAGTAGGAGAGGAAATAATTAGGTTTGAAGCATTAGGCAGAAACTAAAATTTTCTCTGGAAAAAGGGAAGAAGCAAATAAAATATATTCCTATTTCATCTGGTTTAAGACAAAGTATTAGCTATGGGATTCTTTAGTTGTCTGAGCAGGAATAAAATAATACTAGTATTAGATTAATTCAGATCTGCTTTACAAAATTGTAATAATGCACAAGTGATTGCTTTGGACAAAATCACATAATTTTAAAGTAAAAAATAACAAAAATGTATTATTGTCATCTCCCATGTCTTTCTGATATTCTGTTAAATGAAAAACCAGCAAAATGTTGCACTTCAAGTCTTTCTGAAGAGTGATCAATTTAAGTCAAAGGCCAAATAGACATATTCATTTGGGAAATACAAAGGAAGATGCAGTACTTGATTGCATTTAAGACACTTTTGTTGTTTGAAAGAGACACTTCAAAATGCAACTATTTTATTTTCTAGTAGCTCACAGATGTACTTTGTTAGTCTGTTTTCTATTAAGTTGTCAAGTCTGTGACAGAGTATTTAATGAGAATTTTTTATTTTAAATTGAATACTTTAAAACTAATTTGTCTATTCAGTGAGATAGCTTCATGAACTGACACTTTTTGCTCTAGTTTTTAGTTTAAAAATACCTTTGCTATATCCTGAAATAAAAACTTAACAATTTATTTGGAGAAAATCTGCAATTCTGAAGTGATGGTATCACAGAAAATTATGTGTAGTAGTGGTGCAAGACATGAATCTTATATAACCTTAAAACAAATACAAGGTAAAATCACCAGAATGCTGTGGAAATTGGAATCAAGAACATTTAGCTCTGAAATTTTGCATTAGTTAAGGGAGGCACAGCTGCATTTGAAAAATAAAATCTCTGTCTGTATAAGATAGTCTGAGAAACTTGATACTCAATCAAACTTCAGACATTTCTTGACAAATTAGCTATGTTGTTTATATTTTTAAATTCTTGGAAAAAGCTGAGAGCTAAGAGACCTGTGGTCTAGAAAACTTAAAATGGAGTATAGAAGGTGACTGGTAAGAGTGCCATTCATAATTTTCATTAGTAATGATTAAATAATATATATTAAATTTAAAAAGTCTGTGAAAGTTATCTGGGAAACTGAGCAAGTATATCTCCAAGCCCTTTATTCACAGAAGGAAAATCATTGTTTTGTTTTTACAAGTGCTCGTCAGACTTTTAGGAGATAACTCTCCAAAGAATTTTTTTTTCATTCGAGTAAAATAAATCTTATTGGGATGAAATAACACCTTAATTAAAAAAATAAATGAAACGTGACTATAAGAACAAATCATATTATGTACTAAGAATACACTTTCCTTTTACATAGTAAAATGCAAAATAAAAATGGGAGAAGAGAGTTTTCAAATAGGTGTCATAATCTAGAGAACTTTTGAAAACTTCTTCCGTAGCATCTATAATTTCTCATATTATTTCTATAATAAACAAAAAAATTATTTACAATGGGACTGAAAATACAAAATTTGGCAAGAAAAGCTATAGCTTAAAAGAGAAAAATGCTTTTTCAATGAAGAAATATTGCTGTCTTAACAAATTTTTAAATGAGGCAGATAAATTTTATTTGTTTTTTCTAGATTTTAAAATTATTTTGCCTTTTTTATTTGGTCTGCAAACACAGATAACAGATGCAGCCTTTTAGTCTTTAAACAATATTTATTTGAGATAGAGCTAATTTTCTAATATTTGTTATTTTTTTACATTACTATCCCTTTATAACTCCAATCCCTCTATTTCCCCAAATTTTTTACTGTCCAAAGAACCTTGATTCTTTCCTTTGCATATTCTTTGGTTCCCTCTGTATAAAATTTCATCCTACAGTGCTCATAAAGCAAATAATTCTCATAGATATTTTGCTTCATTAAAATTATGTGTTTAAAAGTAGGAAGAAGTTTTGAGATTCTTACTGTAGATTGTTACTTTTTGGGGCTCTTTTGGAATAATAATTGAGATTGTTCTCTATAGAAACTCTCTTCACTTTGAAAATGTAGTTTTAGAATACAAATGTTCATTAGGTACACTATGTAAGTATTTTTATGTCCTCAGTGCTGAACTGCTTACATGCTAGGTTTAGAAGTTATGCATAAGTAGCAGTGGCTGCAACAATCACGCTGAAATCATCACTTCATCTTCCTTTTCTAAATTAAAGCAGATAAATGTTTCTTTCTGATGCTTGGGGTATCATTGTGGAAATTATAACAATGGCAAGGGGATAAAATATTAGTGAGACAAATTCTGAATAATCTTGCTCAGACTAATTTATCTAGCTTTGGGTATCCAGTTTTATGTGTTATTTTGATGTTCCGTGTTGAGGAAAACTGTGGCTGTAATGAGAATATTTTGAAAAACACTGGATATACTACTTGAAAAAACCCTAATAGGAAAGTACACTCTGTTTTGTTTTTTTTTTTTTCTTGGTGGGAAATAAAATGATCCCAGTAAATTGGTTTCCAGACTGAATTTCAAGGACAATGAGAGTGTACACTGTAATGTTTGAAACCTGGAAGTATTGGGAGCAACAACAACAACAACAACAAAAAGGCAGAATTGCAGACCTAACCAAATACAATGTTTTGTCAGGAGCATGAAATATTTCACAAACAGTATGGTTTGCTGGAATATAATTTCTGTTATGTCTCTCTAAATCTAGATTTATTTCTTTGAATTAAGACATCAATATTTAAAATAAAAAATATAATATGTTCTCAAAGAGGTTAAGGTTCCCAGTCATAAACAGTCATTGTCTAAAATTAAGGTTTTGTTCCAACACAAATTATAAATTCTAGAAAAAGTTCATGCCAGCCTGAAGATTTCTGTGAGAAAAGGTGCTCAGTACCTATAATGTGACTGAAGTTCAATCTCTCAAAATAAAAAGATGGGGGATTTGAACTGTGGAGTCCTATTCTGCTGTAAGTGCATCTTTCCAAGTTGGAATTTCAGCATCTTTATTAACAATTTTGTAGCTTAAGCTCTTCTTTCCCTCAGACTGCATTACAGATGTCCAAAAAAGGAATGTTCCATTTTGAGTAGAAGAAGAAAATGTTCATTGAGCCATAACAAGCATTTTTTTTCTTCCAAGAACCTTTCTATCCCTTAGAAGCTTTTGTTTTGCAGTTTTTATGACATTCAAAACTTTGTATCTTTTTTCTTTTTCTGCTTCATGAATTATCATTTACAGCCTTAATTTGTAATTTAGCTATTCTAAATATGTTTCATATGAACATTTAAAGAAGAATCTACCAAAAATTTTCTGTATGACTATTTCTCTCAGAGAAATGATAGCAAAGGGTGCAAGAAGACATTACAGTGGGTGCAATAAATATATAGTAGATAATAAGTAGACTTATAAATCTATAATGACTTATAATATACTCTTCCAATAAGGTAAGAGCTAAGTCAGTACTGCTAAAAGAATACAAATCCATCACTAAGGTCATGAAAATTGAAACCTAAAGGCTTTTTCAAATACTGATAAAGATAAATGAGTACTTGCTCATCTGTTGGGATAAGCCAATTTTATTCAGTAGCCAGGCAGCAAAACAGTAGTAAAAAAATTTTATGTGCCACAGAGCAATGGTGACTGACCATAGCTACTCAAACATACTTGAAGGTATGTGGTCTGCTGTCCATTCTGTGTCCAAAGGTCTTAACACATCCAGAAAAACACAGTAACCAAGAAGAAAGACATAAGGACAAAAGGCAAACTTTATTGCATCAGTCCAGGCAATGCTGGTGTTTTTTCACAATTCAGGTTGACATTGCAGAAAGGGTGCAGTAGCACCAGGAGAAATTTTTAAAAAGCCTGTGAGAAATATCAAGTGTAGGAAATGGTTTCTGCTTTAAGACTGACAAAATTGGCTGTAATCATTCAGATTTGAAAACTGAGAACTGAGAACTTTGAAAACTGAGGACATAAGAAAGGCACCTGCTTTTTCCTAGGCATCATAGAAATTGACTGTGGTCAATTTTTCACCTTTTATTAGGAGGCCAATACACTTTTACCTCACAGCCTGGAAAGAAAAGAACATTGATTGTGCAAGGAAAACCAAACTTCTGTTAAACTGAACTTTACAAAGTGGAAATAAACTTATTCTAAACAGAATCTGAGGTCATCTTAAGATCACCTGAAGTCAGAGTACCCAAGAGGTTCTAAATGTAACCATACATTTTTCAATATGAACCTTGGTATTTCAATAACAAATAAAATTTGGTATTGGGAATTTATTATTATAAAATATGAAAAAGGAAAGAAAAGCAGAACTTTTGGCTACATCTGGCAACCCTAAAAGACACATTGTTTCATTTTAAAAAATGAATCTTTTCTAAATTCCATGTTTATATGGAGTCTTTCCATTTGGAATCCACTTCTCTTTTGTTTTGTATCATGATATTTCACTATGTTGAACCAGTCATTAAAATGGGATATGGAATGAAAATTTCAGTGCTCTGAAAATGTATTATTAAGTTTTGAAAACTGGTAGGATTTCTAAGATGGCATTTTCAGACCATGTTAAATGGAGCAGGCTGGCAAATACTCCTTAGGCTATTACCATTATCAGCCACTGACATGAAATAATCCTGTAAGAAATAGTTATTTCTGCCCTTAGATTTTCAATCAATGACCCAAGTGTTTTTTTTCCAAAGGGAAACAAACAGCATTCTAAGAAAGTTACTGAAAATAACTAATACTCAGCATTTTCTAACAGTCTTCAAGCAATACAGAATATTCTGAATTCAATTTTAGTCTTCAAACTATAAAAAATTATATTTTGCTATTAAAAATTTAAGGCTGTCTATAACCTATATGTCTGTAGTAATCCTTACTTAGTGTCTCTGAAACACCTACTTATTCAGCAATTTTAGTGAAGGAAAAAAGCACCAATCTTTGTGTAATTCAAATGGCAGAGAAAATATCTGGAGGCAAAAAAGTGTCCAAAGCTGACTTGGTCAAAATTTATGGGTTAAGAGCAGACCTAGAAAACAGGGTTCAGCATATAAGATAGGTGAGTTTTGCTCTGAATTTCAAATAACTCTAAGTTTTAAGATTTTAGACATTATTGTGGGGCACACTTACTGACAGCTATGCTGGGACTAACTTCAACTTTTCTCCTTGGCTTCTAGTACTTGAAATATTACCTTTCATAGCTTTTCCCACATTGAAGGCACAGTGTTATGAAGCAGACAAAAAAGAAAAGTCAGGAAAAAATTAGTGGCTTAGGAGAGTGTATTCCAAATTTTGATTTATTCTCATCATGTTATTCACTGATTAGGAATAGATAAAGGAAAAAGGCATAGGATTGTAATTTTTCTTTCCTTTTTTCAATGGAGCTTACACACACAGAAGAAAATGTCTTTATTGAAAAATGTCACTTTCAGAAACACTCTTGAAAAGAATTATAAAATATTACTGGTCAAATATGGCATTCCTTACTTACTATACCAACCATAAAATTTGCTCTGCTAAATGGGAAAAGAAAGGTTGTTTAAACTAGCAGTTATACTGTCTGATGTTATATATTTATTATGCATATGCTATATTTTTATCTCATAGATATTTATAGTTATACACATATCTATTATTATATAGTATATATTTTAAAATATAAATGTATATGCATATTTATGTCTAAATCTCTGTATTTACATGAATGCATATGCTTTAAATACCTAGAAACTTTCTGCCACTTCTCTATGAGACTTGGGAAAATATCCCCACCTATCTTCCACTTTGAAGAAAGGAGTTATGGAAACACAGGACAAGTTTAGGTCCCACTGAAGTTCTATATTTGAGAGAATAAACATATCAGCAGACTTTAGGAGATCTGAAGCTCGGTGTCTACACTACAACTGCTTCATTCCCTCATAAGTGTTCATATATTCATATTCATAAGTGTTCTTATAAATAATATTTTTTCAATTATTCTTACTCTAGTCAAGTAATTCTCTCTTCTATTAGTATGCTTATATTGAAAACATTGGTGTGTTATCAGCATTGTTTCAGTCACAGATATAAAACTCATCAAGTGACTCCATCCAAGCTGGGTCCAGTACAGATATGAAAGTCTTGCCACTGCATAGTTAATGTTTGAACAGTTACAATCTGAATATTCAAAAATGTATCTCAGTAGTGAAAAGCTTATCTTTTTACTTCAGTTTCTGTCCATGTGGGGTTCATTGTGAAGGTTCAATGAAATCAGATCACCAGTTACTTATTAATCTATTCACCCAAGATGTTATATTAGTTGTAATTATGAAATTAATCAGTTTAAATAATTTTGTTTGATATTCTAATACATTGGATCTTCCAGTTGATACTTCAGTCCTCCTCAGAATACACTAGTAATCAGAAACCATGAGTGCAGAGTGATCAAAAGGTAGCAAAGGTCACAGAACAAAGGTCACTTACATACTTATGTAGATGGTAAAAATAGAGAAATGTCCTGACCTTAAAAAAACAACTCCATCTATGCTATCTCACTATTTCTTAAAGTTATTACTCCAAAACCAGACAACTTTTCTGAAGCATGCTGTGCAGCTAATAAAACAATTTTATAGAACTTTCACACTTTATGGTTTTGATCTCAACCTTTGTTGATGAAAGTTGTTTCTTTCCCTGACTACAAACACACCAAAAAATCCCTAAAAACATAGCAACAAAAACCTCTTCTGCAAGTAGAATCTTCATACATATACCAGAACATATGCATGGTTTAAGGCTGTGCTGGATTTTCATTTAAGCTTATCTGTTCAGGAGACAAATGCGTCACTCATTATCTCTTGTGAGAAAAAGCCTAAAGGTATTATACACTTTCACAAAATATGCAAAAGCTCTTGGAATCAACAGGAATTAAGTCTTTAAAACTAGATAACTTTCCTTTTTTGTTTTCTTATTTCACAGAACTAGAACAAAAAAAAGTTGTGACCTTGAAATTCCCACTTTCAATATCATCTATAAATTTTATGTAAAATTTACATTGAATCCTGGAAAACTGCATTCTTGTTCACGTCATATAATATTCTAAAGGTGTTTATGTACAAAATTTCACCAATATAACCTGCAGTCAATTTAAAATATATTTTTCCCTCAGCCATTTACTGATTAATCTTTGACGATACCTAGTTTTCTCACACAAGAAAGATAAGAACTTTCTGGAGGGAACCTGACAAAGACACACGAAGATGAGAAAGTTGAGTATTTCTCATATGAGAAAGGGCTAAGAGAGCTGTCACACTTTGTCCTGGAAAAGAGGAGGCTCAAGGGGCATCTTATCAGTGTATACAAATACCTTCTTTTGAGGGAATGAAGAAGAGACAGACAGACAGAGTGGTGGTGTGCAGGACAAGAGTCAATGGGCACAAACTGAGATATTGGAAATTACATCTGAACATAAGACAACACTCATGCTTTGACAGCAGCAAGAGACAAGGATGAGCTTCCCAGAGAAGTGGTAGGGATACTGGGAAATATTCAAAACCCAACTGAACACACAATTGAGCATTCTTATCAAGTTGATCCTACTTGAGCAGGGAAGCCAGTCCAGATGACCTTAAGAGGTCATTTCCAACCTCGATCATTCTGTAATTTACTGTTTTTTCACTTCTTTGTGCTGTGCTTTTCCTTTTCTCTTCCAATACCTGAACTTATCCCAGTCTGATTTTCTTCAGGCTGCAGCTAAATTTCACAGAAAAAAGAATGAGACTATGCTGCAGGGAATTTTCTGATTCATAAACACTTTTTAAGAAACTCTTTGATATGAATTTGACTGTTTTCTTTCAAGCTACTTTTCGTAATAAATTGAACCATGTCTTATAATTAGGCTCAGAAATGCAGCAGCCTAGAATGAAGGTCTGAAAGGACTTGATGCCAGAAGTTGCTGCTCTATAAGGCAATACAAGTAACCTTTCTTTCCTCCTCACCCTCTCTGGATCTTCCTGAAGTTGATAAATTATAGTCTTTGAAGCCAGTGTCACTGTTGATTTGAGAACCTACCACCTCTCAGAAAAATGAATTTTCTGGCAGCCCAAAGGTACGAAGCCTGCAATTGCTTCATCCCAGTTCTTGTTTACATGTTAGAGCATGGAAAGGGCAGCCACCACTCAATGGGAGAAATGCATCTTCCACTGAACTATGAAGGAAGCATTTTTTTAAAGTGAACAGTTCCATTACTTTCTCTTCCACATACTGCTTAAAGATGCTGCAGCATAGAAAATGTGTTTTTCTATCACACACAGCAATAACAGCTTGCATTCATTCTGTGACACTTCTGTAGAACCTGAAGATACTGATAACTGGAAAATCCATGAACCTATGAAAATTAACCAAACACTTAATTTTTTAGGAACACCAATTGGTACAACTTTTAAACCTGTTCTGATTGATAAATTTAAGTTAAATATTCTAAATTTTCCAGATATTTGGGGGTTTTTAATGGTCATTTTAGGATTATTTTATCATGTCTGATACTTAGAAGTACAAGTGCTAGGCAGAAAGATCTACACCTAAATAAGAGCATGTATCTGACATAAGTATTAGATAAAATATGTGCATTTTTATTCTTGATGATAATCAGAACTCAGTTTAATTTGGCAGACTGTGTGGCAGACCATTCATTCCATCCCTCTCCACATCAATTCCTCTGCCTACTAAATCAAGAACACCCAGAAGATTTTTTAATCAACAGGTTAAGATGCTCATACAGTTTTTCTTGAGCAAGCAGTGGAATTGCCAATTAGTGGTGACAGGTATTTTGAAAACCTGCTCACATTGACCAGCATTTGCTCTGACTGCATTTTTCTTACTAGTATCTTAGGAAAAGAAACCTCATTCTGCTGCTATAGTACACTATTATTCAGTGCAAATTTTCATAAAATATATACAAAGCCTAAATACAGAACTTTACTTCAGAAAAGCAAGCCTAAGCATATTGACAAAGTAAAGGATAATTTTAAATTATTTTATTTCTTAATCCCAGCTACAGGGATAATGCTGTCCTTGAATCTTTGGATCTAAGCAACCATATTGGTTTAGGGCTCCCAGCTTGTAATGTTGAAATATAGTTTGTGTTTCATTCAATGGGATTGAGCATATTTATATGTTGATTCTGTTAAAGAACCTGTAGAGAGATACATTATTGATTATAGCCACTACTCCTCCATCTCTTTGCTGACTTCAGTCAAATCAAAGGAACTAATTACTGATTTGAGAATAAAGCAGAAAGTCATAAGTTTTATTGAGTACAGTGAAGGGAGAAGGTAGTTTTCCTCTTAATATTTTAGCATATGCCTGAATAAGCAGAAAAAATATATTTTTTTTTGCATAAAATTTCAAGATGTTTCTAGATTAGAAACCTGAGTAACATAAGATTAGTATAAACATTGCTCGGTTCCAGTAATATTTTGTGCAAAATAATGACAGAAATATGTCTGAATTTCATTACAGAGGACTTATGTGTAAAACACGCTTGACATCACACAATTATTTCAATTTCTCTATTTTCCTATACATACTTTGGCAAGTTGTAATATAGTACAGAACAAGATTAGAATAAAGTTAGTCTGCAGCAGCAACTTCAGTTTAGTTACTATAACAACTGCTCTCTTGATCTATTAGAAATTAAGAATTTAACTGTGCAACTATTTAAATTTTTAAAAGCTAAACTAAAAATCCTAGAATAAATTATAAAGTCATGGAATCATAGAATGTTTTGAGTTGGAAAGAACTTTATACATCATCTGATCCCAACCTCATTGCCATGGGCAGAAACACTTTCCACTAGACCTCAACAACCTGGGGCTGCTCAAAGCCCCATCCAGCCTTGCCTTGAACACTTCCAGGGATGAGTTGTTCACAGCTTCTCAGGACAAGCTGTTCCAGTTCCTCACATCCTCACAGTAAAGCATTTGTAGCTTATATCAAATCTAAATCTGCCTTCTGAGTTTAAAATAAGTGTCCCTTATCCCTTATCTCTACAGATCTCAGTAAAATGTCACTCTGACTTTCTCATAGGGCCTGTTTTATATATAAGGGGCTGCACCCAATAGCCTTCCATTGAGTACCTCAGCCTGTTTCTCTGTCTGTAGGAGAGGTGTTCCAGCACCCATTTTCACAACCCTCCTCTGGATGAGTTCTAACAGGTCCATGTCTTTCTTTATCCAGAACTGGGCTGAAGAAGTGAATGCAGTACTCCAGGTGAAGTGTCATAAGAGCAAAATAGAGGTGGGAAAACCACCTCCCAAAACTGCTGTTGATGCTTCATTTTATGCAGCTCAGGGTACAACTGGCTTTCTAGGCTTCCAGAGCACATTGCTGGCTCATGTTCAATTTTTCATCCCCAAGTCCCCTGCAGGGCTGCTCTCAGCCTCTTCCTTTCACAGACTCTGTTCCTACTGATGATTGCCCTGACCATGTTGTTGAACTGCATGAGGTTACCAAGCACTCACTCCTCAAATCTGTCAGGGTCCCTCTGGATGGTATCCCACCCCTCTAGCATATCAGCTGTGTATTCAACTTGGTGTAATCTGCAAGCTTGCTGGGTTTGCACTCAGTCACACTGCTTATGTTGATGCCTTAAGTTTTAGCTTTCATATTTTCCAGATTTTGTACTACATTAGTATATAATTCTGAACTCCATACAAAGTGTAAGCAAGTTCTCTTCATAGTTTCATTAGAGAAATCCTTTTCCAGCCTGAATACCAAGGACAGCCGCTACAGCCTCAGGCCCCAAAAGCATAAACAACAGCAAATTGAGGAGAGCAAACTGGGAGGATGGGACTTCATAACCTGAAGCTGTAATTGGACAATTAACCCCAATATGTAAATGGACCAAAACTTATGAAAAGTGTGAAAACTTGTGGCACACCATCCATCTTGGGTGTAGCTATGGCTGGGCTCTTGTATTGCCCAAGGTGTATCCTTTCAAGGCCTTTACAATAAGTACCTACTTTATTCCTTTAACTCTGTCTAGCCTCTGTTCTAGGTAGAGATGCCTCTCAGGGCATCAATGTCATTAAGAAGTGAAGTTTTGACCTCTATAATGCAGGTCTGGTGAACTGGAAGTAACTTCTCAGAAAAGAGATCAGTTTGGGCCAAGTAGAAAAACAGCACGTTTTTTGGCATAGCTGAAAGATTCACACCAGCCTATTTTGTCAGTAAGAGAAAAGAGTAAAATCTTGTACTCAACAAATGCTTTTTTGTTTGTGACAAAAAGCCTAAAGAAGAAAAGTAAAAAAATAAGTACATCTGGAAATTACATTGCAACTGTACTTTGTTTATTATCCCTAATATAGCTATAAAGAGAAATTTTAGTAGAAAAGGGCAATTATAGTCACTGGATTTACTCTTGTTATGGCAACCAAATACAAATTTAAATTTTTCTCTTGAATAAAAATAAACATTATACTGTTAAAAATATTTTCTTCAAGTACTTAAGCCAGTGAAGAATTGCCTGAAGCATTTCAAATTTTCTTGCAGTAAAATATGCTTATTTCAACTTTGCAATGTCAGACTTGGAGAGATATTGGTGTTGCACATGACCTAAAACTGAAACTGTTTGAGAAGCATTAAATTATTATTGTACTTTTCTCTTGTTAAATTCAATGCTTTTTAAACAAGACAACTAATTTGGTGTTGCTTGATTATCGCCTCCTGAAGCTTTTAAAATGTCCTCATACAATGTAAATAGAGATTCTGCCAGAAATCTTATGCAACTTTTTCCTGTATAAATGACCTGCTTTCCCTGGGATGAAACCAAAAATCCTCCTGTTGGTTCTGTGCCTTTTCAAAACCTGCTAGGTTTATATTCCTCCATCTACTGAGATTTTGGTTGGACTGCACAATTTCCAGTCAAATTCAGGTATAAACTTGTTCTCCACATCCATCCAAATAGACTCATTGTGTATAGCAAAAAAAGGATTACGTTACATTTTTGCTAGCTCCCTAAAATCTCCAATGAATATTAAGTAGACTGTCATGAATATTAAAATAAATTTAAAAGATGTTTTCTTATTCACTGAAATGAACAGAAGCAACTTCCTCCATCAGCATGGGACTACATTAGAAGATATAATTCTATACCTTTAGCAATTCATTAGAGGTTTCTAACAAGTTGTTACACTTAATCTGTCATGTTTATTCAGACTAAAACACTCTGAACTATTTTATTATGTATCTCTAAGGCACAGCAAATGGGCTCTGGTAAGAATTTCACAAGTCACCAGTTCATAAAGATGTTAAGAACTAGATGACCTACAGATAGATGGCCAGTGCAAGACTTAGAATTAACAGAGGTCCTCAGACTCAAAACTGCTTCCTGAAAATCCCTTGCCAAGTGGTGCATAAACCTAGAAACACTTGGATGCTTGCTCTTTATTGTATACTTCCTGTGGGTTGTGATGTCGAGATTGGTGCAAAATCAAAGACAAAACTTTCCTAATGATAGAAGTGGGGAAGTGCTCATGTTTTCACATGGAAATGAGGTGTTTAACAGAGCAGTGAAATTGAATGATATAGAATTGATTGTTTAAACTAAGATGGGGAGATATGACCAAGAAACAGCCAAAAAATTGCTTGGAAGTGTCCACCTAGAAACATGCCTATAACCCAAATGGTTCATATTTGTCTTTGGAAAGGCCCAGTTATAAAACAAGCAGTGGTGCAGAGAGGATCCCAGCAGAGAAAGAAGATCAAAAGCTGCACTGAGAGTGTCAGGATTGCCAGACCTCCCTAGGGCACAGAGAGCACAGCTCCATGAGGAGCCTGCTGAATCAAATCACCACCAGCAGTACAAGAGAAAACTGTCCCTGGAGATGAGATGTGTGTGCTTGGGTGTAGATATGTTTAGGCGTAAAATCATGTGTATCCTGGTCCAAAGAATGGTTGTATTTATAATGTAAGCAATCTTCGCTGAGTTTTTTTTCAAATTCTAATATACTTCTGCAGGCTGGAGGGATATTCAGAGAGGAACCTTTTTTCTTTTATTTGCCTAATGTTATACAGAAGTGTACAAATTCCTAGGAACTAAAAGAAAAGTGAAAACCTCTTTTCCACCTGAGTATCTCAACAAAGTTATGCTCCAGTCCCTATTAATGAGTTTTGAATTTTTTATAAAGTACAAACTGAGAGAGTTTTTGTTTTCAAAAACAGGTGTTTGGAAACAAAAGCTGCATGTTAGAATCTTTCAGAACAGAGATACCCATGTCTTCTAATTTATCTCAACAGTCTGACAACAGCATTTTATTTTTACTGTAGCTATCTGAAACCATTCTTTTACAACTAGAGCAGCTGGAAAATTTTCAGTGATCCATAATTACACTTCCCAGTGGCTAGCTGTAGGCACACCTCTAGTGTAGTGTTGGGTTCAGATCCTTTTCTGAAGTAAACAATGACTCACAGGTAAGTTTAAGACATGAGGAAAGCGGCTGTACTCCCAGCTAATCTTTAAACCACCCTTCCTTCTCCATGAACCAGCTGTAATTTCAGAAGCAACTTATGAGCCATATCCACACTTGTAGGTAAACTGAGCCTGTAGCTAAATCACCACTATTCCCCATCTCTGCTAAGGTACTCTAAAAATCTCCTACAGATCCTTTTATTAGACATGGAAGTAAAGCAAAACTGAAAGCAGGGGGAATATTACGCAGTTTATTTATCTATCAACCTCTGAAAGAGGCAATCTAAAGAAAGGCTGGATTGATAGATCCGGATAATGTTGCCTGCTTCTGTTGTCTGAGTTGCATTTGTACTCTCAAAGTATCACATTCTTAATGCACTTTTTAGACAGTCAGGTCACCCAGACTATAGGTCTGGTCCCTGGAGTATGCAAGAAACATTCAAGTTGAGCAATGTATATTCAAATAATTCTGTAGATATAACTAATAATACACAGGTATCTACCCAAAATTTTTGCATCATCAAAACAGAGAAAAAATATTTAAAAAATAAAATATCTGAAGCCATAATGACAATGCTTAGACAATACTGACACAAAAAATGAGTGTGTCTGACAAAATGTTGCTAATTGAATTTATTTTAGCTAGAATACAAAGAGAAAAAAACTATACTTAATTAAAAAAATATCTGAAGTTAGGTTACATTTCTGTTTCCACTACCTTCATAAGCAAAAAATAAATTTGACCATGGGTTTTTTAATTTAATTTGAATTATTGATAATTAGAATAATTTTTGATTATTGGTTCAGCCTTTGAAGAACAAAACTCATGCAATTATACAGACACATAGGGCAACAGCCTTGCTCCTGGCCTCATAGGCTCAACTTCAGCTCAACACCTCTTCTTTTTTAGTCACCATTCCCACAGTTTTCAGCAGCTGGCTCTGCCACAGCTGGCCGTACCTCAGGGGTCTCCCTGCTGTGCAGTCCTTCAGGACTCTTGCAGTCCTCAGTCCTTCTCTGGCATGGATCATCCCCTTTCAAGAGCTTTTTTCTAGCAGTATTGCTAGCAATGTCTTTTTCCCTATGTCTCCTGAATTTTCTTCTCTGGTTTCTGCAAAATATGCTCTTCACATCTCCTCGTGTATTTCCATTTTCATCTCCTGTGCCTCCTCCTCATCCTCCTGCCTCAACTTCCTTTTCATTTCTCCTACTCCCCACAGCTACTGGTATTTTTAATGATGTTTGAGCAGTGTTGCCACGTGCTCCTCATCCTGAAATTCTGGTGTGCTGTGGATTGTTTGTTGCCAAGCCAGCTGGATCTGGCTTAACTATTGCAGGGTAGCTCCTGACCTCTTCCCACACACGGCATTCTGGGGTGCTCAATACCCAAACCTTGTCAATAATTGCCTGTTTGGGATGAAAAGGCCATAATGTTTATAAATAACTGGAGACAAGTAATAATCTGCCCTGAAATTTTCAGGAAATTAAATATTCCCTGATTACAGATGCAGGTCTGCCCTGGAACATCCATTTTGACATCATTGAAAAGGTTGTTTAGTAAGTAACATTAGTTAAATCATTTTATTTTTCTAGATATTTCTATTAGCATGTGAGGAAGGTAAAATAAGAAAGAAGAAACCAAAATGTTTTGTACTATAACATCTCATTTTTTAGCTGCCTTCTGAATATATCCCAAGACAAACCTTCACACAGGTATATTTATCCCCAGGATTTAAACAGTTTGTATTATGCATAATTTTTTATCAAACATGAAAGACTTTCAAATTAATTAGACAGCTGATTAGTTGGTAAGCCTGTTTGTCATTGCTATCACCCCCAACATTTTTCACTGCATAACTGATAAGTTAAATATCTGATTACACTGAAAGTTAATTGGTTTTTAATAGAGCATCTGCAGAAAAAAGAAGTTGTAAGCTCTGAGGTACATGCCAATCAAAATGTAATACAGTTTTTAACTGAAGAAGATTAACACATGCCACTTCACAAGGTTTGAACCTGCCTTCCTCCTCCCTGAGAGTTGCTTGAAGAGATAAAATTCTTGGCCAAGAGTACACAGTGTGAATAAGATGCTTTACTTCTTTCTGCCAGAACAGTTTCTTTAACTTCAGTTAAATTTTACATGAGGGTAAAGCAGTTAAGACTACTCTACAGCAATTTATTAGATAAAGATTCCCTGTTTTGGTAAACATCTTAAAAATGCTTCAATTTCAACAAGAAAATGGGGAAATGGAAAATTAATGGATTGTCATTTGAAAGAGAATATAAAAAGCTATGTAAAAGGTGTATTTCTAGTTTCTGCTAAAATGAATAAAAAAACAAGAGTAAGGGTTTTTTTTTCAGGGAGGAATAAAACACAGACTGACTAGCAGCCTTATTCTTTATGAATAAGCAGCAGTAGTTATAAACAGGCATTTTCCAATCATTTTTCGAAAATATTACAGATCTTGGGAACTGATAGAAGGAATTGTATGTAATTAAAATACCCTTAATCACAAAATTTACAATTCTTATAAGATCATATATTTTTGACATAAGTCATGTAAAAATTAATGTCAATTAATACAGGTTTTAAAAAACATGCTTTCTTATGCTGGATTGCTCCATTATGCTTATGCTCCATTGAAACATGGAAAATAAGGTTAAATAATTTCATATTAAGACAATTCATCTGAGCATCATGTTACCTTGTAGGAACACTGGTGTCCTTCATTCCATTTCTGGATCCAAACTCATACACACACACTCTCTAAATCTTCCTGATCTATCCATAACTCTAGTCACAGAAAAGAGTTTAAAATGCATGCTCATATTTAAATTCTGTTCTATTCATGTATTACCATTTTTAAATTCTTTTTTAAAGTTCTGTCTGGGTCACTGCTTTGCTCTTTTCACTCTTATTTTACATTCCAGAGCCCTATTGTTTCAGATTCTTTAACTACTGCTCTTGTTAGATTTTAAAAATATCTTCTTACCTTGATCAGTCTTCAGAAAAACAAAATGTTAACTACGTACATTACTGCATCACTACTGCTTTTCTATCTAATGACAGCCCAAGATATTCAGAGTTGGAATTTTGATGTTACCTGTTAAAATTCTTGGCAGAAAAAAAATCTACATTCCTGAAATTTTTCACATGACCTCAAGTATCCCCAGTCAGTCAAAATTAAAAAAGCCCTTAATTATTTTCTATGCTTATGCTTCATTTTCAAATACATACTATTTTAGGTGTCCAAATCATTCATTTTTCTGCACAAAAGAACAAAAAACTATGGCCTTAAAACTAGCCATGTTTTCACTGAGGTATTTTTCCATAGCATGTTGGATTCCTCTGGTAAGAAAACTTCACCATAACAGAATAGATATAATAGCATTGAGATACATGTTCAAATTCATTCCAGTGATGTCATAATATTAAAAAGAGAAGAAATATATTATGGTAATTCTAATTAGTTTTGTTTTGTTGAATCTCCTGAGCTCTGCTAACGCTACTGATGTTCTTGTCAGATCTCAATTGTCTTAATTGCAGTGGTAAGATTCTGATGTTCTAAAAAGGCTGATGGTTTTATGAGTGTATGTGGATGTATAAAAGCCACACATCATAACAGATGCCTTTTCAGGAAAAAAAAAAATTATGCATCAGCCTGTTTTGTACAAGCCCTTCCTTCTCTAACTAGCAGCTGACAGAATAATCACACAGAATAGTCACCCTTGTTAGGTAGCCGTGGCCTCTGAGAAACAAACACAAGAAGACAGAAAGGGTTTGAAAATGCAGGTGATAACAGAGATCCCCAAGGCTAAAAACATCAACACAGCAAAAAAAAAAAAAAAAGTCAGCATTACTTTTTGTTAAATGCAATCCTCAGAGCTGGGATGATGAGTTTTTTGGCAACAAGAATAAAACCCATGTATCTGGCATGCATAAGCATGCTTATAAAATGAAAATACAAAACATATAATTAGGGACACAAGGAAAAATATGCCTATCCCCAGCAAGTTTTTTTACTGCTTGTTGAAATATTTTTTTCTTTTTTCCTTTCTTGTGCTAGGTATGTATGGCAGAAATGCTGGCATTAAGCCAAACACCAGAAGAGAGAGCGTACAATGAAATCACATGTAACTAGTCCTTACTCTTTGAGATCCCCATCAGTTTAGAGGAATTAGAGGCTGCCATTGAGAAGATACAAAAGATCATGTGTGTACATGTCCATACATATGTTTTTCCTGTTTTATCACAGCCCCACAAAGTGTCTTATCCTGCAGCATCAAGTCCAAGTAAATTCAGATGCAGCATAGCTATTTGTTGGAATGGTCAGTTTACATATAAAAAGATATTTTCTCTGATGAATACCCCTAAATATTCACCAGCTGCCTTAGATTTGACATGTAATTATTCATTTGAGCCCATCTTTACTGAAAGAACACAACATCTATTTTAAGATATATGCAGTTAATATCTTGAAGGAGACTGTAAATAGGAAGTCAAAAACTGACAGAACTAATCAGATTGTAGTCAATTTATAGAATCATAAACTCAGAGAATCACAGAATAGTGTGGATTGGAAGGGACCTTAAAGGTCATCCATTTCCAAACACCCTGCCATGGGCAGGAACACCCTCTCCCAGACCAGGTTGCTCAGGGCCCCACCGAGTCTGGCCCTGAACACCTCCAGCAATGGGGAATCCACAACCTCCCTGGGCAACCTCTCAGTGCTTCATCACCCTCACAGCAAAAACACTCTCCTTTACCTCTAATCGAAACCTGCTCTTGCACCCACAAGGCCACATCACCCTCTCCACCCTCTTGTAATCCCCATTTGCCTACTGGAAGGTTCTCCAATGTCTCCCTGGAGCCTTCCCCAGACTTAACAGCCCCCACTCTCTCAGTCTGCCTTCAAAGGAGAGGTGCTCCAGCCATCTGATCAACTTTGAGTCCCTCCTCTGGACTCACTCCATCAGGTCCATGTCCTTCTTGTGCTGGGACCCCCAGAGCTGGATGCAGCACTGCAGGTGGGGTCTCACCAGGACAGAGCAGAACAGAGCCCGCCCTCACCCTGCTGCCCATGCTGCTTTGGATGCAACTCAGGATACAATTGGTTTTCTGGGCTGTGAGTGCACATTACCAAGTCATGTTGAGCTTTTCATCTGCAAACATGTCCAAAATTTCCCCTGAGCTACTCCATATATTCTCCTCCAATCTCTAAAAGTACTTGATAGGAATTTAATACCTAAAAGTTTAATGACTATAAATAGCTGACAGGAATTTTTTCAGTAGCATCAGAATTTCATGTTTTCTGGAATTTACACATTTTCAGTTTGCAGGAAATCATTTGGGGAGCATTGATGACTGTAGGAGCAGGTATTCCTGTTCAAATTGCTGAAAAGTACTGATCATTTTCTTTTGCTTTATATCTAGAGGATAATAGTCTGGCTGATTCTTTGTCTGGCCTCTGAATAGTTCAGAAACTCTGCTGTTACACTTGTGGAACCATGGACAGATCAGAAACACAGCAGAGAGAGCCTACAGAATCAAAGAGACTGGCGGCTGCAGCTACAGGTGTGAGTGTCAGGAAAGTTTCTTCACTGAATAAGAGTGGGACAAAAGCATAATGGGTTTTTTTTATTCTGTTTGCAGACTCGTGGATATGACTTCCATCTCCAGTCCTATGCTAGGTAACCCAATTCTTTCTATGATTTTAGTCACAATGACCCAAAGGAAAAACAAGTACTTCACTTTATACCTCATTATGATACCCATGTGATGAAGTACTAACATAATTTTGTGGGCTTATATTTGTTTGTCTAAAAAGCTTCTTTATGATAAGAGGGATGAAATATGCAAATATCTCAGAGAGGCTGTGAAGTCTCCATCTTTCATGATATTCAAAACCCAATGGGCACATCCTTGAGCAACCCGAACTAGCTAATCCTACTTCAGTAAGGGTATTGGTCTACATAATCTCCAAGCATCCCTACCAACCTTACCCATTCTGTGACTTTGTATGTGATTAGATGGGCCTGATTTAATATGAATTCAGATACACTGGTCCAAACAGAGCAGGCATTGTACCTACTGCAACTAGAAGTATCTATAAAATGTCAATGAAACCTCGGCTACTAGTGGGATTTTTTCTATTTGAAAAACTACAATCTGATTTGTATGATGTTATCAACTTCACCACATAAGGCTTGTTAAAGAATTGCAATTATATTACAGCACAGTGTCCTTCATGAAGACCTCAGCATGAGATTAGAAGAGAAATCTACAGCTGTTGAATCAGTAATTTTCAAAGAAGCTTTTTCATTGACTTCAGTCCAGTGACTAAGACTGAAACAATACATCCAATGAATGTGTTTGGATATCATTATAAAAAGACAGAGGCAGTAAGCTGACAGCTTCAGAAACAACAGAGTAAACCTTTGAGAACCTCCTGGCATAAAACCAAACATAACTAATCAGAACAGCTGTTCAAATAAACTCAGAAGTCCTATTTTTCTTGACATCACACAGTAATCAAGAAATGTGGCAAAATGAGCAATCAGAACTGAGACATGCTCACTGCTATCAAATCAGCATTTCAGAATGACTGTCAGCTCCCTTATGCCATAAGGCAAGAAAGGAAGATTATATAAGGACAGTTTTGTGCTTTGTCATAGCAAGATGGATTTTAGACAATAAACCAATTAACACCTGCAATAGTAAGGTATAAAGTTTTAGAATTTTTTGGAGGGGGAATTTATTTTTGGTGGGTTGTTTTGTTCATTGTTTTATCTGCCAAAATTATGACCACCAGCCATCTTCACCACAGGGAACACTTCTCTGTTTGCACATTTTGAGCCATCATGCTTATTTTTCCCTTAAAATTAAAATTTCTCTCCCACTCCCAAATTTTTAGTAAAAGACATCATCATTTCCTTATTTTTTTTTCTGCACACTGAAATTGATTCTTCTAGCCTCAGTAGGAGGACTAATTGCAGAAGGAGATGCAAGTGCCTGATGGCAATTCAGAAGGCTCCAAGCCTTCCTACCAGTAGGTGGAGCAAAAATGTCATTAATGTAGAGACAAACTTTGAACTAGGACTCTCTAGTCGCTCACAGCAGGTGTTCCTTTTCTGTTCTGTCTTTTAATGTTCCATCCGAGGAAGTCGGCCTAATGTCTCAAATTATTTTAGATCACGTTAAGAGTAAAGAGAAGATTATGTCTGATACAGAATTCAGAGGCATTCAGAGGCACAGCAAAGTAAAAATTGCTCTGCTGGTTCCTGCCCTCCTGCTTGCTTGGCTTGTTCAAGTACGTGGGCAGAAGGACTGGGGACATGGTTCAGCTCAGCATGGCTGTGATGTATATTCATGGACTTCTGTTAAGCTGGCAGTTGCCTTCCTTGTAGACCTTGGGTCAGTCTACCAGATAATCTCTTTGTCCTTTAGCTCTTCCATGTGCATTGCTTTATTTCCCAAAACACAGTTGTTTCATGCCACATCTGAGATAACAGTCACTCACTGAAAAAAAGTCCTTTTCCTATGCTGGTTTTATTTAGTCAGGCAGGTATGTGCCTATTCTCACGACAAAAACATGCTACCAAATCATAAAACCATCAAATACACAGTCCCAAACATGAAGTTAAGGGTGTGCTAAAGGGTTGATAGATTTTTCACTCAGACAGTACTCAAGAAGCTATTATACAGAGTACCTTATACACTTAAAGATTTTGAAAACACCTTTCAATTTTTTAAGCTTCTACAAGCTGTGGATTAATGGAAATTAACATGAGACTTTCACTCAGAGAAGAATACCTACAAGAATTGATGTTTAGCAGAAAACTTCACAATGAAAAGCCTTGTCATCTCCTGACAGAATCCTGCCTGCTGTTTCTATCATCCACAGCAAAGCAGCGCTTTACATTAAACCACAGCTGAGCACCAAGATGTAAATATTCAAGATGGCCTTTGAAAAGGGACCATCAGAGGCTTGAACAAAAATGCATTTAGAATTTTGTTATCAATCATTAGGAACTTCTTGTCATTAAAATCAGGTACCTCCAAGTTCAAGTATTTCCTGATCAACTTTGAATGTTTTACATCTGACTCCTCAGAAAATGTCATTATTGTAACAATTATTTTTCAATTTTAGGTCAATTTAGAAAATGCTAATGGGGCAAATTCACTGGATTTAATACTTTAATTATTTTATCAACCAATATAAATTTCATCTTTCAAAATGAAAGATATTAATGCAGCTTTGGTTCAATTAACTAGACTTATTTTAAAAAAAACCTACCTTTTTACATGGCAGTATTAGAGAGTTCTAAGTGAAAGGAATGATACTGAGAGAAATTCTTTCATAATTTTGACCAAATAGTGAAAACTTAAATATAGTGCTACTCATTAGAAGAACAATAAACCTGATAAAGGGTCTGAAGCACAAGTCTTAGGAGGAGGAGCTGAGGGAGCTGGACCTATTTAGCCTGGAGAAAAGGAGACTCAGGGGTGACCTTATCACTCTCTGCAACTGCCTAAAAGAAGTGATTTCATTCCCCCTCACCATTCCTTACTTATATAAAATTATACACATAGAAAGTTCTCCAAATAAGTGTTTTACTGGCAAAACAACAGCAACAAAAAAGCCCAAATGTAGAACATTATATGTTCTCTCCTCTCAAGCCACACGTTTAAGATTCAAAACTCACATGCACAAACTTCAAAACCTGGTTCTGTAAAGGTTTGTGATAGTTTCTAGAGCTATAAAAAAGGACAGTAAAAGGCCCTGGGGTAGGCGGAGATGAAATAAATTGTTAATGTCAGCATTTTGACTTGCAGTGGAGGGGAATGATGCTTCCATAATTTTAATAGCAATTTCATTCTTTATTTTATTTTTCCTGTTTCTATGCCTTAGAAATATATATATATCTCACCAGTCTATTGCTCCCTCTGGCTCAAAACAGCCACTGACCGTAATGCGACATCATTCACCTACATTTGACAGAACAGTGACATTCAGCTTTCTCTGCTCCCAAGCAAGCATGAAAACTTTAAGAGATCATCAAAATAGACAAACTACTTAAAGCCACATCTCAAGAAGTCAACAAAGGACAAAGGAAAATTTTCAACACTGATTAAGAACTAGAAATACATAATTCTTGCAAACAGCACTCAATATTTCTTTGAAACATGGCTTGCTGTAAGTATCTGGAAGTACGGTGTAGTAAATGGATTCTCTTAATAAGATTTTTTTTTATTTTTCATGTTTTAAAAAGAAAAATAGTCAAAACTTATCTTCAAATTCAGCCATAAGGATGTAAAATATTAATTTAGTAAATACATTTCTAATAAAAGAGTTAATATATTTTAATACAGTTAAAATCATTAACATATTCTATTAATTTTCAACTGCAAATTTATTTTAGGATGATGTTAGAGAATTCAGCAATACTCTTATGAATCCCTTTCATATGTGCCCAAAAATACCATAATAATATTACGAAACCTTAGAGCTCAACATCTGGGAAAGCAATTTTCACCCTAAACCGTAAAACAAACAAGAACAGGTACATCCTTGTGAAAGGATGTGAAGGACAAGAAAGTCAGTGGAAAAAGCCACCATCAATTTGTCAAGGGTAAGTCCTATTTGACCAATCTGGTTGCTGTTTATAAAAATTATTTTCTAGGAACAGAGGTTGTCATTTTCCTTGATTTTAGCAAGGCTTTAGACACAGTCTCCCATGGTAGCCTTCTCATGGATAAGCTTCTAAGATCTGGACAGATGGACCAGAGATGGGTGGGTGTCAGGCTAAATTGTCGGGCTCAGGGGGTGGTGGTTAATGGCTCAAACTGGTAACTGATCAGGAGTGGAGTTCCTCAGGGGATGATGATGGATCTCATACTGCCATGGGCTACAAAAAGCCAGATGAGCAGGATGCTTTAAATCAGTTTTTCACACTCTTCTGGTGGGTTTTTTATGTCTTCTTTCCCTCTTAAGCATGTTTTCAGCTAAAGAACTTCTGTCGGAATTAAGGTATATCTGTGGCAATTTTGAGATTATCACAACCTAATAGCTGTCCTTTGCTTTATTTTGGATTTGTTTGGGAACCCCTAAAGGCATAGCAGCTCCCAATCTTTTTTTAACAAAAGCTTGGCTAAATCCACATGAATAGCAGAACAAGTATAGCATATAGTCTTGACAAAATCCTTTAAAAAAGACATTTCAACATCACAATTCCTTGTTAACATCATTTTACTGATTCAAAAACCTACTAGATCTGAATTTAGCAGGTCAGGAAATCATGCTCATCTATGATTTTTATAAAGGGGGTTGTTCACACAATAACAGTAGATTATAGAACTATTCAGGTTTTATGTCATATTTCAGGGAACTGCTACAGAACAGAAAAACTTATTTCTTAAAATGTGGATACCCAACTGCATCAACATTTTAACATTGGCATCTTCTCTTTTTTCTCTCTGTACATTTCATTTTCTTCAGGTGTAGTTTAACTTGATGTAATCTCTCAATTCCAACACTTAAGGGATAAAAATGAAAAAGTCATCAGCAGTAAAAGACTGCAAGAATTTAATGCCTCATGCTTGCCTTAGCAGGTGACTGTAAGGATGTGTGATACCTAAATGAATTATTTGCACTTAGTGCTTGCTGCAAGCAACTGATTTCTGCTCAAGCATTCCAGCATCATGAGTCAGCATGAGGGTAAATGTTTTATTTCTAAGATAGTTAAATGGTCTCTGACATCAATTATCCATGGGTACTTTTACAGAAAATTTTAAAACCCCATAGAAAATAATTAGATAGCTTTATTTCATTTGTGTAAATGACATGACTATCTCTGACAGACAACAGATTACATCTCTGACAGACAACAGGTTACTTATTCTATGCTAAAAAGCTCCCAAATTCAGGAAAGTGTAATTTGAATTGAGTCTTAGAACTTCTGTCCATCAATATTTTCACTCCATAACAGGAATATCAATAGTTCACCAGCAGTGATTCAGAATTTCCCTTCCATTATTTGCTCTGTGGAGTTCTTTAATGGTCTGCTTCCTCTTGTCTGTGGTTAGTTAACTTTCATGTTTCTTTAGCAGGCATTTGTTATTAACAGTAAGAGGTTAGTATAACCTCTGCTGAATTTTAAAAGTGGTAACCATTGTTTCTGTAAAGGGAATTGTTTGGGCTTTGTTTTTTTTCATTTTTCACTGCTTCTTGCTCTTTTCCACCTGGTTCATTAAGTGTATCAAAACACTGGATTAAGAGTTGAACTGAACACTTTGTTCAAATAAAAGTAATGAGCACCCTTTTAATGATTTCACTATATATTCAGCCATGTCGGGGTATTTTGGGAACAAACCCCTCAAACCAAATTTAAAAAAAACAAAACAAAAATCATCAACAACCCAAACTGCTTAAGAGTCTAACATGGTAAACTACACAATCTCATATTGCTGAAGTTTTCAGAAAAACATTTAAGGATAGCTTGCTTTTTCTTTGAAACTGTGGTTCGGGTCACAGACAGGGGAAAAATATCAGTGGCTTCTACAATGAGGCAACTGAACTTCTCTGTAGTGATAAGTATCATTCTTGTGTGACTCAGTATAACCCCTTCAACATACAATTATAGGACCAAATGAACCAGAACATCCTAAAATAATGTTCTGGTTTAGGGCAAAAACTGGGAGGAAACCTCTGAAATTTCCTAGAGGTCCCTGTAGAAAAGCAAATTCAAGTGGTCCCTCCCTCAGCTAGTTTAGAAAAATATTTCCTCAGAGAAAAGTGGAAAAAACTGTTTATTTAGCAAGCAAAGTATTCACACGCATAAAAAATAGAATGATATTGAACAATAAAACCTCTTGCTGTTCTGAAGAGATGGCAAATTCAGAAAGTCCTTGTAGTGCGGTGTAGCTCAGCTGACTCAGCCTGCTACCATTCCCTCCTGCACTGGAAAATCCCATGTCCCGGGCCCTGGTGGGCCACAGGTATGAGATCTCATGTGTTTTTCTGGGTTTTCAGTCCAGAGCAGCTTTGAACAGCTCCAACAAAAAGTAAAACCACAGTCCAGAGAACTTCTCTGCCTCAGCTACCTAAAAAACTAACTAAAAGTTGGTTGTTGCTATTGGCTGAATGCTTACCCTGGCTTAAAACATAAAACCAAAGTTCATCTTTCAGATATTTAAAAATCCAAGGCCTTGTACTGTATTTTTGCACCTAGGCACTTGGAATTCTATCTATATATTGAAGCACAATTTTTAGCATGAACCATTTTATGTACTTCCGGCTGTCATTAGTAATTTGGAACAAAATACCTCACATATAAAACATGTTACTGAAACACTTCACTGGAAGAAAAGTTGTGGCATTACTGTGCCAGGGTAAAGTAGCCATGGACAGCATCCTAACATATATGCCAGGATTTATCAACTTATCACCAACAAATTACTTTGTTATATTCTATTAAATTGCTTTCAAGTAGGACCACAGTGGAAATGGTTGTTTTAGTAGTATCCTCTCAGATAATCAGAATGCTGATTTATATACCAAAAAATATTCATTAAAACTATAAAAACTGGAACTAATAATTTGGTTTATAATACAATATGCCACTTAATCTTTCTTGAGTTTTTCAAAAGTTGGATGAATTTAAAACTCATTACAATTTATTTGTTTTTTGAAAGCAGTATATTTTTAGAAAGCTATGAAGCAATGAATCTAACAGGCATAAGAAAGTGCTTCTTTACACAGTAATAGTGAAATTATGGAAAGTATTGCTGCAAGAAGCTGTGGAGGCAGATGTTACCAGCAACTTCAAAAAGAATTTGTAAACAATGGCTCTAGGATCAGATACTAAAGGGAAGAGAAAAACAGGTATCCTCTAAAATCCTTTTGTGCTCTTTCAGCAACCACAATCTTGTAAGAAGGAAGGGATGATGTAAAATGGGAAAATGGTAAAGAAAATGGAACAGTTCCAAGCCATGGCCAGTGAGCCAAGGTTGCTGTCTAGCACCAATGCAGAAGAGGATCTTAGGAAAGGATGTTTTTGCTCACCTTCTGTGACTGTGAGACATTGAGGAGCACAGATCAGTGACAAGCTCTGGCCATCCACACTTCATCTCATCTTCTCTCAGTTACTTTTTCCCATCATCTCTTCCTCAAAGGAGGGCAAAGGCTTCACTCTCTCCTACACAGTGTTCTGCTGGAGACATTCTACAAAACTATGATCATGTAGTTTCATGTTGAAAAAATGGGTCTGGAGATATTTTTTTAATTGCATTTATGTTTTAGTTTTATACAAACTATTACTTTAACAAGAGATTATTTAAGTGGGATTAGTGAATACATTTTCTTTTGATGCTGTTTTTCCATGAAAAGGAACAGAGGTCTCAGCATCACTGGTGAGTAATTAATCTCATTCCAAATTCGAACTCTGGCAATAACGTGTACAATACGAGTCAGGCCTTTTCTAAAGTGGCAGATGTAACATGCAGGCCCAGAATTTCCTTTCTTATCAAGATTTTCTCCACACTATCACTATAGGTTGGCCTTAGCCCATTGCTGCTCCCTCACAGAAAGGCTGGCAGATGAAGTCCATGATGCAAAGTCAGCTGAGTGGAACAATGCCCCCCAAGAGCTCCGGGAAGCCCTCCACTTAGAACCTACTCACGCAGCTGGTGCTAGCAGTGTGCATGACTACACTCCAGGACAGACTCAGGCTGGACATTGTCACTGCCTGGGTCCAGTTCCTGGAAAGCTGGTATTCATTTTCCTTGTGAAGGGAACTTCTGTGATATTGGAAAAACTACCCACATAGTCTGTATTGTGTGTACACAAACCCCTCGTTTTACTCCTCTCTCGGTGTGCTACCAAAGTCACAGAATTCCGTTGCCAGATCCAGATCCTGATCCCCTCCAGTCCAACTGTCTGGAACACTGTGGGAAGAAGATGATGTGGGGGTGGGAGGAAGATTATTTGCAGTCACTTGGCTTGTCATATCTTTGGAAAAAATACCATTTCTTGCATTTCATTCTTCCTTGGCTACTTATAGGCTGCAACACATGCTGCCAAGAGTGTTTCGCTCTGTTTTCCACTGGCATTCTTCCTTACACTTTTAACCACTTAATCCCTTAGTGGTGGGGCTTTTTGTTGTTTGGTTAGGGTTTTTTTGGTTTAGTTTGTTCATTTTGTTTTTTTAGCTACTCCTCATAGTAATTTTTCACCCTCATTCTTTTCAGGAAGAGCTTTTTGGCTCTCTCAGAAGAGGTGGATCGATTAAGGTGTAGCAAAACCTAACACTAGCCATGAGCAGATCACACAAGTCCCTCCAACATTAAAACCTTTCTATAACAGAATTGCTTTTATGTAACTAGCATACAGCATTAGCAATGTCCAGCTAATACTGTGCAAATTAGGTGGCAGAGCCACAGAGATGGAATCACCAGGGACAGTAGTTTGATGTGTATGACAGATTTTATTGCTCAAAATTTATTTCAGTAGAGTCTATCTGATTACCTTAAAATTTGAACACCTTAGAAAAAAAGTTTTATTTCTGAGTCACCTCAGCATTTGACATCCAGTGGCACTTCCACTTTACTTTCTTCTAAGAAAGTTTGAATCACACAATGTCAGTAGAAATTAGTCTTTTTTTCTTTTAGTGAATTTTTTTTAGCCATAACACTTTCTCATTTTCCTTATTCTGCCTTAGTTCAAGTCTCTGCATCCTTTCATTGGTGTTTAGGTTTATCCTACAGCTTTGCTATACAGAGAATTATTTAGCCATATTATAGCCCCAATCCTGTCTGTCCAATCCATTTGTGTTTCTAGACAGGTTTCCAGTGCCATAAATTTGAAATATCTTACTCAGACTAAAAGCTAATATTGATCTCCAGAATGTCAACACGGGCTTTTCTGTGAATTATTCAGAAAATAAAAAAAAAATCATGTAGTTCTGTGTACTGGCTCAAACATGCACCCAATATTATCATCTACATGACCAAATATCCATATCATTGGAAAGGAAACAAATGCTTGCAAGAAAAAAATATTAATTTGCTAAGTAAATTATTTTAATATAAGAATCCATGGAGTATTTTTCCTCATTTTTTCATTATTGTCTTGCATTTCTAGGTAGACCTGCTGGCAGCAGTCAGGTAAGTAGAGCTGATCCTGAATACCAGGCCCCAGGAAAAAAAAGTTCAGTCATTAATTAAAACTTGTATTTCAGCCCATGTGTTCCTATACCCAGGAATTGTGGGTAATCAAGTTTCTGGAAGAAAACTAATCATTTCAAGATTTATTACTTGGTATGCCAACATTACACAATGAAGCAGAAGGGACTGGAATACCGTCGTATTTGTATTATTGCAATAAATACACATGCATAAAGGACTTAACTATAACCACCTCTCAGGCCTCCTTATTTGGAAGGGTTGAAAGCAATCCCCCCCTACCCCCCCCAGGAAACTTACTGCTCTGTTACTCAATTTTAGTTGGTTCTTTTATTTTTTTAGCAAATAGTTTTGGAGGTGTCAACTTTTTAAAAATGAGAGCAAACATACCTACAAGGTATTTCTCCATCATGCAGAGAAGAATGTCACTTCTGGATTAGATTTATTGCTCTTCAGTAAAACACACATCACCATCAACAAAAAACAAAACAAAAACAAAAAAAAACCCCAACAAACCACCCCCTGCATAAAAACCCCAAACCCACAACCAACCAAGAACAACAAAAAACCAAAAAATCCCCATACAACACCACCAAAAAAACCCAACAGTATGATGAAAAAAGAGCATGAGAGCTAAAAGATATTTGGACAGTGATGCTAAAGTTACTCACTGAGGGCTTCCATGTAGAATTTTTTTATATTAGTTGCATGCAAATTTATACATCCACTGAAACTGACTCTACTAGGTAAGAAATAGGAGGCAGCTAAATAAATCCCTATGTAGTCAAGTGAGACAATATGGAACAGATTTCACCTCCTTCCTTTAAAGTTAATCCAAATAAAAAACATTTACTTACTCCTAATCAGGTGAATCAGGTAAATTTTAAAAGGAGCACAGGTGTAATTTCAAACTCCTGAAAAATCCATGGAGACAGGTAATTTTTGGTTGTCCTATTTAAACAAGATGCAAACTACTTTTAGGGGAAGCAAGCACAGATAGATTAATGGAGCATATTATGCAGTTTCTAGAAATAAACAGGTTATACTTAATGCTTGATAGTTCCCAAGGCAGCCATCCCTACACTCAGCAGAGAGCTCCAAGAAATGACTGCTCATCAAAGGGTGGAGAAATGCAGATATTTCTCATTAAATGAAGGACAAATTTGGAAACTTTAGCAGTACCATTGTCATAAGTCCAGGGTGACAGAGAAGTGTTCCCAAGAGCCCTTCAAAACAACATGCATGGATCTGGCTTCATCAACGGTGTTATCCTCCCCTGATATAAAAGAGAGAGTTTTTTATATAAGCATATTAAAACTGCCTTAGTGATATGAGTATATATTTTTATATTTTTTGAAGGACATCAGCAGACAGAGGACTTAAGAGCAGTTAAGCCTGCTTTATGAGTGACAAGATTCCTGAATGGGAGATAATTTTCAAAGTGTCTATTTTGAGAGGAAAAAGTGAGGGAGCATTCCCAACTAAAACCATTGGAGGAGAAGTCCTCATCAAAACAATTCTTTAAAACAGCAGCTTTGGTTATGGCAGTGATCTGTTGGAGATAGTCTGACTGACCAAGTCATCATAAAACCTTAGCATCCTCTTTCTGGATGTACAGAAATTGTAATTCTGTGAGCTCTGGGATTACCAATGACTTTTTTCTATGGACACATACTTAAATTTGACCATGCAAAAGTTTTACTTGTAATAAATTATTTCTCATACCTCCCTGGCTGCAACTGTCAGTGAAACTTCAATTTTTATATAAGTTCAACATTTAGAGACTGCTACTTTTTTTTTTGATTTGGCAGAAATGGCCCAAGAGTTTTGACAGTTAAAGAGACACATGAAGTGACTTGTTTCTCTAGGGAAGAAGTTGAGAGTTCAGGAGAGACTTAAAGCTATTCAGTGTTGTACAGAAGATAATATAAAAATTCACTACAGAAAAGTGCTCTTGTTAATAACCTTATTCCACATATTTTAATATTTATGGTTAGTATCTGATGTGATCAGAAAATGTGACACCTGTGCACCAGTGACTGGCTGTCCTTTTCTAGATTATTTTTCTTCTGCTGAATCTGACAGATTCTTGGAAGTACCAGGATGGTTCAAAGAATAATATATTTATTTAGTCCAAGAAACTCATACATCTGTGGCTACATTTGGTGCCACTAAATAAGCCAAAAATCTGTAGAAGCCGATACATGTTGTTTCTACTTTGACAATTGTGACACTCACCAGTTCGTGAAGAGTGGTTCCACCTTCCTGGGAAATAATCTGGAAGGACAGATGCAAATTTTGCTGAGAATCTGTTCCTGCTGCAATCTATTACATTCTAAATTTAAGGGGAAAGAGGCTCATGAACACTGGGGGTTAAGGTATTATACATTAGTTGTATATCTGAAGGACAGTTTAATTTTAACTCCCAGTAAAGGGCCTTACCAACAAGAAAAATAGAAGTATGGACACACTAAAAAATATTAAGTTCCTTCTTCATACAAGCTAAATGGACATGAACAAAGTCCCTGTAAATTTTGAGGGCTGAGAATACAAGGTAAGAAGAATGGAAAGACTTACATTAAGCCTATAATAAGAAGATTAATTTAATATCCTTTCCCCATTTCTTACTATCTGTCACAGAAAGGATTAATATTTAGCCATTTTCTCTTCACATTAGAATATTTGTCAAGAAAATGAGATATTGCAATTTTAAATGACTCATTTATTAAAGAGTCCTGAATTATTCTACTTGGCTCTTTATGCTCTATATTTAATTGGCCAGCAATTCCATTCCTTTCTTTGTTTGTAGCTCTACTAACCTACCAAGAGAGTTTAGCATTTATCAAAACACAGCATTGTCAGGTCAAAGAGGAAAATTAATTACAATTTTATGTTAATCTTGTTAATATAATATAGCTATATTGCATATTTATAAGAAAATGCAGTCTGCCATACTTACAAAAGCAATTCCTTAGAATGAAATTGCAAAAATCTTCAGGAAATTTGAAGAAACCTGTATCTGAAAAATACATCAACATCCAGAAGTATTCAGAGCAATAATGAATTTTTCAAACTACACAGAAATTTATGTCAGTATAAGTGCCTTATATGGGGAGTTAAAGATATTCACCATATGGCAAACAATATGAACATTTGGAGTCCTGCATACTGGTCTTTTATCTTAGAATGGATAAACAATAAATAGAGGAACTAATTTAACCTAAAATGTTGTAGAGCATAAAATTGTGGGGAACAAAATGCACCAGTACAAGCAAATTATATAGATTTTTCTGATTAGATGCATGTTCAGATTGCTTTATCTGGATTCATTCATCACTTAGTATGTATCAGAATTAAGATTTGGTTAACTTGGCATGCTTTCCAACCCCCATCTGTTACAATTTGTTTCCCACTGTACTTACACATAGCTCATCTTAGAAGGGTCAGCACTCATTTCATTTCTTAGAAGTGTCAGCAGACATTTAATTCTCCATTCTTTATTGTAGGATATATAGCTTTGTATAATATCTGTGAATTCAAATTTAATAAATGTCTTGGTTAATCAGTATTTCCATACAGTAAATCACTAAATACCACAAAAAACCAAACCAAAACAAAACAAAAAATCCCACAAAAACAGACAAACAAACAAACAAACAAACAAACAATCCAAAAAATCCCCAAAACCCAAACACAACAAAAAAACCTTCCAATCAAACATTAAATTGTGACATTGGGATAGAAAAAGCAAATATAATCCATTTTGGATGCCCAAAATGAGACTAGTATGCTTTCTAATACCAGAATAATAATTTACTGATATCAAAGTAGACATTTCCTTGACAAAGTTTCTGTTGAAATTGAATTGCTCATGTTGCTGCCAAAAAGATTTCATGAACAGAGAGATACAGCAACATCCTTCAAAAATCTCTGCATCAGGGACTGTACAAAAGGAAGAGTCCAGATCTCTGTGGCAGCCTTTTTCTTTAAAAAAACCCACAAAATCAAATATTAAGAACAGCAGAAATTTATTTTACAATTCTGCAGATAATGTACGGCTATTTTACTAGAGTAACCTTGCACAATTTATTACATGACTTTGAGAAACTGAATGTTTCCACTCACACCTTTCCTAAAAAGATCAGTAAGCAATGTCTTCCATGGTTGTATCTTCACTAATCTGAAAGATTAACCCAACTAACTGACATATTAATGTAAAGTAATTTAACTTAAAAAGAAACTGCCTAACAGAATAACTCTCTACCAGACTTCACTCAGATAAATAAGTTAACAACCAAATAACTATTAAAGTAAATAAGTATTAAAGATGTCTCTCCCTTCTGCCTCTTCATTTTCTTTTAATAAATTGTTCAAGATATTGCCTTGCATGAAAATGGGGATACATACAACGTAATTTTCAAAAAAGTTATCAAACAAGGTTTTAATCTTGCTGTTATAACAGGTGCACAATAAACGAGATCAAGTTTTTTTACAGTGACTAAGATTTTGTCTAAATAGCCTCAGTGGGTCAGTCTTCTCAAAGGGAGCTTGATAATGCCCATTTAAACTCCTTCAGAAGAGGACTGTCCTGTTATGCCTCCTGGAAGAGAGCATTTATCAACTTTTCAGTTTTTGCACGACAGCTTTTTCTGTACTACCTGATGGGCTAAGCTTTGTTAGTTCTTTTCGTAGATCTACAATGTGCAAAATTCCATTACTTGAAGAGATTTTTGTACAAGTTGTTTCATAACTCTGTATTAACTGCTTCACAGTGGTCCAAGACATTCAGAAGCCAGACAGAAAACCAAAGCAGTTCCTCATTTATATCATTGCAAACCTAACTTCCAACAACAACAAGCAAGTGGGGACTGCAACAACTTCAATAAGATTTGCTGTCAGCCATCACTCATACAATTGTACTTTGATGTAATTTTCTCTTTTTTACCTCCTACAAGTCATCCTTTGAAGTCCTGCTCAAGTCTACTTTTACTCATGTATGCAATCCCATTTTCATTCAAGCAAAGCCTTAAGTAGCTGGCAGTAATCAAGGCTAGTAGTGAAAGAAGTCTTTGAGTTAGAATGCTCAGAATATCAAAATAATGTCTCATATCATAAGGCATGACAACTACTTTTAAAGGACTGTTCGAAGCATTACATGAAATCAGATTTTTACTGTAGATCTCCAAATTGAATAAACAAGATAAATTCAGCAAGTTTTCTGTGTGCATGTGGTTTTTAGGGTTTTGGGTTGGTTTTTTTAGGTACCTCAAAGAAAGCTGATAAAGGTATCATTGAGATTTGTAATTTATATGGACGTCCCTGTGTTTCTTGCATAAATGCAGAGACTTAGAATCTCTGTCTCAAAGCTACAAATACAGACTTGCTTACAGCAGTCTCCAGGAAAACAAAATTCTTGCAGTAGGTCACCACAAACAGACTGAAATATATCAGAGGGAGGTGTCTAAAAGTAAAATACAAGCACTTCTGCCTTCTTTTGCTTTCCCGTAGTTGAAGAAGTATTATGAAATGTAGATAAGCTGAGAAAATGACAACATCTATATAGCCTATATGGCTTTAGTTTCTCAGTAAAAGCAGGCTAAAAGTACAACTGAAAATGAGTACCATTAAGTCAATATCTGTGCCATATCTTAAAATATAGAGAAGCACAAAAATTTATCTGGATGACAAAAATATTTCACTCTGGAATGTGTCAGTGTTGACATGTACACAAAACTGCAAGGCTTTGGTTGGATAAGCTGCCAGAGGAGCAGTAAATGGTAGCATATCAAAGTGGACAGAGCTACTTTGAGCAAGTTTATTCAAAGGAAACATTAACAAGTTTATAAGTAACAGAGCAGCACACAATCATGTAGTGAGCTGTGCACGAGAGAAAAGGATAAATAGGTTTAGGCTCATGCTCATGAAATTGCCAGCTAAAATACTTTTTGAGTTTAGTGTGATGTTAATATTTTAAAAAAAATACACTAGTATCTGTATAGATTATTTCCCTTTTTATATTATATATTATCTCAACAGTGTCCCAAAAAATGCAAGTCTGTTAATATTAATTTCTCTAAACTGAGAGAAATATTAAAACCAAAACTGAAACAAAAAATCACTAACAAAGAAAAGGTTTATACCTGTACATGTATTTCTGTCTATCACCCAGTTAAAATAAATGTAAATTTGACCTGGTGGAAAGAGCACTGCAGAAAAGCACTTGGGGTTCTTGATGGCCAACAAGCTTTCCTTGAGCCTGCCCTGTTCCCTTGTGGCCCAGAAGGCCAATGGTATGCTGGGGGGCATTGGGAAGAGATTTGGCCAACAGCTCAAGGGTGGTGATCCTGTCCCTCTACTCAGCTCTGGTGAGGCCACATCTGGAATGCTGTGTCCAGTTCTGGGCTTCTCAGTATGAGAGAGACATGGAGCCCCTGTAATGAGTCCAGTGAAGGGCAACAAAGATGATGAGGCCACAGAAGCATCTCTCTTACAAGGAGAAATGGAGACAACTGGGCCTGTTCAGCCTCAAGGGGAGATGACAGAGAGGGAGCCTCATCAGTGTCTATAAGTATTGGAAGGAACAACAGCAAGAGGCTCTTCTCAGTGGTGCTAACCCAAAGAACAAGAGGCAAAGGGCAGAAACAGGGCACAGAAGTCCTACCTGAATCTGAGGAAGAAATTCTTCACTGTGCAGGTAACCAAGTACTGGAACAGATTGTCCAGAAGGGTTGGGGAATCTGCCTCAACAGCAGATATTCAAAAACCATATGGATGCAATCCTGTACCATGTGCTCTGGGAAGACCCTGCTCAAGTAGAGAGGTTGGACCAAATGACCTCTGTGGTCCCATCCAACCTGACCCATTCTGTGACAATGTAAGAATTATAAACAATTGTATGCCATAAAACCCTTTTGGGTACAATGCTAAATAATCAGCAAACCAACTTCATAATTTTGTAAAAATTCAGCATTGTAGAAATGTTCCTCAGTTTTCAGAATCAGCAAAGACTCAAAAAAACCCCCAAACAAAAAAAAAAAAACAAAATCACAAAAAAACCAAATAGAAATTAAACCATTTGAAGAAAAAGCATCTACTTCTCCCAGTAGATACCTAATAGTCTTACTTAGACCTTAAATTAGGAAATATAATCTGCAGTTACACTTGGCAACATGTTCAGAATCCAGCTGCATTCAATTTTCAATGGACTTTTTGTGTTAAATGGGTAAAGTATTTAAACAGCTCAGGTTACCTTGGATTATGAAAACCACAAATGAACATTCCATACTAACGAAGCCAGGAATGAAGTAACAGTAACATCTTATGGACCTTGAGGCCTTGTGACTTTCAGGAATCCTCTTCCTCTACTGGTCCTTGATTAAGGAATCCTGACAAACCTGCCACCAGTAATTTCAGGAAGCAAGATGAAAATAACTCTCTGAATCACTTTTGAAGATATACTAAGGAAAATCATAACAATGTTATGGGTTTCAATTTATATACTCAACATCTTAAATTACTTAGTTCACAGTGTAACCTGAAATGTTAAAAAAAAAATAGAGGCGAGGAAATACTACAATTAAATTATATTTTAAATTAGTTTAATTACTCCAATAGAGACATATGTTTTTCCATGTCAACAAGACAAAGTCTCACATCATTACTCCTATTACGTTAATGTTTAGATCTTCTGATGTGGCTTCTGCAACCATGACAGGACATGTTTGAAGGAATGTCACCTGCTCCATTTGAATTACTAACCTTTTGTCAAATAAGTACTTCACAGACCATTGTGTTTTTCCTCTGCTTGTGTCACAAATATATGCTTGGCTTGTTCTAATGGAAAACATTAAATGTAACTCTGTGTGTGTCTGTGTGCACATACTGTAGATTAGGAAACTGTGGGAAAATGCTTCCAAGAGCTGGGCATTTTTTAGCAAAATGCTGGAAGTCATTCAGTTCTTACTAACAAATAGTTTGCAATATTTAGTACTTCTATTCCACAGGATGATTATGAGGTTGTTTTGGTTTTTTATTCTTTTGTATGTTTAGCACACACGTAGAAATAGGAAACAAGGGGAAAAACTTAAAAACTCAATTTTTGACAGAAGAACATGGAAAAATTATTTTAAAACTATTATTCTTATTACCTTTCTCTCTCTTGTTTATACAGCTAACACAATTCTAAGGTAACCATAAGATTCTTCAGGACTATGACAGATGAACTGGAACTACTACTTCTTAGTAAAAATATTGTTTGCTTTAAATTCTGAATTTTAAAAAATATATTTTTGCACATTCATAATACTTCTAAAATACAGATTACAAACAGAGCAACTTTATGCCACTTTATCATGTCAGAATTACTTGCTCTACTCTTCCTAAATCTTAAACTGCATCATCTCAAAAAATATTTTTTTCCAAATGAGAGACAGATGTGTCACAGATTATTTTCTTTTCCCTGGCAAGTGACTTTATAATCAGAAAATTATTTTGACCATTGTCACAGTCCTGACTCTACAAGGGTATTCATGCCATTTTTGGCTTTAAGATTTAAAATCCACATGTCAAAAATCTGCTGTTAGCTGCTAATGAGGTGCACAAGACTTCAGGCAAGAAACCTAACCATTTTCTGGAATATGTGTGTCTAAATCTCTCTAGGTGTATGCATATGTTTGACAGTCAACAGCACAACAAAGTGAACTACAGTTGATTTAAGAGTTGTGCCAATTTACTTCAGCCTAATTTATGAGATCCATTCTTGTGGAAAGTATTCAAAGGACCTTGCTCCCTTGAAGCACTGGCTATTCATCCAGCTATGGATTCAAGGGAGAAAATTATTTATTCTTGAAGCAGATTAGTGTTTGCATTCTATATATTTCACTGCTGGAATATATAGTTACCAAAATCCAATAATGAGATAAGTGTCATAAATTTTAGTAACAAAGTGAAAGAAACAACTGGTTAGATAAGGATGGCAATGCGGGGACATTCCAAACAAACACACTGAAAATGAAAAATCTGAAGAAAGTTACAGTTGAAGAGTTAAAATAGCTAATTAAACATTTAAAATAGTTAAAACAATTAAAATAGTTAATTAAAGCCTCAAAGTGTTTCAAAATATTTTTTTGCATATATTACACTAAACAAGTTTTGTAGCACTATTAACTCTATAGAGATCTTAAATTGTGAAAATTTAGCTTATTTTTCAGATTACTTAGGTTACAACTATAATTTTAACACCTAAAAAAGCTGTAAAAATGTTTAAAAGGGCTCTTTTTTGTTAAATAGGTGCCTAAATTCATAAAGGAGTATCCAAACACTTCCAGGGAAATCAGCAATTTTCTGGAAAAGTTTGTACAAGATTAATGAAAATTGGTTTTCATACTTATTCGTCAGATTACAGAGACTGAACTGAGGCAACTTTATGTAACTACTGAAGAGTAAAAGTCCAAAAATAAGTCATAACATAAGTTTACATCAAACATCTGTACAGGGAAGAAAGCAAACATCTGGAGCAACAAATGACTGTGTTTTATCTTTTCATCCAATTTCCTGAAACTAAAAGCCTCGCAATTGCATTTAATCTTCTATGGAGAGAAAACAGAATGATGTGTTTGACAGAAAGCATGAAAGTGGTACCCAGAAATCTTCTTGCAATTAGGAAGCAGTAAGTACATCTTATCTTCTCTCAGATGTAAAATTAGAAATCATTCTGAAGTCAATTGACTTTCCATATATACATGATTTTCCTTTAAGATGCAAAGGAAACTAGAACAGCAGAATTTCAAATACATAAGGATCCAGTTGAATGAAATTCACTAAATATATCCTGGAATATAAAAACTGTATTATATTGAAAATTTTCATAAGGAAATAAAAATTATGAGCTGAGGATATTTAAACTCAGTCTAAGAAATATTGTTTGGGGTCTATGACTCCCCTGCATTTATTCTCTTATTAGGGAAATAGGACTTTACATTATATTTCTGCAAAATCCAAACTATGAATGGCTAAAAAAGAGAATATAGCAGTTATAGCTTCCAAGATACATTACACATTGAAAATATTAGAAGACAATATCAGATGATTGGTGAAACACTTCAGAATCAGAATATTTCAGCCTTTTCCACACTATAGAAATTCAGTTTTACCCAAAAATTAGTAGACAGTCTGTGGATTAAATTTTCTTTAATTTGTTACCTTTCATCTAGGGAGGCAGCTACTTAATTTTTAGCAAAGTACTTATTTAAGAAAAAACTGTTATTAATGTCTTAAGCAACTGAGTACCAATTGTGCAATACTATCCTACTGCAGACTTCAGTGGCACTGATGGTTTTCAGGGTATTCCAGCAGGGTTATTGCATATTCTTTTCACTGCCCACACAGCAGTTTGTGCTGGCTACAGCTCTTTCTTATTTTCAGTCCTTAACTTGAATTAATTTTAAAGCACATCCTTAGGCACATCCTGGAATATATCCTACTTACTGTAACACGAAAGAGTGTGTCAAGCTCTAATGAAGATTATGGGACAAATAAGCCAGGAAGACTAATTCAGAATATATGTTCTTCCCCTTCTAAAGGAAAATAGTTTCTAAGAGTATTCAAATGCAAATTTACAAACAAAAACCATTTTATGTGCAGCCTAGGATTTAATGGATGATGTTTTGTCATTAAAAGAAAACAGTTACAGAGAAGAAAAATTTGAAGTCTTATAGATATATATATATATAAACTGTACCTAAATTTGGGAGTATAGTAGTTTGCTTCTTAATATGTTCTGTGCTTGGTACTACTCTAGTTTAAGAAAGGAGAAGTTCCACCTGTCAGTTCCTGCAGACCGTCCTGTGTCAGGAGATAAGTGTGCCATGCCGACTTCTGCCCTCACAACAGGAGTACAAGACAGTGGATAACTGATTAGAAGTAAAATGTCCTTTGCTCTCCTTTCCAAGAACTGAAAGGATTATTATCCATGGCTCCCAGCACTGATCTTTCCCACACAAAGCAGCTCCAATGGGTGGCCATTAATTAATTTTAAGCAGTGTTATTCACTGATCAAGCCTTACACTACAGATAAGTTCCCATTTTTATTTGTTGTAGCCATAGAGGAAAGATCAGTTTCTTTAACTGGCTTGAACTGGCTAGGATGACTATGATTCCCTGGAAAACAAGCAAGGAAGGGTTTTTTTTGTGGGGTTTTTCGGTTAGTTCTTTTTTGTTGTTGTTTGTTTGTTTGTTTTTGGGGAGGTTTTTTTGTTCAAACAGTAATTTCAAACATTGTCTACACTATGAATGCACACAATTATTTTTAGTTTTCATTACAGAATAATTTTTTCTTTCCAAAACTGACTGAGGTGCATCTATAGAAGGCATTAGTCCCTTACACAGGATCTTGTAGGTGAGACACTCTACTAGAATTCACTACTTCTGGGCTTTCACATGCCTAGATGAGAAAGACATTTCAAGCTCTTAACTGAAATTATGTAGAGTGATTTTGTTTGTCTCATTGCATGCTGAAATACCTCCTGATACACTTCTGAAGTGTTATTTTTCCATCTAAAAGACAGGTTCCAGATATACCAACTTCAGAAGAATGCACTCAATTTGAATAAATAGTTGGATTTGAAAAGCCTGACAAGCAAACTTACTTGGTTCATAATTACTAACAGGATTTCACAACTTTTAAAGTTCTATTACTTCACCACTGGCATTCTAGACAAAGACATTGTTATAGGTTCATTTTACAAGAAAAATACTGTTATATCCCTCACTGTTATATCCTTCTCCATCTTTTACCTGTAATTTATCATTAGCAAATGGGATAAAAAAATATATATTTAAGAACTATCCAGACATTTCAAAATAAATGGAAACAGTTTTATGGAAACAATTTTCCTCTAATATTTATTGCTTTTTTCTTAAACTAAGTTTAACTGATAAATTAAGCCATAAAAATTTACAGGGTTGAGGAATATCACCAGGAGTGTCATGGTCTTCCTCACAGCACTGATGCCTGATAATAGCCCTCCCCACCCCAGACTGCTTCAATTACAACTTAGAAGATTTTAGTTTTGCACTAAATGAAAACTACAATGAAACAGACAAATTATTTTGTCATGATATAATTTTTTGATACAGCACCAAACCTGGACACTATTCTGGATGGAGTCTGTTTACTGCCAAGTAGAGTGGTATAATAGTTTTCCCCACTTGGTAACTGGTTCCTTTTAAGGCAGCCCAGCATACCTCTGACCACTGATGCTGCCAGGTTCATTTCCTGACCACTGATCTGCTGGTTCATTTTCATCCTCTCTCTGCCAAGGCACCAAGGCCCTTTCCAACAGAATTTCCCCACAGCCATTCAGCTCTCAGCCTATACTGTTGCAAGGAACAATTCCTCCCACCAGGCTGCATTTTGGATTTTCCATGTTGAAATTCATGAGACTCTTAAAACTTAATTTTGCTATGAACAGATAAGATCATTGGCACTCTCTTCCATAAGACAGCCTAAAGTAATTCCATTCCTGAAGGCAGGCTTCTTCTCCCTACCTTCAAGATGAACAAGGTGTTTTGGATATTTACTGCTGTTGTTAGCAGTTACCCTTTCAAAACCAGTCATCTCTCTGTACTGCTCTAAGACATAAATCAAAGTTATGAAGTCTTTAGAGCAAGGTAAACAACGGGTAAAGAGGGATTTATTTTTGTCAATGTGTCAAACATTTGACTACTTAATTCAAAAGCTTGACAGACTATATGCAGATTACTTCAAACACTGCTTGCTAGCTACCCTTAAAATTTCAAAATTAACCTGTTTATATTATCAGGAATTACTGCTACCTTCATCTTTGCACAAGCCACAAAATTCCACTATGTCCATGAAAACACCCACCTGTGTGGGGCACTTCAGTGGAGAGTTTCTGAATTTACAAAGATCAGTATCAAACAATAAAAAGTGCTATGATTAAAAAAAAATAATTATCTATTGCCAGGACATCAACTAGGTCTTGAAACTTGGTGAGGGCAGGAGGAAAAATAAGACCTTTGGCTGGTGGCTCAGTACTTGCATTCTGCCTGGTTTTGCATTCCCCAACAGCCACAAGATTATTTCTTTGTTCCAGGTTGAGTGGACTCAAATATAGAAAATACTCACTTTCCAATGAGATAAAGAACACTATTACTCTATATCTCTAGCAAATAAGCTGCACTTTTTCAACATTGTTGCCAAACTGCTTCTACAAAACCTGTTTCAAAGGGATGGATGCATGAACATCTGCATCTGTCACGCTAAGTGTGTTTACTTCAGGTGGTTTATTTTTGAAAGGAAAAATATTGCTTCAAACGAAACGAAATGTTTGAATAGAAACAAGCTTCCTGACTACTGGAAGCTTCTTTCTCATGGTAATTTTCTTTGAGGACATGGAGATATTGACCAAGTATCTGTAGGAAAAAAAAGGAGTTCAAAAATGACAAAAGGTCAGTTCTTATCAGGATTATTTAAAAACCATATTTCATATTTAGGAGTTGAAAATTGATATGGCTGTTTGAAAACAACTAATCCTAAACATTTTATTCACAGAAAGAAGGTTAAAATAGATAACAGAAAGAATAAATTCTGTTTGGGCCACTTGCAATAAATTGCACCTATCACCAAAATAGACTATGACTGTATCTTGCAACTGGCCATCTTAATAACCCCTTCAATGTACACCACAAAGCACCTCTTGTAAAGTAAGTCATCCCAGGACACAGCAATATTAATACCTCATAATTCATTTGTTTCATTATTTGAGGTCCCGATGCAGTGTGACAATGAACAAGCTTGCTTTCTTCCAAAAGTTTGTTTGAATTTGAGTAGAGTAGAGGCCAAGAATCTATTAAATAAACCTAAACACCATGATCTTTGCCACTCTGGTAAAGTCTGAGAAAAGTGAGGTAATTAAAGACTATGAATATATGAATATACTATGATCAAGCTCTACATTTACAGTTAATTCAAGGTACTTGCACAGGGTTGCATTGATCAGACTGGACATAAGTACAAAGGCTACAATTTCTAAGCTTCACTGTTCCCAGCATGCCTTAAACTGTGACAGCTTGTAATTGTACAGTGAAAAGCAGATCTGATGGCACTCCAGTCTCTGTAACTTCAGGATATGTCAATTAGGTGAGATGATGGAAACCTAGATGCTCTGGGTAAGCTCAACAATTGAATTTTGGCTCCCTTTGTAGTCTTGTAGTTTGAGAGACTTCTGAGCCATACAGCACATCTTGCCAACCCATGGCCTAAGGGCAGCTTTGTTCCTCTGTTAGGACCAAATTAGCTCCAGAAGCCTGAGTCCTGCTGTCTGTAAGGCTGCTACAAAAATCACCTGCTCCTACCTTAACTTAATGAGTTGCTAAGACTAACTTTGTAAAAAAACCCACCTGTCCCCCAACCCTCAATCTTTACAGGCCCGAAACTCTTCCTGGTCAATGTTATTTAAGGCCCTTTCCCTTTTAAGATGAAGAGAAAGATATAATCTTGAGAATTGTGAATTGCAAAACATGTAAAAAGAGGGAGTCATGTTGCATATAAGGTTTCTTGGATTTTGTTCAAAATCTTGATATATAAACCATTCTTTTCACCTTCAAAGATGCAATAAACATTCCCAGGAACTCTAATAATATAAATATGTGCATTTCAACTGCGCAACTTTTCAGAACTTTGCAATGCTTACTCTTAGGAGACTGTACTCCTGCAGGAGAATTAGCTCCTATTCTTCTTACTCATAAACTGGCAAAGCCTTACAGTAACTTTTAAAAATATTTTTACACATTTACCAATAACAAGCTAGCAAGAGCATATGGTTCTAACCTTCCTTGTTCAAAAAAACTTTTATTGTGGTTTACATCCAGAATACTTTTTCTCAAAAAATGTTTTTTCAGCTAACTGTTATTCTGTTCAGTTAAATTGTGTGAGCATAAAATTCTATTATCAAATATGCACATGCATGTAGAGAGGTACAAATTACACAGAACATTGGATTGGAATCTAATATATATAATTTGAAGATCTTCAATAGCATATTTAACTAATGGAAAGCAAAATTTTAAGAAATGGGTTTTTAAAAATAGTTTAGAGGGGAAAATATTGAAATAGGTATACTTAGATTTATACTTTTTGTCAAAATACCCTAGTTGTCTTTAAAACTGCATTGACTTACAGGTCTTGCTGAAGTAATTTTGAATGAGGCATGTAATAAAAAAAAAATATAATTTAAACACTTATACACACAAATTAGAGGATAACTCCAGTAATTAAAAAAGTTGAAATAGTCATATAGTAATATTTTTATACACCAGGATCACTAAGAGACACAAAATACATTATATATTCACAATCCCAGGTTATAATAATAGCAATATCAATTTGTTTTAAGTGATAGAAATTCTGAATTCAGTGAGTTAATGCCTAAAAAAAAAAAGAATTCCTGTTATTTGACATATTCCAGCTTGATGTAAATAAATTTGATTTCTTTTTATCCCATGATAAGACCCAAATCCTTCTTTAAGGTCATTAATCAAATTTCTTCCCTCTTTTTCAGTATCAATGAAACAAGGATTTATTTAGAAGTCACTCTAAATCAGATACTATGTCCTACCAGATATCATGCTATACTTTTCTAAGATTTGTTTTTTCCCTAACACACATTTTCTGACAGTGTTACCAAGGAATTTAGAAAATTCTTTCTTGAAGAAAACAAAATAACAGTACTAGGGATTCCTTCCTCAGGTCTGTCATGTCTTGTATTCATCTGGCATTAACCTCATACTTGTGTGTGATTCTTAGAAAGTGTTCATGGGATTTCCTTGTCACCATCTTCTGTTGTAAAAGTATTAAGTAAATTATGAGTGATAAAACTTTCCTTCTGAGAAACTTTGTCTTTCATGCAGCCACAGTGAAGGTTCAGTTTAATCATCAGCAAACTAACTATCTTGGTCTGAACCTAAACTAAACTAATGGCTCCAGAATGGCCATTAACTTACAAAGGTGTTAACAAAAATTAAATGCATATATGCACCCATAAAATCTTAAATATGAGCCTCTCAAAATTTCTGCATTGCTTTAAAACAAATGTTTAGATGTTAAGACACAGAAAATTACTATTTTTCAGACAGAGATGCCATAAAAATTAATTGCAGAATAGTTTCAACTCAGGTAAGTAAAGTCCTAAAGAACTGAAAACACATATGCACCAAACTGATTTTAAAAAATTGTGGCCATAGTAGCAGATCTCTGAATATATTAAAAACTACCATTCTTTTCCTGTATCATCAGACTTAAAAATATAATTTTAATAGTTAAAAAATCTAAACTCTTGAGACAGGAGTAAAATTATTGCTATTCATAAAACTCTGTGGCTGTCACTTTCACAATTTTGACCACAGTATTAGAGAGTATCCTAGAAATCCACTGAATATTGATCTTCCTTTCAACAGTGGAAATCAGATACTCTTCAGTTTCCACCATTGTGTACTTGTGACTATTTCACATCTTCTGCAGAAACTTTAGCATCTTGTTGGAATGGAAAACAACCTAGATGTAGAAAATTACTCTTACCTACCTATTAGCTCATTCATATCTGAATATGTATAATCACTCTCTGAGGATTAAAGAATATAGTTCACCATTTTGTACTTGGACTAATTTATAATCCTGTTTATTGCAGCTGAGTCTCTGACCAAAGCCTCTGATATTACTAGAAACACCATTTTATTAATAGTAAATGTTTACATTTTAGCTGCTTCTCTGTTTAATGAGGGAGTTTACTTTTCTCAGAGACGGTTGTGATTTACCAGCTATACAAGGTAAATGAGAAAGCTAAAGAAGCAGGTAGTGGTCACAGCAGCAACATTAATCAAATGTCATAGAAATCTCCCTGCCATACATAACTTGACACATTGTTTTTTTTCAGAAAGATGTCATTGTTGCCCTCACCATAACCTTTCTTGACCTGTTGTCATCCTGTTATGTTCCTCCCCTCCAAACCATCACTGTTTTAAAAAGAGAAAAATAATCATCACAATGCTACTCTACTATGGAAGTTCTTAAAGTTTTAAAACATAAATCGACATTGGACAGGAAAATAAAACCCAATTATGTAAAGGCAGGTCCTCTATTTACTGCAATGCTTGTAATTGAATAAGAAAATACTTAAAGTTTTAGAACATATCTAATAGCAAAACAGAAGGTTCTTTTCCCCATTATTGAGAGGTTTTACTCTTCACCCACAGAATACTCTGAGTTTGAAGTAACTCACAAGGATCTTTCAGGTGAAAGTACTTCAGAACATCAAGTGATTCAGTTGAACAAACTCCATGCCCCCATATCAGTGTCACCTTCTAAAAGAAAAGCAAAAGGATAAAAAACCCTTTAGATAAATTCAAAATACCCTTACAAAGTCTATGTGATCAACTCTATTTCAGCTGTTATAGCATCTTTCCCTCTTTTCTGACATCAAAACACAGTACACATAAAAAGTACACTCAACTTGTATCAGTTTTGACCTCCAACACCATGTGTCAGAAGAACCCATAGCTTCTCCTGCCTAAGCTCTACGCATACCTTCTAAAACCTGATGTATCTGTGAGGTTCAAAGTTTTTAAGACACCTGCCTAACCTTTCACACCCAACCATGTGCAGCTCCTTCCCCAGCTGAAGCCTGATTGCCCCCACTGCCATTCAGGGAGTGTATTCTCTGTGCTACCCCACATCTTCCTATCAGGATCACCTCAATCTTAATGAAGTAGACTACAATTGTTATTAACTAGCTCAAAATCAATTTTATGCAATGGATCCATTCTTACTTGGGTATTTTTGTCATTCCCTTTATTTAAAATTCTAACAGTGCTGTTCAGAATGTTTTCTGGTATTGAGGATTCATAATTGTCTAGGCTTGAAATATGCCTTTAACATAGCTCCAAATTTACTGTACTCCAGAAGAGGTTAAGAGGCTTCCCAGGCAGTAGTCTGCATTTTTTAAAAAAAATCCTTAAAATTCACTGTTACTTCCTGCAGTCAAAAATCATGCTTCACATTTGCTGTTAGCGCCTATGCATATTTGTTTTATTGTTCTGGCCTAAATCCAGACAGGTGACAGGTATGATTACCAGAGGTATTTACAGCAGCTCAGGCAGCACACTTTTCCCAGTGAGACTGACTTGAAAAACAAAAGCATTTCAGGGACAGTGCTGGCATTAATACTCAGGACTTAGTTTCATGAGCTCTGAGAGCAAGCCTTGAAAAGCTTTAAAGACTTCCAGCAGGAAGACAACTAAAAGCAAAACCAGTAGGAGACCCAGCTATTACCTTTTGTTCTGGCCCAAAGGCTCTGAAGGTGTTCATATTTCCTTGTCCCAGAGCAGGGAAAAAAAGTGAAGATAAGGAAGGGCAAACTGGGAACTGCTTCCTTTGGTGCTTCTCATGTCACAGAAACAGCAAAGAGATGAAAAGCAAAATCCAATTATACATTTTTAGTATGTGACAGCCACAGCACAATAAACTGAGCAGGGAACACAAGAACAAAAACTCTGATGTGAACATTAAAAATGGCATGATGGAATACAGCCTGTTTCTTTTTGATTCATAGATATATTGTTCCAAAACTATGTATACAAATGTGTATACAAATGTGTATACACAAATGTGTATACAAATGTGTATACATCTATACAAAACTATGTATACAAATGCACACTATTGAATATAGAGATGAAAGGTATACAGCTGATTTAGACAGGTTTTTGCATTTTTGTCTTGGGATATATGAAAAATATGTACTTTGTTTATTTTATTAAATTTGGCTTCTTAACTGAACAGAAGACTACATATTGCTGGAATGCCCTCTTAAAATTGATCAACTGGTCCTTGGGTTTGTAAGTTATTAAAATTTGGCCTTTATTCAATTGCTAACTAACCAAAAGTAAAGACACACTGGTTTCTGAAAATATGTCTATTACTAAAATGATTTTACAGAAGAGCTTGGACCAACAATAATCATGTGGTGTATAATTTCTAAGCAGTTTTCATCAAATGTTGTCTATTTTTATTCATTGTGTGCTTTGAATTGTAAATCACATAAGACTGCTTCTGTTCCCTGAGGAGAAAATTTTAAATCTGAGATCAAAGGCCAGCAGATGCACAATAGAAAAAAATACTGTGACAATTTCTTATCTTTCTTTTCCACTTATAGTTTCATATAATGCAAATTCACTTTATATCATATGATATTTGAATCCACTCTTCATTTGCAGTAACCATTCAGTATTTTTTTTTAGTAAACATAAACCCCAAAATATGTATAGTGCTTGCTATTTTTAAATATACCTGTCCATTTTCCCAGCAAGCCCTCAGGTTCTTAGCTTCCAGGTTATTTTCTTTCAGTATTGTTATTTTCTGCAAGCAGTTGAAATTATATGGAATGGGACACCTTCTACTTTGCAGCACAATTTTGAAAATCTTGAGTGGCATGAGCTATCGTTGAGCTACAGGACCAACTTTTTTTTCACAGTGATAAGGGACAGATTGCAAATGCATTCAAACAGCTAAGCTTGAAAATAGGATGCCTTGTGAGATTTTCCAAATGCATCTAAATTTAAAACTTTTGGAAGCCACTTAGAATACTCAATTTTTGCTTATTCCTGTTTTCATGCATAACCTTGAGCACATCATTGTGCATCTCACATTCCCTTGCTCTAAAGTGGATGAAATATGTCTAAATATAATGGCCTCATCTCACAGGATGAAATCATTCATTGTGAAGTTGCCAGGGGATGATCCCCTTCACTGGGGATGACTTTATTTGGCATAGCTGCATTTGTGAGACAAGGGACTCTGAGCACCATACACAGAACAATAAATTCACCTTTGAATTGCTTAAAATGCTAAGAGCAAAACTAGAAAATTGTAGAGATGCAGTCACAGAACATCTCTATGTCCTTGTCTTGTATGAATGGTACATTTCTATGAATTCCTTTCCGAGCATGTTACAGGAAGCAAAATGTACATTAGGTATACATGTTTCAAAATATTAACTTTGTTCTTATTTCAGAAGACATGGTTGCATGTAAAGAACAAGCTTTACTTAATGTGTCTTGGCCCAGATGACCCAGCCCAAGGACAAATTAGTTCTTTTTTCCTTAAACCACAATAGCTCTTGTTTTCTGTTATAAAATTTCAGAAAATTTTAGTCATGAATACACTGTATCTAGGGGAGCAATGTACAACACTTTAATTAATTTTCATACTATTGAGGCAAGCATCAGAAGCAAATCTATAATAAACAACAATAATTTTCACTTTAGTAGAAATCAGTGCATCTGTGATCACAGCTATGTACTAATCTCTAGCTGCAGTAAAGATCTTCATTTACCCAACATTTTTATATACATAGGAGATAGAGAAGCAGCATTGCAGTGATGTACTTAAAGTCAAGGTGCCATGCAAGGCTTTTTTGGCTCCTCTTTCATCAAGATATCTTTTGAGATTAATTAGTTTTAAGCCACTTGCAAAAGGGAGAACCAGCTGGCTTACAGAAACATTATAGGGTCCACAAATTATTTCTTATCCCTCACTGCATATTCAGCACCTCAGACCTATCATTCCCTGCAAAAAACTTCTGCTGCAACTGTTTTTTGAAATGCTAAAAAAAACACTCACAAAAGAAAGCATTAAAATGTAGTGAAGAGAGGTGGAAATTTCAGTTCAAAGGACAGAGGGATTTGCTTAAAGTATTTATAGCACATATATGAATTTACAATCCCCCAAACTATTATTGATTAAAATATGAGCAACATAAAGGCAATAAAGTCCATAAAATTCTAAATTCCTAAGTAATAGTAGGAATATATGTCATAGAATAATCTGTAGCATGTTTAAAACATTTTGACAGTGCGTTTAGCCCACATCTCTGCACACACCACATATGAAATTGAGTGAATTTGTACTTGTATATATTTCAAAAGGTGGCCTTTTCTGAAGGATTCAGTTGCATAATCTACCTCTCAAAAATTTGTTTCTTACTTGCGTGACCTAAGTGGAATGAACTGCATGAACTAAGTCTGGATCTTGTGAAAGCTTTGTGAGGTTGTCACCTCCAAGCCCCAGAGCCACCACTGTGGTGGGATGTCACTGCTGTGGGAGATCCTGGACCCCAAGTTCAGAAGGGCACATCCAAGAATATGAAATAGTCTGAGAAATGTCTGCTTGAAATTTTCTTTCTTTAGAAGCCTACTTATTTCACTGGTTTCTACTGTCCCTTCATCTCCAGTTACAGTATGCACCTTTCAGAAAATCAGAGTAGAAATGAGAGATCCTGAGCAGAAAAAATGCAAGTTCAGCAGTGAAGCTGTAGTCCTGTATATGACCACAGACTCATATCCATTTTAATCCTGAGCATGTGCTGCCACATTACATAATCATGCTGCCATAAGGGTAATTCTTAAATGTTTTTGTCGTCACTGTTGCAATCATGCTCAGATAACAAATATTTATAAAAACAGCCAGATTCTCATTGCATAGCAAATGGTTTTTCCTATAACCATTATTTTGGAAATAAACTCATAAAAATACATTATTATAAATTAAATCATGTCTCCAGTTTCATTCTGAAGCTACTAGCAAATAAAAATGAAGAATTTTATTGAATTGTATTGGACTAACTGGAAAATCACAACATATAATTGATATGTCGATACAGCTGTCAGAGTTCTGTCAAGCCAGCCTACATTTTAGACATTTGCATCTTGTTCAGAGAAAGATAAAGATGCTGATTGCATTTAAGATTACATTCAAACTGTGTTATTGCCTTCAGACTAATAGTCCTGTTAGGCTCTTCTTTTGAAAGCTGTATTATTTTCAAACAAAATACTGTGGGCTAAGAAAGCTGTTTGTCAAACAGAGAAAGGTAATCGGAAGCTTGCTTTACCCTGTCACTGTATAATTCTGGTTACAGAGAAACACATAGAATATAAAATGATATATTTTTAATTAAAATTAAGAATATATGTATTCTACTAAATAATTGAAACAAAAACTTTGTGCTATCATATACATTTCTGTGCTGCAAAGTATGTAAATTTTTCTTAAACTGAAACTTTGTTTCCAAAAATTCTTTCTAATAACATCCTTCCACTAGAAAGAACAATCTTTCTAATATTCATCTTATTTAACTTTGAAAAAAATAGGATCTCTTATAGTGATAAAAGGTTAAACTTAACATTGCAATAATGCAGTGTTGGAGAGATAAAGAACTGGTAAAAATAACTCACATTATCTTTTTAAGAAACTGATTTCTTTGAAAGCGGATGCAAATGTTAGACTAATAATATTTAGAGATGGAGAGAATTCAAAATATTTCTTTACTGAGATTTGTTTTGAGAGAAGAAAATAGGAGAGAATAGTAATTGCCTCATTTTTCTCATCCTATACAAGAAATGGACACTAGTTTCTGGGGTCAGCTTTGCAAGGCTGGAATTATTTTCCACCATGCATCAGAGAGCATCATTGTGGTACCATGGACATACAGCTACCATTTTCAGTGGGATATCTGGCACACAATGTGACCAGAACTTCAGCCTGGGAGCTGAGGAATGATGGATCCATGGACTGGAGGACCTACCTGCCCCAGGAAATCACAGTTTCCCTGATGGTGTTTGTTGTTACTCCATCACCACCCCACATCTGCTGTGGAAGCACTGTGGGACTGACCATGCTGGATTGAACATGATTTTTCTAACATTCTGAAGCAATACTGGACTTATAAGGAGAAAATCAAATGAAACCAGGAGGGTTACTGTGACTGAATGGACTAAAATTTAGAGCTCCTGGACAGTGATTAAAGTGACACTTCAAGCATTTCTTATTCTATAAATGGTGGTTCTCCACTACTTTGTCTTAGAGTCTTCTTTAAGCTCCTCACAGAGATCAAATAAAGTTTGTTTTCAAATCCCTATGTACAAAAACCTGCTTCTATATTAGACGTAAAGCAAGCCTGTGCTAAGCTCTCAAAATCCTGTTAGAAAGATAAACCCCTAAATCTTCTCCTCTGTCTCTAGAGTCAAGCAGTAGCTTTTGCTATTCTCTTTGTTACATTACTTTCAAGCATCAAATTGAATATGTTAAATCTACCTGCTAAATATTTTGTTATGTGTCTATTTAATCTGAAAATTCCCCCTTCCCAAACTCTCCCATCCTCAATAAAAATTCATTATATTAGTATGGCTCTATTAATTTATAGTTAACGTGGAAATTGGACCTGTATTTTCTTTATGTGGAGCATATTCTCTATAAAAATCTGAAACTACTATTTATGTCACTATACAATATTTCTTAGACACACATAAGTCTATATCTATATACTTATCTGTAATTATACACTTCTGCTACTATATACTTATATACAGTTATGTGTATGTATTTGTGCCTTTACCTCTATATTTCTTGTATTTACTACTTTCCCATTTCATACATATCATTGCTACACATTTTGGAGATTTCAGCCTTGAATGGCCATGCAAACTGAACTACAAAATCCACAGTTGGACATTGTGAAGCTGTGTGAAGTAAAACAGCAAATATCTGGTTATTAAAGCACCAATGACAGATGTTCTATTGTGCTGGTCTAAATTAACTTGTGTCAGAACCAGTCCAAAATGCACAGATGTATCATTTTTTGCTAACCTTCCTGTTCATTGTTTCAAGAACAAGGCAGGCTGGTTCACAGGTGGGGTTTCTGGGTACAGTGAAATATATTGACCAAAGTCGAATTATCTGACCAGTGGGCTTCTGCAGCAAGTGGATTTTCTACCCACTCTGCAGTCTCCACAAGAAATCTAACCAGCATTTCTCACTCTACATTGTGAGAAAAGGACCAAGAAATCTACCAGGAAAACAATCTACAGAAAAAAAATTGTTTCAATAAAAAACTGTAGCAAGGTTTGTGAGGAGAAACTATATTGTGAACTTTTATATCCTTATAGGGCTACAACACTATTACTACTTTAAACTGTACCATTTTTCAAACTGCTATAAGAAAGGAAAGGTAGAAGAAGTGCAGAATAAGATTTTCTTTTTTCGTTGTGGCAGCACCAGCACTGTTGTGGTCACATAGTAATGTCACTTGGAGGAATGGTAGAAGCATACTAATAGAAAAAGTTTAATGGGTCATTTCAGTACAGGAGTTCACTCTGGACATAACTGTCAACTAGTGGCAATTTTCTCCCTACATTTCCTCACAAAAAAAAGGTTGTCCTTAAAGTTATTGATTTGTAAGCAACATAAATGTGATTTTGCTCATAAATAAATGCTGAATCCATGTGAAAATAAAGGCTGCATTACTCTAATATAATAACAGCCAGACTAATTTTTCAAAATTTCATAAATTCCAACATATTAAAAAATTACAAGAGATGCTTTTGTTTAAATAGCATTCTCATGCTTTAGGTGGTTTGGTTTGAAATAGTTCTGTGTCAGCTTAAAGATATTTTTCAGTCTTAATTCAATTTAGCATGCAAACAACAGTTTATTCCTTGACCAGGAGTGGATCCTCCAGACTACAGTTTGAGAACTTCAGCCCTGTGGGTTTTGCCAGTGTTTATAATTTGTAAAAAACCACTCTTAAGTTCTAGGGCAGTTTACAAATTGTGAACTCTATCTTCTTCAGAGTTCCTAGCTCCTGTGTTGATATTTATCACCATTAACAGTGCTTTGACAGAATCTAAATTTCATAATACAGCAGAACAGTGATGTCCTAATGATCATGAACCTTGCATTATGCTGTTTACAAGGCATACTAATTGTAAACTAAGATATTGTCCATTATTAAAACTTCTTGTCATTCTCTCTGCACTAAACAATAAGATTTTTAAGACAAAGACGCAAGAAAATTTTATTAATTTTCCTAACAGACAGCTGTTCCTAACTCTCAGTGATTGAACTAATGTTCCATTTGAAATAAATACAAAGGAGAAATGAAGAAATAAACCTCACAGTATTACAGACTAAAGATAAAGTAACAGTCTAACAATCTCAATTCTCTCTACATTATGACTTCTAAGTTATGAGATATAAAACCTACTTTTCAAAGGGATTGAAACAATGGTTTTGTAGTTAAAAAAAAAGGGGGGAGAAGCTGTGGCTTTAAAGAATGCTTGGATTAAGGAATATACTATGAAATAAAAATAATAGATGTGCTGTGAGAACTTGAACTGCTTAGACACTAGACTAATACTGTCATTATGAATCATATAGACAGGCTTGAAGCCTAGGCCATTTTTTCTAGAATAAATATTTTGACTAGATATGACATGAAATCCAATATTTTCAGAAAGTACAGTGTTTTGGATTTCCTCTCTGAGTTCTCATCTGTGGGCATAATATCTAAGGAAATGTGGTGATCCTTTCCTGAAAAACATCTCTTTAAGCCCGACACAAACTGACACTATCATTAGTCACTTCTGAGCATTAGGAAATACTGCAACTTTCTAAGAACCGGAGTTTTCTTAGTAATGCAGTTCTGTTCCTATTAATAACTTTTGACTGTTGACAGACAAAACATGATTAAAAATGACATGGCTTTGAAAAAAAAAAAAACTCACAGAATTATTATAAAGGATCTCTTGTAACATAATTTTTAGGTATCTAAAAAACCTGTATCTAGCAATTACTGAAAAATGAGGCTATCAGCCAGACAGACCATAAGCATGTCCTATTTGCATAAAATAGTTTTCAGAATTTTTCAAACTTCCATACTAATAATGCTGTATCAGTGAACTAGGGGTAGCAATACAAATTCTCTCAGAAGAAAATTCCATCCTGTATTTGTTCACTGCAGTCAAAGCAATGAAAAATAACATAAACCATAATAAAGGCCAGGGTGTATTTATTGGGTAATGTAAACACATCTAAAAGTTTGAAACTGAAGCCGCTGTCTCTTGAAAATTTCTAAGCCAAAGCTGATCCTCGAAGGTCCCAGTTTCCAATAAATGCACATTAAATTAAATGTTCTGAAATTTAACACCAAATTAAATTTCCTGAAATATGTACAGGTGAACTCAGTAAGATTCTGAACAGTGCATAGGCTTATATCTGTAGGTATTGGTGGTGCTGTGAAGCATGAGATAATACTGCAAGAATAATTAGATCATCCTTCCTAGTAGGAAAAGAATTAAAAAATCTTAGTACAACATTTCAGTATGCAATGAAATAATAATGAGTTCTACTATAAAGAAATACATCATTAGTGGAAGCCTTTAGAAAATGAGAGAGATTTGAGTATATTTTTTGTTATAGAATCATTACAAGCAACAACTTAGAAAAAATAATGCTATGATCTGTAAGAAAAAGCATCTCCAGTACAGGAAGACATAACATCATAACTACAAAAACCACCGAGAAGACCTTAATTAGTATATTCTGTATGATTTTGAATATATCTGTTCAAAACCAGGTTAACTTGAAACAAGAATAGTAATTGGATGTTAGGGTGATCAGAGAAGGAGCACCTCTTAAAAAAAAAAAAAATCACTGCATAAGAGAATGGTTTGGGTTGGAAGAGACCTTAAAGATCATCTGGTTCCAAACCCCCTGCTATAGGAAGGAAACCTTCCACTAGACCAGGTTACTCAAAGGGCCATCCATCCTGGCATTACCACCTTATGTAGTTCAGCACAAAAATGACCAAGAAGGATATTAGGTCTCTTTAGATGTGTTTGTGAGTAATAAGATGGATGGGGGCAGGAATCTTATGACTAATCAAATGTGATAAGATGCACTCAAAAAGTCCAGTGGAAATTATTAGAAACAGGTTGTAAAGAGTGCAATCACTGTTGGCGTTCTTTTAGATATTCCACAATTGAAAAGTACAATGTTTAATACCAAATTTACTTATTTGAAATTATCTCATATTGCATGGGGTTTTGATTGAGCAAAATGATACACTTAATATACTTAAATAACAATATGAGCTCAAATCACAGTAAGCAGAGTATAGCAGTGTGTTTATTGGTAATAGATTTTAACAGAAAATAAGAACAAAAATGTTCAACCTATGAGGAAGCTGAGTGCTAGAATGATCATCTGAATGAAATAATAAAAGGAAAGAGCTTAAGTTTTTCATGATACTGTTTGCGTTTTCAGGAAAGAATTTATTAGCAGGACAGGAATCATCTCAAAGGTGGAAAATTAAGTCTGGGAGAAGAGTATTCAGTGGGACAATTTACTGTAATCTCAAAAGTGTAGCAGGAAAATTTTTTAGTTTTTCCTGTTGCTTATTTGCACTGGAGTTTTACTGCAACAAATTTGTGCTTTAGGGTTGTGGTTGCTCAACTGCAGAAGACAAGGGCTCCCCCATCAGTGCATAAGCCAGGAGTTTGTCATCTTCTGCTTACCTGTGTGATTTGTAACTGCAGTTCTGGAGTATGTAACTCTCAAACCTGTAGTTTGCTACTTGTGTTAGTGTGATCTGCTGTTTCAGGTAAAGTCAAGGCACACAAATTAACTGTTCCACAGGCTGTTGGGATTTCAGGTCCAGCTCCTTGCAGACCCTGCCTAAAAAGCCTGTGTAATAATAGAAAAATATCCCAACAGAATTTACTGTCTCTTTCTAATGAAATACTAAATTTTATGTAGGAAAAATATTTCTCGGCTTGTTTATATTATTTTAGATAATTCTTACAACTCTCAGTATACTGGAAAGAAATGTAGGTGACTTTTATTTACCTTAGTAATTGGATTTGCTGTAAAGAATTTGTCTCTCAAAGATGATAAAAGCAATTGAAAAAGAAAATTGTGTGTGTTTAGGTGTGAGGAAATGAGAACATTTTCCCACCAAATATTTGCATGTGACTTATGGCAGAGAGTCACAGGAGAATGGTATAGGAGAGAGCCCCCTTTAGTGTCCTGGTTCCACCTAGTCATGGTTTCTGATCTATATCCATGAGTTTTTCAGAGACCTAGCAGTGACATATCAGAATGAAGGGTCTCAAACTTGTTTCAGGATAAACACCAGTCTTCCTGTAAGCACCATAGCTTAACCTGGCAGAGTTTCAGTGATGCTGCAGGCCCTGTGATCCCTGTTGAGAGGGTAATTCTGAGCTCAGCTTGCATGATGGACAAGATGTTTAAACCAAGCTCTTCTCAGATTGTAAGCAAAAACAGTCCCAGGAGTACCTTTTAAAGTGTTGACAGTCTATGTTTTCCTGAACATCAATAGCACTTTTAGAGCTGCTTCTATTTCTTTCCCTTTCTCTGCTGCCTGGTCTAAAATCTCTTGCCATTTATTCTATTTACTTTTCTGAAGGCAACAACATAAAACAGGGCAGACATATTCTTCATCTCAGTAAGAACCTAAAAATAACATTTCTTCTGGATAATATAAAGATTTCTTTCTGATAGACAGGATTTAAACATGTAAGTGTTTGTGTGTCAGGGGGGAAAGTAGACAATGGCTTGCTGAATATTTCATGCTTCATCCATCCTAAGGTACTGGGATTGCACGTCACTAACTCCAGATGTACTCCATCACTCTGTGCAGTGAAACACACTGAGAACAAAGCTAAATGAAAGAATTCAAGATGTTGAATTTTTGTTGCCCACATAATCCTGAAAATGTCCCATTCTTCCAAAGTACACTGAGTGCTGATTCAAAATAAATTATAACAAAGAGTTATACAGAAAACATTAGTGTCATTTTAGGACATGCAGCACAGTTCACAGTATAAAGCTTAGCATTTATGGCACACCATCTTAGAGGGCAGAAATTGAGGGATGGTTTTAAAGGAAGGATTTCTAAAAATTATAAGATATTCATCAGATACATTCAAGAGTAACAACAGAACTGCAGAAACAAAATTTCAAATAAAATCTTATATAATAAAGGAAAATTTAGGATGTTGCACAAGCTATTTGCATAGAACATATAAGCTTTTTAAAATAAAGATGTGATATTAAGCTGAAAATATATAAAGGAAACATCACAACAAAATCTTGCACCAGAAAAATAGATGCAAATGAGTGTTATCAGCTTAAATTATTTGTTTAAAAAAAGGTTTTTCTATAGTAATAGCTCTTTAGTAGATTGAAATATATGGTTTTTTCAGTATCAATGATAATATTGAGATTCAATACAGAGATATGTGACATATTGTAATCCTCTTAAATATTTGGAAACAAATATTTAACTTTGAAATATTATTATATGGCAAATTTGAAGTAAAATATAATAATCCACTGCCAAATATATCTTATCTAGATAAAAGATTTGTTTTGAATTCTCATTCAAACTAACTTACCTCAGCTTTCTCTCAAGCACTAGTGTGGTTTCTCTGGAAATTTCAAAAACAGATGTTGTTTTACCTTTATTTGATTGGGATGTCAGAATAAAATTTTATGTACTTACCCATACAATTCTAGTGGGATCAGCTCTGCATGCTCCTTTTCACCATTGCATCAGAACCAGGAATAGTTAAAAGAGGAGCAGAACTGTGAGAATTTGGTTAAAAGAACTATAGATATTGTGTTGAAAACTCAATTGTCTTCAAAAACACTTTTTGCATGTTTAAAAAGTGAGTATCTTCTTGCAAAACTGTTAACTGACAAAATTTAAATGCTTCAGGTATTTAGCCACTGTTAATTGAAGCTGCCATTAATTACAACAGAGAAGTGATTCAGCCATTAAAGGGGTCTGAATAACTTCATTTTACTTCTTCTCTAGTTATTTCATTAGCATATCCTGATGCTGATGAATCTGGAATGATTTACACTGGAATGCCAATTATGATTCCTGTGCCATCCTTAAAGCTTCTCAAAGAAAGCTTAATGGCAATTAAAACAAAACAAATGAGAGGAATATCCAACCACAAATATCAAGATTTCCTAGAAAATGGATATTTAGTACAATAAGTTTAGAAGGTGAACAGTCTTCACTTTGCTGGCTAAGAGAGCAAAGTAAAAATATGGAAGTGCAAAGCTTATCAGAGAATCACAAAGTCATTAAAGTTGGAAAAGACCTTGAGATCATCAAGTCCAACCAGTTACCAAACCCCACCATGTAAACTAGAGCATGGCAATAATTGCCACATCCAGTCTTGTCTCATGGAAGTATACAGAGAGGTGTTCATGTATGTGTGTATATATATATATACTTTTTTTTTTCTTGACTGAGACTGATAAGTACCCCTCTAGCCACTTGGTCACTCCCCATTGCAGGAGGGATGGGGAAGAGAGTCAGAGAAGAAAAGGTGAGAAAACTTGAAAACTTGTGAGTTGAGACAGAAACAGTCTAATAAGTGAAGAAAAGCTGTGTGGGCAAGAAAGCAAAAGAAAAAATTTATTTACTACTTCCCACCAGTAGGCAAATAAAAATATTCCTTCTTCCCCTTCCATCCCATTTCAGCTTGTATTACTGAGCACAATATTGTATAGTATTGAATATTCCTTTGATCAACTCTGGTCAGCCATTCCCTCCAAACTTTTTGTGCTTGCCCATCCTGTTTGCCTGGGGAGGCAGAGTGGGTAGTAGATAAAGTCTTGATGTTGAATACATTCTGCTCAAAAACAGCACAAATACTGCTTTGTTACAAACACTGTTTTTGTTGCAAATCCAAAACACAGCACCATTCAGACTGCTATGATAAGAATTAACTTTATTCCAGCCAGAGTCATTGTGATACATATGTAGACTGAACGTGACACAGGTAGAGAAGTAAATGCCAACATGATAAATTTTTGCCAGGCTTTTCTGGTATTTTTCTCTTGGGCACTCTGACTCTAAATATTAATAATTTTAAATAGCTACCATTAAAAAAATCCAGTCAACAAATGTGCTTTTTCTTATTTTAAGTTTGGGGAATGATGTTTCCTTCATTTGTGAAATATTTTTCTGTATAATACAATTAGTTGATTTAAACATATCAATATACAAATATATTTCAGAGACTAAATTATCTGACAGCTTCCTAGACATATTACTTTTTTATTTTTTTAATATTAAAGAGCTTTTCCCTCACCTTTCAGCTTTAGAATAAACTTGAAAAAAATCAATAATATTTTCTTCAATAATTTAATCCATTGGATCAAGACTTAGAATTTTTATAAAAATATTGATTTAAGTATGAGGAAGATGTTAACAAGACAACCATTATTTCAGAAAATATCAATCATTTTCAATCTTTTACAGGGCTCATACAAGCTTTTACATATTTAACTATTTTGGAGTGCGAAAGGGAATAACAAGTGGTTATAAATTCTTAAAAAACTCACAAGGAATATGAAAGTAAAGATCATCAGATCTACAGTGGGAAATTCTCCCTTGGACACCTCTCTTAAACCTCTCTTTCACTTAACTCATTCCAGGTATTAGTGATGTGAAATAGGATAGCTGCATAAACCATAGAGTTGAAAAGTCATGAAGGACATGTGGGATTTTTTGTACAAAATTACCAAAATCCCTTTGAAATTATAAAGAATTTATTTTCTCAAAGCTTCCCAAAATATTGATATTATTCTGTAACTGTTTCAAGGAATTTAAAATGTGTTGAAAGTGGCTAATGAGCAAAGTTTAGATTCAAGTATAATCAAATCAGTCAAAATTTTTTAGAGAAAAGTTGTTTTTTTTTTTTCTACTAATGTTATCTGGCAAAAGCTGGCTTTTAATATTTATGTAATAAAATATTATCCTGTGCCAGCAAAAAAAATTCAAAAAACTTATTCATTAAGAATATTCATGAATTCTTATTCACTGAGAATAAAGCAGCTTTTGTGACATAAAGTTTCAAATATTACCCAGCACACTGTAGAGAACAATGAAAGTTCATCATCAGGATTCCTCATGGAAAAACAAAGACAATCTTAAATGCTTTCTTTTATCGAGTGTGGCACTATCTACTCATAAGACCACCAACAGTTTAGTGTGGCATTAGAAGGTGGCTGCCAACCATGGATCCCTTCTTCCTGTTCATGGAATACTTTGTCATAAAGGTCAGTATTTCTAACAACAAAATATGTTTCAAAGTGCTGTGAAGTCATTCTCTAACCACTTAGAGCTGCTTTAAATTAATTTCTACTCCATTTTTAAACTGCCTAAGTCATGCAGAGAATGATAATCACATTAATTGGTATGGTCTTTGAATCAAAAGAATTATTGTAGCAAACAACTTCTTAACAAATCAAAGATATCCAATCTAGTTATATTCCTCACCAGCAGTAGATGTTTGAATTATGAAAACATGAGACAAAAGGGAAAGATAGTGCTTGATGTGTTGAACACTTCTCAGTAAGACCTTCTCAGTCTTTCAGCTTTTACCCAGTTCATGTTTATAATATAACATTCCCTTTGACCCTCAAAACACTTATATTCACTCTGGCAGCCTGAACCTAGTATAGCTTTGCAAGTGTAATTGTAGCATGCTGTTGAATTGAAAAATTAAATTTTCACAACTTTCCAAGGCAATGTTTTCCAACAGTCGTGTGCTTCTTTCATGTAGAATTTTTGACTTACATTTACTTTGAAATCTCCCCGTTGCAGCTTTTGATTGTTGCCTGTGTGTTATTAAGATATGTGGTGGAGGAGATACATGCCAGCTCTGCCTTCCTTTTAGCTTCTCTTAGGTAGAAGAGGGTTGCAGTCAGATCTTTCCTCAGCTTTTTCTTCCACAGCTTAAATAAATCCAGTTCCTTCAGTTTCTCCTAGTATGTCACATGTCCCATACCCGTCCATGACCTTCCTCTGAACTCTGCAGTTTGTTGATAATCCTGAATGTAGGGGCCAAAAGTGGTCATTGGATCCCATCTCTAGGCATGAAGGAACTGGAAAGCTTTGTTTGAGGCTGACAGTGAGTTATTCATAATGTTATCTGACTTTGTGTCTTGCTAGTTGCATTAGCTTCCTGCCTCCATTTTTTGCTACATATCTCCTATGGAGCTTGTACCCAGGCAGCAGAAACTTTCCAGTGAAGAAATGCTCTTTTGATAGTAATTATAGTGGTATCAGCAAAGCAAAATCTCTGAAATATTGCTGATTGAATTTTTGCACTAGTACCATGACAGCTGTGTACCATGTTTATACTAAAGATTTCCTCATAAATAAAAATCACTGTGGAAATGTTATGTGTGAATAATGCTGCCTGACTATGGAAAAATCATAATAATGGTAATGCAAAATCCTAGCGTAATAACTGAAAGGGCAAGATGCATTTGCATGGATAGCTGGAACTTGAAATATCAGCAGTGAAGCTGTTGTTTTTGTTTTGTGTCAATTTTTTCATCAGGAAATTTGTTACTTTTCTCAAATAGCCTCTCATGCAGATTTTTTATTCTATGTCAGGACATCTTGATTATAACACATTAATATTTAAATATATTTAAAGAACTTGACAGTAATCTTATTCTATTGTGACTTCCTTTAGAGTTTACCCTCTTCCCCTTCACCCTCTATTTGATCAAGAAAGTTTTGACAACAACATTTGCCTTCAGAGAACTGAAAGTTTAGGGATACATACTGTATGTATAATTACACTAATCATCTTTAATTTCTCATCCCTACATGCCTTTGAGCTCAATACCAAAACAAAGCAACCCAATCAAAAAAAAACCAAGAAAACAAATGAAAAAAGAAACAAACACACTTTCTTTTCATATGCAAATTAAATTTATAATTTGTTACATGAACCCCTTAACTCTTTACTTTGAAGGACCTCATACTGGCCTTTCTACCAGTCAGGGAATTTCATTACAAATCTCTACACTTCTTGCAAGAGGTATGAACAACTTCTGGAAAATCTTTTATGAAGCAATAATTATGAATTACATAGTGTGAATGGAATGATCTTGCTTAGAATTTGTGGGATTGACAGAAAAGCTATGATTGCATTCATGACAACATCTCACACCAGTTCTTAAATAAATAAAGGTTTTTGCATTTAAAATGATACTTACTGCATTTGGGTACTGTCTGTATTCCTCGTCTTTTCATCTAGTTAAAATGCTGCCATTTCTTTTCTCCCTGTTTAATCATTACTTCCTTTGATGTTTTGAACTGTAAAAGCCCTCAAAATACTTACAAAGATGAAGATTTTAGAATGTCAATACCAACTGCTCTATATTCTCTGTGGATTTGACTTCCTAATGACAATTTAAATTGAGAAGAACCAATTGCTCAATCAAAAAACACACCACTTCTGGATTTTTGCTTTGTTGCTCCAGTGTCTTTTGAGAGTATGACCATCAGATATATGACTCTGCTGCAAGATGTAATTACAAGTATGTGCTCTCTACTTTTTACAATCATTGTTTTAAAGGAAAAAAGACTAATGAGTTTTTTCTTAAACTTCTTAAAGCTTCAGGAGCTCTAAGTATGGTTAATTATTTATAGGTTTACTTTAGTACACAACCTTCAACAATTTAACCAACATTCTGCTAAATTACTAACTTTTTAAAGTTATTAAATTTCATAAAAACTAATTCTATAATTTGCACACCATTCCACATTTGTACAGCCACTACTTGTTATGGCTGTGGAGGTTTTTCTTCCCCAGACTTTACAGGCACATATTGCATCTATGAAGGAAATTTGTTGAGCACTCTTTGCCACACTAAAAAATGTACTAAAGACCAGAACAATGGTACTTTCCAAGATCTTTATTTTACTTGATGTCTAGCTGCAGACACTGCCTTTTAACTTAATACATTCTACATTAATCAAAATCTTAGCACTCAGAAATTTTCACAATCTTATTTTCTCAGCAGCGATAAAGCTGCTTGGTAGAGCAGTACTTGTGTGGGTCTGTGTGTGTCTGCACACCTGTTTGTGCTGGGCAGGTTTTCAGAATTGAACTAGAAGTAAAAAAATTTTCAAGCAAAAACAAGGATACAGCTTAGCTTGCTAGTGAGAGAAAACAAAACATGTGTTTGATTCCAAATCTATGGGCATTCAAGTGACACCGAAGCAATACATGCATGTTTGTAAGCAAAGATGAAATGGTTCTGTAGAGATTTTGCTGATGTATTCATCCCCTCTAAATAATACTTAAGAAATATTGAGAAAAAAGTATGTTTCACATATCTTATTGTTCTATTTTTCCCCCTTCTTTTTTGTTTTTACATGATTTAGCTCACAAAAGTTGTGTGGGGCCAGCTAAGAATCATTAGATATATCTAGTTTTTCAAAGTTGTTTCTAATATTCCTGGGATTTAAAAGGATTCATTTAATGTATCAGCATGCACAAGTTGTTGAGGACAGACAGGATGTGTAAGTGTTGATCACAGCTTTTCATCAGTCCATTACCAGCAGATATTTAATTCAAAAGTAACATTGTCTGGGAATCTATGAAGATGAAAACAGTACCTAGATGTGTTCCATACACATATATGTGTATAGCCATGAAAGTGGATGATTGCAGTTGAATATCTCATGATGAATACCATGTAATCTGGATTCTAAATTTACTTTTCTCTGAGAGAAAGTATACAAATGACGAAAAAGAAAACCAACCCTGAACTCAACATTAATGCCAGAGCAGGGGTTAAAGATGATGGAGCTCAAACTAAGCCCTTTTATATTTCACATTTCCATGAGAGATGACAAATACTATGTAAATAATTATTTAAGACACCAATTTACAGTCATTCAATGCTTTCCAACACCTTGTAGTAAAGAAAAACAATGTCAAATTGAAGACTGAGATAATCTTTCCCAATGGAAGGATTCTCTTGTTTGTTTGCTTAGATTGGTGAATTATTGTCAGAGAGTGAGTCTAAACTGAAAATCTTGAAGATCTTTGCAATCATTTAACTTTTTTCTTATTTTTAATAGTTTTCTGGAGGCTTACAGTTAATATAGATTTTGTATGCTGCTACATATCTAAATACATCTTTGTATTTCAAAATTTTGACATGCTGTTCACAGCATTATAGGCAAAACCTGACACTCTTTTTCTTTAAAGAAACAGATGTCTCAATAGTCCTTTTTTTTGTTCACTTGCTAGTAAATTTAACCTTCATGCAACAATACTGCTGTTTTCAATCTACTCAATAAAGCTTGTTGGAAGGACAGGCTTGATAACTTGCAAATCTGCCTGAAGACTTACTAAGATGTTGAATTATGCAGACTGTATGGATTGAGCCAAGAGAACTGAGATAGGGAAGGTGTCAGTCTTACTGTCAGACTATAGAAATAAGCTGAACAACATAGCTTATCTGCTTGGTAAATACACCTGTGTTTGTTTGGTTTAAGTTGGGTTAGGTTTTTGTTTGGAGAAAACTGAACAGGCTTTTGAAGTGTTAAAACTTCTGAGACACCTCAAAATTTCACACATGCCAGACAGCTTGTGAAAGCTGGTCACAGGAGGGGTTTTTTCATACTACCTGAATTTCCATTCAAAATGAAAATCTAGCAAAAAGACTTTTCAGATAGGCTATTAAATGCATGAGGGGTTTTGGTTTGCTTGACTAGTTGGTTTTCATTTCTTCCTTAAGTGCTATGTCCTCTTCCTACTACTGTTAAAAATGCTTATAGCCTTTGAGGATGCCCAGGTATAACCCCACCTTCTCAGAGTGTGAGGAGTACCTGACCGTGATCATCTATATGTTTAAATTAACAGTTTGCTTATTATTTCTTTCTATGAGGAAAAGTTTCTTCTATCTACAGTGTAAGGCTTGTCTTTCTTTTAAAGTTTAAATTCATTTTTTATGTCGACCTGGAAGCATTTATATCTATATAGATATATGCTTTGTATAAATCTCAGTGGCTTTGGTGTGCACAGTTTATGCTGAAGTGTGGTTTAGAGATGTACTAATATGAAAGCATTTTGCCATAGCAGAATATTTGAAGAGTGTGATTTTAACTTGGCATTAGAAGAGTATCACATGAAGTGCCAATGTATGTTAGTACCTTGAGTAGCTACAGCCAAGATGTTTTATAAGAATTTGCTGCAGGCATCATTTTCACTGCTTTTTTTTTTTTTTCATCCAAAATTAGAGTTTTAAGATTTTTTTTTAATTACCTCACCCTGGGATCTACTTTAACTAAATGTGTTGTTAGAGTCAGTGAGTCTAGTTCCCTGCTATTGTCAGGCATCATGTCACAATCTTGACAAATGTGCTTTCAGATAGGCTGCAATACTACTGGTCATATACTCTTCAAGAAATCTGTCTTCTAGAAGCATCACCAGTAATAAATCTATAAGTGTTAAATGAACAGATGTGGGGAAGGAAAAAAAACTTGGGAGAAACTTGTAAAAAACACTTCAGTCAGAAAGTATCATGTGGCACAATCATTTTCTTCAATGCAGCCACATTTATTGTTTTGTCTTCTATTCCCTACCTGTCCTTGAACAGAGGACAAGCCCTGCCACTAGTTTGCTTACTCTGATTCCACACCTTACAGGCTTAAAGACTTGCTTATCTATATCTCTATAACATTCTTACCTACTTTACGAAATCAAGAAGTGTATCAAGTAATCTAACATTACATTAAAAAACAAACAAACAAAAAAAAAAACTTAAGCAGTGTTACTTTTAAAATTCAGACACATCTCTGGTTGGGATGTTTAAGCACACAGTGACAGAGTTGCCCAGGAAAGGCAGTGGATGTAGTGTGCACTGAAATTTTTATGATACATTGTTATTTGTTTTTCCTATTGCTTCAAATTATTTGGAATCAAAAGCAACTATATTTTAGAGACCAAAAAGGGAAAATCTGCCTCCCTAGGATCTAGGCCTTTATTAAAAGAGAAAAATAAGAAGCTGAACTTTGAAAAACCACATTCATAATTCTTCAAAACCTTAACTCTCCTCACAAAACAGCAAAGCAATCAATAGCTCTAAACTATAACAGTGCTGTTAACTAGTTGCACTAAAACTTTAGAAACTTTCACTTTAAAAGTACTTGCTTTACTGCTTCCTGTTTCAGTAACACTAATTTAAGACAAAATATCTTTTTGTTTCCTTTCAGTCTACAGAGAAATATTGTAGAAAACCTTCTTTTGTAAAAGAATCACAGCTGCTGTCAGCGGATTGCAGTAAAATTAAGTATTCTAGGTGAAATCTGGTGCCTGAGAGTCCCTTGATAGCATTTTCCAGAAGCTGGGGCTTGTCCTGTCATGCATTGTGAGTGAGGAAAGGTTACTCTAGATTTTTAATAGCTGTTGTGTTGAAAGACAGAAGTATTTCACCCAGCACTGAGGTGTCTCTTCCTAAAACTCCATTAAAATACCTGGGATTACACCAATTCCAGAATGTGCCATGGATTCTCTGTAAGTGTGAAGGCCACAGTGCTTAAATTCATCTTGTACTGAATGTGTATAAATAATTTTTTAAAAACCCAAAAAGCAAAACAACAACAACAACAAACCAGTGGGGATTGTAAAACTCTTGAAAATCTTTTTGAATATTTTCAGTTTAGACTTTGATAGCTCAGTCCATGAAGCAGAGAAAACACACTTGCTGTGACAAATTCTAGGCTGATCTAATTAATTCTTCAGAGTGAACTGCTATTTGTTGGGAAAAAATTATAATGATCTCACTAAAGAAAGCATGTGTTGTGCTTCTGGGTATTCATAAGTCTTTGACACATAGATAAATATTTTCTGCCTGGACCAAATTTGTGATTGAAAAAGATGGTATGAGAAATTCATTTGTTTAGTATGCAAAAAATCATACCTTCTCTGTTCCTTGAGTTACTGAGGCCTCCTATGCTTAGTTACAGGGCTCCTGTGCTCAAATTTCAGCATGCTCCTTGAAGGCATAAAGCCTGCAGTACAGTTACTTAATGTTGAAGGAACAAGATAAACTAAGGATACTGAAACAAGACTTTGTAATGTTTTTCTGCTCAAAGCTCTTCCTGAGAAATGGTCACCAGTATAATTTCTTAGAAACCTTTGAATTATACTATCAAAATACTTCCTGAAAGAGCTGAGTTTAATATATAAGTAATGCAATACAGATTTAAAATTTTGCAGATCAGTAAAGTTAAAGCTGCACCAAAAGAAGTCATTGGGGTTTTAGTTGTTGTTTGCCTGGGTTTTGCTTTTATTTGGTTGGTTTGGGGTTTTTTCTCTTCTACATGTAATTCTATAGAATACCTTAAAGATTAAAGTGGTTGCAAAGTAAGTCTTCAAATTAAGCTTAGCAATAAAATGATATCTGACAATGTTATAATGCTTTATTCAATTGGAAAGTTATTTAAGTAACTATGATAGTATTACTCAGCCAAAGAAAATTGATATTTTGGGCTCTTTCTGAAGTTTTTGTTGTTGGTAAACTGTATGTGTAAAACAACAGGGTGCCAGCACAGATATATCAAAATTTCTTAATCCTGTCTCACAATAATGGCTGCTGACACAGCCAGACATGCCCAATCTGTCAGGGGTTTTCTGGCACTCAGATAGGATGGCACCAGTGGTGTCAGAAATTATTAAATTTTTTTTTTTCAAAAGCAGTTCTTGAAAACTCAATCAATTGCAACTGGGGTTGATTCTTGACTAAGGGGATCACTTAGGCATTTCTCTATCAGGCCCAGAGATATCTTACTAATCTTGTGGTTTGTAAAATGATTTTTCAGCTATGGGAAGCCCAGGAATAGGTACATATTCAGGATCTATGTGGTTTAGGAACAAAGTTTTATTTGTCTGTGTGTCTCCTCTGTCAAGCTTAGGTATCCCCATGTAAATTTTCAAGATTTGTTGAAGTTTTTTGTCAATACTGGATGATTTTACTGTTCTTTCTGAAAGTTTTAAACCCTATTTGTAAGAAGGAAACAGCATTTTGTCACTCTACCACGGTGTGGCTATGCATTTTCATATACATTCAGGGTGAATACGTTTATAGGAATATATACCCATCTGTATAGATACATGGTATATATACATTGTATATGTACAGTGACTTGAATGTCAGTAAGATGGACAAAAAGAAAAAGCAAATGCATCTGTGCCTGGAGGGTTTGAAAAGGTGGTATATGTATTTATATATGTCTGTGTGTGTGCATATATGCACATATACACGTATGTCTGTGTCTAAATATATACACATATATGTGTAGATTTTGCTCAATTCTTTCATTGAGCTTGTGCTGCAGAAAGAGTAGATACTGAAAAAAAAAGAGCAGGACAAAACTACCCAGTTTCAAATAATTTGTAAGTATCTCCATAATTCCTTACTCATAAAGAGCTTGATTGAATTTCATTTAAGAATCTCTGCAAGAATTAGTTTAGCATAAGAATATTTCCTACATACAAAGAAAAATATGGTTACTTCTATCTATGCCTCCCTCACCCCCGATATTTTCCAATCAATTCCAGTAGTGTGTGCTTTTTAAGAGTGAGCCTTCCTTACGGCACACGTTGTTCCATCACTTTGGTGCCGCTGGTAGGTGTCCAGCTTTTCACAAAGCACTGAATCTTTAATAGAGTTGTGTTATTCACACAATTGCTTTTCATGAGCTGGCTCTGAGCCCATGGGTATAAGTGTCTCTGTTTGTGCTAGCTCGGTGGTGCACGCTATGACATAATTGTTTCTTAACTAATAAGCTATAATGCGAACCACATGGACTGTGGAAATTTAATTTACAAGGTAAACGGCCATTTGACCATGAATGGAAGATGCTGCCACACAGAAACAGAGGATATGAACTATGCAGTAGTGAGAGGCTGCTCTCTGCTACAAAAAAAATCTCTGTGCTGCTGGCAAATGAAAGGGCTTCTGGGAGGCCACTGCAGGAAAGAATACAGGATTAATAGTGTCTGTCTTCTTGGTGCAGAAAAAACTTACCGGTGACAGTGGCAAGGTAAACTCAGATTTTATGACTGTTTTCATTCTGTTCAGGACACATGAATAAACTAAACAAAATAAAAAACCCAAATGTACAAAAGGTTTCAAACAGCTCTCCTTTCAGTGATACTTGTAAGTAAAAGCAATTTAGGCCTACTTAATTTTTGGAGACTCTTGGATTACATGAGATTTTTCCATCTTTATGAATAATATAAAAATGAAGGTGCAGCTAGGTGTTTAAGATGTCCAATTTTTTTTTTTTACACACTTTGAGCTTTCATTTAACTTAACACTACAGAAAAACCTTTTCTTGTATCTTCCTTTAAAAAACAGCTAAGCATGTAAGAGACATCTTTCCAGGCTACTCCGGGCAAAATGGGAAGTATAACTCAACTAGTTTTTACACTCTGAATGTCATCACTGTTCAAGTTAATAAAAAATTAGGTAGTTTGTTTGGTTTTTTTAAGTAAGAAACATGGTGTTTTACAAAGGCTTAGTACTGAATATTAAAAGATATATGTTTGTTTGCATTCAACTGCAAATTTGTTAAGCTGTGAAGAAATTTTTAAAATGTTTAATTAAAATGCAAATAATGTTCTTTTTTAAAATCTTTTGTTTCCAGCTAGTTCTTTTGCTTGGAAAACAGAAAAAAAAATCCAGTTTCCTGCCTGTTGTGAAGTCTAAGCTGAAAAAAAAAAAAAACACAATGGAGATCACATGACTTTCTGGATACAGTAGGACTCTGAACCATTGAGTATGTTTCTTAACAGCTGACGCTGAATCTTCCTGAAGCTTTGAATAAGGAAAAATGGGGGAGAAAAAATTGCACATTTCATTGTCCAGTTTCAGGCCAAAATAACTATTCTTGCAGGGAGAAGTGATACAGACTGGCATATTCTGCAGAGAAATTACCCACCAGACAACACAAAGCAGAAGCCTTTATTTGGGCATGTCTCTCCAGAGACATAATTGTCTCCAGAGAGCTGTGAAACAATGAGTTTCCTATCAGAGCAGAAATTCAGTAAGTCTTCATTTCTATTTCCAAATGAAAATTTCCTTGCTTGTTTTTCTTTTGTTTTGAAGGGTAACAGCCTTCTCATGCTCTTTGAGTAGAATATCACCAGTGGTTAGGGACCTCACAATACTCAGCTACAAATTTTCTTATTTTTAAGATATCTTGATAAGAAAACTTTTTTAGCAACATTGGCTCTTATCTTTTATATATATATATATATTCTATGTGTGTGTGTGTGTATATATATATATATTCTATGTTATATATAAATATTTAATTAGAAATCTGTAAGTTTCTATAATTTCCCCAGCATTAACAAGAGCCATGTTATCTGTGGATCCAACACTGTAAATTTCCTTACCTGAACTGACCTAACTACTTCTTGCTAGTTTCTTGATCCAGATTTGATATGGCAGATTTCTGTTTTAAACTCCTAATCTCCATCAGATCATTCTGCTATCATAGCAATTTTTCTGCTATAAGAGCTATTAAGCCAGAATAAATATTTAATTGCAAACACACACAGCATGAGTTCTTAATACAGTTTCATCAAGAAGTCACGGTATGACAAAAAACTCTTTCATGCTTTAGTTAAAATGCACATTTATGCGTGAGTGAAGAATGTAGTTGTCAACAGGAATTAGAAAAGTATTCTAAGGAATAATGAAAAAAAAACCACCCAAAAAACAAGAAAAAACCTACTGATTTTTTCACAGGGCAGCTTTTGGGAACATATACTGTGCTGAAAGATCTCAGATTCTTTATTTAGGAGTCCAAACAGACAGGTAGTGACCTGGAGCTTTTTTTCTGGTTTTAATCTGAGATTCTTGATCACTTTGATTCATCTGAAAAAATGATGATGTTGATGATGATGATGATGATGATGATGATGATGATGATGATGATAAGGAAGAAGATCAACAGCATTGCTCACAGCAGAAGACACAGTTGAGGTCTTCAGTTTTCACATCAGGCAGCTCACAGGGTGCAGAATGATTAAGTTTTGCAGGGGCAGTGGAAGTCATTTGATGAAAAACCCTATTCAAACAGAGTGACCCAATGCAGGCTGGTCAAAACTATGTCCAGGCAGATTTTTAATCTCATTGTCATTCATCCAGCCCATTCTCCACCAGCTTCTCTATATAGGAAATTCTTCATCTACCAAGCCAGTTGTAGAAGTTAATCAAGTTAGTCACTCATTGTCTCTAGGTCCTTGGATTTCTGAGGGCAGGTTCTGCTACTAAAACCTAATGTGAGGAAAACCTTTCATATGTCAGCTTTTCCTGTGTCTTGGCTCAACAGGATTTTTGACCCATTTAACAATTTGTTCATGCTTTCCCTAGTCTTCCTTTTGTTACTTGTCTATATAAATATAATTCTTTCTTCTGCCTTTGCCATCTTTCCCAGATTCAACCCCAGGTGGATGTTGGCTTTCCTAACTCTGTCTCTCCATACTCAAACAGAATCTCTATATTCTATAATTCTTACGGCTTCTACCTTCTGTATCATTCCTTCCTATATTTGAATTTTGCTAGGAGCTCCTTGCTTATTCATGCAGGTCTTCTGGCAGTTTTTATTTTTGCTCATTGGAGTGGACTTCTCATGAACCTGCAAGAGCCAATCCTTGAATTTTACACAGTTACCTTGCACCCTTCTTCCCTCCAGGACTTTTTCTCACATGACATTTTCCAGTGCATCCTTAAAGTGGCCAGAATCTGTTCTCTTTAAGTCCAGTGTTGCGATCTTGCTTTTTGGCCTCCCCTCTCTTACCAGGATTCTGAAATCTACTAACTCAAGGTCACTGCAGTTGAGGCTGCTTTTAGCCTTCACATCCCCAACCAGATCTCTGCTTATAAGCCAGAATTTCTAAAAATAGAGATCTGCTCCAGAAAGGTCAACATCTCCTCTGTCTGGCAAACCAGAATGTTCTGGTTTTGCCCTTTTGTCCTCTAAACTGTATGTACCGTAAATGTCTATAACTATGCATATATTTTAAGCTTTGCTCACATTCCGCTTCTATCATATCAAGTCCTATATAAAAACCTTTTTGTTACGTGTCAGACTCAGACGTTTACTTCTCACTATGGATTTGGGTGTTTTGCTGCATGAATTTTACAGAGTGCTTACGCTGCATTGCTACTCGTATGTTTCCATCGAGAGTAGAAGTTTACTCCCACAAGCAATGAATATGTGGGATTGCTTAGACAGCTTGTAAACAAAATATATCTACTGTTTCTCTGATATACACTCATAGATGTGGGTGTTCATATGTGGGGCAATGGAGTGGATCTACAGGAATTCATTGGACCAATATATTATTTTTGTTTTGTTGGAAATTACGAACTTGGACAAAGCATTATTGAGATCTTTTGCTAAAGAAAATAAACTTCTTCAAAATGCTGGAGATATTTTATTTCATACTGAGTTTTCTACTCAGCAGTAAAAATTGTGATTCTTGTTAAAATCATGTTACCAGTTATTAAAAAGTAATATATTTCTGAATTGGCCCTTCAAAGGTACATTTTTCTCCCATAAACCACTGATTAATTTTTTTATTGATAAATGAAGACTTTTATGTGTAAAAGCAAAACCTCCAAATATCTAAATCTTTACTGTTGAAATCCAGTCTTAATATATCTGCTTGTACTTAATTTCTATCATCCTGCAACATGCTCTATTTTCTCAACAGACTTTAAGTGACCAACATGACAGATGCTCTTAGAAGATGGTTCTCTTTGTTTTCAATAAAAAGGAATTACAAGCATGCAAGTCCTTGTAAAGGAAAACTGGTTCAAGTTTCATGCTAAATGATCTAAGAAATACACTATTTCCTGAAAAACCTGAAAGGATAAATTAGTCTCTAAAGGGACCATTTACAGAAACTATGAAAACACCAATTCTCACAGGGCTGAGAGAAATTCTGCTGTGGAATTTTTTCAAGGATATGTTACCATTAACATACCATTGGACATGACTCTTGAGTCCAACAGTTCAACATGGTGTTTTTCCCAAGTCATAGGAGTTTTTAGTTTTAAGAGCCTCAGTTGTCTTCTCATTAAAAGCCTCAGTTGTCTTCTAGATTAGCTGCTCCTTAGCTCAGTCTTAAACCTGTGTTCTAATTTTACATTCAATTAGTTTGCAGTAATGTGAAACATTGATTTTATTTTCTTCGAGTATCAAGAGCAGAAACATCTGCTGAACAGAAGTTTCTTCTTTTTAATGCCATAATTGATGGAACACTGCTATCCATCTTGTAAATATTAGAAATAAACTTTCAAGTGCTTGCCCCTGGAGGGTTTTTAAAAGCCTAGTCTTGTGCATCTGTTAGCCTCACAGCTCTTTCTTTGTGTCTGCTTCTTGTTCTTGCTCTTTTCTTCTGTTGCTGTGGGAGCTTTTTTTCTCCCCCTCTTTCTCTTTCTCTATTCACTGCTTTCCAGAAACTTCTCCCAGATGTACTTGCTTGATGCCTCATATATAAATTAGTGTCCCTTCCCTGCAGAGATATATGTATGATCCAAGAAATCAAAATAGACATCTTTTTTCTCTGTTGGTTAGCCATACATTTTTAACAAAACAGAACATATAATAGATGTACCATAAGTGAAAACAGACAAACAAACACGCACCAGCATTAATATCTAATAAGGATGCCTTTAAGAAGTAAGAGAATGCCTAATGAGAAAAAGCTTGCACGCTAGAAAGAGGGCCACTCAGCTTTGTTAACTAGAACTTGCAACACCTAGCATAAAAGCCTGTTTATACTTGATTTAAAAAGTCTCTGAATTCTACTTTTAGCCCACATCTCTAGGTTCAATGTGCTATTATAAAGGTTTGGTTGGGCTATTTTCTCAGGGTCTGAGTCCATGTACTTATAGATGTAATTGAAGGAAAACACTGGTACACATTTCTTCCAAGATGGCACCCTGAGAAATCTCCTATTGCCTAAGCCATGCTGCTGCCAAACTTCAGAATATGGGAAGCATAGCTGAAAAAAATTTATTCTTAAATCCTTTGCATCAACTCTTACTATGATAATTGTGCTCCACATTGAGAAACAAAAGAGAAAAAATGTAACTATAAAACATTACATTGTTTTTTACCTGGCCTCACTAGTACCACGGAAAGGGATAAAAGTTCTTTTCACACTCTGTCATGGCACAGAGTTTCCATGTACAAGTCCTGCCCAGAGAAATCTTGTCTAAAGATTTAAGGGGCTTGATGCAGATAACAACTAACATTGCCTCGTATTTGTGTTAAGATGGAACCAGGAAAAAAAGCATATTCTACTTCAACATTTCACATTCTTATCAATGTTTTTTTTGTCCCCCAGAAAACTTTTGAGGTAGTTTGAAAGACTCCTCTCATGGAAAATCATCCTGAGGCAGTGTTCAGGCTCATTCTTTGATTCAGATACCAGCTGTATCTCTCCTGCCTCCAATCATTAAATAAAAAGAAATTCGAATAGCAGTTGATTTGCCTTTAGGACCTACAAGGTCCACATAGACCTTATGGATAGCAGGAATGATGAATGTGTTAATAAAACTTCTTCAGCCTTAGTTTCTAGCACTGCTATTCAAATTTTGACAGAATCTTAAACAAACTTGGTTTTGTATTGGTTGTATTAGTCACATTTCACTAATCGGAGTATCTGTGTCTTTACTTCTGGACTAAACATATATTTGTAATGCATTATATGGAAGAATAAGGATCTTGATATGTATGCTCTCATTTAGAGTTCAGGGGCAGATCCATTAAAAAAAAAAAAAAAAAAAAAAAGGAGATAAATTCAATGTCTAAGAATGGACTTAATAGTATATATTAAAAAAAAGAGTACTACAATATCTATGCTTAGATCTCAGTTTAACATAAATTCACCCAAAAGCTATTTTATTACACTGTGTTCAATTTTTTTATAACTTACTCTCCCTGTTTATTATTCAGGAAGCCTTTTCAGGGTGAAGAACTGTTTACAAAAGTGTAACCCATGGGCACAATTCCACTACCTGGGTCAGCACCACAGGCTCTCTGTGGGAATGCAAATCACTTAGTAGGACTTGAAATTTTTTTTTTTTTGTTTTCAAACAAAACTTGTTTAACACACCAGGGGACGTATTGTGACGCTACTTGTAGTCAGAGGTTCTTTCAAATGTTTTTAGGGTAGAGATTCTATCTAGGTTTGAATGCCTAACCTATTCTGTCAAACTGAACGTAGCTATGCTGACTTGACCTTTTTGAGATTTTTGCTGTTACTCACAGGGTCAGGCAATTGTAAAGAATAGAGGTGGTTGTCCAAATCATAGAAAGCTGAAAAGGTCAAAGTAGCAATGCAGTCTTCATTGTTTCTCCAGGTGAAAGATGTTGGAACTGTAGCCACATAACACTTAAGGCTAGACTTGAAATACACCTGAAAAATTATCTTTGCAAACTCTTGGGTTTAATGGTGAGACTAATGGCAATACTAAATCATGCAAATGCTGAAAAGATTCTTAAAATTTTGTTAAATATTTTGACTCCTGCCATGTCAAATTAAGGTTATGAGTAATGTTTCACAACAGATATTTTGGTCTTTTATATAGTTTTCCCACAGCTAAATCAAGCATTACACGGTTTCCAGATGATAGCAATGTCTTGCAGTCTGTATTGTGCAAGACCTGTGAAAGAATCTTATTCTTCTTTAATCTACAGTGCTACCATAAAATTAGAATGCATGATTTTGGGTTCCAATTTTTTCCCCTCCACATTACAACAGGTTTTCCCATCCTTAGAAAGATTTATTTAAAAATTCAATACTTTTCCAGCCTTATGTATTACTATTGACTAGTATACAGCAAGTAGAGCAATTATTTTGCATATTTGGTATTTCATGATCTTGTATATAATGGCCTATTATATGACCCTCACTGGCCACTTAAATAATATCAGATTAACTACATGACATTTTTGGTGTTTCATTTGCACATGAGTGAATTATTTCAATTTCTACAAAAATTTCCCAAAATCCTGAAATGGGCAAAGACACCCCACACACTGTAAATCAAACAAAAAATTTTTTCTTAGTTCAATTAAAATTTCAACAGCCTTATCATAATACAAGAGTTGATACAAATCTCAGTACAATAATTTGACCATGGTCAAAATTTTTATAGAAAAGCCTCCTGAATTATAAATGTAAAATTTTTTTAAATACAGTTTTTATTATCTGCCCCTTTTTCCCCAGTTTTGTAACTGCCTTTCTGTCACCGTATTTCTCTTCACAGAGAAAAGCAAGGCACAATTCTTCTCAAGAATATTTCTGGGTTTCACATTCTCTGAACCTCAGAGAAAGAAAACACAATTCTTGTCTCATTTGCTGTGCCTGTATTTGTGCCAAGGCAGAATGCAATATGGAGATTGTTTACCCAAAGTGATGGTGTTTTGTTTCCTTGGCCTATCAGGTCCAAGCATGTGTGTGTGTGTCGGGACTGTCAGCTGACAGTCATGAGATTCTGGGCAGTTGCGTGCAGAGTGGAGTGCTTGGCAGATTCAGTTTAGATGTAATGTAATATAGTGTAATATGGTATAGAATAATGTAATAAAGGATAGCATAATAAAGCAATTAATTAGCCTTCTAATAAGATGTATTCAGATGCATCATTTCTCTCTCCCCTCATTGCGGTTGCCTGTGAATTCTATACCTTTCCATTGTCTCTCTGTGTCCTAAGTTTGACAACATCTGTCTTTCCCAAGAAGAATAAGGGTGATGGCAGGGTTACAATCAATCATTGTCCCAAGTCCTTTACACGAAGATAGGCTGGGTTCATAATGAGACATTCCCCCTCTTCAATTTTGCATTTGTTTGGATTTATTTCTTATGTTATCTAATGTATTCTGCTTCCTTCTCTTTGACTTCCAGCTGAAGTTCAATACCTCTGTGTAATAGTGTACCCTGACTAATACAACTTCTCACCCTTTGCTATGCAACCTAAAGCAGAATTTACCCCATGAGGTATCTACAGACCTCAGCTGAAGCAGGGAAGATGAAAGTCCTTTGATTGTTAAAGTACCATTAAAGCACCTTAAAACTGGCTCTGGACAACATAGACCTGATCATGTCCTGCAACTTTACACCATCAGGTCAGTACAAAGCCTTTTACTAGGGATGATAGAATGGTGAAAGGTGTATCTGTGAGTTTTAGGAAATATGCACAGGGTTTTTTGAAGTTTTTGTAAGAAAAAAAAGATATAGTATTCTGTGTGAACTTTCACCAGAATGAAAGAACTTACCAGTTGTGCAATTAGACTTAATAAATAGCAAGATATTTCCCCTTTCAATCCCCAGGAAAGTTAAACTTTTAACCCCACTTTTTACACAATCTATGTGTGTGGCTATGATTTGATCTCCTGTGATATTATAATTCAGTGACAAGAGACTCATAGTTTATTGGAAAATTGGGTGATACATTTTCTGTGTTGTGTGGAGGGGTAGCATCAGCTAGCTTAAAACTTCTGTTAGGAGTATTATTCCACAGCCTTCTTTTCTACTGAAAGTCAGAGGCAGATTGACAAAATGCATTCACAGCACCCACCACTTTTCCCAGCAGCCATGCTTTTAAGGAACTCTCTCAGGGTAAAACTCAAATGTTCTTTTTTGTCCCTTGCCTTTCTTGTTGTGTTATTTTTAGCTGTACAGCAGGTACTAACTGTCATTCATTCAATCAGGATTGTTTTAGTATATTGATAGACTTCTACTTCTTTTGCCGGAGAAGTTTGGTGAATCTCCATATCACCACTATGATGGTTTTGAGAATTTTTAAATTTTTTTCTGCTTAATGCAATTGGCAGTTGTTCAACATTCACAGTCTAAATTCATTTACTGGAAGCTGGAAAAATTGAGAAAAGTAAATAGAGCAAAAATTGTATAGGTAAGATTAAAAAACCCCTCTTTTTCAATATAGAAACAGTTGAATACTTCATAGAGTAATTTTAATCATATATGAATTTAAAAATTGTAGAAAGTAAAAATTGTAGAAATTGATAAGAAACTTAGTCAAGGAATATATAGTTCACTTCTGTGCAAGTGAAAGCTGAATAGATAAAGTTTTCATTAAAACACTTGGGGGTCTTACACTTTATAAGTCTAATTATTTTTAAGTTGAAATATCTGACAAAATGAACAGTTGGTGCCAAAAAGGGAATACTCAGAAAACTGTAATTATGGGAATATTATAGACAGGAGGGGAAAAACCCAAGGCATCACAAGGGCCTTCAGTCTCAATTATTTTTATGGAATGTATATTTGGATACATTTTACTCTTCCTCTTGGGGCTTTCCTCAACGCTCTGTCAGAACATCAAGAATATTTCATCTCAGCTGTAATCTTGGTCTGGGTGTTTACATATATATAAAAGAGATAAGATACTGGTAGTGGTGAAATTTGGTGTCATGAGTCTCACAGCAGGAGTCCTGGGATGGAGGGGAGGGCAGGGCAGGTGAGTTAGAGGTGTCTTACTCTATGTAAGGGACAGGTTTGATTATAGAATTCTTACAGTTAACGCTGATGTGGATGAGAGACTCTGGGTAGGTATTAGGGGGATGGAGAACAAAGGAGAAGTAGTAGGGTAGAAGTAGTACTGATCAGTCAGGATGTAAACACTGATGAGTTATTTTACAGCTAGTCTGGAGAAATTTCAGGATCAGCAGCTCTTGTCCCTTTGTGTGAAATTTCAGCTTCCCAGACACAACTGGAAATATCACACTGCTTTGATAAACAGGTCTTGGAAACATTTCAGGCTTGTAGCAGATAATTTCTTGTCTGAGGTAATTGAAGTACCAGCTAGAAAAGATGCCCTGTGAGATTTTCTGCCTGTGAATAAGGAGGTATGTGATGGTAGTTGTCTGTCTTAGCCACAGTGATCATGAAATGCTTGAGTCTAAAATTTTCAGGGTAATGAGAAAAGAAGACAAAAAAATGACTGTCTTGGACTTCATGAGAGCAAATCTTAAGCTGTTCAGAGAGCTTTACAGCAGAGTACTTTGGGAATCTGCATTTGAGTGCTTAGGATCCTCAAATATTGTTCAGTATCACAGAACAACCTTTGAGAAACACATGAGCCAGTGATTCCCCTGTGTCCTAAGTAAGTATTAAAGAAGACCAATTTGGCTAAATGTGGAGATCAACAGTAAAAGAAACTGTATGATCTCTGGAAGCGAGGTCAAACATTGCAGGAAAAGCACCGAACTGTGCTTCATATATGCAGACAGAAGACAAAAAAAAGGCCAAAGTTCAGTTACAGTTGAAACTGTTTAAATTTTTTTTTAGGAAAACAAGAAGGGCTTTTCTAATACATTAATACTCTCTTAAAAAAAAAAAAGAAACCAAACCAAACAACAAAAAAAACCCCTCAAAAACAGCAGCAACAAAAGGCAAAACAAACAAACAAAAAACCCTCAGAAAAATAATTTTGTCTGTTTCAATTTCCCAGGGTTATGCTTCTATTTAGTAAAGTCCATGTTAGTTGATACAGGATGTGTTCTTTTTTAACAATCAGTATTATCCACAGAATTTTAAAGGAAAATCTATTGTTAAGTTTTTTTATCTTCTTCACTCTTAGGACCAACATGGAGGAGGGATGGCTAAACATATTCTTGTCTTCTCTTATGATAATGTAATTGCCTTAAATCTTACAACCATTGCCTTTTGACTACAAAATTAAAGATACTTATAGGTACATGTGCTGTAATGAAGCTATTCTCAGATTACTCTGATAAAATATATTGGGGGGGAGATTCCAGTATTCAGTCTTCAGGCAGTGAAGTATTGAGCAGATCCAACAAAAAATCATTGTCTTACTGTAATATTCAGACATTTTCACTGAAGATCCATGCTTACATTAGTGGAAAGAATAGCACTCCATAGAAAATGAACTTGGAATTTGCTATATAAGAAACTCTGGTTTTTACAAACTTGGGACCATTTGTTGCAAAAATTGCAAGAGAAGGAATCAATACATGGCCCACTCTATTTGATTATAGTTTTTTCCTATAATGATAGATTCCTTAAGGGAACTACTTTGTGTATTTCTCTAAAATATGTATATTTATGTCTGTTTTTATTCAGAGATATATATTGCCTCTTGGTCTCTGTGTTGATTTTTTTTTTTTTGGGGCAAGTAAAGTTTTGTGAGAACTTATGTTCAAAATTTGTGGAGACTTCAGAAATCTCAGAAGATAAGTGGTTTTGAAGTTTCTCCAAAGAACAGGTGACCTGAACTGTAAGTGAAAAGGAAATAGTTGAGAAATAAATATTCTACATTAAGAATGGATGATGACTTCCTGTATTTATGAAATGGCTGTGATTTTTAACATGCATGAAAGGTCTGGGTAATAAATCAGCAAAAGTACATCTGCCTACAACCTTTTTCTAGATGTCTGTGTTATACTGCAGTTCAGATCTTGATGGTACTACAAGCTTCTTATATTTCTTCATTTCAAATAGAAACATATAATTTTCTGTGCTTCTTGTTCTGAATTCTGTTTGTATCATGGAAATTCCAAACTAAAAAGTCCTTGCACTTTACCTCTGAGTTTGCTTCACATCTCCTCTAATTAACAAGAAGAAAAAAACCTCAACCAACTTAATAATCTATTTTTTTTCCTAAATAATAAAATTAGAATAATGATTAGAAAGACTTGGGAAAGTGAAAAATTAGAAAGACACTGATACAGTTCAAGAAAATAAACAAAAACTTTCAGGAAACTGCTAGACAGATCAGCATTTTTGTGGTGACAATTTTTCATGGTGGAATGAAAAAGACATAAATTGAAATAGAAATTATTAATTTCATAGTATGCCTCTGAGACTCTCAGAGTAATATTCAGTGGTATTTATGGGAAAAAATTGAGAATAAGAACAAAATTGAGAAAAAGGATTGAATGGGAATATTTTTTTCCCTTTGAGTTAATGCAGCATAATGATTTTGTTGGACTTATAATTATCAGCATTTTTGTTTGACCCGAGCAAACTTTTCCAGTCAACTACAGAAATAGATAGGTAATTTTTACTAAGTAAAGCCTTGCTCTACTGAAAAACTTCCTTCTCTTTTAATTTCCTCTTGGAAATACTTCATTGGAAATATATTTTGTTTCTTCATTGTAATATCTCCTGAATCTCTCAGGTGTTGCCTTATCAGTATATAAGTTGTCTTCTGTTCCTGAACATTTTTAGATACACAATATGTCTCTAGTTGTAAAATATTGTATGAATCTATCAATGATTAATAGCAATGATACAGCTGAGTAAATAGAGATGACTTTTTTGAGATTGGAAAATGCTGCTGCTTTATTAGAGAACAAAATTAAAAATAAACATTCTGGTGTAACTGCACTGACTTTGGAGACAGTTGGCCTGAAGGTCACCAGTGTTTGTCTGCCTTGCCATTTTGAAGAACACTGCACTTCCCCTCATTCTCTTTATGCTTGTTTCAACATGGTCATCTGTTCTGTTATCCTCTTTCCAAACTTTGTATAAACACGACTTTTGTTCCTGACAGGCCATTATAAGCTCTGACTTTAAAGCAAAGTAGAGAGAAATATGAGCAAAAAAGAAGGGGGAAAACTATTGGAAATAAGGTTGGAGTAAAGCCTCTGTATAATAGTAGATATTACCAAGTCACAACATTTTTTTCTCTTTTACAAAAAGATTCCCATTTTTGCAAGGGTCCAACACTCCAGCTTAATAGTTTCTGACTCTTTAATCCTCTGTGATGATGTCTCACAGAGGAAACTGACTTAGTAATGCCAAGCCCATCACTGAACCCTATTGTTCTCCACAACTACCTGGAAGGAGGTTGTGGTCAGGTGGGAGTCAGTCTCTTCTCCCAAGTAACATGTGACAGAAGAGGAGATGGCATCAAATGGCTCCAGAGGAGGTTTAGATTAGACATTAGGAAAAATTTCTTAATGGAAAAGGTTGTGAGCACTGGAAACAGAGTACCCAAAGAGAAGTGGTGGGGTAACCATCCATGTAAGCCCAGAAAATATGTGTGGCCATGACACTTGAGTACATGGTTTAGTGGGGAACATGGAGGTCATACTAGGCTGATGGTAGGACTTGATCTGACAGATATTTTCCAATGTTAACAATGCTATGATGTACTTACCTGAATTTTCCCAGACCCTATCTTTCAGATTTCTCTGTCAAGGCAATTATTTTTTCAGAGAGAAAATACAACTGAAAAGTAGTTTAGAGCAGAGAACAGAATGACGTGTCTTTCAAGTAAAAGGAGGTCATCATAAGCAGTGCACAGGAACTTTGGCTGGAAGATGTAATGTTCAACATATTAAATATTATAAGGAAAGAGACAGACTACTGAAGTAGTTTTCATAAAGACATTATGCTAATTAAAGGTGGTAAAAAAAGGGTTAATGGTTAAGAATCCCAAAAGGTCATCTAAGAGACTGTGTGACTGGACAGTAAAATGGCAAGTGATATTTTGTATCAATAAAGGTCAAGTCATGCACACAAGGTGGTAACATTCCTAATTCACTTATAAAATTATTCTCCCTGAGTTTGTCATTCTCACTCATGAGTGAGTTCTAGGGCTATAATGGAAGGGCCTTTTATACAAGGATAATAATCAGCAGTGATTCAAAGTGTATCTTAGAAGTTATTGGAAAATGAACATAGAATAAACCTAAAGGATATTCTTACACCACTCTACAAATTCAAATTTTGAATGTACCTTAATTACAGAGGACAGTCTTGTTTCTCTGAGTCAAAACAGGTCTAGAAGGCTGGAGACAATATGGAGATTTAACAGCTGTGAATCTACAGTATGTTTGAACTCATGCTGTGTAGTTGAGCATTGATGGCTGTGGTCCTTGATTGGGTTTGAAGGAAAAGTGAAGCAGAGTCACCATCATCTTTCTTCCCCATTCTTTATCATTTAATTTTGACTTTTCTATAGTCCTTTCCCCTTTCACAAAAATAAGGGTGTGATCTCATCAGGTCCCCATAGAGACTACCTTCATTTTAAGACAAAGGATTCTTTTGTGCCCATCAGATATCTTTCCAGCTGCTTCTAGAGGGGGACTTCTATTTCACAAGGCGTGTCTCATGTTTCTTCTACATCCTTTGGTCATATCTTGCAAATTTTGCTCCACTCACATCTTATTCTGTACCCTGTTTGTGAAATTGTACCACAAGGCTCTATTTAACCTTTTGTTGTACATTGTCACTCTTCAACTATTTCACTATGTCATTTTTAGGTCTTCAAGAAAAAGCAAATATTGGTTACAAATTACTTTGAATTTATGGGTATAACAAGCCTCTATATTGTCTGTACAAGCAACTCCTGAATCCCTGAACTAGCACATTGTCCTGTACAAGAAAACAGGCTGGTAAATCTTGTGACTTGGTAGCTCATACAAGGTCAAAAGCTAATCCACAAGTAAGACAGAAGAAACCCCAAAGGAAGAGAACAAAGGGCAGATGAAATCCTTACCACCAATGATAGCTCAGGATATTCAGCAGGGAGATGCCCAAGAACAAAATTTTTCTCTTTCATCTTTCATCTTTCATACTGCTTGGTTGAAACTACAGTTTCTGGTGAAAAAAATAAACTGCAATTATTTTATTATTTGATTGTGCAAGAGTCTTGATAAGGGTTGAGATAATTAGCTCATAGCAATTGTGGGTGTAAGGCCCTATTCCATCTTCTTTTGTTCACTTTGTTTATGGTTTCAAAGGCTGAAGGAATTGAATGTTTTTCCTGCACAAAATCCTGCATTCCACCTCAGTTTGGGCAATCCTCGTATTCTCAGCAAATTTTTTATCAAGCCTAATGTGATGAAGTAATGGGAGGAGAAATTCAATGTATTTGTAAATGCTTGTCCACAAGCTGAAACTACTGATGCACTTCCCAAGACTTTTGCTAGACATAAAGTAGATAACTATCTCAAAAGAAATAAATTGTTTCTATTGATGGAGGAATTCTTGGAGGACAAACCATTTTTGTCACAAAGTTACATAATAGCAAGTTTTGATTTTTTCAGTTGCCAGGTGTGAGACAGTAGTTTATATTTCCCACCATAGTGTTGATTTGCAGGCTATAGAAGAGTATTTAACCATCAGGTCTCTTATGAACTTCTACTGTGATAACACAGACTGGAAGAGATGTGGTAAAAGGTGTTGCATATAAAATGCTCATAAGACCATGATTTCAAGTAGAAGGATGTTCTCTGAATTAATGAGATTAAAACCAGATTAAATTCTAATGTACTGATTAACAGAGGAAAATACCAGATGTCATGTTTAGCAACTGTTATTAAGCTTGATAATTTAAAAATATCTTGTATGTTACAACTGAGATGGCTCATTGATTAATTTTTATTCATCAGTCAAATATAAATTCTGCTTATTTTGATAGTTCTGTACTCATAATTATTATAAAACAGTCAAAAGCTTTCCATTATATTTCACAATAAGAGCTGTCAGCTTGTTTTTGTGCAACAGTTAATAGTTGCATGCTTAGGTGCTCAGTGGGGTTGGCTATACAACCAGAATGTGTTTCAGGTTGAGAGCTGAAAACTGGGGTTAAATGTGAGATAGACACATCAGGCTGATGCTTCTATCACTATCTTTAACCACATATATTATTTCTTTAGATGGCTCACTAACTCTGGGGTGCTGAGATAGAGCTCTCTGTACCTCTTTAGGGTATGGACCAGAGGAAACTGGACCAATGAGACTGAGTATCTTCCAAAACATGGCTGTAACAAACAGAGTTAAGAGGAGTTTAATTCTGAAAATTAGCAGCAGAAATCTGAAAGTGCTTCCTTTCCTTGCCTCCTAAGCTGGAAATTTTTTTTGCAGCTAACTGGATCATGACAGAGCCACTAGTATATCATTCCTCAATACACCTACTTGTGCCCTAAGTCAGAAGTATAACTTGTCTGAGTACAATAGAGCAGCTTAGTACTCTTGGTTGACTGAAAAGAACTTGAGATGTTCCACTGATGATGATTTCTATTGAATAATTTATGGACTCCCATGCTGTGCAAGATTACTTACTAGCAAATAGGGATCCTTTGGGTATGTTAATTCTACATTTATCTCAGATGAATGAGAAATCACTGTTTCCCCTTTTTTAAGATTGTAGATAAAAGGCAAATTTAATCTCAGGAAGTACTAGAAAGAAGGAGAATGAAACTGAGGGAACTATCACATTATTGTTGACTTCAGACTTAGAATGACATGTGTAGTCTGGTTGATCCTTAAATCAAATTCATAAGGGTTGTCAGAAAGTCACCAAGACTGATGAAATGAATGTAGTTGTTTACTAGATGAAGAAGTTTCTAAATAAACTTGGTTTTAATTTAGCTTGAAAGTTGTTAAAGGGAGATAACTGGGACTGAACAAAAAAGAAAAGGTGTTAGCTATTCAGTCTCTGTTCCAGTAAAAGGAATAGGTAAAATCAAATTAATCTATCAAGTGACAGATGCAAAACTAAAATAGGTTGACCTGTAATTAAGCAGTTAAATTACTTTCCACCACTGTTGTGTATATCACATTTATTTACATGGACATGAAACGAGTGGACGAATCAATTGATGGAAGAGAAATCCAGAGAGACATTTTTACATAGAAATTCATGGTGACAAATACTTCAGAATGAATTGCAGGTTGTTGAAGACAGGAAATATATTTCACAGACAATATTTGTGTGCTTTCTTTGCTATTTACCCTTTCACAAGTATCTGCTTTTAGTACAGTTAAAAATGGGATACAGGTCATGTTGATCTCTGGTTTAAAGCAATATGACATTTCTTAGGTTCAGAAGATAGATTTGGATTATAATGACAGGTTCCTCTTCAGACATAAGCAAGTATTCTTTTCCAATACAGAAGCAAATTTGAAGAACAAACTTTCTGCTAGCTTTTAATATTGTGGAATACTCTCGTGTGAATGGCAATGGAAAAGAGATTGAATGAGGGACCTTCAGGAAAAGAAAGATTAGCCAAAAAATGGAGAAACAGAAAAGAGTGTTCATACCTAGTTTTAAGGTTCTGGAAATTCTAGAAGTTTCTGCAGTGTCAAGAGGACAGGTTTATAGCATATGTTTGTTAATAATTACTGAATCACTTTCACCTAATGGTGGACCTCCTGTTATCTTAACATTTACTATCTGATTGAATTATGGAAGCATATACCATGAGAATATTCCTTAGATTAAAATCTAATGTGTCTTCAAAATAGAAGGGCTAAAATTTTAGTTATAGTCCTTTGTTTTCTTGTGAGAATCTTATACATAAATATTAAAATTGACCATCTGAAATGCATTGCAAGCATATATCAGCTAAATTATTAATAAGCAATTAAGAACCAGGAATTTTTTTCCTGAAAAATAAATTAGATCAATCTCTAAAGACAGTTCCCTCTTTAAAGAAAATTGTATTTCAGTGCCTGGCAGAACAATTTAAAATTGTTTTCCAATATCATATCCAAATTTGCAGCTTGAGATTTTAAAGAACACCAATGGGTTTTTTAGCTCTTCTAATCAACCACTGGTATTTACTTTTGTTTAACATTTTGTATTTGCAAGGACCAGCTCCCTTCTCAGGGGAATCAGATTTTAGAATCACATTTTAAATTCTCAGTTCTTCCCACTTGAAATCACAAAGTTTTCACAGCCAGTCACAGAAGTGACAATTTCTTGGCTAGCACTGTAAACTATTCTCAGTGCAGAAGACATGGTTTCATATTCCACTGTCATAGCTGCCTTCTTCCAGTGACATGTTCCTTGCTCCAAGAGGTTAATAAAATTGTTGGTATACTCAAACACAAAGAAGAGAACTTCAAGCAGAACTTACAGCCAGCTGTTTGGCCTCAGAATGGTTACTTTGTTCTCTTTGGGAAAGTGAAATGCCATGGTGTTTCTATCAGCTCTGTAGGGTCAAGTTCTCTTCTGAGAAGCCCCTGACATGTAATCTTGTCTTCTTTGAAAGAGGCACTGATCTGCATTGGAACATCCCTTTTTATTGATTGTAAAATCACCTGTATGGGTTTCCACAATCCCTGCTCCTGACAAGAGAAATATTCCAGCCATTTGGAATGGTTTATGCCATCGCCTCCCCTCCCCTCCCCATCTCCTCTATTGTTAACAATTTTTGTTAGAGTTTCCAAGCTCTCTCATGCAGAAGTGTTCAGGCAGAGGCTACTTATCTGTAGCTTTGGTTAAACTACAATATCCATTAACAGAAGGTGTCTGTTCTAGCAGACAATATGTTGCCTCATTTTGGGGTCTATGTGAATGTCTATATACTTGATTTCAGTACTGGAATTTCTTCTGTAACAGGTCCAGAATTTTCACTATGTTTATACACACGGGAATAAACAATTCAAAAAAAATAGCAGAGTCTGAGTAGAAACGAGGAAAAACAAGTATGTGAACAGCAGTATATAAGATGTGACAGGTTGCATTATGCTGCATCTTCTTTTTTAAGAGGTTACTAAAAAATTGATAAGAAACTCTACCGCAATATCTCTAAGAACAATCAGAGCCATCATGCCTTAAACGTGTGATTCACTCAAGTGAAGAGAATTCGTTTCAAAGTTAAATCAAGTTGTCTGAGCCTTACCTTAAATGTGATTCCTATCAAAATATTTTGTTTCCCAGTCTCAAGCCTTATAAATAGTAACCTTTCCTTAGAAAATTGCATGTAGTAACATTCTGCTGTGACAACTTTTCTGAAAAGTGTACTTTCATTCAGGCCCAAGTAATTACAGCTTTTCTATTAATCAACTATCTTTGTCCTATTCCCAGGGTGAAATGTGTCAAGAAAAATGTTCTGAACTTGTTTTCATTCTCATCCCTTTCTTATTTACTAAGGAAATACATTTAGTTGTTTTCTTCTTCTCATGGAAACGTCAAAAACAATAGTTAGCAAGTTTTAAAGTCAGATTTCTTCAGATTTCTTATCAAATATTAAGAATTTTTTTTTTTCATTTACTGTTCAATATCCATGAAGTGTTCCCATCAAGGCAAATCAACACTTTGTTATCAATGGAAAAAAATTCAAGCAATTTTATTTTCGCAGGATAAAGAAAAGAAAATAGTTTTAATGCAAATAAGGTCTAAAAAATCAATAAAGACACTGTGTAAAGGCATAATTTTGGCCCTCTTCTAACATTTCTTCTCATAAAAGGGGTTAAAAATCTCCATTTAGTAAATTTTAATATGTGAATGTACAGTTGCGTCTCACAGGAGTAATGCAATCTGATTTTAAAGGAAAATGTTTTGGTTTTTTAGTACTTCTTTTTTTTAAACTTACATATTATTGTTATGAAAAGACAAAAAAAAAAGACAAAAAGAAGATAAAATACCCACATAATAATCCAATCAAACTGTGTCATCTGTTTAGCATGGGTAAAAATGAATCACAAATTCCTTCAAATATAGCAAGTTTTAATGCTACTTCAAGTAACAGGTTTAAGATTGAAGAAGCTGTTTCAAAACATTTTTCCTAATGTTTCAAGTAGATAATTTATCTTGAATATTCCTTGTTTCCTTTTAGCAATCTCTTTAGCAATCTCAGCTTTTATTAAGCTGAAATGTAATGCACTACTGTGCATAGCAATATGCTTTTCTTTATGTCTTTGCAATTAATTTGCTGCTGTTAGATAATTGTGTCTAGGAAATGGAAATTGTGTCTTACTTATGGAATTTTTTCAGAGAACAAGTGAATATATAAATATTCTTTATTAAAATATTTAAAATAGAATTGTAATAGAAAGGTATTGACATTAGAGATAAGTAAAACACATTTAATTAGGGTTCTTAGATGTAAATCACAAACCATAAAATACTATTTTTAACAATTCTGGTTTCTAATATATTTAAAAAACTACCATAATGTAAAAGTATCACATTTTCTAGCAAAATCTTTTTGCTTATTTGTGTTAATTAATAACAATAGGAAACATGCATGCATGCATCTGGGAATTTCAGAAATAAGCTAGTAGATATCATTGAAGGAATATCACAGACAGAAAAAGACATTCTGCTGCATAAGAAACTTTGCTTTGGAAGCAAAGATTCTATAGCATATAAACCCATGCAATTTTTAAATGTTTTTTTAAAAGAATTATTAATTTCTGTTGAGTAATATCACATTATTTTGCATTAGAAATATGTGAAATTTAAGCAGTGGCTTTTCCTTATGGATGTCTTAAAATTAATGCAATAATTTTGATACCAAATATTTTCTCATTGTTAGTGATGTCACTCTAAAATATTTGCCCTGCAAATTTCTTTGTGTGAGACAACAGTTACAACCTATCATAATAGAATAGGTGTGTCTTCTTAAGGACAGATCACTGCTAAAACCTGTGAAATTCCTGAATATTGGTATTCACATGATTTTCAGTAAGTTTTTTAATTAAAGTCTGGCTAGTTTCTTCAACCTCCCTTCCACTCCCGCCCCCCCCATTTTTTTTCCATACCAGGTATTAAACTAAAGTATTTAGAAGACAAGTTCATGTCATAACATTTCTTTACAGAAATTAAGTAATTGATGTAGGAGACAAGTGCATAAAATCAAGAGAAAAATCCCAAGTGATGTAAATTCCTAGTTATTACAGTAGAAAGAGAAAGTTGACTGGTATCATAACTGTACAAAGTAATAATATTGGAATTAAATGACTGACTCTACTTCAGAGGGGAAGAAAGAAAGTAAAACATGAATAACAAAAGCAAAAATTTCACTGAAAGAACAAACCCTTAATAATCTGTCTGGATATGAGGAGGTCTTACTAAGAGTTTAAAACATGTGGTGCTTCCAGCATGGCAATTCTCCATTTACTGTACGCTTAAATCTGTGGTTGGATAGAGTAGACCTAGAACAGCATGGTAATTGGGGAAAATGCATCTCAGTTTACTGCTCTTTTTAGTAGGTGTGAATCCCAGGATATGGTTGGTTTGGTTTATTACTCTGATATAGCCTGTGCTGATCAAGCCGGGCTGGAGTAGCAGTACCCAGAAAGCCCCAAATACAGTGTTCATAACTCCAGCTCCTCTCGGAAGGTCAGCAGAATCTCACATGGATAACACTGATCACTGCTGCATGAGCTGATGAGTTCTGGAGCTCCTCTCCCACCTCCAATAAGTGTTTTCTTGAAGGCTCTTCCAGGGCCTTCTTGGAAGTCTGTTTGCCCAATTTATTTAACTACAAGAAAAATACCTGTTGCTGAATGCTGCATTTCACAGGGGTATGAAGGACTTGCTCTAGTCCTATCCCACAGGCTGAGTCTATTAGCAATTTAAATGTACTTCTCATGCACTTCTGAAGCACATCTTTAGACTTCATTTTATTTAAGAACAATCTAGGTCATGTTCTTGAAGATCATATTCTTTGATGTGAAGCCTAATACAGGAAGAGGGGATAGGCTGGACTTTCACATCACATTTGATCTGAACTGAAATGTTCAGATAGATGAACTCTGAGATGTCTATTAAGAATGTGTCCTTATTGATACCTCACAGGCAGCAGCCCTCAAGCCTGAAAAACAGGACACATTACTATGGATTCCTTGAAACAAAAGTAGACATGAAGGATGGGGATGATAAAGGGGGGGAAAGTATGGATATCTGTGCACTGTTTTTCCCCTACCTTTCTGCAAGTGCTAGGAATTTCACCAAGCAGATCAGTGGCTCAGTTCAGTGCTATGAAATGGATTCATTTACTCTCATGACCCAGCTTTAGTTATGACCACCACCCAAATGCTGTGTGAAAAATAAACCTGTACATATCTCTGTTCAGCCTTGAATGCTGAGAATTACAATATCCCTGCATACCTACAAGGATGGACTTTCATACTTTTAAGGTAGGTAAGACCAACCAACTTCTGAAAAAAAGAAAAGATATTCTTATTCTTTGGTAAATATATTTAGCCAGTAATAAAAGTAATTTTAGGTAATATATTTGTATCATTATTTATACACATGAAAGTTACTAAAATTATCTTCTTTCTGTGACTTTGATTGAAGTTGCAACAGTAGTAAGTGGTTTAAAGTTGTGTCCTGATGAAAGTTTGAAATTCAAGAAAACTCTGTCTCTCATGAATAAAACAAAAAATTATTCTTTCTTCCTGTTCAAATTAAATGATGGGAAAAGAAAGATCCCAATGTAAAATAAGAGCTGGAAAGATAGGGAAAAGATAGTTTTAAATGGGAAAGAACATTTACCTAACAAACCAGTCTGGAAGAATAAGATGGTGCTTCTGACTTATTTATTGTTCAGCCTCATACATTTTCTTTCAATTCTTTGCCTTTGTGTTGGTTACCTTAATGAAAAGCAGAGTTATTTGTGTATATAAATAAGAATAACCAGGGAAGAAAACCTCACCATTAAACTCATACAATGACTGAACTTGAACAAAAACAAAGCAATTCTTAAAACCAGGATGACCTGGGGGTCCTGGTGGACAACAAGCTGTCCATGAACCAGAAGTGCCCTTGTGGCCCAGAAGGCCAAAGGTATCCTGGGATGCATTAGGAAGAGCGTTGCCAGCAGGTCAAGGGAAGTGATCCTGCCCCTCTGGTCAGCCCTGGTGAGGCACATCTGGAGCTCTGTGCCCATTTGTGGAATCCTCAGCACAAGAGCTCCTGGAGCAGATCCAGTGGGGAGCAACAAAGACACTGAGGATACTGGAACATCTCTCTTAAGACAAGCCATGAGAACTGGGCCTGTCAGCCTCAAGAGGAGATGACTGAGGGAGGACCTCATCAGCGACTGTCAGTATCTGAAGGGAGAGTGTCAGATGTTGGAGCCAGGCTCTGCTCAGTGGTGCCAAGCAACAGGACACGAGGTAACAGGCAGAAACAGAAACACAGGAAGTTTCACTTAAATATGAGGAAGAACTTATTTACTGTGAGGGTGATCAAACACTGCAACAGATTGCCCGGAGAGGTTGTGGAGTCTCCCTCAGTGAAGATATTCAGGAGCCATCTGGACAAAACTCTGTGCAATGTGCTCTCAGATGGCTCTGCTTGAGCAGCACAGATGAGCCACTGTGGTCCCTTCCAGCCTGACCCACCCTGTGATTCTGTGAATTAGAAAAATCATTGGCCATGCTTATTGATATTCACAGGCCAACCTGCTGAAATGCATTAAAGGAGCTCTTCACTCAACCCTGTTTTAGTCTTTCAAACAACATTTGTGAAACACCAAGTCACTTTTATTGTGGAATTGGGTGCAGCTGGTTAAAATTGTATCTATCCGTGATTCCCATTAAATCCATATTCTCATTTTGACTTTTTTGCCTGCTTTGCTAAAAGACCTTTTCAATCCTGCTGTGGGGTTGGGTTGTCTTGTTTTGTTTTTTTCTTTTTACAGTGTAAGTATATGAATTCCTACACCTTTTGGAGGGCAGAGTATCTCTGTGTTTCTTCTATTCTTTTTGTTCAATTAGTTTATTTCTAAATTGATTTTGCTTAGTTATTAAATGGTGATTAAGTTACACAGTCTCATATTCATTATTTAATTTAAATGGTTAAGTACAAGCTAAAAGCTGGTGTATTATTTTCTTCTGACTTACTGGAAAAAAATTTCTCTTTTCCACCCTTATTAAATTGCCAGAATTATGTGGTTTTGTCTTAGGGAGAAATGGAGGATGTTTTGTTATAGTTTTATAATACACCAACACAATCTCACACAACATGTGAGATTTTTCCAACAAAACCAAGAATAAAAATATTGAATCAAAAGCAAAATCCCAGAGTAGCTTTGTGGTAGGAGAATGTATAGGATTCAAAAAATATAGTCTGAAAAAATTCCAGCCTACTAATTAAGTATAGACTCATGTTAAAGGACTTAAAAATATTTGTTGTCCTTCCATAAACTAGAAATAACTCTTCATGAAAATGTATGCATTAAGTTTAGAACAATCTTTTTGTTGTCATTGATACTTCAATATTGCCTTAAATCTTCATTGGACTTTTGCTGTTTTTACTTCAAAGTAATATGTACTTAGAACTTTGCCTATTTTCACTGAATTAGATATATGCAAAAAGGAGCAGTCTTTAGTTACTATAAAATGATATGATTGTGATAACCAGAAAGTATGAACCATTTTTCTTTCATCTAGTGCATTTTTTAGCAAATAATGTGTGATTACTATATGCTCAGATCTTAAATATCCGAATCAAACTACAAAATTGAGTATTGCTTTGCCAGTGTAGACATCACTGTGGCAAAAACCTGAGTAGAACTCAAACCTAATAAATTTTCAGGAAAAGAAAATGGTAAATCATAATTTTCAAGATAAATCCATGAGGTACAGAGCAGAAAGTGATGGCATTTAATTCATGTGCTGAATTCACAACTTCAGGGATATAAACTTCTGCTGGTTGGTTTGGAAAATTGTTCAGTGTACAGCAACACAGGCAGATCAGAAGGACAGCGAACCCAGTCCTGCTTCCTTTCAGTAGAATATAACAGCTCAGGAGCATTTTCTCAGTCTCAGCTTGAAAGGCTTTACAGTTGTCTTAATAAATGATTTCCTGAGTTGGAAATAACCTGGCAAATGAGCCATAATTTAGATACAAAATCCATGAACACTCAGTGTACCTATGTATTATGTCTTTCCATATGTCAAAAGAGCTGAAAATCTGCAAACTCAATCTCTTGATAAAGACTATATAACCAGAGTCTTGTTAAGAAAATACCAGTTAATATTTTGCTTCTTAGATGAATGTTTGTGCACATGGAATGGTTTTATGAGCCTCCTGTGGAGAAAACTATAGACAAAGTAATAAGACTGCTCTAAGCAACCTGTTTCATTTATATATGTGTATCTGTCTTGGATTGTAGGCAATCAAGCAACAGATATTTTACATGTAGCTCAAGCCAATGAAATTCAGAAATTCTAGAAATGTTCTTCACTGAAATGAGTGTGCAGCAGAAAGTCTCTTGCTATTCTGATAATTCACTTATATCCAAGTAAATTCCAAATGGGAAAGAAACAAGAGTGGATCACAAAGGTCTTTCACTCATGCACACCTTACCAAACAAGTGCCTGCAATGCTTCATGTTGCATTTTGAATGCAAGGCATTTAGAAAAAATACAAAAAATTACACAGATGGGATAACATAATAACAAAATCTTTCTTGGATCCCATTCCTGAAATATGTGTGTATGTGTGTCTTTATGTTAACTTTCTTCTATGGCATGCTCTTTATTATGCAGTACCTCAATATCTGTTTTTATGACCAGGGGCTGAAACAGTAATTGTTATTCTGTCTTTCTATTATTCTATGATATAATCATGTAGGAAAAAAGTCAGTCAATATATAGACATCTCTCTCCATGAAAATTAAAATACTCATTTACAAACAGTAAAATTTTTGCTGTTAATAGTAATTGGGAGGAAGAAATTCTAATGGGTCAAGAATATAAAATTTCAAGAGTTCCTTCCCTTTTTTCTGCATATTTTCTACAGGCTGATTACATTACAACTGAAACCCATCTAATCTTCATGATGTAGAAACACTATTCAAGCAATAAACTAAGGTTTATAAGTTATCCATATTGCTGTGGGATTCCCAGCACACAGTAATTATGGAGAAAATGATGATGATTTGTATGTATGATGCTCATTGCAATCTATTCTAGCAATGTGCTGCCTTTCATCCCCTGATCAAAATCCTGGTTCACAACTCCTAATCTTTAAAGTACATATCTTCACAGAGGTTTCAACATAACTTTATTTCACTGGATGGAATCAGGACTACTTAGGTCTGTCTATATCACCTGAACCATCATGAGGCTATTGCAGTAACTGCTTCCTAACAGGATACAAGTATTACTTCCTTTACCTTAAAGATTTAGCAGTACAGGTTATAGCTAGTATTAGAGTTAAAAAACACAGACCTACCTATTGCTCTTTTAACTCTTATTTTCCACGTCAGTGTTTGAAAGCCAAGCTATAAATTTGAAAACAATAGAGTTCACTGAGGATGGATGTACATTTCTCCTTCGTTAAAAAACCTTGCTAGTCAATACACGCAATGTGTATTTGTCCTGTTTTTGGGGTTGAGATACAGTTCCCTTTATGGAAGATTCTGACATCTGCTAGCTAAATTTGTGACAAGACTGGGTAAATCTTGATTTCATCCTTCTTGTAAAAAGAAACTCAAAAAGCATTGTTTACCAATTACCTTTTTTTGCTGTGTCTGTTTTCTATATTTTCACCCCTCCATCAGACTTCTTTGAAGCAGATGCACTTGCAAAAGTTCAGAGTTACAAGAGCAGAAATCTCTTTTATCTCATTCTTATGTCTATTTGGAAAACTATTTTTTTTCCTTGAACTAGGACAGCGAACAATATTATATATTAGGAAGAAATTCTTTACTATGAGGTTGGCAAGGCACTGGAATGGGTTGCCTGGAGAAGGCTGTGGATGCCCCATCCCTGGAAGTGCTCAAGGTCAGGTTGGATGGGACTTGGAGCAACCTGGTCTAGTGGAAGGTCTTCTTGCCCATGGCAGGGGGGTAGAACTGGATGATCTTTACAGTCCCTTCTAACCCAAACCATCCTATAAAGATATGATTTGTGTTCTGAACACCAACGATTTCTTGTACATAGCAGGACACTAGGAAATCTCCAGTACAATTGCCCATGAACAGGATGTAGGAACTGGTGTATCTGAAATATATGCAGATGTAAGTACCTTTTTGACTCGTGCATAATGTCTGCTTGATCTATGACTTCTATGACTTCTGCATGATCTATGAGTTCTATGACTCAACAAAAAAATAACAAAATTATTGCAGGAAACCCATGTGGAGACTTCCTTCTCTTGCAGATAATCCCAGCACTTGTTGCAATCATTCAAGTCTGTTCCTGTTGGACACCTAGCCTGACTTTCTAGACCAAGACTATGCTGGTTTAAAATCCAGCAGGAAAATTAAACTCACTCAAACTTCCCTCCTTCAATAGTGGAGAAAAGACCAGGAGAAATTATAAGATGGAGTCACAGTTTACTGAAAAATTGCAATAACCATAACAACATTAACAAGAGTGTGTACAGAAGAGAGACTGTTTTACCCCCAAAAAGGGTATTCACCACCCAAAACCCAAAAATACTTCCCAAAGGGGGCTGTCTCCCTCTGTAATGGCAGCAATGGCAGCAGCAGCAGCAGATCCGGGGGTTCCAACCCCAGTCCAGCACACCGCCTCTGGAAGCCCATCAAAAGATGGTATCCATTCTGATTCCAGTCATCAAATTCTTCCTGCCATGGTATGGGTGATATGAAATAAAACAGTGTAGAGATTCCATCTCTTTTCCCTATAACCATGACCTAGGTGATTCTAATTTTTCTGGATATTTATTTATTCTTATCTGCACGAAATTAGAAATCCTTTTAGTTTTAGGTGATATACTTTTTATTTTAACTTCTTTTTAAATAGGATAACTTTAGTTTCTTGTTATCTACTGAATGAAAAAATTACTTTTTTACTGAAGCTATCCTGATTATAGGATTGAAACCATCTCCTTTGTTTTTTAATCTAAAAAATTAACTCTACAAAAGAATTGTCTTTTAAGAGCTCTTTGATTCATGTCTTTAGTCTGAGACTGAGAAGTCTTGAAGATATTATTATTCATAAAGGTGTTGAGAATTTTCAGAGTACAAGTAGATTTAAGCCTGCAATTTGGTATCTCTCTATATTAAATGAAGTCTACAGCTTACATCAAATTATAATTTTCCTTTAAAAAAATTACACTTGCGGGGTTAAGGCTAATGTGACAGTTTCCTGCATTTATTTAGTCATGCTAGAAATTCAACAAGAACACTAGAAGACCTTGCAAAATCTAATCCAGTTTGGTTCATTTATTGCTTTGAAGGCTCAAAGAGGTCATTAAAAACCAACATGGATTCTGGGCACTTTTTCATATATACAAACTTCTCCCATTCTTCAGTAAGTGTACCTCAAGGGCCTTTCAATATCCCAGTAAAAGCACTTTCTGACAAATCCACTCAAATTGCTTTCTGTGAGCCAGATGTCTCTCTTCTTGCCTTCATCAGCAAAAGTAGTGTTGCATTTTAGTTACTGCTGCTGCTAACATCAGCATTCACAGAGGAGGAAGGAAAGAGATTTTATGAGAGAAGAGTAGATTTCTGAAGCCAAGGAATGCCATTATAAAGTGCACTAAAGTTCATCTGAATTCTCTGGAAGGTGAATCTTATAGTATTACATGCAGTCTTGTTAATTTCTTAGGGACCAAAGAATGACATGACTTTGAAAGGTGAATTATTCAGAATCTCACTTGTTAAAGATATATGTGCTAATAGCACTACTGGAAAAATAATTCCCTGAAAATACCAATAATCTGAATTCATCTCATTAGGCTATTCAATAATGGGAAGATTAAGATGATGCTGAGAACATCGTGAAACACACAGAGGGTTAGCTTGCTTTGCTGATTCCCAAAAGGGTCCTATTCTTTCTCAACTTTCTAGTGAAATTGCTGAAATCAGAATTACCTCTGATTTTTGAAATGAATGTTTACCTAGAAAGCCACTGTTTATTTTCTTCACTGCAGCTGCAGAATACATGAATAATGCAGTATTAGCATAAATCATACAGTAGCCACTTAAAATTATGCCTCTGTTTAAAATGTGAAGCAAAAGGCATTCAATTATGTATGTATGATTGTGTACACAGATGAGGGATTTAAGAGGAAAAATTCACTTTTTAAAAATGAAAATAAAATTGGACCTGACATATCCAAGGATGAGTATTGTCAAGCTGCTCTCTTGGCTTGTTTGAAAAGGGGCCATACTTTATAATTGGAAGGACTAAATTTCATTTTATCAAATAACTGAAAACTCAGCAGGTATTTGTGTAGAATAATACAGATCTATCCTTGAAAATATAAAAACTTGACATAATAATTTCTGATTTAGCTGCCAGGACATTATTCTGTCTTGGCTAGTCATTGGTTTTGTTTGTGTTTTTTTGCTTTTTTTTTTGTTTGTGCTAATACAAAGGTTTACATCAATACTAAGTGATGTGTGTTGCGTTGGCAGTTGAAAGATCTAAACTCCAAAACTCACTAGATTTGTTTTCTTAAAGTGTTATTAATTCTAACCATTGCCTCATTGTTTCATGGCAGATGGTCATAAATCCAGCCAGCATTTGGTAACAAGATCACCTTGACTGAAATCACAAAGCAGACATTATTTTTACATAAAAAGTATGTGTCCACTTTTATACTATATTTGGCACCTACAGAAATGTGAGCAAAATTATGAAGAAAATTATACTGACCAGTCTGCCAGATTATTTGGCATCTTCATTCCCTTGTTTTCTCCTTCTAAGCAGATCTCACACCTGTTACTAGACTGTTGTGCTTGTCAAAAGCAATAAAAGCAAATGGTTTTAATTGTTAAGAAAAGTCCTCAAGGCAAGGCCATTAGGGAATCTTACTCAGTGTCCAGCTGGTCATCCAAAATCTATTTGCTGCTGCAGTGCATGAGAAAGAGGTTCTTTTGCACTCAGTGTCTGAAAGCTGCTTTTTAATTTTGGCTTTCTTCTTTGGACTCAGGAACATCTGTCATACATCAAGTGCTAAATTTACCACCTGATACAGAGAAGATGCTTATTTTAATTCTATTACAACATTACTGAAAAGAAATGAAAGTCATACTATTTTAGCTGGCTCTCGTAGTTTCTCTGTATTCATAATTTTGATTGGCGTGCTGAATAAAAAGTTTTTCTCAAAAGCATAAATCAAAATTGTCACACCTTTTGCAAAAAGTATGAACACCTCTGAAGGCTTTTGTTGAATCTAAAACAATGTCAAGATGATGACTGTGGTTATTAAAACTTTTTAAATTCCCATAAATATCAGTAAAGAAGTCCAGTCACTAGTAAGCTGCAAAAATAATAAATTTCAAAAGTTATCAATTTAACATTCTTATTTATTTTAAAATAACAGCAAATACACGGTTTTATTGTTTAAATGTAAAGGAATACATACATATATGTGTGCTAAAACTATTTAATACAGTCTGAGAATTATAATATTATATTTTTAATTTTTGCCTAAAACATGCTTCAAGTAAAATATTCTTAAATAGTTTATCACTAGCTGGGAGAAAACATTTCTCTCTTCTTCCTGTCTCTCCTTTTTAGTAATTTCTTGTTTAGTACTTTTCATAAGTTAAAAACACAATGTGTGGAAGATCCTAAATTAGTGATTCGCAAATGTAACAAGGAAATAACTTATGCACAGTGTCTTTTCACAATGACAGAAACTAAACATCCTCAGGTACATATGGTTCTTTTAGATGCACTGTCCAGCTTTCACCAAGCAAGTGCATTAGACATATTTAACACTACATGTGGAAGTGCTATGTTCTAGAAAACGCTCCAGACAACAGCTGGTATGAGATCTATGCTAAGTAACTCTCACTTTTGCAGACTACTATGAAAACCAGGAGGGAGCTAAGGTTGCTTCTGGCTTTCTGCTAACTGCTCATAACTAAGCTAAGGATATGCATGACAGAGACCAAAAATTCTACTGAATACAGTAAAACCTATGCTGCTTCAACTGGTTCATAGTGGCTGCATTCCCAAATGACTTAATAGCATTTGTTGTCTTACTGTGCATTCATGACAAAGAATTCATTACAAAGAATTCACTTAAACAGCTGCTTACCCTTTCCTCACATTTCTAAATAAGAAATGTGAGGAAAGGGTAAGCAGCTATTTAAGAGATTGCATATGTATTATAACTAGCAGAGGGATGACATTGTGCTGCCATTCTTGGGTATCGGTATAAGCTGGAGAAGTAGGCCAAAAGGAGCATTTCAAGTTCAACAGGAGCATTTCAAGTTCAACAGGAGCATTTCAAGTTCAACAGGGATAGAGAAAGGCCTGCCACAGGCAGGAAGCAACCTGTGCAGCTGTGCAGGATGGTGCCTGACTGGCTGAAGGCAGCTCTGCAGGGAGGGACCAGGGGATCTTGGTAGATACACACTGAATGTAGTAATGTGTTGTAGAGACAGCCAACAGTGCCATGGGAGTTACTCACTGGGCCACAGCCAGGATGTGGAGAGGAGGGATTTTCCTCTTACACCCAGCACATCTAGCATGCCACATCCAATGTTGGGACTCAATTACAAGAAAATTATCAACAAGTCCCTGATATTGGTGGTTCCTAATCACCCTGAATTTCTAGGATGGTCAGGGACTGGGAAATGTATCCCTGTGAAGAGAGGCCTGGAGACTTTTGTTTGTCCTGGAGAAGATAGTACTTGGAGGGAACTAACAGCCGGGTGCCAGGATCTACAAAGTACTCTCAAGAAGAGAGAGCCCAGAACTTCACAGCACTGTGTCATGTGAGGATGACAGACACATGACACAGTGAGTTCTAACCGGGTATGAGGGAAAACTTTTCACCACTAGTACAGTCAAATACTGAGATAACCTGTCAATACCAGAGATAACCTGCCCAGTAGGGCTGTACACTCTCTTGTTCTGAAGTTTTTCAAACCCTGATTGATTTAAGACCTCTATTACCTACTGAAACCTGACCTTCTTTGAGTAAAATGCTGAACTAAAGCCTTTCTGAGATACCTTCCATCTAGAAACATCCCAGGAAAATTCAAAGTCTTTTGCAAAGCATTGAATGTTCTATATTCCTAGAATATTTCAAGATGTGAGAAGCAACAGATGCCAGGAAGTTCTGTTATAAATGTCACCTCTCGAACAGAAGCTGATGATTCTGCTCCAGTTGCTCATGCTGACTTTTAAGTGTTCTGAATACTTCCACTGAAATTATTATGGTTACTGTCAGAATAAGATATAACCAGTGAGAAAAAATGGCAGGTCTAAGCTGCCAGTGTTAGCTAAGCCTTGACAGGCTTATCACTTCCTCTTCAGTTGCAAATTAAATTACAATAATACATCCTAACAAAGCAAACTAATTTGTTAACCTTAAATTTGAAAAATACCTAACATTTAACAGGAAAAAATTATGTTGATTCTAGCATCCTTTCATTATTTAAAATCTCATCTGTAGCACAGAAGTACACCTAAACTGAACAATATTCAAATTGCAATTATGATGCAATTATGATGATTACTTATTCTTATGTAACAAGTTTTATATAATTATATGATTATATATATAATATATGATTATATGATTTGATGTTTAATAAAATTAAATTAGCTACAGACATATAAAATTCACCAGGAAACTCTCCCACATTAATGTGCATTATAATTTAACTTACAATACATGTTCACCAGAATGCAATTTTACTGATTAGTATTTGCCATGCAAACTGCAATATGCTGTTTTCATACAGTCAATCAGTCTTACTGATTGACTCTATGAATGGCATAAATAAGGGTCCCACCTAATAACTTAACAAACTCATAAGAAATTGTGTAAAGAATTTACAAGTGATAACTAATGTCTACTACAGTAGCCAAGTGTTCAAGAGAAAAGATAAAAATGTCTGTCCAGTGTTGGGTCATTCTTCCAGCCTTTCCACTTCTGTTTTACTAAGGGTAAGGATTTTAGGAGCTTTTTTTAGTTCTTACAATTCACAATAAACAGTTTTTTTTGAGGTCTCTATTACAATGAAGTGCATTGGAGGTATAGTGAAATCCTGTGGGAGAATTTTACAAGTGTTGATTGCATGATATATTTAGTTTGAAATTCAGTTGGCTTATGTTATAAAATCCACAGAGTTAAAAAATCTAAATTCAATCTGAAACTGCTTAGGATCACATTCTTACAACACTAGCTTTATTGATCCTATCACATTAGAAATATTCAAGAGTCTATGTTGAACTACTCAGGTAATTTATGTCTGGTATTGAGTATTATGCTATTACTAAAACATAACAGCATAAAAAACCCCTAAAATAACAAAGATTTTTTTTCCACTGGCTTTATTGAGTTGTGTAATCCTGTGGATGTAGTCATGAAGATGGTGGTGCAGTCTCTCTGCCCCTCCTGGGTGACAGGTTACATGCTGTATTGGCTTTTAGAAAGTGAGGATATGAGTTTTCCATCCCCCTCCTCCTCATCAGTAAATCTGTACCTGTCTGTATAGAGGAAACAAGATTGGCACTGTATTGGATGAATTCTGAAACTGGGTTTAAAACAATTGCTTATTTACTAGGTTTTCTTAGGCTGACCTCAATATTAAAGCATTTTTGCTACAGTTAAAACTGCAGTTTGACCATGTGTCTTCCAAAAGCTGAATCCTGTGATTCCTGTGTAACCTTCAAGGGGAGGAATAATATTGTCAGCAGTGTTCACTGCATTATGTTTTAAATGCAGTGGATACTCCTTTTGATACAGCCATCTGCACTAGAAGGGATGTTTATCCTCACACTCAACACTGAGAACACTGATGTCATCCCTGCCATGAATATCTTTCTAAAATCTTCCCAAGGGTTGTCATCTCTGCCCATGAGAAAGGCAGATCATACATGCATTTTTTTCATTCTTTCAAGAGTAGACTCCCAAATGCTTGTAACTTGCTCCTGTATCAGAAGGGGAACTCACTTCATGTCATAATATTGCTCCACTATCACTCTTTATGGTCTGTCATCCTTTATTGTTGAGAAGTGCAGCAGCTGAAGCAGGTGATTTCACAGGGGAAATTTGTTCAATTGTCATAGTTTAAATTGAATCAGCAGTGAAGAGGTTTATTGGCACATAGTTAATTGGTAATCAGTGAACTATATGTTGAGGGTCAGCATCATAATTGCAACGGATACACCATTGTCTCAGACACGTCTGCACATACCTACTCATTTTGAAACAACCTCCTCTAGCTAATCTTTAACAGTTCAGTGATCACACACACACGCCCACCCTACGTCAGAGGATATGTGCACAAGCTCCAGCTCTCCACCCTACATCTTGCAGCCCTCCAGCACACACACGAGCACAGCCCATGAGGTGATACATGTACAGAGGCATGGAACATTATACTGAGGTTTGATCCCTCCCTGTTGCATTCTAGCACATTCATGCCTCCAAGAGAAAGTGACTCCATCAGATATGGACAGGTGCCAGCAGGGTGACTACTAGCAATATCAAATCAGATTTTCTGTGCTGTTCTGTTGTCCTCTCCTTTGTCTCCACCACTGCAAATTATTATGCTCCTTTTGTACTTCTCAAGTCTACTCTTTATGTGTTTCCAGAAGTTTACAATACTCCCCTTTTTACCATTTAATTTGTTTTCATGTTGATGGGTTTCTTCCTCTTTAGTGTCACTAAAATGCCCTCCTGGGTAGTTTTGGGTGGTCCACTTAAACACACACTTGGTAAACAGGTTTCTGTGTTTCCAACTGCTGCCATACAGGCATTTACCACAGAGTTGGGACTATGCAAGTTAATCTCTTGGGATGTTTTTGTTTCTGATAATAGCCCTGTTCTAGTTCAGGCACATCTGCCAGAATTTTGCTACCCCTGCCATGAGCCCTTAATATAACTCTTTAGTTATGTACACTGTTAATGTCATCACAGCCCTGCTTTATGTTGTCCTGGAGAAGATATCTTACAAAAGTATAAGAATGGTGACATCAGTTGAGACCAATGGTCTATGTCATTGGCAGCAGATGCCAACAGGAGATGCTTAAGGAAGAATATGAAAATATGGTGATTTTTCTTGAAAACCCTTTCCTAGCCTCCAACATTTGTGGCTCAGAGATAGCCTAAGTCATAAATAGCAATTTTATTCTGGCATATCTCAGTCAATACCTCTGCATGTCTGATTCTCAAAACATATATTCTGCATGTGTGAAGAGGCCTTTCGTAGAATCAGGTAAATCTTTAGGCCAGAAGTTCTTTGGCCCTGGGGTTCCAAGGTTTTACTTTTTTATTTCTACACACTGTTTTCCTAATTACAATTTCTTAGGATGAATTGTGCTGGAGTTTATTAATGGTACATGCAAGTGATGGATTTTCTTCTTGTAGTTTCAGGTATATGTCTCAGGCCAGGGAAGGTTGTTTGTAGTGGATCTCCTGTTCTAGTCCCATCCTCTGTTCTGACACCACGCAGAGGAGCCATGCAGGGACAGCAAATGTGTAGATGTTCCTATCAAACGTATCAACAGAGCAGAGTCATCATTATTTTAGGTCTTATAACATAATAACAGCAATTATAATAACAATGAAAATAACAGTAATAACATTTATGATAAGAAGAATGCACCTTCATTGGATTAATTATTTCTGTGGTTTATACTACATTACAGTGGAAGCCATAGTATTGTAGTAATTCTTTAAATACAAGAAGAAAGTCATTCTGGATCCACCAGGATGAATTTACCTAGTAATCTGACATTGTTTTCACTATAAACCAATTGAAGTTACAAATAAGGTGATTTGATTATTTTTTCTAGTTGGGTGAACACATAACATATATATATATATTCTATAATATACAGTGATTCTTAATGTCTGAGTTGTCTCCAAGGGATTAAGCTAATTAAGGTAGACCACTTAGAATAACAACTGAGAAATTAGAACTCAAACTTGAGACTAGGTCCACCTATTTCCTATCTGAGATGTCTAATGGTGACAGCTTGACCCTATGTGGTGTTCAAGAACTTGATCTCAACATTTACTTCATGAAGGTTAAAAAAAATCATAGAAGAAATTTTTATCATTCTAAAAATGCAAATACTATAAACTTTTTATAAATAATACTTTACTATTGCATTTTAACCACAGCAAGAAACTAAAGACCATGCAGCTGCTCACTCTCTCCCAAACCCATCCACCTGGGATGGAAAAGAGAATCAGAAAAGTATAAAATCCATCTGTTGAGATAAGAACAGTTTAATATTTGAAATAAAAATAAAATAATAATAATAATAATAATAATAATAATAATAATAATAATAATAATAATAATAATAATAATAATAATGTAATAATAAAAATCATAGCAGCAACATCATGGGAGACAAACATGTGAGAGAGAGGAGTAAAACCCAAGAGAAATGAGTGATGCAGAATATCCATGCTCACCACCCCCTGACTGTGCCAGCACACTATGCACTGATTGATGCTGACAAGGGATTGACCTCTCCTGGACAATTCTCCCCAGTTAAGATATTGGGTATGATATACTATGGTGTGGAATATCCTTTTGGCCACTTTGGGTCAGCTGTTCCCTCATGCCTTCTTGTGCACCTGCTCACTGGGAGAGCATGGGAAACTGAAAAGTCCCTGATTAAGGGTAACCACTGTTTAACATCAACTAAAACAGTGTTTTATCAGCATATTATCATTCTAAATCCAGAACATAGTGCTGTACCAGCTACTAAGGAGAAAATTAACTCCCTTCCAACTGAAAACAGGACATTTACAAGGCAAACAAATAAAAAAACAAATAGACTCAACATGCTATACCTAGAGAATATTGATCATTTTGACTACAAGCATTACAAACTAGGAGGATAGAAATTTCTCTGGGAAAATATCTTATGGGATATAATAGACTTGGAACTTTCAACAGTGTGACTAATGAATTATCCAGCTTTAAGGCAAGCTGAAGCACACATCTTCACAGCTCAAAACTAATCAGGGAACACTAATTCCCTTTATCATCATGGACAGTAATGAATGGGGAATTTGATATACTACATGGGGATTAGAAAGCATAGAAAGATTGCTCTTAACACCTGTTACACACGTAATATCTGCATGTTTCCTGCCAAATGTGGATTTAGTTGTACATAACTTTACATGTTAATTATGTCCGGTATGAAGTGGGATAGGGAAGGAATGCCGTCACTCCCCAAAGACAAAGCTAAGACTGTAGGACTTTGTTTGTTGATGATGGCTGTGCTTGGAGTGCTGGGATCTCGGAGTAGAGCAGAGTAAGTGCAGAATGAGAGTCCCCTGCACTGAGGGCAGGGCCAGCCCGGCCGGGCTCTCTCCCAGGCCGCAGGGCCATCCCTGCCGGGTCTCTCTCTCCTGCCCCCGGCCCTGCTCCCGCTGTCCCCTCGGGGCTCGCAGGGCTGTTTCTCTCTCGCTTCCCCTGGCTCAGCCCTGGCTCCGGGCAGCGTTTTGCCCTCCCTTGCCCAGGCTTTCCCCGGGGCTCAGGGGCTCAGCCGTGCCCTGCGCTGGGGCCGCTGCAGCCGCTGGCACCGCCTGGGGCAGCCCCGGCCCGGGCAGCGCCGGCTGCTCGCAGGCCAACACGGGGACACTGCACTATTTACAGAAACAAAACTAACATGCTCTTACAATTCTGTAAAGCCAGTTATCAGTTCATATTTGAAGAGAAGTTTAGTTGTGTGAAGCAGTAGGCTTTATATCAGGTTTAAATAACAAAATGAGTTGGTTACTTGCCTTTAAAAATATGTCTTACATTGATTTTCATAAAGTTATTTAGGCTTGACAACAAATAAAGCAGGCTGCAGTAATGGCATACTAGCCTCAGACTATTGCCTGTGAATCTGTAATGACCTGTGCAGTGTTGGCTTAGCAGCATTTAGAAGGGTGGCTGCTTCTTTCCTATGGTGCCTCAGTCGCTCTGAAGAAAGAGCTCAAGGAGCTGAAAAAGGCAGGAAAAAAGAGAGATAATCACCTGCCTTTATAGAAGGAAGGAAAAGAGTCAGCAGGACAGACTAGGAAAAAACCCACAACAAAATAACAACAAATAAAACCTTACCAGGATGAGGACAAAGGATGAGATGCAGAAGGGGAAGACAGCTGAAGGGTCTAAAAGTGAATGTAAAACAGACAGCAGAGGGAGAGAACGGGAGGGAAAAATACTTTGCACAAAACTATAAGAAATAACTAAATATAAGTACACACTATCTAAATGCAGGTAATGCATAGTTAAGGTTGAAAAATGTTTTTAAGGTAATGAAGCCAAACTGTCTCATCCCAGGGAGTGAGTTGACACATCGATATAGGGTCCCCTGCAAACAGTACCAAGGACATCTCACCTGTAACAGGAAGGCTGGGCAGTTTAACCTTGAAGGAATCAAGCAAGGCTCATTTGAGTTGTCTGAAGTACTGTTAGCTGTGCTCTTAACACAATGCAACACAAACAGCTTTGATAAAAATCATAGACTTTTAGTATTAAATGTGTTTTCTTTAAAACATCACATTGTATTTGACCACAGGAGAGCATGGAAAGATATCAAACTACATGTCTCATTCAGCTTAGTGCACAAATGTATTTTTGAAAATCTTGTTTGTTAAATATAGCTTTTTTCTTCCTTGAAAAGTATTCTAAAATAATTTAAATTTAAAATACCTTTAAATGTTACTTCAACAAGGTTTCTAAAATACAAATTATTTTGGTAAAGAACTATGTTTTTGGGAAGGTGGATCCAGAGAAAGATATTACAGAGAAATCTAGTATGAATGGTTCTAATAAGCTTGTTGTTATGAACAGCAACTAAATTAATTTCCTGCATCTGTAAATCCTGGTAATAGGGTATTGATTCCATATTTTGCCCTCTAAATTTTGCCCTTCTTAGATGTAAATAACATTGGTTTGAATCATGTGTCTAAATGAAGGATGGAGAAAACAAAACAACGTCCAGCAAAACCAAACAAAAATTACAACCAGGCAAGTCCCTCTGGCTTAGGTGACAAAATAAGAAATCAATTGGCTGAAATACTCAATCTTGTGTGTTTGCTCTTTCAATTAATTGCATTACAAGGGAAAGACCTGTCTCAATCTTTCCTTCATTTCCCAGATATCATTACAAGCCACTGACAGCAGTGATAGCTACATAAAGAATATATTAGGAGAATATGGTACATTCATCTTTGGTTCTGTGGCTTTATATTTAATTTAAGTAATACTGGACCAAGTGTGCTAGGCCCTGCTAATCATACACTGATAAAAGTGAGAATTTGACTATTCCATCCTATAATTAGATACAGAAGGGAATGCTCTGTTGGCCACAAATTGCAAACCTGTGTGTCTGCCAAACACTCATTTGTTTGCCATCATTTTTGAGCCTTCAAGAGAGAGTACATGGTGCTAACTGCAGCTTGTTGGCAGCTGGTTCACAAGGAGTACAGTGTGAACAGACTTGGCAAAGCTGTGTTTTCCAATAACAATGGGCTGCACGCTCTCAGTTTTCTTTGAGTTGAAGATTCAAAATTGTAACTCTAGGGAAGAAAAAAAACACCTCTGTTACCGTCAGCTTCCAAAGACAAACTTCATTTATGTGTTTGTGAGGAAAATGCATAATTTTCAGTAAACGAAAAAGGTATTTAACTTGTTCTTTTGTATATGTAGGAGAGAGACTGACATGAGAAGCCCCAGTATGTGCAGAGTCTCTTAGATATATGCTCATTTCAAGAAATTAATGTTAAGTTTTATTTGCAGAGTTGTGGTTGGTTCTAACACTTTTCCCAAAATGTTGATGCATTGATACCAGGTGCTTAATTAATCTTTCTGTAATACTTTTCTAACTTTATATAATAGCAAACAGTCACAGCAACTGATCAGGGCCACCTATGTAATATGGCAGGATGTAGAAGTGCTTTTTTCTTTCAGTCGAGAAACATTTAGTGTTTCAGCAAAATTATTCAGAGCAAACTCTGATTTGTTGCATGTAAATCTTGAGGTAGTGGGACAAAGGGCCCCACTGTGGGACAAAGAGTCCTGGAAAACAATAGTCCTCAATATACATGGTCATCCCCTGACCTGCTCAAATGCAATGGACAGTTCTCTCTCTGTGGCTATTATTTACTGGTCCCAGGCTGATCATGTCATGGAACCAAAAATGGCTTGGATTGGAAGGGACCTTAAACATCATCTAGCTCCAACCCCTCTGCTATGAGCAGAAGCACTTTGCGCTAGACCATGTTGCTCAGAGCCCCATCCAGCCTGGCCTTAAACACTCACAGGATAGAGCATCCACAACTTCTATGGACACTCTTTCAGTACCTCAGCACCCTCAGTGTAAAGAATTTCCTCCTGATATCTGTGTCTAAGCTTAAGGCCATTCCCTTCTATCCTATCACTACCTGCCCTTGTGAAATGTCACTCTCTAACTTTCTGGTAGGCCTCCACAAGGTACTGGAAAATACTCCTTGGAGGGCTCTCTGGAGCCTTCTCTTCTCCAGGCTGAACAATCCCCACTCTCTCAGGCTGTCCTCACAGGAGAACTGCTTCAGCCTGATGGCCCTCTGACACTTCTTGTCTAAACATAAGAATTCTGAGCTAGATGTTCCTTACAGGAACCTCTGCCCCACTTGATAATAACCTTACTCCTTCCTTCAGCCAGGATAACAGTATCCATAGATTTTAACTATAAATTTTCACCTGTCAAAATTAGTGATATTATTTCTGTTTGGACATGCATTCTGTTTAGATCCTTTGGTACTATACTGGCCAAATGGAGGTCTGCATGAACTGGGTTCCTGACATATTGAAATACTTTTACAGGCACTGTGTAAGCTAACATCTGTTCCTTTGCACACTGTTCTTTTCAAGAGAGATCAGAAAAAGCACACAGAACTATAGCAGTGTTCCTATCACAGAACACTGCTCTCTCTCTGTAGAGAGAGAAATATGAGAAAGATGGGTGGGAGTTTTTCTATTGTAAGCAGGAATATTAAGAAGTTCCAGAACCCAGCACAGCACCAACAGAGCTCCATTGGTAACTGCTGTGCTGAATATAATAAATTGTGTCCACTTGGTCCTTGAGCAACACCAAAGGAACTTCAGGGACAAGAACTAAACTTTTACTGCAGACATCAAAAAGTTCATATTCTGAATGATCAGGCAGCTACAAACAGTAAGATTTAGTGTTAGAATTTCTTCATTTCTTAATTTTCTTTAGTTCTATTTTTTAAGTTAAAATGTTTATCATTTGTTTCCTCTGAAATCTGAAAAAAATTTAAACCCCTTTTAATTACAGCTAAACGTTCCCCTTCAGAAAGTGACTAGTTGCTGCTGGTAACCCATTAGAGGAAAAAAAGTTACTCTGTTACCACCTATTTTTGGTCCAAAGGAAATTACAAGCTCATGTTACCTCTTAGGTTTGTTTCTCCTGCAAATGTATCTACCTCCCTATCCAAAAAGTATAAATATTTACTTATTGAAGTGAAATTTACTTATTTAAGTGAAAAGGTAGATTTATGGAATGTAATTCTGGTTTCAATGTCTTGCTGCATTGAGAGCTGCTGGGAAGAAATGGAAACCTTAAATCTACCACGTCCAACAGAAATTCAATTTTTTTCAACAAAACTGTTTCTTCCCTTTATTTCCTTCCCCCTCCCCCACCCCCACTCCTTTAATAGTAGAATTCTTAAATAATAAACATTGAAATTGCTTTTCCCAAAAAGGGCTCAGTCCTCAATTTTCCTTTTACTTTATGAAAGATCTGAAAGCGTGTTAAGGACTCATGCTCCTTCTTGCTCCTTATCTGTTTCACAGTCTGTTTTTTTGTAAACTTGATGACCAGAAGTGGATGGATGGAGATAGGCAGGTCCCAGGAATGGAAGGGCATTTTTCAAGAGGGAGAATTTTTTCAGGGAAAGGAAGCAATTCACAAGTGTTATAACAATGCTCTTCCAGGATGGACTAAATTTTCAGTTCTGCCAAAGTAGTTTTGTAGAGGTAGTACCCTCAAAAGACTGCAAAAAATTTTAAAGTAAAAAGTCAGGTTTCTTTTTTGTGTGTGTGTTTGGGATTTGGGGGATATTTGTGGGGTTTTGTAGTTGGTTGGGGTTTTTTTGTTTTCAAACTCAAACATAAATAGGCAACTTTTTAGAAATTGAACTAAAAATTAATTACTAGAAGTACCTAAGAAATAAATTATTTATACATAAAATTTTCCTTACCACTGTTCTTGTAGGATAGATTTTTATTTCAAGTTTACATGGAGTTGCCAAGACTTTCCAGCTTCTGCAAATTCTGTAGTCTCCTTTGTATCTCCAAGCAAATTCTCTTCCCACTCTAATCTGCAAGGCTCTGACTGTGCCTACCTTGCGCTGCATTTTCAGGGTTTCACCTGTGCTACAAGCTCACTGCTTGCTGGCCACTCACTCCTGCTCTGCCTTTGCACTTCTGAAATGTCTCTCTTGCCTGTGTTCAATTCATTACTGGGTGCAATGCACTCTCCAGGCCCCAGATCTGGATAGGGAGGGGAGCGTGTCTTAGGACCATCTTAGAGACCTCTTCTCAAGGCTGTAACTCTTATGTGGAAGGGAAAAATATTTAAAGACATAAGGGCCACAATTATATCCCACTTTATGACATACATTTCCCAGGAGATGCACCAGAGTTAGCACAAGGTCTGAATTTTTTTTTTAATGTATCATTTTTGTTTTAATTCTTGGAGATATTCACTTGTATATATTTATAATTACTGTAGACTGCTAAAATTAATTCAGTGCCTAATTATTTTGACACTTTGATAGACATGATAAAATGCTTCCTGTTGCCTCAAGCAGATTCGTGACAGAAGATACTAGAGAGACTTGACTGTGCTCTTTACAATGAGGGGTTACTTTTATGTCTGTACAAAATTTTTTTGTGACAGATTGGATGTTCAAAATTTTAGTAAATGTAACTAGTAAGATACAATGTAAGAAAGAGCTAGGTGTGTTTAGTTGAGGATTTCTGGAAGTTGCCTTTAGAAGACCCAGGTTTTATTCCTGTAATTTTTTTCCCAAAACTGTCGAACTAAAGTTTATTTTCCTAAGGCTATCATAAATTTTGCTCCTGAGAGCTAAATATACATGAAGAAGAAAGCAAAAATCCACATTCTTAAGTTATTTTTATTTTCAGATTTTTTTTCAAGGGCTTTCACATTCAGAAAGAATTCATTGTCTTCAAATTTAAAGAAATAGCCAGAAATTTATGAGAAGTCATCTTCTTGGTAATGTTTCTGGTTTGGTAATTGATGGTAGAAAATTATGCTCATTGGTGTTTGGTGCATTTTTTCTTCACCTTTCTTCTACTTTTCATATCCTAACTCATCATATGCAGGATGAGCTGGTTTTATCCTGAGATTAGCCCTTTCAGCAGAGCTCTTTATGCTGCTGTGTTTGCAAATGGGAAAGAAAGATAATTCCTTGTAAATATCTAAAAGCAGACTGGAGGACTAAAAGTAGCTGTAGGCAAAATGTTGTGAAGCACTTGTGTTTTAAGTGAAGAAAGGATTACAAAATGAATGTTGCAGAAATGCTATCCCAATAAATTTTATTCTGGCCACCTCTTTACCATTTGAGAATTTGGAATCTCTTTTCATATGATGGAGGACATTTTCTATAACCTTGCATTTATAAAGAGGAATGCTTTTTTTTTTTTTTTCTTCATGAGCTATTCTGATATGATGATGAGAAATTTCATATCTGTTTGGATTTTTAAAAATGTATTTGTAACTTTTAAGATGTGTGAATTATAAAATCTGTGTAGATATGTTTAAGCTGACAAATGAGTAAATTTAACCTGAATAATAATTGATAATTCAGTGGCCTTGATTATTATAATATGGTTTTGGCTTTAAAGTGATTATTGCATTTGCATTTCTCCAGGGGACTGAAAAGGAATTTAAAAAAAAAACCACAACAAAGAAAGCTCTGGTTTTATGTTTTAAAACACTGATAGATTAGATGTCACTCTAGAATATTTTCCTGACTCTTATCAAAAACCAGAACTTCCTTCTGCATGTTCATTTGCAGTTATGCAAAAGATATTGTCAAGAAAGAAACATACATGAATTTCAGAGTAGCAGTTTTGACGAATATATGCAAAACTTTAAATGAAGTTAAACTATTCCTTTGAAGAAAAGGAATTGTGTTTGTCACAGCAGTTAGTAAATAAATAAACAAATAAATAAATAAATAAATAAAGACTGAGCATATTTTACTGTACCATTTCAGCCCTTTTTATTGTTTAAGAATGTTTAAAATGGAAAAAGACTTAGAGTAGGATATTAAAAGTTACCCAGCTTAAATTTTTATGCATAGACTTCTGCAGTAAATTTCCTCTGATTTTTCACTGATACTGACAATTCAAATGTTCCTTTGTGACAAGCAGCATTTATAGCTGTTTTTATGAAGAGATGTACAATGTTAAGTAATAGAAACAGTTTATCTCATAGCAAAAAGATTCTTGTGGATATTTGGAACATAGATGTCAACTTCAGCTAAACTATTATTGATATTGAAAAGCAATGGGAGGCTGTGGGGCCAGTATCACTAAGGGTTATTTTTTAGTATTGCTGTTAAAAAGTTCAGATTTCTCTTAACTGAGAAATAGAAACTTGTGTAGTCTAGTTTTGGAATTGAGAACCAAGATTTTCACCTGTGCATCAAACATAGCCCTCTAGCATTATGAATATTGCAGGAAAGTGACACCTGGTCATACAAGAACTGGGCAATTGCTGCTATTCATCTTGCAAAGGCATTGGGCAATGCCAGGAGTGCTGTCTTTTGTGGTAAAGGTTGAATCAGGAGAGTGGCTTTAAAAGAAAGAAGTATGCATCAGTGCCAAAGGTGAGGTATTGAAATAAGAGGGCTGTGTGCATGGGTAGTGATTAGGGCATGCATGAAAATCAAGGGTCAGCTTCTTTCAAAGGCCAGCTCTTGTGGGCAAACCATTGACTTTGCTCATCCCCCCTCCAGAAGTTCTTCACAGAACAAATTCTGTGTTCTTCTTCACAAACAAATCCCTGTGTATCCACCAACGTTAAACAGTTGAAACAATAAAAGGTGAAGACGGAATTTAAGGGCAATTACTTTGCAAGTAGGCATAGACCAGTATCTAATAAAGAAGAGTAGTATATTAATTAATTAATTTTTTTGTTTGTTTGTTGACCTTGGCGTTTCTGAAGTGTCTGCATTTTGTTTCATCCAGGGACTGTTATGTCTCTTTAAACTGAGAGTGCCTAACAGAAGAAATACATATCTTAGAACACTGGCAGTGAAACAACTGCAAATTTAGAAATTAAAGACTGCCAGCAAGTCCTTATATAGATAAATGTTCATCTCCTATTTAAAATTAGCTGTGGAAGTTATTCTATGAACAGTTAAAGTGTGGAATATGGGGCACATTCTTGTTGAGTGAATTGCCAGCATACATATCCTATACTCATGAGGGACAAGACTTGGTTCTCTGAGATGGTCTTCTTACTCATGAAAATTATTATTACATTTTTAAGAATATTTCCTTTAAAAAATTAATTCACATAGATATGGCATATCACTGCAGTATAAAATTCGATCTGGCACAAAGATTACTGAGCAATTCTGATGGGATGAAATTAGGCAAGAAACTTCCTTTTTAAGTAGTTCATAGGCATGACATAGAAAATAATAATGCTCATTTTCCCTTATAAGCCATTTAAAAATCCTGTGTAAGATCGGTGTATAAAGGTATAAAGTAGAAAACCCTTCTTCTTTGAGAAATCCTTCTCTATTTCTGAAAAAAACTTGGCATTAATCACACACATGCTCTGGTAATATGAGCAAGAATAAAATTCATTCTTTGTTGTACTGCATAAATCTAAGATGATGATTTAAGGCAGCTCAGAGGCATTTTCACTTTTCATTCTTCACATTTCTTTAATGCAGGTTCTTCCTGAGTAATTTCCTACTGTTTGGACTGTTAAACATACTAAAGTTTTGCTTGCAGTTGCCTAGATTTCCATTAGAAAGTCTTGCCAATGATACAGCCATGATGTAGAAAACTACATCAAAGGGTAAAAATAATTATATAAATCAAAATTTCTTCATAGATAATCCTGTGATTAAATGTGATCCCATGATTTTCTTGTGGAAAAAGAAACATAAGTGAGGCCAATTCTCATTAAAACATTTTAGTTATTAAGCCTTTGAGTAATGAATCTTAATATTTATCTTCATTATTCAGTAGATCAGATAAATTTTTTGCAGTATTGTGTAATGGTATTTCTTCATAAAACCCAGTTCATATAAATATACAACATTGACATGAGCACTTCACTCAATCATTCTGATAGAGAATTTAGCAATTTAGTAATGTTAAAGTCAGGTTCCTTTCAGAATATTTCAAGTTTAGCCCACCATCCCACTCAGAATGTTTGAAGTCTGTTTTGTGGGGTACTGTGTGATTGCTGTGCATGCTCCGCCTTTAGAAATGTAAGGAAGAATGGTCTTGCTGAACTAAATTTTTTTTCCTGGAATACAGGGTAAATTGTAGTTTAAAGGGAAAGCAAGGTATATATTATTGTTCTGAACTTCAGGGAAAGTTAGCTCTTCTGAAAAGACTTGATAAAAGAAAACTACTTTTACAAAATTTTATTTACTTAACTTATTCTGCATTCATATTGATTGTAGACAGTTTCTAGAATCATAAATCAGTTCTGGAAATAAGATTCAGACAGAAGTTAAACATGTAAATGCTGCTGCCAGCTTTTTTTCACAAATTGCTGGGAGAGGTAGGACTTTTAATTTTTTTTTCTGAAATTTCAACACTGCTAGAAGGTAGTTTATAGCTTTTCAGTATACATATATGCATATTCAAATATGTGACTGGCAGACTGCTATGTGAAGTGCATGTGACTTCCAAATATGATGTTTCTCTTTACTTTTTTATTACCAGATGAAATATGGCATTCTATCATCTATAAAGGACAATGTTGCTGCATAAAAAAAAAAAAAAAAGAGTGTAAGCATCCATGGTCCTTCTCTAAAACAAGCAATGGAAGAACTTTTGCCATACCATCTCCAGGGTTTCACTAGAATGATTATGGAAAATATGCCCTCACAGAAGCTGTCATTTAGTTGCAATTTTGGCATTACATTAGATTAAATGCCTGAGGCTAAAAGGCTGAAGGAATATTTTGACATAGTACTAAAAGAGAAGTCCCAATTTTTACTTTTTTTTTTAAAATTTTTGTCCTGTGCGGACTGCAATCTAAAATATCCCAGAAATAAGTTAGGCCTGGGTTTTTTCTTTTAATGATTTCTCACTACTGCCAGCTGGAGCTTGTTTTCTAATTTTCAGTTTGAATGTATCCATGGCTGTCTTGATTATATTGATCTGGTTACATTGTATTTCAGTTTAACCATCCATTTTCTTTTATTTTGTTTTAAACACACTAGTTAGACAAGAGAAATTCTTCTGATCTGCTGTGAGCCATTAGGGAATCTGTCTAATTTAGTTGCCTTTCTCTTTAGAAATTTAATTCCATCTTTCTCCTTCTATGTGTAATTTGATTTTGCATAAAAACAAATTCCTGGTAAAACAGGGATTTATACTTTTGATTTTTATGGTGATATTACCTTAGCATGCAGATTTTGTGTGATGAAAACATGGACTCATTAGTCCCTTTCCTTTTACTTCCCATGTCACACTCCAATTACGTAAAATCAGAAGCATGAGTGTGTCCAATTTCAGTTCCTTTTTTCCAGTTGTCTGGTTGTTCTTGCATGATAATCCATTGCCTGTCACATGATGACACCTCCTAGCATTTTTATCATATGTAATCAGCAAGCTTCTACTTTTATGACAAAATAGTTAATGAAAGCATTAATTACAACAAACCAAAGAGATGAAAAATAACTTTTCACTCTCCACATAGGTTCTACATAAACTGTTAATTGGTTACTCCTTCATAAATACCTTGGCAAATATTTATAGGGTGGCCTTTCAAGTGTTTTAATGCAGTGCACTGATCTCTTCTCTGTACCTTCTACTGACAGGGCATGAATTTCTATATTTTTATCAAGGAAGAATGTTACTGTGAGAAGGTGATTTCTGATGTCTACTTTTATCTTTTACATTGCTCTTAGATGTGCTTCTTGAATGGTCTTTCTTGTTTAATTGCCATTATCTCCCTGAGGCTGTCACACTTCTCAAAGACAAACAATATGTTCTATCCAGTTAGAATTTTTTAATGCAATTCAAAGTGTCAGCTTCTGCCAGACTTGAAAAATCTTTAGTGAACTGAAATTTCATACTCAAAAAAATTCCTATTTGTTTTACCAGATTCTTAAAAATTATTTTAATGTCTTAGTCTTGCTAAACTCCCTCCTATTAATCTAGAAAAATTAGCAAGTTTGTATTACTGCAGTAATGGATATAGCTTTTCTTTGAACAAGCAGACACTTGGTAATGCTCCTACCCACTTGAAAATTTTTAGAAAGGTGTTTTTTATTTTATTTTTTAAATGCAGTAGTGAAAAACTTTCACTAAAGTAAATACAGACACTGAAAACTAACTGTCACATATTCAACCAGTAACACACTGCACACAAATGAAACAGAAATTCAATTTCTATGTTCACTATATGCTAAATTCCATTGCACACTTTTCTGGCAAAAAACCTGTAACAGCTGTCACACATATCCTTGGAGAGAGATACCCTAGGGACAAAAAAATACTTTTAAGTGAAAATCTTGGCCAAGTAACTAACCAGATTTTATACAGGATAAGTCCACTGGATACTTTGAAAATATCAATATAGTGGCAGTGATGTACTTTTCAGGTCTTTTAAAGAGTGAGCGCTGCAACCCCTGTGTACCTGAGAGTTTTCTGCTTCTCTTGGGTTTTGCTGTTGTGTGGAACCTGGCTAATGGTACTTCAGCAAAACATGATTATCACTTCTCTAGACAGTACCAAGAAGTCTCTTCTCTGTTAAATCACTACAAAAGTTTTATGTCCCAATGCAAGAAATAAGTTTTTTTTTTCTGTTATTTGCTTCTTGACTTATTGCAGGTTGCCAAGAATGGGATGCACACAGATATTTCAGAGCAATAGCTGCTCATTTCTCAGGGGGAATATGGCAGTCAAAGGCTGCTCAGGGATGCATTAATATATGTCACCTCCCAATCAAGTTTAAGAATCACTAGGGTTTTACTTTGGGTCTAGGTCAGCTGTTTGTCTGCATCACAGTGCTAGGCCAGCACTAGAAGTAACCTGGTCCAGAGATACACCAAGGCTTCGTCTAAAGACATTGAAATTAGCTGAAATTGTAGATGTTTAATCCACTGTCCAATATCAACTCGCCAGAAGAGAGGTGAATACCTGTAAAAAAAATTTGTGATATGTTTTTTAATACAATACTGACAATACTTGCTTACTTCTGGGGAAACTAAATGATGATATAAACCAGGATTCTATACAGATTAGGTTTGGATTTAATATTTAGCTACAATAATTTGGTACAGTTACAAAAATGTTACTTATTCATTCAGCTCAGTTCTTTCATGTTTTCTTTCCTAGCATCTGAATAATAAATTCTTGTCTTAATGTTGTGAAGTCTATTGATATTTTGCAATAGAGTTTCTCTCCTCTGTCTAGTAAAATCAGAATAGCTCAAAAGTTCTCCATTAAACATGAAACACAGGTCATATGTGTTATACATAAAAGAAGATTAAGCCCAATGAACATGAAAAACATGACAAAGTGAAATAGAGGAAGGATGCCAGGAGAAAAATCAAAAAAAAAAAACTAAAGGACAAGGAGAAAACCTAGGATACATAGATGAAATCTTGAAATCAAGGCATTTTTTATTGTAATAATATTTTCTCTGATTTGCAACATTCATTCCCCACAGCAGACATAATTTCTAACATTAGTAAATTGTTAGTTGGAGTTACTCTGTACGTTGAGAAGCAGCACAAAATACTGAGCTGACTGAACAAACAACAGACTGACAAACTAGATTCAAAACTTTCTTTGAAAAATTATCTATAAAGTTTAATTTGCATTATTTTTAAATCTTAAAAGTGATTCTTCTCCTTGCAAACAAAACTTATGCAAATCTTTTTCTTTCATCATTTTCTAAAGTTTAGTGATGAAATGAGTAATTGTTCTACTCTTCTCAAAGTTTGAAGTCTTCTTGTTATTTTGAAGAAGATATTAAAAACTTCAATTAGATTTTTTAAGAATACACTTAAAACAGTGAGATAAGTAGTAGATGAAGCTTTAACAAAAGTGGTTTTGCAAAAAGAGCTATAATGAATGTTTCCAGAACTGACTTTCATTATGTATTGAACTTGCATTACAGGAAAAGTGTAATAGTTTTTGGGTTTTATCATTTTTGTTCCTCTATTCCTGTCTGACGAACAAAATATTAAATTGTGAAAACTTAATCTCTTAATCTGTTACACTTTACATATTTAATAACAGAACCTGATTTTAATCTTTTACACATTTTATTGGTTATACTAATACCTCTGCTTGGTTTCATTAATTGAGAAATGCAGTGGTAATTGTCAGTCCTCTTTTAGATCTACTCCTGTATTTAGTTATCATTCTTACTCTATCCTGGAGCAACGGAGCTCAGCAGAAAATCTTTTGTTGACTTTAATAAATGTTGTAGTGGGTTTTATAAATGTAGCAACCTACCTAGATATTTATTTTATCTTCCAGGACATAAGTATTCCTTGCAACATAATTTTAAGGATGTAGCAAAGATCATAATTCTTGCTCACCATAAGGATTTTTCACTCAAAAGAGATAAATAAAGCATCATAACACTTTGAAGAACCAAGAAATTGTCTTTCTATGTTGCACTTACAGGCAACTTGGGCAAAATTACGAACAATAACCCACATAGAGGAGACTATGCAATGACACTATAAAGGCAGAAATTGCTTCTGACCTGGCACTAACTGCAAAGATGAGATCTACAAAGAAGTAACTAAATAAAATATTATCATCACCTCTGAGTCTTTATGATCTGCTCCTACACTTCTCCTCTAAAAGAATCCTAGCAGTATTTAGACATGCAACCAGATAGCCTCAGGTAGCCCTGCACCTCTGAACCTCTAAGACAGTGCTGGTGCCCTGCTCCATCCACTAAATAACATGAGTAGTCACTCCAGATCATAGAGCTCTGTTGGCATTGCTGCCAGATGAAGAATTTTTGTACTGGAGGATTAATACAATTATAATTTTGTAAAACCATTAGACTAGAAACATCCAAGCAAAGGAATAATGAAGAAAGAACTCTTCATTATCTAAGGACTCACAAATTAAAGAACCAGGCCAATTGCTCCAACTTTTCTCCTCCTTTGGAAAGTAGCACCAGATCCTTGGGCAGTCGCTCATGACTGTGGGGTTGCCAACCACCAGAGACAACCAAAGAGACCCCCAGGACAGAAGAACACATGCACCAATGAGAAGAAGTATATATCAAAAGACCTGGAGGGAAATTATTATCATATTTATGTTTCTCCTGGGGAAACCATGAATTTGTGTGTAAAATATAGCATATAAGCAGGAGCTTTTTCTGTACTCAACATGTTCATTGAACATAGAAAGGTCTGGGTCGAAAAGGGACCTTACAGATTATCTGGTTCCAGGCCCTCTGCCATGGACATCTCTCACTAGACCAGTTTGTTCCAAGCCCCATCCAGCTGGCCTTGAACACTTCCAGGGAGGGGCTATGCACAACTTCTCTGGGCAACCTGGTACAGTGCCTCACCAGACTCACAGTATAGAATGTTTTTCCTAATATCCAATCCAAACGTACTCTGTTTCACTTTAAAGACATCCCCGTTTGTGCTATCATTATATGCCTTTATAAAAAGACTCTCCTGATTTCATAGTAGTTATATCATTCTCTATATAAACTCTCTATTGAAAAGAAATTATTTTACTGATGGACAAAGCATTACTAGTATGGAAATATCTCTGATATGAGTGCTATAATGCCAGTCATAATGGATCAGAAGTACCTCCAAGAAAAAATTACATCCATTAGATTATGAGTTTGGGGTTGGTGGATTATGAGTTAATTTGAGAGTTTATTTTCTGAAACACTTTTTGAACTAGAACATGCAACCATAAATATCTAACTACTTGTCATGATGGCAGATTCCAATCCATCAAAATGCTTTGAGGTTAAGAATGGCCTGTTGTTTCAAAGGACATTGTACAGTTCAAGAAAAATCAAGTGTACTTCCCAGATGTAAATGATTCTGAAAAAGTGTTATCTTTCCTATTTGGAAAACTTTGCAACAGAAAATATAGATGCTATTAATTTTTGCTCAATTGCAGAAGGGAATAGAACACATCAAACTTCTCATCAAGCACATTTGAGGAATTTTGATTTAGTCACAGTATTACACAGCCATTAGTTCAACTTGAGAAATTATGAACTAGCTGAGCAGAAAAAAAGACTTTTCTGGGCTGAGCCAGAGTACAGGAAATATTTTGAGCAGAAGAGTCCCTTGTACTTCAGTTAGCCCTTCCTCTGATACCACAGTTTCATATCTCATGCCACAGAAGATCAAACATTTACTAAATAATTCAACGACTGGCTTATAGGATATCAAAAATGTCTGAAAGTAAGGTGTTGATAGTGAAGACAATCATGTGCAGTGAAGTGTTTTGAGAGTTACACATTTTAAAAGGACATCTGAAAGGATGCGCCTTGAATTTGCCATATATATAAATTTGAGAAGGGAAGAGCCATGTCAAGTGCAATCATGCAAGAAGACCTATCCAAAGCACACCTGAGGGAAGAATGGAGAACTAAGCACAGAACTGCACACCTGTACTGTGTGGGTAATGAGACAAAATAAAAATAGTTTTCAGTGATGTTTCAGGAGCAAACAGAGACATTGATACAACATTATATCTTGACCAGAAAAAAAATAATACTGGACCATTCCTGTGAAGCAAAATATCATCCCTGTGGAGAAAAACTACAGGTAATTGCAATGTTCACTTTTTGGAAGGTAACTCAGTTTGCATAATATTTGATATTGAGGATATCTAAAGAAGAAATTTAAATTAATGTCATCCTCAGTGGCAATAAGTGTATACTTGTGCCACCACTTCAGTGCTCTACACATTCTTCTTAGTACTCTTAGATATTAAACTCCAAATCAAAAATAAGGCAGATGCAAAAGATGTTTTACACTCCAGTATAAAATCAGTCTCTGTGGAAACTACTTGAGTAATATTAGAGAATATGTTAATAGCAATTTGAAGGGAACATCTCATCTTCAATCTCTTCCTAATAAATGTTGTTGCAATATTATTGGAATCTTTGTGCCTGTAAGAGGGGTTGAATGTGTTGATTCATACAAATTGCATCACAACATCAATTAAGGTTTGGAAGCAGGTTTGGTGGGGGTTTTTTGGCATTTTCATGGTGTTACACTTCATGAATAATCTGAAAGGTCAGAAAAGTCACTGTAGTGTGTTAAATGTGTCTAAACTGGAAAAGAACTGCAAGGGTAATGTGAAAGCTTTTGACAAAAATTCACTGTAATTTAAAAGCCAATATAATATCAAGTAATTCTATTCATTTGACTGGGCCATGCTCTGGACACCGAGTTCAGAGTCCTCAGGTCTTGTTCAGGATATTTAGTTTAAAATAGTGTTTAGCTATTAAAATCTGTTTCATTAAACAAATTCCTGTGAATTCATACTCAGCTTTTGGCTGCAAATTTCCATAATTTTTAAAACACTCTTTTTCATATGATCAAATTCAAATTTTTCAGTCTAAGAGAGCAAATTAACGTTTTTCCTTCTTCTTTATATTTGAATAATGTTTAGTTCTAAATATGGTAATAAAAAACAGGGGAGGAAGAATTGAGTGAAATAAGATTAATTATTAAACATTCTGACCTTAAAGAGACTTTGCTTTTTGGAAAATCTTTTCTGGGAAAACCAGTTGGGTCTACTTAAAAATGTGGCACTTATGAATCCTAAGTTCAGAAAAAAAAGACCACTTTTTATCAGGGAAGAAAATGGGGAACTTATGAAGCTGATTGCATCTAGAATATCACAAAAAAATCTCCAAACTATCCATTATTTCCCCTTCATCCCTTCATCGTTTCACCAAATCTATTCTGTTTCTAGCTAACAAGTTTAGTAATGACTAAGAATACTGTAGCTTAAACTATTTCAGGGATTTTTTTAGAAAAATTGCAGAGTATTTATCTAAATTAGTATTGTGCATAAAGATTAAATTTTCAACTGCATTTTTATTACTTAAAATTATCTCTGCATTAAAAAGAAATTATTGTACTTCCAGTAAAAAAATTTAGTAAAATTTTCAGGGCTACTAAAATGGAACAGATTTCTCTGAAATCCCATGCCAAAATTGCAGAGTAGACAAAGCTCAGGAGGGCTTCATAGTGGGAGTTTTAGCTACTTTCTGCTGGATGGGATGGAAGATCTGCCCTGTTAATAGATTGTTTGATCTCTGGCAATTGAAGTATTTATTTGAAAACTTGGGAATCTATATGACTCAGCTTGTAAAATTAGAAATCAAGAGCTAAAATTTTCATCAGACTTGGAACAAACAGTAGGGTTCACAGTCTTCTTTATCAGAGTATAGCTCATTTTAAGAAAAGCAAGCAGAACAAAATAGTTTATTATTGTGTAAGGCACTTCTCCAAGTGTTTATAGTACTACAGAAGTATTCAGCACAGCTGCTCCCCTCATCACAACCATTCCATAATTATTTTTACCATTATGTCAAAAATTCTGTACTTTTCACAAATGTTTTTCCTTACCATCATATTTGACTTGTTTAATAGTTGATCTCATGCTTACACACACACACACAAAATCTGTAACATGAGAGAAATAATACTCCTCCTGACAAGGATCTTATATGATATAGTTAAACTGACTCAAAGTAAATTTGACTTTGGTACTGGGAAGCACACCTATGGTGCTGAGTGGCATTTAGTACAACCTCAACATTTGTAAGATAAAGTGTGGCTTGACTGCCTGCTTAATAAATGTTAAAGAAAAATATTTATTGCAATATTGATAGTGGTTTTCCTATAACATAACCAAAAAGTTACTTATGAAATATACTAGTGTTTCATTTTTCTTTTCAGCCTCTGGATCACAATAACCTTATTGTTACGCTTTAGAAAACAGTGTTTTCTAAAGTGTAACAATATGGTTTCTAAACTGTAACTATTGTTACAGTTTGTTTTTAAGTGCCTAACTATTTTAATATTTTCAAAAATATATGTAATTGTTCTGCACTTGAGTTGTTTGCTCTCTAAAACCATGTCAGCTTTCAGTGGGATTTTTCTCCTTAAATTTTAAAATAACTTTCAGAGTAATGTGCTGTTGACCCTAACAGAACTCCATAAAGCTGAGAAAACAATGCTGAATCAAAGATGAGAAGAGCTCATAGATCTTTTCAAATATTTCCTTGAAGATAGAAAGGCATGTAGCCAAATGTGCAGAAAGAGCACTCTACCACAATTTATTGACTCCTTCTTGTCAGTCTACTCCTCATTCTGTTGAAATGTTCAGTTTCTTATATTTGAATATATATTGAATGAAAGTCATGACCCTTTGGTGATCACTAAACATTATTCTAGTTCACTTGCTTGTGAATCTGAGAATTTTAGCCCAGTGTATATGTCTTACTTCCATAGTCTATGATTTAGCTCATTTTTATAATTCCATCTCTTCATTCCTTGTCTACACTTGCACTTTTCAAGTGTCAGGAAGGTGTAAGTGAGCAAATGCAACTGAAGATGAATTGTTCAGGATGTTCTTGATAAATGCTTATAGGTGTGTTTATACAGCGTGGTTTTAAGATAACTGACATCTGGTGTCCATGTGGGATGAAGTCTAGTTCTACATTCCCTTGGCAGTCTTAGGAGACAGACTTTTTATGCAGACATGATTTATTTTGACTCTTCCAGGCAGGTTCCTTCACCAGGAGACTTTGCTTTTTGGAAAATCTTTTCTGGGAAAACCAGTTGGGTCTACTTAAAAATGTGGCACTTATGAATCCTAAGTTCAGAAAAAAAAGACCACTTTTTATCAGGGAAGAAAATGGGGAACTTATGAAGCTGATTGCATCTAGAATATCACAAAAAAATCTCCAAACTGTCCATTATTTCCCCTTCATCCCTTCATCATTTCACCAAATCTATTCTGTTTCTAGCTAACAAGTTTAGTAATGACTAAGAATACTGTAGCTTAAACTATTTCAGGGATTTTTTTAGAAAAACTGCAGAGTATTTATCTGAATTAGTATTGTGCATAAAGATTAAATTTACAACTGCATTTTTATTACTTTAAAATTATCTCTGCATTAAAAAGAAATTATTGTACTTCCAGTAAAAAAATTTAGTAAAATTTTCAGGGCTACTAAAATGGAACAGATTTCTCTGAAATCCCATGCCAAAATTGCAGAGTAGACAAAGCTCAGGAGGGCTTCATAGTGGGAGTTTTAGCTACTTTCTGCTGGATGGGATGCAAGATCTGCCCTGTTAATAGATTGTTTGATCTCTGGCAATTGAAGTATTTGTTTGAAAACTTGGGAATCTATATGACTCAGCTTGTAAAATTAGAAATCAAGATCTAAAATTTTCATCAGACTTGGAACAAACAGTAGGGTTCACAGTCTTCTTTATCAGAGTATAGCTCATTTTAAGAAAAGCAAGCAGAACAAAATAGTTTATTATTGTGTAAGGCACTTTTCCAAGTGTTTATAGTACTACAGAAGTATTCAGCACAGCTGCTCCCTGCATCACAACCATTCCATAATTATTTTTACCATTATGTCAAAAATTCTGTACTTTTCACAAATGTTTTTCCTTACCATCATATTTGACTTGTTTAATAGTTGATCTCATGCTTACACACACACACACAAAATCTGTAACATGAGAGAAATAATACTCCTCCTGACAAGAATCTTATATGATATAGTTAAACTGACTCAAAGTAAATTTGACTTTGGTACTGGGAAGCACACCTATAGTGCTGAGTGGCATTTAGTACAACCTCAACATTTGTAAGATAAAGTGTGGCTTGACTGCCTGCTTAATAAATGTTAAAGAAAAATATTTATTGCAATATTGATAGTGGTTTTCCTATAACATAACCAAAAAGTTACTTATGAAATATACTAGTGTTTCATTTTTCTTTTCAGCCTCTGGATCGCAATAACCTTATTGTTACACTTTAGAAAACAGTGTTTTCTAAAGTGTAACAATATGGTTTCTAAACTGTAACTATTGTTACAGTTTGTTTTTAAGTGCCTAACTATTTTAATATTTTCAAAAATATATGTAATTGTTCTGCACTTGAGTTGTTTGCTCTCTAAACCCATGTCAGCTTTCAGTGGGATTTTTCTCCTTAAATTTTAAAATAACTTTCAGACTAATGTGCTGCTGACCCTAACAGAACTCCATAAAGCTGAGAAAACAATGCTGAATCAAAGATGAGAAGAGCTCATAGATCTTTTGAAATATTTCCTTGAAGATAGAAAGGCATGTAGCCAAATGTGCAGAAAGAGCACTCTACCACAATTTATTGACTCCTTCTTGTCAGTCTACTCCTCATTCTGTTGAAATGTTCAGTTTCTTATATTTGAATATATATTGAATGGAAGTCATGACCCTTTGGTGATCACTAAACATTATTCTAGTTCACTTGCTTGTGAATCTGAGAATTTTAGCCCAGTGTATATGTCTTACTTCCATAGTCTATGATTTAGCTCATTTTTATAATTCCATCTCTTCATTCCTTGTCTACACTTGCACTTTTCAAGTGTCAGGAAGGTGTAAGTGAGCAAATGCAGCTGAAGATGAATTGTTCAGGATGTTCTTGATAAATGCTTATAGGTGTGTTTATACAGCGTGGTTATAAGGTAACTGACATCTGGTGTCCATGTGGGATGAAGTCTAGTTCTACATTCCCTTGGCAGTCTTAGAAGACAGACTTTTTATGCAGACATGATTTATTTTGACTCTTCCAGGCAGATTCCTTCACCAGGAACTTTGAATTTTTTTTAACTTTGCCAAGAGATCTTTTTGTGCGACTTCTCTTTTTATATGTCCGCATTTAAATGTTCTATCAGAAATGTTTTCCTTCCCCAAAAGCCTTCCTAAGATCCAGATGGGAAATAAAAGTCTTGTCTGTTTCTTTAAGTTAATGCCTTGTTTATGAACGAGACTGGGTTTTTAAAGTGTGTTAGGATGAAAACAAACCCTATCTGTTCTTACACAATATTCTTGTAAAACTTGCACAGTGAATGGATTCAACAATCAAGTTTTGTTATCTGTTAGGTGTTTGTGAAGGACAATTTCTACATAGGAACTTTGATAACACCTACAAAAGAACTCATTACACTGCCATTTGCATTAAAAACTTTTTATCACTTTGCAATATATGTAAAATCATCAAAAAATTGCCTCAATTTGACAATGGTTTAAATAGTGCTGTAATGTTTGACTAGACATTCAAAATCTTGCAGATTCCAATTTTATTACCTTTGATACCAGACAGAATGTTTACATAAAATTTCATACAGCAACTTTACTACAGGAAGGACAAGTTCTCTGATCAAAGATTTCTTTTCAAGATAAATCAGTTCATTTACAGCTTGATTTGTTTCCTTGCATTTAGCTCAAGCACCCATTGTTTGAATGGTGTATTGCAGTACTTTTCCTCTAAAAGTTTATAACTTTTTTAGCAAATAAGTGTAATTTAACATGATCTGCTTCATTTTGATTTTAAATGTAACAGCAGAGAGGGATTGACTGAGGTTCACCTCAGTTCGCTTGGTCTAAACACATATTTGTAAATATCTTCATAAATCCACGTCCAAACTGATATAATACAGCACATAAGAAACTTTTTCTGAATTCAAGTCTGGGGATATCTTCCATTCACACCATGTTCTTACTACCAGATCCACAGAAATAATGATTTTTCATCTCCATTCTAGGATTAATGGGTGATGAAGCAATTATAAAACATCTTTACAGCTTTTAAAGGTTGGAACAAATAAAACATCACAGATGCAGACTTAGACCTATAAACTGTCACAGCTCACACAGCCTAATCAAGCCATCTTTTTGGTTCTGTAGTCAAAAAAAAAAGAAAGAGATACTAGTTTTTTCAATCTCTTAGAGTTGACAGGGCATGGTCAGGTACCCATATGTATCTCCTGGTTGTAACCAACAAACAGCAATTGTGCTCTTTTGCTGACAAGACTAATTTAAGGAAAATGTATGGACAGAGAGGTAGTAGAGAGAGCATTGTACTGTCCAGCACTCATAATCCAAAGGTTTTAGTGGACTGTCAAATCACTAGAGGTGGGAGTCTGCATCAGGGTCATAGGTCATCAAAAAGAGAATTACTAAACATGGAAAGCTTACATCTCTTGTGATTCTGCCTTTGCATCTGTTTCCACAACTCCCTTAAAGAGAGGTTGGGCAGCTTTATAAGACCAGGAAGTTGCATCATCTCTTAAAACTTTGTGCTGCAACCACAGCTAAATGAGGCTATACTCATTTCATTTTTCTGTCTCCTCTGCTCTATTAATACTGAAAAGAAAAAGAGTATGACACATACTCCAGATTCATGTATTTTATTTCAAGTATAAATTTGATTTTCCAACTATGCTTGCATTTTGTTTATAATACCCAAGTTTGGAAGCATAAAAATCAATTTATACTTCCTCCGTGCTGCTTGATTTGTTAGTGAAGTATATTTGTTGCATACTTGAATTAGCTAATAGAAGAAAAATGGGTTTATACAGTTAGTCTCACCAGTACCACCTGCCAATGCATCTCCTGCAGTGCAAATCAGATATGCTAAGTGCTCAAGCGAGTGATTTCTCCCTGCAAGTATAAACTTACAACATTGCGTTCCTAATAAAACTGCTGGTCAGTGGCATGTGGCATGAATGGCAGATAAATTGATGGTGGTTTACAAGACTATCGTGTGCTGTTTTCTAAAAACTGTCTGTAAAGCAGCAAGGCTCTGCTTTGCAATTCTTTATTACAGGCTCTGTACATCTGCAGGGGTTTCTGTTCTGTGCAGTGAGCAGAAAGGCAGGCAAACAGTCTCTGGATCACCAGCACTGGGTCATCAGCTGCTCATCTGACTGAGAAAATAAAAAGGCAGGGTGCTCTAAAGCGAAAAGAAATAGCTTTTGACAATCCACTGTTGTGGAACACCAAAAATCTGTCATTTGTATGACTCCTATAAACTGACTCAAAAAGCTAATTAAATGCTCAAATGATCCTTGAGTATTATATGGCTGGTCTTGAAACTCATTTATCCTTCTGCTACCTACTCCTGAAGTGCGAGACAAATAGATGGAAGCAGTGCCTACCCTTGCTGAAAACAGATTTTCACCTTTTATTGAAGGTCCTCCTGTTATACAATTTTGTCCCATTGCTTTGCAGCATTATGGATTGCCCATTATTTTTAAAAGATAATTTGATACAGTTATTGTGTTCTTTGCACTCAGAAATGACAATAATTTTCTGTTATTTCCTTGAGAAAGTAAATACTGAATTAGTTGGTGGCATCTTTTAATTCTATTCTATTTTAAATTAGTGTACTTTAAACTTTTAACTACTGGAAACAAAAGGTTTTTTCAGGTTTTTAAACCCACTAGCTTACACCAGCAAAGGTGAGATTTCCTCCAGTACATTTATTGATATAGCCATTAGATGACTATGGTACTCTGAAGAAGAGAATTCACCTGCATTAATTGTAGCTCAATTTTCCTTTATTTCATATTATTCAACAACAATAAGGGTTAAAAATACATTTTAGTAATACATTTAACTAAATTTCAATATTTTTGACAGTAAAAAAAAGAAGAGAGAACATGACCTTAATTTGGAAATGGACCATGATAGAACTCAGTTTCCCTATTGCTATGTATAATTTTATAATGTATTTCTTACATTTTCCTATTTATACTTGCCTCTTCTCTTCATTATTCACATACAGTAAATTAAAACTGCAAAATTTGAGGTATTATAAACCAATTATATTTTGTTGCTTCTTGAATTTTTTTACTTTTCCAAGAGAAATCCTTCCTCCCCTATATGGTAATATAGTTTGCAGAAGCAGAATTCCATGGTGGAAAAATGAGTAGGCAGCCAGTAATACCTGTGCTGTTCCTAAAAAGACTTGGGTACACCCAGAGAAGAAACTTATCTGCCAAATGATTTTGCATATTTCTTTTCCCTGTTCTTTAACAGTTCACTGCTTCACATCTAGCCAGAGTCTCTGCAGAAAGCTTTTGAAAGCATTTTGAATTGTGAAGTGCTTTCAGTAATATTGAAACCTTGGAACGTCCTGGACAGTAGCTTTGTCAGATTGGAAACTGAAAATGCCATCATGCTGCTAAAGCATTTCATTATATTTGAATTGTTATAGCTTTTGAATGAGAGTCACAATGCTACCTATAAAGGTCTGATCTTGTGAGAGATTGCAGCTCTTCTTTTCATTGTCTGATTCTGCTGATTTAAACTCGCTTGTGTTAGCTGCAAATTATAAGTTAAAAACAAAAAAACCAACAACAAACAAAACCAAAATAGAGAAAAAGAGGTGCATTTCAGATATTCCCAGGGAAGCAAAACCACTCAGAATTTTTTTTTTGATAGCTTACTACTCATAACTTTAAAAGTCACAGGATTTGCAAAACTCAGAGGCAAAAATCCTGTAGTCAGTTGCAAGACCTAGTCACATTTGGTAATCTTATGAGTTAGTGAATTCACACCATTGTTGAAGTGATTTTTGGTTTTGACTTAACAGGGTGCTGGTATTAAATTCTTGTCTTAGACAATTGGGTTTGGTCATCTGCCTGGAGTAAAAAAAACAAATTTTTGCCATTAGAACAGTCCATGTTGGACTCTGCTTAATGATTATACTTTAAAATCCCCAATCAGTTTATTTTCAGTAAATAACTTCAGATACTGATTCTTGTATCTACTTTTGATCTGATTTCTTAATTTAATTTTTTTTTCACTTAAGTCATGCAAAGTAAGGTGAGCAACAATCCAATTTATTTTTTAGTATCTTTATATTTATGTCAAAACAGAGATCCACAATTGTATCCTGACAGAGTTTCTGAAACTTGTATGTCTATCTAATGGGTACAGCACAGGACTGCAACTGAAATGTTAAAGAATCTTTGAAAAAGGCCCCAGGCCGAGTTTACTGCAGTCACCTAATTTTGGAGGATCATGCACATGGGAGGATATAAAGTTCTGTTGACTGCTATTTTTTGACATGTTTGAACAGAAACATTGTAGGACATGACATATACCAGAAAAATAAATAGTATGCCTACACAGATTCAGACTAACTAATGAAAGCAAATGAGACATGAATGTAGTGATCATTCCCTTTTTATGATCTCCCAGCTCCCAGCAAGTGCTGTAAACCAAGTGCTTCATTAATTGGATGCCATCTCCTTGTATTGAATAGCTCACAATAGTTATTTTTTAACCATTAGTTTTCTTATTTTCTGAATTCATGCACATTTTCGTTACCATATACCTCTCTGGTACCATCTAGTTACATGTTAAAGGAAATACACCTTTTTATTTTTAATGTACCTCCTGTTACCTTGTTTTGATGCCCACTTTCCTTATATTCTGAGGGGCAATCTGTAATCCACTCCTCTTCAGTTTATTGTCCTGTCTATAATGACTTTAAAATAAATTATTGCATTTCCTTTGGTGTCTTTTTAGCTGGTAAAAGCCCTCATCCCTTCAAGAGCTGTTTGGAGAAAGAGCTTTAATAGGGACCTTGGTTTTTCCTTGTTGTCCTTTTGTACAGTTGTTCTTTTTCTACTGCAACTCTTGAGGATGGGAAGTTTTAAAGTGTGACTGAAAATTTTCAGTTTGGTTTGTTTTCTTTACCAAGAGTTCTTAATACTCAATAATTTTTTACTCTTTTGCATTATAAGAGGAAGATAGAAATGTGGTGGTTTAAACTTCACAGGGCAGATTACTAGGAAGATAATTTACGATCATGTGCACCCTGTTTAATGCGTGTCAGTCACAGTGGTGAGAGGCTATTCAGGTTTTATATCACACTTGGTGGGAATTAATATGAACAATTTACTGGATGCATGTTAAAGGAGATTTTTATGCACTGATTGCATGTACTATGCAATCAGTGCATAAAAATATTTATGCTGCATTCTAATGTTTCCTCATTGTGATCTAGCAGTTTGCTGAATGCTTGTGACTGGTCAGTGCTCAGTATTTGCCATTCATTTGTTCAGGCAGAGCTAGCACACAGCTAGACTGAAATGTATATTCATATAAGTGAGTAACTGCAGATCCTAAGGTACACCCAAAACCCAAGTCTGTTTGGAGAGCTGTAGATAAAACTGGCCAAATTACACTGATCGAGACAGCAGCATTTCTGATGTTAAGTCTGAGGCCTAGGATGATGGTCAGAGATAAAATTTTTAATATAATTTTGAATACAAACACTATTAAATTTGAGAAATATGCTGTTCAATACACCAATTTCTTATGGGTTAGGATTTTTGGATGGTTTGGCCTCACTGGAAGATTTACATTTTGCCTACAGTCTGAGTCAGATCATCTGACCTCCCTTAGAAATTCATATAACTCTGGAGGAGACTGATGTTCAAAGAGGAGAATTTATGTTGATTTTTTTCTTTTCTCTGATTGATGGTGCTTTTTTAAATATTCAAAACTTGGGTCCATGAAGGAAAAAAAATTATTTTCTCTCTTAATTTGCAACAGATTCATAATGCCCTTACTACTGATGCTACTACCCAGTCCAAACAAACTGACAATTAAAGGAAAGCTTCATTTTTGGGAGGCAGCACAAAGCCTGTTACAGAGCTATACTCAATTCAGGAAAAAAAACTCCAAATATTAAGTTTTCTGTGATATCTTCTCCTTAGCATGCTAAACAAAAGAATATTTATCTAAGCTATTAAGATTCAGAAATCCTAATGTACAAAATGTATTAACTTCCTAGAGAACATTTACAATCATATTGATGTCACTCCTTCCTTAAAAGTAATCACAGTAAAGTAACAAGCTTTGAATATTTCAAAACCAGGACAATTCATCCTAGATTAACTTATCCTTCAGTTGGTCTTAATGTCATCTCTATTTTTTTTTTTTTAACCTGAAATTTAGTATTTCCAGTACTAAAAGACATACAAGCAGATTAGAAGAATTTGCCTTCATACTAATCATTATTTCTAAGACAGAGATGTATTCACTTATGTACAGCAACTATTTCTAACTATCATGAAGTGAATGCTACAATTTTTTAAATTGTATATGCCCTTGAAAACTTTCTGAAGGTAAATATGTTTTCTACAATTGACAACATATATTTTAGACATAGAATGTGTCTTGTTTTTTTAGTTACCTGTATCTAGTTCATTTAGGAAAAAAATCTTAAAACTACCAAGGAACTGTTGTGACATTATCCAATGGTAAGAAAAAAAGTTTTGGAACCTCTATTTTTTCAGAGTTTTGGAACACAGTGGTAGAAATTGCAAGGAGCCATTTTAGAATAAAAATCAGATGCAAAAATCTGCAGCTTTCATCTTTCTCTGATCTTCAGTAGTTTGTAAACTCATTTTTAATCCTCCCTTTAGCATTCGCTATACTTGAAAAAAAAAGTCTCTTTTTGCATTTGAGCTCATTTCTTCACTCTTAATTCCACAGCAACTTGTGTAGAAGTAAAGGCTGCTTCAAACTGCCTACCTCCAAGCACTCGTGTGAATGTGGCAAACCAAAGAAATCATGAAGAATGCACTGCTAGGTTGAAAGTATGCATCATTTTCTCACACATATATATCTGAAACTCAGGATCTCTTTTAAAAAGAGGGTGAAAATGTACTAAAAGCAGTCAGTGCTGGATTGACTAGATTATCCTGCTGGGTGATAATACAGATGATACCAAATCACCTATACAGGCAAGTGAAGAAGGAATTCTGTCCTCTGTAAAGTGAAAACTCTCCGGTGTGGGAGAAAGCATTGAAACATTCACCTTGGAGGCTAAGGTACTTCAGCTGATAGAGCATGAAATTACCTCAGTGTGGAGGAAAAAAACATTGTTCTTATATTGTGAGGTTTAATTAATTTTTGATTAATTTTTTGACTCTTAAATTGAGCAACCTTAAATAATAACAATTTCAACTTAAATTTATGTGTTTACTTCATATGAATGTATTCCAGCTGCAACATTTCTAAAGGATACATTAGAGATTTTAATGTTTAAAAAATTCTGCCATAATTAATTTGCATGCACACACACACACATAAGAATTTATAAATACATTCCCTTTATCATAGCTTGAACTTTTTCTTTAAGAAAGCAATAAGGTTTATAGCATACTTAATCAGAGGAAAGGGTAATAATTTGAAATCTGATGGATATAAGCCTGTAAAGATTTTGAATTTATTAAATATTATATTTGTGTTGGAGTGTTGCAAAATACCTGGAGGGAAAATTAACTACTGAAATAAATTAAGCATTCTGCATGATACAAAAAACCATTCAGTTTGCTAATATTTTCCACAGAGTTATACTTTCAGCAATTTTTAGGACTAAAAATGAACTGCAGTTATCCTTCCATTTTCTTATTTCCAATAAGGAAAAATTAAATAATAATAAAAAAATTATAGTGAAGAAGGAAGAAGGAGGAAGATAAGTTAAAGCTATTTTTTGGATCCTTTTTATTGATTATTTTGCTGAGATGTGAACTATTTGTGCAAATTAAAAGAATTTACTAGATTTCTTTCCTCCCTTGGGATAAGTTACTGAGATAAGGGAAATAATGTGTGTGTTTAGAAGAGAAGCATTTAATTGTGAGTGCCTCACAAATCTGAGTGATCTCACAGGTTTGAGAAATTTACCTGTACTTAGTAGAAAAAAATAAAGAAGTGTGTTGATTCCTTCTTCTTCTGTAGGAGGATAGGTAAAGACTGATAGCAAAAGGTTTTTCACTAACTCACCATGAGAAACAAAGAAATTAATCAAAAATTCTAGGAGAGAAGGAAAGTTTTAAACCAAAGGAGTCTTCCTCACAGTCTTTTTTTATCTAGACACAAAGAGATTTTTGGAGATAGTATTTCTAAAGAAAAAAGACTATTGCATTAAATTACTTGGCTATCTATTATTCCATCATCTAAATGGAGCAAGAAGTTTTTATCATCTTTATAAAAACGGTGTCTTAGGTTTGGCTGTGATAAATTGAGCACCACAGCCTAATTCCTGAGACAGTTTTCTTAAGGAGAACCACAAATCGCTCCTGTAGACAGAATGTGTTCTTCCCCCAGCTGATGCAAAGGCTGTGCCTTGGTGCTTTCTCTTTTCCTCTCAGAAGGTATGGAAAATGTCTGGGAGGTTTTTCTGTGCTCCCTCATTCAACAAGCTTATGCAACATCTAATCATGATCAACCTGTGTAGGTTCACCAGGGTAATGTCATTTTGTTTCATGTAAAATGCATACAAGAAAAATTTCAGAAAATATCAGTAAGTGTTCAATATTTACTTCCCCTATGCTAAATGCAGTCTTTTTAGATTTTAACAAGAGGATTTAATTTTCCCCCACCATTAAATTTCATTTATCTATTTCTTTTCTTAATATGGCATCGTTTGTTTCTGTAGTCTCATTAGTATTACTGATTTCTAAGATTTACTGTGCTTTTTATCTTTGCATATTTTTCATCCAAGGTATTCAGAGGTTTTAACTTATTAACCATTACTGCTAGCTGTACCTTGTTCATGAGAATTAAACTACTTTCTTCTACATTTTGTCACCTTGCTTATCTTTTCTATCTTGACAGAGAACTTTTCATATTTACTGTTTCAACTGTCATTGCTGAAGACTTTTATACTCTTTATTTTTCTCTTCTACTGAAGACGAAAAGCTGGCATGTAATTTGCATGAACTGCTTTCAAAATCTGCTTCTGAACATGACAGTCTGCTGAGCTGCTGTCACAGGTAGAGTGTTAAAATCCCTTCCCATTGCAGGCACAAACTGTGGAGGAAGCAGAAGAGGAGTGATGGGTCAGACTGGGGTAAAGCTCTTCCCCCTATGCTCCAAAAAAAGGAGAATACATTGGCACAGCTGTTGCCAGGACTGGGTTGCTGGAAAATAAATGTTCAAAACACATTTAATTAAAAGTATTTAAATTAAAATTAAAGATTACTTAATCTTTTCTTCCCAAATGTGGTGTCACCTGAGAGAATAAAAACTGAAAAAACAGATTTTCTATATAAGTGATAAGTTTCTGGATATCAGGTTGCCTGTGCACTCAAGCAGTGGTTGTGATATGGGGTCTTCAGAGTCAGCTATTGTGTCTGAGGTAATTGTGACTCATGAAAAGCTATTTTGGCTACCAGTTCTACAAAGGATTAATCTCTCATTGTGTAGCAGTAGGCAATTGAGCTAAACACATTATTCTGCCATCTTTTGTAATAGCAAAATCTGCAGTTGAACCAAATATGTTGTGTGGAATATGTTGGATAGGGATTTGTCTTTCACCTAATTATGAGTCACTCTAAAGCTTTTGTTGTTTTTTTCCCCTTCAGTGAAGACGGCAATCCCAAGAGCTTTTGTGGGAAGAAGATGGAATAATATGTCTGTACTCAGAAACTTCCTTTTCTGACTTTTGCTTCTGTCATGGTTGTGATGGCTAAGGCAAGCCTGCATTTTGTTTCATTTTGGTTCTTTAAGCACAGATACACACGTAATATCACTGTTTGGGTTAAGCAGGTAGCTGCCATGCTGAGCTCATCACAATATGCTGCGTTCTGCTGGTTTAACCAGTCTGTTACTGGGATCTTATCATGTCCTTAATCCAAGGTCAAAAAGAATGTACAAAATATATTTCTTTTTTTCACCTAATACTACTCTGTCTATTGTGTGGTAATCTTTTCCTGTGCAGATTCTACAATGTTTTTACATTCCCCAGGGTGTTTTACTTAAGTGTCTTTTAAAACTAAAGATGTCTTTTAATGTGTTACTTCTTTGAAATGCACTGAGTTGTCTCCATTTTCATTGAGTAAAAAAACTGTTAGGAGACACTGAATGCAGTGGGATGGGGAAAAGAATAAGGAAAAACCCTACAACTCATGAGTTGAGAAAGAAACAGTTTAATAATTGAAAACAAGTACATACAATAATACAAATACAAATTATAGTATTAAAAATGTGAGGTGAAGACTGGTTTCTTCTGCCATGCCTACAGTGACCAGAGTGAAATGGCCTTAAACTGTGCAGGGGAGATGCACATTAGATATTAGGAAATTTTTTTTCACTGTTAGGGTGGTCAGGGACTGAAATAATTTGCCTGAGGAAGTAGTGGAGTCACCATCCCTTGAGGAGATCAAGAGGCATCTGAACATGGCACTGGGAGATGTGGTTTAGTGGTTTATGGTTTACAGTACTGGTGGATGGTTGGACTGGATGATCTTGAGGACTTATTCCAACCTGTATGATTCTAGGAATCAATTCTGTGATTCTTTGACAAGGCCGATAGGAATCGTATTAAATCCAAAACACAGCACTCTACCAGGTACAATGGGGAAACTTTATCCCAGCCATAACCAGCTGGGACAAAACACACAAATATGTATATGGATAGATAAGGTGGTTAAAATTATAATCTGTATAATTAATTTTCTTGCTATGTAGCTTCCATTAATGAAAGTCGTATTTTTTGGTCACTCAAGGAACTTACCCTTTATTGCACAATATCTGGCATGTAAGACAGAAAATACTCCAAAACTTCCTTCTCTCTGTAACTGAGCATAACATTTTTAGAAAGATTGTGGGATGAGAATTTTGAGGAGCAGTTGTCTTGGATTCGAAGTGATAGCACAGTGTGTAAGAGCAAAATTAATTCCATTAGAGAGCAGAGGCTCAGTAAAAAACACAAAGCAGGATTTCATAAGGAAAGGACTGCAGACTAAGATAAAAGCATATAAATGCCAGATTATTCCTACAAACAATGCACTGCTGGCATCTACTAAACAGAGAAACCAGTAAACCTGTTGGTAATTTCTGTTACAGATGAATTCATCTAGAAATTCCTACCTGTTCTCTATAGTAAATAGTGTGATTTGAAAAACATTAATTAGGATCTTTAGTAAGATTCTAATACTGTTTTTCCAATGTTTTATGGGTCAGAATAGCCAGATGACAGATAGATACAGAGATAAGTCCTAACATGGAAAACAAAAAAATTTGCCTTTCTTTCCTTTCCTGGATTTCTTTTCTATACACAGTGAGTTTTGCTGACAATTACTGTCTTTAGATTTGTGTCTACAGTTCAGTTTGTACCTCATATTCCTCTGGGGACAGGCTCTGAAATGAATATTTGATGTTTATCTTTACTATAGTTGCCACCAAGATACCTGATAGAAGACTACTCTCACTTTTTTGAGAGCCAACCATGTCCTGGGGTACATCAGGAGCAGGATCACCAGCTGGTCAGTGGAGGAGATTATCCTGCTCTATTCTGTGCTAGCATGGCCTCACCTCAAGTCCTGTGTACAGTTTTGGGTGTTAGGATGAGTGACATTAAGCTCTTAGAGAGCATCCAAATGAGAGCCATGAGGATGGTGAAGGGCCTTGAGGGGAAGCTGCATGAGGACTGTATGAGGTCACTCGGTCTGTTCAGCCTGGAGGAGACTGAGGGGAGACATCATTGCAGTAACAATTTCCTTGGGAGGGAAGTGGAGACACAGACACTGATATCTTCTCTCTGATGACCAGTGCCAAGACCCAAAGGAATGGCATAAAGAACTGTCAGTTGAGATTTAGGTTAGATATTGGGAAAATCTAATATCTTCTCCTAGAAGTTAGCTGGGCACTGGAACAGGCTCCCCAGGGCAGTGGTCACAGAACCAAGATCAAAAGGGCTCAAGAAGCATTTGGACAACACTTTTAGCCACATGGTGTGACTCTTGGGGCTGCCCTGTGCAGGTCCAGGGTCCTTTGCTGCTCAGGATATTCTATAATTGTATGACTCATTACTTACAGGTATTATATTTGGAAAGCAGAAAGATGTTGTTTTCAAGTCCTTTTTTGTATTTCTTTTCTGATTTTTGTTTCAAATACTCGTTTCCCTTCATTGGACTCATGAATCTCCACTTCTAAAATCTAGTGTAATTCAGGTTCTTTTTATTATCTCTAAAGTATGATATTTTATGAACATACAGTGTTTCAGGATCTTAATTGGTATGATTATGTGGATCATTGATGCCAGCTTGGAAAATGATGAAAAAGGTGTCACTTCACTAAATTGGATTACAGATTAAAGCTAAAAGTTTGATTTAAATGTATCAGAGTACATTACATCAATCAACCATCAGGGGTTTCTGTGTTAGCATTACTGATCATATTTAAGTGCAGGGGATAACACTTTTCTTTTCAGGAAATGCTTAAGGAAAAGAGGGTCATTCACCTAGTCACCTAACAGGCTTTATTTCTGTTGCTTTCCACAAATGCCCAGTCAAATCTCCAACTCAAAATTTTTATATATATCTTTTTCCTTGCTGATGTTTGCAGTTATAGCTCTATTATGGTAACTCCTATGCAATTAGTTTTCATAGGGCTTTCTGCATCCAGTAAGCATCTTGACATCCACTGCCTGGAGACATCATCACCCTTAAAAAGATTTGCACTTATATACAGCAATCAGAGTGTACAGAATAAAATAATATAATGCACCAGCCCAACTATTCCATTGTAAAAGATGTTTTAGCTTTAGGTTCTGTTATGTGTCATGAGGGTTCTCAGACAATCTCAACATTGTGTAAGATTATGCATAAAAATACCACCCCATGAACACACAAACTAATGCATACATAATCCAAATACCATTTCAGCCTTATGGAGAGAAAGGCATGTTGGACATGACACATGAGATTAATTTAATCTTCTCAATTTAATCAGATAATTTGTCTACTCTAAATGAGAATTGATGCAAAATGGGCAGAAGATTTGCTTGGTTTAGTTTTTATACAACATAACTATGTGACTTGTGACTTCCCTACCTATTTACTTTGTGTTGTCTTTTTATCTTTATTGCTCTGTAATAGAAAAGCATGCAAGTCCTAAATTTGCTTAGAATCAGACCAAGGGAAGATCTGATTTCTCACTCTGACCATCCAGAGCTGATGTAGTTCTTTCTGTTATGAAAAGGATTTCTACGGTTTTGAGAGCAGGGAGAGATCAGCCTGCTTTTGAGTGACTGCTCTTGTGAGACATTAAAAGAAAGAAGAGAAAAAAATCTGTAAAGGAAAAGATGTTCTCAGATCACTCTACTAGTGGAACAGATATAAAGACAGGGCAACATTCAGTAAAAGCATTTTGAGAATAATCAGTCACAGGAATGTTAAGGACACCTGAAACTCCAGTGAATTCCATTTTCAAGGTCATAACATTGTGTTTTAATTTCATAAAAATACATATCTTAGCAATAAAACACCATTGCCATTTTCATCTTGAGATGGTAGCTGTTATGAAAAAAAAAGGTAATTTCATCAAGTCTGACATACAAAGCATGATAAGAAGCTATTTAAATGCGAATTCCAGGGACACACGTGCAAATTTCCTACAGCTAATACCATGTTATGCTATTATTTCGAAATTTGAAACAAATATATATATACGTATCAATGGAATGACATTTCTTTATACTGCACAACGTTAACTGCATAACAATTGAAATTATCTTAAACCATAGGCAGACAATATATAAAGTAATATGTTCTTTTTCTGTGAGTAGAGAGTTGTAATTCAGTTGATGAATTGACAAATTTTAGAAAGTTTTATTTACAACCAGCTTTAGTTGTTTCAAAATGATCAGAATGTGTCAAAGTGGAAACTATCAAAACAACCTTGTAAAAATCAGTGATTATTTGAAACTGTTTATTGTGCTTGCTTTCATTCACTTGCTAAATTATAACATCATCATATTTCAGCACTGATAGGACAAAACATTTTTAGAAGTGGAAGTCCAGAAGCTTAATTTTATATTCATTTTTATTTATATAATTAAAATCACTTAGATCTGCAGTATTTATTGTAGTTCTCAATGAAAAGGCAAAATAAAAGCATCAATGTTCAGGAATAAGACAGCTAGATTTTGAGCCAGAGATGACAGTTGGGTCATAAATGGTTCAAAAAGATAATTTCATTTGTTATTTTAAATATAATTATCGGGAAAAAACATAGATATGGATATTTATTTGTATTTTTAGTTCAACTCCTGCTTGCACTGCAGCAGAGATCCTTAAGATACTCAAAAATTTAATAAGCTAACATTCTCCATCTTGCATGCTTTTAATACCCAAGTTTGTGCAGTGATATTCAGGAGTTCATAGGTAGATTGCAGCATCAGTGTAGGCTCTTTCATATACAATGCATGACATGGAGAAATTGACTGTTCTGCTACTGTTGTGCAAGTTCTCCTGCTTGCAAGTTAGGACAGATTCTGTCCCCTGATACTGAAGTTTAAGTTCCTTGGTCTCTGGGTAGCACTCCTGGGCTTATTTTATAGTGTTATGATTTCTTCATACCATGGTCCCCAGGCTGATGCTAGCATCTCAGACTGCCCCCTTTAGATATGCTGCAAAAGAAAAAGGATCAAGGCAGCCTATGCAGTGCAGTGTCTGGTGAACACGTAATGCAATGCACACTCCCACATCTTTTTCACAGGCATCACAAGATGACAGCTTGCAGAGCAGGTGGGATGGCAACTCATGCTTTTGAAGGCCATATCCCTGGAGGACTGAGAAGATAGCATGACTTCCAAAGTGCTGGCAGGTGTCCCTTATGTTGGTGTACATGACAATGACCTGAGACAACTGGCAAAAGTTGCACACCCACAGCAATCTCCTGCCAAGACTATGTATGGCATCAGTTTTGAAAGTAGTTCATGTCCTTTTTTCATGTAGAAAATCAAATATACATGCATAAACATATTTAGTTGTCATAAAAATTCTTTACTGAGACCTGCAACTCTCTTCTTGGTGGTGATTTGCTGCAATTTACTGACAACAATTGCCCTGCAAACATATTTCAGCCCCATTGCCAGACTGTGCTATAAAGCAGGCATAAGAGCATATTTGGTGAAGGACTTACTTTTCACTGCAATTCCTGTTTCCTCCACAGCAACAGATATCTAATCTCATGCAACATACTTTCTGAGGTAATATTCCTTCCATCTCTTTCTTAAGTCTCTCTTCCTTCCAAAAAAAAAAAAAGTAAAAATTCCTTATAGTCACCAGAGCTGGATTTCCCTTTGATGGAGAGGCCAGCTGAGAATTCTAGTGATGATTGTGAAGTGAGGAGAAGCACTGAAGAGAATACCTGCTCTCTATAATCACTCAGAAAAGAGTCATACAGTCATCCTCCATATCTTCTGCATCTACTTCTCCCTGGTTTCACAGGAGTCCCAGTTTCAAACCAGCACTTCAACAACTAGAATGTACTTCCCAAATTTATTTTTATTGACAACTAGTTAAATTATTTTTCCCCAAATCTAGTGAGGTTCCTTTTCCAAAGACAGTAATTGGTAAGTGATTTCCCTGTCTTTATCTCAACCCAGGAGGTTTTTCATCCTACTTTCTCCTTCTGTCTTGTTAAGGAGGGGGAATGAGAGAGTGTCTGGATGGGAACTCGAACCTTAGTCGAGGTCAACAATGCTAATTTGAGTATATTAAAAATCGAGCTGCATATTCTTCTGGTGGCATACACATAGATTAACCTGAGACATCTGGTCTCAGGGTGTTCACAATTATAAAATAAACCACTGACTGAATCATTCCTATAGGAGGAAAATCTGCCCTTGGTTTCCCCATTTTATTGACACATTTTTAGTTATTTAAATAAGGCATGTGTTTGGGAATGGCAGCTGCTCAAAACAAAATTCCCTGTCAACTAAGCATTTCATCCAACACAAGGTAAGGAAATGGTTCAGAAAGATGGAAGTCAGCTATACTATTTGTTCCAATGGTAGGTAGTTCTTGACTTTTCCCAGCAGGAGGTAGCTTGTTGGAAAAATACCTGTATCCCAAGAGTGACCAATATTCCAAGAAGGACTTGAACATAATGTACATGCAGAGATCACATGGTGCATATTCTTCAAGATGCATGATTGTAAATGTTCGTTTGGTTTTCTGAACCATGGGACTTGCTGCAGAGGTGCAATGCATTCAAATATGTTGCCAGAAAGAGTTGTTTTAGAGAGTAAGAGGTTTTTTAATCTGCTCAGGAAAATTAAGTGCTTTTATTTGTTAAACAGAGGCAGCTTAAGCAGTAGTAGACTCTATTATTTGAGCTCTACTTGATCTGATCGCAGTTGAGCATCTAAAGAAATTTTCCAGGTCATAATGGACTGTTCTTAAGAATCACCTTAGTATGTCTAGAATCACCAACTAGAAAAACATTATGACTTGTTCCAGAAAGCCATATTAGGATATTTGGGGAAACGACATTCTGAAAAAAACCTAAAAACCACACAGCAAATTAAACCAAATTGCTTTCCTGTTCTTTTGGAAAGATGATGAAATTTCTCTTAAAAATTTGTAGGTTTTTGGCTCTGATGTTCTATCAGACAACTGTTTTGAAACGTACCTCTTTGTTGTATCTAATAAAAAGTAAACTCTTCTTGAGGCTTTTTTTTTTTTCTATGAGAAAATGATTTTAAAAAGGGCCAAGTTTCCTAGAATGTCTTTTTTTGAAGTTCTGTGGAGTCATGAGTGTTTTCTCTGCCTCTTCTTGGCATGAATGGTCTAGGGTATAAACAGTTTTATTTACATAGCATCATAGCATAGTTTCCAATCCCACAAAATCTGCAAAGAGAGCTTGCTTATAAATGGCTCTGAAATACCACAGATAGATACTTGTTCCTGTAATAACTAACTCTTTCTTCCAATCATTCTGATAGGTCTCTTATACATCTGTTGCACATAAAATTCTTTTTTTCCCAGACTGTGAAATTACAGAGTTCTCATTCTAACAATTTCTCTGAATGTCAAGACTACTGTTTTGCATATCCATTTAGTTACACAGAAGGCATGCCTCAGAGAGTTAAATTGTAAAGCCTGAACCTCAACAGTCTAATTGAATATATAAGTCTTAAATAGTCTGACTTCAGAGAATCATATTAAATCACAGAAAGGGGGTAGCATATAGAATAATATTACCATATCATCACACCTTTCTTCATCTTCCTCTTGCTTTTGCCCCAGGAAAATATTGGCATTCTGTTTCTGGTTTGTTGTTGGATTTTTTTTTCTTCCTGGTAAACAAAAGTTAATATTCAAGTTAGCTGTGTTTCATGATTTTAATATTCACTTTTCCTCTGGAACTGATAGTTCCAAATTTTTATAACTCTCTGCTGCACTTTCTTTTCTTTTAATTAGATTATTTTAATAGATGGGAATTCAGTTGCATAATCAACTTTATTCCATTTTTTACCACACAGCTGTTAAGAAAAAGAAGGGAAAAAGCTCTAAGTCACTACAGCATTCAATATTTATTTTCCAAATACAGCCTAGGAATGTCAGTACTACTGGGATTGAACTGAAAGGTTATTCAAGATGCCTTACCATGCTAACCTTTATTTATGCCTGGAACAGACAAGTCAGTGAGACAATATGCAGTTCAGGATTTCTCATTCTGTATTTGTGACCTGTCCATAAAAAATTTCTTTGGGAGAATGATTGTCTTGTAAAAAACACTAATTAGCTGTTGAACTGATTCTAATAAAGAACCTTCACAAAACTGGCTTGAATCTTTGCCATCTGTCAGTGAGACAATATGCAGTTCAGGATTTCTCATTCTGTATTTGTGACCTGTCCATAAAAAATTTCTTTGGGAGAATGATTGTCTTGTAAAAACACTAATTAGCTGTTGAACTGATTCTAGCATATGGTGCAGCAGAACCTTCACAAAACTGGCTTGAATAGAATGGTGCCATCTGTCTGGGTTGAGTTCAGCTAACAGTCTGTCAGATTTTGTTGTTTTAACCTCTTCAGTAATTAAAGAGAAATTGGCATGGACTGCAAAGAAAATGGAACCTCCCAAAAAACTACCAAACCTTCAGTTCTGCATAATCAAGGCTCCTTGTGAATCACAAACAACCATTAGGGTTAATATCAGTAAAAACAAGCTAATACCATTTTCTCTCACATCCTGGAACCTAGAAGTCTGATGTAAAGCACACTGGGGCTACAGAAGGTCACTTGGTTTCTGTGTTCTGGAACAATGACTAAAAGTATAAATACCATTTAATTTAATCTCCTTTATTATAAGTACCTTATCATTTCCATTAGTGGTAGCTATCAGCTGATGAGAAATATGTCAATTGAAACTGAAATTTAAAATAAAAAAATGCTGAATATTTGTCTGTCAGTAAGCAAAACATGCAGAAGAGATTTAGTTTTTTGCCTTGCTAATACCTATCATAGATTTTCAACATCAGGCATTGTAAAAATTCCTTCTTTGTTTAGGCCTAAACCTGGGTGAGATTCAGCCACATTACATTATTTCAGAATGAAAATAACAATTCTACATTTCCACGAAGAGTTTTAGACCAGTGCCATTAACTAAAACAGAGTACTATGCTTACTGAGCTTATTAAAAATATGAAATTTATCTTATAAAGCAGCTACTAAAGCAAAGAAAGAGTTTTTTATCTTAGCAGGGTAGGGGTAGAGAATTCTTCTCAAAAATGAGAACAATAAACTAGAAACGAAAATTCATTTATAATTTTTCCTTCAAATTAAAATCAACTTCAGTAATACCTGTTTACATTTCTGGAGCAGCCAGTGAATTTTTAAAATAGCTTACAAAGAGGAATAATTTTTAAAATAAGGTCTTCAGATAAGAAGCTCACACTCAGAAAATATGTCTTTCTACCTCCTTGAAGCATACTCCTTTCCCAAGGATTTCATAATCCCACATAGCCCTTCTTCTTGATGCAGAACTAGCTGTCTTGATCTGTCACTCTTTTGCATCAGAGCATGATGCTCATTTTGTATAATAAGATTTTACAAATGCAGTCATTCTAAAATTTGTGACATTATACATCCATTAGACTTAAATGTCCAGCAAATTCAAAACTCAACAAGTCAATAAAAATCGTGCAGAGACCAGAGAGAAGAATGTTTTGCTCCAGATCTCCTTCCTGTGCACATCCAATAAGGCACAAAGGCAGGGGCCTGGCCACACTACAGGCAAGGTAGGCAGGTGGACACCGAGACTTCTGCTTTCTTGCAAAAACATCCATTTTCGAGCTTCAGAGAAGCTGGATTTTAATGTAAAGTAATAAAATGAGAATAGAGAGGCCTCTCTGCAGCCCATTTATTTAATCCCTGGTCACAGAATCATAAAATTAATAATAGAATTATAGATTGGTTTGGGTTGCAAGGGGACCTTGAAGATCATCTACTTCCAACCCTGTGCCTTCAACAAGAAGGTCTTCACCCTAATATTTCAACAGTTTTAATTTAGCTGTGTCTGCATATGTTGTCTCTAGGCTGAAGTAAACTGATTTTAACCATTAATCTAAGACCAATTTTAGATTACTCTTCTCACAGTTCTTTCAAATATATTTTTTAAACTGAATTAATGTGCTCCCATTCTAGAAATTATAAGTAGCCATAATGGATTTATTCTTTGTGTTTTCCAGTAGTGGTCAGAGTATCATTACATAACCTGAATTTAATTTTTCTTTTTCATAAATAATAATAATAAAATTTACAAGTCCTTGCACTGTAGACATTCAACTTTTCATATCATTCCATTAAATAGATTGTACTTATACTAATAGTGTACTTTTTCTAAAGCACACACATTTTTAAGACTGAGAAATTTAGGAATTTTTTTATCTAACAAATGGTCATTTTAATTTCTTGTTGATACAGTAAAATACTTGAAAAAATGTGAAATCTTTTTCAGTTACAGCTAGTGAAATATTCAAGTCCATGAAGGTAGGAAACTGTTTTCAGAACCTGATTTATCTAAAATAAAATCTACTAAAGTACTGTTGTCTGACAAATATATCAAAGAGTCATCCAAAATTTACATTGGCAGTTTAAAAATTATATATAACACTTCTCTCAGAGAAACATAGTTTATGAAGAAACGATCAAGAGTAAAATAATCAGAGGAAACTACCAACAGTAAAACAGTGCCATCCACTTTGGATTAATGAAAATAATGTTGCTTAGCTAGTTAAATCAAGAAATTGAATTAGAGGATAGAAGGGTTTGATATTCTTCTAATAAACATTTCAATAAAAAGGGTAACAGAAAGGCAATGGACATTTTCAAAGTGAAATGTGAATATTTCCTCCCTCCCAAAAATTGAAGGTTAAGATTAAATGGGCTCTTCCTACTTCATTGTATACCTTGTAGCTGTTACATGATACCCATATTTGGTTTCAATTTTCTTCCACACCATTTTCAGACAGCAGTGAAAATGAAATTGAAAAGAAAATGAAGTTTCTTACAAAACTCAGTTAAAAACTGTGACAGATCTCAAATGGGGAGCTACTAAACTATTTAAATCTACATAAAACAGCCTTTAATCTTCACTACAGGAAAACTCTAATCTCAATCACTGTCTCGAATGCTGAATCATTTTATGCAATACAGAACAAGAGCTCTGATTCTTGAATGCTTCTTAGAATCCCTCTAGCTCAACAAAGAGCCTGAGAACTGATAGGTTATCTCCATCTTTACTTGAGAACTTTCAATATTGCCTTATGTCAAGTTTTGAGATATGAGTTTACTGCCTCTATTCAGCTACAGCTTGAATTCTTATAGCTGAAATAGTGCCAGGCCCAACTGTCCCAAAGCAGTTTCTGACCACACTTCATTTCCTGGCGTGTGTTCCATTGTTACTCGTGTAGCTCCACCTGTGCAGTAACCACTGCAGTGCTGGATTTTGCCCACTGCTGACAAGTGCTGGCAAGACACTGAACAAATCGGACCCCCTGCCAAAAAAACTGATTTTTGACCAGACAAAATGCAGGTAATTCAAGAAAACATTGATCAGGAACTTGTGTGTTGGATGTCATTGCAGTAGCATCAACACTAAAAGCAGCACAAGGAAAGTGTGGGACTTGGAGGAAAGATGTCATTTTTGAATTCTTTAGAATTCTAAATTCTTTAATTAAGACTTATATGAAATATATCCTCAGATGGCAGATAAGCTAAACCTTATTCACACTCCAGCTATTTTGGAACCACGAATTCCTCCTCAGAATTATGAACCTGAAGAACGCTCAACTATTGATCAGTGCAGGACCTTTGAGAAACGGAGGCTGCTTCATTAGTGTTTTATTGTTGTCTACATAGTGACAAGCAAGAACTTCAAATTTAGATAATTAATTAAATAATAATGAACAAAAAGTTGTCTGTGTAAGTTGATAGACTTTGAATCCATATGAAGAAAAATCCACTTCTGAACTTCTGAATGCTACTAAAATTCTGGGGTGCAAAAATCAGTCTTCCATCTATTTTTCTTTCAAGAAAACTGCCTCTGGGAATGGATGTTAAAATTTTAAAAAGTGTTTATCTACTTTGAAATGCTGGTGAAAACTTACAGACATTTACTACTTTATTTTCAACTGTATATTTCCAAATGTAAATATACTAGTTTAAAATACACAATTAAAAATCTTTTAAATTGTTTTTACTTTTGTAGTTTACAGCTTGACTCATAATAATTTTTTTATAAAATCATTTGTATGCAATTTCAAAACACTTATGGACCAAGAGAGACTTCAGACTCCTGTGATTCAAACTCTATAAAAGTAATATGGAGATAGCCTTACTGATCATGTCGTGACCTTGAATTAACAAGCTTTTCCCAGATCCTAAAAAAGGTTGAAAATTCTGTTGGTTGTCTGTGGTGGAAATAATTTTCTGGGAGAAAGTGAGAAAGAGTGTTAGCTCCTCAGCATTGTGTCTGTTTGTTTATATCAGGGAGCTGCTGTCATCAATCATTAGCAATCACTACACTTCTTTGAACCTGGTTGACAACTGTGCAAGAAGAGTCTTGTGTAAACCACTCAGGTTTCTTTTGTATTAATGGGACCAAAAAGAATAATTCTCTTATAACACTTAAGCTAAATGTTCCTTTTGAGATCTGCCATGTTTTTTTACATGTCTTAAAGCAAGTAAGATTTTTAAACTGCCCCCTTCCACCTTTTTCCCCCCTTTTTTTTTAACTGGAGAGAAATCAGTTTATAGTCCACAATTAAATTAACTGAGACTGAAGAAATATATTGAAGAAATATAATGCATACAGTTAAGTATTTACTATGTGCACTTATGTTGCCTGTAAAATCAATATTCTAACAAGTGAATTTTGTTTTCTTTGCATTCATGCTGCAGTTCTGCTTCACGTTAAAGTTCTCAAATAGTCCCTCTCACCTCAAAGCAAACACAGTCTGGTTCAGTGAAAGCAGTAAAATTAGGCATGCAAGAATCAAATGTAATGAATTTTTGGTCACTATTAAACCTTCACATAAAACAATTTCCTCCTTTTTTCCATAGGCACAATTCCTACACAAGAATATGTTTTTTCTGGTTTTGCACGATGTAGCAAAAAATAATGAAAATAACTTCATTTAAATTTCCCTACATGCATTTTGATTGAATCCAAACCACAATTCAGAAATGGGGAAAAAAATAAAAATTGGAGTTTTTTCTCAATGAACTCTCTGGATAATATCTAAGGAAAAGAGGTTCAATTATTCTGACTTAGTAGACACTAAAACTAATTCTGTATTGAAATAAGCCATGAAAAATTGAGAAAAATATAGATGTTGCTTGGGTTTTTAAAAATATTTCCAGAATATTTTCAATTTTTTACCAAGCATGTATTTTGTGAAACTAGTGAAAGATGATTTTTAATTTTGTTTATAAACTTGATACTATGTTTACTTCATTTCAAATATCTAATATTTAAATAAATGTTACATGGACTATATGAAATATAGTAGCTTGGAGAAAGAATATGAGTTATAACAACTTGTATGTTAGACTGACCAAACCTCTTTGTAAAACACCACAGAGCAGACTCTGTGAAGAAATACAACCCTCAAAGGTCAGCCATACATTCTTGAAAGTTTTACTAAACTGTTGCTGGAAATCTCATTATATTCAATTGGTTAGTAATACCAATCAAAAAAATTGTTTTAAATCTTGCTGGGCTATAGTGACTTTGGGTTTATTTGCAGTGAACACAGATTGAACCAGACATAAAGAAAAATGTTGGTACTCTGTGTCTTTTGGAGCTATACTCTTTGATTGTCACCAGTGTCTTCTAAATGTTTTATCTGAAGCTAACTTATGCATAAATTCCTCAGGGATTTTGATTTCCTAGGGTGATCCCACAAACCAAAAACAATAGTTACAGAAACTATCTATTCTACAGAAAAATAGATCATCTACAGTTTACCTATGAGAAAATGTTTACTAATGTGTTTTAATTTATATCACCACCTAGGCAGCAGGTTATTATTTCTGCTGGTGTTTTTTCATCACCTAATACTATTGCTATTAGGCCAGAGTTAAGGTTTATCCAACTACTTTCCTCACCCTAAGCATCACAAAACAAGCCAAAAATGTTTCCAAGTAAAACAGCATGATTTGGAATACAGACTAGGATATTTAAGGATTCTAAACAGAGAATCCTGAATAAACTATGCCAGATGAATACCAGTAAGATAAAGTTTATAAACATTTCTTCAAGTGTGCCCTTGCATTCAGACTGTCAGAGGTCTCAGTGGTTTACTGAATTGGAGCAAACTCTGTGAAAGCCTCCCAAAGTGCAGGGTAACTACTCTGCACTGGTTCTCAGCTGTTTTTTCTTTGACTTTCTGACCTCTTTGTTTCTGTTTGACCCCTCCTGACATACCTCTGAACTTTCTTCTCTGAAGCTTTCTCAGCCAAATCTAGGAAAAAGAGCAATTAGGAGCTTCAAGAGGAATACACTCAAATATTTACTACAGCCAGTGAATATAGAAAAAAAGTAAAGCAAATATTGTCCACAATTATTTTCATAATCCATTCCTCACTGATTTAAATGTGTCTTCAGAATTTCTCTACTAGGTCCACCGCTCCAGGACTACACTTATCTGTTATGCCTAAAATCAAATATCCAGCTTGCATATATTATCTTTCTATGCAAAAGTTCAGGTTTGGTTATTACTGTGACAACTTCATTCCCTTTTTCCTGTTTTTTAGCGGGACATTAATGTGAGTGGCCAACTTCACAACAAGATTTTTCTTTAGGGTGATGATTGCAGATGAATTTTTTTTTCCATTTCTGTGGCAAATTAGACATGAGACAGTTGTCCAGAGTGTCAGGCTAATCAAAACAATAATGACAGACACCTCCCTTTTCATTTCAAATGTAAAGGTTGAGCAAAGCTTCAAAAAATGTAGAAAGAAGTAGTTCTCTCTCTACTATGAGTATACCAGAATAACTACAAGGTAATTGGACATTGAGCAAAAATAAGGTACACTTCCACTGTCACTCTTTCTGTTAAGACACAGCTACTTAACATAAAGCCAATTTAATGTAATCAAACTTTATATTGTTATTATTATTATTATTATTTTTGTATTAATTATTATTATTTCATTGTAGCACTATACCATTCTCTGACACACTAAAAAGTTCTCAGTTACATGTCAAGGGCTGGAAGCTCAGCATAGGACGCAGAAACAGGTGGATTCCAAGTTATCAGTTAGAGCCCCAAGGTTTTTAGTGGACCAAGGATATCATGTAAGAGCTGAGGGGGGCTTTCTTCTGGGGTAGTTTCAGCTGTGCTGGGAGAGTTTTGTCTTTGTTGTACTGTTTCTGTAAGAGTGGGACTGATTGTTAGTTAATGTTTTACTTCATTACTACTGAGACTGAAAAAGAAACAAAAGAACAGTTTATATCACTGGGAAAACGCAGAGGATCTAAGTGCAACTCAGTGGTTATAAAAGAGAAGAATGTGCATTAAACCCCCTGTGCACATAGATAAAATGTCAGATCTTTGGTGCAGAAAAAAAAAAAAAATCTCATTTCATTCTAATTGGTTACATTGAAGATAAACTTCAACCAAGACTCCTCTGCACAAATATATTGAAGAATACTTTCTTAACCTTTTCTTAGTAATAAAAAGGGAAAATAACAATTCCCTAGGTTTTCTCTTATAAGTGAAGGGGGGGAAAAGTTCAAAGCAAACAAAACCACAAGATGAATAAGGAAAATCAATTCTACATACAGAGGGGTAATTTTGACTTGCCATTAAATGATATTTATAAGTGCTTGAAGAGTCAAATGGGATGATCAAAAAGAGATAATATTTTTTTTCCCAAAAGTAGTAGAAAAGAAAAATGAAATGAATAGATATAGATTCCATATTTTTCAAAGCAACATCCCTGTTCAGTTGACACATTTTTCAATGGGAGAAAAAAATTAAGCAGAAGAATCTTTGAAGTGTTCTTGTGTTTTCTTTTCATCAATTTTTTTTCTATTCTGAATGGCCTTCTCATTTTTGTAGTCTAAGACCTGTTTATACAACATGTAAGTACTTGCTTCTTCAAAAGGAAATTGGTAGAACTAAGAACTGATGTCACTATGAAGAAGAAGACCTTTGCATTCTGTTTAATAGCAAGCCACATACGTTCACTTTCCTTACTGTACAGCTGGAGAACAAGTGCTCACAATTGTTTGTACTTTCCAGTTGTGGAGTGGGACTCCAGATATAAACCATTGTCAGACAACTTTATTTCCAATTAATATTGGATGTATTTTAGAAACAAACACAAATTTAGTCTCACAATTGGGGCTGACAGTAGGAATGGGATGAAAGACAAAAATCTAGGCCTCTTACCTCTTTTCCTTTTAAATTAAAATGATTTTTTGCCTTAAAATATTCATGTGTGTGAAAACACACCAAATTAAGTATTCAAGGGAGTCTGCCATAATTTCACAAGTAAAAAAATTTATTTTTAAGCTTCATTCAAGAGAGGAGATGTAATCAGAAATTAAAAGTGTTATCATGATCATCTTTCAATTTTTATCATTATAGTATAGCCACTTGTTAACTAGCATTTTGTTCTTTGACTCTAGGAAAGTCTTGGTTTATGTGTGATGATAGCATATTTGTGGTAGTATGAAAGTATTTCCTTGCCATTCTTCTTGAATTGCCTCTAAAAGTATGTGCATAAAAATTTATATCTTCTTATAGCACACTGATTAAGGCAAACAAGTTCCTGTTCTTCTTCCTGTTCAAAATGGACAGATGGTTTCTTATCTGTTTGAGATTAGGTTGGAATTGTCATGAAAGAAAAATAAAAAAAGAGTTTTTTTTAAAATCAGACGTTTAATATCTGCATTTATATTTATCTGCATCTGCATATAAACATTAAACCTTATTTTGAAACAAAAAAATGAAGTTCAAAGTTGGCTTTTAGCTTTTAGAATAATTAATTGTGTTTAAAATGTACTATACGTACTTGGATGCTACACACATAAACTTTGAGACACTGGTTCTTGCTAACATTTTTTCATGTAGTAGTGCATTATTTTAACACAAGTGAAGTGGAGAAGAGTTAAATGGAAAGCTGTTAATCCTAAATCAAAGCATATCTGTATGTGTGCACATGTATTATATAATGGACATACAGTCTGGAAGCTACTTAATGATTATGTTCATAGTTAATTAAGTGGGGCTCAGTGACAAATATGGCATACAATATTTATTTTCCCAGCAAAATAAGTCCAAAGTCCATTAGTCTACAGTCACAGTAGGGATTCTTACACCTTCAGCATTTAGCTTTTACAGCACATTTTTTGAAATATATAAAACTGTATATATATATATATAAAAGCTGTAAGCTTTTACAACACATTTTTTGAAATATCTTAACCTTGTGCATTGCCAAGATTCTGCTTGAATCTTCTCTCATGAACAGCCTAATTTCCTATTTTCAAGTCCTACACCATTTTTTAAGATCTTTTGCTTTTGCTAGGTTTAAAAAAACACAGGTTTTCATTAATTATTTTGTTCCATGGGATTATTTATGGAACAGCTTACATCTGTCTTACACATCCTATTTTCATTTTTTAGTTTTTTTCCACTTCTGCTACCTTCCCTTCTGAGAATAATTCTCTAAGGAATTGTTGAGCCTGCCTGATGCTTTGAAAGGCAATGCTGTGTTTTGAAAACAAAACAAGCTTTGTGTTCATGGTTGCTTATAGGAGACTATAATTTGGAACATATGAAATTTATCAAATTAACACAATGATGCTAAAAGATTTTTTTAGTATAAATGATCGTTTAAAAGAGTTAAAGATGGGCTCAAAACCATGTAGTTTTCTTTCTTTTCTTAAATGATGGAAGTTGAAATGTTTTAGACAGATTTAAAACACTTCTTTGTAGAATTCAATGTATATCTAGAGAAATCAGGCTTGTGAAGGAGAAAGGAATAAAGTCCATTGGAAAATAGTCTCAATATTGTCTAAACCTGCAAATATTTAGAGTGTTTACAAGAATTGAGGCATGGTGTTGTCACAATGGCATTGTAGGGGTGGAAAGGCTGGCTTCATGTCTGTCTTGGCAAATGTGATGTTGAACTCAGGGCAGTTCTGTTTATGAATTAGAAAACTCTTTAGGCCACAACTTCCAACCTTCATTTTTCCTTAAGTTTACATTTCTTTTAAGCCTCACAATGTTTAATACAAATGTGGAAGGCAAAGATATTTTTCTTCATGTATTAATTTTATTTCTATATTTGAGAGGTCATTACTTTGCCTTTTTGATTTAGTACCACAGCACTTTCATTTTTCATTAATGCTTTTGTTTTCTACAGTACAGGAAATAGGAAGGACTTTAGGGTTTCTAACTTTAGATTGTATATGATAGATTCTTGTATTTGTCAAAAGAACAGCGCATATAATTCTGAAAGGCGTGGAACCACATGGTCAGTGAGCATAGGCTAATCTACCCCCCTTGAGGAAAAGTACTGAGTAAGATTGCAGAAACAGAAAATCAAGCTTCCAAGTAGAAGTTAATCTTTAAGCTACTAAATTATTCTTATCTTTAAACTACTAAATTATTCTTATTCAGTAGGACCTGTTCCTAATTCTCCTCCAGGAACCCCTGGAGGAGAATTTGTAACAGGTCCTACCGAGTCCTAAGACTCCTGGGAACCTGTCTATTTCAACTGTCCAATAAAGCATGGCAATAACACATCCTTTTCTTTTGATAGATGTTCTCCTCTTCCCTTTGTACACAGTGGGGCAGATAATATGGTCTCATGATTCCATCCCACTCCTACCTCTCTGTGGGGTTTTCTAAGTGCCTTGGGACTTTTTAAAAATGAAATGCCATTCCAAACTTGTTTCTTCGAGATGACTGATATCATACTCAGAAGTCCAAGAAATCCTCAGTGTAGAGTTTATTTATTTTATTAAATTTATTATTTTAAATGTTTATTTAATTTATTAAATAATTTATTAAATATTGCATCTCCCAGGCCCTGAATTCCATAATTCTGATATCCCTTGCTGACTGCCTTCACCACAAAGCACTCTTAGACTCTGCTTGAAATTTAACACCCAAATGTTTTAACTGCAGCCATTGTATCTTTTTGTTTTTCCATAAAACAGGAGGCTTATAAACAACTCTTTCCATCCATCTAATTCTTCTGAGCTTTCTGTTAAATCCACCAGTAAAACCTCAATCCCTATGGAATTCATTTGTATAGCACTGCTTCCCAGTTCAGGACTTGCTTTGTCTTTTCATGTTCACAACAAATTCCCCCTATATGATAGTGAAAAGTGGTTTTAAATATTCTTCATTTTCCATTCAGTTTTGGTGTAGTTAAAAAAATTCATCTTTTATTACTATTTTCCTTTTCTTCTCTTGTTGGAAAAGGCTTTGTCATTGTCCTTTAATAAAACATTTTTCAGGGAAAGATTGACACTTGAATCCTACCTGTAAAATAATCTCAGATACTCAGCAGACCTAAGTACAATAGAACAATAAATCAAGTTTGGTAGGGGCAGCAAACACCTATTAAAATTAGTTTTCAGGTGATGCAGGAGGAATAATAAAAAAAAAAAAAAAAACCAAAAAGAAACAAAAACCCAAACCAAAGGTGTGGAGGGCAAAGAAGCTGCCAGCATCTTGAATTCCTGAACTGGCAGGAAGTTAATAATGGGGTGAGCCCACATGATTCATGTGGGCCTCCCTGATGTCAGGGAAACATCTTCAAAGTCTTGGTCTAATTCTGAAACCTAAGTGGCAAAACTTACAACTATCATGAGTTATATAGACTAAATGGTCTAAAGCCAGTCATCACATCTTTTCTGATGCCATGCTTATATCTGGATCAATATTTAACACTTCTGCAAAAGTGAAAGAAACAAACACTGTTTATTTGACCAGTTATGAATGGAAATAAGGGGGAACTTTTGCTCTTTGCTGGCAATCACTGAATCCACGAATCTTTCATAGTTTGATTCCTCTATTTTATCATCAGCAAACACCATTAACACAACATGAGCAAATCTATTTTTTTCAATGGTATAGATGCTTAAGGCTATCTCTTGCTATTTGTGTTTTATTAGCTCACTAACAGCGTACATCTGCACATCTTCTGAAAAACTTTCAAATTCCAATACTGGCCATGTTTAATAGGATCTCTTAATCCAGCATGTGGCAGCCTAACCCGATACCCTTGGATAGAAATTAATTAAACTCATTTGGTTTCCAGCAGAAAGTACCATGTCATGCTGTTACTCCAAGGTACCATTTTGGTACTTATACTAACTTTTGAGGCATTCACTACCATGGTAAGTCTGGCTCAGTGGTGACAGATGCACATTCAGGAAGGAATGTAAGTAACTGATTCACAATGGCCTTGAAGTTGTAACACTTTTTAGTAATGTTCTAATTGAATGAGAAATTAGTGTGTGGTGAAAGTAATGGGTTCCAGGGTTGGTCCAAAACATGAAAATCTGTGCATGTTTCCTAAGCCCATCCTTTCCAGAACAGTATATCCTGGACTATCTCATTAGTACAGACCTATCTTTCCAATAGTCCTTGTATTTACGTGCTTTCCCCAGTCCAGCTACCAATTACTAGAGTGTGTGCTGTTTAAGAAGATGGTCTTCATCATATTTTAGACTTTAAGATATGTTCAAAACAATCTGTAAAAAAAAATCTGAGAATCTTGTGTAAGGTAAGAAAATCACCTTACACAAGTATAAAGCTTCTGGTTTTATCCATGAAGCTACAGTAAGCTACTGTCAGAAAAAAAAAAAAGAAGTATTAGTGTTGTTGCTAGTTTTATTTTTGGTTTACTAAGCCACAAGAAAATGTTAATCAAAATAATAGACACAATTATACTAATAAGAGTAAGGGCTACTATTATTTTTGTACCACTGGAAATCTTAGTTTAGAGCCAACACAATTCAATATTCTAACACGCATTAGCCATGTAAGAGTTAAGAAGTGACAGAAAAATAAAAAATGTGAGGTTCATATTGTGTAAAAGGCTTCTTTGAGGCAGTGGTTTCATATTCTGCTCTAAAAGCTGGTTTGATATCTATGCACTCTGGAATGTCAATGCTAAATTTAGGATTATAAACTCATATTGTAAATATGAAATAGCACAAAAGAATCTTATTTCTTTGGAAAAAATTGCCTTTTTTTCAATATCTATAACTTGTGTCTTCATTTTTACTATGGTGTTTTTGTGATTTAATGTGATATATTTTACATGTAATATTTCCCATAAAACCATTTTGTTTAATAATTTTTTCTCTTCCCTATTAAGGAATCAGCTATAGGTAAAATAGCAAATGGCAGAGGGGTGGTAAATGTTGTCGGATGTATGGAATATCTGGGAAGAATAACTAAAAAAGGTTTTAAGCCAAAAATTTGAAACTAAAATAAAGATTATCCAACAGGTTTATAAACTCACTAGTGGCATTGGCAAACTCAGAATCATAGAATATTCTGTTTTGGAAGGGACCTAAAAGGACTGCTGACTCCAGCTCCTGGGCTTGGACAGGACAAAGCCAAGAATCACAAACATGTGCCTGACTAAGATGATTTCAGAAATGATTGAGGGGGCTTTCTTTCTCTGAAGTATGTGGAAAAAATCATAAAATATGTGAAAACTAGACCTGTGAGTTAAAAACTATTGCAAAACTGGGCTATTCTTCCAAGGAAGCACTGTAAAATTGTACCTTCTACCTTTCACCATTCCATTGTTAACCTACTGGCAAATTTTTCTTACTGTCTGGGAGATGATTAAGATTATATGAAGCTATTGCTTTCCATTTTAGACAAACAATGAACTGTCCTCATCCTTTGTGATTTACCTAATTCAATCTCAAATACTTTTTTCTTTTCCTCACATAAGTTCCTTTGAGGTAAAGGAATTTGCAAATCCAGGGAGACACATTTAGAAGTCTCAGAAAAGATGAAACTGTCTACCACTTGGAAAACAGTTCTCCACAAATTTTTGAGACAGGGCCTTTCAGGAGCAAATTTTATGATGCAAAAATACCTTTGGCAGTGTGTGGACTTAAACCATGTCTAGAGTAAAAAGGAGCTCTATTCCTTCCAACTCATTCAGGATTTATGATGCAGCTCTGATTTTCCCAAGAGAATTTTATTGTTTGTTTTATTACAGTCAAGGGGGGGTTCTAAAGAAGAGAGAATTTAATTGGAAATGTTTCTTAATGCTGGGAAAATTACCAGCAGAATGTATAGAAAGGAAATTTTTCTTCCCCCAACTTTTGTTGATACCTGGATTAATTAAAAATAGAATGCACAGAGATGATTAAGCCATTTGATGATATATGTTTTCAAGTCTTAATAACAACCCAGTTCCCAATAGACTAAATAGGAAGAATCCTGAGTGTGTAGCTTCGACTGAAATCCATTTTTAGATGCTAGGGATTTTGTCTATTTCTTCCTCAGGAGTCACAAATCATAAATATTTATGACCTGCTGAAGAGAGTGGAAAGGATGATGAGATAAAATATAAGTATATTGAAAAGGTAGTCTAACTTTAAAAAGAAGCCTTGAAGCAGCAAACTAGCAAACCATGAAGAACAATAATAATTTCACCCCCAACTTGGTTAGAAGATACCACCTCTATCACAGGAGGTTCTTTTTAAAGGGAGCATGTACAGGTTTTAAAAACTACTTTTTTTCCCTAAGCAAATATAGTAAAACTAAATATAAAGAAACATGAATATTAGTCAAACATGACACTGTTAAGATGAACTTATAAAGTGGTCCAAGTGACCACCTGTATTAGGAAAAATCTTTGGACTCCCCCTGCACAATTGCACCTGCAGTGACTGAGAACTGCTCTATCCATGTCTTCAATGACTTGGCATTGTTGAGTCTAGGGAAAACTGCAATACTTTCTGCAGCCAGCCTCAGTGTCAGGCTCTAAAAAGCAGCTTGGCACCAGGGTGAAGTTGCTTCACCCCAGTCAGTTTGCTTCTACAGGGTGCTGGATGGCCAAGCAATGATATTCCACCAATTTTTACTACTGAGGGCTTTTCGGCAGGTGTCAACACAAGCGGCCAATCAAATCAGCCCATGATGATATCCCAGTATATGTTTCCAAAATGCTAAGGCATCATTCTCTAACCACTTGTTGATCTGTGGCCAGCATCTAGGCTTCCCATGGTCTGTTCTTTCTTTTCTTGCCCCTTTGGACCTGGTTTATTATACCCAGGGCTTGTGTCTACTGTTCTCTCAGCCACAGCTCCCTGTGTTCTATTACTGAACACATGAGGAAGACAAGTACCCATGACAGAAGCTCTTACCTATTCAGACCTGACTTTGAGTACCATCCTGAGGAAAAGCCAGTGAAGTTTTCAGCTGTGCTCTTTTAGAGTATTTCAGGACAAGAATTTGGACTTCCCTTGGTTCTGTCCTCCAGGGTGACAGCAAAAACTTACTTCCCTGCCTTCCACAATTAATAGGAATATTTTGTTCTACAGAGAGCGACCTGGGGAAAAAACAACCAACCATCCATCCAACCAACCAACCAAACAAACAAACAAACAACCAAACAAAAAAAAAAAAAATCCAGAAATCAAACACAAAGACCCAAACCAGCATGTCCCACTAATAGTACCCATCAAAACACCTGGATAAAATAATCTTCATCCAAAAAATCAACTTCAGTCACTTTCTAAAATCTTAACAAAACAGCATGTAGGAACACACTTCATTAAAGGAAATCCTACCTTTTCCAGTTGAAATTTATAGGGAGGCAATGACATGGATTGCTGAACTTACTGAAAAAGGCTTATGCTCCCAAGGCTGGGGCCTGCAGCTGCTCAGGACCTCTGGTGGCTCTGCTATATCCACCTCAGCCTGACCCTGGACACCATCCACTGAAGTACAACAGCCTTGTCAAGACATTTGCTCAGCATTTTGCTTCTCTTTTGTTGTTCATTAGGTTTTAGTCAAAGAATAGTTTGTCTTGGGCAGCAACTCAAAACCAGTTAAAGCATCCAATGCTATAAAACATTGGGGAAAGCAAACAGTAAAGCTTTGCTTTGTCCTGACTCTACCAAAAAGACATTAACAGTCTCAACCAGGTCAGCCAGGGGTGGACCAGGAGATATCAGAAGAAAAGTGTCCTTTGTTTGGGATTCTTAAATTGAAGTCTGCAGGAGGGGATACTGGGAATTGGATAGTTTTACCTTTTTGTGTTTAAATGTTTATTATCTGTTTATATACAATTAGAAGATAAAGCTTTCTCTGGAGAAAGTGTTTTGCACTGTGTTTTGCACTGGGTTACCTTCAGTTTGTTAGGCTGTGACATGAGCACAAATACTTTGTGTGGTGTTGCTGCAGGGTGAAGGTTGTCTTTCTGTGTCCTTCTGGCTGACTGCTGATGATTGGGCTGTACCTCTGTTACTCCAGGATGTAAGATTTTGCAACTAATACCCAGGTAAAACTCATTAGAGACAAATAGTAAATTCTGGATTAAGCAAACACAAGGACTGTAGGGATATTGCACTCCCAAGACAGACCATAGTTGAAGATAGTTCAGAAAATTACAGATGCTATGCAGAAATGAGGAGGAATCACAGCACTGGAGTTCAAGGGGCTTTTAGAGAAGCATTTGGGCAATGTTCTTAGGCCCAGGGTGGGTTTCTTGGGACTGACCTGTGCAGAACCAGGACTTAGACTTTGATGATACTTGTGGGTCCCTTCCAAATTAGAATATTCTATGATTCTCTGTCTCCTGTAACTCTTGAAAAATGAGGATATTCTAAAAGTCTGCTGTAGTTCCAAAATTTAGAAAATGAAAGAAGAATCATCTGTATATCAGTTAGCCTAAGCTGGTTATTACAGAAAATGAGACTTAATGTAACTGATTCTCTAGCATCAATCCTCAGGTCAGCCTATCCAATATTTTGAAGTCTATAGGTCAAAGTTCTTTGACACCAACAGATTTCTCTGAATTTCTCTTGTTCTTTACCAATGAAAGTAGAAACCTATGTCTAAATGTGTATACAGAGGAGAGGAAATAGGGATGTTGGATTTTTCAGAGAAAAAAAATTTCTTGCCCCCACTTGTTGAACAAAGAAGTTTAAGTAAACAAGTCAATCTTCATCTACATCTCTGAGGAAAAATAAAATTTCAAATTAGTGCTAAAATAGGAGAAAGGGTCACCCTAACCAAGCTACAGCCTCGAGTGCCTTGCCTAGAATCTAAGTGGGCTGTGTTCCCCACTAGAGATTGTTCCCTAATGACGTATTCTGTGTAAGGGATATGAAAACTGCTAACACCCAATTCTAAACCAGCTTGAAGATGGATTCAGCTTTGTGAGGGACAAGAATTTGCAAATGTCTTTGGTTAATGTGGTGAAGAGATACAAAGTAGACAAAGAGTAGGAGCTTTCCTGTTAAACATAAACCAAAAAATTGTTTATCAGGTTGCTATGAGCCTATTATTTAGGGATGCCTCTGCCCAAATTAAGGTTCAAATGAGATCATATGCTGCAGCCAAAAATATGGATTTTATTTAACAATAAATATGAGGTAGAGAAATTAAAAAGATAGAGGGGAGACAGAGAGAGGTCTCCTTTATTTTCTTGTAAGGAACATGCAAAAGGGTAGAAATTACTGTCAGTCATCTAACTAATTATATCAATTAATTGCATGTGGATTGATTGCTGATGATTGGTGAGACAATAATTTACAAGTAAAATAAAAAGCTCTTGCAAAATTTCCTATAATTAAGAGATATTAAGACAATGTATTTCCAACACAGTCATATGCAGCATAGTGCAATGTGAACCAAGAATGCAAGCAGTCTTTCTTCATTCATGCCAAAATATCCAAAAAAATGGTGAGGATGTGAGAGATAGCTTTCTCATCATGAACTCCAAATAAAATTATGAAAAAAAGGGAAAAATGTTTCCTTGATTCTTTCAAAAGACAGATATAAAGCTGATCTTATTTCTGTAAATAGCATTGTCAAAGCCATAAAGAAGTTGCCTCTCTAATACTTCTTTTTGCTTTTAAAGAATACTCAGAACTGTCAAGGTTGAAAAGAAAGCACACCCCAGTGACACAGAAGCTGTAAAACAAGTCTGAAAAAAGACTAGGAGAACGATATGTTCTCTAAATAAACATATGGGAAAGACACCCATCAAAAGCATGATCATTTTCAAGAGTGTGAAGTTGTAATTTAGACCACTACAGCCTTTCTTTTTGTATTTTGGTTGCTCTTAATCTCTCTTCCTTCTAGTGTTTGGTTTTGATGATTCATGTGCTGTTGTATCTCCATAGACTACTGGCTCACTATTGGCAAACAGGATTCAGAAGCTTTCACTGTTTGCTCCTGTTCCTGAATTTTTTAGAAGAACTAAAGACACTTATGGTTTTGCCAGCATGAAAGTTGGCTTGATGCTTAGTTTGATCTTCAAGCTTCGGCGTTTGTTTTTGTGTTGTAAAGCAGTAGGAAACATGACTTGCTTAACACTCATCAGAAAATTGCACAGTGAAGTCAGCAGTCTAGAAACATCAATCCAGGAATTCAAACTGTAATTCTGCTCATTATCCTCTGCACTATTGCCTCATGCACTCTGCTGTGCCATTACATACTGCATATAATCTTCTGCCAAGAAAATATAAATAATTACATATAATCATGTTCTAAGCACAGAACTCAGCCCCTGTTAGTAGTTGTGGTAAATATTCAGTTCTTACTAGTTCATATTCTGTATCCTTTGAAAGATGGTTTGGGACTTTTTGATACCAGAGTAACTAGATGTTGTCATTCATCCTTTGAAGTACAAACATCTTGCTCATTAGCTGTCTTGCTACTTAGCAGACATATACTTGTGTTGATTTGGCATGGCCTGGTTTTTAGTAGCAGGCTAAGACCACAGAAGCAGCTTCTGTGAGAAGCTGCTAGAAGCTTCCATGTCCAACCTGTCTGACAGAGCCAATGACAGATGGCTCTGAAAATGGACATGCTGCTGGCCCAATTAGAGAGGTTGGCAATGCCTCTGTGATGACATATTTAAGGAAATCAAAACAGCACACAAGCAGGTTTTCTTTTTCCAGGGCTGGTGAGGCGCTGCCACCAGGGGCCATCCCAGCACAGCAAGCAGTGATGTACCACCACAGCTGCCATCTCAGCGTGGCCCACAGCAAGCCTGGCCTGCCTGGCTACCCCTGGCCAGTCGTGCTATGGCCAGGAGGGAAGGGGTGGCAGTGGTGGCTTCTCCTTCCCAGTGCCTTGCATGAAGAGAGGCGCTGAATAATGCCAACGCCGCAGCAGCCACTACTGCATGTGCGATGACGGAGGCGTTGCCTGGCTGCCAATGGAAATGTGGTGAGCAATTCCCAGATGTGGGGCCTGGACATAATCGACCTCTCAGCGCTATGGGATCCTGCAGGAGTCTTTGAATTAGTGGAACCTGTTGGCAGTGGTGCCTACGAGCAGCAGTTTTTCTTCTAGTCAGAGAAGAGGAGGAATTGAGGACATGTGAGGGAAAACAGCATGGCAGCACTAGGTCAGTGGGAAAAAAGAAGAGGGGGAGGAGTGCTTCAAGTGTCAGAGCCAAGATTCCTCTGTAAGCCATAGTGGGGACTATGGTGAAACAATCTGTTGTCCTGTAATGTGTGGAGTCCAGGCGGGATGCAGAGGCCCACTCTGCCTGTGGGAAAAGTGCTCATGCTGGAGCAGGTGGATGCCAGGGAAAGCTGTAATCTAGTGGGAAGCCCGAACAGAGAGACAGGGCCTCTACCTCCAGAGATAGGGAGAGAGGGCCCTTTCTTACAAACTAGAGCAGCTGCCCACTGAGGGCTGCACCCCATGGAAGAGTGACCCACTTTTGGGAAGACTGATTGCCCGTGCAAGGGGCTCACGGCACAGCAAAGTCTCCTCTCTCTGAGCACACAGAAAAAGGTCTCTGGTGACGAACTGACCAAACCCCCATCCTCTGCCTCCCTGCGCTGTCAGTGGGAAGGAGGGATGCCCTAGGGCTGGGGGAAAAAAAAGGTGTTTTAAAGGGTTGTTTTACTTCCCATTGTCCTCCTCTGATCCTGCTAATAATAAAATTACCTTATACCTTTAAATTTTAAGAATTTTAAATTTGTTTTGCCCTTTAAATTTGAACATGTTTTTTCTCCTAGTCCTTATCTCAATTCCTGAGCATTTAATTATTTTGTTTTCCCTCTCCTCTGCTCAGCTGAGGGCAAGAGAAGGTGAGCAAATGACTTTCATGGGTGCCTGGCATTTGGCCAGTACCAAATCACAACAATACTCAAGTTCTTATTTCTTCTTTTGCACATCTGTAACAATCAGACATCATACTTTTAGTCCTGTTTAGCTTGCCTTTGCCTACATCTAGGAGGACATTTCAATATTTAAATAATTTTTTAACACTGGTGTGCTTCTGTTTGGAGATTTATATGTTCACTAGATAGAGCTTGACTCTCCCCTTGTAAATTTGCCGTAATCTCAAAAATGAATCTTTATTTACATACATAAAATAATTTAAATTGCTCCAATAAAAGCAAAAGAATTTCAATGTGAGTGATAGGAAGCTCCTACTAAAAATGTCCTAAAACTCAATGCTTTGCTGAATCTTCTAGAAAGCAGGGACCCAGGTTCTTAAATTACCTTTGGGAGAGGAAGAATTTAACCTAGGCCCTCTATGTGCCAGCTTGTTTTTCTAATTACTTTACTAGTGGCATGTGGAAGACAGGCCAAAATATCTTCTAATGGGCTTGACCCGGACCACTTTGAGGCTGTTGCTGCCTATGGGTGAATTCTGAGGAGGTACTTATCACACTCTATTTGATTTCTCTAAGTAGTCAAATTAGACTGTTCTCTGCTTACTATATTATTTTTATGCATGCTTAAATGTATTTTGCTCTTCTGTGAGCTACTGTGATATCTAAGGAAAATGAGAACACACTGCCTGCTGTGAGCATTTAAAATTGCAGCTTTTGAACATCTCTCTCTCTCTCTCTGTAGTACAAGTCATAGACTGGGTTTCCTGCCAAAAAAACAGGACAATTTTATTTCCTGAAAACTGTAACAATTAAAGTTTGGAGTCCTGGGAGGAGCTAAGTAGGTGAAACTCAAGGCCTTTAGGTGACAGATGAACAGACTAAACACTCCAGTGTCTGGAACAAATGAAAAGTCACATGCAATGTGTCACACAGACAGAATATTCTGAAAGAGAGAAAGGTTTTGTTCTCTCTTTTGGAACAGAGCAATAGGATATTGAATGGATTTCTTCTTTTATGGAAGAAATATAACTGAAATATAACATTGATAGCAACACCAAAACCATTTCACTTAAATCCAGTACCCTGAAAAGATCAGAAAGGCCTCACTGTTCATGAATTCTCAATGACAACATGGATTTCCCTAAAAATTGATATTTCATTTCATTCAGCTAATGTGGTTTAGATTGAAATGTAAAAAGATCCACTACCTTGCTTTATATAAAACTTGCACAGAAATACTAAACACTGTAAGTTCTCACTTTTTTCAAATTATTTTTTTAATAGTGGGTTTAATCAGAGGCTCCTGATGGCTTGCTTGCAAAGAATATTGACAGATTTATAACTGCAGTGTAGATGTAAGAAGACCTTAAAAGTTATGGTGATAGGGAAATATGGGACAACAAAGAAAAATATGGCATGGTCTGTACTTAAAGGAGGAAAGACAAGCAAAAGCACAAGAGACTTGAACTTCTCTGAGGCACAAGACTTAATTTAGACAGATATGCATTCAGGAAAACAAAACTAACTTCTAGGAAGACCATGCCATGAGCCAGTATTTTCAATCACTGTGTCTCCTAGCAAGTCTTAATTTACTCTAGTCTTGCTTGTTATAATGTCACAGAAAAATAATTAAAACCCCCTGCAGACTGATTGTTATAACACCTTATGCCTCAAGTAATTCACATTCTTTAATCCAATTAGTTGTGTGGGCTTAAAAAAATTTTCTATCATCTTTTTCTGAATATGAAGGAGCTTAAATTAAAGAAAAATTGTGTTCGCATCTTCTTTCAGGAAACTTCTCATTTGTAGCTTCAGGTGAAGCTGTAATTCCTAGATTTATTACTGCACAATTGAAATCCATTTATAAATTGCCATTACAGACTACTTTATGAAATTTTCTATACTAAGTATTTTCCCAGTATCCCTTGAATAGCTTCTAAATGTACAATAAAATTTCAAAAATTTAATGTGCATTTTTACTCCAATTTTTCAGGAAATACACTGGAGAGTAAGAAATTTGATTATGTCTTCTTTGATATATTTAGTAGCTTTTATATGAGTGTCATAAAGAAAACTGAGAAAGAGACATCTCATGTTTTCCAAGTAAATGATTTAGCATAATATATTTTCTAAATACAATAAAACTAGGCTTTTAATAAATGTTTTGCATATAAAATAATCAAATTAACATATTGATTTTAACAGCATCAGTTTCTCATTTCCCTTCCCATTAAAAATCAATGGTGTCTTCCATTCTGCTACAGAATGGATTCTTTGGTAACTAAGATTCTTAAGTTTTTTGGGGTATTTTTTTGTCTAATGCTATTTTTAAAACACAGACAAAAGAGGAGATGAGGTGATAGAACTTCAGATAACAACTGAAATGGAACATAAACTGAAGTAATTGTCTACATATCCACAATTTCCATTTTTCAGCTTGTTTTCAAATTCATTGCATACATTAAAAATAGCAGTGCCGAGGGTTACAGGTTCACAAAACCACCTTTACCCTTCACTTCCTAAAGCAGAGATTACAAGGGGTGATTCAAAATTATAACCATATGACATAATTATGAGAATGGTTCTCTCTCATCTTACACAAACTTGTTAGGCAAAGAATTTAGAAATATTAAATATCAGTTATTAATACTTCATTTACAGCATCTCCAAATTAAAAAAATATTTCTACTGTTTTATTCCACTTGAGGTGAGGAATTTGAAGGGGAGGATAATATTTCCTTAAGAGACACCAAGCATGTGAATATTGGAGTAACTTCCTTGTAGACTGAGGCAGGCAGGGATGTAAAAGCAGTACTTTGGGAGCCTGAAGCAAGATTCAGACATGAGTTCAAATTATATTGGCCCATCTGATGCAGAGGAAATGTTCAGACGCAAGTCTTTGAGCTGTTGAAAAGGAATAAAGTTTGTTATAGGCCTCAAGGTCTCCTGGTAGCTGTTTCCACCCAAGACCCTGGGCCACTCTTGTGTGAATGCAGGAGACAATGTCTCTATTTCTTCCCCATGTAAAAGTAGCCTGACTTGAATTTATCTTACACCACAGCCCAGTGTTTCCTATTGACAGGTCTGTCTTCCAATTTTGACTGGCTTGGGATGCCCCAGATTCAATGCAGTGCAAGCCAAGGTACCAAGTGTTTCTAACTGACCACAGAGAATTTATAAACGTTTAAGATAATAATCCTCTAAACAGCATAGCATAACTGAGGAGACACCATGATTATATATCTCAGGTATGTGACAGGGCCAGAGAGAAATTGCAATGTTTCCACAACAAAATTAACTTGGGACAACAACATTTTAGTATCTAGGCCTGCAAATTATCAGTAATAGTAGTGTGTGTGAGGAAGTTGGATGAAAAGTTTTATAATATGGTCATGCAGACTTTGAGAATATCTTTTTAGTGTCTAACATATGTACACATCAAAAATGAGAGAGTGCAATGAGAACACAGATGGAAAAATTGGTATTTAAAAATGATATTAAAGGTCTTTTAAAAGGTTTTGGGGTTTTGTGCATTTTTTGTTATTTGTGGGTTTTTTGTTTACTAGGATAAGCAGCAGTTTTGACACTACCTCTAGTGACTTGTTTTAGTTATTACAGTCATATATACTAGCAGTTCCTTTTGATTTGGGGACAAATTCCATGGGAAATACAGCCCCACAGTATTTCAGAGACACATAGGAGCAAAAGAATATTGAAAACTAAGTCTCTTATACACATTTGAAAATTTATTCCCCACACTCCTCCCCCTAGAAATTGGAGAGGACACCTGGAAATTGAATTTAAGTGTAAACTCCAAGTACTAAATTGGGTTAATCTCTTACCCAGAATCATAAAGCCAAATACTGTTCTACTGACTTCACTGACTCTCTTTTGTAGTTTAAGCTTTACTTTCACTGTATTTCACTAAAAAAAATCCACAGAATAAAAATCTAACTACTTTGGTAGTGTCAAAGTAATTAGGCATAAATAATTATTTTCCTTTTTTCATATTGATTGATTCATTTTTTTTTTCAAATTGAATTGATTCACATATCTTTTCATAGGTTCACACAAGTGATGTATATTTCGTAGTGTTACTTATTCACAATCACTATGGTAAAGATTATATTATTTTTGGGGGGGGCAGTTTGGGTTGTTTGATCTTTTTTTTTTACACATTCAGTAGCATAGAAGAGGAACAGTGGGATAATTAAAAAAAAAAAAATCATCAACAAAAACCCTGGAAAACCCCAAAAAACACGAGTAAAGAAACATTTTTTACAGAAGTGACCAGCCTGGTACTAGAAAATGTAATAATGTAAAAATCTTACTTTTGCTCTCTCTCTTTTTATTTAAATCCACTGTGTTCAGGTTTTACTATTATTCTTTTCCCTGTATAATGTATTTATTTATAAATGTAAACAGTTGTTTGTTCTTAAATGTACCAGAAAAATTGTACTCACTGCATTTTCATTTAAGATGTTAATGAATGGCGTGAAAGTTTCCATTCTTTTCTTATAAGGGTTTATTTCTAAATGATCAGAATCTCAAGAACAAGAGAAAATTCATGTATAATTTTCTTTTCATTAGCAACATTCAAAAGTTACCAAGCTCTTTTCTTGTAAACTCCAATTTGCATGATTATGTTTAAACCCTGCTTTCCTAGATCAATGCAACAACTATTCAAAAATTTTTGTATTTCTTGCCTTGTAAGGAAACTCTGCCCACTCTGTCAGAGAACTGTCTGTTTCCTTGCTGTTTACAGTGGAGCTGCCCCTATGATGGCCAGAACCTGTTAGGAGGAACTATCAGAAGCAGCATGAAATAAGACTTAGAGGATACTGTACTAAGACTAAAATAAAAGGGTAAGAATTCTTCTGGGTAAGAATGCAATGATAGTCAAAGCATGTTATATTTCTGCTAAAGGTGTCTGTCAAAGAAATCTATCAGTGAAACAACCAAAATATAGGATCATATTTAATTCATTTTATTTCAAGGTAAAGTAAAAATTGGACAGGTATCTCCTCCTTCACACTGAATGTGTGAATTTAAACTATTTAAACTTGTAAATAGATAGGAAAAAAATACAGATTTTTTTTTCAAGAACAGAATACTCCCACACGTACATGTTACCTGTTTAGATAAAAACATAAAAACTTGCTGAGTTTCTCCATGACTTAACAACATACCTATGAAAATTTCAAGGTGAACAGAAAAAAATACTAGCAATTGAAATATTTTCAAATTAAACTTCTCCAAATCAGATCAAATGTCTAAAACTGAGGTTAAAAAATCACCATTTCAAAAAGGAGAAGAAAGTCATATCTAGGATGTAATGGATTGGCAACTCACTCAATATTTTGGCAAAGGATCTAGAAAGAAAATTCATGTGACTTCAAAAGCTATTTGCTTCTCTTTGAACTTGCTAGAAATTAATTCACAAGGTATTTTAATGTCTGCAAAAAAAAATCTTGAACTTTTATTGGACTTTCTCAGATTTTGCAAGACATAATTCCAATGTCTAAATAAAGCAAACATCTAGCTAATTTATAAGGAAAACCCTAAAGTTACAGTAATTAACATGCAGAGTTATGCAATTACAGAATGCACAAATATTAAACCTCCCATATATTTCCATATTTGCTTTCTTGTAAGTAGTTTCATATATGAATCTTCCTTTCATTAAAGTTGCATGTGAATTTATAATTTTATATATTATGCTGAAAAACAGGTGACAGAAAATGAAAACAGGAAATGAAAAACATTAAAAACCCGAAGAATTTGAAAAGCACATGGAAGAAAAGAGAAAATAATAGTCCACACAGATCTGTCAGGAACAGTTTTTGACAAATAAGTTTCATTCATTTTTGAATGAAATTTTTACTGTTCATTTTTTCCTTGTATGCCAAAGGAAAGTAAGAGATGCCAAGTCTTGTCTTGAATACAAGTTTTGATAGTCAGGTAATAAATTTGAGAGCCATTTAAGAGAAACTATAGTGCAGGTCTTCGGAACCACATTGAAAGATTTACTGGAGGTTTCACAAAAACTGAAGGATCTATGGGTTGGTTCTTAGTCTGGTAATAGATGATTTTTTAAATAATCTGGCCAATAAAATAGAGAGTTCTGGACTAAATTTGGATGCTATCAAACTTCAGAACAGTTTGTACAGGCTGAAATAGAAGTTTAGAAATCCACAATATTAAAAAAGATATCAGCGATAAGGTTCAAAACAAGAAAAAAACTCCTTTATTTCACTTAGGACAGCAACAGATATGAATGAAGGAATATTAAACTCAGACTCCAAAGTAAATGAACAACTATGTAGGAGTTCTGCAGAAAGGTTTCTGAGAGCGAAGCATGAATCAAAACCACCATAATGCTTAAAGCAGCAGTGTGTCTCATATTTTGTTGCATGAATACAAGAATAGGCAATAATATTCACTAACATTATCCTTCTGATGTACTCAACATCACAAAAATTTCTCCAGGAGCATTAGTAAGTGACAAAGTTCAGAAAGATTGGAATAGATATGAAGAGACTCTTGAGCAGGAGAAAAGGAAGACTAAATTAATCACATTTTAGTAAATTTTTGCCAAGCAAAATGGAGTAGGTTTTGGGGTTGGTTTTTTTTTTCTCATTATCTGTGAGGTATAGCAAAAAAAAAAAAAAACTGGACAGAAATTGCAGCCAGGATGTCAGGTTAGAAACTAGAGAAATTTTTGTGTCATTAAGGATTGCAAGAAATGTAATAAATTGTCTGGGGAGGCTTTGGATTTCTCTGTCATTAAAGCCCTTTAGAACAGATGGTGAGTATCTGACAGAAGTGATGTAGCAATGCCTGATTCTCTCTTGGGACAGAAGGATAGATTAAATGACCTCTTACGGTTCTCTCAGCTTCTTCTGCCCTTTTTTCTTTTCAGGTCTAAAATATTTTACAGTACATTAAATTTTCCTATGCACTTTGATTACTGAAACTGTTCTGTATAACCTCTAGGTTACTTGCCAGGGTCACCTTGTCACAGAGTGTTCTCCTCCCCCTGCAGACAAAGAATTAGATATTTATTTTCCCCAAAGGTGTTGGATAGACTAAGGGATAAGTGGGACTATGTCAGGTCAACTAACACTTCTCTTTTAAACAGCTTTTGGCACACTGAGCCCTAGGAAAGGAAGAATGAACACTTGATTTTAAAAAGCATGCTGTAAGCAAGCTTTCAAAATTTATGGTGCTTCAGAAAGTGCATCAGTGTTATAATCCAACATAAATGTTTGTAGGAATTATTTCAGTTGACATTCCAAGGTGAGAAGTGTTTGTGAACCTTTTTTCCCAGGATTGTTTTCTGTTGTGTTCATATTGGTTCACAGAAGAATAAGTCTTCAAATACAAGAACAAAACCTACTTAAATGGGAATTCTGCAAATGTATTCCAATTGATATATGGATTTGGAATTAGATGTAAACTTTGGAGACAGAATAGTATATTTTTTGCATTAATGGACATTTTTCATTTAAGCAATTTATATTTCATCTTCTATATTTGATGAACTCTGTTCAGATCTTTCATGTTAATATACTTCTTACCTGGTGCTTAACTAAAAATGTCCAAATAAAATTTTGAATTGATATGTCACTTTTCAAGGGAAACTTTGTGAAACATGACATTTGTTAAATCTCCTTATATTTTTTTATTGACGTGGGGAGAGAAATTTTGAATTGCAATGTGTAAATATTACAGTACTTTACTGTTCATTGTTTCAGTAGGCAGAGAAAAAAAATAGTAATTTTCTAGGTAAAATTCATTTTAGCTTTTGGTAAGCAAACACTGTAATTGGACTAAGTTTTCCTACAATTACAAAGTCTCAGAGACCATGTGTGTTTCTGAGTACTACAGCCATTTTCCTTTTGAAGTCTTACTTTTCACAAATAATTAATATGTCACTCAGAACTATTCAAATTAGATGTGTAACAGCTTTTTTCTTATTTTTTTCTCTATACAGTTTTTCTTTTTTTTCAACTAATAAAGCATTTCCATAATATTTTAATATTTCTGAGTTCTAAATTTTCTTAAAGTCCTCAACAGAAATGCAAAATACGCTACTTAGTTTTCAAGATAAAGATAATTAAGGATATTTTGACTGTACATAATCAGAAGCCCAGTATGTAATTCCACTGGGAAAAAAACACTGCTGCCTCTTTTAAATAGCAAGGAGAAGTTTTCTTCCAAAGCTTTCTTTATTGTATAAGAGCAAGTATATCTACTCTGTTACTATAGACACTCTTTAATAGTGTTTTCTTTGTGCAATTTCAATTTCATATTCTACATACAACCACAGATGAAATATTGTTATATGGATCATGATTAGCAAGTCATGTAAAAAGAATGAGAGATCTGGGATGCCATGCATTCACCTTTAATGGCATCTTCTCTCTGTCCCAAAATTCAGTGAGTGTATAGAGGTTTTGTAGAACAGAGTGAATAATGTGTTTGCAAAACTCTATTACTTGTTTAAAGGGAAAGTATAACCAGCATGGGAGCATGACAGAGGGTAGAAAAATAATGGCATGGAAGTTCTAGGGAAACGTGCAATGCTACTCCCCACATGGAATGCAGTCAGCATGTCTGACCTCTCCCACACAATGCAATCCAAGGGGGGCTAAACAGATGATGGAACAGAGTGGAGCCACCATGACCAGGCTCTGCCAAAACCCTTGCAGAGGAGAGAACTCAGTGGTACTTTCCAGCTGATAAACCACACAGCAGCTGAAAACCAAGGGAGATAAAGGAAGATGTCCTGCTGTTGCATCAGTGGCAAAACCTTGGACAGATCCACGTCCCCCCTCCCAAGGTTATCTCAGGTACTATTCAGAGATATCTAACCCCAAGATAAGACCACCACTCACTATTAAGACGTATGACTAAAGTCACCCAAGCTCCATGTAAATGTAAAGAAATAGTGTAAAAGTAAGGTAAGAATGGGGAGAAGTGGGGGAAGACTCCAGCATAATTTCTGGGATCAGTTGAGGGGCTAAACCTGTCTTCTCCCCCACAGAGATGCCTTTTGGGTAAAGAACTGTGTTCTCTGCATGCTGAATGATTCTCTCGAGACAGCTTTTATTGGAGAGTAGTTTGTTGGTATACTGCTTTTAATTATTATTACTTTGTATATATATATGCAGTCAGATACTATCACTGGCAATTCTTGAACCTTAAATTCTCACAATTTCACTAATAAAGACTCTTACTCTGTAAACAGTTAATGTGAGTCCTTCTGGGGTGCTGGCAGTCACTGGCAGTGGGTAAAGGTGTGGAGACCCAGGAGGGGTTTTTCTATTGGTATGCGACCCTGAGCAAGACACTTGAACCGCCCTCCAATCCAGTGGGACTGTTCACTGAAGGGTTCCCATAATGGAATACTGACAGACTGATTGGGCACAAGGGTCTTGGCTTTCCTAGAGTGCAGACAGACTGATCAAACACAAAGTGTTTGAGAGAATCTCTCCTTTTTGCAACACAGAGCCTAACAGAATAAAATATAGTGTAAATAAGAAGCAGGAAATGCAGATGACAGAGGATTTGTATACATAAATATTATACATTTTTGTGCTAGAAAAAGCAAGTGTGATCTTTCTACATAACAAGAAAAATTGTTTTCGAATTCCTGCCTCTAAATGCTACCATTAAAGGCATCAGTCTGAAGAATATCATACTTATCCTATTATATAGGCTGCATTTGCATCAAACAAATGTGCTTATAAAAATTCCCATTATAAAGTTAAAAAAACTGATCCACATCTGTTAACAAATAATGAGTAAGAATACCTATTTATAGACAGGGCCTTAATCAAGTGACTAATGATCCAAGTGAAATACATTAGCAGCTCTAAGTACTGAGGGGAACACAGGGTGAAAGAGATGAGTAATTGAAGCATGGCAAATTATACAGGACTTGCCAACACATAGACAATGGAAGATGGAAAATTATTCAGTGTCAGGAGCTAGATCCAGGTTTCTGCCATGGGAGTCTCCCCAACCCATCCTGAAATAAGTGCCCACAGGGGTGGGAAGTGTTTTTTCCTGTGGCCTTCTCTCCTACTCTTGTAACTTATCTATTGGCCCTGTGGGGCTCCTGGAAAGAACTTTTTGATCCTGAGGTCCTTTTCAAATTTTTATCACAATTTTATTTAAAATTCCAGTCAGCCTTGTTTTAACATTTCAGCTGCCATAAAATGTATCTGCTTTCCCAGAATTTTAGGATGACACTTGTAAAAGTATTTATGTCTTTGTCTACCTTAAGCTTGTTTGCATTTCCATTATAGCTCCACTACAGTGCAGCTACAATTCCATAGGAGCTACTCTGCAACTATCCATCTAAATACTCTTGAATATACATGGAGGACTCCATATTTCCAAGGTTCCAATTACAGAAGGGAAATCTCAGTGATCAAGCTTTCTTCAGTTCATGTAAGCACTTTCTATTGGTCTTGACAGGCCTGGGTGAAATGTACCCTGAGAAATCTCAGACTGCTGAATTTGCCAGGTTTGATCTTCTGCTATAGCCACAAACACAGCACAGAGACAAATCTGTCTAACTCTTCACTGCAATGTACTTCATCTATGATGTCAGATTGAAGTAACCATACCTGTAACTAAATAATTTTCCAAAAAGCTTACTACTACAACAAGGGCATTGTGAACTGTTATTATGTTATGTTTGTCTCCAGTCTTTCCTATCATAATCTGGACAAGTCCCTATATAGCCTAGAGGAAAATTTATATTCAAGCACCTAGCAGGAACAAGATAATACACTGTGAAATGCCATCTGATATCCTCAGCAGGATATCAGAATTTTTTTGAGTGACAAATATCATTCAACAAATTTTCAGCAGTTTACCAGACCTTTTGAGGGTGTCTGCTTTCAAAGACTTAGAGAATGATAGAATGGTTTAGGCTGGAAAGGACCTTAAGACAATCTATTGCCAACCCCTCTGTTAAGGGTTGGATTGTTTCCTTCTACTAGACCAGATTGCTCCAGGTCCTATCAAACATGGCCTTGAACACTTTCAGGGATGTGGTATCCACAACTTCTCTGGGCAGCCTGTTCCAATCTGTCAATAAAGAATTTCTTCCTAAGAAGGAAGTATTTTAAAGACTCTTTCCCTTTAAAGTTGCCTACCCCTGTTCCATCACTAAAATATTCAATTGAACATATAGCAATTAAATAAATATTTGAGCTACTTGCTTTGGGTCAGATCCTCAACTGGTTTAGAGTCATTAAGCTATCAAAATTAATGGGACTATGACAATTTGTGCAAGTTAAAAAGTTTTCACTCTGATGGAAAAGCCTGTGTATGTCAGGTCAAAAAGAGCTCGCAGACAGATGATTTTGGACATTTGTGTATTGTAAACAAGCTTAGCTGCAATATATGAAGAGACATGACAAGCACTGGTATTTGAGAAACCAGCCCAGAAAAAGAGAAAGATCTTTGGACAAAGGGGACATCAGCTTTCTCTCTGGGTTACTAATTTACACTTTTCTGGGTTACCTGATTTCAGAGGAGACCCATGACAGCACAGCCCCTTCATATCCTGGTTGCATATACCTCTGTATATTTTATCTAACTAATGTACTCTATTTAATATACTAAGAAAGAGAGGGAAAGAGATGACTGAAATAAGAAAGAAGAGAACATAGTGGGTTTGCCTTATTTTTCCAAGAAAACTAAAGGAGCAGAAGAATGACTTGGAGAGCTGCTTTAGCAGAGCAAAAGAATTACCTTTATCTGGGAGATGAAAAAACAGGTCCAGGAGTGTGAGTGTTTCTTTTAGATATAGAAAGAGTCTAGACATTGAGAGAAAACTAAACTGAAACTGGACAATTTTACAATCTTTGCCTGGAATTATCTGAGCATCGGTGTATGCTAATTAATTCTTAGTCATCAATAGTATGGGGGCATTTTGACAAACTTAATAAGAACAGGAAACTGAAAATATTCTGTAAATACCTTTCCTCATTGATGTTACAAGCAACTTCTTACATATGGTGATACATATGTATGTGCATCAATGTACATATTTGGCATTTTGGAGTTGTTTCTATTGAATATTTACAAACATCCAGATTTAACACAATTCAATAGCTACTAAATTGCTGGCAGAATAGACATGGTTAATCACTATTTAAAAAATTTGAGATCAGAATTTTTTCCATACAAAAGAAATTAAGTCTTTTTCAGTACAAAATGCCTGTGTTCTTTGAACATGAGTTTACTGATTATGGATGTAGAAGACTAACCTTTTAGTAATTTAACCCATTCAGCAACTAAGCCCCACGCAGCTACTGATTCTCTCTCTCATGGTGGGATGGGGGAGAGAACCAGAAGGCTAAAAGTGAGAAAGATCACGGGTTGCAATAACATCAGTCCAATATGGAAAGAAAAAGCAACTCATGCAAGCAAAGCAAATGAAGACATTCTTTCAACAGCTCCCATCGACAGCCTGTTGTTCAGATTTCCTCAAGAAAGCAGGGCTTCATCACAGGTAACTGTTACTTGGAAAGACACATGTGATCACTCTGAACATCCTTCCCTATTTCTTTCTTCTCCCAGCTTTATATGTTAAGTGTGATGTCAGAGGCTATGTAATATCCTTTTGGTCAGTTGAGGTCAATTCTCCTGGCTGTGTCCCCTCAGAAGTCCCTGTGCATCCCCAGCTTCCTCACTGGTGGTGTGGGGTGTGCAAAAGTCCTTGACGGTGTCTAAGCGCTGCTCTGCAGCAACATCCTTGCATTACCAACACTGGTTTAATCACAGATTCAAAATGTACCCTCATACCATCTACTGAGAATAAAAATAATTCTATCCAAGTCAAAACATAAGCTCTGTGAATAAATACCTTGTTTGTAAACGATTAGGAGTGTAGAAGCTCTTCCAGTAGGTGAAATACAACTTAGATAGAATTCATTCTGTTGGATAATATCCTTACAATGCTTTGAAATGAAAATCCCTTGATTTTGTATGATAAAGTTCAACATAAATTTAGACAATGATAGCATATATCTTTCCTGTTTCATTTCTCTGAGTCTCTAAATTAAAATATTGGGCTGTCATATTATGCTTCCTGAATTTAAAACTGAAATATTTCAACAGAGATAGACACTACGAAAATTATCTACATTACTCCCTGGCTGATAGCTCTGCCACTGTTTGAAACAGCTGAATTCCCAGTGTGCCAGTTGTCACTTCTGTTATCAGCAGAGACATTTATTTCCATACTCAGAGTGTAGCACATTTTAATGACTCTGAAATACAAGAAGACATGCAAAACTGATTTTGCATTCCCTGCCCTAAAGCAAGCCTATTATCCATGTTGTGAAAACAGCAAGTTAGCATTTTTGTTGTAATTATTTGGGCTGATTATGTATTATGTTTCTACTCAGAGGCATTTTCTTCCAAAGCAGTTTATGCAACTACTGGCTGAGAAAAAGCAAAGCAGCACTCCAGAGGCATCTGCCTTAAGATAGCCTCATGCAAGTTTCCCTTGACAAAGCTGGCATGATTTATGATTGAAAAAAGGCCACAATGTACCTATTGTATGTCTCAGATAAGTATGATTCAGGACTGTCTGTGAAAGAACACTTTTTCAACACTTATACTAATGATTTTAATAATTCTTAAACTGTGTATTTTTATGCTGAGCAGGAGTATGATACTAGTGTCATCCAGAGATTTAAAAGGGAATGTTTTAATTAACCAGTATATTGCCTACTGTAACAGGCTACTGCTTCTCTAAGGCAGGTTTCCAAAAAAATGTATTTTGATGAAATAAATAAAAACTCCATGAGTGTCATTTTCATAAAGAAATGCTTCTGCTACTGTTAAGAAGAGGTGAAGCCTACTGCAAAGCTCATATTTAATTTTGATTCAGTAAGCTGTAAGATTTTATTGTACTTTTCCTTCATACTGGTCTAACTGCAGAAAAGTACAGAGAGATCAGCAGTGAAGCTAGCTTGCTGGAAAAATGAAACACCTGCACTGCTGACTGAAAAGTGTTGCCATCCTGATATCTGAGGTCATTGTACCAAATGCCCTTACCTGGGCCTGGAGCCTAGGGGTGGGGACATCTGGTTTCCTTTCTCTTCCAAGGATAAGAAGGAGCCGATCACCCTGCAGAAAGAAAAAGCCCTGATTATTGTCAGGGAAGGGTAAAAGGACAGTTTGTCCAGATGAGTCCACACAAGGAACTGCCCCAGCTGTGTAGCTGGGAGAGCAGGACAGGACACTCAGGTGTTTCTTTGCAAAGCCCTTCAATGACAACAAAGACTGGCAACCAGAACCGGTGTCAAATCAGCTAGGACACTGGAATTCCCATCTGAACACAGAAGTGTTGTCTTAAGGAGTAAGGAAGGGGCCAGTAGGCCTTGTGTTCTGGGAGTAGAAAAAAAAATGGAAAAAAACACAAGGAAAACATTGAGATAGACCCATCTGTGCAGAAGATGTACAGCTACCCACCAAACACAGCCAAGTTATTAGTGTGGTGAACAAACACTTTAGAAACAATTGAGGTGTAATCATAATAAATACAGCATTAAATTCAGCAATCTAACTGTCTAAAGGGGTGTATATTCTATTTATAATATTAACTCTATTGTCAGGACCTCAAGGAGGAAGTGTACCATAATGAATGTAAAGATCTGGAAAGAAATTCATAGAACTAATCAGGATGAACTACCCAGTTACCCTCCCCTCATCAGCTCATTCTCAAACCATAACAAGTAAATTCAGAAAACTATAAACAAAAATTGCTCAAAATTTATACCAAAAGTGTAATTACTAATGAGAGATGTGCAATAAAACAGTTCAAAATCCCTAAGGAAAAGTCTTAACTATTACAGCCTGAAATCAGAAAAGGGGTCAAAACATTCACAAGGTATTCCTTCTTCATTAGCCATGCATATTCATTCATAACAGCTGCCTTTAAAATAGTTGCAAAGGTATTTTTTCTGCTCTGAAATAGTTTTTGCATATGATAGCCTCCCCTGATAGACCATTTTAAAATTAATTGTTGGCTATGTTGACCTTTAGTTACATAGCATAGAGCAAAATTGTTGGCTATGTTGACCTTTAGTTACGTAGCATAGAGAAAAAGGTAATGCAGTCCAATTAATAATGGAAAGCCCTATTTGATTCTAAAACATGATGAGATAATAACATATTCTAGGCTGTTATCAATGTGTGAAATGTGTTGTGAAACTTATTACATAATAGATTTAATTTTTTTTACTTAAATTATTTATTTGGTAAAAAAATTGTGCATAAAATTGTTTTTTATTACATTACCTTGTTATTTTTATTGCTATAGACAGCCATTATTGTTTAAGATGATGAAAGAGTGGAAACTTCAAAAAGGAGTTGTATATCCAATGTCCAGCAATGATTTTAAGAAATTTAACTTCTGTTTGGAATTGGGTTTGATAATTACAGTTAAAAAATATATTCATTTATTGTTCTCCGAAAACTCATTTTATTAGAAGTACCAAGTACAGTTTTGAAAATGCATCTTACACATCAACATATATAAATTAAAATACTGTTAGCATACAATTGCAGTACTTAAATCAATATATGATGCACAACAAATAATAAAAATAAGTAAGTTTTTTAACGTAACTAGTGACTGTCATTTTGTTATTAATTGAGTTCTTAGTTGATTGTCTTTAAGAGGACTTACCTTCAAAGTATATTTGAATGTTACTTTCTGAAAATGGACCTGTTTCATCTGTTTCTTCTTAATTTGGACCTGACTTAGGACACATAAAAGCTGCATATTTCCTTTGAGTTCTTGAACGTTGACATAGATTAAAGTTACCAAATGATGAAAGGAAAAAGGGAGAGAGATAGTGATAACACAGCAAAAATTAAATTATTATTCTTTAAAATAATTTTATAAGACAAGATTTATTCAGATTTACTGTTGAAAAAGATACAATTATATGACTGAACAAATTTTAAATAATTTTTTTAAAAATTCTAGGTTCTTTTCTTCACCAAGAATGACTGTTAGCATACAATTGCAGTACTTAAATCAATATATGACGTACAACAAATAATAAAATAAGTTTTCTAACGTAACTAGTGACTGACATTTTGTTATTAATTGAGTTCTTAGTTGATTGTCTTTAAGAGGACTTACCTTCAAAGTATATTTGAATGTTACTTTCTGAAAATGGACCTGTTTCATCTGTTTCTTCTTAATTTGGACCTGACTTAGGACACATAAAAGCTGCATATTTCCTTTGAGTTCTTGAACGTTGACATAGATTAAAGTTACCAAATGATGAAAGGAAAAAGGGAGAGAGATAGTGATAACACAGCAAAAATTAAATTATTATTCTTTAAAATAATTTTATAAGACAAGATTTATTCAGATTTACTGTTGAAAAAGATACAATTATATGACTGAACAAATTTTAAATAATTTTTTTAAAAATTCTAGGTTCTTTTCTTCACCAAGAATGCTGAGACAGTGAAGAAGCAAAAAACATATAGGTAATAGTGTGTGCTATGATTAATTTCAGCAGATAAAGTAGCCCATGACTGGATAGCCCATACAAGGTGCATGACATGGAAGAGGCAGTCCGTGTTGTTAAGGACTGAGGAGAATAAGCATTCCACAACAAAACTGAAACCTTTGAAAACATGTGAAAGACTTAATTGTATGTTGCGCATAGGTTCATAACTGCAAACACAACATAAAAATGAGAGCAAGTGGATTAAATGAGATTTTGAGAACCAAGAGCCCATGGACTATTTTATAGAAGTGAAAATTGACATCCAATTTCCTCTAAAAGCAACAAGAGAAAACACTAATGTACTGTTCATGTTCTCAGGGCATCTCTATAAGTAAGGCTGCATCTTTATGTCAAAGTTTGAGTCTTAAAGTGAAGTTCTATAAGCCAATTAACGACTGTTTTCAAAAATGGAAAAGAGTACCAAAACAAATTGAGAACATTTCTCTAATGCAATATCCTCAGGTTTTTAGATGGCTAGCTGTTCTGCTGGTTTTCTGTATTTGTGAATCATATCTCAAGAGAAGAATGTGGCTTGTTAGAAGCAACATTTTTGTCTAAAAGTACAGATTCTATATTTCTAACATGTTATTCTATATTTGAATACTAGCAAAATGTGTAACATGTTAAACATTATGATGCTTTCCTTTCCTCCAAAACTACAAAAAGCTGTGGGGGAGGGAAAGTAATTCATAGGAAGCAGAAACTAAAATATTCTATCCCAGTATCTGGGTTTCTGATTGAATGGGCAGTTTTTAAAATTCTATAACTTCAATATCTAACAATATAAACCAAATTATCTCTATGTTCAACTAAAAAATTTATATTAGTTCAAACCCCAAATTATTTTGTGCTAGCATAATGAAGAAATCAATATCATAAGGCCAGCTGATTTAAGAACAGTCTACACAATAAGAGAAAAATTTCAAATCTCTACTTAAAGTAATCTGTTTTTCTGTTCCCTCTGTCTTCAACAATGGGTCAGAGACAGCATGCTTTTATTTATGCCTCATCATTGTTTTAATTTGAATGGCAAAAAAGATCCCAAATTATTAGCTGCTTTCCTAATTTTTAGGAAACCTGATTTTTTAAGGAATCTGATGTGGATTTGGAGCATTTAATCTCTTATGTAAACACATTAAGCTCTTTTTTCTCCTTCATTATAAAAAATATTCAGATATAAAAATCATCCTTTCCTTAAGTGCAAAATTTTCCTAATTTATTTCTGCCTGTATTTTTTGTCCTTTTTGTTGATGATTTTCCTGTAGCATTTATGGTGCCTCTTTCCTTCATCTTTTTTTTCAGAAATAAAGCAGCCAAGCAAAAACACCTTTCAAAAACCTCCTCACACCAGAAGTACAAACATTTATTTTCAGATATAAAGTCATTCCAATAAAAATAGAACATTTAATGACATGAGGTTTAATTATAAAATAATAAAATTTTAGAAACCCAACCAGTTCTATTGCCATTGCATTGTCGTCAATATATGCAATTTACCTGGAATCTTAAGAAATGTCTGTATTGGAGAGAAGACTGAGATCACATCTTCAAAACCACTTGGGGGTTTTGTTTTGTTGGTTTTTGGTTGCTTGATTGTTTGCTTTTAACTCACCTCAAAGCCATTAATTACTTGTTAAACACCTAGTTCAGGATACAAACTCATCTGTCCGTGTTTTAAGTGGCCTTCATTTATCTCCTAGTAAACAGGCAGCTCTAATATAAGAAAGCACCTAAATAAAATCTCTGGAGTAAAATATTCAGAATCTGTTTCTGGCAGCATATAATTTGCCAGTCACTGTATATTCTTCTCTAGATCAACCTCAGTATTACTTGTAAAGCTTAGGAAAATATACAACTAATCAATTAAACTTTAATTAATGGGGAAAATATTCATCAAATCAGAACCAAAAACTTATAATAGCCAGATAGCTGTAAAATTATGTTTGGTGGTTTTTTTGCTGTTTTTTTTTCTTTAATTTAATATATTACACTTTCTAGAATTAGCAAATTAATAGATCAAAGGAAAGCCTCTCTCAGATTAAAAAAAAATGCAATAAATATGAACAGAGAAAGTGCTATTTTGTGGAGACATACCTGAGTGGAAGCAAAAAGGACAGAGACAATAAAGAGCCCAAATAAATGAAAGGAAGAAGCAGATATGGCAATATGTTCACTCAGATTCATTTGCCTTAGCTAAAAGACAATAAAGAAACAAATAAATGCTTTGCTTAACTATTTTGAGCAGTTAGACCCCTAAAAGAAGAACACAAAGTCTGGTGACTTGGGCTTTTCTATGTCATTTTATTTTATTTGTGTGACTTTTTTATGTTGCCATATGAACTTCTAAAGCTGGATTTTTTATTGTTTAAAATAACTTTAAAATGAAAGCCGGTGTTTACTGCAGGCTTCCATTTCTAGAAGTTATTTTATTCTTTCATAAAAAAATGGCTGATACTTGTGTGTTTCATTACTTTTGGTAATGTGAAAATTTTAATTAAGTATGGTATTGCAGCAATCAAGGGGAGCACTAAAAAACATAGACAGATAGAAGCTAGTAAGGTTTTATGTGTCTTAATTTGTAGCAAAGTCCAACAACTCACTTTGCCAATCAGTGAAAATGTGGCTTGCTTTTACTTGAAAACACCACTAACTGCAAGTAAGAAAAATTATAAATAACAAATACTGTCGACTTTTGTGCACCACATTATATACGTACAGAGTACTTTAAAATTCAGCTGTTTTTGCAAGCTTTTTGTATTAACAGAAAAGTATAGTTTGTGAAAACATTAATAGACCTGGATTGGCGGTTTTTTATATATGACCATTTTTGGCCTTAGTTTAAATAGTGGATAAATAATAGGATGTAATCAGATAGCACGAAAATAGTGAGTGTTGAGCTGGTAATCCTAGAGGAGAAAACCTGAAGTAGAATTAAAGAGATGACACAAGCTTTGCTTTTTTTGGATTAACCTTAGTCATTCTGCCACTCATGAAGATAATATCAGATATAAAAGCCATTTTAAATTTTCTCCTTTTGAAGATGTATTCATTTATGAAGAAAGAAAAGAAAGAAAGGTACTTGATAGCACTGTGCAGATTCTTTCCTATACATAGGACTTTCACTTATTGCACTCGCCCATTCTGTAGAATTTAGGATTTAGTGTTTTCAACTTAATACCAGTATGTAGTTCCTGAGACAACAGCAATGCTTCCTTTTTCCCAAAATCTATTTTTGCATAATTGTGATGAAATTATTTTTCAACCCTGGAGCAAGAATGGCTATCTTGTGATAGTCCAAGCCTATGCATCTTTGAAGAATATAACCATAACTGAGAAATTTTCTTTTGTGATATTCTGAGCAGTGATATTGTTTTTCCTTTGGTATTTAGGTTGGTGTGCATATGTTTATCTCACTGAAATAAGTCAGGAATACTCATCAAATCATTAATCTGAACTGGTTCTTTATACATTTTAAATTATGGATATTTCTGACTAACAGGTAAATAAGGCATGATTAGCAGTCCAAACAATTAGAGAAGAAGAATCCTTTTTAGTCAAAAACAAACAACAGACAAAGAACAGTTCCCTTGACATAATTCTTGCTTTTCTTGCATTTTTTGCTTTTCTTCTGAAGAGTGGAAGTTTTGTAAGGCTACATGGCTATATTTTCATTATTCAGGCAGCAAACATAATAATGGAAGAAGTTTTAATATTGTTGGGTCCTATTTACACTGAGTTTTTGGGACCTGAGAAGGTGTTTCTTGATACTGGAAACAATAAATAATTAGAGAAAATGGGAAAGGGTATGAAAAAGAGGGTAAAAATATGAGTAAACAAAGCATCAAATAAGGACTTGGTAAGTTAGAGAAAATTCTGTAAAATTAAGGAAGAGACAAATACATTACAAGGAAAATGACTGTTTGAAAAAATTAATTATCTGGAAAAAATTTTGTAACCAAGGAATATAGATTAACACATATCTGTAGGTAGTTTTCACTGACAAAAAAATATAAATGTAAAAATTGTAATAAACAAAAATGGAAGTCATTTTACTTTGGTTAAATTTTCTGATGTGGTTAGCACACGTAAAGATTCTTACATTAGAGCAGAAGTTTTACACTGATAGTACTATGAAACTTTTAATTTCTTTTAAAGAAAATACATCTGTTCATAACTTTTCAAGCCTTTAAGGGCTTACTTCAAGGAAAAATGAAACTTCCTGAGATTTATAAACCCAGAAACATTTCTTGAAAATCAAAGAAATCAAGTGCACTGTGAACATGAAATAAAAGATTTAAGTACCACGATATGTTGTATGGGCACAAATGAAATCTCTGATAGACACAATTACAAAAGATCCAAAGTGAAAAAAGAATCTGGAAGGTTATTATCTTCAGCCAAATTCCCAGTGTTAAGAAATTGAAGAATAGTGCTTAACAGGTCAAACACTGTCCCCATACAGAGGCTAAAATATTTTAGGGAAGCTAGAAACCTTTTAAAGGGAAGATAAAGTCTTGATTTGAAAAACTCATATATGACTCATCTGGTATTATTCCAAAAAGACAGTCTTCAAAAATCAGAGGGAATAGATTCTTAGAACTAGAAATAACAGCTGGAAAAATTACAAAATTGTACACAGAAAAATTGGTGGATAATAATAAATTATCATTGACATGTTGTATAAAGATTTTCTGGGGGGTTAGGAATTAAGCACATTCAGAAATCAGCAAATATTTAATTAAGAGCTTGTTTGGGTACCTTACCAGTCTCTTCATAAATATAATATATGTGTATTTCAGAATCAAAATATTTAAATTCTCTTACAGGCTGTCCCACAAGGTATATTTTCAAATGTTCATATCTGTTTCCTTTGTTGTAGGTTCATTTCAAGACAATATCTTTTGTCTTTCACTCCTTTTACTTTCCTTATACAAGTTTCTTCTTAGTCCACTTCTGAAAGAATTATGCCTGGTGAATTTTCCTTCAGAAGTATTCAGAAATTGAACTAAGATGAAGATATCTCTTCTAACGGCATAAAAATGTATAGCACATCTCATAAATGTACTTTTATTCAGATATATATTCATATGTAGTTTTCAATAAAAGTCTTTTTTATCCTGTTTTGTTTTATCCTGTGGATTCCATGACACATCACCTTTTGAACTTTTTCTGCATGTAAGGACAGCTATTTGATCTCATTACAACACTCAGTGTTTGGGGGAGCATTGCTGTTCTCCACTGCTGTGGTTTTTCAGACTGTCAGGGCAACCCTGGCTTGATGACAATCTGTCACATGGAGACAGCCCCTGTGGGGCACAGACAACACTGATCCCACCCAGGGATGATGATGCATTTCATCTCAGTCAGGATTCCTGATGCCACTAGGACAGTGCAGCTGCATAATTGCTATTACACATGTCACTTCTTCTGGGACATATTACTGAATAGCTTTTGACTAAAGCTGTGGATAACACCTCTGTAAAGAAAATAATAGAATTACACTGTGTCTTCTCTTGCGATTTGATGCTAACTGGAATGCTTGACGATCAGGCATAGACTGCCACACATATTAACATGAGAACCTTGTGCAAACATAGATGGAAGTCTCCAATCATTTTATCTTGCCATTCCAAGTCAGTGTCTAAATACTCAGAGGTTATTTTATTGGCTTATGTACACGTTGCTTTTCTCAAGAAAAACAATCCTTCAGATGCTCAGAGTAAATGGATTTAAAAATGATAGTTATGTATACAGACATCAGGATTTAATGCAGTTCTGAATCAAATCAGATTGCTACTTCTGAGTACACGTGCAAGCTCAAAAAAAATCTTTAAAATGTGTTAGATAATTAATTTCAAAGGAAAGAAGCATAGATTTTTTTCATATTCTATTCAAAACCATAAGAAGTACTAAGGTCTGTCACCTTTATCATTGGAAACAATAATCTTAATCATTCTGTCACCTTCAGATTTCAAGACTGGATCTGACTGTGTTGTAAATTACTTACAAATACTAACTCAAGCAAAAAGAGTGTTAGGAAGAATTGTATACTGACACTGTCCACCTGTTATCAACAGGTAACCCATGAAAAAAGGTTTGTGTAAGCCAGTAAAGAAGTAAATACAATTTCTAAGGCTGTGCACTTGAGACATAAAACAATAGAAACATATATCATGCAGTAGGCAGTAAATACCTAGGCCATTAATTAATGACAATGTAGAAGTCTAGTCACAGCTACAGCAAGCTTTGTAGATAATATGAGGTGATTTCAAGTATTAGTATTGAAAAGTTATTACCCACAGAATCATCTTTTTTGTTGTTTAAAAGTTTTCATATGCTGTCTCCACAAATTTGGGATGCTAATGTCCATTTATTAAAATATTTCCTGTTAACGATGTATCTCAACTCCCAAGTCAGATCCAAAATATTTGGCAAACATTTTATTAAGAGTTGGCAGTTGACCTTTTCAAAGTGACTGTTTCGAAGTCAATAAAGTCACTGTTTCAAAGTCAATAGCCAAAATGTCTTCCTACAATTATGAAGAACTAAAGGAAAAAGAAATCTCTGTAAAGGAAGCCTTAGCTAGAAATTCCCAATATCATTAGGCATTGGTGTTAGGTTTTTTTCAGTGTGTGTTCTTCATTTTACCTGCTTTCCTGTTTAATTTATTTGTATAAATACTTGCCAGGTTACTAAAGCACAGTTATCTGCTGATACAATAAGGTACCTCTTTTTTCCACTGGTTGCTGTGAAGTTGTAAAATTCTTGATGTATCATGTGTTTACTTCTGAAATAAAAGGTAAAATCAAGACTGATTTATTAGATCCAGGATCACTTCCCATCAAGGAATATAGCTTAATGTGACTATGGTACATTAGCAAATGGGACAGCATAGCAAAACCAGATATGTGTAGCAAAACAATTGATACAGCATTCAGTGTATGCACTGTGCATGTTTGTTAAGAATGGGACAAAGGTGTGAACTTTGCAACCAGGACTGAATGCTCATTTTGCAATTTATTTTCATCTGGAATTAATCCAGTTTGTGTAATCTGCAACAACTCTGTATTAAATCAAGGCATGAGAAGCAGGAACATTTAGGAGTTTTACTTGAAAAGCACATTCCTGGTGCAAATTTATAGCCCTAATGTACATCTACTCTGTTTCAGCTTTAGAGTTTGACTAAGTCCACCAAACAAAATGGAACTGGGAAGGGAAGGCAGCAAGGAGAAGCATTAAAAGTCATATCTACCATGAGCATGTGAAGTATCCTAATTCATTTCTGTGCAAGAAATGCCCAGAAACATGAGGAGCTGGATGTCAGGTGCAGAACTATGAATAAATAGTGTCTGCCTTTATTGAGTGTCTAGTTTCATTTCTTTAAATGAATAATGAAAGGTGCAGATGGCCAAGACTAGAAACACTTTGCCCTATTGTCTGTAAGTTATACCCATGTTCCAAACATTTGTCCCATGAGGATAGAAATGCTTCAAAAATTTTCATAAGTTTTTGCCTTCACATCATGAAGACAAAGAGAAGGTTTTCAGACAACTTGGTTAATTATTGCTGAATCTTATTCTTTGTGGTAATTTTTTCTGCTATACCTCTTTCTTTGTTTGCTGCAACACTGCATTTCTTCCAAAAGTCGATAAAGACTGCGTCTTATTATATAAGTTTGGTTTTTTTCTGGTATGAGAAATTATTAATTATTTGTTCTTAAAGAGAACCTGGGCTCTACTGGAGGTTCTCTTGTCTATTGCATGAACAGTGATTTTTCACACTCATGGGGCTTTAGTATGTTGAACTACTCTGTGTACTTTATTCAATCAGCTTCAAAAATTCAACCAGATTTTGTATCATTACACTTAATACGATGATAGAATACAGCAAAAAAATAAATTAATAAAGCACAACAAATATGGCCACATTCCTTGAATGTCCTATAATACCAGACTGAAAGATCAGGTTTCATGATGCTTTTTACTACTTTTTCTTTACAGTACGTGGTATCTCATTGGTATCAAGTGGCTGGTTTTTGTGCCACTTTCATGTGTCCATGATGTACACTTTTGAATGTAACTATCCTCATGATATATGCTAAAGTTCCCAAGTAAATCGATATCTGATTCATTGGTGGCCAAGTAAAACTGTTCTTTTTCAGGTAAATGTATAAAAATTTTAAAAATCAATTGTCATTCTAAATATTTCTGTCCAAAAAACACCCTAATGAATTAAAATTTAACGGATCAGTCATGCAAGTTTCATTTTAATGCATTTGATTTTTTCTGGGCTGAAATGATTAATTTACTTCCAGTTACACTCTGCCTAGTGAAGATATATTCAAAAAACAATCTGTGTTCAAAGAACTGTTGGCATGGTAATTTATTCTCATTTAAAATCTAAATTATAGCTCATTAGGGATCCCATATTCTGGGGGGAATGCCCATCATTGGTTTTGTTAATGATTCTCTAACACTATAATTCTGTATGAGTACATGCATTAATTTACATGTAAAACCACCAGTATGATTAAACTAGATCTGCTGTAATGTCACAACCTCTAGAACTAAATTTAGATGAAGACAGAAAGAATTCTGTCTTCAACATGTAAAAAGATTACAATCTTAAGCTTGAACTGAGCTGTTTTTACTAAAAATCTAGAGGACAAAACCTAATTTATCTATTACTTTGAAAACTTTCTTTGGTAATACAATAGACAATATACAAATTGTTCCAAAACATATTATTCAATTATTGATTTGAATTATTTTACCTAGGTGAGTGTATTACTTTTAAACTTTTATTTAAGAAAACCTTTCTTTTTTAGCAATTACTGAGAACAACTATGATTGATTGTATTTTTAAACTAATTTTGTGACTTGGAATTCAAGCTGGTAACAAAAAAATGCAACTCATTTCATCCTAAGACATTTTAGATGTAAAAGTCAGGGTAGCTTTTGCATAAGAGACAATCCTTCACAAGTGTTGGTGTTGTATCAAAGTGCTAATGAAAAAAAATTGCTAAGACATTTATAAAAAATCAGGAGATGTGATTCTTGTGACATTTTGTTAAAAGAACAAGGATGCAGAGTTAAACATTTCACCATTACCCCAGTCCTTTACCCCACTCCGTTTTCTCACTCTTTTACAGGGAGTTTGTAAAATCCTAGTAATTCTGATTTGTTTTATTTGATGCCCAGTTTGACAATTTCCATGTAGAGCTTTAACTTAGAAGCAAGACATAAAACAACTAGGGGTTTGGTCACCTACTGTTTTATAAAAGAATTTGGTTTATTTTGCTTTTATGTTATTCAAAGATGAAAGATGCACCATTTTGTCTTAAGGTCTATGTAATACACTATCTGACTTACAAGTAAAGGCATAGTGGTTGTCATGAGATTTCATAATAGAAAACTGCATATTACTATTTGTCATGGTTTGAGCCTGGCAAAATGCCAGTGCCCCCCATGAAAATACTTACTCCCTGGTACTTGCTGTGAGATGTGCCTAGGAATAAGCAAAGCAGTCCTCTACTTAAAACTATAGAAAACAGAACTTTATTAACTACACACTACATAGGTATAGAAAAGAAAAGAAAAGACAATCTCAAGGAAAATGAAAACTCTACAGAATACAGCTCCTCCTCCTCCCCCCACCAAATTCCCAATACAATTACATCACTCGGTCCAGCAAAAAATCACTCTTAAGAATACTCAATCTCCAATTCCTTAAGAGGAGGAGTCCTTCTTGTATGCCCTGGGCTTTTGGTCACGTATCACCACTCAGATTGGAGATCGTGACCCCCTCCTCCCATGCCCAGTGCTCTCACCACTGAACATGGACCAGAGCTACTTTGAGGGTTGTCTTTTTAAGGATTCCATCGTCCCACTCCAAAAAAAAGGCACAGTCTCCATTTTGGGACATCTGTCCCCCCATTATTTCACCTCCTGGGCCGGGAGGCTCCCACACTGCCCTCTTAACTCTGGGACATGGTGGCTCCCCCTGAAAATAGTCTCTGTATTCAGGAACAGTCCATGGCTCTACAAAAAGCGTCCAGCAAAAAATGCCACTCCACATCTCTTCCACCCTAGGTTCTTCTCACAATCTCTCCCCTGCTCGGTCCTTTAAAAACTTGCTCAAATCCTTCTTCATCTCCTCTCCCGGAAGGGTCAGTACTCTGCAAAAGCTTTCATTGTCCAAGAAAGGGTTAAAACTCCACAGCTCACAACCCACAAGCAGCCGGACTCCTTCTGGCTCAACCCCCCTCCTCTCCCCAGGCCGGGCAGGCTGGCAGCCCACGATATCGAACTTCAAGGCCAAAGCTCAGTCCCAGGCAGCGAGCACAGACACAGTCTCTCTCTCTGTCTCCCCAGGGGAGGGGGGGCTGCCCAGTAGCTCCCAGTCTCTCTCTCTCTCCTCCACCCTTCCACCCTGGAGGTGGGGGGGGGGAACCAGGCCAGGCCTACCCCCATCCCGATCCAGGCCCGGGCCTACCACATGGCTGCCCCTCCCCCTGCCCAGCCGGGACAGCTGGAGCAGGGGGAGAGGTCCTTCCTCTTCCACGCTGAAGTCCCAAGAGGGCTTCCCAGGGGCAGAGCTCTGCTTTTAACCCCTGTGTGTTCTCAGAGGCGTGTCCAAATCTTAGTGGCCATCCAGATGTCAATCGCAAATCTACATCTTCAATTGGACTGACACACTCACTCCCAGAAATCCACCACCCTCAAACCAGGACACTATTAAACTAAGATAAGTCTTATGGGCAGTTCCCAAAACAATTTAATTTTCACACTGATGTCAAAATGTAATATTAGTTTACAAGTTTTGTGTGCATCTGTCAATAATGTAATTTTTTAAAATGCTGTTCTTGTGAAACCTTCTGTTGGGTGGCTGACCCATTCAGACATGCTACAAGTATTTCTTTTGGCACAGAACTAAAGGGCAGGGGAAAATTAACTGTATTCTAACATGACTTAGCTGATTTAGTTGGGTATCTCTATACGAGGCTCAAATGTGGAAAGAGCACATTTTAAAATAATGAGCTATGCTGGGATCTCCAAGCTTTGAACTACTTATTCCTTCCTGTTCTCCAGTAACACTTTGACTTGATCCTATAATTACTGCTATAGATAAGCCATAGGTAAAAGCCACCAACAACCAGAGTTAATTCTTCAAACAGGAAAGATGGAGCAGTGTCCAATAGCTGTGAAGTGATTTGAGGGAAATTAAAATAAAGAGCAGCTTTACAATTGTGTGGGCAAGTTATCATTAGAACTTTACACATACTGAATTCTCTGAAAAATATGAGAAATGTTTCTAAAACTTTATATTTTTAACTAAATATTACTATGCTAGTCTGAGAAATATGCTACAAGAAATCTCCAGCTTTAGGGAGGATTTTGAATTCTTATTTCCCAAATCTGATTTCTTCATTTTAACTTTGTGTGGCCATTGAGTTTGTCTAATATTTTATCAGCAGGTTGTAGATATTCCAAAAGGGCAAAACTTTAAATTCTGTGTGACTTATTCAGATAGTCTTTCTGGAAGCAAGAATGCTGTGGGCATACTTAATGACAGAACACATTCGGTAATACAATGCATGCAGGTCTCTTTATATGTATAATCAAAGGTCAGCTTTAAGTTTTTGCACACTGTAAAGTTCTTTCAATCAAAATTGTATAGAAAATCTAATGTTTCATGATACCATGAGGATTTTCAGGGATCATTGAGTGTGATCTTTAGTTCACTCAAATTTATGGTTAAAATTAAAATGACTGATGCTGAATCATAAGATCTGACCTGCAAAGGATCATTGCCAACTGCTTTTCTTTTGCAACTGTATCATTTGAACTTGTCTTATATGATACAAGAATAACAATGACTGGATATACTGAAGTCTTATCCAAAACCCCTAAACTTTGGATTTTATTTTATTAAAATGGCTTAAACACAGTAAAATCTGCCTGTCTTCAGAGCATGGGATATGGGAAAATTGTTCAGACACTTTCAAAGTTGCAAATCTCCGAACTGTCTACTTATTTTTAGTCCTCTTAAAAGACTACTTTTTTGAGCTTATTCTTTTTCCCCTGAATGATAATCATGTACCTGGCACACACAGCCTCTGACATACTCACTCACAGCTGTTTTAGCACACTAAATCGTTTAGCCATGTTTCCTTTTATACATAAAGAGGTGTAATTTGTGCAAATGCAGTTTAATAAGCAGACTAATTATAATTTGCACATTTAGAAATACACTAAATTTTGTTTCTGTTTCAATTAAGTAATTGCCTAATTATTCTATAAACAAAATTAGCTAACATAGAAGGAACCAAAAATGCAAACAGGAATTAAATCATTCAATAAACGGTTCAGCAAGGTGAAAGGCACTGCATGGGCTCTTTGTGTCTTTTACTCTTTTACTATTTCCAGCAATGCATTTTTGTTAATGGCCTAAGTCAGCAATGCATTTATGTGCCTGTGCAATTTTCAGGGCCCTAAGGGTACTGCCAGCTCTGGCCAGCCATGTCCAGCCCCTGGGCTTCTTCACCATGCCCACAGCCCAGGACCCCATGTCAGAGCCCTGGGGCGAGCAGCCCCTTCCCCAGTGACCCCGGGGCAGCAGGGCTGGCCTCCAGCTCCCCACAGCCGTGCCCAGATCTGAGCCCAGCCTCTGCCTGTCCAGGGCTGGGACTGCCCCCATCCCTCCCGGCTGCCCTGCTCCTGGCTGGGGGAGCAGGACAGTCCCTGGATACCACACCCTGCCTGGATATGCTCAAGGGAGCCCTTGTTGGCCAGCGCCCAGCCCCAGGTCACTGCCAACCCCTGAGCTGCCCCGCAGCTTTCTCCAGGGTTGGTGGCTATCATCCAGTACTCCACAGGCAAAGTCACCTGGCATGTTCCTAACAAAATTTAAGAGAGGTCCCAGATGTAGCAATGTAACTTAACACGAAGCAATCTGCAGCATGATGGCAAAGGATGCCAAGTAAATGAAAGACAGACCAGCAAGAGTCATGGTTTGAGTGCCTGGATTCTTGTAAAAAGTCCAAACAGTACCCAAACTCATAAAATTGGAGAGTTGTGTTGCAGTGTTGAAATTTGGGAAAGACAACTCCTGTGAGGATGTGGACCTTCTCTTCCATGGTTTCTCAACTGGCACCAGCCTGCCTCACACCAGCTCAGAAGAAGGTAGAGGGACCATATTTCTGACTGCCTAATGCGCCCACATGCCTCACCTGAGCATTCAGCATGTGTTTTCCCTCTTAAGCTCTGAAAAATGTTGATTCTGCTGAACTTTGAGGTAGATGAAGTTGGATTTCTGCCTTTACATGAGTTCCCAAGAAAGATTAAGATGATTTTAAAGATAAAAAAAAAATGGAAAAAATCCTGATAAAAATATACACACCAAATAATTTGTTCCTGACTTAAAATGTGTTTTCTCTTTCCTAATTACATGAAGATGTACGTCTTCATAGGCTGCTCCCGTACACCTTTTTGTAGTTTTTTTCTATTTGCTCAGGTAAATATGGAATGTTTTCTTATGCTGAATAAATCAGGAGTTGCTGACTAGTAATGGTATCTGTGGGTGCTTTTTTGAAACCAGTGGTAAAAGAGATCTACTTAATTCAGGGGACTAAATAATTCCGTATGCTGTTTTTTGTAAACACACTTAGAGTGTTTTGCTTCTGAAACAGAATTTTTTTTTTTTTTTTTTAAACCAAATTGTTGTTTAAAAGCACTGGACAGGTACAGGCTGAATATTGATAATGGGAGCCTGTTGGTTAAGTTTTATGCAGTTCTAGCATTCCTAAAACAAAACTTGGCAAGAAAGATATCCTCAGTTTGGATTCTAGTTCATATTATCAAGCTTGAATACTGACATAATTTAAATAGTTATCTAGATAACAACATTGGATTATTTACTTAGACATTATTCAGGGAAAATGTACAGTCCTGGGACAAAATTGCTGCAGAAGTTCTGTTAAACATTTTTTCCTTATAAAATCATGATCAAATTATTTCAAGACAGAAATTAAACATAGAAGTTGTTACAAAAATTATGACCTCTTGCTGTCATGGGCAAATTTGAATCTTCCTTCAAGGTGCCTGGTTGGGATGGGGAGAGGTTTAATTCTGTGCAATGGTTTTTTATGGGGATTTTGGTTTTCTTTTATCTCACAATTAATGATGATACTTTGCAGCGATGTAAATCTTCTGCATCTGCAAATCACTTATTAACTAAACCCTGAGAGTTGTAATCCCACCAGAAAATAAGATTGCATATTTCACTGTTTATAAAGTTGTTTAAGCTATGTAAGCTTTTAATAAAATGGACTTTCAGCGTTTTCACATTCTTCTAGAAACACAGAATCAAGCTGCTACCAAAAAAAAAAAAAATTAGTATACTGTTCTCTCAAGTGTGTCCTATCTTTCATACTTCTTTCCTTTGAAATATTCCTTCAAAAATATACAAGAATCTAATAGTATTTAACAGCTTTGTTTCAGTCTTTCTGTTGCCTTTGTATGTCTTAATGTATGTTTTTAATAATGTTTCTCAGATGCTTCACTTCCAAGATTTATTCTTGTAAGTGACACACAGATATTGCTTTTTAAACCTTCAGTTTAAATGGTTTTCACATATTATTTGTGATATTGTCTTCTTGAATATAGAAATACTACTAGTAGACCATGTAGCCAATAAAACAATTAAAGGTAAAGGTGGATGTGGGAAAAAAAAAAAAAAAAAAAAAAAAAAAAAAAAACCACCCAAACAAAAAAAAATCAAACAAAAAAACCCCAAAGAATGGATAGACTCCAAATAGGAAATTCAGCTGTTAAGTATAGAATGAGCAATGGTGCATTACGTTATGTTTAAGTAGCCCTGTTGAAGTAAATTGGATTATTCTCCTCAGTAAAGCAAACATGATTTGGTTCTTTTATATGTAAAGTGCTTTGGTCTAATTTGGAATGAAAATCTGACATAGATAGAACAGGAGGAACTGAATACTGTTTACTTTTTTCCATACCTGTTTTGCATTTTATATTAATGTACTACAAAATACATAATGAGTCCTTAATAACAGGGGAATGGACTGTCTGTTAAAGAAGCATCTCTAAGGCTGTCACATTTTGTAAAAATTAACTAAATTTATGTTTCTTCATGTTTCAGATTATTAGGTAATAAATATAAGTAGTAAAAAAATATTTTTATTTTTTAAAGATTTTTCCTAAAAACACAATTTTCACTAACTTAAGAGCTGATTGAACAACATGCTTGGATACATTTAGTTGCTTTGACAAATTGAATAAATTGCTACAAACAGGAAAATTAAGTCAACAGATCAAGGCCCTGATTGGTTACAAATTCAGATTAAAGGCAAAATGAAATATAGGGGAATAAAAATTTCTACCCAATAAGAGGGATGTTTTGGTGCTTTTTCATTTTGGTGAGATATTGTGCACTTCCAGAAGAAAGTGTTACTGGATGGAATGGTCATTTTACAGCTTTTATCTTGAATCCCTAAGTTTTTCACAAGCATTCTCTGCACTTTTTACCCTGCATTACACAGCTACAGATATTGCCAGAAATTCCACTTTTAAGCAAGAGCTAGATTCTTATCCTGAATGGGCATTTTCTGGAAGCTCTCGAATTCAGGAATTCATGTATTTTGAAGTAGTTTCAAACTTTCTGGTGTTCAGGTCATAAGAAAAAAAGGTTTTCCCCTCTTTTAATAAAATAATAAGGATTAATTGAGACAAGAAAAATAATTGTTTAGATTACATTTTTTTCTCTCCCCAGCATTTCTTAACTGGAAAAAAATGGTTTGTGTTTAGTTTCTCTTCAGTGACAGAATTATGGTTCATGGAATCTTGATAGATTTCTTAAAAAATTTTTGTATTTAAAATAAAATAAAATAAATTATAGGAAAATAATGAATACAGGAGTTTGCCTTTCAATTCTAGCATTTTTTTATAGAAGTTTTCCACTGTTTTGCTGTTGGACCATCTTTGTCAGCCTCAACTTTCTGTCCTATTTAACTTCCAATAAAATCAATCTGTCTCAGATTGAAGTTCATTTGATATTTTAAGTCCTCCTGCAATTAATTAATCTTTTCAGGGGACACAAGAATGATTAACATGCTTCTTCATTCAAATTAATACCAATTGTAATTTTAGTATATCAAATGATCAAAACATTACATAACTCAACTAGTTAGCATCTGTAAAAATGAAAATTCTTTTGTACATTCATATGATCTTAAATGTAATATGTGGGAGAATTTCTGATTTTCCTTATACCATTCTATGCTGTTGATCTTCTGTAGCTATCATAAAGAACTTTTATGTGTTGCAACCCTTCCACTGAAATATAATTGTATTGGTGTTTTTTTAGCTGTTTGAAAGAAATTGATTTTAAAAAATATAAATCACCTAAGACCAAATTTTAAGAATACAGTGCAAGATTGATCTGTATGATTTCCCTTACTTCCTTCTAATTTTGAATAATTGACTAGATTTCAGTGATTAAACTTGGTTGTGTTCAAACTGCAATTTAGCTTTACATAACAGGTAACTGCATAATTTTGTCTCAACTCTGTTGGACCATCTTATACCTATATTTTGCGATGATAATATCAAGGGTACTATTGGATAATAGAAGGATGTGTCTGCAGGGCTGGGGAAAGAAATAAAATAAAAATTAAACTTCTTTTTAATGCATACTATTATTATAGATTACAATATACCACTATAGTGAGGTCATACTAATGTTAGATCAGAATGTAATGTGCAGAAAATCATACATAAATCTGATAGACTGCTTCCCACTAAGCAATAATGGAAGGAACAAAAAACCTAAAAAAAAGAAATTGTCTATGTGGAATTAAAGTAAGACATCTGGATTTAAAAAGCAAACAAAAGAAGATCACAGGTATGGAAGCAATCTCTTGAGATCTTGAAATGTTTTAAAGAAAATTTTAGTAATACAATTTCAGACTGTTTAATTTCAAAGCTATGGAGAATGTAACTGATCTACCATGTTTGGTGGCTGTTCTATAGAAGGATTATCCTGCATTTGTATTTTACCACAGCATTTATAGTACTTACTTATGCTTGTTTATGATGGATCATGCAAAATGTAAAATCATTTCCTTAGACAAACAGCTGTATCATATACACTTTCCAAACTTTTTACAGCTTTTACAGGTAGACTGTCATTAGGGATTATTTCAGTAACAATGGAGAGGCTTTTGGAGGATCAAAAAAAAAAAAACTTGCAGCAAGAACAAAAGATTTTGACTACCAAATTAAAACAAATATGTCTGTGGGAAGAGATCTAATGCTTTATGTGTTGAACTGAACTTCAAGAGATCTGTTCTCAGGAGTCTGTGTAATCAATGGATTCTTGCTGTATTAGTTTATACTTTCTCTCCCCAAATGAAAATGATTTTGTCTGTTTCATATCAGTAGATATGTTTTCTTATGCGTGTCAGGTGGTCTGGTTGTGCTCTGGGAAGCAGGGAACAAAGATCTATAAATGAGCAGTTAAATATAATTTGTTAGACTATACAAGCTGTTCATCAGAAACTGGGATTTAAAAAACACTAATTCCTTTCTATGCTTTAAATATTTTGTTGTTAACTGAGACAGAAGAGTAACTGAGTAACACAAATTTTAGCTTGCCCAACTGCTAGTAGAAACTCAACTCAGCATTGTGCATAATCCATGGAACAGGTAGATTTGCTCTTTGTGTCATGCACTGATATTTCTTTGGGCCTTATAGATTGCCAGTGGTCTTTCCCTTTTATCTTTCCTGATACTCTGTAGCTCAAGAGAAAATTTTATGTCTATGCCTTAGTGCTCTAGTGATTTCTTCAATGGCTATTTCTTGGCATGCTTTGTGAAGGCAGACAGTACCTTTAAGCCATGGTTTCATTTGGATATTGGAATGCTACTACAGAAAGTTTTGTGGATTTTTTTGTCTTGACAGTATCATCAATTCAGTTGATGGTACTGCCTGTTATTGCCTGGTAAACCCATAGAAATATATAAAGTGCTGCAGCAACCAATGTTCAGGAAAAGACACACAAATTAAATATATGTCAAGAAACCCACTAACAGAAAAAATAATGCTTTAAAGTGATGGAAAAGTCACTATTATGGATTTCCTCAGGGGCATAAATCAGACCAACATGTGGTTTGGAGTAAAAAAGCATTCAAGTTATACAATGGAGCATATTTTTGATAAGATAAAATAAAGAAACAGCATAGGGAAACATTTTGGTTAGGCACTAATAGATATAAAACATTCACAGACAACACTGAGGAAATGTTTTTACTTTATTGCGAATACATAATTCATTGTAAAACCAATTCTTGACTGCTTCATATCTGTGGTAACAACTGAGATATAAATATAACAGCATACATATATTGTCTGGCACAGCATAATGAATTTACTGTATATACTGTGGAAATTAATGTCATGGGTGTGGAAAAGCCTGCAGTATTTTGTGTGGTTGTTTGGCTATGAATCCAGCCGTAGCATCTATTTTGAAGGAACCCCTTCTTCAGAGCAAGTAACATATTGTAGAGATTTTAACCGTCGTGAGCCTGATGTTCAAAAATAGCTGCACCAGTTGCCAGAAAATATTTATTTGAATTGTAAATTCTATTTGCTAAAGAATATATATGCAGGGTGCATGTTGCAGGATTATTGCCCAGTGTTTTGCTTTCCAATGATGTCACATGATTTGAACTGATTCGTTTGTAGGCTGATCCATTCTTGGGGGGGAAAAAAACAGGTTATTCAATGGCCTGGGGAAATAAGGCTTTAACCATGAAGGAAAATAAATTCTTCACTCATGGCCTACTGGTACCATCTGTTTTTTTAACATGAAGAAAAGAACATAGAATTTGTCTTCTTTCTTGGATGATTAGGACAGTAATAATAATGAATAGAGATGATGTTTGTTCTTTAAAGAACATGTAGAAAAGTGGAGGAGCCTGGTGTTTTATTGAAATGTCAACCCTACTATAATTGACTTTCTCAGTAAAGAAAGAGAGGAAATTTGGGACTGGATGCATAACTGCTATGATGGAAGAAGACGAGTTGGTAGAACTTTTCTTTCTTAAAAGGCTTTATGTGGCAGGTAGAAGACAAACATTTGAGTATTTGAAGCTATGGTTTCTGGTATAAATTTTTATCCACTGTTGAAAAAGCACATTAAAACTTTTTTGTCATTTCTCCTAGATAAAAGACAAATATAAATGAGAACCTTCATCCTCCCACCTCTTCTTTTTAACATTTTCCATCTCTTTTTCTGATTATCTGACTTATTATTGGAAAGGGAGTCCTGATTCCTAACTTATGTTTTTATAATATGTAAAAAATATCTTCCTCAGTGTTGCAGGAGGCAGTATTGTCCGGAAAATAACTCTCCCAGAGTGGTAGAAGACAGCAATCAGTGCTTGATTAAGATTTTATTACAAATCAACTTCGTTTTCTGGCCTTGTTAAGAAAATAAGTTTTCCCCAGGAGAACTTCATTATTTTGGGTGTTATTTTAGAGTACAGTGGCTTTTTGAAGATCTTTTTATGGCATTGAAGTTAAAAGTATGACATAGTATTTGATCCTTCTTATATTCATATATACAAGTGATTGTCCCAAATGATTTAATGAAAGGATAGTACAGATGTAAACAGACACTCTTTGAATTATTCCACAGGGGAATATTTTAATATGCACATAGTATATTTTCACTGTAATTCAGATTGAAAAGATATATCTTGTATATTTACATACCTTCCTATATCTGTCTGCTTCTATTTCTGTCATAGTACAGGAAGAATCAGAGGAAGAAAAAGAGAAAAAATCAAAGAGCTTTTATCAAGCTTTCACCAATAAAGAAATATTCTTTTGAAAACTCAACCTTTGCACAAGATGCATAGCAATATTTAATGGGAATAATCTGTTAATGATGAATTGCAGGTATTATTTTTGGGAAAAATGCATCAAAAGACAGTTACATTTCTTTTTTCCCTGGCTCTCTTTCCCCTTTCCCAAAGGGAAAACCTTTGGGACCACATGTTGCAAAAAATGTCTAAAATGGAACAAACATTAATTAACAAAATAAATGATGTTTAAATTTTCATCCTGTTTCACAGATAAATTGATTTTGTAAACAGATTTCTTTTTCTTCTGACATTACTGAAGAATATCAGGTCACTTATAGTTTGACCTTTCAATTCTAAAAACTTGCTAAACATTTTTAGAATTGAGACTGATTTCTTGCATATTGTTCTGACAAAGTATTGTGAGAGCACATGAGACTACATGCATTAATACATGCACTAATTTGTGTGCAATTGTGTTAGATTATTTGATAAACTTCTCAGATGGGATGGGCAGTCTAATATAAATATAGAAATCAGAGAAGTGTACCTTGACTTCAGCAAGGCTTTTGACATTGCCTCTCATAACATCCTCAGAGGTAAACTCTGGAGATGCATTTTAGATGAATGAAGTGGGGTGGATAAAGAACTGGCTCAATGGCAGAACTCAGAGGATCATGATCAGTGGAGAAGAACCCAGTAGGAGGCCTGAAGTCAGTGGCATTCCCCAGGGGTCAACACTTACTGGGTCCTTTCTTATTGAATTTGTCTACCAACAACCTGGCCAAAAGAATAGAATGCACCCTGAGCAGGTTTGCTGATGATAACAAAACTGAGGAGATGGCTGGTACACCTGAAGCACATGCTGACATTCATCAGGACCTTGGTAGGCTGGGCAAAGAGAAACCTAATGAGGTCCTGCACCTGGGGAGGGATAACCTCAAGACAAGCTGGGGCTGGCCTCCTGGAGAACAGCTCCACGGAGAAGGAGCTGGGAGTCTTGGTGGATGAGCATGAGCCAGCAGAGGCCTTGTGGCCAGGAGGGCCAACGGTATCCCCGGGTGCACCAGGAAAAGTGTGGCCAGTGGGTCAAGGAAGGTCACCTTGACCCTTAAGGTGTCCTATATGGAATACTGGGTCCAGTTTTGGTTTCCACATTTCAAGAAAAACAAGGAGGTACTGGAGAGGATCCAGTGGGGTTCACAAAGATGGTTTGGGGTCTGGAGTTTATGAGGAGACACTGCAGGAGCTGGGCCTCTTGAGTCTGGAAAAGAAAAGACTGAGAGGGGATCACTTCCATTCATAAAAATATCTCAAAGGAAGCTCACTACCTCCAGTCAGGAGGGTGGTGCCAGGCTCTTTTCAATGGTGGCCAGTGACAGGATGAGGAGCAATGGCCATAAAGTCAAACAGAACAAATCATCAAGAGGGAAACCTTCTTGACATTGAAGGTGGCAGAGCCCTTGAACAGGCTGGCCAGGGAGATCATGGATTCTCCCTCTCTGCAGACTTTAAAAACCAACATGGTCCTGTGTAACCCAGTCCAAGTGACCTTGTCTTGGCAGGGGGGTTGGACTAGATGACCTCCAAGCTACCTTCCAACCCTTAGAGTTCTGTGATTCTGTGAAATAGTTAAATAGTAAGTATAAGCATATTTGAAAGAATGAAGTTTCAAACTTTTTAGCCTCTTTGTGATAACCAACTACAGTTTTGTATCAGAAGGGATATACAAGTATAAATAATTGTAGCATTTCTTCAAAGCACAGCCTTTTATATTATTAGCAACAAAGGAAAAATGATTTATGGTTTTCTGATTAGTTACCTCCAGACTGTTAAGAACTATTGTTTTTGGCACATACATGTCTTCTAATTCATTTTCTCATTGTATCTGAATTATGTGAGAGAAGGTAATTACTTAATTTTTATTGAACTGCCCTGGTAGGAACCTTCAGGTTGTTCTGGTATATAAATTGGTTTACTGCATCTTCAGGAGTTAAGTTCTTCTTCCTTATAGTTATTGCTGTGATAAAATGTCATTCAATTACAATGTAAATTATTTCATTTTAAAATATATGTACAGGATATGCATTAAAAAAATTAAGTAGTTATGTTTTTAAGAGAATGTTTGATGATGAATCATTATGTCCACTTTGAAAGAACTAAAACTATAATTCTGGCTGTCAGGAATTGCAGTTCACAGCAAATATATAGAGGCTTTTCAGATCAAACCAAAAAAAAAAGCAATAATTGTAGGAAGACACAATTTCAAACCTGAGGCTTTTTCCAATGAACTAATAAGTGAAGTAAATAGCATATGGAATTTCCAGGTAAATTTAGACTTCAAAGAAATGCTTGAGCTCAGTAAGATATCATCCATTCCCTCCTCAGTTTGATTCATTGTTGCTGGAAGCTGTTGTCATTGGTAGGGGTTCTCTGTTTGAATGTATGTGTGGGGTTTAGGGCTTTTGTGCTGATTTTTGAAGACCCTTGTGTAGTCTGCAGTGAGTCATGATAGGCAAAATGATTGTATCTCATATTAAAGCTCTGTGTATTGATTTAATCTCAAAAATATAAAATTTCTTCTAGTACCTAATACGTTGCATTTTGGATTTATTATGAGAACAGTGTTGATAACACACTGATGTTTGGGTTGTTGCTGAGTCAGGGTAAACTCTGTTTTCAGTTTGATATGCTCTGCCAGTGAGCAGGTGCACAAGAAGCTTGGAGGAAGTATGGCCAGGACAGCTGACCTAAACTGGACAAAAGGATATATCCATACCACAGGGTGTCCTGCCACTGCATATAAACTGGGCTGTTGGCTTCAGCTGCTGGTTGCTGCCTGGAGACAGGCAGGGCATCAGTCAGCATACAGTGAGCAATGGTAATGTACATCGCATGTTTGTCTCAGGTGTTATTTTCCATTTCTCATTTTCATAAAAATTATTATTATTCTAAATATTAGCTTTAGCACTTACTATTATTATTGTTATCATATTATCATTGCTGGTGGTGATGTGTTTTTTTCTTTTTCCATTATTAATCTGTTCTTATCTCAAGGTTTACTTGTTTTTACTTTGGTTCTCATCCCCACTGAGGTCAGGAGGAAGATGTAAAAGAGCAGCTGAGTGGTATTTATTTGTTGGCTGGGTTAAACTGCAACAGCCTAAAGGACCAGATGTGAAAAGTAGGAAGGAGTTCTCTAGCTCTAATTAGACCTAGGAAAAGAAAATGAAACTTATCAAAAGTGTAATCAGTGCTGCACTTCTAGAGGTTTTTTTTTAAAGACAGAGGAAATAACTTTATAAGAAGAGAAAAACCCCAAATCCCCGCTTATAACAAAACCAGCTGTTGATAGATTTATCTTCTTTGGGTGAACAGATGAATCTGTGTGATATCAATGAAACATTACTGAATTATATACCATAATAATGGCAAATTAATTTGCCCATTTCCCCACTAAGATCTAAAAAATTGATTAAATCCCTTATAGGCAACACAGTAAGTGACACACCTAAATGAAACTTGTATTTGGCACCACTGAAATGGCAACACGCTTCGGAGTAAGTAATTCACAGTTATCTAAATCAACACAAATAATTTTGCTTTTTTTGCCTTATTGTGACACTTTTAAAGTCCTGCTTTGCAAGTTCCTCTTAAGTACATAACTTTTTAAGCTCTCAACTTCAGGTAGAATTTTGCAATTTTATAGAAAATTTGCAGCTTAGTTCTTCCCTGGCATGACACAATTGATCTGCAAACAGAAGAGCATTTTTTTCTACAGTGGAATAATTTAGTTTAATGCTTAAGTCATTCTTGAAACACCCATAACGTACTCTATTCTCACATTGTTTTTAAGAGTATACATGAACAGAAACTTTTTTTTTCTCAGCTTTTTGGATAGAAAAATTAGAGCCTATGACTTTTGCCATTCCCATGAAGTTCTACTGCCCCATTTAAGCAAGCCTGAACTTTGAGGGTGATGGGCATTAACTAAAAGCAGAACAGTTTTGAATGCCCTTGATAACATTAAAATACTTTCTTTGTGCACAAAGCAAGATGTTTTAAAATTAGAAATGGTGTCCATCTTTTTATTTCTAATGCACAAAGGCAACCGCTTTAAATTTTATAAGCAAATGTGCAATGCTGTATATTTAATTTCTATTTTCCATGACTCTGATCCCACATGTTGGGGGACAGTGAATATTCCATAGTAAAATATTGATCTCTATGTCTTCTTGCTATTTTTTTCCATTAAGTAACTTGCTATTCAGTGCCATTGCTGGGAATGCCAAACACTGGTTTGTGGGAAGCGTCTGACACTAAAATAGAATAAGAGCCTCTCTTGTCATTCACAACTAAAATGTCACGTCGGAAGAGAAACACCTCCAATGGTTAGATGGGTCTAGATGGCCTTTTTTGGACCTTTTCTATTACTTTACACTTCTGGAATTACCCAGTGTTCTTCACTGGTTCCATTTTTCATAAGACACCAAGTGTAAGTACTTCCTGGGTTTGACTTTTTTCTGGTTTTTTTTCCTTCAAAAAATTTATTGTGCAGTCAGTCCCAATCCTTGAAAATATATTTCTCTTTAAACTCATATCCCATTTTTAATTCCTTTTAAAATAGTTTTTTTTCTTCTGTCATCTAGGAATGTTTGATTTTGGTTTTTTTCCCCCCTATCTAATATATTACATAAAAGTGTATTTCTCATAAGCAAGTCAAGTTACTTAACTGAAGGGGCTTTTTACTGTATTTGTGATTGTATATTTGGGATTGTATTCAACCCTTTTATACAGTGTCCTGATCATGGAATGTCAGGAGACTTTAGAACTCTAAAAAAGAAAACTTTGTAGCGCTCAAAAAGGGATGGTTAAATTCTATTCATTGTGCTGTCAGGGAATTGAGATGCCACCACTTTATGTAGAAATGGACATTATGCCCTGTCCTGAATGGTGCTCTAAAGCCATCTCAATTATTAGTTTAATACAGGGTAATTTTGTAAGAAAAAGTGGAGGAAAAGTGTACAGAGAAAATGTGGGCAAAATCAAAGAAATTATGCCCCTGAACATGTGTTAGGGTATCTTATTATTATTATCCAGTGAAAAAAACTCCCATAAACTGCATAAAATTTCAAAGTCTTAAACAAGACTTAAATAATTTTTAACTTTATCATTGCCTAAGGGTGAATTTCATCCTTGCACACACATTGCAAATCTAGCTGTTTACTTTTGTCTGTAAAAAGCATTTTGAGACTATGTATTCATTGTCTAGTACAGTAAGATACAGATGGATTCATAATTGAAAATTCTCATTCCTGAAATATAAAAAAAAAAAATCAAAGCATAGGTTCAAATCCCCTAATCACTATGTGAATCACTATTTGATTTCATCAGGATATACAAATCAGAAGGACACACTGCTGCAGGCATGTTTTGTTGGTATTTTTGGAATTTTATCAATATGATGTTTATGCTTTATGTCATGTTTCTAGGTGAATTCTTTATAGTGTATGCACCTTGAATGTAATTGCTCCAGTTTGCTTCTCTGGAGAACCTTTTCTTTTCCCTTGTCTGTTTACATCAATTCAGATGTTGAATACCCACAGGCAAGTAACCAGACTTCCTACATGATTATTATTTAGTGTTATATGGAACAGTTCTTTCACAAGTATTGTGCATTTTCTATGTATGTTACTGGGAAGGTTTCCAAAAATCTGATCAACTATGTTTGGGGAGTTACTTGGAAGATGGATGTTTATTTTCAAAGTAATGAAGACCTTAGATTATCATTGAAACAAATTTATCTCAGTAGAAATTGAATACAGCTGATAGGGTTTTGCCAGCATTTACCAAAGTGCCTCATCTTTATGTCTAACCTTGTAGATGTGCAGCAAAAGTCTTCTCTGTCCTCTCTGGTTCCAGCAGTTTGCAAGATCCAATCTTTCATTAGACACAATAATAGAATATTTTTGAAATTGAATAGCCTATATGTTTGGGTCCTATTGTATGAGGCAGTAAGTTTTCCCTTTTTGTTATAATCCCTGCCTACTGCTGCTCAGTGTCTGTACTATAAAGAGGCAGCACAGCCATTTCCATTTCAGTACTGCCCGAGCAGCCTGCTGAGTCAGAGCACACGGCTGATTATTCCCGCTGCATAGAGATTTTTTGTGCTGTGCCTGTTTGGATTTCAGTGCCTTCTCTGAACACTCACTTCAATCTTATGTCACCACCAAGGTCACTTTTCATTTTCCAATTCCTGTTCCTGTGGTTCATAGTTGCTTGGAGAGGGTCACATTCCTGCAAAGTTTAACAGCTGTCTCTGCCTCATATCCTCTCAAATGAAAGCAAAAGTGAAAACTTAGCTTCTCAAAACCCATGCTTGAGCAACAGAGGAAGCCCTTTACCGAGTTTGACTCTTCGAAAGAACTCTAGAATCCTTGGGAACATCAGCTCCAGGGTCCATGGCAAAAGACATTTTCCTCTTGCCTTTTTCAGATATCACCAGTAACAATGAGACTTTCTGTCTCTCCACAGCTGTCTTTAAGTTTTCTTAGCTGCTCAAGCTCAGCCTGAAATCCTTTCTGTTGCTACTGTACTTTGCTAAATTTTAGATGACGGTCTGTGAAATCAGGGCCTTGCAGCTCTCCACCAGCACCAGTTCATCAAGCAGCATCTTTGGCTTTTTTGGCATAATTTTTTGAGAAGAATGATCACTTTGTGCATATTTGTGTTGATTACACCTGCAGGAGAGCACAGATAGAAGAAACTTGGTTATCAAACTAAGAGAGAGCGGCTACTGAGGCCACCAGAGAGCTGTGTTTTACTCTGTAGTTAACTAAAGTGATCTGTAGGGACAACTTGCAATCAACAAGTACCAGCACATAAACATTTATATGTATTACATGAAAAAAAATTCACTGCTTGCCAAATGTGAATAACCAATAGTGACTTGTAGGGAACAATGGTGTTTTTTAGCATTAACATTTGCAGTGATAATGTTGAATGGACTCATCTACTCTTTAAAAATTGATGAAGTTGGCTCCTGTATACCTAGCATAAAGTCATATTATACTTCATCACCATGGAAGCCTGGAAACCATTTTCTTTGTTCCAGGCTGAATAATTATTTTGAGTGGTGCAAAGCTTTTCATGAAATATTTATTTCACTTTCTCTGTGAGGGCAGGTTAAGGTCTGAATTTTGGTTTCTATCACTCTTCTGAAGTTTCCAACACACTTGTCTTTTTTCTGTTGTCAATGTTACTATTCGTTTTTTTATTAAACAGCACTGTTTCTTAAAGTTATTTGGGAAGAACTGGTTTTGTAGTGACAAACACATAGGCTCAAATGTATTGCTAATACTTTACCTTTCAAGCAATAATGTAAGCAGTAAATGTGCAGATGTTTTATAAATAAAAATTAACAAAATATAAATTCCTAACTGTTGATGGCCAGTTTAAAAGCAGAAGATCAATATATGTTTATGCAAAAAAAGCAATCATAGAATGAAAGAATGAAAAGTTCTTGTGATAAACAAAAATTAGGATGACAAAGAAAATCGGTTTTATGGATATAATGTTTAAAATTGTTCTCACGTGCATTTTGGTTATATTCACAGGAGGTGAGTAACTGCTTTGCGGTTTAGCAGAAGGAGCTATCAGTCTTGCAAAATAGAGATGTGTCTTTTTTATACATGCAGAAAAGGCTCATAACATGGAAGAGGTGCTTATCTGAGGTTTGATATCTTGACATCATCTCAAGCATTATCTCAGAAATTTAAACAAATTTAATCATAAAATTATACTTTTCAGGGGAGATTGGGGAAAAATATCTTAACTAAGTAAATGATCCTCTATTGTTAAAATAATTTATGGTAAAACTGCATTTGAGAAGTTAATAAATTTAAATCCTAGGGAAAAAAACCCAAAATCTTGGCATATCTGATGGAAACCTAGTGATAATGTTGATGATAAAATAAGTAAACTAGGATTTGGAAACCTGGTTAAAAAAAAAAAAAAAAAAGGTTTAAATATGTAAACAGGATAGTCCAATAAACAGAAACAGTGTATTACAAAAAATAAATCTAAGATGAGGATTATGAACCCTCCATCAAGTCTTTGTAAATCAAGGATTAATAGAGTGTTCATCGGCTCCAGATGAAGTTTCTTCCACCAAGAGAAGTCTTGACAGGAACTCACATGTCTGTTACCATTCTGTGGGGAACCTGCTCCCTGTATTACACATGGATCCGTAATATATGAATAAAGGTCCTCAAAGTTATCTCTAAAGCACTTTTTTTGTTGTTGCTGTTGGACAAATTATGAAGAAAGCACATCTTTTTCCAGGAGTGACTGCAGGTCTTACTAAAATGGAATAAGACACAAACAATTTTCAAAAGAAGTATTAATATATCATGTCACATACATCCTTGTATATATTTATGAAATAAGCCATACTTCTCTTGGACATTCTTTTGTTTGTGATTTGGAAAATTAAATTAGGCAATAAATTGTAACATTTCCAAAGTTGGGAGTGAATGAACTGGAGTATCTTCTTAAACAGTTAACATTTAGATGATCTGACATGGAATATGACCCAGCACAATTCATATTAATGGCCAGCAGAGGGCTAGCAGACTCAAGAAAATTGCTTGAATGGAAACAAATGGCATCTTATAGGTCCTCAAACATATTTATAGGGTTGTCACATGTGTGCTCTGCATGCACAAAGAGAACATTCTTACTGAAGAAGTGAAACTAACTTCATATTTGTAATACTGAAAAATTGACAACAGACATACTGTGAAATGTGTCCAATCAGTCTTTGGAGATATTTGATGTTCAACAGGTGGAAGCTAACACCAAGAAACCAGTTCAACCCATGTATGTCTTTCTACTGAGCGATGGTAATAAATGGTTTTGTCCACAGATTGCTTCCAAAGATAGCAATCTTTCTGACTTAGCAATCTTCCATCAGTGGCTTCTACTTCAAGCAGAGATTGTCTGGGACTAGGAACTTAAGTGGAGGCTTCAACTCATGTCATAAAATCTCAGCACCCTTGAATTGTACTAAATTGTCCAGTGATGAGATATTGATATCTTTCCTCATTGCCATAACAGTTATGGGCATATTCATTGCTATTTCTGTGTTTTACTCTGTTATCTAGGGTTACCTGGATAGCTTTTCCCGATGTCCTGCCTACTCCTTTTGGTGTCTGACACAAAATGGGCATAATCTTTTGCAAATAAGGAGCATCAAAAGTATTTACACATGGACCAGAGTTTATACTCAATATTTATCCTGAGGTAAAACTTTACTTCCAATTTGAGGTACTTTTAAGTAAAAGAGGAAGCAAATTCACAGAACTCTGGAAATAAGGATAGATAGTTGATTTCACTGCTATTTTAACAAACACTCTGGTAGCTAAGGCTGCTGCTGAAGAACTACAGGAAACCCAAACTCTATTTTTATTTCTCTGTCTGAGCAGACTTCACTATATACTGTTTAGATTCCTGGGGACAGTTTTGGAGGAAGTGGCTGATCCTTTTTTATCTGGTAAAGCTGCTGCAACTTGCATGAGTATTTGCATTTTAAGTCAAAAGAAGAAAAAGAAAGTCATGCTGTAATCTGGTGATTAGGCACTTGCTTGCCTTCTTCAGGTTTTCAAACTTATCTCAGTATAATTCTGCACTCGTGAAAGATGAGAGAACACAGAAAGGGAATGAAATTGGATGCATCAAACTCCAATTACAAGGTTGTGCTTTCAACTGCTGTAAACTCTTTTTTGATGGTTAATCTCCTTCTTTGTCAGATAGTAAGAATTAACTTAAATTGCACAAGTGACTTTTGGTACACTGTGGCATAATTTTCTCTCCAGCAATGAGTCAAAAACTGGTTGCTAAAAAGCCATTGATTAGGCATAAGAAAGTTAAAATATTTATAAACAGGTAATTTTATTTCCCAAATTCTTAAATTGTGGTGGAATGGAAGAAGCTTAAAAATAAATACACACATATTATATATATATATACACACACACATATTATACACATACGTGTGTGTGTATAATAGTATTGTCAAATGTTGAGTTCCTGTTGAGGCAGTGCCAGGTCATTAGCACATGTGATATTGCTGGTTCATTCAGAGCTTTATTCATTGCTCATTTTCTGAGTAGACATGTAACTAACTGCCTGCTAATTGTCTGTTAACTCATTGGTACTAAAACCTCTGTCTGCAAAATTTTTTCATTTTTCTGTATTAGGAAACAAATGTTCAGAAGAACTAACAATTATCACAGAAGTTACTAGTTTCCAGTTCATTTCTTACCTTCATAAATAGAAACTTACATTAAAAAGAATAAAAAATAAAAGTAGTAAAATGAAGTAGTAAAACAAATTCCAACTTTCTGAGCAGTTCAGATTGCATCTCATATTAAGCAATATACCCATCAATACAGTGTTTGAAGATGCTTGTACATTACAGAAATTAATGAAATAACAAAGATTTTAGAAAAACTCTGCAATTTTACTTTAACTGAGATGCAGATTTGTTACATTTCACATGACTTAACCTGTTGGGGTTTTTTTGGAAAAAGTGTACTTAAGACAAATAAGAACATATAACTTAGCAAAGTAAAAGCAAAAAGGTATGCAGTCTAAGCAATATCACAAAGCCCTATTTTTGCATAAGCTTTTTCTCCATTTTCTTCCAAGATATTACACATATAATCTAATGTGTTTTTCTAGTTGCTTCACTTCTGAAATGATATATCTATTTTATTCTCTGATGTTGCATTCTTTCTTCTTAAAGTTATTTAAGTAAGAACATCCTTTTTTGCACCAGAGCTTAAAAAAAAAGAAAAAAAAAGGGGTCAAATTGCTAGATGTCTTGTTCTCAGGGATGCCTGAGCTGGCTTGGGTGTCAAGAGGGCTGCTCTTTGGTGACCTTTTAGCAGTGAAGAACTGCTGCTTCTTCCTCATCTCAGCCAGCTGATTCCCATTCCTTTCTAGGAATAACTCTTCAGTCCTGTCTACCAGTGGTTTTTGTAATGACTTTTGGTCTTTTACAGTCACTGGTCTTTGAATTATGTCAATGATTATCCTTATTTCAAAGACAGAGTTTCATTAATGTTCAAACTGCTCTAAAACCTTGATACTTTCATGAGACACAGCCCCTGTACTGCAGCAGCTCTGGTGCTGTTACTGCAAAAGTGAATCTTACAGGCTTGTTGGTCTAAGAAGTATCTCTACTAGAAAAGAAAGAAACCAGGGACAATTTTCAGGTGGATCACCAAAACAATCCAAACCTTCAGGCAGCTTACACTGTAAATTATAAAATAAAAGACACATGCTAAAAAATCTCTTCTATGATTCAATTCTTGGGATTTACTTGTCACTGAAATTGCACTTTAAAATAATAATAATATAAACAGGAAATAAACATCCTTTAAGTAAAAGTTCATTTTAGAATTTATCTCTTCTGTACATTCAGTTATATTTGGGATATCTGAAATAGTAAAAAGTGTCCTTCTAACAAGGAAAATACTTAATTTAAAACTAAATTCTCTCATGGATCTTTTACATCTACTCAGTAGTGTTAAGCTTTTGGTAATATAGAATAATACTTAGAATTGCTCTTCCAGTTTTTACCTTAACATACAGCTCAGGAACATATTTCAAAATTCATCTGGGAGTTTTTGAGGAAACATTTTGTTTATTGGAAAAAAAATAATAGCCTCGCATCACAACTGCCTTCAAACAAGCCTGAATTTGATATACTGAAAAAAATGCACACATAGAGTAATTTGTAAATAAACAACTTTTCTCTATTCTTATGTTTGCAAAAAGCCATTTTTCCATAAAACTGTTGAGAACATGAGTGTAATTTTTTAATTGTATTCGTCAGGAAGCATCATTTTAATTTCTTTTCATGTTTACCAAAATAAAATGGTAGTTTATTTAAATTCACCTAATCATAACTTTCAAGTCTGATCTCATCTGGCAAGGAATTCCACATGCTCTCAAAGGGAACATTTTCTAAATGCAGACATATTAGGAAGGCATTTTAATTATGTATCTGAGATCACTCATCCTCCCAGTATAGTATAATAAATCTGATTTACTCAAGTCTGTGGTTAGCAAATGCCACTGTTGCACAAGAAATATGTAGAAATATGGTGATTACATTTCTGTTTCAGGCCTAGACACTGTTTAAAAAATCTCAATATCTCATTTTCCTTCTCCTTAATATCCCTTCCTAAGTATGTCTCTGATAAGTCAAAATAAAAATCTTGTTCCGTAGACTCATAGAACGGTATGGGCTGGGAGGTATTTTAAGGCTCCCTTGGTTCCAACTGCCCCTAGGGACACCTTCCACAAGATCAGATTGCTCAAAGCACCATCCAACCTGGCCCTGAGCACTTCCAGGGTGCTGTGTCAACAACTTCCCTAAGCAACCTCTTCCAGTACCTCACCACCACCACAGTGAATAATTTCTTTCTAATATCTAATCCAAACCTTCCTTCATTCAGGTTACAGCCATTTAATCCTGTCACTACATGCCCTTGTGAAAAATTCCTCTTCAGCTCTCTTGTAGGCCCCCTTTAGGTGCTGGAAGGCTGCTATGAGGTCTCCCAAAACCTTCTCTTCTCCAGACTGAACAGCCTTTCTTCACAGGAGAGGTACTTCAGCTCCCTGACCATTTTTGTGGCCCTCCTCTGGACTCACTCCAGGACATCCACGTTGTTCTTGGGCTGCGGACCACGGAGGTGGATGCAGCACTTCAGGTAGGGTCTCACAAGAACAGAGTGGAAAGAAAGAACCCTCTCCCTCAGCCAGCTGGCCAGGTTGGTTTTGATGCAGTACAGGAAACAGATGGCTGTGAGGACACATTGCTAGGTGATGTCCAGCTTTTTGTCCACCAGAACCCCAAAGTCCTTCTCCTCAGGGCTGCTCTCAGTCCACTCTCTGTCCAGTCTGCATTCCTGCTTGACCTGGCCCAGGTGCAGAACCTTGCATTTGGCCTTGTTAAACCTCATGAGGATCACCCAGACCCACCTCTCACGCCTGTCAAGATCCCTCTGGATGGCATTCCCCTCCCCCCAGCATGTTGACTGCACTACACAGCTTGGTGTACACATCAAATTGAGGGATATTAAGAATAATATGGGATTTAGAGAAGTCTTTGTGTTTAAAAGCTCATTAATGCCTGCTCAAAACTGTGAATCTGCCTTGTGAGCTCTGCATAGGTGTACATCACCTATGCATTTACTATCAGTCATTTTGCTTTTAGTCCTAGATAATGCACTTCTTGGCTCTATTCTATGGGACTCTTTGCAGGGATAGTTTCTGTCCATGCATCTGTTTGTGCGAAAAGATATTATCTGTCTGGTTTTGCTATTTGGGGTGTTTTTAATGGAATGCATTTAAGATCCTACTATGAGATTCCACCCAATCAAAGAGTTTCAGTTGTTACTGGGGGTTTATTTGGATCTAGCTTAAAATTTTAGTGACTGTGGTTTACAGTTCCTGAAGAGTTAAGGAGAGAATACCAGATGCTTCTCCTCTCTTGTTTGTGTAACAACTTGACACCTTTACAAATTCATGAGCTGAAATTACTCTGCACATAAGCACAATATCTTATTTTTCATTCAGCGCTGTTTCCATTTCCTAGTGCCCTGTGTGACTTTGCTCACAGGTTGGAAAGTAGTGTAATGCATCATTTATACTGGCTTCCACCTTTATTGACTGATGGCCTCCTTTGCTGTCAATCATTCCATTGAATTTTGTCAAAAGGAATGTGAAAAATTTTGTTGCTGATGTGACTGAAGTGCATTCACCTGTAAACAAATGCTTGAGACAGAAATCAGAACAAATGGTTACCTAAGGTCATTTCAGATACTGCAAAGACCTAATGGAAGTCAAATGCTGATATCCAAATGACAAAGTGACAAATACAGTTTCCTTGTTTGATTGGAAAAGAAAAACACATTAGCAATAATGATTAAGAAAGTACTTTTTCTTTTGAAAATGGTTCCATTTGACAGTATGTGATCCACAGTCCTGTGCAAAAGATGCTCATGTAAGGTTTTTACATGACCTGACTAGAGAACTACCCTATTGCCCTGTCTCTTGCTCAAATCCAAAAGTGCTGAATTCAGACACCAGCATACCCATAATAGATACATGTCAGAGAGCAGCAAGTTCACCAGGACTCACCAGGGAGGCAGGGCCAGACAGGACTGGAGATGGCAGAATCACAGCAAAAGTCGGGGCAAAAGTGGGAGCCCAGACCCAATTTTAAATGGAGCTCCTGAGCCCAAGGGCAAAAGGTTTGAATGAAGGTTCCCATGCAAGGCTGGTAAGGGCTTTTGAGACAGACAGTATTTATATTGAGAATCAATAGATTTTGAACCATATTGAGTGTTTTGTATGGTTTATAGCATTCAAATTATCAAGGGTGAAAGTCAAATTTTAAAAAAACCTATGTTTAGTATTGCTGCATGATAAGAATCACAAAATGCTAGAAGTAGACATGTCAGTATTTGGTATTGTTTTGTAGAAGCTGATTATAGGCAGTACCAAAATATTAAAGCAAACAGAATGAAATAGTGACACATACCCTCAAATATTTTTATCCTCAATTATTAATAAAAATCAAGAAATTGCATGTGAACTGGCCCAGCCTGGCCAGCCCTGTGTCCTCTCCCTCTACAGTCTCTTACAGTGAAGTTGATCTTTGTTGAACTCAAAAATTTTAAAGAACATATATATGGGGTCCAAATTCTTTGAGGTTTTCCTGATGAAAAGGATCCAACTATAGGTTTTGAAAGAACATAAAATCTCTTGTATGGCATGTGAAATTAATTCACAAAATATTCCAGCTCCACACATTGCATTAAAGTGTGAATCATTTCAGTTATATGAGAAAAAAAGTGAAATTTTGTTCATAACCAAGCATCACACCATGTTAAAAAAAAAAAAAAAAAAAGAAAAAGAAAACAAAAAAATGGGTGAGAAAAAGGGTCAGAATCTCTTACCTCCAATGTTCTCTAAGAAATTCCATCTGAATTTTTCACATTTAAATATACGAAACCAGAGAATACTTGGAAGCAGATTGAGAGGTTATTGAGGAAGGAAAGGCTGCTTGAAGAAAAATCTCCAGGAAAAGGGGTCAGATATGCAGGAGAAAAAGGAAGTCTAATTTTTTTTAAGAATTCAGCATTAGATGTATCTTTAGTTTAAATTATCATAGAAATTCTCTTCTAATATGTCCTCATTCTTTACTGCTATTTCTTAATTTCTCCTCAGAGAACCTGTGATTTGACAGATGATTTAATGAAACTGAAATTTCTACCCATTTGTATCCCAATGTGTATTTGTTTACAAATGTTTCCAAAAAGCTTAACAATTAGCTGATTCCAAAAATGGTCTGTTTGTCAAAAATCTGTATGTCATGCATTATGTAGTCATGCATGGGATGGATCAGATACAACCTGAACATCTTTTAACTCAGCTAAACCAAAGTCTCTCTTGAGGATGAGAGAGGTGGGGGAAACCAGCAGCACACTGAATTTCCCTTCTCACCCTTCCCTGAAAAGCAGGTACAGAAACATTGTCAAAATCTTGATATTATTTTTAATGAGTTGTAGAAGAATATATTATAGACAATCCCCTATTTCAGCTTAATGTAAGTTTTATTGGGGAAAAGTGGCAGACTGGAATAAAAGGAGCATATAAACTCTTGCAATGCAAAACTGCCTAGGCTTATGTCTCCTCAACAAGGGTTCCTAGTGATGCATGAGGAAATTGGTGATTTTCTCAGGTTTGCCACAGGCCTCCTTTTTTCCTTTGTCCCTGCTGAGAGGACTGGTTTTATACCATATTCATCTGTATTTCCATAATCCATCACCATCTTTCTCTGCTTTTCAAGAGCAATCACACTAGCATAGATGGTGCTCCATTAGGCAGCCCTTCTCATTACATTTCCCAGTAGACATGCCAGGCTCTCATGTTGAAATGGCATCTGCCATCAGCTATGCTATGATGCCAAGAAAAAGGGGGGAGATCACACTTTAAAAAGGCACAAAACATAAACATCAGATAATTCCTAATACTTGAGACTGACTTTAGATCTCCTGTCTTGGAGCAGATGATTATACAGAAGAACAACTATCATTTTGCAGCTGAAAGGCTCACAGATGTACTGCTTAAGGGCTATTTCAGAAAACAAAGGAACAACACAAACAACAGAGTGACGTCTGCATGTCAGACAAAGAAATGGGAAGAAGAAGAGGTGACCACAGCAAGACATCAGAACCATCTGTTCCTTTTGTTCTGAGTAAAGGTTTCTGGGTGAGCAAGCGCACCTGAGATCCTTACCAGTAACAAAGGCTGTGTGTTATCAAATGGCAAAGGTGGGCTTTGTTTGCAGCTGACTGGTGGCACAGGCATACTACCTCAATATTCAGGATGCATCCAGACAAATAAACTGTATATTATTAGGCAAGAACTGAAACTGCCCAAGCTTAAGGACTTATCATTGTTGCTGTCCATAGCATTTTCCCTTTTTACTGCTGTTAATTATTGTGTCTATTTCTCTTCTACAGACTACTTTTCACTTGTTTTCACTGTAATATTCAAGTTCTTTTACCAAGCAAGAATAGTAATGAGAAGGGAATAACAACTATTCCAGCTTTTGTTATGTTCTCATATAATAAGTACTGGTCCTTGAACTACTGGAAAGGGATTTACAGAATTGTTAAAAAAATATATTCACATAAATGATGGAAAATCTATATATCACCTTGTTTACAACAAAACAAAGGAACAAGGTTTCAGTACTTCACATGTAAATTGTGCTGCTTTAGTTTGACAGAAACAGGATATTCTCTTTTTTTTTTACTATATCTACCCATAGAAAGTAGATATATTTCCATAGGAGACAACTGTGATTATATCGCTATACTTAAATTTACCTTCAAATCACTTCCTTCTCAATCTAAAAATTGTTTTTGCTCTTAATGCCTCATTCCCAATCTGTAAAATGGGAAGAGTACTATTTTACAATGCAGGTCTTCATGTCAAATGCACAACTAAAAAGGCAATACAGGTGATATAATAATCTTTCAGGGAAAATCATTGCATGATGGGGAGAAAAGATGTAAATATGTGTAGTTTGAAGACATAGTTCTCTGTGCACAACATCCCACAAAAAAGTCTTATCCCTGGAAATTTTCAGCATTTTAATCAGCATTTAAATCCTATGATATGCCATGTAATTTTTTCTCTTTGTTTGATGCAACTGTTTACAGTAAATAATGTGAACCTTTTATTTAATAAATATTCATTGAAACTATTTATGATTTACAAAAAGAATGGAAAAATATCTATAATAAAATAAAATCTTAATAGCTACAATCCTAATTTATATAGTAAGCTTTATATGAGTTTCCCACAGTTCTTCAAAAACAAATCATACAGAGATACAGGAAGGAAAAGTAATCCATCTCAAAGAAAACCATTTTGAAAAGACTTGGCATCACTGTGCTTGTAAAAATATTCCAGATATGAAAAAAAAGAATATTTACAGGAAGCAAGGGATACATCTAGGGTGCCAGCAGAGAAATGTTGTTTCAAATATTTTATTTATCAGTGGTTGAAACAATAAATCGCACAGTACATGAATTGAGATAAAAATATATAACAAACATTACTGAAAACAAAATAGTAAGGAAATAAAATATGAACATATTGCAAGCAGCATTTGGCATTGCGTGAAAATAACAGGGTCTCTTTTGTTTTCTTATCAGCTCTGAAAAGTGTGTTGTCTGGCTTCATGTAACTGCAGCTTCATTTTTTGGCAGTAGATGAATATGCTTTTGTTTTAAACCTCAATATCTTTAACACTGAACAGAAGTATGGGTATGTGAGGCAGAGGAGATACAGTTTAGATACTGTGTGTTTCATGAAGCATGGTACACTGACTGTTCTATCTATATTCAATTTAAAATTTAAATTCTCTATTTTCCATTGTATTGGAATATTTGAACTCTAATTTGATCAAAATATGGCTGTACTAATAAAAGTTTAAAAGTTTATTGCGTAATACCAAAACTATCAATATTTCTGGGAAAATACTTGAGTGAACTCTGCAGTGTCTGTGCTGGTGTAGAGATCAATAACTTTTTGGGTTTTTTTAGTCTGTTTTGTGAAAATTTAGAATTGAAAAATAGTTATAGTAAGGATAAAACTTTCAAAAACATCTATAAACATAGGGGGAAATTAAAACTTAGTTGGGATTTTTTTAAGCTAATTGTTTAAATCAGACTTGAATACGTACATTAGGAATTCATTTCTAATTATTTAATTTCACCTTTTTAGAGAGAAATAGAGGTGGCGTTCACCAGCATGAAGCTGGAGGGGAGGGATCATTTTACTGTGCCAAGTTCCATATGACTGTATATATTCTCAGGGCAAGTAGCAAATGTGTATACTGTAGGTAGATTGCAACTCTAACATTAAAAAACCTAAAACTTTTTTGAGGCTAGAGTGAGTGACCTGAATTATCTCAGAGTCTGGAGAGATTCTTCAAGAGCTTTTAGAGGTATTTAATAATTTCTTCTTCAAGGCAGCAAACCCAATACTGCTGAGAAACAGCATAGATGCACAGAGAGGATCATATTTGCACTTTGGATTGGCATAGAGGCACTGAAACCAAAGAAGAGGCTCCAGCTGGGGGCTGGTGGCAGGGTGGGAGGCATCAGGTGGGTGAAGGGTAAAGGATCCCAGTCTGCCTTGCTCATCTGCCATCCTGTGCCAAGGAAATGCCTCCTTAAGCAGAGGCTCTGCTGGAAGCAAGAGGCAGATTGCAGTGGTGGGCAATTGCTACCAGAAAAATAGCAAGCTGGGCTTGTGACTGCAGAGAGAATTTCATGGTGACTTGCTTGCCAAGTGCACAAATGTGTCAGACCTTATGAAATGTCTCTACCAACTGCTAGGAACCAGCAGAGGGGGCCTGTAGCTGGTGTACATGGGAATAAAAATAGCAGAGTGAAAGAGAGAGATGGAGTCGATTTTAGAGTTTGAAGAATGTTATTAGAGTACCAAAACCCTCAAAGCAGTTTTCTTTGTGATGCTCTCTGCAATTTCAGTGGTGCTGGAGATGGAGAAAGAGACGCAAACTTTTAATGCTGGGCTGAGAAGCTAGTAGTAAGGATTAAGAGGCATCAGAAGCTTCTAGCATAATGGATGGTCATGCAGAAGAGATGCACATCCTCTGAATGACAAGTGGGTCAAGCTGCTACCATTTAATATCAAGGAAGTTGAGAGTGAACTTTTAAATGAAGAAATGAAAGTAAGCAGACATGTCCAGAACAGCAGAGAGGTGGGGATGACATATTTATTACGGATGATGGTATGGAAATTTTTTTAGTCTCCGTGAATGCTAGAATACAGAACGGAATTAGTCAAACAGAGAGTACGACTTAAACTGGATGCTGGGAAGAAAATCAAACCTGTACAGTAACAATATAAAGTATAAGTTGTCAAATGAAGGAGCATGAATAAAGCAACAGCAGACATACAAGAAACTTGGTGGAAAGGGAACAATCTGCTAAGCGTCATTCAGTGGAATAAAATTAGCAACAATGATCAAAAGAATGCTGACTATTTAGCAGGATCAAATTATATGCACCCAAGACTTACTTACAATTCTCCTGGTACTTGAAGTACTTGGGAGATGTGAAGGTATCTTTTAAATTGATCCCAGGTGAGATTCCAAGAAATTCAGGGTACATAAACCTGACATCTCAACAAGGCAAATTAGTATAGCCTATAATAATGCACAAATTAATAATCACAAACATAAATCTGACCGTACACTGGGGAAGAGACAATGCAGATTCTTGAAGGGAAATCCTGTGCCATTAACATACTGTAGATATTTGAAAGTTCAGCAGGTGGGTAAGGGTATTTGGACTGATATATCCCACCTGGATTCCCACTAAGTTTCTGGTTTAATTTGTCATCTAAAGCTTTAAAGAGTTTAATCAGTTATAGCATGAGATAAAGTCCTTCAATTTATTTCATCACTTGGTGAAATGATGAAACAGAGGGTAGGAATAAATATTTTTACAGTCATCAGCAGTGAATTCCACACAGGTATGTGCTGGGATTTGTGCAGTTCAATATAATAATAGATGACCTGAAACTGAAAGCCATTAGTGAAGTGGTAAAGTTTACTGCTGATAACAAGTTATTCAAGACAGTAAAAATGAAGGCAGACCATGAAGAATTGCAGGAGGACCTGAGGAAGATGAATGAGTAGCCAATAAAATGGCAGATGAAATTCGGTATAGATAAATGTCGAGCCGTGTATAGGGGAATGAACAGGCCTACACACACCACACGGTGGGCCCTGAATTGGTCATTATCACTCAGGAACAAAATCTTGGGTCATAAAAGGATCTATGAAAATGTCAGCCCAATATTGGTAAGACAGGCAAATCAAAGATAAGAATCTTTTTTAAAAGAAATGAAGAATAATAAAAGGGAACATCACATCTGATTGTATAATTCTTTGGAATCACCCCTTTCTCTTCCCTTGAAAACTGGAAAAGATTCAGGAAAGGAGAACAAGGATTAACAGATGTATCAAACTGCACAGCTTCTTTGTATCAAATAATGAACTAAGAGAAGACTGTAAATCTTGGGGGAAAAATGACGAAAAAAAGAGATTGCGATAGACCTCTTTTAAAAAGAGTGTCTGGGAATGGTTGGGTAAGGACTGATAGTCCATTGGGAATATAAATTTTCCAAAATAAAAGGAGAGATAGATCAATTTAGTAAGAGTCAGCTTCAAAACAATTTTAGGGAATTAGTTCTTCACTCAGTAGCTGTAGGCTAGTAAAACTGCTCTAAAGAATGTTGCAAATACTAAAAAGAACATGGACTGAAAGAGAGATGGGGAAAACTCATGGAAAAGGAGACCAAGGATACCTATTTAATGCATATGTACAATTTCTGACTCCAGAACCCAAAAACATTGGAAAGCACATGAGGTAAAAGTGTCACAGATACTTCTTAATTTTTCATTCTTTCCTATATTTCCATTTATGACATATTTTATTTTGGAAAAAATAGATACAAGCATTTGGTGTGACTCAGAAGGCCTTTACTGTACAGATCTCTTATTGATTCTTCCAATGACAGTCACTGCCTACTTCATTAGTGACAAACAAACCAAACTGAGCACAGAGAAAGAGATACACCCTCACTCTTAATACATGCATTGCAACTTCACTCTTATCCTTATATGACCCCAAAACCATTTTTTATGAATTTTCTTTTTCTGCTCAAAGTTAACAGCAGTTGTTTCATAGCCTGTCCAAGTCTTGTTTTCACAGGGTGGTCTGTACGTCTTCACTTATGATGCAAGTCTGTAGAGGGGTGCTTTGAGGTGTGAAGCCTGGTGAGAATAGTGCTGGAGGAGTGTGGGAGGTGGGGACTGCCACTCCTGGTGCAATGTGGACCATTCTGCCTGTTGGAGTCAGTTCCAAGGATGCAGAGTACAGCACCACTCTTACAAGTCATTTCCGACACTCACAGGCGAGGAGTGCAGCAAGCACACGATGCAGAGAGCAACAGCCTGGCGCTTGAGCACCAGCCCTCTCTCAGCACAGAGACAGATGATGTGTGGTCTAATAGAAACAGACAGTGGTAGGCACACTGCCTTTTCCTAAAACTGAGCCTGTAATTGAATGATAAAGAATCTGGGACCGTCCCAATAATAAAGGAATGTGATCACTCAGATAATTTTGTTGCATATTATTTTTTTGTAAATGGATATGTAAATGTGCTATGTCTATGATAAGAAACATAGGTTTCTCCTATATCTATTGTTCCTGGAGAGCTGCTCATTACAAGATTTATACTCCCACCTAAGCAATGGCAGCATTAATCTTCATAGGTATGGACTGCATACATAGCAAGAATAATAATTACGAAAAAGCATTTCTTGTCGTACCTACTATCCATCTTATCTTTTCATTTGTAAGCTACCACGCTTTATTCAACTCTGCTAAATCAAAATTTTATGAAGATCAAAATGCCTCTGGTACCTCTACTCTGTTTTGGGGACAAATCACAGCTTTAACCAATATCTTTCCTGCCTCTAATATTACTTGCTATTGATCTTTATAATTTCAGATTGCTGTTCACATCAGAAGTGTTTGAACAGAACCTTGTCAAGGTTTTTTAACACTAAGAAACCAAACTGCCTCTAGTTCCAGACTATCTGGTGTTTTATTCTTGCACAAATTGAAGGGATCCTGATACATGCAATTTAGACTATTTTTTAATCAATGTTTAGACAGCACTGTGTTTTTGAAAAGCGGAGAACAAAGCTTTGCAAAAATTTTAGTCAGGAGACAATATTTCCTACTCCTACTATTGATACACTGGTAGTTGAGTATTTAATAGTATACTAAGGCTTCTGCTTCCCTCACTTTTTGGAGCTGGAGGTTTCTTCTTAGGTATGAAACTGCTGGAATCATGGATGCTCAGAATTTTAGATTTTCTGTGTTATCAGGCACTGACCCCCAAGAAAAAGCTACATTTGACCTGAGGCGATGGAGAAGGCTTCCAAAATTCAATTATAGAACTGGAATTATGGGTATGTAGTTTGAATAGAAGCATGTAATACCACAGGATGGAAAACCTGGACTTTAAGATTTTAGAATATATTAATATATATAAAGCAAGATGGAGATTTTAGGGTGGAGGCTGGTGATTCTTCTTTACCTTCTTCTTCACCTTCTTCTTCATGGATTTGGGTGGTATTGGGTAATTGGATAAAAACGTCCACATTGCAGGCATACATGATTGGTTATTGGGTTAAAAGTAAAAATAATTTACGTGTCATTTCTAATGTTTATCTTAATGTTTATCCTTAAAAAAACTCATACGTTGCCATTTTTTACCTTGTTAGGGTAAAGTACTGTAGAACTCTCAGCTTGTGAGACTGTAACGTAGATAAGAACTAATAAACCTCCAAGTCTGAACAAGAAATACCATCTCGGCATTTTGTCCCGACCTTGGCAGAAAAGAAGCAAAGAATTCATTATGAAACCATTCTTGTAAAGCTTGGCAAAACAAAGTCCTCCAGTAGAAAGAAGAATCTCTTCCCTAGATTATCACCACCCAATATTACAGGCAGTTGTAAAGGCAGTCTTTCTTCTGGAAAAAAGCCCTAGCTTATAGCCTCTCATTAGCTACAGATTGTCTTCATAGAAAAGAAACATGGGAGTGGTAGGGATTTTTACTTTCTTTTTTATGCTTCCTTAAGCTGAAAATTTTCTGAAGGATGGTCACTGTTCCTCTCCACAGCTAGGAATCATGATCTAAATTTGCTTAATAATGTTTTTGTGATTAAGACACAGTGAAGATCCATATGACAATATAGTTGAATTAGTGTATTTCACTGATTAAACAATTTTGTCTAGAAAACAATTTTCCTGTAAAGTAATTTTATTTATGTGACTAACAAAATAGCTTGATTAACACTGTAATGATGTCTACCAAAAAATATATATAATGATTCACTACTTATTGCAAGCTAAGAGAATAATTTCTTAACATTATGTGCTTAAAAAACATTATCTATCTAGTTAACTTTTCTAAAAATTATTAATATATTTGGCATGCATCTAGGCATATAATAACATAATGTCTTGCATTTTATGTAAATCCTTCAGTATTTTATGATTAATAATTGTCCCATTGAAATGCAATAATAATTTTAAAAAATAAACAATAAGGTTTTAAGTGATCAAAGGAACTCAGAGAAGACCTAGTTTGAGCCTAAAAATGGCTGATCCACTCAGGATTTAGTCAGCCTGAACCTATAGTATTAGGCTCCAAAGAAAGCATTCCACTTGATGTTCTTGGTTTTTTTCATAAGTATGGATTTATGGATAAGAACAGACACATGGTTATTTTTTGGGGTTTCCCCCCCTCCCCCCAAAATCCAGAATCTGTGAAAATGCTTTTGTATGCATCCTGTTTCCAGGTCTTTGCCATCTATCATGGCAGTCTCCTTTCCCTTCCTCTGAGGTGTTTTTTTTCCAGAATGACCTGAGCGGTGCCTACCTCCGCTCTGTTGCTGCACAACAGCACACTGTAATGAAGAAAGATCATTCTCTTTCTTCTCTAGGGTAGTGACTTTTCTCCTGCCAAGAAAATTGGTGAAAGATCATACAGCAGCAGCCTGTGGAAGTCAGGTTAGGAAACCTCTTAGTGCAATACTTTACACATGAGTTCAAAGCACAAGATCAAACTTGTGCTCTCATATTTTCATCATATCCACCTCCTTCACAGATTTCAGTGTCCTATTGCTCGAAACCAGCAGTAATGTTGCAGGATTTTTTTTGAGGTATCAATTTTATAGACGATCTAAGCATTTATTATTATGCCTCTCACATCCTCTGAATAAGTGGGACATGGTAAGTTGAAAGTATCAAAGTCTAAAAATACTTCAGACAATGCATAAAGTGAATGATGGATCAGAACCAAATATATTTGTGGATAGTGATGGATCAGATGCACTTCTACCGATGTTTTGTCTTTAACTGCCTGAGTTAGGTGACAGAAAACTTAACTGAGGTGAAATGATGAAGTATACTGCAGAATCCTATTTCTGTTATTGCTGTTTCTTACTCGGCAGAAATTCTAAAAGAAAGAGTTATGTCCTCTGAGTCATATAGAAACATGCTGTAATTTAATATATACCTCTAGCTCATACTGAAATATCAAAAAACTCAGAAAACCCAAACTGAGCTATGTCAGATTTACAGCAGAATTTAGACAAAACCCGTGAAGCTTTAATGATATCTGCTGAAGTAGCTCAAAAATTACCGGAGCAATATATAAAAAAAAGTAAAGGAGTATTTTTCTTCAGCTAACAAAAAATCTATGAAGAGTCTTGCTACACTACTCTCAAGACAGCACGTTTTTTAACTAGTTCAAAAATAAATTACAATAATTAGTTTTCTGTTTAAAAGACTGTCTGTGTGATTGTCAAAACATTCACTGGTAATAAACTGGGTTGTGGTAAAGGTGGGAAAGCCATGTTATGTAAACCACTCTCCCAGTTTAAAGGTGTTCTAATGGGCTCCTCAAAAAGCACGTGAAATGACAATGAAACCTTGATATGAAATTATGACCTTTACTAAACTTTTTATGCTTCAGTAGTGCTCAGGATTCATAGGATTTACACAGAACAAAATGTCCAAATATGTCAAGTTCATTTTGATTTCGAAGGTTTATTGCTGCCTGAAATTCATTTCTGTAATCAGATGCTTCCCACTTCTCTCAGCACTGCAATTGAGGTGTCTAACAACCAGAAGCAGACAAAACCCAGAGTTAGTAATTCACATGAAAGCTGGGGATTCTATCTTTGATTTTGCTTTGATTTGAAACAAACCAAAAGCAGAATTTTTTCAACATTTTCAGTAAACTAGAAGGAATATTTCAACTAGTCATGGAAATTAAAACAGATTTAGCACATAAATACATCAAGTAATTTTTTTTTGCAATCAAAATTTAAAAAGAGGAGTAAACGTGAATTTCCTTGAGAGTAGATAAGCGGGATATAGGGCTATAGGGCTTCTGGAATGACAGTCCAGAGCAATAAACCTGGGGAAAAGGATTATGTCAAGGTTTGTGTAGCAGCTGCTATATCATTTTGTTAATAGACTCAAATTATTCCCAGCCTCATCAATCCTATGACAACAGAGTCTCCAACAGCTGTAGTACATTACTGAAGCCTATCTTCCATTTTGCAAATCCAGGTGATTGCCTAGTGAGTATAAATAAAATTTGGCCTTGATCTGCATCTCACAGCAACTGAGACACAAATTAATACCAAAGAATACATACACTGAATAGGTACTGGGTTTTGTGACCTAAACCCCTTTTTTATGTCAAGAAACTTTAAATGTACCCTACCACAACATGACCTAACACATTCCTTCAAATCAGCTCTACTTGTTATTCATGTGCTTCATTCTGAGCAGTGTGTGAAATAAACAGTAGAATTGATAAAATTATTTTTCTCAGTGTGAAGTTCTTCAATTACTTTGTGAGTTCATTACAGTTGTACACAAGCACCTTACTTAATTGTATAATTACTTCTATAGTGTCATTCTAGGACACGTTAATGTAGATAATATCGCTCAATACATTTTTTTTTATTTTTCAGATCTGTGTTTATTGTAAAGAACTATCCATAACCTTTCTCATGATTATAAATTACAGAGAAATGGTGTTAGATTTGTATTTGGCTTTTTAGGTAGTTTCTCAAAGAACATTTTTTCCCTTGTTTCTTTTTCAGGGGTATGAAGTGAAAAAGAAATTTAATGAATTTTTATATGATGACAGATGACCTGTCACTCATCTTTAATCATTACTATAGCTGTTAACAACATAAAGTGACAATTCTTCTTCAGATTATTATTTCAATTGTATACAATAACTTTTTTTTTAATATCAGACATTATCTGAGAGCTAATAACTGCAAGAAGAGTGGCTCTGGAACCTCTTAAACTTTAACATTTTGGCACAATATCATAAATCTTTTTTTTTATTCTCTCTAAAGAGCAATATTGAGTGATGTGAGTTGAATGAGATTTCAAGAGGAAAGGTTAAAAAATGTGTCTTGTATGCAGAGGAAGAGCTAGAGATTGTTGTGATCCTTTACAGTAAACAGTAGGAATGCCCTGTCATTCCCACTTCATGTCATGCTATATAGTGTAGATAAGGAATGAGGAACAAGAAATGGCAAGTCAAGGAACTGATTGGAGCAGAAGCTTGGATTTCTTTGGATTTTGGAAATTCTGTACTTTTCCAACAAGACATGAATTAAAGCATTTTATTGCTGCTATTTGGTCCTCTTCTTACCTCTTTTTGTTAATGTCAATGGTCTTTGACTTCTTCAGGTCTTAAAATAATATAGTGTCTCACATTTTTTTTCATGTAAACCTCTTGACCTTTTAAGTACCTTTCTTTTCTGTCCTTTGGGTCCTTCAAATGGTCTACATATACATTTATTTGTCTAAGTGTCTGAACCTAAAAGCTGGATTGACAGAAACTGTTCAGCTGATGCCAGGCCTCAGTTAAAAGTATCTCAACATTTAAACCAATTCAATGAAAATAAAATTAAACAAATTTAAAACAAATTTTAAACAAATTAAATTAAACAAATTTTAAACTAATTTAATGAAACATTTATTTGTCTAGGTTTCTGAGCCTAAAAGCTGGATTGAGAGAAATTGTTCAGCTGATGTCTGGCCTCAGTTAAAAGTAGCTCAACATTTAAACAAATTCCCAACTATGACTAGAAATTCTTCTCACCTGAGAGGTCTGACACCTTTCTAGAACCATAAATGCTGTGTTTTGCAATATCTGCTTTAATTGAGTAGCTTGGTTGTTGGAATATTTGTGCAAAATAAAAATATTTGATGATATAGAGGAACACAGGTTTCCTTAGCTGCTAAAGCATTGCTTTCACTATCGGATTTTATGGCCATTTTAATTTTTCCCCATTTTTGTTTCCCAGTCACCAGTTAAGCCATCTTTCAATAAAACTATTGAGACTTGAGCATGTATTTAGGGTAGTAGTAAGTCTGGCACTTAAATCACTGTCTCAGAAGGTGAGAGGATGATAGGAGGACACATAAATGTCTACATCAAGCTGTAAAATGCAAAGAAAACTCATTATGTTTTAGCAGAAAGGAAAGAATCTCCTGAGTTAATAAAGTAGATTTATTTTTACTTAAATAGAGTGATCAAGGCCACAGAATTGATGACGGATTGTTCCTGCAATTTGAGACCCTATTTCTCTGTGGCTGATTTGTGTCAAGGCCCTGAGAGTGAAAATAGGCATCAGTTGCTGTGTCTCAGAGTGTGCTAGGCTCTGGTAGTTTTGTCCCAAGAAGAAATCAGTGTCTTATTAACACAGTTAAAAGGTTCATATCCTACTAATCATGTAGAAGGGTTCATTTCAAATGTGCAGATGTTTAACTCCTGATTATTTCTACCAGTCAGGAGTTCAATGGTAGAGGTACGTACCTCCACCTGAAGATGCAGGTGAACTCCTTTTACCACGTGCAGATTTGGGAATCTTGTTGCCCTACACAAGCCCTCTTTGAAGTGATGTTGCATCTCTCCACCACAGATAGGAGGTATTATTGTTTTTTCTTCACCCAATAGATGACAAATTGATGATTGCCAGCAATTTCCATTAACTGGTGGATATTCTGGGGTGGCCTGCATTTTACAGGAAAGCACCTGTTTCATGTCAAGTGAAATAGTTTATGTCAGTCATTTATGTCAGTCACTGTGCTCTAGAAGTGGTACAGTGACAAAGTTCATTGATTTTTCTCAACTCTTTAACACAGAGACTAGCACTTGTGTGACAGTGCATGTGACAGCATACTTGTATCCCAAAGAAGCTGATAAAGGAGGCAGGACAGATGGCTGATGATGTGGACCAAGCACTAATATCAATAACTTCCGATAGACTGTTAATCTCTTCATTGCTGTCTTTCCTCCCTCTTTATTTGTCTGCCTCTATTTGTCCAAGTCTGACACCAGTAACACAAGACAGAAGTTCATTGGAAGAAATCCTTTGTATTTTGTACTTTCAATACTGAGAAAGAAATCCCTGGCCCAACCAGTTGTATTGACCTTGCTCACTTGAACAGAGAACCATCATGTCAAACAACTACATTGGCTTTTAGTTCCATTGTGATGAGACTCAGTGATGGAACAATATATTCACATGGACCACACCTCTTTTTCTGGGTCTTTTGATTCTTCTGTATTTTTCATAGAATCATGGAATCATTAATGTTGGAAAAGAGCTAAAAGATTGTGAAGTCCAACCTTTAACCCAGCACTGCCCAATCTGCCTCTAACCATGCCCCCAGGTGCTGCATCTACATGTCTTTTAAATACCTTCAGGGATGGTAATTCCACAACTTCCCTTGGCAGCCTTTCCAATGTTTGACAACCCTTTACATGAAGAAATTGTTCTTAATATCAAAACTAAATCTCCCCTGGTTAGATCTGAGACAATTTAATCTTGTTCTTTCCTTTGAGATCTAGTAGAAGAGACCAACGCCCACCATCTGGCTATAACCTCATTACAGGTAGTTGTAAATAGCAAAAAGGTCCCCTGAGCCTCCTTTTTTTCCAGGCTTATCAATTCCTCAGGTTCCCTCAGGTGCTCTTCATCAGACTTGTGCTCTAAACCCTTCACCAACTTTGTTGTCCTTCTCACTTCAGCACCTCCATGTCTTTCTTGTAGTGAGGGACCCAAAACTGAATCACAGAATCCTCAAGGTTGGAAGAGACCTTCAAGATCATTCAGTCCAGGCACGCAGCACTACCACTGCTACCCCTACTAAACCATATCACCCAGCACCAGAAACAGATGCCTCTAAAATATCTTCGTGGATGGTGATCTCACCTCAGCCCTGGATAATTCTTATCAATGCCTGACCACCCTAACAGTGTTTTGGTTTTTTTTCCTAATATCTATTATGGATCTCCTCTGCCTCAGCTTAAGGCCATTTCCTCTTGCTGCAGGCATGGTAGAAAACACTGCCACCACCTCAGTACAAGATGTTAGGTGCAGTCCCACCAGTGCCCTGGTCCTGCTGGCCACATCATTGCTGATACAGGCCAAGGTTGTCATTGGCCTTCTTGGCCACCTGGGAACACACTGGCTCATGTTCAGCTGCTGTTGAGTGGCACCCCAGGCCTTGCAGCCACTCTTCCTTCAACCTGTAGCACTGCATGGGGTTAGTGTGACAAAAGTGAAGGACCTGGCAATTGTCTTCTTGAACTTCATGCAACTGGACTCAGCTCATCCAGCCAGCCTATCCAGATGAGTCTGTAGAGCCTGCCTGCCCTCCAGCAGATGGGAGGTACTCATGCTCAGCTTGGTATCATTTGAAAATTGACTGAAGGTACACTCAATCCCTTGCCCAGAAGCATGTCTTTGTAAGTGTACGCATATTGTATACCTCAGTACACCAAAAGGGAAGGAGTAATTATGCTCTACACACACAGAGCACTTAGAGGGCAGAATTGGTTTTGTCCCTTTCCAAAAGGGACCACCAATTTGCAGATAAATCAATCTGTAAATCTCCTTTTCTGTCAAATGTTAAACCTGGATGGTGCATGAAACATGGGAGGATGTTGACTGAGATATAAGAATATTATTGTACTGGTTTGGGCTTAGATATAGTTAATTTTCCTCACAGAATCTAGTATGAACAATGTTTTAGATTTGTGCTGGAAACAGTGTCAATAAGTCAGGGCTGTTTAAGTCACAGCTGAGCAGTGGTTACACAACACCAAGGCCTTTCTATCTTCTCACATCACCCCACCAGTGAGGAGGCTAAGGGTGTACAAAGGGTTGGGAGGGGATACAGCCAGAACAGGTGACCCCTGCTGAACAAAAGAACATTCCATACCGTATGGCATCATGATCAGCATATAAATCTGGGGAAAGAAAAAGGAAGGGGGAATGTTCAAGGTGATGGTGTTTTTCATCCAAGACATCGTTATGTGTAATAAAGCCTTGGTTTCCTGGGGATAGCTGAACAACTGTCTGCCCATGGGAAGGCATGGATGAACTCTTTGTTCTGCTTTGCACTTGTGCACAGGTTTTGCTTTCCATATCAAACTGTCCTTGTCTCAACCCACAAGTTTTCTCACTTTTACCCTTCCAATTCTCTGCCCATCCTGCTGGGGGGAGAGTGAGCAAGCAATTTTGTGGTGTTTAGCTATTTAGTGATGTTAATCATGACAATTATTAAAGAATATCTAGCATAATTTTTTTTCACAGCTGTTGAGAAGGAATATCAGTCCTGAAAACAATGCCAGAACTGAATACTAACTGAATCAACCTTAACAAAATATACACTTCATCAGGAGGTATCTAACACAAAATTAAAATGAGCTTTATTGCAAAAATAACACTTTGTATTTTTCAACCTACTCTGTTTAGCTACAAAACGTTTGTGAAATATACAGATTTCTGAGAAAAACAATGGCTTTCCTCACTGGTGCATGTTCAAAGTGAATTAGAGCAAAAGTTTTATAGCAGCCAATGTTTCAATTAGCACTTTATATTTTAACTGGTTTGTCAATTTACCTTATTGTATTTTTTATTTGTAGTCACTGTTCAATTGATTTCCTTCTTCATTTATTTTACTTAAAAAATCAACATTCATACAGTATGCTGATATGGTTTCTTCTCCTTGCATCCAGCCTAACAGCATTGAGAGCAAGGTAACCTTTTGAATGTTTCTTACATCAGAAATTTAAGGATTGTTTCAGCAACTGATTATATGAGAAATTCTGTTTGTTGCAAAAGTCTCTTTTAAGGGAAACATCTTGTTGCTTTGTATAAAACATATATATATAAGCATAAATTCCAGATTAACCAATACTAATTCATAGTCTACAATTGTGATTGTAGATTAGTAGTAGTGGATTTGTAATTACTAATATATAATGTAAGTTAGTAGTAAAGCCAAGTGTTTTACTTTTAATCCACAATTATTGCAATAATTGAATATTAGAATCTAAAAATTACTAATAATATATGCTTGATATATCCAAGGGAAAAAAAAGTGCTAAGACAGCACATTTTACAAATGCTTTGCTAGAAATCTGTGTTAGTATTTTTCTGATTCCTCTGTGTAATAGGGGAAATGCATATCCACAAATTTTTAAAAGTTTACAAAAATGTGAATAAAAAGAAATATGTCATTATAAAGTTCAGTCCCTGTGGGAATTCAGCACATCCCTCTGGGATGTTCAGATCTACTGAGAACCCTTGGGGGGCCTCGGAGGTCCTGGAATGTTGCCAAAAGCGCCTGGTGGCTTGACTTTGACCCTTTTAGGGATCTGCCACCTGTTTGTGGGGACATGGGAATCACTTGGGTTTGAATGGTTTGTTCACAGGGTGAAAAATGTAGATTTTAGGATTTTGGTACAGGGGTGTTTGGGAGACAAGATGGAGGATTCAGGCCCCGACCTCGTGGTCTTTCTTCTTCTTCTTCTTGTCATCCATCTTCTCTGTGATGTTGGCACTTTGGATTGGTTCATGGTGAAGGTGCACTGTCTAACATGGGTGATGGGTATTGGAGAGTAATTGTAAATATTGTATACGTAGTTTTTAGTATAAAAGATGACACCGCCTCGTCAGGGGAGGAGAATGCCTCAGACGATCCTGCTAAGCTGACCTCATCAGGGCAGGAGAAAGAATTTTATAGATAAGAAATAATAAACAACCTTGAGACCGTGAAATGAAGAGCCCTGACTCCTTCTTTAAGCACCGGGCTGGGAACAGAGACTTTCCAACCATTTTCGGGATCACTCAGTCCAACTAATGATGCCGCAAGTCCAGTCTTGTGATGTCCTAGAAGAACTCTTACGAGGAAGAGAGGGGAAAGAGAAAGCACTGGGAATTGAAGAAAGGGGTCAGCATGTTGTCAGGTTTTCAAGACTTCTTTCACTCTGAATTGCTTTAATCAGCAAAACATATGCCACTATCATTATTAGGCAACATCAGCAGGGCTTACATCTGTACAGAAGATGGAGTGAATAAATCTACTAGCTTAGGATGGGATTTGACATTATCCAAGAATGTCTGATTTTGTCTCTTTGCTGGATCATGTAGCTAAATCTGTGACAACCCTCGAGGGCATCTTGTTTTTTAGCTTCTTATAATGATGTGTAGCCACTCATTGGCATCACCATCCAGAGGCTAAGAGAGCATCTGCCTTTTCTTAAAGGTCCTGTGGTGCATCAGTGTGGTTGGCCTCTTCCTCTCTTTGGTTCTGTTATGTACAGGGATCAGGATCCTGCAGCCAAGTTAAAGGGTCTTTGGCCATGTGATCAGCAATCAGCACAGTTCTTTTAACTTGACTTTTTTGGGTCGTCCTAAAGGACTTGAAGGACAGGTTTTCCATGGATGATGCATCTTCTTTCTGGACTCAAAAAGAAGCTGGATGCAATTCCATAAAGAGGATATTTCAAAACCCTGTCAGGATCACTAGTCTGCCTCCTGTATGAAAAAGCTGAATGCTGTCACAGCTTAATAGATACTGATTAGTTGGTACTCAGCTGTATCCACATAATCTGTGAAACTGTAAAAGCCCCACAAAATTCCAGTGGAAAGTCAGGGAGCATCCTGCTGGAGCTTTTATATTTACCATGCCCAGCATCTGGGTCCTGAAAATGCCTTTGGACTGTTTACCTGTTTTCCCACCAGCATTTCAGTAGTCTCAGTTCCACTTAAAAACTATACGGTAATAATCACGGTCCATGAAAACAGGAATTCAAGATCCTCAGCTAGACCCTTTCTGGTAATGTAACTGCAAAGAATATAGGAATTCAGAGAATAAATAAATGCTTTCTCAAAGACAGTGAGTCCACACCAAATTAGTCTTCTAGCCCAGTCTTTTTTATCTTCTGTGGTTCTTTACACATTTGATTTTTGTTTTTGAAGAAGAGAGAAAGGATAGTCCATGTAAGCCATGTACACACACATTGAGCAGTAGAACACAAAACACACTTGGCTGTTTTATCTACATCAAAATCTTTCTTCTCTCAGTTGTCAAATCACAGCTATAACTACTGTAGAAATGTGTAATCTGTCTGTAGAATCTAACACTACCTATTTGTAAGTAATGTTTCATTCTAGATTTATTACATCTTGGAAATTATACTCTGCTATTAATCTCAGATTTCTCAAAGGCTCGGGCTTGCTTGCCATGCATGCCTTGGATACACTCTCAGGGGTCTGCTTCTCCTAAGCTTGTATATATGTACATGCTCTGCTAAGACGCACGATAGAGAAACTAAACTCTTTTTTACATGAATCTGTGCTAGTGTTCCACAGGAGCTACAAAATAGAATGAAAGCATGTATTATACCATTATATTTAAACATTAACACAACAGTCCAGCACTGGGGTGCAATTCACAAGACAGATGTATTGCTTGAAGGATTTCATAGACATCACTACTAAAATGCACCACTTGACATTACTCATTAAACTGTGTTTGAGTAAGGTGCTTTTTAGCAATACAGCTGCACTCAAGATAAATTAATAATTCTGTCTCTAATTCTGCTGAAACTTTCTGTTTCTAAGCATCTATATGGCTGCCTTGCCTAGACATACTGCTCAAGTAATGTCATACTCTGAAAATGAAAAGCTTGGTCCTAAGGTCTTTCTCAACAATGGACCCCATAAATTTCCCTTTTGATTTAAAATCATACCAGGGAAACATATTTCTTTGCTTGTCTTTCTTTTTACGGATCTGAATTACTAGTATTAGTCTAGTAGAACTTAATAAACTGATGTAGCCAGACCCATAATTACCAGCGACTCTTACAATGTAATGAATTTTGTCACCCTTGTAGATAATTTACTGGTGTGACACGGGAAATCTGCATGCAGTGGGTTAAGATGTTACTGCTGTTAGCTGTGTGACTTGGCTCTCTGTCAGAGTTGCCAAGACATAACTGAGACTTGAGCCATGGCCTCTGCAGCTCCCAGCCTGTTGTCTTGATGTAGCAGAACCAGCTGCACTCATGGCATGTGACTGCCTGGAGCCGGCACACGAGTTCCTGTCTGTTGCAAAATTGCAATTGCCATGAAATGAGCCAAAAGAAAAGTTGGTGCTTGCAGTTCCGGAAACTGTCTCTGCTAGTTTTGCCATTGAATATTAGATGAAGCATATGTAAAATGCTAAAAAGAAGATTCCTGTTTACTGTAGTCTGCGCTGTATCAGATGTTGTACAGAAAATCCTGCTACAATGAATTAAGGCTTTCATTTATTTCTTCTAGAAAAAAAAAAATCCAAACCCAAGCAACTACATAGTGAATTGCTTTCATAACATATTACATCAAAAAAGGAGTTAATCACAGTAATGCTGATTTCTGCCATCCCACCACCCACAGGTTTCCATTATGTGTGTTTGTACTATAAAGCTGCCATTCACTTCTTTAAAATAGAGATGTCTCAGTTTTACCCTCCACCAGGATTTAAGTATTCCACCTCCAGGGTTCCAAGGTATAGAATCTCCCTCTCTTTTGAAACTGGTGTCTTATCTGGCAAGAGAAGAGCTTGAGAGGTGTCATCTCTTATTTAGCCAACAGATGATCAGCTAAATATGCCTGCTCATGTATGCCTTCTGTGTCCAAAGCACAGTGAACCCACAACATTCCTAGCTCAAGGCAGTACAGTACTATAAATAAATTCCAAAATTCAGTTTGTAACTTTTCTTCAAGCTAACCCACTTTGAATATTTTAATATTAGGCTAGACAGAGATAGAGAGGAAATAAATTTCAGGTTTCAGTTGTAAAATAGTTGGTTTTTTAGATATTTAAAGACAAAAGAGGTACTGGAAGTGAGGACTTTGAAAATAGAATACATACTGAGACTCTAGTGCCTTATAAACTTAGTTTGAAGTACCAGGTTTGGAAAACAGAAAAAAACCCAAAGAACATGTGTGTTGAAACAAGCAAAATCTAGAATATCTTTTCTTAAAATTTGCTACTTCTTGTGGCTGTGAATATGTGACATTTTCTAAGGAGTCATTATTCTTTGTATTTCTACTTTTGCTTTTCATGGGTAAGAGAGAAATGTGCATAGTTGATCTCTTCTTTCTATATATACCACACCATTTCTCTCAATTTCAATTCATGTCACCGAATTTTTCTTCTTGTTAACACCTTTTTCCATTCGAAATTTATGCACAGCTTGGTAGAACATTTTCCTGCATAAATTTACTTTTGTACTAAGGCATACAGATCATTTATGATCCACATAGAACCATATTTCATATGGATTTTTTAACCATCCATTTTCTGATTTTTTTACTTTTTCACAGGTCCTACGTCTCTCTTCTATTAAATACTGTGCTGCATCTGACCCCATTGCTAAGCTTTTCCATTTCCTTGTGACAACAGCCAGGATCTCAGCCTTTGCTGTATATGAACTATATCACCCAAGCAGAGAACCATGCTGAGAATTTGATGGAGTGGAAAGAGTAAGGGTATGAACTATACATCTGAAGCATATTTGACCCAGTGGAAACACCAGCAATAATCACTTTTAGGTGCACTGTCCTCATGCCTCTGTCAGCTGGGGATATTCTGTTCTGTTGCTGGAACTTCTTCTGGAGTTGTTCATAGCCAAGTCCTTCACCTTCCATCACCCTCAACTTTATCATCTCTATTGTCCCCAGCCTCACTTCTCATGCAAAAAAAAAAAAAAAAAAGTATATGAGAGCTGTCACTCAAATCTAACTGGAATAAGGGGTGCAGGTAGGGGGGAGGGGGCAGGAGGTGGTTCTTTGACTTTTTTCTAGTTGCTTTTATTTGTCATTAAGAGGATCTTGAAACTAATTTCAGAGATATTGCATGGGCATGTTTGCTACACAAAAATAGGTTAGACAATTAAAATGTGCTGTTAGCCAGATCTGGATAGGATAAGTGCTTGATTGAACTTTCATACCATAGGAGTAGTCATGCTGGCTGACAGAGAATACCTCCTGAGGTGATAGACAATGTTCAAGTCAGATGGAGCTGTTGCAATACCTGAAAATGTCGAGTTCTTCAATTTCCATTAGTATTTATGTGTCTAATAGGAAAAAGATCAATAGCTTTTTCTCCAAAGGCAATCACTACAGAACTAAAATTAATTACTGAAAATAAAATAATTACAGATAATCTTATTTGCGTGCTGAACAGCTAATTAGAAAGATCAAGATATAAGTCAACAATGTCTTCTTGTTTCTGCATTGACTTTAAAGGCTCTGACTACAGCTAATAGACACATGGGATATATTTTAACTACTAGTACCTATATCCTATTCTGCATTATATCATTACCTTTTATAACTTTAGTCATTTCACTTCCCTTCTTCTCTCTCTCCTTTCTCCACTCCTTTCTTCTTCAGTTCCTCACTTTCCTCTACTCTCCCTCCCTCTTTCCCTGCCCTCATTTCTTCCTTCCCTTCTCTTAAATTTTTAATATATTTCCCCATATATATTTTATTTATACCCATTCTATGTACTATATTTTCTTGGCTGATAAATGGTAATTCTTCTGTTTGATGGGATGGGGGCAAAGAAGAAATGAGTGCTTTTCCCTGCACCTTCTCTGTTGGTGAATATTGAACTTGCAAGGACTTTCGATTGTTTTTGTCATTGGCAGTAATCACATTTGCAAATAAAAGCTCCCTGAAAAAGAACTTACTAGTGTTAAGTAGGCTGTACATTGACCTCCTCTATCTTTAGATCCGCATTTATCAATAACAAATCACAAAGAAATCCGGATGGAAGCATTTTCCCTTCGGGAAAGAGAGGAGATAATGATTTGCCAGTAAAATTTATGTATCAGACCTAACCATCTCAATATATTTATCTTTCCTTCAGAGGAATTGCCAATTTTAATCAAAAATTTGAGACATCTCTCATAGATATTCTACCTCTTTTTAGCTACAATGCAAATTAAGTGTTTCTCATAACACAGGGGAAGGAAAAGAAAGGTGAAATGGACAGAGACTTCTGGCATGATATTTCAATCTGAAAATCATAATTGCTTGGTTAGACAATTAAAATGTGCTGTTAGCCAGATCTGGATAGGATAAGTGCTTGATTGAACTTTCATACCATAGGAGTAGTCATGCTGGCTGACAGAGAATACCTCCTGAGGTGATAGACAATGTTCAAGTCAGATGGAGCTGTTGCAATACCTGAAAATGTCGAGTTCTTCAATTTCCATTAGTATTTATGTGTCTAATAGGAAAAAGATCAATAGCTTTTTCTCCAAAGGCAATCACTACAGAACTAAAATTAATTACTGAAAATAAAATAATTACAGATAATCTTATTTGCGTGCTGAACAGCTAATTAGAAAGATCAAGATATAAGTCAACAATGTCTTCTTGTTTCTGCATTGACTTTAAAGGCTCTGACTACAGCTAATAGACACATGGGATATATTTTAACTACTAGTACCTATATCCTATTCTGCATTATATCATTACCTTTTATAACTTTAGTCATTTCACTTCCCTTCTTCTCTCTCTCCTTTCTCCACTCCTTTCTTCTTCAGTTCTCACTTTCCTCTACTCTCCTCCCTCTTTCCCCTGCCCTCATTTCTTCCTTCCCTTCTCTTAAATTTTAATATATTTCCCCATATATTTTATTTATACCCATTCTATGTACTATATTTTCTTGGCTGATAAATGGTAATTCTTTACTTCTGTTTGATGGGATGGGGGCAAAGAAGAAATGAGTGCTTTTCCCTGCACCTTCTCTGTTGGTGAATATTGAACTTGCAAGGACTTTCGATTGTTTTTGTCATTGGCAGTAATCACATTTGCAAATAAAAGCTCCCTGAAAAAGAACTTACTAGTGTTAAGTAGGCTGTACATTGACCTCCTCTATCTTTAGATCCGCATTTATCAATAACAAATCACAAAGAAATCCGGATGGAAGCATTTTCACTTCGGGAAAGAGAGGAGATAATGATTTGCCAGTAAAATTTATGTATCAGACCTAACCATCTCAATATATTTATCTTTCCTTCAGAGGAATTGCCAATTTTAATCAAAAATTTGAGACATCTCTGATAGATATTCTACCTCTTTTTTTAGCTACAATGCAAATTAAGTGTTTCTCATAACACAGGGGAAGGAAAGAGAAAGGTGAAATGGACAGAGACTTCTGGCATGATATTTCAATCTGAAAATCATAATTGCTTGGGGCTTTCTTTTTAACATAAATCACGTGTTCTTGCAGAGGATTGTTTGAGGAAAAAGCCTTGACCTAGTATAGGAGGAAATTTAAAATATACTTTATAATAGGAGGACCTTATTTCTGCTAGTCCTGATAGCGTCGAAAACTTCACCCTGTTACTTGATACAGATTGAAACTTACATAATATTGTGAACTATACATGAACAATCATCGTGACAAGGAGCAGGAAATTAAACTTGTATATTTAGGGCTTATATGGATTTTAACACCTTAGCCTCAATTGATTTGATGGACACTGAAGGGAACAGTGTGCTCTTTAGCTGTGTCTGTTCTGAAAGAGAAATACCAACATGTCTAGCGTCCTAACTGTGTGATTCCTGCTGTTTCTTAGCCTTTGCCAGCACACTCCTAAATATATAAGGTAAAAATGCATGAATTACTGAAGAGCAGGAAGGAATGAATAAAACAATGACAGCAGAATTGGTGGGTTATAAACATAGCTTTGCCACTTTTTTTTTTTATTGACTTTTTCTAGAAGCCACTTGAAAGCTACTGACCCAAGTTTATTTGTCTACAAAAGAGGACCAATGATTCTTTAAATCATTCCCATGTCTCCATGTTATTTTCAAATTGTTTTCCTTATTGATTATCTTACATAAATAACCACAGTGAAAATTTGTTTTTAAAAACCTGTCGAATATGTAGTTGGTTTTCACCCTGTTGTGTGTGTATTTTTAGTTGAACTTAATTTCTTTTGTGAGACATGATGTTAAAATAATAACTGCTAAAGTCTACATAGGTAAAAATGGTAGGATTTAAACACAAGCTGGAAAATGATTTATAGAAATTTGTGTATTTTTTCTAATTGACTACCAAATGTTCTTGCTGTCACTTAATATATTTTATCTAGTTAAAAATTGGCATCATGGTATTCTGCAATTTATTGTAACATAAATAAAATTGTTTAATATTAACTTCTTCCTATTACAGAAATAGACAACTTTTCATACACTAGCAAATAAAATGTTGCTTTAAAAAGTAAATAATAAGAATCAAAGAAGCTAAGGCCAAAAATAAAATCAGAATTTTTTAAAGTTGTGATATTAGATTTGAATATTTTTAAGCTACCATTCCAAATACAAAAGATGGCTCACCATGAGCTTGTACAGTGACAATTTCAAGCTTGGCAGTTTGGAAAGACTTTAGTTTTAAAAGGTCTTAACTCAAAGTCAAACACAAGCTTTTTCTGGATTATTGTAGCTCAAACATTGTTTCTAAAATTTGAAAGGCTTGAAGGAATTGTAAAATCAAAGTATCTCCTTAATCTTTGCAAGTGTATATACATTTTTCACAAGTATTCTCTCTAGTGTCAAGTGAATTTCAGTGTAATATTATCATACAGATGAAAACTTTATGTAACAGAATACATTAATGCTAATGCCTCACGAAAAGCTCCCAACACCCTGTTTCCCTGCCCTGGTCCTGCTGCTTCTGGTCGTTATTACAGCCCCAGCGATGCTCCTATTGGGTGGAGGGGGGTTGGCCATCATTATTCCTTGCCCAGCCCATGCTTCATCAGCCTCATGTTGCCAGCTCCTGGCAGGTCTCAGAGCTTCCCCCACCATGTACACTGCAATCCTCCACAGATGGAATGCACCTGCCCTGGAGATGATCACCTGGGCAAGAGATGTGTTTTCAAATGAGTCCTTTTAGATTGGACATTAGGAGGAATTTCTTCACAGAAAAGATGACTGGGCTTTGGGGTGGGTTAACCAGGGTGGTATGGAGTCACTGTCACTGGGAGTTTTTAAGAAAGGGCTGGACGTGGCACTCAGTGCCATGGTTTAATTGACAAGGGCGGTGTTTGGTCATAGGTTGCACTCAACCACGTTAAAGACCTTTTCCAATCTAGTTGCTTCTGTGATTCTGTGATTCTTTATTTTACATTCCCTGTGATTATTGTCCTGTTTTAGTTGGGCTGTTGTGAATCATAAATAATGCCTTTTAGCTTCATACTAGTGCTTGCAGTTGGTATTTAATAAAGATAAATCCTTTTCAAGAAGTTAGGCATCTGATGCTAGGTTTTGTGCAGCCACGTCACCTGCTGATTTAAACTACAAGTAAAGAAATGCCTATTGTATAACTATTGAACTGAGTGACTTCTACATTTACATGACAATAATTTTTGAAGGTAAGATGATTTTATGCTCTCTGATTTGTTTCCAATCGTTTTTAAAAAAAGAAGGAATATTTTTTGAATCATGAATAAAAGTCAATAAGTATCCCAGTCTGTGCACAAAAATACATTTAAAAGACAGAAAATTACTTTATCTTCTCAAAACAAGAGAAATTGTTTAAATGTCCCAAAGACAAAGAAAAAATCACTTTTAAAAAAATTTTTTCTAAGAAAATTCCTACGAGAAAACCCTGACATTATAAAAGCATTGATTTCTGTTTGAGGAACTCTAGTTTTGATTCCACTTTTTTGAGAGACAGGGAAAAAATAAATCTTCATTCGTACTCATCAGAAAACATTATTATATAAATTTTACTCTCACTGTTGCTTAAAATAGCAGTGTAGCTGCACTTAAAGCAAATTTATATTTATACTCTAAGAATTCTGTATTAAAAAATACTTTTTAAGGTCCCAGTACTCCAAAATTGCTACCTTGGTAGTTTTAAATAGATGTAGTGATGTGTAACATTATTAGCAGAACTATGATAAGGGTTTATATCAGAAACAACTAGTTTTATTAAGTGATGATATGTAGCATCTTTCTAGAATAGCTTTGGCTGTAAAAGATTAAATAGTCTTTTTAAAATAAAAGGTCTAAAATTAATGTTTTCCTGCATGTAGACTAGGTTTGCAATGAAGACTTCCATGGGATTTGAAACAGGTAACTTAGTTTCCTTGACATATTTATACTCAAAGACTAACAATCATTTTTACATTATTTTTTTTAGACCCAGGAGGAACTTAGAGACAGTTTAGATCTATTATAGTGTTTATAACTAAGACATTTGTTTCTAAGCATGCATCAGAGAGTATCCCACCTCTACAGGCTGTTGGTAGTGTTTCTGCTTTCCTGGCACTTTTTTCCAGTCCCAAAACATCATGATCAAATTAACCATCAGTGACAAGATACTTTTGTGTATTTTTAATAGCACTAAACTGACTTCATGGTGATTGATTTGCAACCGTATCAGTGGGCCTAAGATTGCAAAAAGTATCTTTTTAAGTTTTGGGTATGAAAAAATCTCTCATTTTAATTGATAGTATGCTAGAGGCAGATAAATATCTCCCTATAATGTCTATGTAAGTTGAGAATGCACTTTTATGTCCAGAATATGTATTTTAAGTATCAGAACCAGAGGGAAAACAATATTTTTTTTAAATCTCCTTGAAGTTATTAATTATCTTTATGGGGTTTTTTTTCCTCTTGGTAAAATAGATTGTATTTTGATTATCTGAGCATATTTACAGATATATCCATATCATCATTACTGACATTTTAAAGCATCTTATCCAAAAGGTTAATTATATTCTGAGAGCTTTTTACTATTTCTGGCACTTTTGTTGTTTTTGAACAGAATGCTACTTGAAATAGTCTCCCTAAAACTGTGGAATTGTCACATAAAAAAAGAACTTAATTATTTTGAATTATGATGTAACCTATTGTGTGGATATCATTCACATACCTCCAAATTTGGAGAAAAAATGTATAACTTTTCTTGATGGAGCACAAAACTACTTTTATTTACATTTGTTAAGCACAGCTTTTTCTGCAGCAATATACATGCAAATTCTGTCTTAAACTTGATAATTGCAAACCTTACCTATTTTCTGTCAGCACAACAGTGTGCTTTCTCCACTATCAGGATATGGATTTGAAACATACTTACATAAAAAGAAAATCCTCCCAGAAATATTTTCTTTCTTGTAGAAGAGGAAGCTGAAACACAAAGTTTAAGTGACAAGGATGAGAGTAGGAAGAGCAAGGAAAACCCATGTGCTCTAGGGGAGAAGTAGAAAGTACAGGTTCAAACCACTTTTTTTCTTTTCTGATTTGGCCCCTGATGTGACTCAGAAGAAACCAGAGTTCTTACTTCAGAAGTTGAACCAGAGTTCAACTTTTAGAATTCCTCTTTAAATTTTGGTGTCCATACTGAGACAGTAAGGTCAGTCATAGTTTTTGAAAATAAGGCCTTATGTGTTTCAGAAGCAGTGCTGACCTGAATCGTGAAGTCCTTTGAAAATATTCTGCTTATTTTGATGCATTAGGCTTAGTACAATTTACTTTACTGAAAAATAACTTGAATTTACACTTCCCTTTATTGATAAAAAAATCACTGAAATTCAAACTAAAATTTGTGGTAATTCTTCAAAGACAGTCAAGAAAAAGACAAGGAAGACATGTTTCTGTATGACGAAAAATGTACATCAGATCAGAAGTAAAGAGTGAGAGTGTAAATTGTGCAGGTTTGTTTGTAAGCATCAGTGCACAAGACAGCAATTTACCACAAATAGATCATGTTAAAGTAAATTAAACCATAATCCAACAGTAACTTGGAAATTACAAAGAAACTTTTTTTAAAAAAAAAAGACTCAGATGGAAAAGTATAAAAATTTATATCAGGAAATAGAGCCTTCAGAGTGCAAATAGAACTGGTCAATACTTGGTATGACATTGCCAGAAGACCCCACGTTACTCTGCTTTATCCAGAGAGAGACAAGTTCCCACTGAATGCCACAAGTTCCCACAAAGACTTCACTCTGCTACTTACTTTTCTCATTCCTTTCTTCATCTCTGCTGTTTCCTGGCCGCTGCCACCAAGGGTGTCATCAAATATCACATCCCCAAGTAGTTCTTCCTTTCTAGGTATGGAGTTTTTCCTGGCACTCTCAGTATTTTTGATTGTTGGCATTCCACTATGTATTTCCTTTAGAAGATATTGGAAGGAATAAAACACCTCATAAGAATAAGATTTATAGGTGATTCTTGAAACAGCAATTAAGAGAAGGAAAAACAAGCAAATAAATAGCTGGTTTCTCTTAAAGATGTAATGACTAAAATTCCTTTGGATCAATTTCCTGATCTGTACAGCTACCTATTTTCTGCTTCATCAAATCTCCAGTACTTGGAGCAGAGATTTGGACATTGGCTTCTAAGAATATTGTGGCAAAATGTCTTAATCTTCCCTTCTTTTTTAACCAGCTTTTATTTCTGAGATTCCATAGCAAAAATCAAGGCACTGTCATAGACAACGAAGTCATGTTACACTTTCATCCAAGGCTATGATGGGTCCCAAGAGGTCATAGAGGCAGATCATGCTGGCAGGATATTGAAACTGCCAACAGGTTATCTGGGCATCTCCAGGCATAGCTAAGTGTCCTGCTGAAATAGCAGTCAGTTCTGTAACTGCAAGCATAATATGGGAAAAGAATAAACTGAAGCTTAGCAGAAAAACTTTAGTACAGTGTTGGAGATTGCTCTAAAGACAGAATAGGAACAGAAGGGACAGGAAGGAATAAGTCTGAGGAGAAGTATAGAAGTTTTTTTGCTATTGTAATTTACTTGTATCATATGTCTTGTCTCATGCCCTTCTGTTACCATTCTGTTTCCCACATCCAGTGCTTGGAAACCATTCTCAACCATCATCCCTGAGTGACTGATCTTTATGGCAGTTTGGTTGATTGACTTTTCGCTTGGAGTGACTCCTTGCTGTGCTGTATAGTGCCTTGTCATGACTCTTGAAAAACGAGAAAAATCTAATGATTCTACTTGGGAAGTAGCGAAAAGCTTAGCTCCTAGAGAAAATGAGATGATGGCAGGTAGATACTGATTAAAAATGAAAAACAAGATTGTGAGAGGATTTGAACTGTAGTGGGACCAGGATGTGAGCATTTGTGGACAAAACAATTACCAAACTTTTCCAAATGTTCTCCTAATATTCTCACAGCCCACTCTTGCCAAATAGCTTCTTTCTCAGTATCACAGCAATAAGACAGATGAAAATGTAAAAGTTAAATTCACGCAGTCTCACCTTCAAGACCCTGTACATTTTCTTCTATTATTGACAGAGAGGGAGTCTCCTGCTCCTTCTGGTTCAGATTCTCTGGAGTAACAGTTGCCTTTTAATATTACGTACTAAACCAGAAAAACAGGGGTTTCCAAACACTGTCATATGCATTCACTTCAGTAAAGAGAAGTTTCCAGCTTGTATCATGCCTTTTCTGTCTTCCAAACTACATTAATTTCTCACTTTTTAGAAATATCATTGTTTTGACCTGCCACAGTTGCATAAGACAGCTCAGTTGATGTCCCCTGAAGGAAAAAGGTCTCACTGGGGGCATTTCCGCCCTTTCTAAATCTATACTGAAGATGGACTGTACCTGCTCATTGTTAATAATTTTGGAGTAGAAATTGAGACATTCTGAGAAGGAAGCACATCTTATTTAAGCAGTTAGATGGCTTTTTGCAAAACTGGCTTGCACTGGCAACTGCTTTGAACACACAGAGACTCTTCTTGTGATTCTACCTAGTGAGAGAAAAATAAACTTTCCAGAAAGGAAAAGAAAATAGTACAGAGAGTGTGAAATGCAGAAAATCAGAATGTCAAATAATTGAGAAACAAATGAGAAAAGAAAGACAATGTCTCACCTTTCAAGGAATGTCTGTGACCAAATGAAGTAGACACCATAATTTGTGTTTAGACTATTGTTTGCCCTGTGGGGAAGATGACCCTTCAGTTTGTTGTAGGACTGAACCCCTGAGGCACTCCTACAATCAGGCTTCAGAAGGACTCGGCTGATATCCACATGTAAGGGAAGGGGGAAAGGCACCATTCAGTTACCCACCTCTGTCAGTGCTGACTGTGTCTACAAAGGCAGTACCTCTGAAGTATTTCTGAATTACTTTTGTTGTCTGCAGTGCACTACCTTTGAGCATAGCCTTGAGGCATCTGTGAAGATTCTGCTCTAGTTTATCAGCAGAGGGAGGAAGCCAGGGCTAGAAAATAAATGCCTTGCCACATCTATTTATGTGTATACAGTTAGCAAAAAGAGAGATGCTTAACTAGTGTTTCACAAAGAGCTTCTAATAGACCAACTCATTTTGGGTGGAAATATTTCTTAGTAATGACAAATTATTTTTATTATCTAGAGAAAGATTAAGAGAAAGGACATTGGGCAATAGTCCTGAAACACATCTTTGTTAGTGACTCCTTGACTCAGTCTAACCAACTTAGAGCTGGAATAAGTGCTAGCACAGTTAGTCTTAATACCTAAAGTCTTATTCAAGACTTTAGGTATTGTTACGGTATCATGAAATGTTGATTTTTTTTAATTGCAAACTTTAAAATTCACATGTTTTAAGGAGCTTTTTAAGTAGGGAAAATATAACTCTGGAGAACTAATGGAAGATTTTATAGAGATATTTATGTTTTAATACCATACCCCACAATGCTTATAAAACATTCTTTTCATCTTCATCTCAAAAATGCAATGAAAGACCTGTTTCTTAAACCAACAGGAAAACTTTTTGCCCTTGGAGATGCATATTGATGAATAAAGCAGCTCTATTTCTTCAAAAGATAAGAAACATGGTATTGTGCTGCATTTTAATGGTCTGAAATATGAGGTGTTCACCCTGGAATTGATTATTGTGGATTGGATTTAGATATCCTGGAGAGAAGGTGATTTGAAAGTTTGATTAATTAAATGAACCCATAGTTTGCCACCAGAGAATGATTCTTTTTTATTAAATTGGTTTTCTCCTGCCTTCTTTAGAATTGTATCTCCACATTGTTCCTACTCATTAAAAAAATGATGGCATAAATAAGTGTGCTGTTTATTTTTCCTTTGTCCCACCTTTATTCTTTTGTTGAAAATGTTTTCAGTGAATGAAGAGGTGTCTAATAATTGAAAGACTTAGAAAATTCATGGTATTTACTAATCAGAAGAGACTTGGTTGTGGACTTGATAACTTTGTTTCTAGTTTTACAGCTTGCTTGACATTAATCTTAGCTGTGGTCTTTTCATTTCTCTCTTCCCACTTGTCCTTTTGGCTTTGAAATGGGAATAATGACACTGAGAATCTTTAGAAAATGTTGTGGCAAATACAGATAAAAAAGAATGTGGTGGAGTTAGGTAATATTTTTAAACATAATGCCATCAGATCCCAGCCTGCACAACTAAACCTCTATGCTTCATCTTTGATGCAAGACTAAGAAGTTAGCAGCAGCACAGGAGCCTGGCTCTTTTTTGTACTGTTCGCATCCAGAAAGTTTTTACCAGTAAAAGACTGAGAAAATATGTCCTCAAATTTTCTTCATATTTTTACCTTTCACTTTATACTTTTTCCCAGGGATATTAAGAATGCAATGTACACCAGATTTGCATCTTCAGAAACTAAATAGCCAAAGTCTTGAACTAATTGCAAGAGCAATAAATAAAGTTTAAGCTTGGCAGCATAGGTTGATGCTTTGAAACCTGAAATGCAAGAATATGCATAATATTCATAATATTAATGTGTATTAATAGCAATATACAAGTATATTTTAAAATATGTGTGAAACCTTTTCTTTAATGCCCCCTAGAAACTTTTATGGAATAAAGACAAGTGAGAACAGATGCTTGCTAGCAGTTGTTGTCAGACTTCACATTAGGTGTATAGAAACCAGATTACATGGTCCAGTGGTAGATTATTATTTTTTCTATCTTGTGTTCTGTGTGCTTTCCTCAACCATCAAGTTACATATTTGTCCAAGATACAATATTGGAACAAAAGGCACATGGTCTGAATAACCCTATAGAATGTGCAATGCTGAGAAAATTTGGAAGTTAATATAAGACTAAGTACAGGGGGGAAAAAGAAAGAAAATAAAAGAGGGGAAGGGCAGGGAGAGGACATGACATGACATACATGAATAAAGGAATGAAAAAGAGAGGAGAAGAAGGAGGGGAGGAGGGAGGGGAGGGAGGGGAGGGGAGGGAGGGAGGGGAGGAGGGAGAGGAGAGGAGAGGAGAGGAGAGGAGAGGAGAGGAGAGGAGAGGAGAGGAGGAGGAGAGGAGAGGAGAGGAGAGGAGAGGAGAGGAGAGGAGAGGAGAGGAGAGGAGAGGAGAGGAGAGGGAGAGGAGAGGAGAGGAGAGGAGAGGAGAGGAGAGAGGAGAGGAGGGGAGAGGAGAGGAGAGGAGAGGAGAGGAGAGGAGAGGAGAGAGGAGAGGAGAGGAGAGGAGAGGAGAGGAGAGGAGAGAGAGGAGAGAGGAGAGGAGAGGAGAGGAGAGGAGAGGAGAGAGGAGAGGAGAGGAGAGGAGAGGAGAGGAGTTTTATTGCCAAGCATGATATGATATGATATATCATATTATATGATCATTATATTATATTATGTGATATTATATTATTATATGACATTATGTGATATTATATTATTATTATGATTATGACATGATGTGACATGACATGATATGATATGATGGAATGGATCATGGATGGATGGATGGATGGATGGATAATGCCATCAGATCCCAGCCTGCACAACTAAACCTCTATGCTTCATCTTTGATGCAAGACTAAGAAGTTAGCAGCAGCACAGGAGCCTGGCTCTTTTTTGTACTGTTCGCATCCAGAAAGTTTTTACCAGTAAAAGACTGAGAAAATATGTGCTCAAATTGTCTTCATATTTTTACCTTTTACTTTATACTCTTTCCCAGGGATATTAAGAATGCAATGTACACCAGATTTGCATCTTCAGAAACTAAATAGCCAAAGTCTTGAACTAATTGCAAAAGCAATAAATAAAGTTTAAGTTTGGCAGCATAGGTTGCTGCTTTGAAACCTGAAATGTAAGAATATGCATAATATTCATAATATTAATGTGTATTAATAGCAATATACAAGTATATTTTAAAATATGTGTGAAACATTTTCTTTAAATGCCCCCTAGAAACTTTTATGGAATAAAGACAAGTGAGAACAGATGCTTTCTAGCAGTTGTTGTCAGACTTAACATTAGGTGTATAGAAACCAGATTACATGGTCCAGTGGTAGATTATTATTTTTTCTATCTTGTGTTCTGTGTGCTTTCCTCAACTATCAAGTTACACATTTGTCCAAGATACAATATTGGAACAAAAGGCACATGGCCTGAATAACCCTATAGAATGTGCAATGCTGAGAAAATTTGTAAGTTAATATAAGACTAAGTACAGGGGGGAAAAAGAAAGAAAATAAAAGAGGGGAAGGGCAGGGAGAGGACATGACATGATATACATGAATAAAGGAATGAAAAAAGGGAGGGGAGGGGAGGGAGGGAGGGGAGGAGGGAGGAGGAGAGGAGAGGAGAGGAGAGGAGAGGGAGAGGAGAGGAGAGGAGAGGAGAGGAGAGAGGAGAGGAGAGAGGAGAGGGAGGAGGGAGAGGAGAGGAGAGGAGAGGAGAGAGGAGAGGAGAGAGAGAGAGGAGAGGAGAGGAGAGGAGAGGAGAGGAGAGGGAGAGAGAGGAGGAGAGGAGAGGAGAGGAGAGGAGTTTAGGAGAGGAGAGGAGAGGAGAGGAGAGGCATGAGAGAGAGGATATGAGGATGATTATATGATTATATGATTATGTGATTATATGATCATGATATGATATATCATATTATATGATCATTATATTATATTATGTGATATTATATTATTATATGACATTATGTGATATTATATTATTATTATGATTATGACATGATGTGACATGACATGATATGATATGATGTGGAATATGGTGGGTTGGTTCCAGCTCTCCCAGGTGTGTCCCCTCCCAGTTCCTTGTGCCGCCCCAGACCCCTCACTGGTGAGTGGAGTGAGGAGCAGAAAAGGCCTTTTCCCTGCATAGGTGCTTCCCTGCTGTGACTAAAACATGCCTGTGATTTCGATGCTGTTTTCATCACAAATACTAAATATTTCCCCATAAAAGCTACTATGAAGAAAACCACCTTTAGCACAGCTAAACCAGTACAAAAATATTTATTTCCTAGGTTCCTGCCTTATAGGAAAGAAACCAATATTGGCTTTCAAAAGACAGAAAATAAGTCAACAGGAAAGAAATAACTGAATAAAGAAATATAAATGCAAGGAATTTATATTCTATCTTCCCCTTTAATTATTGCTATCATACACGTTTGCACAAGAACTCAAGCTCTCTCCCTCTCTTTGCTGATAATACAGGCCATGAAAAGATTATATGCCCCCAACTAAATTTCCAGCACAAGAATGTAAGGATGTAGCAATAACTAAGAGCAAAGTGGTTGACATGGCAACAGCAAATAGCCAGAAGATCTTGTGCAGTCTCTCAAGATGGAAAAGTTTCATTTTCCTCACTAAGGAAAGAAAGAAAAAACGTCTCTAACTTTATATATTTTGTTACATTCTAATACAAAAAATTGAATTGCCTCATGACCTGTTTTAGAATTAGCAGGGAATTATAATGAAGAGCAGTGTTCACACTGCAAATGAGAAATTATTTACTTAATGGCTATGTTCATTACCATGGTTTGCTGTTGACTTTAGGTATTTGAGATACTATATTTGCCTCAATCTCTAAGGATATATGGATAGGCAATGATAGATGGAGGTATTAGTCATCTATGCAGCCTCAAAACTACACTTACTGGACCATTTTCTACTGTGCACATTTCTCACAGTAATGCATTAAGGATTAAAAAATACCTTGCAAATATGAAAAAATGCTGTTTAATTCATTTCCTTTTGAAAGGAATTTGAAAGTTTACTCCTGAATAATGTGTATAAATTTTACTGTATTAAAACAAACTTCCTTTGACATGAATAAAAGAGTAATCTTAGAATGTCCTTAGAATGATCTCAATTGCCATATTTTGCCATGATTGAAAACGTTTACTCATAAAATGTCCCCCTTTTTATTTAATAATCTGTAAATTAAGATTCAACAAAAATAATATTTTAATATCCCAAGGAAAATCATTACCTACTCCATGTTCTGATGTGTAGTACTTTCCTTTAAGCTTGATCCAAGTCCCACTGAAAATAGTGGGATACAGTGGATTAAGTGTTTGCTAAATAGTTCTATTGATTCCTGAAATATTGAAGTTCATCATTAGTGAAAATAGTATGTTAGACAGACTTCTGAATTTAAATAACATTGTGGTGGGTAAAAAGCCTGCAAGCCACATACAACTGTATTTATCTTCCTGGTTTTGCAGTGACATTGTGTTTTAGTTGTATTTTTTAATTGTAGAAAGAAACTATGTCCTTACCTGTTGTTGTTGTATTTTTTCTACTCAGGGAAGTAATTGTTAGTAATCTTCATTCTAGCCCAGTTTCCTCTTTCTTTTAACCAGGTGCTGTTGGGGTTTACTCCCCCCATTTTTTATGAAGTAACTTTGTCATTATTGCTAATTGCATTATAAAACTGGCTTTGAGAAAACTAACACACACACTCCAGAACAGATGGGAATATTGTGGATTATGCAAAAATATGGCAGATAACAGCTTTACATTTTTGCAATACAATGAACAAATACTAAAAAATTCAAACCATTTGAGTGAAACATAATTTCTGGAAGACTAGCAATTCCCAAATTTTCTACTGCTGTCACTATTGCATGCTTTGTTCACTTCTGTTGCTTCTGACAAGGATGATTTCTGGACAGGTATTGGGAGACCCAATATGTCCTGAATAGAATATCTTCTCCTGACTATGTAATATTAATTCATTTTCAGTGAGAAATACAACAAAATGAGGAGACATTGTCCTCACTGAGCAATGGCCTGCCACATTTTAGCAGAGAGATTTGTCCATTTCCATGTATGGATGAACTCTGTTTTGCCCATATTTGAATGTTCATAGGAGAGGGAGCTTCTGAATGTGTAAGACCCGTACCTTCACAAAAATTATGGTTTTTGGCATAGATGGCAATGGACCTTCTGAAAATCAAACTCAGGTTGTCCATGTAGTTGCATTTTTTTAACCTTACTGAACAATTTTTTACCTGAAATCTAATGGTGATTTAGTATTTATTACATTATAGTGTCTATATAAATAATTCTAGTTATTAATGTGTATATAATTATTTAAATATATTAATTACATATAACTTTTGGCATTTATATTCACTACTCTACTATTTGGTGCTCAAAACTAAGTTGACTTTGACAGCTACTGACTGCCAATTTTTCTTCCAAATTCTTCCAGGTGCTTGGCTAGAATCAAAAATTCTTATCTATATCTTTTTCTCCTGTCTTGTCCTCTCCTTCCCTCCACTCTCCTCCCTTCATATCTCCTCCCCTTTTCTTCTTGTTAATAAATTAATACTTCATTCTCTCATGAGAAGCTAATTTTATTAAAATAGATATTTTGAAATTCAAGATAAAATAAATCTGTGTAATTCATTGAAGTCTGATATCTAAATAGAAAAATTATTTTACAAATGCTTTTAGAAATGGCCTAAATAATTCTCAGTAATATCTAATGCTAGTATTGAAATTGCTACAAAATAGAGCAAAAATTACTAAAAGTAAGACTTAAAAAGAAACACCTGTCCATGGTGGTCCTCCAATGACATGCTGTGATGTAGGAAATTTTTGTTCATCACAAAGAGATCAGTGATTCATCTCTTGTTCAGAAACTTCTTGAAATAAATTGCTGTTTTATGAATTTGGCAAGTTTCAGCTCTTATCTGAAAAAAGATATCTAGCATCAGAGCTCAATGCTGCTACTTAATACTTCTTACTAAGGATTAAAGGGTCAGCCCCACTCAGCTTCAGTTACAGCAGTCACTGGCACCTGAAGTCTAGGAGCTGCTATTGGCATTTAAAAGACATCATGGTACGTTGCTATTTTTAAACAGATGAGATAATATTTTTTTATTCTCATAACTCTTCGCTATCTAGGATTTGCAGAAAGTTCATACAAAAATGAAGATCTTAAAATATATATTACATGGTCTTTGGAGAACAAGTTGATTCTTACCACGGTTTTAGTTGTACATCCAGGGAAAACTGCACTTTTGTGCAATATCTTCATTCCTGTGGAGCATGCTTCAAATCAAAACCCTCCCTGTCAGGAGACACACATGGATCCTTCATAACTCTGTGAGTGCACAACATCTATAAAGGCCATCGTGAGCATTGTGAAATTCTTTGTGCTTCTATGGCAACAAGAAACAAATTGAAGCAGCCTTTATATAGTCCCAATTACAACTGCCTGAAAATGGGAGTGCAAAATAATCCTATGGAAGAAGAAAATCTTACAAGATCTTGATGGGCCACCACCATGACAAGATACCACCTTCCAATTTGATAAAATGATTTTAAGCCACAATTTCTGGCTGGTCCCTTAGAAGCCATGACTCTGACATCATCTGTGAGATCTTTTTGTTTCCTATCTCTTCAAGATATCTTCACTCCTTTCATCTCAGAAGATTCAGTCAGAGGAAAGCTGTTTATGATTCTAATGAATAATTTCCATAGACCATCATTAACAAAGTTAAAGAAGGAGCATATGACAGCTGTAGACAAGTCTGTGTTTTCCAGTGGGCCTGGCCAGTAAGTGGTGTAGAGATTTAACAGCTCAAAAATTGTCCTTCTGTAGAGTGTTCTTTTTTCTTCTTTTTATTTTATCAAGAAAAGTGTATATGTTAGGAATAGTATATTTGCACAAGTGTTCTCTCAGAACACAAGAATGGAAGCACTCATCGACATCTACTACAGTGCTCTGTGTACAGACTGAAGTGGCCAGTGCAGTGCTTTGGCTTGCCATAGAATTACAGACTCACTTACATTGAAAATAAACTCTAAGATCAGCCATTAACCCATCATGAAACCATGTTCATTAGTGCAAATCTAGACATCTTTTAAACATCTCCTCCAAGGTTTAAAAGTGACTCAACTCCACCACTTCCCTAAGTAGCCTGTTCCAATACTTGACAACTCTTTTAGTGAAGAAACTCTTCCTAATATCCAAATTAAACCTCCTCTGGCGGAACTTGAGGCCATTCCCTCTTGTCTCATCTCTTGTTCCCTGGAAGAAGAGATCAACCTTCACCTGGCTACAACTTTCTTTAAGGTAGTTCTAGAGTGCAATAGCATCTCCTTTCAGACTAAAACAACCCAAGCTCTCTCAGCTGCTCCTCATGGGACTTGTGTTCCAGACCCTTCACCAGTTCTACTGCCCTTCCCTGGACATGCTCCAGCACCTCAATGTCCTTCCTGAATTAAAGGGTCCAGAACTGGACACAGGATTCGAGGTATGGTCTCACCAGTGCTGAGTAGAGGGGAACAATCACTTCTCTGCTCCTGCTGGCCACACCGCTGCTGATACAGGCCTTGGCCTTGGCCTACTTGGCTACCTGGGCACTTGATGGAGCATGTTCAGCTGCTGTTGACCAGCATTTCCAGGTCATTTTCTACCAGGCAGCTCTCCAGACGGTCTTCCCCCAGCCTGGTGCACTGCCTGGGGTTTGATTTTCTTGTGATCCAAGTGAAGGAATCAGCACTTGGCCTTGTGGAACCTCATAAGTCTGGTCTAAACCCATTAGCCTGTCTAGGTCCCTCTGCAGAGGTTCGTTACCTTTCAGCAGATCACCACTCCTGTCCCAGTTGTTGTCATCTGGCTAAGTGTGTACTGGATGCCCTTTTCCAGATCATTGATAAAGATATTAAACAGGACTGGCCCCAATACTTAGCTCTTAACCCTGTAATCAGTTGCCAAGCAGATTTATCTCCCTTCATCACCACTCTCTGGGCCCAGCCATCCAGACAGTTTTTTACCTGACAAACTGTACCAAGCCATGAGCAGACAGTTTCCACAAGAGAATGCTGTGGTAAATGGTGCTTCAATAAAATCCAGGGAGACAACATTCACAGCCTTTCCTTCAACCATTAAGCAGGCTACCCTGCCATAGAAGGAGATCCCATTGGCCAAGCAGGACTGGCCTTTCCTAAATCCACGTTGACTGGGCCTGATCCCCTGGCTGTCCTGTACATGCCATGTGATGGCACTCAAGATGACCTGCTCCATGATGTTTCCCTGCACCAAGGTCAGGCTGACAGGCCTGTAGCTCCCCACATCGTCCTGACCTTTCTTGCAGATAGTCATCATGTTTGCTTATGTTCAGTCATTGGATACATCCTCAGTTAGACAGGACTATTGGATGGAATGATGGAAAGTGTGTTGGTGAACCCTTCTGGCAGCACTCTCAGTACTCTTGAGACCTGTGTGTGTCTAAGTGGTGCAGTCAGTCACTGACCATTTCTGTTTGGCCTGTGGGGGCTTCATGCTGCCTCCTGTTCCTGTCTTCTAGCTCAGGCCCTGGAGAAAACTGGTCTTAATGTTAAAAACTGAGTCCAAGAAGGGCTTTGGCCCTGATTTCTCCCTGCATAGCCCCACTACACACTTTTAGCCCTCCTGAGTTGCCAGTCCCTTTTTCTAACTGCCAGGAACTCTCCATTTTTTGCCTGATCTCTGGTCACAGCCCTTTGCACAGCCCGGCTGATCTTCCTCCACTCTGACATGTCTTTCAGCACACATGGACACCCGGCTCCCGGACCTTCAAGATTTCTTTTCTGAGGAATGTCCAGGCTTCCTGGACTCCCCTGCCATTCAGGACTGCCTTCCAAGGGACTCTGCCAACCTGTCTTCTAAACAGGCCAAGGTCTAAACTCTCCATAAGTCTAGGGTAGCAGTTCTATTGACCCATCCTCCTTACTCCTCTGAGAATCAAAAGCTCTATCCTTTAGCAATCACTGTGCCCAAAAATTTCTCTGACCCCCACATCATCCACAAGTCCTCCATTCACAAAAACAGGTGCAGTGGACCACCTTCCCTAGCTGGATCGTTCAGCAGCTGCATCAGGAAGTTATCTCCCACACACTCCAGGAGCCTCCTAGGCAGTTTCATCTCTGTTGTGCTGTATTTACAGCAAACATTCTGTAAGTTTAGTCTCCCACAAGACTTCTCCCAGATGCACCTACCTCTTTATTTTGGCTGGATGATCTATAACAGACCCTCACTTTGTTGGTCTTCCCCCTGATTCTTACCCATAAATACTCAACCCTCAATCATTAAGCTCTAGAAATTAAATCCCTCCCTAACACACAGACATACCCACCATCTCTCCATCCTTGCCATGATCCACACTGGAAGAAAACAGGTTGTATATAAACTTCTTTTCTGTACTCCCCTTGTTTAATAATACAAGCAAGCAATTGACTTTCACCTCTAACATGCTGCTTTGCATTTGATGGAAGTGAGTTCCTCTGAACACCATAACTGAATCCCTCTGGTGTATTTGTGTCCATTTGTCTATGCAAGAGCCTTTGGCAGACTAAAAAGTTTTAGTTCAGTGGTTTTCCTGCTGGGTTGCATGACATATTTCCAGATGATTTACCACACAGCTTCCTGTACTGTGATGAGGCATCATCTGTTACTCTTCAAGCAATTGTACTTCATGCTGGTTGCAACTTCCTGCTGGGTTTTGTGACCAACAACATTGTGAAGATTCTGAAAAAAACCCGTAAGTGTTGTCTGAGTGTTACTACTTTATATCAGATTAAATTGACTATGATTTGTGGATTGTCTAGGTAGACTCATAATGGTAGATGAGCAACATGAGAAAAAAAAATCAGCAACATACAAAATATTCTGGTAATATTAGAACAGAGAGAAGTAGACCAAGAAGAGATTTTTTTGATCATAATGAATTCAGAGTTGTTCACAGTGAATGAATAAACAAAAAACCAAGATTTGAAATCTACAATTCAGAATGCAGTAATGCCTCCAAGGAGCAATTGCAAATACAGCATTAAAATGACTCATTGACTCCTGTGTATTGACCTAATATTGACTTTACTAAAGATTAAGCTTCCATAAATTGGCTGGGGAAAGAAATAGAAGCATAAAGATTTCTAACTGGAATATTTCTGTGAATGCATGATTTCAGCAAAACACTACATGTTGTTTACCTTTATGCAAAGTTTCTCTGTATCAGTGTCTCAGCCTCTGATGAACTAAAAGTGTTTGTTTCTGAGCAGATGAGTTCATTTTGGTCTGTTGGTGTATATTCAGAAGGGAAATCATTTGAAAGAGAATCCTTATTTTGAGAGATTATCTACACTAACATCCTTATTTGAATGACATGCTGGGGATTTTCAACAGTTCCTTAAATTATTTGAATGATAATCACATACAATACATTTGAATCCTTAAATAATTTACAACATCATGAATACTTAAATCAATCAAAATTTAGGTTGGTTTTAGTATTTTATTTATTTGATGATGAGGAACACAAACTCCTTTATAAGAGTCTGGTTGCATGAGGAGTATACACACAGAGAATGAGAGACACAGCAATCCTGTTTTCAACAAAACAGTTATTTAAATAAATTCATTGGAAAACCACTTAGAAATCATGTGTGGTAGGCAAACTGTTAACTCAGTATGAAATTATTTTATATTTTTTGTGATTATGACACTGCTGCAAGCTAGATATTCAAAATCTGTTATCACTGCAGCAGTGTCCTGGTTCTGGCCCTTATCAGCAGGAGGGAGTGTGGGAATATATCCTGTTATTCGATACTGCTTTATGTCACTGCCAGAGGCAGAAAAAAAAGGACTCTGTTTCTCCTTTCTGGAAAGGAGGCGTGTCCTTTTGTGATGGAACAAAAGCATGGTAGGGTGAGAAACTTGTTGATCGTTGCTCATTGTGTTGGGCTCTGTGGTGAGCATTTTTGCATGTAAAACGTTCTCCTTTTTTTGTATATTCTTGTTATTAATATTGTTGTTGCTACTGTTAATTTTCTTATCTCATTGATGTTTCCAGTAAATTGTTCTTATCTTGATCTCTGATCTTTGTCTTTTGTGCTAACAATTCTCTCTGGTCACCCTTCTGGTCACCCTCAGGGTGGGGGAAAGGGGGCAGAAGAGGCAGAAAAGGGACCGAGTGAGTGGCAGTGTGGTTTGGAAAGTCTGAGTGGGACAACTAAATAGGGGAGTAGCATTCCCAAATCATGACATGCAGTAATTGTTACTTTGAGTGAATTTTACCATTTAATTTATGTTAAGCTTTATTTATTTTATGCTTTTCCACACTATCAGAGATTTCTTCATTTTGCTCAGAATGGCACTTTTCATATTTTGAAAACCAAACACTATAAAAAATAGTGAATCAATTGAAAAACTATAGTCAATTCATAGTGGGAGGGAACTGCAGTGATCAGTGAGTTTGCATTCTATCATTCAGTTTGTTTTAGGTAGGAACTGTTAACTGATGAGGGATTTGGATGAAAGCAAATGGAGAATAAAGAGTGCATTATTCCAAAGGTCAATATGAGAGCAACCCCAAAACACAGAAGTGTTTCGAAAGAAAGGAAAGTGAAAAGCTCAATCTGCACAAGGGACTTGAAATAGATCAGAGAAGGAGAAATAAAAGTGTTTGAATGGAAATTAGCTTCATTCATAGCAGAGAAATCAGGTTTATTTTTAGGTAAAACATAAAAGGCATCAGAAAAAAAAAAAACCATGGATCAGGGTGCAAAGAGGTGATTGCATCAGAGCTACTGTTTACAGTAGAAATGGTAGTAGGCCATGAACATCTTAGCAAATGAGCATCACACAGGAAAAAGTTAAAACTATAGAGCAGGTTGCACATTACTATGATTATCTGCAGACATTTCCACTTCATAAAGCTGCTGTTATAATGTACTGTTCAATAATATCTCTACCATAAACTTCTTAACTGGGGTTACAAAGAGAGTTTTTTTCTCTAAATTTGTGACATTTACTGCTTACTTCTCTGTTCCTCTACTAGGATTTTGGTAATGGTTTGTACTTTGCATCTTTTTTCCCACTCATGTATGATGAAGGTTACTACAAATAACAATGTCTGTTTTTAGCATGCATCCTTTTCACAAGACATTTCTCTCAAGGCTGGTAAATTGCCATTTCTCATTACTTCTGGAAAAGGTTTGACTACCCAAAGTTGCATACAAATATTATTAAATAATCCAGCATGATGTTAGTATCTTTCCTGGGATCTTCTTTTCAAAGACTTCCATATTTATTTATAAAGTGGCAAAAAAGAAATATTTTTATTCAGCTTTCTTTTTTTATTGTTTTTAAGGCCTAATTAAGACATGAAGTGATGATTTTGACTTTGCAATAAGTGTAGCATCAAAACACACAAAATTTTACCAGCTGCTGCTTCCACCAATTTAAATTCAACTATTATCTATCCAGAAGAATGTGGTTTACTCCCCAGTAGAGACAAAACAGATGCAAGAGCATAATGGATGCTTGTTCAATGCCATTTCTGTCCAGAAGTTTTGTCTCTTAACTGAGGATGCACAGGAGCTGCTGAACTGTACATCACCAGCAAATATTAACAAGAGCACAGTTGGTTTATTCCAGACCCATAAAGCTGAATTCCTAGTAAAAATATCTCATCTATATTTCATCAGTATCAAAAGCAATCAAAGACTAACCATATCTAAGGGTACAGAATGACATTTTATTCAGTGTCTTCAGATCATCAATTCACCCAATCCTTTTCAGCTTAAAAAATGCTGAAATATTTTTTTGCTGGTTCATAGCTACTTAGCAAGATGGTATTCAGTATCAGGAAACTGAAAATATCAGTGTGTGTGTCAGTACCTATTACTAAGAATTAATTAGGAATTTTTAACCATCTATGACATTTAATGCAATGTTAAAATTATTGGAATTGCCAAATATTGTTCATATCTGACTGTAACTATGTAAGAAAAGAAGCCCTATAGCAGACAACAACTAAAATGACAGCCAGTTCTCTCTATCTTGTAACCAGGCTGAATTTGCAAAGAGCTACTGTGTCCACTTATAATGAGAAAAACCCAAACTGATAAAATAGTGAGGTGTATTAGACAAAATTGTGCTTAACCATTAGTTCACGTAAACTAGTAAGAACAGGATTTCTGTTGAGGAGTCATGGAATACCTGGTATTTGGAATGCAGAATCAATCTGATTTTCAGATGTATACACACAGATTACTGCAATATAAAAAGAAATTCCTTCCAGAAATCTTTTGACACATCATTGGGCTAACATAATTCAATGTATTTCCTGACCTTTGACATCAGGTATTACACACTTTAAGAAACAATGCTAGTCACAGAGATGACACAGGAGTGTTTTCTCTTTAGCGGAGTTAAGTCCTTCTCACACTACTGCAAACATCCTTTCTTGTTACCAAGACACTGCTTTGATTCTTAATTGACCTTTCTGCAGGTATTGTGTCTGTATTCTTGTGAGCTTTGTGTGGCTTCAAGGTACCAACATGCAATATTAAATTAGGATGCCAACTTGTTCATTTCTTTCCTTTTCTGATGTATGCCAATGAGTTCACAGAATAACAATTCCATTGTGAAACATCCTACTAAAATCCTAGAGATGATTTTAAGGCAGAAATTAATCATTTTTATTATGTAACATGTTTTGTTCTCAACAAAAGCATGACCACAATTATAAAAGCACTTTGCTTTTCAGTTGTGGGTTTTTTTTTTCTTTATAACGTATCTACTGCCTTTCGGGTTGAAATGAAGCATGCTGTAAATGATGTATGAAATAAAACATGAAATCCTGCTAGAAAATGAGTTTTGGAGGAAAAAAAATCTTGATTACTAGCATTCTTTAAAAAAGAAAAGAATTAAACTTATTTCTAGGATTTATAATTCTGTGAATAAAATAATGGTACTGGGAATATATATGAGAATTGATTAAGTAAATGACAAAGAGAATTAAAGCAACTTTTGATGAAAAAATACTGGAACAGATGACATTTTAATAGAGACATTTATAAAAAGTATCAAAATATAAATTACTCTACTAAGCATTATCATTCTTTATTATTTAGTTACATTGTAGAAATAATTCTTGTGTGATTTTGATATTAAAAATTGTACCTTCTATTGTTATACCACCAGAGTATTGCTTTCTCCTTTCTAGAAATTCCTTTGATATTCAGCTTCAAAGGAACTGTAAAATTATTATAATTATCAAATTATAATAGTTACTATAATTAATTGTTACTAATATACACATTATTATTCATGTTATATTACTACTATAAGTAAAATTATAAGAAACTTCAAAATAATTTCAATTTTTATAAAAAACTAAGTTTTTTTTTCATTTACCTTTACAGGTAAATATTTTATTTGATGGTAAAAACTATTTATTAGTTCTTAATGAATACCTGAAAGAGTAGAATTTCTCTTGCCTAAATACGATTATTAGTCTATAAAATGTGTTTGGATCAACTGAGCATGGTGAGCTTGGGCTTTCATGAAAGGTGAAGTTCACTGGTGGTTGAAATGTTGATTGCTAGGTGAAAATTTTCCAGCTAAATGTTTATTTTTCATACCATCTACCATATGAAATATGTACATATCAAACTCACAGCTCATTACTTAGGCAGGAATGAGGTGGCATGTCAGATTCTTTTTCAAAGTGGATACACAGACTGAATTTTGGTTTTATTCTCCTATTTTAAATAAATGGTATAATGTCTCACACAATATACTTTCCATTAAGATAAACAACATTTACAAACTTAAGAGCTAGTGACATGAAGGTGGCATTAATTCTTCTTTCCAAGTATCACAAAATGTATATCGACACATCTCAAGCTCAAATATGTCTTAAAAAGATTCAGTCATTTAAGTTAATTTACCTTCTTGGCGCACTAATTGAACAAATTGAACAAACTAACATTGTTTTATTCTATATTTTTAGTATTAAATTTATTCTGGTTTGAAAGTATTTAATTATATAAGCTTCTCAATACTTTTATAACTTTTTATGAGTAACTAAAATATTAGTACTGGCATATAGAAGTATATACATGTGTATAATTAATATGATATTATAAAATATTATTTGAAGTATAATATGCATTGGGTTATTTTTGAAAAGCCCAGTAACATTATCTGATGTCTATTTGAATCATATGGCATAACTTACCCCTTCAAAAATTCAAAAATTACAATAAATATTCTAACTTTAATTCAAGTATTGATGTGATAAATTATTGACTGTTATAATTTGGAGTACCACAAAACATCTGAAACAATTCACCATGTCTGTACTCAAATTCCTTGATTACATTAAGATATGGTGAGTTAGCAAATTTCAGTTTAATGCTGTTTAGACACATGATGCTGACTCATAGTTAAGAAAAGTGGATTGAGACAAGTTCACATACATGAAGATTTATTAATAGGGAGGCTGTGTTGAAGGAAAATTAAGAACTGGGTAAGAAGGTAAGGGGAGAAAGAGGAGGGAGATGATGTAACTGCTGACTGTAGCATGATCAAATCAAAGGCAGGTTCTGCATGCTGCAACTGATGACTAGGACATCTATTACAGCAGCACTGTTGGAGTCAGCAGGTGGAAGATCAGGGGAGTAACAACACAAGAGCAACAGCATGAGAAAGCATGGGAAGAACTCTTGGTGAAGAGGAAGCTTGGGTGAAGGGTTATGGAGCTCCCCAGGGAAGCAGCCCATGGATGAGCAAATAGAAGACCCTTACCATACAAAATGCAAAGCCTAAGGCAATGTACAGCGCATCTCAAGCCAGTGAGGACTGGTTGTTAGTGAGGCTAAAGCTGTTCCTGAAATAATTCAGACTATCTTGGTCTGCATGTGATTCCTGGCCAGTTTATGAACACTTATACAGGGTACAGTCATTTTAGTCAGTGAGCTTGGCTTGGAAGCTGTGGAGGAGGATGGAGACAGACAGCAGGTCTCACTGCTTCCCTACAGACCTATCTCCTCAGCTGTGCCAGAGCTCTGGCCCTCGCAGTATTGTGTGTTTTATATAGCTTTGTTGTAAAGTTGGTTATTTTTTATAAGTTAAGATTTTGGTTTGACCCTCGGTTCCTCCCACGTTCTCCCTCCTAATGGTTTGCTCCTCCCACCTGCTACCTGTCAGTCATTGTAACCGTCCCCCTTCATTTGGAGAACCTTTTGTGTCAATCATCCCTCACCTAGCATATGATTTGTCTCCTGAGCCTTTTCCCTCCCTTGAGCCCTTCCTATTGGTTCAGTTGTGTCCCTCGCTCCTCCCCTGAGTTTTGCTCATTGGTCCTTCGTGTCGCCTTTCGTTACCCCTTCCCCTTTATAAGTGCCTGCCTAAGGGCTTCTGCCTGACACCGTCACTGGCCCCGCGGGGGTGAAATGGGGTGCTTTGGCTTCCGCACGCGTGTTCACTCCTTCATTCCTTTACCTCAGCACTTCGCAGTCCTGCTCTCGCCTGCGTCACCCCGCCGCAGACAGAGCCACTACTCGGGGTTCTCGCAGAGAACCTGGGAGTGGCGGGACCCGCAGTCTCCACCGGTCGCTCCGAGAGCGGCTAGCCGGCCCGGCCCGTCAGCTCCAGTGGCCGCGGAAGCGAGACTGCGGTCCTCTCTTCTGAGAAAGCAATCCTCATGGCTGTTACATATAAGAAGCCTTCACACGTGTGTGGAGGAGAGGTCACTGATTCTGACATTATGTTCCCTGTCAATAGATACTGCATAGAATATCTGAAAAAACAATGTACAACAAAAAAAAAAAAAACACGTTAGGAGTAAGTGACTCAGCTACATAATCATATCCTAGTTATAAAACTGACAGTGTTTAGGAATGGGTTTTAACAAGATTTATTTGTTTTCTGTTTTAAAGCAAAATTTTAGGGCAACTTTCTGTAAGGAGTTGAGGAAAAAATTCATCTAATGTCTTCTGGGAAAAATGTAGAAAGACTGTCCAAGCATGACATTATTCTGTTATTTTGGGTGATGATACATCCATAAAAGAAAAATAATCAAAATGCTTATGAGTCTATTTTCTTTAAAACACTCAAATACTAGTTTCCAAGAAAAATCAATATATCTTTACAGCTACAGAGATACCTGAAAATAGCAATTCGTGTTGTCTCATTTAAGTTGCAAAAGAGATGGTCATGTGTATTTTCTGTTGAAGTCACTGATACAAGTAATTTGCTCTTTTAGTAAACAAGAAAGTGTGAAATAGATTTTGAATGTTCTTTCTCCATGGAACTTAGGAGACCTATGGGGAAAGGAGGAAAAGGATTAACCTCAGGTTTCTGAGATCTAAAGAAGGCTTTGGATTGTTAGGGATTTTGTGGAGGCTGTTTCTGACCCAGGACTGCAGAAGTCCTTTTTACTCTCATCATATCACTTTCAAAGTTTAATGGTGCAGGTCAGGCTGACAGGGATGCTTGTGTCCATGTGCAGCAGAACACCTTCCTGAGCTGTGGGCTTATGCACTGGAGCCACCCTAACATTTTCAATTTCATATGTCATTGCTCAGTGCTAATCCACCAGAAAAGAGCTGCTCAGATGTCCCCTGGACAATCAATCCTACATGTAAAGAAACCTGAGGACTCTGTTGTTCTTATATCAGTGATAGATGAAAATTTTGGGTATATGTATGATAAGGACTGTTCCCAGGAATGATTAACTCTCCTTTTCTACCCTGTGAATGGGCAGTGTGTGAGAGAGCAGATCCTGCTGCAAGTCCTGGTGACACTCATGTCCATGCTGCCTGTACTCCCTTTTACCTGCATCTGAACTTCCACACTGCAGGAACGCCTTGGTGCCTTTGCCTTAGACAATGAGGTCAGCTGTACAAATTGGGGAATTGTGATATCACAGGAGAACAGCAGAGAATTTCCAAAAACAAGAATTCAAATAGACCTTAGTCCTAGTTAAGCATCTCCTCAAAAGAAAAGTTGCAAAACCAATGCTGTGTCTTCCAATGCCAACCAGCAATACATTGTTCCATGCTGCTTTTAAATAGTTGATATTTATTCTTTAAAGAGTAAGAAGGCAGGCAATTAATTTGTTAATGACTTTTAAATATTCAACATATATCATTATAGTCATGTTGAAATATGTTCAATTGATACTAACAGATAATTAGGACACTTACATGGGACTTTTAATCTGCTCTACAGGCCACTTGCACTTAAAATTATAATTTGGATTAGATAATTACACTTCAATGTCTGTTTTTGGTCAAGAGCAATTTTCCTTTTGGCAATGACAAGCAAGCTGCTTTTTTAAAAGAAATTTGCTTTGTTCTAACATGGGGAGTTGTAAGTTGAATCTTAACAAATTCTGTTTGACAGAAGCTGTCCCCTCTTTGTGCACACATCTTAACTCATCTTAATGTTTCTCTTGCACCTCTAAGTATAGTTAGAAAGCAACAGAGAAAACTGATTTCTCATAAGTCCCTGAATTAGTATAATTCAGATAATCAGTTTATCTTTTAACTCTTTTCAATTCTTGAGATTAGAATACTTTTCATTTTAAATTTAGGGATTATTGTGCTTATGATGCTCTGTAGTTTGACTTCTGTAAAATCAGAATATTAATCTGTGCAGTTAAGTGTCACAAACCTTCTGTCATAAGTATCTTCTGACTATCATAAATTTACAAGGTCAATTTCTTTCATTTAATGGATCTGACTTTGATTTGAGTGTGAAATGTTTTGGCCTAGCTGTAACCCACCATTATAGCTGAGAATAAGAATAAAAAAATCACTATACTGCCTGGTACTTTTTAATAGCATCTTTCACACTGTGAAGAGCCTAACAATCTTTAATTCCCTTGTCCTGACCTATTCTGAACTACCTCACTCCCTATTTGCTCCTTTAGTCCTGTATTTGTTACGTGTAATTTTGTCATTTACCAAGGATTTACATATCCATACTTAAATATCTCAGAAAAAAAATGAAGGTCAGGCCCCAAAAAGGAAATAAGTTTAGATCAGCCACTCAGAGTAAATTCTTCACTATGAGGATGATGAGGCACTGGAACAGCTTGCCCAGAGAGGTTGTGGATGTCCCATCCCTGGAAGAATTCAAGGCCAGGTTGGATGGGCCTCTGAGTAAGCACGGATAGCAGAAGGTATCCGTGCACATGGCAGGGGTGCAATTAAATATTTTTTAAGGTCTCTTCCAACCCAAACCATTCTATGGCTCAACTATTACCAAGGATTATTTTCAAAGTGGACAAAACTCAGAAGTGGACCTGCATTTTTCAGTTCTAGTGCTTTTTTGAAAATCAGTAGGTTTTGTAATGGCAAAAAATATTTTCCATTGTGCCATCTTGCTTGCCATATAACATTTCATTCGGTATGTAAACCAATACTTAATTTTTCAATTGTTATTGTCTAAAAATTGTTAATATTTTTGCCAATTAGTTTAGTAGCAAAAGGCATTTAAATAATATTCGGAGAGAATATTTGTGATTGAGAATCAATATCACAAAATAGAATCCAGAACACAGTAGTTGGAAAGACTATTCATTTCCTTCATCTTAATTTTTCAATTGTGAATTGTGGCAGTTGGTTAATACTTTCTCTGATGGCATTTTATTTTATTTTCAGAGTTTAAAAGGACTGGAAATTATTTTTTGTCTTTTGTTCTTTGACTTCAAATATAAAAGATGATATATTTCATTTACAGAACTTCACTAAAGGAATGTAGATAGTTGTAGCAAATGATTATGTAAGTACCACTAGAAAGAGTAAATCGTGTTATGAAAGGATTCAATGAGATCTTGAAATCATGGGAGACAACAGCTTTTCAAGTCCTTATCAGTTATTCAAATGTCCGATTAGCATTATGAAATGCTATTTTTCTTTTACTTAAAAGAACAGTTTTTAAGATTTTCTTATCTGACAACAATGAGATATTCATATAGAAACAATACAGTGTAGGTGAAACAAATCATGTGATGTATGTAAAAAACTGTGAAAAGAAAATTATCTTCAAAGAGAAAGAAAGAAAAGTTTCATAGCAATGTACTTCACAATGTAAATACTCAAAATGATGGGGAAGGTAAATGATCCTTCATTTTGGGAAATTTTTATAGGCATTATTTTTCTACTTGCTGTGACTATATGCTGAACCTATTACTCTGTGCTTGCACTAAATGAGACTTGCAGGAATCTGAGTTATATGCCCCATGAAGCTTCCTTTAGAGCTGTTGTCGCATCACTTCATCTTTTTATGAACCAGTTTTCTGCCTCCATAGAGCCATGAAAGAGCTCTATACAGACAAGAGAAGATGTCTCCTAAGACTCAAGTTATTTTCAAGACTCAAAGCTCTTGAGTAAATATAATGTGTTTTAGAGACACCTCTGCTAAGCCATTTTTCCACTTACATAGCATAGAATGGAGAGGAAGATTCTTATGGAGCTGGAAAAAAACCCATTTAATACAACTAATAGGAGCTCAGGGAAATGTCTTCCTAAGGAATTTTTGCAGAAACATGGACTTGCTGTGTGAATCTGTAGTGACATGTTTGCAGTATGTTTATGTTTTAATTAGTTGCTTTCTGTGATTTGTGACAAGCAATTGATGACCAGGTTCATGCACATATCTGAGCCTTAGAACACACCTTTGAGAGCTCAATGTCAATGATCGTTTTACGAATTTCAGATTTTCATAGTAGATCCTGCCTTCAGAAATCTGTCTCTATATTAGCACTGAATATATGTTTTGGTTAGTTAATAAAAATGGTCTGTACTTTCAAAAAAAGGAAAAGGAAGAACTGAAGTTTCATATGCAATCTGTTATTTCCTGAAAAAGTAGGGGCACCAATTTTATTGTCTAAATTTCATTCTTTAAACCCAAAATTTAGCTATTTCAGAGGTATAATATCAATTTGGCTCTTCAGCTCTATTCCTGACTATAAAATCAAAGCATCAATATGGAGGGATATGAGATGGAATAGGAGAAAGATGAAGTAGAGAAAACTAAATATTAATACTAGAAATATTTTCTTATTTTTTCCATTACATTAAACACCTGTCAGCAAGTAAAATGAATATTTTTAATAAGAATCATGACAAAATCTGATTAATTTTCTGTTCTTGCTGTCAAATTGTGAGAATAATATTTATGTGGTATAAGTGATGTCTGCATGGGTATCTCACATAATCTGTTTACTTAAATGATCTTGAATAAAGAGAAATAGAATCAAAGTTATTAAAGTTGTATAATATTTTCTTCATGCAATAATGACCATATAATTACAACAGTCATTTATGTAATTATATTTGTACTTGAGCTTAGATTTCATGTAAGTGTATGCAGTAATTCAATTTCTTCTGCATAATTACGCAATGTCATAAAAATTTAAATAAATATGCTACAAAGCAAAATGTGAATAATGTAAGTTATTAGAAAAAGAACTTGTTCAGTCCAAAGTTGCTCAGTCATCATATGCTTAGTTTATTACTGCATTTTTCCCTTTTATTACTCCCAAGAAATTAGAACAAACTTTATGGGCTCTCAAACATGATTTAGTTTATTATGTAAACTATGCTACATATCCATATTCTGTAGACTTTCATTATTAAACAACTGATTCTTGGACTTAATAAGAATAATTTCTTGGGAGCATCTTCATGAGTTCTGCTGCTGAGGATACAATCGTTGATCATGTTCATCAGCATATTGCAAGAAGGTGTGGAGTAAAGAGAGATAATGAAGTACACTTTCATTAGACAAGTGTAAGACGTTGTGGGATATTTATTCCTGTATAAACCACAGAGGTTAAAAAAAAAAAAAAGAAAAAGAAGTAAAAATAGCTAAATTCCGTAGAGAGCATACGCAAATATATCTCTGTTTCAAATTATTTTCATTTGGAAGCAGGTTCAGAGATTGCCTCCTGAAGAGTAATGTTATATTGGAGGTTCCATGAGCAAAGTAAAGAGGTGAGTAGAGCTCAAAGCATTCTAAAAAAACTAACAGGATTTTTGGAAATTACGCTTCTGTTCATGACAACTAAAGTTTGTAGAAGTCCAGTGAGTGTGGTTCAGATGTACCAGTTGAGGAAATACCTTTTCTTATTCCCTTCATTCTTGTTCAAAAAGGACATAATTGAAAGCTCATTAAAAAAAACAGCAACCAGCTTTAGAAAACAAGATTGAACAGAAACAGAGTTTGAGGATTCTATAAAAATACCAGAAAAAAGAATGCAAAATTCCTTTGTCCTTGAAACACTTTATCCAAAAATTGATATAAGTGAAGGATCTTCAACATGTTTCACTGTTCTACCAAATCTCTATAGATTTCTTAGGAGATATTCTGCAAATATAATGGAAACATTACTGGAAAAAAATCTGAAGCATAATGACTGGTTTTTTTTTTTTTCTCAGCTATGATTTTGGAAAATATTTTAATTTGATTTTGCCTTAATTTAGCCCACTTCAAAGACTGATCACATTCAATTGAGATTCAAGGCACTGACCTGACTAGACTTTCATAAATATTCTTCTGGTTGTGTGTAACTATTTTTTAGAGGGAATTCCTCCCATAAGAAGAATAATGAAGTGGATCAAGTTAAGGTCATTATATTAGAAAATGCTGAAAATAATTTCTGTTATTTTACTTAAGTCTTTATGATTATTTTAATATTTAGAATGTATTATGTTTTTTTTTATCATATGGTAATTTTTGAGTGTTTGGCTTTGTAAAATGGATTAATATTCTTTGAAAATTCTTATTTGTGTATTATTCCCCATATTTTAGGAAAACCTGCCTGACAATAAGTAATTCCTTGGATTGACATCAAAATACCTTCCATCAAAACCATGTCATTTTCTAGGAACATCCACCCTTGCTACTGTGCAAACTAAGCTGTTACCTGACTTTTGCACCACTGTTGAAGACACATAAGAGATTCCAGTTACGGGAAAAGTGTTTGGTTCATGCAGCTTAAACAAAATTAGAAGTGAAGTGTTATATTGATTTCTTAATGATACATAATTAACCTACAGACAGTGGATGAGGATCAACATCAACTTAGCAAGATGGTCCGAGGGACTTGCAAAGGGTCAATAAACACCTACAAATTTGCAAAGCATGCTTCCATAATTATTTTCAAAAAATTCTAATCTCAGGCACATGCAGAATGATGGTAAATCACTTCTCCCTCACAGGCAAGGTTTAGTTCCTCACTTATGGGACTGTGGTTTTGCTACTTGCAGATGCCTCCTGTGGGAACCATCAATAGTCTCATTTGTGTCAACCTGTGCAACCTAAGCACCACATCTACATGTTTTCTGAACATCTCTGTTCCTCTGTGTGTGTTTGTGAATTGATAATGGTATGAGTTTAGTAATCATGAATCTGAAATTAAGTCACTGTTACAGCAAATCTTATTGAATCACATTATAAATAGTAAAGTGTTCAATGATTAAGTGCTACTAAACCCTTTTGCACCCTCAATATTTTTGTGTCTATCTTGCCCTTTTGCATCTCTGGTGCCTGTGTAAATCATTCTAAATTGATTCTAATCTGGTTTTCCTAAGTAATTCATCCAAGTAATAATTAATAGAGTGAACCTCAGCATCTAGTTCTGTCACAAAGTTGCACTTTTGCAAATTCATACTAAAATCTGCTTCTTTTGTCAAAACCTGTGGTGATGATTCTTTAGGTAGCCTAACCCCTCCATCATGAACATGCACGATGGACACTGCAGCACCTCTCAACCCCCTCCCTCTGTTCCTGGGTCCTGTCCTGACCACACCCAGCTTTAAGATTTAGACTTGGTGCAATTTTCAAATTAGGCTGAATCAGTTGCTAAAATATCAGGAAGGATTTCCTTATGGAGTGTTTCTTTTTTTATTTTCTTTCCATTTTTGAAGTCCCTAGGTGTGAGCACAGCATTTTTTTTTTATTTTTCTTTGTGCCAGAATGTTAACAGTCATTTCAGGAAGTACCTTCTGCCACTTTAGTGACTGTCACAGATTGAGAAGCACTAACTCACCTGAAGTATCTGGCTTCTGGTTAATTTGGGTCAGTTAACCCCATCTGAACACTGAGGTTCAGGACTTTCTGGTTGTCCTCTCAAGAAAGGTTTTCCTGCTGTCACCCTATAGAACAGTAGGGAACTCTGGACTCTTGGTCAGTATGGACACAGGAGTCCAATATTTAAACTGTTAAGGTCCAGGAAGACATTCAGAATGGTGATCTGTTTATCATTGCAAATTTTATTAATGATGATGGTACTTTAACAAGGTTAGCAAAAGATGCAAAGGCCAACTCCTGGCAGGGTTTCAAGTTTCTCCTTGGACTGCAACAGTGCATAAAAAAGACAGCACTTTCACAATAGGAGAACAATTTTTTATATACTTAGCCTTAAAGTGGCAAACCATTTTGGCTACACTTGGAAGCATTTCACAGCCTTATTTGCAGACACTGTAATCCACCACCTATGATCACATTTATAGTGTCTTTTTGTTCATCTCTTCTTGTTATTAACACCTCTAACTAGCAAATCAGGCAATTTTCTAGCTTCAGCTGTCTGAGCGGAGGAAGAAACACTATTAGTGAACAATTTAAGAACCTCTATCAATAATTGGGAGTGTTAACATCAATTAAAGGTCAACATTTTTGCCCTATAAAATCACCTACAAAATAGCCAAAATAAAATGACTCAGCAGTCTGTCATTTCAAAGGGTTGTTGAAAATAATGCATTATAAATTATCTCCCTGCTTCAGAAAGCATGATTTCATGCTTTATAAAAAAGATTAATCAGAGAATTTCTGTGATTAGTTTTTACGTTACTCTGAAAATGCTCATCCATCTTCATAGTGGTGGTGATGCCTCAGGTTTTAGCTTTTATATTTTTCAGATTCTGTGCTGCTTTAGTGTGTAATTCTGAGCTTCATTTTAGGGGATAGTAGGCTCTCTTCATAAAGTAGGTAGACAAGACAATTCCTTCTCTAGCTGGGGACCAAGGACGAATGATCCAAATCTCAGATCCAAATGCATAAACAGCAGTGGACTGAAGAGAGAAAAACAAGAAGAACGCAATTCCATAACCTAAAGCTATAATTGGACAATTAACTCCAAGATGCAAATGGACCAGAACCTTTAAAATTGTGAGACCCCGTGACTGGTCATCTATTTTGTGACCCTTTTGGGTTCATCTTGGGTGTAGCCCTGGCTGGGCTCTTGGGCTGTGCAAGGTGGTTCCATTGAGGTCTTCTAATAAACACCTACTTTATTCTTTAGCTCTGTCTAGCCTCTGTTCTAGGTCAGCCTTCACAAGGCATCCATTTAAAAATGTAACAATATTTCTTTTGATTAAACTTAAAATTCAAATGCTACAGGAGACAATGTTTAATATTTGTTTTTGATTTGTGAGTCATTAAGATAATTTGAATAAGAAGAATTTTAAAGAGCCTGACTTTCAGTTTAGGGTTAAGTTGCTAAGAAAAGTGATTTTCCATGTGCTCATTTACTCCCATTTTACAACTAATTTATTCGCATTCACCTTATATAAGGAAGTATAAAGCATAAATTTTCAAACATCAATTGCAATACCAACATTTTGCATATGTCTGGGAAAATGAATTCCTCTTATCCATGTGTAGAATATTTTGAAAAAAACACTCTGGACCAGACTTTCTGTTTCAAATATTCATATTTAAATTCCATTTGGGATCACAGCCTTGTAATCTGTTGGAGATAATATACAAAATTTATATATTGGGGCAATAGTGTACCAAAACCAAAATTTAAAAGGAAATAATACCATAAGAGTCAGGAATGTTTGCAATTTTGGCCTGCTTGTTAAAAACATCTGCCAGCAATGAATCAGGACTAGTTGAATGTAGCTTGTGAATGTAAATGGAATACTTCTGTTGCATGATTGGTATTGGGTTGTTTGTTTTTTTTTCAAAGGTGGGAAAATGACTGATGAAAAGGACATGAAGCATGGTGTGAAAACTTAGCATTATTCCTTGATTGCATTCATAAGAACCATCTGAATAGAGGAACATTGTTGCAGTGCTTTTTCTCTGGGTTTAAAATTCCTAAATCAATTACGTTTATTTGCTAGTATGCTCAGATCTACTCCATTATTGCAAGGTATGGCAATTAAAGTATAGAACAACAAATTACTTCTCATATATAAATACAGAGCTCAAATCTTGAAAATCACAGGTAAAATATACATACAGTTACTGTGCTGCAGTGGTCAGCGGCCTTTGAAGGTTGGGCGTCCCGCTAGCAGCGCGGCCAACTGGCTACTGCAGCGGTGGGGAGTCAGTCCCGGTGGCAGGGCCCAGGACTGCTCCTACAGGCGTCCCTCAGCGGCAGAAGGCTTTGGGCTGTGCCTGTGTGGATGAGGTCGCGTTGTGGAAAGTTTATGGCTGCTAAAAATTACGAGGAATAAAGAGCTGACACTCTCTGGGGGCAAGTCAGGTTTAATAAGGGAAGCCACCTGATGGAGGCCAGCCACGGAGTGACCAAGTAACAATCGTTCTTACAGAATATATAGTAGAGGGTGGTCGGGGGAGGAGTATACAACATAACCAATAGAGGAAAGGAACCACCAGGAATGACATAAAGGGAACCCAATAGGGATATTGAAAAGGTGGGGCCCTGGTCCCACAGCCAATCATGGCTCCCAGGAGATGGAACCTTCTGGATAGTAGGGAGGAGTAGGGAGTGATTGACTGGGGCCAGGAGAGGAGAAATGGGAGGAGAAACACACCCATGTGTGGGAGGTACAGGGGGAGGAGGGAGCTAACAATGATGTAACAACATGACTTTGCAAAAAACAGAGGCGAGAAAAACCATAGCAACAGGGTGATTGACATGACAAAGGCGGGAGAACTGAGGGAGGCAGAACCATGGGGGAGAACTTTAACAGAACAACAGAACACACCACAACACTGTGCCTTTTAAAACTCTTTTAAAATTGGGTATAAATGGCTCAATGCAGTTGTTAGACACAAGATAGACAACTTGGTCATATTAGGTTCCAAGATTTTTTCAGTTATTTGTGGACTACTCTTTTGTTTAAATCACATCAATATTTCCTACCTCAAAAAAAAAAAATACAAACCAAAAAAAAAACCCCAACATTTTTATTTATCACAGTAGGTATATGAAATCAGTGTTTAGGACAGAGAATTCAATTATGAATGGGACAACACTTCAAGACACACATGACAAATCCTTACTGCTTTCTTTAAGTAGGAGCACAATATGGCAGCAGTACAATGCTATTCCCATTCCAAATGTGCACATCACCCAGGGATACCAAGATTACCACCTGCTGCACTGGCACACTACTGTATAAATTTCCTTTTACCTTCTAGAATTAATGCTCATCCGTCACAAGTGCATTTGTTACTAGGTGACCAATGAGTTTAGGTGGGTCCTCTGTCCCTTTCCTTCCCTATATCCACTAATCTGAGAGTAGCACAAAAGTAAGCAAAACTGGTAGGCAGAGATGCACTCAGCATTAAAACTGAAGTGATTTTAACTCTGTGTTTTTCACTTCAGATGAACTCAGTTCTGAGCTATTTTCTTAATTCAGTTGAGTAAAAGGACTTTTTTTCCTGCAATTATTCTTACATGATGAGTGAAAAGGTTGCAAGTGCCATCTCCAGATTAATAGAAAATGTTTAGTTACACACCATGTGTATTTTTTTCCTTCAGACACAGAAATGAAAATAGACATCAACAAAAGGATAAGTAAATTAGACATCCTGCCGGTGTTGGGTTTTGTTTGGGTTTTTTTCCCCTTCTGTACATATCCACAAAATCTATTTTAATTTTATAACTCAATCTACATTTTAAAGGTTCTATGTGAGGAAAAGAAAAATCACCAAGCCTGTAGGTAGAGGCACAAAACTCCAGGAATGGAAATTATTCTTCTTAAGAGATAAGAATAAGAATTTCTTCTAATAAATGCCACAGCTGACTATCAGTTATGCATGAGAATACAGACAAAAAAAAATCCAGAGGAAAACATCCAGTTTTACAAGACCTTCCTTAATATGCGTGTAACTGGAGAATTTGGAATAAACAAGTTGCAGGTGATAAAAACATATTTTGGCTCACCAGCATCTTTCTATTATGGTGATTACTAAACACTCACCAGCATCTTACATCTATTGAGCCCTTATCCACTCTTCTGAAACAACTTTAAAATCCGAGCATGGCTGAGTTTTTTAAAATCCGAGCATGGCATTGATTTTAGGGTGCTGCATTAAAATTTTAAATCAGACAACTGTCACATGCATGTAGAAGTGCTTAGAGTTTTACTGTTAAGTAGCTCACCAAATTGCTGAAAAACATAAATAAAGACAACTACGGCAAATTAATGTATTGCTTAGTGATTTTAGCTCTCACATTTTTCTGGGTTTGTTATTGGCAATGCTCAAAAAAAAAAAGTACAATATATGAGTGACTGCAACAAGGACTGTAGTAACAGAAAAGTAGATTACTACCAAGACAAGAATATGTGTACATTACATTTTGGGAGTGTAATAGAATTCTAAGTAGTAAACCTACAAATGTTTAATTCTAAGTAGTAAACATACAAGTGTCTAACCACACTATAAGAAACTTGTTTTATTGCTACATTTAAAAGTTAGAGGAAGAGAAATCCTGAAGATGTTATTTCATTTATACAATGTAATAAATAAGTTTCTAGCAAGGTATACAAGATTAAAATGAAGGTGAAGATTTAAAAGAAACCTGATTATGGAGTGGCACACTTTCCACCTGGAAGAAAATATTAATTGAAAAAAAAAAACGAAATTAAAAAGACAGACAAAAACATTTAATTCAGAGTTATGGGTTATGGTCTCAAAACTAAAATTGTTGAAAGGCATGTAGTTCAACAGACTGTAATAGGACTCTACTGATTTCTATCCAATAAAGATTTGGTACATAAAGTTAAATACTAGGTTGTCATAGAAAAATGAAAAATGCTTTTCTGCTCCTTTCCTCTTCTCTTACAGGCATTTGATGTTGATAATGAGCCTTATCTGAACTACAACAAATAAATATTATAACCAGCTCCTTCTAAACAAAGATAAAAATTTCTACTCTTTCTGGCTTATGTGCTTTTTGAAACATGCTTCAGGAATTCAGGAATTTTAGCATGTTTACTTGTTTGAAGGGTACTAGCAAGGGTAGATCCAGGGGAATGTACATGAGTCAGTTTTTGAAGATAGTGTCCAATAACCAGTTTTATGATAACAAATATTACAGATTTTTTTTGTAATTTCCAGTGCTTGTGTTTCTTTCGTAAGTGATTTCAATTTATTATGTTAATGAGTCATAAACAGACCACTGAGAGCTAACATATGGCCAGAGCATGGTCTTGTGGGTTATCTTCAAATTCTATCCTGAAACCATGACACAGGTAACAAAGGGAAGCGGGAGCATTTCCTGTGATCTTGATTTTTTTAAGATTGAATATACTGGGGTTATTTTTCAATTAGTATATTAGTGATTCTTCTGTGCCTCAGACAAAGCCTCAACATATGCAACACAAAAAGAACCGGTGTGATATTTTTAATTTTAAGTATTTCCCAGAGATATATTATTTCCCGTAACAGGGCATGTTTGTTCTCCTTTTCCTACTTCTTACTAACCACATTTCAGCAAGTTTGATGAGTGGGTCCACGGGAATCGTATGAGGTTTAAGCAGACCAAGTGCAAGGTGCTACCTGACTTGGGAAAACTCCTGGTATCAAGAGGGGCTGGGGGAGTAACAAATCGAGAACAGCTCTGCTGAGAAGGACTTGGGGCTGCTGGTGGATGTGAGGTTGGACATGACCCAGCCGTGCGCACTCGTAGTCCAGAGAGCCAATCCTGTCCTGGGCTGCATCCAAAGCAGTGTGGACAGCAGGGGAGGGATGGGATTCTGTCCCTCTGCTCTGCTCTGGTGAGACCCCACCTGCAGTGCTGCATCCAGCTCTGTCTGCCCCAACATAAGAAGGACACGGACGTGTTGGAGTGAGTCTAGAGGAGGACCATGAAGATGATCAGAGGTCTGGAGCACCTCTCCTGTGAGTAAAGGCTGTGGGAGCTGGGGTTTTGAGCCTCATGAATTGCACACAAGCTGTTTCTAGAATTTGCCAAGATCTCTTTGGATGGCATCCAGTCCCGCAGGTGTGTCAGCTGAACAGCTCAGCTTGATGCCACCTCTAAATTTGCTGAGAGTTCACTTGCTCCCATTGCCTATGTCACTGATGAAGACATTAGACAGTACGGGCCCCAGTACAGACCTCTGAGGGACAGCACTTGTGGCTGATTTCCATCTGGACGTTGAGGCACTAAAGTATTCTATTTCATTGGTTCTTCTGTGGTAATTGGAGGCCTCACACACACCATTTTCATCCAAAATTTCATTTTCTAAGCTGCAGGAAAAGATAACATTTTTGACAAAACACATTCTATTAATTACCCATCAAGTAAACTCACAAACACTACTTCATTTGCTATTATGATCAGATGATCTATATGAAAAAATAGGACTAATTTCACAGTATAAGTGAAAAACCTTTTAGTAAGATCCCTTCCATTATTTTTAATCTTTTGGGGTGTTGCAGGTTTTTTTATCATTTCTTAGCAACAACAATTTTTTTTCCTTTCTGTGAATAATTTCATTTTTGTTTTCTTTCTATGTGACCACAATCAACTGAGAAATGTCTATAAGTGCTGATACTTTTGAAACACTGTAGTAGTTATAACTGTATCCCTCTTAATTACTGGGAAAAAAAATAGTCTAAATCCTCAATCCTTTTTTTTTTAATGAACCCTGAGTTTAGATAAATTATTATCTTTTCAATGACACATATTTTTCATTAATAATGACTGCAGTGCTTATATTTGCAATTCTGTGGGATAACCATTTTTGAAGCATTTTTCAAATATACTTATTTGGCATTTGTCTGCAAAGCAATTTGATGTAATATTGTTGTAGCACAATAGCACATACAGATGGATTCTGATGGATTTATTTTTTGTATTTTTGTCTTTTACATAAAAATATATTGCTTTCAACTGCTGAATTTAACATTGAGAACAAAATACAGCCACTAGTTACTGTATCTAGTCTCATTTTAAAAAAAATTAATTGATTTAGGCCTGCAATTCTATACTAAAAAATAAAAGATTTAAAACTTGGGATTTCAGGAGTAAAAGTGAGCAAGACACACTCATTCTGCAGTAGAAACAAGTAATTTGGAAAATAACTCCACAATACATACAGCAAATGATATATAATTTTAACAGCACTTTGGATGTCTTGAAAAACATTCCATATTTCCTGCAGTATAATTTACTGTGTGCGGTTTACCATAGAAAAAGGAACAGGCAGATCTAATAATCAGTGTCATCACAATTGAATAGCCCTCAGCAGGTCTGAACAATGTAATTCCACAATTTTCTGTTTGGGTACAGTTCTCAGACTAAATCTGTCAACTTTTAATAACATTAATATCCCTTTAAAGCAATTCCCAGCAGAGATAATTCAAACTTGTATTTTTTGTGGACCTCAAGTCAATAAATCCTGATAGCATGACTTGCAATTATCTTTGGTGAACCAAAAAAGATTTCCCCCTGAGAACAAAGTATCTTTCCACTTTATTAACCAACATCACTATTTTTCCCAAATGATTCAAGAACAGAAGCCATGACATTCCATACATTTGTGAATATCAGAAAATCTGAAGTGGTACTAAAAATGCAGGATTTGTAATTAAATGTATGACATTTTGCAGAAAATTTGCCATTGATTTATAGAACATCTGGTCTCAATGTTCTTCCACTTGACTAATGAAAGTACCTAAGTTCAAATTGTACTTAGGAAGCTTTGTATTGACACAATCACATAATTCTAGTTGATAAATTTCAGCATCAAGACTGCTAACTTTACACTTGCACAATCAATTTTCAAAAGAAATTAAGGAAAGCATAAATTCCTTTGTTCACGAAACAAGGATACACATCTAATATAACTATTTTGCCTGGTTCTTGGAGTAACTGTTGCCACCACTCTGGGTAATTCCACACTGAGACATTATTGACCCTTTAATTGTCACATAATGTAAGTCTGGGTTTTGCTTCAAGGTTGCATGATTTTCTGGGATTTGATGATTTCCTGTTTTTCAGGAACAGATAGTGTGTATTGCTCTAGTGAAAAAAACAGGTAATTAAAGATCCATACAAACAATAAATAATTGTTTATTTTGCAGCATTCCAATGGTAAGTTGAAAAAAGTGATCCATGTAGGAAAAGTGATCCACATAGAAAAATCAGCTAGAACGTTCAAACCCATTGTGATGTCTCAAAATCCTCAAAACTCTTCTGTTGCACTTTAACAAGAATTGCCAGGAGCCTAATTAAATTTTTACAAAATATTACATTGCTTCTTGAGGGTGGAAATCATTGCTGCTTTCTTTTTCTTTCTGGTGTAAATATGAAGCTTTTCTCTTTGCTAAGGAATTGAAGAAGCTTTGCTGGAAACATCAAACTTCAAGACATAGCCTAGAGTGTTGACATTTCTAATTTGACTTCTTTTTTATTCCAGAATTTATTTATCATGAGATAAAACTATAAAAGCCACATTCCAAGAGGTTAACATTAGGATGAAAACTTGTTATTAAATGGCATGTTGAAAAGCATGCAGGTTAAAACTGAGATCCCTCTGGTCTCTTTTTCTTTATCCTTTTACATAAAACCTATTACTGATTAGGAAACTAACAGGCAAGTAATGCAGAAATGACATGGAATAGTATTGTAAAATCACGGTTTTACATCTCCAAATGCAATCCAACAAAATTTGCTATTATCAGACATAAAGATATTTGCTTCAGGATTTCCAAGAGAATTTAAAATTTACTGTGAGAATAACCAGGTGAACATATGCACCATTAAGATAAACAGCTAATCATATGCTGAATATTTTCCATAAGCAAGAACTTACATGCATCTTCTTATATCATACATGTCCTGTCAATTTGATCAATATGAGAATTACCTGTCATTTCAAATTAACAGAAGATTTAACTGAATCTAAGGGTATTATGCTATAGCAATGTTGGAACAAACAAACTTGCATTATAAACTTGCAATTATATTTGAAATTCAGACATATACTCAGGAATTGATTTAATTCATGTAATATACATAAATATGAAATATTCAAACAGAAGATACCTATTCATAAAAAGAAATGCCAGTCACAGATTGGAAGATTACAAAAGAACAAATATAGAAATGAAAATTGACTGCTGTGGGAAATATTGATGCAGTAGACAATAGTACAGTAGAATAAGAAAATAAAAGTATTTGCAACACAAGTGATACCAGAAGTTTATATTCTTATCTTTCATTTGAAAGAACAGTACAAAATTTAAAATATAGTAGAGCAGTAGGTTAAGTTGGTTAAATTTGAAGAATTCATAATAATATGTGTCTTAGTTTATATGGGTAAGAATCAAAAATTAAGCATATGAGCTGACTTGTAGACTATTCTATCATCCTCATATTAAGAAAATTAAATATTCTTCTTTGGAGACACCAAGTAAACAAAGCTTAATAAATGCACATTTCATACTGAACTGAAAGAGACAGCCATGGATCACAAAAAGACATAGGAAAAAAGTGGATTTGAAGGGCTTCAGCTTCATAGAGCAGCTTGGTATTCACCCTCATGAGCCAAACCTGGTTGAGCTTTTAAGATGTCACCTGCAGAGGGTGCAAAGCACAGCAGTCAGAGAGGTAAACCTCTGTCTCCCCCCCCCGAGTGGGAACCCAGTCACCTCTTTCAGAGTCCTTCCTTGTAGAAGTGAAGTGCAAGCAACTGTCTTAGAAGAACTGCCTTCTTTTTCTTCAGCTTTCTCCTGACTGTATTAACTGGGGTTTTTGTAAGTATGGACGAATACTTCTTGCATGGATCTGCCTCTTGAGATTCCCCTGGGAGCCATTTAATTTTCTACCTCCCTAAACCAGTAGGGTACTATTTTATCATACTTTCACACTATTTACTCTGAGATTTCACTGAATTTCTATTTAAAATTCAGATAGCACAACTACTTTCTTTTCAATCAAAAAAATCCGACTAGATTTTTACTTAGTCCTACTAGATTTTAGTGAAACTGGTGTCTTGCTAAACAAATGAAAAGAAGCAAAATCTTGTCTTGGGTAATTGCATTCCAAGAAAATACAAAGAACACAGTAAGCCTCTGAACTGTGTTCAATTCTGCAACCAAAGAGCATCTAGAATGAGAACATGAGAGTGTTTATGATATCAGCAGAATGCATATAAGCACCAGCTATTGGAAAACCTTATTAAGTGATGCACTTTGCAAGGAGCTAGGTCAGAGCAAGGAGACTTGAAAACCAAAAATTGTTTTGTTCTTTAAACAATAGGGAAGAAAAACTGTATTATAAAACTTGTGGTTTAAAACTTGATATGTTATTTTAGTTAAGGCTTCAAGATTTTTTTTTTCCTAATTTAAATTTACATTAGCTTTGAGCAGGATTTATGGTTGTCCAGATTAAAATACCCTTCTTTCTAAAGACTAGAGTACTTCTTAAACTACGATATTTCCACTTTTTTCATTTAAATCAGAGAAGCAAATGCAGTAGAGTTAAACTGATCCTTGTAGTTCAAAAAGTTCCACCAGAAGCAAGAAACTGAGGCTACAGGGGGAGCAAAACATAAGCAATCATATAGACAGCAATTATATCTTAATTTTAATGCTAAAATATCTTCCTGTTTTTGAGGACTGTTTTAGAAGCACAATTAATTTGCAAACATCTGTTCTCTATAGGACAGAACATGAATTTTGGTCAGAATATAATTCATGTTTATTATGTGTTATTTAAATAGTACAAGCTGACTCTTTAGGAAATGAGTTGGGCTACAGCATTGATTTTGACCTAGATGTTTTATTTCTTTATTCTATAAAAGCATCTTTTATTCTCCCAAATTTGCCCTAAACCATGACACTATGTGAGTAAATGTAAACTATGATCTTGCTCAAAATCAGAAGAATTAAAGATGTAGTAGTGTGCTTCTCAAGTCAGGTAGAACTTAAAATATTGGAGGCTGCTATAAATTAAGTTCTTCATCAAAGCACTCAAATTACCTAAAGATCTAGCCAGTCTGAAAAAAAAAAACCATAGAAGATGTATTTCAAGCCTCAGACTGGTGTTAGACAGGATTTAGTTCTTCTGAAGAAAAATTTAACTTGGTTGATTGTCATAGATACATAAAAACTTAAATGTTAGAGAACTTTAATGCAATACCACTAAATCTCAGTTAACTTTGTAAGACAGCACTGGAAGGTAAAACCAATCAGGATATATTTTCTTAGGTCTGTCAGTGTGAATTAATGAATTTCTGCTATGGCTTCTATTAGTCCATCAGAAAAACATAATTTATTAGTCCATGGAAACAAAATTGATTGATTCAAACTTTCCATGAAAATAGAGTATTCATTTGTCATTAAGGAGTGTCAACAGATTCTTTTGAATATGAGTCAGTACTGATATGAATTCACCCAGGTAAATTAATTTCAGTTTATATCTTCTGAACAGAGAATGCCAGCATGAAATTGACCATATAATTAACAAACACTGCACTTTACAGAATCAATCAGCTTTTTAAGAGGATCTATTATTTTATTTTTTCACTTGTTTGTACCTTCACAATCAGAAAATTAACATGATTATAACAAAAGCACAGCCTCATTAGTCCCCTCAGGGAATTAATTAACCTGTTTTATCTAGGAAACAGCAATAACCCTCATAAGCTATTAGTGGCTGTGTTTAATATTGCCATGTAAGTCCAAAAATATAATGAATGATTAAGTCATGGAAAATGAGGGAACAACTTTATCTTCTGTCTGAATGAAAGTAGAGACTTCAGAAAGTAAAAATTGTTTCCTTTCAAAGGATTATATGCATGAAGGTATATAATATCCTTCCCATATATTATGAAGAGTTTAACAGAATTTTATTACTTAACTACAGCTATTATAACTTTCATAAATCAGTAATCTAAATTTGTGAAGAAAAAAAAGCTGGTTTATTCATTATTTAAAAGCTTTGGAGTAAAACTGAAAAGCTAATAATTTTGCAATATTTATTTTGGGTTCTTCCCAGAATGTTTGACATCACTGAATGCAGACCTTAGGTAGGTAACAAGATGTGAGCCAACAGCAGAACTGTACTTTGGCCAGTGTAGCATACTACAGAATCCCTCCTTTTTCCCGGGCAAAACAAATTATTATAATTTATTTATTAAAATAGTTATTTAGAAATGTCAGTGTAAGCTTAGCAGCAGATAAGATGAATCTTAAATCTTTGGTTTCTTGCACTCTGGAGAAGTCCAAATTATGAAACCTCAAACCAGAAGCAAAATAGTCACAGCAGCAGAAAGATGTATTTAGTATTTAGTACTTGTAGCCCTCTGTCCATGATGTACTGTGGCAGAGACCCTTGCTTGGCACTAAATTGGATGTCATCACTCTGTGCTTCTCCTTGTTACTGTAGAGGAATGACCAAAAGCAGCACAACTTGCTCTGACTGACAGCACAAATGTTGAAAGAGGTGTGGATCTAAAATAGAAGAGAGAAAAGAACTGAGACAGAAGACTTTGCTGGCTTGTGAGCAAATGGCTGGTGAGGGAAAAATGCATGAGAGAAGAAATGAAAAGGCGTCCAAGCAACAGAGCAGCAAGCTGCACAGTTATACTCCCAATTCAAAAATCAAATTTTAACCAAGAGCTCATTACAGCCAAGATGTCTACTGGGAGCTGTCACTCCTTTGACAACTGATGATGAGAGTACAGTTATTAAGTCAGTTGGCACTCATAAAGCTCTAGAAAATTCTACTGGCTTATCAGGTCCATGCCACAGGGAGCTCTTACTGCCTTCTTTACAGCAGTTCTAGGAAATAATGAACTCAGTTTCATTCTGGTGCTTTCAAAGCAATTTTTGGTGTCCATTTCTAAGGGCACAGAAAGATGCAAGGTGCATAAATATTCTATGACTGAATTCAAGTTGAACAACTATGACTCTTGGCTCAGGCTAACACAAATATCATCATATTTATAGGCAATTCATGATCACCCATCAAAAAGCTCAACTCCTTTTCTTCGAGATATACTAGTATGGCACCATACAGACACATCTGCAAAACCTTACACTGTACCTGACAGTTTATGCTCATAGTACAAGCAAACTGTGATGTGAAATTCTTCCATTCTGAGGCTGGATTTTTTATAATTTTTTAAAGATTTATCCTATTGCTCCAGTAAATTCAGCCAAGTACAGGAAACCAAACACTCAAATATTTCAGATACATAGAAAAAAAAAATACAACTGAATCTTTAAACTGCATTAAAATCTTGTTTGAACAGTCACTAAGAGTTAAAATGATGTTTAGCTTTATTTACATACAATATCACTCAGTGTGGGCAAAATTTGAACCTCTTTAATTTTTCTTAAAAGCATCCATCCATGAATTACTTGTTTAGCTAATCTACTTTAAATTCATATACAAATAATTTGAGTTAAAACTCTTCATACTGTTTAATTTTATATGCAAATGCTTTTCTTTATTTCTTTCATAAATTTAAAAAAGCAAGCTAATTAACCACCACTCTATAACTATGTTTCAGAAGCACACATATATATACATTTATATTAATTTCATTTTTTCCACTTTTAAGAAATAAGAGAAAGAAATAAGAGAAAGAAATAAATCTCGTGGACTAATAGAACTGATATATTATCTGTAAAATTGCTTTAAGTGTTCTGATTTCACCATGAATATTATTTTCAGGATTGCAGATATCTGAAAGAAATTTCCAGTTTCCTTTCTGGAGTTAGTGTGCTTCAGTGATGAAGCCACAAAGCTCATTTCTGATCCCCAAATTACTGTGGATTTCTGGAGGCAAATTTTCACAGAGAAGAATCCAGCAGTAAGTGGGGCAGAGATAGCTATTTCCAAATGGAGAAATGAGCCCAAAATAGAGCTAGCAATTAAAGCTCCATTAGCTCGAAACTTGTTGTGCCATCATCATTAGAGAGTTCATAACAACAATAAAGAAAATTCTGTGACTCAGAGCCCCATTGGTTTTGGCTTTGAAAAGTAGCCCGAGGTAGCATTTGCTCAGATACAATCCTTTTCTGCAAAGAAAAAAAGTGCAATAACCTTCCAACAAGAGTCATGATCTCTTCAAGAGTAGACTCATTTGTTCATCATTAAGATGGCAAAAAATTGCACCAATTACTATGTCCTGTTGCAGAAAGTTGTCATTTTACTCACAGCAACTGCAGCAGTAATCACAAGCTCATGTAAATTGTGTTTATCTGAGTTATCTGTGAAATGATAGATTATCTAATAAGCTATTTACATTTTAAAAACAAATAAAAAATAGATGTGCATGTAAAAAATCAAGTATCAAACATTCAAAAAATAATTTTCTTATGAATAACTACAACAGAATTTATTATCTATCTCTTCCAATAGAAACTTAAAGGCAAAGTTGACAAAATTTGGCTTTGAATAGCAGGTTTGCTGGTAATAAGAAATAAAAAGAGGAATAATAAAAAAAAAATCAAGGGAAAGCCATTGTTAAACCTTCCCTAGTGAGGGATCTGCCTCAGTAACTCATTTGTACTGTTCTACACTGATGTTTTCTCCTATTACAACTCTGTTGGGAGACTGTTTAGCATGAGAGTAGGTGGTGATATGCAGCACTTTTCCCTTTTTGATTCCCTTAAGACTAGGGAAAACTTGGAGTCTCTTTGATCAGTCTTGATTCATGTGCAAATGACAGCACTCTATCACTCACAATTCATTCATTCGTATCACATCTTCATCTTCTCACTGACATTAATATCTGCGCATTAACATTCAAAAAAACCAACCTAATAAATGCACAGGCTTTGTGTATGCCACATTAGAAATTGAACAAATGTTAAATTCACTTAGAGAAAACTGCTAAGGACTTTCTAAAGAAAAACTCAAGTAAATTAATATGAATTCCAGTTACTGATCTAGCAAGCCCTTGAACCATGCATTTGCTCAAAAGACTTCCTACATCTCTACTGATTCTGAGACACAAGGAAGTTCCTGGAAGTGCAGAAGATAATGATCATAAATAATGGTGATTCACTAATCTCCACTAAGAATACCAACTAGTTTTAACAAAAAAAAAATTTAAAAAATGACATCAGTAGAATTCCAGTAGAATATAATTCTTCACATTGCTGAGAGAAACTCTGAAACCTCTGCCCAGGAGGATTTTCAATGCTCAACTGGATGACACCTTGCATGATTGATCTTACTGTGAAGTTAGCCCTGGTTTGAGCAGGGGATTGGTAAAGATGACCTGCTGAGATCTCATTCAACTTTTTTTCTTACTTTGAGTCCTATGATCTGTTTTTTTAGTGAAAAAACTGACCAAGTTTTAAAATAAAACAATAACTTGAAGAAATGGGCTGTATATTAAGAAGTAGGTATGTGTGCAAAGCAAAAATTTTCATTCCTAATTTCCAATGGAAATAGCATGTTTTAATACCAAAAATAACCCACTGCTAAGAGCTAAGTCTGAAACAGAAGTTTGAATAGCTACAAACAGAAAAAAAGTGTATGTACTGGTGCAAAAGTTGAAATGGTGAGCATGAAAAGCAAGAATTCAGAATACCATTCCTATTCAATATATGAAGAAAAAAAGTAAATCTAACTGAACAGATATTTCTGCAATAGGTGAATGGAGGAATACGCATGTGTTGTAAACTGCTCCGTAGAACGGAGATTGTGAATGAAAACACGGAAATTGAATTAATATATGTGACAAAAACATGTCATGAATTAAGGCCAAAGGTAACACTTCACTTATAAAATTACATGTAATTGAAATAAGGAATAATAGAAAGAATACCATGGGCTACGTCATGTCGAACTGGGAAAAAATACGAAATTTAAATAAATTGTGGGAGGCAAATGAGGAATTATATAAGAAAAAAACAGCTCAGACTTTCTGTTTTCTCTGTTACTCAAAGATTTCTTTTTCACAAATATTTTTCCAAAAGGGTCAGGGCATTTGTGGAAAGAGCAGTACCAAGCTCCTCTTCATCAACTCACCATAATGTTGAGCATCAACTGATACAAGTGTCAGAGCCTGACCAGAAGAGGACAGAAAATAAACAGAATGAAAAAAGAGATAGATATCAACATCTGCCAACAAGAGTATGCATGAATACCTGCTCTTGAAGCAGTGGGAGTTAGCTAGCACTTATTCTAACTGCATATTAGGACATCTCTCTGTGTCTTGATAGGTGTAGCGTATATTTTTGCTTGAAGTGTACCTGTAATCCAGTCCTATCCCTTTTAGTATGCATCAGCACCTTCCCCCTACACTTTGCTTTCCCAGGCTATCCAGGCCTAGCTGGAGAAAGAGGCTGAAAAGGTATTTAGGCCAATTTGGTTTATGTGGCATCTGTTATTTAATTCATCTGATGTATGCTACGCTCAGGGCAAGAGCTGTGCTTCAGGTGTCTTCATCTAATAAATTTTTATGCAAACTTAGGCCTATAGTTCCAGCAAAAATTTATGCTCTCTGTGAAAAAGAAATCTAATCAAGTGCATCCACTTCTTAAATGTATATAACCTTCTAAGGCTTTATTACCAGCTGCAGGTTATTGTCAATAATCTTGAACATTCCTAAGACATTCATGACTAAATATCTCTTAAGCCATGAGTTGATTGCTACCAATCAGCAAGTTTTTAAGGGTTATGATTTCAAAATTTGGAATAGGAATATTAAACTCTTTCCTGAGATTTATAATTACAGAGGTAAAGTAAGCCTCCTACCTAAATGGCTTTTTTATTAGAACTTTTAAAAAACCCTTGCAATCCAGTGGTAAGATTATCATGTATTGCTTTTACTCAGAATAACCCCCACACTCAGAAATTAATTAGGTGGTGTTATGCTCTTTTGCAGTATTATCCTCTTTCATTATGTGTACCGAATATTGAATTAAATGTATGGGCAGTGGTTTTATTTTGGGGGATTTGGCTGGGGTTTTTTTCTCTTACCATGCCTGTAATGCATACATGTGTTAAGGAATTATTCTTTGGGATTTTTTATTTTCTGCCTCCAAAGTATAGACAAGCAAAACTCACAAACAATTCAAAAACAGGGAACAAAGCATGGATATTTTAGGCTAGTGTTTGCAGAACATCTTCCTTAGGTGGTTGCCAGGATGGAAGACTAGGCCTTGATATTTTGTTCTTTCTTTGTTTTTTGCATGTCTTATTCTCACTGGCTGTATATTAAATTAAAGTTTTAGGCATTCAGTTCAGCCCGTATAGCTGTCTCTTACTCATATCATAAATCTGACCCAAAGAAGACCATTATCTACAGAAAAATTAGGAATAAATCCTGTTCCTCTGGACAGCACATGGCCCTTTGAATAATCTGAAGGTCCTTTCTCTCTCTAAAACCTTGTCCTTTACATGATATGTACGTCTCAAGTTTAGCAAAGAAAGAAAGCAGGAGTCTTCTTTCACATTATAAAGTCTTCTATTATCTTCAAAGCTGATCTAATTTATCCATTATAAGTGAAGCAGAAAAACATGACATCTGATGGTCTAATTAATATAATCACTTCCTAATAACATGGGTTTGCAAGTTCAGAGTTTACTTTCATCATCCTTTGTGCAAATAAATTTGATAGATCAAATGTTGACATGAATCTGCAGAAATTGTGATCTAACCAAAGCCTTTTTAGCAAGTCATGAATTTTCTGCTTGAAATCTAATGTTGGAGGAAAAAATTTGCATTTTTTCCCTCTTTCAGGATGTGAGCTGAAACCAAAATGAAGCAAACATATAAAGAATTGTAGTTACTGCTTTCAGCTGTCATTTTTCACCACTTGAAGCTCTGCATTAAGTGAAGAATTATGAAGTAGCCTCTTACAAAACAGAGGAACTGCTATTATTTATCATTACTCATTTGAAATAGTCTTTAATAGAAATAGTTATACTCAAGTTCTAGTATGGTAATGTTGTAGCCAGCTTTTTGAATTATATTTGAGACAAATTTTACCTGTTGTTAGATGAATCTTGGATACCTAGTCATCTTTTGAAACTTAGCTACACCACATTTTCAACTCTTCCCAGGCTTATGTAAGTGAAGAACTTTGCATAAATATATTCCAGGAACTGAGGGAATTCTGAGGAGAACATTTACTTCATTATCCACGTCTGTCCAAATTCATCATCTTGACTCAAAAAGAGCGACATGGTATTCAAGCAGTCATGAAATTACACTTTAATGAAACTAATACTAAATTATTTTGTTCCAACCAAGGAAATATATTTATTTTAACTAACCCTCTGCCATTGTTTAACCTTAGAAAGCAACTAAGTCCCACAGATTTGCTCATTCACTCCCCAAGCCCAGCATCCACTGATTATGTATTCATAAGATTGTCCATGTAATGTCCATGCCTTATAATATTATAATAACAAGATTTGCAGTTAGTGAAGACTGCCTATCTTTGAGTTATTATCATGGTAGTCTCAAATTACTGTGAAATAAGACACAGTGGCAAGGAGAGAAGAGGCTGGGCAGACCATGATTTGTGAATGATGCCTCCTATTCTCAAAATCACTGCTTCAGTTCTTCATTCTTTTCCTTCTTCCAGGACTACAAATGAGCATAACAAGGCAGGTTTTTACAAACAGCTCCTTAAAATAGTTGTTATTAAGGCCAGATTACCAGGGAGAAAAAGTAAGGTAACATGACTCTTTAGAGACCACCCACTTTCTCTGAAACATACCCTGGAGCTTACTCTAGGTCACAGTTCTGCCTGCACTCTCAGGACACATCCATTTGAAATGTCCATGCTTTTCTGTGGTAGGCCACTGGTCTCAATCATCTTGACAATCAGATACACAGAGCTGTAGTGCAAAAACAGGTGAAGACAGTCCCTCACCTACAATAACCTACTTCTCAATTTTTGATGCTTCATACTCCTTCTTTTTCCACAACAGTTTTTATTGCCACAAGCAGTTAAATACAGATTTTCCAACTTTTCTCAAATCTGAAATTTTGTGTGTTTACAGTCCCTCTCAAGACTTAAGATTTTATACATAAAATGTGTGTTTTATACAAACTTTTAATGCAATTATAAACTACACAGAGATTCTTCTAGTCCCTAATCTCCTCAGTAATGTCAGATTCTGCAAGAAGATGCATGCAGCTCTTTTGACTCCAAATATAATGCATATCATAGCACCAAGAACAAGTACCTTTACTGAGAGAGAGAGACTAAATTCTGATGTGTCTTGGGCATTCCTCCTCTCTTTAACTATTGTCATATGGAAATGCAATACTGTTCAGCCTTTAGGAAAGGTTGACATATTTATGTCTTTTTCATCTAACATTAGTTTTATTCCACAAACTTGTATTTCCCTTTCATGAATATTTCATGAATATTTCATGAAAGGGAAATAATGGACAAAACTGTGTCAAGTACATCAAGGCTATACTTGATAGCTGTTAATTATTGACAATATTGACTGCAAGTAAGTCAGACTTATTTGCCCAGTCAAAAGCTGAATTTTGAAAACCATATGAGCTACAGTATCCTGCAATTGAACTGAGCAAAATGGATCATTTAGCAACAGAGAGTTACAGCACTTCAATTTGCAGAAAGGAAAAGGAATTTGATTTTCAGCACAGCAAGGCACCAAAAAAGCTTTACTTAGGGGTCAGGAAGCCCATAGGTCCTTGATAGTTCAAATGATTTTTTTTTGTCCCTACTTCCACTAGCCAATTCATCTAGAAGATGCTTTTCTTCCCCATCTTCAACAGTGGAAAAAAACACATTGCTTTCAGAAGAAAAACTGCTTTCCAGAAAGCAGTTGAATATATAAGGAAGCTTGAATACATAAGAGAGATCAGGAGAAGAGGTTTAGTAATTAACATTAGTATGCTGGTGGTTCATGGCATGAGAATCTACTAGTAAACACAAAATGAGAGAAGCTATTGGCACAAATCATGTTTTGACAGTATAGATGAGAAAATCTGGAATCTCCACTGTCTTGTATCACTGACAGTGCAAGAAAATGGACTAATTACCTTTCTTTAGAAAGAAAATAATAATTGCAAGAGTTTGTGAGCTCATTAAATGCTAGTTGATCCCCAGGAAGCCTTGACTGGTTTACAAAACTTTTGAATTCCTTGAATGTGCCTACAGTAAGGAAGAAAAAGCAGACTGGATAGATAAATTAAAATATATTTTTGCTCTCTTGATGATTGTTGGGGGTGGGGGGGAGTGGTTTTTTGTTTGTTGGTTTGGTTTGGTTTGCTTTGTTTTGTTTTTCCTATGCCTTCATTTGTGAGGGCAGCCAATGTTTAAGACCACAGCTAATGACCAGTACAAATAACAAGTGCTACCTGTTAATGATATTGCAACAGCCTGTTACAGCTGCAGTGTTAGTGAGTTCTCCTTACTTTTGAAGGCATTTGGTAGCTCCTGTTGTGTGTTACCATCAACCCTGAATGTTTGGAGCCATTTGTGCCTCAGACCATATAGCTAGATTTTTTAAGTTCTTTCTGGGCCTTAGAGGTTTCTTCTCCCCTTTGAAGCTTCTGGTATGTTAAAGACAAATGGAAGTTTGGGAAAAGGGTAGCAGTCAGAGTCTGAGCCCAAGCCCACAGCCTCGTTTAAATCTGGCCACAGACCTGGTCCCTGACCAGATCTAACTTTGGGTCTTTCAAGGTTCTGGTGCTCTCCCCCTTGTCAGCTACTCCACTTTAGGTATGCTTGTGAGGCACCACTACACAGACAGCAGGATCACACAGAAGAGAGTTAGGAACAGAGCTTAAGAACATAGGACAGACTACAGTGATCATGAGCAGAGCTTGGACTAACATATATGGCAACAAGCAAACAAGTTCAAATGGGACTGTGCACTTTTGTCCTCCTTATTTCCATTTTCCTATGCTTGTTCCTCCTCCAACCCACCTTGATCTCTCCTTTCCCCTGCCTTTTGTTCCACCCCTAACATCACAGAATAATTTTGTACATTCCCACATTGCCCCTATAACCTCCCACTATAAATTTTATATAATCCCACAAGCCTTCTCAAATATCTCAGATATAATCTTCCCTCACTTATTCACAAAATATTCATCTCCAATGCTTTGATTTGCTCCATCAGTTGTGTTTCCTCAATCCCTCATCTGAGATATGCTCCTTGATATCCCTTATCTCCTGTTTTTGTGTATCTACGTGGGGTTTTTTATTCCTTCTGTTTGTGGTCTTTTTTTTAATCTTGACTATCTATTATTCATATATGTCCACAAACCAGATATTCTTACATTCCAAGTATCTACATATCCCTTGTATTCTGCATATCCAGAAGCTTCCAAGTGTCACCTGAAAAATGTACATAACAACACTAAGAAGGCTTTGGTAACATCTCTCACTCTGGTGACATCTGAGGTTTGATGCATAATCTTTAAATACTCATTCCAGGTTTGTTGTCAGATGCCATGAAGTTTTTCCAGGCCTTTGTGAACTCAAAGTCTGTGATTTGATACGGCACACAGACATATAATGCTATAACATTCTTTTTACAGGTATCTTCTGCAGTAGAACAGTGTTTTGTACAAGGATGTGAAACAAGACATGGAGGTAGTACAGAGCAATAAGGTTTGCCTTAAGCAAGGGCAAATAACTAGTATACATGCCAAAACAGAGGGAAGTAGGAATATCAAGATGTCATAAGGTTGAATGCTAGAGAAAGCCACAAATTAGGTCTAATTAAAACAGGCTCAGAACAATGCAGTGGGTTACGGGGCTGTACTATTACCACGGCCATCAGAGGAACCTCTGCAGGCCTGTAACCAGTCTTGCATTTTACTGTCTCTGCATCACTTAGTGTAGTGATTGTTGCTGTAGAATTAATCAGAAATAACCTGACTCAGAACACTCTATCTTCCATATAAGAAATGTGACTAACCCAATCTCACGTCCAATTTCCAAGCAGGTAAAGGAGAGCTTTTAGCAACTAAGCATGAAATTGATGATCCTAATCCCATACCCAGAAAGCTGATCCCCATAGTATAACCTTACCCATCTTCTATTTCCTCAGCTGACCCCACTAACCAAAATGACTGTGTGTTCCTTTGCTGTCTACAGTTTCCCAGCTATTGGTTTCAGTCTCATGCTACTCAGTACAATACTTCACCCTCAGCATGAGAGAAGTTGCTTCAGCGCTTTAATGTCTTTCATTCCCAATACATTCCTAACTCAACAAAAATACCCCATGACTGTCAATATTTCAGTCCTGAGAATCCTGCAGCACTCCAAAATATTATCGTTACAGATGATATCTTGCTGCATTACACATCAGACACAAGACAGTGTGCATCTAAACAAAGCCAGAAGCCACAGATATCCATCAACACCAAAGGCAATATTGGCACACAGAGGACTCATTTTCAGGTAACACTGAGTCCAATTTTTTTCTGAGCATTAACTAAAGGGGCATTGGGTCCAGATTTGCCAGCACCTTTTTGAGAGAGTAATGCTGGATAAGGTGTTGAAAAATTGGGCTAATCTGCAGGTGCCTTTAACCCTCTGTGGTCCAGCTAAAATTATGGATGTATATATAATGTATTTCAGAAAGGCCAGTGTATAAATTAAGTGCTGGCTATCTCCAGGTAATGCCAATTTATTCCTAATCAGATGCATGTTTTGCTATGTCCATTTCAAGGGCACAGTCATCAGCATGCATGATTACCTTAATGATTCTGTGGAGCACTGTAGTCCATCAGGATAATTGGAAGCACATTCATATTCTAGAGTGTGTTCCCTCACTATAGAAATATTCTTCAGAACATTTAAGAAAAAAAGAACACTGCTGTATCTATTAAACACCTTGATTCAAAAACTGGAAGAGGATCAAACACCACACACTTTGACCTTGAATATCAGGGGATGGAAGAGATTTATTTTATCATAAAAATTCTGTCATGGAACTGTAAAACACTGGAAAAAAGCTATGCTATAAAAAAAATCCTTTGTTTTGGAAATCACCCCAACATGATCACAAACTGGGAATCTTTATCCTAAAAAGTATATTGACAGCTATCAGAAGGGAGTATCAGCTATCAGCAGGAGTGGGTTGCTCGGTAAAGAGAGGTGACCTGGCATCTGAGTGTGACTGCAAGCCTGAAAGGAAAGTACCCTCACTGGCATAGGCACAGAAAAATGGTACCGGTACCACATGGTACCCACAAAAGCTGAGCAGAGTGAGCCTGAGGATGGTGATGAAGCTCAGCTGAAGGCCACTGATCTCCCGAGAAGCCCATGGTGATGAGGCAAGTCTAAGGCCAGCCAGAAAACCAGGGTGCAGCAGGACCAAGGCCAGACAAAGGCACAGCTGAAGCACTGCTCAGAGAGATCCCAGCGAGGAGAGCCTGAGTTTAAAAGCATTGCACAAGTGAAGGGGGCACAAAGCTTTGGAAACCTCTTGCTCAGACTTGTAGCTAACTCAAGGCCAGATGGCACATCAATTTTTTTCTGCACATCTGGAAGTCAGAACAGAAGGATATGGAATAAGGGTGTTCACTGTCCTGACAGGTACAGTCAAGAGTAACACAGTGCTGTTTTTTTCCCAGTTGTCTCTCTTTTAAGATAAACAGACTATGACAATAGTCTAAAAACTATGGTACATTACCCATTTAAAATATTTTTTTCTTTTATAAACTGCTTTTGCTATAGGGCAGAAGTGACAACAAAGCATTTCCATCAGTCTGGTCTTTCTTAAAAAATCCTAGACTATCTGCTGAGAAACAGGTGCTCTAGATTGGGCAGGACACAGTATTTCCTAGTCATTCCAGTGACTGTTCACCTAAGAGAAACAAGAAACATAACAGCTCTGCAGGCTTCAGTTGATTCAAATGTTCTATTCAACACTTCAAGACATTAGAAAGCAATACCAGCAACTATTGTTTCTCAATTGTTCCTCAGACCAGCACTACTAGTAGTTAATATTAGCATGTAATTAACATAAAACCAAATAATTTTTATTACAGTAGAAATCTCTCCCTTAAGCTCATACATACCACAAGATAGCAAGATGATTACAAAACACTTACTTTGATTCTTTTATTATGCCACTTGAATCAATATTAATGTAGTCCCTTGAGTAGGGATTCTGTCAACTTAAGAAGCAGTAGTTTCCACTGCCTTTTTATTACCTACACAGTATAAATTGTCCAGAGTGGTCCACTTATAATCTATTCACTCATACTGCTTGCAGCTCTTTGACCTTTTCCTGTCCACCACTCGGGCTATTATGCTTTGAAATTTTGACATCATTGTACTGCAGCCTTAGATTTCCCCCAGCATTCATATGGCAGTCAGTGATTTTCATGAATGCAGAGTTATACAGCTGAAACCAACTATCAAGGATTTGATTTAATTCAATCTTTAGAGTCTGAATAGACTCTATTTTTTCTCCTGAGTTTAAATTTGCACCACAGTAGAAACCTCAATACCATGTAAGCTTTATAAGCACTACCAATGATGAAATGAAATAGGATGTAAATATTGTCTCTAAATGCATCTAGAAATGAAGCTACTCCATCAAACAACCAAGAAGAAAAACCAGCCAAGAATTAATTTAATATAGAACATGCCATACTGCAAACCATCAGAATACTCAGGTACCAGAACAAACTTGCAGGGGAAGAGGCAATACAAAAATACCCCATAGCTTTTGAGAAGATCATAAATTAATTTATCTAAACAACCATATAAAACCTGATGACTGCATAGCAAATACTGGACTTAACTGACAGGTGAAACTTTTGAGCCCTGTCTAAAATATCACATAACACTCTTCCCAATTTCTGACAATAGTGTTGGAGAATTGAGTCCTAAGAAAATTCCAGGTGAGGAGAGAGGGGGCTTGTCTTCCAAATATTTAATCTAAGTGGCTAATGCTGAACCTTCCTCTTGCATGCATTAGAATACTTCTGATAAGCTCATTTTTAAATTTCTATTGTTTTAAAGAAATGGCTGAAAGCTGTAACTCAATGTGAAAGCAACTTTGATTTACCCTTGACTCTAATACTATCAAAACACACATCACCTCAGCACTATCGGCTTTAAAGTATGACAGCGACTCTGAAAAAAATTTAAAATTTCAGGCCAGTTTCCTAATCCAGGCTGAATGTAATAACCTTCCTCCAATTCACCAGTTGCTCAAATGAGATAATCAATGTGTATGTTCCAGACTATTTCCATAAATATATACATTCTTACAAAACCTATATGAACATTTCCACTTCCTTCATTGAACTTTCTGCTCCTTTTGGCAAGAATAGATGATGAAGTTCAAAAATTATACTGCTAGACAATGCAGTATTTTCCCCCTGTAGCTGTGCAGGTTGCATGGTACTTTATTAAACCTTCAAAATATTTAATGTTTGCCTGCATCTGTCAACAATTTTAAACACTATCAATCTGTCAAAATATTTACACTATAAATACTGGAAATTGAGGAAGCAGAAGAGAAAAAAGTAAGAATAGTGTGACATTTTCCACAAAACCTAGAAAAATTTGTACTAACTTAGGGCTAAAACTAAATTAAAAGGTAAGACTACTTATTATTAAGGCATTGGACCACAACTTCAAAATTTTTATTTTTGATCCTATTCCTCATCAACTGAGCTAATAGAAACCAAAACCATGGAGACATTATGAAGGGACAACAAATCAATCAAAGTCTACATATTTAAAAATAGTATTTTAAAATCAAAAGAAGCCAGAACCTAAGTAGAGTTGGAGCAAAACCTAAGACTCTGGAATTTTAATTAGGATGGGAAGGTGGAGAGGGTCCTTCTTCACATTCCAGACATTCATGTCAAGCTCTTCTGAAGCAGCACTACATCTGCCAGACAAGTTCACCACCACTTAGCTGGCACGGGGCTTAGGGGAGCAATAGACTGTTGGAACTTCATTATGTTGTCCACAGTGAAATGCTAACATCAGACAGCCATATGCTGCCATAAAAAGTTTGAGAGCCAGCAAGTGCTGAACAAAGCACTTGGGACACGAAGTTATATTGCAGCACACGTGTCACAGGGTTCTGAGTCATCGTGCACCTGCAATATTGGAAAACAGTACAGGACAGAATAATTACATCATTGAGCAAACCTGCAATGCCAGACGGCCATAAATGAGCATTTCCTCTCCTTCCCCATACCTCTTCTTCCCTCTTCTTCCCTTGGGAAAATTTTGCCATTATCTTTTGCATAAAACTCCAACTGTTCTGTGCAAAATACAGCAACAAAACAAATTCCTTCTCTCATCAGAATATATGGGCTTCAGCTGGTATCTAAAGAGAAGATGAAAACTCCATTTCTAACTGAAGTATCTGCATTTACTGGAGCAGAACCAGCCACAGGGCAAAGTTTGTAACCAATCTACAAGAAGAAAGCCACATTTACAGCAAGCCCAGCTGGTCTCTATTAGCGGCATTGCCTCTATCTAGCCCTACTCACAGGGGTTCACAAAAGTTGCTATTAAAAACAAATCGTTAACATTTGACACAAATTATGATGCTTATTGTTTCAGACCATTTCCCAGAAGACATCAGGCAAAGGCACATTTCTAATTTTCCTTTTAAATTGCAATGTCATATCAGTCAACGCAGCAAGGAATGAAGTCTAACATTTGATCAAAGTAAAAGAAAACACAGACTTGCTACCTTTACCTTGGTTATTGAAAGAAAATTTAAAATAAACATTTAAGTAAGCAAACACATGTTTAAATTATTTTAAGAAAAAGGAACAAGAGACAAAGTCTGTGATCTATGGTTCATTAGAAGCTGATATTTGAGGGGCATTTTTATGGCTTCTATTTTCTTCGGAGTAGCGCATAGCATTTTTGCTTGAGTAATTATTGTTTGCAATAAGTAAGCTAGATATCTGGCAACATAGGGAAGCAGGAATAAATGCCGAAATTTTTCAACAAAACAAACCTCTAGCATTTTATGTGAAGATTTTGCAAGTCTTTTTGTATCTTAGAAAAAAAATTGTTTTTATCTCTCTATTGAGGTTCTAGAAGGTTTTTTTTTTGAGCTGGCTATCCAAGAAGCCATTGGCTAAAACCAGCATGTGTTCACATATATAATCTGTGCAGACATCGAGGTCTGGACAACTGCCTATAGTTTTTCTTGTTATGATGTTCATAGAATCATCATGTTTAAGAATAGGACTCTGTGAAAGTCCAAGGATCCAGTTCCATACCTAAACCCCTTAAACACTGATTACTTCCTCGATGTATAAGGATCTTTGCCTTTTAATTTAGAGTTTAACACATGGCAAAAGTCATACAGATATAGAAGAGATTCATTGCTCTGAGAGCAGAGACAACAAAGTTGATGCAGACCGTAGAATTATTTAGGTTGGAAGGAACTTCTAATATCATCAAGTCCAACCACAAACCTAATATTGCCAAGTATAACACTAAACTCTGACTCTCATTTATCTACATGTTTTTTAAATACCTCCAGGCATGGTCACTCAAGCACTTCCCTGGACAGTCCCTTCCAAATATGTTATAAAAGGACCATTTGTAGAGCAGCAAACAGAATAATAGGTGCTCTAATGTCAGCAGCATATTACATGGCAATTTAGGTCTATGAACATGGCAGAGGAATTCATCACAATATCTAAGCCTGTACATCCTGTTATTTCCATGTCATCAAATTCCCCTCTATGACAGGCTTCAGTGTGGGATCATCAGGTAATTACATTCCCTCTCTAGTGCTATCTTTCAATCTATTAGTCTTTTCGGCAATAAGTAGGAAATGATTTCTTTTTAGTCTCCAAATATTAATTTTTATTAAAATTCGCAATTTTCCACAGTATTACTCTGCAGTTTCATGTGTTGGTGGTTTTTTTCTGCCAGGATATTAGCCTCCTCAGTTTGAATTCCTAAAAGTGAGGTGGGCAAGATACAGTACCACTGCTAAAAGGATATTTTTAAATTTTAAAGCAAAACTCAAGTTATGTTGATTTAGCTAGAGAAGAAAATTAAATAAAAATGCTGCTAGTCTTCTGCTTAGTGTTCTGATTAACTTCAGGAGATGTAAATTCTTACATTTGACTGTTGAGGAAAGATCTTCATGTATCAACCCAGATAACTCCGGTGATTGATCCACATTAAATTAACAACTTATGAGTACAGCCATAGCAAAACATTGAGGAAAAAAAAAACAAACAGAATTTGTGGATTAATCAAAGGAAATATATGCTGAAAGATACTGTCATCAAAAAAGGTCAGGAGAAAGGCTCTACATGGAGGTGTTGTCTCACAGGACAATTAAACCAATCTAGCAGGCAGCTGCTGTGTAAAGTGGTGGTTCTGCCCCCTCACTGTCCCACACTCCCACCAGGATATCACCCCATTTTCCTCATACTTACATAGGTATGAAGTTGATTGTATGGCAAGACAGTCCAGGGAGCTAAATTATGAAAAACTGATCTTAAGAGAAAAAAACAACCAAAAAACTCAAACAAAATGAAAAAGAAAATCTGAGAAACAATCTCTTCAGAAGATAATGGTTACATTCTACGTATTGCCTTTGTAACTTCTGGAAAGATTGTTCCAGGTTGTCACATGATTTTTCAATGGGCTTAGGAATACAGACAGGTCCCAGCTGACTGGAAGGAAATGCCCCAGTTTTCAAGAGAAACAAGAAAGCTGACCCTGTAAAATACAAGCCTGTGTCAGTGTCACTTCAGTGCTTGGTAAGACTGGGGGGTTGGTAAGATTATTCTGGGAATCATTGAAAAACACCTGGAGGTAAACACAATAATTGGTCACAATGCAAAGTTCACCAAAAATACAAATTTGGGCAGAGCTGTTGACTCTCTTACAGGCAGCAAAGCCCTGCAGAGAGACCTCAACAAATTAGAGAGATAGGCAATCACCAACCATATGAAGTTTAACAAAGTGCCAGATTCTGTACCTGGAATGGGGCAACCCTGGATATATGGACAACAGAACTAGAAGCTGGAGAACAGCACCGCAGAGAGACACCTGGGCAATCCTGGTCAATGTCAGGTTGAACACAAGTCAGCAGTGCCCTGACAGTCAGGAGGGCCAACCCTGTCCTGGGGAGCATCAGGCACAGCATCACCAGCCTGGGCAAGGGAAGGGATTGTCCTGCTCTGCTCTGACCTGGGGCAGCCTCAGCTTGGGTGCTGGGGGCAGTTTTGGGTGCTACAATATAAAAATTACATTAAGCTCTTAGAGAGCAGCCAAAGGAGGGCAGCAAAGATGGTGAAGGACCTTGAGGGGAAGCAGCATGAGGAGTGTCTGAGGGCACATGGTCTGTTCAGCCTGGAGAACAGGAGGCTGAAAGGAGACATCATTACATTTACAACTTCCTCATGAGGTGATGAAGAGGGGAAGGCACTGGTCTCTTCTCTGTGGCGACCAGTGACAGGACCTGAGGGAACAGCATAAAGCTGTGTTATGGGAAATTTAAGATGAGCATTAGGAAAAAACGTTCTTCTCCCAGAGGGTGGTTGGGCACTAGAACCAGGGAAGTGGTCACAGCACCAAGCCTGACAGAAGAATTTGGACAATTTTCTTAGGGACATGGTGTGACTCTTGGGGATGACCTGTGCAGGGCCACAAGTTGAATTCAAGAATCCTTATGAGTCCCTTCCAATCTAAGATATTCTATGACTCTAGTAAAGATTTTCAGCCTGGTGACAGAAGCTGTAGCATTGCTTCAGCAGAGTGCTGACATGCATTGCTCTGACTGATGCTGATGTTCAAGATCTAGGACAAAATGCTATTATTTAAAAAAAAACAAGAATAAATATTTTTATTGTTTTCAGGAAAGATCTGGCACAAAGATTTTCAGAAACCAAGTTTTACACCGTGAGCTGCTTTTATTAGAGTATGGTGGATGAGTTCACTGAAAAGATTTGGAATTACAATGAGGAACATTTTAACTCATAACCTTTCCTTGACATTCTATTTGCTCTTAATCACCTATACTTCATTTAATATCAGAAGTATGCTTTCTTAAATATCATCCCGCATATTCTGTGGGGGAAGGGGGAAAGAGAATGTACATTCTGAAGTGAACTCAAACAGACACACTGGCATTTGCACAGAATGTCAGATGTTGGGAGAAATCAAACACTACATTTCTTCTTTAGCTGTCAGTCTGGTATTGGTACTGTTTCTGCTGCAAAGATATTTCTAGGAAGTCTACAATTCAAAAGGAAGGGAAAGGGTGAAACCATCTTAAAATATGCAAAGACTGTGATCATCAGATGTTGGTTAGTCTAAATGGTCTTGCATCTGATTTAGTCTGGCATTAAAAGTCATAGGGTGCACTTTGGCTGTCACAAGCATGATTCTGCTGGTGCAGAGTGCTGGGCAACAGAGAAATCAGCTGCTGCTTAGCCCACATCCCTGCACAATAGCTGCTGATGGAGATTCTCTTGCAGAAGATGTTTATCTTCATGTTTGTTGTACCTGAGCATTAGTCAGATTGTCACAGCAATTGACTATATCTAAGCTGCAGTGATAGAAGAGGTTTCTGTTCAGCCACTGAGACAGAATAGTAAATGAGCAAAAGAAGAGAAACATGGAACTGGCTTGCACAGATTACCACAGCACACATAGCCTGTCAGACACGGGATGATTTGCCTTATTAAGTATTCATTAAAGTATGTGGGGGGACTCGGTGGAAGGAAACTCAGTTGGACAGACAATCTGCACACATTATCTGAAAAAAATGCCACCTAAATTCTCAGTAGAATAGAGAACTTGGAATAAAAAATTGAAAAAATTGTTGTTTATACATAATTTATTGTATTAGTGATCCCAAGGCCTGACATCCATATCCATTTATACATTTACAGAATGAGAGGTGATATAGTACTTTTGTATGCTATAAACATTTGAGTACAAATTAAATCAGTTGAAAATAATGGAGCAGTCAAAAGAATATTGCTATTTTATCTCTTTTAGTATTTAATTGCAAGAGTATATACAGAAAATACCTAATGTTTGAAGCTGCCAATTAAATTGCTCTAAAGTCAAGTAGTTAAAGGATTTATTTTATTCTTCTTTCAATAATTTGGTGGTTAAAAATGCCTCTCTAGTAACGCTTTTAAGGCAGTATTTATGGATATATTAGTACAAGTTAGTATAATATCTTAACTGCTACTGACACAGATGACCAGAGGCAAGGAAGCCAACTTCTTTCTATTCATCCAATATTGAAATTTGAATATTCAATATTGATACTTAACTACCTTTCACAAGGAACAACTGTTCTTCCCTGAGGCCTCCAGCAGCTTTGCCTCAGTTCTGTACCAGACATCCCTGCTCTAGTTCTCAATTCCTCAAGGAATTACAGCTTAAATGAGCTGAAAAGCTTAAAAGAAACTTCAGATGTGTATCACCATTTCTCTTGCAGACCCCTACAGCTATTATTCCATATGGCTGCTTGTTCCATAATAAGACATGCATGCACTAAAAATACTGTTAAAACTGCTTTCAGTGCCTCAGCAAATTTTGGCTATAAAGTTTGCTGTTCAGTTCCATAAATAGCTAGTTGACCAGATACAAAGGACTTGCATTTCCTGTACAATAGCCTAAAGGATTCATTCTAATAAACAAACACTCACACACACCCCAAAATCATTATCTATCTACACAAACCTAATATTCAGTAATTTAACTATAAGACTTGGAAGAGTTGCAGAAAGTGATATCCTGCTATAAGAATGTTTAATTGTATCTTGAAAACAATTAAGATGCCATCTGTCTCCTACAGAAATGGCTTCTTTATTGTTTCCTCTATTTTTCCCAACATTTAAGTTGGGAGAAAGGGAGCAGAGGCTGAGATGGCTTTTTTGATTAATTTTATACCAGCATGTCTTAGGGCATGCCCTGATCTATGGAGTTCCTTCCTTTTATGATTTCAGCTTTGCTCTTGCAAATCATTCCCACACTTTCCACCAGTAGAACAGTAACCTTTAGCTTTTTTAGAGTAATGCTGTAGAGAATCAAAGTACAGGCAGCAGTCAAACACTGCACTGACATTTAGGAAGCAGATGACGCCACTGGGGAGCAAAGGGCCTCACAGCAAGAGTAATGCAGGTGAAGTATCTCTGGAAAGCGACCTTCCAGCCCCTTTAACCAAATGGGTATTCCTGCCCAAGGACTTGGTTGCCTGGACTGTGGTTACAGCAGATCTGCGTTAAACTATTACCTCCCTGGATATCTCTCCACAACACTGGTGGTGGCTGCTCCATCATATCTGTTTCACCATTCTCTTGACAGAGGCCTCTGTTATGGTTTGTTTTTTCTTCCAATCAGTGCATTTCAGAGAAATGAAGCTGAGGACTGGTAGACACAGGTTAAAGATGGGAAAACCAAAAATATTGAAAGGACATTGTCTCCAGTGTAGTGCAGAGTAAAACAGGAGGACGTGGGAAAGGAAAGAACAGAAATTACTTTAACTATGTCAGTCTTAGAATAATCCATGTAAGCAAAGAACTAAATCTCATCCGTGAAATTGTACTTAATGTTCCTCACACTTCAGGGATACTACTGTGCAATACACAGTCCCTTATATTTTCCTAAAATAAATTACTTTTAAATTTCAGTGTTTTCACAAAATACAGAGATATAAACATTATAATCTTATTGACTATGGTTCATGTCTGAGCAATTAAAGAACTACAGCAATATTACTGAAAAAAATTTCCTGTTAAAATACACCTTTCTTCTACCAATGGAAGGAACATTCCTGTCTCCATATCATCTTTGTATCTTTATGTGTCAATGGCTTCCACAACAGTAAAAAAAGTAGTCATTAGTGAGAATACCAAGACTAAACATTTATTTACCTCCTGCCACTAGAAATTTTACAACAGTATGGCACAAGACAGAAGGAAACAAACAAAAAACCCCAAGCCTCTACTCATGTTGAAATATGTGCAAAGGGCATCTACACAATCCCCTGATATTAAAGTGCCACCTTTGGTATTCCAACACTTTGGAATATTAGGACACTTTGCCTAGTGTTTTTATTCATTCTAAGCAGATAGATAAAGGTTTTCATGTTCAAACTTCCTTGGGAACCACTAGAATAAAATTTGATTTAAGATTACTACCATTTAGTCCTCAGAAATTAAAGAGCTCTTGTCAAAATCTGTTCATTCAAAAGCTTGGTAGTTATGAAGCAGTCTTGCAATATTTATATTACTGCAAAGCTGTTAGTCAAGTAGAAAAAAAAGAGTTAAAAACAGGTCTGGGAGAATAATAAATCATTGCTTGTCAGTACAGAAACAAAAATTGAGAATGAATATGCATCTTTAAGAAATACCTTTTCATTGTGTGCAAGTTTCTGCATGTATGTACATGTGAAGGAAACCCAGGATGATTTGCAACTGCATTTACAAATCAGTTGTCGATTCTTTTCTTCTCTTTTCTTCTCTTTTCTTCTCTTTTCTTCTCTTTTCTTCTCTTTTCTCTTCTCTTCTCTTCTCTTTTGCAACTTGGTAGAAGGTGACAAAAGAGCAAACAATGTATAAGGAGATTCATCTAAAAAGCAGATGTATGTGAATTTACTTCAAAGATAGAAGTTAACAGAAACTTCTCCCTTGCAAAACCTTTTTTGACATCAAATATACCAAATGAAGTAATTTCCAGTCAGATACATCCACAACGCTTTTGAGTTCTGCAGATTACTAGAATTTTTAGAAACTAGGTACCTTTCTGAGAACAAAAGCCTTTTCAAGTGAGCCTTTCTGGATACACAGAATATGATTATCCATATGCACTGTACTTTTCTGGTGTTTCTATGAAATTCTTGGGAAATTAAAATCTCGAATGGGACAAGTATCTTTTTACTATTTGTATATTAGACAACCCTTTCATATCATTTGCAGGCTTACATTAAAGCTTTCACTCACAAAAACAAAAGGCTTCTACCTACTCATGCAAAATCACCTCCCTAAAAGTCACATCCACAAAGTCACCAACTGCATCCAACTCAAAAGACAGAAAATCTTCACCTATCCTCTAAAAAACGCCCTTTTGTAAAAATTATAGTGTTAGTTTAAGAGATGACTCAATCCCAGTAGAATACATCTTAAAAGTTACCTTTTAGCATCCTAAAAGGAGCATTCACTGACACAAGCATTGAGTTTGAGTTTTCTGGAGTAAGCAAATGCCTCTTGCTGTAACTTCCAGGTGCATGGTTGGTGCATGGAAATAGTGCAGCTCTTCTTTTGCAAAGTTCTGCAAAAACTGTCACATCATCATCATTATATAGTTCTCCTAACTGCCATCCACTACCTCATCTACACTTCATAAAGTGAGTGCACACTTATCCCTCCAAATTAAGAGGATCAGATTATTGTCTCTAGCTTTTTTGCCTGCCATCTTGCCTTGACTCTTTCCTGTCTCGTGAAAGAAGACTCCTGCATTTCATGTGGATGAATCATTCATGTAACAGCAAGTTGAAGTTTTTATCCACTGTTTCCCATCCAGAGTCACCAAAGCCAAAGCAATACATATGCATGGCCTATATAGGGCATGGTTTTTCAAGGACAATGAGTTCCTAAACCTCTTCATTAAAGAGATTCAAGATTCAATAGTAAGTCCAATTATATCATATTAAAAACACACACAAAAAAGCAAAATGAAAATCACTAAAGTCCTTCCAAGATATTCTGATCATTTTTGTAAAAAGCAAGGAGAGGAGTGTGTCTGCATAAGATATGACATCTATGTTGTGGCTTGTGAAATATGAAAAGTGGCATTCAGCCTTCCCTAGATGTTGATAGATTAAAAAGCAGCATTTCACATCAAAATGGTTAATTTCAGTGACCTTTCCACATTTAGAAAGAAAGATGAGAAAGCCTACATGAATTACACTTGTGGGCAACTGACAAAACCAAGGTTTTCATTTTATGAAACTTCAGTAGCTTTCTTAACATGCAATCCCCTCAGTAAGGACATGAAATTCAGGACATTTGCTGCCATTTCAGGAATTAAATGACAGCAGCTGTAGAGAGAATATCTGTTTCTGTACTTTATTAAGGTCCAAATCTAAAGCTGACACAGTGCAGTAAGCTCTTGACAAGAGATGAAATTGCAAGGTTGTACCAGTCAAGGAGCCATGTCTGTTTGCTTCATTTTTCCAGGGATGACTGCTGTCATGAGTTGATCATTTTGCTCTCCTATCAATCTTGAGTGGCAGTGGAATGCCTGGTTCCATTTGTGGAAGATGTTCACACTGGGAACACCAGCAAGGCAAGGCAAGAAAATATTAGCTGATACAAAGATTACAAAGAAGTCTGGGGGAAAAAAATGGTTTGTTATCACAGTTATACTTTTAATAGCTACCTCATATCAGGCATAAAGAAAATTCCAGGTTATTGCTGTATTGTACTATATAACAAGACAAGTTTGTTACTTAAATACAACATTGGAAAAAAATTAAACAAACCCAAAGTGATGATGTGTCCCACTCCTTCACTTAGAAAAAAGCATATTTGTGCATCTCAGTCTTGAAATGATCGTAACAATTACCGAGTGTAGTGTAAATACACTGTTGATAGCAGAACTATCAACAAGCAAGGAAAAAACTAAACTGGAAAACAGTTTGTCAGAAACACAGGCACTGACACACACATATATATGTAAATAAGCACAGTGTTAACTTTGCTCTGACTACGGTAAAAAGCCTCTGTATCATTAATGGATAACACAGAGTACAACAAGTACTATGAATGTGAGATTTGGCACCATTAGTAAATCAACAGGTCATACACTCTACATTAGAAAGGGCTTGTCCCACACAAATTTCAGCAGTAATTTTAACTGAACTGTACAAGTCCATAGATTCCCCCAGTTCAGGTTCAGCTACTATGACTAAGCTCCCCAGGAAAGACAATCATGTCTGTAAAAGCAAGGTGCAACCAATATGTAGTAGAAATTCAGAAGTCATTCAGGAAAGAAGAGATATCTCCTACTGCTCAAGAGAAAAGTCTCAATAGTGAGAGAACACATAACTGATTCTCTTTCCCTGACATAAAATGATGACTTTTATGAACTTGACCTTACTGAACTTCTATGTGAAACTTTTTTCTAAACTTTTGTTTGAAACTGCAATCAAAAAAATCTATCTTCTCCACTCTGATAGACAATTCTTTAGAAAATCTGGTAGGAAGAATGCCAAAGTTAATTTGCATGTCATGGTTCCCATAGTACAATATCTGCCCTTTTTTTTAAATTTGCAATTGCCAGCAAATCAAGCATTAGCATCACTGCAAAAGCCTGTTTTAAAACAATAGCTAGCTCATCCTTCCTTCCTTCCTTCCTTCCTTCCTTCCTTCCTTCCTTCCTTCCTTCCTTCCTTCCTTCCTTCCTTCCTTCCTTCCTTCCTTCCTTCCTTCCTTCCTTCCTTCCTTCCTTCCTTCCTTCCTTTCCTTCCTTTCCTTCCTTCCTTCTTTTTATTTTTACTCAGAAAGGAAGATTTTAGTAATTGAAATCTGACCTCTGCTGCTCCCCTCTTAAGTTAACATGGACCAGCTGCCATCTGCCTGCTTATTGCAATAGAGCTAAAGAGGTTTTTAAAAATGCAGCATGCTTTAACTGTGGAAATATATGGAAAAAGTAGAACAACACTTGACATTTACTTTCCCTCCATGGGTCCATTCTACTGATCAGACAAATAATTATTCCAACGAAATTACTGGAAATGAGCATAAAGCTGTTTTACTAGCCATTCAAACTCCCTGTGACTGCTAACATGTTTAATTAGGTCATTTTGACCACAGATGAAAAATCTAGTCATTTTGTTGAGATTGCATATAGCTCAAAAGTGCTTGTATCCTGCATGTTCTGTGTGTTATGTCTCTGGAAGGAATGTAACCAGCATCACTATTAGGTTTCTGAAGTGAGGCATTCTCAGAAACACTTCAACGTGAGGAGGAAAAAAAAGGTCAAAGTGGTTAATATACATGATTTTTTAAAAAAGGAAGGAGGTAGATGAAATATTCAAAGATATAATGTGCAGATTATTTATAATGTAAAACCTTATTAAAGCTATAATCACTAACTAAACTCAGTTTTAAAATATTCTAATAACTTCTATCATGTGTGCTGAGTGTACCAGCTCCTCTGGGATGTCCATTCAAGTTATGTGATATGTAATTAATGGATGTTTTAGATTTCCTAGCTATTTTTTTGCACAGCCTTCCTCCCCCTATACAGTCACCCGTACAACTGGATCATTGCAGTTCCCCAATAGTTCTCTGCCCAACTACACAGATACTACAAATACTAAATATGTTACTTTTCTCCTATCATTCAAGGCATTTAATAGTTACTACCATTGCACTCCTCTACATTTTGCAAAGTTATAGCTTTCCTTTTTTTGTGGACAGTAGTAGCAGTTTCTCATTTAAGAGCTGCAGATAACAAAAGAGGACAGGTGGTGTATCATTGAAATAACAGAAAAAAGGTTCTACCTTTGTGATAATCCATCTTTTATCAGAGATTGTATTTAATGGGGTTATATATTGTTTTTAGATAAGTACTTAGTATGAACAAGATATAATATATGAGCATATGTGGGAAAACACTCACATTCCCTCACTAAGCAAGCATATTCCAAACCAGACAAAGCTGCTTTGGAAGAAAATTAATGTACTCCAATGTATTTTTCTGAAAAGACTGATTTCAGCAACATGCAAGAAACCCTTACAGTAACAGTAGTTCTGGGGTTAGGGTGGGAATTGAAGCCAATAGGAAACATCTTCACCATTCAGCAATGTCTATTTATGATGCAAGGAATTGCAGCCATACCTTAAACCCACTCCCAAATCCATGGAGACTATCTGCAGTTTTGGTTGCATCAATATAAGAAGCCCATCAAAATATTCGAGTGTGTCCAGGGCAGCAGAGACAAGGTGGTCTCAAGGACAAGGTTTATGAGACGTGTCTGAGGTCTCTTGGCTTGCCCCAGCCCAGAGAAAAGAACACTGACAGTGTCCTCATACAGTGACACTGTAATCTCTTTCCTCTGTAGGTCTGTGTGAACACCAGCTAACGCCCAGTTGGACAGAAGTTTTGAGTACCATCAAAGTGCTTTCAAAAGTTGGATCATGGCTCTGAGGGATTTGAGGGTCTAGAGGGAGAGCAGCTCCTGGACACTAGGGTGTAGGTACCAGCCACTGGTTCAGCTGTGTGCAACACCAGCTACCTGAGCGTCATGATGTGTACGTGTGTGTGAGCAGGCTGCAGCTGGCAAACTCCAGTCTTGCTCAGATGGAACTGAAAAGCTCCTCTAACAAACTCATCTAACATGGATGCATGGTTATGTGAGTGCCATGTTTATGAGGGTGCAGATAAAAGCACAGTTCTCTGTTTCAGTCTGTGTGCCTGGTCATAGGCACAGTTTAGGCAGGAGAGGGGTTGTTTGCCTCACTACAGTCTGGACAGACAGAGCTGCAACATCCTTGTTAATACACGAGGAATTCCCCAAGCCCAGACCCCTGTGGGCATAGTTACCTCTAACGGAATATAAGACACACAAGAAAAAAGGCAGAATATAGAGATGATTGGAGTCACAATTAAATATATTCTATAGAAGAGCCAGAGCCGTTCTATGGCAATATTGCTAAAATTTGGAAATGCATATTGCAGCCAAGCAGCTTCATCTTGCATACCACTGCCAGTGAAAAAATCTTCATTTACCCAAAACAGTTGCATAACAATGTCATTCCTTAGAGGATATCAACTTGCAGCTTGAAAAAACTTCTGAAATGTGGCTAGGAGCAGAAGTCAGAGAGAGATTGGACTGGGTATGTGCACCAGGAGTCATCCTGAGGCATATATTAACATGCAGAAAATCAGTGCTCAAGTACTTGGAGAAATATGTAGAAAACACCCTCTGTTCTACAGTCACTTTAAAACAATTATATGTTTCATTTCATCTAATCCTTTCAATTGTTTTCAAAAACATGAATAACGAATACATTTTACAAAACTTCTGAATGTTGATTGAGAAATATGTTAGAAACTGGCATTAAATATTAAGTATGGAGTATAGATTTGTCAATTGAACCATTTTTAACAGTGTGAGAAGTAAATTAACTTCCTAAGTAAGTGTTGTAGAGTGAAAATTTTAGGTCTTTAAAATCTGTTTTGAACAAAACAGCTCATTCATAATAAAGTAAAGCTTTCTTGCCATATAGAAAAGTTGATGTTATTGGAAAAAAGGGGTAAGGCCAGATATAGCATTTCTGTCTTGGCCTGAGTAATGTATGAGACAGCTGAAGTAAACATTTTGATGGATTTTCCTTTTGTACTGTTACAGTGTCTTGTCACTTTTGCTATCAATGTAAGTCTGCTATATAAAAAGTGAAGGCAGCCGCACAGATGTTTTTGTATCTCTGCAACTTGTGACGACCCCCTGCCTTCAGGCTGAGTTGAAGAGACATTATTTAGCATTAATGCATCTTTATTGCACTACATTTTTAATGTAAACCAAGTGGTGCTTAACAAAACAAAGCAGCTGAAGCTGAGGACTGGAAAGCCACACATATGCATTAAGGGGGCTCACTGTAGACTAAACTCAAGTCTGGTCTGCAGTCCAAATTGGACTGCATCTTCTGGTTCAGCCCCATGAGAAAGAAATGCTGCTCCCCAGTAAAGCACAGAAGGTGCTCCAAGGCACAGAAAGCGGGGACAATCAAAAGATTTGTTTCAACTGCATAGTTGTGAACTGATCTGAAACGATAAGGTAAACACAATCTGTCTTTGAAATTCTTCATTTAATGTCAATGTCCTCTTAAGCTTTTTTTTCTCTATGCTGTGGATAGCCAGTCTGTTTCCCATTGAAATGTTAACATTTCCTGTCCTGTCCAAAATTCTAATAGCTTCAAGTTGTCATTTAGATGGGATTCTTTTTACCTCCTTTTAGTTAAGTGAGATTAATTTCCTAATATCAGTCATCCATACTCCACTGACTGCTAGAAACACACCTTGAGATGGAGATTAATTTTAGGACGGAATGGATCACTCTCAAAGTACTGCTTTCTCCACAGGATAGACTGGGAGCCTCAGCCTGAACATTTCTAAATTTATAAGAGTAGGTCATGATGAAAACATTTTCACAGTAAGTCATCAGAGCCAGTTTTGAAATTTTTCCTTATTATATTAGCTTAACATTAACTTGCAAGGTAATCTTTGTAATTTTCTTAAATTAATTTGAATTACTTATTAATTAGAGTCATAAATTCATAGAATAGCACAAGTTGGAAGGGACACATACAGATCATTGGTAAAAGTCCCTGCTCCTTGCAAGACCACCTAACAATAAACAATATGACCAGAAACATCATCCAGACACTCACTGAATTCTGGCAACTTTGGTGCCATGACCACTTCCCTGGCAAGCCTCTTCCAGTGACCAACCACCCTTTCAGTGAAGAACATCTTCTTAACGTCCAGTCTGAACATTCCCTGACACAACTTGGTTTTATTTCTTTGTGTCCTGATGCTTGTCACCAGAAAGCAGAGATCAGCTTTTCCCGCCTTCACTGCTCCCCTTGAGAAAGTCACAGAACACAGAATTAGGATTAAATGAGAACATAGGACAAACAGTTCAAGCACAAGAGCTGTCACACAAGTTTACCAAGCAGCAAGCTGTTCAAACATGACCAGACCTATTTAGCCCTTGCTCCTCTCTTTTCCCATGCCTGCTCATCCCAACCCACCTGGATCCCTCCTCTTCCAACCCTTTGCTCTTTCCTCTAAGCCTCCTATAATACACTATGCGCACCAAAATCCTCTTCCATAAAATTCCCAAATTTATGACTGACCATTGGAAATTGTTTTTTTCCCTTGCATTCCCTAGCAAATCCTATTTGTCTCTAAGCTGTCAGTTTACACAGTTCTCTAAGGAGAGCATTTCTGTCCTTATGTCATCCTGGGGGACTTCATACCTCTTGCTCTCTTTGGCTGGCTGTAGGAGGAGCCAACTGAGCAGTTTTTATTCCCTCTAGTAAAGGACATTATTTCTGCACTTTTGACACTTCCCATGTGTTTCTGTCTAATTTGCTTAGTATATGGTCAAATAATTGTAAATATCCTACTGCCACCAAACTGCACAGCTTTTTCCACACAATCACCAGCTTTAAACACAATTATGTAAACCTTGCAACTGGTGGACCAGCTTGCTGTAGACTAAACTGCAGGTCTTCCTTCTTCATCTGCTATTGTTACAGCAGATGAAAATCACTCAAAAGATTTTTTTTCCTTTTCTAGGCTCCTTAATTCTAATGATCAGATACTGAGCAGCAAAAATCCCCACACCAATCCATATGACTCCTGCAGCATAGGCTGCTCACCTCTGATATACCTGACACACCACAGCACCTGAAGTTTGGGAGGAGCTTGTGAAGGCTGTCAGTGCTGGCTGCAGCATTTCAGAATCAGAACATTAAGTCCCATCAAACTTCAGGAGGTTTTCTGAGTGCAACCTTTCTGGTTTGACTGACCATGACTATTTATTTAAGATTAGAAATAAAATTTGCTCAACAGAATTTAATCTTGGCATTTTTATTTTTAGTATTTTGAGGTTTTTTTTATAAAACAAGGTCAAACAATTGAAATACCAACAACCAATTCACTGTCCTACCCAGCATCTTCCTCTTACACTCTGTCTTTAATTCCTAATTTACTTTATTGATTGAGATAATTATTTCATTGCTGAGGAGTCAGACTCATTGACAGAACATATATCACCAAATCTACACAACTTTATGGTTTATGATCAGCTAAGGGACTTTATTTAACTTATTCCAAGGTTCAAAGGACATTGTGAGAAGGTCTTTTACATTTATTTTCATTAACACATCCTGGAATAAATTACTGCTATATCTATCTAGTGCAGACAGGGATTCTGGCTTGAAAATAAGTTTTTCAAAATGAAACTGCAAAAGCAAATTAACTACTTATTTTACATAATTTTATTTCATGGTGGATTTTTAAAAATTAGTGTTATAAAAATGAGATTAAGTGCTATAAATTAGGGTTTCAGTATTTAACATCTCAACAAAAAAATAACCGTGGTTAGAATATAAAACTTATGATTCATTCAAGTAAAATCCTGTGTAATCACTTAATACAGCATTGTACAGACCTTCAGAAAAAAATTTAACAATAGTATCATAATAATGATTTTAAGATCATAAAATTTTCCAGTTTGGTAGGGGGGTAGGGGAGGGGGAGAAAGCAAAAGAAAAAAAGTAAAGCTCTGAAAGACACTAATGTCAGGGTCTAGTTTTGTATTGAGATCTTGTTATAAATACAGGTAGCTCAGAACTTTTTTTTTCCAAACAAACCAGCCACCACCTGTTGTTCACAGTTATTTTGCCTATAAAATAACAACAGTTTAAATGGCCATTCTGCATGGGAATAGTCCTTGAGTTGACATATACAGCCACACTTTTCAAAAACAGTTGTTTGAATTTGCATGTAATAAGGAATTAAAACATAATATTTGTATTTCCTCTTTGCAAATGTTTTTTTAGGTGGTCCTTTTTCTTGCACATCTGAAGCAGTTTTCCTCACAAAAAAAAAAAAACTGTGTATATAATAAAGAAAGAGACCTTGCTTTCCAGTATAATTTCCAGTATAATTTCAATGCTGCTGAAGACACACTTGAAAAAAATGTAGAGAAATTTTTTATTCCCCTATAAAAAACCGAAACTGTACCAAAGTTTAGAAATGAACACTAAAATAAATATTCTGTCCAACATTTAAGTAATTGGCCAACTGAAAGTTTTTACCATACTTTTTTCAATGCTTTATCTACTACAATGTTTTAAATATAAAAAGGAAAAAACTTCTGAGATGTGATTTGGGAAAACATGGGTCAAACTATTCTGATTGCAGAGACTTCAACAAAGTCAGATTCTCACGGTATTGCATCTTCTACCAAGATAACTTGCCTCTCTCCCAAAAACAATGTAAAATTTACTGATAACATTGAAACGTGCATGAAGCCAGACTGTTTAGCACAGGGTTATGCTTCAAGCACCAAGCAGACATACATAGTTGCATCTGGGTCTGCCAATTATTCTATGATAATGACAATGAAAATGCCCCAAGAGTTTGAAACCTCCACCAGGAAATTGGTGATACAGCAGGAAGTTGCAAAAATGCTCACATAGGACAGTTCAGATACAATATTTGACTAACTTTCAAGATCCCCAAGAATGGGAGAAGCATAGAAGGCAGCTCTATGTTGGAAGAAAGGCTAGTCAAGAGGGCATTTTGGAACAAGCTGTCTGTGCTGCCATTATTGCCCAGCACTCTGCTGGCAACTGCACTCGTGGATTTGTGTGGGGGAAGGGGGCAAGGTGTGTGAAGCTGATGTACCCTGGGCTGGGGCTTTCGGGAAAATGAAAACTGTAATGTCCTTGCTAGAAAGTTCTTTGCTGTAAACTTTTCTATTGGACCACCTCACAAAACACCACCCCGGTACCCCCTGTACCCCTGTCCTAATGATCAGAGAGCACCGCTGAGCCGCCCCCCTCCCCGTTCCCCTTCTTAAAGCGAGGTCCGGCCGGGCTCGGGGCTCGGCACCCGGCTCCGGCGGCCCTCAGCGGTGCTGTGTCCCTCTTCCCGCCCCCCCCCCCACCGCCGCCGTCGGCCCCCTTGGACTCCCCGAAAATAAAGCCTTGTTGGAACAGCGCCGGAACGTGCCGAGTCCTCTCTCTGGACTGTGTTGACTTGATCCATCGGCGGGAGCAACAGCGAGCGAACCGCCCAGATCCCTCCGCGGCTAGGGATCCCTCCGCGGCTAGGGATCCTTCCGCGGCTGCAGAGGCGAGCAGGGGCTCGCTGGCCCCCGCTCAGTTTTGGGCCCCCGGCATTTAGAAGGACCCTAAAACCCGCAGATTTGCGCATGTTAAGGTTCCAAGGCAGCAAGGTACATTTAAGCTTTTACAGCCAGCTAACAGCTGGTGCAGCTGAGAGGTGTGAGTCATTTCTCAGCTATACAAACACAGGCTATAACATAGAAAAAATTCACCCAGCTTAGCTTCTGCAAAGAGTCCCAGATAAGCTGGGTAGTAGAACAAAAACTGAGTAAATGCCATAGGTGTGGGCTTCCAGCACGCCAGTTTAAAATAAAGTGGATGATACCACCTGAGGACAGTCAGGCCAAGAAGCTAAGACCAAGTTGCTTCTACAAATCCTGTGAAAAACCATTATAACTTCCCCAGAAGCATAATTTCAAAGTGCTGTTGTTCCTGCAACCAGCCATGGGCAAGCGGTCATTTTACACACCATGTTGCCACTTTGGTGAGTGAACCAGCCTTAAGGCAAGTCCTCCTACACAAAACATTAAAAATTCATGAAAGTATTAAATATGGGATCAGACCAGCAGTAACAGAATCCAGAAAAGCTTTCATTCATTCATTCATTCATTTCAGTCTACCTACTTCCCCAGGAACTGTCCTATGTGTGGTTGTATAATACATATTGTTTTGAGATTTTTCTAATTTCCTTATCAATATCTTTGGTTTTAATTTCTAAATTATGTTTTGCTTCTTTCAACATCACAGCTAAATTTGTAGAGATTAATAAATAAAAGGAACATATAACATTTTCAGCTTTGATTATAGTTTTTTCGTATAAATGTCCAGTGGGAAAGAAATCACTTAGTAAATCTCTCTTTGTTTTCATGTTAGTATATTATTATTTGCAATTTTACTCAGAAATCACTAATAATAGGTGACAACTATTATGTCTCATTATTTGAGCCACAGTTTCATTCAAACACTTCCCCCTTCTCATGCTCCCACACAATCAACAGCCCATCACAACTTGCACATTTTTTTAATCCTGCACAAAGTGTGCAGCTAAAATTCACAGTAGTAACTTACATCTAATTATTAATTTTTCATGGCTAAGATTTGAGTAAAACAAACACAAACAATCCTAAACTCAGTGAGCTCTGTAATATATATCTCAAAAGGGCTGTTAGTTTGTGAGAATATGTGTGAGAATAGGCCTTACACTGGAGCCATGGGTACCATATACTTCTAGGGCAGTGAACAGCCTCATGTCAGGCTGAGAAACACAGGAATAACAATTATGTAACTATACTAATTACAGTCATTCAAACTGCACTGTCACCGCTTTCAAAAGTAATGGGCAAAATAGCTGCTGCAAAACATCTTCCCTCTAGCTAGTGCATCTTCCTTTTTACAAACTTTCTTGTAGACTGATTCTTAACATTATTTCAGTTGGTATTTGGATAGTATTTCACATTCTTGGCAGATACAAGATTTAAGTTCATTTATTACAACACATTTCTGACTTGTATTTTTTCCAATAATACTGTTATTCATCTAAGATTCTTGGATGTAACAGTCATCTATAATTCAAGAAGTCCTCACTACTTCACTGACTACAACTACTGCAACAGTAAAAAGTGCACATTGAATATTGTACACATAATCAAAAAAAAAAAAAGGAAAAAAAATCCAAGACACATAAAGAAGAAAAGGTTCTTAGAAAGAGAAAGGAAGGATGTATTCTGCACCGCTATTTATTAAAGATCTGCCAAATCTATAGCAAACTAACAATTTTTTTTTTTTTTTTTTTAGGTGGGACTGGGTGGAAGTTAAACATAGGCAAAAGACTAAAATACTCCCCCTGCTTCCTACCAGTTATGCTTTTGCCGAGTGATAGGCTCAAAACCTTTTTCATGTGCAAAATGAAGAAGGATCACCAATTATAAAGCAGGGTGAACTTGCATCAAAGCAAGGGGGAACTGGAGGGTCACCTTTGTTTTGGATATTGGGCTGTTCCAATGAGTCACCAGTTTCTATAAACTGCCTTTCCTGAGATGATGAGTAGAGAGCAATGTCCTCCTAGTGTGTGACCAACCTGGTGTGTGCAGGAGAAAGTGTGTATATGGCTCAGCCCAGCATAAAATATAAAACTGGACAACTAATAAACCAGTCTTTGAAAAAAATGAAATTGGTGCTGACTTAAACCCATACTTTTGCCTGTGATTGGAGGTATCCAGCATCAGGTCACAGGGACTGAGAATAGGAGTCACATTCTTACCATCATTAAATTATTTATTGTGATTGCTATGTTATGGTGTGCATTGCTGTATGCCTCTGCTAAATAAAAATTCCATGTCATACAAAATACATCACATTAGTAAATTTTACAGTAAACATTAAAACCTCCTCGTGGAACATCTAAAAGAGCCCGATTAGAGACAATTGCCTCTGTTCAGCAACTGTTCACCTTTCACATGGAAAAAAATGGATGAAGAGGCAGGGAGTCCCAGCTACTGAAGAACAAAAGAGGGTCAATGGAAGAGAGAACCAGGCCAGCAGCTCCTGCTCAACAGGGCAAAATCCTCAGTATGGAGCTGCAGGAGTAGGTGAGCAGGCTGTGGAGCATCAGGGAGGATGAAGGGCTCAGGAGCAGCACAGCAGCCCTGCAGAGATGAACACCTCAATCCCCAGCACAGAGGCAGCCAGGGTCTCTGGTGGGGTAATACCCCGGCAGCAAGGGCATTAGCAAGCTGCAACGAGTGCCCAGCTACGTGGGCAGGTGGAGCACAGAACCCATGGGGAGACACTTACTGAGCTGGTTTACATCAGTCTGGAGAAGAAAGACCAAGGAGGCTTGCTCAGCTACCTGCTCTCTTCAGGTACCCTGGGAAGTGCAGGAGAGGACGCAGTCAGGATCTCCTTGCAGCTACACATTGAAAGCACAAGAGATCTTCACTGCACCAAGGGCAGGACTGTGCTTCTCATCATTTTCCCAGGAGATTAATTCTGTGTTATTTTACAATTTTCTATAAATTGCTGTCATATTAGAGAAGATGCAAAATAAAATCACAAAGGTGTTTTATTCTCCAAAACATAAAATAAAAAAAATAATTCCCTTAATTTGAAAAACTGGACATGAAGTAGTCAAGAAAGAACACACATCATTAGCCACTTTGGGGTTCATTTCTAAAGATTTTTTCTGTGCTTCATTTAGCAGGTGAGAGGGATTCTGAGTTTCTTGGATCTGAAGTCTATTTAATCAGAAAGCATGCATCCCTCTGGAACTGCTTCCCAGACTGCAACATCTAACTTAAAGAATCTTCCCTGGAAATTTATTTAATGTGTGTGGATCCTTCCACATTTCCTGTAAACCAGAGCACCCTTGATCAATGTGATCAGGGTATCAGCTCATGAGCCCCCTGCTAGTGTAACACTACCTGACAAGATACTGGGACATGAAGAAACATTTTTGAAGTGCTGACTGCCTCAGTAACTGGCCTCTATTATGAGTTACCTTGTCAGGGCACTTATGGGGCAGATATATTCCTTCTGGATAATCTGGTGAGAAAAGAAGACATTAATCACCTCTGAGTTTATGAGTCTCAATACATACATTTTTCATGTCAGAAAACTATAGAAGCACTTACACAAACACATCAGTGCAATGAAACTCAGCTAACTGCTGGTTTCATAGTGAGACCAGATATAATGGGAAGCAAGTGATTTATGGGGTGACTGAATGATGGACATAGCTGCTCAGGACTCCCCAGCTCATTAAGGAGACATTTCTTTGGGAAACTGAGCAGGCTGAAGAGAAAGCTGCCTGGAAGTCAGGAACTGGATCACTGTGTAGTTAGGTTCAAAGAGGAACAGAGAGCGTTGGCAGGACCCTCCTGCTCCCCTGACAGCACAAGGGAGCAGCATGGCATGAAAAGTGACAAACAAGCAGGCTGGCCAGTATCTCCCGAGAGCTGAGGAAAAAAATCAATATGTTCCCATCAAAACATTTCCTCAGAATCAGAAAGTGTTTTTCTTATGGAAAGTTTTTCAGTGGTTCTTCCTACAGGGCCAGGCCATTAAATTTGTCATATGTTCCCTCACTGTTTTCACTGGGAAAAAAAAAATCCAAAAAGCCTCTATTGTAGTTATTCCCTTTTCTCCTTCTGTTTTTACCCTCCCTTCCTGGATCTTGAAATTGAAGACCACTCTGTACAAAATTATTCATAAATATTAATCAGAGGAAATACATGGGGAACAAGAGCACAGTTAATGACTGCTTAGAGAAGGATCTATTTTATGGGAAATTAAATTATTTCATTACATTATTATTATAAGTTGTTAAAATTAAAATTAATTTTCATAAGTATTGTAGCAATAATAAAACAATGTCAAAATGTGTTGTCTTTGCAATTTTTTAATACAGCATGAAAACTTATACCAGGAAAAATGGTCTCTTCAACACCAAGGTGTGGTTTTGTGCTAAGAGAACCAAAATTTTTACATAGATGCTCATGAAAATGCAATGATTTCCAACAGTCAGGAAAATGCCAAAAGTATATTTGGCAGGGACTACCACACATTTCCATTAAAAAAACCCATTAAGTAGTGGACTTATACCCCTTTCTATGAGGTCAATCAGAAGAAAATGTTTACCAATATTCTGGAAAAGAAAAACAGTATCAAAAAGCCTATAGAACAAAGCAGGAAGAAGAAATACAATATTCTATTTTCATTTACTTTATTAATACTGCTATTTTATAAATCTTCAGTAGTAAAGGAAAAGAGCTAAACCACAAGAAATTTTTTACTCATTAAACACTATTCTCACTCAAATTCTGATCCATCAAGCCAGGTTATAGCTACATTTAGCAAGTACTCACTCTCCTCATCCTTGGAAAAATATTTCAGTCCTATAGAGGAGTTATAGGACTGTTAACTGTGCGTAGAGGATTATGCTCATTTACATTGCCACACACAAAACCCTGTTTGCATTGGGAAATCAATTTGCAGAGAATACATGTTATGATGCACAGCTAGAGAAGAAAGAGCATGGCACATCAGACAAAGTCATCCTGAAAGAGGTCTGTTTCTACAGTTTGTCTCAGTAGTGAATGAAGAACAACTTAGGACACTCTTCTATTTATAATTGCCATGATATTAATTTCTAGAGCAGAAAGTAAGAAGTATTTCTGGTATAAATATCCACCCAAGATTTACAATGTCATTGTTTGCTGACAGAAAATACCATAAGACAGGGAAGGGTGAAGATGTGATATTAGGCTACATGGCAGAAAGTGAAAAAAAAAAAAAAAAGAAAAAAAAAAAAAAAAAAGAGGCAAAGAGAAAGAAAGAAATGCATGGATGATTTTAAAGAAAAAAATAACAGAAGGACAACTGGCAGCTTGTTATGCTACTGTAAACAGACAACTCTCAAGCATTCAGGCTGAAAATCCAGTTCCTCTGCAACAGCACATGCTATCTATGCTTACAATTTGCATTTCCACTGAGATCAGACTCCATTTTTTCTTTCCTAAACTACATTTTCAAATCTTAAATGTGACTCCAATATCTGACATTGTTTTCCAAAGAAAAGAGAGAATACTAAGGGAAAGGTTCACACATACATAGTTGGTTTTTTGTTTGTTAGTTTTCCAAATTTAATAACTAAAAATTATCTTCCAATAATTTCAGCATTGCAAAGTCATCTTATAAAATCCTTTTTCGTCTGTTAAAATTTGATACATGGTTAGAGCACGAATGCAGTCAGTTCAAATCAGGTTATCCCAACTCAAATCAGTTAATTCAAGTTCACAAGCTGCTAATCTGACCTGAGAATAGGATGATGGAATAGGGATGACCTTGAGATAGGACATTTTTTAATGGTTTCTTCTGACTACAGAAGTTCTATGTATTTGAAAATATAACAGCTTAGACCGAGCATGCAGGGACTATATGCATATATTTTGCATATAGTACTTCTTATTATTCATAGAAGAAGTTGGAATTATGCAGACAAAATTAGGAATAATTAGTCCTCAATGTAAATGTGCCTGTGTCAGCAGCTACAAAGACTGTTGTTCCTATTACCTTACCTTCCATGAGTTTTATGACCCCAAACGTATTAAGGATTTGTAGTATTTAGTTGAATTCAAACTGACTTCCAAAACTACCTACTTCAGGTCTATGTCAAAATTGGCCTTTAAAATGTGCATTGGAAGAGAAAACAAGCCGAGACGGAAGTGTAATTTTTCCGTCTTATTCCCACAGACTATAATAGAAAACAAATTCACTACCAACATCATTTTATGATGGCAGTTCCAGTTCTGCCACTTCTGGGATACTTAATACCTATTCAGCTAATTAATCCTGCAGGTTAAGGGAATAAATAAACACATGGGGGAAAAAAGCCTATTTGCACTGCATGTCTTTCTGTGCAAAAGCTAACCTACACAAACGGTAAGAACACAAATTTCATTCAGCATTCTGGACATAAAACCCACTAATTTAATTTTCTTAGAATTTTGAGATTTGAGAAAAATACAGTTCTATCTTATAGAAACAATGATAATGATTTTAATGCAGGTTGGTTTTTTTCCTGTATTGAATGTGGTATGAAACATTGAAACTATCAGGTTACTTAGGCCATCTTAATCTAGAAGAATTTCAGGGAGGGAGCTCTTAGTTCCAATTTCTTTCTGCCAATTCTACTAGAGCTGAATTCTTTGTCCATAAAGTGACTGGTAGTATTGTTATCTAAGCTGGACATATTCTCCTTATTATTGACAATATGCCAGAAGAAATATAATTGAATGGGGAAAATAAAAGAAAATAAAAGTTTACAGAAGAAATCACCTCAAGCAGAAACACTCCCACAATAATTTTAGGTTTAGCTTTAGAATCACTCTGAACCAGTAAAATTTGTCCATGCATCTTTGAGTTGCACTACTACAAAAACTTTCTATTTCAGTATCTCCATAGTTACTTTTCACTCAAATGCAGCAACTCAAGACAGAAAAAGAATTACTAAAAAATGCACATTTACTCTATGATCACAATTCATTGATACTGCAACAAGGCAATGTCTTACTCTATTTTCCTTTTTTCAGTCCATGACCTTGCAATGCAGTTCCCATAAAGAATGAAGAGTCCTTGCATTACAAAGGGCATTTTCACTATCAACATTTTCCTGTCTGACTCAACAGTAAAAACATAATTCGACATCCCAGTGAAATTGGTTTTGTAATACCCATATACATCTGTAGCCTTTCCACAGAATATTTTTCAGCGCTAAGAACAACTAATAACTTCTCATACTTTTAAAGAAGTTTAAAACCTTTGTAATCAGAGAGCAGATAGAACCATTCTTTTGCATCTTATTTACTTAAAGCAATATTTTAATATAAAGCCCTACATGAAGGCCCCTTTATTCATATGATCAAATCAAAACCAAGATATTTTGACTGACTGCTAATAATGGCAAACATTGCAACATCTGCTATTGAAGCAGCAGAAAATAACAGATCAGAAGTTGGAGTTCTCAGAAACATGACCAGTTTCTCAATAATTTTACACTTATTGCCAGCTGTAGTTTTGATTGGAAAGATTGGTTGTGATAGTTAATGGTTTTAGCCTTTAAAGTGGTGATTTAACACTGGGGCACACTTGTCTTGCTGAAAGCATGCAGAAGCTTATCTGTCATTTATTTGAAAGGCAAATGGTCTTGCAGTTACTGAATGGTTAAAAAAAACCCACAAAGGCAGTGCTACACTATTGCTAAGGGACAGAACACAATATTAGAAACACATTGTTTCTAATGTTCCATTAAAGTTTATGACAAACTTTGTTCATTGTCCTTTACACTCTCATTTTCTCTAGAAAAAAAAATTTTCCTTTCCAAAGTCCACACCCAGGAATTAAGAATTAATAAGACTCAAAATCATGTTGAGTTTCAGGTGGGGGAACATTGAATTAATGGAGGAACATCTCACTCTGGTAACAAACTCAGATTACTTCTAATAAATCATTATTTGAAAAGAAGACTAATTAGTTGACTAATCTGAAATAAATAAGACTTGTTTGCCAAATAATAGAAGCCATAGGAAGTTCTCTCTCAAGAGGCCTCAATGGCAGAGACCAGTGTACAGTAATTTTCTTACAGCAAGAAGGTAGTCCACTCTAAAATATTGACTATTTTCTTTAAAAAAAAACCCCAAACAACAAAAATATCACCCTAGCCTCAGTCAAAGACACTAAGGAAGAAGCCTGAGGAGATTGATTATTGAGTATGGTAGAGTCACTGGTATCTATGTTGCCAGCAGCAGGGTGCATATAAGAGATATATTTCATTTAAGTAGAAGAGTTGCTGAGACAAACCAACAGCTGGTCTGTGCAATTCCTCTCCAAACAGAATTTTGGCTAGGAACTACGTGCACTCAAGTGCTGTGAACTTGAAATCTTCCATTTTACTTTTTTTTTTTACTAAATCAGTATTCCCAAAGACATTTCCCCATCTCTCTTCTTTCAAGCTCTCATCACTCATCTCCAGTGTAGAATACATGAAGAAGTTCAAGAAAACTTAATGGTGATTGAAAACAAAATGGCAAATACATACCTACAAGTTGAAGAAAGCTATGACAGACTTTAAGCTGCTAATGTACCATGTTCTTTACAGGATGGGACTTGAAATAAATGTTCCATTTAGTAAGGAGCTTCAATTATCTCAAATAACTGGATCATGACCACTTTGAAAGTGAGAAAGGGGATGGAGGAAAAGCAACACAATTGATTTGGAAAGATCACTTTCAGTAAAGGGCAACAAATTTATTGCTTTACTATACCTTTTGGTTTTGAGGGTGTTGTAGGGAGACACTATTGAGAAGTGAAAATGAAATTCTGAAAATGAGTCTCTAAAAGATGGATAAATATAAAATTGGACTTCAGGTTGGTTTTTTTTTTTTTTAATTTCAAACAGGCCAGATATTCAGGGAGTTAGTCAAGTTGAAATTCAGAAAATAAGGTCTCTTATCTGGACACACAGACTGCAACACAGGGCACAAAAGTAGGGAGTGACGTGGACTCCACTACTCAGCAGTCAAAGTACTAAATATTGCTCAGTATCAACCATTTGGTCCATGAAGATTTTCTTTCCCACTATTACTTAGATTACAAAAGTATAAATATCCTGTCCCTTCATCAGCCCAAGCCACAAGAGCAGGTCTATAATTTTGATATCAGCAAACCTATTTTTTTCTTCTCTCAAATCACCTGTTAATTGCCTTAAAATATGAGCTAAAATATGGAATAATGTTTCATTCATCTGTGACTCACTGCAGGATTCTTCATAGCCAGCACAGAGCCAGTCTAATGGCACAGATCTGGCTCTGTTTGTCAGCAGCTTCTGCACAGCATCCCAGCTGCTGTCAGCTCCTGTGTGAGCCTCTTCACCCATTCAAGTCAATAGTCACATAACATAAAGCTTTAAATATGTATTAACATACTTCTCACACTACAGAACTCTTCCACAAACTGTGTCAGTTTCTCAAATGTCTTAAGACATCAGCACAACATTACAGTAAGATGCACTGATTTAATAGTCCTCCAGGGTCAGTGATGTGGGCACATTGCAAATTCAGAGGCCACTGTACCAAAGAAATCTTTGAGCTAATTTTTTATATGTTCTGTCAGTTAAAAAAAAAATTATAGGAAAGAATCAGCTTTATTATGATCTAGCCATTAATCTCATAATAATTATTCATCTAAGTATGGGGGTTTTTTTCAAATAAATCCGTTTACTGGCTACTGGGTTCCAAATTCAAATGAACAAATGGCAGATCCAGATCACTTGGCAAGTTTATAGTTCATTCATTTCTGGATGCAGGTGTACTGATTCACTCACACAAGATCTTCCTCTGTGCCAACAGAGCAGCATCACAGTTCTGCCAGCTCATGCAATACACACTGCCCACCTCAACAAGTTCTTGAAGAATAATTAAATTTGGCTTTTTTTTCTTTTCCCATCAAACACAAGGAAACATAAAAAAGACAAACACTATATACAACTCCACATACTATCTTTTCATCCAGGCTCTGAACTGTTGTATTTTGCTTTGAATCTCATTTTATAATACTTTATTGTAACATTTTGGATTTACTTTACTAATGGAAGAACCAGCTATTAACAATCTCACCTATTTTGTCATTGATTAATTAGGTCTTTTCGGTGTCCTCGGAATTTTATACAAGAGGCTAAAATAACTTCAACTCCATTTGGCATCCAGGCTGTTAAAACCCTTCAGTTTTCAGTCTTTTAATATATATGACATAATTTTTATATTAATTTTACAAACATGGAATACATGTTAGATTTTTGCAATAGCCTATAGCAATTACCTTCAGTAATAGTTTCTCTTACTGAGCTACATGAACATTACTCAAACTGAAGTGTTCCAAATCCTAGCCCTTGAAATTAATTCACATGATGACTATTTTCCTTCCTGCTGGCGCCTGTTGGTTTTAAACCCTGCATCAGTTTTGATTCACATTTAAAGAGAATTAATATTCCTGTGAGCCTTTAAAAATTACATTCTTTTCCTTAAGCTATTTACTTCATTTGTGTTATTATTGATAGTACATTCTGTTGAGAAATGATTCAGAGACAAAAAATCTGATGGATCTTCTACACTGTCTGGATTTTACTGGTCATTTTGAGCCTCTGCAAAACAGAATCTTCCAGATAGCTTCCTAAAAGCTGCCTTTATAGATAAAATGCCCATATTTGTTGGTTGTTTTTTTTTTTAATTATCAAAACTAAAAAAATAATAAATGTTAGTGATTTTTTTCCAATTATCAAACCTAGGAAATAAAATTTAGTGATAATAGGCCTTCACAGAAGATGAAAAAGCAAATGTTTCTGTATTTCATAGCCCAGGAGGAAATAATGTGAATATGATTGCTGCTGCTGTGAAGAAAATTAGCTAGAAATAGGCTGCATGCACACCATGTACCAGCACAGGACAGGTGCTTTTGCTGTATTGAATCTGGAGAACTGTATCGATTCACAAGTGGTGCAGAAGAAAGGTAGTGGCTAACACAAGCTGCCTCCACAGAGAACAAGCACAAATTTAGTACTATGTCACTAACCATATGCATTTTAAAGATAAGATTTTGAAAATGAATTCATTGACTAATTTAAAAAAAAAAGTGTCTGATACTTTTTGTCTGGATATTGGACTTTCTCACTCCCTGAAATCTAACTTTGTGATCCTGAAGGGAAAAACAGGACCTTAGGATGAGTACATTAAAGAAACGCTAAATGCTAGTCAGAGTACATGAATTTAGGAATGCCACCAAGATTTGATTATTATAAAGAAATTGCTGAGTTTTCTCACATAAGTGACAGTTCCCTAGGTCTAAATAGTCCCCATTAATGTGGCATGATTCAATAGCCCCCATCCTGCTTTTGTGCCACAAAGTAATCAGGAAAAACATAGTATGTTTGGAGGAGAAAAAACACAGTTTCTGCTGCAAGAGCTTTTTGTTGAGAGGTACCTCTTTAGATATGCAGGCCATACCTAACTGTACTCTAATGGAGACTGATTTATAAGTGGAGTTCAGAGAAGTAGCCAGAAGGATCAAAATATATATTAAATACTTCCTAGATTTGTCACATATCTTCTAAAATCATACATACTTGGAAACAGAATGTACAACCTGTTTTTGTAAATATTATTTAAGAAATCAATGATAACATTTAGTAGACATACATTACTATTTCTCTATCACAGTCTGGTCCCAAGTGCCACAACATGAAATTTAGACAGCTTTGGAAAGGAAGCTATTGTAAACATACACAGACTGAGAATGAGTTTCCCTGGCAACCAAAAGATCTGAGAACTCATTCCTTCAGGTTGCAATTCTGATTATGAGCTTCCACATCTGCTTGCATAGGAATGAGACACCTGGGATTACATTTCTAGAGTGATGAGTGAGAAATTAGAAAACAATAGACATTACAAAGCTAATTTTGTGCAGTGATGAAAATTAGTCTTCTGCTGTTCATTGTCATGGACCACCCAGAATATCTGAGGACACCAGTATTCATACCCTGATTAAACATCCAGCCTTTTCCCTACTTACCTTGATAGGAGCAACACCTGTAAGGAAATCAGTGCAGATGCTCTCCTGCTTTGTGCTAACGTGGGTTAATGGACTATTTTGTTAAGGAGATTGTAAGAAATCCTTTCTATTAAAGCAATATATAAGCCAGAGAAAGGAGGAAATATTGCACATTACATGGTGATCAGGAAAGAGCAGGCACTTCTGTTGGCTATTTCCAAGAAAAGCAGGTGGAAAAAAATTCATTTCCTGTAAAATTTTATTTTATTCTCAACATGAACAAAGCTACAACTCAGCTGGCTTAGATGAAGGGAATTACTGCAGCAGGATGCTTTTATTCCCTAATGTCTTCTCTGCAAATTCTCAGTGTTTGCTGTATGCAAATGACTTTTTATGGATGTTGTCACACCAGCAGGGTTATTTTGTTCAGCCCAGCATCTACAGGGAAACTACCTCAGCTAGGCTGTGCCTAGTGTGTCTGAGAAGTGAATTTTCAAGACTTGTATTCAACATAATTGACTCACTCAGACAATCCTTCATTAGATCATCTGACGTTATTGGATTTTTTATCATAATATCATAATTATTGGATTTTATATCATAATTATCAGAATGACTTTTACAAACAAAACAATTTTTGAAGGGGTTGTGGGTTGGTTGGTTGTTTCCAAGATCATTTCATTTTCTTTCATGAGGCAAAATGAATGGAAAAGTTATTTCAGTATTACTCCTTTCCCTACTAAATGGGTTCTGCTACTCTCTGAAAACCTTTTTGTTGTAGACCTCTAATGTTAAGAAATATGCAGTAAGTTTTTGAATATATAACCAGAATTATCCAAAGAAACTGTCTTGTGAAGAGTAGTATCCCTAAAAACCATCAAGGTTTGCTTTTTAATTTCTTTGATGTCTTTTTGTCCAATTTACAGCATTTTACTAAGAGTTTTTCAAAAATGAGGCAAAAAATATTTATGATACCACCTGTGAAATTTCAGCAGCAAGTTTTCTAACATACAGAGCCTTCAATGCACTCTACCAAAATAAAAAGATGAACACCCAAAAATCTACGTAGATTTATAGCATGATTTAACATTACTTTGAATTTTACTCAAGTAATAGCATACCCTCAAGTTTTCACTTACTTTCATGCTCAGACTGACTGAAAATTTCAGAATTTTCAGAGTAAGAAAAGCATTCAAACTTCAACCGTCAGTAAATCACCACTTACCACTCTATTGATGGCACACATTGAAACTGAATACTGAGCTTCTTTCCATGCAGCAAGTGGAGCCTTGCGCGCAAAGCCCAAAGTTCATCTACCTGAAGGTTCTTATCAAGAAGTTTTTCTTTCTGTGGCCATAAATACAAATTAAGGACTTACAATGAGTAATATAACTTCCCATTATACAGACTACACATCAGTGCTAATAGAAACAAATAAAATGTATTTTTTTTACAACAGAACAAATATTCTGAAAATTTGAGTGCTTCACATTATTCACCAAACTTTGCTGTGCATTCTCAAGATTTGAACCTCCATAATTTGTTACATAGAGCAGCGTAACTCATATCAATGTGGGAGGAAAAGCAGCTAAATCCAAAACTTCTAGGCAAGCCTGACCCAAAAACTTTGCAGCCTCTCACACTGCGCCCTCTTATCTGCATGCCACTTACATAACATTTCATAAGCTATGAAAACACAAATTCAATCAACAGTAAAAATTTAACACCTCTGGTTTTTATTTCCCATCTTTTAAAAATACAGTTCTTAACTGTACTGCCAAACATGTAGGCAAACTTGAAAGGAGAAAAAAAAAGATTCTTAATAGGAATCCCCTTAAGGAACAGGATGACTGTTATGTGTCTTAACATATTAAGCAATTTAAAAGGAAGAAAATAGTTCACTGTCCTCATTTCAGCTGGGATAAAGGTAATTTTCTTCTTAACAGCTGGCACAGTGCTGTGTTTTGGATGTAGTATGATCGTGATGTTGATAACAAACTGATGTTTCAGTTGGTGCTGAGCAGTGCTTAGCCCAAGTCAAGGACTTTTCTCTTTCCCATTCTCTGCCAACCAGGAGGTGCACAAGAAGCTGGGAGGGAGCTTCAGCTGACCTGAACTGGCCAAAGGGGTGTTCCACAACATGGAATATCATGCCCAGTACATAAACTGGGATGGCTCAATCACTGCTCAGGGAAAGGCTGGATATTGGTCAGTAGGTGCTGAGCAGTGATGTTGTTCATCAAGCATCTCTCTGGAGTTTTATTACTCTCTATTTTTGTTAAATCTTTTATCATTACATTATTGTTGCTGTTGTGATTACTGCTGCTGTTATTATTATTATTAAATATAATTTTATATATATAATATATTGGTGGCAGTAATTGTGACCATACAACTGCACAGCACATATTTGCTTGCTAGGTTTAAATCACAAAAAGTTCAATCTGCTCAGGCTGAGTATGTGAATAGTTCAAATATTATGTCTAAATTTAGTACCTCTAAAAAGAGATATTCTTGCAAGAGCAAAAAAATTTTAAAGATTGCTCTTCAATGCACAAACCTTTTGAAAGTCTCAAATAAAAACAGGGACATCTAACACTGAATATATTAGTACATGTGTTTTATATTATATTTATATATTATTAGATATTTATACTTATATAAATTTATGTTATTACATTTATTTCTATATTAATTTAATGTAATATTTTATCATATATATATATCAATATATCAGTGTATACATTGAAAAGAACTGCTCAGAGCTTAATTTGGTTCTGATAACTAAGCTGAGAGAAAATATTTTTTTTACCAGCAGGAAAGAAAGAGGAGTACCAGTAAGGGAACACGTAAGATTCTTGGCACATTAGACAGATGGGCACACATATTGCCTGGGGAACATTGAAGTCTAAACTGAAGTTTGGGAAAACTACAAGGTATTATAAAATGAATATGTGTTAGGATGGCAAGACATACCCTCTAGGTGCTCCCTTGCCAGCACTGGGGAAATCATCCCAGGCCCCTCCAACCTTGGAAGTCATACACGAGTGTGGTTGGAAAAACAGATTAATTTTCCAGCTTCAGAACACATCTATCAAATACAGGACTTTCAAGCTATAGTACTTTTCATCTCAGCCCTCAAATAATTTCATTGTATCACCTCCATCCCTTCCCAAATACAGAACACACACATTTCTCCTTTTTCCAGTGGCACAAGTTTGGTTGATTTTCTAGCATGATCTGCTATTTATGATAAGAATTGAATGTGCTGGATATAAGTATTGCCCTATGAATTTCTGTCCTGGACATTAATTCTGCTTAGATAATTGCCCTCCACCCCCCACCTTTTGTTGTCTACAGAATCCTGACATGTTTGCATCACCATCTTGTTAGTGATGCCACAGGTGAAGGTGGGTCATCTGCACAAACAGGAGTCTGCCTTTTTATTCTGCAGCAACCTGAAACTCCTCATGTTGTTACCTTGTTAGTTGTGCCACAGGTCAGGGTTAGCCATCTGCATACAAACCCTAATCCATAACTCAAACAAGTTCCTGCATTTTAGAAGCAAATAAAGCCAAGCTTTGTATGTGTGCCCTGAAAACTGGGACTTTAGGGTTAGCAATGGATGAATTATTAGTGACAAATGCATCCTTTTTAATGACTTTTCTGATAATTAGTAGCCTTATGCACGCAATATCAAAAGATTCAACACCTCAGTGTAGTCAGTCCTACAATTGTTTGTTTTTCCAGCAGATTTGTCTTACTTGGTCCTGCAAAAAACTGTTACCCACTTTCCTGCGTAAACACAACTTCCTTTAGTTATACCAAGTGCAAAGATCCATCTAATGAGAAGATCTGTTCACATCATGCTGAGTATGGAACATACCAAACAAGCAATGCTGTTTTGTAGCCTTTGCATTTGAATTTAGGGGTGGTTTCTAATGTTTTGGAGATTGAAATCTGCTTGCTTTAGAATTTCTTCAACCCATTTCATTGAACTGCTAATAACATTTTTTACTACAAGCTGAGAAAGTCTTCTCATTGTTTAGAGAGCAGAGTTTAACTACAGTTTTGGTTTTCATAGCTGCTTTTTAATCACTGTTTTAATCATTTATCCTCACTCTCTACCAATGTGTGGACAAAAACCTCAACCTGAAGTTAGAATTAACACATTGGAAAAATTTGGTAACAACCAAAATAAAATCAATGGACATGGCAGGAGGTATCAGTCAACTGCTGTTGTCACTGGACAAGAAGAAGTATTATCTGCATACATAAACATCCCTGTCAAATCCTATGCAAGCTGCCATAATAGTTACTACTGTTGCAGAAACTGAATAGGTGAATATCTTCTTTTAGAGTGTATCTTTAGTTCCTTCAATATACATTTTGCTTAAGTTTAAGGTCTGAGACATGGGATAACACAAGGTCCTCAACTCTGGCAAATCACTATAATTCTTCATATTCAGGGAGACTGAAGGTGAAGCAAGTGAAGTCCACCAAAGAGATGTCCACAAAGAATTTTGGTGTTACAGACATCTAATTAAATCATGAAGTTCTTAAATTCTCAAAGGGACAGTACGTGATGTCTTAATCATCAAAAATACCAAATCTAGAACATTCATATTACTGCATACAATTTTTCAAAACATACATGCATAAAAGGGGGAAAATATCTGCTTATTTATTCATGTTGGAAAAGTGCAGCTCAGGCTGCCAAGTGGCTCTCCAAATGGGCTTTTTTTGTGGTTGGATATTTTTGCACAGCTTTATTAGATGCCTTCCCCGCTACCCTCCCTTGCCATCATGGTCCAATTTTCTCTGATCAGGTTCTTTTAGATACTTAGATATTTTACATACACCCCTAGGATTAGGTTGGTCACACATCATACACATATTTTTGCTACCTATGTGTACCTTGAGAGACATTTTTAATTTTGCTAATGTGATAATATGAATTATACAAACATTTGCTTTGTTTTAGTGTACTGTAAAATTGTTTATCTGATGTTAGAAGGTTGTAGTTTGGCAGCAGGGGGGAAGCTGCCTGTTATCTTTGTCCTAGCTGCTGTGCTCTGAATTGGGTTTAAATTTCTGTAAAAAGGAGATGGTGGTAACTTGCTTGAGATGGCTGAGTGCAGGTAATTGCAAGGTGCTTTGAGAGAAAACAGACTGAGGAAGCAGGGAGAGAAGAAAGGACAGATGGTGTTATCCCAAGTAAGGAAGGCTGCATAACACTAGCAGAAGTTTAAATACTTTACATAGACTTGCTCGTTCAGTTGCTGTAACTTTCCCTCCATAGTACAAGAACCTAATAATTTCATCAGTTTACACAAAAAGGGATTCCAAAGATGCTAGAGTAACTGAGTAGGCAACTCTTTATTCATTTGTCCAATCTAATGGTGTAAGATCTACGAGTTAGCAGCATGCCTAGTCCTTGAGAAAGTGCTAGATTAATGCAGGAAATTTCTATCAAAGTTGATGAGTACCTAAAAGGAAGCCTACAGCATCATTTTGGTCACTCAGACAATCACCCATAATGTCTATAGAGTTTTTTCCTGTGCCTACCTTTTAAAATTTTTATCTTTGAGCTCCACATGGAAAGCTTCTCAAGGCTTTTCATTTTGGAAGATTCATTATGCTGGATGGAGTTTTGCTTTATAGCTTCATAAAAAGGCATGGAGGCATGACTGGCAACTACCAACTTCTATAAATTTTTGGGGTCTTCTAGTTCAAAATGACATTGCTTATGGTTCAGTGAAGACCCATAACCATGGCAAGCATTTCTGAGCTGGTAAACCTTATCACATCATTCACAAAAATACAGCCTCTGACATTGCCTTCAACTTTGAATTTCATACTTTGTATGAAATCTAATATTCGTATTGTTTTGCACATATTCTTATTCTGCCACCACAGAGGAGAGTCATGTTAATTCACCTGTTCTGTTGATCAGGATTTCCCAAGCCTTATAGAAACAAACCAGCTTTGAGTACACATTTTAAATGTTGAATACAATTGATAGAATATTTCAAAAGAACCTACATACTCCATTCTATAAAGCCTGAAATGTCATCTTTTTTAAGAACACAGATGGTAAATTTAAAAATTGTTCCATTATGACTAGATTTTACTGTCTGGCCAAATTTTTGCTGTCAAGATTATTAATCAAGGTGGAAAGAACTGCACTGTACAATTACACAAGGGTCAGTAGAGGTGAATTCTTTTTCTCTGTCATTATTTTTGCTTCAAATACTGCAAATGACGACACACGACGTGTATCACTGTCTAATTAAGTGATTTTAGGGGCTCAGTACCATCCCATCTCTAGGGAAGGGAATTAGGTGACCAACTGATTTATTTTGTGGTTCATCACTGTGCATGCTGATTTCAGTGGATCGTTATAAAAAAATGCAAAATCCAAAGATAATGAAACAGTGTGTTTTTTCATTGAAATAAACAGAAGACATTTTTCATGGAACAATGGGCTGTAACTGCCATCTGATGTGAGAGGGAAGGGACTACAAGCTTCAATCCAGCTGCACACAACCCTGAAAAAAAGGCAGGAACTATATTAGAAAGCCAAGAGTATGCCTTTCTCTTACCATTTTAATAAACCTCCATCTATACCATAGCTTCCACAGTTGCAGAGATCATTTCTAAAGGGACAAGAATACCACCTACACTGGCAGAAGCAAAGCATAAAATAACATCTGGAACCTTAAATCCCTCTCAGGTACCTAGTTTGAGGTAGACCAATAGTCATCCTTCCCAAAGAGAGAGGCAATAAAACTAGAAGGAAAAAATTAAAATATGCATTGAAACAAAAACAGGGGAAAAAGATGAAAAAAAAATCAGCTTTATTTTGCTGCTTTCACATTAAAAACTGTGAATTCCTGCATGCTTATGCTCTAAAACATGCTTCAGTAATGAAAAATAACTTAAAAGAACCAACACAAAGATAATGAGAAACGAAAAGCAAGAAGTTAATGGAGCAATTCAAAGAACCTTGTTGTATCTAAAATTCTTTGAAGTTTAGTTAAGAAAATGGTATCTCGTCCCCTATTGATACCCAAGTGATCTTTCTTCTCAAAATTAAAAGTCACAAAAGCATCTTTTCCTTCTTTTCCTTTGTGAAACATTAAACCTGCCCATTTACTGATTCTAATATAAACATCCATATTTCAGTTTTCACCTCCTAGACTAGATAAAAAACAGTGTAAAGAACTTTAAGAAATTAAGCACAGACTATTTTCCAAATAAACTAAGGAATTTATTTGCATAGATATCTAAATGTCTATATCAGCTGGTCAAAATGTTTTTTGCCGCTAAAGACATTAATGCCTGTATTTCATTCTAGTACACCAAAATGTTTTACTTATTAACCTCTATTTCACTCAGAATTATTTCGATGGTAACATAGTACAATAGTCTAGTACATAAATAAAATCACGTCTTCCATAAATATTTTATAAATAGGTATATTACATATATACATATATACATATACCCCAGAGCTAAATAATTTACCATGTTAACAAACCTCTGTAGGAAGAAAGGGCTTTCATTTAGCAAAAAGATGAGTGGGATCATAAACTTTGACACTTCAACCACTTTAACTCATGACAAATAAACAAGACCTTCTCTCCCATGTCGCTTTTATAAGGATTTGCCAATTAATTCTTTCCAGCAAAAGAATTTCAATTAGGTTTTTGTACTAATTTGATTTTTTAGTGTCACTGATATAGTGAGCAAACCCAAAATCTGAATACACAACTGAATTGGAGGAATGAGTAAATGAATACATGAGTACTCTACACAGCAAAGCTGTTCAAACATTTATTCATTTGTCTTACTCATAGTCTCTCTGTCTTAAACTATGAACCAAAGTTTTTGTCATCCCAGATAAAGACTTAGTTTTACCTCTGTATGAATGCCAGTAATTTTTATTTAAATTTCATTTTTCCTGACAGGATTTTCATAGCATTTAGAGCTATTTTATGGTTCTATAAATATTTTATATGTTTTACAACAATATTTCCTAGTGGCTTATTTCTTATGCGCTCTCCACTTTTCCACAGAGCTTTTAAGTACATAGTATGTGTAGGTAACTTACAGTTTATTTGTTTCCTCAGATTGGTAGCTAGTTTAGTGGCAGTATTACACTAAATGACAGAGTAGGACATATTGATGTCAAATTACTAGACTGGAAACATGACTGAAGATGCCTAGAGAGGATCTGCAGCACTACATCTGGATAATTGCTCTTTTGAGAAGAGTTGTTTGACAACCCTTTGACAGAATGGTTTCTGAAAACAGCTCTAAGTTATTAAGCAGAACAAACACTAGCCAACCCTCCATGGGATAGGGCTCTTTGTTTGCTGTTTTCCTCTGCTCTGAAGACATGGCAAACGAAGCTACATGCCATGTGTGGTATGCAGAAAAGATCTACTTGATACAGATTTTGTATATCTGCACAAGTTAGGAGTCTATCTTGGCACGAGCACCATTAATTTTTACATATAATAAAAATTTGTAGGAAAGGGGCAGAATGGAGTCTGACCAGTTTCACACATAGTAACAAATATCAGTTTTACAGAAAGCTAGATTTAGATTCAAAAATCTAAATCTCGGTGATCAGAATTAAGCAGAACTCTCCCCATAGCAAGTGCATCCTTAACTTTCCTGATGGATCTGGATCTATTTTATTTTTGCTTCAGTTCTCCAGAAAATAGGTTGGAACTAAAGAAAAGGCCTACTGACTTTGAATGGGGTTTTTTTGGTTTGGTTTGGTTTGGTTTGGGGTTTTTTTTTGGAATTTTTAGAGTTTTAAACATTAAAAAAAAAAAAAAAGGTAGTGAAGGTAGTGAAAGGTTGATTCACATAAAAGCTCAATAGCACAGGGTCAATAAAACACTGGTTTCCCCCACTGCCAAAAATTATTAGGATCTTTATTTTCTCCCTCTCAGGAAACTCTTCATCTCATCTTTCCTATTGATGTCATTCAATTTTCTATGAGTGTCTAATCAATAAAGTAACTGGATTTCCAAATCTCCTACATCCCTACACAATCCCCCAGCCATGAAACTAGATCATACTCACTTTCACTGCTCAGATATAAGCACTTTATGAGATGAGGCAGAAATCTAATGACACAGGTTGAGAGAATTCCATTGCACAACCAATGGATCCAAATTTGAGAAAAACTGGAATAGTCTTTTAAAGTGAGGTATACTACCTAAAGAAACAGAATGATTTTGAAATAAAAACTCCCGTATTCTGGAATTAATGCTAAAAATTCTGAGAATTTAAGTGAGAAGTAGCACAATATCTTTAAAAATTCAAATTATTTGGAAAATTCAGTCTTAGCTTACATTTAGTTTCAGGATGACAGAAAACCTTCATCCTAGCAGCACTATCATTTTCTTTGTATCACGTGACACTGTGGTCAGTGTGGTTGGTCATGTCCAATCGTGTCATCTCTTGCAATAGTGATAACCAAATCGCACAGTACTGCCACAGTTGTCATTCAACATCTTAAATAGGACATGTTCTAAGCAACATTTCAAACTCACACGGCTGTTTCCAGCCATTAAGGTCTACCAAGCTGCCTGCCTCAATGGCAATTAAAGTACTTGAAGGAAAAACCCTTCATTTCTCTGCTTTATAGCACACAAATATGCAAAATTCATAAAATTCATTCAATCAGAACACATGAGTAATTTACCAAATTCAAAAATTCTCTTTGTAGTTTTCATTTTCTCCTATGTTGAAGGAAGTTCAACCCATAATTTTTGAAGCCAATCAGAAGAATAAGCAAAATAAACCACAGTATTCATGAGACACCTACTCCTATTGCAAATCTGTTTTGTCACCTCTTTTTCTTATATGATTAACCACCTTTGATACTGCATAACTGAATGGAATGAACATCATGAAGAACAATAATGAAAAAAAAATCAAGGTAGTTATTCTGAAGAAAAAAAGTATTTGGATTACTGACATTTTGAAGAGATACATTATCCCTATTCCCTACCTCTCACCACCTCCACCTCTAAACAGCAGTGTACAAAACATGACTAGAACAAAAAGAATATTTTATTTCCACCAAAGTAGCTAATTCTAGTTATTTCTGTTTAGTGACAAGAATGCATTTAAAGTGGAAATAATGGTTCTGAAGAAAATTGGATTTTTCCTTTTTGGAAATGACTGTTAAATGGGGATATTTGGCCATCACTATTTAATGCATTTTTTTCTGCATTCTGCCCATACCCATTCTGAAATGAGGTTAAGATATGAGTGAATTGTCTCTGTGAATGCAAAAATAAGGTTTCTGAAGCTGAAAATGATGTCACAGGAACCATTACCTGAATTGTAGAAGCTACCAGGGCTTGAAGAAGATCGAAAATTACAATAAAGTAAATATTATATTCATGGGAAAATCATAACACATTTCATAACAGTGTTTTGCAGCGGAAAGTAATTAGAAATCACTTTTGGACAGCAAGCATACAATAGTTGCAATGTGCATCTCATATTATTTTCCACATGCAGAAAGATACCTAAAGGCCTTCCAAAGATCTCTTCTATATCCTCCAGTGGCTGGACACACAAAAGCAGTGATTACAGCCCAGGAAGACTTTTCAAATGCAATCTGAAACCTGTTTATGATTGATTGTCATTAATATTACATTGAGTGCTTGCCATACATTTTAATATGGTATTGATGGAAGTAGCCTGAACTGATCAATACCGCAGCTCGCTCATAGTTATAAGTGTTATGATTGATACAAATAGTAAAACAGTTTTCTTTTTCAGCACAGTCTTTCCAAGCAATCCAGGAACAAAGAGCATTTACTTTCACATGCTCTGCATATTAGAGTAAGAAAGTGAATATCAAGTTCAAAAGGTGTCACTCCATTCTTCTGATGACTGACCACAAGGAGGTTCATTGGAAAACTTTGATAGAGAGAAAATAGCATAGAGGCAATGAAATATAGCAACTGTTTATTTGGACAAGCAGAGGCCTCATTCTACTCTGAAAAAATGTCCTAAGAACCTATTGTAGTCCAGCTATAGTCTTATCTCAGTAAACTCTATTTTTGGGAAGCCAGGCAAAGTATGTGCTGTACATTGAGCAACAGTAGTAGAGGTCAATATGAGAAGTTTTACATTGCCCTGGGATCTAACATCATCACCCAGCTCTCCACCTTTTTCCCTCATGCATTGAAACTTCCCTGAAACAGTCTGCAGGATATTTTGTTCTCTCTTTTCTCTTTTTTTTCTGTTGGACATGTAGGGTAAAATCATCTCTGTTTAGGTGGAATGATTTTGTATTTTATCTCAGTTTTTAATATTTCATTCTCCACATCAAACTTTCAGTTAAAAATAATCATATACTACCTTTTAAATGTTTACTTTTTATTTTTTTTTTCATGATACATTGTGGAGCTTCTGCCAAAATTATGGCATTAGTAAGTGTTTCAGATTTAATGTGACCTAAAACTGATAGGGTAGAAGGAGGAAAAAAAGGTAAAAAGGGAAGAAATTCCACTGATTTCAGCTGAGGAACTATGTTCTACTAATAACAACCCTGGTTTTGAAAAAGTCTTTAAAAATATAACTGAAGCATAACTATGACCAACATTTCCAGACTTCTTCATTTGTTGAATCAACAGCACATTAACAGAGACAGCTTTGCCTAACAATATTGTGGGCAGAATTATCGCCGATCATAAAATTTTAAAATATTTTTTGTCATTGGTTGCATCAGTAGTAATGGAAATAATATTCCCGTAATCATAAACGTATCATTTCAAAGGCACCTTTTGTTCATTCTCCTGCTCAGTTAGTCCATCAACAATTCAACTGATGCTTTATCTATCAAAGTCTTGTAAATGTTTTCTCCTGATTTCCAACATGAACCTCCCAAGGTGCAGCCTGAGAGTATTGCCTCTTGATTATTGTTTGCCTCTGAAGAGGAGAGTTTATGTCCACAACCTTTGTCACACTTTCAAGCAGCTGTAGGCCAACCTTGTAGGCTCCTCTTCAGTACAATAAACAAGCCCACTTTCCTCAACCTCTCCTCATGGGGCATTTGTACCCCAAATTACAGTAGCAGCCCTCCAATGGACTCTCTCAACACTGTGCTCCAAGCAGGGAGCCACATAGCAGCAGTTCCTGTGTGTCTTCATCAGTGTCAAGCAGAGAGTAACTTCCTTCAAAAGAACTAGCCACACTCACCCCCCTAAGGAGCTGGAGTGCCTGATTTGCCTTTTTTAAGATGAGAATACCCTGCTGACTCATATTCAGTGGACACCTACAAGAATGTCCAGTTCGTTTCCAACAGTCCTGTCTCTCCAAGAGTCAGTCATCAGCCTCTAATGCATGGATTATTCTACTGCAGGTACAGACTTTTGCCTTTCTTTTGTGCTGAAATCAATATGTTTCTGTTTTTCCAAGCCTCAAGTTTCCCAAGTTCTCTCTCAGTCGAAGTTTTAGAGTTTAGTATGACAGTCATTTCACCCCACTTGCTGCTATCAACAGATCTGATAAAAGGGCAGTCTGTGCCATGGCACAGGCCAGTGATACAGATATTCAATTACCTGGGCTTCAGTATTGACCCCAAGAGCACTCTGCTTCTCACCAGGAACCAAATAAATGTTCAACCAATGATGGCCACATTTTATATATAAAGATCTAGCCAATGTTCAGTCCACTTAATTATCCTTATTTCCACTACATTCTTCATGAGCTTCCAAGTGAAAATACTGCAGCAGATGGCGTAAGAAATTTAACTGAAAATAAGGTATATTGCATGCACTGCTCTTTTAGCTTCCTCATTTCAATGCAGAAAGTAATTACGTCAAGCATGATTTAGCCTTCATAAGTCCATGTTGGCTATTCTTTACTATCTGTTTGCCCAGACATCCAAAATTTAGACAGATATTAAGAGGATGCAAAATTACTTCATGCAGAAACTTACTAAAACTTGGACAAATTTACCACTCATTGCCAAAGAATGGACAAATCCAGACAGGTTCTGAACATTGAGAAGAGATAATTAAACCATGAAATGTGTAATGGACTTGTGGGATATGACTATTAATACCAGATTGTTAAAATGTATATCACCTGAGAGAATACTTTAATGCTAATTAAGTTTTATAGCACGCCATAATTCTAATGACTCATAGCTCAGTTACAAGAAAGAAGAGCATTTGCTAACACAGGCACTTACTCATGCTAACTCCATCACTCATCTTGGAACCAGAACCATTTACTGCTAGCATTAATTATAAGCTCAAATTATTCTTTTCAACCTAAAACTCTCTTCTAAAACCAAGTTTCACACATACAGCTGTATGAAAGGAAATTTTTTTCAAACTAATTAGCTGCCAGTCCCAGACCAAGTTGTGTCATATGATTGCATTCATATTCTTCTCCATGAAAATCTATTTTCATCTTAAACTAGGTGGTCTACCTGGTAAGGCTACCATTTATCCTACAGCAGAGAAGATAATGACCAACAATTAGAAGGCAGGTGTTCAATACAGCTTTACTAAGCTTCCTGACTATGAAGACAAAACTTGCTCGCTTATGCAGCTCCATAGACCATTCCAGAAATTTTACTCTGATTTCACAGTGAAGCATTTCACCTGAATTTACCTGAAGCATCTTCATTTTTTACAGTACTCCATAAGTGAGACTACATATGGCACATAAACAGAATAATAGCTAAGTTATTGGTAAAATAGCTCATAACTGCAGTTATGAGGGAGATTGCCTTGTTCTATGGTATAATCCTGGCTGAGGAGGAGTTAATGTCTTGTTAAGTGATAGGATTGGGCAAAATTTGGGGTGATCACTTTGGAATAAGAATGACAGCTTTCAGAACCAAAACTTGAAGCAAAGTAAAAAAGAATAGAACAAAGGACTGTAGTGCAGGAAAACTACATGGATACAAAACTGATGCCTGCCTTTTCTACAGGAAAACAAAATTCTTGAAATAAAGGAAATATTTTTTCATTACAGAATAATGAGAATCACCACACTGTGAGTAGATGTGGAAGAAAACAATCATGCATCAAACATTTAGCTGAGTTAAAATCCCCAAATCTTCAGGGATAAACAATATTAATTCAAGTGACTATATAGCAAGGCCAACCAGGTTAAAGCACACAAAATAGTAGAAACACAGCAGAACAGCAGCACACTGTCAGAAGGAGATTTTGTAACATTAGACAGTAAAGGCCTTATGAAGGTTCCTTGGTTTTGCTGATATTTTTCATGAATAATTGTAAGAATTACAGATTTTTTTCTTGGTTAGCAAAGGAGAGAAATCATGAGAAAATTTTTGACAAAAGAAATTCCTAGCACTAAAAGAAAACTTTGCAGAATAGATGATGGGAGGTCAGGGAAGCAGGAAAATATTGTCATTCAGAAGAATTTGTACATTTTACCTCCTAAAATGTATTAAAATATATCACTGCATAACCTTTAGCTTCCAGGTTTATACTCATTTAAGAGGAAAGTTCTACTTGTCAAAATGTGATAGTTTGGAGTGGAGGTTTTTTTAAGCAATCAAGAAGTAATTCATTTTTCTAATCACCATCTCTAAGTATTTAAACATATAGTTTCACTGGGCTAATCTTTGGCATTCCAGTCATAGCAATGCTACAAGATGTTCCTGTGAACAAACCAGCAGAGAAAGACAATAAAGAGGTGTAGGAGAACCAGAGGCATGAAGAAGGACAAATAAAACTCAAGTACGATGTGATAAAAAAGTTTTGAGGAAAAAAAAATTGGTCCAGATTTGGAAAAGACCTTTCAAATATTTGTGTTCTTTATAAAGACAAGGAAGTAAATAAAAGTCTAAGTGAAAGAGTAAAGGGGGAACAGGAAAGTTTCATTGTTTGTTGGTAAAAAGTCTCCAGTAAAGAGATGCATGCTGCAATTCCTTCTGAAAAGAGAAACACATGAAATTATGTACATTCTACCATCTGACTAAAGCAGTGATCAGTCAAGAATAAAACACCTTTTATCAAGGTGTTTTGCTAGTCAGACTTGCTAGTCTGACAAGTGTTAGACATTTAAATTTACATTTGTTACCTTTAGCAGTGACTCTAAATTACACTGGAAAATCAGAAAGATAGCAGATAAATTACCATTAAAAATTAAATTGTCATGATAACAATGTTTACAAAGGTCTTGTGCATTCATTTGGAAAAAATATTTTCCAATCACAGGTTAAGGATTTTCTAGACTTTCAATTTCATGACAAGAATGAATGACATAAGAGTCTGGGTGGTTTTATCCTCTATTCTTATACTGGACCATCATGAAGAAACATTACTGCTTAAGCTACCAAAATCCACATGCCTACTCCTCTTTAGAGACTGCAGTCATCAGGTAGACCAGCAGAAGACATTTTTATTACTCAATGATTAGAACTTTTCTTTTGTTGTATGTGTAGGTTCTTTGTTCTCATTTCTACTTTTCTTTCATTTCTACAAGACTTTTTTTCCTAGTAGCTAAAAACCCCAATTCTTAAACTCTCATATAACAGGAACTTTTGAAAAGTGGTTTAGTTTTTTTTTTAACACTGAACTGTCTAATTTTTAAGCATAACCCTTTCATAAATGACACTTTAAAGACATTTTCCCTTATACAACAAATATGTTTGAAACCTACACAGAATACTATACTTTTCCTTCAATGAAAAAAAATCTACATATGAAGAGTATGAATGCCTCAGTTCTTGCATAATCTTCCATACTGCTTACTATTAGTAAGTTTCCAGCTGAAGCACCATGTCCAGCTCTGTTCATTATACGGAAAAGACAGCATATAAGAAAAAATTCAGAATTTTTAAACTATCAGAAAAAGCCAAAAATCATGTAATATCTTCTTTATTAAAGAAGACAAAGGACAGTCAAGATTAGAAGTTAGTTCTTCGGGTTTTGCATTAAAAATATATATGTATATATACACACACACACTAACAACTCTAAAGTATATGAAACATTGAAAAATGTTCAAATGTTTCTGTGTATAAGATAGTAATGTCTCCAACTGCTGCAGCTTTTTACATAGTAGATAAATTCTGCCATGAGTATTGAGGTAGCTGATGTATCTTTAACATACTACTGGATAGCAGTTTTTAGTATTCCATTTTTTGTTTTGTTAGCTGCATGAAAGAACAAGAATCTTTCAATTGATCTCTCAGTCCCCCTCAGCAATTACTTTGTGACTCCAAAACCATCTAAATAGAAAAAGAAATAATTTTTTTAAAAATAATTTAAAACCCCACACAATCATTTTATCTGTATATTTTAAAAGTTCAGTTCTCCTAAGGTGACCAATTTAAAGTGTTAGGACATAGTAGAAAGATTGTCATCAAAATCATCAAATGATCCCTCATTTTTGACGAAACAGCTAACACTCTAAGCACTCCTATCTCAGTCCCCTGTCATTCTAGGTGAGCAGATCAAAGAATCACCACCACAAACTAATCAAACACCACCACAGGATTTGATATTACACCTATAGTTCAACTCATTTATCTTATTAAAAATCGATAAGCTTTCACACTAGGTAATGTGCATCATAAGAGCTCAAACTTTACTTTTTATATTGTTCAGTTCCGTTCCTTCTATTATTCCAGTACTTCATAAAATCTACTTCCTTTTCTAAGAAATCCTAGTTTATTAATTTAGTCTCTTTTTCTTCCAAGAGAGTAAATTATTCCCAAAATCATAAACAAATTTTAATTTCAGTCTCAACCTGTTATCTCCATTGGAATGAATTCAGTGATCATTTTAAAGCCAAAGCTGGGAATCATGATTTTCAAGTGGCAATTTGGAAGTTTCAGAGCCACCTGTGAGACCCTTTGATATTATAATATTCATGTCTGAATGCTAAAAGACAACCCTAATATTTAATTGTACATGGATGACCATATTTTACTGCAATGGATGAATTTCATATATGCCACATGTTTTTTCTGTGTTCTGTATTTAAAAAATAAATAAATAAAAGGAAGCATTATTAGGTGGATGCATCTCATTTAAAGAGCTTCGCAATATAATTATGGTCAGTTGAGGGAACTCCAGTTATTGTGCTGATAACAGTGAATAAACCCTTTTGAGGGACCTGCAAGTAACACAGCATTTGGGAATGTGACTAATAGATAAATTTAAATCTGAAGAAATTGTTTTCAAATATATTTACTAAATTCTAAATACACTGCAAAAAAATTTTAGAAAATAATTTTGGCAGCCCAAGTTCATAGTAAGCAAAAATTGGTTACACCTTAAGATTAATTGCAAAATGGAATATAAATAGCTAATTGATTGCAAGGCCATTTCAATGGTGGAGCACATGATTCCATTTATTCTCATTCTAAACCTCTGATCCCAACTGCAGTCATCTTAATAGGACAATACACTCCTATACATTTTTTAAGACTTGATTATTTTAAGTGGCCCATCACCATTTTGAAGGAAATAATACTTAAAGTAATTTTAACTTGTATATATTATTTATTGCAAAACCTTTCAAAATAAAAAACCTTATGGTTCACCACAGAAAATTCAGGAATTGATAATTGTTTTGTGCTTTTCTATATTTCTATCAGACACATAACAGTCACAAAATCCAGTCTATTGATGATATTAAAAGAGTGACTCTTTATCCCCTATCTGTGTTTGTTATTTTTCACACACAATGAACAAGGAAGATCGATTGCATTCACTTCCTGCCCGTTTTGTTCTGATACAAGCAAACTATTTTGAGGCAGAAAAACTGACTTTCATAACAAATATTTCAGCTATGATGAAACATTTCTATTTTTATACAACACACAACATTTACTTGCCAAACTTTTATTAAATTTTAAATATATGGCTGGATGATTAGATTGATTAGAATATTTTGTCATGTATTTCTGAACATTCTCCTTGTTAAAGTTTAAATAAGTCTTAGTCTGAAGAGACCAATATTATCTCTTATTTTGCTATTCACCCATTTACAATTTTAGTGATTTTACTTTAAAGAAGCCACAAGCTGGAAAACAGAGTAAATAAAGCAACTGTCTTGCAACCTCTACATTGCACCAAAATAGCTACAAAACTTGATTTCAAAGCATCTCTGTCTCCATCCCTTCCTTTATCAGGAAAGTATCATTCACTTATTTCCATTAAATCTATTAATTCATGCTTCTACTACACGGTATTTACAACTCTGTATAGTGGTGTTTACATCATTTCATTGATTTCCATTAGCTTCAAGAAAGTAGAATTGTGCTGACCTATATATGTTCAATATTTTTATTTTTAAAATGAAACCTACCACTTCAGCAAAGGCTTCCTACCTCCAAAAAAAAAAAAAAAGAGTGAAGAAAGAAACTAAAGGAAGTTACACCAGCAGAAAAAACAGATTGATAATAAAACTGAAGGGGATATTTCACAGCCTTCTTCAATGTAATAAGGGCTGGCCTAGCCTGCTGACTGAGGGAAGAGCAGTTTCTATTATTTATCCTTGCTTCAGCAAGGCATGCAGCACTCTCTCCTATAACGTGCTCACTTAAAAAATTATGAAATACTAATTAGATTAGTGAATGGAGAGATGGGTTGGAGACTGGCTGAACTGCCAGGCCCAGAAGGTGATGATCATTGGCACAAATTCCAGCTGGAGGCCAGTCACTAGTTCTGTGCCTCAGGAGTCCTTAACGGGGCCAGCACAGTCTCACCTCCTCATCAGTGACCCACGTGACGAGAAGAGAGCGCACCAGCAGCACCTTTGCAGATGACACAGAACTGGCAGAAGTTGCCAACATATCCAATGGTTTTCTAGCCATTCAGGGGGCCTTAACAGGTTAGAGAAAAGAGCCCCTTGAAGTTCAACAGAGGGAAACAATGCCCTACTCCTGGAGGCTTCCAGTGCAACCAAAACCTTGGCACCTGCACCTGATACAATGGCAAATGAGCTGCTCGACAGCTGCTACTTCTCTCTCAAAGACCTTGGAAAACAGGTTTCCAAGGAATAACTCACCACTAAAGAGACATGGCATCCCTAGGGACTCGTTACAACCTGGAATAGAGTAAGTTTACAATAGAATATTCTCAAAATCAATCTGCTTTCTTGTGAAATAAGTGATTACCTGTCATCTCAGAATACGTGCTGTAGAGTCATGTAATAAGCTTTTCTAATTCATAGTACTGTATTGTGAGTGCTTAACTTTTAAGTGGTGCATTGCATTTCATAATGGTAGATTAGACTTCCAAGACATTTTGATCTTGGAATAAAGCTTACTCCTTTTTATTCATAAACCTTTGTTAACTGAAGACACACACCTTCTCAGATACTTCTGTTTAAAATCTGCATAGAGTGTATTCCACTTCAAACATCACAGATAAATTTATGTTATTTAATTTCTGCTCTCTTCCCTCAGAAAGTAGTAAAATTTAAATTACCAAAAATATTTTTTTAAATGTATCTAAATGCTATATGGTTTTCCCCTAATATATAAAATTAAATATGTTTTACATATTTGTGGTGTTAAGAAAAGCATCTGTAATACTTTAAAGGATAAGTATCAACTCTTATTTGCTGCCTAATTTTAAATTCAATATAAATGTGTAGTCAAATATTTACACATAATTGAAGAGGGATTGCTTCAATGTAGTAGTAAAAACCATTCATGAAGATGCTATTTTTTCCTAAAGAAGATTAGAAACATGCATACAGAAATATTTTTATGTACTAACAATGTTTAATGTTTAATTATATTCATGTTGCAGTGCAGCTGAGTCTTTTATCACCTCTCACTTGGATGGCCTCTCACTTGATGGTATCATACTTATTTCATTAGCATCAAAAAAAAAAAAAAAACCACAGAAAAGCTGTTATGGAAACTCAAACCTTCAAATGGGTGACTAGTATGTCATATTCAGTATATTTTATTTGGGTGTTCAAATTCATTATTATTATTTGAGTCTGACACAAGCAGTATGGTTTATTATTGCTACTTTATGTAAAACACAAAGAGTTACATTTATTAACATATTGTCTTATATGTACTAATATGTTCATATCCACATATGCACAAAGAAGCTTAAGCAACAAATTTTCTCAGGTTTTCTAGAAAACCAACTGAACTGTACAATCATATTTCAGGAAAATATATATTTAAAGTACCCTAGTGCCAAGGGTACATTTTATCACCCTCAGATTGTTTCAAAACCATACAAAATAATAATGTAACAACTCTTTGCAGAGGAAAATTATAAATTGAAATATGTAATTACAAAAAAAAAATTGTCTAGAATTGAATGAGGCTCAAAAGATGTAATCCTTTTTCTGGCACTTTAGTATGAAAATTTGGGGTTGAAATCAATTCCAAGTTTTTAGACATGGTATTTTGGAAAATTCTGATGAGGAAAATTTTTGTCTACCACTTTCATTTAATCCAACCTTTTAAAAGAAAATATCTAGATGCCTTTTTACTGTTGTCCACATCAAAACCAAAACAAAACAAAACAATAATACCCTTATAGTGGCTTCCTGGACTTTATATTGTGCAACAAGAAATCCAGCAATCAAGTTTAATGTAAAGAGAATTACTGAAGTCATAATGTACAAAATCTCATAACTTTTAATGGGTATCATAAAGCCTTGTACGTACTCACCTTCTGCCTCACTACATATGCTTAGAAATAGTTAAGTCTATCATGGTGTCCTAACTGTAAAACAGTGACATAAATGTAATCCACTATTGCAGTAGTCCCAAATAAGTCAATTTATAACTGCCATTACTTCCAGTAATTGTCCTGGCCTTGCTTATTTTATGAGTCCATAAAGCACGTCAACTCCAGCTCTAAATGAAAATAAAAATATTAGGTACTATAAATCAACTTTTGTTGTCTGCAATGAGGTGAAGGGATCCCAGAAAAGCTAACTTTTGAGAAAAGTCTCTTCAGAGGAATATAGATCAGATTAGACAGCAGGCTGCTTCACTTTGTCTCTAATAACATAACCCACCTGCTAAATAGACCTGTTTTTTCTCCCAGTCAGTAATACTCCAGAATAAAATCTCAGGAGTAAATGTCAAGATCTTGGGACTCCTTCCAAGGTAGATGAGGAAGACATAGAGGAAAACTATTGTTCTCTTCAAGGCAGAAATGAGGATAACAGTTCTACATTGATTGGTATCGGTAATTGAGGTAGATATTTATAATATAGCATTGAAAATAAAATAAACTCTCAACTAAGCAAAAACAGACAGAAATAATCTAGTAGTGAGTGGTGATGCTTTCCTTGAAAGTCATTCCAGCTGGTTCTCCAGCTAAAGAATGCTAAACATTCCAGAGACAGTGTATATGTGCATGTTACATTAAAAAAAAAAAAAATAAAAAAATAATCATTTTTAAAAATATAATAGTCATTAAGTGCTACTGTCCTTTATTGATTTGAAGATCAAAGAGATGAGTTCATGAATGGAAAGACAAAACTGTAAAACTGAGCATGCATTTGAGTCAATCACCTAGGCCCATGAAAAAAAAGGAACTTTGGGAGTCCTAGCTCCAGAATAGAGGTCATTACTACTCATTGAAAGATAATTCTTGGGAAACTGAAGGTTCTGTCTTGTGAAGACAGCATAGCAACACAAGATTTTAAGTGCAAGCAAATTCAGAAGACCAAAACAACCAGAGACAAATCCAACAGTGTCAGATTCAACAGTGAGAATTTGCAATCTGTGGAAAATGTGAAAAGCCTTTTCATTTCCACACAGGAGTCAAAGAAAGGCTGCATAGTGAATCATACCACAGATTCATAAATTTTAATTGGTTTTGAACATCAAATTCTCACAGGTGGTATAGGTTTTGAGATTGAGATCTCATGGCCTGAATAAAGAAAAAAGAATTCACATTCCCTACTCTCAATTTTGAAAAAGATGCTTTTCTGTTGGGAGAAAAAGTGCTTTTGCTTTTCTCAAAAGATACAGGTTCAATAAGAACATAACATTAATATTCAAAGTCAGAACCAGACAATGATAAACTGGTGAGTTTTTAAGTATTGGAATGCTAATAGGGTATTAACCAGGAGTAAGCATTAGTACTTCATTTACAGTCTTATTTCTATCACAGTTTAACTGAGCAGGGAACATGTCATCTAATCCAAGGAAAATTGACGTATGTCCCCTGAGAGGAGAATTTTCCTGGTCGGGAAGAGACTTATCTAGTCTTCACTAGCTCCAAACAAAGAGAAAGTGCTGAATATTTGAAATAATTGGTAGAAGCAAATAAAGCAAACAGTTATTGTCAGGTACAAGTACTAAACAGTGAAAAACATATGTGAACTCAGCCAAAAATAGTGCCAAGATTCTTATGTAGTAAATTTTTGCAAGTCTTTCTACTTTTTTTTTCTCTAATAAGTTTTTTGGTTAAGTTATACCTTACAAAAAATATTTCTGTAAATACACCACTTCACACAATAATATTTTAAAACCAAAATAAATAATAATGTTTGAAAAAAATAAGAATTTTTAACACAGTCACTTAGCAGGTCATCAAAATCCAATGATAAATGCAAAGAGGCAAAAGCATGTACCACATAATAAAATCATCTCTTGTTTCAAATCTATTTCCAATATGGCTCTGACAGATCATGTATATCCTGACCAATACTCTCCCAAATAAGTTAAGATTTTATTGTCATAGTGCCAACCAAGGTACAAAGTTGCTTGTCTTCTTTTCTCCCCAAAATTGAATGATGTAGTGGAACATGAAGTCAAAGGACATTTAATGTATTTAAAGCCTTGATTTCTATTAGACATTCTATAAATCTCTTATAGAAGTTCAATTTAAAACATGATGTCTAGGACACAAGAGGAGGAAGCAAGAATCAAATCAAATCTGTTGAAGGCTTTTATTCTTTTGAAAATGTTGGATAAATTTTAAAAAAATAGAAATTAAATAGTCAAGAAATGTCAGATGTATACAATGACAAAGCAAATATTTTTCTAGTGTACATTATTCATAGCAGAGAGTCCCCTTCAAATATCTGTTTTCATTTATTTAAAAAAAGGAAACATTTAAGTTTAATGTGAATTGGTATACAAATTTCAAGTATACAGTAAGGACAATTTAGGCTATTTCCCATGCTGAAAACCCCGCACCTCATTGGAGAGATGGCAACATGGAGAAAAGCAGCATGGAATATATTCTGCTATGAATGCTGTCTGACCTGTTGTGTTGGGAGGAAAGGGCTTCATTTAGCCTATGGAGAGCAGCCTTAAATGTGACCATATATTATTTACTTTATGGCAACTGTGATCAAATTCCAGAAAAAATACACCTTTCTGATTGCCATCACATTAGCTAAGGATTGTGAAGTGCAAAAACAATTAAGAAATTAAAATCTGTCCCATTCTTTACTACCCTAAACTATACACTGTTACTTTCTCTCCCTTCACTCACATTTAAAAATCCCACTCCCAAAACATGTGGGATGCATATTAATTTAAAGTTTGCACTGCATCTGTTTTGCTATTCAAACAAAGAGCAGGATCCACTCCCATTCCCTCCCACTGAGTCTATCATTTCAATATCTTTTCTAGGCCAGAAAATTCACAAAATCTCTGTCAATAGGACCATAATTATTGACCTATGTGAATTTTTGTTCTGCACTCGTTACAGCATATCTAATTTACTTTCAGAAGAATGGTTGAGCATTTTGGTTTTGACACAAAATTACTCAATAGTAAAGTTTTTAAGGCATCATATATTCCATTTCCTTTCTTATGAAGATGCCAAAATAATGTGTATAATTAGTTAGCTTGAAAGCAAAGTTAAATTTATGGAAAGTGAACTGCTAATGTGATTTTGTAGTGTAAATATTATACAGTGTTTAGTTGCACTCACAGAGTTAATCAACACTGTCAAGCTCCCCGTTTCTTAATATAGCAGTTTTTTACAATGTTTGCAAGAGTGAGTAGCAATCAAGGGTTTGTTTTTTGTGTATTTATTTATTTAGTTATTTATTTATAACTTCCTCCTACCATTCTTCACAACAGAGTGAGGAAAAACTTTTTTAAAAAAGACATTATTTCACACTGGGTTGCTTCAGTAGAATAAATCATGTTATTTCTTTTCAATCTATATAACTTGTAGGAGTGGTAGAAATCTACCCAAAAAACATTAATGTCTTTGCTATTCTCTGTTAACTGATAAAGACCTAGTTTCGTAAAATAAAAAAAAATAAGGATTTGACAGTTCTTCAAAGCTTAGAAGACAACAGCTACGTTCATTGTCAAAACTTGTTACTGATAGGCCTAAATAACTATGCTAGTCTAAAGCAGTAAAAGCAAGATAAGACTTACTCCCTGAAAAATGCACTTAATTGCACACATTTTAAGAAAAGACACTACTGTGCCTTTTTTATGTAAATGGTATTTAGGTAGGCTTTCATTTTATTATTGTCATTTTCAAACTGAACAGTATACCCTGGAGACACAGAAAATTATTTTTCCTTGCTTACTCTTATGTTTTAATTCAAGAAAAATACACCTGTGCCATTAAGCTTATTTCAATTAGATTACTAAAGGTTTTGACATGAGAACTGAGCAGTATTCTGACTTTTGTATTCTTTTACTAAGAATTGACCTCCCCATTTTTCATTAGTCACCTTGAACATAAAATGTACTCCAAATGTGACTTGCAGGCAAACATTCTTCTCAAAAACTAGAAGCACATTTTAGAAATTTGAGGTTTGATTTTGTTTTTATTTTCATAGCTGAAAAACTGAAGTGCATTCTGGCCTATTGAACTTACATCATGTATTATATTTATGTAGTTAATAATTTTTACAATCACTTTTCATTTCTTGAAAATGTCAGATTCTAGCAAGAACATTGGTGTCATTTCAGACTAGCTATAAAGAAGAAGTCATTTATGTTGAGGGTGGTGAACAACTGGAAAATGTTGCCCAGAGAACTGATATATGTATGTCTTATCCCTGGAAAGATTTGAAGGTCAGGTTTGAGGAGGCTTTGAACAACCTGATCCAGTTGAAGATGTCCCTGCTCCTTTCAGGGGGTTGGACTAGAGGGTGTTTGTGGGTACCTTCCAAAGCAAAATAATCTATGATTCTGTGCTTTCTTCTGAGAAATGCTTGTATAGAGATCTCATGTACATGCAGACTTCTCACTCATTCAAAATTACTTATGTAGTCATAAAAACAAAATAATCAATATTCTCAACATACAGCTGCATGATTTTTGACTTGAGGATGAACAATGCAGGTCATGTCTGTTCTATAGATGTCTATCAATTTACTACACATTATTGTTTGTTGAAATATGCTTCTACTTTCTCTGGGAATATAATGCAACAGTACATTAAAACATTACTACTGCAACAGTATAAATATCAGTTCAGATAATTTGGAAGCAATGTAATTTTGTGCACATTTGCAACATGTGAAATTTATGACACAGATGTACATTTGTGTCTCATCTCTTGGAGAACATGTTTAACAGATATGTATTTACCCTTACAGTTTTTTATTGAACCTGGTTGATTTCAGAATTTCCTCACTTGACACATGCTTCATCACTCCTTGGAACACAGGTGAAATTTAAATTTTAAAAAATCCATTGTAGATAAACTGTCATATGGAAAATAAGGAATTTCACTCCCAGATTTCCCCAGATAGGCTGAGAGAGTGAACTGGAACAATTCATTGCTTTCCAATCCTGCCTGAATTCACTTACCCCGTGGTACCAGCCAGAAACCTTCCCATCCTTATCTAATGCAAAAGGAAACTAAGAGAACTCTCAAGAATCATGAGATTCAGTGGCATGCTTCCAAGCCCAAGCCTCATGTGCCTCTTTTGCTGTTACATTTCATTTTTCAGCCAGTCATGGTACTGTCTAGTTGCAATTTTTACCTTTTCAAATATTTCTACTCTTCAGGTGCTTCTTCTTGCTTTTGCTGCTTTCTCTTATTTTCACACATCCTTTGTCTTCTCAACATTTTCTTTCCTCATTCTCTCTTCTCTGAAGCACCAAGTGTGCCTGCCCTGTCCCTGAGCACTGCAATAAGCTCTTGTAGGTCAGACTGTGCTCAGTCGGAGGACCCTGTTTTACACCTGGGTAAATTATGTAGTGAAGGAACTACTTACATCTTGCTCTGCAAGCCTTGAAAGATTCTTCATATTAAGGAATATGAAATCTAACGCTGGCCCAAACACCATAGCAAGGTTTTTTCAGGCATGTTCAGGCCTTTTCTCATTCCTTAGGTTCCCTATTCTTGAGTAGCTATCCAACCACCACCACCAGAGAAAGAATTGTGTCTGCAACTACCTGGGGGAAGGGTCTTCTTTCTAATCTTTGATATGGACAAGTCCCTGGCTCCCTACTACAAGACTTTGTTGTAAAACCCTTTCTGCTGCAGCACATAATTGGAGATTAATGTGTGAATGCTGCAAAGCACACGCCTGCACTCAACAGATCTTGAGCAAGCCCCTCTACACACACATTTTTGTGTTTTCTTCTCTGGATCTGCCCCTGAGGGCAGATCACTGCCACAGATAAAGTGAGAGACAAGCACTACTGAGAAATCTTCCTCTTTTCCAACTGTAAGCCCTCATCCAGATTTGCTTGAAGAAGCTTTTTTTCAAAGTATTGTAAGAATTTTAAGAGTATTTCTAAGTCAGCACCCAATACATTCCAGGAGTTCACATGCCACCTCCTGAAAAACATAAATTACACACTGTATGGGGGTACTGTGGTACTGTGATTCATAGAACAGAAGCAGAGAGAGCCAAGAGTAACACCAGCATGAACTTCCTAAAACTGACAGAAGTGGTAAATGATGGCAGAATGGAACACTGTAGTATCACTCTTCTGGCCCAAGCACTGATGGTGACCTCATCTTTGTAAGACAGGTAGAAAGAAAACACAGCTTTTGCCCACATCATGCAGCAGCTCGTGAGTTCCCTTTCAAACCACTGATATAAAAAACTACTGATATATGGACAGCTTGCAGACAGCACTGTGAACTAACACCAACCCTCTGTAACACTCAGTGGGATATGAGCAGTTACGCAGTAATTGCTCCCTGCTCAGTGATTCACCTCATAATCAAAAAGAAATGTATACAGTAGGTATATCCAAGAACATTATAGTTGCCACCAAAGTAGTGAACAGCCTTGAAAAACATCTGCATTTAAGTCCTGAAAGAGTTATTAATTTGTCAGCAGGCAGCACATGTGACAGAGTGAGATATGTCTGTGCTGAGTTACAATTTCTATTTGCATTCTGCTGAATACCAGTCTGACCTTGTCTAAAGAATCTGCTCTACTGCATTGCGGTCACTGCGCCTGGAAATTCATTGAAGGAGTATTGCTAAGAGGCTTCTGGGACTGTCAGCTTCGCTACTGGCCCACCTCCAAGAAACATTTTTTTTTTATGATCAGGAGAAGTCAGTAGGGGAAAAAGAGAAATTACAATTAGCAGTGTTGCTGTTTCTTAGACTCAGCATGAAACATCAAGAGGACATCATATCTAAAAACACAGCTCCTCTGCAACAGGGGCAACCATTGCAACAAGTAAAAAAAATACATGAAGGAAAGAGGACAGGGGAACCAGCTCAAAGCCCCAGTCAGCAGCGAGTTGTGCTAGAGGACAATCTCCCCCAAGATTTTAATAGTTTTCAAGTGCACACATGAACATTCAAGTTCAGACAGAACTCTCACTGAGCAGGAGACTTATTTCTAAGCTTTAAATTACATCAAGCCTGTCACACATTCCCAAAATAGATTGCACCAGAAATTTGAACTAGCAACAGCCTGAGTATAACAGCTTTATAGCCTTATAAAGCAGATTAGTTCAAGGTTGGTTTCAACATCCAGAGGCAGATATCAGCCCAAAAAAGTGCAAAATTTGGGTGTCTGCTAGAGGGTCCCAAAGCTATCAACAGTGACTGCACTTTACTGAAAAGGTGAAAAAACTGACAGGCTGTATTAATAGAAACATGAAAGGTGGAAAACATGTATGACATCAAGAGCCTGAAGCATCCAGCTATGCACTCTCTGATGTATCAAGGGAGGAGAAGGAAAAACTGTGGGGATGTGATAGGGTTGACAGCCTGAACTTTTGCAACAGTGGATTGGTTGGAATTGTAGGGCTGGCTCTCTCAGTAGGTGGGACTAAGCTATGAAATTTAAATGAGTAGTGGTGGAAATGCAGGTCTGGGAGGCCTTGTCACAGAATATCAGGAACTCAGAGGCATGAACATGCATGTCTTAGAAACTGCATTTCAGCTTATCACACAATCTCTGAGATTCTAAAATGGTTTTCACCACATTTAATCTTCATGTCTAACATCATTTCACTCTAATCAACCTTGTCTTCCATAATTCCCCAGTTACTGCACTCTGTGATGTCTGATTACCGGCTCACTTAGGTCAGCAGTTCTGCATCTCACTAATGCACCTTTGTTATTTAAGCCTATGGAATTTATTTAGTTCTCCATTATAGCACTGAATCTGGAACCAAACAAAATACACATCTGGCTGACTGCTCAACCCCTTCATTGAGCAGATAATGTTCATACACAACAAGGTTTTTGACCTAAGCAAATTTATCTTGCATGCAGAATAAGGTTCATGGAAAAGATCCATAACCAAAACAAAATACTCACTTTATAAAATTATAAGTTTTTTTTTTTTCACTTTGTATACAGAACAGAATAAAGACAAAAGGAAAGTCATACTAACATCTGTGTTAATTGGTCAAACTATAATTGACTAATAAGAACTTCATCAGCTGTAGCAATCTCTCATACATTTCCTCAACCAAGATTCAGAAAAGTTCTAAAGAAGGGCTGAAGTACTGTGATGAGAAATATTACACAAATATGCATCTCTTTTTTTGTCATAATACACACTGTTCTAATGATTCATGCATTACATTATACAATACCAATAGATACCCAGTTCAAAAAAAAAGTAAGAGTAGATGTCAAGGTGAGTCTATTTCACATTTATGCTAGAATTGATCTTCTTCATCTCATGCATGATTTTAGCATATAATCAGATGAGAACACATGAAAAATTTCAGTGTTTTGAAAAATTATTGTTACTACCTTGCCATGGTTTGAGTGCTTATAGTGGCAATGTAAAGCAAAATATGTCTTCTTTTAAAAGCACTGGCTACACAGAGAAATTGCTATATTTTAGTTCAAGGACTAAAGACATTTTATTCTCCACTGCACTAGTTACAATTTGTATAAGCAGAGAGCTGCAGAGATGTTAATCAGAACTTTAAGGATTAATATAATTCTACTTCTGCATGCTGCTGGCATTTCAGTGGGTGTCTTCTCTTTTGAATAACAAGATTGCTTTTGCCACATTTCAAAGAACTGCAAATTCCTATACCTAAATCACCCCAGTTTTTCATGTAATAACTTGGAGAAAGAATTTGTTAGAAAGTGCACTTTACATCCTGAGCCTAAGAGACTGGATTCTGAGGCTTTTTCTGTCTCTGCTTTCTACACTTACAGGCATAAATAGGCACCTGTGTTAATTCTTTTTCCACCCTTGTCTTAAAATTGCCATAAGAAAGTATTTTTGGGTGCTGCACTCTGAAGTCTTTTCAACTCTGTTAATTTAGAGAGTCCCAGAATCAGGAGCAGAGTTAGCTCCAGTACCTGGCATCATTTTTGTTCTCCGTCTGTCCTAGAAGACCAATGAATTCTGATTTGATAATATTCTTTCCTGTTTGTATTATCCTTTAACTCAGATATCAATACAGCTTGTTCAAGCACTTTTTAGGTATGAAAGTTAACTTCCTGGCTTCTGTGGAACCCAAATAGAACTTTGCCCTCATCTTTTTTATGGCCAAGAGTCATAAACATTTTTCTTCCAGTTTTGGAAAAAAAAATCCAAACAAAAAGCACAAGATCCTGTCAGTGTCATTTGACAGAATTTCATTTCTCCTTGTATGTGTGTGATTTCAGGTATGTTAAATAATTTGCTTTTACACCATCATGCTTTACCTACATGTGCTAAATTTCAGTGCTTTAAAAAAAATCAAAGGGAACCAGTTGTCCCAAAAAATGTGGGAGGGTGGAGAGAAAATAAAAATGCAAGTGTTTCATACAGCTTCTGAAACACTTGTGACATTTGATGTTTCTGCCATATCACAGCTGTTTCTTTATAGGGTAATGTACAATTTTTCTGGAGGAGGATTGTCAAGGCTGACTGAATTAACCTAGAAGTATTGTTCCCCTAGGTTATAAATTTCTGCAAATCTAAAGCATGAAGCTGTTTGAAAGGAAAAGGAAAATCCCAGAGCTGTAAGCTGTGTTGGTAGCCAGGGATGCTGTTCTTTGATACTATCCTTGAACAAACCAGACAGACAGAAATAGGATGGAGACAGACAGACAGAATAGTCTGAAGAACTGGACACAGAGAAACCTAATGAAGTTCCACAGGAGAGTGCAGGGTCCTGTACCTGGGGAGGAATGACCCCAAGTACCAGCACAGGCTGATGTCTGACCTACTTGAGAGCAGCTGTGTGAAGGACCTGGGCATCCTGGTGGATGACAAGCTGGCTATGAGCTGGCCAATGATATCCTGGGAAGAGTGTGGCCAGCAGGTGGAGGGTGATCCTGACCCTCTTCTCAGCCCTGATGAGGCCACATTAGGAGTGTTGTGTCCAGTTCTGGTCTCCTCAGCTCAAGAAAGGCAAGGAGTAACTGGAGAGGGGGCAGTCCAGCAGAGGCCACAAAGATGAGTTGAATCTGAAGAAGAGAAGACTGAGAGAATATCCCATTAATACATATGAATATGCCAAAAGCTGGTGCCAAGATAATGTTTCCAGACTCTTTTTGGTGATGTCCAGGTACATGATAAGGAGCAATGGCCATAAATTAAAATACAAGAAGTTCCATCTCAACATGAGGAACAACCTCTTTCCATTGAGGGTAGCAAAACACTGGAAGAGGCTGCTCAAGGAGGTCATGCAGTCTCCCTCTCTGGAGACATTCAAAACCCACCTGCACACACTCCTGTGTTACCTGCCCTAGGTGGCCTTGCCTTGGCAGGGGGGTTGGACAAGATGATCCCCAGAAGTCCCTTCCAACCATAGCAATTCTCTGATTCTATGAAATACAGCCTAGAACTACACAGCTTCATTAGAGTCTTGACTGTTAAATCATACACTTTGCCTTAATAATCTCCAGGGATCAATGTCCATTAATGCTACTCTTATGATTCACAATCTTAAATGGAGAACAAGCCAAGGTAAAAATGAAAGTGGGCTCTCCAAAAATCAGAAATCAGAGAAGCACTTTAAAAAAAAATTGATCCAAAATAACTTTATAATCACCCAAGCTAAGAGGACATTGAAGCAAGAATAGTCCTTATCTGACACCTTCCCAGTTTTTCTGTAACTTCATGATACATACAGGAGCAGCCCTGGAAAGTATGACATCTCTGGAGTCCTTGTGCTCTTTACAAGCTAAATACAGATGGATCTATTCAATTTCTCTTAAGGCACATTGAGATTTTTAACCTGCTCATTAGTAGGTTTACTGGGTAAATTGCATGAGAAGTAACCTCTGGGGGACTACAGTAATCTAATAGAGTTTTTAGCTGGTCATTTGGTTGTGATTTGGGGGAGTGAGGGGGGCTGTGGAGTGTGGAAAAATGCTGCTGTAGAGAAGGTTTATGTCTGTCAGAGACTAAAGGAAATCTGCTGTCTGATAAGGCAGACAACCTCTGGGAAATCTTATAAACTGTTCCTTTCTCATTTATTCCCCACTACATAGTGTACTCTTTGCTACCTATCTTTTCTGATCAAAAGAACAAGGCAAAATTACAAATTACAAGTTCATGCTCAGAGTATTTACTCACCTCTTCTCCTCATATCACCACAAAATTTTCCAGTTTGTGTATCAGAACAGCTGAATAGACCTCTCTGCAAAGAATTCCATATTGAATTGTTTGTTGAGGTTTATTTTCATGTTTCTTCTTCCTTATGTACCAACTGGTAGCACCTATTAAGAAAAGTCTTAGTATTGCAAAAATTGGCATATTGCAGTTCACTGTAATGCTACTTTTAAGCATGCCAGAAATGGATCTGGCATTAAATAACTAAAGCCAGGTTTTACATGCAGACGTAAAAACCTGAAAATTGGTATTTGGCTAAGGACTTTAATAAGGATTGTCCTTCAGAGACAGTTAATTTTGTCTTTGATCAGCTCTCAGTGCATAAACTCTTATTCCAAATGTATTCATTACACTTCAAAAAATGGATTAACTTAATTCACAAAGAAAGGATATGACAAAGAAAGGATCCTGCAACAGGTAGACAGACAACAAAATGAATAAAAAATGAAGAGGGAGAAAAAGGGACCAGAATTGACTGGGATCCAAAAGCAAGTTAAAAATAGATCAGAGAGGTTTTCCTGCAGAAATGGCAAGAGGCAAGTGGAAAAAAAAAAAAATGTAAAGCGAATAAGGAATATTATTGCTTCAGCAAAGAGGATAACCTCTGTGATTTCCTAGAAAAGTGACTCGATTTAGACAAAGGATTCACCATGTGACATGAGGGTGATAGTGACAGAACTTGTTTTGTAACAAAAGCCCTATTTCCTGAGCTGTGGGGAATAGTGCAGTCATCCTGACAGAGAGGTACATGTGAGGAATAAGCAAACGTTTTACAGTAAGCAGTGCAGTCAGGATTTGGCTGCTCTGAATTTTGCTATCAAGCCTTTAATTAGGTTTTCCACAGATGACTGGCAGCTGATCTGGGTGCTTGTTAGAGAGCACAGTCTGCAAAGGGCATTTGGGAAGTCCTTTCAGTGTGAAGTGTCACAGAACACTAAACACTTTCACAAATCAGGTTCCAGACCCTTCTGCTGAGTATTCCAAGAAACTGCAATAATTTTAATTTAATGTTCTAATAAATTAGGAAGGGTAAAAATCAGACATCATCTCACAAAATGAGGTGCTTCAAATATGTTTGTTGATATTTATGAAGGAATGGTCACTATTAGAGTTAGTGCCATAGAAAAGCCAATTAAAATTTCAGTCTTTAAAGCAAAATTTGTAAATATTACACTTCAAAAAAACTTTAAAATAGGCAGGAAAATCCTCTGTACAACTTACCCAATACACTGTAACTGTCTACAAAGTCAAGGAGGAGAAACTAATAGTAAATATTAATACTTCAATGATTTTTTTCAGCACATTTAGGCTTCAGGAATGGATTCCAGATGCATAGACCATCAATTAAAAGAGATTTCTAATCTCAGCCTGATTTATCCCAACTTTTTCAGAAGGTGCATTCAGTTATATATATTTTTCTGCAAGAAAAAAATTCTTTTTCATTTCTACTGTCCTCTTGACTAATATATAATTTAATATTATTTTGATTTTCTTCACTAGAAATTGCATTTAATTCCCCTTCTATTTTCAACAGTCACAAGTGCATATTAAGAGTACAATTATCCCAAAAGCTCGCATGCTGTGGTACTTAAAAAACAAACAAAAAACCCAACAACAACAAAAAATCCCACACACAAAACTGAAATTATTTGTCATTTAAAAGACTGAAACAGCTACAAAACATAAAAGATAAAATCCAGTTGTCATTCTCGTTCCAAGCACATAAATGATCAAGAATTTGTAGCTGTAGGACTACCCATTACAGTCACTCAAATAATTTTTTCTACCCAGTAATGATCATTACAATATCATTTCTCAGAGGCAACAAGAATTAAAACACACCATCAGCAGAGCTCACTTCTGCTGACTTTACATGGCCACTAGTAATTAGAGAATAATGCCATAACTCCTAGGTATCACTCAGTCACCACATTTCTAGTCCACAGTAAAACTCTCTTTTAGCCACAAGAGTGTTTAGCAACCTTAGAAAAAAGAGTGCAAAAGGCAGCAATTCAATGAAAAGAATCTGTTTTATTATCAAAGGATGCTGAGTCTCTGCCCAGTGTTAATTTTTAGAGTTCTGCATACAATTGTACACTTAAGTACAATTAATTGTACAGTTCAGTCATTCACTGGTTATGTCCATAGCAATTTTATTTCACCAAGAACTACACACAAAAATTCACTCCAAACCAATAGCTTCTTTCCCTGTGCCCTGGTTTCAGCTGGGATAGAGTTAATTTTCTTTGGAGTAGCTGGTACAGTGCTGTGATTTGGATTTGATACAAGAATAGTGTTGATAACACACTGATGTTTCAGTTGCTGCTGAGCAGTGCTCACCCTAAGTCAAGGATTTTCAGTTTTCTATGCTCTACCAGTGAGCAGGTGCACAAGATGCTGGGAGGGAACATGGCCAGGACAGCTGACCCAAAGTGGTCAAAGGGATATTCCACACTATAGATCATTCCCAGTATATAAACTGGGGTGTTGGCCAAGAGGGATCCATCACTACTTGGGGACAGGCTGGGCATCAATCAGTGGGTGGTGAGCAATGGTTTTGTGCATCATTCATGTTCTTTGGGGTTTTATTATTTCCTCTTTTTGTTATCTCCTTTTTCATTGTAATTACATTGCTGCTGTTGTTAGTAGTAGTATTTATTTCATTGCAAATATTAAACTGCTTTTATCTCAGTCCATGGGTGTTACCTGGTTCTGATTTGATTCTACTACACATAGAACTCTCCAGGGGGCAGGGGAGTGAGCCAATATCTGTAGGGTACTTAGTTGCTGGCTAAGGGTAAATCATGACACCCTAGCTGTTTATCCAAACCTTAAAAGAGGAAAGTAATTTCTTTATCTTTCTCATTTAAGAGGAGAACCACTTTCCTCATCAGCTAGTGATTGGATTGCTTAAACTTTTGACAGATGTTGCACAGACACTTAAATTGTTTTTGTGCTTTTCTAAATTCATGAAATGAAAATGCAAGAAATTTAACATTTAACGTTTGAAGCAGAATCTGATCAGGACAGAGACGAGTAAATGCCCATGGAAAAGTTTAACAGGTTTTGTGAAGGAATAATCCATGTGTTAAACTTCCCTTTTAAAAAGAAATAAACACCTCAGGAAAGCACAAGTATTTTAGATGTTACACTTGTGTGATAAACTTTGACTTTTAAAAATTTCATGTCTAAAAATTGTGTTTAAACCATGTAGAAGCTGTTACAAATATACCTTCCTTAGCATAACTTGAATGTGCCATGGCTGAGATCCTCTTACCCATGATACAATGAAGGATCCACAAAACAGTTCAAAAAGAGACATGAAAACACCCATAAACTGTTAGGACTGCCAAATCAACACTAGGTTGCCTACATACCAGCTAGCCTGATGCTCACTGGTGGCCACCATGCCCACACACAATGTGCATTCTCTCCCTTCTGCTGCACAGACCCATGGGCTCTGCAACCCGTGAAGAACTCACACCAGCGCACATTGCTTTTCACATACAAAAAAGGTGTCAGAGAAGGAAGTAGAGAAACCTCTATGCACTGAATGTGATCCCCAGCACTGCCTCACTGAAGAGGCAGATTGTGACCTGTGGCAGAAACAAGGAATTTTTGTCCTTAAAAACTCTCTATTAATATTTTGGATTAAATTTATGGAACTTGCCAGCTATAGCGTATTCAATTTTTGTCATAAAACCCTGCGTCAGCACTACAGGAACAAAACCCAGCTTCCAGGCCTTGGAGGCCAAATGGACATCACTGAAGCACCCACAACATTGAAAGGAAGTTTCTAAAATAAATTCTTAGTTTAAAATAGTTTATTACATTCATCATTTCCCTTTTCTAATTATAAACTGACAATTAATTAACTCTTTACTGACAATTTATTAACTCTTTGACGTCACAGAGAAACAAAGAATTGAATAAGCAAATTAAAACACTGGGTTACACAAAAACATCCTATTGTTCTTCACTGCAACTAGGTACCCACAGGGTTTGTTCCAGCAAAGGCATAAAAAATAGTTGCAACCACATGCATCTTAAGTAGAGCAGATTATGGGTTTTGTACATTGCATTATACAGACATATTTACAGATTAGAAGCATTTTTAATTTTTCTGAATTTATACAATCAGTATTTTTAAGCCTATAGAAAATATTTTTTTCACATACACTAGGACTGGACTGTGCATTCATTGAACTTTGAAATATTGAAATTACAAGACAGTGATCTATTATTTTTTCATATAATTCTATTCAAAAGCAATCCAAACTTAGACTCATTATTCAGAAAAGGCTCCTCTTATTTTCAAGCAATCAAAAATGTTGTTATTAAGTATTTGTGGAGAACCATAAAGCTCTTGATTCAGGGAGTCTTGCCTTCTTTTTGACCAGGCAAATTAGTTTCTTTTTTTCCTTTCTCTGCTATTTCTGCATATTGAAGAGAACTTTAATAAAACCCCTGTTGTTCTGTTGGAAGTTAAAGAGCTCTGTGTGGATGTACACAATGCCTGGACATCATTGCAACTGAATGCCTAGAATGTGATCTTATGCAATGTAAAAGTAAAACGATGTTTCTACAATATAAAACCAAGTGAGACAATCAGCAGATTGTAAAGATTTTCCCCACTGTTTATCATAGCAGGCCCATTCTCTAATGATCACTAATAAATCTCCTTTTGCGGCCAATGCTTGTAAAAAGTCTTCTTCATAATTTATTTTTTACAAAACAATTACCTATTTCCCCCTACACACCCCACAGTTTGAAATGTACTTGAGGACAACATCCCTAGAAATCTCATTTACAAAGTGCTCGAAGAATCATCTGAGAACAAATGCTGTTAGGAATACAATTGAGGCAGCAGCAATTCAGCTTTCTTCCATCTAGAGAAAGCCATTTCAGAGCCAGAAAAATAAGTTTCCCATATAGCTTCTGTTTCAAAGTGAGGTTAGTATATGAGGGGAAAAAATTTTTAAAAGAGAAAAGAGAATGACTTCTTCAAAGAATGGTTCTAAAAAGAATGACCATGATTTTTAAAAATGGTTCTGAAGTTTTAAAATCAAACCAGTTTCATCAGCTGTAATGTCTTTAATCTTTTTCTATGAAATGACATTAAATTACAATACTGGATGATCAATAAAAAGATAATAAATGCACCTGGAATGCACTTCAGCACTCATAACAGAGGCATCATCCATAGATGTATCAATTATAAGAAGATATTACTATAAGCATTTGTCACAATTTCTCATAGTTTTTAATTTCAAACTACTGTTAGCCATTGCAATTCATTTTATCAATTCATCTTTTAACTTTTTTCAAAATACATCACACATCAGACACAAAGCTATCACCATAGAATTATTTAAAACACAAAAAATTACAGTAATAAAAAGGAAAAGGCTTATTAGTTGTTAAATTTATGAAACAGGGAAGCAACATTATTTTTTTCATTCAGCGGTAACGTAACAATAAACAAAACCCAGATAAAACTGACCAGAGACACAAATGTAGGACCAGCACTAAAAGTATTTTTGCATGGAAATGTGAACATGTTTCCTTCAGTCTTTTTAACAGAACCTGCATCTCTAGGTTGCCATGGCGCTGTGGAAAACACCTCCAATTCTGACAGTGTTTGATCATTGGGTAAAGAATGAAGGCATTCAGGAAGTAAATCTTTCAAGAACACCTGGTATCTCCCTGCGTCACAGACATGTCCAGAAAAAATTTCTAAGTGATGTGTTATTGGTGGACACAGTATTACAAAGCAGTCTTAAGGTTAACGTGTATTGCATTTGCAGGGCACCCCTGATGAGGGAAGGAATGATGCATCTGACTCCATGTTCTCAGAAGGCTAATTTATTACTTTATTATACTATATTATATTATATTAAAAATACTATACTAAATACAGAAAAGATACTTACTGGATGCTAAAAAAGTAATAATGAAAACTCGTGACTCTTTCCAGAGTCCTGACACAGCCTGGCACTGATTGGCCAATGAGTCAAAACAACTCACACCAGAATCCAATCAGGCAATCACCTGTGGGTAAACAATCTCCAAACACATTCCAGATGAGCACAACACAGGAGAAGCAAATGAGATAGGAAATGTTTTCCTTTTCTCTGAGGCCTCTCAGGTTCCCAGGAGAAAAATCCTGGGCAAAGGATTTTTTTCAGAGAATGTGAATGCCATAAACATGATAATTCTTAGAAAAGGACAGTAGCTTCTCCTCTAGGAAGCCTCAGGCTACTCTTTCACCCCCCCTAAATCCTGCACTCTTAGAATGAAATCAGCTGTGGAAAGCTATCAGTGCCATATTTCCTAAGAATATTGGCTTCATCATGAGAGGGATTAGCACCTGAATGTTCTTTGTCTAAAATTTTATTTGTTTGCAACTATAATTATGGGGAGAAAAACTGAAAGGTCAAACTGGCTATAACTAAGGAAGTTATTATTTCCAGTCAGCTCCTCATAACAGACTGCGTGACCTTTCCTAACAAACATGCTGTTAGGTTTTATCTCATTGTAGGTCATTGATTTAATAATTTATAAGTAGATACTTGGTCATTTACTGTGTCACAGGTGAAGAAAAAATGTGCTGCAGACAGTGAAACTAAAACCAGTAGCAATATCCATCATCTTCAGTGTAATATATGTTATGAAATAATTCATGCTTAAAGACAGAATGTATTTTATAAGATTGTAAAATCCAAAGGAGTCTCTGACCACAAGCAGCCCAGAGGCAGATGTCTAGTTCGGAATGTCGAAATTCCTGAAGGCAGCAGGAGAACAATGCCCCCCTTTACCCATGAACAGACGTGGCCAGTGATGATGTCGATGATGTCGTCCTCCCATCCTCCGGAGTAATCAGGAGACAGTCAAGAGTGATCATTGCTTGACTGATACCATCAATCAAGATAGCAGAAGTCACCAGAAAGATACACCTGAACATGCCACTTCCCCTGACATGATCAGCGCCTGCCACTGCTCAGGAAACAAAAATTGTCCAGCCCAGCACAGTGAAAGAAACTCTCATGCATATGCAGGGTTGCAAAAGAAATCTGAGCTCCTCTGCCTCAGGAATAAAAAACTGTCCAAAACAGCCTTGGTGGAAGGCTGGAAGCAGCACGTGTGAGCAGAGGGGGTTCTGATGCAATAGAGGTCGGATCTCCACGCTGTCTCTTTGGCTGTGGGTTTTTGAGGACCATATTTTGGTCGCGGAAAATAAAATCTTTCACATTTTGATAATTTGGCTTTTCAATTGATCATTTATAACATTCAGTATGACAGAAATGCCCTAACCACGTGTTTGTTCTTTGATCTCTGATGTATAATCAGTGATCTCCTCTTTGGTGATAAAGACTGATTAATCTGTGGAAAGTCTCCCTCCCACACCCACAAAAATAGAAGTCTACTTCTCAGGTACAATAAAGCATTTAAGGAAGCATTTGGGAATAACTTCAAGATGCCAGTTGGTGAGTTTGAGCTATATAGTTAACAATATTTTTACAGAGACTACAGATGAAATACAGTGCCAAATCTTGCAATGTTTTGGTCACAACTGAAATATGGTATTATAAAGACAGGTGTCAGTCTTCAGTTGCTTGCAGTTTTGGCAAAGTTGCACATCCTGAGGAACTTTAAAAACACACACTCCAAAATTTATGTCTGTATCAGATAAATTTTAGGTTACCTGGCCCTCTCAGCAGTGCATTGCTGAAGCCAAAATAACACATACAAATCTTCCATAAGAAACAGAAAGTGCTAAACCTCTGTGAAAAGTTCAGGGGACTTGAACTCAGAAGGAATATCCATGAATCTGAAGGTGATGGGGATGAGGGAAAATGGGACTTCCATTTTGACTTCAACCAACTGTAAATTAGTGGGACAAGAAAATAGGATAAGAGAGGAGACGTAATTTACCAGGGCCTCCTGAGTCACAGCCTCCTCTTCAATCTCAGCACTTTGCTTGTGCCAACAACCTTTAGTGAAACCTAACAGTTGTCCCAGTCTGTGGGAACTTTAATACTACTTACATTTATTAAAACATTTCTGAAGATATTTTAGCTGTATATGAGGAAAAAAAAAAGAGAGTGAGAAGAAAAAACAATTCTTGGTGCTTCTGATTTTTTACCCAATATAGTATACTGTGTGATGACATCATCAGACTTGAGAATTTGAGTGGCTCTTAGACAAAGATCCTGCGTATTTGTCAAAAAATATGTTCTGCCACTGTATATTGTGAGACAGTGATAGATGAAATCTCACTGTGATTTTTTTTAATTACACTGTCATTCCTACAAATCTTTACAAAGTTCAAACAAAAAGACCTTTTATTTTTTTTAAAATTAACGCTTTAGAATTATAGAATTATAACTCCATGATTCAATCTGACAAGACTAATAAAAATTTCAAGGAGTTACTACCATACCACTGCCTTCACCCTGACTGTTCAGTTTTTCTCTTTTCTGTTTTGTTCTTCTTCCAACATTATATTCTCAGAAGCTGCATTTTGCTGTTACCATGGAAAATGAAACTGTTTTCAGCACTTGATTTACCTACCCACTCCTTTTATTAGTTTAAGTCTAACTAACTGTGCCCTTAACCTCACACATCTTTAAGTGTTGAATCTACTTTGAGAATGTGGCTACTTTCGTTCATTTTGTTGACCATCTCCTTTCCATCAAAGGAAGGGAAGATGTGAAGATGAGAATTTATTCTTGGAGTTCAAATTTTTGAAGTTGACTCACTGAAGATAAAGCTAGCATAAATCATTGCCTAAGTGATAGAGTCTGTATAGATCTTTTTCAACTGTGGCAGGACTGACTGAGAATCAAAACTTAAAAGTTGATAATTATACAGAGTTTTACAACAGTAGCACCTGAAGATGCTCATCATATCACAAAATAGAGTGTACTCTTCAGTGCATATACCTAAGAGCCTTTCTGCCAAATGTAGCCTTATCCTTCTTTCTTTATGCAACAGTACATTCTGGATTTCAGAAACAGCAGAATAGCATTTGGAGTTTGCTTCTGCTTTTAGTAACCTTAGAAAGATTCTTTTGTAATTCATCATCTTGGTTAAATATTCCAATGATTAAAAAATTACTATGAAAAGTATGCCCCTGGAGATTAGGCTATTCTATTGCAATATTTTTAAGCTAAACTTTGAATTTTCCTTACCAGGTAAAACTGCATTTCTAAAGTGCAGCTGACAAGATTAGTATACTATCTCTGCATCTTGTTTATAGCATAAAAGTTGACTACCCACAGAGATAAATACTACCTTTCATCTCTGTCCCTACAAAAATTTGAATGTCTGGTAAAGGCATTTTTAAAATGATTTGCTTTCAGAGACTGGCATTTCAATCCTTGAAAATAAAGGTTGGGGATTTGACTAAAAATCAAAGGAATGAATTTCAATTGTCAAGATTTTTGAGGTAGGAGCTTGTCATTTGTTTTTCCAAGCTAATCAAAATAAATTATTATGAATAAAGACTTGGCCATGCTGCAAATAGCATATGCTAAAAGATTTACAATGGCTTCATAATGAATGCATATCCTTATGTTGCACAGGGAATATGAGAAACTCCTTCATATGTATTTACCCTGAAGACCAAAATTTGTTTAATGCATTTCATGGCACAATATGCTATTCTTAATATCTTATGCAAAAGCCAATAAGAACAGAAATTTCTAAATCTGCATCACTGAGTACTACATACACCCAGATCATGCAAATAAGTGACTTCATTTCTTATTCATATCATACATTCTATCTTCAGTGATAATAAGGTCTAAAGACAAGCAACAATAAAAAGTTCACATCCAATGCTTCATGAGGCACACCAGCAAGGCAGGTTAAAAGCATAACAAATCAACTGTGGGGTAATGGTGTAACTCCTTAAGAACATGCCTCATACTCACTTACTGAAGAAGGTTTCAGTTGCACTCATAATGAGTTGCTTGCAATTAATCCATGAAATAACGATGTGGTTAAGGACATGACCAAAACAGGCACCAGGCTCAATACTCAAAAAGTCTGCGAAACTTCATATGGAAGACAGATATGAGACTCTTCCCTTCTTCCCAAGATTTCTGGTTAGTGAAAGCTCTTTGTGAGAGTTCTGTGCTACATCAGTCCAGACAACACTATGACATAGAACTTTGATGTGTTCTTCAAATTGTATATGTGCAGTCATGTATATGAATTTAAATATGCAGTGTTTGAGACACACAAACTGGATTATAGCTTGAATCAAAGAAATGCTGGAGTGTTACTGAATGTATAATTTTGAGTATCAATTGTGAAGATTGATTTGTATGCCTCCCCCTTTTTTCTCCTCCTTTGTGCCCATTCCTCACTTTAAATGTGAACAAAAGGTACCAAGGCTTTTTGTCACTGAAGCAAAGATACCTCCCTTTGAACCACTGAGAAAGGAACAACAAGTGCTATGAGTCTACTACCTCTTCGACACTTGGGGGAAAAAAGAGGGTTTAGAAGCAGTTCACACATCTCCAGGGCCTGTTTCAAGCTTTTCTGACTTTACTCTAACACCAAGGTCAGCATTGTATTTTTCATTCCACAAATCCCACTCCTAACTTGAATGAACACTGAATGGTTTTGTGTGCTGCAGCATCAGCATGATTTATCCACCACAGACTTCTTTTCTCACTTATCTGGACTCAACCTGGCAACATGACTAAGCACTGTCTTTACAAATTTGCATACATACACAAGGCTTTTTGTCTCTAGGGCTTGTGGTGGTTGTTCATGAAGGCACTGAGGCTCTTGACAGCCAAGGTCTGATGATTTAGTCAGGTTTGAAATGACCACCCCCGTCACAGCGACTGAGGATGTACAGCAGAGCTCCAGTTGATGCTGTCTTGCCTGCTGCCATTCTGGCTTTGCTGATCAGGTTGGAGTCTGTTCTGTTAATTACAGATTGCTTTAGCACAGTATCATATGATCAGTATATTCTGAATGGTAAAGGTTTGTAGAAATTATACCGGTTCAAATTATAGCATGACCAGGGGTACTATTATATTATTACATTGTGTTTATTTTTCACAGGGATTAGAGTTTGAAACCTGCAGATTTTGAATTTACCCCAAAGTGGCTAAAACTAGCTTGCCATACTGTCTGAGATTCATGAGCAGCTTTTCATTTGGAGTTAATAGAAAATATGAAGAAAAGAGATAATGTTAAGTTTATACACAGGATATAAGAAAAGAAGTTTTAAAAATGAGTAAAATTATCCAGCTATAAAATTTTGGTTTAATAGTTTTGCTAGAATATTCCCTTTTCATTATTAAGGCTGATTGGGATATGAAAAAAATGTTGAACCTCTTTGTGGGATGATATAAGTACAAATAAGGTCCTAATGCTGCTCCTGAAAGGAAATATCAAAGCTACATAAACAGTGATTTGAAACTCCCAAGACTTGAGTCAAAACTGAAATAAAGTCAGACTCAATATTGTGTTGGGTTTGTTTTCCAGAAATCAGCTTGTGGCAAGTATGACATAATACAAATAAACCTCCAAACAAATTAAAAATCCAAACATTAATTTGAAGGGCAGAGAACTACTACTAGACTTATTTTGCATTATTATCAAAACATCCACTCTCCCTTTTATATTTCTAAAACTAAAAAGGCATTGCTGTGATAGTCAGAGAATCACAGAATGGGTCAGGTTGGAAGGGATTACAGTGGGTCATTTGGTGCACCTTCTCTGCTTAAGCAGGGTCATCCTAGAGAATGTGGCACAGGATTGCATCCAGACAGTTCTTTAATATCTCCGGTGAGGGAGACTCTGCAACATCTCTGGGCAATCTGCTCCAGTGCATGGTCACCTGTGCAGTAAAGCTCTTTCTCATGTTCAGGTGGAACTTCCTGTGAATCACTTTCGGCTCACTGTCTTTTCTTATCATTCAGCACTAATGAGAAGAGCCCGGCCCCATCCTCTTGACATCGCCCCTTCAAGTACTTACATGACTCTCACTCATCTTTTCTTGAGTCTGAGCAGGCAAAACCTTCCCAGTTTGTCTTCTTAAAAGAGATGCTCCAGTTCCTTGACTGTTTTTGTCACCTTCTACTGAATATTCAACCTTTACATGGCTAGAAACCAGAACTAGCAAGGGAGCGCAGAGGGACAAATCTGACAGAGGGACAAATTCTGCCTCAAAACCTCTAAGCCTTGAGAGTGGATGATCAATAATGACCTAACAACACCAGCTGATATCAAATCACACTTCATTCATTAGAATAATTTACTCACTTTTGTGGCCATCAAGAAAATACAACATACGTGGATTTTCACTGGGTGTTCATTAGGAGAGAAAACTGATATTACAAAAAATGAGTTGCACAATTTCCACAAGTCTTTTTTTTTCTTTATGTTATTTATACACTATTTTCTTATTTGCCGTCCCGGGCCAACCTAATAATTTAGTTTCATCAGTGATTTCTTTTAAGTACAAATTCTCTCACTAATGCTAGACGCACATCTTTTCATTCCCTGAAGAATTTTGTGCCCCACTTCAAATTTATGCTTCCAAGCCAACAGCATTGTTTGGTTATGACCAGAAATGCAGTAACTTATTTTACATTAAATTAAGGTCCTGTAGAGCCAGGTAAGAAAGGATGGAGGATCAGGTGGAAGAAATAAAGGAAAAATCCTTGGATGGCCGGCAGCTGCTAATTATTAAGAGCAGTAACATATATAGCAATAAATGTGCATACATTGCTTTTCCAAGTAACATGGATGCCAGGAAAGACAAAGTTGCTGGAACCTTCATAGCCAGCAGGATATCAGCCAAGCACCTTTTAATGTATCAGCCCAGCACATTCATTTATAGCAAGTTTGACACTGCACTGTTTGAATAGGCTCTTATGTCATAGATAAATATTCCATGTTTGTAATATGAGGTACCCTATAAAGAGAGACTTATTTCCTCTTGCAGTGAAAAATGGGTAAGTAAAGCCTATTATTCACCACCTAAATGGCCACCAGCCAGTGACTAACAGCTAGCCTATTTGATCATGAAGTTGTAGCTTACTGATATGAAGTCATATTTCATGGCAGCTCTTGACTGAGGAAGAGAAAGAAAATGCAGGGCTCACAGGAGGGCTTTTGACAGTTGCTGCCATGAAATGTTTTCATTTGTCACTATGACAGTGAACAACAAGATACTGACTGAAAGAGAGGGCACGAGGACAAAGCTGTCTTCAGCCAGCTTTCACTGAGCCTTGACACGTGGACACATAAACACACTTGGGGCTTCTTAAATTTTCCTGATTTTGCTCAATAACCTTATTAACCATTTTTATTTTAGGCAAAATATACAACTGCATGTTACTGATGCTGCAGTCATGAATAAAAACAATTGATGCAGTCCAAATGTCATTAAAAACTGTCTAAATTTAAAGCATTGGGGTCTTTAGTGACAACTTTTATTATGACTCCTGGCTTGTTTCCCATGATCAACAGCTTTCCACAATCTTTCCTTACCATTCTTTCCCTTACTATGATCAACATCATCATTCTTATAAACCTCAAAAGCTGCTGCCTTTTTTTTTTACTAAAAAAGAAGTTAATTTTGCATTTCCACAGAACCATCTTTCCCATTCAAGTTGAACAATGCTTGTTTTCCAACACCTGAAGTAAATTCTAACACAATTTATTGTCCAGATAACATTTAAATCAATGAAATAATCAAGAAAGCAGTAACCTTAACCAGATATAAAAATTCCATGAACTTCAACACGAAAAAAGCAGACCTATTATCTCTTGAACATCATTAGCATCATGCCAAGAGCAGCAGAATATTTAAAATTTGTCTTACATGTTCCTTCCACTACACTTTGCGTTATAAAGCTAATATAACCCTAACATTTCAGTAATATTTTCTACTCAACAAATCAGTTAAGGTAGCAATACTCAGGTTTTAATTCAGGTAAAAAATGAAGCAATTGATAAGCAATTCTTGTGCTGTAAAATTGCAAAGAATTTCTTTTATTTCCATAAGGACAAAAGCCAGTGTCTGATGTCATTTTTCTGCCTTATTTCTAAAACATCTTTTATGTTCATCAACCTACTTCTAAAAGAAAGCCCTTGCCTACCTCCATATTTTTTATTATTCTTTTTAAACATTTTCCACCAATAGAATATGATCCTGTTCTAAAAATGATGATCATATCTTATAAACATTCATTGCCACATCACTAGTCTTCTTAAAAGCTAGAAACAACCTTGTTTTCCTGAAAACTTTCAAAAATGCAATTCATAAGCCTGTTAACAGAGGCATAGGAGAGTAAAAGAAGTTCTATACAGAGTCACAAAGAAAATCAATTGAGGTGTTCATAATCTCATGAAAGGGAAAGGAATGACTAATGAGCAGATCTGAAATGTGTAATTAGAGCTTTGTTTACAGAGATTGGGGGAATTTCAGTTCTAACACCTTCAATTAAAAGGAAATTGTCACTAACCTTTGTAATTGTAAAGCTACATGAACATCTGAGCCAATTAACTATGCCCAAATAAGCCTAGGATTAATATTTGCCCCAATCTACAAGATATGTGGCAGACATGGAAGACAAAAGATCAAATTGAAAAGCAGTCTGCTTAAGAGACATAATTTGGAGGAACTGGGGCTTCTTTCAGATAGGATTTTCTTTGGTACAGATGTATTATTTTGATCTTGTGCATTACAGCAGGAGTTACAAAAACTGGATAACTGAAGAGCAGGGCTGTGAAGGCTTTTCAAGCTGGTAGCTGGGCTTGGGCAGAGCCAGATGGTGGCAAACAGAGCTTAAAGACCAGAAGCAAGATGAGCACAAGTGACCAGCTCTCTTTTGGTACAAGTGATACCTGGGATCAAACACTGGGCCAGTCAGAGGGCATAGAGCATGACAGACAAAGTTTGAGTGCTTGCCTTGCAGATGAGTCACAGAGAAGAATTTCAGATATACTTTGGAATCAGAATAATCACTAGATTTTTTATCTTCCTGCTAAATGTATTGGGAAGAAAAAAAAAGGGGGGGGAGGAAGTAGATGTCAATCAAGTTATTTGATTTTCCTTTTGAAGGTTGAGATGAGGGAGATTATCTCACTAGCGTCTCACAGTGTTCCAGATTTGCCGGAATGCTGTGTAGGAGTGCAAAACAGTGTTTATTAATAGAGATGTCCAAAACCTGTACCTATCCTTTATTGCTCCCAGTTGAGTCTTGAAGAAAGAACTCTAGGGTCAGGAATGTTATAATCTTGGGTATTTCTTTGCATTACCTTTCTTGTGTAAAGTAATTCATAAGCAGGAAATTAACATTTACCAGAGGATAATACTGTGGAGTTTAAAGGTACCGAGTAGAGGTGATCTGTTATCCTGCACATCAGCAGTTCCAGGAGACCTTGCTCACCTAGTCATAGTCGCAACATCAAAGCTGGAAAATTGAAAGTTAATGGAATCTCACATAGCATTGAGTATTTTCCTTAATAAAGAAGATATCTGAAAATGTGGGAGATCTCAGAATGTTCCATTAATAATATGTTGTTTATAAATTCGCCTGAACTCACCCAGGAGAATTTAAGTCTCAGTCCACTACCGTTATGCTACACAAGTGGAGGAGCCTGATACCCTTTCCAAGAAGTTGATCCACAAAAGGGTCAACATAAAAGTGCCTAAAGCCTGTCATGGCACTTGCCCAAATAACTTTCAGATTGTCATCATTACTCCGCCAATGAAAAATGTGGTCATCACCATCCCTTCATACACTATCACTTCATGCTCCTATTTCCTCAAATGATTTTACTGTCTGCTTCCTGAGCCTGTCTCTCCCACACTTTCATCAAAAACTCTTTTGCTCTGCACTCCTCATTTCCTTGGATCGTTCACTGTATTAGAGTAGCTTTCCATTCCAAATGGGTAGAATATGGGGAATAATTTCTCCATTTCAATAAACACTTCAGAGGAAGCCATTTTAGAATAGCAAATTGCTCCCAGGAGCACAGACCACTTCTCCTTCAAATAAAATCTGGTTTAGTAAAGGGGCTGGAATTATCTTTAATAACTTTATTTAGAAGCTGATATAGAGGGGGAAAATGGAAAAAAGCTATATGATCAAATAAATATATCTCTGCCTTGATTTTCATTTATCTTACCTCCATAAAGAAACTGGGCTTGGTGCCAGCATTACTATGTGAAATGGCTTTTCTTCACACTCACATTCAGCAAAATCTCTCTTGATACACAGTCTCAGAGGAATATAATATGGATTCAGTCTTCCTCATCCTTGTTACTCATAACCTGCAGGCATTTTCTTTTCAATAGTGTCAAAAATCCAACAATGCTAATAAAAGGTGTAAATTCCTGGTACAAAGGTGATGTGAAGTCTAAAACACGTGTACACAAAACCAGCTCACAACACTATAGCGTAAGTTATGATTCATTACCCTGAGTCTGTGATTAGCCAATATCTGCATGTGATTATGATGGTGTCCTTAGTTATTGTTACTTGATCAAAAGCACACTTTAAGATTTCTCATCCTCAGATTAAATGCAGGTCAGTCTCAACAGAGGATTGGGACCTGCCTTACTGAATTATACATGTTGGGGAAAAACGTCAAAATTCAAAATCAAAGGGCCTGACCCTGCTAAAGCTACTAAACAGCCCTTTAAATCTACTGAACAGATGATGTCCTGTTGCAGAAGCTGCACTCCTAGTGAGCAGCCTGAACTTCCTAGTCAAGGGTACATCTGTGCTAGCAAAGGCTTACCCTAAACTTCCCAGTGCCAAAGCACTGCAAGGTCTGTGGGTCCCTGGGACTAGGAATGCTAGGCACTCGCCAGGGTGGGTCATGATGGGGTCTGGAATCCACAATTATAAACCCACTGGGATGTTTTAAATGCTGATAATTCATTAATGCTCTTCCAGTTTCTCAGAAAGAGAATCCTTGTCGAAGTTGAATGGAAAAAATCATAAGGTAGCAAGCTACTTTTTGCTCCACAGAGCCACTGAAAATGCTTTAAATGTTCCACCAATAAGCATGATTTCAAAACAGATTCAAGATCTTCTGTCATGAAAAAGCTGGATATCTGGATCACAGTGCCATCTTGGCACAGAACCCTATACTTGGGCACTGTGAATGGCATCTTCGGTTTGAGGCCAACCAAGAGTCAAGTTTCTTGCTGTTAACACACCATAAGTCAAACTTCTTGAACTTTGCCCTCAGAAATTTAAGCAACAGTCATTACTACGTGTATCTGCCTGGCTTCAGTTTATACTCTTGCTTTGTATTTGCCTCATTATTGGTATCGTTATCAGTGGTGGTAAAAAAATTCAAGCAAGTTTTTCATCCTCAGAAACTACCTGCATTGGTGTAAGCAATGGTCATTCAGATAACATCAAATTGGAACTTCTCCACTAGATTTAGCTCTCTAACATAAAATTTATCCAGTCAACATACTCATTGTGTTGGATACATTTTCAAAGATGCCCATATCTGCATATGAATAAAAACAACATTTTCACAAAAGAGAGTAAGACTTAAGAGCTAACACAACTGCAAGAAATACTGCAAAGCACAATGCTGCAAAGACCTTTTCCCTTACCTATTTATTCCTAGCTACATAATTTTAAAATATTTATTACTGCCTATTTCTTTTCTGTTTAACTCCTAATATTTGGGTTTTATTTTGAAATACATATGCATCATTTTTAGTGTTACATGAGAAATGCAAGAGTCAGTATGTCAATTTTTAAAGGTCTAGCTAAACATATACTCTGAGAGAATGAAAGCATTTTGCTTAAGCCTCAGCTAAAACTACTTTTCTTCTGCAACAGTGTGTAGAAGCAATACAAGAGGATAATCTCCAGCACATTCAAAAGTGTGACACCCTTAATACTGACAGAAGTACTTTTCTTTAGCTTCTACAATACAGCCAAATGATACAGGCAGATTTTTTTAACTTCTGATTGAAAGATAGGCTATTTAAAGCAGCCTGGGTGTTCTGGATGTGTGAACATGCACCTGTGCTACAAGCAGAAATGTTAAATCAGGAGCTTAATGCTTATAGAGGGATTTCACCCACTTAGATTAGCTTGTTGAGCTAGATATATGTAAGCTCAGAGGTTAATGAATCTTGAAATGGAGCTCCACATGACTCAGCAGACATCATTGTGCCTGTTAAAGCCGTGTAAGCAATTTCTTCACACATAGCAAGCTTTTCCTTTTTAGTGTGTTTTATTACTACTGAATGAAGATGCTCATTCTTCATTGTTGGTTCCTCTTCCCAAACTTAGCTGACTGAGTCTTTGTCCATCTGAAGAAATGGTACAGCTCTCATAACCATGTGAACCTCCATATTTTTTCTCTAAATCTGCATAGCATAAATCATCAGAAATTCAGTCCCCCGCCCTTCTTCTGGGGTAACAACAGGAGCCACTGGTGACACTCAAGCACATATAAACCATATATATATATATACATATATAGCATATATCAATGCTCCTTCTTGATGCAGTAAGCTTGCAAAATACACTTGCTTGTCTTCTTCAGAATCTCTATCATGCAACTATGTCTGTCTTAGAAATAAATATGAAGCATCTGGTTTTACCCCAGTCTTGTTGGTTTATTCATAATATACTGATGTTGAAAAGAAAACAGATCAAATCTTGCATAATAAAAGTAAATTCCAGTCCGTTCTGAGAAATGAATGCATCAATATATGAGGAAGAGCATTAGGCTGCTGTAGAGTAAAGTCAACTTGCAGGAGCTATTTCCTCACACTATGCCTTGATTTAAATTGCACAAAATTTTTCAGTCTTTCATTCACCCTTCACCTGCTTTGTTCTGCATCAGAGAAATGTAAGCAAAATTAAGCCTTTTTAATTTTTGCTATGGTTTAAATAAAAGTTTCCTGTGATTAGTCTACAAGAAAATTGCATGTTTTCACCCATCTTGTACTAAAAAAGGAATTTGTTGTAACTATTTCCAATTTTATAATACGACCACTTGCTTAGCCTCTCACAGACATGGCACCTAGTCAACAACTGCCTTTGATACTCAACCACAGCAATAATCACCAGCTTTTTTTAATCCCTATCTCTCTCCTGATTTAATAATTAGTGTTGTTCATGATAACTTATGCACACATTATAAAAAGTATGTAATACACATGTTATAAAGAGCAATGTAATTATACTAAACCTTCCCTTCCTTCTTGTGGCAAGTGAGACCCTCACTACAAATAAGCACTCAGCATCAGTATCAATGTGCAGTGGCTCAAACAGCAAGAGGCATTATGTCAGCAGCATCTGATTTTCGTTACTGCATGCACCATTACTCACTTAGCTTGTTGCTCTTGCATCTAAGCCTTTAAATTTGCAAACTTGCCTGTTCCACTGTGCATTCATTGCCTTTTGCTGTCACTTCAGCCTTGTTTGGTAAGCCCCAGCACTAGATAATTGATTACTCTCTTCACTATCTCTTTGTGCAAAGAGTTATACTAAATCGAAACTGTCACCTTTAAATTATTGTGCAGCCTTCACACTTAGGTATTAGTATGTTAAAGTGCTATCTCCAATCTATACTACAAAGTTTATTGTTTTAATTAAAATGCTCCCCATGCTCTCCAAAGGAGATGATCCTTGCTTTCCCCTTGTTGCTCTTTTATGAGTCATAAAATTTTCTAATTATCCCATATGATTTTTGGAATTAATTCGCCTAATTTGACTTATTCAGTGCTAAAGTGACTTCATGTTTGTACAAGTATACAGATGGTTCTATTTCATCAGTGAAACATTGTCATGGCCTAACCCCAGGCAGCAGCCAAGCCCTAGGCAGCTGCCACTGGCCCACTCCCCCACCAGCGGGATCAGGAAGAGAATTGAAAGGGTAAAAGATAGAAAAGCCAGGAGTTGAGATAAAGATAGATTAATGGAAAAGCAAAATGCATGCTCACAAGTTAAGCAAAACAAGGAATTAATTCACTAATTCCCATGACCAGACTGGTATTCATCTCCAGGAAAGCAGAGGTGCATCAAATTTAATGGTGACTTGGGAAAACTAATGCCATCACTCCAAAAAATGATATCATATATTCATATGTGTCTCCTCCCATGCACCTCCAGCCCCCTCACCAGCAGGGCAGTATGGAAAGTATAAAAGGCATTGGGTCTGTGCAAGCCCTGCTCAGAAATAGCAAAAATTTCTCTATTACCATCACTGTGCTTAGCACAAATCCAAAACACAGCTTGACATTAGCCACTCTGAAGAAAATTGACTGTACCCCAGCCCAAATCAGTAGAAATTTTATTTAGTGGAATAATAATGCCATAATTTACTCTTCCAGATGGGACACCAACAGAATTTGTCACCAGTATGTGCTAACATTACAGTGACTATGATTTTTCACCTTGCCTTTTGTTTGGTGCTGAGATTTGACTCTTCCTGGAACTCACTGGCTGAACAGGTTAAGTGAGGGAAATAATATTGTGTCTGAAATCTGAAATATACAAGCATTTTTAAAAATAAAATTTAAAAAATTATTATTATGTCCTTCCTTATGTTTATTAACAGCACTAATGTAAACCCTGGAAATTTGTGAAGCCTCACAAAAAGTGAGGCTGCTGTTGCTGTTCAGATACCAAACTCTTTCCACAGTGTTGGGTAGTGAGAAGCAGCTAGAAACTACTGCCTTTTACAAGTGCTTCAAGGTATTTTTTCTCCCTGAAGAGCACTTAACAGTGCTGAAAAAGGGTTCCAGCCCTCAAGAACAATGAAAGTGAATTTTAGCAGAGATATTCAAAGGTGGAAGAGCAGTCAGTCACAGCACTGAAAAATTTACAGTAGAAAAGATAATAGCTCCAAAAATTAGAGCAAAAGGAATTTTTACCACTATATGTAGAATCCTGCTCAAGCTGAAGCCTTCTTAAAGAATAGAGCTGCTTGTTTCCTCCATACTGTTTTTTCCTCCCAGCAGTTTGCCATACCAAATCAGACTTGTATGTAATCTGTGTTCCATGCAATGAAATGCATGAGCATACTCTCATAACTTCAGAAATCACTTATTTGAGACAGTTACACACACAGATCTTACAGTTTCCACTCTTCCTAGTGTTATGCTCACCTTTCCACTGCTTCTCTGGGTTCTAAATTAGGACACTTCAGTCTTGTCGAGGTTAGGGACTGTATGGCAAGATGTCAACATCTGGTACACTTCACGAGTGGTAATATAATTTTGATCTCTTAATCAAAAATTATTTCCTTACCTGAATCCATTTAGAGTCACTTCTGTGTGCTTATTAAGACATTTTTTGCATCTTTTCCTTTACTGATTCGCAATTCCATGCTACAGTAATAATAAATACATTTTACATTTTTTTAGGTTCCATTTCTTTGTTCTCTCTGTCACCCTTCAGAGATGTTTTGTCCCCCCATAAGTCTGCATTGTTTTAGCTGACCGCTGGTGACTTGGCTGTTGCCATAAGCAGTTCCAGGCTACGCCCCATGTCTTATCATCACTGAACTTGGTTGCCTCCCTTCTTAAGATCTCTGCTATCATGGCAGGCCTGTATATTTCTAAATTATACCATTTTTTCAGACATAAAATGTCTACAGTTATTGTTACTATCTCTGTTAAATTTTTTAAAGTCTAATTTTTGTTATTTTTTTATCTGTGTGTTTCTGTTTTGCAATAAATGTCCAAAAGATATGGCCAAAGGATTACTGTCAAGATGGGAAACCTTGTGAAGTGCTTGCATCATGCATGTGGTTGATAGCATATGGAGACAGGAATAAGTGCCTATACTGGAGAAGCTTTTAAATCCAGCCTTATTGGAGTAACAAGCCAATGCTCAACCTCTTTCTTTCCCCAAGCTTACAGCTGTGGAACCTTTGACTGGGTGAACTAAACCATCCTGCTTATTATGACTCTGTAAGGAATTGCTTTTTTTGTGCAACATGGAATCATCACAACACATTCCAATTAAACCCTTTCTAGATATTATCAGCATCACAGCTCTGATTAAAACCTTGTGCTTTGAAACACTGTACTGTTTCAGCTAGTATTTGTTTACTAAATCAGAAAGAGAAGCCCTCAAGTGAGATAAATTACTTATTTACAAATAGTCTAAACAATGTACCAGTAGGATCCAAATTCAATCTGCAAATACTCAGTGATGAATTAATACAGCAACTTCATGTTTTTCAAGGACAAGTGGAAATGAAAAAGAATCACCGTCAGCCTGAAATTTATCAGTTTAGAGAACTTTTTGTCAAATTGCTTTCATATTCATCACATTTTAATCTTCTCTACTATTGTTGAAATATATCTTTTTCAAGCACAGTTATGTTTAGCATTTTTTTGATAATGGAAATATTTTCTAAATAAAAGGATAATAATTAATGCTGTTCCACAGAAAACATTGTTTGAATGGATTTATGAAGCATCATATCTGTGTTAACTACATGATAGGACATTTTTCTCCAGATAAGTAAGCACTTTGAATAAAGGAAAAAAGTTACATTATGGAAGCAGTACACAAACTTCTAACTTTGAGCTTGACATTCTGGTCTATTCCTCATGTGGAAAATTTCTTCTGATTGACTACTTACTGCATATTTTAATTTAGTTGAAAGTAAGTCAAAGGTTCTTAAACTTCAGATAATATCTCCTAAAGTCTGCTTTATTTGCTCCTTTCCTCTATGTTCTCAACAGTTGCTCACTGCAAGAGGAATTATTTGGGTGAGAAACAGCTCTAAACACCAAAATCTTTTACTTCACAGTCTCTGCAGGTTCTTTATTTGCATAGTACTCCATGTTCCTTTAAAAACTTCTATGTCTCCCACACTTTTCTCTCATAGCACGAAATACTTCTGCTAGGCCATTTGATGAAACAGGGCTGTTACTAACATCCCAATAATTGGGATAAATCTTGTCATTTCTCACTATTTTCCCTTCCAGAGCCTCAAATATGTCTGATTTGAAATCTGTCAGACTGCCTATGTTTTCTCTTGACCACTCACAGTGGGCATTTTCTTGGTTTATGCAATGCAGATCATTCTGCTTGATTAGAATTTGGAATGATTCTTCCTGTAGCACATCTCGAGATATGCAGCAAAGAACATTTAGAGTTTGTATCCAAATCTTTTCCCCTCTACTTCCATTGCTATAATAATGTGTCAATGCATATTAATAGGGTGCCTCCTCTCTACCTTTCTTCCTGGTTTGAAAGAGATCAAACAATGGAGAAAATTGTATATGTTTGTTTTACATATATATATATATATATATATATATACAAACATCTTTTTTTTCAAATAAGCAGAAGTATACCACTTTACCTAGTAAAACTGCAGCCACCATGACTTTGCTCTGTACTCTAAGTATATTGTATGGTGACTCAGATGTTGGATCATACACCATCCCAATCATGCTTCTACTGCAGAGACATAGGTATGCCATCTTCAGAGTTCCCTTGTCTGCCTGTATTTCATATTAATGCTTTTTTACTTCACATAGACTTTGAAAATATGAAAACAGTGACCAAGAAGACATTTGTGGTGCAAAAGAAGCAGCTTTTAATATGTAACATGCTTTTCATATATTCTGGCACAGATCTAGGGAAGTAACATCTACTTCCTAAAATATTGACTCTTTTCCTGTGGCCAAACTATTTATGCATGCACGTGACATAACATTATCCAAAACTTACAGGAGAGAGGAACCACAACAGCTAAGGCTGAAAGAGTGCTCTTTCCAGGCTTTTGTCCTCACACATTATGCCACAACCTGATTATGTCATTTAATATTCTTTTGCCACAGGTTCTGTGCATCTGTCAGCAGAGGATTAGGGCTTGGAAGTCAACAGCACACTGTCAAGGAGACTGAGAAAATGGGGTGACAGAGTGTTGCACTCTCTTGCTGCTGCATAGATTGAATACAAAAGATGTACAACACCCTTTTCCCAGAAATCTCCTCAGAAGATGGAGGACATGTTTAATGTCTGGTGATCAACAAAGGAATTTCTTGAAGCTGTTAAATACATAGTCCTGAAGGAGGAATGGAAGCTCAAGAAATTTAAATAGGTTGAATGACTAGTGACACAATAAATTTTCCAGTGTAAACTTGGCTGCAGGCCATACACAAAGAGTCTGATAACCACAACCCCAATTCAAACTGAATTTGGGCACCAGTTGACTTTTAAGGCGCAAATTTACAAATACCACAAGATTACTGCCTACAGCCCTGACACAGAAAGAGTCACCAGACACTGGGACTTTTCAAACCCCTTCCCCACAGGTTCAGTGTGGTTCACTGTCATGTCAAGGATTAGGGCTTGGAAGTCAACAGCACACTGTCAAGGAGACTGAGAAAATGGGGTGACAGAGTATTGCACTCTCTTGCTGCTGCGTAGATTGAGTACAAAAGATGTACGACACCCTTTTCCCAGAAATCTCCTCAGAAGATGGAGGACATGTTTAATGTCTGGTGATCAACAAAGGAATTTCTTGAAGCTGTTAAATACATAGTCCACTGAAGGAGGAATGGAAGCTCAAGAAATTTAAATAGATGAATGACTAGTGACACAATAAATTTTCTTCACTCCAGTGTTAGACTTGGCTGCAGGCCATACACAAAGTTTTTCGTCTGATAACTAACCAGCATACCCCAATTCAAACTGAATTTGGGCACCAGTTGACTTTTTAAGAGCGCAAATTTACAAATACCACAAGATAACACTGCCTACAGCCCTCACACAGAAGGAGAACTTCATCAGACACTGGGACATGATCCTCAAACCCCTTCCCCACAACAATGCTCAGTGCTGGTTCACTGTTCATGTCAGACTAGACACTGCCATTTTGGATGCTGCATTTTCCCAAACTAAGCACAGAATATCCACATACAAGTTTCTGACAGCCCAGCACCTAGAAAGTGAAGACTGTCATCACTATATACACATTACTAAGACTTCTGTACTTCCCACATAATCCTGGAAAACCCAATCCAGCAGCTAATATTAAAATGTCATAATCTAAGAAATGTTACCCTCAGTAAGTCACAAACCACCAAAATCTTACCATAAAGGAGTGTAACTTTTAGCAAAGGCTATAGTGTGTAGAGAGACTAAATATTGCAGTTCACTGTAAAGTTAATCTCTGCGTCCAGATTTTGTTAAAGCAAGCTTAGTTTGAAACTTACAGTCATATCCATATTTTGCTTTATACAGTCAGAGGCTACCTGAAAAAAAAAAACCCAAAAATTTACCTCAGATTTACTGATTGCTCTGTATGACTTCCCATGGTCAGATTCTTTACCTTTTATAATGAAACAAACCAGAAAAAAAAAACAGGCAAAAAAAACCTCAATCCTACAGTTCCTACTTTAAGGGAGTTATGAAAACTGTGTTGGTAAGCATTATTTTCATTATCACTACAAAAAAAAGAGTCTCTATTATTTTTGAGTTGGCCAGTAAGTTTACATAAATATTTAAACTATACCTTCACTTGTTTGTCTCTTGGATTTGTTAGATAAAATACATTCAAGTAGAATAGAAGCTGGCCTTATTGTTTTTCCTTCCTCACCCTTGTTCATCACATATATTGTCTATAAACATTCATTGCATTGCTTTCCATCAATACAGAAATATCTAAAAAATGAGTGAATTTTTGAACTATTGAAAACAAACCTGCAGACTGATGAAAAATATGCTTGTTATGGCTTTACAGATGTAAGCACAGTTCAGGACAACTCCATAATACTTTCACCACCCCCTGCAGAAAATAAGGAAAAGTAGTCTACTACCTGTCAAAGCTGTTATCATATGTCATGGTAATGTAATTGACATTTGTGATTACCAGTGATTCATTAGGGTAACCAGAGGCAATTCTATTTCCCTGTCATAAAAGGTAACTGGGATTCCAAGTAACATACATCCAGACATACTGGATCTCTGTTGATGTTGCAGGAAGTTTCCCAACATTTCAGTTCCTGCTACCATATTCAAGACAGTGGGACATCTTCTAAGAGAGGAACATATTTGTCTCCAGAGGTTTCAAATGACTCCACAAATTGTTAGCAAAATAAAACAGAAAAGAACATTACTCCCTTTCTGTAAGGAAATACAGAACAGTGATTGCTGAGAGCTTTTGCATGGAACATCAACACTATAAACCTATAGCCCCTCTAGCTGTCAGTGCAACCATCACACTTTCTTCATCTTCCAGATGGCTAGGGATGGGAAGAATGCTAGGGAGGGATGTATTTCTTAGCTGCAAAGTAATATTACAGCTAGGATAAGTGGATAGGGAACCAACAGATATTTTCTTTCACGTTCATTGCTGAAGTTTCAGAAAGTTAAAAATTGCCATATTATCCCTAGTCCTTGCTAAACAAGTCTACATCGCTTACAATGGAACAGAAATGCTAATATTCCTTAAGTACTCTGAATGGGAAAAAAATTACACTAAAAATCATCTGGTGTGCTTTAAGAAAGAAGTCACGCTTTTTTCACACTGTTACATTTCCAAAAAATAGACTTGTCAATGGGGAAAAATCCACCAGCTGTACTATTCAAATATCCTAAAAGAATTGAAGAGAGGCAGGGAGGAATGCTGAACACTGATAGTTTCACTATATAATGCTAAGATGCAGCATTGGAACATTAGCTTTCCCCACACACTGCTTCCCTGTGACATTTTAAGGCATAAGGAATATAATATACACACAATGTCTTTATTGTCTTTAAGACTAACTGCATACCTCTTGCCTTCAAATTGCACAAGGGCTTCATAAAGAAAAGTTTTCAGGAACATCAGACAATGTGCTTCTGATTCCTCAGGCATAGCTTCTGTCTGTTAAGTCTTCCTAATGTAAAAAAAAAAAATTTTGTGTTACCTGAGACTGTGTAGTTTCAGAAGCAGATTCACATTATGTACCTTTCGCCCTGTCTCTCTTGCTTTCTGTTTCAGTGAGACAGGTTAAAAAAGAAAACATCCATAAACTTGCAGGATCAGTTGAAATTGAATCTTCACTTGCTTGCAGCCTTGATACTCAGGTCTCTTTCTAGTCTTTAGGAATAGGTGCATCTTAGCTCAGATAAGAGGATGTACTAGCCACACATTTACCCAAAAACTGAATTAATTGCACAGCTTCCCTCCTTGCTGTCATTTCTTAGCCATAACCCTACTTCGCCCACAGTTTTCTTGTCAAAATACACCTTCAACTTGTTTCCATTACAAAGATCTTCACAAGACAATTTATTTGTCTTGTTCTGACCCTGAGCAGAGAGCAAAACTATATGATTATTTAATTTTTAGGTTTAAATTTGTACTGGCTTGATCTTCAGCTACTATAATTTTAGCTCTGTACAACCTAGGTAAGGGCAGACTCAAGTGATATTTATTTTGAGAAATATTTGCTACCAAACATTGTCCCTGCCAACATTTTAGGAATTCTTTGTGTTTCTTAAGGTTAAAGATGGAGTTGAACTGATAGTATGACTGTACGGAATCTTCAACTCACAGCAGATCCTTTACTTTTCTGTCTCTCATCTCAAAGGCCAAAATTGCACTGATCCAAATTAATCAACTCATTACCTAATTTTAATCTTTCTTTTTCCAGCAGCTTTTTAACATTCATCAGCTTACCATGAGATATCATCAGTGATGTCTTTGATGATATTCACAATGAAAGGATGCATCACCAAAAAGACTAAATGTCTGTGATAGAGAAATTTGGTGCTAATTTCTTTCCCTTAAAAGCTGCTTCTAATGATCACTCCATGCCAGGTTCTTTCCCCAATTTCTCCTTCTATTTTCCATTCAAAAGAGAAATTTTAATGAAGACAAGACTTTCTACCACTGTTCAGGTGATCTCAAAAATCTGTTTGCATTAGGTGAACATGAATTATCCACACTTCACAGAGGAGAAGCAGGAGTAGTATCCCATCAGCAGGCAAGGACACAGTGAGTATGAAATAACATGTAGCAAGTGAAGTCAAGCATTATGATGCCTAGTGACATTTTGGGGAAAATAGAGCAAAAAACTCATGTTCTGTACAAATCAGTAACAGTGATATTGCCAGCAAAAGGTATTACTGAAGTAAACTCTGCCAAAGAGAATATCATGAACCAGGCTTATGAAGGCTGGCTATCCTAACCATGAGCAGAGACATTGTGCAAAGCAAATAACTTTATGTCATCAAGGACAGCATGTGAGTCTCCATTTTAATTACCATCATTCTGAATAAAGATACATCAATCTGCCATTTTCACTCCTACCAGGACACTGCTGTTTCCAAAAGGTAACATTACAAGTAACAGTGGGAGGCTTCTGCTGCCCTAACTGTAGCTTTTGTATTGTCAGTTCAGAATTCCTTTCATGGCTTGTGAATTTCTATTCTTTTCAAGTATTTTCTGAAGCCCACTTCATCAAAGAATGATTGAGCCTAGACAGTGGTTTCAGTTTTTCTGATTAATGCTGAGGTTCCTTCATGGTTAGTGTATATATTTCTTTTCCCAGTGTGTCCAATTATTCCTGTTATAATAGATGGTGAAGGTCTCACTTCAAAAAGAATTTCAGTTAAGCTGTGTCTTCACAGATTTTTCTAACTTTCTAAAAAATTATCTGCCATCTCTTGGTTTATGGGAGCTAGGAACACTGTGTGTTAACTGGATCTGGAAAACTACAGCACATTCTTAAACCTGCTTTTGGCAACACATTTTTTAACATGCATCATAACAAGCTCGTCCATATTACAGTTTCTTCCAAACATAGAACTCATTTGAGAAAAACTATCAAAATATTCTAGCTATGTAGCAAATTATACCTCTCAAAATTCTAAAGGTCACATTGTAGATTTTTAATGAGCTTCTAAGCCTAAAGCAAATGGCACATAATAAACAGTGGATATGGAGTATTCACAGTTTAATAAGGAACCTCAGATGCCCATGGTCTTGGTATTATGTGGCCACTGTATTGCCAGAAGTTCATTATACACTTGGCACAGGATGGCACACTGGCAAGGCTGGTAGTCAGCATTTGTTTCAACTCCTTTGCTGATACTCCTCAGCCTGTTATTCCTAGTTGGTCATGCACAGTCATTTCTCTTGTAAAACTTTGGTTTTCTGCAAACAGCTGAGTTTTGGTCCTGCTGTATAACTAAAACAATCTGGGCTACAAACACTCTTCTTGGACATGCTTTCAAAGCTCTATTTCCTGCATTGAGGTACTAAATTTTTATGTCTTCTCTTCAGAGAAGGGGATCTCTAGTAATTCCAGAAGCAAATCTGTATATCCAGAAGCCTTCATTAAAATGAACACTGGAATTGTGAATTTTTTATGCTGGCAGGAAATTCTTGGCATCTGTGAGGTTTCATTGGGCTTAAGCTGTGCCGGTGCAGGGGTCAGAATTCAGCCACAATGGCGCTTGGTGGTGCAAATCAACTCCTCTCACCTCTGAGCTGCTTCATCTCTATACTACATTCTGTCTTGGTTGCATTAAGAATTTTCTAGAAACATTTTCTCCATCAACAAGATATTTGAGATGACAAAATTCAGTTTCATGTTGAAGTACATTTTAAACTGCAAGGCTGTGGGATCTGATTGACTAGGAAATTCTGCAGCCTGTGAATAAGAAAAACCAAGAAGCACAATTTTGCTGTTTTGTTAGTTTATAAATTACATTCAACATTCCTCAGAAAAATAAAAGGCAACACATGTGGCCAAAATTCAGTAGTCAAATATAACACAGAAATTGGGACAAGAAGATATAACATGCCAGTTTTTGCTGGCAGTACATTCTTGATTTCAATTTCTCTCACATCTTTGAAAAACAGCCCATTAACTGTTAAAATTTTCATTACTCAAAACACTTCCCAAAAGCTTGCTGTCAGGCATCTGCATGCCTTTTAGGTGAAAGTGCATCCATCTGAGTGCACCCGTGAGAACACAGACTGAAAGGCAGTTCTTTTCATCAAGTTTAGTGAGCTATGGCAGTGAGCTACTTAACCTGTCTGACTGTATAATATCGATTAAAATAATTAAAGGATCACTGCTCCATTGCACTAGAGACTTTAAATTGATATGCATAAGTGCACACTTAGTAGCAAGGTTCAGGATACCACCATATCAAATATTATTTAGATTTACTTCCATTCATTTTTTCATTGGCCTTTTTTTTGCCAATATAAAGGTTGTTACCTGATCACAATTAACCATGACTTGTTTAGCTAATTACTCATGACTATGCCATTGCTAGGAAAATTTAAATATTATAGGGATTTTTCTGTCTCAGAAATCTGTTTCTAAAACACCTCCTCTAATCAAGCAGCAATTATGTTACTCGCCACTAAAACCATGAGCATGTTGACCCAGCTAGTCATGTTCTGGCAAACACAAAGAGAAAAAATACATAGCAACAGTGACTATTCCATAGAAACAACAGGAACAAAAAGAAATCCACAGAAACATTTCAAATGCCAGCATTTGGTCATTTCACTGCCATGGGTTTTATTACTTCAGCAAAAGAGATTCTCAGAAAAAAAAAAAAAGAAGAAACAGTTCAGTTCTGACTGAAAGAATAAATACATTGTATAAAAATGCTTAAAACAATTTCTTTTTTTTTTAGAAAGCTTAACACTACAAAGCTTAACTCTGATAACAGATTGGGAGACTGGCCAGGGATAGGTTGTCTGAAAGAAATAAAGAGGCACAGAGCTCATTACTGGCTCCCAATTGAGACTACAGCAGCAAATACTTCAGGGTAATTAACTGCCTGGAAATTATCTTCAGGGAATTCCACAGTAATGCCAACATTTGGGGGAATACACTTATAACAGCTAAGTTTCACTTCCACTCTTCTTCCAAGAAATTAATATAAAGATACAGGACTCACTGGAGCAAAGTCATGCCGTGCAAAAGCACCCCACAGCTGCAAAAGGCTACTCTTGTTTCTAGGCTCCTGTGCTGATTTTGTTACCTCATTTCTCCCCCTGATTCATCTGTTAGTTATCTTTCCTGTTTTCAAGTCTTAAACTTTCATGTTCTCCAATCAGCTCGTATCTCTTCCTTCTTCCTCTACTATTACATGCTTTTAACCATATCCTGGGTTTTCCTTATGTTGTCCCCAACCTCTTCCATATGCTAATCTTAGCTTTACTCCTCAATCCCCAAGGAGTCACAAGAAACTCTTTATATAGTGGATAAAGAGTGTCCAGTCAGCATGGTGGAAAAGTCAGAGGAAACCTGAAGACTAAATTACCTGCAAATGCTAGTAATAGCCCTGACAACCCTGCACAACATTTGTAAACCACAATTATATCTCAACAGTAAAAATTTGGCCAAGATATCCCCAATTGCAAAAGTTGTAATCTGCATGAAGTATCAAATAAATTTCACTATCAACTATGACTTATGTTGCCCTTATAAGCGGAACCAGCAGGAAAGAAATGTGTTTAATTACTATATTGCTTTCTCAGTCAATGTAGTTCAAGATCTATCAAGCTTAATACTTGCTGTGTAGCTTGCATACACTCAAATAACCACTTTCTCTTCATTCCTCCTGTCTTGTGTGGTCCACTCTATTCAATTTCTGTACTCTCTTACAATATGCTATCATCTTATGCAGTGCTTTGTAAGGAACCCATACATCTTAATAAAATACAAATTTCCTGCTGTTAGTTGTAGTTTTCAGCATATAATTCAGCATGTTATAGCTGAATAAAGCTCCTAGCTCATGTCCATTCCAAATATAATCATTTTAAGTACTGCACTAGCTGCATTACATTTCTTAACTCTGCTTTTAATTTTCATTAAAAATAGTAAAATAATAATTGTCTTGCAAATTTTCTATAGTTAAATTGCCAGTGTCTATAAAATTTCCTATCTGTCAGTACAGTAGCCTTACATGCCTCTCAAAGATAAGCTGAAGCTAAGCTGTAGTAGACTGATTTGAAAAACATATATTTTTTTTTTATTTGTTCAAGTACCTATCCCTTGATCAGAGACTACCCAAGACAGAGGCTGGACTTGTTTTTATGTATCCCCAGAAAATACAAGATGCGTGCTTCCATACAGTCTCACTGTAAAAAATGAACCTTTTTCAAGCATATCAAAATTAAGTACTTTCCTTTTTATAAACACTTCAACATGAGCCCATAAGAACACATCCAAAAGAGGTTATATCAGTGGAGTTGTCCTTTTTCTTCTTCTTTTACACAGCAGTCATAAAACCATTCAGAATTTCTCTGTTTCTCTTACTATATTTTTCGTCACACTCTTGCATTAAAAAATTGGGACAAAAAATATAGTAACAGAAACAGAGAAATTCTGAATGGTTTTGCCACTAAAGAGAGGAAAATGACAGAAACATGGAACTCTGACACTTTGGTTTAAACCTTAGATTTCATTCTCAAAGGAATATTGCTTGACAATGACACTTGAGCTCGGAGCGGTTACTGACTTCCCCAAAGGCAGAGAGCCTGAAAGAGAGACGTAAACAAATTAGAGAGGGGCAATCAGCAGCTGTATGAAGGGCAGCAAGGGAAAGTGCCAGGTTCTGCACCTGAAACAGGGCAACCCTGGGCGTGTGCACAGACTGGGAATGAGACGCTGGAGAGCAGCACTATGGAAAGGGCCCTGGGGGTCCTGGTCAGTGTCAGGTTGAACACAAATCAGCAGTGCCCTGGCAGCCAGGAGGGCCAGCCCTGTCCTGGGGGACATCAGGCACAGCATCACAGCCAGGCAAGGGAGGGGATTGTCCTGCTCTGCTCTGAGCTGGGGCAGCCTCACCTCGAGTGCTGGGAGCAGGTTTGGTGCCACAATATAAAAAGACTTTAAGCTCTTAGAGAGCAACAAAAGAAGGGCAACAAAGATGGTGAAGAGCATTGAGGGGAAGCCATATGAGGGGAAACTGAGGTCACTTGATCAGGTCAGCCTGGAGAAGAGGAGACTGCAGGAAGACCTCGGTCAGGAGGAGAGGAGGGGCAGGCACTGATCCCTTCTCTGTGGTGACCGGTGACAGGACCTGAGGGAATAGCCTGAAGTTGTGTCAGGAGAGATTTAGACTGGATATTTAGAAAAAACTTCTTCACCCAGAGGGTGGTTGGGCACTGGAGGGGCTCCCCAAGGAAATGTTCACAGCATCAAGCAGGACAGAGTTCAAGAAGTGTTTGGATAATGCTCTTAAGATGTGGTGTGGCTCTTGGGGTGTTCTGTGTAGGGCCAGGGGCTGGACTTCAATGACCCTTGTGGATCTCTTCCAACTCAGGATACTAAAAAAATGTAAATAACATGCATAATATGCAAAACAACACACCCAAAGGTTTTTAAAAACCAATAGTTTTAAAATGAAACTTTTCAAGCCAGTATCTTCAGTGCAAACAAGGTTTTGATTTTTTTATCTCCTGTTCTGCTGTATTCAAAAGTGTACATGATTTTTCTAACTTCTTTTTTTGTTTTCATTTTTGGCTCAAGAGAGTGTCCATAAAAATTAAGTCAATAACTTTTATTATGCCAAAGAAGCAATCTGCAATGTTAAGACACATCTGCACTAATTATCTAGTTTATTTTTTACAAAACTTTTTTACTCTTTTTTATTTAGAACTCTTACAAAAAATTGCAAAAAATATGAGTCATGAGCCATGCTCTTAAATCACCTCAATAAATTCTTTTATGAGCAGAGGTATACTTGGAGCTCAGATCCCGAGATTTTACTCTACTATTGAAATTTTCCATTATGAATAGCTATAGCAGCAAAATCAATTTGAAAAGATCAGGAAGCCAGAATATGCAGCATTTAAGACATATTTTGCAGACAAAATTACAGTTGAACCAGTTAAAGAAATCAAGGTTATTTAAAACAAGTCAAAACTTTATGACTTTATTGCAGTCAGTTTATCTGCTGCGAGATTTTTCCTTCTTTTTCAAAGCCTATTGCTACTCATGAAACCAATTTTCCATTATGAATAGCTATAGCAGCAAAATCAATTTGAAAAGATCAGGAAGCCAGAATATGCAGCATTTAAGACATATTTTGCAGACAAAATTACAGTTGAACCAGTTAAAGAAATCAAGGTTATTTAAAACAAGTCAAAACTTTATGACTTTATTGCAGTCAGTTTATCTGCTGCGAGATTTTTCCTTCTTTTTTCAAAGCCTATTGCTACTCATGAAACCATTACAGTGTACCTATGGAAGCACAAAATCTCTGAAAGATGAGGGACAACTTGTCACCTAAAAAAAAAAAAAAAAAAAAAACCAGAACACATTTTCTATAGGATGTCCTTCTGCTCGTCATATTCCTGAAACTAGACGGACTTCCTCACAGAATGCATGTGGCAATGAAATGAACCTGTGGGTCCCCAGAAACTTCCCTAGCTTAGTATGCTTGATCTCAGTGACAGCTGTTCTCTTGCTTGGGACCTCCTGCACCTTCTCTATAATTAATGACATTAACTCTGACACCACAGTGTTTCTATACATCACCAGCCAAATAGACTTCACAGAGCTGTCCTGATACACCTGCAATCTGTTGGGTTTTTTTTTTCCATTTGCCAGCAAAATCGTTTTCAGACTTCTACAATAAGCCCTAGAACATTTCTTACAATATTGGAAAGTATTTCATATGGTGTTCCATATGAACATTTGGTGTTCCAAAGCTAACTATGGAAAGAGAAAACAATTGCAATGTCACCGCTATTATTCAGGCTGCTTGCATCAATGCTGGATTTAAAATAACCCCTTTGTTATAAAATAACCAGTGTTAGCATGATTTGAAATCTAACTAATACAGGCAAACCCTACTAGAGGCCACAAGAAACACTGTGCTATATACAGCACTTGAAACATTTATGAACAAGACTGTTAGTGATGTTTATACCTAGTACAACTCATTAAAATCTCATGGAGAATAATTTGAGGGATCTTGATAGTATTTATTGTATTGATTTACATATTTTGCAGGATCCACTCAGAATGTAACATGCAACATGAGGCTACTTGATCTTACTCATTAAATTTAAAGCAGGGAGTGGCCGTATACTGACACCCAATCTGAAAAAAAAAATTAACTTTATCAAAAGTTAGCATAGCATGAAAATATACCTTTTCTTAGCACAAGCTTCTGAAAAAGCAAGTAAGGATGGTTATGTGGCTTTTAGGATATTTAAATAAGATTCTTTAAAAACATACAGGTGGAAGATTATATTAATATTGTTATTGTTTGTTGTTGTTATCATTATTATTATTACTACTATTATTACTGTATTGTTATGCACATGATTTTATAAAAATTTTGACAGCTCTTTCACATGCACTTATTCATTCACGGTTTAAGATACAGAAGATCCTTCTCTTGTACTATTGACAGTGATGCTCACACCATTTTTCACATTCTGAAAAATTACAGTCACTAATTTTTATACTATGTCAGCTATTTTTGGCACGGATATTATTTTTGTTTAAAGAAATAATAAGCTTTTTTTTCTCAAGTTAAAAAAATGAAAAAAAGTTTAAATCATTATAGAAAAAACCAAAAAACTCATCTTGCTTCTTTACTGAATTACCATTGAAATAATTTTGAGGTCTTGGGTTTCTTTTCTGGACAAATGTTCCAGATATGGCAAAGGCAAAAGATATTTGTTCTCTGTCTTATGTGCCTTAGTCCACTAACAAAAGTCTATGTGATCCATGACTAAGATCCACAGGGCTCTTCCCCCAACATGGAAGTTAAATGCTGCAGTGGTCTTGTTGAGCACTATCTTTAAAGCCATAAATTAAAGGAAACATATAAAGATAAAAATAATTATGTTCAGTGTTTTACTTCTTTAGAGGATGCATCCTCATGAAAATTTGCAGTAGCTAAATATTTCACACATTTAATACTGCAGAGCCTTAGATTTGGCCAACTCATTTTTATTGATAGTCTTGCTTGAGCCTCAGAGGCCATGATTTCTTGCCTTGTAGCATTGCCCATCTCTAACTCAACAAATTTCATCACACACAGAGGATGAACTTTTCAGCCTCCTCAATAAGCCAATACCTATGCTTTCTTGCTTAGAGGCTGAATCAGATCCATAAATAAATACAGATATAAGCCTCACTTTCCACAGACAGATGCCTAAGTCACCTAGCAATTGCTTCCATGTGGATACCAAGCATCCATTGTGAAAAACAAAGAAAAAAAGCTATTCAAGGGAGCATCATACATCAAGGATTTTAGAAACTTGTATTTCATATCTGTATAAATGTGTATATATTGAATTGTATAAAATAATGCACCCTATGTGAGGATTGTATCAGTTACATTTTATTGCATATCATGTAGTAGAAGCTGCTTGTTCCCCAGGAGCAAACTATGACTACTGTTATAGAAGTTCCAGGTAGAGCTAGTTTTTGATTATAAAAAGGCTTTTCTGAGCTGTTTGGTTCCCCACTGTTTGAGAGGCAAGGCAAGCCTTTGCAAACCACTGTAAGAGTAAGCCAAAGTGTTTAAAAGGCAGTAGGAAAGGAAAGCAAAGGTTCTAAGAAGCTGATCTATCAGCTAGGGTTTGTCAAACAATAAAATGAACACCCACTGTTGAGCCCAGCATTAGCCAGAATGAAGTGTGCCAGTGGAAGATGACATCTGAATGGCTGGCAAGCATAACTCCCTTGAGTGTGAAAGCAGATGTTATCTTCTGTGTCAGACCTAGCTGAAAGCCAGAGAAAATACATAAATTTTTATCAACTGGTAGAATAAAGAATAAAAATAATAATTTTTAAAGGCAGAATTTTTAAAGGCATGCCTTCAGAATAAACAGCAGAACAGGGTAACACACAGGAAATGGAAGAGAAAGATATTCATGAGAGTCTGCACACCCCATGTCTGAGCAGATTGAGTATTTTGAAAAGTTCACTGAGCAATCATTTTTCTAGCTTACAGTCTTTCTCTTTTACTGCCTGAAATGCAGCACGTAGTCACTATTCCCCAGACACACAATGAGACTTTGTACATATGAAGAGCAGCTTGACAATGAAATAAAAACAGAGCTGATGGCACGGGAAGCACAATAACACTGGTTTTCTAGGTAAGGTTAACATGAACCAAAACAACCACCTAATATGCTTTAAGATATCTGCTACATGCATGAACTTTTAACTGTTACCTGCAACTTCCTTTATTAATTCTCAGGGGGAAAAAGGCTTCTTTTTCTGGACTACTCTGCTGACACCTAGTGAGCCTCGGTGACAACAGCTTCAGAAAAAGAGAGGCGGTATCAGAGCAGCTGCTCTTTTCATTCCACTCGCAGTAAAAGGTTTTATATGGCCATGTCTGTGATTCAGCAGAATGCTGAATCATACATCAACTCAGAGAACAGTGTAATACTAATGAGAGGAAAATGTAGAAAGATGGTAAAGAGGAGAAAGGGAAAAGAAGCATAAAGAAAAGAAGTGATAGGTGAAGTCTTTCCCTAACAGAATAAACACCTTTAACAAGGGTGAATAAAATTTGCCATTAGTTGTGGCTTTCATCTTTTGCGTTCTGTGTTTCACATAATTTATTGGGATATCTCAGTGTCTGTAACTTCAAGTGAATGACTACTTTGTTGTGTTGTTTTAATGTAAAAAACATAAAACATAAATTGCAAACAACTCCTTATTATTGTCTTAAAGTTAATTGCAGTATAATCCTACCATTACAATAGTATAAACCTCTCATTTTATCCTTGGATTTGTCTGGGAGAGCAGCAATTTTACATGAGATTCTCAGCTTTACTAAAGTGGCTCAATATTGCCTGGGAAACAGGCATCAGTTAGATGAGATGGCATTTTCTGATGTCAAGGAATTCTGCAACTTACAATGGACACAAAAGCAATTTTAAAATAAAAAACAAACTTCCTCTCTTCAAAAGAAATTGAAAAAATGAATGTAAGTGCTGGCCTCTGGTAACAAAGATGAATAAGACCATATTTTACTTCCCTGAAAAATGGCTCCAAGAGGTCACAGTCATTACTCCTGCATAAAAAATGTGAGAACACATACTGCCACCAACTGTCATTAGGTTGGTCTCTTGAGAGCTGCTGGTCAGGAATTTTTAGGTTTCCCTAAGAGAATTTCCTATCTGTCTTTTTGAAATTGTTTATCTATCTAAGATCTTACAAAATGCACAGGTGCTTGGATGCTTAAAAACAGCTAAACAGAGAGATTTAGGCTTCTCCAAGCTTGCAGTGTAACAAACTTAGGGTAACTAAACTTCAAATCAGCAAAATAAAAGCCACCAAAACAAACACTGTGTAGTTCTTTCCATCATAAATACAACCAAGATGCTAAAGATTGCATAAGCTGAAAGTGACAAAAAAACAAGAGAGAATATAGAATTCTGTTTGTGAAAGAAATTAGTTAGTGCCTGCTTGAGTGTGCTTTTACAATGCTGCTCAGGACAGCAACTGGGCTTCTCCTCTCAGACACTGCTCAAGCTCTTCACTGCGGTCACTGCAGCTTCCTTCCTCTTCAACCTGTTTTCTTGGCTTACACAGCTCAGCCAGTGAGAACTTAATCCTGCATTTAAATGGGAAGTCAGTGATTTTTTTTCTTTCTCCACAGCATAACAATCAAAATTAATATTTCCAGATAGACCAGAGGATATCTCACTTGAGAATGCTCTGGGATTATAATTTTAATTCACATTCATTTCTTGAGACTAAAAGCTGATTATGTCCAAAATACTTATATGTCTATAATGTTTATTTCATGCATGTAAGATTGCAAGTTATCAGGGGAAGATAAAATTGTTCAGATGAAACATCAGGGTTTTATATATTTTTGCCTTGCAAGTTTATTAGGAGTAGTGTAATTAAGCATTCAAACACAGACCTTAATCAAAACCTCAGTCTTTAAACAGTTTTCTGATAACTGCAATTAACTGTCTATAAGTGTAAGAGACATTTTGTTATATAACTACATGTAAGTGTGATTAACTGAACTTTTTGATATATAGGTCAGAGACTACCACTTGATATATTTTAACTCTATGAAAAATTTCAGACTCAAAGTATTACATAACTTTAAAACTTTAAAGTTCTTAAGTGTTTTTTTCTGCTGCTAAAGTTCAAATAAATTCTCTGTCATCAAAAAGTAAATTAAAATTTTCACTTTTTAAAAAGAAAATTCTTATTACTAAAAGCATGCTTTTACCCTACACTCACTTATTATTTTTCATAACTTATTTGATTTGGCCTGAGATGCTAAAGAATATTGTTATTAGTTAATTTAAAAAGTGAATCATTTACTATGTCTTTTACTAGACCTGTACTAACTGTAATTGATATATCCAAAATTATTACATCTACATTTATAATTTACAACAATAATTATGTAATTTAAATAACAATCAAGGAAATAATATATATTCCCACTAGAAAAAAAAAAGTGAGAAGAAAATAAAATCAGACAAGATCATTTTACCCAGCAAGTTCAGAAGCACAGCTGCTTTTCTTTCTAAAGCATTCACTCCTTAGCCTTAACCTTGTTTGGATGAATGGCAGAAATTTCTTTGTTCTCATTTCAATTGTCTTGATCCCTCCTCAGATCTCTCTTATCTCCACTTAATGCAGGGAACAATTTCTTCTTGAGACAAAGAAGGAGGTGGCTTTTATCATCTGTCTCATTGCCCTAGCTTGGCTTGTGAATCCATCAGGTACAAGATGCAGTAGCTGCAACAAAACCCTGAGCTGCTAAAAGTAAAGACATTTGTAGTGTTTTGATGCTTTTAACTGTCAGAGCCTTTTACAAATACCAACAATATAATCCTTGGAACATACCTGATTTCCATATATCCAATGCACTGATACAAGAAAAAGGAAAGAACCTGATGTGACTTCATTCGCTGACAATATCCAAATTCCAGACAGGACCAATTCCTGAACACAAACTGTCAAATACTGCTTCCTTCAGTACAGCCATAGGCAATGTGAAACTAACACACAATCAAGCTGTTAGGACAATTTGGAATAGTAACAGAATTCTCAAAGCTTTGGTACAGTAATTGGAACCACAGTGTACTCCTGAAATTTTCCTATCTAGTGTGAGAAAAACACAATATATATCATACATGTCTAACTTCCCACACCTGCATAACATATTGAAAGTCTCAGCATCTGTCTTGTAGCCCAATACCCAGGTGGCATTGCAAACAAATTTTATATCAAATTTAATTTTAAATCAAAGGAAATAATCTGAAAAATTACTAGTCTTCATTACAATGCAGCCAACCAACAGCACATTAACCAGACTAAAGAGGCAAGCACACCACCTCTTTATAGACACTTTATGCACACAAAAAATACGCTTTTTTTTAAATTCACTTGAACAAATGCTTGTTGTAAAAGCACAAGAGTACAAAACTGGTACTTATAATACCTGCTCCTATAACATATGCATTGCTAAGAACCAGACATATGCCAACTTCTGTGAAAGAAATCTGCCATAATATCGACAGCAATACTGGGTAGATGCCAAATAAAGGTCACTAGTATAATAAAGAGACTGGAGTGTCCCTCCCACAAGGTAAGCCTGAGAAAGTAGGTAAACCTGGAATGCTCAAGGGGAATCTTATGAAACTATCTAAGTACATGAAGGGATGATGTAAAGAGCACAGAGCCAAGCTCTTTTCAGTGGCACCCAGTGACAGAATAAGAGGAAAAGAGCACAAACTGAAACACATGTGGTACTGCATGAAGATCAGGAATCACTTACTTTCACTATGAGGGTGACTGAGCACTGGCAGAGGTTGCCCAGAGCAGCTGTGGAGTTTCCATCCTTTGAGAAATTAAAAATCTACTGGGACACAATCCTAGGCAGCCCACTCTAGGAGACCCTACTTGAGTAGGGGATTGGACAAGATGACCTCCACAGCTCCCTGCCAACCTCAACAATTCTGTGATACCACAACATCCCTTACAAGTAATAAACCAACAAAGCATTTTCCTTAAAATTATTTTAATAAGTAGACTATTCAGTAAAATATTAAAGTGATTCTGATCCATCCCAGCTTTCGCACATGGTCCTCCCCTTCTCTTTTGCCCCCTTCTCTTTCTCCTTTTCAAAGTCAAGGACTCATTCGACACAATGCAAAAGAATTTCCTATTCATTAAGTAATATTCTGAGATCTCTGTATAAAACTTCATTCACTGAACACATGGGTTGGATATTTACAGAGCCTGGCTTCACATCTTACTGGTTTACCAGTTTAGTAAAATTTAGTAAAAACTACGGCTCATCCAGTGAATACAGCTAGCTCCAGTAGCATTATTATTGCCTCTTTAATTTTTAAAAGGATAAAGCAAGAAGAGGTTCACTGAAATCTGCCTAAAAACAAAGCCCAACTCAGTATTAAATTTCTCACTTAGTATGTTTGGCTCAAGTAGAATTTTTATTGTGCTGACATGACACAGTCTAATGCAAATTGATCAAATTGTTGTGATCCAAAGATCACCACTCAGCATGTCTCTTCATAAGGATTTCACTACCATTCTGTTCTGACACACCTCCTCCCATTGTGCAGTGTTTTGCATAGATCATGTGTTTCTCAAAAGGTTTCTCCTTTTATCCAAGTAACAAACTCATTGTTTGTCAAACACAACTCACCTGAAACAACTTACTTTGAAAGAATAAAGAGCAGCTTTATTTGAGAAGTAAGGATTACTACGTAGAAGTTGGAGACCAAAATGCAAAAAGGAAATAATACTACAAGCATTTTTGAGCTTCACTACACCACAATGCAGCATCAAGAAAAATGCAAAGCAACTTATTTAATTCATAAAATAAAGTTAACATTTTGTCTTGGAAGGCACCATCATTTGAGCTTCATCTGCAATGACTATTATTTTGTCTCATCTGTGCATTTTACACAAAGTATTTTAAATGAAACAATACTGATTTGTACAAGTAAAATCATAGAATGGCTTGGGTTGGAAAGAACTTTTAAAGGTCATTTAGCCCAACCTCTCTGCAGTCTTAAACAAGGTGAAGTTGCCCAGAGCCCCATCCAATCTGGCCTTGAATGTTTACAGGGATGAGGCATCTACCACCTACCTGAGCAACCTGCTTTAGTATTTCACCACTTTTATTATAACGAAATTTCTTCCTTGTATCTAGTCTAAGTCTACTCTCTCCTAGTTTAAAACTATCCCTTGTCTTACCACAACAAGCCCTACTAATGCTTTTTCCCATCTTTCTTATTAAGCCCATTTTAAGTACTGAAAGTTAACACAAAGGAATTGATTTATGAAAATGATGGCCTACAGAAGGGACTTTTATTGAGCACGTCTTACTTCACAAAGCATTTCTAAGTGTGCACACACTCTTGTCACAATCTTCTACAGTGCTTATGAGCTTCATAATCGGTTAGCATTTCCTTTCCAAAGTAAGCTACTTTTATTTTGCTGGAATTGCTGTTCATGCAGAGAAAGAGGGAAAACTAATTCAGTTTAAAGAGAGGAAAGCATAATGTGACGTTTAATATAGTAAGTTAAATAGGTCAGTTAAGAAGAGATTCCACGTTATATTTTTCTGCAAAAATTACACCTTTTATACTCAAGAAATGGAAGGTGGTGTGGGAGACACATTGCAGGAGGAGCTATATATATTGGCTGCCATTCTTGTGGCAGTTTAACAGGGAAACTGAAAACTTTGTTATTTGCAGGCAATTCATGTAAAAACAGTGTCTTAACAAGTTAGTCTGCCTTCTGTTCAATCATGTTAACCTCTTTTCACAGACGGTTCACAGAGTTTCCTAACTCTTCTTTTTCTGTGTGTAGATTTTCTTGTTCTAAGATAACACCTTTGGAGAAAAAAATCATGTTTTTACATCAGCAAACATCTGTTGTTTTTCTTACCAAAATAGGATAGCTCATACCCTCTGACAGCAAAAGCTAAAATAACTTCTTCAGTTCTCCAAGTGATTGCAATGCAAATAATAACTCTATTAAAGGCCAGTATCAATTTTAAATAACATCTCTATCTAAATAATATTTTAACTATGCACTTCTTCCCTCTTTTTTTTCTGCCAACTTTTCCAGTGTTGATTCTTTGTTTTGGATATTTATTTAAAAGATTGAATGTGCAAGTAAACATCAAGAAATTTCTAATTTTACGTGTAGACTTCAAGGGCAAAGTGAGATTGGTAACATATCTGTTTTTTAGATTTAAAAGCTCCAATTTTAATTAAATTTTCCTATATTGAGACTCATATGATCACTTACAGGGGATGTTTTAATTTTATTATAAGAACAAAAGCTATAGAGTAGTATAGCCCTTGGAAAAGCAGCATAGTGCAAATTAAATACCAGAAGCTCCAGTAAATGGAGCATCTTGGGATCCACAAACACATGAAGAACACCTGCAGCGTTGGTTTTCTAAGCATTCTTTGTGTTCCAAAAGCCTTTAGATATTTGTATACACCTATAATGTCTGTGTAATGTGAATGTGAAAGCTAAAAATTACAATGTGGTAACATAAATACTAGTCAAGCTTCACTTCAAAATTCATTAGGAAACCACTTAGTACATCCAGCTCGGTGTAATTCAAACAGGATTACTGTCCAAGCAAGGAATGAAGAAAAGAAACCCACATAATAAAGAAACACTGAATTTTCTCCAATACTGATTTAATTATGAAAACATATTAATGAAGGATATTTCAGAATAAGACACAGTTTCTTATTAATCCAGTTTCTGTACCTATACCACAGCAATGTACTTCTGATTTAAAAAAACCTTTTCAGGGATGACAACCATACTTACTGCTAGTTTGGAATTGCTTTGCCTACTGTGAAACTTGAATTTTGCTTTTTTCTTGCAACCTCAAAAGTGCAACAAATCAACAACTGTGAGAAAAGTGACTTAGGAGCTCAGAGGAATGAGTGTAGGCATAAAGCTTAAAGAAAAAACCTGTTCTGAAGAGAAGCTCATATAGCAGTACTATAGCTTACACAGTACATATTTGAAAGATTAGGTTGCCCATTTTAAATACTCTAAAATTTATTAGGGATTTCAAAGCACTATGATGAAATTCTATCTGTACCTGGTTCAGAACATTATTTTACTAATAATTTCCAAGAGAAAATTGCATAATGTTTGTTTTTAAATACTCCCCAAAATACATGTATTTATCATGCCCAATATGAGAAATGCATATAGAGAATACCTTCTGTAATCCAGAACTCCTCCAGACCCTTGAATTTATAGTGCTGCATGCTTAATAGCAGCATAATTAAAGTCTGTGAATGGTGTTTCTTCACTAATCCATTCAGTACCAATAGCAGAGCCAAAGAGTCCTAGACATCCAATTCTACAATATACAAGGTTTGGTTATTTTATTGATATTCCTTTACACTGAAAAATTTTATTACCCATTTCTACTATGAAGTTGAACAAGAAACAGCTAATTTTTCCCACTGTTTAAGGCATATGTCAGGGAACAGCAAAGGCAGGCTGCTTGGACTGGACAGTGGAGCTGGAAGCCAAGAGCCACAGCAGGGTGGGCAGGGCAAAGCTCTCTCCAACAAGGACACAGTCTCATGGCACCTGAACAAGAAAGAGAGCAACCAGGGCCAGCTAATGTATCAACAACTGCCAGATGGGGCTGTAATAACAGGGCAGATCTGAGGTCAAGCCAGAAAGATGGGTCAGCAAGGCAGGGCCTGAAGAGATGATGATAACCAGACAGTGCTGCACAGATCAAGGCAAGGTTATAGTAAACAAGGCAGGTGTAATTCAAGGTGCACAGAGTGTTGTCCCAGCCCAGGCAGTAGACCTCTGGGAGAGCAGGGTATGCACTCTGGCCCTTGACATAATACTACATTTCAATTGCTCATTGAACTTTCCCCTGCCTCATTTTTCCATCCCTGATGGTGGTTTTGCAGACACCTAAAGAGACGATGCCAAAACTGTTACAAAAAGAAAGCTAAACCAACAGAAATAATAGTGATGGCCAATATCAATTGTTTCACAGACCTAACAAATGGCCTTTGGAATAACTAGGAACACCAGTGTGGGAACTACTCTTTGCCTTGCTATTCTCATAGAAAATCACACTCTGAAAAAAAATGTGCACAGTCCCCTGACTGAATTACCACTGGGTTTGATGTATCCACTGTATCTACAGCAATTATAGCACAAAAAATGCCCATTTGAAAAGTGGTATTTAAAGTGCATGTGGCTTGTAAATTCTTAGTATGAATGACTTGCACAAGGATGAAATACATTCATCTTCAGAGAGGAAGGTCTTGGTGAAAGACACAAGTCTGTGGCAAGTTAGAACTCCAGAGAGTTTCCAGAAATCTCCTGGAAATTGGAACATGGTGCTTCGAGGTTCAATGAAGAACACTTCAACCCTTCTAACCTTATTTATTGCCTTGTCTAAATTAAAAGTATTTCCTATAAAAGATTTTCACATATTCCAGTCATATAATTGTGAGTTATTTAAAAGAAAAAAAATATGAATTCCAAAAGGGAAGGACTGCTACAATCAGAATTTGTTTGACAGAATCAATGTTCCACCTAAGTTTTATAAGTGATTTGACTGTGGAAATGAGTGTTGAAGACTCCTGTATTGATTTGACATAAAATTGAAAACAGTTTCTCCATTGCATCCTTTATGAATGACAGATGCAGCAGGAATACCGATTCTCTCTGCTTCCTCTTCTGAACAAGCAAACTTTGGGAATGGTTAGTGGGGCACTAAGATACATGACCTCCTGAACTCAGCAACAAAAATACATTGTTTTTTTGATGACTAAATACACATGCTTGAAGTGTGAGGCCCATAGTGTCCAATTAAATGGACCTGCTAATATTTCTCTTTTAAGATTAATTCCTCCATTAAAGGTTTTCTATGTAAGACACCAATAAAGCTGCAGCACATAAGCCAAAAAAAAAGGGAGACATTTAAAAAAAAAGGAAGAAGGAAAAGGGGAGGAAGGGGAAAGGGAAAGCCCCATCTACGAATAACACTGATGACAACAGACTCAACTCTGGTATAGTAGCACACAAAAAGTACCCATTCATTCTTATGTATTGCTTCTGATCCATTATATATTTATATAAGTTCTGAGCCAGATAGTAAGAAATTTTGGCAGCTATCAGATGCTTGTTTTCCTATGCAACACAATGAATTTGTTGTCCAAGTAGTGAAAATTTTTTTCCAGCCTCACCTTCTTTATTTAGACAGCAAGCAAACTATCAACCAGGAAATAAATCTTGGAACGTAATCTTGAGGAATTTTAACTAATATGAATGAGCAATAGGGCTTAGTTTTCCACAGATACACACACATTAAAAAAAAAACAACAAAAAACAAACCAGCTTTGCATTTAGCTTCTGGAGGGTAAATTCTGATACAAGAATATTTATTACCAAAAAGTAACAATGTTCAAATCAATTAATCTTTATTCAAGGTAAACTTAGGCACACAGGAGGAGTGCTTATGCACACAAGTGATAGGAGCACTAAATATTTGTCATGATTTTTCAAAGACACCAAAGTTAATGTCACTATAAGATGTAGCATTTATAAGCCTATTGTGTAGGTTTATTGAGAATAATTTTATAAAAAACCCTAATGGAGTCTATGATTTACAAATAATATTTTTAGAAGTGTTCCACTGTGTATCTAACCACACAATAATGTTTGCATTTAAAATCAGAAAAGAATTCCTGGAAACCTTTTGGGGTTTTTTAGCATTACTTGACATCACAGAGAAGTGCTACTCCACGCAGTACCCAGTGCTCTGGAGGCTGGCGGGTTTTAAGATCCATAGCAGCAATGTAATTAAGGTCTGTTCGACTGCTCTTTTTGTAGACTGGACATGAATACAGACGTGGATCTTTTGCAGCTGAAAAGACAGAAGAGACATAAAGAGCAATTAAACTAAGTTGAAAAAATGGGGCCCTAAGGGATTGATCATAAGGCAAATGGAAAACTGAATCCAAGTTCAGCAGTACTCTGCTATCTATTTGCTATTGCCAGCTGAAGGACATACAGGGTTTAAAATTTCTTTAGGTTTAACATGATCACCTAGGAACTGATGCAAACCAATATATGTAAATGGACACTCTAGAGAAATTAGTGTTCTTATTGGTTCAACTTGCCCACTGAACATTACTTCTTATCAATGTATTATGCCAAAATAAATTTTCCCTACTTTTGACCTGGTAAATTTCAAAATTGGTTTGAAATACATTTCGTATTTGAGAGTACAAGTCATCAACTACTTCACTGCAGAATTAGAACAGTAGTCAAGTCATGCTCAGTACTTCAGTATTCATTATTTAGTATCTTGGCTGCTGATCATGCCTTTTATAAAACATTAGCTATGCAAAATAGCATGTTAGCAAGATTTGCTTTTAGGGGTGGAATGCTTTTCAACAAAGTTTTCCAATTTTATGTTCTTCAGTGGGTTATTCTATTCTGTTTTACATCCCTATTCAACAGCATGTCCTATTCTATATGCAAAAACTCATTATATTAAAACAAATTACACATTTTTCCAGCACTGTCCTTAAGCCCCATAAGTTTCCTTTCCATTCCTTTACTGCCTCATAGACAAAACATCTCCCACGACCTCATTCCACCTTCTTGCTTGCTTCCATGAGTTCAAAATCAGACTTGTCAAGGAAAAAAAAAAGTTTTTACAAATATACACACTATATATGTGTGTATACATATATATTTATATATATATAAACATTATCTATAAACTCAATATATACCTATATATATATGTGTGTGTGTATGTATATAATCCATGAGTATCTTGTATGTTGTATATACACAGATACATATATGTTTTATATATTTATATATATATATATATAAATTGCATTCATTTTTGGCATGAGGGAAAGATATTATTTAATTTAGAATATGGAGGCTACAGAGATCACAGAGTTTATGTATAAGAGACTGGGACAGATATTGTCAATATGTACAGCTTACCTGTTATCAAGTTCTTAAGACCATTAAGACCATGTGTAGAGACCTATCTAAATATTAGGAAAAGTGTCTACTATCAATTATGAAGCAAGTCTGAAACATATTTTCAGTGGAAGTCTAGGGGTCTTCCACCTTGAAAGAGATTGGCTATGTATATAATGATTAGCAACAGCCTCACGAAATCCCTGCAAGCCCAAAAAGTTTCAATGCAGTTAAATAAAATATTACATTGAATTCAATGGAAATAACATCCTTTACAATACTGGTACTTACTGTTATTCTCTGCATATATCCTTATAACTGGCATCAGCTCAAAGAGCACCTTGGGCTTAGATTCTGTCAGTCTCATGTTTCTTCTGTCCCAACCAGCTCCTTCTAAATACAGCCCATACACGTAGACACCTTCTGAAGGAGGGCTTGTGATATCATCCTTCATCCATTTAGTGACTTCGTTGCACAGCACTACACTGTCAAGAGCCCATCCTTTGTTAGCTCTCGTTATTTCCTGCCCAAACCAGACAAAAGTTAGGTGGCTAAATTTTCACATGAGCTCAGAACCATTTTTCCCAGTAGTTATTAGAAATAAATTTTTATGGTCATAAAATATCGTCTTCAGTACAAAAAAACCCCACCAATTCTTTATGATATCCGTGTTCACAGAAGTCTGACTTTTCTCTAAGGGAATGATGGCATAGCACTACAAGAAGGCTTTCAGTACTTTTGTCACAGTATATTTTGCCACTGTGTATTTGATTTTAATTTCCTTCTATTATATAAAGTATCTAAAAACCATACCAAGTAACACAATCACTGAATGCCAATGGTAGTCAGCTCTTGTGAACACAAAAATTTCACATATTTGATGAGATGAGAAAACATTACCTGCAAGTGGTAAGTGAAACATATTTTCTGGGGTTACCTTCCTTTGCCTGCACCTCTACTTTTCAGTAACTGTATTCTTAGTGAGTAAAAACTCACTCAGCTATAAAGCTATGTAAAGAGACTGCAAAAAAACATGTTAGTTAAAACACTGGACAACACTCAACTCTCAGTTGCCCAGTTCTTTACTATGCCATGCAAATAAGTTGTGGCAAACCCAAGTTTTATCCTGGTCTTCCAATGGCTTCAAAAATCTTTCTTTGAAATAATTGGAATGAATGCTTGCCCTGTACTGCAGTTACATGGATGATCTAAAAGAACTGAAGATTTGTATCTCAGTGATCATTGTGGATCTTTCTCTTTCTCATTTCTATTTGTTTTACCACACATCAAAGCCCAGAAACTCACTTTGGTATTTACTTGGCATATTAGGTTGTTACATATCCACAGTTCCTTTTCACGGAACCAGAAAATTCTGTTGTTTCCAACTGTTTTGGATCCTGCTAGTAAACCTTTTCCACGAGCTTGGATGCAAAAGATAGTCCCAGTTTAGGACTGTTCACTCAAAAGAAATATTTTGTTACATAATTCCAAGGCTATATGCCTGAAATTTTAGATTACACTACCCAGACCTCAGAAGAAGAGGGGATATTTTTCCTACATCAAAAATCGCCATTCTCTTCTCCAAAAGTTTGGGCTTTTATTTTCCTCAGGTCCCACTGTATTTTCACCTGAATATTATTTTTTAATTTTTCACATTCCAGATGCTTACTGTCTCCAGTATTTCCCTTTATGCTGAACAACACAGGCATTTATTGTTTCCGTTTAAATTTAAAAAGTTGCTGAGCAGCCAACACAATCACCAAGTCAACATACATGCATTAGCAAACACATCAAATATCATACTTCTATGCATTAATAAAGGAAAGTCTTTCCCACTTCCTGAAGTAAGACTTAATCAGCTACTGAACAGCAGCAGTGAAATGCAAGATTAATTCTGAATAGCCTTTCAGCCCAGTCTCCAGCCAGGTAAGTACTGAACACAGAACAAAAGAGGTGGGGGAAAGGCAAATTCATGGGCTTAATGGCCATTCTCAGAGATATTGCAATGGAAACATAAGACTTCATATTTTTCTAGTCTACCTTAATAATGTTGTGAGACAGCCTCTACTTATTTGGGCCTTGGTCAACACAGGACACATAATTTAACACATTGGTGGATGTTATACTATCAAAGTATGTGTAAAGGAAGAGCAGTTCACTCAGGAAATGGTAGACAGTCACACATCTTCCCATGTGAATAAACTCATTCTTCATCAGACAATACATTTTCTTTTTAAAAGTATGTGAAAAAATAAGCAGAATAAGACTTCAAACACAATTTACCTGTCTCACTGCAGTTAAAAATCCTTGAGGATTAAAAAACCCTGTCATCCAGAAACAGTTGGGTCGACTTTCAAAAATCCACTTGTAAAACTGGTGGTTTCTTTCTAGAAGCTCAGTAAACCAGAAACCAAGTGTGCTGGAAGGCCAAGATGCCTAAAAACAGTAAGGATGTTTTAAAATAGCATACTGCTGTCAAGAAAAGCTACATCCTCACATGTAATAAAAAATATAATATTAGCAAAGCATATTGAAGATCATGTATCATATCATAACTTTAATCTGATGCTTAAACTTTGCATCCCACTGAAACCTGAAGGAAATTCTTTTTCTGTTTAAATTCATGTCTACTATTCCATTTACATGTTTAATTCTCTCTGTGGAATTGTCCATTTTATGACATTTTTGCAAGGTTAAACAGCTGTATAAGCCAAAAATAAAAATTGCATACATGTCTTTATAATTCCAAGGTCAATATATCAAGATAACATCATTTCTGTAAGACTGTTCTGCATTTTTATTCTTCTGAATAAAACCTAAGGAAAGCTGAACTTGGACTATGGGGAGATATAGCTGTGTTGTGAAGCATCTGTTTACATCTAGGTTTTCTACCATGAAAACACTTTGTCAGTACAAACAAAACAAGCAAACAAACAAACAAAAAAACCAAACAAACACACCCCCCCCAAAAAAAAAAAACCGAAAAAAAACCCCAACTTTTTTCTTTAAAAAATTTTTTTCTTTCCATCAGTTGCTGTTAACAGGTCTAATTATCCCTGAAAACAATTTCTCTTCTATGGGGAGAGGCTGAGAGCTGGGATTGTTTAACTTGGAGAAGAGAAGGCTTAAAGGAGGCTTAAATATGTTTATATCTCATGTGGAGGAGAGAAGATGGAGCCTGATACTTTTCAGCAATTGGAGAGAAGGCAATGGGAACAAGATGAAATGTCAGAAATTCTGTTTCAGATTGAGTTTTTTGTTTGTTTGGCTGGTGGTTGGTTGATTGGTTGGTTTTTACTGGAAGGTGATCAAACTGTGGAATGGGTTGCATCTCTCTGATTCTGGAGACTCCTGGGAAACCTGATTTAACTGACCCTGCTTTAGAAAGTGTAACTACACTGTCCCCATAGGTCCTTTCCAGCATCTACTATTCTGTAATTATGTGGCTATTGCTCAAAGTGCACAGATTTTGACCAAGATGGACAAGCCACCTCTACTTAACCCAGAAAAGGATGTCCAATAATTATATATGTCCAATAAAGAACACCATCTTGGTCACTAATGTGGGTGCTAATTTTAAAAATCCATCATCACATTTTAAATTTCTCTCCTCTCTCTGGGTTTTCATACTGCCAATATGTAAAAACGGCACATAGCTGCATCCTTCACATTCATTTCAATTTTCATAAATGAAAGAAGACTTGTTTTGAATATGTTTATTTTAGCACAAAATCTATTCCAGCAGTTGCACAGCTCTGGTTAACACTTCTGAAACACAGTTTGAAAAAAATGTTTAAGTCTAGCAGTTTTATCTAGTCTTCAGAAAGAGCTCTTTTATTTCTTTCCAGAACAAGTGATGTACACCTACCTTTTTCCAGCTAGCAGGAATCCTTCCATCATACATGCAGTCTAAAGCATCCCTCAGATTTTCACTCATAACTATGGTCCCATCAATGGCAAGTTTGAGATCAGTCAGAGTGCTTCTCACTAAAGAAATAACTCTCTGCATTTGTTCAATCTCCTGTCGCAAAAATATGTGCATAGGTTGAAAAGGTCCCATGTTCTTTAGTTTTTCTTTTACCTGTTGGTAGAAAACCAAAAATCCTTCATCAATAGAAGTGAAAAAAACCAAAATTGGATTTACGTCAATGTTAGGTCCCAATATGATCTTTGAGACATAACATAATTTATTTATGAGCTTAAATGGTCAGTTTGGCACTTCCCTTGAATTATCTGTGAGAGAGAAACACAGGATTTGTTCCAAGAGAAATCTGTGATGCTCAGACTGGCTATGTTTTCAGTCCAAGTCATGATTTAGTCTTTGAGCTAATGCCACTTAAAGAGCTTGTAGGCTGTTTACCTTAGTTCAAAGAATTCAACTTTAGTTCCAACAAGCAGTTCCAAGGTTCTTTTTGAACAAACCAATCAAGAGTATTTGTCCCAGCTACTTTGCTTCTACAAAGCAGCAATGCCTGGGAACTATTACAATACCAGGCAGTCTTGTATTCTAACCAAACTCACTGATACATTTTTAATCAGAAGCGTTAAATTAACAAATAAACAGCTGCATGAACATAACTAGAAATTTTAATAGTGTCAACAACTTCAGTTAAAAGCTAATGATCCTACCTCCCCCACAGTGCAAATGACAACTTAAGCATTAACAGGTTTAATATTTCTGAAAAAGTTCTTACAAAAGCACTTCAGCACACATTTAATGACTTCATTATAAACAATAATAGCTTGGTCACACTTCTTTAAAATACAAAATATTGCCTGCATTAATTAATTCAAACATGTTTTTAGAAAAGTTTTTATGGTTTTGGGTTTGTTGGTTTGGGTTTTTTTAATCCATAAAAAGGCAAGATGGAGCAAATGTTTTTGCCAGAATTTCATTAACTCACCTCAAATGGTACATAATCAGCAGGAAGTTTTTCCAGCATATCATCAGCCAGTCTGGCTACAACTGCCTCTCGAGTTTCACCTCTGCCACCAGAGCTATCTTTAGGCTGAATACTGAGGATGGTGTCCAATACATCTCTGGAAACTTTACTTTGGTAGGTGATATCTGCATTGGGGTGCAAACCAAACACCTCTGGTGTGTCATAAGCAGGAAGGCTCTATATAGTAAAATATAAAAAGAGTACAACTGGAGATTTAGAAGCTAATCATTAAAAAAAAATCCCCCCCCCAAAAATCCCCAAACAAAAAAACCCCCATAAAACTCAACACACAACAAAATCAAATAAAAACCAGGAAAAAACTCCTCAATTACTGTTAAGTAGCAAGCTAGATTTCTTCAAATAATCTTAAGCCAAATAACTTGCTGTGGTCTATTTGTCATGCCATAGTCCAAACCACACCAAACAAATTGTGTTTTAACAAATATACACAATTTCAGTAATACATTTTTACTCTCATATATCTAGACCTTTTATTTCAAAGAGGTTGTACCCAATGCCTGGACTCCATTCTTTGCCCTCTTTAATAACTTTGTGCCTTTAGATATGTCCCACAAGCATGAAAAAGAAAATATATATTACTGTCATGAAGATTATAACATTGATAACAATAATTAGGTGTCACTAATAGGTACGCAAACTGCTAGAAATCAGTTTAAAAGTCTGTGAATGCAAGACAAAATACAGGTACTCAGAAAAAGGAAAAAAATTATAGGGAATCAGGAACTTATGAGAAACAAGTGATTAGCTTTCATTTACCAACCTGTATGTACTGAAGGTATTGATCCACCATAGTACATTTGGGTATGCTGTATCCTTTGTAGAAGCTGAATTCCTGACTGAATGTGTTTTCACTGAACCAAATCTTTACAAAGGTGTTCATGAGTCTCTTGTCAAAGTCATCTGTCACACGACCACCATACTGGATCTCACCTATCATGTAACAAACAGTACTCCAAGAGATCCCCTAAAACCAAACAGAAAGCACTGACTTCAGCTAATCCCCTTCTTATTCACTTAGACCTGCCTTAGTAAAAACAGCAAATGTACCATGTCTGTCACATTTGAAAGCAAGTTACTTTTCTATTACTCTTTTTCATTATAGTCTTGCATTCCCAGAACACATGCAAGGATTTCTCAAAAGAGAGTTCACCGATAAATTCAAGAGCATCTTGAAGATAGCAAGAAGGTTACAGACATATTTGAATTCTCCTTTCACTTAAAATGCCAACCTTAACTTGTTCTGCCACAGACCTCTCTGTATGACAACTGACCATATGAAAGTGAGAAACATAGGAGACATTCTTGTATAGTCATTTAAAACAACTTTTGATTTCTTCATGTGGCAAAGTTAGGTGGGGGGGGCAAAGCTTATTTTTACTCAAAATAGATTTAAACTAAAGAGCATCTGAAATATCCCTTTTTAATTAATTGACTTAATTAGAATTCAAAAGAAGGTCTATACTTCTAAAGTTTCTATTTCTGAGATGGTGGAAAGGTCTTTTTTTTTAAATGTTGAGGTTAATACAGAAATTAAACATGCACTGGATTAGAAGTCTAAGTCTGCTGCTGTAGAGACAGATATACTTGAAATATTGAATATTTGTGGTAAAAACAGTAAGTTAAAATCACTCTTGTCATTCAGTTATTAGGAAGCATTTACAGGCATTCTACTACTAGAAAGATCCATCATCTTAATCCACCTTTCCCACAAAATCATTAATTACCTTCTTAGTATCCATGCGATTCAAGTGGTTTTTAACAAACTGCACCGTAGCATTGAAATCAGCTTGATTAAATTCATAGGGAATATTCCAACCCAGAGAGCCAAACTTGCGTCTTTCCTGAACGGTGGAGTGCAGAAAGGCTACAGCATACAACAGTGGTTTCCATTGCACCATTTTACTGGCATCTAATAAATCCTGGCTGACACCTATTGATTGCAAATGGGCTTTATGAGAATCACTGTAATTGTCTTTTTCAAAATTACTTCAAACCAGTGCTAAAATATCCCTCTAGAGATATTCACTTGGCTCTCTGCCTTTCCCAAGGTAAATGATTGTCCCACAAAGTGTTCTGTGTTGGAGACAGTTTATAGCATGTTATTAAATTGTTCAAATTAAAAGAGTAAACTTCAGGGAGAAAAAAACCACTATTTACTAATAGTTGAATTCACATCAAGTTGCTTTCTGCACAGAATCTTTGTCCTTTATTTTATGTAGTGTAAAGCGCACTTGATAGCCAACCACATCATTTTTCTGACAAAAGACAGAATATTAAAAATTCAAACACTTTGAATTGAGATACTAGAAGCCAACATGTGAGAAAAGAAAAGGCATTCCCTGTTTTGTTATCCAATTAATTCTGACAACAGAATGTCAGCAAATCATCTTCTTAATTTTCAAAACAAAAACTAAGTTGTGTCCTGGCATCATTGTGAACAGCTCCTCATATTAGCTTATATTTACTGCCAGTTTAACATGACCACACAATAGTCCAAAATTTAATTTTAAGTCATTACCACTCTAGCACTCACCACTGTATGTTCTCTTCAGTCCAGCTCTGAGCCCTTGTGGTGGTTCATTGGTAAACTTAATCGACATTTGAAGAAGGGTGATGGGGAATTGTTTATGAATGTCAGTTGTCATCCACAGTCTAAAGCTTTCATGAACACTCTCTGTCTCTATAACAGTGTCCATTAACTCATCCAGAAAGTCAAGTCCAAGGTGGCAGTTTTGCAGAAGTGCCCAACCTCCCTAGTTTCAAACAACAGAATTTGAAGTCATCAATGTTGTTCAAAAACTGAAATCACTCCTTGAGGGGAGTTAAGCTTTGGGCTGTTTCTTCTGAAGATGGTGTTAGTTTATTTGGTTTTTTTCACCTGAACAAGTGGTTCCTACTTGTCCCATCTGGTATTTTCAAATAGTCTCTACCTTTTCCATTTCAATGCATTTAAAGCATACCTTGTCATGACTACAGTGCTGATAGAAACTGATACATTTTGACTTACATAAGGGAGCTCAGGAGTAGTTCCATAGAGCAACCTGCTAAACCTTGTTCCTCACAAGTGTCCCAGGCTTGGAAAATAACCAAATAAGCATACATAACTAATCTCCTGCTACCAATCAAGAGATGTCAAACTTTCTTATATGAATTACCTTATTTTTTATATAGGCATCTCATATACCTCTTCACTAAGACAGCTTGTGAGACAGTGAGGGAATGTAACTGCATTTCTCTTAACTAAACAAGAGGAGTACTTTTCCCCTGTTTTTGAATGGGTTTTTTATCATTTGATTGGTCAATTAGTTCCCTATGAGAAGTTATCAAACAAGAATCTGAAGCAGAACTAAAACAGGTTATAAAAAGAAGCTCATAGCACAGGAGAGTAAGAGCAATATTTTTACATACTGCAGGCATAGCAGTAGTATCACCTGATGTGCAAAGCATGCCAAATTGGAACATCTCGCCTTTCTCATATAGAGAGTTTTGTTCTTTAATTCCTCTTCCTGTAAAATGCCTGTGCTACCAGGCTGTCCCTCACAAGTCCAAATTCAGACTACAGCAATATGAAATAACTTACTATACTACCTTGTTTTTCTCAAGTTAATATCTATCAATAGCATATTTGGAATTCATTTTCTTCAGTTAAAAAAATACATCCATATTACTAAAAATAAAACACTGAAAATATAATCTGAAATGCCTACAGAAGAATATTTACTGGTAATATAACCAAGAAAACAAAACAATCAATTCAGCCATGTTCATCAGTCTGCAATCAACTATAAAAACTCCATTTTATATGAAAAGCACTCATTTTCAATGAAAAGCATCTGAACAGTATCAAGAAGCTTGTTATGGCAAATTGAAGGCGTGTGAAAACACAGTATTCTTGCTTAGGACTCTTATATAAATAAATAAAGGGCTTGCATCAGCATTAACTACCCACCAAGCAACATTATCTCATGGCAGGATTTTTATTTCTAAGTGTTTAATACAGAGAGGAAAATGTTCAGATTTTTGTTGCTTACATGAGCCATTGTTTGCTGCAGGAGTTTACGAGCGTGGATTCCTTGCCCCTGGCCCATGGAAACACAACACGTTTCTGTTTTCAGTTTTTTCCCAAAGCAATAATTGAGTCCGTAGGATCAGAGCCCATGGAAAGAAAGCATATGAGGGGAGTACGTGGATCTGACTCTTCCCATGTTTTCTCCAAGTCCAAGATGACTCCCTCTGCATATTTCTCCCCCATAGTGTCAGTGATATAATTTCTTGCCTATATTAAAAAGAGTAAATTTAACTTGTGACATAACCATTTCATACTATTTTCTTCCCAGTGAAAATGCTACCAAAAAGTCAACTGAATACTAAAGGCTGCTAAAAATTTATACCAAAAATACACATACACAACAAGTATTATTTTTACATGTCAACATATCCTACTGTCTTTGAAGATGTTATTTCTTATAGCCTTATACAACCAGTTAATTTTTTTAAACAATTATTATATTACATATATATGCATGTATTTTATATATGATAACTATAATAAGAGTATAATAAAACTAATAACTTCGCTACAACTTTAGAAAATTTTTAATGATTTAAGGATATCTCCATTAGATAATGTATCTCTTAGTATCAAAACCAGAAAAATAGGAGAAAAGGACCAAAAATGGGCTTCAAAGCACTTAGGCCTTTCTCACTTCCACAGTTAAATAAGCAATGAATTAACAGTAGTAATGATTAAAATAACTATGACTAAGTAGATGATCCAGAGGAACATCTACTTAAAACCATCTCTTATCCCTTCTTTATTTATCTTTTAAAATTCTAGATTTTTTTTTTTCCACAAAGAAATAGAAAAGGCACTTTCAAACAGGTTGAGATGATCTTTCTTGTACTCTTTCCCCCCACACAGCTCTTGTCTTTGATAAATCTTCCCCTTAATACCTCTGGGTTACCTCTCAGGGACAAAAGACATTCAGCATTAAACATTTGATAAACTATCAGTTTTCATAAAACCATAGAACGATGAAAGTTTACCTTGCCCCATTAACAGCAGGGAGGAACTAATATTATGTGATCTGTTTCAGACATATAGCACACATCAGAGAGATATTCTTTATTCAGTACTGCTTAACCTATTGACTGCAGTTACACCAATAACTGGTGAGATTTTTCTCTGAATCCAATCACAATGTCCAAAGGTATGCATCAATAAAAATTAATACCACACTTCAAGTGATGTATTCCAATTTCAGTAAATCATCATTAATTGCTCTGAATTGCCTATAATTTTATCCTTTTTTTGTGTGCTTTTGTACTGGAGAAGAACATAAAAGTTAAAAATAGGCTCCTAGAAGATTATTTTTCTTTTAAAAAGTCTATTTAATAAATTTCAGTTTCAAGTCTTTTAATTGGGAGCTTTGAGCAGACTTTATTAAAGATTTTTCTAAAGTGGTTCTAATTTTTCCATGCAAGAAATAGTTTCTCAATTAAATTGTTTTCAGTTTTCCCTCAGCCGGTCTAGTTCATTAAAATATTTTACTTCAGTCTAACATGGGGACACTTTTAAAATTCAGGTGAGTAAGCAAGGACAGCCAAAAGTATCTTCTGAACTAATAAAGCAGATCTGGATAAACACATATGACTCCAGCAGAAATCACCACAGTGGATATTTGTTCAATATATTTTGAATAATTTTTTTTATCACTGCCCTTGTAACAAATATATAAATGGTCTGAAAAGAATTTCAGATAATACAACATAAAGGTCCATTACAAAAAGGTGTTTAGCATTATATAAGATAGTAGAAACCTGCAATCTGAAAACTATTACTCTAGTGACACCTGAATAGACCATGTAGGCTATATAAATATACCTGAGCTATGGTCCTGTCAGGACACCAAGATCTGATAAGAAGAAGATGTCTGAAGGAGTCTAGAGATTGACCATAGCCACTAGGAACCAATTCTTCTTCGGGATTCTTACTATCAAACCAGACTTTCCACTGTTTCTCTTCTCTGGAAATCTGCAATTATACCATCAAAGAAGCAAATATTACTAAACAGACAAGTCCTATTTGCAGTGCCACTAGGTCACAAACTTTTAATGAGAGTCAGAGACATGAAATCCACACCCAGGCATTTATCTAGAGATATTCTTCCATAGATTTAATAAAGCTATTGAAAATGATAGGACAAAATGTCAAATTATAAGTATGCTATTGTAGAATGCAGCACCCTGGAGCATTCATATTCTGAAAACAGGAGCTACTAATCAGTATGTTAGATTCTGATATAACAGCACAGCTATGTCAGAATATGGATAGCTAGGCACAGACATAGCTTTGAGAACAGCAAGTACATAATTGCTCTCCACATGAGAGAGCATGTGGAGCAGGTACCTTCTCCCTAACGTTTACTCCATGGAACCAGAGAAATACTGGAAGAAGCATCATAAAACTTTGTGTAAGAAAGCACAACAAGGATGCAAGATAATGTAATAACCAGAATAAAGTTGTAATGTATTAATTGGGTAATGGCAAGCTGAATCCCAATCTCAAAAATATTATAATTTTATAAAGTGTGAACACTCTACACTCTTTTTATCTTCCTGGGGGTGGTTGAGTTTTTATATCAACATAGGTTGCTAAGCAGTCAGGGCCATAACTGTGGCTATTTGCTGCCACTTTTGTTTCTCTTCCATAAAATAAACCAGTTTCCACCATGTGGCTTGACTGCTACCAGACAATTACTCATTAAATGAGAGATCAATTTCCAAAAGCTGTTACATACTTGATCAAGAATATCTGAAAACTCTTCAAGCTTACTGAGCTCCACCAAGTTCAACCAAGTCATATCCAGAATCCATTTAGCCGGCTTAGGAGGACAGGCTTTAAGGTCTAGGGATGCACCACCTGGAATAAATTTAAATTAGTTATTAGTACTGTTGGAGAGACAAAGAAAAATAAACAAAATAAAAGGGAAAAAACAAATACAATAATCCATTTTTTAAATCATGATGTTACAGGAGTTTTCTACCTTACAAAACCATGCCATATTTGATTAAGCTGTGTTTGCAATTTGGTTGGTTAAAGTTATTTTTTAACATTATGTACCTTAAACAGAAGTATTGACCAATTTCTATTTTGAGGCTTTACTGGTTTTTTGTGCAATGTGCCTGGAAATAAAGGCTTTTTGGGAAAAGACATTCTGAAGATTCAACATGGAAAAGTTCACACATACAATCCATAAATAAATGCTGTCTATAAACTAAGTCTCTTGAAAAGTTAATACAAAATTGATCCAAACTTTCAAGTGAACTCAGTGCTTCTATGCAGTTAAGACCAAAGCCATGACCTTGTCACATGCAGCTGGGACTCCTATGTTCTTTTAAAATGTTAGCATCATTTTCTGCTCCTATTTGCTGCAGTTACTCTAACATGTTTAGTACAATAATGGTTTTTTAAGTTAAACACATACCTGATGGTATTTGAGCAGCAGACAACAATATTCCTTTCAAATTCTCATGATTACAAAGATATATTCATCAATATTCATTGTGCTGCTATAAATTAGACCTGCCATATCATGTTCTCTGTCACCAGATCAGAATGATAAACACGTGTTCTTACAATTGACTGGTTTCTCATGTGCAAAAGGAAGGAGCATGCTGGCTAGGAGATACAAATACATAAATTTTCTATAATAATAATGTGCTCTCCTTATAATTTATTCATAGTTCCCACCTTTAATAAGTGTCAGAAATTCTTCATGCTTCACTCTGTTTCTTTGTATATCAATCTTCAAAGTAAGCAGTAATGTGAAAAGAAATTTGTGCTCTTCATAGAGTCCTCGGGCAGTATATTTGAATACTTCATATGTCATATGTTCAATAATATTGGTAACCCTCTTGCTGGTTATAGGGCTCTTGGTAGACCTGTTAGAAGAAAGGTCTGCAGTTGAAAGTTGATTTTCTTAGGCTTTATAAAAGGGAATACTATGCAAAAGAAAAAGTCCATAGTTCAGTACTTTAAAAACATGAAAAATAATAGATCACAAACAGAATATCAGACAGCAAACTGGCAGTAACTTTCAGATTGAAGGAACAGCAACAACAAAAAAATCCTTTCTTATCAAGTCTTTTTGCCCAGCTGAAAATCAATGCAGTATAACGATTTTTAATTATATAATAAATTTTGAAGGACCAGAAGTACATTAGAAGGGGCTTTGCCTTGCTACCTGACAAAGTCTTATGGGTATTTAAGCTGCCAATTCCTGGTCAAGACTGTAAGAAACAAGAGTCTTCTTTCTGATATTAGTTTACATTAAATCTTTACTGTATAACAGGCACTTCAAGGACTGGGTAAATACAAATTATAGTTATTGTTAGCTAAATTACCTGGCTAGGGAGCGGTCAAAAAGCCCCAAAAACTGTCGAAGCGATGTCTGATACATGACATTGACCATGCTCATCTCAGTGATAAGGAAGTACAAGATGCTACCTCGAGTTGCAACTGAAGAGCGAGAAAGAAAAAGTAGAAATGCAGAGCAGAAAACTTAAAACTCTCCAAAATATGTACACTGATTTTCATACTAATGATAACTGAAGATCCTTGAGTTTCTCTATTCTTTACTGCCAGAAAAATAATAAAATCATTCATTTTATCCTCATGTATTCATCAGGGGAAAAAATATTTTCTGTAATTAATGCAAACTATGTAAAGTCCAGTCTTCAAATACAAGCATATCTGGAGATCTGCAATATTGAGATAATCAGCAGAACACATAAAAATTATGGCTGTTTAAAATACTGTTTAAGTATCCAAACAAATTTCTTTTTACAGACTTTTACAAGAGTCACATAGAAGTCAAATGAGCTATATTGATTGAACTTACCCAGCACTGATTTAACTTCTTTGCAGTAATCATTCAGTTTTAAATGCAAAGGTTTTACAAAATCTGCAATGTTTCTGGTACACTAACTGTACCATCTTACACATTTCATAGAATGCAGGCAATTACAGAGAACTACTTTCCCCCCTGTTTTTTTCACATTATTACCTGTCAGTTAAAAGACTGATGAAATTTGTTGACTATAATAACCAAAGGATAAACGGTCAAGTATTCATCAGAACAGATATAGAGAGTACTTAATGTTACATAAACTCTGTAAAAGAATGTCAACATGTTGAACTCAAACATACACTTACCTAAACACCCTAATGACTGATATGCTTGTTTATAGAGCAATGAGAAGTCTACAAAGAGAACAATTCACTCAATTTTGTAAATTCCACATGAGGCATAACATTGACTATTTTCTCCATTATAGCTCAATAGGACATCTCCTGGAGACATTTTACTTACAGGAAAACACAGATCTCTCCCACCAGTTTTGCTCTTCCTGATCTCATCCCACAACTTTTCTTACTCTAAGTATTGATGTTTTAAATATATGGTCTAGCTATTTGTCTTCTCTGACTACCTTCACTCACCAGGTCTGTACTCTTCACGGGCTGAATTGATCTGTACTTCAGTTTCAGCAGAAGTTTGCAGTTTCTGTGTTACTTCCTCAGCAGTCTTCTTAGTGTTACTCAATACAATTAGTAGAGTCTCATCATCTGCCAGAGAACTCTTAGTGCTTGTAAGTCGAAATAAAAGGTTATCTTCTAGGTCTTTAATCCTCCTTTTGTTCATAGTCACATCTTCAATAAGATCAGTTCTTTCTTTCTCTAATTCCTATTGGATTTCATGGTAATATTTGGGAAACAGAAGAGCAATCAAAAATACTAATGAAAAAAAATTAGCTCAAAAATACTGATCCTACTAAAACAGTGTAGGTCAAGACTAACTGAATCAATTTGGAGAAAGAATTTCAGTGGTATTTCTAACACAAGATATATTGCCAGAATCTGAACCTGCTACACAAGTAGGCATTAACAAATCATTTCTACAAATATTATGGAAGATGCTTGTATCATGCCCTAAAAAAATAACAAGTGTCAACAAAAATCACAATTGTTTGTCTCCTGCTTCAGAAAAGACAAATGCAAACACCATTCTAGACATAGGATTTTATTCCCCTCCATGTAATCTTATCCTCATTTATGCCTTGCTTTACAATTGCCATACTGAAAACTTACGTCTCAATAGCCACGCTTAGTCATCAAATCAAGCATCCAATATTTCAAGTGCCAATACTCCCCCATCAAACAGGGATAATTTCAGCCTCTCACTAAAATGCTTCATTGATTAAGAAAGCATGAGTTATTACACTAAAATTATTTATTTTATACATTTAGTAATATAATCTGGGTGGTTTATGTACCTAGATTCTTTTCCAGTGCCCAAATATAGAAGATGGATAACTGTTAATCACGAGTTTTACATTAAAAAACAGTTATTTGCAATCTCTAGATTTCAAATATTTTTGAGCTAAAACAGTCCTTTCAGTTCATTCTTAAAATTAGCCTTTAAAAACCTAGTATAAATTAGCCCCTCAGAGATAAAAATCCTTTACTGAAATATAACTAAATGTTTCAGTACAGTGAATTAAAAAGAAAGAAAGAAAAGAGAGAGAATGGGTTAAGAGTTTTTTGTAAGGTAAGGGTAATATAAATCTTACAAATGAACAGTAAGTGAGCCAGTTGGTAAAATTATTTGTCTAGATAAATACAGATAAATATCTAGATAAATACTTCACAAAGTTTACAAAGATCTGAATAATTTTAGCAATGTCTCTCCGAACTTGGAAGTTCTGTGTTCACTCTGTCATTTCCAAGTCCATTTCCATGTTACTTACTGGCTGCTAATATTCCAAAGAAATAGGGACAACACTAAAAAACACATGACCTCTCCCATAGCACTAGAGACATAATGGACCTGAGCCCGTATCAAGGCTTAAGGAAAGGTTTTACTCCCCCATTTGAGTAATCATTCATTTATACAGCTTTGAAAAACTATTACAACTTTTGAAATCACTTTTTTTTTAAATTTTTCCACATTCTAAACTTCCAGTCTTCTCAACCCACATTCTCCTCCTACATTCCTAATTCAAGCACCTATTTGTTCATATTCATCATCAGGGAGAAAATACTTAGTAGGACAATCATTTTAGAACAATGCAAACACAATATAACTTATTAAAAAGGTTCTGACAAAAACTGATAAAAATACACAAGAAAACTACAGTTATCTGCATTTCAATCAACTGCTACTTCATGGAACTGAAGAAAAACAGGTAACAGTTTCATGAAGCATTTTTTCATGCAAGTTTGATGAAGCAGAAACTTTTTTTAAAGAATAGCATTGAAGGAAAGTTATCATCCAATTAAATATAATAATTAACACACTGCACCAAATTAAATTTCATGTTTTGCTGAGCTCAGTTCAAAAATTTAAACATTGTTTAGACTTCAATGCTTCATAAAAACAGAAAGCAATTCTCCTCACAAGAAGAGCCTGAGAAATAAGTTGCAAACAGAGTTACCAAGCTAAAATGAAGTAACCCTAGATGAAAACCTTAATGAAAAAGTTTGCCTATTAAGCTCTTAAAATGCTTTTTTCAGATCAGAAAGTGTAAACAGTTGAAAGCTTTCTTCATATCTTCAAAAATTTCCAGTCATAGCACCAAGGATGCAGAAAAAATAAGCCAAGTTACCACATACATCAATTCAAGGAATTTGCACCAGAGGCTATTTCAAATCCAGTTTTATGGAGTTCCTTTCACATGCAGATGACATTTTACCAACTGTACCAAAGAATGCTATTTCTTGTTAATATTCATAAAATATGAAAGCTGCTACATAGCTTATATCACCCTATCACAAAGTGATTCACAAGTAAAGGAATTTGCATCAACTATTCCTTACAAAAGTTGAACTTTTTTCCAGCAAAAGTCTTGATATATGAATGCAAAAATTCAAAAAGCCATAAAGAATTATTGCATATTATAACTCCACTACTAATCTGACTTACCTTTGACACTAATAAACAAGTTTTTTGTCAAATTACATAACAGCCAATCTATCAAAATAATGATGTCATTAAAATATCATAAGTTATACTACCTTCAGATATATATCAAATCTCTCAAATCCTATTATTCCAAGAAATATAGTAGAATCAAATTTATACAGATATACCAGCTGCCCTTGACCTAATGCTTCACTTGTATCTTGCAATTGGTTTAACATTCTAGTGGAAAATAAGCAATCAGTACCAGTGTTCCTACCAGTAAACAGTTAATTCTGTGAGATATATGTGACAAAGACTCTTTTAATGGGCATAGCAGACAACAGAGTCAGACTCTGGAGAAACTTTAAATACCATGCTGTAAACACTCCTTTTTCTTGCCGGAGGAGAACCTTATTAATTCTAAGATCAGAACCATATAAGAGATGGTAGAATGGGAAGAAGGACAGAAATGTGCATAGAAATCTTGAAGAACACTGATTTTAAATAAATAATCTCTTCTCTTTCTGGGACAGAAATTCTGCACATACGTTGTAACACTGGATATCACCAAGCAGTCATACTGCTCAAATCATTTGGCAAACTGCCTCACAGTAAAATAATTGCACCACTCTCCCACTAAAGGCTATAAAAGGTAGTAAGAATCCAGACACTTAGGTGAGAAATCCCCAAATTCCCAAAGCTGCATCATTAGACATCATAGGAAAGTGTTTGGATGGTGTGATGTATTCAAATTGACTCCTCAGGCAACCTTGAACCACAAGGTGTATAAACAGAGGCCAAGAAAACTGCAACATGGTAAGTATATTCTGTACAAGTTCCCCTGCCAGTCAAGAGGTCCACTTGTCATTTATCTAGAGGAAATATTCCCAGGTGGTTTCAAACAAAACAGTAGTGAGTATAACACACTGAGAAGCTGGTAGAGAAAGCACACTATGTCCATTTATTAGACACTCCCACTTAGTGACAAAGAGGCCATTGAATAGTAGAATAATTTTAATTTGGAAGGCACCTACAGAAATTAACTAGTTCAAGCCCTGCTTGCACCTAAACAGCTTAGTTGCTCAGGACACAACATCCAGGTGAAGCTTGAACCCTTCCAAGAACAGAAATTCTATAAAATCCTTAATTAATCTGCTCCTGGGTTTGACCACTCTCGGTGTAATTATTTTTTCCTTAATATCTAATCAGAATTTTTTATGTTCCAACCTGAGTGTTAGTTCTCTATCTACTTCTTGACTTTCTGAGGAAAGTCAAGCTCCTCCCTTTTCTGTGTCCTCCAAGCAAGCACACAGCAACAGCAATGACTTGAGGAATTTGATAAACTGACTCTCCTGGAGGAATGTACTGTATTTCAAGGCCCAAGAAGTGAAGTTTGGCATAAGGCTTTGTGAATATACACATCACGGCATGTTTTAGATAGACAGTGATGATTTCATTACAGTGGGTTGACAAGCTGTCAGTGGTTGAAGAGAAGCTGATGGTGCAATGAAGCTGTCTGACAAAAAACAGACCTTAACAGATTGAGTGTGATTTCTCTCACGAGATCCATGCACTGTTTGGGTATGAAATGCAACTACTCAATGTGAACAAGATGACTGAGTCTATTAACAAGAAAAATCTTACGCTTGCAGGGCAGAGGGAGGTGTTGGAAGGACGGGAGAACCCCAACAGATGCCACAATAAGGAAACAAAGATATTCCAGTCATTCCTCTCTAGTGAAGGTAAACTGGAACCATTACCAAAATCTTAGTAAACACACTAGTAAATACACAGTCATAGGTGCATAGTGTTTCTTATGACATGAATATTGCCTGACCTTACAGAGATTAGGTGTTCCATAGTTAAAAAGGTACCAGTCAACCTCCCTCCAGAACTGCAGCTTGATTGGGACTGGCATCTTGAACCTGGACTTCCTCAACATATATATATGCAACGTCAAAAGCTATGTCAGTAGGTAGCCCATTTTCCCTTGGAGCAAGGAAGTAACTAAGTCTGAATTCTTTGCATTAGGTTATCTTGCCATGAGCTCCAGGGTTTGTAGACAGAACATCAGTTTTGATTTCAGGTCCTTTTGCTTTTCACAGGCCATTCTCATGAGGTTATAACTCACTGAGGCAGGAAAAATAAGGTTAATACAGTACAGTTGCATCAATAAAGAGACAGAGAAACTTCCGCATGAATGAGTCAATTGCTTCTGTGCCACTTTTTAAACCATTACAAATAGGTTATATTAAGAATAATCACAATAGAGAGAGCCAGAAAGTTACCTTGCAATATGGGAATAGAAAGTAATAAATTAAAGTAAAACATTCTACAGGTAATATAAGAACTTCAGACAGGAAAAGAGATTTAATAAATTCTTTTACCTGCTTCTCTGTGAGAATGACTCTGCCTAAGAGTTGATTTTCAAGACCTTTCATGGTTACAGTAAAGTCAATGATGGAGGTTTGAGCACTAATTTCAGGAGAGTAACATGGATTTGGCAGTTTTGTAGTAATGTAAAGTCTGAAGCCACTCATAACATCCACTTCCTTATCACCAACTTTGACCTCAAGAAAAATGTTAAAAACAGGTCTTGAAATATTAAGAACCAATACACACTTTTTCAGATGCTGCATATAGGAAAAAGGTAACATTTTTTCTGCTTAAAGGCTTAAAAATCCAGTTTTAAATCATACATCTGATGCAAATAATTTGTTGAGACCAGTCAAGGACCATCTTAAATGGCCCATTCAAAAATTATTTCAACTTCTAAAAATTTTCGTAAGCAAAGGAATAAGGAACATTAAATCTATTGCCATTTGTGAACTTCAAACCTACCTTATTTTTTCTTTCATTAGCATTAATCAAGTTTAAATGAGTTTAATTTTTTACAGTCCTGTATTTATTAGGATTTATTTTGCTAAGGAAAGGTTGTGGGGAGGGGAAGGGAGGAAATGGGATTTTCCATATGTTTGCTCACTTGTTTCATTTTTACCTTGTTGGCTGAACCTGTTTTAATGATGTTTCTTTCCAAAACATTGTCAAGTGCTGGGTCCAGCTCTTCTCCAACATCTTCTACTAAAAGCGGCCTTCCCAAAGAAAGGCTGTCTTCTAAGTGGTTTCTAAAATACTTGTGATTCAAAGAAGTGATCTGAAAACATAGATGCAATGCCTTATGCCCTTTTAGCAGTCTTTTTCTTAGTTTTATATTTATAAATTATTTCACTTTCTTTAAAGTACTGCCAAAAGCAATGAAACTGTGAGTAGACTACTATTAATGCAGAGATTGTGAGCTCAAGGAAAAGGTAACATCAGCATACCCTATTGCCCGATCTCATGGAATGCAAAGTTCTATTTTTCAGCTGCAAGGACAGAAGCAAAGCAGCGCTGAGCACTTCCAATTTTGATATCCTATGAGTGCAACTTCTCAGGAATTTCACAGGAAAAATTCACAGGAACCTTTTAGCACCTTCAATTTTATCTTGGATAACATCTCTATGTCAAATTGCAGCAGGGTCAATTCCAAGATTAGTATTTTTCTGTGGTTTTTTTCACCCTTGAAAATTAGAGGTTTATATGGAACAGTTTTTTCACCCTTGAAAATTAGAGGTTTATATGGAACAGGACCTTAATAAGCCTCTGTTTTAAATAGTCCCCGGTATAACTGGGATTTTCAACATTTTCAAAGAGCACATTCAGCTTAGACTTTATAAAGCTGTAAACAAACTAATAACCATTTTTATCATAACTAAGCAACCATTAAAGGTTTCCACACCTAGATAACAATCAGCATGGAAGTGGTAGTTACATTCACAGAGCCACTCTATTATCACACCTCAAACTACTTTTATGGATTTCAGGAATTTTTTTTTAAAGCTGGTTTATAGGTGTAATCATAATTGCAGGAATTCCTCATATTTTCTTGTTTGAATTGAATTTGCGTATTCTTGCCTCAGACTGTACATTGTAGCACTACATCTTTCCTGTGTATTTGCAGAGCACTTAGCAGCTGACATCCATACTAAGACAACAAAAATTAACAATAATTTCTGATTAAAAGATGAAAAAATATCTTGCTGTGATTTCTCATTTATAAGCACTTACATGAAATTGTATTAATCAACTAGTTGTTGTTTTTTTCCTAACACATTATTATGAAAACATGTTTATTACCAGACATTGCCCATCCAGCCTATTTTCCAAAAGTTTATGCTCCATTAAAATAAATTCATTAAAGAAATGGAGTCACTGGTGCTAAAGGATACGCTTCCACCTCTAGTCAAATCTCAAATCCACTAAAATATATCTGAGATATTCCTTATATTCAAACCAGAGTTTTTGTATAAATGTCATTTCCTAAGCATTAGGCGAATCAATGAATTGTAATGCTTGTATGCTATGAGTTTTCAGGGATTATGAAAGTACAAGCATTTCTATTACCTGAAGGTCATTTCTTCCTTCCTTATTTTTAATCCAAATTTTACCCTGTGTTTGCGGATCAATTAATAAAGGATAACGAGATGCTTTAGTGACAATGATTCCATTCTGTATGGATAAGTCGTCATTTGGCAATCCTTGCAGGTTCCATTCACTGATAGTTGGAGCATCAGTCAGCATTTCTATAAGGTTCAAGTTGTTACGGAAAGGAATTTTTCGGCTTTTCATTTCCTTTTGCCAGTCATTTAACAGCAGACTGCGGAACTCTTGGTTAAAAGGACCAGAATAGGACAGAAAAGCTGTAGCCAAGAGTACATCACCTCAAAGAGAAAAAGGAGGGAAAAAAAAACACAAAACAAAGCATTACAACTTTGCCAATTCTATTAATGAACACGCTGTTTCCTTCACTATTTGCTACATGTTTTGGCTGGTAACTGAAGAAGACACTTTGACCCATAAAGAAGGCAAATTAATCTTTTTTCCAAGGTTCACGGCATGGCATGACAATGGCATGACAATGTGGCCTCAGTAGAGGCCACATTTACTTTGTTCTTACTATGCAATTGTAGGAGTCAAGAGATCAGCATCTGGCAGCTTGTTAAAGTCAACTCAACACACATGTAACGCTATTCCAAACACCAGATCCTGCACAAGCAGAAAGGACTTCGTAATGAACTTTTAGTTCCATCATTTCCTTGTGCATTCATAAGAACAGGCTTAAACAACTGGGGGTGTGTGTGTTGGGGGGGTTGGGAGGGGGCGGGGTGGAACCCCCTTGTAAGTACTAGTTCAATTAAATTACTGCAAATCAATTACTGTGATGAGTACTGGTAATAAAAAGTGTCAGTGGCATCATTATGGAGGTATTAAGTGTGACAACTTTTAATCTTCTGTTCAGTTTCAAAATTTTCCCCCTAAATTTCATGACACCATAGTTTGTGGGGATTTTGTACCTCTTTAGTAAGAATGCAAAATTTAAACTGGAGAAGATATCATACTTTTCTACTGAGCCCTAGCATTTTTGGACACTTTCAAGTTATCTATAAAAGAAATAGGATGAATTTGTGGAGAAGATATTCTAGATTTTTAATAAGTTAATACACATGTATATATTATAGCAGCAAATAAAACACAACTTGGTTACTATAATACAACCCATACAACAAGGCTGTTTTTTGGAACCTTTCAAGGTAAAAAGCAGAGAAGAAAGTTCAGCCCACAGTAAATGACAAGATAAATTTTACTTATTGATCTAACTAATGATCCAATTATTTATTACAAAGTAGTTTAGTTTACAAGTGCAAATTTAAAAAATAATAATGACCTTCTAAGAAGCAAATTCTTATGAACATTAGTAACTGCAGTTAAAAATATTGATTTCTACATATAAATGTCAGTGCCTGAGTATCAGTCTTCCTCACCTCATTATATATTCTCAGTCATACACATTTTATTAGCGCTTGCTAACACTTTACTCTCTTTGGACTGTTACCTACAAATATCAGTCAAGTTAAAATTTAGTGTCACCACATTCCCAGTGTCCATAATATTTTCTTTTTAAATATGAACTTTAGCCTTACATTTATTTTAACAGGGCTTTAGTATGGAAATTAAAACAATTACCCTTGTTTTTGAGCCAGGGATCCAAGACACAAAGGAAAAGTTTGACATTTCAAGACAGGGATCCAAGACACAAAGAAAAGTTTGACATTTCAAATGTTTTCAGTTTCACTACTCATAATTCAAACAATTTGCTTCCAAATTCAAAAGTTTGGATAAAAACTTACCAACCAACCTCTTGGTTTGCATGGCAAATTCTTTACTCTGTTCTGTCCACCTCTCTTTTTCACCTGCTAAACCACTTATAAGACTTGAGGCAGTTTGCATTTTATGTCGGCAGCACTCAGCATCTTCCAGCAAAGTCTAGAGAAAACCATGCACCAAGAGAAATTGTTTACAGTCATGTATCTGATAGGCCAGAAAAAATCTCTACACCTCATTAAACCAGTAGATAAACAACAGGTTAGATATGTATTCTTAAACATCTCTATCAACATCCAGAGGAGGGAAAGTGAGATGGAAAAAATATATCAGGACAAACTATCAACATCTCCCAGAAACATGACTCAATATTTCTTTTTAATATTTCTATTCTTAACTTTTATTTTGGTGCAGTTGCTGAATAGTATGTAAAATTCTTGACACCTATTCATTCTGGGGAATTCTACTCAGAATTTCAAATACATCATACATATATAACATATGTGGAACTTGAAGTTGCAATAGTAGGCACTGAATAAAGAACACAAATAAAATAGTTTTTGAGGGGTGGGAGGGAAGAGGGGAGAGGATCAGAGGCAAAGGAGAGAGGTAGAAAGCAAAAAGGCAGTATTCAAATACTATCTATCTCTTATCTGCTGTCCATCAACAAGGAATAATAGTGAAATTGAAAGAACACACTAAGTGTTCCTTAAAGCAAGAGTGGAAGCTTCTTTTCTGTGAAGGGCAGTTCACCTGTTTTTCTCTCATTGCATTTTCATACTCTGCCTGCACAATATCTAATTCTTCTTGCTTGGCTCCCAGTTCTTCTTGAGCTTTCTGCAGATCCAGCATAGCACTGGTTAGGCGTTTCTCCTGAATTGCTAAATTAGCCTACAGGGAATAAAAACAGTCATACGTAGAGAATTTCAAAGTATTTTCTATAATATATTTCAGAAAGTTTTCCTGTACTACATTTCCAAATCAAACTCTTCAGTAGAGATTTCATAACTCAGCAAAACCTTTTATTTCAATTTTACAACAAACTATATTCTTATTTCAGATAGCTGCACTTGAACAGTTGGCTTATTGTCAATTAGAAAAAAAAATTTAAAATACTTCTGGAAATGCCAGTCATTCTTTATGTGACACAAAAGTTTGTCTGACATGGCTTGCAGAAGAGAATGTCTCTAGAAGTCTACTTGATTTGTCCAACCAATATGCTAGTCTGAAATAGAAATCTTGCTCCCTTTCTCAGTCATTCCCATTATAATACAAGCTATTCTTTATTAAACATACTTGACCATGTTCTTCCTGACTTTCATTCTAACTACTTAGGCCTGTTTTTTTTCTCTACATAACACTGATGAAGAGTATCTGTACAATCTTCCTATGAACTGAGATCTGGAACATTAAAAGAACCAAATGTCAATGCCTTTTTCTACTTAATTCTAAATTATTGTAGAGCAATTGCAGTAGTGTATTTAACTAGATGACAGATGCTTTAATCCCATCCAGTTGGGGTCCAGAGGCATAAAAATCACACCATCTCTTTTATAATTTTGACAACTCAAATGTATTAGTGGAAGTACATTTGAAATATATTTTATTGTACAAGTACAGTGGTCAAGGTAATAAATTTCAAGAGAGGGAACCACCAGTTAAAATAAGGCAGATGAAGTTTCCCACAGATTAAATCCTCAAGTGAAAATAGGTGAGGATGAGAAGGAGCAGAGGATGTCTTTGACTGACAAACAGACATACCTTCAAAGGTAATACTTCTTTATTGATGGAAAAAAATACTGCCATAGCTTTCGTCCATGAGCAAAGGCCAGCAACATTCCCACATACTCTCTTAGCTGTCTCAATGTTGTAGTCCACCATTTCAAAATAAGGGCACAAAAGTTCTACCACTTCTTCATTAATTGTGTCTTTCTGAAATTGCTGAAAAAAAATTTCAAAGTGCAAGATACAAAACATATGCAGTAACTGTAAATGAAATTTACATGTATTTCAGAACACATAGAACACTAGAAAGACCGCAAGTGTTACTCATAAACAACTTATATGAAATTATTTCTCACATGTATCTTTGAGACCTTTACAAAGTCATTCCACTGTTATATATACTTACAAAATGGAAAAAGTTTGCTTTCATTTATGATCTTTGCTATCTCACACTCACTATTCCTGTTACAAAGCTAATCATTGTTTCAAAATATCACTGGTCCTGCTAAAAATTTCATTTTGCTTAATACAGAATAAGTTTCAGCAGTCTTCAAAAAGAAAATGAAGAGTTAAACTCTAGTTCAAAAACACATTCTGCAAGACATTCCTTTCAAAGTCAAGCCATCTATCTTACCCTTAAATTACTTTGTCTAATTACTGGAATGTATTTAATTTTTAAATAACTTATTTTTACTCTTTTCTTGAAAAAGCATATTTTTCCTTTTTGCTCCTGAAAAGCTCTCAATTTTCTCCCTCAAATTTATTTACAATGTATAATGAAACCCAATCCCAGACAAACTTGAAAAAGAGCTGTTCCCTGAAGCACAAACAGGTTTAATTAAGCACAAGCAAAATTAAATGTTGAAGTCCAACAGAAAATTAAAAACCTTTACAAGTAGATGCAATGTGAATACTACATAAACAGCATCCATGCCACTACCAACCACACAAAACTGGTCAAGCCTCCTAGACACCAGTGACAAATCAAGTAAACTCAAAATGCAGAAATCAGGAATGATAACACTCAGTGGAGAAGGAATATATACCATTCATTCCAACTAGATAAAACATAATATTATTAGTTTAAGTTATGAAAAGGGATTTGTTTACCAGTTAGTCTTTCCATTGCCCTAGATAAATCCTGTGAACGAAAAAAATCCCACATTTTAAAAAGTCCTGGTTGTGTTCATCCTAATAACCATCTATGCTTTTCCAAACCAGAGCACAAGCTAAAATGTTGTAAATTAATGAAAAGTTAAATACCAGAAAAAAAGATGTTTGTTATCAGGTTTAATGAAACAGATAAGTAATGGCTATCCAAACCAAAGGCTTCAAGCCTTGAGTCATTTGTCACCTAAAACGATTTCACTGCCTTACTTAAGAAAAATTATAGTTGATTTGTAACATGAATTTGCAAGTAGGATTAAAGTTCATTTCATTCTGACATATTTATTCTTAAGCCCTTAACATTTCAGATCTATTGTGTGATTGCCCTCGCACATTTGTTCTCCTATGAACACCAGAGAAAACATTGTCCCTTATTTTCTTACATTATAAAAATTTTAAAAAATAGAAAAAGGTTGCACAAGTACCTGTAGGCTCTGTAAGAAGTTTCCTGTTGTCATCAGCTTCAGTGATTCTTGCCATGATGGGACAGTACAGCATTTTTCCTGATCGATTTTCACATGGTTGACTTTGCGCTGGAAGAGCAGCAGCACGCAGTCCATGATGCGCATGATGAGGTGAGGCGGCCGGCCCAGGGTGCGCACCGTGGCAATGTCTGCAGGTTTTATTGTCTAGGAATTGAAAACAAAGGGCAAAGCAATTACTGCTACTGTTTAGTTCATAAAACATGGAGCATAAGCTCACCAACAGTATTAATTAATGAGAAAAAAAATGTATGTTATTTTTACCTCTAAAAAGCATGAAGCTAGAAGGACCACCCCCAATCAGATTTTCAATACCATATCCTATCAACTCCTAGGAAACCTCAGCACAGCACCTCCACAGCAGCACCTTAAAACTCAAAACTACCATGAACTGTTTTGACAATAAAAAAGAGCAAACCAGAAATATCTTGAAATTTTACTTGTTTTTTAAATGCGAACATATTGACCAGAAACTGTGTCTAGAAAGGAAATACTTTCTGTTGACATCTAGCAAATGAAGGTAAATTAAGGAAACTCATATATGCGTATGTTTGTACCTTCTAATACATTTTACCAGGAATATTCCTGGTGTAGAAGCAGGCCTGCAAGAAAAATATATTATAATAAGGTATGAAAACCTAGGTCCTAAGTAAGGCTAAATAAGACTAGAGTGTAAAGTCTAACACTGTAACTCATAACTCTACATCATTAATCGGAAAAGACTTATCAGAAAAGTCTGCTGAAGAGATCTCCTTAGAGAACAATTGATTTGAGCGGCAGTGTTTACTGCACCCCATACAAAGCAACAAAACCACTGAACAATGGAAACAGCTGATGGGTAGACCCACTCCTACAACACACACAACTCTGAGCAAAGGCTTTGCTCATTTACAGGCAGTTTAATTAGTCCAAGCACACAACAGCCCAAACAGTAAGCAACGGATTACTGAGCAATCTGAGTACAAACAGAGTACTGTGAGTGTCACGACATCTTGCTTCTAGCCTAGCACAATCCTCACTGGAAATTCATGAAGGTAGATTTTAATTACTTGTGTCTATACTTCAATAAAGGGAATTCAAAGCACTGCAGACTACCCAGGTCGCCTTCCCTCTACCAGCCCTTTATTTCCCTTCAACATTTTGCTGCTTGTTGGGTTCAGTGTGAATCAAATAATTGACCAGAGATTTTCCAGATATCTGTGTGGAAACTTTACCCAGTGTTTCTCAGTGACTCTTAGGAAATTCAGCTCAACCTTATTTTTGCTAACATACAAATTGTGCAAAATTGTTACATTTAAATTTTATTTATTTATTTACTTGCCTATAGTTATGCATTTAATGTGCTATTTTTATTACAGGGCAAAGTGCAACAAGGTTTTATTGAACTCTGACAATTCTTACTCAGACTAATCTCACTGTATGTTTAGGAATGCTTATAAGATGTTGTGTACCTACCTTTTTCTTTAATGTAGCATTTATCATTCTTAAAATATATTAAAAATTGAGTAAAATAGCTAATCACTGTTTTTTTTTCATCTGGGTAATGACCTTTCTATTTATCAAATATTTTAACAGGCATTTATCTACTCTGCAAGCAGAATTCTACTATAGGAATCCCTAGCTCATTTGCGAATCTGTAATGACTATGAGATTCATTTTTTGGGAGATGCAGACCATACAGAGAAGATTCTTGCTTGAATGAATGAATGAATGAATTAATTAATGAATTAATTAATGCATGCTGAGAATACATAGATACATTCTTCTAGGTGTCTTTTTATGATAGTTTGTCTTTCCCCTTTAGACAAAAGTAAAGCAATTTATTAGAGAAAATTCAAGAAATTCAAGATTAAGCCCAAATACTTTTTCCCATTGAGAAGTTTTACAATAAATAATACCAGTGTTGCTTTTTCTTGAAATCAGGTTTCCATTTATTAGCACCCTACATTTCAAGAAGAGCTGTATTGTTTTGGTTCAGCCATTTAAGTCAAAAAGAAAGTAACCTTTAATAAGATACAGATCTAGACACATGATAAGGGTGTCCTCTTTATACTGCAGATGCTGACTAATGAATATTGCTTATTTTTTCACCTGTCAGAATGCTTGCCCGCTACCAGGTTTGCTGTTTTGTTGTTGCTAGCTCTTTAACCTTTTTCCTGTGGCTATATATCAGGGTCTTATAATACAAATCTTCTCCCATATTTCACTCTTCCCAGGTGTCAGGTCAACCTTCATTTAGACTTTTGCACTCTGTCCTTTAAGCATCATGGTAGTCAGGGGCTGTTAAAGCTCTTTCACTCAAAGTGAACTCTTACATTCAGAAGATCCATAAAAATTCTTCTACACTAGATTTCAAAGCTAATCATGCCATTCCTTCAATCAGTCTTTAACCATCACAACTGCTGGCAGCCTCTCAAATGGAAAGATGTAATTTCCAGCAAATCTACATAAAACCCTTTGAGGTTTGTCTATCCTTCAGGTTTTTTTCTTCATACTTTTCTGCTTCTTGAGATGTGAACTCCCTGCTAGCATCTAACAGGTATATTTCAGATTCCACTAGTACTGCTCACAGCAAAATGTCTTGAGGCACACACTCCTATAAAGTCAGCTGAGCAGACAAAGATAAATACATGCAAATTACAGTTTCAAAGAAAGTTAAAACTTGCCCTTTTCTGAAAACCGACTATTTTGGGGTTGGTGCTCATGTGAAAAAAGAAAAACAAAATGGAACCTAAAAAGCCTCAAAATACATGTATTTATTTTCTGTCAGTGAAGAGTTATGCAATGCACCTGCAATTTTGTGTTTCAAAGACATCTACCTTCTTAGCAGTAATATTGTTCATGGTCCAAGTACTAACCTGTAAGGCTGCCTCTGCCTCTTCCAGAGCAGGCTTGGCAGCCTCCAACTTCTCTTCAGCAATGGCTTTGTCAACTGTGATACTGTCTACAATAGCTTGGGCTTTGTCTTTCACTTTCTGAACATCACCCTTCACATTCTCAGCAGCCTGTGCTTTCACAGTGACTTCTTTCAATACCTAGAATGTGAGAAAACCCACATGACATAGTTAAAAGAGGGTTTTTTTGTAAAATCATATCTGTCCAATTCCAGAAAACTCAAATAGCATAAATTTTCTCCAAGATCCTCTCTTTCCAACACTTAACTTCATTTTAATTGATTTATCTTTTCAAAACAGAAGGAATAAAAAGGAAAAAAAAATCAAACAGCAATATACTTTGAAGGCTGTACATACCATGTCAGCTTTTTCATTGGCAATTTGAAGTTCCTTTTCTTTTACCTCCAGTTCTCTGCTTAGAGCAGCCACTGATTCAGAGGCCTCTTTCAATTTTTCCAGACCAGTATTTATTCTGAAGTTAAAAAGCAAAATAAAAAGCACCTCATTCACTATGTAATTCACACTCTTCTTTCCATCTATAGAATGAATCACATCAATCAGAATGAACAATTGCAAAGGATGCTTTATATTAAAAAAAAAAAAAACTTGGACAAGAACTTTTACCTTTCTGATATCTTCAGAATCAATAAAGTGGACAATAAAGTACATTAATAAAGTTTTTGGTTTGAAATTTTACCCACTTCTGACAATAAAGCCTTTACATTGCATAAAAAAGTTCTATAAAACTTGAGTTCTGTACAGCAGAAGGCATTTTCTGATCACCAAAATTCTGAAAATTATAACCAATCAATATTTCTTATTTGAAGTGGAAACTGAAAACAAACCAAGACCAAACAAAAGAGAGTAAAAGAAAAATAGTATTTGGAGAAGACTTCTCTGATTCAGCATTAAAATGCCCTTCAACAGTGCTTTTTTTCTATCAAAAATTCTTCACTTGGGACTTTAAAAGGCCTCTACAGAGACTGCTATTGCAAAGGCTAGGCAGAACTTGGACAGCTCAGCAAATAGAGGAGAACAGAGAAAGTGTAACCCCTGACAAATTCAGACAGTGCAAGTGGAAGAAACTGGACTTCATTAACTAACTTGATAAATCTGAAGGTAGAAAACAGGGCAACACCCTTCTGTTTTACAAGCCTTCACCCATAACATAACAACAGATTTCAAACTGAGTTTGATTTGAAGGCAAAGAATGTTTCAAAGCCAAATAAACAAGTTTAAGTCTTTCTTTAAGGTTTCCAGCTCTTACAACAATCTTTCAAAAATGAGAAGGCAGTTTTTCTTAAGGGTGATACCAACTGAGACACTACTTGCTAATTTTGCATTATAGTTGGGGGTTCCTGACATGAAGATATATCTGCAAATAGAAATCATTAGTTTAATAAAGCATCTGAAAATAGGAATAAGTATATCAAACCACATTAATAAGGAACAAGTAAAAAGCTCAGGAGTCTGAGGCTCTTTGTTCACAAAACCACTTAGGATACTCCTTATATGTATGTTCATAACAGGAGGTTACAAGCGTTCAGCAAGGAAACAAAGATTGCCAACTGGCAAATTAAATGCTATTATCAATATATTATGAAATTACATATAGATGTCTTCTTTTACTCTTTGAAAACACGTGGGTATAATTTATATTCACTTCATATTCCATCTACTTCTATTTTTCATGCACCACTACTCTTCCCACCCCCTAAATATATAGTCTTTATCTCATATGACAAGAGCAACTATAATATTTGAATAAGTTAACCTTCACATAATTTTAGGAATTAAAAATACCTTTTTCTTGCTGTGTGAGGAGACAAGCCATGCATTGAAATGAAGCATATCAGACTATACCTACCTGGGGAAGAAAACCACAGAAAAACAGAAGTATCCTGAGTTTACCTGTTTGATAATATTTGCACTTCAGCATGCTTTTCTTTGTATGTGGTTTTATATCCCTGAATAAAGGTCAGGTAGGATTTGGGAGTCACATGTGTAGAACGTCTGTATCTTTGAAAGTAATCAGAACACTTTTCTGCCACTCCATCCTGGAATGAGCCCATACACTGCACAATTTCCCTCTTTGTATCAGCAGTGCAGTCCATATCAAATGAGGACAGGAAGTGTTCAGACACTTAGGAAAGAAAAAAAAAAAAAAAGTAAATGTAAGTATTTATAAAAGCACCTTGGCTAATAAACAAGTCACTTTAAAACAAGTCAGCATGTAGTATCTTGGCCTTTACCCAGCTTCTGAAAACCCTGTCTTCTTTACTCTTCACCATCAGATTCTGAATATTATTCCACACATGTCAATAAAAAGTATAGCCAAGGATCTGTCATGCTTCATCTCCAAGTGTGCAACTGCTTTTTCACTCTGAACCTAGCTGCTACCTACAAGGGACTGGGTAATCCCAGCCTTCCACTGTATGCCCTATCACAGACACATTCACAAATAATCTCTTTCTTTAGTAGCATCTTTGCATTCTTTACAAATACTTTTAAGACATCTTCATGGGGAATTTTTCTTTAAACTGTGTTCAAAACCATTCCTCTGTTAGAAATATTTTGACAGCTTAATAAAACAGGCATTAAAGAACAAAATACCTACATCATATTTTAGAATCAATTACGTTTCTTCTGGTAAAATTCAACACAATTAAAACAGCTACATGACTACTGATCAGAAAATTATGTGTCTGCAAAGATAAAACCTATACGTACCTGCCACCAGTGCATCCTTAGGCCACCGGCTGAACCAATCTATGGTGCATCCAGAAATGAGAGCAGGGAACTTCAGGGCCCTGTTTCGGAATTTTTCACCTACTGGTGAAAAGCAAAGAACTACGTGAAGGTTTTGCCGGACTCTGGCCATGAAATAGTCATACAGAGCTTCACTGGTTGGAGGTCTTCGTGGATGCTCCTTTTTGAAGAAGGGAATGAGGTCACTAATGATCTCATCTACCTCATCACGCAAATAAGTTTGAGACCTTTGGGAAAAGGAAAATTTTTCATGCTTTTTGAGATGATCCAAAATAGAGGATATTGCATAAGGTTCTTTTAATACACACCATTGCAGGAAGAGACATACATCTCAGACACTGAAGTTATTAGTACCCCCACCCCGCTCTTTTCTTTAAACAGGAAGTTTTAATGAAGTGATTCCATTAAATAGACTGAAATCTAATTTGCTGTAAATTTTAAACCCCACCCTCCAACAGCTTTCATCCCTTCTCTTTAACTTCTAATAACTAGTAGCAGTTACTCTGAAACATAACCCTAAAATAATAGATAAGTAAATAAAATCAATAAAATCCATCAATTCTGGACATAAATTTACGATACAAAAACTAACTGTACACTAAGAGTTAATTTAGCAGACAACTTTTTAAAACATCAGTAATATTTCTCAAGTCTAAATTTATTTTTTTAAAGCTGTTCTCATGTCCCTTGAGATAGCTTCATTCAGTGTAACCTAGGATTCTGTAGATTTTGTAGACTGCATTCATTTTTAATAGTATTCTGACAACAAAAAGCACTTGAGTTCTAGTTTTTGGAAGTGTACTCTCTGACTTATAACAAAATATTCAAATAAACTCTGTTATTTTACCTCAGAATTATGAATTTTAAAAAGCAGAAAATTGATCATTTTACCTCTCCTGATGACAAAACATTGTTCAAATATTCCAAGAAAGACTCATCTTTGATCTCATTGTCTGTAAAAACAAAACAGGTGCCTTTGCCTTGCAGTCCTGCTGTTCTGTATAATAGTTTCAGATCTTCCATCAAGTTTAAAGTGTTGTATGATCTACAAAAAACAAATACTCATCTCTTATAAAATAGGGTAAAAAAGCCCAAGCAAATTTAAGTAAGAAACAATGTCTTAGAACTTAAGGCAGAAAGGTGCTTATTTCAGATACATCCTCTGATGAGATCTACACCAAGGGACATTCCTATATGTGAAACTACAATTTCTTCTGCAGCCAACACACATGCAAAAGATTTAAAATCATTTCACTTCACTAAAATGACATTTGATTACCAAAATTGACCTGTCCTACAGACAGTTGGGATGATATTCATTCTAAAGCATTCAGAGGAGGATTTATAATTTTTTTTATCTTTATTTGAAAAGAAACCACACTGGGTTGAACAATGCAAAATAGGGGAATCATGTACTTGGAAAAGGTTGTCAAAATACTGATAGATACTTAAGATCTACCAAACTAGAGGGCAGAGATAAAGATTCATCCTCCTCAGATGACAGTATTTTGAATATTACAAGATTAATTCATAAAGGCCTTTTGGATAGATAACCACCTGAAAAATATTTTCAGTACCATTTAATGTACTATGTAAAGACGCAAAGATAACTTGATACCGTCAATACGTTTTCTCTTTCTGTGAAGAAAACAAAATAATTTCCTACTCCAAAGATAGTAAAAAATTCAATTATTGTAGAAAATCAAGCAAATCTAGTAAGTTTCAAAGGATTGTCATGTCCTTCCACTCCATGTGACAGTGATCAGACTACACTAAGCAGAGAATGTGAGGCTGTTTTTTTTTATAGGAAGACTTAAACCACAAAGTACTTATTTAGTTAAATTTCAGGTAATGCTCACCTTGTCAACGTTATCTGGAATGTGTCATAGCCAGCTATGAAGGATGCCAGTCTTGTCAAGCTCTGCTTTCCTGAGCCACCAACTCCAACTAAGAGAGCATTTCCACGAGGAATGCGAATCACACGGGAAATCTGTGTAATATACCAATCATTCCTTGCTACAATGTATAAGAGTCACACATCCAAAAACTCTATGCTATCGCATTGAAAATGTTGTATTAGAAATGAAGAACAAATGAAAATTTTAATGTTTAATTAAAAGAGTCTATATTACAATTAATATATTCTGTGGACATTTGTACTTTACCATATTTACTGTTGACCTGTCAAATAGTATAGCAACCATTCAATTCCATCACTGTGTACGTTCAGTTATCAGTAGAATTACATCTCCCACAAAGTGCAAGTAAATCTCAGCTGTGATTTCTTAGTGATGTGCTATCACAGCATGAGGGATTATCAAAATTGGAAAGGAAATAATTTCCCCAATACCATGACCTCTGGATAACTTTGCAAAGACTCATATCACCATGTCCTCTCATTGTGACCTGAAGGACAGGATGTCTCAGACATGTGAAATTCAGGACAAAGTCTTCAGTATTCTCTGCAGCAGGTAATAATACTGCCTTTATAATGAAACTTGTTACAATTCTCATTTACTTGTCAGTAAAAATGCACAGTATCAAGTATGAATACTTGATCACAATGAAACATCTTCCAATTAGATCAACATTTCTTTCCCACTTCATTATTTATATTTTAAATCAAAAGGCAGCAGCTTCCTACTGCTCCACATTTCCCTTCAATTCAGGACTGTGCAATGTAAACAAACAGAGCCTTTAGAATTCAGAGCAAAAAAAAATTTCAGCGGTAACCGTGAACTCCAAACAGCACTTGTCTTACTGCCCACAGCCAAAAAAAAATGCCATGAAACATGGCAGCCCCTCAGTTGCAAGCTGACGGACCCTCACTGTACCCAGAAGAGCCTACATTAATATCCAGAGCAGCACAGAGCCAATTCCCTCTCAAAGACACAACAATACCATCCAGCTGGTTAGCAGCTGGTCTCCTCCATACAAGCAATGATGCACAGGATTGGCTTCTGTTGTCTTTATTATCTTGAACAGTTCTTTGATGACTCCAGAATTCCATCATATCAGTAAACAACCTGGGACACTTATTTACTTGCCCTTCCTCTGAGTTACCTCCTTCTAAGCCTTTTAAGATAGTCATGCCAATTTCCTCTAATTTTAAATTTATTTTACATATTGAATGTAATGTTTCCATTGGTTAATGTTTCCTAAGAAAGATAAAATCAAGTATGAAGGCTTACTTTAAGCTTTATTATTTAACTAGAGAAAGAAAATTTAATTTGCACAACATCCTTGCAATATCACTGATCATTTCAATAATGGTTATTAGATCTGTTCCAGGCAGAGGCACACAAGCTGTTAATTGGAAACTTTGCTCTCTATTTAAGATATCCCTCAGCTTTAACTCATTCAAGTCATATTATGTCAATCAGATTAGGCATTACCTCAACTGTGCCTATCTCACTTTCTCTTAGAAGCTGTCTCAGGTCTACACAGTTGTTCCTGTTTTCAAGAATTTAGAATCATAGAAACACTTTTTATCCAAGCAAAGCATTTTGCATAAAACATAAAATCATCATTTTATCCAAGCAAATACAAATAAAATATTTCAGGTATTTACCATCTAGCTACCCAAAGATATTTCTGATGAAAAGTTCAGTGAAAAAAAATGTATTGCATCCTAAACTTATATAGTTTTTTTCCTAGAAATAAATGAGAAACTTACTGGTAAGTGTGACGATTATTTACAATTGTCCTAAAGAAATCCAGAACAGAACATCATTAATTTTGCCTTAAACCTTAGAAAGAAAGAGACTCATTTTGTGAAATAACAAGAATTAACACAAAAATTTTGAAAACCACAGATGCAATTTGTTTGTCAACTATAATTAAATTTAAATTGCTTTGATATTTAATATTGTATTTAGGGGATGATGCAATTACATATACAGTTCTTAATAATTTAAAAATACCAAAACCCTCAGTATTCAACTTAGACAATAGGGTTCTAGTGTTAAAAAAAAAAAAAAAAAAAGGCTCTCCTTTGTATGAGGCCTATTCTGTGTGAACAATCATATCAGCTGTGCTGTGCTGTGCTGTGCTGAAAGTTATGGTCAGCTCCAATCCATATTCAAAAGAACTTTAGAAGTAGTGAGCATACTGTGGATCTACAAAAGAATTTTGGACTACATTAATTCCTACTCTGCTGTGCGTACTCCTTCAGAAGCAACCAATTATGTCTTAACCTGAATTTCATTTGACTCATTCCAAAGACAGGAAGGGCTCCCAGAAGAATTAAGGAGGAAGGTCAAAATAAAATTAGAATAGCTAGCACCATGATCCCACCAAACATAAAAGATAGGTATAATAGTTCCATCTGGTGCATTTTCTAAAAAGTTTTTAATATGTTTTAATACCTAGTCACAGTGTGACAGATCAAATATTTGATAGCAATTAGCTGCTGCAGTTTCAGAAGTCATTTACCTTGATTTATGCATACCTCTACTCAAAGGAGATGTGGGCAAGTGAACAACAACAAATGGCAATCCAGCAAGACTGTACCTTGACTAAATGAACCATGGCATCCTCAAAGAAAACCATGTCCATTCCAGTACCACGAACATTCTCATTGTATGCTTGCAGAAACTTATTTAAACGATCCCGTAGCTGATGAAATGAGGAGATTGGTTCATAGATTTTGGGAATATCTAAATTAGCTTCCTCTGGTTTCTCATCTAGAACAAAAAGCAAGTAATAAAATCTTAGCAGTTTAGATAATTGACAAAAGGTTCAATGAGGGGACAAGTAAGTGAAGATAACTAGAAGTTTCACCACCCAGAAACAGGTTTATTATACATAGTATTATATATTAGATGTACATATGAGAGTGCTGAGTACACCCTGCCTACAAGAAATGGTAATTTCAGCAATGTAATTTTTAAAGACAAAATGAGAAAAACACCTAAATAGCCATCTTTATCTGAAACTTGAATGATGAAAAATTTTAATTGTTTAGGTGCTTGGAAAAAAAGTAGCAATAGAGAATGAAGGTAAATAAATACTGCAGCTAAAAAATGCAAATAATCTTTTCTGTAAAAGAAAAAGAGTCTAAATTGATTAAATAATTGCGCTAGAAAAAATGTACTCTTGAAATTAATAATTGCTACAACAAAAAAATATATTCACTGTGAATCAGTGTACATTTGTTTCCTTAGCTGATATAGAAGGCACAAGTCAACTCTCAAAGAAAGGAGGTAACAGTGCTGCTGCCTCATTTTTCCATTCATAACCTTAATCATGCTGAAAGGTGACATGCTTTCATTCATAAGAATTTTTACAGAAAATAAAATTACAGAAAAGTTGAGATTGTCAGGGACCTCTGAAGGTCATCTGGTCCAACCCCTTTCTCAAAATGGGCCACCTAGAGCTGGTTCTCCCAAGACCATGCTCAGGTGGCTTATGAATACCTCCACAGACAGACTCCACAACATCTCCGGACAACCTGCAACAGAATGTCACAGTGGAGAAAAAAAAAAAAAAAAGAAAACAAAAGTGATTACTGATGTTCAAGTTCTTCAATAGATTTTATCCAGTATATCCATGTCTTTCTGGTATTAGGGATCCCAGACTCGGACACAGCACTCCAGGTGTCGCCTTACTAGTGCTGGAAAAGGGAAAGGACAACCTCCCTTGGCCTGCTGGGTATATTTCTTCTAATGCAGCTCAGGATGTCACTAGTTTTTTTTTTCCTGCAAGGGTACACTGCTGGCTCATGTTCAGGCTGGTATCAACCAGCACCTGCAGGTCTATTTCTGCAAAGCTGACTTGCAGATGGGTGACCAGCAGTGTATACTGGGGCGTGGGACCTTCCCTCCCCACGGGCCAGGACTTTGCCCTTCCCTTTGTTGAACCTTATGGAGTTCCAGTTAAGCCATGTGGAAGCCAGCACAACCTCTGGCGTATCAACAACCCCTCCTAGTTTTGTGGTATCTGGGAGCTGGCTTGAGGGTGTACTCTGTCCCTCACTAATGACAATGTTGAAGATGACTGGACCCTGTGCAGACCTCTGGGACAGACACATCATTAGTTACTGGTCTCCAATTAGACTTTGAGCCACTGATCACCACTTTCTGGGCTTGACCATTCAGCAATTTTCAATCCATCTCACTTCTCATGCAGACCATATTTCATTAAAAAATACCTGACAAATCTCATTGAAACAGTGCCAGCAGGCAGACATCAGGTGGTTTTGGTTGGCTTTCCTCAAAATTAATACTAGTTTGGATTTCCTCAAAAATAATACTAGTAAAGTACATTTTGCTCTTATTTACATACATTTAGCTCAATTAGTTTCAGGATTTTGTGATCCATACATGTTACAGAATGGATTTTTCCAATTATCCTAAATCAGTCAGTTCTGCTCTTCTAACTTGCTGAAGAAATACGTAATTCAGAACAATAGCTCTAATTGGTATAATTAAAATCATTGAAATAAATCATCCCAGTGAAGTATTTCCCTAAGGCTTAGTAAAGCACTAGAAGCCAGTGTGAAGGTAAGGGACAAAAAGGTGGGGGAAAGAACTCCAACCCCCAAGTAAACTCAACTGTATTTAGCATGCTGTCTGTAACTTTTTTCTTCTTTCAAAATTTTTCTCCATTTCCTTTCTATTGCACCTTTCTAATGCTCATGCAATTTCAGAGGAAAAAACAACATAAAAACAGTAACAAAACTAAAACCCAAAAATACATATTTAAGAACATATTTTAAGAAAATTACATTTTACCACAGAACCTACTCTATCAAAATACGCAAATTATTAATTCTCTTTCAGCTGTCCTTTATATTGCATTTTTTGTTTGCTTGAAGTCACCTTAATTTCAGAATTTCAGAACTTTTAGCTCTATATTGCTTCTGCATATGAACGCTCCTCTAGATTAAAATCTAATTAAACTGACTGACTTCTTATTTTAACCTGTAAAAGCACTGGGTAAACTAAAGGAGTACTCCAAATGTAAATTGATTTCTTACAAGTTGAATAAGACATTTAAACAAATTACAGTTGATAAGAAACTAATAAGAAATACATCAAGAACTTAAACTGCAGTGATACTTTTACAGTTTTGAAAAATTTAAAATAATTATATCATCTTCATTCTGTTTCTACAGTTTTATTATTAATGTCCAAGGACAGTATAATCAAGTACAAAAGCCAAGAAAGGGCAGACTTTTCCATTATTTAGAGAGGCAGCCAGCAAAACGTATTATTTTAAAGTCTTGCTCAGTCTCAAGATTCATAATCACAAGTGCTAAATAACAATCTCAAAACCAACGGATAAAAACACCTTTGAATAGGTGGAGGGTCTTGGGATCACTAGCACCACAAACAATTCCTTTGAAGCTAAGATCTAAAAGTTGACAAAGATCTAAGTCATCATGTATTTCTCTTAGGGACAAACATATTGTGCTTTTACAACCCAGAGACAAAAATATCTACTACCAGTAAACATATTACTAATCTGAGCATAGGGCTCTTTGAAGTCAATGTCAGATGTCACTTTTAATAAATTTAAGAGCTTAGAAATCAAGGTCCTGCTCTTACAGTTCCACCATAATGGAAAATACTAAATGCCATTACAGGGACAAATAAAACCAGATGATGCTTGTTATTCTTTTCATTTAAAGCAAAAAACAGAAAGGGGTTCTCAAGGCTCAGGACTTAGGTTAGGTCCTGAAATCTACTGAGGGCAAAATATACTCTTTTTATATGAGAGCCTCCTGGTTTGTATTTAGATGAAGTTCCATGCTAAAAGGCACATTACAGGACAGGTACGTTTAATCTGTCACCAAAAAGGCAAATAATTTTGAAAAATACATTTATCATTTATCAAATGTTGAGAAATACATTTATTTTTCAGTTCAATATGATGGTTTCTAGTGTGGACTAAAATTTTTGCATTAAAGATCATTCCTCACCCCCTCAGTACGCATTCTGACTTACATTTCAGTATTCTCTACACTGATGAAATTTAGCAAGTTATTTAAGGCTGTAATTATTTTCTTTCTTATACTAGTTTACTGTTATTTCTATTTTATTCCTTCCAATGAAATATGTCCTATCCTTTATTCTCCTTTTCGTCAGTGCCTTCTGTCTACTTCAATTGTTCAAGGGAAGGTTCAAATAACCTTGGCCATTCATGCCAGTCTCTTATTGCTCCACTCTCCATCATTGCAGCGATACCAACACAGATAACTGAATAATCTAAGGACCTTCCCTAAACCCAAACAAATGTTTTCTGTTCTTTTGCAACAATTGATAGATATTCCCAGGTCATTTAGTGAGGTCAGTGACACCATGTTTTTGTTTGAAAGACATAAAGGTATTGCTATAAGTCATATGGGTTTTTAAAGAGGTTTAACAAGCATTCAGGAAAATTTGAATTAATAGTCATTTGTTACATTTAATAGTTACATCCTAAAGAGTATTGGATTAGCCCAGAGACAGCATTTGTTTAATCAGATTTCTAGGGCATGTTACCTACATTGCAATCCTTTATCTACTACAGCAACCCCACCATTTCAGGTCATTCATAACAAATTTCCTTCATGATTTTGGAATAAAAAAGACTCATTCTCACTATTTGGCAGTTCTGTCTTTTTGGCCCACCAGTTTAAATGAAAGCAAGGCTCTCCTATACAGACACTGAATATCAATACAGACTTAGAAATCCCATTAAGATAAAAATTTGCCACAGCTGGTAACATAGATTACCTTCAAAGCCACTGGACAAAACAGACACTTTTCATGCATAAATTTAGCATGCATTTTTACAACATATTTTTTGTAGTATCTAAGATTATCATATCCCCCTTGCCTAATTTTATAATTTCCATGATTATTAAAGTAAAGCTTTACCAGCTCTTGCAGGTGCATCCCTTAAGAAGTCAACAAAGAATGTATCTGTTTCACGATTCAGCAAAGCTTTCAGATCTTCAAATTCCTCCTCAATGAGTTTTGCCACAGCTGTGTGAAACCAATCAACATCTTCTGAGGTTGTGAAACGATCAGCAATAACACACTTGCATTCATGCTTCCACAATTTTATTAGCACCTACATGCAAAAAGGAAAAAATATAAAATATAAAAGGGGACATTTCACAGAATCACAGAAGGAAGAATGGGCCAGTTTGGAAGGGACAGTGGGTCATCCTCCCTGCTCAAGCAGGATCATCCTAGAGCACATGGTACAGAATTGTATCCAGATGGTTCTTGAATATCTCCAGCGAAGGAGACTCCACAACCTCTCTGGGCAGCCTGTTCCAGGGCTCCATCACCCTCCCATTAAAGAAGTTCTTCCTCATGTTCAGGAGGAATTTCCTGTGAATCAGTTTCTGCCTGTTGCCCCATTCCTTGGCACCAGCGAGCAGAGCCTGGCTCTGTCCTCCTGACGTTCTCCCTTCAGATACTGGCAGACATTGATGAGGTCTCCCCTCAGTCTTCTCATCTTGAGACTGAACAAGCCCAGCTCCCTCAGTCTCTCCTCTTTAAAAAGGTGCTTCAGGCCCTTAACTGTCTTTGTAGTTCTCTGCCAGACACGCTCCAGGAGCTCTATGTCTCTCTTGTACAGAGGAACTCATTTGGCTTCCGAAAAGAACTATAGCAACTTTAAAGCTTTGCCTTCATTTCTTAATTTAAAAATAACATTAGCATTAGAAACCAAATAGTACTGGGGATTCTTCAGAGGAGATACCTTGAGCTTCTTATTCTGCCCAATAGCAATTTAAGATTATATTCCACTAACTTTGGAAGAAGCTTCAATCTAGTATTCCAAAGTGAGGTGTATGAAGATTTTATTTCCTCAGCCCTAAAACTATATCCATACCAGTTAACAAGTTTATGTATTGATAAACCACTTTTCTAACTGGTCATTAAGCAGAAGATGGGTGAAAATACAAGCATCATGGCACGAATAATTTCATGCCAAACACAGATAGCAGTCCCAACGCTACAGCCAAAGTAGAGAATAACAATAAAGAAAAGTGAATGTTTATATAATCCCTTCTCCAAATTCAATATACCTTTAAAGTCCCTCCATTTGGTCACAGGATGAAAAAGGAGAACTTGTCAGGTTGTTAATACCAGCAGCACTCATTTTAATCCTATGCTATTATCACACAGTAGTAGAAAAAATTCCAGGTACTACTTGAAGACCTTTTGTTCAGCCTACAGAACTTTGTACAATTGACACATACTATGAAAGTCTCAGAACTAATACGTAAATTTATATAATAGTATTTTGACCAATTGGTTTTTACACTTCAAAAGACATTAACTGTGTGTATACATATATATATAATCTAAGTGCTCCATGTTTTGCTGCAGAAATTAAAATCCATTCTGAAGTTTAAATTTTAGACGCCGTAGAATTAAGGAGCTTATTCAACAGAGACACACGTTGTATGTGAAGCGATTATATAATCCAAATATTTAACAAATTTTCCATGTTTACCATAAGCACTGCTTTTCCAGCACTAGGTATGTGTCACAGCTTAAAACTCTAAATGACTTTTGCTTAAAATAATTAGAAAAGAAATGATATTTTACTGGAAGAAAGATGGATAATGGAAAAAAATATTACTAATACTTGTTACTACTTCTTCCTTTTAAACCATAAGCCAGGAACCAATTGTTAGACCGAAATTAGACAGTGACTGAAAGTCTCAAGACAGTAATGGAGAGGAGGAACTATTCAATTTTTTAATCAATATTTGAGCATTTTCATTGGGTTAAAGTAAGTTCATTACCTCTCACTTATTTTCTCACTTCTTTTAAATAAATTAGCATTTGTCAGTAATAAGAAAAGCAGATAGAAGCAAAATGTTGTGACAAAAGAAGTGGGTTTTGTCACCGTTTTGAAACAAAGTTGACATTTCAGTTGTTACTATAAAAGCCGGATTAAAACACTTTTGCCTCAAAACACACTAAGGCTGCATTTTTTTAAAGCAAATTCAAATGCCAAGTTAGACTCTCATCCCCTTTCCTACACTAATTATAACCAGGTCACTGATGTGCTGCACTTACCTGAGGTTCATTGATCACTTCTGATGTAGTATTCAGCATTCCTTGCCAAATCCTCGAGAGGTCTCGAAGGTTGAAGACATAATGAAACTTGGCTGGCGTGGGCAACATTTTTAGCTTGGTAATCTGCCACAGTCTGCGTGTCAGTGGAACCAATTTGGCTACTGTTTTCTTCACATCGTCTGAAAATCCCCGCTCACTACAGTAGTGTCCTTCTCCAATTACACCTGTGCAAAGAAAGATTGCCAAATCAAAGACGTGTTAGCGCAACACCAGGAGCAATGACTGTGTGAATCTTCTGTTTCTTTTCTTTTTCCAATCCCAAAAACCTTTCCAAATTTGTTAAAATGGCTTTCCAGTGTATATTCAAATTTTTATCCAGCCATTCTTAGCACCATTCTGCCACCCGCTCAATGGTTATTAGCTTTTAAGTAACAGCATGTTAAAGTGTTCTTTTTCTCATAAAATAGATTCCATTGGCCTTGAATAATGGATCTCCTGCTGAAATGAGTATGATTCTTTGTGAAAGTCTAGTCTTTAGTCCCTTATTCTTAGCAGCAGTGGCAACTGAGCAACTGTCCAGCCCTGTCGCTAAAACAATGCCTTCATGTCTTTCTTATTAAATCTGAGCATAACAAGAGTTTCAGAGATGTGACTGGACTTGAAAAATTTACAGATTGATGACATTGCAGGTGGGGTGTGATTACTGAAGGAAAATGTGCTGGTAAACAAAATGGGGAAATTAGGCCTCAATTTTAACAATAATGTGTACAAATAGAATGATAAGGAAAAATCAACTACGATTTTTAAAAATGAGATGAATATAAAGCTAATTTCCTTTTACCAAATATTTTGTCAATGGAAGAATTGGAAGGCAGAGTACAGTTAAACACCGAGAATTGTCTCTTCAGCCTCTGTGGAATATCATTGCGACCTCCCCCAGGGTGGATCATGGCAGCCAAAAACTGAATGTCCATGATGTTGGTAAATTCCCCAGGCTTTTCCAGGTTATACAGTCCTTTCTGTTCCATCAGTTGCCTAACTATCTCATTAGTGACCTGTAAAATAACCAGGTTTTATATATGACAATATTATATATACAACTGAATGAAATACAGAACATACTTAAATGTTTGAAATACCTAACAAAGAGTATAATATTATCTTGCCCCCTATCCCTCTGTTTATTTGCTTCAGGATAAAAATGCACAGCAAGGAATAAGAACATTTGGTAAAATCTAAGGATAAAAATCATGGGAGAACAGGGGTACTCTCATTTAGAACTAATCATTCACATGACAATTTACTCTCACTTGGATGCTGCACGATTTCTATTGCTGTTGGAAATAATTCTGCCTTTTAAAACAAAATTTCCAGTTTTCTAATCGAGCCCAAACTAAGGTACCTTTGCATCTTTTTTCAATTAAGCCCAAACTAATACATCATGTTGCAAATGATACAAAATATTTGTATTAAGTTTCATATGAAACAATCGCAAGCACGGTTTTCAAGCTGAAATAAAAGAACTACTTCCATACAAAAACATGCAAGACCCTTTTCTTTAGCCATAAAGGGATACCCTTCATTTCTGTTTGACAAGCTGAAAAAACTCCACAGAGAGTACATCCTATAGCTATACTCCTATAGAAATTCTAACATGAATTTCCAAAGCAATGTACTTCAGAACAACCTTGTCAATATAAATAAAAATTACTTCCATTTTGTCTGAAGCAGAGAAGACACTTCTTACCTCTCAGGTTTCATAGTATTTTAATTATTGCCCACAATGTCAGTTTGCTATCACAACTTGTGTACCAAAGACTTCTTATTTTTAATTATAAGTGCTGTTAAAAAACATTATTAAAATTATACAGGCATGTTCTAAGGAGCACTCAAAGTGCTTCTTGCTGTCAGCATATTTATTTTCAATTAATTCCTGACAAATTAATGTAGATGGGTTCTTTTAAAACACTGATTAAAATTAAAGTACTACATATCAATTTTGCCCTACTCGGAATGACTGAGAAGCCAATTTTACAGTGTGGCATAAAAACGAAGAAAACCTTTTGTATCCTTTTTTCTTCTTCCACAAACTGACCTGATCTCCCCATTCATTGATTATGGGCATGTTCACATCATCAATGAAGACTGTCATCTTTTTGCCTGCAGGTGGACCATAAGTTGGGCCCATGCGCTTATCCACGTAGCTTTCTATTGTACGCTGTTAAAAGGCAATTAGGAGCACAGTCACAAAGAGCACTTCATTTCATACATGATTCAATCACTTAAACATGTTGATGTTCCTGTTACATAAAACTTTACTAAGTGAGGTTCAGACAAGGCATTTGCTGGAGGTAACTGCACTAGTTCAACTAGAATGTCTGAAATCTCAAGGTATACAGCACCAAGCTGGTGTCTGCAGTAGGAACCATGCCTAACACTTTCCTAAATCTGAATAGGTTTCAAAGTTTTCTTTTATTTTATTCATTTATTAGAAAAATTGATGATTGCTAGCAATAAAGATTAAACTGAGGATGTAATTCTGGAACACCTTTCCAGCAGGTATCAAGGTACTTCATAAAAGCATACATCAATAATTAAATTCACATATATAAATATACTTGATAATTTTGCCTAATGGTAGACTTGCCTTTGCTGTTCTTCTCATCATCTTTCCATTTCTCTGTTCTTCTTAAGCTCCAGTTTTTATTTACTCTATCCTAAGTCAAAGTTCACTTAACCATACATAATTATTCTTCAGTATAAACCTAAATATCTGCATTCTTACACCATGCCTAGGCTCCAATTTTGCACAGGTGGCATCAGGTAGACCAAGATTATAATAAGCTAGAGTAATTTTAAAGCACGGATCACAACAGAATGTTTTGATCTAGATTGTTAACAGAGAATTGGCTTATTCTTGCACATCTATTTCAGATGTCCTGATGATCAGAATCTCACCTATCACCAATTAAATATACTTTTCTTTTATAAAAATATGTTACTTTTTGTCTATAGCCCAATAAATAAAAGAAAAAATCCTAAGGATTAAGACCAAAATTACATGTTGTACATTATGTAAAATGTTAGTAGTTTCTACCATGCTGTACAGGCAGATGATAGGTGATTCATCAAGCTTCTAGACAGCACTTACAGTCCAGACAGTGCTTCGGCCTGGCATACCAAACTGCATTAAAAATATTCCCCAAATATATTGCCAGGAGATTAAAGACACTTGAAATAATTCAAATTAGATCGGTAGAAATTTAGACAGGCAGTACAGTTCAGGATTTAAGCATTCTAATTGTATGTAGAGCAGCTGCACTGCATGTGTTACTTTTTTAATGAGTTACTGTAATGACAAACTAAAATTGCAGACAGCACACTTTTAATGACAGACTGTTGTGGGTAGCACTTATTTTACCCATGGTGTTTAGTGAAATCTAACAGCTCTTCCCAGTTAGTGAGAACAGATATATTTGACACAAAAACATAATAAGATGAAGACAATAATAGGCATGTTATTGTAGAAGTCCAAGAACAGCTCAATAGCTACTGAAAAAGTTGAAAGGAACCATTTTTTTACAGAAGTCTTAAATCATGCATTAGAACACTTGGACTATTTGAACAGGTGCTTTTTTTTGTTGTTCAGAACCACTTTCAGAAGCATCCTCCTGGCAAATTATCAGAATATTCTCTGAATCCAACTATCTTGTATGAGAAGATTAATCACTACTATACCTGAAAAATTAATGGGGTTGTTGCAGATGAAAAATTCAAGCTCTTAGTTATGTGCCTTTCAGGGTTGTATTTTGACATAAAACCTTTGATTATAACAGTCTTTGCAGTTCCTTGCTCACCAATTAGCAGGACAGCCTAGACAAAGACAATATCGAAATAAGATGAAACACAAGAGCTGGGAGTCTTGGCAAAGGCTCAACAGTCCCATTTAACTTTTAAACAGAAAAGAAACTAGAAAAGTTATGTAAAGTGAACTTTTCACAGGAGACATGTAGAAGTAAAATAGTTAATGTCTCATAGATTTTTGCAGGCCTGACAAGTTAAAAATATTTGCAGTTAATGGTCATGTCATCCAGCACAATCACACTAATAAGGAAAGGAGTTAATTATTAGAAAAGGGGTTTAATCATCTAGAGACTCAGTATCTGTAAAATTTCAATTGCTTATGTGACACAGTTCTGGTGAAGAATAGCCTAAAGCTACATAAATTCTATAACTGCCCCATGCTGGCAGAGTTCAATCAGCAGAGTCAGATATGAGCCTCCTGACCTATGTGCTTCTCCCTCTCCCATCAGTACATGAAAATATTGGTTCCATTCTGAGTGATCTCAGCTGTAATTACAGTTATTTCCACTACAGAACGAACGGGTGAGGGGAAGACTAAGTCTGGAAACAGTGACTATTCAAGAGTTCAAGCATTTTTGCATGAAAGTAGTTTCTGGAAACACCATCTTATAGCTAAAAAAAAAAATAAGTTCTTCCTTTTCAATAACATAATATTTTCACTGCTAATCCAAAACTTTTGTCATGTGTTCTGTTGGCAGTGCTTTGATATGAACTACAGAAAAAGTACCTTGCCCTGTTTTGCTATGGTTTCAATAAGGAAATCCATTCTCACATTGTCAACATTAGGCACAAGAATTGAGTCATACTCTGGGGTTCCACTACTGGGATATACATACTCTTCAACACGTGTATTCCAGTGCATCCATGTACCTAATAAGAAAGAAGTTAATTTTTTAGAAATAGTAGGCATCATAATTTCCTTTTTTTTCCATTTAGTTCAGTGATCTGTCTATGCTTCTGTCTCACATACAGCAATCCCTCTGTGTATTCAGAATAAAATTTATAGAATCATTTAATCATAGAATCCCTCAAGTTGTATCTAAGAGGCTTACTCCTCCTTCCTACATAAATTTTGACAACAACCAGGATTATATGTTCACTTGACAACTCATCACAAAGCCCATGTAGCTTTTGTACCAATATATCCACATTCTGACTTTTCACTGGAAACAGGGAAAAAACTAAACACAACACCACCAGTAAGGTATAGCCATAAAATAAAACTTGCTAAGGGACACAAAAGAAGGCAAGCTATAAAATACTTCTGAATTAATTATCTAAAAAAAGCACAATTATAAACTAACTTTTAAATTTTATCCCATACCACCCTGCGGAGTTACTAACCATCAGATGCCACATAATAATCAAACATAGTGTCTTCACTGCCTTCTGGGATACAGGGAAGATCAAGCTTTACTGTTGCATGTTTTCGAAGCCAGTATTCCATCTTGCATCTGTCCTCCAGCTCTAGCAATGCTCCTACACTCCACATGAGAGAGAAGATGTACAGCCTTTCCAAGTATTTTGGAGTCAGTTCCCCACCTTGCTCCTGAAGGATTGAGTTAGGTTTAATTTTCAACAGCCTGAAAACTATACTTGATAATCATTAATAACATGAGGTTAGAAGTCTTCTGTCATATAAATTTAGAGATGCCTTCAATGATCAGACAGAATCAATGTAAAATGATAACAAATAACCCAAAAATAAAAAAGGAAAAAACAATGCATGCTCCATGTGCTTAATGTAAACCAGGGCTTAACAACAAATTCAAATGTGAGATTGTGAAAGAGGTTACATCCCAGCTATTACTTTCTAAAGAAATAGAAAGCATTCCTTACTAACCTGCATCTCCTTTGACATTCCAACTCATCAAAGAATCCCTCTCTACAAAACTTTGTTACTTGAAATTATCTACAATATATTAAGTATACATAAAAACATTCACACTACCTACCTTAGGTGGGATAAGGCCCTGCAGCATATTAATGCTCTGCATAATGACAAAGGCTTCCAACATCTCAGTCTTGCAATGCAGAGACTGAATGCTGAAGCGGTACAAGTCTGGGAACGATGAAGAATACAGATCTCGCAGAATTTCCATCTCTTGGAAGGCACATTTTTTCAAAAATCCCTGTTGCAGAGTATAAATTTAGTTCCTAATGCAACCTCAGTGAATTCAAGTACAGTAATTTAAAAGGTTCAGGAAGCATGGACTGTTGATTTCTTGGGGGCAGAATGGGAGAAGAGGGAGGTGGGGTGGGGCAGGGGGTAAGTTGGGTTTTTTTAAATTAACAGAAGGTCAAATTTTACTCAAGTACGCATAATTCCTACTGGATGTTAAAGATGAAGAGAACTGAAAAGTAAAAAATGTGCTCAACAGCACAAATATCATTGTTTTCAAACATTTTTAATCACAACAGCTATGAAAGTTATCCAAAAACTCTGAAAAGAAACCCAACAATATGTACTATTTATTCTACACATTATTTCTAATGGGGATAGAGGACAACTGGAAAGATCTGGCAGGTGTACAAAAAAAAATGAGGCTATCAGAGGGAAGGTGTGCTGGTGTGTGTAGTGTTCTTATTGTGTATCTCAGTATCCGTAATGATGGATAAACAAAACCTAAGTAAACTACCCATTTCTTAAGATCATAGAATAGGATTTGTTCTTTGATGCCTTTAATTCAAAGTAGTAACATGATTCTTGGAGTTACCTTGAAGTTTTCACTCATCTGCAGGGTAAAATACTTCTCACTTACATCCCATAAATTTATTTCCCACATAAAAAACAATCACCAGCCAAAACACTTGCAGATTCTTCCCCAAAACTCAAAACAAAATTTAGAACAAATTTAAATCAAATAAATTTTCTTTAAACATGGATGGTTTTCTCTTGTGGGAGTTAAAAGCTGGAACAGGTTTCTCAGTAAGCTCTTCGACTCTCCATCTCAGAACTCATCAGGACAAAGATTTCACCAACCTCCCCTAGGTTGACTTGACTAATGTACTCAGTATTATCTCTAGAGGTCCTTTCCAAACTCAACTATATGCTGCTTCTATTATTCTTTCTACTACTTTCATAATACATTGAAATTCTACCTTTACTTCCCAAAGTAAATAAACTTTGAGACTGATTACAAATAAGGATATATACGAAAAACCTTTCTAGAAATGGGTAGGTGGAAAATAAAGTGATAAAAATGAAAAGGCAGAAGGACTTAAAATAGATATCCAAAATTCACTGATTGTTCAAAAAATATAAGGGGTTAGCAGAAAAGCTGATAAAACACTTTGCTTTGGTAAAGGTTGATGAGTAATGGATCATACTTTTGATCTCTTTGCAAAAACTGCTTAAGAAGCACATCACATGAGAACAGCAACATGAACAGCACATTACATGAGAACAGCAACATGAGAACAGTAACATGAACTTGAGAACTATTTCACTAAACTTGGAAGTTGCATATGTCATAACAATGCATCCAAGTAGGCAGCTATATTTATTTGTTTGCAAATGGTAAGGATTGAAAATAAAAATAAATACAACAACTTTCTGAGTTACCCATATTTGTCTTTAATCATGTTTTAAAGTTCTTCTGAAATATCAACAAATGCTACATTTCAATCAGCATCTGAGAATTAGCAAGGTTAACATCTACCCTGTCCTGTTGGAATATGAAGTGTATTGCATTACAAAAGAGATTTAAAGGGAGGCAGACTGAAAAAGCCATTGAGATATTTTATTTATGATGTAAAACTAAACCAAAAAAACAAAGAAATGCTATTGGATAAAATTATAAATAACAATAGGCTGCAATTTTATAGCCAATTTTATAATGGGGAAAGAAAGGTAAATTGGAAAGATTACTTTACGGTGAAATGAACATAATTTTGTTTATGTAATCCAAAATTTTTTTAAAGTTTATTTTCTTTAGTCTGTTTCAATCACTAAAATATACTAAAACTATAAGGTTATGGATTAAGGAAAACTAGTTTCATACAACTCTCCAACACAGCTAAATTTAGCCTGCATCTCACTTTAAAGTAAGGAGGTAAATCATGAGTGACAACCCAAAATAAAGTTCTTTTCTCTGCAGCTGAATCTTTAACACAATTTTAACATCCAAGAAGTGGCTGTCTGCAAACTAAGCAATGCAAGGAGGCAGAGCTGTGAGAATCTAACACCAGTAGGCCCTACACAGTGTTGTAAGCACAAAAAGGAACAACACAAGTGGAATCTCAGGGGAGCCACTGTCCTAGATGCATAATTTACAGTTACACTATCCTGAGTATCCATATTAGTTTAAAAAATTTTGAAAAGTAAAACTTGGCAGTAACATATATAAGGCACTTGTGTTGACTGCAAGTATTTGCATTGATAAAACTGAAGTTTTACCAGCCAATTTTTTAGGAAACTTGTTAAACACTTCTTTCATAACAAGACTACAAATATTTTGGACTTGGCAAAGGAACTCATCAAATGAATTAGTGACGATTCTCAAGTGTTGCAGAGACCTGTGACTGAACAGAAAATTCCATGTGATTTAATATCACTCTAAATGGAAAAAGCTTCAGATACTACCAGAAAAATATAATATCAGCCCTCTGCAGCAACTCTTAGTTCTTCACAAGCAGCAAACCTCAAAGTTAGCAACAAGTCAACAGGACACGGGTGTTTCCAAGACAGGAAGGAATATCTGACAACAATCCCGTTCCTTTTTCCTCCTAATGGGTTAAGGCCAAACAGGATTCTGGTGCCTTCCCTAGGTCTTTCTGCTCCTCACCTCTTTTCAGGGCATTATACCTGACCTGCCTTCTCAGATCCACAGGTGGAAAAGAGACCTTGTGTCTGTTGCCAAAAATGACAAGTTTACAGCCTTCCTCACCTTGGTAATTTCTGCTCACCAAAACACATCGCCTGGCTTCACTTTTCCCAGGGGAGCTCCACTGCCTCCAGTCCCAAAGAGAGGCACCAGGCACTGCCTGGCACTCAGGGCTTGGACTACAGCATACTGTCTCTTTTGAGTTCTGTCTGGGCTTAAGTCTATAATTTGCTAAGGACACTGGCTCTAGGCAGTGCCACAAGCCAATTTTTGTCTGTTGCCAGACAATTCAGGGATTTAGGGACAAGGAATCTGGTGATAAACAGCAAGCTATATAAAACCTACAAGCACGAGAACCTTTACAGGTTAAAAAATAAGAAATCTGAGAATAGTACAGAGTAATCACTAGAAAAGGCTGACATCCAAAAGTTAATGTGAGGCCAGCTGTATTTTCATAGGATTAAGCTGTATTTTCATAGGACTAGTTAAGCAACACTAATTAGGCGAGAATTAGTTGCATTTTCCACCGGTATCCTATTTGATTTAGAAAATGAAATGACTGAATGCAACTGTGAGACGTTCATCTTAAGAAATATTTTTTAAAACTTGTTCATGTGATACATACTAGAATGGAGGACAGTAAAATATAGTCTTTTAGCTCATTGTAACTTATAAATTTTTGTCTTTTTAAGTCTTAAAAACAGGGAAACAAATACACTATAAACTCCTGGATGATGTTCCAATTTCATAAACAGAAAATAATTTCTATCTTAAAATTAAAGTCCATATAAAAATGAATTTTAAAGCCCATATAAAGGAATTGAATTTGGGATTACAGTGAAATATACCAGATATTTTTGATATTCAGGAGACCGACCACATTTATCAAAGCAAAATAATGTTAACCAAGCATTCTCAACAGATGGCCTAGACAAGAAAAAATGCAGAGAAAAAAAAAATTAATGTTTATTTTAATTTATTTTTTAAAGTGTTAATCCTGAGTAGTGTACTTCACTGAAATTTTTTAAGGCAATATAGGTCTTAAGGGAAGCAAATGAGAAACCAACTTTTTAAACTGCTGTTGTCTCTATTGTTTTCTTATCAGAAAAGAAAACTGGAATTAAATGCTGAAAGCTTTGTTTCAATATATTACTATGGAACATTAGGTAGATTCTTGGCAACTCTCATGTTTCATCTTTACCAAGATTTTTGCTACATGAAAAAAATAGTATGCTCATGTCCCAGAATTTGTCATTCACTATATTGTTACAAGCATTCTGTCAAGATTAGGATTTATTTTTACTGGGTTTTGGAAGATGAAAGATGACATATAAAAGATAAAAAAGACTTTATAAATCACTTTGATATATTTCAATAGGTTATATGCTGGGTTTTGACTCTAAAACACACCTGAAACATGTTCTGTTTTTTTGAATTATTCATTCCATGCCAGAGAGACAATAACTACTGCCCAGTTCTTCAGATACTTAGCTTCTAGGAATGTTAAAAGACAACCAAGTAACAACATCAATTTCAAAATTCATGTTTTGATGCTACATTGACTTTATTTCTGGTTCTAAATCCCAGCTGCAATAAATTTTAAGAAATATCAAGAGAATTTCTATTTTCTTGAGGATTTCAAGTTCCCTAAATCAACTTTCACTCTTTTCTCCTCCTTGGTCTGAAGCTATACTAAGGGCTACCAGATAGTTTTAAAAACCGACATGTCCTTCAATTGTATAAAATAATTCTAATTACAAATTTGTCCCAAAGTAAAATTACCATGTTCTTAAAAGTGTAATATGTTAACTATGTTCCTTAAAAAAATTATTCACTCTTGCATAAACTACCAGAAACATTGTTATTTTAAGTACTGACCTAGAAGTTTATACAGAGGAAAAGGGATTTCATAGCAAAAGGCACAAAAAAGGTTCTACAGCAGTAAGAGTGAAGTGTTGAAGAAGTAGCCAGTAAAACTTTCAATGCATATACAGACACTTAGCTGTTCTACCTCAAGGATAGGACTCCAGGTGAGAACTGATGAGCTCATGAACACCATGCCATTTCTTGAAACTGTTGCTGGAGAAGCATTATCAATATTATGAGGCTCAAAGACTATTTTGCAATTTGGTGCCATAGGTATTCGATCACCGTTCGCTAGCGTTAGAGTTCTATTGTCATCCAGGACAGAATTAAGGTTCTCAATCCAAATAGCATCAACTGGACCATCAAGAACTATCCAGATGTGGTCACCTATAATGCAACAAAACAGACAAAAGCACCTATGGATGAAGTGCTAGTTTCTTTCAAGGACCAGTTTATTATTTCTGCAAACAAATTTTTAACTAATTCTGAATTCATGCACACAGCTACAATCTCAGCTTTTAATACAATTACCATTTTCATCACTCAATTTCAGTTGGGTACTTCATTTTGTCACCTATTCTTAATAATTATTCATTCTTCAGTACATAAAATGCCATCAGCATAAGTCACCAGTTTTAATACTCCGAAAGTGTTTTATGGATCCAGTCTTCAAGACAGTAATAAATTAGGTTTATTTCAAGTTACATGCAACGACATAAAGAAGATAACCACTACAGATATATTTAAACACCATTTGTTTTCAATGAGTTTTATAAATGTAGAGAAAATAAATGAAATTAACACTTGAAAAATCACTCTTTCAAATAGCATGCACATCGTCATAAGTAAAAGAGGTCCATTAGGGGAAGATTCTTGTCATTTGTTCTGTTCCTAAACTTGATCCAGCTTCCTTTTAAGTTTTTTCATTGCTTTCCATGTACCAATAGAAAGGTATTTTAAAGCCTGCTTCTGTTTCCTAGGAGGGTCTGGGTCTGTTTTCCTTGCCTCACTTGGGTACAGAGCAACAGATCCTGGCTGGAAAGAGATCCCACCTTGGCTCCTGGCTGCCCACCCCTTAGGGAGCATACAGCCCCACTGTGCATTGTTGGACAGCTCCTTAGTCAGAGATGACCCTTCTGCCTTCAGAGGCAGTGTTTATTTTGAAGGCCTAGGTGGCTTGAAGCTTCACTTGCATCTAAGCAAGGAGATATGAAACAGATGATAAACTTTTTATATGAGGGTTTTTATAGCTACAGTTCAGGCATCTCAAGCATGAGATGGTCTGGAGTCTGACTCATAAAGAGATATTACAGAACTCCTACTGAGTAAATCTGAGGAAGTCATATGAGTGTGCTAATATCTATTTCATCTTGAAGGAAAAGATTGAAAAATCAATAGCTAATGCCATGTTACATTCTCAAGGGTGTTACATTTCTAGATTTCAAACAAGCCTACCAAAATTAAATTGAAAAGTATTTTCTATTTTAAAAGTATCTGTATTTCTGAAGACTAAGAATTTTTATATTAAACAGTGCAACAAGTATTAGGATTTTTTTATTTTTTCTTCTAACGCATAATGATAAAATCACATACTAATTTTCACACACAAAAAAAAGGAAGAAACAACCTAGCATCAAACTCTCAAGGACACTCACTACTCACTTGGTTAAAATAGCAGTCTAAGAATATATGTCAGCATAATTTTAGGCAGAAATTGGTTGCCTAAATAGAATTCTCTAGTGCCATTTGAGATGGACTAGGATATGTGAAGGGCTAGCTGTTACAACACAACTGGTTCCTTTTAATATGGTGGCTAGAAAACAGGTAGAAATCCTGACAGCATCAAAATTTTTACAGGACTCCACTACTGGGGCAATTGACTTTTACCTTCCACTTTCCTTCCATCTGAGGGCCTAATACACAAAAGAAATAATTTAGAAAATGCTGTGAAGTAGTATTTGTTACACTACTCTGTTTGAACACAAAGCATTTAGAATACAGACTGTAAAAGGGGCCGAAGTTCTTCCCGCAATTTCCAATGCTTCCATGTAAGAAAAAAAAAAACTGTTACTGTGCTTTACAAAGTTTTCCTGAAGCTTTTTCTTTTCTGAGGTTTTCTCTTGTTTTATTTTGAATGGAAACCTTTTTCATTACACCTGTACTGGGTCTGACTGAGCTGGAGTTCCTTTCCCCATGGCAGCCCTAAACAGTGCTGTGCTCTGCATTGGTAACTGGAAAGGTGTTGATAACACACCAGAGCTCTGGGTACTGCTGAGCAGCACTGGCACAGAATCAGCTCTGTCTCTCAATATTCCCCACATCAAGGGGCTGGGGTTGAGCAAGATCCCAGGAGGGGACACAACCAGGCCAGCTGACCCAAAATATCCAAAGGGAGATTCCATACCATATGACATCTACCCAAAAAGCTAAGGAAAGGAGGAGGGTGGGGCATCTGTTATTTACAGTGTTTGCTTTCCAGAGCAATCTCTATGTGTGCTGAAGCCCTGCTTCCTGGGAAGTGGCTGAACATTGCTTGCTGATGCAAAATAGAGAACAAACCTTTTTTTTCTCTTTGCTTGTACTTATGCAAATTTTTGCTTTTACGTTAGTAAACTGCCTTATCTCAAACTATGAGTTGTTTTCCATTTATTTTCTCTCCCCTATCCAGCTGGGCAAAGGAGTTGTAGTGCAACTTGGTGGCCACCTGGAGTCCAGACAAGGTCAACCCAGCACAGTACCTTTCTTTGCTCTTAAAGTTTTTCTCCAGAGGGCTGAAAATATTCCATCTGTCCAATCATTTGTTGCCACATCAAGGCGTCCAAACATTTGTGGAGCAGTTATAGCTTTAGGATTCATCCTCATTTCACGATGAGGCTGTCCACAATCTATGAAGGCAGACCACCGGTTAGTTTTTACATTTCTTTTCAGAGGTAAGAGAACTTTGACAAACTCAGACTCATTAAACCCAAATATATGCTTTAATATGCATTCATAATTATAAGGACATCTGTATTTACTTGAAAATCTTCTCTTGCTATACAAAATTCATTAATTGGAGACATTAGAAAAAGTAAAATGAAGTTCTGAAACTTCTGAATATTCAATTCACATTTCATAGTTTCATTGGGAACAGAAAAGCAGCAAGATGAAATTTATTCAAGGTTTAGTTTAATCTGTTGAAAGCTTATCAAGCAATTGTGCTTTAAAACATTTGGTTTGGACGCACATTTTTAAAACCCAATGAATAAATACCAGATAGATAGATGATTGATTATTCTGCCCTTCTGTGCACTTGCCTACATCTTAGAACAGATAAAATATACAATATTGGCAAATTCTTGTGAATTCGCTTACACAGACAAATACTAACTAGCCATACCATGACCACATAACCTTTATTTTTTATCTCGTTAGCAACAGCTTAAAAACTACAATGCTGGACATCTTTAAAAAAAACCCAGTATTAAAACATAACCAGGAGCCAGTAGTAAGATGTTGAAAGAAAGAGCTGAAAAAATTACTTATTTTAGAATAACTTCATTATAATCAGATTTCACTAACACGTAAGATAAAAGCCTGATTTTTATCAACAGATCATGCATTTTAACGTTTCATGAGGTTGTGTGAGAAGATCAGCTTTGAAAAAAGTAGTGAGGTGACTTTATCTTGGTTGTAGTTCCTATCTCAGTGCTAGGAAAAAAAGATGGGAAAACTGTGCAATGCAACTTGTTCTTTCTGGTTTTTCTCCTAAATGGAACAATCATTTTCATTGCAATGTAGAGCTTACACTGTTTCTTAAACACAGCACATTACTGCATGCATGAGACTTGCTGAACTATTTTTGAACTATTTTTTACAGAAATGATTCACTTCTGGAAAATCATAGAAGCAACTTGTGAAACGGGGTAACACAAGCTTACTTCAAAAGAGATGTTTTTCTCCCCAAGCTATGACCTTTTATTTTAATAAGATCAAGCAGACATTCTTCAACTAATATATTTGTTTAGAAGTACAGATGACAAAAAAAAAAAAAAAACCAACACACAAACAGTCTTCAAGCCTCCAGCCAGGACAGAAAATTAACGCCCTTGAAGACTCTTTTCCGTGTCTAAACCAGGAGTTTATGGTTATAAAACCAGTTATTCTATATTGCAAAGACCCTGTTTTATGCATTGTGTTCAAAAAGACATAAATACTTCTGATTAGCAAAAGGTTCCAGCATTACCTCAGCAAAACCCAGGAGATGCTTTAATCTGAGCTGCCTGCCTAGACTGTATTCCTCTTTCTTAATCTATCTAGAATAAGAACTTCTGATAAAAGTATGATAATATGGACAAAAAGACATAAAGCATATGGTTTTGAATGTCAGATATTTTTAAGCTACTTGAATAATTATTATCTCAACATACAAACTCATTCTTCCAGTAATATATTCTCACATTTTGAGGCTTTCTGAGAAGAGGTTTCTGAGAATAAACAATGGGGCTTAACATTTACAGTGTAACAGTTCAGTAACAGTTTACAATATAAGTACTAACATTACCAGTCATTGCTTTCATTAAAGTGTGGATGCAGGTAGTTTTTCCTGCACCACTAGGTCCTAGTGTCATCAATCCATGCCTTACTCTCTGCGTTTCAAAAAGCTGGATAACTTTCAGTTTCCAAGGAGGATGACAAACAAGGCCAGATTCCTCCACCTAAGAGACAGTGACAGAAAACCAAATTATTATTGTTTTTAAGCACAAAATATATTTTGAAGCCTTTAGATATAGATAAATAGATAGATTGACATAGATATATCATCAACAGATTACTATACTCTTTGCAAAGGCTTTGTGTGTATTAAAAAAAACTGTTGGAAAAAGGAGATGTATTTGGTATTCAAATACAAATTGAGAAAAATAAGGTAAACTAACCTCTATGTACATTATCATCTATCTATTAGATATACGTATAACATATCTATATTATATATACTCATTACAATCTTAAGTTGGTCCTAATGAAGCATTACAAACACCTAATGGAAAATTAAATAAAAGAAATGTAATGTTAAGTAAATCATTTCTCAAATTAATATTCTAATTTTCAGGACTTCAGATAAATAATAAATCCTGGGTCACATAAGGAAAGCTCATATACATGCATTTTTCAAATTGGACCCCAGTAACCATGACTCAAGAAAACTACAGGACACTATAATCCCAATTCAGTGACCTGAAGAACAAGCTTAATAATACTGTGCCAGTGGTAAACATTTATGGAAAAATTTCAATGGTAAAATATAATATTGCCAGCTTGATAGACTCTACAAGAATTTTCTTATAATTGTCACTTCATGACAATTATACCAGAGAACCACCAATCATGAGAAACATCACCTGTTTGTCAATGGCTGCTTCAAGTTCAGGATAGCCTGCTTTATCAAGCTGGATATCTGGAAACAGATCTTCAATTAAACTCAGAAATAAGGGTTCGTCTTCATCAATCTAATGAAGATCAGGGAAAACAAAAATCCACAAAGACTAAAACCAGTTCTATTTATTTTATCAACTTTAGAAAGAACAATCCCTAAGTCTTGAAGACCTAAAGAAATGCTTGAAAACCTAAGGAACAATCTATATAATCCTCTAGGTGCTAAGCATTAGAAGGACACAGCAGAAAGAGATCATGTGATGTTTCTATTTGTCAAAATTAATCACTAACATGCAGACTGAATTTCTTATAGTAGATTTTAGCAATAACATTTAGAAAATTGTCTATTTCGTGTAAAGAAAAAAAAGATGATGTATCACAGCAACAGAAGAGGGTTGCTAGCTAATTAGACAGGTGAAATGGTACTCATTAGTATGAATAACAGATTCTTTCAAAAGAGTGACTCAATACTTAAGCACAAAGTTTCTAAAGAAGTAACTGCATAGACATCTACCTTTTTACTTACTTCTAACAGTAGCAAAGAAAATATGTAAAAAAATTGTGAACAATTCAGGTTAAGCCGGGGTAGAAAGTCAAGCAACAGAAAGCTCACTCCCTCCTCAGTCCCACACAGGTACTAACAGAAATTTATCTCTCTCCCAGCTAAAATGTTCCACTCAGAGAATGAAACATTTCCAAGCTAGCTTCAGTGTAAAGGTCACATACAATCTTCTAGAGATCACGCAGCTCCAAAGTGCAGTTTAAATTATTTATCAGGTCCTCAGAACTTACCAGTTTAGACAGGTTCATATCTCTCAGAACACGCATGACAATGGTAGATTCAGTATCTGTGGGGCTTGCTCTTTTTGCTGCTCCCAGCGTACGCAGCACCGACAATATATTCCGCAAGCCAAAATCATAATGCACCTAGAAGATATGTGAAGTTTGGGAAGATTTTCCCCAAGTTAATAGGGATGAAACAGTTCTTATTTACTGTTTAAGACATGGACGAATCTGTAGAAGAAATGGTACATGCATTTCAAATGCCTCCAAACACCCACCAACTATTCTTTGGCTGTATGACTATGGGTAAATTCACTTTTCAAATCTGCTACCATCTATTAAAATCTAAAGTGTGACAGAAGAAAACGTCATCATAAGTCATTGAATCAAGACAGGGTTCCCAAGGACTATTGAGAAATACTTCATCAGTATTATTTTGAATTCTCTGCGGCCTTTGGAAAGTGAGAAATATCTGTACAAGCACAGGCAGCACAAACCAAATGCCTCTCAAGCCACTATGTAGGACCAAAAAAGGCTACAATAAAGCTTTTAGTTGTCTCATCCATCACCATTCACTAAAGCTAAATCTTAATAATAAGCAGTGCTCTGCATGAAAGCCCCATCCTTGCACCAACAACCTGCAGCAGGAGTTAATCCAGGACAGCAGAGGGCTGCATTACCAGACTGCAAGTGCCTCTTAGCTTACTTAGTGAGCATGAACCTTTCCTTATTCTTCACAGAAACATTTTGTGACTTCATAGATTATTTTAGGGAAAAACTATCGGGTTGCATTATATGAATGTAATCACCTGCTTTGACAGCTGTTCTTCACACAGCTTGTACAGTGTAAAGAATTTCCTTGCCAACAGAACATTTTCAATGAAACCACAACTAGCCAATTTAACACGAATTATGATCTGACGATCAGGAACCATCATAGCCACTGAACGGAAATTGATCTTCAAGTTTTCAGGAAGTTCTTGCCGTCCAGCATATCCTGGATTCTGGAGAGGAAAAACAGGTGTTGAAGTTGAGTGTACCTTGCACAAACAGAAGAATCAGCAAAGGAATATGCCATCTTGGTAGTAAAAATAATTCACTGGCTTTAGGTCAAATGTCAAAGTTAATTGCCACACAGACTTACCACCATATCTCTACAGAATTTTTGCCTCTTTTATACGCATGAGAAATGAAAATGTTCCACCTAAGCATTTCAAATCTGAGTTGTCTAATAGGTCCCTATTTTTACTGGCTACTCCTACCTATATCTCTATAGCAGTCTTTCTGCAATTGTAGCAAAAAGCATACTTTGAGAGCCAGAATTTGGCATGTAGAAGCAATCTAAAATTGAGATAACTTGTATTTATGGTGCTGCCTGCATTTGTTAGTTGCATGTGCTTGATGCTATTGAAACAAGACCCTGTAAACTGTGTTTCCAGCAATACTCAACGTTCTCAAACTATCAGTGGGTAAGTTCTAAGAGTTAGCAAGTACCAAGTTAGACTTGATTATTGTACAGTCATCGCTGTTATATTAGAAACTTACTGAATACTTACCATGGTAAGAAAGATGCCAAATTCTGGGTTCATTTCTACATTGTCTCCATCAGTAAAAACAAACCTTTTTACATTTCTTTTTACACGTCAACACGATTGCTATTTGCTGTGCAGCTACTGAGAGCACTGGTAAATCAATACGATTGAATTCATCAAAGCAACCCCAGGAGCCAGACTGAGCCAGACCTTCAAAGAGAAAAGCAACTAAGCATATAACCATTATGTTTCTAAACCTTTTTTGGTGCAATTCACAAGCCAAAAATTATGTTAATCTATCTCAGGGTGGGAGCGGGGCGGGGGGGGGAAGGGACGGAAGTGTTTATTTTTCAGGGTTGGGAAAGGAACAAAGAGAAGAATTTTAATTCCTTTTCAAGTAAGAAAATACAAACTCACAAAGTCCTTAAGGTTTTCTAGCATATTATGTTCTTTGATTTTTTTTCTCTTTTTCTTATATCTTGAATGTTTTCCTGTCCCTCTTTACCCCCTAAGGAAAAACGCCTCCAGTAATTCTATGAAAATGTGACAGGTTGTCAACAGCTTATTAGACATATTAAAATGAACAATACAGTTGCATCAAGAAGCTGGAGGACAGTCTATTCCAGAACTGTATTTTCCTTGGATTTTGTGGGAAAAACAAAATAAAATCATAGATGTAGTCACTTGCAACAATACAATAGTCAAGAACTTCCATTTGGTCTCTAATTTGACATCTGGCATGAGTAACAGGTATAAATATCAGATGCTTAAAAAATGTCACCTGCATCTAAATTCAGTGAGCTCTGCCAATTGTTCTTAGCATATCTAGAACTACCCATGCATTTCCTTCCACTGATAGAAACTTCAATATTTGAATGAGACAAAACACTGAAATCAAAACTCAGCACATCCCACTAGTTCAGCAATAAATTTCATAGCATTTTCTCTCCACAGCAGCAGTTCTCCTTGTGATTTTAAGTAATTTTAAGTGACCTTATCTATCCTTTCATAAATTGTGTCAGGCGTTCATAGCATTTCTATTTACTGAAGACAGTGTTGCAACTGTATTTTATACACATAAAAAGATTTTAATTACTTGCATGCATTAAAAGGCTGAAACCATCTGCCTGTTATGTTTCAACCTTGTTTCATGGAGATGTCCTCTTATTCTTTGAAACTTTCATGTAGTTCCTAAAATATCTCAGAACATAAAGGACTGACTTATAAAGGACTTATGAGGATCAACAAGTAGAACTGCTGACTCCACAAAGGTGTATCTAAAATTTAAACCATATATATAAGATGATTTTCTAATTACTATTTGGACAGTAACAGGCTTGAGACCCAAATGACCTCCTTGGAGAGCTTGTTCCAGTGCTTGACCACACTCTCAGTGAATACCTGGCGTGAATTTCACCCCATGCAGCTTCAAGTTGTTCCCCCATATCCTATTATCAGCCACCAGAGAGATCAGCACCTCCATCTCCACTCCCCCTCATGAGGAAGTCATAAACAGCAATAAGGGTACCCCTCAGTCTCTCAACACAAAACAAACATAGTATATTCAGCCGTTCCTCTTAAGTCATGTCCTCTAACTCTTTCACCATCTTTTTTGCTGTCATTTGGACACATTCCAGTATTTTTATATGTTGTTTTTTTGTTGACTCCAGAACTGCAGAGTACTTGAGATGAGGCCACTCCGAAGCTGAGTACAGTGGAACAATCACTTTCTCTGCCCAGTTAGTTATACTGTGCTTTGTGCACCCCAGAAAACAACTGACTGTTTGGTCAACAGCTTACCTTTGGTCCACATCTTACCTTTGAAGATCCTCCCAAGTCCTCGGAAGTCCATCTGGTCTGAACAGTTGAAGACCACTACATATTTTCCAAGGCACCGTCCCATATCTTTCACGGTTTCAGTTTTTCCAGTTCCTGCAGGTCCCACAGGTGCTCCACCCATGTTCATGCCCAAAGCTTGAGCCAAAGTGATGTAACATCTAAAAGGCAACAATCAATCAGGCTGCAGCGGACAGATTTCTGTATAGTGCTAGAGGAACTTACACAAGGTCTGATTTAAGGAGAAAAGGGAAGTGCTGAAATTATATTCCACTAATTACAATTTAGATCAGTAAGGACAAAACCCCTTCACTCGGTCTCTGATGCAGGGAATATTAAGGTTCATTTCATCATACATAAAGTGAAAGAACAGATAATCCTCAATTATCAGCAACCTGAAAGATCACAAGAAGGGAAGAAAGCAGATACAGAGATGCTGCCTAATCTTAGTTTTAATAGCTTGGATACTGAGTTATTTTGTCTGGAGTAGCTTTGAAACACAGTATACTATGGAGTACAATAATGAAAGATATCTAACCTTTCCTTTCTTGTCCATCTTTGAAATCTGATCACACAGTGCATCCCATTTTCATAAATGAAACATCTATGCATAATGCAGCAAAACACCAGCTAATAATTATGTATCAAGACTACCTTTAGAATTTTTTGTATGGAATAGTTTAAAAAAAACCACAACCAACAAAACAATGCCTTTATTTTGCCAATGATAGGTTATAAAGCATTCTTTGTGCTATTTGAGTTAGACAGGTAGATCTCCCTGTTAATAGCATTGAAATTCTTTCAACATCCTTTTTGATCAAAGATCTCCAAACTACTGCAGCTGAATAAAAATTGCTTTTCCTGTCTGTCCTTTCTTAGCTCTTTTCATTAGCTTGTCTGTAAACACCTACTTTTGTCCTGTATCTCTACATATTTTATCTGTTGTACATATCAGATCCTCAGGTATGTTGGCTTCATGTACATAAGAATGAAGGTCACTTACATTATGTATATGGTGACCAGTGCCAAGTATGTGGGAGAAAATAAGTCGGACATTATTCACATTAAAAGGCACAGTCAGACATTATTCACATTAAAAGGCACAGAAACAAAAAGCATTTAAGCATTCCATATGAAAGTACTGACTTTGACAAGACTGTGAAGGATAAACTCTGCAGAGATCAATGTGCATCCAACAGGAATGACAAAATTGCTCTTGTAAAAGCTGAGGTTTGGCAGCAAAGAATAAAGGAATAAAATTAGTCTTTTTCACCTGTCTGTAAGAGGTGTTATGACAAGCCTGTCAGTACAGCCCAAGAATTCATTCTGGTATGTGAAGCTCACATCAGTGATCTTAATCACCATTTTATCAGAGTCTTCATTAAAATAAAATCTACATTGTTTCAGCCACTCAAAATCCGTAGGGCTCTTGATACGCATGCAGCACTAAGAGAGGGAAGACAAGGCCATGGCATTCATTGTTAACATTTACTTTCACATTTATATTATGCCATCTAAGCAGTAGATTCAAAGACAGCACTGCAAACATAATAAAATAAAATATAGTGGAGAATCTATCTGGATTTTTACCACAAAAATTGTAATGTATTATTGTTCAATTGCATACTTAGGCAGAGGAACTTCAGACTTTAGATCAGTGTGTCAAAAGTCTAAATACAAATTAACAGTCAATAAGCCTCAAACAAGAGTAATTTCAGTTTAACCTTAAAATTTCCATGCCTTTTAGTTCTCTCTACCACTTTACTTTTACGTGAGTCAGAAGTACATAATGTGATATTTAATTTCATAAACTGCTATGAGAATTGCATGAAACCACATGCATATTGGGAAAAATTTATTTCATGGCATTGTCATGGTGCTGATTCTATCTAAGGAATGCAACAGAACTGAGAATAAGTCACAGTTGTATTGAGTATTAAAACAGGATTATAAAAAAAAATTTCATTTGTATCTAAAAATTACACTTTACATAAAATGATTATACTAGAAACAAATGATTCTACAATTAAAAGATAAATGCCTGCCTATTAATAATGGACCAAAACTAAATAATTCTTTTCTTGGACAGCTTAATTTCAGAATCAGGTCCAGGACTTCCCATAAGTAAAAGAGCACACTAGCTTTAAGTTTGATCAAACTAAATGCTTTCATTTTCCTTATTTTAGCATCCTGTGTCAGCATGAGAAGGTGTAAAGTGAATTTTAAAAATCCCTAAGTAATAATTATATATGCTATTGAAACTAGAACAGAGACAACACCAGCTTCAACCTTTTTCCTGTACTATAGCTCTATATTCATTTTATTTACTTGTAGAAATTCATTATGTAGTCCAGAAAAAGGAAAATTACTTGCAACAAAATGTATGAGGAAAAAGAAGTCCCTAACTGATCATGCTACAGAGGCACTATTAACTTTAGTGGACCAACAAACAAAATTCTGCTACTGCCTGGGGAGAGGAAAACCCACTGAATTACTTAAAAGTAATTAAGACTTGGTTGAAGCAGCATTTGCTCTTTTATAATATTCCAGGACACATAATCATTAGAGTAATGAAATTAAATGTTTATCTTATGAGGCTGGAGTTCATAGGTATCATAGTATTTTCTTATCATTTCACATTGCATTATGTGGAAAACTTCTTGTAATTCATTAAGTTTTTAATACTTACAAGACCATCAAAAATGTCCCTCTGATGCACATGAATAGTGATTAATGTCTCATATTTAACTCGCTCAAATGGACTAAGGTCTTTTGTTGTCATATCTATCAACATGTTCAGAAGATCCAGGAAAAACTGGTTTGTCTTACGCATAACTTTTTTATCCTGCTTGGCAAGAGTCAAAGCTTCTTCTGAGTCTCTTGTCCAAATCATTTGGATCCCCAATAACCCAACCTTAGGAAACACAGAAGTATATGCTTCATTATCTTTTCTCTTTCACCTAAATTGTACATTCACAGACACAGAAAAACTAAAGAAATATTTCTCCTACTATATGTATAAAATTAGTTTCCATGCATTCATACAGAGGTCATGTTTTGTGTGTCCAGCTGCATTCATAAACGCATAGTTAAACCTGTACTCTGGTCTTGTAGATATTGCCTACAGTGCATTGCTTATACAACTGCTCAGCATAATTTACAGTATATATAAAAATACTATAGGTGACAAATATACTTTATATAAATAATAACTAGCCAGTGAATAATTACTGCTTCAATTTGAAATATTTTTAGAGCAATTCACAAAGTCTTTATTCCATCTCCAACATTCCTGATCAAAAGATAAGCTTCTACTAAAAAATAATTTTCCCTCAACACCACCCTCAGTTTCAAATCTTTAGTAATACATAGCATTATCCTAAATATGTGAACAAACATACAATTTTACTATTTTTCCTCCAGCAGTTAAGTATTAAGCTTGTAAAAAATAGTGTTAACTTCATTATGTTAATTTACTGCATTCAGCTTCCTTTTTAAAGAGGAGCTTTAGGGTAAATGATCTTCTTTTGGGTTCAGCTATGTGAAGCTGAAACTTAAAAGACTGAGATGATTCAAATAAAATTAAATGCTAGTTTTGTATTAAACACTGGCTGCAACTTTGAATGCAAAGACAAGAAGAAAACCTGATAAATATCTGGGAATAATTCTTCATTCATTTAACAATAATACTACCTGGGCTGGATAAGTAGAAAGAAATTCAGTAATCTCAAAACTTGTTTCTTGGATGTCCATAGCTGCCTGGCGAATAACTTGATGCAGTGATAGCTGGGATTCCTTCAACAGAGAGCTGAGCCAAACTTCCACATTACCTTCAGCCATTACCGGTCTAGTCAGCTCTACAGTCTCACCCTCTCGTGAACTGATTGACAGTATACGATCATATATCTAATAAAAGAAAAAACACCTTGTGTTTATAGATTTATCTTTACAATAATTCATATTTCCCTGCAATCAGTCCATTACAGTGATTTAAGTAACTAATAAATTATATATACTTGTTCAATGAAATGTAAATACTATTAAATTATTATTCTCCTATGCAGAAAGGCTTTAAACAAAATGCTGTCATGGACAACCTAATATATTGACAATTCCTGAATCTCACTAAAGTTTAAATGGCAATCCTGTGCTATGTGCTCTAGGATGACCCTGCTTGAGCAGGGAGGCTGGACCAGATTACCCACTGTGGTCCCTTGCAACCTGACCAATTTTGTGATTCTGTAACAACATCCACTTTCCAGTCACAATAAAGAAAGCCTTCCCCCATTATTGGTGGGTCAACAGCCTAACAAAATTTACAGCCTTCGAATCAAAAATAATGAAAACAGAAAAATTAAGGAACATGGACTATCAAAGGAATTTCAAAAGCATGGGGAGGTAATTAGTTTCTAAGAAAAAGCATACATAAGGAGAAAATGTTGCTATCTGTTCTTGTAAAAGGTGTAAGAAAAGTGTTCTTAAAACACTGTGTGTGAAGGTACAGTAAGGGCAGGTCAGAAACAGTAGAGACAGTATGTACACTTTTTCTTACAATCAGAACATGAATGGAAAAATACAAATACAGGCAATGTAAAGATTTAAGCTTGTAAAGACTCAAAAGCTTATTTGAGAGGAAGCAACAGGAAAAAAGTTCAGTACATGGATGGATTTTTCTGAAATTTAAGCACTGGTGCAAATTTTTGTTTTGCTATTCTACATGAAGTTTTACTACATCATAAATGAGGATATGAAACAAATCTTAAATGAAGAAAGCCTCCTCAGCATCAAATGGTTAGTGAATAAAGTAAAACAGTAGAATGCCTTATGCAACCAATTAGCTCTCTAATTTAGCAAGTATGACACATTATTAATGTGAAGGAATGTGACACTGAGGTGTATGCAGTACATACCCTTTCATGGAACCTGACAGTTTTAATGTTGTCAAACACGTTCAGCAGATGTGCCTGTATATTGTGAGAGTTGGATGCCTGGCCAAGAATTTCTAAGAGAGCAGGATCTGACACGAAGAAGAATCGTGGAAATAGCAGGCGCTTTTTCTCCAGGTACCTGTATTTTTAAAAAATTGGTAGAGAAGCCGGGAGGGGGGTAGATGGTAAGTGATTTGGGTTGATTTCTATATCCTTTCCTCTTTAAAAGTGGTATTTCTCACAATTTATTATACAATTTTTAGCTGTAGCAATAACAATTTTTATCCATCGTACATTCATGTTAAGCATCTGCTTTAAAGCTACTCTCTTATTATCAGAAATCATTTATTGCAAAACTTTTATTATTTGCTATAATCTAAACACCAGTAAAAAGAAAAGAAACTAAACTGAAATAAAATCTTTTTACATTAACTCTTTTACTTGGTATTTACATCTCTCAAGCTCAATGTCTCCCAGATCTCTGAAAGGTGTGAATGGGACACACAAATCTAGACTGCCTTCTGGATTGAAACTAGGCTGAAACCAGCTTTGGTTTCAACAGAGATAGACAGTGAGTGACACTTTAGCCACAAATCACTTATCCATGAGTTGGTTTCTTTGGAGGCCTTGTATTATCCTGCTAACTTGTTTGCTCAGTTCAACTGCATTCATAGTAGAATAAGAACATGATCTTTTCAAAATTAATGGGACAGTACTTGAGCAATTTGTTTTTCCCCAGTTTACACAATGCACAACCATCTGGCCCAGAACATGGTCTCGTATCTTACCCTGTGAGCGATTTCTGACAGATTTCAAGCTGTTCCAGTAAATGTGGCAATAACTGTCCCATTATTTCATCTCCAACACAGCACTGAACAACATTGGGTGTTTCATGAGCTCGGGTCATGATCCTTACCCAGGATTTATCAATGTTAGAGAAACGCTTTGCTTCCTGTTGAAACATGACAGTGAATGTGGAATGGAAGAAATGGAGGAAGGAAGAGAGAAGAGGGAAAAGGCACCTGCTTCCAGAACCAGCACCCAGTAATCTCAACAGCAATCTTCTCACTAGTAATCACATGTCTTCTAGAAATATTTCAGCTTAGACACAAATTCTTTCAGCTTACACAATAGAGCTTATTTTATACTTGGCTGTCAAGCCTGCTATGTACTTTCTCTTAACATTTCTAGATAAAAAGACAGAAAACTCATTATACTTGAATTGAAGCTTCAAAGGCAAAGATTTTTTTTTTCTACAACTAAAGTTCATTTTTGATTTGAAAATCCATGCAGGAAAGTTTAAGATAAGGATTCCTAGGTACTACTATGCTAGTGGTAGGTACTACTACACAAGGCTACTACTAGGGACAATGTTTAAATACACATTAGTTAACAGCTTTACAATCTAGAAATCAAAAGATCAAACAGATCACATGATTTTCTTATTCCTTCTCACACCACGTCTTCCATTGGCACTGCTTACCTAATTTCCTAGCAAGACAAGTTTTGCTAAATACTAAAAGAAATTAAATTTATGTAAATGCATCAATTATGACATCACAGTTCAGTTTTATTCTTAAAATGTTGATAAGAAAACTGAAAAAAGGCATGTCTAGAAACCTTTGGAAGCTGCCTTGCTATATCACCACCAATAAAAACAGCTTCTAAATAAATCCACAAGTTCTGCACAGTCAGCCAGTTCTCAATTATATCCGTTGTGTTGGAAAGATAGTGCACCCACTTCTGAATCTGTGTCTTGAATGGTGTATTGTATCTACAATTAAAAAAAAAAAGGCTTTTCTTTATTTCAAGAAGAAAACAAAATTCTTGAAAAGCAGCATATAAGTCACAGGATAAGAACTAATTTTTACGCTTAAAATTTTTCAAGTGAAAGTATAAAAACTTAATTCAGCTAACTGGCAGTTCTAAATCCAATCAGCTCCAACTTGCTGCTGTGTACACAAGGTGCATGGCACAGTTCTGATCCAACAGAAGTAGGATGAGAACAAAACTTCAATTTCACTCTAAGGTAAAGGGACTACTCAGCATCCTGAAAGCTGTAAACTCAGAGTTCCTAAACTCTCCTGAATTCCTGCTTTTGGGCATCTGCCTGATGATCAGGTTCTGTGTTCCTTATTTATCTGTGTCTTTTGGCATGTGCTCACTCAAATTGGTATTTTCAGCACCTTTGGCATGAGGCAATGACCTATCACAGAGGCAGAGTAGCAGTGCCTGTCATACCCATAGTATGCCTGCCATAGCTTGGCAGTGTTCTCTCTTAAATCCCCACTTTCTTGCATCAATAACAAATTTTCAGCTGTTTATTCAGGAAATCTGAGCTGCAGCTACATGTTTTCAAAATAACTTATTGGGGGGATAAACTAGATACAGTAAGAACTAGCCCATGAACAGTTCAAGGACAAGCAAGCTCTTAGGTTTTATCCAGATGTTTATTTACCTTCTTTTCTGTGATAGATTTGTTCACTAAAACAAAGCCTTTTGCTAATATTTTTATCTCTCCCCCCATTCCCTCTCCCCTTTCCTATTACCTGTTACTCATGAGCGAACCAAGAATCATCAAGCTGTCCTCCAGGGTAGCAATTGTTTCTGACGTGCTGTCACCTCTTAAAAGAAGCTCCCCACGAGTTTTAAAGTTTGCAAAGTTAAGCATCTTGTTATCCCATTCAGCTATCACTTGTTTTAACTTCTGCTCAATGTCTCTCTCCTTCACAGCACAGGTGCAGATATCCTGTTAAATAAATAGGATATCAAAACAAGATATGAATCCTTCAAGTCCTTGGTATAGGAATCTAGCTCTTATTTCCTTTAACACTAGGTTCATGAGCAACTATTTAGTGGAAAGGTCTACAGATATACAAACACCATAGCTAATAATCTGTATACCACATCACAGTTTAATCAACATGGGGGCGGGGGGAATAAAAAAATAATACAGTGATTACTTTTCGTAAGTTTAATGTCACAAAGCAAGGTACCCTCACAAATAGCATGGCTTATAAAAAAAGAAGTTGACACCATGATATATTTGTGTCATAATTTTATACAAAAACCTGAAGTGATTGTCCATGTCTCTGTCCTTTCTACAGAAATGTTTTCATTTCCTTCTTGCTTCCGATAGTCCTATATTATACAAGCAGATTGTTAATTTCATGTTTCCATATTTCTTCCTTCACAATACCTCTATTTCCTCTTTATATCTTAATAGTGGAGCTTCCATTATATTCCTCAGTTTGAATGTTTCACTCTCCACATCAAATCTGTGTTCAGTGAGATCCATAATCTGCTTCCAGTGCCGAGGCATCATGGCTTTACTTGACATGTGCTCAAGCAATGGGCAACATTCACTGAAGTCCTCTATGGTCTTCTTTAGGTCAAGGAAAGGCTGCCATTCCTTTACAGCACGAGGGAGTTTACGGCACCTACATGGAGATAAAGCAAGCCTTTTCAGAAAGTTTCAAATACTCGTTCTTTAAAGCTGCAGTGTATGATTTTAACAGGAGAATGCATACCTTCCAAATTCAAGTTACCTTTAATTTGGAGTTTCTGTATGTGCTTCTCCATGTGAGAAAATCTCTTTCCAGTCTATTTGAATAACTGATAGCTAGATAGGCAGCTACAGCCTCCCCTTAAGGTGTGTAGCTGCGTATTTTAATAACTGCGCAAGCGATCTTCAAAACCAGTTGAAATGTTCTACATCTTGATTTCATCTTTTGGTGAGACTGATGATATGCGCTGCTCTGAGCTCTAGAAAAACTCTGTTCCCCAGGGTTTAATTGTTTAAATTTTTTGATTCGTGGTTTAATGAAAAGTTCAGCTTCTATGTATGTAATACAACCCATTTTGTAGAAAAAACTATTCAGCAATTCACTAACTTGCCTTTGACATCTAGCATAAATCTGTCTCTCCTGAACAATACTACAACAAAAAGGTGAAACTTTCCTTCATGGACAAAATAACTATCAATTTCAACATATATTACAAGCTCATTAAAAAAGGTAGCCAAGAATCTGTCTAAGGAATAATAATGCTCAGCATTTAGAAACTAAATTTTCCTTGATTTTATGACATTGGTAATGGATATATTTTTCAATTTAAATTCATATTTTTCATGCCTCACTAAATAAATACATGCTCATATATGATTATTGGTGCTAACCTATTATAATCATATTCAAAAAGTACTTTAGGCAACTTTAACACAGCAGCAGTTCCTCACCTGTTCTGAAATTCCGTAAGTTCACTGTTAATTTTTTCAATGTCTAATTCTGACCAAAGAATATCATAGTAGCCACTGATTGTGTCAATGACACTGTTATATAGTTTATAGAGTTTCTGCAGCAGATTTAGTTGCTTCTTTATTTCAAGCAGTTGAGGACACTGTGTAACTGGCAAACCAAAAAGATCTTCTCCACCTGCACAAGTAATATATTTCCGAAAGAGATTATCACATCGATTCTAAGAAAGAAAAAGAAAAAATAAATAAAATAAATAAATAATTATAAATTAATAAAAGGTTAATAAAAATTACTAAATATTCAAGATCTGAAATGAATATTAGAGCTGAATTAGACTAAAATCTAGGAAATAATAGGAAGATATAGAGAGATAGTAACAGCTTACACTGTCAACAGTTTTGTCAACAATTTTCTTGAGAAAAGTAACTTTTAGTTAGCTTGGAGGCACATCTTTAGAAGCTGACAGGAAAACCATTTACTTCATGTGGCACAGTGACAGAACAATAAATGCTAAGACTGCACTTGAAAGAGGTGAAGCATGACACACAAAGAAATAAAAAGGTGGATACAGAATTTCTACCTCTCCAAGTATGCTGTGCAAATCTTATTGACTGTTGAAGGAAGAATTACTACCATTAAAGCAGCAAAGAAAAACATAATTTAATTGTCAATTGCAATATAACTCAGGGAACATAGTAGGAAGTCAAATGAATAGCAGTATGGGAAAAGCAGAAGCATTAAAAGTTGTTATTGCAGGAATAGATATTAATAATGATACAGACAGACTTCAACCACAAAAAAAATTAACACAGTAATGAACACAAGAATGGCCTATAGCCAAATACACTAAATTTATGGGAAGGCTCTCAGAATATTGTATCTAGCAATCATTACTCATTATTTATGCAGCCTTTATGCTGACTCATAAAAAATTTAGATTTTAACAGTATTCCTTGCAAATGCATAGAAAAATTCCAACATAGCTTTCACTAAGATAAAACAGACTTTTTCCAAAGCAGTGACCATATCTAGCAATGAAAGTTCATTCAACTACTGAGATTCCTTTTCAGAGCCTTTATGCGTTAGCTCACTTATAGTATTAAGTAATGTCCCAAAATTAACTGCACCTGGAATATAGTAAGCCTGTCATTGGCTTCCTGAGGTGTTAAACCAACCACCATTGGCCCATTCTAAAAGGAAAAAAAAAATCCATTTAGAGGTGAGAATAACCACAATTTATTTCTAATCAGCACTTTCTAAATGCTAACCACAAACACTTTTGCAGCCTCAGATCCCCTCCCCAGATCAGATATCAACTGAGCCAAGAGATGACAGTTAACCTTCTAGAACAAACACTTTTTTACATTGGATTTTAAAAAATCAAATACGGCAACTAATTGTATTTTTAATGCAGAAATTTTTCATTACATTGCAAAAGCCAGAAAATCATAGCTAATTTTTTGAGTAAAAGTCAGCATTACTTAAAAGATGATGTGAGATTAGTTCACCATCATTCATTCTAATGGAAAAGAATGTGAGAGCTTAAGTTGTTTGTACATTCATCAGAAAGAAAGAAGAGTTTTCTGCTGCTAACATTGTTTATCATTAATACAAGTCTTCACATTTGTTCATGATAATTAGATGCTTTTCAAAAACCTTAAATATCTCAATTCTTAATTTTTAGGAACTGATTACCAGCATTACTTACGCCAGTCATATACAAAACATTAATAAACCTGCCCTGAACTGAAGCCCAAACACCACCTTAACAAGAATAAACCTATTCAACAGTAGAGGCCCATCCCATTAAATAGTCAAAATACAAAACCCTTTCCATGTTCCCATGGCTCTTAAAAAATTCCTTTAATACAATAAAATAGAAACACTTACCTGATCATAATCTGAGTAGAACTCTTCACAGTCTTCAGTAAAAGTCTTGACAGCACTAATAAGCTCTCCTCTGAAGTTTGGCTGCAAAGCAACGAGTTCATCCTGCACTTCATTTGCACGGATTAGCAGTTTTTCCCAAGTGTAGTGCAACGTGTCCACCTTCTCTGTCTCTTCCTTGGCAACAAGAAGATCATATTTGCTCAACATAGCATAGGATTCCTGCCAGAAATTTGGATCAAGATACGTAAAATAGTAATTTCAGTTAACTTTGTAAACATTTCTAGAAAACATACTTAAAATGCTAACATTTAAAATTTTTAAGAATGGAGAATGATTGGTTAGAAAAAGAAATTCTGTTCTTCTTGCATTGCAATCTTCTTCCCCATTATCAAAATTGGGCAAACCAATACCAAACTGGAAGAAACATCTGCATTTTTTCTCAGAGCATTGATTTCAGCTTGCACCACCAACATATGAACAGTCGGCATACTGAAAACCCTTAGTGAATTTTCACTAAAACACAACTGACATTCACGTTCTATAAATTAGCACAGGGTAGGGTAGCAGTAAACCTGTGGCAGTTTCATTTGAAAAACTCTGTATGAAGTGGAATTATTTTAATTCATGCTTTCCAGTTTGATCAAATTGTAGCCAAATTGCAAAAATGGAAACGTAACTATCTGCCTAATACAACACCATGTGGAAAATATGCCAACCTCCTTTTCAAAACTAAAGCATCACTTCTTGTGCCTCAGGACTTGAGGCTCCTGCTTGCAGAATTGGAAGCTTATAATGAAATTATGAGCAATCAGGAATCAGGAATCATGAACATAATTCATTATTCAGTCTTAGGAAAGCAATTCTACTGAAAAAATCAAAGGTGCATTTTGCCATATTATAGCATTCTTAAACAAATACTCTAGTCCAGAATGCAGAGAAACAGTTACCATCTGTTTTTAAGCCTGCCATTTGTCAGATGTTCAGTAAATGCATTCTATCACATTAACTTTTTTTAGGAAGTCAGCTGCTTTTGTTTATTTTAACTCAAACAGCTGATAAAACCAATCAATCTCGTGTAGTCTGCTTATCGTTAGCTTTTTACTCCTCTTAAGGCTTAGCTTAAAAAAAAATTAGGCATTTCATTCCTTTTCATACACAGATTTCTTCCACAAAGTAAGATTTCTTGCATTAAATACCTTGTATTCTCATGTTCCTCTGACCTACATCGCTCAATTTCTATGCTGTTAACTAAGCCACATCCCACCTCAGCAAGTTTACATTTGCCCAAATCAGAATTTCACACAAAAGGTTTACAGAAACACAACAAGCCTGTTACTCAACATTCAACACATATTAAATCATACATTTTCGAAGTTCACTGTTAACCTTAACCCAGAAAATAACAGCTCTCTTGGAACAGTACCCATACATGCAACATTCCCACTAGCTACCCTCAATGGGGCCAATTTGAGAGTCAATAGAGATCTGTAGTTCTCTGATCTCTCTTTAAAGCTGACATGGCTATTCTGATATCATCCAGCAAAAAGTCATCCAGTTGCTTCCATCTGTGTTCTGTACTTTTATTGCAATCAAAGTCATCAGGCTTTGGTTTCTGATTCTTCAGATCAGCTAAAAATATTGAACAATTAATATATTAGAAGTAAAAAAGATGCACTTTCAATCTTTTCAATTCATTTTGTCTCTTCAGTGCCAGTTTGGTTTTTCAGACTAACCTTCACATTCAAGATGATGAAATCCATGGACACTTTGAAGTGGTTTATAAAATTGCTTCTCATGATTGCCCTCCTCCTATTCTTCTCAGAATTTATCATCTGGAAAGATAATCTAAAACATTGAACAATTAATAGATATTAGATATACTGAGCCAAGAGATGACAGTTAACCTTCTAGAACAAACACTTTTTACATTGGATTTTAAAAAATCAAATACGGCAACTAATTGTATTTTTAATGCAGAAATTTTTCATTACATTGCAAAAGCCAGAAAATCATAGCTAATTTTTTGAGTAAAAGTCAGCATTACTTAAAAGATGATGCGAGATTAGTTCACCATCATTCATTCTAATGGAAAAGAATGTGAGAGCTTAAGTTGCTTGTACATTCATCAGAAAGAAAGAAGAGTTTTCTGTTGCAAACATTGTTTATCATTAATACAAGTCTTCACATTTGTTCATGATAATTAGATGCTTTTCAAAAACCTTAAATATCTCAATTCTTAATTTTTAGGAACTGATTACCAGCATTACTTACGTCAGTCATACACAAAACATTAATAAACCTGCCCTGAACTGAAGCCCAAACACCACCTTAACAAGAATAAACCTATTCAACAGTAGAGGCCCATCCCATTAAATAGTCAAAATACAAAACCCTTTCCATGTTCCCATGGCTCTTAAAAAATTCCTTTAATACAATAAAATAGAAACACTTACCTGATCATAATCTGAGTAGAACTCTTCACAGTCTTCAGTAAAAGTCTTGACAGCACTAATAAGCTCTCCTCTGAAGTTTGGCTGCAAAGCAACGAGCTCATCCTGCACTTCATTTGCACGGATTAGCAGTTTTTCCCAAGTGTAGTGCAACGTGTCCACCTTCTCTGTCTCTTCCTTGGCAACAAGAAGATCATATTTGCTCAACATAGCATAGGATTCCTGCCAGAAATTTGGATCAAGATACGTAAAATAGTAATTTCAGTTAACTTTGTAAACATTTCTAGAAAACATACTTAAAATGCTAACATTTAAAATTTTTAAGAATGGAGAATGACTGGTTAGAAAAAGAAATTCTGTTCTTCTTGCATTGCAATCTTCTTCCCCATTATCAAAATTGGGCAAACCAATACCAAACTGGAAGAAACATCTGCATTTTTTCTCAGAGCATTGATTTCAGCTTGCACCACCAACATATGAACAGTCGACATACTGAAAACCCTTCGTGAATTTTCACTAAAACACAACTGACATTCACGTTCTATAAATTAGCACAGGGTAGGGTAGCAGTAAACCTGTGGCAGGTTCATTTGAAAAACTCTGTATGAAGTGGAATTATTTTCATTCATGCTTTCCAGTTTGATCAAATTGTAGCCCAATTGCAAAAATGGAAATGTAACTATCTGCCTAATACAACACCATGTGGAAAATATGCCAACCTCCTTTTCAAAACTAAAGCATCACTTCTTGTGCCTCAGGACTTGAGGCTCCTGCTTGCAGAATTGGAAGCTTATAATGAAATTATGAGCAATCAGGAATCATGAACATAATTCATTATTCAGTCTTAGGAAAGCAATTCTACTGAAAAAATCAAAGGTGCATTTTGCCATATTATAGCATTCTTAAACAAATACTCTAGTCCAGAATGCAGAGAAACAGTTACCATCTGTTTTTAAGCCTGCCATTTGTCAGATGTTCAGTAAATGCATTCTATCACATTAACTTTTTTTAGGAAGTCAGCTGCTTTTGTTTATTTTAACTTAAACAGCTGATAAAACCAATCAATCTCGTGTAGTCTGCTTATCATTAGCTTTTTACTCCTCTTAAGGCTTAGCTTAAAAAAAAAATTAGGCATTTCATTCCTTTTCATACACAGATTTCTTCCACAAAGTAAGATTTCTTGCATTAAAAACCTTGTATTCTCATGTTCCTCTGACCTACATCGCTCAATTTCTATGCTGTTAACTAAGCCACATCCCACCTCAGCAAGTTTACATTTGCCCAAATCAGAATTTCACACAAAAAGGTTTACAGAAACACAACAAGCCTGTTACTCAACATTCAACACATATTAAATCATACATTTTCGAAGTTCACTGTTAATCTTTAACCCAGAAAATAACAGCTCTCTTGGAACAGTACCCATACATGCAACATTCCCACTAGCTACCTCAATGGGGCCAATTTGAGAGTCAATAGAGATCTGTAGTTCTCTGATCTCTTTTAAAGCTGACATGGCTATTCTGATATCATCCAGGTCTGTGATGCTGCGATTTAACTTCTTGCCAGTTTCCTCTATAAAAGTCAAAATTGCTTCCATCTGTGTTCTGTACTTCTTATTGCAATGACACCCCAGCAAAGTCATCCAGGCTTTGGTTTCTGATCTCAGTGCTAGCTTCAGATCAGCTAAAAATATTGAACAATTAATAGATATTAGATATTGTAAATATTTGTTAAGATGCACTTTCAATCTTTTCAATTACATTTGCTCTCTTCAGTGCCAGTTCTGGTTTTTCAGTCTAACCCTTCACATTCAGAGATGATGAAATCACATGGACACTTTGAAGTGGTTTATAAAATTGCTTGCAATTCATGATTGCCTTCCTCCTATTCTTCTCAGAATTTATCATCTTTTCTACTGGAAAGATCATCTAAAAACATTGAACAATTAATAGATATTAGATATAATAGATTTTTTCAGAACGTATCTACTGGAAAGATGAGGCTCGTCTCCATACTTGTCATCTTGTTTATTTAACATTATACAAACTTCTGTCCTCTACATCACTATGTTAATATTCTCATCTAAGCCTAAAATCTTTTCAAAAATTAATCTTTAAAAAAATAACACAGGGAGGAAATTAGGAGTCTAATTATGAAAGCTGAAAAAACAAAGTTTGATCATAGCATTGGTGAAATTGTTGGATAGAAGGGGATTCAGCTGTTTCACTGCTCACAGCCGAGCAAGGAGAAAAGTAACAAACTTATCATCTTACTCCCATGAAATACGTACCCCTGGGAATCAGTGACAGAAGGATGGGCAAACATCTACTATCCACCCCATAAGTGAGTAGACATACCCAGGTGAGGTAATAAACTCCAGCTGAGCCCCACAGATATTCTCGTGTTAGTGTTTTGTTTCAGCATTTACAGCCAAAACAGCAAACAGCCCTTTTCTCTCCCTTTCTCCTTTCCATTTTAATCTAGTTCACCCATCCAAAACTGTCACATCCCTCCTTGCTACTGGAGTCAGAAAGTACATGTCTCTGGAGAGAAGCTGAACTCTACCAGTGAACAGTGCAATAGCTCCCACGCAGATGTATTCAGGCTCAGAACTGATTTTCAGGTCCAGGTCTTGGAAATGCAGAATTTCAGATTCAAACTCATAGAGTGATGGGTTTCCCACCATTAATTTATTAATGGTTTCCTCCTTGTCCCTCTGCCATATATGACGGTAACAACTAAAACTCTCCAAAGCTGTAAGAACTTCCTGAAAGAGTTACAAGTTCAAAGAAAGATTCTCAGCATCACGTTATAGCATGCATATAATTTCTTAGCAGCTGCTCGTTAAGAGTACACTACAAACTTCATAGTGGAGAAGGTTGAATCATCTCACTAAACAAAAGGTTGCTGGTAAATTTATGCTAAAGCAAGTTCCATTACTGATCACACAGTGTGCCAGAAACCCTATGTTCATCACATCCAGTTTGTCAGATTAGTTTAAACATTTGCCAATTAAGTTAATCTTCAGTCAATAAAATCACTGGAATCAGCAGGAAGTAAAGTTTAAAACTAGGATACAGTACACTTGTCCTTCCCTACCATTTCTTGAGCTAGAAACTGAAACCTGAGCTCCAGGGCCAACATAATAAGAAAAATTCACTCTGAAATAATGAAGCTATGAGACAATTTTTTTAACATTAATTTCTACACTCAATTCAGGTCAATTGATTTGAATATCACTTAATGAGTGTGAAAGAGAATTATTCTTTTGGCTCTCAGGAGTTCAGAAAAATGTGAGAAAGTTAAGTTAAACCCCCACTGCATCTCATTAAACAAGTAAATTAGAGAGGAGCGTTATGAAAAATAATCCACATAATGACTTATAAATAAATATGCAAGCATTTAAAGCTGGCTAAATGATAACAGTTTACAGTATTACAAAATATCATGACAACTATCCACCATTATCAACTACTCAGCACCAGTCTGGTTGTTATGCTTTAGTACCACTGAAGTTACAAAGTCAAAGATTTTCACATGTCAAGACTTAAAAGATTGGACCAGCCCCAGAAGAAACTGATGCAGAGCTTCCTAAAGAAATACAATTTACTAAAGAGTGCATAGAATAAGAACAAGGCAAAGAAATTATGCATATCCTTTAAAATATACCCTAACCGACAATAGCAAACTCCATGCAGCACTTTACAAATGCCAATCTGACAGCCAATTTTGCTCTAAAAACCTTCATACCCTCTTTGTAATGTGACAGCAATCATGCTGGTTTCATTAGCTACACACAACACAACTATATTCAAGAGTTTTTTATGATGTTTTAATTTATGCAATATTAAAAACCTCATATCTTGGAACAGAGCACACTTAATCCATGTTACACTTTTAAAGCATATTTGCAAATTTTCAGCCATATGTTTTCTATCCACCATCATAAACTTTTTCATTATTACATTTAATCACAGCTTTAAATGCCTACCCCTATTACCAAGGATAATAAAAGTAATACATTAATATCCCTCGAATAGTGATATTAAATTAACATCTCAATTGTCTTACCCCTTTTGTAGAATTGATGGCACTGCTGAGTAAAGACACTAATTTAATAATTTCTTTGTTCTCTGAAACATACTTGAAGTAGTTCTGGCTTTGCACTGTATCAGATGAACTGAGTGATGCTGCATCTGATGCACTGTCTATAAAAGAAGATTCAAATATAGAAGTAGGCTTAGGACAGACATACTGGTTAGGAGACAAATTCTTATAGACAAAACCAAATGATGTATTTTTTCAACGAGCATTCATTTTAAGGGTGAGTGTTCTTAAAGGCAACTAGAAGTCAAGGAGGCCAACACAAACTCATAAACATCTCAATTTTAGTAAAATTGTGCCATCTAGGTACCCTGTCAAATTTGGAACAAGTTCCACACCAATCTTTCAAACAGAATCTTTCCTCTTCTCTTCTCCCTCAAGGTTTATGGTCTATGCTTCAGCGAAGTGATTCATCTATGTATCAGCATTTGCTTACTTATATATCAGCACTAAGCATTTTTATTTTCTGAAATACCCCACAATTGACAATTTGAAATACAAATTAACATTAACTCTAAAAAGATGACCATAACCAGTCCACAAAAAGGAATAAAGGTTTAAAAAGTCCATCACTTAGCAAATATCCACAAGTTTGACTTTATCTCATTTTTTATTTCATCTCTTGCAAGCCAAATTCTTAATTTTGAAAGACTAATTCAACTTCTTAACAAGTTCTAATATTACTGTCCTACTTTTTAGGTGCATAAGGGAGAGCTAACATAAAAGGACTCAAATGTATTTTCTCAGGTACAATGTAGAACAATTAACTCTGTTTCATTTTAAACCGTTTCAGAGAAGAAAAACCCAATGAAAGATACAATCTTGAATTTCCTTGAACTAATGACTTCACTAACTTAATGTCTGGTCACAAAACAGAAAAATGAAAATCCTTTTAGAAATTCTAGTCTATTCAATCTTTTACACAATCCTCTTTACACCAATATTGCAATTTACATAGGCATTTTTATTCAATACCAGGTATTGTGAAAGTTCTTCTTAAAGGGTAAGCACAAGTTCTAAGATGCCATTTGAACATGCCAAATTACAACCACACTGGCAAATCATGAAAGATTATTCTGTAGCAAAATTACTATAATTGTAACCAATATAAATGCTATAACCCAAAGCATTAAAACTCTTCAAGAAGCCCAAAAAAATCCCCTTACCCAAATCCAAAGAAGGACAAGTGGCAAACCTGCTTTCTAATGAGAGATTTCTTCTCTGAGGCAATTTTAAATCTGTGAGGTTGTTTAAAATCTATCAAGTCTACTGGTTTTGATGTCTTTTGTAATTAATATCTTCCAATACGTTCTGTATAAATCACATTTACCTAACATTCAAATTTAGTGATGTCAGAGTTTATCATTACCATGGATGCTTTTCTTTCCAGTCTCTTTCATTTCATCATCAGAATCGCTGTCTCTGCTCCCACACCGCAACAGAATAACTTTTCTCTCTAACACTTCCTCCTGAAGAGAAAATAATGCTTATTTTTTATTTGCAGGAGTTTTGCACCACTATTTCTAAGTAAGGCTGTTAAAGACACCAACCTTGGATATTCTCTCCTTACTCCAATGTTGAACTCCTTTCATTACTTTCACAATACTATCTACAGCTTTATTAAGTGTCTGCTGTACTTCATCCAAAGAGGGTGTCATGATGATATTAGGAATAGATAGGTTAATATTAGTCCTAATTATAGGATAAGCACCTTTTTTCTTCTTAGACATACTGTGATTTTCTAAATAAAAGACAAAAGCAGAAAACAAAAACAAAAAGGCTGTTCATATTTTTTTCAAGACATCAAACTAGGCATTGTTTTGATATAAACTAATAAATATATCTCTTAATGTATTGAGTGTAATTTCTGAAGGGAAAAAGAATTCCTGAGTAATTTATAAGATGCACTGCTAAACTCTACAGCAGCACAAGGGAAAAGTAGGTGCAAAGCTATTTTTCTCCACAAAGCTCCTCTTTAACTTGCTCTGTGAAACTAAACTCTGTTTAGCACACAATTTTGTTATCTGGCTGGTATTCCCAATAAGCATATTAAATTGGGCATAGAGCCTCCTTAAAGTCTCACAGTATTGCATGCCTTATAAACTATAGAGACAAAAGACAGCTGCCCTTATTTTCGTTTCTTAAAGGCATGCGACAATAAAACACTTCAAAAGTGTTCCAGCACCATGCATGGAAATATCTGAAGGCAATTAGTAGGAGAAAAAAGACACCTCTATTGGTTTTTTTATACAGTTTTATGTAAAAAAGGTAAAACAGATCTTGTCAAGTTATCAAGGTCTTAATTTGTCAGGTTAATAACTGATAACTTTTAAGTGATAACTTATCAAGTTATCAAGGTCTTGTAGAAACTTCTCTATCAAGTCTAGCTCCAAATATAATACTTCAGAACAGTACAGTGAGTCCTAAGAGAAACAGCATTGTAATGACACTTTCTTACTGTCACAAGGAAAAAAAAAACCTTTGGAAATACACAATGTTATCATCTGTAACTTAACAAGAACAGCTTAATCAAAACTCCTTTGTTTTCCCCTCTTTCACACTTGCAAGTCTTATTTATACAGCTGTGGGGTATTACAGTTACATTTTTCTTTATATAGCCTAAAAGAGCAAGGCACTACAATGCAGCCACCTAAGAAGCTGATGGTGGAAGATGCATGAATGCGCTTGCGGATGCTCTCCAGAGTGTGTCGAATGACTTTCAAAAGGGCATCAATGTTACGATCATTGAAGTAAGAAAGCAGTTCATTGGCTTCTTCCTCTAACTTTTCTAAATTCATTCTCTTCCTCTTTGCTGTAGGAGACAGGCCAGCCCACATCTCACTGGAATTTTGTGAGGAAGTCAAGCTTTTTGATCTTTTTTCCTCTTCTGTTGCTAAAACATCATAAATCCAGTTAGTTAAATACATGTAAGGAACTTGAAAATACCATAATGCAACACTTCTACAGGTGCCTGAAATAATTTTAAGGAAGGGCAGAATTATTCATTTGCAATCTGCACACCAGTGTAACAGGTCTATTCCTATCTGCCTTATTCAGTACAAACTGGTATGATTATCATCAAAATCTATATATATTTCTTATTCTCTTTCTTTAGAAGTCCAGCAATTAACCAAGGCCACTAAGTAGTTCTATGGCATGAACCTTCCAACATCCAAGTTAGATAAATAATACTGATCTATTCTGTAGATGATAAATGATTCCTAGATTATTCATTATTGAGGCAAATTCAAAGAAAAATCTTTAGACATTAAATGCTATTCAGTACTTCAGTCACCTAAGCTCCAACATCCCCCAACAAAAATTATCAGCATGAAAAAGAAACAAGCACCAAGGAATAAAATGCAATCTTCTTACCTGTATTTTTGTCCTTTTTTTCACCACTGGGTACAATTGACTTCTCACCTTCTTTACTGACCTGTTCCTCAGTGTCAAGTAACATGTTTATCAGATCATTAACAGCGGCTTCCACCAGTGAGCTTTTTAAGTGTAAAGTCCGAGAACCTTTTATACAGAGCTCCTGTTATCAAACCAAAACAATATGCTCTTGTCACAATTCTCATGTCAATGTCACAGTCACAGCAGCCTTTATTAACACAAATGTCAAGGCCTAAGATTTGTGAGAAACCAGATCTATACACAACATTAACTATAAACTGGTTTGTACCAAAACACAAGATCAACAATAGATCAACAAGGCATTATAAATGTCTTTCAATGTTGTTTTGGCTTCTTTCTCAAATCACATGATTCATTAGTTGATATCATGAATCAATGTTTATAATGCCTAGTTTCACTAAAAGGCTCCCAAAAGCAACAGCTTCTTAATTTTCTTAACTTTCCAATGTAAGAGATTTAACACTTCTTTTAATCATTGCCAGTTTACATTAATTGGCTGTGCCTTAATGAGTATTAGCCATTCATATTCCCATACAGCTAAAAAGAAGATAAAAGCTACACAAGATGTATTTATTATTAAAACAAACACTAATATTATCAACCAGAGAGAGAAGAAATCAAAAAATGAGAATAAATAAAATTGATAAATTTATTACAGTATTGTGCATATTTTTTTCCCCCATACTTATAATAAAATCAATCAAGTTTGCTTCAGCTAACTATAATTTTTATTGGCAATGGCCTTTTAATATTTTACTTCTTTGGTATCTTATATTTCACTCAGCTTAAACAAACATGACTACCTTTGTTTAATTAAAAATCAATAATTGGAAATATTCAGGCATTCCCAAATTTTAAGATAATCTTTGGGCTTCCTAATGGTTCTGTTGAGTTGAGAGAGAAGGCAGATGTGACTTGTAATATCCCAGCAACACTAAACAAAGTACTCTGGGATTTTTCTTCTGGGTAATTATTTTTGTTGCAGCAATTACTTTAGAAACTTAAAGACACCTGTTAGATGACAAAAGTTATTTCTAGTCCCCTCTAATTAAAAATTACAGTAAGCTTACAAACTGTTACTATTTTCATTGTACCCATAACTGGGGTTCTTATACCACTTACTCTGCTAACTCAACTCAATTGGCCATTGTAATTGCTGTGTGCGTGTAATTGCTATGTAGCAGTTCAACTTTTCAAGTTACCATAGTGTGAAGAGAAGATAATTGCGATCACTCTCACATATTTACCTTACTGAGTATACATTTTAATACCTGCCCAATCAGGAAGGTAGCAGCAGGATCAAGAAAAACAACTATGTATTGTGAGGCTCACAAACTGCTACTCATTCCATATAACTTTATTTTAAATTTTACTCTGTATTCAACAACAAGGTGAGTTGTTACAAAGGCCAAAGATTTAGAAATACTAAGACAAACAAAAATTTCATTTGTAATAGTTATTGCTACAAGAGAAAAGGAATGGGGACTATGTACTTGATTTACTACAGTCTTTCTCAAACCAAATTTTATTTCAGGAGAAAACACATTAGACATTACAAACTAAAACAATACCTTACTATTGCCTCACAAAATTCTTCTGACATAATTATGACTTTAATCAGCTTTCTAACCAAAAATTTATATATTTATAGTTAATTACCCTCAACACATAAAAGGATTTTGATGGGGTGAAGGAACGGTGTTTTCCCAGAGCACCTTCACCCAGGTTCTCCTGCGTATATTTTCCACAACCCATTACCAACTCAGGAGAGTTTGAGATATTCATTACACAATTCTTTCCATAGTATTTACTCTCCTCAGGCAATTGCTGGAGAATTCCCTTATTTAAACAGGAATAATGACCAAAAAAAATACTACCATAGAGGTAAAATTTTTGAGTGATATGAAAGCATAAAAGAAATATCATACACTATCTGGCTTGACATCAATAATGAATTCAATAGAACATCTCAGCTCAGATCTCTTTGCATTTGGTACTTTTGTTCCTTTTTAAGATCTCAGCCAAGCAAGTGGGGATTTCTATTGTAACCCATGTATGCTTCATTAATTCTGCATTCAGAACTTTTTATCTCATAAAAAAGAAAAACATCTAAACTCAAAGTCTTCAATCTCTTCTTCATGACACTTTTATCTACTAACCTTAGTCTTTTGAAGAAATTCCTCACAGCTCTGTGGTTCATCTTCTGGCAACATACAGAGGGGCACTCTATTCATTTCTTGAAGGACAGCATCAATACGAAACTCAACCAAGTCATTCACTCGATCAAGCAATAACTCCAGCCCAGCTTTTAAAGAAAACAGAAGATTCAAAACAAGTTTAAAAGTTTGAATTAATAGCCTTTACAGAGTCCCTCAGTGTTGTTTCACTTCAACAAACCAGAGTGTTACCAAACAACCCAGAGTGTCGTTTTACCTCAACAAACTGTCACATTCAACTGTATATGAATTCTGCACCTTAACCAATTGACTCCAAACATCTAAACTTTTATGGCAAGCTTCACCACAAGACCCATAATTAACTTTTTGCATAACAGATACTTACCTAGCATATACTATCTACATGCTAAAAGATAACTATAATGTTATATAAACTATTGTACAAATATATATCTTATAGCTTGTTACATAAAATACAGTATATCTTATAAATATATATATAATTAACTTAAAGGATATGTATTTCAAACATGAAGACATTAACATTCAATAGAGTGCCAACAATGTTTCATCTTCTCCTATAGCTTAAACAAGTTACAACCTAGAGAATCTACTACAAACAGTAACTTTCAGCAAAAAAAAATCTCAATGCTTCAAACAAATATTAGAGGCCAAACAATAGCTAACAGAAAATAATCACTAGAATTTTAAAAGTTTAATAGCATTCTGCTCTCAATGCTAAAGCTGAAATAGCAGCAAGGTGCCTGATCCAGACTCAAATTACTTTTATTATTTAAAATTAAATTAAGCATAATGTCAGGCTAACATCCAAAATGCACTTTAATCTGCCATTCCAACTGAAGAAAATTTCCACCCGAACTACTTATGCAATTTCAAGAAACAAAATCTGTTTGCTGTATTAATTAAGCTGAAGAAAAAGGAATTTGCTATCTTCAGAAAAAAAACACATCTCAGTGCAACCTTGTGATAATCTTTTGAAAACATTACAAGCTCATCTGTTTTCTAAAGCTGTTGTCCAAGATGTGCATGCATTAGTTTTAAAGAAATTGATATTTTAAAAAAATAATATTAAATGCTGTTGAGCAATGACAGTGCCAACTGGAGTCAGTGTTTTATTCATTGAGAAGATGTTTTGTACATTATAGAAGCAAAAAAGCAGGACTAGGAAAGTCTGAAACCTAGGAGCTCTTTTAAAAAGTAGCTATCATTCTTTAAATTCAGAAAACACTGGGCCTTTTGCACCGTACTTTATGTTTGGTGTAATCCCAACTGCCTAACATATACATTAGTAAAAATTTGATGAACATATAAGACAAAAAGAAGGTGGTGTTATAAAACAAATGTTTCATGAAATACAGGATAGGTGAAAATTCTGATATCTTTTATATATAAATCAATTAAGTGCAAATCATGTAGAGAACTGTAATCTCATATTATGACTTGCATATGTATAGAACAAATAACCAGAAGTTAATGGAAGGAGGCAAGTAACCTACTTAGCTTAGAAAAAACTGTGTTAATGTATTTCTCAATATTCAAGGATGTCCAGTTCAGTAACATTAGACCTGGTTGGATAGCATCATCTACATTTACTAATCGAGGAGCCATCAGTTGTTCAAAAGGGTGCTGTATTTTCAGTTTAATTCTTTTGTATTCTGCCAACATCACCTGAAATAAATAATGAAAATACTAGTTAATATACACTGATTTGAATCTCTTCATGTACACACATTTATTACGTAAACTAAGAAAATTCATCTGTATGCACATTACTGAAATTCTTAAGAAGTTATAATTAATTGCTTGGAAAAGGTTTTCATTATTTTTGGCAGAAGTTCAGTATTTGTTGCTCTTTATATTTCTACATATATTTGTTGCTCTGTGTGAAGCACTATTTCACACAGAAATCAATCTTTGATTGCACTGGTGCCGTGATGGAGTTAATTTCTTTATCAATAGCTCACACGATGCCATGTTTTAGATTTGTGACCAAAACTGTGTTATTAACACACTGATATTTTGGGTATTGCTAAACAGTGCTTGTACAGTCTTGAGTCCTTTTCTGCTTCTCACACTACTCCGCTTGTGACTGGGGACACACAAGACGCTGGGAAGGAATGTAGCCAGAACCCCAACTGATTATTGGGATCCCATACCCATGGCATCGTGCTTAAAAATGAAAGTTGGGAGAAGGAGGGAGGGGGACACTCAGAGCTATGGTGTTTGTCTTCCTAAGTAGCTGTGATACTGACTAGTTTTACCAGATTCATTCCTTATTTTTTCCCCTTGTGCATGCCCCTATTGCCTTCCCTATTAAATTGTCTTTATCTCAACTCACATGTTTTATATTTTAACCTTCAGATTCTCTCCCCCATTCCAAGGAGGGGAGTAAGGGAGCAGTTGTGTGACATGTGCTTGCCTACTGGGTTTAAACAACATAACAGAAAAATCTTGTAAATTTCAGTTGGTAAATGAGTGTTACAGAAGACAAAAAGCCTAAGAGAGACTATCTAGGTGAACTTTCCAGCAATTCTAACAGGATCAGCCTTACCAGAACTGTATTATACCATTTTCTTTCTAATGCTTCTTTAACCCACTGATCTAGTTTCACATGTTTGGCAATACCATGATGACAAAGTCAGAAAGACTTTATGACTTATGGGGTTTTTTTTATTTCAAAGTAGTCCTTTAAATCTATAAGTTTCTGGACTTATAGCTATTTTTGAATTCCCATCTTGAGTCATTGAGAAACTTGTCTTGTTCATAGGCAGATAAAATGATCTGAAGGACTTAAAAGACAAGAAAAAGGAAATTTCACCTCTTTTTAAACTGTCCCACAGACATCTGTGTAAAACACCAGTGCCAGAAAAACACAAAAAAAGCTGCTGCTTGCTGCATGCTTTACACTTTTTAAAAGCAGTTCACTTGTTTCTCCCTCCCAGGTACCCTCTCAAAACAAATGCTGACCAGTGTTGACTTCATTATTGGATAAGAGATAAATTGCTTATCATTTAGAAAGCAAGCAACAGCACAAGGCATTTTGTAAGCTTCCTTTCATCCCCATTCTCATCTCTGCCCCAGACTCTGCAGAACTTCCTCAAACCCAGATATCTGCGAAGCACCTTCACAGAAAACATAAAGCCCAGAACATTTTTTAAGTGCCTCAAGACAATCATACAAATAAGAAAATAGATTTGCAGATATTTTCTTAGTGCATAATTGTCTATCTTCATTTATCCTCTTCCACATGTATAGAACCCAGGCATCTAAATGTACAGCACACATAAATAAAATAACTAATGTAAACTCACATGCAAATTGTTGGCAATCTTCTTGTACCAGCCTCTCTGCAGTTGAATAACACTTGCAAATGGTGGAATTTCAAGGCACATGCGAGCCATGCAGTCTGTTTCTCTGATTAAAGTTAATATTTGAGGGTCAAAATTCACAAATAATTCTCCTGTTTCTGGAGCTTTTACCAAGAGACTTGCTTGGAGTCCTCTTTTAGTTAATTCAATCTGCAGGAAATAAAGTCATCATTCCAATCAGATAAGCCTACTACAACCAAATACTTTGGTTTGCATATAAATATCACTTTTGAAGATACTAAAATCAAGTACTGCTGACAAAGATTGATACATTATACGAATCAAAACCAAAATTTATTAACACAATGTCCATGGACTCAAATGGAGCTTAATAATCAAACTGCTATTTATCTAACAGATATTCTTTTGTGGAGTCTTGGATGTTATAAGCCGCATTCCACAGTCCAAAATCAAATCAGAGCCAAGGATTTTCTTGCTTCAACCATCTTAAATCTTAATCCTCTTCTCCTTAGAACTTATTGCATATTCTGCAATAAGGCTGCACATAACTTCCTCAATGAATTAAAGTACTCTTGGACAACCTCTTCACATATCATTTGAAAAAACTTACGTCTATTTCTCCTTTTGCTTGTTTTCCAATAGCTAATAGATACACCAGTCTTAATGGTACTGGTAATTATAACCAACACCAGGGCAAATCTTTTAAAATACTAAAATTAATGCTTATATAGATTTTTTTAAAATTCTTAAAAGCAAAGCACAATCACATAATTGGTTTAACTGCCTTATTTAAATATTACAAGACCATTTGTTCTCTATGTGATTACAAAGGACAACATTCCTTAGACCACCACATGCTGAAAAATTGGCCGACACCAAAAAGCAATTCTGCCTTAGGCAGGCAAATTTTTCCTACATTAAAAACTTTGCTGCTATTCTTATTTTCCAGTTGTCCTTGGTTGACATAACTTTATTGTTCTTTATTCACTCCTCAAATTTCATGTATCACATTACACTGAGATGGAGCTTATTTCTATGCCATAGTTTCAGAACCCACTGTTATCTTTCAGTGCACTTTTATCTTTTTCTATGGAACACAAAATTTGCACGACCTTTCAATGTCTAAAATATAGTGGAGCATACTGCTTGCTTCAGCAATATTATGTACTACCAAGACATTTTACACAGCATTTTTCAAGAAATAATTTAATCAATTTTTGTGAATGAAGATGTCATGCTCTATCCACTATCATCAGTCTTCCAAGAAAAAAAGAAGTTCAATGGCTTTAAAGACAAGCTGTTTTTTTTCTGTAAAGTTCAACAGCAAACTTACTGTACTCATTTTTGAGCTTCATACTCATTATTCCCACTCTCAAGTCTTCCTCTCCTGTTTATAATTTTCTTCTCAAGCAGTTTTCATTGTTAAGGTAGCAGAAAATGGCAGTGGAAATAAGGGGTACATTGAAGGCAGAAATTTTACACTGCCGAATAATTATAGTAACTTTTACAATTCCAGATAATTTATTATTTTACTATGTCCAAATTGAACATCATTTGCTATAGAAAAACAAAAGAAAAAAAAAAAAAAAAACAAAAAAAAAAAAAAGCCACAAAAAACCCCACCCTTGGATTAACATGATGTTAACCATTCATTAACAAGTAGAAAAATAGGGGCAAAAATGTTCAGAAATCTCACAAAGTGACACTAAGCTTAACATTCATATTGAACAGAAGAATAAAAAGTAGTAGGAGCTGGAGCCCTACTTGTGTTGGATTTGTATTCCCCACAGGACACCTGGCCCTCTCGCGTTTTCCTTTTGTTCAGGAGTGGAGCAGGAGCTCCACCTTGTGTTCTGTGACACTCACGTCCACACCCGTGTGCACTCTAGCCTGAAAGAAGAGACTACGGAGCAGTAGTCACATTTTTTTGCCGTACCTGGCAGACTAGTGCATGTATGTTAAAGTGAATATACCTTTCAGGTCTTTTCAATTCATGTGTGTATGTTGCAAACTCGAAATTTAGTTGAAATCCATCTCTCTTTGTTCCCACCTAATGAGTATAAAGTTCCCACCTAATGAGTATGAGTGGGCTCAGGAAGTTTATATAGCTGCCAAGTGTGATTTGACTGCTATAGGAGAAAACAGATAGGTAACAACAGATCAGTGCAAATTAGTACAAACCAGATTCAGAATTCAGATGATTTGGACCTCATAAAGGAAGGCACCACTTCAGGAGATACCTGGGATGCTAGAGCTATTTCAGAAAAGATGAAAGGCAAATGTACTTGACTGCTCCATCAAAGCACAGTGCATATCAGAAGATCTGACCACTAGATCATCTAGCCAAAGATGCAGCCCCACAAGAATCATACATTCTCCTTAGTCTTTATAGATGAGACAAGGCAGTGAAAACTATCATCAGCATACTTAGAAAGATTCCATCTCAGTACTGGAATCAAAAAAGAAACTGAGTCCAAGATAGAAACACTAAACAAATGCAGAAGGTTTCCTGAAGCACTACAATTCATTCCATAAAATATGAGGGATATGCCCAAGCTCTCAGTGAAGAGCACATGAAAAAATATGAACTTCCTAGGCTAGCAGAAAAAGCATTAAAGACCTTTCTAAGCACAATAGCAGTTTTCATTACTGCCTGGAAGCAGGACCAGCTATATGCAGGTTAATGGTGCCAATTTAGGATACGATGTTCCTGAGCCGTAATGTATAATGAAACAACAATTGAGGTACTGCTGCTCAGGTTCCTTGATTCCCAGCTTGCACTCAATTCCAGATTAATCATCAATAATATATCTTCAGCACTAAGTCTTAATACAGCATATTTTATGTACTCTAATATAGCAATCATTTCTCCTGGTTTACTATGCCAAATTGACACAAAAAATTCCCACTTACAGCATCAGACAATCAAATCTGGTGATTCTTACATTTCACACCACAAGTGTGAAAAAGAAAGGATTGGGAAAAGCTTATATATTCAGACTGGAGAAAAGGCAGCTGGTACCTCTGATCCCAGATCTGGTCTAAGACTACCTTTGAGAAAATTGGTGTTTAACTGCACCAGACATTTCCACAGTGTGCAAAAGCTGGGCCTGAGCTCCAAAAATAACAGGCAAATGCATCGACAGGTGTCACACTAACTTCAAAACCACAATCTGGAGATTCTGATCCTTCTTTTTCAGCTTTGTAAGGCTGAGGCCAATTTTTCTATAAGATGTTTTTTGACAAAGCAACAAAGAAACTGCAGGTGAAAAACATGCCAAAACAATAGTAGAAACTTGCAGAGATTTCAAGGCTTTAAAGTAACCCCTGCAGAAGCCATCTGATAATATAAAGGTAGTCAGAGGTTCTATGTACAAAACTCAAGAGGGCAAAATGAGTCAAATGAGATTTAGAATTTAAGGTAAACCCTGCTCTCTGAAGAAAGCAAAGTGTTCTGCCTGTAAGGCCCCAAACAACTCATTCCACGAGACACATAAAAAGGGTTTATGGTTGTTTCATGCACCCAGAGTTACATGCATGGGAGAAACACTGACCAGGTATTCTCAAGAGATAAAAACAGCTAAAAACACCTTACTGGCAACTTAAGAAAATCACAGAAATTTGGCAAAAGGTTTAGTACCATATTTAGTCAACATAAAACACTTCTCAAAGCATTAACTTGGCCCATCCAACTTCCCTAACTCTAAACCCACTTGATTTTAAATTACTCCGAAAATTCCAGGAAGAGGGAATTAAAAGAAGAAAGATAAAGACTGAAAATATATAGAATAGCACACACATAGCCATCAGTTCCTGGGTTCCAGCAGTGTTCAGACAGGAATTCCAAGAGAAGGCAGAGTCAAGACATCAGACAGCCGCATATTCAGATTGAAATACCCTACAGCCTTCCTAGGCCCTTCCCCTGGGTGGGGCTTCCAGTAACGTGGCCACTCAGGAGCTGGGTTAGGGGCTCCAGAGGTGGGTGTGGATCAGTGCCTCTGGTGTGCCAGGGATTGGCAGGCGCTGCAGGGCTGGGATACAGGCTCCAGGGGTGGGGTGTGGGACAGTGCACTGCCTCACCAGGGCAAGGCCCCGCCTGCCCCTTCCCCCACACACATGTATCCCAAAATTGTCAACAGCAAATGAAATTACTTTGTACTGGTTCTGACTGGGTTAATTTTCTCTGTTGGCATTTAATTTCCTTCATAGCAGCTAATGTGGTGTCATCAGATTTGTTATCAAAACTATGCTGATAACACACAGATGTTTCAGTTCAGCAGTGCTTGCACAGCATCAAGGCCTTCTCTTGTTCTCACTCTGTCCACACAGTGAATGGGCTGGGGGTTGGGAGTGAGGATGAAGGGTGCAAAAGAGGCTGTGAGGGAACAAAACAAGGCAGATGTCATGAAATGACATAAGGATGTTACAAAATAAGCAAAGGGATATTCTTCGGTATATAACATGATGCTCAGCAATAAAAAGGGAAAGGCAGGGGCTGAAGGGGTTAGCCACCCTCTGCTCTGGAATTGATTAGACATTGTTTGACCCACAGGAGATGGTGAGAAATTGCCTCTGCAGCCCTTTTTTCCCCCTTTGTTTCTCCATTTCTCCTTCACTAACTAAACAACTTACCTTGACCCATGAGTTTTCTTGCTTTTGCTTTCCCTTTCCTCTTCCTTGTCTCACTGGGGGTGCATGGGGGGAAGCAAATGAGCATTTTATGGTGTTTAGCTGCCTATTATGTTTAATCCACAACTGGCTCAAAGATCACTTGTGCACTGAGTATGCTATTATCTGTTCAGACTGGATGCTTTTTACATGTATATTTACAGAATGTACCCATGGATTATCACTCAAAATTCATTTTGTCCAGAGCAGAGTAAACCTCTGTGTCTCCTTTCACTTTTGGCCAACCAGCTGACAAAACTCCTCTCCCCAGACATGATGATCTTGCACCAGTCAGAAGAATGTGGCAGAGACAGAGGGGCATCTAAGCCTACCACTGGATATTCATTATATGTTTTTTTTCAACTTCTTAGTTATAATGAAGGGTCTTTCAGTTGTTCCTAAAATCCTCTACAGGTACTGCAGGCCCTATTTTTTTAACAGGAACACTTTCTTGTAAAATAACTTTTCTTATTCCATCCCTCACTTGAGAGTCATCATAAGTCAGGTTAAGCATACCTGACTACTGCTACTAACCAGGGATATCACCTTTTTTTTTTCCTTTAAGGAATACCTTAATCAAAATCAGCTGGCTTACCTGCTGAAGCCATTCCCTGTGGTAGATCACCTCAAATTTCATAAGAACTTTTGCTACTTTGTTGTAATTGCGGATTATGCTCTTGCCATCTGGTGTTTGTAGAATTGCTGGATGTCTCTGGAAAGTCTCCATGGGCTCCCTGATCCTATGGAATAGGTGACGTGCCCACAAGATCTTGCCAGCTATTGGAGGCAGATTACGAGCCAGTGGAGGGTCCTTCTTGTGCCTAGTGTAGATCTTGCAAACGGTTTCTATGTCATGGCCATAGTTTTGAAATATTTTCTGATACTTTTCATCAATGCCAAGATTTGGGATTTGCAATCTGCTTGGAAAAATAATGAAAAAAATTCCTTCAACACTTCTGAAATACTTCTAGTGCATTGTTGGAAAACAGTTGTTCCAGATTCCCTTGCATGCTTTAGAAAATAACTACTTTGGCAGCAGAGTTTTCAGCTTGAACAAATGCTGTCACAACCTGAATCCAGGCAACAAAGATTTAGACCAGATGATAAAAGTTTCCAAGTAAGCCTACACATTTTTTGTTTTGTCACTGTTTTCAAACACTGGGCTGAAATTATGTGCAGCAAACTGTAACCAATTCACCACTAGCTGTCTATTCTATTAAACAGATTATAATACAAAAACTGACAGAATAGAGTGAGGCTGTTTTGCAACAATGTTAATTTATAAATACAAATTTCACTGTTCCTTAATAAAAGCATTTTGCTCTCTTCTAACTGCATTGTGGTAACAAATTTAATGCCATTGTTCAAGCACAAAGCTAAGGCAAATATGCTAACAGACAAAGCTTTCATGTACTTAAGCTGATTTTGAAAGATCAAATTCAAAGTCCACTTATATTTTGCAGTTTCTGATACAAAAAATATGGCTTTTATTCATTCAAGCTGCTAAGACAACTCCTAACAGGGCTGAACAGCTGAGAGTAAAGAGGTTGAGTTGGTTTTGTTTGTATTTAAGAAAATGCCTCCTGCTCTTCTCTCCCTCCCCCTGCCCTTTCCACCATCCTCAATGTTTTATTTCCATTGACTGGCAGAGTTTTAGCAATATAAATAGGACATGTTACCTTTCAAATTTCTGCAACATACTCAGTGCCCTTTTAGTGTTCAGAATACTTTCAAAGGTGATGTCCATGAACCTCCTTAATTGATCCTGAAGAAGATCAAATAATTCTACATCAGATAAGTCCCTAAAACACACATCAAGTATGCCAAGTATTATTTGACAGGGTTTAACATGTAGTATATTAGAAGATAATTTGTTTATGTGAAACTAATCTCAATATTATTTTTCCCTTTATTTCTTGGCACAATAATTAAACAATACACAGCCAACTTTCGAGGCATTTTCTTTCCAAGTTTCCTCTGTAGTTCTGCAACCAGCTCTGCAACCAACAACAGCTTCTATACCCTTCAATGTTTCACCATGTTGAGAGGCCTCAAAGAATGCTTGCTTGCCTCTCCAGCAACCAAAGGAAGACAAGCTTTTCCCCAGTTTGTGATTTCAGAACTTTTGGAAAGTTAATTATCTGACTTATTTGTACTACGCTCCTATTCATTCAATAAATCACCCATTTTTATTATTCTTGCTAGCATACAGTAATGAAAAATTCTTTTGTTGGAGGCCCTCAATGGTCCATTCCATTAAGGTAGTCTGAAAGATAGTAAATGTAAGCTTCAAAGAGGAAATATATTGGAATAAGTTTTCAATTTCAGAATACAAACTTTGACATTTGCATATTTTTTGTGGTAACTCAGAGCAGATATTAAGGATTCCTCAATATATTAAATTATTTTGTATCATTGTATCATAAAACCTACATGAAGATCATTTATGTCTCTGCAAAACTCTTCATAGTCTTCATCAAAATCAGTCTTCCGCTGATCCAAGAAATCATAATGCTTATTCTTCATGTTGTCAACAATGCTCTAAACAATTTCACAGAAAAAGAAAACTATTACCAAAAATGTCCCATGAAAAAGACTTACCACACCAAACATTTAGCACAACAGGCTCTGCACATTCGCATTTTACCTTTGCTAATAGTTCCCCATACTTACTGAGCAATATAGGCAAATCCCTTAAAAGAAATATCTGCAGAAATCAAATTGGTGTAATGTCCATTCAAATTTCATTTGTATTATTTATTTCTGCTTTAAGTCAAATAGAACTGACAGAAAATTCAGACTTGCTTTTCATCAAAGACATTTTTTACTCATTAAACATCCTGTCATGCAGAAGTACATTTCTATAAAAAACTTAAAAGTTCAACAGAGAAAAATATTTTCACATCATTATTTTCCATGTCCTTTAAACAGCTGATTCCATATATAAATAGATTATTAAAAAAGCACAGTGAGCTGCAGCACATCACCAGCCCACAACTTAGTATTCCTGGCTTCTGTTACACAGCTGCTGTCTACACACATGTAAGTATATCTTAATCAGCATCTCCCTTGAGGTGCACACACAGATAAAGGACTCTAATAATAAACTACTGTGTAACATCCTAGTAGTTTACCACAGTATAACTATGAAACTCAGCATATTTCCAGCTCAGCTGACTTCCATCATTTTATAGTACGTCAACTGAAATTCACTTTCATTGCATTGCTGTGAATAAAAATTCCATCTTTTCCTTGAACAACAAGCGAATCCTAGATAGGGACTAAGTGTTACAGCATAAAGAACAGCAAAATAGTTAAATCCTATTGTAAAAAAATTTTAAGACGTATAATCAGTCACATACTAACTATAGCTATGGTCCACGTCAAATACTTCAGTATCTCAGAGAAAGTTCAACAGAGAAAAATATTTTCACATCATTATTTTCCATGTCCTTTAAACAGCTGATTCCATATATAAATAGATTATTAAAAAAGCACAGTGAGATGCAGCACATCACCAGCCCACAACTTAGTATTCCTGGCTTCTGTTACACAGCTGCTGTCTACACACATGTAAGTATATCTTAATCAGCATCTCCCTTGAGGTGCACACACAGATAAAGGACTCTAATAATAAACTACTGTGTAACATCCTAGTAGTTTACCACAGTATAACTATGAAAGCATATTTCCAGCTCAGCTGACTTCCATCATTTTATAGTACATCAACTGAAATTCACTTTCATTGCATTGCTGTGAATAAAAATTCCATCTTTTCCTTGAACAACAAGCGAATCCTAGATAGGGACTAAGTGTTACAGCATAAAGAACAGCAAAATAGTTAACTCCTATTGTAAAAAAATTTTAAGACATATAATCAGTCACATACTAACTATAGCTATGGTCCACGTCAAATACTTCAGTATCTCAATTTTGTCACTTTAAAAAGAAGTGTGATGACTTTTCTGCCCTTATACAACCTATGCAGAACCTTCCACGTAGCACTTTTTACCTAAGCATTCTTCATCCTGAAACAAAATTGACTTTACAGCAGCCAGATCTCACACAAAGTTCTTGTTTAAGGACTTGGGTGCTGCAGTGGATAATGAGGTGTATCTGTGTAAAGCTTGCATCACAGCCTGGGATGATGGTCACAGGCAGCTTTTCAAACACACATGCCCCAAACAAATTAGATTCCTGTGTTCCAGCTTCCCAAAAGAGAACCTTCATTGGCATGATCTGAAAATTCTCAGCAACCTGGACTGCTGAGAAGCCTGGTGGTACAGCTTTGGAGAGCAGCTCTTGGAAACAAAATTTAGAGCACTCCGCACCTGTCCTGCCCACATGGAAGAGTCTTGGACTAAGCTACCCTTACAGCTGTGCCCTGGCTAACTCTCAGAAGACTGAAGAACAGAACAAAGCAGAAAACTGGCTACTGTAAAGGATGTATTCAAGGAATCAAAACCCCAGAATACAGAGGGAGTAAATCAAACCAGGAAGAACCACAGAATGGCCACATTTTACACTACACTTGTTTCACTAAAGCAAACTGATTGACTCCTGACCATAACAAAAAGGCAAAGAACAGACTAAAACAAACTAGAATTACATATTTGCCTGTACAGCCACTGAATCATATGTGATCTCAAAAATCTGTCTATAAAGTCCACACATTGAAACCTTCTGTTTTACTTCAATATTTACAGGCACCATAATTATGATACTGCACTAATAAAGTTACACAAAAACTAAGCTAACTCAACCTCAGTAAAACAGGAAAGGACTCCATTTGGTAGAAAAGAAAGCTATCTGAGAAAGAAGGAAGGAAAAGAAAACAACTTAGCATATTTATATTCTTAAAAGATCTAATTGCTGCTCAAGTCACACCTCTCTTAAAAAAAAAAAAAAAAGAAAACTGCATATTAATACTAATGAACAAAGGGACACTCACAGCTAGCTCAGCATTTGTAGGGATGGAAATGTAGCACATCTCACTTTTTCTCATGATCATGGCACAAAGCCATGCTCCTATTACTCCTGTTACAAAGTCACCCCACTTTGCTGCTTTTTTCAATCAGCTTTGATTTTAGCATACTTCTTTCACATGTCCACTGGAACCTTTTCTTTCATCCTGTCTACTCATTTTCCCAGTAATCACATATTTACATTGCTATTACCCAGTAATTTTAGCACAATTAAAGAGTTATTTTTTCTCTTAATAAACACTTCCCTAATTTTCATAATTTTCTCATAAAGGTTCAAGTTACACTGACCCAATATGTAAAATCTAATGCGTACCTGATATGTGGTGATCATTCCTTCCAGTCCCTCTATCTTAGATTCCTGTAGAACTGAGTAGGTTCTCATAGTATTGAAAACATCTATTATCTTTACCAGACGACGATGAAAGGCTTCAAATTTTCCAAATATATACATCTCACTAAAATCAAATTGTCTTTCAGCTGGATTTTTTTCCAAATTCTCTTTTACCTTGTGGAAGCAATTTTGATACTCCTTAAAACAAAGAATTTTAAAGAATGTCAAGCATATAACAAAAGGCACAGTCTTGAGCTTGAGCAAAATTTACACAGGTATTATCCTAACCTGATTGCAAGTAGAAGTTTCATCAATAAACAATCATGAATGCTATAAAGAGAGTAACAGAATTTGCCTCTGCAAACTAACCCATTAATGCCATTACAGGATTACACACTTCATCAAATGACCAAACTGCACACGTATGTATTTGTACATATCCTTAGCCACCATGAAATTCTGTTCCCTGTATTTCATAGCAGGGTTTGATGTGTTTACTCAATAACCAAGATGACAACCCAGTTTCCAGAGACTGAAAATATGTTTGCATGCTGAGCAGTTTTACTGAATAATCAAGGTTCAAAAATCCCTTTCAAGAACAAATTACATCCTGAAGTTTTAATGCTGCTCCATAACAGCATCCACTTTTCATTCCAAATTCATAACAAGGCACAAACCTTACTCCAAACTTGCTAAATTCTTCCCAAAGTCAGTCAATACATTTGCTTGAAATGGTTTCTTTCAATAGCGGGTCTCTTTATAATAAAATGTTCATTCTTTTTATCACATTTATGTATGAATAACCTCACTCAGAGATATCAGTACAAAGGGTCCAGGATTTCCTAACCCCACTTGGAGATATCAATACAAAGGGTCTAGATTTTGCTATGTTGTTCGTGATTCAAATTTTAAGTCTTAATCTACTGAATTTCTGAAAGTTTCTGGAACTAGTAAGACTCAAATGAATACCTAATTTTTCTACATATTTCACGCAGCAACTGGACAATTTGATTGAAAAAGACAAGTTTAGTGCTCATTACTGATGGTAAGATGTCATACAAATTTACACTAATTTATGCAAACTAGGCAAGATTTGTTGCTTCAGGAGGCATTAGGATAAAGTTCTAGTCCTGCAAGCACATATTGGGAATGAAAAAAAAATAATGCAGAAAGCCTATATGAAGCTCCCAGTAAGTACAGGGAGATTATGAAAGAGAGAGTCAGGCTCTTCTTCACAGTAACACATGGACAGAAAGCCAAGAAGCAAAGCGCATAAATTGAAATGGATGAGGTTCTGACTGGATATAAGGAGAGAATCTTTCATCCCAAGGACAGTCAAACAATGAAAGAGGATGCCCAAAAAGGCTGTTCAACCTCTCCATCCTTGGAGAACTTCAAGACACAACTAGATAAAGGATTGGGAAACCAAGTTTGATCTCATACTGCCCCTGCTTTGGCTTTGAGCAGAAGGTTGAACTAGATACATGCTGAGGACCCTTGCAAGCCAAATTATCCTATAATACTACACTTTAGGGGAAAAAAAGAACAACGAAAAACAAAATTTAAAAATTATCACAGAAGTGTATTAAAAAAAACAAACAAACAAAAAAAACCCCAAAGGCTATCTTTCTAACAAGTCTAGGTCAACTGAACAGCTGGATTTGTCTCAGTTCAGTAAATTGTCCTTTCTAAATGCATAGCTTGTCCACATGTCTTTGGAATATATTCAGCTCAGTAACTTTCCTTGTTTTAATTTCTATTTCATAACTCTCCACATCAAGTGAGAAAACAGTACATAGAGAAACACAGGCATGAAAATCCAAGCAATTCTCTTATAAGCATAGTTAAGATAGACTAAGCATACTGTTTCCAGAAGATCAACAGACAACAGACTAAATTCCTTGTTAGCTCAAGCATAAACATTTCAGTTCCAGGATATTTTCAGTTAACTCATTTTTCTTCACTATGACTGTAGCCACATTTCCCTTCAAAGAGAAAAGCAAGGCACAATTCTTCCCAAGAATATTTCGGGGTTTCACATTCTCTGAACCTCAGAGAAACAATTCTTATCATTTGCTGTGCCTGTGTTTGTGCCAAAGCAGAATGCAATATGGAGATTGTTTACCCAAAGTGATGGTGTTTTGTTTCCTTGGCCTATCAGGTCCAAGTGTGTGCATGTATGTCGGGACTGTCGGCTGACAGTCATGGGGTTCAGTGCAGTGGTGTGCAGAGTTGAGTGCTTAGCAGATTCAGTTTAGATGTAATGTAATAGAGTGTAATATAGAATAGAATAATATAGTATAATAAAGTCATTAATTAGCCTTCTTATAAGATGGAGTCCTCCTAATCATTCCCCCTGGACATCGGGGGTGAAAATATTCACGATACTATAACAGTGCTTTCTCACATAAAATTTTCCTATTGCTGCCCTCCTAAATATCATCCTATAATCTGTTTTCTCTATGTTTTTCCCACGTACCTGTTTAAGTCTAATAGCTGCTTGTAGCTTTTCCACAACTCTCTCCTGTGGTTGATTCCAGATAGTGTCTGTGCCATCATTTGCTATATAAGATTTACACACTGTGATCATCTGATTGGTCACCTACAAGCAGTTTTAACTTTATTAAAAAAAAGCATTCCAAAACAAAGCAGGTCTTGCCATTCTCTCTCTCCCATTCCTCTGAGTCTGCTTGACAAATAGCAATACCAAATACCAGCCACATCGACAGACTGTCTTCCTTGCAACACCCAGCCTCCAGAATGTGACATAACAAAAACGTTACTGGTTAACTGTGCTCCTCCTATACCTACACATCTTGTACCAACCTTGAAATAGCACTGAAGGCTATAAAGTCATAAGTCTTTCTCTGGTCTGAAAGCCAAGTTAAAATCAAGAGCCTATGAGAACATAAATAGTAAAGAATAGGTTGTCCTTTTGACCCATTTTCTTCTTTTTGCAAACATGTGGAGGTTTAAGGGCAATGTGAATTTAACATGCTTGATTCTACAAAAAATCCCATTGATAACAGGCAAAACTTGTAACAAAAAATTCCTAAACTAAATTGTCCTAAAATTAGGACAAAATTTTGTCCTAAATTTTGGACAAAAAAGTCCTAAATTTGAAGTAGTTTATCACTATTTCCAATTCTTTGTACGTTCAAAAAGCAGCATTAAAGTGACTGAAGTGCTGCCTCCCCAGTTGCTTGGTTCCTTTGTGTTTTCTCTCGTACTCAAGCAACAACACAGAAAACAATCTGGGAATATTTCTTTTCCTGCTGAGCACCAACCTTCACAAACAGTGATGAGATCTTTTCAGAAGTGTTATAATACTGAGAGATACTCTGAATCATTTTAATTGCATTTATGAGTCCTGGAATAGCATCCAGCATAGACACCTGGAAAGAAACACACAGTTTGAACTCTGCTCAGTACCTCTATTACCCCACATTACCATAACCCATAATTAGTGAATGCAGGAGAATTATGAACATGGTCTTTGGAATGGTTCTGTCCCTGTCTACCTGGGCCTCTCCTGCAGAGCTGCCTGTCCTACATCAATCCCAAGCTCTACAATTCAATTTTGGGGAAAAATTTTCACTGGAGTCTTGGCTGGAAAAATTCAGATCAGCAAGTGAGATCTGGTAGAAGTAAAGCCCTCTGCAAAAGAACTTTTTTCACAAAAAAATGTTTATATGCTCAGTTGCTAAACCTGATGTAAGCTTGCATGTAAAGATAATCCCTTCAAGCTTTTTTCTGTTTTTATGGGCATCATAACCCAATAACCTTTCAATAGAGAAACTCAAATAGCAGAATGCAAACACTGTAAGAACACACTGTTCTAATATCACCCAGTAAATGGAAACAGACATGGCTGCCCAGAGCACTCTTTGGAAACAATTTGGTTTTGGGAGAAGTTTCAGAGGAGAGAGAAGAAGCCAGGATGGGTCCAAGTTTTGAGTCTTCATGGCTACCAGTCATATTTCTTTGATGAGCAAGACACATACAGCCAGTTTCAAAACCAGTTTTAATAAAAGCAATTATTTGCCACCTATTTTAGCAGATAATGGGACAGGGAGACTCCTCCTGTCCTGTACGTTAGGGTGGCTGGTTTTGTTTATTGCATATTATGCTTGCATGATCCTACACATTCTCATTATATGGTATGAGAAGGTGATTTATAATTTTGTCTTAATATTTACATAATCCTATTTATCTTTTCCCAACCCAAGAAGCTGAAAATTGCCCTATAAATGTTAGTCTAACCATTACTTGGCCACCAAAACAAATACAAAAGTTTGTCTTTATCATAGCATTAGGTTTACTTTTCTTTTTTTTTAATCTTAAGGAATTCACTTTCTCCCATAGCACAGAATCCAGTCTGTTCATCACAACTAAAGCTTTACAGATAATATGGTGTGAAAATAGTAAGTACTTTATTTTGTAGCCAGAAATTCCCATTAATCCACTTTTACCACAACTGCACAAAATCTCAAACTGGAATTGCATTTGTAAAATTTTTTGTTTCATTTCCAAAGCCATCCTACAGAAAATATTCATGTTGCTTGTCTCAATACATTTATGTTGAGAATTTACAAGTTCTGCTTACAGGATCACTATTGTATAATGGGTCATAATATTTTTCCAGAGAATGCAGATACTTCACATTATCTTTAGCTTCATTTGCTGCGTCTGTGATGCGAATATCCAATGCTCGCCACTTCTAAGAACAGAAAGTTGAAAAAAAAATAAAAGTGTGCATTTTGGAAAAAAATGTTTTGAGATCATTTTGGTTTGTCATTAGCTTCTAAACACATTTGAAAGCACAAATCTTCTACTTCAGAATTATATTGTTCACCCAAGATGGGGTCCCTGTCGTGTTTAAGTAACTTGACTGTGATCACACAGTTGGTTTAGACCACTCAGCTAAATAGTCAGTGGTAATGTGCAGTCAAGGTGCTGTAAAATATATGAGTTATGGATGTATAATTATGGATTTGTTCCACATCTCATTTTGATGAGACAAGATTTTTTATTTACTTATTTTCTGTTGGTGATGGGACTTTAAATTTGTTAGTAATGTAAGAAGTTATGATTCCACAAACAATTTTGACAGGCACTGTAGCAACATAAAAATGAGGCTTAAAAAATGAGATTTTTTTTTTTTTTCATTAAATATCCAGTTCATTAATTCAATATTCTGATTTAATAATCAACTTTTCAAATATTTCAAATTATTTATTTCTGTTGAGCCATGTGGATGAAGTACATTATCAGTCTTTATACTGAGGGGATTCTCAGTCTTTTTCAATAAATTGAACTAGATTTAAACTTTATCTACTCAAGCTAAGGAATACAGAAGGAAAACAAAAGCCAGAAATGTTTCAATGTTTTCCCCACCAGCATTGTTACATACATTATCAAAATGAGCTAGGGTATAAAGGGCATTTCTAGTATTTATATCTGTCATAATTTAAAATAAAAACCTTCAGCAGTTTGGATTTAGCAGCAGTGAGTACTCCAAGCACTGCCTTCACATCTGGGCTCTTCAGCTGCTCCATAAGGTAATGGAATTTTGACAATTTCTTTTTCCAATAATCAAGCTCTGCTCGTGGTCCAAGGTCATCTGCTTCTTTTCTCAACTGATCATTTTCTGCAAGAACCTTTTATCATAAAGTAATGTGAGTGATGCTCATATTTTTATCTGCAGAGGTAGTAGCATGGATTGATTCTTCTTTTACAAGTGGTATTAACCTTGCCTGATAAATTACTTAACTTAGCCTCCGCCTCATATATGAAACTTGATTTAGCCTGGCCCTTTCATTTCCAACTTAAAGAGATTCTGTTCCTTCTGTTCCAAGAGCACTGTTACAGACAGTTAGATTTTCTGCAAATCATCTGCAAAACATGTTTCAAAGTACAAATGTGACCACTGAGAACAGTGTTCACTCAATTACTGTGTTCTTTTTGTTTTCATTAAATCCACTGGGAACTACTAACTGTTTCATAGTTTATTAACAGGTAATTATCAAAGACAGGGGACTAAGCTTCCCGAACTCTGTATCCCATATTAACAAGCAGATGGAAAAAGCTCTCAGTAATATTTCCATTGAGAAGTAAAAGCACAAAAAATATACCAATGGTATACTTTAAAATAAAGAGATTGAACTCATCCAAATTTATAGAAAGGCAGCTGTAACACCAACAGGATTAAATTCAAGATGCAGAGGTTATATTTCATATTTGTCCCATGTATCACCTGTTCAATTTGTTTGGTCCATTCTCTCATGCAGACTTCTATTTTTTCAAGAGCCTCCATGCTGTCAGCAACCATCAAGTAATCCGAAGGTCCTCTTAGAGTTTTAAGGTCATATGTTTCACATTTCTTCAGGCTGACCTAAAATATAAGTTTAAAAAAAATTAAATGCTGAATCTTCACGACAAATAATCTAGGAACTTAAAAGACTAACTCATTGCCCTCCTTGGGGTATCTCACTTCTTATTCCCAGCTCAGTTTAAATTAAATTTGAGCCAGAAGTGGAAAATTCTAGAATCCAGAATCTGAAGAATTCACCAACCAGGCAGCTGTGTTCTCATGCCTTTTCCTTCACAAAAGCTGAGTAGAAACTAACAGTTTGTCAAACACTAATTATTCAACATTTAAGAGTGACCACAGCCATTGGGGAGTCAAGAAGTTAATAGCTCTAAAGAACTAGCCGAAGGAATAAGCAAGAACAGAAGCACCTACAGAACTATTAAAACCACAGATTGAAGTATAATGAGTTACTGATGACAATAAACAGAAGTGTTGCATTATTCTTCAATTTAACAAAAGCAAATTTTATGAGTAATCTAAAACAGCAGCTAATTCAAAAGGTCCAGAGCTAGAGACATTCTACAGCTAGCTCATTTTCTATTTCCCACATGAACATACTACCTTTTCCAGCAGGCTTTGCTGAGTTCCTGATAGGACAGTAACAAATCCTTCAAGGGCATGAAGGAAGTCCTGCTTAATATTGGGAACTTGCTGAGGTTCAACCCAGCTACGGTCCATAGTCTGTAAAGCTGGAATGAATATTTCTGATATCAACTGCTCAACACTTTTTAATAAGCCATCTCGACCTATATCCATCATATTAAAATTTACTTCCTGTAAAAGAGACAGAATACAAGGGGTCTTTCACTAGTAAAAACTTAGTTATATACAATTTACATATACACTCTCAAAAGTAAAACCATTTTTGTTTTTCAAATTAATCTGCTAGATTTTTTTGAAATTTAACACCTTAGTATTTAAGTACTGACTAATTACTCTGTCATTACAGATTGTCTTAAATTTTCTTCCTCGGTATCCTTTTTCCATATCAATGATACACATCAAGTTGCTGCCACAAGAGAATGTCTTTATCTCCATCCCCCTCCCTTTTTGTCCTGGCTCATTTAACCCATCTGTGTGTCCTTTCACTCATTTCTCCATGTCAACAGCTGTCAAATTGCCATTTGCTGAGAGCAAATACCCCATCATAAAAACAAATTCTAAACAAGATTATGTACAGAGATGAGCAGTCACTGACTTACTTGATAGATATTCTCAGTTGTGACTGGGTTAGAAAAACTAGATCTAATGAAGAAAATGCATACACCAGTCAAAGCAACGTCTTTTCCCTCTGTCACAAATACTTTCAGTTTCTTCTTCTTGGTCAAATGAGAGTTCATTCCTATTCCTGGAAAGCCAAAGTGCTCTACAGATTCAAACAAATAAACAATTAAGACCCATCGATCATTTATTCAAAGAAAAGTTTTCTACACAAACAGTTCAGTCATTATTTGTACATGAGTCCCATTCTCCCGGAGGCATCTCACGGAACTATCCACAGAAAGTATGCAGCAATCAGAGTCTTCATGGCACAGTAAGAAATATTTCATCTAGTTTTGCCATTCTTGTATCAAAAGTCTTTCATTTCTATTCATTTATTTGTTTTTTCTATTCTTTCTAAAATATGATTCGGGCACAAGGTCCTTTTATAGGCTCTATCATGCAGTTGTAGATAATGCTCTCTTGCTTGAAAAAGAAAAATTAAAAATCAGAAAACGTAGTGATGTATTTTACCTTAGAGGAGCTATTATCAACTGTCCTTCCCTAAAAATATTTAAACATAAGAAAAAAAAAAAAAAATAAATAGGACGCTTCTGAAAACAAGGAGAAAAAGGCCATAGCAGATTCTTTGGGGCAAAAGCAACCAAACAAAAACCAATAAGGGAGCTACAAGGTATTCCTTGTCCTTTCTTCTTCCCTCAACATGAATATACTGCTTCCATGTTCAGGGTGCTCGCAACACTTGTAAAAGGTCACTAAGAAGAAGCAGTGTCTCTGGGGGTGAAATATTTCTCATATTTTTTTGGTCACAATACTTCACTCCACCTTGTTACTAGCTTTCCAGTATTAACTCAGAGTAAAATTTGCATGCATACACATCTCAGTGAGGCACTACTACATAAAGAGGATGAAAAAGTAACTTGTTGATACCAGCAGTTAAAGGACAAAATCTAAAAAGTGTTAGACCCCTCTGCACTTTTTTTTCTTTCAGGTACATGACCATCTGCACCAGGGATCCCTATTTTGGATCAGGTGACCACCAGAAGTTCCCTCCCCATCCTTCTGTTCACATCATCTTTCTCCCTTTTTTCACTGCAGCTCTGAAGAAGTCTCATTGTCATATACCTCACAATTACAAGGGCTCTGTCCCAGCAAAACAGCTGACTCTGTAAATGTTATTAATTTGATGTATTGCATGGTAATAAACTTGTGCTATCTTTATACTGCAGTAATGATTCAGTTTTGCATGGTTCTTGGTAGTGAGGGGGCCACAGAGGTGCTTCTGTGAGAAGCTGCGGGAAGCTTCCACCATGTCTGGCAGAGCCAATCCCTGACGGAGATGCTGCTGGCCAAGGCTGGGCCAATTTGAGATGGTGGTACTGCCTCTGTGATAACATATTTGAGAGGAAAAGCAAAACAAAGTTTAGGGCACAGTTTTATATCCAGCCAGAGAAAAGGAGGAGGTGAGAATATGGGGAGGTGCCCATGCTGGAGTGGGTGGATGCCTGGAGGAGGCTGTGAACCAGTGGGGGACCCAGTGGAGAGAGAGACCCCTGCTTCCAGGCTGGAGCAGCCTGGCATTGCAGGACTGCACACTGTGGAAGAGAGACCCACATTGCAACAGTTTTGGGAGGACTGCTGCTCATGAGATTGAAACCACATTAGAGAAGTTCACAGAGAACTGTCTCTCATGGGAGGGATCCCAGTCTCACAGGGGAAGGACTCCTCTCCCTGAGATGTGAAAGAAAACCTCAGGTGATGAACTGTCCAAAATCCCCACATCCTGTCTCTCTGCACTGTTGGTGGGAAGAAGGGAGGGGTTGGGGGGAAAAAAAGGTGTTTTAAGAGCTTATTTTACTTCTCATTATCCTGCTTTGATTTAGTTGGTAATAAATTCACTTGGTACATTTAAGTCAAGCCTGTTTTGCCCTTGGATTGTTTTCTCCCAGTTCTCATCTCAATTCATGAAACCTTCAATAAAGTTTCTCTCCTCTGTCCAGCTGTAGCAGGGGAAGGTGAGTGAACAGCTTTCATGGGTGCCTGGTATCCAGACAGGCTCAAAGTGCCACAAGTAATTACAGAGGCAAGACCAAAAAAAGTCATCAGAGTTTTCCCACAATCTGTGGAGGTGAAGTAGGTAGTATAACCTGCAGTCTCTTTAGAAAAGATGTACTCTTACTGAAAAGGGTGCTGGAAGTTTTTAAAATTCACATAGTGATCTTCAAAACACTGCAAGAAATCAAACTTTTAAATGATACCTTAGGAGTCTGAAGTAGATCTTCCTGAACTCAGAGATACAGCTCCTGCTCTGCAGAAACACAAAATTCCTTGTACACTCCCTTCACGGGATCATCTTCTGCCCTAACTCTAATGTTGGTTGATCCACATCAGGGTCAGAAAACCAGTTTGGGTATGATGGGCCATAGTAAGTGCCCTTGCCAAGAGGGTGCATGTGATGCCACAAAAATTCACTCAGTTTTACCAGTTAGTAGCTACCACCACAACTGAGATTTTTGCTTTGACAGCCTGTGAACCACAGCCCTAAACAATCAACACAGATAATTCTTTAACAAACTCTGCTCCACCAACAAAAGGAAAATGTACAGCTGAAGTTTTACTGTCTGACAGTATTACAAGTGACTGCACTTACAGCTGTGGGGAAAGTCAGTCTCCAGCCCACTCACTTAATCCCCACTGTCTCCTCCATCACTACCTTTTGTTTCTTAACTTTTTTTCCTCCTGTGCATGATGTTCTAAGGGACTTTCTTATTCACCCAATGCATGCATTGCTGTGAATTCATTTGGGTTTTGCTTATGTGGTTTTCTCTACCATTCTCAATATATTGCCTATATATTGTTCAATATATTTCCTATATTTAGCATAAAACCCCAAACCCCAAAAGGTCACAAAAATCATACCATACTCTAGTGCATCTGATTGGTTTGTTGGTGGGCATGGGCAACACTCATTAGATTCCTAGGCTTTGACCCTTGCCTCACACTCTTTATCATATTTTCACCACTTCATCTCAGGCATGTTAAAACTTGCTCATTAGATTTCTAAATTAGTGGTTGGGTTTGTGTTTCCATTAAACAGTATTTCTATGTGCATTGAAACTTTTTTTATTAAAGTTGCTTATATCATATTAAATAGTTTTTCATATGTTTTATATATATACAGATATACTGAAGAAAATGGACACATACATATATACTGAAAATGCATGAAATATAAATCCATATTTGTACATTCATCTAGGTATATGTTTACCTATGTATAAACACATTTATACAGCTAAGCATAGATATGTTTACAGGGCTGTTCATGTACATCCAGGGTGTGAGCTCCCACCAGCCAGTCACAGGCTCTGAGAGGTCACAGAGCACCTGGCTGGTCCCAACAGCAGCAGCACTGGAGGCTTTGGGAGAGGAGCCATGGGCAAAAGGAGGATGTCCTTGTCACAGGGGTCCTGAGCTACCTGCAGGGTGAGGGAGAAGGAGGTTTCCCCCAGAAGTGTGGAACATGGGGGCACTCAGTGAAGGGGTACGTGCAAAAGGGACTTCTGGGGTAACACCCTTCTAGCCATAATGTGGGCCTCATGAAGGCATTTGTCATGGAACAGGACCACCTAGATGGATGCTCATGTGCCAAGAAATGTGGATGGCTTCTAGGGCCAGCAGGTGGCATGACTGAAGGGAAGAGGAAGGGCATCTGTCACAGCTCACTTTGTGTGAAAGTCACCTTTTAATTATCAAAAACAAATTCCCACAGGGAAGAGCTGCTGAGCTCACAAGGAAGTACTTTGCTGATTCATAGTAGCAACATGCAGAAGTGCACTAATAAGCTTCAATAATTTCATCAATCGTCATTGCATGAGCAGGGATCAAGGCCTTGGTGTGACCAAACCTGTCTTGCTTTAAGTCCCAGTTTATAGGAACTTGACCATTTTCTTTTTTCTTGAACATCTGCTCGGCACAGCTGTAACACACTGCAGGACAACAGAAGTTGCTTTACCTGTATCCATTACTTCCACATCTTGGTAGTAGAACATCAGATGGCGCAGACCTCCAGGAGCCAGGAACTTGTTCATGCGCTCTATCTGTTTGCAATCACGTTGAGATGATAATGTGTCACTGATTTTATTCATATCACAGCAACAAAGGAAGCCTTTGCTTATTTACGTATTTATAAGCATCAAGACAATTTCACAGTTCATCAATTCAAGGCTGCCATCAAGCATCACTGAAGCAGGTGTTGGTAGTGCAGCCCACAATCTCATGTATAGGCCATACAGGCTGAGGAAGAAACTGAGTTGCTTTATGCTAATATGCTGATCCATGTCTCAGCACTTGAAAGTCTGGCCTCATCCACCATTTTTCTAGATCTGAGTCACTCTTGTATGTAGTCCCTAACTACACAGCTATCTTTAGCAGAAAAGGCTCCTTTAAGTTCATCCTCAGAAACATTAGATGGTACCATTTGTGCTTTCTAGTGCAGAAAAAAGGCTAGAAGATCACCAGAAACTGGAGGAAAGCCACAATTATCCCTCTTCCATTAATAACAAGCCTCAGTTACACCAAGATAATGAGCTGCTATTCCAGAAAATCTTGGCTGAGCCCTCCAAGATCAGGTCAAAACAGCTATTACACTTCTCTCTTTCCAAGTGTTGGAAACTGCCAATATTTTCCTCATCTGACAGTTATTCTCAGGCACTATAGCTTGCCAGGAAACCCATTTAGAGATAGATTGCACAAAGGCTGAAACAAATTCTGCTTTTTAATGTGCATGACAGTGTTCTGCACTGCTCATTTGCTATCTCATGAACTCACAGAAATGTTGGAAGGGACCTCTGTGAGGTCTTGAGGCCTGCTTCCTGTGTCACCAACAACAGCTCCAATCATCTAGAGTTTTTCCTAGGCTGAATCTCAAAAACCCAAGGACAGAAATTCCACAACGGACTTGAAGTAACCTATTCCCATGCTGCATTACCCTCCTGGTGAAGAAGGGTCTCTTGGTGGCCATACTGCAAGATGTGGCCTTATCTTTGGAGTCATCATCTGCACCCACTGAGAACAGTTCAGCTCTGTCATTTTTGCAAACACTCTTCAAGCAGCTGCAGGGTACTATTTGACTGCCACTCAACCTCTTCTTCTCCCTCATCTCATACTTCATGTGTCTCATCTCCCTCTCTTTCCTACTGGTCTTCCACTGGACTTTGTTCAGTTTCTCAACAATATTAGCACTGAAATGGGAATGCATAAATTGAAGGCATGCAGATGGAAAGAGAATACAAGAGAAAACAAACCATAAAATCCCAAACCACAGCCATGTTTATTTTAGTTTTAGGAAGTAAAATATCTACTTCCATCTACCTAGCTTTTTTTTAAAGTGATATTTTTCAGTGTTTCAATATATGAATTTGTATTAGCCCTCATGCAGTCACAGTCAGATCACATAAGCCATTCTATTTTGTCAAGCAGCTTCTACCTATTTTAATTTGCTGAACTAGATTGCAATACAGTCTTGCAAATGCTGCCAGACTTATGGGAACAACAACATGCAACCTGCTGTGGACAGGACGCTTGAACCTCTGTGTGCTGTGTACTCAAGGACTGGGAGACTTCACACTGTGGTTTCATTAAGAAATACAGTCACAAATTTTAGCATATTAACTATAACCACTTGAAGGGAGAAATTCTAATCAATTTAAAAATCAGTATTGTTAAATAGGTCCTGGAATTAAGGATGCTTTTGTTTAAATTAATTTAAAATGCTGAAAACTATTTTTTCAAGGAGAAGACTTGAGTGACCTCAGGTGTGAAGTCTGAAAACTACTCGCCAAGAATTTAATGGTAATATTAGTTCCAAAGTATACTTTGAGCTTCACTTTCAATTTCATCAGATTACCTGGTTTCCATCAAGAATAGCATCTTCTACTTCTGCTTTGTCCAGATTGACACAAGAGGCAACAATATCCAGTAAGTAATCATGTCTGCCATCCAGATGAGCACGTTTAGCTTCCCTCTCATCCTTGAGATTTTGCTGTTATTAAATACAAAGTGGACAATGAAAAATTCACTAATTTAAAGACAAAAATAAAGCTTTAAAATTTATTTTTAAAAGTAAAGGCTATTACATTCAATCCACACTTGTGATTTATGTTTCTATGGCACTCAAGTGAAAATTTTAGAAGCAGACTTTGTTACAATTTTACAGATTGTTTCTGGTGTTCCATTTTCAGATTCATCATAACATTTCTATCATAAATAATGTTGTACAGAAAGCTAATTTGTTGAAAGGCTTTGTAGGAAAAAAAAGTATTTTATATGTACAGCTCAATTATTCTGCAAGTTACCTTCAACACCCTAAGTTCTTTGTCTCAGCTTTTCAGTCTAGTCACGTATGACCATCAAGTCAAGACAGGATTCTGACTGATCTTTGTTATTCGTGGAAGATATTGTAAGCACTCTCTAATAAAGACAGATGCTGCTGGAGGAAGCTTGGGTTTTATACATTATCTCTTTAATATAATGAGAAGTAAAACAAACCACAAGCCTCAAGGTACACAAGTGTTTACAAATGTGCTTAACTATAGCTATTATACCATTCTTCAAGCAGTAAGCCTACTCTTCTAATTAAATTGAAATCCCATATGTAACACACCTCATTACATTATAGACAAAATAGCCTTCTGGAATAGTTACTGGTATTATTGTGCTTGTGGGTTACAAGATTCAATATAATTTCATTTTCAAAAGAAATTTAGAATGATGTTTCATTGGTGGTAAATTCAATCCTTATTTCCCTGGTGATTAGAAGAAAACTAGTAACTCTATAAAGTATGCATAAGTGATTTATCCACAAGCTTTTGCAGAGCCAAAAGGACCTGCATAATATACTTTATACCCTTATGTAAATATCTTTCCTACTTTCTGAAGGAATTTTCAAATACCTGGTAAACTTGTAACTACTACCATGCCTTTATAAATGCTGAATGCATTTGAAATATTTTTCCATATAAAAGGCAAACATACAAATCCTATTCTTTACACAGATACGTCTGAAGAACAAAGTAGCTGATTAATTTGTACATGGGCTTTGTGCTATTTTACCCCTCTCATACCCTAACATAGTCTTCACTTTCCTGAAAGTGAAGTGTCATCACAGGATTGGCTTTTCCTAAATGTTTTTAAACATGAGCAGAAATTTTCCTCCTCATTAGACATGCAAAAAGCAACCATTTTGTCTGAATCAGCTCCATTCACACTAGATGATAACAAAAGAATACTCAAAACTATGGTTCCAGTAACTTGAACACAATTGATAGGGCATGTTTAAAAAAAATAATAATAATACAGCCCAATAATCTATCAATTTGTTTCTATTTAATACAGAAAGAAGCCTTTTGTTCTACCTAAACTACAGAGAGACTACTTTTGTACTTTGCTTGTGCTTCCAATATAAAGCTCCAGATATATTACTACACAAGATTACATCTTACACTGGTTTTTAAGTCACCAGCTCCACCTATACAGATGCTCTTGACTTGTTCATAGCCTCCATTTCTTCTACAAGTTGCTATTTGTATAGGCTGAAATCATGAGCACCTTCTTCCCAAATTGAGCATCTGTGCCCCGACATTTGTTTCTGATTTTTAAATTCTTTTTAATTGCTGTGTCTCAAGCCCTAGAACAAATATACAAGCTATTGTGTGTAGCTGTTCATACAGCACTGGGCAATGTTTGATGTCTAATTCCAGTAACAAGAACATTCATTAAGATATCACTAAACTTTCTAAGTGCAATTAACTTAAATTACTTAATGAACTATACTTAGAGAAACAGGAAACTATGAATTAAATGGTAAAGCTATAGTTTTATGAAGATTTACATTTTTACTTGTATTTATTACATGTCACTACTGGAAGGCATTTGTTTTGATATGTTGGATATTTTTATTACTAATGCAAGTTCTACACATTTTTTCCTGAGAGTTGCTACAATGCAATGCAAGAACATTCAATACAATTCAAGCTGTCGTGCTTCTATATTTTGATGAGTTATCATTTCTACAAACTTTCTTCCCAAATGAAGTGTTGCTTAATCACAAACTTGCACATTAGTTGTTGCAGTCATTAGAAGAGATTTTTGCCTCACTTTTAGGATTAGGTTGTACACAGAGAAGTAGAGGAAACCTAACTTCAGTGCTTTCAATAGCAAATCACTAATTTATGTATTTAAAAACACTGAGAGGTTATGCTGGAAACTGTCTTCCAGTCTGTCTTCTGAGCTTCCATTTGCATACTACTAAAAGAATGACTTTAAGATACTCTTTACTTAGAATTAGGAATCTCAGAATTAATTACAAGAAAATGCTGAGCTTTCTACCTCTCATTCTTCTTTTTCTCTTTTAGCGACCCTCACATCTCACTTCAAATCAGCATTGTGGTCATGGCCTAAGACTTTTTGTAATTTTATATCCTGCAGTATTCACTACAGAAGTACATAGGCCTAAACAGAATCTATACCAAAAATATTACCCAAGAATAGGCAGCTCTATGCAATTCAGAATTTCATAGAACACTGAAAGACTAAGATTTGAAGATGGAAGGACACTGAAACACACAGAGGTTGATTTATGTAGGTAAAAGAGAAATTGCTGTTACATGCAGTAACACCGACATGCAAATCCTGAAAAGTATCAGCAGCAAGTCTGAGCAGCGTCATACATCGTGTCCCATGATGTAGGAGAATGCAGTATTTACAAGAGATAAACACTGTGTCACTTAGATATCTGGAAAGACTGTCCAAGTTTTTTATGGTACAGCTTCAGCTCAGTTTTTCATGTAAAGAACAACACAGGTAACACAGCCAAGTTTAGTTTTGGGTTTCTTTTACCACTTTTGGTTATGAAAGCAAGAAAGGTTATATGATACAGTCCCATAACAGATGAAGGTCCAAAGCTAAACTCATTAACTGAAAAGTCCTTTTCTGATTATTATTCCAGTTACAACACATATCTTGATTTATATTACATAAAACCTTAAAATTCCTAATACCTAAATACTATAAATTTGGTACAGGAAACTAATTTCAATAGACATCTTCTCCTGAAGCAAGAAAAGGTAGAGATTCCTAAATCTATCTTTTATATACCTAAATTCATAAACCTCTCACCATCAGTCTGAAGAAAGAATTTGAGATTAAATTAAAATTTTCAAAAAGTTTCATAGCTGCTAAAAAAGTATATACATTTAAGCAGCAGGTACTAAAAGAACACAAGTCAGAGATTCAAGGGGTTCATTTTTTGAAGAGGCTTAGAAACCAGCTATTGACTATTGCCAGCTTCTCCATTACCGACTGTAGCTGCTGATGCAGACACCCTGAACAGATTTAGCAAGAATGTTGTTTAGTATGCTAGTCATATGCACACAAGATAAAACTTGTTCTGAACAGTCTTTATCCAGCAAATAATGCATTTTGTTGTCAGAATACTGTGCATCACTGAATTTAGACATGCTGAAATCAAAGTCTTATGGATGAGCAAGACTTTACAGGGAAGTTCAATAGTGAAAGAGTCAAAAAGTAACAATGTATAATCATTAATTTACTGACTCATCCAAAATTTATTTAACCAGCATGGAATTCCTTTGTCTCTCCTTTAACTTGCTAAGATGTCTTATATTACATAAGTCTTGCTCATGAATTTCCCTTCAAAAGTAAACTGCACACCATTTCACATATTTTCAAACACCCTGAGTTTGCAATTTTCAAGTTTCAGTGTTTTTAGCTCCTCTTTCCTAAAAAATGCACACCCTAAAGAATTAGGGCAGTTCCCTTATCTAACTCCTAAATCTCAAAAAATCAGAGCTCTGCACATGTGTTACCACATTGCATTAACTCAGGAATAGTTTGCTTAAATAACCAGGTTTTTAAAATGAGTCTAAGTATCTTAATGACTTCTATAGTCTGTTGTGGTTTCTCAATGCTAAGCATTTCCTTCAAAACTCTATTCCCATCTTAGAAGTATGGGGAAAGTGAAGTTACATTTCTATTTTCCTTCATGGCAGAATCAACCCGTGTTTTGTTGCCACATCTAACACCAAACTCTTTAGTGTACTAATATAACATTTGTGAAATTATACCATTACCAGACCATTGCAACGATCTGGGCAAAATACAAGCACCACTAGCCAAATGCATAAACACCTCCCAGTGCAAATTTGCCTTTCAAAACAAATTGTGCAACTAACATCATCCACCTATGCCTATTTTAAAACAATTTTTTCTATGCCATCCCCCCTCAATACGTGCCTTTATTCAAATTACGTATTTATTAGTCTAAATCTAGTTCAAAATTCAGTTTTCCTTACCTTTATCACTCTGCCAATGCTTCGTTTCCAAAGCTGCTTTCTTCCGGCTCTAAACATTGTACTATTCAATATAAGCATCGAGAACTGTTTGTCAGGAACAATCCCTAATCCATGGGGAAAGCTACTACATTCATCATTTTGTACTCCCCCCAACGTTTTGTTTGCACTTGTTTCTTTCCTTTCAGTAGGAAAGCCAAAATAAGTCTGGAAAATACAGTAAGGACATAAAAAACCCCAGCACCTATTATTATCTCTGTATTTAAAATTCAGTTCCAGTGTGCATACAAATTGCTAGAAAATTAAATTGCACTACCACAGAAACAAGAGGTCTCCAGCCACCAGAATTTACTGCCTACAGATTAGGCCTTGAAAGTTAGTGCTACCAACCACAGTGTTGTTAAGGTGATACTGTTTACATGCAAACACGGCTGGATACAATTCATCATACTCAAGGGCACCATAAGTATTTGCAGAAGTCAATTTTCTAACTGCTTCTCTGATTTGTGTTTAACCTTCTGAAGCAATCCTTGTGTCAACAGGCGTCTTTGTTTCCTTGTCACAGGTGACTGTTTAAATATACAGCAACAGTCAAGCAACTTTCAAATATCTTTTACCTACAGACTTGTAAATTACTGAGTTTTCTATTCATGCTTTGATAGAAGTATGTTCAGTTACACTTATTTTTCAGTCGTACATTGGTTGCTTAATACAGAATTTTTTTTCAGCAAGAAATGTTAGATTTTTTCCTTCCTAAAAGAGCTTTAATTTTTTTCCACTTCAGTGACTGAACATAATCCAATGTCCTCTTGAAAATGCCAAGAAAAACAATCTAATTATCCAGTATTAGTAACAAGAAAACAGACATTTTACAGCTATTTCTGGCTTAAAATGTCCCTAAATATTTCTGTTTCCACTCATATCAATGTGAGTAATGTCTAAAAGCACTTGACAACCTTAGCACTGACAAAAATCACATGAGTAAAAACCATTTTCCCTGCATTATCTAAATTTTCCCACCTACTGTAGTCAAATCCAGTTGTGCATACATGTTTGAAAGACTGAAAAATTGCATTTAGAGTAAAAGTAAACATCCACAGATTTCTCTGAACCCTTTACAGGGTTATCATTTAAAATTAAACACCCTAATAAATATTACATATAAGGTTAATTCCTATGGATATATTCACACCACTGAGGAATTAATTATTTACATTCTGTTGGAAGGAGTCCAGAGGAGAGCCACTAAGGTGATCACAGGACTGGAGCAGCTCTCTTGTGAAGACAGGCTGAGAGGGCCAGAGCTGTTCTGCCTGGACAAGAGCAGGCACTGGGGAGACCTTCCAGCACCTACCATTTCCTAAAGGGGGCCTGAAAGAAGGCTGGAAGGGCTTTTTACAGTGGCATGGTAGTGATAGGACAAGAGGGAATGGCCTTAAACTGCAGGACAGCAGGCTCTTCACTGTGAGGGTGGTGAGGAACTGGCACAGGTTGTCCAGGGAAGCTGTGGATGCCCCAATCCTGGACGTTTTCAAGGCTGGCGGGATGGGGCTCTGAAAAATCTGGTCTAGTAGAATGCTTCCCTGCCCATAGCAGAGGGGGTGGAACCAGTTAATCTTTGAGGTTCCTTCCAAAACCGTTCTCTGATCCTATACTTATTTGCATGATATATGTGATTTCTAAAGTAAAAGCTCAGCCCAACAGGCTCAACTTCACCTTGCAACAATAAGTTATTTTTTAAAAAACAAGAAGAAATAAACCCTTACTTGAATCTCTAGAAAAACCAGCTAAAACTCACGGATCTTTTTCCTAAAATGCTGTAAAGTCATACCAAATAATTTACAGAATCACAAAATTGTAAGAATTTTTTTAAATCTCCAAAAGTTATCTAGACAGTCTTTTGCTCAGAGCAGGTCCAATTAGAATCAGTTGTTCAGAGATGTTTACAGATTTAATATCTCTAAGGGTGGAAACTCTGCACCCTCTGGGGCTATATAACTGTGCCAAACATAACTTGACCACCCAGCATAGACAGTTCCCATCTAGCTGAAATCTGCCACGTTCCAGTTTGTGTATGTTGGCTCTTATTACTGCAAACCTTAATGAAGGATTAATCAAGGTTTCAGCTCTGTTGTCTCTCTACCCTCTCATTAGACAATTACAGGCTGCAAGAAGGTCTCCCCTTAGCCTTTTCTTCCTGTGGCTAAACAAGCAGAGCTCTCTCAGTACCCACCACTGCTGCTTCCCATTTTTCTACACAGCCAGCCATCTCACCACAGAGGGCAATCAGGCTGATCATGAATAGTGTGACATTTGTAAATCTACGATGGCTGCTCACAATCAGCTTCTTGGTGCTTCATGTGCTGTGAAATGGCTTCCACAACAGTTTGCCCCACAACCTTACCAGGAACAGATGATTAGTATGTCATTCCCAGGACCCTCCCTTTTCTTCTCTTTGTGGACAAGACACAGTTGTAAGCTGCACTAGGGGAGGTTTAGGTTGGACATTGGGAAGAATTTCTTCACAGAAAGGGTGACTAGACATTGGGAGGGGCCGCCCAGGGAGGTCATGGAGCCACTGTTCCTGGAGGTGTTTAAGTGGGGGTGGCATGATCTAGTTGACACGGCAGCATTCAGTCATAAGTTGGACTTGATGATCTCAAAGGTCTTTTCCAATCCAATTGATTCCGTGACAGGTGTAACATTTGCCTTTTCTAGTTATGAGGAACCTCCCCAGATCATCATGGCCTTTTGAAGAGAGATGGGCCTCAAAATGGCATTGGTTTCCTCTCTCAGGACCTTCAGGTGTATATTATCTGCCCCCATGGACTTCTATACAACCAATTGGCTTAAGTGCTCCCTAACACTACCTTTGGCTACCACAGATAATCCCTCATTTTTGTTCACTATGCAAGGATGCTTCAAGGTCTAAAACAGCCAGAGGGCAAAGCCAGCTCATGAAAACTCATTTAAAAAGTCACTGAAAACTTCAGCCTTCCCATGTTCTTTGCTCCTTAGTCTCCTGCTCCCCTGAGCACTGGGCCTATATTTTCTTGTGCTGTCAGTGTACTTAAAAATAATATTATCATTTCTCTTTGCCCTCCTCACAAGTCTGAACTCAAGCTGAGCTTCTTAACTCTATTTCTGTGAACTCAGGCATTGTGTCTATATGGGTGGCCCTGATTCTATTTCATCCCAAGCTTCTAAGGAAGTTTGCATGTTTGCATTCATACCCTCTGTCTTCATCCATTCTGGCCTCCTATAAGGTCTCCTCTTCCTTCTGCACATTAATGGCCTTTCTGTGTGTTCCAGTGCTTTACACTTGCAGGTCACAAAGCTTTCTTCAGCCCTGTTTCCTACTAGGGAAGTCCTTCATGGGTTCCCACCAAGAAGATTCCCTCAAGAAGTCAAAAATCTGATGTTCTGAAGTCTAAGGTTCTTTCAGGGTTTTAAGCTTCACGATCTCATGATCCCTGCAGTTAAATCTTCTCTCAACTTGCCCATCTTCAATTAGTTTTCTTGTTTGTAAATGACAAGCCTAACAGAGCATCTCTGTCGGCTCATTTATCATTTGCAAAAAGAAACAGTTTTCGAACTCCAGAAATCTCAGTCATTTAAGTAACTTGGAACGTGACATTTTTAGAATTAAAATGGCTGTGGATCATGACCCATGTATGCGTTGGTATCAAATAATCACAAATCATTACCTTACACAGGAACTCTCCTTGCAGCTGTAATACATCCTCAGAACCCTTGGGGCAGCCTGCATTTACAATACTAGATTATACACTGGTATTGGTTAGAGTCATTCAAAGATCATTGATGTTTATGGAATTTAACTTCCTGTGATCTTCCATCTCATTAAGTTAAACAAAAGAAAATGTAAAATAATGAAGTGGTTGAGACAGTGCCTAATTGCCATCATCAGGTCACTGCTGTCTTCAGGTAAAAAGTCAGACTTCCAGCAGAGCCAGTTTAATTAAGGCAACCAATCCAGAGGGCTGAGAAGAAATCTTTTGGTCAACAATTAGACACCAGACTCTTATAACACCTATCTCTTCCTTGGCTTTTAAGCCACAAAAACAAATAATGCCCAGCCTTAAATATAGTTTAGCTGTTTTTCGCTTAAACTGCTATAAAAATATTGCTTTAGGAATTTGCTATACATCCACTAGAGCATTAAATTAGATAGTGTATACTGGCTATGTAAACAGATCAAATAATCTAGGTCAGTTTTTTTCAGACTTTTGACCAGAACAGTTCTTGCTGAGGCAGAGCTCCTTGTTCTATCCCAGTACCAGATTTGACTTATACAAACATTTTTTATAATTTGGGGGAAAAAAAGATTTCTGGCAGATTTCAACTAACTTCAAAAAAACCCTCCTCTTTTACCTTTATTTTATTTGTGATACACCATCAGATCTGTAATTTGCATTTACTCTCCAGATGCTTCAGGAGTGCAAGATCCATGGTGAAGCTGGATTATTTTTAATAATTTAATTTATATATGAATGAGAATTGCATTTTATAACTGAGAATTCTAAGAAAAATTTTAGTCTGTCATATGTCTCTGGCTAGCCTTGGCTCTGCTCCGCACCCAACAAAGCATTAAGTCAGATTTGGGGTGAATTACTGCTGTGCAGATGAGTAAAAAACTATGAAGCACACAATCAACTGTGTCAGAGAAACACTTTTCAAACTACAATAATGAGTTGTCATACTATTTTAGGAATTATGACAGCTCATTTCACAATGTCATAAGACTTTGTTTGTGCTCCAGAATCAAAATTAGTAAATGGGGTAACATCAGGCTGGAGACCAGTCACTAGTGGGGTTCTGCAGGGCTCCATCCCCACAGTGTGATGGGAAGAGGAGTGGCAGACAATGCTGTCGCCTCTGTGGTGGCAAGTGTCAGGACCCAAGGGAACTGCCTGAAGCTGAGGAAGAGGAAGATTAGGCTGGATATCAGGAAAAGGCTTTTCACCCAGAGGGTGACTAAACACCGCAATAGGCTCCCCAGGGCAGTGGTCACAGCACCAGCCTGACAGAGTTCAAGAAGCATTTGGACAATGTTCTCAGGCACATGGTCTGACTCCTGAGGTGTTCTGAGTAGGGCCAGGAGTTGGATTTCATTATCCTGATGGGTCCCTTCAAACTCAGTATTATTCTATGATTGTTTTTTAGTGCTACATTGCACATTTTTGGCAACAAGGGTTCTTTTACTGTCGGAAATTAGGAGTAGTAGATAGTAGTTAGCTACCATCTAGTGGTTAAAAGCTGAAAGTGTAAATGACTTTTTTCACAAAATAGTCTATATAAAATTTAGTAATTGAAAAATTCTTTACAGAGATGACCACTGACAAATCACAGATGAAAATCTACACTGAATGTAACTGCAGGAACTTCAAGAAAAGGATATTCAACTCTACTGCATTCCTCTTGATACAGCTACAATGCAAGTAACCAGAGCTAAAGGTAGACATTACCTTGAGCTGCTTTCAAAGTCAAATAACACTGAGGCTTTAATACCTTGAAGGCAAGGATTTTTAACTGCTTTGCTAAGAAAAATATTATAATTATTCAACATATTTAATGATTTCCTGCACTAGTAGGCACATGGATCACTTGTCATTCCAAAAATTGCTTTTTGTCTTAAAATACCTAACAAGTGGACAATTTGTCAGCCACCTAATATCTTCACATCAAATATATTTTTTAAAAAAGGGAAAAATAGAGAAAAAGAAAAGCTATCATAGTTGAAAACTACATTTCTTACTTTCTTGATGAGGTAACAGATATGACTAAGACTTTAACCATGTTACATTGCTATTTAACAAGGATTTTATGTGAAAGATAGGACTGCTTAAAGAACTAGCCTACCATGTAGGAAGTCCTAGTGTAATTCCCTCTTCTGCTTTAGGCAAAATATTTGTTCTTCAGGCTATGCTTGCCTATTTGATCCACCAATAAAAAAAAAAAATTAAAACACTTAATTATATAGTTGACAGATAAATAATTAGCCTTCTGTTTACCAAGACAAACAGGGTGTGTGGATCTTACCAAATGAAGAGACATTATTTTGAGGACAGAAAATTGCCATTCGGGTAACCATGGAAGTGATAAATTTTCAAATTTTTTAAGGAGCTACAAAACCTCACACCTCAAACCTACACACACTCTTTCCTATTTCAAATTATGTGGACATCGTGCCCATCAACTTAGCCAGCACAAGGATCAAAGGCAAAAATACACTACCTCAGGATCTTCAAGCATCCCTAGCACTGCTCAGGTATTCCAATATCCCTAGAAAAGCAGACTAAAGAGAATTATAAATTCTCACCATGCAACAGAAGATCAGGAAAGACACAAGGCCCAGATTCACTGGAACATGAGAACACTCCTGAAATTAAAGGAATGGTTTTGGAAGAAACAACTTGGATAAACTTTGTGGTTTTTACCCTTAAATATTAACGAGGAGGTTTTAAACCTAGCCTAAGGAAGTGTTATCAGGCCCTAAAGATGATTTGTTCTCAAAATCCATATCCACTTGTATGAAGCACAGGGAGCTAATTATGTGATAAAGCAGAGGGTTCCACCTGTCACATTGCAAGCCATAGCAAAAGGCTGGACAGTAAAAGGTTGTCGTTTTGAACAAGGTGGGAGAAAACAGAAAACTAAAACAACTACATAACTGCTTTTACCTAAGCACAAAAAGTCCCAGAAACAAAGTTGGAGGATCTGGGATACTATTTTTGAACTAAGAAATGGCTGTAACAATAGCACTAGAAACCACCAGAACAGCGTAAGGAGGGTGTCCATTGGTACTTTGTGCCATTCATCAAGGCATCTACTACATAGGAAACATAGGAAAATGCACACTGGTTTAAAAGAGTTCAGTGTTCAAACAAGTTAGCGAGTCAACCAGAGCCCAACAGCATAAAGTTTCAGTCTCAAACAAGATAGACACAGCATATGATATTCCTGTCTGCCTAATTAGCCAGGAAGTATTGACTGTGACATGCTGACAGTGACAAGTCCATGACAGGGAACAGAATCAGTAAGTAACTTCAACTGTATTCATATACACCTGGGAAATACCATTTCAGATTGCAATGCTGATCCTAATGTTTTTAGACATCGATAATAGAAGGGTCATAATTCAAAAGCACATGAGGCCACAGTGCCTAAAAAGGCACACTATCAGGTTCAAAATATTAGAGTTCAAATAAAACACTAAATTTAACAACCTCACAGCTCTAGAGGCCCAGAGAACCTGACTGGTGACAAAATGGCTTGTGGTGATGCATCCCCACCCTCCACCCAGGCCACACAACAACCTGAGTGGTGCCAACACATCATGAGAAAGAACAAGACTTTTGCTGGAGAAGGAAGGCCAGGCTGGAGATGGAGCAGCACTTTTCCTTGGGAAGGAACCAAAACACACTACAGCACAAGTGCAGGAATGAGTGGCAGGAAGTGGGCATGAACTATAACATGGGATTGAGACACCAATGACCCCCAAAGCCCTCCAATGCCTTTCCAGAAAGGCCTGCACATGATAACTAACTTCCATAGAAAGAGAAAACCTGTCCATAAAAAAGGTACTTTCCCAAGCCTGGGCAGTGCCCCCCAGGACCCTGGATGTCTCACTGGTGGACTGACACAGCTAGATCAACTCTTATCTGTTGGATCGATGCTGGAACCAGAAGAGATGATCATTTTCTCTTTTTCTCTGTTGCTTTCTTTGTTTAATTCATCTCCCGCTCTTGAATTTCTCTTGCTTTTCCTCTTTCTTTTCCTTTACTTTGTCATTTTTCTCTTTAATTAATCTCTCCCTCTTTAAATTTTTCCATCCCTTCCACCACACTCTTTCATCCAAACCCCTGTTTAGTGTTGGTGACCCCTGTAGGTCAGAGACTTACACACCAATTTCCATCCAAGTGTGTAATTTACTAACAAAGTTTTCTAATTGTTTGCAGATGCTCTTATATTTTTTTTGTTCCTGTTGACAAAAGAGCATTTACAAATTTTAAGTGCTTCCTTCCCCTTAAGGGTGGGTCATCACAACAGCACCAACAAAAAGCTTGAGTAAAACCAATGAATGCATCTTCAAACTGGGGAGCCACTAAAAGTAAGAAGATAGAAATAACCAGTCAAAAAAATTAAATCTTTGCAGACATCATGCAAAATATTTAAGAACACCATACTGAAAACAGAGTGCAATTGCACAGCTTCTACCATGGAAAAACTTGAGAAAATGCATAAGCCAGTCAGCATAGTTAAAAATGGAGCAAAAGCCAGCAGGTATCCTCCAAAAAGCTGGAACAACAAAGACATGGAAAAAAATCCAAATAAATTAAAACCTGACAGCTTAGACAAAGATGCAATAAGGGCAAGATGAAGCAGACTAAATAATAGCTGATAAGAAATACAAAATGGTGATAATGAGATCCCTGCCGTGGTACACAAGAACAGAAAACTTCCCACAATGTCTTCAAAAAAACCATGGCACTGCAAGACTTGGGAGTGCGGGTGGATGAGAGGCTGGACATGACCCAGCAGTGTGCTCTTGCAGCCCAAAAAGTCAAATGTGTCCCTGGCTGCATCCAAAGCACTGTGGGCAGCAGGGAAGGGAGGGAATTCTGCCCCCCTGCTCTTCTCTGGTGAGATCCCACCTGCAGTGCTGCAACCAGCCCAGGAAAGACATGGACCTGTTGGAGTGAGTCCAGAGAAGAGACAACAAGATTATTAGAGGGATGGAGCATCTGTCCCAAGGTGAAAGGCTGGGAAAATTGTGTTTGGTCAGCTTGGAAGAGAAAATGCTTTGAGGTGACTTAATTGTGGCCTTCCAGCACCTCAAGGGAGCTCACAAGACAAAGAGGGACTTTTTATAAGAGCATGTAGAGACAGAACAAGGAGAAATAGGGTCAAACTGAAAGAGGTTAGATTTATATTAGATATTAGGAAGAAAATATTTACTGTGAGGAAGCTGAGACAACAGAACAGATTGCCCAGAGAGGCTGTGGGTTCCCCATCCCTGGAGCTGTTCAAGGCCAGGCTGGATGGGGCTTTGAGCAATCTAGCCAACTGGATGGTGTCCCTGCCCATGGCAGGGAGGGTGGAACCACACGTTGTTTAAGATCCCTTCTAAGTCAAACCATTCTATGATTCTTTAAGAAAGCAATAGAAGAGCACTAAATTTGTATATATTTTTGCCGTAGAATTCAGTATTTTCTTCACAGAAACCTCCTATTAAGGAGGCAATATACTAGGGCCAGTTGATGAGTTTATAAGCTAAAAAGGGATGAATGAAAGTAATGCTTCAGGTGGCTACATGCCCAAAAACTGCAAAGGAACTCAAAGACAAAAGAGCAAGACTTTTTAGTGTGACATGTACTCTGCATCAGTACCAGAGGACTGGGCGCTAATAAAATAAATGCACACCTTCAGGGCTAGTTGAATGAGAAACACCTGATGAGGAAGCCTTGGTAGGTAAAGGGCATTATAATAAAGCATATCATTAAGAGGTAGCTCAAATTATTTAATTTCCAAAGGAAAACCCAAAAAGAATTTAGTGAAAGAGAGGAACACTCCTCATGAACTGCTGAGGTTCACTAAAGAGGTTAATAAGCATTAATGTAAAGAAGATTGAGCTAAATTACATGGATTTGCAAATAAAGCTTTCAAAAAGATCAATTGTCAAGTGCTTTTAGGAAAAGCATAAGGGAAATGACCTTCAAAGACAAAGACTTGATTAAATGTTGGAATGGAGAGGATAGGAAAAAAATGAATAGTTAGATTTTACAGAAGCAGTTTTAAGGTATAAGTGGAGCGCTCCAGGCATCTGTGCAGTCAGGTGAAAAAAGGAACAGCTACAAGAGTGACATCTGCAGACAAAAGTATGTTATTCAAAGTAATAAGGATGAGCACAATGAATTACAGAAACTTCCAAGACTGAGCAACTATGATGTGTTCGAATGAAAATTCAGTGTAAGCAAATGGGAAAAAAATAAATCTAAACCAAAATTCACATCAAACTTGTGGCCTCTGAACTGATCATTACTACCATGAAGCCTATTTCAACCTTTGTGAGTAACTGGCTAACATACAGAAATTAGTAATCATCCTTATTTAAGGGGTCATGATCACTACTAGTTAAAATTTACCTTTTTCATTAAGCCTAAGACAAATCCACAGTCTAAAAAATACAAAAGATTACTGGAGACAAGTTTCTAACATTTCCATTTTAGGTATAATAGATGATGAAATAGAAATTTGTGGAAAATGCAACTTCTTCTATCACTATAAAGGTCAAAAAAAATTATTTGTACTTTTTCTAGATCAGTATGGGAGGCTAGGCAAACTCATTTTTCATTTTTTAAGGTAGTAAATACTTTTCGAGATATTAACTACCTTCTACAAGCTGTTTTGTTATCCTTTTAACTGAAGGTAGTGATGTTTGTAGTTGTTCGTATTTTCTGTTCCACTGCCTTTTATTTATTTTAGTTGGAAGGGGATTCAGCAGCACAAGCCTTAAAGATACATGCCAGATTTTTTTTTCAGCTATGCATACCACATAAGTAAATCAATATTGATAAGTAAATCAATAACAAAAAGCTTGGCTGTACCTGAGATGCTTCTGGGTAGCTTAGCAATAATAACAAAATGTCCATTTGGATAATTTTTCCATGGAATAGCCAAAAGAAATTGTCAATTAAAAGCTCACTTTTTTTTTTTCTGGTTAGATATCAGACAAGTCCTTTGATTCAGGCCCTGCAAGTTGTTCCATGTCCCAAAACTATCCTAACCTTAGCTGCCAGCACCAAAAGAACACCTGGATCCACACAGAAGCAACTAAACAGGTATGAAGTCTATTTTTCCCTTTTAGTAATATTAACATCTGAAGGAGTCTATTGCTGTGCTGCATTGAGGCTTTTTCACCACACTCATTTCAGTTTTTAGAGTTGCTCAGACACAGCTGAACTTAACTGCTCTACAGCTTTTAAAATCTCCATTCACAGGTGCACTGAGCTCACAGGAGTAACTCCTCTGACCTCCAGGTCACCAGAAAAGCACTTCCTATGCTCCAGAGGGAGAAACCAGCTCTGCAGCTGAGACATGATGTACTCATACTGAGTAAGTGATAGAATCATTTAGGGTGAAAAGAACTTTAAGATAAGTCCAATCATAAAAGTTTGACCATATGGCAAACAGGATGTAAGTAACTCGTGCGCTACATATCTAGGCCATTACAGATTTTTTTTAAAAGTTATTTCCATTGTACTGTATCATTCTGTTATGCATAATATATTCATTAAAACAGTTCAGTAGCTATGCTGAGCTTGCTGGTTGTTTGGGGTTTTTTTCCCAGTCACTTAGAAGTTATTTAAACCTCCAGCTATCCTTTGGACCACTTCTACCAGTCTTAGTTTGAGATGTCCCTATCAGACCATCTTTGAAAAGAGCTAGATGCATTAACTAAAAATAGAAGTTGCATGGCACTTCTTCCACAGTAACTCAGGAAGAGATATTTGTCCAGCTGTGTTACCAGCTCATACAAAAAGTCTTCAGTTAAAAAACATTGAAAGTAAAATATCTTCTTTGTTTTCTGTCCCTCATCTAATTTACTAATACACACACACTAAAGGAAATTAAATCCTTCCACACATAGATTTCAAAATGTATAAAGTGATGGGGTAAGTGTTTTTATTTTGTAAGGTTATGAAATTTTAAATTAATATTTAGTTCCAAGTAGTCTTTAAGAATGCCTTACTCATTTTTCAGTCTATTTGGATTATTTACCACCAAGTAAAATTTCATTTAATTCAACTTTTACTTACTCATTTCCTTAAAATTTAAGTTTGATAAAAATTCAATTAAGCAGAGCTGCAGCAACCAAGTACATTTAATTCATGACACCCAATTCTTTGACTAATAACTAAAAACACCCACTTGGCAATTTTTAATAGTAGCATGAAAAACATACTCCTTGCCAACCAGCCACTGTAGTAGTGTTGGCTTTCATACCAGTTCTTTTTCTCTGGAGAAATAAAAGGTAATAAACAAAGCCATAGATTTCTATTTCTTTTCCACACTGTAATTTTTTTTCTCCTCTCTTCTTAGTCTTTCATTCTTTCTCAAACCAGTCATCCTCTAACAAGGCACTTCCCTATGCTCTAAGCATTTAGAGACTTTTTTTTATTGAATGATTAACCTAAGATTTAGATTACTACCTTTAATGGACATCTGGAGGCTCTCCCCTAACAAACAATTGTATCAAGACTATTGAGACTTCTCTTTCCCTTAGTACTTCCAGTGCCTTTTTCCCCAACCATGATCCCATGATTGCGATATAGAAGCTGCGGCAGGGGGAAGGTAATATCCAAACCTCTTTATTCACATTTTTCTGAAGATTTAAGATTATTTGTAATCGAATACTGTTGTAACAGTGCTCCTGAGAAAACAAAGTAAGATTTTCAAAAGGTTTTCAAAAGTTACTGCACTGTCTGCATGTGGCTAAACCAACACTCTTGAAAAGTCTGCTTCTCAGCTTTTAGCAGGAATTCCCTCTTCACTACAGTTAAATAATTTTCCAGAGGCCTGTTCATATCATCTGGGAGGGATAAAAAACAACCTCACCACAGGTGAAGGCTAAGCTCACTGTTCTGTTGAGACTGTTACAGTCCCTTCATGTATTTCAGCAGATTTGAACTTCAGCTTTTACATTCCGACAAATCTGAAAACATCCTATGGCATGGTATTTTCAGGTGCTTTCACCTCAATAACACCAAAGGCTTATAGCTCTGCAGTCTTGCACCCAAGCTGTTTTCCAGAGCCTCTGTGGGTAGGGTTTTTTTTCCCCATTGTTGTTCTGGTGCTAATACTCTTATGCTGTTATTCCCTATGGCCTGCACCTGCAAACCCCTAAAGTGCTGGTTCATAGGAAGCCATAGTTCATGGGAAGTCATTCCCTCCGGCAAAAGGATCACCCTTCCTCACTTCCTCCTTTCTTTGCTTTTTGTCTTTGAAGATTTTTAGTTTACATTAGAGAAAAAACAAGCATAATGCATAACAGAGTAGAAAATGGTCGTTGAGATGCTTGATAACTATTACTGGACAACATGGGAGCAAAGAGATTTAAAAACCAGCAAGCAACATCTACATTTGATTGGAATACTCCAATTAAGAAGTAATCACAGGGAGTTTGGACAAGCCCCAAGGAAAAGACAGTGCCTAGTATCACTCCTAATCCTTATCACTGCCACATGCTGCACTGGAGGCATAGACAGACCAGTCTAAGAGGATGCTCAGCAGGCACCCATCACCTGGCCACACTGTGGGAGAACTCTCTCACTCTCCCCCCCACCATTCTGCTAGTTTTTACATTTCCCTCAAAAAATAAATATTCCATCTTTACAGCCAACAAATGCCATCAGCTAAAAATCCTGCTAATAAATTCTTACAGAAACATCTTCTTACTTATGCATCTTTTGTGTACACACAACATTTCATAGAAAACCGAGAGTAAAAGATATTATTTCATACAAAGGAGTTCTGGGCTTGATTTATATCAATCCATTGACCTGATTTATATTAACAAACAGTTCAGAACATAAAATAGCATTCTTCTTCAAGAGGTCAAAAACTTTGAAAAGAGAAAACAATTCAAAGCAGGAAGAAGGGAAGTTTTAATTTGTTACTAAACTAAAGATCATTAGAAATAGATTTGAGAAATCTCAATTTTCACATTTACATTTTTGCACCTTAAAACATGCCAAATGAAGTTCATGAGAGGCAGAATGCAATTATTTTCTCCAAGCTAGACATTTAAAATGCTTTTGGTATATAGATTTTTAGGAATAAAATGGTAAAGCAGGAGAAACTACTGACTTAAACTTCTGGCACCTGATCACACATCCAAGTTATGATCTCATAATCCCTTAGCAGTTGAAGCTTGAATACTCCACCCTCTATTATCTGCTAAACAAAGCACTTTTCCATAGTAAAAATCTGATTTTTCTTTAAATTTTTAGTGTTCATGGAACACTATGTGTTCCATGCTGTGGGAAAACCTGGTATATTTTCTTTTGAAAAGTATTATCTAAAATACAAAGGCTTGAGTCACATACTTCAGTCAAAAAATCCCAGCTTCTTCATTCTGATAATAGAAGCAAAGTCATTTAAGTTAGTCCAGAATTTGCAGTTTAGACCATTCTTCAACTGGCTGTAATGACAATTACATTCATAGATGCCAGTCACAACAACAATATGGGAATCACAAATGGAATAGGAAAATAAGATTTGGTGCACAGATTAGAAGATACAGTTCCAAAATCAGCAACATGAAGGATTTATTGCTCCAATAATCTGGAGTTTCTAATATTTTCATACAACATACTAATATTTCTTCTTTTTTGTCATTATACTTTAGCAGTGTCTTCAGCTTTTCTAGGAGCTCTGAATGCTTCCAACATCCTCACAGAGGGCACCTCCTTTCTGCTCCCTGAGCCAAGCAGGAAAGACACCTGATTTGAGTACAAATAGAATAGATACTTGAGGGCAAACTGTACTCAACATAGTAAATTAAGAGGGTTGAGGTTTTTTGTCCTGAAATAGTCTCCAAAAAGTCTTCTGTAACTCAGCTTGTCTTTCTTTAATCTTAGACAATATAAGCAATGTCAAGTGCCACTCTCTGCACTTAGCCTTTTTGTTCACTTTTAATCCAGTTCCCCTAGTACCCTGTGTGCTGGGTTTGGATGAGGTAAATTTCTCCCTAGTAACTGGTACGGGGCCATGTTTTGGATTTGTGCAGGAAACAGTGCTGATAATTCAGGGATGTTTCAGTCACTGCTGAGCAGTGCTTAGCCAGCACCAAGGCTTCCTTACCCCACCAACAAAAGGCTCGGGAAGCACAAGAAGTTGTGAGGGAGCACAGCCATAACAGCTGACCCAAGGGGTATTCCAGACTACATGGCATCATCCTCAGTATATAAAGCAGGGGGAGAAGGAGAAAAGGGGGACATTCATTGAAATGGTGTTTGCCTTCCCAAGGCACATTACATGTGATGGAGCCTGTGGGAAGTGCACTCCTTAACCTGCTTTGCTCACATGCAGGACTTTATTTTCCTCATTAAACTGTTTTTATCTCAACCCATCTTCACTTTTAGTCTAATACTCTTCCCCCATCCCAGAGCAAGGAGAGATGCAAGTGAACTGTTGTATGGGCCTTATTTGCCAGCTGGGTTAAACCATGACACTGCAATCTCCTGGGTACCACAGGAACACGGCAACACAGGAGGCACACTGTTATTTCCCTGAACTATGGGTGTTCTGTCCCTTTCTGTCATGCAGCTAAACTGGACCAGCTGCAGCCTTTCATCATTACCAGTTCCACTGCACAGAGGCAGAAGGTGTTCATTGTTATCTCTTTCACTGTGGTTCAAGCCCAGGTCCCCACCCCAACACCCCCTTCAGGTATTTGAAATATCTACTCAGAAACCTAAAAGCAAAACCAGCTATTTCCAATAACCAAACATTTCCCTTTACATAACTTTAGCAACGGAGGAAGTATAAATTGCAAATTTCTACATTACATAAATAAATGCAAAACCCATTCAATTCCACTGAAGTGGCAATAATGCAAAGTTATACAGTTATCCTGGCGTATACATGAGCAGCCTATGCCTTCCAACCATGTCAGAGAGGAATTGGCTCCTTGGTGCTAAATCAAACCTTTGTGGAAAAAGCACGACTGCTAGTGCCTGCTTAACACAGGCTCACAGTAAAAAGCTGCAATTGTTGCTGAGCAACCAGAGCTGTGCTGCTGCTGAGTCCCCAGCTTACCATCTCTCCCTGCACATTCAGAGTGGAGGGGTTGGACACGACGCCCTGTAGCTGCTGGCTGTTAAACCTCTTTCTGCTTCTGTGACACATGATTGTTTTTTGTCATGAAGTGCCATCATTCTTGATGTGTTTGGAGTATGACACATTTCTGATCTGGGTTAAGTGACAGATGTCTTCCTTATTTGTAAATCTTCTGAATATTAATTGTAATGGTGAAATACTCCTTCATTACCAGTCACAGTTCCGTGGAAATGTTCCTTGTGTCTATTAAGAGGGTTCAAATATTATTTGGCTACTAAAAACTGAAACAAGTAAGGACCTGTGACATTCTTTTAACCAATCATAGCCTGATTGTGCCTAAAAAAAATTCCTTCTTTCCCATTTAAACATATGATGTCACATTTTATCCAAATATATTTGGCAAATGGAATCCATATCTATTTATTGCTCATTCATCCCTGTATTCCAAACAAAACAACATCACTGGGCTTCTGTTTTCTTTTGATAGAAAGGCCTGCTAGACAATTCATTAACTCTACACATAGTTCTCATGCTACTACATTGCTGCATGTTCTCTAATTTCTGGTAGTATCCTACTGGTGATTAAAACAAAAGACAGCTTTTTCCATCTTCCAGCAGGTTAGCCATCAGCCTTTGCTAAGCTTACATCAGCCACCTTACAGTACAGTAACAGCCTGTTTCATGCAATTTGCTGCATGCTGTGACATTCAGAATCAGTTTTCAGTGGTTTCTGCCAGCAGCAAGCAAGTGGATACTTCAAAATCTGATTAAACATGGCCAATCATTGCTTAAAAAATTACAGGCCCAAAAGTCATAAAATTTATCTCTACACTGGACATTGAAGAAGCAGTTCCATCTTTTCATCCCCTTTTTCTTTCCAGTTCCCACACCTCAACCATCTCTCCTTGCAACTTTGCATGCATCCTCAGAAAAATACGCATCATGTAGTTTCCAGCTCCTGTTCATTTTGATGTATGCTGCTGAGTGCAGGATTTTTCTTAGCAATGACTTGCAGGGTTATAACTGCTGCAGTGTGTGTACATTAATTCAGCAACCTATAACAACCTGCCATTGGCAGAAGCTGAAATCATGGCCTCTTCTATATATTGTTTCAGAAAAGAAACACTGATAAAATTGAAAAATTGTTTTCCATCAGGGCAATACCAAAATCACAGCATACAGAATTAGGCTGAAATTGTATTTTTTATTGGCAAGGGAAGTGTTTTATTTATTTCAGTAAAGTTATTGCCAAACAGCCATCACAGTCTTAAACCTTTTCACATATTTTCACTGACAAATGTTTTTGCCTGTTTACACTTCTGGTATTGAGTAATTATTAGTGTCCTAATTTTTTTTTTCCCTGGGAAACTGTCAGTACCTGAGAGATGTTTGTTACATGCTTCCTATTATTATTTTAAAAATCCAATATATATTTACTGGGGAGTCAGGGAAAGGGGATCTGCCTTTCCACATGGGCTACTGCACCTGAACATCCCAAGACTTAAGGCAGAATTTAAAAGGTTAACAATTATAATTGTCTGTTTATTAAAAACTCCTATTAAGGCAAGTTACACTACCCAAGAATAACACAGCTAGTTTTTTTGTCCTTAGTGGTTGAACTGTGAATTACTCAAGCATAGAACAAGTTTTCTTTTATCTCTGTCTTCCTCCATTCCCTGCAAAACATAGGCTGCTAAAACATAGGAGGACATTTGGACGCTTTTGGTTATTGAAAAGGTACATCAGCAAGCCACATTCTATAAAAGAGGGGAAAAAAACCCAAGGCACAGATTGCTTACTAATAGAGATTTCATATCCAAGTTGCACAAAAGAAAGTTTCTAGCACATGGAGGAGTAAAATGATAAATGTAATCAAACTATACCTTTTAAAAAAAAGTTCTACATACATCATCTCATATCCACAAAAGCTAAAGGAAAAAGTAGAAGTCAAATTCTCAACTGAATAATACTATGATTAAAATCCAAATGAACGTTAACAAGAAAGAGTGGCTTAATTTTTATCCCTAGCTTCACATATCAAATACCTGCTTAATTACATTTTAATTAACCTCTTGTAAACCAAATAATATCTTTTTACGAAAGCTTAATGTGTACTCTAGATTCTAATAACACAGCATTGAATTGACTCTCTTGTTTGAAAATTTTAAGTTTTGGCAGGACAGCCTTCCTGGTAAACAAGTTACTCTTGTAAGAGATAAGCACAACTACTTTTTAAGTATGTAATTGTGCAGAAATAGCAGCTCAAATGCATCTGGTAACTATTGCAAAATTTAAGAATGAGGGACGCTTGTATTCCTTTAGCATTATGGGAATCTCTATGGAATCCCAACTATCCCTAGCATCTATGAACCACACACCCCCTCCAGGGAAAGGCAATCAAGTTAGCTCCCAGTGAATGACCATACTGGAAACTTCTCTGCTTTTAGATAATCGAGGACTCAGCCAAAACAAAGGGAAAACAAATAGTTTACAAGAAACAGTTTTATTAACTGTGTTAATCCTGGAAATAATGTTGATGCGTATTTCGACTCAACAAAGCTAGTAATAAAGGAACTATCAGAGTGGAGCTGAAAGGACCAGACTTTCAGTGTGATGCAGGAAACGGGAATTTGCACGATTCCTCTTCTTTACTGGAGGACTTCAGAACACCCTATGACTGGTACTCGTGAAAACACACTGCTTCACTGCTTTCATAAGTGAACTCTTGTCACAAGACGAATAATTGCCATTAGAAACACCTGCCCTCTTCAAGATACAGCAACGCATAGTTTGCTTATGAGCAGTAAAACCTGAACTTCAGCGCAGATAAAAATGCCTCTGAGGAGGAGTCAAACCACGCCTGCTTTTCTCCAGTTCTGAGCGCACCCCTCCGCAGAGCAGAGGGAGAAGCGGCGACCGCCGCTCCGCACACGGCGGGTGCGCACCCCCGCGGGGGCCTTCTCCTCGCACACCTTGGGAACAAAAGGTACCGGCGCAGCCGGTCCACAGAGATCCCTTTCCCACAGCTCCCTTTCCCACGCAGACTGCGAACGCGGGACTTTCCGCACCCCCGCGGATCGCCTGCCCCGGGGCTCCCGGCGGCGGCCGCGCTCCCTCCCTCCCTGCCCCGCTCTCTGCCCGTCTCCGTGCGCGCAGTTCCCGCACCTGCGGCGAGTCCGCTCCGCGCTCCGCCGGCTCGGGGGGCTGTACCCGGGCCCCCGGGCAGGCGGCAGCGGCCCCGGCCGGGCCCTGCGGCCGCCCCGCCGCCGCCTCCATCGCCCGCCCTGGTTGCCCGGGCGAGGCGTCCCGCCGCCGCCCGGTGGGCGCTTTTTGAACTTCCCCTGCCAGCCCGAGGTCGGTCCCGCTTCCCATGGAAACGAGCTGGGAGATTTCGCGCACAGCGGGACCGACGCCAGAGCCCGCAGCGACGCGGAGTTCCCCGCTCCCAGAGGCCGCCCTCCGGCCGGCCCAGGAAGCCCCCGGCGAAAACACCCTCCGGCTGCCCAGGGCGTCACACCTTACTACCGCCGTAAAAGCTGAACGCTTGTATCAGGTACAGCATTAATAGTTCAGACACTGCGAGATAGTCTTACCTTTTTACAGCATTAGTACTTCAGACACAGCGAGATGATCTTACCTTTAACATCTCGTTCTCAGGAGCTCCCAAATGTTTGCGTTTGTGCAGCCGTCGCACCTGGCACGTCTGAGAGGCAGGAAAGGTAAAACCTTCAAACGCCACTATTTTAACTGCTTGACAAAAGAGCAACGAAATTGAATACAGCTGGGTGCTACAGGTGCACATCTTTCTACTGATTGGATAAGGCAGCGAGGGTTGCCCTCTTAAATGACCAGAGAAAGGCCTGGTTATCAGGTTTCCTGCACTCCTCGCTCCCAGAAGGTAGCAGTGAAAATAAAGAGCTTGCTGGTGCTCCGTTAGACATGCTGATCATTCGTGCATAAATCAAATTCCAAAGGTGTTCATAAGTGAATCTGTCCCCAAGAAAATATCTTCCTCCTTAGCTCCTTATCTGCCAAAAGATAGATACAAATCAGGGTGGTAATTGCACTATAGGCAGTGGTTCCAATGCATCACGGAAGTACTGAGAGCTGTCCAAGATTAAATATATATGAAGGACAGACTAAATATGTACAACCTGACACCGAGGCATCAGCAGCTTTTGTTCACCCACAACCTATGGCAACCCATCCTTGGGAATGTGAAAACTAAATACTAGGAATAAAACACAGATAATTCAGGAGCAGAAAACCTGAAATTCTTTACAGAATAGTGTAAGAAACCCAATGCCCAGACTTGAGGCAGGTATTTCACCTCAGAATGTGTTTCTCTTCTCGTCCTTTTGATGTAACTTGAACTCTGGACGAGGGAGTCTCCCACTCATATTTTATGGAAACATACATAGCACTGCAAAAAAACTGCAGAAACACCAGGTCTCAGCCCAAGAATTCCTCATCATCCCCTAATAGGATTTTCCACCTATTCTTTAAACTCTATGGAAGGCAAAGCATACACAAACCTCCCAAGGGGCATGGTCCAGTTCTCATTTGCCCATTTCATTATTTTTTTACTCGTAGCAATTATTACTTCACACTACACTTTTTTCTCATCTATCCTTCCGAGACTAGGCAGAAAAAGTGACTTTTATAGTAATAGTTTTAATGTGTTTGTTGGGGATTAACTCTGGTAGACAGCTAAAGCCCACACAGCTTCTTGCTCACTGCCTCCCAGTGGGAAATGTTTTCTTGGTCAATTTTTTCTCTCCTAGAAATAAAATCATTGTTTCAGATAAAAGCTATTTATTTCATCATTCTCTTGGAATTTATAGGTTCTGTTCTTCATGATTTTCCAGTTTGTCGGTACTGTTGCCAAAATTTGGCATGCAAAACTAGGCATAAAACTCTTTCAGTGGCCTTAGAAGGCACAGAGCAGAAAAGGAAGTTTTCTACTAATGGTTCCAACAGAATTTTTTTACATTTTCCACTGCTAAACACCCTCAAGATAATTCTATTTTCCATATGCTTTAGTGGGATTTCGTGTGTTTCAGTTTATGTCCAACCTGTCAAGCTGGTTAAGCACAACTTCCACTTCTTAAATCCATGCTAAAACATTACAAAGACATGAAATTTTTAGATTTTTAGAACTGGTATTCATGCCATGAGGTAACCCTTTCTCAGCAATGCAATCCGTGCATATTTTTGGTGTGTATAGAGGGTTATATAGGTATGTCCAAACATAGAAAGCCTCAGTTTGCATCACGCCTGAGTCACTACAGTCACCTTGGTCCCTCAAGTCCTCTCAGGTCACTTTTGACTTCAATCACATCAGTTATTTATTTGACACTAACTCACCTCAGTCACTCACCCAAGCCTGCCTGTCACTCCATCTGCTCCTCTCAGCTCATTTTATCAGCCACTTCACTCCTGACAAACTCCCAAGTTAGTCAGCTCCTTCAGGTGGACCTGCTGGGCAGTCACCTGCTGCCCCAGCATCTCCCTCAGCTCCCCTAATGGCAAAGTGTATGACAGAACAGTTGTCCAAAGGGATTTGTACAAAAGCTTCTTTTGAATTTCAGATTGTTAAAAAAAAAATATTGATGTTTAAAAATAGAAAGACATTTCACTGAAATAGTCACAAATATGAGTTTCTGTAACTGAAGGTTAAAGTACATTTTTACAGGTGATAGCTATATGATGGTTTAAGCATAGAAGTGTTTTCTGTTTGCAATTTAAGTTACAGCAAAAACAACATTCCAGATTCCAGTTGTTGCTTGACTAATTCAACGTGGAATGAAGGGATTATTCATATGTCATGCTCTTATTTGTGTGTCTAAATAAATTTAGGAGAATGCTTTTGGGAATACTTCCAGAGTTTGATATTCTGGTTCCAAAAGCAGTCATAAGACACCTTGAGAGAGAAAAGAGCAAGCTTACATGATATTTTTGCATAATATTACCCCAGGCTCTGACCATCTTTAGTTTAGGCAATTTTTGGAGCTTATTGTCATGGTGCCACCATGACACATCAGCCAGGGCAGCAGGGGCCCTGTGGGTGGGTGGGTGATAGCAGTTCCTGGCAGCCAGACCCTATCCTGCTGCTTCAGCCAGGAGCTTGGCAGCCAAGGAGCCCTGAGGCAGCCCCAGTCCTGGCACTGGTCACCTCTCTGGGGACAGGGATGGGCCAAGACCAGGTTTTGTCTGCTAAGAAAATCACAGTGGAAGCCCTTTCAGATCCTTCTCTAGCCTCCTACTAGTGCCATGCAAAGTTGTTGAATCCACAGCATTGTTCAGCAAAGGGACCACAGCTTTCCTGCCTGTTGCATGAAGACTATCTTTCAGCTATTTGTTTTGAACCTGGTTCCCACTCTATCATTCCCTATATGCATTTGAAAAATGCAGTGAACATTCTATCTCTATCCATTTTCTCCATGCCACTCTTATTTTTGTACTCTTCTGATGTATCTTGCCCTGCAGGAACACTTCTTCCCCAGCCAGTTCAGCCATCCTCCTTATGGAAGCCATTCTAGTCCTTTGGTCACCCTGCTGCCCTACTCTTCCTTTCTCTAGCTCTTGAATATCCTTTTTGAGATGGAAGAACTGCAACTGCACAGGATATTCAAGGTGTGGCAAATATTCATTTTATACAGTGGTGTAATTACATTTTCCATTTTGCTCTCTATTTCCTTCCTGAAAATTTGTAGTGAGTTCTTTGTTTTGCTTACTGCCACTGATTACTAAGTGGAGGTTTTTGTGTAGTTCTTTATTATAACTGCAGGGTCAGCGATAAAGTTTTAGGACTAGTTTAGTTTTAAATATTTTTACAAACTCTTGTTGGAGAGCAGATAAGACTTCTGACATGATAACAAAAAGTACAGTAACAATACTGCCTCCCTTGGAAGAATTGAAATCCATTCAGCTTCCCCTTAGCAATGCCACCAGCAGTAATGATTGTTCATCCAGCACAGATAAAACCTGTGACATCTACCATGAAATTGTAAAGCATTGAGGACAAATTTTGAGCAGCACCAAATAGAAAAAGTATAAGATCACAATGAGACAAAAAAAATACATTATTGTATACATCCAAACCCAAATTTTCATATTTTTATTGGTTAGCCTGTGATGTATTTAATTCAAAGGTTGGACTCAATGATCTCAGCGCTGTTTTTCAACCTAATCAATTCTGTGATTCCATTATATCCAAATCACTGTCAAGGTTTTTAAAAAATCATGATTTTCAAATCTTATTCTGGTTTGTACTAGCACCCTTTCACTCAAATCCAGTGCAGAAAAAATAAACAGTCCACTTTGGTCACTTCTATCTGACCTAAAATTTCTATGAACCTTCCAAACATTATAGTATAGCTAGATAATCCCAGTTTTCACTTTTTTGCATAAAACAGCCACTAGAGGGGGAGATAATCCCAAACACTTGAGTACTTCTAATCCTTGCTGGCGGAATTTGTACATTTGAATCTATTTTCTATCACCATGACTGCAACATCAAATTCAGCTACAATGAATCATATTGAATTATTTGTTAGGTTATTGTTTTTTCTTAGGCCAGGCAGATGAATCAGAAGCACCTTTGCCAGAGCTAAGGCCTTTCTAGAAGGCTCTGTCCATTTATTTAGTAATTAACAGATAATTTTTAAATTACATTTTCTCAATCCGGGTGATTTAATTTTGGGACTCTAGGGTTCAGCAATTTTCCTTTAAGGAACCTTAAATTCATAGTAACTTCGGCAATCTTCGACTCATTAATTCTAACAGATCAAAAACTCTGGCATGTTGTGCTCAAACACAAGTACCCTTACTGAGACAATGAGAATATATGTTACATATTCAAGCAGTTAGGTTATGACACTTTCAGCAAATGTCAATTTATAAACCAAACAGAAAATCAATCTGTACTATCTATTGTGAGCTTAAAAAAAATTCCCAGTGATTTGTTAAGGTCATAGTGACAGTTCTGACTGCTCCACCTTCACTCAGATCAATGTCTCTACAGCCGTTAGGAGCCCATGGAGTCGAGGTAAGGAAGAATTAAACTGTGTTGTATCACAAAGCAATCAAGACCTATGGTTCTCCATAGGAGAGGAACACAGTAATTATCCACATCTATGATGCAATAAAGATTGTTAAATATTGTCACACACAATACAGCTATGATAAAATCTTCATCTGTGGCAGCCAGGTGACCCTTGATTATGGGGGAATTGCTTTCTATTTTATTATATTATTATTTATTACTTGTTAGGCAAATTTGTGAGGCAAATTTGTGAGATAGTATGTTATTATAGTTCTGAGAAGGTAATCTGTCAAGCAAAACCAGGGAAGATGTGTCCCAGCACAGGCCTGTACATCCATGTAGCAGCTCCAGGAATTCCCTGATTTCACTTGCTTCTCCCATCAGTCACAGAGGGAAGCAGAGGGGCAGGCCTGCAGAGACTCATTATCCACCACAACAGCAATTATAACCAATGTGAAGAAATAAAAGAATGTTTCATTTCATTTAGCATCCCACATGAGCGGTCAGGCAGAACCACAAACTGAGTTGTAATTGGTTTTCTGTGACTTTTGCCTGGGTGATGCAAGCAGCCAAAATTATCCTATGTTCTACCTGGTTATAAACCAGTACTTCACAGAGGGATTAATAATATTAAATAATACATACATATACATATAAAGGTGCATTATAAAAATATATTCCTTTCGGTGTGCATTCATTTCTCAGAAGAGAAAAAATCAATATTGAGAAAAATGATACACCAAGACAGGAGGTCTAAACAGTAATAAAAAAGAAATGTTATAATTGTGATATAAATCAAATGGTCAAGAACTAGCAACTGGAAATAGAAGGTGCAATGGTCAACCACAAAAATAGGAATTTTTCCATGAATGAAGTTTGTCTCACAGGGAGATAAGTAACTCATGGAACATACTTTAGAGAAGAGAAAAAGAAACTAAGCTGCTGTTGTAGTTATCAATCTGACCTCTTTTTAAAAAGAAACAAATGAAAACTTTATCCAGTTCTCTGAAGGCAGGAGATCAAGTGTCTGGTTTTCCCATGCCCTTTGGTGGTGGTGTGGGCTATGCTGAGTAAATGTGATGTTGTAGGAGTGCAGAGCATTCATAAAAATTTTGAGAGGCAGCAGTGCTGTGAGAACACATTCTCCTGTCCCTTCTCAAAGGGTTCTCTGCAAAGAAAGTACAAACAGCTGAGGGGAGGAGATGCAGTAGAGCAATGGGAACAGCAGAGGAAGACTGTCCAGAATCGTACATGCTGAGAAAGATGAGAGGAAGCCCTGAAATCAAACAGCATTGTTCATGAGGGGTGGAGATCTTTTTAATTGGGAAAACTGGTAGCTGGAATGACTAAGGTTGTATTATATAACCATTTGTATGCAATTGCTTTCCAGCTGCTAAAGGAAACCTTTAAAAATGAAACTTATCAAATTGTAACAGAGAAAAAGTAGTATTTATGCATTTACATGGCTATGACCAGGCAAGCAAAACCCTAAAACACCATTAAAATCTCAGTTCTTTGTTGCTAAGGAAGGCCATATGAGAACAATGAGGACGAAGTACCAGTTACAGTGAAACTCAAGAAGACCCCAGAAAGTTAGACTTTAAATGGAGATAATTCACAGAAAGGAGTTCATCTTTGATAAATCAGACTACTTTTGAAAAGTGTAGCTGAGCAACTGTGCTCCTTTTTTGCCTTGTCTTTTGGAGGCCTTTTGCCTTACAACCCCTTTAAAAAGCTTGTTAAAGATCTTTTTACAAAGTAGGTAAATAATATGGTAAGGAGATATTAATTGCACAGATAAAGGACCAGCTTGGAGAGCAAAGGCAGAGAGCACTAGTATACAATAAGAATTTGGGCTAGAGAAGCATGAAGAGCTGTGTGCCACAGAGACCAGTAATGGCTGGGAGTGACTTCATTCCTTATATGCTGATCTCTGGCCATGGGGGAGGAAATGTGGCTGCAAGGGAGCAGAGGCTGCTCATGACACATAACTGGGCAGAGGTTCAGCACAAGGGAAAAGAGTCATAAACATCAGAAGGTCCTGGACAGAGCAAGAGGGACAGGATGTGAGTTAGCATGCTTGAATTGGGAGAAATGCAGTTATTAGAGACCAGCCAAATGAAAATGCTATAGCACTGCCGTGACACTGGGCTTCTCACTGACTTTTTACTGACCAAGCACAGTGAGAGGGGAGAACTACTGGTGCTGAAGTAGGAAGTTTTCAATTGCTTAGCACTAGACAGAACTCAGGGCAGATACAGTCATCTTCAGCAGCACTTCCAACTTTTTAAACAATATTACAGATGTAAGCCTGATTTTTTTTTTCAGTAGCAAAGGCCAGATTGGAGGAGAACATTATGTAGGAGTAAGTGGATGCTTTTCAATAATAATATTTATTTTTCATATATCTAATACATTACACCGATGAGGCCACACCAAAACTGAGCAAGATGTTAAACTAAAAACTTATTATTAAGGATGCTACATTCAGGCTGAAGATTCTATAGCTTTGGCTATTTAAGACAAATTTTATTTAGCAATTTAACTTCACTACCTAACAACTGTATGTAGAACATGTGCCACAGACTTTTGAAGGTCCGTTGTTTGCCACAGAGACATCTTTGTTCATATTTTTAGATCTTTCAAATATTTGTTTACACATTTCCTGGGGAGGACATACCTTCTGTAATACAGCTTGTGCACCAGCCCACTCCCGATTTATTTTAGTATCCCCCAGCTGATGGGGGACAGATGGGTGAGGGCTGGGAGCAGAGGAATGCTGCCCTGCCTCTGATGGCCCTGGGAGGTATGCAGCTTGCCTCCCCCAGACAGCTTCCAAGAGCCTTTGGGAAAGGGGCTAGCATGACTTTTGGTCACCACAAACATTAGAAATCTACAAAAGACTCAAGAGGAATCAGCTTTCTGTTTTGCACAGCAGGATAGAGGTCACCAAGATGCTGTTGCTGAAGATTCCTGTCCCAGAGAGATTCTGCAATGTTGAGGGAACCAGGACACTAAACTAAAAAGTAGGCAGCATTAATTTGAATAGTGATGTGTAGTTTGTGATCATAAACTTTTCCTACAGTTCCCAACTTCACTTGTCTAGCTATGGAATTGGAATTCAATTCTTGTCTCAGCAGACTGGGAATTACAGTTTGGATTAACATATTTTGGATTAACACATTGTAAAATTAATAGAGTCTAATCTGAACCAGTGTCTGCAATGTTTTTTGTGTGCAATGCAAGCCAGTTTGTACTATGCTCCTTTTTTCTGACTACGATGACACAAAATCCCTTCTGCTAAGAGGTGCTCTCTGCACCTCCTGATTCAGAAGCCACATCCTCAGTGGTCCCTCAGGAGGCTGTAGCCACCATCAGAGAGTGCCAGCCACAGAGACCATGATGTGCAGATGGCACTGGCTGGACGTCAAGTGTCCATCAAAGTCGCACTATCACTCCTCAGCTGGACAGGGGAGGAAAAATAACAACCAAAGGCTCATTGGTCAAGATAAGGACAGGGAGAAATCATTCACAAATTGCCATCAGAGGCAAAATGGACTTGACTGAAGGGAATTAGTTTGTTAGCAATAAAATAATAAAAAATAAAACCAAATTAAAAGCACCTTCCCTCCTTCTTCCCAGGCTTTTCTTTGCTCCTCATTTCTTTGCCTCCTTTCATCATTGGCACAAGGGGACAGGGAATAGGGCTGAGGTCATTCATCACACATTGTCTCTGCTGCTCCTTCCTCCTCAGGGCTATGAGTCCTCACACTCCTCCACTGTTCTGGAATGGGTCCCTGGCACAGGAGACAGTCCTCCACGAACTTCTCCAATGTGCTTTCTTTCCATGGGCTGCAGTTCCTCAGGAACAGCTCCAGCACAGAGTCCATTCCAGAGAGTACAATCCTTCAGGAACAGGCTGCTCCAGTGTCGGTCCCCCATGGAGTCACAAGTCCTGTCAGCCAACCACCTCCAGTGTGGGCTCCTTTCTCCCAGGGTCCACAGGTCCCACTAGGAGCCAGCTCTAGCATGGCTTCTCATGGGCTCACACCCTCCCTCAGACACCCACTTGATCTAGTATGGGGTCCTCCATGGGCTGCAGGTTGGTCACTGCTCCCCCATGGACCTCCATGGGCTGCAGGAGCACAGCTGCCTCACCATGGTCTGCCCCGCAGGATATAAGGGATTCCCTGCTCCAGTGCCTGGAGCACCTCCTCCCCCTCCTTCTGCACTGACCTGGGTGTCTGCACGGCTGTTTCTCTCACATATTCTCGCTTCTCTCTCCAGCTGCTGCAGCACAGGAGTTTTTCTCCCTTTTTAGGTATATTATCCCAGAGGTGCTTCCACCATCGCTGGTGGGCTCAGCCTTGGCCAGTGGCAGGTCCATCCTGACATAGGTTCTGTAGGACATGGGGAAAGTCTCTGTCAACTTCTCAAGGAAGCCACCCCTGTAGCCCTCCCCAGCTACCAAAACCCTGCACACAAACTGAATACAATGCCATAGGCAGGGCAGAGAGCAGAAGAGACACTTCTGAAAGCTTCACTCCATACAGATCATTTACATGTGGGCCATTGAATTCCCTCAGTGTAACAGTGCCAACACAAAGGGAAAAGACTCCAACCCCACAGTTTTCTTTGAGAAATGTGGATGATATCAAATATGAAGTTGTGGGTTTAGAATACAATGTTTTAATGTAGAATTTTTTTGAAACATTGTTTGCAAATTTGTTTTATATTCAGTGATTCATGTACTATATTATGCTTACCAGCAAATTTTTCACCTTTAATGAGTATAACATATTACTGTCTTTTTGAACAGATGCATGGGATAATCCTCTAGGGAAGAACCCTAATATGAATGCAGGGAGCTGTTAGATCCCAGCATGCAGGATGCACATCATGTCTGCCTCTGTTGCAGGTATGGTAATTGGTATAAACCCAGGCTGCAATTAGTCCAGGTCCTCTGGGAAGGTCTCATAATTCTGAACTTGCAGACCCTTCAATAAATCTGTTTGGGACTTGGACAAACTCCTGGTTGACACCTTCCTGTTTCTGCTGTACCCTCTGCCAAAGACAGCTATTTCCCCTGCTAAGGTGGCTTTGTCCCACAACAAATGACTCAAGTTTCTTGCTGTCTTCTCGCCTTGGGTACAAAATTTTGGGGCTCAAACAGGAACCCCTTCCGGCTGGTTGTGCAGTTCCATGTTGTTCTGCCTCCTTCAGGACTATACAGGAAGTGGAAAATCCCCATTTTCCCTCACAGCTTCTTCCTTTAGTGAGTATGTAGAAACAGCAATGGAATGACCAGGGGACAGGAGACTGTGAAGTCCAGCAGGAAGAAAAAGCTGGTGAGCTAATGACAGCAGATTCTCTGCCACATGTCTAATGGGAGAGGATATTTATAGAAAATGTTTTTGTGAGAAACAGGAGGAAGTAATTTGGGAAGGAAATAAAAGACTCAAAACCAGAAACAAAAATGGAGAAGGAAAGATTTCCTTCCTTACATCTATCATGTTTTCCACTGAGAAGAAAACATCATAGATGCTCCATACCACCAAACTGTAAACACACTGGAAATCAAGCACTAGCTGATAAGTGGTTCTCACACTCTTAAGACTTTTTTTCCTCAAACAAGAACATAAAAAGACTGCCTCAAAAGCTAAAATTGTGTATAAATGTCTTTACAGTTTGTATTTCTAAGAGAATTTATACCAGAAATCTGGGTAAGTGTGAAACCCTACTGTTAATGTGTACATTTCACCAGCCTCTAGTACTCAGGATTGCTGATACAAAGTACATAACCATAACAAAACAAAGCTTACAAGAATATGTGATTCTCTCTGCTATTTTGTTTGTTAATTTGTTCCTTCAATTTGTCTTATAGTTGCTGCTATTAACATCACTTCTGTTTTTCTACTTGAATAATTTGTTATTCCCTAGACTAAGACAGCTTTGAAAATAAAAATTGAGTCTTGGTGAATTTAATATTAATTCCTTATTATTAACCAACTAAGATCTTCTTTATATGTCTGGAATAAAAATGCATATTAATAATGCCAGCATACCTTTAGGAAATTACTATCATCATAATAAGACACTCCACTAAGTACAACAGTATATTTGCAGGGTAGTACTAGGGGGGAAAGTGTAGATGTTTAATTATATTAACATTTAATATTAAATGTTTAGAGGCCATAATTTATTGTATAAATGTTCTTGAATATTAATGAAGCATTGAAGGATTGACAAACAACTCACATGAAACCCTAATGCAGAACTGAAATCCGTGAGCAATTCCTTTTCATAATTCTCTTTGATTTTCCAGGAGTAGACATGTGAAACTATTCACTGAACAGCAGTATCTCAGACTGAAGGCAACACAGGCTTTGAATACAAAAACACTTAGGGTTAACCTGTATGAAAAAATAATCCATAGTATATTTATAAAGCTGACAATGCATGTATTGACCATACAGTTAAAAATCTGATTCCATTGTTTGGGACTGACAGAAATATAGTGTTAACCAGAAGCCTGTCTTGAAGCCTAACATCTGGCATATGGCTCTGTGTGTTGGTCTGACCAGAAGCATTGTCCTAGAAATCCCATCGCTATGTGAAGCTCCACCCTGTGATCTCAAGTGTTCTGAGAATTAACTAACGAGCAAGATAAGGAAAGCAGGTCAGCGACAAATAACGTTATTTTGACTGAGTTGATGTAAGTTATGCTATGCTAACATTTTGTTTCTCAGCAGCAGAAGGATAAAGCCCAAAATTTGCGAGGTTTCTGTTAAGCTTTCCTTATTGTTCTTGGCTGGGACAGGAAACAAAAACTAGTAAGTTATCGTCTCAAATTGCGCAAGCAATTGCATTCTTTGAAAACCATTATCTGCATGAAATCTCTTATGGCAGGAAATCACAAACAGAAAGAAATTCTTTCACAATGAGAGAAAAGTCCAGACCGCTTTAAATACTTGTTTTAAAGTACAAAAGTTGCCACAAAAATTGATTCACTAATCACTATGATTCCAGATACCTGTCTTGACAGTAGACTGATTCCTTTAGGAAGAGCCTAAGGATATGAGGTAAGGAAAAAGAGAATTGTCTGAAATACTAACAAGTTAAATTTTCTATCAGACAATCTGTAATTTGTCACAACTGATCACTGAAGAGAAATACAGAGAACACAGAACAGGTGATCACACATGCATTTCAAGTTCATACTTTAAACTAGTGTTGTGATATAGTGAGAAAACATGCCTGGCCATTCATAACAGCATTTATGATGGAGCAGAAGCACCTGAGAAGAGTGATACAGGAAAGAAATCACTGGCAGCTTACATGCTGAGCCAGACCATTTAGAACTTGTTCACACTAACTGGCAGGATGATAAAAAGTTGCATTTTTTTCCCTTTTGCTTTTCCTTACAGTATTCACATGTCATCATACCAGTTCTGGAAGATGCTGAAATCCCTCAATAACTCCTCATTTTATAACAGGATTGTATGTTAGATGTCTATAGCATACTTAGCTCAATGAATCAACTGAAAGGCAACAAAAACACCAAAAAAAAAAAAAAAAAGCAAAGTAATGCTGTATTGCACTGAATAGTTTATTTAATTTGTGTCTTTAGATGAGCCCTCCCCAAAATATGTCCTTTTTAGCTCTATTCAAAATGAGTAGAGAAGATTGAAGGGAGAGGAGAGGTGAAGAGCTCAGACTGCTGCAGATGGTCAGAGGCTGTCTGACCTCCTTGAGCTCCAGTTGGATATCCCAATCAACTCCACATTCCTGAAAAAAAAAACTTTATGATTTTCAGAACTGGGTGGCATCCTCATCTGCCACGCTGCAGAGACAGCTATTCAAAGGATACTTTTAAAATAATAACAACAAATAGTAAGAATGCCACACAGAAAAATACCTTATATATCAGCTTTCTAACATTTTCTCCAAAGCTGAAACAGTCCTTGCTCTATCAAAGAAACCTGCATGTTTTAGCCTTTTTTCTTTAATTTGACTCTCTAAAGATGATAAAATGAGGAAGGCATCTCAGTTTGCATTTTTCCTTGATATGCTGCTTTTATATAGCAACAACCTCCCCTCCTGACTGTAATAATCTCACCTTGCCCTTCCTAACCTTGTCTGCTAGTACCAGCTATTACCTTTTTTAACAGTACTGCACGTTACTAGTAGTCATAAACTGCAGGTTTGACATTTAATCATGATTCTTTGATTCATTTCTGTCAATGTCATAATTTAGATCACCCTTTTTACCAGCAGAAGGGTTGTCTCAATGTCTAAAGGAACAGATATTTTGTCAGACTTATTTCTTATCCAATTATCAAGCTGGGATAAAAATGATAAAACAGTGATTTTCTCTGCCACCTTTTCTCTTTTCTGCTGAGTTTGAGGAGCCTTTATGCTGTTGCACTGCGTAGCAATTCTTCTTGATCATTTATTTTGTGAAAATTCAAAGTGTGTCAACAATTTGTAGGGAAGGTGACAAAGCTAATTCTGGAGGAATGCATTTGATCTACTTGGCCAGGCTCTGCCAGCAAGAAATGCCTCTTTCACACCTGTGTTAATGATGGTTTAGACATGTGTGTTCTGCCCTCATATATCAGCAGAAGCTCACCTTACCATGGATGTAATTAACTTAGCCTTGCCCGTGGCAAAGAACATAGCAGGTATGTCAATCTCTGCATGACTGAGCTGGCTAATTCTTGTCTTGTCGTGATGCTGCTGGACTTGGGAGTGCACACTCAGAAAATATTGTACTTTCAGGTTATGCTTCTGGGCTTTCTTGAAGACAATGGCCTCTGAATTGACACCAAGGCAGTGCAGATGACAGCATTTAAAGGCTAGGACTACTTAAGTTCTGAATGGATAAGTTATGAGTTAAATTTCTTGTCTCATGCAAGCTTTCAGGAACGTATTGAATTAGAAGTTTGTACTCGTTTTACATTTAGAACCATTTTGCATAAACACAAAATTACCTTGCTATTTGAGAGATAAGGCAGTAAATAGAGTACTGAACTTTATGATACACAGACATTCGTGCTATTATATTGTCTTCTACAAGGGGTGCCCACAGTCTAGGTCTATACTGTTCTCCTTGCTTACTTGCAAGGACCACACCAGTGTAGACATGGCAATGTGAAACATAAAGACTATCATTCATTCATTTATTCAGTCATTCTTTCTTCTGTCCATCCATCCATCATCCATCCATCCATCCATCCATCCATCCATCCATCCATCCATCCATCCATCCAGTGCAGTGTGTGGTTCCAGACAGCTGGCACAGCCCAGGGATCTCAACAGAGAAGAGAAGTCAGTGATTATAAAGTGGGACTGGCACCCTTTGGTGCCGTTTTTTTTGGGACAAAACTCCTAAAACAAATACTAGCACTACAAAGGCTTAAACAAAATATCACATTCAGCCCAGTAGCAAATACATCTGATTGTGATCAATTTCAGTACTCAGTTGATATGGGAAAAGTTTAAAAAGTTGTTTTCCTTTAAAAAAAAGGTTTAATAATTTAGGGCTTTAATTTATTCAGGGCTCAAAATACAGACATTTCTCTTAAAGGGAAGAGTGAGAGGTTTTTAGAAGGACATAACTCAGTTCTCTGGCTCTGTCTTTTGAAGGGCTGCAGAGAAATGCAGATTTTTAATAGGAACAACTCTGTACTGAGATGCTGACACATCAGTGAGGACACAGGTACAAAGACACTTCTTATCCCATCTTTTCTGTACCTTAGCAAGGCTAAAGTGGTTATTTAATTTGCATATTTAGGAAATTATTATGTCCTTCTACAACTACAAATATTTCATTTATATACAAGAAGACCGTTATTTTAACATCCAGAGAAAAATTCCTATGGGACAGTAATTCCACAGACTGTGGAATATTTTTAGCAGGGATAAGCACAACTTAAAATCTTGCTTATTTCTTTAAGGTATTAAATTAGATGGACAAATATCACATAACATATGCCACGTAATATAATTTGAAGAAAAAAAACTGGATAAAGTGCTGGGCATTTGATACACATTTTTATTTCAGAAAGGTTTCCTTGGCCAAAGCATAATACGAAAATAAAATAAAAATTTAAGTACAGCAGTGCCCATTTATTTAAACTGGCACATCAGTTTGTAACTATACTTCAGGTCATAATTAATTAGTTTAATATATTTATCATTCAGAGAATCACATATCAAATATTATGATCACATACTTTTATATGTTACACAGCAAATATCACTCTTATTCTCTGCTTGCAAAAAATGAAACAATACAAAACTAAAACTGAGATAGACAATGGATAGACAGATACATAGACAGATAGATAGATAGGTAGATAGATAGATAGATAGATAGATAGATAGATAGATAGATAGATAGATAGACAGATAGATAGATAGATAGATATTTACATAAATACATACATAGTATTTGAGATCTATCAAACAACAAACGCTTTCTGAAAGAGGCACACACAACTTCCTATGTAAAGATGTGGTTGTTTTGTAGATCATGTATTTGGGAAAAAAGAAAGAGGAAGCTATGCAATTCTGATGGTTCATGCATGGAGTTATGCCAATAAATGTAAAGCTGGATCAATTTGCAATCTCTTTTTCCTGGGTTAAAAAGGACCCAGTTGATCACCCAACCAGTAAGGGCTTCACTAATTCCTAACTCCTGGGGAGTAAAGGAATGCTCCAGAGGCCCTGCATGGTTAGGGGAGCAGGATGAGGACATTTTGGCATCAGCTCAGCTGAGGATGAACATTTTTGCCCCAGACCTGTAGCAAATGGATGACTACACAGCAAATCCATTGCTTAGGATGAAGATGGAGTTGAGAAGTTTTGTAAGGCAGCTGTAGCAGCCTGGGCCTTGCAAAACTCCTAGATTCCCTAGATCACTAGAATTGAGGGTAGAAGTGGTAACCCAAAGGTGTGAACTGGACTCCAGTAATTATCTGGGTTTTGGCTATGTGTTGAATTTGTAATCAAATTTGCAACCTGCCAAATCAATACTATGCTAAGTGTTACTGTCATCCTTTGGCTATAGGTAGAGTTGATGTTGTTGAATGCAGTATCTACTGAAGTTTTATGCTGAATGCTTGCCCTTCCCTGTTTTCTTAATTGTGTGTGTTAATTTCCTTTGGATTGCTAGCTCTCTCATGGCATGAATCAGCAAAACACTCAAACACCAGCCCTGACTGAATTCACAGAGATTTAACATTAACATTTGTTTGATGTCAGCCCCATCAGAACAGTTCAGTCCAACAGCAAACTCTGAGCAGAAGCCCACTGACAATGTCAAAGAGTACTTAATGCTCCTGTGGTGTGAAACACAGAATTTTATATTTCCACTTTCTGTCACACTAGACCCACAAAGAACTTCATTCGGCAGTGTTTTTATAACAAAGAACTGTGCCAGTCTTTTACTAGAACCAGAACTTGTAATGGTCTGGCCTCAGAACTAAATGCATCTTTTCAAATGTACTTAATTCAAAAAGTTTGTTCATGAATTAAAAAAGTCTGTCTCTTTGGTACTGCATTCCAATACAGATTGTAAGCAAATAGACAAATTAAAGTGAATTGGAGCTTTCAGTCCCTTCTCCTGTGTAGCTATCCCTGGTGAATTTAACTGAATCCATGAATAAACCCCTTCTTTTAAATGAATGTTGGAAAAGTGAAAAATTTTTAAATAGTACCAGCGACCAACTGCCATTCTCTTCTATTCAGAAGCAGCCCGTAATGAACCCTGAAGGTATAAATGGACCTCTATGTGTTTCAAAAAGGACTCTTTAAAACAATAAGGAATTCACACAATGCTATGAGGTCTAACCACGAATACAAAGAAAGATATATGGGATGCATTTTCATTTATTCTGTTCCTCTTTTATATTTTCCAACATTTAATAGTGCTTGGGGAAGTTGTGTACATCCATTCTATGTGGTGGTCTACAGGACCCCTTTACCTACTCAGATTGTAGCAAAGGGAATCTAGAGTAATAATGAATAATAAAAAACTGACCATATGTCAGAGGCACACTGTGTTTCGGGGTTGTAGGTGTTGTGGCAGATCTTCAGTTATGACACCCAGATAATTGCTGATGACAAACTGTATATTCTGAAGCTGCTGCACTCCCACAAAGGGACCTTTGTTTGGCTCAGTGGATGTGTGGAAGACCTCCTGCTGTTCTGCCGCCAGCACACTGCCATCACTGAGCCCACATTTCCAGCAAACGCTAACCCACCCTCCCACAGAGCAAAAAGTCAGAAGACCTCACACTGAGAGTGCACAGAGAGCAGCTGTACACAAAACTCTGAAGAGAAAGTTTGCTGGAGCCTCACAGTCCATTATTTGAAAAAGACAGCATGAATCAGCCTGTGTGCTCCTGAAGTGATGCTCCAGAAGCAATTCCAGAGCAGTAAATGCCACCTCCGCATAGGCACTGGTGCATTGCCTGACTGCACTCAGGAGATTGAGCCTGTTTCTTAAAACTCTCACTTCCATATGGAAGTCTTATCCAGAGCAGTACCAGAAACAGCCAACAAAAGCGTGAGGCTAAAGGAGAGCCTCTTGCTAAAAAAACCACTGTTCTGGATGTCTCTCAAGTGCATATTTGCAAGTGGTTTGATTTTTAGAAGGTGTGAGTTTGTGTCAGGTTGTATCCAGGGGACTGACTGCAGGGCGTTCTGCTTTTTGCAAAACAAGACACACACACATATATGTGTGTGTGTGTGTGTGTGTATATGTATATATATATATATATATATATATGTCTCTACAGAGACATACATACATAGGAGTCTAATTTTATGCTTCCAGGTGCAAATATTTTGGCTCATGTCTTTTGTATCTACATATCCCATGACATGTATCTACATAACACATGTAGGCTAAATAAACATATGGTGCTGCTAATAGCCCAAAGGTGTTATTTCCCATATAATAGGCATTATTTGCCACTCCATATAGAATGCCTGCCCTAAACCCAGTGTTTGCTTTGTGTCTGCACTGCAGCGAATCTATCTCACAAGGCTGAGGACGGGCAGCACGCCATCCTGACAGATGGGTCTGACGGCCAGGAGACCATGTCTGTGCATCCAGTGTGGGTGAGACTGTGGACAGCCTTTGCCAGGGAGATTCAAATGGCTTTCTGCTGTTTCAGTTACCTACTGCAAGGAGAAGGGTGTAGGCTTACATTACACGGGGTCTATGCGAGTGCAGGGACTGGAGAGGGACCATCACATGTGTAAAGAAAATCCCTTCAAATAGCTACAAATCAAAGACATCCACTGAGAAAAAGTGAGGTGGTGTTATGGAACTCCACACCCCTCTAGCTCCCCTTGGGAAGACCAAGCAAAACTCGTCACAACAAGTTAATTTGTCTGAACATGCCGGCAAGGGTGCAGAAACCTGTTGCACAGGCTTTCTTCCTGTCCCAGAGGCACATAATATTTGGTAAAGCAAAGGCCTAGCTTTCAAGTAACAAGAAGATGCTGCTCTTCCATATGGTATAAAAATCTGCTCAATAAAGGAACAAGTCCTTTTGGTACAAAGAATGTGAATTTAGTTTGTATCTTAAAAAAAAAAAAAACAGCGTTAAATGCCCTGTGAACAAGTTGGCAATTGCATGAGTAGAAGTTAAAATACTGCTTTAAAAAATGATCTCCTTATAGAATTTGCATCCTCAGGTCAGGTCTGTGTGTTTGTACAGACCTGAAGAGAAACATCATACAAGCTCTATTATTCAGTGCTCTGAAAACTTGAAGCACAATCAGTGTCATTTTCTTCACAGTCATGCATTTTATTCATACCCATACCCATAATAATCTACATAAAAATAAAGTCTGCCATCTAAAAACAATTAAGTGATACTTCAACTGTTGACTTGAACTACTTTTCAATTAAAATTTAAGTAATGATCAAAGATTTCACACAGTATATGGAGTGACAAGTAAAATAAACTTATGGAAAAAACATACTTCAGTATAACACTCACCTTTTAAAAAACATTTTATCTGTTTAGCAAACCAAGTGGACAGTACATAACAAAAATTGCATACAGAAAATAAAAAAGAGGGAAAGCATAGCCATATTAAGATGAGTAAGATATGTGAGGAATTCCTATACACAAGCTCAAGTGCCAGGTAGAGCAAAGCAGCTAGGAAGCACCAAAAAAATTGATATACGATGTTGGCAGTTTTAAAAATATTCACTGGGCTTTCTTTCAAATTCAAAAGTCAGATTCCTTTCCTTACAGACATTAAAGGCAAATTTGTTATCATGTTTCCTAGGATGGGTGTTTTTCTCTACCCCCAATGATCACCCAAAAAGATACTTCCAAAGGAGAATCCTCCCACAATGAGTGGATAAGGAATGAAACTCTTCTGGCCCCCTCCTCCTCCCACTACAAAGGCTCATGCTTTTAGGACTGATGTGCTAAATCTTAATTACTTGGTAATAGTAGTAATTTTTAAAATAACAAAAGAAAGTTAAATTCTAAGCCAGCTGCAGCCACCGTGTTGAAAATGGCAATTTATTACACTGGCAGCATGGGAAACCAAGGAGCAGTAAGTCAGCTTCCTTCCTGCTCCAGACTTCCCAGTAGTTTTTATTGTGTTTTGTTTATTGAGTTAACCCTTGAGAACAGTGAAAAGAGGGGTGTTTTTGGAATGCACTCAGTATTAAAGAACTCAGCCACAATGCAAACATGTCGCAGCAACAAATTTGGGCTTGTGCTTAGCCTGAAGGTGTAAGAAAAGGGCAAAGGTGACGTAGAGAAACTTCATGCCTCCCTGTTTGGTGTATTGATGTAGCCACGAACACAAGCCACCCTGTGCCTCAAGGGCTGTTCTGGCATCTGTGGACAGCTGAGATGTTTACACATATTTTGCATTGTTGCTTCCTGCATTGCAAAGTATGGAGTTTCCATGGGAGTACTCCAGACCCACTTACTCCTTGTAGAGCAAATTCTATCTTTGTGAGTTGATCCTTGTGGATGTATTCTGCAGCTTCATCAGGGCACAGCAGTCACATGTGTGTGTGTGTACATATCATCTATTTCTAAGTACACCTTTTAAAATCTAAATGTCCTTCATAACTTTTTGATACCTGAAAAACAGTAATTTTAGTTCTCAAGAGTTTCTGAAGACCTCTAAGTTCAGGAACACACTGTATTATTATCCAGATGGTATCAATACATTAATATCCTGCCTTCTGCCATCTCAGATATTTTTCATTTGGTCTTTGAAGCCATTTTATTATAAACTCAATTCATTAAATAAAAAAGTGAGCCTCTCCATGTACCCTTCCAAATTCTTAATGTTCTTTTAAAAGAAGGAAAAGCATAATCTAAAAAGTGTTGCATTTTAAAGTAGATTAAGTGTACTGCTTTATGGTAATTAGAGAACCTGCTGCCTAATATAGACATTGCAGATAAGTAAAAATTATTTGAAATGTTAATGTTTAGCTACATATTATCACTCAAATTATAAATCAATGGTTACTTTGGGAGAAGGAAATGAGAATGTATTTTCAATCAAAATCAACCACACAGGCTAAATGGTTGTATCATTTAGAGATTCATGTAAATTGCTTTTCTCTTTACTTGAACATGTTCTAGAGATTACAAAGCACACATGTTAAGAACAAGTCAGTGGTGTAATTCTTTGATGTTTAATTTAAGCCTTCATATGTAATTCCTAGAATACATTGCATTATTCAATAAATTCTCTTTTAAGGTACTACTTTTTATAATGAAATTTAAAAAAAAAAAAAAACTCAGGGTTTTTTTTTTTTAATTTTAGTGTGAATCCAGTACATTCTTTCTATCAAGAAAACCTCATTACTAAAGTGCATTCTTGGACTTTCACAGACCTCAAGGTACTCTGATAGGTAAATTGGCAACCTGTGAAACAAAAAGTTACAAAAATTACCTTGTGGAATGAAAATAATTTGCAAGCTGCAGAGGGGTCTACAACATTGTCTTTCTTGCTCTTCCTGAAAAAAAGCAGCCTTGCAGTTCCTTGATGCTGTTCTCCAGAGTCTTTGTTTTAATTCTTGTACTTATCTGTAGGCAAATAAGCCCTTTCTTATGGCAAGCGTTTTTAATAGGCTGCATATTGAACAAGTGATGCTTTCTTTGCTAGTTGAATTGCAGTGAAAACTCCAAAATGTAATCAGAATTAGACCTCAGTCATGGGTGCATCAGCACCTTCCCTCTCTCCTGTCCCAGGGATGTGCATGGGGGAACTCTGCAAATGAGATTAGAACAGCTCTGAAGATTGTTTTTTGTTTTTAGAAACAAAGTAGACTTCATCTCCTGAACTGCTTCTAACAGATAAAAAATTTAATAAGTTTTTGAAAGGAAATCATTCGTATGTTTGCAAATCTGGATATTTTTTAAATCTTTCTCACTGTGCTGTCTGAAAACAAAGCTGAACAAAATACCAGAAGATAAGAGAAAAAAAAGTGTCAGAAACTGGGAACTGAGTGACGTCATGTTGTAGTATAACATGAAATGTACACAGTTACTATTCTTATTTACCTTAATTTATAAATTAAGGTATTTACCTTAAGGTATTTATCTTATAAATTAAGGTAAGTAAGAATAGTAATTGTGTGCATTTCATGTTTAACTGAGTTTCAAAAAATTTATTTTCTGGACAAAAACTGGTTCTTCTCTACATTCAAAACACATCTTTATTCTTCTTCTTTGCCCAGCAGTAACAGAATTTTTTTTTTTTAGATATTCTGTTATATTAAAAAAGTGAAGGAAGAAAATGTTAGAATAAAAGTGAACATTATAACTTAGAGAAGAATTTATAAAACCAGATGTATTTATTTTCATGTTTTGTTTTGTAAATATCCCATATGTTCATATTAATAAAAGGCAAATTCATCAATTGAACTTGTTCATAATTTTTTTTCTGCTACTCATTTAATCATCTCCAGTTGCCATTTCCTGAAAAGACATTGCATGTCAATTTAGAATGGTAGTAATTTCTGATGGAGTGGAGTAATTTGTAACAGGAGCAAAATTTAAAATACCATACTAAAACTATCAAAATTCATAAGGTACCAGATGTTAATCAGTGGGCTCCCTGTGTAGTAAAGCAGAACCTTACTATAAAATCAGAAAGTATGTAAATAATCCTGAAATAGTGAAAAATTTAATAAAGATATCTCATCAGCAGACTGATAAGAGTGGGAGTAATGTTATGCAAATTAAGCTCACAGTTCTTCTACATCAAAGGAACTATCAAAGCCAAATGAGAGAGGAAGGAACCACTACCATCTGCAATTCAGACTTCTGGTCCCATCATTAAAATTAAGAAACATTGGGAGCATCATACTATTAATTCTTAACGTTATTACCTATTCTGGCTCTCATGCTAGAAGTTACTGAGAGCTTCTTCAGACTAGGGTCTACTTTTTAAAATGGCAAGACTATCCCTTTCTGGGACTGCAAAGGAGAATGGCTGCTGGCAGTTCACTTTTCTTTCTCCTTTTCCCTTGCCAGGTGAGAACAGATAATTCTTACAGTCTCTTTTAAGTTCATGTCCAAGCACAGCAGCATCTGTGCAGCCACATCCTCTGCCATGAATTCCAGCTGCCCAGAAGTGCTGTCACCTAGCAGAGCCTTCCTGCAAACCATAAGCTTGTAGAAAACAAGAGCTTAGTCCACATCATGGAGGTAAAGTGTCCTATGCCTCGTAAAACACCTGAAGATGATCAGCTGCAGAAAGATGGGAACTTAGCTGTGAAATTAATACTTGATCAAGTCCACATAATTAGGATGCTTGGAGGGTTTGACAGTGGCTTCCAGGTTTTGCCCCTGCACATTTTATTTCCATATGGGCAGTGCTGTATTTCACAGGAACTGTGAAAAAGAGGCAGGTTTTAGATCTGGAAGAATCCCTCATGTTAGCTGTCTAGGAAGCTGTGTTGAGAAAGCAGTTCTTTGCTACAAGAGGAATAAGGATCTGCTTGTCAGAGTGTTTCCATTTCAAAATGAGACTCTCTCAGCTTTTCCCTGTTCCATTAATTGCTTAGTGATATTGCACCCACTCGAGACTAATGTAAGGAAGCCCTTATTCTGAATTCTTATGTTAATAGTGGCTCTCCTGTGGCCATGAAAGAAAGTATTGATTTATGTGTTCTGCAGCAAGGTCTCAATGGTGTCAATAAAAAGGTAACTAAAAGTGCAAGATCCATCTCTGGTATCTTCAGCTATCTAGTAGAAATTGCCTCTGCCTGAAATTTTTATGTGCCTATTTGATCTATACCTTATCAGATGTCATCTACCTCTATTATGATTCAGATATCATTAATTAAAAGCTAAGCAAGGAGCATATTCTGACAGCTGCTAACTCAGCAATGTTCAGATATTGATAGTAATCAGTGAACAAGACTAACTCTTTATATGGTGCTCTTGTGAACTACAGAAGAGGCAGCAAAGGAAGATCCTTTCATATATATTGGTACTTAGATTATTTTTGGATCTCTTTAGACATCCTTTTGCAAACTGCCCTTGAATATGACAACTTACTAGGGAAACACAAAAGTGTCCATGCAGCCACTATGATGGTTCCTAACCCATTGTCCCCTCAGTGCCTCAAGAGCAGACAACCCACAGAACATTCTTCAGTCTCTCTTCTTGGCAGATGACAAGAGTCATTGAAGATTAGTGGCTTTCAGATCCTTCAGGATCACAAACTATCAAAAGCTAGTCTGGGGAAAAAAAACAAGTTGAATAATAAAAAATCTGAATATACTATGCCTGGACTCCCAGGCAATTAGATGAAAAAATGGGATAAAAAATGGAGTATTAAAGTGACATATAAATTTTAAACTAATTTAATTTGGTTGTAAGTGAAAGCAGTATAATGTCTTCATAAACTTGTCTGTGGATTAAAAAAACCAAAACCAACAAAACAAAACACGATCCTTCATGTTACAAAGGTCCGAGAACCATGAGCTAGAGGACATGGACACACAACCCACACAGATGGATTTTTGGTTGTGAAGTTTACATGTAGCTTAGAAGGTTTCTTCCTTTCTAGGATTTAGGCAGAGGGTCTGGTAGCATATGTACAGTTGATGGAAAACAGCTCCCCCCCAATTACTCAACAGTTAAGAAAAAAAAACCAAACAGGAAAGCTCACTGTGAAACTGATCTAGAAGAGCATTAAAATTAGAAATGGACTTTGACAGTACCCAAATGTACACTATCTGAATTTACCTATAGCCAAAGTTTGATGTTTCAAAGCTTCATTTTGATCTCCTGTAAGGGTATAAATTATTCTCATAAGCTATCTCAATACTTAAATACTTTGTTGTTGTTGTTGTTGTTGTTGTTGGAGACAAATATACCCACAAATGTCTACTAAAATATTTATTTATTTAACATTAATGAAAATACATTCAGTCATATAGTGGTTCTAAGGTATGACTAGCTTTCTAGAGCTAGCTGATCCAAAAAATTCTGTAACACAGAAAGGTTCTGTCTCTGTTTAAGTATTTGACTGTTTCTGCAGGAGTAGTTATATCACTGTATATTTTATAGTAATGTTGTTAAATCAATATACAGCCATTAAAATGACATTAATCGTTCCACAGCCGTGATTGTTCTAGATTAAAAGAAGTCCTTTTACTGTAGTTGAAAGCCCTTACAAAGCAATGTAGTGTAAAGCGAAGAAAATTTTCTATGAAAGGAATCATGCTGATATAAAAATTACTGTATAAATGAACATGTTAGCACATGCAGTATTATTTTCCATGCAAAAAAAATTCTCAGATAAATTCCTTTAAAGGAGAGAAGAAGCACATCACAGAGTAAAGGGCAATTAGAAAAGATAAAACAAGGAAGAGAAGAGAAAGAGCAAGAGGAGTTATTGTTCTACTTCTGTTGCATTCTGATTTGAAGGAGGAAAGGCTATTAAGATCACTGCCATGTACTCAACTTCTTCGCAATTTGAAATGAAAGTGAAGTGAATTGTAAATATTCTTAAACTACTTAGACTAATGCATGTGCAGGGAGGTCTAAACATTTTAATGATGCATTTCATTCTGTAAGATTACAGGCCTGGAAGGTACCTTCAGAGGTCATCAATTTAGGACACACTCCCAAGGAACTAAAATCTGTATTATTGCTTATGCATACTTGTTCAACCTTTTCCAAAACTTTTTATGCTTATGTAAGTACAGATTTGTGTCCATATTTCTAATTAAATTAGTTATTTTTATTGTTTTATTTATTTATATGGTTTATTACTTTGTTTGTGTTATCATATCAGGACTAAAAAAAAAAATTCACCAAAACCTAAACATATGGAAATTTAAAACTTAGTTCTTCACTAAATGAATAAATCCCCATTTTTGTGCAACTGTAAGATAAGGATATTATAAATTGGCAATATGTGTATTTCTGTTACATGAACCTTTTAGATAGATTGACCACAAATCACAATTTAATACTGTACATATAGAAATGCATGTAAAAATTTGAGACCATTTAATAAACAGAGAATGATAACGGCAATTATGGTCAAAGTTTATTGTAGTAAATGGCGTGGGGAGAGTAAGAAGGACTCATACCTCTACAATTTTCTCTGAGGCAAAAGGGGAAAAATAACCTGTTTAGTTAAAAGCAGAATGTTCAAACCAATCACAAGGTAGAACGTATGGTCTTCATAATATTTTGTAGACATGATTTTCTAAATATGTAGGAGAAACTCAAGGTCTCATGAGAAGAAAATCTTTTTAAGCCAACTACTGTTGCTAGCAAAAAACAGCTTCATCTGCTCTGAGGAATGTGTGTGTCTGAAACCTTGCCTGGCTTTTCCAGTTGTACCAGCTCATCTGATCAAAGATACCACCTTTTCCTACTTAGTTTTTCAATTAACTTTTATCACATGCAGACACAATAGTCACAATGCATATATATATATATTAAAGGATAGCAATATTTGTTCTTTAGGGTATATGGTATCAGTATGAGGACAGAATGAAACTTCCAATAAAGGTAAAACTATTGTTTTCTTTCTGTGTAGCATTTGGCCTCTCCTGCACTCTGAAACAAGATGGAACTACACTTCAGGTCAGCATTTTCTTTTTAAGGCACATGTCTTGTGTTTGAGGAACAGAAAACAAACCTTCCATTGTGAATACATTGCTCACAATTTCATATGAAGGTCATCAGTCAAGGACAAAGCACAGACAATTTTGTCATTCATAACATTCATTCTATAGAAAACATGGATATGAGTTGGTTGCATATTCATCCCAGCACTGCAAACCACCCTTTCTCCCTAGTTGTTTTCCCATCCACTTCATAAATTGTCTCAGTAAGTGTGTTATGAAAAGCCTTCCAAGAGCTTTCTGAGGCAGTCCTGCATCTTTGCTGATGGTCCTTAGTTTTAGCTGCCATCAAAGTCGTCTACTGGCAACATCTTTGTGAGCAGTTTTGTTTTGTCTATTCATAGTGCTCTGACTGGCCTTGTTCACAAAGCGCCAGTATTAATAAAAGCAAAATTTCCTTCTTTGAGATGTTTGCAATATTCATTTTTATCACAAGATTGTTTATTATGTGGTCTAATATAATGTAAAAAGCTTATGATAAGTAAAGATATTAGGCTCCGATGCACTGAGATATTAATATTCTTAGACACATGAAAATATTAATATTTAGGATATAACTATTTTCTGGACATCATTTAGAAACAGAAAACTGCTGATTAATCAAAACCAAAAAATAACATTTCTAAATGTACTACAATGAACAGATATACCTCATGGATGGATGATGAAGGAGTCAATTCATGTAATCATATATGAAAAGAGAGAAAACTAGATTTTAGTCCTGCCAAAGCAATCGCAGTAGGAGAGAACTGATGGCTCAAAGCTAGTACCGAAAAACTGATATAAAAGGAACAAAGGCTTGATTGTTCTTACTTTACTAAAAAACTGAGGAATGAGCTTTTTAAAAACCCCCTGTATACAAATCTTCGTTAACAGAGATAGGAAATTATTGCTAGTCTTGATATCATAATTAGGGGAAGCCCATAAAAAAGCTCAGCAGATATTTTGAAGTGTTGCTCTAAGTATTTCCATGTTTAAACGTAACATATAACTTCAAAAACAGAATAGTTCTCTAATAGCAGTTACTTTTATGAAATACAGCACAAGATATCCCAGTGAAAAATGCATGGTGAAGCACAAAAATTGACAGATGAGAGAAATTATAATCCATGTAGTAGATGTTAGTATAGAGTGAAATGATTTGACATACATTTCTTTCACCTCAAAAGGATAAAAACACATTCTTACTTCCTTGTGTGCTATGAAATATGACAAAAGTTAAGCCATTGATTTATAAATAAAGGAATTAATGAGTACACTGCACTCTGATTTTATCATAAAAGTTCATCTGGGTTCTAGTTAGTCCCCAAGTGACACTTGCTGGTCAAAGTATGATCACAGTAGATCTTCCTGTAAAGTTCTTGCAATCCTAGATCGTTACAGCCTAACATTACCTTCATTCATAAGAAAGAATTTAGTTTTATGGCATGATTGATTTGTCAGACCCATGCACTATCTTTTGATATTCACCTTACTAAAAGGGCAGTTTACTCAGACATTATTAATTCTCTGTGAACTAAAGCTTTAATAAAATTAATTCCACCTACAAGAGGGCAGACTGGATTGGCTTCTTTCTTGTAAAATAATAATAGTTTTTATACTACATTGCTGTTAGGCCTAATGTTTAAATATTACAGAAGCTAGATGTCAGTCCTGGCAAACAGCAGAAATAGAAATAATTCAAAGTAATCAAATTCCAACAACAGACACAAATGGAATACAAGAAAAGTGACTAAATGCAGTATGTATTTCAGCAAGTTCAAAAAGAATGTTTTTTTCCTAACAAAATGTAGAGGCAGGTTGGGATGGCAGTGGTATTCATTCAAGGCTCAGCACAGCCACATAATAAACAGAGTTTATTATGAATTTTCAAAATGAGCAGAGAGAGCTCGGAGCAATGTGTAGCTGAAATATACCCAGGCAAGGGAAAGAGGCTTTTGTAATGAAGTGGTTGTTTGTCATGGAATCTCCACAGTGTGATGAAGATATTGAAACTTCATATTTGGCTAGAGAACAAAATTTGGTCCTAATCTTCACTGTATGCTGCAAAGACAAGGCATCACATGAGTGGTGGTACTGCTGTAGTTCCTATGAAGTCCCTTCCTGTAAAACCCTTGCAGCCATTACAAACCAAAACCTTCTTAAAAGTTGTGCAAATTTCCAAATCTATTGGACAATAGCTGAAGTCTAGGAGAACACCTGAGACAACAGACTTGGTGTCATGCAAGAAATACTTCTGTTAGGTGAAAGCATTAAATAAGAAAGAAAATTAAGCACACAATTAGAAAAGCAAAATTTCAAGTCATTATTTCCTGAGACCTAATATGAAATCTTTCACTAAGAAGTATTGATAATTTAAATGTTAGCACTTAAATAAAAACTTTAAACGTTTGTTTAGCAAATTATCTCAATTGGGTTTCCATGGCATCCCACATGCTTCTTATCTGACTGCACTATTGCTAGAGATTTACTGTCAAAAAGTCATTGCCCACCTTTGATTGACATGAATGAGACCATTGGTGAAACTTCAAGTCTATACACTAACAACAATGGCAGCAGGAATGACTGGATTTTTTTTTAACTTAGAAAAGTGTTATTTTGGGGTTATTAATTGGAACAAAAGGGGCAGAATCATTTCAGAAAAATGCAAAAATAGCTTGTGTCCTACAGTTATGCTAAGATCCAGAAGTTTGTAGGCATTTCCTGGGAGTCCTGCCAACTGAATACAGCTCCTATCCCACATTATCTTCTCCTCCTCTGTGAGGATTGGGAGGTAGGGATACAACATAAGCCATGCTGAGCACGTGATCTGTAAACTCGCTTAATGTACAAACTGAGCAACCCTTTATTCCAGAAGGAAAGCGTGCACAGATGATGTGTTCAGTCTTGTGTACAAGTATTGGCAAAGGGGCTACAAACTAGAAAGGCTTGGAAGCTGAAGTCCTTCTGCATTTCTGTCTTTAGAAACAGCAGCTGAGACCCTGGAGGGAATGTGGAACACCAAGTGACTCTGTGAGTCCTGAATGCTTCCCAATGGCTGAACATCTGAGGAAGCAGCTGGCTCCAGCTGGGGTTAACATGCCAATAACAGTATGTGCAGGATACCTTTCAGGGTCAATATCAAAAACTTGCCACTGTTATGCCCAAAGCTTCCACTCCAAGTAGTCTATTCAATTAAATATAGAAAATGGACTGCCTGTGAAATCAGCAGCTAAATAGAAAAGAGGAGAAAGCAAGCACACAGAATGAAATGCAGGCAACAGTTGCTTTTTTGCTCAATTAGCTTACCAGTATGATGGGAATAAGTAGGATGAAGGGAAATAAAAGAGGGCTTGTCTTACAGTTGAAAAATCGAAGAGTATAGAAAAAAATAAAACCAATTTATTTACTGCCCCATATCCGTAGAGCAATGCTGCAGCTGCTGCTCTTTTACCGCTAAAAGCCAAGTGGCTTCCCAGGCGTGGCAAAGGAATTTAACTTCCTGATTATGAGCAAAGGAAACACTAGGAAACTTTGTTCCACATTGTTCAGTTCTTTCCCATCGCAGCAACTCCTGGAAGAAGGCAAGGCTGGCAATTCATGACTGTGCACCATCACAAAATTCATTCTAAGACTGAGAAATGTCAGGAATAACACCTGCTGCTACTGTCTAGCTAATAGCATAATTGATTAGGATGACAATATTGGGACAATTGGTGCTAAGGAGTGACAAATGCTCACTTAGGATCTGACCTCCCTATGGAGAGCCTCTGACTCACTGATCAGAATAAATCATGCATTATGTCTAGAGACCACAGGCAGTAGAGAAATATCTGCAGGAAGGATATGATAAAAAGACCAAACAGGAGACAATGCCTTGATAAAACCCAGGTACAGGAGAAATCATTGTCAATGTGTATACCTAGAGATAAATAAACATGTTTGTAAAATGTGGCTTTGATAACTGAGATCACCTCTTGCAGCAGGAGGTGGTGATGGGGGAACCATGCCATTCCCAATCCCTTGGGAATTTGGAAAGCCTTTTTCTGAGCAAATCTGTTCTTTCCAAGTGAAAAAAACCCCAAGGAATCCACTTGGGAACTCATGCAGTTTAGATCCACTGCAGCAGAACAGACTTTACTAATACCCTGGATGAATATTCTGTATGCTTTGGAAGTGTCTCTTTAGTGAGCTCTCACATGAACCTGGAAAACTCAAGGTTCAATTGTAAATAACACCTGGTTAAAAAACTTACACTCCTCTTTCAAAGTAAAAAGTCAGCAAGGATTGAACATATTCTTGGAGAATCATCAACCTATGAAGACTTAAGTCATATAAAAACAACAAACATATGACATTTGTACATGGATTGCTATAAAGCTAGCTCCCTAGCACTGGATGCAAAAGTATTGTAAATATTTTTTAAATTGTCATTTTTAAATGACTCAAACTAAAATTCAGTTCTATGTATTGAAAAGAAACTATGCATTTCTGGTTTGTTTGTTGCATAAGCAATTATTCAAATTTCTTCAATTCCTGTTACAAGATATTGACTGACAGAAGCGATACAGACATAGGCATCCAAGATGCCTTCCAAACTGGGCAACTCTAAACCAGCATAGGGATGAAGTTATATGCATCAAAGTACACAAGCAGTGGAACTGATTTAAATGCCCTCTTCTGGGAGATAAGTCTTCAAACAGGGTGCTATTTCGTTTTAAGCTTCAATTTTGATTGACTTTTCACTTTGTTTAGGCTCATAAATTAAAATATTCTAATTTCCATATGGCTCTTTGTGTTGCCTTATGCCAATTCTCGAACACTATTTTGACATATAATTGTAGGCAAGCCAGTACAATTAACAGATGATTACTGTTAAGGCAGAAGGGTAATTGTCAACTGGACTTAACACTGACTTGATACAGACTGAAGAGTTTTCTCATAAATCAAAGGCTTGGTAAAAATAAGCAACATAATGTAAGGCTGTCTGCTGATCTATTGGCAATCACTGGTTTAATAGCTTAGCTTAATTGGTGACCTATTTTTCTGAGTTTCCATCATGATGATGCAAGACAGTGGTCTTTGTTTAAAGATACATATGGTACATTTTTTCTGTACATATTTTCTTTCCTGTGGACATGCTATTGCTTTTTTGGCATGAAGGGCAGAGACTGTTCTGGCAAAAGCTGTCTGTATATCATGATCAAATAAGGTACCACTGATGCCTTCAATGCATAAAATGTCCTCAAGCTTGAATATTCTCCAGTAGTAATCACACATACACATATTGTTGATAGCATAATTGTTGAAACATAAGTGTGATAGGGGCCCACCTTGCTGCTGGCAACCTTTTATTCTATTACATCCCCTGAACAGGAGCAAGAAACAGGCAGATCCATGGAGAATGCCAGGCATGATATAGAAGCTTTCTTTTGGGGTTTAATATGGTTTGCATACAGAGGGTTTTGGCTGTATGGTACATTCAGAACAATGGAAATAAATGGCACAAGCCACTGAGTAGGTTGTACCATTCAGGTGCCTAGCTTAAAGAGCTGGAACTAAGGAAGCAAGAATCTGGAAGGATAGGAAGGGAATATGTACAACATTAAGCTTTTTACACTTTCTGTAAAAAGTGTAAGCAAAAACTTACACTTTCTGTAAAAAGTATAAGCAAAAACTTTGTCATAGCTTTTGCTTTAAATCTAATCATGCTAAGTCTTCATTTTTTCAGTTGATCTGGATTGTTGGAGCCCAATTTAGCTTAAACTATAAAAGACTTCAAACTGGATTAACATTTGAGACAGTAAAAGGTGAAATTCATCAATAAAAAGAAAATGCTGATTTTTTCTCTTGAGTTTTTTCCTGAAATGCTCTTAAAGCGAAAGAAAAATGGAGATGTATTCAATGATTCATCAATTATGATGAAGTCAACTCTTGTCACCAGTCTCCTTACCCAAGGAAAATTAAAGCACATCCCTCTTCTTTATTTATCTGGAACCATACCTTATCAAACCTCGTCTTCAAAAATTTAGGGATGACAAAGTAAAATGATCAAGAATATGTAATCTGATCTGTTGTGGAGTGAGGAGCACACTGCAGAATGTCTAAAGCAAAGTCATGCCACCTGGTGAATAACTGATTGAAAACAAGAGGAATTAATCACCCATACAGGCTTTAGCATGCATTGTCCTACTGTTATGATTTCTGGATTTGTTCCTTCCAGGCTGAGATCTTGAAATGCATGTCCACCTTGCTTTCAGTCAGGCACACTAAGTTCAATTCTTTCAGAAAGCCTCTGAAGCACTGCACTCATTTCTGCCTGGAAATTTTTGGACAAAAAGGAAAGTATTCTTTGAAAGTCCAGTACGATTGACAATGTTAATGATAGCGATAGAAAATCTGAAATTGGGGTGTGCATGTGTGTGTGCATTTACATGTTTGCATACTTCCTGGTGGAGAGAACAAGCATTTCTGAAAACCTGAGTAGAAGAGGCAATGGGATGGCCTTTCTGAGATTCAGTTGAGTGGTTCAGCCACCATCAACTGCACAATGATGTGGAATTATGTGTGTCTAAGCATAAACATTAAAACCAACACTTCCTTAGGGTGAAGGTAGTGAACAGATGGTATATAGAACACCAATAGTCTATAGAACATCAGGCGTCTGGTATAATTTCTACATGTAAGTGTCCTTGACATTGACAAGTCAGGACATGCCACATAGCAGAACTGGGAGCTGGATTTTTATAGAGATAGCGCATCATTGAAATGGTGAGAATTTTAAAAAACAGTTTGGTTATAAATAAAATCAGGATGGTTAGTATTTTTGGTAAGCGATATGCAAAAACACACGTCTTGGTCTGTAGGCTATTAAAAACCTGCTCAATTCTTTGCTAAGATTTGACAGTCATGACCACATAAGTAGTAAAACTTTATTTGTAGTTACCATCAAATACTGTCCCTTTACATTGTTTTGACTTAGGTGTGCTAAGCCTCTCCTTACAGGCACTCAGAGTGTCTGGGAATTGTTGTCCTGGGGAGGACTGGCAGTGCTGCTTTAAGATTATAAGGACATGTAAGAATCACAGAATTATAGAATGGTTTGGGTTGAAAGGGGCCCTAAAGTTCCAATCCCCTCCCATGGGAAGGGGCACCTTCCATCAGACCATGTTGCTCAGAGCTCCACCAAGCTGACCCTAAACACTTCCAGGGATGGGGTATCAATAATTTCCATGAGCAACCTGTTTCAGTGTCTCACCATCCTTACAGTAAAGAATTCCTTCCTCATATCTAATCTAAATCTATTCTTGTTGAAATTTGAAACCATTCCCCCTTGTCCTGTCACTCTGTGCTCCTGTAAAAAGTTTCTCTCCATCTTTTTTGTGGGCTTATTTAAGGTATTGGAAGGCCCCACTTAGGTTATGTGAATTCTTTTCCAGGCTGAACAAACACAACTCTCTCAGCCTTTTCTCATAGGAGAGGTGCTCCATCCCTCTAATAACCTTCGTGTTCCTCCTCTGGACTCGCTGCAACAGGTCATGTCATTCTTGTGCTGGGACCTCAAATCTGGATGCAGCACTGCAGGTGGGGTGTCAGCAGAGCAGCAGAGCAGAGCAGAGCAGAGCAGAGCAGAGCAGAGCAGAGGCGCAGAATCCCCTCCCTCCCCTGCTGGCCACGCTGCTTTGGATGCAGCCCAGGAGACATTTGGCTCTCTGGGCTGTGACTGCCCATGGCTGGGTCATGTCCAGCCATTCCAGCATCCCCCAAGTCCTTCTGGGCAGGGATGCTCTGGGTCTGTTCATCCCCCAGCCTGTGTTGATGCTGACCAGCAGCACCTTGTACTGGGTTTTGCTGAAACTCATGAGATTACCATGGGCTCACTTCTCCAACTTGTATCAGGTTGTACCAGGGAAAGTATGGAGAAAATATTTTCAATTAGACTAACAATACTTTACCTAGGTGATAGGTACATCATCTGCTAAAAAAAAAACAGTTTTACAGAAAAATAGAAAAAAATTATGAATAAAACGAAGTTCTAAAAGCTGCCAGAACTCATACAATGAAATGAGAACTTCATTTTATAGGATAAGGAAGTAGAACACACAAGCTTAATACTGTTCAAGACTACTTTTTAAAAAGACTTGGATGCTTCTGTGGAAAAGAGGGCAATAATAATGATAACGGTTGGAAAATGCCTCAATGCCTGTCTACAGATAGAAAGATACACCATGTGCTCTGAGAACAATTTGAAATTGACGAATGTTGCTATAACACAAACACCATTTAGATCAGAAACCAGATAGCAACTCCAAGGTGGTGCACATTAATAACTCTTGAATGCTTTCTTTAACTGCTGCAAACTTGAAAGAAGCCTTATCATCTTAAAAGCACAGTAGCACCTGATATGGCCTTCTCTATTACTTACTGTGTTTATAACTTGTTTTATAGATTCAAGTCCCCCAAAACCCTGCTGCAGAAAAAGTAAGGGTTGCAAGAAACAGTTCTTAGAGGCTGGCTGAAGTCCATGTGCATTTTCCTTTACAGTGTTTTCCATGTGGAAGCCTTGTCCCCACACTACCCCCTATGTTCTGTGTTTTTGTTTACAAAATGAATAGTGAAGCTTGAAAAACAGCCACAAGAAGAGAACTCCATTGCAAAAACCTAGTTGTTGGCTGGGCTTTGTAGTTGTGCATTTTTTTTTTTTTTCACAATTAAAGTCCCTTTTTCCATAACTCTTTTTCTAAGCAAGACAACTCCGATTGATGGCCGCAGGTCAATACCATCTCCTGTCTCCTAGTTTGTCCAAACTAGTGAGTTTCTAGTTTACTTCTCAAAAGTGTGTAAACATTAGTGATTTTTAAATCAAGCTTGCCCTGCTTTCATTAACGTCTTACAGAAACGGGGGAATCTTTGTTGTTTTCTTGATCAAGTGGGCAGCAAATACTGCAGGAAAAAACTCAAGAAATAGCAAGTCTGCAAATTCCTTTAGGGATGAAACATGAAGTGACATGGGACACTTCTCAGGCTGGATACACAAGGCTAGGCTCTGGGCAAGCTTCTTCCCTCACAAGACACCTCTTTGACAGGAATAAAGTTTTTGTATTTGGCTGATTTTGGAGTGACCATTCAACCACAGTTAAGACATAATGCAAGTAAAAATAAAGGGCAATCAAATGAAACAACACTTCTCTTTGGGCATTTATTTTATTGGGGTATAAATTTTTTTAAACAATATGCTTACATAAAATCAAATGCTTTATATACATATATAAAATAGAAAAATTAAGCACAGAACTTGAACATCATTAATAGTTTAAAACTCCAAGTATACAATCTAAAACTCTAACTTGAATCTGTGCCTTAACACTATTGGTATTTCATAGGTCACATTTACAGGTAAAGTATGTTTTACACCACAAATATTTTTTCCATTTCTGCATTTGCAATTGGTGCAGAAACACTTGCAGGCCGACAAAAACTGAGATAAGCAATGCAGGAGTTGAGGAGAATATGGCTATTCCCTAATGACAGGCTTTCAAATTCACACAAATTTCCAATGTGGGACATTCTCCATATAGACAATTCATACCTGGTTTGTTTTTGTTTGAAGCCTAAAATGACCAAGAAGAACTGGACTCAGAAACTTAATTTCCTAATGTCAAAATACTAAATGTGGTATTTGATACTTAAGCTGCATTAACTGAATTAAATCCTCATTTTATTAGAGTGTTAAGTAACTTTGTCATAATGTCATTTTCCTATATTTGCCTCTTTGTTTTAACTTACCCTTCAATAAATATTGCATCCTGAACATTAGCGTGAACCCTATGTATTACTATAATCTTATGAATCATGCAAAGGATACGAGCATTTTTGGCTCTTGAAGGATTTTCTGTAAGGGCCACCTTAATTTCTGTTTACAACTTCTTCTCAACCACTTTCACAGTGATGAAAGGCTCCTGTACTGGGGGACATGGCTCAGGAGATCCATGTCCCAAGAAAAAAGCAAACCCAGCATGTCTTGCAATTCAGCAGATGGAGGGGACAAAGGAAGGGACAAACTTGATTCATACATCCTTCAAAAGTGTTCAAATTAACCTTGCCTTTTTAGTGCCCACTTAGAATTTGTACAGTGTGCTGGAAGAGCAACTAACTGGAAATGGAAAGTCAGCGTGTTCAACAACTGATGAAAAACGTTCTAAAGCTTTTTCCAGAGTTGCACAGCACACTGATGTCTTTTTTCAAATTTGGAAAACAAGTCATCTCAAGCACTTCTTGCTCTCTAGTCACTGAAAGATGGAATGATGGATTCCTATTCTTTTCTTTACTCATTATATTAACTCATTCCATGCACTTAATTTTCTCATATTCTTATGCAAGTTGGTTTTTTTTCTGGGCAGATATACAATATCCTACTCCCAGCCCTAGGTCAACTCACTGCTTGCTAGGAAACAGCAGCATTTGTTCCATTCATACTTTTTGCTAAGTGGATGGTGTCAGTTAGAAAGAAATTAATGTTGCAACCACTTCTGCCAGTGAGCTGCTAATTTGGAACTCTTTCCTGTGCCTGCTGTCTGAAAGAAAAACATTTTAAAAAATCTCTTCAGTCAAACAAACCTCTTCTTTCTAAGAGAAATTAGGGCAGGCATGGTTGCGCAAAAGCTTTTTCATCAAGCCACACAACTTCAGATAAATACAAACCTTGGAAACCTTGCAGATGACTTCCTCATCATCTGACTGATAAACTAACAAAACCTGTCAGGATTCCCATAGGACCCGAGGGAAGGACATGAAGCTGTGCCAAGGGAGGTTCAGGCTGGGCATTAGGTTCTTCTCCCAGAGGCTGGCTGGGCACTGGAACAGGCTCTCCAGGGAAGTGTTCATAACCCACAGCCTGCTGGAGTTGAAGAAGTGTTTGGACAATGTTCTCAGGCACATGTGGGATTCTCAGGGTGGTCCTGTGCAGGATCCTAGGATGATCCTTGTGACTCACTTCCAACTCAGGATATTCTATGATTCTACAAACCACACTTCTCTTGAACTTACCTTCCTTTTAATACTTACCAAAGGTTCAGGAGTTTAATTCTTGAAGCTGTACCTCTCCATTTCAAGTGTGCTAACGATTTACCATTTACCACAAGCATTTGCGAAGTCACTCAAATTCATCAATCTGTGCAATCTGCTATGATTCCTGCTCCGACACCCTCTCCTCAACCTTACCTGGCCACAAACTTACACTGCCTTAACACGAGGAGCAGGACGGTGGTGGGGCACATCATAACCTCCTTATCTTAAGCTGTTTGTTTATTTGATATTAATTGAACCAGTCCACAGCATAAAATCTTTTAAAGCGTCCCCGTGATAACAGAAGAAAAAATATCCACAATACAGACAGCAATGTAACGGGTGCCTTTTAAAGGCACCTTTTTGAAGAAATCTAGCACCCCTTTTTCCCTGTGCCCCTCAGAGGTAAGCCAGGCTCCTTCCGACCCCGGGCAGGGGTCTCTTCCCGAGCACGGTCCCTCGGAGGCCGGCGGCCCCTGGCGCCCGGGAGCGGCAGGCAGGAGCACGGGGCACGGGCTGCTTCCCACGCTCCCGCCGCTCGCCCCCGGGGCGGACGGACTGGATTAGTTTAGGATTTTGGTTTTTTTTCCGGACCTCCACTCCGACCTCCGCACACCGGCGAGCTGGCAGTAGGGCGAAGGCCAGCCGGAAGCGCCTAAAAAAATCCCCAACCAAACAAAAAGAAACCCCAAACCGAACAACAAACCCGCAGCTCCCCATAGGCGGTCGCGCCGCCGGGAAGCCCCGGCCGCCCCGGCCCAGCCACGGGGCGCGGGCCCGGCGGGAGCGGGGACGAGCTGCGCCGCCCGGCCCCGCCCCATCCCGACCGGTGCCGGACGCAGCCGGAGACTCCCGAGCTCCCCCCACTCCCGGCTCCACCGCCCTTGTTCCTCGGGCGGGGACTCGCTTCCTTTCCCGACTCCCCCTTCCCACCCTCCTCCCCTCCTCCTCCCAGTCAAGATGGAGGACGGTGGTTGCTGCGGCCGCTGGCACCGCGGTGGCTAGGGCAGCTGCTGCTCCTCCGGATCGCTCCTCGCTCCTTCTTAAAAAAAACCCCAAAACCAAAAAACAAAAACAAAAAATAGAGAAAAGGGGGGAAAAAGGTTAGAAACGTTCTTTTTTTCTCCGCCCCCTGGCTGCTCACTGCGCGGACCGCTGGCCCTTCCCATGCCGTCGTCGTCGTCGTCGTCGTCCTCCTCCTCCTTCTCCTCCTCCTCCTCCCGCGATTGTCTGCGCTCCGGCTGCCGCCCGCCCGCCCGCCCGGACTCCCTGCATGCACACGCCGCCTCCTAGGTGGCTGCGGGGGGTGGGCGCTCCCGGAGCTGCCATTCCGCACATACCTTCATGTCCCTGCGCTCGCTGCGGCCGCCCGCCGCCGCCCCGCATCGCTCGCCCGCTCCGGCTGCCGCCCTGACGCCCGCTCCCGCCCGGAGGTGAAGCCGGGATCCGCGGAGGGGGCGGCGGGGTCGGCGGCAGGTCTTGCCCGGTGGAGTCACCGCCGCCGGCACACGCAGCAGCAGCCGCAGCCATGAGCAGCGCCGCTACCGCCACCTCCGCCGCCACCACGGCCGGCAGCGGCGCGGGGGAAGGGGCCGAGGAGGCGGCCAAGGACTCGGCGGACATCGCGGCGTTCTTCCGATCCGGTGAGTGTGCTCCTGTCCTGGGGAATGGGGAAGAGGGGCCTGCGGCGAGATCTCGGCTGGAGGTAGAGGCGAAAGGTGGCCCTGGGGAGGCGACGTCTTCCCCTGGAGCCGGGAAAGGAGGAGAGGGCAGCCGGCTTTGTCAGGTGGCCTCGGGGAAGGCTCGCCCGCCTCTCGCCGCCGGGGCCGCCTCGGCACTGCCCGTCTGTTCCTCGGGGAGGCGGCGGGGAAGAGAGCCGAGCCGCCCCGTCCTGTGCCGGGGACAGCGGGGCTTAGGCACAGCAACTCGCGGGCGGGACGCCACCCTCGCCGGCAGAACCGAGGCGTGAAAACGGGGGCGGCGGCGGCGCGGCCCGGCCGGGAGGGTGCGGGGCTGCTGCCGCCCCGGGGCGGTGTCGCCGGTGACAGGTGCGATTCTGCCTCCCGTGCCGGCCTGGCAGCAGGCGCGTCAGCGGGGCCGGGCGGCACCACCCAGCGCCAGGTGGACCCGAGCCCCCCGAAAATATCCCGCCGTGGGTTGCGGGGCGGGAGGCGCGTGGAGGAGCCGCTCGGATCCGGGAAGCCCAGGGTGTCGGAGGGGTGGGAAGGCTGAGCGGGGCCGCAGGGCTGCGGGGAGCCGGTTGCGCCGGCCGGGCCCCCCGGGGAGGCCGGCGAGCAGGCAAGGATGACACCGCTAGAAAGGCAGCGCTCCTCCGGTGCTGTGCTGCACAGGGCAGGAATGGAAGAGGCGGCGTGGAAAGTGGATGTTCTAAGGAGAACTGAAAGAGGCAGACAAAAAGCGAAGCCCATGTTAAGGGGGTGTCGCCGCCTCGGCTGAGGCGGGGAAGCAGCGGCTCTCGGGCGCTGCCGGGCTGGGAAGCCGGGCTCGGCGCGGAGGATCGGCAGGGGAAGGGGGGGAGCCTGTTGACAGGCTGCCGGAATGAAAAAAAATGGAGGCTGCCTTCTCCCTCGGTGTTTACTCTCGGAGCGCAACCGGGCGGGGAGGACGGCTGCGCCCGCCGCCGAGACACTGCCCCGGGGGATAGCGGCGGGGAGGGCAGGGCTGCCCGGGCCGCACGGACCGCCGGCGGCGGGGAGCGAGCCCTGCCGGCAGCCTGGGCGGCGGCGGGGACGGAGCCTCCCCCCGGTGCCGGCTGCCCTCCCCCGAGCGGCGGCGGCTCCTCCCCTCCGTCCGCTCCGCCGGCGGCTCCGCGCCCCCGGGGCACCCCCCGGCCATCGCTCCGGGCGGAGCGGCCGGGCCGGGCCGGGCTGGGCTGGGCACTTGCTCATTTTGGATGCCTAAAAAGGAGCGGCGAGCACGGGAAATAAATGCAGACTCACCGCAGGAAAGATGAGGGGGTTGGCCGATTTCGTGTGTAAAAAATGATGGCAGTAGTAATAATAGTAGTAAAAGCTGTGTTCACTGGGTTTTTAAGGAAAGTCCGCCAGGGAAGTGGGAAACGGCGTAATCAGTGCTGCTTGCGGTCTGTGGTGCTGCTCAGTGTGATTGGTTTCATGAGGGTGAAAGAGGAGGTGTGATTTGTGGCAGGCATCCTCAAAGCAGGGCTGGGAGCTGCGTTTGCATGGATAGAGGGTCCGAACAGGGGGCTATGTCCCCTCTGCAGGGCTTGATGCTCCCGAGGCAACCTGCTTCACATGAGAGCCACTGAGTGTGAAACTCCTTGTCAGGATGCTAGCCTTGGTGGGTTTTGTCGTGGAAAAAGGACTGACTTTTATTATTCCCAGGAAAAAATCCCAATTAAAACAAAATGACAGATTACACACAGTAGTCTGCCTAGTGTAGTTATAAATGGGTGCCTGTGTTGTATCTTGCAGTTTTGGAAGACCCTGCCAGCTGTATCAACTTCCACATTTATGTGTGGGTTGAGGGATGCTACAGCTGGTAAGCTCGTAAGTGGTGCACTCATGACTTCTGATGCTGATAACTTCGGGTGACAGGGAAGTTGCACTGAGCTCAGTCTTGCAGCATCTGAAGATCTTGAAGCAGTAGAAGGACATGCTTATCAAAAAACTCTTAGAGCATATTTAACCACTGGCATTCTTATTTCCATATTTACATGCGAAGGTTATCTGGTTCAGCCTGGGCTCTAACATACACTGGAAAATGTTCTAGCATCTCATGTGGGTGTTTGGTATTGAGAAGAGCTCTTTGAATTCTGCCTCTGTGCATGATCCAGTCTTCTATAAGGAGAGGGTCTATTAAGAGATCTCCGGTGCTTCCCTTTGTTTGAACTACAGGCACTTTTTTTTTTCAGTGGAGCACAAAGGCACAGAGATCAATGAACAAGGAAAAAAACTTTGTTTGGTGCACTTAGGAGCAGACAAAATATTTTTCTCTCTGCAGAATTTACAATGACAAATGCTTCCTCTTTTCCTGTCACTTGCAGAGAATATTAGCGAAGTTCTAGCTGTTACTTAAAAGAGAAAATAAGTAAAAATGTTGCAGTGTTTTCCAGGAGGGAAAAAAAATAACCCCAACAACAAAAAGCCTGCCTAAACAATCCGTTCTAATCTTGGGTTGGTTAAATTGGTCAGTTGAGCTGCTAAGTGAGATTATTGGCTTTCCTCCTGTCCTTTTGTAAGACTAAGCTTGAACTAGAATTAAAGTAGCCTGAAGAATGGAGTTTCATTATTTGGAAGATTTTGTTAGGATATTGAACAGCAGCTAGGTTCACATCACTTGAAATGTGCACATTTCCAGTTTTCACTTCGGTGATGTAAATGTAAACTCACTCTTGAGTTGTTGGGGAAATAAAGTTGCAGTTGAAATGTGAGGAAAGCAGCTGAACTGGAAGTGAGGTGGTGGTAGCAGGAGCATATAAAGACTGTGAGTCTTGAATGTAAATGAGGAATCCCTTTATTAGAATTGGAAGAAATTGAAGCAGCTTACTTTCTGTTACATATTTGGTATATAAATCTCATTATTTGGAGTTGAAAAGGAAAGAGTACCCTGTTAGGTCTGTCACCTTTGTGGCAGGATTAATAGTAAAAGAAGCAGAGTTGAGGGCCAGGCGTAGTGATTACATTTGAAAGGAGAAAACACAGTGGTTGTAGGAGGTGCCTTTCTGTCCTATATATAAGTTAGAGGTTAGAAATGACTGTGTAAACTGACAGAAGGATATGTTTTGAACTATAAATGTATAGACAATTATCCCTTTTTTGAATTAAAAAAGTGCGCTCTTGTGACTTTAAAGAACTGATAAAATATCTTGTAATTGTGAAAAAAGACTTACCATACAAAAACCCAGTAGCACAGAGTCTAAGTGGCTATGTAGAGTGGTGTTAGTACATGTTTAAAGTATGCAAGATTTATTTTTTATGAAAAATTATTAAGATAAAACTTTTCAAAATATGTTCTAAGTTTCAACCTAAAATTCTGTGTATCTGAAAGATCTGAAAACAGCTGACATGAGCAAAGTTGCATTTGAGGGAGTGCCATCAAGTGATGGCTTACAGGGCGGTAACCATACAGAGGTTTTGTTTGGTTGTTGTTGGTTTAATCTTCATCTTTGCAACTGTGAGTCGTCAATACTTTGGTAAGGGGACTCAACTTACATCTTCAGGATGCAAGAATGAGGGCTGTCTGTTACATTTAAATCATGTTATTATAAGAGTGTTTTTCAAACTAAAGTATTTTTTGCTGGTTGAAGTTTGTGAATTTAGTTTTTAGGCATAAAGAACAAAACATTTTTCATCCAAGTAAAAGACAAATGTTGATGTTGGTCAAATTTTTAGTAATTCAATTTACCCTTCTGGTATGATGGACATGAATACAAAAGGTTTCAGAGAAAAAGGCTTGTAAGCACTTCAGTCAACCGTTGGCTAGACAGTGTAGGGAGTGCCTTTATAAATTACTCTGATAAGTCTTCACGGAAAAAAAACAGCCGACTGATAACTCTTCACAGTTATGAGATGAAAGTGGATGCAGTTATTTCCTGTATGATACATTTTTTATGAGTGGCCTCTACAAACTCCAGTAACTTCATTCATATATGGACAAACAATATAGTTTTCAAAGCTGTTGAGGAGATTAGTGTTGTCACCACCTGTTTATGTGAACACTTGCCACATGCCTGGAAGGAACACAATTTACATACTGAGCAAAGGGAAGGGTTGGGGGAACGAAAGTGTTTCAAAAACAAAGGAAAAACAAGGGGCTCCAAAAGTCTTGCCATTAAAGTGAATAACTGTCCAGGCTTTGCCAGGTCAAATCTGAACATAATTGTTAATTGTACTTCATCTCTTGGTACGGGAAAACAAAAAAGTGGGTGATTTTCCATCTAAAACCTAATCTACACAGGTAGCAGCAGTCCTCTCTCAGGAGGAGGAGTAGGTCTGAGATGAATGTGGGTCTGGAGGAAGTGGTTGTTCCAAGTGGAGAGTTCAGTGTGCCACCTGTCTCAAGGTGAAGTTAGAGAACAGGCTGGTTGCCAGAAGAGCTTTAAATAGCACCTGCTTCTAATGTTGTACACTTAGTGTATCCTGCTTGTGCATGTTTCTTAATGTAAGCTTAATGATAAGAGAATTTAAAAGTTTGGTTTGAGATATGTGTGTTTAGGTACCAAAATAGGCACGTGAGTATTTTAGGAAAACAGAATGCTGGTATTTGTTGTGGTTGTGGACACTTGAAGACTTCTGCAAGTACTAGTAACTTGAGACTTCGATCAGTCTGGGTTCGACTGAGTCTGCCTATAGCAAACTATGCTGATAGCTGCTTGAATAATTGAGACCTTAGAAGAAGTATTAATGAGTGTCATGAAAATATGATTGATTTTCTTATTTTTCTTATAAATAGTGATCTTGTTGTTTGGTTAGTTTTCATGAAAATCACTTAATACTGTAAAGATAAAAGCCAGCATTTAGGAATGTGTTGTTTCAAGTTTACAAGGAGAACTTGTGTTTTATTTCTTCCTGATTTTATTGCTTTATATATTGTTGCCTTGCTTGCTTGTTATTGTGTCTTGTGTGATAGTGGCTGGGATAGTTGACTGCATGTAGTAGACAGCATTAAAAATGCTATAGTAGGGAAAGGAGGGAGGGTTGGGGAAGATTACATGGTAAAGAAAAGGCAAGCATATTATTAAAAAGCAGCAGGTTTTTTCAAGAATACTACTAATAAAAACACACTATTGTTTAGATCATGGACCAACTAGCTTTCAAGGTAGACATCAAATGTGAAAAGCCAGATTTCCATCTGACAACCATAAAGCAGAACACACCATCTATAAAGTTAGGATAGGTGAATCTTCTTAGGAAGGCACTATCTCCTGGTGATGTGTAGTAGATAACTTAGAGAGAAGGTAGTTAGAGTTATTGTTGCTTACTTGGCATTCCAGTTGGAGCAGCTACAGAGTTGTTACGAGTGTCCAACAGAAATAATCTAATAGTGAAGCCAAAGTGAAGTTTTGCCAGGCAGCACTGGTGGTAGCTCACATGACAGCTCCCTGCTGCCCTCTGCAAGTACTGGTTCTTGGCCCTGTGGCTGTCAGGAGTTGAGGTGTGTTTTAAGAATTGGTGGGCATGCAGAGGATGTAAAGTATGAAACAAGTTGTCCATTCTTTCATGTGACTTAGTGTGATGATAGCGTTTGTATTAAATAAATAAGCACAACAAAAATTCAGTGTTGTGTAAACTTTTCAAGAATCTGTTACTTTGTGCTTTGAGTTGCATTACTAAATGAGAAGGTTGCAGCAGTACTGCTGTCATTAGTTCTGGTTGATCTGAGCTGAAGAAATGGGCTCTTTTGTGGAGTTTGATCCAATTCCACAAGTATCCATTTTAGTAAGATGGTTGAAGCAGAGTGGTGTGTGTGTAAATGGTACTTTAAAAAATACCATAGAAAAATGCCACAACTTGATAGTTTCTGATGAGCATATGCAGGGCAAAAATAACTGCAGAAACAATGAAGTTACAATGGAGAAGTTAGGCTGGGAAATAGCATTGTTGAATTGACATTCCCTGGAACAATGAAGATGAGGATAGAGAGCTTCAGTGTGAAATGCAGCAGCTGTTGTGCAATTTGGCTTAGTGTGAAACAGCCAAGCTTCTATGCAGATAGACAAGGGTAGATCAAGTTAGAGGTTAGGTTGTGTTTGAAACAGTTGGAGGCAGAAGTAATGAATATTTCTAAGAGAGGAGAGAGGACAATTACTGTTACCATCTTTGATAGCTGACAGTTGATAAACTAAATGCACACTTGGAGTAGAAGGTGAATGGGAGTTAGAGAAAAGCCAGGTCCATTCTTGGAAGGAGTACATTTGAGCTGGCATGAAGTGCTGATGTGCCCAGAAAGGAGCTGACAGGAGGAGACTTGGTAGAGCTGAGGTTTTCATCAGTTGCAGAGTTCAGTCACTGTGTAGAAGATGGGTAGTAATGTTTCTTATAGAAGTGGTGTGTCTCCACAGTTAAATGTCCCCCACAGCAACCTGACAGAAAGAGGTGTGAATTTCAACCTAAAACATCACATGACTTCCAAAAGCTTTTGTATATAAAATCACTATCGAAGTAAATAAAATCTAGAGAAAGACTGGAAAGACTTTCCTTACCCAAATATACAGAGAAAATACTAATGTTTCTCTACTCCTTTTCAATTGAAAATAAAAACTAAAGTAATTCTAGTGTCAAAAAATGCTTAGGTGCAGATTGCTAGGTCAGTTTAATAGGGTGAAACTGCATAGTGATTTTTGGTCTGCATCTTGAAGAAGGAGGTAAAATTACTGAAATAGGTATTCATGGTCAGCAAAAGTGGTAAAATAGTAAAGACACATAGAAATTTTGGAAATGCAGTGGTGATTGAAGGAAAGTGGGTAATAATTTTAAAGAGAACAGGGGAAACAATTTTTTTCTGCTTGATATTGGTAACAACCAAATATAATCTTAAAAAAAAAAGAGGTAAAAAACCCCATGAAAGTCACAGCAGGCTGTTTTAATTTAATGACTAAGATGGTTACATCTATTTGTTGTTTTCCTCAAGAAATTTGCATGATTTGGAGAAGGATCTTTGTTCAACTTAACATTTTTCTTGGTGCGGTAAAATCAAAAAGTAGACTACTGGTGAAGTAATACTGATGATCTGCAAAGCTGAGTCATATTCCTTCAGGAAGGATACTGCTGTTTTGAGAAAACAGATCACTTACCCAGTAGTGAGGAGGAGGAATTGCAATGACAGGGAACAACTCAAGTGCTTTTAGCAGTAGACACTACAGTACATTAAAGCATCTGATTTTCAGCCTCTAGAGTAGGTTGTTGTATGGATACACAAAGAGGAGGGTCATAAATGGGCTGTGTCCACAAAGTTTCACAAAACAGTCTGAGTGACAAGACTGTGCTTTAAAAGATACAAAGCCCGTTCCAGTGGTTTCTCTGCCAAATAGCTGCTCTAAGTCATCTGAAATAGCCTAATTGTGCATTTGTTTAAAAAATAGGGTTGTTTTTCAAGGCTCTTGAGTGGAGTCTTCTGAAATAATTTAGTGAAATTTATTTAATCTCCTGTGCTACTGCCTTGTATAAGTGGCAGTAGCACTGTTTAATATACACAACTGCAAATATGTAACAGGTTTTCCTACTGAGCAGTGCTGAACTCTGTCTTTTGCTGGTACTTCTGAATATGATGTTTTTTAATCTGGACCTTACTGAAGAACTGAAATAGGCACTGGTGTTTTATAATTATGGTGGGAAGAGAAAACAATCTTTACAGGGAGATGAGAATTTTTTTTTTTTTTGTCTCTCAGGGCCCAAGTTGTTGAAGAAGCAAGATGGCAAGTTTAGGGAGAAAAGTGTGGACTTCCGGCATTCAAAATATGTCAGGGGTTTGCTTTTTGTTCTGTACTATAGGTGTAGTATAGTGTGCTTGGATAATTCCCACAAATCTGTGCAAGAATCAGGATGATGTTATTGGCATGTGTAATAGTCTGACATGAGTCTGAGATTCAAGAGGGTTTGTTTTGCTAGTGTGCATGAGGATACAAATGTGCATGTATATACTGTCAAACTGAATAGTCCATGGGGCTTCAAAAACTTGAGTTTGCATGACAAATCTCTTTGTTAAAAAGTTGGAGAAAGTATTCTGGGCAGCAGGCGCTGAACAGGGCTATTGTGAGTAATCCCAATGCGTTCTAGTCATCTGTGAAACTACCCGGAGCTTAATTACTCATGTTTTCTTGTAGTCTTAGTGCGTGTATGAACAGTAATAGTTATTCCTGAGGTGTCTGCAGACTGTGTAAACAACCAGTAGTGATTTTTGTGCTTAGATTTATACATGACTGCTTAGCAATTAGAGTCTGAGGATCCAGGGTTATAGTGAAGTGAGATTTCCTAAGTGCTAAAAAGGAACAGGAAAATATACTACAGAAAGATAGGGCTCACAGGGACCTATCAGGTAAATACCTACTTATTTTTGTCTAGTCTGTACCTCACTTATTGCATAAAAGAGTAATTCAAAATCCAAAACTGTTAGGCTTTACACAGAATTTCTGCATTTTTGTGGATAATTTTGTGGAAACCTTCAGCCTTATGACATACCTTATCAAGGCATTTGGCCAAAGGCTATTCACTAAGATTTGTGATGGTCACATAGCTGGTTAATAATTTTGAAGCCACCAAACAATGAAAAATGTTATTGGTGAAATTTAATGAAAGCAGAAGTATTGGAAGTCTTGGGGAATGCTTGTTTTCAGAGCCCAAACAGATGTTAAATATTGGGAAGAAATCAGGTAACATTTATTAAAGTGTGTCCTAGGTAATAAAGGGAGGATACATCAGGAACATCCCAAGAAGTGAAGTAGACTAAATGGAGTGTTTAAACACCAATGTTTCTTGGCTAACTTCCTGTGCTACATGGTGGACTTTACTGTATCCATTGTGTAGTCTTGGCTATACAGTGTTGGTTGGATATAATTATCTACTGGCCTTAGGGTAGTAAGTTTTTCAATTTCCAAGTGTTTATCCTGCCACAAACTTCTGGACATGTTGGGTTAAGCAGCATTGAGTACAAAGATGATACCATTGTCTGAGATCGTAAAAATACTCCACCCTCTTCTAAAAACTTTAGGCCAAGGTCAAAGTGTCTTTACCCTTTGTAATTTTCTTACTCCTTGAATTCCAGATATATGCAGCTGAAAGCACAGGAAAAAAATGTAGAAAGCTGTCAGCAAATCAAAGTGAATTGAAATATAAATTGCCTGGATTGTCCTGTTCTGCACAGAAGTTGATAGCACATAGTACATTGAATATCAGACTTACGGAGATGCCAAATCCCATCTTTAGAGGCCTCTGTCTTTTACTATAGAGTAATAAAATAAGTTATGATTTCTCTGCTAAAGAAGCTGAATAGCTATTGTTGTCTATTTTTTAAATAATGTGTTTTAATAAAGCTTTTTTGCCTGTCTTTATTATTTGCTTTATTAATGTTAGTCAGCGACTTCATTTTGGTTGATACTGTGCATAGGGTTGGTGCTAAATGATTGGAAGTGGAACAGCTACAGCAGTAGCTTATGGTCTTTACACATCTTAGTCACATTTCCTGTGCCTTAAGTACTTGTTTTCTGCACTTAAAGATAGTTGTTAGGCTTGAATTTGCCATAGTTTGCAAAGTTCAAAGAAGAAATCAATGCTATGCATTGCTTAACTCACAGGGTATCATGTGAGCTGGGCTTCTGTAAGGACAACAGAGGCAAGCCAAACTAAAATTTATTAGAACAGTCTGTTATTCTAACAGTCTAACAGTTTATTAGAACATCTTTTCAGATGTTCTAATGGTAATCAAAGATGATTATGACTTATCTAATGGCTTGTTGGTTGGCTGTTATGGTTTAGGAATGGTGTTCCCTCACTCCACGTATTCCCTATTGCAGGATGGAGAGGAGAATTGGGGGCACAAAAGGTAAAGATTATGGGTCCAGATAAGACCAATTTACTGGGAACAGTAATGAGATAAGAAAACAGACAGTAATTATACAAATGGCAGCATGTCCAAGAAGAGAAATGTTATTGCTCACCCCTTGTGGAACGTTGTCCTTGTGGACATTATCTGACCACTCCCTTTGCCATGCTGCCCTGACATGGGAGTGAGCCCTTCCCTTCGTTCCCAGAAAATCACATGAGATGGTACTCCAGGTCCTCATCATGTCCCCTCCAGGCCAGAACCAGGACACTGGCTTGTTAATGATTTACATTAAATGAAAAAAAAAAACAAACCCCACTAAGATACTAGTTTCTCTACAGGTAGTGCAAGGCTGTCTTTGGAAGAAAAACAGGGAATTGTACTTGACTGAATTTCTTGCCTTGGCAGCTGAGCAGAAACTTAAAAAACTGAACTTCATTTCTGTCCCCATTTTTGGAAAATTCTACTGTTTGTCTGTTGAATTACCAAGGCAGGAGAATCAAGTCAAACCTGCTTATAGAAGGTGATCAAATACTGTTTATTCTGTTGTGATCCTTGTAGAGTTTAGCCATGACATGCTTTAGCCCATCAGTGCAGAAGAGCAATGTCTTTTCTAGTACAGCGTGGGGATTGGATTCAAATTTGCCTATGCTTAACTCAGAGCAAGGGTGTAACTCTGCCAACAATAACCACTCGGCGTGTATGTGTGTGTTAGCTTTTTTTTTATAAGCTTGGAATCAGATGCATCCTACCCTAGCCAAAGGGAAACATTTTAGAAGCTCTGACGCATTTACACAGATGAAGGAAGGAAATGTCCAAAAGAGTCAAAAGCTAAAAATAGATCAGTTTACTGAGTTGAACTCTGGGTGGGAATTGATGAACTAAATATAAATCTAAATTTGAACCTTTGTGACTTACATAACTGCGTGGTGTAACCCCTTTCGAATATTGCTGCTTTTTCTTGCATTCAACTTTATAGTAGACAGCTTCAGAGGAAAACTTGTGTCAAGCTGTGTGAGTTTGCTTTGCAGTACTTTAAATAGACAGCACTGAGAAATCTGATTCTCTTTTGATGATTATTGTTACAGCATAGTTTAACTCCCTGGAAAAGTGGATTGTGGGTTATGTTGGGGTTTTTTTGTTTGTTTTGAAGAGCTTCTCAGTGGAAATGGTATCTCCTGAACAGACTCTGCTGAACAGAAGTTTTAAACCAGTAGCAATTAGAACCAGTGTCTGTGAGGGGGTGTAATTTTTTTCCCAACTTCCTCAAGAAGCAGTAAATATGCCTGTCATATCTGTACATAGAAAGGAATGATAACCTGAACATTTGAGAATGGATGTTTGGCTGTTCTAAAAGGGTTTGCTCTCTGCCTTGACACAAATCAAAGTTAGAAGCTATCAGCTTTCCCTGGAGATAAAGTTAGCTTTTATGAGTGTGTAAAATTTTTGTAATGGGAAAAAATAGAGAAAAAACTGTTAATATGTGAGTGTTGTAGATTACTGTTGTTAGATGACTGTGGTAGTGCCATGAAAATGGAGATAAGCAAATTTTTCTTTTTCCTTAAATAACAGTATACATTTTTTGTATAACTGATAGCAACCTACACAACACTGCTAACTAAAAACTAGCTGTTTCCAGTGTGTTGAAGCAGGGACAGTGCAGTTGAATCCTTGTGGTTTAGCATTTGCCAACTGCTAGTGAAGAGCAATTCTTTCATAATGTTACACCTAATTCTCAAGCTTTGCATTGGAGAGGTGAAATACATGTATTATAATTTATTGACTTTGTCAGAAAAACAAATGTTGCTATTTACAAATATAGTAAATGTACTAGAATATTAGGGGAAAAAAATGGTAGCATTGATTAGATTAAGTTCAAGCTGTAACTCTCCACCCATCACTCCCACAAGAACTGAGGGTTAGTTTTTTTACTCAGTACCTTTCCTTTTTTTACTATATCATTTGCTGTAGAATATTTGCTTGGCAGATGTATAAATAGTTGTGCTCTTATTTGCTTAATGTTTTTGTTTGGTTTTCCAGTGGAGCCTGGGAATGTTTGTTTTTGCAAGGTTGTTTTGAAAAAAATTGGAGTCTTTGCTTACTAAAAATAGGATTTGTTCCAAGCAGCAGTTTATCTGTTAAAGCAATGGGCAGTTGGTAGCAAAAGGACCTGACTACCTACTGTCATGGTTATATACCAATATGGCAGTTTGAACTTTGTATTTATGGAAGATCTTGTTATATAGCAAAGTATGAGAACTACTCTGTTTAAAATCTCTTATTTTTGTAGAATATGCTTTTGGCATGGATTTGTCCATGTTGCGGTCTCCACGGTGTTAGGAAGTTAAAGCTGTAAAAGCTTTTTGCAAGAGCACTTGGTTAACTTAGATGGCTGTGCAACCTGTGGTGTTTCTGCTTGTAGGCAAGTTTATGAGCAGGATGTGACTTGCAGTTCATGTCCACTGAGGCAACAGGAGTGGCTTCAAAGAGCAAGAAGGTGCTGCTCTCTGTAATGCTGTTAAATGTCCTCTAGACAGTGAAAAGAAGTGGCAGAGCCCTGTGCTTGAGTGTGGTAAGGAAGGATGGATATACCTTGATACTTAGGTGGAACACTTAAATTGCAGTCTGTAAATTGTTTGGGCTGCCAGAGCTTAATTCCGTCTGTGAGTATGCTGAAGCTTTGTTACGTGTTGATACAGCAGCAAATGGGAGCAGGGATTTTTGTGGTCTTGAGGAGCCAAAATAGTATCTTAAGCTTTAATTTATTTCTTTGTGAAGTGTTTTTGCTACTTGGGGTAGGAATCTCAATCCAGCTTGTCTTCTTTGCTAATAATTTGGGCTCTGGCTCCTGTTCTGACTTGAGAGGGGGGATACAAAATCTTCAGATTTGAGATCTGCTAGTTTAATGAGACTTGTTTAACTACAGGAAAGATGAATGCTAGAGGAGGGATAGGCATCTTTTTCCAGACTGGCTTTTCACTGTCTTAATTGTTGTCTCAGCTTCCATGATCCCTTCTTTTGTTCCTTTTCTTCAATAAATAAGACAGAGGTCCAGCAGACAATAAGTTCAATCACGAGGCATCAGTGTTCATCTCTACAGGAGGTCCATTAAATGCACATGGATAAGTAGGGGGTTCTGTGGAAAAGCCCTGTAGAGTTTGAGAAATACAGCATGTGTACTATGCTGACAAATAAGGGTTGCACGGGCAGCCTTAATGCTGCATTACCTAGTTTTTGAATCCTCTTTGTGGCAATTTCAATCACAGCTGCTCCTATCTCATTGTTGAGATGAGTCATTGTTTAGAGTTTATGTAAAATTTTCATTAAATGCCTTAGTGGATGATAGTAGATGGCGTTGGTTTTACTGGGTGCAGTGGTTACTATGTTACATCAGAGGTTTTTGGGGAGTAGAAATGCATTCATTCACTGTGTAATATTAAAGAAGGCAGATGTATAAGCTGCTTTGTTAGATAGATATATTGAGGACAAATTAGATACTTTACTACTTTTTTTTAACTTTTCTTTTTTTTTAATAGACCCAAATGCATTCAAGTGTTCAATTTCTTAGGGATTGATTTTTGTCACTTGAGCATCATGTTAATTCTGCTGTGGTAATAAAAGTTAAATGAAACAATGTGTAAAAATTATCAAGTACCAAGGAGGAAAAAGGAACCAAATGATATATTTTCCTTTCACAAGCAATAAATAATTAAGATTGAAAATAAAAAATATGTTCTCAGGTGAGGAAAGCTTACCACAGCATAATAGGTTACAATTTACATGCTGAACACCCATGGAAGAGTATATGGCACTGAAGGACTTAATTGGAAGTTCATAGTGATAAGTGACCTAAATTATTGCACTCTTTATTTTGCCAGTTGTGTGGACTAAAATTGCTGCTTTAATAAGAAGCTTTCTGAACTGAACTGTTCTGTAACCTCCAAGAAAGGACCCAAAAGGAGATAAAGGGGTGCCTCTTGACATGATATGAGAGAGTTGTAATGTTGCTGTGTACAAGCTGCATTCTTCCTGTTTTATGGAATAGAAATTGACTGAATAGATGAAATATATATACTCTTTCCATGTCAAGCTAAATATCATAATAGAATGAAATGTATTCCTGATTGAAAGGTGACTGGTAGAGAGCTAATTATCAGAAACAAAATAACCCTGTATCTCCCTAGTGGAGTTGAAAGTCAAAGGTGACAAACATCTGAAAATGTTGGAGTTATATTTGAAATGTCAATATTTATTGGTTTACAAGTCCTGCATTAGGGGTTGGTTAGCTTTTGAACAGGATACAGTGTAAGGGCAGTATTACCAGCCACATTTAAACCAAGAATGAATTAAGTATATATAAGTGGTGCATTTCTCCTCCAGGCATCTATTTCTTTTGCAGAAAATTTGAGAATAAAGCCAGGATTCAAGTCAACATCTGTTTAAGTTGCACTGTTGATATTGGGGGAAAGGGAGAGAGAAATGAGTAAGACAGTTGCTTGTTCTGGAGACAGTCAAGCAGCCTCTAACCAGTGAGGTGGGACATCTCTGTGAATTGATGAGCTTGTTGAAGTACAGTTCTGGAGTATAAGCTCTGCTCCTTGTCTTGGTTCTGCCCAAATATATTCAAGTTTGGCACTGGTACAAGATGTAGTCTTTGAGAATAGCAGCAATAGCTGGCTAGGGGAAGGCAGGAGTATATCTGAGACAATGAAGTATGAAAGAGAAAATCAAGGAAGAAAGTAACTGACAGAATTAAGGGTGAAGGGTCACTTTGCTTACAGAAATACTGGAAATCACCACACTACCTACCTACTGCAAAAGATGCCGTTTCTGTTGTGGTTAAGGTCTTACACTGAAACAGAACGAACAGTTCTATTAATGTGCACAGGCGGATTAATAGATGCAAGGGGGCCTGAATTTTCACAGGCCATTTGACAGAAAATGTACTGTTTCCCTGGAACAACCACCAGTTTCAAGGCCAAAACGAAGCCTTTCATGTTTTAAAGCACAGCGCAAGAGGGACAAGCCTAGACAGAAGAATGGAAGGGAGATAATGGATATATGATGCAGAAGACTTGGGATTGGAGTGAGGTCACCAAGAGAACTGACCCTTGAAAGGAATGTAAAGGTGGGTTGTGTTTTTATATACCACACTGCCCAGATGTTTGCTTTACAGGGATAATGTGCTCAAATCAGAAAGACAGGCTGTTAATAGTCCCTGCCCTAGATAGGTCTGGTTTTTTATTCCCTGAAGAGAAGAGCAAGAAAGCGGAAAGGAACTTGGTTAGAATTCCTTAATTTTGTAATGCAAAGTACAACCTTGATGATACAACTCAAGAAAAAGTCACTGTTAACTATTTTGGCCTTAAAATTACTTTTTTTCTTACACTCTTCCTCAAACTCCTGCCACTCTCAGTTAAAATGTATTTCTTGTGTTTCTGTGGAAAGAGCAGCTTAGTTGTGCGAAGTGGTCACTGACAGTCTTAGCTCCACAAGGACCCCAGCTAATAAACACATTCGTGGTTAGTCCCCTTGCTGTAGCCTCTGATCTGCCAGGTCTGCTGCAGAAGATATGTGTACAAGACCATACTGATCTCAGGAGATTTGTTGAACTTTATCTCTAGGTAATCGTCTTGTTGTGTTCGGATAAGATTACTAATCACACTTTTTAATTAAAGAAATGTCACAGCTGTAGGAAAATAAAGCTATTTGGAAATGGTGGTTATTTTGCTGAGAGTTTTCTCTGCTGAAGGAGGCTCAATCAGAACTTCCTGCACTGGCAAATATATGCTATCGAATGAAAATGAATTGTGACTGATTTGAGGCTGATTTCTTCCCAGGTACTTTTTCTTCTTTGTGGTCAAAAGTTGTTCTGAGTGAAGTAGCTGGAGATGTGAAGCTTAAATTTTGTATTAAACCTTTAAAGAGACAGCCAAATCACCTAAATTTTGATTGTTCCCTCCTACTAAAGTATGTTGAAGGAAAAGCTGACATTATTATTAAAAGCTGACATTATTATTGTAAAGATAGGTTTCCAAAAAGGGCAGTTCATATAGCAGAAAAACTGAATCAGAGTTAAGAAAGAGCTAACTTGAGTTTACTCCCTGGACTAACAGTAATTTCAAAGTTAACATATTCTGAAGTGTTGCTTTGACAGCAATATTGGATTTAATTCTGCAGTATGCAATTACAATTATCATTCCATGTGATATTTAAAATGCTGCCTTGAGTTTGACGTAGAAAGTGAGTATGGTTGAGTGTTTTTTCAAATGACATCTACTTCAGTAGTTGCTAGTGTGCAGTTTATCTAGTGTTAACAGCATTCAAATGTCTAAAATTAGGAATATATATTGCCGTAAGAAATAAGCAAACCACAGCCTATATGCTTCACTCATTGCCTTTAATTTAAGCATGGTGTTACTACTGGGTGCCTTGCTTTTGTGGTTGGCTTGGTTAAAGTTCTGAGTCCACTGGAAGTATTTTGGCCCACGTTCTAGGATTAAAATAAAAATTGGTACTGTGACATTTCAAGCTGGTGGAAATGTCACTAAATATTATCCAAATGTATGAAACTGCTAACTGGCCCATAGCTTGAAAATGGTTCTGAATTAACAGGATAAGTTTATAAAGATAACTGTGTAGTAATGAGGTAGTTTTGTATTTTCCTTTAAAATTGGCCTTGCTAAAGGGAGGCTTTATAATGGCATCTGATAAAGGTAGGAGTGGAAAAAAATGGTTAGTGGAATGGAGGGACAAGTAAAAAGACACTTGTGTTTATGTAGTTGAAAAAATTAGACTTAAAAGTAATGTGGTAGAACAGCCATACTGATTGGGCTGAAGGAACAGAAGGAACTGAAGAATGAGGTTAGTAATTTGCTGCAGATAGGCAAAGTTCTAAACAGAATCAAAGAAGTCCTTAAGAGTAGGCTCTTAGGCTTAGACAGAAAACCTGGAAATAAATACTCTGGCACCCTTGCTGTTCCCAGTGCTTCTCCCTGTCAACATGTTCTGATCTGACTTCTGAGTTGTAGCTGTTTCTAAGGCTAGAAATGGCTACTTAAGTTGTACAGAGGCTTGCTGTCTGATAATATTACACTTCTCTATCTCTGGATATCTGTAGTTATTTTCCTGTTCACTGACTTTTTAGAGCTGGGTGTGAATTTTTTGCCTGAAGTAGCAGTATTCTGGAGTTTACTGTGCTCAGAACAAGGAACCTGTGGTCTGACTGGCTCCTGTGTGTTGAAGAGAGTTAAATGTAGGCTACACAAGTTGAATTCCTCAGAAGGAGGTCGTACTTGTGTTCTTTAAAACATTTTTAGTTACCACGTATCTGCCTTACCCTCTAGCTTTTAGAGACATACCTGAATATAGACTCAATTAAATTCCTGTCATTTAATGAAGTCCTTTGCTTAATGTGTAGCTGATGTGCTTGGAACATCGGGGCATCGGTCAGGATCCAAAATTAATTGCCTCTTGGGGATGGATAGTGCCAAGTGGGCACCTGAAAGAACAGTGTCTCTTTCAAAAGCCTTCTGAAATGGTCAGCTTTGAAAATGAGGCACATCTTTATTACATTAAGGAATATATTTGGGTCTTGAATCCTGCTTAACATTTTCACTTTGTAACAGCTAAAAGCAAATAAAGATTTTGTCTATGGAGGATGGCACAAGTTGAAAGAGGAGAGCCGTAACTTCCTTACTTCCTGCCTTCTAGTAGTCACCCTCTCGTCCACCAGCCCCCAAATGTAGGAGGAAAAAGCCCAAACCTGGCATAAAGGGAAGAGGGCATCTCGTTCCCAAACCAGTCACTCATGCGTCAGTCTGCAGTAAAACAGTATTGTTTTAATGTGGCTAAAGGCCCTGTTCTTTCCTTTCTATTCAATTCCTTCCTGTTTAAGAACATTGTCTTTAAAGTACACTTGTATCAGCTTGAATGGTAGGAACTTTGTGCTTATTGGTACAGTGTCTGTATTAATTAGTTACTGCAGCTGTTTCAAGTAGGAAAAGAAAAGGACTTAGGAGGTTTTGGCTGTGGGATAGCAAGTATGTTTGTTAGCAGAGCTGCTAAAACATGCTAGCTGCATGTGGAGGTGAAAGAAGACAGAAGTGGGGAGGAGCTCAAACTCAACTTGGCTTTGTATGCTCAGCAGGAGAGGAAGATCCAGCAAATGGGCAAAACCATGCTAGATGACATGGATCCAAACATACAGTTGTCAGTTAAATATCCCAGAGTCTCAAAAGAGTTACTGATGGGAGTTAAGTAACTTGATGCACCTTTCATAGTCCCTCACATTGTATCAATTAATAGAGAAGATTAAGCTCCATTTGCTCAATTAAAGGAAACATGTAATTTTCAGTACTGCTTGAGCTAATACCCATTTATTTCTGTGACTTGAACTTCAAAACCAAAAGTGGAGGTAGCTATTTTGTACATTCTTTCTGACTAATTCCTGTGACTTGTATTGGACTGGTTGTGGGCAAGCAGGGAAGGGAGAACGCTGCGTTTTTTTCAATAATTGTGTAATTAAATTCATTGATGGTAGGCCAGGAATACTGATCACAAGGGTTGGTGCTGAATCAGAAGGAGTACTTTAAATGGCGCTCTGTTGAACAGAGACATAATTGCCCTCTCTTTCCCCTTCTTGGCTTATTGGATGGCTGAATTGCTCATTTCATACATGACTTTGAGTGTGACTGGAGCTGTGAATCAGTGTTTGTTGGAGTTTTGCATCTGGCTTATGGTCTGACTTCCCTTTTATGAGCTGGAGAGGCTGCCTCTGTTATTACTGTGTAGTGAAAATCCTCTTAAACTCCCCTTCTCGTGAGTGGGTGAAAATGTTTGCCAAACACACGAATCAATAATTGCTTATTTGCCTCAGTGCTTCTTTTCAATAGCTTCACTGTCCTTTTCTGTGTTTGCACAGATAATCGATGTCTGTCCCCACATGATAATTAACAGGGATAGATAACTCAGGGGCCTTTCCTTTACAAAGTCCTCCTACAACTGTGCCTCTCTGAAACCTCTTATTCCATTTTTGACCTTTTGTCAAGGCTTTCATTGAAATTGCAATAGCTTATATGCAGTGAGAATGACTTGATGATTATTTTAGTTAAAGGTGTTTGCTAGTTTACCCTGCTACTGAAATGCCTGGAGCTCTGTGTGGGACAAAAAGAATAAGTGAATTGTCTGAAGGCTATTAAAAACGACATATACACTTGTCTCAGTGTGAGGAAGAACACTGCATGTAGCTTGACCTGGTAAGCTTTCATAAACTGGAGACTGGCTTTTTAATGGCCTTGTGTAACATGTCCATTTTGTTCTGCAGTTACTGACTGAAATTGAAAATTAAAATGAGGGAAAAATAACCTTCATGATTACAGTTTTCCCTTGGGAACTATTTCAATTGTGGCTTTCTCATGAGAGAGATTGTGGCTTCCTTTCTATTTCTGTGGCATGAAAATTCAGATTTGTGTAGCCTGTTTCTAAAGTTGAGAATATTCTAGATGCCAGTTTCAGAAGATACAAACAACTTCCAGGTGCCTGCAATTTGAGGAAGTCTCTAGCTGATTCAGATTGCCATCTTGATGTGACCTTTGTCAAAAATAACCACAGTTAAGTAGTACATGCACAAACTGTCTATGCAGTGGAGTAAGGAAAAGACAAACCAATCTGTTGTAATGGATGAGATTTGTTTGCTGTTTCAGATTAGCATTTTGTAGTGTGAAGGCAGGCTTTTAAAACTGTCTGTTTTAGTTTGTTTGCTATTCAGGTCAGTGGCTTCTTTAGTCCACTGGAGGACAACAAGATAGACTTGAGCTGTTCACACTGTTCCAAATCACTTGGGCCCCCTGTCACTGGGTGACTTGTTTTGTTCCAGTGCTTGGCTTTGTCATCCAGTGGAAAACTACTCTTGGTGCCTTAGCTTATGCCACTGAAAATATGCTTTTTGGTACCACAATTAGCATGGATGATAGCACAAAGCTTTAAACTGTATTGCTCCATACCTTGACATAGGTGCTATGCCTGTACCTGCCTAAACCTTAAAGTCAGTTCAGATTGTTTGTATTTCAGTGATATGATCTAATGGTAACAAAGTTTCTTCAGTGGACAAAAAGTAGGAGGAAAAGCGGACTCCCACCCTCATTCGGGGGCCTGAAACTATGCAGAATCTGTTTGGTTATCTAGAGCCTCTTAATGGTTGTTCCCATTAACAATATAGTTCAGATCACAGTGTTCTTTTGGAGTGCATCTCTTGATTGTCCCATTTCACAGTTCTTTGTTCGATGTGAAGCATCTCAGGCACACAAATAGAATTCCTTTCAAATAAAATTGAAAGGAATTACATACACCAGTTACAAATAAATATTAAGTCCACAGAACCAGACGACAGCCAAAAGTAAAACTTCCTGTAAAACTTCATTCAAAATACATAGTTTGGCCATTGAAGTTTCTGCAGCAGGATTTTGCTGTATTGACCCTCTTCTGTTGCACTGTGCACGAAGCTCAAGTGTAGACTTAACCAAAGAGGTTTAGCAGCTAGGTCCTGAAACTCAGCAAATGCTCTAATGAAGTAACAAAGACCCTACAGTGACAGAGAGTTAGTTTACTGTATGAAATTAATGATCACTCTAAAAAAGTGGATTGTGTTTTCAGAAACCTTTCTTAGCATCCAAATAGTCCTGGGACTGCAAGGACTTGGAGAGCTGAAGGAAGGGAGGAGATGGCTGCTTTAGTTACTGCTGTGAGATGAGGGGCTGGTGTTGCCTGTGGCACAGCAGCTGTTGCATTTGTGTTTTCTCCTGTGGCAAGGCACTTAGATTGCCTGTCAGCACCACCCTAATGCAGGTCACATTTTTGCCTGGGATCTGTGTATCAACTTTTGAAGAATTCTGTGTGTCTGAAAAGCGCAAGTTCATCACTAATGCTCTAGAGAGGAACACATATTTGAGGTTCCTATCCACCAAATGCAACCGGTTGGACAGTGTTTTCTTCCTCCGCCCCTTCATTTCTAGAAAAAACATGGTTGAGGTGTGAATGGATGACAACCATACATGTTCCGTTTCTGTGTTGGAAACTACAAGTTCTTTTGATGTAGGGCTGCCTAGAGCCAAGAAACAAGAAAAATGGTGTAGGAAGAGGACAGTCAGAAAGCAGGCAAGTGAACTGACTCTGAGATGCAGATAGGCTGGAGAAATCTGTCTCATGCAAAAGCTGCTCCAAAGTTATTTATTCAGAAAGGAATTCAGAAATTAAATCATCAGTAATTGAGCACTGGGCATATGTCTTAAAAAATTTGAAATGTTGTTGTAGAATTCATCATTAGTTGAAGTATTTTGCAATGGATTGGAGAAGTATAACTTCCAGTGCATAATGTTATCCTTTCACTGTCCCTGTTCTGATAAGCATAAATTGTTAAATCCCAATTCTTAGATAAATTTTTGAGTGCTACTAATTGGCCTACTGTTAGACTCATCAGTGTAAGGCTTAGAGCTCAAGTAGCCTTCTTGTGATACCTAGAGTTTACTTATTTGATCATCTCTGAAAATGTTCATCTCTGTAGTAAGAGTTATCTGGGAGAATGTTCTCTGAGGTTCCAACTGCTTGATTGCAGCATCATTGCAGCTGGGTCCAAATGTTACTGGTTTATGAGTTTGAGAGGTTTTGCTTTGGGGGAGGTGTTAGCACTCCCTTTTGTCTTCTCTATGGGTGGCATCCGGAGCATAAATATGTCAGCATAACTCCAGGAGAGAATGTTGGAAGCTGAATGTAATATGAAATTGTAAGCAACATTGATCAATTTTGATTAAAAATACTGCTGTGGAGCTCTTGTACTTACTGAAGATGTGCTGAAGAGCTTAGTGAAGGTCACTGCTAGCAGCAAGGATTTGTTGATATCCTGTCTCTTTAAGGCCTGCTGCCAACTTAAAGAAAACCTTCCAAGCCCTCCATTTTTTGTTCTTTTGGCTGCTGAGAGTGTTTGCATTGCCCAGGAGCAGGGATGAGAGACTAAGGCGAAAATTTGGATTTCCAAAGACCTACTGCGAGTGAGTTTGTTTGCTTTTGCAAACTTGTCTGGAGACATGGTGAGCTCTGACAGATGAGCAAGACAATTTATTTTTAAATCTGTCATGAGTCATAAGTTGATATTATTGTACAAAAATAGAAAAAACTCTTTTTAAAAGAGTTTATCAAGTATCTAAGGCTTGAATTTATGACTTTAAACAAGTCTTCCAGTCCCTCCAAACTCCAGGTGTAGGCTTCATGTTTAGTTCTGGTGTAGGAAGACTTAACACTGAATTTGAAAAGTTATCAAAGTCTTTGGTACTGTCAGTAAGGTTGCTCGTCCACTCAAAATTAAATATCTGCTTGGCAATAGATTTGCATCTTTCAAATTTGTGTGTAATGCATCTCTTGCTGTCTTGTATGCAGTGCCTTAATGGTGACATCCTTTTGCTAGAGGATGGTGTAAACCTGGTCCTCTAGCAGCTCTTTAGGTGCTTGTACATGGATGCATCAACAACCAGCAGCCATCTGTTTCCTACTGGACTTTAAGCCTAGCCTGCCAGCTCTAAGGAGATCTGGTTATACAGCTTCGTTTTTTGAGAGGGAGGATAAAGTAATGATGAGGCTTAGTGGGTATTTGAGAAATACTTGTATTAGTAAATTAGTTTGAATTTTATATAAGTACCACTAAATAGCATTTGTGAAAAGAATCTTTATTATGTTTAACATGACAGTATTATCAATGATTTTGTGGAATAAAAACTAAGTGGCATATGTTTGTCATCCCAGAATCAGAGATGTTAAGGAACATGTACAAAGGAAGGGAGCAAATCTTTTTTAGGAGGGGTTTCAATTTTACTTTGCTTTCCTTAGCTGCATTTATAGGTTGACCGGCTGCTTTCATAAAGCTGTTTGTAGAATTCAGCCTGGACTTTGTGTATGTTGTCTGACAGCAATTTGAGGTGACAGAGACATCCAGGCACATCTTTGCCTCTTCCCTTCCCAGGGATAGGAAAAGATTGTGACTGCAGTCAGGCTGTGACCTCTTGAGGCAAGTGGCTTGTATGGGCAAACATGCCTGGATCTCCTTCAGAAGAGAACATTCTCAACCGGTCTGTTACTGCACCTCTTTGTTTAGAGAAAGTTAAATAGTATTTCTAAGGTGTGCTTCCAAGTGAAAGCAATCTGTGGCCTAAAAAGGGTACCTCAGCCTGCAGTGTATTCTGGCTTCTGTGTATGGCTCCGTACACAACTGTATGGCAGTGCCCTGAACTTTGGTGCATTTTTCTCTCCTCTAATGGATACTTGTAAGGAGTTGTAGTCATTTGCGTGACTCTGATAATAGACCACTTGTACAATCAAAATTGTCAGGCGTGATTGAAAACATTCCCTGCAGAGTCAGAATTGCTATATTTGGAGTTGTTGTGGGGTAATTTTCCTCTCTCCCAGTACAGCCTCTTTCCCACACTACCATTCCATTTTGCAGTCAGTACTACGGGGGCAGTGTCCCTTGGTGACAGAGCTACTGAATTCTGCAGACATGTGTGTCAATGTCAAACAGGAGATCTCAGAAGAGGTATTGCTGGAATATACAGAGCTCCTATGGGAATGTTGACTTAGGCTCAATTCTGCTTCACCTAAGTGTAATTCGAGTTAGAGATTTTCAAGTATTCAGTGTTATCCCTTTCAAAAGTAGCCCTTATCCTCAGTTGCATATTTGACTAGCAAGTTCACATGTGTAAAAGGGCACTTATTGCTTTCATTGCTTTCGTCTTAGTTATGGGCACTCAGTTGAGAGGGGCTGTTGTTCCTCTAACTAGAATACTGTAGTACTGTTTCCCAGGTAATAGTAAAATTACTAAAGCAATCTATTGGTCAGCTTTCATTTTAGATGATAAACTGTGGACATGAGTTATCACAGAATACTAGTTATTTCATGGTATGATGTTTGGCTGGCGTTCTGACAGGTGCTGCTAACTATGAAGCTTGTTATTAGCACCTGAAATTCCTGTCTGGAAACCTCTTTGAAATGTCTCCAGGTACAAAAACATGAAGAGCTATTGTCCCTTCAGGTCAACCCAAATGTTCATCTGTCCCACTATCCTACCTCTACCAGTGACCAAATCCCCAGGAAACACCCCACAAGGATGGGATAAACATCACTAAAGCTTCTCCACTCTCTTACCTCAGCATGTAACTGGGTCTTCCATAGCTAAATGATATTTCTGTAATTTCAGTGACCTGTGGAGTTCTACTTTTTTACCAACTTGTTCAGCATCCCCTTGGGCTTGTATATGCTTTTATAACTGGAAAATCCAGTGGTACACCATTTAATCACTTTAACCACCTCTTTGTGTAGTTTTGAGCCTGCTACCCTCTAGTTTTCTTTGAGAGAAATGAAAACTCTTGTGTTGAAAGAGTTTGCAAACAAAAAATTAGCCCTGACCAAGCCACTCATGATTTTATAAACCTTTGTCATGTTCGTACGATTTGCTTTGCTGAAGAGTCTTATTCTGGTTAGCCACTTGTCATGCAGATGGATTAAAGTCATCCCTCTAATCATCTTGTTGGCCCTTGTCTGGACTCGCTGCAACTGGTCATGTCCTTCCTGTGCTGGGTGTCAGAGCTGCAGGCAGCACTCCAGGTGGGTTCTCAGCAGAGCGGAGGGGAAGAATTCCCTCCCTCCCTCCTTCCCCTGCTGGCCGCACTGCTTTGGATGCAGCTGTGAGTGCCCATGGCTGGGTCATGTCCAGCTTTACCAGCACCCCCAAGTCTTTCTGGGCAGGGCTGCTCTGGATCTGTTCATCCCCCAGCCTGGGTTAATACCGGGGCTTATCCTGACCCAGGTGCAGCACCTTACACTTGGTCTTGTTAAACATCATGAGATTCCCATGGGACTACTTCTTGAGTTTGTCCAGATCCCTCTAGATGCCATCCCATATTTGCAGTGAGACATCTGCCCCACTCATCTGCAAATTTGCTGAGGGTGCACTCACTCACTTTGATTAATTTTATTTATTCCCGTTGCTCTTTGTTGAACTTTGTTAGGTTTTTTTACCTTCTATGTGAGAAGGTAGAATGAGATTCTGTTGAAAAAGTAAGCATATTGCAACTTTACACAGTTGTGTAATGTTTTGAGTGTCATTCTCTCTTACTGTGCAATTAATTCTGAGCATTTAATCTGTTTCTTTAATGTCTTTTTCTCCCTATATGGGTGCTTTTGTTTTTGTCTTTATTGAGCATATACTGGAAGATGGGGTTATCAGAATACTTAGTTGGCTTATAAATCACGCTGATGCCATTACCACATCAGAGCCAATGTAGTTTTGGAATTAGATGCAGAGTTAAATAACATCCCCTTGTAAGGAAAGTTAGTATTGACAGGCCCGTTGTCATGAAAGTAGTGAAGGTGTTCATGACCTTGAATTGCCTGATAATGGGCAATGAGCCTCAGGTCTAGGACTGTCTTGAAATTAGGTTTTAAATCTTTAAATGTAAGATGGTTTATTTCTAGTCTCTACAAATTCTCTCTCTCATTAACTTCAGTTCTGAATTATTGACCTTGAGAAACTTTTGGAAGTCGAGTATGAGATTTTATTTTCAGAGGGGTAGTGTGGTTCCTCATCCCTTTTGCATAATAGCTCTAACATAGATTGATTGCCTTTGTTTAGCATGCCTTTTATGGGGTGCAAAATACTGCATCTGTTGGTGGAGTCAATTAACAAGATGATGATGGTGTTAGTGATTGTAGAAATATAAGGTGTTGTTTCATTCTAAAATAAGCTTATTCATTCATTGTAACGACTGAAGGAAAATACAAAATCTTACATACAAAGACAGCTGTTGTTTAATTTGATGTTGACCAAGGCTGTCATAATTTTCTCTTTGTATTTGAGTGAGCCCCTGTGCCTGGTGACACGTGCATGTGACAGTGTGATTAATAATGACATTCAGATAGCTCTTGGGAGTGGACATTGTATTTAAGCTCTGATACCAGTACACAGTGTTCAAATTGTTGTGGATGGCCTGAGCTTCCAGAAAGATGTACTGTGAAGTCTATGTATACTCATGATATCGCAGGTCATTTGATTGCTGAGACTGAATGGAGCTTTTGTGAGTACTGGCTGGCATTTAGCATGTAAATATATGTAAATATGTGGGCATATTTGAGGAATGATTATGCATGGAAGAAAGTGGTAGTTTGGTCCAGTCCATTTCAATTTGGAAGATTTTTCCATTCTATTTAATTTTTCTCCCGTTGACATAACTCCTTGCAAGGAGTTTGAATGCCAGACCTCTTTGGTAAAGCACATGAAACCAGTATCCATGAATGGTTAGGAATATGCTTCATGCATGTGGGATGGTGCAGAGGAGAGCACCACACAGAGGCTTGGAGCTGTGCTGGCTGTTCTTTGGTAGCAAGAGCCAGTTCTAAGAGAGCTTACCATTTGTTTTGTTGGAAGAACCAAGAGCTGGTGTTGCACACAAATTCCACTTGTAGATAGTGCTTTATACTGCAGAGGTGTGAAAATAGAGTTCTTTCCAAGGGATAATAAAATGAGACAATCCTATAATCATATTAGAGCTTATGCTATGTGTATTATTCGTCTTAGCCAAATAAAGCTTTCTCTGCAACAGTTGAATTAACTGGTTATTATTTGAGGAACTTGGTGTTTACAACAATAAATAATGATAAATATAGATTATCACTATTTCATAATTTTATAGTTCTTGTAAGTAGTTTATGATAGTGTAATTGTACTGATATCAGTAAATATATAAATTGTCAATTTAAGATAAATTGTACTCTAAATGCTGTTAAAATACTAGTTATAAGAGAGAAGCAAAGGTGCCTATAATCTTCTAGACTTCTCCAGTTACTATAGCTTCTAGGTGCAACCTATATTCAGTGTAGTCCTTCAAAGTTATTTGTGCAGCCTAATGATGACTTAAAATACCAACGAATTGAGTTTTAATAATCTTTATAGTATTGTTCTTACATAGAAGAGAGGCCAAGAAATCTCTTAAAAGTTCTCATCCAAATCCAAGTTTTTTTATCCATACCACCTGCATTTGGTGATAAAAATGACAGTGCTTAATTAGCTGCAGATACTTAAAATTCAAAGCTGAGTTTTCGGTCTCTTTTTTTAGTCAAATATGTCACTAGCTTTAGAAAATGCTGCATCTTTAACTGTACAATACAAAGCCAGTAAGTGCCTTGTAAACTGGTAGAAATGTGGATTTAAATTGGGAGGGGGAGTGATCTTTTTCGCAGTAAACAAAGTGTACAGGTTATGTGGAATTTCAGGATTGTAATATTGTAAAATAATTTGGAATGCATGCGTGAATCTACTACATTGTTTCATGCTTTTATGCTGAATGTAGGATAATGTGACTTATGTTTTATGAGGAAGATGCAAATAACTAGCTGTTTCTATTTTTAAATACTTGTTCACAAAGAACTTAAAAAAAATCCATTATTATCCTTAATCATACTGTGGTCCTCATAAAATAAGCTTAATACCAAAGCTACTGTTCTGTTTGCAGAAGAGTATTTTTGGATTAGATTGAGTGTGAATTCACATAATTACAGAAAGGGAAATGCCATCTCTTTTCTTCTGTGTATGTTAAGAAAGCTATTGGTTCTGTAAATGAGAGTTGTCAAGACATAGTTTAGATTAGCACTTACCAGGCTTGTGGCTTAATGTGGCCGAGGCTGCTTTTCTTAGGAAGTATTTGGTGCTGATACCAGTTGGATTTCCATGTTCCTCCAAATAATAAATCCTGGAGAAATTTCTGTATACCTGTGCTGAAATGTGAATCTATCCAAAGAGATTTTAGCTTTGATTAAAAAGCACTTGCATTCTGAATTTAAAACAGACAGGTGTCATTAACTGCACAGTTACAAAGGATTGTATTTATTATAAATACTGTTGTATTTATTCATTGGTTGTGGGTGTTTTTCTTAAATATTTACTCCAAGCTTCTAATTATATCTGTAGCTGAGATGGATTTAGCAAGGGTAAACAGTGTTATTTCATTTCAAATCCCCTTTGCTGAAGTTGTTATAAGAAGGGGTTTAGCTAATTAGATATGCCAAATAGCTCAAAATACTGCAGGAAATGTCCAGTTAGAATCAATGGTAACAAGCATGCTTATTAAGTGCCTTCAAACTGAGTTGTTCCCAGAACTTCCAGAGTGGAGGTGCTTTTCTAAGCAGTACAGGAATTGTTCATACAAGTCATACATAAAGGTTGGTTTGTTTGGAGGAGCCACACACCCACCACCCTCAGCCCCCAGTTTCTAGTACTGAGGGAGGGTGGTGGGAGTGTGTTTCTGTGATTTTATTTTTTAAATTATTCAGAAACAAGCATGTAGCTTCTCAGAGAAGGTTGAAAAAAACTTGGTATTTGTGGAGTTCAACATAAACAGTTATTTTGGATGTTATTTCAGTATCAAAACTACTGATTAAATCTTTATTCTCACAGCACACTGACATCCTCTCAGTCAGGCTTTAGCTGTTATTTGGACTTCTTAGTTGCCCCTAACTGCACTTTGTGAAAATTTAAGCAGCTTTGTTTAAATTAAATATTAAATTTTAAGCACCTAATGAAGTTAGTCATTAGTTGACATGCTTGAGTCTTCTCCAGAGGCAATAGACAGTGTTGTAATAATGAATTTGTTAGTTCTAATTGGTGAAAAGTAGTCAAGTAACTAAAAGGCTGTTATTGATCAAGTGCAATGTATATAGACCCATTTGAATGCTATTTAATTAGAATAATGTCTATACTGTTTATAAAGCAGTCTGTTACTGGGAAGTGTCTTAAACATGGGTCTGCCATGTGTCATGACAGACACTTCTCTGTGGCTTGGAGGAAAGATCATCACTTTTGAATTGCTCAGTCAGGGGAGAATGGGAACACAGCAGAGGTCTCAGAACAAGTCCAGAGGTTGGATGGTTTAGTGAAGTGGACTAAATGCTCAGTTTGTAAGTGTTGTCAGCCTTAAAAGTGGGATCTGAAGGAACAAATGCATATTGAAAATGTAGATCCCCAAAGAGGAGAGGAGCAAAACTCACTAGCATGAAGATGCAGAACTGTGCAGTTGGATGTCCTGCTTCGTTATGTAAAAAGATTTTTAGCTTGAATATTCCATGGGCATACCAAAAGCTTGTAAAAGTTATGATTAGATAAGAATGTATCTTTATTTTTGCTAACAAGTAAAGACCTGAACATTCTCTGAATCAAGAAGTAGTGTTATTTTTATGATCTGTTACTAGGTGTTCCATGTACAGGGTGAGACCCCTGAATTTGCTCTATGGATTTTAATTTTGCTTATAAAATAAAGCCAGGCACTAACATTATTTAATCATGTTAATATTAGTTTACATCTTCTGACACAAGTTCATGGTAGTATTGTCTCATTAAAAAAACAAAATGAACAACAAAAACAAAGCTGTGTTGTGTGTCTTGGAGTTATTAACTTACCTTTTTTCATGTTCCCAGGTGTGAAAAAATTAGGACATCCTAGCTGTTTGTCCTTGATCTTACTGCCTGGGATGTTAGCAGTGGATGTAACATTTGATTGCATTAATAGCACAGTGGCTTAGTGCAGTCTGTCTGGTAATAGCACTGCTGTAGCCAACGCACAAATAACACTGCTGAGTGGATAAGATCTCATTTAATGGAAGTGACTTAATCCCCCAAGTTTGCCCTAGGGTTTGGATTTGTAGCAAAAATGTTGGTTTCTTAGAGCTGTTGAAGTTGGAACAAGAACTGCTCTCACTAAAAGCTCAAACCTTAAAAAAAAAGTGCTTTGTAATGAAGTTTTTAAAGCATTTGATAACTTCAGTGTTTAAAATGTTACAAATAATTTCTGTTGCTTTTAAGATAATTTTATCTTTATGTACAACAATAAAATTATTGTCCTAAACATGAAAACCCAAACCAGAAATTACTTAGAAGTACATGAGAGAAATTGCATCCCAGTCCAAAAAAGAAATTTACTTTCTAATTATTTCCTCTTGTTGGCTTAGCTAAAATATGTGTTCTACTAAGAAGCATGTGTATATACTTAACATAAATAAAAGCACACTGTCCATAACTAAGAACTTTAGTAAATTGAGTATAAATAAGTGTGAGTTTCAACTGCTTTTCCAAATACTCAGTTTTAAGACAGACTGCATGAAGAAATGAAAATTATTTAAACATCCACCTAGATGTTTCGGATTGCTGAGTTAATTAATCTTCCGTGATTCCATATGTAATGGGAAAAACATTAAACCTCAGCAACTGGCATTTAACCACTGTGTGATTTGACTGACAAGTAGTTGGTGGGTAAAAATTAGTGTTCACTGTTGTTAGAGAGTTTGTTGTTCTTTTGGGGCACTTGAAGGTTGAGGCAAAACCCAGGTACACTTAGAAGATACTGCAGATGATACTTTTCTCTTTGAACAGTAAGTACTTTTGAAACAAAATGAGGGTTATTTACTGAAGCAGGAATGCCTGTTTCTGATGTTCCATGGTAAATGACTTGGTTAAACTAAAATTAAAAATTCTATTTAGGAATCAAAATACTTACTGAAAGGAAGTTATTCCTTTAAAGCACAGAATGAGGGTTTCTTTACATCACTGAAAATTCTGCAGATTTTTAATGTCTTACCTGTATTTTTCATGGACAGACTTAAATGTTCACAATACTGACATTCTGCTGGGTGAAGTTTTAAAACATGCTTGCAAGTGCTTGAATATAACAGCTCTGAAAAAAATAAGAATTGTGCAGAATTTTTGTAAAATCTAGTCCTACTTTTAGAGGAGATGAGTACAATGTTAGATTCTGAAGTGACTTTTGTTCTTGTTTTGGGATGTTGTGGGTTTTTTGTTTGGTGTTGTTTTATTGGGGGTTTTTTGGTTTTTGTTTGTTTTTTTTTGGTTTTTTGTTTGTTTTTTATATATAGATTCACAAACATGTGAATTGAGATCAGTGCAGCCACAATATTGAAATAACATGTAGCTGAAAGCGAGGGTGATGATTACTATTTAAGGAAGAATTTTAGCATGTTAAATGTCAATTTGAACAGCTCCAGATCTCCAGATGACATGGGGAAGAAGAGCCAAACTTGTGTGTGAGAGCTTTTGGTCAATCTTTGAGCAAAGAATAAGAAACATATTGGATTTTTGTTAGCAATTAGTACATGAGATTTTATAGGTAAAATGAGGGCATTTTGATGACTACTTAAAAAAACCCCAACTTTTCTCAAACTGAACCATTTGGACTTCGTGGTACTAGAGTGAGGAATGCCTGTCATTGACTTGTCAAACATTGGCAGCTTTTTGGGTGGCTGTTGGAAGGATAAGGAAATAAGTACAAATTTGTTGCAGTTCTTAGTAGTTCATAGCCAGAGAAAAATAACGATGTACAAAAAAAAAGTGTTACTGCAGTTCATTAATAATATCTTTGAATCGCTCAGTCCTGGCCTGTAATCACAGTATTAGCTATGAAATGAAAGTACTGGGAATCTGAGTTGCTAGGCTGCTCAAGTTGAGCTGAGTCAGTCACCTGCTATTTTATGGGCTATAGAAAGTAGGTGATGAGGTGCTTCAAAGACAGTAGTTACTAGTGCTTATAGGGATATTTTGGTAGCTCATCTTTCTGTGTAGTAACTCTGTGGTCAGATAAAACGACAGGTTGAAGCTGTAGGCAATGATACACTGTTTGCTAGCGTGCAAGTTCTTTCCCATCCAATATCACCAGGGGAAAGTTCACATCTATGTCCAGGCATTCTTTGCCGTGGTGCTGTTCTTTGTCTTGTGCTAGTAAAGTAAGAGCATGGGATCCATTCTTGGTAGTGGTTTAGTTTGGGGTTTTTTTTTTGAGGTATTTTTGGTGTGTTTTTTTTTGTTGTTGTTGTTTTTGGTTTTGTTTGTTTGTTTTTGTTTATTTTTTCCCTCTGTTTTAAAGTCCGGTAATTTCTATGAGACATAGAAGTTGCTCAGTTGTTCAGAAAGTTATAGGCCAGATGTTGAGCTAGCAAGGACATGGGTAAGGGAAAAATGGGTAGAGGAAGAGGGTTAAATTCTGCAAGAGAAATTTGAACATAGAAATTAATGCATTCCTTGCTGTTCACAGGTATAAGGTATACTGCCTTATCTTGCCTGGATTTTCAATTTGTAGCTTAAATGTGCAGTTTTGTGGCAGTGTAAATATGAAAATATTGATAAGGTTGACTCAGTTCAAATCACCTGTCTTACTTCCTTAGGATTTAAAATCTAATTTTGAGATTGCTGTAGTACACAGAGTACAGATTGTGGAGAGTAATATGCATAGGTGACCTGCTGGTTGCTCAGACACCTGAGGAAGAGCTTTGTGTTAATGTTACTGTTATGAGATACTCTCCATGTGAAGGCTTGACCAATGCTGTGGAGAAGAGAGGTGTTTTGACTGGAGCAGTGGAGAGACAGCTGTACATTCTCAGGAGTTTAAGAAGAAATGGAACCTTCCAGGCTTTTAAGTGTTTCTGATAATTTGATTACAATTTTAACTGACTTAAACTAATTAATGGGTTCTTATTGTTTAATAAGCTCTTCCGTGTCTCTTTGGTTAAATACAAAATAAAGGAGGAAAATTAAAGCACAAATAATTGTTGGTTTGGCACATGGAGTAATGAAAGTGTAGATCTGATAAGAGGATTTTAGAACAATTTTTTAAACAATTTGTTCAATCAAAAAGCAAAGGCCTTAATTTAGCTTGATGGGTGCAACTTAATTTAAGCTCTGTGCTTTCTTCTTCACTTTATACAGAAATTCATAATGCTTGGTACAAAACATATGAGGTTGCTTCATATAGAGGGAGTGAGTTTTGCTAAGGATGCTTTTTGGAATGATTTTGAATACTAATAACACAGAGTGTTTAGTCTCTTGACTCGAACATTAACTCATTCAATCTGAATGTGATAGTGGCTTTTGGAATTGTTACCAAGTACCCACTGGAACCACAGAAGCAAAGTAGCCACAGCACTTGTAAGATGAGGATACAAATGATCCAAGTTGTTATTGGAGATACAAATATAATTTGACTGTCAGTATGTAGGTTTTAAGATAAGCAGTGGAAAGGAAGTAGCAAGTTTTTTAGAACCAGGAAAAAAGGTAAGAGATTGTTCTTAAAGAGCTATATTTTTATTTGTAGCCAAATAGCTACCATTTTGGTTTAAAAATTATGAGTCCTGCATCCCTGTAAGACAGTCTTCTGAATTCTGTTCCTTTTCATTGTGTCAGCAGAAGACTGAAGATTATTGCTGGGAGCTGCTAGGGGCTCTCTCTAGTAGTAAACTTGCTCATAGTTCAAACCTGCTTTTGAAATAATACAAATTGCTGGTATTGGTGGTAATCTGCACTCAAGAGCAGTCAGTAGTATTATCAAGGCACTTATGAATGCTTTCCAAGGGGGTTTGGTATGACTGGGAGAGTTCTTATCTTGTGGAGTGTTGTGAAGCATGTGCAAATTGCAGTATGGCCCAAGCTGCTGGGAGTAGTGATGGTACACCCAGGTTCTGTCTGATGGAAGCACACTGGAGCTGAAGATGCTGAGTGCTGTAGTCATAGCTAGTGGCTTCATAGGAAGGGAGGAGAAATGTGTGGATTGTGTTGTGAAATACATGGTCAGCTCATTACTTTACTATGCTACATATTCAAATGCTTGTAGAATCAAATGGTATTAGGTAGCCAGTTTTGATAAATGATATTCAGTATATGCTAACCTTTTTTTTTTCACCTACATCTTCCCATTGTAGTAGTCTGGTCATGAAACAAAACTATGTGCCAGAGTAACCCTCTAGAAGGGCTTGGCAGGGGATGAAGTAACCCCTATAAAATTATGATTTGGGTGGGAGTAGTATGGTGCTTACACAACACAGTGGCTGTTTTACAACTAGGACAATTTTATTTGTTCTTGTTTATAAAATTTCTCAGCAACTGCAGACTTGGGGCTACTGTGGCACTTTGAAACTCATGGAGATCTCAACAGAAGTGAGGCTGAGCCTGTACTAATTAGCATGGTTTGTTTCCATGCATGTAGTGTCTTCACACAAGGTACTTGGTCTGAGACCACAGGCTTCACAGCAAAGCTGGTTTTGAGTGGAATCTGCTGTGGTCTGTAAGCTGTCATCAGACAGGCATTTCATAACTTAAAAAGTCTGATATTTCTGGATCTAAGGTGACCCTTAAAATAACTGAGCACCATCTCTGTGATAATGTGTTTATTTCATCCATTCTTCACCAGAACTTGATCGTGGTGGTTCAGAGCTGGTTCTCTTACCTGTGACACAGTTGACCTACAATCCCCACTAACTCATATACAGTGATGAGGATTACTGCTGTTTAGAAACTGATGGATGGCACAAAAAGTGTTTAGTGCAAGAATGAGTAAGACGGCTGTCTTCCTTTGTCTTTAAGATTGTTTGCTGTTATCAAAACCCAGGAAGGTCTTCTAGAAGGATATTGAAGAGAACTCTGACCAACTGACAAGCTGGAAGCATTTGTAGGTAGAAATTGCATGTAGTTTGGAAGACAAAAACCAGAAAATGCTCGATGACTTAGTCTGTGGAAGGAAATTTAAATTTTAATCTTGTATCTTAAAGTTGCTGTGATTTATTATGTGAAGGTACAGTGCAAATCAGAATTGACTTGGAAAAAAGACTAAATTTAGTAAGTGGCTGAGTAGAGTTGAAGCATATGGCTTGTCATGGAAGTGTTGTCTCATCGAACTTTAGTTTTGTATTTGGTGACAGTACATAGAGATACATCAGGTCTGAGTTACTGGCAAACAGCAGTTTAGAACTGAGTAAAACATTTTCTACAATCCAAAGAGAAGGCAATATTCAGCAGCAACAGGTTTACTGAATTTTGTTAGACAATGGAAAGTTAAGTTTGGTGTTGGGGGCAGGGGGGAAGCTATGCATTTCTTAGCTGCAATAGAGTCCTCCATCTGAGACCCTTATGTCAGCAGTGGGCACAGTCCAGACACAGCTGTTGGTGTTCTGGCTGCAGATAGCATCTCCTGCCTCCTAATGCATGGTATCCTTAAACCTGGAAACCAACCGAGCACTTGAACAGCTAAACAGGAGTATTTGGAATAAAAAATGGAGTTGGGCTGTTATCTGTTTAGAAACTACTTCAGTACCAGTGCGTGGGGAGTAGTTTTCAGTGGCACAGTCACAATTACTAAGTCAGCTTTTCTTATCTTGCAGTTGAAATTGTAACAAGAGCAGAAAGACTGCAAGCAAATGGGTAAAATGGTTTAAATTTTTAACATCTATTCTTTTAAAAAGGTGGCAGATCCTTGGAAGAGGAAAAAGGGTTTAATCTCTTAGTTTTAAAGGTGTGTAGGAAGCAGGTGCATTGTCTTCATGTTGTAGATGGTTTGGCTAATTGGACGTGCTTTAGATTGACTAGCAGCCTTCCTTGTTCAAGTGGAGCTAAGGATTTGGTACTGTGATTGAGAGAACTTTTTGTAATTTGGGACTTTGAGAAGCCTTCCCCTCTTATATGACTTGATTACAGACAACTGTAGAAAGTAGTTAGCCATGTATCAGTTCTTCTTTGCTAGGATAAAGTTGACTTTATATCACCCTTTTAGCTGTTTGGAGCATACAGCAGAGTGATTTGCTAGGTTTACTTGCTGAGTACCCTTAGAACAGACTCCTGAAATGAGCTGCCTCAGTTTGTCATTTCAATGCATTACTGTTCATATTGCTGTTCTTATAGGGGAACTTGCAGGGTTTCAGCTGAAGATATTTGTAGGAGTACTTCTTCCTTATCCCCCTGCTGTTTGGATTGGTTTTAAACTTTTTGTTCTTGGTGTTCTCATTGAATTCGGATAGTGATTTTTACTATGACAAATTAGGTGGTTTTGGGTTGGGTTTCTTTTTTTTTCTTCTTTTTTTTTTTTTTTTTTTTTTTTGTGTGTGTGTGTGTGTGTGTGTTGTTTGGGGCAGGGAATTGCCCTGAAATTCTTACAAAGAAAGATTTTGTTTAAATAGATACACTTGCAAGGACAAAATTATTGAATTGTAGTATAGAGTTGTCTCATTCCTTGTAAAATGATGAAACAGCAGCAGAAATAAGCACAAGATAAGTTTTATATTTCTCATAAATGAAACCCCAAACAAATAACCATTGTCACTTGAATTTCTGGCTTTACATTATGTTCCTAGAATACACAACTGAAATGGAAATTTGTGAATTAAATTAAGACCAGAACTATAATTTATTGTAATGGAAGGGAAATCTGAATATGTTATTCAAAGAGTATTTTTAGAATTGGTTGATTCTAAAAAGCTGATAGCTTTTTCTGCATTAAGATTATTTTAGTCTGAAGAAGAAAGTAGTGCTTTATTAGTAGAACAAGCCTGGTATGCAACTTGAATTGTTGCACTTAAAAGTATTTTTTACTGTTGCACCAAGATATGTCCTTTCCTCCAGTAGGGAGGCCTTCTCACAGACTTATTATAAGGTGTGCGAGGAACTTTAGTTTTGATGTAAATAAGAAGGTATTCTGAAATGTTTCTACTCAGCCCTTCTGAAATAAGAAATTGTACATGTGAAGCAGAAGAATGTAAATCTGAGGTCAAGTATTATCTTGCACAGTAACTTGTAAATACAAGAAAACAGGAGAAATACGGTAGTGCCTGTTAAATACTGAAAATACTAGTTTGTGAGCCTAAGGCTAGCTTAAAATATGTGGCAGAAACAAACCACAATCAGAAATACCCCAGACGATCATCACTTTACAACCTAGCTCTCTCTGGCATCATACAGGATATTGCTGAGCAGCAAGAGTTCTGTCAAGGCCTGGCTCAACACTTGCCATCTGCTCTCACCCCAACACCTTCAGTTTCTGTGTACCCCCTTCATGCCTGACCTCTTCTGCCTCTCCTCAGCTACTTCACCTGCCCTGCCCCACACATCCACTGCTTCCATTGCACTTTCTTCTCTTGCCTGGATGGAGCCTGGATGGACCTGCAGCCCTTGCCCTGGCTGCTGCTGATTGTTTTCCTGGTGCTGCCCAGGTCACAGAGGGCAGCCATCATCCAGTGCTGCATTCTTCTCCCTTCACTTACTCCTGGCTCTCTTTGCATCTTGAGGGGGACAGCTTTTGCTGTGCCTCTGCTCTCAGCGTGACAAAGCATTCAGCACAGGGTGGCCGCATTGTGGCACCGGGGATGCTGTGTAGGTAAAAGGACTCTAAGGATCTGCTAATGGCAAGCTGGTGTGAGGGCTCTGAGGCCCTCCAGGGGGACTGCACAGGGTATGGCCTTGTAATGTGCAGCCTTGGTGTAATTCTGGAAAGAAATAGGGAAAGCATGTGGCCCTAGATTTTATGCCTTTTCTGCTCTTCCCATGGGTATTGAAAGATTCTTCATTACACTTTGTTGTATTGAGTTTCTTACAACGCATTTAAAACTTACTCTCAAATGTTCCCAATACTTCCTGGTATTAATTGTGGTGTTCTAAAGTTGTATGCTGCTCAGCTCTTGGGTGGGCTGCATTTAGATAGTGTTTCTGTGATCAGTTTCCCTAGCCTCTGGTCATCTCCTCTTATCTTTCATAGCACTTTTTTCAGTCTTGTAGGAGTAAAAAGAATCTTCGCAATTTTTCATTGCTACTTGAGGAATAAATGGCTTAAATAAAAATTATAAAGGTTTCTGCTGATTAGTAATGATTATATCTTTGTACCAGCAGTTCCAAAAATTAAGCTATAACTATCATAAATTGAATACTTGCAGTCATTTGCCAGGGAGAGCTGTGTAAGTGAATTTTAAGCATTGTTTGTGGATTATTGTTAAGCATCCTAGCTGAAGTCACCTGCAGGGAAAAACATTCCAAAACCCACCTTTTGTGACACTGGCAGGAAAGCTGTTGGAAGGATTTGGTTAGCATAGGAGACAAGAGTGTAGCCCCAACTAAACCAGCTCTCCTAATTTAGGGTGGCAAGAAGTCTTAAAGCTGATTTGGCACTCAGCAGAAAGAGCCTGCTGAGAAAGAGGATAAAAAGGATCTTCGCCTTAGGCTGTAATTCAGTTTGCAATTCAGAAACAGTGCCAGATTGAGCTTCCTGGCCACTCATGCTGGTTCCTATGCATGCTGGATTTGAACAAACTGAGTCAGTATAAGACCTTCCCCCCACACCCCCATCTTTTCAGCAGATTACTCTTTGGCTGGATCAGTTCCCTGCTGCTTTTCATCATGCAGCTGCACAAATGCTTCTGTTGGCACAACAGTGGGAGCAGTGTAGGGGCAGGAATGAGCCACTGGGAACATGGGCCCTTTGGGTCAGCTTAGGGATCCATCAGCCACAGTCTGCATCTTCACTCTGTTTAAGCAGAGGAAAAGTCTCATGGTGAGGCTCATGTGAAAGCTTGGCTTCCAGGTCTAGAGGGCTATGTGAGCAGCCAAGGATTTTAACTTGCACAGGCTTCTAAGATATCTGTGTATTTCAGTTGAATCTCATTTTAGGTGGAGATGGCTGGACACCTGAAAATGCCAGCCATTACTGTGACTTGATAATTGTTGAGGTGTCCTCTGTAAGCATTGCTACAGCCCTTGAATAAAACTGTCTGTGGCATGCAGAAGGTATTTCTGATTCAGTCTTGACTGACTGCTGCAAAATGTCCACAGATGCTCTTAGTTCCTCTGCAGATAGAAGAGCTGAAGATTGAAAGCACCCAAACTAAGCCAATGTTCTTTCTGCTTATGTAGTGAAAACGGAATTGTTTAATTGCATGGAAAGCTTAGCTTGTCTGAGCATTGAGGAGAGTAGAGACTTTGGGACTGGAGCACTGTTGAGTGGGACAAATTTCTTCTTGCTGTAAAAGTCCTTGTAAGCCATGCTTGTTAGGGTGAGATCCTTCGGAATAAGTTCAGCTAAGCACACAGTCCATTACTCTATGAAATTATGCATTTAGATAAGATTCCTTGATAATTGATGTCTCCAATGACAACTGCCTTTAATTTGTTTCTGCGCTGTTGGTGTCCAAGTGTGTTCCTATTTTGTTCCTTCAACAGTGGTAGGGATTTTATTGGGGGTTTTACACTTTCTCAGTTAGCATATTGTTTATTTTTTCAGTAGCTAATGAGTGGAGATACTAAAAGGGATGAAGCAACATCAAAACACATGGGTTTGCCAGTGGGCTGAATATGGTGAAAGTAACATGAGAGGACAAGACTGAGGCATGGAAAGTAACACTAGGGCATCTGACAGTTCAGTATCATCAGGTCGAGTGGAAGTAATATGTAACATGCAATTGGCAGGAACGTGGCTGGTCAGGTACCCAGTGAAGAGGCATCTTGCAAAAAACTGTTTCCAAAAAGTCACCTGTGGTGTTCAAAATGGCATGTTTAATTTCGTGTTGATGACTGGATTGTTGCACCTCTTTCGCTGGTGCTTAGGAGCTCCTTGAGAGCCAGTAGTTGTGACACTTCTACTTGCTTTGCTCTCAAAGGGCATTAACTTTCTGGAAATAGATTTTAGAAGGAATGTTCCATATAAATTTTAAGTGGACTCTTGAACGGTATCCCTACAGTGATGCAAGATGTATTTTAAGAGACTGACTCACTTTTGAAATTCTGCCAACATTCTGCAAAGAAGAAGATCTGAGTAATATTATGAGTTAGAAAATATGTCTACAGGGACAGGTAATAGCTGAGAAATTTTTTCCCTATACAATGTATCTCCAATAAGTTGGGTGGTGTCTGAGGCTGAGGCTCCATTTCTTCTTAAAGAAGAAAGCCAAGGTTTTTTCTAGGAAGTTTTTTTTTTCCCCCAAAGAGATTTCAGGGTTTTTTTTTGAAATTAGGTTGTTACTCAAAAAGTATGGAAAAGTAAGAAAAAACATTTCTCTTTTACTTGAGAAACCCCACTTGTAAATGCAGTCTAAGCAGACTAAAGAGTTCGTCTGTCAGATGAAAACTGATATGGAAGCTACTCAAGCCAGTGAAACAAAAAAGTAAAGAGATGTTAGTTAAGCTTAATTGTGAAATTTAGCTTAATTTTTGTATTTCTGCCAGGCTGAAGTGGAAGTGGAAAACAGTTTTGTTTTTCATGTTTTGTATTACAGGAGAAGCATAACTAATACTACCACTGCCAGCTGCTACCAGCATAACTACTGCTGTGTGCAGTTTTGGATGTGCATCCTGTCCAAGTAGTGGCCTTCTTCATTTTCCTGTGCTCTGGGCTGATGCAGTTTGTAGCTCCCATGTTGCTGAATGCTGTGGGAGAGAAATACGCAAAGTTTTGGCTCTGTGACCTATTCAGTGTATGGTTCATAGGCAGTTCTTTTGGCTGTGAAGCCTTATTTTCAATTCAGAATTAGAAAATGAGAAGACTTTGGTGCTGTACTTCATGACCCAGAACTGTACCCTAGTTCTTATTATTAAAAGGAGAGCTGGGACAGCCTTATTCCCTCTGGTAAAGATATTTTCATGTCTTCCTCATTTCATTTTATGTTGAAACCAGTTTAAACATCACTTTAAATGACTAAGGTTTCTCAGGTTGTATATCAAAGAAAAATTGTTAATAGCTTTTTGTAATAATCACACTGGTTAGACAGAAGATGATTCCTGCTGATAATTAGATATTTACTATTCAAGACAATGGAAATTGGGGTGTGGGGAGAGATGAGGAGGGGGGGCTAAGGGGTATTTCTTGTTTTCCCTACCCATTTGTTATACTTCCAGTTCATGGCCTATTTAAGCTCTTCAAAATGAAAATAGTCTTCATGGAATTGTTGACATTTTGGCTTTGAACTTCTTGAACTCTTATGCAGTAGTATGGAAAACTGAAAAAATCGTGGTCTGTATGTCAAGATTTGCTCCATGTACACAAAATATGTGGGTAGGGAAACAAGAAGAAAAGTTGAACCAATATGTGGCTTGTGGTGTTTAGCTTCTGCACCAAGATATGCCAGGTTGGCAATTTCAGGTGTTCTTTATCAGGTGCCATATGTGTATCAGCTGCCTAAATAAAATTTTCCAGAATTCTGGTTGTGTTTGGAAGCTTATGTCAACATTAGGTTTGAGCCTATTACTGTGAAAGGAGCTCTGATTCTCTTAGGAGTAACTCAACTTTCTTCAACAAATTAAATGATCTAGGAGCACTGTGAGAACTTGGTGGAAGCCACAGGAACCAATGTTGTGAGTGCTTTAAATTGTCTGGCAGTAGTAGAAATTTGTCTCTTCAGAGACAAATAGAAATGTGTCTCTCTAGGCAGTTGTGGAAGCCTAGAAGGGTAAGTATCTTAGTGTGTATTACTAAAAATCAGCAGCCAGGTAGCTGTGCAGCCAACCAAGGATTTTTGAGAAAAAATAGGGTGTGGTTGGAGAAGGGGGCCACAGGGAGGTAGGGCAGCGCTTTTCCAGGACAAACGTCCTTGTCCTAGCTTCAGGAGATAAGCACAAAACACAGCACAGTACAGGCACAGGAATGAGGTTGAGAAGGGGGCATGGACTGTAAGGAGGGGTCAGGACTACCCAAGACCATCCCCAAAGCCCTTCAACCCATTTCCAGAAAGATCTAGAGGAATGTACTGTGATAACTAACTTGTGTAGAAATCTCCAGGGTGGGGAAAATCTAACTATAAAAAGAGTCAAATCTGTGCACACGTGCTCCTCAGGACCCTAGACATCCTGGCTAGATTAGCACTGAAGCCAGGACTGGTGATCCCTTATTTCTTTTTCTTCCTCCCTCCCTCCCTCCCTCTAATTCATCTCTCTTCCCTTTCACCCAGTCTCTTTATTCAGTATCTACTGCCATGAGCTTATGTAGGAAATCAGGGACTCACATACCAATTTCCATGTCAAGTGTATAATTACTAATAAAACCTTGAAAGTTTTTGTGGCTTCTGACTTTTGCCTTCCTTTCAACCATTAATATATGTGAATCTAAGATGCTCACATCCCCTTAAGGGTGCGATGTCACAGGGGGTTGACAATTAATGAGGAAGACTTCAGAGGAAACCAGGTATTAATTGTTTGGGTGCTTCCTTGATTACTTCAGTGCCTGTGTACAGTTTGTAGGGCAGGCCATGTTTTACTTGTCTCAGCCTAGCTTTAGCAGATTGAACCTCTGTATGTCTAGATAGCTTAGTTTGGCAAACTCCTGTTTGACTGTATCATTAGTGGAACAATAAAAAGAAGTTCTTATGATCTTTTAAGTCTAAACAAAGATGTTTTAAACTGAAATAGGATGAACTCAACAGCAGCTGCTGCTATTATACAGTTGCTGTATAAACTAAAGCCACAGAAGATGCTAACAGTTCAGAATGTATTCAAGTGTGAAAGACATATCAAACCTTAACAGGAGGAAAGGACTGAAGTCTCTGATTGGGCCTCACTGTGTCCAGTGGGTTTGTATTTGCAAGATTAACTTTAAGCTTGCTGCTGGTCTTGCTGGCTGATGGGTGCATATGTGGCAAAGCTGCTGTTGAGATGTTGGAACTCTGGAATAGTCAGTAATAATATTGTCAAGTAGGTAAGTGACCAGTTCTGGAAAAATCAAGTCCTTTCCTATGCTTTTTGGCTTGTGTTATAGAAAATTTTTGAATAAAGAGAAGATAAATATCCAAACCCCAACTCTTTCCCTGGCAGAAACATGGGTGGTTTATATTTATTTATTTTTAATTTTTTTTACTGGAGTTCTCGGACTATATCATTGCTACGTTTCTGGGCTCCAAGGTCTCTCACACAAACAGAAAAAGGTATGCACTCTCTTCCTCTATGCTCTATATGTGCCGCTAATGGTAAACAGAATTCTTAGTGGGGTTTAAATAGAATAGTTTAGAATGCAGTGTGTAAAGCAATGCTGTTTATCAGTTGAGTGTAAGAATGAATAAGAAGGAATGATAAATACAGGCAGGAGGTGCAAAATCCTAAGTTTATAAGTGTGCTTTCCACCTGTTCATAATCCATAAGTTCAGCCTTAATGGATTTAGGTTTCAAACAGGTTTTACTGTGTCCTGTAACCAGTGATGTTTGCAAAAATGAATTTTGTGTAAAATCCATTGTCTTAAAAGGAATCGTTGGCAATTTAGTTCAGCTGGGAGTTTATGTAGGTTATCGAATTATTATCTTGATGACTTACAGCAGTCTGGAAAGGTGCATGCTGGCTATAGGTGAATAAAAATGCAGATTCATTATTATAAATTAATATTCCTGTAGGTCTAGGATAGTATGATTTTTTTTTTCTCAGTGGAATTTCAGAAGTTTTTCAGTTGCAATACAATGGTTGGTAAGCCAAGGAAGAAAAATTGCTAATAATTAAAATAGAAACGATTGGGGGTGGATTATATTTAGGTATAGCTCAAAGGCAGGTGTTTGGTTTCTCCTTGTGTCCTGTTTCTCATGTGACCTATTTGAAATGGAGTTTGTTTTTACTCAGATGTATCTTTGTGTAAGAATTTGTCATGTTGAAATAGCTTTGTGGATTGCTTTTGATCAGGTCTGAGCCTCTCAGTTGACTGGTGAAAGCTGGGATATGGAGTTGATATCTCTCTTCCAGGAGTTAAAATATTTTTTCAAACCTCTGTTTGCCTTAAGCATTCTTGGATTCCATTGAGTGTGGGTATGGGCTAAAAAAACCCTCAATTTATTAATTGATAAGTGGGTGTTAAGAAAAAATCAACCAGTCCAATCAGTGGCAATTATTTTGGAGAACTGTGGAGTCCTTTTTAAAGTGGATAACCTTTTCCATTTATGCAGTGGTATGAGTTGGGTGCTCTAACATATCAGAAAAAAATGAAAGCATCTTTCAGCTCTTGTCAGTCGGATTGCATTGCTGTTAGCCTGTCTAAAAAGATTTGTTCTCTTTAGGCTTGCTTACAGTACATGCATAATTTAATAAAATGGTGCAACTGGCACAGCTGAGAGCTGAGCTGCACATAGAGGCTGAACTGACCTCTTGGCTCTTGATGTACCTGATACCACCAGAACTGCATTTACATTACAGGCTGTACTTTGTGCTTTATTGGTGAGTGTGGAATGAGTCTACATAGTTGTCAAGTTAACCCCATTCTAGATGACTTTAAAAGTCCCTTAAAGTAGATAGTTCAGAGAAGAATGTGTGCTTGGAAATTGGGGAACCCCTTGTAAAGGTTAGGAAATTATTCCAAGAGTACATGAAAGTTCAGTATTTTACTGCCCTAAAAACATAGGAAAATATTATAGATTCTTGTTCTCTACTTAAATCTCACATCCCCTCCCCCCACAAGCCAAACAAATAAACAAAAAACCAAAACAAAATCAGATCTTTACTCGGTGAATATTATGTCTTGAACACGAGCTAATATTTGGTAAGGCAGAGGATACCAAAGGCATTTTATCTTAGAAGGTTTTTTTAATTTAACCTGAGATTTGGTTAATTGTAGTGGAACATTTCTAGGTATGTTTGCAGAGAATTTTACATGTTTGAGACATTTTCTTTGAAAAACTGGAAAAGAATTATGTAGAACTTTTTAAGTCTACACAGAATTGTTAAGCATTAGTGATACATACTGATTAGGCATGCAGAGCTGAATGTTAGATTGTATGTTGTGGTTGGCATTTCACACTCCAAAATTAGTCTCTCAAAGTTTATTGCATGGTAGGTTTTTCAAGGCTTTAAAGAACTTGGTTAATGTAATTTTTACCTCTAGTCATAAATTCATTTTCTCTGAGTAGGAGTTTCACACAGAAATTTATGTTTAACGTCATCTCTGTTACAAAGCATACCTTTTGCCAAGAGGGTTTTTTTGGGTGCAGGGTCGGGAAAAGCAGTCATAAATTGTTATTATACTACACCTCTGTTCCTGTCACAGGTAGCCAACTTTAAGACATTCCTGTTAGTTTATCTCCTTTATCTCTTTAAAACAAACAAAAAAATCTTTCCTAATTTCCCTGAAACACATCCAGAGACAATCTGTCATTGCAATTTGATCTGAAATTTGCAATAAAAATAGTTCAAACATTCAACAAAGGAAGCTTTAAAGGCAGAGAGATCATTGAGAGATTCAACTGCAGTATTACAAAAAGTGGTGCCATTATCACTTGGCACTTTTTAATTCTACCACGTTACTTTAAAGCATGTTCCAGTGGTTGATGTTAATTTTCAGTGTTAAATATATGTCACCTCAGTAGGATAGAAATGAAATGGCTATTTTAGCCCAATTAAAATATTTGTGATGGCTAAAAAATGTATGTATATACAGAGTCATATAATATCTAAATGCAATTAACCAAAGCTTAAGCTTCAGGGTGATAGAAACATTTAATGTGAGGAAAAAAGTCGGCATTTATAGCATTCTTAGGGTTGACAAACCAGTTTTAGAAAATGAATTATTATCAACACATTTTAAAGTCAGATCTGATATTGCTGTTTGAAAATATTTTAGCTGGACAGAAATCATATTTCCAGTTACATAACTTCTGCAGAGAGAGATGCGTTTCAATGGCAGATGAAATTGATTTTTTAAAAAATAAATCAAAGAAATGTTTGTGACTGACTTGGTGGACTGACCTTCTTAATGTGAATCATTGTCATTTTAATGGAAAGGAAATGAAATGAGGTTAGTTGCAAGTGGATGAAGAGGAAAGCTAGATAGTAGAAACTTTTCTGCTGAAATAGAAGGTTTCAAGTCTATAGAAGTTGGAGGTGCTTAACCAGAAAGTTAATCATTAAACAAGGATACTATTTTTTACAGGCGGGATTGTTGTGCAGAGCTGACCCAGTAGTTAGCTGTCAGTTCTCAGGGAATGCAACTGAACTTCTTAGTCCCCCATCACATGAGCGTTACAGGTGAGGATAGTGTAACCTGTTGGCTTGTCATTACGCTTCTGTAGACTTGAAATGGACCAGTTTGTCAAATCAGATAAGCAGAACGCAGATACTGGTGACTACCTCTGTTTAACTGGCAGTTTACAGTGTAAAAACCCCTCCAAAAGAGCCACTGGAGGAAGGGAGATGAGATCCCTTCCTTTGCTTTGGGCCAGAGCCTACAGTTACTGCATTGTAGGGATGGCCCCATGAAGGAAAAAGCTTCCTTTAAAAAACTATACTGAGAAGTTTTATGCTAAGATGATCTCTTGAGAGGATAAAAAATTGAGTAGTGAAAGGAAACATTACATTAAAATGTAATATGAAATGTTACATTTTTGTAATGTTCAGAACTGTAGTAGTATCACTTAACTGACTTCCAAAAATTGATATAAGTAATATTTCATGGGTGGTGTTTTGAAGGGTTTTACCACCTAAAGTCTGCTACCATGTGTTCTCTGTGATAATCAAGATATAAATTAGTTTGGGTATTTGCTCACCTGCAATATACAGAGGGATTTTCCCAACACTGAATTGCGGTACTTGTAGGACTGAAGTTTCTCTCCTGTGTTGGCAAGTCAAGCCACTTGAATCAAGTGCAGCTAAACCTATCACAATCATAAGAGCTAAAAATACTATAATAAGCAGAAGCCTTTGTGAAATTATGTTTTCTGTGATACCTGCACTGATTAATGCCATGCAATTATTTAGGAATGGCAGTATCATAACCGATCCCTCTTAGGCTACTATTGCTATTTTACATACAGGAGTAGCAGAAGTCACTGTGGTTAGAACCAAAACAAATGCTGAGTTCAACACCTGACTTCAGTTATCTTTATTTAAAGAAGAAAATATTTTACCTATTTGGCAAAATCCCTTTTAGATGCTGTTTTACTTTGCTTCCAGTCAGGGAAGATAGATGTGTTCCTGGAAAGATGATTTATTGTGGGCTGTAGTTTGCAAGCATAGCACTTTTCATCTAACCATCCATTATGCTTATTGTATTTCTCAGCCTCCCAAGTAGAATGCCTTATTTGTCTGAAAATTCACTACAATTCCCCTAACAGGCTATGACTGTATCTGTTGGATTTTTGGCTTGTTATACTGAAATATGTAAAAAGGGCACAAACCACATTTCATGCACGCACCTCCTGGATTGGCCAGTTTTCTTGGACAGAGTGTTTAAAATGACAGAGAGTTGCTGTTCTCGCTGTTAACCTTTGGCAGAAAATTACTAAAGGGAAGTGGATGCAAGTGGCTGAACTGTTGGGTTTCCATTGGCAGGAGTAAATAATCCTAGAGTAGTTTTTAATGTTTTACTACAACCTTACCGTTTTGAACTAGATGACTGGTTAGCTCAAAATGTAATTGTTGAAAGCATTGCTATGATTTAATGGTCAATAAAAGAATTTTTAAGTCTTTATATATTTACAATGCTAGTGTTTCCTCTGTCATTTTTTTTCAGAGATCGATTTATAGGCCTGTGATACTGTTGGCACTTAATTATGCCAGTCTATTGCCAGTATTGCCGATTTATCTATCTACATATGTTTAACAACTTGCTGCAATCACCTGGATTTCTGACAGGAAGGTTAATAGTGTGATAAATACATGGGGTTTTCTGAGATGATTCACCATTTCCTCTAATTGTTCCCTGTTTTAAGCATAAGCTTGTTTCTGGGTGAGCAAATAAGAATATAACAATGAGAAAAACATTTAGAAAATGTATTTCTAGGTGCTCAGTGGTAACTGTAGAAAGCTGGTCTGTAGACTTGGACTGTTGGAACAGGTTGTGGAAACTGAGGAGCAACAAGTATCTCCATGCACAATGAAATGGTCATGTTGTACTTTCCTTTCCATGTCCAAAGATAAAATAGACTTTAGGAGCAATCAGTTCAAGGGGAAAGTTCTTGAGACAGTGAATTAGATGTCCAAGAAAGTTTAAGAGTTTATCTGCAGAAAAAATGCCAGGTAGCAATGCAAAGGAAAGCAAATGTCCAGCTAAGCTTGAAATGAGAGGTGGACATTGAGAGCCACAAGTAGTGCTGCTGCAACATTAAAAAAGGAGACTGAAGAAGAAAAAAGTACTGCTGCTGAGTGGAATGGGTGGTTTAATTTCCACTGATGCAGAGGCTGAGTTCCTGAAAGCTTTCTTTTCCACCACCAAGATCTACCGGCTGTTTGTACCTACGAAAGAGGATTCAGGGAGGAGAGGATCAACCAGTAGTAAATTGTTACAGTGTGGGGACTGGGTGGTTGATAACAGCTCTCTCTAGAAATTGCTGGCTGTCCTGTTGGACAGTGGGCCGAAGATGAGCCAGCAGTGTGCTCTAGCAGTGAGGAGGGGTACCAGTGTCCTGGGCTGTGTCCACAAGAAGTTAGCTAGTAGATTGAGACTGTCAGTTTTCACATGGTTTTCACTATCTGGAATATTGTTTTAAATCCAGCTGGTGAGCAACAAACATTGTTGGATTGGACATGTTACCATGTGAGGAGAGGCTGAAGTTCAATCTGGAGACCAGGCAGCTTCAGGGATACCTAATCATAACTTTCTAACCAAGAAAGAGGGAACTGAGAAATCAGGTTCTTTATACGTGTGGTGGGAAGAACAAGAAACCTTCATGAGCCGAAGCATGGCAGGTTTTCACTACAAGGCTAATTGAGCTCTGGAAGAAGTCACCCAGAGAGGCTGTGGAATATGGCCCTGGGAGATTTCCAAGACTCAACTGCATTAAACCCTGAGCAACCTAATCTGACCTCAGAGCTGATCCTGCTTTGAGCAGGAGACTGAGCTGTGAGCCTCTGAAGGTTCCTTCCAGTCTGAGCCATTCTGTGTTTAGATACATGTTATGCAGAGCCAGTGGGACCTGCTTCAGCTTTCAGGGTCCTAAAATGTTCTAGGTACCCTTGCTACCTGAGAATTTTTGGACTATTTGTTTAAAGTCAGAAGCTTCCCTTCACTTAAAGGGTGAATTTGAAGGAATTTGGATATTCACTGACATTTAATGTTTTTAAGCAAGAATGTACTGAGAATTAAATTCAAATAAGATTTAATATTAAAAACAAAAAGATTTGCAGAATGAGAATTGGTTTCTATGACTAGTAAAAAGTGTAACTGTTACCCCAAACCCAATTCTCTCTTACCTGCTCATGTAAACTAAAAAGAATGATTTAGAAATTTTATTTGGAAAAATGGAGTAAATTCTAACTTGATGATTTAATACTGCAATGATGCTTCAAGAAAAAATAGAAAACTAACATGGGGATGAGACTCTGTGAAGGGATACAGAAAATGAGGACAGTGGTCAGTTTGTAGCTTCACCAGGTGTGCTGCTGCTTTCGCTAGGTGTGCAGGCTGTTGCAACAGGATGTGGGTTTGTGCCTTGGGGACTTGTCTGTGTGTGCTGAGGGGTGAGTAAGTGGCTGCTGGTGGTCTCTCAAGGTTCCAGGCAGACACAGCTGGGCTCCTTCCTCCCCAGTCCCCGTGGTGTGAGCACCCAGGGTGTGCCAGGCAGTTGCTGGGTAGGAGTGACTAGCTGGAGGCCTGGCCCAAATGTGCCTGCCACTGCAAATGAAAGAGTTTGCTATGTGATCTGTGTTTAGCTTGGAGTTAGGTAGGGTGTATTAGACTCTCTTTCCAATTCTTTGGGGCAAAATAGTTTCTTTGATAGGTTTGCCCACATGATGTTGGCAAGGCCAGCTGTAGTACTACACAGATACTTACTGGCCTCTCACAGTGAGCTGCATTCATGTTTAGCATTAAACCCTGGCACCCTGTTCTAAGTTGAATTGCTTGCATAGTTGGCATAGTCTTACTGAAGTAATTGCTGATGTATGGAGCAGTGTTTCATGGTAAAACACTCTTTCAAGTGCCTGAGTCACGTTAGAGGCATGTCGTCTGGAAACTGCTGAAAGAGATTCCTTGTTGGTTTCCTTTGTACTCTCATTTCCTGAAGAGGAATGAGGGGTTTATGAATTTTCTTTTTGTGTAGACTGACATGGAATTGTGGTGGCCCTAGTAGGACAGGCTGTGTCCTAGGTTAGTTGGGAAAGGTATTAGTGCTGTGGATTGACACTCTGACTGTGACACAGATCAAATGCTTTCCCCTTTGTGTAGCTGACTGCCAGTGACACACTTTCTGCTCTGTGCATCAGGAAGCATCCTGCTACATGATGAGCACAGAAAAATAGTAGAAGGAGATTCTGTCTTGATTTGCTTAAAAAAGGCTTTTCTTAGTTAGATCAATTTTCTTTTTTATGAGCTAATATGCTGTTAACTGTTTTAACAAAATCATGCTGCTTTGTTTGGAAGTCCTGGAAACCAAAGGCAGGGTTTGCAAAGCATTGGCAAATTCTATGCAGGAATTGCCTGGCTTGTTCTTAATTTTGCTGTATAAGTTGTTTAACAAGTCTGCAGAAGACCAGTGCTGACAGGAGGCTGGAGTATTTGTCTGCCAAAACACTTGTGTAAAGTACAGCAGTAGTATTCCACAGAACAGTGTGAGAGAAAGGACTGTTTTATTTGAGGTCATCATCTTGAGTTCTTTAAGCACTGAAGTGGCAGTGCCTAATTTAAAGCAAATCAGCATATTACTTTTTTCCTTGGTGTAAACTGGGTAAATTAGGTAATGCAGAGGCCAAATCAGAATTCTGCTTTTCCTGAAGCATTAAGACAGCAGCCTGTGAATAGGGCTTAAACTATAGCCTGATAAGATGTGGCATTTTACAAGAGCTGTCCTGGAGTAGAGACGTTGAGTCAGTTTGCTTGAAATGCTTCAGTTACGGCCTGGATTTCTTGTGCTAGCACGTGTGTCGCTCTTGGGAAATGACTGAAATTTTTACATTGTTTTTCGTGTTTTGTCCTTGTCAACCCACCCAAATGAGGCAGTTTCTTTTATCTGAATGCAGTAATCCCTCATTCTCCTACATGGCATTAAGAAGTTTAAATCCATAGGTTATATTATTCAGGTATGTTGAATTTTGATTAGAGATGTTGAAAGAATAAAACATTATCTTTAAGGTGAAGTCAGCATATTTTGTTCTTCACTGTACTTTATCTTATTTTTTATCATCTGGTGCTGTGGGCACGAGTTGTTGCTCACCCTACTAATGCTTAGTTTGTTCTTAATTAAACTGTTGATGGAGAGTGTTATCTAAATCTTAGGTATGTCTTACATTGAAATGATGAATTTATCAGCCAGTTAATAATTGTGCAGGTTATTGGTTTATAACTTAGAGTAGTAACTAGACTGAATACTGGGGTCTTGGTAGGGTTTTTTTTAGTTTTGCTTTGGACAGGAATTTTTTGTGTTTTAGAGATCAGGATAAACTTAAAATATTTAACTTCAGTTTTCATTTTCTAAGGCAGTGTGTATATTGACCTTGGATCATGGCAGTATCTTTTTCTGGAGGATAAGCATTTCAGAAACTTGGGGTAAGAATATTCAGGGATAATTGAAGGAATCCATTTCAAGTAAATATAAGCAGAGATGAAATAATTAAGGAAATAATTTTAGATTTAGTTATATACTTACACAGGATCTCCTTGCTAGGAAGTTCTCGTGTATACTGAGGTATTTTGAGTAACAAATCTAGATCATATAATGCATAAAAACAAATCATAAGACTGACTTTACAATTGATCCAAATATAAAAAACCCTGCAGATCCTTAAGTTGATAGCTGAAAAGGTGGCAGTAGTAACTGAGAATTATTAGTGGGCATCCGGCTAGTGTACAGATTCTACAACTGAAATAGTAGGCTTCTGTAAGATGGGTGGGTTGGCTGTTGAGTTTGAATTGTTTTGCTGTTAGTGGTGGGTGGCTTAAGTCCAGACACTCAGGTGGTGAACTCTGGTATTCGGTCTTATTGGAGTGTCGTTGCCCAGGGAAAAGCATTAGAAAGTTCAGTTCATTAAACTGAAATTTTAGCTAAGCAGTAAGGAAATGTATAGCAATAATAATAATATTTTTCTTGCAACAGATAAATACATAAAAGATTAAGAGCTGTTTTTTACAATAGTGATCCTTTCTATAACTGAGTTTTCAGTTACAAGATTTCTAGCACGTCTCCAGGCTTGTATGCAGACAGGAAGGAGACTGTGTTTTTAAACTGTCCTCTGATCTGGGAACAGTTGCATCTGGGTATTACATAGGATTAAATAGCAATCATTGTCAAAGCCTATTTGGTAGTAAATCCAGGCAGAGCAACTGTTAAGCAAACTGACAGTCAAGCAAAGGGTACAGGCAGAAGATACTCATTGACAAAGATGACTTGGATTTGGAACATGTACTGTACCTTTTTTCATCTGACTGCTCAAAGAAGATGGAAAAATGTTTTGACTCGGAAATAGAAGATAGAAATCTTGCATTTATGGAAACTGCATCAAATTTACTGGGGTCTTAAACTCAAATCTGAGTGTTTTGAAATAGGGATTCAATTTTCCTGATAAGGCATAAGGGTTTAAATTGCTGCTGTTCCCAAGCACTGTTTAGCTTTCCATTCTGTTGGCTGCAGACGTATTGAGTCTCTGGGGGTATGAACAATGTGTTCTTATAAATGGGATGCAAAACAGAAAACTGGTGTACTGATACTTCTGAATGGTAAGTCACTTGAGTATTTCTTGAACTCTGTGTTGTACTAGCCTATTATTGTATAATACTCAAAATGAAATTGAATGTGTAGCTATAATGTGATAAAATCATCTCTAGTTCTTAGTTAATGACCTTGTAAGATGGAGAAACAGAAAACATAGCTATGGTGGGTGAATCTTGACAGTGCTTGACAATGTGTCAAAGCAATTCTGTATTCTTTTACTCTCCAAATAGATGTGGGTAACACTTCATGTTTTAGTATGATGTAAGTGATAATGGCAGCTATGGTATTAGGTGTCAATCAAAATAGTGTGCTTGTAATATTAGTCATCCACTGAAGGGAGCATAAATGCAGATACTGAACTCATTATGAAGAAGGAATGCCTGTGGTGTGTTCAGGGCGAATACCACTTCCAAGTAAAGGAAGAAGACTCTAGAGATAAAGGATGTACACAGATAAGCAAATAGCTGCCTGTGTCAAAATAGCATTGCTCACCTGACAACTATTTGCTTAAAGATGATCTTTGAGCCAGTTGTTTTCTTGCTCTAATGCAATTCTTCTTCTAGAGAGTGAAGACTTCAGTGGATGGCATTGTAGCTGACTGGTGTTATGCAGTAATTCTGGCCTTTGTAATTTGATCCTTGGCTTTCCGACAAGTGCTCCTGTCTGCTATAGGTTAATATTATTGTAATGCAGGGTTTCCATGATGCTTCCCTTAAAAAGAAATAGGCATATCTTCTTGGAAACAAAGAGAGAGCCACTGAAGATCTTTCCCATCTGAAGACTCTAGCTGGCATATGACATACAGTTAACTTCACAGGTAACATACTGGGCATGCCACAGTTTGTTAAAGTCCAAAATTCAATTGAGCTGCTGATGTGAGGTACCCCTGAATAGAAATATATGGGTGCAGTTGGTTTATGTAAGTAATTTCCTGTGTGTTTAATGGCCTAGAATTTCAGAACTGGATTAGGTCAATGGTCAGTTACTAGAACCAGCTCTTCACTAATGCACTGCCATCCTAGTCTTACTGTACTTTATCAGTGTGCAGAGATACCAGGCATGTGTTGAATAAGTAGACATATTTTCTCTTGTTTTTTTGATTGTCAGTTTAAGCATAAGGGACTTTTGAAGTCCATATTATATGTAACTTTTGCTGTGTGATCTATTACAGCCATATCTGTTAATTATAGACAGTCACTTTGTTGATATCCCTGTGCCTTCCTGCTGGAGGTGCACATATCCATGCAGATGGAGTGCCCTGATGTTGACCAGTAACTGTCAGCCTGTCCCTTAAGGAAGACAAAGATGAGTAATTCAGCCTACATTTTTTAAAACAATATAATATATAAAGTGAGTTACAGATACTTGATGTAACATGGTAATAGTAGACTACTAACATGGTACTGATGAATCAAACTAAGATTCCCCAACCTCCTTTTTGTAATTCTGTAAAACTCTGGCTTAAGCTGGCACTGCCACCAAAAGGGAATGTTTGCTGTATTATGCTTGTGACAGTGCGATTGCATGGAACTTGATGGAGCTGTCCTGGTTCAGAGCAAATCTGGGAGAGAATCCCAAAGAGGCTCTCGTAGGAAAGCAGATGAAATTGGCCCCTCCCCCCAACCGGTCCGGAAGAAACTACTTCCTTGGAGAAAGGTGGAAAAAACCTGTTTATTAAACAATAAAACCGAAACAATATTAAACAATAAAACCCCTTGCTGATCCAAAAGAGATGACAAACTGAGAAAACCCTGTCCCTGGGTTGCAGCTGAGCTCACTCAGTCTCTGATCAGTCCGTCCAGTGCTGGAAATGTCACAGGCCAGGCCCGGCTGGGTGCGAGGTGCTGGTGCTCCCCTGGGTGTTCAGTCCAGAGCAGGCTTGAACAGGTCCAAAGAAAAAGGGAAAAAAAAACACAGTCCAGGGAACTTCTTGATGTCAGCTAGCTAAACTAACTAAAAGCAAGAGAGATCTGTCCCGTTGTCTGTCCATCTGCAGACAACACAGGCAGGAGCAGGAATGTGTAGGACGAGTGCAGTGTCTGAAAAAAACTGCTGCTTCTTCTCTCCCCCCATTCACGGTCTGGAACACGTCTTAAAGGTGCAAAACTTATTATTCAGCATTAACAGAAGGAGATAACTGGGGATAAAAGCATCATATAGTCAACCCAGGACAGAGCCTATTCCTTGGGTTTTGGTGTGCACACATTTGCCCCCACAACTATTTAATGAGCTATCTATAACTGCACAGATGTTTGTACCAGAAAAATTAAAATATTTTAGTTTCATAGTGGACTTCTGAGTTAGCTTTTAATGGTTAAGTCTTAATGCTAATAATTAATTACCTCCTTTTTAGAAAACTACAAGTAACTTTCCTCTAAATCTTGGTCCACTAGCTGCCAGTATTTGCTTCCTGCCTGCCCTATCTGTATCATATTGCATTAATATGTTTGATAGAAGAAGTTACAGTGTCTGGTATAATGAAGCCTTCAATTCAGTTGTAATCTATTGGCAGGTGCTGATAAACTACCAGGTAGCAACACTGGACTGAACTGGTGAAACTGAAGCAGACTAGAAAGTTTTACTTCCTATCTAGAGGCTCTGTAGCAATTCTTTCTTGCTATAACTCTAATCTAAGAGTGATTCAGTTATTTGGATATACCAAAGCAAATATTCAGTGGAGATGAGGGGCTATTGTTCAGAATCATAAGCCATTTCAAACAGTTCAAGAGCAACAAAAACCAGGAAACCACAATAAACTTGACTGTCACATTTAATTGGAAGCCTTTATAAGAAATCAATTTTTAAAATACCAATGCCTTTTAATGTGGAATAGTATGATCTAAATTGGAAAGGTAAAAAAAATCTGATAAGGTCAGGGAGCTTATATCCATAGAAAGTCATTGAGCCAAAAGCCTGATGGATGACACTTCAAAAAAATCTGGATGTAAGAACAGACTTTTGAAAAGTGATTTTAATGGCAGTCAATTATCCAAAGAGGTCAAAAGCAGGCCTTCTGTAAGGATGGGATTATCTCACATCTGCCAGCAACCCTCACATTTGGTAGGCAACTTAAGCTTCTATTATTGGCCCTGTTTCAGAACTCTTTTGGACTCATTCAAGGTATTTTCTCATAAGTCCAAATAAACTTCAGCTTTGTTGATTTTTGAATCCTAAGTGAACTTCCTTTACAAGACAAAGCTCTCAAGAAGGCAAGCAGAGATGCTGGATTGTGGTGCTGTAACTTAGATTCTTAATGTTAGCATGCATATCATTATTTTAAGCCTGAATGACAGAGTAAGTCCTGTTAGTTCAAAGTTTTGCTTCTTACAAGTGTCAAGTACTTCTTCATTGCTTTCACAGATGTTGAGATGACAGTACCACCTTAGGTCTGCTTTGAAACCAGGGCATTTTGTTGCTGCTGATAGTATTAATGTTCTGACTAACATATCCTGCTAGCTTGCTTGCTGCTCCTTCTTTCAAGGGTTAAAGCCATGAAGTTTGTGCTTGATGCTCAGTTACTGAATTCAGAACTTAGTTGACACTGGAAATATACTGATTTGAGCTAATTGGGATAAATTTGTGTACAACTGAGTTGTGTGCTGCTGGACTAAGTCTTGTTTCTGGTTCTTGTAAGAATGGAAGTACACCAAATCAGAGCATCTGCTGGAAGAAAAGGTCTCCAGACATCTTGTACTGCTGTACATATACTTCAGGTTCTGTTCAGTAACTTCTGGATTAGTCCTCCTGATACATGTAAATGGATAGTAGATAAAATGCTCCATCTGCTTTTATTACCCTTATGGTCAGGTACTGCCAATGAACTGACCTGCTGTCAGCATGAGCAAGGTTGATGTGGTAGTGAGGATAAAGTATATCAGGAGAACTGCATGTAGAAAGGATTTGGGAAGACTGTGTGAAGGGATAGAATGTAAGAGAATAGTTCAGAAGGTAATGTCACACCTGAGGACTTGCAGCTGTACTAATCACCAAAGATTAGGAACAGGCCTGCCTTTAATAGGCCACAGCTGTGTCCAATAAGAAGCTGGGTGCTACAAAAGAGTGGGTTAGCTGGTAGTGAAAAGAGATGGAGTCTGTTGGCTGAGCTGTGAGGAAGGAGTCAGTACTGTAAGGAGCTGCCCATGATATATCACCAGGAAGCTATGGGACTTATGCAATAAGATGACAAGAAGAATGTTTTTGAATATCAAATGTATTATGTGATGCTGGTCGTATACACTTGTGCTGAGTTAGGGAAGTATAAAAAGGAGGCTGTTAGATGTATCAGGTGTGAAAACCTTTGAGGGAGTCTGTCCTGAAGAAGTTGCAGTCCAGGTCTTGCAGTCCAGCTGTGCTGTGGTACATAATGTCAGGCTCAGTACACCTCCCCCTGTGTTGAGTCCCGAATATATGCATTATCCATCTATACCAAAACGGCTTGTGCTGAAAAATGATGTGGTGCTGCTTCCTATTCAAGCTTACAATAGCTGCCAGGCAAAAAAAAAGAATCAGTAAACCTCTGACATGAGTTAATATTGCAGTATTTAAAAAAAAATAATAGTAGATATGAGAGTTGGCAATTTGAATTGCATGTCAGGGTACTGGAGCTCAAAAGCAAGTAAGAATGACTTGTGTATAACAAAAGTGGCTCTGTACCAAAAGCACTTCAGTAAAGAATGCTTCTTATTTAATAATGTGCAATTTTTTTTTTTTGCCAAACTAAACAATATAGCAACTGTTGCTGTACTGATGCCATAAACATGTGTTTTGATGGGATGAGAAGGGTTGGGTATGTAAATAATAAAGATGAAAACAGCTTTAGAGAAATTCAGGTAATTCCCCTTTTGTTACTGTTCTACTCTACAGAAGTTAATATTTCTAATTAAGCTTGCTAGGTCACTTAGAAGTACACCTATGGACTGCTAATTGGTTTTAGAATTTAAAATCTTCAGAGACAACTTTGTGAATCCATAATGATGTCAGGAACTGAAGACATGAATGCAGAGGCATTGTTAAAATCTTACCTAGTGCTTTTAAAATACATTGTAGACTTCTGAAGTAATGGATTCATACAGATGCCAAAGTACTTTGGTGCTTTTTAATGCAATTAAAATGTTAGCTCCTATTGTTGTCTCAAAGAGCTTTTCCAGGAAATCATATGCATTTAGAATTTTTTGTAGAGTGAGTCAGTGTAGTAGAAGACCAACAAACTCATTTTAATTGAACTTAAATTAGGCCAGTTTTGTGAACTTAATTAAAATACTGTAACTTCCAGTGGTTGAATCATTGTCATTATCCTGATTTGCAGATGGTATCACATGGTATCTATAGGATACTGTATAATGCCTGGTAAGTCTCAGCATGTTCTTTAAAGGCATGGATCAGAGGAGCTTGAACATGCCCCTGTTAGGAATGCCCTCTCTTGAAATAAAATAATACGGAAAACATTTGCTAGTGTTGATATTTAGCAGGTAGTTTATGGAGGTGAATGGCTGGATAGTTTGGGCATGTAGCATCTATCTATTATCCATGCTGTAGAAGACTGAAGGCCAAAGCTGATGGATGAATACTTGTTGTCTGTGCTAGCAGAAAAGAAGCTATATTTTTTACTTCAATGGGAATAACCAGATCAGTGTCCGTAGTTATGGTGTTAAAAATTTGGGCATGCAGTAGTGAATGCTCACAACTCTTAGGCTGGCAAGTAGCAGGAAGTAGTAAATTGCAGTCAAGTTTAAATAGCTTTTTACTAGTTTGGTCTATAAATTGAGCAATATTTCATACATGATCTTTTTTTAAGTTGAATGAGAATTTGATTAGTGTGCTTGGGAGAAGAGTGTAGTGCCCCTACTTTCAAATAACTGTTGTTCCCAAAGAAATATTAATATAATTCATTGTAAGAAACATTATTGTAATAGATTCCAATTGTTTGACGATGCATGTGAATATTAAAGCTGTAGAAACAGTTATCTGAATGTCTTTGGAGCATTATATGTGCAGATTTCTGTGCTAAATAACACTGGGAGCTGCTTGCTTTGTCTTGTCTGTCTTGGTATTGCATATGCTACATATCCTTAATAAAAATGAGATTGAAGCTTATTTACTCACGACATGAGGATAGGTGAGCTGCTGAGAAATGCTGGATTTGGGCGCTGAGTTTGGGACTGCACTTCTGACCAGAGTCGTGAAAGTGCATTTATAGTAACATGTAGCTGTTTGCAGAAATGGAAGAAAGTGAAGGCAAGATGTTTAATCTTTTCTCATTGCAGTAACGTGGGCGCTGAGTAAGTTCGAGTTCACGAAGAAAACCCAGCCTTGATTTAGGTTAAATTTGTGTACTTCGGTAGCTGTGTTAAATGTAGCTCTAATGAGATTCAGGCTGCTTGCCTTTGTCATCTGAAGGAGATAATCTGCTAGAACAAATTTGATAAATGAAGAATGAAATCTCCTTTTCTTAGTCGTGACAATCTGCAAAATCCTTTCTGTTTATTCTTGTCTGAAATCCGTTCATAAACCTAAACGTGCTAAGGGTCTTTTTCTTTCTAATGAAATTTCCCAAAGGGATCAGGAGGGGAGGATTTTCGGCAGTGCGGGGAGAGGAGGGTTGACGTGACTCCAAATCGCTTCTTTTTCTGCCTCCGTGCGGTTTGGGGGATGGATGCGGGGATGGATGCAGCTCTGGCAGCGCTCCCCCGAGCTGCGCGGTGGCTCAGCCCTGCACAAAGGCGGTGATGTAATGCGTGCTGTAATGCGCTGCCGGCTGCGGTGCAGGGGAGCCGCGCTGCCGCCCGCCCGCCCGCCCCCGCCGCTGCCCCGCGTCCCTCCGGAGCGGCCATCGCTTCCTCGCCTTCTCTGCCTTCTATTGTCTTAAACGGCTTTTTAAAATTATTTTTATTTTCTTTTTTTTTTTTTTTTAGTTAATTAACGCGGCATGTGCGGTGATGAGAACACACACCTGCTCCGAGTAATTCAGGCTAGAATTTCTAACGTAATCCTAGAGCAAACGAGACGTGTGTTGGACATCCCTTTTGGCGTTCCCTGCTAATCTTGCTCTCCCTTAAAGGCAGGGAGGGAGGGAGACAGGTTGCTCTTAGCAACCGCTCACGTACTGAAAGTGAAATACCCAAGCTTTAATTCCCCTGCGGACTCCTCACTGCTACTCTCTTTTTTTACAAATTGGTTCCTTCTAACGAGTAGCATATGTTAATCAGTGTTTTAAGTAAAATCAGCTCAGTAAAGAAATGTATCAGAGCATCTCCCTGTTCTAAAAGTTTATTTGCCCCCTTCTAAATGCTCCTAACAGCCACGCATCTGAAGTTAAAGGGTGGCATAAAACAAGCTGGGGACAATGCTTTTTCTCTGTCCTTTGGCTGAATAGGAACTTGACTGTTTTTGAATGCAGGATGAAGAAAAGCATCTCCCCCTTTTTACTCACACAGATGTCATGTATGTGCATTGTAATGTGTTAGAGAAGCTGAGATTCATCCTACATTTCCTGTGTCTCAAGGCATTTGGAGCTCAAGCTACTTACAGCTGCAAACTAATAAAATGGGAATTTGAAGGAGTGAAAGCTCTGCACAAATCAGATTATTTGGCATATATCTTGTTGCAAATGGCTAGTTTTTCCACAGAAGGAATATGAAATATCCTGCAAAGAAAGGGAGGGAGGAGGAATATTCAACCAAAATGGTCGTTTAAGTACTAATGTCTCAAGATATGAATTTAACTGAGTATAATTTTTGCATATGTATTTCCATAAGGTGATGAAAATGTTGTAAAAGTGTGTGCGTATTTAAAAAGAAAAAAGGGTGGAGAAGAGGAAAAATACCATAACAAATAAATGCCTGTTCTTGGGATCTGGGAGTGATAGAGAGCCCAAAAGGAGTACTTTATGGTATAAAAAGGTATTTTTACTGAAGAATATGCAATCTTATTTTGGGTACTTTGATTGATTTCAGGGCTGATGGAAATAGTTCTTCCTATTGTTGCTCAGGATAAAACAATGCAGGATGATTTTCAAGCTGTTTTAAGTTGCTTATTTTTACTGCCCTTGCTGTAGTCTTCATCAATTTCACTGTGGAAAGAGATTTCTCCAGATGGTGGTTTGGAACAAGAGCCAAAGGACATGATCTAAAGCGTTATGTTCCAGCTGTTGCTGCACAGAATTTAGAAGCTACTGCCTTCCACTTGATCCTGTGTTTTGAACAGCAAAATAAGTAAGATTGCTTACAGATCTTGTTGTTAAAACAACTGTGTGTTAAACCCATTTTTTATAGGAGGCTGGGTACCCTTCTGATGGCCCTGAGAGTGTAGCATGACCCCTAAGCCATGAGTGCCTGTAGCAACAGTGAGCAGGGTAAGTGTCTGACTGCAGTGAGAGCTGTGGGCTACTGATGGACACCCTGACAAAAAGGTTTGCTACCTCAGCAGGGCACTGAATTGAAGTATCACAGCACTTAGAGATGGATGAGCAGTTCCCACCAAAACAAATGAACTTCCAACAATGTCGGCAGGGCAGCAAGAACAAATTGAACATGGCTAAGGGACAGAAAAATTTAGGAACACGGCTCTTCTCATTTAAAAGGGGAAAACTGGTCAAATTTTGATTGTCTCATCTTAAGTTGTAGTTGGAAAATGGACGCTTGTACTTCTGTCTTGCACATTTCATAGGATCAAAGGGTAATTCAGGTTGGAAAGGACCTTGCTACATGGATAACACTAAGCTTCTTGTTGCACACTTAAAAGGAAATCGCAGATTTTTAGCAATGATTTAGCATTTGGAATTTTCCTTAACTTAGATTCTTAAGACAGCTCTTCAACAGGTTTTGCAGCATAAACCTGAGGTGGCTAATTTCCTGGTAATTGCTCCTAACTGAGGAATAGCTGAGTATGCCAGCTTCCAAGAAAAGCAAGGTTATTCAGTCTGTGAAGTTGATCTTGTCTGAGTATTTGCTGTCAACTACACTAGCAGTCTTCTCTTGGCCCACATCTCTCTACATGACATTGTGCTTCTCCCATAATTTGCAGAGATGGGAGGTGTGTCCTGCTGTCAGGACAAAGCAGGGAGCTGTTGAAAATGGTAAGAGAGAACCTCTTAACACTTAGCAAATATGCCAAAACCTGAAAGTGACTTAGAGCTAGTAACCTTCTAATGAATCTCATTTTCTTATTTCAAGGCAATTTCTCAGCTGTCTGCTTCTGTGAGGTCCTGTTTGCCACTGTATACCGGCTCGCTAAAGATGTGGTGCAGTTCCCCACAGCATGTATAGAGAGTGCATAGAATGCAAAACAAAATGGGAATAGGAGGGATGTTTCTGTGAGCTGTTGTGATTAAAGTCAGAGTTTGAAGGTATAATATTTTTTAATGAGTGGGTCTTGAGCCTGATCAGAGCTGGAGGGAGTCAAAGGTGTACTCCTGTAGTTGCTTTGAATTCATTCCTAGGATATTAACATGAGATGATTACATTGAATACTTTGTGTAAGCTCATGACTAAGGCTGCTGGCACAATTTTGAAATCATGCCGCTTCAATGGTATGCCCCTAAACTGTATCCTTGTTGAAGTCCCCCAGTGATTTTAGAATCTGGACTGAGAAAAATGAATGAATAAATGATGAATGACAAGGTTACTAATGTTACCCAGTGATCTGTATGCCATGAAAAAACCTGCTGATAGTTCCTTGTTAGCTCTAGGAAGAAAGATCTGCAGTCTTAAAGATGCCATAACAGGTGTACCTAAAAGTTAGTGTTCCTGAGATGATTTTGAAACTGGTCATCTGCAAACTCATGGAGCTTGAGAAAAGATAGGAGAATTGCAGTGTTTGCCATAATTTTCCTGAATTCTCTTGCTTTGTTGCAATGTGAAAGATGGTGTGAGATTTCTGAGCAGCACTGAATGTAGGCAATGTCTATAATGGGAAGCGGTAACAGTGCAGTTGGTGAATTGACAGCTCTGATTTTCTATGAATCCTTTACTTGCATCCAGAAGTTAAGCCTACCATAAAACTGAAATTGGCACCTCAAATACTTGAGTTAAAATCAAGGAAAAAAGCTATCAGTAATTGCATACATTCAGTAACTTTAGTTACCTTTTGCTTGCCTTTGCCACCCCTTTGGGGTGTATTCTTCACTGATGGCTTTCTGCCATTTACTGCTTATGAAAGTTCAGTTTTCTTTATCACCCTTGTCTTAGTAGTCTGATTTCACTTATAAATCCAAACACTTAGGGAGTTCAGCAATCATTTTTTCCGAATGTGATTAAAAAAAAAAATCTAATGGTTCTGCTGACTTAATTATACTGGTTTCTCTGTGGTAACTTCAGAATAAGAATATTAAAGTTTTCATAATGGCTGCTTGTGAATCTCTTCATATCTTGTTTAAAATTATTTCTCACTGATTAATACCTTATTTAGAAATCTACTCACTGATTGATTTTTAAAGCTTCTCCATATTAAAATGGAGAATAGGAACCTGCTTTGTGCTTTCTTTCTGGGTACTTGAGAAATGTGGGACATAGTGTGTAAGTTATTCGCATCTGAGGTTTATCATAAACAAAGTTAACTAATAAACAAAGTTGCATAAACCTGTAGGATTCTGGGATTTAAGATCATGTTTAAAATCTTCTGGGATGTCATCATCTTGTGATATGGGGAATGAATAAGGGCAAATAATAAAACCCTAATCAGTCTGTAATGCACTAATATAATTACGTTTGAGCTTCTCTATGCATCTTTTTTTCCCCTCCTCTTCTTGCTTGATTAACTGAGAAGCAATTTGTCTTGAAATGTAGTTAAGATAGTTGTACAAATAAAGAGAGAATAGCTCAGATTTCAGTGTCACGTCATTGATGTAAGCCATGCTGTGAAATAGAAAAAATGCTAAAGACATCAGCATCTTGGATTCTTTTTGCTTAAATGTTGATTAGGTGCACTTTAGAGATTTTCTGTTCCAAGATAAGGCTTAACAGAAAGGGACTGACCAGTGGATGCAAGGAGTTGTGGAAAATGGTTTACAGTTGTGACTACTTTGCCTGGATGAAGGACCCTGGTGCTTTGGTTGGGAAACTTTTTCCTTCCCACCTGTGGAAGTTGTTCTATCTCTTGACTTTTAGCAGCTATTTCTTTTCAGTTAAGACGAACCTAGATCAGTCCAGTCGTTTCCTAGTAATAGGTAATTAGCAGTTCTGAGTGCAATTTCTATGTGGGTTTTCTTTTTTCCTTCCTGTAGATCTTAGCATAGCATGTGGATTTTTGAGCAAAAGTCTATTGGATTAGGTCCATTTAAGTGAATAGAATACTCTGTTGGAAAATAACTCACTGAAACATGTTTCTTCGATTCAGCATGGGATTTCTGTGAAAGAAGAGGTGGGATTGAAGTCTGGTGCTAGAGTTAGCAGCCTGGTAGATGAGGCACTTGCTTTCTGCTGATGACACAACAGGGAGTCATCCTGAAGTCCAAAGACAGCCTAAAGCATCAAAGTAATCTAGGTTGAGTCTGGCTTTTTTTGTTTGTGCTTGTTCAAAGGTATTGTTTTTATTTGCAAGGTGAAAAGCAGTTGTGTTATTAGGGGTGTGAGTTTTTAGGATGAGAGTATTCCCTTTTGGCATTTGTGTTTTTCTTCAGCCGCATTTCAGAAAAATTTCAAATTGGTTGTGTGTGACAACAGTGGATGAGTGCTTGGTCAACATTTTGGCTAAGAGATGCTGCTCTTAGCCTCAATTTCTGAGTCTTTTTGTTGTCCTAATTTCTGTTCCCATTTTTATGTTTGTTGCTGTAACTGAATGATGCACATCACTGAAACTACCTCTGAAGTAAACACTTCAGTGTTCTTGGGGAAGCTGTTTTCATCATTGGTTTGTATCACAGTTCTGTAATCAAGTTGTTACCTTTAAAGATGCGGGTAAGATAAATTAATCTGCTCCCCTGAATTGTGTGGCTGACTAGTTACTGATCTTTGCACTGCAAGATGATTAGCACAGTTACCTGGTTTCCTTCAGCCTCGGCATTAGGCTAATCCTGCATTTGTCTGGGCTGTGTGAATTGCCACACTGAGTACCTATTTCCTGTTACCCCTCTAAAAGTGACTTTCCTGATGTATTTCAGTGCCCCTGGGAAGTTTCAGCAAGCTGGGTATCTGGGGAGCAGCTGGGTTCCCGGACTGCTGTGATTTCTAGGCAAAAGGGGGCCATGTTACACAGGGTTACTCTCTGTCCTCCAGGACAGATGGACGGGCTGCTCTGCAGCCAGGTTCTTACCATGGGATTTGGGAGCACTTGCAGTCCTAATGAGAAGGGGCTCTCCTGGCCGTTCAAATAAGGGGCTCTCTGAAACCTTTTAGGGTGGTATCTCTATCCCAAAATGTTGTCTTTTCATGGGTCTTTTAACTTGGATAAAATTATATATTGCAGCAAAATATCTTCGCTTCATACAGCATGAGAAAAAGGGTTAATATAGACAAGTCTGCTGAATCTGGCTAATTGATGGTGTCTTCAGGCTCTGAAGTTGTGGGGGCAAAGAGAAAATGGTGTATTTGTGGGGTAGACTTCTTAATTTTCCAATGTTTAAAATGTTTAGGTGACTGTTTCTTGATTCCTTGTTGTAAAGATCTTTAGTTGTGTGATACAGCATTTAAATAGCTGGTTTTTGGTAAGGTTCTGTTTAGTAGGAAACTGTATATGATAACTCAAGGGCTTGTGTAATTGTGTAATTCTTCATGAGGACTGGGAGGAACTTCCTATATTGAAATGGACTACATAATTGTGTGTTACTTATTCTTCTGAATATACAGAAGTTAATTATTAATTAGCATAATTTGAGCTTCTTCCCTCTTTGCTGGTAGTTAGGCAATAGCATGTGTAGGGTGTATGTTAAAACAGAATGGCATCTACTCCCTATTAAAAATGCAAAATGAGTATCCCTTTAATAGGTATCGAAATATGGAGGACGGTTTTCCAGTTTAAGACTGAAAGAGTCTTGCAAGGATGTAGGACTTAATATTGAAAGCAACGCTTTAAAATCAGAGTGCCTTATTTTGGGCGGAAGAGCACAAATACGTGCCATAAGTGCATATTGTGCTTCCAAAGGAGGAGCGGGTGTCGTGGGAGCGATACCCGCTGGAATCCTGTGCCGGCCGCGGCGGGGGTCGGGGATGGCCGCCGTGCCCGGCCGTGTGCGCGGGGCGGGAGCTGCGGGCACTGCGGCGGCACCGCGGCGGCGGGAGCTGCGGCCGGCGGCCCGGCAGGGATGACATCACCCCCAGGAACATGTGATGCAGCCGGCTGGCGCGGAGGATGCTGAGCTGTGGAGGGAGAGATTGGTGCAGATATTTATGGCATTTCATTTGAGTGTGGTAAATGCCTTTTAATTTTTTTTTTAATTAAATCCTCAAATCCTCACATCCACGAATGTTTTGTGGAGAAGAGGCTTTGAAAAGGGGGAGGGAGGACCCACCCCAAGCCCTTAAGACCTGCTTATATTGCTGGGTTTTGTTTTATTTTTGCTTCGTTGGAGATAAAAACGATACTTTCCTGCCGTATTCAACCTCTCTGCTCCCCAGCATTCTTTCATCTGTTGTAATCCCTACAGTCTTTTCAGTTAAGCTTTAACACTGCAGAACTGGAATAAAAATAGACTGTTTAGAGCAGCAGGAATATGATAATCCAAGGCAGTCAGCCTTAAGGATATGCAGATGCAGAACATGAGCCAAGCACTAACGTATTTGCTAGGGTGTTTACCTTGAGCGGCCCCTTAATAGTCAGAGAAATGTTAGCTAAATGTTTCTCACTTCTTACATGCCACAGGCAAAGTAAAACGTGCAGCTACTGCGCATCATCATCCGAGGTGAAGTAGTTTAAGGGCTTAGAAATCTGAGCAAGCAATTGTGTTAACATCGGTGTCTTGGGTAATTTTGAGCTAAGAGAGACAGCAAAGTACGGCACTAGTTTCTGCATGCTTTTTAGGTGAGGAGAAAGTGTTTTCTACCTCTGAATTTACTGTAAAGAAAAAGAATTGCCATGGTTGATATGAAAGCTGAGCATATTAAATTGGCATTAAGCTTATGGTGGGTAGCTCAAAGCACATAAAAAAAAATTAACTCTGGAAGTGTGCTTGTATGCCTTAGCAGTCAACTGAAGCCCAAATATTTCAAGGTGGAAAAGGGTATTTGCTGTCTTTTTAGGTGATTTATTTAAGCCCAGGCTTTTTCTTAAAGCTATTTAGAGATTTAGTCCACAACAAACAGAAATGTAGTAGAAACAGAACTGTAGGCAGTTTCAGTAAAAGGCTGATAACCATAGCCAGTTCTCTGGAGGAGTAATAATGCATGAGGTTATTTTTGCTGTGTCTTAGAATCTTGAGAGCCTAGGTGCAAACATGAAAGTAAACCCTGCACTGCTTTGCCAGTCTGGAGTTGCTGTGTAATTGCAAAATACTGTCCATCATATAGAAACCCTCCATGCTATGTGGCTACCCAAGGAACCAGTTTTCCTGGTCTAGCCTTTCTGAGAAAGTGTACTAAATTTTGGGATTGTTTTTCGTCTGTGGTCCATGGAAAAAGCAGAGAACTAGCCAGGGAACTTCCACTGGCTGGAAGTTGATTTGTTTTGTTTTCTTTTGTTTGCATTCTGTGAGTGCTGAGACAATGCCCTGGTTGAACACTTCAGTTATGGTGAACTTGAGGCACCCGTTGCTGACATTTGTCTGAACATGTGTTTTAAAAATCCCCAGTCATGGATAGGCCATGGTCTTCCACAGGCAATCCCATGAGCTGTTCACAGTTCTTTCCTTTACAAAATTACAAAATCTAGTAAACCTCTTGCTGTAATTCTAAGCTTTTAAATTCTGTAGGCTTTTGTCACCAGGCTTTATGTGTTCTGAGGACTGCCACCACATGTTCCTGCAGTTCTTTATGCAAAACAGATGCATAGATGATGACATGCAAACACCTGACCATCTTTGTCCCTTGGGTGTTGTGCTTGGGTCTGTTTTGAAGGGTAGTGCCCACAACTACATACTGTAGTGGCACAGAAGTCTCAGTACTGCTCTCTGGAGTAGAAAACCTCTGATACAGGATTTACATATGGGATACATAGTTTAGAAATGCGCAGCATTTTCACTTAAACTCAGAACCTGAGACGGAAGGATATGAAGCATTTGGATATTTTTGAGGAGGAAGATTCTTAACAGCACTTTTGTGCTTCAGTAGTTATAGAGAAGAAGTAAGCTTCCCTGTTACCCCAGCAGAGGTACTTTCTTTGGATATAGGGTTATTTTAAACAACACATGAATCCAAACAGACCAGGAAGAGTTGTACACATAAGTTAGTTGAAGATGTGTCAGCCAGTTCTTGTTGTAAGATGAACAAAATCAGCCTAAATATCAGACCAATTCTGTGTTGTACAAGTGAAATATAATGGAAAAACATGTTTCCTAAATCTTCCTTGTCAAAGAAGGAAGAACTTCAGAGGGACAAGCTGCTGATGTGCTGCTTTGCAGCATTGACTGTAATTACTCACCTTGGGCACTGTATTACACTCCATGTGTGTACAGAGTTAGTGGGATAAAATGTCCTCTCGGTTGTGAAATGCTGCTCCTGTCAGGCACAGAAAAAAATTCTGCTTACAGAAGTGATTTAAGAAACATTGCATGTAAATAGTGTTGGGGATTTTTGATGGGTCTTTTTGTGTTTTTTGAGTGGGTTGGGGTTTTTTGATGGGGTTTTTTGTTTGGGTGTTTTTGTTTGTCTTTGTTGTTGTGGGATTTTGGGTGGGGTTTTTGTTTTGTGATTTGGGTTTTTTTAATGGTAATTTTTCCAAGCATACCTTCTTCTTATAGCTTGATACTCTTCATCCCTGCTGGAGAAAAAAAAAAAAAGTGGAATTTGGAATGTATAAAAGCCACAGGATCCATATGATAGTTTTTATTAACTGATGAAAAAGGTTAATTCTGGAATCTTGTTTTCTACTGAGGTTTGCTAACAGGCCATGCTATTTGTGTTAAGCTGGTCAAAGTCATGACTTGTCCATTAATAAATCTTTAAAATTTAGTTTATTTTTTGGCAGACTTTTATTGTAAGGTTATCTTAATTCCTGTAATCATAACATTCAGAATGTATTTGAAAGGTCAGTGTTTTTCAGTGCATTCATTAAATGTAGAAGTTGGGCTTGTCTGAATTTTTGACTAATCATCTCCTTTTCTTTTTTCAGGGTTTCGCAAAAATGATGAAATGAAGGCTATGGAAGTATTGCCAATTTTAAAGGAAAAAGTTGCATACCTTTCAGGTACAGTTATTTTTTCTTGTAGAATGTCCAGCTGTGTTGTTAGTAGCATGTAAAATGGTATTTTAAATAGTTTAAATATCATTACAAAATTCATGGAACGCTATGGCAGCACTGATTCCTGTTGGATGTCCTAAGCATAACATAAGCATTTTGAAAGACATAATAAAGAGGTATTTGTTTTCTTGAATATGGAATATTGCTAGTTTTTGTCTTGGTCATGTTAAGTTCTGCTTTCCCCCTAGCCACTCATCATTATTTACAGCAACTTAGAATCTGCTGTACCAATGTCATATTCCTTTTCTTACTTCTGGTTCTTCTGATGGGGAATTTTACAGACATGCCTTTGTTATTGACCCATCTGTAGCATATTCTAGAGAAATAGGTCTGTTGCAGAAGTGTATTACAGTTGCCTGTCTTTTGAAGCATGCTCAGTATTTTCTTGGTGAACTGACTTAGCATGTAATTTTAGGCAATTCACGTACATTGAATTGGTTAGTTACTGAACAAGGAGTAGCAGGAGGATTGAAAAGTGGGATTTATGTGAGTTAGTATCATAACATAGTCTATAACTTGATAAGTAACTTTACTTGGTGGAATGATGGGCTGGGGTGCTTATTTTTGTAAACTGCATTTTGGTGTGATTTTCTGTTGGGATTAAGCATCATCATTCTCTTGGCCATAATCTTAGTGTTAAATGATTTATAGGACAGTCTCATATTAGAAAGTGGTTTTTTTGGGTAATTTTTCAAGAATGACAAAGGTAAAGCTTTTGTCTTAAATATTAAAGCACATAAAATTATTCGTGCAGTTTTACTCTTAAAAAGATTTGCTGTGCATGGATGCTGACACCTGCAAGTACAGCATAGTACTTTATCCTGTCCACTCTGCCGAGTAAAGTAGAGGTACAGAGCAAAAAGGTGTGTGTGTGAAAGTTTTTGTTTATTTGTTTTCTCCTCTTTTTTTGGTGTTTTTTTCTTAAAAGTTCCTGGCAAGACCAGTTTTTCTGGTAGCATAGTAACTTGGGAATTATAGTGCTGGTAAGGACTTGCTTAGAACTCTTATTTTTAGTAGGAAAGAAGAGGAGAAAAGGGGGTTAAGCACAATATTTCAATCCCTCATTACTTTTTGGATCTCGTCTTATATCATTGAACGAATATGAAGTCAATTTTCACTCCAAAACCTCTGAATTTTTAAGTTCTTTGGTACTTAGTTTATACCCCTTAAAAGGGATCTGAAAAATGATGGGTTTTTCTAATGTTAATTTGTAAGCAGATGGCATTCTGAAAGGCATTAATTCAGTGAAAGCGAAATGGGCCAAATGAAACATGAAGATAAATTTGAGGGGAGATGATAAATTGTGAACCAGAATAGAGGAGGTGTTGGCAGAAATAAATGTTGCCAACTTGCCTGTGTGAAGGTAGCAACTCCTAATGGAAGCATGGAGCAAACAGCTGTGGGCAACAAGACTGGCTAGAACTGGTCTGCCAAAATCCATAGTTTCACATTTCCATTGCAAGTGAAACTCAGATGGAATGAGGTACATGAGTAGCGCAAATGGACTAAGATACACTTAAGTACAAAAACCTACAACAATACTCTTCAGTGTGTTCTCCCCCTTCCCCCAAAAAAGCACCACCACCATTAGGACCTAACCACTGTGCAACTAGAACTGTCAAGCTTTATACCTGGGAGCACAAAGATATTGGTTCATTTGGTTTCATTAATTTGGTTTACTGAACAGATTTTCACCTAACTGAGAAGTAAACTGCTTGAGTATTGGGTGTCTTACCACCTGAAACAGTTACATCCCTAGGCTTTTCTCTGAAGTCCAAATAGAGTCTTGAATGCATTTTTTTGTGTTAAGTTTAAACTGAAACATGTCAAAGTACTAATACTCTCATATCTGTACCTAAGCAAGGAGAGCATTTTCTTACAAAGTGCAGTTATCTTGGTTTCATGTAAGAACATAGCCCTTGGTAACTTGTCTCACCATAAAAGCCAACTGTTTGGCTTTTTTTACTGGAGTACTTTATAACTAGGTTAGAAGGCATTTCTTAAAAAAGCTGCATTACTCAGCCTGTTGTATTTTAGTGCCATTTGGAGGCCATTGAGAATATTGCTGTTAGTGATGTGCACTAGACAGAAATGATGCATGTTAGGTGACTCACGTGAGTTATCGGGTAGATGTTTGTGACACACTTTGGCATAAACAGAATATCTCAGTAGTGGCGTGGGGCGGTGTATCAAAGGAAATTGATTAAAATGGAAGTGTTACTGATGAAAGCAGTAGTAGTGTAGTATGTTTTTGTTAAACATTAATAGGAGGTTGAGTTGGATAAAGACTGTTGCAAGACAGGAAATTCCCACTGATGCCTCATGCATTGTTGCTTTTAACTTTCCCGTTTGTGTATGACACAGGAGCACCAGGAACAAAGGAAATGAGAGTTAGTTATTGTAAGAGGCCTAACAAAGCTATCATTAGAGCTGATGAAAAAAACCCAAGTCTTAGGGACTTTAAAAAATATTATTTGCAGTTTTGCCACCTGTTTTAAGACTGGATAGTCAAGTTCTTTTCATCTAAAATCAAGGCTGTATTAATTTATTACTCATCTAGGCCTGGAGTTTGTACAACAAAGTTTGTCTCTGATGTACAAAAGTTTCAGGATATGATTTATCAGAAATGTAACCACCATTTAAAAAAAATGGGCTTCTTCTGTGGCATACATGGAGCTGGAGCCAACTGAAGTGGGATCCAGAATGACATAGAAGTGCCGTATTGAAAAACTGCATGATACAGGAGTTGCAGTGTGGGAAAGGCCTGGAGGACTGGTCTGAGGTGACTGCATGTAACAAAGCATTTGCTTAAAAAGCTTAGAGAGTGTTAAAGACAATTCAGCTTATGGTTTCACCTGCTAGCTGATGCTTTTTAAAGAATATCCACCCTAAGCAATTGAGTTACTTTTTCTGCGAGGCCGGAGTTGGTAGCGCTTACCAGATGAAACTGGTAGATCTGAAGGTAGTGGCCTATGGTACAATGAGGAGAGAGCATTAAGTGCTGTAGCAGACTATCAACTACTCTTGGTGGCCTTGGAGCCCAGCGATGGCTCTGGAGCTCACCAGGGGCTCGGCTGTTGGACTCTGTCTTGTCATTTATCATTCCTTTCTCTTACAGCTGCTGTCTTGGTTTTTTTTTTTTCCTTCATTTGCTATGTAACAATCCTCAAAGCTCTCTACTTGGCAAGTGAGCCAGGATGGTCAGTACTTGCCTTTCTCCATTAGAATGGAACAATTCTGTTTTTCATCTTATGTCTCACTTAAGAGGGTCATGAAAGATAAAGATATGAATTTCCTTTTAAATTTTGCTTTCTGGCATTGTAGCTTGATGGAATTCAAAGATGCTTTTGCCTCTTTTGAGTTTCATTTAGTGCCTGACAGGGAGCATGTCCAATGTAGACAATCTCTAGAGACTTTGACAGCCAGGCTCTCTGTCTTTAGCAGACACACACTAACTGTGTTGGAGAGGATAGTGATGAATTTTTGTGTAACTGGTATATTTTATTGTGTTTATATTTATTTTTATCTTCTCTTGGCCTTCCTTTCTAAGTGATTTTTGAAAAACTTCTTTTAGCAACATGGAATTACAATGAGAAGCTGATTTGAAATGAGAAATTCTGGGCTGAAGATAGTGTTTTTCTGTGTTTCCATGGGACAGGAGAAAACAGTCCACACATCTGTGGTTGAAAACATACATGTGAAATTTAGTTTGCAAGAATCTGTCTGTGCTATTACAGATCTGTTCATAAAGACATCCTACTGGGCTTGAATTTGGTGTTTAGCAATAGTAACATTTTGTTGTCACTAGCAAGGGGTTGGATATAAAATTATATTTTACTATTCAACTACAGCAAGTCTGTGTAATTTTATGGCTGAGATGAATGCATTTAAGTGGAACTACTTAGGTCAGATTTTTTGCCTTATATATTAAGTGGATTCAGAATTTCCTGTGTTGCTAACAAAATTCAAAACCATAAACTGACAATTGGGAATCTGCAAATCAGAACAGAAAAAGATACAAATTAAATGCTTAAATAGTTTCCATCCACTCAATCTACATATTGAGTGTGAAATATTATACATGTAAATTCTCCTAGTAATTAATTTAATCATTGAATTACAAGATCATGTAAGTTGGAAAAGACCTTTAAGAGGTCTTAAAGGTCTCTGATTCCGGCCCTTTACCTGCACTGCCAACTCCACCACTAACCATGTCCCCAGGTGCTGCATCTACGTGTCTTTCAAATGCCAACAGGGGTTGTGACTCAGCCACTTCACCAGGCAACCAATTGTCTAATGCTTGACAACTCTTTTGGTGAAGAAATTTTGCCTGATATTTAAGCATTCCCTGGTGCAACTGGAAGTAATTTCCTCTCATCTTGTCACTTGTTACCTTGTAGAGGAGACCAACACTTACCCACTTCTGTGTTCTTTCAGGGAATTGCAGAGAGCAATAAGGTGTCCCCTGAGCCTCCTTTTCTCCAGGCTAAACAATCCCGGCTCCCTCAGAGGCTCCTCATAAGCCTTGTCCTCCAAACCCTTCACCAGCTCTGCTTCCCTTCCCTGGACACACTCCAGCACCTCAATGTCCTCCTTGTAGTAACTGGGCCAAGAATTGGACACAGGATTTGAGGTGTGCCCCCACCAATGCCAAATACAGGGGGACAATCACTGCCCTGGTTCTGCTGGCCACACTATTGCTGATACAGCCCAGGGTGCCATTGGCCTTCTTGGCCTCCTGGCCATACTTCTGGGTCCTGTTCAGGTGCTCTCAGTCAGCACCTCCAGGTGCTTTTCCACTAGGCAGATTTCCGACCTCTGTTCCCCCGGCCTGTATCACTGCCTTGGGTTGTTGTGACCCAAGTGCAGGTCCCAGCACTTGGCCTTGTTCAACCTCATACTACTGAGCTTGGCCCATCAATCCACTCATGCCCAACCTGGCATCACCTGCAAGCTTCCCCTTTATTCTTACCCAAACAGTCTTGTCACCATCATTAACCTCTAGACAATCATGACACTCCTAATGTTCAGGGCTACCTTTCCAACTCTCCTTCCTTACCTATCCCTTCTAAAGGGTTTACAGCCATCCATTGCAGCACCCCAGTTGTGCAAATTATCCCACCATGTTTCCACGATGACAGCTATGTCACAGTTTTCCTGCTGCCTAAAGGTTTCCTGCTCCTCCTTTTTGTTGCCCAAGCCACGTTGGTTGGTGTAGATGCACTTCAGTTGGGCTATTAATTCTGTCACCTTTTTTGGGCAGAATCCTTAATTCCTACATGACCATTCTCAGGCGCTTCCATGCTTTCTGACATATCAGTATCTCTTACATTTTGGCTGTTGCATGGATCTCTGTTCTACCTCCTGTGAGATGGCAGACTGAAAGACCTTGCTAGTTCACGATTCCTCAGACATTGGTGTTCTGCGTCCGTGCTGATCTCTAGTGAGTGTGGCTTTATCAAGTCTATTCTAAAGCTCTTTCAGTGAGTCCTGATAGTTCTGTGCAAAAATCCTTTTCCTTGTTTGAGGCAGGTGTACCTTGTCTGTCACCAGCTGGCTCAATGTCATTAAACCAACCCAGGATCAGAAAACCCAAAAATGTCCCAGTGACACCAGGCTCAGAGCCAGGTATTGATCTGATGGCTCTTCCCATTTCTTCCCTTATCATTCCTTGCAACAAGAAGCACAGAGAAAGCACTCCTGCTCCTCCAGCCACTCATCCCAAGGCTTTCAGGGAGAGACTTCAATCTCATCTCTCTTGATTTGTCCTTGGGCTTCTTATTGCAATTTCTTGCTTTTTCCCTGAAGTATGGGGTTAATAATAATGGGTTTTCCCAAGGGCCATACCAGGCTAGGAAGCTTTCTCATCACATCTTTAACCTTGGGTCCAGGGAGGCAGCAGGCTTCTTGAAGAAGTTGGCACACTGGACCTTTGTTCACTTCAGAAGGGAGTCTCCCATGACAATGATCCATCTGTCTTCAACCTACTCACCTCCTCCCTGAGCTCTGTCACTGAGCAGAGGAGCTCCTCTACCTGGGCACACCTCCCACAGCTGTGCTCTCTGCTGCCATATCGTCTAAATACTTGCCTACAAAGTAGCATAATTCTGTATTCAAATTAAATCTGTACAATTGCTGAGTCAAAAGTTAAATACATAAGAGAGTGCCATTGCTGGAGATGTCACACTACCAATCAAACTTGAAGGTGACTGTGATGTCTAAGTGTAATGCTCTGGTTATTCTTTGTTTCAGTTTTTTTGGCATTTGCTTTCTCACTGCAGGAACTGTGGCAATATGCTGATCAATACTCCCAAAATTCAATCTTAAGTTGGTCTCAAAATGGCAATGTTGGCATTTAAGTTGAAATCCCTTTTTTTAAAAGTAGATACTGAAGACTAGTTCTGCAAAAAAGAATTTTATGTTATGCTCTGGGGTCTTCTAACATTTTTAATTTTTCAGGTGGCAGAGATAAGCGTGGAGGTCCCATTCTAACATTTCCAGCTCGCAGTAATCACGACAGAATACGGCAAGAAGACCTTAGAAGACTAATTTCGTATCTAGCATGTATTCCTAGGTAAGCGATCACCTGTTAACCTCTAAGGCTGTATAACAAAATAAATGGATTATGTTGCAGTACTCCCACAAGCTAGCAGGCCGAGTGAGTTAATAACATCAGCAAATCAATATCAAGTTTTGTCATTTGCTGTTTTCAAATGGCTTTCTGGAAGAGAAATAATTACTCTGCCTTGTAAAAGGAAGGCAGCTGGCAGAAGGGCTGGTGTGCTTTAGCTAAAAGTAGTTTGTGTCTTGGAAATGGCCACGCCACATTGGTGTCGCTATGTTGAAGACTGCAACACAGTCAAAGGCTTTCAGTACATCAATAATTACAAGAATGCTGGTCATCCTTCACCATATGCCTTGTGTGGAGTGCAGGCAGCACAGGACTCTGAACTGTTATTTGTGTTAGATAAGTCATAGTGTTCTGATACTGCACGGAAATAATGAGGAGAAAGGTATGAGAAATTGCTTGTAAAGGTCTCAGATAAACCTGTGGAGTCACCTGAAGTACTGATATCCCTGCATTATCAGCAATTCAGCCTATGAACTGAGCTGTTTAAATAAATTAGCAGAAGTCAAATCCAGTGGCATTGTGTCTGTGCATATATACACTCCCATATAGATGCATATATATATATGTAGTTGTATATATATGAGATACTTCAAGCAGAAGTTAGGTATTTTGTAAGTATCTAAAAAAAGTTCCTTCATACAGAGCTTTGCTTTCTGTAGTAATCAAGTTGGAACAAAAATGATCCTAAGACTCTGAATTTAGGTCCATCTTGGAACCTTCCAGCATTTGTTTCAAGCTGGAGCAATGCTGACTGTGCTTGATTCTGTTTGTCTATGACCGCAAGCAGCAGTTGTCATTACAGTTGAAAAAAATTCCTTGGACAACATCCCTGAGTGCAGTATCATCCATGTTTGTGTAATGTGCTAATTTACTGAGAGTCTTTGCACTTGATATAATCAAATATTAGTTTTTGACTGAGAAAGGTGATTCCATAAAAGTAACTTTAAGGCATCTGTCTGAGATATTACATGGCCTCCTTTTTATGAAGCTAACTGGGAGACTCGGGGGACTTAGGAGAACAGGAAGAAGGCTTGAAATTTTTACTCTCAGATTTAAATGGTGAGATGTATTCTAGCCATTTAGAGCTTCAAGTTTCTAGATAAGTTAATAGACAAATATGTATTAAAATGTGTCCAAGAATTTTTGTAGATAATCAGGGCAAGAAACAGTCTTCTCTGGCAAAAGGTGTATGTTAGTTAGCTTAGATCAGTAGACCTAAAATTAAAAGAAAATTAGTGCATGTTTTCTACTCTTCAAGCATGGCAAACTTTTGAGAATAAAGGGAGCTTTATCAAAAGTAAGACTTGTTTTTATACAAGTCATGTTTAAGAGACTGATTATGCAATTCTAGCTAATTAGAAGTCCCAGTTGGTACAAATATCCCCGAACTTTTGGGTTGTCTGTCATTTGTTGCAGTACTGTTACTTGATGTAGCTGAAGAATCACAGGTATCAGTTGTTTGGCAAAAGATCTAAAAACTTAAGTTGACTCAATCTCAAAATTTTACTCATTTTACAATTTACCTGATTTAAAAATATGGCTGAACTTATGTCATCACCACAGAGAGGTGGACAGATGTTCTAGTGTAGTTCAGGCTTACCAACACATGACCTTGGCTCCCTAGGAAAAAATCTTGTGATCCTTGGCCAAAAGACATTGAGCTTGTGTGAGGTGATGTGGCTCCATGATGGAGCACACAGCCGCTCTGTGTCACACAGTGAGAGACCACTTTGGACACCCCAGTAGATACATGCCTTGTGAATTAGTGGCAAGCACTCCCTGTGCTATCCTCAGTTTGGTAGGATAGGGATGGGCTGAGCAGCACTCCTGCTACCGTTTGGCCTTTCAGTGAAGGGTCTGTTGTTAAGACAGTAGTTGTTTTTGTCCTTGAATTCTGTGACGATTTTAGAAAACATTTTCACCATGGTCAGAAAATTGTACATTGTAGCCTACATGTATGCCCAGCTAGTTACTGCTAATATATTTTGCTTCTGCCATTGCCATTTTTGGCATTCCTATGGGCAGGTGGGAGAGCCAGCATTTATAATGTTAAACTAATTTTTTGAAATGTTGTGGGATGTTTGTTCTTTCTTCTTTTCCATAGCTTTAAACTTTTCAAAGTTAAAAAAAAACTCCCCATGTTATCACTTTTTCCAGATCTCCTATAGCAGTCATAATCTTATCTTTCTGCACTGTGGCCAATAAGACTGAGTAGAATATGCCAGTGAAGCTTCCCTGCCTCTTGGACACTCTGAAAACCCTCACCACATGAACTCTAAAATGGCATTTGAATTAGTCACATCCCTGAAAGTGACTCATACTCAAACAATGGACATTTGGTCCTTTTTTGATAGTCTGTTGGGTATGATGCATTGGTTTTGCAATGTTTTCCTTCCTATGGTCATACTACAAGGTCACGTAGCAAATTCTGCTGGAAGAAAATCAGAGTTTCTGGTGGTGGTGGTGATTGTCACTTTTGATCAGTAGCAAGAACTAAATGTACGGAAGATATTGATGAAAAGAAATTAAATTTTCCATTATCAGAGGGAGTGCTGGAGAATTTGAGTGTAAGATCTGTCAACTTTTGGACAGCAAAATTGAGCTCAAATTTTGTAGAAACAGATTGATGTGGTTTTCTTCCCAGCCATAAAATACTGTGTTGTCCTTTGACTATTCACAAATCAATCCTGTTACAAAATAAATTGTCAATAAATGGGTGCCTTTCCTCTACAGACTCTTAACTCTCAGATAAAATGGTTCTAAATCTGAGACAGTTTGAAAAAGTTGTGAAGGGGTAGGTAAGAACAATTTGCCATCTTCTGTCTTTTTAGAGGATCCCCTCAATCATTAGAAAGACATGAATATTATCATCAGTCAAATAAGTGTATGTGTGTTCTGAAGAGTAAAATTTAAATGTACTAGATATTGCTGCTTTAGGAAATGGTAGGTTTACTCTGTGTGTAAGGTGAGGGAGAAACAAGACTGGATGATGAATCATCATTAATTTAAACAGTGAAAATGAAAGTGAAGATTATGGCAGAATATCAAATCAGCAACAGATATAAAGCTATTCCCCAGAAGGAGTTTGGCATGGGGGTGAAAGAAGTGTCTTGAGAGGTTTGTGAGATTTGCTGTATATAGTCAGCAGAGAGACCCTGAGGAGGCCACATTCATTAGACAGTGTTGTGAAGTTGAGGGTTGTGTTGGAAATTTAAACACTTGCTTGATAACCTTTCCTTCTGTTTTCTGCAGTGAGGAAGTATGTAAACGAGGATTCACCGTCATTGTAGATATGCGTGGGTCAAAATGGGACTCCATAAAGCCTCTGCTGAAGATTTTACAGGAATCCTTTCCATGTTGTATTCATGTTGCACTGATAATCAAGCCTGACAATTTCTGGCAGAAACAGAGGACTAACTTTGGCAGCTCTAAGTTTGAGTTTGAGGTAATTTCCCCTATGGTATACAAATTTATATTTATTTTGTGGTTTTAAATGTTCTCACTAATGATCAGCACCTTGAAAACTCTCAGATAAATTATATTCTGGCTGAAAGGAGAGGACCATTAGACCAGTGCTAGAAGAATTGGGGTTTTCTTCATGTACTTAGGCTAGGTAATTGTGTATGTTGTTGTTGTTAATATTCTTTTTGTAAGTGCAAGAAAGATTGAATTAGGTTTCCCCCCCAATGATAAAAACTTAGGTTTTGTCTCTTTGTTATCTTAGTTTGCATTGTGGTCATATTGCAATCTCCAGAATCCAGAGGAAATCAGCTGAATGAACCTTGCTGTTATCCTCCTGCAGCTTCTCAATACACAGTCAAAACTTAAAACAGTAATTGAAAGAGTGGTTGCTGTTTTGTTCTTAAATGTAGTGAGGTAAGAAAGAAATGTGGGAAAATACCTGCAAGACCTTCTGTCTTGTGCTGATCAGAATTGATACTTGAAGTGTGTGAGAAAAGTTGTCATGTGGACTTCATGAGCAAAATTATCAACTCTTACAAAAAGAAAAGCAAAAACTTGAAAGGAAATTTGAGATTCATTTCAGTAACAGCATTTTTTTCTCTCCATTTTAATTCTTTTAGACTAATATGGTGTCTCTGGAAGGCCTTACCAAAGTAGTTGATCCTTCTCAGCTAACCCCAGAATTTGATGGCTGTTTGGAGTACAACCATGAGGAGTGGATAGAAATCAGAGTTGCCTTTGAGGACTACATTAGCAATGCAACCCATATGCTGTCCAGACTGGAGGAACTGCAAGATATATTGTCAAAAAAGGAAATGCCTCAGGACCTGGAAGGTGCTCGCAATATGATAGAGGAGCATTCACAATTAAAAAAGAAAGTCATTAAGGCCCCGATCGAGGACCTTGATGTGGAAGGACAAAAGCTGCTCCAGAGGATACAGAGCAGTGATAGCTTTCCCAAAAAGAACTCTGGGTCAGGGAATGCAGACTTACAGAACCTTTTACCCAAAGTGTCCACCATGCTGGACAGGCTGCACTCAACACGGCAGCATCTGCATCAGATGTGGCATGTGCGGAAATTGAAATTGGACCAATGCTTTCAGCTCAGGCTGTTTGAGCAGGATGCTGAAAAGGTAAGGATTGAGGGGAGGAGACTGTAAATGGCAACACTTGACGGACTTGGACTAAGTACCAAGGGTAACTGAAAATAGTAATTTTTGTCTTTGAAGTTAGTCAGTAGCCTTTTTATGAAAAGTAAGGGACTTCTTGCTTGAGAGGCACTCAGGGTCTTCTGGAGTAAGAGGCATGGGACAGTACTTCTAAGCTGTACTTCTTTTCTTACCAAAAAAAATTGTAACTGCTAATGACTTCAAAGTGCTTATTTTGTTAAACGTTTTTTCCAGACAGATGTTTTTGTATGCATCAAGTAAAGAAGAATGCTGTATACTTTATAAATACAGATGATTAGACTACGTTGGTCTTCTTTTGAGTGATCCTTGGGAAGTGAGTGACAGGCAGTCAGCAAAGCCTGAAGAGGCTGACATGGGGAACTGCTTCATTGATGCAGGGTTTGAAGTCTCAGGCTAAAAACTGATGAATCTCTTCTGACAGTGCATATGTCATTAACAAGGAACTGAGTGATTTCAGAATGTTTCGGGCTAACCAGTCCCTTCAGATGAGAAAGCCCTTGATTGTCATGGAATTTGAAGAGGAAGTATGGCAGGCAGATCACTTTTAGATGAGCTCAAATTAGATCTATTTTCATGTAGAATGGTTTTGCAATCTCTTATTATTGACTTGTTACCATGGAACAAATAGCTTTAAGGAAGGGTGGGGATTTTTTCTCTGGAAGTAGTAGTAACTAGGCTATGCAGTCAAGTGATAAGTATGTTTTTTTTCTCAGAGCTTAAAGTACTCAGATTTCTTGGAGTATTTTACATAAGATTGCCTGAACTGCACGAGACCAACAGTCCATGTTAAACCAGTATTCTGCTCTCCAGCAGCAGTCACCAGCAGATCCATGGGGAAGAGTAAAAGCAGAACAAACATATAAAAAATTAACATCTTCTTGCTTCTTTTTTTGTGTTCTTCACCCATACTTTTCCTTACCCTCATAATTTCAACTCAGGGACTTTCTTTATACTTCTGTAATGTTTTCTGCTGTGTTTAAAAAATAAATAATTTTTTTAAAGTATCATTTAAAGCAAATGTTTACTGGATAGTATAGCTGAAAATAGTAGGGACATGTAGAGAGTTGGAAAAAAGGTGAAATTATTATCTATTTCTAAAATTATTTAGAAAATAATGCATGCTGTTGCTCTAGTGTTGCTCTTTCAGACCCAAATGCATTTTATCAACCTTGCAGCCACTTCATTACAGCATTAATAATTCTGCATTATAGCATATCTTTCAGTACCATGTGAGCACCATCAAAATACATTTTGTTAATTTTCTCATATTTTATCAAATTGATTACATAACCTGGGCTTTACCGAACTTCTTGTGAAATACTTGAGCCTGTAGGATTCACCTCTGTCCTGCCATGTGGTTGCATAAGCTCCTGTCAGTGTTTTCTATGTTTCTGATTCCAGAAATAAGTCTATATTAAATGAATGCATCTTTCTTTTAAAAGGGAAATATTAGGCACCTCAAAATGAGGTTGACAGCAGCTATTATACCTGGCACAGTTTTTCTCTCATTAGCCAGTAAAAAAGATAAAAATAAGGTTTGTGTAGTATCACAACTTACTTTTGGATTTAGACCCTTGCCTTAATCTACTTGCAGCCTGTATTTTTACTGCTTATGTCAGATTAGATTTCACAGCTCATGATGTTTTTATCAGTGTGTGCCTGTATTTTACTGAAATGGGATCTTTGTTGGAAAGAAAAAGGGTATTGCATGAGGAGAAATAAACATGTTCCTTTTGGAGGACTTGCTCAATTCAGTACAAGAATTTTGGACTGGTTCAGAAGAAGGGAAGGCAAAAAAGGGACAAGGTGGGAGGGAATCTGGTTGAAATTGCCCCTTTAAGCATCTGAAGGCAGCAAGTTCAAGTGACCTAGAGGAGGATGGTCACAAGCAGTACCAGTGTCTGTTTTGAATAATGTTCTAACACATTTTCACTGAGTTCTAGGTAAGAAGCTTCAAATTTTAGGAGTGTATTATCAACTGTCTCAGTTACCTAAACTTCAGAAGTTTGGTTTACAGTTCTTACCATATTGTGGTCTGCTTATAATTTGGTTTGTCATGGACTTGGGACAAATACTGCACTTGATAATGTTGTTCTGTTAGCCAGCATATTAGGAAAGATCTTTAAATGGATACTTCCTGCTTACTGCTGCTGTTTTTTCCTGGCCAATCTATTTCAGCTTATCCAGAGAGCAGGTGGTGTGTCTCTTTTGCTGAGATAAAGCAAAGATTTCAAGACCATTATGAGCCAGTGGGGTGTTAAACAACTCTTTGCTGCATTGCTTGGTCTTTGAAAATTTTGTCTTCCAGTGCCACTATTAACATACCTGTGTGCCTGTGTTGATGGCCATTGTCATATAAGGTCCCTCCTAAAATTTCTTTTGAATATTAAAATATTCTTTTTTTTGTTTTTAAAAACAAGCATATTTAAAGATTTTTCTTAAATTTCTCTGGAGGAAGGTAACTCTGTGCTCACAAATACTTTTAATAATTCATCTAGAAATACAATATTTGTTTTCAAATCTGCTGTAAACTTATGAACTAAAAGTATTAAACTAGCGCCTGAAGTACTTGATCAGCGTGAAGGAATTTATATTTAATTTCCATGAGTTGCCATTTTCATTCTGAACTGCTAAGCTGCTGATGTCAATAAGTGCTGACACTGGAGAATGTATAAGCTTGGCAACTTAGGGCTGTGCTCCAAGTCTGCTTGTTTACTATGACTTCTTTGTAATAAGGAAGTTTGTGATTATGGCATTACAGTAGCTTGTTGAGATAAACACCTGTAGTAAAGATAACAGTAACAGCCTCATCTGTTTGATCCAAAAAGACAGGTTTCAGCAGTGGTTGAGTTAAAATATGCAGTAACTTACAATGGAAAGAGCATCAGTGTTAATTTTCATAGCCTTAGAGTCTGTATTCTGTGTTCATCGCTATCTTGCATTACTTGTCCATGATTTTTGCCATAAAAAATTATTGAAGTTTCTTCTTTCCTTAATATTTTTGTGTAGATGTTTGACTGGATCACACACAACAAAGGTCTGTTCCTGAACAGCTACACAGAGATTGGAACCAGTCACCCCCATGCGATGGAACTTCAGACACAGCACAATCACTTTGCCATGAACTGCATGGTAAGAACAGGCCTCCCTGCACAGACGTGCTGGCTGTTTGTTCTCTGTTAAGGTAGATTTTGTAAGTGCATAAACACAGATCATCCCTTCTTTACAATAGTGGAAATTTGGTTTGGAGCAGTGAGGTTATAAAACACAGTGGAGGAAAATAAAAGGTGGTCAGGTACAGAGGAACTGTGATAAAGCAACAAAATTGTTTTGACAGATGGCAGTGTTCAGTATCACCTCAGCACCTCTCAAATATAAGTGTCCAAGTGTTCTAGAACCTGGGATGTGTCTTTGAGTCCTACCTTGGGTCTTGTAGAAAATTTCAGAGACTCATGTGTAATACAGATTTTAGCTTTCCATTCTGAAAGAAATAGCCCTCAGGATCTTCTGAAGAGATTTCAACTCAGGCAAAAAGTTCTGAGAAGTAACTGAGCCTGGTGTAATAATTCTCCATGGATTCAAGAAGATATTTCTCATTTTTGGCACAGCAGAATGGAGTTAAGACAATTTTTTTGGTCAAATATGAGCAGCAGATTAAAAAAAATGGATTTTAACTGGCAGTGAGTGAAAGCTATTTCCTTTCAATTTCATAAATTGCTGTTTGAACATGGGAAAAAATTCTGAAGTGCATTTTAGATCCTTAACACATTGTAGGTGTTTAAATAACCTTGGGAGTCTGGGCCTAAGTCCAGTTCTTGTTTATTAGATCAATGAAGGAGGAACACTACCAGTCTTGTTACAAATTAACATTCTTGGCAGCCCAAGGATGGGAATTGCATTAAAGTATGGTTGAAATAATGAACTCTTGCAAGAGGATTTTTCTGTAGAACAGGAAAGTGGCAAAATAAACTTACCTGGGTTATGTGTCTTGCACAAGTATTGGAAGGACTAGTAAGGTAGCTCTTGTGTATTGTGTAGCTGGAGGTAAGAATAGGAGACACTATTAGAGCAGACACTATTTCTTTTTTTGCAACTCAGGTCTGTTTCCGAAAGTTAAAAAAGAAATAAAATCAATATGAACTTTCTGAAAAGAGTAAAGCAAATGCTGGTGAACTTGGCAATTTAGTTATGTAATATCATATATGGTTTTGACCATTAGGTTTGGTTCACATGAGGAACTGCTGCCTTATGGAGCACCTTGTTGTTGTTCTTCACTGCTCTGCATATGAAGTAGAGCAGAAAGAAACAAAGGATGACAGTAGGTGTCATTGACATGAGATGACTTTTGGAACTTAGTAATTTTGAGTGGCCTTCCACACAATTCCTGGGGTTGCATTCTAAAGGTTAAATTCTTCTGTAAGCCTGTCCTCATATTAGTCACTGTTGTAGTCTTTTCTTCAAACTGGGTGACTTTATTATTTTTCCTTCTTTTAGACTGTTCAGATGCTATCAACAGTAGGAAGCACTTGAGCGATGCAGCATAATCCTTCCTGTTCTGTGTTTGCTATTAGTCTTTTCCTGTTAATCTCTCCTTTGCCTTTAGTTGTCAAATGCATTAATAACAGGGGATTTTTTTCTCAGCCTGCAAAATGTTTTCTTAAAACTTAGAAGGAGCAGCTTAAATTTGGGGTAAATTAAGCTGTCCGAACATTTGAAAGGGTAAAAACAAGCTGCATTTTTTTTCTGTAGCATAGCCCCCTCAGCAGGGGTTCTCTGCCATGAAATAGGAAAATGTGAATTCAATGTGATTGGTCCGTGGTTTTGATTTAAGCAGCACTCAGATTATCTGGGTTTTATTTGGTTAAATGGCAAAAGCCTTTCATATAGATTAAGGGCAAAGATTAAACTGAATGTGACATAAAAGATGACGTGAACTGATTGAATTTTGGCAGGCCTTATTTTTCATTAGCTTTCGACTGGAAAAATGTGGGGCAGTCTTAACTCCTGCAACCACGTTCAGCTTCTCCCTGACCACTCACCACATATGCTCTGTGCTTAGCAAGCTGCTGTTTGTTCCCTCTTCCTGTCAGTGTAACTCAGTAATCAAAGTGGATTTAAGGTGTCTTGTGTGAATACTCTAACACCAGAAGTGAAATTTAACTTTTAACCTATCTGCAACCATGTGAAGTGATTAATTTAGATGGAATAGAAGGAGGGAGAAACACAACTATGTATAAGGTTTATTTATTGCAGGAGATTTTTAAGGCTTTCCATTGTGTCCCTAATTGGCCCTTAATAGATCTCCCTTTCTAGTCAATTTTCTTAGGCTCACTTGAGGTAGGGAAGAACTGTTTGAAGGATAAATGCTCCCCAAGCAACTAAATGCAACTGCTTGTACTTGCTCATAGCTTAACTCTGATAATTGATGTTGCAGCTGCTTTTCCCAACATGTTGTTGTTGCAGGGCACATGCTCCCCTCCACAGCAGGTGCTACCCTCTGTCAATAGCTGGTCTCTCATGTCCCCTTCCTCCCCAAGCAGCAGTTTGTTTCCAAGAGGTGGAGGGTAACTTCTGCAGCTGCTTATGCCAAACTTGGCTGAGAAAGAGTGACAACCTTTGGGTGAGATGCCAAAATTTTGATCTGGTCTTCCAGTCTGAAGCAAGCCACCTGGATGTGAACCATTGAAAGCTACTTATTTGCTGTCATGAACAAGAGTTAGTTACATCAAGGACAAAGAGGATTTGCTGAATTTAAAAAAATTCTTGTAATGGCTTTGTGCCATTTTTAGAATGTTGGTTTTCAGTAAGAAGACAAAATAGTTGGAAGTGTAAACCAAATACTATAAAACAAAAAGATAATACATCTGGGGAGGAGATTTAACTTTACTTTCAGCAGTTTAATTAGCAAATGGTATATCTAGGAATCTTACATATTCTTGTGGTTGCACTTTTCAAGGTAGCAGAAATAAGTTCATGCAAGTCTTAAGCTAATACACAGACTGGTTCTCACTGCAATAAATCTGTCCCAGAGAAAATATGAATAGGTGTAGTGCTGTACATTAAAGAGGGACATATATATGGTTACCATGGATTAACACATAGGTTGATGTGGGTAAAGGAACTAGTGACTGAAGGATAATTACCATGTAGGAAGGATAGATATGTGACTTCCTGTTACTGAATTTGAGAAGCTGTGCACTAATAGAAGTCAAGGCTGTCTCTTTATAGGGCAAGTAGATCCCATGTTCCATAGCTGTAGGGAAAAACAAAATTTCAGTGATTCTGCTCTCTGAAAATGAGGATGGATTTTCAGTACAGCTTTAAAGGCCTGCTTTCAGCAACAGTAAATTGCTGTTGTCAAGTCCTGAGATTTGAGTTAAGCAATACTCAGTTTCAGCTCGACGTTCCTATTTGGGTGACTAAACCAATGCTTCACTTCTCAAAACAAGTTTTTAGTACCTTTTAAGGGAGAAACTTTCAAATAAGGCATCATAGGAGTTACAAGTACAAAAATTATGTATTTAGTTTTTAAACGGCAAGAATAAAGTACCCATGATTATATGATTAGTCTGTCTTGTATGGAAAAGTGGAAAAGACTGATTATGTGTCTGTCCACTTTTTTTCCTGCCATTTTCTATACATCTGCTGAGACACAAGGAAGACAAGAAGTCATGTGAAATGTGGGTAAGGAGGAGGATGTTGTCTGCTTGAACATTTTCTGCTCTTTTTGCTAGATTAGATGGCCTTGCTTTCATTACAGTTTAACTGTGCCTCTCCTTGCACTGAGGAGGGTTAAAATGCTTGAAGAGTGATGCAGCCTAAATGAAACTTTGTTTGGAAAAAGCTGACACATGCTACTATTAAAGGATGTGCTATGACTGCTTCTTGTCTCAGCGTTGATAGGACCATGAGTAGAAGTTACATTTGTTAACTATAATCCCAAAACTCCTATCTCAATTGCTAAGTTGATTAATGTTCTCAGAACAGGCTGTTTGCATACACAAAAACATTTTATCAAGGTAGTAATCAAATCCTGAATGATATCCAAAAAGAGAGTGTCTGAGATGAGCACTGGTGAGAGCTTTGGGATGTTAAAATAAAAGTATGACCACAACAATTGAATATCCCTAGCTTTGCAGAGTTAAAAAGATGTCTTGCTCAAATCCAGCCACAGGGACTGGTACAGATGAAAACATGAAGAAAATCAGGTTAGGTAAAATCACCTTAGCTTGGAGTTAGTGTAATTTTTCCTCCTCCTTTATACCACTGACATATTTCACCCCTGAGATTCTTTTTACTTTAAACTTGTGTTTTTATAACCATACAGATTTGTCTCTTGAGATAGACTAGAGCACCATGTGAATTCTAGGCTGTCCTTGATTCTCAGGATTTGGGCAAATGAGAGTGAGACCACAGGTGTGCATCCCTAACGAGAATCTTTATGGTGCCTGAACTGTTAACACTTAGACACAATGTCTGGATGCCACCAGCCTGAGAATAGACTGAAAAGGTAAAATGAGTTCAGGCTATTTTCAGCTCCGGAGGAGCACTCCAAAGTCAGCAAGACTAAAAAGAACAGGCTAACTGTGCAATCCTTAAGAGGGAAGAGGCAAGTAAACAGATTTTTAAAAAGCAGTCAGTTACTGAGGTGTTAATACAGCAACAAGTATGTTCATGTTAATGAATCACAAACTAAGGGAACAGACAGTGGTGTTACTGAAAAGAAGCAAATCTTTATTTCACTCTTGGTACTTATTAGGGTGGCTGAACTTCAGATTTGTAAAGAAAATGTTCTGATTCAGTTGGTCCTACTAGAGAACTAGGTCCAGTTTAGAGCCCCATACTTAGTGCTGTAATGGGAAACATATACATGAAAGAGATGTGACTGTAGGGAGAGTTCGAAGGCATGGGCATTTACTATGAGTTGGTAAAGGTGAGTGAAAAGTAAAGAAGGAAGGAAAGTAATGCTGTTGTTGGACTATATAGTCATGCAGTAAGATTCCTCAGGTCCATTTTGAAAAATGTAGGAAAGAAATTAGATATTTGAAGAAAGTTAGAGTGAAATTATGTTGCATGTGTTCAAGTGCTGATAGCAGTGTTTAAATGGTTACCTATGAATATTTAGAGGATCCTTGTAGTTGAAAAACATGTTAAACACCTTCCTTAATTGCAGCTTGGATGTTGCCAAGTTTATATTTTTTCAAGGGAATTAGTTGTCCCACATCCCTCATGGTTGAAGTTTGTATTCCCAAACTGACAGTTTTATTCTTGCTTCAAAAATGCAACTAGAAGAAATGTTAAGAGAACGTGTAAATCGTTAAAGCAGGTGTTAATTCATACATTAATACTACACCAAGTTTTGGTGGTCATTTATTTCTGTGTGAGGTGGCAGATGATATGAAAATGCCATTGCTAAATTGATTGTATCACAGTAAAATAGTTCAAGCTCACAGTCTATATAGAGGTGCCAGTTATGATGCTTATGGACCATGTCAGTGAGTTTGATGGCATTTAAAACTGAATGCATTATAGTCTCTGTGTCAGAAAACTGCTGTTGGAAATCTTGGAGCTAAACAAACATTTTCTAAATAGGTCTGGGAAAATCAGGAAATAAAATGAAACCTTCAGGTCACCTGCCAGCTTTATTTTGTGTGAGCGTGGCATAGGTTCAGTTAGCTGATAGGCTGTCACCTTTATTTTTCCTGTGTATTTGCCTTTCGGGCATGCACCAAAGAATAACACAGTGCAGTTAGGCAACTAATCTGTACTGCTTTGCTGAGCAATGCCTTTTTAAAATTTGTATACCCTCTTAAGAGGAGAAATCTGCAATGAGGAACTTTCCAGATACCGTAAGGTGTCCTTTCTGCCTCTGGCTAAAGAGCATTTTAGAGAACACAATCATGCTGAGTACACTTGTATCCTAACTAAACACTTTATAATGCAGTGACTTAAGTTGTTACCTTTTAAGTCTTGTTACAGTAATTGTGTGTAACACAATTAAAGAAATGCAATATCGCATTACCCTTTCACCTTTGAGACAGTTGATACACATGTAGAAGCTGCAGGTGGTGTAAATGAGGTCACTAAAGAAGACTGCATCAGTTATTGCATCCTAGCTGTTGCTTCCTTAACTAAAACCAGTTTATAAATGCGTACAATAAATAAGATACCAGTCTCTGGTAAATGAGCAACAGCTCACTTGTAACAGTGTTTCTTATCTCTCAAGCAGTGTGCAAAATATGCAGCTGTCTTATAATAATGACACTGGAATTGCCTGTCCTTGTAGGAAATGGAACAAAATTTTTTGACCTTCAAGGGTCAATTAAAGACAGTCTGGTTGTAGTGAGTTACTATTAGAAATTCTTTTCCTCCTTAACTAAATCTATTTCATTTGGGTCATTGCATTCTAAAATACTTACACTTAAAACTTTGGTAGAAATATCATGTAGTGAGGTAAAAGGTGTAGATTATTGTAAGTTGTTTTGTGTTTTTGTTTGTTTTGAGGAAAGCAATGTGGTGTACATAGCTTGGAAAGCGTTCAACTGTCAGCATTTTAATTCATATTCATACTGCTATAGGCTGTATTCGTCCAGACGTGTGAAGCCTGATTGCCATGGGAAAATGAATGCATGTTAACCACAGCTCAGTTTTATTTTTTTTTCTTTATGTTTATAGTGCTGTGTTCATTTTTAACTGCCGTTTCAGAATTTCCAAAATTGCTTTATTATGTTACAGAGAGAGTTCAAATGGTAGTCTACTATAGCCTTTATTCTTTTCTCTTTTGGCACTTGTTTCTTCTCACAACTGTGAAGACCATCTAAAGGCTTTCTGTATTCATTTAGCAGTCTTGCATTTATGCTACATACACTTTTAATAGGCCTAAATGCTCTCCAGTCTTTTAAAATTTATTGGAAATAGCAGATTTTTACTCTGCCAGTTGTTTGTCTGTGCTTAAAAAGCAGAGCATAAATGTGTGGGGTAACATAAAAAAGTAAGAGGTGTGCAGAAACGAAAGACAATCAACTGTTGCGCTCAGTTTATTGAGCAGAGCAGCCTGAGCTGTAGGCTGTGTCAGGTGTGCTCCTGTTTGCATACATGCATACAGTTTACAATCAGTAGGGACCTGTCCTAATTGCCACTCAGATGAGTCTGGACAGTGAAGCCTGGAGGAGCTGTAACACTTGCTCCAGCCAGTCAGTGTCAAGCTCTGGGCAATGGCTGGATGCCAGCAGGTCATGGTTCCCCCTGATTTGCTCAGTGTCTGGTGGTTGGCCTAGATAATCTCCAACCTCAACAATCCTGTGATTCTAGGAACTTCATTCTAGATGTATGGGAGTCTGCCCAATTTGAAGAAAGCGTCAACTCCGTATTACACGCATGTAGCTCTGAAAGAGTTTTCAGAAAGTTTTTGGTGGCAAATTCATTCTTGTTTTACTTCATGGGAATCAGAAACTCTTGACTGAAAATTAGATTGACTAAGAGCCATCAATTACTTATGCCACTATGCTAGAGAATACTTCTGATCTTGGTCTTTATTTGTCTAATTTTGAGTGCTAGTTTTAAGGCAGTATAGCAGCAAGAAAATAAAATGTAAAACTGCTAAACATATTTTAGCTCAGAATTCTTTATTTTGTTTCTTTAAAAGTTACTTTTGAAGTTGATGTAAAGGTTCACAGATGTTGCACACTTGCATATTGTGTGTGGATGGATCAAGAACTTAGTAATGATACTTCAGTTTTCCTATATTGTGTGTGTCTGACTTACCTTGTTGACTTGAATGTCTGTAAACATTTTTATTCAGGTTGTTGTAAAATATGGTTATTTCTTCCTCTTTATTGTAATAATGTGTCTTCATATAATATAAATTGCCTTAAGCTGATTGTTAACATGAGTTTTAGACTGATTATTTAAAGTCATCATTCTCATTTGTCAATTTGGATAGACTGCTACGTTATACACCTAGATTCCAAAGTTTGGCATGCATAAGCTTGCCGAATAAAAGCAGACTACTGATCAGTACTGTAATAAAGTAGAACTTTTTAGGAATATGTTTCTGTATTTAATTGGTCTGCTGACTTGCACTAATTTTCCCCTCCTTCTCCACAGAATGTGTATGTAAACATAAGCCGCATCATGTCAGTAGCAAGCCGCCTGATCGAGTCTGGTCATTACGCTTCACAGCAAATCAAGCAGATTGCCAGTCAGCTGGAACAGGAATGGAAGGCATTTGCTGCAGCCTTGGAAGAACGTAGCACGTTACTGGACATGTCCTCCATCTTCCATCAAAAAGCCGAACAGGTTAGTAAATGGGGAGGGCATCAACAAAAGTTTATGTCCTGGTATGGGGAGTTGTACACTTTGCTTTTGCTTTGGACAAAAGTGCAAAAAGTGATTGAAAAGGTTGACAAGAAAGCCAGAATATTTATTTGTGCCAATTTCAATACTCAAACAAAACTTTGTTCTCCTCAGTTTAGCCCACTGGCCTTACATTTTTCACAGCTTTGCCTGCATCAGTGCAAGATAAAACAACCAAATTAGCTATATTAATCAAAATAAAGTGAACTCAAATGCTTAAGTATATAAGACTTGTAAGTATCTCTACAATGCCTTTCCTACATCTGTCACTTCTTCTATTGTCCTCACCACTCAACTCCCATCAGTCCTTGAGTGTCAAGATTTAACTCATGATAATTGCTTCTAGAAAGCATAAGTTGAAGTGGCCTGAAAGTTGAGAAGTTAATTAACTGCCTTCTGAATTTGAAATTGTGGTGGGAGATGTTTACTTAGTACTCCATAGGAGATTCCTCCTATGCTAAAAAAACATTTTAGCTTTAGGCCTATACCAATTATTTTAATTAAGTCATTAACCATGTGTAACTGCCAGAGAAGAAGTATATGTAGGGGAAATAGGAATAAATATCCCCAAGTTAATAATCTTAATGGCAAAAGCATGTTTTGCCCTCAAGGGAGTTCAGTTCTGAAGGAGTTGCTGTGTATGTGCAGTTGAGTCACCCGCTGATCTTGTAGAGTGTCTGCTCTGGGCATTCCTGGTGTGTTCAGAGAGCAGAGGTTCTTGAATGGGTATGTGCTGTATGTAGATACTTTTCTTTCATTTTGCCTTGCTAAATTATATCCAAGGAAAAGTCTAATGTCTGATATAACTTTAATTTGGAATGAATGAAGGAAGCATTTGGGCACTGGAAACTTCAGAAACAGAGAGAGGTGATACAGTTGATTTCAAGATTTTTTTCCCCTGATTTCTACTACATGGATATTTAACTTGATAAGTATCTAGACATTGGAAGTGGGAGTGTATTAAGATGCAAATACATGTTGCTTTTCATTATGTTAGTGGTGACATTGGCTTAATGTCCTTAGATAGACTAATATCATAAAATGATGCTACTATAACAAGTCCTTACAGAAAAGCTACATAAAAATGAGATTAAAGAGTTGTCTTCTGATAGAAAAGTCAGCAGTCAGCCCGCATCTTTTGATAGACACAGTTCAGTATCATCACAGTTGATGCTTTTCTAATTACTTGGGTCATTTGGGTTTGCATTTAAGCACTTTGAGCCAAACATGTAGGAGAGAGGTGAATGAAATGTTAACAGGTAGGTATACCTTGGCTCAAATGTGGTCATTTTACATAACAAAAATAATAAATTATGCTCATCAGAAGTCGAGGGACTAAATTTTGGTGCGATTGTGTGCTGGGCAACTATAGCAACGGTCAGTGTTACCTTCTTTACTACTAAATATAAGTGTAAGCAGGAGTAAAGATAAAAATGAGAGAAAATAGTGTAGCATTTGTTTGGATTAATTTACTTTTAATGACTTGTCCTTGCAGTTTTCATTTTATGAATAGCTGCGATGGATTGCCCTAATTGATTTGTAAGATACCTGCCTGTGATAGATTAGCTGTTTCAATAACAGTGGAGAGCAAGTTCAAGGATAGAGGGTTTGGAATGTGAGGAATGACCCCTTTAGAGACTGGTGATGCTTGACCTACATAAAAAGATTAAAATGTAAGCAGCCCAAGGAAAAAACACACCCTTCTTGAATGCATGTGTTCTCTTGCAAGTGACAGGTAAGTGTTGCTGCCTCCTGTCAGGCACAGTGAAGTCTGTACCAGCTATCAGGGCCTGCTCACTGGTGCACATGGAGCTTCTGTTAATGTTCAGTGCTTAACCTTAGGGATTTTTTTAAATTGGCCCTTAATGAGAACTAAAGAAGTATTTTAGAGCTACGTTCTCCACCACCCTTCTGCCCAGCTGTCAAACAACAGAAGAATACCAGAAGTAATCTATGAATTTGTTTTTCCTCAGAATTCTTGGTGCACAACAAGTTTTAAGATGTGTGATGAAATAAAAGGCTTGGTCTCATAACTTTTGAGTCTCGAACTTGACACAAGTAGAGAAAATTTACTTTACAGAGCTCATATATGCTTGGCTGTACTAGGTTTAACAAGTATGAAAACTCCTAGAAAAACAGATTTTTCCTCTTTTTTTCCCCATCCTTTTTTTCCTCCAGTTTTTTCCTCTTTCCCTTCCTAGCATAACAGGGGTATAAAATTCATGCCCCCTAGTTGCGAAAAAGTAAGTTGGTAGAACTTCTGCTGTGCATATAGCTGTGATGGCAGTTTCTTGTCTATCAAAACAGCTTAGCTTCAGAGATAAGTTAAATTGTCTGCAGAAGAGATTTCTGTTGCAGTATCCTCAATTTCCCCTGAAAGGCTTGACTCAAGCAGCTATGCTGATACAGCTGTGTGCTCAAAGTTCAGTGCTTGTCCTAAGAGACTTCTGCTTAAGTTGTAAATCCCTTACATGCTTGCTGCTGTAGTAGCTTGCCAAATGGATTTAGTGCTTCTCTGCACGTAGAAGTTAGTTCTTTGGGGACTGAGGTGTGAATTCGCTGTGCCCTGACACTGCTCTGCTTCCTTGATAACCTCTTTCCGGGAAAAGACAACTGTGGAGTGTTTCAGTGAATGGTTCACCAGTAATTCTTTGAGTGCATGTGCAAAGTAAGACGGTTTTCTCTGAAGATTAAAAAGAGGTGAGGTGATAAACCTCATGATACCATGAGTATCTGCACAGGGAGCTGATGGGTAAAAACCAATGGTCTGGACTTGAAAGCTGCAGCATGTTTTACTTCCTTGTGTAAACAAGACCTTAGTTGGCTTTCGTGTTTCTGAAATGCTAGGTGCTGGATGAAGGAAATTTCTTCTTAGCTGCAAAGTCAAGAAAAGGAACAAGAGTCAACTTGAAACATCAATATTGCCAGCAGTTAAATTGGTTCTGAAGGCTGCCAACATACAGCTAAGCCTGCCTGTCTCCTAACAGCTCAATGAGTTTCAGATACCTAAAAGCACAAGTATAGGCAGATTTGAATATTTCTTTCTATTCTGATACAAATTTCTTGTTCTTCCAGAGAGAAATACTTTAAAGACTTTTTGCTTAAAAGAAGTCTTTTCAGTGTCTGTCATGCAGATAACTGTCCTTTTGTATGTTACCATCATGTGTGTACTTAATGGTAGAAGCCAAAATCAAAGCCGAATGTTTCTTTGTTGCAGTACATGAGCAATGTGGACTCGTGGTGTAAAGCCTGCGGTGAGGTGGAGCTTCCCTCAGAGCTGCAAGATTTAGAAGATGCTATCCATCATCATCAAGGGATATATGAGCACATTACTTTGGCTTACTCTGAGGTCAGTGTTTTTTTCTTAGATAAAATTGTGTCGTGTTAAGTTTGGATCATGATTCAGTAGCACTTGTTGCATTAGGAGTTAGTTGGAAACTCAAGTGCTGAACTTCTTCTTGAATTTTATATACTGGATTTGCTATTGTTGTTCAAAAGTGAAGTGTTAAAGTCCTCCCTGTAACCTTGGGAAAGAAATTAAAAGGATAGATTTAACCATGTGTGGTACAAACAACCATTGGAGTGCTAAAGTACTAAATATGTTTTAATTTGCTTTTCCATGTTACTGCCTTTTAATAGCAGTGGGATACCATTGTTTAGGCATTTACTTGAAGGGAAGTTAGCTGGGCATTCTTTGGGAAGGTATTGTGTTGGCATGGATTTCTCTAAGTGTATTTTGAAAATCCACCTCTTTTGCCTCACCAAAAAATCTTAACTATCAAAGGATGTTACTTGAGAAGCCAGAAGGTAATGCACTTAGTCTCATCAACCTCACAGACACTTAAATGAGCTAAGGATACCTATGTATTCAGCATTTGTAAGATTAGCATATGCTGTGCTGGTGCTCTAAGCTTGGACTCAGCACACACTATTGTCACTATTTCTAGTACTTGTATTTACAACTTAAGATAAAATGCTTGTTCTGAAGGTAGTCTATAAAACGATGACTCAACCATCCTTTTGTTTTCTTTCAAATTTTGAGTTTTCTGTTGTGCGTTACTTAGCAGAAATCAAATCGGTATTCACTATTATTAGCTAACAGGTATTTTCTGCATTTCCTGTTTTACTTGCCTTTCCTTCTTCTGTCAGGGTTGTTCTCATTGTTGGGTAAAACTGGTTTTGCTGTTCAATTGGACCAATGTTGTTCTGGATTTAATACAGTAGTTTTGTACTGAAATTCCTTGTTTGGTTAAATCATGGTAAAAATGATCAATGGACACAGGATAGCTTATGCGAGAGCTTGCACCTGTCTTTAAGAGGAAGTCATGTGGCTTTGAATTAATGGTTGTGATTTATACATTACATTAAAGTTAAAACTACTTTCTGATGAACCAACCTCATTATAGGAAGCTGAATCCTAAGTCAGGTCACAATTCATTTAGCAGTAAGGGGAGGGTAAGATTTGTGCTGATCATCTGTCCTATTGTTAGTGTATTGAAACCGGGTTTTTTGAATACCTGCTAGCTTAGGGCCTGCATAAACTTTATGCCCTTGAGTTAGATGGCCAGGGTTCGTGAATTCTTGTTCTTTTGTTTAAAATACACATTGATATCCCTATTCTTGCTCTATGCCATGCTGCTGTGTCAACTGATCTAATGACATACTATCATACCTGATAATACTTGCAATTTTACTTACACATAACTCTTCTAACTCATTCTTGAAAGCATGTTTTGTAGTAACGTTTCTTGTCTTCATTATAAACTTTCATCATTGGGAGGGACAGAGACATAGCATGATTGTAACTGATTTTTGTGGAGAGGTAGTCTGGGATGCATGCTTCATGAGAGTGCAACAAGGAGGAGGAAGGCTAGATTTCTCTAGAATAGTGATTATAAAGGGCTGTGGTTGAATTTTTTTCTAGCTGGTTCTGTTTGGTTTGAGTTGGTTTTGTGTGGGTTCTCTGTTTTTCATCAGGGATGTGACTGGATGAGCCTGCTGTTAAGTGTAAATAAGTACTGTGGATTAGCATGTTAAATAATGTTTGCTTGCTGGTGATGCATAAAGAAAATAAATTAGACTGGTAGATTATAGGACTGCTTTAGGACATACCTTGAAAATTTATTTAGGATTTCAAAGCTGTAGCATTTGATTTTGGGATAGCTAGATATTTTAACAAAATCTTCACTGGTACGGCTCAAAGGAAAAAAAGGAACACTAAGTGCCTTTCTTCTGATTTCTGGTCATTACTTTCCCCCATCTGGTAAAAAAAACCAGTTTTGTCTGTAGCAACCAGAATTGGTGCAGAAGTAATAACTGTATGTGTATGTACAGCTTGTGGTCCTCCTCTCGGCAGAAGGTTTAAGTTTGCATTTTTCAAATGTGCATTCCTTTTTTTAAGATTGATGGAGGCATCTTTCTGTGTCAGGATATTACAGCACTATTGCTTATCATTATTAGATGTATGACTTCATTTCTATCACTGTACGGAGCTTCTTTCATTTTGTGATGAATGAACAGTGGGGGAAGAGAGAGAGCAACACTTTGGGAATCACAACACTGTCATTCATTTTAGATTGCAATGTCTTGACAACACGGCTTGGTTGTAAGGTAGAAGACAGTAATTTTAAGAAAGTAAATGCTTTTAAGACTAGACAGTCTGATTTTACTGAGGGTAATTACTGTATATTACGAGTAAAGCAACTTACTAGCTTACAGGATGAGACAACTGGTATGCCTGGAAATCCGACAGATGTGCCTTAAACGAAGTTATTTATATATAAATAAAGTTATGCATCTCACTGAAATCTTAAGGCAGTCATGCACTAGGAAGGAAGAAAATTGTAGTGTATTAACTCCAAAGGAAAATCTGTGCAGTCATTTGTTTTGTAAAGCTAATAAACTAATAGGATCAAGGGGCTGTCACAGTTACTTTTTTTCACCTTGATTTTATGGACTCTGAATGGATAATTGAAGTCCATTATCTTGAAATACTTGAAGGACTTACTAGGTAAGGCTTCTGGATACAGAAAAGAAAAATGATATCATTGTAACTAAGCTATGGACTGTGCATTTTTTCTGCTGACCTGACTTTACTGGAGCTAATTTCAGAAGTGAGCATCATTCTCTGTGTTGATACTCATTGCTAAAATGAAAGAGCTTGAACTAAAACTGAGAAATAAGCTCCCTTGTAACCTAATTGTCAGAAAAAAATTTTATTTGGATCTGTTTGACTACTGAATAACAAATTTAACATGTGCCTAGTCTTAGTAAAAATTGTTGAAAAGAGCCACTGGGGGAAGGCCTTGGCAAATTTGGTGTTTCTGACATGGTGAGGATTTGATGGATTCAGGCTACTGTTTACACTTGTCTTGTGGTTTCAGGTGATTTTTGTTCCTACCTGCTAAATGAGCTGTTAGAGAAGTTCTTTGCAGGTAGCTGAATGATACTGAATTGTAACAGCTCTCTGATCTTCATGCTAAAAGTGACAGGGTAAACACCAATGAAAAGTGGTTTTAACACTAAATGTTGATAGTGACCAGATTAGAGAGGATTTTTGCTTTTTAATTAGCATACCAGGTAAATCTGAATATTTCTACTGTGATATAAATCAGAGAAGACAACAGTTAGAAATGACAAATGCTTCCTGTCAGTATCAGTAGTTAAACACCTTTTGGAGAACAGTATCTTTCTGTGCTACGTGGAAAGGGTTTAAGTGATTTAATCAGAATTAAGTTTGCCATAACAGCAGTTTTCCCTTGGTTTACCAGTAACAGTAATAATTTAGAAGTTGTAAATCGTGTCGGATTGAATCATGTACTAAGTTTTATATCTGTTGGTTTAAATGTATTTGTCAAATATAAACTTACAGAAAGTAACCTCCCTGTTCACCTTTACATCAAATGAAGAGAGGATTTTTTTGGAAGGATAGTTCTGGACAAATGCTTAATTGTAGGCGTTTTGTTGACTAGGGAAAGAGATGAATATTTATTCAAAGTTAGATTCAACTAGTTTTTAAAAAAGTTCACAACAACAACAAAAAACTCAAACCAAACAGAAAATCCCAAAACTGAAGGAAAGTCATTCTTAAAGTAATGAAAAAGTGGAAAGACAGGCTGTTATTTAGAAGAGTGATACTTCTTAAAATTATTTTAAAGAGAAGGAGAATATATTTTTCTTTCCTATAGCAGCTGCATGTAGGTAATAATTTCTGCAATAAAACAAGTCTTCATCATTGCTCCGAGTTCTTGAAGACATTCAGAACTGGGAGAAGGGGTGGGGTACAAAGTAGTAGCCCAACAAGCTTTTGGCAAGACATGTAATTCTTGGTCCTTTGTGGTGGTCAGGTGAGCCAAGATGGGAAGTCGCTGCTTGATAAACTTCAGAGACCTTTGACTCCTGGGAGCTCTGATTCCCTCACTGCCTCTGCCAACTACTCCAAAGCAGTTCATCATGTCCTGGATGTCATCCATGAAGTGTTGCATCACCAGCGCCAACTGGAAAACATCTGGCAGCATCGAAAGGTCCGCTTGCACCAGCGGCTTCAGCTCTGCGTTTTTCAGCAGGATGTTCAACAGGTAGGTTTTGTTTCACTTGTCTAAATGCCTTTGTCAGCCTGATTCTGTTAGCCTGATTGCCCTGACAGATGAGTTTTGACTACTAATTCCCATGGTTTTTTGTACAACAAGTGAATAGTTGCATGGGATTGACTGAATGATACCAAGTTCTGTGTATTATCAGAAATTGGGTATTGGCTATTATGGATAATAATTACAGTTGAAAGTTAGTTCTACTTCATATTTTTCTGATTTTAAATTAATTTATTTACTTTAAGTCATACATGATGAAAAAGATTTTTAATATAGACAGCTGTTCTGAGTTTGTGCTGGAAGCTGACATTCACATTCTAGGTAAAATTCTGGACTTGAAGGGTCAAAAAGGCTTCTTGTTGTAACATGCAAAAAATTAATAGTGTTATTCTGTAAAATTTTTGTTTTAAATCCTCAGTGATACTTAATTGACTTAATAGTGTTTCTTTAAAACCTGAGAGTAGTTACTGTAAAAATTACATAAATTATAATTTTTAAAATTTTAATAATTATAATTATAAAAATTACAGATGAGATTACTTTCTGATAATAACACTGTTCTTGAATTAATTGTTATTACCTGCTATTTTTTTATTATTATGACAATATCTGTAAAATTAGTTACATAGAGGCATTAGTATCTTTGACACACCTTTGTGTTTTGAAAGTAAAACAACATAAAATTCCTTGGTTGATGGATTTTTAATAAGCATAGAATGTTGGCTTTGAACTTCAATTAACAGAGACATGAGTAATTTATCCTTTAAGAGCTCATCCTCATAAAAAAATAAAGATGGCTAGTATTTGCTGATCATGGTCTTTCATTTCAGTGTAATAGTGTCCACAAATCACAACTTCTGAATGGAATTTTTAGATAAATAGCCGTAGTTCTGGTTAAACTAATCTTTTTTCATCAGAATTAGCTGCACTTTAAGTTAAATTTCTTGTACTTTTCTGTTTCAAGAAGATACTGGATGTGAGCAGTTGGGAGTAAAATAACTGATTGTCATCATTTACAGTAGTTGAAAAAGGTAATTTAGGCAGATGGTGGGGAGACTGAGCAATCCTGATAACTGAACTTTCTTTGACGTCTGGTGACTATCTCTGCATATAATTAAAGAAAATAACTACTTAGCAGTAAATTTTGTAAAAGCTTCAAAACTTTATTACTTTTTTTTTAATCTAAAAAGAAGCATGCTTTGAAAGACAGACTGTTATCCAGATTGTCAGTGCTGAGATGTGACAAAGGATGTAGAAAGGCATGAAAAGTATTAGCTCACAAAAAAAGTAAAAGAAGAGGGAATGTTATGAATGGTCAGCAAGGGCACAGAAAACAGAAGATTCCATTCATTATGTCATTGTCTAAATCCTTGAGGCTCTCCATGAAGATTACAGCATAAGTAGTGGCTACTAAGGAGGGTCCACTGCTGGTACTTGCATGAGTAGTCACTGAAGGGCCAACTCAGAATATGCTGTGGTTCTGTGATGAGGCACAGCCCACAAATGAATCACATCTTAAATTGAAAAGCTTTCATAAGGAATCTTCAGAAACTGAAATTAACACAGTAGTTGGATTTTCAGGGGAAAATGTAGCTCCTCTTAGCGGTTTAGTGCCAACAAGTATGGATTGGATGGTGGAATTTCCTTTCTAGTTTGAATTGAGTTCAGGTAGGACCTACTTAGGCAGTCTAGGCCGAGGGGTCACCTGAGGTAATTTGCCAGGTGCATAATTCAAGTTTCAGGCCTGTAGGCCAGGCTTTAGGCAATTTATTTCCCGGGGGAAGGTGTTCATTAAATGCTGCAGAGTCTTACTGTACTGCTCCTACTCTTTACTTTTAATATTTTGGGAGTCCTAAAATGCTTGTAGGAAATTTTCATTTTCTGCTCCATCCTAAATCATGGCTCTTGGTGTGGAGGAGTTAGTCTCAGACTGCTTTGTTCTTTGAAGATGGCAAAAAAACCCATCATTAGACTCAAGTCATTGTGCAGTCACCACCAGGTTCTTCGGCAAGATGTTGGATTTTCCTTCTCTATATTGGACACATTAACCTTTGGAACTGCTGCATTTAAGATGAAGTAGTTGCAGATTTGAAAAAAACAAAGTGGACAGCTTTACATATTTTTATAACTTCCAGTATCAGGAATGTGCTATCCAAATCATGAATGTGGATTGTGAGTACACCAAAAGTTTTCAGTATGAACCAGTTGCCTTGAGAGTGTTGATGTACATTGAGTTATTATTCAGCACTTCATGCCTTACCTACTGGTTGGAGAAATTTCTTTCATCCTGTTTATGCCTGTGGTTTCTTTATATGCTTTGCAAGACAGACATTGAATTAAGGTAGCAAGAGATCCTCTTGACAGTTTGAAGCTGCAGCTTTGTCCCTAATGCACATCTTTATCAACCACATGAAATTTAAAGCTAGATCTGTACAGAGATGCAGCCCTTGCTTGCTGTCTTCCTAAGCCTTTCCCTTAGTATGCAGTAATTACCACTGTCAGAGACTGAGCTGTCCTTTGGTTTATCTCTGTAATGACTGTTAATTACTGAAATGCTGCATGTGGAAGTGTAGCTCCTTATGTTGCTTTATATTAACTTTACAGATATTAGGTATTTTTGGCACTGCATTATGAATCACAGTGTGAATTTTGGTCACTGTTCCCTTTCATAATAGAACTTTTTATATTGGGATTTCAGTGCAGGTCAATCTGTAGGACAATGGCCATTCAACATCCATACCAGACAGATTACTCTAATAGCCACAGCAGATGTCTTAGAGATTGTAGCTCCCTCAGCTTTGAAAATTTATCTGGGGGAAAAAAGTGACCTCGAATAAAAATATTATTTTTTCTTGCAAAAAAAAAGGCAAAACAACTTTATCAGACCATCTTGAGCAATGTTAGTTTTTCATTTGAATACTCATTAACACCATTCAATGCATGACATTACTTTGGTTTGAGGTATTAGTTTAATTTATATCCCAGACAGTTCTGGAATGGTTTATGTAGAGCTCCAAAGCAACATTCTTTCTAAAATACTTGAGTTTTTGTTAGCTCATTCTCTCTTTGTTCAAATGCTAAAAAAACTCGCTTAAGATTGATTGAGAAGCTAACATGAAGACATCTTTTAACTATTGTCAGTGAAGTTAAATGTGGTGGGGTTTTTTTTCATTTCACAATAAGCCAAGTGTGGCTCTCTTCCACTGTTTATAGTTAGTTTCCACATAATGACAAGCAACCAAGAGCATTCTAAGTGAATCTATAACTGTCCTTTAGCATGAGTCTGTGATTTCCTCTTCCTCCCTCTGCTGGATTAATGAAATAACTCAGTTCATGGAAGTGTTAAGTGAGTGACAGAGCAGAGTTGGAGGAGGGAATTGGCCGTGTTGAGCTGGTACTTCACTTTATGTTACTTCCACCTTAGAAAGCTCATTGGGTTTTTTCTTCTGTCTTGCATGTTCTTGTATACTGGGAAGCTGTTTTTAGTGGAACTTTCCAAATTGACAGAAACATTGTGGTGGTATCTTGAGTACACCAAGAATCATCTGCTGATCTATTACTGAGCAAGTAGTAAGGAAAGTAGTGCATGAAATAATGAAAACAGTAGATAAGAAGTGAATAACAGAAAATCTGAAACTTGAAATGTGAAAACATATGACAGTCTTAAACTGAATGGAATTCTGAGTTTGACTTTAGGTAGCAGAAACATGCAGAGAGATCTAGTTCCCAGTTAGTTTGTGTATTAACATCTAAAAAATTGGGGTTTTATTTTAATTGAAAAAAAAAGTCTGGCCGCTGGCACTCAGTTGTCTATGTAGCCCTTCTTCATGCTAGAAAAAGATTGATTTTATGTTTAAAAGTTAATAAGCTTACAAGTAAGTAATAGTCATCCTTTCACCTAAGGAACAGAGCTGACTGATTCTGATATGAAGCAATAAAGCAGACTTGGAACAGCAGCATGTTCTGCTCTTCTAGGCCATGAAACGTCAAAATTGTGCATAAAGATGATGCTTCTGGTAGAGTGATACTGCTGACACTTGTATGATCAGAGTTTTGGGGCCTGAAAAACTCTCCTGATAGCTTGCAAGCCAGAAATCAGTAAAATATGCTGGCAGGAGGTGTTTTGAGGGTTTTGGGTTTTTTTTTTTTGGGGGCGCTGGGGTTGGGACAGGGATTACTTTTTTTTGTTGTTATTGTTTGGGGGTGTTTTGTTTTGGTTTGGCTTGTTTTTTTTTTTTTTCCCCAAAATACATTTATTTGATCATAGTGAGTGTCTTCTCTGTCCATTTTGGATAAATGTTCTCTTGATCTGCCTGCCTCAAGACAGGTTACAGTCACTGATTTCAGCCTTGAGTAATGAAGGGCGGGCCATGAATGCTTGCTACTTGCTAGCATCAACATGATTTCACTGTGATTCCCATGTGGCTTTTGGAGGCGGTTCCAGTGTAAAATGGGACTTTTTTTGAGAGAGTATTTCCACATTTTTACTGTCCGAAGATCAGAAATGCAGATATTTCCATCTTCCCCTTCTGAATGCTATGTCAGCAGCAAGTAAGTGGAGATCAGAAAAGTGAATGTATGCAAAGTAGGTAAAGGGGTGGGGGGTGAGGAATGGATAATAATGTGGGAAAGACTGGTGCAAATGAGCACAATGAATCTACAAAAGATCAGGTTTACTTCTATAGGCAGCATATACCACATATTTTACAGCCATGAGCAATGATTTTTTTTTTAATGAAGCTGTCTTTCCATAGTAGTTTCTTCTGTCATATATTCTTTTGGGAGTTAGAAAAGTAAGCATTTTTCTAGATCCTGGGCATAAGGATGGTTTTGCTGAGGCTGCAGTAGAACTTAATTGCATCATTAAAGCAACTTGCTGCAGTGGAGGATGATACTATTCACCCTTTGACTGAAAAGTGTTGAGCCTCTTAGACTTTTATGGATTACTGAAGTACCAGAGTGAATTCCATTTGCTTTCAGTATTGGTGGGAGAGACCTTAGTGTCTCATTGTGATGATTTCTGTAACTCTTTCACATTTTCTTCCCCTTCCTGGGAGAAGTAAGTTGCTGAAAGGCTAATATCAGTGCCAGCTAATGGTATTGTCCTTTCATTGAAGTGGTATACAAAGCACTTACTGATGAGAAGAGCCTAACTTTACTCTGCCTCTACATGCTGTGAAATTCCCAAGAGTGCTTCCTCAGTTTTTTTAAGAATCAAGGTGTGAAGACTGAACACTAATGAGATGTGTATTCATACTGATTTCACTTAGAGGCAGTAATGTTTTTCTAGTTGCGTGGTTTATGTCATGATCTGTGTACTGGATTTCTATGACAATTTCTTCCCTTGAGAAGTTATTCAGCATTATTCGGAGCAAAAATCATTCTCACTGGGCTGCTTTCTGCCTTTCATCCCATACTTTCTGGGACTGATTTTACTGTTGATTTCATTTGTTAGCTTGTAACTGTTAGTAGTCTCCAGAGTCCAGTCTAACTATTTCATCCAAACATATCTTTTTCAGCTCTTTTTATAATGGGAAAAGTAGTCTCCTGAAACTAGTCAAAAGTATTGGTAATAATAACTGAGGCTATGTTTAGCTCCTCACTCTCCTTTGTCTGATCGATATTTTACCTTGAAAGTAGAAAATGAGAACTTGTGTTGACCTAAAGCACAATAATATTCTTTTGGCAATATTTACTGGGAAAACAAGTATTGCAGAAGTTAAGTATGGAGATTTAATGAAGTGTTGGTGATTTGAAGTGGCTGTATTTTGGGGTATTAGGGAATTGTTTGTTGTTTTGAAGATGTTCAGTAGGAGAGAGCTTGCAAATGGAAAAATACTTGCATGGTAAGATAAATGAGAAAACCATGTTTTCTTTCTTTTTCTAAAGAAAGCATGGATGTTTTTCATGGGAATGGTGCGTGGGATTACACGTGTATTGAATGTGATTGGGAGTGGTGTTGCAGGAATGGCTCTCAAATCTGTGTGGAAGAAAAAAAAGTCTCTCTTTAGTTATACTCAGTTATACTTTCAGTAAAAGAAAACTGGGGAAAAACGTCACCCAGCTTTAGGAATCAGAGTAAAGGACACTAGTAGGTAAGAGGCACAGTACAGGCTTTTGGAAGTTATTTTCAAAACCAACTAAAATATTCATGTTTCAAAGAAAAAAGAATGCTGAAGGTGAATGCCAGGTAAGGTATTCTGCACCACTATGTAAGTGCTGTGTAGATATGGTTAGCTAACTTTAGAAAATTGCTTATGTGCTGTTGGGTTTAATTCTAAATGTAATTCTTGTACCTTTTGAGTGTCTTCCAAAAAATTGAATACCATATGCATACTGTACTAATGGATCAAGTTATGGCTAGGAAGTATTATTTTGAAGAGAGGTTAGATGTTTTTGCTCATTCACTCATCAGAACTTTGGTATGTGTGCAGTAGTTTTTGTGTTAACTGACAGGAGCTAATTACATGTACAGTTTTTACTATTTATAAAGCTGTCAGCCCAGTCATTGTGGTAGAAGCATTGAGGTCCTTAAAATGTCTTTTGTTCGCCACTTTTTCAGCTATAAAATTTACGATAAACAATTGTCTGATGTTTTGAGGTGATAGATGCTTCTTAAGAACTGGAACATATTCCTTCATATGCTCTGAATACAGACATTTATCTCATAATGATTTCAGCTAATTTTTCTTGTGTGAATTGAAATTAGTTACTACTGAATCTTACTTCTTGACTTAATGATATGTAGAAGGTGAAGTGATTTCTCATCTAAAGTAGAACTTCACTGTGTTATTCACCAGCAATATGCAAGCTTCATTAGTGTTACCTTGCAGAAAAATGTCAGCTGACGCTGTAAACAGATTAGAGAGACCCTCACAAGGGGTCTTGACACTTGGATCAGATTACTGTCAAATTGATGAATGTGGAGAAATGGAGTTGTCCTTGGTAGGCTTCAAAACACAGATATAATCTTGAATCGTACTATTTTGCTAGTTTGAGGTAATTACTGCCTTGAGAAAAGTTAAATGAGATGTAATTAATGTCCTTCAGTGGCAACATTGTGTTTTAATCCGGCAGTTCAGTTCTTTTTAAGCAGTGCCTTTACAGTTTCTCAATTGCTTGAATAATTGTCTTTTTGTTGCAACATTCAATACAGCCACTCAGGATTTCTGTGTCTCTGTCTTCTGTACCACAGGTGTTGGATTGGATTGAAAACCATGGAGAAGCTTTTCTTAGCAAACACACTGGAGTGGGAAAATCCCTGCATCGGGCCAGAGCTTTGCAGAAACGCCATGAAGACTTCGAAGAGGTTGCGCAGGTAAAAGCAATCACATGAAGGACTGTACACTTGTCGTGGAACTAAATGAAAAATTCCTGCTTTTGCACTTACGGGCTGTGCAGAGGGAGCTCCCCTACAAAGCATTCCGTTCCAGGAAGGGACTGTTTTGTTTCTGTTGCAAGTTTTTATTGCATTTCTCCTTTATGCTCCAGCTTGGAGATGAAAAAGACAAACTTTTATAGTCCTTGAGGGTGTGAGCCTTAAAGTAAAATAGAACTGCTCTGGCATCATCATTGTTGTTATTATTATTATTAGTAGTAGTAGTAGTATAATTATTATTTCAAAAGCATTCTTTCAAATATTGATATACAAAAGAATGAAAGCTTTCCTTTTAAAAGTAGCTTAGTTCCATGGGATTCTAGGATTTTAATTTTCATGCAGCCTGTAAGAGAGGATGGAGATGAATTCCAAGTCCTGCCTTCTGACTTTAAGCTTGAGGAGCTCCAACATTCTCACTGCAGTCTCATGGAGAGGAAGGGGGACTCCTAAGAAACTAGATGAGCCAGCAAACTGGCCAACCTGGCTTGAGTTTTTTTTTCCTTAAATACAATTGAGTTTGTATATGTCCTCCTCTTCTGAATAAGTTTAGTTAGTTTAGCCTTAAGTGATACTACAACTTCAGAACACACTTTTATGTGAAAAAAAATCAAAACAGAGGTACAAGGGAATGCAGAGAAGTTAACAAGGAGCTGGTGTAGCTGTTAGCCTCTAAAAAGAGAATGTGAGGTGAAGAAAAACCCTGTGATGGAAGCTGAAGGCTAGAATCATCCCCATTAGGAACATGCACTGTCTGTCCAGTCTTAATGATTGGTAAGAGAAAAATTATTTCCAAGATTAATGAAGAAAAATCTCCATAGGGGAGGTTGATACAGGGGTGCTTCAGTCAAACAGAAGACAACATTATTAGATAATTGTGGCATTGTATGCAGGGGCTTGGGGGGATGCATCAGAAGTGTTGTTTACAGTTTGCCTGTTTAGTGGAAGATTAAACTCTTGATAAAATTTTATTGTAAATACAGTCTTAGAGCACTCCAGTGGCTGAGGACTTGAAATAGCATCATAAAAATTCCTAAATATTGATTTCCTGTAAAATTTTCAAAAAAAAGGTTTTGTTATTTTTGTATATATACATGCTGGATTTTCTATATGCATGTCTATTACTTAATTTTTAGTAAAAAGTAATATTTTCCATGTGGAAATACTTATTTTTCTGGGTCAGACAAGCACGAGTCTATTTCTGTAAAATACTTAACAAAGCCTGAAAGATCTCATGCTTAATACTGTATTATTTGGGCAAAGAAGAAAATGTTTGAGTAGCCAAAAGGAGATGATTTGCATAGAAATGTTACTTGGATGTTTAAAAAAGCATCCTGTTAATTTGCATTAGACTTTAAAGCAGAAAATTTTAAAGCAAATGGTTACAAAAAACTTCCTAAAACTGAATGTTACTGGAGTTTGAAATTATCTCTTCAGGGAATGGGTGTAAGTTCTATTTTTGGAGATACTGAAAACTTAGATTGGTCAAGGCACTTAAATATTCTACAGGGGACTATCTTGCACTGACAGAAGGATGGACAAAATGATCTAATAAGTATTTTTTTCATCTCTAACTCTTGAATGTGTAGTGAGTTACTGCCAAGAGAGGCACACCCTCTGAGTTGTTCCTCTTACTTGCTGTAAAACTGAATATAAGCAGCCCAAAAGGCATTCCTGTTATTGCTGTTACAAGGAAGATTATGTTCAAGTATAAAACAGCACTCTGCAGTCCTTGTTAAAGCATCAGTAACTTTTGGCTGACTTATTTTCTGCCTACATTTCTGGTTGGTCCAGGTCTTTGTTGTGTTTTTGATTTTGGGCTTTTCGTTGTTGATGTTGTTGTTGTTCTTTTTGTTGTGATTTTGGTTTTGTTTGTTTTTAATAGCACTCTGGGCATTATTGGGGGTCTTCAGTCAGTTCCAGGCAGAAGTTGAAAGTAATGGTAAATGAAGTGTCACTGACATGGCAATATTCTGGCAAATCCAGGGAGCTAACAGTTATGTTGACATGTTTCTGGTCAAAGGCTAACTCCTGATTTTGAGGACAGTGAAAATTATTTTTCTTTTTCTTCCTTTCTGCTTCTTCCCACATTCTTTTTTTAATGTGAATGAGGTGCCATTTCCTCAACAGCATTCAAAAGAGATGTTAAAGTAAATTATGTGTCAAATAAATAGATGTTCCAGTCAATGGGCTGCAGTCTCACAAATTAGTCACTTGTAAATTCATGTGAAATGAAGGTTTGTTTCTCTTTATTTAACACTTTTTATTACTACCACAAAAGCTAGGTAGTCAAAACTCAGCTAATAATCCTCCTTAAATTCTGATTACAAATTAATTCTACACATGCATACTTGGACTTGTACCCACTATTGTAAAATTGTGTTTCTCTTTTCATGAGAAGCCTGTCCAGTTCAATTTCTACTTACCATTTTTTTTTTCTTTTTGACCCTCTCTCCATGTTCATCTTTGTGTCCATAAGACAGTTCAGTTAAAGTGTCAAGTGTCCAAATTTTGACACAATTGAGTCCTTTATTGGCATGAATTTTCAGCTTACAAGCACTGGATACAGATCAATATTGTAGTTGTACTTCTCCATGCATTTTTGTCTGAAATTCTAAATCAATGCTTTTCGTGTTTCAAATGTGATCTGTGTGTGTCTGCTTTTTGACAGTAGTCTATGCTCAAAAAATACAAAAGGTGCATGGCAACAATTAATTAGTGGGATTTTTTTCCCCAGGTAAGTCTTCTTGATGCAAGAGATGCACAAGAAAGATTATTGCAGACCTTGTCTGAATACACCTTTCATTTCTCTGCCAACACCTGTTCCCACCTCCTTTAAGGTTATAAAAATGGGTTATGATTTTGGACTTGTTCTGAACTTTACCCATGAAATGGTTGCAATACATAAAATTAAAAGTCCATGTCTTACACTAGCTTGTGGCTATCACCAGATGCATAAAGAAAAGGGACTGTATGCCTAAAAAGTTACCTTTACACTCCCAGTTATCTGAGCCTGTTTGATGTTGGAACTGAAGGATGCATCTGAACCAGTCACTGATGGACTTTTCTTTCCTTAATAGGCTACTTTTTCAACCCCTTTATGATCTTGGTGTGTATGCCAGACCCTCTGGCAATGAGTTACGCAATTTAATTGCTCCTTAGATGAAAAGTACTTTGCTTTTTCATTTTAAGTGTATTGTCTGATGCTTAAATGTGATAGTGTCCACTGTACTTAATGAATCATCTGTCTTATTTTCTATACCTTTAATGATTTGTATACCTCTGCTGGTCTCCAGCCATCCATGTGTCGCTCTTCCCTTTCCAGACCTCAGTAAACTCCAGATTGTTTGAAGTGCAGCCCATATCTCCACTTACTTCTGTTTCTGTATTTATTGTCAATAGTAGTCATTTCTGCACTAGTGTCTGAAATTAAATCTTTGGGTTTTCTTTGATGTGTCACTTCATATGCTTTCTAAAAACATGGTGTTTGTTCTTTGTGAAGAATATTGAGAAAACATTATTTAACAGAAAGATGGGGAAAATGATGGAATTTGTAGTTGGGGAAGGTGGTAAATTCCATTATGGAGAATTTTTCATAATTTTGGAGAAGAATGCCTATTAAAGACGTGCACCTTGGGGCACAGAAGGATGGACTACACGTTGTCTTGAAGTTCTTACAGGCTCCTTCTTCTCCCCTGGGATCTGGGGAAGAGTGTGCTAGTGAAGAGATCCTGAGGAAGTCTGTCACCCTGAAGGCTCCTTTCCTTCAATTTAGGAAATTGGCATAAGCGACATTAAGGAAGAACTCTTGCTCTCTTTGCCTGACTTTCAACTGGAGGCTGCCCCTTGGGACAAGTATTTTCAAAATTTTTGCATGACTGCTTTTTTCCCTTTGAGTATTGTTTAGAAGTGAGCAGAGAGCTGGGAGAGGCAGTAGGTAGTAGTGAACACCTGGTTGATGTGATTTCTATCCAAAGAGCAGTTTATAATATGCTCCAGCTCTACTTGGAAGTGAAATTTGAGCAACAAGGCATGTGCCTGCTGCTAGGTTTGAGAATTGCAACCCCTTTTGAAGCAGCATCCAGGCTCTGAGCTTTTCTAAATACAGGCAGCTCACTGTCCCCTTTACAGAAAGAGAAGTCAGATGTGCCTGGGCCTGTGTAATGCGGAAGACACTCCTGGAATTCGTAAACAATGCTTCACATGTGAGATAAAGTTTTCATTAAAATGAGAAACTTCTGTTTCAGCCATCTGCAGCTGGGTGTGGTGCTCTGGTCTGATGAAGTAGTTGCTGTTTGAGGAGTGCCTTGAGGCTCTGTGGCCTTGCCCCCTGAACACATGTGAGCTGCAGCCATGGAAGGCAGAACAGCCAAGCACAGCTCAGAGTGTGTTCAGGGCCAGCGTGGCCTGAGACAGTGGAGTAGCCTGCTCCCCACTGAATAGGATAAGCTTGTGTTTGTCTCTGCAGGCTTTCCCAGGGAAACCAGGAAGGAGTTCTCTATCTCTCTGTGCAGCTAAAAAGCTAAGAGTTACATAGTTTAAGTCAAGGAACAGCATGGATTTAATTCCTTGCATAAATAGATCATAATAAATTAAGGGGGAGCTCCCCCCAAATATGTGAAAGCTTCACTGAGTCATGTAACCTGTCCTGGGCTTGTCTGGTAATATACCTTGATACCTTGGGGGAGAGCTCTTATTTCCTGCCCTTTAGTTCAGTTTTAGGGCTTGACTTGGATTTAATTTCTGTGGATATTATAATGTTAATTAGAGGTGTGATACTATATTTATGGTAAAGAAAAGCACATTTGCATAGGCTTAATTTATCTTAGCAAGAATTGTTTTTACCTGATGTAATTGAGGTTGGGAGAACATGGAAGGGCAGAAAGGAGAAGGAAAAGGTGTAGTTTATATTGTCAAGAATGCTTTCTTCTTTTTTTAGTCTGTAGTGCAAACCTATCAGAAGACCTAATGGTGTGACATGAGCAAAGCTTCTTTAGTCTAGACTTGGCTTCAGTTATTTTCTTCAGTGGTTAACATCCTTTTAACCTTCCTTGATGAGAGTTTTGAGAACCATTCTAAAACACAAAAAACCAAGATTAGGTTCAAAAAGAGCACCCAAAGTATAACAAAAGTTTGGACTCAGTCCTGTTCTGAATTAACAAGAAAGATAGAGAGGCAGGCTGCAAATGCAGAGCTTTAAGAGTTGTTAAACACCTGTCTCTTCTCTGCACCATGGGGCTCTTAGCACGTCAGAGACCAGACTTCTTCTGTTGTTTTCTGCTTAGTCTCAAGTCTCTTATAGGCCTTCTAATCTGCATTTGTTAATCCTAGGATGTGTTGGGACACTATTCCACTAGGACACTTGGCCATAGCTCACTTCTAAATCTTCCTATGCTGCTGCTTTTTCACAAATGATGATACATTTGATGCATGAATTTTGGATCCCTGAATTCTTTAAGGATGGAGAGAAATGTTCTCTTTCTGTGCTTGGTCACTTTCCACCTTCCTGCTGGATGTGTGGGCTTGATGTTAAGTGTCTCTACCAGCAGTTAGAATTTCTTCAGCTCGAGTAGTACACATTTGAAAAGTCTTCTGTCCCTGGCTGTAGTGATTTTTCCAGTATTGAAGTAGGCCAGTTGGCATGTAGTGGATTAGGCATTTAGGCTGATGTTTATTCTAATCTGTATATAAAATACTAATTCCAAGTTTTGTGTCGAGGACACATTTGAATAGACATAAATAAGGAGCTAAGGAATTTGTTCACAGTTAAGTGGAAAATTTTATAGAAATGGAACAAAATCTTTAGTAAGATTATATTGTGCTGCCTTTAAGAAAAGAAGAAAGGTACATTCCAGGGGCTTTTTTGTAATTTTGTTTTTATTAGAGGAGTGACTTTAAAATGTACTGACTGACTCTTCTTTATTTTAATCCTGTGAAATTAACTTTTTTCTCTCCAGAACACATATACCAATGCAGATAAGCTCCTAGAAGCAGCAGAGCAGCTTGCTCAGACTGGGGAGTGTGACCCAGAGGAAATTTATCAAGCTGCCCATCAGCTCGAAGACCGGATACAGGATTTCGTCAGGCGTGTGGAGCAGCGCAAGATCCTGCTGGACATGTCTGTGTCCTTTCACACTCATGTTAAAGAGGTAAAACTTCCCCTAACTGTGATGATAGCTTCAAGTCCTAAACCCAGTATTATCCAGGGTTGTTTTCATTGTTAGAACCTTGCCATAGGGCACCATGACAACCTCTGTTTTATGATGAGTTTTGGTTTGTAATTCACTGTGGATTGTGGGCTGGGGTAGTGTGTGGTTCTGCTTAAGGATTTTTAATATTTGATTTTATTTTGATTTTTTACTTTCAGTAGCAGCTTTTACCTCCTTCGTTGCACAAGTACACATGCTTGTTCAGTCACAGGGGAGGGAGAAGGGTCGTATCAGGGAACTGGTACAGCTAAAAGTCAGCATTGTGGAGGGAGATGCTGTGCGCTTTTGATTTTTTTATCCAAGCAGCTCTCCTGTTGGCTGACTTACCAGACCCATGGTTGGACAGACATGGTGCAGGAGACCAAAATGTATGGCAGAAGGCTAATTAAGGCAACCTTGTTGCCCAGAGAGACTTTGTTCATTTCTCTGCTTTGTAGATCGCATTTTTATTTGGTATATTGACAGTTCTTTGCAACCTTAAGATCTTATCTGGTAATGACAATGGTTTGCCTCATGTTTGCAATTTTTAGTCTTCTTCCAAGGTCACCGGGAAGAAGAAGGTTCTGCCATACTAATTTTCAGTAAGATTAGCTTTTTTGCTCCAATTCAAAACACAGAACGTGAATTTATAAGCTCATGAGAGAAGGCTACAGCAAGAATAAGGACTTCAGCAAGGTGTTTTGGTTTTTGGCAATCTTAGGTTACTTGGTTTCTGTTTTGAGCTCATGTTAAATCTCAGTGAAAATATGAAAAGCTTCAGGATCACAGCATGTTCCAGTGTGCCTTCCTTCCTCACACTGTACACTGTGAAATGGTCTGTTCAGTGGCAAAGTATAGTATTCAAAGTAGCTTCTTCAGCAAAACCTCCTAGAGGATAAGAGTGGGAGTTTTTTGTAAGTGAAAACATCTGCTTTGCACTTGAAACAAAAGCACAAGGCAGTTGGTCTTTGAAGGAGGTCAGGACTGAATTACTTTTTAGCTTTAGACATGAGTGCATAGCTCCCCCATCAGTTTTCTGCTAGATGGTTCCTTGCCAATGCTCTCACAGGACACTGCTTGTTCAAACAAAATATAAATCCTGTTTCTTAAACTGTTCTTAGGGGGCAGCTTTTTTGTTTCACTTTCTCAAGCAAATAGTACTGGTTCTTATCTGTTATGAAGCACAGGAGCAGTCAGCTGCTGAAATGTGTTCTTTTTTTTCATATATATCTCTTCATTACCTGTTTCTCTTAGTATGAAAAACAACAGCTGGAATGGTATTTAAATAAAATACAGTTGGTTGTAGTGGTGAAAGACCCAGAGTGCAAAAGGATTTGCTTTCAAAAATGAAAAAATCCCTGAAAGGCAGACTGATATGTGAGTCACTGTTGAATAATTCTGGGAGGCTGATCCAGATGTGCTGGCACATTGCCACTGCTCCCCTAGATAATAATGTTTTATTGAAAAGAAAAAAATAGATATTCCGTATTTTGATTTATATCTTTGGGGAAAAAGCTATTGAGTCTGTAAGCACACACAGCTGTTGCTATGGAAGCCTCTTTGCAGTCCAGACTTTGGGGGAAAAGTACTATAGTGGCTGATGCTGATTTTTTTTGTTTTGTTTTGTGATATGAATGACCTTTATACCTAACAATGCAAAGAAAAATTTTAATACTACCTATTTGTGAAGGATGTATTTTTATATGTTTGCAATCTACTTAAAAATACAGATGAAGGGAGTGAGGCAGGTGGTTCATATTTAGTAGACTAGTCCTTGGTTCAGGTGCAAAGAAACAGCAAGCTCAAAGCACTCCTGTGCTTTCTGTATTCTGATCTATTTTCAAGAGCATGTTGTTTGTTATCAAACAGGAGTATGGAGTGCTGAGAAGGCATCACAAAGCAGATGGAAGATAAAAATGCCCTAACCTGAAAGCCATCCATGCTTATTGGCAGGAGAATTGTGTTCCTCCTGCAGGATGTGGGAAGTCGCTGAATAAATTAGTGCATACCTGTAAGGAGCATAACCTTTCTGCTGTAATGTGAAGAAATTAATGTGCACTTTAGCTAGTGGAGAGAGGAGTTGTTCTAGCAGTAGGATAATAGGTTAGTTGTTGAACCAGAAGCAGGTGCCTTAGTTGTTAAATAAAAAACTACCTTAAAAATAGCACCAAAAAGCCCAACCCACCAACCAGGCAACCCCCAAAACACAAAAAAAACCCAAAGGAAAACACCACCAATGCATTTTGCCCTTGAAATAGCCAGGGTAAATTCTGTCTCTAGTATGTCTTTTTTGTATTTTTCTCGTAAAAAACATAGACATGAAGAGTTAAATTCCTGTTTGTGTGTGACAGTTTGGAGGGAACTGCAGAGCTTAGAAAAGCTGTTTGTCTTGAGTTGTTGGCTGTTGGAGATTTTGAAATCTGGCTCCATATCCTTCCAGTCCCTCGATTTCTTTGAAGTAGGATGTTTCGGTATGTTTTATTCTTTTCCCCAGAAATACTTCACGTTGAATGAATGCTTTTCATTTGGATGAGAGTATTCCATTACCACTTCTCCCCTGTAGATTTACATAACCTTTATACCTGATGCAGAATTTGCCTGCAATTTTTCTCCGCTTCTCTAGGAAGCAGCAGCCCTTCAGTGACTGCCCAGTACTCCCACTCTGTTCATGCTGAGTAAATCAGCACTGTTTCTGCTTTCAACAGTGTTCTTGCCACAAAAAGCTCTTCCTGAAAGTAACAGGCTTTTGCTGTCCGTATGCACAGAGCAGCTGTGTGCTGTGTGTGCAGCGGCCTGTTGTGATGCACATGGAAAATACTGTCTGTCTTTAGCCTTTCCAGAAGTTTTGTAGTGAGGTAGTTACAAGCTGGTAGAGCTCTCTGTGGCTTGCAAATATCAAAAACCCAACATATAAGTTCTCAGACTCCTCACAGACTTATTTCAACAGACAACATTTTTCACTGGGGAGAAAAAGGAGCTATTAAAAAATGACAGGAATACAGTGTTATGTAATGGTATCACTCATTTTGCTTAGTGGTGATCTAAGAAAATAAGTTGCTTGCTATTTGTAAATTGTGATCACATGCTGCTATCTTATTATTAGTTTTAAAAATGTAAGGCTGTGAATATTGATTTTTGGCTCACATGCATACAGTGAGAAATTTCAATCTATAAACCAGACTCTTCAGTGAAGTGATGTAAAGTTAAGCTGTGCACCAACAAGCTTTAAAAGTGTTTGGGATCGTAAATATCCCTGTCAGGATCTTTGCATTGGAAATACTATGTCTTGACAGATTCCTGGCCTGAAGATGGTATGATACAGCTGGACACCTGAAACAGACCATTGCAAGACAGTGGAACCCTTATGGCTTTTGTGCCTTTGGGTGTTTTATAAGATGGCAAGGGACAAGGTGGGAAAAAAATTGCAGAGGTAAAAGATAACAATTAAAGATAGCAGTAACAAATAAGCAGTTATCACAAAAGATTGTGTGCAGAACACAAGAGCAGGAGTCTCAGTAGTCTCTGCTGTGAAGTGTGTCACAGACTAGAGATGAACAGCATTTTGGTGTGAGTTCAAATTCTTCCATACACGGACATACACATGTGCAAACACTCTCTCCAAAATGGCTCCCTCAGCATCTGTGAGTGGGAAGACTGAAATCCTGTCCAAGCCAGGTGTTTGTTGTAGTGCCAAAGTAGAGCAACAGATATTTTCCTAGCTGGAGTCAAGTGTGGGAATGCAGATCAGGCTGACTGTATGTGGAAGAGAATGATCTCTTAAGAGCCTGTTGTTTTTTCGCATATAACCTTTTGTGTGTATTCTGACAAGTTGATTATAAAATAGCTCAGAGGGCTTTTTATGTAAACGCAGTATGCTTAATGGTGTTACTAGAAGACGTGAGTGTACTTTTTTCATCTTACTCAAACTAAACTTTGCTCCAGAATAGACTGAGGTTGAAACAAGGTGAAAGGAAGTGGAATTGGCTAGGTTTCCGAATACAAAGCCATCATTACCAAAATAATCAAACAGTTGTCTATGCAAGCTTTGGAAAATGGGTGGCATCCTTTTGAGGGTGCCAGTGCAAGGGAGGGCAGAAGAGGTCTGGCTCTGGCCACAATGCTGCCCATTCATTCACATCTACCTATGAGGCATGTGCCTTTTGTTCAAAAAAGCTTGTTGATAGTAGTCTTGCTTTGTCTCACATCTCACTGCTGGAAATACACTTTGCTCTGCATTGCCCAGTATGGGAGGGTGTCCATAGCACAGCCTTGCATTAATTTTGTCTTGAGGTAGACCCTGAGATGACAGCCCTGCTCCTTTGGCTGCATGTCCCTCCTGTGTATTTGATCTTTTTGTGCTGGTGGTCTACAGGTTAAATGTCACCAAGAAGGCTGCTTTCTCCTCTGCAGGCTGTTTCCAGCAGCAGAGCATCTCTTGGATGCCCCCATCTAAGTGTAAAGGCTTTATCTATTTGGCTCATGCATCTCTAATACTTTTACTGTGTCATTATAGCACAGCAGTGATCAATGTAACGGGTCTGGTAAAAGATTTGAAGTGCATTCTGGTCAGTATTTTGATATGCTGCTCGTCTTGTGAGAGTTGTGGAGGACACTGTTTCTCATTTCTGATTTAAAGTTCTCAGTGGCTGCACACTCAAATGTGTAGTGGCCTAATGCTGGTAGGACTGGAATTCAGTTTGCCAGCACAGCTTTTCTTCTCTTGAGTTTTTTAATACTGGTAGCTTCTTTGCTTGGAAAAAGGATGAAATGTAAGTCTTGGTGTTACTGAACTAGCACAGAGTGCTTGACAAAAGTGAGGCAGAAGTAGGCCTTTATGCTCTATTAAGCTATGTATAGACCCTTTTCTCTTGTACAGTTAAAAAATAGGGCAAATGTTAACAGGGTAGTAGTAGTTGATGTAATTTTATGAACATGTGGGAAACTTGGTTTTGCTGCAAGGATGAATATATTCTGTATCAGAAATTAATTCCTTTATAACCATAGGATAGATACGGCAATTTGAAGCTTTTACAGATAATTATATCTAATGAAAAAAAATGCAGGCATGTAACATCTTAAATGCCACTGAAAGGCCCTGGAAGACAAACCCCATGGTGTTTAACATCTTAAGGTTTTTGTTTTTAAAAATATGTGTTTTTTGTGCGCTGCATATCCTTAAAGCCAAAGCTTACAGACATACACACACTAGCCCCTTGCTATGGCCAGACATACTTGTTAGGGAGCACCATTGCAACATTTGGGCCTGTACAAATAGTTGGCCCTTCAACAACTCTGCCTGTGGTAATGCACATACTGCAGCACTGTGCTGGGGGACGGGGGCAGAAAGAGGAATTTGCAGTTTTTACATGCAGAAACCACGTGCCTTTCTTTGCCTGAGCCTGCTGAAAAGGCAGACTGCATATCCAAAAACCAGTATTATAAAAATGAAAAAATAACTTGTGGAAGAGTGTGATGGATATTTTACCCTAATAAATAACTCTGTGCTCTTGGGTGAAGTATTTACTCAAAAACAATTGTTCTCTGTTTATATTCCGCAAAATACAGTAGGGTCTAATTTAACTGCAGTCTTTGAGGAGATTGCAGAGATGGGACTTAAATGGATAGAGGCCCATGATGGAAACACTGAAACTTCCAGGATGTTGCAGACAATTGAAATAATACCATCTCAGTGACTAATGGCATGCTCCCAAGAACTTAGGAAAGAGGTACTACAGGATGCAGGCTCACTCAAGCAGATGTTTCTTAGTCTGTGCTATATTTAGATCAAGAAAAAAAAATCTGCTGAGTGAAACATTTGCCTGTCAGGGATTCAGAATTTTATTTCCCTCTCTTAATTTTAATTCTGCTAAGATACAAAGAGCAGATGAAAAGAGAAGAACCTCCTTCTGTGACTGGATTGAGTTTTGTATGCAGTTTTTCTCACCGTATGTTAGAGCTGTCTTGCTGCTGGATAAAGTTCTTACTGAGATCAGAGGATTTGATGGTTTGTTTAGGGATCTTCATGCTACTTCTTTTACAAAGAATAGAAAAAAACATGACTGGAAGTTGCTAAAAAGTTCACACCGAGGGAAAGTTAATAGTTTTTTAAAGATGAGTTTGTGGTTTTCTTCCCCACTGGATTTTTGTTGCCAAGCTCTCTTTTATGGAATAATGTGTTACTTCAGAAAGTCATTGCACTGTAAAATCTGTAATTCTGCACTGCTGAACATGGGTAAGCTCTACTCTTTGTTCACCCCCTGCTGTAAACTGTTTGCTTTCTTTTTGCTTTGCTGTGCAACCTTGTACAGTCTTCAACCTTAATTTTGTATCTGAAAACAAGGTAATTTATGTAATTTCCAGGGTTCATTCTGGTTTGAAAGCTGCAGAGAAGCCAGCTGGCTACTGCCACCCATTAAGAATTAAGCTTCTCTCAGTACACGGCATGAATTTCTATCCAGCTTTAGTAACCTGACAGTTTTATTCATCTGTGGTGGCTTTTTCGTAACTTTTGTTTATAAGCATGTAGATTATTTTGAGGGGAAGATTTTTATCAGAAACTTACTTGGTGCATAAATGTAAAATGTTTATTTGGCAATGTATTAGAGTAACTTCTGCTATAGAAGTGTCACAGAGCTGTTTAGTCACTTCAATGGCTTAACTTGTTCCACTTTCAACAGCGTATGAATCACAGCTAGGCAAGTAACGCATACTAATTACTCTCCTTCTTTTTCTGCACTTTTCATAAAATGTTTTTGCTTCCCAAGCAGTGCACAATTCAGCTCATGGACTAGGCAAACACAACGTATTTTTGAGCCCTTCGGTACCTTGGGGGCCAGATACACGTTTACAGTGATGCCATGCTGACCAGGCACTAAGCCAGTCAGCGTCACACTTGGTTGTGCTGGTGCCCATGTCCTTCTGCTCGAGTCAGGTGGTATTGCCTTGAGCTGGCTGTGCAGAGGGAAAGGTCTGCATGTCCTCTGTTGGCTTGGTCTCCAGAATCCAGGGTGAGCTCTGAGGGAATTACTCACATGCACAGTAGTACCTCACCAATCCAGCACTTGTAGGTTTTGTTGCTTCTGCCAGATCTCCATCCAGTTATAGAAGTGGCTGAAGTGTATGTGAAGAATAAGAAATGGAGAGGTGTGTTCTTTGTAGACGTCTGACAAAGCTCAGCTGCAGAAGGCAGGTTATTAAAAATTGAAGTGGCTCTCAGACCTGTTTCAAGCTGCAGTACAGATACTTGCAAGGGACTCGGGGCAAACTTGATACAGTCTGAGAAACTCAAAATTATTTCATCCCAGTTTCTCTGTAGTAAATATCTGTGTAAATTTGGCCTTTCATAGGCAGCACAGTAAGCATGGAGTGTATGTAATCATGTAGAGCCAGCAATGTCTTCCAGCCAGCACCAAGCGCATCGCAGAAAACAACAAAGTGTTACTCTCAAATGTCTATATCTGCACAGTTGCAAGCTGTACTGTACATACAGCTCATTTGGAAGGTCTCTGACTCGATGCCCTATTTTTATGGCTCAGGCATAAACTTCACAAGCTAAGAGAGGAATAAATGCATGTCCTCTGGGCACTCAGTAAAATTTTCAATCTATATTTTTTGGCTTCTTGCTCTTAAGTTTCATTCATTTCCCAGTCAAAGTTGCATTCTGAGGTACACATTTGGAAAAAAAAATTGGATGCTGCATTGGATTATGCTGCAATGAATGTTGATGACTGCTTCTGACCCACTTGTAAAGTTCTATTGATTTGTGGTCCTTTTAATAAGAAAGACTGCTGTGCTGTGGTGTTTACAACTGTGGAGTTGCATTCAGGTTTGTGACAAGCATTATCTTTGAAGCATATGAGTAGTCAGAATAACAGTGTATATGAACACATAGTGCTGGTTTGGGGAGGAGGGGGTAGTGGATTTGTAGCGAAGAGTCTGGTTGAATCTCTTTAGTTCATCCCAGTTGTGAAAACTTAGCCTATAGCTTGGTTTACTCAAAACCTACAGGCGGCATATAAAGCTATGAGGTGCCAAAACTGGCATTTGATTTTAAAACCAAGTTTCAAAGGAGCTAATTAATCAAGACCTGGACTCGTACACTGAGTTTTCTATTTTAATGAATTTGTTAGGAAACCTTTATGATCAAAACATACATATGCAAACAGCAGCTTGAATGGCTATTTCTCTAGAAAATGTTTAGCAAAGAAATAAAGAAAACATTCAAGTTTGTCCCTTTTGAATTTAAGCCAGTTTTGATTGCTTAGTTATGTATTTTAACAATGTTAACCTTTTAATTAGGTTAAAATGTCTCTAAAATTTTCAAAGGCAGAGATTAAAATATTGTCAAAAGACCTTAATACTTTTGATCGGATCAGAGTTACTCTTTTGGTATAAAAAACAAACTCTTGTTCTTGGAATAGCAGCATTCGGGATGGGATGGTAAAATAGACAGGAGGGACCAGGTTTGAATGCTTCCTGTAAGAGCAGCTGTTCCAGTCTGATGTTGTTGCTGCTCATGGGAGTGTTGCAGGACACAGCCGTGCTCCTGCTGCTTTTTTTCAGTTCCACAATAGATGGCTAATGGTTTGCTGATGAGTGACTTTTACAAAGAGCCTAGGATGCAACAGTTTCCATCATAATATTGTGGAAAAGAACGCTGTAGGGTTCTTCACGTGACCAGCAGTGATACCTGTCCAGCAAATACGTAGGGATTTTTTTGTAAGCCATGGTGCGTGGGCATTTTTGAGCAGGGATATCTGCACATGGGAAGTAGGGAGGAAGAATGTAGAATTAACTGGTAGAATTGCTTATAAGGATTTTTGTTGTAATAGTGTAAAACTGAAGTCAGGAGGGCAAACACCATCATGATAGAACAATAACTTCTCACATCTGATTTGTCTCTGTATTTTTTTTTCTGAAATGCCCTTTCTTTTTCCTTTTTTTGAAGGCCACTGAAAAGTGTTATGTTGTCTGTGTGCAGTGTCAGCCTGGCAGTGCAAATTTGATGGTGGCTACAATACATCTCCCTTCCTTCCTTCCTTCCTTCCTCCCTTCTCTCGGAGAGTGTTACCATAGCATTTCTCTCCCAGGGACTCTCGCGCAGAACTGCAGATGGGATTCTCACTATGAACTCTGCGCTGCTCAGTCGGATACACTCAGTTCTGTAGAAGCAAAATGGGGAAGAAAGGGTGACTTAGCAACACGGATAAAGCTTTCCTGGTATTTCCAAGAAGCGAAAACCTTTTTTGAAACAAAGGCTTGTCTTCATTAATATGAGGATGGGATTTTTCTATGAAGAAAAACAAATCGTCTTTCTTCCTGCCACCTCAGTCTGTTTTCTCTTGTCCACGGAGATGGATTCAGAATAGTTGACTGCCTGATCCTCGGGCTTATGTTTCTTGCTTTTTCCCCTTTCCTTTAGCTGTGGACGTGGCTTGAAGAGCTGCAGAAAGAACTGCTTGATGATGTCTATGCTGAGTCTGTGGAGGCTGTTCAAGACCTGATTAAACGTTTTGGTCAACAGCAACAGACCACTCTGCAGGTTACAGTCAATGTCATAAAAGAAGGTGAAGATCTCATCCAGCAACTAAGGTAAAACATATTTTTGTTTAAATCTCTCCTGGAGTTTATCTGATGTTCTGTGAGGTTTTCCATTTTGAGAGTAGAGATGATGAGTACAAGATATGACCTATAAATAAAACTTGTAAATATTAGGACTACAGGGATCTCTCATGCTGTACTGATGGTCTCTAAACCTTTGTTTACAGGAAGCTCAGCTTATAAACACTGCTGCCACAAGAAGGAGATTTTGTTGACATAAGCTATGTTTTTGATAGAAGCAGTTACGTGTTTTTGTAGTCTGACATGCAGGGCTCCACTGCATTTTGAGTTCTGAGCAGCAGCCTTTTTATAAAGAGACACTTGAATTTGTTTTGCATACTGACAAGTAACTTCATTGTAGTAAAAGCCAAGTTTGTGGTTCATTTAATTCCAAAATGATCTGAATAAATAAATTTGGTTACTAGCTGCTCTGGTACATGTCTCCTTTCCTACAGGAGATTAACAAATCTGAATTTGCAGGTTTTATACTCAGGTAAATGATTAAGTAATTTTTTAAAATGAACTAATTTTGATTTTGTTTCCTCACCAGGAAGATTCAGGAAAGTAAATAGTTATCATATGCTACTTCCTTTCCACAGTGGCAGCATTGTCTCTGGTTTTAAATTTTATCCTTCCTGTAAATAGAATGTCTTTATGTGTTGAATTGGGAAAAAAAATGAAGGTAATTAATTTCCTAATGGTTTTTTTTGGTACTAGAACATAGTTTGACTATTTACAAAGATGTATCGACTTAACTTTCACGCAATATGGTTTGCAACAACTTCATCTGAAGCAGGCTTATATCTTGTGGTCATATATATAGTGTCAAAGTTGTATGGGATTTTTTTTCAATAATGCTCTTTTTTCTTCCCCCTCTCCCTCTCTCTCCCTTTGAATAGGGATTCTGCCATTTCTAGTAACAAGACCCCCCATAACAGCTCGATCAACCACATAGAGACAGTCCTGCAGCAGCTGGATGAGGCCCAGTCTCAGATGGAGGAGCTTTTCCAAGAACGCAAGATCAAACTGGAGCTGTTTCTGCAGCTCCGCATATTTGAAAGAGATGCAATAGATGTGAGTGTTTGCTCTCAGACTTCACTGCATGCATTTCTCCTCTTGTCTAGGAATGTTTATGCTGACATTGTGTAGCTGCATTGGCATGTGGATCAAATGGTTGAGAGACTTAATTCTTACCTGAACTCAGGTTTTTGTCCTGTGTGTGAAAGTGTGAGAAGAGCTCAGTGCTCAGCAGAGCTCTTGGTGCATGTTTAAGCAAATGTTAGGTAAAATCATAAAGCATCAGTTACTTTGTTGCGGTGTGACGCAATATCCTGTCCCAGTTCTTCCCTCAGGTATGCTGACCTTCCCCCTCCCCCTTGTCCCCTTCCTAAGTGCTTTCATGTGGTTGGTCAAGTTCAAAGGATGCCCCTCAGCCCTGGAGTCATTGGCGTAGCCAAGTGTCATTTGTCCCCTGAGACCCTCCTCCTCCCACCTGGTTGGTGCTCACCTATCCTCTCCCTCCCCGCTCCCCTTGGGCTTAAAAGGACCCTCAGACCATGGGAGCTGTTACCATGATTCAGAGCTCTGTCACCCTGGAATAAACTCTGGACTACAACCCTTCTCAGAATCCTCTCCTTTTCTCTTCACCTCGCCTAAGGACTTTCACCAGAGGTAAAACTGATATCCTGGACTTGTTCCTGGACTTGTTCCAGTGCCTAGCTGCAACATCCAGCCAGCCAGAGTGAAATACCACAGCTGCTGCCTCTGGCCAAGCAGCAAGGGCCAGATGAGCCCAGGGATGTTCCATCCGGTAATATTGGAATAATATTCCAATATTACTTCATCTGCTAAGGTTAGCTTGAATATCAAACTACCTTGATATAACTAGTATGCCTGCAGTTAATATGAATAAGACTTGCAAGACGGTTTTGTACAAACCCTCTAAATTGATGGTTTGTAGTAACAACCCTCTTCTCTTCCTTTACCAAATCAGCAGTTTTCAGTTGGCAGCTGCAAGTGGTATTTGAAATTCTATCTTATTAACTGAGAATGTTCTATGGGTTGTCATTTAAAAAAAAAATTCTTTTCCATCTTCGAAAATAATTCAATAGCAGTTTTAATTCAAAAGCAGTTATAGTGCTTCACCCCTGCAAAACTTCAAGAAGTTTTGAGCCTGTCCAAATTTCGAAGGGGAGTTACAGCTTTATCAGTTGAAAAGTTTCTGCTTGTTTGTAGGAACATGTACACAAACAGGCATGAAACTCCACAGGGAACTTAGGTTAGCAGAGTTGCTAACCTAAAAAATAAAAAACAAACTTCAGCTAAGTTCATGTGACTTCATAAAATTACTAGTGCTGTATGTGAGATGCAAAGCTGTGTTTCGTGTCAGGTACAAACAGGCGATGTGTGTCTTTGTGAATTCGAAATGTGTGGACGCTGGTAATGGGAGAGCTGTGAATTCTAATAATTACTGAGAAAAATAAAGCATGGAAAAAGGCCTTTGAACCTATCTTTTGTTTGCAATTAACCCTGGTTGATTTAGGAGCATTGGAATTAAAGCATTAAGAATGTTGCTTTTTGCTTGCAGTTAATCCATGTACACAGTGACTGAAACAAGTTGGTGCCTTATAAGGTTCAGGGTTATTCATTGGTAAATGATCTTGTTTGAGTGTATAATGATTTACCTCAAAATTCTGAAAACCAGGAGTTAAGGATAAGTTTGTCCCTTTGCTTGTGTCTAGCAAAAGCTGCCACTGTTGGTAGTGAATGTCAAGGTAAAAGAGGCAGTCAGCTTCTCAGGTTTTTAGTGATAGTGTCCTGGCTTTTTAGTGTTTTGGGTCGGGTGTTTCTTCCCCTTCTGAAAATCAGGATTTGATGTCATGGCTGAAGTCTGGTTTAGCTAAGCACACTGTTAGGGGCAGTGCAGAAATAGGCAGACACAGTTCCTTGATCCTTACCCACAGAGGAAGTGAGAGTGTGTGCTCCACAGTAATAACAACTCTGCTGTAGAGGAAGACTAAGCAGGGGTTTTTTTTCAGTTTTTCAATTCACACTGGTCTGCTGAGAGTTTTCTACTTTGACTGCGTGAAAGTAGCTTTTCTTCTTTGATCATGTGAGACTAGCTATCTCACAAAAGCATACAATCCTTGCAGGAGTGATCAACAGTGCTTGATGTCTGTGAGATGTTCTCAAAACACTTTTTTGAAGGAATGGCAGCTGTGTGGGGCAGTGCATACCAAGAAAATTAATGGAAGAATTAGAATAAAGGTTTGAGTGAAGTTCACTATTAAGTTGATTGTGCTCTGTTGTAGGTTACATAAGCCAGGATTCTACAGCAGCAAAAGGCTGGTTGCAGGAGCCCTGCTTTGCAGATGTGTTCTAGTTTTCAGTTCAGGACAGCATGTATATAGGTTGGAGTACTTCTGGTACTGCTACTTGGTGATGCCCATAGCATTTTGCATCAGAAAGCTGCAAACCCTAACTTCATAGAATCATAGAATAGAATATACTGAGTTGGAAGGAACCCACAAAGGTCATCAAGTCCAACTCCTGACCCTGCACAGGATATCCCAAGAGTCACACCATGTGCCTGGAAGTATTGCCCAAACACTTCTTGAACTCTGTCAGGCTTAATGCTATGGCCACCTTCCTGGAGAGCCTGTTCCAGTGCCCAGCCACCCTCTGGATGAAGAACCTTTTCCTTGCATAAACCTCCTCTAGCTCTGCTTCTTGTTGTTTTCTGTCACTGGTCATGAGAGTGAAGATATTGGTACCTGCCCTTCCACTTCCCCTCATAAGGATGTTGAAGACTGCAATGAGGTCTCCCCTCAGTCTCCTGTTCTCCAGGCTGAACAGACCAAGTGACCTCAGCTGCTCCTCTTACAGCTTCCCCTCCTAACCCCTTCACCATCTTTGTAGCCCTCCTTTGGATTCTCCCTAATAGATCAGTGTCTTTTTTATATTGTAGTGCCCAAAACTGGACACACTTGACAGGTCTTGCTTTTTCTAAACCTGACACTTGGTCTGCTTCACATTTTGCCACATAAACATAAAGCAAAGCACCAGTTAGCTGGTTGAAAGAGTTGGTATAGTTTGTCTATATGGCTTGGAAATAGAAATCATGCCTATTTTTGATTGATGGAGAGTCCTCCAATGAAGAAAATGGCCCTGGCTGCAGAGTGATTTCAGCAAAATGTTGATTGTTTTGCTGTCTCTGTACCATGTCCTCTCTGCTTCCTCAGCTGAACACGCTTCTCTTTTCCCTCTCCCTGAAGGCAGACGTCTGTTCGGAAACTTCCAGGAAGAAAATGTGGGGTCTAGTTCCAGGTCAGTTGTGTGAAAGCAGAAGCTCAGCTGAAGTAACTTGATAATGAGGAGGAGCCAGATGCCGGCTAGGAATTTGCAGACCTTGTTTTGACCTTTTCCTTCCTCCAGGATTTTGTGTGACTGGTCCAGTCAATTAAGACTTGGCTGTAGGGGCAGTTAATTCAGGGGAGCATCCTGTGAGGACAGCTTTTTCTCGAAGGCAAGTAGTGTTTCTAGCTTCTCTTACTGCTTGCAAATTATACAGGCTACAATGGGACAAAGGGCTCCCCTAGTGCTGCAGGGTTATAACCATGCAGTTCTTCTTCTGGGGATAGTGGTGAGATTTGCAGGCAGGGTTAATTCCCTTCTTCTCCTTACTCTTCCCTTATAATTTGCTGATAAAATACTTTGTTCCTTTGCTGGTAAAATACTTCGTTTCTCTTCTCCTACAACTTTTCAGATACTCATGCTCTTCTGAAATGGGTATAACTGCAGTACTGCCTCTAGTTTGCCCCTTGGCTCTTGGCATGTTAATTTGACCTTCTCTATCTTCAGCATGATTTTTAGTGCCATTGTAGGTGAGCTATTTGAAGGACTCCTTTGTAAATGCCTGTATTAACTAAAGGCAAGAATGAGCAAAATAATGTAGGTGAAGATTCCCTTGTTAGTGTGATTAGAAGTATGAGGAAGGTGTGTGTGAACCCAGTGGGATGGTAGCACTGCTGGCAAAGTACACAGTCTGAAATGTGTTTGTCTCATTTGTGTCTGAGCATTTTTGCCTGTCTGTAGCTTACGTGCTAGGGCTCTACACAGAGCATACCACACACTTTTCAGCTCACAGCTTTATCTCAACTCTATTTTTGGACCGTATTTACAAGATGCCTGTTAAATCACACTGCTGAAAAGATGAGGATGTAAAATGCTGGGGTATCACAGAGACCTAACTCCTCTCCCTTTCCTATTTTCTTTTTTTTTTTTTCTCCTAAGCACACAATATTTACTGGGTCTTGATGAGCACTCAGTTGGTACCATGAATGGTAGACACTTCTGAGAAGAGACCTGTGGTTCTTTATTTTGTTCCCACTCAGTGTGAAAGCATCCCTTCCATATTATACCCTGCTTTGTTTCCTGTCATCGTTTCCTTTGCATTTAATAGAATGTAGTGATGTCAGGCAGCTCAAAATCTGCACCAGGAACTTGTTGAACACATGCTATGGTAAATTGTTAGCCTGTGTTTATGCTGGGTTGTCCATTTCCTGAGAGCAGTATGAATTTGTGATTCAGTTATTTTAGAATTCTATTAGTCATTTGTTCTGTTTGTTTAGTGCTGATTGCCTTGACAAAACTTTACAAGCAAAATGGGGGCCTGCTTGCTTTGAAAGTGTTGTCTGTAAAGCAGAACTTGAGAGGAAGCACTGAAGAGTGTGGGCAGAAAGGGCTTAGTGAATGCTATTTCTGTATTAACCCTGCCTTCAGATTTGCACAGTGGGTGCAATGGCTGAAATAGACCACCTTGCACCACCTAATTATTGCTGATAAAACATGAGGATTACTGCCCTTGTTAGGAAACTTCTCTGTGATGGTCATTGACTATTTAGCTTTTGAATCAGTGTGGAAACATGCTGGCATTATTTATTTGAGTCATGGCCAGCCATCCTGATCTTTTGAAGGGGAAAGGAAATATATTGGTCTTGTTCAGAGTGTTTCAAACTGCTTTAAACAGTATGTGTGCCATGATCCTAAGCATGGGGTTGGTTGTATGAGATAGCATGGGAAAAGCTATAATTCTTCCTGGCTGTTTGTGGCTGTTGTTTGGAGGCATTATCAGTGAAACGTCTTGGCTAAGGCAACACACAGTTTTGACCCCTTGAAACTAGTTGTTTTTCCTATCAAGTAAAGGGAATCTTAGGTGCTCGTGGCTACAATCTATTTAATGATTATAACAATACTGACACAGCCACAGCAGTGCCATATTGTGAACTTGCTGTGTTTTTTACTTTATTCCCACTTAAATTCCCAGTAAAAGAGATAAGGTTTATCATCTATTCTGAAGGGAGATGGACTGGCTTTCCTTTTAAAACAGTGTTATAAATGTGCCATGTTGAATCTTAATCCTTTGTGTGATGGTGTTTAGAAAGATGGTGCTTTGATAGTGGAGTTTTGCAACCTTTTTTAATGCTCAGATTTCTGTTTGATGGAGTCCAACTACAGGTATTTCGTCAGGGTAACTTTCGAATGTTGTTAACTGACCTGGATCAGAATAAGATGGTAAATCTGTTGTCTTAGAACTTCCCTATTGCAGTGGATGAAGAATCAAACATTAGGTGACCTCCACTGCTTTTAGTAATAAATGAACCAGAGTTTCAGAGAGAAGCTGGGAAGAGCCGAGCTGAGATGCACAAGAGCAGAAAAGAGAAGTAGCTGAAAGTAAGCAATTTCTCTGGCTGGACTGTCAGGAAAACCTGAAGTTTCTTTAAAATTTCAGATCAATTAAAAGAAAGTGAAGAGCAGGGGAAGGTGATGAGACATGTTGGGCATGGGCCAAGTAAAAAGGAAATGAAGGGAACTTGTAAAGGATTTTGTGTGACGGGAAGCCTAGGTTTGTGTGTTTAGAGGGAAAACCAGTCACAATGCTTAGAGACTGTGTGATGTTTAGAGCACGTAGAAGATAAAAGGAGAGTCAAGAAATGGCTAAAAGCCTTGTCCTGTCTATCTTCCTGAATACTTTGGTCATCAGCTTTTCTGTTTTCAGTGTTACCCCTGGCACTTGAGTTTCTGCATGTTTTCACCTCAGCAGAGGTAGCTGAGCAGGTTTAGGGATTGCAAATAGCTACTTTAATTGTTTGGTATTTCCCATCATGGCATGATGTAAAACTCAAATAATTAGTGATTCAAGTGGAATTATTTTGCAGAACACCTTTAAAACAGGAAGTAACTCACTGGTGCCACAATTTTAATATTAATTGTTTGATATGTCCATTTTTTAATGTCATCATGTGAGTGGAATGGAAAAAAGCCTTCATGAGAGATTGTAGCAAACTATGGAAGCTTTATAGAAATGATTTAACTTTTCTAATCTCCCTAGTTCTCCTTTTTTTTTCCCTAGAAGGCCTGTTTTCCTGGACTTTCTGTCATTTAACTGTCTCACTAACTTTGGAGCTATTACAGCCACTTGAAAGGGGGTAATGGCATCCTTTCTTTTGCGGACAACAAATGACTTTCGTTAAATACTTATGCACTTAGATACTTGATTGCTAATGCCCATTAACTCAGGTCCTCTTTTTGTTGTGTCTTGCTGCATAAATAGGTATTTCTCATTTAGCACCATTCACATGAGTTTGCCCTATTCCTGAAATTGTAGAACACCGGAACTAAGCCATACTTGCTTCTTGATACCTATAATTTTGTTTTCCCAATGAACTGCAGTAGTTGGTGCTAAAATTGCTGAAAATTCTGAAAAAAAATTTTATTATTGGCTTTGAGGGGTAAGGATGTTAGACTTTTCTGAAGTAACTGATGCATCAAATCTGTATGAACTCAGCCCACTTTGATAATGAGGATTGCAAGCACTACATGTTAGCCTTAAAAGCAGTTTTGTACCCTAATTAAAAGGAATATTTTATATTTCAGATAGGCTTTGCAATATGATTTGGAAAATACACTTGTGGGGACAGACAAGGAGAACTTACTGTTGTGATACATGTGTTAAAAAACCCAAAAACTTTTTTAGCTACACTTCTTGGGAAGTCCTGCAGTGAAGAATAAAATCCAGAATTAAAATGTGAAAACTGAAGTGTAGCTGAAGAATATCAGCAAGCAAATTTAGTTCTGTCTTTGCAGTACTGTTGTTATAAAGTATGCTTTTTGGTTTTGCTGGATTGACTGACTACCCAGTCTTTTGTGGTAAGTGCTTCTCAGTTGTCTGGCAGAACTCAAAGGTGCATGTGGCCTGATGTTGCCCACAGAAAGGTAGAGCTGGCTTTCTTGGAAAAGGGCTCAAGATTGGCATAATTGTAAGATCAGCTGGCTGTTGATGTGTGAATTATTACTTGATGCACTCTGAAGAATTAAAGAGGTGTTCCAGATCCACATTTTCCTTTAAAATGGGAGATAAAAACTTGTTAACTTCTTCTGTTTCACAAGTGAAGTGTTGATGGAGTACATTCAGTAAGGCAGGGGCACATACCCATACTGTTGCATGCACAGGTTGAAGAGCTGTAGCGGTTCTCAAAAAGCTTCTTTTGGATTGTTTGCCAAAACCTAAAATCCATGCTAAGGTAGCCTGTGTCTGAACCATGTCTAATTTTATCAGTGATGTCAATCAACAATGAGCAACTTGAGATCCCTACCTCAATCATCAGTGCAACATTGGAAATAAACTGTTTTCTGTTGTGTAATGGGTAATTGAACATGGTCTCCTTCCTTTTTCCCCCAGATTATTTCAGACCTTGAGTCTTGGAATGATGAGCTCTCTCAGCAGATGAATGACTTTGACACTGAAGATCTTACAATAGCAGAACAGAGGCTCCAGCATCATGCAGACAAAGCCCTGACCATGAATAACTTGACCTTTGATGTCATCCACCAAGGGCAGGATCTGCTGCAGTATGTCAATGAAGTGCAGGCATCTGGTAAGATGGCTCCTTTGAGCTATTCCAGGCTTTCTAGGAATGATCCAGTTGTCTCTCCATGGGATGTGTGAAAATAACAGGGATGCTGGTTAACTGTGAACTGGGGACATGCGAACTCCTTTATACTCAAATTATTCAATAAGAACATATTGGCACATAAATGTCATCAGAGTTGGTAGCACTTGATGGTGTTTAGTTTTTAGAGAACGAGATTTCACTCAGGATGTTTGTAAAATTAGAGTAAATAAGGGAACGTTAGTTTTATAGGTAGTCAGATCAATGCAGTCAAGCAAAGATTGTCAGCTTTCAAGTAATGCATTCCTTTTTTGTTCCTTATGCCCCTGCCCCTTCATTTGATATTTTTCACTGTGTATGAATGCATAGGGTAAGTATCAGACTTTAAAATGACCCCCATGTTGCACTTCTTAAGAGTGCAAACCCCTATACTCATGTAAGCAAATCCTCCAAGGGTTAGGTTGAACTTGGAGAAGGAACAAGGAAATTAGGTGTAGAGCAGTGGAAGCGGGCAGTTGGTCTCGGAAGCTTTGTGAGTCATTCCTATCCAACCATCCTGACTGCAGGTGTGGAGCTGCTGTGCGACAGAGACGTGGACATGGCCACTCGCGTGCAGGACCTGCTGGAGTTCCTGCACGAGAAGCAGCAGGAGCTGGACGTGGCGGCCGAGCAGCACCGCAAGCACCTGGAGCAGTGCGTGCAGCTGCGGCACCTGCAGGCAGAGGTCAAACAGGTACGGCCACCCTGGCAGCCGCACCCTCCCGGAGAGCTCTGCTCCCAAAAACATGCGTGGGAAACACCTCCTGCTACACAAAGTCTTTCGTTGGGAGCAGGGGAGGACTTTGGTCACTTCAGAAGCTTCGGCTTCTGTTAACATTAAGTGAATTTTTTGAACTTGCATCACCTCTTGTTCTTGCTGTGTGGATCTAGAGCAGAAGTCGTATGGGAGAAGCTGAGAGAGCTGGGGATGTTTAGCCTGGAATAAGGGAATCTGAGGGGGGACCTTATCACTCCTGCAACTACCTGATAGGAGGGTGTATCAAAGTAGGTGTTGGATTCTTTACCCAGGTAATAGGATAGGACAAGAAGGAAAGTCCTCAAGTTGTGCCAGAGGAGGTTTAGATTAGATATTAGGAAAAATTTGCCCACTAAAGGGGTTTTTAAGCACTGGAAGAGGATTGGAGATTACAATTGCCTTTTCAATAAACCACATCTGATTCATTTTTATGTTTCTTAAACATGATTAAGGAAGCATGATCTTCTCCTCTGTCTTATGCACTAGGAAAAACTTTATAGGTCAGCAGGTCACAAGTAGGTGCTTTACCTGAGAGTAAAATGAAGTGGTAAACCTCCTCTTCAGTCTGTTTTATTTGTTTTGTTGCCTGAAGCAGTGAACACATGGTTTTCCCATTCAGTTACTGTGATTTTCTCTTAGATTTATTGTTAATGAACTGGGTGTAAGCATGTTTATTATGTAGATAGGATACTGTCTCCATAGCAAGAATTCTAACAGTATTTCCATTTAAATTCTTCCTACCAAAGCATTACTGCTCAAGTATTTTCACACACACACATACATTTATATAAAATACATAAAAATATGTAGCTTGTCATGTGAAGAGGTTAGACTGGAACACTGCAGGAATTTAGACAAATACTTCCAAATATTCTCTTCCATACTAGGTAATAAAATCTTATGCTTAATGAGTTTTTATCAAATAAGCACAGAGAGGAGACGAAAACAGTCAGTATTGCTTCTTCCTTAACACTTGTGCCAGTTCTACTTTATGGCATTGAAGTTTTGTGTATCAAGCCTCAGGACTAGGAGGAAGCAGAAGAGCCCAAAGACAAACAAGAAGAAAGAAAACCTGCAAAGAATTTACTTGTCAACTTGATGTGTAATAGGTGCAGAAAGGGCAAAAGCAGATAGCAAATTACAGTGTAGAAAAACCATGGAAGACAGGCGGAAAAGAGTGCTGACTGAAATAGAAGAGACAGCTCTATGTGGGGAAAGCAACATGGAAAGGAAAATGTGACCACTTTTTTACAGGCAGGGACATATGAGTAGGTGGAGGCAGAGTAATATTTATGAGAATGTCTGTCTCATGCAGAACTCCAGCTGCATGTTTGCCAGACAAACCTCCTTTATTAATCACCTAACATACAGCTGTTGGATTACTTACTGCTACAATCACTCCCACGTACTCACTGTGTAGAGTGAATGCTTTACTGTGCTTAAGGTCAAAATCCCTACCAAGCTTCAAACCCAAGCCAGTTGGTGTCAGTATCCTCATTAAGCCTTTTCAGTGCAATGTTTTCTGCTGTTCTGATCATGCTGTATGTTCTTGGATATATAGCTATGTATTCATATATGTTTAGTGGTACAGAGATACTTCAGCCCTCAAGAGTACCTTAAGCTGCTTTGTGTTTTCACTGGCAAATCTTTTAGCTTGGTGCTTGAGCTCTGACTATCCCAAAATACTGCTCAGGAAGGGTATCCTGGCACTCCATGTAGTGCCATATGGATATGAAAACATAGCTATGACAGCAGACTGAAGCAGGTTGTCTTGTGATCATGTTTAGTTACAGTCAAAAATCTGTCCAAAAAACTAGTTCTAAATCAAGCATTTATCTACAGATCTACCTATCTGATCTTTTCAAGTGCCCCAAGTGCCCCAAATTCTGTCTCTCTTCCACACCTTTGCTGATGCTGTTTCTAGCCTGTTAAGGCTGCAAGGGGAAAGATGGGGGTTGTGATCCACTTAGGGGAGGTGGTGGGAACATGAACATGCCAACAAACCCTGAAGGCAGCACTCCTGGAAGGAGAACAGGCTCTATTTCCTAATGCTTATATTTTCCCTTGAGTCAGAGCAGAAGGAGGGGGAGAGTACTGCTGGCAAATTTCCTCCTGTGAGTTTCACCAGCTTGTGTACTTGCACCCTGACCTGCACCAAGCAGGAGGACAAGTCTTTGTGTTTGAAATGTCATGTTCTGTTCTAGCTGTTGCTGCTGTAAATAATGGGATGCCAAGTCAAGAGGAACTTTCAACTGGTGCTGCTTAAGCATTCTCCTTCATTAAAATTCTCTGAAGAAGGCTTAGATGTATAAGAACCCTAAAAAGGTGTGTTTTGTTACACCATACCTGGAAGAATTACTTTTTAAGGTAGAAAAGGAACCTAGAATAACTTTCTTAAGACAAAATAAAAATAAAAAAGGAATTTGAAAAAAAATCATCTCCCTCTGTGTTCTTGCAGACCATTTATTTGTCCATGTATGATTTCTAGCTGCAGTCTTTTGGAACCATCTGCTTCCCTCAAAAGCTGCTGTTTCTCCTGCTCCTGAGGCTTACCCAGGCTTTGTTCCTCAGTGTTAAAAATCCCCAGATGTCTTAACAACTTAGGAACTCCCAGTTTCTTTTGTAGTCCCTTTTGTGTGCCCCCAGACTGTGATCTGCAGGTGTCTCCTTTGCAGTAGGAGAGGTTGTTCCAAAGCTGAAGGCATGTTCCCCTTGCTTGCAAGGCTGCACCTGACTCAGTGCTTTCTCCCCAGAAGACCAGAATGTGCACCCAGTTACACATCTGGCATGTCCTCCCTTCTACATTGTAGACTTACTCTTTTCTACAGACTTGCAGAATTTACATAGGAGAATTCAAATATGTGCTGTCAGGGTGGAAAAAAAAACTTGTTAGCTATTCATTGTGCAGAAAGAAATGGCAAAACCTGCATTAATAAAACAACAGTGTCACAATCTGGATAAGTGTAAGTCAGAGGGTGAGGTTGTGGTGCAGATTTGAGGGAATGGATGTTGTGTCAGGATGGCTAGACCTCGGTTGTTTCAAGCTGTCAGACATGTTAGAACGTACTTTGGATGTAGACCCACATGTGGCTTTCAGGTTGTGAGCAACTGTGTTTTATAGGTCATTTTCTTGGGTTCTGCCCATGTTCCCAGTCTGCAAGTGCAGTCATACCATCCTGATAACTTAGTGCATTAATGCTATAATTGGTAGTGTCATGTGTCGATCACTAGATGAGAATATTTAGTGTTAAGAACTAACTGATTTGGTAGTTACATATTTATTAGCAGTAGTCAAAGGTCTAAATCAATTAGTAGGAAAAGGGTAGAAAAACTGGGGAAGTTCAGATCAACTGGGTCTAAAGAAATCCAGTTTGGAAAATACTTAAAAAGCTGCCATTGTTTCCAAACATCAGGAGATTGTATGATGTATTGTAGAAAAACTGGGGAAGTTCAGATCAACTGGGTCTAAAGAAATCCAGTTTGGTCTGTATGAAATTCTGGAGGTCTGAAACTCAACATCTACTTCTCAAAAGTGGACAAGGACTAGCTGAGGGAGGATTATAGGTCAGCTAGTTTAACACAGTTCCCAGGAAAAATATTGAAACAAGAAGATCATTAAACTTGAACAGTGACAAAAGGAAAAAAGGCTAACACAGGTCAATTAATCATAGCTTTCCATTGATAAACCCCCTTTTTTATCTGACAAGGCAACAGCTCTTCTGGGAGGGGTGGAAAAGCAGTATCAAAGCTTTTAAAATAGTGTAGCTCAGTCTGTCTGGCCCTAATTTACTATGAAAATGTCATATGAGACTAAATTAGTAATAATGATAATTTGCTGAAAAAACATACTTAGTAACAAAAGTTATTAAGAGACTCAGTGGATTGGAAAACAGATTTAAGAATGAAAAAAAATTGTAGTTGTCTGTTTTTGTATACTACTAGTTCATGTTCTCAGTCAGAAAATCTACGTGTTAGCAATTATGCTATTAAATTTGAAGTTAAAAGCAGGAGCAGCTAGAAAAGGGGTTTGAGTTCACCAGAAGATACTGGATTACAGTTCAGAATTATCTTGATGGGGGAATGGGAGAACTGTGCTTTAAGAAGGATATGAGTTTGAATAGTGAAAAATGCAGAGCATGATGTACTGGAAAGAATAATCAGCTGAGTAAATACAGGGGTAATTACTGGCTGGGCAGCAGTTCCATAGAAGAGTTGTACAAATGACAGTGAATAACCTGAATTATGTCCCATTTTACTCAGTATTTGAAAAATTATGACCAAGTCATGGTTGTCAACTGGAGAGAGATCATAAAAGAGCAGTGTTCTAGAAAAATAAGATGACTGACTTCACATGGGAGAGAGTGAAGAGATCAAGATCAACAAGATGAGAGAGTACCAGATAATGTTCCTAATGGAGAGAGGAGAGAGAGAAAACCAAGGCTGATGCAAAGAGAAAATGTCTTTTTTTTTCTTGTTTTTTTGGGAGGGGTCTAAAAAGTTGCATGTTTCTGCTGTTGATAAGGAACGTATAAGGTGGCCTTCTGAGGCTTCTGCCCAGCCATGGATTCTTCCAATTTCACTGGGCACATCAAAGAAGGCACATTCTGAAAAATTAAAATCTTCAAGCAGTTAGAAGCACACTCAATGATCACATTTTTCTCAACATTACTGTTCCAAATTTTATGCATACTTTTTACTAAGCTATAGATCCTCAATTTACATTGCTGACACTGGCTTTCAGGCAAGTAGTACTTGTAACTCGTTCCAGCTTTTCAGGTGACAGAAGCACAACCTTTTTCAAAGTATGAACTGAAGCCACGAGCATGTAGTAGTTGACTGCAAGCTGTGAGTTGTTAGCTCAGTGAAATTGTACTGAATGTCACTCACTGTGCTTACTCAATATAAAATTCGCTGTAGTATGTAATTAACAAATTATTTACTTATCAATTCCAGTGCTGACATGACCCTAAATGTTTTTTTTTGCCTCTACAGTGGTGCTTTTTTGCTGGTTGGCAGTGGAATTTCATATTTCATGGTCTTCTCTTTTGTTACAGGTTTTGGGCTGGATTCGAAATGGAGAGTCAATGTTAAATGCTGGGCTCATCACTGCTAGCTCTTTGCAGGAGGCAGAGCAGTTACAGAGGGAGCATGAGCAGTTTCAACATGCAATAGAGGTAAAAAGCACCATTTTAGTGACCATGGCCTTGTATTTTCAGATCTCTGTAAATAGCACTCATGGATTCATGCTACAGAATTTTCAGTTTAGGAAAACCTGTTGAACTCGTGGCAAAGAGATAAAAACACTTACTGAGAAGCTGGTGTTTGTTCTTATTAATTTAAAGCTGCTGTTCCAGGTGAACATCTTCTCAGTGCCTTTTTGCATCTTTATAAAGTGGTAGCTGTTCAGAGCAATTTTGCTGAAAATAGTGTTTTCATTTGTTATTCCTTTCCTAGAACATAACTTGTAATTTTAAATGTAAAGTAAATTAAGAATAAATGGACCAGGAAGTAACAGTTTTGTGTATTCTGAGGTCATCCTTTAATACTTCCATTTTTGTTTGAGATTAGGTTTCAGTGAAACTTCTCTGTGGTGGTGTGTCAATCCTTCTGCCATGGCTTCAAGCTAAACTTACCTGATTGGTCATATTGATGCAAAAAAATAGGCAGGGTTCTTAAGATTGATTGAAGTGCAGTATTATTTACTTACATGCCCTACTGAGTAACTTAGTGATAATATTAGCAATGTTATGATTGTTTGGGTAGGACTATTTTCAGAGGTACTCTACCTTGCAGTTGCTCTTTAATGTTCTTTTCCTGTTTGGTAGAACTTTATGCTTCCCCTGTCTTGATTTTTTTTTTTTTTTAAAATTAAAGTTGGTGCTATATGCCCCCTCATTTTCAGGAGCTTTGGTAACTGTGAAGTATAAAAATTACGAGACCTCTAGGTGTTTGTCAGTTTAAGAATAAATTATGAGGAAGCTTAAAAATCTGTGTTTCCTTGGTCATTCTTTACTCAGATATAATAATACTTAGTAGTATTAACCACTTAATGCTTTTAATATTATTTGGTTTTAGGCAAGTATTTCTCTGCACAGAGAAATACAGTTTAAAAAATTTGCTTACAGTCAACAGACAGTTGTCTTTTTATGACATGCATAGGTGCATGCCTGCACCTTTCTTTGCTCACTAATGATGTGCAAAAGACTGAAGTTAAAGCTGTAAAGATTGCCAGAATAGATTTCTGGCATCATAGAGATAGATTTTTGTCATCATCTTTTTTCTCACTGTGAAGGGAAAGAAAATCAAACTGATATTCATAATTACAACATCATGTAATGCAGCATAGATACATCACATGTAGCTTAAAGGGAGACAGTTACTATTTGTTAAGAACTGCTATTTAATGTTGATTTGATGATAAATCTCTACAGGATTTATTTCCTTTGTATTTGCATAGAGAAGTCACACAGTAACTAGTGTCAGACAGTCGTTTTAAGTTGATGGGTGTTTGTGCATGTATAGAAGTGGCATTGACCCAGTGGAAATTTGAGCCTCTGAGGTTTTCAAGTAAATGAACTGAAGTGCTCCACTGAACTCCTGACTTTTCACCTCTTGTCAGAAAACACATCAAAGTGCCCTGCAGGTTCAGCAGAAGGCAGAGGCAATGCTGCAGGCTAATCACTACGACATGGACATGATCCGGGAGTGTGCAGAGAAGGTCGCTTCCCACTGGCAGCAGCTGATGCTGAAGATGGAGGATCGTCTCAAGCTTGTCAATGCCTCTGTTGCCTTCTATAAAACTTCTGAGCAGGTACAGAAATGCAGAAGGTCTGCCTTGGTTAATTCCTCAGTGTGGTATCAAACAGCATTACTTGAAAAAGTGGTTGATGAGGTTTGGTTTGTTTACTCATTTGATGGCTACTTCTGGTTTTTGTGTGGGAGTCAGAGAAAAATCAGTTTAATCTACTTGTCGGCAGAAAAGTTGGGGGGGAAGTTGGCAAGGTTGCCTTCTCTGCAGCCATAACTTAAGCCCATCCAGAACTATGCAGCCACAAAAGCAGAGAAAGATGAACAGTTTTAAGGACAGCCTCTGAGCACTTCCACATAAGCAGGCCAGTGCTTGCAAACCTACAGCCAGAGTTGTTGCCTTAAGTCCCCGTCAAAACATGTCAGAAGCTAGGGGGTATATATAAGGAGTAGATGGGTTTTCTTTTTTTGAGGCCTAAATTTTGGGGTTTTTTTGGCCTTACTGAATTGGCCTTCTTTTTCCTGAAAGGTGTGCAGTGTGCTGGAAAGCCTGGAGCAAGAATATAAGCGAGAGGAAGATTGGTGTGGTGGAGCAGACAAACTGGGCCCCAACTCTGAAACAGATCACGTTACTCCCATGATAAGCAAACACCTGGAGCAGAAGGAGGCGTTTCTGAAGGTAAGGTTGGAGATTTTTTGTGGTCTCCTGTGTCTTGGGAAGCATGCAGGCAAACAGCTCTTACAATGCTGATGTGGCTGTGGAAAGCAACAGTGCCCATGCCAAACTACAGGTATGTCCCCAACTGCAAAGATGTGGGAAGTGGCGTGTTAACTGCTTCTGACAGTGCTTAAGAGAATACTGCCAAGTGCATACAATTGTAGCCAGTTTTATAAATACATTTCCTGTTGAACTTGAGTAGATGTCAGATCTCCCGGTGTGACTGAAGAGGAATTGGAAGTCTCTGCTTTGAGCAACTGTCACTCTAGAGAATGTTTAAAGGCTGCTGCTTTGGAAGAGGAGTGGAAGTCACACAGTGCCATTGCTGCCTGTGCATCAGGGCAGCTCTCAGATGTACTGCGACGACAGAGGAATACGAAAGGAGGAAATGGGTAGACAGGCATCTGGGGGTAGTTGGGTTTTGTGTAACAGTCTTCAGATAAATGAAAGATTTTTGTTCCAACTAATGTCCTAGTGAAGAAGATTATTGATCATACTGAATTAAATGTGCAGCATGTGCTTGCAGAGCAGTATAACTAACTTTTGATCAAAGGCGTTTTCCAGCATCACCATGAAAGACTACTAAGAGAATAAAACTTTTTTGTTAGAAACCTTCCTGTTCTCGTTATGCAGATTACAACACTCAAAAACATATTAACAGAACTCAAACTATACAACCTAATAGATCCTTCTGCAGCTGGCATGAATTACTAATCTTTGTTTTAAAATGGTATGAGAAATTACTTAGTATCTTTTTTACTGTATCAAACATTCTATCTTTATCTAACCTTTTAAAGTAGCATTCCATAATTTGCATGCTAAAATTGAAGCAGACAACCCATATGTAGTATTTGATATTTGTTAGGATGAAGATGACAGCTGAGCTGAGTGCTTGCAATATAGTGGCAAGGACTGAAAGCTCTCAAGGCCTTGTCTTTATATTTTAAGAGCAGGTAGTACTATTTTAGCACTTTTGGTTTCATTTCAGCAAAACATTAACTTTTTGTTTAAAGTGTTGATGGATGTTTAGGAGTATGCAGGTGGGTACATAAGCATGTCCACTGTTTACACAGTAAGCAGCTTCAGGTGGCACATGGCCCATACACTAAACAAACTTCTCTGTGAACTCTGAGTCATGCTGAAAGCTCTACAGCAGATAATTGCTTTTCAGGTTCTTCAGAAAAGAGGAATACCATTTTATTAATTTATTTTATTTATTTTATTTGTATTTGTTTATCTGCTTTGATTTTTCTCTGCCAGGTAAGGTGTAACTTCTATTTGGTGGAATATCTATTCTAATAGTTGGCTTGGCTTAGCTTATTTGTAGAAAAGATTTAACGTGCAATGTTTTCCAAAACCGAAGAAGGTGACAAATGTACAAAAAGAGAGTTAAGAACATGTTTAACTTCTTCTGCATGTTTATTTGTTCATCTTCAAATAAACTTGTACCTCTGACTCTCTAGGCCTGCACACTGGCTCGGAGGAATGCTGATGTCTTCCTGAAATACCTGCACAGGAACAGTGTCAACATGCCAGGGATGGTGACACACATCAAAGCACCTGAACAGCAAGTGAAAAGTAAGGGGCTTCTTGTTCTCTTTCTTCTCACAAGAATGTGATCATGTGCTGTGGTGTGTGTGGGGATAGAGTAGTGAAGCCTGCCCAAGTGGAAAGAGTTCTGTCTGGCTTAACAGGAGACAAATTGCTTGCACACTTTGAAGGTGCTGACAGTCTTTGAAGTCTCTTATACTTGAATGAAGTTGCTTGGAATTCTTTTATCTACTACTTACACCTAATGTTCTTTCTATTTGAACCCAAATGTGTTGCTTTTATTGAGACAATGAGGTAGTAAACTTCCACATGATAATGTTTGGTCTGAAGCCAAATGGGAGCTGATCAGTGTAAGCTTATTCAATGTGTTGGTGTCAGGCATTCTGCAAGTTCCCTGGGAGTGCCAGAGTGATAAGAGGTTATTGCTTGTACGATGCCCTTGAGCTCTTCAGATAGTTTGAATCAGTGTCGAGGAACTTGCTGAAGTATGGGGTTAACTTACATCATGTTTAAAGTGGATATGTGGACAGGTAGTAGCTGAGGTGAAGCTGGAAAGAGCTACTGTGTGAGGCTTGGCTTTTAATACGTAGTACAGCTTTAGGGGGTAATAAGTACACTAGGGAATGGAGGGAGAGAGAGACCTGTGGGACTTTGAGGAACAAAAGTGCAAAAATTAATAGGTTATGCATAACTGCTGGTTGTGGTACAGAACAGAGATCAGAGAGATTCAGAAGTAAATATTGCATTTTAATAATTTAATTGCCAGTCATATTCTGCTCTATGCATTTTGAAGCTGTGACTGAACACTCTGGCCACACTACAGTCTCAAAACCAGAGAAGTCTAATTTCTAATTAAATGCTGTTTGCCCCTACCCAAAGGGGAATTATGCATATGATGTAGCCAGGACTCAAGAGCAACATGGCAGTAAGTCCAGAGAAAAAGTTGCAGCAAGGAAAATTCTGAATGGGAAAAGGTGTTACAGCAAGATGGATTAAAGCAGGTAGCCCAGACAGGTAGCAGGATCTGTACCCCTAAAAATTTAAAACTTAGTTGAACAAGCCCCTAGAAAACTTTGAAATAGCGGTGCTTTGAAGAGGAGATTAAAACAGATGGCCTGCAGAGGTCACTTCCACCTTAATTTACTTGATGGCTCTGTTAGAAAAGGACATGCTCACTGGTTCACCTTAACTACAAGGCCTAAACAGCTCATTGTTTTTCCTCCGTCCCCAATATTTATAGAACTGTACAAAACAAAATCTCAACACATATGCCAGCAGTATCAATAACTGAAGCTGACATTTGTCACTTAGTTCTAGTTTCAGTAAGAAACAAAAAAAACAGAGCTGAAGAAAGCAGGAAGTTGTAGCTACCACACTTACTGAATATTAGGCGATTTTTTTTTTTAATTCAGTTTTGAAATTTGTATAGGAACAGTCATTCTGAGAAACGTAAATGTTCTTATATGAGGAAAGAATATAAAGATGTCTACTAATGTCCTTAAGAGTAATAATTACATATCAGAACCATAGTGTTATGCATGTGCTGCATACATTTAGAATTCTGGATGAGTGATACATGTTTAAAAAGCAAGAAAAAAACAACAAAAATCCCCAAGTAGAAAAAAATAAACTGTTTCCTCCATAAATCATATAATATATGCTTCTGAGAATTAAACATGAGTTAAGATAGAGCTAGTGGGAACTCCTTCCTTCAAATTTTTTTATCATTTGGTCAGCTACGTCATACCACCGTGGTATGATGATAGCTGACCAAATGATAAAAAAATTCACTCTGTTCTTCCTGTTCAAATATGCATGTCAAGAAAAAAAGAGATCTCCTTTCACCTCTTTTCTAAATCGAGAAAAAAATGGAGTGTTAATTTTAGTGAAAGAGAGGTTACATATGTTCTAATAGAGCATGCTTGAGAGTGGCAGACTGCAATCAGTATATAGTTTATAAATTAATGCCTTAAAAACTTGAGTTCCTGCAGAACTGCTGAGCATCTTTCAAAAACCTCATTCAGCGGCATACTTGATCCTTATTCCCAGATGCAGATTAAGTTACCTGGAAAAGTGATGTCTTAATCTAGGCAAAGTTTAGCTAAGCATATGCTTCACAGGGAACAGGGATTGCAGTGGTACTGTACTGTGAGAGGTGTCCTTATGTCCCTGCACACCGGTGTAAATAATTTCTGTGATATGCAGTTAAGGTATGCAGTCATTGTCTCACTTAGGAAGGAACTGTGGCCTAAAACTGTGCTGTGGAAGGTGGATTGAGTTGGTGACAATTCCTGTAAGCTCAGAGATGAGAGCATCTTCATCCTTATTTCTGCTGCTAAGGACATGTGCATTTGTGTTACCTGTCTCTGCTGTACAGGCTGTGACTGAGTGTGGTTCAGGAACTTGTCCAATGGTGCTTATCTTTTTAGATAGGTTAACAGAAGGATGCATAGAGGCAGCTGAGAGCTCTTTGAGCCTGGAGAAGCAGCTGAAAGTTTAAGGAACAATACTAAGAAATGTTGGAATCGAAGTAAATGACAGAAACAGGGACTGTAGTTCAGGTGGCTTGAGATACACAGATGCTTTTCCAAATGTAGTATTAAATATTGATGTTCTATGACTTCCTTAGAGTAGTTTATAGAATATTTTTTCTCCTATTTGTCAGTCCAAGAAATTAATGGCACTAGCACTAACAGTGCCCAGCCAAATATCTCTCACTGCCTTGCCATCTGTATCATGTCCTGACAGAACAAATGCTGTTCCAATTTGCTAAATTCACCTCACTTGCTCTTTGTCAGAACTACTTTGCTTGCGTCACTATCAAGATGTCTCTTTTTATATGGTGTGTCCAGTTCGGTGTGTTGCATTGTATAATGATAATTGTGTCCCACCCACTCCACCTTCCTTCCTCCTGAAATCTGGCATATACTCTGAGCAGGTGTTTTGGAGGTGACATAAGGCTGAAATTAAACTGAGAAAGCAGGGGAGGCTCACAGCAGATCAGTTTATAGCTAGGCATATAAGGGGAGCCTGACCAGCAAAAAATAAAACCTAGGCCACAGTGACCACATTCCAACCAAAAGCAAGTTCTGGGTGATCTCAGCACCCTGTGGCAAGTGGGAATATGGTGCTTGTAAGCAGAAGGATGTTGGCAGTGATGCAGACAGGTTTCATAATCCTCAGGGAGGCTGTGACAAGTGATTGTGTTCAATCCCAGCTCTCTGATGAGGTAGACAAAGATGCATTTCCCCTCAGGCTTCCTGTTATTTGAGCTTCTCTTGTCAAACTGTTTCTTGGAGTTGTTAGCTTTTGGGATGTAAAGCATGGTGGACTTGCACAGTGGGAGACCAGAATGCAGAGACCTTAAGACACCTAGCACCTGATAGCCTTCACTCGTAATTATGGATTATGGAAAATAGTCAGCTCTGGGTATAAGTAGAAAAGCAAGTAGTGTTGGTGCAAAGAGTAAGACTTTTTAGTGGTCTCTTCTGCTTCTGCTGGACCTCTCTTGGCTCTGTGCAGGACAGAATCACATGGTGGAGACATTGAGTGTCCCCATTCCCCTGTGCTCAGCTTGCCCTCCCAGGTTTGCAGTAGCTACAAAGTCAAGTAGGGCTGCTGCTCTGGAAGCAACAGTGGGTAAAGTGAGCTTCACAGGAAACTGCTAATTTTTTTTTTTTTGGTGGAAAAAACAATAGGCATTAAAAAAGTAGAATTCAGATAAGATCTTATGCATATTGTAAGCACAAGGTCTTTGCTAGGAAGAATTTAAAAGGTTGGACATGTGGGATTAGGTCTGAGTTTTCTGATACTCAGGAATAACAAACTGTGGAATTAATTATTTGATTACCTGAAAGTTCTGTTAAGGTTTAGTGAATATTCATATTTAACACATCAGTTTACTTATGCTGCATTTGATCTTGTGGTGACCTGAGGTTGTACATTTGTTCATCTGTATTTAATCATTAAATTTTTAATGTATTAGTCTCTTTATAGGGAACTAATATATTAAAAATTCCCTTTTTTAACTTCAATATAATATGTTAAGCATGTTGGGATTACTTTTGCATGCTTATTCTTTCTGAGGAAACCCCATCAAGTGCCATCTTTATCAGCCTACATTTTCAATCCTGCTATAAACAGTGGCAGTCCCCTTGTGAAGAATATTTGAAAAGAAAAAACATGTCATTAGTAAGTTTCAATTGCATCTCTTGTTTCTTTAACCAGTAGCTCTGTAAGTAATGAAAAAGGAACACTTTGTGTTTCTTTAATATCAGGAAAAAAGCAAAGCAAACGCTATCCTAAAGGGCAAGTGTATGGTGAATTCTACAACGTGAAGTACTTTATTCCCCTGATTTTAGTGTGATATTTTAAATTTGGTTGTCATAAGCTTTGTTTTCATTTCTTCAGATATCTTGAATGAACTCTTCCAGAGGGAGAACCGTGTGCTGCATTACTGGACCATGCGTAAAAGGCGTCTTGATCAATGCCAGCAGTATGTGGTGTTTGAAAGAAGTGCCAAACAGGTGAGGGTTTCATACAAAAATCCTCTTCGGTGTGATTGAGGGTTCACTGTCTTCTTACATTAACGAATTTGTCATTCACTTCAATATTTCAAATGGTCAAAACATCAGAAGGATTGAAGTAGCAAATTGAATTTTTTGCCTTCCCTTAAATACAGAACAGCTAAATCCAGTGAGGCAGTGTGTCTGTAACTGTTGTAACTTAAAGGTGATGTTTTGCTTCTGCCAGCTTCATCTGGTACTGGCAAATCTAATTTCTGCAAGCTTGTGTTTGACAAATTGTTATGCTTGTTAACTATTACACACACACCTAATTTGTCTGGGGAAATTACAGGCAGCAGCATTTTTCTCAGATGTTGGAGGAAAAATATCTAATTAAGTTGATTGGCAGTTCTAGAAATCTGACAAGTTGGATAACTCATTAAACAATAATAACTGAATTACTTTGGTTTTTCTTCTTTGTGTTTGGTTTCATGGTTTCCTGCATGATAGATCCAGCTCTTGGTATTTTGTTGAATTTATCAAATGCAAAAAAAATTTCCTTCACTAATCAAAACACATGCATTAAAAATAAGTAGGGGGTACAAGGCAGAAGTGGTAAGTAGATTGATCTGTGATGGTATTTTAGTTGTTTTTTTTGTTTTTTAACTGGTTGTAAGACAAAGAAAGGAAGCTATCTGTTCCTGTTCTGCGGAAAATGACACAATGCCCATAGCGTAAAATATATCCTCTTGAAAGGACTCAAAAACCTAATCTTTTATTTCTTTCTGACAACTAATTTAGACAAAAGTTTAAATACTATTGGTCTGGTTTGCTCTCTTGAAAGAATTCTCAAGTCTGCCTTTCATGCTTTCACAAATAAATTAATGCAAGATGCATCTTGGAATGAATTTGAAGTCTGATACTTCTTTAAAACAACACCACCATCCCTTCCCTGCCCCCCTGCCCTCGCTTCCCTGCCCTACTTTGAATAACCTTAATTTAAACCTCTCACAAGCACATGATCTACTTGTTTTTGTATAGAGATTACTAACCAACAGTCAAACACTGGAGATAAAGATCTGTCAGCATTTTCATTGTAAATCCCATTTTTCAGCAATCACCAGTTCAGTCATCAAAAAGCAAAGCAAACCATATATGGGACTCCACAGTGATTAGCCAAAAAAATGGAAGTGTTGCTGTCTTCATTTAGATGTCTTTCTGGAATTTGGAAGAACCTGTTCTTTGTGCTTTCAGAACTTGATGCCCTCGTGATGGAAAAGATAGCATACCAGTTTGCAAGAACAGTGTTAGATTCTCAAATCCTTTCAGAGTTAAGGGCTTATCTGATCCCTAAACTGATTCCTCCTGTTCTTGTAGTGATACCTCAGGCGAAATAAAAGCTGATCTAAACTGTCTAGGAATTAAGATCAGTCAAACTTTCTGTCATACTGTGCCTCTAGAGAGCTGCCAGCAAGTTATGAAAAGACAACATTTCATTCTCATGGTGGGGAATTGGAACTACATGATCTTTAGGTTCTCTTCCAATCAAAACCATTCTGTGATTTGGGGAAGGACAGGTTTTCGTTTATCATTCATTCCAGCACTATGTTACAAAGCCACTAAAAAAAGGCAGAGAAGTATTAAATGTTGTTGGTAATGTGGTAGCCATGCTGTCCATATCAGTTTTCACTTGCAGAGATTGACATTGGAATGACATGTGTCATAGAGGTGGTTGGTTGAAATGTTGCTTTTTTGACAGAAGTCCAACAGTTCCATCAGCAATTTTTAAAAGTATAAGCCTCTCTCATCAGGCTTGCACCTGCATGAGTATGTGACTAAGAAAATGGCATCCTGGCATTCACATTCAGTGTTGAATTTTGAAGGCTTTCTACTCATTTGAGGTTTTGCACCAAGAAGGAAAAGCATTTGAAGTGGAAGTAAGGGAATCAACGTTGTTTCATCACAGTTTTGATGAGCTTAAACCATTGGTGAAATTATAATACAGACAGTACTTTTTCTGATTCAGTGTAAGGATATGTGTGAAACATACATATCTGCTGTCCACCAAGATAAATCTTTTCCTGGTATTGCTAGTGTGGCTCGATAGCACTCAAAATTTCAGTTTATCCTTTCAAGTGAGGGATGAAGACCCACCAGCATTCTACTACTTTTTCACTTGGGGTATTAAAATTTTGTCTAGTGTTCTGTGTATTTACTGAAGATACAGAAGCTACACATTTAGTAATAAGGTGGTTCTAAGCAAGCTGTGTAAAACTCTTTGAACATCTGCTATTGGCTTTTTCAGAGACGAGAAGTTTCTAAGCTCCCGTCCCTCTGCCTGCTGCTGTAGGAAGCATGTATTGAGAGCTGCAGAACAGTTGTCATTTAGATTTTTGCTGTTATGCAGCAGTGGGAGACAGCTCTTGCTTTTTTCAGGAGCCAGAGATTCCTCACGACCGCTGAGTTATGCTTAGAAGGGCAGCAGGTAATGTGGGTAAATCATAGATAATTACAAAGATCAGCATTTTTCATAATAGTGAGCAAATAAAGTGTCAGGATGTGGAAGGGAAACAATCTTAGTTTGCAGTTCTTTGTTCTTGTTTTTTTCTAGTTATACATACATAAATTGATTTAACTGAGACATCTCATTGTTCCTTCTCTGCTGCAGGTTTTATTTCTAGGAGCACAGACCACACTTTGTGAGGTTGGAATACATATCAGCAAAAGAGTGAAGTGATAGTTAAATCTTACGTGCTTGGAAAGTTTAGGCTGTGCACTTGGTGGTCTTATGCACATTTTTACATGTTGGAACTTGTATATTTCTGAGCATGGCTGTCCCATGTAGCACAAAAAAGTGATTTTTTTTCTTTTTGCTCAGCTGAGGAAAGCATACTATCAAAACTGTGAACACGATTAGTTAAAACCTTTCAATAGTGGACTGCTCTAGTCCTGCAGCAGTGGGCTTCCCTGAAGTGTTTGGATTCATACATAATTTTTAATTCTCTAAGCATTGCTTCATAGTCTTTGTGAATTATTTCAGAGTTATGAACTATTTGGTATTGTAGAGGTTAGATGATTGCCACAAGTGACAAAGAGTAAAATTCACCTGTGGCTAAACTGTGTGTGTGAAATACTGATTATAAATGGATGGTTTCTTTTGGCAAAAATATATTGTCTTTTCTCTTATTTTTCTTCATGAATGCTTTATTTAGGCTCTAGAATGGATTCATGACAATGGAGAGTTTTATTTATCCACACATACTTCCACTGGTTCCAGTATCCAGCACACTCAAGAGCTGTTAAAAGAACATGAAGAGTTTCAGATCACAGCAAAGGTAAAATAAATTTTAAAAATTATCACAAAATACTTAGAGTTGGAAGGAAGCCCTGGAGATGATTAGTTCAATCACCCTGCCATGACAGGGTCCCCAAGAACAGCTTACACAGGAATGTGTCCACGTGGGTTTTGAATGTCTTCACAGAGGGAGAGACTCCATGACATCCCTGGGAAGCTTGTTCAGTGCCCTGCCACCCTCAGTGCAAAGAAGTTATTCCTCATGTTGAGATGGAACTTCTTGTGTTTTAGTTCATGGCTGTTAGTCCTTGTCCTGTCACTGAGCATCACTGAAGAGTGATGGCACCATGCCCCTGATAGCTACCTTTGAGATATTTTATATTTTGGTGAGATCCCCTCTCACTCTTTTCCAGACTAAACTGGCCCTGCCCCCTCAGTCTCTCCTCGTTAGAGAGGTGCTCCAGACCCCAAACCATCTTTGTGTTGCTCTGCTGGACCCTCTCCCTTATTCCTTGTCTTTCCTGAACTGTGGAAACCAGAACTGAACACAGTACTCCAGATGTGGCCTCATTCGGGTCACGTAGAGTGTCAGGATCACATCTCTCAACCTGTGGCCACATCTTCCTGATGCGTCCCAGGATACCATTGGCTCTCCTGGCCATGAGGGTACTGTTGGCTCATCCACCAAGGCTCCCAACTCCTTCTCCACAGAGCCGTTACCTAGTAGATCAGCCACCAACCTCTGCTGGTACTGAGGTTATTTCCCCCAGGTTGCAGAACCCTGCCTTAGCCCTTATTGAACTTCCTCCTCTGCCCAACTCCCCAGCCTATCGAGCTCCCACTGAGGCAGCACAGCTGGTCCCCCCAGTTTCATGTCATCAGCAAACTTGCTGAAGGTGCATCATGTTCCTTGTCCAGGTTGTCAACAAACAAGTTGACTAGAAGTTGAATTATGTAAGATTTGAAACAAAATAAAACAACTGAATCCCCTTGCCCATCAAAAAATCCCCCAAGGATGTGTCCATCAAGATCTGTTTACTTGCAGTAGCTTTCTGTCTGTATTTCTGCTGAGAACAGAATAAACCAGAAGATAATGAGCAGATACTCATTGTTACTGGAGCTCCATGAGCCCCATGTGTTGTTGATGTCTCATGACAAAATCATAGTGAGGTAGCTTTAAAATGTTTTCAATACCTACAGATGTTTGAGGGTCTTTGATTTCCACTTTCATATCTTCGTGATTGTGGATTATTGAATATTCATTTAGGATATAAAATACAACAAACTATTATTATTCTGATTATTAATTAGAAGATATTAGACAAATTAAAGCTTTATTTGTTAGGTAACTCATTTTATTAAAGTCTTCTGTGCTTCTCCTGTAAACCTTTTTGAGTCAGGCAGCAGAATGTTATTCTGCATCTCTGGAGGCCTTTACAGGCCTGAGGCTGTGGATTTGTCACTCCTGAGGCTTTCCAGTTTTCACATGTGAAAGACAGACAACCATTGTATGACTGAACTACCTGAGTTTGTTGCCTTGTCTGTCTCTGGGGTTTTTTGCCACCTGTTCAAATTGTCACCTGTTTCTCCCTCTGGCTCTCCAACCTTCATAGAGAAATAATCAAGTGCAGGAAATAAGCAAGTGTTAATTTATCTGAAGGATCACCTCAGAAGAGACTTGGAGATGGTCAAGGGACATGTGGGAAGGGAGAAAAGAAAATCCAGAAAGAACAGAGATCACTTTTGATGTTCAAACGTGGATTTTCTTGTGTTTGATCTTTGCTTCAGACTTTGATTTCCTGGATCCCTTCCTGTATGCAGAGCACCACTACTCCTCCTTATTTCCTCTTTCAGCCTGCAGATGACATTGGTGCCCCTTTTGAAAAGATGTTGTTTGTGTCACTGCTTGGCATTTTGCTACCTGTTGGGAGGATATGTTAGCCCTTGCTAATTCCATACTGAAAAGAAATGCTTGGATGAGGCACCATTAGGGAACAAAAAGAATTGAGAGAGGATAAACTTAATTTTTTCAATAATGTAAGAGTCAAGTTTTTATTGACTATTTTGCTTAACTCCCTGCTAGCAAGGACCCTGACAGTACACTTCACTCATGACAGAGAGAGAGGTGGATGTGTAAACTCATCCATAGTGGATGATTTATGATTTGCGTGAAAAAAGTGCATAATCTTAGGCAGCTTGCCATTTGGGAAAAGCACTTAGAGATTTGGTGATAAGTACTTGTTTATCTTAGTTTCTCTCAAACAGCTCTGTGCCAACAAAGCATAATATGGAAAAGATTTAAAGAATTCACTCTTCATCCCTTAAAGAGTAAAGCATATACCAAGACTTACTTCCATCTCAGCATTTCTGTGGTATCTAAAGGAGGTAGATTCAGGTCTAATACCAGTGCTTCAGTAGTAGTGAAAAAAGTACCCTCTTTGGCATCAAAATGCCTTTATATTGATGCAAGAGTACTCATGCTGAAAGGCTTGCCTACCAGAATTTAATCTCTGGGTTAGATATGAAGCGCATATTTCAAAGAAAAATAAACAGTCTGCTTCTAGTCATGTAATAATAAAGCCCAAGGAAACCTACATTAATCTTGTGCTATTTTTAATAAGTAAAAGGTATCTGTTTAAAGGAGCTCTGGGAAGAGAGGGCAAGAAGGTAGCTTCTTCAATTCCTTCTCTAATTGCACTTAGTAGCAGTTAAGCAAAATGACCCCCTGCATGACAGGTAGAGCTTGTAACTGTTCGATATTTTCCTGTTTTCATAGCAAACCAAAGAGAGGGTGAAGTTGTTGATACAGCTGGCTGATGGCTTTTGTGAAAAAGGGCATGCTCATGCAACAGAGATTAAAAAATGTGTCACAGCAGTGGATAAGAGGTACAGAGACTTTTCCCTGCGCATGGAGAAATACAGGACCTCTTTAGAGAAAGCTCTGGGTATTTCCTCAGATTCCAATAAATCGGTAAGAGAAATTTGAGTGTGATGATGGACAAACAAGCTTTACTTGCATTTGATTTAGCTACCTTTTTCTCCTGTCTCCTTCCTTAATCAATTCTTCCTTTCTTTAATAAAGAGCAAAAGCTTGCAGCTGGATATAATCCCAGCCAGTGTCCCTGGGTCAGAGGTGAAACTGCGCGATGCTGCTCATGAGCTTAACGAAGAAAAACGAAAATCTGCCCGCAGGAAAGAGTAATACATTTATTTATTTTTAATCAATGAGAATTCATAAGTCAGTCCTGATATGAAACAACTGTCATGGCTTGTCTGGCAGCTTAGAAATTATATAAATGGTAAAAAAAGAGTGATAGTACACAGTATCTCTTATTGCCATTTATTCACATGCTTGTTCTCGTAGATAAGTCCAGCATGCCAATCTTAAGCTTTCAAAACTGTTAGACTTCTTTTAGTATGCTTTTTTCCTTTTTAGAAATAATGTGAAATAAATGTGTAAGGAGAGGAAGCAAGACAAAGGTTAAATGACTGTAGCAGTGAAAAGTGTTAGAGAAAAAACTGCATCTCTTTCCCCATTTCTTTTTGTCCTGGTTAGTAATGGAGGGATGTTACCTCGTAGGTTTCCTTCCTCTGCTGTCTCTCTTCACATTTCACTTCTCAGATTTTTCTTGCTGCAGTGGAAAAGCAAAAGCCGATGAGGAGAATGATGTATTCTGGTTATTATGCACAGTGGTCTACCAGACTGAGATTTGATTATTCTTTCTGTTGTCACCTAAGGTTCATTATGGCTGAGCTAATTCAGACAGAAAAGGCTTACGTAAGAGACCTCCGGGAATGCATGGATGTGAGTTTTCTTTTTTTCACTAATCTTTGAAGGCAGGATTTAATCCGTTGCTTTGTGGTTTTTTTCTGGTTTTAACAGCTGAGCATGATTGGTTTGGAATCATAGGATCAACTTAAGTATTCTTACTGCCATTAAGATGAAACTTAGAATTACATCTGATAACAACCATTTCAGAATTCACCCTATATGTTTTGCTTTTGTTGGTATGAATTTCAGTATTTGTTCCTTTCCCAATTCATAATCATGTGGGGGGTTTTTGTTTTAGAGAGAGGAGGGGAAAAAGGAGGGGTTTACTTTATTTGCTTTGCTAGCAAAAGGGGAGAGCTTGGGCTAATTCTCTTATTATCTGTATCACATGTTCTGCTGCTAGCTGACTTTTTGAATAGAAATTCAGTGAGATTCCATGGAAAAGTGCCCAGTAATTGTTATGCTGAAGCAACTAATGTTCAGTGGTAGCTGTTGCACAAAGCATGAACTTCTAGACTGCAGACATGACCTTGATAAGGAATATCCTGAAGCATTAGAGGTTGTCAAGAACACTATGCATTTTAAATTATGAAGTCTCAGGGACTATGTTAAATTGTCAGTTTTAGAACTTGTATTTCACTGTCAAAATCACAAGGTATATTTGACACAACAGGCACTGTCACAATTGGAGATGATGCTGTTGTATGATCTTTGCCTAGTTTCTAGTTTAATGCATACTTACAGATACCTGGCTGCGTCTGTTGGGAGTTTATCATCACTTTTCACACATCTTTTTTTTTTTTTTTTTTGGGCAGACATATCTATGGGAAATGACAAGTGGAGTTGAGGAGATCCCACCTGGTATTGTAAACAAAGAACACATTATCTTTGGAAACATGCAGGAAATTTATGAGTTCCACAATAAGTGAGTGACTTATCTTCCATTTCCATACTACTGCTGAATCCAAATGATGACCTGAGGGATTTCCTAGTGAAAATACTGTGAATTTCAATAATAAATGCTTTTCCATCAAAAAAATTGAAGGATTTTCCTCTTGCATTGCTAAATTATTTCAGCTGTTGCTTTTTGCAGAGAGATAGGTACACCATTAGAAATTATATTTTCCAGTCTCTGGCATCTTTCAGCATATAAGAGATTTTTTTGGATACACCAAAATTTTGTCGCAGGTTTATCAGTTGTTCTAAAGAGATGAAAACCATTGAACTCAATAAAATACAAGCATAGCACACACATTAGGGCTCTGTCATTCTTTTGGAACCCTCATTCCCGTTATCCAAGTGCAGCTGTTAGTGGGAAAGAGTAGGGCTCTCAGCTCTTCTTGGCTCTTTTTAGCTTCTGTGGAGATGCTCCAGCATCATTACATTTACTGGAGTACAGAGCATAAAAGAGACTTGTCTGCTTCATTTCTTCTGAATGGAGTGGTTCTTAGGGGGATCTGTGTACAGAAGTCTTGCTCTGAATCTTCCTTTTTTGTTATTTCCTGGTTATGTGCACATTTGTATTGGGTTATGATACTTTGAAGTAATAAAATACACCTAGTGTATTCCAGATCCCAAATTTACAGTTCTTTGTATACTTTATGTTAACTTGAGAACTTGAGTTTCCAAAAAAGCAAGATTTGGGGTTTTTTTAAATTGAGATGAGTTTTTCTTGGAACAGAAAACAATAGGAAACCTTCTTGATAGAGAACAACAACAATTACTAAATTGTTGTGTATTCTTATGTATTAACTGCATGTCCACTGGTTCAATTTCTGATCTTCTCATCAGAATTTATTGAATTATATTTTATATTAGTACTTTTATTACACATTCTTATCTATTTGTTATTTAATTTCCTTAGCTCATACATTTGGTGTTACAGAAAGTTTTCTAATGGCCTTTGTCCATAGACAATAGATCCAAACAAGTTGCTGTAATGAACATTTTTCATATCCCTTGTACTACTTGCTTCTTTTCTACCCACAGTATATTTCTCAAGGAGCTGGAAAAATATGAACAGTTACCAGAAGATGTTGGACATTGCTTCGTTACTTGGGTAATTAAGTCAGACTTATGTTTAGAAGTAGAAGGGGGGATAGGATGCATGATGGGATAATTCTTGCTCTCAGATCCCTTTTTGATTTGTGAAAGTACTTCTTCCTGCAAATTAAAATAAAACGTGTGTACCTTTAACTAAGAAAACTATAATGAGAGCACTCCTGTCAGATGCCAGTCCTTAGCTGCTCTTGAAGTGTATGCAAATTGCCTAAACCTGTGTGCAGATTTGGTTTGTCTTAGCTTTGAATAACCTATTTTTATATACATTGCTGCTGTTTTCAGTCTTACTTGCCCGATGTGTATTTTTATGCTGCCAGTTTGAGTGGAAATGTAATTCTGTACAGCTCGGTTTCTTGATAGGGAAGATAAGCTCTCTGATAATGGCATAAAAACTTTGAGACAGGAATGATGCTCTCTGATAACCTTTGTAAATTTGCATTTTGTTCTGCAGGCAGACAAATTCCAGATGTACGTTACCTACTGTAAAAATAAGCCAGATTCTACTCAGTTGATACTAGAACATGCAGGAGCATACTTTGATGTAAGTGCATCATCTTAAAAGCTAAAACACCTTGGCTGTTTGACTCGTATTTGTGGTTCTGCTGAGTGCCTAATTTGTTAAGAAAATGCAAGTTTCCTCTTAATAACGCTGCAATTTATTAAGCTGTCAGCTCAAGAAAATGAATCCTGTATCTCACATGGTTACTTCCATTGCTCAGTTGGTGTTACAGAGCTGTCAAATCAGATGTGAAAAGCCGCTGTCAAATACCAGAGCAGTTCAGAACTGGAAGCAGGTTCTGGCAACAGCAACCGAGACATGAATCTTCAGTTCACACAAGCACATCCTGCAAATCTTAGCATTTTGATGTGCTTAGTTTGCATTGTATGTAATAGAGATAGAAATGTTGGTTGGGTTTTTGGAGCGCTTTTAAACGGTAGTGATAATTCAGTTCACTGCTGTTATTCAGAAGGGCTGAACCTCCTTATTCAGTCCCACGGTTCCATGGCGTACACGTGCAATAGCCTGCATAGAAAAGCAACAAAAATGTAGGTGTGTTAGAAGTTTTAGGGAGGAATTTTGGCTATGGTGACTGAGTTTTGGTTTGACATGTATTAATAGATTATTCAATTAGAGTGCTGTCTTTTTCCATTTTTTCCCCACTAGCTGCATGATGACACTGCAATTTTTTTATGATGACACCACAATTTTTTTAGAATTGTTTGTACAAGTACAGGGAAGTAGAGGAAATCCCTGAAGCCCTTGAGTTTAATCTCAAAAGTCTAATCACTGAGGAAATGAGGTTTCTAAACATTGTAAGGCAAAGCCTTTCTGTGAAGCCTCCTGTTAAGTTTTCAGTGTTTGAAGAAGACCCAGGTGAGTTATAGAAAGTCAGGTAGATATGACCAAAAAAATTCCAAGAAAAATTTAGTAAATACCATTAAAAAAATAACATAGGGCTCTAATAAAATTACTAGAAATAAATTCTTACCACCACCTCCTTTGATCAATCTGTTTTACCACTAGATCTAGAGCTCTCCATCCCCTAATTCACCTAAAGCATATTAGGAGTGTGAAGAGTTAATTATGTGCACAGAGACCTTGAGCGCTTCCACTAATGATGCCACTGGTCCATGTGAAAACACCGTGTGTATCCCATTTTGGGAATTTCTGACACTGTAACCATGGTTCGTGGGCACATAGCTATGGGGCATAACTCGTGTTTGAAATTGCTTGGCTGAAATAGATCTGGTGCTATGATAAGTGGCAGACCCTATCAGTGGCGTTCAGCCCCAGTCAGTACCTGAAATCTGTAATCATCCCAGGTAGCTATCAGATAATTCTAGTTTCCACCTTTAGCTTCGTGGATGTCATTTCTTTTTCTATTTGTAAGTGGCTGGTTTCTTTTAAAGCGCTTGGTAACCTCAAACTGTTACTCGGTGCTCCCTCTGGTGGGGGATGAGGCCGTCTGTGGCTGTTGGCACTGAAATATCAGGGGATGCTGAGAAACCTCTACCTCAGCCTTCCCGGCACTCCTGCCTCTTCCCAGCAACACTGGAATGTGAGGATTTTTCCTCTGTTGCAAGTAGCAAAAGAAGTACAGATTCTAATGTTTTTTAAAAAAGGTGTTGACACACATTTTGTGTCTCTAATTGTTGCTCTTTGTATTTAGGGTTTGTTGAAATGTTTCACAGGTACTCTCGGAGGCAATCAACTTCTGTTTGTACCAAGTGAGCAGGCAGATGCACAGCATAATGATTCATTGTGCCTGGAATATCTGGTTATCCTGGTTTTTGGGGGTTTTTTTCTGCTAAAATAGAATTTGTAGTTAATGTATATTATTTCATCTCTCTCAAAACAGTTTATATCTGAGTGTTGGTGCTTACAGTCCTCAAATGTTTGTTTTTTCCATGTAGGAGATACAACAACGACATGGACTGGCCAACTCTATCTCCTCTTACCTTATCAAACCTGTCCAAAGGATAACAAAATACCAGCTTCTTTTAAAGGTCAGTATTAATTCAGAGTTCTTCATCTGATTCTGCTGGTCATAAGAAGGCAAAGCTCTTTCTAAAATCAGGAGAGTTGTTCTACTCTACTCTCTGAGACTCCAGCATCCTGGGCAACCACAAATGCTGCTGCAAAATTTTAACTGAAAATGAAAGAAGGCATAAACAAGCAGATTTCTGTAAACCAAAAAAAGATAGCTGTCTACTGATGTTTACTTAGAAAATATAATTTGCATTTGCAGGATAAAAAAGTAATTCATGGCTATAGGACTATAAAACCATTTTTGTAATGGTTTCTACACCAAATTTTGGCAAGACATTAGCTATGCTGTTGTAAAATAGGTATTTATGTATAAAACTGTAATACAAAATATCTATACAGCATTAAAATATCTGTGTGTATTGGTAAATATTTACACATAGTGACTGTACCTGTAGAGCTGTTGCACAAGGAGTTTTTATTTGTAATGTTGCCTGGAAATGTCAAGTAAATAGTAGCTGCTAAATAAGCACAACTTTTGGAACCCTGTAGTTAGAACTTTTGCTCACTGGACAGATGTCTTCTCAAGTGAGCAGCAGTGTTCTTGGACTGTGCTGGGTTGCTGTTAGGTGGCAATGCTTACTTTTGTAGCAGCCTACAAAAGCACTGTAACTGATCTGTGTCTCCCCTTTTTGCTTGAAAACAGCCATGTGTGATTGCTTTTGACATTTCTGAAAAACATTAGAGGCTATTTCAGGTCACTTTGGATGGAAACAAATCTGTCGATTTTTGACTGAAGTTTAGTGTCTGTTTTCCACTTGCAAGGAGTTGCAACTTAAATCAAGTTATTATTACAGAAATACTCTGGGCTGTGCTGTTTCAGAAATTCTGAGGAATTAGTTCCAACAATTATTATGATTTTTAATATCAATATGGTTTAGCCTGCAGTTTTATGGAAGTTGTGGGATACATTGCTTTCACCAGTGTTTGCAGAGCCAGATGTCTTTGCTGTCTAGTAAAATGGATTTGTTCCTGATTTTCTGGGTTGTCTTTCCTTTTCTTTCTTTTTTTTTTCTTGTTTTTTTTCTGTAATAGGAGAGAGACGTATAGCATAGTCAGATTAAGAGCCTAAAACTTGAATGATAAATGAAACATTTTACAGTTTGGGAAGTTTCACTTGTTTTTCCAAATGGTATTGAAACTGCTCCTCTTCTGTGCCTCTGAGAGATACTTGAGTTGCTCTCACTGTTCTGTGGAGATGTCATGCGAAATTTAGGCAGAATCATGTAGTGTTTTGCTGTGATGGTGGTATTGGCAGTTGAATAAAAATACTGTAATGATCATAATATTAGAAGTCATGTGGCTTTCTCTTTAAAAAGGGGAAAAGGAATTTAACCTGGGGAAATGAATTAAGTGGGCTTTTTGAATAGCAGAAGAAACATAATATGCCCTTTTGGTTATGTAACCTACATTTTATCTTGATACTGTTCAAATGCTTGAAAGCTGCCAGGAAATTTGAATACCAGCTGAGACACTGTTACGTTAAATCTGTGGGATGTTGAATGTCAGAGAACTGTATGCCCTAAATTCTGCTACTACTTCAGCATGTTAAATTCTCTATCTTCTGTTCATTAGGTAATGCTTGTTTGTATTGAAAAGTTTTGTCTGTAGGTTGCTTTTAACTCTGTGAACACAGAATAGTCATTCTGGAATACTTAGAATAAAACAATGTAAATTCTCTTTATCAGCAGTTGTACTGAGCAGGTGTTTGGTGCTGTGGAGCAATAACTGAGATGGGGGTGGGAAGGGTCCTTTTGTGCTGCTTTCCTGCTTTCCTCCATCTTCGTGACTTGGCAGCTGCAGTTCTGGGCCTTGATGTAGTACAGCATCTGATAACTGTGTCTGTGCTTATCAAAAAAGTTTTGTTCTTAACATAACTTTTAAAGATTTCTTATTAAGCAGATAAACGTGTTTAAAGTAGAAGTGGTTAACTGATATCTTGGGCTGCTCCTTGAAGAACTGATCATGATAGAAACGAAGCACACAGTCATGTCATTGTCAGAGTAAGAGGTTCAAAAATATTTTATGTGTCAAAAATGATTTTTGGTTTGTTAGAAATACTCTTTGGTTGTCTGTCATATTAGTGTAAAAACAAATGATAGAGAGTCATTTTGTCTGCTTGTCTTTTGCAGGAGCTGCTCACGTGCTGTGAAGAAGGTAAAGGTGAGATTAAGGATGGCCTGGAGGTGATGCTTAGTGTGCCAAAGCGAGCCAATGATGCCATGCACCTCAGCATGCTGGAAGGTAGGATTCAAGCTGCCTTTCCAATTCATTGTGTGCTGCAGATTAACTTTGTTTTGTGAACATGTTCTTTTCTCGCAGTTCGTATTTTTCATACCATTTTGGCAGGGCTATAGGAGATGAAAATTTCTTTAGGAAAATAAGTTATTACAGTCAGCTGCTAGAGTTTTAGTAATTCTTGAAGTGTTCTTTCACCTTGATCTATAGTTGTGCCACTGCAGATTTGAAAAACCTGTAGGCTAATGAAGTAGTCCACTACTCACCCAAAATGCAATAGGTGACTGGTCAGATAGGCTGGCTTTGGCTGCATTCTCCAACTTTAGCTTCTTTGTATGAGGCTCATAAGTGTGTTATTGGTGATTTTGCTGATTTATGTATCAAATAATTTTCTCCAAGAAGTTTGTCTTTTTTACATCTGTTTGCTGCCTGTTCCATAACAGACTTCTGGTTGAAATCTATCTTCTGGCAGTAAAATGTCAGCATAAGCCAATTTAGCTCAAGCCTAAGCCAGCATAATCATGTTCATGGCAGACAGTGGAGGTTGGATGTAATGCATCTGTGTGCTTAGAACAACTTTGTGCCAAAATCTGTTTTGCAATTGGCACATTATCATTTATAATGGTGCGATCATACATTTAATAATAGAAATGTTTTTCTTGGGTGTTTAAAATTTTTGAGAAAAAAAAGCAAGGCCCTCTTACCCTACAGTTGCTGAATAAATAGTTTTAAGTGCTTCTAATCAATATGCCTTTTCTTCCCTTCTTCCTTCTGGGAGTAGCATGTAGCTTGTTGTGGAATTTCCAGTATTGTGCTAGATACTGTAAAATGTGCCTTGGTTTGACATGTGATCCTTGATCGTATAAATGTTCCAAATCACCTCTGTTCCTTGATTTTAAGCAGTAAGGATGTCAGTCAGTTTACAGGATCACTTCCAAATGCTTGTTCAGGAGGTGGTCTTAGTATAGGCTGACCAGCTTTGGTAATAATCTTTTGACACTGGGAATGTGACTCTAGAGAATATCCTAATCTTTAACATAAGTTGGTTTTACAACAAATCGTGCGTGCATTGTTGAGTCATCCCATGTTGGACAAATATAGTGAGTGAGCACATTTCCTCTTTATGTCTCTGGAGGATTTTGAATGAACATCCTGGCGGAGCTTGCCTCTGATCCTCTCCATACTCTTGCCCTTTTCAGAGTATGAGAACTGGCAAGCAGTATCTATTTAAAATACATTTTGATGCCATTCAGAGTATGGTAGACGGTTTTTGTAATCCTCCAACTCTAAAGCTGTCTATTAAACTGGGCAAACATGGTGCCATTATGGAAGTAAAAATGTTGGTATTCTCAATCTTCATATTTTTTTTTCAGTATATCTCAATACAAGTGATCCAGCTGGTAATTACTGTAACGTGGATCAATTCTGGCATGACCAATGGCAGGCTGATTGCATGCCAACAGCTCCAAGCTGCCATGTTTCTCCATCCCCAGCTGGAACACATTTCTGAGCTCATTGCCCACATGGTAGAGAAGGTATACCTCCAGAAAAGGTGGCATTTGGGAGCTCAGAAGAACCTGATGTACTCGGTGTCTTTGCAAGTTGCTTACTTTGTACAGTGGCAGAAAGCTCATAAGAGAAATCATTTTCATCACAGAAGAGGTTACCAGAAGCTGACAAACACAGATTTGTCATTTGTTGGTAAAATACTGCCAGAAGAGTTGATTAGGTTCTTAGCAGTTGGATATCTAAATTTAGAAGTGCATTTGAGCTGCAGTTACATTTAGTATATTGCAGTGTTAAAATCAAGTCTTGTTTTTAGTATTGTTTTCTTGGAATCTCATCTTTTGGAAGTTGTGTCAGGGAGAAAAAAATCATGTAGTTTAATGAACAGAAGCTAAGCTTTTTATGTTACTTGTATTACCAACTTTTCATGGTGAATCTTTCCTTTCACTCTGTTTTTAGGCTTTGATGAAAATATAGAATCTCAGGGAGAGCTCATCCTTCAAGAATCCTTCCAAGTGTGGGACCCAAAAACTCTGATTCGAAAGGGAAGAGAGAGGCACCTTTTCCTTTTTGAGATGTCCTTGGTTTTCAGTAAAGAAGTGAAGGATTCGAGCGGAAGGAGCAAGTACATTTACAAGAGCAAACTGTTTGTAAGTATGGAAGAACAGCTGATCATATTTATAAAACTGTCCTGATTAGGCTTCAGCTAAGCTCAGGTGATTGAAGTGTGTCTGAAAAACTTGAACAGCTGTTACAGAGCACTGCAAGTACAGCCTTGGAATGTACAGACTGAACCTATGAAGTTTGGTGCTTTGTCTTGCTTTTGAGGAGAAAGGACAGGCTCAAAGCAACTACTGAAGGGTACATGTCCCTCTTGGTGTGTCAGGTCAAATGACAATCAATATTGGGCTAGACTGGTTTTGTCTTAATTGTGTGCTGATTGCAGATTCTTTAACACTTATTTGTATAAAGCAGAAGGATGGAAGGAGTTGATGAGCTGCCTTCAACTTTTTTGTTTGCTGTTGCTGTTAAGGATTCATTTTAGTGGATATTCTACACTTACTGATTGGGGAAGACAAGAACTTTGTTTTGGAAAAGTTCATTCCGGAATGTTTGCATAGACCAGTAGTCTTACAATAAAGTTCTGCATATAGAATTACAGTACTTAAGGTCTACTGAAAGGATGTAAAGTTGGAAATGTTTTTCTTCCCATCTAAAAAAACCCAACAAAACCCAAAAGGAAAAAGCAACCCCAAAACCTCCACTCTTGCTTTCCTTATCTACAGAATGCATGCTTTACAAAATGTGACTCTGGAGTTCAGATCCTTACCTTCCTATCTGGTTGGATGACTTGGATGAGAGCAGTATTCACACTCCATAAATTTAGGTAGCCAAGTGGCAAGACAGTCTCCCATGGCTTGCTCTGCACCTATCAAAGGCAAGATCAGTTTTTGTACCAAATACTTCAGAGCAAGTACTTGAAATTACTTCCCTTCTCTGAACTACACTCTAGAAAACCTTATTCTTGTATTGATCCCACTGGGATATATAACTAAGTCTAGATGCTATAAATTCTGAGTCTTTTCCCTGTGATTCTGTTCCTTTTCCTTCATTCATTCCCACTTCCCACTTCTGTGTCTAAACTGGTAAAACAGGTTGGTGAAAAAAAACCCTCTTTTTTTCCATATCTTTCTTTGCATATTCTGTCATTTCATTTCCAACATTTGCTTTCCTTCCTGATACTAAATAGCTAGCAGGTAACACAGCTGCAACTCTTTGTTGATCACACCATTCTTTGCTGCTCTTAAAAACCCAAAATTAAAAAAAAATGCTGGTGTATTGGAGAATATTAATAGCTGCCAAGGGATTATGTGGGAGAGGTGACAAAACTGAAGAACCAGTCCTGTTAAATTGTCATGTCAGTTCCTCCAACAGGAATTTAATAGTAGCCTTAGGTCTTAGAGAAGCTGATGGAAATCTTGAAGACTCTCATTGTACCTCATTTTTTAAAATATATGGATTCTTTTTGTTGTCATATTTTATCTGGCAAAATATCCTGTAGTGCATCTTACTATTATAGCAGCTCTTATAGTTTGATCTTTAGAAAAGGCATCTGTTGAAAGCATGCATGTTGATTTGAGCTAAGATCCTTTCTGTATGCTATCCTATGTAAAGGTGGCTTTACAAAAATGAGGTCCTTCTCTTTGCTTTGGGCATGATGACATCAGCATTTCTCCAGCACAGGATACTCAATGGCATGATACATATAGATATAGATATATATATATATATAAGTATATATAGACAGAATGTGTTAATGAACTCCTTTGGCAAGAGATTAGGTGTCCAGAAGCAAATGCCTAAGGAGGGCTGTGGAGAGAAAAGGCAAGCAGGTATTACTTTGACAGAACACTCTCCCAGTCACCATTAAGTGGCTGTTTGGGAGCTTCCTCACCTCAGTGTGGTTTCCATGCATCCAGTAACCCACAGTGGTTTCTGTTCTGTGAGCCTGTCCCGGAGAGCTACATGCAGACTTAGCATCCTTTGCAGAGAGCTGTGTTGCTCTACTGCCTATTGGGCAAAGACAGTTGTGTGTGGAAGGGTAGATGTTGGGATGGGATTATTTTAGAAGAAAAAAATAACTAAAAAGCTTTCACCCACCAACACTAAAAAAAAAGCCAAGTTAGCATCCAAGTGAGACAAGAAAAAAGTACTTTTACTCAGGTGTTGGGAATCCAGCATCTCATGTGTTGAGGTGTGTATGTGCTAATGATGATGTGTATGAAGGGAAAAATACAGCTTCTAATCATGTGAGAATACTTAACAGCTATTGGAGAGTGAGGGTTCTTTTAGTTTGAGCTCTATTTCTTAGTTTGTAATTTTTTTTGGAATAGAGCCTTTATGAATTGTTTAAAGTGGAAGCCAATTCATATGAGTGAGATGTTCCAGTCAGAAAGTGAAAACATTTTGGATGATAATTGGCTATTAAGATCTGACATTAGAACATTCCCAAAGACTGATTGTTCATGTGGTTGTCTCAGAATTCTCCAGGGAAACTGCATTTCTGAATTATTTAATCTGTTTCAGAGGGAAGGAAACACACTAGGAAAGGCTCATTTGACAGAAAAGAACACAGCATTTTAGAAGATAGCAAGAGAATTCTTAAGAATATCTTACCTGAGAGGGAGCATAAAAATGAGTAAATAGTGAGTGTTCTCCAATGGAAATGAACGGGGAGAGAAGCCAAAACTTATTCTTTGCCAGGCATCATCTTTAGAATTATAAGGGTTTTCCTGTCCAGTCCAAAAACTAAAATCAGTAATTTGTTTTGGGGATTGTAAGTGTTATTGTTTATCGTCAGTTTATGGAAAAGATTGTTAAGCTTGCGGTTCTTACTTTTGTGAAGAGGCCTCACACTGCCACCAGAATAAAGGATTCTCTCTAGCATATGAGTTAGCCTTAAGCTTCCGAAAATCTCTTCACATAGCAGTGCTCAGTTTTGTAGATTGTTAGCATGCCTTTGCTGGCGTCTGAAAAAAAATGCTGTGTGGTCCTAACAACTTTTTCTTAATTCCAGACTTCTGAACTGGGTGTCACAGAACACGTAGAAGGAGACCCCTGCAAGTTTGCTCTGTGGGTTGGAAGGACACCAACTTCAGACAATAAAATTGTTCTCAAGGTAATTTTAGCAGATGTGCTTTTAGTCTATAGCAGGTCTTGTGGTTGTTATTTGTTGGGAAAGCAAGGAGTGATTTCCTGCTTTGAGAAGATCAGCTGCTGACAAACAATTTTCTTTGGGTTTGCAAAGGTGGTGGTGTATATATGTCTAACTCATGTGGCCTGAGAGCAGAGGGGAATCTTTGCAGCCTACTGAAGAATTAGACAAACCTTCTTTCACAAATCATAGTGGGGAGAGGTTTGATTCCATGGACTTCCAAAAGTTTGAAAACTTCAGCAATTAGCTGACAGGGAGCTGGTGTCACAAAGAAATGATGGCATCAGGGTTACCTTCCACACTCAAGTCATCGCTGCTTGTTGGCCATGCTGTTTTTCATGACCCATATTTTTATGCAGAAAACAAACACTGCAAAAGATTTTTATGCCTTTCTGTGGGCTATGAGTTTTTCTGAAGCTACTTGCCTTTGGATGAAGGTGCATGTAATTCCTATAAATTTTGTGTCTGGGCAAGTTACAGGTGTCTGTAGGGCTCTTTGCCTAGCTAGAAGAATGGCTAAATCAGTATTTTCTATGATTATGGTATGTAACCTGGGACTACTTCTCAACTGAAGAACCTGTTTTGTAATACCATAAGCAGCTAATGGGTAATCTGGCATGTTTTGAGGAGCTCTGTTGAACTGAAACAAAGTTCATATTCCCATTTATAAATTACTATTAAACTTGTTTGTGATTTCACATATATTCATAGCAAGTACTCAATAATGTCACTTAAAAATGGCCTCTCCAATTCACATGTCACATTCTTCCTTGTGACTTACAGGCTAACAAAAGCTTACATTAGCTTCCTGGCAGCAGTGAAGGAATGCAAGGAAATTAAGTGTAACATTAATGCATACTAGATTTTCTTTCAGTTTTTAATGTTCCCATAATTTCACAGACAATGCTTTGCAGCCTGAAATGATCCTCCCAGGGCAGAGCAGAATAAAAGGTTCTAATTAAGGGTTCTCTGCATTAAAGATTGCTTTAAGGTGTTTCTGTTCTGTGCTTTACTTAGTGCATATGATATTTAGAAAACTTCTATGATACATCAAGCTCTTCCACAATTTTGTGGACTTTGTTTGCTTGTTCAGTTTTTGAAGGCTGGAAACAAACACTTCCTTACCTCATCAGTATTAGAAGTAAATTCCTTGAAAAACTAACTAAATTTTTTTTAAAAGGTCATGTTTAGCTTATTTTCTGAAATGTTTTTGTTTGTAAAAGAAAACAAAATTCTTTTTCCTACCTGTCCATCTGTTCCTACAATTTTCTTCATCCCTTTAGAATTCCTGGTTATTATATATTTATAATATATTAAATATTTATAATATATTTGAAGCCAGTTATTTCAGAAGACAGCAATTAAGAGAAGTAGTATATAATTAAGGAAACTATATATAATAATTTCTTTAGATCAGAAATAATATTTATATTTAGTAGCATTTCAGGTGCAGGGTTAAATTGGGCTAAGCAATCAGATTACAAGTTGGGTAGGATATCAAGTAATTTCTGGAGTATTTAAAATAATAGATGTGTTGCAAGCAATAATTAGAATACAATCCCTAAATTAGCTTTCTGCCTCAAGATATGTATCAAAAAGTGGGAAGAGTAATGCATGAAATGTGTTGCAGTAAAAGTTAACTTCTTTTGCCAGTAATAGTAGATTATTATTCTTTCAAGTTAGAATTGACCTAAAATGTAGAATGAGTTTAAAATTTCAGTACTCAAGGTGTTATTACTAGAAATCATCTCATTCTCATGAGATGCATACAGGGCTTTAGTCATCGAGTTAAAAAGTAAACTCTGAATTAAGGTTAAAATGCTTTTTAAATAACCAAGATTAATAATGTTGAGAGGTGTAAAGTAATGTTGGAGATTCAAAATAAGACAGCTAGAATTTCCTTTTCTCTGTTCAGGTTTTTCAGAATTTTTTCACAAAGTCATTCTTTATGTGTTCCTCTTTGTCTATTAGCTGACTGTATGTGTGGATCTACTCAGCCATAATGGTCCTTTGTGGGGGTTTTGTTTCTTTTGCATATCAAAGGCATCCAGTATAGAGAATAAACAGGACTGGATCAAACACATCCGGGAAGTGATACAAGAAAGGACTATTCATCTGAAAGGAGCATTGAAAGAGCCCATCCACATTCCCAAAACTGCACCAACAACAAAACAGAAAGGAAGAAGGTAAGTAGTATTTCAAATAATCAGAGATCTTTAAGTATACAACAGTGCTCTTTCCTCTGTACTGTTGAATTTTGAATGCTTTCAAGTGAATTGGACAAAAGCAAGAGTCATTTTGTCCACCTTTATCTTATCATTAATTTACAGTTTCCTGCAGAGCTGAATTTGTTGAGATTTCTGCTCTGAACAGTCTCTGGCTTGTGTAAATGAGCCATTACAGAAGGGATTTGGAACTGCAGTACAGGATAGCTGTACTTTTTAGATTTTTGCAATTCTGCATGTGTTACTCAGGTCCTTCATTTTTCTTTTATGAAGCTTGAAATGTGTAACCACATGTCCTCCTTGCTAGCTTTAGCTAAGTGACTGGGCAAGTTTGTTGCCATATTTCTGGCTCACTGGTTGTTGCCTTAATTCCATGGATGTATACCTTGCAAATGAATCTCTTCTCTTACAGTAGAGAACAGAACATTAAGTACTGAGTATTTGATTCTTGCATCAGTGAATTTGGTGTCTGTTGCCTCACTGGGAGTGTCTTACTTCCTTAACTAGCATGTTATAAACACAGTACAACTCTTGTAATGAGACCTGAATTCTTTGCAGAGATGGCGAGGACCTGGACAGTCAGGGAGATGGCAGCAGCCAGCCTGATACTATTTCAATTGCCTCACGGACCTCTCAGAACACGCTAGACAGTGATAAGGTGAGTTTCCCGGACATTGCTCTGTGCTGAGAGCAGATGATTTGTCCCTGAGTGTGAATTAGCACCCAAGATTAGTCCTTAGTACCTTCAGAGAAGAGGTGTGGAAATACTCAGTCTCTTAAAAATAGCTGTTGGCAATAGAGAAAATACCTTGATACCATGGGAGAGCAGAAGTGATTGTTTAAATCTAATAGGTCATGAAGAGATTGTTTGTGCTAATTTGAAACCATTTTGTCCCCTCTGCTCTGCAGTTTTCTCAAAGACTTGACCCATTTTAAAATGAAAGTTTTATTTTCCATAAAATTTGATAGCAATGCACAGAATTTTTCTTGATGTTAATCTCAGCCTTCCTGAAAGCATACCATCTGCTTTTCATGTTGGCTTGAGGCTGGTGATCACCACAGAGTTACTGTTGTAAAGGAAACATACTCTCCAGTATTTATGGGTTAGGGAGTAGGTTTTCACTTTCTGCATGAAAGCTGATGGAGTTGTCCAGAAGTAACACAAACTGTCATTTCGTACTAATGCTGGTGTTTCCTTTCCTCCGTCTCTGCCTGTAGATTCTGGCTGGGTTGTTACCATAAGGATATACAGCCAGAGTTTCCCTTGGGTGGAAGAAAGATAAGTGTCAAAAAAATAAAAAAAGTTTCCAAAATGTGTGTGTTACTTGGAATTGAAACAAGATTTTTTTGGCAAGTGAGAAGTGTTACAAACCTAGATGGAGGCAGAGTTGGATAATAAAAGTTTATCAAACAGAAGAATGAATTAAAACACTAAAGATGCCTAGCAAATTAAAGTTTGGTTAGGGATTTCTGGTCAGTTACCTTCTTGTGTAAAATTGTTCTGATGAGCCATTCAAAATATGCAGATAAATCACCAGTATTCTTCAGGGTAGCTAAATGAATAGGTTCTCAGAATGATATTTACACCATTTCCATCATCACCTAAACTCAGTGAGTTTTCTCTATTTTCACATGTTGCTCAAACTCTGTAGTTTGATTTTTCCATGTAGAGAAGCAGACAGGAGGAGGGAAATATTAAGTGCTTAGGTTGCTCTTGTATTTGTCAAGAACAGCCTATGTTTTGACTTTGTGCATTTGTACTGAGGTTGGTCTGTAGTTTTGGTAGTGGCTTCTTCTAAATATACCTGTGAGAAGAACAGTTGGTTAGAGGAAGAAGTCTTTTGATGACTTTTATTTTGCTGTCTTATTCTTAGCATTCTTACTTAACTATTTAGGGATTTGAAAACATTGAGTTTTGTATGCTAGCAAACAGTTCTTAAGAGTTTAGGTAACCTGTGACCCTCAGAGCAAGACATGCTATCTGTGATTTCTGTGGTTGTTGGCTGAGACACCGGGCTGTGTTCACACAGGTTGGAGGTGATGCAGTCCATCCCTGCCATGCAGAGCCAGCACCCTTCTGCTTGTGATGCACTGTTCACGAGGGTGCATAGCACTGTTGTCTCCTGATGCCCCTGACAGGAGTACTTCATGCATAGTCTGAGAATTGCTGAGAAAGGTGGCCAAGCAGAATGCCCTCAGGATTGTTTTCCAGTCTGACATGAGGAGGAGCCTTACCAACAACCTGTTCAACAGGAGTTAAAAGTTAAGAGGAGGAATGGAAGGAAGGAGAAATGGAGAACACTTTTCAGTATTTTCCTGACAGGTTTTAGGTGTGATTAGTGACTGTAGTGTTGTATTTAAAGTATTTGAGGTCTTGCATTTGTGCATAAAATTTTTGTTAGACTTTTCTTTGCCAAGAAAAACAAGCTGATGACTCCCTGGAAGTTACTTGTGCTGTGTGTTGTGTGTCCAAGGAAGGAATTTACTATTACACACTTCTGAAAAGTGTGTGAATTACCAGTGTAGCTTTGTTTGATGTTTCTATTGTATGCTTTGGTTTGCTAAATACATTGAGAAAATCTTTAATCTGTTTAAAAATACAAAATGAAAATTATTAAGGAACAGTAACAGGAAAGTGGCCAGTGAAATCTGCAGGGTGTCTTAACACCATTGCTGAGTCTGAGGTAATCTCTCACTTTGGATGTTGAAAATTCATTAGCTGTAGTCCACTTGGGGTTTAAAATCGACTCTGCTTTCTTAGCCTAGAAGCTTGAAGTGTGTGTGAATCCCTTACAGAAATGGAGTAAAACAGTTGTACAGATTTAAAGTGCTGTTGATGTGGTTAGCCAGAGGAAGCAGTGGAACTCCTTGGTCAAATGTGGAGCAGGTAGCTAGCTGAGATGGGATTCCAAACCAAGAAACATTAAAAATATCAAGCAATTAAAACCAGTAATAATTAAGAAGTAGAAGTGTTTAGTGCTATATTACTTATTAAGCTCATGCTGAACAGTTTTCTGTTCACGTGTATCTATTATTGCGGTTGAGAAAAGAAAAAGAATATCAAACATGTTCTATTAAGCAACAGCCCAGTAAAACCATTCTTTACTTCCTCCAATTATATGTTCAGACAGTTCATTCTATTAAAATAAATGTTTTGATTAGAAGTGCTAAAATGCTATACAGGGGGTATATCAAGAATTAAGTCCTTTATCCAAATGTCAATATTCTTTCTCAACTCCTCAGAGATATACTTTGAAAGAGCTGAAAATCCTTAACCATGATAATCAGTGGTTGAATATTGTCCAGATGAACTTCTTTCCTTGCATCCTGTTTTCTGACATAACTGTAGTTGCCATAACAACAGAGAATAACTTTATGATTAGCATTTTTCTTCTCCACCCTTGCTTTTTAGGCTAGGATTTTAACTTTTGATTGTTGGCTCCACTGTTGCAATGCTGCTTTTCAGTAATGACTGGGATGATGCAGTAGACCATATGTTTACAAAGCTGACATTGACATCCTTCCCAGCCTCATGTCATCTGAAAACAGTGTTGGAAGGCAGAATTAGAATTCAGAATAATCTTGGCAATGGGTAAAAATAAATGGCAAAATTCTGTGCAATTTAATAGGAATGCATTTGAGCTTATGTGTAGAGGTAGAAATAGTTAACTAATGGAAACAGTGAGAATTTGAAACAGTTTTTGAGAGGATGATTGAGAAACTACAGAGGCTCACAAGATGTTTATTATTTTGCTGTGTGATGCATCTGGGAGGGCAAGGAAAGCAACAATATATTGGCTTGTAGAAATGGGATGTTGAGGGCACTAAGTCCTCATTCTTTACTCAGAACTCATAAAGCTTACATTAGATACTGTAACAATTGAGTTACAGTTTTGAGTACAGAATTTTGGAAAATCAGTGGTCCATTGGAAGAATTCTGAGGAAAGAAGAAAAAGATTGATTAGAAGTCTACTAAACCTAACTTACGGGGCAAGGTAAAAAATTTGGGCTAACAAGTCTAAAGGGATAAAAACAGCAGGAGGAAGAACATAAGATCTTCAACTGGGGAAAAAGGCTACTGCACAGAGTCACTAAACAGTCTTTTACCTATATTTTAAGTGAGTGGGATGAAATTAAATGACTTATTTTTTAAAAATATTGTAATAATTCTTTTTATAGGTATGAAATTGTGAAAACCTAGAGCACAGTAATTCTGAAGGCCGGGGAATCTCCATAACTGGAGTTCTGTGAGAACAGTTTGGATAAATATTAAGGATTCACACAGATGTAGAGGAAGGGAATGAAATGAACTAGGTCATTTAAGATTTCTTTCTGGACTTTTTTTATTATTGTGGGGTGTATCTTCATATTGCAAGACATGCTAAATACTTACATCAATAGCACTGACCCATCCTGAAGCATTGGAAACTATAATGGAATCCAGTGTGAAATACAGAATTTTTGAGAGAGGGATTTCTAGTCCATCAAAGCATCTCAGTTTTCTGCATGAGTGTTCTCACATTGTACTCTCCTCAGTAAATATTTTGCCCTTCACCTTTCACAGCATTCCTTCCATTCACATTCTGTAGATTTGTAGCCAGCATTTTACGTGGCTAATGGATAAAAGAGATTCTTGAACCATTCATTTGGCCTTTCATCAGCCTCATTTCATTTTTAACTTTGTCTTTTGAACTTGATCCAGTGCATAGGAAATTAAATAGGGAGGCTGAGGAAACAGTGGAGGTCTGATAGGTTTTTTTCATGCTTTATTCAGTGATCTGGTAGAAACGTGAAATAATCCAAACTAATATCTGAGAACATGAGAGGCTTTCAGAAGAAGAGCTGTCATAGATTGCTATCCTAAATAGTAGGAATCATGCTAGCTGCTGTGGGTGGTCAGTAGAGCAATATTTTACTTTTAAGAAATTGTCTTTTGTGCCCAGCTGGTAACACTTTGTATTACTGTCTATGTAAAGTTGTATTTCATTTTCATGCTTCTCTAAGCTTGTGTGCAGTTCTTTGAAAGACAGAAAAAGGACTGAAGCAGCAGGAGATGACCAAGTATTTAGTTCTGCCAGCTGAGTCTCCGGAAGAGAAAAGGCTCCAATCAGTAGAAAAAAAATGTCAACAAAAAAAGTAGACATGGCTCTGAGCACACACCTCCTTTCACAGACGCAGTCTGGACAGCGACCTGGTCAAAGCAAATTGCTCTTTATTTGAGCTAGAACTTTTGTGCTGTCCCATTTATTTTCTGCCAAAGTGCACTTGTTTCCATTTTAAACAGGGATTAAAGATTTTTTTGGTGGAAATAATTGAGAAATCTTGTTAGCTTCTCTTTGCTTTCCTTTCTTCTTCATGTAAAATTACAATGGAAAATTAAATTTCATATGCAGACCTGAGAGCATGTTGTACAGCCTGATGTAAAGGCTCTTAAATATCTGGTCAGCCATGGTGCTTGCAGATAGTGGTGGCAGATGGACTTGGTGTGGTGTCCCTGACTTCAGCAAGCCTATGCTAAGAATGTACTCAGTCAGTGCTGACGTGTTTGTGTCATTTGGTTTTTTCTTTCTCTCTACCAATGACAGTGACTGAAAGGCCCCAGAGAGGTGAACATAGATGGTTAACATTAATTTCAGCAACTGCAAGGCACTGTGTCCCATGATAAGCTGTTTAATTAAACCTTGTGCGTTTTTGTAATCTGTAGTTCTGTTCTGTCTGGCTTTTGTGTCTCATCTCGTCTCTGTCTCTCCAGTTTCCATGTTTCAGACATAGCATCATTTATTTTTATCATGCATGATTAATTCAGTTTACATAAAAGGTTTCTTGAGACGGATGGATAAAGTATATAAAGCCTTTGTTCAGCCTAAATTTGGATTTTGATGGTTTGCAACTCTTTTCCCTTCAGTGCAAGTCAGTCTCCCAGTTTCTGCTGTGCCTCTCACTCTTCCCTGCAGCTAGCCTGGAGAGCCTTGCCAAAGCTGTCCAACAACAGCTGTTGAGCAACGCTCTTAATCACAGACACTCCCTGCTGTCCAACTGCATTTAATCAGTGTGAAAGATGAAACTGCTTTCACAAAGTGTGCTATGGAGAGAAATTGAGCAATGAAACAAAGAGGAAAGAAGTGTTTCCTAACCACAACTGTAGTAGGCAGAAAGAAGGGAAGTTAACCCAAAGGAAGGGAAAATTGGTAAATGCTTTTTTTGCTCAGCTCTCCAAAGTGCCATATGTGTGTGCTGGGTACAGCATTGATTGAAATCATTGTTTTAGGTGTCTTAGCAGTAGTGGAAAAGTTCTGCACTAAGTTGCATGTTTGCATAGGTGTATGTTTAAGGATGGTGTGGACCTAACAACCCTGAACAAGAAGTGTCTTACTATACTGAAGTGTGAATGAGTATTGAATTTCAGTGGAATACTGGCCAGCTAGGATATCTGATTATGACATTATCTGAAAAACTAGGAATTTTGTATACTTTGGCAATCTGACATGGCCACTGACAACCTTCATTTGCTTTTTCCTTTGGCTTAATATTATATAAAATACTTAGAAAACATAAAATCTGAGATCCTCCTCCTTTTGTTTTATTAAGGGAAAGAGAAGAAAGAACAACTATATTACTAAAATATGTGGCCATTGTAGCAGTCAAAAAAAAATACACCTTAATCTCTATCTGTAGGAAGTGAAGGGTCAGGAAAGCAAATTGAGCACCAAAGATTTGCTCCTGGAGGTATTTAGGAAGAAATACAAAGGACAAGATGCAGTTTCTGGAAAGTGTCATCTTGTTTCTGTGCTTGCACTGGATGGGATATGGACTCCTGAGAAAAATTTGGTCTGCCCTGTACACCTTGTGAAGTCATACTTCATCAGCTTTTTTGTTAGTTCCCATCAGGCATACAGATGGTTTCAATTGTTTCTGAGTTGGTCTGACAAAGGCTGTAACATAAATCAATACCAGAAAACAAGGGAAAACTCTTTACTTTTTCCCCTTTGCATAGCTTTGCATGGACTAAAAAAGGGAGTGTAAGGGAACAGGAAACGTTTTAATGAGGGAGGAGGTTACATGTTTTGAAGGTGTACCCCCCCTGTAATTTGTGTATTGGGGCTGTCCGAAGAGACAGGTTAGAAGCAATTTTTAGCCAGTATCTAAACAGGTACAACCTGATTTATCTTCCTTAAACACTAGATGTATGAGCGTTTTCTGCCCTTCTTGGCCCCAGCATTCCCTCAAGAAAACTTCTGCTCCTCTGTAAGCGCACACAAGCAATGCTAGCCAGTGAGATTAGCAGGCAGATACCATGGGAAAGTTCTGGAGTCACTGCAGCCCATCTGCTAGGAGTTATGTTCTGTCATTGCAGACTTGAGGAAAAGAAGGTTGGAATTGTCCTTTGATTCTTACTGGGATTTTGCTGCTTTTGTCATTTGCTCTGAAATTCTTGCTTGATAACAAATAGCATTTTCCTAGAAAAGTTTGTCCAGTACTGTTTCCGTTCCAGGCTTGTAACAAAAACTAATAAATAAGAAACAATGCAGTCTCTTATCTCCTATTTCTGAAGCTCATGGGATGTAGCTGGCAGCCGTGAAACAGTCAAAAGCAACGTGGCAGGGTCTGTTCAGTGTGTTGGTGTGGCACTTGCTTCTAGATGTGATGCAGCTGGAACTCTCACAGGATGTTGGTCCTCCTTTGTCAGTGCAGAGCATTGCAAGATTACTTCACTGAGCTGAAGGGGTTTACTGGCTTGGTTCAAAATTACTGAATTCACAGAAGTTGAATACCAGCTGAGATCTGGTATGAATGTTGCACTGAAGCAGCCAGAGCTATAGAAATGCTCACACATGAAAAGCTGAAGTAGCCTGGAATGCTGTTGCCGTAAGGAAAAAGGAATTCTAGGACTGCTTGCTTAAGTTGGATGGGCGCTTTGGCACTGAGCAATCTTGGGAACTTTGCAAAGTTCTGATAATAATTTTCATTTCACATCAAAGCAGATGAAACAATCAAAGAGAGGGAACTAAAGCCTAGGCAAAGTTATTCTAATGAAGTGTTTTGAAGAGGGGGAGGAAAACCCTAAGTTTGCATGATTTTAATTCAAGTTTGTGCAGTTTTATTTGGGGAAACCGACAAAAATGTCAAAGTTGTAAGCCTGTGTGAATTTTCTATTAAACAGTCAAGTATTTGGGAATGTTTAGTGAAGAACTTGATGCTGACTTTGACAATTGTATATGATGTGTGCTGGATGATTTTGTGACCTGTGTGTGTAAACTGTGAGTAGGGTGGGAATAAGGCAGTAAGCTCATTTGAAAAACCTACCTCTTTCTCTCTTGAATTTGGAAGATGACAAAGCTCATGGGTGACTGTATTTAGTAATATCTGACCTTTTTTGTTGCTAATTATCACACATAAAATATATTCAAAAGTGACTGCTACTTCAGCTTTTGGGGTACGGAGCAGTCTAGCAAGAAAAGCTGCTTAAATCCTCCGCCCAGCGCTGTCACAACCAGTGTGCTTTGAACAATAGACAGAGACAAGCAGAGTTAGAAATCTGTTCTAAAACACCAGAACTGCCTGATTTTGACATGCTCTCTTCTTGATGTGGAAATTCCCAGAAGCCTGCTATCTCATCCAAAATACAAACCCTGCCAGGAGTCCTAAATAGGTACCGGTGCGTGACGGATGGTTTGATAATGAGCATTCATCCGGCTTCTCCTTGTTCTCTCCCCTGGCAGTTGTCTGGTGGGTGCGAGCTGACAGTGGTGATCCACGACTTCACCGCCTGCAACAGCAACGAGCTGACCATCCGCCGTGGGCAGACCGTGGAGGTGCTGGAGAGGCCCCATGACAAGCCCGACTGGTGCCTGGTGCGCACCACGGATCGCTCCCCAGCTGCGGAAGGCCTGGTCCCCTGCGGCTCCCTCTGCATCGCCCACTCTCGCAGCAGCATGGAGATGGAGGGCATTTTTAACCACAAAGGTAAGGAATGATGGGCACAAAGCCTAAACATCAGCAGTGTGGTGTGACGGTGTTCACAAGGGTCTTAGGATGAGGGAAGAGACGAGGATCTGACTCCGTGTTTCAGGAGGCTTGATTTATTATTTTATGATGTATATTAGATTAAAACTACACTAAAAGAATAGAAGAAAGGATTTCATCAGAAGGCTAGCTAAGAACAGAAAAAGAAAGAATGATAACAAAAGCTTGTGTCTTGGACAGAGAGTCTGAGCCAGCTGACTGTGATTGGCCATTAGTTAGAAACAACCACATGAGACCAGTTACAGATCCACCTGTTGCATTCCACAGCAGCAGATAACCATTGTTTACATTTTGTTCCTGAGGCCTCTCAGTTTCTCAGGAGAAAAAATCCTAAGGAAAGGATTTTTCAGAAAATATGGCTACAGCGTGGGGTTTGGGTCACAGACAGCGCCGTGCAAATGACAGCTTTGGTGTTCTGCACTGCCTCGTTTTCAGCAACTGCTCTGTCTTTTCCAAGAATAAGCAGTTTGCAGTTCTCAGCTTTAAGGGAAAATGTGGCTGAACATAGGGAAGAGGTTTAAGCAAATTATATCTTGGTGAAGAGTTATGTATCATATTAGATCAAGTTGCAGTGATAACAAAATCTGTACCTGAGAAGTGCTGAAAGTGGGGAGGGAAGAAAATCTCTGGCATGGATTATTGATGTTTCCTGAGAAACCCTGCAGTAAGAAGTCATGAAGGTTTAGCAATGGAAAAGGTAAATACACTCTTCCATATGCCCTGGCACACAAATTGTTTGTTTGGACTTCTGTGTTTTACTCAACTGAGCTTTTCAGAGTAGCACTGGCACACTTTTTCCCAGAGCACCTCTGAAATCTTACTTTCATTTTTTTCAGATGCATGAAAGGATATTCCCCTGAAGGGTGCAAGAAAAATCTGATGCTTTTTGAAAGGTTTTAGGATTTTAGTGTGCTCTAATATTTTGCCTCTGTAAACTATGCAGGCTCAAAAAGTAGATTATTGTTAGAGAAAATGCTTGTTTGCCTCATTTGTAGCTACTTGAGTTTGCAGGCTGTAAACAGAAAAAAAATGTAAACTTACAAAAAGAGAGGAGGGGAAAAATCCAGAAAAATAGTCCATTAGAAAGCATTTGATCACATGCTATGGGAAAAGATGCATTTCAAAGAGTTTCTTATTGCAGGTAATAAGGTTAGCAGACAAGTGATGTTGGGGAAAACCTGTCTTCCAAAACACAAAATTCTTGGTTTTGGAAAGTTTTTCATAAATGTAACCACAGTTTTTTGAATTATTCAGTTCATTCCAGTTATTACAATTTTTTCCCCATTTTTTAAGACACTGTAGAAATATGCTTGACTAAAACAGGGGTGAGTCTGTGTTTCTTACATTAGGGGCAGGCACAGCAGGAACTTCCTGAATGCAGGGTGATTAAGGGGGAATTTTGAAGGATCGAGCTGTATAGTTGTAGTAGTCTGTTGTCATTTTGTGTCCTACAGTAATTTGGATAGGGAAAGCTTGCAGCTGTTCTGATGATAAAATTGGAAAATATAGTTGAGTAACATTAAGACTTTTTTCTTCTTGGACTAGGGGGTGAAATCTGGATTTTTTTTTTAAACAACACTCACAAGAACTGATAAATCCAATTTCCTTTGGAGCTTAAAGACTTCACCTTTGAATGCCGAGAATTTTATTAGGAGAGACAGATTGTACTGGACTACATGTACATATGTGCACATAATATGAAATGCCTTGAGCCTGTCAGAATCCCAAGGGACAGACAGAGCTGGTTTTGTGTTTGAGAAGTTACAAAAGTAACTTCTTTAATCAAATCAGTGGACATGACCTGTATTCCTTTTTTTTTCTTCAGAGTTTGTTTAGGGAAAATAGGGCAGAGCATTTCAAGGATACTTGAACATGGTGCTTTGAAGTAAAGAGCATTAATTAATTATATTAATCACGGACACTGGAGAAGAAGAGAAAGCCATTGCTAGAATGAGCATAATTTGCAGGGTTGAATGCAGCCTCAGAAGTGCCTTCTGTCCCTGCCACAGGCTTCCTGCGGGATGTTATGGTATGCCATCCTAATCCCAACTGATAAGAAGCAGCTGCTAATTGTTTATTCCCACATTGCTGGGTGTCAGGCTTTAGGAGGTGGATGTTTCATTTGTAAAGTTTCCCCTGCGTGTGACTGAAGGGAGTGTGAACTGCCTTGAGCATGCAAGATGTTACATAATGTGAAGTACTCCGGAGGGAGAAAAAAAAGGGCAGACAAGGTACTTGAAATCACTGGATTTGTTTCACTTTGGTCCCTACTCCATCTTTCTATTGCTTGAAAGAGATTGATAGTCTTCATTTCACTGATGGATTATAAAAATTAAGCAAAACCAGTGGAATGCTTTGATTTTATTCCCCCCCCCCCCATAGTGAAAAGTACCTCAGACAATCCCACAAACCAATTATTCATTCTCAAGTGCTGCATTTGATTAAATAAAGCATCAGGGAATATGCTAATCAGAAGAATGGAAAAACAATTAGATGATCTTCTCAGAATTGTTTATTGTGGGTATTGATTGAGGTATGAATTCCTAAAAAACACTACTAATCCTCTAACAAAGAACAAGTGAGTGACTTACATAATTTTAAGTTAGTCCATGTTCTTGGCTGGATAATTTCTCATGTACTCCCTAGATTTCTACTACTTAATAAAGTACCTTCAGTCTTTCCGATAGAGATTTTCTTTTTCTTTTTTTGACAATTATTCAGTAAAACTTTCAGAGTTTTTGAGAGATTCAACAAATTAGGATTTTTTTGGTCTGAAAATACATGTCCTCTGTGAGGCTCACAGTGTGAGCATGAAGCCTGAGTAATTCTGTACAGTTCATGGACTAAGACATGAGACTGGAAGTTTTGCATGTCTGACATGACAAGCTCTTGGGAAAGGCTGAGGGGAAGAGAGGGTTTATGTATTGCAGGGGAAAAAGGAGGTGCTCACCATCAGAAGTGGTGGGGTTGGCTACTTGGGTTTAGAGTGCTTAGGTTGTACAGATGACTTGCTGAAGAGTTTTGTACTCCCTTCAGTATCTGTGGACCCTACAGTTCTGATCTTCTCAAGTGTTTATCAGTAGCACCACCTGACAACAAAACAGGAAAAAAAAAATAAAAAAAAAGGAAAGCTGCAGCATATCAGATGTGAAATGAGCTTCAAAGTTTTGAAATGGCAAACTTCTTGTAATTGACAGCTGGTTCTTACGGTGTGTCAAGCCACATTTCATCACTGAGTACAGAAATGTTGGGTGATATACCTTAAATAATCTCAAATTATTATCCAAAGTAGGAAAACATGCATGATTATAAAAGAAACAAATATGTTCAGTGAAGCCTAATTCTAACAGTTGATCTTGGTCATTCCTTGTCTGTCCCACACACTGTCTGTCAACCATGAAAGGTCATATTGTTTTATTCTCATGTTAAAAGACAGCCTCAAAAATGACCCTCATCAATTGCCTACTAGTGTAGGTATTGCTTCTCCTCTAAGAATGTGTATGATTGAAACCATCTAATCATTTAATGAATGGATTTAAAAAAATACATTTATAATGTCTTCCATCTCTAAAATTTGATGGCAGTTAAGGTAATAAACACTTGTTAAGAATATGAGGAAAGCATTGCACAGAAAAGATGTCCACTACATGAACAGTAACTTAGGGGGAGAGTTGATTGTGGGTTCCTGACCTCTTGCTTTCTCTGCTGGACATCAAATCTATTTTTGCAAGTTCTTTGGATCATTCAGTCAATTTGATGTGCAGTTCACAGATGAATACATTTTTTTTAAAAATCTAAATCCCTTTTATAATAGGGGGAAAAGAGAAACAAGGGAGTAGGGAAGAGGCTGAATAACAGTTGGTGCACTCCACAAAAATAAATCACTAGCTCTGGAAGAACATGTTTTTCACAAGTAATGCATAAGGCAACATTTTTTTTGTAATGATTTCCCACATGTTTTTGGGTGTGGGGGAGAAAGATCGTTCCTGTTGTTTTATTTGGTGCTTCTCTGTTTTTTAACATGGATTTCTTTTCCTTCTAGGGTACATCCTGTTTCATAAGTGCAGTCCTCTTTCTTTTCTTTGAAGGGTATTTACACTGCCACAGAGCTTTGGGTAAAGGGCAGGGGGCAGGATTCAGTGTAATGAAAATGAACATGCAAGCTCAGAAAAATTGGCAGCTGTTTAAAATTGTTTGTGAATGTCTTGCCTGTTTAGATCACAAGTTTACTGTGTTCTCCAAATCTGTGACTATTTCTGAAGAATTGTGATAGTCCATCGTATGCATTCTGTAGGAGCTACTGTTTGTAGAGATAAAAAAGGCTGCAACAAGCCATTGCTTATGAGGCTTACATTAATGTCTCCTTTAAGTTACAAGATCTTGGGGGGACCGTGTCTAATTGCCAATTCACGTTACCATCTGTTTGTTTCAAAACTTGGTCACAGAAGTCTTTTGTTTACCTAAAGGTACAGTGTTTGCCGGTTTTACACCATCACATAATCCAGGAATCTGAGCAATCTGTATAGGTTTGTTCAAATCTGAAAGGTAGGTGATGTCTTAGTAACACAGTGCCAACGCACACACAGCTCACATACTGAATACTGGCTTTTGATTTTGCTCTGAGGATGCTATCCTGACTGCAGCCATAAACACAGAAATGTGGTCTCTGTCAAAGAATCTTAATAAGGCAGATCAAATGCCTTTGCAAGACAAAGGTTGACAAATTTGTTCAAATAGCTGTGTAGTAAGCTGTTTTCTATATCTGCAAGATGGGAAGGACTGATGGAGGGCAGGTGTCAGCTCTTCCTGAATTGCTCTAGGGACCCTCTGTTCAAGAATTAAGGAAGACAGAAATTGTGTGGGTGACCTAGAGATATTTCCCAAGAAGAGAGAGAGATTTTATAACTGAGGCCACTGAATGGGCTAAAACAGTTTTGAATTTGTTACATTAAGTAAGCCTGCTCTCACACAACTGTATCCTATTCAGAATACCAGTTCTCAATGAAAGGAGAAGGGACAGAGTAAAGGTAAAAGTCTCATGTGTGATTGAGATCTTTGAAAACAATGCTTGAGAAAGGGAGTATTTAATGAGTCTAAATACTGTCTAAATACTATTTTGAGTCTAAATACTGTTCAATACAGGAAGAGGAAGCTCTATGTATCAGGAGGAGAATTTGATCCAGCAAAATGGGCATTCAGTTTGAATAATTGAAGAAGGACTCCTGGTTTGTAGTGGAAGAAAAGAAGGATGACTTGGGCAGCAGCAATTGTTTGCTTAGGAGCAGAGGGAGGCTATGGAAGGGGAGGATTTGCTGTTTTGAGACTGCAGGCAAGTGAAGCATAGGCCATGTGCAAGGAAAAAGGATCCCCACCCGTGGCTCAGAGCCAAAGCGCTGCCTGTGAGACTGCCTGACAGCGTTTGCAGCTGCAGGAAATGAGTTACAGCCCAGGCCAGAGGGGAAAGTAACTCCTAACAATGAGCTGCTGGGGGACGTGCTCTGCTGTGCTGCCTGGGGCCAGGTGGCAGAAGGTGGGGACTGGAGTTTCCAGGGCACCAAAGCAAGAGGGATCTGCTGCTGCTACACAGACGGGTGTGATTGCATGCAGAAAGTGATATAGAGAAATATGTTGGAGTTGTACAAGACACCAAACCTTAATCTAAAAATTCTGTTGCTTGATGAATCAATTACTTCCTCATAAAACTTCCAAGTAACAGGCTGCCCATCCAGATAGCCAGCTGATAGAAAACCTTTCAAGGATCCCATCAGAGGCAAAGCTGAGCAGTCAATCCAATTTGACAGTCCACATGTTTTGATTAAGAAAAAAATTGTAAAGGCTGTGCTGCAGTGTCAGTTCAGCTTATTTATCAGCCAGACTTGAGCTTGAGCAGAGATGCATGCATTTTAATAGCTGAAGTTCAACTTCACAATTACCATTTGTTTTGAAAGTGTAATAAATCATAAATTTTCATTTAGTCAACAAATATTTTTCTCAAAACACTGCTAGTCTAATAGTGGCAAGGATGGTTTCAATTTAGGTTGTACGTGTGTGATTTTTCAAACATGTTCTAATGCCTTACTCCAGATAAATAAAGTAGATGAAGTATAAAGTAAAACAAGAATTCTCTGTCCTGGCTTTCCCACCTTGTGGTTTTAGTTGAGTTTGCAGTTAAAAACATCATCTGAGCATAAGTAAACTTAAGTAAAATGTCATCAATTGACTGTGGGCCACTAGATCATAATCTTTGCATTGAGTTTTATAGCCAAACTGTGTCAGATAGAGTAAATAGCCAAATTCCAGCTGAGCCTTGATAAATAGTAAAGTCTCTATGAATTGCTTCCTTGGCATTGTGCAATCTTAAACTAGACAAGGAGGTTTGGTGAATCTCACAATTTGAGTTTTGATGTGAGTTCTCTCTATCAAGTTCACATGTACTCTGAAACATCATAGGATTGACTTCTGCATAAACCTGCCTCTAACTCCTGCATTATTCTTTTATCATAATGCAGCCCAGGAAGACTTGTGAGATATGTCAGTATTTCCCATGCTGACTCTATTGTGAGCATAAGTACGTGATTAATTTGTCTCTGGAGTTTTTGTACAAAGCTAATGAAAGGATTTTGCCCTGTTTAGGAGCTCAGTATTACAGTTGAGAAAAGAAATTTTTATAATACTGACTTGAATCTACTTTTGGTCCCAGAGAGCTGCCAAATATATTTCTCTTATATATTGTAGTTGGAAAGGAAGTTGGTGCATAAAAAGTATCTGCTTAGAACAGATGTATTTGCACAGCTGATCTTTGGGAGGTAGAGGGTGGATATAAACCAGCAATTCTGATGGCTTTAGGTTTCCCAGGAGGGTTGTTACTTTGCTTGCAATTAGCCTTCCTTTGACAGCAGTTTCTTTTTCTAACCAAGGTTAGAAGAGAGTACAAACTCAAATCATATCCTGCAAATGTTGTTTTTATCTTGCAATTGAAGAAAACCATCCTGAAGTGTTGTTTGCTTTCTTAACTTGTCCCTCTTCAGTTCTAACAAACTTTAAAAAATTGCTGAATTGTTGAGAAGTACTTCGTTAGGGTGCCTTTGTTACCCATATTTTGCTTGCTGCTGCTTTTTCTTTAAGGAGCAGGCTAGAGCTTGTGCACCTTTTGGGACATCCTCACATTACATTACATCACATCAGCTGTCATCATCAGTGCCTGCAGGTGGAACCAGCAGGATTTAGGGTTCCACTGACTTCCTCCAATTCTGTTTTTTTTTGAGGAGGCTGCTGAATGTGTTCCTTTGACTTCATTTCACTTTTCCTGCAAATAGTAAAATAGCATGCTAAACTAGAAATGTTGCATCACTTTTAATATAACTATCAGAAGCTTTTTTTACAGATGCCCTTGGCATCTCTTAAATTGATGGCATTATTATGCAATGATTCACTTCTATTTTGAGTGCATATTCACTGACATAGGTATAATTACAATTCAGAACTTGCTTGTGTTTTCTCCTAGTTTTGAGTTGAGTCCAAATAGTAATGTGTTTTCCTCTACCTGACACAACTAGTGAACATAAATTCATTATTGTCCAACAAGGAAGCAAAAAAGCCATGGAATTCTTGGAGCAAACTGTGTAAAAGAGGCTGTTGTGATAAGTTAATAAAAGCATTTAATGATTCCAGAAAACATACTGATAATGCTTTTCAGAAATTTGCAGTCTGCATTTTCTAGGATGCATATATAATGGTTAACCCCTACAGCAACAGAAGGCATTTGCATAACTGACATGCAGGCATAAATAGTAAAGATCATCTTAGGTAAACTTGATATCAAATTATCCATGATAACCAAAATCTTATAATTTTTCCCTGTGGTTGAAAGCCAACTGTGGCCCAACCTCTGCTGTTTGTTAACCATTTACAGTGCAGCAGAAATACTCTGCACTATAAGAAGAACTTAAAAGTGTGTCAGGTTTTCAAGAGCAGACTGGACAACACCCCAGTATGCTGGTCTGATCTCATAACTGACCCATCCTTTGGAGCAGAAGATTGGACTGCATGGGGGTTTTGAGGCTCCTTGGAACTTGAGTTCCTGTGATCCTATGTTAAAAGTTAGAATTGCTAGCAGAGACTTGGTATGTTCTAAGTAATTCCTGGAGTCTTGGACTCCTCTTAGTGCTTAGTGCCTTTGGAGCTATCAGAAATTCTGAAGATTTTTGCCCCCAAATATGTTTATTCCACGTAAGAAATGGCAAGGAATCAAAGAAAGTATTTGTCCTTGTGAAAAGCTCCAGTTGTGCTTGTTGTACCATGCTGGGTGTGGTCATAACCTAATTTGGTGTGTGTTCATTCTTTAATATAAGCTTCAAAGTCTCAGCGATACAGAGATGCTTTATACATGGAGTCCAGCAAAATCTAGCTGCATGTAAGAACCTACGGACACCAGACTGCAATATACAGATATGCTGGAGGTAGGAAAGCTGTTAGGGTTTAAGATCATCAAGCCTGCCTGTTAATCCATGGGGCACCAAGTGTGCCCCTAACCACATCCCTTGAAGGAAGAATCACCTCCCTGTTGTTGTATTGAACCCTGGTCTCCAGCATGACAGGAGGGCACTGATTGACCAGATTGAGGTATTCTTTAGGCAGTATTAAACAGGAAGAACTTGAATGGTCAAAACCACCAAAGTGTTAGCCACATATCTTAATTTTTTTCTACCAGTAGCCAGTCTATTTTAGGAGTTTCTCATAGCCTGACTTAGTTCTTGGCTGGTTCTAGTGCATTTTGTGCTGACTTCTCTCATTGTCTCAGAGTATAATAAAATACATGTACTTTAAATGCTGGTTGATATGGTAGAACAGGCTTAGGTGTGTTTATCCTTTCATCCTAAAGATGTGGTAGGACTACATATAGTCATGCCAGAATCTGTTTGGAAAGCACTGGCTCAGAGCTCTGTTTACAGTCTCAGAGTAACATCTGAAGAGCTGGTGTTTACAGCAGCTGGTACCCTGGAGCTGTGTGATGTGTTCTCTTTGTGTCCTGGTTGCTTGCTTGAGTAAAAGCCCAGGTAATGGGATCCAGTGCCCATTCACATCACCTCTGTAAGACCATGTGAAGTTACAGTCTTCAGAACTGGAGTAAATAAAGAATAGCAGCATTTGACTGTCTTTTGCTGTTTGTGGAATAACAAAGCTTTACTCTGTTATTGTTAACATTATTAGCAATCTAAAACTTCTACCACAGTGGTATGCTTTATTCAAGAGGAACTAACTGGAAAAAGAGAATGTAGAAAAATTTTGTGTCAATTAAGACAAATTTCTGGCATCTGAATTTTAGTTGCTGTCCTAAAGGAACATTGTTTTCTTAACTGAGTGTAGTAACTTACTGAAATATCAAAAGTATAGATTTAGAGTGGCTATTTCATAACTGCATGTTCACAATTCTGCTAAGGGGTGATGTAATTTGTAGGAAGCTTGCACTTTTCAATTTTGTCAGTTGTGTGATCACATTAATTTCTTTGGTTCAGAGCTAATTTTCTTTCAAATGGGTGTAAAACACATTCTGCATAACCCAAACAGAAATGTCTTACCTTTTTCAGGACTGAATTATGCTGCATTTATAATTCAGAGTAGATATAAAAAACTTGTGAATTACAATGCAGAAATTCTCACATTTTTTGGAATTGTTTGATACCATACAATTTCAAGTGTATTCTGTTTTTTATCATCTGATAGACAAAGTATAATAAGTATAATAAGCCCCATTCCTGTGGATTTTTTTGTTCCTCCTTTCTGTTGTGCCTATGGTAAAGCTAGCCTCTGAATGTACTTAAACATATTTAGTAACAAATCTGTGTTTATGATTTACAAAAACAGGGCGTCTGAAATCCAGGCTTAGAGTGAGAGAGAAAATGCCAATTCTGGTTTTGCTCTCCTGCTAGCTGCAGTGCAGAGGAATTGAGGAGGTTGCTTAATTTTGCTCAAGTATCTTTCAATATAATAAAGGAAGCTGTGAAAGTATGTAAGGTTTTTTTGTGTTAAATGCTTCTCTTTGAAATCCACTCAGGTGCTTTCAGAGCCCATGTGCTTTTCCTGCTGCTTTCTGGAGCAGCAGGGTGTTGGATTGTGGCTGTGCTCTATCTGCCGCATCCAGGAGGGCCTTGAGACATAACCTGATCTCTTACAGCGACCTGTGCTAAGCAGTACTGAGCAGAGGCAAAAGGAGACATAGCAGTGAAGCAAACCTTTGTAACTAACCAAATAGCATTTTTACATTTTGAACTTAGGAGAGGTAGAATAAGAAAAGTGTTCTGGTCAATGATACCAAGCAGCAGAAAGAAGTAATTTGTCCAGATGCATTTGCATGGAACTTCGGCGTCAGAACTTCTTACGGGGAGTACGTGTCCCATTTTAAAAGCTTTGCTTTTCTTGTTTTGGGTTTTTAATGACCCGGTTTGATCTGGTAGAACTGTTCATTCTCCTTTCAAGTGACTTAAAAGAAATTAATTTTAAGTCAAGAGCAATTCAGTATTCTGAGCATTCTGATGAATATATTCTTTTGTCTTTGACTGCATGCATTTTTAGCTAAGATAATTACCTAAGAAATATATGCTAAAAAGAATCCAAACCCACTGTATGTGCAGCTAAAACTGGTTTGGAAAATTAAACCTTGTTTTGACCAGATTTCTTTTTCACACCAAGCGGCTGTTTCCTTTGTGGAAATAAAGAAAAAAATGAATGATGAAGGGTGACTTGTATAATAAAATTAATATAAAAAACTGAGTGTTTCTTCAATATGTCTCATTAGGACAGCAAATATTTCTTGCTTGGAACACTTTTTGTATTTTCTCCAAAGTACAGGCAACACATGGCCTATTCCTTCTCCCCCTCCCACCCCTTACTAAGTACTGAATGTATGTGAAACAAAATTCCTTACACTCATCCAAAAGATTTTGTTTGAATTATCTAAAGCTGGTTTGTTGTGGTTTTACTGACAGTGGCTGGGATTTTTCAAGCTGGTTTGGCATACTGCAGTGGTGACTGTGTTAAGGAGTCAGAATTTTCCCAAAGCTTTTCCAGATAAACAGAAGACCAGGGACACTGGACATCTAACCATTTATTAGAAAGGCTTCTTCATTCTTGCAAGTGGTATATAGGCTCCAATCCCTTGGCTACAGCACAGAACAGAGTTAAAAACTCAAGTAAATAATAGCCAAATGATTAAGATGGATAGAGAATTTACTGGGTCATGTGCTTTTTGATATTCCTTCTTACTTGTAGGCATGAGCAGCAGCTAGGGCATGTTCTGCAAAGCTGGAGACAGGAAGGACTTGTTTAGATCCTAGCTTGGATGACTGAATAGTTGGATACATGATTCATTTCCCAATATTTTTAATTAAAGCCTGAGTACTTTAGTGTCCTGCTCTCAGTTGCTCTTAACAAATCCTTTACCCAAGATGTAGAATGGAAGGCTGTAAATCACCCAGATGAAGGTATCTCTTCACCCTCAATCAGAAAATACTTTTCTCAGGTTTGCCAGCTGGTGGGATAGCCAATGTGTTTAGTTGGAGATGGCTATTGGTTGCAGGTTTTTTGGTTTATTTTGGGGTTTTGGGGGGTCTTTTTGGTGTGGTTTTTTTTTTGCTTGGTTGGTGTTGTTTGTTTGTTTGTTTGTTTGGGGATTTTTTGTTGAAAAATACCAGTATTTTGAAGGGAGCTCTTGGAAATCTCAAATTAAGAATGTTCACACAATTCATTGCACAATACAATTTCTGACTGATTGAGTTTAAAGTGTCTCTGGCAGCTGGCAGCAGGGGTAGTAAAGAACAGGAAACAACACTCTGAATGTTAAGTCCAAAGAGCCCCTGTTGTAATGATTCCGTTCTTTGCAGACTGGCAGTGTTATTTATCTGAGGAGCAGCGAGGCTATTTTTTGGGAACAGGATGATCTTTGTGTGTGGGGCTAAAGAAACCAGATCCTAGTGGTGCAGCTGTACCCCAAGCAGTTAAACTGTGCACACATTGTCCACTAAGGAAAAGGCAAAGTTAGGCTCCTTTTGGAATTTTCATGGTAGTGTGGGAGCTCACCTTTGAAGTTTCAACCTCAGATTTATTTATTGATGTGGTTTTGCTGTCTACAATTTCTTGATTTTGTTAGAGTATTCTGGTGTGGGGCAGAGTGCCTAAGCTGCCAAAGATAGGATTTGTATGGAAAGTCAGCCTGATTTATTTTTTTAAATGCAAAATGCATATTGTAAATAAAAGTCCTATTGATTTGTGCAATGCTATTTAGTTCAAGAATTTTAATAGTTATGGATTTATGTCTAACTTTGCTCGTAGGTCTGGGTGGTCTTTGGTCTAGCACAGTTTTAGAAGTCTGAATCTTTTCCCTCCCATATGCAGAAACATGACTTAAAATTGTAGGAACTGTGCAATACTAAATCGTGGAAGCATTTGTCTCATAGATCACTTCAAAAATCGCTTTGAAGTTGGGATGCTCAGATCCTGGCAGAAGTGAATAAAGAATTCACTTCTATTAATTTCAGTTATCTAGTATAAGTTTCTCTCCTCCTAAGATGAACAAGAATTCTTAAAGTAACTTTGTAGTACTGTTCCAAAATCTATTAATTACTTTTTTAAATGGAATGTCAGGAATATGAGGGGTAAGATTTCAGAGAGGACAGATTTAGTTTTGCTTGAAAATTATATTGAAGCTGTGTTTTCTCATGCTATAATCTTTCAGACATAGACACCTCCCCACCCTTCCAAGATAGATATTAAGGAAGAAAGTTTGGCTCTTTAGCCTCTTGCTCTGAGGCAACTCAGAATAGGTATTTAAATTTGGAATTTCTGTATTTTATCAGCTTCCCTGTCTTGTTCTGCTTGTTTTCACTAAGATGGTGCAAAATGCAAAGATTAAGTTGGAATGCTGTTTATCTGTGTTTTAATATCATCCTATTATGTATTTCTATTGCCATGCAAATATCTTAGGAGTATGAGAAATGCAGTCGGCTTAACTCCAGTTGTCTTGTTAAATGAAAGAAGGGGATGAATGTTTCCATTCTTACGTGCAAGACTATTAATGGAAGCCTCACACAAGGTAGCATTTCCATAAGGAAGTTAATACAGTGGCAAATGGTGGGTGCAGACACTGCAGTTAAGAGCTGGTACCTGTGAGAAGCTGAAGCTGTAATGAGCTAATTTGTTGACTGCCAATGGCAGAGACTGATGAGCTGTTCCATCTGTGCTGGGGTGAGCTGGCACAATGTTAATACCTTAAAATGGTTTTGCGGGGCTGACGTTGTCCATCAGTGATCTCTGAGATTAATTGCAGAAAGTTGATCCCGTTCCTTCACTGTGGTAATAGATACAGGCATCTGATGCTTCATTTGCGTCTATCATAAAAAGTATGTGCTACCTGATCTACTTGGGATGTGCACTGAGTGCTTTGCTAGCTGGGCTTTTTCTTCTTTAGTTTCTTTGTTTAATCACTGGATGTAGTCTTTTTTACAAAATGCTGTCTTGAAAATGAGTGGGCTCTTTGGCCAGGAATTTTAAAATCTTCAATAGACAACATTTTCACCTGGACATTTATTTTGTCCCTGTTCTGAGTAACTGAGAAATATGTTAAATTGCTAAGGGCCTACTTTTCTTTCAGAAAAGAAGATAGCTATTGATTTCTTTAAAAAATATTATATAAAGTGTATAACCAAGAAAGCTTAATTTCAGATTTACCCAGGTAAGGCAAAAAATGAAATGTTATGAAAGTGAAAAGTTAATTTTACTTAAAAAAAAGGAGCCACAACTACTCCAACTTTTGTCAACTGGCACAGATCAATATATGAGCTTTTTTCATTAGTAATTTCATCAGATTTTGTTTTCCTGATGGCCTGTGGTCTAAAATACTGAGCAGCTGATGAAGCAGGGGCAGCTCACTGCTGCTGTGCAACACCCCACACAGTCCAACCTCTTGTGCAGTGAGCTTGTGCTCTGTACCCAGCTGGGTTTTTTCCTAAAGATGTTTTCCATGTAGACATATTCCTGCCTGCAGAATTAAGATTACCTGACTGGTTTGTTATTACCAAGGATGGGTTCCTACAAAAAATTGCTGATGCAAGGAGTTGCAGGACGAGCTGTCTAGCAGACAAGGGTAGCTAATGCAGGATATGGCACTGGAATACAGAAAACCGGATGGAGCTAAAAGACAAAGAGAGCTTTGTGGTAGAGACTGAAGTAAACCATGGAAAGACATTAATAGGCTGCCTGTTTGGGCATAAAATTACATTTATTGATACAGGTCCCTGTCTTGGAAACTGAGAATTCTGATACATCTTGAGGTGTTTTAAGTGTGATCTGTGATGATAATGGTTCTGCATAATGGTCCTTGCCTATTAAATTAAGAACTGTTTGGTTTGTGATATCGAAGCCATATGCCTTTTACTTACATTCAGGAGAATTTACAAGTCTGACCTCTCTGCCTTGGACCATAAGGAAGTTGTAGCTATTGTTTCAGTATGTTCATTGTGATTTTTTCAAACAAATTCTTACCTAATGCACCCAGTGGCTCTGCACCACATTCATGTGGGGTCTGTTTTCTCCAGTCCAGTGCTGCTGTGAAACAAAAACTAGGTCATCCAAGACAACTGTGTATCCATGATACTTTCTTCTTAACCATGTAACCTGTGAAATATGACTCTGAGATAATCCATGTGGTCATTCTGTCTCCTTCACCACCTTGATTTGCTTGTCAGATTTTTGTCTGAGAAGGGGTCAAAGCAAAACCTAAAAATAACAGTGTTTGCTTTTAGTAGGAACGGAAGAACTTTTTGCAATAGCAGGCTGCAAATGATGCGGTTCCCAGAGCATTTATAATATCTGCCTGCATATATTATCAGTTTTATAAGGGAAGTATTCATGCAGTTAAAAAGCAAAATAAAACCAATCTAAAAACAGTTTTATGTATAAATTTGCTGTCTTTTGGTCAGAAGTTTTCTTACGTATGGAAATCACTCCTTCAAAGCTGTATTGATAGCCTATCTAACCAGATGTTGGTTAAAGGTGTGAGACTTTTACTGCAACAAGAAAGGCTGGATATTCTTGAGAGTGCTCAATGTGCATGGGAATGGTTACAGAGTAATAGAAATTGATTGTTTAATTTGTTTTATTTTTTCTTACTCAAGTAGAAACTAGAATGATTTTCAGATATTCCACAATTTCATGACAAGTAAACTAGCCTTAGTGGAAGTCTCACTGTAGGTGGTAAACCAAAAAGATCACTGACCCTGGAGAAAAAGAGGGTTTTTTTTCTCTGCCTTGCCTGCCCCCCATCGCAACACCTCCACCCTTAGGAATTCAGAGTCATTTGAAAGTTGCTTTGGGTCAAAAAAAAATTGATCAAGAATGAGAATTAATGGTTTCAGTGCAGGAGGCTATGAAGGAAAAACTGATTCAGAATTTAGATTAGCTGTTCTTAAAAAGCAAAAGATTATTCTCAGGTGCAGGCTGACCACGACTCTTCAACCCTGCAGACGGAATAAGGTGTGTGTACCCAGCTTGTGTTACGTGCTAGTGGTAAGCTTGCTTTCACTCTGGGACCCTATAGACTCTCAGTTCCACATAAAATTCCTATTTATCCTTGCATTACATGCATTTGTTTGTGCTAGTGTCATTGGCAACCCCTTCACTGCTTTATTGTCTTCTTACCTTCTCTACATGTTTGTCTACTATATAGTATTATTTGTTCAATCTCATTTTTGGACTTCTTTTTCCATGATCATATAGTGTTATAAATAATTTCCTTTCTGTTTTTACAAAATTTAAATTCTTGATTTGGCTGTTTATCCATCTAGTGAATGTAGCTTTATGTAGCTCCTTTAAAATTAGCTGATAATGTGTTTAGGGGAAGAAACCAAACATCTTCTCTATGTTTGCATAGCAAAAAAAAAAAAAATTAAAAACGTAATTTACTATTTATAGACATAATTTTGTGGCATGCTAGGTGAAGAATGCACATACAAAACTTAAAGTACATGCCCTCTCAGTTTACTGAACAGGAAGACAGCTTAATGAACTAGAAATATATCTTGCAGAGTATGAGCTCAGAGGTGAAACAGATCTGCACTGTAGTTTAAATCAGGGCAAGATGTTAAATTAATTCATCAAATGGTATGGATTTTCTAGTATTGTGGGGTTTGGTTGATTGATTGATTGATTATCACACAAACAAGGCTCAGGAGAAGGTGAAGGTGAAGACAGAATCTGTTGTTGGTCAAGGAAAATTCGAAGTTCCAGGGAAAGCACTGCATGGTTTAGCTGACCGGAAAATGTCCATCTTTTTTTCTGTTTATGCCTTTAGCTAAAGCACTAAAAACTAACTATGCAGTGTAAAATAAAAAGAGATGTTGAAGGTTAATTTTGTGCATTCTGGTTACTATAGAGCTTTGTAAGGTACTAGACTGCATCTTTTCTGAAGCCTGAGAGGAAAAATTGCTGGCTTGCCGTATTTTTTAAGATCATCCTGAGCCTCAATTAGGGTAGTTACGGTAGAGTGTAATCTGCTGCATCTGGCTATTCCCACATGTGAATTTAAAGACTGGAATTGTGTTCAGTGAGTCAGAGGAGAGCATCCCTGCTCTGAGGAGAGAGGAGCTGCTCTGACAGCAGGCAGAGGTCTAAACCAGCCTGAGAAGAAAAGAGTGGCTTCCTCATTCTGATGGCATTGCCTGTAACGTTATCTGGGTGACACTTCAGGAGAAGCTGTAACCCATCCCAGGCTGCAGGCAAGTGGGTTCCTTGGAAGCCGTGGGGATCGGAGCAGCTGACTGCTCACCATGCCGAACAGGATTAAACAGATTGACACTCTGGGATCTCTGCACTCAGTAAATCCTACCTGCTGCGGCAACGGGCAGCCCAGTGGCTGTAAATACTGGATCCTGGATTTAGGTACAAATATGTGCAGTACAGATACGATGGGAAGGGGGAGGCAGGTTGGTTGGTTGGTTGGTTGTGGGGTGTTTTCAAATCACGGGAGTTTAGTAGGATGCTTTTCTTTTTCCTTCTTCTCTCTGTGCTCTCCCCTCCTTCTGATCTGACCCCAGCCAGAAAACACCGAGTATTACAGAAAGGACCTCTATGGGAAAGGGAGCAGTGTTGGAATTAATCTTCTCTGTAAACTACTGAGATACAGTAAACTCTTTCAGAAAAAGCTTTTAAGAGGCATGTTCTACTTTATGGGGTTTTTTTAATTGATCTAGGGAAATGAGAAATGCTAACTCTTGCTCTGTGAAATGTTATTAATGGTAGTATTTTAAGAGATTAGCAGAAATTTTCTTAGAATGTTGCTGCTAAACCAAAGAAATCATAGATTATTCAGTACATGTCACTTCTGTTAAATTATTGTTGAGGAGTAATGCTTTTGGGGAAATAGAGCTTGAAAAGGAAGGGCAGTGTGGAAATAAATTGGTCTGTGAAATTTATTTAGAGGCAGCATTGATTCTGAAATGTAACATGGAGGTAAGCCATGCTCTTTCAGTCTTGACTGGAAGAGCACAGAGGTAAGGGTAAGGTTGTTCATGTTAAACTCATTCTTGTTGGGTCTTCTCCCATTCTGCCTTTGTAATTTTTAACAGGAAACAATATTTGTGCTTGGCATTTCCTGTATTTCTACTGAATGAGTCTGTATGATACACATTAAAACACTGGAAATATCTTCAGGACAAAACAGTGCTAACCTTTAGTGTCTGGAGCTGATGCACCTGTTGGGATGCCTTTTTACGTACCTCTTGCTGTATGCTGTGTGCAGATACTCAAAAAAAGCAGCAAAAGGCAAGTTATAATCAGTGTTATTTGGTAATATCCAAACTGCAGTTATGGATGGATGAGAGGAGAAGGAGGGTGGTAGAAAGCTGGCAAACATGAAATAAAGGATGTAATGGGAATTAATCTTATCAGAGACCTCTGAAACAGGGTCGTGTGAATGGTCGTACCTCTGAGCAGATCCTCAAAAGGTAACGGGGTGTTGGAGTTCCAGCCAGTGGGAGTTAGTGTTAGCAGGCTGTCATGTCTGCTCCAGCAATAGAGCTGTGTTCTCAGAAGGCTGCTCTGTAGCCCCCAAGTGCTGCACCATTGCTTCCTTAAACAGCAATTATTACAGTTTTTAGAAGTAAGCAAGTACAGGTTTACAGTACTTCTTGCAGGAAGGTGGGAGTGAAAGGAGTCAATTATAAATAGCAGTTGATAGGCAGAATGTTCTGCAGCAAAATATTTTTGAGCAAGTGCTCCCCCAGAGCTGTGACTACCTAGTCTGCTGGAGGTCTGTTCATGGCACGGCAGCAGTCTTCTCCCCTTCATGTTGCTTTGCATTCTCCTGTCTTTGCTGTACCCCCCCTTGCTTTACTTTTAAACTCTTGGTGTTGCAGTGGTTAGTATACTTCCAAATAATTTTTACAAAACATGTTTTATGAAGTGCTGGGTGTAGTCTGTTCCTATCAGTGAGATGCTTTCCTTTTTTACCATAGATTAAGATCATAGACACATACGAAGTCTTGCTTGGCAAACATTCATGGTTTCAAAAACATTTTTCATTGTTCCCTTTCTCTGTCTTAAAAACAGATGTCCATGCACACAGACCATGCTCTAAGGAGGCTCAACAGACTTTCATAATAGGGGAACAAAGCTTACTTGCATAACCCAGCATAACTGTAGCTATGCCATCTCTTGAACTGGAACAAGTTAAAATTGTATCTGTAGTACCACTGGCCACTGAAAACTTAAACCTGGTAATGTGGGATTTAGGCTTAATATTCATTCAGAGGGCACTCTAGTGCATGATTTTATTTGCAGAAGACTTCAAGATTGCTTAAAGATTTTTTTAAGGAATTACAAAGTTTGGCACATTTTTCATTTAAATGTCAGAATACATGTATGATTAATAATTATATATTCCTGCATAATTAAATTATCTGAGGTTTTGCCCCACTTATGCATCAAGTCTCAAAGAAGAAAAACTTGTTCAGATATAGGGAGAAAGAAAATAGGTCTTTGAGTAATAGATTGGCAAGAAACTACTAAAACGAATATGTGAGTATTGTATTTTTGCCTTTATCTGACATCAGTTGGAGAAAGCAGTGGTGTTGGTTGGAGGAAACCAATTCTCATGGTAATTCCACCCATTTCTGTAACTTAAAAATGCTTTGCATATGAGACAAGAGAGACAAGATAAATACTAAAGTTGTTTATAGTTATCTAGCTGGAGGGATTGTTTCAATCTGGAACTGAATATTGAAAATAACATATTTTTTCAGTTACCTTATGAGCTGGAAGAAACAATAGCATGTATGTGTTTTAGTCCCTAAGTGGGTCATGTGAGTCTATATTTCACTTGGGAAATTTAAGAGGCAAATGTCATGGATAAAATCCAGGGAATAAATGTACAACCCCCAAATTTATCCTGAAGTTATTAACCATCTGGGAGCTGGGTTTTGAAGAAGGAAAGGTGGTTGTAGGAGTAGAGAAAGAATAGAGAATTAGCTTTGAAGAAATACCTTTATTATATGTACAGTAGATTGCTTAAAAGAATGTATGTGAGTCAAACTATGTTTTTTTTTTCCTCTTTCATAACATTTTATGATATATCAAGCCTCAGAAATAATTCATCCATAAAACAGGATGCTTTTACTGTAAAGTAATTGTTAGCAAATGGTGTCCAAGGGAGGATAAGAATCTCTGAGGGCTGAACTCAGAGGATGCAGTGGGAGAGTCCAGTTATTACTAATGGGTTGGTGTAATTCTTGGCATAGATTCACATACACACTTTGAAAGTCTATTCTTTTAGAATACAGATGGAAGCTGTTAAGTATGTGCTATGTGTGCCTTTCTATCTCCACAAAAAGCATGCAACAAAAATCCTCCTTAAACTGAGCTCATGTAACAGCTATAAAGTTACACATGCAAAGGTGCTGCTTCCCTGACCTCTGTGTCCTTACTCACTTGTTCTTGGCTTTTCCAAATCATTAAGCTGCAGGACTTGCCAGAGAGTTAGCTGGAGGTGCTGTCTCATGGTTGGTAAAAAATGAGCTACTTGTCAGGTACTGCTAGTTTATTTACCCTGTGCTTGCACATATGATCCAGCTGCTTTTTGTGCATCGACATCAGCAGTCACACAGCCAGCCAGACCTGGGAGTAGATCCTGTAGAAAATGCCACACCATTCCCTCCTCCCACACCCCAAGATCCCATTTAAAAAATCACAAACAAGAAAACCAATAACAACAACAGCAAAATGTTATGAGGTACAGGAGTTTATGCAATAAAAATACTGATGTCCTTTCATAATTGCCATCCCTGCTTGTGAACCTAGAGATTTGAGACTCGGGTTTTTTGCTCTGAGTGGGTGGATAAAAACCACAGCTGTCCACATTTTTGTCTAAACTAGTCCTGACTTTTTTCTCCTGTAATTTGGATATATTGGACTGGACCTTTCAACTGGACTGGACTTTTCAGTCCATTGAAAAGGCTATTTTTGTAGCTCTTAGGTGGGTTACTTGCTCTTTGAAATAAGCCAAGACTGAGCAGCAGTGTCGATCAGAGGTGTGTATGGGTTTAACCCCAGGCAGCCTTCTGCCTCTAATCCTTAAAAGTCTGCTCCTTCCTCTGCAGCACTTTCCACTCAGACTTTGTATAAGTATTGCATGAAAACACAGTAATTTAAAATAGTGCTTTTAGCTCCAGCTCATTCTCAAACCAACTACTCAGTTCTGAATTTTAACTTTATTTTGAAAATATAAAAGAAAAATGTATGCTTTAGGTTTATAATACAATCTTCATGTAATAAGGACTTGCAACTCCATTTTTATATTACGAGGAAAATGTTTATATATAAGCATTTTTTGATTTTGCTAAGATGTCTGTATTCCTGTGTATTGCTAGTGAAGCATAATCAAAATGCTTAGTGAAGAATTTCTAGATTTTTCTTCAAAAGTATGATGGAACATCAGATGAGCAGTCAATACCAAGAGATTTAGTATTTCTCAGAGAGAGACCAGAAGGAATATTAATAAAACTTCAGAAAGAAGGATGGAGTTTGATTTCATACCAGAAATATATTTGCATCTTTACCTCCTTGTCAGCTGTCTCAGAGAATACCTGTATCTAATCATCTGATGCATATGGTTTTGTATCATGGTCAAAAGTCTGTATCGAATTGATGGGCTTAAGCTGAGCAAAGAAGAAATGTTCTGACTTGCAGTTCAACTTAATTTCCCTCTTGCTGTGTTACAGCTCTCTTTCAAACAAATTACTTCAGTGAAGCAGCAGCATAAGAATGGTCTATCACTTACATAATGAAAGTTTCCTGTAGGTGCTCATTGCAAGACTAGTAATGAGCATTATGTTCAGCTGCTTTTGAGCAGAGCTACAAGCAGCTGTAAAAATGGATTGAATTTCCTCATCTAGGCTTGTGCCGACTCTCCTTTAGTGGGGGGAGGTAATGAGAGGAGCAGAATTTGGGTGATAAAAGTACATCCATCCTACTTTGAAAAGACAACATCAGTAACGTTAACAATCCTCCCCTGTGAAGGTTGGTTTTCCTCACAGAGAATAGTTAAGTATGCTTGCTAAACCACTTAACCTAATTTTTTGTTTCCTTGCATTTGAACATGGGACTGGACACCTCCAGTCAATCTTCTTGAGTGAGTGGTTACAAAAAGACACCATCCAACTTATACATTATGTGTTTGCCCTAAGAAGACTTTTGTAGAGATCAGATGTCTAGAGGCACTGTAGGAAATGCTGGGGACTTGATGAAAAGAAGAAATGGTTTTGTTTTTTTCAATAGAAAAATTAACAGAAGCTAATTAAATTTCTTCATTTCCACCAGATAAATTATTTGCCCCTAAATTTGGGCTTACAGTCAAGTCTATAACTTAAAAAAGCAGTAATTATTGTTTTGTAGAAATTATTACATATTTCCTTCCCTTCTTCTGCTTCGTGTCTAATTAAAGAAAGTAATAAGAATTCTGTTTTATTGCCTTTTAATTGCCTTTCAAAAGAAGTTTATTTTTTTTAACCTTTTTTTTCCTTTTGTTTCCTGCATCCAAACCAGTTTTGGACAGCTCTCCCATGATCTTATCACATCATTTTCCTGTGGCAACTTAAGTAATATTAGATGGATGGGAGCTGGGGAATGACGTGAGGAATTGGAATTTAGATGACTTGGTAAACAAGGCAGTTCACAGCATCACCTTCCTCCTGAGACTTTATTGGGAAAATTCAAGGAAACAAAAACAATGGAACATTTGCATGAACAAAATGTAGCTTTTTGTATGTGCATGATAGGGCCTTGATCATGCCAAAAAAAAATTCAGCAGCGCATATGTTATTCCTGAAGAGACTGTAATCAAGTTAACAAACATGGCCATGATTCTGTTTTCAGTATTATTCCATATTCAGTGTATTTGAATTGCACACTGAGATAAAATGTCACAACTTCCATTAATTTATAGTTTTAAAATACTTTATAATAAACTCTATACTAAAAATACTATATATTTTTATAAACTTTATAACTATAAATATAGTTTTAAAATACTCTATGTCAAGGAGTTATCTTTCCCCTTTTTAACTCAGTCTGTATTCAAAATTAATAGATTTGTCGAGCAGTATCTTCCCCTTTCCTAATCCCTTAAAATGCTTCATCCTGAAAAGGCATCTCTGCAGCAGATAGGCATTATGACTTCCAATAGCTCTCTGCTAGTCAACCTTGATGGTGAGTCTGTTTAAAAAAAAAAACCTTGTATTTCCAGTGTGACTGACCTTTATTAAAATCACATGTGCTCTCATTGTATTGCTCGGGTTACATTCCCATCTGAAGAGAAAAAATATAAAACCAGTTCAGTTTCTAATCACTGTCATCTAAGTCTGCTCTTGGTAATGTCGGTATTGAGGTGGGATTGCACTGGGAGGAAGTTGTCTGTCATCACCTACAGTCATCTCATTTCACAGTGGGGAGGCTGAAAGCAGTGGCATGGCCACAAGGGCTCCAGTGTGTGCACCAAAAAGGTCAGCATTTTACGATGCAAAGTAATGTTTTTACAATGAATTTCTATCACTAATATCAATTAATTGGGAAAGGAGCAAACATCATTGTATAATGAATCTCTATCACCAATATAATTAATTGGATAAGGAGGAAATATAATTTTTTTATCTATAGGAATTTTAGAGGACCCATTTTTATCACTTTTAGTTGTTCCCTCTTGGCTCCCAATTCCCTAAATGTCTTTCTCAATGTGTTTTTGAGGGCTGCAACAGTATAACATTTGAAAAGAGAAAATGACCAAAGTTACTGTAATAGCCCCAAAGCTAAACAGTGTGAGTATATTATTATTATTGAGCTTATGGCAGAGTTCCTAACTTGAGATTGATGTGTTTGTACAGCTGTTGCTAAAGCTGTGGCTCCAAACAATTGCTAGTTGTTCTAATGAGCTCTTCTGCTTTGAATCAAGAGGATGGGGGGAAAAGAAAAAAAGACTGTTAAAATTACTGTTGGATTATTATGTGTATTTAGGTTAATGTGTAACTGCAGTAGGTGAACAGGAAACAAGTATTTTTTTAGTACAAGTAGTCTAATAACTTAGGGGTTTAAAACAAATTAAATTTGATAAAGACATTATTTCTTTAGGTTCATTTGTTTTTGTAACTTAATACTAACACTGTGTACCACCTCTTTATAAACTTTGCTAGTACACTTGAAGGTATGCTTAGCAATTGTTAATAGTATCTACCCTTTGTGTTTTAAAGTGTTTTTAAAGTTTTAAAGTGTTTTAAAATTTTAAAGTGTTTTAAAGTGACTCATCATATATTCTGTCAGTTTTACTAGAGAATTTTTGGAGTGTGTTGGAATTTTTTTAGGCATTTCAGGAGAGAATAAAATGCACTTACTTCCATTTTCTAGATGTCACACATTTGTAAATACATTGCAGAGTACATTACTTGTTCAATTTTTTTTCAAACTTCTGGACAAAAGGAAAAAATGCTTTTGGCTCAGCATTTATGCAGATTTTGTGTGGAATTAATTTTTGCCTTTATAGTTGTGGGATTTGTTTATATTGACTATGTGAAGTGGTGGAAGCTAATTTCCTCCCTATCTCTGTGTACATTCTCAATTTCAGTAGCACAGCAGAATTGTGTCTCACTATTTCCTTTGGAGATCAGACTTGCTAAAACTTGCTTTTGCAATACCTTAGCAATATACTACCTTTTTCTTGAAGTAGTGGGGGCTGTTTTAAAATCTGCTTAGGATAAATTCCTTCCATTGGGATGCCCAGCATTGCTGAGCTTTTGCACAGGAAAGCATGGCATGTGTTGCTTTAAATAACAACTGAGATCATGATTCTTCCTCATGCAATTTCTGCAGACTTGCTTCTCTCCCTCCCTTCCTCTACAGCTTTCTCTGCTTTGAGCAGAGCTGAGGGTTTGCTGAATGCATCCTTCTCCACCCCCTTTTGGTTGGCTGTTCTGTTATCTGTATTGATAAGGACATTTTTGTTTCATGTCTGTTCATAATCTTCCTCTTCTGGACTGATGCACAAGGCATATCAGATGATCTGCTCTGCTGCTTCAGAGCTGTATTTCTAGGAGTGGAGGTTATTTTTATCCATTTATAAGCAAAAACTTACAGCAAAAATTAGAGTAGCAGATGATAAAACCCCCACAACTCAGTAACAGATGAGCAGAATTAATTGTGCAGTTACCCCAATTAAAATCTGAAACTGCTCATCATGAATGTTGTCAGGAGTGGTTCCCATTCGTAGTGTGTGACATACAGCTCTCTGCCACGAGCAGAGCTGCAGCTCTGCTGCTGGCATCCCTTGGCATGGCTCCTGGGAGGTGGGTTCCACGTGGCAAGCATGAGGCCGATGGATTGTCAGCAACCAGCTAAACTCTGTCTATTGTCTTAAGCACCACTGCTGCCTAAGAGGCCTAGGCCCAAAGTTTCTGCTTCCTTCTTTTCCATTCTTTGCCTCAGATGTCATTTCTCTGCACTGGGTGGCTGCTTGTTTTTGTCAAAGTCAGGGAGTGCTATGCCATGGAGCAGTTGGAAGGGAGCGAGTGCTGCCAGCTCCCACTGCTTCAGTAGCTGCCTTGTGCCCTCCGCAGCTCCCTGTGCTGAGATCTTCAGCTCTCCAGCAGCAGCAGCAGCAGTGCTGGGGAGCAGTGGGAGCTGCTGTACACAGCTCCTTCAGCTCAGGATGCTGGGGAGGCAGCAGTCATTCCTGTGCATCCATTCTTCTGGAGAGAGGAGTGGTTGGGCCTTGCCTTCATCAGATCTTCTACTTTGGTTGTCCTGTAGTATTTGGATGTATGCCTGATACTGGAATCTAGCTCAATTAACATATACAGACAGTTTAAAATATTTGAATCTCTGTTGTAAAGCTCAAAAATGTCTATGCTTTGGAAAAGAGTAATGTAGTAGAGTCTTTGTGAAACTTTTATAAATTTGATCTTACAAGCTACTGTATTTAAAGCAAAATAGTGCAAATACATTGGTACTGTGGGAAACCTGCTTGCTAATATAGAAAAGCAGTATTTCTCTAATTTTCTTTCACTGTTGAACTCTGAAGAACTTCCTCAATTATTTAATGAAAGAAGGGTCTCAGCTTAATTTTCTTACATTACATGGTATGTGTCAGCCCCTATGAGGGAGTTGTTAAGATGTAACTTAAATCTGTCACTGAAAATCTTGCCTATTGTAAGTCTGCAGAGCAAATACTCTTCTGTGCTCCTTCACACTGATGTAAAATGATGTGCTATAAGGGGAGGCACAGGTGAAGTGCAAGAGATAAGTAATTGGATGATGGCCCCAGATGGCCTGAGGGAACTTGCTGGAGGTTATGCATGAAAAGGAGAAACCTTTGCCTGAAAATTAGAACATGTTTCTGTTCATGAGCTCTCACATAAAAACATGCAAGTGCCTGTGCAAGTTAGTGTTATGGGGAAATGCACCCTCTCTTCCATTGGGAAACAATCATAAGAAAATAATCAGGCCACTTGATTTGATCTGTAAAGAGGATGGCTCAGTACACAGACACAGAGTGAGAACTTGACTGAGAAACACTGCTAAATTACATAAATCTGTCCTTGGTGTGTCCTGCCAGGCACATGGATGTAGCTGTCTTTAAATCTGAAGAAACAGGTGGCAAAAGAATAGGGTTGAAATCCAGACACTGCCTATTAAAATCTAAGCTCCATAGAGGGGAAGCTGAGATTTAATCTATTAAAAGCTTGTGGTTTTCACAAACTGTGAAACTAAACTTCAGCAGTCTGTCTTAATACTTCCTACTTGTGACACAAAATGTATTTCTCTCCAGAAATAGGAGAGAATAGCAACTTACTGCAAAGAATGAAATGCCCCACAAAGTCTACTCTCCTTTTCTGTAGTGCTGCCTTGTGCTTGTAGCAGTATACAAGATTTAGATTTGAGGTTTTATTTCCCTGTAGTCTGAATTCCAGGAAGCACAAACAGAACTACTTTTGTTAACCTGGGAGGGTTTTTTCTGGCACACTATCATGCCTTCTTCCTGCTTAAAAACCCCAAAAAACAACAACACAAGTATGGGATGCAAACTTGTCCAGCAGTTCTAAGAGGAGGTTTTTTCCCATCTGAATTTTGATGGTGTTTAGCTCACAGATAGGAGTTGTATTTGCAGCTCTCTCTGTGTACACTCTGTAATGTATGTGAAACTAGTTAAAAGCTTGAATGGAAAACCCTGGTTTACAAAAACTTGGTTTTAAATTTATGGGGTAGGAAGGTAGGAGAAGTTATTAAGAAAAGATAAGAACATGACAATAATATAAGCGTGTTAAACCTTTGAGGCATACACCACTAATTTTTTTATTCAAATGAACAGTGTATTCTTTTTGCTCTTACTCAGAGATTTTTTGTGATTCTTTTCTCTAGAGCAGTTGCAAGTATGTCTGTTGAATAACTTTTCTCAATATTAGAAAGACCTTTGGAAGTCATTAAGATGACAGTCTTAGGGGCAGTGTTGGTTTTGGCTTTTTTTTAATTGCTTGCCAGGCAGTTTAGTATCTCATTAAGAGAAGCTGAAGACTGTCTAGCCTCAAGCTTAGAATTCCAGTCTATTTGATGTCAAGATAATCAGCTTTTGATGACGTGGAAGACTTAATTATGCATACATGTAAATCATAGTGCTCTGGACTAGTGCCTGTATCAGTCAAAATTAATATAGATAATTTATTAATCAGGAAACATATGCTAAGGAGTTGAACTCTTTGTCTATTCACATACTTAAAAGATTACTAATGGTTATCTCAGCATAATGCATCACTTCAAATAAATGACAAGAAAGGTTTACTGACCAGAAGTGAAGGCTCTGTTTGTTCCACTCCAGACACAAATATGATAGAGGGGTTGTCTTCCATGTATTGAGTACTAGCTTTCTGCATTTTGTGATTTTTTAAAATTATTTTTTTAAGAAACTAGTTTTATGCAAGTTATATCACTCTATCTCGCAAGTGAAATCGGTGCTTCCTAAAAGGCATGGTGGAAATGCCCTATTTGCAAGGCTGATAGTACTTAAGCTGCATGGTCTTTAAATGGTAACTGCTGTTATGAGGGCTTTTTAAAAGTTGAAACACATCTAATGCCTTTTGATGTACATTCCAGTACTGGTTTGCAAAAAATAGGCAGCAAGGATATTTTTAAGAAGATTCCCAGCAAGGAGAGAAGTGAAATTCCTGATCCATACAAAATTATCTGAATGGTCTTGGACATGGCAGATTGGTAACCTCTAACTGAAAAGCAGTTCCCAGGCAGAAACTGCACTTGTGTCCATGACTATGTCCATGACAATCCTTGCGTTCTTTTTTTCCCCATGTCTTCCTCATCTCATCTAATAACAAGTGATCACGGTGTATGCAGCCAGGTTTTTATGAAGTTTTGTCATTAGATGCTTGTCAACTCTACCTTGCATATTAAACTTTAAAGTGCATCACCGTAGATTTGTGTTCTCTGTGCTTTGTACCAACAAACAGCCCTTTTCCCCCAAACACTCACAATGTTCCTGCAGCACATCTTACTGATCAGCAGATTGGTTGGTTGGTTTTGTTCCCTAAAGTCCATGGTGTATGGCAGATCTGCAGTGGCAGAATGACATGCCAGTCAGGGTTACTAAGTTTGCTTTGCTTCCACTTTTCAGTCTTTGTCCATCATTGTTTCAGAGTCCAGAGACTGTGAAATGTTCTTATTTTTGATTTTGGAACATTTTGTCTTTAGAGGTGCAGAGCATCAAGCAGATTTAGTTTGATTCTGTAGGTAAAGGAGCCACGGGTTCTGTAGCCCCTTGCAGTAAAACTCAAAAAAAACAGCAATATGGAAATAGTTAATATGAAGCAGAGTCTTTCAAGTCATCAACTAGCTTAACATGGCTGATTTATTTTTTAGGGCAAAAAGCAGTTTATTAATCACAGATGTGCGTGTTTCTAGTGTTAAGAAAGCTGGGACTAGAATGAGAATTCCCATTTCCCTTCCTGTTTGAAAAATTTTCCTGTTTGTTGGAGGTAACTTTATCTTCTAGTTTGAGGGGGTCAGAACCCATGCTGCCTGCCCTTTAGCTTCAAAAATATATTTATGGACTCTGAGTGAACCCTCTGACCTCACTACCAGAGCAACATATGTGGTTTTTACTTTCAGGGAAATGGCAGTTAAATGCCTTCTTTTCTTATTGTGGCTATGAATTCTAAAACAAAGCCCATCCATTAGGGCTTTAATTTATTGAACTTCATTGAATTGCGAAACTTTCTCTACTTGAACAAGTAGTGGTTTTATTAAATTAGATGGTTTCTTGTTGGGTTGGTGTTGCTGTGTGTGATCGCTGTATGTGTGTTGGGTTTTTCTTCTCTCCAAGATGTCCATCTGTTTCATTTATCTTTTCTAAAAGGGAGTCTAATTCTCACTAGAAACTTTACTGTACTTGAAACACATTTGGGGTTAGCATACCCCCAAATTTATTCCATCTGTTTTGGTTTTAAAATTCCATGTTGTTCTCAGTTCAATTTTGAATACTCCTTTTTTCCTCTCAGTGTGTCTTAGAGATAAAATATTCTTAAGCAACGCCAGAAAAACAATTTTCTATGTAGTCATAAAGGAAACAAAGCTGATTTATTGTAAACAATCCCAAGCATGGTAATCAATCAAACCAAGTCTGTATCCCTAATTATATAGATGGAAGTAGTTTATAGTGATGGGACAGGGAGAAGTGAGACATCCCCGTGGGGATCTTCTCATAGTGAAGGTGAAAGGTCTTTCTGTGCTTTTGAAAATGCTTGTACTGGATATTGATATTCCCTAATGCTTCGATCTGGCAATGCCTCTACATGAATACATGAACATGGGCACCCAGGTTTTGTATATGACTGTGCTCTAGTGTTGTTACTGGGGTCCTGAGGAGACAGATGGGTGTGAGTAAGTGGAAAATCTGCATGCATGTTGGCTGGGATGGGAAAATAGATGGCATAGGGTCCAACTGGGAAAACACTCACATGGAATATTCTAGTGAGTGTTAACTCAGCTATGAGGTTTTAGAGATGTTTTCTACAAATTTAAGGAAGGGCAAAAAGTCAGATCTGATCTCTGAAGAGACCTAGTGGGCTGGTATTCTTTTCAGGTTAACACTGATGATTTTAAATCTCCATTTTTTAATGCCCTATTTAATAAAATTTCATGTTTGGGCTGATGCTTTTATAGCAATGAAGTATTTTTATTTATTTTAAAAAGAGGTGCTATCAATGCATACAAGTATCTTAAGAGTGGGTTTCAGGAAGATGGGTTCAGGCTCTTTTCAGTGTCCAGTGACAGGACAGGGGGCAATGGGCTCAAACTGAAACATAGAAAGGTCCATCTGAATATGAGAAAGAGATGCTTTACTTTGAGGCTGGCAGAGCACTGAAACAATTTGCCCTGAAAGGTTGTGGAGTCTCCTTCTCAGGAGATAGATAAAACCTGCCTGGATGCAACCCTGTAAACCCTGCAGTGGGCAGGGATTTTCCTTCTCTGAGAGATTTCAGGCTTTAAAGAGCAAAGTGGAACAGTGCTATAAGTTCAGTGTACTACCTATATGATGTCCACTTTTGTGATTCCCTGAAGCCCTAATAATACTTCAGTAAGGATTTCATATTAAGTCATGCAGAAGGGAAGATAAGAAGCAGTTACATGCTGCATGCCAAATGAAAACTAATGTTGTGTGGGAGGATATGGCTTAAGTATGTGCTGCAGAACATGTCTGGTTTACATTGTTTTGTCTCTTAGATCCTCTCTGCTTGAGCACAGTCTACTTATTTCTCTGTGCTCTTTTCCCTTCTGTTGCCCACAAACTCTTGGCTGACTTGGGTTAAGAGTTAGACAAAAATACTTGCCTTCCACGTTTCAGGGCCTCTGTCCTGTACTGCTTGGTTTTACAAGAAATTCAGTAGTTGCTAAGTGTAGCTTGTCAAAAGGATGTGTGAAAATCTGAGGAGGTGGAACACACTTTATAAAAAGAAGGGGTTTATTAACTGGAGGTATGTTACATGCTTAGGAATAGGCACATTTAGGTAAAAGTCAATTGTATGCAATCAGTTACTGCACCACCATGCTGCCTTTTTGTTAGAAATAATTGCAAAGGAAAGAAATTAGAGAAAGAAATAATTGCAAAGAAAAGAAATGCAACAGATATAAAAATACAGAACAGTATATGGTGGACTTCTGCAAAGGCTTAATTTTTTCTTCTTATGTAAAACGACTGTTTTCTATTTTATTTGCATGGAAGGAACCTTGTATGAACTGTTATTGAGAGGAAAACTGTATACAAATGAAAGAAAAATCTGGCTGAGTAGTTAAAACATCTTCAAGCTTGGTGTTTTGGAAACAAGGCATTTAGTTTGTGCTTTAAGAAACTTACAAGTACACCACCACTGTTTTCCCATCTTCTGTAGTCCACTAGCAGAGTAGCAGAAGGTTATTTATTGAAATACCCATCAGCTGATGTTTGCTGTGATTTCTGAAACAAGGCATCTGATAATAATTAAAATGCATGATGCAGTAAAGGTAAAGATAAGTTTGATGAAAGAGCAGTCAAACTAAATTCCTCCAGAGGTTTTATAGGAGATTGTTTGGATTCCTGTGGAGAGATTGCAGATGGTTGCAAGTTTTGTTTGGAATTTTTTTAATAAGGAGATCAGGGTATTTTAAATAAAGTCCAAAATCTCTCATGATGTGGATGCTGATGGCTAGTAGGCTTGCTTTTCTTGCATGTGTGCTGAGAACCCTTAAGCAGTAATCCCGGTGCCTTGAGGGATACTCAGATTGAAAGTTGAAAACCATTGTTATAGATAATTAATTTCTTCCTTATGCTTTCCACTTCAGCAAGAAAATGATGTAGCAGTTCTTAGCACTGCTCTCCCAAGATTTAGAGACAAAGACATCTAGTGTTGCTCTGCATCTGTTTTTTTTTTTGCGATACCCATCACTTATAGCCAGGTTAATGGCACCATGTGAACTCTCCTTACTTATGTGCACAACACCTACAGCTGTTGCTGGATGATAATTCTGCAGGTGTGACTTGGTTTAAAGAGTTAGCAGCTAGCTTGTTAGACTGAAAATATGCCTTGTAAAGTTTGTTTATCTTCAGCTCTGTGGAACCATGGTGAAAGTGGTGGTTAACAGCAATTATTATGTGTATGCTCATACAGTATGAGCTACAAATGTTCTTGGCATCCGAGCTGATGTATCTTAATGGTGACATGCCATGGGTTTTATTGGAACAGAGAAACATTTTCATAAACAGCATGATAGATCACATTTTGGATTCCTAAGGAAAGGGTGCCCTTTGTGAAACAGCTTGAACATGAAGGAAAAATAAAATGTCCTATCTTTTTATGTCCACATTTTATGTGTCTTTCCCCATCTCCACTCAAAACCATCGTTTATTCTTAGTACTCCTTGGAAATGGAGCAGCCTCACATATTTGTGTGTGGATCCAAGCATTTGGATGTTTATGATTAAGTGTACTACTACATCAATGTGACCATATCATTCCAGAAAATTCTAACTATCTCTGGTCAGACTGACAATACACCTCTTAAGGAAAAGCTGCCAGAAGAGGTGACCTGAACATCTGTGTCAAGCTTCAAGAAGGAGCACAAGCACTGCATTTAACTCCCAGCCGTAGAAACATTCAACAAAACATTTTTTAATATCATCCTTATGTAAACTATCTGCCTGCAAAAGTGCATACACAGGGAGGAAAAAAACTCCCCTATTTAACAACCTAGGATAGCCTTGCTAATACACGAGTGGTAGACAATATTTATAAGAGTGGTGTTACAAGAATGTTTCCAGGCCTCCACTTCACCCCCCAGAAAAGTGTATTTTCAGGAAAAGAGAATTGCCGGGGGGAACAACGTTGTGCTGCATGGGGAAGAAAAGAAATCTAGTCTCACAATAGCTATGCAGTGGGTGTTCATCATAAGTATACAGACCTGGTCAAGTGACAGGAACCTTGGTGGGAAAGTGTTTTTGACCTCATGCACATTAAACTATGCCTTGAGAAAAGTGTATCCTTTGTTTCATTACAGAACTTCAAGTGTGTCATGCTGAGAACTACTGCTGATCCTGAGATTTCAGCAAGTGGGCTTTTAAACATTGCTTTGTGCCTTTTTAAGAAACAAACAATATAAAGCCAAAACTCAGAGAAAATTTAAGCAAAAGACAAACATTGAACTGTCTTCTGGTTTCTTCTTCCCTTTACCCCAAGGGTAGGGGAAATATATAAATAACATGAGAAATTGGAGCATTTGTAATTAAATTTGGTGTTTGAAAAATGATTTGCTTATCTCATTGAGGCAATTATTGTTACCCTTCATCTTTGCTCAAAGCAATAAACATTAAAAGATAAAACAAGCATATCCTTCCATAAAGTTACATGACATATGGAAAGTATAATTCACTATCAAATAAGTATCAGTAGTGGAAAGTAGGAATTATAGTTGAGGCAGGAACAACTTAATGAAGCTTGACTGTTCTAAGCACATCAGTGGTGCTTATGCATGGATGGCCATGAGCACTGATAGCTGTGGTGTCATTTAGGGCCAGGTTACCTCAAAAAATCTCATTGATTTGTCCATGAATTCAATTCCATATCCATTATTACATACATCCATTTGCCTTGTTTCTCACTTGCTTCAGCTTTCAAGTGCTCCCCTTGTTCTTTTTTCCAGACTCCCTTTCGGTCTCCAGCAATGACGCCAGTCCTCCCGCTTCTGTAACGTCACTTCAGCCCCACATGATCGGTGCTCAGAGCTCCCCGGGCCCCAAGCGCCCTGGCAACACCTTGAGGAAGTGGCTCACGAGTCCTGTGAGGCGCCTGAGCAGTGGGAAAGCAGATGGACACGTCAAAAAACTGGCCCACAAGCATAAGAAAAGCAGAGAGGTGCGGAAGAGCGCCGATGCAGGCTCTCAGAAGGACTCTGATGACAGTGCCGCAACCCCACAAGATGAAACTGTTGAAGAGGTGGGTGATCAAGGCAGCTTCCTGAGACTTGTGTGTATGTTTTCCAGGGAACTAAATGTTGGCAGGTCCAGGTTGTCTCCTCATCTGACTGTCCAGCAGTCATGAGCAAAGTGTTAGCTGCCCTGTGCTCATCCTTGATCCCTGTACTCTGTGCCATGGACAGTTTGTGCCCTCTGAGAGTGTTAGTGAAGCTCTGTGAAGCACCAATAATTTTAAAAGAGAAACTGGAGAATAAGAAGTTGTCCTTTGGCTTTACTGTCTTATGCTAGTTAGTACTCACCTTTACGCGTGAGTAAAGTTGCTTCTAGGTCTGGGAATAATCACGTAATTTTGTATTTGCTTTGCTTTTCTTGTTGATGGATCAGGGAATGTGTAGGGAGAGCTGCTTAACTGCTTAAAGCTCTAACTGCAACCTTGCATAAGGGTCAGAACACAGAAAAATTATTAACTCTATGATCCAGGCCACTTACCACTAGTCAAATAATATGCATGGCAGTTTTCATTGGAGAGAGGGAGATTATGAACTGTTCCAAATTTTACCACCAAGGATGTCTACTGAGGGCTTGGCTTCCCTTCTTCCCACAAATATCTTCCTCTCCTTCAAAGTCTGGGCCTCTTGTATGAACAAAGCTGGCCTCCAGTTAGGCACAGACAAGAGCCAGATTCTCTGTTACAAACCTACGGTTCATGCTGAAATGAATGTGATGTTATTGTTCCAAGGGCACAGCTGGGTGCATGTTATTCCCTTTTATTAGATTGACTCTGACTATTGGGTTTGGTACTTAAACATCTAGAAAAGTGGTCTCAGTTGCCCAATTTTTTATTTATTGCTGCATTTTTTTTTCTTCCTCCCAACATACTTTGCTACACACTTGGACCGCTAGTGAAGATCCACTGTAAGTGTAGGGAAAGGGAAGACAGAAGACTTGGCAGCATGATGAATTGAGAGATGTTGGTTGGGAATGAATACTGGCCTCTGACCTTGAATGTCAGGCTGTTGAAAGAGGCTCTCTGTGCTGCAGTTCTAACATTGTTTTGTCAGTATCTGTTATTCTGCAGTTCTGTGAGTGAAGGGAAAAATTTAAGGCCAGTGCCTTAAAGTCAGGAAAAAAAAGTAACGATCTGTGCTGTCTTCCTGTAAAGGCAGATAAATTATTCTATGAGATCAGTACATTAAACTTTGTGTACTTGAAATCAGAGTTCCTTGTGAAGGACAGAAAGGATAATTGATTAAATACTTCATGTTGTAATAGGGTCTTTTTATGTCCTCCAAAAGTCTTGCTGTGATACAGAGCAAGATACATATTTCAGAGAGATACAGATTTCTCTTTGCAGAACTGAACTTGGAAGGTAAGCATGGCTTTCATAACACTTTCCTGTAGTAAATTTCAGCTGAATGTCTTTTTCTTAGTATTTGAATTCTTTTGCTTTTACCAGACATTGAAAACTGTCTTTGGCATCTGCATTTTCCCCCTCTGTTAAGGAGTGTTTGTAGGAGCATCTTGACTTGTTGGGAGAGGGCTTGAAACTACAGAATAGTCTTAAAATGAGCATGTGATAACAAGCTTCATGCTGCTGAGATAACAGAGCTTGAACATCTTGATGTTGTTTACAGAGGGGTCGGAACGAGGGGCTGAGCAGTGGCACTCTGTCCAAGTCATCCTCTTCAGGCATGCAGAGCTGCGGGGAGGAGGAGGGCGAAGAGGGAGCCGATGCTGTGCCGCTGCCTCCTCCCATGGCAATCCAGCAGCACAGTCTGCTCCAGCCCGACTCGCAGGATGACAAGGTAGGAGCAGGACCTGGGGGAGGCTTCACATGATGAGATACCCTGTGTTTGCACAAATTATTCTTCTCTTCCAAAGGTCTCAAAAATGTACATAATACAGCTTTGTGGTAGACAAAAGAAATCACTTTTGCCCTCTAGACAACTTTAAAAGGGTGTTCCATGATGACAGCATGAATTAAATCCTTCTCTATTTTAAAAGCACAAGTGTAGAAATTTTTCTGCTAGCAATTTAAATGTGGAAATCCTGTGCTCACAGGATGATTTACATCACTTTGGCTGATGCTATATTTAGTGATTAGAGTCTAATTGTTTTATAATCATACCTTTTCTTTTTCTTGGTTTTTGTTGGTTTTTTTGGGGGAGGGGGGCAGGGGGAGGGAAGGGGGGGATGCCTAAGAGAAAGGAATTACCAAATAAGAGTAATAATTGTCATGGTTTAACCCCAGCAGCATCTAAGCCCCACACAGTCACTGTTCCACAGTCCCTGGGAGAATCAGAAGGGAAAGAGTGGAAAAACTTCTGGGTTGAAATAAAGATAGTTTAATAGGTAAAGCAAAAGCCATGCACACAAGCAAGGCAGAACAAGGAGTTCATTCACCAGTTCCCATAGACAAGCAGGTGTTCAGCCATCCCCTGGAGAGCAGGGCTCCATCACGTGTAGTGGTGACTTGGGAAGATAAACGCCATTGTTCCAAATGTCCCCCCTTTCCTTTTTCTTCCCCCCAGCTTTGTATGCTGAGGATGATGCCATATGGTCTGGAATATCCCTGTGGTCAGTTGTGGTCAGTTGTCCTGACTGTGTCCCCACCCAACTCTTTGTGCCCCCCCATCCTCATCGCTGGTGGGGTGGGGTGAGAAATAAAAAAGGCCTTGGTGCTGTGTGAGCTCTGCTCGGCAATAGCTAAAACAACCCTGAGATATCAGCACTGCTTCCAGCACAAATCCAAAACATGGCCCCATACCAGCTACTGTGAAGAAATTTAACTCTGTTCCAGCCAAAACCACCACATAATCCATCTGTTTTTCACAAACAAAGGCACGTTAAAATTGACACTAAAAATTTTGCACCGGTAATAAATCTTTGGATGTAGGTAGTAACTGCATGAAGCAAATCTTATTTGTGTATCATCTGTTTTTCTTTAGTGTTATTATGATCATACATTGAGAGAGTTTATTTCAATTTTGAACTGGAATCAGACATTTAAGGGACAGGTATCAGGTCTGGAAATAGAGGGGTTTTAAATGGAAATAATCTGGACTTGTGCAGTAAATATGCATGTTGTTTTCTTGCCATTTTGCTCCTTAAAATTTTTAATTTTGTAAAATTGTAATCTACAGTGCTGAATATTGTTAGTGAATTCTGAGATTGCTTGCTGTCTGTTCTCAGTGGTGCCGATGTTATGAATAACTTTAGTGGATCTTATTTTTTTTTTTTTTTTTTTTTTCCTTTTAAAAACACTGCCTTTCAGTGGGAATCTCACTCCTTTCTGAAGCTGTTGTTTGTAGGGTCAAAATGACTGGTTCTTATAATTTGCATGTATTCAATTCCTACATGTTTTCCAGTTTGACAAAGTGTGACATACAAGTTGAAGAGTTAATATATTGGGAAATATTCCTGAAACAAAACAAGCAAAAATAGGCCAGCCTTCAGAGCTGAGAGAATGTTGCTAGAACAATCTCAGTTTTAGATTTAGAAATAAGATGAAACTAATGTCGGTAAAAATGTTTAAGCTCTTGCTGATGAGCTGCCATATTTGCATGTTCCTTCAGTGACAGAAAACTGATATACAAATATTTTAACAAGTTTTCCGCAGAAAAATTAATTTGGTTATAGACTTCTTTACATAGCAAGAACACTTACTCAAAGGGATATGCTTGTAAGCTAATGTCTGCTTAGTTGTGTATTTCTGGTTCAAAGTCAGACCTGTACTACAGTAGAGAAAGACTCTTTAAGTAGCTTTCCATCTGCAATTTTATTTTCACTGCTGTTGTGGTTTAAACCCAACCAGCCACCAAGTACCACCCAGCTGTTTGCATACTCCCCTGCCAGTGGGATCAGGGAGAGAATGGGTCAAGTAAAAAAGAAAACATGTGGATTGAGATTAAGCAAAAGCCATGCACACAAGCAAAGTTAAACAAGGAATTCATTCACTGCTTTCCATGGTCAGGCAGGTGTTCAGCTATCGCCAGTGGAGCAGGCCCCCATCAGGTGTAACGGTGACTTGGGAAGGCAAATGCCATCACTCCAAATGTCCCCTCCTTCCCTCCATTTTACACACTGAGCACGATGTCACATAATCTGGAATATCCCTTTGCTCGGTTTGGCTCTCCTGTCCTGTTGAGACCCCTTGGTGTCTCCTCCCAAGCACCCCCAGCTTCCTCAACAGCAGGGCAGTACAAAAAAGCAGAAAAGGCCTTGGCTCTGTGTGAGCCCTGCTCAGCAATAACAAAAACATCTCCACGTTATCAACACTTGTTTTAGCACAAATCCAAAATGCTGCCCCATACCAGCCACTGTTAAGAAAATTAGGTCTACCCCAGCCAAAACCAGCACAACTTGTTAAAAGGTTAACATGCACCCACATCAGTAAATGCATGTTGGGACAGTTTTTAAAGTAGGTGAAACTACATTTAGAGAAGACTTCAGAGAAGTTAAAACTTGATGAAGTTAAAATTATACCATATTATTAATATAAAATTTACCAAAAATTATTACCATAATTTTTCAAAGCATGTAAATAGGGATTCTTCTGCAATGTGTTGTTATTATGCAATATTTATCCTTCGTGGTGGGAGGCAAAAGGTCCCATCATGGGGCATCCTGGGAGGTTGTCTGCCTCCCTGAAGTCCGCACACCACCAACTTCTAGCACCTAAAGTAAATGCTTTGTTGGAACACAGAAGTGAGAAGCCAGAGCAAAGTTTTACCCACGAGAAGGTAGTTGGCTCTCTTGATAGAGTTACTGATTTATAAAAGGCTTGCAAACAAGTTCCCAGTTGTCTGTCTTCTGGGTGGAGTCCTTCTTCACATTCCTGCCGTGCTGGGTGGTTTCTTGGGCTGCTCAGCTACTCAGGATCTCAAGGAATGTCTCCTCCTTTCTGTGACCTCAGAGACTTGGCGTTCCTCTCTGCCTCCCTGCCAGCATTTCTTCCTCTCCAGAGCTCCTGCTCAGTGCTGAAAACTCCCTGTTTGCTGGGTTTCTCCTTCCCTTCCCAGCCTGCTGTGGGCTCCTAGCAGCATCTCATACCTGCATGAGCTCAGTCGCTCCCTCCAGCTTTTCCTTCTTTTCTGGGCTGTGTTCTGTTCCCAGAGTACATCATCAGGAAAGTCACATGGGGTTTTTATGTATGCAGCTCCTTCTTTTTCAGATTATATGTGATATAACCACAGACACTGGAAGTCACAGTTCTGAAGTTTTACTTCACATCCCACATACCCCAACAGAGCAATAAAAGAGACCATAACCAGAGCCTGATTTCAACACTGACAGTTGTTTTTTAAGACTAAGCTGAGCTCTGCACCCCAAGTGGAAACCCACAAGCAGGCACAGCTGTGGAAAACCTGGTCAACAGTCAGATGCCAGGAGCATGTAAATTGCCTAAAAGACGGGCCGGCTTGTGGGATTGCTCAGTTTTTGCTGTGCATGCAAACGTCATGTGTTAGGCCATGCTGATTTGTCTAACAGCACTAAATAACACAACCATTTTCTCCCCTAAGAGCTCATCTGCACACTGTATGCATTCTTTCATTCAGCAGAATCATTGCGCACGTCATGGATTTGCAATTGGTGGCAGTTTAAAAGTTGTTTGCATTTAATTTTTGGATAAGCAGTATTAAAAGTTTCAAGATCAGCTGTGTTAATATGAAACTAATTATTTTTGCTTTTTGTTTTCTCTTTTTGTAAATTCTGATGCAGCATTGTGTTGACTTGTGTTCTGTCTCTGCTTTGGCTCAGTTCCCATATCTTTCCGTTTAAAGTTATCTGTATTTCCTTTGCTTACCCAGCCCCTGTTTTCCTTTCCAAATAAGGCAAATACAAGGCAAACTACCTAAAATCTGTGTATTCTTTTTTTTTTTTTGTGTGTTTACTTATGGGGAGTCTTGCTACACCCATGCTTGATTTGAACAGAACCTCTTGTGTGGAGTCATTATTTGTGCCGTTTCTTCGTCTGGTTTGTTGGAAACGTTTGCAGGACAGCTTGCCCTGTGCTGCATGATGCTCACTGTGCTGTTCGTAATATGAAGTACAGTTCATATTACACCCTGTTTCCACTTTCTAGTTACTAAATGATAAATGTAATATGCAAACTACTCTGTTTGCAAATTACTGAGGCTGAATTTAATGGCCTTCTCCCAGAATCCTTTACTGTGAACACCTTTTACCTTCAGTTGTATCTATAAACTGGCATTTTATAGCTTATGAGGCCAGAGATCTTCTGTGCTCTACACATACCATTGGGAAAAATGGATGGCACAAGGAATGGTGAGCACAATTTCCCATCTGAATCTGGGCAATATACTCCAGCTCTTTTAGAAAAGTAAATGCCCCTGAGTTATTGGTGTATATTTTCTTAACATAATAATGCTTCCTCCTTTATTTCAAGTCTTCTTGATTTCTCTTAGTGTTCTTCAATTGCTTTGTTTAAGCAGCAACAAAATAGGTTAACAAACTGTTGTCCATTGGGTCAGCTCAGGCAATTTTCATAGCTATCTGCCAGGAATTATCAGCAATTATATTTCCTCAACTTCTAGTGCATGTAGGAACAGGAATTTTTATCCCAGCATTTAACTTCTATGGGGTTTACTTGAAACTTCCAACTCCAGCTGCTCAGGTTGGAAGGGATGATCTTAGTGTTATATGACACTGACAGTACATGAAAGGTACCTTTGTCTGACAGAGAAGTGAAGAAAGTCTCTTGATCATTGATCAAGAACCGAGCTAACTCTGCGATTCTCCTTCCTTTGTGTCCTTGCACAGACATCTTCTCGATTGCTGGTGCGGCCGACAAGCTCCGAGACGCCCAGTGCTGCAGAACTCGTCAGTGCCATTGAAGAGCTCGTCAAAAGTAAAATGGTGAGACTGGCCGGCAGGTGCACGTGTCTAAAGAACTTGTGTCTTCAAGTCCCAGCTTGCTATTCAAAGAAAACCTGCATGTTTTACCTTCACTTGTAAAATTTCCTGTCTGTTTCAGAAGTCACTTTGTGGGTTGATGTATGAGGTCATTTTGTACACACCCTCTTTTGTAAAAAAGCATTTGCTGAGTGGGTAAATGGCAATGTAAAGGAGCAAAAAGTAATACATAAGAGGAAGAGAGGAAATGGTGCAAAATCTACTAAGTACATCCTGATTGTCAAAAGAAAATGTCCTTAGTGGAATGAATGCAAAGACCCATGGTCTAAGACCCATTAGAAAAGACCTTTATGAGAAGAATCCCTGAAATTAAATTTATTGCAAATTTTTTGAGGTTAGCAGTAAAGCCAGGTAACCCTAATAACAAAAATATTTGGTACCTGGCTGTTCTTTAGTCAACCTGATACTGAAGAAATGAGTTAGAGAGTAAAGGGATCATTTTGCATGTCAGTGCCTCCATCCTTGCTAACAAATTAGGTAGGAGGAATTTGTGTCAGCTTTTTTTAATTTTCTATGTTTTAAATTTTCCATGTTTCTGAAGATTCTCTTTATATACGTAATTCCAGGAAGGTCCTTTCTAATCAAAATCCAGTTTAACTCAGTCTGGGAAAAACTTCTCTGGCTAGCCCTATATGAGATTGGACAGTATAGTCTCAAGAGGTTCCTCAGCAATTCTGGATTTCCTCAAAACCTTTAATACAGCTTTTGAAGCATAGCCCCTCTTGGGCTCAATAGGAAGTGCCTTCATGAAATCTGCAAATAATTGCAGCATGGCAGCCCCGTGTTATCAGTGGTTGATATTTTCCAGGTTCATTCTAAATTGAAGCAGCTTTAACTTTCAGAACTAGAAATCTTATTTTCTGTTCTCTCATTCAGAGAAAATTACATTATTACATAAAATAATTACTGTACTCTCTTGGGTATTAACTTTGCTTTTTACTTTTCTTACACCAGCAGGATGAATACAAAGTAATGTATGGGAAAATTCAACAGTCTTTTGTAAATGGAAAGTTAGGTAGTCCATACAACACCATGTGTCTTTCAGGCTGCCTAGCAGTGGGTATAACTTAATGATCCATGCATAAAGTCCTTGTGGGACATGTTCTCATTGCACAGTTTCAGCCAAGGTTCAGCTTCTCCTGGGTTTTGGGCTAGTCATATCATTATTGGTTTTTACTTCTTGTGAGGAAAGAAAATAGATTATAGCTGAACCCCACCCTGGTGAAGTAAATGTGCCTTGCAATAAGGCTGTGTCACATGCAAGAAAAATGTGATACATAGCTGTAGCTTGATCCAAGATGATGGCCTTGAATTAAAAAATCCCATGAATACTTCATAGAAGATGTTCATATTATTTCCTCCTATTGCTTCTTCATGTTTTATACAAACAGAAGCCTGTGGAGTCCATGTAAGGGAGATAGTGTATCTAGAAGAGGATACAGGGACTTTTTTCCTAGGATCTGAACAAGCTCATAAACAACATTGGCAGTGTAGAAGTCATTATTTTCTTCACTGAGATGCTATTTTGGTTTTTATTCAGATAACCAAAACATCTGACAGAGAACACCACTTCTCTTGAGTTAAAAATGTAACATCATAAAAATCTCCTTTAAAGATGTCCTATTTATTGTTGAAAGTAACTTGTATATGCCAGAAGTCAAATATGACAAATACAATTTAATTCCTGGCCATGAGGACACATTTGTGCCACTCCCACCATAGAAATACTTGCATCCTGAGCAGGAGAGTCCGACTTTTAGCCATTACTGCTCAAACCAGTTCAGCTCCTTTATTTTCCTGTGAAGGGAAGACTGTCATCTCAAATGTGCTTCTCAAATGTGCTTCTCAAATGTGCTTCAAAGGCTCAGTTGTCATGGAAAGCCATATTGTTGCCTGCTTTCCTGGAGACTTGTGACTTGCTTTGCCAAGATACATAAAAGTAATTTATCTCCCATAGATTGCTATACAGCAGCTTGTAATGTCACTTGTGAATAAAAGAGAAATAAATAATTTCTCTGGAATACCTTCCCAGGCTCTGGAGGACCGTCCAAGTTCCTTGTTGGTAGATCAAGGTGACAGCAGCAGTCCATCCTTCAACCCGTCAGATAACTCCCTTCTATCCTCCTCGTCACCCATAGATGAGATGGAGGAAAGGAAATCCAGCTCTTTAAAAAGACGACAGTAAGACCAGTTTTTTACAATTTTCCTTTTTTTTTTTAATGCTAATTTTGAACTGGCAGCAGAAGCTGTTAGTCTGAAAATGGGAGGACTTGTATTAGATGTCAAGCATGTGATCACATTTCTCTGTGACATTCAATCTGTGATTTTTAATTCTAGTCATACCTGTGTTTGACTTCTGCTGCTTGTCACTCATTTATTTGGGAAGATGCTGATCTTTAAATGCCCAAAGGTCTATTAGACTTGAAAAAAAAACTGTCATTCCCTTCATTCTATTCAAACCCATGCTTAGTTTCTTTATGTAGTAGTAAACTGTTACCATGGTAGAATAAAAACATGCCTGGTTTCAAATTTTTTCAACTTGTGTGTGGAAATAACCGTCTGTATAGCTAAGAGTCTCCAGACCAAAGATGTAATAGCATTTTATTTTAAACAATAGTTAAATGTTTAATTTTAATGTCATGTTTAAGAAAACATCTGACTTTAGATAAACAGAAGCAAGCCTTGTCCAGTTTCAAAGTCAAAGCAGTATCTTGCTAAGAACCAATGTACATGAATTCTTCCATTTCAGTTCTGTCTATCAAACATCTGTGACTGCAAATGTTGAACAAGTTGTATGCCGTTAATCCTCCTGAAAAATCTGTTTCATTTTTTAATATTTGTTCACATTTTTCCTTCCACTGTAGCTATGTCTTACAGGAATTAGTGGAGACAGAGAGAGATTATGTGCGAGATCTGGGCTATGTAGTTGAGGTATGATGTTTTTAATTCTTTTGACTTCTTCTTTTTTTTAAAATGTGTTACTAACCAGCTATGCAGCTTGAGCCTCACTATGTTTTTCAAAATGATACACAGGAAGAGACTAAAAATGTGAAAGCTTACATTCTGAGTTTTCCCTTCTTTAAGCTTTTAATGTATAAAAATGCTGCATCACATTTTACTCGTTTTTCCTGTTACTGTGTTCACCTTGTTCTTTTGAGGATTGTAGTTATTTGTCTTTTTTTTTCCCAATTCCTACCTGCTGGTCTAATGTTATCCTAGTAGATAGTGGATTTATTTAGCAAATCTAAATTTAAAAAAAATAAAAAATTGTATCTCAGCATACAGAGCATCTATCCAGGATTAGAAAGTCCTCCTTCCTCTCCTACCACTAGGATTCTCTTAGTCTTCCTAGCTTTCCCTGCTGTAAAATGAGATAACATCACATATCTCCCCTCAGTCTGCAGCTACCAACAAAATGCATTTGGAAGAGTAGAAAGAATGAGCATGACAGTAAATTTTAGCCTAATAAAGTTTAATTCTTAAACTCTGTTTTAGAGGCAAGGAGGGAAAGAAAGATCAACATTGTGATAGTGTTTGTACAGTATTTAAAGGGTGCATTGGGATTGTGGATAGATGTGGGTTTGTAAATAATAACATAATTTCTGGTGAAAATGCTGGACATCAAAACATACACTTGGCAAACCAAAACCAGGCCTGGCTATTTAGAAATAGAACTACTGGGGGGAAAAAAGAAGGAATAGAGTTACATGAATATTACAAAATTTAAAAACACTCCCAATCTAACTATATGATAGAATTGTTCAGTGAGACAGCTGTGTAGACACCAAAACTAAGACAGGACTATGGGAAAATGTAAGAGGAACTTTATTGCAGTGAGAATGCTTGCTAAAGGAACTGATTTTTTAAGAGGCACAGAGCAAAGCAGCACAGAAGCCACTTCAGTGGCTCTGACATTTCAGGCAATAAGGAGAAGGGCTGTGGAAGTTTCCTTTGTGCTTTGAGCCTGTTCACGCAGGCTAAATGAGACAGAGTGAATTAATTTTTCTAGCGCTGTTGTGTAGACAGCCTCACCTCAATTTGTGATACTTTGTGTCTGTGTCTTACGTTATGCTGTGTTATAGAACAGTTTTCTAGTTTGGCTTTGTGTGACAAGCATTTGTTGCCATTGGACATCTTCTGGGAAAAGGGGGATTAGAAGACAACTCGCTTTTTTTTAAGTCAGAATGTTCACAGTAAATTCACTTGGATTGTTGCAGGGTTATATGGCACTTATGAAGGAAGATGGTGTACCTGATGATATGAAAGGCAAAGACAAGATTGTATTTGGAAACATTCACCAGATTTATGACTGGCACAGAGAGTACGTATTGTACCCAAAAAAAATTAGATTGACTTTAGGAATTATTTCCTCAGATATTCAGATACAAGGTAAATGCAGTTGGTTTTGTGCTTTGAGTTGTAGAAAATGTAACTTCAGCTTACAAATGTTTGTGTGAAGATTCGCTTTAAAGAAGGATGCATGTGTATATATATATTTATATATATATAACAAGTACTTCAACTGAAGATCTCTAATATTGACAGAACTTTGTACATTGCTTTCTCCCTAACAATACAGTTTTAGGAACTTGTTAGGGGGGGTTAGCAAGGCAATATTAGCATCTCAAGCATTCAGATTGAGGAACGGGAAAGCTTTCAATCAATATATATGAAATTTAATAATTTTATTTGTGAATGCCAGGTGTTTTTTTCATCTTGGCATGGATTCAGCATGTCCTTTTAAAAAGCTGTGCTGAAATATTACAGTTACCATTGTCAGTTTGGATATACCTTAGTATCCAATGCTGCTGACAGAGGATACAAAAAGTGTCTTGCCTTGCAGTAAGACCACTTTACCTTGCAATTACCTGCTGCTATAATGTGTGATGTCAGAAAAAAAGTGTTTATTCTCTTTATGTTCAGCTTCTTTTTAGGAGAGTTGGAGAAGTGCCTTGAAGATCCAGAAAAGCTGGGATCCCTGTTTGTTAAACATGTAAGTAGAAGCGTCTTTTTTGGCAAACTCTATTGCTGCTACTGGCCAACATGATTGACTATTAAGTACAGCACAGTTAAGAAAGTGCTGTACAATGTTCTTCACCTGTAAGAGGTGGAGATAGCTTTTAAGAGCTTATAAATAGAAGAAGTAAATGTTCTAGTCTTTGTCCCCAGTACCTTCCTGTGGAGAGGGAGCATGAACGTGGGCCCCATTTCTCTATTCAGTTACACTTTGGTGCAAGGGAAGCCTTCTAATCCCAGGTATCTGTGCAATAGCATGGAATATAAGAAATAAAAATAGGAAAGATGCTCATTCTTCTTTCATTTTGAGTGTGTCCTAGTTCGTTCTGTATCCTTTCCCCTTATGAGAATTTGTCGCTGGCAAAGTGGGAAACCTGTAGGAAGTAGCTCTCCCTGTTTCTGATTGCTACTTTACTTTCTCCTGGTATTATTTGTAATTGAATTGTCTTTGAAAGCCACCTTTACCACTCCAGATGGAAAGGCAAGCTGTGATGCTATTACAGTATCCTCTAGCAAAACCCTATCGGCTAGAACACAATGATTCAGTTCCTGTTCTTAATCTGTGTCCTTTCCAATCTCCATCTTATTTTTTCATTTCTTTCTTACTATTTATCTTCACTGGTCAGTACTCTGTAAGTCTCTGGGAAGCAAAGCCTCTAACCCCAAACAACTCCTAGCAAAGTGATAGGAAAGATTTTGGTGTAGGTATGTCTATATTTCTTAACCAGCAATGTCAGTAATCAAGAATAAATCTTAGAGGCAGAAGTTATTTCCTCTCTCTTTTTCTGTTGCTTTGGTGTTAAAAGCACATGCACAAGATAAAGGATCAGAGTTAAAAAATGCTAGTGCCTCCCTTTCCAGGCTTCATCACCTACATCCCATCCAAACTCCAGTAGGACAGCAAAAATTAAATAAAAGATGTGAAAGTTTTCTCCTAACTGTTTTATACATGTAAACAGGAGAAGGTAATTATTCTAATAAATTTCAATAATAATCACATTTTAAAATAGAATAAAAACTACTATCTTTCAAAGGCTTCATTACAGAATCACAGAATGGGTAAGGTTGGAATGGATCACTGTGGGGTCATCTTGTCAAACCTTCCATGGCTCTTGGTGAAAAAAAAAAAAAAAACCAATCATTTTCATGCTTAACTTTATTGTGGGACCTGCTGAGTTATCATCTCTGAACACCTGTCATTCAGGAGGTTTTATAGCTGTGGGAATTTTTTAAAATTTGTGTTGCCTTTCTAAAATCATAACAATATTTCCAAATAAATATGTTTTCAGGTCTGTAATTTCTGCATATGTAACAGCTTTTTTTTCTTTAAGAGGTCTTTTTAAGTTCATACATATGAACTGCCATACTTCTAAAAATAATACTCCATTTTAATCTGTCATGTGTTTTTCTTTATAATGATGTATCATTTTGTGTCTTTGTTCCTCTAGGAGAGAAGGTTGCACATGTACATAGTTTACTGCCAAAACAAACCAAAGTCTGAGCACATTGTCTCAGAATACATTGATACGTTTTTTGAGGTAAGTTCATGAGAGGGGATATGTCAGTTGAAGGATTGTCAAACCTGTTGATCAAACCAAAAAAAAAAAAGAAAAAATAACAGCAGATATTGTTATTAATGTTTTAAATTGCAATTTCTTGCCATTTCTGTTCTGATTTCTCAAATCTGATACAAACTCCTAGAGATGAAACTAAAGATTAGGTATAAGATATTCATTAATCAGTAGAGTCTTATCCTTAGTAGCCTTAACCCAGGCATTTTATGTAGCAATAAATAGCTGCATAAATAGCTTTACTAGTGCATTTCATGTAGCAATAAATAGCAATTCTGGATAAGCAGAGATCACTGTTGAAAATAGGCTGTACACAACCTGTGACTGAAAAATTACATTTCACTCTGAAGCCTTGTCAAGAAAGAGGTGAAAGATGCTTGCAGAAGGGAATACCTTGGGAGAAATGGTGATAAAGGGAAGGACTCCAGCTTTTGCTAATTGAACATTAGAATTTTTTTTTTTTTACTTTTGCCAATTTCTGATGTGATAACAATTAATACTGATATATCCTTGGTTTATATATATGTATGTATTTATCTCTATATACTGATACATATGCTGTGTTTCTAACTCAGCAAAACAAGGGTATTTCTAACTGAACAAACAAAAATGTTTGTTTTACAACTCTCAGGATCTAAAGCAACGCCTGGGCCACAGACTTCAGCTCACAGACTTGCTAATAAAACCTGTGCAGAGAATTATGAAATACCAGCTGTTACTAAAGGTAAAGTGATGTTGAGATGAATGAGTTGTGTTAATAGATATGTTACAGATGTGTTAACAGATAGGTTTTCTTCTTTAAGAAAATTTTTACTGCTGATGTGTTCCCACCCCTTTCCCTAACAGAACCCAGATTTGTAAGCAATGCCATATGATTATTTTCTGAGCACGTTCAGATAGTTACAAAAATTGCAGTAGATGGCTTGGGCAGAAATTTGTTTTTTCTTTTAACAGTTAAAGATCAAATGTTTAGGCCATGGAAATGTTTAAAATTTGTGCCAGTGTCATAGGAATGGGAGAAGAAACTCTCAACTGTGTTTAGATGTAAATGAGATACAAGTTGTTGGGACTCATCACAGCTTTTCCAGCTACACCTGCAATCATTTTAATATCACAGAAGTGTTTACTGAAGAGCAGCCCTGTGTAGCACAGAGGTCATTGCTTCACCATATGTTTTTGTATGAGTTAAGTCCAAATGGTTGTCTTCTGCAGTCTGTCACTTTCTGATAGACACTTTCAAATTCAGATTTTCTAAGATTTCTTGTTGATGATTAATGAGAAAAGAAATATTACTTGATTTTTTTTTTTTCTTCTTTTTCAGGACTTCCTCAAGTATTCTAAAAAAGCTAATCTTGACACAACAGAACTAGAGGTACTTGGGACATTTTCTCTTAGTGATATGAATTCTTTTAACTCAGAACTTCTTTTGTTTTGGCAGAGTCACTTTCCTTTTCTGATCTTCCTGAGAAAGCGATTATAAGTGTTTACTTCTTGCATTTCTGTTCCAAAGCAACCATATAAAATGAAACAAAATTTTATACTGCTAACTCATTTGTAAAATAAAGCTTTGACTTTTTATTTGTCTTGAGCAGAAAGCTGTAGAGGTCATGTGTATAGTACCAAAACGGTGTAATGACATGATGAATGTTGGCCGCCTGCAAGGATTTGATGTAAGTTGGCTGGAGTTTTGCTTAGAGATTTTGTCAGGTTCTCTAGAAATTAATCATTAATATTGTGGGGAGAAATGTGTTTAGTGCTTCTTCACTATCTGGGTAGCTGGTGCAAAAAGCAGTAAATGAAAAATCAAATCTTAGCCTTGCCAAGGACTTTTTTCCTGGAAAACATTACCTGCCATATCAGTCACACAAGGTAAAGCTCTTCTCCAAAATCAAGAAAGAGCCCGTCTTACTACAGTTCCCTCATTGGCTAAAGGCTTGCAAAACAGTGAAATAATCAGCTATCAGCAGGTGGGCAGACCTGACTTCAGTAGTACAGACAAAGGAGGAGCCACTAAGTTCCATCATGTACTTGAGGCAACTGTAGCCCTCCTTGTTTTGCTAAGTCTAGAAGAGATGGAAATTGGCTACTGAAGCAGGATGCATCAGCCAGACCACTGTCACATGTTTTACTTGCAAAAGTCTTTATATTGTATGATGCAGACCTGAACTTGAGATCTGCCCCTACTCGGCACCCTGGAAGATTATATAAGTGACTGTTGGAGTTATTCAGAATAGAGAAACGAAAGACTTAGTGTTCCAAGCCTCAAAATGCAGGATGAATTGAAAAGGGTGGAGTGGATTTTTGGAGTTTGGTCTGGAGTCTTTTTTGTTTGGTTTGGTTTGGTTTGGGGTTTTTTTGGGGTGGGTTAGTTGGTTTGGGGTTTTTTGGGGGTTGTGGGTTTTTTTGTGTGTGGTTCTTTTTTCTTTTTGACTTTTTTTTTTTGAGAAAAAGCACAAAGATATACACAAGATATAGGAGGAGAAGTGAATATAGAGTGGTCAATAACAGTTGGAAGGTGGGAAATACACAAAGCTATTTGTCATGAACATGTGCTCAAAAAGGTTGATTGGGGAAAGAAACAAATAACTTCACTAAATGTGTTTTTCTTGCTTCTGTGTGTAGGGTAAAATTGTGGCCCAGGGTAAGCTCCTGCTCCAGGACACATTCTTGGTTACAGACCAGGATGCAGGACTTCTGCCACGCTGCAAGGAAAGACGGGTCTTCCTGTTTGAGCAGATTGTCATTTTCAGTGAGCTGCTAGATAAAAAGAAAGGTTTCTCCATGCCCGGATTCTTGTTTAAAAACAGTATCAAGGTAACTGTTGTGTGTGAGTCTTTTGTGTCCCCTGCACAAACTCTGCTAAGGTAACCATTTCTCATTCTGTGGGCAGTCATGAGTGACAGCTAGGTGTGCAACCCTAGAGCACAATGAGGTGCCAGTCATTTCCTGAAATTACTTCCTACTGAATTTGTTCTCACTCCAATGTTAAGTGGAGGTCTTTGGATCCCAGTACTCTGATGCCTCCTGCATGAAGCATATCAAAGCAGGTCTTCTTGCACAAAGTGCTGGACAAGTATTCACAAAGTTTAGTTTTCAGGTCTGTGCTGTGTGTACACCACATTGCAAAGTCATTGCAAGTAGAGATAATAACTCTTTTGTTTCCTTTCCGATACCCAAATATGTAGATGACATTTGTAAGTGGTGCAGCCTTCTTAGATATTTCTCAAACAAAGTGTTTCCCCACTTCAAGATTTTCCTGAAAAAAACTAATAATATTAGAAATCAGCAGCCCTCATGAAGTGTTTTGGGTGGACCCTGCTTCCCCTAATTCACCTTGGTGCTCTGCCTGCCACCTGAACCTGTTTATACCTCTGGCTGAACAGCCAGGTACAAGGCATTGCTCTATCTGCAGCTGAAGCCTTTAGTGGGGGCCAGTGGTAGAGAGAGCTCGATAGCAGGCCCAGCATTTTAACTAATCTGAAAGGAAAGTGAGAGGTGGAGAACATTGGGCCATGCTGACCTGCTGGAGATTGGCACAATGTGTCAGTAAGCTGTACACTAATTCTTAGTTGACTGGAATTAGGTAACTTCATTTCATGGTATAATTTTACTACAGGAACAAGTGGTTATCATTTGAAGATCTGACTCTAAACTCCTAAGAAAGAGATTTTAAAGGTATGTTTCCCGTAAAATACATGTTATTTTCTTTTCATGAAGGTGAGTTGCCTTTCTCTGGAGGAAAATGTGGACAGCGATCCATGTAAATTTGCACTAACATCAAGAACGGGCGATGTCACGGAGACCTTTATTTTGCATTCTGCCAGTCCAGGAGTCCGCCAGTTATGGATCCATGAAATTAACCAAATTTTGGAAAACCAGCGCAACTTTTTAAATGGTAAATTATTTTCTTTTACTGAAAGTTGGTAATTGGATGACTTTTCTCTCATCTCTTTTTTTCTTGGCTTTGAAATGTTTTGCAAGTTGCCTTTTTCCTGAGCTAATACAGAACAGTTGGGGGATATGTGCCTCATTTTTGCTTCAGAACAGATGCTTGCATTTATTATAAGAGTGGTAGTCTGAATTTACATGGTGTTCTCTTGGTGAAATTTTCCAAATGTTTTGTAGGAGTGAATCAAGATAGGTGCCATCCGTTGAGAGCTTGTGTACCCCTTTTAAGCGACTGCAAGCCTTTAAAGGCTAAACCCAAGTGGAATTTTAAGCATCTATTCAGAATATGTTTTGCTTCTATTATTTTGGTGGCCATTGTTGTCGCATCTTACTGTGGCAGCAACATTCAGATTCTGCAGGAGAAAAGTAGAAGGTGGTATTGTCGTCTATGACACTAAAAGGTTCTTGCTCTATTTTTATACCTATCAGTTGTTGTTCCAGCCTAGATTTTTTTAAACAGTTAAAAGTGAGTAACAACAAGCAGAGAATGTGGAGTGACACCTGTTTTTTCCCAACTTGGCTGCTGGCTGACAGTGTGATCCTAGAGGAGAACATCATCTTAGTTTCAGATTTTTAATCTTTTAATATAGGTAGATGCAGCAGGTCATGAAGGTTAGATACAGAAAAGTGACTTGAGGTCTGTGGCATATTTCCACTGCTAAGGAAATTTATTTGAACAGCACTCCCCTTTTTGCCAGTAGATATGTCTGTTTTAAACTGTTCCTGTTCCCTCTCCTGCCCCCTTTCCCCTGACCGCCTCCCCCCTCACCCCCACTGCAGCCTTGACATCCCCGATCGAGTACCAGAGGAACCACAGCAGTGGCGGAGGTGGCGGCGGCGGGAGCAGCAGCGCTAACAGCGGCAGCCCCAGCAGCTGTACTGGCATCCCCAGCTCCAGCCGTAGCCGGCCATCCCGGATCCCCCAGCCTGTCAGACACCATTCCCCAGTCCTGGTCTCCTCTGCAGCCTCGGCCCAAGCAGAGGCAGACAAGATGTCAGGTATGTCCATTCACAATCACTCCCTGCCACACTACAACACCTCTTTAGAAACTGGCCTGAGCCAGCCAGACAGGCACCCTCCCAGTGCAGAGCCGGATGGTCCTCAGAGAGAAGCTGAACAGATTCCCAAGATGAAAGTTATTGAAAGTCCCAGGAAGACAGCAGGAAACATTGCTAGCTCAGCTGATGGAGCCCAGAAAGACTCGCGTGGAATCTCAGAGGACAGTCGAACAAGAAACAGCATAGGATCACTGACGCTTGGGAAGCCAAGGCCAGGAGCCATCTCTCCAATGAACTCTCCTCTGTCCACGACTTTCCCTTCTCCTTTTGGCAAGGAAACCTTTCCACCCAGCAGCCCCCTGCAGAAAGGCTCCTTTTGGAGCTCCATCCCAGCATCCCCTGCCAGCCGCCCTGGCTCCTTCACTTTCCCTGGGGACAATGACTCCCTCCAGCGGCAGGTCCACCGCCACTCTTCACACAGCAAGGACACAGACCGCATGAGCACATGCTCCTCGACCAGCGAGCAGTCAGTTCACTCCACCCAGAGTAATGGGGTAAGAGCGGAGCACCTCTGTCCTGCGAGCTCTTCTAAAACCTTCCATGCTCCCTTTCTGTGCGTTGCCATCATTCTCCGTACTAACTACTGGCTCTTCGGTGCTGTTCTGCTCTGAAATAATCAACTGTTCCGGTATCTTCTGCGCACTAAAAAGCCAAGAGTGTCTACCTGTGTGTGTGTATACATGCCAACGTGGCTATGTATACAGACACAAAAGCAACTGCTAACATTAGATGCAATTTCTGCCTCTGCTGAAAATATAGATCACTAGGCTGATACCTACTAACTCGCTGTCCTTGCTTTTTTGGTCTCTAATTTGAAGGCACATAATTAACATGCTGAAGCGTGGCAGCCAGAGCACTTTGGGGTATGCATTGTGCCAGCACTTAAATCTGACTTCAGGATTTTGGCAGATTGCCTTGGGGCTTTTTTCCCTTTCACGCACAAATTTGCCACCATTGTCCTGTTGAGTTTTAACTTCGTGGAGACATCTACGTTCCCTGGGCTGCTTGAGTTTAATTTTTTTCTTAATTTATTTTTCCCCCCCTCTCCTTTCAGCCTTAGTTGTTATACATCAATCTCTTTTTAAATCCTGTGTTTGATCAAGGAAGCTTTCTGCAATCCACTCAAAATAGGCCAACAAAACCTAGCGACAAAAATCCTACTTCTACTACAACCAAAACGATTACCTGCTCCACTTGTCTTTTCTCCTTTGTAAGAAGAACTGGTTTCGGTTTTCTGGAGACTCAGCCTCTTAGTGTGCACTTGGTGTGTTTGTGTAGAAATCCAGGCTGTCAACAGAATCTACGTTATCCCTTATAACATCCACCAGGAAAGCAACACAGCCAGCACTGGGGCACGTGCAAATATAAAGCAAAAATGTTGAGGCATTTGCCATGGAGGCGGTAGGCAGGTTATGGTGCCTTTCTTTTATAACTCACATTTGATTTTTTTCTCACTAAGCATTGTGTTCATGAATGTATGTTTTTCTACTCTCTCACAAATGGTATGCAATACCAGTTTTGCAAATCGCCTAACTTGCTGGACCTTTTTAAAATGCATGTGTTTCTTTATAGAACTGTTTAACACACAAAGCTTTCTTGACTTCTTAGTTCTTACTTTTATAATAGCTTCAGAAAAAAAAAATTATGCTTTGCATGTTTTGTAATTTTATCCTGATCTTCCTTCAGCTTTTTATTTGATTTAGCTCTGTCTTGTGTTTTTCTTCAATCTAGCAAAATGTGATGTGATGTAATGTAATGCAAAATCTGGGGTAATTTGAGTATTTTGCATTTACTGCATAGTATGTGAATTAAAATGGTGGTACTTGCATAATACTAATTCAGGTTGCTGCATTAAAAAAAGAGAAAGAAGGGATGGCACTGAGTTTTCAAAACATTTGGATTTCAATATAATCTCAGCAAAGACACCATTGCTTGTTTTTATCTCACCGTAAAACATAATGTTGGAATGCATGCGTTCTGCTTCACAGCTCTATGTTTACAGCTCTATAACTCTTTTATTTGGTTAATTGAGATGGGCCCTAAGTCCTCATTTATAACCTCATTTCTAGACCAATCATCAGTATTCTACACCACATTGAACAAGTTGGAGAAAAGGGGTTGTGAAGGTTTATTTTAATTTAACTATTTTTGTGTGTATATACCCATGCACATATGGCTATGGTCAGCTATTTAAGGAAAAATTACTTCTAAGAAGAAAAAAGAGTAAGTTTTGCTAGTTGAGGAATATGGGAGGAAATTTTTATATTTTGTTTGTAGATCCTCTAATCCCATAGTTGAGGTCAGTGATGACCAGAAGTACTTTCAGTAAGAAAACATTACTGCGCAAGAATAATTACTTCCTTGGAAGGCAAAAGGAAAGGCTATCTCTCCGTGGTGAGAATGAATTCTGGTATAAACACATTCTCAGGAACATTTGTCATTTAGTAGTTACCAGACAGTTGTTTATTTAACAGATTTAACTGTCCCCGTTGAACATAAGAAATATTCAGAGTTTACTATGATCCTGCAAGACTTAAATGTCAGAAAGAAATGTTATGTTATAGAAAGGTCAAGTCTTGCAGTTACACAAATTCTGCTGCATCCTAAGTATGTTCAGGAATAGTGTGTGGAACAAGGTTTGAGGCTTAGGTTGATATTGCAACTTTGCTTCATCTTTCCCTGAAAGTCTTAACAGGAGGAGTCAACAAAAGCTGCTTTTTTTGAGTAGAGTTGTTTTTCATCTAGGTAAAAGAGTGTAGCAAGTTGTCATCCTAATTTAAATAATGACTGAAAATGAGACTTAATTTATTTGGTTCAGCTGTTCTCAGTTTGCCTGAGTCATGGAAAGGACTCACTAATACAAAAGGCCATGCAGGCCATCCTCTAAATAAAGAAAAAAATTTGTTCTCCCACTGGAAATACAGCATCTGAAATTAATGTAAATATCCTTTAGTAGAGTTAAAATCCATAATGAGATCTTTCTCACTGAGGTAGCATATGCTTCATCATTCTAACATGGCAAAAAAGAAGCTTTGAGTCACTCATTTGAATATAACAGTCCAGCTAGAATAAAATGTACAGAGTCACTGGCACTCCAAGCATCAGGGTGTTAAACATGCTATGAAATTAGTAATCTGAGACTGTTCCATTCCAAATGTCTTCTTTTCTCAGCCAGAGTCCTCAAGGGAAGCACAGGCACAGAGGGATGGAGTGACTTGTTCAAGGCCTTTAGCAGATTGCAAGAGAACGCAGTGTTCAGGGCTCCCAGTGCACCAGGCTGTTAACTGAACCCCTCTGTATCTCCTCAATATTTGAGAAATACTTGACAGTTTTGAAAAAAAATAAAAAGATGCTGTTTTAATGCTGTGTGCCAAGCTTTCCACTGGCTACTAGCACATGAGTGGCACTAGTGTGGTTCTGCTCTGTAAGCAATAGGGGTACCCAGTACGTGGGTGGTACTCCTTCTTCAGCTCAGCTTCTACTGAGCCGTAGTGAGCCCTCACTGGCGCTGAGTGACCTGAAACAGTCTGAAGTGAGAACAGAGACAAAAGGCAGACACACACACACACGTTTCATGCCACATCATTAATAAGCCATTCACCTTGGTTTTAACTTGTTTCAAGAAAGAAATAATTACTGAGGGAGTATTTATTAAACCTTGTATAAGGAATAAATGCAAATGGACAGAGTAAGTCTTACTTTTAAAAAATAATAATTTCCAATAGGTTCGTTGTCAGGAGTAGGTTTTTTGTTTCGCAAGTAATAGGATTTTGAATGTACACCTTCTCAGCCATAATTAGCTTTCCACAAATCCTTGCTGGGGAAATTAACAAAATCATGATAGTAGTTGAAAGTGTATGATAAACAAGTAACAACACTCAGCTATCTTAGTTACTAATCAATTAGAAAGGATTCTTATAGTTTAGTGGGTCTATTTTGAGCATCAAATTAATAATTTCTTGTTTCAGTAATCTACTTCATCCTCTGCGTTTAAAAGAATAAACCTGATCATACAGATGCAACCAGAGATAAATCTTGTGGTTTTGAGAGATGCTGTCAAAACCCTGTTTTGTTCTTTTGTAGCTTGTCATGTTTTGTGTGCACAAGGGCAGTGTCTGACAGGTAGTGCTAGGAAAGACAACATGTATTTTTCATTGTTGGCAGTTTCCAGTGATTATGAGCTAATGACTATGATTTGGAAACTGAACTTAGAAGACCATGAAAAACTGTCTTATATGCTTGTACTGTAGTTTTGATGCCTGATGAAGATGCGAGGTTCAGTGTCTGAGCTTGAAAGGAAGACAAGTTGAGATTTATGAATAAACTGACTCCTAGTTAACGGAAATTATATTGAGTAACTGTATTGGGAATAAATTTGTGCAGCAGCGCTACATAAAGATGTTCAAATATCAGACTAATGCACAAGATAAACAGACACAGGCAGCTGTAAAAGAGAAAACATTGCTCTTTTCTTTGACTACAGTTTAATCCAGGTGGATTAGGTAGGTAATGTAGCAGGCCAAGAACAGCCTGTCTTCTTCATGAGTTTTAAACTTGATTCTCCTTTTTTTCCCTCCTGCTCTCTCTGCTTCTGATTGATGCTTGCAGAGTGAAAGTAGCAGCAGTAGCAATATCTCCACCATGCTGGTGACACACGATTACACGGCAGTGAAGGAGGATGAGATAAATGTCTACCAAGGAGAGGTCGTGCAGATTCTAGCCAGCAACCAACAGAACATGTTTTTGGTGTTCAGAGCCGCCACCGATCAGTGCCCCGCAGCCGAGGGCTGGATTCCCGGCTATGTCTTGGGGCATACCAGTGCAATCATCATTGACAACCCTGATGGAACCATCAAGTGAGTGCCTGGGTGTGTGTGGAAGGGGAGGAAGGAAGAAAACTTCGAATTTAGAGAAGACTTTGAACCTTTAAGGCCAAAAGTTGATTTCATTATGGAGAAATAAATGAACAACAAGCAGAACAAGTACTGGAGGGGTCCCTTAGCAACCGTCAAAATAAAGCTAGTGAAAAAGATCCCAGAAGCACATATTCTTTATTAAAGAGTTACAATAGCCTAGTCTTCTGGGAAAAGAATGCCTTATCTAAGAGCAGAAATCATTTATTTTAACTTGTTTATTTAACAGAATGAATTGCCAGTCTAGACACCTTTGTCTAGGAAAACAGGGAATGTTTGTTCAAATAAAACAAGATTTCAGAGTTCCTGGATATCTGCTTTAAGCCACATACCTATTGAAAATTACTGTATGCTAGGAACAACTCTCTCATCTCTGCAGTGGAAGAAATTGTATCAAAATTCAGTTTGAATTTTGTGTAAAGCTTTTGTAAGGTTGCATTTGGTATGGGCTTCATAGTGTTAGTTGCTCAGTTGGATTGACAGTTTGCATTTTCATATAGAAAGTTTACCATTAAAGAAAGGGTTTCAAGGAATACTGAACTTCAGACTGCATGACTAGCTTGTTCACAGTTTTAGCCAAGGGTGGCATCCCTTATAGAATACTTAATGTATTTCATTTTACTAAACTATAATACACAGAAGTAACATTTTGACATACTTTTCCAATGCCACGTGAAACTAGATAGTAGAGGACATAACAGGGAGTTGAAAGGAATTGATCAGAGTTTTGTGTTCTGTGTTCAGGAAGTCAACGTCTTGGCACACAGCACTCCGATTAAGGAAGAAATCTGAGAAAAAAGATAAAGACGGCAAAAGGGAAGGCAAGCTCGAAAATGGTTATCGCAAATCCCGAGAAGGACTTGCCAACAAGGTTTCTGTAAAAGTAAGTCTTCAAAGGTGTCGCTTCCAAAAGAAGTTGGGTTGGGATTTCTTTAAAAGTAGCTTCTGTGAGAACTTCACAGGAGGGAATCAAAGGCAGCAGTGGCTTTAGTGGACAGTTTCTGCCAAATCTGAAAACAGGAAATTAGAACCTTCAAACCTGAAAGCATCATACAAAAAAAATAATACCCCAAAAAGGCTAGAGAGGTGCAGAAATTGTGGTATTCAGTTGTTTCTTGGATTTTGTGGGTACAGCTAACTTTAATCCATCTCTGTGCTTGGTTTTCTACCATTCTTTAAGTTATTATAAGATTATCAGGACATTAATTCTTTAATTTCTCCTTTGCAGCTTCTCAACCCCAATTACATTTATGATGGTAAGTTGCTTTAATTTTTAAAAGTTTCAGTCAATAAATTTGATTAAAACATTATTTGCTTGATATGAATTATGTCAGGAACTGAGTGCTTTCTACATAAATATATATGGGCTCTTTTTAGATCAAGTAGAATGAAATCATGTTTCCTTTTTAAGATGCAAGAAACACTTTTTTGTTCACAAGTTCAAAACAACATAAAACTCAAAGACCATATGATATGTTCTGTATGGAAGTGGGACCTTGCTGAATTTGCAAAGTAACAAGGCCAGGAGCTGGAGCTGCTTTATTTTCAATCTTGCACCCTAAGGAACATTCGGGACCTCTCCAGTGCAGAGGCAGATCAGGACAAAGATGGTGGCCCACTGGGGTCAGAGCCAAACTGGGGTTTTATTTTAATAGGCCGAAACAAAGTCTTTGAGTTTCACCTGTGGAAACAGGAAAGCACTATGGTGCTTCAGTAGATGAAGTGTTTTGTATTCTCTTTTGCAAACTTGGCTGGATATAAAGACAGCCTAGCTGAGCACATCCATAAATACTTTCCAGTGTAGACATTTCTCACTTAGCATAAACTGGGTGTTTGGTTCATCATGGTAGGCTTTAGAGTTATCTGTGGCACAGCAGTAATGTCGTGTCCAAGTTCATGTAGAGAAAAATTAACTGGCTCTCTAGAGCCCCAGCAAGGGGCCTAATCATGGATGTGCTCCAAGGGCAGGAGATATATGCACCTTGGGAATCTAAAGTACTGCTTCATCTAATAGAAAGCAGTGCAAGGAATAGAAATTAAATGTGTTTGCTTCAGTTTACCTAATGCCATTAATTCTCTTTTTCTAGTTCCCCCAGAGTTCATAATTCCTTTGAGTGAGGTAACATGTGAGACAGGAGAGACCATCGTGCTTAGGTGTAAAGTCTGTGGTCGCCCCAAGGCTTCAGTTACTTGGAAAGGTCCTGATCATAATACACTGAGCAATGACGGTCATCACAGTATTTCCTACAGGTAATGTGTGCCACGGTCAACAGGAACTGCTCAAACTGTGACGTTTTTAATTTGCACCCCTGGTGTGGGAGAGCGTTTGGCTTTGAGACATATGGAGGATAGGGTTGCTCTCAGACAGAAATATATCATTGAGATTTTCCAGAAATGTTGTGTAACTTCTGCATATGGCTAGGGTAACAAAATGTTATAATCAGTTGATTTTTAAAAACAAAATAAAATTATTCTGCTCTTTCTCACTAGCTATTGCAGAAACCATTGTGGTCTGTCATACTGACATGGTCATCGAAACCGACCAGTGGGTTGTGACATGCCAGTACTGTGACAGACCCTGCCAGATCCTTATTTCCATCAGTGACATTCAGATCACACTACTGTGTTTTGCAAAGAAGCCTCTGATTCCTTTTGATGTGACAACATCACTTTTCATTGTTGAAGTGTGGATATTAACACTTTTCTCTGTTTTTAGCTTTGCTATGATAGAACATAACAGAATAACTGCTAACTCAAACACCAGGATAAATTTTTCAGGAGAACTTGTTATTTTGGAATAGGAAGTTGCAGGTTATTTTTTTTTCCTGAAAAAGCATCTTCTACAAACAGAAAATGTCGTTTAATGAGTAACTCCATTTTGAAGAATTGTTGTCTTTATGAATTATGCTCCTATATTCAGAATGAAGGGCTCTTTTGTGAAAACTTGATGACATGTTATACTGTTCTTCTTGCTGCTCCTGCTTTTTCTTTTCATTGGTTTTTTTGTTTGTTTTTAATGGGAAGACAAAGACAATGTGGCAGCTTTACTACTGCATCCAGGTCTCTTGTGAGATGTGTAAGAGTTAAATTTGCTAGTTTAATTCACTGTTACTCATTACAGTATTATATCCAGTGAATAATCTTGGCTTTGGCTGATGGATTTTTAGAAATAATCAAAATATTCTTTGAGTTGGAGAAGGGTGTTATCTTCCTATGTTCCTAAAATTTACCTTCCTTTTTTTCCCCTGAAATTGTGTGGTGAAGACCACTGCAAATAGGTTTTGGGTCAGTCAGTAACATTACTTATGGCAGCTGAGATGAAGCCAAAGGAAAGTCTGAGAAAAGATCTTGAAAATATGCATTATTGTGAAAAAACAACATAATGTTAGTATTGGTTTGAGCCTAGATGTGAAAAGTCTAGGGAGGACTTGCCAAGTATTCACATTTGTAAGAGACTTACAAATTAAATTATCTGTTGTTCATATCCACGGCAGATAGTCAAAAGACTACTAGACATTTACTGCATAGAGGAAAATTTAAGCAGGCATTTAAAGACAAAGCATCAAACAAAAAGGGTGGTTGACCAGTGAGAAAGATTAAGGAAGAGCCTGCAGAGTTTTTCTGCTCTGGTATTACCTAGCTTAAAGCTGTCGCTGCCTTGGAGCAGAGAGTAAACTTAAGTTCTTTCTAGTTTCCTCCCATCCTCATTCTACCCGATTCTGAGATCTCCAGAATTGTGGTGAAGTGTGCCTTTTATGTTGAAGGGCAGGCTCTCTCTTACAAGGGGTGAATGCTCTGAAAGCACAAATGACTGATAGCTAACACCTCCTGGGAGTCACGGATGGAGACGAAGCTTTCAGAAAGAACAAGGATGGATATTTGTCGCGATATGACTTCCAAAAACTTGGAAGTAGGTAAAGGAAGAAGGAAGAAACGGGAAGCATTTGATTTTTCTAGTAGTAGAGCCTGAGACATGGTGAGACAATGTCAGTCAGGATGTTTCTCTAGTGATCTGTAGGACTTCCCAAGATACTGAATGAACACAAAGTGTTCGGGTTCTGGTGGAAGCTTCCAATATGGCAGGGCAGGGTTTTACTGTGTCCATCCAGAGAGAGATAAGAGCTGGAGAATAAGAAGTATAAAGAATATCAACCTAACTTTGACTGATTTTCACAGCTTAAGGTCTGTGCAGTTACTGTAAGGTTAACAGCTGCCATTGTGTTTGCAGTGACCTGGGAGAGGCGTCGCTGAAAATCGTAGGCGTCACTGCGGAAGACGATGGTATCTACACGTGCATAGCTGCAAACGACATGGGTTCGGTTTCATCCTCCGCCAGTCTACGAGTTTTAGGTAGGCCTGGCTCTGCTGTCTTCTAAAGCCTAGGTTGAAGTGCCTAGTACCCACAGAACAGGAAAAAGAAAAGCTCAGCTCCTGGGCACCCCTTTGTTAGAGGAGTATTGATAACGAGCCTTTTTACCTGTCACGTAGTGCCTGTTTCAGCAGGAATAGATGCAGTTTTAGGATGTAACGGATTAGAGGTTCATGCACACATTTCACAGTACTGTCAACATGCATTCACTTTGCCAGTACTAGTTCAAACACACTGATAAAATCATATTTTATCATCAGCATTCTTAGTTTAGTCTCAGTGAATGCTACAATGCTAACATAATTTCTTAAGTGTACAGATAAGAAAAGAGTAGCATTCTTTGTAATTTATTTTTCTCCTTTGCTTGAACTGTAAAGCCACAATTTTTAGGAGAAGTTCTTGTCTTTGCATCATTGATCTACAGTTGAACTATTTCAGTACCTGAAGCAAGGTAACCTGAATGTTTGTGAGGAATGAAAAGGAAACATGCAAAGATAAAATTGCTTGTGTTTTGAGGGCAGACAGCAAAGGGCAAAAAGATTTTTACTTGATATGTTTGATGACATAGGGATAAATTTTGGAGTGTGTTCATACATTCACTTTTTCTTGTCCTAAGCATTCATAATTCTCCATTTTAGAAACAGGGAAAATATAGACAGCAGGATCAAAAATTTTCTTACAAGGCATAATAATTGATGCCATCTCAGTCCCTTAGTCTGTTGTGAGGCCCGTATATTTTCTACTGGTGAGAATTAGTTAATAGATTTTAGCAGAATGGCTCTGTCTCAAACTGACTCATATAAAAAGCCCCAAGACATGAAGTGTCTCAGCTGATATGGAGACTTGTCCCAAACCTCTTCAAAATATAGTCTTTCTTCCCTTTTTTTCAAAGACCTTTGCTGCTTTCCTGAAATTTTAAATGCTTCCAAATCTCATCTGAAATTTTTGGGTGTTTACATGCAGCGGTGCCCCTTTGAGCTCTGCCTGTTAGTAGCCGCAGCAAGTGCCTTACTGAACGTATTGAGGTGGTGATTATTTCAGGCACTTCCTGCTCACTGACCCAAGACAGACAGTAGCTAAGCCCTTGGATCAGTGTGTTGCAATATATAAAAGAGGATGAAAAGGAAATTTTGGTTTTTATACTAGTGTTTCCTGAAAAATAAGAGTTGCTCTCTAAGGTAGCTGCTACACGGCCTGGCCATTTCTTTTTCCAGTGGCAGCTGTATTATGGATTATGAGGTATAATGTAAGATGTCTTTTCTTTTCACTGTTTCCCTCAGCTTGCTAAGGTTACTCATTCCTGTACAGACAGTTCCCACTGTAACCTGAATTATTTCCACTATAGAATTGGTTCTCCTGCATTGGCTGGGCTGCCCTGGTGTATAATCAATCCAGTTTGTCCTGCTGCCACCTTGTGTGTCATATAGGGATTAATAAGATGGGGTGATTCCCCTCATAGCCAAGGGATCTGAGTGTATTAAATCTTGGGCATCCTGTCCTTCTCTTTCTTGTTTGTTTGTTTAGGTCCTGGAAGTGATGGGATCATGGTAATCTGGAAAGACAACTTTGATTCCCACTATAGTGAAGTGGCTGAGCTTGGCAGGTGCGTTCTATGTGCTGGTCTCCAAAGCTGTCTGTGTCAAAATACTAACTTCTCTTTCAAAAATTAAATTCTCCTTGATAAATACTTAATGGATGAGCCTAAAAGGCCAGAATTTTGTTGGATTTAATAGAAGTGAGAAAGCAAAACTTTTACCAGCACTAGATGGCACTACAGAAACAGAATGCAATTAGGCTGAAGTGGTATTGTAGATAAAGGGATTTATTTTATTTAAGCATCTCTTACAGTGACTGACACTGCTTCTGTAGTGAAGTTCTCCTCAACCTCCTTATTTAGGGAATGAAAACTACAGACAGAAGGAGTCTGAAAATGGGCAAAATAACTCATATATATACAGTTATATACAGCGTATACAGTTTGCCAACTTTATCATGACCTTTGAAAGCTGGTTATTACTCTGCCAGGTTCTCTGCAAGTGTGATATAACAGATATCTGTCAAGTTTCTACAGTCACAATTTGTATTAGATGCATGCACTGAAAATTCTCATGCCCAGAACCTTCTCTGTAAGGGTAACTTATTAGAGATTAAAATTAGATCTCTTGGAGTATATCTTTCAAGTAAAAGTATGTCCTTTTTTCATCTCTTGGTTAAATCTTTCCTTTCATTGTTGTGTTCCAGGGGCAGATTTTCTGTCGTTAAGAAGTGTGACCAGAAGGGAACCAAGCGAGCAGTAGCCACTAAGTTTGTGAATAAGAAGTTGATGAAGCGAGACCAGGTTACCCATGAACTTGGAGTCATGCAGAATCTCCAGCATCCCCAGCTCATTGGCCTTCTCGACACCTTTGAGACCTCCACCAGCTACATACTAGTGTTAGAAATGTGTGTGCACTCTGAATTATCTGTAAAATGCAACTTTACAGCTGACTTTCTGGGGCATTTATGGTAGTTAATGAATAAGGTGCTCTAAAATTTCATAGCAGTTTGAAAGTACCTAAGTAAAATACTGCAGTTGTCTAATGCCATTACTAAAATGTTGAGTTTAATACTCAGAAGGGAGCAAATAGAGATATTAAATACACATGTAGATGATTATCATAGTCTGAAGGTTCAACAGTGTTTTTGTTTCAAATGGCCACAAAAGTGAATTAGGAGTGTTGTGATCTGGTAGCTAGATATATCTCCTCTTCATGTCCCAGTCCTTTGTGTTGTAAGCTCTGCAGGGTACAGTTACTGCTGTAGTCTGTAGCCTCTTGAGGTTTTTTTTCAGTTCTGATGCATGGATTAATCCAAAATACAACCCTTGTAACTCTAACAGGGCTGACCAGGGTCGCCTTCTGGACTATGTCGTGCGATGGGGAAACCTCACAGAAGGGAAGATCAGACTCTACCTGGGAGAGATTCTGGAAGCTGTGCAGTATCTTCATAACTGCAGAATAGCACATTTGGACCTAAAGGTGAGGTGTTAATGGGATTCTGGGCAGTGAGCATCATTCTGGGCATAAAAATCTCCCTTTTCTAGAAAACTTGCAGCTGGGAACAGAGAACTGTGAAATGCTTTGAGTCATCAAGGACTCCCCAATTGCTTGGGGCTCCATTCCTAAATGTTTTAGGTCACTCAGGCAGCAAAGCAGAAACTTCCAATTCTCTATGCTTTCTTCTTATAGCTCGCTGGCCTGCTGTGGCCCTTTGTGCTGTAAACAATTGCTAACAGGAAGTTTTGCTTGGTTATTTATTCATTTATTCATTTTTTAATTTAATTCCTGATAAACTTGCACCAGAAATCCATTTCTTTCTCAAGAAGCATAGAGTTTATTGTGAAAGAGACTGCTTTTCCTCTTTTACTGCAAAAATGTTTCTCATCTTTGCACTTTGAGGGCTGTAATACCTAAATGCATAGTGCTTCCTTGGGCCTTTGTTCTTCCCTTTGTGTGTTACTTGAGCCACAAGGGTTTAATGCATTGTAGTTAAAAAAACTAAGTGAGAAGGTCTCAACGTAAATATTAATTAAAAACTTACTCCTTACATTTTTTTTTCACCTGTATATGAACAGTAAGTTTAGCATTGGCAAGTCATCTTTGTAGGCAGGGTCTCTTTAGCCAGGTGGGGTCATGGTGAGAAAAGGCAAAAAGCCTGAGTCTCTTCCCTCCATGTACTTCTGTTTTCCAAGCAGAACCAGTTTGGGCTTAATACCATTTAATTTTTTCTAGTCTGCTATAGAGAGTTCACCACTACTTTTCTGGTCTCCCGTAGAGATGAACTAATTAAAAACTAGTTGTGGGTAAGTTGCTCTTACTTTGCAGAGATTACAGCTACAGCAGCAGTAGCTTTAGAAATAAAACTGTAGAAATAAGTCCACTTCCAGCTCACCAGTAATGGGGCAGTTCTCTTGAAGTCATATGCATCCAACAGGATCTTCTGCTGCCATAGTCTCCTAACAGGGTTTGTCTTCCATCTGTACAGCTGCATTACATGAAAGAGTTTCCAAATAAAGCTGGATTCTGTTGAAGGCATCATGCAAATATTTACAGTCTTCCAGTCTTTAAGTGCAAGGGTTTTGTTGTCTCCGATGTAAAACAAATGAAACAGTTGCTTTATTCACCCTCTATTCATAATTGTTGTTCCTTAAGCTTAAGTTTTGAAACACAGTTTCTGTGAAGCTTTGCAAAGCTGCTGTCATGAATAACTGAAGTATTAACTGGCAGAGCTATATTTCCTGCAAAAAATGTAGTGCCACCAGTTACAACAGCTAAAGCAGATGCATTGCATTTTGCAATAGGCAAGAACCCACCTGCTGGTTGGCCTGGGGAAGCCTTGTTAAGACTGCCTCAGGGCTTTGCAGAGCTGGCCTTCTGCAGTGGTCCTTATAGAGTGCAGCTATTTATGTTCTAGGGCTGATCACACTTGCTGGGAAGCAGTTAAGTTGGAGCATTAAATGTGTGTTAGACTGACTTAAAAAAAGACATTTTAACTTTTGCTTTTATGTTTTCTAGCCTGAAAATATTTTGGTGGACCAGAGTTCCACTAAGCCAACAATAAAACTGGCTGACTTTGGAGATGCGGTCCAGCTCAATACCACGGATTATATCCACCAGTTACTTGGAAACCCAGAGTTTGCAGCTCCTGAAATTATTCTTGGAAATCCTGTTTCACTCACTTCAGATGTTTGGAGCATTGGAGTGCTCACTTATGTCCTTCTTAGTGGCATCTCTCCTTTCCTGGATGAAAGCGTAGAGGAAACTTGCCTGAATATTTGCCGCTTAGACTTTAGTTTCCCAGATGACTACTTCAAAGGAGTTAGCCAGAAGGCCAAAGATTTTGTATGCTTCCTACTTCAGGATGACCCAGCTAAGCGTCCCTCGGCTGCACTGGCCCTCCAGGAGCAATGGCTGCAGCTGGGGAATGGCAAAAGTGCTGAGAGCATTGATATATCCAGACTGACTTCGTTCATTGAGCGGCGAAAACACCAGAATGATGTTCGACCCATCCGTAGCATTAAAAACTTCTTACAGAGCAGGCTCTTGCCAAGAGTTTGACCTTGCTTGAAGTTCTCTCTCATTCTCTTTCACCTGCCAATCAATCAGACTGGAGATGGACTCCTCCTGCCAATCAATCAGACTGGAGATAGACTCCTCCTGCCAATCAGCTGTTGACTTGAATTTTGAGGAAAGCAAACCCCAAGCCAACCAGCTGCTAGTGAATGTTCGTGTGCAAATGCATTCCACAGGGACCTGCGCGGGACAGCGCGGGGGACTGGAGATGCAGACTTCACGGGGGTGGAGGACAATAGCACTGTACTCTGCAAAAAGCAGTCACAAGCGATACAGCAACAGTATTTTATTCAGGTTTCTGCAAAAAAAATAGTTTTTTTAATAAACAAGAGTTGAATTTTGCAAGTGAACTTAGCTACCGTTTTCAAGATTTATTCAAGGAAGAAATGCCTATGTTTAAAGCACTGGTGTTGAACAAAATCAGATCATGCCTGGAGAAGACTCACCAAAATGGCTGCCCATTGGTACGGCCTCCATTTATAACATCTGGTTTTCACTTGGTCCTAGAGCTTTCCAGTTGCCTCGCCTGTATGTATCTCACGTAGCAGTGCACTGAGATCAGACTCTGCTTTTAAGTGCATCCAACCTCAAAAGATTTTGCATACAAATAGAATGAATCATTTTGCTCTGATAAAATGTAGGCCTTACTTGTATATAGACTGTTACCTGCCTTCGGTCTGTAATTTTTTTCCCTCTCCTCTCATCCTTTTTTCCCCCCTCCTTCCTAAATGGTGGTATACCACTGTGCGGGTCTTCAGTTTGGGGCAGTAGTCACTGTCCCCCCAGAAAAGAACTTTGGGTTGGTGCCCAGCTTGCTGACCCAAATTGTCAAGCAGTATACAGCAGGATGAAATACTGTAAATGCACTCATTTGGGATTTTGTTTTCTTTCATATCATGTGCAATGTTGTGGCTTTAACATTTTATGCAACTATTTATGAGGACCTCTGTTGTAACTGTAATAAATATATAGAAAAAGCACATACTTAGTACGGCGAGCTTTATGGTTTTGTTTGTGTGATTGGGGGTTCTGGGTGGGCATGGGTGGGTGTGTTGTACCACACTGTCATTATTAGTTTAAGATGAGGATTAGCATGGAATTTAGTCAAGACTAGTCAGTTTTAAGGATTGTTAAAAGAAAAAAAAAAAGAGAGAGAGAGAGAGATTAGTATCCCAAATGTCAAATTGGTTAAGAAGTAGAGTGACCCTTTTAAAAATTATTATTATTATATTTAAAATGCCAAAGTTTGACTTTCCCCAAATCAGTCTCAACACTTCACTACGTTTTAGAATTTTCAAATCTGTTTTTTTACTTCTTTCTGTGAAATGAACGAATTAATCTTGTGGTATTTGGTGAAGAATACATTCGGCAAGTAGCAGTCAGATGAGGAGAATTGGACATGTAATGTAATTGTCTTAGTAACTGTTTTTAAGGTTGAAGTAATATTAGTGTGAGATATTTAAAAAGACAGAGATGGTTTTCTGTGCATCACTGGGTTCTGTGGGTGTGTTGTCATCTATGTTTGTGTGAAATGCCATGTTTAAGGAAACCAAGCTGACATCCCACAAGAGTTAGTTATATGGGTGTTAAGCCATAACCTGGCTTGAGTTAGTTTTGAGGTTTTGAGCTTTGTGGCTTCCACTGTATCCTATTTATTCTTTTTTTTTCTTTTTTTTTCTTTTTTGTTTTTGTTTTTTGTTTTGTTTTCTGGGTTTTTTTGTAAAGTTGTACAGAAACTTTTTAAAAGAAAACAACTGACTTCGAAACTGGATGTGTATTCGTACCAACCTCATATCATTGTTTGTGTATTATTTTCCTTTATTGTTTTAGTTAAAATTTTTGCTTTACTTTGCATGTATATTTCTTTGTACAGTGATGTTACATGTTTACACAGTATGACATGATGTAAATATTTTATTTTGCCATCGGTTATTTTGAAAAAAATTAAACATATTTGACATAATTGTCTGATCTCTTGCTTTAAGAAGTTTGACAGTTTAGGTTTGGCTATATTTTAATTTGGCTCTGTATTTAAAAAAAATATGTTACTTTATTGCCATAAAAATAATTTTTAATTGCAATGATGTATCTTTCCTTCATGCCTTACAAAATAATATTTGCCTTTGCTTTAAGTGTTGACTGCTTTGTAGTTTCATGAATGCTTTTATATAAAACATGCGTAACTCCCTAACTGTGGAAATGTATTCTGGTCTTTATTAGCTAGTAAATTTTGACCAGTAGAGTTTTCTACCAGATGTTCCCAGTTAAAGACCACAGGATTGTATTTCAGAAGAACAGATTTCCCACAACTTTTAGGCATTCCAGATTCATTATGAAGAAAAGTTACTTTCAAACATAAAGATTTAGGATTTGCAACTAAACTCATAAAGCAGAAAAGTTTCTTATTGTGTATTTATCTTCCTCCCTTTTCTGCGATCAGTAACTGTTTGCATTTCAAAATTAAGTAAAAGGTCAGGGAAGAATACAGTGTGTATGTTTGTTGCTGCATTGTATACAGATTTTTTTTTCCCTGCTCTTTTCCACTATTCCCTGTCAGGTGATAAAACAGTCTTTATAACTTACTGGGAGAGACAACTGAGAGAGATGTTTTATGCATAGAAAGAGGATATTCAGGAAGGGCCTGTTCACAAGGATGAGCCACTGGAAGCTTTTTCTGTCACAGAGAAGTAGATGGCTTTGTGTAATTGTAGGATTGACGGGGGTCAGCACGGTTGGGATGGACGGAGATGAGAGATCTCTGAAGGCAGGTCGTGGAACTTGTGGTTTTATTGCAAAGGGCCTGAGTGCAGGGCCCTGCTGGGAGCTGCCAGCTGCAGCTCGGAGCAGGCCCTAGAGAAGAGAGGGGGAGAGAGGATGAGAGGGTAAGAGTGTAAAAGGCAAGAGCTAAGAGACAAGAGGTAAGAGTAAGAGCTAAGAGCATAGAAAAGTAAGTGAGCGAAGTTCCCGTTACAATACAATAAATCATCTTCTGTGTTGAATATTCTGATTCTCACTTAACCAATCTAGTACAACATACAAATCCTATAGCATTTCCATACAGCCTATAAGAATCACTACATTACCATTCTGTGCTACATTTTAAACCCTAAAAACTACTCTTTGGACACCTTCTGCCAAGCTGGCAGGGTCTGCTTGGACCCTTGGACCTGCCTGCAAGCAGAGGGTCTTGTTTCATCAAAAGGGGATTACCTTCAGCCAGACACACCGTTGTTTTCCCGTTGTTCAGTAACTAAGGGATCTCAAAGATTGCTTTCATTTCAGTCTCGCTTGGTTTCTATATTCTCAAAATCTTTTGCCAGGCAATCATATTTATAAGGCTTTCCTGTTTCATCTTCCCCAGTAATGGTTCTTGCCTGAAGATGTACTAAGTTAGGGGTAAGTTATTCAAGTGCTTTACAGGCAAGTACTGCACTTTTAGGTGTTTCAGGTACCAGAGATGGATTCTTTGGCTCACATGCAAACTGGAGTGTGCTCTTTCTGATCTTCTCCATCAGCCCCTTACTTGGGACAGCCAACACATTTCAACAGAGGAGTTTTGTACACAAACCTGCAGTTTGGTGCAAGAGCTTCCAGCTGCACAAAGCTTGAAGGATGATCTTTAGCTTCAGATCTTCTACTTGTTAATCAATTGAAATGCTTTGAAGACATAATACAAGGTCCTTCTGTTTGGCCAGATTGTGTATTTGAGGTTGCAACTGCTGCGTGGACTTGTTTGGGCACAGTTGTTGCTGACTGTCCTGCACACCACAAAGCAGCACTGCAGGCTGATAGAGAGTGGAGACCAAAAACATGGGTGAGAGCAGCTGGTGTGAGGCCCTGATGTGGGAATATTGTAGAGCATAGGGAATGGCAGTCAATGTCACAGCTGAAAGGGGGGAAACAGCCAGGGAGATTGAAGAGAAGACTCTTCAGTGTTTTTTCTTATAAAATACCTCAATCACTTCTTACTGATAGTTTAGGAAGAGAAGAGGTTGCCAGACTTTAAAGTCAGTACTTTTAAAGTTGAGTTTGGGAGCCCCATTCTTTAGCATGTGTAGTGAACACTGATTAACTTAAAGGCCATTGTGCAACTCTTAAGGATAAAGTCTGACTTGTAAATATTTCCATGATCAGGGAAGCAACCCACATTGTCTTCCTAATGGGCAGAGGCCTATCACATACCTGCCTATGCTCCTTGTTGACTGTAAGTCAGATGGGACTATTTATGTGTTGATAAATAGAAGAAAAAGTTATTTCTTCTTACTCCAAATCCAAAAATATGGTCAGGCCAGGATGCAACAGAGATCCTCCAGAATGACACAGCAAAAGCATCTGGCTTCTTGAAAATATTTCAGTAACCATGCAAACCTGACTGGTAGTAGAAGATGCCTGAAAACATAATGGGATGTTCTTTGCATGTAACACACTGCATGACACTGCCAGGAAGCTTTAAAACCCCACCACAGAGGGTGTCAGTGTAGGACTCCATTTCAAAGGGGGCTGGTGAGTAAGAAATTAATGTTAGCAAGGATGCCTGACTTGAGGTTAAGCTCCATGGTTCCCAAAGATATTAAGAGAAATGAAGACAGGAATATACTCAACTGCCAGCTGTGGGTATTGAAATCTCAGAGTAGTTGGTATTTGGTGAAGTATTTGTTCAGACAATCTTTGCTGCTGCAGCAGTGTATCCATGTGCTAGGGATTAGTGCAGGGAGTGTTACCATGTCAGCTCCAGTCCAGAAAAAGTGTTAAACTTTATATACCTTTTCCATGTATGAACAGACTCAGTGAGGAGGTGTTGCTGATGTCTCTGCTATAGGCATTCAGGTGCATGGGGAGGTAGGAAGAACAAAGAAGACCAAGTTTCTGTATTTGTTTAGACGAGCTCCAGGTACAGTGGTGCTTTTGTAAGAACCACTGCTTTATCCCTCAGGCAAGCAACTTCTGAATTTCTTCCTTTCCTAAAATTAAATCTTGATGAAGGTTATATTGGAGAGTAACAGGTTTTCCATCTGTAGAATTTCTGCTTCCAGTATTTTTTGGACATTCATATTACCTCATGCTGGCAAAGGACAAAAGGCTCTTTCATTGTGCATTATAATGCAGGAACATGATGATCTCTCTGTTCTCTCTCCTTCCTGGCAAGCAGATAACCAACGCCCTGCTTCACATGCCTGGTAGTGCCCTCAACATTTCCCATAACTGCACTCAGTGGTCCTCAGTGCCACACCGTATCACTGAGCATCAGCACAGGAATGGCATCTCCCATTTCACTGACCTGCCACAGGGACTAGGAGCCTGAAGTGTAGGAGCAGGAGTATATACTTTTCTCATTATGTTGTCCTCAAAACAGGAACTCTTCTCATCTCCTCTAAGTCACTGCCCTTAGCCCTATCCAGAAGTCTGGGGGAATGGGTCTGGAGGGGCAGTTTGGGATATTGAGCAGGGCAGTCTGCTCTCCCCCCAAGTAATGTCAGGAGAGCCAGCACCAGGCCTGCTGATCATAAACTCCCACCAGCCAGTCTGCGGCTTCCCATAAAAGACAAAGCCATTATCAACCAACCCTAGTATGAGAGGAGAACACAAGCTTCCAGTTTTCTTCACTGGTTGTAGGTTAAAATGGTGAAACAGGCTAGAGATACATTTGAGGTTTAATACAGAGATTCTTTGAGCTCTGTACTGGAAAGATGCTTTCATTGTCTAATTGTCATGAGCAGTAATCTGAATGCTCCTTTTAAAATTAATTTTAATCTTAAAATATGCATTTTCTTGACTGCTGGAGGGACTTATTGTCTTTGTTGCTCAAGGAAATGTGAAGATGAGGTACTTGAAACTGCATCAGTTGCTGCTGCTGAAGCTTCAGTTTCCATCATTATGCCTGTGGCTCTCAAGGTTCACATTTTCTGAAGGAAAATATCTTCTATCCAAAGAGGACACATAGCTATAGAAAGGATGAAACCTTAACACCAGAATAACACTTCAGTCTCTGCAGGCTGAGTTTTCAGCTCCCAAAAGACATTCTGTCCATTACCACCCCAGTGTATTCTCATCTCTTATACTCAATGGTCCTCCTTCAAAATTATGACTTTGTGTCTCGTGGAAGAAAAGTCCATTGAGATTTACTTAACACATAATTGTTGGTTTAGAATAGCAGTAAACCAGTGGTAGCCACAACTTTGTGTAGCAAGAGGTGGAGCTATATGAAGTTGAGCTATATATTGTGCCAAGAACCCACTGATATCCTTTGATATCTCTGAATCTTTTAATGGACAGTTCATCCCCCCAACTTTTTTGTCCTGCCTTTGCTTTTATGTCTGCTACTTATTTTTCATTTGGTCATCTGTATACCAAGCTGAAGAGAACCAGTCTGTTTGCTCCTCATGGGAAGCTGTTTCTCCTAATAATTGCCCTTTTCTGAACCTTCCCTGGTTCCAAGTTGTATATTTTCTATGATGGGAGGAGGCAAACCTCATGCAATATTTATGATACAGGTGCATCTTAACTTACACAGCTGGAAAATGGCGTTTTCTTTTCTAAAAATTCCAAGTGTTTGACTTCTTTTCAGCTGATACTTTGTAGATTAATAAATCCTGAAATCATGTTGCCAAGTTGAGCTTCAATGGTTCATTTAGAGTCCATGACCATATGTGTAAATCTTGAATTACCCCTTCAGCACATTCCCTATGAATCGTAATTTTTTTTTGTTGAGCCACTTTGTTTCCTAGACAAAGCTGAGGTATTACAGTTGCCTTGGGGAGCAGTTGTTCTGATGACCTGAATACAGAAATCTCTTATATTAAACAAATAGAAGCTGACTACTGCCAGCTCTCTTTTTACTACTTGGATAGCCAGCCTAGCTCCCCTGATTTTTTCCAAGTACTGCTTTTGAAGAACTTTTCTTGCCAGATCCTGGAGACATTTTTTCTTGTCCTGAGAGAGGGAAATGTAACCTGACTTGGACTTGATTCGTCTGAAACTCTCTCCCTTTCCCATTAAATGTCAAACACTGATTTTAGTGACACTAGCACCTCAGTTCAACAGAAGTCTTCATTTGTGTCTCAAGCAGGAGGCTTGTTTCTCCAGTGAACTCACACATCAGGAGTATCTACAAATATTACTTGCAGAAATTTCACATTAAGCTTCCTGAAGACTAAACTGGCAGTAGTCAGCACCAGGAATTCACTTGGCACACCCTGGACTCAGTCTCTGTGTGGGCTTGCAATCCCAAGGGTTATTCCCAAGGCTGAGGAAGAGCTGGCAGCAGCTGAAAGCTTGCCTTGTTGTACCACTGGGAATCTGTCTAATCACTTTTGGACAATTTACATCATGTATCCTGTCTGTTTTCACATGTCCTGCTTGAAGACCCTGTGATCCCTTAAGATGGATGGTTCCTCAAGCTCTCAAACTTTCCCTTCAGTGATGCCAAGATCCACTGAGTATTTGCAGAATGATGTCATTTAATTTGCCATCTCTCAAGACTGATGGTGAAAGAGTGCTTCCTTCTTTGGTGATGGAGTGTTCTCCTGGGCCTTGTAGGGTTCTGGACTCTCTGCTTGCCAGGAAAACTCAAATCTGGGATTCTGTGCTAGTCCCAGTTAGTGCAGTTAATGCAGCCATTGGTGTGTTCTGATTTTGTCGCTGTTGTTGGGATTTTTAGATGCTAGTGGACAGCTCTGGCTGATTCACACCTGGAAAAAAATTTCATGATATATCATGAAACATTAAGGGGAGCTTTTAGGATAGGGCATCCTGTAGGTAACTTGATCACCACTAAAAAGTGCCTGAATGTCAAAATTTCTCATTGCTCATGGAGTTTCATGGACGCCTAAACTAATTTCTCCCAAGGGTCCTTCACAAAGAAAGGCAGGGCGTAAATCTGGTGGTGATTGCTGCCTCTACCCTGGCTGCTGATGGTGAGTGACAGCTCAGAATTGTACATTGCTTTTCAGACCTTCTTTCAAAGAACACAAAGGTTGTTACTGCACTTCATCTCTCAGCTCAGGTGGGTATTGTTCTCCAGTTTTAAGTGAGTCTAGTTGTTATTTGTCTCTTTGGATTAAGTACTGATTTTTGTAAGGGGACCTGATTTTTCACTTAATATCCAGCCATCCATTTCCTTTTCAAGACATCTACCTGTTTAATAGTCTATTGTTTTTTAAAATGTAAATGTGATGTTCTCTATTTAATGAAGTCTGGGTATAGTATAAGTAATTTGATATGTGATACAGTTAAAGGTTGCAATGTAGGGGTCAGCATCTCTACTGGGGAAGTCATCTGCTTGTGGTAAGAGGCTCTGTTTTCTCTCATCCCACTCTCTGGGGAATTTTTAAGTATGAAAATCCTACCTGAATTCCTATTGCACTGGTAGTCATGATATGGATGAGGCCATCATCTGTAACAGCTTTGTTCTTCCAGGAGCATGAGAGAGATTCCAGTCTATTAACTGTTTCTTCTAATGTTTTCTTCCAAGTAATTTATCAGAGGGGTTTTAAGAGCTTATGTTGGGACAATGCTGTGTATTCTGTCTGCCAAGACTCAAGAAATTACTGTAATTGTTTTCCATCTAGCACATTTCTGTGGCTGAGGGCTTGCTTCATAACTCACACAAAATGTTATTATGCTAAAAATCAAACCTTTCAGGACAGTCTTGATACATGGCGATTGCTAAAACTAAACGATCTGATAGTGTGACCCTGGGGAACTAGTCTCACTGCTTATCTGGCAGTTCCATGGCTTGCAGCAAGATTGTCAAGGTAGATCCAAAACCTTTGCTGAGAGCATTCTTTGCTGCAGCTCAGGCAACAGCAGTGACACGTGTCCTTGTGCTCGTGATTTGCAAAGTCGCCTTTGGGAAGCTGCATCTGCACAAAGGCACTGCTGTGTTCCTTGGTTTCCATGTCTGATGGGTCTGTTGCTGCTCAGTAGAGGTCTAAGATACACTCTCAGTTACTCTGTGCATGTGTGTGATGTTGCCTGGATTCATCCCGCAGCGTGGGGCAGGTATGGGAGCACCCACAGCAGAAAAAAAACCTGGTCATTCGCTCACAGGCTTTGAGACATGTTCACCACCATGTGTGGCTGTTTCTCCAGCCATCCTCCTTCTGACAGATCATCTTATGTGAGATAAGAAAGGATATAATGGCTGCAGTGCCAAAATACTTTGGGACACGTGGATAATTATGTGCTGTAAGAAAGGGTGGCAGCTGCACTGGAGTGCATGCATGCTGCAAAAACTTTAAAAAGATATATACATGTGGGAAAGTGTATGGATTTCTTCCAGGTATGTTGACTGCACCTATAGTTCTTGGTGGTTCTTTTTTCTGAATTTCAGGGGTTACAAACTAATGTCTTGCATAAGATGCAATTTTTCCTTCCTTTGCTTTCTCTGTAAGTAGATATATAGCAGTGATGAAGAGAGGCATAGGTGGTTATTTATAGGCACAAAGAAATCCTCATTTCTTAGGATCTGCCTCAGAGCTGAATTATGGAGTGTTTTGTGGGAAAGAAATTAAAAGCTTTTCCACAATCTGAGTTATAACAGCAGGACATGGGAACAGCATGAGCTTCTCCTGCATGATCTCTTGGAGAAGCCAAGGGTGCTTCCTCAAAGTCACAACATTTGGCAATTCAGAAAGTGCTCAAGAAGGCCAAGACAGATGGGGACTGGGGAGAAATAAGTGAAAGACAGCAGGCAAACACAGAAAGGAGGTGAGTGCATGTGTCTTTCTAGGATGACACTAGGAGTAGGAGTGGGCATGGACAACACTGGACATTAACTGTGCATCTGATCCCTGCCACTGCCTCGGAATCTGGCCAAGGGAAGAATGGTGCACCTATGGAAATCATGGCATGGTTGCCTGCACATGGTCTGCTTTTTGATATGGAACTTTGCAGCAAATATCTAATTTACTTACTGTCTTTTTCTCTGCACTGACACAGTGCTGTTTGCTACCTTGTTGTACTGGCTGTAAGTTATTTGTCACTGGGTCACCACTGGCTTTAGAGAGTGCACTACCATCCAGCAGTTCAGCCACAAGTAATGCACTGCAGACAACTTTCAGCATCTTTGGAGCAGCATGGGAGAAATGCTGAAGAGGATGGTAATCCCTGGAGATAAGAAAGAGAACTGACTTGGAACCTGTTCAAATATGTAAAATAGTAATCAATATTTTTACTCTAAAAAGTATTTCCAGTTATTTCTGATAAGCTAGTTGGTCTAGTGGAGGAGAGATAAGAGTTTACTGAAAATAGATGGCATCCCCTCAAAACATGCTGCAAGTCAAAAGTATTTCCTTAGAAGCATCTGCCGCTTCTCTTGGAAGTTACTGTCCCAAAGAGACTGCAGAGATAAAGTTCAGAGAGAGGAAAATATTTTATTTGGCATTTAATAGAGATACTTTAAGTGTATTTGAGGAAGAATGTTTTGGGATAGGCAGTACATGGCTGATAAGCCTATGATTCCCATTCATCCTCCGAAGGACTTATGCCTGGGTAAGCATGGCATTTGTTTGTGAAAGCCAACATCTGTTTCTGTTTGCATGCTGTCACTTTCCCAGCCGTGCGTGATTAGGTGAGTAGTGCAAGCACTTGATCAAAGTTGAATCTTCCTCTGCGTTGGCAATGTTTGGTTTGACACACAATCAAGAAATGTACTTTTCTCTGTTAGTCATTTGCAAGGGTTGAGAAGAGTAACATTTTACAAGGCCTAAACTCCATCTGTTGGTTTGAAAAAAAAAATTATGAGGCAACAGTAATGCTCTTTTCCATTAGTTCAGATGTCGACTGTTTCTGTACTCAAGTCCTCTGTACAAGCTCCTCATCTGCTTCACAAATCTATTCTGAAATATAACTTGAGTATTTTTTTCTAACAATCTCACTTGTCTAGTTTATAATTTCTATCCCACATCAGTCCCTATATTAGCAAGTAACCATTGTGATGTAAAATAAAAAGGCATTGAAACTACATGTATATACTGTGGAGTCTAACAGTGTGAAAGCTGCAGCTAAAGCTGTAAAGTTTTTCAGAGCCTTGGTGTTACAGTCCTATATAAAGCAGGGTTTTATTTTCCATAGTTAAATTTGCTTGGTGTCAACCATTGACTTTATGCCCAAGTCAGAGAAACACCAACTTTTACTGTGTTCCTTGAGCCTCCCCCTCTGTTGTGTTTTAGAGGTGCAAGGGAAAAGTTTCCCATTGGATAAAAGAGCATTAGATGAAGAATACCTCTCTGTGTAAATATTGGAGTTCTTGTACAACAAAGTAGTAAAATGGGGGACTGTCTTAAATATCAACAACTATTGTTCTTCTCTTTTATGCTGTAGTGCTGTGATGAGGCATCTGCCAGCCTGCCTTACTGCAGCTATTTCTTGTCAACAAGGTGGTTTGGGTTTTTTCATTGTACATTTCTGCATTTCTCCAGCCACTGGAAGTGAAAATGATGTTATTTCATTCTAGAGAAGTGCTACTCTGAAAGATGTTACCTTTATCAGGGGCTGCTGTTCTAATGTTTCTGCAGGAGAATGCAATTCCCAGAACTTTGTACCACTCTAGGGAGCTCTGCTCAAGCTGCTCTCCAAAGTTGTCTTGTATTCAACTTCTTCCCTTCTGTCGATACTTGTGATTTCCTAAATCCAGCACTTTGTGGGAGGGAAGGTGAAAGGGCTCTTTGCTAATTATGGAACTGTTCAAAATGGCTTTCTGAGCTGCTCTTGGCAGAGGGGGTGTAGAAATTCTTGTGTCAGGGGGAAAAATGAAGAGTTGCAAATGGCAAATCATGACAGCTGTGCGGGAATTCCTGCTCTTCTGCTGACTTGTTATCCACAGTTATGGTGGTGGACATCCAGCAGACAGGAGGGTTGCATGTCCCAGAGGGACACATGGAAACACATGCCAGGGGGACAGAGCTTTATGCCCAACGTACCCTGTCCTAGAAACAAAGAGCTCAGGAGTAAAAGGGTTTGTTGGGAAGAATCTGTGTGGATATATATGAGAGATCAAGCATTTAAGTTATCTATAAAAATTTGTATGTACCAAAGTTGTTGCCTTGCAGTGTTTTGATGCAGACTGTATGTCCTGGGCTCCCACTGAGGAGCAGGAGTTACATCCTAAATCTGTCACTGTGGCGGGCACACCTCAGCTTCCTGTTTCCAGCAAGACAGCTGACCCACACCATGGAACTCCTATGTAAAAGTCAAAACTGCTTTAGTTTGTGACACTGGTGCTTGGCAGAGCAAATCTACCACAGCAGTCAGGCAAGGAGGGAGGGTGGTAGCAGAGATCTTTGCTTGGGCTACACTGTCAAGTCCCATCTTTGGTTCTGATGAGGAAAATATGAGGTATGGTACCTGTCTAGCATGTACTTGCCATTCCCTCAGCCCCACTTAGGCTGCTTTTTAAAGATGTTTTGATTTATTCCCTAAATAGGGCAAATCTAATGTTACATTTAGGCATGGGGAGGGGAAGGAGGGGGGAAAGGTCTCAGAAGCTATAGGTCCATGCATGGAGACCCAGCATGTTCAGTTTGCAAAACCTACTACCATCTGCAGCCTTAACTTTGGCATTTTAGCTCCTGCTAGTTTGGCTATACAAATGTCTAGGCTCCTCTCGTATTGCTCATTTGCAGCTGACATTTTGCCACTTAAAAGTAGTGGCTCAGATCTGGCTGAGCTCCATGTTGGACTTTATAACATCTCTCTGTATTTGTTTATTCAGCACAAATTATTTTACTACTGGGTGTAGCTCTTTATGAAGCCTGTCTCCTGGAGATATTGCCAGAGGAAGGAAGTATAACTATATGGTATTTACCTTACCATGATGCTGTTGGAGTCATACTGTTTGACTCATGCTAATACATTCTGTGTTAGAGTAATACTTGAAGGTCAGTGGAGGAAGGACTGTTCCTACGCTCACTCGGAAAAAAACCAAATGGAGCAAAACACAAAGAATCATCTGCTTGGGGGTTTTTCACTTGTAATACACAATTGATGGGAGAATGGAGCCATTTCACAGTTAGACCTAATAATAAAAAAACAAACAAACAAACAAAAAAAGCCTTAAAAAAATCCAGCAGCATTATGCTTGTATCACCTGTAGAAAAGTGCTCCAACACCTTCTGGAACAACTTACAGAAGATGAAAAAAAAAGGCAGACAACCCTCATCTGATTCAATTTGTGTCCTGAATATGAGGTGCTTTGAGGACATGAGACACCTGTTAGCTGCAAAGACCCCAAGAGCAAGGCTCTGCACTGCCTCAGAACTGAGGATCTATAATTAACAGCAGCGATGGCTGTACATTCTGTTCCTCATTGGTTTCCTGCTGTGCCCCCAACATGTCAGATTCCTTCCCTCACAAAAATGAAAGTTTAGATGGTCTCCTTTTCATTTCTCCTCCAAGGCAATTTGTCACACATTTGTGCTCTCAGTGCTAAAATAAGTTTATTAACATACGTAGACACCATTTGAGCTTTCAAACAAAACCTGTAACATAAGGATCCAATTACGCGATTGTATAGTTAATGATCCTTTTAAATGTAAAACTCCCTATAAAAATTTACTGGCAGCTTCGAGAGTCTTCAAACTGTCATCCTGAATTGCCACAGAAAGTAGCATTTTTCTGCTGTAATGTAAATCCAGATTGTTCATAGGAGATGATTAAATCTAGAAGTAATTTGGAGGAAATGAAAGCAGAATCCAAGACACAATTCTCCTAATCATAGGAGAAAAACCTCTGCTTTGTCCTCCTGGAACTACTCAAAACCCCCACCTTCCTTGTGTAAATGGATGCCAGAAACTGAAATGAAGCACCAACTCCTGACTCCCCTCACCTGGATGGATCATGTTTGGATTCCAACATGCCAAGCATGGATCCTGCCTCCTGAACTATGCTGTGCTGTCCTCTCAGTGCACACCCATGGGTGACATCTGGAATCTCTGCATGCCTGACATGATGAGGGAGCAATTCCTGCAGGGCCCTGGGTTGTACAGAAATCCTATAAGCATGTAGAGGCAACCTTCACTGAGACAAAATTTCTGTGGTGGATGATGGGTCCAGGGAAATTTGCATGTACCTATACATTGGAAAAGAAGCCATATGGGAGCAGCCAGGAAATTTCATTCTCACATTCTCAACACAGGGAGTTTTTAAAAGAAAATATATGTCATTTATTTGCCAGAAAAGTAGAAATCCTAATAGTCACTGTCTAAATAGCAAAATGTCAAAAAGGGTAAGATCCATAAAAAAATTACGGAAAGAGAAATCTTTGAAGTCTTTGTCAGGAAGGTACTGAAATCCCTTGCAAGTAGAATTCTGTCTTTATTGTCACTGACTGCAGAGGGAGATGAGAGCGCTGCTTGTTATCACAGCGGGGGCTGGATATTCAGCTGAAGAGTCTCCATCACCATGGTATTTTCAGCAGCTCTCAATTTTAATCATCAAGCTTCACTTTACAGATGGAGAAAGCTTTTTATTTCCCTTCCCCCTTTTTAACAGGTGGTAAAAGGATTTGCTGAAGATACGTAAGATTCTGGCAACTGCAAAAATAGATGTTCATCCTCTGAATTCCCATCCCCTGTCCTAATTAAAAGAAATTGATGTCATCCTTCCTTCTGTGTTGTGAAATACATAGTTAAGTATAGCCTATACTAGTTTTGCAGCAGGTTGTTTTTCTGATAAATGAAGAAGTACATATATTAATTTCAGCTGTCACCATGGATGGGGATTGTTGGGGGATGGGGGAAAGAAAATGGCGAATAGAACCAGGATGTTTATCTTTGCAATTTTGAGTGAGCAACCAGCTGCACAAAGTGTCTTTCAGAAAGGAACATCTTCTGTTGCTGTTTCTGTTAATCAAAAAGACATTTAGATCAATAAACTGCATTATAAAGGGGGACATGTGTATGCTCAAGCCCTTTTCTCTCCATGACTTTTCCATTGTTCCTATGTGTACAGGCTACTGCTTTGCCTTAGTTTTTACATGGTTTTTATGTGTATTTTATTTTCCTGCTTGTTGCTAAGTCTCCATCTGAAGAAAGTTTGTTCTTTTCACTGTTGGCATTTGATGTTTTTGGTTGGATTGACTCCTTCCTCTGAAAAGAATGAGCTCCTTTCTTCCCCTCAGTGACCCCTTTTTGCTGTTCCAGTACAAAACAAGCCATCGCTGGTGGCTGCTGTGGCTCTTAGGGAGTGGCAGAAAGCAGCTGCTCCTCCTGCTTCAGAGGAGAACCCCAGGGAAGGGGGTGCTCACATCTTTAGTCCCAGTGAGTCACTCCTGGCACACAAGTCTTAAAACGCTAGCTTTGGTTTGCTGCTATGCACTTTTGTCAGTGAAACATAAATATTTAGTCACTGTTGCAAAGCCAGGGACTGACACTTGGCACACAAAAAAAAAAAAAAAAAAAAAAAAGGAAAGTGCCCACGAATAGGCTGTATGTTGTTTCTCCTGGCAGTAACATCTTTCAGCAAGAAGGGGAAACAGCTTTGCATGTTGACATCTAAATAAAAATAAACCATAATATGCACTCTTATTGCAAGTAAAAAGTACTTGATTTTAAAAGAATTGTTAAAAAGCAAGGTCCATCATTACATTTTGTAATAGGAATTCTTCCTTTCCAGGAAGTTGATTTTCTGTGCCCAAGCCCAGGCACTAGGAGGCAATTCTGCACTCACAGTGCATTTCACGCTTCCAAAATCCAAAAAGTAGATTGTATTGATGCTGTTCCCCTTACTAGTCTTCAGAAAGAAAAGACTTCCTGTTGAACCACTAAGTAACCAAGGAGCACCTGCCTAGGACAGCACCTCTCATGCCCCCACCTATCCAGCTGCAGCAGAAAGTTGTCATCAATAAGAATATATTGCCAACAATAATAATAATAATTGTTCTGAAAAGGGTGATTTTTCTTCCAGGTAGCAGATGAGATGGTAGGACAACCTGTTACAACAGAACAAAAGTGACTTGAACGCATCTGGAGGTTGGGGATATTTGTAACCTTAATCTGCTTCCATAGAAAGAGAGAAAGCAGGAAGAAAGTGAGAAGTTGGCTCCAGGGCCCAGCAATGGAGATGGAAGTGGCTGCAACTCCAGGACAAACTCAGGTGGCCATCTTGTGTTTACAATTTTCAGAGAGCTGCGTGATGTTGTGCCATGTCATGTTTGGGTTTCCCAGCTGCTGCTGCAAACCAAGAGCTCTCCTGTCACTGGTGGGAAGGGGAATAACCACACTGAGCTGCAGTGAAGTCAAGTGCAGAGGTCTTTTGCTGCATCTCACAGGAACACAAGGGAATGCCGCGGGGAGGAGAGGCTCTCTGATAACACCCACCGCAGAAGTGCGGGGGTGGACAAAGGAAATTTCCTTGTCAGCTTGTGAATGTGATAAAGAGTGCAAATAGGCAGGCATGCAAACAAACACCAACTATTTAGTAAAACACAGCTATTCTTAGTCTGTGGATTCTATCAGCCCAGGTGCCTCCAACTCATCATCTCCGCTTCAGGTTTGTCTTTCTCTTTTCCCCATAACCTTGCACAGACCTCTTAGCTGTTCCTAACTTAAGAAAAAAGAGTAATGGTATATATAGGGAATTCATCTTGTATTTCTTGTATTGTAGTGCAATTCCAAAGCTCAGCTGGGGCTTTCTTGCAAGGAAGGGGTGCAGAAGCTCCTGGTTTTTTCCTCTTCTCCCTTTTGAAGCCTTTTTGTCTGTCACCTAATCCTGTTGGAGCAAAGACATTATCACTTTCCAAAACTCCCTCAAGTTCTCTGCCACACAGTGTTCAGATGTCCCAGCATTTTCACCATGCCCTAAAGATGCTCACTGGGGTATGGAAGAAATTCAGATCTTGGGCAAATATTTATTCCCCAGCACAGCAGGAAAGGGAGGTAATCCACCCTTTTCCTGCTTGGATAAAGCCTAAGGAGATATTAAAGAGTTATCCAGGTGAACCAGCTAGGTCTTGGTTGGGAATTATGGTATATAGGTTAAAGAATGTGGAAACTGTAAGAAGAGACAAAGAGTAGGAAGTGTTAAATATCCAGAACTGTTTATGGCCAGAGCAAACCAAATTACCCAACTAAAATTAAGTAAAAAGTACAATAGAGGAATTTAGGGTGACTAAAGGGAATTCAATGCAGAAAAGAAGGTTAATTTTCACTGTAAAATGAAAACTAAACAGCTTCCCTTTTTTTCTTTATTAAAAAAAAACCCCAACAAAACAAAAAACCCCAGAACAACAACAACAACAACAAAAACCAAACAAAAATAAAACCACAAAAAACCAATGAACCAAATACCCAGTGCTGAGCAAGGAAGGCAAAAGAGGGCATGTGCAGTATTTTTTCCTTTGGTCCTACTAATTTTCTTTCCAGATCTTCCCTTGGAGAGGCACTGGTCCTGTAGCCAGTCCACAGTTTTTTTGCTCTCAGAATTATCTTGTTCTGCTAATGGGAATGGACCACAGACCAAAAAAAAAAATTACACCTGTATACATATAAACACGTGTCTGTGTGTGTGTATATACACACATTTAAACACTGTTTTTAAGAGTTCACTCACTGCCTTTGGATGCTCACTGGCATGGAGCATGAATAGCATGAGAGCATTCAAAGGTAGCAAGTGAACATTTTAGGAAAGAAAATTCTTTGTTGTTCCTCTCCTCCTTCCTCCACAGTAAATGGTGAAATAAGAAGTGTTAGCAGGCCTGAAGTCATGGGGTCCAAGTCTTGGATTGGAGCAGGGAGAGCAGATTGCACCTTCAGCTCCTGAGGTGCCAACAAACAAAAATAATAATGTAATATAGATAACAATTATATCCCAAACACCACCTTTTTTTTTTTTTTTTTTTTTAGTTAACACTCCTGATCCTAGGTGATTACGGAAAAATAGCATTTTAGAACTAAATTGACAAAAATACTGCAATAAAAGGGGTAGAAAGGGAAGCTGACATTCTAGTGAAAAGGCAAATGTGAGTCAGTAATTGTACTGGTTTTTTTAAATGCATGTGAAATGCGAAGCAACTGTTAACAGAGTAGGAATCTCTGGGAGGCAATGGCAAGTGGCTTCTCCCTCTGAAACAAGAACTTGTGGGTATTTTCAGACTGGGAGACTAGATTTAATGAGCTTGTAAGCTGTGGTATTGTGATATATCTTCCAAGAGCATAATTAAGAAGGAATTAATAGTCGTAGACTGTAAGATAACATTTTCCTCATTTAACTTAAAACAATGAGTTAGGACAGGAAAAGGAAAGACTGTCTTGAAGGACCTTTTGCTTACTCCAGTTAAAAATCCCATACCTATAAAGTGATTTAATCATATCTGTGTAAACTTTGCTTTTACATAGCATGGTCCATGACCATAGGAAGGGATGTTTGTGTGGACCACCTGTTTCCTCTTCATGGTCCCACTGTTTCTACAGGAGGCACATTGGTTGCATGATAAGTAATGTTGAGAGCTTAGCAATGAAACGTGACATTGGAGCTGAAAAGAAGAAGCTGTGACTCTCTATGAACTACCACTGAGATAGTGCCATGTATGGGTGCTACACCACAGTCTGAAAAGCACCCTGCAATCTCTATCCCTCCAACAGCTTGGGAGATGCAAGGGAAGATAGCAATGTGACCTTTATAAATAGCTGAGTTATGCTCATTTTTTTTCTTGTGGCTTGGATATGGAGAAGCATAGACAGCCTGTGTGACTCTGAAGACTTCAACGGAAATGAAACAGGAAGCCAGATCCTTTCACAGCTTGTTCGTCTGTGAAGACAAACTGAGTCTGTAGAGACTCCTTTTCTAACCCCAGAAAAAAAGCAACGAGGAGAGAGAAATCCAACCGGGGGTGATACTCTGGAAAGGAGATGCAGAGGCAACATGACAGGCGGGCCAGCAAGAACAGAAACCACTTCATTCAACACAAAAACCGAAGCAGAATTAGCTCAGAGAGAAGAGTTGGTAAGTTCATTCTGCTGTGCTATAAATTTTGGCATGTCAACAAACTGGTGACCAGTTAGTACCCATGTGCTGCTGCTGATTGCAGCTGCATGGGTACTACTTTTACCTATGTGTTGGACTACCTGACCTTGATAGTAGTAATAAGTTATGATAAACAAGGAAATGGTTCTTGACTGTTCAAAAAGGGCTTGAAGAACTGAAGGAGGAAGCTTTCACCAGTTCTGCACCTCGGCTTCCTGCTTCTACTGTGTTGGATGCTGTTGCCTTTGTCTCAGCACTTGTTTGGAATTGTTCACATTCTTTGTGCCATGATTATAATCCTGCTGCTCACCTGCAGATGGGCGCATAGCAATGGCTTTCAGTATAAGCTTTTGCTGTAATTGCTGTGCACTTATCACGTGGGTACGAGCAGAGGGAGGTAGTCACAGTCATGGCTGAAGCTTAGAAATGCCATGACCTGCAGAAGAACCTGGAGGTTCATGTTGTGGGAAAGTTCATAATACTCCTCTAGAGGAAGAAAATACCATAAATATCCCTAAGCAGTAGGACTTTTCCATCAGCACATAGCCCTGTTTGAGTATCAGAAGCATATGCAAAATGCCATGACCAGGAAGTCTGGAGGAGATAATGCAATTTAGGCTGCCTCCAGTCTGAGCTCCCTGGAGCTGTCCCCTTGTCCCCTACACAGAGGCAAAGCAGAGAATGCATTATTTCTGCTGAAACCTACTGAATGCATGGGCTGTGTAAGGCCTTCCCTGTCTCCCTACATTGTTCTGTGGGAGCAGGTCCAGAGAAGGACCATGAAGTTGATAAGAGCACTGGAGCACCTCCAGGAAGACAGACTGAGAAAGTTGGGGTTGTTTAGCCTGAAGAAGAGGAGACTGTGGGCAGACCTCTCAGCAAGCTTTCTGTGTCTGAAGGGAGCTTGCAGGGAAGCTAGAGAGGGACTCTTTGTCAGGAGCTACAGTGATAGGACAAGGGGTATTGGGTTCAAACTGAAAGAGGGGAAATTTAGGTTAGACATTAGGAAGAAATTCTTTACTGTGAGGGTAGTGAGACACTGGAACAGGTTGCCCAGGAAGGCTGTGGATGCCCCATCCCTGGCAGGAGGAGTGGGACTAGATGATTTTTCAAGGCCCCTTCCAGCCCTAAGCATTCAATGATTCTCTGAAATATTTTGGAGAAGTTGACATTTTCTGAAGCTTCCTGAACCTTTGTAGCAGCATGTTTCCAATTCTGCAGAGTCTGTGAAAGAAACTGCCTTCCAGTTAGCTGATATTTCTATTTCTGCTGTTGATTCCAGCTCAGATCTGGATCTTGCTTGCCCTCTCCAGGATTATCCTAATGCACATTCATCTAACAGGAACAGCACACACAGACCAGCCCAACAATGCAGGAGGGTTGTGTGTTACCTGGGTCAGTCTTACAGTGGAGTATCCAACACCAAGGAGGGAGGCAGGTGGAGGCTGTCCCATCTCACTCACAAGGAGGAGAGACAGCATTTACCTGCCAAAGCCTGCAAATGTAAAAAGGTCCTCTTCTTGACTCGGGGGAGAGGTCTAGAAGAGGTTAAGGAGAAAGAAAAGGCACTATGGACAGTGTTAGTTTAAAAAGTCTCTCAAGAGATTTCAGGTAAGTGGTCTCTGATTGACTGATTGATTGATTGATTGATTAATTGATTGATTGTCCCAGGGCTTATTCCCATGCACAGAGGCCCAAGGCCATGCTCTAGATTGCAAGTGCATGGAGGAGAGAGCAGAAAGCTGTGAAGTGGGAAGGACTCACTGACACAGGGCTTGATCTGTAGACATTGTACCATACATTTCATCTCTTTCCTCCGATGAGTCAGCAGCCAGATAAACATTCACTTTCAAGCCTGCCTGCACAGATAAATCACCAATTAAATCCTAAGATCTTAACACAGGTTGAGAGAGGGTAGAAAGATGCAAACCTGGAATTAACTGCAATGCTAAACCATCTTCTGCCACCAACACTGGCCTGGCCAAGCCAAGAAAAAAGCTGGAAAGGGAAGCTGAAGGATGTGATAACTGCAGACAAGATGTGGAAATAAATTAGTTCCAGCCACCTTCAAGCCTTTGCAGGCGGATGCCCATGTGAGCTATACCCTGGCAGCATCTCTCTCAGCTGCAGCTCCTGAGACACAGCTACATTAAACACAATCTGCAAGTCCAGACAGAAAGCATCAGGTAACTGCTGCTGTGGAAAGGCACAGAGGTGGCACTTAGGAAATTTTTTTTCCAAATGGATTTTTTGATGGAGCAGCACACAGTGCTACTTGCACAACTGACAGCTTTAGGCCTCTTAACTCAACTGTTTACTTTTGCTATTTTTAGCTGGGTTTTAAGCCTAGATTTTCTTTTACTTGGATAAATGAAGCTATGACTTTCTGCAAGTGCAACTAAGTGAATGCTTGGCACACCAATATTTAGCAGGTTTTGCCTATTTTGCTCCTTGCCCAGATTAACTGAGATGGAGGGAGAAACAATCTGATATTCATGCCAGGTGATATAAATCTCTTCAGTGTTTTATGAAAAATCTTGATCTTCAACCACTTTAATATCTTGTGGTATTTTAGGGGAAAAAACCAAACAAACCCAAACAAAATCTAATAACAGAAGACTGTGTAAGTTTGTCTTGGCTCTGTATGGGAGTGAACTGCTTGTAACTCTGAAAATTATTTAAGTCTTTGTTAGGACCATCACAATTCCTTTCTGTTTTTCCAGCAAAGTCCTTAACGAGATGGAAGAATACTATTCTTTAATGTGTAACCAGAAAAGAAAGTATACCAGTCTATGCAAATTCTCTACATACCTCTGGGAGAAATGACACATGAAAGTCTATTATAAGGGAAGGTACTTGGCAAAGGGGAATTTATTTTTGGATGAATGCACACCATCTTGTTAAAGAGTGACTTGGTGAGGGAATCAACATTTAATGGCAGAAAAAAAAAAAAAACAAAAACAATAACTTCAAAGTAATTAAGTTGTGTTTACATTCAATGGCTATATTTCAAACAGATTATGATGTTGTTGGTCTCCATTCAGGGAGCTGGAACACCTAGAAGTGTTTCAGGCAACCCCATCCCTGGAAGAGTTCAGCGCCAGGCTGGATGGGGCTTTCAGCAACCTGGTTTAGTGGGAAGCGTCCCTGCCCATGGCAGAGGGTTGAACTAGATGATCTTTAGGGCCCCTTCCAGGCCAAACCATGGCATGATTCCATGCTGCTACAAAATGTAAAATAGTGTGGTGTGACACCTGAGCACAAACTGTATTTCACTGCCGGAGGAGCGGCACGGGTTGTTGTGGAAATGGAGAACTCCGCTGGGAAACGGGCCGAGAGACGGTGACAGGGGTTATCCCTCCTTCCCGGCTCCCGGGCACGGGATCGGGGCGGCCCCGCGGGATCCCCGCCCCGGGCGGTGCCGGCGCTGCCTTTGGAGCCGGCTGGGATCCCGGGGAGGCAGGAGGAGGTGCCGGCTCTGCCTTTGGAGCCGGCTGGGATCCCGGGGAGGCAGGACGAGAGCGGCGGAGCGGGTGAGGCGCGGCGGGGCTGGTGGGCGGGCTCGGAGGGCCCCCAGAGTCGCGGCGAGGGTTTGGCTTTATTTGCCGTTTCTTTGTTTTCCCCCCCGTTTTATTTTCCGCTCGACTCTTTGGGGGCTGTTTTCCAGGAATGGTGGTGGCCGGAAAGCTGCTCCTAGGGCTATCCCGGCGGGACCGCCCGGCTGTGCCCCCCGCCCGTGTGGGGCAGGGGACTGCGGGCACCGCCGCGGGCGTGAGGGAAATGCCCGGAGCGTGAGGGGGAATGCCCGGAGTGTGAGGGGAAATGCCGGGAGCGCCACGGGGCTGAGCTGCCCTGGGAACTGCTGTGTCCTCAGGGCGGAATTAGCGCCGACATGCGTGGGGATCGCGTTGTAAAACAGCAGCGTGAGCCGCTTTCAGCTCGGGCGTTCGGCCGGGCTTTGGGTCTTTGGTTCGGGGGCGGTAATTTTTGTTTGTTTGTTTGTTTTGTTTTGTTTTTTTTCTTTTCCTTACTATGTGCAGTATGAATTAACGTGTTGCAGAGTGGCTTGTATTCCCGTCAGACAGGTGGAGGTTTAGGAAAAAGGGGCTCATAAATGCAGGTGTTATTCAGGAGAACCCAGGACGGGGCCGGCTGCCGGTGTCGGGAATCCTGAACATGATCCAGGTGTGCCCAGGTGGCCAAGAAAGCCAAGGGCATCCCGGTCTCTTTCAGCAACAGTGCGGCCAGCAGGAGCAGGGCAGCGATTGTCCAGCTGTGCTCAGCACTGCTGAGGGCACAGCTCAAATCCTGTGTCCAGTTCTGGGTCCCTCTACAGTAAAGACTGAGGGGCTGGAGCGTGTCCAGAGAAGTAAGGGCAGCTGTGGTTGTGAAGGGTCTGCAGCACAAGTCCCATGGGGAGCAGCAGAGGGAACTGGGGGTTTTTAGCCTGGAGAAAAGGAGGGTCGGGGTTGACGTTTTTGCTCTTCAACTACCAAAGGAGGTTGTAGCCAGGTAGGGGTCAGTCTTTTTCTCGAATAACAAGTCATACCAGGAGAGATTTAGATTAGATATCAGGGAAAATTTCTTTGCTGAAATGGCATCCTGGCATCAGAATAGGCTGCCTAGGGAAGTGGTTGAGTCACCATCCCTGGAGATATTTATTAGACATGTGGATGTGGCACTTGGGGATATGGTTAGTTGTGGGCTTGGTAGTGCTGGGTTAACAATTAGGTTTAATTTTTAAAAATTTTTTTCAACCTAAATAATCCTGTGATCTCTTATGTCACTGAGAAGTGGCTGTTCAGACTGAGGATACTGTGCCCTACCAACTTGCTTTTCTGCTGTACATTGTTGGTACATTTTCTGCTTTGATGGTTACTCATCCCGTTCTCATTTTGCACTGCCTTTCTTACTAAACCAGCTTGTTTTCTCTTTGGAGGAGCTGTACAGATTGCATGCAGCTATACTTTCATTTTTGCAGTGGATAAAGAGCCAGATTTCCGTGGTATTTAGTGGGTGAGTTGAAGCCAGCACAGTACTACCTGCTCCATTGCTAAGACGTGCAAGTACTGTTATTCCCACTTCCGTCCTCTGGCCCCCTCCAGTTTCAGCAAGTGGTGAAAGAAAAGAGGCAAAATTTGTGAAACAGGAAGTAATGACTGGCTAAGAGAGCTTCTTTGTTGTCACTGAAGTGTGCTTCTTTAAAAATTTCATTTCTTTGCTAGTGGACAGATAATTTTATTAGAAACTGAGGGGGTCTCCTTGTGGTAGGAGGAAAATATGCCATTTTCCCATCTCTGTAAAACACTACCAGGTGAAGGATGTTAGAATTTATTTTGGAGGGGAGAAACAGCATGAAAATGCTCATCAGCACTTAAATCTAAGGGCTTTTATGGATAAGTATCTATATTTGGGATTTAAAACATTTAATTTTTGTAGTTCTGGGGGTTTTTTTGCCATTTTTGGATATAAGGGTTTTTGACTTTACCTATTTGGAACATGTTAAAGTGGAAAAAACACCACCACCTGCCTAGTTGGTGTTCATTTCCCATTCAGCATCAAGGCTTTCTGTCCTCCTTGTTTCTTAGATACAGTTTCCAGTTGAATCTTCACATCTTATCTACCAAGGATCAGACAACAAACACAAAAGGGTTTTTCAAAAATATATGCAGTTTTTCTTGAGCTTAATGTTTGAAAATGTTTGATCTTGCATGACTACCCAGGCAAGTGAGTCTGAGATTTCAGAAATACTTCTGCTGAACCTCCTGACCCCACACAGCTGAACTGTGGGAGTCAAGGTGCCAGACTGTCCTAGGAGAGATGATTATGGTTATAATTCACTTGTTTTAAAAACACGGGGAATAAACCAGTGCTCAGGAGTCATAAGGTAATATAATTACACTGCTTTCCTTACACTTGCATAACTAAATTTGGGTGTGATTAGAATGTCATAAGGTTTACCTTAAGGAGCTTCTTAATTTCTTCTTGTTTTGGGCTGTGAAATTATTTTTTTAAATTACTTTTGGGCTGCCTAAGTCATATTCTAATGGCATTTGATGGCAGTCTGACTTCTAAAAGAGTTATAGTACTCTTTAAAGTGAAACACTACTCTGAGTTGCTGTGTGACATCTGGCCCTGAGTCACTTCAGGATCTGTTTTCTGCTTTGATGGAATTTGGGAAGACCCGGTGAGCACAGGGCATCCTTTCCTCACTCCCGGGCTGGTGCAGCTGGCCTGGTGCCAGCGTGTTGCAGCAACAGGGAGCTCTGCCCATGTGCTCCACTGCTGGCATTCCCAGCATGGCAGATGCCAGTTCCTCAGTGCATGGTTGCAGTGCTCTGGATCAGACAACAATCTTGTCCTGTCTTTCAGGAAGACAGAGAAACAGCTACCTATTAGTGAAAAGGTCAGAGTTTCATGACAGAAAACAGGAGTTCCACTTCTTCATCCACAGCAATGTAAAAGCAGTCACTGGCAGTTTTAAGTGGGATGTTAGTTGCTAGGGATCCTGTTCCAATTCTGAGGTGTTAGAGTTTCGTTTTTATATTACAAAATTTGGTTTGATGAAAAGTTTGATTTTTTCCCATGAAGAATGTAATTCATGATTGGGCTATCTGTTGCCTGATAACATAAAAGCATAACAAAAAACCCATAAGAGTTGTGTCCCAGTGTAAATGAGGACATAAAGGAAATAAGGGGACTACTGTCCACTTCTTGAGAGGGCTCCAGTGAAGGCAAACATTGTAAAATACTTCAAAACTTCTACAGCTTTCTTCATTAATTTTCTGAGAAATTTTGAAGTCAGCATCTTTTGGTTTCTTTTCAGAAAGAAAAGAAACCAAAAGATGCTGTGGTTGTAGCTTCTTCCTATTTTTTCACTGCTTGTAGCAGTAGCTGTGCTTGTAGCTTCTTCCTATTTTTTCACTGCTCTGCACACTATGCATTTTTGGCATCTTCCAGATCTGAGTGCTTGGGATTTCTCTGTAGCCTATGAGGCTGGAAGCTCCTGACAGAGAGAGGAAGTGTGGGTCTGTAGCTCCTGTCTCCATGTCACCAGTGAGGACAGATGTCACCAGTGAGGACAGATGTCACTATGTACCTGTGCATAGGGATGTGTCAAGCAAGGCAGCTTGTACTGCCCACACTTTGCTTTCAACAACATTTTTCTGAGGAGAATACTGTAGGCTGAGCAGAAGACATGTGTTGTCTTACTTGAGCCATATTCTGTGATGGTGGAGGGTTAAAGGTGTGGCAAGATGTAGCAGCATATGCTCAGTCTCTGATCCTTTTGCTAGTTCTACATCAGCAGGACCCCATCTCAGGTGCCTTGTCCATACATAATATGTTGCTGAGTTTTTTTATCATATTTGAAGTATTCAGCATTTATGTTTCCAGGGCAGGGTAGTCATGTTGGGGAAATGATGCTGTGAAAGTGCAAAATGTGTACCTTAGCATCAAGCTAGTGCCTTGATACGATGTAGTGTCCCTGAGGCTTTGACCATCATCAAGTCTGCCCTTGGATCTGTGCAGCAAAGCAGCATCAAGGCAAAGTGCTTGGCACTGCCTGGAGGTCAGCTGCCACCAGAAAACCACAGAATGGATTGGGCTGGAATGAACCTTGTAGTCCATCTGGTTCCAACCCCCTGCCATGCACAGGGACACCTTTCACTAGACCAGGTTGCTCAGAACTCCATCCAACCTGGCCTTGAACACTTTCAGGGATGGGACCCCTTCTTTGGGCAGCCTGTCCCAGTGCCTCACCAGCCTCACAGGGAAGAATCTACCTAACATCTAAGCTAAGCACGCCCTCTTTCAATCTAAAGCCATCACCCCTTGTTATGTCACTAAATTCCTTTGAAAAAGTCCATCTCCATCTTTCCTGTAGGCCCCTTTAGGAACTGGAAGGTGCTATAAGGTCTACTAGGAGCCTTCCAGGCTGAACAACCTCAGCTCTTTTAGTCTGTTCTCATGAGAGAGGTGCTTCGTCCCCCTGATCATCCTCGTGGCTCCTCCATGGACCTTGCACCATTACGTCCACATCCTTCTAATGCCAGGGGTCCCAGAGCTGGAGGCAGTACTGCAGGTGGGGCCCTCACCACAGTGGAGGGCAGAATCGCCTCCCTAGAATGTTCAGCAAGGTTTTAATTGCCAAGTTTCTGCAAAATCAGTCTTTTGCAAACCTAAATACTTGTTTCAGGTCTATCTGTATGACAAAGAGAAGCCCTACCTGCTTTTCCCAGTTTTGCTCTGAGCGCAGCATCACGCCAGGGGCTTGTCTCTGAGCAGCTTGGAGATATGTTTATTGTCCTTCAATTGTGGTTTCATTTTGGGGCATTTCCTGCACATGAATTTCAGCTGTGACCTTCTTGCCAGAGGCCAAGGCCTTAAAAATAGGGGGTTTCATATAAATGAAGAACTTCAAAAATTATACTGCTGGGTTCCATGTCAGAAACTGTCCAGGACCCTGTATTTCATTTTCTTACTTCACAAAGTAAGTCATGCCTCTGCCAAGTGCCAGGCCCTCAAAAAGAGCTCAATATGCAAGATCACACTTAACTGTGTTTTACAGGAGTGCATGATTTTATTTTATTTAGTCCTTGCCACGTAACTGTCTGGTTTTTAGGCAGTTGGAGCAAGTGCAGAGGTGTCAGGGAGCTGTGGTCTATTGATCCCTGTGACTGATGTCTGGAGTGCTTCGCTTGAAAGCTCTCTTGCATCTGAATGTCTGTAAAAATACCAGCTGTGCATTAGCAATGACAATAATGACAGTGATATTATGGGTGATAATACTAATACTACTAATAATGTGCTTTTACAAGTAGAAAGCTCTTGCACAGAACATTCTGAGTTCTTGAATCACTTTGTTATGAAATTTTTCTGTTAGCTATGACTTTGGTATTATCCTGAGCGATAACTTAAACTTCAGTGACTATCTTAATGCAGTCAATTTTACCTTTCAGTATGCTTTTTTTTTTGTATAATATTTTAGGCCAGAAGTGCCTGGTAATGCACTCTCCCAAAAAGGCAGAGGACTCCTGTGTGCTTGAGATAATTAAAATATGCCAGTTTGGAAGTGCTGTCCTTGAGATGATGAAGAGAGAACAGGGTTTAAACACTCCAACTACTTCCATACAAGTACCATGAGCTCTGCAGAATAAAGCTGAAGTTTTGGCTTTTGTCAGACTGGACACTGAGAGGCAGAGGGAAAGAGATGCAAGACCAATTTCTGCCATTTGCATTCAGAGTGATGGCTTTGATATTTTGCTTTCTTTGGCCTTGCTCTGGGCTTCTAATCGATTTTGAAAAGAGGGCAAGACACAAGTAAAACACTGCTGGAATAACCTCTGCACATACCTGCTGAGGAAGCACAGGCTTTGTGATCTGGTGCTCCACCAGGAGATAGGAATAATTTGTGATTATTAATCATAAATTATATGTAATTACTAATCCATGTGAAAAATACACAGCTGTGCAGTGTCTGCACACAGAATCAGGTACACTCAGAAGAGGGCCATGCTCTGAAGACAGACACAAAATCTGTGTGGGTGCAGCAGTCAGACCCAGTACAGAGATGGGAATGATGAGCAGCATGGATGTAGTTTGGTGAGATGGGGCTGACTTTCTCCTTGGACAGTAAACAAGCTCAGAAGAGTTGATTTTTTTGTCTGTCATGGGTTATGGGGCTGACTTTCCCCTTGGACAGTAAACAAGCTCAGAAGAGTTGATTTTTTTGTTTGTCATGGGTTATTTGATCCTGCTGTTTTCCTGGATATCAATTGGGATATGTTTTTATGAACAGATAGCTTAGAATTCCTTGGACTGTCCTGTGTTGTGTGCTTACAAAGCACCCAGGCAGAGCCAGGGGCACTTCCTGCTATGGGAATCCCCAGGAGTGGGGCAGCTGCCACTGGATCTCTGCCTGGAGAGACCAGGAGGAATGCTGCCTGTGGTACCCCCAGCCACCTAATGACTGTGCATCCTTGGAGGGTGGGGTGGTTGGTGAGGTCTTGTGCTGTCTAGCAAACAAGATTTAAAAATCAGGAGGAGAAAAATTACTGTTATTGCTAAGAAAGACTTCTTTTTTCCCCCTCACCAGGTTTCAGTTATCTAGACATGTCAACATAAAAAAACCCCAAGGTATTTATACTTAGGATGCTCAGGAGGAAAGTATTTCTTTTATTCTGTCAGTTTGGATTCAGCATGGCAAAGAAAAAAAGAAAAGAAAAGCATTTTGAGAATTGTGAAACAACCATGAGTGGCATTAGGGGTGACTCAACATGCAACTCTGCAGCAGGCAGAATAAGAATTCTTAGAGTGGGCTTCTTTCAAATAATAGATTTAGTGCATTTACGTAAGTTCTGTTTGAAGTGTACAGGCATTAAATAGCAATTCTGAATGGGAACAGATTTTTTTTCCACATTAAGAAAAAAACAGTAGCAGATATTTCATAGGATCCTTCTTTAAAAGGAGGTTATTTTATTTTTTCAATTTTTTAAAATAGGAATAAGAGTTTTAGAGTGATTAATGTTTTTTCAATGGCATGAAATGCTTTTCATGTGTTTCTCATCCAGTATTCTGGACTGTAAATTCTCAGAAGGCTTCTGTAATGATTTTTCTTACTTAAATGGAAGCGGGGCTAAGCATTATTCATCTTGGATGAAGCACCCTGTGCCTTAAAAAGGAAGCTGAATTGTACAGGAAATGAAGAACTGAACTTTCCTTTTGTTCTCATAGGCATTTGTAGAGAGAAAATGGTATGTGCAGGCTAAGGCATGCATTAATATCTTGATTATATAGCTGAAATTGGTTTTGTAAAGGTAATTCTAGTTGGGTATATTTGAGATAATTACCCAGTAGGTAAGAACACATTATGGTCATTGCTGCACAGTAGGAATAAGTTGTGTCACAACTGGATAGATACATTACCACCAGCAGTTCCTGTCGATGATCAGAGAGTCTGAAGAAGGCTGCCAGCTCTGTATTCTCTATATATTTCTTAAAAAAGACTGAGGGAGCTAGGAGGGCATTTGGGAAAGCTCTGTGCAGAAGAGTTGTGTAAATAAAACCTTTCTTGCAACTGATGGGCCTCAGTGTTACCAAAACTATTCTGTTGTCTAGATAATTGTGTGATTCTGCTTGTGATTTGGGGCTGGCATTCTCATTTGTTTTTTGATTTTTTTGATTAGAAGGTATCTGATCAGCAGACATAGTTGAACTTGTGATAAATCATTGATGATTACCATCTTTGTCTGTAAATTATTTTCTTTTCCTTGTTATACCAAGGAGAGATCCTCATCTTTCCTGTTTGTTAGAGCACGTGAATATTGCTTAAGAAGTTGACGTTGCTTTATGCCGTAAAGGAAAGGGTTTGTAATTAAATAGTTATTGAATTAAGCAGTGCTTCTCACGTATCTTGATATGTGTTTGATCTGTATTCAGAATTTTTAATTTTTTTGCTGTGGTGCTGATAATAGACTGGGAAATCAAAGAATTTGTAATCTCTTGGCACCACTTAAAAAGGCAAATTTCTCTCTTCTAAACTCTAATGTGATGTAATCTTTTGTAGGTATTGAATTTGTATAATTAATATTTTTTCTGTGTCTCCCTCTTGGTTCATTCAGTTGAGGTCTATGTACACATGTGCATCATGCTTGAGCCTGCTCTATGAGGGTTTGTTTGTTTTCCCTTAAAAGAGGGACATAGCCTTTTCTGTAACATACCTGGGTGCTGATGGTGTAAAATCTGAAAAACAGCCATGTGCGACAACGTGAAGAGAACTGCATGCACACTTTGAAACTTGGACCTCCCTGCCAAGCTTTGCATGTCTCAGTTGAGCGTCTCCCTTCCTAGCTCTGCATCCAGCAGAGGAGGGAGAAGGAGTGGTTCAGGTGGGGCAGCAGAAGGGCTGGCACAACAGAGGCGTCCCACATTCTGCCACCCTCTTTGAATGAGGGTATACCTGCTTTTTGGGAACCGGGAACATAATTTTGTGTGATGGGAGCATGAAACCTGGCCCACTTCATGGTGACAAGTGCTATGTCCTGCTTTCAGTGCCAAAAAGACCATGAAGAGGAATGTCCCAAAAATAAATAATTCTGTCATGTTTTAATTTGGGGAGATGCTCTGTTGTCTTTCTGATGGCCTTGTTAATGGTATGGAGGAAAACAGTAAAGGGTGGTTGCACCATCAGACATGCTGGGATATTCAGTAATGCATACAGTGCTGCTTGCTAGTTCCCAAGCTGATCTCTGACATTTTGCAGTTCATCAGTTATGCATATTTAAGGTGGCAGCCTCCAAAAAAATTGTAAGGGAGTCACATGTGAAGCAAATCCTTTAGAGATTCTTCCTGAGTTACTTGAGAATGAAACGTATGTTGCAGACGTCTCTTACTTACCTTTTTTTCTGGCCTTTTTGTTGTTTTTTTCCTTCTGCGTGTCTCTCCTGCTGACTTTGCAGGGCGTAAAAGCTTAAGGCTTGGCACTAGCAGGAAGCTGATGTGGCATGAAAAGGAAAGATGGTGTATTACTTGCTCTGTAAGATAAACACTGCTATCAGCTCCTGATCGACTCCAACACTGTTCAGCCTCTGTTCTTCCAAATTTCTGCATGGCAGAAGAGTCAGGCCTCCCTGTCATGCCAATGCTTGCAGTCAGTCTTCAAGAAGATGGAAGCCCAGCAGCTGGTCACAGCACCAACTGCTCCTGTCACTGCCTCCTGAAGAGCAGGATGAATTGTCCAGGGAATGGATTTGATTTTTAAAAGTCTATGGGTTTATTTTACTCCCCCCACTAATGTGTTATTAATTTAATTGCTCGTTGGTTTCTGAAGACTTCTGAAAGGTGCAGGGAGGGGGGTGGCAAGATCTATTTTAAGCTGCTGCCTTCTTTAAATTATGCTTATGATGTATTTTTACCACCAGCACTTTGTGATCCAACTGCTACTTCTAAATGTCATTTACTTGAATAAAAAATGTAATTAATTTCTAAGTGTGACATAAGCACTGAAAGTATTAACTGAATCACAGAGTGCTGTTCGAACAGCAGCTTTCCCATGACAGGAGGGAAAGTTCATGAAGTCCAAGTTATGGTGCAATAGAAGTGTAACAAAAATACTCAAAGTCACTTGTTTGCAGATTTTTCCATTGCCCATTAGTCTTTCTTCTAGGGAAATACCCATGTTGAATAAAAATGGGCGAGCATTATTTGGTTATCTTGTGTTCTCTGACATTAATTTGTGTTTCTGATGGAAACCAGTAACCCTGTGCTTCCCAGCACTCCTTGAAGAGCAGTTGCTCAAGCACCTGTAAGCCATAGGCATTGAAAGAGAGATTGTTGAACTCCAGTAGCCTGAGGTTTTTTCAGGATTATTACCATCAAAAACTTTGAAAAGATTGCTTGATTCAGTTTAAAAACTGATGTGGAGCTGTCATCTTTCTGCCTGTAAAAAGGGGTAAGGGAAGAAATTTTGCATTCACATGTATTTCTTCATTCTCCATAATGCAAAGAATGTAATTTTAACAGATGGACCAGCTCTTGATTTTTTTATAGAGCCAGTTTGTTCAAAATCAATGTGGGAGTGGACCATACAGTCCTTTTACGTAATGAAATTAAAGTCTGCTGCGACTTTCCTTTGATATTGTATATTTAAACTGGTGTTAACTTCAGTCATCACGTGGTTTGCATACAACAGTGTAAATCCAGAATACCCTGGGCTGATGCTGATCCATGGGCTGATACTGATCCATGGACTGAACATCTGTGAGCCATCAGGTTCCATTCTAGTGGAAAGAAGATTCAGTTATTCAAAGTCCGCTGAGTTTTTTTTCCAATGCTGATGCCTTTATTTTAAAGAAGAGAGACAAAAAAATGCAGTTGCTTGATTCTGCTGGGATTGTCATTTCCCTAGGTAGAAGTTTGTGTGCTTATTGAGGATGTGCCTACCAGAGGCCCCCAGGAGGAAGTGGGAGTGTGTTTATATGTGTGTGTGAGCTGTAAGTGGGAGTGTCTGGTTTTTCTATGAAGTTTTCCATTTCCAAACCTTACAGCTGATGTTTTGTTGTCTGTTACTTGGCATCAGTAATAAACTGGAGTTTTTTTCAGAACTAGCACCCCAACCCCACCTCTGATTACTTAAAATTTATGGACACCTTTTCATTTACAGTTCTTAAGCTGCCTTTAGTTCACAGGAGAGTCAAGGTCTGGGTCTCACCACCAGATGACTTGCATAAAAAATCTTGTAATAAAACTTCTTCAAACAACAGAATATTGGGGAAGGCCAAGTATCAGCACTGCTTTGTGTATATATGCAACAGTGCTCGTAAAAATGAGTGCATCACTGTTTATCTTGTTGCTAAGGTTAGAATTGATACGTAACTCTGACTGGATTGCTGTCCACAGTGCATGGGCTCAATTTACTTGGAAAACTTAAGCCCCTCTTAAATTTCCTGTTAAAGCCAGGAGGGGCAGAAGTTCAGCTGACATAAAACTATGTTGAATGTAGACTCCCTAGAGAAGGATCTTTTCAGCCTTCTCTGTGGATGCCTCTCTAAAAAGTTGAGTTCTTTTCAGGTTTTGTACTAAATCAATAAATAAGTTAATAACAGAGCAGCTGTTCATCATGAGCTCTGGGAATTTCCTATATTCAAATTTCTTCCAGAGGACAAATTTCTCACTTAGGGAGCAGATGCTGCCTTTGTCAACTGTTCAGTCTCCAGGCCCTCTCTCACTTGTAGGTTTTCTTATCTACAATAGACAACTATAACCTTCCCTAACCTTGTCTGTAATGCCAGGGGAGCAGCAGAATCTTATCCTTGCTTATGTCTGTGAAGTAAGCGTGTACCCTCTCTGTGATGATCTCCTGAGCTTTCTACCAAATCCCTGGGGAAGATCTTTCTCTGGAGTTTTAAATTGACCCTAAATTTACCCAAATTGAGGCAGGAACATTCCTTTAATTCCCCAGGCAGTCATATGATGCTTAGTCAGCTAATATTGCCTTATATGGCCCATTTGTTGACTACAAGTAAGTCCTACAAAGTTTTAAAGTCATGTCTTTAAAGCCATGACTTAGAGACAAAATAATGACAGTATGTGTCTCTAGATCAGCACATCCTGAAGTAAAAAAAAAAAAAAAAAATTTGGGTTTTTTTGTTACTGAGCAGTGTGTTTGATACCAGTCTTCCTGTTACTCCATTGTAACTATATATGTAGCCTTCACTGCATGCAGGATAGTGTGGAAATGTGAACTATGTGCCCCCAAGCCCTTAGAAACTTGAAAAACTTAAGTATTAGGTAAAATATTTTAATCTTTTGCATGTCATGTTTTGTATTTCATTTGAAGTGATATCATGTTTGGATGATCTTTCTTTTTGCAAGAAAACAAACAGAAACAAGTACTTCAAAACAGTGGTAAGATTTTTCCTCTCTCTCTTTTGATCCCTATTTTAGGAAGGCATGAGGTGTGGTCCTGGAAAACAGCCAGCAAGGAATCCCTGTGTCTCATGTGGCAAAAAGTGAAAGTGCAGCTAATGTTAAGCATGTCCTTCCTCACTGCTCTTTTTTGGTATTGTAGAAGGCTCTACAGCTTTTTAGCACAGCTACTGAAACGGTGGGTTTTTATTATGCAGACTTCAATCTTCCACACTGTTGCTTATTTCAGTAAATACTGACCTGCAACACCTCCTCATTGACACCTGTTCTATCATTTATGTTTCAGGTGGAGCAACTACCTTCAGAGGCAACTCATAAGTAAGCTTTTTGTTGTCACTCCACATTCATTAATGACCCTCACAACCTCCCTTTAGATGCACAACAGCAGAATGTAACTAATCTGTGAATCAATCTCAATTTAGGGAATCTCAGTGTGCTGCCAGAGGTTGATCTACTTGGTTATAGTGCAAGAGAATGGAAAGGAGAAACAAAGCAGGCCAAACAGATGAGGGAGGTAAGAGTTAAATTTTAATTTCTGCATGAGGACAGGGAAGAACCAGCACCTGGGAAAGGAGTAGCACTCTCAGCACAAACAGCTGCAGCAGCTATCAAAGCCTGATGCACTGGCTAGTCAAATGAAAAGCAAAAGGGGCAGCATGAACATGGGTCTAAATAAAGACTGCAGCAGTGCAGGTCAAAATGTAAATCAGGTTTTAGTCTTGTATATATTCTAAATTCCCTCTTCTAGCACCATCAACCTTAACAGGAAAAATCATCCCCAGTGCTAAAGCCCAAATAATGTGGTCTTAGGCACTGTCACTTGGCCAGCCTTTGATATAAGGTAAAAACTCTTACTCCAGGGTGGAAGGAAGCACCACACCCATTTCTCTTCCAAGCTCTGACTGTCCCTGCTTGGCAGCTTTCCCCTCTCCAGCATTATCAGCTGCAGCTGGTGGCAGGCAGGGCAGGAGCTGGCATCTAACCTGTGCCAGCTTGGGTGCTGCCCAGCAGGCAGGGAGCTGGGGTGCTGGATGGTGGCCATCCCATGCCTTTGGGCACAGTCCCTCTGCTCCAGCTCTGCACCCCGGCCCAGGTGCTTCTGTGCTGGTGTCTTCTCTTCCCCTGCCCAGGGGGGAGATGCTGGATGGTGGCGATCCCATGCCTTTGGGCACAGTCCCTTTGCTCCAGCTCTGCACCCCAGCCCAGGTGCTTCTGTGCCGGTGTCTTCTCTTCCCCTGCCCAGGGGGGAGATGCTGGATGGTGGCCATCCCATGCCTTTGGGCACAGTCCCTCTGCTCCAGCTCTGCACCCCAGCCCAGGTGCTTCTGTGCCGGTGTCTTCTCTTCCCCTGCCCAGGGTGCTTCTGGCAAGACAGACAGTTTAACTGCACTGGTGTATTTGACATGTATTGGCTTTAGGTCATGGTATTGGAATCTCAGAGTAAATGCATACCAAGAAGAACTTAAAGGGTGAAAAGAAGCTGGTAAGGATAAACAGTAGCATAAAGGGTTGTAGAAAAAAGAAGACAGTTTTCAAAAAGCTGGAATTGTGTTCAAGCGATGAACAGAGGAAAGATCTAGTTTTGCCACATTAAATGCAGGAATGCAGCAGTACCAAGAGTTCACAGAAGAACATGCAAGGGCAAAAACTATTTGGAGGAGCAAGTAACAGAAGATAGCAAAACTTCTAATAAATTTGCAAGCCCATACTGGGCAAAAAGCCTTTCAGAAAATCTATGAGCCTTCTGGATGACCAGACCTGAAAAGGAGACTCCTGTACATGGAGCAGTCAGTGGATGTCTGGTTGCATCATGTAGAAGTTGCCATGGTAAGGAGCACATTTTAGGATGAGGTCTTGTGAGATCCAGCATATCATGCTTGCTTGTTCCCCAAAGGAACAATCCCATGTTTGTCTTGTCTCTCCCTCTTTCTCGCCTTGTTCTAGCTAAGCAGTCCTTCTCCCTCTTTTGAGCTGGCTCCTGTCCTCTTTTGGATGTGGTACACCTAGATGGTAAGCTGATAAAGCAGGTCATCTAGAAAGAGGCTTTTCTGAGGCCCTCAAGCTTGCTGAAGCAGCAGGAAACTCCCTCAGCAGAAAGAGTTTAATAGGCTTACTATCTCAGCTGATACAGTAAGGGTAAGGGGACAGAGTGCAGCTGAGAAGTGGTGGTGGATGGGGTGAGGGCGTAACCAAGATAAATCGAGGATGAGGAATTGAGACCATCCTGCTGCCCCCTTCAGAAAGCAAACTGGAAGTGATGGAGCAGCCTGTGGGACTTGTAGGGTCCTCTCCCTAATTCTCTGCCAGTTTATTGCTCAGAATTGTCCCAGCAAGGGCTCAGATGGCAGCCAGTGGCAATGCAGAGTGTGTAGCTGGACCAAGGGCTGTCCACTTCAGCACAGAGCTGCCAGATCTGCTCTGCCTCAGGTCAGTGTTGCACGATGGATTCAGGTCAATGTAAGGAGATGTTTTCTGCCAAAAGGAGTTTTCTCCATATACTCGTTCCTGCCCTTTTGCTGCTGCATCTCACATGTCAGTGCAAATTGTTAAAATGGTTGAGGTTAAATCTGTGCTGATCTGCTCTAATTGGTTGACCATGTGAATGTTTACAGTAGCAACAGTGCAGAGACTTGAACGAGTTGCTGGATTTGGAAGGAATGCAGAATCACTCTTAATGAGCAGTGCCAGTCTAAGGTGTTTACAAAAACATGGTGTTTAACATTTCTGCGTATATAAATCTTAAAAATATACTCTCTTTTTCCCCTAGCTCCCTCTTATGGGAGGGAGAAGTTTGGAATTGGACTTCAGACAACATGGGTTTTTTTCCAAGGCTTAATATTTTTTATTGCTAATTTTTCTTGGTCTGTTTCTAGGCATATGAAGAATTGTTTAGGAGCTGTCATATCAAATACCTGAGACAAGTCAGGAGAGACAACTACAGCGTAATAAGAGCGGTGCTTTTTCAGATATTCAGCCAAGGCATTCCTTTTCCTTCGTGGATGAAGGAAAGAGATATATTGAAGGTAAAATTCATTTCCTAAATGAACACATTTTAGCCATCCATGCACAGCAGAAGGAGGCTTTGTTCAATGTGAAAAGGGGTATGCTGGCTGTCAAAGTGGAGAATCATTATCAGAATTCAAAGAGAAGTTCTTCAAACCCATTGAACTGCATTTAATTGAAAAACTATCTCTAATCTAAATATACCAATGTGATCATGAGTCTAAATGATGTAAAAAACAAAAAAATAAAAGTGGATGAATGAATGTCACTGCTACCCTGCTAGATGTCACTCCCTTAACACAAGAGGTTATTTGCATCTTCCCCATCCACATCCATGCAATGTTCAGTGGCTCACTGCTGTGTTGCTGGAGCAGCAGCTGAACTCCAGAAGCTTTATCAGGAGATAGTGACAGGGAGGTGGGATCTATAGGTTTCGCCTGTAGAGATGTGTGTACAGACTGGAAGGTGTCTGTAATCCTAAATACCTCACTGAATTTGGAAGTATCCAGCTTTTCCAGAGTGTGGGTTATGTATTTTGCTGAAAGCATATTTTCATCTTTTTTTTTTTTTTTGGCTGGCCCTGTTTTAAAAATTTCTTAAGGACTTGGCAGTTAAGTGGATCATCCTTCATAGCATTTGAATTGTGAGGTCCATTTACTTTGTTGTTTCAACTGTACAGCTAATAGAACCACATTGTAAATTGTATATAGACAAGTTTATATAACCTTATACTCTGCTTCTTGTTATGGTTATGATTAGCTTGCCTTTTGTTTTTTTTTCCCAGCTCCCTGAAAAGCTTTTGTATTCTCAAGGTTGTAACTGGATTCAGCAATACAGTTTTGGGCCAGAAAGATACACGGGTCCCAATGCCTTTGGGAAGCTGCGGAAATGTATGGAGGCCTTAAAGACAAACGTGAGTATCTAGGAAGTGGTTGGGAGGAATAAAAGCCTTGAAAATTGGGTTCAGACAGAGTTAAGGAACTTCTCCTGGCTGCATATTTGTGGGGCAGCCAGCCTCCCTCCCAGGTTCACACTGCTGAGTTGCTGGGAAGGCCATCACCTCTCCTGCAGGGGAATCCAGATTTTGGTGATCCACTAGGCCAAGTACTCAGGAGTTCCCTGCAATTTAGGGAGGCCACCATCCCCACAGCTAGTCCTTGCCATCAAGTGGCCAATGAAGTATCTCATCATTTTGATTAAAAGTAAACATGGTGTATGAGATGTTTCTAGATTCCCTCTCCAGCTGGAAAGGAGTAAACAGTGCATTTTCTCCTAAAACGTTTGTATTTTCTTTGCTCCTATCCCCATTAAATGTTTTAATTATCCATTTTTGCTATAATTTCTCTGTGTAAGTTTGCACTTGATTGCAAGGACCTGTCAGCCTCACTGCCCCCTCTGCTCAGCTCTGCCAGATTCCCATCATCCCCAACCCAGGACTATAATTCTTATTTAATATAAGAATTATATTAATATTCTTATTTAATATAATTTGTATTTAAAATGTGGAAGATTTAGTAGCCCCAAAGCCTTCTGAAAGAGAGATAAAGAGTTGGCCTGTCAAGACCTTTCACCTTTCTTGAGCTCTTCTGGGGTTTCTGCACATCTGCAGTGATAGTAGTTGTTAATTAAAAAAAAAAAGAAACAAAACCCCAAACAGACTAATTTAAGCTCTAGAAACAAAGCATTAGAAAGAAAAAGAGGGGATTAAAATAGATTATTTGGTCCCTTGCCTGCACCCTTGCTGTGCCAAGTGACAGCTGCATCTTCTTGAGATGGGCCTGGTAGTTGTTATGTGCAGTTACCATTTTGTTCTGGTTGCTCTTTGCCTTTCCCACTGTTGGGTTATTTGGCTTTCATTTTCAGCTTGTAGTTCTTTTAGCTGATGTTAGTGCATGAAGCATTTAATCTGCATTTTTAAGAAAAAAGTTTCAAGTTAAAAGAATGAATAAATCTTTACAATTAACAATTTGTTTCAAAGCAACTGTGTGATGCCTTATACTATTACTGGGCATGAGGTATAGCTCCTAGCTTTTTTTTTTTAGTAAAGATGGTGTTTCCCCAGTGAGATGGATTTCTGCCTGTTTTTACTAACAAGGTTCTGTGATGCCTTTTCCACCTCCATCATCATAGAATCATTTGGTTTGGAAAAGACCTTTAAGATCATTAAGTCCAACCATTAACCCAGCACTAAACCGTGTCCACATGTAGTACATTTATACTTTTAAATATCTCCAGGGACAGTGACTCAACCACTTCCCTGGACTGCCTGTTCCAATGCTTGACAACACTTTTGATGAAGAATTTTCTCCTAGTATCTAATCAAAATCTCCCCTGGCAAAACTTCAGGACTTTTATTCTGTGACATGTTAGCTGGTATAAAAGACCAATGCCCACCTGCCTACACCCTCCTTTTAGGTAGTTGTAGAGTGTGATAAGATTTCCCCTTCAGCCTTGTTTTCTCCAGGCTAAACACCCCCAGCTCCCTCAGCTGCTCCTCATCACACTTGTGCTCCAGATCCTTCACCAGCTCCACTGCCCTTTTCTGAACACACTCCAGCACCTCATTGTCCTTCTCATAGTGAGGGACAAAAAGTGAGCACAGGATTTGAGGTGTGCCCTCACCAGTGCTGAGTGCAGGGGGACAATCACTGCCCTGCTCCTGCTGGCCACACCATTGCTGGTACAGGCCAGGATGTCCTTGGCCTTCTTGCCCACCTGGGCACAAGTTGGCTCAGGTTCAGCTACTGTTGAGCAGCATCCCCACTTTTCTGCTCTCTTCCTCTGAGCCACTTTCCAGCCAATCTGCCCCCAGCCTGTAGCACAGCCTGGGGTTGTTGTCACCCAGGCAGGGCCCAGCACTTGGCCTTGTTGTACCTCAAACCTTTGGCCTTGATTGGGCTGGGAACTGCTGCCTACAAATGCTGTTGTGCCTGGGCTCTGTCAATTAATAGCTGCTTTATACTTAGACCAGGCTTCTGTTCCTGTTTTGCAATCTTTTGTGTTCAATAGAATTCTTATGACATGGATGAGCAGAATAATAGAATTCTTAAAAATGTTGACAATATCTTTCTTTTGTGTGCTTTCCAGTGGGCTGAAATAAGTGCTACAAGAGATCATGAAGAAAGAAGAAGCATGTGTAGTACACTATTTTCTGATGAAAGCAAGGAATACAAACTATATGAGGCCATAAAATTCATCATGCTCTATGAAGTTGTTGAAGCCTATGAGCAGATAAAGAGCAGGGACGAACCTGTACACAACCTTTTTAGCCTTCTCTTTGCTCGTGACTCTTCATCTGACCCTCTGAGTTTCATGATGAATCATCTGAACTCCATAGGGGACTCTATTTGCTTAGACCAGGTAAGGATATAGATGAAAAATCACAAAACTTACTCCATCTTTGTAGTGATTAGGTGATTATATTATAAATCATCCATGATAACTGGCCCATTTTTTTTTCCTTTGAGATGTGGGGAAGTGGACTGAGGATAGCCATTTATCTTCCAGGAAAAAAAATGCAGTAAGAGTGGACCAAAAATAAATGCTACAGGTTATCAGTAGGACATAGTTTAGAACAATAATAGCTTTGATGCGTAAAATAGTTTTAGATGATGCTGTTTTGACCAGTTGTTTTGCTTTTCCTATCTGTTCCACCATGCCAGATCCTGTAGCATCACTCTTTTCTTCCCACCCTTTGGTTCTCCTGAGATCTAATGTCTATTAAAAGTAGGTAGTAAGAACTCTACTAGTTACCTTTATATGTTAAGATTTTTGTTTCCTGTTTTATAATTAGTGAGAAGTTCAGTGCTGACATATAAACTCTGCACTGCCACTCTACAAATGGTTTCACTTTCTGATGGCTGAAATTATTTTTTACAATCAATTTCAGTTATCCAGTCAATTGTTACATGATGCAGCCAGATTTAGGAGGAGTTTGATTATAACTGGACAAATTTCTGTTCTGTCTCGCTATGCCCAAGGGTATGAACTTTTCCCAAACCTTTTTTTTTCCTGATTAAGCAATCCATTGCAAGAAGTATCAATGAAGATGCCAGTTCTCCAGTTTCATATATGTGAAGTACCAAGAAACTTTTTGCTTTTGCTGTAATGTTTTCCATATGTAGCAAGTGATCACAAGGTGGCAGGCTTCCCACTTTTTCAGGGTTTATCAGTCTTGGTAACAGCTATTCCTTTTTTGCTTCCCAGTCAGCTGTGTGAGCTGGCTTGTTAGCAGGTTATGTATGGTGTCAGGCAGAGGACGAATGTTTCTACATGCAAAAGAGAAGTGGAAGGGCTGTTGGGAATCCCCTTAAACTTTGAATGTTTTTACTCCACTAGCAAAAGGGCCCCTTTTATTCCTTGTCTGCTGTTTTGAAGCTAAATGACTTGCCTTAACTTGGATTATCTTCAGTTTAGTTTTCGAAGCCTAGAAATAAATGTCTTACAGATTTCTTTAATTTTTAGGTTGAACTGTTTCTTCTTGGTTACTTACTTGAAGTAAAGATACGAGTTTACAGACTGCATAGGTTTAATACTGAGGAATTTCAAGTAAATTATCCGGATGAATACCGAAGGGAATGGAATGAGATTTTTCTCCTGACTGAGGATGACCGCTACTATCACATCCCCCTTTTCAGAACGTGAAGGACCAGTGACTTTTTTTTTCCTTTGTATAGTATAGTGAATGACCAGTTCCAGTGAATTAGGTTTCTAATCAGCAGCAGTAAAATCTTAAGAATGCTCATTAATGATTACAACATGGTTTATGGGTTTATTGTGTAAACATTTTGCTTTCCCATTGCAGCTCGGTTCACCATCAGTCAGCCATATAAACCGTAAAATATATTGCTACACTGTCTGCAAAAAAATGTGATGTTTGAGGATTGTCAGACAAAAAAATTGGACTGCCTGACAATGAAAGCAAAGGTTATGCTGGGTTTTCCGTTGCTAGCCTAAGGGTTTACTCTGACATCCATGGATGGGTTAAACTCAAGTGCCTAAAGCAATGACTGCTTTTCCCTACTCCTGTCTGTCTCCAGCCAGGGAGGATAACTCACAGAGGAGGGAAATCCCAGGGTCCCACAGTTTATATTCCATGCTATTTAACTTGCATTGACTTGGGATGGGAGGATATAAACTGGGGCCTCTGCATGGCTGCTTCAATTCCCCTTGGCTTCCCTTGTTGCCGGAGCACCTCTCTCCAGGGATGGGCAGAGCAAGCAGCGGCAGGTTGCACTTAACTTAAGACATGGGAAACGGAGCTGTCTGCGCCCAGTGGTGCTCCCTGAAGGGGAAGAGCTGTTACACAGGGGGAAGAATCAATGCACAGGAATACTGTGCCAGATGAATGGAAGATCTCCCTAAGTGAGTAAAGTACATCACTTTCTCCAAGGTAAAAAGGGCAGCATTAAGAGGTAACACCCAACAGAGTCACAGCCAGTGGCTGTGTATGGCTTTGGTGAAATTGCATATCCTCCAAGGGCTGATTTCAACATGACCTGCCAAGATTTCCTCTGCAATTCATCTGGGAAAGCTGTGCATGGAATACAGGCCAAAACACTGCATTTTCAGAAAATATTAATTTTTTTATGCGTTATATTAATTCAGCAGTGTTGCATATACGTTTTATCCTCTGATTATGTGTTAATCTCCTTGCCTAAGATTGCTATCTTTAATTTAGACCTCTGTGTTTGAAGAAGTCTGTCCAGGACAAATGAGGTTTATCTTCCTGCATGGAACATTTTGTTCAGTTCTGTTTTCTAGAAGAATCAATGTGTTTTGATTATTTCAAAATATGGATCTTTAACTAGAAGAAACTTGAAGAAGTATTAGATCTCTCAAAATATTTGTGAAAAGCTTACAATGCCACAGGCTAATGCTTATATTGAAGAGGGTGGGATTTATTAAGAAACAAAGCCTCTCCTTTCCTTATCCTGGAGATATAGAGGGACAGGCAGGTTTGTTTTATTAAACGTGCAGGATAAAATGCAAGCCAGTAGCAACAATGGGAACAGGGCCTGCAGGAGCCAAAGCAGCTGCATGAAGTATCTTCATGGTAATGCTTGGAGTCAGTGGAGTGTGCTCAGTTCCTTTGTGTAAAGAAAAGCTATTTTATCCCTTATGCTCCTTTTATTTGTGTGTATATGTATATATATATATATATTTATAAATACAAACACCTGTGTTCTCTATAGTAGCTGTTTTGTTTCCTGAAAGTTTGAGTTCAGTTTTGTTGAATGATTTGTAGATTTTAATTAAGAAGGCTTGATAGCTGTAATAATTTCATCTCATCAAAACCTGCATAGCAAGTACTTTTATTTATTAAAGTTTTTTCACTGAATGAAATAATTTTTTTTATTTTAGATTTGGTTCTGCTCTGCATGGGGAAAAGTTATAACACTTAAGTGTAGAGTATTATTATCTATTTTGCATCAACAGTAACTTTGACAGTTATCAATAAACTTGTCTATATTTTATTCTTGTTTTGGAACAAACAGACGTACCATAAATCAGTATGTATTTTTGTAGTGGGCTTTTCAATGATTTGTGTATTATTTGTGTTTAGGAATACACAGGCATTCTAGCTGAAAGTGATAAATTGTGAAAATGTAAATTTTTGTGATCTTGAGCATATTAATAGCAGGGAATTAATAAAAATCTAAAACAGACAGTGGAATTTACCTCACTAGTTTGGATGTTTGCATCTGAACCAGGTCACCTGAGCCAGGGCTCTCTGCCTTGTCAGTGGAAGGCAGTGGCACATGGACAGCCAGAGGGGTTGGTCTCTAGAAGGGACTGGTTCTCTTCACTGACTGTAGTGGGAGTTGGCAGTGATCAGAATAAATCCCTCTGCCCAAGATATTTGAAGTTAGGTGAGATTAATGTTGTCCCAGGAGTCTGGAAAGGACATACAGAAACAGATCTGCCGGCTTATCAGGTGTCACAGGTGCCAGCCAGATCATGCCAGGAACAGAAATGGGAGGTGAAAATAGAGGGGCTTCAGGTGAGGATAATCACAAGTCTTAGAGATAAAGGCAGAGAGGTTCATAAGAAACACTGAGACAGGTTTGGAGCTGCATGGAGTTTTAACCCTATATATATTTGCTTGGGGATGTGTGTATATAAGAAAAATCCATTAAAAAGAAAATTTTCCTCAATAAAGTGCATCTGAAACAAGCTGGTACCTATGTAAGTGACAGGTGCTGGAGGATATTTTCCAGTCAGTGGCAGAGACAAATTTTCTGTTCAAATCCAGAAGCACACAGTCATTACAAATATTTTTAAAAGCAGGTTTGTAGGCTGCTAAAGTCAGGATGTGTTTCTTATTTACTATTTTTAGTTTAGCAAGAAGAAGAAACCATACTGAATCCTCAGCATTGGATTTGGGTTTTCCCCAAAACCTGAAAATGTGTGTCAAGAGTTTAACAGAGCAGCTGAAGAAAAGTGTATGTTTTATTGTAACAGGGTAAAAAGTCTTGCAGTTTGAATGTCATCTTTTTAACAAACTGCATCTCAAGAAATGTATGAACCACATCCAATATTTCACTTTAACTCCAAAAGATGTACTGTCAGTCCTCATTCTTCAGCTCTAACACTGAAATTGCTTCTTGTCTAGTTTGTGGCTACTAAGTTGAAGCTAATTACAAATTTCTCAGTGTGTTTTTTTTGCTGCCAACTTCTCCTTCTTAGGCTCAGGGTGTTGAGTTCAATGTCTAGGGAAAAGTTTTCAAATGCAGTTTTAAACTTGTGTAAAGCACAAATTAAAGGCAAATCTGTGATTTCAAAATGATTCAGTTGACCAGAAGAAAGATTTGTCCAGTCAAAGCATAGAAAAGACCTTGGGGTTTTTTGGGGGTTTTTTAAAATTTTTTTTATTTGTTTGTTTTTTGTTTTTGTTGTTTTTTTTTTAATTTTGCTGTTGTTGTTGGTTTTTTTCCCTGGGATTTGGATTTTACTGTTTCTTTACATTTCATCAATATTACAATAGTCCTACCTCCGCCCCTTTTATGTTAGGGCTACTACAGCACAAATGTTTTTTGGGAGCTTCATTTTTATGAAAAGCTCCTGATTTTGAAGGAAACATATAGCTGGAACTTTGGTGCCAGAGAAGACCTAGTCTCTCCCCCTTCTTTAGTGGGGGTTTCAGGGTGCTTGAAGGCTTCCCTGGCAGGAGAGGAACTCTCATTTTGGGCCTGGTTTTGTCAGGGGGCAGGATATAACTCTGTGGTGGTCCCTTGAAATTATTTTGTAGAGGAGCCTGGCATGGTTACTGGGCTAGAGGGGTGCTGCTGCCTCACTGAGTGACATTTGTGTCCACAGCATCCCTTGTGTGTGTTAGTGCCACCTCGATTTTGGCCAGGGATGGAGCAGGGAGCCTTGCAGAGGTTTTTTGAAAGATTTGTCAGAAAATATCCAAGGAGACCCACATGCCTCAGAGGTAGGATGTGATGTACCTGGGGGACAGGAGATAAATGCAGAAAACTTCTCTCCCTGGGGCTTGGCTGATTTGCACCTCTCTTGATGAACCATAAAGCTTTGGGTCAGCTCTGTGTCAGCCCTGGCCAGTGAGTGAGGAGGGTGGCTGGAACATTGCTGTAAGCTGTGTGTGCTGAACACTGCTACTGAGAGGCAAAAATGAAAAGCATGAAAGAAAGAGAATGGGTCCCAGATGCTTTCATCTTCTGACATACCCCAGTTTTGCATAATTCTGAGGTTAAATGCCTTGGGAGGCCAATTAACCAAAACATCTTCCTCTCTTAGTGAAGTGTTTGGCCATAGTTCAAGGCTTTACTGAAATGGGGAGGCAACTAAGTTAACTAAGCTTGTGCAACCCAAGCTATTCTGTGATTCTGTGATCTTAAAAATATTGAAAACTGCCATCTTTAGAGTTTCAGATGACTAATACAGCATTTAGTTTTGAAGGAAATTTTTTAGCTGTCATTTAGACAGCTTCCAAGCATCAGAAAACACAGTTTAATAAGCTCTGTTCTCCTGGCAATTCTTTGGTTGTCACACTTGCCTGAAGTGGTGGATTCCACCCAGCCAACAGCCAAGTCAGTCCCTCATTCCCTCACTCCCTCACTCCCACAGCAGCAGGATGAGGACAAAACCAGGAAGAAGAGGACCAAGAAAATTTTAGGCTATGATAAAGATAGGGAAATCACTTCTCATGCACTGTCTTGGGCAAAACAGACTTGAATAGGGGAATTTAAGTTAATTTATTGGCAATTAGCAATAGTATTATGGATTTAGGTAATGGGAAACTTAAAAAAAGACAAACATTAGAATGCTTAGGGGAAAAAACACCCCTCCCCTTTTCCAGGCTTAACTTCACACCAGACTCCTCTCCCTTGTTATCACCATAGGTCATGCTCAGTGCCATCAGTGAGGCAATGAGCAGAGTGAGGGGTTGTGAAATCAGAATCTGGTGATTTGTCTCTGCCTCTCACTGCCTCCCTGTACTTCAGTGTGAATACTTCACTGGCTGCAATCTTCCACTTCTTGGGTGTACCAGCTCTGATGCTGGCTTGGGATAAGTAAGTTCTAAAACACTTGGCATATTTCATTATCAATTTTATATCAATTATCAATTAATTATCAATTTTATAAACATCTGTTCAGCTTCATAGAGCTTTTATCCATGCTACTGGAAGGGGGGGAAAAGGGGGGAAATTAAATAAAATCTATTTTTGTTGTCTTCCCTCTTTGGTGCTTTAATGTGCTGTCACACACATGCCTGTATTTCTGCAGGACATGGATTAGAACAGAGAAAAAGGGTCTGAAGGAAGCGGCTCAGAAGGTAAGATATTAAAATCAATCCTGGAGTGATTCTGGACCTCACACAGGAGTTTCATGAGAGCTCAAGCAATGATCTAAGAGCAACAGGAGGTATGGAAAAGACATGGCTAGGAGAAGTAGGCAAATTCATGGAGGAAGACTTAGCAAGTCCATGAGTACTTTTTAGTCTGAACTGCCAGTCTGTGACTGGAGATGTGAAAATTTCCCAGGGTAATAGGCACAGAAAGTGCATTTGCAGCTCTTCTTCCCTGCAGCCTGTAACATGACACATGAATAGATCATGACTACTGTAATTGAAGCTGCTCCTCAGCTGCCCCTTCAAAACAGAGGCATTCACCACTGTGAGGGTTCTCCAGAAGAAGAGGTGTTTCTTGCCTTTCCTGTATTGATGGCTTCCCCTTGTTTGTTGGTTGAGTCCCCATGTTTGGCATTTTCAGTGCTTCTGTTGCTGCTGTAGCAGGGATGATGCAGCTAAGAAACACTTCAGCCACCTTCTGCTGAAGTTGTGAACAAGACATGAGTGAAGCCACATGCTTTTGTTTAACAGGCTGTGAAAAGCCCACCACGATCAAATTGGACCACATCTCTGTGTTCAGGGTCTCCAGAGGTCTATTCAGGGAAATATTTCACCCCCTCATTAGCCTTTGCAGGTTAGCTTTGAACATGGGAGCTTGAGAGTCTCAATGACAGACATCCAAACTTCAACACATTATCTAAGTAAGGAGAAAAGTGGGAATCAAACTTACAGGCTGAGCAAACCCAACAAGGTGAATTTCTTCACATCACAACACATGGTGTGAGCATAACTCAGGAAAGCTGCAGGTAGAAATATCTGGAACAGACATTCCTCCACACTTCCACCAAAGTCATGGGAACACGAGCAAAACTATTCAGTAGCCAGCGGATGCTCCACCCTGTTTAGTGGCACAAGGCATCCATGAGTGCTGGACAAAAGATGTGACCAGATCGTGTTTGGTTTGGTTTTTTCAAGAACGCGTGCAAACTACACAGGATTTTAGTTCTGTTCTGGGAAGCTCCAGAGGTTCTGCCTTTCTGCATAGACCTGCTCTTTGTATTACTCAAAGGCAGGAAGAAAAAAAAGTTGTGATAGTTTAAACTAGAAATGTTATTACAGGCATATCTGTAAAAGGAATGAAAGACATTTATTCAGACTGTAAGAGTGGCTTAATAGATGCAATTCTCAGCAGTGCTAGTCAGGAAAGATAGTTGTAACATTCGGTCCAGCAAGTGTAACTCATCTAGAGCTTCAGAGTATACTGCACAGAATAAGAATGATACATTTAGGATCAAATTAGGGCTGTTTGAGTTACAGCTGCTAGGAGCCCAGCACTTTGGGAATGCAAGAAGAGGGGAAGGAAGTAAGATATATGATTTAAATAAAAAGAAAAGAAAACACAATTTGTCTGGAAAGCCACCAGCCTATTTATCATATTGTCCTTTTTAAAGCAAGACATAAACCTGAACAAAACTCCAGTACAATTAGGTCCATAAAATACTGGTTTTGATGAAGAGTTTATTACATAACTTAATATCAGTATGTTGACTGTACCTTTGTGAGTCACAAATGCGAACTATTAATAGAAAAATGCATGGATATTAACAGAGTGGCTTCATGACAGCTATATTTTTGAAGCTGTTAAAAAAAGGAATTGTAGTTGTAGATAATTTTAGTGCCCTAGATGCATGTAATTTAGTAACAAAGCAAATAGCAAATGTTTCCTCTGAAATGCTGCCAGCAATTAGAAATTCCCAGTTTCTTGCCAAGCATTAAAACCTGCAGCATTTGAATGGAGTCCCTTCTCCTCCTACACTTCTAATTTCAGTCAAGACTATAGAGTAGACCCTTTAATTTTTTTTTCTTTAACAGTTTTTGGGGAAACTGAGGGGGAAAATTTTAGGTTATTATCTATATCCATACTTTTAGAAGCATATACCTTTTTTCAGCTGACTGGCTACTTCTACCTGTCAGTGAATCCTGATACACCTTTTTCTGTTTGACTAAAAGGCCAGCATGCATTGATTTTTCTAACAGAACATGTTTGAATCACTCTTAACTTTTCCCTGGATAAACTGAACAGATACTGCTCATTCATTTTAAGGTTCATCTTTAGTCTTCTAATTTTTCCCATAGTGTGATAATCAATTCCTCTTTGTTTTACAAATATTAGCACAAGGCTTAGCAAGGCTTTTCATCAGTCTTGCAAGAGCACTTTGTAGAGAGAAAATGATAAAATAACTCCATTTCTGTCTGGCATTTCTCTGTCTCTCTCACCCAACAACTGCAACAAGATCTCTGTTTATTCTCAAAAGTCCTGGGTTTTAGCTGAAATTTAAATGAGCATTTTCCACATGCCAAGGCAAAATCTATCCCTAAGTGCAGGGTTGGTCTGAGATGCTGAAGACAGATTTGACAGGCAGTGTTGTCAGACAGTAAGATGGGTAGGGGAGCACCAAAAACTGACAGTATTTTAGGTCTGGGATACCCCAAAGCCTATTGCCACTTCTCTACACACATCTGGCTACAAACCACAAGAGACTATGGCTGTTCTTAAGCCTGACAGCAGCAACCACCTTGTGTATTTGGTGTGTTTTGTATTGCCAGATGATTTGTGTTACCATAGGACCTTCCATGTAAATAGCTGCAGAAACTTGGACTGGGTAAATTGATCAGCTAATGACAACCACATTTGCATGTCCTTGATGTGATAGCACAAATCAGGATGATAAATGTTGTTTAGCTTATTCTGTGATCTGAGTAGGGAGATCACAGATTAGGTTTGGACCTGGGTTTTTATGATTGATTGATTCCAATAAAGATAAGCCTTGGATAGAAAAATTATCTGACACTGGTAGTCAAAAAAGAAATACCTGAAAATTCAGAGAGACAAAGAAGAAGAATCCAGAGGAAAAAAACCCATTGAAAGCAAACACACAAACACAAAAGTACCTCCAAAACCACAGCAAAAGAACCCAAAACCAATAAACATCAGAAGAATAATGCAAAAAACAACAGGTTAGTTACTTGTTGCCAGAATAGAGAATCACCACAGATTACTAGTTTTCCCAAAGGCAAAGAGAAACTGAAGCCCACTATTACTGTGCCGTTCATCCTAGGCATAAATAATGTACCATGACAACAGATGGAAAGGATTTGCTCCAATGTTATGGAATTACCAGCGTTTTTTATGTCTTTGCACTCCCTACATTTCAAATACTGCAGGCTCCTGGACCATCACACTGTTCAGGCTCAGTCTGGTGAATCATTCTCAAGTCACAAGTTGAGTCCTTACCCAGAATATTTAATAATAAAAAATCTTTTAATTGGAAAAGCTTCTCAGGAAACATAGAGATCAAAAGTTTTCTGAGTCTTTCTACAAAACCCTGCAAGCCTTGTTCCAGAGCAACTTGTCAGTACTGAACACTGTAGATGTGAGGTGAGGATAGCCCTGTGACCAGACTGAACTCCTTGTTGTGAGCTGGTGTTCAGCAAGAACCAGGTGGTTAAGACCTAAGAACAGAGGATCAGATAAGAGCATCTGAGTCTGGCAGCTCCAAATGTTTGCAGATGATCACACTAAAAAAATGGCAGAAACATCCTGAAGCTTCTTCCTTTCATAAAATTATCCTGTCTGAACAGGCTTTGGACATTTGTCTCAGAAGGTTCTAGAAATATCAGCTGCATTTGGATTTTGTCTTTAGACAATGTCTAAATTGTCTTTAGACAATTTTGTCTTTAGCAGTGAGGATTTTGTCTTTAGAAATTGTCCACACATTTATTCACATGGTGTACAAACACCCAAAGTGAAAATGTCCTGGAAAAGTACCTGTGGAACCATAATACTTTTATTATTTTAATTATTTTTTATTATTTTGACAGAATTTCTTTTGTTTGATGTGGCTTATACCAATAACCCATCAGCTTTTAAATTAAGCCTGTCTCATAGGGAGTGTTTCCTTATTATTTAGGCATGGTAGCTGCCTCTCTTCTACCCATAAAAGTTACAGCAACTTCTAAACCTAAAGTGAGAGATGGGACAGGGCACGGTAACTATTTGCTAGGTAAATATATATGCTCATTATCTTTTAGATGAGAATGACAATCCTAGAAATCTGTAACTGAAAAAAAAAAAAAGAGAGGCATTAATGTTTGAGACAGAATTGTGGAACATTTTGGTTTAATGTGGTGAATGATAAGGTCTGTAGAAAATGTCAAATTAGGAACAAGTGAGTTTCACTGCCCACAGCAAATTGTGTCAGTAAATAAAAATTTTGGTCAGACATCATGTGGATCCCCTGAAGCACAACAACATACCTTATGTAAAGGATCTAAAGGTATTTTCTGGGCTATCTTTGCCTTTATTCTTGCTCCTTTGGCAGTTTGATGACAGAATTGGAGGAAATTTTCCCCTAAAGACAACAGTAAGATTAATTTATCCCCTTCCTCAGTACAGGATGAAGAGCTCTAGAAAAGGAAAGTATTAATATTATGTCTTGTCTTCCCCCGTGTTGAGTTTCCAGAACACTTCTTAGATAGATTCCCCCTTCAGAGACAGAGAAGACTTAAGAACTTTTCCCATCACAAAAGCTCCAAAATCAAGCAGGCCATTATGCTTCAGATCCAGCCACAAAGTGGATCAGAATTGGGTAAGGCCATAGTGTTATGTGCCTTTTCATACTCAGTAATGTGAGATATATGTACTTTAATTTTTTTTTTTTTTGAGGAAGTAAGCTGCTGCCCAGAGACTAAATCCTAGTGCTACAGCTCTCCAAAGGATCTCTGCTTTTGGGATCTTTCTGCTCTATTCTAGTTCAATATATCTTATGGATCAGTTCAGCCTTCCTACTGATACTTTTTTTCAAGCTGAAAATTTTCTGTATGTGTTCAGAAGGTTTAAAAACATTACCATGGTAAAGAGTTTATGCTGTGGCTGAGGCTGAAGGTCTCCCTCTTGGTGGAAGCCAGGGGATGTTTCCAGCTGCACCGAGAAGGCAGTGGCTTATACCATCCCCAAAACCAATTCAAGAGCCACAGCTGGCAGAGGGGTAATGGGTGAGAGCTTCAGTAACCTGGTCTTGCCTCTTGAGGAAGGCTGGTGCAAGGTCAAACTGGAAATGGAGATCTGCTTGTCGTCAGGAACAAGGACCAAAGGCAGCTCACAGGAGCTACTGTCAACAAGTGGGAGTCTGAGGAGCTGGTCAGCTGGAGAGAAGCTGCACAGCAGGCAGAAACACATTCCTTCTTCCAAGGGCAGCCACATCCAAGCAACTCCAAAGGCTTGTTCATTAGGTACACTTATGAACATCAGCTGAGACAGATTTGTTCCAAATGAGTGGATTGAATCCACTTGATTAATGAACTGAAAAAGACCTTGAGGCTGATCTGTTGACTTATTAGAGCAAAATACCAGTTCAATTCTATTCTCTTTTAGAAAACAGTGACGTATTTGACAAACAAATTTGAGCATTGTAATAAAAAATCCTTAGCTTCTTGATTTTTGATACTAAAATACAGTTTTATATGGGTGCTGGTGTACTCTGAGATGTTCTTTGGGATGTTTCATTAGTTCAGAACCCAATGTAATGTTGCTTCTCTTGATGTCTTGACCTTAATGGCACACTGCCTCACGAAGTACATCTGACTGCAAAAGACACCTCCCATTAGATTTTCAGCCAGGCTTTCCACCTGTATTACTGATGAGAGTGGTCTCTGTGTGCTCCTTGGCAAGTGTGCAGATGAGCTTTTATCACATGACCAGGCAAATGTGATGGATGCAGACATGTCAGAGTCCCTGGGCAAAATGTGACAACTCACCACTTGACTTCACCTTGATCTCTTCTCCAGTCAGGCCATATGGTGGGCTTGCTTCTTACAGTTCATCTTTCGTCTTCTTTGGTACTAGATTAGATCAGGGTAGATTCATGACCATAAAAATGCAAGCAACTTTCACAGACTTAATGTAAAAAATGGAACGGTAACTCTAATTCTAAAATTTCTCTTTAAACTTAAAGAAAAATGAATATTCAATCAATCAATAAAAGAAATACATGCTTCATCCTATGGGTGGAAAGATGAGTCAACCCATATTTGTATGTTTCTTAAGTTTCTATCTCATAAAGCCTGCTGGAATTTTGCATGTAGTATCACTATTTGCCTTCTGCATAGTATATATCCTCTCTTTTTTTAAAAATTGTTTTAATTTTTTTTTAATGTAGAAACTGGAAAGATAAAAAAGGTATGAAATACACAAAATGTATTTAGGTTTAAGTTTAGAAACTGGAAAGATAAAAAAGGTATAAAATACACAAAATGTATTTAGGTTTAAGTTTAAGCAGTATGTCCTGTTGCCCAGACCACAGACAATACTAAGGTTGTCTGTGGTCTGGGCAACAGGACATACTGCTGGCTTACTCTGACATAATTTCTGAAAATGTTGGTTTACTGACAGCACTCTAAAAAAACCTTTCTGTAATTATTTTCCAAGTAGAGCACATGAGATACTCTTAGTTTAATAATAATAAAAATAGTTACACCATACTGTAACCTCTTTTAATAAATATTTTTATCAAATTCATAGGCAATTTCCCATTTTAAGAATGTTTTTTCAAATGTGCAAACGGAGCTTGTTAAAAAGAAGTGAAGCAGGTTTTTAAACATGCCTTTGTTTTTTCTTTTTGTGAAAGCTTGTAACTTTAATTGTTTAGACTGGTGCATGTGAAAAAATAATGACAGGTTTTTAACTTGCAAACAGCCATGATTTTTAGCAGTGATGTATAGTTTATACTGATATGACTCAAACAGTCTCCATTTTCTGTTTGAGGGACTGAAAAACCCCCACTCACTGCACCAAAGCCACAACCTACATATTTTTCTCAGTCATTTAGAAAAGGAACACAGGATGCTGGAAACACACTTCTGCTTGATGGACAGCAGCATGCCAATTTAGAACTCACTCTAGGGACAAATAAAACTAGAAACTATAAAAGTGGAAAACAGCATCTCTATATACCTGTCTTTATGTACCAGGGGGAGATGTATGTTCTTAGGAACCCATATCCAAAACCTCTAACAAATTCCAGGATGCTAAAGGAAAGAAAATATCATGAGTAATGTGTAATTACACAAGTACATGATGGATATTGTATTGCCCATTTGACTTTTACTGATGGGTTTTCCCCAGCTATTTTTCCCTATAGTCACAAGAACTGATCACCCAAAGGTTTCTAATCATAATCCTGAAAAATGTGGAGCAGTTTTAAAGTCATGCAATGTAATTAACTTAGGAAAGAAGATAACTTCTGATAAGCACTAAGATGCATTAAATAAGGTTAAAAATATTTTTTCTCATGGTGTTTGATGGGTTCTTTTTGTATCAAAGTCTGAGCTGCTGGTGTCCTTCACCAGAAAGTACCAAGTACAGAAATATTTCAGACTTACAAAATATGATCTCCTGTATTGCACTGAATGTCTTTTTTGTTCATGAACTTTGTTAGTTAGCTTAGTGTTGTACCTTACACTTAGTAAAAGATACAGGGAACCTACAGTAGGAATGACCAGCCAAAACGTCTCTGTCCTAAAGCTGCTGAGAGAACAGCAAAGGTGGGTAAATAGCAAACAAACAAAATATCTAATGTTAAAAAGGAGGCAACTGTAATGGCTCTTAAATGCTACTAAATCTGAATTATTTAAATGATGGGCACACAGGAAACAGGTGGGTATATTTCAAGTGGACTAGCTGTTTGCTAGTGAATAATTCTGGAATGGCCAGTGGGAAACAAGAGTGCATATTAAGACAAACCTGTCAGTCAAACAGCTGTTCAAACAAAGAGATTTTTCAAAGGAGATGTCATTGTCAAGAGCAATCCAACATGAAGTTGATCCACGAGAAGAGCAGTGATTAAGATACCTAAGGTAATGGGATATGTTTTATTTTTCTTCAAATATTCATGATACTATCAAATCTCAAGGATAAAAGAAACAGAAAAGGTTTGTTTACAAAAACATTTGTCCGTTTTATATGAAGTTTTATTATGTTGCAAATTACTTATCATTGCCATTTTAACCTTTTAGAGGTTCTACTACCTGAACTCCACCTTTCAAATGTTCTCCCAATAATGTTTGATACTCTGAATACATGTTAAAACTATTTTAACTTTGCTCAAAAGTACCTTTGTAGTAGTTATTTGCCTTCAGTCTCAGCATCACTTGTCATACTCAGAGAAACACAAGGGAAATTTCTTACGAGGAAAATTTCAGAAAGAAGACAAATACTTCATTTTCAGGCCCAATTTCAATGTGAAGACCCCACCAACTGCCTTAATTGCAATGGACTTTGCTATCATGATACAGATTCTGCTATTCTGACTTTTGGGGGTGTTTGTTGTTGTTTTGTTGTTTTTGTATTTTGTTTGTTTGGGGGTTTGTTGTTTTGGTTTTATTTGTTTGTTTTGGCTGGATTTTTTGGTTGTTGTTGTTGTGGTGGGTTTTTTTACAATAACGAGTATGTTTCAGTAGCACGTAATTTTTAAAGGCTTCTCATCTACTCTCCGTGCGCTCTTCTCTTCTGCCTGGAGTTTCATAAGGCTGTATCATCAGAACGAGGTGATGTATCTCTTTGTCCCCAGAACAGAGATTTCCAGCTTCTAGCAAGCTCCAAACCAGCTGCAAACCCAAACACACACACACACGCAAACACAAACACACACATACAAACACGAACACACACACACAAACACAAACAAAAACACGCGCAAACACGCACACACACGCAAACACACATACACGCAAACACACACGCACACACGCAAACACACACACACACACACACACACACACACACACACACACACACACACACACACACACACACACACACACACACTTTGCATTCTTAGAGCACTTCCCTTTACAACTCTTATTTCCACCGTCTCTCCTGTTAACGAGACCTTATTGTTGCCTCCCACGTTGGGGCGGGGGATGGCGGATCACTTTCCCCGTTTCCATTCCCTGGGCAGTGGCTGAGGGCTGAGGGCCCGGCGGTACCGCCCTTTCCGGGGGGCGGGGCGCGGCCGGTGCCGGTTCCGGCGGGGCGGGAGCGGCTGCGGGGCTGCGGGGCCGCGCGGGAGCCGGGCGGGCGGCCGGGCAATGCTGGGGCCGGCACTGGAGCTGCCCGCCGTGCCCGGAGCCCCGCCGGCATGAGCGGCGAGCGGCGGCGGCCGGGCAGAGCCCCGCGCCCTCCCCTCGGGCCGGGCACGGCGGCCCCCGCCGGGGCTCGGCGGGGCGTGCCGGCTTCGCGGTGCCGGGCGGGACGGAGCGCGGCGGAAAGGTGAGGCCTCCCCGGGCTGCGCACGGGTGGCCGTGCCCTGCACCGAGCCTGGGCCGTCCTTCCCCGAGGAGCGGGGACGGGAGAAATCGGGACCTGGAGTGCGACTCTGCTTCCAAAGCAGCGCGGTCAGCGGTGTCTGGGGAGGGGATTCTGCCCCTCTGGAGCGCTGTGCTGAGCCCCCAGCTGCTGTGCTGCACCCAGCTCTGGGGTGCCAGCACGGGAAGGAGGACAGGGAACTGTGGGAGCGGGTCCCCAGGAGGGCCGCGAAGTTGATGAGGGGGAATGGAGCTCCTCTCCTATGAGACAGCTGGGGCTGTTCAGACTGGAAAAAAAGGAGGGTTTGGAGTGATCTAATTGTGGCCTTCCGGTACCTGAAGGGAGCCTCCAAGAAAAATGAAGAGGAACTTTTTACAAGGGCAGGTAGTGACAGGATAAGGTTAGGGAAGGATTCCAGCTGAAAAAGAGTAGGTTTGGATTAGATATTAGGAAGAAATTCTGTACTGTGAGAGTGGTGAGGCACTGGAACAGGTTGCTGGATAAGTTGTGAATTTCCATCCTGGGAAGTGTCAAGACTGGATGGGGCTCTGAGCAGCCTGGTCTAATGGAAGGTGTCTGTGCACGGGGCTTGGTGACCTTTGAAATCTCTTCCAGCCCAATCTGTGGTTCTGGAACTCTGGTCCTGAGCTCTTTGCTGTGGGACAGCTTGGTATGTGTCAGGGCTCAGGTGCCAAGGGGCTGTAATGCTAGTAAGCAGGTGTTTTTCGTGTGGGAGGCTTTAACCTAGACATAGAAATGTGTTGTGCCGTTTTAAGGTTTATAGGGTGGATATTAAGTTTGTGAGTTCTGAGGTGACCAGCCTGGGTAGCCACTAATTGTCTAGAACATTAATGTGACAATTGCCGAGCAACCCATAACTTTTGGGCAGGGTTATGTGTGAACTTAAGATAAATGTCCCTGAAAATTTACTATGTGGGCACATCCTAAACTTTTGGGGAGCTTGCTAGAATGGATTGTAGACATCCTGTCCTGATACCTTGATCATATTGGAAGACATAAATATTGGAAGTTTTTGTACTAAGCAATGATCCTGGTGGAGTGGGTGTTTCAGAGAGCACCAGGTGAGTTTGTAAAAACTGTTTTCTTGCAGGACTGAAATTTGTTTTATTAAAATTTCTGTTAATTCTTGGGGTTTTAGGTTATAATGTACCCCATGGATAGCAGGTGTTTAATCAGGACACTAATTCATGTGCAGGTTGTGTTTGAGGCACAGCTTAGCTTAGTCTTGGTAGGAAATGATGGTCAGGGAAGTGAGTTAGAAAATAGCTTGGATGCTGTCTTACTTTACCAAACTGTTCTGGATTTTCTTCCTTGTTTTGAATAATTTATATACCCTCTGAAATCTCAAAATATAATGTAACTCTTAAAATATTGTAACTTTCCTGAAACATATGATTTTTTTTCTGGGAGAGAAACTTCATATATTTTTTCATTCTTCAAAGCCAGGATAATCTTCAAGGGTGGATGACAGAACCAACTGGCCTTTCTGCAGGTGCAGAAGAGAAAAAAGAGAGTGTTCCCACACAGCTGATGAAGCATAAAAATGAAACTGGTGTTGCTTCTGAGGAACTTGGCTCAGCCAATGCACCTGCAGACCAGACAGAGCAAACCACATCAGAAATAAGACAAGACTGTGTATACAGAAGTAGTGGGAGACCTGAGAAGACAGATATGATTAAATCTCTTGTGATGGATCAGGATGCATCCAGAAACTGTGAGCTCTATGTACCTGGGTCTAGTAATTGTTCAGTAGTGGAGTCATCTGAGGAGAGGTAAGGATTATTTTTTAAAAATATATAAACAATTTTCTATAGAAAGGGAGGGTACTTCCAGTTCATGAAGGTAATTTATGATTTTTTTTTTCCTTCGTATCTTTGGTTCAGGAAAATTCCATTTAATAGTTCAATCATTTAAGTATTTCCGTGAAACTTCTTGCACTCTTTTTTTTTTTTTTGTGTGCATGTTTTCATTTAATGATTCTTTTCCACTCTTATTTTATTTTCACTATATTTTTCAGGTATTTGTCTGAACATTAATGGGGAAAGGCTTTAGTTCCCACATTTTTTCCACAGATTTACTTAACAATTGCTATGCTACAACAATGTTATGACACACTTTAATCTCTGGAATGAGGGTGCCTGTGCAGATGGATTGCACCTCTTGCCTACCTGGATTTCAAAACAACTCTCTTGAAATGCAGTACCTTGTTTATTCTGGATGTTAATCTGTCATGTTCTCAGTCTGTGGCTGCCTCTGTTTTGTAAACTTCCAGAAAGAAGGTGGTTTCATAATATCTGCAGAAGGGACATGACACTGCTTCCTTTACAGCAAACTTCCTCTTTCTTGAGTAATCTCACCGCCTTGGTCAGTTGAGCATTTCTTTCTGCATCTTATGTTGAATTTATTCAAGGCTGTATGGCAAAAGAGCAATTTCCCTGTCCTGACACAATTTCTCTCCCTGTGGGATCCCTTGTAGCAGCAGGTTTCTTCATGGTCAGAGGGGGGAGGTTGGTGCTTTGTATTTTAGATACTTGGCTTATACAGAAGGTAAGCTAGAGACTGCTGCTGTCACATACCAGCCTGTGTGGTTTTTTTTCACAGTGTTTTCAAGGTTATTAAGTATTCTTTAAAGTCTTCACAAACCTTAATGGACTTTAAACTCTGCGGAGAAATTAGGCTTTGTCCAGCATCATAGTGTAACATGAATATGGACTTGAAACAAATATTTCTGTGATGTTTCTTCTCACCAAATAGTACTGTGTTTGATACCTACTATATCTACTGTTTCTCTTTTGATTAATGATTATTTAGTGTTATTAAAAATGAGGTTTCATGCACCTACTTGAGCCCTTGAGTAAAAACTTGACTAGTTTTATATGACAGCCCAGTAGATGAGTTTCCTGGTATTAATCTACATTGCTCTTTATACTAAAGATTTTTTGTTTTTAAGGGAGATATACACAGATGGTTTGAGTAAGCTGGTTTGGACATAAAGAAAAAGAAATACAGAGCCATCATTCAGTAGTCTGTCCTTTCAAGTTTAATGAAAGTAATCCAGTTACCATCTGGCTACATTAAACTCTTTCTCACAGTCTTCCTAATTGCTTGTCCTCTCTTAGTGATGTAAGATGTGCCTTGATTTCTTCCTAGTGTTTTGGAGGCAGGCTGAGCTTTGGATTTGGGGTGTTCTTGAGGAGTAGATTAGAAGCTACTAATAGTAATGGGCAGTAAGCAATAACCTTGCAGACTTTTTCTGTTTATGTACTTTCTTTGAAAAACAGACTTCTAATGTAAACCTCTTTTAGTGCTATGGCTGGTAACATATGGTTTTTTAAAGTATTTTAATTGTGAAGCTGTGATTATTTTTTAGAAGTTTACTTGCTAGATGTGATTATATGACAAATGCCTCTCAGGAATGGAATGTGAAATTTGCAGTCAGTTTTTTGAACATTGTATGGACCTTCATTTTCAGCAGTAATGTTCCCATCCAAGCTGCAGATGCTGGCCTATGCGCTATTCTTGTAGGGCATCCATCATTTCCTCTCTCATGGTCATAACTTGACTTCAGAATGTTGTATGTATGCTCAGATGCAGGTACTTGATAATGCACCTTGGCCAAAGAGCCCACATTATTCGAGGAAGAAATGTTTCTCTGGTTTTCAGCTGGCCTGTAAGCTGCAGTTTGGATCATGGTGGAAATTCTCCTTAGATTTAGTTACATTCGAACTAAACACAGGTAGTTGGGCACTTTTCATTGTATTCTGTCGTGTGCTCTGCTCAGCACGAGGCAGGTTGGTCAGTCCCAGTGGTGTGTAGATACAAAGCCCTCTTGGGTGGTGTGCTGCTCTTAGCTGCATGCACAGGGTGCATTATTCATATGTGCAGCAAATAGACATGTTGGCTTGTTTATTTTGCAGATTTAAACTGTAAAATGTAGAAATACTGTAGAAGGGACTGTAGTATTCATTCAGCCACAGAAGAGAAAGTCAGGCAATAATTTATTACCAGCCTAGTGACAGATACTGGAGGGGAGCAGTTGAGAGGGTTTTCTAAACTTTTCTCTGTTTTTGAGAGCTAATGTTGGTTCTATGAAAATGGGTAAGATGGAAAGCAAATTGAGTTGAAAAAAAGGTAGAAAGACTTAAATACTTTCCTGAGTTGTAAAAAGGGGAAGAGGTTGAAAAAGAGAGGAAGATTTGTGCTGATACTTGAGGTATGTGTTGATTTTTATTGCAGCGAGGAGGACATGTATCGTGATGAAGAAGAAATAGAGAGAGAGAAAATACTACTTAGTGAAACAAACTCATCAGGTACAATCAAGCTTTGTGTGAAGTTTCAAATACAGTATTGCATCTCACTGTAGTACTGATGTATGATGTCCTGACACTCTCTCCTCCAGGGACTTCTGTGCACAGATGTCTGTGTTCAATAGCTGTTACTTGTGACTAAGTACATTGTACAGTTTGAGTCTAAAAAAAGATGAATTCTCTGGAAAATTAATTGCTCTTAATATATCATTCCCTTTGTTTCTGTAGTTACTTTATGAGTGAAAGTCAATTCTTTGGAAAGCAGTCACATAGTCTATGTTATGAGTGTTGTGCTTGAAAATTACTCAGTCATAGTCATCATAGCAGCATCTGTTGCTGGCATGCCTTGATACCCTCAGTACTACTTGGTTTTGGGATGAAGGCTGTTGGGATTCCAAGGCAAAACTGTATCTCTTCTTTCTGATACTTACTGAGAAAGATCTGTCCTCTTTCTCCCTTATAGTCTAGCTGCTATATAAAGAAGAGAAACTTCTGTCAGTATTTTTCTGCTTGCTAAGAAAATGAAGAGTACTTGAGTAATTTCTCCTCTTTACCAATTAATTTTTCCAGAAGAGAGGAGCAGTGTTCCCTACCTTGTTGACAATGTCATAACTTTCCTTCACACCTAGTTTTCAGAACAAGCTGATTTTATCCCCTCCCACAGCAATAACTACTTAGTAGCTACAGGTTGTGCTGCCAGTTTCATTTGGCACTGAAATTAATTTAAAGTGATAGTGTATTTAGAAATTTGATGTGCTTTCTACCTTCTTCTGTTTTAATGTTCTGTTGCATGTAACATGTTGTGTGTTCTATTTTGACAGAATATAAATTAAGTGTTTCACCTGAAATGGACATCATGGAGTATTGCAGGAAGGAATGGAGAGGAAATACACCAGCAGCAAAAAGGATGAGAAAGGTAGCAGTTCTGTTTTTGTTGAATTTCATCAGGCTCTTGGTTTTTGTCTGCTACATGATTTCCTATGCAGTCAGTCTTTTAAGATAGGAAGTGAAGTAAAAGTGGTTTACATTGTGAGGTCTTACAAGTGGTTTACAACTGGCAGATGCTTTTCTTTGTGCTCATTGCAAATGTGTTTTTAGTAAAGCTACTTGGTGATAATTTAGGGGTTTGATTAATACTGTCCTTTGTTATTGTTTTCAATTGCAGTTTTATATTTTGTTTATGGACATAAATTGCTAATTTTGTGGGCTATTGAAGTGCAGAGTAGATTACCAAATTCTTGGGTGGAAGGCAGGTAACTAAAAGTGGTGAATTGCATGGGTTTTTAAAAATTTTCCTAAGATCTTCACCAATTTTTCAACTAATTTTTTAATAATAATCTTGACCCAGAATGGTAGAAAATAAAGTTGGTTTGTTGCTTAAGAAATTTAGTGCTGTGTATGAGTAAACATAAAGACACCCTACAAAAGTCAAAAACTCCCCATGCCTCCCTGGAGAGGTTACTGTGAGACGTACGGACACACAGGACATGGGCCCTTGCCAGGCCAGCTGAGCTGCAGAAGCTGCATTTCAACATCGAGGCTTCTGCTACACCTGAGTGTGGGAACAGCAGGGAGGGAACAAATGTGCTGAGGCAAGTGTCAAGGTATTTCAGTGTAAACACAAACTTGTCCTGAGGCAGAAACAAACTACCGTGTGCCATATTTTGGGTAAGTAGCATCAACTAGTGCTCAAATTTCTTTTAAGCAGGATGTGTAGTCTTGTGCGTGTGTGTTGGATATTTTTTGGAAATCTAGGTGAGTTAGCTAGCTATATTTCAAATGATGTTCTAGTGTTCTATCATCAAACAAATATATCAAACAGTTATCTATTAGATTTCTTCAGTTTCTTGTTTGTTTTTCAGCAGAACTAAGTTGTTTTTTTCAGAGTATAATTTGTAACCTAAAAGCATTTGAATTTCCAAAAAGGGTAGTGGGTCAAGCTTTTTTTTTTTAAATAGCATTAGTATTTGGGTGATAATATTCCAATACCTCTTATGTTGACAGAATGTGACCTTAAAAGGTTTTATTAATGATTTAATGTCCTTTGGATTTTGTGTTTTTCTAGGGATATGAAGCAGTTGCCCAGAAGTTTGCATCTATAAGGAGAATACGAGGTGATAACTATTGTGCTTTCAGAGCAACTCTTTTCCAGGCATTAAGCCAAGCTACCCAGTTACCAAGGTGGCTGCAGAGTGAGGATTTTACTATGGTATGTGTCAAACTGATCTGACAATAGACTAATGTTGGGTCTAACCTATTTGATAATTTTATGGTCTCATTTCTCTGTTTTATGGTGTATATGCTCACTTGTCAATATCCCCTGAACTGAGAAGCTGTGATGTTCAAGATTGTTTTTTGTGCACAGTGATTCTTTCAACTTGGAATTGAGTCCAGATGCCCTTGGTTTCCAGTTTATAATGGATAAAAATGATACTGTAGTGCTTACTGGAGTGTCACTGTCACTTGTCTGTCTTAATCTCGCTCTCTTGGTTTCTTCTTACTGCCTATAATGTGGCAGTAAGAAATTTTCCACAAGACAGCTTGCAATAACAAAAAATACAGACAATTTATTTTAACATTTGCAAAACCCCCAGCTTTTCAAAATTATAATATCTGTTATTGTGTGCCAAATATGGCTTCTGTAAAAAGTGGAATAGCAAATTGGATGCTGTAGGATTTGCAGAATGTGTGAATTTACCTGTGTCTTAAATGTTGCTTAAAATAAGTGTAAGAGCAACTCCAGCCTGACATGAGGAACAGTTTTTGTGGAGAACTGATGTATGAGAAGGGCACAGTATTCCCCTACAAGCAGAAGAAGAGTATTCCAGAAGTTTTCTTGTGTCAACTAAGTCTATTTGAAGGTATTGGTGAACATGGAAAAAACATATGAGAAGCTGCCTGTACAAAAGGGAGGAACTTGAGAGGAGTAAAGTTCCAGTTGTCAGGGTGCTGCAGGGAATGTAAATGGTGAATGTCTGATGCACACTCTGTGTGTAGGGTAGCAGTCCAAGTAGAATCACGCTGCCCTTACTACCTTTTTGCATCACTTTAGTGGACAACTGAAAAGTTCTAATTCTGGCCTCTGTAAATTTTAAGTAAGCATCTTGTGAATATGCTTTTGTAATTACTGATGAAAATAATTCTGTGAGGTGTTTTTATAGCAAGTACATTGCAAAATGGTGTCCTTTTTGTAAAAATTACATTCTTTCAGCTCTCAACCATTTCCACATCATCAGACTAAAGAACATAGTTTCCCAATGATCCTTTAAAGAGCAAACTTTTTAAAAGTTATGCACTTTGAAGTTTTAATGATGTTCATCTGTTTTTTTCTTTTTTTTGCTACTGATTCATAGATGAAAATGTCATATGATAATTAGCATTTTTTTAAAAAGGGTGTATACCTACAAAACAAACTGAAATGATAAATTATTATGCATCAAAGCAGAAGGCACATAAGAGGAATGTGTATACTGACAGCTGGCAGTACAAATATAAGGTTTTTTGGTTTTTTCTTGGTTTTAATTTAAAATGGTGATTACATGCATATTTATAGTTGTAGAAGTTACTGGCATATAATTTTGGATTGTTTAGTTCTATGTGCACAGGATGCCAGGCTGGGGTGGGAGAAGATCTGTGCCTCTCTGACACATACTTGGTTGCCACTAAGGAAAACACATTACTAGTTTGGAATCCTAATAAAGTGAAAAAGGGCTGGTGGTGGCTGATGGCAAAAGTGCTGCTCTAGACAAGTATTTACTCCATTGTAAGACACAAGTTGCTCTTACAGTTTTAGCAGTAAAATAGGTTAATGGATGAAAGTACAAAACTGGACATGCAACTGCCAGAGTGTCCTTCAAGGGAGGTGTAAAACTCTGAACTGAACAGGTGTAGCACATGAGCAGTAAAAGAGGCAGTTCTGAGGCTAAAACATGATCTGATGCATCAGCACATTCCCAGGTTGTTTTCTTCTTTAATAAAAAACCTGTCCCAGAGTATTTGGATTGTGCTCCTTGAAAAGGAAAGAGATTTTTTTTGGTGTGTTCTGGACAAAACAGTTTGCAGTCCACCAAGACTTCAGGATGATATGATGAATGTAATTTTCTCTTCTGTTGGTTCAGGAACACTTTCAAGCAAAGTCACTGTCAGCTATCTGCTGTTGGGGGAGTGTTTTAATTTAAAAAAACCAAACACCTCAAAACAAAATAAAAAACAAAAAAGAAGGCATGAGTAACTTGGTGGATAATTTTTTTCAGTGCTTATGTGTTAGATCTGGAAATAGTAATAGACCAGTATTCTTACTGTTACCAGCAAATATTATAAATAGACACTTGTGCTTGGTTACGGTCCTCTTACAATGATACTGCTCAGAAGGATATATGAGGTATTGTTTTAAGGTGAAAACTGTTAAAAAAATAAAATATGTAGGTTGGTGGCTTTTCCTTTCCAGACTTTTAACTTAAGCTGCCTTTTCTTCTCTCAACTTCCAGCTTCCTGAAAACTTGCTGAGCAAGTATGACTGGATCAAGCAGTGGCAGCTCAGACAGAAACCTGGCAAGAGGATGGGAGAAATAAGGGATGAAATAAAAGAGTATTTAATACTTCTAAGGCAAAAGGTTGGAAAAGTATTTGTATATTCTTTGGTCACTTGCAAATAAGAAAAGTGAAAAAGATTTTTGAATGTGGAGAATTTAACATAAGGATGCTTTCATTAGTGAAAGTCCCTTTTCTGTATGTATTCTGCAAAAAAGTCAAATAAAGAATGTCTGTTCAGATACATGAGAGGCATCTGCTCTTTTACTACTTGCAGTAGCCTGATGCTGGAATTAATTTGCAGGCAGCTCTGCAGAAAACTATTAATTAGACAGATTTCAATGAAAAAAATTAATATAACAGAGTAGCTTTCTGTCTCTATTTTTTCTTGTATTTTATTTGAAGGAATGATGTATACTGAAGACAAATCCTTTTGCTATCTGGACAAGATTAAAGAAAGAAAAACACAACAACACTGAAGTAATTTCAAAGGAGTAGTTTTTGTTCCTTTTTCATACATTTATTTCAGGTCATAGGAACATGATTGTGCCCTTAAGTGTTCATACTGTATTACCTAGCCCCATACGTCCTCCCTTTTGGAACTCTGGAACCTATTAAAAAACTCTTCAGTTGTTCCTGTCTTACTGTGAATGCAAATCTCTTTATGAAGGCTTTTAAGAGTATTTGGAATGCTGCATTCAGCAGTTTGAGGGTTGAAATGAAATACACATTTTGAGTAACAGAAATGTAAAGAATATGAAGTATGTAGGCTTTATGGCACAGGAAACAAAAAGATTATTTATTACCTTAATGTGTATTGTCCCACAACAATATTTCTCCTGCTACCTTGCAGCAATTTCTAGCATCCCTTCCTTTTGCTTTGCTTATGGATCAATTTAAGCAAAATCAGACTAAGTCAGCCTGACTTTGATTGGGGTACAGTTGTGGAAATGTTCTTGATTGTTTTTAAAAAGGCACAAAGCCCTTCATAAGTTAAATTCTGTGTGCCTGTCTGAGCATCTGACAACTCACAAGTGCCTTTTTGCAGCTCTGGCAGGGTGATGGCTGTTGATTTGTGTTGTGTATAATGGTTTGTTTGTTGTTTTTTTAGTGGAAGAATATAAGTGAAATAAAGGGTCCTCTTGAGAAACAAGAAGCTTGTGATAAATTGTTTAAGAATGAAGAGGAGGAGTACAGTCTTTATGAAGCGCTGAAATTTTTGATGCTTAACACTGCCATTGAATTATACAATGCTGACAAAAGTGGAAAGAGAGTGCCTGTCTTCTCCTGGCTCCTGTTTGCACGGGATACATCCAGCAACCCTTGTCAGTTAATGCAGAATCACTTGAATCATATTGGTCACAGCGGAGGCCTTGAACAAGTAAGGAGAGGTTGTTCTTAAAGTGTTATATTCCTGTGTTGTGGTTTTCAGTTTCAAGTGGTTTAAGAAATTTCTCAGCTTTTGTTGGGCTGGCTGAAGCATCTGGCCTTTTATTGGGAGGAATATGTTAGAACTGCTTGCTTATAATGAGAGTTTGTAAAGGCCCTCCTTTGAAACACCATGTTTTGTCTAGTGGCTGGCAGGTAGCATTCTTTGGAAATAGTTTGCTATTAATAGAACACTTTAATGGATCTCTTTAGTTGTTAGCTTTTTAAAAAATACCACGATAAAAGCTAATATTCAAATTATGAAGACCATGTGTAGCACATACACAGGTGAATTCTGATAAGCTAATGGAAGTTACTGTTTTATACAGGGCATAAATAGTACACATATTACAAAAAATAGGAGTTGAATAGACTGAAAGATTTTGGAAACATCCATTAAAAAATCCCATTGAATTCATTACAAGTGGGACACTGCAATGAAGTTCACAACTTAGTTGTAGATACTAGAAACATGGAAGTATTATGTTTTGGTTTTCTTTCTTATCTTAAAAATCTGACGACTGCAGTGTAGATAAGACAGTTTGCTGTTTCTGTGAAAATAGGTGATTCATTGGTGACTTTTTTGCTGCTCAGTTTGTTAAGAAGTTATATTGCCAGTTTTTTGTGCTATTAATTTATTGCAGTGAGAGTCTTTGTAAATTGTTATGTAGAACAGGATATGCTTGTCACTGTAGTAGATGAAGTAGAAGCTTTTCACAGCTTCTTTTTCTGAATTTCTTCTCCCATCAGTGGGCTTTCTCAGGGCTTTCCAATTACTTTTATTTGGCTGGAAAGTTCAAAGTACCCTATAAGAGTGAAAGGATCATTGTCTGAAACCTGCTCTTGTCTGGTTTTAAGTGATTTAACAGGATGAACACTGATGCAAGAGAACGTCTTTCCTATCTGCTTGCAACAATAGGACACTGTGTAACGCAGTTTTTCTTTAGGGTTATTTTACTACTATGCCATTGTGTATTTGAGGACTTTGTTGTTGAATGCATGGTGTCATGGAGGGGGATGATGGAGATGAGAGAATGAATGAGAGATGCTCATATATAGGACTTCTCACTTCACAATTTTTGTCTTTGAAAAATTACATCTGATAGGTATTAGTTTAATATTTTTATGAAGAAAATCTTGTAGAATGCATGTTGAATTTTACACCAATATTTGTTGTTTCCAATGTAGGTGGAGATGTTTCTCCTTGCTTATGCTCTGCAGTACACCATCCAAGTGTACCGACTCTATAAGCACAGCACTGATGAGTTCATCACACTTTACCCCAATGACCCGGAGGAGGACTGGCCTGTGGTGACTCTCATAACTGAAGATGACAGACACTATAATATTCCAGTCAGAATGTGCCAAGAGACAATGCTGTGAACAGGTGATTGTTTGGCAGACAAACTTGTGCTGCTTATGGAGGTTTCCCATGATATTTTGAAACGGGACAATGACAGAATCCATGTGATTAAATCAACAACTTGAAATCTGTGTTTTGGAAGTTGACATCTGAAATAAAGTATCAAATAGGTACTATCTTAAATAGTAAAGGTTGGACAAGCATGGCTTTGTTTTCCATCAAAAAAAAAGGAAGCTTCTGCAGTCCTTTTTTTTGAAGGACTTACTCTGAATAGAATTGCCAAAACGATGGATTTATTAATTTTATTTCTTTCAGTGAGGCTCTGTGGTAAGAATGAGCTAACTTTTTGCTCCCCAAAATAATGACAATTGAAATTTCTGGGAAAGTAAGGTGGCAGTGTCTTGGCAGATCTTTGTAAAAGTGCTTAGAAGCCATTTGTACAAAGTTGGGTCTCAGGAAGTAATACAATTCTTTTGCAGTTGGAATTTAATGCCTGCCATGGTTTATGCTATAAGAGAGATGTTACTTAAGTTTTCTAATGCTTTGGGTTGTTTTTTCCTACATAAGTGTCTCTTATTTAGAAGCCAGTTGTCTGTTACACTGAAAATGAGCTGCTCTTCCCCTTTCAACCCATGGAGAGGAACATGGCAAATGTGGTAAGGGAGTATAAAAGTTGTTTGATAGTCGGTCACGAAGTCAAGACTACACCGAATTCCCACTTCAATTATGACAGGTGATAGAAGGGAGCCACATGCCTGATAACTTCCATGTCTGTTCATGTTATTGTTCCTGTACTGTTAATCCACTCAGGCAGCTGCTCTAGAGAACATGAGGATTTTAATCTGTTGAGGGAGTTCAGTAGATGGAAATAAACTTTCGGTGCAGCTTACTCCTTGCAAGAGTGGAGATATCAGAAGTTCTGTTTCTGCTGAGTTATTCATTATGCTTTAAAACTGAAAGAATACAGAATGTATCAGATGCTGGGAGTGCTGACAGATCTTTAAAAAATAATTAAATAATGAAGCATTCAGCTTTTAGGTTCAAGTAGAAGTATGTCCTACAGGTGACTTTTGGAACAAGAGAGGGAAAGCTGATTTAACTGAAATGCTGGTCATACACAGGTCACTTAGAAGGCCTTCATTTGTAAATGGGGTAAGGTTATAAAAACTTTTCATTTGAATATTTTGGAGAAAGTGGTGTGCAAAATTCTTCTGTTCTAGTTGAAATTAATTTGTTAACTATTATTGTGGAAGGTAATATACAGAATGAAAATGTTTTCTAAAAGTTCTGTTCTAAGAAAAGTTCTAAAATGTGTTTTAGACACATTAATGAGGCCTATCATGTACTGTGTTATATTTGTCATGTTTTTGTTGCCTTCTAAATCAATTAGTTTGTTACTGAAAATTTCTGGGAGCTACAAGGGAATAAAAAACTTAAATTCATCTGGCAGCATTTTGTTTCTTTTTTGGCCTATACTTTAAATTTTTAATGTTTCAATTTTTGTAATCCATGTTGAAGTTAATTTCTTCATGAAAGCTGTGAGGTATAGTAACCTGTGTAAAAGAAATAATTATTGGCTGCTTGCACACAGGCAGCAAAACCAAGTAATTCCCTGAATTGATGTTATCCAAGAAAAGCTGAAGAGGAGGAAAAATAAATTAACTTTTGCAACTCATAACTCTGATAGAAAAGTTGTAGTTGTGATTTAATTAGCTGAAATTATTGAATTTTGATATATTCTTGAGATTTAACACCTCTTTGAAAAGACATTGTCACACATGTAGAGCAGTGGTTATGAATGTATGACAAAAACCTCTTAAGCAGAGGCTTTTTAGGAGCTGAGTTTGTAGCCATTATTAGGACTGGAAATAATTCACATAATTGGCTTGTATCTTGAACTGAAAGGTGGGACTGGGCACAATGTGCTTAAGTCATGTGTTTTTTCACTAAAAACTTATCCTGTCTACACCAAGCTTTTATTTTGCCTTTTTTCTGTTTCCTAGTAAGTTATAAATTGTGCTCAGTGCTGCAGCAGGCAATCTCTCCAAGCTGAGGCTGGGTGAGGCTCAGAGAAGCCTCAGGATGGTGTCCCGTGGGAGCTCCCCAAGACCTGGTGTGTTTGGTTCAGGACTGTGCCTTTATTCAGACAGCTGAGCCCAAGGCTCAGCCATCTCTTGCAATGTGTATTTCTGTGTGACAGCAACAGCCCTCTCATCCAGAACTAGTGAAGGAGGCTGGAGAGCAGTGTGGGAGCTCCTGTCTCACCTGGTTGGCAGATGTGGTCAGGGAACTGTGTAGATGTGAAGGAAGTGGGGAGAGGGAGCTCTTGCACTGGGTATGGAGTGCAGGGCTCAACTTGTCATCTTGTGTCCCTGGTGTATAAATAGTGTTGGTTGTGCAGCTCCTCCTGCGTCTTGTTTTCTTCTGGACATAATTGCCATTTGTTTTCCCACTATGCTAGCTGGCAGGACAGGACCAGGAATGTCTGAAGGTGGCCAAATGTTCTTCATGAATGCTCCCTTTTTTTGCTTAATGCTGGAAGATGACAGGAGCCATGTTCTCAGGCTGGCTGCAATGAATATTTGTGCTATGACATCGACTAATGTGCTCCAAGCCAGACGCATTCAAAGAATATGTCCATTTATGAATTTCTTGAGGAGAACTTTAGGCTCTCAGAAATGGAAAAGAAATGTTACTAATTCCACAGAGCTGAAAGTAAAGCAGGAATTTCAGCATGGTAGAAGCCTCCCAAAGAAGGCATCTCTCTAGTCCCCTTTCCCCAGAGCACTCATTTCTGCCTGAGTGCTGATGAAATTCTCTTACTTCTATTCACAACTCCAGTGTTAGTCACTGGGATGGCAAAAAAACCACCCTGAAATATACTGAGCCATTGAAGAACTGGTCAGTACTGACTGAAGATAGGTTTATGAGGGCTGTTGGGAGGATAATTTGAATGTGATCACCAGGTGTCTCCTCTAGGGGACAGTTAGCCCAATTTGCCCCTTTTTGGAATTGTGGGGGTTTGGGGTGGTGTTTTTAGATACCTGCCTACAAAGTCTTTGACAGGATACATTTCCCTTGGGCTGTTGCAGCAGTCACTGCTGCAGGGGCTGTAGTAGGTGGCCTCTGCATGTGCTCTTCAGTGTCAGGCTTTCAGTCTGAAAAAAGCAAATTTTTCAAATTGAAAAAAACCCAAACCTTTATTTTATTGAAATTATGTTTTTATATAGGCTGAATACAATGGTTTTTTCCCTCCCTCCCTCCCTCCCTCCCTCCCCATCTCTCTTCCCTTTCTAGAATCAGAAACTTCTGCAACTGCTTGTGGCTTCTTGGGATGGGACAGAATTCAGACACTGCCCTTGTTACATAATCTAAGATGTATGGTGCCCTTGTGCCTCATACATCTTAGTTTTTAAAAAAAGAAAAGAAAATAAAAAAAAAAAACCAGCTACAATAATTATGAAATAAGTGCCCTCCTGAAACAGTCTTACGGCGTTTCACAGATCTTTCACATGAGATGTTCACCTCTGGCCCGCAGCTGCCCCCGTCTCGATGTGGTTTTGCAGGGGAGCCCAGGAGCGCCTCACCCGGTCCCGCACCGCCGCAGGGCGAGCCTACCCTCCCCTCCCGGTCCGTCACCAGGTGTCCCTGCAGGCCAGGGGACAGCCCAGCTGGTGGCACCCGCAGCCTTTCCTTGCCTTCCTTGCCGAGGCACAGCCAGGGCTTCTGCTGTCTTGTCACTTCACCGTGGTGCTCCCGCAAATGCAGAGCGCGGTGCCGATACACAAACACCGACCGTGCTGAGGAAATACGGTGTGGCCAAAATGCTTTGCCTTGTGACCTAGGGATCTACTGATCTTTGCCTTGTGATCCAGTGATCTCAAAAGACCAGGATTTAGCAGCATCAGCCTGAGAGACTTAGATGACAGGATGTATAAGTTGAAGTTCTTGGTGCATAGGTAGGTGAAAGACATTTTGAAGACATGTGGAGTGCTGTGAAATGAAGTGATAAGAAATATGAGATTTTTCATGCCTTTACATTTTTAGCTTTTTGAATATCAAGTAGTTCATCTGTTTTACACCTAGAATAAGAATCTGCTAGTAGGAGTTGAAATTTGTAGCAAGCCCTCTCTTTGGCTGCTGAGTATCTGGTTCTTTTAATGCATTCATCCAAACCTTCATGTGATGTATTGAGGCATGTGAGTCTTCACAGTCAGAATCACTCTGTGACAGTGAATCCCGAGCAGTGGTTCTGGGATAAACTATTTCTGCTTCACAAACATGAGGCTTCATGGTGTCAAAAATAATGTATGGTGAGAAATGGTGGGTTGGAGTCTCACATTGTCCAAGAGTGAATCAAATAACTTTTAAGATGTAGAAACCTGTTAGTTTCCAACTGCAGTTGAAGGTGCACAAAGCATAATTTATTTTTACTGTCCTTATTATAAAGGGGAAAAAAACCCAGTTGTAGCTGAGATACTTACAAAGATTTAAAGTACCTTGAAAAACAGAATATTATTGCCTGTACTGCTGTTAATGAGATGATAAAAATTATTTCTAGGTGAAAGACATATTCAGTGTAAATCTGAATAAGTTATATACTTGCTGAACTATTACTCTTGTCATTACTGTTTCTGAGTGTCTTCTGCATCATAAGATTTTTTTTTCTTTTGTATAAAGAGTAAGAGAAATAATAAATTACATTGAGCGAGGAGAATGTACAGGATGGAGCATAAACCTGCAAAATGTGTCCATTCCACTCAAACTCTTTCCAGGCTCTCTGCTTTGAATATTTTTTCAGTATTGCATAACATTTTGGCCTTTGTTTTATACAGATGACCTAGTGTTTTGCTCAAGGAATGGTTCTGCAGAGCTGAAAGTAAGAGAGTGAGAGTGAGACCCTGCTCCTTGCCCCTCCTAGGCAGGTTCACCTCTGGCTGCCAAACTTCAGCTTCAGTGCCAGTGAAGTGTATCATGAGTGCACTTGCATTCTGGGGATTGTGTTCCTTTGAGGAAGCCAGCCAGCAGCAGTTTAGAGCGGTTTCTGTTCTCTCACCTGAGCATGTCTTTTGAGTTTATTTTCAAAAGGGAGACAGAAGAACCAATAAAATTTCTTCTCAGTGGTCATTGTCGAGCTGCTTGGCTAATGGGGTTTACAACTAAACCAAATTTCACCAAATTTCAGTGAGTTAATAGTTTATTTCCCTTGTTTAAATAGCACTTGCACAGTGGCAGGACAAGCTGTCTCCTGTGAGCCTCAGACTCTCATCTTCCATTCAGGCTCCTTAAGATCCTCCCAGCAAACACCCACTCAGAGCATCACTGGCCTCCTGCAGATATTACCCCAGGGAATGGCACATGACTCTTGTGTACTAGCTTTTAGTATCTAATAATAACATTGCTTTTAGATAGCCAAGCGGTTCCATGGTGTTCATTTACAGATAAGCCCTCTTTAGAGCTCCCTTTGCTCAGATGTTCTGGATTTTGTCTCATCAAACATATATTGCAAACATAAAACCTCTTTTCATTACACAAAATAGTGCATTCTAGAAGGTAGTAGGTAGCTGGAAACATTATTTTAAAAAACGGAAGAGGAAAAATGAACTGGAGCAGTGCTTAGGGATGTTTAAAGCAAATCTGTGATAACTTCAACAATCACCTTGTTTGTAAGGCATGAGGTATGAAAGGTCCAGGTATCAATATAATCCCAACACCCCATCCCATGGATGCTCATTCTGTGTCTGCCTTCTCAGAAATAAGTAAAACAACAGCATGGAAAATTCAAAGGAAATAATGGTGTGGAGTTTCCTTTGAGGAGCTAGGAGAGAAGGTGTAAGATCTGCAGCAGGGAAGGCATCCTGTTGCACTGCTGTGACTGTTATCATCGGTGGGGCTTGCCACCAAAACCCCTGGTTCTTTAAAGAAATGCTGCACTGGAGGATGTGGGACTTTACCACCTGTGTATGGCAGGTGGGCTCAGCACAGAGCAATCCATTCTGGCTGTAAGTTTGGGAGCACTGGCTCCAGCTGCCAGGAAAATGTCTGCTCACAAGACACAGTTTTTATATCACCTAGAGGAAGGAGACCCATTTTTCACAGCTGCAGAACAGCCAGTGTAGAGAGTTGATAACTGCTGCTTGGCTTTCACCTGGCTTGTCAAGCAGCACTCAGGCTTTGGTTTTCCTCCCATGTGGGTCTCCCCACGTTGCAGGGACTGGGAGAGTGTTTGCTGTGGTCATCCAACACATCCTCATTCGCAAGTGTCACAGGCAATGGTGAGGCTTCTGCTCCCTTAGTGCCACACCTCTGTTAGTGTCAGTACTTCACCTGTCTGTGGTAAGAAGCCTTTTCCTTGGCACAGAGTAGGTCTTCCCCCAGCAGCACAGATGCTGTAGGCCTCCAGCAGAGCTGCATTCTGCCACCTTGTCACTGATTTTTGGACAAAAGTAAATGCTGTGCAGAACCATCCACAAGTGGGAGGGTTTCTGTCTGGAGTTGGGCACTTTCTCGTCTGAGGACTGTGCATGCCCTTTGGGGGAACAAAATGGATTAAATTTCAATATACATCATTAATGGAAGAGCTAATTGTCGTCATTACTGATGGAGGTCAGAGGAAGGGGCTGCTGATGGGCGTGAGGGAGAGGAGACTTTCAAGACTACAAGATAATTAGGTGAAGTAATAATGCTATTTGCCCTGACACTGCATGTCTTACTTTTTCCCTGCTTCAGATCAGGCCCTAACTTTCTTAGGAAGAGTGAAATAAAGCCTACAAAGTCCCTGAAAGAGAAAGCTTCATTTGAGAAAGGTCAAACTGGCCACGTTGTGACTCTGTTTGTGCTGCTTGGCCTTGCTCAGTCTGCTCAAGAGGAAGCTGCGTGGCAGCAATTCTCAAAGCTGTTCCAAAGAGGCTCTGGCCTTCCGAGCCATGAGATGTTTGCTCCCTTGGCCTGGCCTCATAAGCAGCACAAGGGCAGTATCTTTTTCTGAGCACTACCCAAACTCCCTTTTCTTTTCCTATTTATTTTTTAGTCTGGCCTCCTGCAGGGAGGGGGGGAGCTGGGCATGGCGAGAGCCAGCTTAGGGCTCTCTGAATGTCCCCTGGACAGCTCTGCACCGAGGTCCAGGAGAAACAGAGCTGTTCTCCTGCATCCAGGAGAAACAGAGCTGTTTCCCAGCCCTTCACAGATGCCAGGGGCATGAGAGGGTGGTCATGGAGCCTTTAAGGGAGGAGACAAGGACTAACTGGCAGGAACTGAAGGGCCAACAAGTTGCAGGAAACCCTAAGGCTGGATCTTTGCTGTGGGCCAGTGTAAGGAGAGCTGAGGCACCAGGATCCCAGGGGGTCATGGGCAAAGTCTTACCATGGTACCTCTCCAAGACCATTTTAAAACCAGTGGCTGCTCAAGTGTCAAAACACTAAAAGCCAGTCTTCTCACTGGCTCTGAGTGGCTCACATTTGGTCATTTGGGAATACTTAAGGAATGTGATCAAAATAAAAAAAAACATTTTTCATTAAGAATGCTTTTGCAACTTCATAAGGACAGCTTTGGTGACCTGCCAGATGGATGAATCTTCTCCTGACACTTGAGTTTGCCTCGCACTGATGAGAATAATGCTCTCCCATTAAATACTAAAGTGTCTGTTTAACAGGAATGATAAAAGTATTTGATTTGGCATGGAAAAAATATTCTGACCATGGTATTTCCATATCAATGACACTTGGAGGCTTTGTAGAAATAAAGAGCTTTTCTTGCATCATTTTATGGATACCTTTGGATTTCATTAACTTCAAGTTAAGACCTTGCAGTTGGCAGCATCATGCTAGTAATTCAAAAACAGTTTGAGTGTTGGATTAATTTCACACCAGGAGGTATATTTTTCTTGTTCCAAATGAGAAGAGCATTTTAGACCATGCCAGATAATCAGATTTAATAAAACAGAAGAAATCAGAATCATGAATCATATGCAAACTGTTAGAACTTTAATTAAAGTAATTAGAATATGAAAGCTATCAGACAATATTGGAGCACAGATCCCCTTCAAAGAAAGCATGGATCGATGGATCGTTCTTTTTAACAATGCAAAAACGTACATCTATGTTAAATACATAAACAGCACTCTAATGCAACATATACTTTTATACTTCTGACCTTAGCAGTCATTTTAAAAATGTACAAAGTTTTAACCTTAATTTTTGTTTAAAGAAAACCCACATGTTTAAAGCAAAGCAGAACAGTCATTAAAAAAAACATACCAGCAGCTTTAGCATGTGTACAAATTGCAGAAAGCAACATTTATTTTGAGATAAACTCACTGGAATTCTACAAGTATGATAGAAAATGATGCATGAGGTAACATTTCATTTAAAATCTAGGATCCCTGTACTGTAGTTCCAAACAGTGCTCTGGCTTGACAGCTACAGTCCTTGCAAAATTGACTTGTTTAAGTAGTCGAGGATGGCTATTAGGCACACTGCTTTCATAAAGACAGCTTTATCCTAAGAAAGAATCTGATGTTGATGCTGAAAGATATTCTAAAAGAAATTAAAACCCACTGGTACCTCTCAGGTGAAATAGGTACTTGCCTACTTCTCAGATTTACCTTCAAATTATAGGAACAAACTGAAAAATGGGACCTTTTCTCTACAGAAGTGTGTTGGTAGAGAATTGACCCTAATTTCAGGGCAATTTTGGCCAAGCGTGGCTAGCTACTGCTTTTGCCTCTTTCAGCACTGTTAGCCTGCTGAGAACAGAACAAGATGTTGTCCTGCAGAATAATCCATGGTCAGAGGGCCAGGCTGGGAAGAGATGAGGCTCCCAAACTTCCTTTCCCCTCTTTCCTGAGCAACAGTCTTTAGATTTTGGGTTGCCTTTTTTTAGGATACTGCTTCCAGATGCTACTTCTCACTCTCAATTCCAAAAGTATTTCTATAAAACTAAAAACAAGTCAATTTTAGAGAACCCAAAGGCACAATTAGAACATACAAAGATGAATTCAGTATTTTTAGGCATTTCTGTGACACTGTTCCCTGTAGTATCCAAGCATCTTTCACCAGCATTAGTGAATGTTGTCCTTATAGCACCCCTCTGAGATTGGAGAACCCTCTGTGTTTGTAGTGTCATCTTACAAATGGTGCAGTCTGACCTTGCATGATGTGGCCAAAGCTATCTTTGCCCAGAAACTGCATCAGAACTGAGACTTCCAGGGAGTTACCCAGGGAGCTACAAGCTTTGGTTCTCCTCCATGATGGCTTCCTGCTGGGAAGACAAACCTGTTCTCAGCTGCTGCTCTGTACTTCAGGTTCTGCTCAACGTTGGTAGTTTCCTTCTAGACTGACCTTGTGGCTGACCCTGCTCAAGGGTGCAAAGTTGGAGAGAGGGCTGTGTGGCACTGGCTCCTCCACTGCAAAGTTCACTCTGCTGTGCTCCTAGCACTACAAAGTTTGTGTTTCTCTAACAACTGGGATCTCCTGTGATGCCAGCAACCTTTAAATGCCAGAGATGCTTTCACTAAAGATGACAAATGAAGGGCTTATTGCTCTCTTTGCCCTCCAGTATGGTCCTTGCAGGGTAAGACAGTGCAGGGTGCTTGCAACAGACACTTTAGCTCATCCATTTGCAGCCACCTGTCTGTCTGTCCACATGCACACACTCAGTCCTCTGCACTCACACGTGCTCCTCCTCAGGCACTCTCAGAAGCTTTCTGTCCCATGTAGGGGAAACAAGTCTTTCTCAAAGGGATGCTGCTGAGCTCTGCTGCCCAAACCCCATGAAATGCATTTCAGCCATTCCACCAGAGAGAGCCAAGCACACTTTGAATTTCTGTGGCCTGTGGTGGTAAAATGCCCTGTCAAACAGCACAGGCAGTGCAGGGGGCTTTGACACTGCTTGCAATCCCAACTTCAAGTTTCTTATCACAAACCTTCCACAGGTGCTTGTCTTCACAAAACTAAGGCAGAGGCAGTAACACGACAAAATAACCTAAATTATCTAAAATAAGGGAGCAGACAGAGCAATGTTCTGAAAGATCAAAACCTGACATGATTTGAGCTTGATTGCCTCTATGATAATGGGGGCTGTTTCTGCCATTTGAAACACAAGTTAAGCCTTGCATCCTGTGCAATTGCTTTTAAAAAATATACAAAGGTATTGCAAATAATTTTACTAAACCAAGTAAAAAACTTGCTGATGGTAATAAGCAAGGAATTGTCATCTACAAAAATAGGTATCTTTAACTTTTTTCGAGATTTTGCTTTTGCAGTTTTGTGGTGCCTGCAAACTTGGTGGATAAAATCAGTTGATCAAGTAACCAGTTAATTTATTGCCTGTAGCCTTTCAATTGTTTCATTATAGCTTAGGAGGGATTTTTTGTTCATCATAATAGGCAGAAAAGCAGTTACATTTGCTTTGGAGAGCAAACTACAAAGTTGGGCAATGAATGTTGGTTCCAGGCTCTCTTTTCTGCATGTGCACATACACCTTGCTTGCCACCCAGGCAGTAGTCTCCTTAAAAGTTAATGAATTTTTATATTTTTTTCAGTTCTGCAATTTTTTCTTTGCATTTCTGTTGTGGGTTTTTTAATGAATTATGGATAAAGCTGCTGTTCCAATTTTTACATCCATTCCTAAGAGGGGATTTATATGCTCTCGTTTACAGGCAGGCCAAGCCATTCTATTACGTAAGTGTAAGTATTTACTTTGCATTACCTTGATTACAAAGGGGAGTTATGGGAAAGGGTAGCTTCTTTTTAAATGCTGAGTGATGCACATGAAGAGAGGTGGGAGGAGCAGGTAATTAGTGTAATTGCTTGCTGTTTCCAGGCAGTTTTGCTTAGAGAGTTAATGGGAGAAGTGCAGTGCAGAACTCAAATACTTTATCTGCAGATACAATAGCTTGTTTTTGCTTTGCCCTCGTTGTGGGCTCCCAGAGGGTGGGAGGGTACTGTAAAGCTGGCTCTGCAATACCAAAGTTTTGTCATCAGCAAAAGAATCTGTGCAGCTCAACATTTTTGCTCACCCATCTACATTGTAGGCCCCTGTTAGGCACTGTCTCTCAATCCTGAGCTAAAAGCCTAAAAAAGACAAGCAATCTTAAGTCCTTTAAGAAAGATGAAGGGACCTCTCTAGGTTCCTGGTTGAATAAGAGAACAATTTAGGTTGCAAGGGGATTGCAGGCAGTTTCCTTGCTAAGTCCTTCTCCATTCGAAGCAGGGCCACCTTTGATACAGGACCAGGCTGCTTATGTCCAGATTAATTTTAAACCTAATGGATTACCCCTGTTAATCAGAATTTTCAATTCATTATACATTCAGTTTTGAAATACACAAAACCTGCATGTCTCAAACTATTCTGTGCTGCTCTGGGGATGCACTGCTAACTTTGCTGGAATAGTCTGGGTAAAGGTTTTCACTAGGAAGTCTCAAGGTGTCTGGAGTTAAGAAATTAACTTGAATTAACTTATTTAATTATTGATTTTAGATAAAGATTCCCTCCAATTCATTCTACTTCTTGACTCTCCTTTCCAGCTTAGCACATGTGAAGTAAAAAACAGTCCATCCAAGAAGAGTTTTGTTGTAAGCTATTTTTTAATCACAGTATTAGTTGACATTCAGTCAGCATGACGATTACATTTTTCTTCTCAAAATGCCAACAGACAAAATAAGCCTAGCAGGAACCTTCAGAAGAAAATGAGGAAATATCTGAAGACACTGGACTTGGAATGACAGAAAATAATGAGGTAAAACTAATAAATTGATTTGAGCAGTGACAAGGTCTGGTAAAACTAAAGAAAAGTTTCCCCTCGGGATTACAGACAAAAGAGCACCTAGAAATATACTGCCATCCTTCTGTTTAACTGAGATGGATTGGATGTCATGGTTATGAAATGCTGAGACTGAAGCTCATTCTCTGACCCTACAATTAATTTGCAGGAACTGCAGCCAAAATGCCCTTCTGTGCAAGTCTGTGCTCCAAGCCGAGCCTAAAGCTCCATCTCTCTGCCCCCGTACTTTGTCTTTGGCCTTTTTGTTCAGAAGGTGCCAATTACTGAGAGGTCTGGCTGTGGTTTTGCTGAGGATTGCATCTATGCACTGACAATTGAACTTGGCTCTCTAAAGCAAATCCACACAAGCTGCCTGAGCCCGAGCTGGAGCCAGGGCTGCCCTGCATCCCATGCCCTCCTGCTGCCCTGCAGGGCTGCTGCAGCTTCTGACCACGCTTGGAGCCAGTTTGCTGCTAAGCTGACAATTCTGCCTTGTTTCACCATGCTGCCAGGCTGCTATACAGTGTGTTGCAGGGCACAGAACAAATTCAGAGCTCCTCTTCCTACCTGGGACTCTACCACAAGTCCCCAGAACATGTTCTGCACTGCAGCCCCTCCACAGGACCTTACTCCATTCAAAACAGATGGTTTGCTGTACTCAGTAGAAAGCCCAACATGAACTAGGGAAGGGAATCCTAACATTTTATGCTTAAGCTGGTATTTGGGACGTGCCAATTTGCTACCAAAATTATGATAATTTTGTCATGTTTAATTAATACTTAAGTGACATTTCCCCAATGCAGCCCTGTCAGTTACTCAGAAACTGGAAGACACCTCCTTACTGGACATTATCAAACCTGCATGCTGATTTATTTCTGCTTGAATCAGCTTCAAAGGTGTTTCACACTCCTCTCCCTGAAGGCTCCTCTAAGGGAAATCAACATACTCAGAAGTGTTGTTACACAGACACACTGCTCCTCATCCTCAGTCCCTCTCCAGGGCAGCTGAAAGGGAAATGGTGTTTTCTGCCCTTTGATTCTCTCATCTCCACACCTGCTGCTGTCTTTAGGAGGAATATACAATATCTGTAAAATTTTCAACATGTCCTCTTTCTCTCCCATTCCAGACCACTAATCTAAATAATGTTTTAGCTTTATGGTATAAGGTCTGCTGTTTCATTTAGTCTTTTGTGTAGCTTAAATTGCAATTTTTAAAAATGGCTTAGTATTAGTCCCACATTGAGATCGTGTTTAGACTTGAACCCTTGTTCCAAGGAACTATTCAAAGGTCATAACAAACTTGCCTGCGCAAGCAACTCTCCTATACACACCCATACACAAATTCCAAGGCTTTCCAAGGGTTACTGCCACTGTCCCCAGGAAACAACCAGCTGCACTCCAGCCTCTGCCAACCATGCCACAACCACAAGCCCTGGGTGAGAGGTGGAGCCCAATCTGCCCTACAGTGTCCTGCACTTCTCCAGCAGGGAGAAAGTGTGGAATGCTCCGTTCCCCTTGCCACCCTGCAGCCCAGCATAAAGCCATGCCCTGATGCCTCTGGCTGCCCTGACTGAAAGCATCCATCCTTTCTGCTTTCTTTCTAAGCACGAGGCGCCATCCCATAAAAGAAGGCGCTCCTGCCTTCAAAAGGTTTCTGTTTGTGGGCCGTGGCTGCCCTGAATCAGCTGCATTCATCAGCCAAGCCTCCGTCTGGGGCTGCTTCTCCCTGGCTGCAGATTCGGTGGGACACCGAGCAGGAGCCAAGATATAAATCTCCTGCTCAAAGGAAATATTTAGCAACAAAATGAGTGGAAAACAAAAAGACTTCTCTGTTACTTACCCAATGCTCTCACTTAGGGCCGCTCTATCTAAACAGGCAGGGATCTGAGCCCTCCTGCGTGGAGTGGCTGTGCCAGGGGAATGGGGAGCGGGATGTCCCACGCCTGGGAACGCTGCTGCACCCACATGGCTTCAGGCGCCAGCCCAGAGATGCAGAGCTTTGTCCATCGAGTCCTGTGCTTGGTGAGCCTGAGAGCCTGCTTAGGGCAGGGAGGGGAAAAACCTGCAATGTTTTCTCTTAATTCTGAAAAAGGAAAGCTCAAGACATTAACACAACTTCATGTACTTATTAAAAGCTGAGGAACATTAATCCACAGCTTATCTGTGTTCTGCCATTATTTCCCTCTATGTGAGCTTCTCTGCAATACAAGATGTAAGATGCAGATCAACTTTTTTTCTCTTTTTATTATAACTTTGATTGTGTAATGCAATCTGGAAAGGCCAAGTCTCCACATGAATTCACTGAGATGATGGTGCTCCAGCTCTCTGACACAGAAACAGGATGGGTTTCTATTGCAAAATAATTACCACAGAGATAGATAACCATTTCATAAGCAACAGCACAAGAGAGACACAGCTAAGCCATTGCACTAGAACTCAAGGAAGTACTTTTGGAAAGGAGGAAGTGCAGGACAGGGCATGTGCCAGCATCTACCTGACAGAGACACTGTCAGTGATGCTCTGACTGGGGCTTTGGCCACAGAGGATGTCTGCCTACTGCCAACCTGCAGCCCATCACACTGGCTGCTTCACCAGCCCAGCTCAATTTGCCACTAAAGGCAGCAGGAGGTTTCAGCAGGTTGCGGAAGTTCCTGCCAACAGTCCCAGAAGCAGGCCCAGTGTCTGCAAGGGACAGAGGGAGAAATCCCTCCTCGCTGAGCACCCTGCCTGCCCATCAGCGGGACCAGCACGAGGGGCTGGCTGGGACCCCTCCCTGCAGAAATGTCATCACATTGTGTTAATCCAGCAGAGAAATGTAAAGAAATACATGACCTGCAGGAAGGAGAAAGAGATGCAATGCACATGCAATGTCACTGCTTCAATTCTTGCCCAAATCCCACCACTCCTGCACTCATTCAGTATCTTGCAAAGTAAAGAGCTAGTAAGTATTGCACACACAATTGAAAATTTATCTTTTACAGTGCCATTAGTTTAGCTCTGTATGATCAATAATTCATTTTTTAAAATTTATTTATCTTTTATCTAAAGTACAAGTCTCAGTGTTATCCTTTGTTTTCAGATTTTTACTTTTTGGTGCAATCATTACCTTGAAACCTACACTGGTAAGGCTCAAAATTCTTCAAAAGTATTGTTGTCTGAATTTTAGTCATGTACCAAAAGAAATGCACATATTACACAAAACATTTTCCTGCTTCATCTCTACAGTTCCTGAAAAACTGCATCTTGTGGACTTGGAAACAAAGGTACTGGAGAAACCAAAATGACATGAATAGAGGAGACCTCAAATGGCCACTGTGATCTGTGACTGTCTATATACACCTTATATACATATGACTGTTGGAGAACCTGTATTCATGGCTGTGTACAGTTTACAACCTGCACACATTAATTTGTCTGAGGGTTTTTTAAAAAGAATTTGTTTACTGTCAAAAAGTATTTACCCTGTGGTGACACAGCAAACACAGTTACTGGTTTTAGTCTTACCCTCCTCATGCCACTGCTCATTAACCATAAACTGATTTATCAGATCTGTCAGTTAACACAGTAATTTCTATTTTTTTTCTTATTGTATTTGCATATGTAACAAATTGGTACAAATCTTTCCAATAAAATGTAAAGTTCATTGATACAATGCCTTTCATGATGGCCATAACTGGTTACTAGTCAACTCAGTAGTTTTGTAGAGACATTTTTAGCTGAACTTGGAAAAATAGGAAACGTATTGTAGTTTAAAATAAATGTACATAATATACAATATATATATATATTTATACACATGTGTATGTCTACATACACATATACTGATAAAACATTTAAAGTAATGTTTAGTTTTGATCAGTTCTCTGACTGCTGGGACTACCTGGCAAATAAATCTAGAAACAGAATTTGTCCACAATTAAATAATAATTTCCACAACTTAGAAAAATATACTTTTACTAAATAAGGTTTAAATTAATTGATTTATGGATATAGGATGGAGGATAATGGTTTCCAGACTCTGACATGATTAAATCTGAGAGGACCCAAGCTACTACAGACCAGTAACAAGCGCTGCCCCGCAGCCAAACACAGAAGAGCACAGAAACACAAACTGCTGCCACAGCAGCATTGGTGACATCCAAAACCTCCCTGCTTCCCACACCTCTAACACAGCCTTCATTTCCACCCAGCCTGAGTCTCCCACCTGACCTCACGCTGTATTTAAGGCGCGCTCCAGCCACAAGCACAGCTCCGCGGGGCTGACGGGGATGGCTCCTGGCTCCCACACAACGCTGCCTTGAGAGCCAACACATCATCAAAGCCCCTAATTTTCAGCTTTTAGGACCATCAGTACTTGAGCTTCACCACATGGATTTTGATCTACTGCATAGGTAAATACATTACAGCAAAACATACATTTGTGTGTGCGTGCGTGCATGTGTATAGAAGTATATATACACATGCACACACACATGAGTACGTGTACATCTTTATATAAAAAATTTCATGGAACTATGTCTAGTAATGTTATCTAGCATGGTATCCTGCATCCGTTATCTGATCTTACTCTTTTTTAATATAGAGGCACCAGAAATAATTATAGAGAACAAATAAACCTTTAAAAATTAAAGTTAGGTCAGTGGACAAGAACTTTGGTAAAGCTTGTCAATATTTATTTTTGTTTTATTCAAATACAGTCAAAGTCTATCAGTTGCCATCACCCTCTTCACAAGAGGAAAGTGCATGTTTTTTTCCTAAAGAAAATTATATGTTAGGTGGGACTTAATGATTCAAGAAAATTCTGAATTAAATGTTTATATTTTTCAAAAGATTACTATCTTTCTGATGTAATGAAAGCTAAATAGAGTTCTTGTCCTGTGTGTATTTTATTAATCATATGCATATATATATATATAAATATATATATATATGTATGTCTCCGTTCATGTACCTGTGTGTGCATATACAGATCCACACACTTTCAACATGAGAGAGGAACCTGTTTTTCTCCACTTTTTATGGGGAGACTCCCACGTTCCTCCCTGTATTATACCCTGTGCAGTATAAGCTCTAGTGATGAGGCCAAACAAAAAGATATAGTTCACCATAGTATATTAGTTTATGTAGCAAAGTCATTTTCAAGCAAGTAAAATAAAGCTCTGTATTCCAAACTTCTTTTCCATTTCTCATCAAGAAAAGGAAGGAGAAGGAGAGAGGGGAGGGAGTGGGGTTATGGCAGTAGCATTGAGCCAGTGGCACGTGGCGGTGTGAGCGTGCGAGCGCAGGTCCGCACACACACAGGCGCACAGGAGCAGGGCTTTGGTTGACAAATGCAGATTGTCCAGAGAAGGTGGATGCATAAGTAAGGAAGACTCTACAGTGATGCAATTGTATCTTTTACGCTTGCATGGAGTGAGAAAAAAAAAAACTCAATTGGAAAAAAAAAAAAAGAAGCAAAGACCTCTTTTTAGGTCCCTCATCAGTGAGAGCATACTCAGTATGCTAGAGAATTTATCTGAAACCTTTTAAATCAAGGCCTCTTTATTACAAAAATAAAAACGAACAAACAAAAAAGTATGAGAGACGACAAGATGCTGAAGCGTCACTCCAATCGTCCCTGCAGAGAACAATTGCATCCCATTTATTATTCATTCTCTTCTCTCATTTCTACGATGTCTGTCATTTCCTCCGTGTGAGGCATGTCGGTCATTGCAGAGTCTTCACCTTCTGCAGCTGTCTCATTCTCATTCCTCTTCTTTTTCTAGATTGAAACAAGCATCCAGAAACCTATCAGTAAATTGTGCATGAACACACTCCCATCAATTTTGGACGCTGGGAGAAGTGAGGTGAGAATATGGTTTGTTAGAGTATGTTATTAAAAAACCTAGAATATTTGTGTCATATTTGCGGCTTGCCACTAATGACTTGGCTTAACTTGGAAGATTTCTGTAGCCTTTCTGGGGCTCAGTTTTCTCCTTTCTAGCATAAATGCAATCAGGCATTTCTTATGCTAAGTGACATCCAAAACAGGCTTCAGCAAGACTGGAGGGACGAGAGCATCTGGAATCTTTTACATCACAGACTTTTTATTTAAAAAAAGGAAGGAAAACAAAATGTGAGAGAAGAAAAGCTTCTCTCGGGAGGGAGGCGAGGTGGCAACCTAATTTCTCAAATGTCAAACTTCAGAAATTTTACAAGATGTGAGCATTCCGGCTTTTCTTAGTGCTGCTGATCCACTGTGATCTCTTGCCTCACCAAAGCAAAGTAATATTAGAATATTTTTGGCCAGCAGGAGCAGGAGGTCATTCAAGAGTCCTATGATTCATCCAGGATGTCCTGGATTAGTAAAGCTAAGAAGAGTTCAGGCCCCTAAAAAACAAGTTGAAGCATCTGTTCCTTATTACCCATTTCTCAGCAGGCTGACTAGTTTTACTGAAAACAATTGTACAGCTGACAAAATATTCCCACAGGTATTATTGATTCAGCTGAGATGGGTGTATCAGAGTTCCAAAACTTCAGAGGTGTCTACATAACATTTGATCTGCAGCTCTCCAACTGCAGGTCAGAATAACCTGGTGTAATAGAGCTACTGGTTGGCTCTGCCACTGTCACACTGAATAAAGAATAAATTAGGCTGGCACAGTTATTACTCCTATTACCTACACTCACCACTGAGAAAAATGCAGCACAATGTCCCGGCCAGAAAGACTCTGTGAGCTACTATGGTAACAAACTAGCAACACGGATGTTGTGAAACCAAAGGTCAAGACAAGCCATTTCAGTGTCCTAAAGTTTTAGTCTTTGGTTCTTCAAGGCAAACATGATAAATTAATTGTGACAGACATTATGATTCTTCTGTTGTCTTAAAAACCTTGTACACTTTGAACTCTTGCCATGGCCTGCACTGTCAACACATATCAAAACTGATTTTAGGTTGTTCCAATATAAGGCTTTTAGATATTCCATCTTCTGGTTTGGTTTTTTTTTTTGTTTTAAATAGAAGTGGTGGGTATTTCCACTTGGCACTTAGCAAGAAGTCTAATTTAAAAAAAAAAAAGTCACTGCATAGATTATATTTTCTGTTTCCATCCACAGAGTCCTTCTGTACTACAGAATGATGTACACACCTTGCTGGTTCTGCTTGGAGCTGGACCTAGTGCCCTACACAGTGCCTTGAACACATAACTGAATGGGAGCAACATGCAGGTGCTGCAATGTACCCAGTCACCCAGCCAATATTTACCCTGTGTTTGACCTAATTTCTTGGAAAATTCTTCAAAATCCATGTTTCACTGCTACTCCACACATGCAAGATTCTAGTGCTTAAGGTATGTCAAAAAAGCACCTGTTTAATTATTTATAAACTCTTATTGGCCATTCCTCTGGATAGCAAAAAACCATAAGCACCTGTACTTCTTGTTGATTTTCAGCAGAGCTGATTTTATAAAGAAATAAAGAAATAAAAGTATATATACAGAGATACATGTATTACATAGTGTATACCTACAGATGTAAATGTATGCACTCTGTAACACTACATAATACCTTCCATGGGAAAGAACTTGGAACTTGTTGAAACTTTAAGGTTTCTTCCAACCCAAATCATTCTATCATTCCATGATTCAGTGATTCTATGATTCTATGTTCATATAGATACACATACTGTAAGCTTGGATGAGTAGTTCCTATGCCTAAATAAAGATGCTGAGTTGTACTGCAGCAGCAAATTTACAGCACAAAACTGCTGGTGGTAAGGACAGGATAGCCACAATACACATGTTTTGAGGAGCAAGAGGCTCTCTGACTGCAGACCAGCATGTCCCATGGCCTAGATGCCCATAACAACTGGAGGGTACCTTTTGGTTTTTTAAGACTTTCCAAGCTGCACACTCCTGAGACTTGACAGGGAAGTAAACCAAAGTGAGGATTCTGGGGAGTTACGTTGTTAAAGTGTAACTTAATTTGAACTAAAATCCACTATATTCACCACCTGCTTTCATCAGATGCCACAGAGACTAATTCTTACCTGTTTCCTATAGACATAACAGGCTGCTATTGCAACCATGGTGGATTCTCCTACAAAACCAGCAAGAAGGGATCCTACTCCAAGAGTGGCTCCATGAACTCTGTTGGAGGCATAGAAAGAAAGCAGTCATTGTGGTGTGAGAATGCATGATTCATAATTACGTTTTCACTGGCATATATAACCAATCTGATGATAGAAATATTTTCTTCAAAGACACAAAATACTGCCTAAGAGAATAACTGGTATTTTAAAGGACTTGTTTGTTTTTAATGGCTACACTGTTTAGTAAAAGAAGCACACTGAATCAAATGATGGACTAAGGATTTAAAGTCTTGTACAGAGTGCTGTAGAATAGATTATTAAGCTTATAAACAAGATATTGTTCCATTAGCTTTCTTAACAGTGAGTTTAATAACATGGAAATAAATTCCCCTTAGGACACGTTTTTGCCTCTTTGACATTTATGTATTTTTTCCAAAGGGACATCACAATTGTGCCTGTCTAGAGCAGTCATTCTTGTAAATTTGTAAATGTTTCTTTTCCAGATAGTGACACTATTTAGGCTTTGTATCATGGTTAGTATTTGGAGAGAATGTTCCAAGCTATGCAAATTCAGCTATCAAGTGACAGGGAAGAGGAATGAAGAGGAAAGCAAATCCAGGGGTTCTGTGAGGAGTAATGATTTACCCTAAGTAAGGCAGCACGATGAGACTGGTGATGAGGACGATAATCCGCAGCACTGAGCTGGGTGCCAACACAAATGTCTTCTTCAGAGTCATCAGCCAACCAGTCAAGTGTGCTCTGACAGTCACTGTTCATAAACAGGGGAGAAAAAGAGGCAAGAATAGTAAAAAAATAAAGTCGGTCATTTCATATGCAGCTTTTCCAGGCAGACAGCAATGTTCAGAAATAACCACTGCAAAACTTACTGCTGGTAACTTTGCAACCTACTAGAAAGGAAGTAGATCTTATGTTCAAATTGCCCTAATATACTGATTTGGGAAAATAAAAAACAAAAATAATCAGTTATGGACAGCACTTGTTCCTAAGAGCTGTTCTCTTAAAACCAATTTATTAGTCAGTCCATTCTGTTTTCTTCATTAAAAAACACCCAGACTGTCCCCTTTCTTAAAGAGAAGTTCTACCAAGGAAAAATTTCCATCTGGCTCCTGTGTGGCACATGGTGTAACAGGTACAAAAAGCGTATCTACATGTACTTATTATTGTATTTGTAGTTTACCTTTATTATGAAACTGTCTTGTCATATAAGCAGAAAAGACTAAAAGATGTTGCATTTAATTACAGAGCTAGAAATCTGAAACATTTTGATTATTGTTGTCCAGCTTGTCTTGCTCTTTGATAGAAGTATTAACTTCTATTATATAATGCTTATGCTCTGAAGGAGCCACCAAGGTTACAGAACTTTTATTTTCTTTGTATTTTTTTACCTGGAAGTGGAAAAAAGGAGAAGATGCGCAAAGGAACAACACACAGCTCTGCGAAAGCGAAGTCTACTCCAATTATGTCAACTAAAATCTTCTCTGACACGTTTGGCGTCCAAAACATCACAAAACAGAGCTAGAAAGAACAAAATTAAAAAATCTTTATATTTCAGAAGGGAAGCACAAGAAAAGGTAGGCCCTCCTGGACTAAAATATTTGTTTACTTATAAGTAGATAACTCTACTAATGGTAAATACACAAATTATATATTTATATTTAGCTTGCATTCGAATACACGTGTACATAAGAGAGATACCTTAACTTCAGAAGCAATTCTTACACTTAATTTTCCTCACATACCAAGTGTGATGCATAGAGAAAGATTTTTATGCTTTCTGCAAGTGGTTGTACTTGACTGGTCTATTGTTATTCAAACAATAAACTCCCAGATTTTTACAGCACTCAATCTGGTTAAAACACTTGTACTACTAAACAGATTATCAAATTTTTCAGCAACTAAAGATTTGAAGTCCTCCAAGACCCAGAGATCTGACCTGAATCTAAGACTAGGGGTTTAAATTTGCTGCTGGAAAGAGTACTGTTGGTATGCAGTAAGTCTGACAGCAAGGCAAAGGTGTGCAGCACAGTCCTGCAGACATGGTGCTCTCAGGCTACAAATCCACTAAGTCTTGTTATTTTCATTAAAGAGTGCGCTCTTTAGTCCATACAGGAAAGGAAGATTTTCATGAAAAACCCATGGCAATTGGTACTGTGGTAGTACATGCTGTTTAATTTTTTTGGCCACTCCTGAGGTTTCCATCTGAGCTGAAGGGGGTGTTGGCAGCTGCAGGTCTGGCTTCAGCTCAGGGCACTCACTGAAGGACAGTCCTGACAGTCCTTACAGGACTTTCCCTATAAGAAAGCGTACCTTCAGGTATAACTACTTTGTTATTTAAATTTTATTTTGTGATATAAAAAAATTACTTCTTATTGTTATTCTTGTAACAATATTCTTGTAACGATTATTTTGTTATTCTTATATTGTTATTTATTGTAAAGTGAACATTAAGGAAGTAAGCTGACTGAATGGTGCAAAACTGGGGACCTTAAATGCTCTGGCATTTAACCTGACTCTCTTGTCAGGTTACAAATCTGTGTACCCTGTAAATTATGCACATTGGCTGTACAATAGAGTCTGTAAGACTCTACAACCAATATGTTATAATTTTGCCCACCACTTAGTATCATAGCAAGCTAGCTCTTTTCTTTTCATCCAGTCACACCCCTACATGCTCAGATGACTTTTCAAACTAGTCTTTGAAGTCCTACCACCTCTAAGACAGCTGGGATTTCATTCTCATTCTTTGATAGGGTGTCAGAGGTTGTCCTTTCTGCTTAGCCTCCCAGCACCCAGACTGCAGGAGCTTCCCAAGGGCTGTCACTGAGTGGCCTGTGGGAGGTCCCATGTTCTGGCCCTCTGTGTGGTGAACAAAACATTTCACATTCCATAAAGGTCCTTTTTCAGTTTTCTTCTCCACTTCTTAGGGTAGGAACTACTATTTTTTTGTTACAATTGCACGTTTTACTTGACTAATTTGCTGCTGTCTTGCAGTGTATCTCCATCACCTCTCCAGAGAACAGTAAGTGGAGGAAGGTAAGAGCAGAAGAAAAAAGAACTGAGCACTTCTTGTGCCAATCTACTTGTACAGGGTGTGACTGAAGCAGAGGGGACAATCTAGAGCAGAGGGGGTTGTGAGGTTGAGAATTCAGTTTTCAGAAAGTAACTGTACAACAACAGAGTGAATTCTTTCATTGCTGGAGACACCCTTAGGCAGACTGCAGTCACTTGCACTCTCACTACAAATGACCCATAAAGCAGTCATACAGGGAATATTTTGTCAAATCTTTCTTCAAAGCCCAACAAATAAAGTAAGATACAAAGATGTCCACTCTTCATTTATAATTTGCTGTTTTCATGAAAGCAAGGACCTTTACCCAGCTTGCACTGCACAATGCCATTTAGTGCCCCAATGAGCAGTATAGGTGCTGCTGCTCCTGCTGCAGATTCCACACGTGTATGCTAACAGCAGTGCCTGCCCACTGCCAGCTAAAGGCAAACAGAGCAGTCTTTCCCTCTTCAACAGCCACTTGAAAGTGTTGAATATGGTTAGGCAGGCAAGCAAATGAGTGACCAAAGGTACTGTACTCAATTCTGCTCTCTCAAGGTTTCCTTCTGGCCCTAATAGGAGCAGAGTCAATCTCCACCCCGCTCCCACCGGAGTAAGGTCAGTTTGCCAGTCAGGGACAATGACTCACACCCAGGTGGTGTGTGGTCATTCCCCCTCAGCTGCTGCAAACTGCAGTCTTCCCCACCCCTGACCAGCAGAGAGTTGTGCTGGTAAATGGCTGCAAAGAGCACTTACACAGCAGCTGGTGGGCAAAGACTGCTAAGCTCAAGAACAAGCAGTTTGAGGAGGTGAGGCACGGCAGCAGAAGGACCTTCTATTTTTGTGTCAGCATGCTCCCATCATTTTGGTTGCAGTACTGATAACTAGTTTCATTTTCCTAAGAGACCCCTCTCGATCATCTTATGGGATGATATTCTCAATGCCCAGAGGGAACAAAGCATCAGGAAAATAAATTAATGCTTTGGATCATTCAAGCCCTCTGCAATTCAAATCCTAGAGTGCTTGCAACTTTACGGTTTCAAAGACAAAATGTGGTGGAAAAAACCCAGGCTCTACTTCAGGCAAAGAATAACACTAAACATGCAAAGCAGGAAGGTATTTCAGCTGCTAATTTTGTTACAGATGGCATGTTCTGAAAATAGGATGAAGTCAGCTTTTTGTGATTCTGAGTAGTCTTTAGGATGTTTGCCGTTATCTCAGTAAAAGGTGATGCCTGACAGAAGACTGGAGAAGTTGGTAACAGTAGTCCAGGAAAACATGGCACAGACAATTAGAGATTTGCTCTACTGGAATACACAGTGCTAACTTCTGTGACTCAGATCAGGAAAGATTTTAGGAAGTAGATTTACATGTTTCCTATCTTTGTCCTAAGTTAACATTGTTTTCTCCCCCTACTTGCGTTTCTATGCACGTCTGCAAGGTTAAATAACAGAATAAATGGCTTGGTTAGGGTTACAGCTATACCTTCATTTAATCTAATCAAGAGATGAAGACTAAGTAGTGAAAGCTTCTGCAGAGGCAAGCAATGTGCATACAGAGTGGCACTGCAGCTTCAGTTGCAGTTGGCTTTTGAGTGTTGTACCTGGCAACTCTGCTGAGGCCAAAAACATTTCAGTGTTTTGGGAGTAAGGACTTTTCTTGTAGAATTCTAGCAACAGAGCTTATTTGATTTTCTGATGCCTTATGGTATGAGTGCAGCATGATATTAAAGGATAGTTTTGTTAAAGACTGATTATTTAGCTGGAACTCCACCTGACCAGTGATGTGCTTTAAAAATACAGGAAGAAATAAAGGTGTAAACAGCACAGTGGAATGCTACAAAGAATAAGCAGTTCTGCATAAAGACAGTAGTATGTATTATCAATTATAGTATTAATAACAGTTACCTAAGCATTTCTGAAGATATTTTAGTAATTTCAATTCATCGGAAGGGTTTGGGGTTTTGGTATTGTGCCTTTAATTGTTCTACACAAGTAAAATTTGGAAGATTTTACTAAATATGTCAACAGCTCACAGCACCATAAGGAAACTAGAGCAGCTGTACTAGCTCACATCAAAGCTCCAGCTAGATTAGTACTATCTCCCTGCTAAAGGTCACATGGGAGATGCCAAAGGGAAGGGCATAAAAAACAGGGCAAGTGTAGTGTAAGAGATCCCTTTCCCAGTCTGCATGGGAGTTATGGCTTCAGGAATTCAGTAATCTTGGTGCACCTTCATCCCATGCAGGTTTTATGCTCTGTTACCTAATATTAGTGATTTTTTTTCAATACTGTTGTGCATTAAAGTAGAAAATGCTCTCACTTGTGGCTTAGACACCCTCTTCAAAGAGTTATGCCTATTTTTATGTGGAACCTGGCTATCTTCAGCTAACAAATTCCATGTTTAAGCATATTCAAAAGTCAAAATTAAAAACTTCTGCTGCCACCAAGCCTAAGAGAATGCACCAATTTTATTTTTTTTTTCAATAGGGAAAGTACAGAACTGCTAGTGTTCAGTTCAATTTGTCATTATTCTCTTAAGTACAATTATAGCATTTGACTTTCACAAATGATTGTGATGAAAGATTGTTCATGAGATTTTGTTTCAAAGGCTGCATGTGTGAGTCTGAATGCTTCTAGTTCTTGAAAAATAACAGTCTTTTCATAGACCTTGCACCTCCTGGAAGCTATTTCCATTTATTCTGGTTGCTGACAGGGATTACTAAACCTCAGAGACCCACTACATAATGCATTATAATATATTATGCTAACAAAGGCTATTGTCATGTGTATAGCAATCTGCAGGGTGCCAGACTGGTTTGCTTTTTGGCACTTGTAGAAAACTGCCTATTTTTTGAGACATTCATTGATAAATATAAAGTGCAAAATAGTATCCTAGTGAGCTATGAACAACAGTACAACTTTTCTAGACTTTGTGCAGTCTTCAGTAAGAAGAAACACTGGCAGATGACAGAGACATGGTGTGGCTCTATGTTCTTCAGAAAGAAGTCAAGGAATCCAAAATGGATGTTTTTAAAAATAGGTTAGACATATGACAACCTGGAATGAGTCTGGAATAGCAGATTTTCTTGTGGAAGATGGTTAACTGGTAAAGGTTATTCTGTGATGAAATGCAGTTCCTATTTTTCTCCTGCAAAAAACTTCTCAGCAGATGTTTCATATCATTTGTTGAACCTGATATACTTGCAGAAATATGGCTGTCCAAGCTAAGTATTTTACCCTAAAGATATTGTTCTATGTGCATATTGGGGATTGCAGCTTAATTTAACCCATGCCTTGTTCATTTCCCATTACCATTTATGCTACATGGTGCCCAGTGAGGGCAGAGGGAACCTACTTTGAAAATTATTACACATCTCAGCTTTGAGTTGCACCTTGGGTCTTTGGGATAGTATCAGCTAAGTTTAGAACTTTTACTACTATGGAGTAATATAAATCATATGATTTAGCCTTTTGAACTGTGCAGTAAACAAATAAAAAAGTAGCCTGAGTCTTATGTGGTTGGATCTCCTGCTTTGCCAAATGTCTCCATGGTCTCCCTCTTCTGACATAAACAGGACTTCCATAATTCTGTCTCCTTTCAGAGCTTGTATCACACAAGATGAGCTGATTTCACAGATACATTTTTGAAGTCAAGATAATATCTTGTTCTAGCTAGCATTCATGTCAAACGCTGGATTTCTCTTCTCTTCTCTGTTCAATAATCTATTTTGTAAGATGTTGGGAAAAATAAGTTGTTTAATTTGTTAGTGCTAAATTGCGTTTTTATGGCTATTTCAAATCCATATCTTCATTGACCTTGAAAATTTAATTCTCTAAATGACTACATAGTACTGGAGCTTTTCACTCAAAATCTTACTCTAGCATTTTATTGTTAAAAGAAACTGCACTTCTGTAGTTTTATGAACTAAAAGTAAAAAACAAGTAAAGACAGTTTGTAACTATTAACTGCTTACTAGTATGGAAGCAACAGTTAAGTTAATAGTTACCCCCTTTTCAGATTCCCCTGGAGGTGTGCTTCCGTGTTGGATAGAGGTGTGGCACAGAATACAAAGTCCTAATACCTCCTGAAGCTACCATGCACCTCTCAGGTAGCTGAAAAATACGGAAGGAATTTAACAGGGCTCTTATGAAGGAAGGCAATGCAGCTACTCATTGATTTACACAAAGAAGAGCTTTTGTGTTTTATTGTGGGCCAAGAAATCATAAAGTCTAGCTTTTATCATAAGGGCATGATTTCTTGATGACGGGAAATTGTATCTAATTTACCAGTTTACCATGAAAAGAATTAAGTAAAAACCTTGTTGTCTTCAAAGACTTAAGGGTTTTGGGGTTTTTTTTCAGTTTGGTTGGTAGCTGTTTTCTTTTCTTTTTTTGAAGCACAGTTCTATAAAACAATCATAAAGTTCTTTGCAATCTGAGGAGGAATTACTGGGTTTCACACAACACTAGAGGCCAGCATCACTGCCTGGCTACAGAAGCTCGCTGCAAACCATAACCTGGTCCTTGCCAGAGCGAGCCTGCAGACTCATGCTATATCTTTGCTGTATTTCCTGTCAGACAGCAGTCTTTGCAGAGCCACACCTGCAGTTTTGAGGAATTTTTGATACACAGCAAACAACCTAAATTCATCATCCCAAATTGTTTGAGACTCTGAGGCGTCAAGTCATGGACCACAGAATATTCTGAGCTGTAAGGGACCCACAAGGATCATCAAGTCCAGCTCTTCAGTGAATGGCCCACACAAGGATTTATCCCACATCCTTGGTGTTATCAGCAGCATGCTCTAACCAACACAGCAAATCTCAGGGCCAAGGCTGCTGCAGTCTCATGCTCTGTTGGCACACATTATGATGTGTGTTCATGTGCCATGGAACTCAGAAGAGGTCAGAAATTGAGTCCTTGTGTGGGAAATGCAAAGTTTTGAGGAACAGACTGTCCAAAGCCCCAGGGAACTTGTTCTGACTTCACAGCAGACACTGCTCTGCACAAAGGATGGACTTGATGAATTCCTGAGGCCTTTTCAACCTGAAAAATTGTGGGGTCCCATGAAACAAAAAGCCCTGGATCTGTGAGCAGTAAAAATGTCAGACTGCAATCACATCTGAAACTGATTTATGATAATGACTTGAATCACAAGGACATTCTCTGACAATGATGATCCCTCAGGCACATGCAAGTCAGTATAGATTTCCGTGCACTTTGTGTTCTGTGCAGGGGGTGTAAAGCTGCAATCAGCCTTCATAAAATTTGTCAAATGGCAGGGGAACCAGAGCCTGCTTGTGAGAACACCCCCTAACTTTATATCTCCACCTGAAATAATTGGTTTATACATATCGAAATCTCCCCCTACCTCCCCCAGTTTTCCAGAGTGGCAGAGCACTACCTTCTTTAGAAATAAAGGCATGTCCAGCAGTTGCACAATTCACTGATGCTCTGATAGCATTAACACAGTTCCACATCTGCTTTCTCTCCAGCTGCTGCTGAAAATACTTAGGTGGTATTTTCCAGGCTGGGTTGGGTCACTAAATTGTTTAAGGTAGTCATTATATCTTCCCAATGAACTATGCTGCTTAATTTTTTTTACAGAAAGAATATTTTACTTCACTTCTAAAAAGCCTCAATAAACCAAAGATGTCAGATGTCAAAAGTATCCATTTCCCAGCTTAGTAACTTTCTTTTGTCCCAAGTTTTCTGCACCCCTTGCTGCTATTCCTACTGTGAACGTGGAGTCTGAGCAGAAACATTGCTGCAGGGACAATTTTTGATGCTTCCTTTTCTGCCTGCTCCAGCCACTCATGCAAAACAGAGCCTTTGTGTGAAACCTGAACAATCATGAAGGAGACATTAATCTCCACCTCACTGGAGCAAACAAATAACCTTTGTTCTAGGACAAAGGCTCAATGCAGTACCATGGATAGGACAAGGCCCTTGGGAGGATTTCATAAAGTCTGCCTCTGGTGGTCCAGCATCTTCCTGTGGAGGCAGGAATGCTTCCATTGGTGTCTGAAACAATTTTTACTGAAATGGGAACTAAACCTGACCTTGGAAAGGTGAAAAGCTTCTTGAGCAACTATCTGCCAATATGCCCTTTTCCAATCATTATTCTTTGCCAATATGCACTTTTTCCAATTGTTTTTTTTTTTTTTTTAGTGCCAGCAGCCTAAAGATTAAAAAAACCAGTCTTGGAGTTAAGAGATGGGCAAAATCAAAGAAGTCAAAACAAATTGCTTCACTGGATGAGAAATGAGATTTTATTATTCTAAAAGCTTGAAGGTCCTTGACCTTCATATGGTCTACAACAGTAAAGTCAAAATAAAACTGATTAAGTATTGAAAGTTTATGCTGCTTTTTTGAAGTATGGATGTTCTTGATAAGACTTGTGAGATCTTTTTAATACCATAAGGCTGTAATGAGACCATTGGTGAAGTAAGATTTGAGAGAGTTGGAGAAGTTTGGAGAGTTGTCTGTTTTTTATGTTCTTTCTTTGTATACTCACAAGAGATAAAGACACTGAACTCTGTCCCCCAGGGAATTTCAAATACTGGTGTGGTCAGCAGCTGGGGTTGTGTCCCCTGAGAATGACTACATTCTTGTTGTGACATTTATTCCTGTGGATTTTACTGTCTCTCAGTCCAAATTTGCCATGACTTTAGTAAAGCCGTGTTGTAACCTTTGATAATAAAGCAATGCAGAGATGCAAAACAAAGACAGCCAATAAATTATGAGAAAAAATGAACACAAATCCAGTGGCCTCTGCAATGGCTTCAACTTCTGACACAGAATGTCACAGGCAGATAAGGTGGCAGCAAAATATAGTTCCTAAATACATTTCATAGAATCACACAATATTCTTAGTTGGCAGGGGCCCACAAGGATCATTGAGTCCAGTGCTGAAGTGAATGATTCATAGAGGGATTGATCCCACAACCTTGGCATTGTTAGCACTCTGACCAGCTCAGCTAGTCTCATTTTCTTCCATTTATCTTTAAACTCAGGAGGAAGAACTACAGAGAAGACTAAATAAAGCTATACAGGACTTCGGTTCTGAGAAAAATACGGTTTGTACTGTTCCTTAAAGAGTTGCTAGCCATGACTAAGCTCTTCTTTGTCATAAAAAGGTATTCCTGAAAGTAAGCAACAAATACTAGGAATGGAGATACACTGCAGTAGCTACTCTAAGGTCTTCAGGGGTAATTGATTATTCTCACAAGCAGAAAAGGAGATATTGAAGAAAATTTCCAGTTCAGGAGAGCTGTAAGCATGACCTTAGACAGGGGAGGATCCACCACTGCTTCAACCTGCATGAACTGGACAATATACTATAAATTTTGACTGCTGTGAACTATGTGGAAGGGGAATGAGGATTGGGAGTATTAATCTGCAGTTGGACATTGTGGGATGCATCGAAAAATATCAGTTATAACTAAAACTCTAAAATTCTGCAGTCAGACTTCCTAAAAAGACCACCCCCTCCCCCAAAAAAACCCCATATAACCTTGGTCAACCTTAAAAGACAGCAAAGGCTCACCCTAATAATGCAGTAACACAAGCCACTTTAAGAAAGTTGGCTCTTACATAACCTTCCATTTATAAATTCTAGTGCAGTGGCTGGTCACTGACCTTTGGGAAATACAACACCACAAAACACAGTGCCAAAAACATTTGTGCTTTGTCAAAACACACGCATTTCAAAAACTGAAAAGCATTATTGCCATCAGAAACTGTCTGCTCCAGAATTCAAATTTGTGATTTCTACACAGTAACTTTGTTTGTGCAATGTTTTAGTTTGAGCACACTGATAAATCCACAGACTTCCTTGTTCACATGAAAGAAATCAGCATGAACCTATTTTCATGGTGTGGCACAGCTGTTTATTCTGGTAAGGCAGAAATGCTTACAGCAGCCAAATCCTCAAGACAGAACAGATCAATGAGGTTTCTAACTGGATACCACATTGGCATTCCCCATTTGCAGGGAAGATGTTCAGTATTTGAAATGCCAAGGAACTTAAATGTACGGCTTGTCATCTTCAGACCATGATGCTATTCCGTAGGTCATGAGTCAAAAATTTGTGAAAAAATTAGGCTTTGTGAATTTCACTTCTTTTTGTACCTACTTGTGCAGCTGCTCTTCTGCACCATCAATGCACAAAGACTACATCTTTAGCTCTCTCTTTAGTATTAAATATGCTCATATTTCACCACACACCTCTTCAGTACTGCCCCTTTTCTGAATTCAGACTTTGGTCCTCGTGGGCCATCTTCAGAATGCCTGCTATTTGTCATTTCCATAAGAGTTGAGATGGGGAAGTGAGGAGGTTTTAGCATTGCATGCATGTTAGATGTAAAGCACAGAGAAGAAGGGCTAAATTAAGGATCTCAGAAATCCCCACTTTTAGTTCAGATTTCAGCTTGTGAGCTAAGAACTAGTGTTAGCAGCCTGGAATGTTTATAGCTACCAGAGCTATCCAAGTTGCAATTACTGGGTGATTTTTTCTGGTAGCAATCCTCTCAACACACTGAGGAAACACATGGCATCAGTCACAAGGAAACAGAAACAGTTATTTATTCTTTTTTACTTGCTCCCTTTTCCAGCATCTGAATCACTTGAAAGCATGGGGATGAGGCAGCAGGTACTTGGCTAAAGGGCTTGTGAGAGTGTAACATGAATAAAGGAATAAAAGCCCCAACAGTTTCTTGCACAGGTCAGAATTGCAAATCACTTTGCTCCTCTCTAGGCTGATCCTTACCAAACTTAATTAAATGAGAACACACAACCCTTCTCCCCTGTTTGCTCAAATGCATGAAGGTGAGGGGATAAATTCAAGTATTTCTACGTTTTCCTGCTGCCTGACAGTCTAATACTGATTTCACAGTAGTAATGGTAACTGACCTTATTTTCTTTCGGAAAGGAGAAAAACACTATCCACATTTTTGTGAAAACATGTTCACATGTACTGCTTGTGGCAAACTCTATTTCAAAACACTCCTTTGCATACCCTCTGGCTACAGTGAAGCTGCTTAAGGATCTAAAAATTAATATCGGGTCAGGCCCTGAGTGCGATTTTCTGTCTCTTGGCCTTCCAGGTATTTCATCTCCAAAGCTGGAAAGAAGGTGAAGTGTGTGATACTCCTCTAGCAACTGCAGCTCAGGAAGTGCATTCAGGGTGGGTAAATGCCATGGGACTCCTGGAATGCAGTGGGAGCTGTGCACTGCAGGGATCAGCCATGAAGTTATTTCACGCTATGGATCCTCCTCTTCTACCTTCAAAAGATTTCAGTGAAATAGGAACATGTTCCTTGGCATTTTTCAACATGCAAGCCTAAATCATGTTATCCTGAGTGCAAACTAAGGGTACCTACTAGGCCAGCAGTCTGGCCTGCTGCAGAGATGCAATGAATTCTTTAACTTTTCTCCTTTAACTTCTGTCAAGAGCTGCTTTAAGTCTCATTATTTACCAGACAGCATAGTTGAAAACATCAAATACATCACTCTAATGCATGTAAGAGCCTCACACAGGATAGTTTATCAAGTGGAAAATGAACTTATCTGTAAGTGCAGAAAGGGATATGAAATGGTATATTTGTTATGCTACAGACTGAATATTTGAGAGCAAATGGGCCTATGAAAACTTTACAGTCTTTGGTGTCCCTCATGGGAAAAATCAGCTGCCAGACTTAAGGCTGGGAAATATGATTTGCTGACTTCAACTGGAAATTGAACAACTATTGAGTACAGAGTGTTTGCACAGCATCAGGAAATAAGTCAATAAGGCAATGCTGTTGCAATAATACACTGGGTTGGTATGAATATTCTCTCTTTATTCATTCTGACTTCAGTATTACCTGCCAGGGCTACATTTCCCTGGCTGGTGGAGCCTTGCTGATAAACTGGACAGAAGAGTCAGCAGCCAGTACCTACTTGGCAGCTCCTAGTCTGGCAGAACCAAATCCAAAGCAGAGAGCAAAAGCTCAGGCATCTCAAGTTGTCTTTTAAACAGACAAGGTTTTTCAGCCCAGATGAAACACAGCTGCTACTCTTCCACAGTGTTTGACTCTTGCTCTAACAGAATTAAGTGGGAAGGAGCAACTACTGAGTGTTGTCTTCTGTGCTTCTCATTTTTTCATATAGGGAATTTTCTGCTACACTGGCTTCCTTGTTCTTGATCAGGGTTTTCTTTATCTCCTAGGTGTTGATGATTTATATCAGAACATAACCAAGCAGGTGATGGCTGAGAATTAGGAAAATGATGGGATGGCTTGCAGTAAACTCTTGTCAAATGGAACAAAAACTTTCCTCCTCTCCTCTTTAGGCTAAAACTGATCCCATCACAGGGATCCAAGAGGAGAAACCCTGTGACTCTGGACCTCACCCTGCTGTTTTCAGATGGAGATGGGGTCTCTCTATTGAATCTTGCAAGTCTATGATTCCCAGCATCTGTCCCTCTTTTTTGCCCATGGTTGGGGGGAAATAAAAGATACACAAGCAAACAGGTTAAATGCTACAGCTTAAACCTTCTGATGGTTATGATATAATATGATATAAAACCCGTCACTTAGAATGATACTGAGTATGATGACATGCTTATCAGGTACATACATTATACATTAATCTATGAGATGAATAAAACTGCCAAGTGATGGAAGTTTATGCTGCTGTGCTACCAGTTATAATCACTGGAGAGCTGACAGAATGTCTGTGTGCTGCTCTTCCTAAAGGACTGATAACTACTAGCAAATGAAAGAAACAACACTTGCCAGTAGTAACTCCTCAAACTACAGCTGCTCATCAGCAGGAGCCCTTAGAAATCAGTACTTTTTAATCCTCCGTCAAAAGAACAAGTTATGAATCTAAATACTACACTCTATTTACAAAAAACAATCTAGCTTTTTATTTATAGAATCTAAGAGATTGCATAACAAATAAAATAGAAAATAATTTTACTAGTATTAGAAACATTTTAAAGTTATCATTAGACTCCTCAATTATGAGCAACATAATTGAGGAGTCAATAAACCAACCCTGACTGTAAAGTAGCTGACATTTTGACATGTATGGACACACGCACACTCAACTCTCAGGATTAAGCATATCAGCCACTAAAATGACCAGCTGTCTGCTCCTAAGTACATTGCATTTAAACTTTCACTGAGATTTAAATCTAATGCAGGTGATCTGGAATTTGAATTTGGTTATTGCAACACAATGCATATTAATCTGTTCAGCTTAAGTGCCTGAACCTTCACTTTCATTGAAACTTCATGGTGATGGTTCTTTTTATTTCTTTTTCTTAAGAGATTAAAAGTTTTCATTAGTATGTTTATAACAAGTAAATATGAAATTTATAAATCTTGCATAAATCACACACATATAAGTGTAAATGTGAACACTTTCTCTACACTCTATCTTTTATCTTTATTCTTTTGGAGTAGAAAGGAATGAAAAATCACAGGGCAAAACTGAACATCAAAAAACCATGGATTTTGTTTCTTAAGCAGTGTTTAAATTAAATATAAAACAGTATTCTATACAATTAGCTTCTTCCCTTAATCAGTCTGTTTATTCATGAAAACTGCTACCTTCCCCAATTGTCCATAACCATACGTTCATTTAAAAAAAAAGCAAAGCAGGATTGAAATTCCTTTTAAATAGCTGGAAAGAGCTTTGAGCTGTTTCTAATAGAACACATGTTAAAACTTAGAGGTACTGTGCATCTCTCCTGCTGTACATGAGCTTGGTGACAGATGGATGAACCTGGTGTGGTGCACACAGCATGCCACCCTGGCACCTTGAGCCTGTCTTATTGGGAAGGGAAAACCTGTTGCAATCCACAGAACACTGGAGGAATATGAAGATAACTGGCCATGTGTCTTGCTAACACTTCAGCTAACGTGAACCATGCAGCAGCAGGAGCTGGTGTTTGGAACTGTATCCCAAAAACCACTGTGGCCTGTGCCAGCTGATGCTGCTGGGAGACAAAGCTGAATCAAATCGCACAGTTCTCAAACTAGTGCTGTAAGAACTGATTGCTCCTTCCCTGCTGTAAATGAACAAGTAAGTGCAGACTATTCAGGGTCACTTTCAGTGCTGGTGAGCTAGGGAGCTTTCGCAGTGCTCTCTGAGAAGCTGCTTTCTCTCACCAGCACCCTGTATGTCCCCATGCAGTGACCAGCAGTGACTCAGCCATGCTGAGCTGGTGCTGGCCATGCTTTTACCCCAGTGGCAGCTACTTAATGAGGGTGCTCAGACCTGGTGTTAACTAAGACATGACTTGCCTTCCAGCATGACGAGAGATGTGAATGCTGCTGCTGCCAGTCCCCTGGGAGAGCTGACTGTCCCATTTCCCAGTGCTGCCTGCACAATCGATGGCTGCCTCTCAGCTCAGGGCACACACGCAGACATGTGAGAGGGCACGGCTGTGGCAACACAGACGAGGCTGCAGTGGCAGCAGAAAAGGCACTTTTGTACAGCAGCACTAACAACTGATGTCAAATCAGCCTGCAAAGCCTTGCAGTTCAGAGGCAGATGACCAAACACTAATCACATGGCTGCCAGCAGCTAACATTAGCCAGGGAAAAGGATCTTAACTGACTGCAACTTCTGTGTCATCACAGAAAGCTTAAAAAAGAGCTCATCTGGGAAATGGGGAGAAAATTGAAAAAGAAAAAAAAAAAAGAAAGAAAAGAGAAAGAGAGAAAGGTGATTTGGCAGTATCTCTGCCCCATCACAGGCTGCCTTGGAAAATTCCCTGAATTTTGCACTCTGGTATCCAAGCTCAGAGACACTATGAGTATTCTAAGAAATAGAATTTCTTGGAATTCTATGAAATAGAATTTTGCTAAAACACAGCCTGTTTGCTATTACTCCCCTGTGTATGGCAAGGTTCCTTTAAGTAGCTTGCTCCTCACAGAGCATGCCCCTCTCTGCACAGCTCATATGTGAGGGAGTGCTCTCCCCTGACAGAGCAAACCTTTGCTGCAGTGGAGAAACGCAGTAAATTAGCACCCAGACAAATTATTTTGGAATTTCTGCAGTGTACTGAGGCTGACACATCCCACAACCAAAGGGATATGGGCTACAGATGTACCACTTTTCTGTTAAGTCTGTGCCTTCCCTTAATTTACAACTGTGCAGCAACCTCAGGGCTGATCTGCAGGGCCATCTAAACAGCCCTGAACCAAAATGTTTAGTTCTTCAACAGCCTGATCTGCAACGGCAGCAGCATTGGCATTTGGAGCAGTATCTCTGCTTATATATGGGAAGAAGCATTTTTCCCAAAGTGCCTAATGGCAGTGAAGTAACATATAATGGCAAACAGCATTATGGACACCCTTTAAACTGCATGCAAATTACCAAGCATGACTTACTTTTTAAAATCAGAATGGTCCTTTATTTGTATGGAAGAAATTCTGAGTCCCTTCCCTCTGCTACACAAATTTCACATTCAGTTGCACAGTCACAAAACACGGCTTTGGAAGGAATCCCCACTTACAACAAAAACCACATCAATGTGACTAATCACAGCAGCTGTCTTACCTACCAGGAGTTTAATGTCTTCTACGTAAAGCCTTTAAATAAAACAGCTTGTCTACACATTTTTCACTGAGCAATACAACTAATTCCCATTTTTTGAAGAAGCAGCTTTAATACCCTAGCATTAATAGCGGCTTCAAAGCCATGAGACAGTACTTATGATCATCCTTGACAGAACACATGTGCATGTTGCAAAGTTAGCCTGGAAAGGCTCAGGTGTAGCCTTTCAGATCCCATGAGGATGTAAACAAACCATGAAGTTATGTTTCTTAACAAAACTGTGCCTTTTTTTTCTACTCTGACCTAATACTGTCGCTACCAACAACAGTGACAAGGTGCTTCTGTTGCAGTAGTAGGATTGCAGTACTTCTTGTGCAGGCATGACTGGTCTGTGGAAGGAGGTAGGACATTTTTCTCCCAGTTCTATTGAAATAGCATGTCTTTGATGATTGAATGCTTCCCAAGGTTTTACATTGGGAAGGTACTTCCCTGCAGGGCTGCTGCTTGTACTTAAAGCTTCACTGTTATTTTTTTGAGTGGTTAATGGACTTCCTTTATATTTACATCTTCTGGAAACCTTCTACAGATCATGCACTGGAAAATGCGTTTACATGACATGTCTGACTACTGGATTTGGTTTGTCTTATCAGCCTGGGAGCCCTTCTCTCTGATCTGAAAGAACTAGATGGTACCAATGGTGATGCCACTAGTCTGACTGCCATTTGTTGAAGTAGAGCCCCTGGATAAAAACACAGCTATCACCAATGGCCATGGGAGCTCACCTGGCCACAACAGAGGCAAATTTGAAGTCTACTTCCTTAGAGCCTGTGGCACACATTAACATGAGCCATCCCAACATCTGCTGAGTTTGTGTCCTGAAGCATCCGCTTGTGCCTTTGAATACAACAGAATCTTTAGAGCTCGTGTCTATTTTTCTGCTCTGTCTGTTGACAAGCAATCCTAAGAATCTGTCACTAGCTGGCAAAAATAGAAATGGGACAGGAAAAACCATGGACCTCAAAAGTGTTTCTGGAATTTCACTGCGGGCAGATCTCTCATGATGATCTCATGAAAGAACTGCCCTTGAAAGTAAAATGAGAACTTTTGGATACAAAATTCCAGAAAGTCACAAAACAAAGCTAATTGAAGTGATTAAAAATTACTCTGAAGAGGATAGTGATGGTAATGTGAAAAGCTTGTAATCTATCAGAACCAGAGTAACCTGATAAATATCATGGGGGATTAAGAATACAGTCAGTTCAGAGAAAACTCAGAGATTGAAATAGTATTCTCAGAACAATTTAGAACAAGGAAAGCTTTCCACTCTGTGGGTCTGTAACAACACTGACAGACTTTGAGGGAGGCTCCAACTCTAGAGAACAGAACTTTGCTCTGGAACAGGACACAAAAGAAAACCTCAAGGCATGTGATGATAGACACTGAGAGCTAGAGTCTCATGGAAAGTCTCCAGACAATGGCCAATTCAGGGGAGGCATATGTCTGTTTCTTGCCCTAGGAAATACAAGTTAGAGCAAGAGCTGTTGGTCCCTAAGCCACGTGAAAAGAGGTCAAGCTTAAGGAAATGAAAAGACAGAAGAGATGCCACATTGGTTCATGCAATTCTGTCTTTGATGGTGGCCAATTGTAGCTGTTAAGCGAAAATGTATAGGAAACAAAGAGCAGAAAAAATGTAATTCAGCCATGGATGGATTGAACTGCTTCATTTTCAACTGTGAAATAACACAGAGTTCTGTATCCTACATTCTCAGGTTGTGGCAAGTTGGTGGGGATGATTACAAATGCTTCTGGCTTGTGTGCTGTAACATTTCCTTTGACATAAATTAGTTTCTCTTCATGCATAAGCCATTTCGAACCCAGACATAAAGGTTCTACACTAAAATGAAGGGGAGAGAGAAATTCTGTCAGCACTCCCATATTAGATAGTCAATTTGTGAATGTAGGGAGAAGAGAGTTCTAAAGCACTCAGGTACCCCATGGAAAGTATGCAATGTGGAGGGTAAACAGTGAACCTGTCTGGGGTATGGGTAGTTTTACTTGTAGGACCTTAAGCATTGTATCCTAAACCAATTGCCAGATTTCCCAAGTACATTTCTAGTGTAATGAAGGACTTCTTCTATGAAAAACTTATTTTCTAGGTTCTCCTTTTCTTTTGTCCTTATAGTGCAGGTACTGTGTTGAGACCGTGTCCTGGCCCTAAACACTGATATAAATCAATCCTTTATGGAAACAGACATTGGATTTACCCTGGTCATCTGCTCCACTATTTGCTATGATTCCCACCAGCTGCAGTTTCCTTCCACAACTGCCGGTTTGTTGCTAAGAAGACTGCAGAAACAGTGTTCTTGGGGAAAATGCACTGTATTTATGTGTGCAAATCGGCCATTTTGAAACATGGCAGGCTCAGCAAAATTTCTCCCTGAAAACCATCCCCATGAAATGACACAGATTTAGATCCTTTAGTCAGTGTCAGTACCATCTCTGAGATTGCTCTTTTAGTTAATTTTGAGAGCAAACAGAACAAATGTGCACCAAAGTACCCCCACATGAAAACCCAGGGCCAGGAGAGGCAACAGGGAGCAGCTACTGCAGGGTCAATCCATGCTGCCTTTCTCACCATTCACAGTACATGAAAAATGCTCAGGGACAGTCTGCCATCCCACTGCATGTGACACAAATGCATTCTTTTGTCTTCCTGACACATTGGTTACATGAAGTTTGGTTCATTTTAAAAAAGAAACAAAAAGAGATGAAAAGAGAAGCAGGTCTCTGATATCTTTTTGCACAGGAGGCTGATTTGAAATGAAAAGTAGTGAAAATAAAGTGGAGTAACTCCAACCTTTTTGATATCTAGCCTGAGCTAATGACAGCTGATTTTCTTGTTACTCCAATACTATGATTACACTCCCTTCTCCAGATAAAAGCAACACAGCTTCACAAGACAAGACAACACACCTTTCTTAAACTGCTAGTGCTTTTAGCATTAGGTAGAGGAGACAATTTTCTGGTTGAGATGAAAACCACTGAGCGGAACAAAGGTTTCTTACCGTTAAGGACAACGCCATGCAGACAAAAGTGAACTTCTTGATATGTGTGGCTGTGACAGTGCTGTTGGTGTTCACCAGTTTATTGCTGGGGTTATTCTAGGGCAAGAGAGAGAGATAGAGAACATTAGCCTGGATCCAGACTACCAGGAGCTGCTGGCACCAGGGTCATGTGCTGGACCTGACTGACTGTGCCTGTCCGCGTCTGACTTGGCTTGTTTGCTTTATAACCTAGAGCTTTCTGAGTACTTTGTGAAGAACATTTTCTGCTTAAACTGACAGCAACTGCTGCTATGGTCACTGAGGGCTGAGTAATCTCCCTACTTTTCCAAATAATAAGTCCTATTTAACAAATTCAGCTTTGAAAAAGGTTGGTAGCTCTTTCTAAGAAAACACCACCATGACTTTTTTTAAAACTTATTTTAATGTTTGTAGCATGTTTTCACAGGAAAAACTGGATTTGATTGCCTTTTACCACAAACTGGTACCAAATCAAGAATGCAAGCATCCTTACTGATCCAATTAGACAAGCAGGTAATATAAACAAAGCTTCTGGAACAGCTGGCTCCATTAATGCAGTTTAATGAACAGAACATAATTAGGACTATTAGATGTTCCACCTTGAACTTGGGCTCTGTACTCACATGGCAACAAAGTTTTATTTAAAACAACAAAAGCCTTCTTCCAAATGTCTAATGTAGCAAATGAAGCTGAAGATTTAAAATTGCCCCTGGGGAATGCATAAAACCAAATGAAATGGTCTGTGAAAGGAGAGGATGGGATATCAAAACAGGTTACCATTAGAAGCTCTTAAGGAAGAGGCTGTTAGGTCATCTATTGCATTTACCCTGGGACTGTTTGACATACACAGGTTTGTGCACCTGCTGATAAAACCTGTACATTTATACACCTAGATGTAACTGGGGTAGAGCAGCAGTACCTGTCACAGAGTCAGCCTTCTCTGCTGGAGTCACTTGTAGGAGAAATAGAACTATTGCAGACACATTTGGGGAATGGAGCACTGCGAACGGTACATTATTCCACACACATTCAGGTGCTTGATGGAATTTTGCAATTTATGGTTTTGTTCTGATCAGTGCAGCAATTGCACCTAGATGGCCCCACGTTCCTGCCTAAATACCCGCTTGGAAGTCTGGGTGCTTGAAGATGTAGGCAACTCAGACCCTAAAGCAGGAAGCCACTCCATCTGACCCTTTAGGGAACAGGTTATGAAAACTCCCTATAAACATTTTTTCATGCATCTATTACTATTAATTTTGTTTTTGAAGAAATACTTTGCTTTGCTCTTAGTTTTCACAGATGTGAGGATAAGCTTTGCTTACATCACTCATGACTGTTTAAATGAACTTTTTGTTGCACAGCTCAACTTTCTAACAAGCCTAAAATAACAAAGAAGAAATAAAGCATACCCAAAACAAGCCATCCAAAAGGGCTGCTAAGAAAAAGCTTTCTCATTTGTTTGTACCTCACTGCTGTTTATCCTTGCCCATGCCATACTCTGCCCTCTGTACCAACTCTTGACCACATACTCTTTGGTCATAACTCTTCCACACTATTTAGTTCTCAGAACAAAACACTAGGGAGCAAAAAGAATTCCCATCTAGTCATCAGATAATAGCACTCACAAATCTCAAAACTGGTGTTGCACTGAGCCAGGTGGCAGGGTCCATTAGGAGCAATGGCATTATCACCATGTAAAACAGCACAGATAGCACAGAACTAGCATATGCCTGCTCTCTTCCAAAAAGTCAGTAGTAAATCTCAGCCTGAATGTAACTGCTAGGCCATGGGGTTGCTTTTGGACACAGTCTCATTAAAGACGGAAGTAGGACCCTGCATCTCTCCTACAAATGTGAAGAGAGATAATGATTTCCCTTGTGAAGACAATAATCTGAGTTCTCCAGTAGAACTCCTGAAGAGGGGAATCTCAAATCCCATCAGTCAGTGTGCTTCTGATGGCCATCAGCATTGCCAGCCTCCTGAATAACTGACAAAAGAAAATGGGAGTTTGCATGGAACATACTGTTTTGGCTTCTGAAAATCAAAATGGAAACCTTACAGGGTCCAGAATTAAAAAAGTGTTTCTATTTGGGCTCTTCTGAGAAAAACTTATGTTAAGGAAACAGAGCTTTTGGAAGGCACAGTGACATAAGGTGATGCATGACCGAGGGAAAAGCAATTCTCAAAGCAATCTTCAAAAACCCACTGTGGGTTTCAGGTTTGGTATTTATTGTCTGAAAAGTACAGTGAAGGCAATTACACATATGGTTGCCAGGATGAAATACCCTTTATACTGCTGCTACCTAATTTTGTACATTTTATCACAAATTGCTTTTCAAACATGGAACTAAAATTCCCATGAGTACTTTTTCAGCAGTTAGATAAACTGTACCCATCTGTGCCTTATCCTAGCATTTTCTTCCTCAGAGTGTCCCACAAGAGCCCTGTGAGAAGCCATTTAACTGAAATAAACAAATGGACAAATCCTGGTCTAATCCTGTCACCTCTGCAGTTGTCAGTGTATCTTTCACCAGCTAAATCAGACCTGAATTTAGGAGTCTTAATTGCTGTCACTACTGCTTGACAATAGTGCATTTGATTGTGTCTTGCATCAAATGAGGTTAGCAGCTCCTGAACTTCCTGTTCCAAACTATTTTTATCTTGCATTTCACTGGGTTTGCATCTGCAGTTCCTTTTCAGCAGCATGGTCTCCAAGAAAACCTACATGTGGTATTTTATCTGACAGGTCAATTTAGTTGCATACAGGCAGGTTAGGAGGTTGTGATTGATTTGACTTTGTGTTGGTTTTAAATTCTCCTTGGAAATATGGTGGATAATATTAAACAGGGCTTGCTCCAGTTAGATACATTCCAGAGGAAAAAAACCCCATATTTTTCATGAGTATTTGGAACCAAAAAGTTCAGTTATAATTGGTAAATAAAGGGAAGGAGATGATCTGGCATTTGAATTCTAGAGTCACAGGACAGGACTGTTCTTTGCATAATATATGGACTAGTGAGTACCAGTCGTAAATCAGAGCAAAAAAAGAGACTAAACAAAATTAATTTTTGCTCTGTGCCCAGTTCCAGAACAGTCCTTGCATTCTTACATTATTATATGATTTACCAACAAAAATCTTCATAGCCTTGGTCAGCTAAGTCAGTACTACTAAAAGAATGTCTGTTATCTGTGTTAGTGTCAGTCTGTGAAACACCCTTTGCTAAATATTAACATAAGCAAATGAACCAAACCCACTTGGGAGATATGACAAAATCCAGAGTGGAGATGTGAGCTTGCTCATTCAGTGATGACACTTTGTGAGAAATCACTTCATCACCTGAGTAGCAGCCCCATAGCGAGGGACTTTTTTTAATCCCTAAAAATACAGAACCTATCTATCCAAAAGGCAGCTTAATACCTTGTAACACAGAACTAAGGTTAAAATCATAAATCAGACAACAGCTTGAAGCCACCGACAGCCAATTAACTTTAACTAGATTTTAAAGAAAACCTCTCAGTGGAACAACAAACAGAGAGAACTAGGAGAGCCACACATGCAAAACCCCACCAGAAGTATTTATGACAGCCCTAACAGGGACACTCACCTTGTCAAATGCAGGGTACACAGCTCTGATCTCTGTCAGCCAGCCATAGGGCATGTGTCCCACTGGATATGTAGCTGTCAAAATTGCCACTGCCTACGAATAGAGAGAGAGAAACATGAACTTCAAATCTTCAAACACAACAGTGAAACTAACACAGGGCGCTATTGCCCACCAGTATCACCTCATTGACCTTGGCACAATGCAATACCAGACCAGGGACTGGAAGCTTTTTGTTTCGGGAAGACAATCAAAATGGCCGTCATTTGGCCTAGCATTTTAAGCTTATGAAATTTTTTTTGTGCCGTGAAGTTACCTAAGTCAACTTTGTCATTTCACCATCACTATGATACTCTGAGATAATAGTTAACTTGAGCTGTGGTGCATCCCTTACCAGGCCAACACCTTTCTCCCAAATTGCTCCTGAGTTATTTTACCTACAGATAGCTGAGCAACAGGATGCCTTGCAGCTCACAGTAGTTTTGGATCATACCACATAATTTCAATTTATATACATTTTACTTTACTTTTATCCATAAATAAGACAGCTTCAAGTAAAACAGACTATATATAAATCATTGGATCTCAGTGGCTGACTGAGTTTGGACATCAATATGACTGCTTGGAGGCGGGAGGCACTTAGGAGACCAAAAAAATCTACCTCTGCCCACTTTGGTGCTCATCAATGAACACCAGACAAAAATAATCCCAGGTGAACATTTTTATTATAAGAAACAATTCACAGCCTGAAATTTTAACAATTGACTGCCCTTTTACTCTCTCATAAGAACAGTCCAAGAGGTTTATCAAAGACATAAGCTCCCACCCGTATTAATGTATGAAATATTTTGGTGATTTTTCTGGCTGCTGAAGATAAAGTCCAAATACATGTCCTTCATGTAGGAAGGGTATTTAGGAGCTCTTCCTGTGGCTACTTGTAAATCTACTGTCACTCCAAATTTTCTAGTCCTCAGAGCTGAAGTATGCATCTGAACTGAGAACTGCCTGACTCTATTAACTCTAGAAATCAAAGCACTTGGGTGCCATTTGTCTGCAAGTTCAGATCTGTTACAATCCACATATTTCTGATTCATTTTACATCTGGCAATGGTAGTGTTAAGAAAGACTTTTTTAAACTACTGATGTTTCTGTTTCACTCCCAAACTTTCAAAATACATTTTCTTGATTATCTGAGCCCATTTTCCCATTATAAATGTAACTGCTGTCTTTGCTTGGTTAAAAGATCTATACAAACACAGGACCATGTACCAAGCTAATTTGTTCCCTGTGCTGTTTAAAAAGGGAATGGAATGTGATGATATCCACAGAGAGGAAGAGAGTGCTATAGATCTTTCCCTGCTAATAGTAGCATTAATAATGTTTAATGTACCTTCAAAAAGTAATTGGTTCAAATAAAACAAATTGGAATTTTAAGATAGTACCCTTTTTAATTGCACACCCTCCCATTACTGTATTTTCATCAGAATTTCATCTATATGAAACCTAACTAGTTTAAATCGAGTAAGGAATATAAAAGCTATTTTGCTTATTTTCACTGTTAAATCCAAAAAGACTGCAAAGACACAGTACCTGTTAAGGGAAAAAGTATTTCCCTACCATATTGTGTTTGCTAGATTCTGCTTGGATAAAAGCATTCAGTTTTTGGTATTGATTTTTTCCCAGTGTTTTTCCTCAGTTAGTGTTATTCCAACATACATACTGAAAGTTCTCCTAAATGTCTAGCACCTGTGCTTGACAGATGAGAAAGGTCCTTATGAAAGCCACCACAAAAGGAGCAGGCCAATCCCAACAACTGTGCTGGCAGTCCAAACAAAAGCAGAGGGAGCTGGACAGTGCAAGTGGATTTGTGGTCCTCATGAACATGTTACAGCCTAGTCCTTCACAGGGACTCCCTGCCCACAGTGAAAGCTGCTGCTATTATTGAATAGGGGACCTGTAAAAGTCCTGTGGATACAGATGTTCCAGACACTGATGTTATCTGTGTTGTCAGCATCTCCCTTTGCAAAGGCAATTATTTCAGAAATAGAGAAAGTTGGGATGTGACCATTACTGTAAAACTGCCAGTAAATCCCCAGCTGTGACATGTATTTGGAGTCATCCTAATAGTAACAAAATGGAACTGGCTAGCCATGAAATGTGATGCATCTAAAATTGAAAGTCACCAAGAAATGTAAAACTGATCTTTGCTAATTTTTGGCTTTCCTTGTACAGAGGCCACTGTTAACACATAGACTGATCCCTGAATCACATATGTGAAAGTGTTAAGTTTCATAAGTTCTTTTCTCACAGCTGTTTATTTGCAGTCCTTGGCACCTCCTGAGTGAGTGAAATACACCATATCATGAATGACAAATTAACAGCAGTTCTTTGAACTTCTCTTTTAATTTAGTATCTTACAGCTTTGCTTATCCTATGGCTATATGCATCTAGACATCCTTGCATGAAACTGGAAGCAGAAGTCCCCCAGACTTCTTGGGAGAATGGGTCAGCTTGTGGTGAGCATTGGTAAAGTCTCTGCATCACAATCAGAAATCTGTCTCCCAACAGCTGTAGGAGACTTCTAGAGCAATCTGAAATTCCTCAAGAGAAACATGGTGCATTTCATATCCCAACCAGGAGGCAGATTTTTTAATGTGCTTTTTGATGTCTCTACATTGTTCTGTGTGATGCACTGACTGTTAACAGTAGTTTCACTTCAATTTGCACAGCCATAAAATATACATGACAGGAAGGAGTAGGATATGGGACTATGTCAACTGTCCTAAAATTTCTGGGATCTAAATGCTCCAGACTATATGTCCTTATGTGCAGAGCATGAAAACCTGGGATGCAAGTCTTGCTGAGGGTGAGGTCCCAGTAGACCTGGCAGAAGGGCTCATGGTGAGAGTCCAGGCAATCTTCTTTGCAAGCATAAAAGGAGCACTAAAGAGAAATGTACTTAAGACAATTTTTTTCTTGTCAGCTTGGCTGAAGAGAGAGACACAGAGGTAATGCCATGGAAATGATCATTTGCAGTAATGGAGAGCACTGCCTTTCTTACCTCTGTGGCTGCAGAACTGCCACCTAGGTCCCGGGAGACAAAAAGGTTGACAATGGGCCTACTTATTCGCTGAGTTGCCAAAATTAATGCCAAAGGCCACCAGAAACTCAGCATCTTCCTTATTGTAGCTTCTCCCTGCAACACAGGATAAAAAAAATGAAGTGAGTTTGGAGAAAAAACATGCAGCACACGACCAAAAGCATGAAGAAAGGTTTTCTGCTTTTCCTATCCATTGTCAGTTTGGTATGTTAATTTCAATAATTTTCAATATGAGGAGCCTAAAATATTTTCACTCATGGTAGCAATACTGATTCAAAAGAAGATGTGTCATGGATCCCAATAAATAATGCATAAGGTATCTATCTGCATAATTTTTTCTGACTACTAGACAAAGCTACATGAAAAACAATATGACATTTGAAGAAAAAGAAATTTTGATATCTTCTTCCATATGAACTAAGGTGTTCCCTTAGTTCATGCTGTGCTGTCTTACAGCTCAGTACAGAGGTCCTCAGCAGACACATCCAAACTATGGAAGGCATTGTGTCACATGTGCTGTTGCTGGAATAATTTCCACCATGCCTCTTTAACTGAAAATGTCTTTTCCTGCAGGACAGAGAGAAGGCCCTTCATGCACAGTGGTTTAATGCAGTATTACAACATTAAAAAACCCCATGTAATATTGTTGAGTTCAAAAAACCACAAGCATGAAGACATACCCCCATTTCCGGCCCACTTCTGTCAGGAATAACATCATGTATGTTCCTGTAGTATCCCAGGCAGAGCGTGGTACACCGGACAAGTGCTCCCATGTATAGGGACAAGATTGGGATCAAGAGAGGCTCCCTGCACTCCAAGTGACTGTGAAGCAAAATGGCTACAAAAACAACCTGCAGAGAAAACAAAACAGATGATTAACAATTTGGCTGGGTGCTTCTCCAGGGCCAACACACCTCCTTGCTGATTCCTACTAAGCAACAACTTGCATGGCTACAGTTCTACAGAAACTTTTGTCAGGAGCCCCCAGTATTTGGTCATGTACATGAGAAGAACAGGAGTTAACTTCATACTCTATGACACAGGACCTGAAGTTTGGGCAGGTGATAGACTAGAACCCATAAATAGGAGAAGGCTGGCATGAAAGTCTGGCAGGGTCTGGCAGCAGGCATGTGGCTGAGAGTCACCCTTCCCAGGAGAATGTGCTATTCCCTTCTCAGGAGAATGTGCTATTCTGATACACACTGAGGCTGGAGACATGCTTCTAGGGTCAGCTTCTAAGCCCCACTGGTTTTTTTTGGGTTTTTTTTTTTTTGGTTTTGGTTTTTTTTTGGGCAGTGAGGAGGGTAGTGACCATTAAAAAGACAGATTTTTCAAATATTCACTTCAACATTTAGGAGCAGGAAGTCTTATGTCAACCTAATTTTCAGCTTTTTCAAGTGAAATTTCACTATTTCATTATTTGCTTTTCAGCTGAGTGCCATATTAATGTAAATTAAACGGAAACTTTCAGGCTAATGAACAGTTCATAATTCAGCCTCTTAAGACTAAATGCTCAATCCATAAAATGTAAAGGAACTGATTAATATGATATTCTTCTCTTTTGTTAAGTACAGAGTGGATGAAATGACTGTTAAATTCCAAATGACTCAGGATGGGGGGCACAACTGGAAAGCCAACTGTGTTTGGTGCTGTGAAGAGCAGAACCAGGACAATCCTGCCAGGATATGCTGGCATTTCAAGTGAGTTACAATAAATAAAATACACATTGTTCAGGTTCTCTCCTTCATTGCTAAAGCTGTAGAAGTAGTTAAGAAATACCACACTCTGCAATCCTACAAAAACATTGCTTTTCAGTAAATAGAAGCAAAGTCAGTCACAAAGAGCTTGTGCACATGGAGCTACTCAAGAAAAAGTGGCTACTGCCTGTACCCCTACTCCCTGTGTGGGGTGCGCACGTAGGTGTCGAGTTCTGGGCTGTGACAGCCACAACTTTCTGTGTTCTGGATTTGCTCTTGCTCTGTGTAGTATTCTGCAGAGAGAAGATGACAGGTGTCTTATTCTTCACAACCCTGGCACCCCCCTCAGCAGCCGCTGTGGAAAGGGCACGGCCAAAATAAGAATTTGTTTCTGTATTTAGCTCACATGGCCTGACAGCCAGGGTCAGGAAACTTTGTGGGTCACATCAGAATAAGAGCAGACCCTGAGGGTTAAGGTCATTTGCAGTAATTGGTATTATCTCTGGGGATTTAGTGCACTACTGTAGGGGGGCAGACCTGACAAATACAGACCAGCAACTGACTGAACAGTTCAACCTGGTTTATGGTTTCCTTATGTTTAGTGGAAGGAAAATGCTATGGAATATTGAACTGAGTGCCATTGACTTCATATTTCCTTTGATGTCGTACTGTTCTATCCTCTTTCTTACCCAGTCTTTACACCACACAGCTGGTAATGGGGCACTACAGCAACTGTTTATAGTTGCTGGGACCCCTCATTTCCAAATATTTTTATATGTTTTCAAATGAGGGCTGTATATTGGTTCTTAAATGCTATAACACAGTGTGTATGAATGTTGTTTTTTCAGTGTGCCTAATACAAAACAACAGGATAGTTAACAACTCCCTTTTGAAAATTCAAAAAACATTTTGTCTCCTCTGAATCACCCAGAGGTTATCACCACAGACTCCTTCTGGAGCACTTCTGAGCCTTCACCTTTTGGAGCAGTGACAAGTACTCAGAAGGTGGCTTACACTGCATTTCCTTGGATTAGATACCATGTGCAAAACTGACAGGTCAGCTGGAGAATCATGCCTTCACCTCCAGCTCAGGATTTCAGTGGGACTGTGCAAAGTGCTGGGGAGAATGCACAGAAAGAGAAAGATCTATTTCAAAGCACTCAGCCTCAGGATTGGTAGCAGCCCATGGTCTCCCTGCCTGACCTTTCTTTTCCCCAAATGTACACATTTGTACATACAGAACTTGTTTCTCAGCCATTGTGAAACAGGGCTGTGGAAGTGCTCCGGGACATGACCCTAAGCCAAACAGCCCTGGGAAACTACTTGATCCAGTCAAGTGAGACTGTCCTAAACCACAGCTGCCAGCAAATAGCCTTCACATGATGAACAGTCAGAGGGCAGCACTCAAGATTGCCTCCTCTGGTGTCTTGCTTATGGGAGAGAGAGAAGGCACAGAGAGACTCTGTACTAGAGAGCTCCTGTTTAGCTCCTGCTCCATAACACAATGGGAAGAGTGACTTCTATGAGGAGCCTTTACCTGAGCTATGACATCTGAGATGGAGGCACATCCCACTAGGAAACTGTACTTGTGTTTCAGCAGAATCCCAGCATGGGTCCATGCCTGAAAAAAAGACAGAAAAGTTTGGGAAGTGATTATGACATTGTGAATTACTTCAGATCCAAGAATACTGTTTTCTGGTTGTTACATTGTACACAAACAACCTGCAGCAGTAGCTGGTGTGAACCTGGGCAAACATTAAGCCATTAATGCAGAGAAAGTACTGTTGCATCAAGTTCATCGTTGTCAGGCTGTCAGGGAGAATAAGGATAAATTTACAGACTGTATAGACATTTCTGACCACATCTAGTAAGAAAGCAGCCCTTCACAAATCAGATGCTGCACAGGATGAATTATCACAGTAAATCTAATAAATTTCATAAATCTAATAAAAATGATAAATCTAATAAATGCACCTGCTGCATGCACCTCTGAAGTGTAATATTCATTGGACCACTGAGTTAGAATGAGTCCTGTCTGGAAAAGAAATCCAACTACTTTTAAATGATCCCACTTCTTTTTATTGTCAGCGACTGTTTCAAGCAGACAGAGTGGTGAGAAACTGGTGGAGGCATTGGCATGAGAAGGTTCTCCTTTACCAGTTTTACACAGAGGCAGAGGCATTAAAGAGAGCTGCCACATTTTCATGTTCTGCAGGCCACAAGCAATGAGCCTGGTGATCTGGGAAGCAGCAGCTCTCCCCATGTGTGGCTCCCTTGCTCAGGCATTTGAGATATACTGGAGTTAGCTGTGTTTGCAAAAACTGATGGTAAGAAACATATTTTTGACAAATTTGCTTTGAGAAATTATTGATTTTATTCCTTGTGAGCTCTGCAGGTCTGGGAATGCGTGGCAAATCCAAATCTTTCACTACAAATCAGAATGAGGCCACATACAGACAACCAGTGCAGCTCATCACAAGTTGGACAACCAGTGCTTTCCAACATGCACATACTGTAACTCTGACAAGGCAGCTGAGATCTTTGACATTTGTCACGATCTCTGGATGCTTAAAGTCCACTCAGACCATTTCTCCATGTAGCAGGAGATGAGTCAAGGTATGTAGAGAATTACAGCTTGCCAAGGACACACTTCTGCATACTTCAGTTTCCCATCTGGTAACAAAGTTTGTGAACTAAGGTCACAAAAACATAGCATTAACATTAAATTTCAGTTCTGAATCAGGCACTCACCATGGCATCCATAAAAGGGAAGGCAGCAAGATAAAGGAAGGCCCTCCGAGTTTTACTTCCCACTGATTCATCCACATGGTGCAGCTTATTGATAATGTAATACCCCAAATCACTATATGCTGTAAAGAAACAAGATAAGAATGAAAAACAAAGCTTGCATATGGACTCTTGGGTGAGACATTCAGAAGTGCCTGAAAGGCTGTAATGCCTTGGAGCTCAGACACACATCCACTTAGCAAGCAGCTGCAAGGGCTTCAGATATTGCAGCCTCACCAGCTGCTGTTTATGACTAAGAAGTGCTCTCATGGTTCTTTTTAAAGTAACCTTTGGCAGAGGTGTGATAACAAATGGCTGGATTGGGAGATGAGTATAGTAAGTGCCACATCTGTTTGCTAAATGAACACACTGGTACTCCAGAAAATCTACTGCTCCTTCATTAAATCAAGGCTCTTTGTTAGAAAAGCTTTTTCACCAGGCATTGTGTATTTCATGGGATATAGTGCCTTATAAATGCTGAAACCATCTATTATCACTGCATTCTCATGACATTACCTGTAAACCTGCCCAAAGCTGTAAAAGGATACTGTGATTTGTGATGGCATGCAACAAATCACACTCATTATGTCTCTCCCTTACTCTGCCTAATGACCACCTCTGCCAGGACTGTCATGACACTGTGCTTTGCAGCTCAGTCCCTGGGCAGACTTGACCTGCCTGAGGTTCCTTCCTTATCTAGAGCCAGCACCCCCACAGCCACAGGTCAGAACAGGGCACCTCTGGAAATCAGGGGGTTCCCACTTCTGATTGCCAGCGTGTTCTTCACTGTCCTGTTTCAACCCAAGACAACTTTTGGTGTTGGAAAACTCTCTCTTTCCAGGCCTCTCTTCTCAAAGTGTTGGGTTGAAGGCTGCACAGACATGGGAAGTCCCCACACAGCTCTCTGCAGAACTGCTTATAGTTCTGTTTGTACCCATGTTATCCAGCTGTTTTAAAAACCCCAGAGTCCTCCCAATAACCAGGAATAACAAAGGCTGTGACTGGAGTCTGAACTAGGGAGACAAATATAATATGCAGAGGAAAATAATACAAATCAGTTTTAACTTTTTATAAACTATGTTCTAGACCTGCACATCATTACTTGATTTCCTCTATACACTTGCAATAGTTGTTAAAGAGAGAATTATTAGGCTGTAAGGCCGATCTCCCCCAAGGCAAGTAATGGTAGAATTGTTTGTGTCTGGGGAACCTTATTTCAGTTCTCTCCTACCTGCATATTTTCTAAGTTAACTATTTAAAATGTGAACATCTATCTAATTTTCCATTTATAACAACACTATTATCTTTGTACAAATCTTCATATAGGGTATTTCAGGAAAGATCCCTTTCATGCATGCAGGTCTCATAACTGGATTGACAAATGCTAACATTAGTCATCAAATTCAGTCCTCTTAGCCTAAAACTGCCTTACATAACTTGTAAACAATATTTGGAAGCAATTAAAGAGGAGTTTAGTTGTCATTGTTTTGTGATGGCTTAGAGATACAGCAGTTAAATGATTAACAGAACTGAAAAGACTATTTGAGTCCAAATAAGACAGTGTAAACAAGATAGTAAAATAAAAGAAGGTGATATGACAGCACTGTGAGCAAGCACAAGCCTCATTCCAGATAACCAGGACTGCCCAAAAGATGCTAGAAATGTTAAAAACTTCTTCTTTCCCTATGCTGGTCCTTACCTATATGTCTTTCACCTGAACTATAACTGTTAGATCCAGTCTCCAAATTCACTCAGTAAATCCCAAGTTGCTTAGCCATCTTCCTGAGGCACTCCCAGCCTTGTTTCCTTTTGAAGAGGGCTGGGGAAGAATTTTAAACCAGGACTCCAACTTTTCTTCAGTTCTAAGAAGGCAGTTTAGTCCCTAAAGTGCTCAGGTGCTTGTTGCAGTTCAATCAAACATCAAGCACAGCCTCTTTATATCTTTGCAAGAATAGCCATGCACCAATCTTCACTTGGTGTTTTGAAAACTCTCAGCTACGAAGGGTTTGTTGTGTGGTAAGTCTTTGTGAAAAGCTGCTTTTATGGCATGGCAGTACATGGATGTTCCTGAATCAACTTATTTCAATGAAGGGAAGAAATCTGGAAGGTTTGTGAGGCAAGCCATGTGGGATGGTCAGATTCACTGAACTGTCTTGTAGGTTCCATTGAGTGTGCTTTACCTTCTGCCCAAAACCCTAAAAACCAGTGCAGGTAACACACCACCTTACCCTCACATAGGGACTGAGAATGGTCCATGTGCTCAAGAACCTGCTTCTGTGGAGGGGCCATCTCCAGCAGAGCAGTGCCAGAAGCACAGCACCCTGCACAATTCACCCTTCCCTGCTCTCCCCGTCCTTCATCTGTTTTAAAAGAGACTTTTAAAGTGTTTAGAATGTGAGTAATAAGTAACCTTTTTGTCTCTAAAGGCCATTGTGGGTGGGTGTTTTTTGGTTTTTTTTTTAACCTAAAATTTACTATTACAGAAAAATTCACAGAATCAGAGGATCAGAGGATGAACTACTGTCACTTTTAAGAAAAGAGTCATAGTTTATTGGCAGGGCACTCTCAAGGCACTTATGCCATTACAACTCATAGCACCACATTTTAAGGTTCCTAGGGATATCAGCACTGAGCTCCGTAAGCTTGAAAGATTTTTTTTCTCTCCCCATCAAAAAAGTTTAACTGCAATTTTAAAGGTGATTTTGGTTTTAAATTTGTAATGGTTAAACTTAAAACATTATTTTCAAAACAGTCAACTATTTCATATGTCAGTGAAAGCACACAATCACTTTCGCTGATGTCCATGAATGTTTCTGCACTCACAAAAAGGATTTAGCAAGCTGAGATTCACTGACAAACATACAGGCATGTGTCACTGAGCCATGAATCAAGCAATTGCTGATGCAATTAGAACTTAACCTTGGCCAACCTTACAAACTTATTATGAAGAATGGTACAAAATTAATAACACAGACAACAGAGCCAGAGGGTATTACATGAATCTAAAGCAGATGGCACTTCCCACTTCTTGCATCATTTCAACTAAAACAGAAAAGTCAAGACAAGCTGCCTGTTTGCTCTTCTCTAGTACCTCATTTGTTTTGCTATGTCTAAGGATCAGAGTTGCTGCAGGAACTAAGCAGGAATTCTTGCTTAGCAAGAATTAGCTTTTGGTTTTTCCAGCTGAGTTTTAAGACCCACAAGGTCAAGAAGTGACACTGAAAACTGTACACCTAATTGGATCTCCTGGTCCCACACCGATTTCTCTAGCAAGCCAATTACTACCACACAAACTTCAGACACCCTTAAAACAACCCACTCTTAATGAAGCCAGCAATCTCAGACAAATACCTGTACTGTAGTTATTTTGGAGCTGACTGCTACTAAGCGTGTCATACTTAAATCACAAAGAAAAAACTCTCAGAGGAAGTGCACCATTTACTTCCAGACATGAAGCTACAGATGTCAAAAATAGCTTTACCGGAAGAAAAAAATCCAAAACATTATTTCGGGTTAAAGTGTGTTCTTTCTAGACACATTCCATTTATATACTTTGCTGCCAGTTTTAAAAATGAACTTGGAGACTTGAGAAGTAACAAATCTATTCTGCTGCTTGTCAGAAAGATGGTTCACATGGCCAAAACTGATGCTCATGAGTTTCTCAACCACAGAATGTTCTGAGTTGAAACAGACACACAAGGACTAAAAAGTCCAGCTCTTAAGTGAATGGCCTGTACAGGGAGCAAACCCACAACCTTGGTGTAATTAGTGCTGAGCTAATTTGTTTAACTAAGTGATTTGGGCAGATAGGAAAATACCAATGTGAAAAAACAATAGCAAAACTTCATTTGGAGATGCCACAGGGTATACAGATTTCCTTATGTCTTTGTTTAGCTTGAATTTAAAACAGAAGAGAAAGCCTCTGTTTTCCCATGTGAAAGCTCAGATGAGTGTTTAAGGTGTTGAGATTTTTCTTCTTTGCTTATTACAGTAATACATAAATTAAAGAAAACCAAAACAGCTTAAGAGTATCTCACTGAAGACTGATTACTGCAATTATATTTTTCTGTGCTCAGGTCTAGCTCCAAAATTGCATTAGTTGATTTTCCCAAATCTATGAATGACTTATAGTATCTGAAATATCTTCATATAATCCAACATTCCGTAAGTCTCAAAATTATCCTGTTTTAACTGAGACATAATCACTGCTATCCAAAAGTGCTTTGGTCATAGGCTTTCTTCCTTTGTCCTGAGTACCTTGTTGAAAAGAAACTGCCCCTGTTGTGGGAAAAGGGTGGGGGCAGCCAGGGAAGCATGTTACTGCTTTAGCAATGACCATGCTGAAGTAGGACAAATTTTTAATGAATAACATTTTATTTTTATTTAGAGAGGAGGGGGATGGAGAAAGCAGCAAGCCCAGATATATTCTGATTTGTGTGCCTGTGCTGTCCCTTTTTTCCAGGGCAAAATGTTTAGCACACCCCAGTAGAGTGATTTTGTCACAAGAAGACTGACTAAAAAAAATACCCCAGCTTGTTACAACCCACTCTGTAATTCCTAGTCTCTGGAAAATTCCAGTAGTGTCACACTGAAATTGGTGGGATTACACCTATGTCTCATTTCCTATGGAGATTTTTAATGTACATGCAGTGATCATGCATGTGGGAAGTCCAGAAGTATCAGCAGAATTGCCAGGAACTGCTGAAGTGCTCCCCTGTGCAATCTGAGGCCCATGCTCAGCCTGACAGCAATAAATGGGCACCAAACAAATCACTCACGTGTCTTGGCCATCCAATCTGCCATAGATTACTGCAAAAGTTAACCTACACTTAAGTTTACTGGTTACTAAAGTTTCAGCCTTTTTCTCCAGGTGATGACAATGATCCATCATGTTGTTTTAATCAGGGATAGTAAAAAGCAAAGAGGATATTTCCTCAAAGTAACTGTTGCCCTGTCATTTCTGGAACTACTGAGAGTTATTCAAAAGGAAATTAACTTTCTCAGTATACTATCTCTCAGTAAACTAGTGAAAAGTTGAACAATGCTGTTTTATTGCCAAAGGAAATGTGCATAGTCTTCATGACACTGATGTTAAAAGGCTCACCTAGTATGGAGGGCTTACCAGCAACACTAAGAAATGCATAATGTTAGCATAATGTTATATAAATTACTTTTCTCCTCTGTCAAGCTGGCAATTTAGTAAGATGTCAAAAATATGCAGAGACAGGCTTAGCATCTTGAATCCCTTCTCTTACAGCCACCAAAAAGCCAGTCTCTGAAATAACAGGACACTTCAGACCCTGGCTCCATAGTGACCTTCCCACCAGGAGACTAACTGGTGGCAGTAGCTGCCCTCAAAGTAGCCCAGGGGGAGGAAGGCAGAACACTGTATTCCAGATCACACCTGAAACAGCCAGACCAGGAATACTGTACTGACAAGGTTTACAGCAGCGCTGGAAGTAGGATGAGAACATGGCTTTGAACCCCTTTGGCCAACTTGGTTCTCAGTTGCTACCTGTACAGGGGAATGACAGGAGCTGCTGGTGAGGACTTGGCAGACCTCCATAAGGATGTGGCTGGGTGATGGCTGAGGGTCCCAGAGCTTGCAGCTGTGAGTTCAAGTGGTTTAGCTCAGCCAGTCACTGGCACAGAGGATTGTGTGAGCACCAGGGGGGAAGCAGCAATGGGAAGCTGGGGCTGAAGCAATGAAGCATGAGTCAGGTGGGTGAAACGCTCTGGTTTGATATTTTCCATGAGTAGAGGCCACTCTTTGTGAGGAGCTTTGTGTGTAGACTGCAAATAGTCTCTATCACAGTTGGAAATGTGGTGATTCATTGTGGTCACTGTGTTTCTACCACCACTTGTTTTCTTCTTTTGGTAATCCTTATTTCATTGGACTTTTTGCTTTCTGTTTCTTCCTGGGCTTTGCCAGTCCATGGCAGATAAACATGTCAACTTCCTTAGCCCTATATTTATGGCATGTGGAAAAAAATTTAGTCCCCTAAGAGGTATTTGTTTCTCTTTTTCATCCACCAAGCACCAGGGACCTGTATTTGTGTCTCTTGTAGACAGCCTGTGATAGGCTTGCAGCTGCTGGAGAGCACTTGCAGGTCCTAGGAGGCCGCCTGTCACTGGACTCCTTCTCTTCTCCCTGCTAGGCAGGCTGTGGATCTGTGGGTCAGAGCAAAATAATCAGGACTTGAAACAGGTTCAAAGGAAACTTGGAACATAAAATTTGGCAACATCACCCAGGCAATTGGTGCTAGAATCTGACTAACTCCATTCCCTCAGGCGCTCTGCCAGTCTCTGCTGTGGCCTTTGCATATTTTCAGGCATAGACAAGTTAAAATACCAAAAAATATTTTGCAGTTTGTCACCATAAAAAGCTGAAAGATTGTGCGCAGTCCTTTAATTCAGGACTTTAAAGCATGGTAAGCACGGCCTCCTTTTTTTCCCAGTGTCTGCAGAGTGCATTTCAGAGGTTCTGAACCCGGCAGGGTTCTACTTCCAGGCAAAGGCAAGAAACTTAGCTGACAGGTTTTCCAACCATTGTTCCAAACACCTCCTTTCAATAAGACATCCCACATGGAAAATCCAGTTATGTCTTTCACCTGGAAATCTGATAGTTACACTTAAAACCTTCTTTAAATCTATTCTAGCTTAAAATAAAATACTGTATGACTAGAAAATAACTTTTTATCCAGCTGGCAAAGGCAAAATCTTTGACCAGCACTGGCAGAAAAGCAAGTGAGCAACTAGAAGAGCAGCTCTGGGGGATGAAGAAATATTCCAAGCAAAGAAATATGAGAGCCAAATGTACAAATGGGCCAAAATTTATAACACTGACTCAATAAAACAGCTTCAAATGTAAACATGTTTAAGAGTGACCAGTCAAAATCAGTGAATTATATTAACTGGAATGCATGGATTCAGTTTATAAAATTAGCAGTATCTAATCCCTGGCACACATTAGCAATACCTAATCCCTGGCTAGTGAGCCATAACTGTAAGCATTTTTTATGACTGTAACATGGAGCAAAGCTAAATAGCACAGGGCTCGCATACCAGTGGTGGAATAAAAGATATGATGGTCAAAACAAACTGCAGTGCTCGGGAGGCACATAGAGCTGGTGACTATAGCTGGCAGCCAGCAAAAGGGTAAGAGCTGGGGGCATTTGTGTTTACCAGATGGATCTTGAACCTACCAAGGCAGGAACTGAAATAGTCCTATTCTATTCTATTCTATTCTATTCTATTCTATTCTATTCTATTCTATTCTATTCTATTCTATTCTATTCTATTCTATTCCATGCCATGCCATGCCATGCCACGCCACGCCATTCCATTCCATTCCATTCCATTATGATGAACTGAAGTGCATGTTTCCCTTGAGATAATAACAGCCTGATAATGAATCTCTCTTCGAGGCCACCCTGAGATTTCACAGCAGTTCAGGATATTGCCTTTACACTCGCATTTCCCATTTTTCTGGGATGGAATGACACCCTACTGGTGCTGATCCAATCCAATGCCTGTCAACCAACACATGGCTCCATAGGCTGTCACAATTACCTCCTCCCTCCCACCCCTTACAACTCTCAGCTTTTTAGGATTTTACCTGCTCAATGCAGTGCACTCGCTGCTTCTTCCTCCAGAATCTCCTGTTCCTCGTTGCTATGGTCCAGAGGTTTCAGCTCTGTAGAATGAGCCAGAAGGTGCAGAGAATCTTGTGGGGTTCTCGGAGAGGATGAAGTTAAAAGTCTTCCAAGTTAAATGGCTTTTATTGTTGTGGCTGATGCTTGAGCCGATATCCCATTTTTGTAGGTTCTCAAAAACTGGCAAATCCTGTGGCTGCCTTTTTAAATGTTCAGTTTGTGTCTGCTTGTGTATTTTCTTTGTTTCAGAGTACACTCAGGGAGTTGATCAGTTTGGTATAAATTGCTCTTACTAACCTCTTCCTCACAGATTAATTATTCAACAGAAGTGGATGATGCCTAGCAGCAGCAGAGAGTACTACCTGATAGTTTAATGAGGATGCTGGCTCCTGCCTGCTGAGAGTTTTGTACTGTGAGTTAAGTAGCAAAGGAGTAGGTACAGAAAGAGTACACCAACAATGCCATCAAGAATGACAAACAGCTCTACCAAGCACACCTTGAAGTCCTGCCAAACCAACCCAGCAGATACTGCTAGCTGATCATTACTACCTCATAGTAACACTGAGCTATCAGCTTCAGGCAACCTGTCAGCCTCATCAATGTTTTGCTCACACACCTGACTGAAAGAGATCAGCAGCATGTTTTGTTTCCAGGCAGGAGAGCCCTGTGCTTGGAATCTGCTCCTTAATAGCCTGTTTAAAAAGGTAGAAAAATTGCGTGGATAGGCAAGATACCATCTCAAGAGAGCTCATCTCTTCTGCATCTCCTGTTGTACTTACAAAATAAAATATTAAGCCTAAAGCTGAAGCAGTTTGAAGAATGGGTGAGGGAAATAAATTAAAAGTCATATTAACTAGACTTGAAGTGACCTTACCTATTAAAGTATGAAATACAGCAGCTACAGCGCCAGCCACAACCATGCACAAAACTGCTTTGGTCCTGTCTCTCTTGCTGTTCACAAACACCAGACCTACATTTTTGAAGTCACTCATGGGACCCGTGAAGAACTTCATCAGGGAGTATGCCAGCCCATAGCTGGCCAACATTTCCACAGCATCTTCCTTGACAGCAGCAATGCCCCTGTTCAATGCCTGTTGAAACACAGAAAGAGCAAATGATGTAGCACATGTGGAAGGGTATCAAACTCAATCTCCTGCATCTAGTTTCTGATGGAACAAGCAAGTTTAGCTGTCATTGTTTTCACCCCAAGCTGGACTTTATTTCTTTGGATTCAGCAGCAGTAACTTGTGACCTGTGACACAGGCAAAATAACTCAATATAGACTAAATTCAAGTCAGGAAGACTCAAAGATAAGGTATCTATTTCTGAAATATAGAATGGAACTTCTGCCATACCAGAAGTCAGTCTCTTTGCTTTTTAGAGTAATTTTATTGCCTGATAATAGTCATGGATAATACAAAACCACTGAAATACTGCTCTGAAGTTTCAGCCATGACTTCAACAGAGTATAGTCCTTGCAGCTTATTTTTACAGGCAAAAACTCTGACATACACTCAAAGTTAAGGAGCAAAAATTTTTTTCCATGTAACAAGCTTTTCACAATATCCCATGTAATTGTTGCAAATAGCTGATATTAGTCTATTACTTTCATTGTTTAATGAGGCCAAATATGCATGTGATTAAACATAACCGATCTCCTTTCATGTAGCTGACATATACATATTTGTGTATATGCAAATTTGTGTATTTGTATTTGATACCATATTCATTTATATCCCCTTGTAGGAAATTTAAAAATAACTACAGCACATATCTTTCAAGAAATATTCAGGTACAACTGACTTACTAATTTATTCTAGGTCTGTGTTTAGGAAATGTCTGCCAATTAATTACTGAGAATTAGATGGATTATTTTTATAACTAAGGTGAGCTGTAAAAAAGATGTGTAACATTCCTTCAGATTCCAGCTTGAACCAAAATACTTCTAAAGTATTGAATAAAAATGACAGAATGACAAATTTTATCTGCAGTGTGACAGCATCAATCATCTGGTAACCCAGCAAACTGTTGAAACAGTATTAGATTCAAAAAGCATGAAGGATGAAATATGATTTTGTTTTAACAAGTATTTAGTTCCTATGGGTTACAGCTGATGTGTGTTGACAGGGCCGTGGCAGTGAGGCCAACCAGGAACATCTCTCCAAGCCACCACCCAAACCTCACTGACACTTACACAGTTCAAATACCACTTTATCTGAATGAACAAACCAGCTAGAGTATCATCAAGTAATTGTGGTGAAGTCCTTCCATTTCAAATGTAAGCATAAGCTTTTTATTGCAGTTATTTGACTTTATCTGCCCTTCCAAAAATCATACAAGCAAGCAACTCCTATTGACTTGAAAAGAATCTGCGTCCCTGATGTAGAAATGAGCCTTTTTCCTACTGTTCTTTTCCACTCTTTCTATAAGACATTCTTAATTTTTGAAACTAAAGCTGCACTGTCAACAGAGCAAAAAGCTGTAGAAAATACAAACTTCTCCACCTTTGATGTCTGCCAAATCTCTCTCTTTTAATGTGCTCTGACCTGAATGCCTGAAGCTCCAAATATTTTCATCTGTTTTGCTTCAGTTTGTTCCTTCCTGAAAGCACCATGTGTTAGATATGGAATAGCTGCAGCTGCTATATGTAACTTCTCCTGGGATATAGATAATTCCATCTACTGCATTGATATCAGTTCAAATGATATTAAAACTGCTGATGCCAAAAGCACTAGTGCATGCACAAAAGTGTATTCAAACAATTTGTGAAAGACTGTGGCCTCTGAAGTGAATAGTCAACTGTAGGTGCCTTTTGTGATGATACTTGTGATGGTGAAATAATCAGTTTCAAGGTGTATAGAGAGTTATAATCTTCTAATCTAAACTTGCTATAAAGCTCTCCCAATTGATGTTGCCAGTAATAGACAAACAGCCTTAATTATTCCAAATAAAGGGTTCCTTGATCATGGCTCTCTCCCCGTCTTTTTTCTTCTGTCAAGAATGAAATATTTCTGGCAGCTTCAATTTAAAGAGAAACAGCTAACCAATACCAGGCAGGCTAGTTGAAAAACTTCTCATCACATGTAAACAGCTGAATTATTTTCAGCAGTTTCACAAGCACAAGTGCTTTCTTCCTGCTTCGTACAACTACAGAGTACCGGAGTCTGTGGAGGATGGTAATCCACTTCTGACAAGGTCATGGAATAAACATGGCTTTAAGAAATAACTTTTTGTCAAAAGGCATGGCACTATGATCCCTCTGCAGAGAGAGACCTTTGCCTAGCACAGACCTCATGCCAGTGAAAACAGCTCCATATGACTCTGGCCCTGGGGTAACTAAGTTTTTCCATCTAAGGACAGACGGAAAGACTTGAGCACTCCTCTTTCTCTCACTTTCTGGTTTTACTGATCTCTTTTGAATGAACAAATGACAGCCAAGTAGATAGCTTCTGAGTAATCTTCCCTGGAGACACCCTGTGTACCAGGTAAGGTAAACTGGCAAAATCCAAAAGGGACTTCTGTAAGAGATATGTTGCCATTAATTTAATTCCTGTGGAATGTGTAGCTGACATGACGAAATACTCTAGAGGCTAGCCCTGAAAAAGCAATCCTTCTAAATGCTTCTTTGGAAAGATCCTTAGGAAATGAACAGTCAATAGGGCTGTGTTTAGGGATGGTTTACCTTCTGTAGCCTTTTCCTTTTTCACTTCAAGATGTCAATATAAAACTCTTCATCCTCAATTTTCAAACTCCCTATGAAAACTTGCATAGCTTTTCTACGCTACATACTTCCAAATATTTTTGGTGCTGAAGCTGTTGATGCCATATTTGATAGCCTAAAATTCACAATAAATCCCAGATAACTGATAAAGCTGCTTTGGTGTGCAGTATAAAAGACACAAATACTTGATCTTTCATGGCATGCCAGCCATGCAGTTGGCAATCTTCCAGTCTAATTTCCTGTTAGATTTCCAATTAAATCTGTCATAAAGGAAGGCAATATAAACCAGGGCAAGGCCTCCATTTTTAATCTGCCTCCATTTTGAACCCTTTTTGTATGAACAGAAATCAATAAGGAAAATTCATCAGTAGCATCTGTATCACAAGAAAGCATACTTATAGAAAGATTTGTGTAGCTTGTCGGCGAAGTCCCACAGAACTAAGCAGCTATAATACTAATGACAATATTTAACACAGCATGTTAGCTTGATCATACACATTCCAGGTGTCATTCTCCTTTGAACTGGCTTATTCATACCATCTTTAATAGGATAACTAGGCAATCCAGATGCTGGAAGACAGACAGATGTTGGTGACATCACCTTTGCCTGACTTCTTAATGAACCACTAATCTAATACAGTAGTAGTTGAAAATGTCACAGTAAAGTGCAATTGATCAAATGTGATTAAAACAAAGCCATAGATATTGCTGACCCTTCTTCTAGAAATAGAAAAAAACCCCACAGAACAATTCCAGGCAGAGCACAGTCTGGTAGACACATGGACAGGTTAGCTGAAGTAAGTCATGGTCCTAAGACACTTCTCAAAAAGGCAGGCACCAAGATGCACAGTTACTTCAATGCAATGTCTTCTGTACCACATTTGTTACCACTAGAAAGATGAAATCTTTGCTAGAGGACTGGTAACAACCCTTTAAACCTTTTTTTCAATGAATAATTGTGTGCTGTCTTTAATGTTCACTAAAATCAGAGAGGACCAGCATTTTTAAATTCCCATCCAGAAGATTCAGGTCAGAGGAATATCAAATACACTTGACAAGATTGCAAGCCAGTAACCATGTCTTTACAATGGGGTACTGCAGCTGGCTTTAGCCTCTTAGAAGGAACCCATGAGACCTTTATCAAATTTCTAGGACATGCATAATGGATGAATCCAACAAACGTTTGCATGCAAAGGCAGTGGTTTGAAAAGCAACAGTTGTGAGAAAAATGTCAAAGGTCTAACTTGTCCTATTTTGCATGAACTTCTAGCACTATTCACTAATGTTGGCAGAAAAGGTTTGGTTCCAATCTAGGGCTACACACCTCTGTTGCCAAAAATTCAAAGGCTGTCTCTTAAGCTGGCTCGATAGAGTTTGACCATTATTCATATGATCCTCCCTTCCCAGAGACTATTGGATATTTTACCTGGTATTGGTTTAAAAGTAAAAAAATTTTTAAAAATCCACCAGGAAAGAAATATTGCACAAGTTTTCTTCTGCCTTTAAAACTGATTATTGCCTACACACTATCTACATTTCACTAGTCTGTATCTAACTATGCAACACTTTCTACTTCATTTGAAGTTAAATACTGATTGTGCAGTCAATACTTGACCCCAGAGCACATGTTTTAAACAGGAGGATGTAAAATCCAAGAAATGTAATTTTTGTCAATGCTCAATTTTGCTTATTTTAGAAAAGCAGAATGCAACATACTGGAAGCTGGCATGTTCCTACAGCTTATTTGAAACTGGGACTCTGCCTGAGATGTTTTCAAGTCTGTCCAAGCTAGTTATCTACTTACAGGTGACATCAAAAACCTGCTCAGTTTGGCAGGATCTTGGCCAAATGTACGTTTGGTACACCAAACATTTGTAATGTGTTGCCCATCCCTGCACAAATCTTTCTTCCTATGTGGTATTCCCTAAGAAAACAGAAGAGAACCAAAGTATCCAGTTAAAGAGCAAGCTGATGTAGGGGACAGTCTATCTCCTGTGTCAAACAATCTCTCTCCTGATGACTCTTGGCTGAGTGTTCATTTACTAAATCCTGTCACATTGCAATCTTCTGCATCAAATGTACCAGCTGGCTCTGGCTGTTCTGCCTCCCGCTGTCACCACTGCAGGAGCTGTGCTGCCAGAAGGACAGACCCCTGACAGATCCGATGCTCTGAAAGCATGGCATAATCGGATCACTGTGCAGGTGTTACCTGAGCACTACTGCAGCTGCATCGCTGCTTCTGGATGGGTCTTTCATAAACACAGGAGCCCCCATGGGCAATTTGAGATAAACAGGTAGTTTTTTACCTGTTTACCTGTTTAGCACAGTTCTGTGTAAGACTTCCACAGACACAGATATAGAAGTGAGAGAAAATTGGGGAAAAATAACACACACACACATTTATTTGGGCTCAAGAAGATTGCACATATTGTATGAAGAGAGCTCTGCAAGGGTAAAGGGAGTCAGACCTTGTATCTTGAGGATTATGACTAAAAAGTGTATTTATTCTTTTGGGTCTTTTCTGGGGGAGTTGATGTTTGTTTTGTTTGGTTCTGCAATGCTTTTACCCTAATTCAGTATCTCTAATTTTGGGTCAGCATCTGTTGTAGCTCATGTGTCAGATGTCTGAAATGCCATCTGAGGTCAATTCCTATTAGCCCACTATTAGAATACTTCACTTTCCCCCTGCTGTCCCTACTAAAGCCGGCTGTGGGAGAACAGCCAGTCACCCCTGTCCGCAGTGCTCTAAGTGCTGACATTGGTTCCTCCCAGAGAAATTATCCCAGTCCTCAGCAAGAGACCAGAGCTCCGAACCGCACTTGAAGGAAGACAAAAGGCCTGTCCTGAGAGAGGAACACCTCAACATCCCTGTGGTATGTGGCTGTCTCTGGAGAGGATGTTCTTGGAGGAGCATTAGGACTGACCTGAAAATGAGAGTTGAAATTCTTCTGTTGCTTTCTGCTTTTTAATTCACAATGCAAGGCAAGTGTCACATTTTATCTTTAAAAAAAAATTAGTGTACAAAAAAATGTCATTCCAATTTACTCTGCCTGCTTAAGCAATGAGAATATGGCCTAGAAGCAGAAAGCTCACGTACCATGTGAAACAAAAATCAAGCCATGTAAATTAGAATGCTGTTGGTTGCAGTGGAAACTAGAATGCCATTGGTTGAAACTTTTTTCCCCATTCACCTTCCTGAGCAGCAAAGAAAAGCAAGAATGAACATTTCTGCAAGGTTCTTACTCTAACAGAAATGCTTGCAACCATGATCAGGATCTCAGTTTTACTTGTTGATATCAGCCATCTGCTGCCCAATGTCCATGCTGTGCGTCCTGGGAGAAGTTTAAATAAATACCCTAAATCCAAAATAACATAGTTTAGAGCATTTGCAGCTCTCACTTGACCTGGGATGCATCAGGGAACTGTACCTTTAAACAGGCACAACCAAGAGATGCAGGAATAACTACAGCAGCAGTGGCAACAGTCACCTCAGTGAAAATGGAAAATCCTTCCCAGTGCAAAAATTAAGGGCAGAGGAGGGCATGTTTGGGAGCTGGAGGAGCAGCTATGGCACACTGCCCCAGGGCACCTACTGCTTGTGTACAGGTTCATTGAAAAATAGGTTACAACACAATGAGGCAGAGAATAATCCAGAAACCACAGATGATAGTGGTGCAGGACCACAGGAAAGAAACCAGACTCAGTGAAGCCAAAAAGTGGCTCATTTCAAATTACATTTGACAAAGTTCCAGAGTATTTATGACAGGGAGCAATCTTGGAGAGGTGAATCAGCTGCTGCAGATGGTTGCCCCCCTATGGGATGTGGAGAACACTGATCCCACAGCCAAGAGTGCTATGAGCCATGACTGTGGGAAGCCCTTCAGGACACACATCCTTCTGTGGAACAGGGATGCCTGACACCAGCATGAAGGAGACCTAAACCACTGCCATTTGCACTGATGTTTGCAGAGAAACATGACTTCTGAGGTGAGACCACAAGCTTTAACTTTTCCTGGCCTTTTATAGGCAAGCAGTGCTTCTAGGGGAACAGGACAAAATCAACATCAGAGATATTCCTCTGCATTGTGACTTTCCTGGTATCCTCTGACTGATGCTAATCAATTGTCAAAAATGTATTCAAGGGGAAAAAATGTATTCAAGGGAAAGCTTTGTTCCCAAAGCAGTGTGCAAGCTTTTCATTCAAGTTTCCCTGGAGCTAATGCACAAAGGTGAGAAGCATTTGAGATTGTGTTGCATAAGCATGGCAAAGTCTGGGCTGAGGTTATTTGTCTTCAGATCTTCTTCATGCCAAAGATTCATTCTTCTCTCAAAAGCTGTTTCTAAGTCTAGGAGTACAGACAAATAAAATAGAGACATAAATTGAGACACAGAAAACCAGGAGGAGGTTGGTTCCCTGTCTCTTCAGAATGCCCAGTGGAATAACTATCATTTCTTCACCAAATTCCATTTTGATTACTTTTAAGTGCTAGAAAGCACTGGGGAGGATACAAATGCATATCATATGGATCTACACACAAAGAGCATTTGCCCTAATCACAAGCGATACAGTATCTACAGCAGTGCTCCTTCTTTTGTTTTTAATTTCCCACAGAAATAGGCTCTGTTCTCTTCCACACATTATATCCCCAAAGTAGAAAAGTAAGCTGATTTGCTATCAGTTGCACACTTCATAAAATCACTTTTTCTCATGTTTATAAATTAAATCTCTGCAAGGATTGTTATAAGACTTGTTTATATGCACACGGCAAATCTAATCCATGCAGGTTCCGCACCTGTCAGTCTCACAGCTCTGGCATATTGCCTTTTTATTAGCACTAACTCAGTCTTTGCTGAAGGACTGCTCTGCCTCTCTCATCCTGAAATGGAGAGTGCCACTTTTCCCATGATTACACCTCACTAGGCTCCAAAGTGTACGGACAGGTTCAGGCTGGAAGGGGCCCTGGGGCCAGCTTGGAGCTCCGCTCCAGGCTGAACATCTGGGAGATGTTGTGGAGACCCCACACCTTCCCTAGACACCCACCTCAGAGGCCACTCTCATCCTGAACTTTAACATGTCACCTGCCATCTGAAGGTCCACATCTGCCTCCCTTGCACATTAAAGTTTGCTAGCATCAGCCTAGCTCCACTTCCCACGTGTTCCTTTCTTTCCCTGAAAGATCTTTTGTTTCAGCATTCAGTACCACGTCTCCTCATTTTCACCAAAGATCTTGTCCTCCACATTAAACCACCTATATTATTACCTCATGGCAAGAATAAATTTAGCTCCACTTGTCTTCTAATTTTCACCCCTCCTGTTCAGTATTTTTCAGTAATTTAGATGTTGTGTTTGTTCCTTCTGTATTTCTATGTTTATGCCTTGCATATGAAGCCAGGCCTCTGCTTTTAACATAAGCAGCTTAAGTCATATTTTTTTCACATAAGGTCACCTGACACACATAATTACAAGATCCTGTATGTAGTGTAAATCCATATTTTCCCCCAAAAAAAATACTCCAATAGGGAAAAAAATCTAAGCAAACACTTCAATATATCTGCAAAAGTACTTTCACCAGCTGAAGGATTATGGAAAATTAATGAGGTTTGTCCCTGGCTTTGTAGATTTTTTAAAACATTTTCCTTAAATTTTTCAAATTATAAAAAAAACTTGATGCATTTGGTGAAAATTTCTAAAATTTGGCAGAAGCTATCAAAAATGCCTTTAGCCACAGCAAAATTTGGCCAAGCACCTACAAAATATGAGTTGCACAGGTTCAGTAAAACTTGTTAAACTACTTTAACTGCACAGAAATCTTGCCTATATTTCAGCTGTGCTGTGTGCTCCTGGGCATCAAGCTTAGAGCAATGAAGGTCAAGCATCAACACACAGCAGAGACCACACTGGTTCAAGTCCTTAAGGAACCAGGACATAAGAACACGAGCTATGTTTGCTACTTTGTGAAGGGCAAAGTATTTCTCTTTCCGCAGATTGAAGTTACAGTACCCTACTATGAATTCTTTCTCTCAGGAATTGTGAGGTGATTGATTCTCCTATTTTGCCTCTTCTGGAAAGGACCCTAGAGGCAAGATGATTAAAATTTACTTTTATTGTTTAATTTTTCTTATTTCTATACACTTTCCACTCTTTATTAATAATTCAGAGCCCATGTCCTTCTACATGGAAGACAAATAATTGACATATCCTCTCAATTCCCTTTCTGCATGGATTTTAAGGGATTCATTAATTACACTCAGCAAACTGTATGAAAGCCAACAAAAAAATTCAAGGCCATCAATACTACAGCAAAACCTTTTATTATCACCATGTGTAATATCCTACCAATTCATGGCTGCTCTAGGGATTACCCTACTGCTGCTGCTGTTTCGAATTACTGATTTTGCCAGAACTGGTAGTCAGCTGGGAGAGGTGGGTTCTTCACTGGAGTATGGTCATGCAAATATGTATGGGGTTTCATGTAAAGAAGAAGAACAAATTTGTTACTCAGAAGTCAAAAGTGTGATAATTAGGGAGAGCTAACTTTTCCTACTGCTCTTTGCTCCTTCTCTTCCCTAATGTGGTTCAAATTCATCAGTAGCCAGCAGCAGACCAAAGTAAGTGTACCTCACAAACTGCAACTCCTCTGCTGTCAATGGAGCTGGGCAAAATACGTAAAGCAACCGGGTTTCTGCTATTTAATTAACATTTCTTGCACATGCTGAAAGGCTAAAGCAAACCAAAGCGAGTCTGCAGGTTTTGTTCATTCAGCATGAGTAAATGTTCTCTCTCTCACTGCACTCAGGAAAGGTAAGGAGCCTGCTGAGCAAATGCATAAAATTCTTGACTTGTCCAAGACTGGTCTTAGGAAGAAGCCTAAGTACTGCAGTATGTCAAAAACCCCTGAACAATCTACAAAAGACAAAGCTACTGTGATTACAAAAGATACACATAACCATCAAACAAGGCTTCTGTGCCTGACTTTGGAAGTTGGAGCTTGACCAGCTGTCCCCAGATATGCAGTACAGCCCCACCTTTACATGTACTTAGTGCACCATGCAATTATCTGCTGTCCATTAGGTTACTCTGGAAGCACTTATCTGCCCATGTGGCCCAGCAGGGACTCGTTACTTATGTTCCAGGGCTTTGCCCATCCTCAGCCGAGCAGAACATATTTGAGGTCTGCTATTTTCCTCAGCTGTTGTGTCGGGAGCAGGGAGCACGGCTGGTTAAGGGCTGTCATTAAGCAGCTGCTCCCTCCAGCACGCTGTCGGCTGGGCAAAGCACAGTTTCGGCTGCACAAAGCTGAGTTTGTTAGGTGTGAGTGCCTGTGACTGCAAGGGGAGAGCTGCCAGAATAGCTCATGTCTTAATTGCTTAAAAGCGACAAATAGAGGGCACCCAGATCACCAGCCTAAATACAAACTTGGTGTTTCCTCTGCTGGAAACACCCATCATAAATAAAGTCCACAAGAACATTAGGAAAACCTTTCATTTTTATGTGTTTTATTTTTCTCTTCCATTCTTATTCTTTGTAGCAGCTTTATTAGGATGAGATTGAAGTTACTCAGTGGACTTGAAACCAAGTTGTGGATAGTGGCTGTGGTTTCATTTCTCTAAAGCTAGTGCAAAACACACTTGAAGATATTTCCAGTTTTTAAAGAACTTTGCAATACTTTAGTATCTGCAGAAAGTGCAAGTCCCACTAAATCAGTAATTGGCCTCTAGAATTTAACCTAATGTATCCATTGAAAATAAATGGAAAGTGGGTGGTAAAGCCATGGGGTAGAGGAAGACAGAAAGGAGAAGACGTAGTCTTTCCCCAAAGTAAAATTTTCCCTCAGAAAATCTAGCCTTCTCTGTCCTCATCCTAAGTTTTGAGAGCCTTGGACTCCTTGCCTGGTTCTTGCAGGTGTTGTTGACAGGACTGGCTAACATTTCCTTTTAAAAATAGCTCAGCTGGTTCTCTCAGTATCCAATGACACGAAGTCAACAAGTCAACCCACAATGAAATTATTGCACATGGGTTTTTCCAAACGGCAGCTATATGCAGCACAAGTAACAAACAAGTTTCTCTAGAAATCATGCACTCTTTTTGAAGCACCCCATCTTTTGCAAGGGGAAGCACAGTAATATTTCTACACAGGGAAAGCTGAAATACCCTTCTGACCTAGAAGAGTGGGATGCCATGGGAGAACCTGATTACTGCTGCTTATGTTATTTCATGGCAGCTGGGAGCCAAAATGCTGCTCTTATAATAAATGGCTTTCTGTGACAATGGAAATAAGGTGAAATACCAGTTCATCTTAAATGCAATCAAGCTAGATATGCTCTGTCCTCACTGAAGTCAATGAAAAAGGGGAGATTTGGAATATGTATCATGTTAATCTCTTGGTAACACATAAGTTTATAGAGGGAGTCAAAAACCCATTCTTTCTGAATATACTGGGACACATAGGCCATAGAGACAGGGGTCCACTGAAGCAATCTTTAAATGCCTGGCAATAATTACTTGCCTAATACCTTCAGCAAATCCCTGGCTAGTGTTTCTACTCAGAATCCTTTAAGCAGTACCTAGGCAGTCTTCTCCACAGAGAAAGAGAGCCTTGGAAGCACCCATGGAGTTGTAGCAAGTCTTGTGACTTTGATTTCTATGTGTCCATTATGGGTGAGTCTTAATCAGAAGTGCAGTCACAAGTCAATTTGTGAGTGTTTGTGATAACATGCCAAATACATGTTATAATTTGATGCTTAATCTAATTTCAAAGGTGTCTACCCCTGAGTTCACCAAACTCAAATTAAAAAAAAAAACCAACCAAACAAACAAAAACCATCTTCCAGCTAGAGAGGTGACCAGACATACTATGGATTGCTTCCTCCACTGAGGAACTGCTAATGTTGCCACAGTAATTCTTAAATTGGGTTTTGCTAACAGCATTTCTACAGACTCCTTCAGCAGCAGAATATCTGCCACGATGACACCCCGGACAAACTCGATGCTCTGTTAGCCACCCAACTCAACTCCAGGCTTAAATCTGTCTTTACTGACATCCTTTCTCATTCTTGTATTCCTGATGCAGACATCCCTCCTTGCTAAAAGTGATTTTTTCAGTTACAATGAGCATTTTTCCACCACCCTGCTCCCTTTAACTCCTCAACTTGAATTGCACAGGTAAAACTTACTAACTCATTTTCATTTGTTTTATACAGGTACGAGAGTCAAACTTTTTAAGTTCAGGAAAAACACTGAGGAATTCTCAAAGCTTAAGTGAAACTGATCCTGGTACACTACAGTGCAAGAGGTAATTTTGCCTAATAGGTTCTTTATCTGAGTCACTGGTTTTAAATAATGGGTGTCTTTACTCAGGGATTTCAAAAATGGTAAGAAATGCAGTGAAGATAGACTATCTACCACTCCTTTACAGCACTATTCTACATTGTGTTGAGGTTTAATCAGGAGAACAGCCTCCCATTACAGTCTCCCTAGCCCCCAGACCAGCCTTGCTCTACTTTCTGAGTAATTTATCCCTCTATTTCCACAAAGTCAAATGAGATGCAATCTCTTTTCTATCTTCTCCATACGTGAGGTTTTTTGTTCTCTTGCTGATGAGCAGGGAAGTACAGAGGATGTAAAACATTAATTCAGAACAGCTCTAATTTATCTCTGAGTTGCTCCAATGCAAAATGCAAAATTGGCTTCAGATGGGCATCCTGCCAAGATTCTTAGGCAGGGAGAGAGAGCTGTCACACTATTGCCATTATGGGGGTTGAAAAATTGAGCTGGCTGGCTTTCATAGCATAGCACAGCCTGTAACCTGAGTGAATATTTCACTACCTTTCTCTGTCTATAAGAACAACAGGTTACAATTTATCATTTGCTGAATCTTGAATACTGAAGGACAAAATATGGCTGCTGGGCTTGCTTAGTCAAGGCCTGCAGGGCAGTTGGGCAAAAGCTTTAAGTGCTCCCCAAACAGCCTCTGAAATGTGATGATGCTAAGGCCACCAACTTGCACTGCAGTGGCATACACCCTAGGGGTAAATGCTGAAGCTCTTGTAGGGGTGGTGTGTAGTACCAGAAAGCAAACACTGCAGCCACATGAATGAAGCCAACAGCACACAGAAATCCCGACAGAACTCTGCTTTTTCTACTTGCACGGTAGAAAAATTGAAATTAGGATGTGCACAGCCACTGGTGGAGCACTTCTGGGACTGAAGAGTCAGGAAGGCACTAAGACTACCATATTTTTAGGTGCAGGTTGGGAACAAATCACCCATGCTGATCTTGACAATTTTTTTCTGCCATCAGGGAAATGAGGTTCTCAAACAGACCTTGCAGAGTCATACTGGGAGCAAGCATCTGAAATATTTTGAAGCACCCAATGCTGGTTTTGTCTTACAACAAAAACTGGAAGGTATGCTTACAAAGAAAATTAAAATTTCTTTGAGATAATGCCACATGATGGTTTTGATTGCTACTCCCTTTTGTCATGTTCTTGCTGATAATCTATTATGTTTGTTCTGAGCAGCCTAGAAGAAACTTGCTCATAATTTGGGTCACAGGTTCCAAAGGAAAATTTATAACTGGAGCTTAAACAAGGTTATAGTCTGCTGGAATTCAAGAAATCATCTAGCTTAGGAATTGCAGTTTAAGAGCTGTAGAAATATTGTGGAATGATCCTCCAAAAGGATTGTAATCTGGCAACTGTGATCCTAAAGGGGTGGATCTTCAAAACCAGCCTACTACAACTGTAAAAGCATATTTTTCTATGCCAGGTATTTGCAGACTTCAATGATGCTTCACAGCATATGCATTTTCTAAACTCTCTATTTGGAACTCTTTGGTCCAAAGAGTCAAAACCATGACAGTGACAAGAGTCAAGTGAATGCAGGTGACACCTGCATTCATGAGGTGCATTCATGACACCTCTCTTGAATAGTCTAACCTGGGGGTCAGATGATCCAAAAAAGAGCCCTTCTCTTGGATCACCCCAGATTTACTGCAGGCAGTCAATTCTCTGAAATTGGCAACTCTACCGTGATGACAAAGTAGGACAGGACTCCTAACCCCAGTGAGATCTGGGGCCCAATCCCCAGGAACATGTATGTCTCTGCCTGTTGCTGGTGGGTAACTTACAAACCCCAATGGGTTGATCTAACAGCAGCTTCAACTTTCTTTAGGTCACCATACACTTTATAAAGAGCAGTAAATGGCATCACAGAACACAGCTTCTCACTGCTGCCCACTGTCAGATGCTTTAGACTTTAACACTTTCCTCCTCTCGCCTCCTCCATCCTTGGATGCATCCCTGGCAGCTCTCTCTCAAGCATGGGGCAGGTCTGTACACAGTCCCTGTCTGCCATCTGAGCCAGAACCTGGTGGGCTCCAGTTATTCTCACATGTTGGGTCTCATCACAGATAGCTGAGCTGGCTTTAAAAGCCCAGCAAATTGCCTCCCACTCTGCTGTGGGGTAAGACCAAATTGCCTTAAACATAAGGACTTTATTTTCATAAACTCAGATGTAGAGGCAATTATTGTATCTCTTTGTGTATATTTCCCTGTCTCTGAGGCAACTCCCTAACTACTACTGTGTTCTCTTTTTAGAAGTCCTGACTTTATGTTTCAACTTCCTTTTTTAAGTGTTTGATATTGGAGAAAATCCTTTCTTGAGGTTACACTGGAAAAGAACTGTTGCCATCACTGCAAATTTAAGCAACAGTGTGACTGATTTCTCAACTCCAGGCAAGGGTTCCAAAAACCTTATTTTATATTAGGAACTGAGATGCAATAATTCTGTAACTCAACAATCTCTTCAACAAATGCAGTTCAAATCTGGGTGAAGAATTTAATTTATTTTGTTAGCTATATGACTTATTTCACTTTGAACAGAAGACCACCCCACTCAACTACATAATCAAATTCTATTTTTTTTTTTTTTTTTCAGTCTGTCATACATCTGTGGCTGTTGATCAGAAGACTTTAAGGAAAATAAGGTATTTCTTTCTATTACATTGCTTTCGTGATGTCTTGCCTGCAGGAGACTGTCTTGATTCATTTTAATAAAGATGCCTTTGAGGAAGCAGATGCTTGTCACAGTGGTATCTTGTGGATTAAGCCTTTTCTCCTTGAAACTGGTGGGATTTATAACCAAAGAGCCTTGAATTACAGGCATTGTAAAATTAAAAGTCAATTCTACTCTGAAACTCTGTTGCATGCTTATCTTGAAACCCAAACAACATAGGACAAAGAAGAATTGTTTGAAGCTCTTTCGGTCATGGCATTTATTTCACCCCCAATTAGGGGATCAGCTCTTGAGCCCCAGTTTGGGCCAGCACAGCTGTGTTCCCCCTTGGCTCTCAGACTCTGGGCAAAGATTTACAGCACTAATGGATGCACTGTCAGCAGCAGTAAACCCCAACATTTTCTGCTACAGCCCAGGCAGCTGTGGCAGGATGAAGTGGCGCGTTCCTCACGCCCGTGCCACGGGTCCCGCAGTGCAAACACTCAGCCCAGCCCTGCACAGGGCACCTCAGGGACACACAGCCCCTCCTAGCCAGGGACGAGTGGAGGGACAGCCTTTATTCCAAACTGGCAGCCGAGTGAGGGTGCAGGAGGGCACACTCCAGCCTGCAGACTGACTGCAGCAGTCAGCATTCATTCCTTGGGAAAGGGAAGCAGGAGGGCAGTTACTCAGCCAGGCCCATCCCTACTGCCTGCACTGGGAAAGCACTCTTGCAGCCAGCATTGGAACAGCTGCCAACATCTCTGGGAAAGAAACAAGGGCTATAAAGTACAAAATAAAAAGAAAAGCCTCTCAAAAAAGCCATTGTATTTTTTGGTTAGAATTTTTTAAGAGCCACAGGCCCTTTTAAGATGGGGCTTCAACAACTACTGTGATAATATAAACTGTTTCAAAACTCATGTTTCACGAATGGTAAGTATATTATTTAAATTGCTATTATATGCAGGTGGTAGGACCTGATCCAGTGGATCAGGACTCAGAAATCAGTGCAAATCAGAAAGTGCTTTTTCCTTGAGCAATAGCTTTCTCTGAGTGCTTCTGCTCTTCCAGGTGTATTATGAGAAGACGTGGAAGGATTCAGCGACTGTCAAGACTCCTCCTCTCTTTTTTTCCACCTTCACAAAATTAAACAGGTGAAATTATACCAGCAATGGAAAGAAGGAATGGTACCGTTCTACATGAAGTGGTGCAACTAAGCTTGGCTTTGTTGAATTTAGTATTGCTTTTACTACTCCAAAGATAGCATCTTTTAAAGGGTGCTAACGACACTCAACCCTGATACCTGTGGTCATGACAGAAGTCACAAGTCTTGTTTTGTACAATTTGGACATGTTTCTCTTACAGCTGTTAGGTGAAACAGTCGTGAAGTTTCAGTCAAGTAATACTCTTTGCTTTCTGTCCTATGTTGGATATTTGAGGGCACAAATGTGCTGTAACCTTCCATGCAAGTTTACATTCCAGGGCAATTTTTATTTGCAGTATTTCACAGTTTACATTGTGCTATCATGGAAGAACTGTAGAAATTACATTTATTTATCTGCTTGTTTATTTAATTTTAAAAATATTGGTTCAGACAAGGATTACTCTTCTTCTCTGGAGACTGGGAGAACTGAAGTACCTTAAAGCAACCATGAATTATAAAAGGTTTGGTACTGTATGACTGTGCAACGTATGAAGCAAGCCAAAGTGCCACAGCTACAGTGAGGGGTTGCACAGAGGCTGCTGAGTGACCCACTGTCCCTGTGACCCTGGAAGCCCTAACCCAGGGCCCTTCCAACTTTCTGATTTCAGGCTGGCTTGTCTGCCTACAGCAAACTAATAAACTGCAAAGCAAGCCTACACTGGACCTTGACCAAAATACCAAAACCTCTGCTCCTAAATAACCTGATGCTATTATCACACACGTATTGGTTGTTTCAGTGCCAGCATTTCATCATGCCACAGATCAAGGTTTTCTATCAGGACAAAGTAGTTTGGAATAAATAGATTTTGAAAGAGGAAAGTGAAATCCAGGTCAGAGCAAGAAGAGATATCCTGTTTTGAAGCATTTTGTACAGGCCAAATTCTTATGCTTTGCAACATTTAAAATATTTTTGAACACCAAGGTGTGTTGATTTGGTGATAAATCAGTGAATTCTTTGGGATGCTCAGCACTTTGAATCTGGCAGGCTTACCAAACTTTCCCGTGACATAGAGGAACAATTTGCTGGTAGCAGGAAGGCAGCAAGCCATGTAGAAATATACAGGCAGTTGTGCCTGTGGTGGCAGATGTGGAACAGTGGGAGAGGCCAGGTTTGAAAGATGCTATGAGAAAAGACTCATCAGGCTTAGACAGGAAGCAACTTGAAGATGTCAGACCAAAAAAAGAGCTGCAAGGTATGGCTCAGAGACTCATCATCTTTCTCTTTTTCTTTAGGACACACATCTCTACTTGTGCATCTCCTCCAAGAGTATTAACCACAGAGGAGATTGTGACGTCACCTGAGAGAAACAAAGCTGCAAGCCTATTGCAAATGTTCTTTAGATAAGCCTATTTGGCCATACACACACATTTTATTTTCAAGGAGATGGTGGACCTCAGGGTGGAATGCTACCAAGGCAGTTGGAAGCAGGACTGTTGGTTTCAGCTCACAAAAAATCCCAGTCTGCTGCAGATGCCTTTGCACGGGTCTGTGGGAGTACTGCTGGCACTGCTACTCCAGTGCATTCTGGCCACATTACGTACTTTGCCCTCATCCAGTAAACAACCAAACTTGCATACTGCAGCAGCAAAAACAAAACAAAAAACAAAACAAAAAAGAAGAGAGAAAATTTTCAAGCAGTGCTTACGTAGGAGAGAAAGTAATGATGAACACTTCAGAAAACAGCCAATGAAGCACGATATTGTCCTCCTTCTGTTATTACTTGAAATGATTTTGGGATAATGTTTATTCAAACTGGAATAAACATTATCCCAAAATCAAAAGAATACTTCCCACTGTATTTTCAGCAAATGCAACAACAGTGAACACAAGCAAAGCTGAGGACTGAAGCCATACTCAGTAAGCTCTATGCAGGGTCCAGACAACAACAGCTAGACAGTCTACACTGCAAACCTTTGAAAGAAGCAGTGCATGAAATTGCAGGGGGTTTAATTAATTTGTCATGCTGGTGTTTGTACAATCTGATTAGGTAACAGCATCTGATATGGTATCACATAGGAGAGGATTCATCAGACTGAATAATTACATGGATTAGAAGAGGACCTCTGAAATGCTTACAGGGCTGGCTCAAAGAGAAATGCAATAAGCAATCCTGAAAGGAGATGCACAGGCCTCAAAGGAATTCACTGGTGGGGTGCTAAGATCAAACTGATATTCTTTAGCATTTTCATTAATTTTCATTCACCACATCACAAACACTGAGAATATGCAGATAACATATGGTAAGGATGCAAATCTAGTAAGCACCACAGGCACAGATAGCTTTGAGAGTTGTGTAATAAAAAGTTGAAAATGCCAAGCCAAATACTGGAGACTAATAACAAGAATTTCTGGCACGAGCCAGGAACTTGTCAGTTGGACTAGGTGCACGAACACACTGCCAAATGACTGACCGGCAGGGTGATGCAGACATGGAAAAAGGCAAATGCATTTGGAGAACTGGTAAGGCATTTCTGGTAGACACTGAGAAATATTTCCTCCTCCACAGCATCAAGGAGGCTTTCAGAGCATCCCCAATTCAGTGGAAGGTTACTAAGTTGATCCAGGGATACAGAGAAACCTGATCAAGTGAGTGGAAACCAGAAGAGGTTGTTTTCCATAGCAAAGGGAAGGCTGAGAAGCTGCTCTGTTTCAACATAACCATGATGGAAAAAACAGGGAAGAAGTGTCACTTAATTCAGAAGATAGTGCTGGCTTTAGAACAAATGGGTATAAACAAGGCTTGCATACAATCTGGCTGAAGTTTAGAAGATGGGTCTCTAGCAACTGAAACAGAAAACCACTTTCCTTCCAAAGGTAACAAGGGCAAAAAGATATGTGGCATGATCCCTTTCAGCAATATGTGCACTTTTAGGTAGGGAAACAGTCTGGAAAACAAAGGAGAGCCTACATCTCATTTTAAAATTATTATTACAGGTACTAATGTCACTTGGATTGCTTGTCCCATTTCACCCCCTATTTCACTACAACATGAGATTTCAAACAAGGAGGCTTCATCTCCTTTTGCAAGGGATGCTACAAATGACAACCTCAGCACAGGGCTATGGCTTAAGTCCTCCAGGTCACATCTCAGAGGTGTTTTCCCTTAGCTCTCTGGATATTTTCTAACACCAAACAGGTGGGCCAGTCTCTGAATCAGTATGCTTTACTGCTGCTGAAAGCCTGGTACGTGTGTACAACAGCTCTGTTACATAAGGGCAGGTTTTGGACTTGGGAAACCCCAACAGTTTTATAGTCCTGTTTTTTTCACCCCATACTATGGTTACAGCTTCATCTTTGCCTCCCCATGTCCCCTTTCTCTAACAAGTAACAGGGCAGATGTATAGTCTTTCACAAAAGCCTGCAAGGGAGGGATTGGTCACAACCATATTACCCCTACTTTCCTGTGCTCTCAAGCATCACAGCACCCAGCTCTTCTTTCTCTGTACACTGCACTTACATTGCACCAGCCAGAGCCATTCAATATTGTTATGCTTACACATATTTTTTTTCCTTTTAATCATGCTGCCTTCACCTTTTATTAGCCATGCCCAAGTTATCTCCTTTAGCATCAGTTAAACCAATATTTTATTGGTATCGCTGTCTTACTTGACTACATGTGCAAAGAGAACAGATGAATGAATATATATTAAAAGATACAATGAAGATAAGTGTATGTGCACTGCAAGTTCAGATAATGAGAAATTTGATTAAGGACTTTTCAGGTTTTTTTTTTTTTTTTTTTTAACGTGTGCTATCTGGAGAGCTTTGCATTTAATAAGGTGCTTAGGCTTGTAAGGGTGCAGAGTCTGAAGATTGCTTTGGTAAGAGTCTGTGACAGGATCTGTGTTCTTCTTCACCTGCTTAAACCTCTGAAAGACAGGGAAAGGCACGAGACCTCCTACACCAGCTAGGCGTAGGAGCCAGCTGCTGTGCCTCCACATGGTTTGAGCCTTGCTCAAAAAATAGGCTAGGAATGAAAAAGACCCTAATTAGCTTGTTACCTCAGTCAAATGGAGAGAAAGTCCTCTTTTATCTAACACCACCCCCTTTGTGTTTTCGTTACTCAGTTTTGCTTGAATTTCTTTTGTTTGAATTACACTTTTTGATCTTCCAGGGCTACAGAGCCTCACCACATTAGACCACAGTCCCTTCCAATGCATTTACCTGCTCTAAAGTGTTACTTTTAGAAAATTTATACACTGGAACAAACTTAGCCAAAATGACTGATCATAAAAGTGGCTGCATTTGTTTTCCACAGCAGCTGCAGATGCTTCAGAGGTGAATCCCAAGCATCCTCTCTGACTCTAGAAATCTTTTCCAACAAGCTTCTGTGTGAAAAATGCAGCAGGAAGAAGCTTCAGGAAGAATTCTTCACTGCCTTCTACTTTCTATAGGTATTCACATCTGGATGATCTGAAAATAAGGAAGCTCTCCTCATGAGGTTATAAGATGGAGGAAAACTGAAATGGAAAATGGAATAAATCTTTCTGTTTTGACTTGTGAGTAATAACTGCTGAAGCCAACATTTCCATACAAAATGCTCCACTGGTTTATGTGGCCAGGATGTTTTGCCACCAAAATCTAGGTGGAGTCAATTGAAATCTGTCCTGTGGGTTTTGTGGTACACTAATATGTTTTCTAAATTTAATATACTTCAGGGCAGGAAGGTTTGAATTCCTGAAGATAGCAACTCATGTATTTTTTTCCTTTTTCTTTCTTGCCAAATAGACCAAGGTGGAAAGGTTTCTTACAGTTTTCTGCTTTTCCTACCACAGACCAGTCAATGAACCAAAGTTTATTCACTTTGCCCCTCTGGGAGTGGTGTTCATCTGCATGTCTGAGAGTGAATGACTGCTAAAGTGAGGACAAACATCCTGTAAATGTCTGGAGGAAGGAGAAGTAAACTGGACTTCTTTGGAGTAGTTAAAAACTGAGTCTATCTTCTCCATTTTTTCAGTCCATGTGAAGAAGTACATGTGGGGGGCAGTTCACTGCAGAATCATGAACTTTATTCCCCTGTATTTTCTGCTGAAAAACTCATCAGCACATGAATAGTTCAAAGAATGGTACTAAAAAGTGACAACAGGAAAGGCAGAGCTATGATTTGTCTGGCAGTGAATTTCCTGATGACTAAGTACTCACAGCACACGAGTGGAAAAATCTGATCCTACACTTGAAGGCCAGAGGCCATAGTCCAAAAAAACAATCTCTTCTAACAAGGAAAAGGTCATCAAGACTAAGATTTCCTTTAATCTATCAAAGTGTCCTCAGTTTTTCATGGGCACGAGGGCAGTCATAACTTCAAATGCCAGACCTGAAATTCTGATACAGCCAATTTGGCAGATGATGAATGAAAACCTACCATTCTCCTCCCCAGAGACATAAAGCATAGACAGCTTTAGAAGGTATCTGATAGAAAGGAGTATTCACTCCTTCTGAGTGAAGACAGTAGAATGTTCTAAGCAGTCACATGGGTTCCACAAAGGGAAATTGCTTTCGCCTTTGGCTAGAGAAGTTTAGTGCTTCTTGTCTTCTGTTCAGAGGTGGCACTGTAATGTACTAGAGGCCAAGAGATAAAGGATGGAATTAATTTAAAAAAATAAAATCCATCCACATGTAAGAAGACACTACAATGCTCTCATGGATTTTAACAACACTTTCAAGTTTGGGAGGCAAACCAGACAGTGGTGATTAAAACCACTACTCTGAAGCTCTATTTAACTAAGGCTGAAATTCAATGAAACAATTTGAGCTGATCTAAAATGGAAAATGAGGTGGTTTGCCTCCTTCTGTAGTGAAAAGTCCTACCTTTACAAACCTTTCTGCTAGAGGTTAACCTCTCAAACCTCTCTCACTTATTTGCCAAAGAGTGAGGATACAAGAAACTCCCTAGAAAGCTAGTAACTTTTTTCCAGATGGTGAAGAGAAAATAATGCACAATACACCGTGTAACTCCAAGGAACTGGAAGTCAGACCACACTTATTTGCAAATACTGTGGACATGTTTTCTTCTAATCTCCTTGTTACACAAGGACCAGACCTTTCAGCATATAGAGTGCCTCCTCTATATTTGCTGGGCAGTGCTGCACCTATTTAGTTTTAATTAAGACATTATGATAACCAAAAATACTATTTCCAGTCTTTTCTGATGATAGAAAGAAAGAAAATAAACTAAGGGCTGTAAATGCACTACTGAAATTTGGTTGCATACCAGTGATGATCCTATAACTAGAGACAGATTTTTATAGTTCTGTGTGTTCAGAAACCCTTTTCAAGTGCTACATTTAAAGTAGGTTCAACCCCAATCATGGCTTTTTCAGCATATATTAGTTCCCTCATCTTGAAATAGGAACAAAAAGCCCTCATGTAAAAAAACCCAAACAAAGTGGGACATTATGGCTTTGAAAGGTATCACCATGAACTTTTTCAAAAGAGCTTATCTATGACTAGTCTACTATCCTCTTCTACAGTGACGTGCAACAGATAACCTGATGCTTCCTTAAGACAGCAGTGAATGACGGAGGTCATTTTATTTCTCCACTGCTTCATGGTTAAAACAAAGCACAAATAGTTCCTGTGTTTAAAGTTTGCACACTGTGAGGGAACAGTGTTTGTGGTTTTACACCAGACCATCAGCTGGGTCAAGCCCACACAGCCACTGGATCACTCCATCCCCTCACTGTGATAGGGGAGAGAATGGGAAGGGTAAAGGGAGAGAGCTCAGGGGCTGAGATAACAAGAATTTATTTGCAAAAGAAAAAGACACACACACAAGGAAAGCAGAACAAGCAATCCATTCACCTCTTTCCATGGGCAGGAGGTGCTCAGCCATCCCCAGGAAATCAGGGCTCCATCATGCATAAAGGGAACTTGGGAAGACAGATGACATCACTACAAATATCCCCTCTTCTTCTTTCCTCAGACCTTTGTATGCCGAGCATGATGGCATTTGGTCTGGAATATCCCTTGTGTCAGTTGGGGTCAGCTGTCCTGACTGTGTCTCCCCCAATTTCCTGTGCACCCCTAGACTCCTGGCTGGTGGAGTAAGGACTAGAACAGGCCTTAACTCTGGGCAAGCACTGGTCAGCAATAACTAAATCTTCCTTGAATTATCAACACTGTTTTCAGCACGAATCCAAAATATGGCCCCATACCAGTAACTATCAAGAAATTTAGCTCTATCTCAGCCAAAACCAGCACATGCAGGTATCAAAATCATCCATATAAAGTACTTTAATTGAATTATCAGGCACTCTGTGTCCAATAAAGAAAAGAAAGTACTTGCCAATGAAACTACCCATTTATTCGCCCATCATTGTTTCCCTGCACAGCTCTGAAAAAACACTGGAGGCAGAGAAAGGGGAAATGAGGACTTCTTTATTGACAGTGTCAGCCATACATAGAAGAAATATTTTTGCCAAGTTTTCTCTCTCCTTATCTTTCAAATCCTTCAATGAGGATTGAAAAAATTGCCATGCGCCAATTAAAGAAAAAAAGGCAACACAGCAGCCCCAGGGCCTTAGAATTCCTGGAGCAATAAGGAAAAGATCTATATCTGATCTAAAAAAGATCTGTTTATTAGCTTAAAAAATATAAAGGTTTGTATTTTTTTAACCCTTTGAAGGGCATGTTTTCAATTTCTGAATGCGGAGGTTTGTCACCTCTGAAAAACCTGAACTAATATTCAAGAATTAGCACAACAAATATAATAAATTTTGATTACACTGGATGCCCTCAAAATTTTTTTTATTATTTACTTTGTTGTCTGAGTAGCAACAATAAGCCTAAATATGGCCTATGCCTGTATTTATTAAATTAATCAAATAACTTCACTATATTACTTCTCTGAAGGGCTTAAGTCCACAGCTAGAAAAATTTTAGACCTTCTTACTGTGCAAAAGCAGTTCCCTTCTGTATTCGTATTTAACTAAACCAGCTCACGTGTTCTAAGCCAAGTCCTCTCTTTCAATCTGCACATCAAAGGGAAAAGAAAGCCTGTGCTCTGATGCTGTTATTAATTCAGCAACTGGACACAGACCTGGAAGGGCACTTTTCTTCTTCACAGCCTTCTCATTCAGATGGCTTCTTACAGTGGTTCTCAGACATTTTAGCTGTCTAGCAGAGTTTAGGAAATCTGACTTAGTGTAGTGTGTTTTAAGCCAACTCTTTTGATGTGTTTCTTAGCAATATGCTCAGCTTGGATTTCCTAGTAAGATAATAATTAATTTTTCTCCCCCTGCTTATAGCTTAGATGCTTGTTAGAGGCAGATCATTAGTAACCAACTTGGCAGTATCACTACTTTCAGCTGCTGGCTCACTAGGATTCACCGACCTTACTAGAAGCAGCTAAACCCAAAGATATAATGACGTGATGTTAATTCCCTTCAGCAAGACAGGTGAAATGCAGAGGTTGAAGACAAGCAGCTTTGGAGAATGGCAGCTATCCAAACTGCTACCACTGCTGCCTTTTTCAGACTTCTTTTAAATGACTGCCTTGGCAGAAGGCAATGCCCTGAGCAATCCTTCCAAAGCTATTGTACACGCTCCACGAGGTATTGTGCAGCCTACGCCTGTATGGTGGATATAAATTTTCCTCCTGAAAGGAATAAATCTTTCACAAGTAAGGGAAAGAGAAGATATGGTTTCTAAATGAATGATTCATTGTTTGAGGGTGCAGCCTTGATTTGTTGGAGTTGCTACGATACCGCAGCAGCAATGCCAACTTATCATAGCCCTTAACGCTCTCTGGAAGCTCAGCAAGCTGAAAAGGCATTGCTGAGAGAAATTATTTATTTTTAAACAGGACATCTGTATTTACCACAAAACTACTTTCAATCTCACATATTTCTCCATAGGCTGGCTTCAAATTATGCATAATTTCCCCCCCACCACCAGTGGTTCTGGAGGAGTGGAGGCATAAACAGGAAGGCAGCATACACTGAGAAAGACAGCAGGATGCCCCAAAACGGTGATTTAAACAACTCTCTTGCTGAGCCTGCCAAAACTTGGGTTTGGGCCCTTTTTGATTTAAAAAAAAAAAAATACTGTCAACAACTTTCTGCTGTATTGAAAGCATATGTGGCTTTGCTGATTCATGTTTATCCAGAAAAAGTCTAGAAGCATATAGTGCATATTCCTTGGGAAAAAGCACAACAGGGCTAAAAAAGAATAAAGTGATAATTTCTTGGGAATTCTAATGTTTAAAGCTATAACTGTAGCAACCAAATCCCTCTTTCGGCAGCATAAAAACTGCATCATATTAAGCTGATACCCTAAACCAGGTGTCTGCAGCAGGTTAACAGTACAAAACAGGGAACTGGCACCAACTAAATACCAGAGCCTCTTAGACACTGCCAGAAGTGATAGGTGAAGATGGGAATGAGGTTAAAACCAGGGAGAAAGAAACTCAGCATGAAAATTTGTGATGCAGAAAACTGAGGGGAAAATGTGGAACTGAATTGCTACTGTTGCTGAAGGAAACTTGGCTCCTACTGCAGAAGAGCCTGTGCCTGTTTTAGGAAAGCACTTATGTCATGTCCTTCCTATGGGCTGCAGGCTTTCAGAAAATGCAAAACAACAAAAAAAAAATTTAATAAATAAATAATGCCAGCCAGTCATTGCAAAGGGATCATGATGACAAAAACATGGGAGCCTCTAGGTAAAGATTACCTAGGTACACACATTTCTTCTGTTGCAAAACCAACTCAATTTTCTGCAAAGAGCTGTAGCACATGTTGCCATCTCTTTTCTTCTGATGTTCTCATTAGTCCTCCTAAATTAAGAAAACAGAGAGTACTACAAAAATAGGAAGTCAGAGAGGACTGGTGATTGTTATTAAAAAGGTTTTCTGCTCCTATACTTCGTCCCTGACAAAGCACAAAGTGCAAGTAAAACAAGCAGAATGGAAAACGAAGTACAAACATTGCTTGTAAAGAAGATATTAGACAGGGAAATGGATGCCCAGCCCTAATAACAAAAGGAATTAGTGAGTTTCAGCTTACCTTTTTTTTTTAGTTTGTAATCCTGAAGTTTTTATTTTAATTTTAAAAATGGACAGATTTCTTCCCAATTTCATGACCGAACTGGCATGAGAATTATCTTTGGGTGGTTCTTGACCAAACTGAGTACATGGTGCTTAGACACTTAGGAGTATCACTCTTCCCCAATGAAGTTTGGTAAGTGGTGTTTGCTTTCAAAGTGGTTGTGCTCCCTGACTGACAAGTCCATCATTTTTTGCTTTTGGTGCATGCTGAGAAATGACCCAGATTGGTTTTGTGGGACAAAGCTCCATTTTAGTAATGCTCTTTCTTAAATAAAATCTTATTCAAAATTGCCATTACATCTTTCTTCTTCATATCACAATTAAAAAGTCTCACTAAGTTAGAGTACTGGGACAAGAATGACATAGGTCAGCATATATACATCAGAAGATATTTATCTGAAGTGTGACTTGAGATGACTTCTATGCACAAAAGATATTTGCAAAATAACTCTGTGGACCATTTCAGAACTCTAATCTTACTGACTTTAACACACCGCTGGCATTACACTGAACACATATGCTTCAAAAGATACAGCTTTAATAAAAATATATGGAACCTGAGGGTAATTTGGCTCGTCATTTTGCAGTTTGCTTAAAAGGCTGAATAATCAGATGCTTCATCCTTGGACTAAAGAAGGACATTTTTTCTAAGCCCTATTACTTTTCAGCTTTTCTCCCTCAGTACTGTGATATGTGAAGAAACTGCTGAGACTTCCTATTCCTTCACTCCTTGATAGTAGCAGGAAAACAAGGAGTTTAAAAGAGCAATAAGGGAATTAAAAGGATTCTTAAAAGAACTTGAAAGGAAGTACAAGCAGTGTCAGGAGGAAAGCACACTCTCTGAATGAACACACTGCTTCCTGACAGTATCTCCAGCCTTTGATTAGGCTCAGCCTCTGGAGACTCCTGGAAGAATCCTAAGGGCTAATTAGAAAAATGACATGAAGTGATGAGAGTCTCCCCAGCTGGTCTTTATTCTTTGCTTTCCTTGTGAGGGGAGGGAAAAAAGCAAAAGGAGCAGATACACAGCACACAGTAACATCAGAAATTGAGCCACATTCATTATGGTGGTTATTCTATTGGATTTGTGTTGCAGTTGCAGGGATTGAGCTGCATGAAAGGAGGCCACAGGATTAAAAAAAATTCCTAAGAAGCCATCCCTTGGAGTGTGTGTGAAAGGCTGTAGGAATAAAATGACTCTCGGGCAAGGCTGTGCTGTTGCTACACCTTTTTAAATTCAGCCAGGGGTGGAAACAGCATGAATAATTCACCCAAGAGACCTGCTAGATTGAAGTGGAAGAAAAAGTGAATTTCCTTCCTTTCCTACCAGTGTTTACAAACTGTATCTTGCTTTAATCTTTCTTGTTGGTAATTCTTACTGCTCTCCTGACACTGGATTAATTTCTAGTTTGGCACATTGTCTGAAAAACTGAGGGCAATGACATAGCAGAAAGAAAGAAGAAGATAAAAGAAAATCAGGAGCCAGAATTGATTTGCCTGCACCAGCAGCACAAATATAAATTATAATGGAAAAAAACAACCTTCCATGCAAGCTTCTCAGACTGTAGTTCACGTGTAAAGGTAGTTCTACCTAGAAATAGCTACTGATATAATTGGTTATATCTTAGCTTAGCAGGAACATCCTTTGACAACTGTGGGGATAAGAATTCATTCTCCTTGGTCTGGCATTTCTGTGCAGACAGATCATGGCTATTGGGTATCTAAGCCTCATTACTGGGTATGTGACAAAAGAGAAAAAAAATCACAGCAACCCTGACACAGCTGTTCTGGAGGACAGAGCTGCACCTTTCTGCCAAGCTGAACCACTTCTGAGTACACCACAACAGCTCAGAAGCATAATGTTATATGAAAGGCAGTGAGATGCTAGTGGTGGCTGTCACAACTAAAATCTTTAGCATGATGTGGCCCTGGGAGGGAGGGGGGGGGGTGCAAATATCACAGGGGTAACCCTCATGTAAACCAATTAGGCCCCATGTGCAAAAGAAGAGCTCTGTATTTAAGGGCTGATCTCCACCAGAAAGTGACATTTGCTTCTCTTTAATTGAAATAATGTTTTAATAGGGTAAGGGCTCTGTGCCTCTTTCACTGCTGAGACAAACCCAAGTCTCAATTAGAGGCCACAGCCAATATGGATGTCATAGACAGAGACATGGAGGGATGCCCACATTCTGTTGTCAGTGGTAAGAAGCAAAGACTATTAAAAAAATGACAGTACCTTGCCAAAGGTTGTTTAACAGAGACAAAACATGGCCTGGAGTTCTTAAGGATATTGTCTGAAGTGAAGAAGTGGGTCCTGCTTCTTACCCAGCTGTGGACTTAAGTGACCTCCATAGTACTGGTGTCTTTGCAATGTGCATTGAGAATTTAAGTATGTAGAAACCACATAATGGGAAATGCAGTAGTAGCATAGAAATAAAGAACACCCCAAGCTGACCTTCACTGTGTGGATTTAGATATCCAATTTCTATATATATTTTCAGAAACTGACTGGTGGCTTTTCACCCTGGATGGAGGAATACGGCATCATCATGAGGAAAGACAATTGAGTGCAATCAACAAAAAAAAACCTGTCCACTCTTCTGCATAATACAGGTTTTAGTAAAACTGTAGTTCATCAAATCTAGATCTTGATTTTCCTTATTATTTTACTGAATAAAAGGAAACTTTTACTAAGCAGTATTAGAGCTTTTAAACAAAGAGGATGATCCTCCTAGCCAATATGGGAGCATGTCATCTGCTATGTCAACTACAGTTTCACTGCTGAAGACAGACAATACCTTCATATGGACAAGTTATTCCACAAAAGTCCCTCAGCAACAGCTGTCTGAAGGAGCTGCTAGACTGGATAGACATGCAAGTGGATGGACACTGATGGACAACTACCAGGCCACTGGATGATCTGGTGTTGGTATCACAAATTTACTCCTTATTCAGACCATTTGAAATACTACTACTCTACCTCAGAAACTAGTTACTGATATCTGAGGTGTGCTTTGAGATAAGAGTCCTATGTACAAAACATGCAGCTAAATTTATGGGAAGTAATTTGTTTTCTGTGAAGGTATTTAAAATAAGAAAACTATATCCAGAACTATATCTGCTTGAAAACAATGCTGACAAGAAAAATAACAAGCCTGTATCATTCAGCATCTGCAGGGTTAATTTGTTTTGCTAAAAATGCCATTGGATCACACTGTTATATCTGTAAGGTTTCAGATACCTTCTGAATGGGCAAACCAAAGAATTTCTACCAAATAATAAAATGCATATAGAAATTAATAAATTGACATCAAACAAATAAAAAAATTGATCTGGTTTTATAGTGCCTAGTCAGGCTAACTCTCCAGTTACTGGTTTTCCTTGGTGCAATTAGGACAGAGATATTTTTCCAAAAACTCTCCCAAGGATGAGGCACCCAGCTGCTATGGACTCAGCAGCACACAGTCAAAATCCCTCAGATGATGCCATATCAGGGTATTTTTTACTTTCCCAAACTTCTCCCTCTCCTTGCACTGCTGAACCCAAGCATGGTGGGCTGCTCTCCATCAGCAGGCAGGAGCTCCAAGCTTGTTCTGGTTTCTCCTAGAGAGTTTGCTTCTCACCTCAGGTCTGTTTTGTCATTCAACAGCAGGAACCATCCCTTCAAGGTGTTCATCACTACTTCTGCTCACCTCTCCCCTCAGGTCACAGTGTAAAACCTTGAGCAATTTCCCATAGGAGGGACAACAGGCACACATACTAAAAATACTGCATGGACAAATAGTCCAGAAAGTTCAGGGTGAGGAACTACCTGATAGAAGTATGCTTCAAAACAACCCAGGTCCTGAAGGAAGAAGAGACATCACACAGTGTCTCTGTCCCAACAGAGAGGCCCTTACCAGTGGATTATGTTTTGATGTGCACCCTATTAGTACAGAGACAGAGTGTGACAAGAAATCTCACAGTAAAATAAATGTCATGTCTTGCACAATATTTTTGGTTTTTTTCAAATTGCAATATTGCACATGAACAACCACTGCTCTTTCCTTAAAAATGCAGATGGACAACCCCAGCACTGGTGGTGGAGATGCTGGAAGCTGCCCAGCAGAAGCTGGCCTCGCTGGCTGCAGGCACAGCAGCTGCCTATCAGCCTCTCTGGCACTCCTCCTCCTCCTCCTCCTCCTCACATCCAGCCTCCTCTTAGGTAAATGGAAACATTTCTTTGGCTTCAATTGACACTGCACCAGGTCCTCTATCACTGAGTTGAACTTGTTTGGTTTCTTCTGGAGTGGCTTCCACATTTGCAGAAAAAGCAATTGCGATAAGCCTAAATTCAGGTGGAAAAAGTAAGAAGCAGCATGCACGGCACTCATGCCCCTGTGATGTTGTGGTGACAGGGAGCTGCCTTCCCCAGCACCACAGGCATGGAACTGGGGGGACATACTGGCCCTCTGTGCCTCTCAAGCCCCTGCAAGAGGCAGCCAAGCACAACAGCCCCTGTGCGGAGGAGGGAAGGAAGCAGGCTGGGACAGAACATCAGAAATATGGACATTGTATTCAGTTTTCATCCAAACCAAGTCACTTGTATGGGGGTTAAAGAGCAAGACTGGAAAAACACATTGCAGAGCAATGCTGTAAAGAATTTGCGCTAAATCAAGAGCTAATGTTAAGCGCTCCTTAAAAATAGTAACTCAAGAAAACTTTTTTTGACCTAAGAAGCCTGCATAAACACATATATCTCTTAATGAAGAAATGAAAAATGCTCTCAGAAGCATCCCAATAAGCTTTTTTTATTTTAAGGTTGCTAATTTTTTCCTAAACTGAGTGGACATGTAGCTGCCTATTAACATGGTTGCATGTTCCTATGGCTCTTAATGAAAACTTTTTAAAAAAAACTTTTTGAAGCATTTTCATTAATAGAAATGTCAGAATATTTCAGGTCCTCCAGGGAGAAGGTATGACTTGTTAATATGCAGCTTTAATAATTTAAATGCCAATGTAACAATCCAGGAATGGAAACAGTATGTTCCAGGAATGCTGCAGTGAATTAGTAATTGTGATCTGCTTGTAATTGCTGATTATCCCCATGAATTCTACCCAGATGCAGCAAAGTGGATGTTTTTCTTACTGACGGAAAGAAACTTGGGAATAGCATTAACTTAAAAAAATTCGTATCAACAACAGCCTACTCTGTTTTCAACAAGGTTTCAACTCTTTGTATCTTTCATCTAAATAACTGCAGAGGTTCAGTGTATGGAGCAAGAGACCCCACTGGGAGAGCAGGGCCAGAGCAGGAGTCATGTCCCGCAGTAAGCGTAAATAGCAGACCCTGTTACCAGGCACTGCCACTGTCAACACAAACACTGTCGCTAGGGCGAGCAGAGCTTCAGAGGCAGGCAGCTGGGCAGAAGGCAAGGTAACAGAGCCCTGTGTCCTGGGCAGTTTTTACATATGCCAGGAGGTATTTGAATGAGATACGGGATACACTGCAAAATAATGTATGTTCATTTGGATGTGTTGTTTCTACCAACTGTCCCACTGGGTCTCATTTCTCTTTTGACAATATTTATTTCGAGGAAAAATTTTGTGGTTTGGAGGGAGTAATAAACACAGCATTGGCACAGACTTGCATGAGCAGATGCTGGGTTTCTTCTGTAGCAGGCTGAGAGATCAGAAGCACAGTCATCAGTCAGTGTGAATAAGAAAGCCTGTGCAACAGGTATGATTACAAAGGAAAATGTTAAAAGAGGAGTCCAAGATAACAGATGGTTATGATAAAGCAGAAAATGAATAAACAAAAGTTGTGAAGGAGACTATCAAGGGACAGGGTATGCACTAAAGAGCAGTGAAGTGCAATACAGACTCAAGGAAAAAAGAATGCAAGAGGAGAGTCAAGACTTCAAGCTTTGCCAGGCAGTTTTCACTGTAGATAAAATTAATTGCACTGAAAGGAAACTGATGTCAGTAGAGAGATTATTAATGAATTGAAGACATTAGACAAATCAGCTGTTGTGAATGAGCAGTTCAGAGCACTGTCAGGGCAGCAGTTTGTTAAATAGTTGATATACAGTGGTCATCAGGAAAATGGGAAAGAGGTGAAGGTACTGAAGGAAAGAACAGAGAAGCACAGATGAGTAGGAAGTGCTGTGGAAAGGGCTGCACAAAAAAAGAAGAAAGATGGTTTTAGTAAACCTCATGTCAGATCATGCTAGAAACAATATGCATTTGGCTTCTCAGGCTGTGACACAAGAAAGTGCTCACCTGGGACTGGATCCCTACACTATGCTCAGTGCTTTTTGCTATTTTACCTCTGAGCCACATTCAACACTTGATTGCTACCAAGTTTTTTCAAGCCTGACCATGAAGTAATTTCTTGAGGCACACACAAAGCTGCTTTGAAGTCAGTAGAGCGCTACAAGGATCTGCCCATATGCATCATACCAGGACCACATGGACACTGACCATGATTACTTTGCAAACTACTTGTAAGACACCACTAAAGCACATAGAAAGCCTTTTTGCTTTCTATTTTAAAATTAGAAGAAGACAAACCTAAAGTATTTCTGAAGTTTATGGTTCTTGCATGGTGTGGAAAAAGTCATGGACTTGATGGATTTAGTTATCCCGTTAGAAGTATTTATGATACTTGGGAGTTAAAGGTAGAAATTTCACATAATTTATAGGATTATGCTTCATTGGCAAAGGTTGTATCTTAATATTGTTATATTTCTAAGATTTCAAGTGTTTTTCTTCACTTGAATGGAGATGCCCAGTGGTATCAAACATGCTGGTGGCTCTCAGGTGGGATTCACAACACTTATCAAGTGAGAAAGCCTCCAGATTCTTGGAGCTGCAACTCTTCAGTTTATGCTGAGCGACGGAGTTTTCAGAGCCCTAAGGCAATCACATAACCCTACCTGACAGACACTAATTTATCTATAGGTTGTCCAAACAGACAAATACAAAGAGGGTCCTATGAAAATCAGGTTAAGCCAAGATGGAATAAGAACTTAGGTAAAATGAAATAAATACTCAGACAACGTCTCTACCTCTTGAAACAAAATTTCAACAGAGAGAGTACAGAACATCTTCCTTAAGTGATGTTAACACTGCACAAATCACACCATGCTAGTAATTAGTTAACAGTTGAGAATGACCTATTTGAACACACAGGTTTAAATATTAATAAATACTAACCTAAAGTCTGACTCTGAAGTCATTGCCGATAACATCAACATGTGAAAGAGAAAAAAATGAACAATCAGGCTTTCAAATTTGGATCTGCTTGCTGCTATCCCAGAGTTCCTGTGTGCCCAGTCAACTTTTCTGTATGATTTTTTTATTAGATGATGATACAGACTTATAAAGTTTTCATGGGTTTATGCCTGCCAAAAACCTGAGTTTGTATATGGACCTCTAGTTCTTTACTTTCCCTTGGCCAGAGGTAGGTTTAGGGGTGAACCTTTTTCCCTTCCTCCAGCAGCCCCAAGATGTATTTCTTTCACACAAAATTCAGTCTGTTGACACGCAAGGAAGTGGAACCTTGTGGTCCAAGTGTCTAGTCAGAGCAATTCCTATCCCTGTCCAATCCTACGTGCCTGTCTTTACCTACACATACACAACCATCCTCGTTTGTTCAAGCACTATACTTTAGATTTTGTGTGCATTTGGTGGCGTGTAAATGCAGGAGCAGATATGACTCAGATACAGTGCAGAGATTCTGCAGAAGTTTCTGTTACGGTTGCACAAGAAATGAACAGAATTAGGCAAAACAAAAAATGCTGTTTGGCTTTCCCAGCATTGGAAATTTTTCCTTTTGATCACCGTTTGCCAAGGAATTTGAGAGCCTTTAAAGTATTCAGGGACCTTCACTGACCTAGCTTTGCCTTCTGCATCTCTTCTTGAAAACAGCTGGCACGATAAGTTCTTCCAGATAACCAAGGGTCATCAAGGTTTAGTAACCTTCTATGGAAAGCCTTGCAACATCACTGCTTGCAACTGTAGCCAAATGTGGAATGTGCAGGCAATTTAGATAGCAGGAGACACTGGGCTGACAAACAAAATGGGAGCCTGGTGGACATGAAAGGTGCTTACACAGAGCCTATAATCTCTCGGTGCAGCTCACAAGTTGTTCCCCAGCCAGCAACAGGTGAGATGCACTTCTGCAGCCCACAGCAGTTGGCACCCGCACTGGCCGTGAGGAGAGCACAGAAACAGCAATGGTGCAGCACCAGCCACAGCCAGCCTCAGGCCAGGCAAACCCCTTTCTTTTGGTGTGCTGGGAAAAGGAGGGATTTAAACTTTATTTATTACTTTGAGCTTTTCTTTTTCATCTGAATGAGCCCCTCAACAGTATGAGCAGGTGCAGGATGACAGCTTCAGAGCGAGCTACCTCCCTGTACCGGGTCAGGTGCAATGCATCTGCAGGGGTCTCCAGAGCTCAGTCTTGCAGGAGCCTCCACCACAGAGCACTCAGGATCAAGTCCCTGCTGCTGAACTGCTGCATTCACAGCAGGAGATCTGTTTTCAAGGTGGCACATTTTCTCATTTGCTTTGTTTCTTCAGTTCAAAAACACTAACTTGAATTTTGGCAAATTTTCAGTAAAAAGCACGACTGACTGTTGTTGCAAAAAGAAGATGCGAGACATGTCTCCCTGGGCACATTCCAAATATTTATATTTTGCCTTTTAAAGTCCACTTCTGTTGTCAGATACAGCCTCATTGTTCTAGCAGCAGCTAGAAATACAAGACGGCCTAGAGTTCAAAGCAGGGGAAAAATCAATGCACAGATTTCATTTTATCAGAAATACACAATGGTTGGCTGAATTTGCTTCTACCTAACAGCCTGCAGCCCAAACATAGTATTTACAGACTAATTACACATTTATTTTTAGATTGGCTAACTATTCATTGAACAGGGAAAAAACAACTGAGCAAAGGAGCAAGTGACTTGCATCACAGAACTGCACCTATTAGATAGGGCAGGTGAAATGTTGACAGTCACTACCAGTGAAGAAAAATCTGAACACAGAGTTCTTAACTGGGACAAACCTTCAGCAGTGAATTGTAATTATCATATTATTTATTTACAACACTTCTGTCCCTAACTTTTACTTCTTCAGCTGATGACCTTGAACGTATATCAATTACTTAAGCAAAATTTAGCTTTAACTAATGAGCCTTTTTTCTAAAAGGAAGTAGCTGCAGGGGACTGTGGTGTCACTATGTCCTCTCGTTTGTCACTGCCTCTCAGTTCAGCAGCACAGTTCTGCCAAGTTTAGCTGCACTCTTATGCTGAAGAGTTGCCAGAGACAGCTTTGGGACCCACGTGAGAGCAAGGGTGTCAGCACTGTAAATAATCCCCAGTGGATCCTGGCTGTGGAAGGGAAGAAACTAGGTGCTGATTGAGTAAGAAAGGCTGAGACCTGGAAAGAGGATGGGGAGGTGTTTTGGTGGAAGAAAAAGAACTCCTTTAAGATTGTGAGGCTTTCTGAAAAACATATTTTTATCACTTTTCATCTTGTATGCTATTACCCATCAGGCTATGAACAACCCCACTGCTGACAACTAAGCTGAGAACACAGCAGCATTGCTGCCATCAGCTGCACCCCAGCACAGGAAGCAGCAAATAAGTGGCCATTCAGTACATCAGGTCAGCTCAGTGTTTGGAGAATTCATTGCCTATATTTCCAGAAGAAACATGACTCAGATACATGTGATCAAGAGCATCTGCATAGAAATTGGAGGTGGATGTTTGCTAGCAGACAAAGCACACACTTTAGGAGCGATAAACTCCCCTGAAAAGGTGGGTCTTTGGGTTTCTGGAGAAAACAATCTTTTTTGACTACTGCTGTAACTGTAAATATGGAATTACAGGGCAGTGTCATGCAAACTAGAAAGAACATTAGAAGAAAACAGTACTTTCTTTTTTTCTGATATTTTTAAACAGAATACATTGGGTGTTCAGAATACTAAGTAACTACAGGGTAGGTGATTTAGAATGAAACATGGTGTTAAAACACAGAATGCTGTAACTGAACTTCTTTGTTTTTTGCTTGTTTGAAACACAAAAAATTTTCTTTCTTCAAGTCTAAATTCTCTGGTCATAGACACAGTAATGCAGCCAAGATATTATAATGAAAAATTCCCTTTCACTGTATAAGCACACTTAATTTTTATCTTAAGCTTTGCTCTGGTATCCCTAAGTCTGCATGTATGCTACCTAGGAGACACTGAAATTCTATATTAAAAGGCAGAAGTAAAAAACTACTTAAATGTAGATAAATCAAGTAAACAATTTGTGGTTTTGTTTGGTTTTGGGGTTTGTTTGTTTGTTTGTTTGGGGTTTTTTGTTGTTTTTTTTTTAAATGTAACTGCAGATTTGTGTGGGATTACATCATCTTATGACCTGTAACTTTTTTTGTCTAATTTTTTTCCAAAACATAATACTACAAATGATGCTGCTTGCTCTCTACAGCTCTTGTATAGCCTCCACAATTTTGAGCTATCTGAGGCTTGCTCACTACCTGTTAATGGATTTGGCTAGATTAATGTTTTTTTTTCTATTCCTGCTATTAGTTTAATAAATACGATTGAGACAATACAATATTGAAACATTGGTTCTTTATGTATTTTTAAAATAGGAAGATAAAATGTAGCTGTAGCTTCAGAGCAGCCTGTTTCATGGCCTTAACTAGCCCTCCTCCTTTAACTGTGTTAAGAATGGGTATAGTCAGCCGTATGTATTGTTATTCTTCCGCAGGTAACATAAAAAATTGTCACCAGAGAAAATTGTGGAAAATAGAACTATTCACAGACAGTAAGTTCTCAATTTAGTTTCAAACAGAAACTTGCCTGAATCACTACCTTAAATTTCATTTTCATGGGATTAATGTTAGAAGGGATCAGCTTGATCTGAGCTTTATTCCCAGAAAACATCTCACACTTCCATATAGTGAAAATCCTCTTTTTGCTTGCTCAGGCCTGAGCTTGTTCTTCCCAGCAGTAGCCTGCTGTCAGTGGGAAAAAGTTATGTCCAATGGAGGCATCAAAGACAGCACTCCTTGGGTATCCAGTGAAGGCAAATGCAGTGGCTTCCTTATCTCTCCTGGGAGCTCTGCACCTTAACAATACCAAGGATCTCTTCACAGAAATACCCTTCAGTTACAAAAAAAGACCTAGGCTAAGACCAAAGGCTATTGAACCATTAAAGGAAAAGGACATTCCTTGCTTTATTCTGTTAAGTTTCATGAAAATCTATGAGATTTGGCTGCTGCTTTCTACAGCTTCATTAGGATTATCTGCTATGAGTTTGTAAGTAAAAATACTTTTTTCACACACGGTCTCCTCTTCTGTCAATGATGAGTGCCAGCTGCCTTCTCCTTCAGCTGACTTCTCTGTCTATGGCAAACAAGTGATACAGAAACATTGTTGAAGCAGTAATACAATAACAAGTATTTAAGCTACTAACTTCTGTATTTTTTTTCTTGTGAAACATCACCGCTACTGTGGAACAAGTGCTCCGCAGTGATTTCAACATTATTGGAAGCAAAAGAAGCTGCATCATGTTATATGAATAAGCAGATACCGTCACTTTTACAACAGCAATAACTTCTGATGGAAATTGTGGAATCTTTGGCTTTGATGTCCCAAAAGAAACTCCTAAGGGCACAGATGGCATCATTTCCTGTAGGTGAAAAACTGGTGGATCTTCATCTCAAACCCACATTGGTCTGACCAGTTAACAGGCTGTTTTTTTACTGTCTGAGTAAAGGGAGTTTGCTTATTGGCATATCCCAGGCTCTTGAGTTTTATTCTGCTTTTTACATAATAAGTTCTTTGTCCAGAAAGCAAAGAAATGTGATGACTATAGCTTTTGTTCCAATGTCTGGGCTGAATTTTGGGCCATTAAGACTCTTTCCAATTGTAAGATCTTGTTCCCTCAGGCTTTTTTATGTAATGGGTGATAAAGGAGTTGGAAAGCAAATTTATTGCCTCTTTTTCTTAAAGGTTTTCCTTTTTATCCTTGACAGTGCTTACGGGACCTTTACTGCTGAAGCTATTGGATTTCTCTTGAGTGTCTTATTCCTTGGTGTCATTAACAAGATAAGCTATCCTTTCCTAAATCTCCTCCTCCTGTTCACTTTCAAGGGTCATGTTTTTGCATGGCTTCAATGTTAATGTGGACTGAGTTCCCACTAAGCATAGGGAAACTTTACAGGCCATCTTGGATGAAGAGTGTATTTATTGGTCATGGATCTTCATGTATCTTTTCTGTGAGTATCAGACATTACAGACAGGCAAAAACTTCCAGTGAGCCAAAAAGAACTGGAGCCGCTTTTATGTAATGTGATACTCCTTTTTTCTTACCCAGGTTTCTGTCTCTCTATTTTCAGTTTGGAAACCCAGTATTGTGCCCAATATTCACATTCCCTGTGGGGACTATTTCTGATGACTTCACAGTTTCATAATGACATTGAGCAACAGCTGACATCTATCTGCACAGGCTGCACCCATTTCTATTTCCAGACTGTCTGTATTCCTCTTAGTTAATCATGATACAGCAAATTCCTAATTCACTACCAAGAGTGAATGAAAAAGACCAGTCTTTTAAAAAGACTGGGGAAGAAAGAAAATCCATTTTCTACTTTCTAAGGGCATTGTTACCTTCTATACCATGACTATTCAAGGAGTGAAGATATTTAGGAAATACCAAATCTGCACCCATTTTCCCATGCATTAGTCTAGCAGTGAGGACTGATCATAGAGATGAAAAGGGAACAGCTATGCTGCAGTGAGATTTCAACCTTCCTGAGTCTAGGATGTAAGTATAAAGTAAACAGATATGCCACTTTATTTGTGGAAAAATGCACATTGCCCTGATTAAAAAAAAAAAGGAAAAAAATAGTCAACAGCTTTTATAAAGGCAGGAGGATTCACCTCTTTGCACATACAGCAGTGACAGAGTGAGACAAACCTTTTGCCTACCCCTCTCCCTGGCTACCCCCTCCCTGATGGCCACAGGCCAGAGCAGGAGGAGACACCTCCTGGTTGGGCCTTTTGCTTCCATGTGCTGCCAGCAGAGTAACTGGACAGTGCTTCATCAGTGCTCAAACACTCGCATGTATGTGGTGAAACTAAAAAGAATCCCAAAATCCCCAGGCAAAATGAATGTCCCTCTTTCCTCAGCCTCAACTCACCCAAATGAAAATGCAGAATCTCTCAGACACAGAATTAAGACTCTTGTGTTTCAGCATTTGCTCTTCTTATGTCATGCATTGCTCTAGTGACAGTACAAAAACATTTTAAAATCGCATTTTTAACTTACTAGAACAACACCAATACAGCTTCTTAGTAGCCCAATCGTGCAGAGGCCAACAAATTGAATGCCCACACTTCTAAAATGACACATTTTTGAAAGTATTGCGTCTTTTAAAACTTGTAATAGATTTTTTTTTCATTACTGTAATAATGGTTGCTTTGCCTTCAGAAGGACCAGAGCAACATAATTCAAATGTATGGAAATATACAGACTGAGACTTCCAAAGTGGCCAACAGAAGACAAGCATGTCTCTTCCAGTGCTCTCAGTACAGTCTGGATGCTTCAGTCTTTAAAGCGATTTTCATATCACAACAGCAGCTTGCTATTTGGAATGGTGGGAGAAGACATAAGCAATGCGAAAAATGGAAGGTATTTTTTGGTTTTAGATTTTTCTAAATCAGGGGCAATGGCAATGACAAGATGATCAGCTTTGATTTATCATTAGCATGCAAAACAGAAAAAAAAATAGATAAACTATCCTGTGAACAACAATAAAAGGGCAAACCCTTCCAAATTTTGTTTAACATGTATAATTTAATGAATTTCTTTATGAAACAGAATATACATTGTCTTCTCTCATTATGTTTTTCTCATTCTACTGAGCAACATCCATCCCCGAGCTCATCCTTCTTCTGTCCCATTCCCCGCCCCCTGCTCATTCTGCTGGAGCACAAAATAAACAGAGCTCTGTTTGTTCACCAGCAGCAGCAGCAGAGACAGCAATGTCAGCCCTGCAGAAGCAGCCCCCTGCCTCTGTGTCCCTGGGTGAGGCGACACCTTCCATTTTTGGGAATGATTCCTATGAGAGAACAGGATTTGTGAAGGTCTCAAGTGAGCAATGATCTGTTTTAATGAAGGTAGAAAAATTGAAAAACAAGTATTTTAGAACCACAGCATATTCAGATTAAGAAGTTTTTACTACCTTCCCTTCACAAAGGGAATGGAAATCACTTGCAGGGGTGTAGTCAATCCTTTGTGGTGCTCCAGGCACACCTGCAACAGCATGACTTTCATTAATGCAGTCTTAAAAACAAGCTGGTCAGCTTTCCTGACCCTGCTGTTTCCAGAGCCTCATTCTTCTGCTAGCTGGGAGCCTTCCTCATTTCCAGTTTAAAAGCACTCATTGTCTTTTCACAGTCATATGTTGCTACTCAATTTCCTCTTGTTTGCAGGTAGGCTACCATCTTCCCATCAGAAAACATGATCCCATCTCCCTCACAAACACCTTAATCATGCTCTACCTTTCTTTGCTGGGCTACAGAAACCAAAACCTTCCAGTTTCACCTTCACAGATAAGATAATGAAAAAAAAACCCAGAAATTAATAGCTGGGGTTTCTTTTGCCTAATCTTTTGAACAAGTTTGAACTGACCTGCCTTAAGTATGTATGGCCATAACTGTGCAAAGTAACCCAGGTGAAATCTCACTTAGAGCATGCATTACCTCTACTGGGGGACAGGTCATCAGATAAATCCTCCAAGACCTTCTATCTTGTGATCTTTATGTTATCCTCATAACTCCTCTTCCCCCCTGCCCCCCAGAAATCAGGAGCCCTTTGTGGTTATACTTCAGGCAGCTTGCAATGCCTAGGCAGGAAAACATCCATCTGTAGTCATTAGGAGACAACTCTGCTTCATCAACCTTAGAGGTTTGCAATTTGAACTTTTAAGAGTGCTAGGCAAGCCAAAACCTATATGCTGCTGAAGCTGTTATTTCACTAACGTTTTTATTCAGAATACTTTCTCCTAGTTGCATGTTTTGAGTCTTTCCATCATACAGTTTTCCTCCACGCTTCTGCTTTATATTTTTCTTCATTATCAACCTCTGTAGAAACACTATCAGCAATATCTGTAAGGTAGACATTTTCAGAAAGAGTCTTAAGATCAATGTTGGCTCAGCACAAGTTTAATTTGGAACATGTGATGGGTCTGACTCACACAGTGCTATTCATGCCATCCATCCCTAATTTGGAACAAGCCTAGTAGTTTAGTTATGACCTGAAAATGTCTGAAGACAAATTATATATAGCATTTTAAAAATATTTATAATGTTAAAAATGGTCATGAACATCAAAAGTCCCTCAAGGGATGCACAGGTTCACAATGGGGACATTTCTCTCTGAAGCCTACAGCAATCACCTTCCCAACACCTGGACCTCTCTGCACCTTATATCCATGCCCATGTACAACTGACTGAGCTTGGCAGGCTTCCCCCTGGTGTCCTCAAAGGATTGCCTTTGAAAGAATACACCAAAGAGCAGAAGTGCTCTCTGATCCAAAAGGGGCTTTGTTGAGATTAGATTGTCTCAGAACTCCAACAGCTTTATCTCTGGCCATGCAGGTAAGAAAACATTCCCGTTTTCAGGAGCAATGAGACCTAACCACAGCCATGAGACCTAACAGCGGGATGAACAGGCATGTAGGGAATGCAGGCAATGTTATTCTTGTCTGTGATCCAGAAACTGGCTTTAAGACTTAGTGAGAATAATCACTCTGACCTTGGTGCCACCAATGAGGACACCAGGCATTTACCATGTGCCATCAGACATCAGCATGCGGGGACAAAAATTTCTCTGCTTCTCCTACATGGCATCATGCTGAGCAGGAATTCAAAACAGGCCACCTTGGTGAGGGTGAGAGGGAGCCACGGGTCAAGTGGTGAGGCAGTCCCAGCCATGTGACTGCTGTGTGACAGCACTGTGCCATGCCAGTCCTAGAGAAAAGTATCTGAACCAGACCGACCTGGACCTGGCTCTGACACGATGGGGTGTGAAAGGAGGAACACACACAGCTGGGTAATGTGCTGCCTGGTACCACAACTGCTTGTCTGAAGGAAGGAGCAGCAAGCACGGACCCTTTGCTAAATAAAAGTCTTGCAGCTTCACAAAGCTCACATTCTTCATTTAAAGTCTGGCTGTCTCATATGACATAAATACCTGCACATCAGCTGATGCGAGGCCTATATTTAAAGGCCACAAACACAAAGAAGATTTCTAATTAAGCATTTATTTTGCTGACCAGGCCTCTTGCAAGGAAGGAATCTGTTGAGGGCAGGCAGTGGGCACCTTGCTGCTGTACTTACTGTGGGCTGCTTGTCTGGAAACAGCAATGGGATGTGCCTTGGAGCCAGCGTGTGGACAGCCACAGAAAAGGAAAAGCAGAGGAGATGGAAGAGGGGCAGGTATTTGAAGCTTACAGACTACTGTGAATTTAGAAAAAGGCAGTAAATAGGAGGCAGGATGGCAAGGTGAAGGGACAGGAGCTGTCCAGGGCTGCCAGATAGAGCAATGCACAGGAGGCCCCAGCTAAGGGCTGAAACCAAAAACTCCCCTGTCTCATATGTACAATCAAAGAGCCAAAACCAGACAGTAAAAGATGAGATTGGTGATGCTTGATCCTTCAGGGTTCAGCTTGGCAGGCTGCAGATGCCAGACTGTTGGTTATGGTGCTGCATCACTGCACTGCCACGCAGGGATTCAGTGGAAGACAAAAAAAGAATTGAATTGAGGGCAGCTCCCTATTTTTATATCCTGTTTCTCTCTTTCTCAATGGTTGTTTTCTTTCTTTCACAAAGGAATTGCAAAACAAAGGGATGTACACAGAAGATTTGAGGTTATAGAATCTTATCTGGCCGAAACAGAAAGAAGGAAAGCATAGAGGTATTTGATTCTAAATGACAAGAGACTATAGAGGCACTATTCTTCAAGGAAAGCAAACAAGAGACACTCATGCTTGCAGTTGCCTTTGAAACCAACTCCCAAAAGTTGCAATACTAACCTCTTGCAATTAAGCTACTAATCCTTTCTTGTAATTGTTCCAACCTCGCTGTGCATCCCTCACCCTATGCTGTGTCAACAGAAAAGCAGAACAGTGTTTAGGGTTCCCTAATGCTATAAGTATGTTAAGAGTGAAAAAACCCCAAACAACAAACTCAAGTATTCTTTGCTCTTTTGGCTGCAGACAGAATCACTTCCCAGACCAGCCAATTTGCTTATTTCTTGCACTCCACACTCGGAGTTCTCAAGAGACTGTATTCATATCTAATGGTTTCATGTGCTGCTACTATTCTTTGTTCTTGAAAAAAGGTCATATTTTAACGAGTAATATTTTTCCTCTATTTATTTCTACAGTTAAGCGCAGGTTATCCTTTATCACCAGCTGGACATGTATTGATTTAACATTTTTCTCAATGCTGGTCTCAACACAGAACCTGATGGCCTTCTCATTAAGCTAAACTTGCACTGGCATGCCTCCTTTGTCTACTTTACACTTTCAGCAGAATGACAGAGGAAAAAGTTTCTAGTTTGTTATTCAGCAAGATATTAGTGATGAAATTATGGCCCTGCAGTTGCTTTGACTGGAGCATTTCGGCCCTTCTAGTGCAGTGAAAAGCTTTCATGACCCAAGACTTCTGGGATGTGGTGGTATTTCTAAAGCCAAGGATGTAAGACCTTTTCCTTTCGGACAGCTTGATTTAAACCCCTCTTTCTTACCACTCTTTTCCCCTTTCAAATCTCTGGATGCACACAGAATACAGCAGACCCCACATCTGCAGATTACTGCAAGCATGACCAAACCCTTGGAGCTCAAAGTCACAAATATGTAACTTCACATGAGGTTTCCTTGGCAAAGTCCCGAGGCAATGATTGTGCCTTCGTAAGCTATTTTCTCCTCAGTGATGCAACCGCCCACAATGTGGTAGGAGCTTGCAGCTGACAAGAACTGCATGCTGTGATTTGGAAAAGCTAGCCCACAACGACATTGGCCTTTTCTGGACAGCGACTCAAAGCTCACCAACAGGTCAAGCCTGGAATAAGAAAATGTCAAGCAAGATACCTGCTGTGATTTATTGTGAATTTACCTAAAGAGAGAAACATTGGCCTCTGCACAGTATTAACAGAAAAAACCCACACTACTTATATGTTAGATCCAGAAGGCACTGCTGACGAAAGCTCTTCCCAAGAGTGTTACAATGCTGGAGCATGTCCTAACCAGCAGACCGTTGACTGCATCTCAGAAAGCTCATATAAGAACAAGACTCTGAATGCTGAGAGGTCGTCATGCTTTCATGCCTTGAAATAAAACACTCTGAAGCAAAATGACTGCCCACTAGTATATAAAGAACAGTGGTGCAGTGATCAGGACTGCTCTCAAGATCACATTTTGAAAAGCTAAAATCCATGTACAAAACCATGGATTCAAAAACAAAACAGCATTTGCACATGCAACATGTAACCAGAGATGGCTCAAACTATAAGCAACAAATCAGGTACATGAGCAGCTACAGCCCATCTCCTTATTTCATCGACCATTTATTTAGCCTAGCATATAAGTCAGTAGTAATCAAGACAGTACTTTAGCACCACTTGGTGTATAATTTTCCTATAAGGGCAGTCTCCTGCTCACAACCCACCACATACATATGCATGTATGTCTTAAGGAAGCATGTGAAAAATGTGTTTACCTGTGTCAAAAAAAAGCTTTCAGTGGAAACTGTACTGAAAAAATGTTGTGTGGTTTGGATTTTCCTCCTCTTTTAAAGTGAATGCTTAAGATTCCTAAATCCTTATGACCCAACATAACTACAGGGGAAGCTGACAGTGCTGTCACACTAAATTTGGAGGCCCACATTACCAGTTGTTATGTGTTACTAAGTGCAGAGAAAAATGACCAGAGATGTCAAGTACATCACCTGGCATTTTCACTTCTGTTGAGGAGAGTTGGTGGCTGGTTTGAACTCATCTTCTTAGCTGGTCTCTTGGGCTGAGTGGGCTGCGATTAGTTCTTATGTTCAAAGTCATCTCCAAAATGCCACAGTGGAGGAGGAAGGGGAATGGACTGACAGAATAAATTACCCAAGCCAGTAGCAGGGTGAGGGCAAAATGGATGGGCTCCCTGGTAGCAGTCAGGAAGAGGTGCTGCACTGCAGCGCCAGTCTGGAAACAAAGCCACAGAGATGTCTGTGCGACTGATGCACTGCAGCACCCATGGGACAGCCAAGCAAAGGACCCAAAGAACTGAACTGGAAAGGCAGTAAGAAAGGGTAAGTGAGGAAAGTCAAGAAAGGCTACAGGGCTGTGGGCATACACCATATGGGACCACAGGACTGAAACTTCCCCTGTGCTTGCCAAGACCTGTCTCACAACACCTTACGCCTTTAAAACAACTCAGCAAGCCTCCAGCTAAAAAGCAGAGTTAAGATCCCCCTTACTTCCACAGTGACGACATTTCAACACGCTACTTCTCTCATACTAGAAAGGTTCCTGCATTTTGGTAAGCTCATTTTGTTTGGATTTTTTTTCCCTCAGCTCTGCCAGGGAGATCCTAACACAGTGTATTGCTCACTCAGATAGCAAAGGGCACAGTGCCTCCAGTGAATGCTTCTAAAAGGAACAAGACAAGGATTCACAGTCAATTCTTCTACTAGCTAGGTAGCTCTGTTTCTCTTCCCAGCAAGTGCTCTCTGTATGCTGAATCTGGGAGGCAGCATGTGAAAAACAGGGTGCTGTGAGAAAACTGTATCATGACCACTGATTATTAATAAAAGAAATTTCTCACCTCTGACTTGCAGGTTTTTTACAGGTTTTTTTGCACCTTAGTAAGAGCCCATAATTACAGTGCCCTTCTAGAGTGCACTGAATGCCTTTGAGGAGGATGTGGTTCTCAAGCTCTGCAAATGTGGTCTTTGGGTTTGATCCATCATGTGATCGCTTTACAGTGATCACACCACTTTTTATTTGGTAACCCACTGAATTTGAGCCTATGTAAAACACAACCACTACCACCACCAAATCCTGTCTGAAGGTCAGCACTCTTTGTGCCACATTTTAGAAGGAAGTCAAGTGTTTAGAAGGAAGTAAAGTGTGAGAGGGAAAATCTTCTACTTTTTAATTGGCAAATAATCTGGAAATCTTTTCAGTTTAAACTGTGTTTACCATCCCAGTCTTTCTCACCGCTCTTGTCCACATTCTTCTCCACAGCAGTGACCTAGCTAACCTCGTTTCCCCTTTCCCCTCCTTTATGACCACACCACAGTTCATACAACTGCAGATGGTTATCAAACTCTCTTTTCCGTCCAAGCTATAAATGCTTCACTTCTATAATCTTTCCTCTTGTGTAACTGACATTTTTCCCCTCTCAACAGAAGCAAAAATGTGAAGTGTCTTCCCACTCCAAGATGCTGCTAACAATTAATTTTCTTTTCAAATGGCCTAAAGGTTTTTTAATTGGTAAGATGCTGGCAGAGGAAGTGGCAATGATGGACTTGTTCAAGTATCTGTCTTCCATCTGCAGGACAGCAGATTTGAGATCAAAGGCTGCCAAATTCTAGGAGCACATTGGTATGTTATGGCAAGGAAAGCCTTTGTCTTGAGGAGTGAAGACGCCCGAGGTGGATCAGAGGCTACCTCGCCTTAACTATGCATAGCTACAGGAAGAGCAGTGACTGTATACTAACACAGAGGTTACCAAAATAAGATATTGGTCACTGGTATGCAGCAGAAGGAAGGAGGAGTGAGTAGGGAGTGAACAGGAAAAAGAGCCCAATAAAATCTAGACATAAACCCCACATTTTGAGGAAAGTAGATGTCAAACATCATCTTTAAAACAACAAGGCAAGAACATTGGGTGATGTGGTTGCACCCCTTATAACTACACAATCTGACTTGATGAAGGAAAAAAATCAGTCCCGGCTGACAGGCACCGCTGCATTCTTTAGCCAGCACAGGCGATAATCATGCCAGCACATTAAAGTTCAGGTGCACCCTGCATCTGACTTCATTCACTATTTTAAGTGCAAAACACAGGTAAGAAGGCCAGAAGACAGACCATCTCCCAGCCAAAAGCCTTTCAAATGTATTTGTCAACAAACAGACTGGCACATGTTTTGGTTCAGTAAGCTTTCAGCAGGTACAGAACCTGGTACCTTAGGGAATGTTTACAAAGAGTTGGAAAGAGGCAATGAAGAAATATAAAACCATGTATGCTCTCCAGCTCCTATGAATGTGAATTTTCTCTGCACTCCACTGAAAATTTTCTGGGCTGTAAAAATTGAAAAGGGTTGAAAAAAACTGCCTTAACAATGCAGAAATACTACGTGAAGCAAACATTTGATAATAAGTAGTGTCTTGCAGTTTACTCACTTCCCACACTAAAAGCTGAACTCTTGCTGAACCACTACATCAGTAAAGCAAACTGGACGTGTTGGGCAATAGTGACCACCCTTTCTCCAACAGTAACACTCCAGCCAAAACAGGAACAGTGAATTTTTTGCATCATCTTTGAGAAAATAATTAAAATGGCACTTGAGATTTCACCCTTGTGGCACTTATTTTTCAACGAACACCTCCCTTCTCTCCAGTATTTTTCCTTTGTCCTTTAGAATGCTCTTGCAAAGGCTATGGAAATCAACTGTGCTATTGCAAGTAACAATGCTCTACTTCAGCCCTCTTGGGAACAAAATGCATATTTACACCTGGAATTATTCTTAGTTAATGTTTCACGCAGGCTCTTTTATTCTGCATTACATTGGGAGGGAATTCATCAAGAAAAAGTGCACACATAGAAAAACTCTATAGCAAGGTAGTGACATCCTGTGGAAAATCTGAAAGAGAGGTGAAACCATAAAGAAGGCAGAACATGGGAAAACTGCAGAGCTTTGATGTTTTGGACACCGAAGTGCACAGACCATTTACATCTCTTATGGTGGTTCTTTTTTAATTCTTTATCTAATGGTTATCTGAAAAGGCAGTGGTGGTGTCTAAAGCCATAGCTACAGCAATATCATGTCAGTAGAAAATCAAGCAAGCAGAAGGAAGTGCAATCTGATGATCTAATTGCATATTAACATTCCTGCTTCTCTCACTCCAAAATCCATAGTTTTCCAAGTACAAAGAGCATGAGGTAGCAATGGCTGATTAAATTAGCTTGCTAAAATATAAGATAGTTACAAATTACCCATATTTTTTAAAGAAATGCATGTTCTGATATGTCATTTAAACTGGAATTGAGCTCAGCAGTAATATCTGTTATTTTTTAAAAACATCACAGATTTATCAAAGTAGCTGCAAAGCAAAATCTGTTTGAAATTGCTCAGTTTTATGCATGGAGTTTTCGGCATGAGCTGGCAGATATATTTAAATTTTCTATTTATACAACAACTTACATCCATGTTTTACAAATATAAAGGAATATACTTTGTAACTGCCTTGTGAAACATATCACAATTTTAGAACTGATGAAACTCACACAAGGAGAAATGTCTTGTCTAAGATCAAGATAGGAACAGATAGAATCTGCACTTTCAGAGCTACAGCCTTGAGTGTGTGCCTTCTTTGAATATAAAAAGACACTTTATCTTTAGTCATAAGATTGGCCACGTCATATAAGCCTTTGTATACAACCAACTTCTTCAGGCAGCAGCAAAATGTGCAATGATTAAAAAGAAATGAGTTCAGACCAAAGCAAATGTGAAGAGAAATCAGCTTTCTTGGCTTTGAAAAAAGGCAGCAAAAAGAAATAAACAAGAAATGCCCTGAAACAAATCAAATGGTCAGTCCACTTCACATCCAAAAGTTTTACTCCAGGGATTTCTCAACACGATGTAGTATTAAGTGCTTCAAACCCCTTTCAAAATTTCAGTTTTGAATCCATGTTTTAAAATCAGATTTGGGGTATTTTCAACTCCTGATTTCAATTCCTGATGCTAGATTTCTAGGATAGTCTTCTAGATTTTCACTGCCATAGGGAGGAGAAGCCAATTTCCCTATCTCTGAAATAAGGATGAGAAGTATTTGGTTACCCCATGCACCTTTTTCAGTGGCTATCAAATGATATTATGACTACAGTATCTCCAGTGAGGGTCCTCCAGTCTACAGACTGGGAACTGGGGCTGCTTGGCAAAGTTGTAGATGTTCCTTGTCTCCCACTGCATGAGCTAGACTTCTTGGTAGGGAGAATAATTTCCACCCCCAGACCTCAATGTTTTATTTTCCAGCAACCTGGTGGGCAAATATCATCTGAACTTAAGTTTTGAGATTAATTAAATTACAACATTAAAAAGTGGCTGGTTGGTGCTGCATGGAATTGTTGTCCTTCACCTCCCCCACCTGTTCCAACCTGTCCTGGAAATAAGCTCTCTCTACAGCTCTATAGATAGCAAATGCCTTCAGACATGCTTAATCATTATCGTCAGCTACAAAACCTGCTTGCTCTTAACAGTGAAGCATAGGAAAGTCCAGAGAAGTCCTTAGAGCTGACACAGCCATGGGAGGTGGGAGGCAGGGAACTGGATGGTTTTGTGAAGGAAGGAGAGAGCAAAATAAAAAAGGGGAAGGTACTGGCAAATTAAGCAAAATAGGTCCTAGCTCAAGATTATGTATTTTACAGTATGGCAACAGGGAGCACTGCAGGGAATGGACACCACCTCATTAGTGGTGCAGGTTCATTCTCATAATTTCTAGTAGCATGTGAAATCTCCAGTGGTGATAGCCCCAGTGCTCTTCATAACCTGTTTATTTTGTACCTTTCGTGCTATAAAATGCAAATATATGTTGGTTTAGCTGCCAGGAGTAAGTCTTTGTCACCTTTAAGAACATTAGCACTCTGTTGAGATTTGGCTTTTATCTGCAAATGTTTTATGAGATCTCTGACTTCTTCCCAGATCTCAGCATGCGCTGCTTGCTGTGAAATGCCAGCAAACGCTCTGTGTGAGCAGTGAGTGCAATGCCTGGTGTGCAACGCCCGCTGCACTAACACTGACATATAAGCCTAATTAATCTCTTGGGCAATCTCAAGAGCTGGCCACGTGGTCTAGATCCCATCTAGCACTGGTGTGAAAACCCCCAGAGCCTGGCAGATGACCATTTAGGAGTCAGGGCTGGAAGGCTCAGGCTGGCATGCACGGGGAAGTAAAGCTGCACTGCTTACAAAAAAGCCTCTGGAGACAGCACTGAGGTATAGATCCCTGAAGTTACTACTTCAGGTGTGTGTGGTTTGGTTTTTAATCCTTCATAGACAATCTCACTTGGATCTACTCACTCTAAACAGGAAAGTTAGATATACTTCAGTGGTCATTCCCAGCTATTTCCCTGACCATTTGGCTTGTGAATTCTGCAAGAGAAGCTACTTCAAAATAATGGCATGGAAAATAATGACAACAAAAAAATTCTGTTGATAGTATACTCTATATATGTTTCCTCCTTCAACATAATTTAATCTAAATTTAATTTAAAAAGCTGTATAGTTCACATTCATTTAAAATAAATAGGACATTTCTGTCAGCCTACCCTATTAGTAATGTGGTTGTGGTAATAACATACAGCCGCGTTGTACACCAATTACAGGACGCTGTTAGCTCTCTTGTTTATATTGGTACTAAAGTCCTACACAATTGAAACAAGTCCCTGACCTCTTACAACATCAATAACAGGGGTACTTTGCACTCATACAGCACCTTTCATCTCAGAGTGCTTCTGACACATGAATTTTCATTACATCTACATGCAGGTAGGTGTCTAGGCACACTTCAAAGGCAGGGAAACTGTGCCATGGAAAGGTTACACAACTTGGCACAAAGCCCTGGTGAACAGCTGGGAATGTGAACTCTCCCATTACTTGTTTTGAACGTCCAGACAATAATGCTTACCCCAAAACCAAGCTTCATAAGGCATTAATCAAAATGTTTAACCCCCTACCAAGTTTGCAAATGGCATGAGCAGACAATAAGCTCACTAATTCTTTTTGATACATTATTCATGACTTGTTCTCCTTTTCTGGCAACTTTTTTTTTTTAAGTAAAAAAAAAAAAAAAAAAACAAACAACAAACAAACCAAAACCAACAAAAACAGTCCAAAAGAACCCAATCAAATATAAGAAAAAACAGCAATTACTGTAAAATAATTTGGAATCCGAAACACTTAGCATTTCCTTTATGGCTCATCTGTTGGATCTCAAACATTACAACATGGGCAATGCATGGCAAGCTCTCTGCGGGGACCAGAGCACCTGAGTGCCCTCTGGAGAAAGAGGCAGCAGGGCTGTACTTGCTCAGTTTTAGTTCCCAAGAGCCCACAAGCCACTGAACACCACGCATGCACACATAAGTTATGTTGGCACGCTAAACTGCCCGGCCGACAGCTACCGACAGCGACACAAACTAACGATCCATGGGCTGGCTACATGATAGCTACAAAGCTAAAAAAAAACCCAAACGAAAAAGCCACACCAGTGTTCCTTCCCATTGATAATTGCTGCGCTACTGGACTACTGCAAACAGACCTTGAGATCGAAGCACTGCTCTCTGCCGGGCCTTTGCCAGCCCATGAGCATCAGGGAGAGCTCCTGGCCACACCTGCAAACTGTATTTAGCGCTGCCTAGGGCTGAGTCTGTGCCTCTAACAAAGTTGGCGAACTCATGCCCACCTCAGCTCTCTCCCTTTGTAAGAATGCTGATGCAAGTGCACATTTATGTTACAAGTCAGGCCACCCGAATATATGTCAGCAGCTCTGGAACTGTGTTAAAAGGAAAACTGATGTGGGTGGTGACGGATTTTTGAGCCCACGGAGTAGCAACGCTGTTATTTGCTGGTTGAGTTGTTTGAGGTTGTGTTGCTCTCCATCACACAGGAGGCATTTATTTATTTATTTCTGAGCAAGTACATCCAACATTTTTCAAGGGAGCCAGAACTTTTAATGCAAACTTTGTTTTCCAGTGACTGAGCTCTAAATACAACAGTAATTATTGTGAATCTCAGAGTAGGATGTTGAGAGTTGAAAGCTCCTCTCAATGGCAGAATAAAAGAGACTATCTCTCTTCTGGTGGTGTTAAACTCTTGGGATGAAAATGCTGTGTTGTGTACATTTGTGGGTGCATGCATATACCTGGAGAAAAAAATAGATATAGATGCATGCACCCACATTATTCACACACACACATTACTAACACACACATTACTAACACACAGAAACACAGATTTGAGTGGAGAAGGAACATTTAGCCAAAATATTTGGGGCTATTTTCCTGAAGGCCGTTCTTTTAAGAAGAAAGGCATGTAGTATTTAATTTCATAAAAGGCATGTAGCACTGTGAATAAACTGGAAATGGGTTGCAGAAGGAAATCAAGAAAGTAAGTTAGAAATGGTTTATCTCTCTAATATTCTGGTAATTTACCTGGGCCTGCATCAGGACTACTTTTTTAAGTAAAGGAAAAAAATGTCTGAGAGAATTTATGAGATGAAGAAATGAGGTCAGCTCACTAGATTGGAGTAACTCTGTAATATAGTCTTGTCCTAAGGCATTGTTGGATTAGAGTCCAGGGTCAACAGGAGGCTCTTCACTGGCTGTAGCGATTCTGAAAGTGACTTCAGGAGCTGAGCTTATTAGTTCTTAAACACTGTGCCAGCATTTTTTACTTCCTGTAAACTAAACAGTCTTGCCATGCCAAGCATCTTATTTGGGGCAATGGTGACAGCCTTAACCTATGTTCTGCAAACAATCTTTAGCCTTACTGTAAATTTCCCTTAACCTAGCAAGAAACCTAGAGGCAGCTGCATACCAGGGATCTGGTAAATTTCTAGTGATGTTTGCTATTGACTACAACTACTCAACACCCAGAAAGAACCTCTCAAGGTAACAGAAAAAAACCCAGTGATTATCTTTGTTTCTCAATTTTCAGTCTGAGGTATCTAATAGTATAAGTGTTTGCTAAGAAGGCTCTGCTTTAAATGCTCTAATTCTAAATACTCCCCTCACTTGAGGGAGCGAGGTATGAATACCATACATCAAAAGGGTTTATGACTTACAGCATTTCTTACACATCTCTTCTTCCCTGGTCAGGCAAGGTCCATTGTCTCCCTAATTTTTTTACAGTCACCTCTTACTTCTGACCTGCAGTTCTGTATCTTTTACAGTATTGCCCAGAGCAAGTAATACTCCTTCATACAAATTTTCCTTCCCTTATCATTCTTAGAAATCTGTGTTATCTGCAGTACACATTCAAAGAAGGGGGTACTGCAGCCTTTGCAGAGCTATCTGTTGGCACACTCATTCTTCTATGTTGCTTCCATTCATCCCTCACATTAAAATTATTGCATGTTTTGAAAATGTAAAGGAGAAAGGTGACTGGCTCAGTAAGTCAATGTACTTTTAGTCTCTCAAGTCCAACAGTAACATCGTACAAGTGCAAAAAAGTAACTTCATGTATGACATAGAGGAAAATAAAATCACTGTACTTTTGTCTGTATGAGGAACGCTTCAGATATGGAGTAGCTTTGTCCCTGCTTCAGTTTCCTGATTTCCATGTAGGTAAGGCTGGTAAAAAAGCTATCTTTCCAGTTTCTGGTCCTGAAATAAGCTAGAGCTCTATCAGGCTGGATTTCTCCCTTTTCAATTAAATATCTCCCCAGGCAGCCCTCTGAGACAAGGGATAAACCCAACTCTCCTGAAAACCCAATCCTATGACTTGGCTATCAAACAAAACACATTTCATAAGATATTTTTGTCCCTAACACTGTCAAAGTTGTTAAAGTGTTTACATGTATCATTCACAGTTTCACATCCCTCCTGTGTCACTGGTACCCAGCCAGACAGAAGGACCCTCGCTTATAAAATCACTTGCAAATTTTGAAATCCTGGTTCAGAGCACACTGAAGCCATAGGGATGTTTTTTTATAGGCTGACATTTACCTTGAATTGAGCTGACCTTGTACGAAGCAAACTGTATGAATGCACCTGTCATACTCAGTTTTCTGAGTGCACAGCTTTCAATTTAACTTCTACTATATGTTATTAATATGGCATAATTATTAGCATTTAAATCTCCTTTTCCTTTCTCATTTCTATATTTAGATTTCCCTTCCCTCTCCCCCCTCCACCCAGTATGTTTTAAAGAAGACTGACTTAGTAGGAAAGCACATAGTTGTTAGACAAGGATGGAATTGTATTTTTTAGTATCACAGTTTATTTAAAGGACTAGGAATCAAAATGCGATTGACACAGCCATGACAAACATATGATTAATGTTAGCTATTTTTTCCCACTGTAGTATTTTCCTTTCACTTTCATCTTTACAAATGCTTGAAAGTACCCACTAATTTTCTGATATCTTTGCTCAAGAAGCACGGGAGCAGTGTCTGTTCTTCTTAGCCAAACTGAGTGACTTAGGACAAGGATAAAGCTATTTGGGGTGCAATACTTAGCGTGGCTGCCCAGCTTAACACTTGCAAGTAAGTACTAGTGTATGCCATCCTACTAAAAATGTAATGACAGGTCCCATATAGTGCAGCCTAACACAATACAGGGCCTGGATTGTCATAAATACCAAAACGTGAGAGCAGAGATTTCCCCCACGCCCCAGTGCAGGGGCAAACGAACACTAGCTCGGGCAGGGGAGTGGGTACGCCAAGCCCTGAACATGTTCTCGGTGCAAATGCAGCCAGCGGGGATTGGGAGGACGAAATGGGGTGGCTGCACGTCAGGGAGATATTGGCTGACAGCGGGCTCGGATACACCGGGCTATCTTCTCGGTGCCCGTGCCAGGGGACGGCCTTAGGTCACCAGCACCGCTGGAGAGCTGCAGCAGCGCTGAGGCGCACGGAGCACCTGCGGGGGTGCAGCCGGAGGTTCACCGGCCCGGGGGGTGCGGAGCGGCTCCCCGCGGGGTGCCGCGCTCCTCCTGCGATGCCGCGCCGGGGGCTCCGGGCGGCGGGGCCCGAACGGCGGCGGCTGCGGCAGCGCCGCGGGGCGGGGGCCGCGGCTCCGCTCCGGCAGCGGGCGGCGGCAGCCGGGCCGCCCTCCCCGCGCCCCGCTCCAGCCGCCGAGCCGCGCTGCACTGCGCTAGGGGCTGCTGCACCTGAGCGGCCGTGTCAGCGCGGGGGTAAAGCACTGCCAGCCCCCGGCCAACGCATTATGTAATTTCAGATTATATAATCCTGAAATGCAAGGGGGAAAAATTCCTCAAAACAACCCAAACCCTGCCATCCTTCCCCGGGCATCTCCTGGGGGTGGGGGCAGCCCGTGGTCTCGGGCGGCCGCCGGGGCAGGCACACCGGCACAGGGGCCGCAGTCCCCGCCCGGCGCGATGAGCCGGGGCAGGACAGCTCGGCTCGGCACGGCTCTCCGTCCCTTGCCTTCCCGGCGGAGGCACCGATCGTGCCAGCCCGGCGCTGCGGGAGGGCGGGCGGGAGGCAGGGAGAGGGTCGCTCCCCGGAGAGGCGCTGCCTTACCTGCTCCCCGAAGTCGATGGCGATGTTGGTGATGCCGAGAGGGACCAGGAACCGGATCAGGGGCCAGTAGTTAGTGAGCGCTGGAAATTTCACCATAGTCCCAGCTGCGCGGTGACCCGCGGCGCATCTGCCGCGGCAGGAGCCGGCGCGGGAGGACGGCGGGGGAAGGATGAAAGGGCACCGGAGGAGGGTGCGTGCGTGTCCCTGTGCGTGTGTGCGGGCGGGGAGGGGGTGGGGGGGAGATAAGGGAGAGGGAGAGGAGCAGCAGAGCCCCCTAAAAATAAAGAGCCGGGGAGCGGGCGGGGGGCCGGTCCGGTCCCTCCCTGCCCGGCGCGGCGCTGGCTGGGCGGCGGGGCGCGCTGTGCTGCCGCCTTAGCAGGAGACCCGAGAGATCAAGTCCATCCCCGCCGCCCTCCTCCCACACAACAATGATCCGCCGCCGCTGCCGCCGCCGCCGCCGCTGCCGGAAAAAAAAAGAGGAGGGACACCGCCGCCAGCCACTCGTGCGGGCAGCGCTGCCATCCTCGGGGCGCGGGGGCCAGGGGAAGGGCCGGGCCGGGCCCCCCCCCGCCTGACGCTCGCCGGCGGCGGGGCGACGGCCGCGGCGCCGCGCAGGAAAACACCGCCCTCCTTCTCCTCCTCCTCCTCCTCCTCCTCCTCCTCCTCCTCCTCCTCCCCGCCGCCGCTGCTGCGGGGACGGCGCAGGCCGCGGCGCGGCGCGGGGCCGGGCGGTGCGGGGGCCGGGCGGTGCGGGGGCCGGGCCGTGCGGGGGCCGGGCCGTGCGGGGCCGGGCCGTGCGGGGCCGGGCCGCGGGGCGCCGCTCCGGGCTGCGCGGGCTGGCGGAGCACGTGGGTTTGACACACGCTCGCAGACGGGCGGCACGGGCGGCGGCGGGGGAAAGAGCGGCGCCGAGCGGCTCCTCCCGACGCCGGAGCGGCCGCGCTGCGCCCCCCGCCCGCGGCCGTGGCGGGGCCGCGCCGGGGTCGGCACCTGTCCGCACCCCGCCGGGTCCCGATGGGCGCCCTGCGCTTCCCCCTGCGCCCGCCCGCCACCCTCATCGCGCAGCCGGGGTGCGGGAAGGCGTTCCCGGGCCGTGGGTTTCGGGCCTCGGGCAGCGGCGTTCGTGCAGCGGCAGGAAGGGTGGGAGTGCTGAACGAGCGTGTCTGACCCACAGCTCTTCTGGTCAAAACCCTGAAATGAATAAATCTTGAGCGTTTGGCAATGTAACATCTTCATCTTTTCAGATTTCTGCCCGAGCTCTGGGCAAGGGAATGTGCTTGTGGCCCAAGGGAGCTTGCAGGAGGGCCCTCGCTGCCTCGGGCACCGGCTGCCTTCTGAGCCGGGACCGTGGCAAGCCACAAGGTTTTGGCAGTCTAAGGGTGGGAGAAAGATGAGAAGGCAACCCCCTTCTGAACAGCTTGCAGAAGTTTCAAAATTGCAGGATGGTTTCAAGGTTTCATTCTAATTGAGTTTTGCAGGGTCGTTTAGGTTTATGGTGTTATCTTCACCTTGCCCCCTTCAAGGAGAGTTGGCAAATATTTTGGGAAGGTGGGAACCCTATGAGGAGTCAGATACCTGTATCTGATCCTCAGAGGACCAGTGGCCAGTAGAGGATGCTGCAAAGTCTTGCTCTCCCGAAGACAACTGTATTAAAATGTTCCCGTGACCAAGCACCATTCCACTAATTTGGTGAGTCAACAGGAGGGGAGCTCTGAAAATCCTTGGTTGGCAAGTTACTAGCTGTGGGGTGGGGCTGGAGAAAAGGAGTCCCTGATTCCTGAGGTGTTTTGGCAAAGTCAGCCCCAGTTGTGCTGGAGGCTTTTTCCCTCCTACATCTGGAGTTTGTCTCACCTAGCAGCCCTTGAGCTGGAGCAGCCATCGTTGTGAGGCACAGAAGGGCAAACTCAAATGCTTACAAGAGAGCAAACCTGCCTTTATCCTGTACATCACTTCCAACGCCACAGGCATGGTGTCCTGGAGTGAAGCAGAGAAAACCAGGAGAGGACCATGAACTGAGAAGAGGAAAGCAGAAGATGTTTGTGATTGCCTAAGAGTGTCTTTGGGTTAACAGCACCAAATGTTCATCATCCTAAGGGAGAGCTAATCATCTCCAGATGGACCAGCGGTTCATCCACCGGACATCTTTGACCCGTGTCCAGTGAGAGGGAACATTTGTCCTCCAGCCAACCCAACTAAAGCTGGACTTGAAGGAGGAACTCTTAGAGATGCACAGGCACTGAGCTGAATTCCCTGCCAATTTAGGCATAGCCTTTATGTACACTTAGATGTAAGTTGCAGGTCCTTTTCTTTGAAGGAGGCCTTGTGCCTTTTGAACTCAAGGCTGGCTATATATTGAAGCATTAATTCAATATTACATTTCTTCTTCCTGAAAATGTGCGTGGTTTTAGATAACTGTATTGCCAGTAACTAGTTTCTTCCTGTCAGGACTAGATTTTATTGCCATTGAGCTCATTCCTCCCTGCCATGGGTCTTGAGAGCAACTTGTAGATGACATTATGGAAGAATATTTTTTAAAACTCTATGTTTTAAAATACTTTCTTCGCAAAGTGTGCCTCTTGTTTCAGTTTAGAGAGATTCTTTATTTAAGGGAAAGAAACCTTTAGTGATGTTTTTGAGTCAAAGAAAAGTAAAAGGGAATCCCCAACGCCATTTGTAAATATATGATTTTAAGTTGCCATTTGAAAATTCCAGATGAGCCGATGTTTGAGAACTACCTACTCTAATTCCTGGCAAAAACAAGCCACCTCAAAATTAAAGCTTCTTGAATCAAAACATTGGACACTGTGTGTCTCACAGTGTAAACTATAAAGAATTCATAGTGATTATTTGTCCCAGAGTCATGTTCAGTCCTGGAAATACTGAGAAACTGTTGCAGTGTGATGCCCCAAGTACTTTATGCAGTATAAGAGAAGTACATAAATTTGGGGGTTTTTTTAATGTGTTCATAAGGTAGTTAATACTTTTTAATCCCACCAGATAATGAATCATGCCCCTTACATCTTTAATTCATTTCCATCTGATCTGTCACTTGAGGGTTGTGGTTAACTTTTTATCCTCCTGCTGCTCAAAGCAGTACAGTTTTATTTTAAGAGTAGTTTTACAGTTTGCCTCCTCACATGTACTGGAATGTCCTGGGCAAGTGTTAAACCTAACTGATGCTTTCTTGAGTTCCATATTTTAAAATCATTAGACCTACTTAATAAACTGTTAGACAGTGCTTTAGGTTTGTCTTTCTGCTTCCCATTCATGTCTTCTTTTTCTGTGCTGACTCTAGTTTTTGTGTGCCTCTCTTTCAGCCCAGGTCATATTTGCTCCTTGAATTCATTACAAAAACAAAACTGTGTTTGCGACCAAAGAACAAGGATGGTTTCTCACGTCTTGAAGTCAGTAGTTTGCTCAGCTGATGAGCTGAGGAAATAGGTCATTTTAGCTGTATTGGGCAAAAAGCAGTGATTAGTAATCATTTCCTTTCTAACATATTTTCTGTTACACTACATTTCTTACTCATATACCAAACACTGTCTGTTTGTTTAATGGAATAAAAAAGACAGAGAGGACAGCAGGAAATAATTAGCCATAATCTCACTGCTTTTTACAGAAAAATCATCTGGTCTGGGAATATATCAAATGGAACCATTTCACTGGAGAAGTCCACATGAATAGAGTACAGCACTGCATGTGTTACAGTGTAGAAATGATGAAAGGTATCACAAAACTCCGCTGTGCCTGGTAATGAAATGTTATTGCTGCTTAAGCAATGGGGGCAAAGCCTGAAGGTGTCCCCAGTAGCAGAATGAATGAGGACGTTACTTTTACTCACACAGTCAGAAATCCAACATGCAGATCAACACATGGGCTCTAATGTGTTAGAGTCCCAGTGCTGTCCTGAGCCTAAAGGAGGCCTCTTACCACAAACACATGGTGGGAATCTTGAAAGGACCATGCCTCTTTTTTCCTTGTTGAGGCTGCTGCTAATTACTTGCCAGAGAAAACAGATCTTGGGTTTGTTTTTTGAATCACTGCACTTAGGCTTTCCATCTCCAGTTGGCTGTTTAGCTGTCATCCCTTCTTTTTGGAGCGACTGGGTTTCTTTCAAACCTTTTCTTCTATATAGGATTTTTTTCCTTATAATCTGGTGATTTAAAATCACTCATTGTATAAGAAACTCAAACCAGCAAGTAATAAAATTTGTCAGCGAGTCATCCCATAAGAGGACAGATGAGCTGGATTTGCTAGCCTAAAGAATGGTCAGTGACTGTGGTCCCTGAATGGCCTTGGGCTCAGAGAGAGCAAATGATGGCTGTCTTTTCCTGTCTGTTATCAGATAAAGCGGAAGGACCCCTCCACAGTCACATTCTGCTTCTGTCTTGAGTTATTCCTACCCCAGCAACAGCTGCCTCTTGCACATTTAGCTTTTAAGTTGGAACTGAGTCTGATGCACATTTCCAGCTCTTTACACCACAGTAGTGAAAAAAAATAAGATATTTAAAATTAAAAATTTATGTCATTTAAAAATGTTGTCAAACTATGACTGAATGTTGTTGAAGGAATGCTCAGAATGTGAGTCTTCTGCACAAAATGGAAAAATACTCTTTCCCATTTAGTTTTGAGGAAAAAACCAAAGAAATTCTTCTACACTCTAATTTTTGTGGGCATCTGACCAGACAGACACTTGTAAGGGCCCAACTGAAGATCCCCTTCTTTCCCTGGACCTGAGTTCTGCAGAAAGCCTTTTTCTAGTGTCTCTTTTCCTGCAAAGAACAGGACAAAGGAAAGCTAGAGGCACAATACTTTCTCTTACCCAGAGGTCAGTGAAGCCTGAATCACTACAATCACTGTGAGCTGTGCAGAAGGCCTTTACCACAAAGGATTAGTGGAACTCTCCTTGTCTCACTCCTTGCGCATCCATCAGCCTTAGGATCAAGGGGCACTCAGTTCTTGGGTTGTGTGCGTGGCCATGGCTTCTAGGCTGTTGCAGTTCACAACTGGAAAGACTGCAGAAAGGCTGCAGGCAAAGAATATTTATGTAGCATTTTATTCTGTGAATTGGTAGGGTTGAACTGAAAGATCAGAAAAGAGCCAAAGGAATTGGGTTGTCAGTCAGACAAGTGTCTGACTAATACAGTTCTGATTTAGCTGCATCTCTGTGTGAAGAATAAAAATGGTCTTTACAACTAGCCTATGCCAATTCCCTGAGACCAGTCTGCTCTGGATACAGCTGGCTTGTCAGGTTAGATGATAAGGACGGTGCCCCTGCAGGAAACCCATGTCTTTCTTTTTTGGCTGGCGCAAGCACCCTGGCGCCAGCTTCAGGCAACATTGTTCCTAGCTGATGAAGCAGAATAAGTTTCCTATTAATTCTTGGTAGACCAAGATAAAAATGATGCTGGGTTTCAGTGGCACTAGGAGACCTGGGTTTCTCAGATGTGCCTGACTTATTTTTTGGATGAGACTTAAAGTGCTATCTCTGCAGTTGGGGACTCATCCAGGACCCTGCAGTGGGGGTCACCTGCAGTGGGGGACTTTTCCAGGACGTGCCTTCTGCCACAGAGCACCCGTGAGTGTTGGCTCTGTACCCCCCATCTTTACAATGGTGTCTCATCCATGGCTCACTCAGCTCACGGCCTGGGGTGATCCCAGCTGTATGCATCACTTGTGGCACTGGCCTCGTAAGTGTTCTTTGTTCTTTGGGCTTGTGTTCTGAGCCCAAAACTGTATCTTCTTCTTGCAGCAGCCTCGGGCGCTTGACTGCAGCAGCTCTGACCCAAGAGACCTGGTGGGAGCAGCTGGGCTGCTGGTGGGGATGCTCAGGGATGCCCAGCTGGAGCCCTGCTCACTAAGGAAATGATGCTGTGCTGTTTCTTGGCTGATTAATCCAAACAGCTCCTTCCTTGGTGTGGGAATGGTATTAATGTAAATATGGCATTGCAGAAGTGTGCATGGAGCAGGTGCTACCTGAGTTAAAGGTTTCTGTCTCTCAAGGGCTTGTAGCGTGATATCTGGGATCCTGAGGGACCGGAATGCTTATAAACTTTGCATTCTACAGAGGGAATTGCATCCCTCACATCAGGCTGAGGCTCCAGCATTGCTTCGTGATCAGAGGGAGAGAAACTTTCTCCTTGTCCAAAGCAAATGTGCACAAATGTTGCATTTTCTCAGCATGGAAGAAATGAAATCCTTTATCTTAAATCTTAGTGCATTTTGTGTAGGTTTTTACCTTGCCTAATTTCTAAATTACAGTTTACTTAATGGTTCTAACTTGGGCATTCAAACATTTTGAAAAAAATGCAAGTAATAATTTAAAATATTTTCCAGAACTTATTTCTAGTTAATAAATTAAAATGTATTTATGTGGATTTGTCTGGAATTCAAAACCCATTTTTAAATTTAGATTTGGCATCTTTGCTTTGAGCATTAGGATGTACTTTTTGCAGCCTGTTTGATTCCCACTAAAACATCTACATATAATTTCACTTGCTATGCTGTACATGAAATTTAATAACACACAATGCCACCAACAGCATACTGTTGCAAAGGTCAACCTTTATGGCTTTGTGTTTTATTAAAACAGTAATCAATACCGGACTTGAACTGTTTAGAGATTATTGATGCAATTGAATGCCATTTAACTAAAACTTGTGGGAGGAGATGGTGACTTCACATTCTAACCACTTGTATTCAATTTTCTTTTGTGTAGAGCTTGGTTGTTAGGTTAATTGTTGAGAATATGTTTAAACATTTTAGAAATATGCACTTATAATCTTGCTATATTTCACTCTCTCCAGTTTTATTTAGAAGGGCCTCAGTCCATCCCGAATATGTGTCTTACTGAGCATGGCTTCTGTATTACCACAGAAAGCCATAAAATAGCCTGTACAGACCCTGTAGTAAACTAAAGAGTTAGCAATATATTTGCGAGAGTGCAGTAATATGCAAATGCATAAGCATTATTTATTAGTGCTTGAAGGGCTGAAAATGCTACGGGATATGCATGCCTAAAGCCAGTATCTCCTGAGCATAAATTTCAGCAGAAGTTCTCCAGTGATAAATTTTGTATTTATCAAATGCGACGGGACAAGGGGTAATCGTTTTAAACTACAAAAGGGTCAATTTTTATTAGATATAAGGAATAATTTTTTTTTTTTTTTACAGTGAAGGTGATGAAACACTGGAGCAGATTGCCCAGAGAGGTGGTGGATGCCACCCTTTCACCGTAGTCATGGTCGGGCCTGATGGGGCTCTGATCTCTTTGGAGATGTCCCTGCTCATTGCAGCAGGGCAGGACTAGGTGATTTTAAAGGTCCCTTCCAACCCAAACTATTCTGTGATTCTTTGAATCTATGATACGAAGATGAGTTTGAGATTTATATAATGTTCAAGTACTTTCTTGCGCTTCCTTTCAAGTCTGCTATGAGAGCACCTGTGAACCTGTTGAAGGAGTGTAGAAATCTTTTATTTCATGAAGGAAGATAAATGACATAGCTATTGCCATTTGCCCTTCTTCCAACAGTTTGCTGTCAGTTTTTTCTCTAGTTACAGAGGAGTATTGTGAAGAGACAAAAGAAACTAGACACAGCACTGGCTGTCATTTGCATGTGGACATGAATTATCTTAGGCAGGATTCTCTCAAAATTGCTCTACCTTCCATTCTGGATAATTCATTAATAGGATTCACATTTTTCCTAGGACAAGGAAAACGAAATATTTGTAGTTAAGTTATCAAACTTTTAAATTGTTTGCTTGGTTTTTTGGGTGCAGTACAATCAGCTTTTCAAGACCTTCAGACTCCAATTTACCCTCTAAACCAGGTGTATTTGTATCTGGATAAAGTCAAAGAACTGTTTCTTGCATGTGGGGGAAATGAGACTCTTTATTAGCTGAACCTTGTTGTGCTAGGATAAGCCTGAAAAAAGAGACTTAGCACACTTAGAAAAGACACTGTAGCACAGTCTTTTCTGCCTATGAGAATTCAGATTAACTTGTTACTACCTTAAATTGCAAAAAAGATGTGTCACATTCAATGGAGTAAAACAGAATTTATTTTCTCGTTTACTACTGAAAGTAAAAATTGTATGCTGAATGGATTTCTTACTAAAAGTAACAAGTGTGTTGTCTTAGTTGGTCATGAACCGCAAGGAATTTGGTGTAGACAGGTTCCAGAGCCACCAATGTATTCAGCAGTTGATCAGGATGCTTTCCTTTCCTTTCCAGCAAAAGCACCTTCTCCATCCTCCATCCAGCAGCCGTGCTATGGACTGGAGGGAAGCGCAGGTGAAAGGAGGTAGTAGAGCAACCACACATGACTGGTGGCCTTGGTGTGTTTGGGAAACCTTTGTTGTTATGGAAAGAAGTTGGGAATGCTCCTCTGTTGAAGCTTGGTTGCTGGATCAAGCTGGCCAGATGCATCCCAACAGCAGAGACATCTCAGCGACACCTGAGAGCTGCACAGAAAGCCATCACTGTGCTCTGGGTGCAAGGGAATGAGGATCTGCTGGAAGTGGTGGTGGGGGAGAGTGGGGAAATCAAAATGAGCCTCACAGTTGGAGCAGCGCTTGTTTGGTCAGTGGAAATGACAACAATAACCTCATCTTCTGCCTGCATGGGTGGAGCTCAGTGGTAAAACCAGTGATGCAGTGCTCTGTTGCTTCTGCTGTGAGTTTATGGCATGACACCAGGGTAAATAATTGATTTTCCCCAAAGGATCTTTCCTTTGCTGGATGTAACAGCATTTCCCCTCAGAGTCTGGGAGCTGAACCTGGGTAGGTGATGAGGTTAAAGGCCTGAAACCTGGTAGGACAGGGGAGCAGCAGCACCTCATGGGGACATAGGGGAAGACAGTAATTTTGGGGCATCAGTCCAAGAGTGTGTGAAAGCATCTGCAGTGGGTCAGGATTGCATTGATGGTGGGCAGTGCCTTGGTACCTTGCTGTTTAAGATCAGCCTGGCTGAGAAGAATAGATGTAAGTTTGCTGAAGGATGCTGTGGTCCTCGCTGTAGTCTGCAGCTTAGAATGTTGTTTTTGTTGGTGGGTGTGATGGTTTTTTCCTTGTTTGTTAAAAGACAGGAAGAGGCACCATGTGAAAGGTATTTTGAAATACAGATTCTGTGAGGATGGTATCTGCCCTCAATCTCTCGATGAGAGACCTGTTTGGCACTGAAGCCATCGCTGTGACAAACTGGCAGCAGTGAATGCAGTTAGCAAGGACAGATGTTGATCCATGCAAGTAACAGATGTCACCGTGGTCTAGTGCCTGAATTGTATCCGTGCCAGATGGATTAGAAAGTGCAATCCTCAAAACCAAATATCCATCAAAGGCAGCATATTTACTTCCCATTCACCTGATATCCACTGAGTCTGGTCTTCCTCAGGATGAAGAAGGAATCCTTTTCTATCACTGTAGACAGTATCAGACTGGATCAGGAATTTTACCAGTGTAATGTGAAGGATGTCAGTCTCTTCTGCTGCTATTTTTTCAGGTTCTTCCAAGTTTGTGTTTTCCCAGTAAAGTCTGGTTTTCTTTTGAGCAGGAAGCTGTCTGTCAATTTTGAATGCCCAGAAAATAAAATTTGCTTTATTGTATGCTCCTATAATTCCCAAATGCCTAACTGCTAGTCCCTGAAGAACTCAGAAGATTTTCCAAGGCTTTTTCTCCTCTAGCAAAAAATAGTTGAAGGTGGTCAGATAGCTTAAAGAATGTCAGGCAAGGACAAATGGATGAACTGGCACAGAACAGAGTATCAGACTGCCTTCTGTACTTAGGAAACACTTAATCGGCTAAATATGACCTGTAACAACTGAGCCTGAAAATTTTTATTGTTCAATAAACTGAAAAAAAAATTTAAAATGTCTTTTTCCCCCCATTTTTATCAGATATTTTTTGCCTGCTTACTAACTTATGCAAAAGCATTGAAAAAATTCAAATGAGGTTTTCATAAAGGTGTAATGGATCCCTATGAGCTTTTAGTGCAGATAAAAGGTATATAGAAAAAAACAAACCCATGAACATTGTTTGACTGACATGAAGCCCTGGGAATACAAAGTTAGAATCAATGCTATTTGCCTGAAGATGAATCCCCCTGTAAAGTTTAAGCATTCTTTGATTCACAGCATGTCAAGTGCCTAAACAATTTCTTTTAACTCAGAGCTTTGATAGTGGAAGATGTTACAAGTACCATGAGGTAATTTTCCAACCCCAGGTTCCTGCCATTTGATCTTCCAGCTCTGAGTTGAGCTCCTCAGGGTTCCGAAATCCTTTGGACAGAATGATGAGGTTTCAATATGTGCTCTGAGCTGAAACTTCTTGCATAGTGCAGAGTCTTTAATTTTGTAGAGTGTTGTGCTTATATATTTTGGCAAATTTAGTTGACTCTTAATTATTTATATAGCTCCAGAGTGTAAAGTGATTCATTTTTGCAAAAATAGTTGCTTTTGTAGTGTGAGAGCAAACACATCACTGTGCTGCCTGCAAGTCTCTGTGACAAATTAAGACCTGTCACCAGCAAGCCAGCAATTGCTGCTTGTTCCCGCTGGGGGGTACCTCCGTGTTTATATTTACAAGTTTTAGTAAAGAAAAATAACTCTTTTAGTCTTATTTTATGGTGCAATGCATGCTTCATTTCAGTGACTCACTTAACAGTTACCACGCTACAGTCGTCTCTCTGTGTGAGAATTTGCGCGAGTAGAGGAAGGGGATGCAGAGCTGTGGGATTTCTCTGTCGCTGAGCGTTCATGTTCCACTGCTTCTGGCTGCTGTGGAATCGCAGTTCCTTAATATGTTTGAGAACCTCTGCAAATTTTGTGCTGAACTTCGAGGTTGAGGAGAAGTACTTATGTGTGACATTAAATTGGGAGCTGATCACTTGCTCATAGTGATCAGATCACCAAAATGTGCTTTTAGATCCTGGCTGATGAGACTGCTCTGTGTGGGCTAGATTAGCTATTGAGAGGGAAATCCATAATTATGAAACTTTGGTATTTGTGTGTGTGTATGTGATCCTCAAGCAGACTTGCTGCTTGATAACAGACCTTGATATTAACTTTTATTATTTTATTTATGTTTTAAATTATTGACCCTGAGGCCTCTATATACTCAACATGTTATCACTGAGGTAGCTGGAGATACAGGTGTACAGCTGCCCTGAGGAGATGGAGCTGAGGTTTATTTTCCAGCTTTTTGCTTCTTATAGTCCCCCTTACCACACTAATCAGATCATTCTTCTGAAATGGATCCCTCTTTTGCTACTCTATCAAGCAGTAAAAAAAAAAAAAAGTGTTTAACATTTCCTTTTCAAGAGCGAATCACCTGAAGCTGATAATCAGTCCTCTGACTGTAAATTCTTGGGTTTATTTTGAGGATGATAGAAGTATTTACTAACATATATCAAACTCTTCCATCTGATTCCCACCTTTTCCAGATGTGGTTGCAGCCTGGTTAGGTCATTCAGGGGTGCCAGATTTCATTGAAATCTTTATTAATGCTCCATATGAAACTTAACTAAATTTTTGTGTATTTTTCAAAAGGTCTGACACTTCCAGTCCTATGAAAATTCATTGAACAAAGTTTGATACTTTTTCCTAGCATTTCATTATTCCTCATACACATCTGGGCATCTCTGGAATGAAGGCATAAACAGACAAAACCCAGAATATTTTGGTTTTATTTTTACTTATGTATTGAATTAAATTTCTTTGTGTATTTCTGGTATATAAGCAATAGTGCAGATAAACCACATTTTTTCTCTTTTGTTGTTAAATGAAAAAATATAAATGAAGATGTTTGCCAGTTTCCCCTGAGGGATACTTTTGCTTTGTTAACATTAAGATTTTGTTCTGCCCTGATCAGCTGTTACCTTGATTGTTTTGTCAATGTTTTTACCACGTAACCAGGAACAAAATATCTTAAAATTGACTTTTCATTATCAAGTTTGTCTCATGTCTGCGACAAGCTTCCTTTGTTGAAGAAGAAACACATTTTTAGTTCAGTTTGCTAACACAGCATATGGGAAATTCTGTGATAGCTGTTCTTGGTAGTAATCTTCCAATTTTGGTTGCATCCCTGGCTATGACTGGAGGCTTGACCTCTTGTGGCTGTCTGGACCAGAGATGCTGAGCTTCCCAGGATATGGGTGAACATGTAAAGTGTGGTCTTTCTAGCCCATGAAATTGTTAATTTATGCAGGAAACATCATGGGCTTTAAAACTGCCATGGAGACATTTGACCTGGAGTTGTCCTTCAAGTGCTGAAGCTGCTCCAAATTTTTCTTCCATCTAGTTGTTGCCAGCAAAATGTTGGAAAGTGCTGCATTTTTGGGCACTTTTTCAGTAAAGCAAGCAAACCCTTTTGTTTAAAGATAGTGGAGTCCAGGGCATAGGACACAGAGGTACTGCACCAAGGGAGGGTGTTCTCTCTAATTTCTGAAAACGGAAGTTCTTCTTCACAGTCTCAAAAGTGGCCCCCAAAATTTATGAGTTAGTGAAAACTTGTTCCAAGTGAGGTCTGTAGATGCTTTGTACTGTACAAAGAGGGTCCATTAGTTCAGTTGCCCACCATTTCCCAGGGCAGGCTTGTCTTCTTTCCAAAGCAAACAGATATGGGATTTGGGAAAGAGTGTACAGTACCCATCTGGGGCTTAATGCAGATAGAAGCACTGCAACCTCAGATACACAGCAAAGGGATGGAAGCAGCTGAATTTGGGGTGGGTGGGTAAGAGCAGCTGCATCCTGAATACCTGGTTTTACTTCAGCCCAAGGCCATCCTGCATGCATGGAGCTTCAGCCTCTCAGTCCCAGTGTTTGTCCACTGGCTGCACTTTGTGCAGCAGCAGCATTTTAGATGTCTTATTTGACTTGGGAGGATGTTGGTCTGCCTGTACCCCCTTCAAGCACCTGATTCTAGTTTGGCAGATCCCTTGTTGCCAGGCAGCATCTGCTGAGAGTAATTAATTTATTTCACATCTCGGGATAAGTGAAAATACTAATTTTTCCAGATGCAGTGTTAAATGTAAATGCATTCATTAGAGATGGACAGCCCACACTGGCCCTCAGCCTCAGGGAGCCAGACCTTCAGAAGGGGCCCCAGCACAGGGCTCTCCCCTTGGTACTGCTTTATCAAAGGAAAATAATCCCAGATTTGCTAGTTACTGAACATGCTTTGTAAATATTAATTAATTGAATAGAGATTTAAATGTGATTCCAGTTTTTAATCTTTTGCAAATTACTATTAATCCATCCTGTTTATACTTCCACGTTCTAAGCAGGAGCAGTTCTTCTTAATCAATACATCCATTTGCTGTTTTATCATGGAAGGAAGCAAGGTTTTGCTGCCTGCATGCTTTAGGCATTGGGATACCACTGCTGGGATCCCATGAGTCTGCATCAGAAGGAGTCTGGGAGCTAAAGGAGCCTCACAGTTAAGCAGATTAACAGTGATTTCTTCATTCTGGCAGCAGGTGCTTGTAACTGACTCTATGATGTGCAAGATGATACTTCATCAAATAAATGCACTGTCAAAGTTAATTAGTTACATTTTTATTTTGCAATTTACCTCCATGATGACATCCTGCTGGTATTGAAAAGTGCTCCAAAAATGATCGTTTGTGCTGTAGCTGGTGGATTTTATGAAAATGTGAAAATGAGCTCTTGGAAAGCAAATATGAAGACTAAATATTTGATTATACTTTATTGGTGGGTGCTGACAATATATATGCTATTTAAAGCTTCTGGAGATTTTGACCAAGCTGGCAAATTTTAGGAGTCTGTCAGCTGTCTTCACTTAATAATGTCTCCTGCTCTTGTAGCGAAGACATGAATGCATGGAAACGTCTGAACTGTGGTCATTAGAAGAATGCCCATTGTTTCATGTATTGCTTGTGATGTTCTGTTATTTTCTGTTCTTCAGAGTACTTATCTCTTATTCTGAGAAATTATATAAAAACATTTGGGCTAAAGCAGTGTCAGAGAATGAAGTTAAGATGCTCATCCATCTGTCAGATATGTTTTCCATCAAAAATTACATACTGAGCATTTATTTCATAGCTGCCAAAATGCTTGGCAACGTTTTCAACAGAAACATCTGCATATTCACAACACTTTAGCCATCTTTATAGAGACCTTATCAGCTTAGGGAACGAGACAAATAATGTCTCTCTACACAAAAATCCTCACCAATGAAACAGGGTGATTTTTTACTTGCTGCCCCAAATACTAGATATAACATTCATTGAAGCACTTAACAACAATGAAAATATATGGCGGTAATTATAAACACAATTGTAGCAGTGTAAGATTGCATTGTATGTTGTCTCTCAGCAACAATATAAAATATTTTTAAAAATATATATTTAGAAATGTCTTCTTTTTAGATGAAGGAGATAGTACAAATCTACAGAGACAGGATAATAGGTCCATTTTCTTTAGCAGTCTGAAAGCTTATACTAATAATAAAAGCTTATACTAATAATCAGCAGCATCTGAATTGTTGAAGAATTGTGTTGTGCTTTTATCTGCAACTAAAATCAGATGTGCCATTTTACCATTGTGAAATCTGAATTTTATGTGTGCTGCCAAAAAAGGCTCTGATGCTGCAAGGCTGAGAGGTTATTCCTTGACGAAATGGCATCATTTTGATGCAGTTAACGTCAAATGCTAATAGATTTTAGATTTCTTGTATTGCTTTGCCTTTTTTTCCCCTTTGTTCCAGAGGCAGGAAACAGCTACACTAATAAATGCCTTACTAAAAGAATAAGAGGACTCCTTGAAAGTTGGGTCCTGAATCCTGAGCTCTCTAAGGATGATTCAAATGTTCTGGGCAGAAAACTTCAGCATTATTGAGGTGAGCTTTTTTAGACAGTACTGTTCTGGAAGGCATCTATGCCAAAGTACCTCATGTGTCACTGGCATTCTCGTTCAAAAGCAATAATTGGGACGGGAACCTAGGCACAGCCTGGCTGTGGCATCAGTGTGGTAGATCAGTTTCTGCCCTTCAAAGTGCCAGGAGAAAATTGTTCTACCCCTCTCCTGAGATGGTGAAAGGAGATAGGTAGGCAGTTCCAAAATGTGGCTGACTCACCTTTTTGAAGTTCATGCTTCACCCTGATGATTATCTAGAGATAAGGGAATCCAGCCATGTTAATCATCAAGGATGCAGTCACACCTTCCTGTTTGCAGTGGGGCATTACACTTACATTCAAAATCTGGGCTTTCTTTTTATTTCTGTTCTTGATCAGCAAGATCTTACAGTACATGGGGAAAATACTGGCTGTGGAGAGGGTGAGGATGGCACCCTGAATATCTGAATATCTGCCAGTTCCATGAGAGAAATAAACTCGCCTCTATGGTGAATCTCAGCAGCTTGTCACTTATTCTGAGAATCATCCTCAGTAAGGTGGACAGCTTCCCACTGCTTTGTTTTTTAATGGGGTGGCCACATCCTCCCCACTTACCCCCCACTGCCTTCATCCCTTGCAAAACTTCTATGACAGGGTAAACCACAGTGACCAGAAGCACAGACCCATCATTACATTTCCATCAGACTATGCAAATAGTAATTTTAAAACAGGAAGTCCTTGTGTCATTGCCTAACTGCATTCTTTAGGAAGGAAACAAACAGGCAGGGGTTAAAATCTAGGTGACTGATGGTACCATCTTGACAAGCTTTGCTTCTATACCAGTAAATTTCAGAACACTTTATGAAGGTGTGCTGCTGCCTTTCCTGAGACAGTGAGGTAACTGTTATGAAGGTCAACGATCAGTAAAAAATAATGGGGCTTTTCCAAAACAAGCTGCAAATTTTGTTTTGTAGTTTCAGTATTTAAGAGGAAAAAAAGCGTTTTTAGGTCAATTTCTTTGGTTATGATTGTTATCTCCACATGCCATTGCTATGCAGTACTAAAATACTGAGTCAATTGCTTACAATTAAAGTGAATGCTTTCTCAGTGAAATTGAACATTTATTTATCCACTGATTTTATTTTTTTTCCGAAGTCTTCCTTTACAGATCTGTCTGTCACTCTATATTGACAGATCTCCACAGGCTATAATTAGCTGTTTATTTAGTTGGAATTGAGGGATGGCTTCAGCCAAGCTTCAGGAAGCTTCAGCCTTGTAACAAGGGACAGAATCTGGATTGATGTGTGGCAATTACAAGATGCATGCTTTTGTAGAAATCTTATTGTGGATTAAACCTGCAAGCATGAAACACGCATGCTTCACTTTCTGTCCCACAGTGGCCAGAAACAGGAACTCCCAAAGACACTGAAATTCACGTATTGGAAGATTCAAGCTGAAAAAGCAAAACATATGTTTTAAATGGATTATTTTCTACCAGAGGAAATGTTTGGTTTTTTTTTTTTTTTTGGTACATTCAATTAAAAGTATTTAGGAATGCCATGCATCCTATCAAGTCTGTGTGATACTCAGATACCGTAGTGCCTGTGGATGCATGCTCCATATCAAATTGCTCCATAATTTACAATAGGAACAAAATAAAAATTATATAAGGGGACTAATGAGGGGAGCATGTGGAACGTGGACTCATTTTTTCTGAGCTTGCCATCTGAGAAGGTGTTGTATTAAAATATAATCATGGGTCTAAATTTCCTATTGGCCTCTGTATATATGTTCTCTGAAGATAAGTGAAAGAGAAATTTTTAAATGTTTTTTTTTCAGTGATGAATTTTCTCCAAGACTAAAACCAGCAAGGAAAGCAATCCAGAGCAGAACAATAGAATGGCTTGACCAGCTGGCAGAGCTCTGTGATCAGTAGGTAGAATATTATTTTCCTTTGGAGTGTGGGTGTGGAAAAGGGTAAACTACTTTGTTTTTCCATTGTGATAAATTTTCGGGAAGACCTGAGCTCCTGGAACTTCTGTTTTTCACAGTCAATTTTTGGGATTTATGGTAAATTTGGCAATCGGGAAGTGGAGTCATCCTTCCTGACTTATGATGATGAAGTGCAAATATCAGCTCTTCATTCTCCTGAAGGTCGTATGACTTGCTGTGAACTGCTGTGAATGCTGCCTTCTCAGACCAAAAAGAATAAACAGAGTGTTTTCAACTGAAAGGCCACTAGGTTCACAGGATATTTAAGCTCAATACAGAGTAAAAACTGCTGCAGTTGTGTCATGTCTCTTCCACAACTGTCTGCCTCACATGGTCTCTTAATACTTTGAACACAAATAGATTTTATCAGCTCTGAGAGTCATGACAATATTTATTTTTCTCTTATTAGTATAGAAATTGTAGTTCTGTAGTCCTACTCATCTTCTGGTTAATTTCTTAGGTTCAAACAAATTTTCTAAGTTGAAGAAAAAAGGAGGAAGCCTGACATGATGATTTGGTATTTATGCAGGGTGTGAGAGAGTCACAGTCAACACTGGTGTACCCAATATGAAACAGCCATCAAGAAGTCCTCTAAAATGACTCCTTCAGTTGCTCCCAATGTTTGGAACGAGAAATAAAGACATTATATCAGCTAAGAGCTGCAAGATAAATGTGGATAAATGGTTACTAGCACACAGCTCAAAACCTGACAACCAAAGTCTCAAATATACAGCTCTCTTTAGTGGGGGCAGAGAGGTTCAGTGGCAGCTTGATCACTGTGTAAGTGTCTGGCATTTCCTTCTATTCAAGGAAAATTGCATGGTACATATTTACTCTTGAGAATCCATCAAGAGGCTTGTGTAAGCCAAGAGTGTATGTTCATGTCAAATATTTCACCCATAATTCTTATTTTTTCATTCCAAAGCTTGCTTAAGAGTTGCATAAAGTGGATATGTGTGGGTGTGTAGGCAAGAGAAAGGTTTTCCTAGCTGAGACCCACACATCTGGAATTCTCTCTCCATAGTCATCATCTGGCCAAGTAAATATCCTGTGTGGGATCCTTCAGAGAAAGACTCAAAGATCCCTTCCTTTTCTCTTTATCATGGTTTCCCTATAATTGATGTTTTGTGTGGTTTTGATGTAAGGGAAAAAAGGGACGGTGTTTTGAGACAGTCTTTGGAGTGCCTTTCAGGTGCCACTCTGAAGTCTGCTGATGTAATTATTTCTGTACCACACAGTTTGATTAGTTGTTGATGAACTTCTAACCAATAGTTACTTAAGAAAGAGGAGTTGAACAAGAAAGGTTGCTGTGAACTATTTGAAGGAAACTACAATAGTCTGAACCTTCACTAAGTTTTGCACGGCCATCTTGGTAATATCTCTCACATTCTGGCTCCCTGGAAATGTTTGGAGAGTGTCAGCTGGTCTCACGTTGTCCCCCACTTCTGCTGCCACAAACCTGGAGTCCCGTGGCTGAAGTCACTGCATGCTTGTGTGGTCTGTGCTGTTTAGATTATTTTTCGAAACCCCACCTTCTGTGTATATTTATTTTTAATAGGAATGCAATGAGAATAAAACCTTATTCTCCTAATGTTTTCCAGACTGTTTGGAGAATTACTTGGGGTTCAGCTACTGACCTGGGGGTGTCTAGGTTGTTTTCCCTCTTGTGATTGAGTGACAAGGTGAGTTCATATTGCCGGAAGCATAGCTGCAACACAGGGAATGGACTGAGACAGACTAAGAGTTTTGTTTTGCAGACAGGCCAGACTTATTTTTGGTGGCTTTGGCTTGGTCATGTTTCAGAAACCTCATTCCATAAGGGTTTTTCCTGCCTTCAAAACCTCAGTTGTTTTAACAATAACAATAACAAATTATAAATGTCTCCATCTGTAAGAGAAGTAACTCGATCAAATTGAAAGGCTCATGTTACCCAAGACATAGAGTACAGTGTGCTTGAGTGCTCTGCAAACATTGTTCAGAAACATTGCCCTTAGGCCTTGTGGGGATTTCTGCACAGCAGAGTGAGTACCTGTGCGTACAGAATTTCACAAAATAGCCTTGCAAGTAATGCTAGAAGCAGGATTCATTCTAGGCTGGCTTTTAGGCTGCTGTTCTTGGTTGCCTTGCAGGTGGATAGGTAGCTTAAATATAAACCTAGCATGTCACCTGGCACAGCAGAAAGGCCGAACAGTTGACAGTACCACCATTTGGAGTTTGCTTCCACAACCAGTCCACAACTAATTCTACAGTTCTATAGTTTCTTTCTTGCATATTGTTGTCTGGTTAGTCCCTATCTGATCCCAAGTTATATGGTATAAAGTGACTTAAGCCTTAACAGCTTATTCTCTCTGCTTTACATTAGCCTGCACTGAAACCCCATTTGTATATGGGGCAGACCGAGACTTACAGACAGCCCCCCCCCCCCGCATTGCTGATTTGCAGCATTTGACTCACATACCTTAATGAACAGAACCCTTCCAATGGCTTTTAAAACAAAGGCATTCAGGTTTAAAACCAGCCAGTAAAATATTCCTTTAAAATGAAAAAAAAAAAAAATTATTTTGGCTATGATCATTGTAGAAATGATGAATACCAGAAAGTAGTTGGTAGGGAAGGAAGATACAAGGTATATTTCATAATAAAATACTTCTAAAAATACAGCAAAAGCTGCTTAAATTTGGAGCTCTGTTTTTGTTGTATTTTACTGTCTAATGAATCAGAAATAACATATGTAATTTTATTGAAAATGTAAAATAAATCCAGATGTTTACATTCAGTAGTGTCACCAGTGTCTACAAAGAGCATGTATCCTATTAGATTTATTCCTCTGAACAAAACCAAACAGCTCATGCTGAGTAAGACTGGAGCTTCCGTTCAAACAGCAGTGGTAAGACTGTGGGACTGGAATCTCCTGTATGAAGGGAAAATTTTAACACTAATACACATAAAGTCTGTGAAAACATAATACACTGGGCTCTTTGTACTTCAGAAATATGCAACGATTCCTTTTTAATAATTTTTTTTTACTTTGAGAATTTTGGTGTGTTGTGTTTGCAACTGCACTAAAAAATTTATAATAACTCTATCTAAAAAGGCACTATTCTCTTGAGAAAGTTTTTACTTGTGATTTGGTTAGTTTTTGGTTTTTAACTTGATGAGAGTCCTCAAAGCTGGAGACATCTGTCAAAAGGGAGTGGGCTCCTTACTTGTAGGGGAGACTGAGATGATTGATCTGGAGCTTCTCTACATAAACTCTCCACAGGATATTTTATGGGCCAGACTTTCATTCTGTGGGAAGATATTCACCCAGAGCATGTTTGCAGTGACTGAGCTCTTTCTGTGGCACGTCCTGGCCATAGGCCTGACACTGAGGAGTGGCTCTCTGGTTAGTCTAATGGCACACCAGTTCTGAAAAGGAGAAATGAGAGCTCTGCTTCTTTGAAAGTCCCCATCTGGGGAAAGCACTGGCAGGGAAATCTGAGACAGCCTAGCATGAGTTCAAGTCTTATTGAAAACGTAGTGCTTTATATTTAAACAAGCTGAGTACCATGTATTAAAGGAGGGATTTATCAGTAAAAGAGGCTTCATAGTCCTGAGCCTCTGTGACAACCAAGTGAAGACATCCAATATAATCCATTATTTGTAACTTTTGCTTCCTCTGACTCCTGTGATTATTTTTTTGGGGTGTGTGTGAAAGTCTGTGGCAGTTAAACTGTTTGAAACATTACAGTAAGTGAGGTCATTGGGGTAGGAATAGAGGTGTGGGGATTGTTCAGACAGTCTTTTTCCATTCCTGTCAACAATTTTAGTTTGGTTCCTTGATTGTGGGCATTGATGCAATCTTTATTTAGATCGTCATATCCTATTTTTCATTCTGAGGCAAAACTGAGAATCAGCCCTCCCAAGACTGCTGTCATCCCAGAGTGGCTTAATACTGCTGTGTCTGATGCAGTAGTAAAAACTGGGTATATTTATCCTGTATTATTGACCAAATCACTATTTTTTTCATATACATTCATACATAATGTCCACAGTAAACAACTTTTCACACAGAAGGGTGCCAGTAAGCCCCCCAAAAAATATGAATTCCCTCACTGAGGCAAGTTCTTCAATAGCCAGACAAATTAAAATAACCCTGTAACAGGGGAAATAATAACACCTGTAAGGCATCTGAGTGTCCTGAAAGACTTTGCAAGCTCTTTTCCTCCCTCCTGAGGGGGCCTGAGTGAGGAGCTGGAACAGTGGGCCAAGAAGAGACAGCTGTGTCCCCCAGTGGCCGTGAGCAGATAGAAGGGTTGAGATGTTGAGGTGTGTCTGGGTGACTCAGGACTCATGGGAAGCTGCTGCAAAGCTGCCAGAGGTTCTCTTAGTCCCATTCCCTTCATAATGCTAGACCCCATTTACAACAGAGTGTGCCACATCTGCTGGCAGGACTTTTGTGAACGTTTCTTTTGTGTACTTTGCACAGTGTTCCATGAAAATTAACTCATAGATACCTGCATTAAAGTACTTTACACATTTACTTGTGTAAAGGGCATTGTCCTAACTTTAGAGGTGGTAATCATAACACAGAGAAATTAAAGTCAAAGCTCTTTGGTGACTTGAAATATCTGATCTGAAAAGCCTTTAAAATCTGAATGTCAAAAGCCCACATATACTATGAGACATGTTCAAAGCATGCCTCCCGCTGCATAACTTCATTTGCAGCTCTGTATGTTGAGAGTTTTTAAGCCAGATTGATGGGTGTCCTGGGGGTGTCCAGAATTAGCACTCTTGAAATTTCTGTCCTGCATGAATGTCCCACATCCCATGGGGGCTGTGTCAGAGATGGGCTCATCATTTTCTGTTCCAGCACCAGTATCCAGTTGCCTAAAGGAAGATCACTCAAGCTCAGCATGATTTTCCCTGCAGCATCTTCTGACTCCACATCATTCTTATTCCAGGGAACAAGTAGAATCACTAGGTATGCCTGTGAAAGGTTTCACTGTACACAGTACAGATAAAATCTTTGGGGAGATATGAGCTTTGCAGTTAAGTGGTCAGCTCTGAATGCATAGATTATGGCTAGTACAAAGACTTGTATTCTGCCTGGATTTCACAGTGATTGTGCATTCCTTTCACCCCTGTGGCTGTAATCCCATCAGAGCAGACCTCATATCTTGTTGGAAAGCACTGAGTATGATTTTTAAAAAGGAGAGGTTTTCTTTTTCTTGTTAAATCAGGAAGAAAGGCTCCTCCCACTTGTTAGGAATTATAGAATTGATTTTGAGTCAATCTAAGCTGCAAAAACATGCAGGTCAAGGAAGAACTCAACAATGAAGATGTAGCCTGTCTTTTGGTAACCAAGGAAAGAGGATTGTAATAGAGAGATGCTGGCTAAATTACTAGCTACACAGCATAGCTGTTTGCCTTACAGTATCACACAGAACTTGTTCCTGTTTAGAACCTAGAAAATACTGTAGTCAAGTCAAGAACTTCAAAGAGTATTTCTCATATTGCACCAGCAGCAGTATGGGAAAATAGAATGAAGTGATAGCAGAACAGAAGGATACAGAAAACTTACAGGGATCCAAACAGAATCTGAACAAGAGCTCCAGATTTATTGTAGAGATAAGGTGGATTAAGAAGTGTGTCCCAAAGTTGTGCTTCTTGCAGTTTAATTACTTTAAGTTTTTTTGGTGGTGTGATGAACAAAACATCAATGTTTTAATGCTTAGAGACCCATAGTCCCTTGTTTTCACATATTTTTGTACAAGAAGTCTCATTCTAAGTTTAGTCTAGGTCTACATGTAATGTGATTTGATACTGATCAGTAGCACTCCTTTTTCTTCTACTGCTGGCTTTTGCCCAAATCAAACATTTCTTATTTGACAGATTACACAAGAAAAAGAAGATGACTCTCCTTCATTGGTAAACAGAGGCCTTGTTTCTTTCACTCAACATGTACTTCACTACCTCTGTTTTTCTAGCAGTATTTAAGGGATTTTTAATGATGTTTCCCCTGTGCCCCCTACATCCTAAAATTCTTTCTGCTGTGGTCAGGTCTTTCCTGCCTTCTTTTGGAAAACAGGACTCTGACTTCATCATATTGTGTAATGAAGTTTAAACTAGTGCAGGAAGAGATTGTACAAAATAATATTTTTTTAAATTTCTGTAATAAGCCTCATCATCTGAGAGTAAAAAGAAATAGAAATAATAGATCTAAAAAAATTGCAAAGCAATCTACATAGTTTTTATTTTAAAATTAAGTATCCTTACCCTAAAATTAATTGTTTGGTATGTAGATTTCCTGCATATGGCATTTTTATTTTCAAATGGATCTTTGTAATCTTGTGGAATAGTTCAAGGTATGTAGTATGTAGAAAAAGATCTATGTTTGCATACTTTATCTGGGTAGATGTTTTTGTTTTGGTTGGTTGGGGTTTTTTGTTTGTTTGTTTATTAAAAGGCAGGCCTTTGTATTGTAGTGGATAATAAATCATTTGTCCAACTCTCTTGCAAGTGGTGGCCAACAGTTTCTTAAATTGTCAAACAAGGCCCACTATAAAGTCCAACAATCTGCTCTTAGGAAAGGGTGAACAATTAAAAAATGATTTTGAGTTCCCTTTATGTCACTGCACCCCAAATCAGCCTGCTTCTTAAATGCAGCCTGAAACATACTTCCAAAAATTAAAATTATTTTATTTTTCAGGAATCCATTATAGCTCTAAATGTACAAATAAATTTTCTTTATTTTAGGAAAATATTATAGTTTACAGATATTTGTCTCCTATCTAAAACTCCCATATGGTCATTTGTACAAGCACAAGGTAGTTGTACTAGTAGGACAGTGACTGATGATCTGACATATGAAAATCTTATTTCTGGTTGTAACAAATGATCCCTCAAGTCTGTAGAAGTAACTCTCCCATTGGTGTTTTGAAATAAATTGTTCATTATATCTACTTTAAAGTGATAAAAACTATTAATTGCATATGAATTTTATTTATTTCTGTTCTCGTGCTGCTGTCCTCTTCCCTTGTGGGGGAGATGTCTGTCCCTAATTTGTTATGCACCTTTACATCAACAGAAATGAAAAGCAGCTTTACAACAACAGAAGTGAAAAGTACCACAACTTCATTGAAAACCAGCTGCACACCTATTAGTTTTCTTCAGCTTCTCCACATTAAGTTAAATTCTAGATAATTCTCATCCATTGACTTTCTTTCCCAGTGGAGTGGTTAGTAAGAATTTGTTTTAATCATGGTGCAGGACAGAAAGGTCTAACTCCAGGAATGGGTCAGCCAAAGGTGTGCCAGGCAAGCTACAGCAAGTTGCCTTTATTGCACTATAGGCAATACTGTCTGAGACTAAACCAGAGCTTGGGCACTGAACTCCACATGAATGAGTGTGGCTTTTGGGGTCATGAGCTTCTGAAGTTCATTTTACTTTGTATTTCTGATGGTTGTTGTCTTCAAATAATTAAGCCAAGCATGTCTAATGCACACAAAGATTAGTCATGTGATGAACCAAGGAAATGTTGAACTTGAAACAAGGCAGGCAAAGGACTCTCAGTCCCTGTGTTTTGCTCTCCCAAAAGAGAGTATTCTGGCAGCAAATCATCTTTTGACTGTCTTTCTAAAGGTAAGCTTTGCATCTATTGATCGTACTGTGTTGTGTATACAAACTGTTTTGAGATCAGGGCTGCTCCCTAAAGGATGGGGAGATGGAAGTCAAGGGTGGTCCCTGGAGTAGCAGCATAAAGGCCTCACTAGTCCCAGCCCCCCCTCCAGTACCCACAAGAGCCAGGCAGGACACATCTCTCAGTGGTGACCAAGTAATACCAAGACTTTGGATCATCATACAATGTCACAGCCATAGGCAGATTGAAGGTCAAGCCAGGAAGTCAATCCATAGGTCAGGGTTAGGAACAAAAAATCCCAACCACCAGAAACAAAAACATCTACCCAGATGAAGCATGCAAACACAGATCTTTTCCACATACTTTGCACAAGATTACAAAGATCCATAGTCAATCCATAGTTCAGGGTTAGGATCATGAGCCAGTGATCACCCAGCAGGAACACAGCAATAAAGCTAGGCTTAGGTTGAGCCAGGAAAACAGTCTGTGGGGCAGAGCCTGAATTAAGGATCTTCAATGGCCAGCCATGGCTGTGAAGAGCATCACTCCTCTGTCATGGCCCAGGCAAGGGGGCAGGCCCAGGGCTGAGCCTGAATGGACCTCCTGGGCTCAAGGGTGTGAAGTGGCCTCAGCTGAGGCTGGTCACAGCTATTTGTGGTGTGTTAGTGCACTCAGGGCCTGCCAGACCAGGGCTATCTTGCAATGCAACTCAAAATGTTTAAAGGCAATGGATTCATATTTTTCCTTTGTTATCCTGCACCTCCCTTCCTCTGTAATGGACACACCAGTATATGAAAACAGCACAGGTAAGGTGTTCTTTTAGTGTACTGAATTCTTACCAAAGGCTCTCCTTCCCATGAGCTGCATTTCAGAGATCTTTGTGGTGCATCTTTATTAAAGTCTCCTTTCTGCAGGCTGCTATCATACTCCTTGAACATCACAAGTATGAAAAAAAAGATACAGATAAGATGTTTCATTATGAGTTGAAGATGACTTATGAAAGCAAATTTCTACAGTGTGCAGAGCACCAGCTGAGCAAAGGCCAAATTTTTGTTTAGTTAGAATATTTATTGTCTCTTAAGAACCTCTTAAAATTCATGAGGCAGGTGTGTGTGCTGAGGAAAAAGTAGAATTCCTGTCATCTTAGAGTGAACTGATGGAAGGAAATAGGAAAAGCCTAGATTCCTGTATCTAAAGATATCCTGGCAAGAATGAAGGGGAGCGTGTTCTATGCCATAAAGCTGAGACACTAAATGTGATCCTGAGCTGCTGCTGCTGCAATGTGTCACAGAGGGGATGAGAGAAACTCCTGTTTCTCTTGGTAAGATGCTGGAAGTTGAGTTGTGAGCAGCTGAAGTGTAAAAACCTGGGCTCACTGATGGGTAAGTTCTCTCCATGAGCTGGGTCAAAACCTTCTGTAAACAGGTTCTCCCTTCTGTGGATGTGAGCTAAGCAGTTTTATGGTGGGTTTTTTTTTATTAATTTTGTTCTTAAAGTTTTAGCTTTAATGACAAACCCTATATGACATATTCTTATCTTTTTGCTGTCTGACCTGCTAATCATTGTGTAGTCAAAGCTGTACAATGAGTTTAAAATAATGTTGATGTTTAACTGATACATACATGCTTCACTTTACATTCTGCATTATACATTTACATTTCAGGGTGCTGTAAAGTCATGAGCCTGATAGAAGCCTGTGAGTAAGCACTCAGAATAGAACTGGGATAAAGAAAACAGTGTGGAATTGGGAAAATATGGCAGGAAGAAGTACTGAGCAGCTTGTGGGGAAGAGAAAAAAATCCTACCAATTTGCCAGGAGTCAGGTTTCCAATTCAACAAGGTACTTCAGAGCATATCTTGTATGGTAGTTTATGTCCTTGAAATTTATGGAGAACCTACATAAATGTCTGGATTATTTACCTGAATGAAAGTCAGAATGGTCTCTTTTCCCTGCTGATAAGTGTTAAAACACTATTATTCATAATTTTTTTTTCATCTGTGAAGTTCTGCTAGTTTATTACTTCAAGTGGGTTGACTCTGCAGTTGGATTGCTACCTGATTTGCAATGAGCTGTGTAACATCGTGTTCATTTTTCCCCAATTTCTCATTTTTTTCTCCCTTGTTTTGTGAAATTCTCAAAGCATAGTTGTCAAAAGCAGGGATTCATGCTGAGAACATGGATTGCAAATCAAGAAACTCTCTTTAATATATTTTAAGATTGCCATTTATCCTCTGAACAGGAAATATTACAGAAATTTACTCTGCTCCTTTCTTAACCATGGTTTCCAAGGCCCCTGTGATATTTGTGCTTGTAGGGGCAGCACAAAACAGCTGTCTCTAACCCTGGGTACCTTAAAAATGGTGCCAGCTGCCTCATTACAGAGCTCTACAAGGAGACAGAAAGTAGCTGTGCAGAAATAGTGCTGTAATTAGCCTGCTCTCCTGCACTATCACCAGTGACTAACTGTCTGAAACTCCTTCCCTGGAAAATACTGTGCTGCTGACATCAAAAGACCCACACTGTATGGGTAGTACTCATGGTGATTTCACTCTTCCTGATTTGACTCTAGTACTTTCCAGACCACCCTCCCCCTTCAGCTTAAAGGAAAAATAATGGAAAAAGCCTGTGCTGTAAACACTGGATGTGCAGGGCAACCTCCCTGATTCTGTGAGGTCTGTGTGATGTGAGGAGTGTGCACTGACAGTGCATGGTTTAATGCTTGCTTGTGTCTTTGTTTTACTGGCTTTTATCTTGAGATGATCTGACTGGGTGCTTTTTTCTTCTCCAGAAACAAGGCCTGCTCCCAGTGATGTCCTGTTTCTCATCCTACCCTCTTTCTCTGTGTTTTAACCTGTGCAGCGTCCTTTTTTTCCTGATGGCTCTGGGCATCTGGCCCTGCATGCCAGGTGGCCTTAACAGAGTTAAAGTAACCTGTGTGTTGTAGAGCAAACAGCTTTGAAGAGTGAAATTTCAGTTTGGTGTGAATGGTTTTGTAAAGGAAAGTCAAATACTTAATGCTCTCACATTTGTTCTCTTGGAAAGTAAAAGTTTTTGCTTGAAGTGTTATGATAAAACTATTGAAATTAGAAAAAATTCTTCATTCTGAAAAACACATATAAAGGATGAGTTGTCAAAAAAATTAGAAATTTTTACCCTGGCCTGTTTTTAATCCATATTTCTTGCTTTAAAAATGGTGCCCAGAATAATTCTGATGGGTATTCTGAAAGCATGGTCATATTTTCCAAGTCTCCCATTTTATTATGTACTATGGCACATTCCAATTCATTGCAAATAGAACAATTGTAGCAGAGAATGGCAGAGGATTTCTCTTCAAATGGCCTTTGGTTTTTCTTCCTTATTCAACATCTAGAGTTGAGTGACTCTGCTATTTTTTAACCTTCTTGAACAGATTTGTCTGTTTAACAAAAGGTTATTTGTATGTAAATTCTATTTTCTGCTTAATAAGTTCTTTCTCCTCCCCTCTTGTTTCAGTTTCATTTAAAATAAGCTCTCTTCCAGTCACACTGCTGAACTGTGAAGTGGGTACATGTAGAAGTATTTTAGCCAGAAACCACAGAATACACAAATATGTTTTGTTTTACCCAGCCTCAGTGCATGTTGTTTGCATGTGAATGAAGGCATAGAACCTTATAATTGTGTTAGTTAAAACCTTCCTTTTGAATCTATATCAGTAGTTTGGAAATATTGGTCAAGTGTTGCTTACTATTGCAAAGTTAAATAACTCACTTTGGGATTTTCTGTTTGTAAAAACTCTTTCCATGATATGAAGCAATCCATTTTGAAGCTCTCTATCTCCCTCATCATGGTGTTTTTCCATGTGACTGCAGCCTTTTAAACTGTCATTCACTGAAGTTGAATGGGAGTCATGGAATATAGTAAATCCCAGATGTACACATTGCTGACTGCTTTGTGTGGAAGCATTGCCCTCGAGATTTGCACTGGTGGTTGTTACATGCAAGGATGAAAACTCTGAAAAGCCCTGTTCTTGGTGCCTGTGATAGATAGGCACAATAGAGTTAGCACATAAACCCCATGCATGTGCTCTTCAGGGAGTAAAGAATATCAGTTTTGGATCTTTTCTTTTACTGTGGTTTTATGGGGTTAGCTGACATTTGGGACTGACAACATTGTTTTCTGTTGTATGGTTTCTGTGTAAATGTATATAACAATGTCTGTAAGAAGGTAAGTCTCTGTGCATTATGAAAGGAGGTAGCCTGTAAACCATGTGGGTTTTTTTAAGAATTTATTTGCCTTGAAATCTAAAGGATGACTTCTTGCTATGGCACTTATGCTAGGTGAATAAGTGATGCTCCTTTCTGTTGCTTCAGTTTGTGAAGAAATTGGAATCTGCAGAAACGGTACTAAGCATATTCACAAATTATATTTATCAACAGCATAGCCTAAAGGAATGCCAATTTAATTGCAAAAGATGTCTAGTTCAGAATGATAAACTGCAAATGTCTGGCTTAAAATCGTAGATAGCTTCTTACAGAATAAAACTCTCTTATTTATTTTCAACATTTCATTTTTTTTATCTTTAGGCATAAAGATATGAAACAGGTTTTTGCTGTAGCAAACTTTATCATGCTGAACAAAACTTGGGTTTCCATGGTATCTGACTCACAGATGATGATGTATGAGACTGTGTATTCAAGTGTGGTAACCTGAGTTTTTTTGTCTCTTGGCACTTGAATCCATCTAATCATCCCTTAAATGATGATCAGCTGGATTATCAAAATAATGCTATCTGCTTGATAGTACAAAGGATGTATTTTGCTTTATTATCAATCTCTTTACATTAAAAATGGTAACTTCAGTTTTAAGGTTGCTTTAACCACATAGGCTGAAAACTAGTACCAGCCATTTTGAAAAGCAAGCCACACCTTTGATAAAATGATTTCAGTAGAAGTGTAGGAACCGTGAAGCTGTGTTCTGCAGTCTCAGCAGAGGGATGAGGAGCACTTAAGTGCTTGAATAGCTGCTTTGTAATTGCAGCTGTTAAATCTGTGTAACCTTTACCAGAGCTGTGCATCAATGCCTTGCCCACACATCTGTGCTCTGCATATTGCTTGCAAGTACTTCAGTGTGTGTCCTCCCAGCACAGGCACAGGTGAGCAGTAATTCAATTCTGTTTTGAAATTTCTGCGACTGAGCATTCATGGGGCAAATTGATACAACTCAAATCCCCCTCCATCTGTTAACTTGGTGCCTCTGTCCTGACAGGGTTGATTGATTGCAGGACTGTGCTCTGGTCAGGTGAGTGGCAACTGAGCTGACAAAGCACTGGTTTACCCCTGCTGACAGGGAGGTTTATTAGTCAGGATCATAATGAGCTCCAGCAATGAAACAGGATAGCAGTAAATAGCAATTTTTTTGTGCTGTATCTTTCTGTTTAGAGATATCACAATACTCAGTCCACATGTAAAAGAAAATAGGTTGTTTGTCTTAAAATCACATTTTGGATCACCTTTATTGTTGAGCTGCTTTTCAGCTTCACAATAGGCATTATGATGTTGATCACCTTTACTTTTTTCCTGGGGCATGGCAAACTATTTGCATAAAAGCATTTTATTTTAATGCAAGTAATGCATGGAAGGGCCTTTTTAAAATGTGGTGGCACAATATTTTGTTTATGACAGTAATGTGTATTCTGTCAGTTTGGACATGATGGAAGCTGGTGTAACAATTAGCACTTGAAAGACAAAAAAAGGGAAATATCAGTATTTATGACTGAACACAGGAGTCTCTGAGTTTAACTACTTTAGCATGTATTCTGGTTATTGCTACTTATTTCCAGACTAAAAATGAATGTCAGGGGCTAATGACATCCTTCTAAATTAACTTTTCTAAGATCTGAACCTGTACAGGCACTCCATTTGCCTAGGAAGACCAGTCAAGGCCTTGATTTTAACTACATTTAGAAATGCAAAATATGAGTTTTACAGTGCAAGTTTTCTTATTTCCCTGCCATGCTAGTTGCAACAAAAGGCTTGAGGAGAATTCCTAGGCAAGCTAAGTGTTGGGGATTTTCATGGAGTCTTCCCTCTATGCACAAGAAAATCAGAAAGGATCAAAATGTTCAGATTGAAGTGCATGTTTTTCAGAGCTTTTTCAGTAGCTGGAACAGTAATGTTCAATTTGCCTCGGTATGATTCTAATTTGTGAGGATGTATGAAAAATAAGGAGTCAAATGTAATTGTATAACAGCTCCTGAAGTTAAGTATGCAGGAGATTAGTTTCCTTTCAGACAGGGAGGAACTGACCCATTCTCTGAGAGCTCTAATTAGAGCAGCCAGGAATATAATCAGCGCTGCTTCTTCGCTGGGACAGTCAAGTTGTGCTGTTGGTCAAGGCAGCAGAGCAACTTTGTCAGCTCACAGAGTGTGGTCAGGTGCCATTCAGAGAGGATGTTCTCACCTGCCTAGCAGGTTTGAGGATGTGTGTTGAGAGATGAGGTTGCTGGGGTTTTAAGCCTAGTGATTTACAGGTAACGTGTTGTACTCTGAAATATGATTGGACATCACCTTGCTTTTCACTTCTTCAGGAGCCAGTTATGAATCTAGTATCCCTTGGACCAAAAGGGGGGAAAAACACCCTGAAAAACCCAGAAAAGCAGGCTTGTAAATGCCATTTCTGAAGAGGGAAGGAGAGAAAACAGACAGATGCACTTTGTTGACCCTTCATTCTCTTCCCCCACGCTCTCCTCCCACAACAGCTTAGATCATTAAGCTCCTGTATAATTAAACCTTGGTCCAAGTCACACTAATTCTGTTTACTGGCCACAGTGAAGGATATAAATACCTAATCACTTCCTTACACAGAGGCTGCTTCCTGCTAGTGGTTTGCAGTTGTGAAGGACTCCGTCTCTCAGCAAGCTCCCTCATCCAGCTGCTTGCCCTCTGTGAAGGAACCAACCAAAGTGGTCCCCTGCTACAGCACATTTATTTCCACAGATTCCACCTCCTGTTTTTTCCAAGGGAGTAATGTCACTTTCTATAAACAAACAGCATAGAAAGGCTATTGTCAATGCACATAATAACTGGAATTAAATTTACAGAATGAAATTAAAAAGGGAAGAAGAGAATGTCTTTTGAGGTTTTCTGGAGGGACTGCTGTTTTAATGGTCAGCTAAAACCACAGCACAGAAAGAAGTCCTTACAGATGAAAAGGTCCTGAGCATATATCCACTGAAGTCAATGCAGTGGTTAATTGACAGCATCATAATTAATACAAAGTGTTCTCAACATGGAATTCAAAATGCCCATCAGTCATCCTCAGAGCATGCAGAAGTTAAAGTGCTGCCTGCAGTAGTATTTAGTGGGCATGTTAGATCCGTCAACACCCTTCTGTCTCTGTCAGAAGGAATTACTGCCTGAGGGGAAAGCAAGGAGAGGGAGAACCTTCCTGATTCACATCACCATGTTCTTGTGAAGCTGTCATAAGTGGCAGCTTGAAATAAGTAGCTACTCTTGAGCTCCTGTAGGGTAGACATGGTTCTGACTCACTGAGGAGGGAGACATGTACTAACAGTCATACAACCTGCTTGGACACTGCACAGGGAAGAAGTCTCAAAATTAGATAGAGGGTTTCCTAAAAACACCAAGAGCCCAGGCCTGTTATTCTTGATGGCCTTGGGCTCAGCAACTCTGAGAAGTTACTGCATGAGCTACTGCTTCTTCTGTGAGAAGAGAAGAGAAAAGGCAGAATCGTAAATCAAGTGAAGTTAAATGAATGCACTGCAATCGCAGCCCTTTGACTTCACTAGCAGTTTCAGAAATACCCCCAGATCTGCTGAGGGTTTAGAGCAAATTATTTCTGTCTTTTCTCTCTCCTTATTTATGAAAGCTGAGTGCTGCTGTAATCAAATAAGGTTGGACTGTATTTAGATTATGTTTTATCTGTGCAACTGCATAAAGTACCTAATGGTGAAAGATACTAGATGAAGACCTTTAAAACTCTTTGATAAAATAATTTCCAGGTGGTAGTGATTAATCTAGTGTTTAAGCTATAATCAAAGAGTGACACAAAATACATCAGTCCTGTTGGAATGGATAGGGCTTGTTCTTTGGTGTTTGAAGTGAGTCTATTTTAGTACTTTTTCAAGCCATGTGGGGGAGTGCATAATAGTTACGCACTTAGCCTTTAATATGTACTGGTGCTCCCACTGAATCTCTTAAAGCAGCTTTAGTTACATGGGTTATTAGCATAAAAGTAACTTTGAAGTAGTAGCCATATTAATAACACCTTAAAATTTATAAAAATTTATCTGGGATACAAGCTAAAGACACATTTATTTGAACCAAACCTGTGTGAAATAGAAGCAATTTAATGGATATAAGTGTTAGACATAAATCTATTTTGGCTTTACTAAGTTTCTGCATCAGATTTCTACCAATACAAATCCCTAGGCATTTAATGTCTGGCTAATGTTACTTTGTTGTAGAATTAATGGTTCAAATAATTTTATTTGAATGCGGCCACTTAGTGTGCATTTGAATGAATTTGTCTTATTCTTCTGTATTCTATGCATGTTGCCCTGCATATTTCTTTATTGCCTTCTACTAGAGTACCTGATATCTGTCACGATTTTTCTTCCCACCTTGTTGAGGCGGAAGTGCAGTGGATTGCCTTGTGTGCGGCTTTTCCCATTTATTTTTAATTACTACATGCAGCTTTATAGAAGAAACAAAGCAAAGAATTGCGGATGAGGTTTGTGTCGGATATTTATTTAACAGGCTGAATGTGAGACTTTGTCTTCTACACAACCAGCATTTCTTCCTCCCCGGCCCCCTCCTTCCTCTCCCCAGGAGATACTCATGGCAGTCACAAAGGAAGGGTGATCTATTCCAGCTGTCAGCCAGAAGCTGTGGGTGTTTTTTGTTTTTAAATAAGGCTGCTGATGGTGTGACTATCATTTCATCTACCTCAGCTTCAGTTTCAACCAGCCTTCTCTCATCTGGTAATTGGTCTTCTCCAAATACTGAATCCCTGGGTGTAGCAGTAATGCTCTGTCAACAAAGAGTTCTGTGTCTTCTGAGTGTTGATATGCATTATCTGGCCAATTTATCTCAGTGTTCAGCATTGGAAAATACACGTTTGAAGGGTGCAGTGGATCTAAGAGAATTCATTAGCATAAAACAGAGTTTAAGCCCTTCTAGTATGTTTCCACAGGACCATGTTGGGTGAGAAAACACCTTTCTGCTTAGTAGAGTATGATGATGAAGAGTAGGCCAGAAGACAGAAATTTTGCCTTGTTTGCTATCCAGCATGGTGAGAAATTACCACTAAACTAAATCTCTAAGACAATGACATTTCCAGACAGGTTTCTTTTTTTTTTTTTATTTTTATAATATATAATATAGGAAGGATTGCTTATATATCACATATTTAAACTTCCAGAACTTAATGTAAATAAATTCACCTTTTTGAAGCCTTTTGATTCAGCTTTAGGCATGGTATCACCACTGCTATCTCCATAATTAACTATTGCATAACAGCTGTCATTGTGATGACAGTGTTTAGCTTTCTTGGTGCTTTTCCTTCTCATTTCACAACTTTCACATTCTGCATTTAGTTGTCTTAATGTCTTGTTTAGTAGAAATAGGAGACAAAATGTTTGTATATGAATAACAAGATTTTTCAAGCTGCATGCAAAAGAATGGTATAAGGAAGAGAGAGAAATCATTTCCTGAGTATTAAAAAAAAAAATTCTTTCATTATTTTAAAGATAGCATGCAAAACCTCAAAAAAGGTGCATAAATGATGTTTCTGAGGCCCTAACAGCATAGCAGGTTCAGTATAAAATTCAGAGACTCAAAGAGATTTCTTGGGAAGATGTGGAGACTTTGTGGGCTTAAAATGAAACTAAAATCCTTCTCTCATTTTATTTAGTTTCTCTGGCAATTTAGAGTACCCTGCATGTGTAATACAGGCTGGAAATGAGGACATGCTTGTAGTGCTAGTTTTAAAAAAGCTGATTCAGTTTTAATTTTATTTCTTAGCAAAATAAGACATTTCTTCTGAAGATGAAAGAGTGAACTGTTGCCTGGAATCTTAGCACTGGGAACTGTCTGGCAGGTTTCTTTGGACATTTTACTTGTTGCTTGTGTAATTATCTGGGATTTATATGCTGCATATGCAGAGTTCACTGTAACTTCTGAATTCTGCATACTGCACAGGTTCTTCAGTTGGGCTGGTTATCCAGTTGTTAGGGGTGCCACTATCCAAATGGATCAGGCTAGCATGACTATGATATGATGCAAAGCCCATGGCAGGCATAGCAATATTCTTTACTCGTCCTCCTTGCCAAGTCTGGATGATTTACTTTGCAGGTCACCCTATTGCTCTTGGCTAACTTTCAAACTCAGTATTATCTAATCTACAAACCACTGCTCTTCCAGCAGTTCAACTCAATCAAACAAACAAACAAAAAAGAATTCAAATGAGCAAAACAAAAAAAATGCCTAATTGGATGAATAATTGAGGATGGAGTTTGGTCCAGAGAGAGAGGTATTTCAATCTGGGGAATAAAGAGCAGAAGAACTAATGGCATCTGCATAAATAATTAATAAAGCCTCAGCACCCGTTCTTTTGCTACTGAGACTGAGGGAAATAAGGATGCAATGCTTTTCCCCTCACTCCTCATGTGGACTGCAGTGATTTATCCTTTAGGCAGCTACCAGCATAACTGTGATATGAAAGGAGAAATTCCTGAAGGTGACTGCAATGGAAAGACAGTGCTTGACTTATCTGTCTTTGATTTGGAAGACAAGCGATGTTCACTGGTTCTGTTGCACAGAGGAGGGTGCGTATTTTCACTGTGTTTCTTTAGGAAGGTTGATCTCTGACCTACATGTTAGAAGTAATGTGTATTGCTTCAATCAAATTCTAAGTGTTGCCTCTGCTGCTTTTTCTTGGGAAGACAGAGGTGATTGATCTTGTGAGGTCAGCAGTCACTGCTATATAGCAGTCACTACTGTCCATATTTCTATTGCAACCTCTTCCTTAAGATGAGCAAAAGAGTAATGCTGAGAAATTGTTTCTGCTCAATGTGTCTGAGACTGACAGTGCAGGTATTATCTAATAAACAGGGGTTTTCAGCTGCTGCTTAACTGATGCAGTTATGCATTCAAAAGCTATCTCTGTCAGTTTGATTATGGGTTATTCCCTTATGTATGAAAATGGAAAAATGGAATGTCTGGTCTGTTAAAGAAGAGGCATGAAGAAGTGAATCCTGCTATTTCCTAGTGGTGTCCACATGCATTAAGGTAGTCTTTTGTTTTGTTTCCTTAGCTGGAAGATTTGCCATTCAAACCCCCTAAGACACAAGGTTAATTTTTTAACAGCCAGTTGTATCCGTGTCTAGTGTGTGCCACATGGCAATGAAGGACCCTAAGTCGCCTATTGCTGAAGTTGTCTTGATTCAGGTAGATAGCACCATTTTCTCCCACCTCTTGTGTACAAGAAACAGGTTTTTTTGTTAAGAAAATTCTCTGTGAAATTCTGATGGACCCTTGTTTTTGCAATGGTGCAGCTAAATAAGATCAAACCTAAGAGACAAGTGGAAAAAAAGGGGGCGTAAGAAGTGCAGCATAGTGGCTAATAAATGATGCAGCAATATGATTGTTGACTTTCCCAACTGTTTATGCCTCATTATTACAAACCCTTTTTAATATGGAACATGCTAGATCATTAATTTTGAGCTCACTTCACTTTTAATAGTAAACTTTCGAAAGTCAACTTCAAAGGTCAAAAGTAGAGTCAGAGTATGCATGAAGATGCCTTTGATACTACCAATACCATGCTTTTCAGCAAATACATAGGAAGACAGTGTCATTGTCATAAAAACTGTTGGGTTTTAGCTGTAACAGATTAGGTAGAGTTCCTCTGGTGTGTGTATAGAGAGGTGTTCATATACTTGTGTCTTGCACCTGAAGAAGTGTCCATGAGGCTATTGCCATCAAGTTTGTTTAAGAAAACCTTTTCGAATCAATCAGTGTGTGAAAGTTAAAATATTTGTCATTGGGCTAGTACTGTCTAGTGGTCAAAAACTGCCTGCAGATTTAAGGCTTACCATAAGGTAGGGAAGGCTAACTATGCTGGACTGAGATATAAGAACCAAGTTTCCAGTGTGAGGATTAGATAGCTTCTTAAATCAGCTCATTAACTTATAGTGAAGGTCTACTATATAAAATTTCTCTCAGTGATGGAATAATGACAAATTTTTTGAGTTGTCACAGCACATGTTTCTGGGGTTCTGTCCCAGCAGGACTCAACTGTGTAGGATGTTAGCATTTGCAGGGGTCCATACACTCATTAGAATCTTAAACTTGTCATCTTCTTTATTACTGGCTGAAAATGCATATTTAAAAACCCAGTTTTCTTGGCTCTATGGCTTTCTAAAACAAGCCAGTGTGCAGCGATAACCGTAAACCAGCCATCTTGCAAATTCATCTCCGAGAATTTAATGTGGTAACACTCACTGTTTGTATGGCTCTATTCAGACCTCAGTGATGCACACAATAGGGGGTGTTTAGACTGGAAAAAAAAATTAGTCAGCATCTAAAGTGCTGTCAATGTTTTATGGAAAGAAAGGGGAATAAAACCCTTAAGTCAAAGCCTCTTTGTTTATGTAGAAACGCTCAGCTTCCAGCATGAACACAAGTTGGCACAGCCTGTCTTACCCTTCAATACTCTTAAAAATTTAGAAGTGGTCAGATCAGAAAAGTTTAAGTAGATTTCTTGTCTATATCTGGGGTTGAGGATACTTGAAAGTATGTAGTTTGACACCCAGACTATTGACCAGCACCAGTACTGTAAAAAAGCTACCCTTTTAATTGTTTTGCTGTCTATACCTTGGCATTCAGGATGCAATTACCAAGGCAGGCTGTAAAGAGTTGCAAAAGGTCCCCGCGATACTGAACAGTTATTGAAATTCTATGTAGACAGATAAAGGAGTGATGGTCAAGGGATATATGGAGGGAACAACTCCCATCTTGCACATAAGGCATTGTTTGCCCTCCCAGATTCCTGAGCAATGGCACAGAGACAAGGCCAGGCTGGATGGAGCCCTGAACAACCTGGTCTAGGGAAAGGTCTCCCCACCCATGGCAGGGAGGTTGGAACTACATAATAAGGTCCCTTCCAACTCAAACCATCCTGTGATTCTATGATTTTGTTGCAGTCACTTGTTTTTCTGTCAGCTCAATGCACAGTAATGGTAGAGTCCAGAACAGACAGCCCTGGACCACTGCATAAATTCAGAATATACCCATACCTGGCACATTGTGTAGTCTTAGGATATTGCTTCTCATCCTGTACTTCTCCTTCCCACTTAATCCTCCACCAAGTTTACCTACAAAAGAGATAATAAAATGGAAGGAAAAAAGGTCAGATTTATGCAATGATTTCTGGATGAAAAATTAGCTCAGCAGACTTCAACTCTTCAGGCTGAAAGGGAGAGAAGCAGATCCCACATGTAATATTTGTAATGTCACAGGTAGTGAGATTAGATTGCTTAGTGGGGTTAGATTGCTTAGTGACCCTTCTGATGAAGAAATAGGGAATATTAAATGAAACTGGCAGTGCTCAAGTTTGAAACTTCTTGTTAAGCATTAAAAAGCCTATCACAGGGATGTTATTTTGATTTGTTTTTATATATGTATAAAATTTTATTTTGTTACAATGAATATTTTATGTTTTATATAATAATAAGTTCAAGGGGGAACTGGACAAATTTTTGCAAGAGAATGATATCCTCTTTTATTAAATATTGGTTATCAGTTGTTGAGGAAGTTTGTCAGAGCTGAGTCACTGGAGAGTGCATGCATGTTACAGGAAAGGATGGCTCCCCACTCATTCTCATTGTACTCTTGCTCCAGGCTGTGTGCCTTTTGTCACTGCCAGTGGCAAGTACTGGGACAGGTCCTGGCTTCCCAGTGCCACTGTCCCTGTCTTTTGAGAGGCCTCTGCCCCTCAGCCTCGTCTTATCAGGTGCTCTTTGCAAAAGCAGGTGACATTATGAGAGAAGCCAGGTAAGAGGAATCTCCAATAAACCAAACAGATGATTTGGCACATCTGCTACTGAGTTAGGCTGTTTCTGCTCTTTCTGCCCATCTCCTCGTGTGCATGAATGTATATGTATATAGTCATACACACACACAGAATTTATGTACCAAGGTCATAGAACCACCAATTCAGCCAAAGAATCTTGATTAAGAACTTTGTCTAAAACTTCACATTTTCCCATGTGCCAAGAAAATACCTTCAAGTGTTTTAGTTCAGCCTGTTTGTCCTGCAGGCATAGCCAGGCTCACAAAGACATAAAAGCTTTTGGTGAGGTTCAAAGTTACGTTTATGCAACCTGCTATACAGGGACATCCATATGTGAAGATTGGGCCTCTCCTCAGTAGCTTTGGTATCCTCAGTAGTGGATTTGAGATGTCAGACTATGCGTTGCCTGTGTGGTATTCAGGCTCAAAGCTGAGCACACTGCTGCAAACACTCCTCCCCAGAGGCTGCAGCAGTAGGTGTAGTCTACAGCCCACTGGGCTCAGCAACACAGGGGCAAGCTGATCTTTTTAGCCTGGCATTAAAATGTGCCTCAGGATTAATCAGATGGTCAAGGAATTTGTCAGATTGTTTTTGTTTCCAGAGAAATATGTTATATCTGTAAAGAAGATATTTCACAAATGCACTCTGTAAAGATTCTCCCATTTCCACTAGGGAATGAGATATTAGATACTTCAGTCCCATCATAAAAGGGACACAGTGCTTTATGAAGCGTGTGGGCTGCATGCATTCAAGTTACATACATTGCTATTGAAATTAATTTGTTTTTCACAGCTAAGTATCATAAATGTATAGCTAGTATTTAATTATTTTCCCTTTAAGAATGCTTAACTCATTTTCCATTGAAATTTTGAGCAAGTAGAGAAACCTTGAGTGATTAAAACAAATGTTTTTTTTGGAGCTCTGAGTATGAAAAAGGTCTTTTAATTAACAAAACTCAGTTTTGCATTAATATGCAGAAGTGCCTAAATTCCATCACAGGCAAAACAAAGTAATGAACCATTTTCTTAAAGTTTATATTGCTTGTTGAATTGTCATTTTCAAGCCCAGCAAATAATGTTTTTGTGCCCTCATGTGATCAACAAATTAAGTAATTGGTGTAGAGGTTGCGTTTTTGAGCTAATGATCTGTCACAAACTGTGCCTAAGCCTTGAAGGACAAGTTTTTCATTGTCAGTAAAATGTCTCAGTAGGAGGCACCAGAGAGCAAAGAGAAGATTAAAGGATCATAGAGCTAATTCTGCTAGGCTGGCAGGCTGGCAGCACCCCTCAAGAAGAGAGGTATATGGTGGGAATTACCTTCTAGTCAAACTGCCAGAGGTTTCTCTCCCATCCTTGATTCCCTGCTATCTGAGCAGTTTAAATAAGTACACATTGCTTCCTTTCTTCTAATTTTCCCCCAAATTTTCCTGCTCCAAATAAAGCATTAAAACCCCCATACCTATGAAATACCTAAATTTTTAATGAGGAAGTTCCTTTCAAGTTCTCTCACAGTTATCTCCATGTCATTTTTTTCTGCATAACACTATAGTAGTCTTCTATAATCCAGGGGAGATTTCTTTACTGCCTTTCCCATCCTCTCTAGCAGTCAGGAAAAGAAAAATTGAGCTTCTAAACTTTTTTCCTTTACCCTTCTACCATGTGGCTGCAGCTTTTTTTAGCCTCAGCCATCACGTCACCTGGGCCTTTTCAGGCACTGTGTTTAGGCTGGGTCAGTGCTTGTTCACCCTTTCTTACAGAAAATCTGCCCCACTACTTTCTGTTTAAAATGCTGGACTCTGTAAAAAGTACTCTCCAGTTTCTGATGTGCAAACTGAGAGCCCTTTGAAGTTTAGGGGAAGCGGTGTCTTTCTGCAGAAATGTCACAGCTAACTTTCTGGATGCTTCTAGGTCTCTGTGTTAGTGCTTCTCACTGAGAAGAGAGAGAAAATGCTTTCCTGGGGATCCTTTTTTGCAGCTGGTTCCTGTGGCTGGTAGGGCCAACATCTGCAGTCCTGAAATAGCCGTGTGGTAGCAAGTGCTGTGGCTGCTGCCCTTGCAGCTGGTCTGTATAAAATAGCCATAATGAGTCTCTTTTCCTTACAGCTAATGTGGCATAATACTTAGAAGCTATGATTTCTGTCTTCCTCTGGCATATCGTAAACTTCCAGATTTTGAGCTGGCTGGAGGAGGTTTTCCTTTGGCAAGATAAGTATAGGCTAGTCAGCTTCATATAGCTGGGGAAAAAATTGTGCTAAATATATATTTGATAGACAAAAAGGATGGAGCAGTAATTTTGTTTGTATCTTGATTAAAGAGAGCCACTACATGCACTTAAACTGCTGAAACTGGGGTGAGGCTTCTGTAACCTCCATGGTAAAGCCCCAAAACTCAGCATGAAGGTATTAATTCCAAGGGACAGACACATTGCTAATGAGCCCTGCAAGCAGAGCAGATGCCTCTCTGGTCTTCATGCCATCCAGTGGAAAACCAGGTGTTTGAAATGGACCCATCCAGAGTCATATTTAATTACATCCTTCTGCAGTAATTTCCATGTAAGTTTGATGTTATCTGCTTGGCCTTTTCCCTGATATAGGAGCACATGAAGAGGGAGAAGAAAAGGTTTTTATTAACTTTTTTCTCCCCAGAATCTCAAAAGTTTTGAAAATGGTCTTAATGTCAGGTGTGCCTTTAACTGCTGAAAGAAGCTGCAGGATGGTGGTTCCTTTATTCATGTGGCTTGTTTTGACTCTACAAACAGTTGTTTTTCTGGGACTGTTGGTCCCCAGAGCAGCCTGACCTGGGGTGGCCCATGACCTCAGTTTCAGTTCATCTCCAGGTCTTCTGCTGCTCTACAAGAGTCTGTTACACTCCTGCCCTGGCCATGGACAGTGCTGTTCCTGACCTGTGCCACCCCAGCCTTGACCTGTCCCCAGGGAGGTGCCTGGAGCCCAGAGCCAGGGCTGCCACCAGCCTGCCCTGCTCCCTGGCTGGGGCCATGAGGTGGCCCTGGTGCTCTGCTCCCAAGGCAGCAGCCAGTCCTCAGTGTGCTCCAAAACATTTTGTGGGTGGGCAATTAACAGTTTTGAGCTGATCAGCACTCTGATAACAGAAAGTTTGCTGGTGGCAAATCACAACCCACTTCCTCTTGTACAGGTGAAGTTGTTGCTTCATTAGTATTGATGTGTGCATGGTGAATGATGAGCGGTACAATTTTAAAAAAAAAGCTTCAGAGAATGCAAGTTAATTACATAGTTCAGATTCACTGTGTTTGCTTACGTATGTGTGTATGAAGATTAGAAAATCTGGAGAGATCATTAGGCTCTAACAAGTACTCACAACTATTTGGGGCTCAGACTTTTTTAGATTGTAGGTTTGATAGCTGCTTTGTAAAGGTCACACACTATTCAGGGTGCAGGGGGCAGGAAACACTAAACTGAGGGTTATCCCTGCCTTTCTCTGGAGTTTCAGTATGGTAGATTAGATCACCTGTCCTGGAATTTAGGGTTGCCTTTAATTTTCAGGGCCTGCCTTCCAAAACAATTTGAGATGTTTGAGATCTAATTTTCTTATATTCCAGAAATTTTTCCTGCAGGTCAGAATCCAGTATTGCATTGACACTGCTTTTTAAAGTCATGTTGGTTCTTGGGGTCCTTCATTTCAAGGGAGAGCCTACTGTTGAACTGCAGTCTGGTCTCTTTCAACTTTGCAGCCTCTGCTCCCAATACTGCATCATAAACAGAATAATCATCATACCAACAACAATAATCTGAAAGTCCACATGTTGGTTCATGACTGCAGGTAGAGTTTGGGGCTGGATTTTAGCAGGATGATCTCAAGAGGATACCCTAAGGCTCCAGCTCTGTTTACAAACTCATGGTTCAAATCTGTGTGTGTATGTGACTCTACAGTTCTTGCACTGAGAATGGCTCCCTTATAGCACCAGAGGTCAGTGGCTGGGCTGGCTTGCAAGGTAGCACAGGCTTTATAATTGACTTTTCTCTCAGCAGCATTTTGCCTTGGCATGAGCCCTCATGTAGATGAAGTTGGGGTTAATTCTCTAAGTGTACACTTGACATATTTCAGCTATCTTGTTCAACTCAAGTGGCCTAGCATGACCTTCCCAAATAAAAATGAAACAAAACACTTCAGTGCCACTTAGTTTCACATGAGGGGATGATGGTGCTTGTCTGCTCACTGGAGGTGCTTGTGGCACATGGCAGGGAGCCAGCCAGGGCACGGCCTCTGTGGGCAGGGGCTGAGGCTCAGGCCAGCCTCCTCCATCCTCTCCCATGTTTGCACCCACTGGAACCAGCACACAAAGCCCAGGGTTTGCTGGACACTTGAGTAGCTGGTCCTGTGAAAAAAGGGTGTTTCTATTTGGTGTCACTCCAACAATTGTTATTTTATTCTGTATTCCTGATGCTGGTGTTTCTGTCAGTTGTTATCTCTGGCAGTCACTGGGGTAGCTAAAATTCCTGATAGTCTGATATAGTAGCTAATATTATTGTAATTGTAGTGTGTAGGTAGTTTCTCTCCTTCTCTCCTTGCTGTATATACTGGAAGATAATCAAAGGAAGCTTGTTGGTTTTGTTGTTTTGGTTTGGTTTAAATTTTTAACAGTTTATCATTGATATTACTTAAGAAACAAGTTACTCATCTCTGCTACTTTCTGACAGTACTGACTTGTCCTAAATTAAGCTGTAACAGTAAAATATCATCACTGAATGGGCTGCTTCCCTGGACTTGTTTTCCCCTTAAATACTGTTTTTGCATTATTTTTTTCCTCTCTGAGTAACTGACTTCCAGAAAAAAAAAGGTTGATGTTTACTTTTTTGTTCCTGTTACCATCTTTTTTGGTGGGTTTTTTATCTTTTTTTTTCCTCTAATGAACCTACATAAAGCCCTACTTGAGTAAAAAACATTTTGGATCATAAACAGCCAGAGTGACCAGTGCTTCTCATTTCTTGTTTTTTCCAGAATTTTATTTGGCAGGCAGGATCAGTGTCTGTGGGAGGAAATAAACTGACTTAAATTTGGGGAAATACAGGATGGAGCTTGAAAGGGTGTGTCCTCAAAGAAGTGTGCACATGTGTCACACTTGCAAGCTGGGTAATTGCATATTTAGTTTCCTGTCTGTATACGTGTGTGGGAGCAAATGCACGGTTTGTCTGCCATAGGGGACATAGATCCATGCACTGAAGCCATCACCACTTCCAGGCTGTTTTGAACTCAGTGCACTGGAAGAACTTACAGGGTGGTGTGAGCCACTGCGGTGACTCAGAAATTCAGTCCCACTTTTACGTCTGTCTACCAAATCCTGGTAATAATTGTGATGTTAAATATGTTTTGGCATACACTGATGTCAATTAAACAAGAATATGCTGGTGGCTTTTAAGGGGCTGTTATCCTCAGGCCTCAGGGGATCTTGGCTGACAGCAGCCTTACTCCACTTGAGTTTTAAATACCAGTGCATCCTTGGCGCTACCAGTGTCATCCTTGTGGAAAAATACCCCTGACTGCTCTATTTTAGTTGTTGATACTGCCACTTGGATAGCCTGATAAAAAGCTTCAGGCGTAGGAGCTGAATGGAAAAAGAGAGAGAGGGCACACACAGGTCAACATTCAGTGACAGTGGTGGTGAAAGACAAGAAAGATGATGAGGTTTTCTTGTAAACAGTTTGTATTGGTAGCTAACGAAAGGAATAAATTTAATGCTGGTTTTCATGTTTCTATTCTGCATCCCCAGCTTCCCACATGGTGATGCTCATCTTCCATTTGGAGTCCTTCTGATTATAACTATGAAAAATAAGCTATTTCTGATACACCAATAAATATGCTTGCTCACTAGTCCTGGAAAACAACTCCTTGCAATTATGATTGTGGTGACTGCACATAATGAATGACAGAGTTAGTGGTAAAAAGTTTTGCTGTCATAACCAACCTTTTAAAAATGTAAACTTTCAAAACAAGCATCCCACTGTTGACAGTTTGCATTTCAGATAGTTCAAAATACGTAATGCAAGTTAAAACTTATTTCTGCCATGAAAATGCATGATATTGGCACCCAGGCATGTGTTGTCCTTCATTTTTCCTGTTGTAATGAAAGTTTATAAATGAATATTTTTATTCTTAGGTACAAACATCCTTTTCCTGTGAGTTATGGAATTAATTAATTATAAGGTAAATACCCTGATACTCCTCCGAGGGCTGTGAAAACTTTGAAAAGCTAGAGGCTGCAGATGTGGAATGACTGGCTTCCTGGAGGGGTTTCCAAGCTTCTTGCAGAGGTTTTGGCAAGCCAATAGCCTGACTCTAATATTGTGATTTTAAATGGAAATTAAGGATTAATTTCTTTAAAGATTGGTGTGGGACACTAGAATGGAGTATAAATAATGTAATTGTCACTAGTTCAGGTATGTCTGTTGTTGCCTGCTATGAGCTGGTGAGGTTTGGTTTGGGCCCTGGAAGGTTTGGCATTGGGTTGGATCTCTGTTCGGACTCAGGACATCTGTCTAGGACTCTTCCATGCAATGACTTATGCCCCGTTCTTCAAGTCTTAAACAGGAGAGTGGGAGTGGTTTAGTCCTACAAACTGGCGCTTTATTTCCCATAGGAAGTGACAGACAAGTGATAGCAAGGGGGATAGGGAACGGAGGCACTTTAGTGTCTTTTGGGGCTTTTCTGTGTAAATCGGTTTAAGGTCTCAAGAAAGATTTAAGAAGTTAGTGTGCCCAAAGTCTGGCTCAATTTCATCACTGCTATTCTTGAACATGCTCAATTCAGAACTCTGCCACTTAGGTCAACCAGAATAAGGACAATAGGGTCGTAGCAAGATCTGAGTTGGATGGGACCTTGAAGATGATCTAGTTCCAACACCCCTGCCCTGGGCAGAGACAGCTTTCACTGCGCCGTGCTGCTCACACATGAGTAGCTTCTGCTTCCTGGTCGGGCGACCTGTAGTTCTTGGAGTGTGCTAAAACTGAAGGAAGGTGTCTGTAAGAAGTGTCTGCTAGTCCTTCCTCGTTCCTCTTCACAAGTACCTTTTCCTACCTCTATGAAAATGTTGTGGTAGCAGTCTGGTGACTAAATTCAGCTGGTCTGGTTCCTCTGAGCCTTAAAATCATCTTATCAGCATGGATTGATTTCCCTTTTGACCAAAAGCTGCCTGTGATATTGTCCCTGGTCTTGCTGAGGCACAATGATACCATTATGTAGGATCATGAAATGACAGAGGAGGGAAAAGTTACCTAAAATAATCAGTCTGCCTACACTGTATGCTGTGTTCAAGTTATCTCTGTGCAGATGTGAGTGTTGCTCTATAGTGAGGCACTGTTTGAAATTCTGGATGGGATCAAAGGAAATGGGTCCCTCTGGGCTCAAAAATGTTCTTCTGGCTAGGTAACTATGCCTTTTCAGCTGAGCAAGAGAAAGGAGGTAAGATGATAAAGCAATCATTCTGGGAATGACACCCAAGGATCAGATCCTGATCCATGTGGACAGTCCTGGGCACACCCAGAGCTGAACTGTTTCCTCTGGCACTTGAAACTCCTTTAGGATTTGTCATTTTCAGAAGTGGGAGATCTAAGCCTCATCTAGTCAGGAAAGATCCTGTGACATCTGAAAATGCAGCTGCTCAATGTGTGTGTGTGATGCAAGGTATGATGCCATATCTTTTCCTGGCTAATTCCCTGGAACTAAAACCTGCTTTTCCAGTGGGTCAAAGCTTTAGTTTAGCCAGTGCTCTAGGCTGGCTGTTAGTCATCTCTGTTGCAAGTCCACAGGCTTAAAATTATTTTTAAAGGCAATTTTCATTTTAAGGCAAGGCTTACCATTTATTTACGCCTTAAATAAATTGTCTGCTTTTCCCTTAAATTCACTATAGTGGTATGGTGACAAAACAGTGACAGTGAGTGAGTCTGCTTGTAGTTCTAAGCATGCATACATATATACATACACATACATGAGTTGAATATGTGCATGTATATATATGCCTGTACAAGTGTTTTGAAATGTAGGTGTGCAGATTTTTCTGATTTAAAGCCAGACAGGCTTTAAATTTATGTTTGGGGAACTGGTAACAGGAGAACAGTGATGCAAAGGAGTACAGTGAAACTCTAATATTAAATAGATAAAATCACAGAATAGCCTGATTTGGAAGGGACCCACAAGGATCACTGAGTCCAGCTCTTAGCACTGCACAGGACAACCCCAAGATGTCACACCATGTGACTCAGAATGTTCTTGAACTTTCTCGGGCTTGGTGCTGTAACCAAGTCCCTGGGGAGCCTGCTCCAGTGCCCAACCACCCTCTGGCTGAAAAAACCTTTTCCTGATCTATCCTAAGCCTCAATCAACTCAGCTTCAGGCCATTTCCTTGAGTCCTGTCACTGGTCATGAGAGAATGACAGTGCCTGCCCCTTTGCTTCCCCTCATGAGGGTGTTGAAGACTGCAATGAGGTCTCCCTCAGTCTCCTCCTCTCCAGGCTGAACAGACCAAGTGACCTCAGCTGCTCCACACATGGCTTCCTCTCCAAGTTCCTTCATCATCCTCACGGCTCGCCTTTGGGCACTCTAACAGCTCAGTGTCTCTTTATTATTGGGGCACCCAAAACTGCACACAGTGCTCAAGATCAGGCTTCACCAGAGCAGAGAGGGACAATGCCCTCCCTTGCCTGGCTGGCAGTGCTGTGCCTGACGCCCCAGGGCAGGATCAGCCCTCCTAGCTGCCACAGCACTGCTCACTCATGTCCAGCTTGCCATCCACCAGGGCCCTTTCTGCAGTGCTGCTATCCAGCATCTCATTCCCTGGTCCATACACACACCCAGGGTTGTCCCATCCCTGGTGCAGAATCCAGCACTTGACCTTTTAAACTTCATACAGTTGATGATTGCTCATCTATCTAATTTGTTGGGGTCTCTCTGCCCTCGAGGGAGTTGGCATCTCCTCCCAATCTAGTGTTAGCAAACTTACTTAGTGTACCTGCCAGTCCTTCCAAGTGGTTAATGAAGATGTTGAAAAGGACAGGGCTGAGGACAGAGCCCTGCAGACCCTCACTAGTGACCAGATGTCACCCTGATGTCACCCCATTGACTATTAGCTTTTGTGCCCAATCCATGAGCCAGTTGCTCACCCATTGCATGATGTGTTTTTCCATCTGAATGCTGGACATTTGGTGCAGAAGGATCCAATGAGAGACATATCAAAAGCTTTGCTGAAGTCCAGAAAGATTACATCTACTGGCTGAAATACACAGACTGAGACCAGCCCCTTGACACTTTTCTCCTGCAGCTCTGGAGAGTCTGTTGTGCTGGGGCAGTGTAACAGCATGCTTTTTGGGAAACTAACTTTAGCTCACATTGGCAGTGTCCGTAATGGAACCAAATCTCTTGGCTCAAAAAATAAAATGCCACCTAAAATGTTGGGTTTCTGTTTTTTTTTTTTTTTTTTTCCTTTGACAGAATTTTCCATTTTGTTGCTTCTCTCTAAGCCTTTCAATACTTACGGAAAGTTTTCTCTAATCTGTTTCTTGAGCCTGATGAAAGATAGGAGGAAATCTGATCAGTGGATGAAAGAGTCAGGGGAAAAAATACTTCTTGCTAGAGAAGGCAAGTAATGAGACTTAACAAGTGTCTACTGTCTGGAGTTTGTAAGGGGGGAGTTTGTCTCAGGCAGTGACAGACTGTGTCCAGCCAAAAGGTTTCTTGAAAGAAAAACCATTAAATGTAAATGACTGACTGGTATGCATCAGGTGGCTATACTGCACACACTCTCACCATATGTCCCTGGGTGGAAAAATGGCAATGGAGTGACTTCATTTTGCTATTGGATTTCTGAGAAGCTAGGAAGTATTTTAACCTGCCAGGACCCTGATACAAGTATAGTGGTAGGTGACTTGGAATATATATACCAATTGCATCACTTGGAGAGGAGATGACAACAGAAAAGTATGAGCAGAGTGACAACTGTTTTTTCCACATTATGTAAAGAAAGAAAACTGGGTTTGAGGTTCCTTGATATCATGCTGGTAGATTTTCTTACTTATCATGATCACAATGCACTACCTGCGAAGCAGGAAATATTTTCTTCCCTCTCTCAAATTCTGATGGGGAGAGCATTTTTGTATTTAACTCTATCCTTTGGTTAGCTGCTGGGGGTTTTTGTCCTAATGTGGTTATTGTTAAGGAGCTAAAGAGTTTTTATTAGCTTCCTGGCATACAGGTTGGACATACCTTTTCTGCACTAATGTTGAAGAAAAATTAAAGCAGTGTATGAAAATCATCTGAAAACGTTATGAGATGGTTCTAGTTTTGGTTGAAGAGTTTTGAGATCTGTCTTCACTCTCTTGACAAGGGTGAGGAAGAAATATTGTCTTGTACAGAACCTTATCCCTTCCTGGGAAGCCCAGGCACAGTGCTCCCATGAGTGGCAGAAGGTCACTTGGCTTAGTGGTCACTTGGGTGACATCTGTCAGTGCTTACAGTTGGCCTTCTTGATAAGGCTGTTGATAGTGGCATCCAGGTGGGTTAGGCTCTTTGAGAACTGTTGGTGTATTTCTCTGATAATCTACCTTAGCTGATTTTCCTGAAACACAGTTTATCAAAATCCAAATGTTTTTAGATATAGTATTGTTTCAGCTTCTACCTCTCCTATGTAAACAAAATGCAGGGCTTTTTTTTTCTTCCTTTTCTAATTTTCAGTGCTTTGTGGTTAAGCCATTTCAGTAAACGATATGGTTAGTTGCCTGTTTGAAGTTTGTTACTTCAAAAGTTGAGAATATCAATTAATTTTTTTAACAGGTACCAGTAACTTACATTGCAGTTCTTATTTTCCAGCAAGCCTCATGGGGCACATGAGTTACAGTGAGTGTTGGTGCAGAGAAGAGGATCTAGTCCTGCCCAGGCATTGAAGAGTCTAAAATTAATCTAAACATCAGTGACTTTGGGAATAAAGCACTTTTTGAAGGTGATGTCATGGCTAGTTATTTTCAGAGTGGATGGTTATAGGAACATCTAGAATATATAGAGAATTCTAGGTATATTCTGTATGTTGCAGGGGGCAGTAGCCCAGCAGAGGGGATGCTGCCACAACTTTTACCCTTGGTTCCAGCCAGTGCTGGGGCTGAGTGTGTATTTGCAGTAAGGGAATGTGCATGCACACACGTACCCTGCACGTGTACAACAGGCATGTACCTGCCTGACCATGCAGGTCAACGCAGACAGGCACCACAAATGGCCTCATCCTGTTCTCCCCTTGGGCTGAACAAGATGGTCTCTCAGTGTGAAACATTAATACCTAATTATATGTATCTCTCTCTCTCTCTCCTCATACACACCCCTTGTATTATATATTATCAATATATTAATTATATGTTATGTCACTAGTATGTATTAACTACTAGCAATAATAGGATTATGGCTAATAATTACCATTAATTATTGCTAGTTATAATTAAATATATATAATTATATATGCACACATATATCTACCCCATGGATCTCTCCAGCAGCCTGACTTAGGCATGCAGACTATGCCACCAGGTAGCTGTCCCTGGCCCCTTCTTTGAGAAGGTAGGACAGACTCTGCTGGGCAGGTGCAGGACAGGAGCAGACAAGCATCCTGAGAAGCTACCTGCTGACATGTGATCATGTCCTTTTGATTCCCTTATCCAGTCTTTCATACTTCCCCCCATCCCTCACAAAAACCTACAGTAAGTCCTGTGCAATCACAAAATGCTCTTGCCTTGCATCCCATGATGTGTCCTATACCCCTAGGCAGAGCCTGAGACATACTCTGGGGCGATGCTCCTGTTGTCCCTTCTTGATGGGTCAAACTCTGGGCAGGGGGGCTGAGGCTCTCCTGGGATTGTAGATGTGGGCCTTTGATGGGCTGATGGCTCCTGGGATGAGCTTGGGAGTGGCTGGGCAGGGAATTATTTGGAGTCCCCCATTGCCATCATCCTTGTGTGTGTGTGTACATGCTTTTTCCCAAAACCTAGGGCTGCGTGTAGAATATTTACAACTCCTGGTCTGTTGGGCCAGGACAGGGCTTTGCATGAGAAGGTACATTTTCTATGCTTCTGTCTTGATCAGGTTAATTAAGAATAATTTTTGTATTTGAGATCCACAAGGTTTTAGAGAGCTTGGAGAAGCCTGAAAGAAGAAGGAAAAAAACAGAAGAAAAAAAGGCATTGAAGTGGGGGAAATGGACAGATGGACACAGAACTGTAATAATTATATTCCCTTTTTTTGGAAATACTACTACAGCCTGAACACAAGAGATAGAACATAAAGCACCACAACCTGGGCTGATCTGCAGCTCCAGGAGACATGTGCAAGGACTAAGCCTGTCCACATCCCAGAGTTCTTATGCAAAGCAGCTGCTCCTACACACTCCTCACAGTTCATGCCTCTCTGTTCTTTGTGTAGGGACTGAGTCCCATCAAGAATAAGACTGCCATTGCTGCTGTATGAGCATGTTGAAGTAGAGAAATATAGCTTCTCTTGGCTATGACATGAAGAACATTTTATGTTAGAAGTTTTAAGAGCCTTGTTAACTCTTCATTCCTATAATGTTTGGCAGCAAATACAGATTTGCACAAATATGCAATTAAAAACCTTTAAATGAATTTGTAGGGCAAAATAATAAGACAGTTGAGACAAACCAGATATAAAATTTTGCTCATTGACACATGTAGTCTTTGCAGCTAAGATCACAGTATGACTTCCCATCCTCTTTGGGATGCTTGCCTCCATCACTTCATTAAATGGGAAATGTTAAATGAACAGCCACTAATGTTTTGTATTTCATTGAAAAGTCCCAACTTTATAACAGTCTAGACCAAGCTGATTTTACTATGGCTTGTTAGAATGTTATTAGATTTTTGCATGTTTCCTAAATAGTTTCTTTGTCGTTCTTCTGAGTTAGATGAGGTAGGTGGAAAATGGAGGTGGACAGAGAAGCCAAGAAGATAGGCAAAACAGGTTATCACAATTTACTATTTTTCTTAAATGCTGCTACCATATTTAGGATTATGAACCCTAAAAAATCCTTCTACAGCTCTTTCTGCCCCATCTGGGAACTGTTACACTTCTTAGGCACTGAGAAAACCTGTTAAATTTAAATTTTGAAACACCTGAAGTATGGGCTTCCCAGTAGATTGTGATTTATCTTGTTCAACTGGTATGAAAATTCTCAAGTGGGAAAACTATTTTCCCTAAAAACCTGGGACAAATTTAGCAAGCAGTTAAAAAGAAGGCTTACTTACAACTTCCTCTTGAATTTTTCTTTTTTGTCTAGTTTTATATGCAAATTTACTGGTGAGTGACATGCTCAAGTGCTCTCTGGTTGTATTTTTCTCACCCTGTCTGGAAAACAGTATCTTCCTATAGAAATGAAAAGACTCTTCTATTTGTTCTGTTCAGGATTATTATTTGGAAGAAGTAAAAACAGCTCATAGGAAGAACATATCAGAGCTAAGAGTGGATTTGTCTATCAAAAATCACAAATCTGTAAGATTATTCACTAGGGTTAGCAGGATCCTGTAAGGAAATCAGCTGAACTCCCCTCTTCCTCCCTCTCCACTGTCAGGACTGAATCCTGTCTTATCCTGAAGCAATTTTTCCCAGTAGTGGTTAGGTAGTTTAGTATGGCAAAGCCGATAAGCAAACGTTCCACATGGAAAAGATCACGCCATTGGAAAGGCTTGGATGAGTCTCCAGAGGGAAGAAAGCGTGGTGGGGAAAGGATGGATGGACAGGAAAACAGCTCCGTGAGCACACACGTACTGCTGTAGCTGGTGCGATGTGCGCCTCCTTTGAGCAAGATCTGAGCTAGAGCGAGCAGCCGAGGAAGAAGAATCCCGATGGCAGAACTCGGGAGGGACCGAGAGTTAAACGCACCTTAGGGCTCCCCTAAGCCCATTGAAGGGCATTTATTGCCCTCTAGTGTTTCTGGCTGCAAAGCTGCTGTGTGCTGCATCAGAGCGGCAGGAGGAAGCGTATCCCGATGTGGCTGCAGCCGGAGCGTTTGGTGGCAGCAGGTGAACGAGGGTCCAAGGAAGTAACTTGTTTGTATTGCTCTTCTTCACGTGTTCTCATGGATGTGACTAAACAGAAACTGAGCGTGAAGGCAAATGCACGGTGTGTCAAACTTGCTGTAAGCAAGAACCCAAATTCTGGCTCACAAAATGGGTTTATGTGAATTCATAGCAGCTAAGTGAGTGTAAGCTCTAAAGTAATCAGTCCTTCTACAGCAAGAGTGTGGACTGAAATGCAGAGCTATGCGGTAAAATTTACTAAATAGATGCCTAATTTAATTTGACATCTAGCTGCCATCAAAAGCCAAGGTAAAGCAGGCAGAGTTGATTTCACTGGAAATTCTATGTGACTGGAAAGTGAGGGGTGTTACAAAGCCTTTCATTCTGCAGGACTGATTTAGTTCAAGACACTTGAAGTTTTTCAGTATCCAGGTGAGTGATGCCTTCTGCATTTTCCTTGGCTTCTGTGTTCTCCCATCAAAGAGAGGATGCAGTATACAAATAGATTTACCAAAACTTCTTATGGGGCTGAAATACCAATACACAAACTCTGAAATGTCCCCTGTGCACAGAAACTGGAAGAGACCTGAGCTACTGAAGTGGCTGAAGAGGCTAGGCCCAGCTCAGTGCTGAGAACTGAAAATGTTTTTAGGGTGCAAGCAGAAATTGCATTGTAGTGTATATCATGTGCTTTTCATCCACTCAGTCAAGTATTCCTTTGACAAATCTTGCTCATTCAAAATCTTGGGGAAAATCCACACATGTATGAGTATGCATTAGGTGGTTTTTTTTTTTGTGACCTGACACTTGAAATACTGTGCTGCACCAGGGGATGTCTTATTCAGGCCAGAAGCTACATGTCCTATTTCTTCTTTACCTCATTCATGCAGTGGTAACCAGTTACAAGGGGACCTGGGGTGCATGCTGTTGGCCAAGCTGTATTTATCTGCTTGTGCTTATCTGATATGTGTTTTGACTCTGAACACTGTGTTGCAAATCAAATTTTGTATATGATCAGGAAAAGACTTCTTTTTTGTTTTGTTTAGGGACACTGGCTGGGGATCATTAAGGTATGTCCAAAAGGTCAGTTTAACACAAGCTGGAGGTTTAAAACTCAACAACTGCATCAAATTCAGATATTTACTGGGTTTTGATCAGACTTCACTTAGAGAATAAAATTTGTCCCTTGCTTATCACTTCTGTCATGTGCTTTTTAAATTATGGTATTGATAGATACCATCCTCCTGAGGGATTCTTTTTGTTGAAGAGGTGAGTTAAAAATAAATTTCTATCTGTGAGCCAGAGTTACTATTTATAGCATTTAATATCAGTCTTTTGATTTCTCCAAATGGATATTAAACTGGCTCCAAAGACATTCAGATGACAAAGATTCTTGTGCCCAAGAGAAAATGTGTTCATCAAAGAGATGTGATGGGAATCTGTGACAGTCAGTCTAGACAGTCCCTGAGCGATTGCTGTGTCAGGGCTGTGCTGATGAGGAAGCAGCAGCACTCAGCTGTCACATTCAGTGGTGACCTCAGGGACATGAGGCAGTAGCTTCTGACAGGAGGAGCAGCTGGGTGGATTTTTACTGAGTATACAATGATCTTTTTGAAATAGTGGAGAAAATGGTGTGAGGATGGTCTGCATTACCTGAGCATGAAGGTTATTCTGTCTAAGAGACTGCTCAGCAGATTTTACCACTGCTGCTTATAAGTCTGATTTCTATGGAAAACATAAATCCAATCTAAATATATAGATCCAAAGGGATAATGCAGGGGTCTTATGTGCTATCAGATTTGGAATTCAGGATGCAAATTGGGTTTATAATTTTAAGGGCCATGGGCACATAACCCTTTGGGTAAACTGGAAATTAGAGATTTGGTAAACTGTGAGACTTGCAGATCCCAAAGTGAGCAGAATATCAAATCTGGAAGCTGAAATGGACCTTTCCTCAAATATAATGGCCATCCCATCCTGAACACTTCATGCTGTGTTGTAAAACTCTTTCCTTTTAGCACTTTGACTACTTTATCCACAGGGATCAGACTGAATCTGGACTGCCTCCAGTGCTATATATAGACTAACAATACCAGATTAATTTGCTTCTGTAGGTGTCAATCAAGCTGTTAATACAGAAAAATTTGGATGAAAGACTGGGGAAGATATAAGTGTCAGAAACTTGCAATCATTATATATTTTTAGTGTATTTTTTGTGAGAAAAATCCTTGGAAGAAGTGAATTTTTGTCCTAGAGGCAGTTTTTGTCACCTTTTCATAGATTAACTCTAACAGCAAAAGAGTAATGAAATTATTCATTGACTGGAGGAGATTAATGTTCAGATGTTCAGAGTGTGTGCAAAATAGACACAATAAAGCAATGAAACAGCAAGATCTAAGTCCTCTTTGTGTTGTGGGTTTTGTGTCTTTTTAGGTTTCTCTTGGGTTTCGTATGCTTTTGGGTATTTTTGTGGTATTGGTTTTTGGTTTTGGTTTTCTTTTTTTTTTAAATACCTACTTTCACTGGAAGATAATTGCAGTCTCCCTACCTATACGAGCACCGATGAAATCCCCAATTCTTACAGTAGTGACAGAGAAAGGGTTTTGATGAAAGTATGAGATAAAAGTGCAGGAAATTGAGGCAATGGCAGATCCTGCTTCCAGGTATTCCTTAGGCAGCAATCTGCAAAAAAGAGCTTCAAGGTGAGAGATTGTGTCATATTGACTTCAGTTAATCTTATTGAGACTTTTCTGCTAAGGTTTATATTGCCTTCAAAAATCTCATTGTTCTATAGTTATAAATAAATTTTTGTCACAGATGGGCTCTCTTTCCTCATAAACAATGGATAAATACCTCATACAGGGTTCTTTGGAAATTTCTCTTCATACCTAACCCAGTACTGTAGTAGCCTCTCATGTGCAATGTTGTTTGACTTGCAGCTCAAGTTTCAAGACTGACAAGTTGCCTTTTCCTTAGAAGGATAGTGTACTTTAATGAATCTTTTGTGTGTAATTCTAAAAGTACTTACAGCACCAATTAAATAAAGAAAAAAGACTAAATTCTACTTGCTTCCCACTGGGGATGGAATTTTCTTGTAGGTGAAGAAGGACTAAAAGTGAAAGCCAACACAGGCATTTTCCAAATCTTGAATTTCCTTTGTGGCATCTTGTAGGAATAGTGAGGCAAGCCACAAAAAAAATCTTTAAGGTACAACAGAAAATTTTTGGCCAGGAAAGTATATTGATCAATAAATAGAGACCAAAAATGTCTTTCATGCAAGGTGTATTTGCAATAATGGGTCTGCTCTCATTGATAAAGGTCATTTATGAGCAAACACTGGGAGGCTACTTTATGCTTTTTCTTTTCTGATTACAACATGTGGTTCAGTTCTAATCCCAGCATTTCAAAATTCTCTTCTTGAAGACATGTGTGGGCATCAAAACGCTTTTGGCTTATGGTCAAACGTTAAAGGTAGCTCACCTCATTGCAGCAGTAGGGATTGCACTGCATGTGTAAATGCCAGCGTGCGTTTCATGTTAATGAAAAATATCCGGCAACTGCCTGTTGGATCAAGATGATGTTTTGGTGGGGGGGAAGGGATATTTTCAATGCAATTCATCTTCTCAAGTGTAACATTGTGATACAATGGTCTGCTGACTGCATGCTACCCTTCCCCTCTTAGGTAGCATTTTATTCTTGGCCCAGACATGGTGACTGAGCAAAATAATGCACAGAGGGCAAATTAACCATGTACTAATGATTACAAAACCCATCTTTGTTGTTCTTCTTTACCTTGCATTCTGCTCCATTTGTCAGTGTAGACACTTACAGACCTCTGAATTCTTGTGTGAACTGCATTAAATCATTGTTCCTTGTCTCAAAGGTGCTATCTTGTCTAACAGAGGTTTGGGTAGTTATTTTAGACTTTTTTGAGACATACTGGCTGCCTGCCAGTTCACAGAAGAGCTATAGCTGTCCAGTCAGTCTGCTGTTCCCCAAGTGCCAATAGAACAAGCTTTCCTTGGGTGGGAAAGCAGTGCTGATAAGTTACAGTTTATATACAGGGATTCAAATCAGGGATCCCTGATTTGCAGAATATATTTTAAAGAAAAAGGCTGTCTAGCTATGAATTGCCCAAACCAAGCTTTCTTTTCATGTTGACAATTTTGTTATTGGAGATGTTTGTTTCAGAAATGGTAGAGCTGCAGAGTCTTGCAAGAATGATATTAGATTAGTAGAATTTCTTAAAATAATTTTGTGTTAAGGAAAAAAAAGAGACTTTGAATCCTATGGTTACATTTCCTTCTGCAGTGATGTATTTATAACAAAAAGGCTGTTAGTTTAAACATAAAAATCACAGGATCAATGTTCCAGCTGGCGTATTTTTCTTCAATTATTCTGTAATTTTGTCTTTAGTTGCTTTGGAGCCCCTTGTAAGATCTACAGAATTTATTTAGTGAGAGAGTATCAGTAATTGCAATGCTACTTAATGTACTGATGTTGTTGCTCAGTAATGCATTGTATTTAAATAATGGGGATTTATTTTAGGTAACTCTTTGATGCCAACCCCAGTAACATAAACGATGGTGCCAAATAAATTCAGCTGAAAGAAATCCTTTGTTCTGATCTAATTATTTCAGTTTTTGCTTTTAAATGCATAGCTATAATTGATTTAGACTAGTGCCTTTTTTTTTTTTTAAACATTATTTGATAGGTTTTTTTGGGGCACTTTAACAAGTGTAAAGCAAACAGAAGTGGTGTGTGTGGGTTTTAAGAGGCAATAATGAGTTCTTCAAGGCACTATAGCTATAGCATCCTTTTAAAAGAAAAAATCTGAAATGTACTTCAGTAGGCCCATTCAGAGCACTGAGCTGTCACAAGCATAAGGAATATTTATAAAGATGTGTAAGTTTTCTCCCCAGACAGCTGTGCAAGTAGACAGGAGCTGTGTGAAAGCACTTGAGAGGAAGTAGGAATAAAGCATGGGACAGAGCTACGGGTAGGAGGTAAAGATGGTGTTCCCATGTAAACAGGAAAATTTGCCTGGCTCTTGTCAAAGTTTGTCGTGTGACTCGCACAAATAAGAGCAATTATTGGTGTGAATAAGCTAAACTGCCCTATTAGATTCACAGCCTTTAACAAAAACCTGACATATGGTTTCAGTGGAATAATTTTCTCTGGAATGCATTATAATTGAGATATAAATTCAATACTGGACAAGTTATCTTGTAAGGGAAAATGGTATCTAGCAGGAGAGGTTTGGAATTGATGAATGACATTGTGCTGAGCAATTAAACTAGCTGCACAGCTGTGCTGATGTCACACAGCTGACTGCTTTTATATTTATGTATGGGCTATTAAAGTGCAATACCGACAGAAACCACAGGATCTGGATGAAGGTTTTTCAGATAAACTGGTGAGAAAAGACATTAATGTTTATTGAAGTGGTCATGTCTGGTGCTTTCCAAGGAACACAGCAACAATTTCCCTGTTTCACCATTTTAAAAGCACTGAAGTACCAAAGGTTTAATTCCTTTCAACTGGGTTTGTCATGCAGAGGTGACACAGGGCCAGTAATGGAATGAAAGGGTTTAGCTGGAGTGCTTGCAATATCACCTGGTTAATGAAAATGGGCCTCTTAAATTAGAGGGAATGAGAGGCCAAAAGGCTGGGCTGTCGTGCACACAGCTGTGGGCTGGAGCAGTTGAACAGAGGCTGAAGTGACATGAATGAGACCCACAAGGACTGTGGTTCACATACTTCACCAGAGAAGGTCCTGTTTTCATTTTTTTTTCTCTTTCCTGAATTCAGGAAGAGCCATGATGTAGGATATTACTTGGAATATAATCTATTGCAGAAATGTGGAGTTTTTTTGCCTGTACTAGATGTCACTTGAATGTTCATAAAACTGCTGTCCACATTCCTCATATTTGGTGTTTCCTGCAGCAGTCTTGCCCAGGCAGCTGAATTCTGCCTCTTGGCTCTTCAGTGAAGGTACTGATGTGGGAACCCCAGGAGAGTGAGGGAGAATTTATGCGTTCAGTTTTTATGAGAGAAGGATGTGTCCAGGGACCACTCTGCAGCTGGTCTTTTTTTAACATAAGGATTTCTTCTTCTTTTTTAAGGTCTAATTAGTTAAATTTTGTACTGGTGCTTTTGCAGTGCTGCATTCTTCTAGAGCCAGTGCTAGAGAAATGACTGAATGCAGAAATATCAAAGCTATTGATAATTTTCTTCTCAAACTGAGTGTTTCTGACATGCTAAAGATGCTACTTATTCTGTCTTTCCTCTCCAAAAGAAACAAAGTCTGTCAATAACCATGTATGAAATATATTTTGATGGGGTGAAGAAACCCCCTCTCTCTCTTGCTACGAGAGAGAGAACACAGCTTGTGCTCAGCACAGAGTGGTGCTGTGAGCTGTGTAGATTTCATGAACAATGATTATTCATGCTGTTGAAGAAATTGCAAAGGGTGCTCTGGGAAAGCTGATTGCCTACAGCTCTGCTAACAGGGGAAATGCTGACAGTTTTGGCAGGAGGGAAGGTGAAACTAATTTCCATGGGAAAACATAAACAAAAAGGCTGTAACTTCCCTTCCCATATATCTTACTGGCCACAGTACAATGTAGGTTCCCCCAAGAAGGTAAAGCTGTCATAAATCCAGTGTTGTTATGGGACTGTGAATGATGTATGGACTTTGCAGTTGTTTCAAGACTTTCTGTACTGTGCCCTAGAGACCATGCTTGTTGGTAGAGCTTTTTGACTTGGTGTGGTGCTTGTTCCCACACTGTGTGAGCCTCTGGGGCTGGAAACTCTGAGGACAGGTGATACCCTCAGATGGTCAGAGCTGCCCTGGAGGACTCTGCTGAGCAGAGTTGCCCCCTGGAGAAGAGGAAGCCTTCCCTCAACACCTGAACAGAAAGGGAAACTCATGTTTGGGAGGCAACTCCTTTAAATTGCTGGAGCACCATTTAAGCCATGGTTGCATTTGCAGCCCAGAAGGCCAACCTTGCCCTGGGCCGCAACAAAAGCAGTGTGGCCAGCAGGTGGAGGGAGGGGATTCTGCCCCTCTGCTCTGCTCTGCTCTCTGGTGAGACCCCACCCAGAGTCCTGTGTCCAGCTGTGGAGGTCCCTGTTGAGGAATACCTTCAGTGCAGGTAGCTGTAGTGGGAGCTGCAGGATGAGCCCTGGGTGGGAGCCCCAGGCAAGAGACCACAAGGAACCAACTCTTTGCATAACAGAGGGCCCAGGGACCTGTGGCCCATCCGGGTGATGGGACACTCGGAGACGCAACCAGAGCCAAAGACTCAGGAGAAAGAGCTGAAACTTTTGTACCCTTAGTCTGTGAGGATACAAAAGATTGGGGGTCTTTTTTTGGGTCCTTTGCCTCCTTGGAGGCACTAGCTTGGACTTTTTCTGTGTTAGTGCATTGTGATTAAATTGCTTTATGGAATCTGAGGCTCTGCTATGGGAAATCCAGGGTCAAACTGATAAGGAGGGCTGGTCTGACTGTGTGGCTGGGATGTGTAGGGCACCCTTCAGCTCACTGGAACCACTGTCTGTGACAGAGCTTCTCCTTAGCGTCCCCAGCACAGCAAGGACGTGAACCTTCTTGGGTGAGTCCAGAGAAAGACCATGAAGGTGATTAGAGGGATGGAGCACCACTCCTGTGAGGAAAGGCTGAGAGAACTGTGGTTGTTCAGCCTGGAGAAGAGAAGGCCCTGTCCAAGGGAGGACTCTTGTGACTCTATTGTGACTCTTCCATACTTGAAGGGGTCCTAAATAAAAGATGGGAACATACATTTTTAGCAGGGCCTGCTGTGACAAGAGAAGGGATAATGGTTTTAAAATGAAGGAAGGTCAGTTTAGATCAGATGTCAGAGAGAAATTTTATACTATGAGAGTGATGAGGTGCTGAACATGTTGCCCAGGGCAAATGGTGGGTGCCCCAACATCTGCTTGACACTCAGAAGCCTCATCTAGTTGAAGATGTCCTTGTTCATTGCAGCAGGGGTTGAGCTAGATGGCTCAACTTCCAGCTCAAACTATTCTATGACTCTAAATTACAGAGATGTTTGGAAGGGGAGATACAGGCTGCCTCTTTTGGTCGTGTCTAGTTTAAGGTAATGCTGCAGCTGGAGGAGGGGGAAGGAAATCCTGGGTAGAAATGAATGGCTGGCCAAGCTACCTCTTTTGTGATGGCGGGTTTCTTAGAATCTCATGTGCCCTGGTGCCATCTTAAAGGGTATAGATTCTGCAAGATGCTGGTGTGTAAAAAAGTAGTCCAGTAAAGGAACAGCTGACTGGAAGGCCTGTGTGCTCATCCCAGCTAGTAGAAGAAGCTATAACAAAGGTTAGAAACATTAACCCAAATACAAACACAATAAATGCAAATTTGGAAGCATGTAGTGTTCTCACTGGTGCTGAGAAACTGGGCTGGTTTGAGGGAGCAGCCTGCTGCTAATGTGGAATCCCATAAGTGTTTCACAAGCCTGCTCCAGGATGTGAGGTATTGGTTCATAGATAAGGTACAGAGGCAGATTGGAAACAGGCTGAACTGAAATAAAATGTGCTAGCTTTAAATAGGAAGGCTGGTTGCATATTTTTGCATCTGGATAAGTAATTTAAAGGCAAAAGGGTATTAATGCAATAGTGACATGGTGATACCAATTGCAGAAAGCCTCAGTGGTGTCTTATGCTGAAAGGAATTCCCTACATTCAGCCACAAGAGGTGGCTGGGACTTATCTTGACACCTTAAATCTAGATGATTCCTGTGAATTTATTTTCTCTGGGGATGTTCAGTTGTTTCAAATAGCTAGGTTGTCAAATTAGTTTTCTTTCTCCTGCTGTGGTAACAGGTCTGTTCTTTTGGTCTGCTTTTCACAGTCAGTGCCATAGCACTAACCCATGGCTTTGTCCACATGATGGATACAAAACACTTCAAACACAATCTGATATATTGCATGTTACTCCACAGCCTTGGCAGACACTCACTAATCTCTTTCCAAAATGTTTCTTGAACTTATCCAAATGTTCCCAAAAAAAAAAAGTCTTGCTAAATATTGTTCTCTAGACCATTTGTTGTGGCCCTGGTTGACTTTCATCTGTCCTTTTCAACAAAGGAAGGAAAAAGATGAGTTCAGTTGTATGGAGAATAAAGCAGTAAATGTCATTCTTTTTTCCCCTCATGTTTATAGACAGAGGAGTGTTCAAAGAATACAACTTGTCTTCAATCCTCTTGTTGCCCTATAACATTTTTAGTGGTCATTTGACTTTCTTTGGCAAAAGTTATGGGTCTCTCCTTGGTCCTTCATCAAAACTTTTGAATTAAAAAGTCCAAGACAGAATGAATTTGATATTGTTGATATTTTGATATGGTAAAGATTACTTTCATTTTCAATGAAGACAGAAGAGACGAGGGAATTCCTTCTAGGGACACAGCCCCACCTTTGCAGGCATCCCAAACATTGCAGATGGTATAAAACAATACCTAAGGTAACCTGTAGTGCTAGATAAACTGCTGACAATAAAATTCTAATGCCAGGCTAAGCAGCAGTTAAAGATATGGGAGTGATTAGATAGACAGCAGGGGTTTTTATTATTATGAACATGCCTGTTGTTTGTTAGAACTGGCAAGTATGAGGCTATGAAGTACTTTGCTTAGGATTATCTCTTGCCTAAGATTTGATAGAATGGGGCAAGTAGAATCATACAATAATTTATGTCTATGAAATGGAAGGCAAAAGTTCATGATCTTAGCCTACATGGCGACCCCACAATTTTCCATGTGTAGATCCCTCATCTGCCAGGCACAAAGCAGATGTTTGGAAAAGCAAAGTGCACAAATAGTTCCTGTGTGTTGTGATTAGGTGCTTAAGTTGCCTGGGGGTAGCCAACTATCTGAATGGATAATCTTAGGGAGGTAGAGTAAAAACTAATTGCAGCTGAATTTGATGTCCTTCTGGTTTATATGATAAACTGATGATTTTTTTGGACACAAAATATCCCTGTAGGCTGAAGGATTTAAAGGTGTGATGAAAATTCTTTCCATATATTCATAACTATGTATGTTTGCAATATTGGAAAGGTTTTTTGCCTGGAAACTTCTATGCCTGAAGAGGACAAAATTATCATTAGGGTATTTTGGTGTAAGAGAAGCCTCTGTCATTAAAAGATAGAAAAGTACAAAAATTTTTAGAAACACTGCTTATACTATATATACAGTGTTACATATAGTGTTGTGCAAAACAGGGTTTACAGGCTTGAATCCCAGTTTTAGCTCTCAGCTGTTTAATAAAAGAATGGTTTCTGAAGGAGGCTTGTACTAACATTCTTACTTTAATTAGAGCCTTGTTTTGTCTGCCTAGATGGTGTAAAATTTTTTAAAACAAAACTACTGTAAGTTAATTACAAGCTTAGACATCAATGTCTCAGATTGCTTCACAGAATCAAGGAATAGTTGAAGTTGGAAGGGATCTCTGGAGACATCTAGTCCAACCTCCTTGCTTAAAGCAGGTCAATAATATCAGGTTTATCAAGACACTGGACAACTGGATTTTAAATACAACCAAGAATGTAGGCTCTACAACCTCCATTGGCAGCCTACCCCAGTGCTTGACCACCACCAAAGAAATTCTTGTTTATTTTAAGTGGATCTTCTGGTATTTAATTTTGTTTCCATTGTGTCTTCTCCATTTACTGCACACCTCTGAAGAGAATCTATCTTTTTCTTTTTCCCTCCTCTTCAGGTATTTATACATGTTGATATGGTGGGCTGACCTAATGAATTGCTAGGTGCTCACCAAGCCACTCCATCATTCCCCTCCCCAGCTGAGCAAGGGAGAAAAGGATATAATGAAAGGCTCATGGGCTGAAATAAGGACAAGGAGGGATCACTCACCATCATGGACTAAACAGACTTGTCTAGGGGAAATGAACCTAATTTATTACCAATCAAGTCAAAAAGCAAAATGAGAAATAAAACCAAATCTTAGAATGCTTTCCCCGCACCCCTCAATTCTTCCTGGACTTCACTCCCAATTTCTCTACCTCCATCCCCACAGTGGTGCAATGGAGCAGGGAATGGGGGCTGCAGTCAGATCATCACATGTCTCTACTGCTCCTTTCTCCTCAGGGAGGGAGGAGCACTTCTCACACTCCACTGCTCCAGAGTAGGGTCCCTCTGTGTGGTGCAACCCTTCAGGAACAGGCTGCTCCAGTGAGGGTCCCCCATGGGATCACAAGCCTTGCCAACAAACTTGGTCCAGCAAGGGCTTCTCACAGGGTCACGGCCTCATTTGGGAACCCACCTGCTGCAGTGTGTGGTTCCCCATGGACTATGAGAGAAATACATTTTCTTAACCCAGTTTATTTGCTGTGAAAACGTAGTATTATTTCCTGACGTACCTTTAGTAGTTATGTATGAAGGTAACTCTTACACCTGATACTTGCAGCTTCACTAGTGTGTTCAATTTTCTCATAAGTACAAGTTGCTTTAGTTTCCCGAATACTCTCTTTCTGGCTATTTCTTTTTAAGCTGCAATATCCTACATCTGAACCATCTAGATAAAAATCTGCACCCTGAATGCTGTTACTGTGGGAAGCTGTGCATTTTGCTGTGGTACTTGGTGGGAAAATTATAGAATGTGCAAGCAGGCCAATAAATAAAAGCAAAGCGTGCCAAGTATTTCCTTTAGGAAAGCTTATTTTAAAGCTCTTTTAACACATAATTAGGCTATCACAGCAACCCATGCAGTTTCCTAATGCAGTTATGAGAAAGTTGTTTAGTTAATTTCTAGTGATTGTCTAGATATCCTATTGGAATCTCCCTATTTGAAATTTAATTAAATGGAGGGATTCTCAATGTTTCTAGACAGAAATATTTGGCTTGAGTGTCTTAATAAGGATGTGATTTGCAGAAGAACTTACCTTCTCCTATTCCTACAGGAACTGTATTTTCTTTTTGAATTAGATACTTAATAGAGGAGATGTGGCCATATCACCAAGACTGTCTGAGTTCAAAAAGTGTTTGGACAACACTCTCAGGCACATGGTGTGACTCTTAGGCTGTCCTGTGCAGGGCCAGGAATCGGAGAGTTGGACTTGATGATTCTGATGGGTCCCTTTCCACTCAGTATATTCCATGATTCTGTTATTTTATGCCTACAATGCCCCTGGCAAAAGAATCAAATACAAAGGGTGTAAAATGGTTTTCCTGTACACTCTAAGATGCTATTGACATATGTGGTATCTTTTCCTAGAGAATATATTTGGTAGAAAAAAGTGTCTAGAACCTCTTGTAGGTTTCTGCATTTAGGCAAAGAAGAGTGATAACATCACTCAATTCGGATAAAGTGACTCAGTCCATAGTACAGTACCTATTACCAGGGGATCAGATCCAGCCAGCACAAGTTTAGGAAAGGCAGGTCCTGCTAGACCAGATGATCTCCTTTTGTGACCAGTCACCCACCCAGCGGATGAGGAAAAGGCTGTGGATGTGGCCTATCTGGACTTCAGCAAAGGCTTCAGTACTGCTTCCCACAACGTTCTCCTGGAGAACTCATGGCTTGGACAGGTGCACTCTTCACTGGGGTAAAAACTGCTTGAATAGCTGGGCCCAGAGAGTGATGGGGAATAGAGTTACATGCAATCAGTGGCCAGTCACCAGTGGTCTTCCCCAGGGATCAGTATTTGGGCTAGTGCTGCTCAATATTTTATTGCTGATCTGGATGAGATGGTGGAGTTGCACCCTCAGTAAATTGGCAGACAATGCCAAGGTGGACAGGAATGTTGATTTGTTAGAGGATAGAAAGACTGTGCACAAAGATCTGGGCAGGCTGGATTGATGTGCTGAGGCCAGTTGCATGAGGTTCAGCAAGGTCAACACCAGAGAGACAAGTTATTCAATACCCTATGGTATTTAAATTATAACCCAACCCCAAACACCAGGAGGGAGTGACTCTACTTCATAAACCATATTTTCTCCTCTGCTCTTATATCACAACCTGCATGTTCTTCTGAGGTTTCCACTCAAGTCGTTCAACACCTACCCTTCTATCCTGTCTGAAATACTTAAGCCTCTGTTGGTAGTTTTGTACTGCAGATGGTCTCACATTCAGCCCAGGGCCATTGATAACAAAAGTGATATAGCTAAAATTTCTTCTATTAAGGGCAGTAGAAGGAGACCTATATTAGCTCTCAGCTCTTCTACACCACTAGGAAGGATATTTCCATATTTGTGCAGTTTCATTTGGGCAGTTTCAATTCTATAGGATCAACCTTTTTTTTTCCCTGTAGTTACTCACCCCTGACCATGTTGGATTCCAGAAGCAGGATGCCAGTTTCCATACCTAGGGCTGGAGGGAGTTCTGGGGCCACACCTGGTTGTGATAGTGGTTGACCTGTGGGGCATGTGCTCTGTTTGAGGCACTGAGTTGCTGTCTGGGGAGGAGATGAGCAGGGGAGACACAGTGGCAGGGTCTCCACAGAGTGTTTGCAGAGGTGAGGCCCAAACCACACAATATAAAGAAGGTGATCCAGGTAGACACCAGATTTGAAGGATAGTGGTGGGCAGTGACTGCCAAGAAGGGGAGGCTGGAAGCTTCTGGCTCAGCAGCAGGAGAGGGCTCTTTCCTCTCTTTGATCTGTGTGTACAAAATGGGTGCTGTGCTGCAATAGCCAATGCATGAGAACAAACTGCGCTGTCAGAGATCAGAGCCAGCTGGGCTGGAACAGAACACTGGTACCTGGAGGAAATGGTGGGAATTAGTAGTTGGACTTTCATTGGATAGAAGCACCGAGCTGGTGGTGAGACATGCTGTACAGGAGGTTTGTAGCTTCCTGGGGCCCAGATCTAGGGTGTTTTAGATGACTGCTAGAATTTATTTGTCCTTCAGAGTGCAACCCTTCACTGATTGCCTGCAGGGCATTAGTGATGCCACCAAGTGACACCTAGAACTAATTAAGAGGGGCTGGGAAGCTCTGGAGGCAAAGGTGAAGGATGCGAGAGCACAGGTTGTCTCATCCTCAGCCTCAAGTGTGAAAGGGAAAACTGGTGTAGAATGGATGCCTCTTGTAAATTACCAAGTGCTGGTGTGGCTGGAGTTGCTCAAGGCACTTTGGCTTTTGTGACTACATTTCCCTTTTCAAGGAATGGCAGATGGGTTCCTCTGACAAAATGAGATTAAACCACCCTTAGCTATGGTCTTGACTACATAATGTAAAAGGCTTTAAACCAGACATGGGGTGAAGCAGTTTAACAACAGAGAAGGATCAGAAGTTAGGGTGGCAAATACATGGAGCAAGGTGACTGAAGAGAGCCCCCAGGAAAAGTGAAAATGTTCACAGAGCCCAGCCCCAGGCACTTGCAGGAGTGCATGCAAAGTGCAGAAATAAAGGAGGCACAGGAGCTCAGTGTGTTGGTGCAGGGCTGTGATGACTCTGTGGTGACTGAGACACTGTGGGACAGACAGTGTGGCTGCCTACAGGCTGTCTGGGAAGAGTGGCTTAGAAGGAAAGGAGTGCCCCAAAAACCATTTGTGAAATTCTAGAGTGAAAGACGTGGCGGTCTGGGACACAGACTTGTACCTGACTTGTGCCATTGGGTACTGACCCTTCAGGATGAGAACCAGACAAGTTTTTATCCTTTGCTAATAACTAGATGCTTTAACTGCCAAATGTAATAATGGCAGTAAGGCTTGTAGACCACAGCAATAACATAGCTGCTTATGAAAACACAGAACCTCACATGCCTCAGGTGCCACATTCAGGTCCTTAACTGTGTTGTACTTTCCATTTACATCTTGCCCATGTCTGGCTCTCTGAAGTGTCGTGAGGAGAATCCAGCTGTAGGGCTGGGATTGAAGTGCTGTTGTCAGCAACACTTCTGGTGGGTTATCTAAAATAGATACATTCTGATTTCACGCCTTCTTGATTATGTCTCTTTGTGAAGCAGAAAAGTGTTAATGCAGCAGAGCCCAGTCGCCAAGTCAGTGTAGGAGTTGAAATGGGATCAGAAGTTTCTTGGTTACTTCCCCTCTTTCCATTCCTACACAGTAAGTATAGGTGAATCTGCTTCGTGAGCTGGTGCTGGTGAAGTACAGCTGGCTCTTAATGAATAGAGGTCATAGTGCCAAAAAGCCATCCTGCTCCACATTAGTTTTTTTCCCCCCACTCCTTCTGGAAAAAGGAGGAAATTTCCAAGCAGAAAGGATATTTGCAGAATGTTTTGTAGTTTATGTTATACCTTCCTTTCTGGAATATTATAAAAATGTGTCTAGCAGGTGCAGACATTAAATCAAAAGGTAAAAATGTAAAGAAAATCTCTAGTAACTAGTAAATATGTGTTTCAGTTTACTTAACACCTGCTCAAGTCTCTGACAGCTGAAATCAGAATGCCTATTAGGACAAGATGTAATTTTCATGTCTTTCTCAGCTGAGGTTTGTTGTAGAAATGGGACCAACTATTCAGTCTTTCTTCAGTCTCACATGCTTTTAAAGGACCACAGCTTACTACTATAGGTAGGAGAAATCAAGCACTGGGGTATTTTCTTCTGGGAAAAACCCAAAATAGATGATTCTGGTACAGGATCCTGAGGGCTTTTCTGAGGAATTCTTTTTAAAAAGCCCAATTTGCTATGGTCCTGCCACCAAAGTCGAGGTGAAAATATCTCTGAATAAGTTCAGTTACTTGCATGGTCTGCTAGACTGGAAAATAAGTAAGTTTTATAAAGAGTAAAAACATGAGAAAAGCATCAGCTTTTACTATGCTCTATTTGCTACAATGCTTTTCTGCTTTTATAGGTGGCTGTGTATGTTGGTCTTGTCTTTGGAGTACTTTGTATTCAAAGAAAATTAATCTTGAATTACAAAAAAGCTTTAACATTGTGTAACATAAATTGGCTTTTTCAGCCACTGTGGCTAAGAGTTTTAAAGATCTCTTTGCTGCCTGACTTGCTGATGTATAATTCCAACATGTTTATGCTTATTTAACTTTGGAATTGCACTCGAATTTCATACCCTATTACAAAAATATGTTGTAAAAAAATAAAGAAAAAATTCTGAATTGCTTTCTAAATTAACAGAATTGGCAGGAATTTTACAACTGAATGATGGCTTGAAAGTGTAGTTGATTAATAAGGTCTTGCCCTGCTAATTAAGTCTCTATTTTTAAAGGTATTCTAACCAGAAATTTTTCTTTTGTGTCTTTGATATTGCTTCTTAAGGAGAAAAACTGCAGTCTTCTGGAAGGTGGAAGAATGGCTTACCTTGCAAATTTGTGCTGGAATCAAAATTGTTGAATTAATACTTGTGTTGCTATGTTGAAAAGTTATCAGTGGAGGGACTACTTTATTCCACAAAGCAAATAGAGGGTAGTTAGACAAGACTTGCAGCTGATTTTAGAAAATAAGCAAATTACTTTTTGTCTTTTTTTTTTAGATCATTACTTTCACAGAAATTTATTAACCAGTGAAAGACTTGCAAGAAAACTTTTTCAATATCTTTCTCTTGTTTTTATTTCTGAAACATTTTGGCATGAAGCAAAAGTCAAGAAGTTTACTTTCTCTGTACGTCACAAGCCTTGTAAGTATACTTGTTAAAAGGGAAGTATATCCTAAGACAATTCTCCTACAAAAGATGTGAGAAAAGACTGCTAAAAAACAATGCCAAAGTTTTACTGGTCTAACAGTAAAGAGCTAAAAGCATTGTAAAACTGAAAACTGTTTCCTTACAGTAATGATAAAGTAATTTAAACATTGCAGACCACAATTGCTGCCATATGACTGTCATTCATTATTTGCCTTAAACAGAATTTTAGCAAACTATAAACAAATCTGCACCATTGACTGTATGCATATTTGGCAACTCTGTAATTTACATTGCATACTTCTATAGCTTCTGTAATCACCACAACTCAAGCTTACATTTTATTTTAGAGGGCATAAAAATTGGTGGTAAATATGTATAGTTGACTTTATATGTATAATCATAATTTCAGGCATATGTATTTTTATGCACATGACTGTAGTTGATAATCCAGACCACGCTGTAATGTGATTTACTGTTTAGTATATTTTCCTGAATGCTTGTTCAGAGGTGGACTTGTAGGAAACTTGTTTATCAAGGCACTGAGAGGCTAAGGAAGACAAACATCCACACTTTAATTTTGTCTCTGTGTAATTATGAAATCTGATAGAACCAATAGATTCTTCCTGATGGTGGTAAAGAGTTAGTGTGGGGAAGCTGAGTTATTTTTGTCCTGTGGACTCTGAAATGAGGCCACTGAAGCACCAGAAGACTTGAGTGGTGCAGCCAATTTTAATCTCAGGAAGGAATGCTTAGAGGAAATTCAAGTTGGTGCTTTTAAGGACACCAACTTAAATAGTAAGCAGTTAAGGTGGATAGCAGCAATGATTAAGGTGAAGTCTCTTCTGTCTGGGAGAGAGAGAAACCTCATGGGTGGAGACATAAGATGCTTTTCAAATATCTTCTACTGTGTTCAATAAATTTGAACTTTCTGATGCCTGAGGAATGAAGTCTATCTCAAGTCTATCCCTGAAATAAAACTTTTTTTTGGGGGGTTGTATTTGGTTTGCAGTGTATTGTTGGTATTGTTGAGCATTTTGGTTTGGAGTTTTTTTCCCCAGTCCTCAGTGAAATGCTCCTTTTAAACTTTTAAGTGGTGGAAAGCTGCCAAATTGTGTATTGCCCAGAGACTACCACCAGATAGCAGTGTTGTTTCTGTGCTTAATGAGGCAGGAATTGATCTTTAGCAAAGTATCAGCCTTGTATTTAAGGAAAGGCTGATGGAATTGACTTCCTTCTTGGTAGAGGCTGGTATGTCTTTGGCTCACATATCTTATTAGAGCAATTAAATTTAAATTTTAAAAATTCTGGAAATTATGTTTTAAGTGATTTTTGATGTTGAAATCAAATATATGGTGTTGGGTGATACCATAACAAGTTTGGGTTCATTTGGTATCCTTCCTATGGTAATGTAGTACCTTTATAATAGCATAATATGAGGCGTGTGCCCAATAAATGAAAAACCAAACCACTCTGTGGCTGCTACAACTCTGCACAGTTCAGTCCATATTTCACAAATGTAACTTCAGTTTTGAATTAAATATCCATTTCTTCTGCCCTCAGTCTAAGCATTTGTCTGGTTGTCAGGTTGGCACTCGACACTGGAGTGTGACTTCTAAGAATTTTTATGTCTGCAGGGTGCAAGAGTCATAACCTGTGAACTGTTCATAATTTTTTTAATAGTGCAGTTTTTTTTCATGTTGCAAAATTGACTGTGATGTCACCTTGCCAAAGACTAATGCAGAAGTTCCAAGGGTGAATAAAGGAACTAAAATATTACTGGCTATGCAGTTATCTTTGGACAGTCTCCAGGCTGAAGATGTTTTTTCATTGTAAACTACTAGAGGTCTCAGTGTGAGACCATTTCTTTGGACCCACCACAGGGACCCCATGAGTGCCAAACCTAGAGGGGGAGGAAAATTATTGTCAAGTACTCAAGGAAACCAAGCGAGTGTGGTCTCATCACCACATAAATCCCCACGTAAGTCAATTTTGCTGCATGGTTTCTTTGTTAAGGCCTCTCTTAAAAGCTGCAGTGTTGAAAAATTTGAAATCAAAACAAAAATGTATGAAAGATTGCCTTGGGCAAGTGGATTTTCAACCCTGAGTGCAAGTGCAGTGCATTCTTGTTCAAACAGATGAACATTTTGATTAACTTCATTATTTTCTCATTTAAGAAGAGCTAGTTTACTCCCATTTATTCAAAGGGTGGTGAATTAGCATGCAGGTTGTTTGTCAGTAGCTACTGGCACTAAAATTCCATTTCTGCATGAAAGTAGAAAGAGGACCAAATGACTGATGAAGTGTTTTGTTTTATATGTGCTACAAGGATCAGGACCTCTGAAAATCTGCCTGTATCTGCAATGTAAACAAAACATTACTCCCAAGGAATGACTTAAAGATGGTGAGTGGATATCTTACAGTGGTCAGCAGGTGCTTACTGTCTTGTCCTACCGAGAAGTGCACACACCCCACCTCTCCAGTCCAATTTCAGACAAAATTTTGATAGTTCTGCTTCATCTCTTAATGTGCCACCTATGACCTTTCCAAAGCACCAGTTTCTTTGACCAGACTGGGGAGGCTCAATTGTATTTGAAGTCATCCTTGCACCTTCCTAGAGCATTCCCTGGAGTCATGCTTTAGAAGGTATTGAATATATGTTTGAATGTGTTCTTTTAAATAAAATAGCATTTTACCTATTTTTTCCCCCAACTCATATCTCTGCCCTTATCAAGTGTAGTTTCCTCAGTATATCATTCTGAGGTATTGTGTGTGTACTGCATGTTGAACTGAATTTGTCAATCTTTCAGTCAGAGCATTACTATTGAATTACAGAGAATTACTATTGGGATGAAAGTGTGTGTATAGGAAACTTCACTTGGGCTAGTACAAAAATCCTGTCACTTCTTGCTCTCTTCAAGTCTTTCTCATTTATCCTGGAAAATAAGAAGAGAAAAACTGTTATGAAAGCAGCAGTTAGCTTAAAATTTGTATGTGCAAGCAATTTTGAGGGATGTCATACTCTTTTACTGTTTCCAGCTATACTTTCTCCAGTGTGGTGTGGGAGTGACTTTGCAGAAGAAAGGGAAAGAGGGATAACGAGTGCTATGCTCAAGTTCCTGCCAATTATGTGATGGCCTCTTCATTGGGAAGAGAATTTTACTTGCCTAAAAATTAAGAAAAGTACATTGTAGCAATTTGGGAGATACCATACCAGATCCCATTTATCTGCCAAGTCCCATTGTAGAAAAGTTAAGGAAAGAAAGTACTCAGAGAAAGGCACTGGTAGTGGTCTGTCTAAAATCTTTTCTAACTGGCCTAAAAGTTGAAGAAGCCAGCAGTGGTAAAAGCTGTAACACTGCTAATACAGTAGGAATGACAGAAGCACTCAATGTGTTGGAAAAGGAGAGAAGTACATTCTCTAGTAGCTGGCAACCTTCTATATTTTTCTCTTGAAATGAAAAAATGAGAACCTTGGTGGGCTGATGCAAAGAGCTTGTTGGTGCAACTTGGACTTGGAGTGTTTTGCCCTAATATTTAAAAACTTCTCAACTTCCTACCCCCTGCCCCAAATAACCCAACCCACTGCTAAGAAAATCCCCAAAAAACAACACCATAGTCTGATGAGATACTGCTTTGAGCATAGCTGTGTAACTTCTTGCTTAGACACCTGCCTGTTGGTTTGGGACAGCAATGCTGTGGCCTTCTGGACTACAACAAACTTTACATTATCCTCTCCAGGTCCATGGAAGCCTTTTGGTGACTCTCAGATGTGGTTTGTATATTCCTTGTGGTGAAATCTCACTTTCTGCTTCCTTCTCCTAAACACCCCCTTCCCCAGCAGTCTGGAAACTTCCCTTGTCCAAGAGAATTGGACCATAAATGTCTCATGTACAGCTCCTAGATTTAGGAAACAGCCTCTGAAGCTGCTGAATCTTCTAAAGGAGGCCACCCCAAGTAACAACTGGCTGGTAACCAGTTGTGTTTGAAGCAGCAAAGTGGCTGGCACAAGTGACCTTTAACAAGAGTTTGCTAGATCTTTAATGATGAGGGAATGAGTCTGATCCTGATAATTGTTAGCTGGTGAGGATCTGCTTAAAGTCCTTGAACAGAACAGAGAACAGATGTTCTTGTTGGCTTGTACAATGCCTGGTGGGATGCTGCATCCTACTGTGCTGGGAGTCAGTCCAAACAGACATGGTGATTCAGTGGAGGTCCTGAGGAGCTCCTGTTACTTTTAGGCTCCCAAGATCAGTTAAAGGTGACTTATTAGACAAAAAGTAAGAACACATACATAGTAGGAAAAGGATATGGTAGGGTGCAGCAACTGGAAACTAATGCCATACTACTGCAGACTGAAAAGACTCTCTTCAGTGGTGGAAGAATTTAACCTTTGGAAAAAGTGATGAAAGGATACTGGTGACTTCTGTACCAACAGAGCTGCTCATTCAAGGTTGCTTGTCTTTCAGACAGGATTTTTCTTATTTTCAAGAATAAGCCTTATGGCCCATATTTAGACATTTTGTTGGACTGGCCTTCTCTGGGCTTAATGCATGAACACTAATGTCTCAAGTTTCTGCTCCGTGCATCGGCTTCAGTTCTGCTTTTGATTCTGTTAATGTTGCTCATGGCCCCTGAGCATGGTGCTGATGGAGAAAATTGGCCTACCATTTCTAAAATTTATGGTACTGGTTGAATTTTGAACTGATATTTGACATTCCCAAAGTGAAATTTGGAAAAGTGTACTTTTTTTTCCTACAGCATAGATTCTATATTTGTTGGCTTCAAACATAATTGGAGGCAAACTACTGAAGCCAATGCTTTCTTGTTGTATTTTTGATGAGGAAAATGATGACAGCCTTAGGGGCTGGGATTAGGATAATATTAGGATATTTAAAGACCTCTAATTAGTAAAATGGTAAAAAATGGTCTAAAAGGAGAAAGCTTGGATGGTGAAATTTTTTTTTAGCAAGACTAGTGATTTAAAACAAACTATCTCTAGTAAAAAGAAAGATTTATACAAGGGGTCAGCATTGGGTTTTTGCAGCTGACAGGATGGTTTCCTTGTCCCAGTTGGAGATATCAGCTTCTTTTCCATTTCCCTCCCACTCTTACAACACACACCTTTGGTTGGTTTTACTGGTATTTATCCAGTAGTTTGTGTAATACTGCACACAAGCACTTCTTGCAGAAGGTAGCTGAAGGTATGGCTGCTGTCATTTGCATTTTTGAAGACTGTTTTCAGTCTTTATTACAATGGACATCCCTGTTATGATAATGATGGATGAGAATATTTAAGAAATGGCATTTTAAAAATGGAAATTTATTATGTACGAGTGACAATAATTGTCTTCTCTGGCCTCCAGCATTTCTCAAAAATTATAAAAAGAAGAAAAGTAGAAGCAGTTTTCTTGAAACTACTGGGTTGTGATACTTTTGGCTGAAAATCTAGAAGTGGTTTAGCCTTGAAAAATATTAAAAGTTGAAAACAGAACTCATGGAAATCAAAATTAACCTTCCACTTTGGCTAGCCTAAATTTGTAATACTGGTGATTTTTTAAATGATCATTTTAAAACTAAGTGGAGCCTTTGCATTATCTGTGGGTAAGTGCTTTTTTTTCTTCTGAAACATAATTTTAGACTGGACTGAGTTGAAGTTGGCATCATTCCCTCTGCTTCCCGTGATATCAAAGTGCACCATATATTTTAACTTCTTAGTAGCTTCTGCCAATGAAAACATAAGTTATAATTAATAGTCTCAGCAGTTTTGCTGCCAAGGGTTCCTGGCCACAATTCTTAGTTTGTTTTATGCTACAGATGCCTACTTCTGAACCTCGTTAACAATTTTTTTCTCCTTTCCAATGTGCCAGTGATTAAAGGCTACTGCTGGCCAAAGAACTAGCCCTACTCCAAAAAAAAAAAAAAAAAAAGGCATGGCTATGAAAGAGTTAGTTTGATTCTGAAAAAATATTTTTAAGATAGCAAAACAGGAGCTAAGGACAAAAAAGGAGTTAAGATCCTTGTTGAGGTTAAAGCACCATCTCACATATCAGTCAATTAATTTTTCTAAAATATTTTTTTCTATAGGGTAACATATTGCAAATGGAGTGTGTTCTGATGCTGAAAAATGGCTCTACACAATAAACACACGGGTTAGCAGGTTGAGGTCTTATCTCTGCTCTCAGGAGCATCATATAATTAATTGCCCTATTAACCTCAGCCCTATAAGACTAGTAAAATATCTTCCACAGTGATATGATACTTTTTAATTATTCAAGTATATATGTGTTTCTAAATATATGATCTGATTTCTGACTGAGAAGTGGAACTCTAACACAGGACCTTTAGGAAAAGGTAATTTTTCTTGCCAAAAAATTAGGTCTGGTCTCCCTGGAATTTTTTCATTCTCTATTTGTGGAGTTAGACCACACAGAATGGTTTTAAACTATTGACAACTGAAATTGGCTGATGAACTTGCTTTTGCTGAATTTGATGTTAGACAAGTGTTTTTATATCCTGCAGAAATGCTAAATTTTTTCCCCTGCATTACCTTCATGGTAGTCTTGCTAATGTAACCTAAGCTGCATATTGGTGTGGCAAGACTCTGATGTCTCGTTCAGCTCTTTGCTGTTCTTCCAAAGAAGCTTTTGTTCTGCCTATATCATTTTTTGTGACCGAGCCTCCTGTGGAAAGCGCAGTGTGGGTGGTTCAAACACTGGATCTGATCAGATGCTGTTTACGTAGGGCATCTGATTAATGAGCACATGTCTGAGTGGGATTAATTCTGTAATAAGTGCCTTGGACAGACACAAATCTAAGGAATGGATTCAGGCCATCTTATTCTGTCATCTTACTCTGTAGCACTTAGTGACTAAGCTGAGTGAAATTTCAAATGGAAACCTCAAAGTTGAAAAAGCTATGTGTAACTGATGTCTTTTCTAGTATTGTCATTTCTATACTTTTATCTACTTTTTCAAAACAATAATGATTTAAAGGGAGATAATTAAATGTTCTAGTGCTATTCATTTAGTGCAGCATTCTGTGGGCACTTGAGATGTCCCAAGTGCCTAAATGTGTCTGAAATGTAGCTTTGTCTCAGCTTTAAACATGAATCTCCTCCTTCCTTCCTGTCTTTCCTTGTTCACCTGGCAATACACTACTTTTATGGTAGCTAAATATTGTACACATTTTGTATTTATTATACTCCTCTATATTATGTCAGCCTTATCAAAAGAAGATCTGAAGTGCTCATGTAATTCACAAATCTCTCTTTGCTTCGGTCTTTTAATAAATTCTACAATACGCTTAGCTCTTAGGAGGGGGATGTTTCCTATTTTTGAAAACACTGCTGTATTTGATGAGTCATAGGACTGCCATCAAAGCTATTACTTAAATATTGCATTTAAAGGGGGAAAAAATCTTCATAGAAATAAACCTCCCAGATTAGAATTTGTTAAATGCTCTAAACTGAACTTCTGCTCCCAGGACAAGTTTGCATCTAACTTGAATCTCAGAAGTAATTTTTGCTGTATCAGAGGTGCTGGTTTGAGTGCTTGGCAAGATAACCTGAGGGTCAATGACTTGTTCTTGTCACTATGATATAGCTGAATTACAGGAGTCTTTTGTTTAGCAACCAAATGGAGTGTGAATTAAACAAAAATTCCTAATTTGCTAACTCTGTGACACCAAGAGGACCAGCCACTGCCATGACAATTCCATCAGCAAGGCATTCCATCTATCCTGACAAGCAAAAGATGAGCTGTGGAACAGCTGGTCAGCTGCAAAGACATGGTTTAAAAAATATTGTTGATCTTGGTCTGTTATGAATTGTAAAGCTTGAGGACAGTGATTGCTTGCAACTTTGGCAACACTTTCTCCATGCTTACACTCCCCACTGGACTTGCACCAGTGGAGAACCAAGAACAAGTGGGATTAGAGGGGCTGAAACTGTCAGTGCTGTGTTTGACCTCATATCTTAGCATGGTTGGGCTGGCTCAGGGCAATAGTGTTAAAACTGGTTGTGTAGGACAGTGGGACAGTGTAGGGAGCCTGCACTGAAACCTGAACCTTCCAGGTGGAAGGTAATTCCCTATATGCTGCAGTGTACTTCCAAGTGTGGGAACTCCGCTGGGGAATAGATTTGTGCGGGCCCATTTTGGTCCATTTTAGTATTATTGTCATTAAGTATATGTACCTTCCCCTAAGTAGGAATTAAAGTTAGCATTGCTGCAAATGGAGTGGTGTTTGTGGTGTTTGTGCTATGACACGAGTGTAAGCTGTGGGAGCACAGTAGGATGTAGGTTACCCCCTGGAGTTAAATTAGGCTGAAAGACATTTCTTAGAGAGAAAATCTTGATAGAATAATGGGGAAGTTCCTGCTCTTAATTATCCTCAAATGGATCATATCTGTAGGGGTCTTGAACTGCTGCAGGAAGTGCCTCTGCTGAGAGGATGCCTTGAAGGTCAGCCTTCCCCAGTGCAGGCTTTCCAGAGGCAGCTCTTGGCCTTGAGGCAGCTATGGAAGATGATTCAGGACTGCTGAGCAGCAGAACAGAAAGTCCTCCTGTTGGTATCAGGAACAAGTGAACAAAAAACTGCTTATTTTTCCTATAATAATTTGGTCAGTAAAAAGCAGGGTTTTGAGACCTTGACAGCTTTCAATTGCTACAATATTATTTTGATCAAATAAACAGTAAGAAATACAGCGGCTTTTTTGTCTTCTCTGTTTGGGAAATAGGAATAGAAAAAGGTAGTGAAAGACAGCAAACATTTTGACTTGCATGGAAAAACACTGAAACTACTTGGAACTATAAGCTTTCTGTCTTCCCATGACTTCTTGCTATATTTCTTTTCTAGTTTAGTGGTTTACCTACAACATGCATCCAGCAGAACTGTGCAACTCAACAGGCAGGAGGGCTGGCAACAATTGTGTGTAGAAAAATCTGTGTTTTTGTGGAAGACTTGATGGGATGTGCAATGCTGTGAAAAGCTAAACTGGAAAATCAAAACCTGACTCTCTTTAAACAGAAATATAATCAATTTTCTCTCTGCAGAGTTCACTGTATTTCACAGGTGGACCGTGGTATCTCTTTGATTCATTGCTGTAGTCTGCCATCCAACAAGAGCTGATGTAGTCCACACTTAACTCATTATCACTGCAGCTTTCTAATAAACTATGGTGGAAGTAAGCATGTTTTAAGCCTCTCAAATATCTCTTGCACTTGCTGCTATGTATAGACTTAAGCTGTGTTCTTGAAAGCTTCAGTTTACTGCAGATACTATGCCAGAGAAATTTAGAAGAAGACAGTCACTTTCTCACCCACAAGTTAGAAATTATTGTTATTTACCCATGATTTTTTTTTTGCTACAAAATTTATTATAAAATTAACATTCAACCAAGTACACCAATAACATCTGGCTTCTCTTTCCCACATAGAATCACAGAATTAATTGCCTTTAAAAAGATCTCTGTAGGTCACCTGGTCCAACCTCCTGCCTACAGCAGGGTGAACTCATGGAATCACATGATACTCTAAATTTGAAAGGTCCTACAAGGATCACCACATCCAACTCTTAACTCTTTAATTCCTGTACAGTGTATGGCCTGTACAGGAAAAGGTATTATTTAGCTACCACTCTGTGACCAGAAATTTTGAGTTTCCAGCTCTGAGCTGCTTTAGTGACAGCATGCTAAAGTAGTTGCTGAGTAGTAGCAGCAAGTGGCTGCTTTAATAGCTTTATTAAGTTACAGGTAATATTTAAAAATAAAATACTGAAACAAAAGCCCTGGAAAATACTCTTGCTTTGGTTCCATGAGTATTTGCTTTCCCTGAGGTGACACAACGTACAGGTGCAAGCAGTTCTGTGTAAGTAGAGCACTGTGTGGCACCACCTTACTGGTGACAGAGCTCTCTTGGACAAAATCTATGCCCCCACTGAATGTGATGAACTATTTCCAATCTCTTTCTGAAGCCAGTATATGGAAAATATTGCAAGCCTTATGTTGAAAGCTTTTGGTTTTTTTCCTTCCTCAGTATGGGGTCTTATTGTGAGTTTGGAAAGGCATGCCTCTGCCACTAAGTCTTGTGGCCTGAATGAGGGGAGACTGTGCCAGTCTCTGTAAAGCTGCTTTTCACTTTGTCAAGTAGATGGCAGGGTGTGGTAAATTCAAAAAAACATCAGAAAAACAAAACAAAAGGCAGGCTTAGGAAATTGTTTAATTGAAGTAAGAGCTCCACTAATTATGTCTGAGGCTGCACAGAAGAAGCCTGACACTGGATACATTTTTCAAACTGTTGGAAGGCAAAAAAATTAATTGCAGGCCCAGTCACCAGTTGAGGTCATTTATTTAAGGAGAAACTGTGCTATGGTGCTTCATAGTTTATATGGCTGGGTATGCTTTACATAGCTGGACTTGTAATGTGATATTTCTTATGTTCGTAAAAGGAGACCATATTCCAAATAGGTAAAATTAAAATTCTCTTGTGGGAGGTGGTGGCACTAAAAGCAAGTAGTCTGATTTCTTTTGCTGCTGTGCATCCTGGTGGCATTTTGAAAGCTGTTCAGTCCAATAATATGGGTATTGCATATGAGTTCCTCTTTTGGTCTAATAATGTGAAAGGCAGAACAAATTGTGGTTTGCTAGTGGAATGGTACAGGCAGAATGTTGAGCTGCTCCTTTTTTTGTGCAACACTTGCAAATTCCTCCTGTAATGACAGCAAGCAGAGAGTGAACCTGCCTTTATGTGTGGGCTAATGATCCTTGCTGTCTTTTCTTGTTTAGGTCTCTCAGTCTTGGGATGAATTGTAACACAGATGACTCAACCAGCCATGGTTACATTGATCTTTGGTAAAGGAAGCAATTCGCTTGAGGGAAACCATTTATTTTTGCCTGCCATGTTCTGCAGTTATAAAGCTTAGGCAGCAGTATCAGTTTAAGTTTAAGTTTAAACTGGTGCAAAGTTTTTGGAATATAATGAAAATTGATTTTTGGTGTGCTGGTGTGAGAAATCTTGATGGAAGGGATTACTTCAAACTCACCACTTGTACTGGAATTGAAATGTGTCAGGATTGTAGATTATAAAATTTGAACTGCAAACAGTAAATACAGTAAAGACCCGGTGTTTGTTACTGTCACCTCAACTACTGGAGCCAGAGAACTGTCAAGACTCTTTGGAAAGACAAGAACAGGGCAGGAGTATCCTGTCCTCTGTCACAGCTTCCTTTCAACAATGAGGTCACAGTCAGAGTATGTGTTTGTGGCTATGTATAGGGCTAGTGGATATTGGCTATTACAGAATCTTTGCTGAAGTTGAGAAATGAAAGAAGGATCCTGCAAAGTAGGGTATCACTTAAGTAGTAGGCCTTAAATAAGCATTTGGGAATGTGATGTTGCTATGTATTTCAGGCTTGGCTTGATGTTTCTAATCTCTTATTCTGCAAAGTGAATTTTGAAATAGAGAAGTTGATCATAGCAGTAAAATTCATTTTTTATCTATGTTGTTATTTTGGAGGATATATGAAGAGGTTCTGACTTCTCAGCAGCTCAAAGGTGTGGTTTTTTTTTTGTAGAAATTTGCTTGCAGTGTTTTATGATGGTGCAATGACAGAAATTGGTTGGTCTATCAGTGCAAGTCTTTTAGGACTGAAATCATATTCCACCGACTGACTTGCATGAAATTCAAATGTTAATTTATGTTTTTTGGAAAAGCACATGAAGCCAAAATTAAAGCACATGAAGCCAAAATTGCTGTTTACAACATCTGGAGAGGATATTTACTGCACTTGGTTCAATCCATTCATCTGTTGGGATAGAGCTCATTGAGGAGAAAGGAGAAGGTGGAAGGCAGCACAGGAACATTTCTTTTCCTCTCTGAACTTCCTCTTCTCTGTTAAAGAGGTTTGACATTTCAGTGTAGAGCTGATTAAATTATTCCCAAAAATTTAACATCTGTATCACTTAACAAGCTCAAGTGATTGGAGCAGAGAGGCTAAACAAAAAACCCTAATGTAACTCTTTAGTGTTTACTTCACACAATCTGTTACTGGGAGACTGGGGAGAAAGTTATAGAAAACTCTGTATTCACTGTAAATTTCTATTGTGAATATTGGACAACGTTCTAGCATAGAGAAATAGACAGTATTATGAGAAACTAATTAAAAAGTTGTTTACTGATTGTTGTCCATTGCAGGTGCTTTAAAATTACTGTAGGAAGTGAGGGGGCGAAATTTAAATGTTCTTATTTTGTTAAAAAAAAAGGAGTTTCAGTTCTTTGTATTTTTATTTTCAAGGCAGTTATTGCCATTCATTTTCACCATAAACAGTTTAACAAATGGTTTTTCATCTGTAAAAGGGAACTGAGGTGGGCTGTTAATGATGGTTGAAAAATACATTTTAATAAAAGTAAGACATTACACTAATTTAAAGCAGGGACTTTGATAACCAAGCCTTGAAGCTACCAACCCTTTTATAAAAGTTCAAACTATCTTATTTGAATGTTCCTGTATAATGAATGACTTTCCTGTTGTAAAATGCAACTGTAGAAGCATAGCTGGAAAGCAGGAGGTAATATATGCAGACAGTTATCCAGATGGAATGGCAAGGCTTGTTTATCACTTCATAAATGTATCAGATTTTTAACATGTATTTTATATTATCTACACTTGTGATGGCTCTGTGGTGGTGTATCTGGGGAATGGAAGCTCCTAATTTATCATAGTTTTTTGAGAGATCCTCAACTACCATGGCAGGTATGAGACTCCAGGGAAAATGAAGATTTTTCTTTCCTCATTTGTTTTGTACACTTTAGGGAGTAGAAAGCATTTCCTTTCCCCTTGATAAATCTCTTAAAGTATGACAAAGTGAAAATCTGAAATCAATGAAATCTGAAAAGCAGAAATGAACAGAGCATCAGAATAAATTCTTTGTAGCTGGATATTAAAGTTTGTAGTTTTTATGGGGGGGTGTTTGTCTGTTTGGTTGGTTTGGGTTTTCTTTGGTCTGGGAGGGGGTTTGTTTGTTTGTTTGTTTTTCTACTACAGAACTGGACACAGTATTCTAGATGTGCTCTTGCAAATAGAAAAAAGAAGGGAATAAACAATTCCATTGCATTGCTAGCATGCATTGAGGTATGTAGGTGATTTTCTTCACAGCAAGAAAGGGCACACTGCTGACTGTTTTTAACTTGCCAACACACCCAAACTTTCTCTAGATACTGTCTAGCTTATCAGCCTTTGGCCTGTACTGTTGCGTAGGGTTATTTCATCCCATGTGCAGGGATACATGATACATGCATCTGTTGAACTTCTAAAGATTTCTTGCCAGCCCATTTTTCAAGTTTTTACAGGAAGTTGCTACTCTCTGAGTAGCAACTTCTCCAGTGTACTGAGTGACTCCAATCTGGTATCTTATTTGCTGTGAGTAAACTCTGTCTCCATCCTGGTTCTTAATAAGGACCATGCCATCATTCTTTGAGGGATAGCCCTGCTATGTGGCTGCCCATTGTACTTTGTTCAGTAATGAACTGGAGTTTGATTGACTGGCCCATGGCTCTCAAGAGTCTTTTGATACCCTTCTTTAAGGCGAATACATAATTTGTCCTTTTATATTGGGAATATCCTCTGATCACCATGACCTCTCTTTGAGAGTCCATAAATAACGATTGCATCAATACAAAGGTTTTAGGGTCCTCCTTGTCTGCAGAAATATAAATTCAGCTTCTGCCACTGTTATACTGCTGAGGGGCAACAAAAGATGGAGCAACTATTATTGGGTTGCCGTTTCAATCAGGAAAAGATGCCTGGCAGAAATAGAAAAGGAGAATTCTGAAGGGCTTTCTGGGTGGAAATACCAGAGCAGAAAAGCTTAGCAGCCTAGCTCTGGTGTCATGGATAGTTAAAACACTGTGTGTGCATGCCTATGAACAAAGATGATGAAAACACTGCATGCTGATGAAGTTCTTGTTTTGGTGGGGGTGTTTTGTGGTTTTGGTTTTTTTTTTTTTAAAATTATTATTTGTTTATAAGCCCCTCAGTAGTTGCACTGAGTGTTTAAATAATTGACCAAACACTTAAATGCTGTTTTGCTGTTTTGGTTCTTTGCAATTGCAAGTACAAAGGAGCCAAAGAATGTGTAGGACACTTCTCTGTGTTCCTCTGCATGGTATGGCTGGACTGTCAAAGGGGAGGAGTTCTCAGTGGTTTTTGGAGAATTTGCTTTGGAAAAATGTCCTACACTGTTCTGTCTGGAAAAAAGAGCATGTGGAGCTTTTCAACTACAGTAGGAACTGCACATTCCCAGTGTGTGAGTGTGGCTTAGCTTGGTTTGGCTTAGAAGGGTGTCTGATGCAATTTGATATTCCATTAAGTTTCAGTAGCACATACTGGTTGTAATTCTCTCTGCCTTTGGATTCAGAACACGTACAAAGAGACTTAACTCTGTATGTATTGTAATGTTAAGTTTTCAAGCAGTTGTTTTGCAAATGATGCTTGAACCATGCTATAGAGAGGTTGTGAGGACAGAACAAGTCACTGTTAATGCCTAAGTGCATTTTACTCCAGTTGACTTTACAAGAGGCTGCCATATCATGTTTCCAATGAAGTTTGAGAACTGAAAAGACTTGCAGATAGACTTTGTTCTGCAAGATACCAGAAAAATGTGGGGGATCCAACACTTCAAGGAAAAACACAGGCAAGTTTTTACTGCAGACTGTGTCACTGTGGCTTACTAAAATCCTTCCTCAGAAGGAAAGTGTCTGAACTACACCAGCTGGCCATTCTGCTGGCATTTGTGAAGAAGATGCAGTGAGTTAGAACAAATAACAAGTTTATTGTCACTTTACTGATCAGTTTAAAATATTGTTTGTTTTTGTTTGTTTTTTTTTTTAAGGAACAACCAAAACAAACTGTCCTTGGATATGTGAATATAGGGAATGATTATATCTTGATTTGCTACAAGTAATCCAATCCATCTCTTCAATTTTTAACTCCTGTGAGAAAAGATAAGCTAAAAATGTGGCATGGAGCAGATTAAATCAACATACCATGACATGATAATGAGTTGAAAATCTGATGTCAGTCTGCTGGTAAATTCAGGCCAGCAGGAGCTGTGCATGGTTCATTGACAAATAATAAGATCATTAAGCCAAGGTGTATATCATGTTACAGCATGGGATCTAGGTGCCTTGTACCAAAAGCAAAATTTACAGGGAAGCAAAGCTACAAAACTGCTGCTTCCAAAGCACATGCTGGGAAGGCTCTCTGTAAGGATTAGATATTAATGAGGAGCTTATTCTCTTCAACGCTGGGGCAAAAACGTTGGAGATGCACTTATCTTTAATAGAGCCAACTGGCTGCACATTTGTAGTGGGGTCTGGCATGGCCCTTGTCACTGCCATAGAAAAACTCACAGAGCCTGTGCCTCTGTTCCTTTCACTCAGGTAACAGCAGTGAATTCAATCTCCTGCCTCTGTTAATTGTTCTTTTGGTGTTACCTCCTTGGCTTAAGTAATGGCCCCACTGGTTGTGGGCCAGCCAGTTAATACAAATAACACAGAGCTGTGCTAGGACATTGTTCTTGCCATTCAAAGACAAGAGGTGCTGGCATAAGACTCTTAAGAGCCATTAGAGACTCCTGAAGCCATTAGTCTAATCATTAGGTATAGCACATATTTCTAATGTTTTTATTTGCCTTCCCAGGGAAGGCCTAAGGTATTTTGCTTTCAGATATGTCAGGAGTACTTCAGTTACTGTACTGGTTTACTCCTGAAACATACATGTACTGTGCTCTTTGAGAAACTGCTCAGCCTTGTTGGCTGAACTCTCTCTTGTTTTTGAGAAGGCCTAACTTCTGCTGTGAAGTCATCCTGACCTAAATTGATGTCAACAAAGAAGATGAACAATGCTATGATGAACTCTATGCTATGCATAGCATAGTTAGAGCAACTAAGATGAACAACTCTATGCTATGCATAGAGTTTAGTTTTAGGCAGTCATGGGAGGAGCAGGGAGTTGGACTATGATAATCCCTTAGGGTGCCTTCCAACTTGCAATTCTCTGATTCTAAATTCTATTGAATTCATTAAGGATATTGCTGTTACCAGTATTTTTATGCTTGCATCTTCTGTAGAGAGATACATAACTCTGACTGGCTTTTGGGTCAGAAAAGTAGATAAATCCTTAAATCCATTGTGCTGTATATAGAAATAATTTGTGAAAAGCCTTGCAAACCTTCTTTTATCAATTTTTCTTTAATATGTTTTGAAACTCCTGTTTTTGGTGTCTGACATTAAATTTTGGGGGACATGGGGGAAAAATGATATTCTGCAAATTAATTTATTAATTTGCAGAATTTATTTGTGTTTTTATGAATTTTTTTTGCTTTTATTAATTAACTTTATTTGTTTATTAATTATACAAATGAATAAACATAAAATGAATATTATTCATATTTATATTATTCATTTTTTTAGGCTTTTGTTTCAAAAAAATTCTGTGGAACTGCCAAAGGTGACTGTCCCTGTGATGGAGATGTGGCTTGCCATTCCTGTGCTTTGTGGGCATTCCTATCACCTTGGTTAAATCCAGAAGTTTACATTCACTGGGCATGCCCCAGCCTAGAGTTTGTTAAGAATTTTTCCTCGTGTTTGGCTCCTGACATGGTCCCATAAAGTGTGGCCTGTCCTGAGTTTACTTCTTAATTTGGTACTGCTTTCATATGTTCAAGGGTTTTTCCACAATTATCATTTACCCTGGTTGCCAAACATTGTGTGATGCTAAAAAAATCCCCCAGTGAGGAAAAGCCCAAGTGTTGCAGCACAGAAGTGTATGTGTTGTCAGGGGCTGGTAGGCCTGGCTGCATCTGTTCTGAAATCTGCAGAACAAGCCAAAGACAATGGAGACAATCTCCTTTCAGTCCTGGAGATGCTGAGCTGTCTCGCAGGTTGAATGCAAAATCAGCCAGAGGACCAGGATGGGCACCAATACTGAACAGCAATCAATACCATCACAGAATATTCTGAGTTGGAAGGGACTCACAAGGATCATGGAATCCAACCCCTGGCCCTGCACAGAAGAGTCACACCACCATGCCTGAGAGCCTTGTCCAATCCTTCTTGAACTCTGTCAGTGCTGTAACCACCTCCCTGGGGAGACTGTTCTAGTGCCCAACCACCCTCTGGGTGAAAAACCTTTTTCTAACATCCAACTTGAACCTCTCCTGACACAATTTCAGGCCATTCCCTCAGGTGCTGTCACTGGACACCAGAGAGAAGAGATCAGTGCCTTCCCTCCTTCTTCTCCCCATGAGGAAGTTGTAGGTGAGGTCTCCACTCAGTCTCCTGCTTACAGAGCACTAGAATGGGATAATGTTTTGTGCTTGTTTTTGGAGGGGCTGGGCCATCTGGGATCATCAGCTTTACCTGAGGCACAGCTTCACTTGCATTATCCTTGTGTTGCAATCCTTCATGCTCCTGCGGCCGGGAAGCCAATGTTATCTACCAAGAAAGCTGCCTCAGTGGTAGTGGATCCTCAGCTACCAAAATTATTTGGATAGCTTCAGCTATAAAAATTAGTAATGAGCTGACCTTTGGATTTGGGTGGCTGCTCACACGGGAGCTGTTACTCAGCTGATGAGCCTGTAGGAGCTCAAACTGGCTTTGCAGAGCACCAGTTTTGACTGGGCAGCTCCCGGGAGAGTTGACAAGGAATGTCTGGTCACTGGAGCTCTCTGTTTCCATGGTGTTGCCTCACAAAACAATTGATGCTTGGCCAACTTGTGGTTTCCAAATTTAAACTACTTAAATCACACAACTAGAACATTCTGTTGGGTTTTACAGTCTCATGACTGAGACTGAGGTGGTGTCAGTACCCCACTGTGCAATGCTGTTGGGATACATCTTGATCTTGTTTCTGTTAGAGGGTGAGAAAAATGTTGAAAGTGCAATGCTGGCCACAGATTCACTGTTGGATGGAGTGAAAAAGGTAAAGATGTAAAACCAGAAAGTCCCCAAAGCACAAAGTAACCCCTTTGGTGTTCAAAAGACTGGAAATTTTCTCTTGTGATTGTACAACATGCAAAAAATGTATGGCTCAGTGTAATTGTTTTCTTTAAACTTGTTGAGAGCTTGCTTTGATCATCAAAGAATGGAGTCAACAGGCACTTATGAAAAACTGAACTGAATTGAACTCCTGTATTTGATTTGAGATTGTAGACACATCTTCTCATGTCCTTTAACAGACAAACCACCTCATGCCCTTTTTAAAAGACAAGCCAGAATGCAGCTGCTAAAGATTTATTGAACTGGACACTGGATGCCAATATAGCTCTGCAGAAACCAGTAATGGAAAGTTAATTAGGTTTTTTTAATTAATATTTCAATGGCTGCTTCAATGTTGAAGTGTTGTTTATTAGTTGTTTTCTAAACTGATAAAGTGTGGGTAAAGTACTAGGATGAAACATGTACTTCATTTTAGTTACTTGAGAGTACAGAAGGGTTGTTGATTTATATTTGACCTGTATTAAAGTACATGAGATTTTAGAATCGCCCATAGCAGTATACTTTGTAATGGAAATAACATCATCTTTCCAGTTGGCCCTTTTAAACATTCATTAATCTGTTCTGCTGGTCTTTGTTACTTTGAAATATCTTGCAGAAGGGAATTTTCTTTGCTAACTCAATATACTCAAAATCAGAACAGAAAATCCTGATACTGACTGAACAAATCCATGACATCTGGGGCAATTTTAAAAATCCTATAGTTGTGGGCAGAATTCCAGGATGAGTAGGACTTCTGTATTTGAAGACAGTGGTTTATGTCCTCTGTCTTTGTCTAGGAGGTCCTGACAGAGTGGGTAGAGAACTTTATTCACTGTTAAAATTTTTGTCAATGAGATGCTTCTAATCTTCAAATAGCTGTCAGAGGCTTAATTGAGGGTTTGCATTCTTTGTTGTTTTGTTGAGTTTTTTGTTAGTTTTCTTTTCTTTTTTTAAGAGGTATCTTGTTCTTCTGAAGGCTTAGAAATTATGAAGTTGCCAACTTGGTCACTATTACCACAAAAATTAGTGTGCAGAATACTCAAAAGAGCTCACTGTTGTTCAACCTCATGATTCATTCAATAGGGAAACATTGGATTTGGCAAACCTAACTGCCATATTGAAACACTTGAGTAGGAATATATACTTTTCTCTGTTTCATGTCAGTCCAACATGCCATCTCATGTGCTGGAGCTAGCATGAAAAATCATTACATCCTAGAGATGCAGCCTCTGGGTAAAAGTAATCCATGGATGAAATAGTAATGGTGCTGACTTCATTATTCAGCCTTTCCCTTCAAGTATGCCTTAGAGATAATACTAACCTGGAAGGAGCTGGTTTTAGTACTATGAGAGAAGAAAATTACCTCTTCGAAGTTTTATTAGCTGATATGGAAAAATGTATAAGAGTTTCTTTAAGATTCTTCTGTTGTAAGGGAAGTGAGAAGCTGTTTAATAGTAGAGTCCATTTGTTGTATTTTAAAGGAAAGGTTATAAAAAGAAGCTTGTGAGGCAGTAGTCTGACTTTAATTAGGGTTACTGTGCTGCTTTGCTGCCTGTGTGTGTCTCACAGATGGCTGGCAGGGATTCGGAGGCTGAAGAAACTGGATTTCTCAAAGATGCTCCTGTTCATCAGCCACATACTCTGACTTCTGTTCCTGTTAGTCTAAATGTGTAGTGCTCATTATAACTCACTCACTCTGACAGGTCTTAAGGATACTCCCCCTCTGGGATGGGTGGTGACTGAGGTTCATGGCCAGCTCAGAGATGGTGAGGCTCAGGGATGGCTCCCTGGATGTGATCCCACCTTGTTCTTAACTGCAGCCCTGGCAGTAGCAGCCACAAGTTCCCACCAGCTGGGCTGTGGTGGCTGACTCCTGCTCACAACAAGAGGCTGAGCCCAGAGTTTGCAGGAACTGGGAGTGGTGCAGGCAGAGTCCTGCTTGGGGAAAAGAAGTAGGAGAGCTCTGGGGACAGGATTTGAGGAGCTGTATTGATTATCCTTTGATGAATTACTTGTCAGTAGAATCGCCTTATTTAGAGTTTAGGGCTTGGCATGCTTCAAAGATCCCAGGCCCAAGGGGAGGTTAACAAAGCTCAGGAAGAAGAGAGCTACTGATAATGAACACAAAGAATGCAGAACTTACAACTTGGCAAGAACACTCAAGATAAGAAGGTACTAACTAAACTAATTCAGCAACTGTGTCAAAATCTGTTCCAACTGGGTAAAGGGTAATTCTCATAGGGGGAGATCACAACCAAATGACCTCTGACTCAAATGACAGACCCTGATCACGCACAGTAGCTAATAATGAATTAAATAATATCTTGCACAATCAGCTTTTTAATGAGTAACCAATAATAGAGCAATAAACATTTCATTTTTATGAGATGGGTGGAATATATTAGATTACCAGTGTATAAATAATGATTGTCTTCTCTGCTTAGGGTGCCAGCTTTGTGGATTTACCACCTGGTAATCATCCATGTGCAAATATGAAATAAATCATTACCTGGTGTCTTACTGCACACTGGGTGATGAATCCTGATTTTGGGGGAACAGTTTTCTAGTGATCCAGACAGGAGAAGCCTAAAAGGCCTTGCCCAGCTCAGCTCTGTACCTGAAGTATAGGGGCACACCAGCTTTTGGTTTGGGGACCCTGGACAGCCTGTCCTGTGTAAAGTTTATAACTTATCATTGTGCTAGGACTGAACTAAAAAATGAGGGTGGCTTTCCCATAAGGAACACAGAACATTGGCCCAATGTGTACAAGATAAATTGTGGTAAACTGTTGGTGTCCAGAAACATAAACTCTGTAAAAGCAATGTAATGATTTTCTGAAACTATATAAAATTGAGATATGTTCCTAATCTGCATGAATTTGGTGCAAGGAGAATAATCAATGTGTGTCTCAGAAATTTGTGGCATTTTTGCACATTTGCTTTCAAAATAAGTTTTATTTGAGTTTTAGAAGTTTTCCTTGCTCTGTGTGATTTGTTTTTTATTTTCACAGAACAGAGCAGTTAAAAATCTATCAAGTAGAATAGAACGCATTGGAGAATACAGATATTCTTGTTTTATTTTTTCTTACTGTCATTTAAGACTTAGACAAAGCTAAACAACTGAAAGAAATATTACTTTAAACAAAATGCAGTCTTTTAGTTCTTGGTGTGTTTCTTTTTCAATTTCTGTTCAAATAATTCTGTTCTTCTCTGGCAACAGATGAAAATATACTCTTCTGAAAGAGCAATCAAGAGCTAATCCATTCATCTCTGCTGAAACTCCCCAAAACCAGAAAACTTTCAAATATGCCTCAGGTCCCTACAGTTAGCTCACAGAAACTAAAGGCTCTCCTTGACTGTGTACCAGACTTCTTTTTCTGTGCAAGCAATTTCCCCCGAGAACTGAGGCTCTGAGCAGACATTGCTGTTCAGCATCAGGTTTTTTTGGCCGGGCTGACCACCACTTTAGCTAAAAACTTATTCCTGGCATCAGTCAAAACCCAGACAGTAACTAAACAAGCAATGAAAATTTTGCTTGGATAGTTAAGGGTTGTATTTATTCTTTTAAACTACAAGATTCAAAGACTGCCATATATGATCCTCTAGGCATCAGAGAGCTCAGGAAATTTTGCAGCACTTAAAGGACTTGGAGGTGGTGGACTGGTGAACAAAATGTCTTCAAGGACTAGATTTCACACATATGACTGTTAGGTTTTGTGATACAATACTCATCCTCACACGCACACTTATTTTTTTGTTTGAGTCAGTTTGATTAAAAATCAGGCAGCACAACTTTCAATCCTGTTGTTCATCCTTTCTTAACACAGATGGTCTAGGTTTTGTTGCACCTGTGCAGTAAAATAAAACTGCACTCTTGGAAAGTTAGTTTGAATTTTCACTGCAGTCAGCTGAAATGTTTGGTTTTCCTTTAGAGATCTGACTAGCTTTCCTCTTTTTATACAAATGACTTTGTACAATTTTTTTCAGAAATGGAAGCTAACTTGTATTGCAGTTCAATACTTAGCTTTGTTTACATTTAAATGCTGAATGTTTTGCTCTTTTAAGCTTAAGAAAATTAAGTGGGCTTTGTATTTGGGAGAAAACAGAGGAACAGGTATGCTGATAAATTGTTTTATGATTAATTCATAGATAATGTGAACCTATTACATATCTATACTAGAGATCCTGGATCTGTTTATGGAATGGTTGAAAGGAGCCCTGGAAAGGGGTCATGCTTCAAGCAGCAGAGGAAGGCCCAACCACCCTGAGGCATTTTCTGGTCCACCATGTGGGTAAAAAAGCCTTCCTTCCTGCAGCTGCATGGCACAAGAGGTGTCTTTGTGGTACATGAGCATCAGGCAGAAATGTGGCCAAAATGGATCAGAGGAGCCCTGACAAGTGGTCATGCTCCATGCTGCAGAGGAAAGCAGAAAAGCTCTGCAGTCCAGTGCCAATCTGCCTCAGGGGAAAATTCCTTCCTGACCCCAGGACTGGTGATCAGCTATTCCCTTAGCATGTGGGCAAGACCTGCCTCCTCATCCCGCAGCCTTCTGGTCATGCCTCCCAGGAAATGCCCAAGCCCTATTCTCTCTCAACCTAATGCCATCTCAGGGTCTTCCAAGATAGGCCAAATGCCATAGTCCTGATCAGCCCTGGGGGAAAGTATCCTTTCCAAGCATAGTGGGTGCTACAAAGTGCTGAGACCCCTGGGAAACATTTCTGGATCCTATTACTTGTGACTGCTGCCTGTGGCTCGGCAGGAGATGAGGACAACAAGCTCTGCAGTGCTCCTCAGGAAGGGACATTCAAGAAGGCATTCTCTTGGTCTTGCCATGGCTACCCAGCTGAAAAGGCACCATAGCCCCCAGCACATCCAGGGGTTGGTGGTTCTCATCTCTGGAGGAGCTTGCATCTGTTCTGTAAGGCTGAAGCAGGATTTCCATCCACCAGATGGGCCTTGAAATGGCCCCTCCAGGAGCTGGCTTTGCAGTGGAGAAATTCCAGCAGCCTCCTCCAGAACCTCCTCCTCAGCCCCCATCAAGTAATTCCACTAGCTCCTCAAGGACTTTTTCTGTGATGTTTTCACAGTGCCCCCTGGGCTGCCCTGGCAGCACAAGATGGGAGGATGCTCCTTTTTATCCTGTCCCTTTGGTTTAATAAGAGCTGCATCAATTGGCTCCTATTTTTTGGATATGTAAGTATTTATTTTTTAGGAACAATAGAGAATGGACTGTCTGTCTTTTTTCCTACATCAATGGAATTACATATGTTTTCCAGGCAGTATCACTGCTAATTCAGAAGGCATATGTGCATGTTACAAAAGCTCTTGTAAAAGAAAATTATTGTGATTTCACATTTCTACAGAAAGCAAACACAATCAAATCCCTGCAACTGCCCTATGTTTGCTCTGTTGTTCTCAAACTATAAATGTTTTATGGAAACACTGGGATTTATATGTACGTTCATCCTTTAAGGAGAAGAATAAGTCTCAGTCCTCTGGGGTCTTGCTTTACTAAAGATGTGAAGCCTCTGGCTTTTCTGCTCCTGCTGCATGTTGCTTTCTGCAGCATGGGACAGCACTCACAGCAGACCTCCACTGAGCTCCAAGGCAGATGGACAGCTGAAAGGTATTGCTTTGTCACTAAGCAGACTGCTTTAAAATACCAAATACTAATGTAGTTATTGAAGTATGTTTCTGATTAAAAAATGTCCACTTTGCATTCCTCATTCCAAAACCACATTTAGTAATGCCAAAAGAAGCAATGAAGTGATCTTTCTAACACAGCAAAACCACAAGAAAACCTACTAGTGTTGAAAAATTAGTGTCCAAATTTTTGATATGTAAATACTAATACCAATCACCTCATTGCTAGAAGACTGACCTGTATGTCAAAGAATTCATAGGCAAGAGTAAAATCCATACCATAATTAAAGTAGCCTGATCATATTGTGCCTTCTGACTTGGAAATATTGCAGTGGTTTGCCTTTTGGGGAGATTGTTTCCATTTGCTTTTTGGAATTTTTTCTCTCTTTGTTGAAAAACTATTGAAACAACTATTAAATAAAGACAAACAGCTAACAGTCCTTTTCTTCCATCAAAGCATGGAAAAACATATCCATCTGCCTTTCTGTGGATTGTAAGGGAAGGAGGTGAAAGCTATGCTAAACATCTGAGGAATGATGAAGTAGGGCAAACTGCACTCTGATTTTCTGTATCAGCTGCATAACTCATCCATCACTATTACAGTTTGCAGCTGGGGATATTGCAGGGTTCTGACATGAGCTGTATTGGGAGATGGAAACACCCTGGTGAGTTGATTGCATAGTGCAGTTAAGAGGCCTCTGCTTTTACTTCATGCTGTAAATGCTTCTCTGTTGCTGTTAAGAAAACAAGTACCACTTCAAACAAAAATCTTGAGTGATTTCTGACTCTTGAAAGGTCTAGACGGATGACCTGCAGCTTCAAATTTGGTTAGGTTTAGTTTTTTAAAAGTCTTTGGGAGGTGTCACATGCACTGGAACCTTCTTTGCATTTTCCTAATCAGTTTTTGTCAATGCACACACAGTGGGCTGTAAGTAGAATCTGAATTTTAGGAGAAAGGGATAATGCCTATTTTCTGTCCCCCACTAAAACTGTCACCAGTAGTTCAAATATTCCAGAATTTTCATTTCTTCCTTGCTTTTCCCTTTTCTTCCCTTCTCTTTTGCATGTACACACTGCTTTGACTGGGATTTTTTTTTTTTCTGTTTGCTTTTGTTTCCTAAATATTGCATTTTGCTTAGTCTTAAGCCCTGCCTGAACATTTAACTTTCAGTTTTGAATTCCAGCCTCTTCTGGTTTGTCCTGGCAGAATCCTGACCATCAGACTTCTAGATACTGTCAGAGGAGTCAGCTATTGCTAGCTCTGGATCTAGGAAGTGGTATGGCCATACTGGGGGTAAGCCTCAGCTCTTCTGAGAAAAGTAGGATGACTGAAACATGGTGATGTCTCTTCAGGCCACTAGTGTGCAGTAGCTTCATTGCAATGCAACAGGAGAGAATATTTAGAATATTTGATGTATCGTTTTAGTAGAGAGAGGTACCCTGAAAGGACAGAGGTTTTGGAAGCCTTTAGCACAGAGATGGTTTTGGATGTATGAACACATGGCATATACAAGTTAAGTTTTGAATTTCAGGGGTTTAGAAAAGTTTATAAATTCCTTCCCTAGAATTCAGAGATTCAACATTGTAGTTTCAGTTTGCATAGTATTTTTTTTGTTGTTGTTGTTTTAGTAGCTGGGTTTTACTGAGAAAACCAATGTCATGCCTTTTCAGGGAACTTTTCTATCCCATCACTACTGCAAATGATTGCTGTCTGAACCAGACTGCTGGGTTTTCTCATGACTATCAAAGGATTCTGAGTGTGCTTCAGTGCAGTAATTTTATGATTTATAGGACAAGCTATTAGCGCTGTTTTCAGCATAACAGGATCCTATTTTAATTGCAGGACTGACATACCTTTAAGGCCCCTATTTTTTAAAACTTTTGGAATACTAGACACCATAGCAGGTGGAGCTTTTGTCAATTAAATAGGAGGTGTTTATTGTGATGGTCTCACTGTACTAGCTAGTTGGAAAAGAAGAGAATTTTTTCTGTCTTGGACATGGGCTGTGTGCTGTACTAAAGAATTTATGTGTATTAAGCTGTTTGCTGTCTTTCAACCAAGCCTTCTGTTCAGTCTAGCACTTGCATACCATGAGTATCCACTTTCCCCTTTTCCTAAGTCTTGCAAGTAACCACAAATAGACTGTTTGCCAGGGTGGTAAGTTCTTGAATTTGTCATAATTACTAGTGATAAATTATCTTTCCCATAAGGACATGGGTGGGAGGAGGTGAACGTAATTACTTCTGTGCTATGGTTATGACCCTTAGAGTGAGCTAAGTAGAAAGAAGGACCTGAGAGCTCAGAGAAGGTCAGGTGGCAAACCTGACTATGAACCATGCTTTCTCTTTTCATGACCCTAATTCCCCTTGACCAGGAAAGCTCAACTCATTTTAGAAATTTTTATTTTTCTCTCTTTTCTGTCAGTGTAAGAACAATGTTTCTTTTTTAGAAAGCTTTAAGTTTTATTTTTCTGGCTTAAGTTAGAGGTTAGGTTTACAAAAACAACAAGCTGCTCAGTTTTTACAATAGTAATAAATATAAAAATGACTATTCAGAAATCTAAATAAAGCTGTAAAATTCAACCTGATTGTGAAAAAGAATGGAAGGGATTTTTTAGTTTATGCATATAAACTAAATTCATCCCCTTTGTTCATCCCCTAGTCCATAAAAAAGATCAGCTGAACCATTATAAAAGATTCAGGTCCACAATTCCATGTTTTTGCATTAGATACCCTCAGTGTGATGCACAATGAAAAGCTCCCTACTTGGCGGTTACTGGGGATCAGGGTGCTCCTGAGGAAGACCTTAGCACTGATTTAATTACTGTTGGCAGAAGGCATTATTAATACTTTAAAAAGTTTGCTAATAGCTACTCAGTGCACACCAACAGGCTAAGAAGGGTTCACTCAAGTCTGGCATATTTATATCCACCACCATTCTGCTGAAGATGACTAGAAAGATAACTCATTTTTAGTGAAGTCTAAAGTTAGGGTTTCATATTTCTGCCTGCCTGAGAAGGGGGTTCTGTTGCCTTCTACTATACCCAAAACGCTCTTTTCTCTAGCAAAAATGTGAAATAATGGACTTTACTTCCTTTGACATAATTTGCCATATGGTGTCTTTTATGTAGTGGCCTGCCACTTCTCAAATGTATGACTTAATGCATTGTAGTATTTTTTACTGCTCTTAGAATACATCATTGGATATTAGTGCATTATGGATATAGAGTACATTTTGGATACTAGTAGTCAGTCTAGAGTTAAAGTTGCAAGTTGCTTTTCTTCATTGTGAAGTTTCATTTCATTGTTTTGTGCTCTGTCCCTAAAATACTAGTATGCTTTTAAAAACAGTCTGAACTTGCTTGATGAACTGCACCCTGATTATATGCAGCTTCACAGACAGGGTGAGAAGAGTCTTTCAAGGCTGCAGCAAGTCTCACTAAATCCAGCAAAAAAAGAAAGGAAACAAAAGAAAACAGATTGGGAGCTGCATACCCAGTTGCATCTGTGTTTAAAGAAGATATTACCCCAACAGTTTAAAGACCAGATAGATAAGTTTCTGTCTTCTTTTTACTGTGATTATTTCATTCCTGTTAAAGCAATTCTGTGACTGCCCAACCTTGGCAAAAAGCCATCGTGATGAGCCTTCACTTCTTGGCAGATAGATGGTGTTGAATTCCTAACTTAACACAATGGGACGCCTGCACTAAAACTCTTATCCCAGATTTTGTGTCAACCTTTAAAAACACATCCCAAAAGAACATTGGGTGTAGACAGAGTGCAGACTCCTCTGGGTACACATTAGACAGTGGTGGTGTTCACTCTTTGCAGAGATGCCTGAATCATGCCTCCTCCTGAGCCAAGTCCTCAATCTAAATCCAATATTGTGCTTTCATATTCAGGTTCCATCTCTCTTCCAGGCACCCTGATTCTGGTTGAGTGTCTTGGATTTTCTAAGGTATGGTGGCACAGTCATAAGAGAATATATGAAGTTTGATCTAGGACCTGGTCGTGTGAACCTCTTTTTTGTAAAAACAGATGTTGAAGTTGCCTTTTTGGAGTGCACTGAGCTCAAGTCCTCCATCTGATGGTGGATGCCTTATTCCCCTCCTCAGTTTTGTAGGAAGTGTCTGCTTTTGGGACCATATTGCAAAGGAAGTGACTTAACCTGTTGTTACAGACCTTTAGCACAGAGATGATTTAGGATGTATGAACACATTTAGTTTCAGTTTGCATAGTAAATACTGGAAAACCAATGTCATGCCTTTTCAGGGAACTTTTCTTTCACTTGCAAATGATTGGTCTCAGACTGTACTAGGTGTGCTTAGCTAGTTGTTTTCAACATAACAGGATCCTATTTTAAGAGGACTGACATACCTTTAAGGGCCCCTATTTTTCTGTCTTGGACAATTAAATGGGCTGTGTGCTGTACTAGCTAGTTAAAGAATTTATGTGTATTAAGCTGTTTGCTGTCTTTCAACCAAGCCTTCTGTTCAGTCTAGCACTTGCATTCCATGAGTATCCACTTTCCCCTTTTTCCTAAGTCTTGCAAGTAACCACAAATAGACTGTTTTCCAGGGTGGTAAGTTCTTGAATTTGTCATAATTACTAGTGATAAATTATCTTTCCCATAAGGACATGGGTGGGAGGAGGTGAATGTAATTACTTCTGTGCTATGGTTATGACCCTTAGAGTGAGCTAAGTAGAAAGAAGGACCTGAGAGCTCAGAGAAGGTCAGGTGGCAAACCTGACTATGAACCATGCTTTCTCTTTTCATGACCCTAATTCCCCTTGACCAGGAAAGCTCAACTCATTTTAGAAATTTTTATTTTTCTCTCTTTTCTGTCAGTGTAAGAACAATGTTTCTTTTTTAGAAAGCTTTAAGTTTTATTTTTTCTGGCTTAAGTTAGAGGTTAGGTTTACAAAAACAACAAGCTGCTCAGTTTTTACAATAGTAATAAATATAAAAATGACTATTCAGAAATCTAAATAAAGCTGTAAAATTCAACCTGATTGTGAAAAAGAATGGAAGGGATTTTTAGTTTATGCATATAAACTAAATTCATCCCTTTGTTCATCCCCTAGTCCATAAAAAGATCAGCTGAACCATTATAAAAGATTCAGGTCCACAATTCCATGTTTTTGCATTAGATACCCTCAGTGTGATGCACAATGAAAAGCTCCCTACTTGGCGGTTACTGGGGATCAGGGTGCTCCTGAGGAAGACCTTAGCACTGATTTAATTACTGTTGGCAGAAGGCATTATTAATACTTTAAAAAGTTTGCTAATAGCTACTCAGTGCACACCAACAGGCTAAGAAGGGTTCACTCAAGTCTGGCATATTTATATCCACCACCATTCTGCTGAAGATGACTAGAAAGATAACTCATTTTTAGTGAAGTCTAAAGTTAGGGTTTCATATTTCTGCCTGCCTGAGAAGGGGGTTCTGTTGCCTTCTACTATACCCAAAACGCTCTTTTCTCTAGCAAAAATGTGAAATAATGGACTTTACTTCCTTTGACATAATTTGCCATATGGTGTCTTTTATGTAGTGGCCTGCCACTTCTCAAATGTATGACTTAATGCATTGTAGTATTTTTACTGCTCTTAGAATACATCATTGGATATTAGTGCATTATGGATATAGAGTACATTTTGGATACTAGTAGTCAGTCTAGAGTTAAAGTTGCAAGTTGCTTTTCTTCATTGTGAAGTTTCATTTCATTGTTTTGTGCTCTGTCCCTAAAATACTAGTATGCTTTTAAAAACAGTCTGAACTTGCTTGATGAACTGCACCCTGATTATATGCAGCTTCACAGACAGGGTGAGAAGAGTCTTTCAAGGCTGCAGCAAGTCTCACTAAATCCAGCAAAAAAAGAAAGGAAACAAAAGAAAACAGATTGGGAGCTGCATACCCAGTTGCATCTGTGTTTAAAGAAGATATTACCCCAACAGTTTAAAGACCAGATAGATAAGTTTCTGTCTTCTTTTTACTGTGATTATTTCATTCCTGTTAAAGCAATTCTGTGACTGCCCAACCTTGGCAAAAAGCCATCGTGATGAGCCTTCACTTCTTGGCAGATAGATGGTGTTGAATTCCTAACTTAACACAATGGGACGCCTGCACTAAAACTCTTATCCCAGATTTTGTGTCAACCTTTAAAACACATCCCAAAAAGAACATTGGGTGTAGACAGAGTGCAGACTCCTCTGGGTACACACATTAGACAGTGGTGGTGTTCACTCTTTGCAGAGATGCCTGAATCATGCCTCCTCCTGAGCCAAGTCCTCAATCTAAATCCAATATTGTGCTTTCATATTCAGGCTCCATCTCTCTTCCAGGCACCCTGATTCTGGCTGAGTGTCTTGGATTTTCTAAGGTATGGTGGCACAGTCATAAGAATATATGAATATATGAAGTTTGATCTAGGACCTGGTCGTGTGAACCTCTTTTTTGTAAAAACAGATGTTGAAGTTGCCTTTTTGGAGTGCACTGAGCTCAAGTCCTCCATCTGATGGTGGATGCCTTATTCCCCTCCTCAGTTTTGTAGGAAGTGTCTGCTTTTGGGACCATATTGCAAAGGAAGTGACTTAACCTGTTGTTACAGACCTTTAGCACAGAGATGATTTAGGATGTATGAACACATGGCATATACAAGCAAAAGACTTGAGATTACAAGAGATTTTGCGTGTAGAGCAGTCAATTAAAAATGTGAAGCATGCTGAGCAATCCCTTGACTTCCCTGGCCATGTGCTTTCTTCCTGTGAATTTCTTTCCAAGGCATGTGAGGCATGACTGTTTTTCTGCTCTGGGAATCTGTTGCTTCAGAGGCATGATGAGTCCCTCCCTCTATTTTAAATCTTAGAACTGACTACACTGGCACACTATTCTAGCATATACCTTGCCTCACATCCAGAAAATGTGTTTTTCTCTTTCAAAGAAATATGCATTATTCTTTTGGAAATATTCTCTGTATATTCCCAATCATACCATGAAAGATTAAAGCACAGGTCTCTCAGCTGGAAACTCATTAAACCTGGACAATTTCTCTTTGTCTGGAAAGCACCTGATATTTTATGTACATCTCAAAAGATGATTTTATCAATCATTAATTTACTGCTGGTATAAGACATTTAAAACTTACTCCCATTCACGTAGATGTTGAGCATCAGCCCTTGGTTACAGGTTAACACCAGGCAATACCTACATTAATTGTAAATTGTCCTGGAATTGGCTCTTTTACCTTTCACTGCAAAGTTTTCTCCTGGTCTGCAGTGCCCACCCACACATTAATACACTCATTTGGAGAGCTGGGCCAACAACTGGGTTTTTTTATATGCACATACAAACACACACATGGAGAATAATGAATATTTTGGTGAAGAAATGCTTAACAGTTAAAAATGTGGTTTGAATTACATAGTTTTCTGTTTCATATGAATGTGTATCATTCCCATCAGAATGGGCTATTATGCAAGCTGGTACATTTGGAGTTCGCAGTTACTGCCTTCATTTAGCTAGAAATTATGTTGTATGGTAAGGGAAAAAGATGCCACAAATCTGCATTTTTCTAAAAAGATTGTGGGTGGTGTTGCACTCAAAAGGCCTAAGATGGAGATGGTGAGAATCCCCAGCCCATCCCCAAAACTGGATCTCATCAGTACTGCTGAAACCATTTGGCAGCAAACTCATTTTCTTCAGGTTACTTTCCAGCCTTTTGGCAGCTGTGCACTCTGCTCATCAAAACCATGAAAAAGACTTGTAATTCATTGGCAAGGTTTTAAATCATTTACATGTGTAACTTTGAGTGTTTGAAAGGTAATGTTATAGACATGTCATTAGCCTAGGTGATAACATAATCCATAATGCTCAGTATTTCTCATTGTAAGTTTTTTTTTCTATAAGTTTTATGTGGTATTTTTGCTAAGCTTTAAGGGTTTGAACTGCAATTTTCCATTTTGGATATCTGTCTCAAGCAGACTTGGAGGTGGAGAAATGAGCTAAAACTTTGACAAAGACTGAACAATTATATCCTCTCTTTTCTTAAAGTTTAGCATCTTCTTACTGTGCAGAAATTATTTGATATTTAATAGGAGGCTACTTCATGTTGAGTATTCTGCTAGGGAGGATAAAAAAATCCCAACTTGGCTAAGATATAAAACTTTTAACAGTGCTATGAACATGGAGTCTGAGTCAAGAGCAGAGACTTGCGAAATTGGAATGATAATATTTCATATATTCACAACACAGTTCACTAGGCTTTGAATTACTACACTGTATGAAGCACAATGGTGAGAACATGAGCCCTGAGAGTTAACTGGTGCTTGCAGTGTTGATATGGTTGTACCTCGTCTTTACCTCTGGTAGATAAAGATAGGTGGAGATAATTCCAATGTAGGGTATGGACACAAACTAGTTTTCCTGAGCCGCTTATGTTCTAGTAATAGTATTAGTTTTAGTTCTGTTTCTCTTTTCTAGTAATAGTATTTTATCCTGTTGTTGAAAAAAAATTTAAATAACCTTACCCTGCAGGAAATATGCCCAAGGCAGTACACAGAGCAGCCAGAAAAAGGCAAAATGTTGAATAATATTTTGTAAAGGAATTCTGTTCACCCATGGTTGGTCTGATGATCATCCTGTGGAAAACAGTCAGAGGACTTAATGCAATGCAGTATCATGTATACATATATATGTGTGTTTGTAGAAAGACGGGGAAAATAAAATTAAAATCAACTTTTCAACCATTTTTACCAAATGGAAGTGTTTTTGCTGCAGAAAGGTAGGCACATATTGTTTCAAAGATAAAATATATATTTTTAAGCAATATTAATGTTGTTTACATTTGTCTCTAAAATTACTGTGTTAAACTTGTAACAAAAGTCAACTGCAGGTTTATTTTGTTGTGAAAATAAAACATGAACCAATTGTGCAACTTCTGGTAGGGTTTGAATTTCCATTAATTGCCAACTAATTCTAGGACAGATGCTCTGATAATAGTGAATGCTGCATTAACTGACGCACACACGTGGGCCCTTAGCAGAAAAGCAGTGTTCAAAACATTCCCACTGCTTTACCTTGTCATGCCTGTGTGCTGGCTGTCAACATTCATTAGCAATCTGTGTTAGAAACAGGGCTCTGCTTTGGCTGTAAGAGACCTGAGCTGCTATTCCTATGGTTTCTCTTCTGCTCAGGAATCATTCCAAGCCTAAATTTAGCATCCTTTTTTTTTTTTTTTTTTTTTTTTAATCTCATTTTAGTGTAAATTTAAATTCAAACTGATGACACTAACCAAGAGCATGTCTGATTTTAAAGCTGCAGTCTTGACAATGTTTGTACTGGAAGAAAGCTTCTGTTATTCTTTGCATTACTGTTCTTTGTTTTTCTCTTGGGGCTGGAACATAAAGTGCATGATATGGTAAGGCTTGGGAATACCTGAGTCCTTTCTATTTTTGAGAAATAAACATTTTTAGATGAAAAAGTGTTGTTTTTATTTACACTGCTAATAACTCATCTAGAAATTGTAGTTTTATCTTGTGTTTTCAATTTAAATGAATAGTCATTTATTAATATTACTTTTATCTTTTGAGGGATATATTTTTAGTGAGTAAAATAAATTGTAAAATATTATAATCTTAGATACAATAGTCCATATTCACTTAGTGAATGTGTATTTTCTTAAGTATTTTTTCTTGCTTTTCATCGATTGTCTTTCTCTAACACAGATTGTATTTCATATAGTCTCTTCAAAGAGAAATTAAAAGTGAATTTTTATGTCTTGTAATCTATAGGATCTATTTCTTTGTTAACAGTGAAGGAGTTACCCAAATAAATCAGTGATTGATATGAATATCTCCTGTTAAGCAACTGTGCCTATCTTGACAAGACCACCAGTTTTCCAGCCAGGTTATCCTTATAAACCTTGGTCAGATGACTCCTGATATGCACAGTAAGATACTGCTCTGGTGCTTTTCTTGGCTTAAGAAAGTATGGTTGTATGAAAAAAAAACCAAAACAGTAATCCTTTTCAGGGCCTGTGATGAGTAAGGAAGCATGATTTTATTGCATAATAGATTTGGAATTCTTGTCAGTAAGTACCTGATCTACTTTGATTTGTATGATAAAATGGAAGGATTCAAAGTGTGATTCCATTGCTGGTGCATTGTTTGAACAGCCAATGCTTTTTTTTTTTGTAAAGTCATGGCAAAAATAGCTTGACTAATCTCATCCCATGAATACAAACAAAATGAATGATACCTTTGTCTGTTCTGCTGCTCACGCCCAGAATTAGGGTTCTGTTGGAATTCTCTGGTTCCTGAATTCATTTTTAGGTGGAGCTCTGGATATCAAGTGGGTTTATCTTTAACGCAACATACCAGGATGTGTTGTGTCCAAAACTAATGAAGGTCTGCCATCAACAGCAGTAGTGCAGATACCTTGCAAGACAGATGTTCCAGGTTGGTGTGAAGTGTGGGGTATTTCAAAGGCAGCAGCACACTGCCAACTAAGTGGATATGAACCTGGAATTGTCCACTCGGTTAATACTTGCTGGGGCTTGCAGGGCCTGGCCACAAGAAGGAGATTTGGGGAGATGCATCTCCAAGAGTCTGGCAAAAGCCTCATGGAATTGGTAAATGGAAGTGTGTAGAACCTTGCTTTAGGTGGCAATGCTATATTAAAAACCAGATTGACAGAGAAAAGTATGGGGGTTGGGTGTGGGGACACACAGAGGCAAAAGTGCAAAAGGTAGAGAGCAATTAAAACAACGCATTGAGAGAAGATGTTTGTCTTGCTCTTGCCTTAGCATTACTGTCTGCTTCCTCAGGACCTTTTTAGGGCTTTACCCCACTGCCTCCAGTGTCAGCAGTGGAGGCCAGCGCCCTCACTGCAGCACTCATGATATTATGCCTACAGGTTTTTTCTCCTATTAAAATGCTGTCCCTACATCTTCCCCCAGTGTGCTGGAATGTTTCTTATCTATGGTATTTTCTACTTTTCTACTGTTGTCACTAATGTCTGTTTGGTCTAGTATCATGACACCTGTAGCCTATAGTCACAAACCCTGTTATCACATAAGGCTTGTTTTATTCTGCACAGAAGCTGGCTGGAACTGATGTGTCTCTGCTTTTTACTGTCAGGAGCATTTTTTTTCTCCTCCATTTTAGTGCGAAGAATCTGAGGTTCCCATGTATAACCTTGTCATGGAATTCTGTGAAGGGGTGGTTTCTGGTTCCGGATGTCCACAGACCTTAACTGCACTAAAAGTTCACAACAGAGTAAGTCAAGTTAAAAAACTGCACATCACAGATCTGAGTCTGCACCAGATTTAGAGTTTTGTGTAATCCCATCCTTACCTTTATCTTCTGATTTATTTTTTTTAAAATCTTAACAGTCCAGGAAAAATGACATTTTAAGAGTTTAAAATTCAATAAATGGGTTGTTATTGTATAGCTTCCTGTTAATCAGTTGGGAATTTTTTGGAAATGTTGCAGTTTTAATATACTTTGACAGATCTCTTTCAAAACTTCTTACAAACCTTATAAACAGTGATGAGAAATTAATATTATTTGGTATCTTCTGGGAATGTGGTCAGTATCTGAATGAAAAAGGGAGGATTCAGAAAAGATTCAATCAAAATCTATTATCTGACTTGAATACAGTTTTCTGCCACTGCTCTGCTATACATAATTTGAAATTAAAAAGTGAAAAGCTTGACTGACAATAAGATACACTGAAGAAAAAAATAGCTATGAGCTGAGGACAGAGTAAATGCTTAATTCAATTACAGGTTTCATGCTTTTGATGACTATTTGGTTGAGGGTTTTTTTTTCTGAGATCAGTTTTGATTGAACTAAACCTGCTATATTTAGATCAATTATGAATTTGTTCTGTGCACCAAAACACAGAGTCAATATTATGTGTAGTAACACATACCTGTCCCCATGAAAGTTATTCAGAGGTACTCAAATAGTGGCAAGATCCTTATAGTTGTCTTTATTCTGTGTTCTGAAATTCTCCACAAACATCAAAGATGGACACAAGAATCAGCACAAGGGTTCAATAGGTTTTCAGCAAATGAGTTTTGGTACTTGTCTTAAATGATGCTGACCTCAGTATATTAAAAAAGAAATCAACCCTTCTGCTTCCTTCCAATAAAAGGAAGAACATAGGGGGCATGCACATTCTGTGTGTTTCTTCTGCTAATTAGAGGTTTGAAGGAACTGTGCATGAAAAACTCCCCACTGAGCTTATTGAATTTTATGTAACAGCCCTATTATCTGGTATTAGTGTTAAATGTCCATTTTCTCTCATGTCCCCGTGCTGGTAGATGAAAACTTACTGTTTGGGCTTTTTATGTTGGCTTGATTGCACACAGTGCTGAGTGAACACAAAAGTCCTTTTAAGTGAGCTCAGAGCAAGGAAAATCTGTTCCAGTAGGAAAAGTGGTTGGGGCTATTTTGGAATGTGTTGTTGTGGCTTTAGCAATAGTTAAGAAAAACTACCGTGTAATATTTCAGCTGCCTATGGGACTCCAGCATGCAAAATGTATGATGTCATTCTTCTCGTCGTCCCTGTTGTTCTGGGGAAGGGAGGAAGAAGGCATGGAGTGAAATTATGAGAACAGTCTCCAAGACACACTTTTGTTAGGGTTACAGCTTGAGAATACTTGAGAATGTCTTTGCTCTAATAAGTAAATCTATTGCTTTATCTGCAACTTTTCACATGCCTTACATTCCCCATTTATTTACATTGCTTTTGGTGTTGATGTCTATGGAGGCTGATTGCTTTAACTATTCAAATGGTCTCAAAGCAGAGAGCTTTCTCAGATTGTGATTTGCTAGTTGATATCTAAGCCAGAATATGTAGCATGACATAAGTATAAATAGTCGGTGCAAGATATATATAGCAATATGGTAGAAAGCCTGAAAAAGCTGATATTTGTCTTTCTGTACTTCCTCAGGATTCTTGTGGATTTTTTGGCATAAGCATTTTGGTGTAACAGAAGATACAAACTATATCTCATAAATTGACTGCAGAAAGCTCACTCTGATATCCTGCTGTGTTACTGCATTTTTGGTACATTTGTAATATAAAAAGTTAGTATTTAGATACTACCTCCGAAGGAGAACCTAAGGAAAATATAATTTGTGCTTGTTCTGAGCCCTTGTTTTGTTTTGCTAGTCCTTGCAATAAATATGAGGGATTTCTTACTATGGGAAAGTATTTTGCACTGTTCAGCATTTTTATTCCCAAAAATGATAACAGGTTTTTGATTTCCCCCTAGGAGTTGCCAGCCTGGCTTGCTTGGGTGCCACTGGCCATGCGAGCTCCTGCAGAATGTGTTCATCCTGGCCTCATTTATTCTCTAAGCAGACACTGTGATGTACCCTAAGGTTTCAATTGATTCAGGGTGTCAGTGTAAAGCTGCATGGCATCCATGCACTTCCTCACACCCTAAATCAGTTCAATTCTGTTTCTTTGCTCACCTACCATTAACCTGTGTCTTGCCAAAGGCTTTTGACTGCCTTTGTGGCCCATAAAGCTAACACTTCACACAGGCAGTTCAGAGCCACCTCCTGCCAATGTTTCTCAGGTCTTTTCTGTTATGTCTGCTGATGAAGATGTTTTCTGAGGGAAATCTTAGACCCTAACAGAAGGATTTTTAATTTCACTTCTAATCACTAGAAAGATTTAAGCCATTTTGAGAAGTGTCATCCACTTCTGAAATATTTTCTCTCTATGTCCCATACAAGGCCTATATTGCCATCAATTGGTGTTTGCTGCTGCATGCACTCAGCCTCTAGGTAAAGGAGTTAGGGCTATTCTTGATAATTTTCACTACTTGGCTCTATAAGTATTCTTCCAAATTGGCTCCATCTTTCTTCAAAGGCCTTTCTTTAATCTCATCAACAGTAATTACTTAGTCTCTTCACCTTTTCTTCTTTGACAGGTGAATTGCTTCATATATGGAATGTTTGCTTGTACAAACAGTTTTGTAAAATCATTCAGCAAAAGGAAGAAAATAGGTTAAACTATTGAGATAAGGCTGCTCAAACAGTGGAAAAAATCTTCCTTTTCCAGGTTATCCTACATGCCAAGAGAAGGCTGTCATGCTGTTGGCAAGCTTTTGACATCTTTCAAAATTTTAATGAGAAGTTTAAACCCCTACTGGTGTCCTTTGGAGGGAAAACTGTTCATGAAATATGAGCTACCAACCGAAAATAATAGTATATTTTGAACCTGGGAGTCAAGTTAAATTAATGTCACAACTAAAATACAAATATGATAATCTTTCCTGTTGCTCATTTTTTCCAGCTGAGGCATTTGTTGCTTAATTGTGATTGACTTTATGCATAAATAGCTTTGCAGCTTTCTAGCAAGTATCTGGGCACTTTCCCACTTAAGACCAGTCAGTGTTCTCCTGGTGCCCATTTCCTCTCTTCCCTCCTCCCCCCACTCCAAATGCCCGAGGTTGTGTTCAAACGGGAAAGGCCTCCGTGTATCCACAGGCGTCCAGATGAAGCACAGAGCTCTCAGATTTAAAGCCCTGCAGTGGAGGTGCGTGGATGGTAAAGACAAAGCTTCCAGTTTGGCCTTTCAGCCTGGATTCAGGAGATACAGCTTTGCCTGGTTACAGCTTCATTGCAACTTTTAACAGCAGTGATGGAGGAGCACTAACTTTAAGGGCAACCAGCATTTGCCGCAGGGCACGGCTGAGCCCCTGAGCCCCGGGGAAAGCCTGGGCAAGGGAGGGAAAAACGCTGCCCGGAGCCAGGGCTGAGCCAGGGGAAGCGAGCGAGAAACAGCCCTGCGAGCCCCGAGGGGACAGCGGGAGCAGGGCCGGGGGCAGGAGAGAGAGACCCGGCAGGGATGGCCCTGCGGCCTGGGAGAGAGCCCGGCCGGGCTGGGCTGGCCCTGCGGCCTGGGAGAAATTTCTGCTCCCCACCACATGTTTCTGTCTATATCCGGTGAAACAGAAGAAGTAATTAACTTCTTTTTCATGTCTATATAAGAACTAGGATCTCCTTAGATGTGTACTCCACAGGAGTAGTTTCTTTCTTCTATGGCTGTTTTGTCTAGAAAATTGAATATTCAGCCTAAATGTAAAAGCTCAGGAGTAAGCTATGCTACTTGAATAGCTAGGGACAGGAATTCCCAGGCTTACCCTGTGGCCTACATTGCTGTGCAGAAATGCATAGGAATGTCAGTGATTTCCATGTTAGCTGATCAGGGCAACCACACCATTTCTCACTGTTGTTTTAAATGATGGCTGTTTACATTTATATCATGCTGTTGATTCTTTGCCCTTCCTGAGAAGTTAGCTGAAAACAGAAAACAATGGTAACAGGTAACCTGTGGAGGACAAAGGGCTTTTTGTTTAAAAACAGAGAATGTGAATGGTAATTTTGGTCCCCAGATATGTTTCTGGCAGAGTAGGTTAGCCCAAATGCTGTTTTGTTTTTCCTTACTGAGGGTACCTAGACATCTGAATTCTATCCTTCATACTGTCAGACAATATCTGGAAGAAGCCAAATAAACATGGAAATGTTTCAAACTTTTTTTTAAGAGCATTAATTTTAGAAAACACTTTGGGCAAACTCTAGACCAAGCACAGTTGTGAGGAAATCATCAATATAAGTTGTATTCTGCAAGGGGAAAAGAGACAAAAACATGAGTTTGGTTGGTTTTTTTAGCACATATTTTCACTCCCACATCACCTTTAACTATTACTGATTAAAGAAAAGACAGCTGATTACTGCCAAAGCTCTGTGAAGAAAATAATTAGTTTCAGAGGGTTGTATTTCTGTGATTTAATTGGGCATTTTGCACTGAAGTCATTGTGACAACAGCGTTTTTTTCAGCATCCCATCTTCTGAACTCTGAGCATATGAACTGAGCTGAGGCTGCCCAGCATGACTGTGATGTGGGAGCAGGTCCCTTTCTCCAGCTGGCTGTGGCATGGAGCTGCAGTCAGGAGAAGCACACCCTGGTTGGCTCCTGGGCAATGTGCCATTTTTCTCCTGCTGCAAGGCTCACAGACAAAGTTGGCTGGTGGCCTGATCAGCCTGAGTCTTTGAGGAGCTGAAGAGAATGTATGCACTGTATTTTTTGGCACAAAATGTAACAGGTAAAGAATAACTTTTATGAACAAAATGTTCAGCTTCTTTTTCTGGTTTTGGGAATACTTGTATATATGACTTCTGCATCAAGTGGTTGGAGTCCTGGTCCCCTGAGTGCTGGCACAGCACAGACATGTCTGAACAAACAAACCCTCCCTAGCCTGAGACCTACTTAATGTAGTTCTCTCAGGTCCAGCCAGCTCTCTCTGTGCATCAGTGCAGGATTCATGACAAGAAGTCTCTGTAACCATCACGAGACTTCTGCCCTGCATTTTGAACTGTAATAGCCACACCTGCTCCCCACCCACACAGACTCAGTGAACTGATAGAAACCCCTTAGTTTCAAAAATGTGAATCTGCATGCAATACTGAAGGCAATAAAAACTTTCAAATCAGTGTATTTCCAACCTCCTTTGCTTGGGGTGAAGTGGATGTGTGAAGTCCCTGGCACAGGGTTGGTGTTTTCATGTCATGTCTCACACACCTTGACAGGCTCACTCAAGCACTAAGGTAGGAGGTGTAATCCAGTAGTAGAGGTTGATTTCACTCCAGATGATTCATGCCCCTGATTTGAAGCCTGAGAAAAACTGCATCCCATTCATGGGCTAAAATTCGTGTCCTGCATTGCTTTTTGCTCAAGGCAAAGAACATTTATAGTCAGTTCATGTCCAATCCAGCTGCTACAGTAAAAAAAAAAATCAGTATCTGGGTAAAGTAGAGGTAAATCTATTTCATGGTGAAAGTCAAGGAAGATTAAATGAGAAATTACTCCCTCCAATTGTTTTGGCTTTTTTTTTCCTACTAGTGAAGGAAACATTCTTTATTTTCCACAGGCATATCCGTTTGTAGATTGCTTTTCCCCATCTTTTGTTTTGTGACATTGGCTGTGTGAGAGATTCAATTTTGTTTGTCTCACTATCACTAATTTTTGTGAATAGTTATATTTATTCAAATGTTATAGTGTGTGATTACAAACAAGACAGTATCTTTGCAATACCTGTTTTATATCTCATGGAATCTGGTGACCTTCATTCAGGTGTCTTCTTTCTGATGTTGTGGGGACAGGACCCTGATCCTGCAGCTCTGACAGCAGTATTGTGTGACTACATAACCTGTAGTCTCTGAATCCTCTGAATAACCTGTAGGCTCTGCTGAATCCTTTCTGTTGGGAAGATTGAATGGTTTTGTGCCCTTTCCTTCACTCCATTAGAACAATGATGCTTTTGCCTGTGCTTACACCTTCTTGTTTCTTTCCTCCTGCCAGTTAATTTTGGCCCTATTGTCCCATTGTTCAGACTCAGGTATTGTTTTTCTCTGTAGCCCTATCTCCAACATAATTTTTGTCCAATTCTCTTTTAGCTCCTAACCATGAGCCTCACATATGTAAAATGGATTAGGTCTCATCCTTTTTTAAAAAAACATAAAGGCTTTTCTAATTTTGTTATTTTAATTTTTTAATTAAAATAACAAAAAAAAAAAGGCAGGAAAAGTGAAAAAGTGCATGTTCTCAGACCAGACTACTTCTTTCTGTTGCTGTTCCATTATTCCATTGCTCACCCACCACAAACATACTGCTGTTTTTATGGGTTCCACCCCCCTGCCCCCAACCTTTCCTGTGCAGGATGCCAAGCACACAGGAAGGAAGAAGAAATAGTAGTGGTAATAACTATGATCCAAACAGAATAAGTCTCTGAGTAATGCTGGCGCCTCTCTTTCAATATCCTCAAGTGAGTGGGGCAAATGCTTTGCAGAAGTGATCAAAGAAAAATCAAAGAGCATTATGTAAACACATCTGAGTTAACAAAATGTCTTATCATGTCTCAATTTACACCTGTAATAAGTTACACAAGAGTTACGGGAACTGTTCATATGCAGAAAACTTGGATAAAGTTCACTTGCTAAATTAAGGGTCCAAGTTCTCTTCCCTATTGTATAATAGTTTTGAAGTAAAACAATACTCTTTTTAAATGATAAAATGAAAAAATCCAAGGAGGAAACTCAGCAGGAACAATGAACGCTTTATATCTTCCCCTCTTCTCCCCTTTCTTAGATTTGGCAGGATCCTTCAGGAATGGAAAACATACCTTAACATTAACCAGCACACAGAAATGTCTCAAAATTTCTGCTCTTCTTTGAGCCAAAATTTGAAAGGGCCTTAAACTCACTCCTGCATATGATGTTCATGTATGCCTTCCTGATGGTTATCTTTCAGTGTTTTAATGAGCCCCTAGCCCAGATAAGATACTGCTAAGAGAAGAAACAGTTGTACACAGGAGTGACTTGGATAACCACACAGTTGCAAAGATTATTTTTTTATGTGCTTTTACCATGTTAAACTGAAGAACTTAGAAAATGTGGCTTGAAGGATATTTTTTAAAGCAGGTATTCAACTTGGATCCAGTTTTGTATGCATAATTATATACATACAGGGCCTGATAGTTATCAGAAACAGGTTTTATTGCCAAGGGACACATTCCAATTTTTGTAATCCACACCAGTATAAGTCTACTATGCTTACCCTTGGATGTATGTTGCTGCAGTACTTGTGAACCCTTGTCATGGATGAGGAGTTTATTGTGTAAGTCTCTGCACAAATGGAGGACAAATTGGAGTTCCCTGCTCCCAAAGGTAACCCTCCATGACCTATTTGGATGCCTTATAGGTTTTTTTTTTCTCAGCTGCACCTCTGATTTGGGAGTTTTTTTCTCAAACATCAGCAAAATATGATGCTGTCATTTTACGTTGATGACAATACAGTGTTTAAGAGGGCTTCCTCATATTGTAACCCCAAGCCTTGATCTTATTAACAAAATTCTTTCATAATATTTCAATCCCCACCATCAGGAGAACATTCAGGAAAATTCCAGCTGTGGTAGATGGTTAAGTGGTGTTGCTGTCATTTGTGTTAACATGTGCAATAGTGTTGAATGAAGTACGGAGTGAATTTGTTTTCCCATTGTTATTAGATTGTAAGAGCTTAAACTTGGAGGGTTCATGAAGCTCAAATTTGTTACAGGAGAGCATATGGATAGCTAAAAGGTGTTGCTGTTCATATTTAAAGTAAAAACGAAGGGTGAAGAGGCACGATGACAATCAGTGGAGTGCTGGAGGTAACAAAAGAGGGAAGGTGCAGACAGGGACAGTGACTTACTGCTCTGAAGTGGTGTCTTCACAGCCTCTGTAGGGAATCTGTACCACTCCTCCACTGTTGCCATAAACAGGTCACAGTTCTCATGTTTCAGTTTATGCTCATTGCTTTCCATCCTCCCACTGTGCATCACTGTAATGATGCCTTAAGAAACACTTGTCTCCATCTTCCCAATGATTTCCTTGGATATATTGGAAAACTGCCATGAGGTGTCTCCAGTGTCTTTGGCTCTCCAGGCCTGAAAAAGCCCCTGTCCCTCAGCCCTTCTCACAGGACAATGTTCCAGCCCCCAAACACTGAACTCACTTCAATTCACTTCAGTTTATTGATGTCCATCCTGCATCAGGGGTCCAAAATTAGACACAGACAATTGAAAATGAAATCTCACAAGTTCTGAACAGATAGAATTCCTGTCCTCCGTGTGCTGGCTGTGACCCTGTTGAGAGAGCCCAGGGCACTGTTGGCTGTCCCTGCTATATATGAAGCTACAGAGATGTTAAGGCGTCATGGTACTTAAATGGTCTTTATATAACTAGTCACACTACTTAAACAGCACTCTGTTGTGCTATGTAAGTAACATCCTTGAAAGCTAAAAAGTCAGATCCAAAGCTTAAAAAAAAACAAGTAGGAGGTGGGAAAGTGAGATTGGAGCAAGGTGAGATTGAATTTTGAAATGCAGAATCATATTTGCAGTTGACTGTACCCAAGGTCCAGACAAATGCAAGCCATATATCTGAAAATGCTAAAGCAGGTGGGATTGCATTCTTGGCCCAGGTTCACTTCTTCCTCATGCATTTTCAGGTGTTTGATTAAAGAGGATGTCTCTAAACATCATATATCAGTATCTATCAGTTTAATTCTCTAGCCTAAGGTGTGTCAAACCACAGAGGAGCCTAAGGTGTGTCAAACCACAGAGGAGCGATGGGCAAAGATGGTGAAATTGTGTAAAACTTGCTCTAGATGTGAATCTAGCTTTTTCTCCTTGAAAACCTCTTAGAAGAATTTTTTCTTTGACTTTTTGTCTTTTTTTGTGGTTTTTTTTCCTGCTTTAATCAGTCTCCAGACCCTATTAAACAGGAACAAAAAGAGGAAGAGGAAGTACACAGTATCTGCTTTCTACAAAGCAGACTGTATTTATTTGTTTAACTGAGACAGAATCTCAATGTCTTCAGTGTTTCTTAAAAGCAGATTTAAGCAAATCAGCCAGGCAGCCAGCCAGGCAGAATGCATTTTTAGGCACTGGCTCAAAGGCAATGTCAAGTCATATTAAGCTGGGTGCCTAGAAATAATATATGTGAGATTAAAAAAAAAGAATACTGGAAGATCATCTTGCCACAGTTGTGGATGATTATTTGATAGAGGTTGAAAAGAAATTGCATTGTAAGTCATAAAAGGGTGATGAAAAATGCTTTGGAATATTAAGAGAATATAGTATCTAAGGCTGAATGCCACCTGATTGCTACTTCTCACACACTTCACTATGAATCACCTGAATGCAGTCAATAAAATAGCTGGTTCAAACCAGTTTTCTGGGTTTGACCACCTTCCCAGAAAAAAAAAAAAGAAGCTATCTTAATTGTTTACTTGTGTGGAAAACTTGCTTCAATAGTAGGAGAATTTTTTTATATTACCAGGTTGAAACAGCTATTTTGACTTCCTCCTTTTTAAAAAATACATTCAGCATTATAAATTAAGCATCTCACCCACAAAATATCATCTATGTGATGAATAACCAATTTTTTTCTTAACTCTTGGTGCTGACATGGGAGCAGAGTTTTCCTCAGCTTTGAGGACCACAGAACCATTAGCATTGGAAGGGACCTCTGGAGATCATCTCTTCAAACCCTCCTGCCAAGGTAGGGTGACCTAGAGCAGGTTACACAGGAATGTGTCCAGTTGGGCTTTGAATGTCTTCAACAAGAAGAAAATTCATGACCTACCCCCGCAGCCTGTTCCAGTGCTCTGTCACCCTCAATGCAAAGTTTTTCCTCATGTTGAGGTGAAACTTCTTGTGCTTTGGTTTATGACCATTGCTCCTCATCCTGTTGCTGGGCACCTCTACAAAAAATCTGGCACCATCTTCTCAACACCTGCCTCTGAGATATTTGTATGTATTGATGAGATCCCTTCTCACTCTTCTCCTGAATAAACAGGCCAAAAAGCAGCAATCAAAGGTGAAGTTAAATGGTTTTCATTGCAAGATGAAATAAGTTTCCTACTTGTAACTAACAACAAGGTAATTATTTATACCATTTATTTAACACACTTGGCAAGGCGTGCTAGGGTTTGTGGAAGCTCATCTCGGTAGATGGTGCTGTTGTGTCTTAAACTACTTCCAAGGATGAGATGGAAACACTGCCCGAAGCAACAGAGGCACTGTAAAGGTTCTGCCTCTAGAGCAATTACAGGCGGCCTTAAATAAGTTTGTTTTGTTTTGAGTTGTTCGTTTTGGTTTTTTTTTTTTTTTGGTTTGTTTGGTTTTTTGTTTTGTTTTTGGTTTGTTTTGTTTTTTGTTTTTTTTTTTTTGTTTTAATTAAGAATGGACAGGATTGACTTAGTGAGGGTTTATGTGTACCTGTACAAAAAAATGCCCAACCTTTGAAGTAGGTCATGGGGTTAGGTTAGAGTAAGGCAAAACAGACTCTGTGTGGGATGAATCAGCTGCACTACTGAGTCAGGAAAGAAAGAAAATCTTTAGGTGTGCACTGAATTATTAGTGCTTATGGACATTAATTGCCTGTAAAAGGATACAACCGCACCTTATCTAATCATGCTTTTCCTCAGACTATTTGAATGACAACTTTGGCACAGGTCCCATAGAAAGAAAGTTGCACAGAAGTGTGCTGCTAGTATGTGCATGAAAAGAACCCTGTGCTGCACTGGAGCGCTCTGTTCTTACTTCAGTACCTGACATGCAGAAATCAAAACAGAAGATTTTGTTTCAGGCTGGGGAAAAAAGCCCCAAGGCATGTGAGCCTGCAAACACAAGATTATTTCCCCTTCTCCACCCCTCATCCCCCATTCCCCGCCACCTCCTCCCTCCCTTAGTTTTTCTTAGAAGCAATTCCTCACTGGATCTCGGGATTTCAAGAGTGCAACAGACTAGTGATACAGTCTGAGAGCCACTCTGGTCATTTCTGTTATGTTCACCAAAGCTTTTTTTGGCTTTTACACAGCAGATAGCAATTCCTGGATCTCAGTTCTGCTGAGCCAGCTGTGCTCTTACAGCCTGTTTACAGTTGGGAGCTGTGCTGCTGAGAGACTGAGGACAGTAAGAAATATTGGCACTCTCAGGATAGTGGGAGGTAAGGCAGCCTTAAGTCAGCAGAAAATTAGGGCAGCATTAACTTACAGTCTAGGTCTGGGCCAGTCTTAGCCATGTAAGTAGCCTTACATGATGGATAAACTGTAGGGATTTGCTCTGTTTAATGATCAGCAGCGTTTTTTTTATTTAAATAGATATAATTAAAGTAGCAGACTGCTGCCCCACAACATGCTCCCAGATGGCAGCGCAATCTCTAGGCCAAGGTTTCCGTCTGTTTTCTTGTAGGCAATCCCTGCAGCAAAAGAAGTCGAGTTACTATGGTGACTTCACACAGGAGGAGTGGATATCACAACCACAAAAGCATCCCATTTGTTGACTATCTCCTGGACACATCTTTTCCATTCTGCTGAGCTTATATAGTCTAGCTGAGCCAAGCTGTTTTGCTTAATTCCTCAAGAGAAAAAAAAAAAATTATTTATATGTCACATCTGTCTGGTTGCCATTCCCTGTCATGAAAGCCTCTCTTTGTCATATGCTATTAAGCACACTTGATCTCTTAATCAATTTTTAAGGCCAGAGAAGATGGTTGTGATTCAGAGAGAACACTTCACTGGAAACTGTACACCTAGCTGGTACCCTCATATTATGAGTAGAATTTCCTCTTGTGATGCATAAGAATTTACATTAGAGAAATGATGACACGTGATGGTATTTTCCTCTTATTACATATGTAATGTATTGTTGACAAATCTTATAAAACCACAAAAAATTGTATAGATTTTGGTGGGAGACATATGTAGACATGCAGACATGGTATTAACCTGAACACTTTATTTCTTAAGTAGCTTACATTTTTTATGGAGAAAAGCTGCTTTACGGCCCATTTAGATGAAGATTAACTTGTTTAATGTTTAGTTTCATTCCCAGTAGAGCAATGATTGAAATCTATTTAGTCTGAAACAAATGCAACAGCAGTGTTTTGCCTTAATTTGAATATTGCTAAGGATGAGAGACAGAAACTCTTGAAAATTAGTCCAAACAGTCAATTGTTTACACAATACTTGAGTCACTTGGTTGGACTGCCATCTTCTTATCTTTGCATGAACAAGACTATTCCAGTCTTCACAAAATGGATCTTAGGAGCCTGGATCACAGCTCTAAGCTCTATAGAAGACTGAGCATGCCTAAATAAGTGGCTGTTAAAATGAGACTAGCCACAAACATTTCAGAATTTATAAATAAATGACTGAATCTGAGTCTATTGTAGCAAATCTCAAACCCCGAAAATAGATTTTGTGCTGTTTTACATCCACAAGTTGTAGGAATCTGGTGACATAAGACACATTTTGCAAGTAAACCAAGTTTGCAAGAAATTAGTTATTGGTAAAGCCAGCAACAATCATTTTTCAGGTCATTATATTACCTTACTTAAAACTCAATGCATCTCCAAAATGTCTGTGACTGATCACCTCAGATAGGGAACCAGACTATTCCATGTTTAAGCAATTATTCTCTGTGCCCAATACTGGTTTTCTAGAGGGATGCTTGGCTCCCTGAGTTCTTGCTTGCTGCTCTAGCTCATGCCTATGCATGTGATTGCTGTTTGCCCCTCCCAGCCACAAAAACAGGCATATGACAAAAAGATAACTTGAAAAAAGTAATTTTGTAATTGTTTCTGGTTTTTATTCTACTTTATTTTGGTTGCAAATCTTCCAAAAGAAATCCTTTGAACTAAAACAAAAACCCATAAAAGGTGGGGGGACAAACCTAGGTGTCTCTCTCAAGCAGTTTGGATCTGTTGGGGCAGTGGATAAAGTCAAGATTTACCTTCTGACTTCCTTTTGTGGTTACTAGAGGGATGCAACTGTTGGTTCTGCTTGCCTTGCCATCCCTAGAGCAGAGGCTGGCATGCTCAGGTGTCCTCTTAGTTCCCAGCAGGCGATTTGTTCTGGTGGCTGGTCCATGACAAGCTGATGGGCAGGCGAGATGATTTCAACCCTGCAAAGAAGGGAAGGTTTAATTCAGGCCGTATGTCAGGGCTGTGTGTGTAGAAGCAAGTGGGAGAGGGACCACGGTAGAAGGGAAGAAATAAATGATTAAATTAAACCAAGAGCAGAGAGGATTGAAATTTATCCTAAACATATTGCCTGAGATTTTGGTAGTGCCTCCATTATTGCTAATGATGGGGCTGGGAGGTTTGGAGTTCCACTGATTGGTAGCTGCACCCTAAAAGGTGATATGGGGACACAGGTGAAAGAGATATGGTGAAAATGACATGGGGAAAAGTTCTCCTCTGTCAGGATCTGATTATTTGCAGTGGAGTCTGACAGCTCTAAGGTTACTTCTGTATAAATCAGTCAGGCAGAAGAGGAGTCAGACAGAAATTTTATTTTGCCATGGCACAGTGTGGGAGCTGTCATCCTGGAGTCCCAGCAGCACAGCCACTGCCAGGTGCCAAGCAAGCCTGTACCATTCCCAAGACATTTCTGTTCATGCTGCCACTCTCTGCCATGGTCCTAAAGCCTTCCTCCTTGGAGCTTCCCTCCTTCTCCTTCCTTTGATTTCTGCAAGAGGCAGAGGCAGTGAGCAACACTTACCTGACCCCTTTCTGAGCTGCATGGATTTGAGAATATGACTGCATTTATTTCCTACACTGTCATGTCATTGTTTATTCTCCTTCCAGTCCTGGGAAAGGCTGCAGGGAGAGGAATAACATTGGCCTCTAAAGTGGAAGTCACAAGAAGAAGATGATAACTTTTTTAGGAACGAAATGGATCCCAGAAAACTAGCTGGGGCACGACTGGGAGTTGGAGCTGGGCTTGCCAGGATCTCATGACAGACTCTCCTGCCAACATCTTCACTTGGGTGTCAGCTGGACCTGAAAGCAGACTTGGTTTGTTTTATCTTTGTTTAATCACACTTGGAAGAAATAATCCAGATGTGTATCAACTTTTAAATGTTTTTACTCAGTGGGTGAGAGATGTTGATTCAGGTTTCTTGTTTGGAAACTCACTGCAGTGAGTTAGAGGTGCTATAAACTGAGTAGAATTTCTGAGGTGACTGATTCAGCTTATTTATCTGGCAATATGAGGTACATCTGCAAGGTCTTTAACCTGGGCTTCAAAGTGTCAGTTTCTAGTACGTGGAGAGGATACACAGTACCCCCTCAGAAATTAGGCAAGATCTGACATTCTTTTTTAAGGGATGAAAGTGATGTAGGGAAGCAGAAGAGATGGCAGAAGAAAATTGTTTTGGTATCTACTGTTACCAAGCTGGGAATAGTTTCTCTGAAGAGATACTATACCTCTACTTATTTCAAAAGTTTCAAAGTGAAGTGCTGCAGAAAATGTTTAGGAAGAATAAATAGTTTTGGTTTCTGAACCTTTCTGTAACATGGAATTGTTGATCGTCCTGAGGTGAGGCACAGAGCAGTGGCTCAATTCACTTGACATTGTAGATCCATTCGGGAAATTTCAGGTTATGATCACTGGACGGGCTGCATGATTCTCTCATGTGGGTACAGAAATTTTAAAAAGCTAGAAAATTATCTTCAGGAGCAATGCTGTAAAACATAGCTTCCAGCATGCACTGTGGATAGGCCACTTAAGAAGAAAACAACAACTCAACTTGATCACCTCAGAAGCTCTGGGGATGCAGAAAGTATTTGACTGGCATAAATTTGGCCAGAGAAAAAGAAGCTTGTCATCTTTATGTACTCTTCCTCTCCTTTTCCATTCCTCCTCACCTCTCTCCCTTTTAGTGGTAATTCATTGGGGTAGATTACTCACTGAGGATGGTATTCTGTTTTTCTCTGTTTATACCATCGCACCAAATGTACTTAACACTCATCTTTGCCAGCCCTGGGGTTCATAAAGTGCCAGAGAAAATATGGAGTTTAGCATCCTCTCTCCTTTTCATTTTTAATGTACAAATAGTGACAGTTTCTGTGTCTGCATATCTGTGCAGCTCCATCCCATTGCTTTGGTTGACACCTCCTGTCTCCCTGGGACACCAGGGACACTTAGCAAATGGAGCTGAGACTACAGACATGGCCTCACCTGTCCCCCACCCCTGCCTCTTCCCTGAAGTTTTTGTGCTTGCAGTACTCTTTCATGCAAATGAGAGGCCATGGATGCATTCAGCTCTGCCTCCTTCGTTAGCCTGAGCAAAAGAGGTTGAGAACACTTTGTTACAGATGGGAAGGGCAGGCACTGGGGCAGGGAATGGTGAAGGGGTGTAGGCAGAAGCAGCAGAGTGAGGATGGCAGGAGATCAGGCTCTGTGTGTTGGTGCTGTGACTCTCCAGGTACAGGGCTGTTTCCAGTGCCATGCTGAGGCAGTTGTGTAAGAACCACATCCAATGTGAATGCATCACTTTCCTGGGGAAAAACGTGCCAAGAGCTCAGCTCTTCCAAACTTCAGTCTAGCTTTGATTCCTCCCACCCAATTACCCAAGTTTCTTCAGTCCTCCTTGCTAGTGCCTTGTGAATAGGCTTTCTCAGCACTTTGCTTGACTGGAACTCCTTACTTTCTCCAGGGAAAGAAAATGTACAAGTTCTCTTCTCACTGTTTCTACTGCCCAACATCCTGCTGCCCAAAGTCATGTGCTTTATGTATGTCCCCTTCCCACTTTCTCCCCTATATTCTCTTGTAGATGTGGTCAAAGACCCATATCTCTTCATATAATCACTCTCTCTTCTCTAGAGGCATTTTCCATCTTTTCTCAGGTTCTTGGGCTGAACATTGCTGTAGAGGACCTAGATGACTGCAGAATATGTTATTTACATCAGTTTATTTTCACTAGGGAAACCTGCAAGTTGTAAAATGTATGTATAAGCCTGTTGGCTGAGGCCTAAAGTGAAAATTAACCCCCTGCATTGCACTTCTCCACTTTGCCCAAATAGCAGATGGCAGAGAAACCTAAAAAATTATGAGCATTCTGTTTACATCTCAGGGGGTGTAGGGAAGACAAGGAGGGCCAATGAGTGAACCTAAAATATTTTAGTTTTAAATGCATTAATAAATTTGAGAGGACTTTCCACTGAAAAGGCCAATTAACCCTAACCATGCCTGGGATAAACTCATCTCTTGTGTGCTGGAGTTGTTTCCAGGGCTGGAGTGGAAAGATAAAGGTGGACAGGGGAGAAGAGAAAGAGATGGTCTTCTGCAAGTGTTTGGCAACCTCTGGCACAGAAAAGATTTCTTATGGATTTCTGAAAAACAGAAAGAGCTGCTGAAGAATCACCTTTAAGGGAGATTCCTGGTGGAATGTATTTAGCTTTCTGCATTATCCACGCTTTCTAAAATGCTGAAATAACAAAGTGAGCAGAGTGGCAGGGAAGTTATCACTGTTTTTAGAAAGAGGGGTAGATTGATGCCTGACTGGCTGAGGGAAGAACAGTTCATGGCAGGCAGCAGGGCCCACTGTAGGAGAACATCATGACTACAGATCCTCTGAGGTGACTCTGGACCTTGCTATTTGTCCAAAATGAAAACTAGGAGCTTTAGCATTTCTCTTCAGCAGAAAAAAACCCCAAACAACAATGTAAATTGTCATTAGTGCTATATTTCAGGGACTTCCTCCTTCCCCAGAGGAGGGTCAAGGCAGTATTCTCTTAAAAACTTCTTTAAATGTAAACTATATCCTTGTTGCTGGCAGGAGGGCCACACACACATGTAACTTTGCAATAGTGTCCAAAGATTTTACATGTCAAAACCCTCTTGCTGCACAAGTGAAAGGGAGATGCTTGTACTGCACATTAAGTCCATAATGAGAGACGTGTGTGTGCAGAGTGGGGGGCGTATTTGAGGAAATTGCAAAATATTTCTTGAGTTAAGTATGTTTATGAAACATTTCAGTCAGGACCAGTTATACACCAGTGATTCCCAACCACTTTCAACCTTTTCCATGGAACTGCATGTTGTTTTCTTGTCTCCCATCTCGACAGCAACCCCCACAGTACTGAGTTGCTGCCCCTGCCTTCCTGCACTGCTGTCAGTTTGAGAAGGTGCCAGTGGAAAGACTTAGATAATCAGCCAAGCAAAGCACATTAGTTTTGTCTCTCAACTCTAATGTTGGTGTTCAAGCCAGAGAGGTTATTTTAATTGGGACCCAGTATTAGAGATAAAATTATTTTTTTCCTAGAAAGTGATCATGTTAACTTTGAGATTATTGCTAAGATTGATTAAATTTAACCTGGACAATGATTTAAGTTTCAATCCCTCAACAGTGTCTTCCACAATACAGAAGGAAAAAAAAAATCAGACAGAGTTTGGGATATGTCAATCTCAGCTATTCACTTTTAGGATATTACAGGAGGTGAATGTGTTTGGACAGTGAAAGGAGAAGAATGGTCTGGCTTTAGAAGTGCTTAGTTTCCCAGCAAATTCCTAATACATTTAAATTTTGTGTGCTAAATCTTTCTGAACATCTAGTAGAATGCATCTACTTTACTTGCAGTATTGAATGAAAAGATCTAGAGTTCCTATTCTCATGCTGTTGTTTTTTTCCCTTTTGCTTCATTTTAAGTGATTAAAACCAACCAACAATACCTCCACTCTCTCCTTCTTTATTAATTCATGATGAATTCTGTTTTCTGGCTGACATCAGTTCACTGTCATGGTTCAAAACTTTTCCAGTGCTTGGTTGGCTTGTTGCTTGCTTGCTGAGAAAAGTGTTTATATCAGGATTTTTGGAAAGAAACAAAATGTGATGTTATACAGAGGGAGGAGTTATTTTGTTTTGTTTCTGCAGAACTTGAACTTTGAGATATTTACATTGTAAATATCATATGTGTCTAAATAGGAGTCACATATGTGACTCCTATTAAGAAAAAATACTGCAAATTGTTCTGGTGGGTTTTTTCTATTCATTCTTTTGTTATACTTTTAACAGAGTATTAATCTCAAATAGGATGTGGCATTCTGTGCACACACTTAGGTGAGATATCTGGCAAATTTGCCAGAGAGTGCGACATCTTTGCATCTTTGAGAAAAGTCTCAGGTATTCCTGGGATCTTTTTTTTTTTCTCCACTTGAGTTTCATGCCTGTCTCACAGTAACCTGCTGCTATATGAAAATCCATTCTGATTATTAGTTTTGACCTTAATGATGCCTTCTCTTAAATGCTCTGTGCCTGAAGTAGGCTCACATGTCTCAATCTGATCCCAAAAGTGTCCTACATAAGGAGTGAGCTCTCACCCAAGTGTGTAAATCTTGAAAATTCAAGCCTTTTGTAAGAAGTTTTTGCACTGGAACAAAGATTATCTCTCTGTTTTGTGAATTCTATGAAAGCATTAAAAAAATAAGCATCAGCTACCTACAAAAACAAAGAGCATTCTAACTCTCACCTTTGCCTACAAACTGATATGTTTGTTTAAAGACATTAAATATCAAACTGGTAATAGTTTTTCATGCAAAACAAGGGAATATAGTTATTGTCAGAGACAAGTGTAAAGTTTTAAGATGTAAAATGATGATTTTCTCTTACTGTTCCCAGTGTCAAAGAGAAAGGCTATTCTCTACCAAAAAAAAAAAAAAAAAAAAACCCTACTGATTGGCAGTTTTATGTATTAAAAGATGTTCCATCTACAGTGGTATTTATACTAAAAAAGCAATTGCATATATCATTAACTTCCACTAATTATGTGTGGTCTAAGAAAATTTAGAGAAAGCCAACAAATACTGTGGTTATGATGGTTCATGACTTACTGCACTGACTTAATTCTGGCCTTTTGTACACAGTGCCTAACAAGAGATCAGTTGGAGAACTGATGTGCTAAATAACATTATTAGTAAATCAGATTCTTTTGTTTCAACTCATAAAAAAACTTGGTTCCTGAATTGAAAAATGTACAATAATGGGAAGTCCTGACTAGTTTATAACACTGTTCTCCTTTCTGAGTGTGTTCTCAAAATGCTTAAGCATTCTAAGTCCCAATGGATTTGATGTTGTTTGGTACCTAACTAAATGCAACTTGCTTCTTGGATAGCCAGCTTAATCTGAGTGTAGGTAATGCATTCTAAATTATCTGCCACATGTTGAGATTGGTATCTGACCACATGGGCAACCAGAAAATTCAGATGTTTAAGCCTTTAGAGTGTCTCTTTCTGAGATGTCCTTGCAAACAACTACTTATTTTGGGGGCGGGGGGGAAGTTTCAAACTGAGGGTCAAATGTACTTCATTGAATATCTATCTTTCTTTTCTTTCTTTGTTCAACAGAATGCTGTCTGTGTTTTACTGTGTCCAGCTGGCACACCCTCAGCATGCTGATTTAATTTAAAAAATCACTACCCATTGTAGAAGCCAGATGTAGCTGAATAGCAGAGTTTTGCTCATAGTATGGCTCTGGTGCCTGGACTGTTCCAAGGACCATTACTGCAAACAGTGCAGTGAGTACTTCCAGAGTAGTGGGAGAAGGCAGGAAGTGCTGCATCTGTGGTGTGCCTGAGAGTGGGACTGTGCTTTGGCAGGGTGGGCTTCTGTCATCCTGTGGCTCCAGAATTGGAGATTGTTCTTCAAATATGTGAGTTACTGAGACTCACTTAAGTTGTAGCAAATTCCAGGCCAGTAGCAAATTGTACAGGCTTTCAGGCATCATCCCTGCCCAGCCCCAAACTTGCAGCTACAAATTTGTACCTGGGGAGCAGCAAAAGGGCTATGGACAGTTTGCTTTCAAAAACTCTAGAGCAGCCATCAATATATTGAAGATCCCCATACGCTTATTTTGTAGTTTCACACTGCAATACTATCAACTCCTACCTGGTAGCCAAAAATACAGTGAGAAAAGTACCATTTGCATTAGATGCACCACCATGATTTTTGAGCATTGTTCATGCTGTCCAAGGAATTGAAAGCTGGAAGGATGCTTGTCAAGAGATTACAGTAAACCTGACTGCTAGATCATTCTGTTTATCTCTTTGCTCCCTGGCCTTTTACAAATAGTTTTCTGGCTATTCATACTGTTGTTTGGATGGGAAAGGAATGAGATTATAAAGACAGCTGGATGTACATAGTAGAAATAAGGATATGAACAACTGATAAGGGTAAAGATAAAATGGTCTGAGGTAAGACTTCCACAGCAGATACTTTACTTTGGTATAAAATGACAGTCATTCAATATCTTCCATTCAGAAAGAGCCCGTCACCTAAACAGTGTCTAGAAAACAATGGCTACAGGTGAGAGCATGGGACTGATCATAAGAGGCCTTGAACTTTGTTCTTGGCTTTTCTGAGTTGTTTTGGATAAGTAACCTCCTCACTGTTTAAATCCCTCATTTGCATTTTAATAATATGTAAGCATCCAATGTTGCTGCCTGTCTTGGTCAAACTTATCCTTTATATTTTGAAAATGGTTATGTCTCTTTCTTCCTGTCTAAGCAATCTCATGCCTTTGATTTTTTTCCTATTAGGTCCTATTTTCTAATGGCTTGATCAACCCCTTTGCTTTTTTTCCGGATTCCTTCAACCAGTACATAGAAATCTGTAACTGCTGTGGGTATAGTAGGGCATGTCAGCCCAGCTCAGGCAGTCTCCCTCTGAGGATGGAAGAGCACTTGCTAAGGATGCTGAAGTATCCCAGCTAGGGAAAAAGGAGAGACTGGGAAGGTACTCTCAGACCTGACTATGCTCAATACCTTCTATGGAAGTCTTGATCACCAGATGCTAATGCTAAATCATCAATTGTAAGCATTGCTGTCACCTCATTCAAGCCTTATTTGTGTAGCTACAAGCAGCCTCCATAAGCTTTCTTTTGCCTTGCTGTCATCTTAATTGATGTTCTCTAAGTGACTTTTTTTGGAAACACATGGCAAACTAAATTTATAAAACTGTTTTGGCTATATTAGGATCTAATGAGAGTGTATTACCTTATCTTGTACAGAAATAGTCCAGAGATGGACTTCTTAATTTTGTAGTGGCCTGCCTGTAGTGGAGGCTCCTGGAACTGTAAGGGAACAGATACCAGCAAAAATGCTGATTAACTGCAGTGCCCATAGCAGTGCTTGGCTGCTTAAGATGCAATATGCCTACTCTTTTCCTCAACCCAATGAATATCACCATCCATTCTAAAAGTTACTGATGACTGTCCTTTACCAGACTGTTCTTTCTCTTGTACCCCTGTGCCACATTAAGCAGGTCAGACATTGCAGTCTTAGGCATTTGCTGGAGTTTCATTTTTGAGATGCTGTGTGTAGTTTTTGTCCCAGCCAAAAAAAAGAAAAATTTATCTGAAACTTTTTATCTTGGGGCTGCATTGTTTCAGGACTAGCCAAAACTTTAATCACATCTTAAAATAGAACTTAAGAAGAATAGACATTTTAGTACAAGAAAATTATGGTGAGTTTGATTTTGTGTTTTATTTTTTTACAGGTAGCCATTTCTGGAAAAGTATATACCAGACTTGACCCATAGAGAAAATTGACTGCATGCTCTTTGTGGAGGCTGGACTTGTTCTGTGCTGCCTTTTTGGACTGTGTGGATTTTGGATGTTGTGTGGAAAACAGCAAACTTTTCCTCTGCTTACTGAGCATCCAAGCAGTACTGCCTTGAATGCTGCCAGGGAGGAGACACAAGGTTGCAAAGAAGTTCCTGGCCCCAGAGGAGGGAACAGGCCTGGTTCAGTGTGGTGGTTTGACCCTGGCTGAACATCAGGTGCCTACCAAAGCCATTCTACATCTCCTCTCCTCAACTGGACAGGGAGAGAAAATACAAGAAAAGGTTCATGGATCAAATTAAGGGCAGGGAGAGATCCATCTCCAATTATTGTCATGGGTGAAACAGGCATGACTTTGGGAAATTAGTTTAATTTATTACCAATAAAATTGGAGTGTGATAATGAAAAATATAATCAAATCATAAAACACCTTCCCCTCACCCCTCCCTTCCTCCTGGGCTCAACTTTACTCCTGGTTTTCAGTACCTCCTCTGCTCCAGCAGCACAAGGGGACTGGGAATGGGGGCTGTGATCAGTTCATCCCATGCTGTCTGGGCCACTCTTCCTACTCAGGGGACTCATCACAGTCTTCCCATGCTCCAGTGTGGGGTCCCTCCCATGGGGTGCAGTCCTGTGTGAGCTCCTCCAGGTGGGTCCTTCCCACAGGCTGCAGCTCACAAACTTCACAAACACTGTGATCTCTTCCAGGGGTGCAGTCCTTCAGGAAAAGGCTGCTCCAGCATGTATCCTGCATGGGGTCACAAGTCCTGCAGCAAACTACTCCAGCGTCCTCATTCCATGGTGCCACATGTCCTGCCAGAGGTCTGCTCCAGGTGTCCCACAGGGTCAGACCCTCCCTTGGGCACCCACTTCCTCTGGCACGGGGCCCTCCAGGGGCTGCAGGTTGGTCACTGCTCCCCTGGGACCTCCATGGGCTGCAGGTTGGTCACTGCTCCCCTGGGACCTCCCCTGCAGGGATCCTCCCCAGGGGACCTCCACAGGTTGGTCACTGCTCATGGACCTCCTCCAGGTTACCTCCTGCCCCCTGGGACCTCCATGGGCTGCAGGTTGGTCACTGCTCCCCTGGGATCCTCCAGGGGCTGCAGGTTGGTCGCTGCTCCCCTGGGATCCTCCAGGGGCTGCAGGTTGGTCACTGCTCCCCCAGGCACCTCCAGGGGCAGGGCACTGCTGCCTCGCCATGGTCAGCACCACAGACTGCAGGGGAATCTCTGTTCCTGTGCTTGGAGTACCTCCTTCCCCTCCTTCTGCACTGACCTGTGTGTCTGCAGGGCTGCTGCCCTCACATATTCTCACTCCTCTCTCTGGCTGCTGTTGTGCAGTGTTTATTTTTACCCCTCCTTAAATGCATTATCCCAGTGGTGATACCAAGGTAGCTGCTGGGCTTGGCCTTGGCCAGCAGCAGGTCCATCTTGGAGCCAGCTGGCATTGGCTCTGCTGGACACAGGGAAGCTCCTAGCAGCTTCCCACAGAAGCCACTCCTGCAGCTCCCCTCCCTGCTATCAAAAGCTTGCTATGCAAACCTAATGCACTCAGCAAGCAGACGGGGACTAAGGCCTGTTGGAAGGGATCTGGTAAAAACATGGGCTACAGCTGAAGCAAAGATAGGGGCTGGATGGTAGGGAGCACTGAGGAGGGGAAAGGAACTGAAGGAAGATTTCACATCTACAGCAGAGACATAGCATTAAAAAGAGCACCAAAGTCCTCTTTCCTGCTCTTGTCCCTCCCTTTCCCATTTTCTTAAATTCATCATCTGAAAACTGAATTCTGCATCTATTGGTGTGTGTTCTGGGCAAGTGGCATCCCTGCCTTTCCCTAAAATGTTTGGGAGATGCCTTGAACTAAGTCTGTATCCAAGAGCATTAAGGGAATCAAGTTTAAATATGGAAGTTGCTCTTGGTGTGAACTTCTTCAACAACAACAATAAAACTTTCCATTGCTTTGCTTTCCAGGTTTACTTATAAGGTATTTTAGTGCAGAGTAGCAAAACAGCTATTTTCATGCTGAGAGTACTTCTTTTTTCAGTCAGGATACCTTTTATATCTATCATTTGAGTAAGATATTCTCATCTTCAGTCCTTATCAAGAGAATCCAGAATTTCGTGGCACAAAGAGGTGTTGCTATCTTAAGGTTTGTATTTGCGGGTTTACCTTTACTGCAGAGTACTGTATATTCTTCTTCCTAGAGTCTACATTCTTATTCATGTATACAATGTGTAGCCTCTGTTACATAAAAATAAATCTTTACCAGCTGTGATCGTGAGATAAACCCTGACATTTGAATTGCCTGTCTTTGAAAATGATGGGAGAGCACATTTTGTATTTGAGTCTATAAGTATGGACCAGTGGAATAATGAAGAAGTTAAATGATAGCCCAGTTTAAAAATCATTGTTTGCTATTTTCAGAGATTATCTGTTGGGAGATTGATTAGGGAATGGAGGAACTTCCTTCATCAGCAACCAATCAATCCAATACATCCCCAACTAGACAGGGACAGCAGTGGGAATGCCAGTTACGCTGCCTCAGGGGAGAGGGAATGCCATTTAAGAGAGAGCAGGGCAGAAGGACATCAGCACATAACTATTCCAGCAGAAAATCAATACGTTTCTGAGCACAAAGCCATTTGTAACTTTTAGTATTGAGGCCACCAAATAGAGTGGGAAGTTAGCTGCTTTTGATGCAGCAGTCAAAGGGTCAAATTCTTTTTCCTGCTTGCTCCAGTGTAGCTCTGTGGCAGTCTGCTGGGCTCCGCCAGTGAAACTGAAGAGGAGGATTTGGCTTCGCCGCCTGGTTTTAATCTGCACGTATGGTATCAATTTTGGAAGCATTTTCTGGTTGTCCTCACAGTTATAAAAGGGTAGAAAAATATATTTATTCTCTTCCTCATTAAAAAAAAACCAGGCTTTTGTTAACTCATTTGTGTTAATTCTCTACCTGAAAAATGTAAAGTTTATCTTCATCTTTAGTTTTGCCACAGCATTGGCCTGTCTATTAATAAGTACCTCTGTTGTCTATCCTAAGGGAAAGGCTGCTCTGGAGAAACTAGGTTGCTCCCAGAGATTCCAGTTCTCTCTTGCTCACGTAGCTGATACTGAGTCCATGAGGACACTACTCTATGGATCCCCTTTCTGATCATAGGCACTGGAGTCTCCTGCCTACCAGTTTTCTTCTTCCTTTTTCTCTTGGCATGTTCATCCAGTTATTGTTTTCTCAGTAATGAGGAGTTCTGTGGTGTATGGGCTGTTGGCAACAATTGTGTACATTTTCAAGTGCCTGCTGAAGAGGGAATGTTCTCCTCGTGCTCATCAAAATCTTCAGCTCTTTTGCTGAGTGCAGGAGCTGTCAGCCATGGAGAAGTGTTTGGTCCCATTAACGAGCGCTGACCCCCTTGGAGCTCCATCTGAAGTACTGTCATAGCTTTCTTAATTGCTGTTTTACTATAAGGTTTTTCCTGCATATTCCTTGACTGCATTCCCTTCAGTATTTTAGGTCACAGTTTCTTTGGGATAGACGCTACTTCCTCCTGTTTCTGAAAAGAGGAGAATCTCTCCCCAAGACACAGAACTGCAAGAAGCAGCCTGTAACAAGGACTTCAGTTTTCCCATGTAATTGCAGAGAGCATTCATGTTTTCTTCAGAATCTGAGGACACTTACATTTGAGAGGTAACTAAACCTTGACAGTAACATTTGCCCTTTTTTGCCTGCTGCTTTCTCATTTAATTACTGATTTTTCTTCCCTTGAAGTTACTTCTTACTTTATGTGTCATTCCACCCTCTTTTTGTACTCTCCTCCTTTTTTTACCTCTTTCATCTACCCTGGCACTCAGTTAGCACCCAGAATCAAAATTCCTATGTAGCTGTACATACTTAATAACTCCTTGGCTCTTTTAATAGGCTTAAAAGTTTTCCTCAGCATTAACTATTTCAATAAATATAGTAAGGTATTAATGTAAGAGGCAATTCATGAACAACAGTGGCAGGCTGCATATGATGAACTTAGCTTTAGTTATGCTACTAAGAAATTAAATAACTGCAAAACCTAGAAGGTGAGAAAACTGAAGCAGGGAGATGAGTCAAGGTTGTTGGATGCAGAGTGATAAGGGCAGCCCTATCCCATATGCCACCTAAAACTTCTGCTGACAGCTGTCCATGTGTGCCAGTACTATTATTGTAGGTTAACAAATCAATGGAAGTTCTCGCTATTTCCTGCAAATTAGAACTGTAATTGCTGCTTGAAATTTCCCTAGACTCCCTGACCTGTAACATCAGGAGTTCATAATGATTAAAATAGGAAGCAATGCAGCAAGTTCATCATGCTTTCTAGAGCACAGCACTGCTTTGGTACTTTAAACAGAATACAAAACATCTGTGTTGTGCTGGTTTAGATTTATCTCTTATGGAAGACAGATCTGTATCTGCTGAAATAACTGAAATTACCTTCTAACATACTCATCAGGAAAATAAACTTTAACACCCACAGACCACTATGGCTGTGTCTGTAATTCAAGAACTGAGAATACCTCTAGGAGATTCTCTTTTAATAAGATGAAAATAGATGACTATCCAAAACAGTTAAGTGATTAGGATCATCATGACCTTATCTTAATTTGGCTGTTTTGCATGTTGAAAGTGAGAAATATCCTGTTTTTGAAATACATTCCCAATATTCAAAGTGACTGCGGAAACAACAGAGATTCTTCACTTTTTACTTCCAACATCAATGTTTTAAATGAGAAATAAATAATTCAACTGAAATAATATAGGTTTCTGAGTCTATCAGATTTGTTCCATCTACTGCCAATCACTATGCCAGTTCCAGTTCATGAAAGTCTTTTGCTTTATGCAGTAGTTTGATCATGACTGCAAGTGTGGGCTTTTTCCTATAATTTTCATGTATAATTTTGGATAGTGGTAGCAACAGTGGGAAATCAGCTAATCAGGCCTTTGAACACAAGCTTTGCGTGTCTGGGGTTTATCATTGCACCATTAGAGAAGCTCTGGCCATTGCAAATTGACATCTGCATGACCCAGCTGACAATAATTCTGAGTAACTCTGGAATATGTCGATGACATGTCCAGAACCTCAGGCTTGAAGTACTGCACATCACACTGTCACTTTTTAAACAGTGATTTGCTGATTCTCTGCATAACTCTTGCACTGCTAGTGGGTTAAACAAGGTTACTGAAAAGGTTTTTCTGAGTTTTAAGGATTTGTATGCAAGGGATATTATGACAGCATATTTAAATTTTTATTCTTAAAAAAAAAAAGAGTTCCCGGGCCAATTAAAATGTTAAGAAACCCATAGTAAATAAATTTAGGTAGTGCCTTCACACATTCAGGACTAGATCAATAAGGCAACGTAATTATTAGATTGGATTTGTCCAATGAAAATGATATGCCTCTGTACTGTATACTTTGACCTCTTTTTCACTTGCCCTATTAAATAGCTTAGGAAAAAGCCACAGCTGTAATAAACAAATACATTTGTTTGGTTGTACCAAGTTTTTGTTCCAGCACTGGAATTCATTAAAACAACATGTTCTGTATATTGCCAGCAGGTCATCAATGCATGCTTGAGTCAGATTCCTGACCTTTACTTTCACTTGCCAAGTCTGCTAAGTTGCTTCATCCTGGGGACTCTTAAAACATATATTATTAATAATATACCTTGCCCTGTTTTTCTTATAGCTGAGAATATCTTCACAGGTGTACTCATTAATTTTCTGTGGTAATTATCAACTAGTTTATTTTATGTGGAGTCAGATGCTTAACTCTAAATGGTTGCTGAACTGTACGAAATAGAAATATTTTTCCTCACCTAAAGCAAATTTAAATTAAATTTGAAACCTATTTAGGATTTGAGGTAAGATTTTTCCTTCTGTGGGATGGTTGGAGGTCATCTCAAGCAGCTACTCAACAGTTGTTTGTCTGGATGTAACTGAAGTTAATTTTTGCAACAGTGTTACCCCATCAACAGCTCTAATAAAATATGCCCCTACACTATACTCATGTTGGAAAATGGTGATGAATCCATAGGAGCCCAGCTCAGCATCTACCTAACCTCTGTGTTTAAGTGCTGTATTTCACACCCTGTTTTCCTTTTTGGCACTGACCATAAGCACCTCAATCCATGCAATCTAAGTGTCAGGACAGCTCCTACATCAGGGTAACTATCTAGAATCAAGGAATTATGCCCCTGCCTCCCTAATTTTGTACATGTTCTCAGAATGTTCTCAGTGCAGTTGACTTGTATCAGACCTATCATCCTGGGACCAAAGAAGGGGTTGTTTTTATTTCCAAGTTGCAAATATTTTGCAGTTGATTGGAATCAGTGAGGAGACTACATGTCTACATGAAAAGCCTCATCATGTTCTTCTCTTCCCTTTTCACAGGAAAAAGTGGTCCTGTCAAGAGACAAACTTCCTTCAGAGGAATTGTGCACAAGAACCATGAATATATGCAAGGGCCCCCATGGTGCAATGCCAAGATCAGTACCAGTGTGCCAACTCCCCTGTCATTATGGTCAGCAGACTTTTACAGCATCAGGGTCCACAGCAATGTAAATACACACCAGACTCCCCTGAACAAAAGTGTGGTATTGATTTTGCTGTACTCTGTTGCACTCCTATGGATCTCAGTGACAGGCTGTTACTTCAAACAGCATGACAAAAATTTACTAAAATAATCTATTTTTCCTTGGTAATTAAGGGCAAAGCAAAATGGAGATGACCACAAACAGTCTCTGATGAGAACTTCTCTTAATGTTCCTTTTGATCTCTTGTGCTGCTGCTCCAGTGTAAAGCATCTAGGCAAAAATAAAATCATATTAATACAGGATGTTAAATGGAAACATGTTCCTAAGAATGAAGCCTATACAATTTAGTGTCTAGCTTTTTTCTGGCATTTGTTAAAGCCCAGTGCATGCAGCTCATTTCAATGTGATTTCAAAAGCAGATAAGCAAGTGTGTGCATTACAGGATTCATTCAAAAAAGATGGTTTGAGTTTAAGACCAATCACTTCACAAATGCTTCAATAGTATAGAATGCCACTTAATAATTTAAACTCTGCCCTAATAAGGATCTATGAAATTGGCATTTCTTAGAGATATCTTTTTTTCTATTCATGTAAGAGAAACACCTAAAATACAATTAGAACAATCAGATCTATCCATCACTGAGATCGTGTCATGTCCTTGAGACCTGCAGCAGAATCATAGATGTTTTGGGTTGGAAGGGACCTGTAGAGGTCATCTAGTCCAAACCCCCTGCAATGAGCAGGGACATCTTCAGCTGGGCCAGGTTGTTCAGAGCCCTGTCCAGCCTGATCTTGAGTGTTTGCAGGGTGATAAAAGTTGAGATGCAGTTTTTCAGTGTTCCTTCCCTCCCCTGTTTCTTCTGTTATGTGGTGTGTTTCTGTAAGCCATGAGAGGAGTCAGGCATAGTCTACCCTTTCCATGCATAGATTTCATAAGGATTATAGTAACTTTACTTTGAAAGAAGATTGTGACTGGTGCTTTCCTTTTCCAATGTACTTTTATTTTCCCTTTGCCCAGTACAACTTTCCAAATAAATCTTTCCCCTTTATTTTTGTCAGTCATTATATAAAACATTGTTCTTCTATCCCTGGGGACCAATGTTAATCATATACAAGATTTTTTCACACAGCTAAATTGTAAATTGGCTAAGTAATATGCATGTCAGGGAGTGACAGACAGTGTAAGCAATCAGTTACTTGCCTATGCAAGGTTACTGAATTTACCTAGATGTGATTAATGGTGCTAGTTATCTTATTAAAGGTAATTGAGGGAGAATCTGATGTTACAGTTTTCAAGATCTCCAGAAATACGGTCTAAATTAAAGTCACTTTGAAATGAAAAAAAAATATATATATGAGTGTTTATCTGCATGCAAAATTATTTGGTTTTTTCTTTACTGGTCAAGTAATTAGTCCTGCAGGGCTTTGAAATTAAGGGAAAAACTTCATAAAAGTTTTGGGAATGCAGTAACTACACGTGAGTGCTGGGCTTCATGTGTGTGTGGAGCTCCAGAAGAAACCATTCCTACTGACTCCTCAGAGTGGCAAATGTGGCTGTGTGGCCACCTCGGAGAGGTGAGTCAAGGGGAGTTGCATGCTCTGCAGTTGGTACAGCCCTCTCATATGTCATGTCTGTGCAATGTTCTTGCTGTGCAGAGTGTAATCTGCCACGACAAACACTCTAACAGTCTGGGACTTGTGTTCCTCACATGTTCTTGCTGATGAGCCATCCATAGCTGATTGTACACTATGGTACTGTAGCCATGGTGGTCAGATTTCTATTAAAAGTACCGTGTAAAAGAGCCAAGAAATGTGAAACAGATGAAAAAGTTCTAAAACAAAGATGAGATATAATGGCTGATCTCATTATAACTTTAGAAATTGTCAGTGCTGTACAGTGATGTTAGCCTGTGGCTTTAGGAGAAAACATAAATGCAAACCAGGTTTTTCTTTTTTTCCCTATTCAGCTAATGAGAACTTGACCAGGGTGTAAGCATTTCATGTTACTGACCTGCTACCTTCACTCATTTTGGAAATCAGTTGAGACTTGGATATTTTGTGTAAGGGCTTTGTAACCCAACACATACATCTAATTTAGCAACCTGCTGGACTATTGCATCTGTCATGACAATGTAGTCCCTGCTTTGCACTGAAGCAGGCTCTGCTCTGTCTTGATCTGGACTGAGTTTCCTGCTTGGACATACCATGTTCCCTCTTCCCTGGTGTCAACATTTTCCATGCAGTATTCCCTCCAGTAGGCTGGATGACAGTGAAACTTGGTCAGTTGGTCTCTCCTGAGACCAGCCAGTCTCTCCTTCCTCCTAAATGTAGGGACAAGGGCTGCTTTGCCTAAGAGGGTAAGAAACAGAGAGTGGTTTCAACCTCCCTGTCTTCCTCTGTGTTGCCACAGGGCAGAAGGAGGATTCTAAATCTTTCAAGGTTCTGTGGGGGAGCTGTCAGCCTCAAATCTTTCTCTGTACATCCAAGAAGAGAACATGCAGCTAAAATGTGTGATGGTAATTTAATTTAATTTACAGTGTTAATGTCCTTTATTCATAGCATTATAATTTTCCCTTTCTCCTTTTACCTTATTTTTATCTCTTCCCCTGCAAGCTGTGAACCACACAAGCAACTACTTCAGAATTTTGACTTTGTCATATTATTCTGTCACACCTGAAAATGTAGCTTGTCCCAAAATATCATTGCCTTAATTCCTGTGGCAAAAGTTGCTGAAACCTCATTAGGTCAAATGAGCAATTCAAGGTATCTGGGTGCTGCTTTGGGTGAACCAAGAGCAGTTATCAAAAATACTCTGCAGATTTAATTGTCTTAAAAGTGGCAGAGTAGTATCCAAATCAAAACAGATGGGAGAAACATCTTAAAATGGGAGGACTCTGAATCAAAAGATAACAAAATGGATTTTGAAAGTGTACCACTTTCTGTAGTGGTTTTTCCCAGCTCTCTCTTTTCTTGTAATGTAAGGCGTAACAAGAAATAAATATCCTAAAGCATAGGCCCATCTACAGCCTCGAAAAAGCAACTCATGTGAAAGAACAGTAACCCCAGCTCTGGGGGTTTTTGTGTTGTTTAAAGCCCTACATAAATCAAGAGGAGGCCCACAAAGGGAAGACTGTTTGGTTTCAGGGACTGGTCTTGATTTTCTGCTTAGGATAATCAAGATCAGGAATCCATCTCTAATTAAAGGCAAGCAGAAAAGATGAAGGATTTTCACATACATTCTTTTCATATTCATCGTTTAACATGTTATAGATACAGTATTCTTTTCCTTTAATTCAACTTTCTCAAATTATGTGCAGACAGCTCCAGCAGCAGGGAAAGGTGGGAGTATTTAGGATATCTAGAAATTAACTCTTTCACTTCTACAGAAAGACCTGTTTCTTTATCAGAGGTATTCAATAGAATGTGGTTTCTAGTTTCAACAAAAAACCTCAGTGAATGTGTGATTCTATTACATGGGGGCTTGGGGGGATATTTTGTTAGGTGGGTTTTTTTTCTTTTGGTGTTTTTTGTTGGGTGTTTAGGGGCTTTTGGGGGGGACTTTTTGGTTTTTTTGGTTGATTTTGTTGGGTTTTGGGGGGAGGGGCATTGTTTATTTGTTGTTTGGGGTTTTTTGTGTGTGTGTTTATTTTTGGGTTTTTTTTTTTTTCTAATTGGGTAGGTTGTAGCAAATATGCATGCCTGGTTTCTTTGGAAAAAAAGACACGCTTTTAGTTTTAATAAACATAGCGTTTTTTTTCTTGTCTGCTTCTCTTGTACCTCTGACTTGCTTTGCAGTGATTTTCCATGGATATGTCATTCAAGTGAATGAAATTTCAGAAGGATGTGGGTTTTGTCACTTTGATGGTGATGTAGTTTCCCAGATATAAGTTTTTCATTAAGAAATTAATATTGGCAGTTTGGGTATTGCAGTAAACCGAACAAGCTTGAGTATGTCGTAGGACCACATCATTTCACCTAGTGGTGTTCAAGGTCCCCTCTCTCCCTGCACTGTGACATCTGGGGTTGATTTACATAAATTCTTAGTTTTCTAACAGCTACACCCCATAAGCTGAACTATCCCTTATGCTTTTGGCTCCCTTTCTGAGATGTATTGCTGACACTTCCATCAATGAATCAGCACAGCCCAGTGAATCAATGTCTGATGTCTAGTCTAGAATATTTTTACTTTTTCCTTTTCTTGTTTTCAAAGACTGTAGAATATTGGAAACAGTTCATTTTTTTCCTATTTATATATTGCAAAAAATATTGTTTTAGTTATTAAAATAATAACTTAAAACCCAGGCCTTATATTTTTTGTAGTATCACTTTTTTCAGATATACTTATTTTTTTTCCTTTACTTTCTTTGGTAGTTTTTTGCTCTGAGAGGGCTTTTTGACCTTCCTAGGACCATTTCTTCCATGCTTGTTCCTATCTACCAAACAACTGTCAATAGTCTCCTAGAAACTTTGTTGTCCCAGTGCTTTTCCTGTGCTAATTGCTGGGTTTGGGAATCTAAGCTCCAGATGTTAAATCTGAAGTTACTCAGTATGAAGCAGACTAACTTTTCTTCTCAGTCCTGAGTCTCCTACTGCACATTGCTTTGTGTGGCAAATTATCTTCATAACCGAGATCTAGGTTTAGTCTTAAGTAGCTGAACACCTCTTGAAATCCTAGATTGAGGAACATTTCCAAATAAGAAGGAGGTATTTATGTATAAACTGTATATTCCTGAGGGAATGCAAACTGGTTTTTTGAGCATGAGCATGTGTAGGGATAAGCAATGTCCTGCACAAAGGACTCCCACTGCCTGACCTGCACTTTTCCAAAGTCCAAAAAGAAAAGAAAAGTTTGTGGAATTTATACACCCTGTGGAGTTTGAGTCTCTTGATAAAGTAAAGAAGAAATAAAAGCAAAGTCTGTGCAATTTTGAGTCATCTGCTCACTGACTATAAATCTACAGCAGTCTATTTATCAGTTCCACCGAGGCTGCAGCAACTCAAACAGGCAAGAGAATACAGCTGCCTGTGCCTGTATGCAGGGCCTGTAGATGGGTCAAAAGTTGGACATAAATCAGCAATATAGAGCTGCTGCCCAGACAGCAAAGCTCCCAGTCCAAGGAGAATGGAGCAGTGGCTGTGTGTGAAGGAGCACCAGCACTGTGCAGGACAGTCGGTTCTGGTAAGGTTTTAACTGGGATGTTGTGCCCTGCTCTGGGTGCTGGGCTTAGAGACACTTGCAGCTTAGGAAGAGGAGATCTGAGACCACTGATGAGGATGATCAGGGCTCTTAACAGTATTGATCTCAATGAAGGACGTAATGAAGTGGCTTCTTTTATTTCAGAGATGGAGGAGGGAGGAGGTAGGATACCTGTGGTCATATGTGTGAGCACTTTGTGTCTATGGTGGGTAGAGTGAAATCTGGTCAGGTGCAGCAAGGAAGATTCAAGTTTTATATGAGAAAAAAGCCTCTCAGGGCAGGCATGTGGAAGTACTGGAGAAATTGTCTTCATCACCTGAAGTCTTGTAACAGGATTAAATAAACATGGGCCCAGTGCAGTTCACATAATCCTTGCCTTTCCCAAGTGACCTTCTGAGATTCTCACTAACCTTGAGATTTCTGTAGGAAAATGACCTAAGTTTCTTCTTTCCACACCTTGCAGTGACAGCCTAAAAGGAATGGTACCTACTTAAGCACCCAGTCTTACTGTAATTTGTTAAACATGCCAGGGCTTTTTTCTTGTGAGAGCTTCTAAATTTTACAAGAACTTCACAAATATCTTATATAAAGATATACAATTTCCAAAGTTTTAGCAACATCTTCAGAGAAGCTTGAAGAGGGGACAGCTATCTTGAATATGAAAAAGTATATATATCTAGGTGTAGCAATTCCTAAGATGACTTGTAAGACCAGTCACTTTGCCTCCACAAATTCATCTGAAAGGATAAAGCACTTACAGAAAGCTCTTGACTGTTACCCCTGATTATTTGTACTCCCTTACCCTTTTCTGTTGGAATTCAGACTTTTTTTTTATTTTTGAAGGCAAAAGAGCACAAGTACTTCAAATTAATAATGATGCAATAATAAAGCTCAGTTGCACTATTCTGACAAACATGGGGTATGAATGTGCAGGGTTAGGAGTCCTGGGGTATTGGGGCACTGTTTTACTAAACTGCAGGGGCCTCACTGTGGGCTGATAACTCACAGTGCCAGGTCAGTGGTGAGATATCTTCTTTAAGTGTTAGCCAGAATTTGTTGGCAGGCAGCAGGGAAGTGGATAGAGGCCTCAAAGGTCAGATGTTGTTCCAAGTTTGTCACAAATATGCATTAGGGAACAGCAATGTGGGGGTGGATGGGGCTGAGATGCTAGATTTAAGCAGTAGACTGATGCCTGACTCCACCATCATTGCAGACAGGAATTGGATAAAAGAACACAAAACTACAATGCTAATTTTCTTCAGACTTTTGAAATAATGAAGTAACTCTAGGGCTGCCCGTTATATCAATGTTAACACAGCTCCATCCAGTACAGAAAGCATGATCACAGACTTCAATAGTTTTGAGGCATGTCTGCTGAATGTCACACAGATTCCTGACATAGGTGCAAGCAGTAGAGATTTTTAAGTGCCTGTGAAGAAGGACATAGATTCTCAAAATGCTCCACAAAATCAGACCAGCTGTGTTTCCCAGTACACTTCCTCTCCAGCAGCAAGGATAACTATAGTTGCCCTTAAATGAGATTGCATAACCTAAGTAATTTTCCCTAGTCCATTCCCAATAGATTGCACTGGATCCTCAGGGGATGTTACAGGGTGCATTCCCTCCTGCTGCCTCTCTGTTTATGGACCTCCTGCCCATAAATTTGTGTGATCATTTCTAAATCTGACAATGCTTTCTGTCTCCACAATCTCCTGTGTCAGCAAGTTCCACAAAGGTGGCATGAGATACAGCATGATTTTACATCAGAGGGAGACATGAGCCAACGTCTCTGATTTTCTTTCTAGAGGGTTTTGGTTCCTGCACCATGGTCACTTTAAAAAAGTAGCTTTGAAGCACATGGGCCTGGGGATGGAATTTTCTTGTGCATACCTGTAGACTTTTGGCTGTGTACCTGTGGGACTGCATGGAGTTAAAAGAATCCTTATAGCCTTTTATCCACTTTCTTCCACGTGATGTAGTCTTAAGATGGTCTCTATATTTCACTGTGTGGTAACAGAATACTAGTTAAAGTATTAAGTAAACAGATACACTCTCATCTTTGGTTGTCTAAGGTTTAGTTTTTAAGCAACACATTTTACACATGCCTATAGCTAATTCAGGTCAGGATCACATCCTTTGGCAGAAAGATGTGTGGTGTGGGAGTAGCTGTATGACAGGGAAGAAACTACGATGAGTACTCCTGCTATATATAACATATATATATCAATATATATATAGATATATAATCTGTACTTTCCAAAGAAGAATTATTTGATCCAGTGTTCACAATAAGTGTTGAGAATTATCCTCCATAGGCATACCCTTGGAGGTTATGCATTTTCACCTGTGAGTGAAGCCAGTTCTATGGAGATCCTGCCTCTACTCCCCTAAGTGTCCACAGTCTGTATGTAGAAGAACATGTTGCTGAGACAGCCACTGGAACTTCCTGAGGCTCTCACAAATTCTGATTTGAGAATGGTTTGATAATGCAGAAGATTCTGTTGATAAAAGACCCATATGGCCCAAGGCTTCCAGTGTTTTTCAGGTGGCTCTTGAGTGTCCACAGGATGTCTTTACATGTAAAATGTTAAGTTGGTCTTTCTTCTCCTGTAGTGCCTATTGCTCTGCAAAAGTATCTGGACCGCCTGGATTGATGGACCAAGGACAACTGTATGAGGTTCAATAAGGCAAAGTGCTGGGTCCTGCACTTGGGTAGCTGGAAAGCTGCCCATTGGAACAGCACCTGGGGTGCTGGTCAGCAGTTGGCTGAACATGATCCAGCGTGTGCTCAGGTGGCCAAGAAGGACAATGGTATCCTGGGTTGGATCAGCAATAGTGTGGCCAGCAAGAGAAGGGCAGTGATTTTCCCCCTGTATCTGGCACTGGTGAGGGCACACCTTGACTTCTGTGTCCACTACTGGCCCCTCAATTGAAGAAGGACAATGAGGTGCTGGAGTGTGTCCAGAGAAGGGCAGTAGAGCTGGTGAAGGGTCTGGCACACAAATCCATTGAGGAGCAGCTGAGGGAGATGGGGATGTTTAGCCTGCAGAGGAGGAAGCTGAGAGGGGACCTTATCACTGCCTGAAGGGATGGTGGAGTGGGGTAAGCACTGGTCTCTTCTCTCAGGCAACAAGTGACAGGACAAGATAAAATGGCCTCAAGTTGTGCCAGGAGACATTTGGATTGGATAGCAGAAAAAATTCTTCACAGAAATAGTTGTCCAGAATCAGAACAGGCTGCCCAGGGAAGTTGTGCAGTCATCATCCCTGGAAATATTTAAAAGGCATTTAGAGGCCTGTGATGCTTGGGGATATGGTTTAGTGATGGACTTTGCAGTGCTGAGTTAACAGCTGGACTCGATGATCTTAGAGGTCTTTTCCAACCTAAATGATTCTATGACACAGAAATGCACCCTGGAGCTCTTCAGCAACACTGAATTTTGTGGCATGGGAGTAAAAGAAAAGGAAAAAACCTTTTAGCCTGACCTTGCTAATTGAACAAATAGAATTTTCTGTGGCTGACAATATTACATCATCTTCATATCATTTTTACAGGATCTTTCTGACTGTAACCATAATGTAAACTATGGCCAGAGCTGCATTTTCAAAGCTCAGTTCTAAAGTTTCTAAGTAATTACTTTCCTAAATTTGAGACTGGTGATAGTAGCTTACCATCTATTACTGCAGCCAGAAAAAAGATTTAATCTAGACAGTAGACAGACATAGGAAAATCCCTCAACATTTGTGTATTTTCTGCAATAGCTTCTTTTTTACTGATCTGGACAGGTTCATACCTGGACACCCGTGGTCAGGGAAGCAGGATTTATTTTATTTTATTTTATTTTGTTTTGTTTTATTTTATTCTTGACAACCATTGACAACCCTTCAACAGCTTCCAGGAATGAAAAAAAAAATGGAATGTTTAGAATATTAATTTAAAAAAAAATATATCCCTGACTTTTCTGTATGAATTTATCTTTTTTTTCCCCCATGAAGGACAATCTCTCAAAAGCCAGTAGGATAACAGCAGCTGAGATGGAACATCTTAATTCCTTCCAATGCAGTATCAGATATTTGTGGAAATTTTTAAAAGTATTTTTTTAAATGTTGAAAGATAGGTGGGTGGATGAGTATTCAGAAGAACACACATAGCTTTAAACATATATAGAACAAATCTAAAAGGAGTGGTTTTCTGTTTGTCATACACATGCAGTTATGCATATATGCAAGCCCATGTTTCATTTAACATTTTATTGATAATTGCTGAAGGCAAAAATAGTAAAATCTTGATTTGCTGCACTTCAGAAAACAACTTTCTCCTTTCAGATGCCTCTGGCAAGAGGGAGCACAGTTAGTGAAACAGCACTGCTGGGTTGAAAATGCTGCCAGTGTAGATGACAGCAGCACTTTGTCTCTGTGGAAATGCTTTGTAGTTTGAGCCACGTCTTGCCCCTTTAGACATGCTCAGTACAGCTGCCCCCATCCTCCACTGTCTTCTCACAACCTTCCTAAAGTGCCGTTTCTGCAAGAGGGAGGGATCCTATGTTGAGTGTAAACTTACAGCTCCACCTATTTCCCTTTTTCTTTTACTTAATTTCAGGTTTTCAATATTGTTTAAGCATAACATAAAACATATTGCAGAACTGGCAATTCTTCTTACACATTTTTAAATGTTCAGATATTTAAAAGTAAACTTAATGCTTTCTTTTGACCATATTCCTACTGCACAAGTCCACATAAGATGAAGTAAGCTATAGTTGTTGGTGTCTTGGATTTTTTTGATAAGATCATGTCAGGGGATTTGTTCTCTGGTTCTCAAAGCCTTCAAACTTACTATGAGCATCAGAGAAAAGAAGGAAGTGTGTAATTTCAGTTTGATTGTGTATTTACAGATTCATTGTTCTTCTATTGATTTTTCTTTTCATTTTTGCTTGCTCTTCATTAGCTCCTTGCTGAAATAGCAGAAACATCTGCCTCTCTTCCTTCATGGAAGAGAATCATTTATGAGTCCCAGATTTACCAACAGTATCAGTTACTTCCAGCAAACCTCACTCCTGGTCTTTTTAATTAGTTTCCATATGCTTTTCCTTCAGTCATCTTGGTTAGGAGAAAAATGCATGACAATCAACATTAATGACTTCTTCAGTTGTTATTTATTAAGTCAAGCTTTTTGCAGATAAAGTTTCAATAAATATATGGTGTGTTGGGGTTTTTTTTAGAAAGAGTTATCTTTGAATTGGACATAGTTGAAAAATGAAATGCAACAATTCCTGAAGCTGATGACAGTATGAGAGCAGGAAGTGGTTTGACTTTTTTTGTAATTTTTGTAAATATTTTTTTGTATTTTAAATTGGCTGATACTCTTAACCTCTGCTTTGAACTTTTAAGGTGAAAGAAGCACAATTTGGATTTGATAGTTATACACTCAGCTCAAGGAAAAAGTAAAGCTCCAGAAGTTGCTGTTAGAAGCAGCTACCGTGGACAGACAAGGATAGTCCTACTATGGTTTCGCTTTTGTATTTTGTTTTTTACTTTTGTTTTTTGCTTTTGTTTTGGTGAAGTGAACATTTATATTCTTCTTTTCCCATGACTTTTCCCTCTTTTGGCTATGTTGCTGCCTTGGATTCCTACTGGGAAAGCAGCATTGAACTTGGAGCGCTGAAAAGATGATTAATGATAGGCAGAACTGTATACAACGTGCACTTTATTTGGGGGGGAGGAGCCTGCAGTGAAATCCTGCATTGGAGAATTCTAGGCAAATGGTGTGTGAAATTGTTGACAAATTGCTCTCATTAAACTCACTAAATGAATGCTTTCATGAGAACACTGGCTTGATATCACCATGTATAATGTAACTTCTACTTGAAATTGTGTGTGCTGCTATTCTTATCTTTTAAACCCTTGTAACAGCTTTAATGTCCTGATAAAGCCAACCATTGTAGCTGTCTTCACTGTTCAGTACATGGGATGTGAAGGGAAATTGCTGAGGGTGACTTCCATAAGTGGTTTTGAATTATTCATTAATTTATTATTACAATTTTGAACCGGGTCACCAGAGTTCATAAGTGCCAAGAAATGGATTTAGAAATGCCTCCTTGGACTCTTTAACTTGATCCCTGCCAATGAAAGGGAAAGCAACAGGACAAAAGTCATGAAAGCCTCTCTTTTAAAATGCAACTTTGTATTCTGTTTAGTCTTGTTGATGGTAGAAATCTTCCAGAAAAGCTGTGTCTTAATGGTTTTTGTTGATCCAGGACATTCACCAGCATTTGAGTAAGGTCACTGTGCACGAGACACTTGCCTTACCAAGTTGAATTCTGGCCATCAGCCTAAATATGCCTGGTTGGGCAAAGAATGAAGTGTGAAGCCACCACAGGGAGAACTGCACAGACCGCTGAGACCTTCAGAGATGAAGGTCAGGCCATGGCCTAGTGCCCTGGCTTGTACCACACACAGCATGTGCTTGTTACCAGGTTTTAGGGTAGTAAAATGGAAAGTATCCATGCAGAAAGCTGCCATTGTTGGCTGTTTACTTTTGATTCAGCAGCTGCTTTAGCTGCTTAAAAGGTGTAGGAGATAACAGCCAAACCATACTGAAAGATGATCCATGTGATGAAATGTTGAAGAATCTCTGCCCTAAACCAAATTTATACCATGCAGAAAATGACATAAGTATAGATATAAAGCTGTCTTTGTGTTGAAGACTGATAGTAACTTTGAAGAGGAATTTAAGAAAAGGCATGGATATATTGTCAACCACTCATCTACTTGGGGTAAAACCAGATGTGTCTGGTCCTCCTTAGAGCTTACTGCAAGGAGAACTGGAAACTTTGCTGTCCATTTTTCCCACATTTAGGAAAACATCAGATGAGCTCCATAACTTTGGAAAACTGTTTCCCTGTATATGGTGTCTCCCTGATGTAAAAATCTAGAACACAAATCTATTCTGTGGCTGTGATATGCTGAAGCTAAAGCTTAGGTGGTAGCTACATTCTTCGCATTATCAACAGGTGTTCCTCTGAACAAAGTTTTGTGATAATGAAATGGGTGGATTCCTCCTGGATTCATCAGGGAGTGGGAAGTGTGGTCAAGGACAGAGTCTCATAAAATGGAAGTATCAATGAAAATCAAATTGAAAAATATTGCTTCAGCTTTTGAATCACTTTGTAGTAAGACCTCTATGATATTCTCCTCACTGCAAAGGATATGCATGAGAGATTTAATATGTATGAGCAAAAATTTTTAGAATAGTAGATCTGAATGCTAAAAAGGAAGCAATGATACTCTATTTCTCACTAAATCTTGTACAGATCTGTCTGTGAATTCTTCACTGAAACTCAGTCCAAGGTTGGAAGGAAATCCAGGCTCGCTGTGCAGGGAATGACGCCACCAAGGGAAAATGAGGCATTTTGGCTGCAGGCTGGACAGCTCAGGTGTGATGTCTGTAACACAAAAAAACCTTCTGATTGAAACTTCGTGAAACTCCCTTTCACATGGCTAAATTTCACTGCCTCTTCTTATGAAAATAAGAAAGAACTGGGAGGGAGCTCATCAGGGCTGAACAATTCAAGAGCCACTTTGGATTTTCTTAGAATGTTTTGCATTAACATCAGTCTAAGGCGGAAGAATGGAACTGAGGCAGAAGAATGGAATGGCAGCAGCAGTGGTGAGAGACCAGAAGAAAATTGGTTCCAGGAATGCTCACAAAGACTTGAATGTAGAAAGAAGTTAGTGGAGATAAGTGCTGGGGAGAAAAATTCTGTGGAAATGCAAGAGTGTACTGGTTACCAGCTTGGGAGGTAAGAGAGTAGAGGCAGGAAGAAGGGAGGGAAGGCCAAAGGGTGAGAGGGAGTTTTGTTGAGTGTGGCATACATGGGGCACAAGAAGCTGAGACTACAACTACACAGACAGGTAGAAAGGATGTGAAATGAGGATTTGGTGTGCATATGGAGTGGCGCTGTTTGTGGGGTAGTGGTCAAAAGAGAAGAAACAGCACTTATGGAGATGCAATGCTCAGAAAAAGCTTGGTCTAATGCAGCATCCTTTGTCCAGCACCTTGTGATCCTGCAACATCTGCTACTTCTTGAGAAGATACACAGCATTGAAAAAACGCTTTGTCTTTCCCCAGTGTTGATTCCTGAACAGGGGTTTCCAGAGTTTTTCCACATCCCTGTGTAGGAAGTGTCCACAGTGTGAAGATCTACTATGAACAACCTGGGCACAGCCCTCACCCTGCTCTTGTCTGTGACTGGAAGGAAACCTGGCCATGCCAGGAAAGAAGACCACGACCTCTTTCCGAGGAGAAGCATAGACACAACCATGGTGCCTCAGAAAGTCTTATGTTTCCATCATTATTTCTCTTAGTCCAACTAACAACATCCTATTTAGCAGAGTTTAGGCTTCCAACCCTGAAAATCATTTCTAGAGATGTCAATGTGATGAGGCAATGTATGTTAAGTTCACTCTTTGTTCAGTTTTTGGAGAACTCACCAGCCAACACTGTTTTTTAAATCCAAGGAAAACCTCTACTTTAAAATTGCAAGGTCAGACTTTAGTTGTGAAATGCCAGAATGAATTTTGCTTCTACAGTCCTACTATGTCTCATTGCGCTTATGCATTAAAATGCCACAATTTACATAATTGCAAAGTGCTCCTGGGACTGAAGTGGTTTTGCAGCCTTGGCTGAAGGCCTCAGGTTTGCCCGTGGTGGAAGGTGTACTGTGGACAAGGCAGGGGAATTCAGGATGGTGGTTCTGGAGCTCTACACAGTCTTCATTCCTGTGTTTTCTAACACTTGAGACTTAGGAACTTGGCTTTTCAAACTCACTATTCTTTTCAACAGATTTTACATGTAATGTAAAACATGTTTCAACACAGTCTGAAATTTATTTGTTGCTTTTGTTGTTGGAAGAAGGAAAAATCACATATGAGTGAGGAGTTTCTCCTATAAAACTGAAAAAAATGAGCAAAAATGTCTTAAAATCTCAGGTTGGTTAAAGACTTTTAAATACTTGAATTAGTTGAAGTTCTGAAAGAAGCTTAATATAAAGCTGGATCTCTATTTGATAGAATTGCCTGTACTTCATCTGGTCTGCAATCCCATCAGACAAACCTATCAGCACATAAAATCATAATATCCACAATGTCCTAGAACTTGAGCACCACCTTAATTTAGTGCATTTCAACCAGGCCTATTGAAGTCATTGTGGGACTGGAGCCTTTGCTTGGCTGGAGCAGCCTGACCTCATGCAAGTGGATGCTAAGAGAGTTCTCAGCCAGGAGAAGAGGCTCTACTAAAAGCTGCCCTGTCAAATACAATCTGAGCTATCCTTAGATCCTGCAGCTTTTTAGCCGTGTAAATCAAGTCACTCATAATGATAACAATGAGGAAATGGAACATACTTTCAGGTCACAGGGAAATGAGGCCATAACTTTTGTCCATAATGATGAAGATAACCTAGACTTTTTCTTTCTTTAGGAGGTACATAGCATTAATGGATCATTTTCTAGTTAATGAAACAATATGCTTTTGATAATGGTTTTAAGTTGCCAGCAACATATTAGTCAAATTTCTTTTGGATTCTTTTTCCCTTTACAATGCCCAAAAGCAGTCAACACAGATATTATCATGAAGCAATCACAAAATATATGCAGCCCTGTGAACATGGTGATGTAAAAGTAGACTTAATTTAAAAAATATCACTTGGCTTCTGTTGTCATTAAAAGGATACTGAATTTTTTTACATTTTATTTAAATTCAGATTGTGAAAAGCAATGCTTAAAATGTTCAAGGAAGGAAAGGAAAGGAAGCTAGGAAAAATCAAAGGTTCTTTCACCAAATAGGAAACTAATCTTAGATTTACTGCTGGAATTTTAAGACCTGAAATACAAATGGCTTTTAAATTGAACTTTGACATAGGCCACTTGGAAGTAGCCGGAAGTTTTTGATATTTTTTCATCCTTTCTTTCAAAAAGGAAAGCTTAGACTAAAACTGAAGGAGAAAACTGTACTGAAATGACTGTGGCAAATATTTCAGAGCCAAATTATTTAGCCCTGGAATTGCTGTGATTATACCTTATGGAAATAGTTCTGCTGCTTTCAATTGTTAAAATTTTATTTTCTTTATCCAGAACCCTTTATTTGGCTACTTCTTCAAAAATTGCTGTGGTTTTGTTAATGAAATAGAAAAATGGTGCATCATAAGACATGTAATGTACCACAGAGGGAGGCCCATAATGAATACAGATGTAATACAAACATTCTGAGAAATTATTGTAGCAACACATCCAAATAGAAACATTTTGGCCCATAGCTTTCTTATTTTACCTCAGCTCCAATAATTTCTAAGTTCCTCATGCTGGGATAGGATACAAGTCTAAGAAAAATGCATTGATGTCTCGTTATGAACAAGGAAAGCGTAGGAAGGTACATCTTATGTGGAACAACAAATCTTTCTGTCTTGCAAAACCAGCATTTGATAGTACTCCATCTCATCCCCTCTGAAGTGGGTGTGTACTGCTTGGATTAAGAGGCAAAAGCACCAAAAGTTGTCCTTGTCCTTACAGAAAGCACTGTGTCTCCTTTGGATCATTGAAAAGATGGCAGAACTGATGTTCTTTCACATTCTTGGAACCATTTTGAAGGTGGAAGTGTTGTAAAGGGTTATTGTAAACAGCTTCACATAGAAATTGTGAGATATGGTTCAAACAACTCAGTCACAGCTAAGAGACTCCTACCTGTCCATTGTATTTATATATAAATAAACTATGTAGTTCAAGCTGAATAATCACAATGTATAAGATATGGAAGACAAAAGAGAAAAAAAAAGGAAATAAAGCTACTGCCAAATTTTGCCAAGAATGAGTGAAACATCTCTGAAATTGTTGAAAGAAAATATCTTCTTAAGTCTCATGTGCATGCACCATAAGGGACTAAGTCCCAAACCATATGTCTGAACATAACAGGCCTCCCAGGGTGCCAGAGTGAATCCAACAATGAACCCAATGTTTGGTAAATACTAAAGGGCTGTAAGATGACTCAGTCCTAGTTGGAACTTGCAGAGCCTCTTCAAACTAGCATTTCCCTACTTCTCTGCTCATGTTGATGTTTTTGGGCTGATGAAGTTCCAAGTTTGAGCGTCCTACATGCCTTGCATGAAGCAGTTACCCACTGTCAGCAGTATCATCTGTGATAGATACATTTCTGGTGAGAGTTGTATGTCTTTATAACAAAATTAGTTTGGAACTTTACTATTTGTCTCTGTGTCCTCCACCTCATTCTCCAATAGAAAGAGTGTAACACAATGTGCAGCAGCAATATTCAGTCCTTCGTCAGAAAACTGTGTTCAAATTTCCCAGACCAAGACCTTCTTTCCTCAGTAGACTTTTTTTCCCCTGGGTGTTTTTTGTTTGTTTGCTTGTGTATTTTGTTTTGGTTTTGTCTGTTTGTTTGCTTTTTGTTTTATTTTGTTATTGGGGTGGGGTTTTTTGTTTTATTTTTTTTTTCTTCCCTTTCGGTTCTGGTCATGGTGGTGTATTCCTGGGAATGATATCATAAACTTGATAGAGTGGTAACATGTCTGTCTAACAACTTTATTCTTTACAAGGGTCCCTCAACAGCTGAGCTTCCTGCCTCACAAAGCACCAGCCTATGCTGGTCTTGATAACCAAAATTACCCCGTGGCAAAGGGAGTAATTTCAGTTGTGGTGCATCAGATGTTGAATTTGGAGGCAAACTGCTCTATTTGCTCTTATTTGAACTCATAATTTCTGAATGATGTAAAATTATTTACATACAGCTCTGTGCCTGGGTCTATGTGAAGTGATGTTTCCAACCAGGCTGAGAAATTTCTCTCTCTAGATGCCATAAAGGTTGCACAGCTTTCTAGGAGTTAGAAGTGGGATCACTGGCCTTCCTGGCCCTGTGGCCCACACTGCCATGGGCTGCAGAGCCCAGGGTGTGACATGAGGACCTGAGGCTGCCTCAGGAGTTGTTTGCAGTGGGTGCTCCCATTGTAGCTGCATTTCAGGCTGGAATTAAGCACAGCTGTGCTGCACATGGAGCAGGGACATGTGTTGTTTTCAGCCTGCATGTGCTGTCCCACAGCTGGGGACTAGCAGTGCCCTGCAGCACTGGTGGGGAGGATGGTATGGCTGGGTGTGCTGGCCCACAGCCCAGCTGGCTGTGAGGGTGTGAGTGACAAAGGTAGGCTGCTGTGCTGTGGAAAGCCCTATATTTTTTCTTTACCATCCTACTGCGCCTAGGTGAGTTCCTAACAAGTGTTTGGGGTATGTTTGTCAAACCCCACAAGCCATACAGCAGGAAAAAAAAAGTACTTGGATGGATGTGTTTGTTGGCAGCCTGTGGGCTCATATGTGAGCAGATATTAACCTTGCCCCACAACATTTTACAGAAGGCAGATTGCTCCCCCTGTTCCCTGCCCTGCCCCTGAACAGGTAACTCTCAAAAAGAAAGTAGAGGATGCTAAAAGCAGACACTTGTGTCAAGGCCTACCTGCTTTGGCACAGTTCTAAGTTTGTTTCATATTAGTGCTTAGAAATTAACCTTTGAGAACAGAAACCTATATTTTTTGACTGATTCGTATTTTGTTTCAAGGACCAAGTCTGGTCACTTGATGAGTCTGACCCCAGAAGGCACTGTTTTCTTAGACCTTCACTGGTTTTTGAGAATTGAAGGTGTGTGTAGCATTGTATTGTAGCGTTCAGTATTGAATCAGGATCAAAACTTTTTTACAAGGAGAAAGTTAATGGTGGGTATCTGATGGTATTAGAGCCTCCAAAACATTGCCTGATTACTTGTCAGTCATCTGTGCTGCTGGCACCTTCAGCTTCTGGTAATTAGCCCACCTCTTATTGAAAATGCACTTTAAAAAAAATAATGCACCCATCCCTAAAACTTCAGGTTTTAGACACCTTTTCTGTAGTTCTGACAGTGTTGATACTTTAGCCTCTGCAATTTGATATGCCATTTGTATAAGCTGACAAAGATATAATTAGTTCAGAATTATCTGTATGTGCAGTAATTATCTTGTGGGTGTTGTGATATGTTTAGAAAGACAGGCTTTTTCATACATAACATCATAGTGTGGTGCAGGGAAAACTGCTCAACTCATGGTTTTAATCAAATCAGAATTAAAATGGTTTTGTCTTTTTAACAGGGACATGTTGACCTAGCAATCAGTGAGCTCTATGCTGGGACCAGTATGAGCAGTACAGCACATAAAACCAGCCACAGATACTTGCAAAATGTTAGTAAAGAACTTTGAAACGAATCCTAAAAACTCCTGGTCTCACACATGCACTGCTTTGGGCATGCCACTCCCCAGGCTGTGTGGGCTACAAGATGACACTCCTCTTTGGGAAGTGTGGGTCCCTCTGTTGCCCCACATGCCCTGCAGGTACCCAAATGACCACGTTTCAGGTACAGTTCCATGTACCTGTGCTGCTCCCTGTGCTGACAGACACGCCACAGTCCCCCTGCACACTCGGGCTGGGGTCCCTGCTTGTTACACCCGACCTGCCACCAGACAGAGCCAGCACCATCAGGCCAAGGCACAGGTGAGATACCAGCACCAAACCAGAACTGCCTGCTCCACCTATCACAAACTTTCATCCTTTCTCGCTTCTTTTAAACCTGATTCTTTCCCAAAAAGCCTCTGGTAACACCCGATTACCACTTGATCTAGGTAGCAGTTGTGTGGAGCAAACTTAGTTGATGTTCTTAGCCAGCCCACTGGGGGCAGGTACCCTCTTGGGACTGGCAGTTTCTGTATGAACCTGGTCGCACGCAGTACATCCTCACTAGCATTTGACAGCATCTCTTGTTGTCCAGCCCCTTTTGCCAGGCAGAGGTGGTGTGGTCTCTCATGCAGTAGTGAAATCCTTGCATCCCAATGCCGTTCTTTGGGTGGGCTGCGCTCGGGAAAGGCACTTACCCTGTTAAAAACGTCCACCATCCCTGACAATCCCAGTGGTCTAAGAGTCTGTCTTTTGGGGTGAAAGAAGTTGAAACTGTTTTTTTTTAAGACAGCTGAATTAAATAGAAGCATCTCATCCCAAGGGATGAGATATATCCCTATAGGATACCTGAAGAACAAACCTGGGGGATGTTCAACAGTTCGATATTTTTACTTCGATGAGGCGGCAAAGGCCGGCCGTGATTTCCTGGAACTGAGGGACTGCAGGAATACCATTTGCAAGGAGAAAGCAGCTCGAACTCCGGAGCACCCGGCGAGAACGAGAAGTAAGCGTCCCTGCTGCGCGGCTTCCTCCTACACAGGGAGACTTTTTGTCAGCCCGCGGCTGGGTTGCACGGGCTCGGGGCTGCCCGAAGGTGCCGAACGCAGAGACCCTGTCCTGCCCTGGGAAGGACACCGGGGCAGGGCCGCGCTGGGCGGGTCTCAGCCAGCAGCCCCCGCAGCCATCCCCACCGGGCCGCTCTCCTGGGACAGCGAGGGGACAGCGAGGGGACAGCGGCCAGGGGAGCCCCCGTGCCGGGCGCTGTGTCTTTAAGGGCCGGGGCCGGCTCCGGGCTCCATCCTCCCTCCATCGCCATCCCCTCCCTCCCCGGCCCGGCCCGGCGGCGCTGGGCGCCGGGAGGAGGCGCCTGCCGCTAACAAAAGTCTGCGGCCGAGGCTCCCTTCCCTCCCGCCCCGGGCAACAAGTGGCTGGCGGCGGCCTCCCGGGGGAGGCGGCGGCAGCGGCAGCGCTGCGAGGAGGAGGAGGAGGAGGAGGAGGAGGAGGAAGGCGGAGCGGCGCTGAAGCACCGGAGGAGCGGAGCGGCAGCCGCGGGGCGGCGGAGCCAGCGCCCGGAGGCCGTCCCGCCCGTCCTGCTTGTGGATTATAACTGGAGCCGCCTTCCTGGCCCGGACACCCCGGCTGGAAACCGGGGCGGAGTGGGCGCACCGATACATCGCATTTTTGATTCTTTCTCTTTTAAAGTTTTTTGCTGTTGTTTTTTTTTGTTTGGTTTGTTTGTTTTTTGTTTTTTTGGTTTTTTTTGTGAGGTGGGGAAGGGAGGGTGTCGGCCACCCCAGAAGAAGCGGAGGAAGTTGCAAGGCTGCTTTGGACATGTTGTCGCCGTGAACGCTTTTGGAGGCGCTTCCCCCAGCGCTGCCCCGGGGCTGCACTCGGTCAGAGCCGCGGCCGCCCGGCGCCCCGCGGCAGAGATGCTGAGCGGCGGCGTGGGAAAGCGGCGACGAGCATGAAGGCGGCAGGATGGGCGCGAACAATGGCAAGCAGTACGGCAGCGAGGGTGAGCGGAGCTGGGGGGCGGCGAGAGGGGCGCTGGAGCCGCGGCGGGGGTCGTGCCGGCCGGGGAGGGGTGACCGGGCGGGGGGCACCGCGGAGGGGACCTCATCTTCCTCGCCGGGACCGCTCCCGCCCGGACCCGCGACACAGTCTCCCGCTGCTCCCCTTCAAAACACCCTTAATTTTTATTACTTTTTTTATTTTTCACTAAGTTTAAACTGTGTAGTTTAAGTGCTGTCTCAGCTCATGATGTCGAGGCAGCGGCGCGGCTTGCTGTTCGAAGGCAGCTCGAGGGTTACGGCAGTGTTAACTTCGCTAAAAAGTTGTACAGCGCTCTTTGTAATCCTTTTTTTACTCGTCTTTATATCCCAGGATCCTTATATTATGCAGTATGCTATATGACTGCTTCCTGTCTGAACAGAAAGAAAAAAATTAACCCCGGCAAGGGTTGGGGGGAGAGTTAATGTTCTCCAGCTGTTATCCATAGATTGTACTCCTGCAATTTCGCTTCAGTGAAACTTTAGTGGGCTTGGTTTTAGATATACATGGCCTGATTCGTTCTTGTGGAAACCTATTAGTCTCGCTGGAGCTGCATCAGGGATGAATTTCAGCTGCTTTGCTTCTGGTGTGAAGGACTACTGGAACAGTCAGCTGGTGTCAGGCAAACCAATGGCAAGTACAGAAAGTTTGTCTTTCTGCCAGCTGGTTTTAAGCTTTCTTTAACTTCCAGCTGACTTCTATATGAATTACCCTCCAAGTATTTAGGGAACTCTGTAGGATGTATGCCTTCCCCTTGGCGTATTGGGCAACCCTATAGGATCACCACCAACTCCTTTTTTTGTTCTTGAGAGTTTGTAGGCGGAGAGAGGGAGATGATCTTGTGGTCTGCTCTATTCTTTGGGAGTTCAGACGGCAACTGCCAAAGAATACACCTCTTACATCCAAAATATGCATGAAGATTGTGTAAAGGAAAGGGGAAAGACGCCACTTCTAGAGGAGATTCTGCAGTTCCTTTCATTTATTGCCAAATGAGCTCTGCTTTTTGAAGAGTTGATGAAGTCAGATGCTTTAAGATGAAGATATTCTTCCTGTTGTGGGGTTTCAGTCAATTGATACCATCACTAGAAAAACTCCTGCATAAATGGGATGAGCCTGGAAGTTGCAATCAAAGCCTCTTTGGATTCCTCCTGAAAGGGGAAATCTTAGTTTTTCACCAGAGTTGAAAGGGCCATCATTGATAGTTCTGGTCATGCTGCTGGGAGGAGTTTACCTCCAATGACCAGAAGGTGTGGATGCATGCCTGATCTTTCTTGTGAATTCAGAGGACTGATTGCTTCAATAAATGTACAATTTTGGGGGAGGAATGTGACTGACACAGAGTCTTTTGCAGCCCTCAGTGAAGGGGAGATTAACTGTTCCAGAAGTACCTGATAGGCACTGTGAGGAAGAGGAGGATTAGTACTACCAGGGAGTTCTTAGTTCACCTTTCTCCTCCATTCAGAGTGGAGATTGGATCCTGGCAGTGCATACTACATGTGGCAAATGAATCTTTGCAGTGCAGACCATTACCTGTCTTGAAAATTAGGTAGAATAGTGGTTTAAAGTTAAAATAGACTTGAAAAATCCACGAGCCCCATGACCAAAACTTCATAATTGATGTGCCTCATAGATCGTGTTTCCTGATAATGCCTGCACATTGTCAGTTACTGAGAAGCTTGGAGAAGCTCTCATACTAGTTTTGTTTCCTGAGTGATACAGAGGAGAACAAATCTAAACCTGATAAAGGGAGACTTTTTTTTTTCCATAAACTACTGGGGCTTTTTGGTGCTTTTGGCAAATGAACCAGTTAATTGCTGTAAAAAGTTACTTTTTAGTATGATGCGATTATGCTCCCAGGTGAGGGGGGGGACAACATTTTCTGTGTACTTTAAAAGCAGCCTAAATATCCATTTGGAAGTTCATTTAGTGGCATCTCCATGTTTTTAGCCTCAGTCTCAACAGGTTTTAGCCTATTGAGCTTTGTAGGCTGATGCTGCACCATGGTATGTCATTTTAGGGGTGGAAAAAAGTACCTTTGTTGGCTGAGTTTCTTGAAGGCTCTTTTACCATTTGCTGCTTGCTGGTATCTTAGGTGGGATTTCAGGAAGACAACTGCAAATGATTTTTTAAATGGTTGGGTTTTTTCCTCACTGCTTTCTTTCCTATCTGCTGTGGAACTGCAGAGCTTTATTAATTTGACCAAATTGGTTCGCATCTCAATGTTGAACAGATACATTAGGGCAAGGACAACTCTTGCTCAAGATACCACTTCTAACATAGAGAGCTTCCATGACCAGGAAATTGGGTGTTACATGGATTGCCACATTGTTACACTACCAGTAATAAACTTTTTTTGAAATTCACATCTGTGCTGTGTATGCAATAATCTCAGGCAGCTAAGTGTTTGTGACTGATCACATAAACTACACTGGACTGCCTTTATTTATTTGGTTGGCCAAGGCTTTATGGAATGTGATTTTATTGGGAGCTACAATTGTCATGTTAAGATGCACCCGACAGTTACATGTTTGAGGATTCTAAGTCAGTATATAGAGTCTGGTGTATAATTGACAGTGCCTTTTAATGTGTTTCTTTTCCATTAATTTAATTTTCTAAGGCTAAAACTTGCTCTGAGTGAAACTTACATGTAAATAAAATTTCTTACCTGAAAAATCATGTAATGATTTTTGGGATATGAACACAATACTCAAATAAGAAATTATGATAAATTAGTATAGAAACAAAACTTTGTTTACAGGAATTTACCTCTTTTAAATGTAAAATATTAAATACAAGGTTAATTTTCTAGTTTTCATTTGATTTTTTTTACAATAATTGTTATAAGGCAGATTATTCCTGGAAATTATTTACCTGAAAAATATGTGGTGCTTGAGATTTCAGGCTTGTTGTATTATGCAGTAGATTCAGACTGAAGTGTTAAAGCTTGAGGTGAATCTTTTTCCAGCAGTTGTGTTTGAACAGTCTACTGATGCCAATAGAACACTGGAGCAAGAAATCCACTTTATCATGGAGCAGAACTTGTAGGTCTTTTGCCTACACAGATACTGAGGGAAATCATCAGTGACCTTAGCAAGAGTCTTACTGCTGTCTTTCACATTCTTGCCATGGGGATAAATCATTCTATTTTCTCTCACTTCTTTATCTCCTTGCTCGGTTTTTAAATAAGAGGAGGCCTTGTGTCTGATAGTGGACAGAGCAGCCTTTTGTTGTAGGAGCTGTCAAAATTCAGGTGTTCCGTTTAAGGACCTGCCTTAAAATGTAATGTTGTTGCAGTTGACTAAACAAGACACTACTTATCATAACAGATGAGGGACTGAATTGAAGGATGTGGCCCTTTAACTATTGCCAAGTTGATCAGACACCTTGGCAGTGTTTCTGCAATGTTTCTGCCCAGAAAAATCTTCTGTGCTGGTCATGAGGCTGGGTGGGTGCTGACAGTAATGGGTAAAGTCCCAGCTGTTGGCATGGAGCCTTTGGGGAAAAAATTAACTGGGTGCTGTCCCTCTTACCACCTGAGGCAGCTGCTCCTCCTCAAGGGAAGGACTTTAAAACTGCTTCTGTAGTACAAGGGGATTAGCTTTGTGATATGAGTTGGAGGAATAGTCTGTGTTGTTGCATATGAAAGCAAGCTGTGGCATTGACATGGAATTTGCTGCTTTGCAAATAACTTTTCAACATGTCTTCTTCACAAGTGACTTCTTCATTAAACTGAGACCTGAGGACCAGTCAAATTTGGGAGGAGCTAAATAATTTTGACAATACCAATGTTCAGACCAGATGAAGGAATATCTTTAATAAGTCAACTGTCCAGAATCCTGCAGTTGTGGATAAAACTTTCTTTGGGCATCTCCTGCACTTTCTCCATCCATAAACTGGTCTAGAGAGGATTGGTGACAATGAGCAGCTGCTCCACTTGATCAGCTAAAATGTATCATGAAAGACTTGATGTAACACAGGAGCCTTGTAGTGAACAGGGTATGGCAGGGGAAAAATAGATGAAACTGTGGGAGAAATAGGTGAAACAGCACCTTAGACAAGGAAATCAACATCCTTTCTGAACCATAAGCCTTGTTGACAAACTCTTTCTTTTTGAATCTGAATATTTAATGTGGGAAGGTTTAATGCAAACCTTTTGGAATAACTTTCACTCTGTTCTTAGTTTGAATATGTTCCTTCTGACTTTTATTTTTGGTGTTTTCTATTCACAAACCACTTGGAGGGAGAATTCCTGTGTATATCCCTGTGTGCTACTCAAGTAAACACCAGCACAGAAACTTGCCTTTGCCATGAGATACAGTTGCTAGAAAGCGCAACATGCCTTCACAAAGGTGGTGTTAATTACGATGTGTGACCTGGTATACAGTAGCTAAAGCTTCCCAGGAATTGTCAGCATGTAGCACTGTGGAGAAATGGGTCAGTCTGTGCTCGTTTTGGAGTAAGTTACCCTCTCAAATCTGTCCCTTCAGCTGGGAAACGTGGTCAAGGTCTACATTATACAGCCAGGCTTTCAGACTTGTCCTTTTTCTTGAAAGGTGCTGTTGGACACTAACTCATTGTGAATCTACCTTTCACTTCAAAGTAGATCTCTGCTCATTCAGTGATGGCAGGTGTTCTGACACACCGGAGGTTGTGTATGGAAATCTTTTTCATCCAAAAGCTCTGGCATTCAAGACCTATAGATTTTGCCATATGTTAGGATTTGTTTCTTCACAAAGTGTTGCTGGATTTACTTCACATGCAGTGCGTATGTCAGTTGTGAAAAACAGTGTCCCATGGTAGTCTTGCACTCTTTTGTTTAAAGAGTTGAATCATAATCATTTACCAATTATTTATATTGGCGGTTAGAATCTGTGAAGCCTCGTGGGAAATTTTAATGAGGGTAAGGGTGTGGGAAAGGCAATAAAGTAGCTTTTACTACATTATTTAATTACAAAATTGTGACGCCCCTCTGAGGTATCTTCCCTATGTACTGCATCTTCAGAGGCAAGGGCAGGTTTTCTTTCTGGTGTCCATTATTTTCTACCCCATCAGGTTCCCAGAGTCAAGTGAAGAGTCTCATCAAGTTGGGTGCTAAAAGGCTCCTGGGCTGTGCATTTTTTTTTCTCAGCTTGTTTTGATGTTGGAGTTGCATTTACACATTACTATTTAACCTGTTAAACATGAAGTTTAGTATATCACACTGCCGTCTTACTTTACTGTTCTGGTGGGGTTTTTTTGTTTGTTTTTTTAACCTTAACATCGATGTGACTAGTATAAACATTAGGGTGCTGCTTAATAGTGCTTTTGGTGTTGCACTTACTTATGTGATTGTATTCTGTTTTTTGGTACTTGTCCAATGTTCGTTCTTCCATTTTATCTGTGGCTGAATTTCACCCAGCTACCTTCAGAGAGATGAGACTTGCCTCTTAACAATAAAGTTGGGACTGGAAATATAGCAGTATTCCAAATGTCAGTCCTTCAAGTAGTGTTGTTTTTTTAAAAGGGAATTTGCAGTCTGACAGTGGCCAACTGCTCTTAACCAAAAGTTAATCTTCAAAAATGCTGCTTATGATGTTCGTTTTTATGTAACTGTCAACTGAGCAATGCAAAATGATTGTGTGTATTCTGTGTTTACTCAGTTTGTCTCCAAAAAGTAAATTTGCTCTAAGCTCAGTGCTTATGTTGCATGTTGTTGTCTAGTTTGCATGGCAGGGCCAGGAGGAGGGTCGGACACAGGACTTAAGTGAGCTGCTCTGCTGCTGTCAGTTTTTCATAAAACAGAATTTTCTTTTCTAAAAAAATGACCAGCCTGTGTGTAGTTCAAATATGTGTTTATACACACTCACACAGCTACAGATTTGTGGGAGGTTTAGGCTTGTAAAAGTTGCTAATTTTATCAATAGCTTTTTAGAAAGTAACTTAGTGACTAACATCCATGTTATTTCATAAAATGTTATTCTTTCATAAAATGCTTCTGGGACAAGGGAGGATCTCTTTTTTTAATAGATGTTAGCTAACTAACTTGTACTCTAGGGAGTTGTCTTTGACTTGGTTGGTAGCTTTGCATGGTGCAGGATTAATTGGACACTCTTTTGTTTAATTAAAAAAAAAGTTAACTGGGTGCCAGTCAGAGGCCTGAATAAACTTTGAAGCTGGGGATGCATGACATGGAAGGCTTCCAGCAGACCTGTCTCAGCTAAGGTAGTAGGAGTCCAGGACTTGCATATCCTCCTCCTTCTTTTGCCCACTCCCCAAAGGCATGGAAGGAGACAAGACTGCTTTGGTAACTTTTGTAAACTGAATTTGAACATCCTTCTACCAAGCTGAACTTCATAAAATCCAAACTGAAGTGGATACTATCTCCTTCCTTGTGAGGGGAAAAAATAAAAATCAGCATGTATTCAGAATTGGGTGAGCAGTTTTAAGTCTAAACCGCTAACCCTAAAAAACTCCTCGGCAAACTTTGTTTTCTGGCAGATTCAATCCTTTGGCCACTTCTGGATTCCTTATTTCTGTGAACAATTCCTAACTAGGAATTGGTTTGCTCCTTTGTGTGTCTTGTTTGTGTTGGGAAAGTGATTGGCAGAAGGCAGTGGATGACATTTGAAGGCTGAAATGCATAAGTGGTTTATTTCTGCTCTTCATTTCATAGTTAGCTATGCCCTATTTTTTAATACAGGACATGTGCTTTGCTAAATTAGGACAACTATTTCATTAAGGAGTAGCGACCTTCAAAGGCTGAAAAACAGGTGGTGGGCTCCCAGTAAAATCTGTTCCTTTTGTTGATGAGAAGAAGAAATATGCAAGTCTTTCTGTGTGTAGAGATGTGCAGCTTGTGATGGGATAGATGAGCTGCAGGACTTTGTTACTCAAGTACCATTTAGGTTGAGAACTCAGTGTTGTACCTGACCTTGACAGGGAAAAAGCTGTTAGTTCTCTCTGATTGTACCTCTTATTTTAGTTCCAAATCTGCTTGTGTGCTTTCCAGGACCAACATGGCAGGTTTGTGTGAGACCTCCTTAAAGGTGTTGAAGCATAAAGGAAGGGTTTTCATCTTGATATTGTGCTTGAGTTGGCTGCATCTGAGCAGGTATTTAAGGAAAAGATTCCAGCTCTGTGCCAGTATCCAAACTCAACACAAGTAATTTGTTGCCAAAATAGGTCTCTTCACCCTATATACTTTTGTGATCTCTGCCTTAAGTAAATGGAGGAAAAAAATAGTTGTATCTTGGGGATTTTTTACCCTTCTTTACCCTTAGAGTAAAGTGAGCAACAGGAAGCTCTTTTTCATGCCCATGTTTTGGATCAGGAAATTCCTGTCTGCAGTACATAAATTTGTCAAATCAACATCTGGAATAATGTGGCACTTTTCTTTCTGAGTGGTTTGTGTACAAATTTGTATAATAGTTGCAGTAATGCTATATTGAAGTCTTTTCAAGCAGCATTAGCTTGGAGAAAGGTGTTTTAGTACTCTTTTCACTGAATCTATTTTAAAAATTATCTTCCTCGATTTCCTTCTTTGCTTCTGTTAAAAGAAAACCAAATGAAATTTGCAGATGGTATTATAAAAGGAGCAATTATGAGGTTGGCTGTCTTTTTTTTTTTTTTAAAGAAAGAAAGAAGACTCCAAAACCACTGGCATAACATCAATGATTGTTAACTAGGAAGAACCTCTTTTGATCAAGAGTCACACAATCTTGTTTCACAGTAAAAATAGAATTTGTCAAGTCTAGTTGTCACATGACAAGTGTAGTCTTGTCAGCTCATGGGGAGTCCAGACTTTTATTGCTTGCATGACTGCATGCATAGTGGAGAAGCATGCCATCCATTTAAGGCTCAGATACTATTTTATTGCCAGATTGCACAAAATCCTCTTTCTGTGTAAGTGGCTGCACAGAGAAGAGAAACTTGGAAATTTTTCTTAAATTGTGTAATAATTACTCAGGGTGAGTATTTTGTTTAAATCCTGTCCTTGAGAGATAATAATGCTATTGTGGAAACAGATGAGGGCAAAGTGCACTTATTTGAGAGTTTCTTATGGTGCTCATGGCTCTAATATTATTTTGTCTGTGGTGAAATGATGGCAGTACTTGGTCTTGTTCATCACTGGAGTGCAAGACAGCAAGGCCAACAGCTGGTCACCAACAGATGTACTCAACAGATGTTTTTGGGGTTTTTCTGTAGTACCTAGTAAAATGTATTTCTATTCCAGTTTTTCATTTGCCTTTTCTTTGACACTTTATAAGGAAGCTGCTTGTGGCGTCAACAGGGAATCATAGAGTAGTTTGGATTGGAAGGGACCTTTTAAATGTCATCCAGCTCAATCCCCCTGCAATGAGCTTCAGGTTACTCACAGCACCTTCCAACCTGACCATTTATGTTTCCAGGGATGGGGTATCCACCAACCTGTTCTAGTGTTTCACCACTGTCACTGTAAAATCATTTTTCCTTATATCTAGTCTAAATATTTTGGTTTAAAACCAGTACCCCTTTTGTTATCACAACAGGCCTACTAGAAAGTCTGTCCCCATCTTATAAGCTCTCTTTAAGTATTGAAAGGTTGCAGTGAGATCTTACAGGAGTCTTCTCTTTTCCAGGCTGAACAGCCCCAACTTTCTCAGCCTGTCCTCATAGAAGATGTGCTCCAGCACCCTGATAATTTTTGTGGTCCTGCTCTGGACTTGTTCCAATAGGTCCATGTCTTTCCTGTGCTATGGTCTCCAAAACTGGATGCAGTACTGCAAGTGTGGTCATGCATAACTTTTCTTAAAGTAAGGTTGTGGAAACAATAAGCTATTGCTTTATTATGTGGTGAAAAATGTTGATGTACTATTACAACTTGAGCTTTTAGAGTTTTTGAAACTTCTGGATATACTAAAGGAGGTGTAAGCAAAGCCTTGTAGCAGCAGGATTTCAATTCCAGTTAGCCATCAAGTTGAAGCTAACTCTGTGCTCTTCTCTGTCAAGAATATCTTGTAGCTGACCTTTGTCCTCAGGTTCGTGTATGGCTGTCCTCTTTTGGAGCCAACAAGCCTGAAGGTCCTCATCTATTTTTAGCATGGTTTCAGAACATGGCTCTTACTCCAGAGCCTCTAGCTGTGGAATTTTTATGGTTTTTGTATACTAAACTGCCAGTGAGGTTCTGTACAGACAGTAAAATTACGTTCCAGCCTTTTTCAATCAATTCTTGGCCATATTTTAATGTCTGTAGAGCCTGAAGTGCACAAATCCAAAGGTTGGAAGTGACACCTCTGGAGATCTCTAATCCAACCTGCTGCTCAAAATGAAGTCAAGTAGAGCAGGTTGCACAGAATACTGTGCCATCAGGTTTCTTAGCACCTCCAAAGATGAAGATATCACAATGCCCCTGAAGATACTACAATGCCCCTGCGCAGTCTGTTCCAGTGCTCAGTCACCTGCAGATTTTAAAAGAAAAAAAATGCTTTAATATTTAAATGGAAATGCTCATATATTGGTGACTATTGTCTCTTGTCTGTGCACTGGCTCTCACTGAGAAGATTCTGTCTTCTTTACTCCACACTCTCTCTTCTCCAGGTATTTATACACAATGATAAGATTTTGTCTCAGTCCCTTCTTCTCCAGAGTAAAGTGTTCTAGCTCTCAGAGTATCTTTCTGCCTGGCCTATCTTTCTGCAGATTAGTCAGTTTTCAGTTTTGTCTCAATGTCCACTTAGCTAGACTGTGTTTCATCCATTTGTCTATGAAGGTGCTATGGAAAACAAAAATTGGGAAGCTTTGCTGAAGTCAGGATAAACCACTTGTATACTCCCCTAATGTGAGTTGTTAGCCAGTTGTTTCCTTATTAATGTCTGACAGGTTGGGCAAGCATTACTTCCACTTATAAATCCCTGATAATGTCTTCCCATCACCTTCTTGGCTTGGAAATATTTTCCAGGAAGCTCTGTCACTTGTCCTGGATTGGGGTGAGGCTGACCAGCGTGTGGCTCCCTAGATTGTCCTCCAAGCTGTTCTAGATACAGGGCCATGTTATGCTTTTGTCCAGTTCTCAGGAACCTCTCCTGCTCACCATGACCTTCCTGCAGTAATTGAGTGACCTTGCTGTGACATTGGCCAGATCACACAGCCATTGCCAGTGCACTCCATTAGATCTCATGGATGTGTATCTGTCCAGTTTGGCTAAATGTCCCCTAGCTCAATCTTCCTGTACTTCTCCTGGTTACTTATGTTTAGAAAAGCTACTGCTGGGCTTTCAGAAGCAGTGGAGTTCAGCTGTAGCAAGTTCTGGCAAGTGTTAACGCTGTGTTGCAGAAGTTGAGTATCTCCAAACAGTACTCTGTAAACTTGTGTCTACAGCTGGTTTAGGAGTTTTTCAGCTAAAATTTATTTTTACCTTATATTATTAATGCTAAAAGTCTTCATTTCTACTGGATAAAGAAACTCACGCTTTCTCAATGAGTGCACTTTCTCTTGGCAGAGAACAGATGAAATAAGAAGAATACTCCCAAGAGTTGTGGTGGTAGAATCTGACTCCATGTTTTTTTGTTGCTGTTTCTGGCAGCAGAAATGGTCTGTGCTTTTCATAAAAGCTTCTTCCATGGAGTTTTGCTTGCTTCAGGAGGAACAGCTAGCCCAGGATAACATTTTTTTTGCTCTCCTAGACAACTAAGATTGTTACTTTAATTAATAAAGTTGTAGTAATAATAATAATAATAAGGAATCACTTCTGCCATGTTCAAATTGATGTAGCCATGACTGGTAAAAATACTATTCTATTGGTGCAAAGGTTTGCTTCTTTCCATGTATTCTAGGATTGAATCAAAGACGAGTTACATCCCCCATTTAAGTTATAGAAGGTTAATTTTCAAGTTTAGAAGAATCGCCTTACTTTTCAGATATGAAATGATGAAATATGGTTGTCTTAAATTTCCTTCTGAAAGCAATCACTACCAGACCATATGGGTAATTTTAATCCTCTGAAGTGCTAGTAGCTGCTTCTCAGTTAAATGCTAGTAGATGCTTCTTCTATTTAAAACTAAAGTTATGTACAATACAATGGGTTTTGGGTATTGCTATGTCTGAAACTACTTGGCAGCTGAATTTGCATTTTGATTTAGTACCAAAAAGCTGCCTCTAAGGTAATTCACCTGTTAATGTTATCTATTCCTTGAACATTTGTTCTCTGTGGGAGAGGGGGTAACTTTCTAGAAAGGTAGAAGGTTCTGTGGTATCAGAACTATAGCCACAGTGCATGAATCAAAAAGTTCCAACGTGAGATTTTAGGGGTGACTTTTTAAAACTATTTTTCTTTCCGTTTGTATGTATAGACTAGACAGCATAGTCCAGTCTAAAGTTTTCTTTGGCACTCAGGCAGGAGCAGAATATTTTGCTTATGTCTTCATTTCTCTTGGGAAATTACTGCTCTTTACTCCCCTGTGGGTGTACCTTTTGTTACCCTGCGTGGTTGTCTTTATGGAAAAACACAAATGCTTGTGGTGAGTATTTATTTCTCTTGCCAGGAACTAGTGGAACAAAGGTGATTATGAGACTTCCTCTCTCTCAAACAATTACTAATTTTTCCTGCTTTAACTCTGGTTTTAAAAGGCTCCATGTGAGAGCCTTTCTTGTATCTAAGAAGCAATTCAACTGTGAATTGGCTTACAGTTTATCAAGAGTTGCACGGAAACTGTAAATAAGCGGAAGGACTAGTTTCTGTTTGGTTGTCCAGGAATTTCTTGAATATTGTTTTGATTTATGTCTTTGGTAATGGTCTAATTTGCTTCTCATCATGAAAGTCCATGGTATGGCAAGTTGTATTTGTCTCTGAAAGAGCTGAACTATGATGACTTCCCAGCATCTTTATAATGGTACATGTTTCCATAGCATTTGTCAGGTAATGAAGTGGATTTGAACACCCTTATCACTTACCTTTTTTTTTTTTGAGCACAGGATTTGGCAGCAGAAGTAGGATTCAGTGAATGTTGCAGATCTCTTCCATTCTGGGTTTCCTGCTTTCATTTTGCCAGGCCTCATTTTCTACAGAAAACAAATTCTTGCCCTTCTGTGGATAAGATCTCCTGCTGCCCTTTGCCTTGTCATGTCTGTCACTGAAGTGTAGGGTTTCCTCATTAAGTCCCTACTTGAGCAAAAACATTCCTAGAAAGTGAAGTTTAGCTTCCCCAGGATTAGAGTCTAAACCAGAACAAGTCTAGTCAGACACAGGAGCCTTTCACACAGCAGTTGGCTGTCAGTGGTTGTGTGGTTTGTGCCTTTTAAGCACCAATTAATCCTACCCATGTTTTCCTCAATTTTCTTCCTAACTGTGGTATCGCCACTTGACTGAAAGGAGTGTGGTAGGCAGGACACAGAGCCTGGGCTTTTTGTTAATTGAGTCATACTGATAACAGCCTTGTTGCTCATGATAGCTATCCATGGTTTTGAGACAATATAAGATGAATTGTGAAGGATTCTGTTGCTTCAGGATGTATTTTCAAGCCAAGGTGAGGTCTATAACTATGCACACTGGGGGAAGAAGGATTGTCACACAATCTTGCTTTAACCCTGTAGATGCCAGCTAATGGGTGTGAAGTGTGAACAAAATCCCTGTAAAATCAATAGAACTCATATAAAACTTTTTTTTGTAGACTTGACCACAGGTAGTTTCAGGAAAAAAACCCCATGTAAACTCAATTACGTATTCTAGAGTCTTGAGTCTTAAAGCTGAAAGTACAAAGAGATGAAGCTGCAGTGGAAAGGTGTGTGTTTTTTTCTGGGCCATACAAGAGATATTCATCAGATACCCAGTAGAAACTTGGCTTAAATTAAAAAAAAATTGAATGAATACTCTAGGGATAATCAGCAAATCTATTTCACTAGTGAGTCATCTGGTGAACTAGATGTTCCTATTTGTGTGGTTTTGGATGATAGAGAGTGGTGGAGGAATAGTGAATTACATGAAGTGTTCTCTGCAATTCTCTTCTAAAGCAATATCAAAACTGAGTTTATTTCAGTTTTGATAAAAGAATCTTATCTTGTGGTGTACCTGAGCCTCTGTCCTTTGGAACAAAAGCTACTGCTTTTAAAAAAGGGTTTTTTAAATAAGGACTTATTATTTTTTTAAGTCCTTCTTCATGATGAAGCTGTGAAAAGTTAAAAAAAATCCTAATATGTTAATTCTTGTTGGCTTTGCATTTGTCTGCCAGAGAGCTGAAGTCCTGTGTTAGTGATACCCAGACTGCACATAAGTAATAATGCAGCTTTGCAGAAATCACAAATGAGAACAGAACCTGAGCAAAAATATTCTTCAGGGAACTGGGCTTAATTTTAATCTCTGTACATATACTGGAAATATTGTATATTAATACCACACAGTGTTGTTAATACTTTGATCTTTTTGTTTACTTGTGCAGTGTATCTTAAAAAAAAAGGTATCTACAACTTTCTCTGAGTCTCTAGTTTTTCTTAGTATATGTGCTAGGTTAATGCAATTTCTAAAATTTAAAGCTCTAGAATTCCAATAAGAACCCTCAAAGAGTTTTTCAATCTAATTCTAGTAAAATGGCTTTGAAGAGTTAAGGCTAAGAATATGATTTTCAGTGTTGTGTAACCAGCATTGATTTTTGTGATCTAAAAAGGACAGCTTATTTCTGAAATATTTCATTTGAGGACTTGAACTGTATTTTTGTTACTTTTTAAATTTAAAATGCCATATTCAGATAAGGACAATGCTTTTAGAAAAAGATGCAAAAAACCAAGCACAAGTAATGCAAGAATGAAGTGTGTTAAGGAGATTGGAAACTAGACCACTGTATTTTCCTTGAGACTGTCTAGCCACATTAGTTAGCCAGGAAAGTCATTACATCCTGGCTATCTTCTGAAATGCATTAGCTGAGCCCTGATAATTCTGGTTGCCAGCAGACCAGAAATCAACTAATTGCATGTTTTATAAACAATTTACCATAACACTAATGCTTGGTGTCAATATATATTAATGTAGTGCATTGACCTGACCCAGTGAAATGGGACAACCCTACCCTTCAGTAGGGCATAGCCCTCTGGAAATCTGGTGAATTAAAATTCTTTTATTGATATAATATGTTCTTAGTTTGCTGAGTACCAGCTGCAATAAGCTGGGTGTTCCCCTAGGATTTTTTGGTGGAATGTTCTGTGATGGATGAGACAGGGATGCTGCATCTCAGCAGTGACAGAGTAACTGCTCTAAAGTGGAGCTGTGCAATCACAGCTTTGACGAACTTTAATAGATTTGTTGCTGTCCTCCATTCAATAAAGGACTGAACAGTGGCTTAATATTATCTTTCCTGTTTGGCAACAGTCCAAGGCATCTCAAGGGCTTGGCATATCAGGAGATCCTTCAGTGCTTGCCAAGGATGTTGGAAAGAGTATCACTGGTTTTTTACTTTTCCTTGAAGATTGACTCTTTACACTAGACATGAGAACTTCTCTGAAGAGATTGCATCAGTTGTGAAGAGTAAATGGACAACTTTCCCTATCTTATGTTTTGTTGTTTTGTCATTGATTTGCCACTTAAACAAGGATTTATTCTGAAGGATAATAGCTTTATGATTTGGTAACACTGTATGGATAGATAACACCATTTAGATAAGTGGCACAGAGGTTTTCAAAAGTATTTTAAAGAGAGTTTGCCACTTGAATTACTTGCTGTGCTATCTTGCTATCTAAACTACTATGTAAGCTCTGTGACCATGTTGGAAGCAATTAAGAATTAGTAAGAAAGATGTTCCATTGTTCCAGGTAGGGCTTTGAATGTTTGAATGACAAATATATACAGAACAGGTAAGGAATCGATCTAGAAGCTGCCAAAGGAATTTGTTTGTAATTTTGGGTCAAATCTGGTATTGCTCCTTCAGGAGCTGCCTCTCAAATTGTTTCTCTGCAGCTGAAAGCAAACTCCAGTCTAAGATTGGTCTGGATTCACCTTAATATGTGCTGAGAGATGAGCATCAGTTGTCTCTGATTGTCTGATCCTTAGATCCTTACAGTTAGTAAATCCAATTGCCTGCTACCCTCTAGTAAAATCTGACAACAGTTCCTTATAGTTCAGAAACTCTGTGTAAAGCCTTGGGTGTGCTCCCATGTGCAGATGGTTGGTTGGTTGGTGGCAGCAGCTGCTTGACTCTGTGCAGCTCAGGTAGTACTTTTTTCTGCTTTGGTGTCATTCAGACTGGTCAGAAGTTTTTAGCATCCTGAAGAATTTTCCATTACACTTCCTAATCACTTTAGAGTAAATTATGAAGTGGCTAAGAGGTTATTCTTCCTTTGCTTAATGGCACAGCTGCCTCTTGAGTATTTCTGTTCTGCTGTGCGGTTTTGAGGAGAAGTATGGGAGAGTGGGCACTGCAAGTGCTTGTGGTGTTTTGAAAATGCTTCTTGGGATCCAGACAAAAAGTAATGTCTGGAATATTTCTGTTTATTGTCTGTGAGAGGCACAGGAAATAGGAAAGGCCAACTAAATTATAGCAGCCAGCAAACTCCTCTGAAGCAAAGGAAAATTTAGGAGTGACAGAACTGGGCCTTGCTGCCCACTGGGTCCATGTTGCACATTCCTCATAAATCTACTGACAGAACTGGATCAAGGCTCCTTCATCCTAGAACAGAGAGGAAATGAAGTTAGAGTTTCAGTGCTACTTTATCAACTAGAAAAGGGAGAAACATTTACTTCTCTTCACCCCAAATCTGTAGGTGAGTTCTCAAGAAGGTACCAGAGCTGCAGGAAAGCTTGTAGGCAGAATTTTCTCCCATTTTCACTTAGAATAAATGGTCATTGTTTTCTTTTACTAGTTAGAGTTGCAGATGAAATTGGAAGGTGCTAAGGACAGATATTCTGTCTAAGTGAGGAAATTGCTATAAAATGCTGGATAATCCTGTACTATCCAAACTAATTGGGAATCTAAAATCTTGGCAAAAGTTCTCCTATGTCACTGTAAAGATAAGTAACCTACCAAATTTGCAAGTCCTCTCACCTCAAGGCAAAGATGTTTGCATTTTCAGCCTTCTCTTTTCTTGCAGCCTAAACTGTCCAATTTTTAGCTTAAACAGATCTGTGAAAAAAAATTAAATCTGGGCATTTGGCCATAGTAAACAAACGAGAATTGCTGTTTCTTTGAATGCTTTATAGCCATAAGATGAATTGTTCTGAAGTACTTTATGCCTCATCCATAGCAAAGGTCTACCTTTATCTTAAAATATTGTTTGCACACGTGTAATGTAAAAATGCTATTTAGACTTGAGCTTCTTTATTTTTGGTTGATCTAAATTTAAATGGTGATTGATTCCTTGGGATTCCTTGTCATACTTTTTCCCTAACCCAGGACGTGTCCTTGACCTGTGAGAATGTGCTGCTGTGGGGCTGCTTGCCTTCCTCTGTGCCATGGCAATTGAGGTTTTGTTCTTCAGGGCAGTACTTTTTTTGTATGGATTTTCACTGGAGAGGGACTCTTCATGTTGTGCTGTTGTATTGTCATGGAGTTAAACCCTAATCCTTTGCTTATATCCTAAGAAATGTTGTGCATTGTTTGTGTAGGTGATAATGATCTGGCCAGGCTGACAACCTGGGGTTTGCACAGTATTTCTGTGTCCCTCCCATGATTTAAATTAAAATCTCTATGGCAGCTATCAGCAGTGGCAGAAGTAGGAATCAGAAGAAAAGGGCTGTATGGGCAAGACTGCTTTCTCTAAAGACACTCCTGGGAGTACCTTTGTGTAGAACCTAAAATACATGAACTGGCTGAAATGAGACCCCTGTAGCCTGGCGACCCTTCATGACTTATAAGCAAAGAATAGTTTAATGGAATCATGTCAAGAGCTAATAGACAGAACCTGTAAGCTAGAATTGTACATTCTAGAAGTGTGACTGGTATCTGAAGCAAGAATGAAAATGAAAGATGAGTACTTTTTTCTTGTTAGGTCTTCATTGCTCCTTATTTGAAATACTACAATTCTCTTGACTACAGTTGTCAGTAGAAGTGAAAAGCTGCACTCATATTTTGTGTTTAGAAATGAAATCCTGCAAATTGTGATCATTCATTGCTATAGTTTAGTTAAAAACATTTGTTTCTGACACCTTGTGGTTGAGCCTTAGAGCAGCAGCAATATGGGAAGTTTCATTAAGAGAGAATTTTTTTCCTTGCTGTTTAGTCACAGAATGGCCTGGATTGGAAGGGACCTTAAAGATCATCTAGTTCCAACCCCACTGCCATGCGTAGGGACACCTTTTGCTCACCATATTGCTCACAGCTCCATCCAACCAGTCCTTGAACACTTCCAGGGATGAGGCATCCACAGCTTCTCTGGGCAGCCTCACCACCCACACAAGAAAGAATTTCTTCCTAACATCTAACCTAAACTTGCTCTCAGTCTGAAACCAGTCACCGCTGTCCTGTTACTACCTGCCTTTGTAAAAATCCGTCTCCATCTTTCTTGGGAGTTCCCTTCAGGCACTGAAAGGCCACACCTAGGTCACCCCAAAGCTTTCTCTTTCCCAATCTCAACAAACCCTACTCTCTTAGCCTTTTGATTTGATGGGTGGACTGTTAGGAAGATAGAGCTGCTTTTCTAGCCCTGTTCCAGTAGTGCAGCCTTGCTGAGTGACAGTGTATTAACCTACTTACATGATCTACTCCTCTCATAATGACAAAATTAATTGAAGCTCCATGAATTTGCAGTGAACTGTGAAAGTGAACTGAATTTGCAGTGAACTGTTCTAGGCTTCTGGAAATGGAGTTTTTGTCACATGTATAGTACATCTCTAACTATTGGATTTACGGACCATAAGAAATAAAGCTGCGTTTTTTCCAAGCTTTTTATTTTTCCTGCATAAGCATTTTTATTGTTCATCTGTTTTTAATAGCTCTCAATAAGGGATGGGTTTTATATTTACAGTAAAAGCTTTGAAGCATATCATTGTTTGAGTTCATCTTACCCTGAAATAGCTTATTCTGAAATACTTTGTTTGTATCACCCTGTACTGTAGCTCCAAGCCCTGACTTGGACTTGGTGGGTCCAGCTGGGGCAGCTCTCACTGAGAATGATGGTGAGTCTAAGCATTTGTTTGCTTTTAGAACCTATCCATTTTCTTCTGGAAGTCTCTATTTCAGTACAATGAGACTACCTTTTAGACTGAGAGTGAACCTGGAGGGAAAGCCAATCTACCTGCTGGGTGTAGCTGTAAGCCCCCATAGTTTTAGTTCCCCAGAGGAAAGGGCATTTTCAAATTTAGTCTGTAATAGTTCCCTTGATCAGATAAAGTACCAAGGAGAATCCTTTTGTTGCTGGTATAATTGTCTAAACTGTGATCCTCATCCGTGTAGAAGCTTTGCACAGGAAGAAATTCCATTGCTAATGGACATTGCTTCTTCAGCAAATTTCTAAAGTTGGGCTGGTCTGTGAATTTCAAGTAACTTGTGCAGAATTCCTTTATGGAATTGAAGCCATTCCAGGGGTTTAAAAAAAGAATAGAATTGTGGTGTCTGTTTCCTCCTTTGTAAGGATAGAAGACAGGCAAATGGACACATTTACTGTCTGTGATTATTGGCAGAATCCTGCAAAAAGCAGATTTTGTAGCTTGACAGCAGCTGTGACTCAAAGCTGCCTAACTTGCTTGTCTCTGTTTGTAATTATCTAATCCTGCTTAGGCTTTTTTTTTCCTGAATACTGTTTTTTGTATGGTGAGCATTTCCTGCAGGAGGACTAATACAGACTGAGGGCCATCACAAAGTAGGATGCTCCAAATCTAAACAAGTATCTGGTATTAATGTCTTGGTTTCTTCTGACTTGTTCTTTAGGTCATATTTCTCTTTAGGCCTAATGAGGACTGTTGCTGTCTTCTGGTCTGTGCTCTTAAAAGAAGAACGCTAAGTACTCTAAATATTTTAGTTTCTTTACTTAAAGCTGAATACTGACAGCATCTGCTTCTCTTTCTCAAGAAGAATTCTTGTTATCAGCTTGTTTGTTGGTGTTTGTGTCTCCTGGCATGAACAGCTTCTGATAGCTGGATGTCAGATATCCACAGGCAATATGGATCTGCTTCCCATGTCTGGATGCCCTGGATTAAATGGAGCAACTTGGACTTGGAAACACTGACTGTTCATCTCAAATTGGCAAACAGCTCTAAAAGGTGATTCAAATGGGGAGAAACTTGTTCAGGGTAAGCAGAGAGGAAATGCAATGAATTTTAGGTATACTACTGATCTTGTAATTCTGGAAAACTAGAAGCAATCCAACTACTTTTTAGTTAAATGCAATGTCTTTATTAAAAGCTAAAGTACTTGCATGACTTATCAGTCACTGATTGATTCATATAGAAAACAAAGTTTTAATAAAAGCTGTTATGAGAATTGCCAGGGTTAGTTCCAAAAAGTAATGGTAAGATGTGGTTCTCACTTCATATATAAATCCAAAATTGTTAAGAAACAATTAGGGGAGTGACTGAGGTCACTTGGTTTGTTCAGCCTGGAGGAGGTTAAGGGGGATCTCATTGCAGTTACAACTTCCACATGAGGAGAAGAGGATGGGCAGACACTGATCTCTGTGCTGACCAGTGACAGGATCCAAGGGACTGGCTTGAAGTTGTGTTGGGGAGGTGTAGGTTGGATATTAGGGAAAGGTTCTTCACCCAGAGGGTGTTTGGGCACTGGAGCAGTTCCCCAGGGAAGTGGTCACAGCACCAGCCTGACAGAATTGAGGAAGCAGTTGGACAATAGTCAAGCACATGGTGTCATTCTTGGGGGGCCTTGTTCAGGGCCAGGAGACAGACTGACAATCCTTATGGGTGCCTTTCAAACCAGGATATTCTGTGATTCTGCAGAACATGGAAAATGACATCCTAAAGTAGATGTGGCAATGTGGCTAGGTCTTCAGAACTTTTTTCAAGAATGCATTCAGACTTCCTGCCATGAGAAAAACAAGGTAAATATTATGCTAGTTTTAAAAGCAAAGCATGTAATTTTTTGTTTGGTTATCTGCTTAGTTATGTCTTCTGTTAGAGGGTCCTTGCTTGGAGGCTTCTTTTCTTATGAGGTTTCTGTTGATGTTCTTGTCCAAGTCATCTATAGCAGGCATAGGACCCAGAAGCTTAAGCAGTCTTCTAGGCATTTTAAGGCTTCTGCTATTCAAGTTGACAGCAGTCTGTGTGAAGTCCAGATAGTAATTTGTTGTCATTCCTAGGGATTTGCTTATTCAGTTGTGCAACTGACCAACACTTCAAATGTTATCTAGTTATCATGGTTGCTTCTTTTTTTAATACGGTTTTCCCTCAAGGTGGCCAGGAAGGCCAATGGCACCCTGGCCTCTATCATCAGTAGAGTGGCCAGCAGGACAGGGCAGTGATCGTCCCCCCCGCCCCAGCACTGGTGAGGGCACACCTTGAATCGAGTTTTGGGTCCCTTACAACAAGAAAGACATTGAGGTGCTGGAGAGGGTCCAAGGAAGGGAAAGAGTGGTGAAAGGAGCACAAGTCTTATGAGGAGCAGCTGTGGGAGCTGCTTGTTGTTTAGTCTCAAGAAAAGCAGGCTCAGGGGGGACCTTACCACTCTCTACAACTGCCTGAAAGGAGGGTGAAGTAAGGTGGGTGTTGGTCTCTTCTCCCAGGTAACAAGTGATAGGATGACCTCAAGTTGTGCCAGAGGAGGTTTAGATTGGATATTAAGCAAAATTTCTTCACAGAAAGAATTGTCAAGCCCTGGAACAGGCTACCCAGGGAAGTGGTTGAGTCTTCATCCCTGCAGGTATTTAAAAGATGTCTAGATGTTGCACTTGGGGGTATGGTTTAGTACTAGGCTTGGCAGTGTGAGGTTCATGGTTGGAGCTGATGATCTTGATGGTTTTTTCCAATTTCTAAATGATTGTATGTTTTTGTGGTGATATGGATAACTACATGGACCCCAGTATTTACAAATACAATGAAGAGCGTCATCTTAGGAGTGTGTTTTTCCAAGGGCAGTCAGAACAGTTACAGAGAACACTTAGCATTAATTGTAATACTTTTCATTTCTGTGAGGGTGTTCTTGGGTAGCTTTTGATGCAAATAGTGTTTCTGGGCTCCTAGGGATATGTAGACTGTAAAGTGTTAGTAATACTAATTCTCACTATAATTTCCATATAGTAAGTCAATTAAAAAGGTCTAGTTAAAAGATGCTATCCTTTAAAGAAAATATTAAACCTTTGAAATGAAAGAAATATAAGCATGTATATTCTAAATGTTAAAAATAAAATCTGGCCTTGGAATGCAGACAGTGATTGTGGCTGTTTCTGAGTGAGTTTGTAAGCCAGCTGGGGAATATGTGACATGAAGCATACCGTAACCCATTCTGAAGTCAGATTGTAGTTAGAACTTTCCATGGTTCTTTAAGAATTCTGATTCAGCTGTAAGTACAAATCAAAAGATTATAGCTGGTAGCCAAACAATGCAGATCATTCATTAGAGTGTACATAGTTAAATAATTTTTTGATGGAAGGAGATTGAGAGGAGGAACTTTCTGAGATGAGATGTGACACCCATGCCTTGCTGGCCCTAAGTGGTGTATAAGCAAGTGTGGCTCTCTGCTCAATTCATGTGTTTCCTGTCTTGCCTGACACAGTACTTCTCTCAGTAGAGTAATGTGTAGCAGGTTAGCAGTGGTCTTTGGTGAAAATGCTTTCCAGGAACCTCATCCAAAATGTGATGTACAGAAATGTTTGCTCAAGGTCATCAGGGCACCTTTTACCTCTTGCTTAGGTAGACAGGAAATTCTGATGACCCAGGGATATGTTAATTGTGACAGGAGTAATTGCATTAATAATACATACCAGCTTCCAAGTTGTCTTCAGTTCAGCTGTGTTTTGAAATCATTACAGTCATATGAATTTTGGCAGCCCTGGAGGTAGTAGGATTTTGGTGGAGAATTTTAGCATCTACTTGTTTAAAATGTCTGTCTCTTCAGAGTTTCTTCAGAGTTAAAATGACTGTGTATAAGAACTTAAAATCTGGTGTCATGTCAGATTAAATTTGAAATTTAGTGTTTGCTACCATGTTTTAGAAAAATATATCCTTGTCACGACAAAAACTCATGCTGCAGATATTGTGTACAGTAGAGAACCTTTTAAAAGCTTCCAAATTCCCATAAATCCATAAATTTTTGTTTGAGCATGCTTGACAGTGCAACCTCACGTCTTTGAATGTGCTTGACAGTGCAACCTCACATCTTCCCTATAAGGTGCTTTGGAAGCTGTTCAATTTAATAGGTTCTCGTGGCCAAGCATACAAAGTTTTTGATATATTTGAGGCTCTATGGGGCATGTATACTATGATCAGGTATTAGTAAAAACATGGGTTAGCCTTAAGGCAAGTAGCTTGAATTTCATAGCATTTCAATTATTTTAGCTGCAGGTGTTATTGCTATTATTGGTTTGTGGGTTTTCTTTTAGTTGTTGGGATTTGTTTGGGGTTTGGTTTGGGTGGTTGTTGGGATTTGTTTTTTTGGGGTTTTTTTTTTTTTTTCAATTTTTACATGTGCAAATATAAATCTTAGTTGACCAGCTTCAAGTCCATTTTTATGGGGTTGGACAATAAATCAGTCCTTGTTCTTGGTCTTGGTAGCAACTGTTCTGGTTTTTCTTTAATACATTTTTTGAGGGAGAGACCTTTGAAAATGGATTAGTCAGTTTGGTGTCTTACTTTTCTCTCCAAATACTATCAAAAAAAGTTTAATGTTTGACAGTTCACAGACAGGAAGCTATAAGGTAATGCTTGTGGTAATAGTTGCCATTATGTTGAACATGATGCTGCTGGATTAGGTTTTCAGACTTTCTCAAGATGAATTTTAGTGTAAAAATGTATCAAAACCAAGGATACATCAGTTTTTGTTCATTAATAAAAGGCAACTCTGCCTTGTGTGTTTGTTTAATGCTTCAGAAAGCAATTACTTCTTCCAGAGGGCAGTGTCTTCTACTGGACAGTACCTGCAGGCTCACTGCAGCTCTTGGCTGCCTCACCTCCTTTTCTCCTACTTCCAGTAGTCCTGGCAAACCTGTCCCCTGAAATGAGATGTCTTTGGGTGAACAAAACTTTGGTTGATGTGAAGAGCACATAGTAAGGTGCTTTCAAGAGGGAATTGCAACAATGGTGATGTTCCTGGTGGTGTTTCCTCAGAGACCTGTCTTGTTTTGCATTTTCATTATTGACTTTGAGCTAGATGAGCCAGCAATGTGTGTAAAGATGGGAAGCATCCTTACTGCAAAAGGACCATAACAGAATATGTTGACAGAACTTTGTGAGGTGGTAAAAGTAGAAATGGCATGAACTCACTGGTGCAAAATACTGAGTAGCACAGGAAAGAGACTGTGACAGTAAAACTTTTATTAGGCATCTCATTCATTGGAGGCAGCTGAGGAAAAGAGATCAAGAGTGTATTGCTAAAACTGGCCATGGATTGTCAGCATGGCATAGCATGGAAATGGGAAAGTCTACTGTACATCAGGGAATGTTTTTGCAATGAGAGAATACTAGAACCTGCATAAAAGATCCTATTTAGAGGGCCAGAATAGCAATATTGATCTAAACCAGAAAACCTGTAGGAAATTGCCACTAGAGTGCTTGGAGATATTGGGAATGTTGTCTTACATGTTAGACTACCATTAAGGCTGTTGTGTTCAGGGCTGTGAAACTAGGAATAGGTCTTGTTTCCCAGAGGTAGAACAGATGTTCTGGGTGGATGTGCTTGCTATGTGCTTCTGGGGAGTAGTCCTTGGTTCCTTTTCAAATATTCAGACTGCTATAAATCCCTGATAGATTAAAAAATGAAAAACTACTGAAACTAGAAGTTAGAATGTTTGATCCCAGGAATATAGTTTTAAAATTATCTTTTGGACCTGGCAGCTGAGGAGGGGTTCTGTTTTAAAGTAAGAGTTCTTCAAACTGTTAAAATGGTGCTGGCCTTTCTCTGTAACATCAGGAAAAAGTTGCTTTCTCGGTAAAAATGACCATCATGGTTGCTATTTTTTTATATTCCTGTTGGGCCTTATGTTTGTAAGTGTCTGGGGAAATATGGTGGCATGGCTACTCTGTGGACCTTTCTTCATGGGAGAAAGCAATTAGGAAGAACCCCAATCATCTTTTCCTAATATTGGCTATACAGCTTTTATGTGCCTGAATTCAGTCTACTACGGTTTTCAAAGTTCTTGGAAAATGTGAGTGGTTTTTGTACTCCTGGGTGTAGACCACCCCATTTAGCCTGATTTTAGGCATCTGGTGCTGTGAAATGTTGTATTCCTGGTAGATGGGGAGTGCTTACAGAGTAGGCACTGGGCCATAGGGGAAGTGCTGCTATGAAGCACATCGTCAGTCCTCTGTGTCTCTTTGTCTGCTCTGCTGTGAGCTTTGCTTCAAAAAACGGCTGTTTAATTAAATGCCAGGACTCTTGCCAAATTCCAGCATGATGTAATTAAAACATTCTCCACAGGCAAGCTCTGACCCAGCATTCAGTGTGGATCAGAAACCTGATGCGCCCTGGGGATCGCAGTCTCCAGAGGGTATTCTTCCAGTTTGAACAGAGACCAAAAGGGGATGAACAGATGGGGAGCAAACAGGCTCATCTGCAGAACTGTATGGTTTTCAGTGAGCTGCATCTTTTCCTTCTGCCTGTGCAAAAGGAGCAAGTAGCCACTTTCAGGCAAAGCACGGTCATCCATCAGTTACTGATACTTGTGTGGGTTTTTACAATGTTATGAAAGTTTGTCTACTTCAGTGCACTGTATCAGTGCAGACTTGTTGGATGAAGAGTGACATGACCACCTACTTCATCCCCTGATTTTTACAACTTTTTTAAAAAAATAAATCATTGTGGAAGATCGTGTGTGTCGTGACCCTGCATTCCTTTGCAGGGATCCTGTTATATGTCACTTGGCAGTTTGTTTTACCCACTGTGGTGGGTACTTGATCAAGTTGAAGAGTTTTTATTCTCTGCTGGTTTTTTTCAGTGAAAATTAGAATATTAACTGCTTGCTCTTGCCAGAAATAGGAGAAACAGCTTTCCCTGCAGACTTCCAGAACTGTTGGTTATTATGCTGCTGGATTGCAGCAATAGAATGAAATTCCAGTCCTCCACAGCTTATCTTTGTTGAAAGAGTCAGATAGATACAGAAAAGCAGATTTGAGGAAACAATTAGTTTTTAATACTAGTTGTCTTGATAGATATTTGTCTACCTACCAGCAGACTGCTTAAATCATGGAGAGCTTCATCTGAGAGACTAAAAGAGGGCAGTGTACTAAGAGATTTCATGAGCTTGAAGAGTACCTTGGGAAAGTGCCTGTGGATGTTGCTAGGGAGTAGATGGAATGGAAGGCTGTGAGGCAAGAGCTGTTTTGGCTGTTTGTTTTGAGTTGGCAGGACAGGATATGGTAAATAGTGAATAAATCTCAAGCCGACAGTACCTCCCTTATGTCAGGTACTGCCTGTGGGTAGTTTTTGTTGTCTCGTGTTTTAAAGGTGTTGTTTATCAGTGGTGCTTGTTCTGGAAAGGGGGACTGTGAAAGTGCTTAAGAAAGGTTATTCTACACTGTTGCAAGCTAGTGGAGTGGGATAATGACAACTGAGGCTGAGATTTATCCCTTTAAAATAGAGATAGTGTTACATAGTGAAAGGTCACCATGGGGACAGATCAAGCTTCATGTGATTGTTTCCTCAAAGAAAAAAGTTCCTTTTCAAACAGGTATTTACTAATGGTTAGTACATGCTTTTAAATGTAAGAGAAAATGAAAAGAGTGTGATAGTAGTCCTTTTTGAGAGGTGTGCTTTTCTTCAGATGTGGTGCCAAAAAGGCATCTGCTGTTGGGCACTGTCAGCAGAGCTCTGAGATGGATCAACCTTTCTGTCTGACCTAGAGCAGTGGACACATGCTCAGTATCCATCTCTTCCTTTGTGTGCTGAAACCACTTTGGCAAACATTCTTCCATAGTTATGTATATTTTAAAATGCTTTAGATATAAGATTCAAAATGTATTTTGTTATTTGTGAGTGGACTGACTTAGTAAAGATATTTGTCATTAATAGATGCCTCTGTCTACAGCTTCAGAGTTTGTAGTGATGCTTTCTGAAATTTGAGTTTCAGCTCAAATAAGAGTGTTTTTTACTTCAAAGAAAAGTGTGCTGTATTGCAAAAGAAAAAGTCAGAACACTGCAGATAGTAACCAATTGAGAAAGCTTGCCTTCAGGTGTTTGCTGACAGCTGAAATCCAGATTATGAATTTCAAAGTAGTAGTAATACTGGTGCACTCGTTGCATTGTACAACTTGGATATCTGAAGTGAAGTTAAAAATGGACACTCTTGCATTACTTGACTGTGTGCATCTCTGCGTGTGCATTTATATGCAGAAATCAGGTACCTCTCTGAGTTTTCAAGACAGCATGGATGTTCAAATAGCATTTATTCTTTTTGTTAAATTATGAATTAGTAGTTGTGCTATGCTGGAATTACAGCAGGAATCTGTCTAAAACTCTTACTTTCCTATGGCAATTTTGTTTTGGTAGCTATTGATTTTTCAGATGTGTAGTATAATATATAATATGAATATCTGTTACTACTAGAAGCATAGGAGGTATTTTAGGGAATATTGATACAATCTCACCTCTGCTGCCCAGCATTTCAGATATATTCCTACTTGTTTTCTGACATAGATGTAGGACAAGTTTCACTTATGTTCTTCACTTCTGTCCTTTTGTCTTTCCATCCTGTACACACTGCCGCTGCTTATGTTTTGAGCAAGTACCTTCTAATGACTTCCTTTGACAGAGGGTGTGACAAGCAGTGGAAAAACAGATGATGGTTTCAAGCATTCCTGCTTTCTCTCAGGCCCTCTGGTAGTGGATGAATGTGCACTTACCGGCACAAGGGGAAAAAAATCAGCCTGTTTGGTTTAAAATGCCTCTGTGTGCTCCCTGGACAGAGTTAGTGGACTTGCTTGTTCCAGGCTGGTCTAGGACTGCAATGCCCTTCCTCCTGCTGTAGGGTTTGTACCTATGTTTTAAAAAATGTTGGCCTTAGATTTCCTTTAATGAAGGTAAGGAGTACCCAAGGAAATAACACATAATGCTTAATCACATGAGAAATCACTGCTTCAGTATTAGTTTCAGTATGTTGTTTTGTTTTGGAGAAGACTGTTTCAGTAGAGTGATTTGATTTCAGTATTAAGTTGCAAAAATTCCCTGAAACATGACATTACTTTTGCATTTCAATTACATTTTGCACTATGTACTAATGTACTGGTACAAGAGTATCTCAACTTTCTGAAGGCCCTTTCAGTATAAGAACAATGGTTTAGCTCATAGATTTTACCCTGAACAGTATAGTGAAGAATGAGATATATCAGCAAAACTTCTAGCTGACTTGGACAAGCAGGTTTGCTCCTGTAGTCATGGTACAGATAGTTTCTGAAATCTAAATTTTAAGATGAGTAAATCAGGTTCTTGGCATGGCATGGTCTATTTCTCAAACTGTAGTTTTACAGTGGTATTTAGTTAAACCTTATGTCTGAAAAAGAATCCTATGAGTTGTTAGTAGCTCTCTTAAGTGTAGTTAGCCAAGGATAAGCTGTCCTTTTAAGAGGATATTGTGGAAATGAGCACTGGAGCTAGCTTCCTGCACCTGTGGCTCTTTGACATCAACTATGTTTTGATCTGATATGCAGCCATGGACATGCCAAGACCAGAGAAGTGCAGGTGTTTCCCTCTGGCTCATGTAAGCTCATGGAAGTAAAATGCAGCTTGCTATTGCCTACAACTACAAAAGTAGATGCTTAGTAGTTGAGGAAGTGCTTGGGTATGAAAGGTGCCAAATGGCACTAGACAGAGATTTCAAAGAGGAGGGAGTGGGAGGAAATGCACAACTGTTGTCAGTTCCCAGGACATAACTACTCTGCTCCATGCTCTGCCTCTGCATGTCAAAGTCCAGACTTGCTCTGTCTGCTAGCAAAAATGTACTAATGGGATTGTAGGTTTTATTAGACTTGCTAGAAATCATCAGACAGGTTGGAGCAAATGCAGGAAGATGCAAACTAAATCCCAAATGGCTAAATTGTTGAACCCCACACTAGAAAGACACTTTGAGAATGTTTCTTGTCAGATGGATTGCGGTCAAGGAGTTGGAATGGTTTTCACAGAAATGAGTTAGTGGTGGTGACTGCTTTCAGCAAAATGAAGCTAACCAGAGAGACTGAAAGAACTGGGAAGAGTTGTATTGTTCAATGGGAAAGGTATTCACTTATGTTTGGCTACTCTTGCCTAACAGATCTGCTGGCAAAGGCTGCTGTCCTGGGTGTTGCTGAGCTCGGTTTGGTTCATCAGGCGCATCTTTCAGAGCAAAGAGGAGTTAGGGGCTGAGCCTTAGGTAAAGCCAGCTGGGCCATCTTCACATTACACTGCATAGGTTGCTTAGCTGGTTTCAAGATGATAAAAAAGCCATTAAAATGTGTAATTGAGTAGAAGTTTATGCAAGGAGAGAACTAGAGTATCTTGTAGATAGTGCACTTGGACCTTATCCTGTTGACCACAGAGCCTGGTCTGTGTTTGCCATTAGCCTCAGCATATCTGACACCCCCATTTGGATTTCTAGTTTCCTTCTCATGTTACCAACCTGATTGTTGACAGCAGTTTTTGTATAATAAGCTGTTTCTTCTATAATAATTACCATTGCATTTCATTTACATTGAGATCATTCTCTCAACTTTTGAGTCACCTCAGTTATTACAAATCTTAATAATGGTTGAATGGTTGGTTGTGGATTTTGTGGTGGTTTTTTGTTTGTTTTGTTTTTTTTAATTTTTGGGGTTTGTATTGCTTGTTTGGTTTGGGGTTTTTGCTTGGGTGGTTTTTTTTGGTTTTTGGTTTTTTTTTTGGGTTTTTTTTTTTTTTTTTTTTTTTTTTTTTTGTGTTGCTTGTTCGTTTTGTTTTCTTTTCTTTTTGGCTGGGAAAATTTCTCAAAAATGATCCATGTTTCCTTGGTGTGGTTTCTGTTAGTTTTTTGCCAGTAGTGATTAATTAAAAAATATGTGCAAAAGTGTGATCAAGAAGCTGATTTCCTGTGTGTTTTAAGAGTGCTCACATGGCATTGTAGTGGTGAAGATTTGATGTCAAATGACAGAATATTAATGCAAGCAGCGTGTCCTCCTGTCCTCTTTTCTGTACAGGTAGGGAGTTGGCTCAGGGAAAGAAACTTAGGATGAGTTAAAGAACATTGAATTAAAGAGTCAGTGTGGTGCTGGGCATGGTGAATGGGAGCTGGAGACTGGCCCTGCTGCACCATTGCTGGTTCCCAGAAACCATCCAGACAAGAACATCATGAGCAACAGATTGTTTTGAGCTGTCATGTGTAGTGGTCATTGACATACCCACTCTGTTTCTGCTCTCTTTTCTTCTGCTGGAGATGTACCCTAGTTTCAGTATTTGTTTTTTCCTGTAATAAGATGCTAATACTGAATACTACAAGAATGAGTAATACCGGAGAGCAGAACTACTTATTGTCAGTGCTGCTAGGAAGAAAAATATAAAAAATTAAAAAAAATTATTTTTTTCAGGATTGCTCAGTTGAATTAGAGCTTTATGGATATACTTCAGAAGGAATTTTGTAATTCTCAAACTGTAACCAAACAATCTTTATGACAGTGGCATGCATACTGCTAAATAGTGAGAAAAAAAAGAATTTCAAAATTAAATACTGAATTATTAGCAGGGCAGATATTAGTTACATTTGGTTTTTTCCTTAAGTGTGTCCTTCTCCCACTGAAAACCTGTGTGAGTGTAAATAACATGGCCCTGGTGAAGGCTGCAGGGCAAACTAAAAGAGTGTCCTTTGTCTTTTTGTTGATGGTTTGTTGGGATACCTTGAATCATACTCTTTAATTAAAATAGATGAAGAAATTGTAATGCCTTGAGGGAGATACATTTATATTTAACTCTTCTCAGAGTTTCCATGCCATGTTTTCATGTTTTCTGACTGGAATGTTTTTTTGTTAAAGAGAGCTGAAATATAGATAATGGTGCAGAAGGAATAAGAACGCTGAATTGGCACTGAAAGCACAGTACCTCTATGGAGAATTACTATCCTACTCACATTCTGGGAGAGATGAGCCTCTGCATTGTTTTGGATAAATTTTACTCTGTGTTCAGGCAGCGACTGCAGTGGCAAATTACAGTAGTGTGTACAGTCTCTGTACAGAGTTGAGACTAAAAGATTAATTTATGGGATTGAAACTACAGAGAGTTTTCATTAGAAATAATAGAATTTTCTATTATGTTAAAATGATCTGTTAAAACTAGTTAAAAAAATCATATTGGGTCTTTTTGTTTGTGGTTTGGTTTTTTTTTTTTTTTAGTTTTCAGTACAATCATTGCCAGACATCTGTGGTTAGTGCAACATTAGAATTTGCATTTCACAGAATTCAGAGAAAAAGGAAGAAGAAATCTAAAACTGATTGCCAAATGTATTGTGTGAGGCCTTAGTTTGATTTCTTTTGTAAGTATGGCTTCTTTCATTCTCTTAATTGTTTTTAACTCAGTTATGTGCTGATGAGTTTCATTTCTGAACCAGCTACTATGAGGCTTCTCCTTTTGCCAAACTTGATTGTCAGTTAAAAAAGTTGGGATATTCCTCTAGTATGTAGATTTTTCTCCTGTTAATTGCTTTTAAGATACTACTCTCTATCACTATATGCCTTTTTTGCAAATCAGTTTCATTTAGTTTTTGTAATCCCACTATTTTTCAAAGTCTCCTTCTACTTGCATCCTTGAGTCAGCCACTTCCCTTTCCCCCTCCTCCCCTCCCTGAATCCATCAGTAAAGAAAAGCTGGAAGTGACTGTGCTTATCTAAAAGAGTAGAGTGATCCTTGTCTGCTTTTCCTTAGCTGTCAGGTTCTTTTGTTCTTCTTTAAGTAAAGAAGTCATCTTAGGCTGTCAGATCTGTATTCACATGTGAAAGATTTTTGTATTACTTTTCACAGTGTACACTGGTACCAGAGTACTGGGTATGATGTCTTGATAAAGGTTTTTCACTTCTTCATCTCTTTACCATTAACTCTGAATTAAACAGCTGTCAATAGTCAAGCTGAAAATTTGGGAGATATTGCGAGGTTGATTTTTGTGGTGTTACTATGTACTACACCAAAAAACCTGCTTCCCCAGCCTGCCGCAGCAGCCACTTCCATCTGGGGGTTTCTTCTGCTTCTGTGGTGGGCTGATTGAGCAGTGAAATTGATAGTGTTAAGTTTAATATTAATATTTTTTGTTTAGATCTTAGCACTAGTTGTTTGTGAAAATCTAAATACAGATCTTAAGTGTTAATGGTATTATTGTGGAAGACAAACATGCAGGTGGGTTTGATTTTGTACTACTGAACTATATTATGAAATTCAGACCCATACCAAATGTCAGATGTGTTCCAATGCATTCCAAACAGGTTGCAGCCACTTCAGAATCTGTACTGGAGTTCATCCTTTCAGACTACCTCCACTTTTTGGCATGTCTCATGCAATAAAGTGCAAATTAAGTCTCTACCAATTTATATTTGATATTGAACTGGATAGTCATTGCCTTTTTTGAATGGAAAGGATTAGCATTTTGCTTAAATTACAATAGAGCTGGGAAAAAACCAAAATTGAAGTAGCCATTAGTGGTGAATTTGTCAATGAATTGTCTTTCTCAGAGAAAGTATAAAACTAGAAAAAGGGTTTTGTTTTGACTTAATTGTGTTTATTAATTTCTTGTGTTGGTTTAGTATTTTTTTTTGGCTTTTGGTTTAAAATAGAAGAGTTAACGTTAGGTAATAAATTTGAGAACATTGTATCTTGAGTAAATGCCCATCTTACAGCATGGTGGTGATTGGATGACAACTTGTAATGGAAAGCCCTACATTGAATGAATGAATGTTTTCTAAGAAAATTCTGTGATTGGTAGGAAGGCTGAAGTTTTATCTCCCCATTTCATTGGCAAAGTAGAAGGTTAATGAGTGGGAACCATTTTTGAAATAGGCCAAGCCATTTCAGTGGAAGATGACATTTTAATATTTAGTTGGGAGACATGCTAGTTCTGCTAAGTAAGAAAAAATGATGTTAAAGATTTCTCATCTTGTTTTCTCAAGAGATCAATTAAGCAAAGTACTTGCGTTCTTTCTTTCTCAGGCAGCCTAGACTAAACAGTTTATGGGGTTCTATCATTGTATGTTTGAAAAGTAGAGCTTAACACTTGGAGTGGGTGCAGAGTTTAGCTGCAAATAAATATTACCTTCTGGCATGCAGGCTGCTTAGCAGGTGTGAATAAAGGCCTCAAAGTGGTTTGATGCATTATTGATTCTTTACAAACCTAACAGTCTTGTGTGTTGTTTGTCACTTTGTATGGTGAAATCCTTTGATAAACCAGGCATGTACTGTCTTCAAAAATTAGGGTGACCTTCATAGCGCCATGTAAGGGTTCTTGGTTTAAAAACCTCATCAGTGAGTGCTGAAGTTCTCTTGAAAAGGGATAACATCTAAAAAAAGATATTTTCATCTGTTACATAGTGGCGGCAATACATGCCCTGCCTCTGTTTAGTCATTAGATTAGATTTGTCCGTTTGAAGACTTCATTAAATAAAGCCTTTAGTATTCTAAACTCATAGTGAGTTGTTTAGCACCTGGATGAGAGATAAAGATGTCCTGACTACAAACCCAGTAAGCTTCTAGCACAGCAATTAGAATATATGACTATGCAAACTTCATAATTTTATTCCACACGTTCTGAAGGCTTTCCTTGATGGTAACAAATATCATTCTGCTAAACAGTTCTGAAAAACTCAATCCCCCACCTGCACCTTAATGTTCTCAAACCTTTTCCAGTATAGTGGCTAAACTGTTGTGTCTTGCTAGCTGCAGAACTCCCACAGCCATATTTACATCAGAATTAAATAATGCTTATTGCCTTCAAGTGGCTTCTTGTATCTGGTTCTAACACTGCCTCAAAAAGGTGACACTGAGGGGCTGAGCCTCAGGGCTTCCCTGCTCTGAAGGGCTCAGCCATGCCCTGTGGTGAGGCCAGTGGAGCTGGCTGGTACCTGCACCTGGAAAAAGTTCCTGAAAGGAATAAAAAACATAAGGTGACTTGCTCCCTACCAGAGATCTATTAGTGCAGCCTGTTGGCATTTGCAGGAGGCTTTGTACTTGAGAAGGTGAGGCAGGCACTGACTGAAAGAACAAAACTGGCCAAATTGGCCTGTGGGACCTGAATTGAAATTTAGCTTAAAACTTACAGAAATGCTGCAGAACTAAGTGTACTATTTCATAGGCTAAGTTATGCCAGATTTCACAGCCAAATTTCACAATCCTGGAAGATGGAGTGTGGTTTAAAAAAAAAAAAAAAGTAATGTAAAAATGCTTGTGGAGATTCCACTTGTGCAAGTTTTAAGAAATATTGTCCCAAAGTACCAGTGCTAGCACATATCTGCAAACGCTTCAAACTTCAGTGTGCTTCCTGTGAAACATTCAGTTTATTTCATCTCCTTGGGATTGGAGTTTGTGCAGATTACTGCACAAGTTATTTTATCATATCCTGGAAATGTTGGGTGGAATGAAGTTTGGAGCCTACTTGTTACATTGGCACGTGTTTTAATTTGGAAAAAAGAACAAGCTCAAGAGCCATACTCCTAAGATTTTAGGGCAGAAGGTCAACTGTGAGTCTGTAAATGAACATATTTCATCCTGAAAGCAGTTCAATGAGTAACAATGCTTGTTGGTAGGTAACTTCAGTGTTGAAACAGTGGTAGTTTGGTCAGCACTTAAGAATTAATAGATGGAAACCAGTTTTATGACATATAATTTCCATTGGTACAAATGTAAATTTGAAGGAGAATGATTGTCCAAAGTGTGTAGTCCAACTTTTCTTGTACTTTGGATAAATGAATTGATATATTGCATCTTTAAAGGATGCTTTATATCCACAAAGCTTAAGTACTGCACTAGGCTGCTGATTTCCATGGGAATACTTGGAAACATACTGGGAGTCTGCAGTCTTTGGAGGGGCAGATTGTAAAGAGATACACTTGAGGTTTTGGTGACTTGGACCAGCATAATGTGTGTCATGGAAATAAGAGAAGGAAAAGAGATTTTTCTTTCCTCTTGAATGATCCCTGATGCTTTGAGGTTTGGATTGATTTTTTTTTTCTGGATCTCTTCTTGATGTGGTTGGCATGTATTTGATTTTAAAAGAACTTCTCTGAAGATAAAAAAGAGAAAGTAATGATCATCTGGTAGGAAAACCATGCACATATGCACTTTCATGTTGAGAAGTTTAATTTGAATAATGTCATTTGGATAAGAATTGGTGGCTTAAGTAAACAAAATTTTCAGACTCTTTTACATCAAAGTCATTGTAATATAACACTTTTGGACAGTTAAAAAGATTAATGGTTATTCTGGACTTAATTGTTTTCTGCTCTCTTTTCCTAAATGATTATTTTGTTTTTCTCTTTTGGCACTTTGTTCAATGTTTCACTTCAGCATGACAAGCAGGGGATTTGGCTGTACTGTCCATTTAATTCCTGAGCTACCTGTCACTGCCTGCTGAAGAAAGATGTCATCACATAAAAACTTGACGTCAAGAGAAGTACTGCTGTTACTTTCCAGGGTGACACATAAGAAACAATGGTCAGGTCAGCCTGTCCTTATGAGATCTTAAAAGGATGTGTGTGGCTTACAAATGCCCATACACCAGAATCCAAGACAAATGTGCTGCATAAAAACCTAGTAAAATTGTTCCAGACTGAGTGAAGGGGACTCACTGCTGTTCAGACTAGGACAGGCTTTGCATATGTGGTTCCAAAAATAGGTTTTCAGTGTCATACAGTTATAGACTGTGCTCTCCCATGGAAGTTTAAATTGCATTGATTCTGTCCTGACTGACTTGGGATGTCTTTGACACTTGTCAGCAATGAGTGTGACTGGCAGAATCCAAAGTTTGCAAAACTGAAGATAGCAAACACTTTTATAAAACAAACATAATGTTGTAGTCATTATAGGCATCTGTATGATAAAAAGAAAATGAAACACATTATTTTAATAGTCATGATTCAAAAAGAGACAAGGTAAATTTAATAAGGCTATAGGGCTACTGAGTGGAAAGAAGTCTGTGGCTGAAAAACTTCTGTGGGTTACAGAGCCTGAAGACAATGTTGAGGAGAAGTATCTGTTATATTATATGCTTAGCTGATTCTAGCTTTCTTTCCAGGAGGATCAAAATGTAATCTGCAGGAAATAGCGTACTAGGTTAGATAGCTGGAGTCTTGTTCCTACAACTATTGTAAGATTTTGGCACTAGTAGATGGAAAAAAAAAATCCCTACTTTTGCTTCTTCAGAAGCAGGTCAGAGACACGATTTGAATTGCAACTGTGTGGCTGTATGATTCTTTGCAGTTGTTGTGAAGTATGTGCTACCTTCACTTCCAGTGTGAATTATGTTGTATTCTAGGAAAATAGATTTCTTCTATCATATCTACATACTACCATAGTGCAGTTTGCTTTCTTTTGGATTGCAGCTTCTAGTTTAGAAATAAAGAACTGTTGACTGCATTAAGGAAACTCTAGATGATTGCAAGTCATGTTAGGGAAGCTTTTGGCAGGCCTTTAATTTGTTTAAGCAGAGGATCAAATACAGTCATTACTGCTGTAGTCTTTGCAATATTGCCCTCTGTTTGATCCTTCTGGTTGTCATTGCATTAGAACCCTTGTCAGGGTATATTTATGTGCAATGACTTTCTCAGTGCACTTTTTAAATTGGAGTGGAACTGGTCTCTGGAAACCAGTGTTATGCTGTGCTTTAACTTTTCCCTGTGGCATTAGGGAAATCAGCAGTCTTTGAATTTCTGTGATTCTAATATTCCATGTAATCGTTTGGGTTGGAAAAGCCCCTTACAATCGAGTCCAACTGCGAACCCAGCGCTGCCAAGTCCATCACTAAACCATGTCCCCAAACGCCACATCTACATGTCATTTAAATACCACCAGGGATGGTGACTCCACCACTTCTCTGAGCAGCCTGTTCCAATGCCTGAACACCCTTTTAGTGCAGAAATTTTTTCCTAGTCTCGAACCCAAACCTCCCCTGGCACAACTTGATGCCGTTTCCTCTTGTCTGTCACTTCTTACTTGGGAGAAGAGGCCAACTATGATCTCCAGGCTGAACAGCTGCTGCTCTCCTAGCCTTTCCTCTTTGGAGAATACTTAAATACTGTTATGTTTTAGCTTTGGCATATGTACATGAGTCTGCAGTAGCCAAATCTAGCCTACTCAAAGCTTTGTTTTGTGCTGAAAAAGAACCAAAAGAAAAGATATATATTGTCAGCTAGTCTATTTGAAACACATAGAAAATTACTAGAAAGTACATACTTTCTCCTTATCTGAGTGGAGGGTTTCAGTGTTGGCAATAAGGAAAAAGACTAGTTTTGGGGCTCTATGCAGTCAGTAAACTCCATATAAAAATATAATTACAGACAGAACTGTATCAAACCAAAGCAGCAACTATGTTTTGCGTTTTTTTTCTGTTTCTCTTAATTTCTAGTTTTAAATTTTTTAAAGGCATCAAAATGTTTTAAAGTTAAAGTAAATTTAAATGATAAATATCTACACTTACAAAGGCATTTCACAATTTCTACAGAAGTGTGCAATTGTAAATATGTTGCTATGATGTGTACTGACAATTAGTAGCTTACAGTGGGTAAAATATTTTGGTTATGCTCTTTGAGGTGGGTTTATATTTGGGGTGAATAGAACTGCTATTGTTAATGGGGAGCCTGGGAAGAATTCACTTTGTGAAAACAAAACCCACTGCAGATATGACTGTCTTGCAACTCTGCTGTTATTTGGTTTCACTGACTTCCTTTCCCTCTTCTCTCCCCCCCAAAAAAAGATAAATTCTCTTTTAGAGGAAATCCTGTTTATTTGCTTTGAGGAAATAATTTTTCCAGTTAGTCTGTTTAGTTTTGTTTTCTTTCTATTAATCTGTTAAGGAGTGCTGATACCCCTTAGAATTTTTTCTGCCTCTGCAGTTACGGTTGTTGATATGTAAGGAGTTGCTGTAGTGGCAATACCATCTAAATACCTTTCAGTACCTGTCAGTGATTTGGTTCTCAGCTGCTGCAGGTGTTTGTTGTTCTTTGGCCTCTTCTTGGGACAGAGCATTTAACAACTACCCTTCTCTTTTATCTCCTGCCTTTCTTCTACCACAAACCTTGTTGCCTTAGCTATGGCGTTATTTTGGGGCAGTAATTTCTATAAGACCACAGTCTATTACTCCAACTCATGTCACAGCTTGAGAACAATTGAAGATATTCTGGAAGTGCTGCTTCTTGGTTTTGTTTAACTTCTTAAAGGAATGTGAAAAGCAGTTAGTGAATCACTGGAAATTCACTTTTTTCTTTCTCTTCACCCTGCCTAGCTACTAGCTTTAGCCATTTATTTTTGTATTTTCTTCTGGCCATTTTAATATCCTTTCACTCCAGCTAAATTCATAATCATCTCTCAAATCTAAGCATGTTAATTTAAGCAACTTTCTGTGGAGGATGATTCTCTAGGGCTGGCTGACAGATTAAGTGGCAGTACCTTGGTTGTGAAACAACCTACATTTGCACATTCTCCAGTTGTTTCCCATTAAAACTTAAATCCTTGTTCTGTTGTGGCACCTTTAAAAAGCAGACCTCTCCCTTACATCTAAATGTTATGAAAACCAGGCATACTGTAACCCAGAACCCCAAGGAATGCTTGATTGAAATAACAGATCAGAAAAGTCTCTTCCTAACATTGCTGTGATTATGGGTTTACTCAAATGACAGAAACTTGGTGTCAGCTAACTTTCTGCATGCAGATTAATTTTGGTCAAAAAAATTAAATAGGTCTTAAAGGCTTCAGTGATGCAGTGTTTGTGGGGATAGGTAACTTCTTAAAATGTAACAGTATTCACTGCATTTCCTCTCTCTAGATTATCCCCCTTATTGCCCATTGGGTGGCTGGTCTGGTTCCTGTTGCAGAGCAGAGCAGTATTCCCTGCTAGTAATTACTGAGGTTGAGTAGAATGAGTGAAGGGAAACAGAAGTGACTCCTTCTTAGATCCTCACAGGAAAACAAAAAGACAGCTTTGGTTTAGCCAACTCTGTTCTCCTGTAGTATCTATATAGGTTAATTTTTAATATGTATTTGGATTTCTTTTGTTTGTAACTTGAGTCTACAATTTGACATCCTGCAAATATGTCTGAAGACAGTGATGTAGGAAATTCAGGAAAGGCTTTTCAGAGAGAAAAAAAGAGAAGAAACATCCATAGGTTATGATTTACAGTTAAAACCCCTCCACCATTAGTGAGAAGTTAATTTTGAAATTATGTATTACATCATGCAGTGAGTATGGTGAAGGAGAAAACAGATACCTTGCTTTCATTTTCATTTGACCAAATCACTTGAATACATGATATGAACACATAAGACAGAAATCTAAACTCATTTAACATATTTTGAAAGTAACAATTTTTCTTGATCTGTGTTAGAGGCATTTAAATGAGTAAACTGAAAATTTAAGCTCCCCTAATGTTTTTATTCACAAACATTTAATTTTCAACAGAGCTTAACAAATATGTACTGAGAGGCCCTGTGGCATAGGAGACTATTTGCAGCCTTAATACATGTAAAGATGCACATGCTAGAAGATACAGTGCAGTGAATTCCTATTCTGGTGTGTACAAAATGAACATCAGCTGCTTTAAACCTAGTTTAAAGCTTCCTGGAGTTGTTCCAGGTTCAGATATTGAAGGTCTTTCTATTTCAAAGTTTGAACTCATGTTTGTTCTCTCTCTGCTCCCCTCCCTCCCTCCCTTTCCACCTCCTTCTCCTTTTGCAGGCAAGGGCAGCTCAAGCATCTCATCCGACGTGAGTTCAAGTACGGATCACACGCCCACCAAAGCCCAGAAGAATGCAGCTACCAGTGAAGGTAGGCAGCTGGTACTCATTACCCAGGTCAGGCCCCCCAGCAGAATCCTAGCAGTTTTCAGAAGAAGAAACTCTCCTCCTCATTTCTTCTGTGTAGAGTAGCATTGGTCTGCTAGAAATACAAAAGCAGTTCTTCCTTTAAACAGTTTTCACTTCTGCCTGTCGTAGTTTGTGATTTGAATTTGTGACAAAGCATTTAAGTACTTCTGCAGAGCCCAAATGTAGAGAGTTAGGAGTAATTTTGTATGCCACTTTTTCAGCAAAGGCTTTTATACTTAAGGTTTTATGTAATGTTATTTTGCAGTTATATTTGAAGTATATGCTTGATGGAGGCTTTTTGACTTACAATTTAGGTCAAATATCAGTCAAAGTTCTTTTCATATTGTAAACACCATGAAAATGGGAGTTAAGACAGGTTTTTCAAAAGTGTAGCTGTGGACATGACCTGACAGATTTAATGAGGTAAATGCACCTCACCTCCATTACTGTAGCATGTCATCACTGAGGGCTGGATTTTTGATGTCTGGGGGAAGGAGATGTCATGTCTGTCAGTATCAGTACAATGTTATGCTAACTGGTCTATGAACAGAGAAATGCTGATTCTTCCTTTCTGACTTGTTAAATGTGAGTAGGTGTGCTCTGTTAAATGGAACTCTATTTGCCCTAGTTTTTATAATTGTCTTTTAAGACAGAGAGGAAATAACTATATATAATTTAATGATGTAAGCCATAAGGATTTGTAAAGTTGTATATTTATATGCCTTAACTAGTATTTCTGTTTAACTGTCATAATGATTTTGTTTTACTTGGTAGTTATTGAATTATAATTCTGATTTCTTACATTTCTGTCACTACAAATTAAGTTACAAGCTCTGATTGCTCTCAGTTTAGTTTTATTTCTTATGGTTAAAGGAAATCAGTATTTTGAATAGTTCTAGTGTGGCAAGTCTGACTATGACTGTAGAATCTGTTCAGTAAAAGCAGTTCATGTAAGTAATAAATGACCACATAAATCACAAGAGTTCTGTTGTTGGGCATGCATAATCCCATACCAGGTATGAATATCTGGCACTTACGAATCATAAGAAATACTGGTTTAGAATCTGTGCTTTTTAGTCCAGCCAATAAATTTAACAACAAACAAATAAATGGTTAATTATAAGTTGAATAGGTAGACTTCATGTGTCTCTAAACCTTAGATTTAAAAGTTTTGAGGGATCTGAAAGAGGTGAGTTACCAGAACACAAAAAAAAAAACATTTAGGAAATGTGTTCTCTTTATGACAGCCAGGAATGAAAAAGAAAAGAAACAACAAAAGAATCGTGGAAACTCTGAAGTCAGTACTTAATAATTGCTCTGAAATTCTTTTTCCTTGGATTCAAATAAGATAATGCAAAATAATCCTGTACTAATCTGTATGATTTCTGTTCTTAATTTAGCCCTTTATTGAGCCAGTGAATACAAATGTTGACCTTGAAATCTTTACCACTATTTTGCAGCTGATTAATTCATTAGCAAGGGAGGCTTAAATGCAGGCCAGCAGTTGCTGTAGTAAAATTATGTTTTTATGAGTTCACATGCAAAATCAGAGTTCAGAGCAGTGTAATTGTGTATTCTATACTTAGAGGCAATTCCAGTTATTAGCCTAATTTTTCTGTGCCCTGGAATGGTGTGATTTGACAAATACTTATTTTGACAACAAATTTGGAAGTACCTTCTTCTTCAGCCTGTGCTATTGGTACTTTCTCACCATTTCTTTCCCCTGAAGAATTACTAATGTGGACCAGTTGAATAGAAATTACCTTAATGTGGATTGCTGCATAATCTGGCAGATATTTTGAATGTCATAACCAGAGAGCATAAGAATTCTGTGAAGGCAAGTGAGATGAGAGAGAAGGCAAGTGAGATGAGAGATATGGAAGTAGCTGGAGCAAAACAGGTGCTGTTGAAACTGATGCTGTTACTGAAGGCACATTTATCAACTTCTGTGCCTGGAGTTTTTACTAATGCTGCCTCTTTTCCCCATGAACAGTAGACATACACTGAAGGAGAATTCAGCTGGTAATAAAGACTCATACCTTCCACAAGACAACTTGAGAGTTCTTACAGAATGCTGAATGTTTTTGTACCATTCAGTTCCAGAGTAATGTCTAGGGGCCAGCTAAGAACAGGAGTCTGATTGTTTTAGATGCTGTACAAGCAGTGGCACTTACATGTTTTGGAGTGGTTGCATAACATTTTTTAAACTTTTAGTTAAATTTACCCAGTCCACTGTAGTATTTGCTTGCCGTGGTACAATAGTATCTGTCCAGCACAGAGGGTTGTACATATGTCTTTATTTTCACTGGAGGCTAATTACTGCAGGGACAGAATGGTCCGATTCTGCCTATATTGTAAATTCACAGCACTGTCTGTTGCTCTCTGAAGGAGCCATGTGTTCTGTGGTGAGCTCTATGCAGCCAGGTTTGGTGTGGGAAGGACTAGGAATCATTGCAGGTGAGCTCTTCTTCACCTTCATTGCCATGGGAAATGATCCTGGTTGAGCAAGTGGCAGACAACTTCTTTGTATCCTCTGAATTTCTATTGCCAGCTGCTTTCCTGAGTGCCCAGCTCTGTGAAGAGCATAATAATTGTTTGGGGCTGAAGGCCTTTTACAGCTTCTGCTTTCCAGCTTTTTAAACAGACCTAATTCTTTCCAGTTCTGCGCAGCTTGTCTTCTGTTTTTGTAAGGCTTGTGACAACACTTGTTGAAGCTGAATCAATGGAATGAATGCCTTGAAACAACTAGAAAGGAAATTTTTGGGAATGATCCATCTTATCTTTGGTACTGTACCGCAGAGAAGCAGTCATGTAAAGTACAACTTAGGCAGCTACATATTCCCAAGAACTGCAAAAAGATGTCAAGCAGGACTGTTGCTTGCAAGAGCAGACACCTCAGGAGGTATCTGACAGCAGGTGTTATCTTTCCATCAGTTTAAGCAATCAAACCACACTCTTCATCCTGATGACTGCAACCACATTATCTGTCAAGTTTCAGAGCTCTGATGTTTCTCTACAGAATGGGTACCAGAAATAGGTAACAAGATGCTTGAAATGGCTTTTGTTGTTCCAGTGCTAGATATCCATTTAAGGCAACATCATTTAACTCTCTTGATGGGCATGGGTGGTGCAGTTAGGACAAAAATAATGGTACCCTCCCTCATATTGTGGATTTAGAGCATCTGTAGAGCATCTGTTGTGGAATATTTTGTGTCTCAAAGAGGTAAAATGTTGGCCATGCTATTGAGAGTGTCTGGGTGAAGGGCACATCTTCCCCAGACAAGGACAGTGTGTGCTGGAATCCTTAGCAAAACAAACTTCAGTCAGTGATGTATTGGAGAGGTAACCACTACTCTGTTTTTGTTGCATAGAGGAAAGCAGACAGTACCTGGCAGACTGTGCAGCTTCCTCAATTCAGGATTTTTGAAATACCAGTGATCCACTTGAGAGGAATGCAGAGGGGCTGAAACTGGAGTCCAGTGGCTTTCACTTTCTGTACTTCAGTGAGGGGAAGGTGGCAAAACCCAGATGTCTGGTCCTCTGTGTAAATCACAGGCTGGAGAGACCTGTTTGTTTGGCTACAGCTTGGCTCAGAAGGAAGCCTGGTAGCCTGTGGGTGTGCATGCACGCTGGTGCCTCCACACTGCCTCCTGAGGCTACAGTTTTCTTTAACTTTGAATATACACTGCCTTTAACTTCCTTTCCAGTCTCAGACATTGTCTGCAATTCTTTACCCTATCAATCAATTACAGTTGGAAATGTGAGAATGCATGAGTTTTTACTACCCCCCATTGCTCTCTGGCAAGTGAGAGACTAAATGGATTTTTGTGGGCCATTTAAATGCAATTTGCTAGACATAGTCTCAGCTGGAATATTATTGTCTGAAATTTGATTTAGAAGATTAGACTGAATGACTGTTTTTGTATGGGCTTACCTTGATCAGGGAGTTCTCTTCCATCTTACCTGCAAAGCATGGAATGTTATGTACGAGCTGCACACTTTGTATTAACTTGACTGTTTTTCAAATAAAAAAATCAATACAGTTTGCACTTCATGTATAGCACTGTTGAGATGGAATCCAGAGGCAGCTTTAAATTGAGTATGTATGAGCTCAGTGTAGAAGTTCAATTTGATTTTACAGAAACTGAGAAACAAATTAGAAGGATTAAGTCTGAAGTAGAACACTACTTTAGCAAGAGGGCTCAGTGCTGAAGTACCTCTGAATATATCCCATTAAATCTTAGTATTTTGAGTTTTGCAAAAACATGGTGAAGCCAGCTGCTGTATTTTGAAGAAGTTAAATTTTTATCTGCTTTTAGTTGACTTCTAGGGACCTTCAAAGACTAAATATTTTACTTTGTTTCTCCTTTTGCAGTACTCTGACAGTTGTAGAGTACACTGCAATGGATGTTTATTGTGGAGATCAAATGAATTTTTTTTGGCAGTAGGTGTTTTTATGCATCTGCAGATTAGGTGTGTACAAGAAGAGCGCTCCCTTTCATAGCTGTATCCTCCTTCCTGTTTTATTTGGGTTTTGTAGTGTTTCTGCTGGACTTGACTGCTGGGCTTTACAGTTCAACTTAATGATCTCAAGGGTCCTTTCTAACCTGAATTATTCAATGACTCAGAGCAGCAGGGCCTATAGCCTGGTGGGAACAATTGCATTCATTAGAAGTCATTCCCTCCATTAAACCATCTTGGGGGACATGGCCACTGAATCTTTTATATAGAAAACTTTCTTTTTCCAGAGGAAAATTGATCTTAATATCAGAAAACATTTATCACTGCTCTACATGGGAATATATTAAGTGACATTTCTTGAACACAAATTTATTTGAGTTGCGTGCCTCTCATTTCACCTTAGAAGTGAGGGAACAAAGTACTTGTTATAGGATACTTTCTGGGAGGCTGTAATTAGTTTAATTTCTTTTGGCTTCATAACCACATTCTTTTAAAACATGTGGTATCTTTTGGATCTCTGAGTAATTATTAATCTACTAAATGAATTTAAGAGGAGAAGTTCTTGCATTGGGACTGTGATGGGCAGTTTCAAAAAATTTGGGAAGATGCAGCAGGTTCGTTGCTATGGAATGCTTTTTGTATTTTAAATGGTTCCTGATAGAGAATCAGCTCAAACTGAGATTTAGGTGAGTGCAATCTGATCTTTTTTTAAGGGGAGATAAAACTTCAGAGAACCAGTTTGCAAACAGACATCCTTTCTGTGTATTAAGGTTGACATAAATAGCTATGTTTGGTATATCAGACTTCCACTGAAGCCTTTGAGTTGTTTGGGTACCTTTTTGGGACACTGAGCTCTAGGTGTTGTGGCAAAAGACTATTGCTGAAAAGAGATGCAGTTTTCTACCCAAATTTTCTTGATGATCCCTTTGGGAGAAAGAGCTCTTTACCTGTTAAGAAGTCTTTTCCCACTTCGGTTCTTTACCCTTTTTCTTTTCATTTTCTCTTTAACACTAAAAGGTTTTTTACCCAGTATCCAAAATGAAAACCTTTAGGTGTTCTTTCTGGATGAATGTGAATATATGCATAAGTCCTTTCTTTTGATGGCAGTTCTGTTCCTTTTCGTATCTATCCTCACGTCTTTGCAGCCTCTTGTTTGTATTTGGGCTCTTGGTTCTACTACTGAAGTTCTGTCAAAGACTTTCTGTACACCACAGTGTGTCAGAAGTTGATATCAATGCCTGAATTTGCCCCTGCTTGCTTGGAACTGGGCAGAGATTCAGTTGGCTTTGGGTGAGCTGTGGCTGTTTTGAGTTGGTAGTGAAACTGGAGACTAGGTAAGTTTCCTGGGGTTTTGTGTTACTTTTCTAGCAGGGGAGTTTTCTAGGAAAGCTAAATGTTGCATTGCAGAATGTGCCAAACAGAATCATTTCAAGCCAAAAAGATTGAGGAGGAGTAAGAGGGGGGCTGAGAGGCGTGACAGCTTATAAATCCAAAACTGTAAACAGTTTGGCTGAATAAACAGAGCTCACTATTTAAATTGCTCTAACCAACCTATCTGAATGCACACACAAATATAATCACCTCAAGCAGTGTGTGAAGGTACAAATTAGTATAGATCTTGCTCTTAAGCTCTGTTTTTTTGTACTTAACCACATCTTGATATGTTTTTGCTGTCTAATAGGCAGTATTCCTGCAGAACTGTTCTGCTAATTACAACAATACCATTACAATCAGCATTTAAATTTGAGTTCATATACAAGGCAAAAGTAGCTGAGACATTGGCAAGGTTAAACCTGCAAATTGAAACCTTACATTATTCTGGCTAATTTGTACTGAAATGCTATAGCCAAATGTTTAAAACTTGCCCAAACAATACCAAGAACAAATTGGAAAGGTACATGAAACTGCAGTCTTATTTGATCTGCTGCCTGAAATGTGAGACCCACCAGAGCAAATGCACTTACAGTACAGTTAAAGAGGAATTATCCCAATTTAAAAACCTGGCATTAGCTTTTCCAAGTGAGGTCTGATGCTTGGTAGGAGTGATTGCAGTTTATTCAATTACCTGTAAATCTGATTTTAAGGAATCCAAGATCCCAAATAGAATTCTTTAAGTAAAATACTGTACCAAACTCCTTAAGTACTGTTATCACATGGAGGTTCTGACGTTTAACTGTTCATCCTGTTATTGCCTATGATAGCTGTCTAAAGTAGTTTCCTTCTCTGAAAAGTGAAGTCATCTCAAAGGATATGAAGAATGCCCAGCATTTGTTAGTCAAAACCCCATCCTTCTTGAATGCTAGACTGTCTCCTAAGACTTCTTGAAGAATATATACAGCCTGATAATGCATATTTAAATATGTCAGGTTTATCCATTTTTCAGAATTTATGAACTGAGCCAAGCAACTGAGACGAGCAACTTGCTTCAGATTAGTTCTAGTTCTTGATTGAAATAATGAAATAAAATTGGAACAGCAAGTTTTTTTATTATAGCTTCACAATCCCTGTTAAAATAGTTTAAATTTAGTAGTATTTTAAATAGTAGTTGAAATTTATTGCACAAAAATATCCTGCCTTATGTTCCTATATCTTATCTTTTAATGTCAGTTTGTCGAATGGCTGTGTAATTTTTAAGACTGATACCACCAACAGTGCCAAAACTAGCAGCATGCTTGAGAAATATCTGCTTGGAGTTGCTCAGCCATCCTGTATTTCTCTTCTGGCTATTGTACCATAGTTCCTGCTACTGTGTCTTTCTCAAGGTTGGCATCTCCTTGATTCTGTCCTTGAGAGGTATCGGCTGATGAAAATGGCAGTTCAGGAGTGGACAAAGATAATTCCTCTGCGCCTGTTAATTCTGGCTGCTGAATCATCTTTGGTTTAGGCAGTTACGTCAGACTAGGCTGGAAGTATAAGGAGAAGTTGTGAACATGAATATAATTGGATGATTTGCCATTTATGTGTTCCTCTAGCCTTAATCACCCACAGCTGAAGGAAGTTGTGGTGTGGTGGTGTGCCTGGTCACTAACTTAGCATTGTGATGCTTCTTTCCTATTTAGGGATAGTTTTCATCTTGAGCTGTGATGAAGGATTTGGGAGTTTCAAACTCTTGAACCTCAGAGTAAAATTGTTGTATTAACAGTTCAAATAAAAGATTTTTTTTTTGATAGAGAAAAACGAGTGTCCAGAGCAGCCTGTCATCTATACTGGGCTAGGAGGTTTTTACTTCCTTACTTTGTCTTCTTGGGTATTCAGAGGTTTGCCAGAAGGCAGGCAGGGTCTCTTTAGACATGCGTTATAAATGCTTGTTTGCAAGATCCTGCAGTCAATTTACATCAGCTAGTTTGAGTTACCCTCCCACAAAATGAGCTATGGGGACTTATCATAGGCTTGTCACCTACCTGTGGCATGTTTATGCTGCCTTGGACATGTGAATGTGTGGGTGGGAAGAAGCTTGATGCCTTTACTGGATGACTGTAATGTGTCATGCTGCTTGCAGTGACTTGGATACATCATATATCTCCATTGTAAATTTTTATCCCAGTTATCATAACTATGTTTTGGGGTTTACCAGTGCCTAATCTAATCTATAGTGCTTTTAGTTATCCATAGCATCTTGTATAGTTTTCCCATTTCCATCCTGTATGTCAAAGAGAGTGAAATTTTACAGCACTGTGAGGTATTCATTATTTGTGGGAAGTTCTTTACCTTGTTCATTGTAGGTAAATAATGCTGTGTGGGAATCTCTGAAAGACAAACAGTAAGAAATCTCAAGGATGTGGGCAGTAGGAACAAATTCTTTTCTCCAGCTGTGATGCTTGCTTAACATGAATATTTATATTTCCATGTGGGCATATGTAAACATTGATAATTTCTTTGTTTATTTGATACACCCACATTTCCCACCTCCACCCCGTAAGACAAACATTTGTAAGCCTTGCCAGGTAGGGTTTGAGCTTCTATTTGAGCAATAAATACTTACTGTGGCACCCAGAAGTTTAGTAACTGTTCACTATTCAGAGCAGTGATTTACCTTGGTCTTTACCTTGGTCCAGGAAAGACTTCTGTGGTAGTTTTCCTTGGAGAACAGGCACACATGTAGTCTAAATGATAAAATTATAATTGAACTGTATTTTGTGAGCTCAGTCTTGTAAAACTATTGACCCTTCTTTGTTGTGGGCTGGAATAAACCATTGGCTTGAACTTTGCTTTCTGAAAATGCTCTCACTCTTGCTTTTTTTCTCACTTTAAAAACAAGACTTTAGTAACTTCTTACTAAAGTCTTACTGTAATCTGAGGCAAAATTGCAGCTCAATCTGATTTTAGCTGTGAGTGTGTTTGCCCTTTGCTGTTCCTGTGGAGTTAACTTTCTCAAATTTCTTTTAATGCCTTTGTACCTCAGATTCAGTTATATTATGGATTTTCTGTCCAGCCTTGAGTTTGTCTTTTGAAAGCTTTTGCCATGTAAAATATATGAAGCTGATGAAGAAGCTGATGTGCCTGATTTTAATGGGAGACTATTCTGGACCTGGCTAAAAAGCACAATATTCTGAATATGCTTTTTTGTGTTCTAGTAAAAAAATCTGACATCAGTAGGTGTCAGTTGGCACTGTTAATTTGGCAGACTACTTAAATTTGTTTTTGGAAAAGAAAAAGCTATCAAGGAATATTTATTTTTCTTTCTTTTGAAATGGCATTAGATGAATGATAAATCTCCTTCTATCCATCAATGTTTCGTAAAGATCACTTCTGCCACTGTCTAATCCTGTAGCATTTAGTGAAATGTGAATGTTTGCTGGGCTATGCTGAGAATGTCACTCCCAATGAAAGTGTATCCAGTTCAAAACAGCAACACTGCCATTCAGTCACTGGGTTCAGATTTCACCAGTCATATTAAATAGCTATGTGGAATCAAGGAGAATTAGTATCTTGTCACCTTGATGTGTTAATGCTTTCACATGTTTTTAATTCTGTTTAGAATGTGTGCTTGTATATGGCAAAAAAAACCCCAACCAAAACCCAAAATGATACACAAAATATCCCCCACCTACTATGTTTTTATTTGTTGCTGAAATGATACTAGTTTTTTTTTTAAAAATATTGTTCATATGGAGAAGACTTTGAAGATTCTGAAACAAACATGAGATTTGGTTGTGAGAAACTATGTCATGATTATTGATAGATGTCCATTTTCAGTTAGATGGCAAATGCTGTGAGCAGAAAAAACTAGGCTCAGAACTGATGTAATTTATCTCATCTCCTGATTTGTTATTGGTTATTCCAGTTTTGATATGAACAGAGACCTAAAGCAAAGACCTAAAGCAAATTCAAGGTAGCCTCTTGAATTTGATACCAAGTTAATGCCCAGAACTATTAGAGTAACTTATTATCCTTCATTTGTGCTTTAACTCACAATTGTAGTTGCTTCAATGCTGCTTGAATTTCAAACCTGCAAATTCACAGAAATCAGAATATGAAATATTAGATCAACTGCTTATATATCCATGTCCAAGAGAAAGATCTTTCTTTTCTCATGTATCTTTGAAATAAGTGCAGAAGGACAATATGCTGTGGACTTTTACTGTTGAATATTTCCTGAATCTAAATTAAAGCAACCATGTTTAAATATGTGATATTTTGTACTGCTTTTGAAGGAAGAATAATAAAACTCTAACTAAACAAAAAGTTAACTCTTTGCCTAATAGAAGAAAAAAAGAATGTAGGTGGAACCACAAAGAGTAAAACTAGGCAAAAGAAACTGAAAAACAGTATCTACAAAATCATTAAAAAAATAATATGGTATGAGTGACCAAATCTTTGTATTCTACTGTCTATTGCTCAATATGATATATTATGCTTATAAAGTTAGTAGGCTCAGATACTGCAGAAAAGACAGAGTGTTTCCTTTGGGCCCCTTTGTGGAAATTGTGATGTTTTGCTTGAATGGTTAGCCAATGCATGCCAGAGAAACAAGCATTTTGTAGTAGATGGCTTAGTTGACAGCAAATGTAATCACAGTGAATCTTTGGACTCTGATGCTACTTGTGTAACCAGATAGACTTCCTTAATCCAAAAGATTAGTCATAAACTCTATGCAAAATTTAATGAAATTTATCTTGGGATTGTGAGTGTGGTTCTAAAAAATAGTTGACATACCATTCTGAAAATGTTGCTTATTGTCTTGAATTGAATTATACTTTTACGCTACATTCAGGAGTAAGTGTCTCTAATTTCCAGTCCTAAGAGAGGCCATATTTCTTCAAGCTTTGAAGGAGTTCAGTTGATGTCTGAGCTTCATTGAACCTATGGATATGTCCCATTGAGAAATTGCCCATCAAAACAGTTGAGCTGTTCTTAAAAAAACTCACTCTGGAACAGTGAGATAAACTGGAGCTAGTGATCAATCATTACACAAAGCCTCTATGAAAAGAAAATAGTTGAAACTTAAATGAAAATCTGAGGCGTGTTTGTCAGCTCCTTTTAACCTGAGGACAAGATCATCTTTGGTATGAAATGCATGGCGGTCATTGGTGCTGGTCTCCATTTGTGTCGTGACACATTTCTCTGTTGCAAGAAAAGTGTGTGTATTTTAGGTGCTAGGGTGCTATTTATGTGTTGGAGGGTTATTTACTTCTGTTTATTTTATTTACTAGTGTCCAGGAGGCTAAATTCAAGATTTGGATGAGCTTCAACTCTTCCCATCTGTGTGTGTATTGGAATTTTCAAGAAATTTGGCATAGGAGGATGCTAAACCGCGAACACGTCGTCAGTCCTCACCTCATTAACACTGTACTGCTGTAGTTTGTGGTGTGTGCCTGTTTACTCAAAAGCTGGAAAGGTTTTGTTGCCTTGGTTGTTTCTTGAAAATTAAACAAGTAACATCAATTTTGTTCTAACTTTGAGTATTTTTTAATGCTAATGTGGTTCAAATATCAATGGAAAAAATTTGCTTCTCCTTGGACTGTGCTCTTTTCAATTCTGACCCAGTTTTGTGGGCAAGCTTTGTGGTCTGGTAATGGTGTGTTCAGCTCAGAATTAGGTCTTCTAATGGGCTTGGAAGTGTTTAGGCTCCTGTGCTGGTTTATTGACATGCTGGCTATAAGTCCTCATTTGTACATCATGTCTGTGTTAATTTGATCCAAATGAGGGACACTCCTGCCCCAGTTTGTCAGGGCATCCTGTGCAGAGCTCTGGAAGTGTGACTTGATGCCTTACCATGCCAGATGCACTTAATTTGATTCTGCTTAATGTGGATGAAGAAGTTAGCTGGAGCTTTTGAAGCTTCAGGTATCCTGGTCAGAGCTATTGCTGTTTAACATCTGGAAGTAGTTGAAAAAATCATAATTTTCTCTTTTTCCTTGAGGAAAGAATTGTAGGCTGACAGAAGAAGGCCAGGGAAAACCAGGTGTTTAACTATGTTGCACCATCTTGTAAATGATGTTGTCTTACACATCCAAAATATGATTGTCTTCAGATAGCCGTAGTCAAACCATGAATCACTTGATGGCAAAGGCTTAAAAGAAAAAAAATAAAAGTTTATATGTAGGTGTTGAAATACATGGTCTTATTATTGGTATTTGAACATTGCATGCTGGATCTTGGGCCTGGGTGAAATACCGTGTAGGAAACCGACACTGATTTTTGAACAGGTTTTATCCCCCCACCCTCCTTTTTTTTTTTTTTTTTTAAATATATTTATTTTGTGAACTTTTGACTGTGGAGTTGAACCTGATAACTCCTATTCATCTGTCTAATTCTTAGATTCAATGGAACAGTCGTAATTAGCTCTGGCATTGAGGTTGTGACTTTGTCTGAATGGACTATGTTTTAATTCTTTTTGCAATTTCTGCTAAACAAGTTATTTTGGTTCCCTATCACAGAAACATGAAACTGAATTTTGGGGAGGGAAGGGACTGCTCCAACTAAAGGCCCTGAATTTAGATTGGGAAAAGGGAGCAGTGATGTTAAAATATAGCAAAGGTAGTAAAGCCAAAGTTTAAAATAAAGCTTCTGTGTATAATATTAAAAAGGTGAGTTTAGGTTTCATCTGTAGGGATAATGCACTGCTAAGCAGTGACAACAAGACATTAAGGAAAATGTAGGCCATTGCATTCCAGCACTTGTTGCTTCCATCAGAAGCTTTCTGTAAAGAGACACAACATAATCTTGACAGACTCATAGAGAGGTCTAATAAAAGGAACCCTATCAATTCCAGGTGCATGGAAACCTAAGTGCTACAAGACTATTGAAATAATATTGATAGATATCAATATTGAAACAGTAATAGGTTGTGATGTTGGATAATTTTGAGTTTGCACACAGTGAAGAAACTTTGGGTGCTAGAAAATCCTTGGAACAAGGTCTGTGTCAGGATGGATGTGTTTTTTTGCTCCAGGCAATAATGACTTGTTTGCTCATAAGTTTGAGCTTATGACTGCAGGGAGGTACCAGAGAACTCAGCTGGGCAAATGCATTTCAGCTATATAGAAACAGCATGAATAAGCTAAAAACAAAGTCCTTGTATTTAGTTGGAATGCAGTAGAAGCTGTTTTCTGTTGTGCATGAAATGTGTTATAGGTTGGGAGGTATTATCATAAAAGCATGATTTTATGATTACTTGGAACAGAATATTATGTATCTAGAATAGCATCTTATACACGCTTTTAACTTTTGTGATGGACAGCTGTTGGAATAAAAGTTGAGATTGAAATTTGTAATGTTTAACTGACACTTAAGTTGGAAATAGTACGGTTCAGAGTTCATTACTATTCCTCTCATTGGAGAGTATTTTAGAAAATACTTACTGTTTTCGTCAATCTAGCATTATGCTCAAACATGCAAACTGGACCAGCAAAACTCTTAGTTTTCTGTGTGCTGTCCTGTGTCAATAATACCTCTTTGCAGGGCCCTGGTTTCACCACTGCTCTAGCAAGCTTTGGAAGGTACCAGTAACCAACACACTAGAAATCTTGATGGAATGGCCTTTAAAGATCTGTATGTCTGCCACCTCCTCTGTCACGATCAAAGCTTATTTTGCTGAGCACTGTGCTCCTTCAGTCACATGGATGACATCAGACTCCATCCATCTTAAATTTACCTCCTGGAAGTGTCTTATTCCTACACTATTTCTGAATGTGAGATGAAGCTGTCCTCGCTGCCAGCTTAGTTTTCTGAATGTGCTCGCCAGGCTGAAATGATATACATCATAGTTACAGGCTTCTTGCTGCCAAACTTTGGTCATATATATATTGCTCAAGCTGCAAACCTCCAAAGCAAACACTGAGAGGAAATCAAAATTAAATTAATCCTCTCCAAGGATGTATAAAGTATGGCTGCACTAAGGTTTACATGTTGAGGTTGAGAGGGACTGGTGGTCACGTGGGAGACAGAAGCCACTTGGTATTCACAGCCCTGTTCTGTTGCATTGCTTTGTCTGGGCTGGAGTTGCTTAGTGTGAAGTCCTTAATTTTTTTCCTGGTAGCTTGACAAATGGCTTTGCTAAGCCATGGTTGACTGTAGAACCATAGGGCACTCATGGTAGTTTGTATTCATAGGACTAAAGGCAAACGAGTCACTAATTTCTCTGGAGCCCTCATAATTGTGCATGTGCTTCATTTAATGCAGTCAGAACTTCTTTGCTGAGACCAAACAGAGCTCTGGAGTCTTCAGCTTTGGGCAGTGTGAAGGTTGGGTTTGGAGATTACTGTCTGTTGACCTCAGCTGAGAGGAGTGGTTTGGGACAATGCTCAGTTCTGCTGTACTGCTGGGTTTCAGCTGGCCAGCAGGAGAAATCATCAGTAATCTTGAAAGATCTGATGCCAGCTCTCTCAGATAATGTGAGGATTGGAGGTGTAAAGTCGTGGCTGGTGGCTTTCTAGAAAGCCTTCTGGGTATACCTAGTCCATTTTCAAATGGAAATCATGGATGAAAGGAGTACTGCCACTGCAGGACATAAAAATGAAATAGAATTGCTTGGCAGAACTTCGTGCAACTGCAAAGTAGACTTGAATGCTCTTTCATTTAAAAACAAATGTGGTGGGCTTTTTTCCTTTTCCAGGTTTTGGGTTTTCCATTTCAGTTTGTGTTTGTTTGTTTGTTTTATGTTTGTCTGTTTGCTTTTTTTGTTTTTTGGTTTTTTTTGGTTTTTTTTTATGGAGCTGTATCCTTTGTATTTTGGTGGCCTCACCTGAAATGAAATGATATCCTGTATTGTACAGTTATTCAGAAAGAAATTCCTCAGTGAGCAATGGCAGTCATAAATTATTCTACTTCCACAAGCAGAAAAATAGACTTGATTGCTGGAGTAACAATCATAACTATTATTCACCAAATACTGTGCACAAGAAGGAAATAAAAACCTTGTCTGTTTTTTCTATAGGCATAAAAGAGCTTCAGCATCATAAATCTAATATAGGATGCCATCAGTGATCATCTTGATCTACCTTCTGCTTGTTCTGAAGCTTTTAAATTATTAGGACCAATTAAATCTTTGTCTTGGATAATTTAAATGTCTGTTTAAATTGTTTTGAGAAGTAGAGCTAGAGAAGTAGAGTAACTGAGTAGGTTAATCTTGACTTGTTCTGGGTGAAAAAGCTTTGACTACGCCAGAAGTAGACAAGTTCAGGTGTTGAAAATGTGCTCCTTTCATCCTAACACAGGGAAAAGCATCTGCTTGCAGTTTTGCAATGCTATCTGTTACTGAGACTTTGCTACTACTTACTCCCTGTCGTCCAAGATGAGACTTTTGGAGTTAGTAAAACTTTTTACAGAAGACCTCCTGTGGTGGGAAGTTATGATATTGTTGGGTGTGTTGTCTTGCTGCAAATTATCTGTCCCGTCTTTTCTAAGCTTAATCTTTGTACAAATCCTGTGTTTAATTTCTGATAGGCAAACAATTTTCTATGGCTTCCCTGCTAAATATGTCAATTTGTGTTACTGGAGAAACTTGTCAGTCATTCATCAAGCACATAATGTGGACCTAGAAGGAAAAGGGTAAGAATTATTTTCTGTACTTCTTGATGGCTGTTCAAGGACTGACTCCTTGCCAAGGTGGTTAACAGAGCTGAAGTAATGTACTGTGAATGTCAACTTGTTGATCTGCAGATCTTGAAACTTTTCCATGAAGTACAGAGTGCAGTCATGAACTTAAGCTTGCTGATAATAGGTTTTATTTTGGTTTTTTGGGGTTTTCTTTTTTTGTTTTTGTTTTTTTTTTTAAATATTGATAGTAAGAGTTCTGAACTCTCAGGTATAAACTTCTGAGGTAATGACATTCCCCACTGAAAAAAGGTACTGTTCTGGGGAGAATCAAGGAACTTGTAACTCTTAGAAACCACTCCTGTCATTTATCATTTCAGTCCATTTACTCACCCATGAATGATGCAGGATGGCTGCCTGCCATGAAGGCAAACTGTAACAAGATGTAAAATAGTGAGGGCCTTTTTTGTTTGTTTAAATGGTATATATGTTAAGTTGTGTTATTAATGACTCATTTATCTATACTTTGGTTTGTTCTATATGTAAAAAACTTATTTGTAATTTGAATAAACAAGTATCCATCAGTTTGATATTCTGAATCAAGGCTCTGACTTAAATTTTATTAGTCTTCAAAAGCTTGGAGCACAAGACTGACTTAGAGCGTGGGCTTTATTTGATAGAACTTGATATGAAACACAGAAAATACAGCAGGAAGGATGGCATACCTCAAAATGCTCAACAAAGTTGCTTTGGGAATTTCATGATCATAAGAATACAATTTCTTCATTAAAGGTTGGTAAATTACACCATTGAAATTATTGCAAGATATATTTATTAGTGGAGGCAGTTTTTAAGATATTAGATGTCATTCCAGTGGCAATGTTTTCTCATTGCTTTTTCATTCTTGCTTTTGCCATTTGGTAGGTATAAGTGTCAGCCAGACTAAACCAGATTTTAGAAGCCAAATGCAGGCCCTAATAAAAAGGATTTGCATGATTTTAGGTAGCTAGTTTTCATAATCTATTAGCTTAATTAAAACTGACCATAACTTGGTTGTGGTTTACTGAAACACCTGAGGATAAAATGGAAGCTGAATTTTGTCCAAGTTAAATTCCAAAATAGAGTAAGGATGTTGCTTTCATTATTCAAGTTCAATGCATGATAGTGGCTAGCCAAAACTTTTTCATTTTTCTTAAAGTTGCTATAGAAGTTCAGCAATTGGGAAGCTTTTCTTATGTGAGTAGGTGCCCAGGTATACATATATAGTAACTCTTTTCAGGTAGTATCTAATGCAGATATTGGTATTGTAAAAATGTAGCTTCCCTTGAAAGACAGTGTAAAGTGAAGCGTGGCTTTTACTTGAAACACAGAGTAATTTCATATTTCCATTAGCAGATGTATGCTGGATATATGATATGTGTGTAATTAGAGCCATTTTATTAATATATAAAATTATAATGTGTATAACTGGAAGCTTGTCAGTCTTACATGAAGTGGCTGTTTGATTTAGACTAAGGAAATAAGTGTGTATCCCTTTTCTAGTTTAATTGAAAATTATTCTGAGATATTATGATGACATTTTTTACAACAGTAGGTTTTCATATTGGGCTAACATTGCCTTATGCCAAGTAGCATGGCTTGAAAAGTAGTTTTGTGTATCTTCAGATTTGATGTGATTTCCCCTGCCCCCTCCCCCATCTACCCTACATTTTTTGTCATGCCTACATACAACTAGAGTGAGAAAATTGTTAGCAGTATTGAATTCCGTTACTTTTCCCTTTTGTCCTTGTCTTACTTTAGAGGCCAGCTTAATGCTCCACCTAGGTAGACTTGATAAATGGAATTGTTCCAAGTCCTGTGTGTGAATACAAGGCAAGGATAGACTAGAGAGCTGAAAACCTGCCAAAACAAACTTGAGTGAAATAGCTTCGTTTGTCTGGGGCTGCACTTTCTAACACCATGGGGCTTGCTGAAGGTATTTCCGTTCTCAGATGTATGTGGTCTGTCGGGTATCACTAGAGGCAAGTGCCTTTGTGATCCATGAAGTCTGTGTCCTGCAGCTCTTAGGTGACATTTCACTCATCCTGGTAAGCAAGAAGGGACCCAGCTCAGCCCAGCCATGCTGGCTGACACCATAAAACTTGTGGTATATAAAGTAAAAGCTGCTGTTTTGTATAGAGGTGGCAAAAAGTACTACAGTGTCTTAAAAAGGCAGCTTCATATAAATGAAGCTATTTCAGAGTTCTTTCACATTGGCATTTCAAATGCCTTCCTTCAGTGTGCAAAGCATTGAAGTACAATAATACAAACTCCTTGCTAGATCGAATTTCAAGTACTTTGTATTTTAAGCTGTGTTTATCTTTAAGAAGCATCTCGGTATCTGTTTTGAGGGTTTATGAATGTATTTCATTACAAGCGTAATGATTTGAGTAATTTCAAGGCAATACAAGATTGAATCTGTGTTCAGAAAACCTGATCTGTAAAAGAAATCACTGAAACATCTTTATTTCCTAGCATAAGGTTGGGAAAAGAAGAGGACGTAAGTGTCTCTTGGAATACAGAACAAAATTAATGCAAAGAGAAAGGATTAAGATCTTGTCCATGCTTGGTGCAGATGAGAGAATTAGATTTTGAAAATAGATTAAGATCTTGTCCATGCTTGGTGCAGATGAGAGAATTAGATCTTGAAAATAGATCAGATTTTATTATGAGGATTGAATTAGCCTGTGCTAAGTTCTGGTGCCTCTGCTCAGTCATGAAGGAAACAAAGATTGCCCTAGGTATGTGTAGGACTGATACTTAAGACTGATACTTAAGTCTTGTACATACACTTGTAACTGGCAGCTAACACTGCTGTGAAATAGAAGGACTAAAAATGAAAAGGGACTATTTATGACCTTTTACAGACTCTATCCCTGGTCTGCTCTCATGTTGGATGTGTCCACAAATGAGTATTTTCCCTAGTGCTGGTTTTAATCTGTAAATTGGAAATGGACTGTCATTCAGGAATTGAGTGTATTCACACAGAGCAGGACTCTGCTTGCTGATATGAGAGATAAAATCTTTCCAGTTTTTCTATAAAGTACTGTATTTTCCCTTTGAAAAACAGTAGCCTAAAGAAAACCAGGATTTGAATTGCTACACAGGCTGGAAAAACATCTCCGTCAATGCAATTGCCAAGGTAGATTTTTGGAATGTCCAAGAGGTTTTGTAAAGTGTCTTCAGGAAATCTTTTAATCTGCCTGTTCTGTTGTAGGATCAACTTTTATAGGCATTAAAATGATAGGAAAATCTAGCAAAAGGGCACATGGGGAGACATGTAGAATATCCTATGTAGGAAGATGTGAGATAAAACATGTTATCTCTCCTGTACGTGGGAAGGAGGTGAAGCATATGAAATGTGTTCAGGGATTTTATTGAAAGTGTGATCCATAGTAAATGGATAGACTATTTTCCTAAAGCAAATATCTGTATTTAAAAAGGATCACTATTTGCTATAGACGTGAAGGTCAGGAGGTATCCTTTAGAGTCTCCACCTCAGTTAATAAAATGTGCTTAGTTGCTCTGACTAAAATATTTTATGTTTTGGGATGTTAACCTCACTGTGAAGATTGATAGAGTTAGAATTAAGTTCCAAATTCTAGATGCTGAATGACATTTTCAAAACATCTCAGTTTTCTTAGTGAACTATTAAGACTGTAGGCTTAGGGTATTTTCCAGATATGGTTTCTCCCTTTTCACATTGATGCTATAGGCAAGTAACCGTGCGTTAGCCAGGAAGAATAAAAACAAATGGCAGCAACAAAAGCTGAAAATTTTATTTCCTCAAATTGGTCAGTAATGCAGATTATGCATAGCAAATATTGAAGATCCCTGAAGGTAAACAGAACAAGCTTATTTTGAAGAAAAAAAAGATTGTGAAAACAATAAAGAGATGTCCTTCCATTTTTCAGTCTAGAGAATTATTTAACAATTTTATTAAGATTACTGCCTGGAAAAGTATAGCTGTTATATAGTTTTGAAATTTCTAGGGCTGCTAGAAACCAAGAAGAGGCTAGATATTAAAAAGTAATGAGATGAAATTAAACTTCATTTTCTTATGTAAAAAGCTAAGTATTTTTGAAATAATTCAGGTGATTGTGCTGTTCATCCCACTCTCCCCTGCCCCTTAAATATGTGGTGATCTTATAGCAGTATAAAATATAATTTAAGACTTTCTAAGAGGAACAGATGAGTTTCTTACAGTCTGAAACAGTGCTCTTAAATGTGTGTGTTGAAGCTGCTCAACCAGAGAGATAACCTGAACAATATCTGTACAAAAGGATCATGGAAGTTTAACTACATCACTTCTTGATGTGTCTGCAGCATGCGTTGCTGATAATCAATATTTTTTTTGCCTTTTCCATTGCCGCATATTAATTATTTCTGTTAAGATTTAGGAAATTATTTTGTAGTTATGCCATAATTTTTACTGAAGTAGTATTGTTTATTTCTCTAGCTGTGGAATACAGAGTCCCTGGCTTGAGTTAGGCTAATTTTTGTCAGAATCCTGTACCCTTGTGGTGCCTGATCCAAACTATGTTGAGTTGTAAACCCTGGAACATTCAGCTCATCTGTGTTTAATGAGAGTTTTGTCTTTAAAACCTTCAGTGTCACCATGAACACAACCTAAGATCATTTTCAGGAGTACTAGAGCTGACCAAGAAACTCTTTCCTGGTTTTCCCAGTGCCATCCCTCTACTGCTTGCACAGATGCTGTGCTTTGGACTGAAAAAGTGGACAAAATAAGCAAGCAAGGATGAACAACCTGTGGAGAAGGAAAATAACCAAAACAAAACAAAAATCCCACTCTTTCCACATTGAAATGCCAAACCTTCAAATGTTAAAAATTTTGAAGCAGACAGTGGATGAGGAAGTGTTTGTTCTCAAGCCATCCCTAAAAATGAAAAGGAAGCCTGACAGGTATCTGAAGGGGGAAGATAAAAGTCTGAGTGGTGAATGACCTTGCTTGGTCAGGAAGAGTGGGACACGGTAGGAGATCTCCCAGGTACATGGTAGTGCCTTGTGTTTGTAAATGCCTCTGAAACCCAGTGGTAAACCCTCTTTCCAGTCTGCTCCCTCCACTGCTGTTTTTTAATTCTCTGTCTGAATAGCAGAGGTGGGTGTAGTGGATCCGAAGGTGGCCAATAATTGTTGAAACAAACAGGTTTCAATGCAAGACCATAGGCTAAAAAAAATTTTTTAGGTTGAATTTCTTTTAAATAAACTTAAAAGTGGTATATGACCTAAGTTGTGACAGTAGTCATGGTTTTGAACCCATTATTTCCTATAATTAGGAAAGCCTGTAAAATTTTAGCTTGCCTTTGTCATGTTTATGAATTGTAAAAAATCTTTTTGGACCTTTTCTGTCTCAATTGATATTAAGACCAGACAATGCTTATTTAAAGACTTACTGTTTATTTCCCATGGTCACCCTAGCTGTGGTGCCAGTATTTCAGATGTAGTGCTCACAGCATGTTTTGGATAGAGTGGCATCTCCCTGCCTTTCTGATGTGTCAAGACAGCTTTGGGACAGGTTGCATGTGAAAACTCTTCAGCTGCCTAAGGGTTGTTGGAGGTGAAGTGATGACCTAAGGGCTATGTAATTATGACATTGTCAGGTGTCCTACGTTTAACTGTAAGTTTTACCTTAAATTAGGTGTGAAAACACATTATGTGCCTGCAGAAAGACGGCCCACAGTTTTAGGGACATTGGTAGGGGATGTCTATAGACTCCTGGTGTAAGAATACTGAGCATCACAACAGCAAACTCCTATTGTGGATTTTGCTATGATTAAACCATCCCATTAATAATCTCATCTCATCACACAGCTCTCTTTGGACAGTGAGCCTCATACATGTTATTTTTACTTCTCTCTCTTGAATGATGCGTTAAAAACCAGTATTTTGTCTTGCACATGGCTGCTGTTTAGTATAGTCCAGCCTGGAAGAAAGACTGATAAGGCTCTGATGATTATTTTCCAACTCAAAGAGGCTTGAATAAAGGTTAAACTGTACATATTGTTAAATGTAAAAACAAGGGTGTGGTTCCAATATTGCTCAGTCCAGTTGCACGGGCAACTGACCAGAAGAGTTAAACCCAAACTTCTGGTATCTGCATTCAGCTCCTGGCTTTGTTTCAGACTAATTCACACTGCTTAATTTCTGCAACTCTTTCCAGTTTTCATGTGAGACTAGGCTTAGATTTTTGAGCTAACTCTTAGCATACTTTCAATTTAAATATGTAGATATATTCTGGGTTTCTATAATGCCACATTTAAAAATATTTTGACATCCTGAATCTCTGTGTCTCCTGTAAATCATATGACTTCCTATGGCCATGAGATGATAGTGTGTGTGAATGCATTTTTTTGCTGCTGAGAGCAGGAAACAAAATGTAGCTGTAAGCTTCACAGCTATCTTCCTTCCAGTTAGTGATGATTTCTGTAAAGGCTCCCATCTACTGTGACCTCTCTAGGTAAGAGAAAGGGAATGGGGTTTGTAGTTTGCCTTACTACTGAACTCAGGCCAAATAGTGACTAATGAACATACCAGATGTTTCTGCTTTTGAAGGCTTTTTTTGGAAAGAACTATATTAACCAATTTATCCTTCCTCCCAGGAGATAATAGGACAGCAGCGTAGCTGAGATCTGACAATTCATTACATGAGTAAAAAATATTAATGTTGACCCTTGCTATATTGACAGTAGGATTTGAATCTAACCTTCTGCTCTTCTTGCGCACAAAAATGCATGCAAGTAGTTTTCTTCAAATCTTTCAGCTACTGTGTTATGATGTCAACCACATTTTTAGCAATTTGGAATACAATGAGCCAGAATTTTGTGCAAATCCAGGGGATCTCCATTGACTTAATAGTGTTACTGCAGATATTTATTCATCTTACCATGAAATTGTAATCTGACCTTTGTTTTTGAAGAACAAACAACCCATGTTTGATTTGGGACAGGGAAACTATGGAGCTGAAAGGTTATAGCAAGTTTCTTCTCTGCCTTTATTGATGAGCTCTCAAAGGCATTCATCTGCAGTTAATTATGTTAAGTAGGAAAGAGGATGGCTCTGTTGAAGTTTCTTATCAGAAAGTACTCGCAGGCAACCTAATTTCTAGAGTTCTTGTGATTCAATGGGTGTTCTATCTTTTGTGCCTGGCAGGAAGATAAAGGTAACTGCTGTGAGGACCTCTGTGTGGGACAGCCAATGAACAGGAAAGAGATGGTTGTAGTGACTTTAGTTTTAGTAGTAGTGTGAAGTTCTGCAAGAAAATAATGAAGAAGGGAATACAGTCATGAAGGTGCCTTCACAGGCTTTGTTCTTTGCAGCTTGTCCCCAGGGACTCCCTCTCTGGGTGAAAGGAGGCCTCACTTCTTGGTGCCTTGTCCAGCTGGGCTGCCTGGCTCCTCTCCCTCCCTTTCTCTCGTTACATGCTTCCATTTCCCCAGTGTCCAGCAACCTGCTCTTACTCCAAACGCTTCCGTTGCCTCATCCTGCCCTGGAGTTCAGGATGCAAAGATATTTTGAGATATCATGCAGGTGGTCTGTGTGTCAAAAACTTAGGACCTTGAAAATTGATTTCCTTTGATTACACTCTGTTCCATTGTTCATGAAATATGCTTAACTACAAGGGATGAAGTCAAGAATGATGTAATAGTTATGGAACCATTAATCAGTACAGTCACTGTGAATATCCAGGTGGAAAATTTTAACAACAGTTTATGCTCACATCTGCATAGAATATGTAACATAAATTATGCACAAAATCAAACATCTTTTAAGTGAACAGCATTATTTAAGGCATACTTCCAGAAATCAGAAGAACCAAACCCCCTTGATAAGCAGGTAGTTGCATCATTTTTACTGATTACTTGCAGATTTCTGCTTGAGGCAGAATGCAACAAAAAGAATGATGTGGGTCCACAAACCAGCTTGTTGTCATGGGCCACCCAGTTAATGTGGGAATAATCTCCTTAGGAAGCCTTTTTCTGTACACATGCACATCACCATTTCTGTAGTTCATTCATTTCATCTATAAGATTCAGGAAATGTTAAGTTTAAACGTCAATAATTTTTCAGTTCTCTGTGGTGGCAAATCCTTGGCTAAGATGACTGTAGGAATTACATGTGAGAATGTGCTATACTTAAATTTCTTTCAAACATCAAATTTTAAACAATAGGCTTACACTCTTAAAGGGTGATCTGAGACCAAACAGAGGCTGTTCTTGATGTTCACATAAATCTCATTTAGTCCATAAACATATCTATATATTTCTGAAGCACTGTAGATTTCGTGTCCATTGGAAAAACTGCATTTCTAAGCAACTGAGTTGCTTTGCTTTTGTAACTGGACATGTGTTCTCCTGTAATAACATCCCTGTAATGATTTTCATGTGTGCTGACTGCTCCCTTATGTAGTGTGGGCTGGAGTCCTTTCTAGCTGAAAATTCAGGAGTTTCCAATGTACATCCTTGTTCTTCCATGCAATATAGCTTCTTACAGAGCTGTGTTGATAATGTGCCCTGCGGAGGCGTGTGAAAGGGCAGAGTGTCCTGTTTCTGTGGCAGGATGCTCTGGCTCCCAGTTGGAGGGGGGGAAAATGGAACCAGACCTGACAAGAAACTGAATCTGGTGTTGCAGTCTGTGGTCATCATAAGTAGAGGCTGTTTCAGTTTAATACTCTGTGTGCCAGGAGGGGTGGATGTAATTGGACAGCATATCTAAATCTAGGAATTTTCTTCTCCCATTCTTAGGTTTGCTTTATTGCTGAATGTGGTGGCTGCTTATAGGTGGGTTAAATAGTAAGATTTAACTGTATTTCTTCATTCTTCTTGCTCTCAGCTCTTGAACTGAATGTTCCTACCAGAGTGTTAAAGTATCATTCTGAGTACCCCCAGTCTGATCTGGGCCTTATTTTGGGAGCTGATATACATATGGGTCATACAGTGATAACTTATCATAAAGAGCTCCTGAGCTCCTGCTGTTCTTGTGTGGTTTTTGTATGTTTCATGTGACTTGAGGTCGGAAGGAGGCTCTTGACCTAAATACTGTACTAATGTTTCACTGTCTTCTCATTAGATGTTTTCATGAGGTTGTAAGTGTACTGTGGGACAAGAAAAAGGTTATAGATGAGTTCTGAAGTTGTTTAGCTGAACTTGGAATATCTTTCTTGGAGTGAGACAGAGAAGGAAAGAATAGTGGAAAAAAGGCAGCAACTGAAGGGGGGAAAAAGTTGGATGTGTTTTATAACCATAAATGGTAAAAGTAACCTTGCTCTGCTGCCAGCAAGCAGAAAGATGGAATAAGGTTTTGATTTACAAGAACAGCTCAGCAAGGGCCTTGTAGAGTGCTTCATGCCTGCTATAAAAATGTGATTAGCTATAAAATGGGAGAGATTTAACAAGAGTTTAAGCATCAGCAACAGCGCTGTTTCATGCAGAATGTGGGTGCCTGCTTTTAGAATTCTGTGAATACAAGCTAGTTTGGAAAACATTACATCTTTCAAGAGAGAATGTGAATTATTTTTACATATTACCTGAACATGTTAAATTTTGGTTCTTTGCCCATCCATCATGAGGTCTCTAAAATTAAGCAACATTTATCCTTATAATTGTTCCTTTAGGTAATTGGAGAGCAGCTAGGCTTTTACAGTAAGCTGCCTAAGGACATGGAGGTAGATATGACATGCTTTTCCTTAATTCCAGTATTCTGTCTTGTTATATAACCTTTGTGATCTTTCCCTACCTGCATATTACTGCTTTACTTAGGAAGGTAAATTTGTCAGCTTTAAGCTCCAGTGGTCAGTCCTGTAAAGATTCATAGTTGTGGATGGCAAAAGCCTTTCCCCACTTTACTGTTCCCTAGCTTCCAGCCCTGGAGGGATGGCAGCTCAGAGCTTAAATTTCCTTAACAAGAAGGTTATGAGCAAATGACTTATCAGCAAACATGGCAAGTAGAGTTTGACAAGCAGAGGAAGTGGAACAGCAGCATTTTTGAGTGCTTAGTGTCATTCCTTGTGAAGATTCCACTGGAGGGAAGTGGAAGAGAGTGTACAGGAATTTCTTTCTGAAAAAAAAAGTATCAAGTTGACTGTGAAGATTTAGCTGTTCTTGTTAAAATCTGAGGCCAAATGTTTCTTTTGAAGGACTCAGTCAAAGGCAGAAGGAGGGGAGACTCATTTGCATAGCACCATATGATTTAGGCTTAAACTGAATGTTCAGATTATCTATTACTCTTAATTAGGCAAATGTAAGGCACCTTCATTTGGTTTAAATGCATTATGGTAATGTTACTACCACTTCATTTAGTATACAAACAACTCTTAAGAATGAATACTTTAAAAACCTTAAATTATTAATGCCAGTTATTTTCTTTACATTAAATTGAGAAGAAACTCAAAGATTGTGGACACCAGTATAATAGAATGTGTAGTTACCTATAAACTTGGGCATCTTAAGATACTATTTTTGTTTATTTTCAAATCAAAGTCACTCTCCACAATGTAGAAATGTTTCAAATAATAACATTATTTTAGCAAGTTCAAAAAATAAATGCAGAGACCTTGAGTATGATATTACACTGTCTATTATTTTGACTTGAATGGTATTTTCTCAATAAACCCCAAAAAATGGCTTAAAACTTACTTTGATATGTATTTTCACTCATGGATCAATAAGCAACAGTTTCAAACTACTAAGTAATAAATCTCCTTAATTTAAGAGAATAACTGAGGGGATCCATACAGGCAAAATTTAGATATTCTCTTATATTGCAATTGATATAAAATCACTTTATGAGAAATTATTGCTAAAAATCTCTCAAGGAAAAATGTAGTTTCTCTTTTTCTCCACTGAAGATAATGTGTTATTCATTAGTATCATGAGACAGTGAGGAACTGTTGCACTGTAACATTTTTATTGGTGTCTAAATATGCTTACATCAGGTTTGTGGTACAGATGCAGAATGCAGAGTTGAATTTGGAATGTATTTTCTTTAGTGAAATACAAAGAAATCTTTCCTCCCCATATTATTTACTTATTAGATATTAGAGGTTTCAAAACTTAAGTCCAAAGATGCAAAATTGGTTGTTAAGTAATTATTAAATGTGAAAAAGCTGTTTTGTGTAGACTCTGAATACAATTCTGGCTTTAACCAAGAAAAAAATTGTAATTGAATACAGTGCACTCACTGTCAAAGGAGTATTTAATAGGTTAAATTTGCAAGGCAATTGGATTTTCTTGGTAGTTCAGAAGCAGAAAAAGATTAAAAATTCAGATAGTTGTACTAACACTGAAGACTTAACTTATTGTTGACTGAGTTTAATTACTGGCTTTTGCATGTGATCAGCTAGCTACCCATTGAGGAAATTGATTCTTGGAAACTGAAAAAGAAAACAAAACTGGTTGCCACATACGTCCAAAGTAGATCTAGGATGCCATGGCTGTATATGATGGGATTAACCCTGCCAGCATCTGTATGTCTGTATGTCTGTTGATTTATGTTGGCTGAAATCTCACTGTATGTCCTGTATGCTCTATGGGGCCTTTTTTTTGGAAACCTTAAATGAAGATGCATTCACTTCAAACAACATCTTGGCTTAGGGAGAGGAATGCACAACTGTTCCTTTATGTTTGGGTTTTGAAGTCCATCCCTGTTCCCTCCCAGTCATTAAGTTGTGGTGGGAAAACTCCACTATTCATTTTACCTTCAAATCATGGAATTTAGTTTGAAAAAGACCTTTAAAATCATTGAGTCCAGCCATTTAACCCAGCACTGCCAAGTCCACCACTAAACTGTGTCCCTAGGAACCAAAGTCTTTTAAGTCTTTTAAAATACCCCCAGGGATGATGACTCCACCACTTTCCTGGGCAACCTGTTTCCAGTGCTTCATAGTTACCTTGAAAAAGTTGGTCACGCATTCACGGTGTGTTACACTAAGTGACTTCTTGCTATACTGTGGGTGTCTTGTGTAAAACCATGAGTTTGATCTGCTGTGTTCTTTTTTCTGGTCTCTCATTTCCTAGCTGGAATGTGCAAACTTTTTCTCCAATGTTAATTACTTTACAGTAACTTCTTCCTTTTGTCAAGTTACAGACCTTAGGTAGGATTAGGTCAGACTTCAGGCTAAGGATGTAGCTGCTAAAAACAATGTTGTCTTGTCCAAATCTGGGAGTATGTAAAGGTGCAAAACAGAAAATGCAATTCCTGAACTATGATTAAAATCACGTTGCCTTAATTCCTGCCCTCCACTCTGCAAATGAAAAACTGCTAATCAATTAAAAGCTTAACACCTGCACTTCAAATCTGTTGCCATGAGTTAGCTTTCTGCAGTTTTATTTTCAGGGCTGTCTGTTGAGAGAAATGCAGTCAATAAGAAGGGTATAAAGCCATTAGGGAGCATCCAAAGGAGGGCCATGAGGATGGTGGAAGGTCTGGAGAGGGAGCAGTTGAGGTCACTTGGGTGTGTTCAGCCTGGAGAAAAGGAGGCTGAGGGGAGAACTCACTGTGCCCTTCAGCATCTCATGAGGGGAAGAGAAGGGGAGACACTGATCTCTTCTGTGGTGACCAGTGACAGGACTCAAAGAAATAGCCTGAAACTGAGTCAGGAGAGGCTTAGAAAAGATTTTTCACCCAGACGGTGACTGAGCACTGGGAAAGGCTCCCCAGGGAAATGGTCACAGCACCAAGCCTGGCAGAGTTCACAGAGTTCAAGAAGCATTTGGACAATGCTGTCAGGCACATGGTCTGATTCTTGGGGTGTCTTGTTGCAGGGCCAGGAATTGAATTCAATGATGTTGATGTTCCCTTCCAACTCAGCATATTCTATGGTTCTGTGATAGGTACAGGTCTCTTGGCTCAGTGTAAAGTATGGAATTGCTGACATAATCACACCTGGTCAGGTTGATGGGTCAACCCTTGTGTGGGAGCATCCCATTTAATGGCTATGTCTCAGGGTGGGCTGTTGTGCATCAGCAGCCTTGTCTGCAGAAGGGTGCTTCTTTGCTGATGTGTAAGTGTACCACTATAATTGTGCCACAAAAGATATACTGGCAAACCTCTTTTCCTGCTTAGTATGCAGGGAAAGAAAAGGAGTGATGATCACCTTCAGGACTCAGGAATATGAAGCTGAAGAGAATGGAGCTGCTCCTGCTGAGCTCCAAAACCCTACAGAGAATTTGTTATAGGGTGTACTGGAAGAGATTTACATGTAATTCTCCCAGCATGCATCTTTTATCCTAACCCAGTTAAGATGTGTCCTCTGGCTAGTAACCTGCTTGTAAATGGGCTGAAATTAATTCTGCTGGGCTCTGCACAGAGCACTGAGGGTGGGAACGACAGTAACTGTGTAAAAACTATTGAGTGGCTGGCTCCACATGTTGAATTGCCTTCTCCTTGCCATTCACATCACCACTAAATATTCTCTCTGGCAAGCACATCCCTGCTTTCAGGTATTTAGGCTTGGTGTTGAGAATTAGAATGTAACTATTTTTTCTATCTTCATGCCTCTGTTTTTCCTCTCCCATAAATCTTATAAGTTTACTGTACTCAGTTGTGCCCTTTTGGATCCTTAAAACTCCAAACTTTATTTGTTCTTGTCTGCATTCCATCTTGTACCTACAGAAAAATAATTTCATTTCTTGTGCATACCTAGCTCACCCATGTTTTTTCCTGCCTCCAGTCTGCAAGTTTATGCTCTTTTTCATTATTCTGTGTTGTGAGGCTTTGAGAATATTTATGAAAGAGAGGGGATTTAATCCCTGTGTTAGTCTCCTCCAACTGCCTCTACCCCTGAAAAACAGCCACCTTGAGCAGACAGTTAACTGTGACCTAACATTCCAGGACAAAGATTATTTTAACTTTTAAAGTCAAGATCAGTGCTTGATCAGAGCCAGTCTTTCCTCTGTGGTGTTCCTGCTCCTTGCCTCTCCTTCTTCATCCATCTTTCTTTGAGCAGGAGTTTGTGAAGCCATGTAGAGCCAAATTTCTTGGTGAAAGGACAAGCATAGCATTACCTCACACCATGGTTTTACTTGGATTCTTTTGGAGGTGCCAATTCTATGGGGTATCTCTGGGTTAAACTATTGTCTCAATTGTCCAAGTTCTACAGTATAACTTTATTTTTTTGTTTCTTTTCTTATTTTTTCTGGTAGATCTAAGCATACTCCACATAAACTTGCACTTTCCTGGCCACAATGAAACCCCAGATGTCTGTAGATGTTGAAAAATGGAATGTTGACTCTGCAGTGGTGATGTGTCCTTGTGCCTGTTGCAGAGAGAACTCACACCCAGTGTGGATCTGTTTCTTTTCTTTGTGGCCATTTGTCATGAATATGAATTTTAAATGGTTGTACTTCAGAATGGAGGGTCACCAGGCTTTTCTTACCAATAGTTAGAGATATTGAGAATTGCTTGTGGTTAAGCTTTTGAAATACCTTCTTTTGTCATTAGAATTAAAGCCATGAACCTAGTTAATGGTTCAGAAATATGCACTGGTGTCTTAAGAATCCAGTTTATGAAATTTCATTCTGGGTGGATTTTTTTTTTGATAAAACTGAGAAATGAGGCTTTCTCCATAATAGCGACTCTTGAGTTATTGTCAACTCTCTTTGGACAGTTTCCTCTGTGAAAGCTGTATTTGTAGGAAAGGACTTCTTATCTGATAAAGAATGTATTGTAGATATTAGTCCAGAGACATCACTTTTCCTACTGTTAATGTAAAATTATATATACCCTTGTATAATCATTTCATGACAATAAGGGATAAAAACACTGAAAGACTTCAGCCAGGCATGACTTGTAGGTGTTAATGTTAGGCATAAAATTGAGCTGACAGAAAAATAGTAAACTGCATTTTCAGCTACTGCATTTTTTTCTCAGAGTCAATTCTGCCACTTTTGAGAACATAATGTCCTCTAGGACTTAAAACACAAGGACCTAGTCCACCAATTTGTTATGATGTTTTTGGGGAGGTGTGTGGGGGGAATCTTTCCACTATTTTCATCTTTTCCTTCTAGGAAGGAAGAGGTTACCACCCAGCCCATTCTGTTTTTCTAGCTGGCTGCATCTGTAAACATCTGTAATCTGCCTGGAATGTCTTTTGTGAAAGTGGAGTTGTGTTCTTCTCTGACACCTGGTGGAAAAGCAAGTATCTTAATTCACTTTTCTGTCATTCTGTTCAAATTAGGAAAATCTAGTATAAGTCCTACCAGCAGCTGAAAAAGTGGTCATTGTATTGTGGTGAAATGTCAGGCAGAGAAAAGGGCTGTAATTAGTGTAACCTCCTGATTATTTTTTGGACAGCTGCATGTATTCTGGTTTTGCCATGATACTAATGGATCTCTATTTTATTACATTCTGTGTTATGTCAAATTTGCTTCCATCCTTCAGGCCTTTGCCTCTGATACATCTTGTCCAAGTTTTCAAGCATTGTGTTAATAGACTAGTGCAGGAATCATTTGCTATTGCTCTGATATGAATGGGGTTCCAAATATTTACATCTGTGTAGGCACAAGATTGTGAGAAGATATTTGGCTTATCCTAGGTTATCTTTGGCTGCATGGTTACCGCTTGGTGGTTGCTTGTAAGAACAGCCTTGGGACTGGCAGAGAAGAGCCTGTATGAAACCAGCACTAATCTTTTCAGTTAGCAGAATTCAGCCTTCAACAACATTTAGGGGAAAAATGGTTCTTGCAGAAACTAGCCTCTGATTTGTGTCTTTTATGAAGAAGAATATGATCATCGCTATGACCCAATAGGAAAGACTTTGAAAGATGTTCACATTCCTCTCACAAAAGCTAGGAGAAAAGGACTTTTCCTATCCTAAGCACACTTGTGCCAAATGTGAACTGTATTAATGGTGCTTTTTGGAGAAAGATGCTTTGAAGGGCTTATTGCCTGTAAATGTGTGTTCTTACACACACCTAAATTCCACTGCCTTTGCAGATGGTTGTTTGTGGAGGAGGGGAACAAAAAACCCAAACAAAATTGAGCAGCTTGGTGATAATCAGAAGTTTCTTGTTTGGAAATGTTTTCCCATTTAGAAATTATTGCTTTCAGCTGTGAAAATAATGGGCTTTTCCTGCAGAGAAAAAGGGGAGGATGCATTTAAGTATTTAAAATAAATATCAATTCTCTTTTGCAAGTATGGAAAAATAATGACTCTTTTTTAAGATCTCATAGGGATTCTACAAATATTGCTTGCATTTGTGGCTAAGTTATTTTATTGGGTCAGGTCAGAGAAGTCCTGTTTGAAGATGTATCTCTTAAAACTGAAGCTGTGCTGACACCATTTTTGAGCAACCTCTTCAAAATGAGAGTACCTTAGGGGTTGTATGTAAACAGAAGTTTCAAATAAACTTATTTTATTGGTTGCACTGGCATAATCTAGTAGTGATAATTATCTCAGGGCTGGATAACTGCAGAGTGCTTGGAGGTTCTTACTGTGTTTGACTCAAGAGCTGCCAGTCTAGCAGGTGATGGGGTATTTCAAACACTGCCAATCAAGCTTTTTTTTGCCACTTTTTAGGAAAAGCAGCCTGGCATTTATTCATGGTCATTTTCCCAGACTGCTGGTAAGGTTTTTTTCCAAGTAGAGTGAAATATTTTACAGAAACATACTGTGACACAGATAAGCACAAGAAGATAATCTGAGAGGAAGCCCCCAGGGAGCATGCAGTGTCGGATAGCAGGACAATAAAACTTCCTTCTTGCATGTTGCTTTCTCTGACTGTTCAAGCATTTCTGAAGGAGAAAAACAAAGCTTTGCATAAAGAGTCTACATGTGCCACCCAGTGAGTTTCAGGATTTTGTGGTTTTTTCTGCTTGTTTTAAGAGCAAAGGTCAAATACCATTTGCCTGGTTTCTTCAAATCCTCCACTCCCCACAGAAGTGGGTCCCTTTCAGACTGAGACTTCCACTGAGAGCCTTGCTCCAAAACCAGTATCACCTGGTGGTCCTTCACACTGAAGAGGGGAATTCCCTGTCCCATTTTGGGGAAGGGGTTTGGAGTGAGAAGGTCCAGTGTTACGTTGTTGTTGTAATTGTTTCAGGCAGCAAAGATGGAAATGTCTTGATATAGGGGCTGCTTTGGAACAGAACACAGAACAGCTGGGTATCAGGCCATGTGCGTGTTGATGGTAGCACTGCTTTAAAGAGGGAGGACAGTGTTTTTCAAAAGTTATTTAAGTCTCATGCTGAAGTATCACTGAGTTAAAGTATTGTGTGAAAGATGTATTAATATGGCATGTCCTACTAATTTTTTTATTACACTTGTGAAATAATGAATTTTTGGCAAAAATTATTTAATTGGCAGCCATTGATTATGGCTTTCAAAGGAATTGCACAAGTACTGTTTGAAGAATAATGTTAACTTACCCAGCCTTTTCTGAAGCTTGTACAATAAAAACGAAATGGAGCTTCATGTTCAGACTAGTTCAGTTTGCAGAGTTGACTCTTTGAAATGCTTGAACCTATGTGTGTGATAAGAGAATGGAGAATTACTCAGCATGCTGCTTCTTTTTAGAAACTTTGATTAACTGTTAAATGAGAATGAGTCTGCAAGCAGCAGCACTTGTAAAGAATATTATTGTATGTAATTCTGTCCAAATCCTGAGAGCAGGTACAAGCATGTGCAGTGTAATGCTGTACATTAAAGCATGAAAAGTTCAGGGCTTACCTTTCTTATTTAACATGAAATAAAGAAAAAGGAAACTTAGCTGTATTTTGGGTGGTTTTAGCTCTGTCTTTAAAACAGCAATCCAAACTTAGCTCAGACTGCTACTGGCCAAAAACGGTGAGTGGGTAGAGTGTGTTCTCCCTGAAGCACCTTGCACAAAAGAATTGCATTCCCATCTGGCCCTCAGTGGGCAGTATTGGTCGAATGGAGATTCTCTTTGAGGATGGAACTAAAGATGCTGCTCCTAATATGTCCTGCTGTGGTCAAAGTCTTGTAGAAGACCGGTAGTGACTATTATTGCCATACTCAGGTTGCCTAGGAATAAACTTTGATTCATAGTATAGTTAAGAGTATACATCTCTGCTTGCTAAGGTTTTACAGACAGACATTGCCACAGAGTAAGATGGGAGAGGAAGGGTAGCAGAAGCCGTGAGCACAAACTACCAAATGCTAATCTGAAAGTTTCCTTTAAACATTTTATGAATTCTGTGGCACTGGTACTAGAAAAGTATCTTTTGATCATTATCCTATTTGGTTTTTTCCACTGTTTTCAATGCTCTGGCTCATGAGATGCAATCAGTTGCTTTCTGTTTTCCTCTGATTTCTTTTGGATTAGTTTGCTTTGGAAGGTAAGTAGGCTGCAATAATTAAGCAATTACATTGTCCACAGGAATTGTGCTTCCTATTCAAAATAGATTCAGTAAGGAGGAAACATGCGTGGCAGGAGAAGTAAAAATTTTGAGCAGCTCTGACATGGAACATAAGCTATTCTGCTCTTGCCTCTTTCCTAGGTGATACTAAGAGACTTGACAGAACAGTAGGTTCTTGGAAGCAAGGGCTTTGTACTCTGGAAGTCATCAGTTCTTTCTCCAGATAACATGCTTAATGAAAATTATGAGACTCTCTTACATTAAACCTGCAGTATGCCTCTGGGGTTTTAGCTCAATTCAGAGTCTGAAATCTGAAACTTCTTTAAAATTCTTCTAAGAATATAAGTTATTAATTAGTGGGGGTTTCTAATGTGGCTTTGCTCATGCAAAGAGGGGAAATTTTATTTAGGAGTCTTTTAAGATATCATTGAAATACTGAAGTAATGTTGTGTCATTATTTGGGTGTAGTTTTAAATTATATTTGACAGCTCCAGTTCTTGAACCACTGAAAACTCACATTTCACTAGAATCTGACAGTGTAGTGGAAATGGTCATATTCACCAGATTTAATACAACTGTCAATGAGTGCAGGAAAAAATTATTCCAGTGATACAAAACTACATGGCAAAAATGCCTTGTGACGAATTTTATTCATCAGCACTCATCTCATACCAGATTTCAAAGCAGGCCATGTAGATGAAAGCTCCCAACTGACTCAGGGTTTGTGCACGAGTTTTGAAGTAATGTCTTAGTTGTACATCTAGTAAATTATTTAATTGAACAATATTGTTTTAGTAGATGAAATACACTATGTAATTTTTTTGCTGTGTGGCTTAGCTTGGAACCTATCTTTATCCTTTCTGGTGGGAAGTTTCCAGGATGTGTTTTCTAAAAGCATGCAGCAACTTGTGTGTGTAGGAAGAATGCTGTTTGGATTATTATCATTGATGCAGTTCTCCTGTGGTGCACAACACAATGGATGGTTTTTCTGAATATGACAGCAGAGGCCAAAGCAGTATCAGTTCTTTAAGAAATGAAATCTGCATGTGCTTTGAGCAGACTAAATACTTCAAGATTTTGTGTATTAATAAGCTAAAGTCTTATTTTGGATAAAGAAGAAAACAATCTTAAACAATTGGGATAGATTTGGCAGAGTTAGCTGGAAACAACAAAAAGTTCAGTGAATCTTGCTATTGTTTTTTTCTCTAAGATCAGCTGGATGTTGTGAAATCCTGTCTCACCCTCAGCTTGCAGAGCAATGTCCAGTGTTTTGTAGAAACTGTTGTATCAGGCACTAACCTCATAAAAACCTGTGATCTGGGTTCAGTCCTACTTGGAATAAAATGTGCCCCTAAATTCATTAGTTTTGCTTAGTGCTGCTTCTAAAAAAACCTCTTTTTGTCTTAATGTGGGGACCTACATTACTTAATGTGCATCAGCCAGATAATGTTCCCTGACCATATATAGTCTGCCTGAGAAAATGTTCTGCAGTGTAAGGAGTATAGAAGCTATCTAAGCATAATCTTCTGGCTTCAAGAGCCTTGGTTCTTCATGTGGAGAGCACATACCTGCTCAAGAATTGGCAGATAACTTAATTTGCTCCAGTAATACAGCTGGCAGACTGGCTGATTACCAGTATATGAAGCCCTTTGGTTCAGTTTTGTTCATATTATCTCAATTTAACTTGGGGCTTCCAAGGCATTGCTTTGATGAGAGAGCAAAATTTGACCTTTACACTCAGAGGGATGGTACTCACTCTGCAGGAATTAAGATGTATTTGAGCGTTTGCTAGGAATGTAATGAGTGTGTGAAATAAGAATCAAAGGGGAATTCTCTGTGCCTTCTTACTCGAGAAGTAAGAAGGCACAGAGAATTATTCTTAATGTTAGGCACAGAGAATTATTCTTACTAGTACATGACATTTTTGTTGTTTCTTGTGAAGGCGAATTATATGACTTGGAAATGAGCTGTGATTTATTTAACAATGATATACAACTTATTCTCAGGGGCATTGCAGGCAGAAGAAGGAGTCTGTGTGCATTGCTTTCTTAACTCAGGAATTTCCCTGCTATCATTCTGTGTTCAGCAGCTGATGCAGTTTGTTTTGCAGTGTTTTGAAGTGGTTGAGCGGTGCATTGCTGGCATATTTCTGTGTGTGTAAGCTATGTAGTGACTGATGGGCCTGATTTCACTCACACACGCCTTTTATCTAATGGACTGGTTTGCATTTATACAAAGTGGATATAGCATAATGATGTAGGATACTTGTTTTAGTCACATTGAGGTAGTAAAATGGAAAAATGGAAATGGTAAAATGGAAAAATGGAAAATGGTAAGATGGAAAAAACCCTCCTTTTTTGTTTGCTTTTTTATTTTTGGTTTTGGTTTGTTTGTTTGTTTTTAAGACTCAAATATTGACTGAACTGTAAGTAGTTTAAATTTGGAGAGTATTGTTATGGTTAACTGTTTAGAAGCTACTAGACCTAACATACTAGCAAGAAGCTGAGGAGTAAAATTAATATGCCTATTAGTAATGTGAATGGCATGAATCTTAAGGGAATTGTTTGGAAAAAAATGGTGCAATTCACATTTAAGTTGTATGATCAGATGAGTGATATGTATATGAGAAGCAAAGACTGGTCTGTTTAATAGCTGACCACACACTGTTCTTGGAGGAGGATCATATTGGGATTCAGACATTCAAGCAAATTGAATGGATATGTTAACACCATAGCTTGCTCATGTCTGGGAGCAATGGCACCAATCTACAGTTTCCTATTTTTATTTCCTGGCGTTTCATTACATTTTATGATCATTCCAACCATGCAAGATTTAAGAGAGATCCTCTTTGAAATACTGGGTGATCAGTGGACTTTTGTAGTTATAGCTCAAATCCACTCAATTCAATATAGCTCAATTCAAGTGATGGAGCCTATGTGCAAGCCTAAGTATTTCATGTATTACTATAGGATATATCTTAATTTTCTCTTAGACTAGATATAAAACTTAAATATAAGAAAACAGGCAATAGAAATGATTGCAAATTACAAAAGTTAATTTAAAAGCAACTGTCCTAACTGCAGCATGTCTTTAGCAAACTAGAAGTGCAGCAAACCAGCACCTGAATTTGTAGCACTAGTTAGATATTCTGCACACATTAGTGAAGAACTCCATAGGAAACTGCGTTAAAAGACTGGAGGAAAAAGAGTAGTGATTCTATCAGGGTTGTTTTGGGGTTTTTTTGTTTGTTTCCTTATAGAACTTGTGATGTACACACAAATGTTTAGATGTTGCTCTTTCAATCTGCTCCATTGTGATAGCCATTCAAGACAGCACTACCATGGAGTCCTTTTAAGTGCTGTTTAAAGGTGGTAATATTTCAAATTGTATTTGTTTATCAATGTAAGAGAGCAGTCCTTCTGGTTTATGGAGATTCAAAAATCTGCAGAGCAATACTCAGCCTTCTGTAGATGCCTTGGCTCTATATTGGGAAAGATGGATGGTTTTCCAGTGTTAATATGGACACAACTAACATATTCTAATTTAGTCTCTCTCAGGTTGAGTGTGCATTGTGTTTCTTCCTGGCTCTACGAGTAATGGAATTTGCAAAGCTGCCTTAAGGCAGGAGATATTTTGTGTAAGGCAGGAAGAAATGTGAGGGAAGGCAGATGTATTACCTGCATTCCTGGTATTGTCCAACTGATGTGAGGTTTCAAGGAGACTGGGTGCACTAGGTGTGACTAAATGTTGGAATCTCCAAAAAAAGTGTTAAAGTGGCTCCTGGGAGGGGGTTAAAACTGGATACCCAGTTGGTGCTGGCATGCATGCTGGCAAGGTGCCTTGTGCAGGTAACGCAGGGCTCAGTTTTGGGGTAAAATTGTTACTGGTCAGAACTTGCTTGGCTATGAGAACATGAGTCAGTGATAGGAATGCTGAGTGGGCATTGTAAATCCACAACTTTATTGAAACAACTAATGGATGATCTGGAAGTGGCTGAGTTGGAGCAGTTTGAGAATTCTAGGAACTGACACTTGGAAGAAAAAATGAAACTGTAAATCATTTGAGGAGAAAAGCATTCAAAATGAGCATAAACTAAGTAGATCATAATTCTCAGTGAGTATGTTTGCTGCATAAATAGTATTAAACCCCAACACTTAGTGTTGATTTAGAACAGCTTGTGTCAGGATAATCATATTTTTATGACCTAGCAAATATTGTTATGATCAATGGCTTCCTTATGCTGAGATATTTCTCTTCAGTATTGGCTACTCAGCCATTAGTTCAGGTGAAAGAAGTCCAAAGTGCCTTTACAGCTAAATTGGTCAGCTGTTAGGTTTGATATTGAGTTTCAAAGTTTCCCTTATCTGTGCCAAAAGTGAAGTTCTTGACATATGTTTGTAAACTCAAACATCACTTCAAATTTTTGCCCCTGCTTCTTAAATGCTATAAAACATCTTTACAGGTGTTAAATTTGCAATTAGTCTCCTTGAAGGTGACAGTAATTCACCTGAGGCCTTGTTTCATTGCAGGATTTGGTTGTTTAATGACTTTAGAGAGCTTTGAAACGTCTAACCTAATTGTGTTGCCTCTGTACAGAATTAACTCATGGATTAAAAGCACCTACTGTTCCTCAGATTTGTTCCAACTCGCAGTAACCGTGTTTTTATTTATCCTAGAAGAAATTCCCTCTGTTTTGACCCATCAAAAGCTAAATCTATTTGGCACATCCAAGCAGAACATCATAGAAATATGGGAAGAAAACTGGAAGGAAGGATTCCCACTCATTTTTTTAACACTCATGGCCTTTAAGGGAGCTTCTCTGATTTCTGTTTGAGGTTTTCTGGTTCTGTTCTGTTGCCTGTAATTTTAAATGTAGCTCAGGTGAGGTTGGTGTCCTTGTGCAGCCAGTAAACACTGCTCTTTCACAGTGTTGTAGTTGAAATAAAATCCCAAGTTCCATATTAATGTTGCAGTACTTGATGAGGGATGGAACTGTGGAGCTGGGTGGGTGAAATTGAAATAAATTCCATGCTGAAAAGACAGACTTCAGGTTTTTTACTTGCTTTGTGCTTGAGGAGGTTGCAGGAAGGTGCTCTCCAAGTACATTGAAGCTAGTTAGAATTCAGGGCTGTGTTTCTTCCTGCAGAGCTGTTGAATATAGTGAGGAACAGAACTGGGGAAGAAACAAGGGCTGAATTTGTTCAATTGGCAATGACTCCTTCTGGCACACTATCATGCTCTTGATGATCCTATTTATGGGTGCCTATTGCCAGCAATAACATTCATGTCAAACTACACTTCATGGTTGACAGAGAATTATCTCTCCATCATGTTACCATATTTAAGCCATTTGTTCACTCTCTGCTATTATTGGTTATTTTAAACCCTGTTGGTGAATCTTTTAAAATCTTTTTCCAGTTTCATATTTTCTTTTACTCTTCAGGAGAGAAAAATAGATCTATAATTCAGTAATGGAGAGTTGGTTTGAGCAAATATAGAATAAGAAGTCTTATAGTAAATTTGCAGCAATTTGGTTTCTACACCTAAACTGCTTTCTCTTCCTCAGACATCAATTACTAACTCTTCCACTAGTCAGCTACTGTTCCTTTTGTTAGATATGAACATTTTTCTGATGAGCAGCGCGTGTTTTTTGTGGAAAGAGAGGAGTTCTCTGTTGTCCAAAACAAATGCAGAATTCAAGTCTTAAAGCACAGATTTTTGATCTGAATTCAAATTCCCAGGTCCCTTGCCTGGTGGCAGTAGCAGTACTCAGCTGGCATCTGCATTGAGCAGCATGTTCTTCATGTTCTTCTGTATTGCTTGAGTGGCCAATATCTAGTCCCAAAGATGCTATGAATTACACATGATTATCACTTTTTTATTCAAAGCTTATAGTTGAATTTTGATGGGGAATGCCATGGTGGACTGCTTTTGTTTTTTTTTTTGGGTTTTTTTTTCCAGAATGAGCATCTGTTACAGATAAGCTGAATTATGGCGGAATTTTGTTTCTAAGGGAAATTAAAATCCCTCTGTGCCTTTCCAGATGTATTCCTGGGGATATATATTGCAAATATGTTAAGTTTTCAAGGATAACTAGTTTTCTAACAGTCAACACTACCAACTGGAAGCAGCTGTCCCACATTTTCTATGTCAGCAGCTGCCTGTCTTGGGTAACCAGATGATTTTGTGTTCTCACCTGTTGTTTGTGCATTTAAAAGTTGTGGCTGCCCTGCTAACTCCAGCATTCTTTTTCCCTCAGGGTTTGACCATATGTGGCCATCAAATCACAGTGGTCAGCTGCTGAGACCGATTAAGTAATTTAGCTGTTCAGGTCTGAAATAAATTAAGCAGCATGAAATAAGTTGTCAGACTTGCATCTCTTTCCAGAAGAAAGACATGTTATTTGCTTACATAGCACATCAAATGGCAAATATGCTTGGGTTTTTGTGCTTGCCTTGGACGGGCTGCAGCCCTGGAAGGGTTGGAAGAGCAGTGGGAGCCAAGTGAATTACCCAGAACCTCATGGGACTAATTTTTGCAATTCATCTAGGAGCTGGAAATCAAATCTGCAAGGCAAGAGAGACTTCCATTACAAGGCAAGACTCTCTAAGAACAATGCTACACTGTGCCAATAAAGTTACCTGTAGCATTTTTTAATTTGAAAGATGAATTTATTTCCTAAAATTTGGGGGTTGGTGATTTGGCAATTTTTGGTTCCTTCTTGTGTGGAGTTCTTTTGTTGTTAGGGATATTTTTTTTTTTTGTGTGGTGGAGGTTTTTTGGTAGATTTGGTGATTTTTTTTCCTCTTTTTTTCTTTTTTTTTTCCCTAGTATAATAGGAGATACAATCCTAGTTCATTAGGATACACAGATATATGTGCTCCGTGCCAGATTTGCCCTATCTAGCCAAAAATATACTGATAGAAAGCTTTCATATCCTGAGGCAGACCTTGTCTCTTTGTTTGAAACAGAACAGCTGTCTGGAAATGTGCAACTTGTTGAAATCTGAAGTGAGGTATGATTCTTTTTGTTTCATTGCATATCAGACCCTTTGTATTTATTTTTTTTCTTTTTCCTTCTTTATCGTCTGTTTTGGTCAGTAAAGTGGGGAGATGCTTCCAGATTTTTCTTTTTTGTTTATTTAATGTTTTTTTGTGTCTTTTTACTAGATAGATTTTTTTATTTTTCCAGAAAAATGACATTGTCTATATTGTAGCAATATCCCCTTATCCTTTGCTCCTTTCCACAAGGGGAAAAAATACCATATTGTTAGTGTTTCAGTGTGTTAATAATTCCATCCACTAATGGGCAGGTCAAACAATCATAAAAAAAGAAAGACACCTTGTGTGTCCCAGGAAATTTGGTACAAAACATAGCAAGTCATGCATTTTTGTGTTAGAAAAGAACCTGAAAGTTTAAGTATCATAAATCATTTGGGTAATTAACATCTCACTAGCACATAAGATTTACCCATCATGATGTAACCTGCAGGGATAAAATAATAAAATAGTATGATTTGAGATATGTTGGAGTTAAAATATCTGTCTGCATTTAATTCCCTTTCAAATTTGCCCTCTCATTTCTGGCAGCACTATTTTAAATAAGCAGCATGCTGCTACTGATACCTGCACCTTCTTCATGGCCACTGCCTAAAGATCAGCATCATTTGCTATCTAACTTAATTTAAATTTGAGGTGAAACAACAGCGGGCCCACAAATTTGATGATAAAATATTGTAGGAAAGCAGACTGGGTTGTAAGTGGGTAAATGAAGAACTTAAATTTGCTAAACAATTTGCAGATGTGAGAAGCACAGAGGATTAAAATGAGAACAGCAAAATTAAGACTAACAAGTATGCACACTATGGGCCAAGTTTGCAGAGGCCTCTACTTGGCATCTTACATGCTATTTGGTTACTTCCACCCACAACTGACTTGTTGAAGCAAAATTGGAGCCACAAAAAACAAATGTGAAGTCCTTCTACTGTAATGTGTACGGGCAAACAGTGCCTGTACACATAAATCAGGTGTTTAACTATCTGAAGTAACTTGAATCTGCAAATGATTGAAAGCTTCCTTCTCCCTCCCACGTGATGGAAGTAATGCTTTTTGAATGTTTTTGTGTGTAGAGTAGGCAGCTCTGAAATAAAGACATGTTGTCACCTTACAAAATAGCTAAATGTTGCTTTAGACCTTCAGCTATAGAGTATTAAAGTCCATGAATGCAGTCATGCAGAAAAAGTTTCTGCCACTCAGATCTGCGCTTGGAAGTGCAGTTCCAGTCCTTTTGCAAAATAAAACTCTGGATACTGGCTTTCAGAACCCTGATTACAAAAGTGCTGTTCAGGTTCTGGAAAGTACCAGTGGGAATGTGCTCGCTGTAATGTTGGGCCATGTCAGCTGTTTGAATTTCTATTAATTCATATTTTTAGGTATGGCAAGTTGAAGTCTTCTCAAAAATTGAGATATATCGATTCTTTGAGCCAAGGGACAAAGTCCATTTACATTAGCAGTGTCTTGACACTTAGAATAAAATTGAATTACTGGTGTGAGATTTTCTGGCTGCAGATAAACTTGCTAAAGCATTTTCATTTGTTCAGACATCTTTCTGGGAGATCAGTGACAGCTGGAATACTCCAGAAGTGAGTCATTTATCTAGATAGCTCCCAAACTGTAGTGGCTGCTCAAACATTGCAAATGATGGAAATGGAAAATCTGTGGATTTAGCAATCTTTTAAAAGTCTTTGGTTTGAATCTTCTTCCCTCCCTCATACCCAGTAAAAGTAAAATATTATTGTGTCCCCAAAAGACAGCACTTTCATTGTGACAGTAAGAATGAATCCAGATGCATTTGGTCAACACTTTGTGTTCCTCGTTAAAATCCAGAGTGTAGACTTGTCCTTAAGTGACTTTGTACTTAAATCTTGTGTGCACATTTCATTAATGGATGCTTTATCCCTTGTAGTATGAAGTTTGTTACAGGGAATATCTTGTGGACCTCAGTATTCAGCAGGGGCAGAAGCAGAGTCTGGTGCTGCGTGCATTAGGTGGTAGTTCCCTGACTTTGTTAACAAAAGCAGATGAGAGGGATATTCTCATTAATACCTCTACTGATAAGAAGCCTTTGGATAAATTAACTAATGCAGCATAAATAGTAGAATCCAGTGGGTTGTACAGACCTCAGTCACGTTTTTTTTGATCCCACAGCATGATTATGATGCTTTGTTCACATGAAATAACTGGTGTTTATATGGAGTAATAGTATGAATGACTTAATGTCATGAGGCACTCTTGAGTTTTATTTCTAGTTCCTTCTGGGCAATTTAGATGGTGTTTTTTTCATTGAGTTTGATACAGGTTTTCCATGCTAGGAAGAGCTGCTTTGGAAAAGTTTGTGTACATAGGACAATGAAGGTCTACTAGCAAATCTGTCACATCAGTGAATATAAAGTCCTACTGTGTTGTTTTCCTGTAAAAGAAAATAAATCATATTTTCCAAAATCATAGAATCATTCAGGTTGGAAGACATCTTTGGTGAAGAAGTCCAGCTGCCTGCTGTATCACACCAAATTCCCAGGTCTTTATCCAGTCGGGTTTTGTAAACCTCCAAGGCCAGTGGCTGAGAATCCTCTTCCACTGACTTTCCTCAGAGTAAAAAAGACCTTCCCTTTCATAGCATCTAGATGCCTCATTTGAACTTGCATTCATTGCTTCTTGTCCCCACATCTTCACTACTGTGAAGAACCTGCTTTTCTTTTCTTGATAACCTTCTTGTAGGATTGGGAAACTGCTGTTAACCCTTTTCTCCTGCCACTTCCTCAGCTGTTTCTTGTCCAGGCTGAAGCCCAGGTCCCTCAGCCTATCCTCACAGGTCAGTGCTCCAGTAACCTGATGACATTGGGGCCCTTCTGATGGACTTATTCCAATTTTTCAATGTCAGTCTGGTATCAGGGAGTCCAGAACTTGGAAGAAAGGGAGATGTGGTCACATGAATCTTCAGGATTGACCCTTCTGGTGCTTGTTGCTAGCCTGGGTGGAGTACAACCAAGCAATCACTACCCGTTAGGAATGGACAAACCATCCAACATTTTTTTGCCACTCTGGTTTTCCAGTCATCCAGACCATGGTATACCAATTTGATTGCAAAAATATCAAAGATAGCAAAAAAAGGCTTAAAAAGTCAATGTCACTGACTCACTGAAGGCTGTCAGGTGAGTCAGACATTAATTCCTCTTGGTTAAGCTTTGCTGATCTAAATCTCATTCTTATGTGTGCCCAGAAGTGGGTTCCAAGATGGGACCCACTTGAACTCTGAAACCTGAGTCATGTCTCAGATGGTAGAGGTTGCTTGAATAGGATTTAAATGAGCCCAGTTCAAGAAGTTGTTAATTGCAGGATAATTATTCTACTGCAGTATCTCATATGAAGGACTTTGCCATGTCAAGACTTTCATATGCAGCAACAGAGCTGAAAACTCCATGAATTTTCCTGCTTCCCATAGCTAATGCAGATTAACAGCACAGTAGGACTGAATAGTGAACAGGTAAATCATTTTGACACAAAGCATCCTCCAGTACCAGACCCTGGGCTGATGGAGGAGTTCAGTGGAGTGACACATGAGAAGATGCTTTGGGCAGTGCAAGAAATGATCTTTTGATGAACATTCAAAACAAACATTGAATTGCCTGGAGCTTTCCTAACAGGTAAGTAGGTGTTAAATATCTGGGGGAAATGTTTCTCCTGCAGTTCAGGAGAATGGAGAATTTCCTCAGCAATCACTCTGTTGCTATTACTAAAAGTCAGCACATGGCTTTGTTCGCCCCTTCTAGGCCTAACCCCACCACTTGCCTGCTTTTCTGCAAGGGCATCCAGGCTCGCTGCAGCTTCTGCCAAAGACCTCTCTCAATGGTCTCTTATGGTTTTGCCCCAGCAGCAGTTAAAAAGGGGTAGTATTCACCCCGATGTTGCTATCCTTGCATTTTAAATGCAGCATAAGGTCCTGGAAACGATAGATTTTGGCTGCTCAGAAGCTCATCCCTCACAGCCCTTCTCCCCAGTTGCCTGTGCATTAACTTTGTGCCCTCATGGGGTGCCGTCCCCATTCAGCTGTGGCACCTGGCAGCTCTTCAAGAGCTTAGCCCTCCCCCAAAGCCAATGTCCCAGGAGGAACACAACAGTGTTCCTGCCTCTTTCCCATCTGCTCAGTCAATCAGAACTCAAGGCTGATGGCAGTTTACGCCATGGTGCTCATGTGCCCAAAGTCAGACTTAATAGTTCCAGCAGACTGATTTACTTAATTTGACTCCTCTACAGGCCTTGTAAAGTCTGTTGTTCTTTTAAGACATACATGCAGCAGAAAATTTAATTGTTTTTTCTATGCTTTTGATTACTGTTGGCTGGCTGTATGCAGCTGCCTAGACACCACAGCTTTAACAATTCTTGCAGTGGTTTATACAGATTGACGTATTCCTGCAAGGAATGTAAGCCACAGAAAGCTGAAGATGAAACCAAGGAGGGACTGTTAAACTGGTAGCAGGGAACAATTTAATTGCAGTTTAGAATAGTGTTTAATTTATGGAGGCTTCAGTTACGTTGTTCCGTTTTTGTTACTTGACACCCCAGCGGTTGAAAAGAAAACCCTGTACATACATGCTGCAAATCCCTAAACCCAGCTTTTCCTGCCCCTAAACTTGCATCATACTACATATGCCTTGTAGCATAGAAAAAGTGATACATTCCTGAAGACTTACTCGATTTCTGCTTTTTTTTTTTTCTAAATTCTGTATTGAGTTTACTGATTTAAGTCTGTGTCTAACTAAGAGTCAAATTTGTTCTTTGACTGAGGGGAGAGGTCTTCCCTTTGTTTAGCTTATATTTCCATTCTAATACATCTAGCAAGCTTTTTTAGAAAAGCAAACTTCTAACTTTTTGCAAGGAGATGAGGCATAATACAAGTTTAAAAAAAATGTGGGATTTTATTAAGTCTGGAAATATGGATGATAGAGTGAGACAGAGATCAACATTTGCTGTAAATAAAAAGATAGTTTACATTGTAAGACTACTCCAAACAGGAAAATATTTTCATTTACTAGTCAGAATTTTCAGTTGTTTCGTATGATTTGAAACTTTGTTTTCACTTTTAATACTTTTTTCCTAATATATGATGCACAAGAAAGCATTCATTTTGCACTGGAAAAAGGACATGCCCTTCTGAAAATCTTCAACTATTGTGCTGATTTCTGCCTAAAACTGGGCAAATGATTGGCCACTATACAGTTATCTCAAATACATTAATTTCAAGAGAATCACATATTGATAAAGTACTTGCACTGAAGCTTTTCCAGCCATTTTTCTCTAAAACTGTTTTAACATTGATACACTTGAACAAACTGTACCCTGATCGCATCTCAGAAGTGGGACCAAAGTCATTAGGGATGGAGGAAATGCTTTCAGTATCTCTTCACTTGTATAGTAATTTTGGATTTTAGAACCTTGATTTATTCCCATACAGCTCAGTCCATTTTTGGAGATGGATTAACTATATTTGGAAGAGAAAAGGCTTTGTAGAACAATGCTGTAAGGCTTTTGTTCTTTAGCACCAGCACTTATTTCTTCAGATAGATTTTTTTTTCACTTAGTGATGAAATGACACTTAAAAGGTTTGCAAATTATTACAGTGTGTGAAAGTTATACTGACTCTTGTAATAAAGATGGCCAAGGATTTTACTGGCTTTTTCTGAAGGACAGCAAAAGAATTGAAGGGATGTCTCAGGATACTGGGACCAGCTGCTCTGCTCTGGGAGCAAATGCCTCAAGCAATCCTTTTCATTAACTTGCTGAGCCTTTTTGTAAGCACTTTGTCCCCTCCCCCTCACTTCTGTGGGAAATTATTTTGAAGCTTTATTTCTCTGAGGATGCAGAATATTTCTTTCAGTTGGAGCCTGGAATTATTCTAGGCCAAAATGTTGGTTTGTTCTTCAGCAATACTCTGTCACTCCCAAATGATCTTCATCTACCTTTATTTCTGGATAATGCCTCTACTACTTACTTGTGATATTATTTTTTGTATAGCTGAAGAACTTCTTACAAGATACTTTAACCTTTCAGTGTCTAGTTATACTTGATTTGGGGCAGCTTTTGCCTTATTCCTGTGCTTCTAGACCAGTGTTTTCTCATTTGATGTTTTCTTATTTCTTAACAGCATCCTTCTGTATTCCAAGCAGATACCTAGATGTCATCTTTCAAGGAAATCTGTGGTCCTTTCTCAGAGACTTCCTTCCCTCCAGGGCACTCCTCATGTGGGATAACTTCCTGAGTTTAAGCGCTTCTGAAACAGAGCCAGCCCTCCTGCTCCATTTACTGCCTTTAAGTAGTTCTCTCACTGTGACTTTGTTTGTGCCTCTTCAAACTGAGGCTCTCCTTCCAGGCTGACTCATCCCATGTCACTTTTCCTTGGGTGGCTCTAGGAGCTTCTTGGCCCTAGTGTAGATGGAGTATCTCGTTTCCAGGTATCTGTATTGCCAGAGAGCTTTGAGAGCAGGTGCAGATTCACTGGGGTTTTCAGCAGAGTCTTACCCTACATTGACTGGGCATGAGTTTCAAGCTCAGCTGTCTGGTATTTATGGAGAAAGGTGACTAAATTATAGTCATATCTGCATACCAAGTGCAGATGTTCAGTTCTTCCAGACTTGGCTAAAGTTGGGCCTTGACCAGCACTACCATAAGGCAGACTCACTCCCACCAGCCAAGTCCTTTGTGAAGATCTTAAATTCTGTAGCTGGTTTAAGATGAGAAATTGATTGCAAGTAAGTAAGAAAAGATGAAGCATGAGATAAATATAAATTCAGCAATTAAACTGTGATGTCATCAGTCAGACAGAGCCAACTGGCTTCCAAAATATGACATTTTCAGTGACATTACAGAAATAAGTGGATTTTTTATAAGGAGTGAGCAAAATATACTTCTGCCTATTCAAGACTTAGAGGAATCACTGGAAATATGGCAGGGGCTGGTTTATATTTGCTGTCAGTCAGATGAATGGACACCTTCCTTACTAGAAAAATATTAAATTGGATTTGATAAGACATCATGTGCTTGAGGTTGTTCGTCAGTTCCTTCTGGAAAAATGAAGGAATCTGTTCATCCTCACCTTGCCCAGCCATTTTTCTTTCTCTTGGAAAGCACATAGTCCTTTCAGATGTTTGGCAACAACTTGTTGCATAAAGTACCAGGCTGAGTCATTCAAAGTTGCTTAGAGGATTGAAATGACACTGTTCTACACACACACACAATAATGGCAGGCTTTAAAAATGCAATTGTTTTAAGAAAATACTCTGGTTCTCTGTAAAATTCTCTAATAGGAAATCCCTCCACCCATTTCCATCAATTATTTATACAAGCTTCAAGCTTGATATTTAGCTTTGGACACAAATGCAGCTGCAGCTGTTCTCACAAGCTTTCCTCTGGGGATGCTGCTGGTTAAGCCCTGTCCAACCTGGATGCCCATTCTGTCTACAGGAACAATCCCTCCTGTAAAAATCCTACTGAAATCTAAGCAGTTTTATTGTGATTTAGGATAAACTAGATCAGTTCAGTGATCATTTGTGGCCCATCTAAGGTTTTGGTATGTTGTGCCCTCATGATAGGCTTTCTTTCTTCCTGTAAAACAAATAATTATTAAATGCCACCAAACAACCCTGTGCTGAGTAAACTTTGTAGCATTGCCAGCACCAGTGGTCATGCCTACAGGACCCCAAGATAAAATAACTACCCAACTGTTCACCCATTCTTGTGGGTGAGTGTTGCCACCAGCCAACCAGGAAAATGTATATGAAAATGGGAGTTAATTTTTAAATGGCAGATTCTCCTCAACCTGCTTATGTACAGGTGTTTTGTTTTGTTCTCTATTCTTCCCACTGTGGTGAAGTACTAATTGGTATTTTTAGCTTAACAGAAGAGTGGGATGGAATCAAAAGGTCAGCAATGAAAGGAAATAATGAAAAGCAAAGGAGTTGATAGAAATCCTACAGTTAACAATGGGTTTTGTTTACTTCTTCACCAATACCTTGTTTTTTACCATTCTGCTCCTGAGATTATCAAAATATGAAAAACAATTTCTATATGGTTTAGGAGAGCAAAGGATTCCTTTATCCAGAGGGAAATACTAAATTCTGAGTAGAACTGTGGGTAGATTTTGTTTGCATGTATCCAGGATTGCTCAGGTGTGTGATTTCAGGAGTGAAGGTTGCCATATCTCAGTGGGAATATGCCTGCATTTGTAGTGATGGGAAAATGGTCCATGGAAGATGCTCTGTTTGTTTTGATGTGTCCACAGTATTTCCAGGCCTTATAAACCCATGGAACAATTGCAGTGAGATTTTTACTCTTTTTTAATACCACCTTACCTGCAGTTTCATGTGATTAAAAAAAGCTTACTTAAAAGTTTGTTATTGATAATTACATCAGTTGGTGTAAAAGAAATGCGATGGTACATATCTGACCTGAAATCTGAGTTGGTAATACTTGGTATTTATTTCTCTTCATTTGCATTGCCTCAGCAATAGCCACACCTTACTATAAAGCCCAAACTCTTTTGATCTTAGCCTGGATTACCACACTGCTCTGAATGATAATTATATAGCGCTTGGAATGCACTCAGTATGTCATCAATGCATCTCAGTGCACAAGAGTTGTTAAGCAAATGACTTCTGGCTCTTAGCAAGGCAGGGGCTGTCAAACTTTGCTGCAGTTTAAAGCAGCCCTGATGATTTGTTACACCTGATGAATCAAACAACCTTCAATACACAGTAAAGCTCAGTGTTTAAAATTTGCATATATTCATTTGATTTTCCTGTTAACTTATTAAATATTTGCTAAAAACATCTCACCTGTTGCAGGATGTCTAGGAATATTAACTGTGTCTTAAACAATAGACCAGAATTAATTACTTGTTTGGGAATATTGTGACGATGCACCAAGTGGTCTCAAATCCTGTTCCAGATTTGACATTGTCCAAGGGGCTGCCTGTTGTTGGATTAATGAGAAGTAACCTGGACAAATGGAACTTTTTCCTTTCTGTTGCTTGTTCCCCCATTCTTTTTTTTTCCAAGGAAGTGAGAAGATGTGCAGAGGTGTCAAGAAAATGTAAAGTCCATAACTGCAAATGATGTAAGCAGAGAAATAGGGTCAGTCTGTATGTAGCTATAGATCTCCTTCAAAATTATGGAACTGAAAATTGTCCCATATTGTTCTGGGCAGGAACAGCAGAAGGTGCACATGGAAGGGAGTGTTATGACAGGTAGCATTTTGCAACATGTTGGAAGGAACATGATACTTCAATTTCCTCTCCTTTGTTCTAGTGTGCTGCTGAGTAATGTGCAGCATTAATTTATTATGTAGGTAATTTTCTTTTCTCTCCTTTAAAAATAATTGTAACAGAGTGCTCACCAGAAGTATTTCTGCTTTCTGTCTAGGGTTGAGATGGAAAATGGCAATGATATACTGCAGCTGTCCAGCATGGGGGCAGCAAAAATTACTTGTATTGTGTGTAAATGAGACTTGGGTAATATGGGAACTGTTTTCTACATTGGAAATAGCTCATATTTTCTGGAACGTGCATGCAAACATTCATTTTTCTAGACAGTGAACCCAGTTGACTTTGTAGTAAATCAGTAGCCTACTCAGTGTTGTATCTAGGTATGACTTTGGCCTTCTGCCTGAGTGGAAGTCCTGGAAGGCTTCACTTTATGTGTGCTCTGAGCATTGTGAGCTCCTGTTGTTTCTCTCATCTTTGTGAGGCTGCACAAAGCTTTGTGAAATCATGTTGCCCTGCTCAGCAGCAAGCTTACAGGCTATTAAAAGTCAGTTCAAGTAAGGAATCAGTCTGCATCACTCTCCTCTTCTCAAGTAACATGTTTTTTTCATATCTGTTTAAAGGAAATGGATATTTTTCTTAATTCTATTGAAATTCCAGGTGTTTTCCCTCATGTTAATGAGAACCAGAAGATTTTTCCTTGATACATGCTTTCTTTTTGCCACTGATTTTCCTGAGCATTGAAGGAGAATATTATCAGACCTAAAGGAATAATATAATTACTTTAAAAACAAATAATTAGATGTCTTATTTGGGGTTTGTTTTCAGCTTTTTTCTTTCCAAATAGATTGCAGTATGAAGGCAAGAGCTCCAGATGTTAGGAACTTGAGTTCTCAGTACACTGGGGAAATTAGGACGAGTGATCAAGAAACTGATGAAAATAAGGGGTCCTTGTAGTACTGTTATAGAAGATGAACTTGTCCGGTCACACATAATGTATTTAGCTGGGGAATAAAAGAAGCCTTTCCTAATTTTGAAAGTTCTCTCTGTCTTCAAATTTGGTGAATCTTTTCCCTAACATGATTGGTGAGTATGTGGGCCTCTGTAAAAGCCACTTCAATTATTTTTGTTCCCCTAATCACTCTGTGCAATTCTTCATCAAAAGGCTATCATATAAGTAAGCCTCTCCCCAATCAAGAGTAGCTGAAGGGCTGAGGTGGCTGATTAGTGTTCTCATAAATACCTGTGTTTATGCATGGATTTATGGTCATATGTGCTTCAAAAGGAGATTAAAAAAACCCAAAATTGTTCTTTCCTGTGTTCCTAGGGTCACATACCTCTCATGTGGGATTTCTGTTTGCCAGGTGCATCTAAAGGATGCTGCTTTCTGCTGCCAGGGCAACTGTGACAGTACTGTACATCTCAGGCAGACAAGGATAAGTGTCCCTTCAGGGACACAAACTGGTGTTCATCTAAATAGGGGGATTCCAGAAAAACTACCAAATACCCCGTTGCTGTATTTTTGAATGTAGTAGAGAAACTTTGTGAGGGTGGAAGGAGGTGTAGGTTATAGTTTAGAGGAAAAGTGGTGTGGACAGCACTGTAATTATGGGGTGGCTTATCAACTCTGATCACATGCCAGATTTCACTGTCCTCTTTAAGGGAATTATTTGGGAAAGGTGGAGTAGCATGGGGGTGAAGAATAAGCTCCTCATGCCAAAGCACAGTTGGCAGCTGACTGCCTTTTTTAATGTCTTATTTCCTTCATGACCTATTGTTGTCTGCCCTGACCTGTGTTTCAGCTCTTAGGCCCTGGCAACAGAGAGATCAGATTAGGTTAACTATTATATTGTTTAAAAAACAGTAGACTGATAAGTACAGCAGTCTTCAATTAGTCAAATCTAACAAGATTTTCTACTAAAACCCAACCTGAAACATGATCTTGAGCAAAAGTACTTCATTGTTTCACTCCTCGCTGCCACCATAGCGTAAAACTATCACTGGATTTCAGATTTATGTTTTGAGGTTAAAAATCTCTGATTAGTGCTAAGCACCACTTGTTAATGTCAAGGATTTAGTACATTCTATCTTTATTTGTTGATTGCTGGAAATGAATATGTTCCTTTTTAAGAAGGTACCATAAATTACACACTTGCTTGGAATACAAGTGGAATTCTTCATCAACCCTCCCTAAATATATCGACAAATTCTGCTTTGTTACTCCAGTGCAGTTACAGGGTTCTGTTGCCTCACACAGCTGAGTAGCAGCTGCTGGTGATGCCCTCTATTTCTAGCAGCACTTTTGAAAAAGTTACTCAACAACTAACTTTATATTAATTAAATCTTGAATGTACTTTCTTTTGCAGTTGAGGCTGGTATGAAATTCCTTTACTAGTAGGCAGTGCTTTTTAATTGATTCACAAAAGACTCAGCACCTGAAGTGATGCAAAGTCTGTTGCTGATTTCCACCACTCATCATGGGCTAAAGTGGTGGGCTGGGCGATCAGATTCAGTGACCTGACATTGCTGAGATGTAGGTTTTTGTAATAGAACCTAATATTTTTTTCAATATCAAGGACAGGATAATAGTAAATTAAGTCTAAATTCTGTGAAGTGATTATTCCCTGTACTGGGCTTGTGTGATCAGGTTTTGGTAGACAGAGGCTATTGGGCTGGCTTCTTTGAGAACCATCAGAAGCTTTGGCCATGTCCATCAGAGCCAGTGCCAGCCAGCTTGAAAACAGACCCACCACTGGCCAAGGCTGAGCACATCAGTGGCAGTGGAAGCACCTCTGGGATAACATATTTACAAAGGGGAAAAAGTTACAGCACAACATCAGCCAGGAGAGAGGAATGAGAAGATGTGAGAGAAACAGCCCTGCAGACACCAGTAAAGGAAAGGGAGAAAGTGTTCCAAAAGTTTGTGGAGGATGTTTCCCATGGAAGGGAGCCCAGCGTGAAGCAGAGGAGGAGTGTGAGGAGTCCTCTCCCTGAGGAAAAAGCAATGACAGAGGACATGAAATGACTGAAACCCCCATTGCCCATTCCCCTGTGCTGCTGGAGATCTGGAGATAGAAAAATCAGGAGTGAAGTTGAGCCCAGGAAAAAGAGGGCTTGGGGAAAAGGTGTTTTTAAAAATTTGGTTTCATTTAGCATTATCCTACTCTGATTGGTAATTACTTTAGCCAGTTTCTCCAAGTCAAGTCTGTTTTGCCCATGACAGTAGTTGGTGAGTGAGCTCCTCTCCCTGCCCTCATCTCAACCCATGAGCCTTTGATTAGATTTTCTCTCCCTTGCCCTGTTAAGGACAAGTGATAGAGTGGCTTTTGTGAGCACCTGGCGCACAGCCAGGGTCAACTCACTGCATTCCTTAAGAGGTTGAACAATGCCAGGTCTTGCTCTGCAGAAGGCAGGCATAGGGTGGAGCACAAATGATCCATCTTTTACTCCCTTGTTGGGTATCAGTACCTCCTGTTTTCTTGGTGTGGTGGTGCAGCTTCTTGGCTGTCACCAGAGTGTACTCAGCCAGTTCTGGTTGGGGGATGAATTCGGTAAGCTTTCCCAACAATTTACAAAATACACCAATCAGAGGGCTAATCTATGCAACCTTATAGAGGAATGGTGCATAGTCTAGGTGCACTGGCATTCACTGCTCTTCCCCTTGGAATGCTCTACTGGATCAGGAAATCTCCCTTCTGAGATCACGCTCGCTGGCTGTCAAAGTATGTGGTTGCAGAGGATGGAGTTGCAAGAGAGTTTTATCTTGGGTTATAGATCAGACGCAGACTGCATCAGGCCACTGGCACAGGCCCTTGAGGCCTGGAGAGATTTTATGTGAAAAACAGCACAGTGCTTGCTGCTCCAGACAAAAGCCATCCTCGCACAGTCATGGCTGGCTGTGTGGTAACTTGGCAGCATCAGTGTGGTCCTGGTTTGCCTTGTGCTGTTAAACTGTTTAAAGGCTGTGCAGTTCCTTATTGTTGGTAAGAACTTTTTCCATTATATTATTCTTCTTCATCCTTTTTGTTTTCTCATGGTACACCTCTTGTTTTTATAGTTCTTTAATGGAGAGGTACTGTGTCTTCTAGTCTGTTTCCATGGAAACACCCAATTAGAAGAGTAATTTGAAGAGATTGAGACGCAGCTGCCAAAGCTCCTAAAGGGAGAGAGGGGTGGAGAGAAAGGGGAGAAGATTTGGGTTGGCAAAATGCAAGCAACATTGCCTGTCCTCTGCCAGCTATTTCCTAACACTTGTCTGTAAATTCATATCTGACTGTACATCTTGCACCCATTTGGTTTAAGCTACATCTGTAATGAATTTTAAAACTATAATTGAGTCTGGTGCTCAGCATATGTGATGTTAATGCTTGGAATGTGAATTTTTTTTCTTGTTGCATTGCTTCTTTCATATGTTTTTTATCAGGCAGTGGCCAAGACTTGAGACCAGAAAGGGAGGGGAGAGGAATTAGAGCATCTCTGTCTTGCCAATGTCTCATGTAAACACTCGTGCTGAAAAGACAGTTTTCTGTCCTCCCTTTGACACAGAACAGGGTAACCCAGGTATCAGCGATTCAATGATTCTCAAACCATTTATAAAGGAAAAAACCCCAAACATTCCACTGACTTAGTTTTCTGGTAGTCAGATGATTAACATATCTGCCTGTCTTCTTTTGACTCAGTGGAGATAGGAACTGATTCATGTGAGAACAGGAGAAAAGAAGGAAAAACTAGTGAAGCAAAAATTGAATACTACATGTGTCCTTTTCCATAGGTGAAAAATCTATTATTTGCATATATGGAAAACATACCCATACCCCAAGAATGACCTCTGTACTTAAAGGGATAACTTTGCTCCTGCGTTTTACATAGGAAAGAGGATGAAAATTTAAATCTGTCATAGGATGTTAGGCTTTGTTCATACCCATAGAAATGTGTGCTGTGATGACAATTTGCAAACACATTTAAATTTCTGTTTTTTTCACAAAAGAATGGAGCTTTCTCAGTATTTTTTATGAAGTATTATCTAGACTGACCCTGACTCCTTACTTTTCTTCCTGACTATAGGTCTGTCTTCCAAGACTGAAAACAACAACAAAGAAATCCCCACCAAACCTACTAAATGAGCTGAAAACAAACAAAAATTCCCCCTCTCCCTGAAAAAACCCAATCCAAATGAGAAAAAAACCCACACATAAAGCCCATCCTCAAACCCATACTTTTATCAGAGAAACTTTGGCCCAGGAGCAGGTTAGAAATCTAGTGTTCTTTAAGGAAGGCGATTGCAGAAGCTAGCCAATATTAATGACTAATTCCTGGTCTGATCATCAGCAAGATAACTCTGTGCCTCTTGGTTGACAGATTTCAGCCATGGCTTTGGGTGTTTTCCCATTTTCACAGCCTCTTCTGCCTTTTGTGCAGCTGAAGGAATAGGTCTGTGCTGTCCTTTGTTCTTCTTCTGTGACCTGGCCCTGTGTTTGTGTCCTTAGAGCAAAATGGGCCCTTGGTTGCCTAAGAGCATCACCTTCCCATGGCATTGTGAGTAACACTTTTAGGACCTTAGGACTTGGCAGAGCAGCTGCTGTAGTGCCTTCTTGGACATGTAACCACTCACTTGCTGCACTGTCAAACTGCAGTGTTCAGGAACGTTTTAGATCTGACAGATCTTATAATTGATAAAGCTTCAGTGCTCTGGGCCTTCAGGAAATGCTTTGTGGGTTACTGAAACTTTCCAGCTTTCATTATAAAAAGTAAAGGCAGCATAGTTTAACATTTTAAATTCAGTTAGTTGAAATGGAAATCTTATAGGAATCTCCTGTATCTTTTGCTAACCAGGTATGTGCTACATTTAACTTCTGGAGAAGCAAGGACACTCTAAGAGTTCATGCAATGCCGTATTGCAAGAAAGCAAATACTTTGTGTTGCTGGTTAAAGATTAGAATAGAAAACCATCATTCAGGGGAGTAACAGGTGATTTGTGATTTTGCTGTTGCTGTCTTTTTACAGTAGAATAGAGGGGAGATCAATCTCTTTCTGTTTAGGTTATCATGCGTGTTTTCCACAGAACAGAGTTTCTCAATATTATCTTGATGTAATGAAAAGTCTTAAAAAAACAAAACCAACAACCAACCCTAGGAAAGAAGGTCCCCCAACACTATAGTAGAAACCACTTATTCAAAGACATCAGCAAGAAACATGGAGTGAACTGACAAACTCTTCTCTTAAAGGACACTGACAGTATCATATTTGACACCACATGTTTATATAAATGTGGATATATATGCATATAGGACCTTATTAGCCAGCAACTCAGATTAATACTGAGTGCTTGAGCAAAGTGTTGACTAGTGTGTGTAGTTAATTAGATGTAAGCATCTAATGAACCCTGTCAGCAGTTGCTTCCTATTAAATCATTATCTGTTACAGAAACATGTTGATACAGTTTTCTTTCAATACTAGAGTTAGAATAGATGTAGGAAAACTGCATTTTTTGAGTAGATTTCAGGTGTATGTTGATAAACACTACCTCTTTCAAGAGAAGTGGATGGTATTAATTTTGTTTTAGTTGCTTCTAATAATGGCTATAGTGATTGCCATTGGGGTTTTGGCAAATGCATCAAAGTCTAGACTGAACATGGAGAGACTGAAGTGCCTGGGCAAGTAACATCATCTTTTTAATATCCCTCCCTAAATTTAGTATGGACAGTCAAGGTAGCTTGGCATTAGAAAAGCTTTTTAAAGGAATTACCTTGTAATACTTAGCTTTTTTAATGGCCTTCTTTAAATGCTTCTAGGTTTACAAGTAAAATATAGTTTCCCATCTTGGTTCTGCACCTGTAGTGAAGCCGGAGCTGTGAAATACTTTCCTGTAGTTCAACCAGACAAAATTAGCAAAAGCACGCCTTCCACAGGAACAACCAACTAAATCACAAAACCCCCAAAATTTCTGTTATGACCAAGCCCTTCTATAACTGCTACTATTTTGCTTGGGTGATGTATCTTCTTCATACTAACTTTTCTGCTTGTAGATCTTTAAGTCTTTGTATATGTGGCTTAAGCCATATCACGTGAGCTGTCTGCTTCCTGCTTCTTCCTTTTTATCAGCAAGGGTTGTGCCAGTGTCAATCTTCCAAGTTTGCTTTTTTCCTTCCTGGTATTCTGATTAACTACAGCTTTGCTAAGTTTTCTTGAGACAGATTTTTTTATAGCATTTGTTACTGATGTTTTTGTAATGGAAATTTATGGTCTAAAATTAATTGTTAGCTGATTTTATTTGGTAGCAGTGATTTTCTGCAACTTTCCAGGCAATTTTAGGAGACCCCCAAAAACTTGGTTGTGCTGTATTTATTAACTCCTTCTCTGCATGTGTGGCTGCAGCATTCTTTTATGCTTTCTTTATTGTGAAATTAGTTTTTTTGGGTGTTCGATTTTTTTGGTTGCTTTTTTGGTTTTGGGAGCTTTTAAAATAACATTGTGCTTAAACAAAGTATTCTTATTGCTCTATGCAATACTCTGTAGCAATGATTTTTAGTCATCACTCCTAAGGACAAGTGAGAAAAGTAGCAGGAGCCAGACTCTGAGTTTGAACTCTTTCAGCATTTGGTTTTGGGATTTGGTCCCAGTGAAAATTCATGTTGTCCTGCTTCCAAGGCTGCCTTTCAAATACACCTTATGCTGGTTTTCTTCTATTCCCACTGACATGACTGAAAGTATCCTTAAGCCTTCTCTGAATCCTGATTGGTATGAGGAAATAAATTATGAATGAGACTTGTAGGACAGGAGTCTTAAGCTTGCTGTTAGCTATTTTTACACCATATGCACACCAAATTTATCTCTAGGATGATCTTACCTACATGCCCACTGTTGTTCAACTGTGAAAAAATGAAGAAATAGCAAAATGGGTGCAAGTCATCAGCAAATCTACAACAGATCCTTGCAGTGGCAGATCCTACAAATATACAATAAACCAGAATTATAGTAGTGAAAAGCATGAAGTTTAAAACAGCCTAGAATGGCTGTTTGAAGGGCGCTTTGTAGTTTGTCAGTTGTTGAAATCTATTCTTTGTCCTCACAGCATTTTTGCAGGTGCTGGAAAACACATTGAGCTTATCTGATGAGTGACAGTTGTTATTTAAAAAAGTCACGTGTTAGAAAAGCAGGCGCCACTAAACAAGAAGATCTGACAGTTCCATCTGTAATGTTTTTGCTGGCAAAGTAGATGAGATACTGTTCCAAAGTCTGTGCAAAGCATGCTGCAAACCTCTAACACTGGAAAGAACTTAAGAGTTTAATGTGTTCTGGCTTCACGTTACATAAACAGGGGTCCCTATGGTCCTATATTGATTGGGCTTGTGTTCCACCACTGTTTTTGTGGGTATATGCTAGCCCATAAAATCACATTTTTGTTTTTGCCTGCCAACTCCTTCTACTGCTTTGTCTATTAGACTACAGTGGTTAAGTGCTACAGCTGGTGTGCTCAGGGATCCAATGCAGAAACAGTCAGACCACTAACTTTTAGGCTGATAAGCCTGAGAGAAACCCTTGCAATTGGACAATACAAATGAAAGTATGTCATGAGTTGTCAGAACTGCTTTATGCTGTTTGGAAGATGATGGTGGAACCCCTGGTATCAGCCCAGGCTAACATCACCAGCACTACAAATACTTTGCAGCACATCTCTAGCAGCCACAGCCCTGTAAATTGACTGCTGTAACCCAGGAGTAGTCAGATGGGGAGAAGACCCCAAAGTGAAAGATCATGTTTAGTACGCTCCATTCTTTTTTCATCTGTTCCTTCTCTAACCATACAACTTTTGGGTTTTGGTAAGCCTTTCTGTTGTCCTTGCACGTGAGTGTGGAACATGAAGTTTTGGTGAAACTGGAAAGCTTTTCTGGCTTTTTTTTGACATTTGTCTTACATGGGAAGATATAATAAATCTAATTTTTTTCTTTAGCAGGCAGCAGTTAAACTGACTTAATAGTCCTTGTGCAAAAGACACTGCAGCTTCCACTGCCAACTCCAGCAGTTCTGTGCTGTGTTTGGACTTCATCAAAATACTGACACAAAATAAAATGTGATACCTGCGTGGTGGGTGAAGGACTCTGCAAACCAACATCCTTAGACTCAGGATTCAGTTCATGCAGCTGCCTCCTGCTTCATGTCGCATCCATCTCTACGTCCACGTGTACATCTTCTCTCTGATGGGAACAGACTTTTTAGAAGGGTCTGTTCTGCTAGGACAAGGATACTGGTTTCAAACTAAAGATGGGTAGATTTAGACTAGCTAGAAGGAAGAAGTTTTTTATTGTGTCAGTGGTGAAACTGTCATAGGTTTCCCAAAGAGGTGGTGGATGCCCCATCCCTAGAAACATTAAAGGTCAGGTCAGATGGGGCTCTGGAGAATAACTGGATGTTAAATTTTAAAACTGAAGTATTTTACAATTTTGTTATCATCCTGATATATCACTATATTATCACAATATCTATTATTCTAACTCGTAAAAATATATTGTGTAGTATTCTAGAGTAATTTGGAATATATTAGGTTACCATTTTTTCTTTAACAATATTTGGGTGGCTTTTTCCTGTTTGTTTGTTTGTTAGTTTTGCCAGATAGGTCAAAGTCTATTTTTAGTTGAGTAAATGCATAACAGGACACCTTCTATCATTTTATTATAATTTGAAGAAAATTAAGAAACTCTTCCTGAATATGGAATGAGGTTTTATTACCTCAAAAAATTCTGCCAATGTCTTGCAGGGCAGGAGTACTGCAATGGAAAGAAATGAGTTGCAAAGGATATACTGAGAATACTAGCTGCTTCCTTTTTTTTTTTGTCACAAGAATGATAGAAGAGGCACACCAACTACCCTCAGCCCCTCAGAAATTATAAATACAGTGTGGAGCTCAAAGGACAGTGAGACTGAGGTTGGGTGAGAGCTGTACTCAGTTTAGGATGAATTTCCTCTTTCCCAGCATTCGATTTAGAGACTACTTTGGATCTTAAGGTTCTAAACCATCAAATTTGAGCAGAGTGAGTTGAAGCAAGCCACTTGTTTTCATAGTATATTTGGGTTTCTCATTGGCCATTTAATCTGTCTGGCTTTGCTGAATGCAATATGCAGGGTTTAGCATGATTGGTAGCCATGTGCAAAACAGACCATGACTAAATAATGAAATTATCTCTAAGTAACAGATACACTTTTCGGATAAGGCTTGTAATTGTGGTGAAGAGTTTTACCACTAAGCATGGTGAGGAGGTTACTCTTGCAAAGTGAAGGAGTAGGGCTCCTAGTAGCTCTTGGCTGCTCTGCTCCTACATTTGCTCAATTAACTGCAGAATTACAGAGATAGTGAAAAGTTGTCTAAGGGTGGACATCATCTGCTTCTCCCTTTACTGTTTTCCAAGTGGAACAATTTACTCTTATGAATGAGCACAATGAAAATTTCAGTGGTGAAACTGTCATAGGTTTCCCAAAGAGGTGGTGGATGCCCCATCCCTAGAAACATTAAAGGTCAGGTCAGATGGGGCTCTGGAGAATAACTGGATGTTAAATTTTAAAACTGAAGTATTTTACAATTTTATTATCATCCTGATATGTCACTATATTATCACAATATCTATTATTCTAACTCATGAAAATATATTGTGTAGTATTCTAGAATAATTTGGAATATATTAGGTTACCATTTTTTTCTTTAACAATATTTGGGTGGCTTTTTCCTGTTTGTTTGTTTGTTAGTTTTGCCAGATAGGTCAAAGTCTATTTTTGGTTGAGTAAATGCATAACAGGACACCTTCTATAATTTTATTATAATTTGAAGAAAATTAAGGAACTCTTCCTGAATATGGAATGAGATTTTATTACCTCAAAAAATTCTTGCAGGGCAGGAGTACTGCAATGGAAAGAAATGAGTTGCAAAGGAAATACTGAGAATACTAGCTGCTTCCTTTTTTTTTTTCTTTTCTCACAAGAATGATAGAAGAGGCACACCAACTACCCTCAGCCCCTCAGAAATTATAAATACAGTGTGGAGCTCAAAGGACAGTGAGACTGAGGTTGGGTGAGAGCTGTACTCAGTTTAGGATGAATCTCCTCTTTCCCAGCATTCGATTTAGAGACTACTTTGGATCTTAAGGATCTGAGCCATCAAATTTGAGCAGAATGAGTTGAAGCAAGCCACTTGTTTTCATAGTATATTTGGGTTTCTCATTGGCCATTTAATCTGTCTGGCTTTGCTGAATGCAATATGCAGGGTTTAGCATGATTGGTAGCCATGTGCAAAACAGACCATGACTAACTAATGAAATTATCTCTAAGCAACAGATACACTTTTCGGATAAGGCTTGTAATTGTGATGAAGAGTTTTACCACTAAGCATGGTGAGGAGGTTACTCTTGCAAAGTGAAGGAGTAGGGCTCCTAGTAGCTCTTGGCTGCTGTGCTCCTACATTTGCTCAATTAACTGCAGAATTACAGAGATAGTGAAAAGTTGTCTAAGGGTGGACATCATCTGCTTCTCCCTTTACTGTTTTCCAAGTGGAACAATTTACTCTTATGAATGAGCACAATGAAAATTTCCTACTTGCTTGCGTGTCTCTGACCCACTGAAAACACAAAACATAAGCACAGCACATAACCATTGTATCTGCTAGTGTGGCGGGGTGACACAGCGAACTGAAATTCTTTGATGCTGCAGACAAGAGGCACAGCTGTAAGCCACTTGAAAATCTGCAGAGCCTCTACTGCTGTGCACCCAGAAGGCTCTAGTTGTAATGTAACAGGCAAAAAGGCTTCCAGAAAAGTGTCTCCATTTCTGGAATAATACTTCTGCCCTGGCTTGTAGATTAGTTTTGTTGCACAGGTGTCCTCCGTGGGGACTACATGACCTGGAGCTGGGCATTTGTATGTTGGACCTACCTCAGAGATTCCAAGCAGGGCAGCATCTGGGTTTTGGAGCCTCAAGAATAAACTGCTCAGTGTCTCAGACCCTCCCTCATGTTCAGGGATGTAAAGTTATGATTATTATGGCAAATAAATGTTCCAGGTCTAGGTCACTGTTCTCATTTCTCTTAAGAATATTTATCAGAATAATTAATCATTTAAGCGGTCAAAACTGACAGTAGTTATTTGATGTAGGAAATTGCACAAGGAAGGAAAAATTGGCAAGAGGTTGTGGGAATACTGAAGTGGCCTTCTGCATTGTTGGAAGTGACAATTTTGTTCATTGTTTCCCTTGGATCCTCTCATTAGTCAGCTGGATAGCTTTGTGCTTGCCGTGTTTCGCAGAGGTTGGGACACGGGGCCGCGCGATGATCACACAATTGTGCACGGAGCTTCGGCTCCTGTCGTCTTGCCATAGAACAAAAAGGCCATTGTTTCCAGCATAATACCAAAGCAGGAAAAAAATCACAAAGGTCTTTCCTCTAGATAGAAGGCTGACTTCGCAGAAGGCAGAAGAGAGCTAGCAAGGAGTTTATCTGCTGGAAATGGCTTCTACAGTTTGCATTTTTGTTTCATCTTGTTTTACTGATGGCTGTAGAAGATACTTAATGCTAAAACTGCAAAATCAGTTGTTGTTGATATCCGACTGGAAGCTGATGATAGAGTAATCTAGCACTGGAAACTGTTTTGTTTTTTCCAGGCTGTGTTACAGTTCAATTTTTAGAACCATTAAATCCTAGCAGAGGAGGAACCATGTCTTTGTGTGTGTACATTCCTCTGGCACACTGAGAGCCCTTTAGTCACTTGTTAGGAACAGAATACATTGTTGGAAAATGCTTAATGACTTGCCAAAGTAGACTAAATAGTACACATTAGTCCTTTCTGGGAGGCAGGTTCTGCTTAAGTAAATTAAGTTATGAAGCCTTTTCTTGGAAAATCCACTCTTGAAAGGTATGGATGGAACAAAATATCTCAAATGTCAAATCTAGTTGTATTGGGTCAGGACAACTCAGAAAAGCAGTAACCAGGCACCTTTTTTTTTGCCACTTAATATCAGACTTAGCATATCCTTCCTTACCCCATTTATGTTCAAAGGGCTCTGTAGCAGGCTTGAGCAGTTCTGTGTGTGGAGAGAGGTAATTTGTGTTATGTTGACTTCTAGGATCACCTCCAGGCAGTGAGGTTGCAACTGCACTATTGATCTACATGTTGGAGGAAGCATTTATGGAAACTGCCTCTTACCATTGCCAGTTTGGACTCTTACTGTGCCTTATTCTGCTGTCAGTAGCATTGCCTGGTGTTGAGCCAGAGCTTGTATTAGCAAAATGTAAATCTGTATTACTCTTAATATACATATTAACAGGTACATGCACACAAATATATATCATATGATATAAATGATGAAATCATTGTTCTGTAGTTTCTTGTGCAAACACTTGTATTATTTGCATATAGACACTTCCCCTTCTAGATGAGATCACTTGTGGCTTTAATCCACTGCCCAACAGGTAATACGATCTTCAGCACAGCCTGTATTTCAGAGCTGTTAGGAGTCTGCCTTCTGGCACAAACTAGATTTTATTGAATGGCTTGCATAGCTTGGTAAGAGGTGTCTTGTTTCTGGGGATGTACTACATTGAAAGCATAAGAAAAATATTATTTCATGGGGAATGATAACAACTTTATGGGCAGTCTGCAGTCGTCAGTTATTTCTTAGTGAAACTGGACTTTACCACTTCTACAGTGAGAGAAATGAGGGCTATTTAATTATCAGATAGAAAATATTGCTTTAGTAGGTTTAGGAAATAAGGGTGACTTTTTTTTTTTCTTGTAAATGTTATCAAGCATACTGACTATTGCAAGTGGTCTTGCATTGCCAAGTAAGCTAGAAACATGGTTGTTTTCCCTTGTTGGTTTCTCTAACAGTAAAAATAGAAAATATTCATTTTGATGGTGGGTAAATGAGAATTATATCCACAAGACCCAGAAATGGGCATAATGGGCATAATAAAGTCAATGTTATAATGACATTATAATGGAGACATTTGAACTTTCAGAGGAAAACCTGCCAAATGGATATGCCTCATTACGCACAATGATGGTGTACCTCATCAAAGAAGTATTCAAAGAAGAACTTTACTGAGAGCATCAATAACTTAGCCCATTGTATGCAAAATGTTTTACCAACACCTTTTTTTCTAGTGTCACAAACAGTTCCTACCATTGCAGAGGGAGAACGTCTTTGGAAATTGAAACAGTAACTAGAGAATGACTTTTGGTAGCACTGTGTTTTATAGAAGCTGCAGCTGATCAGTGCTATGCCTTGAAATAGAGTTGCATTGTTTGACATGCCTGCTGCACTAAAAAAAATTAGCTTTTTTAAATGTGAAACCTTTCAGAACAATTTTTCCAATGTTCAAATTCCCCTGACTTCATTTTTTTTTTTTCCCCCCATATCAATTTAGGTAAGCTCTTCTTCCTAGGTTTGGAGAAGTGAGCTTGAACTCCCTAATCTTCACATGCTGTCTGAATATTCCTGGCAAGTGCAATAAAGCTGGGAGACTTTCTAGGTAACTGATGGTAGGCTTCAGGAGAAAAAGTAGCCAAGACAGGAAGAAAATTTATGTTGAAATTTATATTTAAACATTGCAAACCTGTAAACAGAAAAGTTGGACCCCTTCTAGGAAGTAGTCTGAAAACACAAAAGGAATTTTTTTTTCCCCCAAAAGGAATTTGAGGTGGAGATTCACAAATTTATCCTTGGGATAGTGAAGTGAGAAAAGGAAAGGTCTTCTGACCTAAAACATATATCATAAGGAAGAGTAGGAAGCAGGATGGCTTCTCATCTTGCCGAGATGTAATCTGCAGCCCAGCTGGCAAGCAGCAACCGCTGCAGAGGCAAATGAAGGGGCTGATGTGGCTGGCTTATGCCCAGACTGTCAGAGAGTCCTAGTCAGTCCCTCTTGGATTGTGATAAGCCAGTGATGATGGATATACCTGTTTGGTGCTGTTTTCTGGAAGCAGAAGTCATGAGGTATTGATTACCTTTCCTTCAAAAGCAGGAGGCCCAGTTGTCTGATATCTTCGTATGTCAGCTGTTGCTTTGCTGGACTGCTGGAGATGCAGATAAATAGAAAGTTCTGATGTCACTTCCCTGTTAGCTTAAGAGTGGCTGGTCCATGCCATTGGCCCTGCTGACTGTTCAAAAGAGGCAGAGCCACTTTGTGCTTAGAATTCTTGGCAGCTTCCTATAGACTGGAGGAGACAGCAGGACAGTCCTCCCCTTCTCTGGCTCTGTTACTGTCTGGGGAGACTGGGCAACCCTTCAGTGATGCTGAATTCCTGATTGAAACAGGAATGTGAATTTAGGTGACTTAATTCGACATTGTCCTAGTTTCAGCTGGGGTAGAGTTCATTTTTTCTTAGTAGCTGGTACAGTGTTGTGTTTCAGATTTAGAATGAGAAATATGTTGATAACACTGATCAGTGATAAGATCAATGTTATCACTAATATCACTGATGTTTTAGTTGGTGCTGAGCAGTTGTTACTCTAAGTCAAGGACTTGTCAGTGTCTCAGGCTCTGCCCTTGAGTAGGTAAAAAGCTGTGAGAGAGCTTGGCCAGGACAGCTGACCCAAACTGGCTGAAGAGATATTCCATACAGCTTTTCCATACATTCCATACAGAACATTATGCCCAGTACATAAACTGGGAGGTTGGCCAGGAGGGATCAAGGTTTCCCAACATTAATTTTTAATCTGGTCCAGAAACACCTCTGGCATGGACTGTGCAATGGGAGCATGAGGCCAGTCCTTCAGCATGTGGATGTTCTCCTGAAGTGGTTGGTGGGAGAAGTGGTGCTCTGAACAGCAGGTCCCTCAGCAGTGCCACGTAAGTGGCTGCTGTTTTGGCAAAAGTGTGGGAAGCAACTGGGACTTGATAGGGCAGTCATAGGGCTACGTGAATTCAACTCCAGCACAGACAAGCATTGTCCTTGTCATGAGAGATCCAGATGTCTGGAAGAGACGGACAGAGAGAGAGGAGAATGGTCCTCAGGACACAGTCCAAAAAACCCAACCCAGTCAGTCTAAGAGCAGTGAACCAACTCTCAAATATCACTGCTATTTGTTTCCAAGTTTTCAAAGTTGTTTTTTTTTCTTTTAACTTTCACTTTTTGATCCTCTTCTTCTCCAGCCACAGTTAAATTTCATTTCAAGGGTAGCAAAATTTGTTGACTCATCAGAGGTTATCTTACCTGCTGAAAAACTCAGATGTGACAAGCAATTGCAGCCTTGTTTAGGTAAGAGAAAAAGCTTGTTATAACACAAGCAAACACTTTGCACACTTTCTAGTAATTCTGAAAGAGAATCTCCTACAGTTGAGTTTCTTGGGAGGGGCTTTTTTGCTGATTTTATTTGATTCAGTTTTTGACAACTGACTAGTCTGAGCAGTACTTGGAAAGAATAGTTGTTTGGATCATTTTACATCGCTTTATGGCAAAGATTTTACTTCCAACTGTCTTAGAAATGACAAGGGCAAGATGCTGATATTTTGTCCTGCCAACTTCTTTTAGTTTGGATGTGAACTAATGAACCTTGTCTGTAGGCTGAACTGGCCTTGAGTTTTCTTTGTTAGTGATTTTCAGAAGGCCATTAACATTTTGTGATTGAATGGTCATTGCACATGGATGCTCATCTTCTTCCCCCTCTTCTGACCATGTCATGCTCCTAAATTCACCAATTTAATAAGGTTATAGTGTGGTTTAGCTGACTGCAGAAGGGACCTGTTTTTCTGCTTTGTGTGCATTGATGGAAAAGTTCATCTTTAGGTGAGGGGTGGTATTTTGTTCCTCTTAAGCTAGCAGTAGCTCCAGGCATTTTTACTTTTCCAATTTCTAGTATTTTCAAGTGATCCTGTAAAGCTCAACCACATGGAAACAAACAGATCATACTTAATCTGAGAGTTCGTGGTTTGTAAAACAATAACCAAAGCAAGGCAATGAAGTTGATGAGCTTCTAGATTGGAAGTTTCCTTTTTTAGCACACTTCGAGTGTTACTGTGGAAGTCCTTACTCCAGTTTTGAGTTGGTTAGTATTAGGTTGCAAGAAACCATAGCGTTTTCTTTCTACTTTTGACACAGTAACTGTTGTGACAAGTGAGTGTGTGATTAAAGGCCCAATAGTGACATACTAATGACTGAAAGCCTGTGGGTTTTCTGTGTGCCTATAACAGAGGTATTTATCAGATATTTATCAGAGTGATTTTCAATAGCTCAGCAGGCAGTTGTTCTGCAATGGGAAAGTGAAGCAAGTGTTTGAACAAAACCCTGCTGTCATTTGGCAGCGCCGTTGTGAGCAAAACCTGTAGCTATGTCAAAGACCACTAATGTTCGGTATGTTGCTGGCAAACTGCTCATTTTATTTTTGATGGCAGATCCCCAAGTGTCTGTACACTGCAGCACACAGCAGCAGATGTAGCAAGAATTCACATAGACACACTTCTGCCTTAAAGCACTTTCTCTCTTTTCATAGAGGGACAGTTTAGGATAGGAGCTCCTTGGTTTTATGCTCCTTTTCATCCTATCATAATCCCTTCCTAGCCCTGTTTATAGTTCCCTGTTCCTTTGCATGCAGATGACAAACATTGAGATATCTGCATTGATTAACCTTAATCAAGTACTGTTGGTTTTATTTGGGGGCCAGGTTTGTTATTTCTTAATGTTTTCCCAGAATCTCTCCTTTCTTGAAAAGTTTTAAGAGCATTTAGTGACCTGTGATAGGAGTGGTTCTGTAAAATGCTGACTGCAATTTTATATTCCTTTTTCTTTATTTAATTTCTTTGGTTTTTTAAAGTTTTGAAGGTCATGCAACAGCACTGAAAGTTTACAAGTGTAAGAACTGAAATCCTATATTTATCTTTGTCTTGAGTCTCTTCCAATTCAGAATACTCTGTGAAAGATGAAACAGTTCTGTGAAATCAGAAAATAAAATGTGATGGAAAAAAAAGAGAATAATAATAAAAAAGCTTTTTTAGTTTCTAGCTTTGTTTCATAAGCTATAAACACTAAAGACCCAAAGTCTGCTAAGGTTACTTAAATGTGGTAGTACTTGTTTTTTTGTCTCTCCTTGCACTGGAAAGGAGCTGCAGTCAGGGGACTGAATACAAACTTCAGTCTGGTATCCAATCCTAACCTGAAACTTGGCCTAGGAACAGAAGATCCCCATTTCTCCGAAATGATTTTGCAGGATCCGTGTCTCAGTCAGGCGCTGGGTTCCACCTTAACCATAGAAACTTGTGATTTTTCACATCTTTGTGACCCTTAAGTCAAAATTAGGCATTTCTGGCTGCTTCTTTTGTGTTGTAATGCAGGTCAGAAAGCAACAAAATTTTGGGAGTGACAAGCCTGTGAAGGTAAAGGCAGCCAAGTTCCTCACAGCCTTGGTTTGAGCTGCATATGTACGCTGGTGATTGAGATAAGTACAAGCTGTCCTGGGATGCCTGCAGGAGAAGAGGGAGTTGCTGCTTGGAGCATGTAACACTCTAACAGCAAGATTCTTTTTTCATGACTTTTTGCATTGAAAGTTCTGCTTTAGAAGAGAAAGGAAAACAAACATAATCATAAATCTGTGCTATAGGAAAGGAACAAAGCAATCTGATTTTCAATAACCATATGTTGAAGATCATGGAAAGCAATAGCATGCAAAAATCTTTCATTAGGAACTGCTCTGAAGTTGTATTTAATCCATTTTCTTGACAGTTCATGGAAACTCAGAATGCATCTTTGCATGGCACTGATTTAACTGCATATCTTCACTCAAGCTAGGATTTTCTCTTTGTTTTGATCCATAAAGTGAAGTCACTGTAATCCAGCTAAGTAATCCATGCCTATTTCTCATCTGTGGCATACCCAAAATGTGTTCATCTTTTCAATCTAGATTACCACAATATGTTGTGTAAAGCAGCATTCTTCTCCATATTCTTTGGCAGTCTTCTACCATTCATGACCTTACTGCTTTTCATAATCATATAGTTTCATTTTCACATTCCCAGTTATTCTTCCCCCTCTTCCTTCATTGTGTCTTGGATAAATTCTCTGGGCCAGAGTCTGTGTTTATTTACTGCACTAAGACGTGCCATAAAGCAACATAAATACCTGAAGGGTAGGTATGGATGGATGACTTATGGGACAAAGGGAACTTAATAAAGGAATGTGTTTAATTTCTTGCTTGGGATGTAGTGGGATTAGAAGAAGTTGAGAGCTCTTCTGAAAAAAAAAGTGTAATCTTAATAAGATATATCTTGACTTCTGTAGGTAACTAGTAATTTTTTGTTTCTTTGTTTGGGAGGCTGAAACTAGTGGAAATAATTACTTATGACTTTAGAAAGATCTGGTCCTCTGAAAATATATGAAAGTTGCTTGGCTGAATTTACAGCATAGCAAGGACTACTGCCAGCTCACTGGCAAATGAGCAGGTCTTCCAACAGCCAAGATCTATAGCTTTCACTTGAGTAGCAGAAACTGGCACTCAAACAGATTAGCAATGCTTTGCATAGCTTTATCTTTCATCAGTCCAGGAGAGACTTGTTGCCATATGAACAAATTCTTTTAGGACACTGTTTTGTTATTTAACGCAAGCTTGGCACAGCATCAGACAAAACAGTTCTTCTGTTCTCCCTAAGCTATTGTTCTTTCCTTCTAATCTTCTGTAAAGTCTGTTACAGGATCCTGCTTCTCTTCTGCAACTTCTGTCAATAGTTTCTAAGAAAAATCTTCAACATCCCAAAATAAAAGCAAGACACCCTGACCCCTAGCCTGCCTTGTCTCTTAATTTTGTGGGAATGGTGTGCTGTTCCCATGCTGCATTCCCTGAGATGCAGTCACCTCTGAATTTGCCTGCAGTGTAGTCATCTGCTTTACTGGATGACTGATCTTAGGTAGGACATAGGAATGTGTGTTCTCTGTGGCCATAATTTGCACCCATGTGCAGACTTTTGTAGAAAAGCCACATGTAGTTTCTCACTGCAGTGTCCTTCTGCTGGTTGTGCTGGATGGGCCCGTTCCATTCCTAGATCCTCACAGGGTCTTTTCCCCACCTCAGGTCTAGAGACATCTTGGCATTCAGAACTACTGCAGCTCCTTCTCTCATGTGAATGAGTAGAAAAGAGTGTGAGATACCCTCAGGGCAAGAAAACATTAATTAACAACACAAAGCTGTTTTCAGATGAGGGATAACTTCTCTCCATGGAAAGAACATTCCTCAATAACCTCGTTACATAAAACCTTGTTAAGCTCTTTAAAAGGCTTCAGTCTGTGAGATGTCTGATGCTGTGCATTGCTGTGGCAGTCATGGGGAGTCGTGGCAGGTGTTGCTTGCTGGCAGGAGACAATAAGGATCGGAGGAGATGAGGGAATTAAGCACTGGTGTATTTATTAAATCAGTTAACAATGTTCATGTGACTGGTGCGTGCTAAATGCATATTTTAAGCAAAGCAGAAAATTGATTCTCTTTAATTAAAAATCTGGTACACAAGGGAGGGAAGGTTCTTTCATTGAGTAGCAGCAAGAGGTTCTGTTAGTGTAACTTATTACAGAAGCCTGATAGTTAAATCTCCCATACAATGAAAGGGACAGTTGAGGCCATAGAAGCAGTTGATGACATATTACAGATTCTGTATTTTCCTGTGAGTGCAGAAATATGATCATATCTCCTTCGGAGCTGTACAAAGAGCTTGCAAACTTCTGTTAGCTAAATGTGCAGTAAAAAGGTTTATCAGCTTACTGTATTTTAAGTTTCACCTACCAGCAGGTAGGGTGAAAATAAAGGAACAAATAAAAAATGTTTGTGGTGAAAGATATGGACTTAGTGTAGTGTTAGGTGAGTGTAAGAACAGTTGCCTATAAGATAGTAAGGAGTGAGAAGAGAAATTAGGACTATATCTAAAACTGATTCCTAATGCTTGCATTAAGCATTTTGGGCACTGCTGGTGAAAAGCATGTATTCCCTCTGGCTTCACAAAGCTTGTAATGCATTTGCTTCTACAGAAGCAGGTGAAGGTTTGCTTGAGTTCTCTGAGAAGTTTGGGCTGGTGCTTCTGCTTGGCCCAGGTCTTCCTATAGTGCTTCAGAGGTGTGGAGCTTTTTTATTTTTAGCTTTAATTTTCATTTTTTCCCTATTTTTCTGTCAGTTGCTATTTTCCTGGAAGTCAGGTGGTTGCCACGGTCCATCTGTTTATAGCAGGCAGTGGGCATAAGCTGCTTGCACATAATGTTTGCATTGCCCTCTCCACATCTGCCATGGCACAGACTGAGGTGCAAAGGTAATGAATTCAAAGTCTTCTGTGTAATCCAGTCTCACACTGCTTGTGCCCATGCCCTTTAAAAATGTTGTGTATTATGTTTTCCTCTCTACCTGTTTCTGCAGTGATTTTTTTTAACCTGTGTGCAAACATGTATGTATGTTTAAAAGAAATACTACATGCACACACATTTTATATGTTAATTGCCTATGAAATTTCATCAGAAAGACTTGTCAGTGATATACTGTGAGACTGGCAATGAGAGAGAGCAGGTGGTTCACACTGAAATGACACTTGCCTTCTGGATGGGTTTAACAATACAAGATTTGGATGCAAAGTTATGGTACTTGATCCTAGGGTTTAACTCAAAGGCATGGATGAAGATAAAGCTGAGCATCTTGATTCCAGAGAGGATGTCTGGAGAGGCATGTCAGCAAGCTGGACCACGTTCTAGTTTTTGCATTCCCTTTATTCACTTGAAGTTTCATGAGGGATGATAATGCACTTAAACAGCCTAATATTTCCAGAGATGGATATCAAAGGCACTATTCTGTCTGTTGAAACTGAGCATCTTTCTGACCAGAGCTTTTTTCTTTGAAAATACTGACTTGTTTGAAACAAAATTTTTAATAGGTATGCATGTGTCTGGGGAAGCAGAGGTACAGCAGAGCATCTGTTCTTGAAATGGCCAGAAGTTCAGTTACTAAGGTTTGTCTGAGACATGGGAGACATGACCCCAAATCCAGTCTCTCCTGGAGTAAGGCCAGTCTTGGTTTTCAGGAAATCTTCTTTGAAGAGATGTTTTTCTCCCAGTGTGAAGAAGAAGAAGATTCTGCTGATTTAAACAAGTTTTCTGTGTCTACTCAGCACCCAGAACAGAAGGAGCAGCTTGCGGGAAAGATACCTCTAAGTGCTTCAGCAGGGGCACGTGTGTGTGTTTGACATTCAGGGGCTTTGCAGTGGGGCTGCAGGCTTGGAGCTGCAGTGGAGCTGAGCCATCGTGCTCTGTGTGCCCAGGAGCAGTGGGGCTGCAGGCATGGAGCCGCAGTGGAGCTGAGCCATCGTGCTCTGTGTGCCCAGGAGCAGTGGGGCTGCAGGCATGGAGCCGCAGTGGAGCTGAGCCATCGTGCTCTGTGTGCACAGGAGCAGTGGGGCTGCAGGCATGGAGCTGCAGTGGAGCTGAGCCATTGCGCTCTGTGTGCCCAGGAGCAGTGGGGCTGCAGGCATGGAGCTGCAGTGGAGCTGAGCCATTGCGCTCTGTGTGCCCAGGAGCAGTGGGGCTGCAGGCATGGAGCCGCAGTGGAGCTGAGCCATCGTGCTCTGTGTGCTCAGGAGCAGTGGGGCTGCAGGCATGGAGCTGCAGTGGAGCTGAGCCATCGTGCTCTGTGTGCTCAGGAGCAGTGGGAGGCACACATGGAGCCGCAGTGGAGCTGAGCCATCGTGCTCTGTGTGCCCAGGAGCAGTGGGAGGCACACATGGAGCTGCAGTGGAGCTGAGCCATCGTGCTCTGTGTGCCCAGGAGCAGTGGGAGGCACACATGGAGCCGCAGTGGAGCTGAGCCATCGTGCTCTGTGTGCTCAGGAGCAGTGGGAGGCACACATGGAGCTGCAGTGGAGCTGAGCCATCGTGCTCTGTGTGCTCAGGAGCAGTGGGGCTGCAGGCATGGAGCCGCAGTGGAGCTGAGCCATCGTGCTCTGTGTGCTCAGGAGCAGTGGGGCTGCAGGCATGGAGCTGCAGTGGAGCTGAGCCATTGTGCTCTGTGTGCTCAGGAGCAGTGGGAGGCACACATGGAGCTGCAGTGGAGCTGAGCCATCGTGCTCTGTGTGCTCAGGAGCAGTGGGAGGCACACATGGAGCCGCAGTGGAGCTGAGCCATCGCGCTCTGTGTGCTCAGGAGCAGTGGGAGGCACACATGGAGCCGCAGTGGAGCTGAGCCATCGTGCTCTGTGTGCCCAGGAGCTGCAGCACTGCGCAGCACAGCTGGGCCTCGAGCTGTTTCAGTGCCACCGTGAGCTTTGGTGATGCCCACATCCATTGTACAGAACGAAACAGTGGTTGCTGGCTGCTGAAAGGTGACAGACTCTCCAGGGACAGCTGTCTTCCTTGCAGCTTCCTTCTGCTGTTTCATAGCCCTCAGAACCACGAAGACAAACACATTTCATGTGCTCCTGCTGCTGGAGGCACAGGCCTCTTAAAGAAGGCCTGCAAAGAAGTTGTTCTTTGCACTTTGAAGCAGTGTTTGCTTATAGCACAAATTCTGAAACTGTAGTGGTTTGTACACACAGAAGTGTATTTCTGTAGAAACATCCACTACAAATAACAATCAAAGTTAATAGCTTTTGATCCTGTCAAGAAGCTCTCATGCAGGATAAGTATATGAGGGGTTAGATTAGGAAATTTAATTTAATGCTGAAGTGGAATGGCTTTGCATTCTAACCAGGAAATTCATAAACTCTTTCTACTCCCTGCAGGCATGGTCTGTCAATTTTTGAAGATTAAAAACTCAAGCATTATTAAATCAGTTTATTATCAGGAAGAACTCTCATACTTGACATCACTTACAGGTCTCCCAAGCAAAGTTCCATGACAAATGGAACTGAGAGCAGAAATTCTGCATATGCAGCATTCTTCTTGTGGAGAAAAAGCAAGCTTCAGCTGGGAATCTGGACAGTCAGGATCCCATTTTACAATGATTTTGATGGATGACTGTGAAGCCGTTGTCTGGTTTAACCCCAGACAGGAGCTAGGTACCACACAGCTCCTCACAACACTCCCCTCCTCCTTGGTGGACTGGGGAAGAGAATTAGGAAAAGATAAAACCTCTGAGTTAAGAACAGTTTAATAACTGAAATTAAAAAAAAAAAAAGAAAAGTAAAACCAAAGAAAGACAAGTAATGCAGAATACCATGTTCACCACCCACTGACAGATTCTCATCATCCCACAGCAGGCCAAATTCCCCCCATTTAAACATTGGCCATGATGTTCTATGGTATGAATATCCCTTTGACCAGTTCAGTTCAGGTGTCCTGGCCATGCTCCCTCCTAGGTTCTTGTGCATGTGCTCACTGGCAGAGCCTGAGACACTGAGAAGTCCTTGAATTGGGGTAAAGAGTAGTCAGCAACAACTGAAACATCAGTGTGTTATCAGCATTATTCTCATCCTTAATCCAAAAAACATCATTTTATCAGCTACCTGGAGGAAAATGAATTCTATCCCAGCTGAAGCTAGGACAAGCTGTCTATTTCTCTGTGGAAAACTTGACAGACAATCCTAAAGCTTGCACTTCTGGCAAAGCATCTCCAAGCAGCTCTTGGTGTAAATATTTCCTTGAACTGTGGCATCACTGAGAGGATGAGGTGCTTCCTGGTACAGCAACATGAAGTCCTGAACTAGTGCCACATGGACTTTTACTTCAAGGAAACAAGCCTCTGAGGATAAAGGCTGGGAAGCGTTTTCAGAAAGAAGGTTTTTAATTAACTTTTTTAAAATTATTTTTTCACACTATAAAATGCACTTCAGAAGTGAAATTATTGGTTACAGTATGAATCAGCAGATTTACAGCTGCACAAATTTCACTAGCAGCCAATTACCACTGGTATCCCTCGGGCACTGATACTGGGCCAGAACTGTTTAAAATCCAAATTAATAACGCAGGTGGATGGTATAGAGTGTGTTCTCAGCAAGTTTATGGATAACACCAAACTAAGTGGAATGACTGACCTACTTGATGGCAGGGAGAATATCAGCTGGCTGGAAAAAATGGCCTGAGGCTGGGCTGTATGAGTAAAAGTGTGGTCAATAAACTGAAGGAAGTAGTCCTTTCTCTTTGGCACCTGTGAAGCCCTATCCACTCTACTGTGTTTGGTTTGAGCTCTCCAGAGCATGAAACGCATTGGCCTAATGAAGTCAGTCAAATGAAACATCCCTAAAGAAGGTCAAGGAGTCAAGCACTTACCTGTAACCAAAGGCTGAGGGCAACAGGGCTTGTTTTGCTTGCACATCAGTCTGCTGCCTACAGCTACTTTAATGGAATAGAGATGAGATAGGGATGGATTCTTCTGGCCATACTGAGTAAGGTGGGTTAACCTCACTTTCTGCTTTTGAATTGGCTGTTTGATGAGCATGCTGGGCCCTGCTGCTGTTTCCTCAGCAGCAGAAGTTAAGTCTCACTGCCCAACTTTCCATCACTATTTCCAATACTTGTGTAGTAGTGACTACCCCAGAAGGACTCTGAGCTCTACCAAAAGGTGCATTCAGTGACATAGTCATAAAAATAGCTGCAGTTTAACATCATCTGACATTTTCACACAAGTCAAATGGAAGTTTGAAGATTCAGTTGATGGTCTATATAATTGCTAGTAAGCTTTCAATTTTTGAAATTAAGTGAAAAAAAGTTTTACACTTGTGTATTTGTGGCACGAAAGGACAGTTCTAATGCAAAATCTTGATTGGAAACAGGCAAAGTCCTTGAAATAAAAATGTCAGAAAACACTGAAATAAATGGTAATTGATCAGTAATTATTCAGGTTAGGTTAGATTTAATGGATAGAGGAAAATAATTGGGCTATTTGCATACAGCTTGCATTCTTGTAGCTCAGCTGAAGCCAGCAGATTTGCTGGGATGCTGGGTCATGTCATTTGTTAATAAAGGGGAATAGAAGGTCTTATCCAGCAGTACACTGAGGGTACAGTGACCATTCAGGAAAAATCTGAGATCCTTCATTGCTTTACAGAAGGGATTTGGCATCTCAAGGCTTGTGCTGTTCAATGAGCTCAGTGGCCATGAAATTGCAGGCTTTGAGTCTCTGGGAGCAATAGTATGACCCAAGTATTTGTATATCAGGCTGCACAAAATTACAGAGAGAAAGTTTCTGCCTGAAATTTAATCCAAATACTAGCTTGTCTCTGCTGTCATTCAGATCAGTAAATTTCTTTGTGAAATACTTTTTTAGTTCCTGTCACCAATAGGTTATGTGCTTTGATTCTGATTCCGTATTTATTGCAGTAACTGTCTGAGCAGGTGGCAGGAGAGAGGGAAGGGCTTGTGAGATTTTTGGTTGGAGGGGTTGTGTTTGTTTGGTTTGGGGGTTGGGGTGGGGCTTTTCTAGATTTTAATGAAGGAGACTGGGGGCAAGGAACAACATATAAATACAAGTATTTGGAGGACCTTCAAGCAGGAAAGCTTTTTATCCAGACATTGGTAAAAGTGCAGAAACTTGTAGAGAGGAATTGAATGCTAAAGGAGCAGCTGGAGTAGGGCTGGAAACAGTAGTAGCACCAGACTGATCATTCAGTTCCCAGGAAAGAATCTTGCTATCTAAGGCTCTCCAAACAACACACAGCTCTCAGCTTCTTTTTCAGTCACAGTGATAGCACTGACTGTTATTAACCCTGCCAAGTAAATTGATTACATGTTCTCAGTTAAGCAGTGGTTGCTTTGGGTAGGAACAAAACTAGGGCAGGAGACTTAAAGGCAGGTCTGGACTCCCTCTTCCAGATGAGGAAGAGGAGTGTGAAAAGTCATGTGGATAGTGTAATTTCTAATATCTTAGAAGTGGTTGAATTTTAAACCTGTTTACATTTGACCTATTGGGTTGAAGACATTCTTTTTTCATTAGTCTTGGCTTGAAAAGATAATCTTCTCTGTTTAGAGATTAAATGAACTGGAACAAATTTGATCAATTTGCTTTCCCCAAATGTTTATAGGCTGTAATGGCACATGCTGATCTAGAGAATATCACCTGCATGTTTCTTTAGTTGGAGTTCACTTTCTTTTAAGGGTTTATTAGTATCTTGAAAGTGATGGTCTTGTTCTTAATGTTTTAAGTGTCAGGGCTCTAAGCAATATTTTTCATAGTGTTTTGCTTCCAGTTGTCCTTAAGACTCCTTCCAATTTTATTTTTTTAATATCCCATCTCTGAAAAGCATTTTGAAAGCATTGCATTCTGGAAATTTTGATAGATTCTTTTGTTTTTACACTTTGCCACTTTCATGTCTGTTTTGCTATCCATCCACTTCATAGCATATCTGTTGCTTCCCAACTGGAAGACCTCTTTTTGAAACGTGTGTGATGGAAATTTCATGGTCAACTCTGCCCGTGGAAGGTCCTTCCGAGATTGCTTGTTGTTTCTCTTTTCAAGCTAATCAGTCGGGCAGGAAGCAATGCTGTAAGAATGCTGTTGAACCATGGAGCTTTTGGCATTTTAAGCTGGGAGTCACAACTTTAATAACGAGCAGGTGACAATTAGTGTCACATGTTGCCTCCTGTATTTGTTGGCTGTGCTGTCTCCTGTCTGGCTTCTGGTGGAAAAATGACCAGAGTCTGGAAAAAGATGGGGGAGTGTTTTGCTTGCTTTGAAAATTGGCATGAAAACCATGGGGACATAGATCTAATATTTGTTGGATGGCTCAACAATGAATTTATAGTATAAATACCATTGAACGCTTTTGAGTTAAACTGTTGTTAGCTGTCCTGTGACTCCTTGCTCAGTCAGATTACCTGAGGTCATGGCAGATATATAGAGGCTTCTTGACTGATTTGATCTTAAAAGTTCTTGAGTAATTTTGAATATACTGTCCTTGTTTCTCTTGTGTTCTCTGTTATTAAAGTTGTTGCTGTTAGTATACAGCAACTTATCTCACTGCTATTTCCAGGAAATTGTTCTTATCTCAACCTATGATCTTTACCTTTTGTGCCTCCAATTCTCCTCTCCATCCTGCCATGGTGGGAGTGGGAAGGGAAGCAAGAAACAAGCAACCAGCGCAGGCTTCAGAGTGTTTCAGTGGGAACACTAAATTGGGGAATACCATTCCTAAACCATAACAAATACACGTAGAAAACTGACTCAGGAGAGCTCTCCTCTATTTTCCACCTCACTAAGAAAATCTGTCACTCCCTCTGCTAATTGGAAGCCTAATTGCCCTTCCATACACCTTACTCCTTAGCATTTTCCTCTGGATAATGTAAAACTGGAATGATCATGCAACTAGAGCAGGTAACAAATAATTGAAACATAGTGTTTGAGCATGCATTTTCCATCATTAATTGTCTGAAGTGTGTTAATTAGCTGCTAGATGTAATGCTATTTCTTTTTAAGCTGCTTTTTTGAAGTACTGAGAGCCATCCTTAAATGACTGACTTGAATCCTCATGTAGTACTAAGAGTTATAAAGTTATTCTCTCTGCCTGGGTGTGTTTCCTAGATATCTTCCAAGCTCTCATAGGTGTACTACGTAATGCACCAGTCACGTATTGGCTGGGACTTGTTTGCATCTGAGATGCCTAAAATTGGTGTCTTGTGCTGAATTTAAATATATTCTCTTGCTGGTTGTCATTAGGGTTGTGTATGTTGGTGGCCTGCAGTGAGCCTTAACACGAATTAAGGAAACGGCTCAGCTGCCAAACTGCACAAGAAGCATGAGGAATAGCAAGAGCTTTCAGTTCAGTAACCTCTCCTGACTTGGGGAAAACTTGGGGAAAAACAACTTGCTGCTGGCTGTGTCTTTGGCTTTCAGTGTTGCCAAAGCCTTGCCAAGGTTGTTTTGCCTGGTCATTGGGTGACTGATGTTCTCTTGCCACCCTTATCCAAGTTCAGTTATCAGAGGGATGGAACATTAGCCGTAGAATTGTAAAGGCAGTTGCAAGCTCCTGGAAGTTCAGATTTCTTGACTGGGCTTTTGGTTCAGCTCTGTTAATTTGTTAAGATATACTTTTGCTGTTGGAAAAAGATTCCCAGAATATATTAAAACACATTACACAAGAAAACAATGGCAGGAATAAAACTTTTCCACTAGTATATGAGCATGTTGGCTAGTCTTGTCATACACATGGGTTTAAATACAAACCAGTTTTAAATTGCACTAATTCTCTGTATATGAACTATAATGAAATTTAAGTGAAAACAAACCCTGCTGCTGTTTATTTTGTTTGGATATTGGCAAAGCTTGAGGCATGTTTCTTCTTCCTCCTTTCATAACTATTTCAATAAAGTGCAGACAAAATTAGCAAAGAATCACCCCGTCCCTGTTTGTAAGTGAAAACAGGCATCTCTGAACTCTCTAATGTTAAGGTATGCACAGTATTTGCATAGTATAGAGTATTTTATTCCTGTTGTAAAACTACTTTTTGCAACCTCATTCTGGGGGAAATTAATGTGGAAAACTGGGTTTAGGGTTTTTTAGGAGAAAGAATATTGCTTTCTTAAGAAGAATTAAAGTAAGCTTAAAAAGGCATTGAAGGTAGTATCAGACATCAGTCTGATTTCTGAAGAACTCCAGAGTTGGAGTGTTTTGTCAGCATCATTCACCCATTTTTTTTCTCTCCCTCTGTCCTATTGCATCCTTAGCTGAAGTCCTTCTGGCTGAAGGGCAAAAATCAGCCTCTGCTACATGCTGACAGAACTGACAAGCCCATCAAAGAAAGTATGAAGAAACTTCAAGTGTTCAAAATACTTCTGTCATTCCTTAGCCTGCGGCATGGTGTCTCCATGGCAGTTTCCATTTGCCTTCAGACTCTCAATGTCAGGTACTCTGAGCCTCTGGGAAGGGCCTGTACTGCTCTAGCAGCATGGTAAAGATGCTGCTTTGCATTGCCAGCACCTCAGATAAGTGTTCCAACTTCAGCCAGAGCTGTGGATTGGCAGTGGAGATATGTCATTGATTAAACTTTTTGAGGATGAAGTTGTTAGCTAAACTACTAAATTAATTCAGAGCCTCCCCTTAATGGTGTATCTTTATATGTGTTTCAAGGCAATGGATCATCTCACAAGCTCGAAGATGCTGTCTTTCATATTGTTAGAGTCTTGTTTCACTACTTTTGATGTATTTTGAATTTCTGGCTTTAATTTTTCTGACTTTTCTCTTCCTATTTTACTTCTTGACTCTTCTTCTTCATGTCTGTCACCTTATATTTTTGCTTCTTTTGAAGCTGCAACTAAATTTTTTCACAAATGGTTTATTTTCATTATTGTAGTAAGAAGATATAAAACCAAGGTACATCCACTGCAAGTTCAGGAGCCTGGTTTAAAACCAGATGCTGTGTTGGAATGGTGAAGTGGAGAATCAAGCCCAAAATAATGATTGATTTTAATTTATTGTAATCATGGGATTTTTTTTTTCCAAGCAGCAATTTTTGGATGAAAAGTGCCCAGAATGTCTGAGTTGACTCTAGCATTACAGCCATCCAAAACATCCATAAGAAAATCCAAACCAACTCAAACGTACTTGTGTTTTAGTGTTTCATTATAAACCCTTAACTCAGCCAAGGTTAGTAACCCTCTGAAAACCTGGCCAGAACTGTGAGGGAATCTAAGAATGAGAGAATCTAAGTCAGTTTTTTCTTTGTGGATGGAAACATGTAAAACCTGATGGGTTTGTGTGGTTTCAGCTTCTTAGCCATGCAAAAATTCAGAGTTGCGTTGAGCTCCAAGGGATCTGGGCAGCTAAAATGAGTGGCCTGCTTTCTGCATTGTGCCTACATGGTCGTACCCTTTGTCCACATTGATTTAGGTTCTACCCCTTGTCCTACCCCTTGTCCAAGCTGATTTAGGCCTTACATTGAGGCCCTGAAGAAAAGGACAATGCTCATCACTTATCTTCTATATGGCGCACAAAGACATCTGTACTTGTGGTCTTTTGGGGCATTATTTCAGATCGCAGGGGAAATGGGAGAGATAACTAAGGGCAGATTTTCCAGGAGAGGACAGTGAGTTGACTCTCCCACTGGTTGTGCTGTCTGTTGCAGTATGTGCTCTCCAGGATCACAGGATATGGAACTGGAATTGTCTTTGAGCCGTAATAAGTCTGTATAAGCAGACAGCACTATCCAGGCACATGAGTAAAAGGATTTTCTGTCCCCAGCAAGGAGTGCTTGTTTATCCCCAGCCTTGACATGTTCCAGTGGCTCTGAGAAAGAGAGGGACAATGTGCCCAGTATGTATGCTCAGCTTTTGATCTGGGGCAAAAGCTGTTCCTAGCTGAGGTAGTGGAATATTTGATGTCATCAAGCATAAGACTTGGTAATATTTCTTGTAGTCTTCATCTTTAAGTGTTAGGAATTCATTAATGGTAGGTAAGTTCATTCCCAGAAGGGTTAAACTATGGTTATAGAGAACCCCTTTAGTCCTGGTAGCCTGTTTCCTGGTTCAAATGCTGATCAGATCTGAAACAAGTCTAGTGGGAAAAATGTAGGTGGAAATGGTGCTACCTGCATCTTGCCTCATACCTGTTTGGTCTTCTCCTGTGTGAATAGGATATCATGGACTTTCTGAATGCAGGGGATGCTCCAGTGTGGGTACCCAGCTGTTCTCTCTTCACTGGCCTCCAAAGACTTTTTGTGGGCTTTGTCGTGTGGCCTTCTGTGAGGAGAGAAGATCTTCTGTGGCAACTTCTCAGTGATGATAAGTCTTTACTTTTTAGAGGCTTCTATTGTAGCCTCATTGTAGGTGGGAGAACTTAGGAAGTTTCACAACAAAAATGATGATTATGAAAGCAGTCTTTCAATCTGGAAGACTGGGATCTGGACTTAAAAGCATTCAATATCATAAATCACCACGATAGTAGACAATTCAAAATACCAATTATGTCCAGAATTATTTTGGGTGCTGTGAACATTGTTAGTGATGAAATTCCTCTGTTGCCTCAGCCAGCAGAAACTCTTAACAGGTTTTTTGTTTGTTTTGTGTGCATGAGAAGTTGTTTTGTTTCTCCATTTGAGTTTTTTTTGGCACATTTAAAGCAAAGCTCATCTTCATTGCTTGTGCCAGTAGTAGTCATTTGCATACTCATAGGACAAAATGAACATCTGAATAGAAATGGAGAACATGAACATGAAATGAGATTACAAGACATCCTGAGAAAGTAGGGCTTTTTTTCAGATGGATATAAATCCACCTCATAATAAGAGTGGTGGTTTTTTTTTACCAGTCGCACAAATGTAGTGGGGGAGATGGGATATGGGAAAAGCAAAGTGTAAGAAATGAGGGGACACTGAAACAAAGGCTGGTATTTCTAATTTGGTTCTCTGTTTTATGAGCTCCTAAGTAAATGTTGGAACGGACAGAATAAATCTTTGTTTATGTATGCAAATTAGGAAGAGAAGAATATGCTATATCTTTGAGCTTTGTTTGAGTATTGTTTCCAGCTTAAAGCAGCTATCCACAGAATTAAATTCTTTTTAGCAAGGGTTAAAATTGTTTTAATAAGGCCAATTACAACTAACTAGGAATTATTTGTAAGGCAAAATACAAGAAAAAGAGGTGGCAAAAAGGGTAAAAAGTCAAGTACTTCTGTCCTGACCTTATTTGTAGAAAAAGGAATAGATCTGATTTTCATTCAGACTCTTCAATTAATTGTATTTTAATTTCTTCCAACAAATTGCTATTTTATAGAGGTGGATACTGGACCTACAGCTTGTAATCAGTTTCCAGGTTGCTCTGGCTGTGAAGGTGTGGAGAGAGTGAATTGTGAGGTTTTTTGAGGTGTCTCAGCCTGCCTTTTAGAGAGACCCCCTGCTCTTTTTGCCATTCAAAATGCAGAATTTCCTGCTTGGGCCTGCCTGCCTGCCTGATCATGCCCAGACAAGCACACACAATTTTGCATGTCAGGGGCTGAGCAAAAGGGAATTACTCTGTGCCAGGCTCTTGGTGTCCCACAGGTCCTGGGAGTCACTGGAAAAGGCCACGAGGGCTCAGGGCAGGGTAATTCAAACCGCTGGTACCACTGCTGAAGGCTGTGAGTGGGATAGCGCTGTGAAGTGACTGAAACATCCCATCAAGTGCTGTCTGGATCATTGTGTTATGAATCATAGACATTCTTTTCACCCTCAAAGTCATTTACAAATAAGTGAATATGAATTCACATACAAAGAAACGGAAGCTTCCCATTTCCCTGAAGTTCATAGCAAATATCTCACTGAGATCTCTAGAATGTGTTTTATTTGAACTCTTTTTTTCAACCCCATGTCTTGGTTCTGTTGGGGGGGAGGGTGTGGTGTTGGCATTCAAGTACTATTGACTCCCTCTTGTGGCTAACTTTAAAAAAAAAGAGGTAAAAACTACATAAGTGATAGTTCTAGTATTGGGGGGGTAATTTTATTGTCATGGTTTAAATGCCTGTCAGATGCAGCGATTTTTCTGTATCTAAAACCTTTCTAAGTGCTTCCCTTGGATGTCCTTTAAATATTTAAACATGGAGAGGGGAAGCAGAATATAATAAAAGGCTGCAATTAGACAGTAACAGTTTATTTCAGGTACAGGTGGTCATTTGTGTTTAGGAGGTTTCAGTGCAGGAAATTCGTCTTCTGGGCATTGCTAGCTCTTAGCAAGCAAATAGTTCTTGCCCCTGCTTCTTCATCAAAATATTTCTGCATTTCAGTGTTTTCACATTTACTAAACATAAATGTCTGTGTGTGTGCACTCAGAGTTATTGAAGACAGTTGCTTACATTTCTGATCATGTTTTTATTACCTCACCAAAATTTTTACTTCCACACCCACTCAACTGCAATAGAAAGTACAACTGCATGGTCAGTGATTAGAAGATTTTCTTCAGATTTTTCTAATGAAATAGAAGCTTCACCTCTGGTTCAGTGACCAGTAGCTACTTTCTTTGTTTTCTTGCTCACATTCTTTACTATCCAAATATTAGCATTTCAAGTGTTACATAATACACTTATGCAAAATTGAGCCTGTAGGTACCACTCTGTGCATTAGACTAACAATAACTTTTCCCCATATATCCCCCATTTTCATTAACTTCAGATAACATTAAATTGGAGGAAAATGTCTATGAAATTGCTGTGCATTTATGATGTATATTTGCCTTGGTTTTTTGTTTTTTCCCTCTAAAAACTTATCACAAATGTTGTTATTGCTAAAACAGATTTTGTAATTTGTAATCCAGTTATCTGATCTCTGTTGCTAAAGGCTAGTTTTTTCAAGTGCCTTAGTGGCCTGGCATGGCTTTTATTTCCATCACAGCAACATGGGAATCTGTGCTCTTGCTAGCACATGTTCCCCAGCCTGTGCCAAGGCACTTCTTCACATGTCATTAAACTACATCATCAGATATTTAATGACTAGATTACACTGCCTTTGTTCTTAAAATAAAGGATTAATCCCTCTTTGTTCATCTGGTTTTAGAAACAGTTGTCCCCAAGACTACAGAAAGTTGTTAAATGAAAAGTTGTGCTGATTGTTACAAGGCTTTTAACTTTTTTTCTGGATGCCATTTAAAATGTATTGAACGTTAAGTATGAAAAGAACAGGATTTTTCCTGTTGTCTTCAGGACTTGCTTAAAATTCAGTAGACAAAAGAGATTTAATAGAACTCTTAACTGGAGTCACTTCATTTAACATAGTTTAACTGCAGGCTTGATCATGGAAATATTGAAAACATGGAGATCTTGGTCCTCATTCATCAAAGATCTGATGATGAACAGACATACAAATCTTTCTTAGGGCTGCTCATTATTTCAGTTTTAGTCTGGAGCCTTCCTGCTGAAGTTCCTTTGTTTCATTCCATCAGAGGAACCTTTCTCTGCAGCAGTGCCCACATGCAGGTCGATGGTCACATTTGATCCAGCTGGTGTCTGCTACTCACAGACTGGTTCTGAAATTGGTTTGAAGCACCTGGTCTCCCAAAACACATCCAAAACTGGTGGGACCCACAGAGGTGAGGGGAGCTGGGAGCAGACATTTACTCCTCTTACATACTTGGCAATCCTGCTGCACTGCGCCAAATGCACCATTCCACCATGTGACATGGACAGCCCCTTGGTCACGTCTCTAGTTATCAACATCAAAAAGTGCACACAAAAATACAGCTTTTCCTTTTTTTTTTTTTTTTTTTTTTTTTTTTTTGCAACTCATTAGTAACACCAAGGAAAGAATATCACCTCAGGGTTGTGCTTCCAGCTGATTTAGGGATCCAGATGAAAATCTCCCATCTCATTCCAGCTGACTAGAATCCACCTGGAGCAGAACTGCAGGTCTTTTGATAGACTGACTTTGGCAACTTACTGATACTCCAGGGGCTGTAGGAGACAATTGCTTATTGATTTTCAAGGATTTGGGGTATGCCTTTGTGTGCAAAAGGCCCAGTTTCTTCTCCCCTAGAAACCCCAGTCAGGCCTATTTGTGCTGCTGATAGTGCCCAGATGTGTGGCGTGAGTGTGAGCAGTGCACTGAGGTGAGCAGGGCTGCTTCATCTTCTTCTTCATGAGCCCTGAGGCCCTTTATCCTGACCAGGAGCAAACCACATGTTCCTCTGAAGTGCTGCCCCCACGGATAGACCCCTTCTCTGTTGGAGAATGCTGCTCCTTTTGAACAGAGGGCAGCACAAAGTGCTGGTGCTTCCCCATGTCTCACTTCAACTTGGGAAGCAAATGTAAATAAGTTTCTAACCACACTAGGAAAAAAAAAAATAACAATACTTGCAACACACAAAATTGGTTTATCTATATGGCTTTTATTGCTCTATGCTCTAATACATTATCAAAATTAGAAAAATATAAAAAACTCTTTTCAGACCACAATATTTAGAGAATATTTTAACATCTTGTTAAAATATGAAAAAAGGGGAAGTTTAAACTCACAAAAACTTGTCTTTCTTTTACTGCATACTTCTTAGAGACATCGAGTTTCTGTATTTTATAGTCACCGAGAGAAAAAATTTAACCTCTTATATTTTCAAAGGCTAGGTGTTTCTGCCTGGCTTCTAAGGCAAATCTAGATATACATATATATATGAGGTAAATTCTGATTCATCACCCAAGCTTTAGATGGTGAAATGCTAGACAAGCCATTTAAATGCTAAGCCAAGTTATAAAGTGGGCTTTGTCAGATCTGGGATTAGAATAAATGTTTCTGGCTTTTTGCTGATTATCCTCTCAAAGTCAATTCTGACACCTTTGACCTTGGTCAGTAATTTCCTTAATGCGGCAGACTCTTGGGCAGTAATAAGGAAACATCCATTGTTGTTGTCATATTTTTGGGTTTGGTGGCACAATTTTTTTTCCTCACATGGTTCAACAGTATTACATACTGTCTCAAACTTTGGCACATGGAGTTCGGTGGTACAGGAACAGGCCTAGGCTTTAACAGCATGTATATTTTTATATTATTGAGCTGCAATATCTTAATTTCATGAATTGGGCTGTGTGTTTTTTCTTTTTTCTTGCTCCTTTGTAAAACTCTTACATCATTCTGAAAGTGGTCAATTAAAGACCTGCCCTCCCTTTTGCAAACAGGCTTGCGCTGTACAGATTTGTTTGATACAGAACACAGCTTTTGGAACTATTAGACACATAATCAGCAGGGATATGTTTCCCCCAGCTCTTTCCTGAAAAGAAAGTTGCCAGATTATTTCATAGTCTTATTTTTTTCTTTTTTTTTTAAAGTTTGGATTCTTCATTCTGTCCCCTGGATTCTGAATGGGTGAAGTAATTTCCACATGCAGATGGTTCATGCCTTTCTACATGAGCCTGCTTTTCCCTTCTGTATTCCTACAAGCAAATTAACAAGTGGAACCATGAGCCAGTGACTAGCCAGCAGTATGCTCAGCCTCTCTAGTCTCTTCCAGACTCCTGCTTTGCTCAGTCAGTGGTGCTGGGTTGTGCTCCACGTTGTGCTGGCAGGGAGCTGGCTTCACATGGCTCCTTCTGGCTTTGCACGGCATGAGTGGAGTCTCCTTTTATTTAATATAACTGTGAGTGCCTTCAGACACAGCCCAGCCTCGCTGAGGGATGCTGTCCTTTCTTGTGCCTGAGCAAAGCTCCCCAGAGTGGGAAGGGGTCCCAGGCTGGGTGCTTTCCCCAGGTGATGGGAAGAAAGGAAGTAGCAGCTGTAGCCTGTCAGGGAATGTGCATAGTGCAAGGCATTGTCACTTTTCTTCCCCATGCTCCTTTCTGTCATAATTAGATTTCAAAATTTTCATTAGGTTAATTTGATATCTTGGGTGCTGTAATTAATAAATTGTTGCTGTAAAGGAAGTCCCGTGGATATTATTTTTTTACATTTTATAAGGAATATGTTTTATATAATACTATATATATTTATAACTGTATATATATTTATATATAACTGTATATATATTTATATATAACTGTATATTTATAACTGTAGCTGTAATATTTAGTATGTTTATTATATATAATTTTATCATGCATTATACCTGATTATAAATATAATTTATAATCAGTCTTCATGACTGATTAAAAAGCCAGCAAAACCTCATGCAAACTAGATTTAAAGGCCAACTAGTTCAAGAACTAGGAGGTAATTAGGTATTTGTTTATTCCATTTCAGTAACTTTTGTGATAATAATTAATCAAACAGGTTTTACAGTTATGTAATAATGTATTTATATAATTAATATTTTAACAATATAAATACATACAGATAAATATAGTAAAAATCAGCTCTCTGGGCTGTTGGTGACCCCTCTGGGATTTGTCAGGATATTCTGTTAGGGTATCTGACCTGAGACTGATGAGGTACCATATGACAACAGCTTCCTTTCAGTGGTCACTAGCTGTAGGGGCTGGAGTTGCTGCATTTGCTCAGGGATTTATGCTGTGGCAGGTGCAGCAGGCTGCCTGTTGGGAGCTGCTGGCTCACAGCCCCCCAGGCCCTAGGAAACCTCTTTTAGCAGTGGTGTGATTCCCTCCTCTGCCAGAGGCTGTGGTGAGCTGGCTCCTGGGCCACACACGCAGTGACATCTGAGGCCATGGATGAGGGAGCCCCATTGGCAGGCTGTGGTGTGGTTGAAGGAGGACAGTCCAGAAGAGCAGCCTCCTTTTCTGTGTGTGAGTTATGGCCCTGGGTGAGTGCAGGGTGTGTGAGCAGCCACAGCTCTTCAGATACTCCAGAATGGCAGGCTTGCACTCGCAGAAGGGGAGGCAGAGCTCTGCACAATGAGATGAGAGGATGCAGATTGGCTGAAGAGCATCTGGTGATTTCTTTGCTGGGTGAAAAACTGGCTGGATGGCTGAGCTCAGAGAGTTGGGGTTAATGGAATTATATCCAGTTGGTGGCCAGTCACCAATGGTGTTTTCCACTCCTGGGGCCAGTCCTGTCTAATACCTTTATCCATGATCTGGACAAGGGTATCGAGTTGCACCTTCAGTAAGTTCACAGGCGACACCAGCTTGGAGGGGAGTGTTATCTGCTGGAGGGCAGGAAGGCCCTGCAGAGAGTTGCGAACAGGCTGGAGTGATGGGCTGAGGCCAGTGGTATGAGGCTGAACAAGGTGAAGGGCTGGTTTCTGTCACAGCAACCCCAGGCAGCACTACAGCAGGCTGGGAGATGAGTGGCTGGAAAGTGGCACAGTGGCAAAGGACCTGGGAGTGCTGGTTGACAGCAGCTGAACATGAGCCAGGGTGTGCCCAGATGGCCAAGAAGGTCAATGGCACCCTGGCCTGGACCAGCAATGGTGTGGCCAGCAGGAGCAGGGCAGTGATTGTCCCTCTGTACTCAACAGTGGTGAGGGCACACCTCAAGTCCTCTGCTCATTTCTTGGCTCCTCACTACAAGACAGACTGGAGCCTGTCCAGAGAAGGGCAACAGAGCTGGCGAAGGGTCTGGAACATAAGTCCTATGGGGATCATCTGAAGGTAGTAGGGCTGTTCTGTGTGCAGAAAAGGAGGCTCAGGGGAGGCATTATTACAATAGACATTGTGGTGAGGGGAGGGTCAGTCTCTTCTCCCAAGCAGCTAAGTAATAGGACAAGGGAAAATGGCCTCAAACTGTGCCAGGGTAGGTTTAGATTGAATATTCTGAAAAATTTCTTCACTGAAAGTGTGGTTAAGCAGTGGAACAGGCTGCCCAGGAAGTCATGAAGTCACCATCCCTGGAAGTGTTCAATTTAGTGGGCATGGTGATATTAGGTCAAAGGTTGGACTTTTGATGATCTTGGAGACCTTTTCCCACCTAAATGATTCTAAGAGTACATGATCTGTTTTGAAAATGTTTTGGTTCCTGCAACCAAATGCTCCAAGTATTGCTGAACTACAATGCAAATTAAATAGCACTCGTTCCTTTTTCTTTAAAAGCTAGGAAATTAAGTGATTACATGGGAGATGCCCTCCTTGTATGCTAGCTCTTGCATTTGGCAGTTGAATAATAAAGTAATATATTGCTTTCTTTTACCCTCTCTGTCATTCCTCTTTCATTCTTTGTAGTTAGTCAGGGACGTTGCTTAAGTGGTTGGAAAGATGGTGGCAGAATAATTTTTCTTAAAAAGTTGAAACAAAATATCAGCATAATGTTAATTACTTCCAGACCTAACTGGTAGTAATTCTAAAAGAAGAATAACTCTTTGAAGATGTTGCAAAATATCTTTCAAGTTTCTATGAATTTAGTAATTTCTCACTGCAGAAGGGTCTGTAATGAGTGCATATTGCCTGTTGTATGGACAGGAAGCACACACCTTTACTTCCTTATGTAACAGCATAAGACTGTTTTAGAGTTCTAGACAGTTTTAGAGTTCTAACAGTTTTTAGAACTCTCAAAATCAGCTAAAAGAAATGAGTAGAGGGAATCAATCTCATAAATTGTTCCAGAGCTTCATTGGATTTTATGGGGTTTTTTTAATAAAAACAATTTTTTTTCCAATAAGAATGTCTACTGCAATTTCCAAATGTTATACATGATTATATGTTTTATATCCAAGGTTGAGTGGTCCTCTATCAAATCTATCTTTTCCTACTGGCACTTACAAACAGTTATCCTGGACCTCCTTGGTAAGATAAATATCCTCAGCTGCTTGAATTTCCTAGTCTGCTGAAATGTTTTAGTCATTCTTGTGGCTCTTACTGATCCCTCTCCAGTTTTTCCATACAATTTGTGTTGTGTACTGCAGAACACAGTGGTATGCTAGCCCAGCTTATGTTGGGCCGATAGAGTCAGTGTTTTCTTCCTGCCTGGTGTTTCCTTATCCACATACCAAACCACAGCCCTGTTGTGGTTATTCATGGAAGATGATAATATTGGGCTATATACTTTTCCCCCCATGAAGCAGGGATAAAAATCTAGTACCTTTGCAATTGCCTTGTAGTTGAACAGCACATACCCTGAATTTGTGTATGGAAAAGATGCTTGTCTGGTATGTGTCACGTAAGGGTGCTTGTAGGGCTTCCTTACTGGATTGTATTCCATGGGCATCCCAAGAAGGGTGTTACAATATATGAGAGGTAATGGATCTTGAATCCTTATGAGGTCACTTCCAACACCTGCTACCTTGTGTGATGACAGAGACAGGGAACTTTCAGAATTAAAATCAATGTTTTTTCCTACATGTACGAGAGCATGCTGGTATGTGATGTTTTCATATCCCATGTGAAGGCAACTTCAGGCAGCACTTAATTTAATTTACACCTTTTAGAACATTTTTGGTTTTGACCAGCTGGAACAGACAGCTGCACTCACTTGCATCTGCACTGCACAGACTCCAGGACAAAGGTGGGCAAAGGTCAGATCACAAGTTGCTGAGCTGGATCAGGGGCAGCACCTCTGCTTTACCTCATTTGGGCCTTGAAGGATTTGCAGCACCTGAGAAATGGCTTATATGAGCTTTGCCTCACTTGCTGTCACAGTACAATTCACTCCTGGTAAATGTGGATACTACCTCAGTGCATAGGCATCTAAAAACAGAAATTCTGAGCTTACTTGTTAACAAGTGAAACAGACACTTGGAGCACAATAGAACAAGGAAATAGATGAATGAGAGAATTGGCAGAATACATCAGTTTTTCTTTCCTTAAACCACTAAATAGTTTTTAAAAAGTTTAAGTGAAACTAAGCAACCACATAATAAATTTTTAAAAAATAAGAATAAAACCCATATTTATTGCATTTTTTGGATAAGCTGTATCTCCCAACAGGATTTAAAATCTTTCTTACCACTGACTTATTTGACAGTTCAGTCACAGTTTGGCCATGGTCTGATCAATATGGTTAGCCAAGAGCACCACCAGCCTGGAGGACACTGATGATACTTGATGCCTTAATAAACAGTCTGGGGTCCATGAAAGGAAATACAATTGAGAAATTTTTTATGTCAATATAAGCATAGAAAATAACCCACATTACTTAAAGACCTTGTGCAGGATGAATCATAGCAATGCTTAAGTAAATTACATGGAGTTGAGGAGAGCCTGCCTGGCAGGATTAAGTAGTCGGGGATGGAAAACAATTGGAAGTCACTGTCAGCAAATGGAGGAGAGGCTGCTGCTGGCTTGGAGGGCAACACTGAGCAGTGTCTTCCTGATGCAGCTGTGCAGCACCCACATTTCTGTGGGCAGTGTGCTTGTGAAGCTTCACAGGAGGGATTCGTGAGGAGAGGTATTTTATTTTTTGGAGCAAATAATACTAATGGGTGGGAGGAATACATGTTTCTAGATGCACAAGCTGTTCTGTAGATCCAAAATAGCCTGTAGCAGTCTTCACAGTTCATTAGCAGTTTAACAACTGTGTGGAGCATAGATAGAGCTTGTTAGTCCAGCCACCTGACAGCAGGAGTGATGAGTGATTAAAGTAGGAGGAGAGGTGGACAAATACAGAGCTGTATGGAAAACAGCATGACCTGAAATTTATACTGCCTGTGGATTGTAGACAGGCTTCCTGGGAGAGGGAGGAGGAGTTGGAAATACCTTAAGATCGTTATTCCTGTGTTGAGTCTTTAGGGTTTTTTTTTGCTTTTTGTTTTGGTGTCCAGTGGAACATATATAATTTTTTCTCCAGCTTTTCTCCAGACTGAGCAATCACTAGGTTGTTTGGGTTTTTTTTCCCTCTGGTAACTGGATATTTTTGGCCTTTATCAACTATGTGTTCATTCAGGCATCTCCTGGCTGGGGTTTCCTACCCCAGTTTCCCAGAGGGCATTTTGCCCATCAGATGACATGTACTGCTTATTGGGAGGTGCAAGCCTCTGCTCCTGTCATGTTTCTGATTGTGTTGGAAGTGGGATTTACCATCATGGTTGTGAAAGTGTTTCAGAAAAAATGTTAGCCCAGGAGGTGTTTAGTTCCTTTTTGACACATAGAGTTTAAAAGCATTAATACATTTCTGATGTTGTATGAATTTAGCAAACCAAAGGCTTGATTCAAAGTGTTGTTAGAGATGGGGGAAGGTTTGAGGCCAGGATTGTTTGTTGTAGTTGGCCTTAGCTGAAGTGAACTGGTGGTGCATCACTGCTTTGCCAGCCAGGGGTCAAATGTCCAATCTGCTTCTGCTTGGCCACCACCTCCTTTGGGTTGTGCAGGGACTGTGCCAGTACTTGGATGAGCAAATTTAGCAATACATTTTTTAGCAATACAATGCACATAGGTGCTTTTCTGTCTTCTTCTGTGGAACAGGAAGGTAAAATGTCTCTCTTTGTGATAAATAAGCAAGCTAGGTACTTTGATTTATGAAGTACCATTTCAGGTACCCCTTAACAGTGATCAAGCATGGGAACTAATCTGGCCCAGGTGTGTTGTGCTTCGCACCACACTCTAGGCAGAAGACTGATTGAGCACTTGAATGACAGGGTTGCAGCCCCCATTTTTGCACACAAATAGTTCAGTTGTTGGCTGGACTTGAGGATGGCACATCCACTTTTTTTTTGCTTTCTTCTTTTTGACGTGATGATGCTATACATAAAGTTAGTCGGTCCTGTTGACCAAGAGAAGGACAATGGATACATCAGAGCATTCTTCACAGCATCAAACACGGAGAACTGTTTGGAACAGGTCCTGCATTATTCTGCAGCATCTTTAAGAAAGGCTGGTGAGATTGACCTGTCAGGAGCAGGAAAAATGTGATTTCATGCTTGAAGATCCACTCAGAGTTGGAAGAGTTGGTGTTAAGATACAGTTTGGTACATCCTGTGCCTTGTGGGGTGGGAGCCTTCAGGTCTAGTTTACCCAGGATTCACAATATTTTGCCCCATTTTCTCATTTCATTGACCTAGGCATTTGTCAATCCTTGATCCTTGGGGTAAGTTTTATACTGAATATAGGCCTGGTTTCAATTACAGCATTAAATAAATGTATCTGTGTTATCTGCTTATGTGTCCAATCCAAAAAGTTCATACAATGGACTGCTTTATAGGACAGTGAAGATTATTTGGAAATAATGTGAGGCTTCATTCTGGAACCCATTCAACAGTGTAGAACATGTGCTTGCTAAATAAGATTGGATTTAAGCATTTTGTGCTAATCTTTTTTTATGTATGTTTTCTCCTAATTCTCAGAAGCAATTGGGATTTTATATACCAAGTTTCAAGAAACAGAATTTAAAGATTATGAGTGTAACTTGAATTCTGTTGTAAATCATGTAATTTTCTTTGCAGTCACATTTAACATGGGAGCATATTTTATACTAAAACGAGAAAGAGGCAAGAGGGAAAAGACTTTATTAAGATTAAGAAAAAGATGGCAGAAATTATTCCTTCTAACAGTCATCTAAACTCACTAAACAATTGCATTTTTCTGTGAGCAGCGAGGAGTATGGAATAGATACATGGCAACAGAATGACTGCTTAGGTATTTCTCCCTGTGGATAGTTTGCAGTGGTTCTACGCTATTCATTTAAAAGACATTTGCTAGGGAACAAAAATATGTTATTTCATATATCTAACAGGTCTGCAGAGGCTGAGAGTGGTTCAAAACCTATACCTTCATCTCTTTCCCAGTGCCTGCATATTCTGTTTTTGAAAGCAGAGGTTAGGCACTGGAAATCCTTTGCCAGATGTCCGTAAGTACCCTCATGTTAACAGTTTCATTGTCATAAGGTGGCTTTCCAAAGGTCTCTTTAGGTGTTTGATTTGTGTCTGGTGTCCTGCCTCATTCTTCCTTCATATATCCCAACAGCAGTGTGCCTCACTGGTGAGGAAGGCACAGTGGCTGTCATTGCTTGCTTGAGCTCGTGACAGCAGAGTTACAGATCACATCTTTGTAGCAAACCTTGGGGTTTCCTTGTGATCCATGACAGAAAACTCTGTGACGTGATGCAGAGCATTACATCTATTGATGCTTCAAAGGGCTGCTTTTGGCCTCTTAAAGCTGGCCTCATTTTGGCTGCTGCACAGCACATCCCACCTGGGGTTCACTGATCCATTTCTTCTGGCACGCAGGAGCAGAGGCTGTGGCGCTGCCTTCCTGCTTTCCCAGGCGTGAGCAGAGCCCGGCGCAGCTGTGCGAGCTGGGACACCATGGGAGGCTCCAGCAACCGCAGCATTCCGGCAATCCAGGGGAAGATGGGCTTACATGTGCAGGCAAATCAACCCAGCTGACGGGGCGGAACCTCCTGCATCTGGCTGGGCACTGAAGGAAATACGTCTTGTAAATCTGTCCTGTGGTGTGGCAGGTTTGCGGCATCCAGGAAAGCAGAAACAAGCTGTCCTTGAAGTAATTAAATGTTCTGCAAATAGTGAGAAATCCCCTGGAACATTTTACCTCCTCTGTCCCTTGGAGCTTGTGTTGAATCCTACAGAGTTGCTTTCTCCAAGAGTAATTTCTTTCCATTCCTTAATGCTCCTGTTTCTGAAGAGCTTTTCTGTCCCCATGTGTGCCAAAGCAATGCTGTTGCAGTTCCTTCAACTTGTCATATGGTTTCCCTAATCTTAAAAGAATGCAGAAACCTGCAAGCCTGTCAAGTTATTGGAAGCACTAGAAACATATGTCTGAGTCATCCAGAAACTCAGGTAATGGAGTGGAGGAATTTCATGTTTTTCTTTCCAGAGGATGTGCAGAGTTGGTTTGTGCCTATGCAGTATACTTGCAAGATCAGCCCATCAATACAATACTTTGGGCATAAGTTTTGTGTGCTTTTAGAACAGTTTAGCTTTTAGAGAAGGAGGATGCAATTGCTTTCCATTTTCCCCCTTCATAAGTACAAAATTCATTATAGGAATTAAAAATTTTCAGTAGTTGTTGTGCTTGGGTGAAATGTACATAAAAGGATAATTTTATGACATTACAAAAATGTACATATTTTATAGCCACCATGCATCTTTGCAGACAAATTAGATTTTCCATAGGATAGGTATGGAGTTTAGGGCAGGATAATGGGTGCAGCTGCACCAATGTCAGTCTGTAAGACTTTTTTTCAACTCTTTTAGAACAAGTAGTGAGACAAAAGTGCAGAAGATTCAGTAACAATATTATGTTTCCAGTGAACTTCTTGTCCACCATTATTTAGTGACAGTCCATAGAACTGTGAAGATTACCCTTGTATATAAATGGCAACTTTTACTTCCCTTGCAATGTTTATGTATTTTGGCAAAATCTTAACCTTACAGAACTGGAGCACCTCTTCTCTCTTGTCCTTTATACATAGTGCTCATGATCAACCTGGACTCTGCAGGGGCAGGGGAGTTCTTTTTGCTTCTGCAGCAAAGTTGTCTTCAAACTGCACTCGCAGCCCTTGAGCTGCTGTCTTTCATTACACCCTTCAGCCACACAAAGTTGCAGTTGAAAGTCAAGATTTCCTTTTTTTCACACGTTGGTGGAAACGTTACAGTGTCAGAGCAGATTATGGATGCACTGTCATTCTCTTCCCCATGCCCCACTGCAGAAGCTGAAGCAACTGTTTATGGCAAGTCTGGGTGTAATCACTCAAACTGAGCATGCAGAACTAGAGGCTCCCAGAAACCTGAGAGCTTCCACTAAGTGTGGAAAGCTTGGCTCCACACAGAATTTCCAAATGGGCAAAAGCTCTTCCATGTGTTCTTGGGAAAGAGATGTAAATAGCATCCCTGAAAAAGTTAATGATGCGCTAGCCTAGCATATAAAGTTTGTGGAGTTGCCTTTAAATATGCTAAAGACATTAGGGCTTGAGAAAGAAATTAGTGTCTGGCAAATTATATGTTTGCATGTAAAGAACAATAGTGTCTTTAAACAGAAAGTATACTTAAGGGACAAGCCAGGCTGGGCTTATTTGTTTGCTGCAAATACTGTGATGAGGGCAGGGAGGAAAATGCCTCAGAGCATTTCTGGAAATTTCAATGGAAATACTAGGAATAAGTGCTGAGGGTGATAGTGTGTAGGAGAAAAGTGTAGAGCATTATGGAGACTTGAAGCAACCAAAGAAATATAAAGATCTATGAGCGGGTAGTATCACAATTGTTTTCTTTTTACCACTGGATGTAATTTGTGCCATCATCTCAGAGCAGTGTGACTCTGAAATTGCCATTAACCCAAGTTCTAGAATAGCATTCTGAACAAATTTTAGTATTTAATCTCTTACATTCAGATATGGAATCTCACAGTAACCAAAGAGGAATGCTTTCCTTGGTCAAGAAGAATTTTCCTGGAACTGAGGAGAGTGGAGGCATCAGTCCAGTTTCCAGCAGAATCTGACATTTTCATTGGCATTTTCTATCTTGTTTAGGGCACCAAATATTCCAAGAAGCAATTGAGCAAACATTAAAAATTGAAAATGAAACACCTGATTTTGGTCCTTGGATCTGATTAAGTTGTTGGTCTTATAATAAAGTTTACTGTTTGAGAGACGCTATTAAAGGTAAAATTGAATTTTCACTGCAAAGTTTATATGATCATGTTTATTAATGTTGCTTTCCCTAGAGTCACTTACATTTTGCTTAAGTAAAATATATAAGATGTTAAATGTGTGTCTGGCTGGATTAAGGCAGTTATGTGTTAGAGTCCTTTCCTCTCCTCAATTGCCTTTTTATGAAGATGAAAAGTTCCTGTATTGGAGCAAAGGCCTAAGTTCAGGAAAAGCGTCATAGTCATATCAAAATAGAGTGAAAATGGGATAGTTTTGCCACTCTTTTGTACAAGCAATGCTTTCAGAATGCTCTGCAGTATGAATGAAAATAACAGAATTTGAAGAATTTGCAAGTATAAATATTGAGATCCAGTTTAAAACATGTTTACATTGGCATTGGGTGGCGCTTATGTAAATATATAAAAATTTTTAAAACTTATTTATTATTTCTATATAAATGCTTCTTTTAGGTTATCACATAAAGCTTGAGTCTGAATTATTTGAAGATACATCACATCATAAAGAAACACAATGTCTAAATTTTGAGCTGTTGATGTTTGTGAGTTCCTAAGTCCCTGGGTTTTGTTCTTAAAAAAAAAAATAGCTCTTCTCAACCTTAAACTCTTGATTTTTCCATATTTTCCTTCTTTAATATAATACAACTTGTAAAAAAAATCTTTTGATGCTGACAACTAAAACTCTGAGCATGCCTCTTTAAAGACATTATTTTAATAAGAATAGAGCTGACTAGAACTGCTGCATACCACCATCCTTACTGCTAAGAGGTACACAGAAGAGTCAGACTCCAAGAGCTGCCATGGCATGGTGTGCAGTGTCTTGGTTAGATACAACTTTTGATTTCAAATCCAGCACCTCAGATCACACACCTTTTGTCTTTGTTTTCCTTCTTTTTTTGTCTGACAAGGAAAATGTTTTCCAGACTGAGAATGTTTTAAGGTGGCTTTCTTCCCCCTTTATAATTTTTTTCATTTTTCATTCATTTAAAACTGGTTCATAATTTCACTCAAGCCATTCCAGGGTTTGTAGAGCTGTTGAAAATGTTTACTATGTAAACTGGGGAAGCATCTGCTTTTTTTCTTCACTAATTTTGTTTCTCCAATCTGTTATGTACTGTTTCCTTCCTGAATGTGCAAAGGTGATGGAGGCTATAAAAAGCCTATTAGAGTGTAAAGAAGGGGGAATATAAAGCAGCAGTACAGATCTCCTTTTGATCTGAGGGATTGCTAAGGATGAAGAGTAACAGTTTCCCTGAATTGTGAATTGCTTAGTCTCTGTGACCTAGGAGGCCTGGCTTCAGAGAAGAATTAAAATTATAAATGCTAAAAAGAGGAGAGGATTTTGCACGAGGTAGGAGAAACTACCTCAGAAATTGGGGGAGAGGATGAGAGAAGCTTGATGACCTACATGCTGCAAAGAAAGAAAAGGAGATATGTCAGTGATAAGACTACAGCTGTAACAACGACATTCAACATCTGTAACCCTCAAAAGAAAATAGGCAGTGTTGTTTACTATTCCATAATCCATTCCCAACCAGGAACTTAAGGTATGGTAAGAATCTCACATAAATATTCTGAAGCAGAGGTCTTAGTGGTGCAATGAAAACAGAGGAATATTGGGGAAAACACTACAGAAGATTAAGACAATAGACAAGAACTGCTTAGTGTGAGATCTTTCAAAAGATGTGCTGAAGAAGAAGGGATGGTCATAGAGAAGAAGGGATAGAAATCAAATAATACTGAGCAGAGTTTTATTAATAAGCACACCATTAGGGTACTCTCTTGCACAGGAATTTAAACTGCTAGGTCAAGTGGACAGCAGTCTTTCAGAACTGTCAGAAAAAGTAACATGAAGCTCAAAAGATGAAACTTGTCCAATGAAGCAAGCCACCATAAACAGACTAAATGGGGAACTATTTATGAATAGCTATGCAGAATAATGATGACCAGTGCCTTAAACTAAAGGGATGAGGCTAAAGGAAAAGAGTGACTCAGAGATGAGAGGAAACTTCTCAGCATTGATTTTTTTCTGTAATTAATTAATGGCAGGTAAACTTGTGATGTTCTTCCCTGAGGCAGATAAAGATATATTCCAGATCTTTCTGTGCTTATACTCCTGGTGTGTTGGCAGTGATCTTTGCTATCATATTAGGACTGATGAGTTATATCCACCCTTGCAACTGAGAAGGGCCAACCTACAGGATGGGGCTGGCCAGGTTCTGCCTCCTCTACTGGGCAGCTGAATGCCTCTGCAGGCTGGCCACCACAGCTCTTAAAATCATGGTGGAGAAGCTTTTCTTCAGAAGGTTTGCATGAGAAGAAATGAGGATTCAGTAAAGCTATCTTTATTTTTTACTGCAGATAAGTTGATTAATATTTTCATGCTCAATATACCTCCCCTGACTAGCATAGGTCTTTCTTCAATGTGCAGCTGTTCTTTGAGTGTTGGTAATACTGCAATTGTCAGCCCAACCATGGTGATTTGCCTCACTGATAATTTATTATACAAATCATTGAAGGGATTTGGACTTGAAGGTGATTTTTTTCCATGTTGTGGTAAAGTGCCCCCTTACTACAGATACTGTGTATCTAGTAATTCAGACTGAGCATTGAAATATATTTTTAATTCCTGCACTGATACTGTCATGGAAGTCTTTGTTCCTGCTTAGTTCACTTCCCTGTTTCCTAATGCTCTTGCTGTTCCCTACAGGTGTTTATTACACTTAAAAACCTGTAATAAAGTTGTCAGATGATGCCTGTTCCTTTTCAAATACCCTAAGGGAACCTAGCTCTTAGCTTATTTATATGCCTCTTCATTGTTCCTGAAGTGCAGCAGACTATTTTAGAAACAGCAATAGTGTTGAAAAAAATGTAATAAATATATGAAAACTGAACTCCAGTGAACTCTCTGCATTATGTTTATTGTTTTGCTGCTTTTTCATTAATTGCTTTCTTACCTTCTTCCTCTAACCAAACCCTTTAAAAACACCTTGGTGGAGTTTCCTTGTTTTATTAATTACAGACCCGCTGTGTTCTCAGCACTGCTGTTAAAATAATGTTTTTGATGGAGTTGCTTGTTGTGGCAAAGGTGACCTTTCTGCACTGGCAAAATTAGGGCAGTGTGGAAGGTCAGCAGGAACAATTCACTGAAGCTTCACTTCAAGTTGACTTCTTCCTTCCTGGAAGCATGAAAGCATTTGTGCAGGCATGCACTCCCCTGGCTCTCGGCACACCCTCAGCCGCTTATGCTGGTTTATTAGCAACCCAGCTCTGATCCAAAGCAGCACTCACAGCTGTGAGGCAGAAAAAGCTGCTTGCTGCTGCACTTGGGCCCTGCTTAGGGCTGCTTGATGTTGTAACTATGTGTGAATAAAGGACTCAGTGGCAGAAGAGTACTCGAGGAAGATTAATCAGGCTTTGGCTGGACACTGTTTGGTGTGTGCAATACAGATCATTTCAAGCCACAGAATGGCCTGGGAACCTTTCCATGGTATTCTGGGCCCTGCAGGGGTGTCTCTAATTACTGCAGAAGTTCAGGTGTGTGCATGAGTGGAGAGATGCTGAAAGGGGAAAAACTTATTTGGGGAAAGTGCCGCTGCATGGTTATCCATAAACTGTCCCTGAGCACTGAGGATCACTCTTCCTTCCCACACCAGTACCCTGTTCCCTTTCCTTGAGGAGACAACAGCAGCTTTTGCTGCTTCGTTCACTGGAAATGACCTGCTTTATCCACATCAGGCATTCCCAGGGTGGGATTTCTGTAAACCAGCTACTTGTGTGAGCCTGTTCCTCAGCTTCTGTTGCCTCTCATGCCCTGAGAGGGGATCAGAGGCAAAAATAGCTCCCTGAAGAGGGGAGCTATTTCTTTTGTATTACTTTTTTTATCTCTGAAAAAAAACAAGCAATAACTTTTAGATCCTGATAGTATTAAACTTCTTCTCTTGCCATATACCTACTATGGTTCTGTTTACTCATCTTGAGATTTGGACAGTTGGGAAAGCCTTCTCCTTTCTTCTCCCCTTGACTAGATTTTACTAGAGGTATTGCCAAATACCAACCATTTTCTGGATGTTTTTGTCCTGCAGGACCTTCTGGGGAAATAATTTTTTTCTTTTTATAAACAGAATTCATGTATAATACTGCAGGTGGTCAGATGTAGATCACAGCTCTTCCCTATGAGTTTTTACAGGTGGTATTTGACTGAAATGTAAAAAAAAACTGACGAGAAAATGCTATCAAACTTTGCAACACTCAACATTTACTTGCAGTAATGCTAGCTTGAGCCATTGTCCATTGTATGGGAACTGGGAAGGTTGTTTGCAAAATTTCAAAAATTATTCTCATGGTTCTCTGAACTTCAAGAAGGCAGTTATCACAGAATCACTTAGAATGATCTCAGGTCTTATTGGGGAGTTGCAGAGAGACTTGCAGAGTGTTATGGTATTAGCAAGCTGAGGGGCTTGCTCTTGCACTGCACCCACCAGTCTTTTGAGTTAAATTGCTGCTCCCATGCGTGTTACCTAAGTCTGTCTCACCTTTGCAAGGCTGTTGACAGAAAATGCTCATCTCCTGCTATGTTTTTTCCTTCTCTTATATTCAGACATATTTATTTGGAAGCCTAATATTTACATGGTCCAGCAATTGGCCGCACATTAATTTTTTTAGTCTTTAGCGCCAGATTGCCTGTTTGCAACTTAACCTTTTCTTGACCTGGTTCACAGCTTACTTTCTTGACTTCTGGCCTTCACCAGTTTTTAACCACCATTTGGCTCCAGCTGTTCTTATAAAAAGAGGCATTTAATTTCACCTTCCAGTCAGCCTCAGGGCTTGAAAACACTCATCAGTTTCAATCATGTTTGCAATACTCTATATGGAAGAGATGGTGGCTCTTAACGCTTTGCAGTATAATGTGTTTTCAGTCTTGTATTTATTGGAAGTGCTTATACGGCATTCTTACAGGATTTAAAAATCCACATGGGAGAGGAAGGAGTGAGATTCTAAATGCTGATGGAGCTGGATAAGAACTATAAGCATTATGAATATGATAGGAGGTGATTTCTGCAAATGCTGCTGTCCTCCAGCTACAGATCATTGCCCTCTTGTGTCTGTTTGGTTTGAGCCTGTCAATGGCTAGTTTGATTTCTATCATCTGTTCTCTTGTGCAAGAAAATAAGTGAGGTATAGCTTTTTAGTGCCTCTAGTGACTGTACAGGTCTCCATCATATTCTTTTTCAATTGTCTCTTCTTTTGACTGAAGAATGTTTGTGATTCAAAAGCTGTTTCTTATTTTTGCTTGTCCTCAACATACTCCTCTGAACTGCTTCTGCTTTATACTAAAGTGTTTTGAGAGGAGGAGACCAGGAGTGCCTGCAGAACTTGAGTTGGTTTTTTTCCTCTGTGTTGATGATTGCTCTTTTCCTGTTTTTTATTCCTTTGTGAGAGTTTTGATTTTGTCCTTTGTTTGTTTGTTTGAGACTATGTATACTTGGAACTATGGTGTGTAACTGTCTGTTGTAATCCCCAGATTTTACTTGTCAATGGTCAGCTCAAACTCTTTCACTTATGTGGAAAATTGCCTATTTTTGTGAAAAGTTTATCCAAATGAGTTTTATTTGTACCTACATTAAATTATTTGACAATGTAATGTCCAATAGCAGAGTGCAATTTAGACTTTTCTGCAGTTCTCCAGAGCAAGCCCTCATCTTCACCCCCTTGAATAATTTAATCTATCAACCATCATACTTATTGTTTTCCTGTTAAATACATTGTCTAGATTACATGTGAGCCTATCAAACTGTTTGGAGCCTTCCCTGAATGACAAGTGACTGATAACTCTGGCTTTGTTTTCTGTTCTCAAAAATAAGGAGTTCACCTTTGAGACCTTCCCACTTGTTTTGGCTGCAGGGTTTCTTTCAAGACTTCAGTCTAGACATTAATTGAGTATCTTCTGCAAACACAAGTGAACTATAGCCAACAGAACTTCCTCTGTCCTTTGGTACTTTTCTTTTTGGTTGAGTCAGCTGCTTGCAGTGGTTTTGTTTGCCAGCTAACAAGTAACCTTAGTTTTTTCCATATTTTGGCCCTCTAAGTGTGCAATCTGAGCCATGTAATAGGGTTTAGAGGCTTTCTGACTGAAAGGCCAAGTTATACAGCTCAGAAATCAGGTGGTTTCTCCTCTTCATCTGTAGCTGGTGGAACTTGGGTAAATTCCTCTCTCCAGCTGGATAGCTTAAAACCTGCAGGAGATGCTGGTATCCACACTTTGCAGTCCAGCAGGATTGTTTAAAGCAGTATCAGTGGGAACAGTTCCAGGTTAGTCTCTGCAGCACAAATGACCTACTGTGAGCCAGAGATGTATCCAAGATGTATTCGCATTATTGAGAGTATTTCCTGTTCAACATGAATATTAATCAAACCAGACAACTCTTTTACAGCAAAAGCTTTCTATAAAATTCATATTTAGGACATGGCATAAAATTACTAAGAATGGCTGTTGATGGTTTAAAACAGCAACAACAAAAAAAAAAAAAAAAAGAATTTGAGAGAAAAAAATCTGCTTCTGGAATGTAGAATGGCATTTCGCTCTTGCATGAGCTCATATTTATGCCTTTTATAATTAATTATGAGAATGAGTTTTAGGAGTGGCTGAGGGAGCTGGGGGTGTTTAGCCTGGAGAGAGCTCTCTTATTGCTCTCTTACTGCTCTCTACAACTGCCTGAAAGGAGGCTGTAGGCAGCTGGGGATTGGTCTCTTCTCTCAGGCAACCAGTGGATGGACAAGAGGAAATGGTCTGAACCAGGGGAAGTTTAGATAAAAATTTCTTCATCAAAAGGGTTGTCAGGCACTGGAACAGGCTCAGGGAAGTTGAGTCCCCATCCCTGGAGGATTTAAAAGACATGTAGATGTGGTACTTGGAGACATGGTTTAGTAGTGGATTTGACAGTGTCAGGTTTGTGCTTGAACTTGGTGATCCTAGAGGTCTTTTCCAACTTAAATGGTTCTGTGATTCTATAGTACTTCATATTTCTGCCTAAAGATAACTGTGTTCATTTAACAGCTGAACTTTGAAAGCAGGTTCTACAAGAAGGGAAACTTGTGATTTTATTTAAGAGCTGCATTGTTCAGAGTGTAATGCATCCTACAACATGAAAGATAACCTCCTATTATAACTTTGTAAGTGTCAGTGAGTCCCATTAAAAGATCCCTTCTCATCATATCTGGATATGGAAGCTGTTTTGGGGAGTGTTAGTGACTTTGGCTAATAAACAGAAAAATGTACTTTCAGCCTGCAGGTGTCTGGTGCTTCTGCTTTCTGCGCTGAAACATTGAATTTCAGTTGATAAAAGTCACCTAAGGGTGCCTTGTACCTGGAGAGGAGAACAACCACTGAACTTGGGTCAAAGAGATTTTCCTGTCAGAGAATTAAGAATCCCTAATTTAGAAAATGCACTTCACTTCTGAGGTATCTTCTGGTCACCTCTGTTGAACAAAACAGCAGCCACTTTCCTGGAAGGTTTTTCTGTGCTGCACATTTGTTCTGCAGTGGCTGATTGGTTGTGCAATGACTCTGCCCATCTGCATCCTTCCTTGCACCTGCCAGCCCTGTGTTCTCTTCTGTTGACAGTTCTGCAGCACTTCTTTCAAAAATATCTTCCTTTTCAATTGTTTTTTAAAATTATTTTCCAAGATGAAGCTCAGCTGCTCTAGATCTGCCCCATCCTCATCTCTCAGAAGGACCTGTATGGTTTCACACTTGAAAGGACCCTGGAGGATTTCCCCTGCCTGGGGCATTTCTTACAACAGAACGGTTTCAGTGTTTCTCACAGTGAGGAGGTGTGTGCCAGAGGAAAGGAGGAGCTACATCATGTGCCCGTTTCCTTTTCCTACTGCTGCTCTGGTTTCCAGGCAAGAAAGGTTTATTTTCCATGATTTCAAAAGGCTCACTCTGGGTGTTGCCTTTGGTAGCAGAGGGCACGTGTTGCAAATTCTGGAGAGGAAGGACGAACAGAGGTCCTCAGGGTAATAGCTGCCTGGCTGCAGGCCCCAGGACTGTTCAGGTCTTAGGTTCTTGTTGGAGTTAGAGGAATGACAGAGCTGATATGTGGGATCATTTTTCTGAAGCTGTTAAAGGAAGTCCATCTATGCTTGGTACTTGACACCTCTCAGGGAAGCACTGTCAGACAGCCAAGTGTGCTTGCTTGGAGAGCTCAGATGTGTTTTATGTTGGCAGTATTGATTCTGAAAAGAACAGTCTTACAAAGACATATTTTAGTCTTCTGGAAGATATAGTTTAATCCATTTCCCAGATATAGCATGGTCCTCTTAAAGCCCCAGTGGGATTTTGCTTTCCATCTCATCTGAACAGACTGCAGAAGGGCCAGTCCAATGTTCAAACCCTGCCCTGCTCTCGAGTGCACAGTGACAGCAAGGTACTTACTACCTGATGTGTACTATGATTTTTAAATGATTTTTAAAGCCCAGCCACCTCAACTTCATGAATAGTTTTATAGATTTATAAAAGCAAAAACTATCTATTCCTCCAGACAATTCCCTTGCCTAACTTTCATTTGAATTGAAGCAAGACTTGATCTCCTTCTCCAGCTCCTTTCCCCATCCAATAGTTATAGCAGAGATTTCCTCTCATTAAGTGAACTTCAGATGGAGCCCACCCTCAAATAAAAATCCAAACATTTTGCTTTATTTTGGGCAAAGGAGGCAGGCAGGCATGTAAAAGACAGGAGGAAGACAAATAGCCTTTCTAAACAAACAAAGGATAATTGCTCTCATAAATGTGGGTCCTCATAATTTAAGAGCAATAGTTTATATACTTGGTAAGCCTTATAAACAGAGAGAGGAGACAAGGGCCAGAGTTGTGTTCAATAAAAGGTCCAACTCAACAAGGCCCTTGATTGTTAAGTTGTGTATTTTGTGAGCCTCTGCCAAGTTTCCTTGCTAGCAGGGCTGTGCTGAGTGCTGATATCTGCACAGAGGAGCAAGCTCTGGGAATTCCTCTGCTCTGTCCTGGGACTGGGAGGGTGCTGTGACTGAGAGCAGTTAGAGGCAAAACCAACCATCCTGCGGGTGGGAGCTCTCTGTTGTGGTGGGCAACGTGATGTTGTGGGGTTGGCAGGTAGAAGGTTCATCTAAAAAGCCTAAATCTAGAGTCTGTTCATAGTACAGTATGTAGAAAATTTAAATGTGTCATGTATTTGCCAGGTGGGTGAAACCAGTGATAAATGCTTTAACCTCACCACAGCCTCTAACAGTAGTTGACTCCATGGCTTAAGAAGGCTGGTTAATTTACCTGCTTTGATCTCTCTCTCTCTCTCTCTCTTTTTCTTTTTTTTTTTTTTTTTTTTTTTTTCATAAGATTTGTGAACAGTTGAATGTGAATGAATGTGAAACAGTATTCCTGTTAAACAGACTTTTGTGGTTATTATTGACTTGCTAGGAGAATCCTCACAGCATGTCTCAGCTTGGGTACATTCTGTCATACAGGTAAACAAAACTTGAACTGACAATCTAGACTGTTTCAAATAATGAACCTTAGGGTTGCCAGGTTTCTTTCTCATGGTTGCATGCAGGAATCTGGTGGTCCCACGCTGTGCATGGGGGTGTGTCCAGAGGGCTGTATTTCAGGTCTGCTACCTCCTCTAACTGGAGATGTTAATGAAGTTTTTGTCATATGATGCATTAGCTTCTTTCCTGAGCACCTGTAGTCTGCTTGCTTTTGCTTTTTCCCATTAAACTAGAGCACTTTGCATCTGTGTATTCAGATTTTGTCTGCTGCAACTGCTGCCTGTGATGGTGAAGCAGTTACACCTGGCCCTGGCTGCATGGGCTTTACTACTGGTACCGGGAAACAACAATGCAACAGCAACAAATGCAACAGCAGTTGCATTTCAGCAGCTGTATCTGAATGCTCAGAGTAGTAGAGGGACCTCAGGGCAAAGAAAAATGCATGGCTGGGTGAGCACAAATATTAAATGGGTTGCAGTATGTCATATTCTGCATGATCTTCATGGGATGCCTAACACAGGTTGGTGGCACCATGTGGTCATGCCAGTGTGAAATATTCCTGTGAAAAAAGAAATTTTTCTGCCTTTCTGTGAACATTGCTTGCCTTTAATGCTCTGGTACCAGAATGTGCAATTGCAAGGAAAGCAGACCTGTTGTGTGACCAGGCTGGGCTTGCTCTCAGGTTGCTAAATAACTCCTGGTGACTAATTAGATGTGATAGAAGTAAGCTGCCAGTGCTTTGTTGAGGAGCCAGGGGCGGCAGGTAATAAATACTGTGGCATGCTCACAGGTGACTGAGGAAGTTTGGGTGCCTGTCAGCTGCTTTGAGATGATGGGTGTCTCAAAGTGTCCTGAAGCTCTTTTGGAGCTCTGTCATGTCACCAGGAACACCTCAGTGCCAGCTGCAGAGGAGGCTGCTCAGCCCTGCTGCATGCCTGGCTGGCCACAGGCTGAAGCTGGAGAGCTTGGAGGGTACTGATGAAGCCAAGTGGCTGAGATCTCCTGTTCAGCTGTGAAAAGAAGACAGGCACTTTACTTTCTCCCAGTGGAGAACCCGTCAGATGCAGCAGCGTCAGGTCTGTTGCTTGAGATTCTCAACCACCCTGACTCATAAGATTTGCCTAGATGTCAAAACATGTGCTGAGGAAAGTCTCAACAATACATTTGATGCAGTGTTTCTTTTGGATACAGTCTTTTAGAAGAAGCAGAATATGAATTCACATGAAGGTTGCCAAGACATCCAAGAGCTTCTGAATTCCTTGTATGTTAGTGCAATGGTTATTATGGCTTATTTTAAAATATACAATTAAATATAAACTGAATTTCCTAATCCAGTTTATATTGGTTATAACATAAGAATAAACGTCTGGCTTCATCCTCTGGCTCCACTCATCATTATCTGTATGACATTTTTGACATTGTGTTGTGCAGTGGAATTATGGGTTTTAACAGAGGGTGCAAAAAAGGGAAAAGAGTGAAAGAGCAGCACTTTTTACACCATCATAGCTGACAACAGCTCAGTGCTCATATCCTCTGAAACCACGGTGCTTCCCATGACTTGGGAAAGAGTCCCATTTCCCCAGCATGTCTCTCACAGCTGCAGCTGTCCTCAGCTCTGGGCCATGCTCCATGTTTTCCACAGTCAGGACTTCTGCTCCAGCATTGGTGCATCCCCAGGATGCATCATCTCACGGGCTGCACTGGAGCTCACCTGAAGATCTGGTGCAGCCCAAAGTCATTCCCACGGTCTGTTGTGTCTGTTCTTTTGCCACTCTGCTGAAAGAGGAGAGTAAGTGTTTAATTAGGGAGAATTTGATTAAAAAATTAGTACAAGTCTGAAAAAAGCTATAGTACTGCAGTTGTGTCTCTCGGAAGTTACTACAGCATTATTGTAGCATTACTCCCAGGAAAGTGAGAAGGGCCATTTTCTGGTTGAGTTCCAAGGATGTGCTGGACACACACTAAAAGCTGTTTTCCTTGCAGTGTAGACTTGACTTAAAGCTAAGTATCTTGGTAGCTTATCTTAAAGTTTACAGCTCGTGTCCATCTGTCTTCTGAGCAGTGCTATCATGAAGTGTCTCCATTTTAAACAAAGCAGATGAAGCCTCTGCAAGTGTCCCTTATTGTAAAGCTGTGTTCTGTGGCTTGCCTGATTAATTTTTAATTAATTTAAACATAATAAGCTAAATTTAACCCACCTTAAAAATAGTCCTTATCACTATGCCACTGGGTGCTTGGCATTTTTTCATACTCCTCCATTGTAATATGCCAATTTCTGATCTTACATACTTTAACAAAAAAAAAGAAAAGAGAGAAAGTTAATAGGGTAAAATCATTATGTTTTAATTATGTGATTGGAATATTACTCATAAGGAATTTGATACCCTTTCCTAGAAAAATTTTTTAAATAGTTTAATTGCCTTTAATTTGGTTTCCTAATTATATTAGGTGTATATTTTTAAGTTTTCCCTGGCACACACTTTTATAAATGAAAGGTGAGCTTTTTATTCAGTTGTAGCACTTCTGTGGTTTCCATTACTTTCCATACTTAGGAAGAAAATTCAAAGCCGCTGTTTCATTTCTGGCCATCTGTAATTATCGTAAACTGCCTATAGGTACAGCCAAATGTAGCTCTGTATGGAAATAATGCACATTTTTGTATGGAGAGATAATTAGATTATACCAAGGCTGCGATTCCCTGCAGGAGAAACCAGAGTCTGAATCAGCTGCAGTCTTTGCCAAGGCAGAACATGATCCCTCATTGCAGGTGTTTAGCATCTCCCTGTTGCTCCACTATGCAGCGCTACCAGCGCTCCACAAATCCACAGTGACATCTAGGTTGCTTTTGGAGTTTGTCCACACCTTTTCTAAGCAATGGCTTGTTGCAGCTGGTTAAACAACACTCTTTAATCCCTAGCTTTATTTTGAAATTCTTGTCAACGCCTGATATAAATCAGTTTTCTCATCCTTAAAAGTATAACAGAAACAAACAGCAGCGAGTGATGAATCACATGTGCTGCAGTGGAGTGCTATTCAGTTCACATAGCCTAAACTAAAATTAGGATCAAAGTAGTTTAATACTGGTATGAATTTAATCAGTAGTCAATGAACTGCTCATTTGGGATCAGTACCAGTAATGCCACAGATAAATTACAACCCTGAACACTGAATTAATGTTAATAGGCACTTACAGAAAACAGATTTAACTAATCCCCAAAAGTTATGGACTCTCTTCCACAAGTACAATCACATACTCTGCCAGCACGTGTGGGTTGCAGTCCCTCCCCCTTCTCCATCTGAAGTGCAGCCATATCCTGCAGGAGATGTGGGTGCTCTCACCTCCTGGGAGCCAGTGCTGCTCCCTGCAGCGGGTGAGGCAGCACCCATGAGCTCAGGTGCACCCCATGAGCTGTGGATCTTTGCCTGCAGCAGCCTGCCTGAAAGCAGGCAGCCCCTGGCCTCTCAATAGGAAGCTGCTGTCTGGCAATTATGATTTTCTTCATTATTAAGGTGTCTGGTTAGAAATGATGGGTTTTGTGCATTTTCACATGATCAGTGTTGGGAAGCACATGCTGATTTTATGTGTTTTTTACACCTGCACACCACCAATGATTCACTCACAGTTCTGTCTTAAAAGGTGGTGCCCCAGACCGTTTGCCAAGGTTAGGCCATGCCATCACCATCTGTTCCTACATCTCACTTTGTTATGCTCAGTAATCTTCTGCTGCATTGGCAGGACATAGAAGCACACCCTGCACCCATACCTTTGTGTACAGAAAGGCTGCTAAATGCAGTTCAAGTGTGATGAGATTGCTTTTTGCTCTTGAGAGTTTGGAGTTTTTATATAAACAAGAATCTGAATTCCCTTCAAGGAGCAAATATCTGTTCAGAGAAAGGCTTGCAAGCCTGCTGCAATGTACTTGCTTGCTGCAAGACAGATGAAGCTTTGTTGTGTTATGAGGCAATTTGCCTAAGGGGCACGGTCTGCCAGCTGTAGTCTCAGCTAAAATAACTTATTCTGCCTGATTTGTTCTCCAGATATGGGTTCACTTGCATGAAACTCATTATAGTCAGTAAAGAAGAGTCAGTAGCATCACTGGTGAGTGCTGTAGATATAGAAAGTAATGAAGAGAAGTGACTGCTTCACTGAGGTGTGCAGGAGCCATGGCTCAGTCCCAAGGCAGGCATCCCACCTGTGTTTTGGAGCAAGCAAGAGCTGGATGTCCATGCCAAATGGTCAGCCCTCATGGCTGGAGGCATTGTGGCCTCTCTGAAGCCCTTTCTTGTTGTGGTGTTCAAGTCATTTCTGGCTGGTTTATAACATAGCAGATCACTTGGGAATGTATTGTCGCCTTCCAGAGCTTATGAAATAGAAATTGCTAAACCAACAGAGGCCATTGAACATAAAAGCCTTGTGAGTCAAATATCACTTCAGCAGCATCTGTTTTTGTTACACCATTTCAGTAAACTCAAAGCTTTGTAAGGGCTTTCCTTAAAAAGTTGGGATGGTGAAGGCCAGGGTTTGTTCAGTAAGAGGTGATGCTCTGTGTGAACTGTACAGTCTGTCCTTGTGCTCTGCTCTTCAGCCCTTGTGAACAGACACCTTTCTGAAAGGTATGTGCCAGGTATACTTCTGTGCCAGGATTTGATGAGTTACATCACAGTCTGACTCTGCAGCGGCAGAATTCAAACGCTGCAAAAGTCACCTGAGAAGCAGAGCAGGTTGGTGGAGAGTCTGTTTTCCATCTCCAGGCTGATGTACAGACATCCCATTTTGGCAGGTAGTGAACAAAAAACCATTTCATGTGTTATGGAGATGGTCCTAGGAAGGATTTTAATTCCTGAGATTGAAATGGAAGGAGTTCAGTGCCCTTGTATAGGGATACCTCTGTAGACATAAACAGCCATATGCACTTGTGTCATTGAAAATGTTCTACTCCAGTGCTTTTGCCACCTCTGTTTCCTTCCTTGTATCATGTCAGAACAGTCAGTCCAAACTGAACAAGAGGGATGTCTTGTGATAGACACAAACTACAGGGATCAGGAATTGGCAACAGATTTTGATGTCTCCCAGACTGGATAAAATATTTAATAGTGAAAACTTTAACATTTTTTACTAGTTCTTGAATCATCCTCAGGGCCACAGAAGTATTTTTTCTGAACTGTGTGTAATACCAGTAGTATCAGAGCCTGGCATATGGTTCATGTGTTCTGTAAATGGAATTAAAATGATGGAGCAAGTAAATGCATAACTGGATTATAGGAGATTAGTGGCCCAGTGTTTGTAATCTCATCTCACTTCTTACTTTAGCATTTCTCATAGTGACACTTTTGCAGTGTCATGTTCCTGTACATGGTTCATGCTATAAATAGTTATGAATACAGCATGAGTGGAGTGTAATGATGAAATGAGGGCAATGCTTTCCAGACAATTACTGATGTTATAAAAGTCTCTTTGCCACAAATAGAGGAGAGGAGAGTAAACTCACCTGGCAGCATTTCAGTTTTGGTGTGTAGTGAGGGGAGTTGTGATCCTGTGAGATGCTGGCTTCTCTGAACTTCCTAGGAACTACTTGGCATCCAGGTACTACAACATCAGCCTCTTTGCTTGTAAATTCAGTGAGCTGGAAAATGTGAAGTCACTACATGCTTCTAAATATTTCCTAATAAAAATTCTTTTTACCTTTTCATTAAAAGCTTTTAAATGTGACTTTGTGATCTCTCTTTATTGGCCGTGTTCCATGTTTCCAAATTGTACTGAAGAATGCTAGGAATACATTTTTATAATTTTTTTTTGTTTGCAGCAGTGTTCTGCTTGAAGTCTTGTGCAATTAGGAGGGAGATGATGAAGTAAGTGATTACTATAATTTCTCCACCTGAAGCCTCAGTACCTAGTGGAACTATAGCAGAGTGTTAAATGTCTTTTCTAAAACCACAGCCTCATTACATCTACCTTAATTTACATCACACATCCTGTAAACACAACGTTGTCATCACTCCTTAAAAATAATGGTAGTACAGGAGGTGGACAGTGCTTTTCTCTCTCTGAAGGATTATAACTTTCCCCTGTGCTTTGTGTCCATCAGCTTCACTTCTGAAGCATGTCTTACAAGGATAAGCATCAGTTCAACAGGAGGTGGTCTGAGGGCGGATTCACTAGGATTTCAGTGTCAATTTAGTAGTTCTGGTAGTCCTTGTCTCCATGTTTAGTGCATCCCACCAAGAAACCTGCAGCCTCAACTCTATCAAAAGGAGAGGGCATGCTAATTTTCTACAGCAAGGAGGAAGACTGGCAGTGGAGTGTGCTGCTCAGGAGTCTCAGAACTGAGGCCAGTGAATGCTGAGTCTCAAACTCAGGTTGTAAGTTACAAGGATCTTTGGTATATTCACTGTATTGTGAGGGGAAAAAAAATCTTGAGGAATTTCACTGAAGTTCAAGACACTTATCAGGGTTTGCATGAGTAGGGTTTAATATGGTCCTGTGGATCACGTGCACTGCAGTGAACTTTGTCCCCTTTCCTCTCAAAATGGAGAATGGTCTGTATTTTATGAACAGAGTAAAAAATCTGTAAAAGTGTGTGCTGTAATGAGGGCATTGCTTCTCAGCCCCAAATGTGAATCCATGCCAATGATGAAAATAAACATCAGTTACTCCTTTATTTTTCACCTCCCTGACAAATTCTTTCAGTAAGAGTTTTACTTCTCTGTTTTAGAAAGACCAGGATGGCTAGCAAATCAGGGCTGGTTGATGATAAATCATGGGGAAGCTCTTGGGTCATTCTGTGTAAACAACATCTTAAAGCACAATTTTCTTCATAGATTAATTCCTCTATTGTTGTGTTTTGGTTTTTTAAAATTTTGCTGCTTCCTAGTAAGCTCTAGATGTCAGTCCTAACCCACTCAGCCTATGCCTTCACCAATTTGTGTACTGTGTCAAAGTTTTTAACCCTCAAGTACTATGTTGTTTCTTAGTTAAACTTGGCTACTGCTCCTTCTTAGGTGGCTGTGCAAGTACAGTAACCTTTCCATCACCTCCCTTCTCTAACTGCATCCATTGGAGTCATGGTACATATTAGCATATCCTTTTTGATCTTCAGCTGCGGAGGTCAAGATCACTTAACTTTTCCACTTGGAGTTTGGGAATTGGAACATTTATTGTGATATTTTCACAAGGGTTTGATTTGCTTTAATTAGGCAGGGTTTGTTATTCTGTGCAAGGCCTCAAAAAGAGGAGCATTGTTAAGATCAATTGAATTTGTAAACACGAAATAATTATATTTAGAAGGGACTCGTGTACACCTTCCTGTCAGGTGTATATACATATTCATTAGACCCCCTGGCAGGTTCCTATTTTCCTTGGACTTTGTGAAGATAAGGGCCTTTCTCTTCATCTTCCTATTACTTTGTCAAGATGTCTAATATTTCTTGACTCCAAATGCTGGTTTTGCTGCTGTCCTGTATTTAAGTCTACTGCCTGAGATACTGCCATAAGCTGGTGATAATAAATCTGAGGATAAATGTAAAATTCCATGTAGAGCTAGTGATGATGTATTAAATAATTAGGTTAGGTTAACATGAAACAGACTGAAAGATTTAGATAGTGCCAGCGTTCTTGCTTTGAATAATACCTCAACAATTGTGTAGACATAAACATCACATTTTCTTTTTTTGCACATTGGTTTTGAGGTAATGAAATCAAAGTGACATTGAATGAGTCAGTGAATAATTTTGTTTATCTCATTTCGATAAATTGAAATCACAACGATTTGAGAAAGAATAATTACAGTCAGTTCATATTTTCTGCACAACAAAGCAGTAATTTATTGTGGTGTTCAGTAGACTGGGAAGTTATTGAAGTTGCCATAAATACTGAGTGCTGAATCCTTGATTTACTTGCATGTATGTGTACCTGATACCCCTCAAATGGCAGAGTACCTTATGCTGTTGCATATAAATAGCGATCTGCAGTTTATGCAGCACAAGTCACAGACACAGCAATTGGGACCTCAGATGGCAGGGCTGGGTTTCAGAGGGTGGCTAATGCCTTCTGAATGCTTTTTCATAAGTACCATCTGTTTTGACACAGTCTGGGACTGCTTCACACTGGTGGTCAGGAATCCATGTAACTTAGTGCAGTTGGGCTTGAGCCAGTTATATTTTTCTAGTAGAAGAAAGCTGCCAATGGCCATGTCTCTTTCCCAGCTTAACTCCCAGATTTCCCATAAACAAAATTTTAATCCTTGTGGTTCTGAGTGAGCACTGCATGCTTGCCCAGTGCGTTGTTATGTGTGTGTTGTGTGTGTTTGTAACAAGAGGGGACTGCTCACTGTCACTCCGGGCTCTCATAACGTGACGTGTTTATTATGAAAAAGCCTCAGTTTATGTATCTTTGTTGAAGAGATGCTGGATAAGTTACATGGAGCTGGTGTCGTGGGTTTCTGCTTTGGAGGCCTATGTTTCTTTGCTTTCATCCTCTCCAGAGTGTTCCTCTCACCCAGGTCCCAAAGGTGATTTGTTGGGGAATCGGTTTTGGCCAGCTTTTTGCTGAATGCATTTCTTTGTCTGTACATGTAGTGGCAACACTGTGGGTTTTTAAGAAATGCAAAAATGTGGATTAAGTGAAGTTTTCTACCATTCCTTCAAAAAACCCTGGAGACCAGCTTTGTTTTTCTCAGTTTGGCCATGTGTCAGAAGGGAGGAGGGACGCAACCCTAGAAACAAGGTATTTGCCCTCAAAACATGAGAGTGTTTGCCAGGATGCTAGCAGGTGCTATTGAAGGAATCTCATTCCTGGAAAAGAAAATAAGCTTTGAAAACTGAGATGTAAATGGATCTGAGCTGATCAGAAGCAGGTGTTGCAGGTCAGCCTTTAGTTACACTTTGCACAGTTACTGAATTTCTGTAATTCGTGGGCATCCTACAGATGGATGCAGGCATTAGTCTGGGAGTAAACACATCTCCTTTCTGTCAGGAAAACTATTACTGCCTCAGTGTAATTCTCCTAGGGGACTGAAAAGAGCTCACCAAACTCACCCCAGAGTGAGCAGTAACATGGTCACTTATTAAGCAGTTTTTTAGATGAAGATCATGTTCTCTTGTCTGTTGGCAGCAGTTTTTGTTGCTGTTTCATTATCACTCACTTACTGGTAGTTTAGCTGGTAGAGAGAGGGATGTGTCTGCTGCTCTGACACATGACTCATCAGCTGGGACACCAAGCAGGCACTTGCAGGTATCTCATGGACAATCCATAACAAGCTGGGTTGAACCAAGGTGAGTTGGGAATGGCTTTACTAATTGGGGTTTGAGTTTGTTTTCTTATTTTTATTCTGGAGGCCTCTTCTTGTACAACTCTGTCCCATAATTTTCAGATTTATCTTTTCCAAATTATCAGGAAAGACGATGTTTTCAAAGCCTGAATTTATTTTAGGAAGCATATTTGTACTATTCTAAATTACATTGATTTGATGCATCATTAGCATCTGGAGAGAGAATATTTACAAGAGTGTGTAGAGACAGGACAAGGGGAAGTGGCTTCAAAGTGACAAAAGAGTAGTTTAGATTACATATACAGAAGAAATTCTTTGCTGTCAGGGTAGTGAGGCAATGGAACAGGTTGCCCGGAGAAGTTGTAGATGTCCTATACCTGGAAGTGTTCAAAGATAGGTTGGATGGAGCTTTGAGCAATCTGTTCTAGTAGAAGTTGTCCTTCTCACAGCTGGAGGATTGGATCTAGATGATCTTTAAAGTCTCTTTCAACCCATCAACCTTTTATGATTCTGTCATCTAAACTTGATGATAGGAGAGAAGCACAATTGTATGGCTTTAAAGCCCTCATTACCATTTATTCTTCTGTTTAGCATACTGCTTACCATTTGTTTCTCCAATTTTGAAGGTCAAATCCTGGATCCCCTGTTAATTTGAAAATCAGTCATTTCTGAGAGCTGCATGCTTTTAAAATGCCAACAATTGGTTATGAGACAATGTTCTTTTACACAAATAATTTGTTTATGGTGAATATGGTGGAAACAGCCGTTCTTGGGGGAATTATTTGTCTACTGCAGCATTTGCTACCAACTGGATCCAAGTCCTCTTGATTACACAACAAAGTGATTATATTGTCAGCTTTTCCCAGAGGTAAACATTCCTCTGCTTTGTATATTATTTTCCACTTAGAGTCATGCACATCTACCAGAACTATATTTCAGAGTTCTGTGGGTCCCCATGGTTTTTATCCACATGAACTGGGGATTTTGAAAATATTTTTCTTCCATAAATATCTTCCAGAAACTTGTCTTGAAGTTTTGTAATAATGTAAATTGATACATATTTTATTCCAAATTCTCCCATTTTTGGAAGGTAAAATAGTAGGACAGCTACAATTGCCTGTAGCAGCTGATTGGATTTCTGCATTTTGAAGTTGGGAGCCATTAAGCAGTTGTTCCAGTTTTCTATATAAATTGCAAAGATACATTTGCATCAACACAAACTGTGTGTTTATCATTCAAAGATAGCGTAGGATCTGTTTGTCCCATCTCAGTAATCTAAGTGACTGATTCTGGCCCTGTGTGTGTAGGTTGAGAGCCACTATCAAGCAGTGTGCACTCATCCTCTCTACATTTATTTAAACTTGGTGTTAAATGAAAAATAAATAGCAGTGGATTTAAAAAGTGGAACACAGTAATGTAGGTGTTGTCTAGTCAGGTGGAAAAATGTTTTACCTGACAAAATTTTGACCTTGGAGCATGTTAGAGTAACTCAGCAAAAAGGCAGGTTATAGTTGTAAGCCTGTTTCACTGAAACAAGTCATTCTCTGGATAAATTGGGAAGGTTTTTTGTATGTACCAGGATTGGGTTTCTGTGTTAATTAAGGCTGTCAAACTTACCAGGACTGAGAGAGAGAGATGATGGCAGGATTTTTAGTAAGATTTGAAATTAGGCAAACTTGCTATCTTTTTGTTGTCTTATTTAAACCTTTATATTGAAGTATGTTGAAGGTGCTTATTTATAAGCATCTTGTAAAATTATTATTTTTGTTTTAACTACATTTGGTTTGCACATTTTAGAGCACTGCTTTGAACAGCATGGATCCTCATAGGTGTGACAATCCTGAAAATGGGGGCTGATGAAATGCAGTGTGTCTGGTCCGTTGATAATCGAGCCTTGAAAATCCAGCAGGGCACATGATGCCTCTCCTCAGAGTGGTATGGAATAGGATGGGAGATGATAACTCATGGTTTGGAGGAGGTAGACAGGGGCTTCTTCTGACCAGTGAGTTTATCTACATTAGCATTTTTCTCAAGTCCAAAGCTTGCTTTTGAAATGCCTCTCCTTCTTACTCTGTTTTAGTAACCACCACAAGGTGTATGAACCCAGTTACACTCAGGCAGGACTAAAGCCAAAAAATATGTTCTGGCAGTACACCTAGAGCACCAAAGGCAACCCCTACTGAGCATTCAGGGTTGGGGATTAAATTAAATATTGGCAAAAAAATAACACCCACTTCCCAGGCCTGTGGAAGTTGGGCTTTCAGCAATATTAGTTTTGCTCCACAGAACTCCTCTTTCTGGGCTGCACTCCTCACTAATGTAAATATAAACTAGCTCAGCTGGAGGAGCTCCCTGGCATACCATAAAGAGTTGGGAGAGCATCTGACTGAAGGATTTAAGCAGAGCTTTTACTTAAGCATGTGTGGAATTCATTTTGGGATACATATTTACAGAACATGGAAAAAATGCACCTTCTAATCCATCTCTGTGTAATTCCCTGCAATGCTGCACTGTGAAACCCTTTTCTCAGAGCTGATGTGCTAGTATCATCAGTTGTACTGAAGGCTAAATTATGGTGCTTTGACTTCCTAAACTAATAGTGAATTATTTTTTACTTCTCCTCCCCCTCAGTCTTTGTATTTTTAGCTTTGTTCAAAAATATGGGGATAAAATTAATTCCTGCCAAGTGGCAGGGGACAAAGTCAGTAGGGGGGGAATTAGTTCCAGTTTTCCACAAATACATTGTAAGGAAGAATTATTTGTTTAATAAAACTATAATGATTACTTCACTTGCAATGTTCTTTGACTTTAAGCATCTACTGTGAGTATGCCAGGAATGCAAGATCAGGTCTCCAAATGTGTGTGGAGGAGTTTATGGGCTAAAGAAAACTGGAGCTCAACATCACAGGGAAGCTGCACCGCTGTAATCCAAGGTGTAAAGTGTCACACAGAAACTGCTATGAAATGGCTACAGATTATAGTTAACATATCCCTCTTCCACAATGCCTCTGGTCTTATACAATAGGTACAGTTTCTTATTACATTCTAAAGGAGGTTTTTCAAAACCATAAAAGGTTATTTCAAGTTATGTGGAACTGTTCCTTCCAAGACCATGTGGATGTGATTACTTCGTGAGCTCCAAGGTTGCTTATTCTTACACTGACAAATCAAGCTCTGCTGCAGGTCTTTGCTCTTAAAATGAGAATTGCATTCTCATTTTAAGACAAGAGAATTGCATTCTCATTGACTGACAGGATCTCACAGGATAAAAAATTAGTTTTTAGCTTTGCCAAAGTGGTGTTGTACCTTTGACCTCAGTTTTCCATGTAATTTTCTGTTTTGGCAAAAATAAATTGTCTGGTGAGAGGGAAGCAGTAGCTGTGAGCCATCTCAGGTTTATTTGGACTTTTGCATGTGTGTATTGGAAACAAACTGGTGAAATACGGAGTGAACAAAATCATGATAAGATAAGGTGGGCACTGAAGGGGCATATCACTCCGAGTATTTGTCAGCTGTGATGATGTTTCAGGAAGAACCCTTTAGAAATCACAGAATATGCTGATTTGGAAAGGAACAATGAGTCCAGCTCTTGAGTGACTGGCCCATAGAGGAATTGGACCCACAACCTTGGTGTTACCAGCACCATGCTCTTACCAACTGAGCTGGTCTCATCTGCAATGGCCAACAATATTTGTGAGCAGGTTGCCAGACTTTCCATTTCTCTCTAGGAACCATCTTTTTCAATTGAATTGAGACACAAAATTACCACTATCTAAAGAAATGGCTTAAAATTTATGGCCCTGAAGCTGCAAAGTATTTGGAAAACTGAAAACTAACACATTCTGAGAAGGTTGCTCAGTGCTCAAAATACTCTTGAAAAAGTAGATTAAGGAGAGACAAAACATAATATTCTCCAAGGAGAGAGCTGTAGGGAAGATGAATGGATTCTATAAACACAGGTGAGGAAAAGAAATATCTAGGTGCTGTATGTCACATAGGAATCCCAGCAATATCTTGAGTCACATAGTGAAAATACATCAGCCTTTTGGGACCGTTGAAATCTGGAAGGTTGAAAATGTGGTTTCCATGGAATATGGGTCCAAAGGACTCCACTTTCACCACTGGTGAGGTTGGTAGTGCATGGTGCTTAGTTCAGAGCATTGCACTTTAAGAGACAAACACACAGATAGGAGAAAATGCAAAGGAAAAGACAGAGGAAAGTGGGAATGTTAGTAACATGACTAATAAAAAGAAAGGCAAATGTATGTAACAAATCCTTACAGGGAGAGTGAAGACCTCTCATTCTTCACAAGCACAAGGAGAAGGGCAAGAAACAGCTTCTTATATGAGCCAAATAAGAGGAAAAACTTAGAAACTTGATACAGAGACAACACTGGAACAGGCACCTCAGTGAGCTGAGTAATAGCTGCCCCTAGCAGTTAAAAACAGGGCAGACATGCACATCAGAGATGGTTAGGTGTACTTAGTGTTCTTGGAGAGAGATGACAGAGCTCATCCAACTCATTCTGCATGTTCTTCATTGTAAAAGGCTGCAAAATCATGTGGCTATCTCCACTGGGCAACCCTTTCCTTCTGGCATTCTTGACTGCTGCAGCCCCATGCAAGTTTGCATGTGAGTTTTGTTCCAGCTGCCTCTTTGCTATCTCAGAGTCTCCAGTTCCTCCCAGCCTCCTGGGATTGGGAGGAACCGAGGTCAGTATGGTAACTTATCCTGAGAAAAATGCCTGAGGATGTTTGCAATGTGGAAGATGCTCTTTATTTTTTGTAGGTAGCACTTTTTCTGGAACTTTGTCCATACCCTGGGCCTTGGAAAGAAAATGGTTGTGTTGTAGCCTGCTGTCCTAGCTAACTCCTTTTCCTACTCTAATCCAAGGGCACACAGCCATATTTGAAATCTGTCTGTCAAATTCACAAGTCTCTCTTTGACTCAGCCCTCATTGTATCCCCTGTAAAAGCCTCTGTTCCCCTTTGCACCACTGATTGTAGCTGCTACAACCATTTAGTTCCCATTTTCCCCAGTCTCTGTAAAAGGAGTACTTACTTGGCATGCCTGAGGTTGATGGTATTGTGGTAAAAATGTGAAGCCTATACCCACATTGCACTTCATAAACTATGTAATATCTACACAGCACTTATTGAAGAGATGCTAAGTCAGTGAGGTTTTGGCATGCTGTGTAAATTCTTGTGCACATTACTCTGCAGCTAATGTTTACAAAAATGACAATCGCTTTTTATTTTTCTCAGCTATACTGACTTTTTCAGAGCTTCAACACAGTTTTGTTTATTTCTTGCCTTAGTTTTGCTAAAAAACATCAGTGGTGACAGGAGATCAACACAGAGGACCTTTTTCAGTTGTCAGATAAAAATGTCAAGTTTGATTGATATTTGCAAAATTTTCATTTTAATTTTGTTAGCTTGAAGAACTCAGTACAGTATTCATTTCAAAAAAGGCTCATTCACAATACCGTAGTGGAAGGTGAGAATAAGGAGTCATGCCTTAAGTGTGGAAAATGGTTCAATCTTAAAAAGTCCATGCTGGGATCTGGACATTGAATGTCCTGTGTTAGTGTGTGTTGCTGGAGTAATGGAAATACAATGCTGTTTTCTCTCTCTGGTTCGGAAATCAGACTGCATATTGTTGTCGATGCCAGGAGGAATTGAGGAGGTTAGATCTTGGCTTAATTCTTATATATTTAAAGGTTTTTTGTTCCCATACGTATCTATTAATTGGGAAACAAACTGGGGAGAAAAAAATCCTTTGAAATAAACCAGATTCCTAGTGGAATAAGAAAACTCCCTCTAGTGCCTTTTCTCCCTCTGTGTCAGCTTTTATGGTTCTGTTTCTGGAAGGAATCTGTTGAGATTTCTTTAAAGATGGTTAAGAAATTTTGTCTTACATCAACAAACAACTATCAGAGCTTGATCAAAGCTTTAATAAAAGGTATCTTGCACAGAAGATTGTAGGCAAAGGGGCAAAAGAGGTTGCAGGGAGGGAAGTGCAAGGCTGCTTTCTAATTTGCTTTTATTTTCTAAGATCACCAGAATTAAAGTTGCATTTCAGGCTTGTAAACAATTGAGTTTACAAGAGAAATGCTTGTATAGGGCATATGTGTGTATAAAAATGTGTATTGAGAACTGTAATCAGCAGCTTCATTTGTACTTGCAGGGTTGTGTTCATTAATGTTACACAGTCATTAATTTGCTCTTTCTCAGACTGCCCCAGCCTGTTGGCTAGCACTCAGTAAATGATGAGGAACAAAATTCTAAGGAAACTCCTAGAGGTTGAGATAGTGCTACAGGAAGCCCCTCCCAACAACATTAGAAAAGTCTGGAAAATGTACAGTAGACCAAGTGTTTTGCTGAAGTTTTAAATGCTAGCAAAAAGCTTTCCAAGTTTTTCCTGGCAGTAAGGCTCCTGGACTCACCTGCTATGTTTTTTTATTTTTCGTTTCCCCTTAGGGGTGTACAGCGAACAGTAAGTAGGAATACCTCTGTGTGGAGTTCAGCTGAGCTACCAGCAAAATTCCTGTCTGAGAGCATATTGCATTATGGGCTCAGCAGAGCAGTAATGTGCTCACAACTCCCTTTTTTAAACACAGTGACACCACTATGGTCTTTTTGTGTTGGGCAGACAGGGTGCATGTATATGTGTCTGTCTGTCCCTCTGTGCCCCGAGGATGGAGGGAGCAAGTTTTAGATGATGCACCTTCAGGACTGAAGGGCAAGGAAATACAGGATGCACATCTGGAACTGCTATACTAATGAGAGAATTAAGAGAGCACAAAGCATGGAGCATACCCATAAAACAGAAGGTCAGGCCTTTTTTAGCTCAAAGTCTAAGTTAAAAAACACATATTAGTAATTCATTACACACCCAGAATGTCTAAGTATTGATTATTCACAGTGCCCAGGAGTGATGAAGGAATGCCACTCCTGATCCAAAAGCAGTGGAGATTAGCCGTATTAGCTTGGAACACTGCTCACCAGGGGAAGGGGGGGAGAGTCATGGACTATGAAAAGCTTTTTCATGCTTAAGTAGGAATGGAAACTAATGAAGACTGTAGAACTAACGAAGACCCTACAGAAATTTTAAGGTGCTTTTAGTGATAACTGACTAAAAATATACATTTTCCAAATATGCTGTGTCTTACAGAAGGTACTTATTCCCAGAGGAATATAAATTGTTTAAAGCAGATGCAAATAATTTGAACTTCTTCCTTTTGATTTTAGTTCTATTTTGTGTAATAGAAACAAGTATTTCTTCTGTGGTTTTTTATTTATATAATTTTGTTTTCCTTTTTGTTCTGGTTTGTGTAAAACAAGCAACCAACAATTAACCAAGGAAAAGGCCCAAAGCAAATGAAAAAGTAAAACAAGAGGAATTGACAATATCAAATACATGTAATAGTAGAAGATACATCCTGCACTTGGAAAAAAGTGTATATTCTTTTATATTAGAAACATTATTGTATTAAAATCTCAAAAAAAGAGCAAAAAGTAAAGGCTTTGCCACATATTCTGCACATGTTAAGCTTCAGGCACTGTCACTGGTTTTGGTGATAATGTGAGGGAGGTCAAACATATGGTAAGCAGGGACTGTTGCCTAAGAGGCCTGTGGAGTCAGTGCTTGTCTGCAGGAGCCTGGCTGCTGCTGGTTGGATTTTTCTCTCCAGCTGTAAATCTCATTTTTAAAATACCAGCATATACCAGATGCTTACCAAATAACACTCTCCGATGCAATTATTTGCAAAAGCTGCCAGGGGGGTATTAGGAGGTCTCAAAGGGAGCAGGGTGTCTGCAAAACCCACTCAGCATGAAGATACTGTTCTTGCTCATAAATACACAAATCCCTGTGTTAGGACCACATAGCCATAGCACGGACTCAGAAGCCTTGGGGAAAATGTTCTTTCCTTTTCATTTGCTGAAACAGTGAATTTCTAAGTAAAACAAGAAGCATAAGAAGAGGAGGGAAGGAGCTGGGCAGTACAGGTTTTTCCTCCACAGTGTGAGAAGATGATTTTGATGTCTCTGAAACTCAATTAGGTGATCTTGAGCAAGCCATTGGACTTTCTGTCTTGGATTCCTCAGCTAAATATTTGTGCCTCTTTCCCTTGCAGACACACTGTGGGAACACAGGCCTGTGGTTGCTGTTGTTGTAGGTAGTGAGATCAGAACAGGCCTGTGCTGGGCTAAGTAAAAGCTTCATGGGGAAGTTTATGTGTAATGACCAAATTCACCAAAAATGTACTTAATTTAAAAACCCTGCCCAAATCCAGGTGTGGACATGTTTGTTGAATGCATTTCTGGCTGTTTCTTGCTTAGGCTTATCTGTGCTGTCACAGTCACACAGCTGCAGAGTCAGTGTTCATTTAGGGGGTTGTCTTTGTACACTTCCCTGAAAGGCCTGAACATTGATGTGGCAGCAGGAGATGTGATGTGGACAAAAGCTTGGTCCTCTAAAAACATTGTCTGTCTGTGAAAATTTATATTCTGCTGGTCACTAAATTGTGGTTACTGTATTCATTTCTGGGTGGTGCTTTCCTTCATAAAGAATTTCTTTTGAGATCAGTACCAAGGTAGAGGGAGTGTGCTCAGCAGCAGCATGCATCTCTCATGCATCACTTCTTGTATCTTGTGTGGCATACTGCTAAAATATCCTCAGAGTCTCCAAATGTATTGCCCATGGCATTTGCTTGACTATCAAAGTTATATCTTAGTTTTCTTCCAGTCTTTTATTTGGTTTACATTGAGAAACTGGGAGGAGGAGTGGAAAAATACTTGTAGGCAATGTCTGCATACAGGGAAAACAGTTGAAATAACCTTAGAGCAAAAGTAACCTTTCTTAGTAGCAAAAAATCTCAATTTTTATGTCTGATTTTGACAACTAAAATGGACTAAAGAAGGTAAAGAAGTAGCAAATTGTTTTGGGGAGTCGAGTTGACTGCTTCCAGTGTGTATTGCCCTAGCAATAAGTGTGTAAATATTGTATAACAATTCTTCAACAAGTTTCCAGGCATGCTTTTTCTTCATCAGTTACTTTTCTGCTTTTTTTTTTTTTTCCCCAACTGAAGTTTGCTTTAGTCCATTGAAAAAAGGAGTGTTTTCTGTGTGCACATGAAGAACTAGTCACTGGGCTTTTGGATGAACTTCTGAGTTCCAGTTTGCATGACTCAATTAGAGAAATTAACTTTTCTGATGAGACATTGAAAATAAGTGTATGGAGTTGGGCTTTTCCCATCTGCCCAGATCTGGTGAAGGAAACAGCATTTTCCTTGTGAGCTCTTTTTTGGCCTCCTGCTGAATGGCTGAAGGAGCTGAGAGATGAAGGACCACAGCATTCTCTGCCCCTAAGAGTTCATAACTGTGTCAAGGTTATGGACAGTTACTTTCTGCCAAAAAAAACCACAAAAGCCTGTGACTCAAACATAATAATTAAATTCAGTGTTTAATTAAGAGTATAAAGAATAAAAATCCTTAGATTTTAAAAAATCCTTCCACTGCTGTCACCTCTTCAGGACTCAGAACTGCATCATCTCCTTTGCTCACACGGCTTTTGTAATACGTTTTCTCACTCTGACTGGTGGAAGTGACTGCTCAACCCCCAACAAACCCCAAAGTCCATCGTACTCCATTAGCAACTGGGCTAGCAGGCTGCTGTGCTCTGCAGAGAGCTCTGTCGTTGTCCAGTGCTCACTGGAATTGTCTGTTGTATCTTCCAGATTCCGACCTGAGCATGCGAACGCTCAGCACACCCAGTCCAGCATTAATATTTCCACCGAATTCCCCTGGCTTCCAAAATGGCAGAGGTTCGTCGACGTCCTCATCCTCGGTCACTGGGGAAACCGTTGCCATGGTCCACTCGCCGCCTCCCACCCGTCTCACCCATCCTCTCATCCGGCTGGCATCCAAGCACCAGAAGGAGCAGGCCAACATAGACCGGCTGCCCGACCACGCCATGATCCAGATCTTCTCCTTCCTGCCCACCAACCAGCTGTGCCGCTGCGCCCGCGTGTGCCGCCGCTGGTACAACCTGGCCTGGGACCCGCGGCTCTGGAGGACAATTCGCCTCACTGGCGAGACAATCAACGTGGACAGGGCTCTCAAAGTGCTGACCCGGAGGCTTTGTCAGGATACTCCCAACGTCTGTCTCATGTTGGAGACAGTAATTGTTAGTGGCTGCAGGCGGCTCACAGACAGAGGACTCTACACCATTGCCCAGTGCTGCCCTGAACTGCGGAGGCTGGAGGTGTCTGGTTGCTACAACATCTCCAATGAGGCAGTCTTTGATGTCGTGTCACTGTGCCCAAACCTGGAACACCTGGATGTGTCAGGTAACAGGGAATGTTTCCAATACAGATGCTTTTGATGTTGCCAAACTCCATAATTGCACGCTTATCCTTTCTGTGTTGTCTTTCAAAGTAAGAATGCCTGTCTCCTAACAGAGCACCTGTGAGATAGGCACCACTAAAATCTCAGTGCCCCTAATGCCAGCAACACTCTGGAGTGGCCAGGCTTCTTCCAAAGGAAGTGAGCTAGCAGAGATGGCCTGTTCAAATGGCACAAGGAGTTATTACAGATTTTTGCACAGAGCACCCGTAGAAAGGCCCACACTGCAGTCAGTACTATGTCATGTGGTGAAGCCTAGTTACTTCAGCAGAATTTGTTTTATCTTTTTCACACACATGTATATGCAGATTATATATAGGTAATGAGTACATCTGTAATCTCGTAAGTGACTTGAGGAGGAGCTCAGAATAAGTGCTAAGCTTTTTTTCTGGGTATTAATATCTGTTGTCATCCCTAGCTAAACTTCAAGGTCCCCTTGTTTCCATTGCTATTTTAACAAGACAGTCCGCTTGAACTTTTTTCTCTTTTCTTACTTTTTTTTTTTTTAAGCTGCCATTGCAGATGTTTAGATCAGCAGAAATGTTTTAGACAATTTTCTTCAAGCCTGCTCTGGGGAAACAAGATGTTTTTTCCCAAGGTCAGCTGCACAGAATTTCCTCTCTGCAAATAGGTTGGCACTTAATGGAAAGGATGCAGCCAAGCAGAGCACTGAAGTAAATTTGCTGCTCAACATTTACATTGTGATCTCATCTGTTATCAGTCTAATGCCATCATAAATCAACCAGATTTGCCATTGCAGAGGTACCAGTGGCAACAAGAAAGATGAAGACAGGGGATTAAACAACAGGGGATAGAAAGTGATGCTATTGAGTCATTGGTACCAGATGCTTTTTCCAAGGCTACCTATCTGGTGTACACTGATTTACATTCTTTTCTCTGTCTTTTTTTTTTTTTTTTAAGCTGATTTACCCAACTCTCTCACCCCTTTCCTAGGACAGCAGAATGTCATGGAAGGCATCAAAACAAATATCAATAAATCAGAATTATGCCCTTTTTGTGATTGCTTTTTGAAACCACAAGGCAATAAGGAATCTATGGAACTCCACAGGAGTATATTCACAGTGACCTTGTATATGAATTACTTGTTGTTGGTACACACGGACATTAGTTCTGGATTGTTAATCATACATCCAGGTTGAAGCATCTCTAGTGCCAGGAAAAAATGTATGTAGCTGTGTGATTTAGACCTAGAGCTTTGGAGCTCACTGCCTGAGTGTACCTGGGGGCCTTGTAGGTGGTTGAAAATGCTTTTGGTCCACAGCTCTTATTTATGGATGTGCTACAGAACAAAGGTGACTTTTTCAAAGGCAGGGAAAAGGAAAAGATTATACTAGGCCTTGAAATAAGTTCTTTTGGGGTCTGTCTTCATTTGTGGCTTTCCAAACCTTCTTACTTTCAGACCCAGAAGGTAGAGTCTGTCCCTAGGAGCTTATCAGTTTGGTATAAAGTGTGCAGGGGTCGAATAAAATTCCTGTCTTCCTTCAATTTTGTCTCATCAATGAGATAGGAAAGTAATTTTAATTTATTTTTCTCCTAAGTTGTTCTTTCCATTTGGAGCATGTGAGGGAGAAAACCTGCCTTTGAACATGCTCAGAAGTCAGGATGTTGGGGTCTGGATATAGCTTTTGCTCCATGTACCGTATATATTGAGGATAATCAGTCTCCAAGCTCTTGTTTTGAGTCCACTTTTTTCATTCTGAGGTGGGTAATTTTGGAGGATGTTTGGGAAAGAAGATTCCATTTTCCCGTTCTTCTCTCTGTAGTTACGAGGACAAGGCTTGCACCTACATGCTCAAGGAATTCTCAGGACTGAAGTGTTTCACTGGTTTGGTTCCATACTGAGCAAGAGGACGTGGGGGTGTGTGTTGGGGGGGTGATGCTAGTTGCTAGTTAATTAAATCCCAGTTCACAGTTGTTCATCTAGTTGAATCCTTTTCCCCTTTGGATGGCTACTTGGCAGCAAAAACTTACCAAAATCTTTAATGTCAAAACCAGATGTTTGTATTAACTTTTCAAGCTTTCCACAATGTAAGTTCTGTCACTGTCAGCATCCGCTTTGTGGGCAGCTCTGAGATATTGCTAGAAGCTGGTTGAGCTTGACTGCAAGTTATTATCTAACACTCTAGCCAATATGTTTTTCCTGTCTGTTTGGACGTTTCTCCTCCCTTTTAGAAATCATACTTTATGGAAAATCACACTTTATGGAATATCCTGTCACAAGAGCTTTATTTTTACACTTGGTGTTATTTAGGACAGAAAAATTGTTGCGGACCCAGGAACCTGTCATTTTGCCTAAAAACCAGTCAGTTCTGTATCAGCATGGACTCATTTTTCTGGTGAAACCATTTTGAATATCCTTCCCATTACATGTTTTACAGTGTAGCCAAAGTAACTGGACATGGCAGTGCTGAGCTTGACAAAATTGTGATTGCACAACTGATGTATGTGACTCCAGCCCTGCTGAGAGACTTCTGACCTGTTCACGTTCTAATTATGGTCATTAAACCTTCTTGGACTCTCAGCAGACAGAAGGTTCTCCTTGGCCTCATGGATGCATCATTCTCATTAAGCTGGATTTAAATTTTAATTCTGGTCAGAAAAAAAAATATCCAGACTGACTTCTTAATCCAGCAGCCTCCTCAGCCAAATGCAACAGCAGCAGCTACATCAGGTGCAGCAGAACTCTGCCTAGGTGCCAGCTTCTGTTGTGAAACTCCTTTCATCCATTTTGTATCACCTACTTTGAAGAATATATTAGAGGTGAATTTTTTACACCATTAGTATTGTTCTGCTTCCCTTTAAAAAATCCTTTGTGTTACTGTGTGTATATAGTACTTACCTGAAGGCAAAAGTATTTCCAGACATTGCTTCAGAGCATACACAGATCTGAAACAGTCTGAAGAGAAAATAGCATTCAGTTTTAAGATGTTTGTTGAACAGAGTGTTTTATTTCAAGGTCTTTCTGCATGATCTGTGGTCAATTTGTCCATTTAATTGTGTGAGGTCTAAGGTAAACTTTGCATCTGTTCAACTAAATTTGAAATCCAAATTAAAGATCCAGCATAAATTTAAATGATGAATGTAGAAATCTAGCTGCAGGTGGCAAAGTGTTTCAAGTCCATATCCCACACTTCTTACAGTGTTTGTGTGAGTCCACATGGCTATCTCAAGTGATATTTTTCCTTTTTGCTTTTAAAAACGGAAGCATACTCACACCTTCCACTAAGGCTCTGAATGACAACCCCTAATAGCAAGTGGTGTAGCTTTGGGTCATGTACATTTTTGAGGCATTCTCCAGACATCATCATGCTCTTTAATTACACACTACAGTATTTTACAGAGTTTCTGATACATCGAGCTCTAAGGTCATCACTTTTTATGAGTCACTTCATACTGCTTGGCCAGTATTCCAGCAATACAGAAAAGGTCTTTTTATTTCTACCTGGGGACACCTCTTTGAGCATAACCAGCAGAAATCCTCTGAGTAGCCATTTATGGCTAAAACTGTTGGGCCTTAATCACTAATGGGTAGACTCTCATTTTTTGCAGCTGTTTCTAGCTATGCTAATGCAAAGTGCCCAGCTGAACTTGGCACAGTTTAAGAATTTCCCTAAGAAGCCTAAGACTGCCAGTTTGCAGTGCAGCACAAACCACACTTTCCAAAAAATGCTTTCACTCTCCACTATGCAATGGGTTGAGGTTAAAAATGGGGAAAGTCTGTGTGTATTTTTCCTTTTAATCTAGTTCTTTGTCTTTCCTTGCAAGGTCTGGTGTTTCTCCTCCAGTCTAGTTACCTCCATTCATGGCCAGACTTTCTGATTGGACACAATCCTTTTCTTTGTCTGTCCGTGTCCTCGCATGCCCTTATTAGTCTGTTGGCCTCCACCAGTTCTCTCCATTCTCCTTAGGTTATCCCGATCTCCACCCTTCTGCAAGCACACAGTTGGGCCATAGTTTTCCATCCCACATTGCAGGCTTGGGGATGGATTCACATCTGTTCTCCAAATGCTTGGGGCAGGGGAGGAGGGGAAAGGGAGCGGGTTGTGTTTTCTATAATGAGTTTGGATGGTGAAAGGGCCTCTGATGTTGGTTTGCAAATTCAGCCAGTCAGCAATGAGACTGATCAAAAAACTGCATTGGTTGTCACGTAGTATCCTTTTCTCTAGCTGTCACTGGGTTCATATTGCAGTAGCAGATCATAGGCTGTCCCCACATAGACCCAGGAGCACCATTTCACATGTGGAATATGGACAAAATCAGTGCTTTGCTTTCCAGGGCTCACAGTCTCAAAGTAACTTCACTGTCTCCAGTAGAGTTTATAGTTTCCTCGGGTGTGGGGACTCAGCCCAGTAAATCAGAGCAGTCAGGGTGATTCCACTCTTGCAACATGAGGACACGTTCATCATGTCCAGCACACCACTCCACACCCACCTTTCTGGTCCTGCTGTGTGCTTTGTTTTTACTGCTCGCTTAAACTCGCTGTGTTTTTCCACCTAGGCTGCTCCAAAGTAACGTGCATCAGTCTGACCCGCGAAGCCTCCATCAAGCTGTCTCCCTTGCACGGGAAGCAAATCTCCATCCGCTACTTGGACATGACAGACTGCTTCGTCCTGGAGGACGAAGGACTGCACACCATTGCCGCCCACTGCACTCAGCTGACCCACCTGTACCTGCGCCGCTGCGTGCGCATCACCGACGAGGGCCTGCGCTACCTGATGATTTACTGCACATCCATCAAGGAACTGAGCGTGAGCGACTGCCGCTTCGTCAGCGACTTCGGCATGCGCGAGATCGCCAAGCTGGAGTCGCGCCTCCGCTACCTGAGCATCGCTCACTGCGGCCGCATCACGGACGTGGGCATCCGATACATCGCCAAGTACTGCAGCAAGCTGCGCTACCTCAATGCGCGGGGCTGCGAGGGCATCACGGACCACGGCGTGGAGTACCTCGCCAAAAATTGCACAAAACTCAAATCGCTAGACATCGGCAAGTGCCCTCTGGTCTCAGACACCGGCCTGGAGTTTCTAGCCCTCAACTGCTTCAACCTGAAGCGCCTGAGCCTGAAATCCTGCGAGAGCATCACTGGGCAGGGCCTGCAGATTGTAGCTGCCAACTGTTTTGACCTGCAGATGTTGAACGTGCAGGACTGCGAAGTCTCTGTGGATGCTCTGCGATTCGTTAAACGACATTGCAAGCGCTGTATTATAGAGCACACCAACCCTGCTTTCTTCTGAAGGGACACCCCACACCTGTCGTTGCAATGCAGTATTAAAAACACTGATGTATAAACACACGCTCCCATATTCAGTAATGCTGTCTTTTCTGTCGCTCACGGGAGTCAGTTTTTCTTCTACCTTATGGGTGAGGGTTTTTTAGAAGACTATTTTGTTTGCTTTTTGTATGATCACTTTTTAAGGTGCCGTGGGCCTCTATGGAGAGGCTGCCTTAATGCAAAAGCAGTGAGTGCTCAGTGTCCCCGGTGGGGTGCCATTTCCATAAGAGCCATGATCTCGTTCCAGGCTACAGTAGCTGCCTCCAAAGGAATTAGCACATAATCCCTCCTTCGGAAATGCTACTAAGATGTATCAAATACATCTGAAGTCTAGCTGTGCTCCTGAAGCTGACTATGCAATATTGTGTCTGTGTTCCCCAACTTTTTCCAATATGGCTGACAGTCATCCATAGTAATCCCTCAGGAAATACTGGGTAGTGTTCTTAAACATACTCATTTGAAGCAGAGTAAGACCTGCTGGCCATGGCTGAGCACTTCTGCAGAGTGAATCTGGAGATTGTGCCCATGCATGGGTTCTCTTGGGAAGCCCACCTCCAGGTCACTCATGCATCATCACTACTTGCCTTCATTTCTAAATTTGTCCTCTCCAGTGTGTGTAGTACCATCCTCTGGTAGCAGATAGGGGCTTCTGGCTTGGATAAGCAGTGATGTGTTCACCTGAGTGAAGGAGAGCAAATGAGATATTGGTGGCCTGACAAAAGGAAAAGCCAGCAAACCAGCCTGAGAAGCTGCTGTAATTCTGCAGCAAGCTGAGATGGCACTGTAGGACAGCAGAGAGGCTCTGAGGCACTGTAGAGCAGCTGGCATGGGGCAGTCCCAATTGCTGTGCTGCAGGGCTGTCACCAGGAAGTCTGACTTTGTCCCTTTGCTGAACCTTTTCAGCAGCTGTGGCACCACTGCAGTGGGTGTTCCCTGAGCAAACCAGGGACTTGTGTTTAGGTCAAGTTAGTATGTGCCTTAATACACTTGGAAACCTGACCCTTTTCTGTGGCCTTCCAGTTCAAAGGATAGATGGCTGATCTCAAGATTTCAAAGACATTAGCCTGATGCTAGATAACACCCCTGGGGACAGAGGGGCTTGAACTGTTACTCACATTAGATTTAGATTCTTTGAGACTTTGGCTCTGTCTGTGTGTTCCCTTAGGCTGGAGAAACAGCTGCGTGCAACAAAGAATTAAACAGCAGAGTTGCCCTGTGACACTGGGAGCTCCTGGTACTCTCATGGTCACTCTTGCTCTTGCATGAGCAGGAGTGTTTTGGAAGTCCCCCATCTCACTGGCTCCTTCCCCAGAGTGTGTGGTTGATTCATGGTTACTTTCTTCACGATTTTCTGGCAGCTGTTCCTCCACACATTTTCACATGTAATGCTCAGACATGAAAGCCAGACACGTGAAGGGTGATGATATTTTCAGGCAGGCCCCCTGTGCCTGACTGACAGGTGAATTCATATGTTCAGCTCAAACACTGTAAGTGTCTCATAAGAAGGGAAGCGCTGTGTCTGGTTTTCATAAGCAGTAGTTCCATCATCTCCAAACAACACTAATAAAGTCAGTGCTATGAAGTGAAAATCAATATGCCCAAGAAAAGCACATAACTGCTGAGGAAATTATTATAACAATGGTCTCTCAAATTTAAAAAAAAAAAAAAGAGGCAATGGTTTGGACATGTCCCTGCAGAGGGAGCTTGTCCTACTGCTGCAAAAAATTCCTGTAACTTATGTATGTTCCTCCAATTTTGGATTTTTTAATATACAGGATGGCATCAGCTCTGAATTATAAATTAAGTTATACTAAGGCAAAGAGGGCGATGGAAAATGAATTTGTCATTGCTACTGTTACTGGTCAGTGACTAATATGAGGTGATCCCATCCCTTGGACAGTGAATTTCATTTTGGTTTTCCTTTCCATATTTCTAAAATAAGAGATTCTTCTCCAGCAAGTCATACAGTATATTTCATCTGAGCCAGCTATACTTTCTGTTTATCCTTTATCTAAAAATGGCCTCAAGGAATTTAAATGTTGAGCCTGAGGACGGTGGGATTTTGAGCCATTTGCACTCATGAAATATAAGGCCTCACTAGTAACTTTTAATTGTTTAAAAAAAAAAAAAAAAAGCTACTTTTCTGGCTATGTTGAACTGAGTGAATAGTGCTACATGGTTTTTAAAGTTTCTAATGTTTAAATTTGGCCTGTACTGTACAAATCTCACTATAAAGCCTTAATTTGCTACCAAGAAATAAAGCAATATATTGGTAACTGATGAGCATGCAGCGTCATTTGCACTAAGTGATTAACTGCTAGTGAAAAAAAAGATTAAATATTTATAAAACTCAAAAAGTATGTGAGTGATTGAGCATATCAACACATCAGGTAGGTAAATGACTATTAAAAGAGGAAAAAAAATTATTATGCATTATGACCTTGCCTATCTCTCTCTTTAAAATTTGATTTTCCTCATGTCATTCTTCTTGACCCTGAAATATAATCAGAACCTGGAAGTATAGATAAAAAAAAAAAAAAAAAAAACAATATTTAAAAAATCTATAAAGATTTCAGGAGGGCCTCTGCATTGGTTTAAAGGCATGTTAACATATTTGATGAGAAAAGTAGAATGGAATGACTGAAAGGGTAGAGCACTTACTGGAGCAGTGTTGCCTTTTGCATACTGTAGAAACCCTTCCCTGAGGGGCACTGGTGGAAAGTTAATAAAGGTAATTTTTCTAAGCCAAATGTTTTTAAGTACATAGTCTTAACGTGATCTGAGTTGGTACTCTGAGACCGCTACTTATTTCAAGAAAATTTGAACTTAACTTATTGATGCAGCTTGCCTGATTTGACTTTTAACCTTTTTCCTATGTCTACCTCCAAAATTACAGAACCAGAAAATACTGGAAAAAAACTGCACTGGAAAAAAACTGAAATAGTGCATGTGGAGCTGAGTTTGCTGGAAAAGTTGCAATGTGTGACTGATGTGTCTTCTAGTTTAGGGTTAGCAAAGACTATAAATTTCCTGAGTGAAAACATAGGTGATTCTTGAACCATAAAATTCAGGCTCAGGCACCGAGGCTTCTTCTGCTCTGCAACAGCATATGGTGATCTCATCAAAGAAAGGCAACAATGAATCACATCAGTCAGGCTGGCATGTTGTTTATGTCTTTGGAATCATTCGTGTCCTCTGGAGAGGGGTCTCTTAGGAAAGGCACATCTAAACTACCATGCACTGTGATTATAGCCAAAACTCTGCGTCTAGGTATTCATCCTTCCCTTGGCTTTTGTAAAAAGTAGAACTGTATTTTTCATATTAGCAGCTTGAAACTGATGGGAAGTGCAACACTTTTGCCTCTTTGAGCTGTGCTCATCTGGCTTCCTGCAGAATGCAAAACAGCTTCTGTTGGATGTCTTGAACTCAGAGCCGTGGTCCAGACGGAAACCTTCAGTAGTGGTTTATGTGGTTTCTCAAAACTCCTGGACTTTAAACTGAAAAATTAAAAAGCTAGTAAAATATCTAATTTTAGCACTAGGCTTGAAGCAGGTCCAGACTCTTATTAAAAAGAAACACAGTGATTATTTGGACTGCAGGCTGGCTGCCCCTCAGCTGCCAGTGTTAGTTTAGAGGGGAAAAGTTCTCTGGCAAGAGTTGGTGCATGGCTCCTCTTCCCCCAGGGTTCCCCAGGAAAGTAACTTACCCTCAGTTTTTTGTAATTTTGTCAGTTTAGCTATTCATGCTGAAACTTCACATGCTGGGCTTTGAAAATGTTAGTTGAAATGGTTCATCTGGTTCTGTAAATAAAGCTGGAGGAAATGTCATTTTGCTCATGTTAAACTCCAGGTGACCTTTCCTTTGAAAATGGTCCATTGCTCTTCATCTCCTCTAAGGCCTTCAGAGTGAAAGCGTGAGCCTTGCCAGGAGGTCAGCTTTGGGAAAAGGATGTGTCTTCCTGATGTCCCAGTAAGTTTCACCTAAATTTAGCTGCATTGCATGTCTTTGAACATCTCCAACTCTGTAACCAGGGAGAAAAGGGACATGCTCAGATCTTTTGGAGCTTGTAGACTGGCAAGTCGGAGATTTGGCAAAGCTAAGAGGTGTTTATCACTCTGGCGGTGTGAAGGAGGAAATGACCTGAATTATATGGAAGCTGCCTGGAAAGTCAAGACAGGGTTGAAAGATGGGGTTTTGAGAACTAGGACAAGAAGGATGAAGAAGATTTCCTGAGCAAGGGGGAGTGGGACTGAGATGACAAGAGATGGAATGATTTTCAGCAAAGAAACTGGGACTGGGGTTAAGAGAGGTGGGTTTGTGTGACTGATTGAGCAGGGAGGGTTGGGCCAGAGGAAGTAAATAGTGAAGAATGACGTTTTGGGTAGGAAGAGAAACATGAAGAAAATTAATTGAACTTCATTTAAATACAGTACGCTCCTTTGGCACAGGCTCTGAGAAATGCTTACAGACTGTTTCAGTGAGCATGCCTCATGTTTGAAACCAAAACTAAAGTAGTAATTTTGCATCTACTGCATCCAATATTTACCTTTTTTTTTTTTTTTTTTTTTTTTGATGAGGCCAGAAAGTCTTTACCAGCAGAAGTATATAGCTTTTACCAGTATATGAAGGTTTGAGATATTGTCAGCATCAGTGTCTTTTTCCTGCCTTTACACCTTTGTGTGAACAGCCTGATGAGAAGAACAAGGAAGGCAGCTTTGTAAGGTCTGTTCTTCCTTGGAGCTGCATTTCAGCAGCACCAGCTGCTCAGCTTTGCTAAGGTGCAGCCACCAGTGTGAACCCAGGTTCATGCCATTTTTGGTGACTGTTAAAATGATGCCATTTTTGCAGACTGTTAAAGGGCATAATAATTATGGGTTCAAATTACTGCCAGGCAGCAGACATCAGAATTCAAACTTAGCCTAACAAAAACACATTTGACTGAACAGCATTACTGCATGCTATTAAACAGATTAAATCAATTTTCTTCATGAAATAGCTGAGGGATGTTTATTTTCCTGCACCCTGCTGCACAGATTCAGAGCAAGTTTTTCCTCCATCTTTGTCTTCTGTGAAAACTGGATAGAAACATCAGGTCATTATTCCTTTGTCTTCTGGATGATCACAGGGGCACAACAGAGATTTAAACTAGTCAATAGAACTCTTTTCCAAGCAGGCTCTGCTAATGCAAATTTTAAAAATATTATGAGTGCAACAATCCAGTTTGCCATAGATATGTCAAATTAAGCCAGTATAAAAGTTACTAAATAGACATTGGAGGAAGAACCAGAGGAACCAGAAGGAGGGATCTTTTAAAACAAATAACCCCCCAGGCTTTTCTAAATTACTCTGGTCCTTTTAATGCAGAACAGAAATCTTAGCCATTCCTTCTAGCACTAAAGCTGCTGTGTTCTTTGGGTTAGAATAGATTAATTTTCCTTTGTTTTTTAAAGAACGATTGCATGCTGTAGCCTCAAGCTCATACAAATGGTAGAAATGGAAAAAGTCATCTTGCAAAGTGGAGAAAGAATGCTGAGAGGGATCTGTGCCAACAGGAATGAATATTTTAACAGTATCATGTTTCATTGTCTATCTTTGTTGGTTCTTAAAATAGGTTTTTTTTAAAACAAGTAAATGGCCATTATTTAGATGTTTTGTTATTTCTTCAATATACTCCATTCATACAGTTGCCTCAGTAGACATCAGAGCTTTGGAAAAATTGAATTTCTAGCTATGAAAAATAAGTGTAGTTAATGTATAATTTAAAATTTAATTTAATTTAAGCCTTATCAAGTTTTTTCACATCTTAATCACTTGTCCTATAAAGGATATATCCCAAGCCTTTATCAGGACAACAGCAAAAGCATTTTTAAATATTTAGAACTAATTCTATTTTTTTGACACCCCAATTTTGCCCTGGTTATCTGTTCCTGGTTTGCTCTATGCTGTGAAAATACTTCAAAGAACAGGGCTTATTGCTGGACTTGAATTACATTCTATTTGATTGCTCTGTGATCATGTATCTCATGTGGTATCACAACTGTTGATGGGTCTTCTGTGGCACGACACTGCAGAGTGACTACCTGCATTTCAAATAGGGTGGACTAATGCGTGGTGTATGTGACACAGCAGTTGTCAGAGCCTGCATTTTCATGGGTGGTGGCTGCTGTGGGTCTTAAAATACCCACCCATAGCAGTGTTGGTACTTTTGCAGTGATTTATTCCTTGAATGCATGAAGCATCTTCTGTTTTATTTGGAACCAATGACAGGGCCAAACTGGCACTACGACACCTGCTTTGGGCAAGGTGATAGAGTCAAGACCTTTCCTCCATGCTGTCCTTTCCTTTTTTCTTCTGCCCTCATAGAGTTGCATAGGTTCCTGTGACAGTGAGGTATTCCACCTCCACAGTCCTGGATAATTTAAATGATGGATGTCTCAGTATTAATAGGATGAGTAAGGCCATTTACTTGGCAGGCAATCCAGGTGATTAACTGAGGGGATTGACTACAAGTTACTCAGTGGCCAAATCTTACTGATGTTTCTCAGTGGAGGTGGGAAGTTCATGCACAAATGCCAGTAAATATGATGTTTTCTGATGCTTTTTCTTAAGGGGATATGTGGAACTGCAGGATGGATCATCTGGGGGAAAGTGGTCTGCATAATCAAGCCATTAAAATCCGATTTGTTAAAGCAGTGTAGTAGAAAATCAGGTACGCATCTACCATGATGTATGTGGTCAGGTCACACCTCAGTGATACTTCTGGGGCAGCACCATTGGGTTGTTTTTCTCTCTGGCATTGTATTCCTGTACCTGAGCAGCAGAGAAATTATCCAGACTTTCTATATCTGTGCCCCAAGTGACTGTGAACTTTTGGTGTTTTGCTTTTTAATCTCCAACAACTTCCTGTCCTCCCTCTCTCTCTCAGCAGCTGGCATGCTGGAGATCCATCCCAACAGCCACATCTTTGTGGGAACTGGCCAAGAGCACCATCTCTGGTGCTGTCACCTCCCGGCTGGGCTGACAGCTTCTCTCAGTGCTGGAACCTGAATCCCTGCTGGTGTTCCCTCCGAAATGTGGTTGCTTCTCCCTTTTCCATTCCTTAAGATTTGCTCACCACAAATAGCTCTCCCTTCACACAGGCAGGAGAGCAGTGGTGCCATTGTGGTGGGACCTGCTGCATTTTCCAGAGAACCAGAAGGAAAGGAAAGTTCAAGCAAGCAAGTGCCTGGAAATTGGCAGTAATCACAGAGCCACGCAGGGTCACTTGATCTCCAGGGCAGAGAACAATATCCCAGAAATACATCTGCTTGAACAGCCTGACATGCAGTGGAAAGCCTGGCAAAAGTTTAGCAGCAGTACATTTTTGCTGCTGGGGCATTCACAGCACTTGCATGGTCCTGTGTGCAGGGGGACCTGCAGTCTTAATGCAGCAACCCCACTGTCAACATCCCACACGTGGAAAGGAAGAAGAAATGCCATCCTTCCCTGTGGAACCAGGCTGGAGAGGTAGGGAAGCTCAGGCCAGTCAGGAGGGACTCTGGAGTGCCCTGGGGTGTGCCGAGCCCCGTGTCAGGGATTTGGCACATGGGTCACTGCAATGCCATTCCTTAGATGCTGGAGTTACAAGAGGAAAGTCTTCTTCATGGGGCATCCATACTGCAGGGACTGTTGGAGCCCTGTCATAAATCCAGGACAGAAACGGGACAGATGTGCATTTTGCAGAAGGGATTTTCCTGGCATCCAGCCTAGACAGATTTTTCCTCAAAGAGTTTACCCTGCTCTGTGTAGCAGCAAAGGGACCTGTGACAAGGCCAAGGTGACCATGTCCATAAGCTAAGGGGAGGTTGTTGGAGATGCACAGAGACATGTAAAGAGAGACTCCAGGCTTTTAAATTTATTTTTGTAAAATAAGAAGGGAAGGGTGGTTTTTTTGTTGGTTTGGGTTTTTTAAGTAGTGGCCTTTTAGAGTTGCTTGGTATTTACCCTTTGTAGGGGAACCTCATCCAAAAACACTGAGACAGGCTTATCTTCAGATCTGAGGGGTGTCTGATTACTTAACACTGGTCTACTTTTTTTGTAAGGCAAATTGACAAAGACACAAGACGGCCTTGCAGTCTGAACTTTGGAGTCCATAAATCTCTGGCAGGTTAGATCTGAGACCATGACAAAGCAGTGCCTTTCCTTGCCAAAAAAAAAAAAAAAAAAAAAAAAAAAAAAAAAAAAAAAAAAAGAAAAATTGCATCAAAATCCCCAATAAAGACAGCAAAGGAATTAAGGAATTCAGGGCTGAAAGCTGAACTGCAATGTATAATCTCTTGCTTATAAGATATTTTCTCCTGTAGGAGTCAAATGTGGTCCTGTGAAGCTGAAGGGTAAATTGAAATTATCATAAAAATTACATGAAGTGAGCACATGGATAAATGAGGCTGTAGGGAAGAACCAACACAGCTTTTCTACAAGAAATCCAAAGGGTTAATAAATACAAGGGGGACCTGTCAGGCTGTGGAGCTGGGGGTACCAAAAAAGTTTTGAGAATGGTTTCTGTGTCTGGCATCACAGTGTGGGCTGGGTGCTTTGTCTGGAAGAGAGTTAACTATGGCAAGATGAGATACATGTAACAAAGGTCATGTAATCATGGATGGCTGAATGGATGAAGGGAGTGAATGTTTTCCATGAATAATAGTGGGGGAAAAAAGATGTTTGGGGCATCAAGTGAAACCAGTAGGTCAGAGATCCATTGCAAATTGGAGTAGTTCTATGTTTGCCACTTGTTAAAGCCTTAGACCCCTGCCGTGTGGTGTTGTGGGTGCTAAATGTTCACATCATTTCAGAAGAGACTGGATGAGTTAGTGGAGGAAAAGTGTGTGTGCAGCTATTAAATACAACAGACAACCTCTGGCTCAGGAAATGCCTGAGGCACCAAGTCTTGGAGCCTGGCAGGCTGTGCCGGGAAAATACGCTTGCTCTGTTCTTGTGCTTCTCTAGGCGTCGGGTTCTGGCTACAGCCAGCCAGACTGTTCAGCTACATGGACCTTTTTGTCAGCAGCTGTTTTTGTATTTTGTGATCTGTCTCAGCAGATCTGTGACAGAACACATATTCATTTGTTGTTTGCAATGCCCTTATTCAGAGTTGCTCAAGGTTCTCCTTATCAAATCTTTTCGTCACCCTCTTTTCTGAAATCCTTTTGCTTCAGACTGGAAAACCCAATCCACTCAGGAGTTAAGATTCTCATCTATTGATTCTCATGGAAGTAGGCACTTGAAATTTTGATGAGGGCTTGGTACTCTGCATATTTAAGCCCTTTTGCTGCAGGCTAAACTGAAAACATGTCTGTATTTCGAAGAGAGCAGGGGAAGGAGAGCATTTCATGCTCTTTCCACCTCCTGTAATTTGGGAAGCTGATCACAGAAGACACAGATTTTCCAGGTCTCTCTCACTCCTCTCATATACAGTGAGAATTCTGGAAATCAAGACACCTCTTGATTTCTGTAAGACTGCATCACTGTAATCAAGACCAGAATTTTCCCAGAGCCTCTTCTCAGTCAAAGAAGTTTAAGCATCTCTGCTTCCCTCTATTAATTTTTAGCAAGACCTCCCATGTGTCAGACACAAGCAGCTGTGTCAGGGCACTTGACCACTCAGTCAGGTCGAACTGGCTGTGATGTTTGGCATCAGAATTAAGTGTCCCTTAGAAGGCAGGACACAACACACTTGACAGAAACTGTACTGTCACCAAGTGCCAGCTCATATGTTTCCCAGACTCATCTGGAGGAGGCAGAAATTATCTCCAAATCAGCAACACAGAGTCCCTTCTCTGCTCCTTCAAACTCTTTGCCTACTTCTGGCCCTGGGCCCACACAAATACCCAAACACAGCGAGGAATATAAATTTGCAAGGGTCTCAGCTTTCATAATATGACTAAGTTGTTTTGATTTAAGCGTGCTCGTCTTGCCAAGATTGGAAAAAATTAGACCATTCTCCTCATGGCTGGATGTCAAGGTACACTCAGGTTTTCAGACAAATGCCCCAAATGTGCCCATGTAAATGCACAACTGAACCAAGACCTGAGTGTTGGAGAACTTAACTCTTTCCTTAATAGCTTTTTTTAGGGAAACATGGAGAAAAATAGGAAACTATGGCAGTATGAGATGATCAAGACCTTGCTTAGAACAAAGACTGAAGTCACCCATGGTATACCAAGAAAATGAAAAAGGTACATACAGAATTACTGTTCTGACTTTGGAGTACTGAGACACTATTTGAAACACGCCTGAGCTTCACTTAATTTTCTCCACAGAATTTGCCTACAGGGTGGCAATATTTCATGTGTTTAAGAACTTTGCTTAATTTGCCTGTTTAGTGCATGAAGAAAAGGTAGAAAAAATACCAGTAATATTTAGCTGTATTCTGATTCTTCTCTAGATTCATTGATAGTTACTTCTTGTGTAATCTCAGCCTGCCTTTCTTTTTTTAATAAGGTGTTCTGCCAGTTCTGCCAATACTCTTTAGATTAATGTAAATGTAGACTCATATTGGGGAAAATCATATCAGTGCAGAGCAGCTGTTTGCAGGGAGACTTGTCACTGTGAAGCAATCTACACATTTTTGGATCCATGACATGTTTGCAGGTTTACATTCATTCCTTATTTACATTAATGAAGGCCAGAGTTTTGGGATCACTGTTACACCAAAGGCTCAATTTAGTTGACAAAACAGAGATGCTGGATGTCATTAGAGATGCACAAGGGTATCTGAGACATCCATGGAAGGATGGTTGGGATGGCAGTCCCTGAGGAGGATTTGTGCCTGTTTGCAGTGACAGAGGGAGGCCAGGCACTGCCATCAGGCCTTTAGTTGCCCTCGTTGGGCAAAGATGCTTTCAAAACTTATGAGGAAAATGTTTGTGGTTAAGGCCAGACAGGCTGGGCCACAAACACACAAAAAACGAACCACAAATGATTGACTATGCAGGCAAGCGTAGAAATGACTGTCATGTGAGGATATGATCATTTTGTATTGCTGCCTGCCACAATTTTTTGTGCAAATATTTGTTCTTGAAGAAAGGACAGTTTGGGCTTCATTTTCAAAACCAAAATGTTTCTGATGTTTAAAAGGAAAAGAAAAAAAGAAAAAAATTGAGACATCTTAGCTCTTACTGCCTGGGCTTTGCTGAAGGTCTCTGGGATTTGAAAGGTGAAGTCATCTCAAGCTGTGGCACTGGTTTCATCCCCAGCTGAAGGAGCACAGATGTAGAGTCACAGTCTAGAAATCACTGAGAACATCCTAACACCTCAAATAGTTGTGAGGATATAACCCTGCCCTTCTTTTGGTTCTGGCCTTTAGCTGCTGAAGAAACAGCCCCTGATGTTGGGCCTGAGGGCTGCAGGAAGCAGCAGGGAACCAGCCAGACTTGGAGGTCACAGCCAGGCTCCTTCCCGGCCCTGTGCAGGGGATGCTGTGCAGCCCAGTGTGCCTTGCCAGGGCTGCTGGGAGCGATGGATATCAGGGAACACCTGCAGGGCTTGTCCCGGAGCCTGCTGTTGGACAGCCCAACCTCATCCCGTAGGTGAGGACATCCACATGGCAAACTGCAGGAGGTCTGTGTGTCCCCTCCTTCCTCTCTTTCCTCTTCTGTACGTCCCAGGTGAGCCAGAGGGAGGGAGGGATGGAAACCTGAAGCCCAGCTGAGTTCTTGAAGTAGGGACTGCAGGGCAGGTTCCAGCAGCTGCATAACATCTGTTTGCAGCTCACTCAGACATAAGCTTACCTTTAAGGGGTTCCAAGTGTTATCCTGGGTTTCTATTCCTGCATGGTGTTTTACAAGGCAATGGCAATTTACACTGCTGCCTGTTTTTCTGCCCTAAAGAATTTGCTGTTAAATAGTTTCTTTGTTCTGTCTGTTGTTTGTTCCCTAGCTATTTTTGCTTTGTTGGGTTTTTTCCTACTTCATTTTCCCTGCTTCTGTGGTGGCTTTTACACCCTACCTGCTTCATTTTGATTTAAAATTTTCTCTCCACCTAGGAGACACCCTGAAGGTCTCTCAGAAAGCTTTCTTTTTTCTTGTCTTTTTTAAATTTTGACTCAAAAGGCCTAACTAGGAAGATTTTGCTATAAAGCATTAATTGCATATATAAAAGAGAAGCTTGCTTCCATGATTTCAGACTGCTAAATGCTGAAAGCTATCCCCCAAATGTTATCTCCGAAATGAATTTTATTTTCTTGTGGCTAAAACAGTTGATAGATCCTTTGCAAGTAAAGGCTGGTTTGTGTGGAGAAATCTGGCAGCTGATGACAGCATAAACCTAATTTACTTTTGTGCATGAATGTTTTACTGCAGAAGAGTCATCCTGGATCATTACCCAAGTTGAGCGATTCATGTGAAAATGATAAATGTTTCTGCTGACCTGCAGTGTATGGGATGCTTGTTGAAGGCAGTATCAGCTCTCATTGCTAACAACACTGCCTATTAAAATAAGAGGTTAGGAATGCCTTTTCCATCTTCCATACCATGCTCAAAGATTATCCTGAAGTGTTTTGTAAGAATAAGGTGTAAATAGGTTTATTCTGCAGAACAAATTTCCCATCTTTCCTTCTTCATCCTTTCTAATGAGATTACATTCTCTTAATGAACAATGTGATTCAATTTCAATTTCACTTAAGTAGTAGATATTGCCCTAAATAAAGACACATATTGCACATATTGTCACAGCAGTGTTAGTTAAAACCTATGGTTCATATAAGAGTCCATTCTCATAAATCACTAGGAAAAAAATATCAGCTATGAAAAGATTCTTTATATTTAAAATACTGAATTGTACAAGTGCCAAATAGCAAATGTAATAGGTGTAAGAAGTGTTCTGGTTGCATGACACCTAAGTGTTCATGGCAATTTAGATGATTAGACTCTTCCTATTTCTTTTATTTGGTAAAATTGGTCTGAGGACCTTCTGTCAGCTGTGTCTTGCTGAGAAAAGCAGTGCCTCTGAGGAAAAGGAAGACTTCTTCCAAAGACCTGCTGTCTGGAGACAGTGGTCCTTGGGCAGATCCTTGCAGTCTCAACAACTTTCCTCTGCTGCAGAGGGCATACAGTGGTTTGCTGGAATTCTTTGGCTTTTCAAGGAAAGGAGTACCTGGGTTTTGTCAGATTCACTCAAGACAAGGTTTGGATGAGAATCTGAGAGGCTCAGTTCCAAACTGATGAAGTTTGTAGTTCTGTAACATAAATAATTAAACATTTTAAAAGCATCATAAAAAGTTTTGCAGTTGTGGGGGCTCATTGCTCACCCAGTGTGAAAGCAGTGCATCAGGACATGCATTTAACTTCATCATGTTCTCTGAGTAGTGACATTACCTAATGCCACTGCCCTGGATTTCCCTGGAATGTTCTTGTGTTCCCTCATAGCCTGACGACATTCAGAATACTGAGGACTCTCTTGTACTGAGACATGTAGTTAGTTTTGGCCTACTATTATTGATAACATCTGTCTCTGTACTATAATCTAGTTCTCTGCTGCACTGGCAGCCAAGAAATGTGGTGTTTTGGGATCAAAAATATTGCTGGGTTTGTTCTTGAAAAAAATTTTTTTCAGATTAAACTATTTAATTCCCCGTGAATTGTGAAATTCTATCAGTGTCACTGACACAGAACCAAAATATTTCCAAAATTATTTTAAAACTTTTTTTTTAAATGCTGAAGCTTTTATTTTGGCTTGGATAAGACCTTCTTTCCAAGTCTGACCTGTCTCCTGACCAGCCTGACCAACTTCCCTCCAAAAAACGTCTCCATTCACTCTTTGAACAAAACCACTTAAAAACAATTCAGTGAAAATGATATCAGCTTCCAAATAAAACATTTGGAGTTCATCAGCATGAATCACTTTACTGGGTTTAGTGTGATTCATTTGGATGTACAGCTCTGCTCTGTGAGCACTTTTAAAAATTGTTTTTTCCTAATTGAGGGTAAAACAAAATTTGAAACCTGAAGTGTTTTAGGGAAAAATTCATTCACAGATTTGTGTTGGGTTTTTCCGGGAATCATGGCTTGCTGGGCTCAAGCACTCAGTTTTCCCTGTTGCATGAATGGCATACACAGCACTCCTCTCACCTGGGCAAGTGCAGAGTTATCCATAAATGAATCTTGCAGGATGGTTAGGGGCTAATTACAGGCAACAATAGGAAAAGGGATCAAACCACCGTCAGATTTTACAATTCCTGCAGAATGGATTTTTTTTCTGGGGAAAAAAACCAAACAAAAACCAAAAAGCTCCAACAAACAGAGTTGACAACTCTGCTTCCATACTTCTTTTCAATCCCCCCTGTGATCCTGATCCCCTGTTAGGCTGGTACTGAGCTGCCCTCTCTACAGTTGCCCACCATCCTGGCTTCTCCTGGAACTGGCTGATAAAACCAGCTCATTTGATGCAAATATCCCGGAGTGAACATAAAATCTCGGTCTGATGCAACCGAGAGAAGGAGCAGCTGAAACCCGCCTGTGCTGCGGCCCGGAATTCCCCGGGCTGGGGCTCAGCCAAGGAGCGGCTGCTCGCTGGGGCAAGGGCTCCATCTGCGGGAAAGGACCCACATCCATCCCTGCCCAGGGCATCCTGCCTTCTGGAACAAAGGGGAAAGCCCTCAGGGCTTCCCCTGTCCAAATGCACTGTGAATTACTATTGGGCTAAGACGTATTGCCTACAAATCCCACCCAGGAAAACTAACTCTGAGTGCACGTTCCGGTAGTGAGCAGAGCCAGCCTGACTGCAGTAGTGATGCTGCTGGGGTAAGGATTTTATTCTCTGGGATGTTAGGTAACTACATCTTTAGGGCTTGCCCGGAACCAGTTCTTATGCAGGTTATTTCACGTGTGAAATGCTCAGATAACCTGCATAAGTATGATGCATCAGAATGATTCTGTTCTTCCTTTCCAACTGCATTCCCACTCTACTTTTCTATTTTTTTTAAAGTTTGCTGTTGCTATATATGCAAAGCACAGGCATTTGGTGTCATACTGTGAGAAGGAACACGCTTTCTGTACATGACCCCTGCCATGGCTGAATCTGTTCCAACACCACTCAGCAAAGGTGGCAGCTGGCATTCCTAGAGAGTTTTACAATGGGAGAGCAGCTGAATGTTGATGCTCCTGGAAATGCCGAGCAGAATGAACATTTTCTCACAGCAATTCTTCATAACAATCCAGCAGGCAGTTCCGTGTTACTGTTTTTTTTTTTTACTACCTCATGCAATTTTTCTGTGAGTTGTCATCTTCTGAGTTTACATGTGGCTAAGTGTAAACCCTCTGTTCAGAAAAGGAGAAATGTAGCTCACTGGTAGCTGGGGTATCTTCTGCCATTATGAAAACAATGTTGTTTTATTTCTGGGGACAGAGACTTCCATTCCATAGCTGTTACCTGTTACTTCTCTCATCAGCTAATGAACATCCCATCCATTACCATTATTGTTACATGGTCTTAATGGAATTAATTTTTTCTGTAGACAATCCAAGCTCAGTTTCTTATTGATAAGAGAGAGAACATTTTGTTCAAGGTCCCCACACATGTCCTGCATTTTGCAGTCTAGGCTTTACAGGATACCCACCTGGCTTGTGAAAATGATTCCTTTGGGCCTTAGAGACTATGAATCCAGTGATTCTTCACACGGAAATCCTCCTATAGCTTGGCAAATGGTTTAGTAGGAGCCCAAGGTCCGCTGGCTCTGGGTGAAACAAGAAACAGTCCTGTAATTTGCTCTGTCTCAGTCTGTGTAACTTTTTTGTCAGAAAAACAACAAGCCTATCATGTTGGAGTCCACACAGCCACAGGCAGCAAACTCCAGAGCTAGCACAACTGTTTGCACATGCAGTGTCCAGTTTTCAAACCACATCCTCTCCTAGCCTGTGCTGTGCCAGCTGAGCAGAGCCAGCCCTCATCACTCAGGCAGACTCCCTGCCCCTTTTCTAGAAGGCCATGCTGCTCTCCTTCTCATCCTGTGCTTGGGGCAGAGCTCCACATGTACAAGGAGGGACCAAGGCAGGGTTTGCTCTGGGGGCTGTGTGAAGGGATGCTGCACATCTTGAGTTTCCACCCAGATATCCCTCTGAGCACATTTGGTGACTTATTCAAGAGATGCATGCTGAAGAGAGGATTTCCAGGCCTTTGTTTCAACAGGTTTTTTATTCCTTAAAGTAGATACTGTATTTCTACCAAAAATAAAAATGAAATCCTGGCAAGCAGCTTTGGTCAATGTAAAAATGTGGTAGCTTTTTACCTGAAGTGTTAGCAGGAATCTCTTGTGCCTTAAGAGCAATCCTTTTTAACTCCATGGATTATTGCATCTGACCAAAAGGTGTCTCCTAATTATCAATCACATGCAATTCACTCTGACTGTAATAGGAGAAGTTCTTCCCTTCCTAGAGCAGGTCAGTTTCTCAATTATGTGTATTCTGAATTGTGTATTCTGAATTATGTGTGTTATGTTTTTATCATGTGTACTGTGTATTCTTTTCTGGTGTAAGTTTGCTTCTGAGACCCATCCCAGAGAAGGTAGGAAATCCTTTTGCTGGTGTCCCTCTGCAGAGATAACTGCTGGCTTCCCTTGTAAAACCTCAAGGCTATCACCACCAGCAGCGTCTCTGCACCATTTCCCCCTCAGCCTTACCGAGGTAAACATTTCCATAATAGGTATCCCGAAAGCCCTCTAGGGAAGAAAAATATGTGTTGTAACGTGGGAAGGTTTCCTCTGCTTGCTTTCAGCCCTGTTAACGGGCATGTCCTTGCTGTGCTCTGATTAATTACCCTGCTTTTATCGTGATTAGCACATTCAGCATTAGGCTGGCCAGCTGTCAAGCTAAGCTCAGTCACAGCAGACAAGCACTCACTGCCTTTGTGATTCTTCATCTCTAACTGATCATCCCAAGAAGATACAAGGCTCAAGTCTTCCAGCCCTGCTTATTCAAGGCACAAAATATCTCATCCCCATGTGACTAATGGTACTGGCTTAATTAACCTAACGTGAAGAGGACATTGCACAACATCATAATTCAATTTCTTTTTTTTTTAAAGAACAAACTGCATGCAATTTAGATGGTGGGCTTTCTTATGCATCCAAATTCATTTATGTGCAGCTCTATAGGAGAAAACAACCATTGGACAAATTGGATATTGCTGAACTGCAACAGAAACTGGGAATGCAGAGGAGAGGGGAGCTGTCTTTGCATCATTTTTTATTGCTTCATTCTTACAGTGGAGAGAGCAGACACTGCTGCCATCCAGAAGCATCATGGGGAAAAAATAAGACTTATCCTTGTCTCCTTTTGATTATGGGGAAATAATTCTATGTCTTAACTGAGACAATCCTGCTGTGATTTGCTGAAGTCTAAATCTACATTTGGTTCCAGCCCTTGTATTATGCAGCAGCTTGGCACACCTATGCTTTCCTTTACTTTGTGGACCACCTCACCTGGTGCTGCTGCTCTATGCTGCTTCCATGGTTTTTGTCACTGCCAATAATGAGAGAATTCTTCCTTTCAGACAAAATGGCTGTGGCATATGTCTCAATACTGTGGTTTATTGAGATTAGTTTCTTTTTCAGATTTCAGGAATAAAGATATGTGGGCATGTACACGGGGAACCCAGTCCAGATTTCTTGAGGAACCCCTTAGTCATCCAGTAACTTGATCTGCTTGCAGACTGCAAAGCTTGAGCTTTGATTCAGAAGTAACATTACTGAATGGAGCTCCTTTGTGCTCCCATCATTCTGCTGTCATCTGCAGCAAAACTCCTCTCTACACCACCTGGAGCTCACAGGTCTGCTTGAAACTTTACGGTGACAGGGAAGGAAGGCCACAGCACATCTCTTATCACATTGTCATCCACTGCTGCCTGATAGTTTGTCTCTCACACATATGCTTTGAAATGTGAGCTCCATCAGGATGAATCAGTCTCTGACCACTGTGCATGAAAAAAGAATAGAATTTCAGTACCAGAATATCCATTATAATCTGTGTCTAATAATGTTGACTTCTATAGATTGAATGTAGGTAAGTTCAAACAACCTAAAAAGCACAGCATAGCTGATGTAGCACAAGTATTTCACTGTCCCAAAGCATCTGGTGTATGGTTGATTGGGTTTTTTGCAGCTGTTAAATGCTTGGTAAATGTTGTTAAGACCCAAGTTCATTGCAGCAAGGTCGACTGATGCCCCCTCTGACAGTTACATGTTTTTTTTTCCTAAGTAAGCCTCATAGGATCATTATCTGGGTTAAATAAGCCAGAGTTGTGCCCTGTCACTACTGAAATTCCCTTTTTCCCTTTTTGCTACATGCCACCATTCAGGTTTTTCAATCTTCTAGCTTCCTTCAAAACAACAGCCTGCTGGTGGATCTGCAGTATGCACATAGGGAAATTTTTACCACATGCTTTTTTTCTTCTTTTCTCATAATCGGGGTCTGGCTCTGAGCTCAGGGTCCTAGGGGTGGGTTTCTATATTTCTTTTTCCAGCTACCATCAAGCTGACTTATCTAACTTGCAGATGAGAGCAGGGAAATGTTAGACTGTAAATGTCAATGGATTTCCCAGAAAAAATATGCATGCCTTGTCCCCAGGAGCATTCAAGGCCAGGTTGGATGGGGCTCTGAATAACCTAGTGAAGGGTGTTCCTGTCTGTGGCAGTGGGATTAGAACTAGATGACCTTTAAGGTCCCTTCCAGCCCAAGCTAGTCTATAATTTATTTATTTTTTAATATGAGTAGAAAAAATATGTAATGCAAAATGCAAAATAATGCTATGTTAAATAGCATTATTGATTGCTTTTGTATAACAGCAGCATTTCTGGCTTTAGCTTTGCAGAGGAAACTTCTTCATCACTGCTGATGCTGAGACACAGGTACAACATTAGTCCAGGACTTATAGCCCAGAGCAAGTGTGGCTTCAGAGAAACCAAAGCAGAGGAAGAAAGGTTGCATAGAGGAGAAAAAGTGCTAATGTTTCTAGGATTAATAATTACCTACTGCCTGTTCCACTTTTCCAAATGCTACTGAAAATAATGATGTACCTTCAGCATAATGAATTTCCCCCAGCTCATCTGAAAATCTCTTTATCTGGGTATTTTGGCTGTCTTCCACTTTGGCTGAGTAGAACTGTTCCGTCATTGTGAAACCACTTGAGAATTGGAATTGAACTGGACTAAAGGAAAAAACAAAAATCAGAAAGAGCAAATGGCAGTTCGGTTTGAAAAAGACTTCATGTAAGCAGAGAGGCCCAAGCTAGCCAAAGCTAAAATGTTACAGGGTCTAAAGTTTCTTTGTAAGATCTGGATGATCATTTTTTCAGAAATATGCCTTACTCTTGTAAGGAAAGGCTTTAAAAATATTTGGGGTTTTCTCATTACTAAATCAATCCCCAAAATCTCAATAATTTGCTTTATATTTTCTTTTTAAAATTCCCTCTCAATCGAGATGATGGCAGTTGAATGCGTGGATTAGAACCAGAGCTTCAAAAGATGCATGTGTTACTGTAAATATTTCCCTTCAAACTGTAAATCTGAATTACTGAAAATCTGTATTACTGAATCTGCATAGATTTTTCTACACCATATCTTTAGCCATCAAATTAGTTGTATTCAAGCCAGCATAAAATTCTGGATTCGTATTTAGTACAAGTTTAGTATTATCCAGATGGTTTTGAGTGAGGATGCTGCCATATTATGTTACATTGTGTTCCTTTTAGGTAGGTTTTAAAATGCCCTGCTGAAGAGCAGAGGCTCCTTGTGGTATTCTATGTGTGCAGAAAGAGGCGGCTGTATATAAAAATAAAAATATCTACGTGTCTAAAATAAAGGGTGAGGGGGATCCAGGCACAGAGGAGCAAAGTGAGTGAAAAGTCCTCACTAGAGCCAGGGTGAAAGCCTAAGTTCCTGTCTCTGTCCCTTTCCATCAATAACTTAACTTTGTTTTTCTGCACTACCTTGGCCACTTACCAACTCAACTGGAGACCTTTGGGCCTTTATCTGTGATTTCTTCAGCCGGCTGCTTCCCACTGTCACTTGATGGCTGTGCAGGGAGGCAGTGAGGGAATATTTGGGCATCCTTAGACGTGAAGTCACTCATGGGGTAAGCAAGTCTGCCCACTGCCAGGAGCTCAGGATGTCCTTCCTTGCAGAGAGGGCCTGTCCTGGCTGGTGGCAGGGGCTCAGTCAGATCCAGCAGCACCCAGAGCACTGGGCTTTGCCTGCAGTGCCTCTCCTGAGGGGACACAGGGCTGCCTTTGAGCTCACAGAGAGCAGCAGTGAGAGGATGCAGCCCTGCAGCCATCACAGCTCCCACTGCTGCTGCGGTGGGGGACAGCACAAGGCAAGGGGCCTGGGCAAAGGAGACCGCAGCTCCTGTCCCCAGCAAATCTCAGGTAACTTCCCTTTTCCCTTCTAGTGGGGCCACTACGTTTGTCCATGCCTGGGGCAAGATGGGCAAGGTGTGCTGATGAGAAGGTAAACACAGAACAGGGAGATGTAGCTAAAGAATGAGGCCAGTCAGCTGAACTGTGCAGTGTGTGCCTGTGTTTTCAGCGCACAGGAGGGGACAGCTGCTGGCCTCTGATGGTTTTTGTAGAACATGATGCGTCTCTGCTCTTGAGGTTGCTGTGAGCAGGCAGATGCTGACACACAGCTCCCTAACCACAGCATTTAACCCATCCAGGGGGTGCTTGGGAAGAGACTGACCCCCTGCCATTTCCACTGACAGGGTGACAGAGCAGAGCTGAATGCTAGTTTGACCTAAATGGTGAGTTTAGGGCTGTCCTACCACGTGAAAAGTACTCCTTTCAGTGTGTGAGGCATGAGGTGTCCAGGGCTTTGCTCCAGTTCCAGGTTAGAACTGTCGCAGAAAGCATGAGAATTTGGGAAGAGAACAGTAAAACTAATTTGTCCTCATGATTGAATAGAAATGGTGGATAGGTCATTAGGGGCTGTTACTTACAGAGACAGTGTTTGCATTTTTTAAGAAGTGTTTTAATTGATAAACAAAATGAAGTACCTTTTTTCAGCTGGAGTAAATGGGGGTTTATTAAATATGTAATACCCAAATTAATATCCTATGAAGGTGATAAACACTTGATGTGAGGATAAATATTGAACAGGCCTCTCAGATACTCTTGTTTCATGGACAAATGCCAAGCTGTCATCAGTGGCAAAGTGGGATGTGGATAAATTACCTTAATGTCTGGGAGTGAGTAATAGCCCAGATGTGTTCAGTGGGAACAAATGTCCCACCTCAGCGTGCACTGAATGTAGCTTGAAATGTATTGCTAATGTCAGCCCATGTACTGAAGATCTTCCCTTTCAAAGTGTAAAAACTCACTCTGAAGTTCATGAATACAAGCTGAATCTGCCTGGGACAAGAGATAGTAAAGTCTAACAAATTATACAACCCAGCTGGAGCCAGTCTGTGCCTGCATGATAGATGTCCTTGTCCAGTAGATCAGGGGCAAAAACATATTATACTAAAATTATTTGTGCCTTTTCTGGATTTAATTGCCTTCTTTATTAGAGACATGGAAGAGTTTTATTCACAGACACTTCTGGACAGGAGAAATGCAGCTGGCACTGAGTTTCTGTCCGTGAACCAGACTCAAGCTACTATTTGTTTTGACCAGTTGCATTAGAAAAACACATCCAAGTGTGTCTGTGCACCTACACAGAGGAGTTTCTATGTTTGTGCCTGATGGTAAAAGTGTCTTTCTTGTTTGGGTTCCTGTGTGGTGTCTGGGCTTCTATATGCTGTATTACTATAGATAATAACAACCAAAAGGACTACATACCTGTTTTCCATTGAACCAAATTGTTCTAAAATAAAAGAAATATAAATATATATGTATATAAACACTGAGCACTCAGTGTCACATCACACTAATCTGTCCCAAGGGATCCATTAACAAGAACTTGGGTTACTCTCACCTTCTGGTGACAGGTTTTAACAGGGGAAAAGCACTCTTTCCTCAAGAACTGGTGCTGATCAGGCCTGAGAAACAGGAACTTTGGATAAATTATTCACCAAAATTGTTGTTTTCAGAAGTTTTGCTGTTTCTTTTCCAGTTTCATGTGTAGGACAAAGCAAGGTTTGGGTCTAGGAAGGAGCAGTGGACGCTGAAGAAAGCCTTTTGGGTCACTATGCCACCATTGTCCAAGTCCCTTTCATTCACCTTAGCTCTTCCTCCTCTGGTGACCTTGGTGCCATTTCTGGTCTCTGCCCATGACTGATCCCAAATTCTGGCATTCGGACAGACTTGCAAACATGGATCTCGGTCAGTACAGTTTGCTTGGTCTGCTGTTAAAACAAGCTCTGTTGCTGGCTCCAGCCAGCTGCTTCCTGCTGAAAATGTCATTTATGAGGCTTTTACGAATTTTTGGCCAGCTGAGAGGTCTTGTGTTGTTCAGAGGACAGGCCCTCAGGCCCACTGCTTCTAAAGTAAGGGAGCAAATAGTGACATGTCAGGGTCAAATTCAGCTGGAGTGTGTACATGAGGAGGCTCCAGGGGAAAGGACAGCTTTGGTCTGTCAGGAGGGAACTCATTAAGCAGGAGGATGTTCATGGGTTTCTACAAACCTGCAGGAGAGCTGACTGGCCACAGCAGGAGGAAATTATGCTAATGATTCCTTTTTTCCTGTTATCTGCAGGTGATCTTTGAAAGGTGTGATGCTTCTCAGGGGCCTGTTTCCTAGTGTTTCCTTTTTTATTTTTTTTGCCATGTGGCTGCTTTTAATGTATGCATCACCTTTAACACAGACTGTGGTTGCACACTACAGTGTGTTATAAATACCTCTCCTTAAATCTAAGGAAAAAGGTTATTAGCCACCTGACAAATTTCTGAATGTGTACAGAACCAAAACTTCTTTTCTAATTTTGAAACATAACATCCAAACATTACTGGTTTATAAATGTATTTTTGGTGTCCTCTTTAAGGTACTCAATTCAGTCCTGAACACTACTTTATCTCCTCTTATACAAGAGGTATTTCTAGGAATTGATAACTTACTAGGGTTTTTTGAAAGTGTTGTGAGGCTTATTATTTTTTTTTACTTAAGGCAAACAAGAAAAATAAAATGTTTTAAAGAGCGTCTTAATTTCTTTTCACAAAACTGCTAACAGTTCAAATTTTTCAATCATTAGAAAATGTTCATATTCCTTGGTAAATAATTTACAGATTTGCAGATCTGACATATAATAAATGATTTTCAAATTAAATCCACTAGAAATCTTCAGTTCTTTTGAAAACACTGGTTAAGTTTTCATAGGGAGAACTATGCCTGCAGTAGGGTAGCATCCCTCTGCTGTACATAGACTGGAGTTAGATTTCAGTACTGGTAATCATTCCATTGGTGTGCCATTTACAGAATAGAAATGCAATAAACTAAGGCATTCTGTAGTTAAAAAGCACCCAAATATTATAAAGCAACTAGTATGAAAAGTCAACAACAACATCAAATATACCCTTTCCTCAAAGTTTCTGTTGCGGTGGAGTCCAAGTTGCAAATTAATTCCTGAGGAGCCACCAGCAGTTTGCTTTGCATTCATGATGGATTACATGGTACCTTATGAATGGAGTAAAAAAATTCCTGTCAAACCACTGTGGCTTTGTATGGAGTATAATCACACTGGCAGAGCTCAGTAAATGGCCTGCCTATATCTTTGCAGTGCTGTTTGAATTACTGAATTTGATTTACACACCAGAGCAGGTTAATACTGATGATGCCCAGCTGCAAGAGGAGAATATGTGGAAAGTTTTGCTTTAAATATTACATCATTTGTTTTAATAATAAATTGAATTTTAAATATAATTCCAAAGGAAAGATATGAGGATCTGTTTTGCTGTCTATTTGAGAAGCTATTTTGCAGAGCTCCCATCATATTAGCTTTCTGTTGTCAAGAAACATTTTATGAAGCATATTTTTTTGTTTTCTATCAGTTTTCTTATTGATATCCGAAACAATTATTGTCTTTCCAGTCTAGGGAATGGTGCTCTGTTTGAGTCCCAAAATTATATGCCTCTAATAGTACTCTATTTGTTATGGGCTGGGTTGTTTGGGTTTTTCTACTTTAAACATTTTAAAACCTTATGTATACAGTAGTGACTGGAAATAGCTTTTCCTTGAGAGCCTTGTTGTGTTTCACCACTACAGTTTTGGGATAGTGATCTTCAGTTTAAGAGCCAACGTTTCTATTCTTGAGTGAGAAGAATCTGATTCTTCCTTGCTTTCAAAGTCATATGAATGTGAGGGCTGTTCCCTGCACAATTCTTGCTATTTCTACTGTGTCCCAAAAGACAAACTCAAAAGTTGCCCTTATGCTGCCTATAGTTAAGTCGTTTTACTGTCAGTGGTGATTAATGCAAGGAAAATGGAAAAAATGTGACTTCCCAGAGGTGGTGGTGCAAACCTTTAGCTTGTGGAACACCTTGATTCTCTCTCACTGTGGTTTTAGTATCCAAACAGGATGGTGACTGAAATGCAGGTGTGACATGTGGTCTGATTTCCAGTGTTTTTCCTCTGTCTGGAACTGCAGGCAAGACCTCACCCTATATTATATCTGGTCCTAGGGTTTAAGTAAATTGTGGTTTTTCTGGTGTCCATGAAATGTCTCTCACTTGACTAGATTAGTTAGAAAAAAGTTAATTGTTTGGATGAGACATGAAATTCTTCAGGAGAGGAGATGTATGCCTTTTGTGTCCATAGAAATGAGCACAGAGGGGGAAGGTATCATGGATTAGGAGTAGTTCTTCCCAGTTCACTGCCCTCACTGGGACTCTCCAAACCATGCACTGCTCTGGAGAGGAGAACTGGAGGCACAAGAGGTAAAGATCATGGGTTGAGATCCCAGCAGTTTACTGTTAACAGCAATGAGATAAGAAGCAAACAGTAACAGCTACCATACTAAAGATAGAGGGGACAAGAAAAGAAATTATTCACACACAACCCCCTCCCAGCAATAGACAATACCAGACATCTCCCTCCACCATGCTTACTTGACCAGGAGGAATCACTTCTTCCCAGAAGAGAGGAAGCTGGGGTGGTACAGAATAACCTCCAGGCCATGCCTCTCCCCATATGCAAAATTATTCCTGTCCTGGTCAGAAGCAGGACAGAAGGGTACTAATCCCAGTCTTCTGCCACCACTAGTAATGACATGTCAATTACTTTCATGAAGTCATCAAAACCCCTCTGATTCAGGCTGGAATTTTTGTCACTGTTTTTATGGAGGCTCTTCCAGTAATTCAGTGTGGCACACTCAGGAAAGACAAGAAGGAAAGTCAGGCAGGGAGGATAAGAAGGAGGGATGCCCAAGGCTTACAGGAGCAGGTGGGATATGTGGAGTTCTCCTGTGGGCCAGCTGAGGGTCTGGTGAGAACACGTGAGTCAGAACCAAGTGAAGGGAAGGAAGGGCAGCAGCATGGGGGACCACCATGGGGTCAGACTGAGGGAGGGGACTTACTTAAAACTTTAGAGGGAGTCTGGGGAGGACAAAGCCTGGTGTTCCTTGGGGCCATGAACCTCCCTGTCCCTGCTGGAGGGGCAGCATGTCAGGACACATGCAGGAGTATGTTTCTGGATGGTGTCAGGGACAACTTCTTGATACAGGGCCTGGTTTGGCCATCCCATGGGATCACACTGATAGATCTGCTGTCCCTTTCAAGGAGACCAGCAGGGGAGATGGTGACCCATGGCAGTCTTAGCTATGGTGAGTGTGAAAGAGAGGAGATGAAGAGCCTGAGGGGAGCAAGGGAGGAGCAAGGGAGGAGAATGGCAGAGCCCAAATGTGGGGCACCAGGTGAGCATCTTGTCCAGGACGTAGGCAGCTGAGATCACACAAAAGGAGCTCTAAAGGGTTAAAGAGTTGAGGGGAACTGCCATGACTATATGGACCACATGAGAATGGTTCATCCTGATACCTGGGAAAACAAGCAGGTGTATCAGCAGTCTCGCTTGGCTAAGCCAAGAACTCACAAGAGAATTCTGGAAAATGGCCACAAAAAGGAGGCAGAAACAGGGCGCTACAGAGTGGAGCTTTAGAAATATTGGCCTTTCAAGGGTGGGGTTAGGAAGGCCAAGCTCAGCTGGAACTGGAAGGGACCTCAAGGGCAAGACAGAGATCTTCATCCTCTGTGTGAGCAGTAGAAGGCCAAAGAAGGAGCTGTGTGCTCACTGCTCAGTGGAGAGAGTGATTTTGTGGCAGTGGACACAGAGAAGACCAATGTCCCTAATACCTTCTTTGCCTTTGTCTTCACCAACAAGTTCTTTCATCTTCTAATGCTTTGCAGAGCCCAGTACAGGAAAGACATGAAGCAACTGAACAAATTCTGTAGAAGCTGGATTGCCCTGCATGGGGAGGAATCAGGCCTTATTCAGGCTTGAGGAGGGATGGCTTCAGGGGAGGCCCAACAGCAGCCAGCCAGGACCCAGCCAGGGGTTATCAAGAAAGCAGAACCACCCACTTCCCAGTGGGGCCTTATGGGAGAATGAGAGACAGTGGGTGTAAGCTGTAACAGGAGAAAATGTGGGATAGAAGGAAATACTACTCTGGGAACAGTCAAGAGCTGGAGCTGGTTGCCCATAGAGGCTGTGCAATTTCCATCCTTAAAGATTTTTAAGACCTGATGGCTTAAAGCCCTGAGCAACCTTGTTTGACCTCGAAGCTGACTCTGCAACTTGGATTAGATGTCCTCCCGTGGGTCCTTCCAGCTTGAGTTGTTGTCTGTAATTCATTCCATGAATATTTTAAAACTACCTTGAATTTCTAGCAAAATTTATTTCTGATCTATTTGTGCCCTTGAGTTCTTCTGCTGTCTTAGTCCTGTCCTTTGCCTAAAATAAATTTTATTCTGCAATGTATTAACTGAGAACAATAACATTTGCTCTCGACTTTTGTTAAGCAGAACAAGCCAGGCTCTTCTAATTCTGCACACACCCCTCCTCCTGTCCCCATAGTGACTGGAATAGAGTCTCTGCTCCTTTCTCATCCTAATATCCTCTCTATGCACCTGTTCTCATTTTAATTCATCCTCTGGCATGTAGGTGATTACAGCAATGCAAGTACTGCACTAATCCAAATACAAGGTCAATGAAAAAATGTTCATATCCTGCACTAGGCACTCTTACTACTGAAAATATTTTGCAGGACAACACAATTCCATTATTTTTTAACAACTGCATCCTGCCTATACTGATCCTGTTACCATTTATAATTTCCTGATCCTTTTTTCTACATATGGAAATACATAAATGCAGTCATATGCAAAATTATTGTGCCATAGAAATTAATGTTAAGTTCTTCTACCATTAAAAAGGCTTTTGTGATATTTGCCATAAACATTTCTCTTACAAACAATTTTCATTTCTCTTAGTTGGGCCATTTTTTTCACTCAGAGGTTGTTAAGTGTTCTAGACCTAGGTGTCTCTCAAATATTTGTGCACAGAAATCTTGTCCTGTCTTAAATTACATCCATTGATTTTCTTTCTGGTGAGTTTTGTTTTCTGCCAGCACCTTACCCATTTGGATGGGAATAACAAAATTTCTTTACAATAAAATGTTTTCATATAGTTCTTAATTTTGTTTTTAGGATCCTGTAAAAGACCACATAAATATTCTTTAAATCCCAGGGATCACAAGTACCTAAAAGGTGTGAAACAAGTATATTGACCACAGCATACTTTATTATGCTGGTATTGCAAGAGCTTTTTGAGATATTAATTGTTATCTCAACTTGGTCAAGGGAAGCTGTGGTCCTTCTGGGAAAGCAGCCTTTATTTAAGCAGTAATTAAGAACAAGTATTTCCCAGTGATAGAGCAGGTTTCCCAAGTCATAGTTTCATCTTTTATTTCTCCCCAAATTCCTCCTTTGGGAAATTGTTTAAAGATAACCTAGAAGTGAATTCTTATAGTTTCTCAAGGAGAGTGCCTGTTGTATGCTGGTAATTTGCCATGCAGGAGATAAGTTGGGTTTTTTGAGATAGCATTTTGTTGTTCATGGCTTATGTATGCTTTTCACATGAATTTGTTAGAGAGCAGGAAGACATCTGTAATTTACTAAATATAACTTCGAGCTTGTGAGACTGTAACACAGAATGCTGGGCCCTGTGTAGAGTTCATTAGATAAATGTTTATGAATACACAAGGAGCTTTTAAGCACCAGTGCTTAAATTATTTCTATCTCCCTTCCAAGTGTAGTCACAGAGACCTCCTGTGTCTGGTGGTGGCACGTAAGCCTCATAAAAGGAAGGCATGAACTGATTTCAGCACCATCTTATTGATTCATGAGAGGGAATTTTCCAGCCTCAGCCCTCCATCTCCTGCACAAAGGAAAAAATTTCAGCCACTGGATAAACTTATTTTGAAACAGAAAATTGTTTATCTCGTACTGGGTCCAGGTGCCCAGGGGGCAGGTGGGTATGGGAGCTGCAGAGGTGACCTTTGTGAGGAGAGGCTGGGATTGCTCCGTGCCAAACACAGTCTGTCCCAAGCAGAGATAGCCCTGTGACCCTGGAGATGTCCTGATGGAGCAGGTACTTCCCTGTAAACTCTGGAGAGACCATGGTGCAGCTGACATCCTCGCTGTAGCTCCTGGCAGACACGTCTCAAAGGAATTGTAGCCCATGGAGAGCCCACGCTGGGGCAGGTTTATACTGAAAGATTGAAATGCTTGGAGAAACCCAAGGCTGGAGCAGAGAAGTGTGAGGAGGAGAGAGGAGCAGCAGATAGGATCTGTTATAGACTGACTTCAGCCCCCCATTCTTCATCCCCCTGTGCTGCATAGTGGGGAAAATGTAGAAAAGTTGGGAGTGAAGGGTTGAAACTGAGCCTGGGAAGAGAAGGGATAGCTGGTTAGTGATGCCCTTGCCTTTGTCTTGACCCACAAGATTTTTCATGCTATATTCCCTCTCTCTTCTGTTGAGAAGGATGATAGAGAAGTTGGGTGGGATCTGACAGCCACAAGCTCAACCCAACATTTCATCCCTGACCCAGTTCTCTTCAACATCTTCATTCATGGCTTGGACACAGGACTCAAAGGAACACTAAGTATGTTTGCTGATGACACTACACTGGGAGGAGATGTTGACCCCCTCAGGGGCAGGGAGACCCTGCAGAGAGACCTCAACAAATTAGAGAGATTGTTAATAATCAATATATGAAGTTCAACATGATCAAATGTTGGATTCTGCACTTTAGATGGGGCAACCCTGGGTGTGTGTATAGATCAAGGGAATGAGAGGCTGGAAAGCAGTGCTGAGGAAAGGGCCCTGGGCATCCCAGTCAGTGGCAAGGTGAACATGAGCCAGCAGTGCCCTGACAGCCAGGAGGGCCAACCCTGTCCTGGGGGGCATCAGGCACAGCATCACCAGCCAGGCAAGGGAGGGGATTGTCCTGCTCTGCTCTGCACTGGGGCAGCCTCACCTTGAGTGCTGTGTGCAGTTTTGGGTGCCACAATATAAGACAGACATTAAACTATTAAAGAGCGTCCAAAGGAGGCCCAAAGGGGCCACAAGGATGGTGGAGGATCTGGAGCGGAAGCTGTATGAGAAGCAACTGGGCTCATTTGGTCTGTTCAACCTGGAGAAGAGACTGAGGGGAGACCTCACTGTTGTGTTCCACATCCTCATGAGGGGAAGCAGAGGAGCAGTGTGTTGGTTAAGGTGGTGGTTACTGCAATTGTACTGAATAGTGGGACACCTGGCATGATGTAAATGCTGTGGAAGAAGGTGTGGAATGTGCTGAGCTTAGCTGGAGTAGAATTAAATGTCTTCACAGTGACTGGTACGGACTGTTTTGGATTTATGCTGAGCACAGAGTTGGTAGTAGATGTTGATAGAGATATTTTTGTTATGGCTGAGCAGGGCTCACACAGAGCCAAGGCCTCTTCTGATTTCCATACTGCCCTGCTGGTGAGGAGGGTGAGGGTTGTTGGGAGTCTGGGAGGAGACACAGCCAGGACAGGTGACCCAAACTGCCCAAAGAGAAATTCCAGACCATGTGACATCATGTATAAAGTATGTATAAAGACATATGTATAAAGTAGGCGGAAGGTGGACAAAAGGAGAGATGTTTGGAGTGATGACTTTTGTCTTTCCAGTTAACCACTACCATGATGAGGCCTAGCTCTGGAGATGGCTGAACACCTGCCTGCCCATGGGAAATCGTGACTGAATTCCCTGTTTAAATTTGTTTGTGTGTGTGGCTTTTGCTTTCCCTTGTAAACTGTCTTTATCTCAATCCATGAGTTTTCTGGCTTTTACCCTTCTGATTCTCTCCCATGTCCCACCGGTGGGGGACTGAGTGAGTGGCTGCCTGGCTGGGGTGAAACCACGGCAGACAGGTACCACTTCACTCTCATGACCAGTGACAGGATTCAAGGAAAAGCCTGAAGCTGAGTCAGGAGAGGTTTAGACTGAGTATCGGGAAAATATTTTTCACCAGAGGTGAACTGAGCAGTGGAACAGGCTCCCCAGGGAAGTGGTCAGAGCACCAGCCTGACAGAGTTCAAGAAGTGATTAGACAATGCTCTAAGGCACATGGTGTGACTCTTGGGGTGTCCTCTGTAGGGCCAGGAGTTGGACTTGATGCTCCTGATGGGTCCCTTCCAAATCAGTATATTCTATGATTCTACAAAACTGTTTGGATTAAGCTAGTGTTCTCAGAGTAATTTCAGCCTTACTTTTCTATCTCAATCTTCAACAGGCTTATTATTAGGTTGAAAATTATTTCCATTTTCATTACAATTTGATTAAATTCTATTAGAATTTTTGCCATGAAACAGAAACAAGAAAAACAAACTTCACGGCATTGATCTATCATAATATTGGCTCATTTTTAATATGATGATTTGTTCCCTGGCAAAATTAAGGTTCTGTATTATTTATACTCAGATTCTATCAGGATTTATTATTATTCCAGAAGTTGCAATGCATATTTCTTCTTTTTTTTTTCTTTTTTTTTAAAGGGATGTCAATGACCTATAATTAGAATGGTACTAAAGATTCACACATTGCTAATTCCAGCAGTGCTGCTGAGAAGGCAATGTCACTTCTGTGCACAGGCACAGCACCAGCCTTTTGCAGATGTTAAGAGACTCGAGAGGCAGTAAAGACTCTTCCCCTGTCTGTGTCATACTTGTGTCTGATAGCTTGCATGGACATCTGGGAGAGCTAAAAGAAAAGAATTCCCATCTTCCTTTAGGTTTTGTAGAACACCCACTGGGCTTCCTGCCTAAATGCAAAGGACAATATATCCTCCACTTTCACACACCTGAACTGAGCCACAAATAACAGCAAAATAAAGACAGAAAAGGAAAAATATTTGACTTATGTCAACATTCTTATTCTTTTTGGAAGAATGTTGCCCAGTTTAATCCTCATGAAAGTGGAAAAAAATAACAGTAGTGGATTAAAGCCAGAGTTTAAGAAAATACATTTAAATATATCTTTTTACTTAAAAATGACTTTCCTCATCATTCAAAGACCTAAGAGTTAAGCTATGTTACATACACCTCAGGTACAAATTGAGAAAAGATTCAATAAATCAGACTATATAAAAAGCAAGAGACTTTTTCCCCCAGAAAAATGTATTTGTGTTTTATCTGATCATATAAAAACATTAAATTTAAAAAAAAGAAGTGTATATATTTTTTCAAGTGTTAATGGTTTCACCATTCATCATAACTACATTCCGCAGTCCTGTAACACCAGGGCACATTATCCTTATCTGTGAAGCACAGTGAGCACAATCTTTACACTGAGGTAACTCTCATCACTACTTCCCCAGAGCAGTTATCCTCTGATGAATCCTCCTGAGGTCTCATGCGGTTGAACAGCTGTAACAACACATAGCCACACTGAAATCTCGGTGAGGTTAACTGTGTTGGATGAACCAAACTTCTGTTTCTAAATGCAGTCAGTGGCAGCCACAATGTCCTCCCTGCTGAGGATTCTCCTCGATTGCTCTCTTCTATGTCCGTGGCTTTATCATAATTTAACACATCCCAGTGTAGATTCACAGCTCTCCAGCGCTTAAACACTCGGTAAACAGATGCACCTTCGTGGACTATCAGTCCTGAAAGTAAGAGGAAAAAAAAGAGAGTTTATACAAAATGTCAGTGGATACCATTTTGAGAGCAAGTAGAGATTTAACACATTTTAATGACTGGCAATTTCCAGATGCAATTAAATTACTCATAACATTAATAATTCAAACAAACTGTATATATGCAATTTAACTGGTTATTCATTTGTTTGGGAGGCAGGAACATGCAGAGGAAATAAGTTGTTCTGAATGAAAGCTCAACATAACCAATACTGGAATAACCTGAGCATGCCTAACTAAATAAATTATTCAGATTTAAGTAAACCAATGCAAAACTGGCAGATTTGGATATTGACTGTTTATGCTAGTTCTGCCCTTGTTCATGGTAAGTACTATTTATTTACTGAGATTGGTACTGCTTTAAATGGACCTTTAAGGAGGTTAGACCTTCTGCAATGAACAGGACAGTCCTAAATTTGTTTAAGAGTGTTTTGTAGAATTCAGTACAGACACTGAAAAATTTAACTGCTTTCAAATTCCCAGTTCAACTTAGGAGCATATAAGATTTATGAAACAGCTGTAAATGTAATGACTTTCCTGTATTATTCTTTAGAACAAGACGAAATTAAATGTTTCAGCATGGTAAGGATTATACACTTTCTTCTTTCTCTTCAGTATTCAGTAGGAAAAAGTTGTAAATTATCTTTTTTTTGATACCCAAAAATCTTTAAAAGGTTCTTCAAGTAAAATACAAAATTTATGGAGTCCTCAAGAGACCAATCTGCTTATGAATTTCCTTGTAGCTAAGATTTGTGCTTATTGAATGCATTCAAGCAACTTATTTAAAGATATTAAGCTTCTAACTTTTTGTATGTATGTACATGTTTATACTCCCTCTCTTTATATGTGAGTATTTCAAATATGGATTTACTGGGGAGACATGTGAGGCTTCTGCCTTCCTACTAGTTTTTTCCTCAGCCAGCCTGCTTGAGGACACTTGCACAGTTCTGAGCAACACCACCTGTTTTCTCTGGCTCCCTGCTTTGGGAAGAGAGCAATCTGCCTAGCCAAAAACATTTATAAATCTTTTGTCCAGTGTGCTCCTTGCCTAAAATTTTCCTATGCATGGCCACATCTGTAATATGAGCTGTGGTGTGCTTTAGCCCAAGAGATTGTATATCACCTGTTTCTACATAAGAAAATTGTGATTTGTCTGAGGTCCTTTAGCACAATTAACTGATACCAGAAAGGAGATGTTCAGAGAAAGATGACACAAGCTGAAAGGGTGGTAAATATGTACATGAACAGCAAACCTCACATTAAAGTGCAATGATTTGCAGATAGCAACACCTACTCTAACATATTTTAAAAGATCATTACACTGAGAGATGGAGAAACACAAAGATTTCTTTCAGAAGGACATGATGGTGAATGCAGCATCTCTGTATGGCTTTCAAGTTCCCTAAAATTCATTGAAGCATCCAATACAGCAAAAGTAGCAGAAAAAAAAACTTAATTAAATAGTAAAGATTCTAAATGTATTTTGTAACGGCAAAGCATTTTAGTGGAATTTTCTTGATTGCAAGATTTCTATCTTTATCTTCTCAGACATAGATAAAGTAACCTGTCTTTAAAATTTATCATAATAATTTAGTTGATACATAAATGTACCTTCAAGACTGGCTTGATTGTACAAAAAGAATAAATGTATTAGATCCTGTACAGAATCTACAAACCAAGTTAGCGATGGTTTGCTGTGACAAAGATTAATCCTTTTGTGTTCTTTTGGATTTCCTATAAAGTTGATAAAGGAGATGAGAATAATCTTCCTCAACCTGTTCCTGGAACACAGCATTATTTGGTCCAACTTCTCCCAAGTCTGTGATGAAGCAAAGTTAAAAGAACCTATTTACTCCAAAGTAAAGATACACGTCTGCACTTCACTAGAACCTGAACAACATATTTCAGAACAGAGAAGGAAGTATTTGAGGAAGGATCATTGAGATACATGAAGTACATTTAAATAGAGTATCTTTTCAAAATTACAACAGAAAAAGTTGTAGGGTGACTTCTTTCAGGGAGCTCTTTTTTACTGTCTTGGGGCTTTCAGGATTTATTGAAACTATGTTTTCAGAGTTTTTAAACATTGGCAAGGGCTCCTTTATAGTGGAAGCTGTCAGTCACATATAATTTAAAAGAGCTACAAAACAAAGGATCAAATATCGCAAGCATTGACATAAAGTTGTCAGATTTGGCAGTGCTGAAGGAGAAAAGGAACACTTTCATAATTCCTCTCATAAAAAGTTTTAGCTCCCTTCTTGATAGAGCTATAGATTGAAAAATACCTACATAGATGAGGCAAAAGAACTGGGATGGGCAGGAGTGTGAAGTTCTTGGCACCAACAGTTCCAAGACCACAAACAAGAGGAACTCCAGGTAAGTTTTAAATGCCAGAGATTTTCCAGGTTCAGAGGAGTTCTGATGCTCAAAATACAACTAGTTAGTCACTAAAGTGGAGCTGTAAGGAAATGGCAAATAATTGCCTTTCTCTTAAGGATTTCACAGCAATGAAGGTAACTATGAGAGAGAAAAGAACAAAAAATCCCTGAAGGATACAGATTTGTTCCAAACACAATGATTTCAACAGCACAGAGGACACAGCTGAGCACTTGTAGGGGAAAAATATTTGTTTGACTCAGATGATCCCAAGAAGTATTAGAATTCACTACTGTTAGCTGTTCAGATGTTCTGTCCAATTAATATCTACAAGGAACAGAGTTTTTGGATGATAGACCCATCTAAGTGTCCTATGGTCCTAAGAAGGCTTTATCTTTAGGTTTGATCTCTAAGATGCAGGGATTGCAGTGGAATCCAGCTAATAGGATTATGAAGAATCCTAATTTTATTTTCTTTTTTTATCTTTTTGCCAAGTACTATTCTATTCTTTCCTCAAAGGTTTTCTTAACCTGACTCACAAGATATTTGAAACTTTTTACTACTGAATGTCTTTACAAGCAGTCAACTTGTCTTACTCATATTTGGTGGTATTACAAGTTACAAGTTTATCTTATTTATCATACTAATCATATATATAAACATTTAGGAATGGTCCTCCCAGTAATATCACAAGATTTTATCCAGGGATAAAAGAGCATTTTCAGAAACAGACTATACCTCTGGACAAAATGTCATGTCTTAAAACTATTCTAGGGCCCACAGATATAAACAAAAAGCAATCAATTGCTCACAGCATTAATGTGAAACATACCCATGCTAAAAATAGTAGTAGTAAAAAAATATAATTATTTATGAACTATTTAGCATTAGATCCAGTGTGGGAGAAAAAAAGACTTTCTGAGTAAAGACATATAAAGTGCCGCTAGATGTGTTCATGGTAAGTAACTTCAGCCTGTTCCTTTTTACAACCAAGGAGTTACAGGAATGTTGCAAGGCATGAAGTTCCTTAGCAGGGAAGAAAGAGGCTTTCAGAGGGCAATTCATACCTCGCACTGGCTCCCATCTCTTCCTCCCTTGCCACAGTACTACTGGCACCTGTCATGTGTCTAGTGCAATGCAACAACTACTTTTCACTGCTGGAAAAGGAGCAGCACTGTTGTTCTGGGATTGCAAGTCAGCTGTTGTTATTTGTGAGAGGTTTTGTTCATGTTAGAACCATTTCTGACCAATAGTTATAACTATTTTCCAGTAAAAAAAAATATAAAATTCTACTACTTTTCTGTTATGCAAAAGAATTGCTAGGTTTGGAAAGTAGAATGACAAAGGCTTGATATACTGTCCTTCAGTGGGTAGGTAAGGGATTTATATTATTCATTCCTTTTATGAACTCTTTCCCTTTGGTAATCCCTACATGGATGGTCTGATCCTAGCACTATAACTGGAATAGCTCTGGGTTTCACAGGCTGTAGTTCTGCTTGATCAGAGTGTTCAAGATTTGCTTTAGGAAAACTTCAACCAGTAGCAAATTTCAAAGAGAAGAGCTTTATGCTCAGCTCTGATGCAGAAAGGTACAAGGTAATGACTTGTAGGGTTAAAAACAACACTGATAAATAAAAACAATCCTATTTGTCAGGAATAATTCTGGGAAAATTCAGACTAGAAGAAAGAGAACAGTGGATACCAATAAAGCATGTACACTAAAATGAACAGAATATACCATTCTCATGATCTATAATCTTCAGGGTGTTTCTTTTGTTAAAATGTAAAAACAAAGAAGTAAAGTACAAGTTAGGTGTAATTTACTTAATAAGAAAGTGACTGGTGTGCTACATGTGATATAAAATCAGTCATTGAGTAAATGAATTCGTATGTGCACATTTTCAAATATGTCATAAAAATATGTCGGTACCTTTTGGCAAACTGCTTTTAAAAATTATAGCAAAACATTTCAAAAAAATGCTTCACACTTTTTGTGTGAAGATATCTACACTTCACAAATAACCAAAAAGTATTTGTATTGTTTCTGCAAAGGTGTAGGGAGGCATAACTGAAAGCAGGTGGAATAAATCTTGGTCATACCACCAGTATCTCAAGCATTATCTTGAAGTACGTGGTGCACAGGAAAACCTGTATGTCTGCATAAATTTTTCATTGAAATAAAGAAAGATTACAGTGGCAGGAGAGGTATTCACTCACTGTAAATCCTGTTCAAAACTAAGACAATGCCATGGATGACTAAACACAAATGAAAGGAGAGGAGATCCTAAGTGAGACCTGTAGCTGGTTGGAAGCATTACAAGCTTCATGATATAAGAGATTATTCATAATAATGGTAAAATAAGTTAATGCCTAGGGTAATCATCAGCATAATGGAAAGTATTTTGGGTTTTAAAAATAATTTATAAGTAATGCTTACATATATCTATTAGAGAATTTTATTTGAAAATTGTTAATTAAAATTATCAATCTAAACCCCTCACTTCATCATGAAAGAATAAGATTAAATTGAATAAGATTGACTATATTAATGAATACTTTTAAGAGTTACAAGAAGTCCTGATGTTACAAGCTAACAGAATGCAAATTACTTGAAATTATTTGCAGAATAAGTGGGTCTAAATGAATCTGGATTATCAAAATTCCTCAATTACAAATCCTCCTTTAAACAGCTTTCTGAATTTCCAGATACAGTTTAGTAAATTCCTAAGTCATGTATGCAGTGAATTTTGTGCCTACAATAGAGTGTCCAAATATATTTAATTGTAGTCACTTTTACATTTAAATTTTCATTTATTATTTGCGATAGTTCTACAAAATATGCATTTATTAAATGAAAGGCAAGTCAGTTTATCTGTGTGTTTGCTTTGCTTCTGCAGAAGCTCCATCTCAGGTACATGTCTGTTCAGCATCTTCTACTTCAGCAGTGGCTTGAGCCTAGCTGGCTTGAAAGGCAGCTAAAAGATGCATCAATCTGTGGAAGCTCACCTGCCAAATATTTACTTCTATGGATAAATACAGTAATATTTCTGATTACCCACAGACATTCTTGGCTGATTTTGAGTTTAATCTGGTTTAGGTGTTTTAACAGTAAAACAAATGGGGAAAATGAAAATAATTTGAAGTAACTGGTTATTTCAACTAGCTGATGCATTCCAAAGTATTTTTTTAATTGGGAAAAAAACCCAAACAAACCAGAACTCCATATAAATGAAATGCTTGGAATGCCTGAAGCACATTTTATCTTCCTTTGGTGTATTTTTAAACAAAAGCAAAGCCCTCAGTATGGAGTGTTAAGCTAGAAGAGGTGATGCTCAGAAATCAGCATCTAAGAGGACATGTAGCTGAGTCCTTTTATTCATTTAAAAGATGAGCATTTGTCCAAAGTATGAGATTCTGCTCACTTTTCTGTCTGAGATTTGGGTTCACAGAAGAAAGCCTGTGCTACAAAATATTCCAGGGCAGGCTTCTCTAACAAAAATTACAAAATGAACAGAACTGCTGATGTAGCTGAAATATAAATACTTTTACAGTAATGGGATGGTTTCAATAAAAGATGATGTGGCTTTACAGTTGAAGCAAAACCCTTGATATTAGGAATCAAGCTGTTTCTTTGTCTCTTACAAAGCAGAATTCAGCACTGTTCTAATTCCCATATATAAGATTCAGATAACATTTATCTCTCAGAAATGTCAATGCAAACATCAGATGGCATTTGACTTCTGGATTTTCTTGCAATTAAAATTCTGTGAATGTGGTTTGATGTAAATAATTATTACTAATTATGTAAACTTATTTTTCTAAATTATATAATTATGTAATATTTAATGTAAATTTTCTCTCCAAAAAATCATAACTATTCTAACAATTAAATCAGTTTTTTTTACCAAATACTAAAAGGGATTTCTATTTAAATATTCCCGGGTCCAGTGTATTTTCAGAAATTTCAAAAGTGGCCAATACAGTGTTGCAGTAAAATGTATTTTCTTTTACAAGATTTCAGCTAAATTACTTGGGGCTTTTTAATAGTAAAGCAAGTTATTATAGTTAGCCCTGTGTGAATGTTTCATAATTGTTTATGATGTGCAAAGAACTCATGCCTGCCTTCTCTGTTCTCCTCCATTTCTAGCACAGTGACCTATTTAAATCTGTGCAACCTAATTTTGGGTGTGCAGTTTGATGACATCTTCAAGGGCTTCTTCTGTGCTTCATGATGGTACAATGTAATTCAAACTGGCATCAGAAGATGACAGTGTGTAACTTTACTAATTATTTTAATAATATCTTTTGTATTTTCATCTGTTTAACTCCCTGAACTTTGTTAGCCGTTTTATCAAGAAATTTAAGCTGATTCTGTTCTCACCACTAAGATTTTGTGAATACACTGATGAATCTGAGAGTAAAGCTTCTTTGATTCTTTTCTCTTTGCAATATTTGCAACACTGTAAAAAGCAGCACTTGCCAAATGTATCAGCTGAGAATAAATCTGCAAAGAACTGATCAATTAGCGTGACCAATTAGAAAAATAGAAATAGTCACAGTCTTAAACCACAGTCTGTGCTGTTTAAAGATTTGAGCTTACCTATGCATACTAGATCCATAAAACCATACATTCCATAGCAGATTTGAAAAAGGATGTCCTTTCTTTGCCATACTGCATAAGGGCTGAAGGCTGACCATAGAAGCCAAGTCACACTTGCTACTAAGAACAGAGATCCTAGGATTACAGCAACCATCTGCACTTTCTCAACCAGTGTTATAGTAATGCTTTGCCACTAAAAGAGAAACAAAGTTGTATAAGATAAAAATGTTATTGTCCATGGTTGAACATTCAACTCCATCTTTTTTCCTGAAATCAGAAATTATTTTAATATTTACACATATCTTCATAGATATTTACTAATATCCTTGATACTGACATTTTATATATCTTTTTTCCTATTTCAAAGTGAAGCTAATAGTTGCTTCCCCATTTCCTCCAGTGTCCCTATCAATACGATCTAGCTGTGAACTTCTGAGGAGTTAATAGTTTTGTTTCTGTTTTGAATATGTAGGCAAAAATATGTTCAGTCTTAGGAATGGAACTCTTGTCTTTCATCTTTGGAGGGCAATGAACAGAATAAAAAAGGAAGAAGACTTTTTAAAATACGTGTTATGTTAGTGTGACAGGTTTCCTTTCCATCCCTCCCTCCTGAAGAGTGAAGCCTTTTTCCACTTTCAGGTTTCTCATCAAAGAAGTTCCAGACATACCAAGGGAGTTACCTTTCTCTGCATAAACCAGTGTAAACAGCACAAAAAGATTCCTGCAACCTAGTGTGGAAGCAACATGAAAACTCAGGAGAAGCCCTGAATATAGATAGCCAAACATTTCTTTCACCCCAATTATGTCCATTTTTCCAGGGCAGGCTGTATCTTCCATATGTGATATGACTCTGGTTTATGGTGGTACAAGATTTAATTATAAAAGAGTGTGTGTACTGACTTCTGTCAAGATAAGAGAAATACAATTCCGTTATAAGAGTCACAAAAACAAAACACAGCATAAGGAACTAATTGTTCTAGATTACCCTTAACATATAGGGCTTTTCTTGGACATAATTATGTAAATTACTTTGGTAGATTCCCCACTCCAGCCCCATAACTCCTTCCAGGGCTGCTGTGAAGATTTTGTAGACAGCCACCTTTCCTGTTTCTAATTTTGGATGTACCAGCCCCCTTCTATAGCTGCAGTAGGGAACAAGTGGAGAAAGCTATTGCAATAAGGGTTTTCTTGCCTCTTTTCCCATCTGGCAATAATTTTGCCTTTTTCCTACTACTTTACTAAAGCCTTCTCTTTTTTTACAGCTGTTGGGTACCCAGTACCATATAATCAGAGGATAAAGTAATATTTCAGGTTACAAGGGGCTGTGAGAGCCCACTAGTTCAACTTCCTGCTCAAAACATGATAAGGGGATGAGATCAGACCAGGTTGCTCAGGGGTTTATTCTGTAATACCTTGAAAATTTCCAAGTATGGAGGCTGTTCAGCCTCTCTGTGCAACCTGCTCCATTTCTTGACTGTAGTCAGGTTGAAAAAAGTTTTTCTTCAAAAACATTTTTTCTTATATTCATTCTGATGCTCTTTTTTCCCACTTACACTCTTCCTCCCATCAAGTAGCACCATGAAGAGCCATGGGTGAGCAGTGGGTCCCCTGTATCTTACTTCTCTTTCAGCTTTTCCCATTAACTTTTCTACCGTAGCCTAATATGCACAATTGGAGCTACATTCCTTCTCTTCTTGCAGCCTTCTGAATATAACAGTACAAAGAGATAGATATATAACAATTTGTAAAATGTCTATCTTGAAATAATATCCTTTTATAATGAACTCATGAAATGCATACTAGTTTTTCATGGAACATGAAGGTTTGGAATGGGGCTATTCATGCTAAATACTACCTTTTTATGTCAAACAACAATGGATACTCATTTCCTTTGTTAAATCTTTTTATGAAGGTCAAAGAAGGTCATTAACAAGTGATGCATGACAGAATGGTGTGAGCTTTCCATGACTCAGTATACAGGATTGGAAGTTCAGGACTGAAATTCATTGAACATTCATTAGACCCCATAGGGTACTGTTAAACAAAATTATTTTTCATTTCTCAGCTGAAGCTACATAGCGTGACTTGGCAGAAAACTGTCAAAAAATGCTGTTGGTTATGTATGTCTATCGTCTTTCTTTATCAGTGTGAGACAGAACTGTATTAAATTTCTTTGGAATGCCTGAAATCAAAGTCCATTTACATGAAGTAAAGCTTTAACTGTCAAAAATATTGCACTGTCAAATTCACAGAAGAAGCTGGCATGAACTGAAAAGACATATAAATGAAATAAACAGCAGATCTGTCACAGTGCAATTTCAGAAGTTTGTAAACTCACTTCAGTTTATTTTGATTTTCTTTTTTTAAAAAACTTAAATTGCTCAGTTATTCTGCAAAGAGACTAATGAACAAAAGAAAAAGCAATCCAAACATTTGGGATAAATAATGTAGCATGCAGTCTAGATAGCTTATCCCCTATTCTGGTGTTGCCTGAAGACCAGTGTCTCTTCCTCAGTGCCAACCACTCCTACTACCCATTTCATGAGGGCTTTTTGTTGGCTTGTTGTTGGGTTTTCCCAATTCTTTATTTCTAGAAAAACTTGACCTTGAAAAGTTCTAAGGAACATAGATATGACCCTCACCTCTTCCTAGCTTCTTCAAACAACGTATTTTCATTATTTTGTTCTTCTCTTGATCTGTCAAGAATGCAAGCAATTGAATCTCTCAACCTCAATAAAGTCAGTACTTCCAAAGATTCAGCATATTAGCACACTATCAAATTACTACAATTACTGAGAAAAAACTACAAACATTCCAGAGGTTGTTGTTTCTAACTCTTCTGCTTTTAAAAATCAAAGAATAGTTCCAAGAAAACCCCCCAAACCAACAAACAAAAAACTCTGTCAAAATAATAAAAAACAAGAACCCAAAATAGGATTGGATATTTTCTTCTATTAATCCAACTACTTCAACCTTTGTGGTATTCACTGTCTTTGTTCTATGAAAGAAATTTTAGTCCTCCACCTTTTTCAGTATGAAGATCAGCAATAATCAAGAAATTAAAAAATTTTACTGAATTTTCCTCCCTATTTCTGTAATCTGTAAGTTAAGCTAATTGATGATATTCCATAGTAGATGGGTGAGGAAGGAGTGTGTGTAAGATGGAAGACATTGTAGTGGCCTAGAAAATTTATGTGAAACTGCTAACTTGCCTCCTTAGCCGGCAATCTGCCATAGGAATCCAGCACCCCAGGAGTGATGGGGTGGGATGGATTGCTGTTCAGCATGTGATGAGCTTGGGGACCTCATCTTCTATGTTGGTCCTTAGTGCTAATGGCAAGAAGACTGTGGATGTTCCTGATGGTTAACTTACTCCACCTGAAATTTCCTCCTCCTTGCCCCTCTCCAATATGTTTGGACTTCTAACTGTCTGAGATTGTCTCTTGGGAAATGAGTATCTTGATTTTTTTCCCCATAAATTTGGGTAGAAATTATAAAAAGGTGAGCAGATGTTACTGGGACAGGTGCATTTTTCACATAATGAAGGTGGTATTCTGTAGTTATGATGTTATTCACATGTTGATAGGCTTGGAATGTTCAGTCCTTTCTTAAACATGGCCAGCATTAGCCATTAGACAATGAGATGAACTGCACAGGACTCTATTGTTTGGTTGCTTTGCATTTCATTACAAGGCTTGTGAAGAGGAACTGGAGTTGTGGTCACACCATTTGCTTGTGCCAGAAGTCTCACTTACAGCATGGCTAACACATGTGAGAATGTAACTGAAGGAAACCCAGGAAAAGAAAGCTCCTTCTAAGAGTAAGATTCTTATTATAGCACCAAAGTCAGGTAAACTTTCTTTGATTTCTCACAGTCATTTTCCTTATTGCATTCACTGTTCTGTTATAATCACTTCATCTTTTAATGTCAAATTATTGGCTTATGAGATCACAAAATAATAAAAATTATTCAGTGATAGTATGTTGAGAAATTGCATTCAGAACATAACAGACTGAATTATTTAACATTGTAAATTGAATGATCACATTATTAGTGTGACATTACTTAAATCCATTATTTCCACTTGTGTTTTTCTCATTTTCTTCATATAACTTGCTTCTAAAATTTTAATAATTCATGACTATAAATAATATTATGACTTTCTAATTTGTTTTTTCTATTTGCTGACTATACATTCCACAATCTGTAACAGTTGTTTTAGCTAAACATTTTGCCACGTTAGGAAAGATCTAGACAGGATTTTAGTGTCAGCTTCTGTAAAGTAGATGACCCTAAAATGAAATATTATGAGAAAGATTGTATTTTTGCTCAACAACTAGAAATGGAAAGAAAATGTGAAATATTTTGTACTTGATAACTGTAACTGTAGGTTTCAGATATAATAATTTTAAAAACCTCATTTAAATTTCTATGAAAATCTGATTTCATATTTCTTCTCATAATATATAGTAGTGTTATGATGCCATCTCAGTTGCCCATGAAAAAAATAATTTTATTTTAATTTACAATGATGGCAAAAACTTCCTTTGAAAATGGTATTTTAAACAACATATAATTAATGCTTCTGATTTTAATTTAATACTTTCTGCCCTTGAAAACTTTCTAGACTTTTACTTCTACTGATACTTCATTATATTTGGTTCTTTTAAACTTTTATTTACCACTGGTCTTCCCCTGATAAATCATTTGGGGTATAATACATTAATGGTACGCTAGAGTTCAAATTCTGACCCCAGAAATATTGCTCCTCTTTTCTTCTAAGGTTTCTGTCACAGAAAAATACAAATATAAGGAAATAATTCCTTATTTTTGAGGTTGAGACTTTCAGAAGTTGAAGAAAATGGATTGCTTTGATGGAATAATTGTTAAAAAATAAAGTCAATACAGTTATATGCATGTCCTTACTAACATAAAGGTGGATAAAATATTCAAAGGTCTGTCATTTTTGAGACAAATCAATATTAACTTGGCTTTGTTTTAATAATGCCTTGTAGAAACCAATTGATTATGTTATAATACATGGCAGAAAAATGATCTCAAAAGAACTGATACTGGGCTTGTACTTAGAATACTTTGCATTAAAAATGTCTGTAAAGAAACAACACGTTTTCCTACATCCTCAATGAAGACCACATAAAATTTCCTTATGGCTACCCAAATGCATATCAGCTGTACCAATTTAAAACCCACCAAAATTCCTTAAGACAAAGAGCTGTTATGGGGTTATCCCACTCTGTTCTCTCAGAAACACAGTTTGTTATGGGCACTGCTGACAGAAACATCTCAATCCCTTCACTCATTCTAGAATGAATATTTTACATATTGGTAACAATAATGCCTGGCTGTGACCTACTGTAACATAACAAGATTAACCTGAAAACATACAAAATATACAACCTCAAAAACCTTTTTTAGATTACTCTAATTGCTAGAACTAATTCTTACAAGAAAAAGTTCTTTCCTAGTGTCATTCATTATCCATTACAGAATTTGTAATCTGCATACTTATGAATTAAACATAGAGAAGTAAAAGAACACACTGATTTAAGTCCAACATATCATTTTTGAAATGGCTGTTCCTTACTTTATCTTGTTGGTATTCTATGTGATTAGATAATTAGGATTTCTAAAATGTTTTGCAGTAAGCACACACTGCCTACATGATTCACTATACAATGATAGTTAACTTACTGACCAGCCTGGACAGAAAATGCATAGTTTTGAGTACACACACACACAAACATTAGAAATGTCATTTTTATCTATAGGCTTCTGTTTTTATGATTTTTTTCTTAAAAGAATCAATGTCACAAAAATTGCAATGCACCATTAATGGCTGCCTATTTTGATACATTATTAACACATAGAGTGCCTGGAGTCATGATGCCCATTATCTTTTCATCTGCCAGAGAGCTCATCAATACAGATAGTTTGGGCTGTATGTAATTTCTCCATCAGCTTGGAAGGCTGTACCAGTATTTTACTTGGGACATTCTGAAAACATAACATTTACCGTGCAGATCCCATCCATCTGTGCACCACTCGAGCAATTTAGTTGAGAGTTCCTGGAAGTGTTGACTTACTGCATGTACACAACTGATTGAACATCTACACCTACCCTGGGTACACCTTGGATTTCTGGCTGTCTAGAAGCTTGGACATCCTAGTCAATCTACAAAATCTTCATATTCTATTACATTCATCTCTCAAAATCTTACTACTTACTAAGTAGAACAGTTCAACTTTTTATCTTACAATTTTTTAAATTATGTTCGAATTGGGATCTGAGACCACAAGCAGAGCTGTGATGTCAACTACATTAGTCTTACATTATTCTTTCTCTGAGAAATTATCAGTATATTTTTTTTGCTGATGGCCAAAAAATGAAAGGAATTAGGCAGGACTGTGTGACCGATCAGCTGAGGCAGCTGCCCAGGCAGCTGCCCATTCCAGCTCCTGCGGAATACGCTGACACCCTGGTGCCAGGCTGCAGAGTGTGCACTGCTCTTGTGGCAGTAGGGGCCAGCAGCAGTGAGTGTGCCTGTGGGAGGTGTGCCCAGGCAGGGGACCTTCTCTTCTTACTGACAGAAAAGAAGCAGGCAAGCAGGGCAAGGAATATTGGAGTAAGAAAGAAAAAGTAAACAAAGAGTTTAACTACCTTCCCTGGGACTGGCACAAAAGGGCAGACAGAATGCATGATATGGAGGATTCCCTATCCTCTGTCCAATGCAGTGACCTAAATGACAGGGGACAATGGTGACAAGTTCCTGCCAAGCGCAGCAGGCAAATCTCTGCAACTCCCTCCCTGCAGAATTTTGGGTTTTTAATTATGGGTCAATTTGCATGGCTTTAAGCTTGTGATGACAGACAGGGTGTACCTGTCACAAAGCAGGAAAAGGATCTTTGCACAGGAGTTTTCAGGGCTCACTGGAAGAGCTTTAGACTAAACTTGAAGGGAAAAGGGATAAAGCCATGTTCACTAGAGATCAGCCTGGGGGTGGCACACTAGTGTTGGAGAGGCAGAGTGCTATGAAGGTCCTTTGGTCTGCCATCTCAGTAAGGCAGGAATGAAGACCTGTATGTGTCAGCAACAGCACAAGTTATTGACACATAAGAAAGCACAGAAACACCTGAGAACGGTCATGTAGGAATTAGGGCTTCTCCCCCCAAAAAGGCAGTGGGATCAATAGCCCAGCTGAAGTGCATCCAAACCAATGCATGTGACATGGGCAACAAACAGGAGAAGCTGGAAGCCATTGGGCAGCAGGAAAACGGTGACATTATAGAAATATGGTGGGATGACTTGCACAACTAGGGTGCTGCAATGGATAGCTACAAAATCTTCAGAAGGGATAGGCAAGGAAGGAGAGCTGGCAAGGTAGCCCTGAACATTAGGAGCGTTATGGCTGTCTAGAGCTTAATGATGGTGCCGATAGAGTGCGGGTTTATGGGTAAAGATTCGTGGGAAGGGCAACAAGGCAGACATCCTGGTGGGAGTTTGTTACAGGCCATCCAAGGAGGATGAAGACACAGATGAAGTATTCTGTAAGAAGCTGGGAGAAGTCTCATGCTTGCTAGCTCTTGTTCTCATGGGGGACTACAAGAAAAAGAACAGATGTCTGCTGATATACAACACAGCAAAGAGGACACAGTCTAGAAGGGTTCCTGAAGGAAATAACATGTGTGGTTAGGTAAATTATTCTCAAGTTAACTTTTAACTCCTATGAGACTCAAACTAACTATGTTTAGTTTAGTGGCATGGCTCATCAGTATTTTGCACACTTGATGGATGTGTATATTTGGTGAAAATGAAATTACCATTCTATGTGAATAAATAGTATTCCTACTGTAAAGTAGGAACTGTTCAATTTCTGTTGCAGGTGTATTGTAAATACTGAATTTCATTACAACCTACTGTACTTTTGATAGCATTATCTGAAAATTAAATATTAATGACTGGAGGAAATTAAAGCCTGCCATGGTTGTTGCAGTCTCTGCAACCCAAAGATGATCTGCAAAATGATGCTGACAGCTTAGCTCAAACATAGGCTGTCCTGTTACCGTCAGGTCCACATTCATGGAAGAACACTGAGAGAAAAAACATTCAGTATAATTGCACCGAGGAAGTAAACCTCAGCAAGATCATAAATAAGTGATATGAAGAAGGTATTAACAATTTTCTTGCCATGTAGTCACTTTGGAGGGTTAACCATGTTTTGCCTATACAGTTCTGCATTTTGCTTTTTCAACATGAATAGACAGTATCAGAAAGGGTTCTGGATTTGCCTTTTTTCTTCTCTCCTGCGAAAAGAACTATCTGTAAATTCTAGCTAAAACTGTTGACAACTTTTAAATTAAAAAAAATGCTGAGCATGAGGCTAATATTGTGCAGTTCATGATGATATTGATGCAGTCACCAAATGTATGTAAAAAATTGCTCAGCACAGAGGGCCAGATCAAGTCTCTTCCACAAAAATACCCTGGACACTAGTCACTATACAGTCACTAGACAGTCACTATACATTTCTATTGATGCCTTCTTGTCTATCATGTTGAATGTATTTAATGGCTCCTTTACTGAGACTTACATTTAATTTGCTAGCTCAACTTTCCAAAAGTGCTGGCTACTCTTTCTCTGTCTTTTTGACCCTATGAAGAATTAAATAATTTTTACAACCCATGCAAAAGGAATCATGGAGAGTTTATTTGAGAATATTCTATACCATTATGTTTGGTCCATTCCCTTATGAGAACCTTGCCTCAAACCCATTGTTCATGTGAGTTAAAGCAAGGTTTTAAACTTTCACCTCTAAGGATACGATTTTAATAACAGATTTCTGTGTTATTCAGGATATTCAATAGTGGAACTTCTTCCAAGTAATTTATTGGAACACTTCCAGTTCCTGTACAATACCTAGATGTTCACTGAACCAAAGGAAAAGTAAATGAAATTGATTACTCTATTCACATAATCTCCATAGGGATAAGTAGGGAAATTATTTTAGTATGGTAGAAAGAAAGTGTTAGGAACTATTTCTGACACTGGCATATTTTAGTGGGCTCTGGATGCAGAAAAAGAAGCCATGGAAAGGCTTTAATGGAAAAGAACCATGGAAATTATATCAAAGTGAAAAAAATTCCATGCAATTGGAAATTCAGAGTTCAAAGTTTCCAGTTCACTGAAAGAAGACTGGAAGAGGACCCTCAGAATGTAGATGCACAAACACATTTGATTGGATAAGTACAGTCTAGTTGTAAAGCATAATTTTGTTAAAGTACATCATAATTACTGCTTCCCACTATCTGCTTGCAGACCCTCTACGAATCCAAAGACATGCAATCAAATAACATCATCATGTATTGTCGCTGGACTTCCCTGCATCCTGCAGCAGCATTAGTCACAACAGTTGAGTAACAGTTTGGGAACAAAGCAACTCCCCACGTTTAGTTAGGAACATGTACCTTCCCTATTCAGACTTCTTCCAGTTGCTATATGGCAGTGATGTCTTTCAGCACTGAAAGATACAACCTCACCAGAAATCCACTGGGTGCAAATATTGGCCTCTGCTCCTTTTGGCCCTCAGCAAAAACTAATTCACAGACTGCAATCAAAATTTTCATATGAAAATCTGGAAGATACTCATGAGAGAAGAAGCAATCCTGATTTCATGTGTTTCTTTGTAAGATGTGAAACAAAGAGAAGTTCAGATTTCAAGGGCAATGAAATGACTCACGAAACAAATCCTGAGTTTGGATTGTTGCCTTGTCTAATCCCCAAGTAAGATAATGAGTATCTTGGATGAAAGTTAGAAGGCAGAATGGTAAGAGTACCAAGCTATTATATAGCATGTAATCATGAAGAAGACAATCCTGGGTTGTGGGTTGTATGAAATCTGGCAGAGTCTGCTTCGTAAGTCAATTTGAATGTAATTGCTTAAATTAATAAATCAATTTGATTTTGTAGTGAATTAAATTAACAATAAGTCTTCACTTAAAGAGAAATTAGTCATAATTACAGAATTTTAGAGTGTACAAATGAATATGGTAAATAATATACTGCTTGAAAATTTGGTCTAGTGGAAGAATTAAATAATTTATTGATTAATATATCACACATTATGTATAATAACTAAAGGCTTAAAAATATGCATAATACATTTATAAGAATTAATATAATGGATTAATGTTAATATTGGTATTAAAAGGGGTTTTATTAGGTTGTTATTTAAATATATATTACACAGCAAAATTTTAGCAGTCAATTCCATTAGTTTTTTCAGGTACTGCTAAATAATCACAGCTACACACTGTGTAGGTGCTGTTTGAATCAATACTAATTTTTTTCTAATAGTTTGAGTAGCCATGGTTTTGATCACTCACAAGATTCCATTTTTATAAAAATATATAAGCTGTAGTGCTTAATTACAGAGAGTGGCAATTTAGATACTACATATCATATAATACTAGAGCTCTATCTGCGAAAAAACAGAATAGCTGCCTTTATAGTATACACTATACCAGATACTCTCTATTTCTTTCTAACCATATCATGAATATGTCTGAAATCCCTTGGCATAATTAAATTAAATTGCACAACATACTTTTGAAAATTTCCAGCTGTCTAACTTGTTACACTCTGTGTCAACAATCATATTGCTTCAAGAAGCAATGGTTGCAATACCAAAAACTGTAATATCCATTCATATCATTGTGTTTGAAAATTCCCAAGCTATAAATTGTTCTTGGCTTGAGGGTGCTTATATGGCTTACATATAACCTATGTACCATCTCTTGCAGTAAAAACACAAACATAAAATAAAAATGCCATCAATTTCTCTCAAATACCAAAAGCACCAAAAAGAATGAAAGATAAGTACATGCTATTAATATGGAAAATATATTTATGAAAAAACCACTTACTGTTCTGCAATTGTCATTTTTTAAGTTTATTACTGTAGACACCTTCAATTTTGTTGTTTCTAGACAATAGTCCCCTCTTTATATTCATTTATTACATATGATGGTCTTCTTTTCAGAACAGAAGGTCATAAGATTGTTCTACCTTATAGTCAGCACAGTTTCTGGATTCCTTACCAATATTAACAGTAACAGTTGAGCTCTGATTAAACTAATTTAGGATGCTCTTAGAACACCTTAGGGGTCCCCTAGCATATAAGCCCTGAAACAACTTGCTAGCCACTTGAAAAAAATTAAAGCAATTAGGAAGAAATTCTTTGTTCAGAGGGTGGTGAAGCACTGGTTGAAGGCCTGGTTAGATGGAATCCTAAGCAACCTTATCTACTGAGTGGCATTCCTGCCCATGGCATTCCTGCCCATGGCATGGGGGATTGGAACTACAGGGTCATTAAGGTCCCTTTCAACCCAAACCATTCTATGATCCTATGATTCTTTTTCACCTCTCCAAATGGATAGAAACAGGAAATTAGATCTTCAATAGGCCCTGGTCCTGCCACTGTAGTCAGACAAAAATTGAATTCCAGAGTTTGTGGGCAACTCATCCTTACATGGATGATGTCTAATGAAAAAGCAGGGAAGCATCTCCATCTCAGATGGAATTTTCACTTACTCCTTGGACTCTGGTAAATATCAAGCCTGTGAGCTGAGAAAGTGCAGAGTGTTTAAGACTGGTGACTGCAGACAGAGGTAATGGAACATGTCTCAGGGCTGTGAAAGGGGTAGTGTAAGATCTCATGGCTCAAAGCACTCAAAGGGTAAATGGCTTAGACATCTGGTAAAGAGAGGACCTAATACTCTTCTTCAGGTATGTTTGTCCAATCAGGCCTGACTGACTTAGTAACTTATCCAGATCCACCTCTGAATTACAGAAAACTTACTGTGAAACACTATCATAAACTATACAAAAAAAAAAAAAATTTAAATGGCCAGTATACTGACACCAGACCGTTTTTTGCTATGCTGTAATGAAGAGAACTGTTTCTGTTGTATTTGTCTTAACTCATAGAGGATTCTAAGGGACAAGAGAGATTGAAGGAATGCATCATTTCTCCAGCCAGGGAACTTGGAATGAGGTGTTGAACGAGAAAAAATGGTATTTTTTGTGACTGTGAAAACAAACCTAAGCAACTTTCCGATAGAAGAGCTTTTAAAATGCCACTTTGTGAATGCCTGCTCATTGTCCACCAAAATGAAGCAGCCCAGACTCTCAACCAACAAGATAATCAAGTCCAGTGGTGGAATCCTCCAGCAGGAAGTTAAGTAGCTGCGACTTTGGACCCATATCCCTCAGAAATGCTGATGGCCACAGTCAGTCTGAACACCTGGTTTGCTGTCTTCCAGCACATATATGAATTTTCTGAAAGTGCTTTTCCTTTAGTAATGAAAATAAACATGAGATGTGCAAATTAACCATCTCTTTGGAGGCATGAAAATTCATACATGAACTTGAGTTTGTAAATAAAAGTTAGCTTTCTAAAGTAATTTTCTTTTTCTTATAATAAAACATTCTACAAAACTCTCTTCGCCTACAAGAGGGACAACAGGAAAGACAGGGAGGGAGCCTTTATTGTGGAGCATAGTGATAGGATGAGGTTTAGCAACTTTAAACTACAAGAGAGTAAGTTTATATTAGATATTAGGAAAAAATTCTTTGCAGTGAGAATGGTGAGACACTGGAAGATGTTGCCCAGAGAAGTGGTGATGAAAACAGAGAGAGTGATCCTGGGACAAAGACATAGCTTCTTATTCACACTTCAGGTATGCTAATGCAGGATTGTAGATATAGCACTGCAGAAATTCTAGATTGTTTTTCAGTAAACAGGTTGGGAGCCTGCATCTCTGAAACCAAACAAGGAAGGAAGAACTTTGAAGGTTATCTTAAGGACCTGATGCATGGAAGTTGTACAATTAAGACAAAGACATCATCACACTTGTGTCACATGATGACCACCAAGATATCTGGAAGTACTTAAACTACTGAAACTGCTTTCTGTTCTAAAAAAATCTAGACTAGAAGATTGAAGTCCATAGATCTTCTAGGTTTAATTGCTGGGGCTAAGTTCACAGCAATTTTATCAGTGACATCTACAAAAGCAGGAGGGTAAGGCCCAGAGAAAGATAAGCTTTTAAAATTCCAACAGCCATAAATACTTCCCACTGAACACACAATAGATTTTCCACAAATTTCTGAACACAGTCAAGTACATGGCATCAATTCTCAGTGGAGGAACTCTGAAATAGACACATTTCCATAGAACAAACAGCAATTTCACATATTTTCTAGATTTTTAACCAAGGCTATAAGGAAAGGGCAGTAAAAATAGAGAATTTTGAAATCCCAGAGATTATAGGAACACAGAATTTTAAAATTGCTAAAGATTTCTAAGATCATCAAGTCCAACCATTGACCTAGCACAATTCCTTTCAGCACTAAACCATATTCCCAAGTGCCACATCCACATGCCTTTTGAACACTTCCAGATATGATGATTTCACCACTTCCCTGGGGCAGCCTGTTTCAATGCCTGACCACCATTTCAATGAGACAATTTTTGCTAATCTCCAGTCAAAACTCCCCCAGGCAATACTTGGGGCCATTTCCTCTTGTCCTATTGCTTGTTCTTCACTTGGGAGTAGAGGCCAAACCCACCTCACCACCACCTCCTTTCAGGTAGTTGTAGAGAGTGATGATGCACCCATGAATGCAATTCTACAAGATGTATTTGAAGGTCCCTCTGTTTACACTGGGTGGTGGAGTATATGAGGATCTTTTCTGTAAGTTTGACAGATATCAGAGAAGCATCTGTTATTAATCTAATTTCTATTTGTTGCAAGCATCCAGAAGGCAATGGGATGATATGCAGGACTCTGTGGGTGAGAAGGAAGTGACCCTCTTTATTAAGTTTCAGGAGGATTTTAGGTCAGCTTGTACATTCAAATTAAAGGACATAAAAGTGTCCTTTTTGGAAGGTGACATTGAATGATTTGAGCTTACAATGATTCTTGTGGTCACTGAAAACAGTGGCTATGTGGAGGAACAGTGCTGCAGGTGCAGGAAAAGGCTGAAAGTGTGAGTCTCCCATATTCTATTTCTGTTATTCTGATGTGACTCAGGGAGCTTACATCAGCTGTTACACCCATTCCTTCAACTAAAATTTGTCCTACTGCTCTACTCCTATGAAAGCACAGCCCTGAAACAGAGGCAGACTTTAGTCATTCAAGGAGGAACACAATGTGCTGGGAGTAGCCACAAGCTCTAGTAGATTGTAAATTACAGATTGCTCAGATAAAGCAATGGAAGACACATAAAGTGTTCCATTAAGATGTAGACTCTCTGTCTGTTTTTGCCCATGGAGCAGAGGGAGCCTCCTTAGCATGAAAGAAGAGAAGGCATACTGAAGTTTACTCTCATTTTCTTCAGCTACAGATTCCTGGCTGCCAGTGTCATCGAATTTGCTTTTTCAAAATATTTGTAATGCTTGGAATAATATGCTTCCAGTGTTAGGAGAGTAGTTAAATGCCCATAAAACTAGCTAGTATTTTATCTTGATGGCAAGGTACATGACTGTGTGAAACTGCTAAGGAATTATTTTATTTTATCTGTTCTTTAGCCATAAAAGATGAGAAAAATGAGTTTTAGCTCAGAAAATAGCCCCCATCCACTAATACGGCTTGTGAGGGTAACAGTATGGTATATTCTTGTACTGGGAATATGGTCATCATAGAACTGGCAAAGTTTAATGCTGCCCTGGAGGGAAGACACTGCCAGAAAAATATGCAAAAATGGGACACATACACACTAATAGAGTAGGGAGTAAGGAAACAGCATGTGGCCAAGAATGAGAATACTCATTCTCCATGAGCTTCACTGAAATGTAAACAAAAAGAGGAGAAAAAAAAAAAAAGAAATAAAAATAAATAAAAAGGAAAGTTGAAATAAACTTAAAAAAGAAGCAAAGAACCTCATGGCAAAAGAGTCATGCAGGCAAAACGCTCAATGAGGGTGCTCTGACTCAGACAAGTACTTCAAAGGAAGTGAGGTCAAATTGTTCCTTCACCGTTGCACTGTAGGCACAAAAGCAGGCAGGGGCTATTCTCTGCACACTGCTGAAGCAATAAGAAAGAGTCTTCAGAGTGAATACCAAACATCCAATTTGAATCTATACATGGGACAAAAACATTTTTAAAATACAAGTGCAATATGTGCAAAAGTTGTCTCCCCATTACAGCAAATTAAGAAAGAAGTAAGTTGGCCTGACTGCCTGCCAGTCATTGGGATGAAGCGCTGAAGACTTCAGTGAGAATGGACCAACATTCAAAACCAAGAAATATTAAAAGTAAATTTCAAAATTAATTTAAAAATCTTCTTTGACAAATTTAGTTGTGGATAACAGTATCAGGGACACTTCAGAGTTAACACAGATTGGTAGAGAAGTCAGCATGTATTGACATTACCTGGTGCTCAGAGCAGGCTACTTGCACTGCCAAATTGGCATAAGGTAAGGAATCATGGACACATGGTATGAAAGCAGTACACCATCATGTATTAACAATTTTTCATATTAAGAAATAGAAGAAGCCTGCTGAAACAACTACTTCTTGGTTTTTGTATTTTCCCACTATCTCTGTTGATAGGAATTAAAAGACTTGAATAATCAGGATTTTTGACATGTGAAAAAAAGACAAAAATTTATATTGTGAAAACTCAGAAATCTTTGATCACTAAACAAATTTCTAGTAGATCAAGTCATTGGGAAAACACCCAAGCACAGAAAATGACAAAAAACCCAGTAACACAAAGGTTTGTGAATGCAGGTCTGACACCATATCTTAAGCTTTGCATTGTTATTAGCATTTCAAATGACAGCATCTGTGTATATGTATCAACCCTGATTCCCATTGACACCCTTTCCTACTTTTGGATTTTTTTTATTATGAAGTCTGTTGCAAATATGTAATTTATGCTTTTATTTCCAGCAATAACTGTAATTGGATATATTTCCTCTGAAAAACAACCTACCTCTGTATCTCATGCAAGTCATTCTGCCCCATGAAAATCATTGGCTGAAGGAATCTAACTTTTTTTCTTGAAGTATTTAACCCACTATGTAATATAGCAAGATAATGCCACTCTTTAAATCTGTATTATATATCTTACCAATAAATCAGTAGGATACTTGTAATTAAAAAATTATTTCCAAGAACCATTCACAGTTTACACTGCACTGTTTTTTTCACACTATTCTAGCAATCAAACTGCCTTGGGCACAATCTACACATCTCACAAAATAAAAACAGAAAGCAATTGAATTTTTAATAAGCTACAGAAAATAAAAGTGTAATGTATGAGGGGCACACACCCACATCCTTTTAATACTATTATTTTTTAAAGTATGCTTTGCTTTTTTTAAATGTTGTATTTTACTTGATTACCTTAGGATATACTTAGAAGTCTGACAGAACTGCTTAACTGTTTGATTTTCTCTGTAATCCCCCATATTTCTTCCTGATGGCTTCAGCTCCCACTTGACATCTCCTCTGACCTCTTAAGATGAATTCAATTTCTTCTCATAACTTGCAAATATGCTTCAAAGGAATATCAAAGTCAATATCTAGTTAGTTCTCTATCCCTACCCAACTCTCACTGTGATGATAGAATCAGTTCCATTGTTCAACTACTATTCTTTATTTTTTCATGACTTTCAGATCATTGGTACTTACAATATTGTTCCATCCCATTCTCTCTCACCTGTCATTAATTATCATTTAGATCAATTTTTCTAAAATTTCCAAAGCTTTTTTCTTCTTTTCCATTCTAATGTCCACTTTGCACTTCTTCAGGTCTGTATGCTAACAGCCAAATATTCAGCTCCTAGTGTGCTAGCAGTGCACCAGTGGCCTGCTTACTTGCTCTGTGAAAAATGTGCTCTCTCATCAGAATGACCAACCAAATGTTTTTCTCAAGCTAAACTGACTTTTGTCTCCACACCTTGTTGCTGCCTTTATTTGCCAGTTCTCTACTCCTTTAATTTCCAAGTATTTTTGTGCATTAATTACAAGAAAACTAAAAACCCCCACAACATGAAATTCATTATCCCATCAGAATTTTCTCTTTGATGCCTTCCATTTTTTTGCATTTCTGTTTTTTAAGTTGATGTCCTCGCTTTTATACTCTTGGTACTCTGCACCACTGACACTTGCTTACCCAATTCTCTTTCTCAGTCTCTCATTTACCTTCAGATCTTTAACAGAAAGTAGACATAAAATGTATTTTGCCTTTCCCACCATAGAAAAAAAAACCCCAACTGCCCTCTCCAACAGCTCTGCTATCCTTTTGTTTCTAAACTCATTAAGTATGATACTTAGAACTGATCATAATCCCCATCAGCCCAGTGCAGTCACTGAGGCGACCCTGAGTATATCAGTTTAAAAGGTCTATCCAGTCTAGTAAATTCTCCCTAGAAATGGCCAAAATATGCTTACAAAAAAAAAAAAGTGTGAGAAGTACAGGTACTGTATCTATGCTGATGACTGACATCGAGTTTTCTGTTTCAGAAAACTCCTGTCAAAACTAAAGAATTAGTCTGCTTCTACCACTTTTTGTATGGATTTTACCATTCAATTAGGTTCATTAAAATCTCTAGGATTTTCATGTCCCAGCCCTATAGTTTTGTCACTCCAAACCATGAATTTGTTCCTGGAATGATCCTACATTTATCAGGAATTATCTTAAATTTAAATATATATTTGGATCCTCTTGTTCTCAATATTTCTAAAGCTTGCATGTGCTTTCTATGTAGCATATCTAAGTCTATTCATATGTAAAAAATAATTTCTCATCATCACTTTTGTCTTACATCTCAATTACTGTAACAGGTCTTTTAAGCTCATGACAAAAGTAATTTTCTCAGCAAGTACAAAACTGCTTCAAGTACAATTCCTTTTATTCCACTACTTTGACCATCTTACTGGCCTACTTTCTCCACTATGATGGACTCTCTTCTCCATTACATGAAATTAAAGAGACTTTATTTGATTTTTTTAAGTCCTTCCAGGCATTTATTGATGTATTAATTACCTTCTAATAACTACTCAGGTATTGAATCTCATTTCCATTCAGTTCATGGTACCTGTCTCTGCCAAGTTTTATTTTCCAACAGCCCTTGCATAGTGCCTTCATATTCAAAGGGTGCTTGTAAAGCTTCATTATTTTCTTTTTAAGAGACCTCTTAAAACACATCCCATTTGAGATGCCAAAAACTGAATTATAGTTAGAAATGGCTAGTGTACCAGGGCTAGTGTACCATAGACTTGTTCCTTATCTCTTTTTCAAATTTCTTTGTAAATTGTCCAATATTGGAACAATCATTTTTGTTCTTTTTTGTCCACTGACATATGGAATAGCACAATGTATTCTTCTGGATCTTCAATACAGGAAGAGACATTCATAGATTGTCCTTAGTACATTGTGCAGTTTAGAAAGTGTAATTGAAGATTTGAGCCTTTTCCCTTTCCCCTTCTTAGTTATGCCTAGAAGAACTTAAAGCTGTCATCCAGCTGAGCATAGTCATCAGCAAAAACTTTTACTAAACATTTACTCTACAATTTTTTCTGGACACTGACCTCCACACTGAAGTAGCTGAAGAACTTGACTTTTGCACTTTTTACTGTAACACACATTCGCATACCTGCAGTCTGCTATGCAGTTTTTCCTGCTTATCTAGTTGATGCCAGTGAGCTTTCTCAAATGAGTGAGGATTGCGCACATTAACAAAATTTGGAAAAGTGAAACCTTACCTTTTGAAAAGTACCACCTAATTTCTTTCTATTTTAAGAAATCAGGCCTAACAAGTAAGCATTTACTTATTTAAATAAGTTTTGTGATTTTGCTGGTATCAGAAAAGGTATTGAACTGCCACACAATAAGATTTTAACTTAGCACATCCATCTACTGTATCACTTTTGGAATAGGTCCATTTCACCAAAGTACCAGAATATAATGTTTCAATGAACAGGATTTATTAAACATCTAATATAACACTATTTTATGACAGATTACACTAACTGTCTAGAAAAGCCTACTCACTAAATATCTTTACTACTCACTTACACAAGTGACAGGTTTCAGCACCAATGTATATATTCTCAACCTTTGCATAATTCTATTCCATTTTAAACATTAATTCCAAATCTTACAAGAGCACTGGCATTCTTCAATACCCATTCATACTTAAGTGCAAACCTTGTGAACTAATCTCCTAACAGCATAAAAATTAGATAGCATCAATAAAAAAAAAAGTGTTTATATTTCTTTTAGGAATATATTTCCTTTAGGAAGGAAATCTGTACAAATCATAATCTTAACAAACTAATAAAATTATTTCTTTTTGTGCTTTTTTTCTTTTTTGTTAATCTCAAATATTCTAATGAGTTTAATTTCCAAGTCACATGTTTGAAGTTTCTCTCTCTTTTTTAAGTCTGCCCAAAAAAACCCTTCCAAAACTCCCTGCTGAAAGTAGTTTTTATTCCAGCTTCCCTCATTATAGTTTGAGGGGCAGTAAGGGAGTTTTTTAGTTACTAACATAGCCCTGCCTATTATTGGATCAAATTCCACCCTGCCAATGGAGCAAGTCCAGCAACATGGATTTGTGTTTTCATTAATAGACTAGTACAAGACACATCTTTCTGATATAATCCTAAGAAGGATACTGAAAAATTCCAAATCTCTGTTATACATCATATCAAATGTCACCAACTTGTTTGTGGGCTCATCTTCCACTGCTAGCCCATGGGTTAATTTGGGGTTTTGTTTATGTTTTAAGGTTTATTCCCATAATAAAATCTATGTGTTTCCAGGATTAGATTCCTAAAAGTGAATTATGTAGCAGCTGCTGAATTTGGAACTGGAGCACTGACAGTGGAAGAATTCCAGAATTCCTATCAAAATAGAAATATTCTGTTTCTTGAATGTACTGCCCCAAGAGACGTACCCCTTGGAGATAACTTTGCCTTCCATGAAGACATTAAATGGAATATTCACATCTATTCCAATGTTCTGAATAAAAACATAGAAAAATCTTTTCTTTCTTAAGTCTCTACAGATTGTTACATTCCTTAAATATGTGAGGTCAAAGCAAACCTGAAGAGCTGTTGTACATCTGCACAGACCTGAGAGTAAATAGACCAGGCTTGCATAGACCTGGCACAAATCTGCATTCACCTGAGAAAAAGCATTTTTTGTTAATAGCACTAATTTTCTTCCTATGACACTGCCTAAAAAGTTCTAATAAGTAAAGACTAGTAGAGACAGTTCTGGAAAGATGGACTGAGGCAGACTACTGGTTGTTGACAGAGTAAACTGCTCCTGTCCAAATACTGTACCTAATGTAATGCAAGAAGTCCTGACGTTTTGGGAACTTTTAAGTACATTCACTACTTCAGCTGATGATGTTTTAAAATCCTTCTGTATTGAAATGGTCTAACCCTTAGCTTTTTGCCAAAACTAACCAAAAAGTTACCTTAAAATGAGCATTTTTGTAGTATAGGAAATTACTCAGAACCTGTCCAAAAGTTTAAGCCAAGCCAGTTGCTAAAAGCAGCCAATATTATTACAGTCAAGAGTATGGGGGAGTGAGTAAGTGCATTTTAAGACTGATTCCCCTTATAAAATTACACAGATGACTGCAGTTTGAGACTTCCTTTCAGGTTCTGTTACTACAAGACAAATATTCAGTGTAGGAGACTGAGAAAGGTACTACTGTGTCTCCCCAAAGAGATGGATGATATTTTAGGTGTCAGGAATTTGACCTCAGGATTGTATGTCCAACTTATTATTTGAGTTGCAACTCCATGAAATCTTTCTGTATGTTTTTTTTGTCAAGAAAGAAAGGACACACTTAAATTACTTACCTAAAAAATGAAGGACAGGGTGAAGAATAAATCAAGAATTAAGCTATTTAATGAGAAATGTGAACGGTTTCTTTGCCTCCTGCCCCCAAAAAAAAAGGGTGACAACTAATGCAATGAGTGGCATTTAACTTTTGTCTCTTCAGTTTCTTTTTACTTCCCTTGTAAGCTTGGCCAAACTTTGTTGCCTACTGCATCATCTACTGACTCCTCTTCTCTTTTCCACAGTCGTTCTTCAAACTTGGGCTTGATTCTGCTGTCCACAGATAGGTCTAATGACTTTTAAAACGTCCTTTGATATCCACTTGGCCTCTATCTGCAGTTCCAGAGTCCCTCATAAGTTCTGTCATATCTGCTATTTTGTGTACACATTTTGGCTACCTTAGGACATTTCTAATAGTCCAAGATGCCTCTTTGCAGGCAACTATGTCATGTCTTTGCTGTCTTACAATGATTTTCAGATACTATAATTGCAAACTATTGCTATTGTAATCTTTGCTAGGAAAAGGATGAGATTGCTGTGAATATGCAAGAAATAAAGATTTTTAAAAAGTTAAAAAAATCCAAAAGGATTAAACCCCATACTAAACCATGTCTAGAAAAACAGAATCTACCACTTTCATTTTCTGGAATGTTTTACAAATCCTTTACTTTTTAACATCATAAAGATTCTATCCAGGAGAGCTTACCAAAAACCTTTCCTTTGAGAATTTATAAAGGAAAAAAATTGAAGTCTACTGGCTCTGAAAGTACTTGCCCATAATCTGAACAGTTGTAAGCAAATACTCCAGATATTTTGCATCCAAGGAATGCTTATCACGTTCACACAACTGCCATTACCATCCAACCATGTCTTTTCTATAAAACTCCAATCAAACACAGGCACAGAAAAATGACCTGAGTGCTCTGCCTTTGAGAGCTCCATCATCTCTGAGCTCTTAGGATCAAAACTAAAAAAAGATACAATTATCTTACTAAATGTGTTCCTCAGATGTTATAAAATATAATTTCCAAGATGGAATTTAAAGTCTCTAAAGAATTCTGATATGCAAAGTGGTATTAAGGCTTCCATAAGAGATCTGGTGGAGCTTTGAGTTTCTCCCCCCACCTCTTCCTGAACATGCTACCACTACAATGCTCTAACTTCCATCTCATGCTCCGATGCTGCTGAAATGGAGCTCTGGAAAATGCTACTGCACGTTTCAGCTTCTGAAACAGCTTCTGGTGGACAGAACTTTAAGAGTGTTCTACTGCTCTGAATTGTGCCAAGACTGAAAAGTCACCTCCTTTTACATTTTTACAGTAGATGAATACACAGACAACAAAAGCTTTCTTCACCTCTCCCCTCTGGATCCCAAGTTGAAGAGAGAACAAAATCAACCTTTGAGTGAATCTTGAACAAACAATAAAGACATTTTTAAAGTTTAGGAAGTTAATCTGGGAGATCCATGTTTTCTGTCACATCTCATCATGATTTAACTACTTACAGAATTTACCAACCTCTAAAAACAATTTCTACAGCAAACCAAAAACTAGAAGAACATAACAGAACCAAATCACTACACATTTTAATATGTAACTGGTCTTAAAAACCAACTTCAAGTGGGTGCCAGTCCTAGCTGGTGAGGCATATAGAATCTTCTGCTGCATTTTCCAAAAACCTTGCAAGTAAAAGTAAGAATAATTTTGTTACGAAAAAATTACTGAAAAGACATACTTTTTTTAAAAAAGAACAAATTACCTGACAAGGCTTTTTCATTTTAATGGCTATAACATGGTATCTGTAACAGCAGAGTTCACAGGTCCATGACCCTCTTTCACTTATCCACTTTAAGAGGCAAAGCTGATGCGTGTATCGTACTGAGCCATCGCAGCGGCAAGGGTTTAACAATTCACCCTGGAAAGGCAATACAGAAACATCAACTTTAAAGGAACCTTTCACATACATGAACACTCAGTACCAAAATCTTTAGGGGTCTGTAATAATGGCCTGGTCTCAATTTCACTATCTGGAAAAGCATGTATTTTTGGCTATGAAATATCAAAAATGTAACCATCTTAAAAATACCTGGCTGCTTCTACTGAGAAAAGCCAGAAAGCTGTCTACACATGTTCATGTACCTGTGTGAAACAATTGAAATATTACCTTGCATTAAACAACAGTACCATTATCCATTTCAAATACCTCCAAAGATACCAAAAGTGGTTGGATACATTTCTACAACAGCTATTTGAAGTCATCACTCAGAAAGAAATGTGTGATGTCACAATTCCAAGACAGCCTGACTCTTGGAGCACGGCTCTGTGCTGTCCAGCTAGCCAGCTGTCAGACAGGACCTTAAATAATGTAAGTAAGCACTTCCCCCAGTAGTTTCTGTATTATATACATCAGCTATTCTCTTCTTTCCAACTCCAAGACAAGCTATAAATTGCTAGTTACAGATCCATTGCCGATATTATGCCCAGTAACGTCACGACAGAGATGATACTTGGAGGTTTTCTCAGCATTACCTGTAAGCTAACACTCTCATTTTAAAGTCTAACAGAAACCTGAGAAATTCGTACTGTGTAGAGTCCCTCAGAGGTGAACCAGGGAGCGGGAGCGCCAGAGGACATCCAGCGAGCAAACCAGACACGGCAAAATCCCTGAATTCTCCCAAAGCTTTGCGCCGGCTCAGGTTCGCCCCGGGCTTTTGTCACAACCAGCCCGCACAGCAGCAGCCGGGGAGGGCGATTCCAGCCGGGGAGCGCCGCCGAGATCAGCACCAGGGACAGGGCTCGACCCCGAGCCGAGGGTGCGAAGGCGTGCGGGGCTCGGCCGCCCGCCCCCGGCGCCTCTGCTCACCTGCTCGGGGCCCTGGAAGCAGATCTTGCAGATGGGGCCGGCCCCGCCGCCGTGGCCGCCGCTGCCGCTCTCGCTGCTGCTGCACACCGAGCGCGTCTCGGGCTTGTCGCCGCCGGCGGCCCCGCTCTCCGAGCCGCCCCTCCGGTCCTCGCCCTCCTCGGGGGTGTCCCCGCTCGCCTCCCCCGCCCCGGCCGGCAGCTCCAGCGGGGCGGCGGCGGCTCGCGGCGGCTCTTCGGCAGGGAGCACGACGCTCCCGGAGGCGCAGCTCATGCCCCGGGGCACCCGCTCCCGCGGGGCGGGGACGGCCCGCAGCGGCGGATGGCGGCGGGCGGGGGCGGTCGGGGCTGCCGGCGGCCGGGAAGGTGACCCGGCGGGCGGGCGCGGCCGCTCCCTCACGGCCCGGCGCTGTGCGAGGAGCGGCGCGCGGGGCCGCGGGCGGCGGGGCGGGGCGGGGCGGGCGGCACGCGCGGGGGGACGGAGCGAGGGAGGGACGGAGGGAGAGAGGGACGGAGGGACGGGAGAGGGAGGGAGGCGGGTCCGGCACCGGGCACCGCCACCGCCGCCCCCGCACCGCTCCGGGAAAGCCGCCGCCCTCACCAGCGCCCTGGCGCCTGCCCAGCCGGGCGGAATCCCTGCCCCTTTCCGGGACGAAAATCCCTGCCTGCTCTCCCGCCCGCCCCCCGGCGTTCCTGCCCTCAGCACCGGCTTCCCCCGCACCCCGGCGGCCGCGGCCCCTGCCCCGCCCCGCGGGCGCTGCCTTCCCTTCCCCGTCCTTCGGGGCCACCTCCTGGCCCCGCTCCCGGCGCCCAGTGCTCCGGGGGCTCCTTAACCAGGGGGCTCCAGCGCCGCGGGATGCGGCCCTTCAGGGGACGCCTACGGATCTTTCTACTTTATCGGGGTTTTGGCTGCAGCATGTTACAGAACGAATATTCAACAGTTGTTCTTTGGGTGTGAAACAGTAGCTGTCCCAGTCTTCTGCGGCTGCCTTTTATTTTTTCCTTTAATTCATTACATCACCTCATTTTCAAAATTAAATCTGCTAACAGCATAATGATCAAATACCTTCTAAAAAAATCCTCAGCAGTTGGAAATTCTTTAAAGTTTGGCTGGGGCTGCTGAAGGAAAGTAGGTGTGAATTTCAGCATCAAGTATGACACCAGTGCACATTTGATCTCGTGAAGATGACAGCAACTGTCTGTGCAGGGAAGGAGAGAGAAATAAAACCTTAAAAAAAAACCCAGCCAAAAACAATTGCAAAGCCATATGCTTTTCCATAGCCATATTTAGATCCAACGTGTGTGATGAAATCACACGCCTTCCTCATTGGCCACTTATCTGTAGTCTCAAGACAAGGGAGTACCTGATGAGCTCAGCCAGTGCTTTCACTGGCTGAGTTGTGATAGTAGTGGCTTTCTTGGTGTGGGTATTTTATCAGAAGACCTAAGCAGCACACAGAACCAAACAGCACTCCTCAACCCACGATCTCACGGCATCACATGGCTCTCAAGCTCTTCAGAGAGGCTTGCAGAGTATATTCCAAACACCTGGTCCAACCTTTCAGCCTGGCTGGAGACCAGCTCAGCAATGTGCTGTTGGCAGAAAAGCATCAGACACATATTGCAGGAGAGTGACATTCAAACCAGTTGGGGCAAAGTGCTGTTAAAGCAATTTCAGTCCCCCTAGAGTCTGTGTCTACTATGGAGGCCATGCAACAGATATATTAAGGACAAAGGACACCAATGCTATTCACAATGTTGCTTTTAAAAATGCATATTCAAAGGTTGACTTCTCAAGAAGTATCATTATAACTTTTCTCATCAGCCACTAATTCCGATTCTCATGAAAATCTATTTTTCTGACAGCTCTACATTACCCAAGTCAGTTGTGGCCATTCAGCTTGGCTTTAGAGCAAGATGCTTCAATCGTAAAATTATGTTTATTCACAAGGTGGTTGTTAAGTAGGTAAATAACATGGATTCGACCAGATTTGATAATGCAAAAAAAAAAAAAAAAAAGGCACATTGACAGAGACATTTTAATGAACAGCAGATGCTGTGGAGTTAGGAAATTCTCTACATATAATTTTCTTCATAGAAATGTAATACCTGAAGGGGTTGGCAGAGAGGCTAAACAAAAGTGAACACAGAACTAATCAAATAGATTAATTCTAAAGAAGGAAGTACTAATCACAAAAAATGATGGGGAAAAAAAAAAGAAGTGTCAGAACAAACAGATGAGTCAAAAATACTGGGTAGAAGAGAATTAAAGCAAAACCAGAAGGAAAGATAGTGGAACTAAAGGAGTGAAATGAGAAATGAATGCTAAAAAGTTACTCAACCATATCTGATTAATACAGCATGCCCTTGCCATTTGCTGTTTCTGGAGGTTTATGACATTTTTCTTTCTCTTCCTTTTGTTTGTCAGCAAAAGTTCAGCAAGTGATATGGCTTTTGGAAAGGCTATAAAAAGAAGATTAAAATGTCAACACAGAAATGGAATGACTTCTTAGTGACAGAAAAAGAAAGAAAAATGCAACTGTAGAGAATAATAGAGTGCTTTAAGAAGGTCAGTCTTTTTTACCTAATCTTGCCTGAAATAAATATATAACATGACTCTTAAAAGCAAATACATCTGACATGAATCAGAATAATTTTTTTTCACACATACGTAATTATCGTGGAGAGCTGATTGTGAGTGGGTATTTCACAGACATGAGTTTTTTAATACATCACCTGTTTGCCTGTCTACCAACAGCTACTGGCACGCTGGCTAAAACAGAATTACAAAGGCTTTCAATCCCTGTGCTTCAGAGAGTTTGGAGTTGTTTGGCATGCTGGGGGTGGGAGGAGATGCCAACAAAAGAGCAGAAGGGGTGGAGAACATTCTGTAACACAGCCTCCAACCAAAGCAGCGTTCAGCCTTCTGCTGAGAGAGAGAGGAGGACTGGAGCCAAAATCAAAGATTTAAACAGAAAGAAGAAAAATTTAAAGCAAGAAAGGATAATTCACTTCATAACAGCAGTAGTGTAGGTGGTTGGGAGAAAGTAAAAAAAAGAGAAGCTGAAACCAGGAATAATTAATTTGTGATTAACACTGGAACTTATGGGATTTATATTGAAGCACATTTTGATATACATTTCTTGAAGAACCTTGAGCAAGTGATCTCAAGTGGGCTGAACAGAGGCGTCTGGTTGCCTAAACAGAGGCAGCTCTTTGCACTCCCAGACACGTCCAACAGCCTCCAGAGGACTGTGGCTGTCACTTCTGCCATCTCTTTTGGGAACAGTGGGACACACATTCAAACCTGCTCTAGAGTCCCAGATGCAAGAACATCTCCCTTAGATTGGTTTATTCTCTACATAAAACTGAAACAATAATGTTTGCTTTCTCTTCTTCTTGTTCCTACCTCTTCCATTACAATGTGTGACATTTTACTGGCAGATTCAGGCCATATTTGTACAGTCTTGATCTTGGCAGAAGTATCTAGGCATTATAACAAGACAAATAATAAGGAACAGTGATATGGATAAAAATAACACCAAAGTAATAATAAGACTGTGGGACAGTGAAATGAATTGCATTTCCAGCAGGCAATGGAAGAGGCAGGAGAAGTACAACCCCTGAGGGAACAGGTACATTTTTTTCTCCACAACACTGGCTCAGCACTGCTCAATATTTTCCTCCAAATAAAATAATGGAAGCTCATAGCAATTCTTTTACCTGAGGAGAATCAGCTGTAGGTCGAACATCCAGGAACAAAAAAAAAAAAGAGAAAGGTGTTTGAATGAATGGAGGAGAAATGTTCAGGGAATAGACAGAATAGGGGGTATTGTTTGGTTGTTGTTTGTTTTTTTTTAATTGTATCTCAAGATAAACACTTTATGCAAATCTTTATGTATAGAAGGGGTTATGCAGGAATAAGGTGTGCAGGTAACAAACTACTCGGGGGGTTACAGGAATGGAAGCACTGTGTTACCACATGCTGAAAAGCCAAACACTGCTCTTCTTTTTTTTCTCAAAAGATTTCCGTAACACATTGACCTGTACCATAAATAGAGGAACAAAACAGCTCAATGAGTTTCTTCCTTTTTGCTGCTTCCTGTACCTCTGAGGAAAACAAGATGATACAGCTCTAAAATATTAATAAGGGAGCAAAGGGAGTAATTGCCAGTGTATTACACTCAAAACAAAATACTAATGAGACAGTAGAAAGTTAATCTACTTAGATAATAATACAGGCACATAATTCTATTTGCTGAATACCACATGTACACCCCTTTCACAATGAAACTCAGATTGGTGGAGATCACCTGTAAACAAAAATGAGACATTTTGGCTGTAAGAAGATGTTTAATTTTAAATACATTTTGCATGTTTAATGCAACATAAAATGCACTCCTGAGTAATAAGGCCATTTGCCACATTTCCATGTCCAGCTTTATTACGCGAAAAGATCCCTGCAGATGGTTAATAGCCCTGCTAGTGACAGTGGATTATTTGCTGGTTCACTGAGCGTGCCTGATTTTTGTTATGAGCACACACACTCATCCTGCGGTGGAAGATTTTACAGTTATGTCAACGAATTCAAATCTCATGCAGGCAGAAACCACTTGTCCAATGAAAATCTTTATTTTCACAATGCTCTCTTGCATTTTTGGAAATGCATACCTAGTTTCCTATCCAACCCAGTATTGCTCAATGCTGATACATCCCTATAGAGGCAGAAGCATCCATTCTCGGCAGAAGACTGAGGCATTTCTCAAACTTCTGTACGTGTTGGGGCTCTGAGTGCATTTCCCCATCATTGAGGAAACATGGAAATTTTTGGAAATGTGAAAACATCCCCTTCCTTCTGTGGCTGGGGATGTTGGGGAAGCCACAGCCCCTTTTTTGTGGGAGATGCTTTAGGATGAGCCTCTGCTGTTTGGTCCTGACATGAGGCACAGCTCCCACCATGCCTGGCCAGTGCCAGCCTCAGCCCAGGGCTGTGGCTGCTCTAGTGCCTGAGGATTGCCCTGACTGTCAATCCTACCATCACACACCTATGGACCTCTCAGAACTCCTGGAACAGGAGTCTGTAGTGCCCTGACAGAACTCTATTGGGCTTTTTGCTTGCATTGTCCAGGAAATGGTGGTTGGCATTCTTTTTCTTTCCTTCCCTAATTATTTCAGCATGCTTTCAGTTGCTTACATGGATGATGACATGAAAGTTCTGATTTTTCATTAAAATACATTTTTCTATTTGAAATGCTATACCATCCATAATTGCTATGTTTTCCTGCTGGAATTCCTGTCTCAATTGCCAGTATGCTGTTTTTTATCAAAGGTGCTGATTTTTTTTTAAACATTTGAAACTACCTATGATTAATTTTTCTCAACCATGATCTTCCTGGGACATATAGTCTCCCTTTTGATCTTTAATTGTTCTAAACATTTTGTCTTGTACCACTTGATGAGGACAGAAAAAAAGCTTAGCATGTATTCCAGAATGAGGTAATCTTTGTTTGCAAATAAATTTAGTTACTTGGTTTATTTTGAAAATAGATCAGCTGTCACGAATTCTAGAGGGCGGCATCAGTGAGTTCAGTTAATTGAAACAGAAATGACAGAATGTCAATTAGCTTTTCCATTAGATGTTATATGAGCAAAAGCTACTGTACAAGGCCAAAGTTAATTTATTTTAGTATCAGCTGGTCAGATCCATTTTATGTTTACAAAAACCCCATCTTTAAAAAAAACCCAAACATTTTCTTTGTATTTTCTTGCCTGTAAGCATCAGAATGACTGTAATATGCAGTACAGGCATCTATAATATGCAGTACAGACAACATCAAACCTTGAGAAGTAGTGGCGAGACATCAAAAATAATGTAACAGCTTCCCAAATCCTTATAGTTGTCCTTTAGTCCATTCAATATGCCTCCAGCCTATGTCTAATGACTTGAAAAACTGCAAACTGGCCAATGTCTGCAGCAAGACAGTGAAATGCAACTTCTTCTATGGAAACACCTTCTGGGGGATCCCACCATGAGCTGAACCCTGGTGTGGTCAGCTCCTCAGTACACACAGAGGAGGGTGAGAACTTCACAACAGAGACTTTGTGATGATGGGACCTGGAGCTTGTTATAATTATACTGTGATGTCAAAACTCAAGTCTAGATACCCATTAAGTGGGAATGAAAATTTTTCTTGATAAACCAAACCACAAAGGGCAACTAAATAGGTATTGTGCTGACATACTTTACTGCTATTTGTCTGAGACGCTCATTCCTGGCTGAAGAAGCACTGCTCTGGTTATTTCTCACACCACAGGTAGGTCTGTTTTTTCTTCAAGGGATTAGTCTCAATTAAAAATTAAAAATACAAGCTCCTGTTATTTGAACAAAGGACCAAGTCCTCCACCCTTGATGCAGCAGCAGTTGTTGCAGCCTGTGTGATCTCAGCCATAGAATGTGTCACTGTTAAAATGAATCAGTGCAACTTACAGAATTACCTAATCTAGCATTTTCTGAGAAACTGTGGCAGAAAAAATGCAAGCTGACAGATTTTGCTCTGGTTGGACTGAGAGTTTTCCAGCTCTCCCAGAAGTGACCTGAGGAAGTTCTTAGTTATCTAAGTCCTAAAAAGAGACCAGCTCCTGCAGATATGAGACTTTCCCTCATAAAAATTCCAAAACATTAGTGAGATTCAATAGAAGAGCTGGAGATAGACTTTATAATTTCAAAGTTGCAGCTTAAGTGTGTTTTTCTATGAAATAATTTCTTGTCCTCTTTATCTTTCTACCCCCCAGCCCCCTCCAAAAAGAATAAAAAAAAAAAAAGAAAATGCTATCTCATGAGATTGCAAGATGTGTACTAGGAGCCTTTAGTTTTCCTTCTTGTGATAAATTTGCAGGAAAATATATAAAAGTCACTACGGGCCACATTGGATTAGATTGGGAAGGTGTTACATCACTGAAGAGGATCTAGTTCTCACAAAATCCACTGTATTTGCTAATTAAATAATCTTATTTCAGGAAGGCTTGTTTTGGAAAGTTATATAAACCAGAAGTTACATCTTTTTGTGCTTCTTAAAGGGGAAACAGCGTTTTATTACTCCATTCTCACTGGTCCCAGATTCCTGCCAAATGAGTGAGATGTTGGCTAAGTTGGTTATTTAGGGATTTTTAAAGTTCATTTTCTTCCCCTGAAGACCCTTGCAAAAATGCTAGGTAATGCAGGACTGTGTTATCTGGTGTGGGAAAGGAAAAGAAAATGGTTGGTGGAAGCTCATGAGTCTTTAATCAAGGTCTGAAATCTGTAGTAAAGGAAATGTAGGATTTTCTGTACCTTGCTAGGAGATGATTCCTGGAGGTGGGTGCTGAGTAGGGGTTTATGCAAACACGAGGGTATTTTTTAGGAAAGACTCTATTTATGGCTCTGTGATGCTTTGCAAGCAAGGTAGGACAGGGCAGGGACAGAAAAGGGAGCCATGGAAATGCCTATAGTGCAGTAAAACCCAGGGCTGGCCTGTTGCAAGGATCACTGTCTTTCATTGACATGACATCCCAACACACCAAGTATACAAAGGGTTGAGCGCAAATCCGTGGGACACCTGCTTCCTTCACTGCCCACTCTGTTCACTGCAGGAAGGCGTGCCAGTGATGAGTGTTCTCACTGCCAGATGTAGATTCACACTTAGAGCCTGCAAGGCCACTGAGCTCATTGCAAACTTGAACCTGAGCACTCAGTTGAATAAAAATCTCCTGCAGAGATGAAGGCATGTGCTATTGACATGTGACCCTTTTGAAGAATGGCTGCAGGAAAAGGATAAACTGTGGGATTGTCCTGCAACCAATTTGAATAGTCCCTGACTGTTAAAACTGCAAAATATGACTTGCCTGAGTTATTCTTGCCAGTGTGGAGGCACTTGGGCTGGAGTGTCTTCAGCTTCAGTGGCAGACACTTCAGTGAAAATTTTAAGCTTGCTGATCTGAAATCTGTGTCCTCTGGATGCAAGCTACCATTGCAATCACACTGAGCTTGCAGATATGCCATAGGAGCTGTAGGAAATCTGTGCCTTTTAGGGTAGGATCTGGAGATGTGGAGATCAGACAGGGTACCCGAGGGCATCCAAAATGGCACCAAATGTGCATGCAACTACATAAAAGCCTAAACAGTCACGTCAGAAATAGGACTGGGGCAAAGTTAGACTGCATTTAAGTGCATCTCAGCCTCTCACTTTCTCCCTAGACTTCTCAAGAGCTAAACCTTTACCACTCCCACTTCTGTTTTGTCACAGTTCCTCTGCCTCTGTCTTTTGGGGTGGTGATGGTGGAGAAACAGATACATGGAAAATGCTAACTTGGATGAACAGATCCTGGATACAGTTTCAAAATTTTCCTAGATTAAGCCTACTGCTAATCATGAATATGCAATTAGTGAATTTGACCCCTGTTCTCCTGGTAACAAACTCTTCTTTCTGGAACAATTGCTTAGAACAGCAAGCAATTACTTTCTTCTGTACATTTGATTACTAATTTCTTACCAGAACAATAAAAAACAAGTAACTTCTCTTCCAGTCCTCACATTATAATTTTATTTCTGCTGCCAAAGCATGCCTGGCTGCTGCTTTGTATATCTGATGTGCAGCTGTGGTAGGAAGTCACAAATAGCAGCATGGCATCTTGAAGAGCTCTGCTGCCAAGGGTGAAAGGACCCTGCAGGGCATCTCTCCTCAAGGATCCATCCTATTTGGAAAATAGCAAGTCATGTTGTGGTGTGGAGGATGCAGAATTAACTAAAAAAATGTTCTTTTTCCAACCTTCTCTGTTGCAGGAAAGAAAGTGGCTTTTGGCCAGCCCACACTAAAGAAATGGATACCTTTTCTGTCTGGCTTGAAAGGCTGCCACTGGCTGCTGTGCCTGCGTTACATATTTATGGAGGCATGGCTCAGGAGGGAAGTATTATACCATAGATGGCTGTTTGGTTTTTTTTTCACCTGCTGTAGTAGATGAGGAATACTTACAAAGCAATCAATCTGTAGGATGCCTCAGGATTAACTAAACGCTTTTTTCATCATTTACAGTAAGCATGTGCCTTTTACACTCCTGAGAGGCAGGGGAGCATCCTGAAATTGCGCACACTATAAACTAACAAATTGCACACAGTATAAACTATATAACAGTGTGAACATCCTGAAATTGCACACAGTATAAATTAACCTTTTATTGAATTAAAATGCATGAATATGCATGGGTGGCTGTGTTTGTCTTCAGGTGAAATAGGGCAGCCTTTATAAAACTTCCATGACTGGCTGTGAACTTTTCAAATTCTGCATGTATGTCCCAGAGACTCCTAGCTCTTTTTAGCCAAATGCTGGAAGCATAGCACTACTTGAAAGATAAACCTGGGTGCTTAATTAAAATCTGAAGAAAGATATTTGAATATGTTACCTTAAATTTCATCCCTGTATCTATTTTCTTGTCATAGATGCTTCTCCTGATAGCATCACCTCTTTTGAAATTGGTCTGTCCTTTGTTTATAATACACATTCCCAGCTCTCTCTTGATAATATTGCAATGAATCATTCAGAAACTGGGGCGAGTTAGATGATCTTGTCCAAAGTAAAAAGTAATAGTCAGTGATTTTTATTTTTTTATGTCTGGATCATATTCCTCTGAATCACAGGGAAAAGGAATTTTTCCATCTTTAATAAGAAATGTTCCCTTACAAAGCATACCCAATTTGCAGTGTTACACAGCTGATGCACATATGAGAAGTTACCAGCTAACATTAATTAGCATTGTAAATCTGTAGGTCTTGGGAGCAAAGTTCAGCAGTCTAACTAACTGATCTTTCTGCCTGTTTATGTACTTTATCTTCTCATGCCTATATACATTCACTAGCAACTTTGATATCAAACAAACAAAGAAAAAAAAACATGCAGACATTCTTGTCCAATTGAATGCTGTTATTGAATTTTTATCAAATTTGACATTGTGTTCTGAATAAACATGATACTGTATCATTAAAATCCCTAGGGGATTCTGAGGCAAGAAAATGAACAGACGTCTGTGGTAACTTCAGATGTTCATAGGAACATAGGTCTCAACAAGCCAGAAAAGGTCAAGAGTTCAAATGATGAAATGTCCTGCCTCCTGCAATGGTCTGTAATTAACTTTCAAAGAAAGTTCACATGGCCTATTTCCATGCTGAGTAAAGCCTACCTGAAATTTATGTTTTAAATCCTAGTTGCAGGGGTGTTCAGCTTGTGCCCTAAAGCATTTGATTTTCCTTCCTAAATCATTCTAGGATGAGTTTGCTCTTCTTATTGCCCCCACACACTGCTCCTTTAATCTCATCTTTGATACTTAGGAGAGACGTCAATCCAAAAAATGAGATTCCTTTAACTAAGTGTTTCCATATTATTTCCCCATTATTTTTTTCTTTTTATTAATACACTGGTTTCACTATAGGACATGAAAAATTTTAATGACATAGAGCTTAATTTCTGTACTTTTTCTCAAGGGATCTTCATTGTAATCTGTATCACTACTATTACTGCCTTAAGTAATAACTAAAAGAGGTCATGTTCTGGGTTAATAGCCTGCAGCTGCAATAGAGAGAAATCTGCAGTACTAAATGCAGCTATCCAAATAAACTAGATGTAGCTAAAAGTGCTAGCCAATGATAGGAAGTATTTTCACACAGATGTTGACATTAATCTGAAGTGCCAGTTCATTTCACTCTGCTTGAGTTTATTGTATTTGCAGCTACACTGAAAAAAAGAAATAGGATTTGGAAATAAGTTGACCAAATAATTCTTTCAAGCTGAGGAGTTTCTGAAAGTGTCCAGCTGGAGAGAAAGGTGTCCAAAGCAATGATTTACAGGGGGTTTCAGTCATCTTGCCAGTCTTCAGATGCTTTTATACTCACTGTAGAAACTGAATTTGTGAAGACTTCTTCACCTGTGTGTTTGATGGAAAATAAATCACAAATCCTACATTGACTTCAACAATTGTTTCAGATTTTTAATAAGGGACACTGACAGTGTCCAAAATTATGTTATGCTCAGTACTTGTAGAGTTCAGTAGTCAGCTACAAGTTCCTTTCCTGTCAAACCTAATAGTCAAATATCTGCATACTCAGCTATCAGGAGAGGGCTTACAGTAAGAACTTGATGGATACAAGAGATTGTCCTCCTATATCTAACATCTCAGTCCAAACAGTCTCACAATCCCTAGCTTGCACCTCCACAATTCATTATTGTGACTCAAATAATGTTTGCAGCCAGCTGACAAGTGTGTCTTGTTCTTTTTATTTCCTTACAGAAATTATTTAAGAGACACAAAAATATTGTCTTCCACCAAAAAAATATATCAAAAATGACCCCAATTTTGAAATTGGCATTATCCCCTTTGGCAAATATTGGTAAGGAGCAAACAGTACAAGAGCCTATTTTTGTGGCATGCTAAGCAATCAAGCAAGCAAGGATGGAGACTAACAAAATAGGTGAGATTTTATTCAAGTACAGATGAGCATTCCCATTGTTGGAGAAGTTCAGAAATGCAGCAGAGAGAATAAGATATCAAGAGTATAATTTTCCTGGGCAAAGCACATGCAATTGCATACAATAGTGGATTAAAATCATTTTATCTGGCACAGAAATTAACACATATGGCATTGCAAATTCCCCTTGCCCCCAAGATCCTAGTGTAATCTTATTTATATGAGTACATTCTGGTTGTACAAATTAGCCTGTCAATCTCCAGGACTTTCACCATATGGAAAGAATCACTTAGAACTACAGATGTTGCACAGAGCACAGATGATGAGAACAGTAGAGTGCACATTTTGAAATTTAAAGGTGCAATGGTGACATTTCCAAAGTACTTTCTGTTTGCTATGCCTCAGTCCATGGATAAATGAAACTCAGTGTTGCTCCATGGACCTTTTCCAACCTCAGACAGCTGACTGACTTACTACTGTTAATTAGCTTGGTTAGTGGAGTGGTCAGTGCCAAGGCAAGGATGGCACCTTTACGTCCTAGGACACATCTTGAACTGGCTGATGAAATTTCAGAGCTATTAAAAATCACTTTTGACAATTTATGGATAATAGGTGGCATTTCACCCAATGGGAAGAGTAAACATGTTGAGCACTTCAAAAAGACAAGAAGAAAATGTAACCAATCAGCAAAGCTTCTGTTTCTGGAAATAGAAGTAGTAGAACAAGTAATTATCAGATTACCTGGAGGATAACACACAGAGAGTAAAAAAACATGTAACTTTGTGTGTGTTTGGGAATGGATTATATCAGAATTATCTACTTTTATTCTATAATGGATAACAGATGCTGCGGACAAAGGAAAAACAATTGCTATTGTATTATTTTACTTTAGAAAGGCTTTAGATGGTGGTGGTCATGACATTCATCTTAGCAAATTACAACACGTGATGTAGATGAGTCTAGAAGAGAGCAGTCACAACCCACATCAGAAAGAGAGACAAATAGATTGCTGGGGTGCAGAGTCAGTGTGGGTGTTTGTTTGGAGTGGGTTCTATGAAGGTCCAGCAGTATTCAAGTGGTACTCTGCAACAAGATACTGCAAATCAGTTCTCTGGGAAATTTTTCCTGGTAAGGTTGAGAATAGAGATTCTAAAGGCTTCTCAGGCTAGTGACATTCTCCTTAACTGAGTTTTTAAATAACAAACTGGGAAAGAAGCATGCTGAAAGTATACAGGTAAGACACTGACTGTGGTAATCTCTCAACATCCATTTTGAGTGTCTGCTTTGATACTCACAGATGTGAACAAATACATCTCAGACACTCTTCAAGGTTCATTAACTCAATGCTCTAACCATAAAAACAAGACAAATATAAACCAATGTGAAGTCCCTGTACATGCCTCTGTCTCAGTTTTCCAATTTCTATGAGCTGTTCAAGGTCTCTTTAAGGGTTTCTAGAGCTGACAGCTTCTAATGCACTCATGGATTTACCAAGGCTCTCATCAACCCACTTGTAGTCTTAAGCTGACACCAAGAAGCATTACTGAAATCTACAGTGTAGTCATGTGTAAAAAAGTATTTCTTTTTGCTTAATTTTAAACCTTCTGCCCAATACTTTCACTGAAGTAATTAAAACCTTCTCATACAGAGTGAGTAATAGAGGCATGACAGACAGAGGCACTGGAGTTACTGTTACTTACCCAGACTGGCATTAGAGAACATCCTTTGTGTTGTTTTTGTTCAACCTTTCTAGAAACCTAAGGGCACACATGATGGCAAATATCTCAGTATCAGCTAAAATTAGCCCTAAGTTTTCAATCTCACTGTTTGCATTCCTTACTCGTGTCTCACGGTTCTTGGTCCAGTGTTTGTTCAGATAAAGGAGTTACTGTTCTATGCTGCAGCTCCCTTCCTGCCTGCACTCCTGGGTCTTTGCAAAGGAAATCAGACATACAGGACAGGAAAGACATCACCCATGGCTCATCTTGATAGGGAATGGGGTTACTCCTGAGGAGTTCACCTTGTATACCTGCCCCACACTGTCAGCACCGGTCTTTGTGAGGTGATGGAAGCACTACTTGCCACAGGAGACAGCACAGTCTATATGGCTGGAAGCCCTCCATCAGCTACAGAGAGCAGTACCTGCAGTGTAGCCAGAGCCACAGCTTTTGCTCACAACACATAGGTTTGCCACATCTACGACGATCTCTTTGCATGTTTTGTGCCTTGGCTTCATTGTACATCTAGATTAGACCATTGTGTCTCACAATGGCACAAATACTTCTGTACACCCCCTGGGAAGGCCCTGTTTCACAATGCTGAGCTGGTGCACAAAAGAGTGACTGTGCAGCTGCACATTATCATGTCTTGCAAGTAATTTCAGCAGAGCTGTACAATGGACTTCAGGCTGAGCCTCAGCCCAGTGTTTTGCTGCTGTGCCAGACTACGTGAGGCAGACATTCAATCAGTAATGCTTTGCCAGAGGCTGATATCACTTAACGTACTTTCATAAACCTTGAATTATGACAATACGTGGCAGATGTAGAATTGGTCCTCCTTATATTTGCCATAACTTTTAGCTAAGTACTAACAAACCACCATCAGAATATCAAAATTTTACATTCCAGAAATTCTTTCCTGCTTGTAGGAATATGGTGTTATAATAATTATAACAATATTAAATAATGCATAATAATCTTTATTTCTTTTTTAAAAAGCTAAATTTTGCCACTACTTAAATGAGCAGATGCTTGTCTAACAATGGTCCTCTTTGGCTTCATTTTTATGTTATGTTTATGTTCATATTTTTTGTTAATACTGACAGAAAAAAAACATGACTCAACAAGCTTAGGAATATAAGATCCTCCTGGATCACTAAAATTGGTAAGAAACCTAAGTTTATTGGAAAATCTATAATCAAGATTTGGTATCGATATAGAATTTCTCCAAGCTAATATACACTGACAATTTCAATGCTACTGACATTAAGAAAAATTGCATCTTTCATTGTTCCTGCATCCTTAGACACTAGTTTTGTGGAAGGGTCCTTTATAGGTAGAAGAGGTTTTTCTGCATACGTGTAACATGGCTGGGTGGACTGTTGAAGATCCTGTGGTGTTGGATGGACACCCAGCTCTTAGGCATTATTGCCATAAAATCAGGTATTTCAGCCTAGCAGCATGAAATCATTAAAAAGACATTACATTACATTACATTACATTAGTTCAATTGTTTTGGATCAGCTTTCCTAGTTAATCATCATCTGACTAAACCAGCACTATCCATGTAAGAGTCTGCAGGATCTGCTTTACACAGCTCCTGCAGGACTAACCCTTTGAAGACTGCTGTTGTCAAATGATGTTCCCAGACAACATGGAATAATTCCGGGAGAAATTACGGATGAATGCCAGACAACATAAACATGAAGTATCAATGTTTTTTTATTTCAGTATTTGAACCATGTGTTAATTGCAAAAAGATGCGTAAAACTGGTGAAAATATGGAAAATGCAGACTGATGGGCTATTCTGTACACTGATAAGATCTATATAGAACTAAGACGTGTCTCCATTTAATCTTCTAATTGCCAAAGACAGTTCATAGACCCTATCCAATTCTCTTCACTCCTCTCCCAAAATTCATGGGCTGAAAAACCTGGCATGCTTTCTCTTCTGTCAGTTAGAGAAAGACTTGTGGAACTTTCATGTTATGACTAGCAATATAATCTCACGTTACACCAAGCTACAACAGTTATTAAGGCTAGAAGAATGTTTCACTGTCAAATTTTGTCCTAATTGAACTATAGATGTTGGTATGTCAAAGTGCAAGGGTGAGTTCTTCCCATTTGACATATTTGTATCAAAAGACTTGGATTTAAAAGCTATCATTCTGGCCTGGCAGTGTTTTACAGAGGCATCAAGGACTGAGGTAAGCTGGATCTGTACTCTGCATTCATAGGTCTTTCACCTGGAAAGTTTTCTCCCAGTTTTAGGATAACTGGAAATTAATATGGTAATGGAGATAAAATCAGGTATCTAAGCCCAGCCTGAGCAGAACAAGGTGCAGAGCAATGAACATCTATAGCAAAATCAAAAAACTTCTTTTTCTTTTTAATTTAGTCCTCTTAATCATCTCACTGAAAAGGTCTTCTCACATTTGCAGGATCTTTTTCTTTAAACCCCTGCACCACTGACCCTTTGAAATCCATTGTTGTTAAATATGGTTTCAGGTGAGTATGAAGGATGTGCCTGGGCAAACACTGGGGGCTTTTTAATTAAAAAAAAACCAACAAACTTGTATCTCACTCATCTTGTGTTTTAGTTCTAAGACCTGCTGCCACCTTCTCTAGTGCTGCTTCTACAGCATCACCGACAAGTCTTTCTTTTTTCTGGCACTTGCTACCTCCTTTAATACACTTTTGTAGTCAATATAGTGAAGAAATGGCCAGTCTGAAGGCAGTGAGCCCCAGGAGATCATAAAGCTTTCAGACGGTGCTGTTTGGGAAGGTGTAGAGAAGTGGCATCTGATCTCATTAAACCATCCACATGAGAAATATTTCTCAGTAGTCCTTGTGGACAGGCTCTATCCAGTTCTTTTTGTCTCCCTTTAGAGCTGCTGACAGTAATTTTGACCTCTCACAGGCTCCTACATCTTTCATTTTCACTCTAAGAACCAGGTGATTTAGTGTCTAGAACACATATATGTTCTTGCAGTCTTAGATCCTTCCCATTTTGCCTCCCTTGATGGGCCCTCAAGCACAATTCACTTGCTCAAATGATATGGAAGCCAAGGGACAGTTTTGGAATCCTAACTATGACTCTGTCAGCCTGGCCTGGAATTCTCACTGAATCACTGAATGGCTGAGGTTAGAAGGGTCCTCTGCAGGTCCTTAGGTCAAATCCCTGCTGCTCAAGCAAGTGACACCCAGAGCTGGTTTCCCAGGACTATGTCCAGGCAGCTTTTGAGTATCTCCAAGGATGGAGACTCCACAACTCTCCTGGACATTCTGTGCCAGTGCTTGGTGACCTTCACAGTGAAAAAGTGTTTCTTGATGTTCAGAGTGAACCTGTATTTTAGTAGATGCCCATTGCCTCTGGTTCTCTCTCTGGGCACCACTGAAGAGAGCCTGGCTCTGTCCTCTGTGCACCCTCCCTTTGGATACCTACCACATTGATAAAATCCCCCTGAGCCTTCTCTTTTCCAGGCTGAACAGCCATAGCTCTCTCATCTTTTCCTTGTAGAGAGATAGTCCAGTCCCTCTGTCATATTTGTGGCCCTTCAATAGATTCTCCCCAGTATGTCTTAGGGCCTCTTGTACTGAGGATCCCCAGACCTGGACAGAGCACACAAGGTGAGGCCTTCCCAGTGCTAAGCAGAGGGACAATCACTTCCCTGGACCTGCTGGCAGCACCTTTCCTGATGCAGGCCAGGATACCATTAGCTAGCAGTGGCAAGGGACACACTGCTGGCTTGTGTTCAACCCAGGTCCTGTTCTGCAAAGCATCTTTTCAGCCAGGCATCCCCTAGCATACATTGGTGCCTGGGGCTGCTCCTTCCCAGGTGCAGGACTTTACACTTCCCCTTGCTGAACTTCATGATGTTCCCATCAGCCCATTTCTCCAGCCTGCCCAGATCCCTCTGGATGGCAACACAACTCTCTGGGTGTGTCAGCCGCTCTTCCCAGTTTGTGTCATCAGCAAGCGGGCTGAGGGTGCACTCTTGAGAGTATGCCCTTCTGGATACTCCTCACCTTATCCAGAGATGATAAAAAAAGAAGAAGAAAGGTATCAGAGTCCTTGAAACTGCGTGCCATTCCCTGGCTTACATGTAATTTTGCAGCTGTTTTGATCAGTAGTTATCCTTCCTCACATTACAGCTCATTCAATCCTGACCATGGTTCTTCAAATGGAGAAAGAAATTGGGTCCTCTTTTATTACATTCTTTCATTCCCATCCAGTTTATTTAAAATGCAAAAAATACTTTTAGCTAGAAAAGTACAGACAGGAATCTGTATCTATGTATGTCTAAAAACTCGGTATGTAAACACACTCTCTGAAATGTACAGGAGTAACTTCTAAAAGCTTAAGAGACAATGTCAGGGCCTCTGCTAAAGCTCTTCAATTTCAGCATGCAAGATTAGAAGAACAACTGTAGTGATGGTGAAAATTAATAAATCATATGACTATTCCTATGTATTTGCTATATGTCACCCTGCTTAATTCAGCCTAAGAGCAACATAAATACTTCTGTTAAGCACAGCTTAGCAGATGTCTAATATTTTTTCTCAGAGCAGTGTTTTGTAGAGGGGCTATGTGTTCCAGAAAGGAAAATCAATATTATTAGTTTAAGATCTGTAACTCTCTCTGCTACCTGACTTTAAATTGCCACAATTTACTGAAGAAATGAAAGCATGTGTGGCTTCCTCAGTTTTCTTCCAAGTTTTCCTCACCCAAAGGGAGAGACCATCATCATTATCAGTTTACCCACATCCCAAGACGTGGCATCATCCTGCCAGGAAACAAACAATTTCACATTAATTAGAACTGATCCCATAATTCAGATAATAAAATCTCGAGTACTTTTCTGCAACTACTGCAAGACCAATAGGAGGCAGTAGGAAACAGTGTAATGGACAGTTCTCTCTGGATGTGACCCTGATGGAGCTGGTCACTCAAAGCTATCCTCAAAGGTGGCTTTTTTATGGTTAGCAATGGGTGAAACACCCCCATAGGGAAACCAGTCACTTTGAGAGGAATGAGACTAAATTAATCTAGCTTGTAAGCATTAATTATAAATAATTTGCTCTGGTCAAACCATGGTTTTGCTGGTGCCTCTTGTTAAATCTATTAAAATACTGAGTTGATTAGTGCAGCATAGAGAGGAAGCAATATGCCTGGTTTTGCTTGTAAAATAAATGCTTCCAAAGCTCTGTTTGTGAATCCTGGAAAAGAATGATTTTGATTTTCCCTTGAGAAATGGGCTGATGCATTTTTGTCAATAGGCATCCTTTTCAAATATAAACCAAATTCATTCTGTCCTTGCTGAACGGTTTCAGAGCCATATACCCTGGCAGCAATAATACTGTCAGCTTTCTCTCATATTAAATTCACACTTGAGGAGCTGTAGATGATGAATTTTAGATTTTGTTAATCCTTGATGCTGCTTTCAGGTTTTGAGCAAACTAATGCAAAATCTGCTTGCCAAAAAAAAAGAGAATAAAGAGTCTCTAAATAAGGATGTGAGCCTTAAGGTCATACAGAAAAAGATTTTTTAAAGTACATTTTTTTAATATATATATTTCAGAAAATCCTCAAAGAGAGATGATGTTAGGATCAATTTAAATAAGCCAAGTAGAGATCAAGACAACTAAGGTATTGAAGTAAACTTCAGTTATAACTGTAAATTTTAGAAAAACTATCTTCCTCTAGTCTGGTATGTATTGGTCTTGGGAGGTAGGGGAGAGGCAGACAATTTTAGTGTTATGCATGTTTTTACAATTTCATGAACAATTACAATTTAAAGAAGAAGATGCTCTGATTCAAGATGCAAACATAATTGCTTTACACAGTGGCCTTGAGCTGTGCATTTAGTTTTATGGAGAGAGCATCAGAATGAAAATCAACAAACAGAGGCTTGTGATCCAAGTAGGAACTAGCATGGGAAGCACAGCATTTCTGGAAGAAAGCAGAAAAGCAAGGAAGGGGCAATTCTGGAGCAAAAAAAAGGCACAAGCCCAGGTCAGAAAAAGATATTTCAGAGAGGGATTGGTATCCTGTTTGATGTTTTTTTCTAGTGAGTATTGGCATGGCACTACTAGCCTGTACATAGCCTTTCTAGCTCAGCTGATACAAATACTCTCTTGAATATTTCACTAGGATGTGAAAACAGATAATTCCATTCACCAAGGCAAAGAGAAAGAAAAGACACATTGAGAACATACAGTTACTTTAGGTCCTGCTCAGCAATGTGTTTCTGTGTCCATTCTCAACAGATGCCACAAACTCTCCCAAACATTTACTATATGACTTCAGCTCATCTGTCCACCAGAGAGTTTTTTAGAATGGAGCATTTCAATTTATTACTGGGGAACAAACTTCCCATCCTTGCCTCATCATGGGAACATAGCTGGATCTCAATCAGGTTCTACCTAAATGTTTTACTTTCCTCCTTAGGCTTCTTTCTTTTCCTAGAGCTGTACTCTGTTCCTGATTTACTGGATCCAGAATTTAGGCAGAGTACACTTTAAAGTCATTATGATGAATGGCAAAAAAATGGTAGGCTTCAGATTGCCAATTAAGTCTAAATTGGAAAACCTTATAATAGCCACTATTTAATATGGCTTGTGCAAGAGAAGATAAAAATAATTATGACAACATCATTGCAGCATGATCATGGAGAGAGTTATGATTTGTTTCAGTTTTGAGGAAATTAGACTCAGTGGGAGAAGAAAAAAGCATCAGGCATAAGAACCAGTTGTAGCACTAAGACATAGACAATAATATTTAATCCTGATTTTAAAAATATCCTGAAGTGTGTGGGGAAATGTTTCTTTGTCATTCAGGAAGGGAGAATTCTACATCTTCATTTGTATATCAGGAGCTCCTCTGAAAGTACCCACTTTGAACCTGAAATAGGCAGAGTGGAATCTTCACATGATGTTCTGGACATCAATCTGTATCTTTCCTTTTCCAATACTCAGTCCAAGGTATGTTGCTACCTCCAGAGTCACAAATCCAACATGTATCTACCCATTTTAGCCCATAGAAACTGGCTCCTCACCAGGGTGTCAGAAATATCTGCAAGTCCTGCTGGAAGATACAATGATTTTGTATAACACATTAAAATGGGAAAACATTGCAATTCACTCAGTAGAATGTAAAAAGTACATAGAGAAGACATTCCTCAAAACACCAGATTCAGGTAACCCCAAGCTAACCCCAAGCACTGAAGAATGTCTCAAACGTGGTAGCAGCTGGGTTCTCTATATTGCACAGGTGTAAATAGGTAGAGAGTAGAATCAGGTAGTCATGTGCATGCTGCACTTACAAATCCAATAGAGGGCCTTCCCACACCCAATAACGAAAAAGTTGCAGGGGAAAAGAAACCGCAAAAGAAAAAAACAGAACAGGTTTCTGTACACTGAGATGGCCCCAAACAGCAGCAAATGTAGGGAACTTTCAAATTCACTTTCACACTTGAGTGCTCAGGTTTGTCACTGGTATTTTTAGCACTTGGACATGAAAAAGATGAAAGAATTTCCTGTCACTGAAATAATTCTAATTCATGGATGTTTGAGGTACTCCTAAGAAGTAGTGACATATAGGTACCCTGGACTAAACTGGTGAAATGCAGCATTCCAGGATCAGCCACCACCACTGCACAGTGATAAAGAGTACAAACACATCATAGCTCCTGCTGGGCATTTTACAACATGCTCACTCACTCCCCCTTCTCAGCCTGTCTAGAGACAGACACGGAGCAGTATCAGGACAATACTAACACAACAGTTGGCTCTTGTTTTGTGGCTTTCTCCCTCTCCACATTTTAGCAGTATGTGGCTGTTTTGTATTATTTCCTGATCTGAGTCCTCTGTGTGTGTGGAGATTTTGCTAATGGCTAATTGTACTCATGAAATTCTAGAAGGGAATCCATTTCAGCATGAAATACACTGTATATCCTGCATTTATTCTTAATCAGGAAGCTCAGCTTCTAAGGAAGTGTGCTGATACATCTTTATTTTTATGTCTGGCACCTTAAGAAAAAGGAAAAAAAAAAAAGAAAATATTGGCATGACCACAATCTTTACTAGATTGAGGATTTAACTCCTTCAGAGCCTTGTGTTAAGGGAGGATGAACGAGTCTGAATAGGAGAGGTGTCCTCATCCTTCATGCTGTACTTGTGGAGAAATCTGGTAGCTCTCTGGAGGTGGAATTTTAGAGCAATGTTATTCCTGATTTCAAATGCTAGCAGGAATTTGAAAATGCAGATAGCACCAGCCCACTCAAAACTGAAAGCCTGTATTGAAAGATTTTGTAATGTGCCAGCTAGATTCCTGATCACAAGAACGTCAGTTGCCACACTGAATTTGATCCAAATCTCTACATCTCTTGGGGTAGAGTGATGCACATGAGAGAGATGCACATGAACTGAGAAAACCCATTTAACTGCTTTCTCAAGTCATTGAATCTTAAGAATTTCACTGAAGCTATGCCATCATATACCAGTCTGCAGGCATCTGCTGAGAGGAGTGTTTCAATACCAGCAGATGTTGTTATGGATGATGATATTGCGTGTCATTGGTGCCTGGTAAATAACTTAAAATCAAGTGAAGAAATAGCCAAGCATATACAAAAATGTACCCTGCATCCAGAGTTAAACACTTAATTCATCCTGATCACAAAAAATGTTTCATCAGAGTGAATTGCTTAACAGTTACTCTCTTGCTTAACAGGTAACCAGTTACCAAAGAGGGGCCAAGAGGTAAAAATGTGCATTAGACTTAAGGGTCACAAATATTTGGCTGAAAAACCTGAAGAGTCTTGTTTATGTTTCTCAGAGAGGAAAATTCTCATTCCATAAAATCAAGTATAGTGGCAGCCAGAAGGGTTTTCAGGAAAAGGTACTAATAATACAGGCTAATTTTTTAAGACTTTCTTTAAAAATTATGGAAAATGCTCTTTTCAAAGCTTGTATATGCTACATTTAAATTCCAAGTGAAATGGTTTGGGAACAGTAACTTTCTGCAGAATGATGGAGACAACTCAGAAAATGGCCTAGTTTGGCCTGTAGTTCAAACTGTAAATCAGACCTGCAATGTCTGTGGGAATACATAGGCAACTCTACATGTACACAGAACTGTAGATAATGCTGACCCAGAGATGCAAGCTGACTGAAAACCCCTAGGGACTGAAAAGGGGGAGCTGGAACATACAGTGTTCCAGTGGAGGCCACTCCCTCAGCTGACAAAATGCAAGAAGGACATCAAGGCTCTGTCTGCCCCAGAAAGACCCCACACAACTTACCCTGAGATCTGTCAACACTTAGAAAAAAATAATGGGAGATATAGGAAGGAACAGCTACTCCCACACAATTATGGCAGGAGAATATCTGAGCCATTCTTTTCTGACTACCCAACAGTGCCATTTCCACAGGGTGATTTGTCACGCTCCAGTAAAGCAGTCACCTTGGCTGACAATGATGAGGCATTGTCACCAGCTTTTCTCAAGGCACAGATATTGGGGTGGTAGGCAGGAGGAACATATAGACTGGACAAGTACCTGCACACAGTACAAACTGTTCTCATAGCTGCTCCTTAAAGACAACCACAGCTCAAGATAATCTATGCTTTGGCTGATAATCTTAGTGGTATTTATGGGAACTGCTGTGTAAAGTTACACATGGTGTTCCTTGCCAAAGGATCAATTTAATGTTCTGCCCTGAAGGTGCATCAGTTGTCTGAATAGTTTCCTCTTTATGGATTTAGGCAATATGAGACTGCATTTTCAGATATTCCTGGCTGGGATCCAATCCACAATTCACAAATAACATTGCTTCAGAGAAGGAAATGAAGGAGTTGGGGAGGAACGGGGGTACAGACCTTGATAGTCTGTGTCAGACAGACTGAATCACTCTTCTATTACCTGCATTGGAGGGGTTGTATAAAGCAAAGATTGGTTTAAGAAATGGCTGTGAATCACTGAGCTCTGTTTCTAAGTAACCAAGAAGCTTACATTTTTGTGATGTTCATTGACCTTTTCAAATTCTTCTTTAGAAACATGATTGTGTTTACTACTCACCAGATTAGCACTTGTCAAAGTGACTCTAGTTTGGTATTGGAGCAGGCTCCCTTCTTCTCCCCATCCCACACTTTCCAGGTATTGGTTTAATTCCTTAGTATTTTGGATCTGTTAATGTATTTGTAACTTCTTCCTCAGAATCTGGAATGCTGGTTTTTACAATTGCTCTACCTGAGGTGGTGCCAAGCTTGTGTGTCCCCACTGAAGCCAATTTACCATCTTCAGTTTTCCCCTGTAAGTCTTTATTCAGCAAAGGTTGGGATATCCAGTCTGATTTCCATCATTGGCACAGTGCCCACATAGCTGAAACAAGAACAACAAAATTATTGGCAAATTAATAAAAGGAGAAAATATGCTGTTATGTGCAAGATAGTGGCAGGGATGGGAGACAACTGAGAGCTGCTAGACCATAAACAAGACCAACTAGGTGTGCTTAGAGACAGACATTATTTTATCAGATTTATTTATTCTTTCAGATAGAAATAATTTCTGCAGATTATATCACTGGAATTTGTTAGGAATTCTGCTAGAAACCTGTTTAATTTCTCACTGTTCTCCTGCCCACCTTCTGTCAGTCTCTTTGTTGGTAGGCATGGGAAGAACGGAAATGCCTGATTCTCAGTGTCCTGAGATCCAGAGTAAATTTTGTGTCCATGAATCTAGCTTTCCTTTCACAAAAGGAGAAGCAGCATTTAATGAAGGGATATTGATGATGTTCATCTCTGCACAGGACCACTCAGATTCACTGTAACTCAGATCCCCATCAGATACAGAAAGTAATTCTCTCAGCTCAGTTCCCCACTGTCTTATGTCTAGCTCTTCAAAATGTGGGGAAAAAAGAAGAATTGGATGCTTTTGGCTTAGAAAGATGGGAATTCACAGCCAACCCACTCAAGAATTTTGTATTAGTAAGGGAGAAAAAAAGAAAAAAATCCAACATGCCAGTTGTTGCGAAGCGGCATGTGGAAAAATGAAACCTTAAGACATGTTTGTGAGATGCAACTCAGCTATCTGTAATATATACCACACACGGCCTGACATTGTGTCAAGGTTTTAAGGAGTCCTCTGAAAATGTAAGATGATGCTTTTCTGTTTTCCTGATTCTTTTATCACCATGTTTCATAGCAGATCAGGTGTCATAGCAGATCAATTGGTTAACTTTATCCACAGCATTTGTTCCGTTGCATCTGCTTATTTCTGTGTTGATGTTGCTTCACTAAGAAAAGGCACCTTGCAGATGAACACATGCATATTTCTTCTCTGACTAACTGTTTTTTCCACCAGAGCAGTATATCCACCTTCTTCTGGAAACTGAACTGTCTCCACCTTCTGGAAGCTGAACTGTCATTAGATTTAATCTTATGGCACTTAATCCACACTATGGCTTCTGGGAGGAAAGAAACAGCTGTAGGGTGGAATGGAGAGTACAATAATAAATAAAAATACTTATAAACTCAGGGTCTACCTTCAGCCAGATGAGCACAAAGCACAAAAAAAGTGTTCTTCTTTCAGAAAAGAAATTACAGAATCCTCTTTGAATGTGTTTGTTACATGTATCTGCCATCAATTGGAATTAGCAGAATGAGAAGAGTTACATAAATTCTGTGTACTGATTGCACAGCAGCCCAGAAGCCACTGGGGTGGGAAAGCTGGCAGGGGGTGTGGGTGGAGCGTGGGGAAATGTGGTAAAGGAGAAAAAGAACTAGAAAAGTTATTCTTGATTAAAAGGTGTTCCTATCTCTTGTTGGAGGCTTCATTTCTGGCCTGTTGTTACTGAATTTCATGAATGAAAATGTGTACTTCCACGTGTTGCTGGGTGTCCTGTCTGTCAGTCCAAAGGAAATGGTTCCCTCAGGGATGATGGGCAGTCTCAGGGAGACTGCAATAGGTCTGTGTTAATCTCTTCAGTAAGTAACAAGCTCAACTCAAGACATTTGAAACCTATCTCTGAAACTGCCAATAATTCAGTGCTTCACTAACTTGGCCACATTGTCAGTGATACTTCCATCCGCTAAAGCATCTGATAATGTCTTCAGGGTGAACAAACCCTTTCATGTTTGTTTCAACTAGCAGCCCTACTGCATGCAGAAATGCTTTCTGGGCTATTTTCCTATTCCCAGCCATCTGTTATAATGGCATTCAGGCAGCTTGGAAATCCTTGGGTTTGTTTCATTGATGCATACATGCCAATGTAATACTAATAATACTAATAGGTTGACACAGGCAGGCTGTCAAAATCCTTCAAGGGCCACTTCTGTTGAAAGTCTCAAGGAAAAGACTGCCAACCACCTGCCTTATTTCTCTGTAAGGCACTTTGGTACCATGGTGATGAATGCACAGAGAGGATTAAACATTGCTTTGTTATCAGATGAGAAATCAGAATTCTTTAAAGAAGGGAAAATGAAAGTTCCATACTATTAAAACACTTATAAAGTGCAAGAACATCTTTTCATTTCACAGCCTGGCTATGAAGCCCGTTTACTCTTATTCCTTGTTTTATTTGCCAGATTAACTTCTCTAAAATCTATAGTTGCAGTAAAAAACCCACAAAACTCCTGCCAACACTCCTCTGCATGAGCAGGATATCAAGGACAATGATCACAGGAAAAGCATTTAATAAAGTATCAGTCAAAGAGTACTTTTTACGTACTGTGTCAGTGAAATAAAATAAAACCTGTGCAGGTTAGGAACACTTAACAGTGGAAACACCTCTGTATTTCCACCCAAACCAGAAAGCCTGCACAGAGCCCTTTATTTGCAGAAAGTCAGCTCTCATCACCTGGACATGAAAGACAATGGGTGGTCTGTGCTAGGACAGATAAAGATGCTCTATCCTCACCCTCCTGCACACCTCTGGTCTGGTCAGGATTTTTAGAAAATTTTCCAGTGTCCTGGTGGAAGGAAAGTGCAATTGTCACTGATGAGATTTGGCTTCCAGCTCATATTTGTGTCTTCTTGCACCAAACACAATCCATTGGTAAAGGGGACCTTCAAGAACAGGAGGAAGAAGGTGGTGGTAGTTTCTGACTGAAAACAAGCAGCTGGGTTTGTGATGGCTGGGAGGGCAACATGGACACCAAGGGCACCAAGGCAGTGAGGTTTGATGCCTAGGGAGGGTACTTAAGGGTACCAGAATGAGACCCCAGGTGTGCAGGAATGCTGGCACCGAATGGTAGGGAAGGGTAGGATGGTAAGCTTAAGAGAAGGTCTGCTGTTAAGAATGAGACTGAAGTCCAAGACCTCTATCCTGACTTTTTCAGAATACTTCTAGTTTCTTGTGAGAAACCATGGGGCAAGTAGAGGTCCTGAGTGCCAGTAGGTGGATGAGTCCTTGGGTAGAAAGAGGGGATTTATGCCTGTTAAGACCAGGAGAGAGGAATAATCTGTAAAGAATGGATGCAATGTATGTTAACTGAAGCCAATACTTAAAAATGATAGTGCTCAAATGAGAACAAGAATGGCCATAAAGAAATTTGGGACAACTGTAAACATGAAATTAAGAGGGCAAAATGAGAACTGGAGGAGCATTTTGGGATGGATGATTATGCTGACAGCAAGAATGTTATGTAACTACTCAAAGGCAGGAAGCACTAGGAATTGTGAGATGGTTGGATTACCAAGGAAAGGTAGACAGGACATTAGAAAGGACATTCAGGAATAAAAAAGTCATGGCAGAGAAGCTCAATTAGATCTTTTCTTTTCTTTTTGTCAGTGAAGATGGTGGGGAGACATCTGCTCCCAACCCAGTGGAAATGTGGCTGTCCCGTAGCTTGGCCAGCAATGCTGCAACACACAGCAGCACACACAGCAGCAGCTGCCTGCCAGGGTTGGTCCCATCCCAAAGTACAGAGGAGGTTCTGGGAACCAGACTTGTGACCTTCCCTCCTACCCCTGCTAAGAAGGACTCTGCTTTATAAAATAAGTTCTTGGAGCACAGATGAACACAACCAGCTGGGAAAGAACCAGCAAAGCTTCCATAATAAATAAGCTTTCCAAGAAAAACCTCTGGTCCAGCCTTCTGGACATCTGGGGGTGTCAATAAGCACATGAATACAGGAGATCCAGTCAGCCTCATTCACCGGGGTTTTCAACAATTGTTTCATAATGTTCCATGTGGATGGTATTCAGAGGTGTCCTGAAAAAAAAGCTCCTTTCTAGTTCCTTCCAGGCTAGAAAGCAGATGGTTGCCTTAATGGTGACTTTTAGGATGTGGACTACTGCAGGGCTCACCTAAGAACTGGTCCTGAGATCAGTCGTTTTCAATGTCTTCATCAATTCCCTGGAAAAGGAACACTGAAATCTCCACAATGGTGGAGGTAGTTGTAATCTTTCCAGCAGCAAAATGCCCACCTGATGTCAAGGAACTTGTAAAAATGTGTGTCTGTGTGGTGGAAGGGGGGACAGATGAGCTCCAGGATCAGAAAATGTATGTTATGCATTTTGAGGGGAAAAAAAATTCTAATCCTACATGTACATGATGCTGAAATTAGAACCTGCAGTTATAACTCAAGAGGGGTTTTGGAGTTACCACTGACAGCACACTGAAACTGTTTTTCACTGACTGCTGCACATTTTGCCAACAAAATGTGGGGAAATATCATGAAAGAACAAGACTTTTGGCCCTAAAAAGACTTTGAACAAACACAATGATCTTAAGTACTGTCTACAGTCCTGTTCATTGCATCTAAAGAAAGGGAGTAAAGCTGGAGAAGGTTTAGCAAAAAGTCAAGTCAATAAGAACCTACCTTTGCAAGAAGACATTTACAGAACTGTGGCATTCACATTCTCGGAAAAAAAATCCTTTGCCCAGGATTTTTCTCCTGGGAACCTGAGAAGCCTCAGAGAAAAGGAAAACAATTATTATCTCATTTGCTTCTCCTGTGTTGTGCTCATCTGGAATGTGTTTGGAGATTGTTTACCCACAGGTGATTGCCTGATTGGATTCTGGTGTGAGTTGTTTTGACTCATTGGCCAATTAGTGCCAAGCTGTGTTGGGACTCTGGAAAAAGTCACCATTTTTCCTTATTATCTTTTTAGCATTCAGTAAGTATCTTTTCTGTATTTAGTATAGTATAGTATTCATCAATATATTATAGTATAATAAGGCAATAAATTAGCCTTCTGAGAATAAGGAGTCCGATTCATCATTCCTGCCTTTGTTGGGGCATCCCTGCTAATACAATACAGAGCCTGGACCTTCAGTTTGGAGATGTGGAGGTTATTCCAGGTAACCTCTGGAAGTCACTACAGGCAGCTTTTGGAGGCACACAGTAGGCTTAAGGACAAACTCATTGACCATGGAGAGATGCTAAAGGAAATAAGCAGGAACACGTCTTCAGTGCTGCTATTAAAAGAGGCATGACTGTTGAAGATAGATGAGGAGGGATAATTGAAAATGGCTGGGTTTACAGACTCCTGATAGTGTCTCCTTCTGCCTTTGCTGGCTCTATGGGCCATTTGTTCAAGTGGATTTTCCACAGCATTGTGCCTGCTACTGGAAACAGGATATTAGACTAAGTGCCTTTTCATAAGACCTGATACAGATATTCTCATGTTCCTAGAGAGCTGGAAAATCAAGAAAAAAACATGTAAAAGCCAGGTAAGACAGATGTGAACAAATCCAATTGCTTCTTTCTGAGGACTCCCAGAAATGAAATGCAGTGGTTTACTGCTCTTAGATGAGGAGCTGAAGAAAAACTCAGCAGAGGAGAATGTGCATTGTTTGTTTGTGAGAGCCAACCTCACTGAGTAAAGCCAGGTTGGAGGGCAGACTCAAAAAAACCAGCAGTGGATGAAAACAATTGTCCCAGCTTCACGAAGGCGCCTGCAAAGAGTCAAACTCAACTCGACTACAGCCAGACAACAGAGGATGCAACACCAGAATCCTCTACCTAAGGCCATCATCGTTATTCAGCTGCTTCTAATTCAGACTTTGGACACTGAGGTAAGGTGCTGAGGAAGGGAAGGTCACTTGCAGGTCTGGTCTGCATTACAGAGTGTGAACTAAGTGACTGCCTTTGCCTTAGTAAGCAGGAGTCTGAAACAAGACACAGCAGGAAGCAACACAGGTGCTGCAGTCTAGCAGAAGCAGCTGGCCTTAGAAAACCAGACTTAGAAACCCAAAAAAAAAATGTCCTTGGAGATGTAACCTGCTTATAGGATACAGCCCAAACTATTGGCCTAGGGGAAGGGAAATCTGTGCTGACCAGCTACAGGGGAAACTCACTTTCTTGAAAACAAAACAAGAAAAGTATATGAAGTACAATTAAGAAGCTGAAGTCAAAGACAACTGGAGTCTAGTGATGCTCAAGGGTTGTGGGAGACTAGGGAAGGAAGGCTGGTGAGGATCTGGCAATGCTAATATGGGAGTAGGATAAGGAAAAACAAGTCAAACTCATATACAAAGATTGCATGTTGTTTATACTAACAACTGCTCAGCTTTTTTGTGGTACCCATGGAGCAATGCTGCCAGAGTTTAAAGCCTTGAGGCTCTTAAAAGGTTTTCTATTAGTTCTGTTCTCTCCTTCAATGTCTTGTGGAGTCTGTCCTTACCTTACAGATTATGCCATTTCCAGTTATAAACTTTGGGACTGAGGAGGAAAGCTGGCAAAACTAATATAGCCAGCTGTTAGAGTTTGGAAGGGCATGGGGGTGGGCATGGGGGTAGGAAGAGAAGAGAGTGGGGTATGTTCCTTAAAGCTGAAGATTCATGGACTATTTCAGCTCCAGGAAAGCATCAGTATCTTCACAGAATTATAAAATACCAGGTTGGAAAGGATGTCAAGGATCCTCTGGTCCAAACTTTCTTGGCAGAAGCACAGTCTAGACAAGACAGCCCAGCACCCTGTCCAGCTGGATCTTAAAAGTGCCCAGTGCTGGAGAATCCACTGCTTTCCTGGGAGGAACTGTTATTATTCCAATGGTTGATTGTTCTCATCATGAAAAATGTTTGTGTCCAATTGGAATCTCCCCAGGAGTGACTTGTACCCATTATCTCTTGTGTTTTCCATATGACTACTTGTTAAAAGAGAGACTCAATCTTCTTTGTAGCCACCCAGTAAATACAGGAATATGGTGATAAAGTCTCCCCTGAGCCCTCTTTCCTCAAGGCTAAACAAACCCAACTCAGCCTTTCCTCACATGGCACACATGGCCCTTCTCTGGACCCTCTCCATCCTGTCCACAGCTTACTGCATAGTGAGGACCAAAACTAAACACAGTATTCCAAGTGTGGCCTGACAAGCACTGAGTAGAGTAGGACAATACTTCTTTATCTCTGCTGGAGGTGTCCTTGTTGATGCAACCTAGCATCCCGTGGGCTTGCTTTGCTTCAGCAGCACACTGTTCACCAGGACCTGCAGGTCCATTTGCACTGAGCTGCTCCCCAGGCAGGTAGAATCCCAGCCTGTGCTGCACTCCTGGATTATGTTCTCTCAGGTGCAAGATCTTACTCTTGTCCTTGTTGAACATCATAAGGGTCTTATCAGGCCACTCTTCCAGCCTGTCCAGGTCTTCCTGCAGTGTGGCTCTCTGGAAGTGTTCACTTCTCCTCTCAGTTTGATTTCCTTGTCAGACTTCATCAGAATGTGCTTGATCCCATCTTCCAGGTCACTTTCATAGCTATTAAACACTGTCGGGCCCAATATTGATCCCTGGGGGTCTCCATGTGTGCCAGGCTGCCAGTCTGAAGAGGAGCTCTTTCCCTTGCCCTTCTGTGAGCAGCCCACCAGAGGATTCCTCACCCATCACATGGCCCAGCACAGGAGGTGGCTGTGGGAAACTGTACAGAAGACCTTGGAAAAATCCAGGTAGACAACATCCACCACTTAACCCACATCAACAGAGGAGGTTACTTGGGTAACCTGCAAGTCCAGCTCTGCAGTTATGTGTGCAGACAGATTAGTCCATTAAGATGAAAGCATGGAGTTCTTCTCACGAAAATGAAAAACAATCAAACCTGAATTTTGAATGCATCATTCAAGCTGCAATACCAAAGCATTTTCAAGTGGATTCTAATAAGAAAATTATTATCTTTGGGCAGCAGGGAGTGAGGGACAGTTAATAAAAGCTCTTGCTTCTCTTCAGAGAAGCTTAAAAATACAATTCATATGCAACCTAGAAGTCCCTACTGAGGAAGCATATGAGGGTTGGGTTTGCCACTTTTTGCTGTAGGGGTGAGTTTGTTATTCCACACAGAAGAGACTAAGGTAAGACTCATAATTCCTATGAAAACCTGCTTCTGTGGCACTGGAGCCTCTTCTGTTCTTCATGGCTCCTTTTTTCAGTGTCCTGTAAAAGGAAAGAAGTTAATCCAACTATGCATGAAAATATTTTAAAGGGTTCTTGCAACTTTCTCCTAATTTACTAAACATGATTTGGGGGATGGAGAAGGTGCTACAGGCTGCTATTGCCAGCACACACCTTGAGCCCAGAGTCACCAAGACAGGGAACTGCACCAGGTACACCTTTGGTCTGTGCAATATCAATGTTTATTAGTCTCCACAGTGATGTGAGGAAGATGAAAGCAATTTTTTGTAGTCTCTTTTGAAAGGATTGAATCTCTTCCAGTACTGCAGTGATGTTTTTCAAAACATACAAAGTTCAACAGGATGAATTAGTACATTAAGACAAGAGCATGGAGTTCTTCCCATTAAAAAGGAAAACAATCAAAACCTAAAGTTTGGACTCATCATTTAAGATGCATTACCAATGCACTTTAAAGTGGACTATAGCAAGAAAAATTATATTCCTCTCCCTTGCAGTGACACACCTCCAATTGCATGGTGGACTTGTAAAAAAGAGGCTTTCCACAGAAATGCACATCACATGTAATTCACTTTGTGAGGCTGATTCTTCTGGGGTTAATTTAGCCCCATTGATCAATGACCATCTCTCTTGCCACTCCTCACTATCTGTTACTCTCCCAGGGATGTCTACCTGCCAAAACAGACATCAGTGAGCAAAATACTTCTGAAATGCTGCAAAATGTCTTGGACTTTTGTTCTTGAATTCAGCCCAGACCACAGAAGAGGAAACATTTCAGTGGAGTTGAGGGGACTTCCTGTAGATACTAAGGACAACCAAGTCCTATGCTGAATGGATTAATTTCTCCAGTACTTCTTGGTTTCTGCTCCCCAGAAAGAGTCCCCATACTGTCCTACATCTCTAGGAATGGTGCAGAGGAAAAGTTTAGGTAGTAGACAAAGTTCTACAGCTGAGTATGGAGCCTTCTTATCTGCTGAGGTAATGGAAGGTGCGGTCAACAATAGCAAGTGCTGGACAAATGAAATGGCACTGGCAAAAGGCAACACCTGGGCACTCAGTCCACAATATTCTGCTTATTCTGATCAGATATTTAGCACAAATCCCCATTCACAAATAATACATGCTTATCAGCTGGATCAGCATCACTACTGATTTTCTGCATATGGCTCCTCCATTCAGTCATTAACTTCTTTAAAATTGTTTAACCAAGCTAAGAATATGCAAAAAAGATTTTGATTAACAGGGCTATCTTCTCAATACAGCCTATTTTAAGGTTCATATTAACTTAAAGAATGTGGCTCTAAAGTGAAATAAAAAGTCCAGGTCATGAATACTGTAACTAGAGCTCTGTATGCTGCTGAGCTGGGCTCCTGCCATTAGGAGCCAAATAAAATGCAGGCCTTGGTAAATTAGCATATGCTGTACTACTGAGCTATCTACATCTCAAACAGTGACACTGTGGACCCCCATTTAATCACAGAAGATGACTATTAAAGGAGATTAAAAAAGTGCAAAGGAAAGCTGTGAGCTGGCATCAAATTTAGAAGCCATTGCTTTTAAGCTGGGAGGCTGGGAAGGTGTGCTGGAGAGAGGCTGCCATTTCCTTTAAGATTACACAGAATTTATGACTATTGAATTTGAACCAAGGTCCAGTTTGTTATTTCTCCGACCCTGCATGCAGGTCTGCTTGGGATGCAAAGGCTAACCCTTGTTTTCTCTTGGCTGGAAACCCTGGGGGCTTGCCACGGAGCTGGAGGTGAACTGTGGCTGTGGATGAGCCATAGGAGCAGAAGTGGACTGGGGCAGATGGAGACACAGTATGTGAAAGCAGGAGAGTGTGGGGGCAGCGGTGGGGAGAGAGCTTCATGGCTGGGGAAGGTTCCACAGAGCAGGTGCCAGAGGGAACACAGGAGCCACCTAAGGCAGGTGCCTCCAGGTCCCGGCAGGAAGACTCCACACTTCCCACCCATATGGTGCCTGAGCTAACATTAGAAGCATTCAGCTTGAGTGAAGTACCAGCTCAGGGAAAGGCAACAAGGCTGCTCCTAACAAATGTGAAACTCCTCATCCACATGCCCCCACATGCCATCTGCCCAGTTCATCACCCAAGCAAGGGAAAGCTGGAAGAACTTCCAGGGCAAATAGCCTAGTGAAAGCAGAGGGAACAGAGGGCAGACTGTGTCTTCAGGAGTCCTGCCAGCACTGTTTGCCATGGTGTCTGTATTTTCTGAAACACCCATAGTTACACTATTTCTCAAAGACTGGTTTTCTGTTATGGTGGCAGATAGTTTGGTCTGTAAGTGGAGCTACAACAAGCAGTGCGAGTGGACAGAAATCTTGGCTGTGTCTCTCTGCTAGGCAGAAATGCAATTGCCTTGGGTGAATAAAGGCAAAGTGGTCTTAACTGCAGTGCACAGACATGTTATTTTCTAGCTGTGATTGTTTCTTTCCATCTTTTGCTCCATTCTCCTTTTTTTTTTTTTTAACCTGCTTACCTCAGGGCTCTGAGGGAAAAATTTTCCTTCTCAAAATATTTGCTCATGACTGTCTTAGGTTGAAAATGGTGTGTGTATTCTATTCCTATCTGATGGGCCAGTTATCTTCTGTTAATTGGGCAGTTTTCTTTCTCTTCCATAACCAATCCTCCCTCCAGGGAGGATATCTTCTGTTAATGGGCCACTGAGTCTCACTGCATGACTGATAAAACTACATCACCTCATTGTGAGAAGTTCCACCCAGAGGAAGGAGCCAAGCATTTCTAACTGGATATAATCAGAGATTTAGAAGACCACAGCAGCCTTTTCTACTGGGTTCCCGGAGGAGCCAGCCTTTTCCCACTGGATTCTGGGAAAACCAGGTCCATCTACGCCACCACTGGATCTTCAGAGGAAAACTACACCCTTCTACAGGACCATTGCTTCGACAGAACCACATCTGTCACTCCAGGAGGGCTGCAGCCACCATTTCAATTGGACTGCTACCAATACCCTGACCAACAGGGTGTCAGGTCATATTCTGACTCAGTCAGTGTTGTTTTGTATTACTGCATTGGTGTTTTTTTTGTTGTTTTTTTTTTCTTCCCTGATAAAGAAATGTTTTTCCTGCTCCCATATCTTTGCCTGAGCCCCCTTAATTACAAAATTGTATTATTTTATAATATAATCTAAATACATTTATATGTGTATATATATATGTGTGTGTGTGTGTGTGCTACAATTAATGATTTTTTATGTTTTTGGAGCCATTGAAGACTAAACTGGAATTTGTGTATTTATATATATATGTGTGTGTGTGTATTTATATATAATGTGTATTTTTTATATATATATACACACACATATATATAAAATTATAACATTTCAGAGGGAGGGTTTTACATTTTCCATTTCAGGGGAGACTGCTGCCTTCTGTAGCAGACATCTGTCTTTTCAAACCATGACAATGACTCGGTGCTGTCTCCAAGCACAGGTTCAGGGAACTCAGTTCTGTTCTTTTCTCCTTTCAGCGCAAAGAACAGAGACCAAACAGACTGAGCATTAGGCCACAGGCTCCACTGGACTCTCAATGCACATGCCAGGTGGAAAGCAGAGGTGGGATCTCCTATGCAAGCCCCTTATTTCCACAGGATGCATCAGATTTTCCCCAGGGCTACAGGAAACAGCATTTCCCCTCTCAGGCAGACACTGCAGTGCAACGGGCTCTGATGAACCTGGACTGTGGTGAAAGCTGTCAAGATCCAGCACAGCAGCCCTTACACTCCCAGTAGCTGGAGCCAGTTGCTTCCAGTCAGCTGTGTGAGGTTCACATTGCGGTGGTTTCCTTCTGGAGACAACTTCTCCCTGCATAAGAAATAGTTTTGCTTCTTAATGGGTGTACTACAGCAACTGTATCACGGGAAGTAATTGCCTGCCCTGTCCTCTTGTGGCTAGTGTGGGCTACATTTGACTCCAAGGCAATTTGTGCTTGCTATTGAATGTGGACAGCAGTTTGCATTTCCAATCAGGCTGGTGTACTATCTCTAAAGTTCTACACCTCTGGTGAAGACTGTAACAAACTTCTGGTGTAAGATAGCAAGTTCTGTCTCCAAAGACAGAAGAAACCACATCCAATGGTTTGTCCTGTTTGATTCTGAATCTGCTGGGTCCTTGCAAAGATGAGTGTTTTCCACAAGTGACTGGATAGGAGACATTGCTAGAAGGAAGCTTAGAGATCACTGCCCAGGGGGCTGATCTGATGACTGAATCAGCAGCATTTCTCTGTATTTTAGTCTCAAAATTCAGGTCAAGCAGACATCAGACAGCAGGAAGAGGAAAGCAATGAGGCTAACACATCCCACATTAGCCAAAGAAACTGAACAACTAAAATCATGTTTGTAAATAATGCAAATTATGTTATGCCAAAACCTCAGCTGTATCCAGAGCCCTTACAAAAAGCTACATTTTGTGGGAGAACATCCCCAATGTTGTGTGGCTCTCCATAGAAGAGACCTTGGTGCCTACTGCAAGATTTGCTATTCCCTCTGTCTGAATACATTTACCTCTTTCTTGCTGTAACCTTGACCTGTATTTGTACTCCAGATAAGGCACATCACAGAGAAAGATGAACAGATGTGTAGGAATGCTGAGGCATTTTGCAATATCATCACCTTGGCCAAGGAGGAAGATGGCCTTTCAAAACCTGCTGGGTACTCATTCATAAATTGATGCTGTTGCATTAATGAAGGAATTCCAGTTTAGTCTTCAATGGCTCCAAAAAATCATAAATTGTAGCACAGTACAGGGAAAAAAGCAAAAGCTCCATGTACATGACTAAAAATAAAATGAGAGGCAAAAAGGTTTAAAAGGAAGTAAATCAAATAAATTACATCTACCTGAGAACCAGTCACCTATTCCATATCTGGAAAATGATGAAATGGTTATACTTCATATTTTTCTGAAGCATTTGGCTAGTTTATAAGAACAGCTCACCTACTTCTTCAATGGACTTTTAAAACATTAAGTAACTACTCTGCAAATACTATCCTCTAAAAGTCCATTGAGATTCCTTTATTGCAGGCTGCAAACTTTTACACATTCAGTATGCAGAGGTCTTGGACTGCACAAACCCTTTTCCCCTTATCATACTACTTAATTCTTTCCCTCCAAACCCTTTAAACTGTGCTGCAGATTTCATTTTTTGCTCTGATAACCTTGAGAGTTGCTGGTCGGTGACTAATGAATTAAAACAGTGAAGCTCAAGGTGCATATATTTCAGAATTCTCAAGTGTTTGCCTCTGAAATAATATCTAATAGGAATGCATGCCTTGGTCACACAAGAAGACCCCACAAGCACTTAAGATATAACTGGTACACAGTAAAACCCTGAGAAGCAAAGATTTATTAAAGGTGTAAGGTCTCAGCAGGAATGGAATGCTAAGGAGGGAAGAAAGCCCATAAACTGCTATCATAATGATTTTACAAAAAACACTGATTAAATACATCAAAGCAATCAGTTATGACCTTTTTTGTGTGTGTGAAGGTTTGAAAGGCCTATGGTAAAACTGCTCATAAGAGCTACTGACCATGTTGGCAGATGGGGCACAGTTTACCTGGATGCTCCTGATACATGACTTAATGCTGCCTTTGTATGACCTTCAGTCCTAGGCACAGCTTCTCCTTGCACTTGCCACTGGACATCAAACCATCCCCTAGCCAGTCAGAAGGGGATTATTTTCCCACAATCAGTGAACCACTAAAATATTATACAGAATAACAGAGGATTTATTTATTTATTCTCTCTGCTTGACTGATTTGCTGCTAATATCTGCTGCTGTCACAGATATAAATATAAATGGGCTTGGAAGTTCAGGAGCCTTCATACTGGAATGCCTTGCTTAGGTGAGCATGGGAGCTGTGCTCTGCTCCTGCTGACACAAACTGCATGAGGAATAAAATGTAAAACGTTATTTTGCTGTCAGAGTTCCTTTGGTTGTTTGCTAGAGTTACCAATGGCTTATTTTGCTTTACTCAGAGCTCAAATTCCTAATTGAGGGCTGGTGTAAAGGAACAAAGCATGGATTTGGGGCTACTTTGCTGAGCCCTGTGAGCTCCCAGCCAGCCTGAGATGACTCAGGAACAAGAGGAACAGCAGCAGAACAAGGACACAGTGCAAGGGTATCTAACCATGGAAAGAACAGGTGGATTTCCAAATGATTCAATGCTTCGTGACCTTCTGAGTCTGGGAGATCTCACAGTTGGGACATGATAAATGTTCAAGGTGGGCTGACTGCAGTTTCTGGCACTGATTCCTGACCCTGAGTAACTTCAGAGTGCACGTACAGCTGTAATCCTGCCCAAAGTACCTCAGCTATTCTTAATGGCTGTGCTGGGATTGCTTCTTGGAGCCATGCCACAGTACAGAAAAAAATGGATGATCCATGGGGCCAAAAGACCAAGTCATTTAATATAAAACTTCAAAGGCATCTGGCTGATTTCTATATTTAGCTGCTTAGTAACGAGAATTTGAACAGCTGGCCTATTAATTAAGAAGAGGGCACCCTCCTGCAAGCACTTAAAGCTTTAAGTCAGTCCTGGTCAGCTATCTGAAAAGCTTCTGCCCTCAGAAGAGGACTCTCTGCTTCAGATTACACCTCAAGACAAGGGGGAAGGCAAGATGTTGCATTAGATCCTGCTGATTAATTCCTGATAGCTCCTTGCTAGAGAACTGTGTGGGCACAGCAGAGCCACCTAATCCTCTCTGTGCTCTGTAAATGGCTATGAAACTGTGCCATGATTGTACTGCTCCTCCTCTCTTCTATAAAAGGCCATTTTTCTGTCAGGAACTGTGTTGCAGCAGGAACCATGATGGTTTTAGGTGGAAAAGAGTCAAGGACAAACCTAAGCACAATGTGTTCTCTCATGGAGCTATGTTAGGCATAGCTGAGTTCAACAGACAAGGAAGGAAACCAAGACAGACTCTGTGATGAATTATGGGGCTTCTACTGACACCTGTTGGCAAAACTCTCAAATATCCAAGGGTGATGGACACAGCTCCACACCTCACAGGTCACTCTTCCTTCTCTGTGGGACAATGAACCTTCCACTGGCAGGAAAGCAGAGGCAACTGCCACGTCCTGTACTGAAAATGAAGAAAGTCAATGCCATTTACCAGTCATTTACTTGGATGTGGGATCAATTATTAGAGCAAAAGTAAGTCTGGGTTTATTGTTGGCCTGTGGCCATTTTAAGGTAATATCAGTTGGTAATGCTTAGCACTTAGTGGGAAAAACCCCTTGAAATAATTCTTCATTTTGAGATGCCATATTTTGAAAGCCTGCACAGTATAGTTTAGTTAAAATATGGCAACGTGAATGGCAGGATCTACTGAAACACCTTGATTGCAAGGAATTAAGTAAACTAGGTATGACTGCTCCTATGAAAGATGTCAGAAAATATCTGGATTTGGAAAACTTCAGTGAATACTTTATTAAAGATTTTCTGTGCATATATCATGAACGAACACACAGCTGCTCTACCTGTTAAGGCATTAGTGTTAGTGCAGCAGAACAGGGAAAGACCAAATGCAGATCTTGCCTAAGAAAGCCAGGCTGCTTTCATGTCTGTAAAGTGCAGAAATTTGAGGGTGGAAAGCTACCCAAGCCAGAAAAAGAGAAGCCAACATATCTGTAAATGATTGTATAAACCTTGCAAACCATTAACAGGCATTGGCAGGGGTAGGAAATGTGAAATTGTTTTTGCATGGGGGATTTGGTTGAGGTGGAGCAATGCAAGGCAAATTGGCCCTGAGGTTTACAAGCACGCCCTCTTTTCTAGCTTAATAGAATCACAAATAAGAGAGGAACCTGAGGCAGAGACAGCACACTCTGGCTTCAGCCGGTGTGGAGGGCTGCACCTCCATGTGCTGCAGAGCCTGATTTGAGTGTGCTGCAGAGGCCAAAAGCTCTGGAGCACCGCAGCCCGTGTGAGACAGGGAGAATGCTCAGGAAGACTCCTTCACCTCAGCTTGCTGGAAAATGTGGCCAGAGCTGCGTAACAGGTTATCCTGCTGCACTGCTCTTTCACATCTGAAGTCCTTGGTTTACCCATTTGTGGCAGAAATGCAACTTCTGTTGGTCTTGTGACCATTCATGAGCTACTCAGTTTTGTAAACTTCTCTCTGGGTCTTCCTGGCATGCTTTAAATATTAAAGTTCTCATTGAGCTGGTGGCATAAACAATACAGTGTTCCAAGGAGAAGTGTATCTTGCTACAATTTTCATTTTGTAAAACATCAGGTTATTCTTTGTGGCCTCTTGAGCTCGTACAAAATGTAAAGATTTTCCTTTTCCCCTTCTGTAATCAACAGCATTTGCTGCTGCTAAGTCTGTTATTTGGCTTATTGATCACCCGTCACTCCTACTCAGATCTGTTTCCTGAAGATCCTTCAGGAAAGGAATACTAAGATATGAGGTTACCTGATGTGAACACGCAGTTCCTCTGAGTCCTGGTACACATTCTCTTTTGCCTATTAACATGATGCAGGGGGAGCAAGCCTCTTACTTCCACATGAAAGGTTATGGAATTTATCACTGTAAATTGCTGGCAAATATTGAATATATAAATACAGTAAAGTAAAAAACAAGTAAGATTCCAAGACAACAAATATAAGGAATAACAGTAAATATGTCTCAATGTTAGACAACTCTTTTCCTTGCATTAGAGAACTGTATGAAGACATACATGCTTGGTAATGTCATTATTAAAAAACCTGCTTACAGATCACTTTTTGCTTTTGGGAAGAGACATGTAACTTTACACTGGGAAGAACTTTCAGAGTGATTGTGATTCCCTTTCTGCCCCAGCTAGAATTTATCACTCTGCCTTTTAGTCTGGTACACTAGATGTGCAGAAATCCCTAACACAAAACCAGTTACAGGTGTCCTGTCTCCACTTCTAAAGCTTCTGAAAAGCCTGGCTGCTGCATCTTACACAGTTTGGAATGCAGTGGGAGACAACAGAAATTTCCTTTAGGTCAGAAGTGTCTTTAGATGGTCATTTTAAATATCCAAGCTCTGCCAGCTGCTGAGGATTTGATAATAATCTGGTGACTGCTATTCCGCAACTGCAGCATGGTAGACTGTTGGATTAAAGCAATTAAATATTAAGACTCAAGGAGTTAAAGATGCATTTTTAATTTTCAGTCAGATGTGTCCTAAACCTTATTTATAACCTTCCATCCATTGTGGTCATGATAGTATAAACCCCCTTGAGTCCCTGCAGTGCAGTGTCCCACCAGCAGAACTGAGCTGATAGCGTGGAGGAGGATGACCAAAGCCCATTAGCACAGGATGCCTCAGTTTTAATAGATCAAAACTCTTATGAGCTGCAGAGGAGAATCTCCCTGAGATGTCCCCCCAGCATCAGCTGTCAGCTGGGTAACAGTCCAACACCTTTACATGTCAGGCCCTTTGCGCTGAAGAAATCAATCAGGGATCAGTAGTGGACTCTTAAAGGGGCTGGTTACTTTAAATACTTGCTGATTTGCAGCTTCAGCATAATTAGATGTTAATTTGTGTTACATTTCTGAGTCCCCTGTGTCTCTGCCACACTACATCTATATGCTTCTCTCTCATTCTTAGCCCCTTCCTTCCAGATGACAGGTACATGCTTTTCCCTCTAGTAGCATTTGGTTGTTTTTAGGTAACTAAAGCATACAAAACAGAAGAACTACTTCCAAAAGGAGATGTCAGATGTACAGATGTGCTCCACCAGCTTCACCAGTTTTTTCATTCTGCTGCTTCATTCTGCAGAGTCAAATGCAGCACTGGGATCACTTCAGTACCCAGCTGTCAATGGATGGAGAAGCAGGAAGAAGCCCAACCTTGTTCAAAATGAGGTACCTTTGCTATGCTTATTACCAGCCTTTCCTACCATGAATGCACCAGTTGAGATGGGGTGATCTGCTCTGGGAACAGCATGCACACTGAATTACACTCATACCAGGAAATTCTTGCTCCAGAGTACCCACTGTACTCTGACACAGTCTCAAATCTGCTCATTGTAGGAGCCAGAAAATGCAAGGTTAGAGCAGGGGAGCACAAGTGCAAGGCTGGATCATAGCTGGAAACACAGCTCCCTGATAGGAACAAATGTAATTTGGAATTCTCTTAGGAAATAAAAAATTGCCCTCAGCTATCCTTTGTACAGGGAGGTAAAAGACTAAACACTGAGAAGTGTGTTTAATAAAAATAATCTCAAATACTTGGACATAGCTGGAATTATCTACAAGTTGTGCAGACTGTGCTGACAATGCCCATGTACTTGCTCCAGCCATCCTGGGCTACCAATACCCTCCCAGGACCTACATAAAGATATTAATAGCAATTCATCTTACAGAAGCCTGGTGCTAATCTTGACTCATGGTAGTGGTGAGCTTTGCAGTCTCACCCTACCTCTGCACTGCATGAATGCACTCTTACTGGGCTTTATTTATTCTCATAGTTAACACAATTCCGGGAAAAGCTTTCCTACGCCCTCTGCTGGCTTCCCAAGACAGCCATTTTCACCCGAGTATTACAACTCTTCCTGTAAAATACCAGTAGGTTCCCACACCTCTCTTCCATTTTCTTCTGACTAAACTTCAACAAGATGTATAGGACAGAACCACAGGTGCAAATTATACCAATTACTTCCTCCTGCTTCCCTGTGACCTGCAAAATGACTACCAATTTTCATAATTACTTACCACCATTTTTTCTGAACTGGACTGTTCAGGAAATTCAGGCAATCCCCACCTCCTCATAAACAGAAGACTTCCTTGAGCAAGTCAGCACAGACAACAGGAGCTGCCTTTGGTTCCCTTTCAGGTTGAGGAGAGTGGCAAACTGCATGCACCTTCAGCCTGAACCTTATGGCTGCAAAGGAATTTGTCAGTGGATCAATGACCTCCTTGTATTTCTGCCTTCACTGCCAAGCCTCCTTAAACTCTTAACCACTAAGATTGAAGCAATTGTAGTAGGCTATTCCCAAAACTCTTCCAGAATAATTCTTTAGTCTTTTATGTAAGTTTTGTATATTCCATGAATGTTTACCAAAAGCTCAAGATGCATACTGCTCTGATTCTTACTGGTGACTTATTCTGGTATTCAAAGCCAGTTCTGCAGGTTTCAATACTTAGGTTAGTAAGTCTTATCCCTTCTGCTTCCGTATTTTTGTGTATTTATGTATAAAGACAATCTAACTTATCCATAAACCTAAGACCCTTTAACAGTAATTCTCCAAAGAAAAAGACAGGACCAGCTCCGAATAGCCAGACGGTGAGACTTGTCAAATACAAGCAGGGTATATCCTCAGTGCCAGAAATCCATACCATAATCACAGGCTGGGCCAGGTCATGACTGTAATAAGGGATATGGTGTCTGAAAAGTCACATAGCTTGAGTCACAGAGCTGAGACCAGGTGCCTTACCTCTGACTTTGGGAGTGAATAACCCAGACAGAACCCTCTACAGATCCAGCTGGGGATACACAAAGCAGTAACTATTTTGTCAGGAAAGAGGAGGTACTCATTAATCAATCCAACTTTAGTTTAAGGTCTTGGATGTGAACACAGCCTTTCTTGAGAATTCTCTCTGCTTCAGTTTTCCTTTCACTCTAATCTACACCTTTTCTAAATGTATTAGTCAGTTTACTTACTAAATGTTGTGCAAACCTGTAGCCTCCATTACTGCTCAAGCCCTTTGTTCTCAGCAAATGCAGGAAGAGCAATAAAACTTCCAAGGCAGCAGAACTTTCACTAAAGAAACAAAAAACCACTAATGAGCAAAAGACCACAAATGAGTCCACAAAATCAAAACCCCCGCACAGCATGCACCTCTACTATGAAATCATCACTTTCCTAAGAGTCCCATAAATACACTGCTCTCTCAGAAGTGCTGACATGATGATGGTGCTGCTTCTTCAGAACTTACCTCTTAGGGAGACGAGGGGGAGACTTTAAGTCAAAATGCAGAGTTAACAGACAAATCTCTCTCTGCTATTCTCAGTGATATCACGCACACACCACTTGGAAGAAAGAAAGAAAACTTTTATCAAAACCACACAGTGAAAGCCACTCCTTGGGAACCCAGAGAAATCCTTAATGCAGAAGTGACACCTGGCTGTAGCCAGCTGCCCTCCCAATGAACTGACAGGCAAGGAAACAGCCATGTTCCTGTGGCACATGCTCAGAGTCCAGCACACTACAGCTCGGGGCATCAGGAGCCAGCCCATGACTTTGAAGGTGCCTGCCTCCCTAAAGGAAGGTCAGAACTGGTAAAGTCATGGAAACATTTAACATCTCCACCAGCAGGACCAACACAGCGCTGATGCCTCAGCTCTAACACACAGGTTTTGTCTGCACCAGCCTGCAACAGTTCACCTGCTTAAGTGGGAGAGCCTACCTGTTCCACACAATACATGCCTTGGGTCACTGCATGATGACACCAAACACCAGTACTGAGTGGGAACAACAAACACTGTCATCCACAGTATCTTCAGAGTTTGATGCAGGAAATAATTATTCATTGCATTCAGTGTAAAACAACTATGCTGCAGATTATTAATCCAGCCCTGAGCTGGAGCATTAGGTAGGTACAGTCAGCTTCTGAGGACAGTATTAATCCTGGAGTTGTGTTTTCCATCAGTGCATTTCTTCAAACAATTATTACGTAACCTTCATGAAACTTTGCTCTCAAATTTTCACCTCAATATTATCAGCTAGAACTCCAAAATGCCCAGCTAATATGTCTGGCACGACAACTGAAAACATTCAATACACTCCATCTTAAGCATTTAGATCTAGGATCTTCTCTTGGCTTCAACCAGTTAGTAGAATTGGAAACTGAAGATATTGAGACAAATGACAGTATCAAGTGCCCCCCAGAAATAGGCTGCACAAAGATGGGCAGCAAGACTATGCATGTACCTTCAGTCATAGCCATGACTACTCTGCCACACGTTCCACTGAAGATATTTTATTTATAAGTTAGGCCCACCATTTTTTCAGAAGAGAAGTTCTCTTCTGCCATTCTTCTTTTTACAGAGGAGGACACACCAGCAAACACATCAGCATTTGATAGGTACCGAGTCCATTTTAATAGGAGAATCCACAACACAGAAACCATTAAATCCCCCTTCCCATAACCAGTTGTAGGCAGTTCTCTTTGGAACTCAGAATCTAACTTGCATCCGGAAATGCATCTGCTTTGTAGCATTGTTACTCATTCCTGTCTTGAGCATCCATTTTGCCTTCATCCTCTGCAGGTACTGCATGTCACGCTGCTGAGCAGAGATGGCCCCTGCAGGGAGAGAGAAGGAAGAGGGATGGATCAATGTCTGCCACCTTACTTACAACCTGTATGCAAACCAGCTGACCTACCCATATACTTCAGCAGTTACCACAGGCTTTCCAGCCCTTACTGGTACATTTCTTTCCCCTTTTCTCTGGAGAAAGCCCTGTTCCCTCTACAAATACCCATGACTGTGATTAAGGCAAAAGGCTGTTTTGCATTCCAAGCGTGATTCTTGTATTTCAAAAGTGGATATAGACCATAACTCTGTTCCCCTACTGGAAAAGCATGATTTATATTACTAAATAGCAAGAGTAGTGACTTGGACAGGCAGAAACCAAGAAATCTCAGAAGTCATCAAGCATCACAAAGAATGTAATGAAAAGCTTGCACAGAAGCTGCACTGGATTTTAGAAACAAATTTCCTGTATCTGCTTGGATGTCAGGAATCAAAATGAACCAGAATCAAAATTATGCCACCCCAGAGCCTCCTCCTCTGCAAAGCCCTCCCACTGTCACTCACCTGCCTGCCCTGTCCAGCCCAAGGCTCGGTACTGCTGCAGCACCCGGCCCACGGCTTTCTTGTTCTTCGCAACAGCCACGTCTCGTGTCACACCAAAACGCTGCCTGTAGTACCTCATCAAGGAACGGTGACCCACCCTGGCACCTGCTCACAGGAGGGGACAGCTTGTTAACCATCATGAAAAGCTTCTGATGGAGTACTCAAGCACATTGTAAGAACTATGTTAAACCCCTCTGCTGAGAAATTAAAAGGTTGTTAAAGGGTTATGAAAAGGTCCAGAACATTAAAAATTTTAGGTTTATTAGGAACTCAAAGTAATTACTGTAAGAGCTGCTTGAAGAAAAAACACAAAATGGGCTGCTATTCAAGAGGGCGTTAGCTCAGATAATAAACACACAGTTATGAGAAAAGAAAATCTTAATTAGTGGAATGATTAGGGAGGCAATGCTGTTTCAAGTAAACAGTGAAGCCACTTGCTGACATTCAGGAAAACTTGTGTAACTGAAGAGTTGGCAGCACTTTTCAGAATGAAAGGGCTGGAGTACCCCCATACAAAACCACCAAACAAAAAAAAAAAAGAAGTCAGAGTGCCAAATGCTGAACTATAGAAAGGCTATTTAATAATTTAATTTACTGAACTAGGTTACTGAATTAGGTGGGAGCTGGCTCTCTACAAAAAACTCCTATACTAGATAAGCTAAGTTACAGCCTCTCCAAGCTGCATTCAAACAAATATGGAAACTCTTGTTGAAGTAAACCATGAGAGTCTCTCACGATAATGAAGATGTAAAATGGGCAAAGCAACCCACTCCACATATCTGCCAGTGCTGAAGAAGCTGAACTACTAGGCAATGAAAATAACTGAAAGTGAGAACATAACCCCAAAGACACTTAAATGCTAAACTACCTTCTCCCTTCCCAGAGGAAAACACAACAATGGCCTGTGCTGCAGGTACTGGAGGCAGATATGGGAAGTGCAGACAAAGTGAGCTCTGACACAAACCCTGTGCCCACCTGAAGGAAGGATCAGCTCCATGGTGTCATCATCATAATCCAACTCTTTCTCTGCCGAGTGCTTTCCAAGACCCTCCACATCTTTCCCATCCTCGTGATCAGGATAACTGCTCCTGTGGAAGAGCAGCAATACATGGTTTACACATGGTGAGCAGCCACAACTATCCAGACCTGCTCTACAAAAGAACCAGGATGCACAGCTACAGCAAGGCACAAACATTGTCATGTTTCCCCTGCCTTGGTCTGAGAGTTCCTAACAGCAGAACTTGGCCCTGAACAGAGTCTGGAGACAAGGAACTTTTTTCCTCCACCCTGTTCTGCAGCTCAGCACAGTTCTGCTGTTGCACACTTAAAAGTGACTTAGGGTGAAAACCCACCACAGTGCAGGTCACCAGCTCTGCACAGCTGCTAAGCAAGTGCTCCCAGAAACTCCACCTGTCACCAAAATATGAGGTATTTCTGACCAAAATGAACACAGGTTAGGATTAGTTGCAGGAAGTTCAACAAGAGGCCTCTAAATCACAGCAGACCCGTTCAACTCCAGCTACACAATGAAACTTATGTAAGAAACCCACAGAAGGTCTTAAGTCCACAATCTGTTTAAAAGGCAGTGGGAAAGACAGTTATGACCTTAAATGGCTTTTGCTGGTGCACTAAAATCTCAATTCAGTAACAGCAAACATACAAAACAGAATTCAAAATGTACTTTGACGTAGGACTGGTAATTATGGTCACAGAAGAAGACAACCAATCTTCTTTTTACCATTACCTAAGAGTGGGGAACGGACAATGCAAAATAAGTATTGGAACCTGAAACACCATTAAATTTTAAAAATTAGTAATAGTTTCTAATGTAATATTTAACTGTTCTTTTGTCTGTCCCCACCTGTGTCCCACTAAAAGACAATTGACCTCACCTAAAATCATAAAAATCTGCAAATTCCAGGGCAGCATCTCCATCTGTGAAGAGTTTGCAGTGGCTTTTGTCATTCATGTGAGCCTGGACAGCTTCCGTAGAGTAGAAGGATTTCCCCTTTTCATTGCACCAGATGCAGATTTTCCCAACGCCAACTTTCTCTCCTGCAGAAAACATTGGCACTTCTAGTGGTCTGAACAAAATCTCCCTAGCCAGTAATTAACATTTCTGTGACAAAGCCTTCCCAGCTTGCAGGCAGAGAGACTTAAGAGGAGCCTCAAGCCCTTAATTTCCAGGATAGCCCTGCTGCTCCTATGCCTTGACCATATGGCCCCACCAGGCACAAGTCTGGCCATTTAAAGATTTCTTGTGACAAGGTATGAGTCATTCAGTATTGTCAGTAACAAATTTCCCACTTCCAATACGTTTTTCTATCCAATACTCCAAAATTATTTTATTCTCATCATTATTTTTAGACTTGAAGGACGATACATTTTTTCCTTTTACCTCTCTCACAAGCATTGTAAACCAAAGAGAGAAATATTTGTGATTCACTGGTAGAACAACACAATTCGTATGCACACTTTAGCAACAGAATTCTGCCCCAAATTTCACGTTATCTGAACAACTTTCTCAACATCAGAAAACTATGAGGGACCTGCAGGGTACATGACCATGTTTGGTCATCCAAGTTTTCTCTCATTCTCCCTGGTAAGCCTGTGGTCCTGCTCATGATCAAAATACTGACAGCATTCAGACAAAAAAAAAAAAAGGCAACCCAAACCAAAACATTCGGTGTCGTATCCAAACAAAAATAAGCACTATCAGAATATAATTATCCTGACAAAAAGATCAGAGAGCATTCAGTCATACCAAGATACTTGATTAGTCCTCTGAGATCCACAAGGTACTCTATGTCTGGAATGAAGAAGCTGTGGATTTTTGTCATATGCGCCACATTTTTTGTGAGAGATCTTGAGTGATGGGAACAGAACAAGCAGTCTGTGACTGGTATGGCCCCAACAGCAGGAATGCTTTCAGCCTCTGCCTGCTGTTCCTCTTCTTCTTCTTCCACACTTTCCATCTCTTCGTCAGACCCAATGTCTTCACCAGAATCCATATCTTCCCAGTCTTTTAATGGAAGTTTAAAAAAAAATATTTATTTTATACCTTTCCCAAGCAAAATAAGTCCCAAATAAGTTAGAAAAAGCCATAATAGAACATACTCCATTTTTTGTTCTCACATATAAGTGCCACACAGTCACTTCAAGGTGCAAGAATTTACCATTACCAGTAAAAGATATTTCTTTATAAGATGCACAGCAAAGCACAAGGTCACTCATAAAAAACACTGGCAGATCTGTGTGGCAGACACTTCCCCCCCTCCATTTTCTCAACTATTAACACTTTACTGCTGTTTCTAGGCCTTAAATTTAATTCACCACAGTGCAAGAACACAAGCATGGCTCATTGAAAACAAGACAACTCTGGTGACATCAGGAAAATACTCACTTCCCAGCAGTGAGGAAAACACACTCCTGTTCACACACTTAAAAGAACAATTAACATTCAGAAACCTACTACGATTTTCACAATACAATCTATGACTAACACATTAACACCAGACAGGAGCAAGCTGGCTTCTTTTTTAGGTGTTACAATATATGTTCAATGTTTCTTCTCACATAGAACAGATTCACTGAACTGCAACTGAAATTTCAAGAGCACAAAACTGCTGTAACAGATGCAGTAACGTGACACAGGAGTTTCAGAAGCTGAAATAAAGTTCCACCTCATTCATACCTGTCCCCTAACTACAGCTCAATCACCCCATTCAGCTGCTCCAATAGATCTGTTTGGAGCTGCACTGTCAACTACAGCACTGAAAGCATCCTGGTTAAAAATAACTCTTTTCTGGAAATTCTGAAGCTCTGATCTTTTCAGCTGTCTGCTTTCCAGGCTGACCTCCAACACAGAGCTGTATTCATAGGAAAAGGCCACTGGGGTGGCAACTCTTAAACCCATTTTAACACAGACATCAAAATGCCGAGGGGTGACATTACACAGTCAGGTTAAAGAGCAAACTTTGTCCTCTGGTCTTGGTGGGCAGAGGAAAACAAACCAACTATAGTCCCACCTCCCTTCAACAGATCAGGAAATGAGTTGGGACAATAGCATATGATCATAACTGGATTCCTGTTAATTCATTTTTTCAGAAGTAGTTTTAGGGTAACCTGTTACATTAGCCTTCTTTAAAGGAAACTTCCTTCGACATTTTATGTGGGAAATAGTGCTCTATTACACAGATATACTAGTGACTGTTTATACTCAGTTCTTACATGCATTACTGTCTGTCTGTAAGTTGAACAGCTGGCAGTTCAGACACTAACACAGAGTCCTTGGCTGCAAACATGGGCCAACTTTAACTCCTTTGTTAAACTGAAAATTTAAACAACAGCCAGACCTTCTGTGATGGAAAATGCTGCACTGCTACAGAAGCAGGAGGAAGCTTTTGCTCAAACCATAGCTTACCCCAAGCTATCTTCTGTCAGTGTGTTTACTGCCTTACCTTCCTCATTATCCCCTTCTTCCTCTGCTTGTTGCTTGGCCAGCTTCCTTGCTTGCTGTTCAAACCACTGCAGCCGTGGAGGAATTTCTGGTCGTTCTCTGCTGTGGGACAAGCTGGCACTTTCTCTGGACATTGGAGAGCCACTTGCATTACTGGGAGGTAGAGGTGTCTTCTTTGGAGATGAAGATGGCTGGGCTCTGATGGCCTGCTGAATAGCTGTGTTCATTTCATCCTTATTTACACTCTCTGGGGCCAGCCCCTTTTCCAGATTCTTCTCATTTAATATTTTCACCTTCTTGCTGACAGCTTGGACAGCTTTCTTCTCCAGTTCCAGGTGCTTCTTGGATTTGAGGTGATTCTCATAGGCATTGAAGGTGGAGAACCTCTTGCTGCAAACTGTGCAGTAAGTGGCAGTGATTTTGTTCTGCTCCTCTGCTACTGCTCTCTGTGCCAGCACTCTCTCTTGGAAATTCTCAGCAGTAACAGGAGGCATGTCAGCAACCTTACGCTTCAGGTTGTACCTGTGCCAGTCGGTTTTGTAGTGGGCACGCTGAATGTCACCATCCTTGAAAGCCACACGGCAAGTGATGCAAGTGTAGGTGGCCATTACTAGAAAACAGCAAAAAAATTATGTTAAAAAAAATTAAGTAACAGACACAAAAAAGCCCTAACACCTTCATCCTGACAACCTTCTTTAAAGGCAGCGTTAGACACACAGTTCTTGCACAGAATTAAATTTATTAAACACTAGCATCAGCAATGAGTGAGGTATTCACAGGCAGCAGCAAGAGAGGAAACTTAAAAATAAAAGACCTTGAGTTTACTTGTAGCACAACAGCAGCTGAGCATCCCAGCTCTGGATGCAGAACCTGCTGTGCCTGTTGGGACTGGGAGGCATGAGAGGGCCCCCAGTCACAGCACAACTATTTGAAAAGCTCCACGCTTTCCACTGAAGATCAGTGACTAGAGGTTCTGAACAAGCTCATCTTCTGCCAACTGTAAGACTTTGAGGAGACCAGTGATTCCTCAGAAACAAGGGTAAAAAGGGAAAACCTACTTACAGGCCTATTTTTTATCTTCCACAGCCTTATCAAGTGGTGAAAAAGAAAAGTTACTGCACTTAAAAACAAAGCTTTCTTAGCTACTTTGGAGCAGTGTGTGTAGTGCTGACAACACTTCACCCTGCAGAGCTGTTCACCTGGAGATGCAGTCAGTCATGCCTGGATCTAGCACCTGAAACCACTAACCAACCCTGGCCTCCTTCACTTCCCACCATCCAGCCAACCCATGTTACTAGGGTTGGGACAGAACAACTGCAGAACAATGACCTCCCTCCCACTCATGCTGTCCTTTCCAAATCCACACATCTCCTCCTTCTCAGTGCTTAATGAAGTGTTGCTGCTTTTTTTTTTTTAAACAAAGTTGATGGAATCTCTTGAATGCTCCAAAAGCAAAGAGCAAAAGAAGCGTCATCTGGAGATCACAGAAAGCACCCTCATTGTTTAACTGACTTAAAAAACTATGGCTTAATCTGGAGAAAAAAGAAACAATACATCAGGATGAGGGGGTCTGAAAGTGGAGAGAGGAAGAGCAGCCCCTCTCTGAAGCCACTAACAGGGAGAAACAGTGGTAGAAGTCATAAACAGGTTGAGTCAAAACACATTTTATGAAATGCTCATTTCCTTGAACCACTGGGATCCTTACTTATTATTGCTTGTGCTATCTACAGTGCGATGTGATAGTGACAGGGGGGATGCAGCAAATGAAGGCCATATCATCTGGGGTACTAAAAGCATCTACTCAGTATAACAGCAGCTTTTCTTTTTGTGTTTCAGAGAAAAACACAAAAAAGTCTGTTTGTCAGAGTGTGCTCCGCCCACTGAGAGATCCACCGAGTATTCCCTGAGGCGTTCCCCTGCCCTTCTCCGCGCCCAGGCACCAACCTTTGCCACAAACACTGACTCAGAGCCACGCTGGCTGTTGGTGACACACTCCTTGCAGGACCCTGAGGCAGAACACTCTGCTCTGGTCCATGACGGACAGACAGAAGCTACACGCTACATTACCACGGGGGCATTTAAAACACCCAGCCTCCTCCCGCTCCGCCCCACCCAAAAGAAAGCAGCTCAGAACAAGAGGTTTGTAACTAAGAGAAGCTAAAGGCCATAAACCTTCACCTCTGACTACTACGTGGAGACGCGTTTACAACACAAGCTGCACAAAACAGAGAAATCCCGTGTAGTTACACAGCACCTTCCCACGTCCCGCCTGCATTTCCCCTCCCGTTTTAAGCCCCAGGACTGAAGCCCCGAGTCCTACCTGGTGTGGGGCTCTGGAAAACCAAACCCCGGGCACTCGCAGTTCAGCCGAGCCCTTCCAGACAAACCGCGATTCCCCTGAGGCTCTTGAGTACGGCTGATTTCCAGCTGCCTTCGGGGTGATTTGAACTGAGCCCGTGTCCCTAATCCTGGCACAAGGCGGGCGTTTATTATACGGGCAAAACCTAGAGATAAATAAATAAATTTTTAAAACCCTCAAAAACAAACAAACAAACAAACAAAAAAAACCAAACCAAAAATCCAAGAGATAAGACGGGGCGCAGGCGGCAGCCGGAAGCCACCAGGCCAGGCGTGGAGCAGGCCGGGATCACAGGGAGCATGCATCCCAAGGGAGTGCAGCCGGCTCGGCCGGGCCATGCCGCCTGCCCCCCGCCCCCGCTATCCTCTCTGGCTCGGGTCGGGCCGGGCCGGTCCGGTCCATCCCATCCCATCCCGTCCCGTCCCTCATTCCCAGGACACGCACCTGCGGCCGGCGGATCTGGCGGTGCCGGGCGCGGGGCGGGGCGCGCGGGCAGGAAGCGGCCGCGCGGGCGTCCGGCGGGGCGGCCCGCGCGCGCCCCCTGGCGGCCGGAGGGCGCGGGACACGGGCGGCGCCCGGAACGGACCCGACGGCGGCGGCGGGAGCGGCCCCTCACGGGCCGTGCCTGCCCCGGTGTGGCTTTTCGCCTTCGGTTCGTCTGGTTTGGTTTTGGTTTGTTTCTTTTTGTTTTGTTTGTTTGATTGTTTTCACGGAATCGGTTAGGTTGGGAAAGATGTCTTCCGATCATCGCGTCGAACCTAGGACCGAACACGGCCGTGTCAACTAGACCATGGCACACTAAGTGCCACGCCCCGTCCTTCCTGAAACACCTCCGGGACGGTGACTCCGCCATATCCCTGGGCAGCCCATCCCAGTATCTGATCTGCCTTTCCGTGAAGAACTTCTTCCCGATGTCCAACCTAAACCTCCCCGGTTGCAGCTTACGACTGTCGTCTTCTCCTGTCCCTGGTTACCTGGGGGAAGAGGCCCAGCCCCACCTGGCTAGAGCCTCCTTTCAGGAAGTTGTAGGGAGTGATAAGGTCACCCCATTTATTGTTATAGGGTTTATTTCCATTTCTTGGAGCAAAGACACAATGAGATGATTTAAGATAAAAACTAACACATATTTATTAAAACAATCAATATAATAGTTCCATGTTTACAAAACAGTGATCAGGCAGGTAAAGTGCTGCAGAATACTTAAATACGGACATTTTGTAATTCTCCAGTTTCTGGTTGCCCAGGTGGGGGGTTACTCACAGACTGCAACGCCATTCATGTGCTGAGAACAGACATGGAGACTACAGGGATTTATTTGTTCAGAAGGCTGGTACAGCCTGGAAAAAGTGCAGAACGAACACAGAACAAGTAGAACGAGTATCTCTTCAGATCCTGTTACTTTGGGTTACAATTATTAACCTCCTCTGCATAGAATAGTATTTTTTTTCCACTAACAAACAGAAGAATGGTCAGTAGGTGTGTGGTATATATGCATGGAAACCCCGTGTGCTGGGAACGGGTGGTTTTGCACTGGATTTGACACACCAAAGGCCACCAATCTGATGGTGATCCTGTCACTCATGTACTGACACAAGGGGAAATTTTCTGAGTACAAAAGAGTGACCTGCATCCCTGCACTGACATATGTCCTTTTCTTAAATCAGGATGCGTGAAGAAGCCACTGCAAGGCACAGGAGGGTGAGCCCTTTGCTGCCAGGTACGAGCACACACACACAGCACAAGCAGGGCAGGATCACACACTCTTACCCCACGGCACTGGCTCACACTATGCCCTCTATGCTGTCTGTGTGCCTTTTGACTGGAAATCACATGCAAGGAAGTTTTCCATGGAAAAACTGGATGTTTCAAAGCTATGTATTGCCCCCTTGCCTGTCTTCCTGCCCAGGCATTCCATTTGAAGGATGGGAAGGTGACAACAGTGCTCGGTAGGAAAGGTGCTGTAGACCATTGTGACTCGAATTTTTAATGAACTGCTATTACTTGGCTGCTGCCAAAATACAGGAAAATGTAGTTTTCTCAAGGGATTTCCAGCTGAGGGCGGTGTGGAGAGGATCCACAAAGGAGAGAAACATTTTGTTTGTGTTTTGCTGGCAAACTGCTGGCAGTGGAATGTATTGTGTCCATGCGAAGTGTTTCTTACATGTGGTTGTGTGGAAGAGAAGAGATAATTTCTTGCAGAAAATTAGACATCTTTCTTTTTACTACCTGAGGAAGAATATTAAATGTTATAGAATTACATCCTTCCCATTACACAGTATTTAGGGGCTTGAATGTAATTGACTCTCATGACAGCAGAAAAAAAATTCTAAAGACTCTCAGATAAGCAACTATGTCCCTAACTTTAATGATTTACTCATTCAAGTGTTGGTTGGTTTTTTCTTTCTGAAAAAAATAAAAATAAATTAAAGTCTTACTGGAGAAAAATCAATGTATTTACCTATCTGAAACCAGAAAATGGGTAATTTACAAAAAGTCTGAGAAACTCTTCCAACTGCTTTTCTTTCTGATCTAATCTATTATTCTAGAAGAGTGCCCCTGTGTTACATACTTTCATAACCACAAGTATTTTCCATAAAACAACAATAAAGTGCACACTGTTACAATGCCACCATTGACAGCCAGCTAGCCTGTCCTGCCAATCTGCTCCAGAAAAGCCTGTGAAGCACTGCTCCCTCCCTGCCACCTCTCCCTGTCTCACACCCTGTTTCCCCTTCTGGCACCAGGAGCCCTGGACAGGGGAGCACACAGTTGTTTGGGCATCCTACAAAGCTTCATCAGCAATTTGGATTTGTACTCTTTTAACTCTACAGATTGTCCTAAACATGTGGCAAGGAAATGAGGCTTTTAAGTCATCTGAGAACTTTTTAAACTCACTGATTTTCCAACAAAAGCTTTTTTAATTTTGGTTGGGTATTTGATTTTTTTTTTTAAATTTGCTTTTCCAAATGAGAAGAACAACCTGGTGAAAGCTAAAGAAGAAACTTAGGTAATTTCTTGCAGAAAATTAGACATCTTTCTTTTTACTACCTGAGGAAGAATATTAAATGTTATAGAATTACATCCTTCCCATTACACAGTATTTAGGGGCTTGAATGTAATTGACTCTCATGACAGCAGAAAAAAAATTCTAAAGACTCTCAGATAAGCAACTATGTCCCTAACTTTAATGATTTACTCATTCAAGTGTTGGTTGGTTTTTTCTTTCTGAAAAAAATAAAAATAAATTAAAGTCTTACTGGAGAAAAATCAATGTATTTACCTATCTGAAACCAGAAAATGGGTAATTTACAAAAAGTCTGAGAAACTCTTCCAACTGCTTTTCTTTCTGATCTAATCTATTATTCTAGAAGAGTGCCCCTGTGTTACATACTTTCATAACCACAAGTATTTTTCATAAAACAACAATAAAGTGCACACAATGCCACCATTGACAGCCAGCTAGCCTGTCCTGCCAATCTGCTCCAGAAAAGCCTGTGAAGCACTGCTCCCTCCCTGCCACCTCTCCCTGTCCCACACCCTGTTTCCCCTTCTGGCACCAGGAGCCCTGGACAGGGGAGCACACAGTTGTTTGGGCATCCTACAAAGCTTCATCAGCAATTTGGATTTGTACTCTTTTAACTTTACAGATTGTCCTAAACATGTGGCAAGGAAATGAGGCTTTTAAGTCATCTGAGAACTTTTTAAACTCACTGATTTTCCAACAAAAGCTTTTTTAATTTTGGTTGGGTATTTGATTTTTTTTTTAAATTTGCTTTTCCAAATGAGAAGAACAACCTGGTGAAAGCTAAAGAAGAAACTTAGCAACTAATGCTGTGGAAGTGATGTGGGTCATGTTTTCTAATGATTTCCAGAAACTCAGGTGTTGAGATATTGTAATTTGAAAGCTGCGTCTTGTGGGATCTATATCCAGCATCCACTTATTTCATAATGTATTTGATAATGAAGGCACAGGCTTACCCTTTTACTGGTAAAGGACAGCAAACACAGTCAGTGTGCATTACTGACACAAAAAGCACAAGCAACAATAAAGCTAGTGTCAAAACATCTCGGCATCCTTCCTTTTGCTGTACTCTTTTTTTGGCCATCTGCCAATTCTTCCAACTCAAAAGGAAGAAAAAAATACAAAATGAAGTTAATTTCAAACACAGGTTTACCTACATGTATATGTTAGTGGAAGATTTTTATAATCTGTTGCTGTACTTTTCGAGGGTCCTAGATGACAGTACTTACCTCTTCAAATGCCAGCAAATGGAAATTTACTTGAGTAGTAGTAGCAGCTGACATGGTCCCTCAACTTTGCTAATGGTTTACATCACATTAAAAAAACTAGCTTTATTTCTTCCTATTTCTTGGATTACTATTGCTTGGTATTGCAATGCAGTTTTGTCACAGGTGAACAAAAAAGCCCTAGAAAAATAAGTTATCTGCTTGAGATCCCATGCCACTCACTCAGCATGTGTGGACTTTAAACTGGCAAATAATTTAAACAAGTTCTTTTTTTGTTTTAAATTACATGCCAAGAAGAAGATTCTGAGTGTCTTCTCTAGCAACTGACCTCACCAAATGCTTCAAGTATATTAAAATCATCACCTTGCAGCACAACTTTTGTTGCCAGTGGAAGCAGCTATCATGGAAAAAAAAAGCCAAACCAAAACCTACAGAATGTCAAATTAAGGAAGTGGCACCTAAAAAGCCTTTTTGCTTTTTTTTTTTTTAAATCTCTAATCTCTACTCCAAACAATAACTACCCTCACCTGCTCCCAAACAGGTTATTCAGTTTATACAATATTAACTTTTAAACATAAAGATTCATTGGCTGACTTCACATAGGCAATACTGCCAAGGACTAGACTCCATCAAGGAACACAGCAGGTGGTCAGTCATATAACATGCCACTTTACAACTCTACAAGCCTATAACAGCAAAAAACTTGGAAATGCATCACCATATCCCAAATAATTCAAAGGTTTTAAGTATGAAATCTAGGGGATTTTGTAGTGTTGCACACATAATTAAACTTGAGTTGTGCCAGTTCATGTGTTTCATATACAGTAGGTGCACTACACATAATGCTAACTGCAGGGATCCATACTTTTTGGTAGAATTGAAGGGGGTGAGATGCAGCTGATCTCACCGCAGCCCTCTGATAACGTGCCCTCACAATATGAGTCATATTAATTGTATTACATGATTGGAAAACTAGAGTAAATAAACTGCCAATATTGGAAATTTGGCTCAGGACCCCAAAACAGATGGTTGGCAAAAAGGTAAAAGAAACCTCTCTCCCAACTATTTTGAACAACTGATTTCCATCACGCATCTGCAACCAAACAGTGGATAGAGAATTCATTTCCATGCTATTACATTGAGGTATAACTACCAGAAACATTAAACTATCAGTATTAGCTGATACTTATCCAGTTAATTCACTTTGCATAAGGGAAATTATTACAACACATCTAAAGGGATAGTTAAAGCTTACAGCTCAGAATTTTCTTCTTTTTTTTTTTTTTTTTTTTTTGTTTTGTTTGTTTTGTAGTATTTGATGGTATTTTTTTGTGTGTTTTATGTTTAGTTTCTTCTGTGTTATCAGCCATAACTTCAAGGTTAATGACTTCCAAGCAGATTTGAAAGGAAGCCTGAAGACTTTTTCTTTTCCTGGGATTCTGCTTCTTGACCTTGTGAAAGTCCCAATTCTTTCTCAATCTGCTCTAGCTCAGACTGGTCAAGCAGTTCAAAATCATCAGCTTCCTCTGTGTCTGTCTCCTCGCTCAAGCTGGGCGCTGCCTGTGAGGGAGCTTGCTGTAAGGACTGCAGCTGGTCTTTGATGGCAGCAGACACCGCAGCCGTGATGACATCACCAGCAATTCCACTCATTAAATTAAAGGTTTGGTCACTGGTCAAAGGCAAGGACAGCCCTGCAGTGGATGGTCTCTCTTTACTCTGTCTGGAAGCGTGATCTGCCTTGACATCAGTTTGCTCTTTCCTTCGTTTTTGCTGGGTGGGCAAACCGATGCTGGAGTCATCATCATCGTTTGTGCCAGCACCATTTTCTAAAGAGGGAAACTCTAAAAGATCTCGAGTGAAAGCTTCTTCATGATCACTAGGTCGGTCAAAATCTATTACAAGGTTAACAGAAGAAAACAGTGTTAGCACTCACAAAAGGTTTCCCAAAAAGGCAGCCACATGTAACAATGCAAGTAGCAAGTGTTCCTCTGAATACACTTACTAATCCATACTCCAGTAGTTCTCTACTGGAAGGAGATTTGTGTGTCATCTAAAACAAAATGGTTTTGAGGTCATAAATCTAGTGCCACAAATCAGCTGGTATCAACCCAACTATTTGAACAAAATAACTTTTTAAAGCTAACTTTTTTAGGTACAGCGATCTGTAATGAAACAACCCATGCAAATCCTCAGCAGAGCTATTTTGAAATATACCAACCACATGAAGTCCTAAAAATGATTTCTCTTCACAATATATATAAACTACAAATATGTAAACATGTAAAGATGTGTTACAAACTTTTAACATGCATATGGAGTAATAGAAAGAATGTTTATCTGTTTAAAGAAAAAAGATATAAAACCAATGTCAAGACTAATTTCTTTTTCCTTTCTTGGCCAATGCTTGTATTAAAAAGGAAACAGAAAATGGAAACTCTACAGATGATCAGAATTGTTTCATATTGTCAAGAGGATAAAAATAAAGATGTAATCAACATTAGATTTTAATGGCTGCATTAATGAATGACACAATATTTGTTATTAGAAATGTGTAAAACATACCATGGAATACATGGCCAGTGGAAGAAGCCTAAATCAGCACAAGTGAATACTTTCATCAAGTATTTGAATAAGAAGGTAAAAAGCTTGAACTTACTTTCTATGAAAACAAGCAATAGAAGCTTGTTGTAGGAGCATTCATAAGGGTTAAGGAAATAAATTCTAAAAATGACTCATACATCATTTTCTCCATTTTCCTTAGGAAAGGAAGGCTGGGAAGGTGAGGAAGAAGGGTTGTACTGCATGCAGAGTGGTGGCTTGAATGCACAGAGCTTTGACAGGAGATAAGCCAGTCCTTGAATGCATCCCATTAGGTCTTGCACTTCTGTGTATGTCCCATTTGCTGAAATGCTCCATGGAGAAGAAGAGCTGATGTTATTTTCACATAGCAAGGCTATGAATAGAGTTTCCCTCATGATCCTTACAGCCAAGCTGGTGAGCAAATAGGGTAAGGGAACTATAAGGTGGGTGGAAAAGTGGCCGGACTGCTGGGGCCAAAGTTCATCAGTGACACAAGGTGCAGCTGGAGGCTGGTTATTGGTGTCTGTCACAGGGACTGGAACCAGCACTCTTCAAGGGTTTTAATGACTTGGATGACAGGCTGGAGCACACTCTGAAAGTTCATGGGCGGAAAGGAATTGCTGTGGGACAGGTGTGTTTGATATTCTGGAGGTCAGGATGCCTTCAGAGGGACCTCAACAGGCTGGAGAAAGGAACAGGCTGAAAAGGAACATCATGACATTCAACAAAACCAAATGTGAAGTCTTGCATCTAGGATGGAATACCCTGTGCAGCAGGGCAGGCCAAGGGCAACAAGAAAAGCAGCTTTCCAGAAAAAGATCTGTGGGCAGCAGGTCAGTGGTATGCCCTTGCAGCAAGGAAGGTCAACCACACACTGAGCCATGGTACGAAAATTGAAGGCAGAAAGTCAGTGGAAGGGATTTTCCTCCTCTATTTAGCCTCTGAGAGTACCCACTGAAGTACTTTGCCTGGTTTTGACCTCTCCAGTCCTAGACAGACAATGGCATAGAGGACTGAGACCCCTGGAAGGCCAGCATGATTATTTAGGGGGCTAGAGAAAGGATGTATGTAGATGCTGAGAGAATGGGCCTCGTTTGGCCCAAGAGAAGGTGGCAAAGGGGGATCAGTTTAATGGGAAGGTAGAGAGAAGATGGGCCTGACTCTTCTAGAAAGTGCACAGTGAAAGGATCAGAGTAAACTGACGCAAACTGGAACATGGGAAATTTTGACCCACTGTTAGAAAAAAACTTTTTCATCATGAGGGTAAGCAAATATCGAAAAAGGCTTTCCAGGGAAGTTGCTGAATCTCTACCACTAGAGATGTTCAAAATTCAAGTGGTCACAGCCCTGAGAAACTTCATAAAGCTTTAATGAAGAGCTTTGAACCTGCTTTAGATAGGAAGATAGATGAGATGAATGACAATTGCTTTTTACAACTTACGGTTCTGTGATCATACAATGCTATTTACAGCTTGAAATATTAGGAAAATAACGGAAATTATTAATTTGGCCTGTAGTATCATCCTGCTTGTCATTTACAGGGAGCTTTTCCTAGGAGAAATGCAAGATGAGCAGAGCAACAGATCCCCAGGTGAGATAACACCAAACTACTGTTGTCCTTAATCTTTATTCCAGCAAAGTGTTTACAGATAAAAAGAATTTTTTTCTGATCAAGATCAAGCCAAGTGCTTGAGAATCTTTTCCTAGTCTAAGTCTTCATAGGCTCATTGCTGGTTGTCTTCATGTCTAGTAGTAAAACTTGATAATATTTTCTTTAACTGGCTGTTTAACAAGTCAGTGTGTTCACTGTTTCTTTCTCAGCTTTTATTTGCTTAGCTTACCCACAAAAGCATTGGTAGTAATTTTAAAAGGTTTACTTGCTTGAAAGGTTTGGTAGAAGAGAGTGCTACATCTAGCACTTATTGAGTGTGTAGGTTTTACCCAGTACTACTTATTTATTTAGACACTTGCTGATGTACTTTAACATTTTTTAAGATGAGGACAGTTCTTACACAAGATGTATCCAAAACTACACAAAACACTAAGATTAACCTTAAATTAGTTTCAGAGAGAAAAATAACAACCCTGAAACCTGTCCTCAAATTGTCTAATAATTTTGAGGTAACTTGCACATCTGGAGTCCAGTGCTGATACAGATGGAGCTGTTACATACCGTCAGACGTGTCTGTCTGTGGAGAATACCCCTCGGATAAGTTAAAGGTCCCATTATCGGTCCAGGATACTTCTGAGACATCTGTGTCAGACACTGACAGCTCTTTGGCAACAATTGCAGGACTAACCTACACAGAAAACAGTCCCATGAATGGTATTATTATATTTTTAAAAATCACACTACAGAAAGCCAGTGCTTAGAGACTGAAAAAATCCCTCTTGTATGTCATTGCAACATAAACCATCTCCTATTTAACCACCTTCCTTAATTGAAGAAACATGAAAATACTATACAATGCTTAGAAGTGAAACATCCCTCTTGTAATAACTAAAGGCTGTATTATACTAAAGAAGCATAGAAAATTCCAGTTGCTGTAATAAAAGCAAAATGAGCCTGTAAATACAAAATGTGCATGATGTAAAAAAATGAGTAAACTTGGACCAAAAAACAGCCCAATATCTATAAGACCATCAAAAATTAGCTGAACAAAAAACTTACTATCTGTTACCAATTTATTGAAGAATATTTAGTTATGTCAGATACAAATTTTTATCCCATGGGATATTTTTTGTTTCCAGCACAAAACTACCTCCAAAGCAGTACCTGTCAAAGTCAGGCTTTATACACTACTGATCAAATACTGCATAAAAATTCCTATTAAGATGATTTTTAAAATACCAACTGGTATTCTGATTATAACAGAAAAACCTTTCCCATACAGTCTTTTAGAATACTAGAAGAAAAATGAGAAATTTGAGTGTACTCATACATATCTAGAAAGATTTTATATACCTATTTGCACCATCATTGAAAATTATTAGACAAGTGATTACAAAAATATTTGACAAATTACATAGAACCACTACAGTTTCCTATTAATGTTTCCCTTTTGTATTTTAATTTGATAAAAATCAACTGCAATTTCAGTATTGGAAATGAAAGTAACCACCTTTGCTTTTAAATATTAACACAATCATTCTACAGCCAATACAAAATAAACACATTCTTAGCTCATTAGGCCAATGCAACCATTACCTTGAAGGCCAGAAGTCACAAATGCAGTAGGTTGGTTAGTATAAGGCTAAAGGTGGAGACTATGAATCACTTCTAAAGCACACTGCTTAGTTCAGGAACAGAGCCTCCTGGGGAGGGCAAAGTCTTCCACAGAAGAACAGAGACAGCAATCTAGATAGCCTCCCATTATCTACATAGATTTTAACAGCAAGACAGGGCTGACTGAAAAAAAGTCACCTTAGGACACAGAGCTGATATGTCTAATTCACTGTCATCTTCTGTGGCTTTTGTTTTTGATGTTTCTGAAAGAAAAAAGATATATTTTTTATCCTACTCATGACAATGGATTTCCAGGTTCAGTGTGTGTTCTCTGTCACACAGCTTGAGTACACAATAACTCTCCACCTGCTGACACAGTGCACCATTTATGTGCTATGCTACCAGGGAAACAAGCCTGACTGAGAGACTGGCTGCTTATCAAAATACAGCAACCACAGGGGGAGAAAGAATGTTATTCTGAATACATTCCAGTAGATCTATTTACCTGCACTGTACTTCCTTCAGGAGTCTCTGTTGCTCACTAGAATGTCATCTGCCCTGGCAAATAGATATCTCTCTTTTAGACTACACTGCTGGTAGAATGCACAGGTGTAACATGTTGTTAGAACAGGCTGTGTAGTTATCCCACCACATTACTTTTACATGAGAACATGCAATTTTCTTGATAATTGCATGTAATCTTCATTCACAAACCCCTTCTTTTACCAGCACCCAGCTACCCTGCATTCACAGTCATGTGCAAATATGCATATGATTACAAATTTTGCCTCCTCTGTCTGAGAATCTTTTAAACCAATATAAAATGAAAAACACAGTCAAAGTGTTCTTGGTTGCTTCTTCCTGCAACTTGCACTCTTTCCTCTCTTGTGCCAACACAAGGTTTATGAGCCCATGTGGTGAACCCAAGAGGCAAAGCAAGGTAGGGAACTTGTCTGTGTTAAATTAAACTGGAGGGTGAAATGCAGGAAAGAACACATATACCCTCAACACTTTCCCAGTGCTGGCTTATGAAGTTTATTAGACTATAGTCTGTTAATAAACTCTCTTTTATCTCTGCCAGTTTCACTCAAAAACTGAACAAGTAGAATAATGCATGAAAGAAAATTTCCAGTGCATTATTCCTTATTTTCAATTACTATCACATTATATGTAAGAGAAGGGGAAAAGACTCCTGGAGGTCTCCTTGGGTCTAGGAACAGCACATTGTACAATGAATTGCATAATGGTTACAAGAAATGCATGTTTTAAAGAGATATTAAGTCTACTGATGTAGCACTAATTTAAAAGGATACCTGTAAGTAGTGTGACTACACTGCAAAGGTTCAATCACCAAAACTGGAGCATGCACAAGTAGCAAACTAACATTGTTCATATAGAGATTTTCCTTGAAATAGCTTTATTGCTTAAAATCTATAAGTTTCCAGTATTAGAAAGATATTGGGTGAGATAGACAAGATTTTGTTTTAAATTGATTCCTCCTCTTTCCACATAGAAATGTGGATTAATTTGTAGCTGCTATCCTGTGGCAATTCTTATATGCTTTTGGAATATCTGAAGAAGAAAACAAAGTGGGTTTTTTTTTGCTGGAGGGAGTGAAACCAAGGCAGATTTAGATACAGGAACAGCATTTGGTCTCTTACTGAAAATTCTGTTATGTACTTATTTTGAGACTCTTGAGTGAGTCTCTCTGTAGGGTAAGTTTGCCTTATCTAAAGAGAGGTAAGTATTGCAAGCTTAAAGCAGGTAGTTTTTTTTTCCCTGAAAACTTATAAGCAGTACATCTAATCACATACAAAGAGTTTGCCTTGTTTCTTTCCATGAAGTATTAATTTCTTTATTATCAAACCCAGACATTTGGCATATATTGTCACCCTTATAAAGCTAATAACAGTAATCAGGTTGAAAACAAGAAATATCTCTACAGCTGGCTTCTCAGGACAAACCAAACTTTCTGCAAGGTGAATGAAATGCTCTGCATACAGAAACACAATAATATTATATAATAATATATGGGACTATAATTAACTACTCACCAGATCTCTCTTTTTTCTTCTGGTTGATATATTCCACTATTCCAAAATCAAGTTTCATCAAAACAGCCTTTATTTTGCTGCACAGTTTCTGTCCAAATTCATTGCACTTAAGGAAGGGACATAAAAAGGCACACAATACTGTGATAAAAATGAAGACAGAGAAAAAAATGGTATTGAACTATTGCTGTACAAGAAGCTGCTCAAAAAATGTAAACAATGCCTTTGCATAAGATAATTACTAACTTTACATAATACAGTTAGTTTTACATAAAAATGCATTGTGGAATGCTCATGTCAGACACTTTTATGGTAAAATCCAGTTTTGAGGAGCCATTCCTACTCATCACAGAAAATACCATTATATTCATACAAATTGACATATTTTTGACTCTCAGTAAGACACAATTTATGGTCATTATAACATCTATCATTACCTTAACTTAATCTGATTTTGATATCTCAACTGTGACAGAAGTGACTATGCAACATTGTGCCAGAATCAACACACTGAAAACACTTGCAAGCTGACTTCCGCGTGCCAAAAAATTGCAAACAAATTCTTTCTTATATCTAACCTAAATTGACCCTCCTTCAGTTTAAAACCATCACCTCTTGTGCTATTGCAGCAGGCACTGCTCAAATGTTTGTCCCCAGCTTTCTTGAAAACCCTCTTTAGGAAAAAAAGGCCACTCCCCAGAGTGTTCTCTTCTCCAGGCTGAACATCCCCAGCTTGCTCACTTTTCACAGGAGAGGTGCTAGGGCCCTCTGGTAATCTCCATGTCCCCTCCTTTGGACTCAACAGGTCCATGTCCTTCCTCTCCTGGGGGTCCCCAGGACTGCAGGTGGGGTGTCACCTGAGCAGAGTAGGGGGACAGAATCCCCTCCCTCCCCTGCTGCCCACACTGCCTTGGCTGCAGCCCAGGACACATTTGGCTCTCTGGGATGTGAGTGCTCATGGCTGGGTCATGTCCAGCCATTCCAGCACCCCCAAGTCTTTCTGGGCAGGGCTGCTCTGGATCTGTTCATCCCCCAGCCTGGGTTAATGCCAGGGTTTACCCTGACCCAGGTGCAGCACCTTACACTTGGTCTAGCTAAACCTCACTTCTTGAGCTTTTCCAGGTCCGTCTGGACACCATACTGTCCCTCAGGCTTGTCAACTGCACCACAGAGATTGGTGTCTTCTGCAAACTTGCACGAGTGTGTAAACAGGTATATAAATAAATAAATAAACCTACACAGAGACCAAATAATGAACAGTACACACACACACAAATCATGACTGGAAAAGAGACCATACTTACACAAGACATAGGAGAGGACAACTCCAGGAATGTAACTTCCCAAGACAGTGAAAAATGTACATATGCTGCAGACTAGTAGGCAAAACTAGCAAAAACATTAAAATACACCATTAACACTTTCATTTAAATGATTAGATCATTTTGCAAAAGGAAGATGTTGCATGCTAATGAAATCTAGAATGCAGTGAAAAATTGAAGTTTGTTTTTTAAAACTGGGAATTACTTTTAACACTTCTGGTGAAAATAAGCATCAATTTTGGATAATTAGGGGTGCATCCCCTCTTCTATCATAAAAAACATGCTATTTTTATTTATTTACTGTAAAGCTTTAACAAGATCATGTTTATTGCTAAAATGACTAGAAATTATACCCTCATTGTGTGAAAATAGGCTGGACAATTTATATGCAGGAAAAAACCCAACTCACTAACTGCAATGTTATAGTGCATGCTTGCTGCATATTTACAAAAGCAAAACATCCTTCCCCCAGCTACAGCTCTCTCCCCTGTTGTGTTACTTTTTGAAACTGTTTTCTCTCATATGCTGGCAAGCAATCTCTTGTTCTAACACTCCTGTTAATGACACAGCTGAGCCAAATTTTCACCATAAAATTTCAGATTTGGCCTTTGTGGTGACTGAGACATAATAGTGCATTTTTCACCACTGCACAGTGCTCAACTGATCTGTTGAAAGTTTGCAGAAAGGATCCATTTGCTTTTGGAGCTCAATTGCGATAAAATGGTTAATTCAAAGAAATTTTGCACACAGCATTACTGCCTAATTTGCTACTAATTATAGCAGTAAAATAATAGCATGGCTTAGAGAATGAGGTCAGGGAAAAGAAGGGAAAACATGCTATCAAAATTGTATTTTCTAAACTAGTATTAGATATCTCTTAACATACAGTTACAGTTATGTTACCACAATACTGATACCACATTTCTTTACTTCACTATAAACTTCTTTTAAATATAAATTTATTGTCCAAACATACAACTGCTCTTTATATAATTTATTAATTTTTTCTACACAATTTTCATTCTTCTATAATTTTTATTTTTTTCATCCAGTTGCTCATCTGTATTTTCAGTCTAAACTGCTAATATTTGAGTGTAGTACTACATACTTTCCATTTGCTAATTCTGAATGGCCTGTTTTTGGAAAAGATTTTGTGGCAAAATTAAGAGAGATTAAAAGAGGAGAAAAAGTCTTGTAGTCTTCTTTTAATTTGTATTTAGAAATACAAGCATAAAATTTTAATCTATTAGTATCATAATATACATTTATTTATATTTCTCTTTGGGGAAAAAAACATGCTTAATGTTTGACTAGAACTAAATAATGATATTCTTTCAACTTGGAGGAAAAAAAAGCCTAACTTTTGCTTGCTTCTTCATGAGCTGGGTTCTCCAGCTCAGTCTCTGCAGCAAAAAAGGGGAAAATCACCAAGTATTAGTGTATAGAAGAAAAATTGCCACAATAAAGTATGAGGAACTCTCTTCATGCAGCTATTCCTGAAAACTACAGTTATTTGAGAAAATAAAATGTTTATGTTTAAGAACATGCCTATTTACTTCTTCACTTTTTCAAGTTTTTATTGAATTGTAGTTAAATTGTGGTGGTTTAAATTTCCTTTAAAAAGTCCATGGAATTACTGGTGAAGTTCCAACAGCTGTAAGAGATGGACTGTATTGCTATAAAGTTTACTGTAAACAGCTTTTCCCACTGACTACCTACCCATATTCTTCACAGAAAAAAAAAGCAGAAACTCATGACTGAATGTGCCATGTGTCAGAATGTACATTTTCTTTTTTTCTTTTGCTTCTTCATTTTTTGCTTCTTCATTTTTTTTTCTAAATCAATGTCTACTTTTTATTAAATCATATAGAATCGTTAATCTTACTGGGGAGTGCTTACCTTGCCAGGGTTTTGTTCCTTAAAGTGGGACATTTCTTGAAGAAATACAAATAAATTCATCAGTGTTTCTGAAATGCACTGATTTATTCTGAGTCTGTAGTCTTGACTGGAATCGGTGACTTTCCAGCTGAGTAAAACAAACAAAACAAAAATACTCGACTTTGTTTACAGCTCATATGGAAGTTGAAACTGGTTGAAAACATCATGTAAAGTCTTAGCCTTGGCAATCCAATGACTGTTGCTATGCTAGAGACACCTGTGGTTGTTTCTTTGTATTTTATGTTGAGCTAATTTGATCTTTTTAACTAAAAAATATTAACCTGTTCAGTAGTAGCAGTTTTCAGTCCACAAAAAAATTACTGCTTATTCATTCTTGTCATATGAAGACATTGAATTGAAGGCACAGTTGTCATGCAAATCAAGCAACTGACCCCAAACTTGTTTTTAAATACTATTTTTTCTTTAAAAAAATACCACAGTACTTTTTATTGCCACAAGATGGCCACACATATTAATACATTTCATTTTATGTATTTAATCCTTGCACTTTTTCTTTTCTATTTTTTACTTTGTTCTGCAAACTATGATGATGAAATTGCTACCCAACCTAGAGAAAAAGAAATTGCTCTTGGCGTCTTGATGTTTACATTAATTTTCCTACTGAATTTAAGTTTTTCTATTATACTGAAAGGACTATTTCTAAAGCTGATCTTATGACTGTTCAGTGCTTTTAATAAAATAACAAACCCCCTCAAAAAAACCTGTACCAAAGAATTTTTGGAAAACCATGGGACAGCAGCATATGTGTCTATCACATTTGGGGCTGATCAGTTTATCCAATATTGAGCTTAAATGGTCACATCATGTACCTTTGTGGAGTAAACAGAGCATCTACAAAAAAAGCTGGTTTAAGAAACAACAAATAATAATAAAGACATGCACAGGCCAGTCAATGTCAAGTCAAACTGGTACAAGGAATGGACGAACCACTGTGCAAACACTGAGAATCTGAAGTCAATTCTACACCAGCTTTATTGAGTTAATGTTCACATAACGCACTGCTGAGTACACACAGCTTTGATCACAGCGAATGCAAGCCAGCCGTGAGCAACTCTGGTCATTTCACTGAGACATACAACCTATTACATGTCTAGTGCATTAACAGTAAACATTTTCTCACAAGTAGATCGAATTAAAAGATAAAAAATGTACATTATGAAAAAATGGCTGTACACGGGTCGGTGCACAGCCATTGGGAGACACACAGGCGTCAGATCAAACTCCCGACTCCTATCAGCTGCACACGGTCTCTGAAGCCTCGCTCTTGTAAAAAGACACGATTTCGGTCAAAACTGCTCCGCGGAGAGCCTTCCCTGCCTCCCGGCTGTCCTCGTTCGCCACCAGGTGGTGGCGCAGCCGCGGGGAGCAGCCAGGGACGGGAGGGGCGGAGGGGACACGGCGGGGACGCAGCCACACTGCCCGGGCAGGGACACAGCCACACTGCACAGCAGGGACACAGCCACACTGCCCAGCAGGGACACAGCCACACCGCCCAGCAGGGACACAGCCACACTGCCCAGGCAGGGACACAGCCACACTGCCCGGGAGGGACACAGCCACACTGCCCCGTGGGGACTCAGCCACACTGCACAGGCAGGGACACAGCCACACTGCACAGGCAGGGACACAGCCACACTGCCCCGTGGGGACTCAGCCACACTGCCCGGGAGGGACACAGCCACACTGCACAGGCAGGGACACAGCCACACTGCCCCGTGGGGACACAGCCACACCGCCCAGCAGGGACACAGCCACACTGCCCAGGCAGGGACACAGCCACACTGCCCAGCAGGGACACAGCCACACCGCCCAGCAGGGACACAGCCACACTGCACAGGCAGGGACACAGCCACACTGCACAGCAGGGACACAGCCACACTGCCCAGCAGGGACACAGCCACACTGCCCAGCGGGGACACAGCCACACTGCACAGGCAGGGACACAGCCACACTGCACAGCAGGGACACAGCCACACTGCCCAGCAGGGACACAGCCACACTGCACAGCAGGGACACAGCCACACTGCCCAGCGGGGACACAGCCACACTGCCCGGCAGGGACACAGCCACACTGCCCAGGCAGGGACACAGTCACAATGCCCAGGCAGGGACACAGCTACACTGCACAGGCAGGGACACAGCCACACTGCCCAGCAGGGACACAGCTACACTGCACAGGCAGGGACACAGCCACACTGCCCAGGCAGGGACACAGCCACACTGCCCAGCGGGGACACAGCCACACTGCCCGGCAGGGACACAGCCACACTGCCCAGGCAGGGACACAGTCACACTGCAGAGCAGGGACACAGTCACAATGCCCAGGCAGGGACACAGCCACACTGCCCAGCAGGGACACAGCCACACCGCCCAGCAGGGACACAGCCACACTGCACAGCAGGGACACAGCCACACCGCCCAGCAGGGACACAGCCACACTGCCCGGCGGGGACACAGCCCCACTGCCCCGTGGGGACACAGCCACACTGCACAGGCAGGGACGCAGCCACACTGCCCAGCAGGGACGCAGCCACACTGCCCCGTGGGGACACAGCCACACTGCACAGGCAGGGACGCAGCCACACTGCCCAGCAGGGACACAGCCACACTGCACAGCAGGGACACAGCCACACTGCCCGGCGGGGACACAGTCACACTGCCCAGCGGGGACACAGCCACACTGCCCAGCAGGGACACAGCCACACTGCACAGCAGGGACACAGCCACACTGCCCAGCAGGGACACAGCCACACTGCACAGGCAGGGACGCAGCCACACTGCCCAGCAGGGACACAGCCACACTGCACAGCAGGGACACAGCCACACTGCCCGGCGGGGACACAGTCACACTGCCCAGCGGGGACACAGCCACACTGCCCAGCAGGGACACAGCCACACTGCCCAGCAGGGACACAGCCACACTGCCCAGCAGGGACACAGCCACACTGCCCAGCAGGGACACAGCCATACCGCCCAGCAGGGACACAGCCACATTGCCCTGTGGGGACACAGCCACACTGCACAGGCAGGGACGCAGCCACGCTGCCCAGGCAGGGACACAGCAACACTGCCCAGGCAGGGACACAGCCACACTGCCCGGGCACCGCCACCTGCATGAAACAGCTTTCAGCCACGGGGTAAAGCTCATTGAAGTCTGAACCCCAAAAGTGTGCCCTATTCCTAGGGCATTATATTATTTATGGTGTTGCAGTGATGTAATTTCTTCTTACACTACAAAACAGTCAGGGTGAGGGGTTTTTCCTCCCCTTTGAAGAAAACAAACATAGAACTATTTAAAACAGAGCACCTGATATGCATAGGATAAGAGCCCTGTGTCTTGTACTAGGTGACTCTGGCAATTTCCCAGCCATGCAAGGCACTGAATGCAGATTTTTCTGTGACAGAGGGTGCAAATAAAACCATAACATAACTCATAGAGATCACTGTAGGAACCCAGCTGGACGGATGAGCAATGTTACACGGAACTTTCTGTCTGCATCCTACCCACAGTAGAGATTTCATTTTCCATCATCTCCGATAATGAGTGGCTTCGGGAAAGTATTATACAAGCATTCTGGCCTACAGGAACTGCAACTTTTATGGATAGACTACTTCCCCTAAAGAAACACTGCTTCCAGCTTCTATAAACCATTCTACAGCATTAATAATAAGTATTTTAAGAGCTGAAAACTACTATTATGACAGTGCTCTGAATAATAAAATCCTTTTCCAGACTTTTACTCCTACCCTTTATTTGAAATTGTTGACAATCAAAGTAGAACTTTGTGGAAGCACAACGAAAAAATGAACAGGCCTGATGCCTGCTATCAAATTAGAGCTTTGAAATACCTAGGACAACTGTAGATACTCACTTCAATAATTTTAAGCTGATAGCAAAAACAGAGGGGGGAAATACAAAAGCAGAAAGTACAATAAAAATGCAAACTGTACTTCTAATATAAAGATAATATTGATTAAAGAGAAGAAGCTATAACAAGGCACAATTATAACTAGTAACAATTCAAAAACAAAAATGCAAATTATGACGAAAAAGTGCACATTTGCAAGGAAAGTTATCTGCAGTTGCCTTGCTTGGTGATAGTGATGCTTTCTTTAGCCAAGTTTTTGAAAGCATGAGCTGCAGTGCAGATAAAATATCTTGCTATATGCTTTGGCCCTGTGGTCCACATGTGGTGCATGGACAAGAAGACAAGCAAGAAGAGTGGAGGAGTGGATGGTACAGGTGAAATTTGCTTCAGAACTTTACAAACACACTACTGAACTCCACAAAAGAGTACTTGGCAGTTGCTTCTAGGCCACAAGAAATCATAAGACACCTTTGTTAGTTCTATAATAGCTACAATATTCTATTTTACAGGGAACACCAGGGACTATTTGGAAGCCTTATTCTGATCTTAGGCAATTAGAGGTGTAAGAAAGTCAGCTTGCTGATCTTCGGTGTGACCACCAGATGCACATGCTGCCTCTTGTTCACACCTCCCAGCAACCACCAGCCTTGGTGATATCTATCTTTCCTGTCTTTTTACCCTGAGCCAATCTAAATAGCAGTGTTACCCACAGTCCAGAGGGTTGGGACAAAGGGGAAGCAACAGATTGTGGTGAAGGGGGAGTGAGAAAGAAAGGAGGTACATCATATAGTTGTATGTACAACATATAATGTATGTACACAAAGACAGAGTGGTTATGTCATGGCCCTGTACAAACAGAGGTAACTATGAAGCCTGCATTAGATCAAAAGGAAGCAAGCACACAATGATGCATACTCCAGAGAAATTAATTTTCCAATGGTCACATTTAAAGATAAAAAGGGAAAAAGAAGACACGTGAAGTGATGTAGATGATGAATGTGGAGTGCCTGACTATGACATAAGTCTACCAAGAATATAAATCTATTTCAGCATAATATTAGTACATTACTTAAATGTGAACCCTATACTTGCTGCCAAAACAGCTCTGGGGACTGCTGTCCAGGTGCTCCTTTGGGGATAATCAGCCAACTCTGAATACTTTCAAAGGCTTTTGTGGGTAATTTAGAAAGAATAATAGTTTATGCTCCCATCACTTATTCTTAGTTTGATATGCAGTGCTATACTTCCATTTTAAAACTACCATCAATAAGGTTGAGGGTGTTCAGAAAAAATAAATTACTCACATCCTTCTGACCGCCTATTGCATCATTTCTATAACTGAGCAAATATATAAACTGTTGCCTGGTAATTGTAAAAAAAACCTACCCAAAACACTCTACCACCCAGACGCTTCCACTGATCACAGTCACAAACCCTGGCCAGAAGAGACAGTGGCATTAAGTTTGCTAAAAATGACTGATGGTGTCATGCTCCCATTTCATTGCTAGACATCTGTTCAAGCAAAGCCCCATCACATTTCTCTCAGAAAGGTCAGCAGATCTCATGTTACTGGTTTAAAGATCTCTTCGTGATGTGCTGGATTGTTTTGAATTATGTGCACACACTTTTCTATGTATCTTCATGTAGATATGCTACTCAGAACTGCAGCAGTGACAGGAGAACACCATGATGTGGTGGATCGGAAGGACTGCACCCACATAAACATAGAGTTTGTAATTATAGAGCTTCTAAACCCTTCTGATTTCCCAACTGTAACCACACACATTTGAAGCCTGTGCACTCTGTAATTTTCAGGGTAACTTGGAATGTAGTAGTCAAGGTGGAAGAACCAAAAGTTACATTCCTGAAGATATGCAAATCAGAATATAGGTAATATTGCTTTTTGGTAGTTTTTACAAAGTTAATATATAGAACCTATAGGATGGTGCAACTGTAAGGGATCTGGATATCAAAGGACAAACAGGCAACCAGGAGTTCATAATGAAACTCAAATGAACTGTTGGCAAACCCCAGTCAAGCAGGTCTACCTTTTCAGAGCTTTCACAGGTTTCTGCTGCAGAAAGAAGTCACTGCAGTGCAAAAGGGAATAATTATAATGATACAGTTTTTCTCTGAAGCAAACACTTTATACCTGAAGACTTATACACAAAAAGTAGGTTCTAAAATTTTCCTTCTTAATTATTAAGGTACAGAGATAAGGGATTTAAAATATTATCTAGACTAAAAATGTTTGTGTAAATTTTTAATTTTACATAGCAATTTCAGGAGGACATATACTGAAAATGAAAATAAACACCCATTTTTCTTTCCAAAATATAAAATAGTGTTAAGAGGAAATGTCACAGTTAGGTATGTTAAAGTACCAATGGCAAAACCTCTAAAAGCTACTATTAAACTTTGTTGGAACACAATGCACTATCGATTAGCTTTATGGACACAAAATGTAACACATTTGTGAATGTTATGTGCACTATGTGGAAAGACAGAATGGCCAGCACTACTTAACTCACAGCACAGCATCCTAATGACCCATGTGGCTAATTTTAAAGGTGACTGTGTAGAACTGGGGTCTATCCTGTGCCACTTTTGGATCCCATGCAATCATTAAGTATACTAAAATAATTGTATTTGTGTCATGTGGCCATGACCAAGTTAACAAGACCTGCAATTTAAATGAATCACTGGGATGCCATGTAAAATTGTCCTTGTATCAAAGACTTCAAAAAAAAAAGCAAAACCAGGATACATCTACAAATATACTCCATTCTTAGACTTCAGGGAGAATTTTCATCTTCCACCTTTTTGCTCCAAATATTGCAAAGTCTTTCAAACAGAAATCTCTTCAGCTTGTACATATCCATATGCACCCTATTTCCCATTGCTAATCCACAGGTGCTGCAGAGATTTAGGCTCACTAACATGTGGTACTGTGGCTTACATCCTTTAACAGATCACACTTGACCATCCCTTCAATGTTGAGGCTTTGGCACTCTTTGAATCTCTAAGATCCAGAGACAGATCTTGTTTTTAAATGGAAGCTGGAAAATCTAGTTATCTCCCTTAAAGAATAGCTAACATTTCCCATCCAAAAATCACCTTTAATTACCATGCCTCCAGTACTTCAAATACATTGTTTATAAGAACTAAATGAATTGTGCTATACTGTGTAACATTGCTTCTCAAACTCTTAGAGTGTTTTCTTCCCAGCCTCATCTATCTGCATCTGACACTTCAATTTTGTGGTTTTTATTAACAGCGCATACGTCCAATTTGCTGTTCCCATTTTGGTTTTTTCCCAAGGGAAGGTCTGGAATAAAAAGCTGGAAAAAAAATCTTATTTCACAGCTTTCTCCCTTTTATTTCCTGACCAAGATGATTTTTTGCAGTATTACTGTACAAGAAATATGTTTAAATCATGAGCATTTGATGAGGCTGCATGTGCCTTTCTCACTGGACTGCATAGCAAAGTGGTGGGGCCATGTGACAGATAAACAACCTTTCATGCCTGACTCTATATACTCCCTGCACAGAGTGTTAAACCAAAGCCATAATAATATTTTCTTCCTTCAACTGACATGGGAATATTTTACCACTGATGTCTTGCTAAACAGTATCAATCCAATAAATTAAGGTAGGTTTTTTGCTTATATTACTAGTTGAGAATAAAGTTTTCCGAAAATGAAAGCAAACTTATTCTTATAAAAATACACTGAAGTGTTCTGTAAAGAGACAGGGGAATTCATCTTATCCAACGGATTGCTTAAATGAAAAAAATGACCCACTACTATCAAGATTTTATTCTGGAGGGCATGTGTTCATCTCTTCTATTCAGCTATAATACATCAGTCATCTTATGAAGTCTCAATAAGGAGCTGCATTGTATTTTTTTAGTTGACCAAACACAAACTGTTTAATTCCAGCTTTTTTTGAAGGTGATTCCTCAATATTACAAGTTCCTCAATACATCAGACAGTATTAAATGTTGTCACTTTTTGCTGAATGTCCTGCTAAGACAAACAAAATATACTCCAGCTAAACTGGGGCAATTCAGGGCTGAGCTCCTCTGGGCAGACTCTGAGCAGACTGGCAGCTCCCACAGGAAACCCTTCCTCTGACCTGTACTCCTCCTGCCCAGCCCCCCTGAGGAGAACACCAGCTACTACTGCAGTTCCAGGTCATTCAAAGCATGGTCTGACAGTCAAGTGCCATTAGTCCAAATTCATGATTTATGTCATTAAGATTTTTCTAAACGTCTCTTTGCATAAGAACAGAGTGTTTCAGTGCCATTTACATACTATTATTGACTTGCTTTCTCTTTAGCAAAGACCATAATGCTGGTTACTGTGTGCTGCTGCCCTTTTACCAAGATGATCCAAGGGCTGGGATCTTTCAGGTCAGGTTCCCTTTTGTAACTGTTACAAACATAAAAGAGATATTTTTGTTCAGAAAAGTAAGGAAACTCCTTACTAAGCAACAACAAGACCATAAAGCTCCATTTGCAGAACTTTACACAGATCTGCCCAGCTGTTGGAAGCAATTCTTTTGGAATTATTTCTCTCTTGCAAAGACAACTCTTTTAGTGCTTTTTCACAAAATCAATTTATTTTCCTCCTTCACAGCCTCCTCATTCTTCAGCTGGGATATTCCTAGCTGAAGGCCTTTCAAAGTCAAACAGCTAAGAAAGATGAGCTTAGTATTCCCTGAAGTACAGAAAAGCTGCACAAAAAAAAAAAAACAAAAAACCCCTGTATTTTCAAGTGCCAAAGAATATTTTTAAATTACTTTATGTGTTACCTAACTGTAACTTTTTCTGTGCACAATTTCATTTTGACTCTTTTCCATGGGTTTTAATGTATTTTGTACAAGTAGGTTATCACTTACTACTCTGATGCATTACTGAGAGTTCCTAAAGCCATATATTTCCACTACTTCAGGACCAATATTCACAATGTCTTTTATACATTCTTGACTCTCATTAGATTCCTCACAAAACGTCAATTAAAAAAAATATATACTGTCTAACACCAAAACTGCAGTGGACCTGATGATAAAGAATTACTGAGGGAAAATATCTCCTTATGCTAAATTGTTTTCAATCCTCTACCTGTTGCCATGTATTTCCTCACTGTTCTTCATCTGCTACCAGCCATGATCATGTGCCAAAACACAACAGAAGATACCAGTGTGTACCTGCTCTTCACAACTCTTCACTTTTTGGCTAGCCTTACTAAGAAGCATTTGTGCCCCTGCTCCTTTGCTTTTCATTTTAATTTGCAGTATGACTAACAGAGTATTGACCAATGCCACATACTTAACTATGATGTAACCATGTTCATGAAATACACTTGTGACACAATATTACATATTTTCTGAAGTAGGACATGAACTTGGAGAGAGGATGTAAGAAGTATTTGCATCTGAGCACGGCCTATAAGGAGGGCAGTGCACTGAAACCAATCAGGGATCAAAGCTCATTCTGCACCTTCCACAAAAATACTACTGCTCTCCTTCTTTAAATGCATACAAGCTGAAGCTTTGATTCAGTGTGCCCTTAAAATTACACTATTATCTGTTCATTTACATTACAATTTCTTCCTTTGCAATTCTGAGATTAATTGGTCCTGTACAGCTCCCATAGCTCCTCCTTCTATTCCCTCTTGTTTAACTTGGACCAAAATATTCTGACCTCCACCAAGCCTCATTAGCACTTCTTCAGCAATGTTCTCCAGTTACATCCTATTTGTCATGACCAAGACAAAAAGGCAAATTAATTTCAGAAAAAGAAATTGGAAGACACAAAAGAATGAAGGATGAACATCAGGGTCAGTTAATTTAATGGTAGCTTCAAAAATGATAAATGGGCAGAGCAGGCTCTGTTATGTTTTTCCAAGTTGCTGCTTTAGAAAAGCTCATCTTTCTTCTTCCAAAACAAAAACTCCCAACTTTGATAGAAAAAGAGCTCTTAGAGTCTTAGGCCTTCTGTTTAGTTGCCAAATTTTGCTGCAAGCCCTTATAGAGAAAGAATTATGAACAAAATAAATTAGATATTACTACAAAGCTGAAAACTTTTTTAAGGGGTCACACATATTTCCAGTTTTCTTTATTGAAAAATAAACAATTGAACAAAGTGGAGATCTCACCAAACATTTTTTGAAGAACAGCAATTAACGCTTTGGTGGTTATCAGTAATGAGTCAACATTTCCTTAAGAGAAGAAAAAACACTACCTGCAACTACAATTAATTGTAATCTATGTCATATATATACAGGGCACAACCCAGATATCCCTGCAAACGGAAATGTGTAGGTGACCCCACCCCTGCAGAGACCCAATTGTCCCTGGGGATCCATTCACCCACGCTCATCCAGTTTGGGGGCTGTGCTTCAATGTGCTGCTCTACAACAGACAACCAGAACTATCTCCTGTGTTTCATCTTGCAACACACTGACAGACATACTAGAAAAACATCCACATAAATTCAAATTTTAGATTTAAATTCAACTAGAATGAATCAAACCCAAAGCCATAATGAAATGCCCAATTCTGATCCCTGTAGTTGCTTAATTTCTTAGATTTGCCTCTGTACTCTGGCATTTGTTCACTAACTTCTGAAAAAAAAGCATCTCTTTCTACATACATGACAAAATATTTTTTTTACAACATCAAATATTTCATTAACACCATTTTAGAGCCAACATTTTGATCAGCATCAAGACTATGGAAAAACCATGTGGACTTTAAGAAATCTAGATTACAAACTCTGTCATAGCAAAACATCAATAACATCTACATTTCAAACATCTATTTTAAAAACTATTTGGCTAAATTTAATTAGGGCATTTATTTCATAGGAATGTGTTGAATCATATTTGAGAAAAACAGTATTTTGAAAATTGTTATCAAATTTTGGATCCAATAACTTTTTTTTTTCTGTCCTGACTGTTGGTTTTATCCACTAATTAAAATAAAAGCTGAACTTCAGAAAGACAGGCATACCTCAAAGGGACCGAGTGCCCTATCTTACAGAAATGAGTTAGTGTTCTGTCAGTAGCATGGCTCCAACTAAACTATTTCCATGCCTGACATATTGAGGCTTTGAAGGAAAAAGTGACCCGGTAGAAACCACACAGTATTTTCTTCCCTTCAGCTTCAGTTCAAGAGGTATCTCAGAACTGTTCTTTTTACCCTCTATCAGACATTAAGAGTCACACTTCCCTCCTGAGAAGGTTAGCATTAGAGGCAAAGCCCCCAAGAAGCAGAAGATCGGTTACAACACAGCGAAAACTGATCTCAGGCTGAGCAACCAGGAGCACACACAGATTAATTACATGGAGCCTCAGTCCTTGCTGCACTGCACGGGAGGGCCAGCACGAGCAAAGTACAGTACCTGTCATCTTGTCCCAGATCCTCACTGTCTGGCATTTCAGATGTAAAAGGGGATTCTCAGTCTCTCTCTACCAATCTAGATAATCCAGGCAATGATCTTCTAGTCTGTTTTGTGTTTTAGGAGCCACCAGCCAGGCACCTGTGCTGCTCTCCGCCAGGAAGAATGCTCCTTGCTCAGAGAGCAAATGTTTACAAGACATCCCAAGAGCTGCTGGTCTTGAATGAAGTTCAGAGCGGTCGCCTTTGATTGGCCATGGCTATAAATAAACAAGTCGTGACTCACCTCACACACTATGACAGGGTGTTTAGTAGCAAGCACAGTCAAAAGCCAAACAGTTTGTTTTCCTTCTGGTCATGTGAGGGAGAATCACCACCCATTTAGTACTTTTATTTTTCTGCTTCTACTGGAAATCTTCCTCAATATCTCCCATTTTTCTCAGGTGTAAGCAGCAACCCAAATGATAAGCTAAATCACTCAAACTTTAATAAAGTGAAAGGCTTGAAAATATGACAGCAAAGAGTTTATTCTTAAAACTATAAAAAATCTTTTTTTTCCTCCCTGCAAAGCGTCAGTCACAAGCTGTCAGAAGAAGCCAAATTATTCTCCAATGACTAAATTCACAGATGAAAAAAAATCCAAAAAACCTTAGTAATTCTTTTAAATAAGAAATGGGAAGACAAGTTTTCAACAATTATTAATTGCATTGCATTGAAGTTCTGATTCTAATCTCATCTGCCACAACTAATCTTAGATAGGAATACCAGAACACTGTGCTGAAAGAGTCCTCAAAAACTAAAGTATGCTGGCAGGAGGAAGCTTTCTGCCAAAATACTTTGATTGCTTCTGTGAAGGTGAATTGAATATGGATTTCCTCCTACGGCTTTTCCTCCTATTGCTGCATGCGTGACAAGGATTCTGTCACTCCAGCTACACCAGCTACGTCTCTATTAATTTTCAACACCCCCGCAACCTTATCTGCGCTGGTGAAGCTTTGTCACACAGCCCAAAACTCCAAGGATCCCTATGTCTGTCGTTCAGCACATGGCTCAGCACTGCTCCTTCACACAGCCTCCTTCCTTCACTGAACAGTCTGACCTGTTGTTCTTAATATATTTTCAAATCCACATTACATCCAGAGATATCTTCTTCACATAAGAAATCTCTTTTCCTAGGGAGGAACCCAGCAAGATTTACACCTGCCTGTCCTGCATAAGACAGTAAGAATTGTCCTGGGGATGTCACATGTTAAAAATAAATTAAAAAGAAAAAAAAAAGGCGAAGCTGGAGCAAAGGTATGCCATGTATCTTTGATTCGCTAAGCTATATATGGTGCATTGTGAGTAATGCATAATTTCTGGAAAGCGGCTAAATTTTTAGAACAACAAAGGATTCTACCCTTTCTTCTTTTTTTCATATAAATTTCTTCAAAAGGACTAGTAAGATCTAAAAAACCAGGAGTAAAGTCCTCTGACTAAATTATGCAATGCAATATATAAAGAAGCATTAATAAATGTCATGCCTACAATTGAGACTCTCCATGGTCATCAATACCTCCATATTCCAATGTAATATTTTTTTCTTTTCTTTCCTTTTCTTTTTTCTTTTCTAACTTCTGATAGTTTTAGATGAAATAATTAAAAGTTGTATTTCTTCAAGCTTACCATGAAACAACAGAGACGCTAAATTCAAAATTCTTAATTAATGAAATGATTCTGTGTAACAGTTTCATCTTCAGATTGAAGTTGTGATGTCTTCTGATTAGAAAATGAAGCAAAAGAAGTAACTGAAATCTGCAAACACGAAGGAGCATCATTCAAAATTTAAATGTAGCATCAAAAAATGAAAGCAAACAAACCTGAACCCCTTATGCAACTTGGACTGCTTCAGTTTCCATGCACTGCAATATACTCTTACACAACCACATAAATTTACTATGTCAAATGCCTTTTTATATATTCCATTTTAATGCTGATGATCACACTCAGAAGCTGAAAAGCTTTCAGTATCAAGTCTATCCCTGTATTTCAGCCTTGGAACTTGATGTACTCCAAACTCCTCAAGTGCAACTTTGGACTGTTCATTTCTTGGTCACACTCTGTACCCACCGCTTATTGCTACAGCAGAAAAACTGTTTACAATTCCTTACAACTCTTTCCAGCTCACACTGAGGCAAGGAGGATAATATCACCTTATTTACTTATTCATAAGGAAGACCTGGAAAAATTATGTTCAAAAATGTCTACTAAATGAGTACCTATTTGAAATGTCAAGGACCTGTTAGGTTGGAATTAGAGCATTTATAAAACACTTAAATACTCTAGTATTGAAGTGGTATTCTAGTGGTATCACTGCTCATCACTTTTGAAAATCATACTTGACAACATCATGAGTGCATAATTAGTGGAACTGCAATCACACTGAAGTATTTTGCTTGATATCACAAAGACTATCTAGAAAAATCATCTCATTTTTTAATCATTCTTAATTCTTCTGTACCCAAGGGAATTGGACTTTGTATTGGCCGTTCTGGAGGTTTCCTGCAAAACAGGTTCCAGATTATTTCACAGCAGCATGAGATGGACTGACCTCTCCAAGAACACTTGGGTGGAAGCAGGATGGTAAACAGAAGCATTGTACTGAATCGGGCCAAAGGGCTTTGGCATCTTTTATTGGGTCCAAAAGGAAGAGCCAAGGAAAAAATACATTGCTTCCTTCTACAGATAGTCTTCCAGACTCCAGCTTGTGGAGATTTGAGCCAGCAGTGATCCCTATTTTTTAGCTCTGAGTGGATTTCTATCCTATGGTAACACCTACAACATCTTGTGGCAAGAGCATCTGCAGCTTAACTGCCTACTATTTGGGAACAAAAAACCAGCCAACCCCCACCCAATATTGTTTGCTCTGGTCTAGCCACTTCAGCTTCCAAGATGTCTTATACTGGAACATGCAGATGACAGTTAACTCTCTTCAGCTTTTCACAGTGATTTATTGTTTTTTCAAACCATTATAGTTTGGAGGTTTTTTTTTATGGGACTGCAAAATTGAAAGACAAAGCTGTTTAGAAAAGAGTTTACCATTTTTTACCATCGCTAAAAATCAATTTTAAACTTCTCCAATATTGAAAACTCAGAGTGACTAGAAATGACAGAATGAGGAAGGAAAGTATTTTCCTACCCATGTTATTTTTCAAGGAGATCCTGATTTCCTTGCTTAGCTGCAGCTAAGCTGTGTATTAACTGCACTGGACTTGAGTCACTCTTCTCTGTCCTTCTAAGTTCCTTCTTGCCACTCTTGAGGCCTCAACTCACATGACTAATCTGTGCTTCTCTGAGCAACTTCTTTGTCTGAGCTGCTACATTCCAGCCTTGCTGTGTCTCTCTCACGTCTTGCAGCGTGTTCTGAAATTCTCCCTCCCCTTGGCTCTGTTGGTTCTTCAACAGAAAGAACAACCCCTTCTACCTTACAGTGAATTCCTCCTCCTTGTGCTATTACTTCTGAAAAGAACATAGAAGCCCTTAGTTTCGTAATCAAGAGGAAGAAGATTGTATCTACAATGTCCTCCTCTTGGTCAGCTCATTCAGCTTTGAAAGCCCTATTTTGCTCACTTGTTTCATTCATGTAAGCTCTTGCATGCCCTCAAACATCCTCACTATTCTTTTGTAAATTTTCCCTGTCTTTACCATAACCAATTTAAGGAAGGAGAGACCAGAAATGTAGTTGTTCCCAGTGAGAGCATACTATTATTTACACATTTTGGCCCCTTTTCTAAGTTGTTCTTCATGATCTATTGGCTGTCATTGCCACATTTTTACACAGAGCTTTCCAGAGTACTCGATCTTCTTTATGTTACTTGGATAACTTTAAGAATAAATTCTTCTTACTTCTGCTTCTCTCCCTTATCCTGTTTTCCACTAAGCTGGTATCTTTTAGACCTTTCCAAAAACTTCCTTGAGAGTGGTTGAGTAACAGCTCTTTACTGTCAGGTATGAAGACACCCCAAAAGATGTGCTGGTATGCAGATCAGATTGACAGTCTGCCTGACATATTGCTTGATCAGGGAATCTTACCAGCTTTGTTCTTGCCAAGTACAGATTTGGACTGAACATGTATCATAATTATCAAGTAAATGGCCTTTTCCCTTTCCCTTTCCCATCTATGCAAAATTTTCCTTTTACTGGCAGGCACCAAAGACTGCACAAGTCTTCAGCAAAAGAAGGGAAATAAAAGCTATATTCTTGCCAGAGACAAGGAAGCAGCCTCACTGAAAAACTAAAAATGATTGGAAATAGTGTCACATACACTGTTTTACACACTCAAGATAGATACTGACAATGCTCAAGGGTTTTTGGAGGTAGGTGGTGTGTCCCACCTAGGTTGCAAGCTTTCAAAGATTTTAATTAATCAGCCTGTGGCATACTTTAGCCAGACAACCAGCTCCAGAACTATTCACAACCACTGCTGCCTTCTAAGTCTCTCCTCATCTAAAAGGAAACACAGTGCTTTCAATGTAAACTCTGTTCTATTTGTTCAGCTATGAGTCTCACTTCCAATAATGTGAATGAAAAAAAAATATATATAATCTACATATATATATATATATATAATCCCACTCCCAAAAGACTATCTACTTTAGTTTGCATTTCCAGAACCAATGGAAAAGGCAAGCATTTTACTTTATGTAGATGGTTTGTACTGATGTTATCTTCAGGAAAAGCATGGGTTTAAAAATAACCATGATTGTCAAATATATGTTTAGGATGAAAATTAATGTGTAATGACTTTTAATGCTATTGAAAAAAAATCATATTATTAACATACATGAAGTCCCCCAAAATTGACTATTTCCCCTCTTTTTCAATTTAGGAAGCTGAATAAAATGATCACATTTGTGTGTGTGCAGGCATGTGTACATTTATATATTTATAAGCACACACAAATGAAAGAATATGTTTTACCATATTTCATCAATTTGATGGGCATGCCTGATTTTCCCATATTTTAAAGCAAAATTTGCTAAAATTTTTCTGTCCTGATTCTTTCTATGTAAAGCTGAATTCAAACTGCAAATACTTATTATATTTGAGGTCTCTCCACACACTGTGAGATAAACAAAGGAAGCTGGTTTTAAAAGAGAAAGAATCTTTCATACAAGCATAAATGAAAAATCCTGAAACTGGACCTGCTGAACCTGCTCAGTTCTTTGCTGGGGTATTATACCAGGTGTAACCACAAGCAGTAAGCAGTGTGCTAAAAAAGATGAAGACATCTATTACACATAAAACATAGTCTGGCATTTAGCTGTACCGAGGTTCAGGACTGGAAAAAAAATAAAAAGGAAAAAAAAGTCTTTCAACAGTTGAAGACCAATAAAAACAAAGAATAAAAGTGCTCAGGAAAACTTTTCTTTCTTCATGGAATTCTGCATTTTATGCAGGATTCTTATTTGTACCTGGATGAAATAATTCATTGTTAAACATTTTAAGATCACAAGCTGCATTTTCAGAAAAAACTACCCCAAACAAACAGCATTCCATTTTGACAAAGAAAAGTAGTGCAACATTCAAAAACAAGATACCACATGCAAGAAATATTCACTAGGCAGAACAAAGCACATGAATATGTATTTTTAGAGATTCATAAAAAATTGAGTATGAAAGCAGACTGACTATCAACAGACACCAAAACCTGATTTGTATCAGCAACAATGAATTGTCACTATGAGGTTTCAGTGTTTCTCACAAAGCACACATAATAATGCTCCCTGGTGCATGAGAGTATTTCCAAGTTTCAAACACAAGCAGAAACAGGAATTAAAGGAAGTAAGAGACACTTCAACTGCAGTTTTAAAAGCAGATTGTTACATTTTAGTCACATGAAGACAGCAAATCTTGCTGTTTACAAATATGACAGATCATGCTAAATTTGTGTGACAAACAGAAAGGAGCTGGAGGCAGGAAGGTAGATCTTACCACTAAGGGTGAAAATCTCAACTGCTCTCTGACTTTTTGGCCATGGAATCTTGTTAAACAGCTATAAAAGAAACAAATATTTGGAGGCAAAAAAAAAAAAGACTAAACAAAAAAACCTAAACCCACATAGCAATGATCTCAACCATTTCTGAAAATAATGGAGTATTTTTTCAAAATTTTCAAGAAACCTTTCACATATTGTTTCATAAAATTATTTGATGTATTATACTGCATTTCTACAAAGGTACTAGTTTTCTCCTAGTTCTCATGATCTGTAATTCAGTCAAGTCATATTAAAATGCATTTTTTTCCCTAGGCATCATGCTACTCAAGATTCTGAAACCTGCCCATCTCCCTGTCTCTTTGTTTGTGGCACTCTGAATCTGTTTCTTCTCAGCAGTTGTTTTCTTTTCCTACTGACAAAAAGAACTACATGAAAGGCAGACCATACAGCAAGATACTCAGACCACATACTGAGTGCACCTATGTCTAAAAGATGTTGCTGGTATGCTCATAATTGGCTTAGATCACACACCATTACTTCAATGCTGCAATCATCCTATGAACATGAGGATAGGAGCCAGTTTTCCACCTAATTATGTAATTTATTCTTTGGTGCAGCATAAGAAAATCTCTCCAGAGAGAGATTATTGCAACTGCAAGCCGTAACTAGATCCAAGTCCAGGTCACCAGTTCTGAATTAGACCTTAGAAGCTTAAGGATGAATAACTGCAGGACTTCAAGTACGTTATAATGTAAGCACAGCACACAGTTATCTATCATTCATCATTTTCACCGACACTAACCCTATTCTCCCATCCCAGCACAAAGAGCCAAAGTTTTGACTGATATTCAGAATTGCTAGCCAAACATTTTTATATTAGGTATGATTCATTTTGATTCTTTAAGCTTCACAGACTTTTTCAATGCCTGTATACTGGAAGTGAGACAGATGACTAAATGACTGCAAATTTATCATCTTACTGGCATCAACTTCTCTATTTGTTTCCTTACTATGTGACCAGACATGAACTCTGCAGTGTTTACATGTCCGATGGTAAAATTGCATTCATATTCTCTCCCTTTAAAAAGAGCTTTTTTTTTCATTAGACTTGTCTTTCTTCAGTCTCGGTGTGGTAGTTTATAAAACTGTGCAGCTGTAGCAAAAGAAAAGATTATTAAATTATCACTAACATGACTCAGTTTCAATGCCATATTTTCATGTGATGGAGAAACAGGTAATCTGAATGCTACATCAGTATGCTACTTTACAACTCCAACACTCGTAACAGCAAGTTAGCAATTTTGATATACTATAAGAAAACCAGTAATGTACATTTATATAAGCAATTTTTAAGTATTTACAAACCAAAATGTCAGAGAAAGGGAGAAAATGTCAGAGTGCACGCCACTTTAGAATGCATGTATTTGTGTACGCTGATCAATCAGCTGGTTTAAAAAAAAATAGGAACCTGTCACCACAGTTCATATTACATTTTGACCTCACATTATAGCCCTACCAGCTGAAGAGAGAAAGCAGACATAAACTTCTTAAATGCTAACATCAAAACTTAAAGAAAATATTCTACCTAGTATCACTTGTGACAACATAGAAGGGTAAGATAGGTAATAATAAGAAGCAGGAGCAAGAAATACATTATATAAAGCAACAGTATGTTTCACACAATGACAATTCATACACATATACAATTAGAAGCTGGGTAAGATGGTTAATTCTGAGTGCACTGATTAAAACAAAACTAACTTTATCCTGAAGTGACTGGGTAAACCAATTTCTTCACAGAGCTTCTCTAAAGTGAATACTTGTCAAACCCAACCATTCTGCTCTTTTAATTTCCAGCCCTCTGTGAAACGTGCAAATTTAAAGCAATGGGAGGCCAATGCAACATGACACAGCTCCATGGAAAAGGCAGAGAGGCAGCCAAGACTGCAAGAGAGAACTCAGCTCTCCCACAACCACACCCACCCCCAAAAAAACTACAGTCAAGTGGCGCCTGGGCTAGTAGAAGTCAAGAAGGGTTCAGAGGAGGGATGATGATCAATGAGGACCTGCAGCTTGACCCATTTGTCAGCAAGAGCACCTGCTGAGCTGTGACTGAGAGGAATCCCCCGAGCTGGCCAGGCGAGCGCTGCCAGAGCACTCAGCCAGAAGGGCAGAGCACCCGATAACCTTCACCCTGCCTGGAGAGGGTGACAGGAGAGGGCATTCAGCTCAGGGGCTGACAAAACCCCTGGGAAGTCAAAACCAACTTCAGTTAGCTAGGCTTTTGTCCCAGAGACAAATTTGTCATTCCCTACTCCTTTACTATTAATTTTTATTTAAATTCAGGGCATTTCAGAAGGTGGTTTAGAACACAGGCATAGACCATTTATATTGTACAGCATGACAGCCGCTTCTGTCATCGCTAAAATTTCCTTTTCTCTCACTTTTAAAGAGACATCAAAAATGTATAAAGGATCCTTTTTTATCAGGCTGTATGAAATACATTTAAAAAGTACAATTTGCTGCTAGCAGACTGAAAAATTAAGCTTTCAATTTAGAAGTTACTTATATATAAATTGGTACATATCTATATAAATCTGTAAAACACATAATATTTTATCACAGCTTTTGCTGGTTCCTTGAGAATCTTGAATAAAAATCATTGAACCCATCTCCCTGGATGTCCTTATAGATGTTCCTATAAAGAAGAGAAGTAGGAGGATGGAAAAAACCCCTCACAACTCAGACTTTTACTTTAATGCAGTGAGGTGGTTTTTCATATTAAAAAATCTAACAAACAAATCACAAAAAAAACCCTAAATAAAAAACAAAACAAAACAGACCCACCCAAAATAATTTATTTGGAAAACATTCAGAGCACTTCAAACACATAATTTTTCAACTGCATTTCAGGTAACCTGCAGCACTTTTTGCCTCCTTTCAGTGACTAAGAAAGATCCAAAAGACTAATTTCCATCTGCTAAAAGTATTTGTTACAAAAAAAAAAAAAAGCACGCCTCTTCAGTATGTTTTAGTTTGATTACTGATTGAAGAAGTAAGTATTTTCCAAGATACATCTGCAAGGATTTTGAGCAAATTATTTGAAACTTTAACCAAAAAGTTCTATTTATGTGTCATTTTTAGAAACTTCTGTTTCTGCGTATCATCATATTGAGTTTCCAGCTGAATTCCCAGACTTTGAGACTTTGATTTTTATAAAAAAATATATGATTCAGCTAACCAGTTAGGAAAGAAGTTGTCAAGGTACGCATTCGAAGAAAATTGTCTGCTTATGGTAAATACAAGGGAAACGGCTTGTACAGGTCCTGATATAAGAACTTCATACAGTAATTGTTCAGACACATCTCAGTTTGTGTTCTAAGGCAAGCTACATGTGTTTAAAACAGTATTTTTTTAAAGATCAGACATGCAAACCTCAGATATTGTTGCTCTGATTAATTATATTACTCTGATCTCATGCCTAAATGCACAAAAGTGTGATGTTAAGGTACACACTGACCTTGCAACTTCCTTGGAATGTGGTGGTAGCAACGGACACTCCATCTAAAATTGAGCAACAGTTATCTCACGTGCCCTTCTCGGATTTCTCAGAGTTTAACATTTATATACAATTTATATACAAATGCAGATATAAATAGCTACATTTATTTCAATCTTACTGTGTCACTTAACTGAATAAAAAGTCAATGCTTGGGTATTACCACAACCAGCTAGACTGGGCCGGCCCATCTAGCCCTGTGCCCTGTCTTTAACTCTTTGCCAAAACTGAATACTCAGGGACACCTAAGCAACAGAATAAAAATATGGGATAATACATAATGATAGCTCCATTAAATACATCAGAGCTTCCAATAATCTGCAATTTGGGGACTTCCAAAATCACAGTGGTGATTTTCTATTTAAAAGCCTTCAATTAATTTTCTTTTTAAAAACTGTCCTGTAATTTATATTTAAAATCCATCTGTAGTTCTAATATTCACAACAAGTATATATGTCAAGGATTTCTGAAACTTATTATACATTTTTATTTTTCCTCACCTTTCTGCCTGCTATTTTGATGCCTCCTCATACCAAAAGTGTGAGAGAGAAGGCATGTTCTGTGCAGTATTTTGAGAGACCTCTATTGTATTTCTCTTTAATTATTCATTTTCTCTTTTTAAAGGACCTACCTAATTTACTTGTTCTTTATAAGGAAATAGTACTGTGTAATTGATCTACCTTGTTGCTGTGCTCTGGATTATTTTTTCTCCTGTACTGCTTTCTGAAAGGCAGCAGATCAGTCCCACACAGAGTATTCAGGATTTGGACATACAATAGGTTTACGAGAGTGGCACGTGACTGTCATTGCTTTTTCCCTGCATGTCTTTTTACTGATACTTAACAGTAGATTTAGTCTGTTGACTTATGTTGGTTTTGTGAGACCACATCTTATTCATGAGTGGTTACAGTCACCTTCAGACACTATTATTTTATATGTGAATTTAGTACTAGTATTTCTGCATAGCTTCACAATTATCTACACTGAATTTCAGATGTTATTTTACTGAGAAAGAATCCTATAACGATCTTCTGAAAGTCTTCATAATTGGTCCTTGTCTTAATTTTCTTGAATAATTTGGTACCTGATCATCCCACTACTCACTGCCTTTTCAAATCCCTTATGAATACATTTGTCAGAATAGCTCCAGCACAAATAGCAGATTTTTTTTATTCACTATGAAATTCTCTTTAGCATTACCTCTCACTATGAACTAACCTACAGTAACCTCAATGGCCACAACTACATCGGTGACCTATTAATCATACTACTAATCCAAGCACTTGGTAAAAAACAGCTGAACTTCTGAAAGAGGAGCTGGGGAGAATCTAAGTTAGGGAAAATCTAAGCTAGGGAAAGGAAATGTGTGTCATATGGGGCTGTGGTCATAATATATGGGTTGACTTGGTAAAACATGGTTTTGCGCTACAGCAAATATTTATCTCTGAAAATTTTAATTAAACTGGCCACCTTAATATGTCTGATCATCTGTATTGATTGAGTGCCACGCAGAATATGAGCATATGTTACTTTCTGTTTCCCTTAGTGTAAAAATAAAATACTTACAGCTGTCTAGAATATATCTTCAGTGTTATTTAGACTCTAAAACATTTGGAATATTAATTTAAAAAGTGTTTAAAGCATGAAATATATTTTAGTTAGTAAATATGTAACATCTCTTATGTCAATAAGAAATAAGAGATGCAAAAGGAGACTTGGAAGGAACACCATGATGTTTTTTGAAAAACAGCTGAGCTGTTTTACTCAACTGTATGTTGAAACACCTCAAAGAGTATAATATGTTATTCTGCTGATAGGCTCACATGCTTCAACAAAACTGTGCCAGGACATTCCTTCCTAAATTAGTGACTAATCAGATGCTGGGCTGGGAAGCACACCCTCACATGTTACAACTACCCAGACGTCTGCAGCATTAAAAACAAAAAAAACCAAACCCCAACTACAACTATATGTTCTTGTGTCCCCTATAAATAATTTCCATCATGCGATTTGTAATCTAATGCTTGCATTTGGCAAACCAGATGCAATTAAAGGTCAAAACCTGACTACTATAGAAAGTACCTGACTACTCTACTTCTTCTGATCTTTCTCATGACTATTACCATTCTAAATGTTCTAAGCAAGGATGTCCTCTTCCCTCCATATCAATAACTAATATATATTTCTAAATACTAGTATATATTTCTTGTTTCATTGATCACAAATGCTTATTTTATCAAGTCTCAAATTAATCCAAATTGTTTGCTTCTTTTTCTTTCTTATTACCCTCAGATTTCCATTGTCCTTTAAAAACTGTTTAGAATTTGAAAACTTGACAGAAATTAACTCAGTAGGCTGTTAGGAGACCAGCACTTTTTGTTGTTGTTTTTCGGAACAAACCTCACTCTTAAAAAAAAAAAATATATATAGCAAAAGCAGCATTTCTGCCTACAGGAAACAGTTAATACAGGCCAATATTAAAAGAGGATAAAAGCTATTGTATTTGCAGAAGAAAAACATCTTTTTCACATGTTTAGCAGAAGACATTAAATTTGCTTTTCACAGTCTTTAATGATAATATAAAGCTACCAAATATGATTAAGCTTGCTACCTACTTTTATGGAGCTATTAATCAACTATCATTAGACTTACATTTAAGAGAAGCCATTCCAAAATGAAACAGTCCAATTTTCTTCTTAATCCTAAAAGGAGTCTCCCTATTTAAGGTAACACTGGGGGCTTCCTGAATGCTATAGTTTATAAATACCCTTTAAGATGACAAGTCAAATGACTTTAGGATTGCAAGTTATCTCTCACAGTTGTTCAACTGTTAAAATGGAAAGTGGTAAGAATAGAATAAAAACACCGATGGCAAAAATATTACATGTGCAATGGAACAAACGTTAAAATGGACATGACCATTTTAACATTACTCTTTTCACTTAAATTTATTCTGTACCCTTTGAAAAGGTCAGCTTTGTGAATTTCTCTCCTGATGAGCAATTTGAGGTCTGTCATTCCATTCACACTCTTACACTCATCAAAAATGCAGTCATCCTTTACTTACAATCAGTCTGGTACTTGTTGCAACAATACTATGCTAGTTTAGGCACTAATTTGATGCAACCCACCTAATTCCATAATAATGTATATTTTAAAATACATAAAAAATGTGAAAAATAGCAACATTATGTTTGCAAGCAAAACAAATCTCTGAGGCAGGTAAACATATCCATCAGCTCTGTGGCAATCCAACAGGCTGCTTCCAGAGTAGGCAGTAGTTACATTTATTTTATGGTGCAAGCCTACAAAGAGGTAGAAAAAGGATGTTTCAACTGTTTGTCAGGTTTCTGTTCTCTTTTGCAAGGCTTGGTACCTTGGTACTTTAAAAAGTACTATTGCCTGTTAACCAATTCAAACTCACAATGTGCAGCTAAGGTCTGAGTGTCTAGACATCTGTGTCTGCCTAAGCTCTTTGAAGTCTTTGAACTAGAAGAGAGAGCCTTGCTAACTCAGAGAATTGCCCGAGAAAAAAGATGTCCTTTACAAGGAGTTGACTTTTTCCAGTTTGTGCTATCTGCAAAGCCTTGGAATACACTATCTCCACTTGAAGATTGCACTCTGGTCTGTAACTTAGTGCCAGTTCTACTGTATTTATATGAATCTGCATAATCACAAATTGCAAGACACATGTATTCCCACCAAAAATTAGAAAATCCCAGAACATGGAATATTTGTTCATAAATCTTTATGGATTAGGGATAAATATTCAGGGTGAGACCTGACAGAGGCAGTGACCAGTTGTTCTGTTCAAAATGATGTGACTGAATCCCAGTCATCTCCTTTCCCTGTCTGAGCTGGTTGGGAAGGCTGATGCCACCCTTCAAGAGGCAGTTCTTGTAACTTGAACCTAGTAAGTTCAACACATGAGTTGAAGTACATGACATTACTTTTTGGCTGACATTTTGTAAGACTGTGTCCAAGCCTCTTGGATCCTTCAAATGGAAGGATCTTTACTTAAGATATGAGGGGTCTTTGTCACTTTCTACCACATACACTCAATTCCAAGTTTCACTTTCTTATTGACAACATACCCGTCAATCACGCCCCTGGACAGGTTCTCCTGTAATGCTACTTAGGCTGGCAGCCAAATTAAGAGTGTATCCTTCTACACCCTGCACTGAAGCATTCTATTTATATCAACAATTTGTAAATAGAAACAAGTTTAAAAAAAAAACCAAAACACAACCCAAAGAAAAGTGTTTATGCTGAAAGTGCAGTAGTATTCACAACTGACAACAATATGTAAATGTGCCTGCCTGTACTGACAATTTCCAAGCAGCTTTGAAAAAAAAAAAAAAAAGGGAAAGACTAACAGATGCTACGGTTAGCATGAAAAAGCTGACCTGCTCAAGAACAGCCAGAAAACACCATTTCATTAGATTCAGGAGGTAACCAGATATTGCCCCTTTTAATTCATTTGATACTCTCTGTGGGGTGTTGCACTCCACAACAAGATTAATTGCTTGCTTCACAAGAAGTCCCTGAAAACAGAAAAAGTAATCTGAGATGGATGGTACCAGCACAATTCCTTTGCAGTTTTTCAGATAGATTTTCTCTACAGAGATGTTCACAGACTCAAGTCTGTGAAGTCCCATGAAGATGAGATAGGCAAATATTTTAAGATAAGCTTGTAGCTTTCACTGTATGACCAAAGTGTGGCCCACATCTTAAAGCTTTAGCTCAGTTGGTAAAAAATACTGGTGTAATTATTGCTGTATAACTAAGAAATATGAAAATATTAAAAAGTGAAGGACGCCTCCAAGGTCCCTTGCTGAAAGCTGGGAAAACTTGCCAAGCAGCAGGTGACCACAGGTGACCACAGCTGTTTGCAGACACAAGCAGAAAATTCAAATGTCTGCAAATTCAAATGCAGCACTTGCCATATTTGCTCTTGTCTAAGATGGAAGAGTAGATCTAAACACTCCTTACTGAGAAAGCACAAAGCTGAGACAGGGACAAGTGGCATGGGAGAGCTTCAGAGTAACACTAACTGTTTTAGCAATTTTCTCCTTGTGAATCCCTGGTTTGTTTCTCCACTCACCTCCTTTTGTGCCATTTTCTATATTTGCTTTATACCTTTCCTTTTAATCGTTTTTAAGAAGTTCTTTTATTTTCAAAGTGCTAGGAAAAAACTGAACTAAAAAAACCCTCAAATACCTTCAATTCTATGAATCTTCTACCTAATGTTTGGTTAGTGCTCTGATCAAAATAAACATTTTATCACTACAATAAACACAGTGACAAAAAAAAAAAAAGATGTGAGAAAGCTGAGATGATGGCAGGCAGCAGTGGGGAGGGTGCATTTTTTCCCCAGTGATGACAATATGGGTGGCACATGACATGCCAGTGAGTATGTCAGAACTGGGTCAGCTCGGAATTAGCAGCTCAGGTTGTCCACAACGGGCAAATTCACCTGCCTCTGCTCACAGATGCTTTTTACAGAACTGCATTTTAGACAAAACGGATCCAGAAGCAAAACACTCACGAATAACTGAACAGTGACTGCAGCTCCATACTTAAAAATATCGAACATGGAATAGAGCTGGCTTTACTATATGTTGAAAATTGCTGAAGAAAAATGCACTATGTTTAAACAAAAAATTCTGAACAAAGGCTATATATCCATCCTCCCATCACCACAGACTATGACCACATTTTCCAACTGAGTGTAGCAGTTCATTTTTACCAATGTGTAACAAAGAAATTTAATTACTGAGCCACTTTTGCACAGGTTGCAGCCCACTGTGCATTTTGCACAGACTGCACTTATGTCAGGTATTTATTTCACACATTTAATCATGGATTTAGAGACTTCACTTGAACAAAGTATTACAAAATTTTAAAAAGTATTTAAAACTTAATTTATTTGAATATAGTAAAAACACACATCTCACAGTACCCAGATGAACTTTTTTCCCAGCATGGAGGCAAACTGGCAAAATCACAGAACCATTTAGTTTGGAAAAGGCTTTTAAGATTATCCAGTCCAACCACAAAGCCAGCTATAAGGATCTTTTGAAACCTCCACATAAAATTGTCTTGTGTTTTTTCATGAAATTAATCCTTCTGGTTTAATAGAGGAATAATACTTGTTTATCCCTGAGAAGAAACAAACAGAACACCCCCCCCCAAAAAAAGGCTTTGAAATCACCTGTTTATGAGATTAGCAAGACCAAAAAACAACTGTGAAATCAGACTATGTGAGGTGCTCTTTTGAAGCTTAAAATTTTAATTGAATATTTGTGTAAGAACACTTCTGTTACCAGAACTGAAGAAAAAAATTTCCCAGAAGGACACTACAGTAGTCTTCCAAATGATTCCTTCGTATCTCAGTACTGGAACCCCAAAATAAACAATATGGAATGCTTTCAGAGCTCTCTAAATAGAACTAAAAGTTTAAAATAATTCTGAATAATTTTGCTTACAACTAGCCAGTGGGGTACAGAAAAGGACAGGATTGTGGGACAAAGAAGTAGAGTAATAAATTTCTCTTTTTACAGTTTATGAAAGGGCAATTTTAGATTAACTGCTCTCACTTGGATATGAGAAAGAAATTGAGCAAGTAACAAAGCAAAGAAGCTGTTAAAGCAGTCAAGGAGGATTATTCAGCATCCAAAAAAGTAAAAAGAATTTCATTTTTAAAAGTACACAGCCTGTCCTGAAGATGAAAGCGTACATCTCAACTGCTACAATGCTTTTGAAATTCTGCTATATGACACTTAAAAGCAAACTGTAAAAAACCCCAGCATATATGCAATCCCCATAACTTCACATTTAATTGAAAAGTTATACCAAAGGACAAGGGCAGGGTATTAGGAGCGCCTTGTTATATGAGACTGGTATGTCCTTAACATTTTCATTCAGTATTTGCCTTAATCCTTCAGATGAGTGAGTTGCAGTACCCCAGAAGGAGTGGCAGACACGGCAAAGGACAGAATCAGGGTTCAAAATATATAGCAGCTCAGACTGGGAAATGGCACAAAATCAACTACCCTGACTCATCAGGAACATGCTTTAGTTGACAAGGCAAGTGCATAAATGCAAAATGGGAAACAACTTATTAAACAAGCAGTGCAGTAGAAAAGGATAATGTTTCTACTTGAGATTTACAAGTTCTTAGAAAATAAAAAATCTATGCCTGAGATGCATTCACAAGACATTTACCATACACAGCACCAGTCGTGTCTTTTACATGACACTGCTAAGTGTTTACTGATGTTGTTCAGTTTGAGCATCATGCTCAGAGCAATACAGATACTGACACACAAATAATTACAGTTTCTGTAAATATAACTGGGTTAGAATATATCCCTGTATAAAAACAGTTAAAGTAGCTCCAGTACAATTCTGCTGGTCCTTTGTTTCTGTCCTTGCTTCTTTAGAAGTTGCTTTTTTTGCAGCTAAGATAATGTTTTACCTTTATGTTTAACTAATAGGGACAGAAGACAAGTAAGGCTTACAGAAAGAGGAATGCAGTATTCTTTTTGTAATTGTAAAGAAATGTGACAATTCCAACATTTTCTCCTCAACGCTTCTGTGCACCCTCCATAATGAAAGGTGAGCTGAGCTTCTGGGGACAAGGAAGATAGGAAAATGCCTTGTGAAGGCTAAGACAGAATTGAGATATAACCAAATTACTAGAGAACCACAGAGAGTAGGCCTGACATCAAAAGTTTGCAAACCACTCTATGTGAGAAGAAATTGGTTATGTGCACTACATATAATTTCTGGCAAATAAAAGAAAAATAACAAGCCAAACAAGCCAAATATTTCTACCAGTGAGATACATGGCACCTACAAATGCTGCACAACATCCCTCAGTTCCCCTCCCCTTAAAGAAAAAAAGAACTAACCAACCACCAACCTTTTCCCGCAATTGTACAGAAAAAGGTATTAAACAGTTTTCAGACTAAGTGTGACACTTTTGCCAAAGTTACAGCTTTTGTACTGAATTATTGGTTTTTGTTCCTCTGAGAAAAACTTTACCAGTATGTTTATTTTATGATGTATCAATATAAAGCAAACAAATCCAGCAGAATACATTATTTGGAAAGGTAGCTAACAACTTGGAAATAACCAGTAAGAAAGAAGAAATAAGGTCACATAATATTAAAAAAAAAAAAAAAAAATGAAGCATCGAGAGGTTTTTGCAATGCAGACAATTCTTTCTGCAATCTGCAGAAGGTTTGATCATTCATGTGTAAAGTGCCTTTAGAAAAAACCCCACCACACATATTGGTGCCTATCTGAGTTGTAGCAACACATTCTATAAAACAAAGGACAATTACAATCTGGTACTTGAACAGTAGAGTGGTTACTGAAAAAGTATGAGTTTAGGCTGCAAATAAAACTCAATTTCCATTCGCTTTACACAAGTATGCATTCACTTCCTGAAGGACTGCAACAGCTTTTATATATTAAGAACATTTGGGAGAACCATATTTGAAGCAGAATTGTTTGAGGTATGTTATCCAGCCATATATATCTTCCAATACAAACTCATACAAATATATGAGGCAAAATGAACAGAACAGCAACCACTATGAAATACCAAGGCTGTAAGTCTTTGAATAATCCAGATGCCTTCAGACTGCATTGAAATAACTGAAGAAGCAAATATTTGCTCTCTGGAGCCTATTTGTATCTATTTATCTGTTAGACTATATTCTGCCCTCTGTCTTGCTGTAGGTCCACAGGAAGTATTTTCTTCAGTCTGTTACCAAATTGTGCAGTTGTGTAGGGCCATGTGAGGAATGGATCCTGTCTGGATGATCAAAACAAGACAAAGAGACTGCGCAACAGAAACTGGAACTGATGGTGCCGTGCTTTGGTACTGACTGCCCCACATGACTGCCCTTGGCTCACATTACGTTTTTTCCTATCTATAACATCAAGGAAATGGATTAACAAGTGTATAACAGAAACACTTCTGCTACAGCCTTAATCTTGTTGGAGTTCCTAATGGAAAAAGACCTCTTATTTCCTAATTCACTCATCTGCAAAGAAATCTCTCCCCAACACCCTGAAGGACAGGACTTTTATTTTGAGATACAGTGAAGCAGCATATCCTTGGTGTCTCAAGAGTGATCTGAATGCACAATCATACTGTCCCTGAGACTCATTTCAGAGAAACTTCATGTACACAAAGAGGTAAATAAACCAAGTCCCTGTGCCCTGCAGTTATTACTGCTGTGGATTGGTATTCTGTGTGTTGTGCCAAGAGTGCAAGAGTCAGTTTCTTATTGTAGCCACAAGCAGCAGTCAATGGCATCTCCAAAACAGACAGGACTTCAGATCAACAGGGAACAATGACACAAGGGTTGTAAACACCCTTACTTGTCTCACCACCCTAGGCTTCCTGTCTATATTCAAGGGAAACAAACAGCCACCATTAAGACACAATATACCTGACCCACCCACAGACATTTGTTTGGAAAGAGGTAGATCAGGATATATATCTCAAGAAGTATTTCAAATCTTTCTCCATTGATCATGAAACCAGACTAAGCAGACTACATCAGAAATATTTAGGCACATGACTTGCAGATTGTCTTAAGCAAACCCAGCAGGCAAAACTTATGTAAATCAGAGGTATGTAAAGCCTCTGACATAAAAACAAAGCATGGTAATTAGATGAAAGGGGCAACTGTCTCATTTATATTTAGGGACAACACAAAGAGTTTTTTCAGTGTTCTCAGTGACATATTAGGAATAATTTTGCACAAATGCATTATGGAGTTATTAGAGCTATGGAGTTATTAGATTCAAAAGATTATTTTTTTCTTCTGCTCGGAAAAAAGCCCAATGGCCACACATTGCATGAAATCTGTCAAGCTCTGAATGGTGCTAGCTCAGAATATTGTTCTTCAGAACACACTGACCATTGTAATGCATACAAATGTCTATGAGCTGGGCTGATGCAAATGTGAAACCAGTGTAGATCAAAAGATGAATTCAGATCTGGAAAAGCTATGACCTGAATTTGAAGCTGATCTGTCACATCAGCTGACCCAGTAATGGATGTTGTTACCTACCAAACAGTAATGCTTGCCCGCAAGTGGGCAGCAACTTTGGTGGCGCTGGGAGTCCACAAGTATCACCACCTCTCATAAAAGGAAACCACAAAGAAGGGACTGGAGGAGGGAGGTGGTGAAGAACAGGAATGTCCTGGGCTTAGAAAATAAGTTCTGTGTGTCAGTTTGTAACCTTCTATCAGTGAAGGCTATTATTTCAGAAATATCCCAGTCAGCTAACTACTGAACTTCAACAGCACTTCAATATTAACCATGGTTTTCAACATCAAGTCCTAAAGTGCTCCAATAAAGACAGCTGCCAGTTAAAAGCTTCAACCAAGAAGTGTCCTTTTTCTCTTGCAAATGTTTCTTCTTACAGAATTCCAAATCTCCATTGACCCAATCACACGAGCAGCAGTGGATTAGACATGTTGTTCATGGTGCTGCATTTGCTTATTTTCCCCTCCTCTTTGGAGCAGAGGAGAAAATGTGCTTTGGGAATAAAAAAACCCTTTCTTTCAACCTACAGGGCCAGAAGAACCCTTTCAGGATTTATTTTCATAGTCCAAAGGATTATATTCATAACATTCAATGTTTAATAATATAGCACTATACACCTACTGCAGTCTGTGGCTGAAGCAGCCATTAGTGCAGTAGGGAGTGGAACACCATGACTGGTGAGGCAAGGCTCTTCCCAGAAGTCCCAGGTAGCTTTGATCTGAGAAAATGATAAAACATAACAGGGGACTGAAAACAAGCTGTGCAAAGCTGCGGGTCTTCAGAGCATTAACTCCTTTCTTTCTGCCTTATTCTCTTCAGTCACTCTCTGATGGCCTTTTAAAAGAACTGCTGCTTAGTCCCTTCTCAGGCTGCAACTAGGATTTTTTAGGCTTGCTAGAAAAGAATAATTCTGCATTAGTATTAATTTGACCTTTAAAGTTTGACCACTCAAGAAATGAAGGTGTGCTACAATTCCTGTGGATGTTCTAATACATCTACTGACTAGAGAAGCACCAGATTCGAAGAAATCTCATTAGGATGGGAAGAAATAAAACAGCTTTATAATAAGGAAGAGTTATTTAACAAGTGACCTTTTCCAGTGCTCCTTTAAAAGCTGTCACCCATTTTTAAAAAAGGCAAGATATCTGTACAGCAGTTCCTCAGAAACAGAACCAGATTTGGGGGAAAAAAAACGTGCTACAGTGCTACCATTTCTAAAGGTATGGTAGCTTCAGCTTATCTTCAGTTTGAAATTTTAAAATTAAAATAGTACTAAATGACTCCATTAGAAATACAATCACAGGTCTTCTTACATAGACACATTTTACATGTGAGACAACAAAGATTCTGCATTTAAGTTATGGCCATGAAAAAAGTAATGCTATGCTTGCTTTGACTAGTCAGCAGTGCTCAACAAAGATGAAGGAGGACCAAAAACAAGTGCCACAAATTAACAGCATTTTCATTGAAGTACTTCGGTCTCTAATACTTGGAATGTACATTCAGCAGATGAAATACACAATGCACATGAATGGTAAAAAAATGCAAGTTTCAGAACAGTCACAATCAGTAATTCACTCTCCAAGTACCAAAAGTTTACCATTTCACTATAAAACTCATCAGAAATCGGTGCCACAATTTCTGAAACATTCTACTGTGCTGGTGACTGACTGATACTAATTTTCAAAATCAGAATGATACAACAAAAAGGTAGGGCAGGAAACGCGTCTGTACTGTTAATTTTGGTACCACCTACATCTGTTTTGATAAACCAAACTGTGTGTGGCAGTTCTGTCAGGCACTAGAATTGGTCAGTTCTGCAGCTAAACCATCAAAATAGCTCTTAGCACATTTTTGGCAGATGCCAACTAGCACTTGCCAAAGCAATCCAGAGGAGTTTTAAAGTTGGCACTGACTAGAAATCCTTTCCTGCCTGCACACAGCCATTCTGCATGGACCTTAAGGCAGTTACAAACTATGGATGCAGGGCTATAGGGTCATCATGACAAAGAAAAATCGTGCACACATGTAATTTATTAGAATAGACATTTATTAAATAGGCATTGTCTCTGAGTGAAAGTATCATAGATCTACCACATTTTTTTCTCTGTAAGTTATTTAAGAGCCAGTGATTCTCTGCTGGATATGGGGATATATTTGGCATGTCTTGCTCATATATGATAACATGAAAACAGTTTTTCATATCCAATTTTGAGTAAAATGAAAAGGAACCATGCACCCAGCCTCAACATCTTACAGCAATTCTTTCAATTTCAACACAATCAACAGGCACATTTATAGGAGCATTCAGAAAAAGAAAAACCCACCCAAAGTGCAAACAAATGCAAAGTCTTTTTGTGAACTTATAAAAGCTATAAATGAAAGGTTGGGTGCAACAGTTGAAATTTCATTTCAGTTAAATGGCGTCTCTTAAAGCTGCCTTAAGGCAGAGGACTGTGAAGTGTCTAAAGCAGTATCTATTTTTAGGGAAGGCACACAAGAGCTAAGAACTGCAAACCACTAAACACACTGCTCTGTGCAAACTGTCAGGAAAACTAACAAAGGGCATGCATGCCTGTCCTAATGTAAGCTGTAAAGGACATCGTATCTCAAACCTTCTGTCCCTTCCAAAAGTGAACCTGCTTTTACATGAACACTGATGTCCATAAAAAATCACCTGGATTTATGAGAAGGCTTTCAACAAGGTCTCTCATCAAATGCTTTTATGAAGCATAAGAAGCCATGACAAATGAGAGGAATTATTCTGGTAAAGACAGAGACCAGCTGCAAGGATTAGCAGAATTTAATCAAGTATCACATGTTTTCTTGCAAAAAGGCAGATGAAATGTGAAGAAATTAAAAGAGAAAAAACCCCATAACTCTTAAAGTCATATAGGCTTTAAGCTGATCTTTACTACTCAAGACATTACCTTGAGGTGATTACCCATGACAACATGGATCCATGAAAACATCACTTCAGAGCTTAGTAGAGGTTAAAAAAAAACCCCAATCAAATGCTGGGATTTATTATGAAAAGAGAGGGACAATGTATAGTCCAAGGATCTCCCTGAATCCTATCTGTAATTCTGTCTCCCCAGCAAAAAAGGTCACAGAAATGGAAGAAAAAATGCAGAAAAGCACAATGAAGACATCAAAACTCAGAAAACCTCTATTTTAGGAAAAATTAAGCAGTCATGAACTGAAGAGAAGAGGTCAGGACAGAAGTTTATTAAATTCACAGCTTGCTGGAGAATACTAATTGGGGGTAATTGCTCAATATTTCTTCCAACAAGAAAAAAATGTAGGAAGAACTTACAAACTATTATAGGGCAGTAAACAAACAGAAGACTGTTCACAAAGCACGTGGTTCAGCTGTGGATCTCTGTGTACAGGGTGTTGCCAACAGCAAAAGTTTCTAAGAACAAAAGCAACGAGACAAATACACGGTAGGTCCACCTAGAACAGCTTGGGAGGGGGGTGGGGGTAAGGTTCAACTGGAAGCTGCTGGGAAAGTACACCAAGAAAACCTTGCTTTAATGCAGGACATTACCCAAGGTCATGTTTCTCCTGGCTGTATCCCTTCAGAGAGCAGAGGCTGGGCCAGATGGATGCATACAATGCTTGTATTATATTACCCAAAGGCATGAGCTATGGTGAGCTCATCAAATTCTCTTTTTCACTCCCAGCACTGTCTCCCCACAGAACAGCAAATCAAGTCCAGCATTCTGAACAACTGAAAACCTGAATCCAAGATATTTAAAGTACTATTTATAATTTTTTCATTAAAATCACCTATTCTATGAACTGAGTAAGAGAAGAAAAATTTATCAGACTGCAGAATTATTTTTCAGGGAAACAAATGCAGTCAAAAACCTATGCTTCCTTTTACTTCACAAGCAATTTGGTTTTCTTTGCCTTCCTCTTCTTGAATGTAAACAGACAGGTAAAGTCAGATTCAAAACCCTGAAAGACAGTAAATTTTATGTAAATTTCTCTGGCAAATAACAGGAAGGAGAAATGAAATATAAATCATACTAACACACTGTGCCACAGGAATGGCTTCTCAATTAAATTTTTTGAAGCATTGCCACTCTACACAGATACATAAAGTAGCACTAGCTATGGTAAAAGCATTTTACTGTGCTCAGTTTATAAACTAAGCTGTCATCAATTCCATATAGCTCCATTTTATGCTTATGAGATTTCATACCTGTGGAAGTTAAGAGTTATGAAACTGAACAGGGGCTGCACATCTGAACTGCCTTCTGTAATTGCTATGACATTGATATCTGTCTCTAGACAACAAAACAAAAGAACAAAACCCAGCATCTCCCCTTTATCAACTCTGCATTACTGTTTCTTCAGTGTCAGGCTATAATACAATAGTGTCTAATGGATATGCTTTCAAATTATGTCAGATATATAATAAATCCTGGTGGTCTGTTTAAAAGAATAATGCCTCAAATATGCAACCTTTTGTTCTGAAAATGGATTTTCTGCAGATCGTTTAGACATTGATTATACTGCTGTTGTGCTTAAGGAATGGTGTTCCCCAGGTCAGTGCTCCCACTGAAACACTCCAAACCATACACTGCTCGCTCACTCCCCATCACCCCCTTCCCTGTGGAGGGCTGGACAGGAGAACTGGAGACAAAAAAGATCTTGGGTTGAAATAAGAACAATTTATGGGAAACAGCAATGAGAAAGAACAATAAACAGTAACACTGACAATATCAGTGTACGTGGGGAGTGAATGATTCACACACCATGTGTAAACTCCTGACCACACCGGACCGTGCTTCCACACTACCTGACCTGGGGTAGTGGGAATCCTTCCCCCATCCCTGGAAAATGAGGAGAGGTGCTAGAGAATAAAAAGTCCTTTGAGTCCTGGCCACGCCCCTTCTGACTACTGCAAAAATCTGTCTTGGCTGGAACCAGGACAATTACCAACAAATTAAATAAATTATATACTCTACTGTAATATGACATAAACATTTTTCTAAGACAGGCAAGTCAACAGGCTTCAAAATTATTAATTTCTATACATAGGGATATCAACTGATATTTATTTGCATTTATAATGATCAATTACTTTTGTTGACTTAAAGAGAAACCCCAGCCATCTCACCTACTTCTTGTCAGCAGCACTGGTATAAGTTCTAAAAGTTCTATAAGTTCTAAAAGTTACCTCCTTGACCAACACAGTATTATTCTGCTTTTCAAAGAAAGGACTAATTCTCAGAAAATGCAAAGCATGATAATCCCAGTGTAGCAAAAAGCATTTCTAGAGGTATTCTGATATGTTACTATAGACTTTAATATAACTCAAATCAGAAGAAAGAATTTATTAAAAATCATGAACAAGCACTAATAAACTTAGAAAATGTTTTAAGATCAAAATAATTCAGCAATTTATTAGAAGAAAACAGACTTCAAAAAAATTCCAGGCCAACTATAAAAAATAAATTAATAAATAACCATGCATTAAAAATAAAATACCTACTTGCCAGTGATGGTCCTCCAAAGCTGCGCACCTGCAATTGTAAAAATGTGAGATGAAACACAATACACTAAATCAGAAATAATTCTATTATTTATTCATAGAACATATTCAGAACTGGGACAAAATGACTAAGGAATTCTCTATATCAGTCAAACAGGAAAGCTGTATCATCTTACAGTAACAGTTCTTGAATTGCTTTCAAGAACTGTTTTAACATACAATTAAAATCATTAATGGAAAAAGTCAGGATCCTCTCTGGCTACATTTCCACATGGAAGGACAGAATGAAGATGATAACATAACTTTAACATGAACATACCCTCTACTTCTACACACTGACACCCACTCTACATTCCCCATGAATCTGTAATAGTCTTGCCATCTAGTGGCTGGCTGGAAGTGTGAAGCAGCTACATGGACGTGATATACCGGGAAGAATTTTTTCTGCTTCTTGGAGCGGCATTTCATTGATTTCTATTCATTACCACAAGACTCCTACAGTATTACTTAGAGGGCCTGATTTTTCTTGAACTTTGTCTACAATGGCATCAAAGACAATAGTAAAATAAATTAGTTTATTACAGTAAATAATTATTGTATAAGCTAGGAAACAGAGGTCTTCCTAGCCTCATCTCTAAAATGAATGGTTAAATAATCACATAAACATGAGATTGGTACATCCTGAATTTGGTCACTACAAAAACATTATTTACAGGTATGAGTTTAAATCATTGCCCTCCAGCTAGCAAGGTATTCAATGTTCGTGATGATTTATATAGCACAGAGCTTAAAAAATCAAATTCTGCTTAGCTTTAAAAGATGCCCTCTGGGCTTACAATACTCAAGCAGGAAACAGAATGGTAACCAAGACTCCCAGGAAAGGGAATGATAGTAAATCATCCTTCAGAAAAGGTAGCAAATACCTGTTGTAACTAAGCAGGGAGCAACTGGCTTTAGCAGTCAGAAATTAAGTGTTAGTACATCACAGAGGAATGCTATGCTACTCTGACATCTATTTCCTGCTTTTGTACTATGTTCAGATATTTTTTCAAACACTTTGCATGGGATTTAACAATAAATAAAAGGCAAAATAAGAATCTTGAAAAAAACAGTCTTCATGGCAAAGAAAACAGAAAACTTATAATGAGCATTTTGTCAAAGAATTTTCAAGACGGTAGTGAAGTACAGGACAGGAATTGAAAAAATTCCAAACCACCAGAGCAGCCAACAAACTCAAAATCCCTTTCAAAACTGGTTGTATTCACATAAGATGTTATACACTCTGGAGAATAAATGCCATACAAAGTAAAAAGAAAATACTGTTAACTTCTTATTTCATCTGGGCTAAAATAGGTAATTTCTCTATTTAAAAATTTCATTGATATATATTGGAAGTCCCAAAATTTCCAAAAAATTACATTATTAATGTTGGAAGAAATATGAATGTGTAGGAAAACTCTGTATTTTAGAAAAGAATGCATTTTCAGACCTAGCAGTTAAGAAACAAGAATGACTGTCCACTCCTAACCATTACATTCATCGCTAAGTGCTAAAACAAATCTCCTAAAGCCCTCCCTATAAAGTATAGCAAAACTTAATTGAAAGTGGCAATAAACCATCACAGATCTACTATCACTCTCTAATATCAGCTGTTACTTTTAGAATAAGCATAATATTGACCTCACTTTAGTAATGAATAGCATGCTCCAAAGTGCAGGTGTTTAAGCACAGAACTCTATCAGTACACTTACCTTTTATCTTTGAGAATACCAAATCCTTCATTATCTGAAGAATTAGCACTCCAAGTATTATAAGGGAAGTCAGATGATACACTCTCCAAGGGGTCAATGCAACAAACCTAGAATATCAAGAAGAAATAAATGTTGAACTTCAAAACTCATTGGAAGCATGCAAAAACTAACAGCTGCTACTAATACTGAAAATAAATAGAAAGAAATAGATTGCAATAATTGAGTTCAGTTTCTCCCCACAACCTTTCCATGAGAAGCAAATATTGAGAGCTCCAAGCATTGCATTTAAAGATACAAAGATTAAACACTGAGTTTGTAGTAATTTTTGCCAAACTTTTATTTACGCACAGAGAAAACAAAGAAAATTAAATAGTTTAATTATTGCATAGAAAGTACTGCCTTTAATTAATGGTGGTTTCATTAAAACTAATTGTCTTGGCACAATGCACAAAAAAAGGTTAATAATTTTCTTTCATTTCCTACAGAACCTATGTTTAAGCAAGATTTTTATAGAAATCATTCTTTCAAACACAATGATGAGGTAAATCTTATAACAGCATAACACTAAAACTTGTCTTCATAACAGGATTTCATTAATTTTGTTTTTAATTACATAATATTTTATAACATGTCTAGTCATGTCAAACAGACCTAGACTCAGAAAGTATGAATTACAATCTCATGCACTGCTGACTTTGCTATCCAGGTGTGTTTGGAGATAAGCTCTTCTATCTGCTTTACTGGCAAATATCTTAACTCACAAAAAAGGGTGTGAAGTAAAAAGAATTAAAATTCAACTAAATAAAGTTTAAAAACTAAAGCATTTGAATAGCTGGTTTTGAGCACTTTAACACTGAACAGAAACAGTGAACAAGTTAATTTTTCAAAGTAAAAGCAATTAACTTTAAAAAGTTGAGGTTAGCCAAAACCAGTAAGAAGCCACTGTCCAAGGCACTGGATCAAATGAGAATACCAACAGAAGCAAAATCATACAATGCTGGGATGTTTTCAAGAAACCTCTCAGATTTGAAAACAGGGCAGCTGCCTACTCAGCTTCTACCCAGTTTCTGCTGCAAAGCTTTTCTGCATGTAAGAGGGTGAAGGGGAGTGAAAATAGTAGCAAACATAGCCACTGCAGGAAGCCAAGAGATATCCTTTGAGCACACTTGGATTTTTTAGAAAGAAAGCTGCTGTAGTAGCAAACTGCTTCAGTATTCCTTGAAAACCTCAACAAGAAAATCTCCATTAAAAAAAAGCCCATGCCACTAATTTCACATTTAACACAAACTCATAACACCAATCACCCTGAGCAGACCAGTATATGAATTCCAATACAAACACATAAGCTCACTCTGAAGGTTTTATCCAGACATAAAGGGTTTTTATATCTGTAGAAAATTTGAATTATAAGATTCTTCTATAAAATAAATATATAAAATCAGCACCTTTTTATAATTCAGCTAGCTCAAGAAAACCAACAGAGAAGTGTAGAGAAAAATTATTATAGGGCAAAACTGCCTAATCATAGCTCGATAAATCAAAACTTATAACAGCTTTGCATCATGTTGTCCTACTATTTTTCTTGGTCATATTATTCAGCATTAAAAATCTTTCATTGTGTTTAACTGTTAAGTTCCACTGCATGGAAGACTTTGTTTAGCCTACTTACTTAATTTACTGATAACGGGCTGGGGGAGAGATGTGATGCTATATTTAAAAAAAAAAATCAAAGAATTTTTCACCATTCTTCAAAATTCTTCAAATGAAGAATTTTTCATTTTTCTAGGCAACAGAAGTTTATAACAAATGCAGATCTTAAACCTGTTTGGGCTTAATACCATGTCTATTTTACAGGGTCTTCATGGTGCTTTTGCATGAATGTTTATAGAACCACACAGAATGCCCTGACTTAGCAATTACCACTGGCCACTGTTTGATGGTCTCAAATACATGCATCAATACCAGAATTTATATACAAGTGTGTGTATACACACACATCTCACTAGCTTCTCAAGGTAAGAGCAGATGCTTACTAAGAAGGCTTAGTGTGTCTTTCAAAAAATGCACAGAACATGTTTGACCTACTTTATGCTCCCAACTAAACCACACTGTTAGTTTCACTGCAATCACAGCTGTCACCTGCTGTTAAAAACAATTGCACTAATGAGGACTAGGATTAGCAAACAAGAATTAACAAGGTAGCATCCTCTCTGAAAGATGCTTCCAAGTCATGTCATTCCACCTTCTCAATACTGTTGTGTCCCTGCTCCAATGTTTGAGGAAAAAACCTGTAATCCAGTTGAAGCAGCTAATGTAGTCACCAAACAAGGACTCTTCTTTGGAGAGCTTTGAATCGTTCTGACTGAACTTCCCATGTCTTAACATTATTAGCTCTTTATCTAGACTGTGATGTTTGCAAGACAGACCATCTATTGTGAATTCACTCAGCCAGATGTGTCAGCCCTCAGGTGCCAGAGCCACACAGATGAGAAAAACTATTTGTGAGCCATAAGTCAGAGATCTGTGTCCCTGAAGCCCTTCCTAGTGGAAAGCTGATAAGGTCCCCTTGCACTCTTCTGGCATATATCAATCAAATATAAGCTTATCAAACAGTTAAACATGCAGGGATCTGAAAAGCTACTACCACTGTCAGGATTGAGAATTATTCTAGGAATTATCAACATGATGCATAGCAACCAGACTAACAGTTTCTGTGGTACTTCTGCTTATTAATAAAGTTAGGGCATTTTTGCCCCTTCTTATTTAAAAAAAATAACAGATTGTACTCTTAAGCATTTCTAACACACACATATCTGACAAAAATGAAAAGCTCCAGAATGAAATCTTCATATACTGCACTCCTTCTGTATTGTAGAAGAATGCTACGTAAAAAAAGCTTACTGAACACGTTCTCTTTTTTAAGCAATAAACAAAACAGACGAAAGTTCAAATTGTTTAATTTCTTCTACAAGTGGTACAGAAGTAAAAACCATTCCTGGAGACATAACCAAGATTTGTTCCCCCCTTGAATTCTGCAGTGTTTTGTGAATGTTTTCTGAGGGGAACGGTGGGGTTAAGAAACAATGTACAGAATAATGCATTCCAGATGACTACTCAACAGTTAATAGGACAGCTTGCACAACAAGGGGACAAGAAATTCTGCTGTAGACAGTGCAGGACTGCAAAAAAACCCAGTCATGAGGTGCCCAGGACTCAGTCCCTGTCAGTGGCTGGAACAGGCACTCCCTGCACAGGAAAGGCCCTCACTCAGACACAGCCACAGGGGTGGGATACGGCCACCTGGCTTGGAGGCTGCAAGAAGGAACAGTGGCCTCACTGTGAAGGATGTCCTCTGGTGCAGAGCACTCAAGTGAAAGAGCTAATGGAGGTGCTAAGCAGGTGGCAGACCACTGTGGAGTAGGACTTTCAAAAGCTCAGCTGGGTGAGAACCTAAGCAATGTGCTCCAACTGGAGCTCATCTGAGCAAGCCAGACTAGCTGACCTCCAGCGTCCTTCCATCCTATGTTCTTCTGTGTAGGAAGAATGTAAGTGTGATGGAGCCAGCCTGCCACTCAGCTTCACTGTGGAAGACTGAGAAATCATTTTTATAGAATGAAATGGGAGCAATATCAGTGGATAATTAAGCAGTGGCTGTCCACAAAGGTTGTGGAATTTCCAATCTTGATGGCTGTGAAGACAAAACCCTGAGCAATCTCATCTGAATTAAGTACTGATCCTATTTTGAGCTGCAAGCCATACTAGAGACCTCATGAAGCCCCTACCAACCTGAATGGTATTTTTATTCTGTGACAATTGTAGACAATTAGAAGTGGTTGGTAAATATTTTTCGGTTAGATGCTGACCTTAGAACTTAAAGCCACAACAGTTTCTGTTTCTGGGCCTGGTTAAACTGAAGCTGTTTTAAATGATTCTGAACTGCACAAATAAAAATCAAAACTTGACAACTTCCACAGTTAAAAGTGGAAATTACTCAACTGCATGATGGTGGACCTAAAGATAGAATAGTAGCCTAAAGTACCTTCTTCTTGTCTTTTCTTCAGTTCTTTAAAGTATGGATGGTCATTTGTCAATAACGTCAATGTGTTGCATCAAAAGGCAGGTATTTCACAGTGCACCAGAACTGTCCCAGAGCACCTGGGACAATGACCTGCACAAACTGGATTGTACAAAGTTATTCAAGTGTCATGAGCCAGCTAAGAAATTTTGACAGTTAACAATATCATACAATATTGCAGTCAGTAAACATAACAAAACTTACAGGGCATGACAAAAGCTATTTTTAATTGTATCAAGAGATATAGGGAAGGTGCAGACCTACCAAATTGTTCCAAATGTTAAATAAATCAATGCGATTCTTTAATTTCAGCTGTTAAGGTTTTGGATTTTTTACAACACATTCTAGAGCTATGAATGAGTTGAATATTGTAAACACAAAACATAAGAAAACATTTAATCAAAAAATTAAATTATTTAGACTATCAGCAGCCAGTGCTAGTTATTTCTGGAATGCCTTAGCAGATACATTTTTAATAGCCATCTATCTCTAGATGAAATCCAGAGATAGTCACATAAATAACTTAAAGCTGTCAATAACACAGATGTGAGCATGAAGCTCTGCTTCACCATCAGCTTTCATGACATGTTTATCAGCTGCATGAGTGACTTGTGGACTTCAGTTCTATGTTCCACAAACTCATGTTTACATCTTAAAACCAGAGGCCAGACTCTTCAAGTAATTCCATAAAGTTCTAAAGAGCGCAGCTTGGTATATAACTGTTTCCTCATAAAATGTTTAGATGAAAATCTACTGACACCTTTCAGCCCGAGCTTTCCATAGAACTGGTCTTCTTCCAAACAGACACTGATAAGCAAGCATGGCCTATGACATAAACAACACAGAGAATGTCCCTCCCCTGAGGAGAGGAAATACTTCTGGTGCATTTTGAGAATCCTGAACTGCTAATTTCAAAGCTACATGTACTGTGCTCTTACAGGGGACCACCTAACGCTGTTTCAGACAAACATCTACAGTGAAGGCATTTGGGTAAGGAAAAGATGTGGTAGTAACTGTTTCCTGGTGGTAACTTTCCTGCTTGGAGCTGAATGTAGACCATTCTTCCACACTTACTGCTGGAGCAATCAACACCTGTCTGGTTGCAATAAATTCTGATGACTGTCTCAAGCAAGAATTCTGGGGAAGGGGAAGAGGGCTTGTTTTCTTTTAATTACAGCATGAAGCACACTGCCTGAACAACATTTTTGAAATACATGGTAAAGGTAGTATCAGAAAACTTATGTCCTTACTGATCAGAGGGTCAATAATTTTGTTTGTTCTCCTGTGAATCAAGAAGGAAAAATATACATTCAACGTTATTTTATTTACAGGTAATTTAATGCTTAAGCTCTCCTAACTGAAAAACCATCCCAAAGCAGGTTTGCGAATCCTGCTTTTTATGTCTATTTAATTTACAACTTTTATGTGAATTGCTCTTCTATAGAAATTACTTTCATTCTAAGTCTCTGTAAATATCAAAATGCTTTATCTACATATACAGAAATCCAAGCCTTGAGTATTCAAAACACCCAAAGTCAGAACTCAATAATCCAGTATTGTTCCCATTGTTCCTTTAGTACATCTTGGTGTTGTGGTATAACACTAGCTGACAATTAAGGATGCTCACTTTTCTTCTGCCCTGTTGAGGTGGGAAGGAGAATGGAAAGAAGTAAAAGCCTTAAGGGCTTAAGAACACTTTAATAATTGAAATAAAGTTAATAAGAGTAATAATAATAATAAATGAAATGTGATACAACAAAAACAGAGAAAAATAAAGACCAGTGCAGCACGGTACCACTGCTCATCACCCACTGACCAGTGCTCAGCCCAACCTGATCAGTGATGGGCAGCTCCTGGCCAGCTCCTCCCAGGCTGTGTACTGGGCACGACACACTGTGGTTTGGAATATTCCTTTGGCCAACTCAGGTCAGCTATCCTGGCTGTGCTCCTTCCTGGCTTCTTGTGCACCTGCTTGCTAGCAGAGCATGGAAAACTGGAAAGTCCTTGACTTAGGGTAAACACTGATCAGCAACAACTGAAATATCAGTTTGTTATCAACTTTGTTCTCATACTGAATCCAAAATACAGCTCTGCAACACTGTATCAGAAAGAAAAACAATTCCATCCCAGCTGAAACCAAGACACCTGGTCTGATCCAAAGTATTTAGGTAACTGTTCAAGAATTATAATGCAAAAATCCCTTCAAGATTCCTGCACAAAAAGTGTAGATTTTCACTTAAGTCAGAGTAAGTTATGCACACCTTTTTGGTGGAATCTCTTTATAGAATATAATTTGGTACAATATTGTTATATTTATATGATATTTAGCTTGCATGTCTGAAAAATACACAAAAATTGGTACAGCAGATTCCATATTGAAGAGAGGGAATTACATGTAAAAAACATGTATATATGTTTTACATCTGTATATGCTCGGTCAAAAATTTTAGAAAGAACAAAGGCTTAAATTCAGTTTAATAAAACTTCACTACCCTTCCAAAAAGCACAATTTGTTGAATAAAATAATTTCAAAAGCATTTATTCCACATCTAATGCTAATTAAAATTTAAAATATACACACTATCACTCTGGGTGTCTGGCATTTTGAACTTCAAAAGCTGTATATCTGTTTAGCTGAAAACCTGTGAAATGTTGCAATGGAATGCTTTTTAAAAGTATGTACATTAAAAATGTCTTAGATCATGTCTAATTTAGTTGAGAAAAACCTTCCATAAAGACATAAATTAGAAAGGAAAGCCATTTTTCACTTCAAGTTTTTCTCTAAATAAGAGAGAAAATTAGATACTTGAGATATTTCACAAAGAGTAAAATGAAGCATGGAAAAGCAGTTGATTTGTAACCTATGTGCCAGCTAGCAAAGAGTGTTCCATTGGATAGCAACCAGAAATCTAAAAATTCTAACACTAGGTACATAAAAATAAACAAATAATTAAAAAAAATAACCCTCAAGCAGAAAAGGCATGCTATTATTCCAAAACTTGGACAATTTTTTAAAATTCTTTCTTTGTTAAGAGAAAGAAAACTCAGCCACCAACTTTTATTCAAAGAGCTTATTTGTCAGGTTTCATTGGAAAGATTAGGATCGTATTTATTCAGCCAGAAAGCACAGACCAAATCAGTTTTTCTTTAGAAAACCTTCTAGAACTTACTAGAATTCTAAAATTTTTGAATAATAAATAAACCTCTTGTCCTAAGAAACAGACTCCTAGAAATTTAAATTACTGTTACTTTGACAGCCATCTGTAGAAGGGACAGCTCTCTGGAAAGTTTCAGGGTAAAAGCAAAGACAGCTGGAAAATGCTAACTTAACATATAGGATGGGAATTCAAATTGTTCTCTACCTCCAACTCAAGAAATCAGCTCTTAACCTTAAAAATAAGTCTAAATAAAACCAAAAATACTGTAAGCCCCTAAGAAAAAACACTAGAAAAATTGTTCCAATGCTTTGCATTTAATCACCAAAGATAAATGTGCTCATAAACTGGTACACTTGGAAGTATATTGGTGGTCTTGGAAATAGGATTAACTTAATAATTTCGCATTGCAAAATTATCTCGCACTGTTTGCAAGGAAACCTCTTGAGGAATGCAGCAGTTAGACTCAAGTTTCAATATTTGTGCTTTTAGATCAGATTTACTGCAACCTGTTGCACTCAGGCAGAAAAAAAGCATTTGAGAAGGAGAAAGTTTAAATGACCTGAACTACATACCTTCTGAGTCTACCATAACATCAAATTCTACTGTTACATCAGTGAAAAGAGGGGATGATATTTCCATGGAAGTTAAAATTATTTTGATTTAAACACATAACACCAAATAACCTTGCTGCCTTTGTTTTTTCAGACAAATGCCCAGATGACCTTAATTAACCTGTGCTCTGGCAAAGTACAGAAGAAATCTTAATCCCATTTTCTCATACAGTAGCAGCAGTTTGAGCAGTAGCACCTCTACCGTGCTGCCCTAAATCTCCTTTTCTTTAATGCTCTCATTAGTCCTGTAACATCTACCATGGAGCAGAGCATATCCCCCTAAAACGTCCATTGTTCTCAAAATTCTACTTACTATTTGAAAGGTCTCATTATTTTGAAGCAATACATGAAGAAATTATAATTTCTGTCTTGAAACAGCTGCTTTAGACACAGCATACTTACATTTCAGCAAGACAGAATAAACACTAGCCATGATGCAATTCATTTCTGTTCTCCTTTGTTCTGGATTTCCATATTCCATCATGTTCTCATCCTAGATTTGCTCCTAAATTTTTCAGTAATGCTGTTCCTCAATTATCCCACTTGATTTCTTTTCTGACTGATCCTGATTTCATCTTATTGGTTGAAAAATGCTGTCAGCTGTCCAGGTTTTTATGTAACATCGTCTGGCTCTTAAACAATGTCAATTTTCATTCCTGTAAACTAATCCTTCAGCCAAAAGTATGAAAACTGTCACTAAACAGCTGTTAATGGCTTTTAATCATTTTTGTTAACTAAATCAAATGAATTTAACTTTCTGTTCCACTTTTCTACCTCCAAAGCCTTCAAAAGTTTTCATAATTTGTATTGGAAAAGTGAATATAAGCCTAAAACTGCCTGGGTAAAAACAAGTAGACTCTAAAATTGTATCACAACTTGTGCTGAAGTTGGAATTTTAGCTTTACTTGAGTTAGAGTTTTTGGAATACCACCTTCTAGGAAGCAAAAAACAACAAACCACAAACATTTGTTTATGCTTAAAGAAATACCAGCAATTTGCTGTACTACAGCTAGGTGGAATAAAATAAATTCCAATAACAATAAATTACAAAGACTTAGCAAAAGGTAGAAAATTAAATAAGGACTATCAGATTAGAAGAAACAAACTAGCAACCATATAAGAAACACATTCAAGTGAATGCACAGTGAATTTCAAAACTGCCTATGCCAGATTTTTTTTTCTATTTTCTGACAATGAAGGTATTATCATTACAAAATAATGATGTCAATACCTAACCTACTCTACTATTCCTACTTGAGTCATCAGAGACATAAACTCTTATTAGAATTTAAGGCAGGAGTATTCACTTGTGTGCTATCCTGATACTTTGGATTCTGGAAAAGTAATCCCAAGACAACTATGAATGTAGCTCTAAGATTTCCTGTAACAAAGACAGCCAAAGACCAAAGTTTCCCACATTCAAAACCATATTTAGCATCTGGGTGCTATAAGGAAAAATCTGTATGTATTCTCCTGACTTGGAAGATATTACAAATTTTATTAAGTGACCTGAAGACCATCATACTACAAATTTGCCTCAGAATATCAATAGCCTGCCTTACTCCAACTCAGTTAATTTTCATGTATTTCCTTTATGTTTAGATTTCAAAGATTTCTTTTATTCCAATTGTCACTTAATTTGACATTTTGTCACCAAGAATGTCTGAGTAGGTCCCCTAGACTACATTTCGAGTGATAGCCACAGTCAGTGCTGACAGTGAAAAAAACCCTAAATCCACAAACACATAAAACAGGGCTGCTGCTTGTCTTTCTTCTTATAACAAAGAATAAAAATGCAAGCATACATTGTGCATGCACAGTGCTCTCTAAATGGACAGAAATCTTGATTTATAGATAATGAGGTATAGTAGTGTTTACACATTTACAAGTAGTGTGCAAATACATGAAAGAAATGCTTAGCTTAGTACTACTTTCTTACATTGAAAGAATTAATGAATGAAAAGTACTTTGAGATCCCTTCATGGTATACGGTATCATTGCCAAGCAGAGATTTCAAGTAAGAAACACTTTAAGAACAAATCTTAAAGTGAACTGGATACTTTAAAACAAAACAAACACTTCAATAACAACTCCTAAAACCAATTGGATACTTAAAAACAAAACACACTAAGCCACTAAACTCTGAATGTGTGTTTTGTTACTAACATTCAAAGAGCAATTAGATTTTCTGTCTGGAAAATACACAACTTTTACCTGATGAAATGAACACAGACAATTCAGATATAAGCAAAACTGTGTTCTCTCTTGATTGTTTCTCTGACAGTGGAAATATTCACTAGATCTGAGACCAAACAAACAAACAAAGTGTATGGGTATGGATGGTGACAAAAGACTATTTTAAGGGAAAATTAGGCCTGCAAACCTGTCTAAATGAAGGACTGATACTTGTATTTTACACAGTTGGTCAGTTACTTTGTTGAGTCAGTACAATAACATCATGTAACATTGTTAAAAACAGACAAGCAGCAAAATGCAAATATAGCTTCTGAGGTCAGAAGGTATATTAAAATCTTCAAAGTAAAATGTGGATTTGGGCTGGTGAAGAGAATAGCAAAAAGGGTAATGCAATAAAAGATCTATTACATCTTAGTTTTTCTGCTGCCTCCCTTCAACAAACATATCCTAGGGAAATCAGGAAATTGGGCAATTGGTGAACAGATGCAACTGGTGTACTTAGGATGACCTTGCAGACATGAACATATTTGAGTTTGAAACGTTTATCTGCAGATAGAAAACATGTATTTGAAATAGATCTCTGCAAACTACAAAACACATGGAACAGTGCAGAATTACTGAAAATAAACTTGTCCCGCTGACCTTGTAGAAATTTAAAATTACAGACTGGGAGAACAAAAAGCTGCCACTACCCCTCTATTCCATACACACAGAGAATAATAATTAGGATAGAATTCTAGCTTAAAAATCTAGAACTGAATGTTAATATTTGGATAAGATTAAACCCAAGACTGAAAGTTATCAGTCAACAGCCCAACACTCAGAACACCTGGAGTGAACTTCTGGCACCAGCACAGAATTTCACTGTTCTTGGTCCAATCACTCACTTTTTCAGTGCAACAGGTATAAAACAGGGGGGAAAAACAGCCTTGTTTTCCTGTGTTATTTTGACTTCAGTCTGCAAACTGAACAGCACAAGAATCTAAATCATATTTCAGATGGTTAGGTGCAAAAAATATATATATATTTAACTCCTGTTCATTTTAAAGATTTTTGGTCAGGTTCATTTGGGGCAAGAGGCTTAAAGCTGTGCATGGTGAAAAAATAATGGAGGTGGTAACTGAAAAATGCTTTTTCAGTAGCCAGATTTATGTCTATTTTCACTTTTCTCTCATTAAAGAGTCCACAATAATTTGTCAGGAATATCAAGAAAATCAAGGAAATCAGAATGAAATTAAGTCAGTAAATTTCTTGTACTTACAAGAACAATATTTTACTAGTAACCATCAAAAATGCATTTATCTACAGTACAATGGCTAAGAGTTTTTTTAACACAAAAGAGGCTACAATGGAATATATTTAAAAAAAAGAAAATCCTGTGACACCAGAGAAACAGTTCACTCTCAGCAGGTCCTACTGCAATAGTTTACACATCCAATATTTTGATGGGTGAACATACCAGAACTCAACTAACCATGAGGAAAACACTCCCAACAAAATTAAATGGATGGGAGGAAGGACCTGGTGTTGCTTTTCCAAAAATCAGAAAACTGTAAAGTTAAACCTCACCTCCCCTTTCTCCTTCTTCCACCAATTGCTGCTCTAGTGGGAAAAGTCTCACACCCAGCAATACAGACTTCTGAACTCCAAGATATCCTGACTAGAGGCTGCATGCACTGGGAGTCCCCTATGGGGCACGGACACTTGTAGGCACACGACAAAGAAGGAAAAGGCACATGAAACAGCAACTAGGAAATGTTCCTCCTACTTATAGGCTCCAGCCAGCACAAAGCTTGGGAGAGACTTCACAGGCAGCAGGGGTGGACACTTGTTCCCAGTCCCGAAGCAGTTGTGACTGTATGAGTCATCACAAACCAGGCTGACCAGCTGGATCTCAAACAGGAAAAGGAGAAGCAGCAAACACACTGTGCTGCAAACACTGACAATCCCAATACCAAAGCAGGGAAATGTGACCTCAGATTTAAATGACTGTTTAATTTTCAAAGTGTCAGATTTCATAGCTTTGTTACCGAGATCTTTCCTTATGTTCTCAAACCACAGAAGTTTACTGGTCATCATTCCTGCTTCTACACATTTCCTCGTTTGTCTACACCTCTCAAAACTCCCTGGCACTAGGATAGCGAGCTTCCTCCTGAGGTACAATACCACCAAATTAAAATGAACAATCCGTGCCCTGATTTTTGCTGTTCCAACTCATCCTGAAAGGAACAAAGTAGAGTGAGCTATGAATTTTGATAAAATAACTTCAAATACTGGTCACCAAGTTGCCAATAAGACTACCAAAGGAGGCTTCTTACAGGCATTAAATAAAGCAGGCATTTTATACCTTGCTTGGGTCAAATCTGGAAAAAAAAATAGCCAGTGGGTTGCCCAGCAGCTACTATTCCTTGAGACATGAAAATGTATTCTGCTAGATGTTGTCCCTGAAAATTTTATCAGAGTCATACTGAAAAGAAATATAAAGCATTATGATTCTTCCAAATGGCTGAAAGAACAGGTGACCTCTGAAGTATGCAGAAAATGAGAGCAAAACCATGTAACTTACTCAATGAAAGGATTTACCATGGATACCTAAAAGCAAGATGGATAATAAAAGTCAACCTGATTAGATCTCGTGCAAAGACAATCAAAGAGGATAAAATGATTTTGAAAATATTTGCTGAGATTTTCTTGTGCAGCACAAAGGTCCAGAAAGTCTTCTTTCTATGACTTGGATCTCATGTTAAAACATCACACTGTTGGGGTTATAGAGAATAAAAAAGAGTTTGCTATTAATGCACTGAACAGCTTGTTTACCTCGTATTTGCTTAAGAGGAAAGCAGGCAGTTTTAGCCACAGGAAAGGAAACACTATTCACTCCTAAGAGCCTCTGCAGTATTATTGGGCAGTGCACTAATTTATAAGTTTCTCCAGATGATTAAGCAGGCATACAACAACATTTTAGATCAGAAAGCAAAAAAAACATAGGCATTGGCAAAACCTAAGATCACGGGAAAGCCCTGAAGAAGTTTTACATAGACAACATTTTTCCTACAGAAATCAACAAAAGAGACATGACAAACGCAACAATGAACACATCCCTATGTTAATCTCTGGGGCTTATTCAACCAAACTGCCTCCGACTACAAAAAGCTTAGTCCAAAAAGAGAACTGGTGCACTGCAGTAACATTCCGGCTGGGCCCACTTCACAAAGACTCCACTAAGTAGGCCACCAGTTTGGAAAAGCACATATACCCAAAGTGAACTCTAAAGTACTGGACCAGGATACCAGCACAGCACAACCGAAGGGCTCGGGACCAGATTTCAGCAGGTTTCAAAACTCTGCACACAAATGCGGGCCCGCGGCTCCTCTCGGCTGTGCCAAATGCGAGTTCTCGGCGGGGTGTCCAGCAGCCGCCCTGCTCAGCTTCCACCTGAGACTCCTCCTCATCGTCATCATCATCACGCATCATGCTGTGGGATAAGGGGGCAGAACTTGTGTGTGTGCGAGGCTGGGGCAGAAACCGAGGGTGAAAGAACCCGACCAAGCAGATGCATTCAGCGCGAGGGCCGCGGCCAGCCCGGGAGCGGCGGCTGGGGGCAGGGAATGCCGGGGGGCAGGGAATGCCGGGGCGCAGGTGGAGCGAAGAGCAGGACCCTCCTTCGCTGGGGCGCGGGTCAGCTCCCCGCTGGGGCGTCGGGAGGGGAGGGCAGGGGGCAGACGCTCCTCCCGGGGGCCGCGGGAAGCGCGGGGCGGGGGGAGGAGGCGCCCGCTGCGGGCGGGGCGGGCGGGCCGGGCCGGGGCTTTCCCATCCCGGGGGGCGGTCCCGACCCCGGCCCCGGCGCCCACCCCGGCCCGGCTGGCTCACCAGAAGAGCAGGTTGGCGCAGACGAAGCCGCCCAGGCTGCGGAGGGGCCGCTCCCAGCTGAGCGCCGCCGCGATGCAGCAGCCCACGGCCAGCCCGGTCTCTCCCAGCACCGCCGCCGCCCCGGCCCCGCCTGACACCTCCGCCGGCTCCGGCTCCCCGGGCGCCGCCGCCCCTCGCTCCTGCGGGGCCTCCGCTTCCTGGGGCTGTGCGGGGAGCGCCGCGCTCGCCATGGCTCGATGCGGCCGCCGGGCTGCGGCTGGGCCGGGCGGAGCCGGCGCTGGGGCCGGGCCGGGCCGGGGCGGCGGGGGGGCGGGCCGGGGCGGGGCGTGGCGCTGCCCCCGCGTTACCCCGCACCGCCGCCGCGCAGGTGCCGCGGGGCGGGCCCGGCCGGGCCGGAGGGACGGGGGAGGCCCCGGGAGCGGGCGGGCCCGAGGCTGAGGGCGTGTCCCCGGCCTCCGGGAGAGACCGGTTCCCTGCTGGGGGAAAGCTGGGCAGCCCTGTTGCTCTCTAGATTTGGGAAGGTGAAGCCCAGCGAAAAGTGTTGCCAGTGAGATTTGTTCTTCCTTCATCTGCTCCTCGCGTGTGTGTGCCACAGGCAAGCCCGGCTGCAGCGCGTCCAGAGGAGTGCTTATCAACTTGCCACCAAGTTGGTAATAGCACTGGAGCATCTCCGCTATGAAGACAGGCTGAGGAAATCGGGGCTGTTCAGCTTGGATTACAGGAGATTGTGTGCAGACCTTATAGAAACCTCCCTGTGTCTGAAGGGGCTTGCAGGGAAGCTAGGGAGGGACTCTTTGTCAGGGACTTCAGTGATAGGACAAGGGGTAATGGGCTCAAATTGAAAGAGGGGAAATTTAGGTTAGACATTAGGAAGAAATTCTTTGCCTTGAGGGTGGTTAGACCCTGGAAGGCGTGACCCAGGGGTGTTGTGGATGCCCCATCCCTGGCAGCATTCAAAGCCAGGCTGGATAAAGTATGGAGTAGCTTGGTCTAGTGGGAGGTATCCCTGCCCATGGCTGGGGAGGTGAGACTAGATGATTTTTAAGGTCTATTGCAGCTCCTTGACATTCTGTGATTCCATGATTCTAAGATAACAGTCCTCAAAATCCTAAAAGAACCAAATGGAAGTTGCTATTGTCATAATACTGGAAGCTTCACAAAGAAGCCTGTGGGAGTTTGATGGCTTACATCTGCATGTTAAATATACAAGAAATGTAAAATCTATACCATGCTGTCCTGTTGTCTGCACTGCTACCTATCTGGCCAGCCCCAGGCTCCAGATGGAAGCGTGGCGCTATGCTCGAACTGGTGATGTGTGTAATAGCTGATGTGACTGCTGCTAATCTGAATTCTGGGGAGCATGCCTGGTGAGAATTGTCACTTGAGCATCTGTTGCTGAATAAGAAGAGCCAAAAATTTGAATTGTTGAAGGTGTTTCACAGGATAAAGTGTGTAAAATAAAATATTTTTTACTGCAAGAGCAAGAATAATAATTTTGGATTGGGAATTGACATCTGTTTCAAGCTTGAGTTACACCATTAGAATGGTTTTTTTAATGGGAAAAGGAGTCACACTCATTTGAAGGTCAATGTGTCATTTTTTTTCTCTGAAGTAAAAGAAGACAAAATAAAATTACAGCATTATGTTGTAATGTTGGCTGTGGATTGCAAGTCTCCTGTGTGTTTTCACCAAATAGCCTTTGGAAGGAGTTACTTTAATTTTCTTATTCCACATGCTCTCTCTAGCACCTGAGAGGAAATGTACAGAATGTTATTCTAAATAGGCAATAAACATTTTTCTAAAAGACATTTTAGTTTTATGCTAATTAGTTATACTTCTATGCTCTTATGTCTGAAAACCCAGAGCCAGGCAGACCTACCTGAATAATAAGCCCAGCTAAAATGTGATTAAGTGTTGTCTCTGAAAATCTGAGAGAGCAAAAGGAAAGAGACAGGCTCCTCTAATAACCTGGAAAACACATGAAAAATAAAGGGAAGTAGTTGCAGCGAGGCTGGAGAAATACTTCATTCTCTTACTTCAGTTTTGTGCTGATGAATAAAAATTTGTCCTAAAAAGACTTGGTCAAACCAGGGTGTTCTCTGTGTGCTGGAAAGCAGGCAGCTGCCTCCTATGTGTGCAAGCAACTGCTCACACTTACTGAGCACTCCTGCCTCTGTCACTTGGGCATCTCATGCTTTCCTAGGCTGAGCAGTACTTGTTTGCTTCCCTGGTTTTGAGAGAGGGAGCAGAGGGAATCCTAACAGGAAATCTTAACAGTCCACAGGAGAAAAGCCAACCTTTTTGCAAGGAAAAGGAGGTAGAGAGATGGGCACAAATGAGAGAGTTTCTCTATACTCACGCTTTTTTCAGGTCACTGCAGGATGCCAAGCTGCTGCTCTAGTGAACACTGCCCATAACTTGCAAAAACCATCCCCAGCTTAGCCAGGGGCAATTTGCTTTCTCTTGCTAGCATTCAGTTATTTCAGTAATGTGGGCAGTTCTATCCAGCAGCCAAATGTAGCTAACTCCAAACATTTAATAGGTAAGCCTGGAAGGAGTCAGATGTTCCTCATGCACTTTTAAAGGGACCATGGGATAATTAGACTTAGAAAGCACACTGGGGTTAAAATGTTAAAATTTGGGTTTAACCAACTGTAGGATAATGGCAATGTAATCCCACAGCCCTAAGGATTATAACCATGGCAGGTTTGAGGCACTCCTCCCTTACCAATATTCCAGTACTTTTTTTAAACATTTGGGGACGATTGTATGTTCCCCCTGCCCCAAATTTTTACTCTCTGTGACACTCCCTTCAGTCACTGATGTTCAAAAATTCCCCCTTCTCCTCAGAAAAGGGGGGATGGAATCTGGGTGGGGGAGAATGAGGTGAGGATTCCGTGGAAAGGGTAGACAAATAAGGGAACTCTTTTGGATTTTGATTAAGGTTGCATCCATTCTGGGTTACTGGCCTCTGCTTTCCTGACATATACCATGAAGAATATGAACAGAAATTAGTGAAAAGCTCTTCCAGAATAGGTTTTGTAATTTAGCTAATGGGAAAAAAGAATGCTTGATGGATGCCAGTTCTCCTTTTTTTGCTGTTGATTTTTCTTGGGCTTGGTTTATATGAATGGTTTTACTGAAAGCACTCTGGTATAAACACTAGTGTGAGAGAAGAAATGGATGCTTCATTCCCAGCCATTGAAAGTTTAGATGTCTTTTTCAGAAAAAAATAATGGTAAATAGGTTGTCTGGCTTTGATCTTCCTGTACTTTGATGTTTTGCCTGCCAGGGTTTAAAAGGTTTGTGTGCAGTTTGAGTTTGGGATGGAAAAAACTAGGACTAGCAACCAGTGAGCAGTTGCATGGGTGAGCTGTAATGAACAGAATTAGGTTAGGGACTGTGGGTCTGGTGCTAGGGACTACAGGGTAAACAATGGATGAAAACCAAGGAGGAAGCTTTGCAAGTGGTTGTTTCAAAGGAGTTTACAAATAGAAGGGCGTTATAATGCTTCTGAAATATGTTTGAAAATGCTGATGTCATCATAGAGTAAGTATTGAATTCAGTTGAAGATTCCATCTCAAAATGGAATGAATTTCCCTCCTTTTTCTTTTTTGTTTAAGCTTGTTTTCCATTAGCTTCATTTTCTCACAGGATCACAGACTAGGTTAGTTTGGAAGGAGTGCCTGTAAGACATGTGATCTGACCCTTCTCCCCACATACACACTCAGCACCCCTGTTCCTGGGCTGTGATATGTTGCTCTGTGTCATGCCCAGATTAGCTCTGATCATCTCTGAGGGCTAGAGATTATGCAATGCACTCTGGGCAACCTGTTTGAACATTTGGCCACATTCATTGGGAAGAATATTTTCTTATTATCTATTCAAAATTTCTTATTTCACCCATTTCCTCTAATTTGGTTCTGTGCCTTGCAGGGAAGGGCTCTGTCCCCGTCCATCTATAACCACACATCAGGTACTCTGTAAGTGGACCCCTGTTAACCCCTGTCCTCCAGAGTGAGTGAACCCAACTCTCCCAGCCTTTCCTTCTATGTCATCAGCCATGTGCCACTGACATTCCAGGGGCTCTCCGGACTTCTTCCAGTATGTCAGCGTCTGTCTTGTCTTGGGCTGGCCCAAACTGGACAAAGTATTCCATATGTGGTCTCACAAACAGTAGAAGGAGGGGAAGAAATGCTTCCCTTGTCCTATTAGTGACCTATAATTAGTGCAGGATTATTGACTCTTTGCCCAGTCATTCCCATGGCACTTTCTTACTTGTCTCTGCTTTGAGGCTGAGGAATTGTGTCTTAGTCACTCTTACCATTGCAGCACTCTTGTGTCTTAGTCACTCTTAATAGGGTATGACTTTGAACATCTATCTTCCCTTTTCCTGAATTTTTTTTCAGTTTGATAACTGAAGTAAGATTTCTCAACAAGAAATAACTTTCTTGTGTGGTTCTAGTAACATCATCTAGCATTTGTTAGAAGTAGGAACAGATCAAACATGTTAATCGTTTCATAGCGCTGTGCTGTGGTTTGCTTTTGTAATAATTTCTAAGGACTGCTTTATTTTTTTCCCCCCTTTTTTTTCCTGTAACTAATGAAACATCACCATTTTGTCCCTAGGTGCTAATGTTAACTTCAGAACTTGCTGTACAGCTCATTCTGGTATTGGGCTTCCCCCTCACCTCACCTGCCTCACTTTACTTGGAATTTATTTGCCATTTAATTGGACAACTATTCCGTTTTGTAAAGTCATGCAGGTTTTCTTAGTCTGCCTTTATCTTGGCTTTCCTGAATAAATTGATATCACCACTAAACTCTAAGCTTGCTCTTCATCGTTTTCCAGTTCACTGTTCAATAGGTTGAAGATCTTAGAGCCTCTCCTGAACCTCAGGAATGATCTCCTTCTTTTGTTTGGAATGGATTGTTTTCTCTTACTGTCTGTTCCCTATCTTCTAGCCAATTATTTACCCACATCAGGACTTCTTTTGTGTATACATAGCTCCCTTTAAGCCTTAGGTGATGAATTTTGCCAAAACTGGTTTTGAGATCCAGGTAAACCAGATTGCCCTCATTCAGAGATCTGTCAGAGAACTTCAGCAGACTTCTAGAGCAGAGCTTTATTAATCAGTACCTATGCTGTCTCTTCTCAATAGATCATATTTCTTCAGGTGTCCATTCATTATATCCTTTATCATGATATTGAGTAGTTAACATTTAAAGTCTTTATTTGCCTAAATTCCTCAAAAGTCTTTGAAGACTGATGTCATAGGTGATATACATACCATGCACTTTTAGCTAATCCTATATTGTCCTGAAGCTTAATGCATGCTTTTGTGGAATTTTTCCTGCATCTTTTCACTAAGCTCTGATATCTTTCCCAGCTACCATTGAAGTGTAGAATAACTTTCCAATTAATAATTGGTAAACAGTTTTCTCTGCACACCCTCTTAGCCTTTGCAGCATCCCTAAGGTCTCTATTGAGGAATATGTTTGAAACTACATCATCTTTGTTCTTTTATTTAACTGTAATATAATATTTAACTAAGGAACAGGAGTGCATTAAGTGTTGTCCTGCTATATGCAAAATGCAATTAGGACTGTGACATGTCTCTAAAGTATTTTATGTACAAATCTGTGCATTTCAAAATACTCTTGTGTTCACTGAAATATTTATCTGTTGGGCAGTTGGGATACATGGGACCTCGTTGACCTTGTAAACTAAAACTATGTGGTAGCTTGACTGTGGCTTTGTGCCAGATGCCCACATAGCTGTTCCATGACTCCCCTCCTCAGCTGGGCAGGGGAGAGAAAATATGAATGAAAGGCTCAGCAGTCAAGATAAGGACAGGAAGAGATCACTCACCAGTTACTGTCTTAGGCAAAACAGATTCAGTGCTGGGAAATTAGTTTATTTACCAATCAAACAATAAGAAAACCAGATCTTAAAACTACCAAACACCTTCCCCATGCCTCCCTTCTTCCCAGGCTTAAATTTACTGCTGATTTCTCATCCTTCTCCTCCTCCCTACAGTGGTGCAGGGGAACAGGGCATGGGGGCTGTAGTGAGTTCATCATGTTGTCTCTGCTGCTCCTTCCTCCTCAGGGGAGGAATCCTTACATTCTTCCCCTGCTCCAGTGTAGGGTCCCTTCCATGAGGTGCAGTCCTTCAGGAACAGGCTGCTCCAGTGAGGGTCCCCTGTGGGGTCACAAATCCTGCCACTAAAGCTGGTCCAGTATGGGTTTCCCACAAGGTCACAGCCTCATTTGGGCATCCACCTACACAAATGTGGATGGTCCCCAAAAGGGTCCTCAGTTGGCTGCAGATGGATCTCTGCTCCACCATGGACCTTCATGGGCTGCAGAGGGACAGCTACCCCACCACAGGCTGCACCATGGGCTGCAGGGGAATCTCTGCTCCAGTGACTGGAGCACCTCCTCCCTTCCTTCTTCACTGACCTTGGCGTCAGCAGTGTTGTTTCTCCCACATGTTCTCATTCCTGTCTCCCACCTGTTGTTGCACAGCAGTTTTTTTCTCCTTCTCACATATGTTATCCCAGAGGGACTATCACCATGACTGATGTGTTTGGCCTTGGCCAGCAGCAGGTCTGTGTTGAAGCTGGCAGGCATTGGCTCTGCAGACATATTAAAGCTTCTGGCAGCTTTTCACAGAAGCCACCGGTGTAGTTCCCCTCCTTCTTCCCCTTGCCACTACCAGAAACTTGCCATTCTAACCCAATATGAAGTGCATAATACCAGGTGGCAGAAGATGAAAAATTTAACACAACTGACAAAAATATACAAGTGTTGATGCTGCTTCTTATTCAAAAATGCTAGTGTTTGGGACTTTTTTCCCTCACATCTAGAGGCTATGCTTCTTAATGCCTATGAACTCAAAACTTTAAGAGTAGAACTCAACAATGAATTAATATATGGAAGAATAATGCTACAATTTTATATTTTCTGTAATAGAGATCATGATCAGGAAACTCTAATATCTCCCACATCAGATATTCCTTTATGTTCAGTAAAAGTGTGAGAGGACAGTAGTAAATATTGCATGCTCAAATGCAGTGTTGTTCTTTTCTGAATCCAGGTTTTATAGAATTGAGCTAATGTAGAAATTATATACACTTATTTTAACCATTTAAGCATTTATATGTCTTGAGTTATTAGAAAGAATATTTCTGATGTAACTGTTTAGGACTTGGGACAAGGGAGTTTACAGGAGAAAATGTATGGCTCAACATCTATGGTCAAAGCCAGTTAAGTCACTCAAAACAAGTTTTTTTACCCTAGAAATAGTACTGTACAGCAATCCCATAAAATATTTATGCAACAATTTATAGGTGTTTAACACCAAATGCTGATCTTCCTGTCTGTGTAATCATGCCATGTAGAAGATCAGTAAGAACAATTGATTTTCATGGATCTAATTTTGGAGCTAATTACTGTAATCTCTTAGATGGCATTACCTGTTTGATTATGCGTGGTGGAGAGTCGATAATGACTTTATAGGTTTAGCTCCACTCTTCAGTCAACTTTGTGTGAGAGCAGGCCAAGCAGGCCAGCAACCTTTTTGAATCTAGCATTTGTTTAGAGTTTATGGGACAGGCAAGCTCATACTGGAGTTGCCACTGTTGAGGAAGAATCAAAATTACTGTGAATCAGCAAGTTTGGACATTTTGGCTTTATTTGTAGAAAGAGTGATCTAAGTAAAAACATTAGGTGTGATGTTAGGTTTAGTAAACTGAGAAGTTCCTAGTGAGAGAAATGCCTAAGTAAAGAAATGCCTGGTAGAAAAAATTTTCTAGGTACTGGCACTGTACCTAGGCATGAATGTGGCCGTATGGATGGGGAACTACTCTCTCAGAAGGCAAGGTGTAAAAAAGGTAAATGTCTTTCAGAATGCAGAATAGATAGAATCCTTTTTATGGAATTGTGCAGAGTGCATGCATGAGCCTTCCTTATGGTTGAGAAAACAGGTCTTGAAAATGGAATTTCATCAGAACCTATTGTTTTTTAATTCTAACACATTCAAATGAGAGGATGTTTCATGGAGTGACAGGATGGATCAGGTTGGAAGGGACCACAGTGGGTGATCTGGTCCAACCTCCCTGTCAAGTAGGGTCATCCCTGTTCCCTAGAGCATTGTGTCCAGACAATTCCTGAATACCTCCTGTAAGAGAGACTCCACAACCTCCTTGGGCAATCTGCCCCAATTGTCAGGCCCCTGTATCATAAAGAAGTCCTTCCTCATGTTCAGATGGAACTTCCCATGCATCAGTTTCTGCCTCTTGTCCTACTTGGCACTTACAAGAGCCTGACTACATCCTCTTAACACTCTCCCTTGAGATGCTTATCAACATTGATAAAACTCCACCTCAGTTCTCTTCTCAAGGCTGATCAGGTCCAGTTGCCTCAGCCTTTCCTCATAACAGAGATGTTCCTGTCCTGTAATTATCTTTTTCACCCTCTGCTGGACCTGCTCCAGGAGGTCCATGTCTTTCTTGTACTGAGGAGCCCAGAACTGGACACAGCACTCCAGATGTGGGCTCACCAGGGCCGAGCAGAGGGGCAGGATCACCTCCCTCAACCTGCTTGCAGTGCTATTTTTAATGCACCCCATGGACAGTTTCTTATCCATGAGGTCCAGGTCCTCCACAGAGCTGCTTTCCAGCAGGTCGGGCTCCAGCCTGTCCTGGTGCATAATGTTATTCTTCTCCAGAGGCAGGACCCTGCATTATAGGGGGATGGAATATAAGAAAATAAAGATAATGTAGAAAGTAACTTTACCCCTAAGGAGTTGCAGCTGGGCCAATTATCAAAGATTGGGAACAGGCCTGACTTTAAAAGGCCACAGCTGTAACCAATGAGAAGAAGAGTGCTATAAAAGAGTGGGGTGCCTGGTTAAGAAGGGAACTGGTGTCAGTTGGCTGCTTTGGGAAGAGGAAAGAGTCAGTGGATCTGAGGAGCAGCCCATGAATGAGAAACACCAAGAAGGTATGGAATTTTTGTTTTGGAACCCCTGCAATAAGATGATAACACTGCACTTGCCCTTGTTGAATTTCAGGCAGTTCTTTGTCCATCTCTGCAGCCTGTCAATGTCCTTCTGAAAGGCTGCACAGTGTTCTGGGGTATTGGCCACTTCTCCCAGCTTTGTTTTGTCACTTCAGAATTAGGCACACCATCACTTTTCCAGGGATTGAAGCAAGGCTGACTGGCTGGTAATTCCCTTGAGTCCTCCTTCTTACCCTTTTTTAAGACTAGGATGACATTTGCTTTCTTTCAGCCCTTAGGCACCTCTCCTGATCTCCATGACCTTTCAAAGGTGAATGTTAGCAGCCTTGCTATGATGTCTGCCTGCTCTCTCAGGATACATGGATGCATCCTATCAGGGCCTATGGACTTATGGATGTCAAGTTTGCCTAGGTGTTCTGTGATGAAATCCTTCCTGACTAAGGGAAGGTCTTCCTCCTGATGTTCATTTGCCCTGATCTCCAGGGCCAGATGTCCCTGAGGGCTGATCTTGTCAGTGAAGATTGATGCAAAGAGGTATTCAGCAAGGGACCTCCCTCCATTTAGTAACAGTCCCACATCACCCTTTGGGTTCCTTTTGTTATTGATGTATTTGAAAAAGCCCGTCTTTTCCTTGATATCCTTGGCCAGAATTCATTCCAGATGGGCATTGACTTTCCTTGCCTCATTTCTGCTTACTCTGACATCCTCTCTGTATTCAAAGTGGCCTGACCTTGCTCCCATCTTGTGTGTAGTTCCCATGTATGCATAAGTATTGACAGCAGTTCTTTTTTCATCCAACAGGTGTGTTGCTCCCTTTGCCTGATTTCTTGCTTATCAGGATGCATTGTTCTTGAGCCTGGAGGAAGTGATCCTTGAATATTGACCAACTCTCTTAGACCTCTCTTCCCTGCAAGGCATGCTCCTATGGGATTCTTCCAAGAAGGTCCCTGAAGTGGCTGAAGTTATCTCTTCTTCCATGGTCATAATCTTACTTGTTGCCCTGTTCCCTCCTCATCTGTTACAGAACCCCACAATCTCATGGCCACTGCAGCCAAGACTGCATCCACCTTCACATCTCCAACAAGGCTTTCCTTGTTTATGAATCAAGCAGGAGGATCCTTGTGGGATCCTCCACTACCTGTGGCAGGAATTTGTTATCAGTGCTTTCCAGGATGCCCCTGGCCTGTTTGTGCTTTGCTGTGTAGCTTTCCAACAGATGTCAGGGTGGTTGAAGTCCCCCACATTAACAATGGCCTGTGACTCTGAGTAGCCTGTAATTGCCTGTAGAAGGGCTAACCCACTTTGTCCTCCCGGTCAGGCAGCCTGGAGCAAACACTCAGAGTGTCAGCCTTACTCATCTGCCCTTTTATCCTGACCCATAAGCTCCTGACTGGCTCATCATCCACCCTGAGACAGAGCTCAATACATTCCAAGTGTTGCCTCACTAAGACAGCAACTCCAGCACTGGAGTGCCTTCCTTCTCTGTCTCTCCTAAACAGTGTGCAGCCTTTCATGGCAGCATTCCACTGTGGGAGCCATCCCACCACATCTCTGGGATTGCAGTGAGGTCAAAGCCTTGACTGCACAGAGCTCTCGCTCCTGCTTGTTTCCCCCACTGTGTGTTGGGGTACAGGCATTAACAGAGGTATTTAATATCCCAGCAAGGGATATTAAATATCCCTTGGGATACCTCATAGTCCTGTATAATGGTTGTCCTTTTGTCTGCTTGTGCTTAACTGAAGTATCTCCTCTTCAGCCTCCTTTTGCTACTAGATTGGTTGCTATAGTTCTCCCCTTTCCTAAACCTCTGGCAAGTCTGGGCCTGTTCCTGTCCCCCTTATTGTTGATCTGCTGGTAAATATCAGATTCCTGTCTGCCCAAGGAGATGTGTATGTGAGTGTCAGGGACCAAAAGAAAAATGAACTTTTATGCAAGAAAAAGGAGAACACCTGGGCTAAACTCCTCTTCAGCCCATCAGAAACACTGTTCCCAGGAACTTGGTCTGTCTGATGAGCTCCTGTTTTTTTAACAAACACCCTTAGAAAATTATTTTTCTTGCCTGAATAACAACCCAAGTGGAACAGTGATTTTGTTATCAAATTTTCAAAGAAATGACTGACCTGAATTGCTTCCAGGATGGAAAATTACTATGAGTTAAGCCAGCTCTCTTGCAACCCTATAAACCTCAGTCCTGACTGAGGCCCTGTGAACCCTCCAGGACCACAGCAGGCTGCAATCAGCAGCCCCCTTCTGAGTGGGGCCTCTCAGGGCCAGTGAACTCTCAAGTTTGCTGTACTTGGAGCCACTGACAGACCTTGGGTGATACCCCACTGCTTGAGGTTCAAACCTTCACCCCTTGAAAAGATGCAATTGCATCCAACATGAGCTGAACTCAAGGGGAATTTTTAACCGCTACATACTCCTTTAGGTCTGTGTGCATAAAAATATATTTTCTGAATATGCCATAGAAAACTTACCATGAATATCTGTCTCTTAGATTCTTAAATAGATTGGTAAGTAAGTTAGGCCTGTGAGTTGCTCTCATGCGTGTAGTAAATTCTGTAGAATCTTTTGTTAAATTATTTGAATTAGGCTATCAATTAAGAGCTGTTAAGTTTGAGTGTGGTTTAAACCTTTAGGCCTAAACCATTTGTCACTTCTGGGCCTAAGTTTGGCAAAGGGGTCCACTCTGAACCTTGTGACTCAATAGGTGGGTCTCCCTCATTCCTTTTTATCCTTATCCTTTCCCATTCTTACCCTTTTTCTCCCCAGCCTCCAGGTAAGTTACTTTTTGTAGATTTTAGACTTTGATTGATTGATTTTAGTCCAATTTTTCTCTGTGTGCTTTAACCATCTAGCAATCAGTAGGGCAAACTGTTACACAAATTTTGACAACTTTTCCTTTTATATTAAACCTGCTCTTGCTGGCACCTTTTAGCTGGTGATTCTTTGAGCAATCCGAGACAGTTATGACAGGTGGAGAGCAAGAATAATGGGAGGACTCATTGTCCTCCTTGTTCCCTCTCCTACCCCAACTTCCTGATAAAGACCGGGTAAATTCATACCACAGGTGCAACCACTCGGTTTATAGTTCCCTTCCTTGGATCGCTGCTGCCCTCTTCTGCTGGCTTCCCACGGCTGTTGTGGCATGGGGAGGTTTTGTATTGCATCGAAGGCCTTGTGTCTGTTGTGATCTTAGGGGAGGTTGTGGGGTGAAATGCAGTGACTTTATAGGGCTGGGCTCCACAAAGGATTAGTTTTATTCAGGACAGTGCTGTCATATGTGGCTGGTACCCTTTTGTACTTCACAGAGTTGTAAATGATCTGGAGTGCTTGTGCTGTGAGAGTCTGTCTGCATTGAAAAAGCAGACACTGTTCTGGCCATGTTTCTGCAAAATGGACTTGGGCCAGCATGACTGGCAATACTGCAGCATGCCTGTGTGAGCATTTGAGCTGGTGCAGGCCTGTGAGTCTGTGTAAAGCCTCAGAAATGTGGGGCTTGAAACTTGGCATTCTGATGCAACTTTTCTGGGGTAAAGCAATTTCCACTGCATAGCTTCTGTAATTAAGTTTTTATTAAAAATTCTGGCACCTTGACAAATGGCTGTTTTGTATTATGAGGCACAGGGAAAGTGCTAGACAGAATCCTGAGGATGTATGAGGAACTGAAGCATGGCCAGCTAAGTCCAGAGGAGAGCCACAAAGATGATTAGAGAGATGGAACACCTCTTTTATGAAGACAGGTTGGGAGAGTTGGGGTCATTCTATCTGGTAAGGGTTCTAGGGAGGCTGTAGAGCAGCCTTCCAGTACCTAAAGGGGACTACAGGAAAGCTGGAGCAGGAATTTTAAAAGGGCATGTAATGATAGAGCAAGGGGTGGGGGGCGATTGCTTCAAACGGAGAGAGGGCAGGTTTAGATTAGATACTAGAAATTCTTTACTCTGAGGGTGGTGGGGTACTGGCACAGGCTGTCCAGGGAAGCTGTGGATGTGCCTCCATATCTGGAAGTGTTCAAGGCCAGACTGGATGGAGCCCTGAGCTACCTGCTCTAGTGGAAGGTGTCCCTGCCCACAGCAAGGGGATTGGAACTAAAAGATCTTTAAGGGCCCTTCCAACCCAAACCATTCTGCACTTTTATGATTGAAGGGCATACTAAGATGACTACTAAGATGAATGCATACTCCATTGCAGCTGACAGTATTTCCAGGCCTGTCTGCATGGTTTCTGTCCAGGCCTGTGCTCTTGAGGGGGCCTGGCTGGTGGGCTCCTGGGCTCTCCTCAGTGTGGCTGTATTCCTCAGGCTGTGGGAACCCAGTGTGTGCTCCCAGAGGGTTTTTGACAGAGTTGCTGTAACCAACCACCATCTTCCAGAGGGGGAATGAGTGGCAGTTCCACAACTGGGGTCAGTTCCAGGCACATGGACAGGCATTCCACTTCCAAACTCAGGTGTGTCTATTATGCTGTATTTATTTTGATAATCTGTGCATTCGTTCTGTTGAGTATGGACAATTATGGATTTTTTCTCTTTGCCTCAGTAAGAGTTATTGGACTAAGATTTGCATGGCAGGTTGATAGGCTTGGCATGAAGAGAAGCTCTTAATTACAGTGATGTAGTGACAGGCACTTCTGTGCACTGACCAAGAGCAAACATCCTTCCCAATGATTGAGAGCATCCAGGAGTCAGCCAGGAGGCAAATCAATCAGGTAGTGGTGTCTGCTTCTCAAGACTGTGGTCCTGTACAAGACTGTCATCTTGTGTACTCCTGGGTTGTTAACCAATCACTGATTGTGATGATGTGCAGGGACTTCTCTGAGAATGTTCACATACAGGCAAAATTGAACTTTTTTGCTATGCTGGTTGAAATGTATCAATTGTGCCATTCTAAGGATGCCTTTCTAGGAGCAGCTAAATTCTTTCTAATCAACTTGCATATGGGAAAAATTTAAAAGTCAGTCTCAGATAATCTGTGTGTGTGTAACTATACAAATTGAAGTTATAGTTTCTTACATTCTTAAGTAAAGTTCACCTTTCCTGGGAGGATGGGGATATGAAAATAGCAGTGTGATTTAGCAAGCCTCTGGGGACTGAGGGGTGGTGTCACACATGAAGTGACTAGAAGTATCTGGCAGTGGGAGGAGGGGGGAGGATTTCTCAGAGCAAGCCTTGTAGCCTACAAAGGCTATGTACACTATGAGGGCATTGCATGCTGCCCTGCCATGATGTGCCTGGATAATGAAACAAGCCATCCTTCATCATGGCTACACAAATAGCAAAAGAGTCACTTGCACATTCACTGTGGCATGGAATTGCTCAGCAGCCCTCCCCTCTGTGCCATGTAAAAACACTGGCAAGGGCACCTGGCCCAGAGCAACACACAGCACATGCACCTTTCCAAGCAGAAGCACACACCCACACATACACATGTAGCCTGTGCAGTAGGCTTGCCTCCTGAGAAGACGGGAAATTAAAGTTTTGTTGCAAGTCTGACTCAGTAAGAAATAGAAACAGAGCACATTACATATATTTTCTTTATTGCTGGACTTTTTTTTCCCCAGTAAGTAGGCATGATTCCTTAAAGGCTGAGGTTTTTAACAACAGTAAGGTTTTTCAGGTCTTTTTTTTATCTGTGGACAAAAAGATATCTTTGAACAAAGTTTTGCCTTATATTACAGTATTTCTGTACAAAAATAGAGGTCCAAAATCAAATTATTATTAGCTGATATTCCCCAATTTATTTACAGGGTACTGTCAAGAACCTTCATCAGGCAACCAGGTAAAATATTAAAATATTAAAGCAGTTGCATTGTATAACATTGCCTTCTCTAGTTAACTCTGAAGGGCTCTGGCCTTTGGCAGTCAGTCTGGGTTGAGGAGTCCAGCCAGAAGTATAAAACATGTCTTTCAAAGAAAAAATTAATATTAAAAACTTAAGCTGACATTATGAAGAATTGAACTGATAACTGTATTTCCATATTAGGGTATTCTATAAATATTCTCAGCTACATATCTCTTTATCATACAGCAGATACAGAATGCTGACTTCTGCTACTTATATGGTAATACATATTTGCAAAAGTAAAATCAGTGTATGAAAATTTTGGAATTTACTTGTTAATAAAACTGCTTAAAAAGTAACCATACAATTGTAACAACTATAACTCTGAACTATTAAAATGTACAGAAAGACTGTTTACACCATTGCACATACTTATTCCCTTTGCTTCAAAAGACTTGTGAAACACAATAAAATTTGTCAAATTTTACTGACAGCTCTAATACACATGCACAGTGTGCACATCCATGGAAGCAAGGGGAAACAAAGTTGGCGTCCATCAGGAAAGCTGCCAGCAGCGCTCCAAAAAAATATACCTTGCTCTTCTTCCCTCCCCCTTCCCACCTGTATACAGGCCAGTAGATTAGTGCAGAATGGATGAGTATAACTTTGTTTTCAGTGTTCTGAAAGGACAAAGGAAATCCTCTTGACTTTTATCAGTTTTAGGTCAATAGAAGTGAGGCTTAATATTGTAAGGCACTTATTACTGCTTGTATTGCAGTGGATCAAGTCTTAAGGCATTTGTTACATCAACTGAAGGTAATAATGCTTTGGAAAGCCAGCAGTTCTAGGTATGTGACTATTTCAGCTGATTTTCCATTGCCCCCCTGTGGTCTTTCCAAAACATTGTTTGAAGATATTTTCCATTGAAACTGCGGCTTTTGGTTAGCTTGTCAACAAAGGTGATTGATGTCCCCAAGTCGTTCTGAGGCCAAGGAGTGATGAATTCTATTTAGGATGCAGTAGAACTGGTTTTGTTTTCACCTGGAGCTGCCCTGACTTCCATGACTACTCACGGATCGAGAGGTACTGTAGCGTTTTTTCACGATCATACTGATGTAAGCTTTCATCAGCTTTGCAATGTCAACCACCTGCCAAGAGCATGAAGAGCACAGTTCTCAGTGAGGTAACAGTATATGAATGAATTTCTTTGGACACTAACAATATAAAACTTTCAAGCTTTCAACAAAACCCTTTTGCAGCTAAAAATATTCAGCACTTCTCTGTGTCATTCTGTCTTCCCTTTAGCTTTACAGGAATCTTGAACAAATCTCTAACATTTGCAGCCATTACTTGAATTACTAAGTGGCCTGTCTATCAGGACAGGAAGAGCCCAGTAACAAAACTGCCTTGCTCTTACCTCGCTAGTTTCAAAAAGCAGTTCTCTTTCATCCACCACGATCTTGTAGGTGTTGGCAAGCGGAGCACCAAAGGACAAGATATGTTCATACTGGAACACCTCCAGAGGCCTTCCTTCCCCACGCTTGTAGACAGAAACTGCATCAACACTGACTCCAAGCCACAACTCCTGTGGGAATCCCCCTTCTTTACACTAGAGAAAAAAATGTAAATTAACAACAAGGGTAACAGTGGGAGCCACGCAACACTTACTGTTGATGTTTTCGTCTGTAACCATTTGTTAAAAAGTGCATATTGCTTGTTCCTCTTTAAATGTAGCCTTTTATACTTATACTTGTTTGCAACCTGTCAGAATAGCATTCTGTCCTCCTATTTTACACTTAACTGGTGGATGTAAATAGCTACAGTACTTGCTAATGGGAGTAGGCTTTTAATAGCTCAAAGTTTATTACATCAGCTGTCTGAGCATTGTGATACTGTATTTTTGGTTTCACTGCTCAGGGATGAAATCATCACCTATACAGTGTAAGCTGCAGTTTGAATGTTCATATGGTCTTACCTCTACGTCAAAGAGTGTTGAACCATAGCCAGGCCATTCCTTAATCAAAGCCATGTACTTTGCCATGGCCTGCTCCTGATTCATCCTCTGGAGTTTTTTCCATTTGTCAATAATACTAGTCCTGGAAGCTGAGATTTCCTCTTTGACCCACATGTCTAACATCTGATCCTCCTCAACCTTCTGTTTGCTGACAGAGCCACTTCGGAAACTCCTCCGCAGTGTTCCTTCAAGAAAGCTGGCTCGTTTCTTCTCAGCCTTCTCTGGTGCAGTAAATGTTTTGGTCGACTGTGTAATCCTAGACTTCAGCTTCTGCAAGGGATACACTTCCTCCAGCTCTGGTACGGTGGTGTGCACAGTGTAATCTCCCTGAAGGTACTGAAGACGCAAAGCTGCCAGGACCTGGAGGGTTTCCTCAGGAGCAGGGTAATGTCCTTTAATCACTGCTTCATGAGCCTGTCAAGGGGAAAAAAAGGTAGCATTTTATAAAGCAGCCTTTGAAAGAAATATGAGAAACAAGAGGAGTAGATTTACTCCCAGGGCAACCCAGGACCTGAAATAAATGATCCATTAAATAAATCAAATGCGGTAAGTCTCTTGGCAAATTTAAGCTGGATAAGATTGGGTTTACCAGAAGAACTGCAAGGCAACTGAGGAACCTGCTAAATGGAATTACTTTTACTAGGACAGCTTTTAGTGAACTCCAATATCTAAGAGTTACTGAACTATGAAAAAGGAAAATAAAATGTAAAGGGCATTAGGAAGAAATGGATCTCTTGTTTTGTTTACTGCTGTCAATAATCTGGCTGTGAAAACTGATGTTTCCAGGCAAACAAGCCAAGCTCTGGGATAGCTTCATAATTTTACTGAGGGGAAACAATACATCTTCAATGGATCCCAAATCAAGTTAGTAAAACATCTACATATTACAGTGTTCTGTAGCATTGGGGATGAGACTCTGAACCAAGAAGACTCTTTCAAAATCCCAGCTTTCTCCACACTCATTCAAACTTGTGAAAATGTGGAGCAGCTAGGTGTTTTCTTTCATATGACAGTAGTAGAAAACAAATACCCATCCTGTCTGGAGATCCAGGAATTGCAAGCTTAGTATATTCACAGCTAAGTAAGAGCTAGTTTGTTTAGGTGTACAAAATGTGCCTTTAAACAAGCAAAATGGTTTACCTGAGCTTGTACACATGCAGAAGAAAGCTGTCTTTTAGAAATGGAAGGACAGTATTTTAATGAGGAAGAACTAAAAGATTTTCTTCAGTGCCTTCTTCAGTGATCATTAAAGGATTCAGACTTTAAAATAATGGAGACTGCAGAGTTAAAACTGATGACAAAAGGGAATTTTTATAATTGTCTGAAAAAAGTTGATGACTGACATCAAAAGCGCAGATAATTAGAAAAAATAGAACAGAATTGATGTTATAATGTAATGTTACCTCTTCAAGGTATTGCTGTAATATTGCTGGTAGGGATTGAATGTTATGCTTTATAACAAATACTACTGGTTTTGGCATGACATAAAGTATTTGGCTAAACACTAGTCAGCACAGAATGCCACATGAAAACAATCTGCTTCAGCAAATGTGCTTGTTTTAGCTGTTCATACAGAAAGCTGACTGAATCTGCCTCTTAAGCCCATAATGTAACGTAGCAGATTGGATGCAGAGTTCTCAGAGATTTTCTTCTTGCTGTTTTAACTTCATCCCAAACACAGGCAAATACATCTTCAATGGATCCCAAATCAAGTTAGTAAAACATCTACATATTACAGTGTTCTGTAGCATTGGGGATGAGACTCTGAACCAAGAAGACTCTTTCAAAATCCCAGCTTTCTCCACACTCATTCAAACTTGTGAAAATGTGGAGCAGCTAGGTGTTTTCTTTCATATGACAGTAGTAGAGAAAACAAATACCCATCCTGTCTGGAGATCCAGGAATTGCAAGCTTAGTATATTCACAGCTAAGTAAGAGCTAGTTTGTTTAGGTGTACAAAATGTGCCTTTAAACAAGCAAAATGGTTTACCTGAGCTTGTACACATGCAGAAGAAAGCTGTCTTTTAGAAATGGAAGGACAGTATTTTAATGAGGAAGAACTAAAAGATTTTCTTCAGTGCCTTCTTCAGTGATCATTAAAGGATTCAGACTTTAAAATAATGGAGACTGCAGAGTTAAAACTGATGACAAAAGGGAATTTTTATAATTGTCTGAAAAAAGTTGATGACTGACATCAAAAGTGCAGATAATTAGAAAAAATAAAACAGAATTGATATTATAATGTAGTGTTACCTCTTCAAGGTATTGCTGTAATATTGCTGGTAGGGATTGAATGTTATGCTTTATAACAAATACTACTGGTTTTGGCATGACATAAAGTATTTGGCTAAACACTAGTCAGCACAGAATGCCACATGAAAACAATCTGCTTCAGCAAATGTGCTTGTTTTAGCTGTTCATACAGAAAGCTGACTGAATCTGCCTCTTAAGCCCATAATGTAACGTAGCAGATTGGATGCAGAGTTCTCAGAGATTTTCTTCTTGCTGTTTTAACTTCATCCCAAACACAGGCACTACTTGACTCCTCTAGAGGTAACAACAGACAGATAGAATGGCTGTGTTTCTAAGCCCAACCAGGGCAGCCTATTGCCCAGATCCTTCAGCCAACAATAAACAGTTCTGGACTGAGCTACAGTAGCAGGCTGCGGAAGGACACTTTTGGTAGACTTGTGGTGTCATATGGTGTCTTGAAAATTAAACTTAACAAGGAAGAAATACTCTATTACAGGGAAGATGAAGAAGGAGAAACCCTTCATATGTATGAAAATTGATGTATGTCAGTTTTTGATCACATCAGTCTTGCTCACCAACAGAATGTCAGTGTCTTGGTGTTGCAAAGAGACAGAAATCTTAACTCTATACAGACATCTTTATCTGTGTCTAGTGTCCTGAAAAGAAGCTAACTACTGGAAGAATTTTTAATCATTTGCAATATAGTGGAACAGGAGAGGATCAATCAACAATAATAAAAGCCATCAGTGAGTTTGAGTAACTACAGGGATTGATTTAATAAAAATCCAGCTGCTGCTGAATTTAATTTTCATTAGAAATCAATTCAACTTATTTTATGTCTTGCAGTGTAGCCTCATTCTGGGCTCAGCAGTTCACTAAGTGGATTTCTGTTCACCATAGCTGTCTTACTGCTGAGACTGGACTATTATGCTGTGGTACCTATGAAATGATCCATTTTTGACAAGATAAAAGGCTATTGCTCAATTAGTTCTATACAGTTGCCAGCAGGAATCTCTTATTAATTTGTTGCCAGTCACATTTTTTTCACTTTATTTCTTAAAATTTATCCAGAAAATAGTTTAAGAAGAGGAAAATTAAAAGCAAGTGTTATTCTTTTTTATGCAGCTGAGATCCAGTTATTCATTTTTCTACCACTATACAGAAAGCAATTGACAAGTAATGCAGAAGAAAGAAACATAACACTAGAAAAATCATACATGCTTCACTTATGCCAGGAAAGGCTTATTTTGACTACTGAACTGCTTCCTTTGCTCTTGATGCTTGAGTAGTAGTGCATTCAATTGAAGAGAAGCAAAATAATAACACTCTCTTTGCTGCCTAGAACCCTTTTTTTCCCTCCTCTTTAAAGTGCTGCAAAGCAGAATCTTTGTTCCTTACCTGCTCAAACATAAAGGCAAATTCCACGCTATCTTTTGGGACGTTTTCTGTGTCCAGGAAGCAGTAGAGCTTGAAGTAGAACTTCCAGTGCATCTCCCCAGCTTCAGCAGTGGCAGCAAGCCTGCATCATTGTGTTAAGAGGGAGACAGATCAGATCTGTGAAATCAAACTCTTCTAAATTGCCACCTGCAGAATCTAAGCAAGGCATCAGCTGAACTTTGCTTTATGTGTGTCTGTGTATTTAGAGCCTACAGCAAAATCAAGGACAAATGTTGGCTCAGCTCTCAAGTCTAAGGTTTCTAACCCATATTCTCTTAATAAATGTTGATTTTTAGATAAGTCAGGTGTTAATAAAAGCGACATTATTAAGTCCTGTTATAGAACTGCATAACACTTAAAACACTCCTTTCTTCCCTGTTTTTATGTGGATAATGGGGTCCAATTGCCATGCATAAAAAGTTAGGATGACAAACAGGTATTTAGGCTTGTATTACATTTTTTTATTACAGTGCTATAGGTGGTTTCAATTTTACTGCTAAGAGAAATGTTGTAAGCTGTACTGTGGTGACTTCCATGTGAAGTTAGATAGTCAGAATGGCAGTGTGACTGCCTGCAGCTCAGTTCTCACAGTCACATTGCCAGTAACAGTGGAAAAATTTGTAGTAGTGGAGAAGAAAATGTGGAAGTAGCGATGAGAAATATCGCTCTACTGGTGTCAGGAGACAGGAAAACCAACACAAGTGGATAGGTGGCTATTAAGTCTTTTAAGGAAACTAAAAAAGAGATCCTTTTGTTCCAGAAATGGCCACGTGTCTAATTCAGCTGTATCATCACAAACAAGCAAGTCAAAGAGAAAATTCAGCATTACTGACATTGGAAATTTATTTAATTGCTACTTATTAGAGTGAAGAGAGAAGGATAGGTACACTCACTTTTCAAACTTTGCCAAGACATCAGCTACAATGGTTCTGCTTTCAATTGCTTTATCAGTAGTTCCATTGTATTCAAACAAAGCAAACATATTTCTGCTATCCTCCATGGCCAAGCCACGAATTAACTTTTCAACCACCTAATGGAAAAACAGCACATGAAAAATCATAGCATGGAAAAACAGCACCACAGAGCATGACAGATACTTTGAAAACAATTAGAGCTAGGTTTTACATTAGGCTAAAAATGTTATTAACTTGTCCTCATCAGCATTATTAATTGTTGTCAAATTCCACTGTCATCTTTATTCTTTCAGAATATGTATGTGCTATCTCCTGGCCAGACATAACCCCCTGTATTTCACCAACTCAGCAACAGTCTGCAGTTTTAGGAAGCAGCTTGGCTCTCATACACACCAATGTCTACTAAAGTTTCCCCAATAATTAGGCTCTCTGCCTAATTGCTTAGTGTTTCCTGTAATTCTTCCTGTAAGAAGGAACTACAGTTGGGTAAGCCTCTGCAGCACGAAGTTTTTATAGCAGGGATTTCTCCAGAACTTATTGTGGGGAGGGACAGCACTGTAAGCCTTTCCTTCCCAGAAAGGAGACACTGGCAGAGAAAGCCCCAGAGCTTCCAAAGTGCAGCACTACTGCTGCCTGGGACTGGCCTGTGAAGGGGCACACTGATTTTGTTACCAATACATTCTGTCACCACTCCTCACCTCTCCAGCTGTAGTGTGTGAGTTGATTGTAATCTTACAGGAGCCCCCACCATGGCAATAAACTGTGGATGTCATCTCCTGCCTGCCAATCAGTGCTTCTATTTCATCTCGTGATGGCACAAACTCTCTGCATTTGGTTTTCTTCAGAGATTCGTATGTGAAAAGTGCATATTTCTCCATTTCGGTTCCTGGAAACTGGTCACGAACCCTGTGAGACAAAGCTTATTACTTTAGCTGCCAGCTGCTAAGTTTGCTTATTTGAGAATTTTTCCCCCTGAGATTATTTCTGTATCCACTACACTGTTTAATTGACATGCTCCAAGTACAGACAAAGCTTTTAAATTATTGAGTTTGTTGGTGGACTAACTTCCCTAATGACACACTCTGCATTCTTCCATTGCATCACAGCAAGAGGAACTCCACATTCTTGTTAATGCTGAACTGACAACAATGGTTTGTTATTATTTAATGTTCACTAATATTTTAAAATCAGATTTGCAATCATAGGTTTGTACCTCAAATACATCTTTAAATATGATACTGTTCTTTGATGTGCATCATGCATATCTCATAAAATTACGGTAAGTGGGATGAAGAATTTTTAACAGGTTAGTTTGGGCAGGTGAGAATGGGACCTGTGGATATGGGCTGGAAGTCATTTAAGTTTACACAGTTACAGGAAGAGCCCCTTTTGCCAACATTAACAAACTGTGCATTCAACTTTGTGGCATTTTGCTTCATTCTTCATGTGTGTAATTCCATCCAGACCAACTCACACACACTTTTCCTGTAACATTTTTAGATTCACTGTTTGGCATAGCCAGTTTGCTAAGTGAATGCATCTTCAAGTCTCACTTCTAGATATCTAAACACCATTAAAAGTTGTGATGATTTAGTAGATTAAAGTTTCTCACCTTTTGAGATGAAACTTGAGATATTTGAGGATGCTGCGACTGGGCAGAAATGTGCAGCTCATGCAGGTGAGTATTTGCCAGCTATAGAGGTTCCCCACGCTCCCAGGGTTAGGCACTTTATTGGTTTGCTTGATGAGCTGACAGTAGAGCTCATCTCGGAGAGGTCGCAAATCATGTCCTGTTTGCAGGATACCTTGGATTATAGGGATGGGATCAGACATAGACTCCAGCTGTTGTAAAGAATTAAATATCTTGATGGCTTCATCCTGCAGAGTTGTGTAGCCTTTGTCTTTCAGTACTACAAAAGAAATATTGGGAGAAATGTACTTAGATGAGATATGAAAGGAAAAGGACCCAGGCTTAATGTGGAAATCGCTTGATGCTGCTCTGTGACCTTGTTGTGCAGGATATTAGAATCTGTATTTTCCATTTCAAATGTATGATGCAAACTCACTTTATCAGCTAATTTGCTATTGAGATTTGTTCCAAATTTAATAACTGAAAAGGTATATCTTGATTGATTTTTTTTTTTTGATGGAGAGTTTTTCTTTCAGAGCGAGTCACACTGCTGAAGTGCCATATCACACTCCAAATTAACCTCCCAGCTGCCTCCCAAGGATGAAACTTCTGGTCTGAGTAATATCTTGCTTAAGATAATGAAATCCTTTTTAAGGACACTCAGTTCACAGTCATCAACAGCTGTGAACCCCTCATTCAAAAGAGACTTCTAAATTAGTATTAGAATTGAGAATATTAACAGAGATGATTACATTCATTTCAGGACTAAACAAAGCATTACTTTTTAAAATACTCCTAAATGTTATTTCCCATAAATAAGGCTTCCTATCCCATCTTATAAAATGTACACCTGGTAACTGGAAGCTGTGGCTGCTGCAGCTTCCTGCAGGGGGTAGGAAGCAACAATAGTTTTAGGAGGAGAATATGATTCAAGGGACTGAGTGAATCAGGTATAGTTGCTTATTTCAGTGCAAGACTTCTCAAACTCAGTCTTCTTAGCTGTCTTGCTGAAAGCAATAGAAACCTTCCCTTCTGTAACACTCTTGCAGGAACACAAGTCCATGGTTCTATGCTAGGAAACTGCTATTCTCAAAAGAGAACAGGGGAACTTGTCTATTTGTATCATAAACATGTGTTTTGCCACCATTACCTCACTGTAGACTTAAAAATTTCACCCTCTTGTTTAGTCTTTTGTAATGGAAAGTGGTTCTATTTGGGAAGACTTACAGTTGAGATTGATGTCCCCATATGGCAGTGGCAGTAATGGTGAGTGCAATGGATGATGAGTGTAACGGAGAATGGGATTCCTCTTATAAATTTGTTCAACCACATCAGCATTCAGGCAGTTTTCCTATTGGGGTAAGAAAAAAAAGAGGTTTTGGGGTCCACCTTTAAGAATAATGCAATGCTTTGTGCCCTCAGGTTGGTTGTAAAAAATGGAGCAATCAGTGTAACAAACACCATTTGGTGCAAAATCCAGTTGTGGGTGCTGTGCCTGACATGGCATGCTGTGGCTATGAATGCTCAGTACCTGCCAACCTCAGGCCTTGGATCGGCCTGATTTATCTGTGCAGTAAAAACCCAAACTACAGCAGAGCTGCAGGACACCAAAATGAAGTATCATAACTATTTTGAAGTGTGTTTTCATTTTATATTCATTTTTATTCCAGTAATTCATAATGGGAAATATGATACATGTATTAAAATTTTATTTAAAAGCATTTCTCCAGCATAACTAATTGGCCTTTCAATTAGAAACTGCACAAGCTACCAAACAAAATAGTCCAAAGTGCTGCTGTAAACCTGGTGCACCCACTCCACACCTCCAAATACTACTCCTACTGTTCTTCTCAGGCCAGGTTTGACAGATGTGTGACCACTGTCTTCTATCGGTACTGAATTCCATAAATTTCTCCTGCTCTGAAGAATAGCATTCATAATCTTGGAACTGAGAACTTTATACCTCTTTTTCATGAGAGAAGAGGTGGCATTCTCTCAGGGAAAAGGTCAGTTCTCCCCTCTTGCCTATTTCTTTGGTCTCTTGTGAGAATCCTCATCCTCTTATAAATGCACACTACCAAAAAGCTCCAGAAGGACTTTCTTGGGCTGAGCACGCACTGTTTTACAATCAGTAAAACAATAAAATCACTGTTTTACTGATTGTAAAACAGTAAGCATTAAGTGAATATTTTTCTCATCGTACAGAGATATGAGATGCTTAGCCCATGCTACCATAACAAAAGAAAAAGACCATAATGACAAAAAAAAAAGTCAGAAGAGCTGTTTAGTCCACATCATGGTGTGCTGCTCACTGTGGACAAACACATCTGCTAACTCATGAATCTGAACAATGTGCTCTACTGGCAGGTGTAGCCTGTCAAGTTAACAAACCAGTAAAACTTGTTACTATTTTAATGGAAAAAAGTTATCCCTCTTGCCCTCCTAGCTGCACTTCAAAGTTTGCTTTTCTACTGTTTAGACAGAAATTCCTTTATCAGGTCAGAGAAGACATTCAGGTTTCACAATTTTAGTCCATGTTGCTGTGTAATTAAAATGTAATTTTCTGCTTTATTACCCAATATGGCAAAGCCAAAACAAAAATGGAAGGAACCATTCTTTCTCACCCCACGCCATCCTGCTTGTGCCTACCTTAATATCCTGAATGAGCTGCTGAGTTGGAGTATCAATGGGTGCCTTTGTGTCAATCACATTCTGGATGGCACTTGACCAGCGGGTCGCCTCATTAAGCAATTTCGTATGGAGACGGTAACAGTGCTTGCGTCCGTACACGGTCACATTCCAGTAACCTGGCACAACAGCAAAATTGCTCATCATACAAGCTGCAGACCAGCAGACACCCTGTGCTGCAGCCCAGATCAGGCTGGAAGTCTTTCAGGAACTGAAAGTGTGCGAGTTATTAGTATCATAATACAAATACTGTGGTATTAAAGGAGATTTTCTCCTTTAAAGAAGACCTCAGACTACAACTGTGCATCATGCAGCTCCCTCTTTTACCCAGTAATCTTACTAAAAATCACTGTAAGGCAACACTGTTAATACTGTGGAATATTCTTAGGTCCCTGTAGCTTGTGGGCCCTTCTTCTCCAGTCCTGTCTGTAACAGGAAAAGCTGAGACAGACTTGCTCTGTATGTGAGAGTCTTTCATAGTCCGTGGCACATGTACAAACGGGCATAAAGCACAAACTACCTCCTCTGTCTTTAATTTTACACCAAAGAAGTGTAAACTATGACAGGAAGGGGAGAGCAGTTCAGTTCAAATGCTCTCTCTGCATCACTGTATAGGCTTTTTATGAAACAGATTCAGTAAAAGGAAATGTGTTTCATCTTTCACTAGTGAAAGCCTCTTTGAAGTGTCAGTGACCCCAATGAGATAATACAGGACTGTCAACAGTCGCTTCTCATTTGCAAACAGACGCTTCTGAGTTGAAAACCAGTTCTGAAAGTGCACAGTGGAGCTGACTCAGGTGTAGTATGTAGGTTACCACAAACTGGACTCTTACTCTGCATCTCCCTATACCTGCTCCAGTGCTGGCCCTCATGGTTCCTCAGCACATAACATAATGTATGAGGAGAGTGCTACCCGTGTCTTTCCCCAGGTCTTTGATGTGTAAGCATAAGTGTTCAGACTAACTTGGCTGCAGTGCCAGTCTGATAATTTGAATGTTGGTGAGAACAAATTTTACTCCTCTATACATTACCTTGTTTTTCACCCAGTAATTCCCTGTAGAACACCTCAGTGACTTGGGAACTGGATTTGTTCATGGAACTGCACCCATAATAATCCATTTAAAATATTCTTATGCATTGTTTCTTGCATTACTAGCTAGAAGGACAGAAAGCATACCTTAACAAGAGCAAACAATTACCTGTCTCTTTGAAGATTTTTTCATCAGGTGGGACCACTGAGCAGAGGCTGTTCAGGACCAGTGTACCCAATTTCAAAGCATTTTTCTCTGAACTCTTGTAGTAGTCCAAAGAATTGTGTGTCAAAACAAACCAACGCTTCTTTAGTTTTAACGAGGACATCTTTGGGTTGTTCTTTACTTCCTTGTGTAGCCACCCTGTTAAGGACACAATTTGAATCACACTTTGATTTCTTGAACAGAGTTGCAAAAAAGTAGGTTGCTAAAAGTAAGTTGTATACTTTTAACAATAAAAACATTGTGTGAATTGATAAGCTCACATATGAAACAACATTGAATAAAATTCTCAAACAATGAAAAATAAAGGTAAAATTAACATGAAAACCTTTCCAGTTTGATGTTTCACTGGAAGAATTATCTTGTCAACTTACAAATACACCTTTGTCATCATTACAGTGTTTTCTTACATGGCACAGCAAAAATATAATTTCAACTGTATTAATTTGTGAGTAAAGCCCACCACAGGAAGACGAGGCTGCAATGCTAATCCTGTTGGCATATTACCCACATTGTATTGTGGGGACAGTCTCTTCAAAGCATAACAGATGTTAGTTACTGCCCTACTCAGTTCTTACCCCTCACAATGAATTCTTGTCCCTCCACTCTAGTGTCCCCCTTTGACCTCTGGAGCAGTGTTATCCAGTGATGCATCTCTTCAGGAGTGTCAGCATTACAGTGAAGAACACGATTAGCAGTGATGATCACAAATGAATTGGGTCTATGAAAATAAATGAGAATTGAAACAGCCTTTATAATCAGCATACAGCCTATATAATCAGCATACATACTGTTTATCTCACCCCCCATAACCATAAAAACTGTTCATATTTTGCATTTTCTATCCAGAAAAATACTATTCACCTCTAATACACCATTTAGTTATCAGCTAAAGAAAAATATTAAGCATTTGAAAAGACTCAGTTATGTTACATTCACACCAAAATGCAAGGGCTATGAATGGTGGGAAAGCTTACATTAAATTGTAACTTATCATACCTCAAATTAAATCTGTGGTGAGAAAGACTTCCAAACTTTAATCAGTTTGCACGTGAATCAGAACTGTTTCAGGGTCAGATCTATTTAGAGTGTCTGCTTCAGTAGCTACATTAGCTAAAACAAGCTACAGTATACAAAGGTCTATAGTAAAGCAGCATGTGAACATCTATTATTTTATTTTAATGCAGTGCAACCCAGTTTACAGAGAATACAATCTATTTTTAATGAGAGTCTGGCTTTTACCCAATCCTACACACCAGGATTCACTGAAGCATGAAGAACTAGCTCAAGAGAAGTGTGCTGATGGCTCTCTGGATCAGACAGGCAGGTTTCTCAGTCTACAACGCTTGCTTTAACCCTTTAGCAATAATTTTTTCATCTCGAGCAGACCCACAAAGTGTAACATAAAATTCCCCCACAAGACTAAAAAAATCCATGTGAAAAATGCTTAGAAGAGAAATGCTTAACTTATGGCATTAACTTAATGCAGGAGAAATGGTAATTTAAAATTGTGAAAGCTCTGGACATTTGTGTTGTATGGTTTAGGAAACCTGGTCTTGTAAATTCACTGTTACTTCTGGTATCACTGTTTTGGCAGGCCAAGGACAAAGCACTAACTTAAAACCAGATGTTTCACACATGTACACAATGAGGAGAAACTGGAGTGAGCTCCTGCAGTTCAAATAACACCACACATCCAGTAACCTTATAAACCAGTTACAGTCTGAACCCAGATTACTTTTATTTCCCTTAACACCATTAGTAGTTCAAGAACTAAGAATAATCTGAGATTTTTGTTGCTTTTTTTATGCTGCACTGACTTCTTTGTTACAAGACATTTTTATTCTGGGGAAATAGTTTTCATCCCTGAAGAATACAACACTCATGAAGGAGAAGCTGAACAGAAAAAAAACCCATTAAAATTAAATTTGCTGCCTACTACATTACAAAGGAACTCAAAAATCAGCTTTTTTTTTCAGGAGCATTACTTGTTTAAATGAAAGAAATATGTAATCTTCCAGTTTTGGATCACTTCAACACCTGAAGTGTTCAGGTATGAAGCAGTGTCATGGAAATTATTGAAGCCCCCCCCCAAATGCACCATCACTCCTACTCCATGTTTTAACATGTGGTGTTTAGTGCTATGAAAAGGAGGCAATATTAATCATTTTAATACATGGTTGGCCAGTAGAATATAGACTAAAGCATAAAGTGTCTGATTTTAGCTAGAGACAGGAGAAAAAGAAAGTCACCAGGCATGGTTCTGACTTACCTATCTGGATTGTCAGCAGCACAGACAGAATCAATTAGTCCTACATCGAGTGTACCCTATAAACAAATATCCAACCAGAAAATGAGGAAGACATTCACTGTTCCATTACTCACAGTGCTCTTCTGAGAGACAGGAGAAAGAAGCAGCAGCTTTGAAGCAAAATGAACTGCAGGTTTGGGTATCAGTTTCTCTTAACCATTAAAACTGCTGAGGGGAGAACTAAGATACTTGGATGAATATATCCAGTAATAGATTATTTGTAGTTAGGATGGAGGCAGCTCAAAACCTGCTTTTTTCTATGCTTCCAAACACGCTTGAATTTTTCACTGAAAACTGCCATCCCAATAGAAATGGTATCTTCTCAAAACAAACTTCTAAAACCATTAAGCAGAAGTTTTTGTTTTCCTTTGCTTGATATTAGGTTCCAGGTGTAATATATTAATTACCAATATATATTGTACAGAATGATAAATGCAGGATCAGAGAAATCTCAAATTTTTAATTCTTGGGTTTTTAATTTACTCACTAACAATATCTTTGCAAAATTTCAAAATCAAGCATACACTGTGAAATGATAAGGAAGTGGACCAGAAAAAACCACCCCCAAAACCAACAGTCATTTTTCATCAAGGTGAATGATGGGAGAGGAATCAGAAGTCACATTCCCTCCTTGTACAGCTACAGGACCAAAGACATGGGAGCTCTAGCCAGTGTCACAGCTACCACCACATTTAAATAAAGCAGGTTGTGACTCTCAGAGGCTGTGGCCACCACAGTGGCCCTGTTTTCTAAAAATATTTGGTTTGAAAAGTTCTTCAGATTTCGACTTACCACAGCATTCTGTGGATTTGCCTGCTCATCATGCATCTCCCGGATCTCCTGCTCTGTGGACGCATGGACTTGACTCAGTACACTGAACCACTGGCTGGGGAGAGAAAGGCAGCAGTGTAAGTAAAATTTTGGCTCTGCACAAGCCGTCTGTCACCTTTGTTCTGCAGAGATGTAGCAGGTTCTGCTGGTTTTTGAAATTGCTTAAGATTCCTTTTGTCAACAGGCATAAAAGCAGCAAGGCTTTATGTCAGTTCAAGCAACACTGGGTGCAAAGCAAGCCACTCCAGATCTCCCATCCAAGCTTGTGTCATACCCTTCTTCCTGACAAAAAGTACCTTGTACACTAAGTGGCATCTCTGAAAAACTGCTGTAAGCACACTGAAACATCTGAGTGCTTGGAGAGTCTTTGTAACACATTCCACGTTTCATCTGGAATAAAATACATTCCTAGCTACACACAAAGCTTTTAATGGGAATCCCAACCTTTGGACTATAAATTGTGCTGCAGATTATAAATTGTCACTGATAGCGTGACTGGTAGTAATTCCTTACAGTCATACTTCTGCAAAGACCACCCAAGTCCATTGAGTTCTCTGTAGAAGCACAACTGAGAGGGAAAAAAAGAATAAAACCCCCAAGCAAATACCTCTACAGTTTTTGTTCTCTATGGAGCACTGAAAAATCCAGCTGCTGGAAGGATGAGCAAATTTGTGCCACTCCAGTGGCACAGTACAGATCCACAACAGGAAAAGTGGCAGAAAGGTTTCCAGTGCTTCAGCCCCTAGTCCTGAGCAGCAATTGCAGATGGATTTAATTCCAACCACACCTTTGGCTTCTGGGAAACCTCTACCCTTCTGGCACTTGTATATGATAAAGCTGAACTGCTCTAAGGAATCCCACTGAAATCCAAGGGCAGAGCTTGGCCTGTTCAACAGGTTCCTGAATGCCATTCTTTGAGATATGAATTTGCCATTCTAATGAAAACAACCTGGGGCCAAGTTTTCAAAGGGATCAAAAGCCCAGCCTTTAGAACAGACTCCTCACTTTGCTGCAGAGGCTCCTTCACCACCACAGGGTTGAGGAAAAACTCAACCTATTACAAAACTACTGGACTTAAATACGAGGTTATCTTTGCAATTGCTTTTAGTCACGCAAGTTTTGCCTAGGACACTGAAGAGCTGTCTCCCTAACTCCAGCATTCAGAAGCCAACTGTTCTCCCAAAATGTAGATTTCTGGAAACTGAACTGCTAAAACAGCTTGAGGAAAACTGTAAGCTGTCAAACAGTACCATCACTGCCATATCCTAACCTCTTTTTATCAGCTCACGCTTTTATTAGAAACAGCGCAAGCAATGAAGAAAAACGAAGATTGAGAGTGCCAGACCATAAAGCAGATGAGAACATATTTAGTTCTGATTCTTTTTTTAAGACTCAGAGATGCCCACAGAGAGGCTGTACTTAACACTTTGCTGTATGTAAGGCAATGCCACAAAAAAGAGAGAAGCTGTCAGCTAGAGAGGAGGACCCACCAGCTGAAATAAAGCTGAAAATGAAGTAAAGAAACTGAAGAAGACTAAGCCTCACCAACCAAAAGATTCCCACAAATTAAATTAATCTTTCCTTTCTGGGCTCAGGAATTGCAAATGTATTTAAAGTGAAACTTCTATTTCAATACCAAAAAAAAAGACTTCATAGCACTGTATTGCACATCTAGTGATAATTTATCAATGGATTTTAAAGAACAATTCAGAGTTTTCCTGATTTCATTTAATCTTTGTGTAAACAATGAAAATGAAATGAATCATGGCACTTTGCAAAAAACAAAGGCAGAATTTATTTTTGCTTTTTTCCCTCTCAGGACCTCCTTTGTTTTTCAGCTGAGTCCCAGAACACAGAAATAGGGAAAAAGGCTAGGGATTTGAAAGGAACAAACCCTCAGCAATAGCTGCTCGCTGAAGCATTACTTCTTCAATAATAGTAACTCCTCTTCTGGGAGGAAGAGGATGTTTTTCTTGGTTTTTCCCTTAATTTGAACAAAAAGCAACTTCAGATCCTGATCTAGCCCAGGTACAAAATATTTTTTCAATAGCAGATGTGGACCAAACACAGCCCAATGATTCATACTTTGCTTTTCACAATGCTTTGTTAACAAGGCTTTGACTTAAGCCTGTCTGCAAATCCTCACACATCTTCCCCATTAAGTCTTCTGGGATGAATGAGAAAAAAGAAACAGGAAATACACTGGCAAAAGGTAATTTAATCTGGATGGTTTGTTATTCTTACTATACACAACAAGGGTGTATAGTGTCTCCTCCTCCATCTTTAAGAAAGAAATGTAGGAGATGCATGGCAACAGACAAGTCTGTGTGCTGATAATTGCTTATTGGTCCCTAGGGCACCTACACAAGTCTGGTAGAAGAGACTTTAGCTAAGCATTCATTTTAAAATATGCTTACATACCACAAGAATCTTAACAGTAACTGCTAGAAAGCTCCTACGTTATTTAAAGAATAACTTTAAGGACACCTAAAATGAGGATGGATTTTGTGTCGCTACATCTACACCTGTACTCAGGGTCCTGTGCAAAGAACAGAATACAAAAGAACTTTTGAGGCTTCTGAGCAAAGTAGCTCAAGAGAAGTTGACAAAGGCACACTGTATTCTGGCCTTGGGGCAGCAAGGCAATGGGTAATAAGCTCTGATTACTAAGTTAACTTTATTTAAATGCTTATTTTTTTAGGCAAGCATATGATTATCTTGCATGAACTGTAGCATGGGGATTTTTTTTTAAAGATGCTCTGCAACTGATCGGACAAGTCAAACTTGCTCCTCACCTACCTGCCTCCCCTGTGGTTAGATATGGATCCTTTAGCAACAAAAGCAAGACCCCTTTTAGTTATGCAGAAAGGGAAGCACTCCCTTACACACTCCTCTTACATGAATATGCCTTTGCTTTAAAATGACTGCATTATGACTGCATACAGTGACTGCATTACAACTTCTACCTGAAAAAGTTTTAGGTTCTGCTTAAACAAACAGACCCCACCCCTAAGAACAGAATGCTTCATTTCAGGCAGACTACAGGGTCTCAAACATTGATTTGATCAATGCAGCTAAACACAGCAGGGTAATCCACAAGGAAAGCATCAGTGGCTAAAGACTGCCTCTCTATAGACAAATTATATTTCAGAAAGTTGCTAGTAACACACGGGTAACAGCCAAATTCGAGGGAAATTTTCATTGTCAGTCTGAGTTTTCCCAGTAAGTGTCTGCCACAAGCTTTTCTCCTCAGCAAGCCTTTCAAAAAGTGTGTTAAATGCAACATGTTTGAAACAGCCTAATATTTTGTGACAGTGATCAAACAAATTAGTGACAAGCCAAAGTCATAATTTCATAGAGGTTAAAAAGGAAAAGAAAAGGAAAAGAAGATAGGCCTGATGATTTTCATACCTTGCATCCTCAGGAGATTCAGCAATTAAGTGGTAGGTTCTATCACTCATTATTAGATCAATGCCATTTTCTTTGCCTGTATTATCAACAATCTCTCTGGAAAAAAGGAAAACACCAATATTGGAGCATTATAGATGATCAACATTTTGAACATTATGTTCTGCTGAGAAGCTCAGAAACTATTGATACTTAAATAACAGGAGTCTTCATCAGGTTCATTTGCAAGTCTCACAATGTGATTTATCAGTATTAGTTTGCCAAACTACAGCTGTGTTTTCTGCCCAAACAGTACAAATATTCAAACTACTATGAATGTCACTACACCAATGTGACCATTCTGTTACCATTTCACCAAGAACTAAAGAAAAAGCAAAGCATTATCAAACCCCAAGAGAGGCAAAGATAATCGAGGGAAGAAATGGACATATTTCTGAACTGACTACATAACCAAGTGATTTTTGGAGTACTGAAAGAAAGCTGTTGAAGACTGAAAACTGAAAGCAAACAAAACCTGGATTAGTGATTCTGTGTGGTTGTGAGTCAGCACAAGGACAATTCCAAACATGACTTCCAGAAAAATCTGAGCACTCATCTGCTGAAAACTTATATATTTCTAATTTTTAGTTTGGACATCTAAGTACTGATATAAAAAACAACTGTGAAGGTTTTAGCAATAATTAAAGTATGACATTAGATTTCCCTGTAGTTTAAGAAATAAACTTAATTTCCTTTTTGTTGTTTGGCTGTATTTGCCTGAAGCTTACTATTTCCTTCACTGGCTATATTTTCTTACCAGCTCATATATTCTCATAAATTTCTGTCCTACAAACAATATATGCAAGCTCTGCATATCAGACTCATGAGGATGATCTATCTGCTATCAATACAAAGAGCTGTAATTTTGTACTGTTTGATTCCTTCCCCCTCAGTAACAGTGTCCAATAGAATACCTCCCTATTCTATGTTTTAAGTGAATCAGCCTGAGATTTTTTAAAATTGAACAAGGTGGTGAAATAGAGAGTGGTGAAATACATGAGTTGCACTATAGGTTAGGAATGCACTCAGTAAATATTAACACTATCTAGAAAAGCTATTGTTGATTTCTTATGAAACACAGTTCTTTAAATACATGTACCCTTTCTTTTAGCTAATTTATAAACAAATAGTCATTGATTGAACCTACAGTTCAAACTAGGTTCAGTAACCTTTGTCTGATAATTTTAAAGGTACGTGCAGCAAAGAACGTATATAGGGCACAGCCAGTGAAGCAATGAGCTAACAACAACAAAAAAAGAATGATTGATTGAATATATAAGAAAAATATGCTAAATAAATGCTATGGTACATGAGACGGAGTCAAATTGAGTTTTAACAAAAAAAACAAAAGGTAGGATCTTCAGCTTCTATTCAGAGATTTACTTGACTGCCAACAGCCCACTGGATTTCAGAAGCAAGTCAGGATTCTCACTGAAACTCTTTTCTGTCCTACTTAAAATCAGGCTCGAGCCAGGATTGCCAAAGAAAAGATTAATCAAATATTTAAATTTAGTTTAAACTCTCTGTTAAAGTAACAGACAAATTGGATAGTTGCAGATTACAAGGCAGAGAGTGGAACTGAGTGTTACTAGCCATATCTGTTTCTCTCTACTTTGGATGAAAGCTTAGGTACACTTTATAGAGAAGAGACAACTAATGTTAGCACACTCTAATTTTTAAATTAAGTAGATAATCCTAAATTGTTTAGAAAGAAAAATATTATCCAGTAGAAAATTCTTTTTTCTGTGTGCTTCAGGAAGCATAAAATTTTTAGGCTTAAAACTTCAGCTAACAAGGCATAAGTTATTAGGTTTAGTAATCTTGTTTTTTTAATGAATATATGCATTTTAAAGACTTTTCTGCACTACCACAATTATTTAAAGCATGAAAAAAAATCTAAATACATACAGAAGATTCAGCTTTGACCCATGTGAACTTCAATATACTCAGGGCCTTTTAATTCCACCCTCTTCATTCTGGGCTTGCCTGCAGCTACAGACTTGGCAACATGCCCCAAACTGCCTTGGGAATCATTACAGACTAAGTAGGGCCTCTAGTCTGGGAGAAAGCATAGATGGGTTCATTACAGCAGCATTTTTCTGAAGTATTTGGCACTGGCTTAGCTCTGGAGCACTCTCTAGACTTAAGAGAGAGCCAGCTAAGGACAGCACTTGCTTTCACTAACTTCACCACACACTCTCCTGCTTGCATTCACACAATTTGCAGGCAGGGCAATCAGTGCCCTCCCAGACTGAGCCCCAAGTACTACTTGGAAGGAACCATGGCTAACATAAAACTGTGTAAACCTACTTGGCAGTTCGGACATCCATGGCACCCTTTAGCTTTTCTTCGCTGTCATTTTCAAAGTACATCAACTTGGACTGTCTGAGAACAAACCATCTTTTCTTCCAGTTCCTTCTGGAAAGCGTAGATGATCCACCCCCCTTTTTGTGAAGCCAGCCCTGCTTAAGTGCTTCCTGCTTAGAACGAAACCACAGGAAGGTCTCATCTTTCAGGACACACCAGCGTCGCTTCCATGTGTTGATTAAGCCACCTGGCAAGAGAGACAAATGTGGGTTTATATGCAGTGAAAACAAACAGCTGTATCATAAAACAGATGCTGTGAACAGCACCAAAACTGGAAGGTGCTGACCAACAACGCTGCAGTTAAATTGAGTGTCTGCTGTAAGCCACAAAACCTCATTTTTGCATATCCATATGGCCACCAATATTGTTAATCTAAACACCCTTAAATTATAAATTGTAGTAAGTCTCTGTATTACAAAAATATAGGAAACATACATATAATTACATTTACATATACATATCTATAATAATAAATTACTGAAAAGTCTTGCTGCACATGAGACTCTGTTAAGACTGTTTTCAATGTATTTCAGTGATAATCTAAAAAAACTCTTGTGTTAAGCTCTTTCCTCTCTCCAGGTTATTAGGAGGTAACAATGTTTAACTCAAAACCACAAAACCTGACAAAGCTATGTTTAGAGCAGGAAATCCACCAGTGTGAGCTCAGTCATACCAAAGTGTGGCCATACAGTAGGCAATGCACCTTTTGCACTGGAGTTACAGCACAGTCATAAAAGCCTTAACCAAACGGATATGCTCCTGTCATCCCACAAAAACTAGCCATGACTGCTAGCTATGTCAGAAAGTAAGAACCATGCTATTGCCAACTGCATTATTTTTTGCAAAAACATTGTCATGTGTACATTCATCGCTGCTCCTGGACCTAAATAAGGTATACTACAGTGATGAAATCATACAAGGATTCAGCTAGATTACAATTTGCTATCAAAAATCAGAAGATAAACCCAAGAATTTTAAGCAGAGAACTCCCGTGTATATTCTTTCACAGTCTCTCACACCCCTTTGCTACATGTAACCTTATTCATGCCTTCCAGAGCCAAAGTGGAATTCGACTAAGTTCAGTAAAATTGGTCTGCAATGTAGAATGCTGTCTATGTTACAAGGTTTTGACAGCAGGAATCAGCTTTCCTGAAAATTTGATACAATTGGATTTGTGAGTTATTTTTCTCTATGTATACTGAATATTTCATTGTTTGTGAGATAGCAAAGATTTAAGATGAAACAGAGGCAGCCCAAAATATTGATCTTTTTTTGCAGAGGGGAAAAACATTGCTAGATATAAGCCACTGCAAGTAACTTGAGAACTGCTCATATTAAATAAAGTCACTTTTCCATCGCCCCTTGAAAGATGAGAAAATAACTTAACTCTACAGGAATTGGGAGTGTAATACACAATAAATATTTCTGGTTATTTTGTCTATTTAGCAAATTCTGATTCATCCAGTACCTTTCATGTACAGAAAACTGTGAAAGTAGGGCAGGCTGACACAGCTGTAGACTGAATCCCTCCGGTAGGAAAGTTCATCATCTGTATCAAACCTGGAGTCAAAATCTTCTTCACTGTCTTCAAACTACACAAGGAAGGAAAGAAAGGTCATAATCTCTCAGGAAAGAGTTTAGATCAAGTTGGTTTAGAAAACTCTAGCTAAAACATTTTATTATGTATTGGAAGGTTCCTCACTGGTTTTCACGGAACTAACAATGGATGTAGTACACAGCAGGGAGTTTCGGCTTGAATTGTTTGATTATGCAACAAATCTGTGTAAAACCTTTGTAGAGGCTCAGGAGATTGTCCCTTTGCAAAAGTATGGTCAGGGTAAGCTATCCTGTGCTACTTGCCCCTGTATCTGAAGTGCTGTGGGGAACAGCTTAAAAATGTATTGAAAAGGAAACCTTGCACAAGCTGAGGTACTAGCTTTCCCTCACCCCAGAAAGTCAGAATTTCTGTTGTGCATCTGACACACATCCAGAGTCATGCAGGAAGGCATTTTCAACAGAGACACTGAATGTGTTTTTCCCTCAGGCATGAACAACACCCACAATGGCCCTTGGACTGCTTATCACTGCCTCAAATATAGTAGATATTATATCATTAAAGTTTTCCTTCTAAACAAGTCAGTGTTCCTGAAATACCTTTTCACTTTCCCAATCACTCAGTCTCACAGAAACACTGGCTGAGTGGTAGAGGAAATCATATTCTTTCAAAAATATTTGTAGAAGGAAACCACACAGTATACTCAGTAAACAGCACTGAAAAATTTCTCTGCAGAATGTGTGTCTGCCTCAGTAATTTAAACATTGTGTGAACTTTACTCTCCAAATAATCTCAAAATATACCTGGCACATCAGGGACTTCTGCAAGTATCTTATTATTCAATACTCTTGCAACTTATACACATAACTAAATTTAGTTTTCCTGAAATTAATTCCCTAGCATGCTACCTGGTACCTCAACTCCAAACACATGCACAGAGAAGAACTTTGCTGTGCACTGATCTCCTCACCAAGTAACACACGGTGCTGCAGTAAAGCAGTTAAAACCAGTATCTGTGCAAAAGCCCAGGACTGCAAAGAGCATCTGAGCAGCCTCTGACTCTAATGCACTCACCCTGGTGGCATCTAGATGGCAACAGACCACTATTTCCAAAGGTGCTCTGAGCAAATCAAGCTACACAATGATTTCTAGGAACAGCTACAGTGAATCTACAGCTGCATAGCAGGGGAAAAAAAATAATCAGAAAGCACCTATCAATTATTAGATAACATAAACATTGCTACTTACAGAAGACTGAGCTCCCTCAGAGCTGAACCGGTACGCTCCAGAGCTATTGTACGTCCCCACGGAACACCGGTAGTCCGGTGACCACTGGCTGCTGTGCGAGTTGGAGAAGGTCACACTGCTGCCAGAAGTGATAGCACCATCTTCATAGTCATCCTGGTCGTAATCATAGTCTCCATCAGGAGAAATAAGTTCCACAGAATTTGGCGGTCTGCAGGATACATTTTCTGGCATGCAGTACGTGGATTCACCGCTGGAAGAGTTGTGGAGACTCACTGTGTCGTGGGCAGGAGGTATGACCATGGCGTCGCTGGCAGCAGGAATTGTTGGCACCACGGTATCATTCATGTAAGGATCCTCTTCTGAGGAATCATCGCTTGTTCTGATGCCACTGGTCCTTTGATCAGAATGGCCGTGCTCACTCGGGTTGGGCGAATCCTTAAATGCATCATCATCGGCTTCAAAGCCCTCATCTACCTCCTCCTCAGGATACGGCTGGCTGAAGTTAAAATTGGGCTTTTCACTGCAGGCATTTCCAGTCTGTTCAGCCAGCTCAGCAGGATACCCACTGCCCACAGAGAGAGACCTCTCAATGTTTCGGACACATTCGTCAATCTCATCGAAGTTCAGAGATTCCAGGAACTCCTGGGCTGCTCGACATGCTTCATCCTCCAGCCGCCGGAGCTCCTCATCTCGACGCTGCTGCAGCCTCTGTAATGAAGCCTCTGTCAAGGACAGCTCCTGCTGCTTCTTCACACGCTGCAGATCTTCGATTTCTTTTTCCAGACGCAGGATTTCTTCCACCTGCCTGCTTTCCTTCTGCTTCTCCACCTCCTGCTTCAGTTCTGCTTCCTTCTGAGCTTTCTGAATGGCAGCCAGTTCCTGCTTCTTCCTCTCTTCTTCAGCCTGCATAAAAATAAAATGAAACAAAATAAAATCAAGTTAGGCCCCTAAATGCAAGCTTGTTTTATAAAACTTATTTCTAAAGCTCTATACTCCACCATGCTCATTCATTTAAAAGGAACCCTGTCTTCACATCAGCAAGAAATGAAAAGGAAAGAAAAAGAAACAAACTAAAGCATGATTACATTTGCTCAGAGATAGCTGAGCAGAGGAAGTCAAAGTATGTGCAGAAAATCCAATCTTTTCTGGAAATTAAATGAAGCATCAGGTGAAAGAAATTTCCATGCAAACTATATTGAATTTCCTTTGGCTTTATCTGCCAGCTCCTGTAATTAGTTTAGTTTTAATGCTACAGGTACCTTTTATTTTTTTAATTGCTGGGTTGAGATACTCAAATAAACAGGGTGGCTGAAAGCCTTAAGAATGTAATTTACCTGCTGGGCAAGACGCTCTGCTTCTTGCCTTTGTCTTTCCCTAAAAGTGAGTGAAGAAAAAAAGTCAGTCAATCAAGCTCAACATAAGCTCATGGCATTCCTTTGCTATGGCAGTAGCTCAGCTTACAGAGATCATCTGCCACCTGGAAAAGACAGCCAAAAATAAGACCACAACAAATATGTTTGTGACTATGAAACCACCATGATAGCTATATATGTCTTTTAGCAAAAGCAGCAAAGGTTTCCAAAATCACTTGTTCAAGAATAGCCTGAAATAAAGGCTTTCAGAACAACACCTAACAAGGCACAGACAGGAGAGTGATGTAAGCCAGAGATTGCACCTTTCTTCCTCCTCTCTTTTTCTTTCCTCTTCTTGTCTCCGCTTCTCCTCCAGTCGCTCCCTGTACAGACGCCGAGCAAGCTGGCCTCGCCGCTGCTTCTGAAGGACTGTGGCTGCTTTCTTCAGGCACAGGAACTTCCTCCTGCCACTGAATGCTCTGTAGTTCTTCTGTATCACAACCACATAGTAGAGAACTTTTCTGTATCGCTTTCTGGGGGGAGATAAAAAAGAAGCAAATTTGTAATGAAACAGTTTTGAGGGACCTTGCCTCAGTGACCTGCAATAGTGAGCCCGTGATAGTTCCAGCTCTGTGATAGCTCCCCCACTGTTCACATTCTTGTCCCTTTGAGAAGCAAGATTCTCTCACTTCTTGACAGCACTGTGTGTGTCTTCATTAAGGAAATGCACATGTCTTACATGTTCTTATGCCCCTGCCAAGGAGCTGCTAAAAAGACAGTTCTGTGTGTGTGCACACATGCAGAGAAAGAATATATATATAGCCATCCCACATCTCTGAAAAGAAAGACCATGCATAGCAGGATAGCTGGCATAAAAAAAGGGATATTGTTTTTAAGTAATATACTGGTCAGAATATAAGAACAGGACTAATAAGCACATGAAAAGAAATTACCTCATTATGCAAACAAGCTTCCTTAAACTATCCTCAACTGACTTATAGAAAAAGCAGAGAAATAAATAGATGGGATGAACAACTCCACCTAACACATAATGCATGAAGCCAGGTAATCAAGTCAAACATTAATCAGAAACACAGATTCTTCATCTCCAAGAACCAAATGGATTAGTTTTATTTTCCTTCTGTTTTCTTTCCATGAAGAAGCAAAGATAAATCAGGATCTCAGCTGGTGACTTGGGGCAGCCCCACTAGGTGCCATCCAACTAGAGTTCCTACCATGGCTCTGATGCCATGATACAATCAGATGGATACTGGCTGACTTCCAAATTTCTGTATTGTCCTATTCATTATATTAAAACAATTCAAACTTTGCATTATTCCTGAGTATTTTCCACTGCTATTTTCAAAAGCCACTTACAGGATTTGAATGCCTGCTACAAAATTGAAAATTGTGTCAGATGGATTTAACTTCTTGACAATTCATCAATTTATTTCAAATCCTTACTATTAATATTTTCATGTTGTCACTTACCGGGCTGCATAACCTAAGATGTGCGCTCGGATGATCATCGCTGCCTTGGTGACTTCTGCTTCCCTATCACAACCACATAGTAGAGAACTTTTCTGTATCGCTTTCTGGGGGGAGATAAAAAAGAAGCAAATTTGTAATGAAACAGTTTTGAGGGACCTTGCCTCAGTGACCTGCAATAGTGAGCCCGTGATAGTTCCAGCTCTGTGATAGCTCCCCCACTGTTCACATTCTTGTCCCTTTGAGAAGCAAGATTCTCTCATTTCCTGACAGCACTGTGTGTGTCTTCATTAAGGAAATGCACATGTCTTACATGTTCTTATGCCCCTGCCAAGGAGCTGCTAAAAAGACAGTTCTGTGTGTGTGCACACATGCAGAGAAAGAATATATATTTAGCCATCCCACATCTCTGACAAGAAAGACCATGCATAGCAGGATAGCTGGCATAAAAAAAGGGATATTGTTTATAAGTAATATACTGTTCAGAATATAAGAACAGGACTAATAAGCACATGAAAAGAAATTACCTCATTATGCAAACAAGCTTCCTTAAACTATCCTCAACTGACTTATAGAAAAAGCAGAGAAATAAATAGATGGGATGAACAACTCCACCTAACACATAATGCATGAAGCCAGGTAATCAAGTCAAACATTAATCAGAAATACAGATTCTTCATCTCCAAGAACCAAATGGATTCGTTTTATTTTCCTTCTGTTTTCTTTCCATGAAGAAGCAAAGATAAATCAGGATCTCAGCTGGTGACTTGGGGCAGCCCCACTAGGTGCCATCCAACTAGAGTTCCTTCCATGGCTCTGATGCCATGATACAATCAGATGGATACTGGCTGACTTCCAAATTTCTGTATTGTCCTATTCATTATATTAAAACAATTCAAACTTTGCATTATTCCTGAGTATTTTCCACTGCTATTTTCAAAAGCCACTTACAGGATTTGAATGCCTGGCCCCTACAAAATTGAAAATTGTGTCAGATGGATTTAACTTCTTGACAATTCATCAATTTATTTCAAATCCTTACTATTAATATTTTCATGTTGTCACTTACCGGGCTGCATAACCTAAGATGTGCGCTCGGATGATCATCGCTGCCTTGGTGACTTCTGCTTCCCGCTGCTTCTCTAACTTGTGCTCTAAGGACTCCCGCAGAAAAACCTACAGAAGAAAAATCCTGACTTAACAAATTTTGGTCAGCATCATATTTAAGGGAGAGCCAGATCAGTCTAAGCAGCAAGCCTCATCTTTGAATTCAGAGAAAAATTTACTGTTTCCTCAGCAGAAAAAGGAAAAACAAAATAGTCCTCTTAAAAGAAAACACCTGCAGATGACCCTCTAACTTTGGAATTCAATGGGAAGGGTCAGATTACTCTATTGTAACTTTTAATTAGGAGCAGGGTTTTTCCAAATGTAATGTAATTACTGGATTCATTAAACAGCCTTTCCCACCAGAGTAACACAGGCGAAAGAAGCTGCAGGGCTTAGCATGAAGTTTCTAATCAGAGGGGCAGAAATACCACCCTGATAATTTACGTTTTTCACAGGGACATCAGGCTCCACAGCCCCTTACAAGGCTTGCTGCTTCCAAAGACATTGCTACAGGACTGCAGAAGTAGGCAGAAGTGAGAGTGCCTTCATGCTCACGTGGACTTGACTGTATTTTCCTGATATTACATGGAGAGAATGTCTGGAGCCAGACCCCCCACCAGAGCTGGCCACCCTCCCACAGACAGAATGCTTCCCAGGCTCTCTTCCAAGCACCAACCTGGACCATTCACCTGCACTGCCTAGTGCCTCTCAGAGGAGCTTTAGCACATGGCATTGACATAAACTGAGCTAACACAGACTATTTTGCCTTAAATGAGTAAAACTGCTTCTCCAGTCAAGCAGGGGCATGGGGGAGGTGGCTTCCCTCTTCCACCTGCCTTGACATCTGCTCTTTACCCCACACTCACATAGTGGTGAGCTATCTATCAGCGCTTTTTCCAGTTCTTCTCAACTCTTCTTTTTTAAAGGCCAAGTATGCTGGTGTCAGCTATGGGTGACAACAGCCTGGCATGCCTCACACATGGGCAGCTGGAAATAGCCAGTTCAGTGACACTTTGATAATGTGGGATGAGAGCCAGGCTGCACACCACAGCGTGGGGATGAGGAAAGCTCATGGACAGAGTGGGCTCTGCTAAGGGAGGAGGGCTGCAAAGGCACATAAAAGCAGGAATGTATCTTTGAAGTGCTGGGTGTTTTCTCTTGATGTGAAAAAACCCCAAAACCCACCAAAAAATCTCACATTCTTCCCCCCCCCCTCCCCCCCCCAAACCAAACCCTTTTGGGGGTGTCCACATGCAAAAGAAGCTGGTTTTTCCTTTGTGTTTATGTGGAAAAAAAGCCCATCATCAAAGCAAAAGCAGGACTCTTGAGGACAGGCACAGTTGTGAGTTTTGAACAAAGCTAGAAAGGGACTTTCTAGTACAAGTCACCCAAGAAACAGGAACAAAAAAAGTCCCACTGAAAGTCTCAAAGTCCCCATGTCAGAGCTGCACTGGGCAGCTCTTTCTATATGAAGTTTTCCCTCAGGGAACAAGCTTTTTCTTTCAGCGGACAATCTTTCTTTACTTTACACACAGGCTTTCAAAAACACAACAAAATTCTTCAGAAAGCATTCAGCTACTTCTGGAACAAAAAATGGATGGTAAGCAGATGTTAAGCTCAGACTAATGTCTTTTTCCTGACCAGGTGCATTGCAGCTCTAGATGTAAAAGACAAGGAAAAAAAATCACACTGAAGCCAAATCATTGCAATGCCATAATTATCCCTCTAAAATATTATAGGGGCAGGATAATGCCTCATCCCATGTTCAGTCTGAAAGCAGTGTCCTCTGGTGCTCTTCTCCTGTTTATGCAGTCTCACAAGTGCACAGGCAGCTCCTGGGGGAGGATGAGCCCAGGCCACAGTAAAGGAAGTTAGAACAGAGCTCTGGCTCCTGCCAAGGTCCGGATGAGCAGTTGATAAAAAACTATTTCTGATAAACATGCGTCACTAAGATGCCAAAGCACTCTCCAGGGTCCATGCATAAATACTGTAAATATGCTACATCTGAAATAGACTGGGATGCACAGCCCAGCTCTGCAGCCCAATGCTACCACCGTGCTGTTTGTGAGCTACAAAAATGGCATGGGAGAGGACATCAATTGACATCAGAATGTTTCAGATTCTTTCTTCTTTCTTACAGCAACTGTAAGATGATTAAAACAACTTTTCCAATGCAAGTCTAAGAGTCCTTAAACATACAGAGGAAGAGAAGAAACCCTTCCAAACTATCCAGTTGTGAGGAGAAGAGGAAAAGTATTTCCTACAGAAATCAGATTTTACAAAATATATTTGCTATCTTATGGCACTAAAAGGTGTTTTTAAAAAGTTTTAATATTTAGGAGATCTCAAATCCTGAAATAGGGAATCTTCTCCTGAGTCTGCAATGCTTTCATATCATTTGCTGAAATATAAGAGCACAAATCACAAGCTGTTGTCTACAATCAAACTTGCAAAATGAGCACGTAAAAACACATGGATTTTTTTATTTCTCAAATTAAAATTTGATTCTTTAATTTATTCTAAAATAATTTGATTTTTTTTTTCTTTAAAGAAAAAAAATGTGGGTGAAGGTCAGGTTCTCTGGTAGAACACATATCAAGGTCTGATGTACCTCTGGAAAAGACTCTCAGACTAGGATGGCAAACACACTTGGAGCTCAGACTAGGATTGCAAACACACTTGGAGCTCAATTCTGCCATGTGAACACTGGCTAAAATTCTTCCCCCTGATTTCTGCCACTGAAGAGGTATTGCTTAGGTCAGTTTATTAGTATGAGTGGAGCTCCCTGCAGAACAAAAGTGTTTCCCTACATGTTCCATACTTCTAAATAATGAAAAAATCCAAATACCACATTTTAAGTTCTGATCCTCACCAGTGCTACCACTTGTGAGCAGCGACAGAAAATTCAGGTGGACTCTTTCTCTGTGACTGAAATCACCAGTCAGTTTCTAAGTGCCTTAGACAGCAAATTCTTCAGCACAACCATTAATTGTTGCTTTAGGAGTTTCAAGAGCACCAAGAGGCATGCACAGCTTCTTTAAAGACCAGAAGTAATTACCATTGGAACTACATCTCTGCAGCTGTGCAGTCTGAATCCTGTCCCCTCAGCCTTGTATATGCACCAGCACCACAGTATGCACAGTCAGGTTATTTTACCTTATTTTTTCCAAGCTGCCATTCAGTGCTTGTGTTGTCATACAGACGAAGTAAGACGGCACATTTCTCATTTAAATCTTCAGGGAGAGTTAAGTTTCTCATGAGGACTTTATACCTGGCAACCAAAAAGTATTTATTGCTTCATTTAAGAGACTAAGTTCTATTTTTGCCATGTGATTATTTTTACTTTTATTCCTCAACATGGGAATATTGACTTACACTTGAAGTCCACGAGTCAGTGTGTTTACCTTTTATAAAAGTCTTGAAAGGGCCTCCGGACTGGGAAACCAGCCCTCCGAATCCTGACCGTCTCCAACATCCCAGAATAGCGCAGCTGGTTAAGCACCACTGTCTGATCAAACTGGTCTGGCATCTGCAATGAGCAGGTTCAAAACAACAGTTTTAATAGCAATGGTTAGAGATGTCAGGGGAAATACAGAAGGGAAAATTGTGTGAATCTGAAATGCACAAAGCCTAATAACTGGCTACACAATGTCTTAAAGGATATTAGCAGTCCTGAGCATATAAAAATATCTACAGAATGGAAATCATGGGGTAATTACAGAATGTAATTTCCATAGACAGGACATTTACAGCCATTTAATCTCATCAACTGTCTCTTTCCATTTCGTGTGTATTTGTAGGCTATTGCTGTCCAGGCAGAAACAACAGAAAGAAGCACAGGCAGTTAACAGGTCAACAGCTATAAGCTTGATTATTTTGCTTCTTCAGCAATTGAATTTAAAGTACCTGTAGAGGATTCCAAATGTTGAAGATACACAGATACAAGCCATATGGATGTAATAAAAAACAAAACCAGAAGGACAGAAAATATTCAATTTTTAGTGTATTGACAATTATCTGCTATGGATAGGGAGGAAAGTTTGCCAGGGGTACCTCAAATCTTAAATTAGCTGTATTTAAGAGTTTCTCTTTATTGCTATTCTGTACAGTAGAAATATTCTCTTGTGTAAACAGACCCCCCTGCTCATCTGAAGTAAGTTCCCCTTGATTTGCCTGCAGTTCTTTCAGCATTGTTTTCCATTCAGAAAGCAGATAACCTCACAGCCACTCAGTTATGCAATCCTGTGAATACTGATCAGCATGGTTCTGCCACTGGGAGCCTCAGGAATGCCCTCAGCCCATCTGAGAACCCCTGAGTCACCTGTATTTTCACCATGGTTTGAGGTAACCCAGACAGAGCCATGCAAAGCTGCTCAAGACAGCACTAATTGCTGCCTGGCAAAACAGGGGCAACCCCCACACGGAAATGCCACCACATGTAAACACACCATTTAATTCATCAGCATGAATTATCATCATCCACTTTAACCCATCAGCTGACCCTCCTCTGCAGCCATTTGCAGAGCTGGAGCACAGTGCTCAGTATTTTGCACATTCAGGAGGTGGGATTTCACAGATACAGCCAACAGTTCACATAAAGATCTGAAGTTCTTCAGCTGACAAAAGTGGCAGCAAGATCAAGCCCTGGGAAACTGTCAGACAGACTCAAAAGCTCATTTTAACTATCTAGTATAACCTTTTCCATCATCAATGAAACAAAACTGTGTGCTAGTGGTGGCACCAGAGGGAAAAAACTTGTCTGTGAAAGATGTGAACAAACCCATCTCCCTCAACAACGTTTCATTTGGATTTTGCCACAGTGAGTGAAATCTCAGTGAAATTCAGTGAACATGCAGCATGAATGCTTTCAGTGAGGGTATCAATGTTGTCATGGCTGGTATTGCCACCAGGGTTTTCTGGATGTGCCCACTGTATGGCATCCAAGTGTCAGGGAACCAGCCCGGCAAAACTGCCCTTTGCATGTCCATGCCGGCCTCTTTCGGTGCAGGTGGCTGATGATGCCTGATAGGAAAGGCAGGGAATGGATACAGATGTACACACAGAAATCACAAGGAAAAGCTTTCACTTTTCACCTTGTGTAACTCAAGGCTGATGCTTGCCACAAGCAGACACAGCTCTTTTATTTTTTTTTTTCCTTAAACACTTTGATACTTTTAGTCCTTTAACCCCACCCAAACTTGCTGGCTCAAAAGGTGACGTTTTTCTCAAGACTTGCAAACACAACAGTATTTTGGTGTGCTGAGGTGGGGAGGAAGATGCATGGATGGGAGTGGGGATACACCACAGCCAGGCAAAATGCTGGTGACATGACAGATGTCTCTCTCACTAGGCAGCCTCTCCCTCCGCAAGGGAGCAGCTCCTGCTTTGAGAGACAGATGGCTGACGTATCACCTAACCCTTCTATTGCCACCTCCAGGCGCTTAACAAGCCAAAAGTCAGCACCACACCTGGCTTGAAAGCTCATGTTACTGTTAAAAAAAAACAACTTGAGTCACAGAGGAAGAAGAAATATTTTGGTAACATTTTCCCTACAACTGCAGAAGTTCGAAACAGCTCTGCCCTGTCACACAGATATCTAACTTCAAACACCTGAAGTTTTTAAAAAAAGCATTAAACATTGCAGGAGATGTTAGCATGCTATCAACACAGGGCAACATGGAGACCATTGCAACTTCAATCAACCACTTCAAATGCCTACTCCATCACTTTGCATTACTCGCTATTTTTAATTACTCACAGACACATGAGACAGTAAATTGAAGGGTCAAAATGTCCTGGCATTTCATTGGAATTACATCTGCAACAAGTATGGCTGCTTCGAGAAAACACAGGGTTGGTGATAAGAGAGGTGCTGGACTTATCTCTTATGCTTTTCCATATGACATACTAAAAGATCCCCCATCCCCCCCATAGCAGGGATGACCTTAAGCATAACTTCTAGCAGGACTCCTCACAATTAAAGAAATCAATTGCATGTGCCTTTGTTGAACTAGAGTGCAAGAATTTCACATATCCCACTACTAAACTGCAGACACTTCTCAGAGTTACGACCATCTCCACTTGAACAGAAAGGAGTTAAACCTGCAATAATATCAAATCTCCATGCAAAGGGTTACCTGTGCAGCTTATGATCACCTTTCCCTCTTTCCTAGTGCTCCTTCAGAATTCCTGTGGTAAGCAAGCTAACTTTCTGACTGACACCAAAGTAATACAGGACAGGACCTAGCTCTGGGGTCTGCTGGATTTCTACCAGTACTGCAGTTAAAGCTTGACTTGGTTCACAGATGAACACTTGGGAAGCAATTGTATTCTCTAGGAAAACTTCAGATAGGCAGCAGAACCACGACTGATTTTAAAACAGTACATCTTCCACAGTAAAAATTTGAAGTCATTCCTAAAACTAAGACTCCTGCAAAGTAAGATCAAATTTACAAAAGAGAAGGCAACAGAAAAGAAAGTCAACAGATAGCTTTCAAAATTGTCTCTGAGATGCAATCAACTAAATTTTCAATAGATATTTCACTTTTATCATGGAATGGCAGTGCTGAATCACTCCAGCACACAAAATCATGGAACAACAGCTAGAATCACATGAGTCAAGTCATGTTAAGGCACTGAGCAATATCAATGTTAAATTAATAACTACAAGCCAGGTCTGTTCCACATGATAAGGGTGCTTTTTTATTGTGTTGCAGACACAACTTGTAATGCATTATTTCCTGGATCCAAAAGTCTCCACTGCATTTGCACCAGACAGCACGAAAGCCAAGACTTTAGCATGACCTGGAGTCTCAACTGGCGAGACTTTGGTTCCTTAAGCTGCTAAATGCTTGCTCTGATCTATAGTGAGTCTCCCAAAGGGCAGAGCTTCTGCCTGAAATCACAATTAGAAGCAGCCATTAGGACAGACATTTAACAGCTATGCATAATTTTAATAATAAAATAGTTATTCAGATTATAGCTTGACTGAGCTTTAAGAAAAAAACTTTTTTCCTTCCCCTTTCCTTGGACTGTAGCTTTAGTGAAGACCCCAAGGTCTGAATAGCACAGAGAACACAACATTTTTTTGTTTTGTGCATCATTTGCACAGAAATCAATCATCTGCTGAAACACAGAGCATACCTGACTTCACCCTGTGTAAATCCTTCTTCCTCCCTGAACTCCTGGATGCCTCACCAGAGTACAGGCACAATAATGATGAATTACAGCACCCTCACAGACTTTAGGCAGGCAGAAGGGAGTTCACAGAGAGATTGGCAAGAGGGATAGGGGTGACAGAAGAGAAGGAAAAAAATCCCACTCCCTTGTTTCTGGATTTCCCTGTAAGAACTTGAGCAGAACTATGTCAGCTTTGCAACTGTGCCTTAAAATTGTTGATTTCCCCGCCTTAGAAAAGTCTTTCATGGAAGATACATGCAGAGAAAGAAAAGATAAAACAGATGTAAAAAAGTAATTTTTAAAATTTAAAAACTAGTAACTTTTTTCAATGTCTTAGTTTCTTTAAATCTCCTCTTTCATTCCTAAAATGAAATCCTCTCAGTTTTGCTCTGGAGAAAACCACCAGAAATTAAGAAGAGGACAGTCTTTCTCTGCTTTATAGGGGGTTTGGAGCTAGTTTTCACATACAAATGTGTATATTTTGTCAGAAATAGCAGGACTTATTAAGCAAGATGTTTCTGAAACGGTCCCCAGGCTCTTCTGATTTCAGTCAACAGCTCCATGAGTCAAAAAAAAAGCCAGGCTTTCCTCACAGACAAGTTTGAAAAACGTGACTAATTTAATTTCTAATATTTATAATCTACCTGAACTGATATGAAGAATTCTTCATGCCCATTGCTTGCCTTTTTTAAACCATGTAATGCTCAGTGATTCTCATCCAAATGTACTGCTTGGCAGCCTTTACTGGTGTCATTCTTGCCAGTAACCTGAAAGAAGTGAAAGGGAAATACCCTTGCCTGCAGTAGGGAAATGCTCTATGAGACCAGGACAGGCAGGGATAAGGCCTGTCAAACCTGGAGACTACAGCTACATGGCTGTGTGCATGTCATCCCCCTACCTCCAACAAATCATTTCACCCCCTGCTTTTCTAGCCATCACTTCTTCAGTCATTTGCACCATCAGCTTTGGTGACAACAGTTTATTCAACAGATTTTCAACCTCAGAATTTATGTGCTTCCAGCGCATAAAGCAAGGAGCATTAAAACCTGTGCATGTCCTGCCCAAGGACTGGAGCATCCAGCCCCACTCACCTAAAAGTCTGTTTCCAAGGATGAAACCCTCTACATTTTTCTCTAGCATGTAGCCAGCTCTAATTGGAATAGGTTTGGGTTGAAACACTGACAAGTTTTTTGGAAGGCATTCCCTTACTATCCCAGAGTACTGGTGTCCAGATAAACACCAAAAAAAATACAGGACAATAAAAACAAAGAAATTGCCACAGCTATTATTTATTTGGGATTTCTACTGTATGGCACTGGCAAGTCAAAGAATATTTCAATAAATCTGAAACAACAGCAAGTGTTTCAAAATGTCCAAATTCTCCTGGCCTTTTTCTGTACACCCACCCCAAAAATCCATTCATATCCTTTAAAAATTATTAACACTGCTGGTGGTAGCTTGTTAGAAAAAGAACATGGGTGTATTGCAACAATCTTTGTGCCTCAAAAAAGTTCCACTGCAAACTCCATGCCGGATTTCCCTGCAAGCTCAGTAATGACATGCTGGCTCTTTTTACAGTCTCTGCAGGTCTGAACCTGAAAGCACTGCATTTACCAGCAGCAATCATTTACACCATTAGCTGATCGTTTCAACTCCTACTACTGCATCTGACCTGCATCACTCATCTTGCAGCCCTGAGTATTTCAGATAAGAGACAGACTGCAAAATTAGCCACTCTCATGCCACAGGTTAGAGTTTCCTGTGCTAAAAATAGTACTGCATAGAAGGAACACTGTAATTTTAGAGGTCTTCTACTCTATCAAAACAGTCAAAGCAGGAGCCTCAATAAATGAATGTGAAAATGCTTTTGTATTTATATTCAGCCTGTCACCCAGCTTACTTTACAAGCAAGGGCATCCCAAGGACATTTGTAAGACTGCAGCCCATTTAAGAGCTGTGAGCCAGTACATTGCTACACTGACTACTTGCACTAGTGTTTAAAAATCTCAACTTGTCAAGACACCGTTGAATAAGATCCATCCACAAAGATGCTGTGGTCATTTTTCAGGTCCTGTTTGACTATATTCAGCAAAGAGAAGAGCTGGAAGTAGCTTCTTTGTTGGGGAAAAGATGCTCAAATGATTCTGACTGGCTTGCTGAGATTTTAATGCTTTCATCAACAACAATAAAATCACAATTGCAGGGCTATTTAATATAATTTTTATTAGTTATTGTCCCTGTACTCTTTCATTTCAATCTTTCTGTTTGGTTTGTATGGTCTAAAAGCTATCCCTGAGTAAATATACAACAGCCTCTTTTGAACCTTCCTTTTTAAAGGTATCTATAATTTCTTCTAAAGGAAGCCAGGATTTGCTACCTCTCTCATATGGGCCCAGAGGAATGCTAGCTACTCAGAATAACTTATTTCTAACACACTAGTTACAATCTCACGGAATAAAAATGGATTGTTAAAGGCACAGGCTTAAATGCTGGAGATATCAAAGTTTTCTAAGGGCATATTTAGAGCTCTGTGATTGCCTAAACTTTCAGCTGAAGTGAACCCTTGTTTGAATACATTATTCAGGGCCTCCATTGAAATTCACAGCAAGTCCCATGGGCTGTTTGTCCCAGAACTACAGGACCATCCATGTGAGACAGGCAATTAAAAGCATTTGGGAAACAGGGATTTAAGGTTTGAAGCCTTGCTGGCAGAGTCTCAGCACACTGACAGAAGGTGTGACTCGCAGCACAGACCCCAGCTGGAACTTTTCATGGACCCTCCTTTCCACCTGTGTGTAATCTGCTGCCATTTCATCTGAGGTCATCCTTACTAAAGCCTCCAGTCCCTGCAGACTAAACCCCAATCTGGCCTCATTCTCCCCACATTGTGAGTAAGCAGCAGGCTTCTGAAGAAAATCAATCAGGCTGCCCGAGCCACAGACCTACCATGAAGAAACATGCTGTGAGGGACTAATTGCAGGGACAGCTATCCTTCCTTACCAACCCCATGTCAAGACAACCAACACCAATATCTCCATTGTTCTTTATGGGTTAAGAAGATTTGTGCACACACCACTCCACATCTGCTGAGGCTGCACACAGACCAGCTGCAGGGAGAAACTCTGACCCTCCATGTCATCTAATAACTTACATAGACTGAGACCTCACCTTTCTTTTTCTTTCGGGATTTTTTTTTTTGTTTTAATTTTTCCACTGTAATATCACCCCTTCATGACAGACTTTTAATCAATAGCTTACAAGATTTTTCTTTTGCTATTTGACAATTTACTGGCAGGCTGGGCATATAAATGCATTACTAAATGCTTAAAAGCAGTAAAACATGTTTTACCATGGTCACTCTAACATGATTTCTTCAGACAGTGGTGCTTGGTATCAAGAATTTATTCCCAAAAGATACAAAGTTTCATCAGGGAATAGGAAACTAAGATGGAAATACTTGAGAGAACATGTTTAAGATGAATTTCCTCTTGCACAACCAAAGCCTGACACGGCTGTAAAATCTTGTAGCAATCTGTGTAAAACCAAATCCTGTGTGTTTCTAGTACCTGGTGCACTGTTACTACAAGTAATCTCATCCTTGAAATGCCCCAAGAAGCCAGTTCTCAAAGATACGCTAACACAGGATCACTTTAGCAGTACATCCTCAAATGGTATCGCAGGTAACTTTGATCCACTTTATCACAATTTTCTTTGCTCTCCCTGGTGACACAAAACTGAGCAATGTCTTTTCAGACTACAGCTGCACACAAGGGAAGAGAGGACAGAGGGTTGTCGCCTCCTCTTCTTTAACGCAGGTTAAGTGAAAAGGACAAGGTGGAAGAACCTCACTTCCAGCTCATGGTGGGGGGCACTAATGTTGCATTCCACAGAAGGACAAGGGACATCGACTTGTAGAACACAAGGAGAGTAGAAGAGGATTCTGAATCCAAATCTGACTTTATTCCCAGCTTCAGACTTGGGCACCCACCTGCTGCTTCTCCAGATCTCATCACACACTATCTCTCTAGGATCATATGCCCAAATACCATTTACATCTTGATATTCTTCTATTTTGAGGCATTGCTTTAAAGAGAATACTTAAAATTCCCTACTATCTCAGAAGTCAGTTCAGTGATTTGTGAGCAAACCTGTGCTGCTCAGCTGTGTGACACAACAATCATGAATCACACCTCTGCAAACTACAAGATTTAGAATAATAAAAGTGTCAGTTGGCTTTAGTTGATTTAAATGTGGAGTGTTCCTGCTTGCTGTAAAGCCTCAAGGGCCTGCAACTTCACAGCTGCAAAAACTAAAATAAAACTCAAGAAACATTAAAAAGTCAGCACTTGATCATGCCCCCTTTGCAATACTGAGGCCACCAGCAGTTTCTCCAATGCATTTTGCCCCTGCATGCAGTTCATTCTCTCCATATAAGATGCCTACAAAGCACAAGGCTGACGTAATGCTCAGACTTGCTGCTCAGTGCCTTCTCAAGCAAGGAAATGTTTCAGAGCCATTCCTCTGCCGAAGAAAAACCTGTGTGGTTTTATAAAACTTTCTCCTGAGTAGCCCTTTCTCCTCTCCTTCCTGTACCGAGCCTGTTGTTCGAAAGCCATAATGGGAAATCAGCCAGGCTTAAATCACAGCCAATATCTGATATGTGCAAATGAGGAACGACGTGAAATATTCAGCCGAGCAGCTTTGTGTTGCTAGGACACCCGAGGTCGGGCAGCACTGAAAGGGCAGATTATTCCCAGCCCAGCACAGGGCTCCATTCACAGCTGCCTCTGGGCTCTGCTAGCCAGCCCTCCCAGAGCATCCCTGCCTCCCAACTCCCTGAGCTGGCCCTCCCTTCCCACAGAGCACAGCACACAAGCCCCTCTGCACCAAATTGCCCCAGTGGGCTGCACATGGCTCTGGCTGATTTGGATCACTTCCAAAGGCTCACTTCAACCTGAGGGAGCCCTGGGTACCAGGGAGCTGCTCCAGAGCTGGGATCCAGCAGACTTGCAGTGTGTGGTCCGGAGATCCCCTTTAAGTATCAGCAACCCTCTAACACTGCATTTAAGACCATTTTAATGGTCTTAAAAAAAAAAGTCTAAGGAGGGGAAATTCCAGTTTACAGAGGTGATGGATTTCCCTGTGACCAGCACAGATGTCTACCTAGCTGACAGCAAGGATTGTGTGATGGTCTGCCTAAACAGCCCAGCTCAATCCCATGTAACTGGTGTGTTAATTACTACTGCATCTTATATCTCAGTACATCTCACAAAGTGTCAGTCTAATTTTGGCATTTTTCTTCTAATTTGATCCTCTGAGCTGCTGTTCCTGTATTCCTATACATTTTTACATTTTATACTCAGGACTTGTTTTGCAGATCTGCAACTGACTAAACAAGAGACAAGACTAGTGAAATGTGTGTATCTGTGTGTTTGCAGGGCAGGGGCAGAAAAAGAAGGCAGTTGTTCGTTCTTGTGTACATAAATTTCACAGAAAAAGGCAATAAATATGTTCTCCTAGGATAGCTTTGCTATAACACAACAGTCCCATCTCATCCTCCTACTGAGAGCTGGAGAGTCTCCTCCTTCAGTTCTTTGATGTTTCTGAGAACTACATCAAAATAAAAATAGATATTTCTGATAATGCTGCAATTTCCAGTGTAAGTCAAACAAAAAGCCCCTTGACTGATTTCTTCATATTTTATATAAACATGAGATGGAAGAGCTGTGTGGATCACAGCTCTCCGTGCTGCCAGAGAGGCCACACACAGGTGAGTCAACATCACCTTGGGCCAGAACAGCAGGAAGCTCCTGTGTCTTTTGCATTGATACTAATTGCATTCAGTAGAGAAAACACACCCCTCCACTGTCACATCACTGCAACAGTTTTTCATTGACAACCATTAAGATGGCTTTTTTGTTCCAATTCCTATGCAACTGTGAAGTAAGAGTTAACTATAAAGTAAATTCACTTTGCTTTTTAAGTATGGTGCAGGGTTATCCAAAATGAATGGCAATAAACCTCCCTAATATCAATATGGTCATCAAAGTAACTATTAATTGATTTATCTACACATACATATCTAAAGAGCAAGAGAAAAAATTAATTATAATAAATTGTAACAGTACATCAGGATCTATCTAATTTAACATTCAACTGCCTTCTGAGTGACTTAATTGTGATGCCACTGCTCATTCCCTCCAAGCCTGCAGAATTCACAGCCATGGATGCTGGTCAACAGCCCTTTGTTTCAGTAAGGTTTAGTTCCATCTTCACTTAGTTATGTGAACCACACTTTTGGTTGACTCTATCCATTTTTAAGATGATTTTGTGGAGAAAACTCCTGCTCTCACTTGTGGCGTTACAATCTGTTGTGCCATATTCAAATAAGATATTGCCTCTTCTTGTCCTAGAAGTAGATTTTTTTCTATACCTCTTCCATATTTTCTGATCATGGTGAAAAGAGACTGTTGAGACTGAATGAGTGGTTAAGAGCATTTTCACTGCTGCCTTACCAGCATTCTTCCTCTGGGACCTGGCCAGCTGCATGGAACACACACAACTGGAAGCACTGGATGTAACAAGTCTTGTCTTCTCTGTGCAGATGATTTGTGACTTTAGGCTGGGCATGCACTGCAAGGGAGCTGCACAAATGTCTCTCCCCTTCACAGCTGTGTGACAAGAGGTATTGTGGCTCTGTTACGTGCTGGCCAAAGCAGCATCAAACCAGTAATAACTTAAGCAAAGCATTTACATGTGTGCTTAGAGCTCATTGAGACCAATGAGATGTGCATGTCCTGTAAGAACCAGGCTGATTTGAGATGCGCCGCGTTGGGCATGCCAGGGGTCACAGGGAAATGCAATTTTAGATGGCTGAACAGCCATTTCTTCCCTGAGAAATTCCTAGGCTGGCTTAAGTACATAACCCAACATAACCCTTAATGTTTGACTCAGAAGGGAACACTTGAGATAAAATCAGCTTTCCTAAAAGCAATTTTGTTTGACATGTGAATTGCGTGCCTACATTAAAAACTTCCTTGATGCTAATTTAAGTGCTGCACCACTTATAATAAAAATCATCATTACTTCCTTTGAAATACTACTTCTAATTGATGAGGCCGGCCACTGTTTCTTTTTGGCTAACTATGAAGTGTTTGGCAAGCTGCAGATGGATGTACTCATCTTCATCATGCTGAATCTGGGGCAGTCATTCCTTTGAGAAAGCCAGTATCACAGATGATCTGGCATTTACCTGGCTTTCTGAAAGTGGATGTCTTCTCTCAACACATCTACATTATCTCTGCTTCACTAATAAAGGTTTGGAGACCCCTCCAATGCCCCTACTTGCCACATACTTAGGAGATTCCTAGATCTACTGAGAGTGAGTTTCAAAAATGCCATGATTGATTACATCATGTGAACAGTGAAAACAGAACATAGCACTATGAGTCCGGTGACAAACTTGTCTTCTCTACACTAGATACTGTGTAATACTCATGGGTGTATGCCCCAATCCAAGGAGGCTGCCAAAACAAAAAACTTGTCAGTGTCCCTGATGATTTACATGGTGCAATGGGCTTCTTGGCAACCAGCAGCTTCACAGACCTGAACTGTGTGCACTTGCCTGGTGCTTGGGACCAAGCAACAAAACAAATACTGCCCACAAAGCCTGAGGAATTGTGCTGCTATCACCTCCCCAGCAAAGCTCCTGCAAGCAGCACCAGCTGCCCAGCTCCCTGTTGCCTGAACAGGGAATACACATCAGGAATGTGGAGAGGAGACAAACCAATGAGAGCAACCTCAAAAACCTCATAATGTGTCAGCCAAAAACTTCCTGTAGGTTAGATTGACCACCCTTCCAGCTCTGATGAGGTCCTCAAACACAGACTTTACAGCTACTACATTCCACTTCATACAACTGAAACCACAACCTGACTGCTATGGACAGTGATGGGAATGGACCTGCCTTGCTGCTGAGGTTTATAAACTGCCTAAACCCACCAGAAACAGTAAATTCTGAGTGTAAGACAACAAAGATAAAATGCTTTAATGTTCTTTGAGTAAGCATTTTGTGTGATTTTTCATCTGATGAGGTGGCACCAGATGTTCTGAATTGTACTTAGTCCTTACAAATGGATCATAGTGAGGTTCCCCCCTGAAGTCTTTGCTGCATCCTGTTAAGAATAAATTGAGAAAACTCACATATATGTATGTAAGTAAATAAACAGATACAGCCAAAGAGAAAAAGGTTTAGTAACTGATCCAAAGTCTACTCTTAAACAACATTAACTTGCGCTCTTCACACAGATTTTGTGTTGTGAGGGCAGCTTTGACAAAGATCTGTGAATAGCTGGGACAGCTCTAACTTTCAGTAATCTGTTTTTTATGTTATAACCACTGTTGTTAAGCTTTCATTTATGCTATAGGTTGTAAATACATTTTGTTGAAAAAGCCAAAAAATGAGAAACAAAACAAATCTTTTCTTTTCTGAAACTAAGAAGATTTAGCAGAAGAAATACTGAATACATATCATCAATGTGCATACAACAAAACCAGCTACATTTTGACCTACCACCTCTGCTACCACTTGGGGTTTAAAAGGACATTATTTTAACACCAGTGAGAGACGAACAACTACAAGTTATGGCAACACTGTTTCCTGGTCCCATAGGCACTTTATCAGATCATGTACCCTCCATCTAGATTTGCAAGGCAAATCTAGGGCTGCACTTCTTGAGACTAGAATAATAAACTCCCATAGACTTCAATGATGCAGGATCAAACCCATTCCCTTCATAACAGGTTCTCTCAAGTAATTTTATACTAATTTTCTACCCTGTGGCTGAATTCTAATGTTTGCAGAGACAAGCACTTTAAGTGGGAAAGCAAGGCACAAAGTGCAGATCCCAGAAGGAAAGGCATAAAATAGTGGCGAACAGCACTATTTTACCTGCTGTGTTAGAGGGCTGTTTCATTGGGGGCAGAGAGCTGACACAGCAAAGAAGATCAATATATACCAATTGCTATGCTGTCCTTTCCATTACTACTGCAGTAAGTTTTTATTCCCAAGCATATTTCATTTCCTTTATTTCTATGGCAAAAAAAATTACTGTTTCAAGTGTGCCACATGAAAGCTTTGCCAGTAAAATTACAAAATTAATTGAGACTTCTGGGTTCTGAAGATACCTTGCTTGACTCTCTCCCCTGCCCCCGAATACACTTGTCCCCAGTATTACTTTCTTATAATGCAACCAATGCAAAAATACATGCCTTATGCCTTAATATCTGGCAGGAATACTGTAATCCTTAACTTCACAGAGCTGGTTTTACTGAATATACACTATGGACTGATCAACAGAAAAGATCTTTCTCCAGAAAGCAGCCCATCACTACAACAAAGGTCTTCCCCCATCTGCACGCACAGCTCTACTTCTGTCGACTTTTTCCCAGCTCTGCAAACAATCATCCCTTTAACTTTCAAACAAAGTGTGATTTATTAAAGCAGACTGCTTGGCAGCAAACCTCTCCTGGAGTTCGAAAATATGATTAATCCAGTAAATTAAGTTATTTTTTAATAAACTTGATTCTACATGCATTTACCCTCTTTAAAAGAAAATACAAGCTCAGAAACATTTCCAGTACAGCTTGCTCAGGCAAACTCCAGGTACTTTCTATACTTTTTCTACAAGTCCACTGCAGCTTCAAGCATGCAAGATTAAACTAATTTAAAAACCTGCATGAATTAAACCCCTTACCTTTTAAGACGTTTTCCCCCTTCAGTGTTCGTCCATTGTGAAAAACTGAACCTTTAGTAGGTTTTTTTGCAGCTATGCACACACACACACACACACACACACACACAGACACACACAGAACAGAGCTTTCTTCAGCTCTGGTATTTCAAGTCTTTCATGTGATATCTTTGGCTGTACTTGCTTAATTCATTCCTGCTGCTACTCAAAGGAAGTCAAGCCTAGCGAGGGCTGGCTCTACAGCAATCACTGAAGATATTCCTGACTAACAGGACACGAGGGCTAATCTCACCTTATAGGCAGCAAGAATGTAAATATATTTCACAGCCAACAAATTCCTAAACCTTAAGAGATAAAATGCACAATATGCCCTATGACACAGCTTAGCAAGGAAGAGACTTGTGAACTTTAAAGTTTTCGCTAAAGAACAATGCTCTGTACCACAGCGATGCTTTTGGAGCTCTAGAGATGTCTATTTATCATGGACTGTGCATTTTCCCTTGGAGTAGTTACCATGAGAACACAGCAAACAGTATTTGAATGTAAATTGCCATTTAGAGATGGGGGGACTATTTTTTTGTAGTAGTTAAAGAAGAAAACTTGCAGAGCTTGATGAAGTACACAGTTTTTCAACACATACATTTGCATGACAATGATTTCAATTCAAATGCTTGGTAGAGCGCACAAGAAGGAAGAAAATCCAAGTTCTTTGCTGGTATTTATAAAAAGCAAATACTTCAGACTTGGGATCAGTAGCTGCAGTTCCACAATTGCCTCTCTATGCCACATAGCCACATATGAAGGAATTCATAAGCCACAAAAATAAAAAAATCCATAAGGTGGCACAACAGGCAAGAATTACTGTAGTGCCTAAAGTCAGTTGTAGGCAGTAAGATCCTCTGCTGCTGGCAGATAATTGCTGAAGCAGTCAAAATCTTTCTCACTTCTAGATATTACACTGAACTACATAGCAAACATTGCACATTAAAAATATCCCATCCCTGGGCATTTGATTTTTCCACAGAATTGTTCTGATACTTTGCCATCTGGGCCACCCCCATCCAAGTCCCTCCTGAAGCAGTAATTGCTCCCCATGTGTCCCTCCATCCTGCTTACATACTACCACAGTTACTATCCAAGATCCAGAAATTGCTCCTACCACTTGTGGACAGCCCTACCAAATGGTACATGCTGCAAAACAAATAAAACTTTTGTCTGCCTGCTCTGCCTGGAGCTGGGTGCAACCTTTACAGCACAGTGTCTGCTTCCTTGCCTGCAGCATCCCATCTCAGCTCTCTGTCCCTAGCCTTAAACAGCTCAATTTTAAACCCCTTAACCACAGTCACTGAAAGACAAATCCTAATACACTTAGCAAAGGAATGCCTTGTCAGCCCTGCTTAACAAACAACAAACCTTGATGAAGAAGAAGAACATGCCTTGCCTGGGTGACTGCCCGGAGAGTGGAATGACCTACTTCAGCCCAGCAAGCGGGGATACTCGGGGATGGGGACAAAGGGACAACCCCGTGGCTCTCAGACAGCATTAACAAGAGGCTGCACCACAGCAGTGATGGGAGTGATCTTTCAGAGAGGACACTGCAGAGAGGCACAGCTTACACATAGCACAAAACACCTTGCTCTTTCAGACAGGGATTCAGATTCACACGTTACATTACTGCCAGCACTCTGCGAGCAGGAGCGATTGCTTTCCTCACACCTACTCTCCTTACCACTTTTACCTAAGGAATGAGTCCTCTAGCGCCTGACCTAATTACTCAAGTGATGTGTCACAAAATGATGCAGCTGGGACATACTCCACAAGCCTTGATTTGAAGCTATGTAATTCTGCAAAACCCAAGGCAACAAGATCCAGGTAGCTGAATTAAGTGGCGTTGGCCAGGCATGACACCACACCTTCCGACTGCGCCTTCCTGGTTGTGAATAATAAAGCCTTATGAGCAAGTTAAAGGGTAAGAAGGAGAAATCGTTTGCAATTGTTGACCTGTGAGATCAGGCCAACATGCTGTGTTTTTGGGAAACAGTTGCTCTTCTCCCAAATGATGAGCCTGAGCAGCAGCTCCCCGAGTCTGACCCAAGCTGCCCAAGCAAGAGCAATCTGTGCTCACAGCCTGTGGCTCTGCTGCCTCCAGAAGCAATGACAGCAGTAACTGGCAGCCAGAAAGCTTTCTTAAACCAAGTATTTATTGAGAACAACTGAGATTAAAGACAGATTTTTAAAAAAGGCAATAAGGATCTCTAATATATGAGCTGCTTATATAGCTGTAAATGAATACTGCTAGACCTTAACTTTCTGCAGACAGCCCCACACACACCCAGGAGCTCCACCTGGGCTACATTATCTATTTCCTCTACTTTCAAAGTATGACAGAGTAACTATTAATGTGACCAGGCTATCTATTACTTTTTCCTTATGAACAGCAAGCCAAATTTACCCCGTGATCTGTTAGCTCCCAATACCAGACACCACTGCAGCTATGCTGCAGCAGAGCTACCTCAGGGCTTAGGAACTGACTAAACCATAGAGACACCTCCATTTAGGGCCTAACGCTTTTTAGCTTTTAACTGCTGGGCTCAGCATCTTAAAAAACCTACGAAGGCATCTGCTCCCCTGTAAGGAGACCCAGAGTCTGCTGAATATTACTGTATAAAGCAAATGCTTGGTATACAACTCCATGGGCATAGTTTGGAACTAGAACACCTTATTAAGGATAATTTTTTAAAATAAAGACTTCTGAAAGTAAAGTTATCCAGATGCTTAGCAATCCTCTGCTTCAGGTACATTAGAATACTCTTGAAGTTCAGACTTTCTCTGCCAGAATCTTTCAAGATGATGTGTCAGTACTCTTCCCAATGCAGTACAATTAGACTTGCACTCTTATCCATATTTCTGGAAAAAAAAAAAGTCTCCCTAGAAGGCAAACTCAGTAATTCATACAGTTATGTCTCAATATGACAATACTGCAATTCCAGCTTGACAACCAGCTCACCTACTGCGTTCTCTGCACTTGTACCTGCTCCACACCCTGCACACAATCACCCTTGCAGATGGGGTCAAGCTCTGCTATCACTAGTCCTTTGCACTGCATTCCTGAGCTGTACTTCTACCTGGTGTTTAGGCTGGTATCATACTAAACTTACATTTGATTCAGAGCTATTTTAAGAACACAACTTTAATTCAGGCGCCAAGCAAAATAGTTTGTATCTTATTTCACATTAGAGGACAAACTGCTTGCTATTCCAGGGTGTCTCATGGTCATTAATGACCTATGCCTCAAAGTACACTGTGGGTGCCAATGGCCATACCTTGATCCTTTCAAATGGCTCTGTCCCCAGAAGCAATGTTAACAATCTTATTGCCTTGATACTCATTTTCCCAGAATGAATATGGAGCATGATAGGACTCTAAGAGCAGTAGACCTCATAGAATTTATTACAGCCTTTTTTTCTACCAGTCTTCCTTTGAACTGCTAAGGTATTACCAGTTTCATTTTTCCTGTTGCTCCCTGTAGCCCCTACCCTGCAGTAGCTTTACAATACAGTTTTAATTTTGTCCCACTTGTTTACCTAACCTAATTAAACTTTAAATTAAAAAAAAAAAAGTTAATGTAAAAACCTAAAGAGAAACAGAATTGTCCCTTTAGAGATCACAAGTTCTGAGAGAAGGCAGCTTATATCTTGACTGTGACAAGACCATCACTACAACAGAGGAATGAGACAGACAATAAATGAGCACACAGACGTGAGGAGGAACCCTGCAATCCTGTTGCTTCATGGCAAACATCAACACAAGCTTCCTATAAAAACAACTTAAGAAGTGAATTTTTTGTCTACATTAAATACCTAATGTGAACTATAACTAAGCCAGGATTTTTTTATCAGGACCAAACTGGTCTTAGATCTGCAACCAAAGAAAAGTGCATGCATCTATTTATGTGCAGGAGTGGCCACATCTGAACCTGTTGAAGTCTCGAGAACAGGGGATTATAAAAACAAGCAATAATAACTGAGGTTTTGAGGGACCAGCACAGCTGAGGCCCTGCAGATGCTGGAGGTGGGGTTACTCGCTATGACTATACCAGTATCGTGCCACTGGAGATTATGCCAATGTATTTGCAAGAAATAGCCTAAATGGAAACAGGAACCTAACAAAGCACTTGAGCCAAGCTGCACAAGGCTGGCTGCTTCTGGGAAAAAGGAAAACTTCTGCCTCTGAAACAGCTTGAATAGGAAGTTTAGATCTTAAATTTACTCTGATCTGTCTCCTGAATAGCACCAAGGCTTAGCAACTTTATTAATAGCAGCAAGCTGGAAGAACATTCAGCTGATGATTTTAGCAATGGCTGCAGCTTCTTTTAAAAAGACAGTCTTTTTTTTGTTGTTGTTGTTGTTTTGTTTTTTTTTTTTTTTTTTGTGGTGCTGTTTGTTTTTTAAGTTACATTTGCAAGGAGGAGAACATATTCAAATAAAACAGAAGACAGAAAAAGCTGTTTAATGATTTTTTAAGTTCATGAAGAAAAGGAGACGGAAGCTTCTTTAAGGGAGCTGAAAAGACAGTCTTTTTTTTGTTGTTGTTGTTGTTTTGTTTTTTGTTGGTTTTTTTTTGTGGTGCTGTTTGTTTTTTAAGTTACATGAAGAAAAGGAGACAGATCAGAAAAGGCAAGGTTGCAGGGAGGAATCATAATCAAATAAAACAGGAGACAGAAAAAGAAACATGAAACCAAGAAAGAGAGAAAGATATGCTAAAGTTCAAAGGGATGAAATGATACATAGTTCTTCCAGCTGCAGTGAAGATAAGGGGAGCTGAGGAGAAAGACACTTCATTAGCAGAAAACACTCATTAAGCATACCAAGTGGAAAAGTTTCCATGTTATGGATAGTTCAGAACAGATTGGAAATTGTGAAAACAGATACCCTGATTGTTCTGGGGTCTCCCGAAGATTAATGGGTCCTCTGTCCTTCTGTCTGAGGCCTGCCTGCCGAAATGTCTTGTGACAAAAGGTCACCTACTCCATGCGCTCCCTTTAGGAAATTGCACTAATGAGTGTAGAACCTGCTTTCATATGTAAATGTTCAGTGGTTTACTGCTTAAGCTGAATTGTTTTTGCTTGCCACTGCAACATATTTAAAAATTGAACTTTAGAAAAATTAAAACAATGAAATAATTACTGTAAATTATCACATCTGCTACCAACATGAATACGCTTCAATATCTAGAACAGCAGAGAAAGTAGCTTGCTATACATTCTGCTTTTCAAAGGCTTGAATTTGACTTCTATTTGCTTAACCTCATTCAATTACAGAATTCAAACACACTTCTTGAGTTCCCCCAGCTCCTCCCCTCCAGTTACAAAGGATGTTCACCAATAGGTGTATTCCCTATTTGTATCCAATCCAGAGAGGAACAAGCAGATGGAGAGGCTTTGCTCCCAATTACACAATTTCAGCTCTCCCCTTGACAAATCTCTTCAGTCTAGCTCTCCTTTGATGCTGTGTATTTCAAAAAAGCAGTAAAACATCTATTTCTTCCACATATTTAGATATTTGGCAAGCACTGTTTAAGTACTTTCCGAGTGACATTTATCATTCCATATCACCATGACTGCAGATGGAAAACACAGAGGAAAATGCTCAGTGAAGACCTTTACTTTCTTTTGGTCCAAGTTTACTCCACTTCAGTAGCTCATTTGAATATTTCAAACATTTTTTTTCCTATCCAGCCCTGCACAGTGAGCCAGGTGATCCCTGGTAGTCCATGCACAGCTCCTGTGTCTTTGAGCCATGCTGGTTCACAGCAAACAGTCACCTTATTTTCCTTTGTCTAGCTGAAAAGAAGTGACATGTTGTATGAGAGGATAAACTGCAAACTGCTCAATGGGGTGTGCGCCTACAAATCCAGCAAAGGTACACAGCAGCCAAATGCTGGTTTTGTGCCTGCTCCAGTACCTGCACTGCTGCAGAAGGAGAGACACAACCAATGTCACGAGGTCAGCACTAAAAATTACTGTGTCTGTTCAATCGGGGAGTGGGGCACAGAGAGCAGCACACAGCAGGCAAAACTTCCAACAGTGAATCCCAAAGGTGCATTTTGGTAACACTTCCCTGAATGAAGAATGCCATTGACAAGCATTATATATGGCTTTCCTTCTCATTTTCAGTCAAGTCTTCTAAGGAATCAGCTATAAAAGAGAAGCTCTGTGACACTTGACACTTGTTCTTCAAACAGTATTTCTTATTTAGTAAAGCCATTAATTCAAGTTAAATTTTCAATCAAACAAAGGCCAATGGAAAACAAGTACAACCATTTTTGCATAAGATTTCAGTGAGAGCTTACATGTACATTGAAATGGATTGTCTACAGAAATTTCTCAATCTGTTCCTGCATGCACTTCTGCAGTTAGAGGTGGTCCCCAGAGACTGCCTCAAGCTTCTTCTCCTTGCACAGCTGCTAATTCTGTGAGAACTGTGTTTTAGTGGTAGTAAAATATATGTACAGATACAGCAACACACCAAATTTGTCAGGGATGAAGCACTTTAGAGGGAAAAGACTGGAAAGAATAAGGAACATAGGAGTGGGAACTTGGTGTTTTCCTTGCTATGGAAATGCAACAAATGCCTGCTTCTTGCATCAATCACATCAAGTCCTTGTACCTTTGCTACTGTGCAGATGAGCTTTGTTAGTCAGGTATGAAAAGACAGATAAGGAAAACCTGAGAGTTTGTTACAAAAATCCTTCTATTTAAGGGTCATGGGGCTTCCAGACAGAAACAGGAGCAGGGAAGCAGGGAAGCTTTTCAAAACTGCCTTCCTTCTGTGATCGGGGACTTTGCTAAACATGCAAGCTCACGAATTCCAGCTACTCGCCAGGGCTCTGTCATCCACGTGGGTTCAGCTGCCTGGGTGACTTCACACCTCAGAGCACCAAACACCTCAAGACACAGAAAGTTGTTTTTATTTGCTTCCAGGCTGCTCCCGCTTGCTTAGGTGCCCAAAAACTGTATGTTATTTGGAACATCACAAATAGCAGAACAGTCAGCAAATGAAAACATGTAAAGTCAAGGATGTCCACTGTCCAGGTGGCACTAAAATCTACAACGAAATCCACACATTTGTTTTGTTGGCATCCTGATAAACTAGGCAGCCCAGAAAAATAGAACATCTAAATATGGATTTGTAGAAAGTCACCAATCTCTGAGTTGCCATGTGAAAACCATAAATCAGATTTACTAGCACCTCTGGCTGTTGTATTTTTGACAAAAGCAGACCATATAATGAATAACAGTCTATTATGCCCAAAACAGATGTGAAAAAACCCAGGATACTAGAATCAGGCTAGCAGTATTAATTTCAATGACTACTGTACCATTACCACTTCGTTTCTAGAGAGCCCTCCAACATATTTAGGCAAATCTTGACACAGCCTTTCATTATTTGTAACTCAACAGACAAATTGATATTGTAAGCCTTAGTCTCCAAGCCTGTTTTAAAAAAAAAAATCTGAAACAGATCAAAACATCCAGCATGTACAATTCTAGGTATTTTCATAAACTGAAAGACCAAGAGTCTGACAAGAGAGTCATTCACACCAGTTTTTCTATACACATCTGAATCACTGCCTCTAGCGACTTAAAACAAACTTTGTGATTTTGATATTTTCTCCCTAAAAAGGCTCTCACAGAGTTGTCACACAAGTGCAGCCTTCTACCTTCTGTTTATAACCTTCCTTAGAGCCAGTCATTTATCAGAGTTGTGTGCAATAACTATTAAAGAGGTGCATAATCCATGTGCAAAAAAAAAAAAAATCAAAAGCCCTTCCCAGTGCCTTCCCCTTGAAAGCCTTCTACAAAATCAGTGAAGAATGCTACCCTCTGCTTCACACAGTGGTAAATAACCAGACAGGCAGCAAAAGATTAGGCCTGAGATGTACAGAAAAGCTGGACACCATTTAAAATCTTACCTTCTGCACGTTGGGTTTGATGCACCGAACAAAGAAAGGGTTTGAAGCACTCAGTGTCGCCATTAAAGAATGAAGTGATTCCTGAAACACAGGTAGAGGGAAGACAGTAGCTCACAAGCTGGATTTTTGTACAAGCAACATAACCCCAGACAAGAGCTCCTGCAGCTCAGCACTGCAGACAGCATCTAACTGCAACACCTAGTGGTGCACACCAGAAGTTACTGCACCCTGGGAGCTCTTGCTTCCAAAGGGATGGGGCCAGTGCATGTGTGTTCCCTTCTTCCACTGGCTCCTTCTGATCAAAACTGGCATCACCGTTTAACAATGAACAAGACCCACATATTGATATGATGAAAACTGTCCATAAGGACAATACAAAATTGTTGTTTCAGGGATCTTTCAAATGACTGTTTAAGACTTAGGATCCACATTCCCAAACAGCTAAACTTGAGCAAGTCAAAAGGAAGGATAAGGGGTTTATGGCAAAATCCACCAACTCAGATTTCCTCTTTTCATTTCAACCACCCCAAACCCACTCATCTTCCATCTTCCCTGAAGACAACAGGTTTTTTCTTAGCTTTAGAACTCTGAATGATCCAATAAACATTAGACTATCAGTCTAACCTCAGCCTGGAGATAAAAATCACAAAATCCCTCAGTCCTTTTATGATTATTACTTTAATTACACATCCGCCCCTTTCCCTCCTGAGCCATCATTCCGTATCTTATTCCAACTTGCCTCATTCTGTATCATTAATTATGATGAACCTTTTTAAACTGAAGTCTTGCATTTACTTTGCAGAGATACAAATGATTGTACAGGAGAGGAGCTCAGGCTCTGAAGAGCCCACAAAGTTAGCAGTGGTAAAGTTACACGGCTCAAAGGTGGCACTTTGTGCCAGGCAGCAGAGGGAATACAGAGAAGGCTGCCAAGGAGGCAGAAAGTGCACATTTTAAAGGAGCAACACTGTGTGTCCTGCCATATGTCTTGGAGCAAAACTGTCAATGTCAGTCTGTTATAACAAATTCTTGCTTTAATCTGCAGACCAAGCACTTACTTGGTGATTGAACATGCAGTGAAAAAGGCAGCAGGCAGAGTTATGGCTGTGCACACACTAATGCAGGGCAAAGTGAGGAAACAGCTAAATAACTGGGAACATACATGGTAGATCTTGGTTTGCTTGCCTTTGCCAGCCTATGGACCAGGGAGTTGGGCAGCAAATATTAACAGAACATGCAAAGACAAAAATCTTTGCGTAAAGACAAATATTTACAGCTCTGAAAAGTACAGGCTTTATTCTTATTAAACCTGTCTGAACATTACATCTGTGCAGTTCTCTCATCCCAGGCTCCCACTTGCAGATTGGAAAAGTTGGTCAGTCTAAACAAAAGTGATTTAAACTATTTTTGCTTTCACCTTGGTACAGCCAGCCAGATTCTGCACAGTGCTGCAAGCCTCTAAGTCACTGTCAGGTGATGAGCTAATCTGGAGCTTGCCCTGGCAATCAACAGGCTGAAACAGATGGTATCTAAACTCTGCTCTTCTGCCTGCACCCCCGGGCCTGCATTAGGCAGGTCATCAAATGAAAAGAAGAGTCAACCAATTTATCATGAGAATAAAACTGTGAAGGCAAAGTTCTTATCTTCAGTTGAAATAAGATGGACTAATCCCTGTAAGGCTTTAAAACATGTGAAAAACACCCAACCTAATTCTCTGGGGAAGGCATGATGTGAAGGTCAACATCTTGTAAAGCAGCCCAGCTGGTTAATGGGCAGTTACTGCGGCGTTAGATAAGAGGCAATAATGTTTTGATTTCATGTTTTATCACCCTTATGTTTTCCAAGGCCCCTGACAGAGAACAGAAGGACTACTACACTTTGTTCTACCTTGCCAAATGAGTGAAAAAATATGGTCTGTTTTTGTAAGGTTAACATTTTAAAGGTCTACTTTGCACATATAGAAATAACCAAGTGGAAACAGTACCTTCAGCTATACCAGAAAACTAGCAAATAACACCATCTCATGACAAAAAATGGATACTTCTGAGATGAGTTATGGTAGCACAAAGCAAGCTGTCCTGAAAATACATCAGTGTTTTTTAATAAAAGACATAGTGTGTGCCCCAGCATACACTCCTTGCTGTTCTGCCCAACACTTAGCAATAGTCTATTAGGATAAAATCTGCCCTTAAGGGATTCGAGTCTGCTCTTCTTTAAAAAAAGTGAATGAACTCTGCAAATGTATATTAATTCAAACAAAATGAAAGGCAACTAATCCAGACTTGTACTCATGCAATTTAGGAGATGTTCCATGCCAATCTTTCCCTTTTAAATAATTTGCAGATAGACTTTATACTAGATTTCAATTTGGTGCCATTTTTGATGAGAGGCTATACAACCTCATAAAAAGGTGCTTAACAAAAATGCCTTCCAAACTTTAAGTTAAAGCAAGGCAACACCTTAATGAGGTATTTATTCAGCACTTATTTTTCTCAGCATTCAGGCACTGCTGTAAGGCTTTGAGGGATTCTGTGGCTGGATTTAGATTATAAAGACAAATCAGGACAAGAGAGACCAACTTCACAGATGAGCTTTAAAATAAGAACAAATAGGCAAGTGGGGAATGCAACAGGAGTTTTCTGGGGATGGTGTGATGGAAAGGTTAGTGCCTACTTGAAGCAAGCCAGGACAGTCAATCAGTTAATTAGCAAGGGCAGTGTCATAGCAGAGACAGCAATGTTTTCATGTTCAAGTTTTGCCTTTCTCAATCTGCACCTGCTCCTTACTGACCAGGGTCTGTCTGTCAGTGATTAGCTACACAGCAGAGCTGACACATTAACTGACCTTGAACTGGAGACTCACAGTAGGCTTTCGGTGCTTGCTTCCACATTTAAGAGTGTCCTGATTGTTGCGACTTGAAACGTGTTCAAACAGATCATAGATGAAATCAAGACTGAAATGGAAAAGAAAAATAGTATTTCTAAAGTGTATCTTAACAGACTATGAGGTTCGCCACCATAGAATGCAAAGAAAGCAGTCTCTTAGCAAGAAGCTCCACCATCAAAAACATGCTTATTGATCATTTTCCCTCTTATTTGCTTATTTTCTCCACAATCTTTAATAAACAATAGATTTTGCCTTTGCAGAATTTGTCCAGGAGAGAAAAAAAAAAAAAAAGAACCAAAACAAGGAGGTTCTTTCTTCTCAATTCCAAACACATCATTAGGGAAATGAAGTGTGAAGTCCTGGAGGCTTTACTGCATTTCACTCAACCAAAACTGCAGCTGACTGCAACCAGAATTGTACCTGAACAAAGACTAAAAAACAAGACTTCCAGCTTGGTTAGGGACATAACACAAAACAGGCACCCATGCAAGCCTCACTTTCAGATAACAGCTGTGCATGCTGTTCTCTACCCTATTGGTTGGGTACTCTCCTCTTAGCATTTCTAAAGAAACACAGACATTTTAATTCAAGCACAATATAGATGCTAGTGTAAAAGCAAAACCAGGCCCAGCCCAGTTTAACTAATTTAATATTTTTACCTAGATACTTCAGTTGGCAGATGTTATATCAGAAATGTCATAAATCCAGAACAAATAACAGAGAGGGAATTGTTTATTAACAGTTTCCCTGGCACAGAAGGGCTTAGGGGATTTACAAACAAGCAACTCGCACAGCAAGGCAGGATGACTGGATGGGATAGGGGAGGGCACCAGATGAGACAGCAACATCCAGGCTCAGCTCCCCTCTTCTGCCATTCCTCTGTGTGTCCTGGAGTCTCAACCAAACACCTACAAAAAGGGGTGTGGTACCACCACAGCTCACAGGGTACCACCATAAGGACCCTCAGACCTTACACAGCAGAATGACATGAGACATGCAGGTACCAAAGGCATCCAAACTCAGACTTTCAGTCAGATAAATCTTAATAGAAGTTGTCCCCTCAAAGCAATCACTATATAGCAGTTTGCACCCCAGCAGTCTCCGACAGCAAGTGTTCAACCAATTAGGGAATGTCAGAAACACAAACATGAAGTAAAAACCCACACATGCACCCTGCCTATGAGGCACTCTGAAACAGTTTAAAACTATGACCACCTTCCAGCATCCTTACTCATTACAGAGCAGCAAGTCAGTTCTCTAGGAAGCCCCTGGACTGAACAGCAACAATAGTACAATGTAGGTAAACCCAACTTTGTGAGAACCAATTACAGTCAGACCTGCTTACAGGCAACTCTGATATGCTCATTTCTGTGATATGATATGCTCATCTATGTTGCATTCTGTGCTTCTTTCAGGTCTGTCAACGTCTGCTGCTATGCAACATCTAACGTATTCAAACCCCAGCAGAATTAATTGTTCAATCCTGGCAGAATTAGTTGAGACAGACCCCTTAGCATCATGTCCGTAACAAAATTGGCAGAAACTTACCTGCTTTCACGTAACAAGTTTAGGAGATCATCTCTGAAAGTATCCCTGTTCTTCTCCAAGATCCCCCTGACATCATACTGGACCTAGAAGGAAGCAGAGCTGGTTCAAACAACAAACCAAACAATCAGGCACCTCTCACAAGAGCGGTGCTGTAAAAAGTGCTGAGGGAACAGAGTGCTTTAGTTAATTTTGAGCAGCCTTGGGGGAAAATTAAGCTAATGAAAGTTCTGCTTGGAATAATTTCAGCAAATAAAGAAATTACCTCCCCAGCGTAGTGCTTCACTCCAAAGTTGTGAACGGCAACCCTTGGTTTTACATAAAAGGATTGTTCTAATTGGACAGGAAAAAAAGAGAAAAATATTTGGAGGGGGCTGTCACATAATCCTCTCAACCCACACCTAAACAGACCATTGTCTTCCAGTAAACTCTCTGGAAGATTAGTGCTCCAAAAGCAAACAAGCAACTCATGATAATAGGATTTGTTAGTCTGGGCTGCTTCAAATGCAGTAATAACAGATTTATAGCACATAAAAAGACATTATACTAAACCTGAACCCCATCTGGCAGAACCATCTATAAAAGGCATTTTGAAACAGAAAGCTCTGTCTTAAACAGGCAGTTATGAAGACAGATGCTTGCATCCCAGAAATTGTGAAAAATAATTCTAGTATCACAAATAAAGGTAACACTAATCTGGACAGAGGAAACAGCAAAATTTCAGTAAAAGACATCAAGGTAAATGCTTTATTATATCAAGGGAAATTGAAAATCTAAATAATCTGAGCTACTGCAGGTTGACATAGCTCTCATTAAGAGTAGAATTTTACTTATTCAACACAATAGAAACCTTTCAGTGAACAGCAACAAGGATGGGTTCTTCCAGTAACCAACTCAGCCTTGTCAACAAAGTAGATGGATTGCCATGAAAGTAGGATCACATCCAAAACAGCCTCTAGAGCTACGCACCCATATGTTTGAACCATGAATTTCTACCAAAGCAAAGAGATCCTACATAATTTGCACAGCAAATATCAGCAAAACATCACATACTGCATGCTGGGCATTCAACTTCTCCAGTAAGGTGGAGTCAGTAGCTTGAGGAAAATGGCTCTCCTCATTGATGAGTGCTAGCAGTCCCAGTTTCTAGAACAAAAAAAAGAGGCAGAAGATGAATTAGTGCATGGAGGGACACAGCTGTTGTCCCCTGTTTGGAAAAAAATCACAGTCCTTGAAGTTGCTGTGTGCAGAGAGGCACAAAACCACTCATACACAACTAAAACCCCACTATTGAAGGTGACTGTAATCCTCTTTTTCTGACAATGTTCCTTTTGAAATATAGAGCACACGATCTGTGGGCAAAATAAAGAAAAACAAGCTACTGGAAGAATCAATTCCTCTGACAGAGGCAGTTTTTAGATGCATACAGTGACATTGCCCCAGAATCTATCCCCAGCCTCCAAGATCTCCAATGATCATGAGTCTGAGGAGTTTGTGTAAAACAGCCTTTCGAAAAAGTTTCTTAATATAATTATCCACCCAGTTGTTGAACCAATGTAAACTTTTAGCACCCACAGTGCCCAGAGGCAGAGCAAAAGGTACACAGTTTAACTTCACCCTGGGTGAAGCACAACCTCCCTTTGCTTTACATGTGCCTCTGTGTCATTTCCTTTGATGTTCCCCACTTCTCATGTAGAAGAGGTGGTAAACACAGCAAGCTATCCCACAGTTAATTAATGTGTCCAGCAAGCTCCAGGTTGATAACAGCCTCTCAGGAAAACAGAGCTGTCCAGGTGCACATATTAATAAGCCACTTCCCAAGGGCTCAGAGCAGCTCCTGAAAAGCCACCCTGCCCTGACTGCAGTCACGTCCTGCCCGCTGGATCCCCTGCTCGCTGCCACTCACTTCTGTGCCTGTCTGAACTCTTGGAGTCACACACCCTGCCATGGAGATAACACACACAGCCTGCCTTGCACGGATGGCAAGAGAGAGCATGGATCAAGTGGATCATTTTAATCATCTCCAAATATTGCTTTTTTATATAATCAAACATGGAGAAAAGTTGCTGCAAGGAAAAGAGCTCACAATATAATCCTTAACACAACCATACATGAAAATGATCTGATTAAAAGTTTGCTATTTAAACATGTAAGATCCACCATTTTCTTCACTTGTTCTTTGCGTTGACAAATGTTTTAAAGACATATTACCTCAGAACAAAAAACTAAAAGTGGGTAACAGTATCAAATTCTTTCTTACCTTTTCAATAAGATCCAAACACTCTCCATTGTCTGTCCAGTCAATATCTTCCCAAATTAGTCCTTCCCTAAGGAAAATAAAGTGGGTCTTTTTATTGAAATTATTTTACCTGTAGAAATAGGAGAAGCTGGTGTATTCATCTTGCAAATTACAGCAAAATCAGCTTGCTTTTATAAATACACAGATCCAGACAGAGACTTTCAAAGGAAGCAAAGGTAGCTGCAAACTAAGACTTCAAGTGAACACAGCATTGTCAAGACTCTTTGAGATTTTTCCTCTCTCTCTTACCTGCTGTATTCCAGTTGCTCCAAGGAAAAGATGTGCTTGTTGAAGTACTCCTGAAGCTTCTCATTTGCATAGTTAATATTGAACTGCTCAAAACGGTTTACCTAAAGAGACAAGAAATTTTCAAAAATGCATCCACTTTAAGTATTTTACTTTGCAAGCAAGGAAATGGGTTGGGTAATAACATCTTTAAAAATCAAGTTCCAAAGAAGATGAAAAAATATGTAAGGCATAAATTAATAAAGCATAAATATCAGACAATCCTATTTGAATAAGCTTTTGAAACCTACCTCAAAGTTTTCAAATCCAAATATGTCCAAAATTCCAATAGTCTTGAAGTCTTCCTTGCTCCTGATTCTGCTATTGATTTTCTTAATGACCCATGCAAAACACTGAGAATAAAGTGCCATAGCCATAGAATCTCTGCTGTCTATTGCCTGTGTTAAAGAGGGAAAAGACAACACATCAACCACCCCAGGACTGAGACCTGACAAGACTCTGCTGGTCAGTGTCCTTAGCACAGCACAAAACAATGCATAATGCAAGCAGCTCCCTACTCCTATGTAGCTTGGCAGCAATTGTAAAAACACTTACAAGCATGTTTGAGCTTTAACAGTTTAACTTAAAACAACTGCACTTTAAAATGTGGCCTTAAAATTACGCTTCAGTGCTAAAGCATTAAAAAAACTAGGAAATTATAAACTTCAGGTGTGGAGGAAGGAAAGAGAAGTGTAGGAAACAATACCTTAATTCACCCTTTTCCAGAGGTAAATATAATGTTATGCATTATTCTTCTAATAATAAAAGACACTTCTAATTGTCTTCTTGTAAATTATAAAAGTATTTCTCCTGAAAATTTTGAGAAAGCATCCCCCTGCCACAAGTGTCCATAGTGAAAAAAATATCAGCCTACATGTTTAGAATTTGAAAAAAATGGGAAGTAATCAGTGTTCATAAAAATAACAAGGGACAAGCTATAAGCCCTGGCCAGAATAATAAGATGGGATCTAAAGAGATTATACCCTTCCCAAAAAATCTACGTAATAATTTTGATTATAAGTCTGATGCATGAGCTAAGCTTCTGTTCTTGAGTGATCAGTGATTTCTCTAGACTTGAAGAATAAGACATCTTTCAAAGACCCTAAAAACATGTCAAAATTGAGATGCCTTTACCTGTTGTATACTAAGAGGTGTTAGGATTTCTTCTCCCCTGAGAATCATCGACCTCTGAGTCAATGCTTCTGTTAGCTGTGTGGAGTCCAACCCCAGTAACTCAGCAGATCGACCCAGGGCTGGCAAAAGAAAAAGACAAATACAAATATGTCCTTAAATATATAAAGCTATGAAACCAATTTGGTTTTTACTATTCTTCTTCTTATTAATATTACTACTACTATTGCAACTACCACCACCATTTAAGACACTCCTGAAATGACAGGGATTAGAGATGAAAACACAAGAAATTCCAGGATACTGTTTTGCTGCTCATGAGAAGGCATAAATATGTGCAACTGAAGGAAATTAGTAGTAGAAGTATATCACAAATAAGCCACAAATATTTATTTTCCTCTTAATGTTACATGTCAAGAACTTAAACAATCTACTATACATTTTTCCAGACACAAACATTAATTGACTCTTTGTCCACATGAATTGTGTTTTCATTTTCCTTGGAATGATGAGGATTAACCAATGACATTTTTCTTCCACGCATGCTTTAATCTTCAGTTTTGCTATAATGTGGTATATAAAACAGTAAATAATTCTACTCTCTAATGCCATATTTAAACAAATATTTTAAATACCCACCAGCTCAGTCTTTAGACATACTAACACATTCTTTCAGGTATGTAATTGAAATACTGAAAGGTCTAAAAAAAGATACTTTCAGTGGAGATCCTAGTAAGGGAATATATTTGAGCACTTATGTTTTATCAGCCTGAGAATATTTCAAAGAAGGAATTAGATTCAAATAGAATTTCATTACTGTTAATGGAATAAGTATGTGCCCAAGGTCTTCCCAAATTAAGACTTAGCATCCAGCAGCAGACTACTTTGCCTTATCTGTCAAACCCAATCCTCACAAAAGTAACATTTTAATCAACATTTACAGATGTTAAAAACCTTGTCCTTGCTATGTTCAGATATACTAACAACAAATAAGGCTTTCAGAACCCCAAGAAACATTTAGATTGGGATGCATGGCCTTCTCACCTGTTTTAAAGGACACTTGTGCCCCTCCAGCAGTGATGAACTCAACATTTCCCAGATGCAAAATGCCAGCCAACAGCCTCAGAACTTCTCGTACTTCCTCCCTGCTGAACTCCATCACTTCCATTGCAGTCTGGAATGACATGTGAGCTTCTTCAATAACATGCACAGACTCAAAAATGGGAGGCCTTAAGAAAGCAAGTCAGGACTAAAAGAGAGCTGGCTCGAGTCCATTCCTTTGGTTTCATCCCAAACTGAATACACTCTAAGGCATCACTGGGACATCTTGGAACATGTAAACATCACTCTGCTTTTAAGAAATTTCATTTTGATGTGGTAATGGTGTTGTAATTTGCTTTCAAATTCATCATTAAAATCATATAAATATTGGAACGACCTGCTGAGTTGTGCATCAGATGCAATTACTATAATTTGAATTATTAATTGATTACCTCCTGCATGTTTTCACCAAAATTTGCCTACTGGCCTTGCCAGTAAGGTAACAAGGCATGGGGGAGAAAACACAGCAATATGTAAGATTTGATCATTTTTGTGCCCAAACATGCACCTTACCAGTGTGGTCTGACAACTTCCAGTCAAACTGAAGAAGAAGGCTATCTATATTAAAAGTGTTGAATTTATGAATAAACAATATGGCAACAATCAAGGCTCAATTACATAAATGAGGAGAAGAGCAAATAGTAAAATATTAAAAGAAAAACTAAAACAAGAGGAACACATGCTTTCCTTTGACACAGAAGGGGTAACTGTATGCTTCTTGAAATGACCAAATTTTCCAAATGTGGGTGTAATATGAGCCTCTCTGAGACCAGATCACTATTTTGTACCCTTACAGTCAGACTCATCATGTTATAGTCACTACAGGTGTTTGACAGATGACATTTTGTCTTTCATTAAGTCATCCATTATAAATGGAAAGGCCTCAGACTCATCCCACAACTCAAACCAGGGTAGAGGTAATGGTTGAAGGTTTATTTGGTAAAGAGGACCTCTCACAACTAAAGGGAAGCAGCACTTCATCTCCCTGCGCATTGTGCTGTTCCTTCCTGTCTCCTATAAAAAATTTTCCCTTACGTAACACTTCCAAGACTTACACTGCAATAAAAGCAGGCAAAGGAGATGACTATAACAGGAAAAGTCAGGTGAGGGTGAGCTGGGGGGTTTCTGCCCCCCTCCTGCTCTGGGAATGCAGCCTGCCAGCCCCACTCCCAGCCTGCCCATGCTGCAGGCAGCAGGCAAACATCACCTGGCCAGCTGATTTCATGGTCTGCCTAGCCTGGCATGATTAGCACAAATTAAATGTCATGACAATCAACTTTAGCATGTGACTACAATATAGGTAAGTTGTCAACATTTCCAGCACTTCCTTCTGCCATACAAGATGAGGGATTTTTACACTGAAAAAATCTGCTGCATCCACTAGACATTAGTTCATCAGTTTGGCAAAAAGATTAACATAGCTAAGCAAAACCAATTTGGCAAAGGGCATAAAACCAAATGTTTTATCTGATTTTTAAAATCTAACACACATCACCTCAGTGCTACAATACCCAATTAGTGTGGTCAGTGTGGACTAATTGCTGTGGAGGTGAGAACATAAAGCCATTCAGAGTGAGTGACCTGGGTTTTTAATCTGCGCTTATGTTTTGGTAATTCTATTGTGTAAGTTACTCCATGCAACTGCATTTTCCAGCTGCAGCTTAAAGAGTCACAGGTGCTTTGCTCCCTGTGTGCTGTACTGCAGACTCCACCCAGAATATGCCACATGAATTGGGCAAAGCTTTCAGATGGAAAAACAGTGATATACATATATATATGTATATATATGTGTATATGCATATATATCTGTAATATAAAACAATGCAGGGAAAGGCAAAGGCATGTAAAAGTCTTACTGACTTCCCAACAGATATTCTTTTCATTTCAAAACATAGGCATTTTGCTAAATTACAGCACCCTTTGAAACAATGGAGTAAAAATGAAATACTGGAGGAAAGATAAAGGCATGCTCAAAATAAAAGTGAAGCATTTTGGGAAAGTGTAAATTCCTGTAAGATTAATCCCTCAATGAGAGAGCTGCACATGGAGGAAAGCACAGGAAGGCTTTGTACCATGCTCTGTCAATGGGCCCCACACACCTGAACACTTTTAAAGCAAAAGAACTAGGGAAACAACTCACAATGACTTCCTTGAAAGAATCTTTGTCACTGATTGTCTTATCCGCTGTACATCCAGACTGGTTCAGGTAGTGGTAGTTCTCAGGTACAGATAAGTAAAAAGCATCTAATGAGAGAAAACAGGGTGAGTGAAAAGGAATACCAAAACAGAAGTACTCCACAAGTCACTATGTCAGACTTAAACAGTTCACAATTCATTTGCTCAAAAATTATGACAAGGCACAAGACAAGGTTTTATATTAAAATCAGATGGGGGGTTATTTTGCTGGGTTTTGTTTTATTTAGCTGCATAATAGAGTTAACTCTACTTTTTAGCATGCAAAGACAGCAGGCCCACAGGGAGATGCTGAAACAGCTTTAGGCAATTTTGCACGTATACAAATGTCATTTCTTTTGTTCAGTGGATTTATTCTTTATGAGAAAGGATTAGAGCAACCAGAATTATTTATCTTTGTTGCTGTGGAGTTATTTAGTACCAGCAAAAATATTCAGTTTGAACACAATGAGGTATGTTTGTCCCCAAGTAATTTTCCCAAGGCCACAGCAGAAGCTGGGAGGAAAACTACCATCAGCTCAGTGACATTCTTCAGCTAAGTAGGTTCCTTTATCAAGTTGAGCTCAAATTCACACTCACTGAATCCCAGCTGAATAAATAACCTATTTCTCAGCTTGGGTTAGTGGGTTTCTGCAGTTAAATTCTCCACTGCTGTCACCACTGCTGACTGCTAGCAGAAAACCACTACAGTTGTGGTTTGCCACTCACCTTTCTCTCTCTCTTCTATCCCTGCCAGCAGAGCATAGAATATATGATAATTTCTTTCCCCGGGGTTTTGTCTTACTACACGATTCTGTCAAAGTAAAAAATAGTTTTCACTTAAGTGATCATTTTTGAAGACAAATTTTTTATCCACAGTTTCAGACAAAAATTTAATCAAACACAATTAAATCAGCAAAAGCAAACATCAACTTACTTTTTCCAATAAATCTGGAGCCAGCAAGAAAAGCTTCAGTCAAGGAATAAAATAAAAATCAATTAATGCAGAGGCTTTTTATAATCTTCCTTCTTTCATTTGAGACGATAGGAAGACTATCATGGTTTTTTCTCAAAGCATGCTAAGCCTGTTTCATACAGTACACCTACAACAGGATAAATAAAGTAGCAACAATGATAATATTGTAGCAGTTGTAATATCAGTGTATCAACACCTTCTCTTCAGCAGATACTGAATTTTAAATCATATTTGTTTTCCTTTGCTTTTTTCCCCGACAAAGCTTGGAAAAAAACTCAAGAATTAAATTTTCCCCACTGAAAACACAGTTGATGTTTAAAACACCAGGTAGGATCTCCTTGGAATATTCCTCATCCCCACATTTCTGTGGGTCTGGTGGAGGTGGCTCACAGACTGATTTTGGCAAATCCAGGACAAATCCAAGGATATAACCTACCCAGACTCACACTGCAGAAATTGAGCAGCTCTGCTCTTTCAAGTACTTTTCCAGGGAAGTAAGCAGCTTATCTTTGGGTACAGTAATGAGGGAAATGGCTGACAACTCAAGTTATTCCCCAGGACTCAGGCTGCTTTAGCTCATTACATGGGAAATGCACACGAGCCATGTCACGCTAGGGGCAGCAATACAAAGCGCTGCTCCTCCGAGAGTACAAACACCCCACGCCACCACAACAGCATGAGTGCATGGGTGAATTTGGTGTTGCTGCTTCTCCTTCCCACCTACACCAGCTCAATTTAACTGTGTATATTTCAGGATGGGATGAAAGCACAGACAAAGGCAAGCCAGCTCTCCCTCAGTCCTCCATCAAGGAGGTACACGGGTGCTCCCCATAAACAGGGGTCAAATCACTAAATGAGGATACAATCCATAATTCTTCCTCCCTGAATGTTCCCTTTCTGACAGATGTTCAGCTGAATAAACTTCCCAAAGCGACTTGAGTTGTTGTTGTAAACAGTCTTTGCGTTGCCAAAAGCTTCCATAATTGGACTGTGAAGACAGAGAATGACAGGAGTGTTAACATGTGACCAGCGTGCCAACAACTTCACATGGAGCTGGTGAAAGGAACAGCACTCTGACAAGCTCCCCTCTGACACTCAACTCAGCAGCAGCCTACATCCCAGCATTACCCTCCATTTAGCAATGGGCATCTCAGTTTTCTAGCAGAAGATGCAAGTATTCATGCAACAGGAAGATAAATCACACTCTGCAGCTTTACTACTCTGCAGCTTCAGAGTAGCATCTGCTACTTCCTACTTCTTTTGTAATTGCTCAAAAGATGCACACAATTCTCACTGCAGTACTCAAATGATAGAAATAAGAAATCTCAGCACATGCAAATTGCTAGATAGATGCAAGGAGTCCTTGTTCTAGGGAAATTAGAAAAAATAACTACATCAAGATACAGCATGTACAGCAGAGATGAAGCAAGATAAACAAAAGTAATAGCATCTCAAATTGCCTTTGTTTTTAAATAGTTTAGAACCATGTAATTTCACATCAACACCAAGATTTCTTTTTGCTTGCATAGATTGTGTCCAATTTATCTGATGCATTTACTCATCTGTCTTATCAGCTCTCCTTATCCTCCCTTTCTTCAGCATGCTTTTACCGCTTGAGCACTTTATCCTCACCATGCTGTATCTTGTTCTACCGTATCCTCAGGCTACACAAACTGAACCAAAGGTATCTCCCTCCCATCATCCATTTCCATTACTCTGATTATCTGAATTCAGCCCCAAACAAAAATAAAAGCCATCATTAAAGCTTCATTCAATTCAAAACTCTGTGTATTTTTGCTTCACTAAGAGACACCACTGTGCTCACAATTCTCCAGAGCAGACAGCTAATTTCATTTAATGGAGTACTTCCCTTTCTCCTGTACACATTTTGCTGTTCAGTAAACACACATACTTGATTACATTGCAAGATCTTATTTCAATGTCAAGGTTTAGGTCTTCTGAAAAAAATATCCACATATTGATAGATTCTATACCTGCTCTCAAGAATAGCTTGCTCCACACAGGAGGTCTTCTCTCTGGAGGACAGCTCCAGCGAATGTTGGCTCATTGCAGACAAGAACTTGAGAATCAGCTTAGTGCTCTCCGTCTTACCAGCACCACTTTCGCCACTGAAAGAAGAGGAGGAAATGGTTTGCACAGTCCCAGTGGCCAGTGAAGAAGCCCTCTGGCTAGCCATCCAAACTCTACATTACAGGAGGTCAGGAAGACTGGGGTGATTAGAAGTGATGGTCAAATGAAGCCAGAACACCCCATCAAACTTCCTGAATACGACATCCAGGGAAAAATACGAGCTGTCCTCAAGCTTTATAACTGTCCAGACAGCATTTCAAGGCACTGACTGCATATGTACACACACATAGGAGGCAACAAAGAGTTCTCTGAATGCAAACAATTATCCAACACTTCCCACCATCATGTTAAAAATAAACTCACAACAAAGACACGGTAAAGGGATAAAGACAAAACTAAGAATTATATGGGAAAGTTTGGTATATATTGCAGCAATCTAGCTAATGCAGGAGCCCTGCTGGGAGGAGGAGGAAGTTAGAGACACCAATACACATTCCAACACATAAAGGCTACTTGTGTAATTAATACTGAAATTCTTAGTGAGCTGCATACTCTTTAAAACAAACTTTTTATATACCTGTTGAAACAAACCAGATTCGTGTCAGTTCAAAATATCCAATTTCCACCTCTCATTACCATCAGAGATATAAAATCTCTCATCACCACCCACAGGAGAACAAAGATATTTGATAATGCTAAATTGACATTTTAAAAGCAAATTATTAATAAGCAACCCTGCTGATACAAACAGAAGGCAATATACTCAGTTTCTCTTCAAAACCAACACTCTAAAAAGGGAAAGTTTAGATTTGGCTCATTTCCCCAGTACCCTTTCCCTTCAATTATGTAGCCTAAACAGACACTGTGAGCTATTAAGAAATATAAGTTGTAGGGAAAATTTATCTAGCTTGCTCATTCTTCATCTACAGTAATAGCATTATCCTAAGCTGTGGCCTAGGTCCTCATTAAGCTGTACCTAATTCCAGTTTACTCCCAAAGAAAGAGGGTACATTTTGGTCTTATTTCACCTTTTCCATTATAGTAAGTGTGAATTTTGACTTTGATGGAGCACAACTGGGCATGGGGAGCAAGCCTAGATAATTTGACAGTCTTTTGTTGTGCCATTGCTGAGTAATGACCCCACTGATTTTAGGTTACAACTAAGTATAATGACGCTTTCTAGTAAAATGCAAGGAAGAAAGGCACCACCCATAAATACAGCATGACATTTTCCTGCAAATGAATGTCAACAATAAAATTAGGGAAGAGACATTCAGGAAATATAATGAGACATCTTCATAAATGCCAATATGTTCCAGCAAGTGTGATTCATCCATTATATTTATACCACATCAAACAAATTCTGTAGTGTTTTGTATGTAATTTTACCATTGATGTTTTTTATGTAATTTTACTGTTGACATCTGGCCTTTTCAGTATTCCTTCCCTTCCTCTTTTCACTTATCTCTTCTGCCCAAGAAGAAACACTTAATATTCCTGCATTCAATACTCAACCATAAAAACCATTTTTACTAGTAGTTGTGAGGGAGCTTCACAAACCCTTGCATTATTCTTGTCTAGTGCAATAAATCATCAAGTGATACAATCATCTTCCTGCCTAATTCTCTCCCTCTGAGCCATGCATATAGCTCAGCAGCAGGCACAGGGTGACACTGAGGACATCACCTTTTCCATTGATACCATCCTTGCTCTGCCCCATCCACTGTCCCTTGATGTGCAGAATCTGTAGCTCTATGGAAGCTGAAAGTTACCCCACTGAGACTGAGAGCCATTTTACAAGTGCCATTCATTCAAAGCTGATGGAAAAATATCTCCTGCACCTCTCTCTGGTACAGCTGGCATTATGCACAATTACATGTGCCTGTTTTTTTCTCAGAATGGGAGAGACTCAGAACTGGTTCAATTCTGAACCTGCCCAGTGTCCTGTTTTGACAGTTGCCAACTGGAGATGCCCATGGAAGACACAGATCATTTCCCTTCTGTGTTCTTCCAGCTTCCAGTTATTTGCTGTTCAGAGGCTTCCTGATCTAAATCTGGTTTTCACATGTCTTGTAACCCTCAATATACTTATTTTCTATGAGTTTCTAGCCATACTCCTTTAAAAAGCAAATGGTCTTGTTTTTTAGATCCACCTCCATTACTTTCATTTGATAACTCTCAGTTCTCATGGTGGAAGAAGAAACCAACAATTCATCCTGGCACTGTTTCTGCTGTGCATGACTTGATGGTTAGTGCCCCAAATTCAAGGTGCCTGTCTCCATTAGCCATTTCCCATGTTATACTTTTTATTACTTTTTAAAATTTTCTTCTGAACCACCTTCAGTTCCACAAAGTCCAAAGGATGGATTTACACAATGTTCTCTGCTCATTTAGTACTAACCACTCCATTCTATTCACTTTTACAGTTACATGGGATCAATCTTTCAGAGTGCTTAGAAAGCTTTTGTCTACAAGGTCAGTAAAAGGGTGAATTTTTTAGTGCAACCTTTCCAGCAACCTTTCCAGCCCATGAGTTTAAGTGCCCAGCTTGTTCCACATCACTACGTTCAGGCCTGTGAACATATTAAGTCTGACAGCAGGCCAGAAGGCCCCCACTTAGAAGATCTTTAGACTTTCTCCATGACTTGTTCTGTGCAGGGCTAAGGGCACAGCAGCCTGGACACATGACTGCCACAGCATAAAAAGAGGTCACGGAGGGAGACTCCTCATTCTGAAGGATGTAACGCTAAATCATTTCCCTATTCTGTCTGGATAAGAGGCAGCAGAACAGTCTGTAGTGTCTGCTAATCACTGACACACCAAAGGCACTGCTCCATGAGCGCCTCTGGAAGCCCTAACCCAGCTCCTGAGGGCCAAATGACCAGAAGCCCCATGTGAGGGAAGGGCCCAGGAAGGCCAAAGGGTACTCGAACCTAGACAGGAGGCCAACACATGTCTTGACCCTTCCTCCTCTTGGAATTTCTATCAGCAGAACACCACTGGAATCAAGAGTGATAGCTGCACTTGCTCTTTTCTGTATCTTTTCTGCCTGTCTCTCTTTCTCCCTCTAATTTCCTCTTTTTGGAGCTTTGTGTAACTTAAAATTGGATAAGCTTAGAGTTTGCAAAGTTAAAGGGCTAAGTTAATGCTTTGAGAAGTGTTTTGTGTTGATGGAATACTGCTCTAAACCTTTGTAAAAGTTCTCTGATTTTCTGAAGTTGCCAGTGAAGTTTTTTGTTGCTTTGACCCCCTTGAGAACATCTTCTCAGTACTTCTCCCATGTGTCTGAGTACACAAACAACCGTAAATCCTTTCAGGAGTCTCATGAAGTGAGGTTCCTGGGGCCTTACAGTCTGCTGCCTTTAAAACCCCAAGACAGATACACACAGACAAAACAGGCCCCTTCAGCAAATATACTTTATCAAATGCACATCTGAACTTTGGTGCATCAGTCTCACAAGGACACCACACCCATCACAAGTCTGGGTCCCATATAAAAGATTTGTTTCATATTGATTTTCAAGCTGAAAAACAATAACAAAAAGTTTCAGGCCATGAGATAATAATAACAGAGAGAATAAATTGGTATCAGACAGTGATTTCCCACTCATGGCACTGACTTGTATGTCATACAGAGCGATGGTTGTGGATCCCTTTACACTTTTTGTGAGTGCTCTGACGTGGATCAACTGCAATTTTATCTGAAAGAAGAGCAAGTGTTTGCTTCTGCACAGACTAGATCACCTTAAACAGAGCAGCAAAAAACCAAACCTAAAGAAATATTCCTATTCTTGTAATAAAAGCGTGGAGGTTTGAACTTGGTCTCAACTTGTGAACTTCAGCTAATCATGGGGCAGCTCAGCCCCTTTCCTATACCAGGACAAGCTACTTGGCTATTGCTCAAATTACATGGACTTTCTTCATGTTCCTGAGGCACCCAGCTGAAAATTCAGTAGATGTTTTTAACATGGTGGGCTTTTTTCTCCCCCCATTTTAAATGAAACTGGACCCTGCAGAAATGGTTCAGACCAACATGAAACTGAGAATTCATTGATGCAGATGTTTTTGTCTACAGAAAAAAGCTAGTTTTTTAGCCTGTCCAGTTAAAACACCATTTCACAACTATGTACATATTCTAATACACCAGTTGTGTTCAGCTCCTTCAGTGTGCTGTTTTGTTGACATCTTAGGCTGCTAAGTCCTTTTTATGCAGCGATATCATTAATTAATGCCTGTTAAACACACCAATAAATAAGCATCTCTGGGTGATTTAATTTATCATCTCTTCTGTATTTCCTTCCTTTTCACCTCTGACCTGGATGGTTATACTGGAAAGATGGTCTCACATTTAAATGATATTCTGAATTTTTCTAATTTGTGTTCTGAAATTCACCCTCTCACCCTACCCCAGCCAGAATATATCCCAATATTAATATTTTTCACAGGTTTTTGAACCCAAAGCCTGAAGAAAGCAGCTGCAAACCAAAGCTGAGCTAATTCCGGGGGCCAGCAGGGGGCACTTCAAGCCCAGAGGATCATCAGAAAGCTTCCCAAGCGCCTTCCTTTGTGTGGCTGTTACAATTTGCTACCGAATGCTGAGATCCCAAGGTCAGGAGCAGCTCAAACTGCCTATCAGAATGTGAATAATTCCCTCATTTTAACCACCGCGTTTTTGAGATGCAACAGAATTTTCCTCTTCATCATCTCTGACATTACTACATTGCAATGCAAGACCAGAGTATTTGTCCAAGTTAAAACACTAAAGACCTCCACTTGGCTACGTTCTCTTTCAAATGCCAGTAGTAACCAAGAAAGTTACAGTGATAGTACAGTGATTTGTTGCAATGTCCAATTCTAAACCAGTAAAAGATGCAGGAATGACCAGGATGCTGAATTGGCCAAGCACACTGTTATACCTCCAGTTCCTTTGCCCTAAACTAGGTATGTGACAACAGGGATGTTCCTAAGGTGTAGGAAGGCCATGGAAACCTTCAGTAATTTAAAAAAATCCTATTCTGAGTCCTTCACAGATAGAGCAGCTAATGCTCTTTTAGGAAAGCAGATTTGGCATTCAATTTTTTTAAACTTCAATTGCACATTTCCTCAATTTCTGCAGTAACAAGATACCCTTAAACAGTTGTATTGTGCCACTTATCTGAAACACAGAACTTAAACAAATCATTATTTCAATCCATGACCACAGTATACAATTTTAAAAGGGATTCCTAATACAAAACTTCTCCATATTACATCTTATCTGTACTAAAGCACGTGGTTTACAGAGCAGAATGTGCTGAAGACTGCCCTGGAAAATCACACACTTCTGCTTATGTCCATTTTAGGACACAACCTCCTTTCCTCTTGGCAGCTTGTGAGGAACTGGAATGAAAGGTAAAATACAGAGACTAGTACAAAATGGCAAAAATACCAATGGCCACCAGAAATTGTTTTGATCCCTAAATTTGTGTGAACACAGGCTGTTCACAAGTAACTGCCTGGCAATGAAACACAAAATCATGACTCCAGGCCAGCTATTGTCACATGACAAAGATCTCTGTGAATTTCATTTTTGCTTGGACTCTTACCTGAGCTCATCTTTATATGTGCACAACTAGGTATCAAGTAATAAGAAGGAGATATACAGTTAAAGAAACTCAAAACACACGCTTCAGCTTTGTGTCACTGCAAAGCAGAACCTGCCTAGAGGCGAGGACAGGTGGGCACTGTGACCTGAGAGCCTGCAGAAAGTTGCAAGGCAGGCCTGGCTGTGTTGCAGCTAATCCACATTTCTAACAACAGCCTGGGTGCTGAACTACATACACCAAATCCGCCTCGTATCCATGAAGCCTTGCAACCTGGCCCACAATCCGAAATGTCAGTAGCCTATTGCCAAAGGTGCTGCTCTCAGTGACCCTCACCCCCTCTCTGTCCCACCGTCTGCCCCGTGCTGCGGTCAGTCCTACAGCCACCACAGGGACTCCCGAGGAGGTCGGGAGACAGCCAAAATCATGTCAACTTGTGCCTGAAGAGCTCTGCACGTGTAACCTTGTGGTGCAGGAGGGTGACAGCAAGTAGGCCTAATCACAAAACTGTTGGGAAGGCAAGAGAGGAGAGGGAGGGGAAACACAAGGTCTCCTACCCCCCTGAGCATCACCCCCTGTCCGGAGCCCGGTGGCCAGGGCCATGCTGCAGTGACCTGCTCCTCCCTATCTGCTGGGCCAGACTTTGGTCTCCCTGCCTGTGTGCGAGCCAACACAGCTGAGCTGGCAGGCTAGGGAATGGGAAAAGAGCTGGCTGTGATTTCAGCTCTTCTGGAGGCAGAAGGAAGGAGGAGCTGAAAGCAGTGAAAAGCTATTGAAGTGCCAACTGCTCCCTGACGCACCCTCGGCCCCAGCCAGAGCCTGAACACCAGCGACACAGTGGTTCAAATGGGAAGCTATTAAATCACCATTAAATTAAAGCACAACAAGATTAGGCAAGGAAGATTAATCAGGCAGAATTAAGTGGCTGAAATGTGGAGGGGTTTCTCTTTTGCTATTCTTATTTACTGCATATCTCAAGAACTGGCAGGGTAATTTTTTCTTTTCCTCTCCATACAGGAATCAGGGTCTAGTGGTGACAAACTACTGAGCTGCACAGAAATGTTTGAACCGGTGGGAAAACATGGTAACATTTGATGTGTGAGGACCAAAAAATGCCCAAAAAATTCAACAGATTTATTTCACTAAATATAATTGTAAGATGCATTAAAAAAATTTAATGTTTTGTTAGAGATTCACAGAATGACATAAAACAAGTCCAAAACTCTCTTGAAACCATGCTGTTTAAAAAGCCTTCTTTCTTTTGGAGTTCTCCCCATGTGGCCCACAGCTATGCTCCCAAACTACCTTGAAAGGCTCACTATTGTATTTGTGGGGTACCCCAATGATGGAAGGAATGATGAATCTGATTCCATGTTTTCAGAAGGCTAATTTATTTTTTTATGATACTATATTTTATAAAAGAATACTAAACTAAACTATACTAAAGAATACAGAAAGGATACTTACAGAAGTCTAAAAAGATAATAATGAAAACTTGTGACTCTTTTCAAAGTCCTGACACAGCTTGGCACTAATTGGCCAAAGACTGAAAACAACCCACAGCAGAAACCAATGAAACAATCCCCTGTTGGATAAACAATCTCCAAACACATTCCACATGTGAGCACAACACAGGAGAAGCAAATGAGATAAGAATTTGTTTTCCTTTTTCTCTGAGGCTTCTCAGCTTCCCAGGAGAAAAATCCTGGGTGAAGGGATTTTTCAGAAAACGTGAATGCCACAGCTCACCATCAGGGACACCCAGAGCAGCAGCAGGCAGCGCTCACCTGATGAGGATGCACTGGTTGTCGTGGCGCTTCCAGAGGCAGCGGTAGCACTCGTTGGCCACGGCGAAGATGTGGGGCGGGATCTCTCCCATGTGGTGCCGGCTGTAGCGCTCCACGGCGGCGCGGTCGTACAGCCCCGGGATGCTCTTGTAGGGGTTCACCGAGGCCACTATCGAACCAATGTAGGTCTGCAAGCACACAGCACCCCCAGAGCTGTTAGCACACGTGTGCTGGAACAGATTGACACTCTTCTCAAATGACAGACAAGAAATACACACTTGCAAAACCATAACAATCCTTTGGATAAAGGAGGTCAGCAATTTCTCCTGATTTCTTCCTTTCAAGAAAAGCAACAAAAGGGTAAAAGCTGTTCCCACCTCTGTTATGTTCTCAGGCTTACCCCACCTAAAACACTGAGCTTATTGACTGTACAAATCCCTGCCTTAATGCTGCTTACAGCTGCATGGCAATGCCTATCAGCGCTGGCCTACAGCTGCTAGTCATGTGTCCTTAGGGACTTGCTGAACTTAATAAAAACCTGACTGAGCCCAAAGTAATGGTGGAAAAGTCTGTATTTCCATGTAGAGTATCCAAGTCCTTCTCCATTACTCACTTTTAAAACAGAAGTATCAGGCATCATGGTAGACACTAGGACCATAATATTTAGAATAGCAGGCTCTAAGAAAAGCGTGTGAAGCGGTGGATGCTCCAGAATCACTGGGTTTCCACAACATTTTTAATATTAGTTGGATGCAGAACAGCAGCTGGCAAGTCATTAATTTCTATCCCACTTCAATTAGACAGCACATCAGTCAAAACCACCCAGGTAGCACCTTATGCCCATTCCCATTGCCTTAACTCATTAGGCTGTGTTAACCCGATCATTTTCAACAGTCTGTTCACAATGCTGTTCAATTTCTCCCTCACCCTCTATCCACTTCAATATATTTTTCTAATAAAATCCCATTAAGTGAGGTAGGAGATAACATTAAGCATGCTATCTCCAGAGTTTCTGGGGCATATGAAATTAATTGATATACTGTACAGCATGTGCAATGTTACTTCTGCGGTACCAATTCCATTTTGTTAAACGCCCTTTCTGCGGTTACAGGCAGGGAGCTGACACCTGGCTTCAACAGCCCTGCTCTGGACTGGTGGAGAGCCAGGCAGGGCAGCCTCCAGCCCTGTAACACAGCCCCGTGTACAGACAGATGCCTCACCAACCCTCCCATCACTGACAAGAACCAGCTGTGAAGCTGACACAGCAGGACTGGGGCTCTCTTCATCTCCACAGCCCCCTAACCAGAGACGGATGGATAAGGGGAGCAGCATCTTGCAAACCCCTGAAAGGCAACCCCATGTGCTCCCCCTGCAGCCTCCTTCTCTAAGCCACAACAGGGCATTCACTAAGACAAAAAGGACCATCAGTTCCCCCATACTTTCCTTTCCCCTCCATCAGTCTCTTTTGCAGCATTTACAGCCCACATGTACCTGCCTCCCTCTTTTTCTCCTTAATTAACATGCAATTATCGCTGTGTGTCAGCTCTCCTTTCTCACTGTTACCCTGCTGTTACAGCCCCCATTATCCACCTGTTCACCCTCCATCAGGCCCGACACAAATTGCAGCTTTGAGCTGCAGTTTGCTAAGGGAACTGCAGTGGTGCCCTTGAAATCATGACAGTTTTATTAGCAGTAAGGGGAATATCCCTCTTCACTGTAACTCTAGCACCTTTAACAGAGTGGTGAATTTTCAATCTGTGTATTTTATAACACCACCCCCCCCCTCCACCCTCCCATGCTGTGCAACAGCTCAGAAGATTTCATCTAGAAGAGAGATACCATTTCAACATGAGATCAAATCGCAGGCAATTACAGCACTGAGACAACAGCTTAATTTCCTGGGATCATCCCCTCTTGGACTCTTAAATAAGTAATAAGTAACAAGGAAGGCTCTGAAAACAAACTTCCTCTGTTTGATACATATTTCAGCACAGATTGCACAGGGAAAAATTTTAAGAGGCTTCTTTTTTTAATTACATGACTGCATTCCAAGTATGACCAATAAAAGAGACTGCTACAGATCTTCCTCTTTCCCTTATGAAAGTCTGGCTGAAGTCCTTTGAAAAGAGTAACTGGAGGCACATCATCACAACAGATGCCATGACAAAAAGATGTAAATAAAAAAATCCCCATGAATCATGATACCGTCTAGCTTCATAAGCAAATAATCACTCTATAGCTTCTGCAAGAGTAAGTACCTGACAGAACAGTACCTCCACGATAAAGCACTGGCAAAACTTCACCACCATGGGCTACACATTGTGACTTTTCTTGCTTCTCTTCAAAACAGTAAATATCAGAAGAGGTGACAGCAGTCCACTTCTGCATACGCTCATTTAAAATGGGGCAGTCTTTCACATGACTTAAGTACTTTTTTTTAAAGTGACAGAAAGACTTCCAGAATATTAGCCATTACTGTGCATTATAAAAGTTTATTAAATAAAGTGAGCTGGCTTCATTGCCTTGTAATTCAGTAAGATATAATAGAGAAATGGGCAGTGTATAACAGCAATAAAAGAAACCTAGTGAACAGCAGAAATCATACTGGTGAAAAAATCACCTCATTGAGTAATGCTTCAGACATGTCACTATTTAAAAAATTCCTTCTCTCTATCTTTTCCTTTCAGCAAAAATGTGAAGAACCACAGTCTCTACTGACAAAGGTGCAGATTTGTGGTTCCAGTCTTCTGGTGCTTTAAGTATGCACTACCTCTTCACAGGACAAGTTAAATGCATGCACAAACTGCCACCAAATTATAATGACACAGGACAGAACAGAATCAGGACTTCAAAAACAACTTCCTCATCCCAAGGCAGATAATGAAAAAAAGTATATTCTTTACAGATGCAGGGTATCGCATTTATCACCAACCAGGTGTCACAATCAGGAGTAGCCACAACCAGCTTAGTCTGCATGGACTAAGGAGTTAGCTGGCCCAAGCAAAAGTTCTGCCTTCATCCAAGGTAGTTCAGCAAAGTATCAATGGGCTGAAGCAGCACTGTTATTAAAAACTATCCCAATTATTTTAAAAGGTCACGTTAAAAGACAAATCTTCCAGAAATCTTTGTAAATTGCCTCTAGGATACTCTACTGCAGCAACATTTGCTGCTGCAAGAATAATTTCCTACATCACTTCCAGGCTTACTACTTATCCCATCCAGTATCTATCAAAAAGTCTTACTAGTAGCAATATTTTATAAGCAGTAGATCCCAGACTGGCAGCTCTAACAGCCCCAGAGTTAGGCACCTGACCTCAGGGAGGGGGGAAGGATACATGTACTCCCATGAAGAATGCTACCAGCTCTCAACTTTATAGAATCACAGCACAGAATGGCCTGGGCTGCAAGGAGAACAAAGATCATGTAGTTCCAACACCCCTGTTGTGGGCAGGGACACCTTCAACTAGAACAGATTGCTCAATGCCCCATCCAATGTGGCCTTTAACACTTCCAGAGATGGGGCATCCACAACTCCTTTAGGCAAACAGTTCCAGTGCCCCCACCTTCACAGCAAAGGATTTCTTCCTAATATCTGACCTAAACATACTCCATTTCAGTTCGAAGCCATTCCCCCTTGTCCTGTCAGTACATGCCCCTGTAAAAAGTCCCTCTCAATCTTTCTTGTAGGCTCCTCCACTTGCCCTCCCTTGGAGACCTTGAGCAGCCACACAACACAGCCCCCTTTATGCAGGGCAGACCTTCTGGTCTGGAAAATGCAAGTGTCTTAGCAGCAGGTTAAACTAGTGTAAAAACACACAAAAAATGCAGGACTACTCAGTGGATGTGTGCTGTCTCCTGAGCACCATTTCTGCACCAGACATCAGCATATGGCAAATTAAATGGGTTAGCAATCAGAAGCAGGATCTCTAAATTATATATGATGCCAACATCACAAAGCAGGTGAAATTTTAGAAAAGGTATGATCACATAAGAATGACACTTCCACTTTGCTTGTAAGACAGTAATCTAAATTTTCTTTTTGTTCTTTGCAGTTTCTAATCTGATTCTGGAAGTCAATAATTACTTATTTTAATGAAAGCATTCAAAAGCAATTATGAATGGGAGAAATGCTGCCAGAGCACTAGCAAGCAGACAGGGGAGTTCTGAAGATTTCCAGTTGAAATAGTTTGAGTTTTTCCAGTGATATACTGTGAGAACTCCTGTTAGAAGCCTGACCCCTTAAATCCATGGCAATGAACAAGGCAGTTTACTATTCCCTGATATATGAGTGTCTCAAGGCTTCACACAGAACCATACACAAACTCTTGAACTACTTTGGTACAGACTAAACCAGCAACAACTTGTTATCAGATCATGGCTAATATATTTATTCAAACCAAAGAATAAATGAAAGTTGAGTTACTCAGCCTGAATCCCAATGCAGCACTTTGATTACTGTATTAAAGGTTGGGTTCCTTTTGCACTTTCAAACTTTTACTGGAATTTTACATTGTTAATTAATCTCCTAAAACACTTTTAATCACAAACCACAGACACTCCTGCTACCCCCTTTCAGCAAAAAGGGTAAACAAGATTGTTTGCTGATTGTCTACAAGGACTTTCAAAATTAGAAGTTCCAATCCTATCTTCTCAGCTAGACATAGAGTAAGGCAAGACAAAATTAAAGATGTACTTCAGAAAGGAAGAGATTTTTCATCAGTTCTTTGAATGCTTTTTGTTTTGCTTGTTGCCTTCCGATAGCAATTAGCTTTGAGCCTCTGTCTTGAAATCATCCCACAGTTCTTCAAACACTGAAAAACAATTTATTCTTAAACAAGAGCTGACACAGACTGCTGTTATCCACAGAAGTACTCTAGCAAAACTTAATATAGTCAGAGTAGTCCTGTCTAACATGAGAGGGTGGGGTTTTTTTAAATAAAAACACAATCAATTTATTTTAGTTTGATGCCAAACAAATCTAAATTACATACAAGCTTTTATTGATCCAAATCCACTTTTGTGTATTTTACACTTAGTATTACAAGAAAAAAGTTTGCAATGTAGGAACAAAATACAGTTTGAAATGGCTTACTTTGCCATGTAGAAAAGGCTTTCAGATTAAAAGAGAAAAAAGGAGAGTAAGAAATTTCCCCCTCAATTTTGTTTTTTAGATTCCCTATAATGAAAAAGCAATGAAAAAGAAAACTGCCCTAATAGAAGACCACTTCATTAGTCCTATAAACTAAATATACTGAATACACCAGAGTCACCCCGCTTTTAATCTCTTCCCCTTCACAGATGCTTTTTAGAATTTTGGGGTATATCCTTTCAGGTTTGTTCCACATCCAGCACTTGCACTTCTTCCCTTTCATGTCAAAACTTTTCTGTTTCTGAGGACCCTTTATGATGTCTGTGTTCTACCCAAGTTCGCTTTTCCTGTGTAAGGTCATTAAATTTATTCTACATGGCCCTTCTCATGACCTTACACTCTCTACATCAAGGTGTCCCTCTGTAGTTCACAGACTTCTAGCATCTGAGACATCCCAGTCTTCCTGCTTCCATAAATAAATAAATAAATAAAAAGGGGGAAGCAGGGAAGGACACACACTTAGGCTCTCCATATCTCATGCTACAGGGAGAGTGGGAGAGAGAAGGCAAAAGCAGACTGGAGGACTCTGTTGAAGCACATTTCATGCTGCTCCTGAACTAAATCTTTGATCAACAATCTCAACAGAAACTGCTTGCATTATTAAAACAGGCGTAAGAAGACTGCATTACTCTACTTCTTTCTATTATTGTGTTTCCTTACTACCACCAAAACTCAAAATATTCTTCACAGCTTGGAACTAGAGATGCTGGAATAGATCAAATACAGAAATCAAGATTTTTGTTACAGCTATATACACTAACATTGAGAAACAGGACTTTGTCCAACTCTCTTAAGAGCAATTTCAAGCCTTTCTTCTTTAAAGCATGAAAAATCTATGTTATTAGAGAAAGAAAAGCATGCTTACTGATGCCTCAAAAATATGTTTCTGGACTCTTTTTTGAAAAACTTCTGAATTTCCCAGAGCCTCTTAAGGAACTGAAAGGTAAAAGTATTTTTTTTTTAATGGGGTATTGGTATTAACCTGCCAATTTATTCAACGTGGTTATTATATTCCAAGTATTACTTTCTGGGCTTACCCTTTATATATGGGAAACTTCAAATTAAACTGCAGTACAACTGGCTCACCTCAAATAAGCTACTCAAATGGCTACTTCTATGTTACTTTTACAAAAGGCATGGGAAAAGATTTTTATCACCATTCCACACAACCTCTGCATCTCACGTACCTTTAAATCATCACAACTACAGGAACCTTACCAAATAAAACCAGTGTTTTCACAGAACATGCAGTGGCAGGCAACTTTTAAAAGACCACAAAATAGCCATCAAATTTTGTTATGTTTGCAACACCAAATTTTAAGGCATCATGATGAAAAACCTGGGAACAGAAGAGTTTGCTCCACACTGCAGCTATGGCCTTTGTGGTTCAGAGTTCCCTCAGGTGAAAGGATTGATGGTAATCAGGGCTGAGTTAATTCTGTGGCAAAGAAAAACAAATGTCTACCACATACACATCAGCATAAAAAGGAGAAAGATGGCTGGGCCACATTTTGGTGTGCTTTTTAGGGGAGGCAGAAGAAGGAGCACTGGTATGCCATAAAGAAGATGGTAATTAATGCCCTCATTCATGGTAGCATCTCGATTTATCCTCACTGTGGTAAGTATACCCTGTCTTTCAGCTAGACCCATGCTAATTTCAGTGGGACAGAATATAGTTGTCTCATGTCTGAAGCAAAGCTTCTTTCTTAAAAACCATAATCAAAGTGAAGTACTAAACTACAATTTAATGTTTTTTAAAACTGCATGTTTTAAATGTTTTCAACCAATCAAGCCATTCCTAGGATGGAAATGCCATACTCTATAATCATCTTTACATCCTTGGGCTCCTGCAGTCCTCACCATGTCTGGTGACTCATGGTGAACTTCCAACCACCCAAATTTACATCAGCTTTGCTTTTCTCTGCATCTGTGTTCCTTGTAAATGCACTCAACATTATGACCCCTAAACTGTTGTTTATTTCTTAAGTTCAGCTGTAGGATTGATTGCAAAATGTAAACACACAGGCCACACCTCAAATACAAGAGTTAGCACACACAGGAGAGGACCTTTAGAAGGGAACCAGAACATGACATGGAATGTCACTAGAAATGTCAGCTACCTACAGCCAAGATCCACCTTCTACATGTTCTCCTTGTCACTGGTTTTGGAAAGTGTCCTCTCATACTGCTCAGCTGTACTTTCAAACCATGTCCTTCAGTCCATGATGGAAACTACAGCAGCCTCTCCTACCAACCACTTCCCAGATGGCCTTTTCTCCTTCTGTGCTGAGCACAGAACACATCCAAGGCATAACAGACCAAGGCCTTTTCAAAGCCAGGCTTAATGCTTGATTCCAACAGCACAGTTCACAAGAAGATTTTGGAATAGTTTTGGACTATTTAAAATATGATTTCAGATGATCACAGGCAACTGTTGGGCAACAGGACACCCTCCTAGTTGCAGCTTTGTCTGTGATGTTGATCCTTCAATCCAGCTAATGTGACATTAAGCTTCCCTTGGTGCAACAGTGTTAAGCAACACAGTCCTGTTCCCAAGCCCCTCCAAGGGCAAAGGCTGCGCTATCACTTCAGGAAAAAAGTTGTACTTTGTAACCCAGCTACCTTAATTTCTACACTAAGAGATTTCTTCAGCTCCCTATAGCTTCAATCTTGCACATTCATTGAGTCCTTGTTCTAGGAAGTCAAATGAAACTGCCTAGGTCTGTTTCTTAAGGGTTAAAAACTGGGTTTTGGTCACCTTAGGTGCCAATGTAAATACCCCAAACTGCATGGAGACAGACACCTTTCTGCTTCCACAGAAGGCTCAGAGATGGTGAAGACCTCTCCACCTGGTTAAGAGATATGTTCAGCTTAATCTCATCTTTTTTTCTTCATTTTCTCCTACTGGACAGATTGTTCCATGTCGATGGGGATTACTCAAGGAAACACTACAAGTGTTATCCTGAATCCACACCAAAAGCAATCCAGTTAGGAAGTATGAAATCAATTTTTAAAAGGTTGATAAAAGAGCACTGTTACAGCCAAAGGTAAAAGCCAAACCAGTAGATAATAATACAGATGTCAGATAGACATTTTTCCTTCTTTAAGATATTCACAGGTCTCTGGCAGTTTTTCTCCTGTATAAAAAGCCCCAAGTCTCCTTGTTTTTACTGTACTTTTTTTGCTGACTAATACAGTGCAATCTCTACCATGCAGCAGTCCTATCCACTGGGTCAGAATAATGATATTTTGTAAAGTTTTCATATAAACAATTGCTGAAGAATTTCTCCCTTTGCCATTGCCACGCAGATAGAGCTGGTGACCTCCTGAACACAAACACAATTGATCAGAACAAGACATTGATTTTTGTTATTTTCATGGGCTGCAATACAGCATGTGAAAGTAAGTTTGCATGTGAGACTGTAACAATCTGTGAGCACAGTTTTAACCAGGCGAGCTTGAGCTCAAATAAAAAAAGGCCTCACAAAAAGCAGAGACCCCATGGCTTATCACTTAATTTCAAATGGCCTGTGGCACAAACTAGTTCTTCCTCCTGCTCTGTTATTGCACAATGCTCAAATGAGCCTTTCAAAACTGTCTGAAGGTCTAATTTACCCTCCAGCAAGGAAAAGAAAAAAATGGTCTTCTTCCTTCCTATACATTCATACTGGAGAGATGAAGGGGCTTTTCAGAGAAAATACACACAAAGGAAAACCAAAATGCCGGTAAAACGATGAACCAAAGAGCATTTTCTCATCAATACTGGCGAAATATTTTTATATAAAGCTTCACAGATCTTTTTAATTCTGCCTGAAAATATTTTACATTCTGATATCCAGATTTCCATAACTTCCGTGGCTCTTTGATATTTGAAGACCTCTTCTATAGAAAGGGCTTTTTAGGAGGAAAGCAGGAAGAGCAGGAATTAATCTTTAACAGAGCATGAAAAGAGAAATCAAAAGCCAGCATAACTGAAATCTATCTCTGTGCCAGGTAGTTAGTTGGATGGCACTGAACTGCTGCCAAACAGCCATCAGTCGAGAAATCAGGACTGAGATGTCAAATGGAATTAACTGTCAAAAATCTGCTAAATGGAACTTTTGGATTCTGTTTGCTTTTAAAAGGAGAGACTGACAAACATCAAAGGGAAAAAGCTGAAACTGCCTGTGAGAAAGGGACCACCTCTTTTCAAATAAAAAATAACAGGCTGGCTATGAATCAATAATCCATTTACCACAGATAAATAATAACTATAAAAGTTAATTCACTCCCAACTTAAATATGTTGTTTGCAGTGTTTCTAGTATTAAACTGCTGGAATATGTGTGTAAGACAGTCGGAGGGTAGAGCACAGGCAGGAAATTACCTGGCGACAGGTAAGCACCCTAAGGTTTGGAGTCCAAATTCCTGCCCTCCTTTCAAAGACTTTGCTGGACTGGGAACAACAGATCTCACAGAAAGGAGCCAAAGCTTACCTCCAAGTGAGGCAATGACACGTGCAAAAACATTCAGCACTGTTTGCAAAAACTCTGAACAGGACTAAGCTGCTGTTGGCATTTGTGCAAATGACTTACAGTTTTTCTTTTGATTCTACATGTTGGTCTGCTTTCTGTTCTTGGCTCATAGAATTAGCAGCGACATGCAATAAATGAATACTAGACTTCAAGTCTAGGAAGACATTAGCAATATATACCATCACCAATGACAAAATCTGCACATGATGAGAGGTTTCTATTTTGCAGTTTTCTATATGAAGTTGCTATCAAAGATAGCTTAGAGCTTTTGTATTACAAATAAAAACTCATGGAAGTCAACAGAAACTGATCCTGTTGCCAGTCCATCTATTATTTATTCCCCAACCAACCAACTGATCAACTGAAAAAAAAAAATACTGGTACAGAGCAGAATAGAAAGAGCAAGGTTTCATGTTTTAATAAAACTTTGACCTCTTCACCTCTCCACCTCACTAAAGCAGCCCAATGATGCTAGCAGGTGGGATCCTTACTGCCATGTGTACACCCAGCAGGTTACCAACACCACCAAATGCACTGCAAACCATAATATAAATTTATGTGTTGGTGTAGGTGTGTGCACATGTGGCCACTACACACACTGCAAAGTGTTTGTGTGGCTGTGGCATACATGGCAGGGTACTCAGCGACACACACCTTTCATTTCTTTTAGTGGTATCACATTGATCACAACACCTCAGGCTGAAATACTTCCTTGGATCTGAAAATAAGCACCTTTAAAATCCCCAGTATTTTCAGTTGAGGACTTGTGAGGACAAGATTTAAGACAAAGACTCTTTATTGCTTTTATTATTATAACTATTAGCAGTTCCACAAGTCATGCAGAATGGAGGAAATCAGAAGCAAGGTTGGTTAACCAACTGATGGCATTTGTTTACTTCTCATATCATTACAACTATGTTTCTCCATTCAAACATATTAAAAAAAAAAGTTAATTTGCCTGTGGTAGACAATTTTTGATCTATATAACTGACCAGCCTTTAGAAATAACAATCAGCAGTAATAAATTTCACTAGATTTCCAATTAAAACCCTGCTGTGTTTTTATAGATCTTTGTCTGCTGCTCTCTAGTAACAGATGTGAAATGGAAGCTGTAATTAATGCTTGGAGACAGGAACTCACTTTGAACCGCATTTTGAAAACATTATCTGATGTGTGCAAGCATAACATTCTAATTATGGAGGTAAGTAGCTATGTATAGACATTTGTCATGCATTCTTAGCAACAGCATTCTCTGCTTCCACACTTCTGTGGAAAGAGCTGGTGGCAAGAATTTTCCCCATCTTCTCAGTAGCACAGAAGGCGTAAAAAACTCTGTGATTCATCAGCACAAATCTTTGAAGATTTCTTTACTGTAAAAGCAGAGCAATTAAATAAACAGCAGTTTCCCCAGTGACCCCAGAGCAGATCCTGCAAACTGGTTACCTGGGACTGCTCTACAGCAGTGGATGCCTCTGGAGAGGAACCATGCAACCACAGCTGGATTGCAGACAAGACCAAGATAAATGTACTTCTAGGGGCTAGTGTAATTGTTCTAGGGACATGTACTGTTTTTATATACATGTTTTATGGCACTAATTAATGACACAGTTTCTGGGTGCCATTGTCTGGGGTTTTTTAAGTCCGTGGCCCACAATTATTTATAACAAGGCACACAACAGGCCAAGGACCAAGGCTGTTGAGCTGTCCAGGATGCGGTAGGGGTCCATGATATACATACTTTTTAGGTTCAGTTTCTGCACGGAGTGTGTCCAACTTTTTCCATTTAAGAAACCAGTAATAAGGTTTTGTCTTTATTAGTAAACACTTTAAAGCTATGGTTTTGTGGTATTTATGGTGGCATTCAGTCAAAGGTTGGCCTTGAAGACATTGGGGGACCTTTCCAACCTCAGTGATTCTATGATTCTATTGACTTCTACTGATCTTCCTTTGTTTCTCTGCCTTCACCTACAACTTATGTCCATGTTAGAGGACATCTGAGCAGGAGTGCTATTGAAGTGTATGAATTATGTCTGCCTGCATTACATCGACCATGACTTTAGTGTGCCCCACTATTTTGTCACTGTAACATGCAGCAATATCCACTTCTTGCTGACCATCATAGCATGGTACAGAGTAACTGCACTGGATCCAAAAGGAGTTTTACTGTACTCAGAAAAAAACAAATATGCAAAAACCTAGAAAAATAAGTCACAGAGAGCAACTGACCTAGATACTAAAGTGTCTGTGTCTGCAAACAGAATTTGAAAAAACCCCTCTAGTGATTATTGATTAATACAGCACAAACATCAACTAGTTGCCTCTGGGAGCCCTGATGACTTCAAGGGAGATAAATTATCTAATTACTGCAAGCTTAACAAACTACAACTGAATGTGCTGCTTAAGTAAATAAACACTAATAGATTTAAAAATCAATGCATAACTAACTGAAAATCCCTTTTAAGAACAGATAGAACTGAGCTGTGGCTCAGTGAAGTGGCTAGGAGCTCTGCAACAACCTTGTCAGGGAAGAGACAACTTTTCCAGTTTAACACCTTTTTCAAAAATTGGATAAATGTTGCTTTTTCATCCAAGTTATTCAATGCTTGTTGCTTCAGCTAAAGAAAGAAAGGAAGCTAGCCATGAAAACTGAGCTCCTAATTACCATCATCCTCCCTCTGATGTGGATGTGGCTGGTACAGCACTACATGTCGACGTGGCTGGTACAGAACTTTTCATGCACATGCACGCAAACATAACAGATGTTTATAATTATCAGCGGGCGAGCTGCACTCCTAATTTGAGAGTGAGCAAAAATAGGCTGTGTTGTCCCTCACCCTTCCTGGACACCCCACCCAACTGTTGGACAACCTGGAAGTCACTCTCCCTCCCCATCAGGGGAGGATGATCGAGGGACCACCACACTGCAGCCCAAGCAGAATGCCGCTCTGGGCATGGTGCATGTCCTCCACCTAAACAAGGCAGGCACGTGTCAAATCATCACCACCCCTTCAAAGGTGGATGCACCTACCTAGCATTTCTTAACCTAATTCAAAAGGAAAGAGCTAATCAAAAGGGGTCTGAAACTTGTTTATTGCTTGAATTCATGCAAATGAGGGTGGATATGGCACTGAAAGCCTCTGCACTGACCTGTACAATACATACTGCAGTTATTTCCAACCTGCCTCTCACCTCAGCAAAAGCTGCTCTCTCAGCCTCCACTCTGCTCTTCTGAAATTTTGCTCACCTGCATCAATAACCAACCAGAGACAAGACAACTGCAACTGATCCCAGAGCCAGTCCAAACACCATAATTTGTGTGACTCACAGCACAATCCATTCCATGTGGTTTATGGAGTTCTCTCCAAGGCTGAGCCAGTCTGATCCGCAGTGTGTACTTAACTAAAAGTAAACCAGAATCAACAGCTTGGGAACAATTTGCCTTTGAATGTCGACAAGAGTGGCTGCCACAGCACTTACCCTCTCCACATCATATGCCCTGTGATGGCCTCGCTTCAGAGGGGACCAAATTCCCCAAGTGCTTCACAAAAGCCTCTGTTTCAAATGTGGCCATCCTCCATTTTTAGCACTAGTGTTTATCTTTCCATATTTTGCCACATACTAGTCTAGCATGCAAGCTAATCTGAGTATTCAAAGAGGAGCATTAAACCTTGTATGCTGATGTCCACAGCTGGATCACCCACTGGAGTTCCCAACAGGAACAAAATGGGAGATGAAGTAGCAATAAAAGCCTGTGCACAGTATGATCACTGTCATCCTAAATTTTGTCCTTTCCTGGACAACAAATGTGATGATAGCCAGGAACCAAACTTTCAAATAAATGCAGTATTAGTCACAAACTTTGAAAAAAATACCAGACAGTACCAGCCTGCCTGGAAGAAAAAAGAAAGGACTTGTATATCCTAGGCTTCTCACAGACCAGAAAGGGAAAGCACACACTCTTTCATGGAAATTCACACAAAACTATCACAAGATGTTAACAGACTTGACACTGATACAAAAAGATGGTTGCACATAGACAAGAACAATGTTTTGTCATTCACCTTCTTGCAAACAGCAAAGATTCAGCTGAGAGCCTCAATTATGCTCTGAGCCAGGCATCATTCTCACTATGAACATAATCCGTAATCTAAGTCAATATTCTTCCCTCCCCATGAGATACCAGGAAATATAGAAAATCCTCCGCTGACCCTTTCTCCACATCATATGCCCTGTGATGGCCTCGCTTCAGAGGGGACCAAATTCCCAAGTGCTTCACAAAAGCCTCTGTTTCAAATGTGGCCATCCTCCATTTTTTAGCACTAGTGTTTATCTTTCCATATTTTGCCACATACTAGTCTAGCATGCAAGCTAATCTGAGTATTCAAAGAGGAGCATTAAACCTTGTATGCTGATGTCCACAGCTGGATCACCCACTGTAGTTCCCAACAGGAACAAAATGGGAGATGAAGTAGCAATAAAAGCCTGTGCACAGTATGATCACTGTCATTCTAAATTTTGTCCTTTCCTGGACAACAAATGTGGTGATAGCCAGGAACCAAACTTTCAAATAAATGCAGTATTAGTCACAAACTTTGAAAAAAATACCAGACAGTACCAGCCTGCCTGGAAGAAAAAAGAAAGGACTTGTATATCCTAGGCTTCTCTCAGACCAGAAAGGGAAAGCACACACTCTTTCATGGAAATTCACACAAAACTATCACAAGATGTTAACAGACTTGACACTGATACAAAAAGATGGTTGCACATAGACAAGAACAATGTTTTGTCATTCACCTTCTTGCAAACAGCAAAGATTCAGCTGAGAGCCACAATTATGCTCTGAGCCAGGCATCATTCTCACTATGAACATAATCCGTAATCTAAGTCAATATTCTTCCCTCCCCATGAGATACCAGGAAATATAGAAAATCCTCCGCTGACCCTTTAAAGCTGCAGTTGTTGGCAGCAGCAAATAAAGTCACTGACATGTCTGACAAAACTTGGCATCAACAGCAAATAACTTTGTAGTATGAATTAGGAAGTAGTGAAAAGTTTAGGAACATGGGTAGGAGTATGTGAGACAAAAATGTTAATAAGTACCAGAAGATTAAACTGAGCTCAAACATCTGAAGATATTTATTTAAATGCTCATTGCTGGAGAAACAGCTCTTCAAATACAGAACAACACACAAGTTAACAATCTTAATCTGCATAAACATCTGTCTTTCTGAAAAAGTAACTGTTTAAATTTCCCTTTAATTGTTTGTTCTGTACCTTTGAAATTATATACACTTTACACTACAATTAAGTATACTGCACTTGATATAATTTTTATGTGTGTGTGAACAAGCAAGCCCCAAAACTTAAATCCCAACTTAGTGTGTTCTTTGTTAAAGTAAAAAGGTGCTTCCTGGTCTCAATGCCACTGAGAAAAGAAACAAAAAGCTGCCATGCTCAAGAACCACACTAATATATTTGCATACTACAAGCATAGAAGTCAAAAAAAGACAGCATACACCTTTGCATATCTCTCCCCACCTCAGGATGTGAACAAGAAGGTGCGCAGAGCTGAGACAAAAGGGATCTGTAAGCTAAAAGACAAAACACAGCAATTATAGGGTGGTTTGTATCCAGGGATTGCAAGAAGTCTTTCAATGGGATGATCAGCCCCTAAGCCCACAGTGGAGAGTGGTACACGCCTTCCAAATTTATCCCTAATGCACCTGGGGGCAGATACAGCCAAGGTGATGAGGCAGATACAAGAGACAATGTGTGAACTATAGTGATGAAGTCATTCCTGGTCAAGGGAGAAGACAAATGTATAATCGGTAAAGTTTTGATTGCTCCTGGCATAAATTCCAATGGTTTTTACTGTCCTGTACTAGTTTGGTCCCAAAGCAGAATGATCCAGCAAGTTTGAATGATCAACTGCAAAGTAACCTTCAACAAAGGTAAGCTTAATGCATCTTCAGTCTTTTTTTAACAGTAAAATATGATTGAATTGCTCAATATAGTGAAGCAATTTTGGCTCAAAATGACAGACCTCCTTTTGCAATGACAACACCCCCTTCTAAAATATATACTCCTATATTTATAAACTTTCATGAAATTTCTCAAGACATTCAATCAGTTCTTTAGGATATTTTTGTTCCTGAAGCCCTTTCCTGCTAAAACAATACTATTGCTGCAGTAGGAGTAGGGTATCAATGAGGTTGGAGAAAAGAAGATGCTTCTATAGTCTGGTCCTGGTTACACATACAGGGCAAGAGAAAGGCTTTCATATGCACTTCAAAACACACATTTTTTTTCCAACCACCTTTTCAATCATTTTTTAGGTGGATTCAAAGGAGTAAACAGCTAAATTAACAAAACTGAAGGGACAAAGCACAGTCAGTAGCAACTGCAGATGTGTCATCATTAACAGCACACAAACCTGTTTGTCTAGAAAAGTACACTGTGCTAAGCGCCAAGGATCAGAACACCCTAAACTTGCCTTGACAAGCAAAGAAAGAAGCTAGGACATGTCTCTTCAGAACAAGGCTGTTCTATGCCTCATCAAAAAAATCACACTCATACCCTCATGGTTTTTTTTAAAGGGGATGTGTCCTCTATGTGAGTGCACATCATGAAACTTTTTTTAAATTTTGATTCACACTGAGTACTATATGCTAAGCTAACAACACTGATGGAAAACTAAACTTCTATCAAGTATATGTTTTTTACTCACACATGCAGGGTTGTTCATTTATGCTACTCATCTTTTGTTTGCTGATTTTTCTGAAAGTTAAAACAGTTCATTTGTTTTGAGAAAAAAAATATACATAAAAACTTATGTAAAGAGAACTACTTCAGTATTGAGGATTCCCCATGCTAGCCACTTTTAGGGTAATGTGCAAAGGAATATTACTTCATTGTGCCCTTTTTTGCTTTTCATCAAATCTCAAATACAGGGAAAGTTTATTTTTCACTTAGATATGTTAATATTTAAAAATAAGAAGCCAAACTCAGTAGATGATGGTTGAGAAATAAAGCATGTATATGGTCAAATCAAGGGCCCAGACAAGTGATGAAACAAAAATTGTGTTCTGCAATTACTAGTAAAAAAACCCAAACCAAAATGGCCAACCACTGAACCACTGAAAAGTGCAATTTTGCAACCTGTAGGAGCTGCTAATATTCTTTGTATCTTTGCCACGATTACTGCAGTTCCAGACTCACAAAAGATTGTATCTAATTTAAGATTAATGAAAATATTGAAGAAGCAGGTAAATATAATAATAAAAATCTTCATTACAGAGTTAAGAAAAGGAATTCTGTGTGGACTAATTCCTAGTTTTGGAAACTGATAAACTGCTGTCTGTTCTCACAGACCCCAAACTCCAACTATCTTTATTTGACAGCACAAATGCTCAGCTTGACAATTGTATGCTTCTTTCATAATAACCTTTCTACTACAATGCAGGAGGGAAGGCTGATCAGAATGGGATCTTGGCCTAACAGGATCTCAAATGGCAGTGACAGACTAAGTTCCACCACATCCCCTCTGGTGACATACACAGCATATGTTGTTGGGGCAGAGTTAAAAGAAGAAGAGGAAAATGAGAGTCCTTTACACAACCCCATCACTGAAAGTGTAGAGGTGTATGTAGCATTCAAAAACATTCCCAGTGAACATTACTATTAATTTTAGAAAAAACTTACATAGATTTTATCTTGCTGATATCGCTGGAATAAGTTGTGCATAATGGAGCCTTCATGGAGATCTACGAGCACTGCCATGTCTTCCACACTCTCTGTGCTTGTTGGATGCATAGGTGTTACTTTTTGGTGTGTGATCGTGCTCTGTTTATAAGTGAATACCTGAAAGAGGGGAAACAAAAACAATATTAATCAGAGCACACATTCAAAAACTCCTGTCTGAGAATGGAGCTTTCATACCCATTCATATACCCTATCCAGCTTATCAGTGTGCAGACTTGCAAAATATAATAGCCTGGCAGGGATACTTTCCTCTAAAGCTTCTCTGACACTGATTGAAGCCCCAAATGCCTACATGGGTCATCAGAAACTAGAGCACACTGACAGTGCACTGAGGACTGTAAGGGCTTTTCCTGTTAGAGGGCAAATGCAATCTTGTTGCACACTGGATTCATGCTAGACCTTACCAAGAGAAAAATAAACCAAGCAATAACCATTCCCAAAAATACGAAACCAACCAAACAATAAACCACCTCTTACAGTAAAACCCACTTACACTCAAATTGCTCTGGGAGGAAATGCTTGACTGTGCAAAACAGCAAATTAAAATTAATGCTCCAATAGGCTGCAAGTGTTCATATGTTTGATCTGAAATCCACTTAAATGTTTCCATTCAACCCTCCAGTCAGGAAACAGTCATTACACCTAATGTGAGTAGCATTTTAAGTTCTGTGTGCGGCAGATATCTAGAAATTAATAAGCCAACAGATTTCTTAATTGACTTTTGGGACTAGTTTCTGAAGCCAGTTCTTAACAGACAGTAAAAGCTCTAAAAAAGAATTTAAATACTTAGCTGGAAAACACTTCCATATATCGTCTGTAAAACTATCACAAATATGCAAGAAGATGTACACATCCTCAATATAGTTAAACTTTTATGAATGCTAATAACATCAATAAAGACTACATCCCATTTCCTGCAAATTTACATCTTGGCACCTCATCCTTATAGACATATGCCCACATTCGCACAGCCAACACTCCTCAGGCAATTCTTGTCCCTGCTAATGGCACCATTTCAGTGTTAAAAAATCAAAGCATGGAAGTAATGCAACTACTTTGTGGAAATACCAATGTGGAACATTAAAAAAAACCCAAACTCTTCTGAAATTCTTTAAAATAATAATTATGAAGCCAACAGAAGCAGAGCCACAACTGTCAGCCAAGCACCAGCAAGCACTGTGGGAATGCTGCTGCGGGCTGGGGTCACGCTGTGCCTGAGGGGCCACCTGTGCGCAGGAGGAGGAAACCCCTCAGAGGTTTATCACCATAAAACCTTATGTATGTTCCTGGCAATGAAAGACTGAATGAGTGACATTGCAGGAGGCCATCCAGACAAACAGTGATGTTGTCTGTCCTGCTGAGACAAGTGAGAAAAGAAAGGCTGAAGAAGCATGAGGCTAAAGAAGCAAGAGGCTGAAGGCAGATCAGATGAAACACCAAAGCTCTGTACTTGGATATTTTAACAGCTGGCAGAGGAGTACAGCCTGAAGACATTTCTTCATTAAAATAGTATCCTAAACATAACAAATGCTGGCACAGGCCATCACACTGTTACAGGTGTCACTTGCACCAGCACAAAGCATACTGAAGGAAAGCTGGGGAAGAAAGGAGATCTGGGAAAGAAATTTCTGACAGGAGCTGGGAGGCATCACAGACATCAACAGGGTATGTGAGCAAACTGTCAAAAAGTTCTAATAGGTTCAGAACATCCTAATCCTTGGTTGAGGGAAAAAGACAGACATGGAGAGATCAGAGCCTTATTTTGCAGTGAAGAACCATAAAGATGACAGAACAAGTATTTGTACAAGGCAGAGGGACCCTGCCAAGATGGAGAAAGCAGCCACTTGTAGGAGCATGTGGTCCAGACAGAAGATCTGATAGACAGAATGAATGTGAAAAGCATCAACTGATAGCAAAATTTTTGGGACTGAAAAATGTGTTAGCACTCCTAAGACTAACAACACAAACCATAAGGAATTAGAGATAATTACATCTCAAAAGTTGTAAACTGCAGTTCCGAGTCAGAAGAACCATACAGGAAAACAAGGTCATACTGTAGAACAAAAATACCACAAGCTGAAGGGTTTGGAAATAAAATGGATATAAGGAGAGCAAATCCTAGAAAAGTAAGCAACTTAACAGAGGCTATGTATCATCCTCGATACAGAAAAACAGATTCAGTGGGAGAATTAGGAAACCAAAAGGGGACGACACATATCCTGTGAGTGCATCTCATGTGAACATGGAAACAAAGCAAAATATCACTTCTAGGAGGATAGCCTCCATATCTGTGAGGCCTATCCTTTGATGAGTGATGCACAGGTTAGTAGGGTAGGCAGAGCACCCCATACATCACTCAGCACATTTATTAATTTAAAGAATCCACAGACAAATACCAAGAAAAACAACACGACAAATGAGTTGCATGTGGCAGCACTACAGAGGATGGCCTCTTCAGATTCATCCTTACCACTCAAACTCACTACTTTCTCTTCTTCAGTCTAGTTGTTCTAATACTTCCATCTTTGCCACACACTGCCTTCTTGTTTGGGTGAAGAAATTATTCTGTGAGCTGATTCAGAGATAGGACTGTGCATCACTTAGCTAGAAAACAAAACAACTTCTAATAACAACTGCCACCCAAATAAGAAAGGAGGAGGAGCTCTTCTTGAAAACTGTGTAGCCACTTCTTTATTTTTAATTTTTGCCAGAACCATGCATCCCTTAGATTTCTTAAACCCACTGTAACACTTGATCAAAGTCATCTAACAAGATGAAGTCATGAGAGAGGGCTGCAGGATCACATGTACAAACCTCATCTCCTTAAAATGGGCTTTCTGCAGTCCTGCTGCTGAAAGGCCTGCTTTGTTTCATTTCATCTTGAATCACGCCTTCATTAGGATAAGGACATGGAAAAACCACCTTGAACTTTATCATTACTAACTAGAAGATCATGTTATGAAATATTAAAGCACTTGAAATCCTCAGGAAATAGGAACCCAGAGCCACTCTGCAGGGTCAGCACAAAGAACAGGAAGATGACCCAGTTGGCTCCTGAACTTCAAGAGGATCCTGTTGGCAGAGTGCAGGAACATCCATCCTCAAGGACCCTCCCAGCATTTCTGGAAGGTCAAGTGCAATAAGCAGGAAACTAGAATAAGATTTAAGACAAGCCTAAATGAGAATTCAGCAAAAACGTCTTTCCTTTCTAGATATAAATGGCTCAAGATAACAAACATGCTGAATACATGGAAAACTCTAAATTAACCTTAAAGAGACAGCATGCAAAATAAGAACTCTTGATGTTATTCTGGAAATGAAAATTAGAGGTTGAGATAGGATGGACCAATGCAAAGAGCAACAACAAAAAGAACAAGCTTAAGAAATATAAAACAAAATGGCAAACTCAGCCTAGCAACAGTCAAGTGCATTTCACTGAGAAAGGAGAACCCTGCAAAACTGCCCTGCTGTCCCTACCATAGCTTACTAGTGCTCTGATGAATGCACCAAAAAGGCACTCAAATGAAGAAGTGGCCTGAAAAGCCAGAGGACAAATGCTATCCTGCACAATTAATTTGGCATCTGGGGAAAAAAAAAAGTTGCCTTTCAAGCCTTCCATTTAAGGGAAATACCACAAAACAATATAAAATTAATTTTCTCAATTGAAAAAATACCCCTAAGCTCAAGATTTAATGGAAATTAAGTTTTAACAAAATATGTAATTTGTAATACAATTTATTAACACAAGCAAAGTACATCAAAGTAGGCTCTCAATAACAGGAGCATAAATGTTTTCTCTCTTATGGTACCATTTTGTGACACAAAGTCAAATTTTAAAAATCCCTGCTTGAATAGATCATTAAATGGCATCAAGAGATTTCACAATAGCTGAGTCAAGTGAGTTTAAGAGAATGCTGAATTAAGTGCTTATGTACATCAAAAAACCCTCACAATCCCCACTTCTTGCAAAAGCTACAAGTCACACCTGGGATTTCCTGCCTGCATGGATCCCATATGCAACTGAATCATTCAGGGTGTTTTTCACAAGGAGGTGAGATTTTGGTTTCATGCTGATGACCCATATTGGATGGGAGGAAGCAGAAGGTGCTCCAAAAGTTTCCTGATCAACAAGTTGGTACTTGAGTTACAACCTTCATTGTTTTAATGAGATTTCTGTGAGATTTTTATTTCAAGGCAGAAGTAAGCTCATATGCACCATGTAAGCCCTGACAGGATCTGGATCATTATTAAAACTGTTCTCTGAAAATGTGCAAAGTCACCTTCTGAAGAGTTCACATATTGCAAGCATTTTAGAACAGCCCCTTCTACACACTGGCCCATTACCCATCTTGTGGGCAGAAACTGCATCAGTTAGTCACCTGCCATAGCCTTGCCATTAATAACACATGCTGAACATGGTACTGCCTGACTGATGCCAAGTACTGACTGCTTGGGTGTGGTTATGCAGTTTAACATGTCCCTGCTGTCAGTCTTGTTCCAATAAATCGAGAGGGTTTATTGGTAGAGGTAACATACATGGAGCAACCAACTTCCCTCGGCTGCTCTTTGCTGCTCAAGAATGTTTTTTATGAGCCCTAGGTGTACTCTATAAACTGCAGGGACTTACAAAAGATAATCCTGGTATCCAAACACATAAACCAGAAATATTAAAGTTTTGTCACACACTCAATTTAAATTAAGTTGCTCAAATCTATATAACCAGAGAGATAATGTAAAATACGGTAAATAAAAAATTTAGTAGGACAGAAAAAGTGAAAACAAACAGCTACTGTACCTAAGTCACCTGAGAGACAGGTTTACAAAGTAAAAATATACAAGCAAACAACCACATTTTTTTCAGTAATTCCTGTAATACTAGAAAACAGCATCTGGGGAGTCCACAAGAACCAGAAAGCAAAACTAACTGACCAAAAGAGTAAAGCCCACAGCCTTCCTGTTGCTGTCCCATGGACTGCCCTATGTGAACTCTCCACAGGATTAATCCCAGTATCTACTGTGATGTCCATGAAAATGCCTGACTCAAGAGCAGCTCCAGAGGACTAGGCTGATTTGTTCATGACATTAGTGCCCTCAGTTATCTGAGGCATCTTTTTGCCTAATGTCACTGACCCCACAGCAGAGATGAGCACAGCCCAGCAAAACACAGGACTGTACAGAGAAACATCCACTTAAAAATATTAATTCTTTTTTCATTCTCTGCTGTTGGTCTGAACTGAGGATCATCATTTGTGTTTCCCTCGTGTTTAGAAGTTAAAAGAATGCAATAAATCTTACAAAATGTCTTTATAGATGTGTCCAAGCAGAAAAAGGAGGCCATTACAAGCTGTGGAATGCAGTGTTCCAGGGAGAAAAATAAATCATGACAAGCCCAAGGACCCAGAGATTAAAAACAAAAATAATGTAGTATTTTACCCTTTTTTCCTGGAGAGATCTACTGTCTAATTAGATACTTAAAATACAGGACAAGGATGCTCTCTTATAAATCTAAAGTAATTTAAGATCAAATGTAAAGCAGAACAATTGACATTGTAAAATTCTACAGTTAATCATGACAAGAGTGCAACCCAGGTAATGTTTTTGCCAAGTAATTTACTATATTTCTGTATCAGTTGACCTTAGACACCCACTGTGTTGTTCCAAAATAATCTTTCAGATAGCAAGATGTACCAGGGCCCAAGGTTTGCTTTGATGAAATGCAATTTAATCTCTATCAAAGTAACCAGAAAACTCCACAATAAAGTTTCTTACCTATGACACTATGGAAGAAAATGAAATAATTTTATGTAAAACACTTATTGACATAAGGAAAAAATTACCACCAATCTGCTATCTGTGACCTTCTGGCCTTTTCTTCAAGCAACTATCCCATACACATGTCAGCTGAGAATCAGCCTATTTTCCATCTGTTTTGTAAAATTCCCTCCCTTTTGTGCTGGGAACCACTGCAGTCTCTGGCCTCCCTTACCTGTTAGATGTTAATCTTGGTCTCTAATGGACAATGTCTAAATGACCACTTTGCACATCACTGTACCAACCCAATCAGTTGAGTAACACACAGCCTGTAAATTGTGGTAATCCTACACTTTATCCTTACCCTCAACTCACTTTGGTTCCTGCCATTTTCAGTCTTTGTTCTTTGCCCTATCAATCAACCCCTTCCAAACCCTTCCTCTCAGTCCCCATTCCATATCTCTCCTCAGACTGTTGGGGCCTGGACACCTGTGTCAGGAGCTGCTCCCAGGTTCAGGTGCTGGGAGCCTGCCCTGAAGCCTCCAGCAGCGACAGCACCAGCGATCACTTGCAGCACTTCCTCAAAGGGCTTTCCTACTACAGCTTTCAGGTTCTCACACCCACACACAATTTCCCTTTCTGCTCCCAAGCTCCACAGTGACAGGAAGCACACTGCCAGGATGACAGCCTAGTCCAGTGCCACAGCAGAGCTCATCAACCCACTAAATTGTGCCTCTTTGTTGTTCCTCTACATGCTGACCGCTGTCAACAATCTTGTCTGATCAACACTTCCTACCTAACGCCCATTCCACAAGAGTTATTTGAAGTTCACTTCACTCTCTGAACCATTTCCATTCACGGACAAGCTCTGCCATCAAGTATGAACAAGCTTCTAATTACAGGTTCAGAACTTATGACCCTTCAATTGGGCTTCCCTACACAGACAATTAAGAAATTTAATTGGAACTAAGCACATCCATTTTACCTAGATTACACTACTGTAAGCTAAGCCTCTAGGCATTCCATACAATTCTTACAAGGAAAAAACAAAGAAGTGCATCTTTAACTTTCTTTCCAAGTGATCTTGTCTAACTTACAGCTCCTGCAGACATCACAAAGCTCAAAGTTTAAGAAGCCCACCTATAAATACTGCCACTGCAGTACTATAGAAAATGTGCAACACCCCTCACATGCCACCAGCACCTTCACCATACAAAAGTGCTGCTTTCTGTTTGTGAACAAAGAAGTGTGAGAATTGCAGCTGCCCAGGCTTTCCCACAATGCTGGAACAAGTGGAGCAGTCCAAGAGCAGGACACAGGAGATGTACCCTGGCACATGTGTCCCTGACAGGCTCCCAGTCAGCAGCAAGGCCTGACCAGCTCTGGCCACGCAGCAACCCAGGGAGGAGGCTCTGACCCACACATCACTGTGAGATGAGACAGAGAGCAGACCCCCTCTTGTAGCAGAGAAACAGAAGGTCTGGGACCATGCTCCCCATGGGTGCAATCTCCATCTGTCTTGGGACACCCCACCAAAGGCACTCCCAAATCAGTGTTACTGTAAGGAGCAACCACCAAACAGATGTAATGGCAATCACTCCTTTTGCTTTCAGTGTACATCACCTTAACTAGATCAAAGGGCAAGGGGGTGAAAACTGATGGTCTCTGCAAGAGAAAGACCAGAACACTAAAAACTCTCATCCTTTATCCATCATTTTCCACACAATGGAAAAGCACATCTATGGACAATGCCAGGCACTGAGAGCATTAGTTTTCCTCTCAGCATCACTTATTGCTCAAGTGAAAGTTTCAGTGTCAAATTTGTATTTATTCTGTGATTCATAGAAATAAACAATGACTATTTGCAATGGAATGAACAAAGCTGGATTTGAATAATATGCCCCACTATGAAGAAGTGGAACAACTATGATCAATAAGCAGCCTACAAATTATTCCAGCTTTTTTGAGACACAAAGCAATTAATCTCAATGGGTTTTTTTCCTAAGAACAAAATAAAAAAGGAAAAAGCCCTGCAGATAGCTGACTGGACTGTCTCCAAGACTAGAACAGGAGCTGCCTGTGTGCAACTTACAGCAGTGAAATCAGAGGCAATGTTTCTATGGGAGCTGGAGCTCTAAAGGAACATCCCTGTAGAGCAAGCCTTGTCCCAAATGAAGGCTTGCCAGAGGTGGTGATACTCCAGTGGTGCTCTCCAGGACTCCAAACAAAACCCAAGCAATGTCATTGTGAGCCTTTTGGCCTCATCCCTCTACATTCTTCTCAACCCAACACTTTATATGAACTGATCCCGCCTGGGTTGCTGGTGTAGCCCCATGGCCAGTGGGCGCTGATGGTGCCCAGACCCTTTAGGAATTGTCCCACCTGCATGAAGTCATGCACAGGAGGACCAGGAGCTACCTGGGAGCTGCTGCCAGGCACAGCTGCCTGGTAGGAATTTCCCATCAGGAAAGTTTCTGGCACTCATCACCATGGTATTATTGTCAAAACCAAGGAGGCCCTGCCACAACACCAGCTGTAATGGATGAAAGGTCCTTGCAACAAGCCAGTCCAGGCTGGTTCCCCTGCACAGGGGGACCACAGCCACTGGGCTGGGGTGCTCCTCTCTCTACAAGACTGCTGCTGCAGAGGCCTGGGAGGGAATAAAAAGAAAACAGACCCAGAAGAAAGGTTCTTGCATAGAAATGAATGGTCTTCACGGCAAATTTACATGTGCTGAGACAATTTAGGGCTTAGGTTTCCTTCACCCCTCCTACCAGGCACCAACCAACTCCTCAGCCCTGGTCAGATGCAGCCAGACACCGAAGGTTTTGCTCCAGCTCATGGCTCGCTCACCCAGTGCTGGCTGGGTGTCAGGAGCTGGCAGACCTGCAGGGGCACCCCAGCAGGCTCCGGGGCCACCTTCACACCAGACGTGAGACAACCAACATGGTCAGGAGCCAGGCTGGAGAAGGGCCAGCACAGACTGCACTTGGCTGCTGGCAGCATGATCCAGTGCACTCCCACAGCAATGCACCAGCCAGGGAGCATTGCGAGGTCTTACAACCCTCAACCACCCCCATCCTGAAAGACACCACCCACAGAGGCCTGAGCAGTAACCTCCCAGACCCAATTCACTCACACCTTCTTCTCCTGCAGGTCTTACACTACTTTGCTCTGTTGAGCAAAGCATGCTTCTCCTCCAGGGCTTTCCACCACCAACTCCACCTCTGTGTTCCTCTTGCAAAACCTCCCCTATTTCCAGTCATTTCTCCTACCCCACACACACCTCTGCCCCTTGCCATTATGGTCCCAATTTCCCTCCTGGTGCCCTCTCCTGCCCATCACCTCCCCAAAGGGAGATCTGTCCCTTTGGAACCACCCCATCCTAGCTCTCAAGACAAGAACTTGCTTTCCAACCCACACATGCTTTTCATTTTGAATTCTAAGTGTCCAGTCCCTGGAATCTGGCAGAGGTGCACCTCAGACCCGCTGTCAGTCAACTGGTTCCCTGTCTGTTCTGCCCACAACCAAGGGAGGCCCTAAATGTCACAGGAAACACAAAAGCGTTGTCAGACAACTAATTAATGCTCTACTTGAAACAGAAGTGTACGTGTTATGTGAGACGCCCTAAATACATTGGGGCAATAAATTAATATAGAGCAAGAATAGGATACTGGCAGGCATTAGTCATGAATCCAGTGCTGAGGGCAAAAAACCCTCTGCACTGACTATTTTTAAAGCTGTTTGTGAATTAAAGACATGACAACTTGCATATGTATAGAGGAAGTCCATAAACACATAATCTCAGTTTTCAGATCGCCTGACAACTTTTAACTATAAATCTCTCAATTTATGTTTCCCTCAGTTATTTTTTTAAATTTCTCCACATCTTGGCTTGATTTTGCCAGTGTTACTGTATGTCTCACAGCAACAATATTTGATTGTACTCAGCTTTTTAATCAAACAACCTTTTGTTCACAACAGCAATGTGCCTGCTCCAATAGGACCTTAATTTAAAGAAACACCTTTTAGATCTTTACGCATTGACATATTTCCATAGAAGCAGAATAAGCAAGAGATTGACATGAGAGTGAACCGGAGGAGCTTGAAATTTATCTTTTGAGGGATTGGATTCATTTTCAAGTTCTTTTGAACCCACTCCAGTGAAATTTAGATAAGGGTCTACTCTCATATTTGCTTGTTAAAAAAATAGTTTTAGGGCTTTTTTGCCTTTATGTTACAAGAATAAAAAAATCTAAATGACAGACGGTATAAAGCTTGGCATGAGTTTGCAGAGATCACAGATCATAGACTATCTCAAGTTGAGAGGGAGCCTTAAGGATGATGGAGTTCAGCTTCCTGTTCCTTGCAGAACTACCTAAAACTAAACCATGTGACTAACAGCATTGTCCACATGCTCCTTGAACTCTGTCAGGATTGGTGCCATGACCATTTCCCTGGGAAGACTGTTCAAGTGCCCAACCACCATCTGGGTGAAGATTCTGCCCCTAATATCTGACCTAACCTCACACACACACATCAAGTAATTTCCACTTGTGAAAGCTTAAGGCCAAACTGATGCATGAATTATTTGTTTTAGAAGAAAATGCCCTTTTAGATTTCTTTTTAAAGTTAACATTTAATAATTTTTTTCAACATTACAAAATGGCACTTCTACAATACCCCTAATTGCCTTGTAAAGACAAACCGACCTCTCCCCTTTATCAGCAAACCACACTGGCACCCACACCCCTGGCACTACTCACTGTTGTTCAAGCCCAGAAAATAGAAACTGGGTACAACCCTGGCATAAGCATCAGCCCCTCACTCGCTCTTTTCTCATCTTTAAAGGATCAGAGGGGCTTTTCATTAAGCCAGCATTTACTACCTGCTGCTCCTGCAGGTTGCCTGGGGTGAGAGGTTTTGACACAGCTATACTGCTAGGAAGACAGCCAAGGGCATATTTTATCTACAGCTCAAAGCGTTCCTTTAAACAAGGTAACTGTGTACTCAACTTCCCTTCCCCCAAAGCTTGCAGGTGTACAATGGTAGCTGACACTGTGGGGAGGAGAGAGAGGGCAGGAGGTGGAAAAGGGAAGAACTGAAGCCCTGAATACAGTAAGCACCTAAGAACATCTATCTATGAAAACAAATATGGACATGATGAGCCATAACACACAATGGACAATGCTCAAAGCAGAATCATGGACAGGTGAACATGAAACACTTCCCCAAACCTAAGCACACAGTACAGTTTCTATAACAGCCTAGTCAACAAGGCTACGCCATTTCAAAGTTGACTTTTACCATATGTGCTGATCTGAAAACAATTCATCAGGCTTTCAGGAAAATGCTGTCTGAGGAGGAACAGAAGGCAAATCCCTCTGTCACTACAGCCATTCATTCAGCTGAACAGCAACTGGGATTTTATCCAGTTCTGACTTAAGATAATGGAAGGTGCCCTTAAACAACTGCAGGAGGAGGTGACCTCCTCTTACTTATGTGCCTGGCTCTGACATGCAGAGGTAATTGTAATTATACTGTAGGCAGTGACAGACCAGCTCTCAGCAGGTGTCCAAAGCTGCCTTTTAATCTACCCGAGTTAGTGCTGCATCTCACAATAGAACAGTTTATCCTGCCTGAGAAGGCACCCTAAATATCAACAAATTATTTTTTGCTAGCATGGAAGCACTGTCAAATAAATTTAAAAAGTGTAGATGGTTTATCCACACAGAATTAGCCAGTGCCATTCATAACCATTGCCAGGGGCAGCACTGTCTCGGGACAGAAGAGGTTTTAGCCCTGTCTCATAGAACTGAATCTCAGCTGGTTTCACACAGCATGAGTACAGCTTCCTCCTACCCATGTGAGTTAACCAGGATCCCAGCACATGTGGTCCTGAGGCACATGACAGTCCATCTGTAGAACTAGCCTGGGTCTAGGAAAGGACTGATCATTCACTCAGCCTTCCTGCTTCTCTCTGGGCCCCGTAGTGAGCTCACCACAACCCAGGGCAGCACCAAAAGGGGCAACAGGGGCAAAAGGGCCAAAAGGGGCAACAACAGCAGAAAGCTTCATAGAGCAGGCATGGATTTACTGGCTTTGCCAGAGATAAAGAGAAGATCAGCTTCAGCTCTGCACCCAGTGAAACCCTCTTCTCAGAGGCTCAGACAATGAACCTCACAAGACAGATCCACAGTGCTGTTTCTGTGGCTAGCAACCTGCCAGTGTCTGATTACTGCAGGGTTGGCTGCCCAAGTGTGCAATAATAATATACAATAATCCCTCCTGAGAGGCACTGCTCTCACATGCCCTGCTAGCAGGACTGTGACAAAAGACTCTGTGTCTGCAGAGGGAAGGAGCAAGGGACCTTGCCTCCCTACCAGCAGACAACCACGGGTCACTGCAGACGGCAGGGGGTCCCTCTGCTCCTACTGCTGCTCAGGCAACTTGGCAAGAATAGTAACTGACAGGTGAAAGGTGGGAGAAAGGAGGCAATAGCTGGAATAATTATGAATTTCCATACAGTAAACAAAAACTTTGGCTCTTCTTAATAATATATGATAGGTTAACTAATCAAGGAGATTTCAGCAACAAAAATCATCATAAACATTATTTTCAAAAAACCATCTTTATGTACAGTTCTACGGAGTATATTCTGCCCTTGGAATCTTACTTTCTCCAGGACCAGCGTGCTTAGACAACAGCAGCAGTCTCCAGCAGATGACCACTGACAGCTCCTGGAGAAGCACTGTGGGTCAGTGAGCGTTGCTACTGGCCAGCCAGCATGTTGCATTAAGGCTTTGTTTTGCTCTCCTCAACAAGGAACTCCTCCTAAAAAGGTACCCAGGCCCTTTGCTAGCTGTGCTACACAGCAAAGCTGAAAGCTTAAAGCTTCAAGACTCTCAGGGCTCTCCTGTTATTCTCACAACAGGTGCCCACCAAAATGTGAGGCTGAACTGTCAACAGCATTCAGCAAGGAAATCTGAAACTTCCCAAACCCATACTGGGGACGGGCTCTCCATCCCCCCGCCCTTCCCAGCACTGTTAGCTGCACCAAGGGGAGAGTCTGCTGCCAGGAAGAACAAAACAGGTTTGGACAAGCATGAAACCAAGCTGCACGTATCTCAAGATAGCAGCCAAGGCGGTTAAGCCTTTTTCATTACAAATGTGAAACCCAGATCCACACCCCAAGAGCCCAACTGGGCCCTGGCAATGAGGTCCCTCAGAGCCATGTGCAGCTGGAGTTGGGAGGCTCCTGCAGCCACATGCCAGCCCTCGCTGAGCCAGAGGGGTCACAATGCCCCTGGCAGGTCATTTATGGCATTTTAATTTACATTTAGAAGGGAACACTGCTCGTCTGAAGTTTTCCAGGCCTCCCCTGCCCAACAACTACTCTGACTGAAGAGCAACAAAACCACCTGAATATTGCACAATGGTTAAACCACGATACCACAGTGAAGAGAGATGGAAGAAATGGAGTAAGAAAAAAAAAAAAAAAAAGGCAACACATTCTATAAAAAAAAAAATAAACCCTACTGTATCCTGTTTTGAAAATGTGCAGAAATAAGGGAAAGGGCATTAATTCATATTTATCCTCTAGTTCAAAATCTTTCAAAAAAATCATATGGAAAAGAGAAATTGCTTATTTACAAGCAGAACAGCCACCTTCTAACTTGCACTGAAGTTGCACAGTGCACTCCTGGGCTGCTGCAGGAGCAATACTCAGACTGATTGCACAGTCAGGTACAATTACTTAGGCTTTCTCAAATGCATACTAGTAAATTTGATTATTACTCAAATAAAGCGTACATTGTTAGAAATGCCAGAGTGGGCTCCTTCTTTGACTGAAACCTTTTTAGGAAAAAACCCTACCTCTTTGCTATAAAGTTTTACAGTGTCTGGTACAGAGACCTCTTGGAGATTTTTAAGTACAAACATGAAAACACTTCTAAATTTTAATATGTCTAGTTTGGGGAAAAACAATATTACATTCTTTTGCTTGGTAATATTACAAGGAGCATGAACAAATATACCAGGCCCAGGAGCCCAAGAATTCACAGAACAGCTTAAAAGACCTTTTATTCTTTCTGTCTTAAGAGTCTCTACAAGTTCCCCTTTCTTATAACCTTAGAGATAATATTGCATACAATACTGTTCATTTTCTGTTATCAGGCAGAATCTCCTCCCATTGCACTTGGGAATAAGAATGTCCTTCCATTGAACTTGGGAAAAGCTTGTGGATGTTAAATACAAAATTTTTTTTTTTTTTTTAAAGGAATGATAGAAGGTTTGACTATAGGTTGTCTTGGTCATATTCCTGTGGTAGGCTTCTTTGAAGAAAAGGACAAGTGGCACTGCTAGAACTTGGTGAGGAGAGAGGAGCACCAATTGCTCATTGCAGGGCATGAATCCACAGATACAGGCAGATGGAGTGGTTGAGAGATGCAACACTTTTCAAAGCCATGTCATAAGTCTTAAAGCACAACACAGATATTGCTTTATGTGTGAGAATGTGCACTATATACAGATAAAGGAAAGAAGAAGTTCCTCTTGGCTGTAAAAGTTTGAGAGACTGTTCTATATGTTACTCCCATAAAATCTGCATATAAACTGGCTGGTTTGCATTTGAACTATAAAACTCCTGCCCTGCAAGAAGCAAAAGGGCAAACTGAACACACATGAAGGTGGCTCTCCTTATTAAAAGGTGTGTGTGTGATTTTATTTTCCACAGCTTGCCTGTGCTTACATTTGAAAACCACAGTTGAATCACATACCAGATAGCATATATGTGTATGCTGGAGAAGCCCAATTACAACTGTTCCCATGATACCAGCAAAGAGTAATTCACAGCACTATTTTTTCCACCCCAAATAAGGACAGTACTACTTCAGTAGTTGTGTCAGAATAATGGAGAGAGACAAAAAAGACGTCTTATATTCAGAGAATTATTTGGTAGCTTTACACATAACCATAATGTTTATAGCTCTGGAAAGAAAAACCCAAACTATTGCTGCAAAGAAAAATATACAAGTACTTTTCTGTCTTTGTAAGGATACTGCTGTTTGCTTTTGAATTTACTTTGACAAACCTCAAGCACATGAAGCTGTAAAAGCTCCAGTTTATATTCTTTAAAATGAGGGTTAGCCAGAAGTCTGACATGAAATACTGTGAGATTAGCTTAACATGTTACTAAAAACCCATAAGAACAGATTAAAATTGGACCACCTTTTCTGATTTCTTGCATTGGAGGAAAGGTTGTGAGAGAGATACATGGACATGGCAATCTCATTCACTTACTAGTGAATAATGTTGCTGTCTATTTACCTTCCCAGCCTACTCTCAGTACTCAAAGAAGTTTATTTCACTGTGTTTTCTGATAAATACACATCTTAGAATTCAGCTTTAGAGATCCCTGCTAGCAACAAAAGGCTGCCTTTTCAATGTTCTCTTCCCCTAAAGATGTGACTTCTCTCACCTCCCAAGACAGGTTCAGCTCATAAATAAATACACAATCTTGTTGAGGGTGCCATCTCCCTGTTAGGACACCAACCAATTGTTCTTTCTGTAACAGACACTTTCAATGCATAAGCCTGAACATGAAACAGGCTTGGAGAACAGGGAATGAAGCTGCATGTTCACCCAGGACAGAGCTGACCTGATAGCAGATAAGCCCAGGCAAGTGTGAGTCCTAATGCCCTGCACTGAAGGACACTGGGGATTGTATGGCAGTTGTCTGGCTTTTTACATCCCAGTCCCTACCCCTCTAAATGCTTGAATTATTCACTGTAAATTTCCAATAGTCAACAAAGATCCTTATGTTGATCATTATGATTTTGTGGAATGCAAGATGAGCAAGGACTTTAATTTTTCTCATTTTCTCTTTCTTTCTCATTATAAATAGGCAAGTTATGCTGCAAGGGATGTAGAATTAAAAAAATGCAGAGTTGGTCTGAGTGTATTTTTCCATGTAACTTACAGGCTGGTGGGTATACTTGCCTGAACCTACTGCAGTACAGCATACAAGCTATAACACTGAAAAATCCCCCTGCAGAACAAACAGCATCAGATTAGAAGACAAGGGATGCATTAAAGAACCATTTAATTTAGCTACCTGAAGCCTGAGCTAAATGCCACTTCTCCCTGGGAGTACTGACCTCATGTGATTCAAGCAATGGCAGTGCTGGGTTAACAGTTGCACCCCATGATCTTTGTGGTCTTTTCTAACCAAAATTATTTTATTATTTTATTATTTTTTCACCTGTTCCATCTTACCTGTGTCTGCTTCAGAACTGAGTCCTAGGTTTATGTTCTCAGTGACAGCTCCACACATAAGCCCCCTCCTGCTCTGACAGTGCCATGATTTTTTTGCAAATAGCTTCAGCCTGGCAGATTAAATCAGAAGTTTCTAGAAACAACAGCACATTTCATTCCCACAGCCAAAGATTATGAAGCTAAAGACCATTATGATCTTTTGATGTGAGCAGCTGTGTAACATAGGAAAACCCAGAAATACCTAAATTCAGTTTCTATTTAGCAAAGTCTGAGCCCTGAAATGCTGCAAATCTCCTTCCTTCCCCCTAAAGTATCTTGCATTCATTACCCTTCCATTTGGATATTGATTTTTGCTATTCATAATATTAACTTAAACTAGTAGAAGAAACTACTACGGGCACTTCTTGTGGAAGATTAATGGCTTCCAACTTGCCCACCTGATTTTCAAAGCTTGAGTTTAGTCATGTTCTGTGTGATACCCAACTTTACTTGTCCTCATCCAAGAGCCATGAAACCCATGTACCATCAAATTTTACATCATGCAGGCAAATCCACTCTCAGTGGTGTGGAAAGTAAAGACCCTAGGAAGGATACATCTGGGCAGCTCCATAAAGGTGGGACAGAGGTACTACCTAATATCCAAGTTCAAGTGTGGTTGTCGTTCTGCTTTATATCAAGGCAACCATGGAAACATAGCCTCAGCAATAAAGAAAGATGTTTCATGAAGCAACTAATAAGCAAAGTGCATTTGTGGACACAGCAGGGCAAGACTGGTTCCCACTGCACCACCATGTGCAGCAGAGCTGGACTCTAAAAAAGACACTGTGTCTTGTAAAAAGTCAAGTGCTCTGCATTGAAGGCCAGACTTGGGCCTTTGAGTGACTATTTACACTTGCCACAGTTAGAAAACAGAGAGAGGGGAAAAAAAAGTCCATGCCATTAATACAGCTTCAAGTAGGAATCTTTATACCAGTATCTTCACACACATTTTGTTAGCATATGCTCTGAGGCACAACTAACAAGGCAAAGCCCACAAAGACCTCCAACAATGAGTTATATCCAGAGGCACCAGTGAGGAATTACCCATCACTTCACTTAGTTCAAGATAGGTAGGTAAAAGAAAAAAAATGTTTTTTCTAGTATGGTTTAAAAAGTTAATCTTAAATTAAAGTTTTAACATTAAGTTATTCTTATGAGATCCCTCTGTTGTAAAGAATATAAAACTACTGCTGTAATGGATGTTCTCAATTCTGGGCTTCACTCATCTGAAAAAGTTCAGTCAAACCAACAAATTTGCTGATACTACCCTTTCAAGACTTTACATGCTTTGCAGATTCAACAGAAAATACACAATCTTGTGTGTCTCTGCAAAAATACTACCATGCTGTAGGAAGAAAAAAACACGCCACAGGAGCACACCTAGAGAATGAGCACTTGCAAAAGCATAGGCATAAATACAAGTTTCCAAAACACCAAATTCAGTTTCTTTGTAGCTGAAATTTTCAGAGAAGGAAATGGCTTGAAAAGGCTGCAACTCAGGAGCTGGAAGTTGAGCACAAAATCTTAATATCTAATATTCAACAGCTGCTGGGAAGAAATTTAGCTTCCCTAAAAGCAAGCTATACAGGTTCCTACCACTATCTAAATTAGAGCACCTGATTTCAATTATAATTTTTTATATAGGGTTTGATTTAACTGATCTGACCAAGACCAAAATAGGTCCCCTTATCAGATGTTGCACAAAAAGACAGAACCTCCACCCTACCATGAGACTGTCCATAAACACTGCTCCATGTTCCCAGGCAGGGAAGCAGTACCAGCAGCCCAGCGACTGGTAGAGGAAGCCTGCTGGGGAGGGGAAGGTTTAACCTGGACTATCAGGATGCACTTCTGGAGAGGATGAGCCAAAGAGAGCACATGCCAGGCGCAGAACTACTCAAAGGGATTAAGTCAGGAACAAAGTTGAAGCAGCACTCATTTTGATCCCCTCTGTCTGCTCCTGCAAGGTAACTCAAGCTCCCAGATACACAGAGCTGCCAACAGAGAGCAAGCAACCACTGGTCTCCACACAAATCCACTTCTCATTACCAGAGGCTTCTCCCATTAAGACAGGTCTACACCAGAGCCTGCTGGTGCATCCTGTGAATCACAGATACGAGGTTTTCCCAGCAGAGGCCCTTGACCTCACCATGATTACACTGATGGTGCTTTTTCAGTGGATTTTCTTTTGCTCATGGGGCTACTGGAGTTACTTGTTCCAGGGTTAGCAGGCTGTCCACACAGTCAGAGAAGCGCTAGCACATCTGCCAAAATGTTTTTCCAGGCCCCTTGGGGCACAGCTCAATCCAATTAAAACACGCACAAAAGCAATAAAACTCCAAAATTATTCCCTTGGTGCTGTGGGCTCCAGCAGTGCAAAGGTCCTTCCCTCTACTATAATGCCAGCAACTTGAAGTCAAACCCCTTCCAATAAGAGCTGTATCAGCTATTTCTGAAATCACTTGGCCCTTTTCCATGTGAGACAAAAAGCCTTGCTGACTGGCCTGGGGTCCTTGGACATAAAGGAAATTTTTTGCGCAGCTGAGAAGAAACTGACAACAGCTTTGCCCCCAGAAAATCAGCACCTAACTTCAAGCATGTCCTCTTTCCTCTCACACAACTGCCCCACTACAGTGAAACCACTCTGCTACATCAGCTGAAATTTCAGTGGTAGAAGTGCCCATACAGATTTTTATTTTGACTTTGCACAATCCATTTCCTAGAAAGAAAAAGTGCTGTGAAGAAAAGGAGAGAGGTGAAAGACAACTTGTTTCTAAACAGTGGTGCAAAATATGAGCTAGCATGGAAAGCCTTGTCAACTCAGTGATCTCTGAAAGATGTTTTGAACCAGTGGAGAGACATCCCTTAGAGCACAACACTACAGGCAGATGCTTTGAATGGGATACTGACCACAGGAAACACAGATTCCACAATTCCTCAGTTGTGCTATTGAGGCACAAAATATGCCATGTAGGAAAGGCACAGGACAGGCTCCTGAAACATAAAGGAGTTTAAAATGCTAGTGAGACACTACCATCTTGTCTAAAGATCCCAGAAGATAACACTGCTGAGACAAGTTCAGGCGAGCACTCCCGCTAGATTGCTGGGCAAAGAAGTGCATCCAGATCAGCAACCAGTAAATGTTTATTTCCAGTGGTCAGAGGCTGCCAGGAGTGCAGGTTCTGGTTACTCCATCAACCACACATTGTGCTCACATCAGATAGACAGCTTTCACCCTGCTGGATGCTCACCTTGCCAACCTCAGGTTACATCCACCCTGCAGGGATGGCAACAGGATCTCTGGCTAAACCCAACATGCACACGTGAAAATCAGTGCAGGTACTGCCCAGAGAACTGCTGCACATATGGCTGTTAAACTTACTGGAGCTGAAAAGTGTAATGGGGTGTATTCATTAGTATTTTCTATTAAGAAAAATGCTTAAGTTCCCATGGATGGACACAGATCTGTTTCAGACTATTTACAATTTAAAAAGTTGCAATTCTTCTCAAACAAAATAGAAAAACAAAGAGTGCCATTTGAGGCTGGTTTGCGTTTGTCTTTCTTTTTGACCCACAGACCTATTTTCAAACACAAACCAAGAAGTAAATAACAGGCCTTTTAATACTAAATTTATACACCCAGAAACTAAGCTTTCCATGAGCTCAGAGAGCAAAACTCAGACACTTACCACTACCATGTAGTTCAATACACTTGTAACAGATTCAAGATCTTTTAAAAGAAAGTTCAAACTCCATTTGTACTCCAACAGCAAGAGCTGGCTTTTCTTCCAAGCCTCTTCACAAACCTCTTGTTCAATAATGAGCTTTCAAAACTATAGTAAATTTCATTGCTCCCTTTATACTCATCTCATTATCCTGGCCTCTTGCTGTGCTTGCTCCTTTTAATAGATGGAGCAAGTATTAGCTTGATTTCCTACCACACATCAAGTTTTCAGCTGAGGTTAGTAATATGCATCTCTAACAAATGATAAGATCTCTATTAATTTACTATTAAATGCATAAAGCTGGAGATTTTATTTTTGCCTTGCATCTGACAGATAGTGAGAGCACATCTTATTTTTCTGACATGCTCTAACTTTTGCATGCAGGCACAAATGATAAGAGGAATTCAAATCAAGGCCAGAACTCAGTTATCATAAAAGAACTGAATTGAATATATCCATTTGCATCCATATGTAGAAGACAAAAAATAAAAGCACTAAGAAGTGCCTCAGGAATACTGTAGCCAATACACAACAAAAGAAAATTTTAAGACCTGAAGTTGGCAACAGCACATTTTGACGAGCAAATTAAATTAAACCACATGCCTGTTCAAAATATAGCTTACTGAGAAAGTAAAGAAAGTAATCTAAACCAAAACAGTTAAAAAAAAATAATTTCATTGCTACATTTTCCAGACTTTATTAATGAGGTCTTGTACATTCAGACATGTACAGCCAAATGTGAATTCAGATGAAGCAGCATAAAGGAAGGGAAGTTGGAATTATTGCTGACAAATCATGGAAGTCCCACCACTCTGGGTGACTCCAAACTCAGCAGACATGTCAGGACAACGTAGCAAGATGCTCTGCTTCTGGCAAACCTGTGCTGACACAGACGATAATTGTTTTTCCAGTGGTAGGCTCATAATTTTTTTTGTCTAACAGAAATGCAGATCACTTCTTAAGTTTCATAACTGGAAATTAGCAAACAGCATTCACAAACTCACCTCAGTCACGAAGCATCCTGTGATGCCCTTGGCTGAAGGCAACAGCCAGAACCTGGCATCTATGGAAATGCTGAAAAAAAGTTAAAATCACAAGCACAAAAAAGCTCTGGAGAGAGCTCTAAACCTAAGGAACCTCTCTACTGCAAGTCCAGGGCAGCAAGAGCTGGTCCCTCTGATGATATGAATGGCCATACTGCTTGTTCCTGTAAAGGAAAATGCCATGGAGGCAGCTGCTCCTTACAATTACAGCTGCTGCCAGTGCTGGCTCCAGGAGCCCCAGCCATCCTCACTTCTGCAGCTCACCCTACCTGACTGCCACACAGCGAGATGCCAACCTAAACCTTCCATGAGTTTTCCAATGGTTTTGGCACTACAAGTTTGTCACTTCTGCTTTTATGCCCTACTTAGTACAGAGGTGTAACAAATGGATGAGGATCTTCATGTGTTACTGCTTTACAACAAAGATAAAACAGCAATAGCTGATGCACACATCTACTTGTATTTAATTTGTGGGTTTAAGCACTCAAACCTTTTCAAAGAGTGGAAAAGAAGCACCACAATAATTTCCAGAATTCCCCGCTACTGCAAGGACAGGTCTGAGCTTCTCAGTACCAATCAAGCTCATTTAAACAGTCCCCACAAAATTTGTTTATTGAAATTTACTGTGGGGCTGAGGATAAGTTTGGTTTATTTTCTGCATTAATTTGCAAAGCCAGAGCTGCGTGCTGGAACTTTTAAACAAAGTGCTGGAGTCAGCACAACCCGAGGTTCTACCCAACCACTGATTCACTGTCTGACCTTGAAGAAGTCCCTCACCTCATCATAAATCTGCCAGGCCAGCTGTGAAACTGGATGAAAGCAGGACTACCCCACAAAATGCATGCTGCAACTAGTTTGGCCTCCTGTTAAATAAACATAACGCCCCCTCAAAACAAACCCGACCAACTAAACAATGTGTTTTTTTCTGTATACAAAGCACTTTGTACTGTACAAAAATGGAGTGCTTTACCAAGTGGGAGGGAAATGGATGTAAATATTTGCACATGTACTGCAAAGAGCTGTTACTCACTCTAGGGATGTGCATGCTGCTAGCTGTATGGTTCAAGAGCTACATCAGCATAGTGGGGGTGCCTTCCTAGACAGAAATAACACATTGGTCTCTGGAAAGCATGCACTGTGCCAAGGAAGGTAAGGAAAACACTTACATTAAGGGGACAGCTCCTGCCAGATTGGAAACCAAATTAGCTTCAAATAAAACAGAGATTCAACAAAGCTACAAGTGCTCAGAGCTTAATTACAGGAGTAGATGAAACTACTATTTTAGTATCCAGATTTTTGTTCTGCTTGTTCATCATCTCACAAACTCTTCCAAAAGGCAAGAGTATTTTGGACTGGTAAGTAAGTCTGGAAATACGGAGGACAGCTATTTCTCCTTATGTAACTTGTGCTTGATTGCCTCTGGGAGTCCTCTGCTTTTAACCCCCTGTGTTCTCAGAGGGGTGTCCATGTCTTCAGTGGTTACACCAGGTGTCAATATTCAAATCTGACCACTAATTGGTTTGGCTATAACTTCCCAAGAAAACTCACTTCCTTGTCAAACCACAACATTGCCCCTTATGCCTGCCAAGAAAAGTTAATGCTAAGATTGGGAGGGGGTCACCTCAGCCAGTAACTCGCCTGCTTCTGTTGTGTCCTGCTGCAAATGCAGGACCTGCTACTTTACATCCCTCCACACTTGAGCTACTATGGTGGTGACAGGACACTGTCTTCAGAGTAACACTTCTACTAGTGTATTTTGATCACTGAAACATAATCCCAAATGCAAAGTCAAAACAGAGGTAAAACCTGTGCTGTGTAAGGGAAAGAGGCTGACTGGATTCCCTTTCACAGGGCAAAGTCTGGTGCCATTAATTCACAGGTCCTAATGGCTCAAGATATCACTTACCAGCACTGAAAAAACCTGGAGCCAGGTTCCAACAGCTTCCTTATCAATTAATTTAATCTTCCATTATAAAAATTAGTCTGTCCCTTTAGAAATTTCTCAACAAAAGAGAATTGGCTGCTGTTTCCCATTGCTATCACTTCAAAGGTGAGTTTGCTTTACAAGTGTCAGTGTGGCAATGCTTGTCCCTGGTTTGCTATTCAATTGCACACTTCTAATAAGACATTTCTTTCATTTCGTTTTCATACATAAATAGAGGAAGCACTGCTTGTAACTGCAACCTTGAACCACATGTGATAAGGTGCTTAGTATTTACATAACATCCACACTGAAACTGATAAGAGCATCACGTTGTACACAAGTTAGAAGTTATGCAAAAAATTCATGACTTGAGAGCAGCTTCTGCAGCTCTGAATCTCTGTGGTGTCTGAATCTTTGTCGACTTCAAGCTCTAATCTGCTCTAAGGACATAATGTACAGTACACTGTTTGCTCAGCTTGTGGAGAGTCAGATTTAAGGATTTCATATTCAAACAGCACTGACTCAAGTAGCAATGTTCAAGGACTTTTCAAAGTGCATCTGTGGAGCTTATCAATACCACAAGCTGAATACTACTCTACCTGACTGTGTTTTCTTTAGCCAAGGCCTCGGGTTTTGCTTTAATCTAGTATCAGCATGAAGCTATAATTGAAAAATCAAGCTTTCACTTAGAAAACTCCTGTAGGCTACTGTTGTCCACCATTTTTTCTACAGATATGGACCTGCATGTGATGCAGAGTAAACACATTCTAAGTCCATTGATTTAAGAAGCAGTTCATGTATATATATATCTGTGTGAGCACCTACACACACATTTCCCCATTTCATCATCTATACAACATATGCACACATGACAGTACTTTCCAGAAGACCTGTATCAGCATAATAGGGGCATTAAGACACTGCACTGCATTGCAATAGCTCTGCTCATTTCTGAAATGTGAACAAATGCATTTGATACATACACTGTCAGCATGCTTGGGATTAACAGAGATCAGTAACCAATTTGGAGTAATTGAATATTCACAGCAGCATCTGGTCTGATCTGTTAACACAGTCACACACAGGGAATGTAGTGCAAGCATTTTAAAAAATGCCCAGGAAAACAACCCAGAAGAAAACCAAGGGTACTGCTTAAGAAAAAATGGACCCCCAGCAGCCTTATGCTTCTTGGCCTCCTGTTCACCTTCCGCACAGTCTTTGCTGGCTGCAGCCCATAGCCACATCAAGGGTTTGTTCATGTACAAACCCAATGCAGTGATCACATTCTTCCTAGAACTACATGCTCATGTGCTGGACTCACCGAGCCTTTGTCACGCTCCCTTTGCTCTCCTGATCACGCAGCAATACTGCCCTCTCTTCCCCCCACTGAGGACATGTGAAAAACATTAACATATCTCAAATGCCTAGCAGACCTTGAAGTACCCTTGTCAGAACTTTACATTTCCTGGGCAAATCTTGCGGTGACAGAAGCCCTCTGTAATTGCATTTAAGCCATTAATGATGCACTGATAACGCCAGTGAAGTCTGACCATCAGATTTCAGTGTATATTAAATGCCTGCCTCAAAGCAGCATTAATAATGGAATGGATTTATTATTCTCTTCTAATTAGAACTCCTTGCCGATGCTAGAGAAAAAACACACTTTCAAGAGAGAAATAATCAACAGTAAAATACATGTAATTATTTTCATTTTAGGCTTGTGTCACTTCTTCCTATTAAGATTGCTCCCTTCCCAAAATGTTTCCCAATTCTACTACATGTGGAAAGCTTAGGACAAAGTACTCAGTGGCAGGCACACAACTCCCTGGAAATGCATGGTTTTTCAAAGTACCTTATTTTGTCATCACAGGCAAAACAGTACTTTTGTGTCATTCAGGGCTACAATGACTCTGGTGATTTGATACATGAACATTCTCCGAGGCCGTCCTTTGGAGAGGCACGTTTAATTTAAAAATGGAACAATTGTTTCCAAGAGGCAAGATTTTATCTTTCCTGTAAAAGTCATCAGCTCTACAAAGTTACAAATCACTGGAGAAAAATCCCGCAGCAAGCCTTCAATAGAGGCTCAGACATTTAGCAGCCAAACACCTTGGGAAAGACCTCCTGCCCTTGGCATGTCCTGGATGCTGCTGAGCAAGAGCTCCTGGAGCTTCCCTTGGCAGTTCCAACATGCTGCTCGCTGCTCATGCTGTTCCTGACCAGAGCCTGGAATGGACAGACGATGAAAAGGCCATCTGATCCTTGTGTTCCTCATGAGCTGAAGGAGGCTCTGTGGGGCTTGCTGCTGTGTTGAGGTTTGCTGCCTTTACAGTGAGGTCCCCCCACTGCCCTGCTGCTGGCTGGGGAGTGCAGTGGGTCCATCACCCGCCCAGACAGATCCCGTGCTCCCAGCTGGGGAGTGCAGTGGGTCCATCACCCGCCCAGACAGATCCCGTGCTCCCAGCTGGGGAGTGCAGTGGGTCCATCACCCACCCAGACAGATCCCGTGCTCCCAGCTGGGGAGTGCAGTGGGTCCATCACCCACCCAGACAGATCCCGTGCTCCCAGCTGGGGAGTGCAGTGGGTCCATCACCCACCCAGACAGATCCCGTGCTCCCAGCTGGGGAGTGCAGTGAGTCCATCACCCACCCAGACAGATCCCGTGCTCCCAGCCCCAGGAACTGCCAGCCTGCCCCGTGCCCCGATGTGTGAGCATGTGTAGTCGGGTGTCAGAGAGAAAAGCAGGGAGCAAGGCTGCAGGGATGAAGGAGCAGGATGAATGGGAACTGAATCTGAAGCAGAAGCTTGGGGAGATCAAACAAATAAAAGCACAGGAGCCCATGCCTGGAAGACAGAACAAAGGGCAGGTAGGAGGAAAAAAAGAAACCCCTCAAATAAACACAAAAATGAACAAGGAAGACTACTAGGGTGCTTTGAGGAAGCACCCTTTACTTCTACCCCCATTTGTACACATCCTTATAACTCCAGAACATCCAGAAGCTGCTTAGAGATGACTGATACTGTACAGGTCCCTCTCCTCTCCAGTGTGTGCCACAACCACCTAGCTCCAAAGTGGCAGCACACTGCTTTTTCTACAGTGCAAAAAGGGGCCCTGCAACATTTCTGAACTCTCCAGGGTATGACTTTGCAACACAGAGGGGTTTTCTCCATGTACATTTTGTGACTGTTCTTGGTAAAGTCAGCTTGGGAAGATAAATCTCCTTAAATCGTCTCTCAGCTTCACCATGTGTATGCTAAACAGGACCTGGCTTGTTTTACAAAATAAAGAGTGCTGGATGAGGAGGAGGCACATGACCTACACTAACATTTTCTTCCCCTGGTTTAGCATAAATAAAAGCACCACTATGAAAGAGCGCTTAAAGTTCCTTTTGCAGCTAACATTGAAAGAGTTTATTATCACACTGCAGAAATGCTTCAGGGGAAATCTTGCTCTGATAGTGTTCTCATGAGAACACTTGACGTTTTCAAACAAATCACTTTGAAATGTTCAAGAATACAAATGTCATGAGGCTCCCAAAGGTGCAATGACACATCTTATCACAAAAGGAAGCTCCTGTGTTGCCTGCTTAAAGAACCTGAAGCTCTGCAAGAAGTAACTCATCTTTCAAACAGCATTTCAAACATCAAGCTTTGAAAGTGATCTGGCATTGAAATACCAGTCTGGCTGTTCAGATTTAGTTTGCCTAAAGTCAGCTTGTATAGTGAAGAGAACCTGGAGCTGCAGAAGATTCTCCTTTTCTTCTTTATTCTCTGGTACACAGAGGTAACATGGATTTCAGGACCTGCTTGAGTGACCACAGGATAAGGCAAAGATCAAATGAGCTTTCCATCTACAGAACCAGCACTACGCAGCCAGAGGCACTGCAGCCTTCTCCAGAGGAGCTGCCAGTAGACACAGTCTCCTTTCCTACAGATGCATCACTCCACCTCGTCATACCTGCTGTCCAGCCCATGGGCTGGGATCACCTAATGCAGTAACCCACACACCTGCCCAATGGCTACACTTTTTAAATTATTCCAATGACCTGAAATAGCAATTAAAATAAAGATTTTCACAGCTCAAACCCGTAAGTGCAGTCTTCAGTCCCTGATGGAGAAGTAGGGTGGGGATGGGACATGGCCCTTCCAAACACTGGCTCCCAGGGGGGTGACTGTAAAGGAGAGAGACGATGGCCTCTGGACACCACTATCAACTTTTTTTAATGGTGCTTGCACATGCACCAGCATTTTCTCAGAAGCCATCATTGTGTAAAATCCTGTCCAGAATAATCCAGTCATTTGACTTTTTAACATAAAAAAATACTATGAAATTTAAAAATACATTTAATAAAAAATAGGGTGCTATAGGCCACTTGTGTTTTGCTCAACTAATCTCTCCAAGAAAAAATCTCAGGGGCCACCCACCTTTAACTGCACTGTAAGGTACAAAGCCTCACCAGAGCAAAATTGAGCAATGCCCTGTTGCAGAGCGAAGTATCCCCGCATATAATTGTGCTAAACCTAAACCATATGTTCCTAAACTCACCAACAATGCTGAACAATGAGACCAGCCTCACATCCAAGGGAATTTAGGAACAGGGGAACAACCGAAGTGACAAGCTTGTTCATCACGGAGCTACAGATTCATTGTTGTCATCATTTTTTGGCACGGCGCTGCCTGAATTCCTTCCCATGTTTTGTGAACAGCTGAACTGTGTTCCCTTACAAAAGAAATTAATATGGCAGCCTGTGTACATCTGCTTTAATCTTAAAACAAAGAGTTTTGCTATCTTTAGTACAAGTATAATAAAGGCACCAAAAAAGACAGATGGTTTGGATTTTCTTTGCAGAAAGCAAGAGAGAAGACTGACATCTCAACTGTTTACGTAGCCACAACCCATTACGTGGCCACAGCAAACCAGAGGGGATGCAGAAAGTACCTCTTTGTCAGCATCTCAGATGCCAACTGCTTTCAGTCAGGTCTTGTAAAAGCATAAAACAACTCTGCTCACAGATAAATGCTTTTGTTCATAAAGACTTAATTTATATGGGTAGAAAAACACTTAACAACGGCCACACTAATGCCAAACAAATTAATTTCAGTAAAACTAGAGCAAACACTACTGTTCTGTTTAGGCAGCACAGAACAAAACCCTTGAAAATCCAACATTAAGGGAGTTATTTATGGTCATTGCTCAGCCCTCCTGCCCCCATCATTTGTGCATTTGAAATCTCCTGACTGCTCACTTGCAAACTCCCTGACTTCTGACCAAAACTGGCCACACACTGATAGCCTGAAAGTTCATTCTGCAGGGATAATACAATCACCCTGGTCAGGCAGGATGGGTTTTGGGGTTTGGTTTTTAGGTTTTTGTTTTGTTTTGCATAGATGCTTTTTTTTCAATTCAGCCTTTCTTTTAAAATATCTCACTTCAGGATTAAAACTTTCCCCTTCCTGAAATCAATCAAACTGATAGTGGTTTTGGCAGAAAGGGAAGTAACAGGAAAAAAGTAAGGACAGAACATGTGCAACACATCCAAGAAGTAATTCATAACTTGCTCTGTAGTTTTTTATGTAATAGATACATAGTTCAGGGAAAACTACACACAAAAAGAGGCTTTCCCTATTACCCTTTAACAAACATTCAGAGAATGGCAGTCACGTAAAAATATCACCCCCGATATAAAGGGATAAAAAAGACAAGCTGAATTTGCTCATAAATTAGGGGCAGAAAAATACTCTCTGATACAGATACTGCTTCTTTCAGCATAATTAAGTGCCTTTTTAATATTTCCATGTTGGAGAGTTTAGGAGACCCAAATTAATGATTTTTCCAATTAGCAAGTATTTAAAAAGTAAAAGAAGATGGCACACATGGAAAAAATCCAAAACACTTGTTCAATTTGTGAGTGCTTCCACTTGAACCAGTGTTTAAACATGGTACTGACAAGTAACACTCGGGCTTTAGAAGCAGCATTTCCATTAAGGAAAATGTTTGCTGCAGTTGCATGAAATCCTTACCAGGCACGGGGAGCCTTTTGTGCATTGCAGTTACACTCCATTAAATACTTCCCAGGAGGGCTGGGGTGGCACGGCTCAGTGGCCCTGTGGGACACGTGGGCTTGCAGGGCACGTGCAGCCTCTGCCGTGTCGCTTGCTTCCCTGGCACCTTCCTGCAGAGAGCACGGGATGGAGCAAGCATGGGCAAGCAGGGCACAGTCACCCCTCCTCGCAGCTCCTTCCGGGAGATGCCCCACAGGCTGGGCCACCAAAGGGCCCCGGGGAGAGCCAAGTGCAGTTGTGCAAGGCAGGCAGGCCAGGCTCCCTGCGGATGCTCCCGGAGGAAGCTGCCGGCTCACATCTGTCATGAGCTCTGTTTACAGGCGCGCCAACAGATGCTTGCAGCGAGAGTCGCTGAACTTTGACATCCAACATAAAGATGTAAACACTTCTCCACAGAAGATAAATCCTGAGTACTAAAAAGCGCTCTGGCTGACTTCTGGCCCTCCCCAACCCCACACCATCCGCCAAACCCAAAACTCCCACACATATCCCTTTAAAACAACAACAGTAAGAAAGGCCCAAAGCACAGCAAAACCCCCAAGAAATTAACATACTAATAGCCACAGCACCAAGATTTTTTAAGTATGCTAACCAGTAGAATTATTACAAGTAAGCCAAATATAACTGACTGGAGAATAAAATGAACTTTACAATGTTTAGACAGATGGAATCTGATTTCCTGCTGCAAAGCTGCTGAATTTGGCATTGACCCTGAGCCCCAAAGGCAGGGGATCTGCTGCCCAAAACACACACGAGCTACCCAATGTCTGGAATCAGTAGTCACTACTCTTCATATGCACCATTAAATTAAAAAGCATGAAAGTCTTCATAAATAAGTTTTGCAAAAAGAGATGGATTCATTTAACACTAAGAGCAGCCAAGACCAAAGCCCAGTGCATATATTTGTGTATTTTCTTAAGAGGCTGTATATACAAGGGAGCTCACAAAGGGCTTCTTTAAAATGCTCCCTTGTAAATGTGCATTTGAAGGGTAATAGACATTGAATTCAGGGAAATGTCCAAAAAATCACTCTTTGGAAATATTTTTAGGCCTTCACATGGAAGAGCTAGAAGCAATCATAATGCTTTTCAATGCCAGCTAAGAAAATCCTTGTCCAGAAGGATTTACTTCTCCGATGCCTGATCCTATGAGCTATGGATGCAGCCAAACACAGCATTTACTGATAAACAGTCCTACTGACTTCAGTAACTTAAGCCAAGTAACTTCAGTGGTGTTATTCATGCCCTGTGAATATGAACGGAAGACTCTTGTTTAAAAGGGCTCCTCACAACAGCAGAGGCCAGCACAAGAGAGTCCCAAGTGAGGGTGAGAAAGGACACAAGGCAAAGAAAAGAGTCCTTATGAGAAATGCTTAGCCATTACCTGCATTTGGGGCTTTCTTTTTAATTTTAAACCAAAAGAGAGGAAAACATGAGCTCTCCTGATATAACCGCACAGTAACGTCAACATAACCTTATTGCTAACTCAAAAGTCAAACAAAAGGACCCCCTGCCCCCCCCAACAGATAGAACAAACCCTAAACCTCAAACCAAGCCCAGGTCTACAACCTCTGAATGAGGTCACGATGAGAATCTCTCCCAGCCTTCAAACCAGAAAGGAAAAAAAAAAGTGAAAACCTCCATGGAAAACATACTTGAGCTGTGTTTAACAAGGAACATCTGTAGCCTTCCAATTCTTGAGATGCAGAAATGCCACAGAAGAGCTGCAATAACTTAAACACACAGGAAAAAATACTTTTGTTGCTGCCCAAACCATTTACAGGTGCCTCTGATTTGAAACTAAGGACACCAAGCTCTACTCTGTTTGCTGACATAACACCATGCTGTGAAGGACTTCTTTGTGAAGAAAATTCACTGAAAGCTGGCTTAACTGACAAAGTCTTTACTGGTGAAATATGACATCTGTTTTTAAAGACCCTACATTTTTTGCATATTATCAGTCAGCTGTTTCTATTTATAACATTCGATGTAAAAGTTTTCTCTCAGCTAAGTATGTATGCAATTAAGTATCCTGAAATTTTAGTGTCAGACTGAGGACAGTTTGCAGCAATTGATTCAACTTTTACTTCTCCCTGGATGAGTTTATTCAGATGAGATTTCCCCTACACACACACACATTAGTTATGTCTTACACATATACAATTCTTCCCTTGCAAGGGAATACATGTTATTAAAAATGTGCGTTCTCAGGAGCTGTTCTGGAAGTCCTCAATTCTCAAAGGCTTAAACATAGTGCTACTTACACCAACAGCAATAATTGCATAAAAGAAAAAAAAAAGAGTCCTTAGTCCACAGACTATATATTCACAGTGCTGACTATATATTTCTTGGCATTACTTTTGTATGCACTTGGATGTATAAATGGAAGAAAAAGTAGAGAATCCTATTTAGGTGACTAGAAAAATATTCTTGAAATCAATGCCATGCAAAACAACACAGCTCTTCTGAAAGATTTCACTCCTCCCCCCAAGCTTTTTGTATTTCCTATCCATGCTTTCACTGCAGACAGCTTCACATGTGTCTGTACAAGTCAGGAGCACAATGCAGTCCTCTTTGATCTGAAATAAGTAAAGTTTTAGTTAAAAAAAGGATAGAAACTGGAAAGAGGTTTTTCTCAATGGAACCATTGATTACTGAATATACATAAGTAAGTAATTTCAAACAAAGCATAGAATGACAGCAGGGCTCTTAGGATTTTATTTAAACATCTTGAGCACTTTATAAGTTCACACAACTTCATTAAAAATACAGTAAGACAATGAGGAAATGTCTGCTTCACTGTAAATAAAACCTTTAAGGAAGAAATCAGTTTAACCCCAAAACTAAATGCAGCAAAAATATCCTCAAACATGAAAAAAAAAAAATTCAGTAACTGTAAAGTCATCTTATATACAAATGAGTATCTAAACACACAAGGAAAGATTAGGACCTACTTTTTTAATTCTAAATGTTCACAGACTTCATTGACATATCTAATGTATTCCTACTAAGTATGAATATACTGTATTAATCATAATAAATGACAGTAGAGTCATAGACATGGTGTTTCCAAAGCATCCAGGACAGAGCCCTTCACCAGCTCTCTGCCCTAATGGAACAGAGAAACAAACAACACAACCGACCCACCCACCAGCTAGCAAATGAGTACAGCTTCTTCTCTTCTGGAAAGCACGAGGTTTGTGCTTATTCAATCCATATGAATTGTCTGCACATGGTAGCTTTTCCAGTCACTGCACTGTTTTGAAGGCTAGCCTGAAGGAAGCTTTGAAGAGCTACTCCAGAGCCAGCTGCAGCCCAGCATCATGAACATGTGCTAAGAGGGAGGTCACACCTTTCATCTCCCACTCCTTTATCTTGGGCCAGGGTGCTGAAACACAGGCCTGACGGACTCTTCCCCTCCTTGTATTTAATGAGGTTTTCATCTACTCCCATACAGTGCCACATTTTTCTTCTTTTCATAAAGAGCTATGAATTTTTCATAGCTATTTGCTCAGGGAAATCCAAACTTACAATGTGATATTCTCATTTTAGTACACCATATCTCATGTATTGGATATTTCCCACAGACCATCAAATCAGCTAGCTTTACAACCATCTCACACAGAGGATGAAAACAGCAGGAAACAGTTATCACAGTTATCTATAATGATAATTAGCAAATGAACTGTTTAACTGTAACACTCAGGTAATATATACAAAAACACTTGAGGAGGAATTATATCACTGTGTGATAATCAAGAAGTTTTTATGCAGCTTGTTAAAATACCATTATATAGTCCTACCTTCACACTGGGTAGGATTCCCTACAACCACCCCTTCAGCATACAACTGCATGGTGCTACAGATTTTTGTGGCAAATTAATTTCTGCAACTCACAACAGAACGGAAAGAAAAAAATTAAGAAGTAATGTACTGTGATATGAAAATTTAATAATTCTGCAAACTGACATTGGCATGGACTTGAAGTCCAGACTCATAAAGGTAAAATCTGGAAACCAACTCCAAGAACAGACCTTCCCAGTCCCACTGCCCTGCCAATCATGTCATAGGAAGACATGCAGAATGCTCAGTGGAAAGGTGAGAAGTGCCAAGTCTAGTAGAAGCTACTGAATCAGAAAAGATGAATAACAATGGTGTGCTTTGATAAGGTCCCAATGTTTTCACCAGTTTGTCATTGGACTTGAACATGAGCTCCAGCTGTAAAAATGATGTGGGAATCAATACACCAACCATGCTTCAAAAAGCATCATCGCCCCATATTTCTGCAACCTCACTCCTTGCTTCCCCTCTCTGGTTCTTCAAAGTTATATTGAACATTGCAGGGATTGCCAAACAGTCAGAGGTAATAGTCAAGCATTATCTCAGTTCCATTTCACCTGCTTGCAACTTTCTGCAGCCCATAGGTAACCAAACAGCAAGGGGAGGATGGTCCGAAAGCACATCAGGAAAAGCAATGGGAGAAAAGATAATAAATGATCAATGTCAGCTGGCATTGTCTTTTTACACACAAAGTCCACTCCCAAAACCAAAAGCCCTGAAAATGACTGAAGTTATCAAATGCAGTGAATTTCTACTATGCCTTTGGTGTGCAGCTGCCAGCTCAGACCTGCTAAGGAGGTGGAATGCCACATCACAGGTCTGAAGGCCAATCCCTATGTCCTTTCCATTTTGCACCACCTGATTTTAACACATGCACATCGAAATAAAGGAGGCAATTTTTGCCCAGTGATGTTTGTAATACCAGGTTTTCTAAGCAATCAATTGGATGACATCATGGTAAAGACTTGAGACTTTTTCCATATTACCTGAAGTTTCAGCTCATATTATGGACATAGTGGAAAGGCAGTGACATCCCACAAAACATGCACACAGAACACCATAAACAAGCAACTTATCTGCTGGTGGATGTCAGTACTATCTCTGCCATTCTTTTCTAGGGCATCAAGGCAAGCTGTCCCTTTTACAGGTGCATCTGTGGTTCCCTTAAGTATAAGGATTTTGCAGCTCAAAACACTTCTAAAAGTCAGGCTCTTTATGGCTACACATCCAATTACAAAATCCTGTGAAAATTACAGGTAGTCTCCCATGTAAGCATGCAGGTGATTCATACTAGGAGCTGGAGAAGGCTTGTGTTTAAGATGAAAGACAGACATGTTTAAGATGACATTTCCTGGAGGATGTTAGTGTAACAACACACAGAGCAGCCTTTCTACACTGCAGCTCAAATGTAATGGTGATGCTTTAATGTGATGCAGCCTTCATATTTTAGCTTGAAAAAACCAACAGAGGAAACAGTTTCAGCCTTTCCACTTAACTGGACTTCAAGTTTCAGTAAAAAAAGTCAAATTATGAAAGATCTCAAATCTGAGAGGCAATAACCTGGCCACCAATAACTTGGTGCAAGAGAAAAGGATGACAGAATCATAAAATGCCTTGGACTGGAAGAGACTTGTAAAGGTCATCTAGTCAAATCCCCCTGCTGCAAGGGGGAATATCTTCCAATAGACTATGTTGCTCCAAACCCCATTCAACCTGACCTGGAAGGCTTTCAGGTATCCACAGCTTCTCTGGGCAGTATGTTCCAGTGCCCCATAACCCTCTAAATAAAGAATTTCTTCCTTAATCTCATCTAAATCTACCCTCTTTTAGTTTAAAAAATTATCCCTTGTCCTACTGCAACAGGCCCTGCTAAAATGTTTGTCCCCATCTTTCTTGTAGGCCCCCTTTTGATACTGGAAGGTCCTCCTGGAGCCTTCTCTTCTTCATGCTGAACAACCTCAAGTTTCTCAGCCTGACCTCACAAGAGAGGCATTCCATCCCCTTGATGATTTCCATGGTCTTCCTCCATGGCTCTAACAGGTTGATGACCTTTCAGTGCTGGGGGTCTCAGACTTGGATACAGCACTCCAGGTGAGGTCTCATGAGGGTAGAGTAGAGGGGCAGAATTCCTTCCCTTGACTTACTGGCAATGCTGCTTTTGATATAACCCAAAATACACTTTGTTTCCTGGGCTGTCAACACACTGCCAGCTCATGTCCAGCTTTTCATGCACCAGCACCCTGAAATCCCTCTTGGCAGGGCTGCTCTCAATCAATCTGTATGGATACCAGGGGATGCCCCAACCCAAATGCATGGACCTTCTACTTGACCTCATAGAACTTCATGAAGTATATGCATGTGCCCACTTCTCAAGCTTGTCCAGGTCCCTCTGGGTGGCATTCCATCCTTCAGGCTTGTCAGCTGCAGCACTCAGCTTGGTGTCATCTGCAAACTTGCTGAGGCTGTGCTCTATCCCACTGCCAATGTCGTTGATGAAGGCATTAAACAGCTCTGGTCCCAGTCCAGAACTCCAAGGGACATCCTTGTCACCAATTCATCACTGTCTGGATGCAACCATCCAACCAATTCCTCAACCACCAAAGAGTTCATCCATCCAATCCCTATCTCTCCAATTTAGAAGGGAGGATGTTGTGGGGTTCCATGTCAAAGGCTTTAGAGAAGGCCAGACAGATGACACACACAGCTCTTCCCTTCTTCACTGATGTGGTTTCTCCATCATTTTCATCCCACAGTGCCAGTACAGCAGCAATTTAATCATGAGTACATTACATTTTGCCCATCAAAAGCCACTCTGCAATTCTGTCTGGTTCCTTTCCTGCCTGGAGAAAGGCATGTAAGAAAAGCAAGGGTTCCCTGTCTCTGAAAGACATGCTTTTATTTTTTTGGCCATGTGCCAACCCCAACTTTCTGTTACTGTAATGGAATATAACCTTGGAGAGGCCACCTTCCTCCAGTAAACTACATAATCACCAACCTATGTGGAACAAGGCTCTCACACCCAGCAGCATTACTTCAGCTTTGTCAGACACAATCATAGCAACTGACTGGAGAGGCACCAGAAAGAACTATTAAAACCAGGTTGTACATTCAGGTCATGTAAAATTAATATTTTATTCACAAACCTTTTAGCTTCCCACTATGCCCTCCACACGAGGAGAAAATGCACAGCTGGTGTCACCACCATAATTCTGGGGGTTTTGACAACAGAATGGCCTGTGCAGTGCCAGGCATGCTGGCATAGATGTGACTCACCTTTGTCAGTGAGACTTCAATCTTACTGTGATTATGAGATGTGGTGGGATGGCTCCCATGTTGCCACGAAGGGCTGCACACTGTTTAGGAGAGACAGAGCAGGAAGGCACTCCAGTGCTGGAGTTGCCCTCTCGGTGAGGCAGCACTTGGAATGTATTGAGTTCTGTCTCAGGGTGGATGATGAGCCAGTCAGGAGCTTATGGGTCAGGATGAAAGGGTTGATGAGTAAGGCTGACACTCTGGGTGTTTGCACCAGGCTGCCTGACTGGGAGGAGGAGGTGGGTGAGCCCTTCTAGGCAATTACAGCAGCCTCAAAGTCACTTGGGGGGGCTTTAACTATCCTGACATCTGCTGGAAAGCTACACAGCAAACAACCCAGGAGGTTCCTGGAAATCATCCCAGTCTACAAAAGGAGCAAGAAGAAGGACACAGGAGACTACCATCCAGGCAACCTCAGCTCAATCCCTGGAAAGGTGATGGAGTGCCTCATTCTGTAGGCCATCTCGACCCACAAAGGAGAGAAGAATGTGATCAGGAGTAGTGAGCATGGGTTCATGAAAAGTAACTCATGCTTGACCAGACTGATTGCCTTCTGTGCTGAAACAACTACCTGGATGGATGCAGGGAGCACAATGGATATTTTCTACCTTGACATCAGCAAGGCTTTTGACACTGTCTCTTACTAAATCCTCATAGGCAAACTCAATAAGTGTTATGTTGGATGAGTGGACAGCAGAATGGATTTGGAACTGGCTGAGTGGCAGATCCCAGAAGGTTGTGATCAGTGGTACACAGTCTGGTTGGAGGTCTGTCACTCATGGTATCCCCCAGGGTTCTGTACTGGGCCCAGTGTTATTTAATTTGTCCAATCAGTGGATGAGGGAATAGAGTCCCTTCTCATCAAGTTCACTGCTGACACAAAGCTGAGAGAAGAGGTCGAAAGGTTGTGCAGCCTTTCAGAGGGACCTGGACACGTTGGAGAGCTGGGCAGAGAAGAAGTCTCTGAAATTCAACAAAGGCAAGTGCAGGGTCCTGCACAGAAGAACCTGTGGATCCTGGTGGACAACAAACTGTCCATGAGCCAACAGTGTGTCCTTATGGCCAAGAAGGCCAATGGTATCCTAGGATACATTAGGAAGAGCATTGCCAGCAGGTCAAGGGAGGTGATCCTGCCCCTCTGCTCAGCCCTGCTGAGGCCACATCCGGAGTATTGTGTGCAGTTCTGGAGTCCACAGTACAAGAGACATGGAGCTTCTGGAGCAGGTCCAGCTGAGACCTCTTGATAAAGAGTCTGGAGAATCTCTTTTATTCACAGCCTTTAAGAAAGGCTGAGGAAGCTGGGCCTATTCAACCTCAAGAAGAGGCAACTATGAAATGACCTCATTAATCTGTAAAAATATCTGGAAGGGAGGATGTCAAGAGGATGGAGCTAGGCTCTGCTCAGTGGTGTCAAACAACAGGAAAATAAGCCACCAGCAGAAATTGATGCATGGGAAGTTCCACCTAAACACAAGTAAAAACTTCTTTACTGCAGGTAAAGGGTGACCAAGCACTGGAACAGATTGCCCAGAATGGTTGTGGAGTCTCCTTGACTGGAGATATTCAAGAACCACCTGGACACAATCCTATGCCACATGCTCTAGGATGACCCTGCTTGAGCAGGGAGGTTGGACCAGATGACCACTGTGGTCCCTTCCAATCCAACTCATTCTGTGATTCTGTGGAAGCTTATTTCTTACAGAGTTGTGAGAAAGACAAAACATAGAGGAGCAATGTCCATACCTGACCATAGTCTGTCCTGAATACAACAACTCCTTCTGCACAGGAATGAACAGTACTGGGATAATGCTGATTATTTTCTCGCAGCCAGACCCGAGACCCCTGCAATATAAAAAAAAAAACAAAAAACAGAATTATAGATGACATAACAGAAAAACTGAAGAAATAATTCTACTCACTATTTTTCTCTGGAAATACTTTTCAAGGAATAGGAGAGAAAGAGAAACCCAAATAAGCAAGTGAAAGAAAATAAAAAATCTCTTAGCAAGTATTTGTTGGTTTCTGCTCTATCAGTAAACACAGGAGAATTACACTGAAGTGTCTTTTTTTTTTCCCACAAGTTCTTAAATGCCATCAAGAGCAGCTGGAGCCAATCCTCTGATTCTCTGAGTCATGTGCCTCATGCTAGCACATGTAAAATTACAGAACAGTGTTTGAATTTACACACAGTTTAGAAGATCCACCCCAAAGCCAGCTGGCTCCCTACCTGTTTATTTTCAACCTCAGTCAGAAACTCCCAGCACTTCTATCTTTCACCATTTTTCTAAACTACTTCCCTTTATATGGTTCTCCTCTCTTTGCTGCACAACAATGCAGAGGATTAAAAAAAAGACCAACTAGTAGCAAGCAAGGTTACAAAGATATTTGCTATGGAGGCATTGGACACACTGTCAGTGAGACACCTAAGCCAGTCTAGTAGAGCAGGTAGAGATTAATGTTCCATCTACCACCTGGCTGGTGGTGCAGATGCAGCACTAAGAAAACAGAAATATCTAGCACTGAGAACAAGGGAGGAGGACCACAGCTGATGGTGCAGCTGCAGCAAAAGCCATCCCATAAGCAACAGCCATTGGAGTTGCTCCTGCGTAGGGGAAGACTTTAGCTGGCATGAAAACACTTAGCAGCAGTGACCCATGGCCTGACATCCAACCAAAACTACATTCCACTCTCTTCAAACATCTGGCTCCATATATCAGGGCAACAGTATTTTAGTGGCTTTTAGAGAACAGAGTTTTTTTCACCAGAACAGTAAAATATTATCCTAAAAAAAAAAAGTAAAGGAGTGGTAGGAAAGTGCTGGGATATACCCTGACAATCATAAGGTTTGGGTGTACAATCATAGAAAAAAAACAATTAAAATAATTTTGCATGCTAGCATCCAAAGGCTGTCCTTGCCTGATATTTTCACAGAGTCACCAGACATAAAGTCTTTTTTAAGGTGGAGGTGGTGCAGTCCTGATTTATAATCAAGACAAATACAGATTTTTTTTTTTTGGTGCCTATTTAGGATGAGTGGCCCATGAGCTTATCATGGACTTCAGCCACATTACAAGTTATATATGCTTTTAGACAATGTTGAATAAATGTTATTCTTCTTTCTATGATGGGACAATAGCAGCACTGAGACAAAATAGAAAATTTAAAAACTCTTGCTGTTTGGTTTCCCTAAATGGGAAGAGCTCACCTGGACACAGATGACCAAGCAGGAGCATCCCTCTATTTTTGCCCCTGCATCTTTTCACAAACTGCTTTCCATTTTCAATGCTGCAAACACCCGTGGAGCATTTGCCCTTTTACTTCCAAAACCTCTAGACAGATGGTTTCTAGGCATAAAACTAGAACTGCTTCAGAATTGCTATGAAGCAGTTCAAATGCAATGTTCATAAACTCAAAAGTGCAGGGTTAGGGCAGATGGAAGCAGAAAGGAGAGCACCAGTTCCTGAGGTGAGTGGGGGAGCAGGAGACTGGGAAACAGCAGGGATACACTTCTCCAGAAGTGGTAAAAGCAATAGATAAGACTATAACATTAAATTCAAAATCCAGTAACTGCAGTTGGAACACTTCCACCCACTCTCCTGGGTCTACATCAGACTCTGGTCTTCAGAAAACCACAGGCACTGCTCTGTTTTTATTCTCTTGAACACCACAAACATCCCCATGCTGACTGGTTCAAGGGTACCTCTCACCCTGCACTTCCCAGAGGAAGGAAGGCTGATGTGAGGGCATGGCTCCTGGACTTCCTCTGCTACCTCTGCACAAGAGCCAGCAAACAAAAATGTCCTGTGTCCCTCAGGTATGGACACAGGATCAATGATAACTTGAAGGCTACATATTTGGTACTAAGGAATATCTACCACAACCACCATGTAAAGACAAAGGGTTTTTTCACATTAATGCAGGTGCTACCATCAGCTCACTGTCCCCAAGAGTGCCTGAGGGTGAAAACCTGAGGCTTGCAGGGGCCCTGTGGGGCTGGGTCATGCAGAGCTCACTTAATTCACCATGGAATGGGTCTAAAACCCATAAGCAGGTGTGGAAACCCAGAGCATGGGAAATATTCCTCTGTCTGCTCTGGGGTGCCCTGACCCCCAGGGGAGCACTGACTTTGATCCTCATTTGTGGAGAAAGTTTCTTAGACTTCAAGATAGACTAGAATCCACAAAAGCGTGAAATAGATTCTAGAGAGTAGTGTAGGTGTATCACTTGATGAGAAATTTAGGTTTTGGGATTTTTAGTACGTTGTGGATGCAAGCAAGATGGAAGACACAGGGTGTCGTCCTGGGTTTCTTTTTCATGCTTCTTCTTCCTTCTTCTTCGTGGGTTTGGGTGGCATTTAGTAATTGGGCAAAAAGTCCGCATTGCAGGCTCTGTGGGATCAGTTATTGGGTTAAAAGGGAAAATAATCTAGGTGTCAGTTCTTAACGGGATAATTTAGTCTTAAAAGACCTTGTAACAAGAGATTGTTAGCCATTTTGTGCCTTCTATTGAAAAGCTGCCAAACTCACAGTAGTGAGGCTGTTTTATTGATAGGAAATAAAAACACCTGAGTCCGAACATAAACTACTGTCTCAAGTGCCTTCAATCCAGACCCAGAGAAACCCACAAGCATGAGTGCACAGCAAGAGAGACGATGTGATGATGCACGTATGCTACACCATGCCATACAGTGAGAGCAAGGTGAGCTGAGCTTTGCCAGGGATTCCTGCATGTCCTCAGCCACCTCACTTCATTCCTGCATCACGGAAGGCTGAAAATGACAGGGACCTCTGGTGAGCCTCTAGCCCAGGGGCTCAACAGGCTCTCAAAGAACTGGCTGTGAAAGCACTCAGTCACTTCCATTGTAGAAAGTGTTTCCTGATGTTCAGTGTGAACCTCCTGTGTTTCAGTCTGTGTCCACTGCCTCTGAACCTCTGAGCATCACCAAGAACAGCCTGGCTCCCTCCTCTTTTATCTTCCCTCCAAATATTTACATAGACTGGTGAGATTCCCCTGAGCCTTATCCAGGCTTAAGAATTCTAGCTCTCTCAGCTTGTAGTCCTAGGAGAGAGACCTTAATGATATTTCTGGTCCTCTGTTAGACCCTATCCAGTATATCCATGTCCCTCCTGCACTGGGGAGCACACAACAGGACACAGCACTCTGGCTCACAGCTCAGCAGGGCTGGGAAGAGGGGTAGGATCACCTCCATCAACTTGCAGGCAACACTTTACTAACATGTCCAACAGTAGTGTCTATAGAAACCTCATGAGATGAGATGAGATGAGATGATGAGATGAGATACTCCTGACTTAACACAGGACACCAGAAGAAAGAATCCTCAGCTCATTAAGCCATCCCACTCAGTCAGACAACCACTGTTTCACATTTGAATGGTTTTTTGTTATTAGTGGGACTATTACGGCATAAAATGAAAGGACTACAAGGTTGTCCAGCTCTCAGAAAATTTTTATTTCACTGGTCTTTTTTTGCCTTGACCTAATAACCCCACAGGAGCAAGGCACAGCAAATCTTTCCCAGCAAGGCACAGCAAAGCTTTCCATAGCAAACACAAATTGCAAGGGATTTAATGATGGTGGCTACTGTCACCATCAGGCTCTGGAACCAGACAGCTTGAAGAGCAGATGCATGTACTGCTGTCACCCTAAGCAGCAAAGAGAATTTGGTCCCAGCCTACACACACCACCCACTACTCCCTCCCCAGAAATAGTTTTGCCAGCCTGCTATTGGGCACCAAAGGTCTGTCCTGGTCAGTCTCCACCATCTCCTTCTACGTGAGCTCAATGCACCTAAATGCACACATAAAGAGCAAAAGAACCCTATCTGCCAAAATGCAGTCAAGTTTTTCAAGTGTTTCAGGACAACCAAACCCCTGTTATTCCACTGGTTTATTATTTGCCAGCATCTCAGAAGCTCAAGTAACATGAAGTTTATGCTTTCAAGAGCGATGAAAAGCTTGTAAACATTAAGCCGCAACAAAATTCGCCAAAACCTCAGCATTCAAAATAGCCTCTCAGAAGGAGGAGAATGTTTTCCATCTTGAAATTAAATAATTAATGCTGCAATTTTTTTTTTTCTGGCTGTGAAGGGGAAAAGAAGGGGCCTGCACAGATGCCTTCACTTGGTTGGGCTAGTGCTATAATAAGCTTTTTAAAGCAGGGAAAGGGGTTGATTTAAACAAATGTACATTGTTAGGGGTCAATAGCTGCTATTCAAAGGAGGCTGGAACAATGCAGCTCACAAAGCTGAAGGCATCTGGAATGCAAATACAACATGTTCCCTGGCAAGGTAGCTCTACAATGGAGCGTCTGTCCATGGGCCTTCTCCTATGGGTGGGGCAAAACAAAAAGGTCTTGGCAAGAGATACCTCACCAACTATGCAAGCTACAGACATTGATCCAGCTGCCATCCCTCTGCAGTGCATTAGCCACGCACAGGTGACAAAATCTTCACCAGTGCCTAATTTATGGACAAGACTTGGCATACATGACCCACCTGAGGAAGGAATCCTCTCAATGCACAGGGTGGCTACCTTGACCTCAACCTCTTTTGCAGGGAGAAGCCTGGTGTCTTGGGCTACTCCAGAGCTCCCTGAAAGCCAGCCTCCAGTGGTAACAGGGCAAAGAAAGCCATGGAGCACCAACTACAGACAAGTGGTTTTTATTTCCATGAAGTAAGGTTATAAAAATACTTGGAATAGTGTTTGTAGAAGAACAGCTGTATGCCATCATTTCTGTAGCAAATAAATTTCTCCTGACTGCAAAACTGAAAGGAAATAGCTTTGCAGATCTCACAGCTGCAAGACCACCTGGAGAAGTCCTGGTCCTTCTACCTCACAGATTATGATGCTGAAAATGCAAACACTACTTCTTGTCTTCCTTGCAGATGACAAAAATACATTCTTTTTTTTTTACTTTCTGTTGGATATATATGCTGAAAATCACAAAATTAATAAAGAACTTTATCTCAATTAAGTAAAATGGTGAAGCATTCATTGCAAAACTCTAATTAACAAGTTAGATTTTATATGCATCCATGCTGTATGCTGCATAAAATAACTCCACATTAATTACATTTTATACACATATATATTGTATATATGTCTACATATGAAAAAGCAGATACTGCATAACAACTGTGTTCTTATCTCAGTGCAAATGCTTCTCATTCACATCTTATAATGTGAAACCCAGTCAATATATCAATGCAGTTGATCCAAAACAGTTAAAATTGCTTTAAAATAAGAGCTATGAATGTAGGTTATGCTGCATCTGCATTCAAAAAGCATGTCACTATTGAGGCCTGCTTGGCAAAGTGAAAGGAACAATAGTCAATATGTATTTAGAGAACTTTTTGTTTATGCACCTCAGTAGCTTGGCTCCAAACACAAAGTCTGAGAGACAGGAAGAGATGTTATTAACTGGGTCAAGCAGGACATAGCTTTTCAATGCACAAGATAACCAAAACCACATTTATCTTCATTCCTTCTCTTTCCTAAGTCACAAACTGACGACAATTAGGGAGGGGCCACAAAAAGAAAGAAGTCACCAAGAAAAAGATCACAACTTTGCTAATTTCATATTAACAGTCAGTTATTGTGCCGAAAATTCACCCTTCCCTGTTGGCTTTGGCTACTGAAAACAGTTAAATTTAGGTACCCAAAACCATATTAAGTGCCTGGCCAGACTACTCAATGGAAAGTTCACTGGAAGCTGAATATCCCTCACTGACTTCAATTCCCATAGGAACCACTCAACCTCTTGAGCAGAAAACCAGACCTGTTCTTCCATACCTAAGCCCAGGGAAACAAGCAGTAATGGCCATTTGTCTGATGTATTGCTCCTTAATTCAGAATGTTGGTCTAAATGCTCTCCTTTACATTGCCTGGCTTCCCTGGTGCTGCTTTCCATCAACAAAAGGCTTCCAGAAGATCTGGTCTTCAGCGGTGGCTGAATGTGGGACCTACCATAAAGGTCTGTGGCTACTACTGTCACACAATGTACAAAAGGGAAATCAGTGAACACTCCAGAAATTGCTCCAGGACAGTGCCACCATAGGCTCCATTTCTCAACAGCCAGGCTACCCCTCTCTGCCAACAGTCAGGAATCAGCAGTGTTTATTCAGGGATGGTAGGGTAGAAAGGGATGGACAGAGCTACAGAGAAGGACTAGTTGAACCCGGTACATGGTGAGAGAAAGCACAGCTTTGTAAGTTTATTTGAAAATGTAATCTAAATTTCAGTTCCTTAAACTCAACTTCATGAATTGATTATTTACATAAATCAAGGCATATACTTAATCCAGCTTAATGGGGTAAAATTGCTTTTCAAACCCTTACATTAGTATTCACAATTTCCTCAGAAAACACTCAGGAATAAAATACTAATACCTTCCTCTCAATAAATTGAGTTCTGTCTCTTACATAATACTATTTTCTTTCCTGTTTTAAAGCAGAACAAAGCCATGAAGATGTTTCCATAAGGCCAGTTCAGGGGGCTAGTTTCCTGCAGAGCAAAATGCCCTTGAAAATGAGATATTTCTGTTGTCTGTCAATCCCCCACATCAGATCAAAGCACCAGCTCTCCTGCTCCTGAGGTCTGCACAACAGCTGCTGATTAACCTTCAATAGGCTCCATCTCCTCCTGTTTCAGTAACTGGAGATACCACAGAGCTAGTGATGGTATACTACTTTAAACACAAGAAACTGGATTAAAACATATATTATTACTGACTTGAAAGGGAACCAGAATAAATTTGTACCTTCCCCAGCCCTTTGAAGGCAGCAGCACTTCTTACAAGACCACTGCTTCATATAAGAGAGTATTTTCTGCATAAAATTTAAAAAACCCAACAAGTTGCTGCACAAAAATTTTTATATTTCAATTATGCCCAACATAAACAGCACACTGACATTACTCTCAACATATGCAGGTGGACAAGCATGTTCCTCCTCATCTTCTGCTGTTGAGTGTGAAGACATCCATCACTAACAGACCTCACTTAAAAGCCAAAAGACAACTCCACCAAAAAGCCATTGCACTCTTCTGCTAGAACTTCTGAAGATGTAGTTGTCAGCTCTTGAGAACAACAGATTTCCACATGGCTAGGAAGTAGCAACTTTTATCACGCACTCAAAAGGAAATCCAGCAAGAAGACACCAAAACTTCCAAAGACACCAAGACTTCCAAAACTCTTTTTGGAAGAGTTACTGGTATTGGCACAGTCTGAGTTATGACTTTCATGAGAGATTCAGCAAACTTGTTTTGACAAATTTTGCAAAATGCTTTTTTTCACTTTGAAGACTGCCTAACCCATCCCCCAGCACCATGGCTACAAAACCATGACAGTGCAGGAGCTTGGAAAGCCTACTGCCATTATTGATTGTGGTCAACTTAGACAGGCTGCTAGCAGAACACAGCTTGCTCTCATGCCTGCAAATGTAAGCTAAAGAAATAACAGTTTCTGTGCAGTCAAGACAATGGCATTACTGGTTAATTGTGAAATTAAAAATCATTGCTTCAAGTACTACTTGGCAACTGACCACAAACAGAACTGCAAAAACAAAGCAGGGAAACACATACAGCAACTTTTCTCCATCTACTGGATCTAGAGTTTCAAGTGCCATTTTACATCATTATCATTAGGTATCACAGGCTTGCATGACTTATGGCACTGCCTCCACCATTCTCACCCCTCTGCCTTAGCTTGGAATGAGGAGGCAGGATTTTTATCTGTTAAAACTCAGTAAGGAAGATAAGTAATCAAAACAAAAACCCACATGGGTGAGGAGAAGCAAGAGGAGACAGCTATTGATGACAGCAGTGAGATATAGGGCACACATGGGCAAAGGAGCTTAGGGCCACTGCACATCTTTATCTCCAGGTCTATGTTGGGGCAGGGAGTAGCAATGGGCAGGCAAGTGACAGACATCTGGGGTACTCATGGTCATCTTAAAAGTAATTCTCTCCCCATATTTGAGTTCTTGAAGAGGAATATATGATACACTCAAAAAAACCCTTAAAATTTATCCTGACAACCAAACAAGCCCTAACTCTGCGTCCACAGAATTCAATTGAGTGGCAGTTCTGGCTTTGATGATGGCACAGTTCTGTCAACCACTCATATTTTTCTCAGAAACTCATTTTTTAATTAATTTTAATCATGACCACAAATGCAAAGACACATGAACAAAACAACAGCCACAAAAAAAACCTTAACAACAAAGCCAAACACAAAAATTCCAATAGGTATTTTAAGGAATGCAGAACCAAGGAAGGGCAGTGCACAAGAAAGCAGCAGGGGAAGAGAGACTCGACTGAGAATTGACCACCAAAGCCTACAGCAATGCAGCCAGCAGCAGCAGTTGTCCCAGCATGACTGCCCAAACAAGACAATTTCAATCACCACTACCTTCTGCTTACATACTCTTTGCCACATCATCTAGTCAGCTCTCACACTGCTCTGCAGCTCTACCAGTGACTCAGGGAAAAGGAGAACAGCCTGCCAAAATGCCTGTAGCTCATCCACCATGCCCTATTGGGCCTGGCATTCTCCAGTCCAAAAGCTGCCAGCTTGGCAATGTTTTGCTTATGCTATGTGGCATGCTTATAAACATACATCAAGGGGGAGGATTTTTAAATCCACACGTGAGAAATCATGCTAGCACTCTCTTCTCTTTCCTTGCTTAAGCTATTCACTTGGGACTCAGGTTTGAAAGGCCAATGAGGCAAAGCAGTGGTAGAAATTTCTTCACCTTCTTTGTTGGGGCTCGGTCACACAACTTTGCTCTTCTTCAGAAACTTTGCCCTTAAAAACTCAAAAGTCATCTGCACAGGTGGCTAATGGTCTCAAAACCACATTTCACAAGTTTTGCAAAACACCCAAGCAATTTTTTCACCTTCCTCTTGCCTCCTCTGTCTGGACACAAAGCAAAGGCCAGGCAAACCAACTCACAAGCACCAGCCACAGGGCATGGGAGAGACCAACCATTCTGAATCAAGGCTTAGTTTGAGACTGAACCTGAGAGATGCTTCTCATTGACTGTCTGGAAAGCCCAAGGAGACTCTTGTTTCCAAAATGAAAATTTCTGCTTGCAAACGTACATGCTCAGTCTCATTTCAAAACATTTTGTTGAGGAGGAACATCTTAATTGAGTACTTCAAAGATAATTAAGTGGAAAAAGAAAAAAACATTCATTTGGGCACATTTGTTCTGAAGAGAAGCACTTACTATTTATTTTCATGAGACACAAGACTTTTCATTAGGTTCATTAGTCAAGCACTGTTCAGTTCTTAACACTGATCCCTATGTACCTGGATATAGAAATTTTTGAAGACAATCCACTATGAAACAACTACATAGTAGTACTAGTTTTTCTACAGGTGCTAGTTGTGCTACACAAGCATGGACATTCCTTGTCTAGAGGGGCAGTATAACAATTCAGACTGATTTGAATTTGCAAAGCAGATTAAATTTCTGATCAATATACATCTTCTACCTTTGAACAGTCTTTGTCAGCTATCTGTTTTTATTCTGATAGTATTAGTCAAAGCCTTCTTGTATCAAGAAGTATCACTGATACAATGCCAGTGTTGCACCTAAAAGCAAGGAGGAGAAATTGCATTTAGCAAGGTAAGGACGATTCCTGGCTTCTAGGAAGCTCAGCACTGCCTTTTTCTTTTTTCCCCTTCTCATGCCAAAGAAGCAAGCAATTCCAGGAAAGCCTATCTTTATCAAGGTACCAAGTTGGATTCTGGTGTGAAAAAACTAATCCATATTAAACAGCAGACTATGCAAGGTAACAAGCATACTTAGAAATTATTCCCAAGAATAATACTAATACACTTTCACTTTTCAATTTACTGGCATCGAAGGTTCAAAACAATTCAATTTACTGGCATCAAAGGTTCCACTTTAGTTTTATATTCCATATAGTCAGTTTTCATGATCCTTTTACAGGTCTAAAAACATCAGAGGGATTTTTCTGTATTTTGTTTTTGTCTCCCTGTAACTCAAAAATATCAGTTTACACATGAACAATTTTCATGCATTGAAGTAGGGATGGTTAAGCAAGGAAAGCATTTCCAGACTCAATTGTTGCAAAGAACAGCTATAAGATCAGAGCCATAAGACAAAAAAAAACCCTGACCCACCCAGCCCACATTCTTTGTAAGTAGTTTGGGCTATTTTCCCCCCTCTGTTCTTCCAAGCTCTATATTTGCTTGAAATTCATATTCAGGATTTTGTAGAGACATGGGTCACACTTTGGTGCCATAAGACTTAGCAATACTTCATTCCAAGGCTAAGAAAGTAAGTGGGAAAAGTAGTGAGAAAAGAAAATAAAAGACCACAGTTCTTTCATTCTTTTATTAATAGAAACACTGATTACTGAAAACAGGAGAATTTTAAATGTCAGATCATAAGTTCTTTTGCTAAGTTGCATTGATCCCCTCACATTGAATTTACAATTGATGATTCAGTATGCTTCATTTCACTTGGCAGCTTTGCTCTCACAAAATGATCACTACAGATCTCCCTCCTGCCACAGGAACACAAGTATTAGAAGGACGGATTTTACACTGAATTATTTTATTACTTGGTTAGCCCATGCTTCAGTTTGGGTGGTTTGGTTTTTTTTGGATGTGTTTTTTGTTTGTTTTTGTTTCTTTGGGGTTGTTTGGCTTTTTGAGGGTTTTTTTGTGCTATTTTTTTGTTTGGTTTGGATTTTTCTTTGTTTTGTTTTTTAAATCACATTTTGGCAAGCTATATGGGGTTTGCCCTACAAATACCAGAACTCTTTGCTAAATTTGCCCACCTATGATGTCCTTCAGATGTCCATAGGACCCAGTATATAGATAAAACATCTATAGAATAAGAAGAAACAGATGAAAAACAGTTGGTAACTTAGGATGTGCTGTTGCACCTGCACAGCAGCCTTTTCAACAAGCATTTCAGCCCTGTCTTTCTGAAGCCCATCTGAGTGGTCTGACCCCTCACTGAGGAACAAATCCCAGCTACACTTTGACCACAAGCACTTGAGAGGTTTGGGCTGCTCAGACCTGAGCAGTTGGAGCTCAGGTCCTCCATTCCCACAGTGACTCACAGAGCAGCTTCCACCAGCAGCCCCTGCTCCATCCTGTTTATATGCTCCGCTAAAACTCAGGGCCAACATCCAGGGTTTGGGACAAGCACCCCTTCACAACACCCGCTCCAAGAGATGAGACACCTGGGGAGCCCAGCAGGCTGCCCCACACACCTGTGGTCCCTCAGGGTGGGCAAAAGGCAGCACACCACAGCTCAAAGGCAGGAATGGGAGCCCAGGGAAGCCTGCTGAAGATTAAACACATCATGTCTACACCTAGCCAGAAAAAAAGTGGATTTCTGGCCTGCAGCAAGTGGGTAGCAGCAGCACTGAGGTGCATTTGGGAAGCTTGGGCAGACATTATCAGGCTTTCAGCATCATACAGAATGGGTCCAACATGGGTTATGAAACAACTTGACATGGTGGGGAACCAGTACTACATTCCCAGGACCTAATCATCCTTAAAAAAAAAAAAAAAAAAAAAAAAACAGCAAAAATCCAGGTGGTAAGTAGGGGAATCCTCCAGACATCTAGCCCACCTGTGCTTTCTTCTAGAAGCAGGTTTGGAAAATGGGATGAATGGCAACACAGTGTCCTTCCATCTTTTGCAACTTGGATGAAACTAAAAAACATGGGTTATGAAACAACTTGACATGGTGGGGAACCAGTACTACATTCCCAGGACCTAATCATCCTTAAAAAAAAATAAAAAAAAACCCTAAAAATCCAGGTGGTAAGTAGGAGGGGAATCATACTCCTTTCACATCTGAAGCCCACCTGTGCTGCCTGGCTTCTAGAAGCAGGTTTGGAAAATGGGATGACAACGTTGCCAGAGCATGGGTGGCCCAGAAAATGGCAGGCAACACAGTGTCCTTCCATGCTCTCCCTCCTTGCCTTTTGCAACTTGGATGAACACTGAAAGAGCCAACACTGCCACAATAAAGTCCTAAGTTGGAAGGCTAATGTTAGCAACTTCCCACACTAATTTGTACACTGCAAACCACAATAATCACTGAGCAACTCTGAATTGCCTGTCTGGAGATCACCTGATGAAAACACAACCAATTAAGCAGAAGGTAATGGCACACTTTATCATTAGAGGGCAGAGCACTGGCTCATTCCCATGCACCTGAGGCAGAAGGGCTGGCAAGCACACCGTGTGCCTGCGGGGAGCTGGGGGATGCAGAGGAGCATTGCTGGGCTGGCTGAGCACTGCCTGAGCTCAGCCCGGCTCCTCACACAGAACATTGTGACCAGCCTCACTGTGGGAAAGGTTCTGTAACTCACAAGGACACGTGCACTTCTTATGGTGCATAATATCTGATGCCTTTTGCCCTCTGACTTTCTGAAGTTCACTGCCTGGCATGCAGCAATGAATGCACATCTTAAAAAACAAAAGCAAGCAGGCAACAGTGCCTCAATTAAATCCCAGCAGTGTATGAAAGCATTCATACCACACTAAATAATGGGTATTGTACTTCTATACAGAAAAGGAAAATATTCTTTGCTGAAGAGTTATGGGAGCTTTAGTCAACAGAACAGAACTAAGTACCTAAGTAAAAGAGTAATCTGGGTAACACTGTTTAAATAGATTTTCTCTATTTTTAGAAGAAAGAGAGTGGTGGAAAAGAAGTTGAACAGTGACCCTAACTTAGACTCCCCAGCACGCCTGTGAAGAGACACACAAGCCTACACACACAGGAAAAAAAAAGTTTATTCCACCTGCCATTTATTTTAGAATTAATTCACATGTCCAGCATCTGAAAAAAAGGATACTAAGAGGACTCTCTGAAATCTCTCTGCACCTGTCTACAATCCTGAAGAGAGTCCTTTCTTCCACTTTCCTATATCATCTTTTCTTTCATCCTACATACCCTGATCAATATTTTGGGATTCCTGGGAGGAAACACTCTCTGAGACTTTGGTGGACACTTCTCTTGTGCCTGGAGCAGACAGAACTGCTAGCTCTTCCCACTCCCTGATTCTCCAATGATTACCTTCTTCTCCTTCTCAGATGAGGAACTCAGAAAAGACTCCCAACAAATCTTAGAACCCAGCCACGAACAAAGATGTAAAACACATAAGATTTGATCACTGTTGTCTTTCAATGTTTTTCAATTTTCTCTTGAAATATGAAGATAATATGTCAAACTGCAAAGGATAGAAACCTATAACCTGAATAACTTGTTATTCACTTCAAAATTCATGGCTTTCTTATAAACAAGATCTAACCTACCAACCATAAAACAAACACAAAGGGGTCAGAAAATAAGAATTTTTTTGATTATGAGTTACTTCTCAAACCTGTGATCATAAGTTTTTAAAGAAAAATAAATTGCAACAGGCAGTTGAAAACACCTAATTCACTTTGCCAAAACACAGGACAAGGAAAATTAGGTGGCACTAGTGGAAGAGAAATTTAATCCCAGCCTAGTCTCCTTCTCAGCTGTTGCACAGTATGAGCAGAAGACTGTCACTCAGGGCTTATCTCTGCTTTCCCAGAGGACATGAGACACCAAAGCCAGCTGCACGGTGGCCTCTCACACCACTGTAATACAGGCAGAAGGTGCCACTCAGTATAAAAGAGAGTTTGGGATCCATATTGAAGGGAGTTTTACCAATAAAGTTTGTATACTGGGTAAAGTTTGAAATCCATGAAGTTCAGTTAAAAGACTGAACAGTTAAAATGCATGCAGCATTTCCTGCATGCACTTTGAACACTTTTGCATTTTATCAACTTTAAACTTCTCAGAAACAAGGTGATGCTTTGCAATGCTCCCCACAGCTGAGCCTGGTCACTGCTGATGAATACCAATGGTATGCAGCAGTTGTAAGGTAAAAAGACAGCCTGAAACACTGCATTCATTATATTCAGCCACCCAAGGTCACAACCCTCTGAAAACCAATCTCCCGCTTTTTTGCTTACTCCACTTCTCCCTGACCAGATACATTTCCTTGCAGTAATGCTACCCTCATTAGGGTATCTGTTTAGATTCTTCTGCACTTGTGCAACTAGAAAATGAAATGTCTACAGGGGAAGTCAGGAGAGTCATTATGGAAAGTCATTATTGCTTTTACTGGCATTTTTCCTGCATATTACATTAAAAAAAATTACTCCTTTGACGTTCATTCACTACTGAACTGTCAGAAGAGAACACCTTTAGTAGAAAACACAGAAACAGTATTTTATGTATTTTATATGAGCAAACCTTCTCTCCTCCTGTCACAGACACTTGCACATCATACACTGGACAGAACACTGTAATTGCATGTTGTTCCATCTCACACCTATGGACAAGCCCCCAAGGCAGCTCACAGGTTCCTTGGATGTGCAGTGACACACCCTTCCTCATGGATTGCAGCACCTTTTCCAAAGAAGCTTAAAATCTGCATTCCACCTTTCAACAGAAAGGTGCGTCACGTTTCCTCGTTTGCAGGCACACCTAGAAACTTGACACATTCCCATTCTGCATCCTTGTTTCCATGACAAGGACAGACACCTACTGTATGACTCTGGTATTTGATTTTTTTATTTTTCTTTCTTCAACGCATGTTTACAAGAGCTGGTAATTGTCAAAAGGAAAAATGACTACCTCAACCTAGTACTTATAGCAGGAGTAGGAGAAGCAGAAACACAAAGAAGTTGCTTCTGTAATTTTTTTTGCACAAATGCATGTTTTACTGTACAGCAGGTTGATGAAGATTTAATCCAAAACTAAACCACAAAGCAATTAGAAGAGCTTAACCAAGCAGAAGTGATTTAAAGCATTACCCCCTGACAAAATAGGCATTTATCTCAGAGATAACCAGAAGCAAGGAAATACATCTGGGTTCAGACTCTCTTCTAGTTTACTATGTCCAATGTGCAAAAGCATTATTAAACCAGGGCTGAACAGCTACAAGCCTGTCAGCAGTCAAAGGACCTCCTCAGACAAATAATTTTGACTATACACTGTAATCTCCCAGAGATGCACCATTCATCTATCAAGGTGAGAACCCCTTGCACCTAAGCCCTTCCCATTAGCCAAGGGGATTAGCTCAAGCAAGCAGTGAAGCACTGCTGAAGCAGAGAGGCAGAATTCCCCCCCCCCCCCGCCATTTCTCCAGGATCAGGTCTGAAATAAGATCACACTCTTTACTAACTGATGTGACCTACTTGGGTCAAGATGCCAAACTCAACCAGGAGGAGATCCCATTTCCTTCATACAAACACCTGCCAGCTGTGACTGACAGTCACGGTTTCCCCAGCCTGGAAGAGCCTGCAAGTGCCAGCTGTGGAAAGCTGTGCTTCCCCATATTAGAAAAACTGATGCAAGACCAGAGGAAGGGCTGGCAAGAGGAGAACACAGCTGCCCTGAGACAGAGATATACCAGACAAAGAAAGGCCACGAGGATGCCTGGGGGTATGCAGCAACTCTCCTACAAAGACAGAGAGTTGGTTGGGGTTGTTTAGGCTGAAGAGAAGGCTCAAGGGAGACCTTATTATGGTCTTCCAGTACCTAAAGTAGGCCTACAAGAAAGCTGGAGGAAGACTTTTTGAAAGAGCATGTAGTGTAAGCACAAGGGGGAACGGCTCTAAGCTGAGAGAGGGCATGTTTACATTAAATATAAGGAAGAAACTCTTTCCTGGGAGGTTGCCCAGAGAACCCACAGATGCCCCCTGCTTCGAAGCGTTCAAAGTGCAGCCTGGGTGGGACTTGGAGCAACCTGTTCTAGGGGAAGGTGTCCCTGCCCATGCAGAGGCAGGTTGGAACTAAATGGTTTTTAAGGTCCATTCCAACACAGGCTCTCTGATATTCAAAACTGAAATTCAGCAAGGTTTTTGGGCTGGTGAAAGCAATGAAATGACAGCAGAGATGTAGGGGGTGTGACACATTATTTGCATATGAAGCAGAAGTATCTTTGAGGTGAGCTCAGCATGTACAGGCAGGGGGATCCAGCTGCCAGCCAGAACTAGCAAGACCATAGCCAAGAGCAAGCTCCTCTTCCCACTCTACACATCTTGTCTTCAAGAAGTAGTCATATTTCAGTACACACCATCCAATACCTCAGCCTACCCACAAACTAACATAAAATCACAGAATGATTTAGGTTGGGAAAGACATCTCAGATCACTGATCACTCAAGTACATCCCTAAGTGTCATGTCTACACATATTTCAAATACCTCCAGGTATGGTGATTCCATCACCTCCCTTAGCATCCTGATCCAAAGCTTAACAACACTCTTGGTGAAAAAATTTTTGCTCATATCCAGTCTAGACCTTCCCTGGTGCAGCTGGAGGCTGCTTCCTCTGGTCCCATCATTCATTACTTGTGAGAAGAGACCAAGCCCACCTGGCTTCCACCTCATTACAGGTATTTGTAGAGAGACACTGCTATCAGGCAACAGACAGACAACACCCACAGATCAGAGCACCTTTAAGTCTGACAAAAACATAATTTTCTCCTACAAGGTAACTGCTCCAGTGTATTTACGCATCCCTGCTCTGCATCTCCCAGCTTCCTCCCTCACCCTGCCACCCAAAAGGTATGCTGGAAGCTATGAGTCAGCACACTGCACAGAAGGACCTCACAAGCAACCCTCATTGACCCTAAAGCCCAGGGAACCATGACTTTTCCCTTCAGTTACCTCTGAAAGTGTGTCTATTCAGTAGCATGAACCTTTACAGGGAAGCTCATTTTAATTTGCAATGAATTATATCAACCAACTCCTCTGTACACACTTTTGAATTAAATCAGCCAACTAGTCTGTAAACGTGAGCCCAGACAATTCCATAAACACCCGCTTCCCAGAGCGTGGTGCAGTTCCCTAGTCTGTGAGACCTGGGAGGGCTTTGCAAGCTTTCCATCACAAGGATGATGCTTTAAATTATCTATAAAGAAGCTGACTGCACAATAATTTCAAGTCAAATTGTCAGTGTGTCTAAATTAAAAAGCAAGTGCAGCACTCAAAATACAGTATTACTGATTCTTCCCTGCCCAGAGAGGTGCTTATTCTTAAATTAAAACCAAAACAAAACAAAAAACCCCCCAAACAAACGGAAGCCTTAAAAGCAGAAGTAATAACCCAAGCAAAACTCAAAGCAAATGGGCTTCATAACAGGCCTGCAGAAGCTCAAACTGGGAATTTTCCATGACTGCTTCACACAGTGCTATTAAAACAGATTTAATTGTACATGCTCATAATCAGATTTTTATGGCACAAAAGAATGCAAGTATAAAACAAATATAAATACCTTCCTTTGCCTATACCCAGCCAGTATCTTTTACTACTTTTCACGCTAATAATAAAGTCACTCCTCATATTACTATGCTGTCAAAAAAAAAAAAAAACCAAACAAACCAGCTATTTGCTCTGTTTGGGTGGTGGTTTTTGTCTTGTTTTGTTGGGATTTTTTAAGAACTCTTAAGTAAAATAAAATTACCTAAACACTACTAAAAAAAACTTTCCCACAAATGCTGAAGCATGGAATTGTGCAAAGAGAAGCTTTTTTGGCTAATTAGTGGATTAAGAAGAGGATTTGGGAAAGCCTCATTAGTCAGAGCACGTGCTTGATTTCAGCTGATATGAATGTGACACAAACCCAAGAATGAATGATTGCTTCTTCAGCCAAGAGCTCCTCTGGGAAAAATGCTCCAACATGGACACCTGGAGGGTGATCCCTACTGAATTACTCTCAGAAATGTCCTTTCAAAAAAAGTGAATGTCTTCAAGCATGTTACTAATTATTCATACTGCTTTAGCCAAAATTATATTTTCACTCTTCAAAAAACAAACACAACAGTCTGCTATCACTAATCTCAGCAGCAAAACAACTGAGAAGCATCTTGCTCACGAGTACCAAAAAGCCCAGCCTCACAAGACAGTTTTGCTGAAGCTGGTGGCTCTTCAACACTCCTGAACTCTAGGAAGTACGAAACGCGAAAAGCTGCTTAGACTTTACTCCAAATAAATGTTGCAGTAGCAATGTGTTCCTACACTGCCAGCTCTGTATTAGCTTCATCCAAGCTTTTACTTGGCTGGTCAAAAAGACTTGGCCTTAAAAATAACCAATTTTCTCTTCAAAGAAATCATAAATCATCATCTCAAAGTGGAGCAATAACTTTCTGCTTACCGCACATACTACCTCTAACCCACGGTGCAGCATATGAAATACTTCATTCTACAGGCAGGAACAGAGATTTCCTCACCTCTAAGGAAATTAATTTTGAGTCCTAGTCCTCAGAGCTCCATACCATTTTCATGTGTGCAGTGGAAAATATTGCAAGCTGCAGGGACTATGTGCCTGCTGCTCCTCCTCCAAGCAAGTTAACCAAGCAGAACTTGGCCCCCTGCTTAGCACAGGCAGTAGATCTGGTTTTATTTGCATGGGTGCAAACTCCAAGGGAGGGCAAGAGCCTAATTTATACACTATACCTCTCCACCCAGGGAAAGGGAAAAACATATTGAAAGGAAAACACTGTAGTAACTGGACAACCATGACAAAAGCAGAGTGAAGCTTTTGTTGAGGGTTGCAGCACTTTGGCACATGCAGCAGTGCAGTTTAAATCATTCAAATCCCACGACAGCATTCACATGACATCACTTTCTTTCCATTGCTTGTGAGCCACTCTTCCTACAATTTCACTGTTGTTTCAAGTACCAACTTGTCTTTATTTTGAAGAAATTACTATAATTTCATCATAATTCTAGCTGCTTACTCATAAGATGAGCACAGCTCAATTCTGGCAGCATGTTTATCACTGAACATAGATCTTTTTAAGAGAGTGCCGACATGACATTGTTTTGGTCACGTTTTCAGCTCCCTTTCATCTCCAGAGAGACACAAGCATATTTGTTTATGCACAAATGTGACCTTCAGAACTTCTGTGTATATTTTCAGATAAACACATGGTTTCACAACATTCTCTTCTTGTAGGAGTTAAGTCCACACCTCATGTTCACATAAGCAAGATCCCATTTGTACGGGAGAACTACAGAATCTAGGCCTATAGCTAGTATGAAGAGACACTTGCTCCATCTTAATTCCTCCAGGTCACAAGAAAACCAACCTCAAACATATCCAACTTCCACAGGTCAGGTAATACACAGCTTCAGCCAACCTGCAAGAAGCTTGTTTGGGGTTTTTTAGCCTAATATGCTGTGCAAGGCTTTCCCTCAGATAAAATTGTATCCATTTATATTTTGTCTAAAAATGATTTATGGGCACATTTACAGAAAAAAAGGATGTGAATCATTCAGTGGTTCTTCTCTTGCGAAAGAATAAAAGCTTCCAGCAGAAATTTTCCCTAGCAAGTTGATTCTTGAATACTCAAGACTGAGCATGGGCTGGTGATGGATCACCCTGAGTGCACACACATCCGCACCCGCTGCTCCCAGGCAGCTGCATGAGTAACACGGACTGTGCTGCGCCACAGGTGTGGAGCACTGCTTGTCCTGTAAAACACAGTTCCTGCTTTACACAATAATGTGTAATGTCACATGCAACTTCTTCCTGCTCATTTGGGGGAAAGTGCAATGTCCAATTCTTCTTTAAGTCTGTTTTCTTCACCGTGTTTCCAGCTTGGGACTTTTTGCTCCTAACAGCAGCTCTCATGGTACCATATGGTGCCTGAAAGACAAAGGCTGAGGTGTAATTACCCCTATCCAGCCCTGAGGCAATTCTGCTGCATTGGCAGAGGTAGGAACTACATGGCACCCCCTCCTTTACTCTCAACTTCATACACTGCTCTGCTTCCTTTCTGATAATTTAAATGAAACATCATTGAACTTCACCTTCTGTGTGCCAATATGGCAGCAGTATCTGTAGTCTTTCAAAGACATAACTCTCTTAAGGACAGCTTCCTAAAAAACAAAAAAAATCTCCTGTGGATCTTGTGGGTCAGATTTAAATATCTTCCCTACAAAACACAGCAGGGGTAAATGTTCTTCCCTCAATACATGCCATGCCCTGCATAGGTAAGGAGACAGCTTGGTGGCTTCATTAAAAGAAATTAAGCAGAAGTAAAAAACTGATTTCTGTCTTTCCAAGGACATGTCTGCAATAAAAGCAGCTCTAGGGTCAATGTACAAATCAATGTAACAATGATCCTGAGATGGATTAAAAAGCAGTGGTGAGTTAGACAAGTCATCTGCTAACAAAGCCATGTCTGTGTGAAGAGCACAGAGACATGACTGTGGCAGAGGCTTCCCGCCCTCATCCCTGACAGGATGGACACGGCTGGGGAGGCCATGCTGGGCTGTGCCACCCACTGCTGCCCACCTGGGAGCTACAGCAGCACTGCAGAGGGGCCCTGCAGTGTGCATTGCAGTGAGGGTGACTGCAGATCTGCAGAAGTTGTGCTTGGACCATGGATGCTTCCATATCGAAGTAGCATCACTGCTACTTCAATATAACTTGTACCAAGACCAGCAGTAGTTACCTCCTGGATTTCAATCATTTTTCCCTGGTTACTGTTAAGTGGATTTTTGGGAGTTTCCTGAGTCCCAGTAGATGCAGTGTGCACAGTCATAGACTGGTTTATGTTGCAAGGGACCTTTAAAGATCATCTAGTTCAACCTTCCCTGTTACAGTTAGGGACATCTTTCCCTAAATGTTTATCAATTCTCCCACAGCAAGCTTGGATTGTGACGTGTAAGAAGCCAAGTTACTTGAACTCAGCTAGAAATGAGAAATCAAAGCTATTTCAGAAAATGCTTAAACACATTATGACTCTGCTCTTACTCAGATGGAAATGTGTCCCATATTCATCCTGGGATTACCATGTCTTTACTTATTTTAAGTAGAGCAACATCAGGAGCTAAATTTCCATGGAAAGAATTACACAGCCCGGGTACTATGTCAAGGCACCAAATTTTAGAAACTCAAGCGTCAACACTAACTCCCACTGCTTGTTTGGGGTCATTATCTTTAGACATGATCACATAGCTTAGCTATAGATCACCAAACCCTAAAACTCTCCTGTGCCTTTAAACCTACCCCTGCACACAAGCCTTTGCTTACCCAGCAACTTCCCAGTCCTGCCCAGTCAGAAACCACTATTGCAACCATTTGTTTGGGAACTGCCAACATCTGCTGGTAAGAGAAGCAAAACTCACAGGCTGGGAACCCTCAGCCTCAGAAGAGCTGCTGGGCAAAATGCACACAGGGAGCTGGGAGCCACAATGAGCAGAACACTCAGTGTCCTAATAAAGGACTCAGGAAAAGCCCAAGAGCATTGCACCTTTATTTTTACCTTCCAGAGAAGCCCGACAAATGTAACATGCCTACAAATACACTTGGTTTTGGAGGGGAAAGAGGACATGACACATGTCACTGCTCAGTCAGCCAACAACACCAAGGCAGAAGAAATCTAGCTCTGAAGACGAACGTTCTAGTTCTGCACCACTAAGTCAAAGGGAGGTTAATTATTACTCACCTATTCAGGCAAGCCCCAAAATCCTTCACTTAATTGGGCGAAAACACAGCTAAGCATGGAAGGGAATTGCTTCTTAAACAAAGACTTCTAAACTAAAAGTGTAATTTGTGGGTTTAGTACTGTACACAGTGCAATAAAGACACAGAAAGCCCCAGACTGCACTCAGTGCCCTTCTGAATAAGGTTAATCCCAACACTCGGAGCCTAGGAAAACCAGCCGTCTGTCTGAAGTGGTTCCCAAACTCAACAGGGAGCCCCTGGAGTCTTCAAGACTCTGCCAGGGTCCCCAGAGCAGTCTCAGTGCATTGCTACTTCAGGCTGCTTTGTTGCACCCTCCTCACTTCCATGGCTGCTATCCCCAAGAAAGAAAATCAGTCTGCTCCTTCATGAGGTTGCAAACCATGTTTTATTGTTCAAAAGAGGAGGCCAATTGACCCACGGGTGCACATTAGCTACTCCCTACACCATTTCCATATTGTTCACATGACCACAGATACGGGTTTAAATCAAAATTCAGAGATTTATCAGAACTGTAAATGTACTGACAGAATAGACACTGCCCTGCAGGGAACACAACTTACTAGAAGTGAAATGATTCATAAACTCATGTATTTATTTCAGACTGGGGCCAAACAGCTTTCGTCACTTATCCAAGTACGCTTGAAAACCTTCCTTTGAGCAGAAAACAGCACAAGTGGAGCTATTTTTAAAGCCATCTAAAAAACAGCAGGGCATGACATACCATACTTTTTACCACGTGGTAAAGATGAAAAACTGGAACAACCTCTCTTTTATCCATCTGAGGGCCTAAATGAGTAACTTTATTTATAGCCACTAATGGCTACTACTTCTGACCTTGTTTTTTCTCCTCACCAAACCACCTTTCCATCAGGGAATTAATGCTTTCAGCAATTCAGACATTTATGTTATTCTTGCTCAGTATGGTTTTTCAACTGTGAACAAGCTTCCCAGGTCACTGGGAAAAATAAACAAACAAACAAACACTTTTTTTTTTTTTTTTTTTGCTGCTTCAGTTAAATCCAACTACAAAGGTAAGAAAGAGGGAGAAGATACACAAACTAATCAAATTTTTTTGCTCCTAAATAACCTCGAAGTAATTCCTTGCCATATATTTCCTCCTGCGCAGACACAACAGCTGTGCCAAATAATGTACTTACTAAAGAAATTTAAGAAATGGAAAAAAATACAAGAATCGTAGCTAACACTAATATTAGCAAGAAACAACAGGTTAACAGAAGGCACAAATATCCTGTTTAGATCTACACCAGCAAACAATACAAGGTATTCTCTTCCCCCATGCCTTTCCTCTTCATTGGTACATAGGCAAAGGAAGGAACAGCACAGCACTGCAGCTGGAGTACAATAAAATATCATCAAGCTAAATAAATAAACACACCCACAAAGAAACCAGCACCTTACAGAGTTATACCTCTGAGCTTACTGACACAACCATTTTTTTGCAAAGCACAAAGCAGCATCCTTACTTCCCAGTAGTCTCAGACCCTTACACAAGTGAAGATGTAAAGGGCAAACATCCCAATGGTCACTTACAGACTACCTCCAGCAGCCTCAGCAGCAAAACATTTGCCAAGTGACAGAACTCCTGAAATTTTTCCTTTTTCTAACAGTTACAAAGATCTGATAAAAATCCAGCTCTTTCCTGAAAAACAAGTGGTAATACCTCCACTGGACTTCTGGAGAGAAAGAGCCACTTGCTGACTATTTGTTGCTCTGGTAGAGTGTCGGGAACAAAATGAGTGGAAAATATGATCACACAGCAACAAAAAGTAGGGAAACCGCAAAAGGGAAGATTTTATTACAATAATTTTTGCCACCCATGAAGCACTACTAAAAAATGCCAAAGTCCCATTTTTTTGCAACATATATTACAGCAGCTTTCTTGAGAAAAACCACCGATTTCTCCAATATGCCTATACCAAACTATCTAGAAACACATCGTTGCTCAATACTGCTGAAAAAAAGAGATATTTAAAAAGACTACTACAAAACACAAGAATATCCAAAATTTTGGCATTTATAATGGAAGGAGCTGTTGACTCCCTCCCAGGAAGAGAGGCCCTACAGAGAGACCTAGACAAATCAGAGGGCTGGGCAATCACCAACCATATGAAGTTCAAAAAGGGAAAAGTGACAGATTCTGCACCTGGGATGGGGCAGCCCTGAATGTGTGTACTGGCTGGGGATGGAGAGATGGGCTGGGTGCCCTGGTTGATGGAAAGTTGGATATGAGCCTGCAGTGCCCTGGCAGCCAGTAGGACCAACCGTGTCCTGGAGGGGATCAGGGACAGCATCACCAGCCGGGCAAGGGAGGGGATTGTCCTGCTCTGCTCTGAGCTGGGGCGGCCTCAATCTTGAGTGCTGTGTGCAGTTTTGAGTGCCACGATGTAAGAAAGGCATAAAGCCATCAAGGAGCATCCAAAGGAGGGTCACAAAGATGGTGAAGAATCTGGAGAGGAAGCTGTATGAGAAGCAGCTGAGGTAACTTGGTCTGTTCAGCCTGGAGAAGAGAAAAGTAAGGGGAGACCTCCTCACTATCTACAACTTCCTTCTAAAGGAAAATAGAGGGGGAGACTCTTCTCTCTGGTGCCCAGTGACAGGACCCAAGGGAATGATGTGGAACTGTGTCAGGAGAGTCTAGGCTGGACATCAGGAAGAGGTTCTTCACCCAAAGGGTTATTGGGCACTGGAACAGCTCCCCAGGGAAGGGGTCTCAGCACCAAGACTAACACAGATCAAGAAGCATTGGACAATGCTTTCAGGCACATGGTGGGATTCTTGGGGTGTCTTGTGTAGGGGTAGGAGTTGGATTTCAATGATTCTTGTGGGTCTCTTCCAACTCAGGATATTTTGTAATACTAAAGATCTGGCCAGCAAATACACACTCAAAACCTACAGCTAAGAAAACTCCAGCTGGTTAGAGGGCAGCAACAGAAAATTATTCTACAAATTTGAAAGGAACTACAAAGCAAAAGAAAAGCTTAATTCATACATTTTAAAGCAATAGCTATCAGACACTGTATCCAACAAGGAGCCCCCTTTGAAGAGCCATCCTGCTAAACCATCTGCCCCTGCTCAGAGCCTGATGCTAGCTCCTGTCCTTCACCTCCCCAGGAGTGCCTGGGGCCATCCCAGCAGCAGTGTGACCCATGATCTGTTGCTGCAGGTGTCTGGGCCTTTGTTGCCTTAAGCCTTTCTTGTCCCTTCAATTTAGCCACTGATTTATGTGCAGCCACTCTTCTTACCTAATGTCTACATGCAGAGTGGGAGGCACATCCCTGTGCTCTTGGACAGTCACAGCTCATACTGCCTACCAAAACCTTTGATACCTTCCAGCAGGAAAAGAAAAAAAAAATCCCAGGAAAACAGCAAAGCTTTTGTGGCCTCTCTGACTGCATAAAGCGACTGTGCACTTTTCAAATCAAATGTTTCCAAGCAATACAAAGAAGCGTTTCTGTAAGTGGCACACAAGTTCAAGAAATCAAAATTCAGAATTACAGCCTTTATTTGCCTGAGTCCAGAAGCACCTGGAACACAGTAACTGCTGATTCCCAGTCTGAAGGAAAAAGATCCCATGACTTGGTGTTTTCTTTTTTCACTCAGTAAGAACTGGTGAGAACAAGCAAAGCATCACTGGATGCTCATAAGAAAGTGCACAGATTTCCATACCACTTTCTGTCCTCCACCAGCTACTGATGGCATCTCCATCTTAACTGCATGGTACAAAGGCACGCTACTGACAAAGGTGTAACTACACAGTAAAAGTTTAATACAACTATTTCATCACATTGCAATTCAGTTTATTCATGTATTCATGGGATTCTGTACAAAAGAAGTCTGGGGTATTAACTACTGCACCAGAGTCCTAGTCATTTAAGGTACTGGATCACCAAGGCAAAATGATGGCAGAAATGGTGATAGGAACAGAAATTGGGAGTAGAGACTCTTAAAACTAACACAAAACAGAGAGCCAACCTTTTGCCTTAAGTGCTGTGAAAATGCTAAAATCCCATTTATCATCTGTTAAAACTTCTCAGTTTTGGTGCACAAATTATTAGAAATGTTATTGCAAGGAGGGAAAAAAGGGTCTGCCACACAAATTACATTTTCTAGCATAGTTTTGCTGCGTACGTTTATTCCTTGAAATAGCTTATCAAGTATCACACGGCAAAATCCGACTGGAGTTTCAAGAACAAAGAGCTCACTTCATGGGACACTCCTCCTGGTACACGGTCTGAAAGGCGGCAGGAAATGCCACCCTTCAAAGCCCTGCTGTAAACGCTGCTCTTATTCTCTTCTGGGGAATATACTAATTGATTGGACACACCAAACAAACCTATTCATCGTACCCATCACCAGAAAGCTGTAATGAGGGGATAAGCCCTAATCACAAACCCAGTCTATATTTAATAAGGGGAAGAGATCCAAGAAGATAACCAGCAAAGCAAGAAGTCTGACCTACAGAATGTGCATCTACTCCTTGTCCTGATGTGAACTCCAGTGTGACTCCTGACGTGACTCGTGTCCCGCCAACTTGGCTCCTTTCTGAAGCAAATAAAAATATAACCTAACCAAGACACAAAGCTGGGTTTGATCCACTAAAATGGTCAAACAGAAATGATGTCCACTGGCTCTGTAATCAGATGCGTACATTAAACAAAAGGATTTGACTTCTCCTCAAGATAAACAACTTCATAAGAAAAACAATCCCATTCTCTTAACAAATATATTTAACCTAACTGAGAAAACATTTCAGTGTCACTCTAAACAACAGCAACTAAAATAAGAACAAATAATCCATTTCAGATAATGCTATAAACATCAATACTTTTAAAACAACGAATAAACTTCTCTTATCTGCTGTCCCCAAAGCCAGGGCCAGTTTGACTGAATGCAAAAGAGAAGGCCTGAGAACCTTTCAGAGAGATCCTGCACTTCTCTCAGTGAGATCAACAGGCACATGCAGCGCACAACACCAAAACCACTTAAGGCTTTGCCAGTAGCACAACTTTCACAGTTCACAATCATTTCAAGAACTACTGAAATGTTTTCTCCAGATGCTGGGAAGTTCATCAAAAGTAGTTTTTAAAGTAGACTTCTGAAAGTCTGTTAGAGAAAGAGGGCCAAGGGATTTGGGGTTAACTCTGAAGGCAACTTTCAGTAATACTCTGCTTTGTAATTCCAGCTGACAGCTGGTACTCAGCAACCCTTGAGCCTCAGGTCTCTACCTGAGGTTGTGCTACAGGTGCCACAAGCAATCCTGACTTTGAAACCATGATAGCAGACTTGGGCAGCAGGGTGCCACTCTGCCAGCATTACCATTCCAAGAAGTTAAGAACAGAGAACACAACCCAGAAGACCCTCAATAGTTATAATGACAACCCCAATACAGAGCCACATGTGCCATGATAAAATGCCCCCGGGTAAACCTGCTCAGAGTGGGAACATAGTTTTGCCCCCCAGGGGAAAAAGCAACAACCAAACATTTTCCTCTGCTGAGGTGTCCTTACAGCAACACCCTTAAGGGCATTCTCCAAAACAAAAGAGACTTGTATTAACACACTCTTGTATCACTGACCTTTAATAAAGGATTATGAATAGTTTCCCAAGAATATATAGGAAAAGGCAATACTAATACATCAAAGGGCAGTTAATCTTTTACTTCCTGAGTCCTCCAATACAGCCCTTCACCCTGCCACCAGCCCTGGCATGCCACCAGCTGGGATCCCATGTGAAGGCACAGCTTGGTCCCTGAAATCTGCTGCTGAGCTACCCTCTCTTTCTTCCTTCTTGCCTCATTTGGAACAAACCAGAACCAAACCCACCAAAAATGCCATAGAAACATTTAATCCATCTAAGAGATGGATTTAAAAGAACATTCGTTTCTTGAACATTCACCTTAGCTTAACATTAAGTCAAAAGCCTAGGGAGGGTTGCTGCAAGATGAAGACAACAGACTCTCAAAGAAAATAAAATCTGATACCATAAAGGAGGCAACATGCCCCACTGAAACAATGTACTATGTATGTACTGTGTATCTGCTGCAATGTATTAGCCTATTCAACTCAACAGTCTGGCAGGACACTGGATTGTACAGGAGTAAACTCTATCCTCTAGAAAGTTTTCCTGTAGAATGCCATCAATCCTGGAAGGAGTAAAAGGTATTACACTGACTCCCATATTTAGGCACTGCTCCAATATGTTTACGTTTACCTACTGGGGACAGGGTCATTGAAACACACAAGAAATCCAGCTCAAGGTTTATTTCATTTGAATTTTCAACGCAAATTTAGCAAACCATACAAGTTACGAGTGCCTTTCACATTTGAAGACTTCCTTCCATATACCAGGGTAAACTGCAGAGATTTCCTCAAAGCCATAAAAGGGCTGAAGAGTGCCTTGGTTTTTTTTCCAGTAACTGACTGTGGCTACCCCTTGGTGAAAAAGTACCTAAACACAACTGCACATTAGGAAAAACTAGAAGATCTCATATAGAAATTTTATGTTAAACCCCTCTACAGAACAGCCTACAGAAAACAGAAATGTTAACTTTGGCCAGCAAAACTGAACACACCCCAATTTCTGCCATGCTTTCAGTGTGAACCAAAATTGTGTCTGCTCCTAGTAACCCATTCAACAGAAAACCCCATATATTATTAAGTTACTCCAGCATCACTCATGCTTGCAATTTCAATGAAACAGAAAAAAACCCCAACTCCTTAAACGTTATACTAAATAAGAAGGCTTTCACAGGCTGAACTGAAAAAAAGGTCACTTGGGCCAAAGGAAAACAGCAGCTAAATAGAGAGCAAGTATTTACATTAATGAGTAAATCAAGCACAGATATGACGCATTTACAGCTGAATCAACTCAGCAGCCTTCCCCAGTCAGTCACTGGTCTGTAATGGGAAAGTGTCCATCCAGTCACAATGCCTACAGAACAAAACCTTGCAGAAAAGCTGCCAGACATCCCTACATTGGCTGTCCTGGCTCAGGATATCGGGAACAAGCATAAATGATATTTGAACCTGCCTGAGACCACAGTATTAATCACTGGCTTTGCAGAAATGAGTCCAGAAGTGGACAGTGTATTCTCCCCCAATATCCCCCTTCTTCTTACAGGAACACTTAGTAATACAAGCAATCTTTTCTCATTCCTTCTCTCCTAATTAATCTTTCCCAATATATTTTCCTAATATAATGCTCATATTTTCCACATAGCAAAGGTGTAGTTTCTTTTTCAGGATAGATGTAGTTTACCTCACAAGGCAGATCTGGAACAGTCAATATCAGTTCCCATTCTGAATCCAAACTTGAAAAGTTCTGCCATTATAAGAAAGGGGTGTTTGAGCTACTTAACAGACTTCTTAAGAAAAGGATAATCCACTTAACCTTTCTTAATCAGGGGGCTGTCCAGAACAAAGTTGTATTACAGTAAATATGCCAGTGGATAATGCTCATATTTCAGACATAGGACATCTTAGAAAATCCTAAAATAATTGGAGGAAAAAAAAAAGCCACTATGCAAAATTTGAACCAATAATACCTAAACCCAGTAATTTACCATTAGCTACAGTCCCAACACCAAATCATCCTCATTTATGCCTCACTAACAGTTTAAAATGTCACATAATGATAAATATCAGGAAAAACCAAGAGAAACAAGAATGCCTAAGCCATGACCCTCTGATACAAGCCTGAAGTCATAATTAATCAAGCAAGTTTTGAGGTCACATCCCAAAACTTGTAAAGTTGTCACAATTAGTGACTTAAGGCAAATAATTCCTTTTTTTTGCCCCCTCAGCAAAAGTCTTAATTCAGAGTGACTTTTACCTCCTGCCCTTCTACCCGTACTCCACCCAAAACTATGTTCCTGGCTCTGACCACATCTGGAGACAGTGATTCACTAAGGAAAAATACTGGCCCTGCAGCCAAAAAGGTTGGTGAGATCAAACTACCCAGAGGACGCGCTTCCCTTCAGAGCTGCCACTGCACTGCAATGAACCCGCCGGATGCTCCAGGGGTGGAGCTGCTGCTCCTGCTCTTGGCTGGAAGCTGCTGCACCTTCCACTGGGTCTGCACCAGCCCAAGAGACACAAAAAGGCATTTGTCTTGCTAGACATTTTTTAGAAGTACCACCAATATTAACAATCCATATTGAAAGAAAAGAAAAGAAGGAGGGGCATTATTCACTGGCTAGGGGTGGATTGGCACAGTGACACTGTATATAGATATTCACACATGTGCACCAGCACACAGAGCCAGGGACCTACCAGTTTTTCTTCAGCTATTTTCTAAAGTCAAAAAACAGATTCGTGAGACCATAATGGTCTTACCACACTGAAAAGGAAGATCTTGCTGAAATCACCAGAACAGAAGCCTACTGTGGTACAACCATGCATAATTATTGATAAGGGGCCCCAAACTTTTACTTCCATCTTTTGAGGCACATTGGGGGCAACAAGAGCATTGAAAAGGTGCAGGGTATTTCAGGTTACTCATTGGACCAGGGCACTAAACTCCCCACATGACACTAAAAGCCCAAGCTACCCTTCGTTTTTGCTTCCCTCTCTCCCCCAAGGTGGTCCCCTCCTGCCATCACAGAATCATGGAAAAAAAATATGGAATGTTTCTGATAAAAGCCCATGCCACTTGGCTTCAAAAATAAGTTGGGACTAGCCATGATTTCAAGCACTATTCCCTTTCACCAGCCAGCAAGCTGTGTGACAGCTCTGAAACAAACAAACAAAAAAAACCACTGAAGAGGTTCACAATGGTCAGTATCACCCATACACAGTACTCACCAAATGAAAACATGCATAAAGAACACCTTAGAGCAAAACAGCTTACAGACAAAGTGCTAACACAAGCATACAATTAGGAAAAAGACCAAAAAAAAAAGTTAACATTTCAGTGAGGTGTCACAAGAACATAAAAAAAACAAACCCAGACTGAGAAGCAGCCAAGTCTTCTGTAATAGTGGGTTTCACAGCTTTTTTTTGGTTGGAGACTGACTGAACATACCAAAAAAACCACAAGCAGACCCTGCAGAATGTAGAGCCTCCATTGCCAACTTCAAAACTTACGTATTTTGCAGCTTTAAGAGAATTCTTGTGTCATTTTACAATATGTGCAGTGCCAACAGGGTTGCTAGGCTCCAGCCAAGCCACGACAATGTTTCAGTTGCACAAATTTGTCCTATGAAAGGCACATGTGAATATCAGTGGTGGGCAGTAACCATAACATGATACTGATGAGCTGAATGTGATTTCCAACTTGGAGCAATAATCTTGAAAATAACTTCATCTTTCTGACCTGATAAGGTAGAGCTAAGTCCCCTTGAAACATCTTCTATTCAAAACACAGTGCTCTCTAATTAACCTAAAAATAACTGTAGACAAAACAGTCACCAGCTTACAAGAAAACCTATATATGAGAAGTCAGAGCTCAGAAAATTCAGAGAACACAGCCAACATCAACAGCCAAAAGAGACACTGTTTCTGCTTGGCAATGCCTTTGGCACTCAGAAGGTCTCCAGAAACACCTTTATGCCATCACTCATGGCTTTTGCCCCACCAGACTAAAGGACAGCTTTGCTGGTGTAAGCTACACAGCTTACACCAATACTTAAAGCTGGAACATCAGACCCGTGCTTGTGTTACTGTCAAAACACTTGCAAATGAAAACTGGGAAGACTTCAAAGGTCATCCCAAACATATACACTGTGCTGCACAGCACAGCCAGAATCCATGTATTGCAATGCAGGTATTTATTTGCATCACTAGGTTTTCTCATTAGGTGAATAACCTTGGTGTGCCAAGGCCACCTGTCTGCAGGAGATGATGAACCCCTCAAAGGACTCCGTGCTGTGAGGCTGTGATCTGCCAAATGTTGCAACAAGAGAGCATCAAGAAAAAGCTTGCTGCAAGCTGCTGAATTAAGAGCTTCCAGGTTCAAGCAGATACCTCCTCTGACAGCTTCCTGAAGCTAAATTTTTGGCCCATATCCCTCCCACAGTGGGAGGTTCAACACTTGCTCCCACAGAGTACATGCTGGGAGCCCTCTCCTTAAAACAGGGTACACAGGCAAGTATGTGCAACTGTGGAGAGCAGAAATTAAGGAAACCATTCTGAACTCCAGGTACCAGTGGTAATACTAAAAATAAAAGCATGGTAGGCACATAGTATCTGCTGTGCCTCAAAGGACACTGGGAGGGTACCCCACAGTTCCAAATAAACTTCTGTGCAGTGCTGGATAAACATCAGCAGGACCTCTATGACAGTGATGCCTTTATAGTGGTCTCCTTCAACACCATCTACCCAGACATGCTACACAGAAGGCAGGACACACAGTTGTTCCCCTCCCTTCTCCTCAATTTCCACAGTTGCAAGGGTAGGAGGAATTCCTTTAAGGTTGGCAACAGCTAAATCCAAACAACCCCTGCAGCCACTACTATACACACTGTGCTGCAAGTTAGCTCCCCAGAAGCTGAGCACCAGCTTGAAGGACAGCTTTGCACAAGATGACCTACAGAAGTTTCTCCAAACCTCAAGCCCCTTCTGACGTCCACTGGGTCAGCAAATGCCACACTTCTTCTGCGACAAGGACAGCACCCACGGTTCAGTGCAACATCCCGTGCGTACTGGTCAAAGTGACTGCCATGGAAGAGGAAGAAGATAAACCTGACTTCTGCATCCTCTTCCCCTGCTGCCCTGATAAGCCCTGCTTGGGAACTTGAGATGCTGAAGGGGCAGTTTGAGCTCCCCTCTCCTTGTCTGCCTCATCTGGAAATTACTTTCTTCCTTCCCTCATGGCATACATCCCCGCTTAGCAGGGATGCATTCTCACTGGAAAAAAGTCTGACCTCAGCTACCACAGGAGCCTGTTCCCTTGAGAGCACTCTGGCTGTTGGTAAAACATATGGGAACAATTTTTTCAGGCTGTTTTAAGCAATGCAGCCAAATGGCTCTATTGCACATACTCATACAGGATTTCTACAGGTTTTAACACTTTAGATAAGAAAATATGGCTACAAAAACAAAAAATTATAAAATTCTACCTCCAACCTTCCTTTAAAAACTGTAAGGTAGCATAGACCAATCAACAGCCTTTAAAAATGTATCAGAAAACCCTTTTCCTCTGTACTTAGAATGCAACTTTGTTATTATGTTTATACCTTGCAGCAATTAGAGCATGTTGGGGAGTAAGTCACAGGACAAACTTTTCTAGCCTAATTCTTTACTTAGAGCCACGGTTTGTTTTTAAATTGGTTGAGCTAGAAAATTGGGACAGGGATGGAAACCAAGGCTTCCCAGGAGACAAGCACAACCACTTGTTGTCCTTTAACAATAAAAGAATACTAAGAAAGAGTAAAGAAAGGAAACTGAGCAGCCAGGGGGAGAAATCAAAGAGCTGCTAAGTCACAAATGATGGCAGTGTCAGATGATTGGCACGAGCCTGGCATTATCCCACACCTCACTTAAGGCAGCAAGTCCCAACAGGACTACATCCCTTGTGATGCACCTCCTGCTCTCCAGAGGTGTCTCACTCAGTTGCCTCATTTTGTTCCAGTAAGCATCACCCTCTATTGAGGCATGTTATATTTAGCATCTGGCAATGGAAAAATATGGGAGAAATAATAATGCAGGGTTTTTGGTTTTATTCCTATTAACACCTTTAGGTTGTACAATATTTTCTGCAAAACCCAGACTGAAGACACTTCTGCCTCCAGTGTAGTGAACGGGAGCGTCTTGGTAATGCTGAGGAATGACCCCTCTGAAGTGCCAGTATTTATCCTTCCCACTATCAGCTTTTCTCCCAAAATATATCAGCAGGCTTATATCACTGACAGAGAAGAGCAGAGCACATTGGGCTTTTCACCTGTGCCTTTCATCCAGCTTCCTCCTTCTTCCTCACACTATAACTTATTTTAACGAGAACAGTAATTCCCTTAATAAGTCAGCAAATATTTTTGTAAAGAGCAGCTGCAGGATGTCTGCCTCGCACAAATTAAATTACCTAGTGGCTCAATCCAGTGCCTTCAACAGACATTCTTCTGTGGTAGCTGGGTCAGACTCAGTGCATTTCTGCTATTGTGCCTCATGCTCTCTATTTTCCATTTACATATGCTCCGCTCCAGAGCGAGGGAAGGAAAATGTTTATACTTGTGGGTGGGACTTTGGATGCAGATTAAAGTCAAGGTGCTATATTTACTGATCTTTTAAAGTAATATCTGCATGTTGAAAGGGAGTCAAAGTTCTTAAGAAAGATCAAAGTCCACATGAAGCAACCACAGATTAACATAAATATATGCTGAAATGCTAACACAGACTGGCAAAATTTACTTGTGTTTTCCCTGGAGCAAGTAATTTTGCCTAATAGGGGAGTCAAAACCATGAAAACTCTTCTTCACCTTTATGTAGGGCACACTGCAGTACTTTGTGTTGGGGTGAATGACTCTTCAGACTAATTTTGCAAGGCTAAGTTAACACTACCATATTGCTCATGGCTTACAAGCTTTTGAAAGGTGAGGGCTACATCCTCTAAAGAAAAAAAAAATAGGCAGTATTACTACTTAACTCAGACTTCATCAAAGCTAATCCTGCATTTCTTCCTTCTTATTGTAGTTGACAGAACTTTTGTTGCCTGACAAATGAAAAGCCAACAAGCAATAAAGTGTATGACCTTCTTTTATTTGACTAATTACTATTTCAGTAAACAGATCACCTATTTTTCTTGTGGAAGCATCAACAGCAGCACCAAGAACACGAGGGATGTTGTTTCATGAGGGCAAAGGACAGTTTTGCAGATTAATCACAACCCTGTAAAACAGATGCCTGGCCTGTATTTACAACCCCGACAGTGCAACTGCTTTGGCAAGAGGTGCAATTAAAGCAAGTGTGCAGGCAGTCACCAGAAGTCACAGCCCAGTCACGGGCTTTGCCAGCAAACTACAGGCACAAGAGAGAAGACATTGATCCTGCACACTTTATGTTCATAAGGCGGGATAAACTGATCCAGTACAATACTGTTGTACAAAATTCAGCTAGCTTGGACCAGAAAAGGACCCAGGTTCTGAGTTTTATCAAATATCATAAGCCAGTAGCAAAGCACCTTTGATTTGGTTTCCTCACCCGACATACTGAAGTTGTCAAGGTCCACAAGATCACTGTAAAGCTCAAACGACTTTCAGGAATTCAGCCTCTCCCTCCTTTGCATTTTGTATAAAAGATTTCGTCTGTACTTAATAATACACACTCAGCGAACAAACCTTTAAAAAAGGGTGCCCAGCGGCAGCCCTGCCTCTGAAACCTTCAGCGTTTGAAGCCTCTGGTGCCCGTGCGGGGCGGACAAAGCGCGCTCCCGGCTTGCACACAGGGACCTCCCGAGGAGGGGCTCCCCGCTCCCACCCAGGCACGGCTCCAGAGGCTGCCCCGCCGCAGGCAGCAGGAAGCGGGGCAGGCTCCGCACCGGCGCCCCCGCTGCCCGCGGCCCGCGGGGGAGCTGCCGCGGGTGGGCGCGGGGCTGGGGGGCAGCGCGGCGGCACCGGAGCCTCCCTCCATCCCCCGCCGCTCTACTGAGCCCGCCCGGCTGCGGACAGCCCGAGCAGCACCGCTGCAGCTCGGCGGCTCCGAGTTCCGCCCCGGCCACAGCCACAGAGGCCGGGAATTTTTGGGGCGCAGTTCCTCTCTCCTCCCTTTTCTCCGCCAGCCTCCAGCTCCCCGGGCGCTGCTCCTGTGAGCGCCCTGCAAACCGAACTACTCGAGGGAACGAACACTTTCCGTGAGCCTCCCGCCGCTCTGCTGCCGGTATCCTGCCCGACAAAAGCGACCCCACGCTGCAGAGGGAGTACGAGGAGGATCCATCCCACCGGCCCGCGCTCACCTCCGCCAAGAAGTTGTCCATGGTGGCCCCTCGGCCCGCCCGCGGGTGCGCAGCGCCGGGCACCAGCCGCGCACCATGTGCCACTCTCGTCCGGCCCGGCCCGGCTCGGCTCGGCTCGGCTCGCCCCACCGAGCCGCCTCAGCCGCCGCGCCGCTCCATCGCGCCCCAGCGCCGGCACCAGCCCGCAGCCTTTGTCCGCCCGCCCCCTCAGCGCCGCTCGGCACGGCGGTCCCGACAGCGCATAGCCGCCGCGGGGAGCCGGCAGCGGGGCTGACGCCGAGCAGGAGGAGGAGGAGGAGGACAAGGAAAGCTCCCGCCGCCGCACGCTCCTGCCCGGGGCCGCCCCGTCCCGTCCAGGCGGGGCAGGAGCAGAGGCGGAGCCGGGCCCGCCCCGCTCCCCGCGCCGCGCTGGGCCGCGCCCCCGCCCCGGCCCGGCCCGAGTGCGGGCCGCGCCCCCCGGCTCCCGGCTCGGCCCGGCCCGGCCCAGGTGGCTGCTGCCCCCGGTCCTGGGGACGCGTGCCCGGCTGCTCGGGGCGCGGAAACCCGCCTTGGCATGCGGAGTGAACGGAGCGCGGCGGCTGGAAGGGGAGCGGAGGCTCGCCCCGATCTGGGGCCGGCTCCGCTGCCGTGCCCGACCGCGCTCGGCAGTGCAAAGCTCCGCCATCCGGAGAGACCTGCTGCCCGAGGTGGTTAAAGAATACCTACCTGCAGGGTTCTGCTGCGGACAGGCAGCCCTTAGGTAAATGGGTAGCAAAGTTACGTAGGAGTCTCCTCAGCCTTACCCGTGTTCCTTTGCTAAACACATCTTGCAGCAGACACTCGCTGAGACATCACTGAAAATGAAAATAGCCCTCCTTTATATAGTTTTCCAGTCCTTTACATTTCTGCAAAGCACATTTAAAGTGCTCAGGTTTTGGAGACATACCTTGTTAATAATCTTGTGCTGACCCTGTAGTAGCTAAGAGCCCAAGAAACACAGCAGAGGAGAGTTAAATCTTGCGAATACTGGCATATTTCTTTCACACTGCAGAAAGAAATGTACCAAATAATAAGTCACAGCCATAAAGAAAAGAGTAAATACACTATTCTGCTTTTATGTCACAGGCAGAACCCTAATAATGGTTTGGGAGCTTAAGCATGTGAGCAGAGATATGGGAGACTGGCCCTTGATAGTAGAAATAACCATGAGTCTGGAACTCTCATTTTTTTTTTAAGGTGTCATGGCCAACACATAGAGCACAAGTACCACAAAAAAAAAAAAAAAAAAAAAAAAAGTTTAAGATTAGATACACAACACAAGGAAAAAACTTTCTAGTTTCACCTTTGTGTCAAAAAACCACTTTTATCTGAATAAGGAGGAGAGCAGGTAAAAGTTGTTTGGCTTTGAGCTAGGTCATGTCCAAAATGGGGTTGTACTGGTCTTGAAGATTCACACAGTGACATCCATGAAAACTGATGTGCTGTTGAAGTTGGCACTGGGACAAACCAACAGAAGAGGGACTTTCTGCCGAGCAAGTACCTGTTAGAGCCTACATGGGGGCTGTGGCTGCCTGTCCTATCACACAGAAACAAGGTGGGGGCAAAGTTTTCAGGCAGAGGGCAGCTGCCTTGGACATGGCCAGCTCCTAGAGACCAGCAGCTCTCCCCAGCTCACCCTTCCCATGGCCAGTAAAATGGCTTGCATCAGAAAAAGCAGAAACACTTCCCAGCTTGCTTGTAGCACAGCACAGAGTCCCTCGGGCAGCATCCCTGTTGCAGCTTGCCAAGCCCAGCTGGGAGATATCCCACTGGACACCCTGCAGCACCCTGGGGGCTGCTGGGGGATCACTCCTCTTGACACCCCCCTAACATCTACTCCTAGGTAAACCGGTTGTACCTTCCTACAGTTGTTCTGAAACTCAAGATTTGCAAAGGATGTAATCTGAATTCACTTGTCAGCTCACACAAAAGTTAGCCTAAATAATTTTTTTGCAGTAGATTCTAAGGTATAAACTCCAGTCTGGGAGCTTTGTAACTGTATTCCAAACTACTGCACTTCCAAAGTTACTCCAGGGAAATGGGTTTTTCTTTTCCCACAATCACTGTGCCAGAAAGCTTCCCCTCTCATACAAGCCCTAGTTTGGCAAGGGCTGAGTCAGATTGGTTAAATTATTTTGACTTCTGATTGAATACTTTGTTTGACACCATGTTATCGGAATGTAGCATGCATGTCTGGCTACTGCATTGTACTCGGGTCTGTGAAACACAACTGGCATAGGAATTCATGAAAATCTTGAACCAGTCATCCAATAAAAGTGGCCTGTGTTTTTTTAAATGAGAATTTCAGCAAATTACAAGAAAGCATTACCAATAGAATAGTTTTACACAGCCTAAAACTACATTGCAGAAAGAATGAGTGTTCTCTTGTGGTGGGGAGGCATTGCAAAAGAGTTGTTAAACTCCTAAGACTTTGCTAAGATTTAGAATGACTGAAAAGTTGCAGGAAGGATTGCAGAAGTAGAGTAGAACAGGATTGAAGGAGTCACTCCAAGAAGCTTCTTCCTTTTCTCCTTCTATGTCTCTTTTGTGTCAGTTCTGCTCACAGTTTGTAAGCACTAGCATCTGTGTTTCATAGGAAAGGGGAATTGAAACATGGCGTTTCCTTTTCCCACTCTGAAAATGACCCCAAACTAGTCTCTTACTCATTTTATGCAATTGTTCTGGAATTTGGAAAACCCCACAGACGCAGTGTACAAAGCTCCATGAACATCTGGAGACTTGGCCAGTTCTGCACAGCTCCGATTTTCTTTTAATCGGTAGAAATTCCTTCACTGATTGTGTGCCTAAGGTAAATTGCTTCCTTTTGAAGCTGCTCACATGCATGCCGGCTCAGCTTTCAGCTCGGGTGAGGACCAGGAATGGACCAAAAGCTTGCTTCCACCTCCCTGATGAGACACCTCCCAGACTGTGAAGATCTTACCCCCTTGTGTGCGTGGTTGGTGGTGAGGTGTCTGGTCCTTGGGCCCCTTTCCTTGCTCCAGCCTCTCTCTTGCTCCATGCAGCAGAGCTTTGGCATTTGCTAGGTTGGCTTTGCTGTCAGCTGGCCTGTTAGGTTATTTTAGTATCCCTCAGTTAAATTTGCTGCATTACATGGACCAGGACTCATCTTCACCCAGTCTTTCTGATCTTTTTTCCCCTCCCCCAGTTGCTGCTGAAGTCTGTATTGGACCAAAGCGTCTGACAAAAACAGACATCTCTTCCTTCCTTAGATCCCAAAGTATTCTTAGCAGCTTTTGTAAGACCCTGGACTTTTAAAACAGATTTAAATTACTCCTGTCTCTATCAACAACTCTATCCTATTGTATGCAGATTTCCATTTCTGCTCCAGAGGTAAAACCAACTTACTGACTAAAGTCCAGTTATCTATAAATCATATGTTTCACCTGAGCTGTGCTTTCTTCAAAGGGAATTTCCACACACCAGATTTGTAGGGCCCTTTTTAAAAATTTACTGCATATATTACAAAGTTTGTAGATGAGATTGCATCCCAAAAAACTATTAACTCATTCAGTACTTTGAGCACACTTGATCAAATTCTAGATGCCCCTTTTTAAAAGTAACTTTCCCCCCAGTTTTTATCTATGAAAATGATCGGGGCCATATATGAGGTTTGGTGGATCCCCGGGCTGGAAGAGTTGGGGGCACCCTGGTGGGTGATGGCAGAGCCTGGCATTCAGGGCCCATCCCACGACCCCAGACAAGGGCACTGGGCCATGGGGTGGAAGGGGGATCCCTTGGGAGTGAACAGGGATGGTCAGGACTGGGAGTGCCCTCAGGGTTGTAAAAGTGAATGTGTTTGAAACCAAACAGATTGGACTGTAGCAAGTCCTTGTCTTCACTGCATGTGATTGTCCATGGTGATGGTTTCTATACATTTCACAAATCCTTCTCTCTTTTCAATAAACAAAGACTTCTCTGTTGCCCAGACCTTAACACAAGATCTGTGGGGGGCATCTTTATGCTAAAAGCTTTATGTTCAATGATTTTTTAGAAAGGCTGATGAATTTTCATTGCATGCATATGATGCTTTGCTCTTTCTTAGCTTATTTTATTTTTAGTTGCCATTTTCCCCAATGCTATCTTTGAACTAAGTGATTTAAGCTTTTGCATGCCTGACAGGCTTATTGCACAAAAGCTTTTTTCACCCTCTGGAGGAGTTTTCTTTTCCCTTTTGATGGCACTGAAGTAGGGTACCTGCTTTAGCCACAGCACTACTGTCCCTTCTGTAAGGCACATGGATTGATTTCAGTCAAAGAATTAAATGATATATTCAGTTAATTCAATCTTATTGATTAAAAGGAGCCTAAATTAACATTCTCTACTCACCAAAATGAGGCAGTGTGTTTCTTTGTTCATGGCTCAAGGGCTCATTTCATCCAGTATTATCTGTAAAATCTCCTCTCAGATTGTTCCCCTTGGTGTCTCTGTTCACAGCACATATAATTTTTGAGCAGTATTGCTTATGGTCTATATTTCTGATGAGAATTTCTGTTTCTTTAAGCTTACTCCAAAAGAGGAGTTTTACCCCCACTCTGGGGCTCTATTGCACTTGTCAGCTCCTGTCAGGTTTTAGCTAGCCAACTTTTTGTAGACAAGACATTGGGCATTGACAAATGTTTCTGCAGTGGGTGACAGTGTACAGGCAGACTGCTGGCACAGACCACAATCTTCTACCACACCAGTTTTGAGGAATGCCCATTTCTTATTTGGGATGTACAGATCCAAAGCTGTTACCATGGAGCAGGATTGCCATATGACAGCACATTTAGCACTACCAGGTTAGGGTCTGGTGAAGACCATTAAGTATGTATGGTTGTAATAAGTTTCTGAGCAGAACCTCTACCTGGGAGATTCTAAGTCTTAATTTTCACATAAGAAAATGTTCTCTATTACGAGATTTCAGTATACAATTTCTCAGACTCCAGACTTTTTTCCCAATGTCACAGCCACCTTCTCATTCAACATCTGGCAGCACATATGAAGACAGACTCTGACTCTGTATGTTTTTACACATTTCCTGAATTCTACTCAGCCCCTTTGCAGAGCCTTTCTCTTCAGTGCTTACAACCCTTTTTCTGCCTTTTCCCTCCATCCTTTGTATCATTTAGTGACCTGCTTCCTTCTGGGCCCCTCAGGCAGCAACGCTGCTCATGGTGGCAGCGTATTCCCTGTGTGCAGCTTAGCCCTGGTGTTCTGAGCTTCACTGACCCTTCATCTCATTTAAGATTGATGCTGCACTTAGTTGTCACCAGCATCTCTTAATCCAGTTGGTCTTCTCTTACAATCTTACTTGCAACCTATTCATTTAAATTCTTTATCAATTTGGAATATAGTTTTTACAGAAGATGCCAACAAAGAGAGAGTTGTATTGTACAAGAGTATTAGTCTTTCACATAAAGATACCCACTGGAAAAAAACAGTGAAGTGACAGACAAAAACTATCAAAAAGCTTAGAATCAGTTAAGGGATAAAGACATTAGTAAATCATAAGAAAAACATTAAAAGGAATAAAAGCTTTTCTTGTCTTCTGAATGAGACTGTGAACACATTTTCCTTGCCTTCACCCGGGAAGCCCGTATGAAGATGAGTGTGTGAAGGTAACTTGTAGTTGTAAACCCTGAAGTCACAGTTTATGACATGTTCATTTATCAGGTAGTCAGACATGTGCAAAACATCTCGGCACCTCTCTGAAGGTCACCGCCCACAGAGCAGGGCCAGAGGGGAGCCCACGAGGGCACCTTTTGCTGCCTCAGTGCCGTGTAAGCCAGGTTAGTTCAAAACACTTCCCTAGCAGTTTAAACTAGGTCATCCTTGTTCTGCTGAGGCAAACAAGCAACACCCACACTTTTTTTGCCATTGGCAGTGCTATGGAAGGAAAAATCTTCAGTAAAAGGGCATCAAAGCCCAACAAGGGCCAGTCATACCTTAAGCAATTGGCGCTGTTCAGCTGGCAAATATAAATCAAAGGCTGCCTTCTCCCTTGGGGTGTCAGGCCAGTTTAAACCATGTCCATGCTCTCTCCCCACCATTTATTACTTCCTCAGCTGTGACGTGTGAAGGGTAAGCCTACCTGGATCCTGTAGCTTGGCACCTTAAAAATTATTTTCCACATCTCTCCCACTTCTTGTGCTTGGATTCCTGTTGGGGAACAGTTTCAAAATGTGCAAACTCTGTGCCCTCTGTGGAAAATTAAGCTAAAAGATATGCTCCAGAAACAGTCTTGGTAAATAAGGATCATGGTATAGGACCAGATTAGTGCTTGTCTGAAATTCAGCCTCTGAAGTGCACCCAGGATAGGCAATGGGCGCCCCAGCACAATATTTTATTCCACAGATGTGCTCTTATTTTCCTCCACTCCTTACTTGCATAGCATAGCTGTTTTTTCTCTGTGGATTGATGCAGCAAATGGGGGATGGAACAACTGATCCAAACTTTTCTTTTGGTTTGGGTTCTGGTTTTGTGTTTGTTTTCTTGAAACAAAAACTTGTAAGAAAAAGTTTTGATCCTGATCAATTACCTGAGCAGGTTCATATAAATACCTCGCAAACAAATATTGTTGCAACTTGGAAAAGTACAGGAACAAGAGTACCCTGCATTGCTGCTAGCATTTGTCCCTTGGACCAGGTCACACCTTTAAAGAGCCAGGAGAACAAACAGTCTCTCGTGCTTTGGAGAAAGTTTATCCGTTTCACACATTTAAGGCTTTATCAGCCTGAGGGATAATTGATACTTTCCGTCAGTGCTCTTCTGTTAAAAGTTCCTTTCCATGCATCTGCTATGGTAAGAAATATTCTTCCCCTTTGCCCCTAGATTCCTTCCTGTGTTTGAAATCAAGAAATCCCATCATAGCACAGGAGAGCTAAATATTCATTTCAAAGGAGACAGAGTTTCCCACAAAGTCTGTGAGGGCTTAAATGACAACCACACAGTCTTAGTGAGACACTCAGAATACTGAGAACCTACATATTTTAGAGGAGGATGTTACTCAGAGGTTTTTGAAAACAGTTTTTAGTAACAGGAAAATGAAATGGAATGATTGTATCTTTCATAATCACATTTACAACTTAACAAATCTTGTCTGAAATTATCTCAAAACCTTCCCTGGTCTTGCACTAATGTGGTAGGTTCAATTTTGGTCACTAAATTGTTGCCCAAATACACTTGTTTTGCTTTAGTATATTATTGTGTATAATTTTAGGATTTGTTTAAGTCTCAGCCAAACTATAACTATGCAAGTTTGCCTATTTACTGAATGCATTCAAGTGAATAAACATGCCATTTCTTTGTCATAAACAAAAGCAAAGTTCCTGGCTTACATCAGTCTGTTGTCCCAGAATAGAATCAAAGGCTGCTGAGGTAGCTGAGGTCCCTATTTAGAAATAGGAAAACCTTTGTTTTGTGTACACAGACACCGAGCACTCCAGTGTGAGATGTCAGAGGAAGCCGGGGGTTAGCAAGCCCAGTGCTAGCTACATTCTTGGCATGTAGTCTGCCTGTAGTAGTATTTGGTGTCTCTATTTATTTGCCACATATGAGAATTAGTAGACTGGAAAGACATGGTAGTCATGTTTAGTACAAGGCTGGTTAAAGGATATGCGAGACTTCATCTTCTGTTTCCCTTGATTCTTGCCCCAACTGTTTTACCTTTTACCAGTCCCCTAACACCCATAAAACCGTAGCAATGCAATTCTTTTCTTAGTCAATGAATTACAGGATTTGCACAGGATGCAGCAGCAAGCTGTAAACAAAAATGAAGTAGAAAACAATTCCATAAAAACAGCTGTTAACATTTGAGTAACAAACACGGTAGCAAACATGGTATTTTTCAACCACCTGACAGTATCAAGCCTTCCAATTCCAATGGCCTTTCAACTGGAAACTGGGAAATAACTTGCCTTTGAATCTTTGTAAATTCTTTCTTGAAACAGCAAACACCTGTGTTTTTTCACTTTGTTCCTTTTTGCCTTTTCTGCCCAGTTGCTACAAATGGGATACAGTGGAATATATTGATCAGTGAACCCTTTTCTCCCCTTCCCCCCCCACAACTGGTTCAGAATTCCACAACTGTAAAGATTTTTTTTCTTTGTATTTGTGGGCAGAAGTTTGAGTATAACAGTGTACTGGTGTATGTGGGATCTGCACTTCAGTTATGTTGGTAATTTTTTTCCGTTGAAAAGCTATTGAATATTTGCTAGAGGTTTTTTTTGCTCAAAAGCATTCTAAACCCTTTAGAAGCCCTGCAACACAGCTAACCCCTTCTGCATCTAGCAAAATTCTCCTTCAAGTGTAAAGACTTCAAAAGCAAGTGTAAATCTCTTCAGAGAAGAAGCCAAGAGCGATGCATTTGTATTTGGGGTAATCCAAGCAGAATAAACTCAGACAGAGGGAAATCACCTGGAGGATGAACAGAATTGTGCCATTCCTCCCAGTCACAGCTATCAGTGTAAAAACTGCAGAAGATCAAGCCCTTGCTCTGTGCACAGGTAATACTCTGCAGCCAATGCTCATCTATTGAAGACTAATCTGGCAGAAGGACTCTGCCTAGGCTGGAGAGAGAATCTTTCAATTCCAATATAGAATAATTTCCTTGGTGGCAACAAATCTGAAGGGCATTTTGTCCTGACTAAAAATAAGAGTGCCTGGCTGAATTCAGGGCAGCCTTTGCTACTGACTGACCTGAAAAAGCTTTACTAGTTTAAAGGGACAAGTAGATCAACTTTGTAGGTACATTTAGTGAATCAACTTTTGCCTAGAAGAATGGGAGAAGGTTTCCTCTTATCCTCAGAAAAACAGGTGAATATCTTCTCAGGGAAAAAGTCAACATTCAAAAACAAACAACAAAAGATTGAGCTGAGTTTTGTTAAGAACCAAATGTGTGCTAAATTCGGGTTGTGATTTTTTTGCTTTTTATTAATGGCATCCTCAGAGGATACTGACTCACTGGATGACGGAAGTGTTTGTGGCTTGGGACCCATCCTAGAACTAGGGAAGCTCTTCTCTTAATATAAGGAAGCTTCTAGATTCATTTGTCACGTGCTTCAATACTAAGAAATAGGGGTACCAAAGCACTCAAGTAGGGCTCTCTTAAAATGGAACAAGTTATCTTGTGAGGTTATTCAACTACTGGTGAGGTTTTCTAACAGGGAAGAATCAGGATTTCATCAGCCTTTGAGTACTGTTCTTTTTCCACTCAGTCAGACCAGTGATTGGTTTTTCAAGTCACCCATTCACCCTGTCCCAGCAAGGAGGGCCTTGCCAGCTTTGGACACAGACAGACCACAACTGTGGTCTGAAGAGGAGAGTTAAAGGAGCCAGTGAGGTTGATTTATTCTCATCCATTCTGGCTGCCTTCAGAGCCTCTCTCTGGTGAAAATTCCCGTGCCTTCTCTTTGCACAACTCTAACACACTTTCAGTTGCTTCTCTGCTGTTCCTAGGAAGTGATAGATTAAGGGGCTGCACCTGTCTGATTCAGCACTCTGTTTACACTTAGGTGTTTTAGCCTGATTAGAAATTCAACTCTTCCCATTACTCAGGTGTCAGGATTAGTGCTGTGGAAAACATCTGCTTTTAGGGAAAAGATATAAATAATTCAAACATCATACTGGAAGTCATCTTCTTTTATGAGTGTACTGGATGTTTACCAGGACCTTCTAGCAGTCATAATGGTTGTGATGTCTCTGCTCTGTGAAGCTGGCACTGTTGAATGGACTAGCAATTGTAAGGCCTGTTTTGCCTTCGTGCTGCACTAAACACATGGCATATAAGAAATGGACCTTCCCAGTGGTAAGATGATAAAGGATTATCATTGTCAGTATCTTTCAGTCAGAATTGCAGAATTTTCATTGTATGTTTTCCTAACACTTGGCCTGACTGCAGCAAGGTAGCAATCCATAACTATTCCTACGGAAAAAAGTATGTATTTTTAATTTTTGAGTTAATTATTTTTAGTAGTCTCTGTGTTTTATAGAAGCTGCCAAGCTGAGGAAATTTTAAAACCAGCAAGGTTCCATACTTAGATGTAAAGAGTTAATGCAGTTTGAAAAGTCTGGGCAGGGTTCTGTTGAGCAAGTTAGTTATGCATGCACTGAAAAGATGCCCTCAGGATGCTCACAAAGCTAGGAACCTGCTGAAGCACTCCTAGAGTTTTCTTCTCATTCCTCTCTTATTCACCTCTGCCTGTTTGTTTCTGTTGCTACCAGGTACCTTTTGTTTCCAAATTATTGCCACATGAGTGGGCTTTTGGAACTGCCTGGAGCTCTGGCTAAGGCACAGAGTCCTGTGCATGAGTGGCAGCTGTCTGTGGCTCCGACTTCTTCACGCCACATATCAGGAGTGCTGCGATGGCTCAGCTGCCTGAAGATGAGCTTGTGCTTCAGCTGTCACTGAACTGCACTGAGGGACAGCTCTCTTTGTAAAGTGGTCCTTAAAACATGCAGCTACTGCTCAGCAATAAAACCCGAGAACATTGAGTGATGTGTGAGCTATTTTAAATGTTAATTTTCAAATCATTCCTTTTTAAACATTTAAACTTGATAACAATGTTTATTAAGTATGCCCAACAACATTTTTATCTAATTGCAAGTTACTCCCATGGTCTATTGGAAATGTGCTGGAATTTACGGACAAAAAATATTTGAGTAGTTGGACTGCACTCTGAACAGTGATGCAGTGGGAAAGCAGCTCCAGTTTCAGTGCAGTGAATGCTGCTCAGGCCTCAATCTGCAGCTGCCCATTACCATGTGCTGCTGCATGAACAGGGCAAATATGTAAGTCTCCTGCCTGCGGCTAAGCCGTGCCAGAACTCTGTGCTGCAAACTGTAACCCCTGAAGAGGAAGGCTTTGTGCTACACCCTGGGGTTCTGTGGGTGTTCTGGTGTTCTTCTGCATTGCCTGGGCTCTGAGAGCTTCACCTCACCTGTGCAATTTGGCAGTGCAGTGCTGCTGCATAAGTGTGATGCGGTGCTGGCACAGCAAGGGACTGGGTCAGTCTGTAAGAGCACAAATTTGATGTGAGACTTCCCAGCTCATACACATCAAGATGGTTTCTAATTAAATGTCTCTACTGCTTTAAAACTGTCAGTCAAAATGGGTTTCTTTTTGGCTTTGGGGAGATTTTTTTTCTGAGTGACCTTAACTTACCCAGACTATACAATGGGTGGCATGATCAGGACAGTCACAGTGACCACTTCTTGCTCTGTAGTCCTCCCCCAACATCTTTTGTCCAAAATACATCAGATCCATTCATGAGGTTTTCTTCTTCCAGTCTTACACTATTCCTAAAAAATTCACAAAGACAGAATTGAGATTCCAAAAAATAATGCCAGCAGGAAACAGAATGGAGACTGAAGCATTCCCATCTAGAGAAACAGGCCAACAAAGAGAATATTGTCTTCATTTTGTAGAAGTTTATTGTCAAATTGCTTTGACCTCAGCTTTAGACTTATCTATATGTTTCTCAGCAGCAAAATTTGAAATTCTGACAGAACAGCATCAGTGCTCCTGGTACAGTAATCTCATGATATCTTTTGTGGTCAGTCTTTATGCTCACCATGATAAATCAGCAGCCAAAAAGGGCACATTATGTCTAATTATCCTCACTCAGACTTGGATGCTATGCAATGGACAAATAAAAATCAGCAAACGTTTTCTTGACTCAACTGCTGGCAGTTTCCAGCTTTTGAAATATTTCAAAATAAAAGTATTTTTGAAGCTTTTTCAGTTAACCAGATGCAATCCAGCTTCTAAATATAATCCTGTTTTTGCCTGGAAGCCTGCCACAAAGGGTGAGCACCAGTACTGAACACTCCTGATAGCAGCACATAAGCACATAGGTAGCTTGTGAAACAGCTGGTATCTCTTTAGCTGTGTAAAGCTGTGCTTGGTCAGGAATATCACAGTCCACAGGGATGGCAGTGAGAGTCAGGTCTGCAGGCATGAATAGGTCATCCAATTAGTGACAGTCGAATCACATCAGATCCTTAAAGTGTGCAAGTAAAGACTTTATATAAAACCAGCAAACAGTCTCTGTTTGGGCAGAAGTAGAGTGAAATGAAGAAAATACTGCCAATATGGAAATTCTAAAACAGCCCTTAAATATTCACATCCCTAAACTGGTACAACCGTACTCTTACCTAAATGGTTTGGAGTCCAAATAATTCTGAAGGCAAACTATGTTTTGAAAGATCTTTGAAAATCACTAGTTTTAGGAATTTAGTTATATAGTAATGGAAAATCTGCACTTTAGAGCTGCTTCCTGGGCTGAAAGTTATGCAATGAGAATGGGGAATTCCATCTCTGAATACATATAATAATCTATTTTTTTTAAAGAGAATGGTGATGAGGTACATTATGGGCCTAGTTTTCTTTCACTTACTGTCCTCCTCTCTGATGAAAAATCCCTTCAGTTAAAGTCCTAAAAATAAAAGAAAGAAAGAAACAGGATTCAATTTATTGAAGACATTAAATTTATTAAGATTGGAAGAAATACCCCTGTATAGAGAAGTTGCAAAATGAACATCATATAAAATTCCATGGTAGTTCATAATCTTGTGACATATCTAATAGCAATTTCCTGGGGGATGGGGCAGAATGGTCGTAGCTCTTTGCATAGGACAGCTTGACAGATAAGCTATCAGATTTTCATTACAGAGAAGAGGTTTTTTCATTTCTTCTGGATGTATTATAGTAGTTATTAAGGTCAATAAAGCACACCATCGAGTCCAGGGAAGATGACAAGAGATACAGCAAACAAGCTACTATTGATCTGTCTCGAGGACAATGAAATACCCACTGACCCATTCCCAGATCAGATATTTACTGCTTTTCCTTATTGCTAGATGACAGCTAGCTTTATGTTTGTTGTATATAAATATTCTAATTTGCTGGAATACATATGTTATGGTTTAGAATTTTATGGGGCACAGATGAAGTGCAACAATATATGCAATGGGATGAACAGACACAGATCTGAAAAACAAGTTGAAGATTGTCTTTTCCAGCACAAATGGTCTTTGTAAAAGATACTCACTGTCAAAAGAATACATTGGGCATGGATTTTTACATGTGCATCTAACATCTAAATACAAGTTTTCATCTTCCTCATACATTATTAAAATTAATGGAAGCCAGTACCTTGTCCAATTACGAGCAGTATAAAGATTTTTACTTTAGATTTTAAATTTATGCTATTATTGTTTATGGGATCATTGAAACTCCTTGACAGATTTATATAATGCATGAATTACTACCAGTTGTGAATTACCAGATTGCAGTTCTATCAAAAGCTTCAGGTAATGTCATAAATCACAGGAGAGGAGCCTGATTCACTAAAGTCCCAGTGGAAGTACAGATCTGTAACTTCATCTTATTTGCAATTTTACCTAAAAACTCCATGTGAGGAAATACTGATGCATACACACCTCCTCACCTAGATTCACTTCCCTCAATTCCTCCTGCTTCATCATTCCCTTGTTTTTGTGACTCCTCACATCCATGGGCATGTTGCTTTTGGTGGCAGATACAGTCACTGTCTCAGCTGCAGTTTTAAGATACATGAGGGCTAATGTTTGTCTATTCTACTGTGCATTAACACTGGACTGCCCTCTGCAGAAAAGTCAGCAAAAGCAAATATGGGACAATTCATGATGCACACAAGTCTGCAGGACAGTGAATGAGCTTAACCCATCAATGAAAGTGTCTGTGCTAACCTCCTGGTGGAATAATGGTGCATCTGGGATATGGTATAACCCCTATCCTGATGCAAATTCTTGGGATGCACTGTCAGTCTATGCCACCTCGGTCACCACAACCCAGGAGAAAGAATTTCCACCTTCTTTAAAGGAGCAGGCAAACCAAGGCATTTGTAATTGTAGCTCTTTTGATGATCAACTGTGCATTTTCCTACCCAGTTTGTACTGCTCAGCACAGTACAGAAGGGAATTTTACCTCTCCTGTGAGGATGTATCAGTCTATATATGGCTGTGACATTCACATCCAGTCTGTCCAGGACTCAATTTTCTTATGTTTGACACATTCAGTCCTGTGATTCATTCCAGTTCTAACACCGAATGAAAAGATATTTAATAGTAAAGTCAGGGGACCTGGAAACCAGGGGAAAAACCTGCTCCATGTCCCCAGCCAGTGCACTGGTAGGTGCAGCCAAGTGCCAGCGAGCCACCAGGGCTCCAGGACCCACGCTGCCAGCCACCCAAATGGTTTCAAAGTGCAATGCACCAAACCCTTGTCAGTGGGACTCAGTCATGTCACCTAATGCCTGCCCACGCTTTATTGAAATGTTAAAAAATAAAAATATATGGCTTACATAATTTACAGCTCACTTTATCTTCCCCAGGGCTCACAGTTTAAGGTATTGTAGATTTCTGAAAACACTGCAGATCAGGTGATATTGGAAAGGTAAAGTAAATGTAATGGCTAGCAAGGGTTAAATAAACCTAGTAGCTAGCAAATAAAACACAGAATTCAGAGCTGCAAAAAGCCAGGACTTGCAGAATTTGGCACTAGAAAGCAGATTGTACAGGTGCAGAAATATGACAGCTGTGTGTGATTGTAGCCAAGGACCGAATTAAAATTGTTCTTGAAATTCCCTTGTAATTAGTGCAGGGACACTGCACATCATCAAAGTCTGTGCTTGTGAGTCCAGGATTTAACAGAGTGAAATAATGTTCATGATGCTGGCTATGTTTTGGTGTCATTAGCAGTAATTAGGCAGCGGGGAAAGTCCCTTCAGACCAGATGGACCCTATTTTGAAGTCTGATGTGGGAAAGTATTTTAAAAAGCCTGCAGACTTTTGTTTTAATATTTACCTGATTTTCACTTTTCATAGTAAGCACTTATGGAGACTATGAATATCCATAAAACAAATGGCTTGTCAGATGTATCACCTTGGTCAAAGTGGATTAACAAAGCTTAGATCATTTCCCTGTACTGGTGGTGCATCTTCTTCACCACCAGCTTATCTGCAGATGATTTTTTAGAAGAAAACATAAACTGGCAGGAGGGTACAACCTAATTTCAGTCTATTAGGTCCTTTGAAGTGTAATTGGTCAGGGCAAAATAAATCAAAAAAAAAGCCATATTAATTTTTAATCTTTGATTTTTCAGAGTAAACATAGATTCAGTGTTGAACACATGAACAATCCCATTTATGTCAATAGAAAATTTAAAATGAATCATGGTCCAATTTTTTTGAGCATTTGCAACAATGAAGAATTTTTTTTTTTTTTTTTTAAGATTCAAGGGTTGTGAAGATTCAAATTCTTTGGAAGGATGTTGTTGGTGTCTGATATACAAAACCAAGACTTATTATTAAAGTAACCACCTAAACCAAATCAGAAAATGCAATAAAAAAGCTCCCAGTGAAATGGTTATTACAGGTACTTTATTTTTTTCTTTACTACAATGCTAATCCTATTACTTCAAGAGAAAAATATTGGGAAAAAATGTGGAAACTGCATCTGTCAAAAGGGATCATGCAAAGGCACAGACAAGGCAGACCCCTTTGAGTGTGACCAGTGTGTGCCAGGACATTGTGCTAAATGCAAATTACGTTAACTTTTTAAAATGTGCATGTTGGGAAAATAATCTGTAAGCCTTCCTCTAACCTACTGACTTCAGGAACTGCAAAGATGTCTAAAATAAGCATGAACAGCAAAAATTATCTTCAGTTCATTATAACTTCAGTTAAATTAATGAACTTCAGTTCATTTCAATACAGATGAAAGCAATTTAAGTTGTTAATTGTGTGCAGCTATAATCTTCAATTTGCTATGACACTGCAGGGATTTATGCTCATGTTGAATGTTACGCATTGTTCTAATTGAATTTAGATAATGTCTAATTAAATATAATGCATGGATTTTTATCAAGATTGGAGACCTACTGTGCTGTTTGAACTGCCTAACCCTAACAGTGTGTCCACATCACTAAAATGAAACATGCCTGTGCGATGTGGGATATGTACACCTGAATTCTGCATGTGAGTTTGTCAGTGCTTTTCCTCTTGACCTTGGGCAACTCTCTAAAAAGGTCTGCTGGCCCACTGCCAGGCAAACTACACTCCTGTGGGACTCGGTAAACTTGTGAAAGGATTAGGCCCTCAATGCTGTGTCCCTGCATTCATTTCCATATTTGGATGCTCAAAGGAAAGATTACTTTGTATGCAAAGGTGTCTTTGACAAACCTGTTAAGACCTAAAATTTTAGCAGATACTCTTTTCCTTCAACTCATCCTAAGCAACGAAAGGCAGAGAAAAAACACTTCCTTCACCAACAGGCCCTAATCGTTTACTGAATCATCTTGACAGACCAAGTTTCCGAAGGCAGCTGTTTTCTGCAGCACTGGCCCCTCATCCGTGCTGAGAACAGCTGTGGAACTGTTGCATGGAAAAAGAGCAGGAGAATTATCTCTGGGACCTTTCACTTTAGGACATAGTTCTGTTTGCAATTTTCAAGTCCTGGAGCTTACGTACGTACAGATGCCATGTGAAAATGAGCAAACTACCATCCTGCAGGGCAAAGCACAGAGCAGAGAGGAAATGCCTTAAAGTAACCTCAGCAACCCTGATTTTCTCCATTTGTGCAGGCTTTAATTTTGTCATCACACAGTAATGATTCTCCTTCATCAGACTTCTCTGCAAGATGTTTAGAGCAGCACCAGCACCACCAAGTTTATGGTATCTAGGTGGTCTGTGCCAGAAAAAATATCAAAAAACAGTGATAAAACCCACATAGAAATTTGCTAATCTTTCAGCTCAAGCAAAAACCCTGCAATTTCTACATATTTAGTTTTCTCTTGTACAAAAAGTGGGGGAAACTGAGGGAAAGGAAGCACAAAAAACTGCATGTAAACTCCATCTTATATAGAAATTATTCTTCAGGGATGCTGATGAGAGTTTATCCAATTCTTTAATATGTCTAAAAACAGATATGTTGCTAGAAGTTCCATTTGGATCACTACAAAGCTCTGTTTCTCAAGGTTTCCCAGCCATCAAATTTATTTTTCAAACAAACTTTTCTTTACAGAAATTAGAAAAAAACAATTATATTAAAAATATTTTCAATACACCATAAAATATTTTTCAATATAAAACATTTTCAAAGATCAAATTTCTTACAAAGTCTCCTTTGGGAGAAGCTTTCCCTGGAACTCTCACAAATGTGAAGGCAGAAGAGGAACAGTAACTGTTGCATTGCTTATATAGTGGCTCTTTATAGCAAACACAGTTGCTGATTTTGTAATTTTATGGAGAGACCCCAGCTGGAAATGCAGTAAGATTATTATTTCCACCCCCACTGGATTAGCTATGCTAGGATTTTGTGTTGGGGAGACTGGCAACTGGGGTTTCCCTCTGTACTAAAACCATAAATAATAATCCTCTGCTCTCTAGCTAGTAATCAGACTAAGAAGAGTTTCTAGGACAATTGAGGAATATCTGCATTAACATTTATGAAATATTAGATAGGAAAGATCCAATTGGCTATTAATTTATCCACTGTAAATACTTCCACATTATATTACAACAGTGAAGATGGTACAGAGTTAAAAACCAGATTACCCATACTGCTTAAATTGCAGCATTTATTGAATGCTGACTGAGTACTCAAATGCCCTATTATTTACTCATGAATACAAGGGCTCTACATGTGTCAGGTTCACTATTTTTCAGTTGTAGGTGGACCAACGTTCTAAAGCAGAAATCAGTGTTTTTTCCAAAAGGCAGGTGGAGGCTGTGATCTATTACTATTAAAGCAAGCAAAAGACTACATTTGAAAAATTAGTCTAGGGCATACTCTGTAGAAAGAAAGTATAAAAGTACACAAGAAGCAATAATAAGCAAAAATGAAAAGATAAAGTAATAATAAATCAGCATGTTATTAATTAATTAATTAAAATTAATTTAAGGACCTTGCAAACTGATGTGCAACCACTGCAACAACTGGAAAATTCCTCTGAAAAACAAGGCAAGCGGATCATGGGCATCCATTAATAATCTCTCATGTTTCTTCTGATGTCACATATCTCCTGCAACAGATCACCTGAAAATTTAGCATGTTAGCCTCAAAACAAAAATCAGGTTATTAATCAGAGTTTGAAAAGTATTAATGACAATCCCTTTTTCTTATTTTTTCTTCCATTTCAACTGGATTCAAAGTCTTTTGTATCTAAGGGCACATATAATCTTGCTGCTTTGAAATAAGAATTTTAGTGTGGAGTTTAAAGTCCGCTGAAAACATCAGTCCAGTCCAAAGATATTCCATCCATGTAATAAAAGCAATAGAACAGGGGCTGCAGGTTTGTGTGTTGGTTTCTAAATTTTCCAGTAAGAGAGGGAGGATGAAGGTCTTTCTCAGCTCTCTGCTTCGACTTTTTCTCTGTTGATATTATGGTATGGGCTGACAGGAGAGGCTGATATGAGGGGCTCACAGATGGGAAGGGAGTGGAAAAATCCTCTTTTCTTGTCGAGATTCCCTAGGGCAGGTCTGGCAGTGCTCACAGTGTTTTCCCTGCCCTGTCTCAGGAGTGGGGCTGTTACAGGTGCTCACAGACCACCTTTCCTCCTCATGCTTGGCTCTCCTGCCAGCACTTTGGTACTTCTTGTTAAGAGGAGAGGTGTCACCATAGAGTGCGACATGGCACAAGTATCAAGACTCAGATCAGAAGGCTGTACAGGGCTATTTATTAAAGCAACATGTTGCCTTTATAGTTTTACAGGATATTTACATTTGCTTAACAAACACATACACTGCCCATTGGTCACGAAAAAGAAACAAAACTCTCAATAGGTGAAAAGGAGCCACGTCACTCTGTGAGCCAACTAAAGTCCATATCTTTTGACTTTCTCTCTTTCTTCACGTTGTCATGGTGCTAGCCTTGGTACCTTCCTTGAGAGAGATATGAGGCTTTCCTTATCTTCAGGAAGCCTTCACTGGCTCACAAAAACAGCACAAAAATGTCTTTCCTACAGAAAGAAGTGCTAGAGGAGTGGCATTAAATGCAAAAAATCAAGCAGCCATCAGATTGTACCCAAAGTCATCTGAAAGCTCAGCTAACCTACTTCTGAGGTTTGCTCAGGAATATGCAGAGTGTTGGATCCAGCTGACTTATTCCATGTCCAGGAGCAGGATGAGATTGGGGGAAGCTGAGCATCTTCTACTCCCTCGCCACCAGCTCTTCTCCCAGGCACAGGCGAGCAGCAGAGGACCTCCTACGGCAGCGTGAAAAACAAAGCACATTTGGGACAAAGGCACAACCAAGGCATAAAGGTTTAAAACAGAGATTCATTTCAATAGTTGTTCAGCAGATTAGAGACTTGCAAGAAGCTTTAAAATTTTTATTTGGACAATTTTTTTTTTTGAAATATTCACTAAAGAAAAAAGTGCAAGGCATTAAATTATATTTTCAGTCCAGAATAAAGTATTGTTGGATAGGAAGAAGGCATGCCAGAAGAATGAACAGTTTGGTGGTTAAGGCGGCTCATCTGCTGTGTGGGATGATAAAGTCCAGATCCCACTTGAAATTAGGGAATGTGATTTTCTTGCTATTAATTTAATTGTTTTCTTATTCATGCCAGGAGCAAATTTAAATTCACTCTTGGGAGGTCAAAATTCATTTCATGTTCTTGCAAATGCTTTGAATTATTTATAGTGCATCATTTTAGTAAAAAATGCTAGGGAAAATGCTGGTTTGGGGGCGATAATCTACATTTATATTAGCTAACCAACTCTGAATTTGACCTGCTTGGAAATAGATCAATTCAAAATCATGAGAGATTATTTCCTAAAACTTACTAATTCTGACTACATTTTTCTAGAGCTGTAAATATTCACCAGATACCAAACGGCAAAGAAGAACATGGGAAAGTAAGTTACACTCACCATCAAATTTACATCCACATGCATAACCAGCATTTGTGTTTCTGCATTCTTCTCATTTCCCCATGAGAATGCAGTAAACCTACTATTCCCATTCAGGTAAATACATTTTGTTCTTTCTTTATTGTGAAAACAGCAGCAGGATTGGGCCCATGGGGAAATAAAACTGTAGCAATAATTTAGATATGTGGTGCATTATATCATGAATGTATTTTGATAAATGTTTTTGATAGAGCTTCCATCTCTCCTGCTCTATCAGCTTCTTGATCTGAGCTTGTACTCTAGGTCAGCAGTTGAAGTCATCAACATTTTGCAGTCTCCAGTATCATTGGTGTTACAGTTGCTTGTTGTTGTTTTCATACCTCTTACATTTCTTAAAGGCTTGTCCAAATTTAAATTAAAGCCTAATGGTAATATAAGGCACTTTTATTCGTTTACAACATATTGGAGTACTGCTTGTAAAAATAAGGTGATTTGCAGTGGTGTGATATGCCTATCAGCATTTTTCAGAACAGGTTTGCTAGAAATCCTCCCTAAAATCAGCTAGGATTTTAAATTAAGTGTAACACAACAGCTTGAAGGCAGGAATTGAAAGAGCCAGCACTCTCCCCCATTTCCACAAGCCCCACTGGCAACATCAGGAATTAAATGCCAGTGGTGACCCAGCGAGATCATCTCTGTGAGCAGCTCACTAAATACCTGCCTGTGCACACTGCAGAAATGCACTCTGGGCTGTGGGAAACTCTGTGAGCTCATCCCTGGGGCTTTTTGTCTGGGCTAATTTACATGGGCTTCCCGGTGCCTAACATCAGTTCACTTATCTCACCATCTCTAGCCTTGTATCTGGAAAAAAAATCCCTTTAATACAAAATAATTTTAATTCAAAACCCTTTTAATTCAAAGCTGAGTTTGGCATAAGTTTGCTTAGAGCTGATGTATTCAAGGATATTTGAAATTTTTATTTTCAGTTTGTAGAACATATTGAAGCCCATTCATATACACAGTTAACTGGAACTTTATAGCAATTTTGGAAATAAAATCCTCATGGACAAGAACCTATGGAGTCTAATGTTTATAATTTTCTATGGTATCTTTTATGTAAGGATCTCAAGGCCCTTTCTAATATTAAATGTGCTTTAACACTCCACATGCTATTTTCACAGGCTAATTCCACTTTAAGGAAACAGTGACACACAAAGAGGTTTAGTAATTTGGCAAAAAGGGACATGTAACCCAGACATCCTGGACTCGTGCCTTAGTCAGAGAACAATTCTATTAGGATTAGTTATTCAGCTTGCACTGTTAAAAGTATCTAACTAACAGAATTATAAAATGAGAGACTCAGTATTCCAGTAAGACCTGTAAAACGGCTATATTTTCTAATACTTGGAAAAGTGTCTGGATTGTGATACCATGTGAAGGAGAGTATGTTTGTCACCCACCATATCTTTGCCATTCACAAAAAAAAGATTAGTTTTTTTTTTAAATAGTGAACAGATGAACAATAACTAAAAAGAAATATCACAAATGCTAATCACCAGGGAACCAGAAGAGTTCAGTGAACCCATCTCCCAAAACTTAATGCATTGTCATAACAATGCATTTTTTAAAAGATAAGTTGAATTTTCAAATATGCACCTGCCAGATAAATAAATATTAATACAAAATGATTTATCATGAGAGATTTATAATAATAGAGATTTAGAGCAATGATGCACGTATAAGTTTAGTAATTGGGTGAACAGAAAGTTCACTCAAAAACTAGAATACTATTTCAAAAAACAAGAAGTAGGAAACCCATTCTATAAAATAGGAAAGATTTTCTAATGTAAATTCAGAGTCTGATTTTAAAAGATTTGAAGGCAGCAGCAGGTCAAGATATATGTTTGGAGGTTATTTCATGAACAAGACAGGACTGCTGGAAGATGTTCCTTGAGCTTTTATTGCAGCATCAGCCTCATTACATGGTTGAGACAATAGAAATATGGCAAAAGCTCACATACTGCCAGCAACAGCCAAAGATTTCTTTGTTACAGAGCATTTAAAAAACTTTCTAGCCAATGGCATCTTGCTAATGCTTAGACAATTGTTCTAGCCAATCACTAAAATTACATCTACACCTGCTTCACACAATGCTTGCTTGTATGCCTTCCATTAACAATACACAGTACACCATCATTAAGGTTAAAATTTTCTATCTTGCTAAGCATATTTTTCTGCAGTCTTAAGGTCTATCTTAGCCAAGCCTAAAACTCAAGCTATTGTTTCATGTCCTTGCTTGCTACACTATTGTAACTTTTTCTACTTTCAGACTTTACAACTGCAGCTAGTTCTCTTTTTTCTGTTTCTAAGGCCTGCTTTTCCCAGCTTTCTAAAAATCTTCTTACCTTTACTATTTCCCACAAAAATACAGCTTAGCAATGTCTAGGAAGGTCTCTCTTCTTTTACTGTGTTATTAATAATGTAAAACTATCTTGAGCTACAAATATTATTATTCTGATAAAGTAATTAAACATCATGGATAATATTGATTATTCTGTCTTGCATAAAGTAATTTATGAATAGATTAACAATTAAACTATCTCTGATTTCCCCCTCTGGAAAACCTCTCTATTTCTCAGTTTTCTTTGGCAGTGACTTTCTAGACATTTTGTTATCTTTTGGCGTAAGTGAAAATATTCTGAACCTAGCCTTCCTACAATTACTTTTCACATATAGCAAGTTGTTATCATATTATCATTTTCTGATCTCCATACCACTGAATCCTTCTCTTAAGGTTACATTATGCTATTTCCTGAATTCCCTTGTGCTGGGTACATCTTACAGGAAAGCAATACAGTAAAAGATGGAAAGCTACCAGTGTGATCCTCTGCCATCTCTCCCTGTCAGCAGGTCTAGGACTACCACATCTCTTTTTCTTAAACTCTTCTTATTCTCAGCTGGTCCTGTGAGTCTTTGGCTATTTTCATACCACACCATTGTTAACATCCAGTATAGATGATGGGGAATTCTCCAACCAAACTGACAGAAGATACCAATGATTAAGAAAAGGTTGTGGGAATGTCTTAATATTGATGGAAATTTCATCTGGGGAGACTTTTTATCCAGATTATATACATTGGAATAGCTGATAAACCAGGCTAAGGTTTAAATTGCTCCTTGGTTTGATTCAGCTCCACAACACAGACACCAGACTCCCGGTGAATGCTGAGCAGGTTTCCCAGTCTCTGCTGTTGGAATGGTCCATTTCTCATGGTTTTTGTCATGTTCTGTGCAGTGAGGACCTCAGCCTTAGTTTCCACTGCCCCAAGTTACAGAACTCACAGCTGGGCTTTCCAAAATATTCAATGATTAACACAGAAAAGCTTCAAAGGGAGAAATAGAAATACCTGCCCAATCCACTCTTTCCAAGAACAGTCACCCTGCGGGGGTAACATATCCTGGTCTAAATGAAGACACCAGAATAAGGAGTTATTCTAAGTGGCCTAGAGGATCACCCAGACACATTAGCTCTTCTGAGACAACTTCCTTCATCATCTTGGTGGATTTCAAACAGTTTTTAACACACAAATTAGTGTGGTATAGGTAAAACATTCCCACCCAATTCTAGCCCTGTGGCTATATGGAGTCTCACTAGAAGCTCATCTGGCTCCCAGGCCTCTGAACATTGGTAAACACAAAGCTAGCTTAAAATCCTTTCCTCCACTGAGATGACTATAAATTGGTTCTGACCCTTTATAAATTCCCTTCTGCATCTGCAGAAGAACTGTTCAGGTATTATTTAAAGTATATGTTTAACGTGATACTGTTTATCTTCACCCACCTCTGTGTTTGTATAGGAGTAATTCCCAGGAGTTCTGATCTCAGGTACAATCTTGCTGTCCTAGCCAATGATGCCATGAAAAGAAGGTCCCAGCCTGAAGAACTTCCTCCCTCACATACATCTTCCAATATTTATGATATCATTTAAGTTTTGGGGTTTGGTTTTAGCTTGTTTGTTTGGGGTTGTTTTAAGTGAATAAGCTGGGATACAGTGGAAAATCAGCTACAGGTCAAAAGCACACCCACTCTGGAGGTTTGGAAGACTTCTATGTGGAAATCTGGGCAGGAAGTAACTTATTTGAGAACTGTAATAGCTCTGCAGGTTTCCTATTCAGCTGTTGCACAGGTGGACCTTGAAGGAAATTCCTTTTAGAAATTAAATAAAACCATATGGTAGTATCTACATGCACTAAAGGACTTTAATATAAACACAGCATCCTGACTTACTTTTTATTTAGAACAGATGGTATTTATAAAGGGAATGCAAAGGAAACACTTAAGATGGGAGAGACACAGTACCAAACAGGTGAGTCAGAAGAAAGGTTCCAGTCTCATTTTGCAAATTAAATCTCTTACTGGATAAACAAGGCTACTCTTATTCTCAACAAAACAGTATTAAAAATAATATTTGGAGACTTGTTTCCAGCCCTTTGTACACGTGTCAAACAATGACTGTTTTTATTCAGGAAACATGAAAGACAGGTCTTGCAGTGATGATGCAAATCATAATTGAAGTGTACTGTCAAAGAGCTGCCGAGGTTGAAGGAAATATGCATCATGTCACTTGAGTCTGGATCTGCTCCATACTGTTAGCCACCCAATTCTGCATGAACTGCTGCTGTAAACCATCAAAGGATGAGGGATGTTAACCTCCTGCAACACTAGCTGGGGAGGGGAGGATGGTTAAGTCTATCTTTCTCATTAGCTGACACATTAAAAATTCAATGCTTCACAGAACTGTGGCAATAAATCCCTGATAGCTTTTTTAAGATCATCAACTCTTCTAATATTAGCTTTCTAAATGTCAAAGCACTCTCCTATTTTTTTAAAGCAACCCAGAAGGGATTACTGTATTTATGATACAGAGCTAGGGGTCCAGTGGTCTATCTTCTATTCCCTGTAACACTGTTGAATTAATGTCTGACCTTGCCTTGGGACACAGTGCCATGAAACAGTTATTTTGTATTTAAAAGGAACTAAAGCTTCCATGCATCTCACAATAATTGTCAGTTCCAATAATTGTCATTATGAGGAAAGAAATTATGCTTTTTGTTGCAGTACATGCAGATATTTTATACTTCATTATGTTGAAGTCATAACCACAAACACGACATGTTGCCCAATACCAAAAGGGAATCATAAAACATTTCAACAGAACAGTTCTTAATGGTGCCTCAGCAAAGGTACTTTTACTTTGTAATTTTCCTTTTGCAGCAGATGTCGCAACAACTAATGAGAGCTTGTCCATTGATATAATCCAGCTTTGTATCAGGCAACTCAAACTATTAATCAAAAATATTCATTTGATCCTCAAAATCCAGGTGATGAGCTTATCTCTCAAGAACTGAGTAATAATTTGGACTCTTTTTTCTTTTAGCATTCTACTCATCACATTTTTTTTAAGTTTTCAAGCTTTTTTTCTGTTGTAAGAAAGACATATAATACTTAATTTGAAAATATTTTATATTCTTTCATTTCTAGTGTTATCTTTAAAAAACACCTATTACTTTGCCTATCTTTGATAATAATATAAGATTAACCAAATATTAGTAGTATAAGTTACATGACCTTAAGAATTTAAGTTTCAGTCAGGAAAGAGTCATGTGCTAAAAACATATGTGCCATATGCCAGCAAGTGAACATAGAGTTATCCAGTCCTAAAGGTCTTCTTAATCTATGTATATTATTGAGATTTAATGGGTTAAGATTAGTTTTTATAAATCAGAATAATTGTAGCATCAATTTGTTAATTTTCCATCTTTTCAACCATGAAATCAAGAACCCTGCTTAGCAGTGAGCCCACATCTTGTTTGGTCTTCTTTTAGTCATGCAGAGGCTGAAACTCTTTGTCTTGCCCTTGATGGCCTTGCCAGTTCAGGCTGAGCTTTGGCTTTCTTAAACCCACCTCTGCATTTCTGGGCAATATTTCTAAGCCCTTTTTTTGTAGCCTTGCCCTGTTTCTGAATCCCATATGTGGCTGTTTTGCAGTAGAGCTCTGTCATGAACCCTAAAATAATTTCATTTAGAAAGGACCTTTAAGATCAGCCAGTGCAACTGTTAACCCAGCACTGACAATCCCATCACTAGACCAAGGCCCCAGGTGCCACATCTACACATCTTTTAAATGCCTTCAGGGTTGGTGAAACCAAAATTTCCCTAGGCAGTCTGCTCCAGTGCTTAGTATCACTGTGTAAGCAGAGAAGAGAACACAAGGAAAGGATAGCAGCATTTTTCAAGTAATGTGAAAGTCATGAAAAGAGATGTGAGAAAATTTGGGATGGCATCAGTAAGTGTACGGACAACAAGCTGAGAAATTAATTTTAGCACTGACTGGCAGGGAAAGTTTACATTACTCACACCTGACTCATGGGTTCTGCATGGGCGAGATACATAAGAATTATCATTCCAGCACTTCATAGGGCATACTTTGCTCTCTGAGGCTACCACAGCTCATCTTCCTTTTCTCAGAAACCACCTCCTGAGTTAGTTTTGGGAAACAAGAGCTTTCCCCCCTCTAATGTTCAAGCTGAAACCCAGCTATCTCTGTCCTGCAGGGCAGGAGACTGCCCTGGTCCCTATCCCATGCAGCTTCCACAGCCAGACTCCTGCCTGCAGCTTTGTAAGTCATGGCAGGAAGGGCAGCTGGCTGCCACTTGTGCTTCAGGGACACTGTGATGACAGTCTGTGATGACAGACCAGCTGTGCAAAGCTATTGGCAGAGCAGTCAGATGGACAAGGGACAGGGCAAATAGAGCCAGAGAGACACAGTTCTCCTTAAACTGGGGGTGCAACCTCAGCTGGTCATCCTCTCCCAAAAAGAATGCTGCAGAACTGGAAGGCTTAAAAAATTTCAAGAAGTGAATGTTAAGACTATCAAAGACTATTAGGACAACATGACAAAAAAGTATTTATAATGAAGTTTTTCAGAAGGTAGGTAAGAGGTTCATATTGTACCCAATTTTCTTTACTATGGGACATGGGAAGTGTCTGACAAGATATTCTTCTACCATACTTGACAAAGAACTGCAGGAAATTTATATTTGTGATTTTTATGCCTTTAAGCTAATGCAAGGTGTGGACTGAGGGGACTGGAATTTTGTACAAAAGTTCTCCTAGGGCATGGAAGTGCATGATGGAGTTGGGCATGCATATCCTAGAAGCAGTTTCCAGAAAAGGAAGCAATGCTTATGGGTCAGAGCATTTCTGTGCCTGAGGTCCAAGAGGCTTCACATTCAAGAGACAGGCTTGCTTTGCTTCCAATAGTGCCGATAGAGGAGCTTCATTGCTCACACAGCTGTTTCAATGCATTGTGTGGATACATCAGTCTGTCCACACTTTTTTTATGGCTCCTTACACTAAACTTCAGTGCCTGATGATGGCACTGGCCCCGTGTTCAGTACCAGTAGACTTCACAACAGTTTTAAACTTGGAATTGCTCAACTCAAAAATCAAAGAGGACAACTTCACTGGGAATATTGCTCCAGCCTCCTGTGCTAGTCTGGTCAAGAGGACCTACGAGATGTGACCTGTGTTGAAACACGCCCTTGAAAAGCTGTCCAAGTAATGGAACAACTAATGCATTTTCTGCCTAGTGCAGTCCTACACTGCTGTGCTGCTCACGTGCCATACTAACCAGTTTATAGGGTGTTCAGTCAGGTCTACATTATACTGTCTCCACAGAAGTGGCTTTAACATAGACAGCTTGTCACAAAGGAGCCTTGAGAAGGCATAAATGATTTGTGCTTTTCCTTCTATCATTCAAATGTTGAATAAAAACCTTACGCAAACAGGACTGGAGGAGCAAAACTCTCATAAACCTTTTCCAGACCTAGAGGTAGGCACATGCTCAGCATCTGGAGTTAGTGGCTTATGGTCTTCCCAATAATTCTCTGACATAAATGACATTTGAGTAAACTTTCCTATCAAAAAGACAACTTACCTGTGCTATCAACAGCTGGTAAATGATTTATAGGATCTGTATCCAATAACTAGGTGAGAAAAAACACTGGAGTATATTCTGCTGTTAACATTGTCAAAAGTAATGCCATATCTAAAATACTTGTCAGTTTTAGTAAAACAAGTGCTCTAGTGAGTAATTTTAACCTTAAGTATCTAATGCAAGCACAAATTACAGTTTGCAGGAACTTCACAAAATGTTACAATTTTACAAAATACATGGTTAAGAACACACTTCCCTCACCCTCACATGATGATGTACTTTGACCTCTAAAAGGCTTCACTGGAAAAACAAAAAAAATGGCCATCATTAGTAGTTCCAATATGAAACTTGAGCAAATATGATTTCTCAGTGTTGAAAAGGACCAAGTCATACAGAGACATAACTATAGGGAAGCACTGGTTCATCTTTTACTTCCTGGGTATTATGTAAATAAATGTCTTCCTCAAACTCACTGATTTCAGGTTTGGAGGTAAAGTTCATATACATATTTAATTTAGCATTACGGAAGTCCTTAGAAAAGACCTGTGTTTCAGGACTAAAAATCAGATAAGACTACTTCTTAAAAAAAAAGGCTAAACTGTTGTGGCAAACTTGGAAAAACCACTCCAAATATTTATTTAGGCTAATAACAGAACAATGGTACTAGAATTATTGTTGGGTTATGCAACACAATTTATTCTAATAGTGAAAATTTGACTTTAGACAGAAGTGTTAATACATGGCAATGGGTAAAAAAGTTCCTGGTTGGAATTTATGAGCTAAAGTATGACTGATGACACAAAAATCATAAGCACTGGAAGAAGCTGCTAAGGGTGAAAAAAGAGGAGTCAAACAAACAAGTAGAGGCCAGAGGGATAAAAAAAGATGAGTTCTGTGTTTGCCTATTTGCAGCAAGGTTAAGAGTTACAAATGCTGTGATGAATATTTGCTGGAGAGCTCACGAAAGAAAGGACTTCCAAGATTCAGTGGCCAGAGATGAAGTTCACAGAGGTGAAGTTCACACCACAAATTAGGTACAAGCTTTAAAGTAAGTTTGGCTGCTTATACTGTTTACACAGAGAGATTATTTTCCTTTCAAAATGCAGAGTTTTACAGTATGTTACAGTTTACATAAATTACCATGCTGGATGGAAATTGCTTGGTAAGAAAGTTGCATGGCCTCTGCTAAACAGATAATACAGAAAACAGTAAATCCTGACTAGTCAAAGTCCAGTCTTGGTTACCAGGTTTAATCCATACAAGCCTGAGTTTTTCCATTCCTTACATCTATCTCTTTAAAACTACATATGGCAAAGGAGAAATTTTCAAATACCAAGTCAGGAGGCTACACAGTCTGTTTTGGGGAGAGAGAACTTTCCTCATTCCATTTTGCACCTATCAGATGGGCAGCATTTCTGAAAAGGGGCTCTGTTCAAAACATCTGATACAGTGGCACCCCCACTGTAAACTGTGTAAATAGCACCATTCCTGTGATGTAGAAATCAAAGATTCTTTATAGGAAGAAAATTAAAATTTTTAATTTATTCTAGAATTGTATAAGAAATATATTCACTCTCACATGGCAAAAGAGAACCAAACTGCATTTTTTTAGTAAGCAATATTACTTTTATGTATGTGAGGTTTAAGAGGAGAAACTTACCACTTTTTAAAATAAAGTTTTAAAACAGTATATTTTCTATTTATTAATTTCTATTTTCTATTCTATTCTATTAATGTTTTCTTTCCCCAGGCTTTGTGAATGGAGAGAAGCTGAGGCTGGCCCTCTGGCCAGCTGGACAGCTGCAAGCAGGAGAGCACCCTTGTTGCTCCAGGCTGCCACAGCTCATCCTGCCTGGTGCTCTGTAGGGATCTCTGGCCAGAAAACCAGGATACTGTTATCAGTGAGATATAGGGAACATGGGACTCCTTTAGAAATGACAGCTCTTCATGGAAATCCTGTCTTAGCCCAGTGAAACAGAGCTTGCCTCAGGGATGTTTTGTTCATCAGCAGGTACAGTCCAGTATTTAACAAATGAATTCAGCATAGGAACCCCCTCCTGTGGGTCAAAGCATGGGGGCAGTCACGAGGGAATGCTGCTGAACCCAAACTGGGAGGCTGGGGCAGTGCTGCTTGGGGAATGGAGAGCATGAGGACAAGGAACAAGAGATATTTTTCAAAGCAAGACCTGAAGTAAACTAACATAAAGGAGATGAAAATGGAGAAACAAGTGAAAAGAATGAGGGTAAAGAAACAACTGAAACTGAGATTATCCAGGCTGGATGGGGCTTTGAGCAATTTGATACAGCAGATGATATGCTGGTCCATGGGAGTGGGGACATTGGCAGAAGCAGAAGATAAATAGAAATTTCAATTCCCTCTCTGGTTGTGAAACTTCAGTTTTCATTTTTGATGTCAAGCCTATCATTATTTTTTTTAACAGGGATTGCATTTATCTTCCATGGATTGATGAAAGAAGCCAGTCTTTACTATGCTTACTTCAGAATTTCTGCACAAATCTTATTCCTGGGTTGCTTAATTGCTCATGACACAACAGTTAAACAGTCACCTTTAATGAAAATCTTCTGTTTTACAGTTTCACAATGCCTGTGATCTCAGGATTTAAGTCCAGGAAGAGGGTACAGAAAGGCCAAGTTCTGTAGCCCTGGAAAAAAAGAGGATAAACAGTGTGACCATTAAATGAATCATCTGAATTAATTTTTGTCTATGCTCTTTGCAGTTATTTAGGACAAATTCAAAAAGCTCAGCACAGGAAGAATTAAACAAACAGACGGCATTGTGTTTCAGCTCTGGCTACAGTTAAACTGGACTTTTTAACCATGGTAGAACTGTCCTTTTATTTCTTCTGCCTCATCACTGGTCTAAAAATGTAGTTTCACAAGTGAAATTTCTCTCCCATTACTTGCAAGTGATACCTTTGCAATGTAGAACCACCAAAATGGGACTGCTAGCCCCAGTAATTACTATTCTCTAAAATTAATATTATATGTTTCTTACAAAAAGTGAGTAGCGAAAAGGAAACTATATCAAGGATAATGAAGTTCTTTAACTTTTACAAGTGGAAAAGTACATTATTTGCCCCTTGTTTACACACAAATTTGAAAAACTGCTTTGCCATAAAAATTAATTTAGTAGACTAAGTGCTGTTATCTAGCCACAAAATAAGAAATTACCTCCTGCTGATTTTAAATTAACATCAGAAGGAAAAAAAGTGCCAAATCTGGAATCATGCAGTATGTATTAAGAATATGTTGAGAAAATAAGGCACATATATATATATTATAAAGAGAGAACTTACAGAATGTCAGCTGCTATGGGTGCCCCCTTTTTCTCCGGCCACATGTTCACAGTCCCATCCTGCACAAACTTATGCTGGTTTGGTCTGGCAGTAAGAAAGTCTGTTGTAAAAAGAGAGTAAATTTTGGACTTTTTTACCAGGTTGGTGTTTGACAGGTTTCACATCCTAGACCCCTTTTACCAAGAATTCACCTAATTAGTATTGTCAGTGGGGAGGATTTTAGGGGATTGTAGCTCATTGCAATACCTTTGGGCTGCCTTTGGTCTGTGCCTTATATGCCAAACATATGGGACAGTATTTTAATTATATACTGGTCTCCGTTTGATTCTGTGCTGGGTTTTGCTTTGCACCAGCATTTATTTTCCTCTGATGGTGTCAAATGCTATTTATTGTGGAAGGGGTTTTACAGTGACTTCTGTGAGCCAGAGAGAAGTTTGATAGCAGCATCCATGTTTACCCCTGAAAGAATTTTCTACCAGGCTCATTTACATAGAAACCAAGAAAGAAAGAAAGAGGGATAAATAAGAGAAACCTGCAACTGCCTATTCCAATAAGCACTTTACTCATTGGTCACAAAAGACAAACAAAATGTAAAGTTATGAGTTTTGCAAGAATGTATAAAGAAGCATGCATGCTATAATAAAAATTGTTTGAAACCTTTTGAAAATGGAGTGTGTTGCTTTGTATTGTGACCAACTCAGGTACAACACTTTGTCAGGAGAGTAACAAACATGTTAAATGCTCTTTTCTTCTCATAGGTCACTACAATGGCATGTTATCATGCAGTGAGAAACACACTATCGAGCAGCACCCAGTTCATTTGAATTGTATTGTGATCCTGAAGGGGTTTGGCTAACAATGCTCTTATAAAATGTATTTAACTTTCATAGAAAATGCCTCAGGCTTCCATTGAAACTTTTCCTTCCTTAATACAGCAGTCACAATCTTAATAACTCTGAGTAACATAGCCCTTGAGTTCCTACAAAGAAACTATTTCAGAGCATTTGCTGATCTGCTGTAGAAAAGCATAGCATGAAACCAATGATAAATGGAATTGTTTTGCATTACATGTATACTTATTGTTTCATAGCATAATGTCTGGGGAGGAAATACCTCTGACAGAGTCCACTGTGAAAGCATGGGATTAACAGCAGAGTCAGGGCTAAATTAAATAAAGCAGGACTCTAAACATGTATTCTCTTTGGAGGTATCTTTCATTGCAGGTCACTATGAAGGGACACACAAAGGATAAGACAAGAAAATTGCATTATAAGGCAATTTGTTGAGGACAATGAAGAGAAATATCTAGCTGAAAGATGTTATAAGGTTTACTAGGTCATAAAATAGCAGATGAAATTCAGATAAATTTAGAGCAATTATACACCTAAATTTATACACCCATTACTATAGGATCTGAAATCAATGTTTCCATGCAGTAACAAGATCTAGGAGTTGTACTTCCCCAAAATCTTTGTGTCCAATAACAAACACAATATTAGGAAATTCTAATAAAAAAAACAGTCACATATTAGGAAATTGTAAGTAAGGAATGGAGAACAAGGCAGAAGATATTATGGCACTGTATAAAATCCTATGTTTAAATACTCCTGCTAAATGTACCCCTACAAGTAAAATACTTCATACAGATCCATTACAATTCAAAATACATGCAGGAGAACTCAAAGAGATGCAGAGAAAGGAAAACACATGGGGCAGTTTCCATACAGGAAGTTGCCTAAGAGCAGATCTAGGTATTTAAGGAAGATATCCATTATGCCTTATTATCTTCTTTCTCTGTTGGTTTCTGTCATAGGCAAGATATTAGGTGGACTTCTAGTATGAATCAGTGTTGCTTCTCCTTATGTTCTTAATCAAATCCTGAATCAAATAAAGCTGTCTGTCACCAGACAGTAGTTGATCTAATTTCACCTGTGATTGGAGAATTATGGTGATTTTGGCAGCAGTAAACATTGTGAAAGGGTTAAATTACGAGTACCCTTTCTATTTTGGACTACTAAGCACATCCAACTCTTTCAAACTCTGGGCACAATGACCACAATATAGCATTTTGCCTGAATGGTTCTCTAGTTTTAAGACTATCCTTCATAAACCACAAATTAAATTTGTTTCAGTGGAGATCATTCATTCAAGTCTCCCAACAAGTGAGGTTTATCACAATGATATATTTTATCCTTCTAGAATAATCCCAGTGGAAAGCCTATAGTGAGGCATGCTCATTGAGAATCCAATACAGACCAGTTCCCTTTTTCATAACCTTTCTTCGAAATTGGCAATAAACAGATGCTGATGAGGAGTAAGTATAGGGCACAAGGCTTATCTCAAATACTCTCCTAACCACCACATATTTTAGATTCACATAGTCTAGGCCTAACATAATTTTTCCATTTAAAAACCCTAAATAGATCTTTTCTCCAAGTTCTACTTTTCAACTCACACAAAATTTAAGTATCCACAACATTCTTTGGAAAGGAGTTCTTCAAGCCTGCCACCAACTGTGCCAAAACCTCCCTTCTTCCATTTGCTTTGGATTCAGTTCCTACTAAAAGCCTGTCATACACTGCAAAATACAGCAAACTCACAATCTTTACCATTATGTCTACCCAGTGCATGATTCTGAAGACCTCTATTACATTGCCTTATAAACCCCTTATTTTTTAAATTGGGAAACCCTACACTGGCTGTGGTTCTGGCATGCACTCAATTATCCTTGTTTATCTTCTTTGAAAAGATTTTCCAGTTTTAGTTAAACTTATTTTGCAGCCTACTTTGAGTACAGTATAAGGTTTTGAGCACCACAACATAAAAAAACCATTAAACTCGTAAGAGATTTTCCAAAGGAGGGCAATGAAGGTGGTGAAAGGCCTTAAGGGGAAGCCATGGGAGAAATGACTGAGGTCACTTGGTCTGTTCAACCTGGAGGAGTCTGAGGGGTCATCTCATTGCTTCTGCATCTTTTTCATGTGGGGAAAAGAAGGGGCAGGCACCAATGTCTTCACTCGCACCACCAGTCACAGACTTGAGGACAAAGCATGAAGCTGAGTCAAGGGAGGATTAGGTTAGGTTAGATATTATGAAGAGGTTTTTCACCCACAGTGTGGCTAGGCATGGAACAGGCTCCCAAGGAAGTGTTCACAGCACCAAGCCTGACAGAGTTCAAGAAGTGTCTAGACAACATTCTCAGGCCCATGGTGTGACTCTTGGAGTGCCCTTCTCAGAGTCAGGAGTTGGACTTGATTATCCTGATGAGTCCCTTGCAATTCAGCATATTCTATGATTTTATGTGGATTTTTTGTTTGTTTGGGGTTTTTTTGTTTGTTTATAAGGGAGACAGAACTGCATGGAGCATGAATGCTGAGGGTGAACAACGCATTTATGCATGCAAAATAATGCTATTGATTTTCCCTTCACTCCTTTCTAAATCATGCCTAACTTTTGTTTTGCCTTTTTTTGAACTCTATTCAATAGACTTTGAATGTACATTTTCCATTGAATTTCAGTTCATAATCCAAAGGCTTCACTCCTGAAGGTTGCTGGTCAGTGCAGAATCCAGTATTTATGCAAAAAGGAATTCTTCCACCTTACCTTTACCTGCATTAAATTTAATCTATCATTCTATTGTCCAGTCACTAGTTTCAGAAAGTTTTGCTATTCTTCTTCATTGTTATCTTCATCCTTACTATCAGGAAGAACACAAATCCTCTGTAAATCCTTTCACTTCCTACTCAAAATCTTCCTTGTCTTTTCCTTCCCCTGTCATTTAGGTAGTGTGGTATTCACATGCCCTCTGAATGAAGAAAAGCAGAGAAAAGAAAGATCAAAACAATTCTAATCTCATTTGCTGCTCCTATGTTTTTGAACACAGGAGTGGAATGTGTTGGAAGATTATTTACCTGAAGGTGATGGTTTGATTGGATTCTGGTGGACATTTTTTATGTTAATTAGCCTATCAGGTCCAAGCTGTGTTGACTGTCTGGTCAGCAGACAGTCACGAGTTTCTTCAGTTTAGTATAGTTCTTGTTAGTGTAATACAGTGTCAAATAGTTATAGTATAATATTGTACAATAAAGTAATTAATTAGCCTTCTGATATCATGGGGTTCTGCACATCATTCTTCCCTGCATCGGGGAATCTTCATAAATGCTGTAAGGTAGCACAGATTCGAGCATGGACACCCACAGACTTTGATGAGTTTTCTGAAAGGCTGTGATTAACTTTTTCTTTCATCCCTCACATCCCATCTCATAGCTGATCCATGTCTTACCTCATGGCCCTTTGGATTCCCAAGAGCTTTTGAAGGAAACTGATGGCTAATTATGAACCAGCCATCTTCCCACACAAATCACATATATTCACACGTCCATTAATTAAATTATTTCTCAGAGTTTTACAAACTTGTTTGATTTAAATTTTGTGCTACAGATGTGTGGTTTCCTTCCTTCTCCCTGGAATCTACTTTAAAGACTGGTATAATATCTGCCAGCATTCCAGACATCATGTACCAAAATAGTTTTAAATTAAGTGGCTACACATTACCATTGTCAATTCAACAATTTCATCCTTGACTTCTCTTAAAGCCCAGGTATAAACACTGTCCATCATTAATTAGTATTTCCATTGTCAATGTTTCCTTGACCTCTCTAGCCACTTAAGTCAGACTTACTCTTTGAGGAACATCTTCTCTCTCCAAAGGGATCTAACATGCATCTCCAATTTATTTCACAAAAAAGCTTAAGTAAAGAATGTGTTTGGCTTCTCAGCAGTGTTTGTGCCCTCTCAGTGCTCCTTCAATTCTACAACCACCCTTTGGCTCTGCAGCTTCCCTAGTATGCTTCCCGCTCTTCATATGTCTGCAAGAAAACTTAATATTCATTTGATCCTTTTCAGCTCATTGTTCCTTGAGCTCTATTTTGACATGCACTACTGCATTTATACAATTAATCTGCCAGAGTTCAAAATCCTTTGTCCTTTCCTTGTTTGGATACAATTCCATCTTTTTGAAAGATGTCTTTTTATTCTAATAATCTGCTTATTGTTTTGATTAGACATGCTTGCTTCCTTTTCACCGTTATTCAAGCCTTCTTAACAGGTGGTGCATGCTGGGTTTCCAGTATGAAGTTCTACACTAACCTTCTTTTCCTGCAAAGATTTACTCACTTTAGGTTCAATTTAACAAATTCCTAATTTTCATACATTTACCCTTTGGGAAGTTGTGTACCTCTGGGGTATTGATAGTGGGGGTGAGATTGATGGTGGGGGTTGAAATCATTCTCTGGAGGGACGCTGAAGTTGAATTTAGAGCTTACATGTGCAGCCATTAAATATTATACACTGTCTAAGGAGGGATAGGTTAAGAACTACAGGTCAGGACTTACTGGGTTTAAAAGGAGTAATTTCTCTTGGTGTCTCAAAGCTGCTTAAAAATCAGCAATGTGATTAAGAACCACTCAAGGATTTTGTACTAATGAAAGTTAGAGACACCAGAAACTTTGTAGCAGGCTACATTCAACAATGGGCTATATTAGCAACATTAGCAGCCTTCAAGTTAAAGAATAATTTATATAACTAAGAGCAGAGTCCTTTTGTCATTTATAAACTATAGATCAATAATTCCCCTTTTATTAACTATAATATGTTACATATGTTATTTGGTGCATGTCAACCATACACAGCTTTAATACATTGCTTTAATTAGTTAAAAGACAGGGAGCCCCTAAAAATACACATTAATCAGTGAGAAAGCTGAGACATTAAGCATTCTTTAGCTCATTTTTAAGCTGGTACTTTACTAAATCCCTACAAGCTCTCTAGATTTTTAGACATGCCTGCAGAGCATGGCAGTTGAAAACATTAAATTAACTTTTGAAAGAGGCATTTCATGAGATACATTTACTTTTTTATGAATGACTTTCTGTTTTTAAAGCTGGATCCTCTCAGGAAAACACAGCAATTCCAGTTTATTTCAAACAAATAATGTCTTCTTGTGGTTCAATTCAAGATATTATTCAGTAAAGGAATTTGGCTCAGATTTGTGCTGTAGTATAAGAAATCAGTAGTCCTCTAAAAATACTTGCAGTGCTTGCAAAATGTATTATTAATACTTCTCACTATTGAACAAATGCCTGAGTATGATAAAAGGTGACATAATGTAAGCCAAAATCATGAAGACAGTGAGGGGGAGAAAAGTCATACTATGCTCTATATAGAAGTATGATAATGCAAGTTACAGACAATCAACTTAAACAGTACAGGTAACTATTTCTGACATGATTGGTGAGAGTTTGATTTTAAAGTCTTAATATTTTCACAGGCAGTAATTTTCAGGCCCTTTTCCAGATCTTACAAAAGACAATTCTAGCAATGCCTATCAACAGAGCTGGCTTTTTACCATCATGGCACAGACCTCAATCATTTGAGGCAACAGTAATCACAGTAGACTGCTCCTCTCTGCTCAGGCAGATTACTCAAGGAGGCACAGGTGACTTTTCCTGAGCCTTTTCAGATAGTTGAATCAAATCCCTTCTAGTTCCTACAGTCCCTGCTGGCTAATTTCTTTATCCTACTTCTTTAGACCTTTTCTGTTACTGTCTGTCCACATCCTCACCACTCCTTGTCCTTTTTTTTACTATCCTCTCTCCCCTCTCTGATCCCTGTTGATACCCCATGCTATCCTTTTTATTCTTGTTCCCCCAATCTTCCCCAATTTACTGAATTTCTGTCAACAGAACTGTCTTTTTCTGTGGTATTGGTCATAGAAGCAACTTCAGTACTGAAGTTGATGCTCAAAACCCACTTCTTCTTAGAAAAATATCCCAAGGAAGTTCAGTCTCAATTGCACTTGAAAAATAGAAGCATTTGGTAAAAAGGAGCTTATATAAAACCCTAGCTACCAAGCTGTCTGTAGCAGTTAATTGATTCTTTGACAGTGTCAGAAGAGCCTGTAACAAACAAGGCCCTCTAAATTTAGCTTCGAATCCAATCATTAAAAATGAAATCTAGGAGCTAACCCTCCCCTTCATTTCCATATCTGCAGCCTGGCTCATCCTTCACCCACTGATGTCTGTGCAATGCATCAACTTCTGTGGAGAAAGTGGTAACTTCATACTTTTTTCTGAAATATTCAAAAAGCAAGGACAAACTGGCACCCTGCAGGCACCACACATTCACTTGTATATTCTTCTATTTTCATATAAACCCATTCTCAAACCCCAAGCTAATAAATGATAATTGGATACAGGGATAAGAAACCCCATAATTCATGATTATTGCTCTGAATTGAGCACCGCATGATATTGAACATTGGGTAGTCAAAATTATCATGGGCACCCTCTACTCTGAGCACCATGAATGACCCAGGCTAATGTTTCCTTGGGAAAAAATACTTTGAGAACAAACATGTGACCAATCACATTACCACCCCTTGTTAATTTGTTTCACAACATCTGGCAACCTGAACATTTTAACTTCTCTTCTAGTGACATCTGTATTCATGCATCTGACTCAGATTAAAAGCCACAGCAACAACACTACCCTTGTGTAGGGAAGCATCACTGTCAGCCCCTTCCTGTACTCACCAAAACCCTTTGCCCCTTGGAGTCCTGCTATCAGCTCTTTCCTATTGATCCAATTTGCATGACCAGTTAACAAAGGATGTCCCGCAGCCACCTGTAAACCCTGCAGCTTCTAGTTTCCAGCTGAAAACTGTCCCTCTCACTCATTATTTCTCTGCTCTTTGCAGACAAACTCCTAATGTCTGTCAAACATCCCATTTCTGTCATTTTGGAGTTGGCTTAAAACTTCAGGGCAAAAGAACCCTACAAACAGATGGGAGAGGTTTCCTTGGAGTTATGCATACTCTGTCTATACTCTGCTTAGGCTGAACAGTACAGCCTCTTAAATCATCTTACACTACATGGCAAGGGAAATTAACATATTACACTGACCAACATGTTTAATTTAAAAGTTATAATTGGGTCAGGATTTTAAACTGTCAGGTTTTTTTTTAAGTTGAAACATATTTTTTGGACTCGCTCCAATTAATATTTAAGTAAAGTGTTTTCTTCAGCACTTAACATGAATATCAACTGTAAACTAAGACAACTTATTGGAAACAAAAATGCAGATGGTGCAAATCCACAAATTTCACCAATATTTGCAAGATTAAAATAACTATACCAAGGACCATGGGAACTCTTCAAAGAAAAAGGGATTATCTATACTGGTTTAAATTCACACTTAACTTAAGATATGGAACTTCTCTGGGTAGCCTTTGCATTTTGTAAGTTCTGCAGATAAGAACATCAAAGCTAGCAAACCTGAACAGGAAAAGAAGTTTCATAGACTTGTCTGAGGTACTTGTCAGCAAACTTAATTTAGCATAATATCCAACTGTGCCCCAGACAGAAGCACTTGAAGTATGTTACTGCTCCATTCCCCAACTCTTATAGACATGCCTACATGCCTACTTCATCAGCCATACACCAGAAACTATAGCTCTTTTGTCTTCTATGGGGCAGATATCTGAAGCTGCTGGGGTCATAAATGTAACAAGGATAGGCAAACAAAGGGAAAAGGTGTTTTTCCTTTAGGGAAAGGCAGATTCAGGGCTCTACTTCGGAGCTGAGAGTCTGCTGGGAAAAGGGAAAAGAAATGTGGAAGCAACACTTATTACAATACAGTAGCTTTGATTAAGCAGATTTAGTGACATTTCCTATTCTCTGTAAAGGCATGGCACATGCAATCCTAAGTAAACACTCCAAATTGTAAGTGCTATGAATTATGGCTTTTTGGTATGAGTTCAAAGCTCTCCATGACAGATCTACAGCCTGACTCATTATATTTGGAGTAATGATTATCCTGTATAAAACACAGCAGCTTTCCTCTTGTGGTATACAATGGAAGACTTTCTCCTGTGATTTACTACCACACTTGTCACTTAAGGATTTACAAAACTGGTTAATGGGACTTTTTGAGAGTACCCTAATTCTTATCTATGCCTGGATTAAAAGTTCCCTTCAATATAGATGCAGGATGCTCTTTAAACACTTAAATACCAACATTTAGCAATTTTTCCATTGCTCTGTTCAAGCAAGGAGAGTATTCAAGCAACCTGCCAAGCCACACAGTGAAAACACAGAGGGTATTCTGCCACAGCAACTGACTACCTTTTGCTACTAATTCTCACCCCAGCTCCTGTCAGTCTCCTTTCATAAAGTCCATTTCCATATGAGTTTATCACTCCTCAGGCCTAGTCACCATTATTTTGTTATGTTTCACTGTCTTTGGGCTACGTTAGCACTGGAAAGGCCAAAGGTTCTTCCACAGTAATGAGGTACAGATGTGTCTCTGCTTTTCAGTCTGTCCTGTGTTCCTTCTCTGTCCTGGGCTAGTAAGACAGAAATTTATGCTCTTTATATGATCCAGTGTGAAATACACTTTAGGACAACAGTCCTAATTCCCTGTCAGATCTGGAATTGCAAAAATTTTTTACTGATGGGAAGATCTGAAGAATACAATCATCTTCCAGCAAACTTTAGATAATTTTTTTCCTATAAAGATGGTTATATTTCACTTTTTGGATGTAGATTACTTTCATAAATGTCATCATCTAAACAAGATAAACTGTATCTGGAGAAGCAGAACACACACTGCTGAAGTGCTTTATCTCAGTGAAACAGGGGCAGCTTTGTATTCATGAAAGTTACCATCAGAAAGGGTCCCTTATTATTTAGTCTAACAACTGAAGGAAGCGCACAACCAAGCTATTTTGATTTTTATTTTTAAAGCACCTCTTACACAGATTATGACGGGAGCATTTTGTGAAAGACACTCTCACATCTTTGTTGAAATCAGGTCTAGTCAGGGAAGGAAGCTTTTGCTTCCTTTTGCTGCTGATTAAGAGTCTAGGGCTTAAAGGGCAATTCCAGACAAGGAAGGAGATCTTTATCACTGCCCTTGGAACAGTTCCCACTGTTGTGCTCATTTTCCCCCACTCTTTTAATCACAATTAACAGCTGTAAAACATATCTCAGAGAATGGTACCAGCATATCAGCTGTTCCATGAAGATCCTAGATCATTCAGTATTGTTATGTTTTCAATACTTAGAAATGTTTCTAATAATATTACATGGTTTCAATCAGTAAACAGTACTTAAGAACTACCACAGCTGTTTTCTGAGCAGCTAAAGTAGATCAGCTTGTAAGAAAGCAGCACAGGACAGTCCTCCTCTAAAAAAGTACCATGTGGGCAGAAGCCATCTGGTGACTATTACATGTCACCTTCTTCTCTTAGCATTGTTCACCTAAGATCCAGTCCATTCAGGAGAGATCTTTTACATTGCAAACTAGAAGAAGAGCTTAGGATCAACTGTAAGTGTTCAGATATAACACATCTCGTAAAACAATCAATAAAGTTGATGTCAGGCTGAACATGTGCCAGCCATGTGCTCCTATCATGATCAAAGCAAACCACTAAGGGCTACCTTAGGTGAAACATAGCAGATCAAGGGAGGTTATTCTGGTCTTAATCTCTTGCTGGAGGAGCAGGGCATAGCTGGTCTACTATGTACGCTTTTGGGAAACCACATACAGTTCAAGAGAGATTATAAAATTTGGAGAGGGTCTATGAAGTAAGTGACTATCAAAGAGAGCCAGGGACATAAATCACATGAGCTTCAAGGAAAACCTGAGGGAATTGTACTTCTTTGTATGGCAAAGGAAGGGCTAAAATGGAATTGAGACATCAGGGTGTCACAGAATTACAGAATGGATTAGGTTGGAAATGACCACTGAGGTCATTGAATACAACCTGTGACCTACACCACCATATTAATGAGACCATGGCATTAGGTGCCACCTCCAGCCTTGCCTTAAACACTTCCAGGGACTCCACCAGCTTCCTGGGAAGCCCATTCCAATATCCAATCACACTTTCTGTGAAGAATTGCTTCCTGATGTCCAACCTAAAACTACCTTGGTGCAGCTTAAGACTATGTCCTTTCATCCAGTCAGTTGTTGCCTGGGAGAAGATGCCCTCACCTTGCTGCAACCTCCATTGAGGGAGTTGTAGAGAGTTAAAAGGTTTCCCCTGAGCCTCCTCTTCTCCAGTCTAAATAATCCCTGCTCCTCACAGGACATGTGCTCCAGACTCTTCACCAGCTCTATTGCCCTTCTCTGCCCCAGCACTTCCATGTCCTTCCAAATTGAAGGCCCCAAAACTGGACACAGAACTCAAGACGTGACCTCGCAATGCCATGTACAGGGGGATGGTCACTGCCCTGGTCCTGCTGGCCAAACTACTGTTGATGTAGGCCAGGATCCCTTTGGCCTTCTTGGCCAGCTGGGCACAGCTGGATCATGTTCAGCTGCTGTAAACCAGCACCTCCAGATCCTTCTCAATTGGGCAGCCATTCCTGTCCCCAGCCTGTATCACTGCATGGGGCTGTTGTGGCCAAAATGTAGGACTTGGCACTTTGCCCTGTTGAATTTCATGCTGTTGGCCTTGGCCCATTGATCCAGCCTGTCCAGGTCCTGTGCAGGGCCTTCCCACCCTCCAGCAGATCAACACTCTGACCCAGAGTAGTGCTGTCCACAAATTTGGTATTACAGGGATAACAGAGACTTCTCATGGCAGTAACAGAGAACCCAATGAGAAGCAAGAAATGTGTGTTCTGACTTTGAATTTTCAGATGGGACACTAGGATGAATTTCTTTGCAAGCAGGGCAGTGAAACACTGAAAGGAGCTAGGCAGAGAGAGGTCGGACTTTTCTGCTTTTCAATGTTCAACTACACAAACCCATTGCTCTACTGTTGCTTAAAGTCAGTGGTAGCTGGTGATAGATGTAATGAACTAGGAATGATGAGAATTCTTGTTTTAAACAGAAGAATGGACTGACTGATATCCAGATGTTTACCCTTACCAATGCTTCAATGATTGTGTATTTCTGCAATAGGAACTGGCAAATGATGCAACTGAGACTCTGTGAGCTTCCACAGCCTTGGTCGACTTTATTATTTTCAAGTAGTCCAGTTATTATTTCAAAGTATACCAGTCAAGCTGGTCTCCTTTATTATTTTATTCATTTTCTGAAAGAGAAAACAAGTGGTTGAACTGTCTTCATTGATGGGCAAATTCATGTGGGCAAGTTCATTCAGGGTGACAATGCTATGACTTACATCCCAGGCTAGTTCCAGCTTAGTCCTTACAAAATAGACACCTCCAAGTCTTCCATAGCTTCTTTCTGAGTCTCCCCACAGTACAGTATTGTAGTATACATGCTAATTGATACCTCTTAAATTGTCTGTGTTATACTTAAAGCTTAGAAGGAAAGATTCCTCTCCACTATTTTTTTGACTTGTACAGTTTGAGTGACTGCCATGATTGCCATGCCAGAACATAGGAATTTGAGATTTTTATTGAAGCACTGTGTTTGGCAGAGCTCCAATATTTAAACTTGTTTGTCTTACAGTCACTGACAGGCTGCCCAGGGCCTGCAGTATGACACTTGGGGTCTCACTGATTTGCCACAGATGCTACTGAGGGATTTGTAGCAGTGTCAATGATTCTGGCCATAAACATTTTTGTTGGTCTGTGACACAACAGAACATAATTTAGGCCAAAAAACATTGGACAGGACTTGTTTTTCACTGAAAATTTTTCTAAGTCACAGAAGCACATGAACAAAACATTCCTTGGAGGATGAATGTATCTCAGTGTACACGGAAGAAACAACCCAGGAACAACTGAAGCCCATGTACAGCCTGCTGCCTGTACTAATGAGGTCAAGAGTCATAATTTTGGTTTTGGGCTACTATGTGAAACTATCAAAGTTAATACATATGTTTTACCAAAGCTGAAAACTTAATACTTACCTTTTTTATACTTCACCTTATTCAAACCTACATGGATGTACTTGCCAACAGTTCACAATATTGCCAAACACCTCCTTATTAACTTCACCTGCCACATAAAAACAGAAGGGCCTGCTGCATTGTGGTTTGGCAGCATGAAACCAGACATAAAGAATTAAGACATTGCCACATCTCATTATTGACCATTTTTCCAGAAACACACAAAAATGCAGATGTTACAAAGCCAAATTCATCTAGACTGACACTCTGAGACTGGCTTCTAGTCCACAATACTGAATTTATGTGAACACCCTAGAGTGCAGCATGCTTTACTTCTGGCGCAAATAAATGTTCATCCAAGGTTAAAATATTGCCATCTTTAACAGAAATGTTCTGAATATAATAGAGAACCAGTGAAAATGAAGCTTACCTCATCTTGTGGAACTCAATAACTTGCAGTTACTTTCCTTTATTTTCCGAAGTTCCTGACAAGTCACTCTTTCATATGTAGGATTGGAACCTATGTTAATGAAAGTTTCTTGTTGATTCAAGTTTTTGGAGGACAATGCTTGTCTCTGCTGGCCATCAGCTGAAACTGTGATCATCAGGTTTGCACAACTGCCAGTTCTAGGGTAGTCAAAAAACTTCTCTCAGATATCCTCAGAACCAGACACCAACATCTTGATGTTTCTTCTTCCACCAACCCCTAGTGCATATTGGAGGAAGAAAAAGCTTTATCTTATAGAAGGCCCAGGAATCACCAACAGCAGCCCTGGCTAGCTGGGAATGATATGACAATTAAAAACACCAAAGCCTGTCCTTAATATTTCAGCAGGTAAAACATTAGTTGTTCGATTGAGGACAGGTGACAGACTCTTGAATTTAAACATACCTTACAGCAACCTGACATCAAGAGTAACGGGAGCTGGGTAGCAAATATCTGTCTCAGACATTCCTTCAGCTGGTGTTCTGGAGGTGATTTATTTCCCCAGTATAACTCCACATCAACTGAGTTTTCTAAATCTCTTTTTTTCTCCCTCCCAGCACAAGCACCAAATTTGGTATGAAATATTTTGCTAATAAACTATCAGAGGTGATCTAAAGAGTGATTGGCAATTCTTGACACAGCACCCAAGAGAAGGTATGTATTAAAAGCTCATCTTCTTCTTCCAGATTACAACTAATTTCTAGATTTGACATCACCATTTTTACCTCTGATGACTTCTAGTTGGTTTTGTGTTAAAACATAATTTGCCTTCAAGGATAGTAACAGATCCAACAGCTTTGCCCAAATTCATTAATGTAACTATATGAAAAAATAGTGTTTAGCATTCACTTTTCAGGTATGAACAGTTGGGGTTTTTTTCTCTTCAGCATAAGACATGATATGCATGAGTGTGTTATGGCCCTTTTTCTCAATGGCAAAAATTCAGCACTTCATTTTATTATTTTTTGTGTAATTTTATGTCTTTCTAAAGGCTTTGTACAAAAACCATGCTAAATTACAGAAAACTTAAATCACAACTTCCAGCTTGAATCATACAAAAGTGAAAGGCAATTTATTAGTTCACTGCAGAATTGACTTTGATTTAAGAGCTATGAGACTTACTTCAGATTCACTTACCAATATTTATTTCCCTTTTGTTAACTGCCATTAGGGCTACAACAACGCAAAAAACATAATGAAAAAGGAAATAGATGGAAAAAAAGAAAACCTCACTATTTACAATGTAACACATACAAAGATTATACAAAGCCCTCTAATGATCCTCGAGCTTGGTGCCTAGCCAATTTTAACTTTATTCCTGAGAATTGGAATATTGTTTAAGATTTGGTTTCATTCAAAACCAAAACTTGCATATATTTTCCCACTCAGTTCAAGAATGCTTGGATCTACACTTAGCCTGGGACTGTAATATAGTGAAGGGTAATTTAGGGGAGCTAAAATGAAAAGAAAAACCTAGGATAGCCTAGGTAAAAATTGCATAGCACTAAAAGAAAGGAGGGTAGTGGAAAACATGCTTGCTTAAGCTGTGTTTAGACCACTAACTTAATTTTGCAGTAGGACTAATATAACTAGCAGTGATGAATGTACAGTTGCAAAATTCAAACAAGTAAGTGGTAGATTCATAGGTTCTTTTTATCCCTACTGCAGCCAAACAGTTTTCCAAAGAGGATATCAAGAGGCTGCTGGAAGCCTGGAAGGTGTTTTCTAGGGCTGTTTATACTGGACTGCACAGTGATGAAAACTATTTTTGTTTTAGGATTTATGGGGAAGCTATCCTGCTAAAGCCAAAATTAGAAATCTTGCATACTTTTGAAAAAGAAGAAAAAGGTTTAAGGCAGAATCCTCTGCCCTGACAATTCTGCTGCTATGTGAATTTATATATCAAGTAACTTCTCACAAAATGAAAATAGTTTTGGTGAAAAGAAAAACATTTTACAGTCTTGAAGAGTGCAAAATTCGCCTCTTTGCTCACATTATTTTGGAGTAAGTAATAAGTTTCTGAAAACCCAAAACTTTTATCCATTGTGTATAGATTTAAGGGGGTGAAGGATGATGACTGTAGTTCTCCTGGACAGGACAAGAAACTCCCCTCAGCTGTATTGCTTGTTCCTTGCTAGCTCTGGTCTTACTCAAGAAGTGAACAGGTATTGCCCCTGGCTTCATTGCTTGTTTCTTTGTTTTCTTGCCTTATGGAAGTAATTATATATATATATATATGTATTTTTTTTTTTCCCACAGGTGAGATCATAGTCCTCTCAGCTCTGAGCATTTCTTCTGCGTGAGGTTCCCAATATCTAGTAAGAAAAAAAAAGAAATTGTAGTAGTTACCCAAGTAGGAACTTTTGAGTCACTCTTTTTTTATGAGGTTTACAGTAATTATTGGAGGTGTTTTCATCTGTGGTAAGTTTGATTGGAATATTTTGAAGACTTGGAGAGTGAATATGGCCTCAATTGAGTGAAGACAGTGTAATCACCTGTGGCTTAGTCTCTCAGGGAATTAAACAGGACACTTTCAGGAGGTGAGGAAATAAATTATCACTGTTGAGTTCAACAGTCATGGTAGGCTTGAGCTGATAGAATGACAGAAAGCACAGGATGCTGCTTTGTGACTTGTCTTGTTGTCAATCTTGTGGTTTCATCTACCCACTTTTATCTGATTTCCATAACTTCTGAAAGACTCCTGAAGACGAGCCAAAAAATCAGATCTCTCCCTCCCCCAAGGACTTTGAAACACAAAATATTTTCATAAAATAAGCCAAAACCTAAAATAATCTGTTATCAGTAGATAACAGGAGTTGAAAACTATTTGGCCTTATAAAAGCATGCATTACCAGTGCTTTAAACAACTGATCATGGCTGATATTCTGTAATACTGTTCTAAACCAGAAATTTTTTCCCACTGATTCAGTTTTGATGTAATTAATATTTTATGCTTTTTTTTTTCGATACTGAATATGTTGCATGGAAATACATCTCATCTTGCTGTTAGAAGTACGGTCTTTTCCTTAGTAGATAAGTTTATCCAGAAGAGCAGAGCTTGCAGTGTGTATGTAGATAGTCTAAGAGAAGCAAATGGTGATCCTTAGTTCAACAGCATAGTTAAAAGTAAAGTAAATTATATATATTATATTATATAGATTATAGATTATATATATTATAGAGATTATAATTACAATATTTTCAGTCTAGATATTTTTTCCCAGAAAATTTCAAACTACTCTGAATTCCAGTTGTCCTCATTTGGCCAAAATAATAAATAACATTTTTCACAGATTATCATGCATATGTGTGTGACAGAGACAAAAGGTGCTTGTCTGAAAATAACTAACTTTGCAAGAAAAGTTGCAACCTGTTTCTAAAGTTCTATGGTTTTACAGTCTCAGATCTCTCAGCCAAATGGACTGCTATCTAAAGGGCTGAACCTCCATGCAGCATTATTTCTGTTGGCCTAGTTTAGTAACCTCATGCTGTTGATCAGCAGCAAGCTCTGGGAAGCAATACTTTTTGTGCCCATCACATACTATATGAACAGCAGATCTCTAATCTGCAAGAATAGCAGTATAAAAGGTAGTCCATCCAAGGCCTTGTTAGAAGCTCGGGGAAACTTCACTGTGATGTGCCATCAACACATCCCCACCCTACAAAGAATTATTGATTCCCTTCAAACGCTTTCATTATAAGCTAAGATGGAGATCCATGATATTTTCTGGCAGCGTGGTGCACCTAAGCCCAAAGAAAGCCTGGTAATGACTTTAAAGGTATGGCTGTGCTCATGAGTAAGTGATCAGCTGCTCAAGACAGCTCTACAGAAATTAAGCATGAGGAGGAGATGTAGATGCAAATGCATTATGGAAGAAAAGCAGGGGCTGAATAAATTTTTCCTCAAAATTTTCACTGAAAATATTCATAATAAACAGCTGAACTGGAACTGAGCTGATGATGCTGATACAGTTCAAAGCACAACAAAGACAACAGGAGCCTTGCCATCACCTTAGCAGGAAAGGAAACATACTTAGGTAATACACAAACCAGTTTGAATTTTCCCTGATGCTTACATTTCTTCACTATTTTCTGCCTAAAATGTTTAAGCTTTTAAACTTTTCCAATTCCCTTTTGGCAAACACCTCATCACATTCGGTGTGGTTGGCTCCAAAATAAGTTTACTACTTTAACGTCCGTGAAAAGACTGTTCTCATGGTGCTTCTCCCAAGCCAAAAATCACATTTTACTGTAAATCTTGCAAGAAACCCAAATCTTTCAAGATTTCTAACCTAATTAGACTTGGATAAAGTCAACAGACCAGCTTCTAATGATCTTGACTCCCACAGTTTGTCAGCATCCTACAGCTACCCCAACCCTACAGTTGGGATTTACTTTCTTCACTGGGTTTGTTAAGCACAGAATTTATTGGGGTTTTTAACACCTAGCTGCAACCATGGCTTCAGAGGTTTTTGTGTTCTCTGCTAGGTCATTATCCAAAATTCATGGCTATGAGCTGAAGTTACATGCTTAGATGCATGGACTACCATGGTTATACCACATTAAAGATTACTTTATCCTTAGATTAACTTTTTTAAAAAAGTTGAGTACATTCTCAGTTTGCAGTTTCTGGAGAAATGCTCCAGATTTCAATAAATAATTCAATTTTTGTGCTTTTAAAACTAATCCTTAGTGTCTCTATAGAAGATTCATTTTTTAGCTAGATAACTGTCTTTTAGATGGCTGCTAGAGGTAGATCAATTTGTAAGACACAAACCAGCAGAACAAACACTGGTTCTTGTTCTCCACACTCCCATCCTACTACAAAAGCACGTCCACATCTCCTTAGGGCTGCTCTGCGAATGTATTGGAATACTTCCTCTTGTAGCAGAAGTCTTTGGAAAACACCACTAAAGGTCAGCCTGAGGCTGCTCTTCTCTGTGAGCAATTTCCCAGTTTTGTGAAAAAGTTCCCCTGGTCACATGATTAGTAGATACAGCTGAAATAATCATCTGCAGGAGAACCATTCAATTTGACACAAACTTTCTAAACATGCATTGACTGTCAGATTTTTATTGCTCACTTGATGTAAAGGGCAGTCATAACACCCAAATATTAAATATTTCACTGGCAGTAAAAACATGTCTTTGACCTTTTGGAAAATATCACACAACACACATGGCTTTTGAAACTCTGAAAGCAGCAGAAACGTTTGAATTATTAATGTCTCTCCCTTATGCTTGCCTGAAAAGTCGATAGGAACAATTTATTCTGTTAAGAAGCCATACCTGAGAATTTTAATGCTGAGTTTTAAGCGACAGGAAAAAAAGGAAAAATGCATCTTAACTGCACACACCAACACCTCAGCTATTTGCTTGGTCTGGTGACAGTAGCAAGTGTCAAGTAAGGCTTGAACAGAGACAGCTTAATCCAGCATGATTTTGTTGGGCCGGGGTGATATATACAACATTTGGATGTTATTGTTGCACGTGCACAATTTTATTGGGAAAATCCCATAGTCAGGATAAATATCTGAAAATGAAAGACTTACCAAAAAAAAATCTTCAAATGAGGACCTTGTTTATGAAAGAGCACAAAACAGTGCTTTTAAAAAGTAGCAAAAAAGACATTAGTGCTGTGAGGCTCACCTTTACATCTTACTGTTATTTTACATGGCTGAGGGGCTGTTGTATACAAACCCAGTGCTGTTTAATCTCAAAACATGTTCCAAGAATGCCAGGAAGCACTGAAAGTGGGGGTGCTCCACAAGAGAGGAGAAGATGGGGTTCTACTTGGTCCCTGTCTCACAGGGTCTGAACACATCAGGCTGATGTTGGGGTCCATTAGCAGCCACAAGCAAAGCAACTGATGAGCCAACTCGGGGCTCCTCCAGGACATGCACTCGGGAGCAAAAAGGGACAGAGGCAGAGCCAGGGGTGGACATGAGGCTGCAGCATAAGTCTTCCATCCATGAAGAAGGGCTGGAGACCAGGACTCCTCTGGCACAGCCCAAAGAAGGTCTGTGTGCCTCAGGAAGGGATAAAATGAGGTCCTGAGCCATGGGTAGTGTGGCTGTAACCACAGGAGAGGCTGGGCAGGGACATTCAGGACTTGTAGTGACTTTGGGGCCATAGCACTGACCTGATTCTGCCTAAGGATATCTTTAATAATCTGAGGGTTTGAGATCTAGTAACCAAAGACTAAGAATTTTTCATCCCTTTCATTAAAGGCTTTGGAACCTGTTTCTATAGATTTATCTCCTTGAATGAATATATACTAGAAGGCTGGCTTTCCTGTGCAACCTTAAAGCTGTTCAGTTTGGGCTGTATGTCTCCAAACACTTCCCAACATTTCCCCATGCAGATTTCAGCTTAACAGTCAGTTCAGGCTCATTGGCTATTCCTTGCCCAACCCAGTTACCCAAAGGAACTGGTGGACAAGCACTAGGATCTATTCAGCACAAAATGCTACTGACAAGTAGGTTAATTTCTTCCCCTTGTCCAGAGCTACAGTAGGTACTCAAAACATTCAATTTGTGACCTGCTTGAACTCTCCAGTTTCCGTGTACTGGGATGAGGTTGAATTCTGTCTCAAAACCAAATTACTGGTATGATAACTAGAGACAGAGCTTGTCTACTCTTCTCCTATGACTTTCTTCCCACATGAGCATGACTGAGAAATAGTCCTTGGCTTGTTCATACCTGTGAAACTTGTATTATTCTCTTGGAGGAATGGTATGGCTGGAACACACATTCCCAACATGTTAGTAAAGGTATCAGACATTGTGGGATGAACTCCCTTCCACTCAGATCAGCAGATGAAAACCAGATGTCTCCCATTCCACTGGACAAAACCAGGTAACAGGGCAAATACAATGTAGAAATGTCCAGTGAAACTCACTTTTTTTGCTTTTCTTTCTAACAATTGGGTGTGGGCTGGAAAACAGAGCTCTTATGCAATTCCCTGATCTTCAAGTCCAACGCATGAGCCACCCTGAACATGAGGGCCAACACAGTATTTCCTTACTTTTTATCTTTTTTAAATTTGAACTTTATTTCAACATCACCTTTTCACTCCATCTAAGCAGGTCCATCAGCATTTAGCTCTGTGCAGGTGCTGTGCACAGCATTCCAGTCTGTGACATCTCATGTCCCAGGGATGTACAAAGGGAGGCAGCCCTGCCTCCTCCCCTGAGGCTCAGTAAGGAGTCATCCTGTTAAGCAGAAGTTGCTCTACCTTTGAACTCAAGATGTTTGGCAATTTGTTCCTGACAGTTGAATCCTCAGAGACCTTGGAAGTCTCCAGCTCACGCATTTTCAGACTAAACAGTTTATCCATTCTTTAATCTCCATTATTGTATTTATGGTTAGTAGCTATTTTCACAGTCTGTATTAAGATAAACTGAGTCCTACCTACTCTGATGTCATAGAATCACAGAATATTTTGAGCTGAAAGGGACCCATAAGGATTATCCAGTCTAACCCTTAAGTGAATAGGGTTTGAACCCACAACCTTTGCATTATTAGCACAATGGTCTAACCAGCTGAGCTTACCTCAGGGTCTCCAGTAAAGCCTCCTCACCTGCCTTAGTGCCAATCTTGTTTGTCAAGCAAAATATGATACATCCCTTGTGCTGTGGATGATGTATAAATGGTAAAAATGAACTAAAATCACTGTGTTCGGTGAGGTGAGGACTGCTTGAAGAACTTATGCCATAGGAACTGTTGTTGGCCTCCTGCTCTCCTGTGCCCTCTTTTTCTCTGGAGCAACACGTGTGAAAGGCAGGCTGCAGGACAGCACATGTGAAAGGCAGGCTTCCCTGCAGCAGCTAAATTGGCAGGAAAAAGGTGGAGAATCTCTCCTGACTTGGAAGCAGCAAAGCAGATGCGGAGAAGAAATTCATTCCTCCTCTTCACAACAGGAGAAGAAATTAATTCTTCCATCTCACTTTGTCCATTTTGGTGCACCCAAAATCAGTTTTCTTATAGCTACAATGTGACACAGAGTCTTCACACCTGGACAACAGGGTCCTCCATAATGATGCTGTTATTTATTATGCAGCAAGTGATGCTGTGCCCCGGGGATTTGCTCTGCTTTATTACTTTATTTCATTCTCTAGGAAAATATTCATCTCCTTTCTGTGTGGATAAGCAGATGGAAACAGGTGTTTAGTATTCCACTTAGCTTCCATTACAGTGGCTAGGAACTAATTTCATGTGCATGCTGGTGCAGTCAGACCAAAAGATAAGTACATAGAAGCAAAGTAAGACAATGTAAACCACAGCCATCTATATCTATTTTAGCATCTGTTCTGATTTGCGTGCTGACTGTTCAGGCATACTGTCAAATTCACAGTCAGTTTAATCATTTCCCTCATTATTTCAGAGGAATTCCTAATTTGTGACATTAATACTTTATGGGGTAGAAGAGAGACAAGACACTTTGGTTTATCATCACAGTGGTTCAGTGTATCTTCCATTTCAGCTACCTAATCTTGCTTTGAGCAGTGGATTTTTTTATTGTGGTGCTCAGGGGCAACATTTTTGATAGATCTGGAAGCTGCAAGAATTCCTCCAAAAGAGTGATTTCAGATTGAAGAAAACATTTTGTTCAACTTGAAAAGGGAATGTTTTAATTTTAAGAATTCCCATGTCACTTTTGTTAGATGTTTACATCTCTTGGGGCTGTTTTCCTTCAATTATCTGTGTGCTATAGCTTCAGGAAAATGAATTAGTGATGACTAATACTGCTGAAGCCACTGTAGGGAGAAAACTTCCTTCTACAACAGGGTAACCTGCCTAGCTGATCAAGGGAAACAGTAGATGCAATCTTTTGGACTACAGCAAAGTTTTTTGATACTCTCTCAGTATCCTTCTGGACCAAATGTCCATCACACAGTTGGATAAACGCCACATCATGTGATGGGTGGCATCAGCTGGCTTCTGGTCTTTAGTGAGGTTTCACAGGGCTCCAATTTGGGCTCAGTTCTCTTCAACACTTTCAATAACTCAGAAACAGGACTTGAAGGAACACTAAGTAAGTTTGCCATTGACACTAAATTAGGAGGAAATATCAACTCCCTCAAGGGCAGAAAGGCCCTGCAGAGAGACCTTGACAAATTAGAGAGCTGGCAACCACCAACCATATGAAATGAAAGAGCCGAAAATGATGGATTCTGAAACTGGGATGGGGCAAGCCTCGTTGTGTGTATAGACTAGGAATGAGTTGTGACAGCAGAATTGTGGAAAGGGACCTGGAATCCCTGCTCTGTGGCAAGTTGAACACAAATCAGCAGTGCCCTGGCAGCCAGGAGGGCCAACCCTGTCCTAGGGTGCATCAGGCACAGCATCACCAGAGGAGGGGATTGTCCTGCTCTGCTCTGAGCTGGGGCGGCCTCACCTCGAGTGCTGGGGGCAGTTCTGGGTGCCACAATATTAAAAAAGAGACATTAAGCTGTTAGAGAGGACCCAAAGGAGGGCAATAAGGATGGTGAAGGGTCTGGAGGGGAAGCCACATGAGAAGTGGCTGAGGTCACTTGGTCTGTTCTGCACAGGGAAGAGGAGTCTGAGGGGAGACCCCCTGCAACTTCCTCATGAGGGGATGCAGAGGGGCAGGCGCTGATCTCTTCTTTGTAGTGACCAGTGGCAGGAGTCAGGGAAGTAGCATGAAGCTGAGTGAGGGGAGGTTTAGGTTGGATATCAGGAAAAGACATTTCACCCAGAGGATGTTTGGGCACTGGAATAGGCTTGCTGGGGAAGTGTTTACAGCATCAAGCCTGTCTGAGTCCAGGATATGTTTGGACAGCACTTTCAGGCACAACTGTGATTCTTGGGTTGCCAATCCTTGACCCTTGCACAGGGTCAAGAGTTGGACTCCGTGATCCTGAGAGTCCCTTCCAGCTCAGCACATTCTGTGATTCTGTGGTTCTGTGCACCTCCATAAACTAAAAAGTGATCAAACAAAATTAAACTAGATGTTCTTTGCTTACACCCCAGAGTAAAAAAGGACATTCCTTGTACTGCACAGGAGTAAGAGAAACCAGACTTGTTTCCTGAGGTTCCTGCTGAGCCCTCAGTTGCCAGCTCTCAGACAGCCAGCCCCTTGGGAAGGTACATCAGACCTAGACATGAACACAGCTTTACTGAGAAAAGAGCAACAATGAAAACCAGCAACATTCAAACACACATTCAAAAAAACTGCTGCCTCTGGGCACCCCAGTAAAGCCAAAATCTTCTTTTAAGCTTTTGCATGACTATGCCTCTTGTTAAGCTGTATATTATATCCTGCTCTTCAACCATGCTCAATAGTAATTCTTCAACAATTCTCTTCCTGCAGGAGGAGGTTCTTGATGGTGCTACAGTTGACCTCTGCGATTTAAGAATGGAAGGGGAAAATCCTCTGCAAAGGTGCCAAATGAGCTGTGACAGAATTGTTAGTGCTCAGCTGTGCCAAGTGGTGGGGGAGAGGGGAATTATAGCTTTGACTCTTCTTCTGCACTTTCATAAACTGATCTAGACTCGCACACCCTATGGGTTTTAACCCTGTTTGGGCACAGGACATGTGTAGTTCATCCTGTTTCAAACATGAATGGCAGAGTGCCCAGTTTTAAGGCTTTGCAGTTGTAGCACAAAAATTTCTGCAAACCAGGTCTGGCTGACCAAGCCAAACCCACATGTACACCAGCAGGGACTTGTGCCCTTCCCAAGTGCTTCTTTAGACTCTGCTTGTCCTAAGAGTATCCACTGAGGTTTCAGCCACAGGCATGACATCGAACTCCTTCAAGTACACAGTGAATACAGCTACAGTAGACAATTGAATGTAATTTTAATTAGTTTCTAGTAACTCTCACACTGACTGACTTGGACTTGTCAGCTTTAAAAAATGACAAGTTGAATACTAATTATTACATCCTCAGTAAGAAGGTGCTATAAAATAGGTAGTGTTACATGGGACACTATACTGGAGCAGAATCAAATAAAAAATAAAATATTTCTACATTTTGATCTTTATATAATTAATAATCTATTTTGGCCCTAACCTTTGGAGAATATAATTACAGTCCTATTGGGAATATTTGCCAAGAAATGGTTCCCTATACATATATTCTAAAAAATTTTACATAATGTGTCTTTTCTTTTTCACATATGTGAAAATACAAAGTTTGGAGTAGGGATCTATCACTGCTGCAGTACAGGAACATTTGTGATGGGGCCTCCAAGAGCCAGGAACAGAATGTGCACCATGCTGAAAAGAACAAACCTGTGTTTTCAACATTAATTTCCATTTTTGCCATTCATAAAATGGGCGTGGTACACTACTAGTTTAGACAAAAAGGCTGAGATTTCCAAATACAAATTTCCTTAACCATATTTTTGTAATCTCACACAGATAGTGCGATGTTAAGTCCACTGGCTATGTCAAATTTAAAAGTTAAGTAGCCTTCATATGTTATATTCATTATTAAAGAAAGGCAATTGGGAGCTGGTTGCAGCAGTTTACAGAGAGGTAGCAATCATGGCTATTTCAGAAAAATAAAGGAAGTCACCCTCAGGGAAGGTAATGATGCAGTATCCTGTTGTCTGTAAACTAATACATAAAGAAATACAGATTCAAATCAAAGAGGAAAGGATGGGGAGCCTGGCACCACCATAAACCTTCTGGACAAAGGTTTGTCTTGCTCTTAAAACTATGTACTTTGTAAATACACCAGAAGTGTATGAAGAAGAAGATGTGTTATGAGGGGCAAGGACAGGTCTTCTGTAAACCAAGTTTGTTTTCACTACAGTGTATCATCAGTTAATATTCCCAACTAGGGACAATTATAGAAAGAAAAGAAAATAATGTAAACATTAATGCCTCTTACATCTTTGAACTTCATTTACTTGTTAAACTTTTCATCAAAGGGAAAAAGTTTATGTAATTTCTTCAGTGTCTTTTTGTTCTGAAAACTTGCTATCAGCTGTTCTTTGTTCACTCAGCTTTGTTGAAATAATCCACAAGAAGAACAAATACCTATCTGTAATCCACAGTATCAAGACATTCATTAAAAAGGAATAAACATGTGTATAAAAGATTCTCTAATTCTTCTCAAGGCTTATAAACATTGAATTTGCCTGACTAGGATAGTCTGTGCAAACTCTGTGCAACAGAAATTTTCTATCAATTTCTCATTTAAAGACAAATACTAGCTACTTCTCAGAGGATCCAAATCTGGGTGCAATCATCACGCAGACATGTGGAAGTCAGTGTTGAAATGCAACTGCACTTGGAGCTGAAAAGCAGGAAAATAAACTAGGGGTTTGCTTTAGGATATCCAAGCTGCTTTCATACTAATGTGTACCCTGTCTTTAATTTCTGTAGTGAAAAATGACTGACAGTCTCTCCATCTTTAGAAAGTCAGTGTCCAAAGCCTCTATCAAAGGATTGCCATAAAAATTTCGTTAGCCTAACAACTCCCGAGTTGCTGGCTTAAAATACGGGTCCATGTGCAGTCTTGTCCTACCCACAGGTGGCAGCTCATATCAGACACTTTGCAAGGTTTTTGCACTTAGGGAAGGTTGGTAACAGTCCCTGCTCCCATGAGTTAGGATCATGTAGTTTGGTAATATGATTTCTTTTAACAGAAGATGCTACTTACTAACACACAAGGACATCCTTGGGAAGAGAAGTGCTCCCTGCTCTTTGGTGTGGGACACCTCCTCATTTTTCCACATATGTAGTTGACAATGCTTGTTCCTGTCAGCACAGGCAGCTCTTGCCATCCAGAGTGGAAACTCTTCAAGACCCGAGAATGATCAATTTTTTGGTTTTTTCTGCACTAAGTTGTAGTGCAAAGTGCAAAGTTTACAGTTTGCTATAACCCTCTGAAAAGCAGATTGAATTGTTTGCAAAATCAATCAAGTGCTGTGTTTGCACAGAGAAAAGAAGGAGCAGTGTTTGAAAAGGGCTTCTCTCTCTTGGCAACGGCAGCACGTGTCAGACACTGGCCACAAAGAGAGATTTTAATTCCCTGTCTTAGCAAAGAGAAATGGAGGTGACCCTAGGAGACAAAAGATAGATGTGAAGGCAGGGCAGAGTGGCTGGCAGAGCAGAGCAGCAGGATGGCAGAGCCTGGAGAAGGAAGTCTGTCCAGCTGGAGATGTTGGGCTCTTTTCCAGGTTTTTTTCCCCTACTGATTAGGTCCCCACAGAGCAGACAGGTACATTTGGGCTCCTTTCCATGGTCTGCCTTGAAAGAAAATTCCCACTAGTCTTCCTGGTCTGCAACAGTGGGTGGTTTTGGGATGCAAACCAGGGTGCAGGCTGCTTGGAGCCATACAGCATATTTGGCACTGGCTTCTCCTCTTGCCAGTTTCTGTAGTCCCACTATACCATGGGAAGAGCCTGCATGCAGTCTTTGATTCTGCAGAGCAAACAAAGCACTCTTTATTCATGCAGAGAAGGAAAGTGAGCTCATATGAGCCACTGGGTGAGAATAATCATATGGTCTAATGCCTGTACAACTCCCATCCACACAGCTGCTCCTCTGTGCCCTGGATATAGGGACCACAGGAGCCAGGCTTCCAAGTGAGAGACACATCACAGCTGTGGCAGCATTTACACCTGGATTCACTTTTGAAGGCAGAAGGAATGGGCACTAGGTCTTGATTTGGCAAAAGGAGAAACGTGAGAGTTGATCTCCAGGTTGATGTGGTTCTCCAGTGGATTTACCCCAACTCATACATTCAAGGTCAAATGTAACAGATTATGCTGAATTTGGATTCTGAACTCCCAACACTTGCAATGTTTGCAGCCACTCAGGCTTGGTTTTAATTTTAATTCTTCTCCATTTTATGTCATTTCCTGAAAATGACACCTTTGGTAATATTGGAGAGGCAATATTGTTTTAGATGTTTTTTCCAGCCTATCAGAAAAGTTATGTTAAATTAAAATGTATTTGCCTAAATTAAGACTGAGCTTCAGCCACCAACCAACTGAAAGCATTTCTCACCAATATACTGAAGAAGCAATTTATTCTACCATGTGCATTCAAGGACACAGATAAAATATCATCCATATATGGCACAGTTTCCAAGATGCAACTTTTAATTGTTTCTTATAATGTTGCCATGTAAATGCAGACACATACTTACCAAAAATGGGAAGAATGTTGTCAGAACAAAGGAGACTAAACAGAAAAAACTTAAACAAATGCAGTCTTATTTCTAAAAATAAAATGTGGTAGTATTGACACTTTCAAATAAGAAATAGAAAGCTATCTAGTGTAGTAAAAAGTATTTAGATCTTGTGGTGATGTAGTCATGTTCGATAACAAAGAATTGGAATAAAATAGTACCTACCATTTCAATTTTTTGGTCAAGATATCTAGATGTGATCTAAAAATAGTAATGAAACAACTGTCACCATTCCTGAAAGACACAGGATGACCATTGAAGGAAGAATTTTAATGTAAATAATTTTAACTGGGTGCCCAGCCACAGAAACTTTCAGTTAGCTTCACAGCTGGCACAAATATTCCATCCAAATGTCACATCTTACACACCAGTTATATACCCTCTTCATTTCTTCATGTACTGTAACCAAGCTTTCAGAACAGCTTCCTTCTCTTTTCTGTGACTGGAAATTTGACTATATAGTACAGAACATTTAATTTTTTTCAAGATTATAACCCCAAGCTTTCTCATTATTGGATTTATGATTTGGGGTGTTAGAATATGACCTAAGTTTGATGTATGTTTTCCTACAAATCAGAGGAGTTGAAAACTTAACTATAGAGTGATGGGCATGGCTGTGCTTCCAACTCATGGGAAAGGGGAGTACATTGAGTGTATCAAATGTCCCAGGCTGTAGCCTTTCTTTTGAGTCCAAACCCTATTGCTGAGGTTCTGGCTGCTCTTGACCACTCAGTTTTGGTACCTGACGTCCTTACTCATGCTCTCCTTGTCCAAACTGAACTGACCCCCACTGCAGTAAACAAAAAACCCAAAAAAACCAGCATGATAAGGGGACACTTCAGCAACTGCAGATCCTGTTTCTGCTCTCTTTTTCTGTTGTGTCTCCAAGTAGAGTACCCTGGCAGAATCCACTGCTTCCTCGCACATTTTGTGGAGCAATGGGCACTGTTGGAGATCCCACCTAAGCACCTCTTCTGGCTACTTTGCATTTTTGATTATTTAATCCTTCACCCCATCCTTTCAACACATCTTGTGTGGGTTCACTTGTGCTTTTTCCTGAGCTTGCTGTCTCTACCTCTCCCTTTTGGTGTTTCTCTGCTCTTCCCTGTCTTCTGGGGACACTTGTCAGTGCTTATGGGAAAAACAATAACTCATAGCAGATGTAGGGGAAATACAAGAGCGTGGCAATTGTGTAATGACACATCTTCTAAATGCCCTTCCAGCCTCTACCATTTTGTGACTGAGACTCACTGAGAAGGAAGGCATCTTTTTACCTAAAAGAATTTGATGTATTTTTTCCCCATTTGCTTGTCCAAAAAGGTTCTTTATCAGAATTAGTTGAACTGTGGCCACAAAGGAAGAGAAGCTTTTGCATACATGCAGTGTAAACCCTGTGTGTGTATCATCCAGTTCTCTTTGGCAGTTACCCTATAGGTGCTTTCAGGTTTTTCAGGAAGATTTTAAACCTGTTTTAGAAAATCACCACTGTTAAAGAATTATTTCTTCTTGTTTCTGACATTGAAATTTGCAAGATGAATATTCACAACTTTGTTTCAGTCAGGAGCTTAAGAAGCCAGTGGGTAACAGTAGCAGTGAGGTGATACATTTAGATTGCCTGGAAATTTTTTTTACATTTGGCAATTTGACCCTAACCATATTAATTCCCAGAACAACCATGGCAGATATTCATTGTTCCAATGCATCAGAGGGTACAGCAAAGACCTTACCAATATTAAAGCTTCCATGCCCACAGTAGGATTCAGTAATCCCTACTGAAAGGTGAAAGTTAGCCATGCATTGGTTACACAGCACAGTTAATGCGGTGATGCCCCATTGATCCACCACCCCTGCACCACTGAAATCACCGACATGCATTTTTTGCAGCAGTATTCTGGCTAATGTGAATTTCAAAATGCATGGCTCTCTTTTCAAACTGCAATCCCACTTCTGGGTTTGCACTGAGTCTGAGATAACATGAAGTGTCATTTTATGTTGTGATATTTCCAGTTGTTGTCAGTGACAACAATTAATGCTCTAATTGAAATACTTAAGTAATAAGGAAAATCTCCAAATCACTGTGCTTTAAGAAAAGTGTAGACACACAATAATTCTGTTTTAAAAACAGGGTACCCAGAGAAGACCTTATAGTGTTTGGTTAGCATATTTGCAAATGTTCACAAAGCCCAATTCACAGGGTACTAAAGCATCTGAAACACCACCTGATCAGAAGTGGTGGGATCTTGTGACCTCTGAAAACACATCCTCAATACTTTGTTTTCTAATATTAAACTTGTAATATGAGATGAAACACATCTGCTTTATCACTCAGTTACTACTTTCTGGTGCCTTGCATTCCTTCTTGGGGCATCACAGGACACCCATGTGGCTCAGGCATAAATGATTTTTATTCTCACTGTGAGAAAGTGAGATAACATAGGAGTTTTCATCTCCAACTTATATACTCTTTTAGAAAATACTGATTCTGGGGGAATATACATATCTACATTACATATGTGTTTGTAATCATGTTATAGATAAAGACAGGCTCCATTGAACCTCAGAGTGGGGTCTGAGGGTCTTTTATCCCCCTTCTATCAGCTTTGTCTTAATTCTTCTCTCCTGCTTATGCTACTACTCTATGTTAATGAAGCACAATGCAAAAGATTTTGCATGCTAGTGTATGATTTTCCTGATACAATCTGTAGATGATTCCAGCAAGAAACCTATAAATATCTTCATGTTTGGGCTGGCATGCAGATTCTTCCTAACAGGTTAAAATCATCTGGATAAACTTCCTTGATGCTTTCACGAAAAGAAATTCCAGGGGAGGTTCAGGAAATTCTTCAGCTGTTGCTGCAGAGCTACTTTATATAACCAACACGTGGCTAAATGACACACTTCAGAGGATCAATGTTTTTGTAAAGGAAGTCACGTCTCAGAAATCTCTTGTAACTTTTGAAGGTGCAGTCTGATTTAGTCTTCCTGGATTTCCAGAGAGCTCTGAAGGAAAGGAGGTGGGCTTTGCATACAAGAGAAGATAACTCCATAGATAATTAAATAGTTAATATACAAGGACAGGAGGAAAAGGCTGGTTTTAGTTCTGGACAGAGACATCAGCAGTGCATTATGGTGAAATGTGGTAAGGCTGATGTGAAGAGATAGGCTGTTCAGCACAGCCATAAAGAAATTGGAAGGGCACAAGCAGCAAGGTGAGAAAATCCTCCAATTATTTCAGTTTTTAGAGGATAAGAAGAATGAATTGCATGGAGCCCTTATTGGACTGAGTGACTGGAATTTCAAATGAGGGTTGAACTTCAATTTTTGTTCAGTATTAAGTGGTTCTCTAGAAAATACACGGTCATTATTAAAATATTCTCAAGAAACTATTGTAACTCACAAGCAAGAATTTACTTATTGATGTGTGGATACATCAGTAGCATTCAGAAAGCAAGAATGGCATTGAAAGTTACTAGCAAAGATGATATCAGTGTGTCTCTGAATACCTCCTTGGCACACTCCCTTTATAGATGTAGTGTGCAGTTCTGCACACCTTCAATTCAATAAGGATGAAACAAGATTAGAAGAGGTCTAGTGAAAGCTATCAAAATGTGAAAGATCTTCCCCACTAAGACCAGGACTCTTTAGTTTGGAAAAGGGATAACTGGAGAGAGACTCAGTCCTAAAAATCCAGTGCCCTGGAGATGGTGAGGTTATATTGGCTGTTTGACTGTTCTCCCAAGAGAAGGATTGGTCAGCATGCCAGATTAGAAGTAAGGAGACTTCAAATAAAAGGAAAAGGAAGTATCTCCTCTTCCAATGTAAAGCTAAATGGTTGCAAGAAATCCCTTTCCAAGGGGTGCTGCAGACACTGCTGATGTACATGCACTCAAAAAGCAGCCAAGCATTCCCAGAAGAGTATCCATTGGAGGTCACCACATCCAAGCCTGCAATATCTGCTGGTGGAAGCCAACAAACTGCAAATTGCTAAAGGATGAAAAAGTATTCTGGGAATGTGTCAGAACACGAGTGCACTGCCACACTCTTTTAGGTGTTAGCTGTTGGTCTGGCCATACCTTTGGTATAAATCTGCAGAACTGTTACACCATTCTCTGCCCTGGCAGAAGCCCAGCTCCTTACAAGTATTTCTCTAAGGATATCGCAGAGGTTTATCCCTCCAATTTCTTTGTTTCAGTTTTGTGTCACAATACAAAGCAGAACACAAATCAAAAAGACAGCTACTGTTTTGGCTCTTAGCATAAAACAAATAATTTCAAAACTGTTAACTTTCACTTTTGTCAGTATATATGAGATGCCAAAAGCTTTGCTGCTTTGCAGTGGCAGAGTCTCTCATTAGCTACATGTTGACTTTTTCCAGTGTGCAATTCTGCACTGTTTGTGTATGCAGCACACTAACTATGCACAGCAGGTGTCGTGTTCAGCTCTTTCCTAGTATGTTTGGATGTGATGCTTCCAATTAGTTATCCTTGCAAACAGAGTAAGGAAATGTGGTAAATATGGCCATGTGGGCTGACTACCTCACAGCCCAAATAAGTCATTGTTCTGTGAAGTCTGGCTGGAAGTTGCTGCCATGTGAGAAATATAAATAGTTTATGAATGCCTTTTTAAGGGCAATCCATCGTGGCTTTTGCAAAGAAATATAATGATAGTTCAAGCATATTTGTGCAGACTGCTGTGTATTTTACATATACAGTTAATCTTTAATAGTTGCATAAAATATTTGGGATCACTAATTAATGTCGGACCTGCAGCTGGATTTATTCAAGAATGGTCTAGAGATCATACTAAGAGATGAAGGTCTGAGCTTTGGAGTATCAACAAATTCACCTAAAGATTCAGCCAAAACAATCTGTATCAGTCAGAGAGGTCAGCAATGAAAAAAATGAATACTGACAAGGTTGCCCATCATGAAATATTTTCATCCACCTAAAGTATGTTGTCCTTATCTGGATTCTTGTAACACAGTTCTCATACACACCAGACTGTTTCTCCAGAGGCCTGATGGGCAAGCCCCCGCTCATGAGTACACTGACTCTGCACTGTGATGTTAGAAAAGAGGCCCAGCAGGCTCATTTAAACCAGACGGTAGCTCGTTTGAAGGTTTTCAGTCTATAGTTTGGACAAACGCAGGTGAGCAGAGAAAAAATATCTGAGTTTGATCTGATGCAAGCCTCAATGTCACACGTCAGGCACTGGAAGCCTGTGGTCTGCTCCAGTGTGAGTCCTGCAGAGGCTGAGCTGCAGCTCCAGGTGAACTTGCACCTGCTTGGAACTGGGCTAAGCTCTGCTGGTGTCACAGAGAGCTCCTTTTGGAACCCTAGGGGGGTGTGCTGGTGCAGTTGTCCCAGATGGTGGCTATGTATAGCATGGAGAAAGTTGACATGGAATCTGGCTCGAGCTACTAAAACCCTAAATATGCCTCACTTTAAAATAAACATCTGATATGAATAACATCTAAATTGAGGGTCTTATCCAAACAGAGTATCAAATGGTGGTCTAATCCTATGGCTATTCTCAATTACTGAAAAGTCAGGATACATCCTTTTCTGGGATGCTATATTGGAAAGTCAAGGATTCCTTTTGTAACCCTTGAGACTAGATAGCTCCAGGCAAAGGAGCTTTAAAATAGCAAGTCCAAAACTGCCAAAAGCATCCTATTGCTAGCTAGCTTTACTTGACTCTATATAAGCAGTGATGACCTAGCTTGTGGCTTGGCGTAATTTTAGAGAACGTGGCAGACAATAGAGGAAACTCTGCCAACACTAATATCACATCTCTAAGAACTGTCTAAGCACTATTAGTTCAAATTAATTTTATGGGGTAAATGAAATTTTACCTAATAAGTACCATTTTAATAAAAGAAGCACTGAATGTAAAAATGACTAGTAGAAGTTGTGTTGAATTTTAAAAAGTTCTTGCTGTTAAATTCTCCCTCTCCCTTCAACTGGACTTGATCCCCAGAGTAAAGCAAAATACATGTGATTTGGTGGAGAATGTATGACTCTCACTCATGTTTGCAGAATTTTCACTCCAGACTAAATAGGTGCAGGAGTTCCTATCTCCTTCAGTCAGGCTGTGCCAGGTGCCACTCAGATGTGCCAATGTGAAGAAATATGTTTGTTAACCAAGGTCTGCTGTTGGGTCGCTTGTGCATGTCTCTCCTTAAGTGGACTCACTTGGGCTGCATTGCATTTTGAAAGGCTTATCTTAAAATCCCTTTGAATTATAAGCTGTTTGTGGAAAAGTATCTTAGTGTGTCATATTTGACTTCAGAGGCTTAGTCGCACTCTGTGATACAATGGCTAAAGGTTTTAAGATTGTATCTTAACAATCAGACAAAATTGAAGCCTTTGTGCTCACGAACCTAAAGAAAAATTTTGTGCTACTAATTGGGAGAATGACAAGATTAACAGAATTTAAGGAAAAAACAAAACAAAAGGAAAACCCAGTGCAAATGCCATTTGAAAGTAGGGATTTAAGTTCATGTTTGTTCTCAAAAGCATGAAACCAGACAGTTCATGCAGTGTGAGCTCTGTTCCTCTATGTTATGAATTCTCTTGCACAAGCAGCTATTTAAAATGCCCAAGGCAGAGGAATAGTCTGATGAAAATGTGAAACTCTGAGGAATTGAATTGATCTCTAAAGATTCTTCTTTGCAGGGATTTAGTATAATGCATGGACTTTTCATTATAAATCTGAGAAGACAAATTTTGCTTCCTTGTCTGTAGCTAATGGCTTCCTGCCAGCACTCATGGTATTTCTGACATATTTAAAATACCAATTATTTGAAGTAATGGTGACCCTCTGCCCTTCTAAAACTTTTAGCTTTGTGTGTAGAGAGTGAAGTTGAAAAGCAGATGGTGAAGCTAGGAAACTGAATGCTGCTACTTCCCTGAGTATAATGTCTTCTAACTCTAGAATTATGAATTTTGTGGGGGTTCATTTAATTTGTGGTTCTTTTCTTTTCCTTCTATGGAATTTTTTTGTAGTCTGTATTTTTGCTTAAAGGAGAAACCTAGAGAACTGTAAATCAACATAGTCTGTATTTTCTTATAACATAAACAGAATATAGCATGCTCCAGTTCCTGCTAGATGTCTCTTAAACTAACAAGTTGTTTGAGTCAATCATTGTAATAGCTCGAGGGAAGTGCATGGCCTGCACAGTCCTTCTGCTTTCCTGCAGAGTCATTTGTCTTTTAAAATTGAGGTTTTGGCACCCTCAACACTTCCAGACAAGTAAACATATTTTCTAGGAAAACACTTATTCAATGAAAATTATCTTTTCATTTGACGGCCATCAAAACTATATACCCACTTGGTGTCAAGTTTACATTATTTTTGTCTCAAAGACACTGCTCATGTAAATCAACAAGTGAATGAGGACATAGATATGGGTTCTATCACATCTAAAATGGCTTTAGCCTTAAGACCCCTCCACAGTTACCTGGCTGAGCATCCCTGTGCTTCTGTCTCTGCATCTGGAAACAAATCGGTGTAAGAAGATGTGAGGAGCACAGAGATAAGATGATCTCAATCCCTTGCTAATGCCATTGGTTCACTGTGAGTCTCACTGGCAGATCACTTACCTGAAGAACCTGTGGGCAACTGAAAGCCAAAATCCTGGTCCGCAGCCACTTTCTGCACAGACTGTTCTCCCCACCACCCGTCTCAGTCAGAGCTGTGAGCTACTCTCCTTTCCTGCTTAACAAGGCAGTTCAACCTTCTGTATTAGGGACAAAACCAACTTTACCATGTAGAAAAAAGCAGGAAGAGCAAATGGACATAAGGAATTTAAGGAGGAGTACTTCAGCTTTTGGGGAATGCTGCATCCGTCTGGACGACATGAACTGTCATCCACCTTCTTAGAGAATTTGTACAAGGAATTCTGTTCATCAGCCACACCTTTTTATGCACTGGGTCTATCAATACCTACTCTATTAGCCTTAACATTAACTAGATAGAGTTTTGTGCCTTCTAGTAATGTCCACAAGGTCTTTCTTTCTTTTTTTTCCAACATGCTTGCCATTTTCCTTTCAAAAGTCTTAGCTCTAATTTTTCTTGCCAGTAATATACCTTAAGGCTTTATGCCCAGGAGGAAACATTTTTCTTTTAATATCACATTTACATGAGCGATAAGTAAATTCTTTAAATGAAGCTAAGCAGTAAAGTACAGGAGCTCTGCAGGATTAATTCCCTTCTTGTTCCCTCGTGGGGTACCTGCGGCCACATGTATTGACAAGTCGAGTGACTTTTTTTGATGGTTTTGGATGAAACATTTTCTGTTGAGCTGTTCCTAGCTCAGCCTCATTCCAGTGAGGAATAAAACTGAAGAAAACATTACAAAACCAGAGTCAGGAACAACATCAGAAAATGATCAGTATGTATTCTGAGACTTAGCAAAATATATCCAATTACTCTTCTTGCAATTTTGTTTACAAGTCTTGTTACACTGGAGTTCATTTATACATCACATGACAATGAATAAGTTCTGTAGACTTAAATTCACTAAACAGACTGAATCTACTCTTCTCATTCCTGCCATGGTTTTCAGACTTCAAATCATGCATGTAGGTCCCACTTTCCAAGTCAAAATTCCTTTTTAAGAAGTATTTAAACAGGTCTGACAAGAACACACTCCAAGCAATATAGTCTCTTTAGGGTTTTGTTCTATCAGTTGTAATGTTTTGTAGTGTCTTTGTGTTCACTGTTAATACACCGTGGCTCTGCTGATAATGAGGAGGACCTATAGGACAAAGCAAGTTCATTTAAGAGTAAGCCTCTTTTAAATAGTCAGATGCAAATATAAAGCATATATTTCACTTGCAGGTGCATTCAGATAATTTATTTTTTTCACTTTTCTTGTTTTTATTTTAAAAAGGTCTTATGCTTAAATACAGGATAACTCAAAAAGAATTGAGAGAAAACAAATTGCTATCACAGCTACAGAGATTTTATCACTCTATTAATTGTGCTGTGACGTTCTTGGGTTATGGAAAAGTAGGCAAGACTAATACCTATAATCATTTCATCACATATCACCACTATGAGTCAATTATGTTTTGGACTGTATGAGACTAGCAAAACCTACTGCATGCTGTATATGGCTTTCTGCTAAGTGTGTTTTGCTACTTCTACATGCAAATATACCTCTTGCTAAAATAATTTTTTGCAGACCTCATTTCAAAGATGAGACCATTGATCCAACACTATTCCTAAATTCTTAAGTGCTTAGTCTTCCTGGTTAGCCACCTAAATTCTTGTTTAGTTTCCAGTGTGGGACTCAAGTTTTTGGGAAAGTTCTTGTCCTGCTACCTTTTGATCATGGCTTTTCTTTACATTGTTGTTTCCAGATATTCATCCACATTAGGTTCCAGCTGTCTCTGATATGACATTCACTCCCTCTTCCAGCAACTTTACTTTCCTTTTACTCTTTCACAACCCTTCATTATTACAGTCTTTCATTATCCATTTCCACTTCATATGCCTGGGAATTAACCTTCTTTACAGCCCTGTCCACTGCTTCTCTAATACAAGCTGATCTATTGTCATGACTGAAATATGACTCAGACCCACCAGCCTTACTTCCACTACTGCACATTAAGTCTGATTCAGTGCCAGATGGCAGTGGATGGGAAAACAAAATTACTCAGCTTCTCTATAAGTCTGGAAAATAACCATTTGCTTATTAAAAATTTTATATTCAAATAAGGATAATAGTGTCCCTCATGTTTTATGATAATTAATGTTTCATATCCTAGAAGTCCCATTTTGATTCTTAGACTAATATAGTTACCTGCTGACTTTAGGGAAATAAGGGAGAGCTGTATCACTGAATTTGACTGAATCTGCTTTGGGCCTTCTGATCTTGAGGGGAAGATGATTTAGAAATAATAGTAGTCTGGCTCAAATTACTTTTCTTGAAATAAATATCAATATGTATACTCCAAGTTCCAACTAGCTAGACCTTACTCTTACACATTGAATAAACAGGGCTTGTTGGCAGATTACAAAATAATTTTCTGTAATGATTTTCAGATATAAAATTGAAAAATGCTCCAAATCCTGCATGGGGGATTGTAGGAGGCACTAAAGGCAAAGGCAGGTGCTGAGCACTCGTCACTCTGCAGACAGTGTGGTCTCATGGTTTCCTTCTCTGCCTCCTAACACAATATTGGCCACAGTACTGGTACCCTCAGGCTGCAGAACAGATTTGTATCATCAGACAACAGACTACATTTACTCTTTAATATAATCCAGGATCATAGGATAATTCAGGCTGGGAGGATCTCAGGAGATCTGTATTTCCATCTTCTGTTACAAGCAGGGTCATCTGTGAAATCAGACCAAATTGTATAAGGCTTTATTCAGTGTGGCCCTGAAATTCTCCAAGGACGGAGAAAGACATTATATCCTCTCTGGGCAACCTGTTTCAGTGCTTGACTGTCTTCAGAGTTAAAAAAAAAATTAAAAATTGGTCGTTTTTCTAGTCCTTTTTCCAGTCCTTTTTCAATTTTCCATCCTGATCATGTCTTGTTTCATATTATGCTCGTTGCACTTGTCCTCTCACACTCTGCTTTGAGGAGACTGGACCATTTGCTTGATTCCCTCATAGGCAGATTACTGCTAGGTCCCCTCAAAGCCATCTCTTCTCCAGGCTGAACAAGCCCTGGACCCTCAGTTTCCCCCTGGGCAGCTTGGTGTCCTCCACTGAACTTGCTCCAGTTTGTTGATGTTGTTCTTGTATTGGGAAGCCAAAAGTGGGTGCAGTATTTGAGATGTGCTTTAAGATGTGCTGAGAAGAGAAGGATGAACCCTCCCTTTGATGTCCTGGCCATTGACACAGTGCAGGGTGCAGCTGGCTGCCCACACAGCTTGTGCCAGCCAAGGCCCCAGGTCCCTTCTTGCAGAGCTGCTCCTAGTCAGGCAGGCATCACCCTATCCTTGCACCAGGCTGTTTTTCCTGTCCAGGGGCAGCCCTTGGTATTAGTCCTTGACAAATTTAGCTCATTCCGTTCCTCCAACCTGTCTAGGTTTACACCCCTAAATTCTACACCCTGAATATATCAAAAATCGTCCCCAAATTTGGTATTATTTCCCAGCTGGATGAACGTGCAGTCAGGACATTGATAAAGCTGTGGAGCAGGACAGGTTGTAGGGAAAGATCCAGAGTACTCCATTTGTTACTGGCTTCCAGATAAAGTATGACCCACTAGTCCCTAACCTTATGAGCCTCATGAATAAGTTTTTAGATGGATAGCTGCCCATTCATCCAAACCATAACATTCAAACTTGGATACAAGAATATTATGCAAGACTGTGCTGAAAGCCTTGGTGAAGTCAAGATAAATGACATGCATGTCTTTGTGCAGAGATGGAGATCCTGATCAAAGCAGGAAATCAGGTGGGTCGGGCCTAATTCACACTTAGAAAATCCATGCTTAATTAATCCCTCAGAAACCATTAAAGTGGGACAGATTAGCCTGTAGTTCTTTGGGTTGGCCTCTTGGCATTTCCTGTTTTTAAGATACATGTGGTTTTTGCCTGTCTTTAGCCATCAAGCATCTCTTCCTGATCTCCAGAGGTACAGCTCTGGATAGCCCCTGAGAGAGAGGCTTTGCCAGGTGATGTCCTTGCCCTGTCTTCCCTTCAGACACTTTGTTTGGATGGACAAAGTTCAGTTGGAACAGAAAGCAGTGTGTTGCTCTGGGTTTCCCTTTTTAGCACAATGGTAAACTTCCATCAAGCTGAGAGGAAACCTAAATTATGCTGCCATCAGCACAGACAGCACAGACGGAATGAAGCCCTTTACTTGTGTGCCCCTATGCACTTATGGGTAAAATGTCAGTGTGTGGCTGTAGGACTAGAGAAAAGTAGGAGATATGAGGCTGAGTTACAAAGCTGCTGCTGTACAAAAGGTGACAAAATTCCCCATTTTAAACTTCCCCTTCTGAAAAGATTTGAGAAATTTTCTTTAGTGACCTCTACAAATTATTAAAAACAAAAAGGCTCTAAATTTTCCCTCTATTTATATATGGTCGGAGCATTTGGCAGAGGTTTTTCACACTTGAATCATTCAAAAATAGCTCAACAGATTTGACTCAGATATCCAATGTAATCACTTCTGGGCTGAGGTTGAGTGTGGAAAATTGAAGCCAAAAGGAATTTGAATTATGACCAATGGGAAAAGGGTTAGGGAGGCAGGAGAGCAGCTGGATTTCTAACTACATCACAAAGAGCCTCACTGTTACAACTGCCTATTCTACTTCCACATGAATGGACACCATATATTTGTATGGGTAACATAGGAAGGAATTTTCAAAGTTGCAAGTGAAAACAGTCTGCAAACATCAAATCATCAGACAGTGTTTGCTTGTGTGTAACCAATCACTTAGGAGTAGAGAAGGGGAAAAAGAAATCTTTTGATGTGGTTGACTTAACAAGGGGATGCAGAATGTTTGTATGCAGAAAGTTTATTCATGAGCTGGAGCAAGTGGCATCCTCTAGATAACTGTATTTACCAAAGTGGACTGAAAAACAGGGTTTGAGGATGTGGCACAATGTGGGTTGGCTCAGATACTGTCCATGGAACAGTGATATGGATGATGCCATACTGAAGTGAAAACTTACCCCACAAAATGCCAGATTGTTTTTTGAGAAGGAATAACTAAATGAGAGGACAGCTGACTTGTCCCTGAGTATTTCAGCATAGGCTGAAGCATGCCACTTCAAAATATTTTGGATTCCCTGTGTGAAGAAGGATGGCATGAACGCAGGTAGCCATGCCCAGTGACAGCAAAGCCAGAACCAATGTCTCTGAAAAACTGCTGCTCCCTGTTCCTGTGGTGGTTTGTCTCTCTACACCTAGCAGGCAAAACCTGGTCACATTCAAATGATCTCTGATTACTAAAACCAGCTGCCTTCCCCTTCTGTCTCAGCAAATCTCAGACTTGCCATTGCTTTAAAAAGCTTCTTGGCAGCTGTTTGCATGAATTTGAAGGACAGCTTGGAAAGCTGAATTTGAGCATTTTCAGGAACAGCAGTGACAGGCAGCTTCAGACAGTGCCTCAGCTAAGAGTGATATACTCAGGTTTGTGTCTGGGTCCCACAGGTCAGACTGGATTTTCCCACTGAAAAAAGTGGGAGTCTTACCACTTCCATGGGAGCCTTTGGAAGTTCATCTTTACTGCTAATATAGACAAAAACCCTCAACACTTTTTATGTAGTGACACAAATAAAAATCACAGAATCACAGAACCACAGAATAATGAGGTTGGAGGAGACCTCAAAGATCATAGAGTCCAACCTATGCCCTAACACCTCATGTAGACTATAGCACCAAGTGCCATGTCCAGTCTTTTTTTAAACACACCCAGAGATGGCGATTACACCACCTCCCTGGGAAGAGCTTTCCAGTAATTTATTATTCTTTCGGTGAAAAATTTCTTCCTAATATCCAACCTATACCTTCCCTGACATAGCTTGAGACTGTGTCCTCTGGTTCTGTCAGTCGCTGCCAGGTGGAAGAGACTGATCCCCACCTGTCTACAACCTCCCTCCAGGAAGCTGTAGAGAGCAATAAGGTCACCTCTAAGCCTCCTTTTCTCCAGGCTAAACAGCCCCAATGATATTATATGATATTATAAATAAAAGCACAAGAACAGTCTCAATCCAGTGAGTACTGTGAGAAGGTGTAATGTGCAAACATCCAGCTAAACCCAGAGGCTGCTTTCAGCAATGGGAAGGCAGAAACTTTAGTTTACCTAAGTAGTGACTCTGAGGAAAGCAATGAAAGCAACACAAAAGCCCAGGTCAGGAAAAAAGGATGAAGTAAAAGGTGTAAATTCTGTCCAAGCTCAGTGAGGTATGATCTAGTGCAGTGGTTCAATCTTGAAGTGTGCTTATTCAAAAATATAAATGACCAATTTAAAATGTGATCCAGCTGAAATTCAAGCTTTCTGTAGACTAGACATTTAAATGTATTTCTAAAGCAATGCAGTGAATTTTAATTAGTGAAGTTTTATACAAGCTTTTCTATATAAATTCACAATAATGAAATGCACATGCACATAAACACAACGAAATTCAAAGAACATCCTCTCTTCCAATAAAATTCAAGCTTTCAAGCTCAAACAAAACTGAAACATTTATTTCTATTTTGAAAGGAACATTTTACATTTTAAAAAAGGGAAAAAATGCATCAGAGAAGAAGAAAATAAAACTATTCAACTTTCTCCAGAGAAAATATATTTTCAAATGTGCAGACAGGAATCAATGTATATGAATGCCACGACTCATTTCTACTTCTGTGCACTTTGGGCTTCATTAAGAAAACAATGTGCTACATACAGAGGAAGAAAGTATAATTTCCCACGTTGAAACCAAGGTGTTCCTGTGAATTTTTTTATTCCCTTTCCACAGTGTCACTTCCAAAATGAGTTACACCTGCACCTTCTGAGGCTTCATTACTGGTAGGGGAATAAGAGAAAATGGTTGGACCTATTGGATCCATTCTGTTCCAAGCCAGCTGAATACTCAAGTGCCTGTCAATTTGGAATGGCCACGGCCCAGGAGCAGCTTGAATGCAACATGGCCAGAGAAGCTGTGTGAGCCTCTGTTCCCTCATTCCATAAGCCTTGAGAAAATTGTCACTTTATTAATGCTAGTATTAATGATAGCATTTTTGAAAGCAATTCATGCTGTATTATGTACATATTTTTTTATTGTCTAGGCTGTCAGATGCCATTGTCAGATTACCAACCTTTAGCAGAACACAAATTTTATAATTTCTCTTATATGTTGAAAAGAACTGAAGAGCAATTTGACTGAAGGCCTACCATGTTTTTTGTCATTGGGCTTGTGAGAGGTTTGAAGTTATTATGTCAATCACCCTGCAATGAGCATGGCTTATTACCTTTTGGATTACGATTTCATGAATGCCAAGCTCCTTACAGCGTGTTTTTTCCATTGGAAAGAATTCAGGGTGCTAAAATGTCACCAGCCATCTACAAATAGATCATGCAGGACCTGCATTAGCTTGTTGCATTTCATCTTTGTTTCACAATTTCATATGAAATGATAGTGTCTAAAGTTAAATTTATCACTTCTTTGCTATCAAGGACAGTCCTTGAACATGTTTTACATATAAAATCCAACGCCACTTTTCCAAGAGCAAATATTTCTAAAGAAACAGGATTTTCCCAGAGTTAAGAGTGACTCATGAGGTCTGAAGATTTGACTGATGCAAATAACCAGAGAAGTAATAAATGAGGTTATGTCATCTACATCAGCTGAAACTGTCTTACCACACAGCCCTGAGAAATTTGCTGAAAGCATATCCATTTTAAGAACTCACTGATGGATCATGGAGTCTACTACTGATACACTTTTTTATTCTTTCCTTTTTGGGTCTGCTTGAAAGCTGTAGCATCTGCAAAAGACTGAAGCAGTTATCTGTTAGCTGCTTGTGAATGATCATAAACCAGACCAGAACGCTTTTGAAGAAAACTGCTTTAAAATCATGAGGGTTTCCAAAGCAAAAACAATGACATGTTCTGGACTAAGACTCTTTCCAGAAACTAAACAGTAAGTTACAAAATAGGCCAGTTCTCAAGCATTTTGGAATGACAACAGTTCAAGATTTTTGTGGTGAAAGCATAACCTTTGAAACTGTTATTGCACAAACAAATGGCAAGCTCTGTCCTTCTTCACACAAACACAAGATTTGATTGCCTCTGTAAAAACTGTCCCCAAAGCATTTCCTTTGGCTGGTGTGGAATGCTGACTATTCATTAAATCAGGCACAGAAAGAAAATTTTTTGGCCCTTATGAACTTTTGAAGCTTTGGGGGCTAGCAGCTGCGTATCTTGTGAACAGAATTTCCTGTTGGTATCCTCCTAGCCTATTTGTTCACTAGAAGCCCAACAAATGTCAACAAAAATAGCACTCTGTGTTCCAATTTTTAAACTCAATTGAGAAATCACAGATATATATTACACTTCTCAAATAAACCTGTGTACTATTAATGAAAGTACTATTGTGAACTTGCTCAGACCTTGTTTGGTTCTGGTGGTTGTTAGCTGGGATGAAATTATAAAAATGTTGAGGGACTGACTCTAAACACCATGTTTGTGTAGCATAAAATGTACTTCCAATATCAATGCCAGCAGTCATTTTAGGAAAGACTAAATAATTTTAATTGTTAAAAAAATGGCCCTTTTCATGCTGTGAGAGTCTGATTCTTGTTAAATCTGCTATTTCTGTAGAGCGAAAGGATAAATGAAATATTCTACTCCTTCAAAAGTTCATTCAAATTGTAAATAGTTGAAATGAGTCTTTCCCCTCTGATCAAAACCAGCCCTAAGGGGATCCTGCTTGATTTTAGGATTGGTAAATGTGCAGAAACATGAAGCTTTCTGACAGTGCAATTTCTGGCAATGCCTGCTGCACAGAATGGCACTGATATACTGTCTCCAAGGGTATTTGTCACCAACAATGAATCAACTGGGTAGACACCCCGTTTCTAATGGAGCAGGACACACAAGTGTAGCAAACAGTGCTGCTAGGCTTATTCCCAGGGAGGCAGTCTGAAAGCGATGCCTGATTTTTCAAAGCAGGGACCAAACACATGAGAAATAATTTATTTTATTTAAGACACTACTGGAGACGTTACTGCAGAAAGCCAAGAGTCTAGGAAGACCACCCACCATCCTGGACTTAAAACTACATTGCCTTGAACTCCTTTGACAGCACTGGGTGACATTTGTAGCACACAAGTTTGTGGTGCTCTGTGATCCCTTCTAAAAGGCAGGAGCCGATTGGGAAGCCACGAGAATTATGCACTACAGAGTTTCACAGCGTTTGAAGGAAGTGATCCTCCTGCCAGCCTTGCAAGATTTAAAGTACCAAGAGAAACAGCTTTGTGGAAGGAAACAAGGAACTCCGTGAGCAATTGAAGTTACTGTAACAAGTGGAAGTTTGCTTTCCAGATCCCTGTGGCTGATGTCCAGTGTCTACCCCACACACACATGTTGTGCTGCATGTGCACACAGCAACTGCAAAGCACGTGTGCAGTAAAATCAGAGCATCCAACATCTGCACAGCACATCTGGTCTCGTTTATGGTGATGAGATGCTGACTTGCTATGTACATGTGCCTTAAGAGAAACGTTTTTAATGTGCCTTTAATCACTTTTTTGCCTTCTGACTCAATTGTCTGTCTAAAGATATGCCCAAGCATTTTCCTAAACCCAAGGCATTCAGGATGCTCATATCAATACTTTCTGATGTTCTTGGGGTGAAAGTTGACAGTAAAAATTTTCCCTAAAGTAGAGCAAAATTGGAGTCTCTCCAGAAATGAACACATGCTAGCTTTTCATGTGAGATTTCTATTGTCACTGTTGGATAAAACTGCCCAACAGGTCCAAAGCTGTGAAGGGATGGGGGAAAGAAGTTTAGATTTTGCATTTCTGATTGCAAACATTTTTTTTTCCATACCTTCCTTCATATAGAACTTCAACAGTGGCACTGTCAACACTGTCCTGTAACCTGAAGTCCAGAAAGCTTTGTCTTGTCAGCAAATAGCAAGTGCAGGAAACGTGAATTCTCCACAACTGGCATTCACCCTAAGATTGAGACAACAAATCCAAAGTCACCTAAAATGCCTTTTTATTGACATTAGTGATTCTTATTACTTCAGGAGGTATTTGCTTATTCACACATATATTTCCATTATATATTTTCCGTTAGGATACTGCATTCCTAAGTCCATTGGTAAGGAAATTTTTTTGGCATCACAAATTCAAGAGGCATACACAAGCCACATACAGTCTTACAGCCTATTACATGGACTGTGAGTATAATTTTCCTTATTTGTAACTGAAACACATTTTAAAATAGATGCTTTATAAATAATCAGGCATATAATGAAATCCACGTGAGTACTTCAAGGTGGCTCTGGATTCTTACACAGAAGTTCTACAGACCAAACCTGTGCAGTGTTTCCCATGTGAAGGGGGACAGACAGCCTTTCCTAAGGTTGCTTTCCTTTTATTGAGTGCATGGTAGTGTTTTGGGTTATGAAGAATTGCTTCATTGTGTTCATTAGCATTTCAAAAGCATTTAGCTTGGCTGGAGCACTATAAAATATTGCTGTGAACTGTATCACTGTACACATATAGGCACTACTGAATACAATAGGAAATAGGATATATTTACATTTTTATAGAGTTTCCTGAGTTAAAGGAATGTGCTGACTACTTTGAAGTTGAGAGCAAATTCTCTTTCTTCTCTTCCTCAGCCAGAGTGTTCTTATGTGCAGCTCAACTATAATATCACAGTGTAGGCAAAGCCATTGTTATCTTAACCATTCTTGCATTTTCAAGGGTGCAAATGCAGGTGTGGGTAGAAAACTGAATCTGAGTGCTGGGGCTTGTCTGGTGACTAACTTCACACCTTGTCTGTGCTTGTGAGACATGTCACAGGGAAGAAGTGTGTTGTCCCCTTTCAGATCACAACTACATCTACCCCTGAGTGCAGAAGAGTAAGAGGGACATGTCCCAAAATTCTATTCACTCCAAACTAGGAAGCATTTAACACAGCAGGTTTCACATAACTTGTGAAAGTGGACAGGTAGCTAGCTAGAAACAGGCTTCAAGGTTGCAGATACTGTATTCCTTCCTTGTATAACATAAATCCCTGCTGAGCAGTAACTGAAAGGCCATGATCAGACAGCAGTAAAGACATGTCTTTGTAGGAATGATATGCAGGGAAAAAGAGGGCACAAGCAAGGAAGAAGAGAAGGGGGGCTTATTAAGAGTCAGGCTGTCCAGTGTTTCAGCATAAAGCTGTAGGACACACTCACTGAGCAAGTCCCTATGTCAAGAGCCCAGGAGGAGGGTGCAGCACTGAGTCTGTAAGAACCACCTGACCAAGAAGACATAGAAGATGAGGCTTTCTAAAATGATTAGTAAAGGTTTCTTGGTTATGTGCTCTCATCCCTGTGCTTTTCAAGCCTCTAGACATCAACAACATGGCAACATTCCAGGACACCCCTAAACAGCGTTGGTGATAATTTCACAATAAAAACTTTTGAGGCTCAACCACAGATTGAGCTCTAGCAGACCTACTGCTCACAAGCTGTGAAGAGCTGGTGGAAAATGCAGTCATGGTTGGCAGCTTGGGCTGCAGTAGCCACAGGATGAATGAGCTGAGGATCTGAAGGAGGGCTGGAAAGGAAAGCAGCAGGGTTAGGATTTTGTATTTCAGGAGAGCAGACTTCGGCTTATTTTTAGGGAATTGCTAGGCAGAGTGCCCTGGGAAGCAGCCATGAAGGGGAAAAATGCCCAGGAAAGCTGGCTAATTTTTAAAGAAAACTTCTTGAGAGCTCAGAAACAAACCATCCTGTTGGACAGGAAGACTGGGAATTCTGGCAGAAGGCCTGTTTGGCTAAGTCAGGAGTTTCTCAATGAAGTAAAACACACACACAAAAAAAGGAGCGCAGAAGAAGTGGGAACAAAGAAAGATAATGAAATAAGTGTGCAACAATATTGCTGAGCAATGCATTAGGACAAATGTTGTAGAGAAGAAAACAGGATGGTCAAAACAGAAGGTCGATCTGGAGCTAAAACTGGTCACAGTCAGAAAGGGCAATATAAGATGTTGCAGGAACATCAGCTGGAAATGGAAGATCAGAGTAAAGGTAGGCCAGTAGATGAATGAGGAGAGGATCTAGTGACAAACATGGAAATGACTGAAATACTGAAGTAATAAATCCTTCTTGCTTCATAGACAAAACCTGTTCCCAGAGCCCTGAGTGTAGTTGCATATATTTGGAAAGAGGTGGTGAGTAGGGGGGCACAACACATTAGAGGGAATATTCAGTTCATGGGAAAAGGCGGATGCTGACAGAGATGTCTGATGTGATTGTGGTGCCACTGTCCATAGAAAATAATAACAATCAGGAGAGGTAGCTGAGGACTGTGTCCTCTGGACATTTCCAAACCCATGGACAAGAAGCAAGGAAGACTAGTCAACTGTTCCAAAGGGTTAATCCTCCTTTGCTAGCCAATTACCTTCTCTGGCAAAATGACTGACTATGAAGGCAAGGGCAGATTGATGGGGATACTATATCTGACTTTAGGAAGGAGTTTGACACAATCTCCTACTGTAACCCAAATCTCACCTAGCAACTCAGGAAGTTTGGACTTGACTAGAATAGAAATTTGGTCTCAAAGGCTAGAAATCAATGGCTTGAGGTCTGACTGCTAACTAATGCAGTTCTTCAGAGGGTAACACTACAATCCATATTATCCAGTGTTTCATCCACAGCCTTGATGATGCACACACCTTCCACAAATTTGTGGATGATGCAAAATTAAGGGGTGGCTACTGACACCTCAAATGGCAGAACTTCACAGTTGTTCACAGCTTCACAGTGACCTGAGAAAATGGGACTCAGTAAGAGCAAGTACACCTGGGGCAGAATAACCCAATGTATCAGTACTAGCAGGAAACTGACTGGAAGAACAGCAGCCTCAGTGATAAAGATCTGGGATTACAGGTGTTATTTGGTGTGACAGTGGATGCCAGGCTGAACATGTGACAACTGAGTGCTCCCATCATGAATAAAGCAAGGGGTTAAGGGCTTCTTTAGGGGTGCATGGCTAGCAGATCAAGGGAAGTTACTCCTTGCTTTAATCTCTGCTTGGGAGACCCCAGCTGGACTAGCATGTCTGGCTCTGGAACACACTTCATGAGGGAGATGGTCTTGCAGAAGGTTACCAAGGTGGCAAGGGATGCAGAACACGTAAGCTGTGAAGTAAAATTTAGGGAGCTGAGTTTGTTTTGTTTTGTAAGGAAGAGACAACAGGGAGATTGAACAGCCTATTGAACTACACAAAGCGAAGATATGAAGATGACTAAGTCAGATTTTTTTTTACAGCAGCAACCACAAAGCAGACAAGAATAAGGGACACATTTTGTGACTTGGGAGGTTCAAATAAGATGTTAGGAAAACATTATTCACCAACATGGTAATGCAGCACTGGAAGATGCTATGAAAAATGCTGTAGAGTCTCAAACTTTAGAGATTTTCAAGACTTCTCCAGACAAAGCCATGACAGGCCTAATATAACATTAATGATTGCCCTGATTTAAGCAGAAAACAGAACTATATAACTCCTCAAAACAGCTCTTGTAAAATGCTGTGATGCACCTCTAGTCTTCAAATCTGGCATTTCAAGGAGTTTATTTTGCTACTGGGCTGTGTATCAGGGAAGGATATAAAATTCAGATTGTCTGGGAATACTTCTTGGTGAGGAAATAATTTCAGTTTATGGTCTTTTTCCCCCTTTATCTCAAAGCAGATACTTTTTAGAGTTTTTTGTTTGGTGAGTGAAGAGGAAGTAGCATATTCAAGCACTTTATTTTGAAAGGTCTCTGTAATCAATAAAATTGGATTGCACATAAATCCAGAAAGTGATAATTAAGCAATCAAAGGGAAAGCAACCTGTAGTCAAACTGCTGACATGTAATTTTTGTTTATAGTATCAACTTTAGTATACCGTGGTAAAAATGATCTGGTTCAGCCTTTGTACCATAACAGTGCAGGAGCTCGCAGTATATTCTTCCCATGATTCTTTACAGGCCAATGACCTTGTAGTGAACTCAACATTCCTGCTATTTACTGAGGTAAATCTTGTTTTATCTTCAGCAGAAGGCTGGAAGTAAAGGCAAACCTTCAGCATCTGTCACTCATCACATGGTATTGGGAATGAGCTGTACCAGCTTCAAGTGCCTTTGCATTTTGTGCTGAAAGCAGCTTTAGAAATGTCAGTGGGTACAGGGAACAGGAGGAGAAGTCAGCCTTTCTTCAAGCTTCCTATTTCTTTGTCTGGTTGGGGTGTCTTGTGCTTTTTGTGACAAAATTGCTCATGGCTGTAAAATAAATTGCTGGCTACAGGCTTGTTCCTCCATGAGAAAGGCCTACTCTGTGACTGGCAATTTTTGCAAATAATTTCAAAATTTCCAAAATGCTTTAGAAAAGGCTAACAACTATTTGCGTCTATATACAGAAGAAAGCAGTTGAGAAAGTGACATGAGAAAGCTTATATTTTGTCCCCTACTATTGATTTTCATCTGTGCTCAGAGGCATAATTAGTCAGGTGATACACTTTTCCTTAAAAACAGGCTTTTAAAAAATAATATGCAAAGAAAGAAGTCAAGAGGATTTGCTTTGTTATGTGACCAACTTCAGCACACAAGGTAAACAGACATTGAAGTAGAAACAGACATTCACCATGAAATCCTCAAAAGTTAGCCTGTCACATCTGCTCTGGAAAACCAATATTCTCTCAGAATATGACTGGTCCAAAATGCCATGGTCAGCTTTTCTTTCTGTGGGCAACTGTAAGGATTTTTATTCTTAGTATTGGCAGCTTCCATGCCAAAAATTGTGTGTAGGTCTTTCTGAACTGATCTGATAACACCTCCAATACCCTTCTCTTCTGCAAGGAGGAAATCATCTGCTCTAGGTGCAGTTCTACCAGCAGTACTTCTTCCCTGGTGTATAATTTCAGAGGTGGCTGAGCCAATATCAGAGCCATTAGCCACCAATACAACAGAGGGACACAGCCCCCACTAAATCCAGCCTTGCTGCCTCTGGGACTCTTTCACTGCCACTACAGGGGTATCACCCATGCTTATGCTGTTTGGGATCCTCACACCAAGAGCAGCCTAGCAAGAAGCACGGCCCTGCTGCTCTGCTCACCCTGGTTAGGACTTACAGCCCATGGGTGTGCATGAGCAGGAAAAATGGCCCCACACTGCAGCAGGACAGACTGCACAGGTGGAAAACTGAACAGCAAAGATGGCTGTGACTTGATTTTCAGTCAATTTTGACTTGATTTTACCGACATTATAAATTTCAAAAATGGTCAAAAATGGTATAAACTCCTACCTCTGCCAAGGAGCCAAAGTGCTGGTTTGTAAGGGTAGGAAGGGGAGAGAGTGGAGAGGAAGAGTACAAAGAAGAGCTAAAATAGCTCTTAAACTCCAATATCTCATTGTTCTCTGGGCACTGTTTTGTGCTCTCATTTCCCAGTTCACTTTCTCAGTTCAAACAAATAGCTGCCTGGAAGCCCTCCTGCTAATGCAGTGGCTACTGTATGAGGAGCAAAAACTCTTTAATGATTTGAATAGTAACCTCTGCTTATTAACAGCTCAGATTAGGGAGTTCATGGAACCCAAAACACATTTACTAAACTGGCACTTACCTCCAGGTGTGGTATTAGCCTTGTTATCCTGACTGATGAATTAAAACACACAAGTTTGCTTTAGACCAAAGAGCAGATGGGGTCAATACAAACAGTAATCTGTGAACTTGACCAACCAGAAGTAAAACCATACTCCTCTTCACAAAAATCCCATGTTGAGGAGTCTAGACTGTAAGGTCACACCATGGACTGCTCTGCTGGTCACAGCTCTTCTGGAAGATGCTTGGGAGTTTTACCATCTCAGAAATTATGGTGTTACAAGAAGAACACTTGGAAAATACTTGCAGAAAGTTAAAACTTCCCATTCCAACATGTAGCTTGTCTTTTGAGTTTTATGTCAGATCTACCAGCAGTGAGGCTTCTTCTAGTGATTTTGATGAGAAAAGATAATGCCTTCCTTGTCCCATAGGAAACTTATCAGCTTTTTTTACTCACTAAATAGAAGCTGGAAGATGCTGTTTGCATGGCCTGAGTGGTTGTTACTGAAATTAACTGATCTTCAGTGAAGGACAGAGTGGCAGTGTGGTGGCAACAGCAGTCGTGCATGTCACCAAGCCTGCTACCAACCCCTAAACAAATAGGAGCTGCTGGGCAAGCAAAAGCAGCATCTGCTTCTGCTACATGAAGTTTTCCAGTTACACTGGTCTACGAACTGTGCCTGATAAAGCAGGCAATGTCTGATACTTCTGTGCTGGGGTACAGTCAGTTATCAGCTTCTGCATCTCCACAGATCCCACTGGTCTTCATCTTTTTCCTTCAGAAGTTTTTCAGTAAAGCTTGAACTATTCTGTGTGTGTAAGTAAGTGTTGGATTTATGTACTGTGACAACCTTGATCCTGCCATATGTCAGGAATCCCCATATGCTCTTTCATTTGTAGCATCCACAAGGTTCACTCAATAAAGGCAAAAGGTAGAGCCTGGCTACAGACCCTCTGTCATTCAGCTACAAACAGCTGGTAGTGCACATTACAAGGCTTATTTAAAGCTCAAGTACTTTCACCCATCCTCTCTTATAGCTAAACTTGGCATGTAAAAATGTGAAAATAAAAATATCGGTGTAGTGTAGCATTTCAAAGAAGCATTCAGGAAGCAGACAGCCTGTCTTGCTCCAACATGGAGAATCCTGTGGCTGAATGTACAGCCCATGCTCTGAGAATGTACTTGTCTCTGGTATGAAAAAACAGGTCCTCTAGGTGTGGGGTGCACAACTTACCATGTAGCTGTTCACACTTGCTTTTGGTAGTCTGAAGCACTGAGTCCTTTGTGTGACCATCTACTGCTAACATTTTGACTTCAGATAAATCTCCACAGCTGGCTCTTGAGTGTAAGAAGAGGAGTGTTTTTGCACACAGGAGTGTTCTCTACAACTCTATGGACATGTTGTTAGTCGAGGAATAATGGGTTAGAGGCATAAGTACAATCTGACTCTTTTTCTGGAGGATCCACTTCAATCTCAGCATTTACAAATATTTTTAGCTTTAGCCTCCTCAACTGTACTTGTTTGACTCTTCACAAGCCATTTGCAGATTGCTCTTGGCACAATAGCACAGTGAAGAAACAGCTTTAAATCTAGTGCCTCCAAGCTGAAGGAATGAAGGGGACTGAGAAAGGTGGCTGTATTGGTATATTACTAGAGCTGCTGCCATTTAGGAAAGTTTAAACTCTTTTCCATGTCCACTTCAGGCACCACAGATTCTCAGAACACCTCATTTCAGTAAGTTCCTGATCTAGAGATAACCTTCATTGTGAGAGGGTGGGAAAGGACAGACAAGGTACACAAAATAAGTTTATAAGCAGTAGGAAGACCGTAGAAAGAAAACCAAAATATTCTATAAATTTATCTCTTACAATGAGTCCTCAGGGTTTCCCACAGTCAGCTTCCAGGATGGGAGTGGTGTCAACAGATGTCAACAGGGGCCACAACTGCTGGCTCCCAGGAATATCTGCCCCATCAGAAAAATTTGTCCGTGTCCGAAAAAGTTTTCCATCTTTTCCTTTCTTTCTCTGCTTTGACTCTGGGGTAGCACTGGCACTGTTAGGAGAGTTTTAATTATAAGACTGTGCTTGAAAAAGTACAGGTGTAGGTGATCCTCATGTGACCCAGCTTGAATCCAAAAGCTGAGCTGTGGTACCAATGTCACGAGTGCCTTCACCAAGGAGCAGCATGCCAGGTAAACCAAATGGCTTGAGCTGGAGTTACCTCAAGGAACCGCATGTTGTGCTGTCTTTACACAGCTAACTGAGGTGCCAGCAGGCACCTGTGACAAACTGGGTATTGCAGAGCAGCAAGCACAGGGCTAATCCACAAGGGAGGAGGAGCCAGGAGTTGAGAGTGGGGCAAAACCAGACCCAGGGTCCATCCAGAAGTTTCAGTCAGAAGAAATAGAAGATTGGGTCAGAGGCAGGGATGGGATCAAGGAAAAGTGTGGTGTAGTTAGGACAGGGACTGATGGCTTGGGCTGAGCTGGAATGGGGTACTGAGTCATGGGCAGGGGTGGAGGAAGCCCAGGGGAGGCTTGGCAGGGGCAGTCAGGGCTAACAGTGACTTTGGGGCCATGCTGCTGGGGTTCACAACCAGAAGTTCTCTCTCAAGTTAGGAATCCAAAAACTTGTGTTTCAGACAGAATAATGTTTTAGTTCAATAAGTAAGGTATGTAAGCACCCTTTATTGTAGAGATAAGAGCACCAAGTAGTGGAGCAAAGAATTGTTTTTCTTCTCTGAGGGTATTTGACACTCTTTTCTGTGCACTCACTTCTCCTGCCTTTTAGGAGGTGCATTGTAGGTAGCTGTCACATCAGTTTGATCATCCAGTCAGGTGTGCATTTGCTCCTGCATTACTGACATTCTTGTAGCTGAAAGAAAACAGAAGAAAATACTACAAGAGAAGCCAATTCTGATCACTATCAAGATATTGATATGGTCACTCCAGCTGTTAACTGAAAGACATTTTTGTGGCCATAGAAGCCAAACAGTGAATTCCTTATTCAGCTATTTCTTCGGTGAAACTTGCCAGTGAAAATGGAGCAAAGAGTCTGAGATCTAACCTATAGATGGTCATGGAGAAGCCTGGCATGAATAAATCATAAGGGAAGCTCATGGTAGTTGAACACATTTGCTTCTTTTGCACACAAGTAACTCTAACTCTTTAGGGTAAGTGGGGTAAGAGACAGAAATAACCCAGATAATTGTACTGTCAGAACAGCAAATATATCCATCTTTGGAAAAACTTGCACGCAGACTTCAGTGGAGCAGAGAAGCCTTTAAAAATCGATGGCTAGTGGTGCAGGACCCCTGGGAGGCGCATATGCTTTGTGTTATAGACTGAGCTAAAGCCAGAAATGCTGGGGTAAAGCAGGGTTCACAACCCACATACCCCTACCTGCCTACAGGCACAAAGTGCCACTTCTTATGATGTAAGCAGAACCAGTCTAGTAAAACTAGACTCAGATACACCTACCACCATAGGATTTTGGGTTGTCCAGATTAAAATTGTTCTCAGAAGTTTGCAACAGTCTTTATGTCAGGAATTAAATTTGTATTGAGGTGCTCCAGTGATTTATCAAAATTGTTATTTTAAGATTTGATCAAAGCTCTTTATTTTATGTGCTTTGCCTGCAAATTTCTGAAATAATACCTCGTGTCTGCCTATGCCATTGCAGTCAAGTTTTTGAAATTTATGTAGCTAGTAGTTATATAGGAGAGGAGATGATATCCACTGCAAGTAGAAAAATTTAGATATGTTTTACACCAGCATCTTGCATTTGCTCCAGAAAAAATGACTCTATAACCAAGAGAATCAACAGGGAATTAAACAGTAATTACAGTTAAGATATGAATTATAAAATTTACTTTAAATGAATAATAATCCTAAGAAACACTTAAAATTTGCATAGCATGGTGAAAGAAAAACCCCAGTATTACGAAAATGCTTATGGGGCAAACGGGTTTGGGAAAATCACTACATACGGGAAACTCCAGTTGTTCTCTTCCCCAGTATAGCGGGAAAAGCAGGATCTGCCAATAAACTGAACAAAATGCTCCCTCTGGTGGTGTAAACTCGGGAATGGGAGAGCGCAGGGCAGCAGCTGGAGGCCGGGGCCGGGGGCGGCTGTTCCTGCAGCTGCAGCCGGAGCTGGCAGGTTTGGGAAGCGCTCCGAGCTGCGAGAAGCCTGGATTTGCTTCTGTTTTGTTGTGATTGCAAGTGCGAGGGAGGCAGTGTTTCATTTGCGAGGCTGGAAGAGGGGCACAGGTGAGGGGTTTTACTTGTTTTTGGATTGTTTGTTTTTTTCCTCGTTTGCTGGTCATCTCTCTCTTCCTATGGAATAAAATGGAAAGCTCCCCTGCTACCCCAGCATAGGTACTCCTTACTGATCCTAGCGTCTTCTGAGGAAAAAGTCCAGAGTGCTTAGACACAAAAAAGGAATTGTGGGTGTCAAGGATACAGGCAGAGAGGTGGAAGGAGATGGGATGTGGGCTTGTGAGTATGGACATGCTGGGCTAAGAGACGTGGCTTGTGACTCTTGTCAGACCTAATATAATCCCAGAACAAAGACTTGGTTATTAATCAGAAGAACAAACAATAAAAATTAAAGATGAGGAAAGAGTATTTAGGATTGAATTTGTTTCCTTCTGGAAAAGATGGAAATATGACAGCAGTGACACCCGTAAGAGAGACAGGGCTGAACAAAGCTGGGCCTGAAATGCTGAAGCTGGAGGGAAGAACACTGAGGTACAGTAAGTGGCAAGAGGTGACAGGAAGAGCTGGCTAAGAAAACAGAGGTAGCTTGGGTATTTTTCAAAGCAGAGTAACAGTATGGATTTCAGAAAAGCAGCTGGTAATTACACAAAAGGGCCTAGACTAGACATGCATTTCCACAACAGACCTGGTTATTCATCTTTTTTGCAGGTGTCTCTGTTCTGCACTTTTTCTTCCTCCAGATACTGGTTTTCATTTCATAAGAAAAAGGAGAGGATACCTTACACACCCTTAGTTAAGACAAAGGCTGTTTGGAATACCCATTTGCCTAAAAGTATCACTTTCATTAAACAAGGTATTCAGATATGTATCTTTCCTTGATGCAACTGAGTAACTGAGATGAGCATTTGACAAATTTTGAATTTGGCTGCCCTGAGATACACAATTTAGCATGTAGGTGTATTTAAAAGAATACTAGCTGGTAAACTATGGTTACCATCTCAGCCCTCCAGTTGCTGAAAACAACAAAATGATCAAAACCCCTCACAAACTGATTGTAGCAATGACTATTTCTGTGCCATTTTCAGTTGTACAGGCTTTTCCAAGCAAGTGACTCAGAACACACTTTTATTCCTGAGATATATTGTGACCCCTGTGTAACTTGTAATTCAGCTACAAAGTCTGATAGTGCTCCATTTCATGCAGGTGAGCATTCATTGCCTAAGCCCATGTTTAAACACAAGCTTAAATAACAGCCTCTTTCTTTCCCTCTAGTATTGCTTCACACTAATTGTGTGGTGCTTGGGCAATTTTACAAGACAATCTCACAGTCTGAATGTCATGGCCTTATGGGCATGGTTAGCCTTGATCGTCCGGGACAGCATAACCTGGGGCTCCCTCTGAGCCCTACCCACTGTCCAGCACTGATTTCAGCCCAGCCCAGCCTGGGGCTCCCTCTGAGCCCTACCCACTGTCCAGCACTGATTTCAGCCCAGCCCAGGCCCCCAGCCCCTCACTGAGCCGCTCTACGCTCATGCTGCTGCACGCCTCTGCTTTACTCCCTGGCTAGATTTTGGACCCATCTTGCCACTCACTTCTCGCCAGCGCTGCCTCACAAACACTCCCGGCTCAGAAATAACACTGAGGAGAGGGATTTTCTCCCTTGACCTTGCAGCACGCCACCGTCGGGCAGGCGCCTGCCTCCACAGGGATGCTCCCGGGAAGGAAAGCGGCCCCGGCTCCCGCGGGCTGCGCAGCGGCAGCGCTGGGGCGGGACGCGCCTCGCCTCCCCGGGAGCAGCTACCTCCTTCTCCGACGTGTCAGGGCGTGTCCCCCTCCCTTTCTTCTCTTTCCTCGATTACCCAATTTAACGCTGGCGGCTGCATGCCTCACCCGTGCGGCGCAGCCGCCCCCCCGAGCCCCTTATCGTGAGCGCAGAGATATCGCGGCCGGGGGCGCGGGGGGAAGGAAGGGTCCCGCCTGCCCTCCCTCTCTCCCTCCCTCTCTTCCTCCCTCCCCCAGCTGCGGCAGGGCGCAGCCAGTCCGCACCGCGCCTCGGGAAGGTGGGATGCTGCATCGGGGCAGGTGTGGCATGGAGAGCTCCGCGCCCCGGCGGCTGCAGAGCGAGGGTTAAACCACCAGGAAAACGCGGAGATACGGAGCAGAACTAGGAAAAACCCAGCCCTCATAAAATAAAAATATGAGGAAAATACTGGCTTGCGAACACGTTCACGAAAATACAAGGAATTGTCCCTGCCCGGTGAACCCGCCGTGTCCATGCTTCTCCTTTCCTCCCTCCCTCCATTCATGCCCAAGGCTTTTGTGTGATCGCGGGGGGATAACGGGGGCTCCCGCCGCGCTGCCAGGTCATCCCCGAGCCTCGCCTCTCCTCTGGCGTTTCGGACGGCTCCCCGCCCCGGCAGCGGCTGGGAGGATGCTCGGCACAGCTACAGGTTGCAGGGTGCGGTGTGTGAAACGCAAACTCAGATGCATTTTATTGCCCGATAGTTTTCCCTCGTGGGAATGTCCGAGAAGCGTGACACCGCACATCCCACCGCACACCACGGCCCTCACAAGAACACCCTGGCGGCCGCGCCCTCCCTCTCCACATGCCCTGTTCCCCTTTCGATCCATATCCATCGAAAATGCAAGCCGGACTTAACCTTATCACGAGCCTACTACGCGTCTCTCACTCGGTCCTTGTCCCCAGATAAATGGGAATCAGCTTCCATTGTTCTTGCTGAGAGATGGTGCTGCCGGCTCTGAAGCCCCGCCGCAGCCGGACCGCGCCCCTCGAGGCAGAGGTTTCCCAGGACGTGCCGCCCCCGCGGTCCGTTCCCAGCGGCTCCGCTCCTTCCCGGGATGCGGGTCCGGGGCCGGTCACCCGGCGGGGCCAGCCCAGCCCAGCCCAGCCCATCCCAGCCCATCCCGGCCGCCGCTCGGGGAGCAGAGGGCGCCCCAGCCCCCGCATCGCCGCCGCCGCCGCCGGGCTCCCGCAGCGCGGAGCGGGCGCGGAGCAACGAGCGGGGCGCACCCGGCCCCGCCACAGCCAGGCTGTAGAAAGAGGGCGGTGGGAAAGGGCGGGCAGCACCCCCGGTTGTGCTGTGGCGGCCTCAGGGATGCTTTGGAACAGGGGGAGATCTGGAGGGATCCCAGTCCTGAAGCCCCAGCGACGTTCAGGCCAGCTCTTCAGCTGCAGGAGCGCCCGGGAGAGATCCATTCTCCTGAGAAATGTGTTGCTGCCTTTTGTGTTTAACCGGCAGACCCTCTCCTTAAGCGTGCCAAGAGCATCCAGGGCCGGGAATTTTTCGTCTCCTCCGCCCGTGCCGCCCCTCTCCGCCGTGCAAGCGGCTTTCCCGCTCCCCGAGAGGGCTGCAGGTGTAGGCAGGCGGCCCGGCTCGCCCGCTGCCTCCGCCGCGCAGCATCCCAGCTCCGCCGGGCACGGCCCGTCCGCCCCACGGTGCGGTTCGGGCGCGGAGGGTGGCGGAGCGCCCCGCACCTCGCCGCGCCGCGCCCGCTCTCCTCGGGGCAGGGAGGTTGGCCGCTCCCTTCCCTTTTTTTTTTTTTTTTGAGGGGTGTGGGGGTGTAATGCTGCAAGGTGCGTTCGCGGAGCCGCGATCCAGCCCCCCCCGCAGCCCGCACGGCTGATATTTAAACGTGGGGTCCGTGCGCCCCCTAAGCGCCAGCGCCGCGCAGCGCATCCCCCGCCCGCCAGCGCGGGAAATAAATAAATAAAGCGTGTGGCTTTTGAACTGCCCACAGACTGTCACAGGGAAGGGGGAGGGAGGGAAAGAGGGAGGGGGAGAGAGTGAGAAATGCAGAGGCAGCAGCCGCGGTAGCGGCGGCAGTGCTCCAGCAGGCACTAGGCACTCCAGTCCCAGCGAGCGAGCGGGCGAGAGCCACAGCGCTCCGAGCGAGGCGAGGGGGCTCTGGGCTACCCGGGACTCTCTTTGTGACACCCCAGCACACAAACACACCGACAGGGACAGAGGAAAAACACAAAAAGGTAAGACGCGGTGTGTCTCACTTATGCCATTTACACAGCAGCCCGCGAGAGCTTTGCCATTTTTATCATTTCCCCCCTTCCGTTGTGTCTCGATTTGTGGGGAGGGGAGATGTGCGTGTGAATCGGTAAGAGCAGAGAGAGCGGAGCAGCCCGGGAGGCGCCTGCCCGGACACATTTTAGGAATATCGCTGCGAGGAGCTCGATTCCTCGAGAGGGGACCACCTGGGAGCGGGATCGAGGCACACAGCGGACCGAAGGCGATTCCGTGAGATTTAAATGCCCGGGAAGGCTCTCCTGAGGAAGGGTGGGGGTAGCGGTGGGTGTGGTGGGAATAATAGTGGTTTATGCCCAATTTCTTTTCGGTGCTTTTAGCCTGTTTCCAAAGGGAGTCTCCTTAATTAATAGCAATAATTTAAAATAAAAAGAGAAAAAAAAAAAGAAAAAAGAAAGGAAAAAAAGGAAGATGCCCCAAGCTCTCCATGAAAGGAAGCGCTGGGAGAAGAGCACGCACGGCGCCAGGAAGATGGCAGGGCGGCTGGGCGGGGGGCGGCGGTGCTGCAGGGGGATTGCGGGCTCCGGGCGGCCGGTGGGGCGCTCGGCGGGGTGCGGGGGGCGGGCGAGGAGCGGGTAGCGGCGCTTGCCCATTGTGGCCGGCGACAAGGCGATTGTCGCTCGCCCATTGTGGCGCGGAAGCGGCGCTGCCTCCGCGGTCACGCGTGCGCGTGGGCGCGCCGGCGGGTGTGAAGCGCTGCTCCCGGCTGGGCGGCACACGCCGGGGCTCGGCTGCCCGGGCAGGGGCTACGGACCCGCCGTCAAACACGACAGGGACCGCCGCTGCTGCTGCCCGCCGCGCTACGCCCCGAGGCGCCCGTCCTATGAACATTCACCGACCGCCGTCCCCCGCTCCCCATCAGCCCTCTGGCTTCCCCACCACCAAAGAAAGCCACAACTCCCCTCGACCTTCTTTTTCCCCTTCCCCTCCCGACCCGCCGTGTCGCCTCTTCCCCACGCACACGCGTGTCTTTCGAGCGCGGCTCCCGCAGGGCGCTCTCCCCGCGCCTCGGCTGGGCGTGGCGGCACACGCGGGGCAAAGGGAGGCGGACACACGCACACCCCGGGACACCCCCGGGACACCCCCGCCCTCCTGTCACGCCGGGTGGGCGCCGCGCGGGGGGATGCGGGGCGGAGGGGGGGATGCGGGGCGGAGGGGGGGATGCGGATGGAGGAGGGATGCGGATGGAGGAGGGATGGGAAATGGAGGGGGATGCGGAATGGAGGGGGATGCGGAATGGGGGATGCGGATGGAGGAGGGATGCGGGAAGCCCCCGCCGCCCTGCCCGCGCCTTTGTCTGCGCCCGGCGCATGCGCGGAGGCGGCGGCGCGGCCGGGGCCGGCGGCGGAACAAAGGCGGCTCCCTCAGCTGCCCTCAGCTCCCCGAGCCCCGGGCGCTGCCGCGGCCGCCCTCGCCAGCCCCGGCGTTCATCGGGGTGACCCCGCGGTACCCCGCACCCTTCCCCTCCCCGCGCTGCGCCGGGCTGAGCTCGGCGTCTGTGGCTGTCCGCGATGGCGGAGCGGACTCGTGCCCCCCCTCACGTCATCCGCACAAAATTCGGCATTTAGGAAGGGGAAAAGGCCGGCCGTGCTGCCCGCCCCCTCGGGTTCGGTGGGCGGCAGGCGAGCGCCCGCGGGTGCCCCCAGAGCTCCCCCGGGGCGGGCTCCAGCACCGCCCCCGCTGCTCTCAGCGGCCTTGGGGGGCAGGAGACGGGGCAGGGGTCCCTGTGCAGCGGGCTGGGGTCGCTCGGGGGTCCCTTGAGCAGAGAGGGCGAGGCGGGGGCGCGTACGTGCCGCAGAGGCAGAGCCCCCGGAGCAGGCACGGCGCAGGGACGCGCTCCCGGCCCGGCTCCGTCCGTCTGGGAGGCACACGCCTGCTCTGCGTGCCCGGGCGGGCGCTCTCCTGGAGCATCGCATCTCCCTCTGCCGAGGGGAAGCAATCTATCAAGAGGAAGATTGTGTGCGTGCGTGTTAGTGCGACATCTTGAGATCTCTTTTGTTCGAATTGTTGCGTCTCGATGCTGGCATCGGTGCCTGTTCCTTCTTCACCACTCTTCGTTCCCAGCTCTTATCCAAAATTCGGATATATATCTCTTTTTAGAGGGAGCATGCTTAAGCCTGTTTAAAATGTATGGTTTTGTAAGCTAATGACAGTTTCTGAGCAGAAGACAACTGGTGTGTTAGTCAGGCTGGAGTTAAAGCTGACAAAAGAATATTGCCGGTGGGCTGCTAAACAGGCGATGGCAGTGGATTTTATTGCTTCCCCTCGAGGGTGATGAACATTCACTAGAAAACATACACCCCAAGGCCCCTTGCATAGCAATTACTTGATATTTCCAGTGTTTCCAATTAAGATCTCTTCTGAAGAAGCCATCAGAGCCCTAAAAAATGTCTAAATGTCCCCTCTCTGGTTGCCAGATGCTTGCCAGGCACCACCTAAAGTGGTGGCCAGGCTTCAAACACTGAGGGGTTTTTCCTGTGTAGATGTTCCCCATTAAGCCAGGGAGAGTCTGGAGTGGGAGTGCCATAGTGAAGGAAGATGCAGCATCCGCTGCTACTGCTCTCTCCAGGGGTGATACCTTGTCCCACACAATCCTTTTGTATTCAGGGTGTTTCTGAGAATTCTGGGCAACCTTTAGGGGCAAGGGAATAAGAAGAAGCAAGGATGTGGCTGAAGGTTTTTGCACTTGCTCTCTACTCATTGTCTCCCCCAACTTCATTTGAGGGTGAAGCTTTGTTTTGTGATCTCTCTTGCTAGTGGATTGTATGCAGTGGATATTTTCTTTTTGTCCAGCTGTTTCAGTTTAGCTAGGGAGCATCAACTCTGATCTGTGGACAGAATAAACACAAAATGTTGGGAAATTCCTGGTGGCTCTGTCTATTCTTGTATGCTTCATGTATGGAATAGCTGATTGTGTAATACAGGGGAATTGTACGTAGCTGCCAAAATGCAATCATGCAGCAGTTTTTTTTCTGTTCATTTCAACCTCTGAGTGTATCATATGCAGTTAAAATCAACATTAAAAGGGTGAAAATGGTAAAATCACTGTTCAAGTTGTTGTCTGAAGCAATGAGGTGAATTTGTTTTCTTTTCCCCCGCCCTCTTCCATACATCATTACATTTGAGATGCAACGCCCTCTAAAGCAGCGTGGTGATGCAAGGTTGATTTATTTCAGCAAGAGGAATACCTTTGGTGCATACCCTTACCCTAAGACTACAGAGTATGCAACCTCCATAATTCCTGAGCCACGTCTAGAGCTGTCTCCAGTCCTCAAGTACTTGTGTTTTGGTCTTTCAAAATCAAGTCTGTGGAATAAATTGTATTTTCCAAGTGAAGCTGCTTCTGTTTGTGCTGTGTTCCACTGGTAGCTTTGGCCCATGCAGTGAACCATGAAGTCCTTCAGCAGAACCTCTTGCGTACATGACGGCTTCCGTCTGAACAATGGTGAATTCTTCCCTTGTGCCAGCACCCACCCATGGCCCAATGGCACACACTGAGCAGGGTAGGGAAAAAAAAGCTGGTTGCAGAGTAGAAACAGGCCTTCCCATGAAATCTTGGGTGAGTTCTGTGTGGTCACATTTTTAGACACTCAGCTACCATTGAGTTAGTAATTATTTGGAAATCTGCCATGGAAAGCTGATCTTGCACTAATTTACTAATTTTGAAATTTTGAAAACAAGAATTTTGGGGGGCTTTTGTTTGGTTTTTTTTTTTTTTTGGTCCCATCTCTATGAAGAGTATTCTGCAGTTTTTTGTACATGTTTGTGCACAAATCCCAGGTCTTGATTTAGGTGCGTAGGTGTAAGTGTAGTGTCCATGGGTGCAATGTAAATTTAATGGGTAAAATCTAGCTCTTCAAATAAGAAAACTGGATGATCTTCAAATACATAATGAAGAGTATAATAATCAACCAATATTCAAGGCCTTTCCTTTATTTATACAAGGGTAGTAAAGGCAAGCCATTTTGAGATATGCTACAGAAGTATGGAGACTGATTTATAACTAAAGAAAGATGCTTAGGAATGACTTGGGTTGCTGCTTCTGTGTCAATCAGGAATGAAAAGAATGAGGTAACAACCAGAAAAATCAAAGAAATTCCTGAAAGCATTATAGACTTGATAATAGAAACCATATGCAGCATAATGGGCATTTCATGCATTAGTCGGAAATGCTTTCGAGATTAAAAAAATATGCAGGGGGAAGAAGAGGGGAAACCTTATGCAGAATGGAAAGGACTTTAAAGTCTTCCTTGCAATATCTTGTATCTCACAGTTCTCTTCCCCAAAAGTGATGCCACCTAAGCTTTTTACTTCAAGATGGAGAAAGGTGATTAATATAAAAATGTATCTACCGGTTATTTGGTATGAAAATTAATAAGTTTAAAATAGAAATAAATTGATAGCATTGTGATTCCTCAAACATGAAAGATTCCTGCCTTGCCAGAATCTGAAAAGAAATCTTTGGCTTTCGTCTGCACACCAATAAATGTAAAGAGATACTGATTTGTAACACATGTGGAATGGTCAGGTTTTGCCTGGGAGCAAGATGTGTAGTAATTCTGTCTTAAGTACAGTTAATGGAATTTAACTCTGAGGAAACAGTTTTATTAATAAAAACCTTGTGTCTTAGGATATAAATAATAATCTGATCTCTTTTGATGTCTTTGGTATTGTCTTCTGCAGAATAGGAATGAAGCAGTCTGTATAGTTGCCTGACTTGCTGGGTATATACTGCAAGTACCCCACCAGTGCAATAGCGTTGGGAAAGCCACATGCTTTCAGTCACATGTTGCATAGTTTAGATTTTAGCCTGTAAGTGGTGCCACATATGATTATGATCTGCTGATCCAGGGATTTTTTTTTTTACCCTTTAGGAATGTGAACGTATTTTCAAAAGATTTTATTTTGTGTACACTGCCTTAGCAGTTGTTGAGAGCAGTATGACCTGGTACTTCATGTAAACTATAGGACTGATGGCAGGATCTGAATTTTGATTAGAGACTTACTATCCTTACAAGGGATACAACACTGAATGTATGATAAGACTGGGCCTTAGCTACCAACCCTGATGGATATGTCACGATGGTGATTGTAATACTACTGATGCCTTGGCATGAAGAGGATATGAATGCACTGTTGAAGCATAATCTTTTCCTGCAGGCAAAAGCCTAGTAGCTATAATGACAGTTTCCCAAGAATTCATTTTAATGATAGAAATCTATGCCACATTGTGTGGCAAATGGAAGATCATTCTGTACAAGTAGGGAAATCAGGGGGCTGCTGGCTAACTCCTGTTTCAATAGTCTTTAAATACTCAATGGGATACAGAAAATTGCCCCTGCAGAGGGACAGAGCCTAGTTATAGTTTTTGAACTTATTTTCTGCTATTACTGTTTTCCTTGTGTGATTGGTTGGTGATGGAGGGGCTCATATTCAAAATTACATCTTCATGTGATTAACTATTTTAGGATGAAGTAGATGGTCACATAGTGGGATCCTATAGATGTGCATCTGCTAGACAAATTTAAGATGATTGCTGAACTATGGAGAAAAAATGAAGCAAAGACAAAACAAAGAATGGATCAACAATGGTAGAATTGATGCAAGTTTCTCTCATCTTCCTACCTCAAAAAAACACATGCCAAACATGCAGAAATCAAGATGTACAAAACAGTGGAGACCCAATTACAAACATAGTCAACATGCAAGAGTTACACCATGGGAAATGCTTTGGTATGTGCTTGTCTGAGATAGTCTGGAGCCAGAGAATTGCTACATCAGTTTCCTGTAATCATCCTTCCTCAAGGCAGTGAAGCGCGTCATTAGCGGAGAACGAAAACAAAAACAAAAACAGGGCAGAGGTGGTATAAAATTAAGAGTCTGGAAAAGGACAGGGTGAAACCTGTCACCACTGGATGAGGTGTTCAGATTATTTCTACGTTTCCCTTTCATATACAAAGTTTCCAGTAACGCTAAGTTGCTGTATTTTGGCCAGTGCTGGTAAGTGCGTGATTGACTTTTGCTGCTAACTGTGCAGATCCTGTGGGAGGAGGCAAATTCAGTGAGATCTGAGGTGGTGAAAACAGTCCTTATGAGTTTCTTGTTGTCACCAGAAAAACTTTAGCAAATGGGGAAGATGTGCTAGCTGCTCTAACCAATGTTTCTTAGCTAAATGTGCTGAGAGAGTGGGGCTCATTTTCCTCCAGCAGCATCATTCAGCTCACCCTGCATCAGTGAAGGCATATTCTGCACTGGAAATAGCTGCTGTCACTGAAGAGAGGGTGAAAGATGTGTGTTGGCCCTTGCTTTTCTTTTCAGATCTACAGGCCTTGCAAAGCAAGGGAGACAGATGTTCTCCAGAGGATAAAATTCAAAATCAGGCCAGATTTTCCAGGATAAAATTCAAAATCAGGCCAGATTTTCCAGGCTCTTCCATTCCACACTTTGCTTGAGATGTAGGACAGTCCTGTTGGTTTGCAACTTTATTTCACTTGGAGCTTTCACTAGGAGCTTGTGAAGCTTCTGTAGGGTACCTGAGTGCTAAGGATAGCCCCTGAGCCTGTAATTCAAATGCTTAAATTAGCAGAACAAAGCAAACATGGGAATGTGGAAACCCTTTCCTTGTTTGCAGTCCACACGTGCTCTGTGAAACTCCAGCAATCATAGCTGAGAGCTTTCTGATAGCCTTAGAATGCTGCATGTAGGATGTGAGAGTTCAAGGAGAGTGACAAGTTGTCCTTGAAGATATCTTTTTTCTGAAGGATCTGGTATTACTCACAGGAGAGAATTTTAGTAAGAGGAATTTATCCATTCTCTGCTTCTGTATGCTGTTCCCTTTTCTCATTTCCTACCCTCAGAGATCTTCATCTGGAAAAAAAACATCCTCCGGTGAAGAGGTACCAGCAGAAACCTTTTTAGCTGCTTATAGCCACCTGATGTTCCACCGGTATTGTGCATTTTAATGATTTATTCAGTGCTAGCTTCCCTAGTGATATCTAGAGGAACATTCAGCTTTCTGCATAGTGGCCCATCCTTTCCATCCAGTTCCTTGAACGGATGACATTACCTTAATGAATAGTACTTTTAGAGCCAAGCTAAGTAAGAGCTGCCATGAGCACTGAAATATGATAGCTCACTGGGGTGCACTCTTTTCCTGTTCGTGTAGTAGGGAGTAGAAGCCTCAACAGAGCTCAAGAAAACTAATATTACAGTATATTTTTGTAAGCACTAGAATGATTATTAGGTCACTGGAAGTTCAGCTGTCATCCTCTTCTGTGGATGAGTCAGTGACTGACAGATTCATGAGGAAATTATTGGTGCTGCTAGCAATAGGGATGTGGCACTCCTTATGGTGTCTCATTCCCGACTGAACAGCACACTGTACTGACAGTCCACTGGGCCACAGTGCATCAAAGTGGCCTTCAGTGCTGAGGTACCTGCTGTTGCCAAGGGTTCAAATGGACTGCAAATCACCTAAAGGTGTCTTTGCAAACACCTCTTGGAACGTCACTGTTACCAAGACATTACAGAGAAGAGCAAACATATCAGCTAACTAATGACAAATGCTGGAAGTAGGATAAATATTGTGTCTTTAAATACTTGCCATTATGTTCTGGGTTGGAGTTGATATATGGAGTATGGTGTTGAGGGAAATGAGCTGGCATTGCATGCTCTCCCACAGCCATTGACCCTGTGAGGAGCACTCGAGTGCCTCACCATCTGAAACACAGAGGTGGTAGAGAATGAAGGAAATTCTGCACTGACAGATTTGTGGTTCAGAAAAAAAATGTCTGTCCAGGAGTTTTCTGTGGAACAATGACAGTAAATTTACCGGCTAAGGATAGAAATATTTATCTCAGCAGCTTTTATTTCCTTTCTACTTAAAAACCAAGTTCTTTGGCACATTTTCTCCTGACTGAAGAAGCTATTTTAAATGCTTCTTGTTTGAAATTGCATTCTAACCTGTTGGGATATACAGTGTTTTCTCTGCCCATATTTGTAGATGTATCCCACTAAAAAAAGTTTTGTTGTCTTCACACTAATTTTTCATGTAGCTTTGGTTCTGTGCCCTTCCTTGCCATGTTACTGTAGCTTATTTATCTGTATTTAAATGAAACTATCATGGTGGCTATGTAGCCATTTCCCTTGTTTATCCTTTCTAGAAGTCCATATTTTCAGCCATGAACTAACTCAGCCTATTTCAGGGAACACCTTGATAATCACACAGTGAGAGGCAGTGTGTGCATAAGCAGACATGCAGAACACAGGAGGATCTATGTCGTCAGCTTAATTGTGTGCTGGCATTCATATGTAATGAGTCCACAACCACTTCTTGTAAAAGTTTAATTTTAAACTCTATAACTCATGCTACTAGACCCCAACGGTTTGCATGCATATGGCTCCCAAATCTAGATGTTCACTAAAGTGAGATCATATCAACATGAGAACTTGGCCTTAAACAAAGTTTCATGCAAATCCTGTAACAATATGGAAGACTTGGAGCTCTGCCAGCTGAAAGCATTCAACAGTTTTAAACTTTTTACCAGCTGAAGAAATATTAATGTGATTTCCTCTGCTGAGTGAAAGGCTAGAGAATTTTTCCTTTCTACACATTGTTTTAGTTTTAAACAAAAGTGGCTCTTGACTAAATGAAAAAAAAATTCCTCCGACAAACCCAACCCTTCTGTGATAGCTTGAATTGTGTCTTATTTTCAAGAAGAACTAGATTTGTTTGATCCTGTAGACAATTAAATTGCTGGAAGCTCATAATTAGACTGCATTAGTGAGTTGAAAAACTGTCCAGAACACAGTTTTAGGGGAAAGATTTGCTATTATAAAAGACAAAGCTTGTCTGTCAAGCTGTGGCTGTGCTGGGTTGCATATTGCATAAAGGCCAGTAGCTGTCACAGTCATACTGGCCTGGGTTCCTTTTATAGAGAACCATTATTTGTATCCACTTCTAATTGCTCCAGATTTTAATTGTGTCTAAATAAAACATAACATCTATAAATGATGGAGATGACAAGGTGATTGCTGTGGGCATTGAGTATGATTCCATCAAGGTGAGGACCCTGTTCAGGCCAAGTGAGTTCATGATGACAGATATATATGCCTTTCGTTCTGAAGGACGAGTGTGTAGCTCCAGGGTGTAGACACAAAATATCCTTTGGTCTCTCTGGAGGGTGGCCATGTAGGGGGCCAGGGAATTGAAGGGTATTGATTTAGATCATCTGCTGTAGATTGTGCTCCCAAAAAACCCTCTCAAAGGACATTCTTTGCATTAGAATTACAGCTAGTCATCTCAGTTAATTGACTCCATACACAGAGAAAAAACTTACAGTGTTGATAGAGCTGAAATAATAGATAAATATAAGGTTTATCCACAGCCTGGTCTCCGCCCACAAGCCCTTTCAAGTTTTGAATACTAATACTTGTTTCAAGTACACAAAAGTTTTGTGCATTGGAATGAAAATCTGGAGTCCTCCCTAGTCCCAAACTTCCTTTTTAACACCCTTGGAATTGACTGGGGTTCCACTACCTGGTCCTCAGCATTTTAAGGTTTTTTTTTTCTAAGCTTCAAGTTCCTGGCTTGAATCTCTTGCCTGTCTCACCCTGCTGTCTCTGGAAACCTCACCTCTGAGCAGTCTTAGGGAAGGAGCTCCTCTGGTCTTCTTAAAGCAAATGAATAAAATCAGACTGTCCAAGGGAGCCTTCTGGGCTGTCTTGCAAAAACAGTGGCTTCGGTGAGACTGCATCCATGGTTGGAAGTGCCAGTCATCGGCTGCTCACTAGTGATGTTCATTGACTCTCTGCTCTGGAAAGTAGACCAAAGAGGTGACTTAATTATTACACATGCCTGATTTATCCTTATCTTTTATCTAGCCATATGATTCTGATCATCTCTGATCTAGTTAGTTAGGGAGATAGTTAAATATAACTTCATGTATCTAGGCGCATTTAGCTATTTGTGGTTAAATCTGCTCGCGGTTCCTAAGAGACTGTATTTCAAAGTTTCAGAGTCACAGCCAGGAATACTTTCATATGAAATAAAAAATACAGAGAGTTCGTCTTAACTATCACAGTGGAATATTTTTTTATCTTAACAATACACCTCACAGCTTACAATCACATTAAAGCCTTTCATGAAACAAGGAGTAATCTTTCTGTCTTCTGTCACTAAGGAGGCAGGTAACTGAGTGGTACACAAGAAATGGGATTTCCACTGTTCATGTAGATAACTTTGGACTGCATGAGGAAAATAGTTGCTCTTTGCTCTTTAATAAATGACAGATGATCAGTAAGCTGAGTTAAAATTATTTAAATAAGTTTTAATAAATAAATCATAGTAAAAATTCCTTGTCTGTGGAATAATTTCTAATAAAGACTGTATGTGGTAGTTGTTGAGAATATATGGTCATAAAGAAAATTTTTTTGACAGAGAAAACAAGGGTAACAGAAGTCCATTCCTTAGTTGTGTTAAGTGTTTAGAAGCAGAATAGAATAAATTGCCTTTTAACTATCCTAAAATGGACATTGAAAAATTTCCTTTTTTATATTGTGCTTTGAACATTTAAAGATATTGCTTGCATGGGTCATATGCCACATAAAAGAGAGCTACTGTTCAAGTGGATGCACATGTAAACAGTGTGATCAAACAGGACCTATGAAAGGGAGAAATGAACAATTTGGTTTTGTGCAGTGTAAAGAAGCAAATGATTATTTTAAGACTAGGTAAGAAATAACCATTGAGAGATTACTTAAATGTGATTCATTCTGCCTTGGGGCAAGGAGAGGAAATTACTTCTCTTGAGGTATCTTTCAGTCTTGTGGTTTGTGTGATCAGGGACATGGGGAACCTTTGGAATGAGCTAGTTCTTGAGTGCAGAGAAATTAGTTGAGTTGAAACAAAATCCTTCCCAAGTGTACTGATTTATGGGCAGTGTGTCTGAGCTCTGTTAATATTGAGATCCAAAGATGAACCATCTGCTGAGATGCTTAATTGACATGGTATAAGCTGTAAAGAAATACACAAATAAGGCTTTTTTAGAGCTGGGAAGAGGCTGTTTAGTTTATTGATGATGAATAGCATAAGTTGTTAAATTAAGATTTCTCATAGTACTCTTGACAGAATTCTTTAAATGGACTGTAAGTTTGAGGCTATTCTTCAAAATGGGGCTGATGTGCAAGAAGGGGAGTAAAGCTTACAAATATGATTGAGGCTTTTCAGATCATAAGTTTTATTTCAAGACTGTAATAAGTAATCATATGTCTGTGTTTGAAAATTTTACTCTTCAAGCTCAGAATGAAATTTTGTGACTGCATCTAAGGACAGTTGTGTACTTCTGATTCATATGACACTAGGATGTCTTTTGTTACTTAGTCTGTAGGCTGCAGAAACCTTTGCTGGGTTGTTCCACAGATGAGTGGAGAAGGCTATCACATGTTTTCAATGCATGGTGACTGAAACTTAATGGTATAATAACTGTAGATTGGAAAGTGATATCATTTCTAAAGAAGTCCATGGTGTATTCATAAATGCTTTTGAATAAACATAATATTTAGCTAAACAAATATCTTTGTGCAGTTCATCTTTTGCATGCAGGTGGGCAGCTGCTGTTGAAGTTCCTGGCTCAATACCAGGGGCTATATCCATGCTACTTTGGACTATGTGTTTGAAATCAATCAATCAATCAGTCAATCAATAAATCTTTTCCTACCTGAGGGCAACCTAAGAGGTATTTAGTTTCCACATGTGCTTACTGGAAATAGTGTGCTCTCAAAAAGCACTTGCAGATTTTGCCTGTGTTTTTCTGTTTAATGTACCAGATTCTTGGCTAGCTGCCCGTGTCTTGGTATTATTAGAGATAAGGGAATGCTCACCTTCGTTTAGCTGCTAATTGTTAGATTATTCAGCAATGTATGGATGTCAAGTTGTGCACAGCAGAGTGTTGGCACTTTTTAAAGTGAACCTTTCCAAGAGGGAGGCATGTTTAGGAACAGAACTAGAATGGTGGGCTTGATTCTGGTTTTATTAATGTTGATCAGCGAGTATCTGATTTGAATCTAATTGAGTTGCACTAATAAAGTCAGAGCTGTGAGCCACTAGAATTTCACTGTAATTTGGATGGTTGAGTGGGCAGCACTGATTGGGATTGATGTTTATATATATATATAAAATATAAAATGCTTGTGTTTGCAATCATAGTACAAAAGCATTTACCAGAATAGTAAATCCCAGTGTTCTGTCACCTATCTGCTTTTCTGCCTGTCTTTCTCCTTGCTTCCTTTGAGAAACCAGTGGTAGGTTAATTTGAATAGTATCGATGTTGAAGGTGAGTTTTCTACTGCCTGAAGAGGAAGAAGCATTATCTTTTCAAGGTAAGTGTGTGCAGCAGTGAAATTTTCATGTTGAGAAGATAGGTCAGAAAACAATATGCCTTAGGTTAGAATTCTTTTGGTTGGAAACAAAATCCCTGGCATTAGGTTTTATTAACATTAATAAGCTCATATAAACTGACACAGAGTACTGCAAAATGGAATGGGTTTTTTTTTTTTCAGTTCATGGGCCTGTACATGAGAAAGAGCACACCTAGTAATTATGACAGTGAGGAAAAGGAGTGTGCCCTAGATAAACTGGGTTCTGCAAGTGTGTGCTACTATGCAGCAGCATGTACTACAGTAGGTAGGGAGTGTGTAGTAGTGTAGACACAGGCAGTGCCCTCTTTTCTGTGGGAGATCTCTGTGTGGGAGCTATTGAATGAGGGTTGTGGGTTAGAGTGGTTGTGGGGATTTCACTGCTTGTCCTGGGTTTGAGTCAGCACCCTGAATAAGAGCTGCCTTCAGCTGTGTTTTGATGGTTAATCTGGTATTGTTAAAACTGTTCACAAGTAATCCAACCAAGCCTGTTTCATCAGCTGCCTTATGGAGCTCTGCCAGGCAAAAAACAGGTAAGCAAGATGAAGGGCTAAAAATGAGTTGTTGGAGCTTCATTTACAGGCTGATAAATCCTAGAAAGCAGTTTTAGTATTTAAGTATTATGTTCATGCTGATGCTTAAACTCAGAGCTGGTCTCATTTGTCATAGAGAAATATCTCACAGATATCAGTCAGATATGGTTGACACAATTAGTCACTTTTACAGAAACCTTTTCGACTGAACAGACAGGCCAAAGAAAATAAACATGAATTTTAATATCAGCACTCACATTTGTATTTCAGGACTAGAGTATGTTGTTGAGACTACTATCTGCAACATCCTCTGCTATGAGGAAACTGAGAAAGTTGGGGTTGTTCAGGCTGGAGAAGAGAAGGCTACAGGGAGACCTTAGAGCAGCCTTTCTGTACCTGAAGTGGCCTATAAGAAAGCAGGAGAGGGGCTTTTTACAAGGAAAAGTAGGGATAGGACAAGGGGGAATGGATTTCAACTAAAAGGGTGGCTTTAGATTAGATATTAGGAAGAAATTGTTTGTTGTGTGGGAGGTGAGGCACTAAACAGGCTGCCCAGAGAAGCTGAGCATGCCCCAGCCCTTGGTCTAGTAGAAGGTGTCCTTGCCCATGGCAGGGGATTTGGAACCAGATCATCTTTAAGGTCTCTTCTGACTCAAACCATTCTGTGATTGTAATAACATTTCTGTTTTCTGCTGTAGGTAACTAGCCACTTAATAAAGAGTACCGTTCATAAGAGTTCCTAGGTTTAAGACCTAAACCATCCAAAATGACACAAAGCCTATGGACTAATTAGTGTTAATTAATGAAGGACATATATAACATGGACAGTCAGGATGCAAACCCTTGCTTTTGCTGGCTTCTGCTGGGGTATTAGTTTTGTCTTCTATAAAACATCCAGCAGAATATTGTCTTGTTTTGCTTGGGTCAGGCTCAGCCTGTACTGATAGAGCTGTCTGCTCTATGCTATACAAAGTATCAACTGGCAAGAGAATGTCTCTGGTCTGAGCCCTCACCAAGGTGTTGAAAGCCCAGATTCAAGCCTGAAATCAGCAGGGGAGAATTGAAACATGTTCTTTTATAGAAAAAGTGGCCCTCTTTAAGCAAGGGGCAGCTAAATTTTTGCCCGTTTGACTGTGAAAGCTTATATAAAAATGCCACAAATTCCAGTCTTTTGGGAGACTGTAACAGGTTTTTACCATGTAGTTCTAGTATAAAGAAAATGTCTTTGTTTGAATTCATAATTAAATATGTACTCCTTATGGTGTTTTGCAGTATTTTATTTGTAGGAGTTACTGGGAAGATGTTCAAGTCCCCAGCTGCCAGTTAAGTGCCTAGTATGAATCGTACCCACAGAGCTGGTCCCATTACTTTACATTAAAGACAAAAACATAATGTGAGCATTTAAAATTTACATTACAATGTCTGTGAATTTTTTCTTATTTGAGAACTAATCCCATTTAGATATTAGGTAGATACTAATGTGTGGTAGATGCTTCCACCCCAAGGGTGCAGGTATGACAGCTGACCTGAACCAGCAGCTCCATGGGATGGGCTGGCTTCATGCTCTCCTGTGTTTGTTTGGTTTTTCTTCTGGCTGGACTCCCTTCCTCACAGCTCAGTGAACTGAATCACCTCACACAAGGCTCAGCTAAGAGCCAGACCAGCTACAAGGGAAGAGGAGCTGGCAATGACAGCAAACTATTTCATTTGGCTTAGCTGTGTCACCAATATACACCTTCATTCCAATATTGTAAATATTTTTAATGTCATCTAAACCCACATTTGTAAGATGATTCACCTCATGACTAGAACATGGAAACATCACATTATGAAATTTAAAAAATAATTGTACTTTAAACCCAATTGAGAATTCTTTCAACAAAATGCATTTGTTTTCAAATATAGTAAGTGAATTACTTCAGTCACAAAGGGCTAAATGTACCCAAAGACCACTGTATGTCTTGCAAAAGAGTTCCAGTATGGGAAATCAGAACTGAGTTAACTCACACTGTGACCTTTAATGGCCATCTCCATCTCTTACATCCATTGTTTTGTGTAAATGAAGACTGACTCAAATATTAAGCTTGCTGTTTTCTTTTTTTTTTTTTTTTCTTTTTGGTCTTTTAAAGTAGTTTCCTGTCAAAGAAAGCAATAGCCCTAATGGTTTATCATGCAATCCTTTTGTTTACATCTGAGTGAAGATTGATGTGTAAAACTCAGGTGTGGGTAAACTGGAATGGTGAGTAAAGGGAAGCCTCTGACCATTCAACACTTTGGTGTCTTGGCCAGGAGCCAGATCATTCAAGGGATATTGTGATCTTGGCATTGCAACAGAGTTGCAGAAGGCTCGATAAATTCTTACTTTATGTTGTCTTTTGATTTGAATAATTAAAATAGTGAGTGGGTTGTTATTATAAAACTGTTATGTTGAACTGGAAACTTGACTTCAGACTTTCAAGTTTTTTAGTGTTTGCTTAATGCTGGTTGGAGGGAGTTTGGGGGGATTTCCATCAGTTTTAATCAAGGGGCCTGTATTTTTATTACTAATACATATTTATGATCTCTTCAAAGGAGTTGTGGGGTTTTTGTTTCAGTTTTTTGTTTAATACAAGAGTCACTTATAGTTTGCTTCAAAAGATAAAGGTTATTTTAGCTTGATGGTTTCATCTGTAATTCTTGATTCCCACTACAAAACAGGTCGTTCAGACTACAGGCTGTACTCCTTGATAGAACTAGTTCAGTACAGCAGCAATCAAAACATGTTGCACATAACAAATTGCTACATCAGTGCTGGTTTAAGAAATCCTTTTTATCGTAAACAGGAACTTAGCACTTTTTCTGAAATGTCTTATCCTGTGGAAAGCTGCTCAGCATAATTTATGATTTCTCACTTAGCGTATTTATGAAACAGCTGTAAATCTGCACTTCATTTTGTGCAGGGGTTTTGTATTTATGTCTAACTGTGTCAGCCATTTGGCTGCAGGAAAACGGTACTACTTGCTCAAGGGAGGGGAAGTTAGCCCTGTTAGCAAAAAATACAGTTTGTCAGGACAGCAAGGTAAGTGTGCTATTCTTGTGTAAAGCTGTGTTTTATGACGTGAGCCCAGCAATCATATTGTCTTTTCATGCAGTAACTCATTGGACACTTCCTGCCTACCAAAACTCCAGGAGAAGTCTTTTCTACCATGTCCTGAGGCAAGGCAGTAAAAAGAAAGGCCTATTGATGGGATTTTTGAGAAACAAACTGCAAGTAAATGCATTTTCTGATTTTATCTGGAAGTGGAGAGTAGTTAGACCAGCCTCATCCATCAGATCTACAGCTTTCTGCTTGTTTATATTGCAGCTATAAAAGTGGGAGTCTGTCCATCATGCGTTTGGTAGCTTTAGAAGTGCAGGAGTTGGCTCTGTTGCAGCACCATAAGCCACATTCATGAGGAAGCTCTGTGGGAACTAATTTTATCCTTCTGAGAATTTTAACTACCTCCTATAGAATTTCACAGTCATTTTACCCTACTGCTTCCAGTAGCATGGACACCAGTATGTTATACTTCTCTGTGCCCCTTAGTTCTGTCTTCCAACTGCATGCTCCAGTACCAGTTTCAGTATTGCTTTGCCTGGAGTAAATGTTCTTGTTTCATTCTTTGCAATTGAACTAAATTGAATTGAATAAAAGCAACATATCAAAAATCAGTGGTAGTCATACCAGCTTTATCTTTCATTATAAAACTTTTTTTGCACACACACAAAAAATTTTTACACATTTTCAGAAATGCTTGTAAAATCTAATGGACCCTCTTCAGTCTTAAAAAACTGAGTAATGACCAAATGGCAACATGAGAGATGACAGTAATGATGGAGATTCTGCTGCCTTACATTTGCACACTTCTACATATGTATGGCACTACAAAGACTGGACCCATCCTACAAGTGTTAATGGGTCCAGTATCATTCCTTCAGTACAGATAGTCAGCATAAATGCAGGTTAAAGCACACCAGTGTTCCCTCTGTTAAAGGGAGCAGGACACTGACCCCTGTTTTCTAGTGGATTTGCTTCTGTAAAGCAAACTCACACTGAGTGAAAAATGAATCTTCTGTAAACTGTGATGGACACTCAGATAAAAAGTGTATGGCTAGCATATCATCCCTGATATAAATACTAAGAGCAGTCAAGGGGAACAGATTGAAAAAAAAGCAGGTTTTGACTTGAAGTTGTGTTTTCACAAAGCTTCCTGACCTGACCACCCCTGGCTGATGTCACGTGGCTTCTTGGTGGGGAAGCTTCCCAGCACTGGGGTGTGAGGAGCAGTGTCTGAGAGCTTACCCAATGGTTCTGCTGGGGAAACTGCCCAACTGGGCTGCTGCATCAAAACCTGCTTTCTTCTCCTTCTGCCTGTGAATTTTTTTGCTCATCTACACTGCTGGTGTTGCTGGGATGGCTCTGTGATGCACCAGTGGTTTTGAGTTCTCTCACGGTACACGCTAGAACTCCATGGCAGCACAGGGCTCAGCAATCTGCAGAAACCATGCAAGCAGCCCTGCGAACACACAAAGAGTTAGCCCAGGCTGTGCTTTGGGTAGCCACATGAGCAGCAGCACCTGGTGTAGCTGGTGTTGAAGCCAGGCAGCGTGCCCCGGCGCTGCAGGCAGCCTTGTGCGAGCCTGTGCCTGATGAGGCCTTGGAGCACTCCAGCTCCTCACCTGCATTAGCATGTCTGATTGGAAAGCTGTTTGCTAAAGAGACTCCAGTAGGTATAAAAGCTGCTGCCTCTGAGAGGAGGAAAGGTGACTTTTTGAGTAGAACTTCTTGAGACAAGGAAGAAGCTATATGAATTTTGATCTGGAATTCAAGTGCTACTGCTAATACATAATCACTGCAAAAATCTAATCTGAATATTACCAGCTCCCTCTGCTCTTTTGCGAGGACAAACCTTTCTTTCTAAATCTCAACAAAACAAGCTTTTAATATGTGTCAAATGGAAATCCTGTTTATTAAAAAGTTGCTAAAGACAACTAGATTTTTAATTTCAATGGAAGAGGCTCCTCTGTGACCCTTAAAGGCATGCCAGTGGACTCTTCCAGCACATGCTTCAGTAAACAACAAATGAATCACTGAGGTGCTCTAACAAGGATTGATGTGTCCACCCAATTAGAGGGATATAAAGAGCTCTCCCTTGAAATTCTGGGTTCATTTGGGTTGCTCTGCTATTTCCGCAGTCTAGCGCTGAAGCATTGCTTCAGGGGTATTGTTGGCCTCAACAACTGGCTTGTGTGCGTTGTCCTAGCTAACAAGTACAATTTTTGTACAGATATTTCTCCCATGAAGTACTCTAGCAGAGAAATAAAAAAAATAATGCTGAAGGTCAAAGAAAAATCTCTCACTAATATCTTTTTAAGCTAAGAGCAAGATCTTCTCCAAATTTAGCACTGCTATGAGTGTGATTGATATGACTCGTTAATCACCTGTTTTCAGGGGCTTGCAATTTCTTAACTTTACATGGGTTTAGTTTTATTTTTGTCTAAAATATGTGCAGTTTTGGGAGGTGAGAGGGTGCAGTGCATGTTGTATGGTGTGGGTAATACAACTGGTCAGATGAAGCAATGCATGGAAAATTCATTAAGTATTCTGAGGCTGTTTCCTCTTTCTCTTGGAACAATATTTCTATTTTCCATTTCAACTGTACATGTAACTTGTACTGCTTCAGAAGTTTCTTACATCATCTTAAAAGAAAGTTAAAAATTAAAACCTTTTTTCACTCTACAAAAATTTTCTCTTTCAGATAAATAGCCCCATTTTTTGCACAGAACAACACATAAAGTAGCCTAAAGAAGGATATCATGAACATCAAGATAAAGCAAAGATGTATGTTTTGTTTTTCAACTGGCTGCTACCTCAGCAATTGTGGAGCACTTCAAGACTGCACAGGGTATCTTGCAGATGCTATTTAAGGATTCACTCTGACAAAATGTGGTGGCAATTTGCAATTCCCTTACCATGCTTCTAGGAAAAGCATATCATGTTATTTTATCTGAAGATTGCTACACATTGACACCTGAAATTTCATTTCCTAGATCACAAATGAAACCCTGACTTTCTTGTTGAATTGCCTAGGCTAAGCAACAAATCATTACAGACCATCTGGTTAAGATATTCAAGTAAATGTTAAAGAAGATGCTTTAACTCCTACCTTTTTGTTGCTTCTTTTTATCCCTTCATTGTGAGCTGGGGATTGTAACTTAGTATGATTAGCAGGTATTTGAATTCAGTTACAGTGACATGCCTGGGTTTGATGGTATTTTGAAGCCTTGATTCATCATCTGTGAAGGTCCTTGCACCAAAGGCCTAGTGCTCTGAAGCACATCATTCGTTACATAAAAGATTTTGCTCTGTTCTGTAGGTTCTACAAAAATTGCAAGTGTAGTGTTGCAGTTCTTGCCAAGTATCTTAAGAAGCAAACGTAAACCCCTACATGAGAAGCCTTGACATCTACCATTGGTGGAGAAAGTCACGTTCATCAGTATTCCTAATTACCCACTGATAATTAGCTGACCATTTTTGGACATGTTTATCATAACTCAGATATGAAAGCAATGAAAATGATCTGAGGATTTCTTTGAAGTAAAGATGAGAAGTGTGAGTTAGAAACAAGTCCTCTAAGTTGCTGCTTTTCCTCTTTGTATACCCAGAATCCTAAATACCAGAAATTCAGTGAAGCTGAGCATATTTCAAAAATTTTTAGATAATGAAAACTGATTTAAGCCAACTTTGCTGGAGCCAGTTACTTTAAATTTGGGTTTCTGCTGTCTTTTAAGCTCACAACCTTCCTAGATTATCTTTTGCCAATTCCTGATTTTTCATACACAGCAAGACTTTATTTTATTAATAGATTGGCTGTGTTGGGAATTGTTTGATCTCTATTTCCACTATTTATGTAATCAAGTCACTGAACTACTGTGAAAATTCAGTAGCAGGCAGTTGTGTACAGAGTGTATGTGCCTTATGTCACTGGCCTTTGTTTCCATAAACCTAAAAGCTGCTGCCTGGCCATTCCTCTGCTTGTAAAATCGTCCTGTTTGCCAGATCCTTGAGGACATAAAAGAACTGACATGTTTTCTTAAAATTGAGGCATGCACGTGTGTGTGTGTGTGTGTGTGTGTGTGTGTGTGTGTGTGTGTGTGTGTGTGTGTGTGTGTGCGTGTGTGTGTGAGGATTTCCCATCAGAGTGAAAAAAATAAAAAAGCAGAACAGTGAAAATATCCTGGAATTACTTCAAAAAATATCCCCCTACAGTAGTGAGTGAGAGCTCTTTATTTAAAATAACCTTAATAGTGTTAAATACTAGAGTGAATAGAAAAACAGATGAACCCTGTGCTTGTGTTTAATCCATTGCTGTCTGCCAATATGTGTGGTTTTTTTCAGTACTGGAGATTGTTTCACCTTTGTTTCTCTTGGGCAACTGCTTTGGGACTGGACCAGCATAATGGACAATTCTTACCAGCTCAGATAATGGAAAAGAAAAACACACAGATGAGAAAGGCTTGGTAGAGAGAAGTTTGATGGTACAAAACTCCATGGTTTTAACTCCTGTTCAGTACCAGACCCAATCTAGCTGTTTCCAGGACTTTGTGAATCTTTGCAAAGCAGCAGGCAGGCAAAACACTTATTCTTGTTCTCCATGGAGTTTGGAACATAGACCAAAATTTGTTTGTTTGAAGCAAGGATTGCCTTGATACCTTGAACAGTTTGCTTCCTCTTTTATCTTCTTTCCCCTTGAGACCCTCCACCTCCCAGTTTCCAAACCAAAAGAAGGTAGGTAAGAACTGTACTCACCCAGGGGCTCTCAGGCTAGAACTTCATCTCTTCTTGTCGTTTAACAGGGTGATTTTCCCCTGTCTGGTGCTTCTGTGTTTCTGCTCTGTGGACATTGCCCTTACAATTTGTCACAATTGTCCTATTCCTTATCACAGCAACAGCTTCTTTCAAATACATTCTTTTATTGTGCTGATCCCTCTGTAGTGAGCTATTGGCACAGGCATCTCTGCCATTAAGAATCCGTCTTGTGCCATTTCCTCAACCTTCTCCCAAATCCTGCATGTCTTTGGATCTTAGGGCTTTTCTTGCAGTCAGTTCCTATCTAAGTTTTACTTCTTTTCCTCCCACATGCTGCAAGGTAGTTCCAGGCCCCTGATTGACCATGGACTTCCCTTTGTGCTCATCTGTTCTCCTTCATCCCCTCTCCCTGTGTTCACTCCTGCCTGGATGCAGATTAGGTGAGAGACTGCCTGGTGCTGCCAAGGCTCACGGGAAATATACTTCCAATAGACATTGCAAAGCTTGCCAAAACCTTGGGCCAGGCACAGGATAGTTTATTCTGGCAGGCTGTATGGTCACCAGGCTGCCAGCTGGCAGGGATTCTTTTGTGTATTTGCAGCATCTCAAAAAATATTGGTCCTTCCTTACTTTTGGTTTACTTTAAATCCTCTCTTGCATGTCTTAAATGTTACGGGATCAGCTTTTCCACTGTGGGCTGTAGGAATGGGTGGAGCCCAGGAGGCACACACTGAGTGCACACGTGCAGCACATCCATGAGCATGGAGCTCCTTCTGCTCCTTGACCATCAGCCACGGCTTCAGCTGCGCTGAGCTGAAATCCTCTCATGGGTTAAGAAATTCTCTGCGATACTTTACACCCCCACAACCTCCCCCAACAAGTGGGAGGTGCAAATGAGTACCTCAAAGCAGAAGTCTCTATATCTGGATTACTTCCTTTGCTGGAGAAAATAATTACTTTTAGCTGGCAACTACAGTCATTTGGATACAGAGAAAATATCCTGTGTGCTTGGTATGTTGGAAATAGTGAATAATTGAGGTATGTAGAATGGAAAGAACTTACATAACACAGTTTCACAGACCTGTGGGGAGACCTGAATTTGCTCAGCCCTGCTCTGCTGCATGAAGCTCTCTAGTTTTTACCTTGCAAATACTGATTAAACATAGAAAGTGAATCAGACCAGCCATCTCTTGATAGCTTCTAGATCAGTTATGATCTTTTCCTGATGTCATTTCTTAGGATTTTTTCCTGAGTTTAATGAGCAATTTCAGCTATCACTTTTGCATCTTGCCTTTTGGAATGTATTATACATGAATGACTTCATCCATATCAACAACTCCTAATTCTTTTTTCCTTTCCATTCCTGGAATACCTCATGGTTACCACTGTCAATATTGAGTAATAATGAGTTTTCCTTCATCCACCTCAGACAACTCACTGTAAACACCTTGAATTTGCATCCATTTGACTCTTTAAAGACTTTCTGTTCTAATCTGTTGGAGCACACAAAAAGAATATATAAAATGGAGATGTCCGAATAAAGTTCTTTTTTTTTTTTGTAAGACAATATGGCTGATTCCTTTAAAATAATACTGATTCAATATTGCCCACATCACTGTTGTATTTTTAAAATTTTAATTTTCTTTATTGAAGACACAGGAAGGCTGAATCACTTAAAGTTGCAAACTTTTTTAGAACTATGTCACAGCTACTGGGATGGCCTCTGGGATGATCGTCCATGTTGCTTCTCTCACTTGCAGATTCCTTACCAGAATACTGATTAATTTTATTGCTAGTTTTCCTGGATGGATGTAGACACCTGCTGTTTATACTTGAATTTTCTTTTCCATTTATGTAAGATTCATTTTTGACACACTGATCAGGGGATGACAGTTGTTTGCTTGAGAAGCTGTGAAAATATTTATCAAATAATGCTGTGGCTCTGATGTTCTTTGTGTGTTCTTGTATGCACCTTTCTCCTACCACAGGTAGATTAGAGTAAGTTACTGCATTTCTTAAAATAAATTCAGGATGGAAGTCATAGGGTCGACTGTGGCTGTGAGGTGTTACTTTCTTTTTCATTCAGATCAGTGGCTGAGTCTCTGTTGCTGCAATAAAAGTTCTCTGCACTCCTGTGAGAAACTCTTGCTTAATGATGGACACACCAGGATGTGTAATTCTGATAGGGCAGGACACCTTCAAACCATGCCAGGAATCAGTGTGTAAAATTTAAGGAATAAATTTCATGAATAACAGAAGAAATGTCCTGGATCTGGCATTTTTTTTGTGTACAGTGGAATAAATACCACAACTGCTTTTAATAATCAGACTGGTGCCTCTCTGAGAGAGTGCCATTTTAAGTTCTCTTGAATTTGGAGTATTTCTTTTTCTAAATTTATTTTATATTGCAAAAAACTAGTATCTTGGTAGTGTTGAGTATTGAGGATACTGACAGTTTAAAATTTATTCCTTATTGCTGGTCTCCATACTGATACCCTACCACTGAAATCCAATTTATTGCAGTTATGTCTATCTTTCCTTCAGAAAGAAGTGATACTCCTTTCTTTTATCATGTCCAGGGCAATCCCACAGCACATTATTTTGCAGCTTTGCACTTCACTTTTACAAGGTTTGTCACTATATTGAAAAGGTTATGTTCATCTGGGGTTCCTATCTATCCTCTTGCAGTGGTCTGTGTTCAGGAAGTAACCTTAGCTTTCTCTGGAACTGTGGCTTGCTTTCTGTCATATGGGGATTCTTTGCATCAAATTCTTTTTAAAGCAATAAAGCAAGCCAAATCCAGATGTGGTAGACCTTGTTCCTTATAATGTGTAGCGGTTGGTTTCATAGAATAGACACAGCTGGAAGAAGTCCTGGTCATCCAGATCATTGATTCTTTGAGAATCTGATGTTAAAATTGAGGTGAAAACCTGTTTGTATTTAGGTCTGGAAGCAACAGAATGCCCTCTGAATCCTCTTTTCTCCTTGCTTAGGCTTGTACCAGACATGTTTCACACTACTGTGGTATGCAGGTAGAATCTTAAGTGTTGAAAGAAAATGTTGATGATCTCCTACTCCTTCCTTTTGGCCTCAGAACTGTTACCTTCAGGGTGGTGGCAAATACTTCTGTTCTTTAGGAAGCCTTTCCTGGTTCTGATTGAAATTCCAGTCATGCCTGAGTGCCTGCTTGTATGCGGGTCTTGTGTGGAGCAGCCTGTCTCCAGTTCTGCTCTTAATTAGTTCAGAGCCTACAATCATCCTAAATTTGTAGATATTGAGAACTCTGCCAGTGCAACCTGATAGCTGGCCTTAGATGTTTAAATGAGTTTTGCTGCAGTACTCCAAAGGTAGTACAACACCAGGGTTAGTGATGACCTGGTGATTACAAGGGTTCCATTTTGTTAGATTTCCCAAAGCTCATACAGTTTGTCAACAAAACAAAAAAAAGGGAGATATTATTTGCAAATTCTCTTTACAAAACATAATACATGTGGAATATCAGCCAGTTTGGCTACCTGTGGAGTGATTGAAAACCCCATAAATTCATGGCTCTGAATTTTTCTGTCTCTCACTGCATTGCATGAAGCCAATCAACTCTACTTTTTTTTCTTTCCTTCCAGCTAGATGGTATCTATATTCAGCTGTATATTAGAAAACTTGTGAACTTAGGGTTAGTTTCACTTCCTGCAGCATTTCTGCCATCCCAGGCCGGTGTGTGGTATGCCGGCGCCTGTTGTGAAACTTTCCTCTTTCAGAAGCTGTGCCCCGGGCTGTGGGAAAGCTATGTTGTAATGCTGGGGAGGAGGGAGAAAGCACACCAGCCTCATCTACAAAATGGTCATTTCTCAGAACCTGTGTGGTCATCTTCTCCCCTGAAAATGCTGAAATTTGGGCTGTGTTTGTATAATTTTTTCACTTATTTTTTTACGGAAAGCTGTTGACTAAGAACACTTGCTGAAGCAATAACTTTGCATACATGCTACCTGTGCTGGACCTTTTCAGACACAAAAAAACTTGTCTCTGAAAGGCTTAGCAATTCCGACCTGACAGAAAGACAGGGTATGGAAAAAAAATCTCTGCAATATTTACTTGAGCCTTCCTTCTGTCCACACGAACCAAAATTAGCAACGTCAGTGTCGATGTTGGGTAGTTATGCCACACATGGATTTATGAGCTTGCGTAAACATCTTGTTATTAAAAGTTTAAATATTTACACTGGGAATCTGCTGCCTTATGGACTCTTGTGAGATTATTTCTAAACAGTGAGGACTTTTTTTTTGAATTGAGAATATTCTAAGAAGAATATTGACTAACATAAAATTGCTTTAGTGCTCTTCTAATCAACAGTTACAGATTAATTTATGCTAAATCAGGGCTTAAGTGTTGCTTAATCCTTTTAGAGTTCTAGCAAAGACTGACCACTTGACTAAGATTATGTAGCTTAGAAAAAACCCCAGTTTTAAATAGAACATTGAAGCAAAATTAGGTAGAGCTCAGGGTGCTGGCTTTTGCTGGTATTTTCACATTGGCATTTTGCAATGATAAGGCATATTTTTGTATGGGATCTTTAGGAAATCAAGGCTTGTGCTGTCTATTCCTCTTAAGGACCCAATGTAAATCCCCCTAGAAGAAACTCCTTGCTTTTGGTGAGGCTTGGAGAATTAAAGTAGAATTCATTACACTGGGTTAAAATTTAAACTATTTTCTCTTTAGTTGTACATACATATAACAAAATATGCCCTTGGCTTTCCAAACGTTATCCGGTTGGCAATCACATGGCAAACAACATGCTGAAAGTTAAAAGCCTGTGCTTTAAACAACACCTTCTGTACTTGATGTAATATTTCCCTTTTTATGTCAGGAACTAGCACTGTTATGTGGAAGCAAATAATTGCTGTGAAAAAGTGCAGAATTTCTGAGTGGAAGTTTATCTTCAAAATCATAGTGGGTGGTGGGAGATAAGAAACAACCACATATACCCAGTGGAAGGATTGGCTTATAAGGGACTGTGGGACCTGAGGAGCTGCAGACTGTCAAAAATCACCTATTGAGGAAGGCAGAGACAGCTCTCTTTTGGCAAAAAAGCAATGGACTTCAGTCAGTGTGGAGAGGGAATCGTGGGACGAGGCAATTTGTGTCAGGGAGGCATGTTCTAGCACCAGCTGTCTGCAGTGGATCTTTTAATTTTAATATTTTTAGTGAAGTTTTAAGTCATTCAAAGAACAAGATAATCCTATTTTTTTCCTCTTTTAGAAGTTTACAGGGAAGTAAAAGAATGATTAAGTAATGACTTTGGAATTTTACACTGAACATGGATGTTGGCTCTGTTGCTGTAGCTACATCATCCATCTCAACATACAGTAGCTATGGGAACAGAGCTATTGCACCTTGTAAAAGGAATGCAAACATTTCATTGCTGCTTTGCCATTTGTCAGAGTCCTTTTCTCAGAAGTCTTAACATAATTTCTATTCCAGTCTTAGCTCATTCAAGCCTAAAATTCTAACCATGGCATCTCCCCCCTACAGAGTCAGTCTCAATGCAAACAGGTCTCTTTTCTCTATATTCTTACAAGGCTTTCTATCAAATTTTACTTTTTTGACTGAGCAAGGGCACTGAGTCAAATATAGCTGTAGACAACAGGGGTAACCAAATGGGCACAGAATAGCATCACAAATAGCTTCACTGCTCAGGACACACCTGCAGTTGGACAGTTCAGTCACAGAATTCCATGGGTATTGCAAGTCCAAATGCTCTGGTACTGCTGGATCTTGGAGAATATAGTGGTAGTGACCATCTTAAAAATGCTTGATAGACAAGCTTGTCAAAATAACCAGTAACAATGAACTTGTTTCAGAAAATGTTGCAATGAGTTGCAAGGAGTTACAATATTGTAATTTAAATATAAATAGAAATGAAAGTTGTAACTGTTTAGCACCTTTTTTCCCCACTACATAGCATCCTAACATATCCAGCAAAACTCTTGCTCTTTCCTGGCTGAAGAATTAACAATATTAGGTATATCTATATTAGGCTGCTTTACCTGAATGCTCTTAAATGTTGGTGGCCTTGGGAAGAAACAGAAGGAACCATAAATATTGCTCTGTCAGAAAGCTACAGGAAAAGAAACAGGGCAGTTAAAGTAAGATTCTTGTGTTGATGAAATTAATGTTCACAGCATGACTGTCAAAACTTGGCTTAGTACATTATAAGCAATTTATCAAAGAGAACTGGTATATTCAAGATAAAGACAGCCACAGTGTCCTGGTTTTTGAGAGCAGAATATAGTTGAGTTTGAACCTCAGGAACTTGATCCAGGCTTACAATTTTTGGCTTCAAATCAAACCAGTAACATTCTACTTCCTAGGAGATGAACTAAAATAAATCATCCGTGAAGCCTGATTCTGTTTCTTGCTTCTATCTATTCTACTGCAAGTAAGATTTCTTATTAAAATCACCATGGATACATGATCCTTATAATCCTGTGAGTCTTTTTCTGATTGTCTGCTTAGCTGCAGAAATTTAACTAATGCTGTGCCTAAAAGAAATGAGCTGCTGCCCCTCTCCCAAAATCCCAAATGCAAGCAGCTCCCTTTTAAATTAGCCACGAACATAACTACTTGGTTTCACCATGGCAGATGCATTTGAAAATGCTTCACATCCATCTAAGTGGGGTCTGGGCTATGTGCCCTGTGCTGCATGGTCTTTTGCAGTAACAGAGAAATAAAACTGGTGTGGGAAGTTGCTTAGGCATCTTTGGGAGGAGTGAAGTAGCAGTTCAGAAGCAATTGCCCTGACACAGAGCTCTTTCACAGAGGTATGTGCACACTGCAGACAATAAAGTGCCTTTATTCAACATCCACTATGATTGCTGTGGACCAGCTGGTTATTGCTGGTAAATGGTAAATCAGTATTCTGATTTGTATGTCCCTATGTGAAAATATGAATGTGCAATCTCTGATCTTCTAGCCTACTGCTTATATGCATCAATTTTGAGTCCCTTAAACTTGGTGACATACAGTGCATTGAGCAGCTTGGTGGTCATTGAGAGCATCTCCTGGCTGCTGGACAAGCAGTGGTCAGGAAGGGAGGGCAAGGATCAAAGGTCCTAATTTGAGTAACTTCAGCAATATTTTGTTCATAGCCATTCTGCCATCATCACCTTCTACTGGTATGGGTTTTAAATAAAAGGTAGCACAGATGACTTACACTGTACATGTTTCTGGGCTCTTCCTTAGCAGCAGTGATGTGGTGTCATTATGTGCTTCTCAGGGAAAGAGGCTGAATTAAAAACAACTTCTGTCGCTGTTTAATGTACTGCAGCAAATGCTCTGTAGATCTGTAAATCAAGACATTTGTTCTTCATTTTTAGCAATGCCCTTTCCCTGAACTCATTTAATGAGACAGTTGTAAGATGTTTGTATGTTCTCCAGCTGGACTGGGTGCACAATTCTTGAACTCTGTCTCTTACTACATTCTCATTTTAGAGTGTCCTGTGTCAATAGATAGTGGCAGCAATACTCTTAAGGCAGCCTTGTTCCACAGAATACCACTCTGTAAGCAGTGTAGTAGACAGGAAGATGCTTGAGAGTGAGAGAATTTGGGAATTTCTATGTTACTGAAGATCTTGAAGCTGTGTTTTATAAAAGTGAAGGGACACTGTAATTAAAAGGGAGGGTAAATTATGGAAGGTATATACAGACCAAAATGTGACATACAGCAAGGGTGATAGTGAAGAAGACAAGACTGTTGCTTATTATCCCTGCTTGTCACAGAAAACATGCACATAAATAATTTCTAGCATATAAATGAAGTTTATGCAACCATAGCAGTATGAACAATTATAAAAGTAGTTTCAGAGATGTAGATTATTGCCTCTAATTTCATCTATCTCTTAAAAAAATTAAAAATACGTTGCTAAGTAACTCTACTATTTTCTATCTGCTCTAGATTAAAATGGAAGTGAGGATTTTATCAAACCATTTAACAATGTCATGTCCCTTTTCTGCTGAACGTTATGGCAAATGTAGATTGCTCAGGTTCCTGGGTGAGCCCTACATCCCGACCTGCGTGCACTGAACAGCCATTTACCAAGAATGGGTCAGGTAGAGCACTTTTCTCTGTACACCTTGCTTAGGTTTCACTTGATGCCATGCTGGGCTTAGCCTTGTGCATTTGAACTGTGCCACCTCCCTGGTGACACCAGGCACTTGGGCAAGCCAGCCCTGTGCCCAAACAGATGCCAAGCTCCATTTCTGGAAGTGCTACTATTGGCCTGAGGGAGCTTTTGTTCTTTGCTGGTTTGCTGTTTTGTTTTGGTGTTCAGCTGATGCTGTACCTTTCTTATCTAGTCCAGGGCATCATCTTACACCTGTGTACAGCAGCTAGTGTATCTAACTTCCATTTATGGGTGGGGAGAACATTTTGTTTGCAATGATCCCATGGAAAAATGGATGAAAGCTCATCTTGTGTTAGCATATTCTTGCTCTTTTTGAGCATGTGAAGGATAGATTTCTTATATATCCTTTTGTCCAGCATTTTAGTCTCTCTTTTGTCCCTCTCCTTCTCTCCCTGACAGAGTAAAAGTGTGCATTTACTTCTGGCAATTGCAGGTTTTCATGGGATCTTTTGCTATGCGCCAATGCAGAGGAAGCAACAAGATGATAAATGGCATCAGGAAAAGGAAAATGGGGCACATCCTGTGTTGAACATGCACAGGACAGCTTGAAGCTGAGATGATCTGTCATGGCAATAGAGAATGATATGAACTATACTGACCCTGTGTAAAAGCTGGTTTGGGTTTTTGGTTACAAAAGAAGACATCTTGCCTTCTTTGTGTGGCGCTCCACACTACCTTGCATGCAAGAATAATTTTCTGGACATTTCTGCAGTGAGGAACATGGTAGAAAAACAGAGGAAAGACATTGAGAGGGAGGTGACCTGCCATTTTCCAATATCCACTTAAAAGCTAAAACACATCCTTCAGAAAAGTTCTGAGGGGAAAAGGTCACCCTGTTGTCCTTTCTCCTTCTTTTGCAAACTGTTGGATGTAAAAGCAGTTTCACTCTTTAACATTTACAGATTGACCTCAAAAATAATCAGTGGCATCCTAAAATGACTGTTAATCCTGGGGGCTGCATAGATGTCTGCCATTTGTCAAATACTTACACAACATTTGGATTATCAGAAAAGGACCAGTTATAAGGACCAGTTTTGTAACCTTCTCCCAGCATTGTTTGCTTAACATTTCCTATTAGACCATGCTCAGTATGGACAATATCATTGGCTAACTTAGTTTTCTGAATTACAATCATAACTCATGCTTCAGTACCTTATGTTCTGGCTAGTCATCTTAGTTTAAATCTGTGGTTTAACTTTCCTCTGTACCTTTAACTTGGAGATTCTGCATAAGAGCTTTCCTTGGTAACCATGCTTGCAATGTCCAGATTAGTGCCCTAATGCCTTAATAATTTTGAGATCTAAAACACTGCTGTAGAAAAGAGTTAAGACATGGCCTGGAATGAAAGAACTACTTAACAAATGTTACATCCCCTTTCCATGGAATGCATTAACTAAGTATAGGTTGTTCAGGCTTCTAGGTCTCCTATGCAGTGTGACCTCATGATACCAAATCCAGATGAGATGCAAAGTCCTGTGTCTCTTCTCAGGGGGAAATATATGGTAGGACAGTATATATTTTATTTTCTTTTTGTATTTAAAGTAGAGTTAAAAATTTAGGAGGATTTAGGTGAACAGGAAAATTAACCTCCATGAACCTATACTACCAAATTCATCAAATATCTGAAAGAGATGTGTCTCCTTAGTGCTACAGAAACCTCCCAGCAATATCATGCTCCAAGAACAAAAAGTATGGCTTGGAGGTGCTCCTACAATAATTCTATGGAAGTGTCTTCATGTAGACATCATTGTTTCAGGCTGTGATTGTTTATTCATCCCATAGTTCTTGTAAATCTGCACAGAGCCCTGGAGTGCTGGTGGTCTCTCAAACCTTAGCAAGATCAGCAGTGGAGCATGTACCCTTTCAGAGCTGCAAGATTTCCATATGAGGTGTTAAAGGGAAAATAAACATTTCAGTGATGCACTCCTATTTTCTGTGGGTAACCATTTATTCAAAATAAGTGCAGACTGACAGGCTCAATGAAGTCCCCACATCTGAATGGGAATGGAGAGTGGTAATGTTTAACATTTACTCTTTTGTTCTTTTTTTTCCCCCTCTATTTCCTTTCTAGTACCAAGGGAAGGGGAAAAAAACCCCTCTTTTCTCAGATATTATTACCTCTTTAAAAACTCCAGACTTTGTTTCCTGGTAACTTTAATTGCAATCATGCTCTAATGTCTCTCTTTTTTAATACAAAAAATGGGTACATGCACAAAGTTCTTCTCCTGTTGCTCTCTTCTCCTGTCTACTTATTAACAGAGCTGAAAAGTGGTTAATCATGTCACATGAGGGATGTCAGACCTTTATATTTTCTTAGACATAAGTCCAAGGTAGAGTTACAGAGGGCTAATGGAAACTCAGGCTTTTAATTTCATCCTTCTGTAGTTAAATATTTAATTAATTCTTGAATGTTTTTGCAGCTGAGCTTTGAGTCTTTTGTTCCACGTGCTTAGTTCCATGTGCTGAGCTTTCATAGGCTCTTCTCAGCATCCTGCTGAGGTGCTAGTCAAGGGGAGGCTGAAAATCTCAGCAATTTACAGTTCAGAAAGGGTGGTGTTTCTTGCAAATATAAAAAATTTGCTTCCACTAACTTTCTAAACACTGCTGGAGAGTCATTACAGTGCTCTGAGGAGAGTGATGCCCACTTGAGAAGAGACTTTATTGCTTTCAATCTGTATAGGCAGGTGGTCATGTGTAGCTGCAATATTTCTTTTCTCTGGCTATTAGCTTGCAGATTCTGATATTCACCCAGGTTTGCCATTGAGACTAACGTTTTCCAGCTGCTGCTTGCTACTATGAGCATGTTTCTGGCAACTGAGCCCTGCGTTCGAGTAACTGTAGATGTCATACAGTTGGGCTGCATATGGAACACTTGATTTTTTTAAAAAAATTGTTGAATTTTATGTTCAACAAAGCCAACTGGCTTCAGAGCATCTGGTTAAGTATTCTTTGCTCCAGCTTCTAACTTCATTCATAGAACAAGCAAAGAGTGCTGGAGTCTTTCTTATTGTTTTTTTTACTGAAAGAGAATTGTACTAGTAAATGCTGGAGTTGTGATTAAAAAGCCCAGTTAAATTCCACCTTCCTAAATATAAAACATAATTTTTTAATACTTGTTTGAGTACTGAATTACAGACGTTAGTGGCATATTACTTTTGTTTAGCATTTCTAAACATTATTTTTGTAGTTGAGTCAAACTGTAAAATTATTCTTAATGATGACAGCATTTTGTAAAGACTGAGTTCTTGTTTTGCACTATCAATAGTTGTCCTTGAGGAAAAAATCATAAGGAAAACTCTCAAGACCCCTCAACTGAATTTTGAAAATATAACTCATGCAAATAAAATCTGGAACTTAAAAAAGAGTGAGGAAACCCCCATCTCTTCAGCAATACTGAAATTGCACAGTGATTTATATCTGAATTACCACATTACTCTGAACAAGTTTTAGAACTGTTCTTTTAATCTTTTCTAATAGCAAATAGTTATTTGCCAGTTCCTAAAAATAAGGATGAGATACAAAAAAAGATGTTCAAAAATATCTAGGAAAAACAATTCAAAATGGCCTAATAATGGCCAGGTAAAATTCCCATGTTTTCATTTGTGGATTAATTGAATTCTAGAAATAAAATAAAATAAATAAAATCAAATTATTATTATAGTGTTCCAGATGGAAAATCACTCAAGAGCACCAAAAATAAAAATATCAGTAATGTGCAAATGAGCAAAGAAATTTATATCAGAATGCTCAGTAGCTGGAGAGTTAATGGCATAGATTGTCTTACAGTGATTCACTATATCTAGCTTGTAAATTACAAAATTGTTCTCAATTTTATGAGGTTAATTTAATATTTTTAGGGCAATTTTGTATTTTATGTGTAGGTTTGAAATGCAAAAATGCCAGAGATATCTTCTTTCTCTACATGTGTGACTTTGACTTTACCATCTCCATAGTCCTGGCACACTTGTTACCAGGGACTCAGTTCTCTACTTTCTGTTTACAATTCTTCTGCCTTTTCTATAGCCTTGTAATTCTGGTTATCAGGTTTATTTGAAATGGTGCTGCATAGCTTGGCTTCTGAGTATGTACAGTAAACTTGCCAGAACAAAGCATGCTAAGAACACTCACACAAATTTAAATTTAAAGGACTGTGATGTTTCTTGAACTTATCTAAATACCAAAGTAACAACTATGAATGATTGAAATAACACCAATTTTAAAATGAATGTTTTACATACCTTTCTTGCAAGCATGCAGTATTCTCAGGCATAAACATTTAAAATGAATTATGTTGTAAGAAATCATGAAACAAAAATTGCCTTATGGTTTAGGACTTTTCAAGACTTTTCTTGCTAAATCCAAGATTAGAACTGAAATCTAGATTATTTTTGTAATCAGTACTAGAGCTGATAGTTTAAAAACCCCAAGTGCTTTGAGTTTATGATAAAATTATGAGCTGTCAACTTACAAATACAAGAGTTCATAGAAACTGAGTAAATTTGAAGCTGACTGTCATTTGGTTAGGATCCTCATTTATTTACTTTAAGCTCTCTTCTTTCTCAGGCCAGAATCTGTAATGTTATTGGCACACATGAATATTTTCCTGACTGGTCTCTGAAAAATAGGATAATGAAAGTAGTTTTCTTTTAGTTCTAAAGGGAAAAAAAAGCCTCCTAACTTGTCTTTTCTTCCTTTGTAACTTTTGAACTTTTTACACGGAAAGTGTGTTTTCAAAAGACTTTTGGTTATGTAATGTAAATGTTCTGACATAACCTGTAGAAACATAGAAACATTTAGGCTGAAAAAGACCTCTGAGATCATTGAGTCCAACCCTGAACCCAGCACTGCAAAGTTCAGCACTAAACCATGTCCCTCAGTGCCACATAATCTACTCATAATGAAAAAAAAAACAAATCAAAATGTACAAAGTTAGCAGTTCACAAATTCAGTCTGTGCCTCTGAGCCCCTCCTGCAGTCCTTTGTATCTCTCTGTCCCTTGGTGCAGGTGCTAAGAACTGAGAGCTCTGGGGCTGTTCTTAATTTCCTTGATACTGACCTGGTCACATTTGTACTGCTGATCTTGATTAACTTACCAAGACTTCTGAAACCCCAGAATAGAATCTAGTTTGAGTGCCATGATAGAGGGGAGCGCACCTAAATTTGCCACCTTTCAGATCCCTAATTTCTGCCTTTTCTTTTAGATAACCATCTCCAGCAGTGCCGTGTTGCTGTGTCTACTTGATGCTTAGTCACACTTTAAAGGAAGACACTTCCGATTTTCATTACTCTCTATGGCTATAATAACATAATTGCTATAGCTCAGATCTGTGGGTAAGAAAGGAAGCTTCTGCAGAATGTGACAAATATAACTCAGAATTTTCAAACTTGTGTAATCTTAAAAAAGGTCTTGGAAAGTTAGTGAACCAATTTAGAACTTCCTCTTGTATCTGTTCAAATTTGAATAATCACTCAGAAGAGGGATGCCATTTTAACAGAGACGTGTCTAGTTGATAAAACATGAAATAAATATAGCAGTGACCAGAATGTGTCCAATGCCCAGAAACATAATGAAAGCAGATTAAAAAGGGCTTATGGTTGTTTTTCAACGATTCAAAATTTTCTGTTTAAGAAAAAATGGCTTTGTTTTCTTACATCTGTCTTCAATAAAGCACTAAGATGGCTGCCAAGCAGTAGCTACATCTTCATCCAGCTGGATACACCTGAGCTTTCTTAGCTTGAGAAAAAAATCCTTCTCATCAAGTCAGCCGTAACTGAGTGAAATGTGCATATTTGGAACTATAAATCAAAATGTCCACATACAGATGTTCTCAGCCTAGAGGCATAAATGTGAAGGAGCTTGGTTCCAGAAGGATTTTTCAGCAATACCTGAAATTGGTCAGACATGCTTTACAACTGCAGAATTGACATAGTGCTGTAAAATCACCGTGAGTGTCTTGCTTGTTATGCTGTTCTCCTATGTGGTGTACAGTGGGAAGCTTCAAAGAGAGCAATTCAGTACAGTGCCAATTTGCAGAAAAAAAGCCTTCTCGAACAGAGAATTGGGGTGAAGGAGTCATATGGGATGGGCCTGCTTTTTAAAACAAGGAGAAATATCTCTGAGCCCTTACAGCACCCATTGGCATCAGGCTTTTCTGAGGATGGAAATGGATATTATCCCATTTTGCAAATGGGGAAGTTGAGCTGCAAATTTGATGGCCTTCCATGCAAAAACAACTGGGAAAAATTGAGTAGGTTTTGGGTTCTTGCCTCCTCCGACCCCAGGCTGCCGTGGATCCCTGAAAATAGAAAGAGGGAGAGGTAATCTTATGACCTTGTGATGTGTTACAGTTTTGGTGCAGTGGTATATGTCTGCTTTAAACGGAAGATATCATCTGTCATTTTTACCATGGTACACTTTTGTACTATGACAGGTCCCAGAGGCTTAAACCAAAGAATATTGTCCCATGCTCTATGATGGCTATTTCACCTTCTGAGAATCAGATGCCTCCTGCTGTAAATGAGCATGTTGTGATTTTAGGGAAAATGTGATGGGGTAGTTGTACTTTTGCATTATTTATTTAAGTTGCCCCGAGTAAGGGGAATAAATCCTTCTGTATCTGATTTGTGTTTTGGAATGAAGTGGCTCATGTCAGATTCTATGAGGAGAAGGTTGTGGCAAGCAGAGTTTGAAGTCATTGTCAAGTAACATAACAGCATCTAAATGTTTTATACTCATATATTCACACAGAGTAGAATTTGAAAAGGAAACTTTTTTAAATCACCATGTAGCAAAGCTAGTAAATACTTAAATTGGAGATTCGTTCACTTATAGTGAAGAATTGCTGAGATGAAAGTGGACAGGGAAATTTTCTGTAAAAAATAATTTTTTTTTTGTTTATGTGTAAATCATAGAATAGCTTTACCTGTGGTATTGCTTACCAATTATCTGTGATTAAATATAAAAGAAATAGTGAAGGTAAGAGATAGAGGTAGGTAAAAGACTGAAATTAATATATTTGGGGTTGTAAATATTCTTAAAATAGGTGTTTCTTGTGATGTATTTCTTAAAACTGGCTCACTTGGCATTTGTTGGGATAGCATGAGACCTTTGAAAGTAATATTTCCAAATATGGATAAGAGACTTTAATGCGTTTGAATCATATTTCAAGCCAGCCCCCTTGTTTGGGATGTGTGAATTCAGTGCTCAGCTTTGTGCAAGTGGGGGGGATTACCCAGAAACCTGCAGTGAGCAGAACTGTGAATAAGATTTCTGCAGAGCTATGTGCCTCCTGGCTCCTGACAGCCAACATCTTGAAGTTTATGAAGTGCAGCTCCCCCTCCCCAGTGCCCAAGAAAATGAATTGCCAAACTCTGGGAGCCAGGGCTGAGGCAGCAGGGCAGAAACATTAACTCAGTTCACATTTCTTGATGACATGTCACAGGGGAATGCAGAGGCCCTGTCCCACCAGCTGACCTGTTAGAGCAGAAAGGGAAAAATCCCCAAATTGAAGTGTTGGCTGGTCTGACCACTGCTACCTCACCAGCCAGAACTGATTATAAAAGGCCTCTGGAAAAGCCAGTTACTGTTGGGAGTTGCAGCAGCTGTGTTCTGTTAATGGAATTAAAATGAATTTATATCCTCTTACTCCTACACCATGGGCTTCCTGGGGCACACATGGGTTCCATGTATCTGCTAGTATAGGAGACAGAGAAATGGAGCTGCAATGCTGGTTTGAAACATGGACTACTACTAAAATATATTAGTGCTGAAACAGCCAGCAGAACCTTTTTAGTGGTATTTTGGTTTTTATTTATGGCTCTGTCTTGAAACATGAAAACCAATTTTCCATATTTCTGGAGTCTCCATTGCTTTGATAGATTTCTCTCATTTTAATCCTGAAATAGCTTGGTTGTACTTTATATTGATGTCTGCTTAGCTTCTTTGGTTAGAATAAATAATTTTTCACATAGCCATGGGTTGAAATCTTCTTAAACTGAAGGAATGACTGTAAGAATACTCTATAAATAGCATCTGGGCATTGGAAAGTTTTTTTCTGGTATATGGTATGAGGTGACCAAAACTGCAAAGTGGCCTACATACAGCCTTGATGGAGGTGCATCTAAGAGTTATATCATCAAAGACAATTGGTATGTATTCTGAACTGCTGAAATTGAATTGTGGCCATATTAGGTGTAACTAAATTCATTGACATAAAATGCAAGTTAATGCCCAGGTGAGGGGGTGGAAAAGGCATCCAACTCCACAGCCCTCCCTGCAAAGTTATTGCTGCTTTCATTTAGTGAGTTTAAATTTGATAGCTCTTATGGAGATTTTCTACTGATACTTAAGTGGAAATGTAAACTAAGCTATTTTATTGAGAGGAGATATGCATCTGATCATCTTTCCTGATTTCTAGTTTTCATTGCTGCTGCAACGACGTTCTTCTTTTTGGGTAGTTGCTAGCTTGGAATGGTTCTGGCTGAGTAATTATTAAATTGGATTTCTGCCTTTCCTGGTTTGAACATAAATGTCTCAGTGCAATTCATGGATTGCACTAGCTGCTCACTTCATATCTTGCCAAATGGACTTGTTTGCCTCTGGTCTTATGCAACCTTCCCTCTAGCAGAGCTGATCAGACACCCCAGTATAACCCAAAACAAAACAAGCAAAAAGAAAAGAGAAAGTACAGTCAGTGAAGATTTCAGAAAGGAATTTAGGCAATCAGTCTAAGTCTGGTAGTCTTGAATCCAAGCTGACGTCTAATAGCTTAAAATGTGACATGGTGCAGCTTGCTACCTGCCATGGCTCTTACTTTGGGATGATCAGAAACTTAAAGTGAATTTTTTTAAAGCTGACCCTTATCCTGTTGGATCAGGAGATGAAACTCTCTAACAGATGTTGGTTTTGTTCTGCAGTTCTCACTGTTGCCTTGCACCACTGAAATCAAAAAGCAAACAGTGGTCGTTTCCTCTCAACCCCCTGGCACACAGAATGTGCTGTACCTTATTAGCATCATGGGGGACTGAAGGAGGGTAAAAGGCTCCACTGAAAGTGCTCATGGATGCAGACCTATGGTTCTCCGTGTGTGTCAGGAAATACAGCTCTCATTTCTCAGGTTTTGGAGAATACTGCAAATTTTGATTAAAGTTTGCCTAAGATGTCTAGTTATTTTTAACAGTCATTAAAGGAGTGCAAATGAGTAGTGGTGGAGAAGATGGAGAGAGATGAGACAAAAGTAAAAATTAGCTGGTTTATACTCTTTTTTTTCAGTAGTTTTTGAGTACCCGTTCCATGCCATTTTGATAAACTTCCCCCAGTGACTAAAGTGAAACTGGTAAATCAGCTTGAATGTAATATTTTGTTTAAAAAAGGAGGGGGGTTGGGGAAGAAAAAAGTCCAAATGCAGTATTAAACATGCATTCTAAGTAAGATCAAAAAGAAAGTCTGGAATATGAGATTTTCTTTTGTCTTAAAGTATGCTGGCTTAAAAAAAAACCCTGCATATTGTGCTAGTGTGAGAACCAGGAAGTGAAAGAGACTGAAGTGAAAAACTTAATATAATAGACAAAGCTGCAGTCTGGTAGAAAATGTATATGGCACAAGTGACTGCTCAGGAACAGAAATATAGAAAGTTTTCCAAGGTGTTGAGCATTCCATCTTCCATTTTCCTGGTTTCTTTTGAGCACATCTTACTAGAAGATGTGATTACAACAGAGCTGTGAGGAGCTGAGAGCTGATAAGCTGCTGACACTGATACTGTGATCACGAGGAAGAATTTTTCTTAGCAGCATGAGAAATACTTGTAATTCAGCCCAAAGTCTCACAGGTTTAATTATAGGTAGTTTTGATGTTACACAAGGCATGACTTGACTTGAATATGTTGACTTCAGTACAACATTTTTTGTTTAAAATGAAACTTTGTACACAGGACTGGAAGTCAGAGGTTTTTATTCCAAGAAGAAATGCAGCAGCTCTTCAGGGAGTTGGTGTTCAATACCCTGTAAGTGCTGCTGAGGTGGTGAGAAGGCTTTGTGCTGGTTGCTTGCGGGAGGTTAAATTCCAGCAGAAGCATGATGTGTAACACTATCCCAGAGACGTAAGCATGCTCAGCTTTCTAATGCCATGTTAGACATACAGGTATTTTTGGAATAATGTTTCAATTACTAATTTAACTGTCATTAGCAATTGTGTATTAACTCGAGGGTGAAATTGGTTTTATCCTGTGATTCTTGCATATGTTTTAATTTTTGGGGAATGCTGTTGCTGTGTTCAGGACTGAGGTTATCGGGAAAGTGGGCACATCATCAGTGACTGAAGTAGATGCATGTTCTTTGGGGAAAAAGAGCTGTCAGTGTTCTTTTAAAATCAGCCAGCCTCTTCTGATGTCTAAAACCAAAAATGTGATACATCTAGGAGCATCAAGTGGATGTGCAATCATTTCCTTTTGAGGAAAAAGAGAGAAAAGCTATTCCTGCAGCTCAATATGGAGCTAAAACAGATAGAATCAGGCAGAGAATATGTTAACTAGATACTAAATCTTAAAATACTTAAAGAGTTATGGAATGAAGTAGTTAACAATAAATATTTCATTTAAATTGCTATTTTTTTGTTTTGTTCTGCTGGCTGAACTGAATACTGTGTATTTGGGAAGGAAGAGCTTGCAGTGCTCTCATGAACACCACGATATGCACAGCAGCATCAGGTGCTGCATTAATTCAGTGGCAGCTGGTCTTGGCTCCCTGTTTTCCTCCTTTCAGTGCTGCAATTGTAGAGTCATGTGCTACTGTCAGAAATGGTGTGTTGCACTCCATGTGCCTCAGATTTAAAGATGAAAAACAAACTGAGAACTGGATTTGGTTTATATCTGTAAATGGGGTTCCATTCCGTGTGGTGAGGATGTCATGCAAACAGAAGAAGGAAATGACATAGTCTAAGGATTGCCATGACCTATCCTAGGTCTGTTAAAAGTTCTGTTCCCAAGTACAGGATGCTTTCTTACAGCCAGGGTTTAAGAATGGTTTTTTACAGCCATTGTTTTTTTCATCAAGCAGTCCCATGAGATGGAAAACAAAAATGAAGGAGAATTTAACAATGACTTGGAGAATCCATTTTCAAAGCAAAACTGGTAGATCCTAGATTTCAAAGGTATTTCTTATAGCATACCACAATTAATATTCTTAGGGGTCTTTCAAGTTTTAATCAAACTATTTTAATTGGCATAAAGTAATTTAAATGGGCATAAAGTAATAGAGGTATTTTTGAGTGTGGAATGTCAGACAAATAAAATGTAATTATAGGTCCCCATAAATAACTTTCTCTAGTGAGAGTTCCCTAGTTAAATACCCAAATGCCTTATTCAGATTGTGAATGTGGCTCTCCATGACCATTTTAAGAAATGACAGGTAAATTTACTATTTATACCAAGAATAACAAGAACTTTTGCTATTGAAGAAAACATGTAAATTAGGATCATATGATAATTTCTTTTTTTGGTATAGAAAGCATGAGTTTCAACTCTCTTCATGTTCCCCAGACTGTTTGTTCTTTGTTCAGGAAGAGGCTAGAAAAATATAAGCTATAGGTGTTAAGCTTGCTTCCCTTTCCCAGTGTGAAATCCCTCCAGGAATGAGGTCTTCCCACCACTGCTCCTCAGTAGGACTGTAGTGTGGAGGAGGATAATGTTTTCATTGCTTGCTAGCATTTGACTGTTGCATTTTTAATGTAGTCTTTGGAGGCACCCAAAGGAGGAACTGTTCCCGGGTCTACAAGCCAAACATATTTGTGGTGTTGAGATCCATGGTAGGGATTGCACTGGAGGGACAGAATTCAAGCAAAACACGATTTAAAAGGAAATCATCCCATTATCTAGGCTTTTATCACCCTGTGTGTTTTTGTAATTATACATGGTGGTGGTGTCTTAGGTATTTGAGGGAGGCAAAAAGTGGCTGGCCATAATTGGAATAATATGTGTGGAATCTCACCTCTCCCTCAGTGTTGCATGTCCCGGGACCTAAACAGCTTCAAAGATGTGGATAATAACCACCCCTGAAATTTGCATCATTACCCACTTAGAGACTTGATTCTAGGATACAGGTTAGAAAACTGGCTAGTACAAAATATTTATTAAACTGCCTGTTGAGGAGACATGCACAACCCCCAAAATGATGTGGCAATTTAGAAAGAAGGAGACGGCATATGTTCATATGGCTTGGCTTAGTCTTTCAGGTTATTTGAATCCTGCAAGCTGTTCCTACAAGAGGTGTTCTTGTAAGGTTAATTTCAATCTTTGCAAAGCAGGTGTTTACAGCAGAGTTTCCTCTTCCAGCCATGTGCCTAACAATAGTGTGATTAAGATCTCACTCTGGGGCAGGCTGACTTTTGGCTGCATGTGTGTGCCTGCACGAGCATGTCTGCAAGCTGCTGTTATTATTCAACAAAGAGAACATATGCAGCTAATCTGAATATAGGAGAAATGCTTTGAATGGGTCTTGAATCTATAAGAAGACTGGTAGGCAGAATGGAGCAGATGAGGCAAATAAATAGAAATGGATGGCAGCATTTTTAATTTAAGCAATCAGAGCATCAGATGAACTGAATGCAAAGCTGAGCAATACATCCACTACACTGTAAAAAGAATATATTTTATGCTGCTTTCTTTTTTGCTCAGTTTTTAATATGACTTGTTTTTGTTATACACAATGCAAAACAGTTTTGAATTTGCTGCCAGGGATGAAACTGAACGTGCTGGAAGTTGTATCTGCACTGCTGGGCAAAGCAGTACTGTGTTGGATCAGTGAAAAAAGCCCACATGTGGCAAAACACTGCAATTCTGCTTTGAAAGCAGCAATGAGAAAATAACGAAGAAAACCAACACAAAAGTATGTCAGTTGTAGACAATTGTCTAAGGGGAAAAGGGATGCTGTTATGTCTCTCCCTGTTAGGCGAGGGACAAACAAAAGACTTTATCTCTGCCTGCAAAGCCCAGCCTTGCCTGGGGTGAGGAGGGAATTTGTGCACAGCAGAGCATTTCTTCCATGCTGCTCATGGACTCAGGAAGGCAAGAATGGCCTGTGTTTTCAGCTTACGTGTTCTGCAAGATGGCTCTGTAGCTGGAGAGGCTACTTGTGCACTGTGGAAATGAGGTGTGTTGTATTTGGGAACCTGCTCCCGCAGAGTGACTGCAGCACACAGGTCGGTACTTCACTCAAGTGGCTCTCATGGAGCGACACACACAGACTGCATAAGGCAGTGCTGCCACGTTCTTCTTCCCACAGACCCTCCTACAGCAAAGGGAGTGCTGCTGTCTGACCACAGTCGGGCTGAGCTGTGGATCTTCAGTCACTGCTGTGCACCCAGGTTCTCCATCTGCAGGGCCCTCCCAGTCAGGAGGATTCAAGTCCAGAGTCTCTAACGGTGGCTTTCAAAGTAACCCATAAAATCTTCATCACTCTTTGATCAAATAATGGACAAATTTTACTTTTATTCAGGAATTCTGCCTATCTAGCTACCTTTTTTACACACAGGGTGCAATGATGGATTACACGTGTGAAGTGCTTGTGGTTACAGGTGGATCCTCTATGAATTGATAATTCTGGCAATTCCTTTACCTTTTATGAAATTGCTGATCATCACCCTTCATCTGTTCTTGGAAAATTTGATTCCTAATTGGTTAATTAATACACACTTCTGACCACAGTCACATAAATCTTAGCAGTATCTCATGTACAATTTTTTAATTTGCTCTCAAAAAATTGTCATGTGATTGTTAACTTTTCTGATAACTTGCTGTATTAGTAGCAGTTATGCTTCTCAAATGAAACAGTTTTTCATGTACAAGTTCTTAAATAGACAGAGATAATTTTATACCAGCCTGACTGTGCTTAAATTATTATAACTCTCATAATTGAAGACTAACATCAATAATAATAATTTAGATATATTATTAATAAATGGCTCATATTAAAAATCATACTTCCCATTTTGGTGTGGTGTACACATCCCTAAGTAATTTAAAGTAAAAAAAATTGAAGCTCCTATTTTTTTAAAAGAAATTTGCATTAGATGTATTCTCCTGTTCACCAGAGAAAACTAAAACTGAAATCTGGCTGAGAATTAAGCACTTAAACTTGGCAGTATTACTTCCTAGATTTCCTTTATTGTCTGAGTTTTAGAAGAAAACAAATAGGTCCCAAAATTGGTATTGGCTTCTTTTAAGATTACAGTTAGGATATCAGGTGAGCATAATTTCTGTGTTTTAAGCATTCACTGTTCTTTTGCTCTATACCCCTTTACTAAGTTTTGAGGTTCACAAGGCTTTGGAAGAAGGAAAGGAGATGCAGTAGTTACAGGACTGCACGCATGTTGAGGGAGGGATTAAAAATTATCAGTGATCTGTGAAGAAAACAGCACAAGTGACAAGCTGAGATGTTCCCAGTTTGTTATTGTGTCTCACAGCACAAAACACACAAAGTTGTATGGTGCTAAGGAACAACCAGGTCATATTTTTTTGTTTGCACCTTATAACCGAGCACCTTGGTGCTCTGGAGTCCGTGCAAGTGTACAGGTGATGCTTACAGTCCCACAGGTGCAGATTTCCACCATGTGCTCTGCCTTTCCTGGCACAGCTTTGTGTCAGCCCAGCATCTCCTCAGAAGGGAGAGATGGCCAAGGGTGGGCTTCCTTCTGCCTCCCTCACACCAGCAGGCCTGACTGTGCAAGAGCTGGTTCCCATCCCTGCTCTGAAGCATAAGTAACATAGAACAAGAGGATAGGATAGGGAAGGGAAAAGAAGGGAAAAGAAGGGAAAAGAAAAGAAAAGAATGGACAAGAAAAGAAATGAAAAGAAATTAAAGAGAAAAGAAAAGAAAAGAAAAGAAAAGAAAAGAAAAGAAAAGAAAAGAAAAGAAAAGAAAAGAAAAGAAAAGAAAAGAAAAGAAAAGAAAAGAAAAGAAAAGAAAAGAAAAGAAAAGAAAAGAAAAGAAAAGAAAAGAAAAGAAAAGAAAAGAAGTCACTGATTCTGAGATTCGAAGAGGCTTGAACCTGAACGACACCTAGCATTTCTGTTCTGTTAATTCCAAGTAAAAGCAGACTAAATGAATGATGAGTGAAGATAATGGAGAAAGAACAGAAAAACATGACTTTGTTGCTAAAAGGCAAAGCTAGCAAATCTAATGCTGTCTAAGGTTATGCTAACAGACCTTTTCTAACATTAACCTGGAAAACTGATTAACCTGGCAAGGATAAGAATGTCTCTTGAGTGTGTGTAGTGTAATGGGGAGCATAAAATTCTATTGTGTATTTTGAGAAACAGTAAGTTTTGGGTGTTTTTCTTTCATAAAAATTTCAGAAAATCTTTCAAAACCAGCATTTGCATACCCCTTGTTTCTTTCACTTCCCATATGTATCCCTTAATTAAAACTTTTTGCCCTTTTTTTTTTTTTAATGAAGGTGTAGGGTGAATCACTGGGTACAGAGATGTTCTTCAAGATCTTTCCATTTCTTTTCAGCGCCTGGGGGATGGGGCAATTTCTGGGATCGGTATTTCATTTGATTTGGAGTGTTGAAACTCTGCCTTGCGAGGGATGTGCATTTTTGTCTGCAGGCAGTGTGAGATAAGTCATGCCTGGGAACAGGCTTGTGCAAGGGCTACTTTGGCCTGAGCCACCGCACGTGCCTGCCCTGCGCTGGAGGCAGCGGAATTTCAGAAGGCACCCATTGTCTTCCTGAACTGGTTTTTCTGGCAATGGGCTGAACTCCCGACGCTTTGCACGCAGTCAAACAGGAGCTTTGGAAGTTTAGCTGTGGCAATCAGACTGAGGTAACATCAGGTGCAGTCTGTGAGTTTGGCCTTTCCTGTTGCCCTGCTCGCAGTACTGTGAGGGAGGATGACAGCAAACCCGGTCTTGTAATAGTCACTCTTTAATGGTGTGTGAAAGGCTCTGCTGAAAGAAATGTTTAGGAGTTTATGAGCACATAAAACTAATTGGGCAGACAAACCTTTACTGACTAAAGAGATAGTAAGAGTCTGACTCTAGAGATTTTTTCAATATAGAAGAAAAATTTGAAGTATAAAACTTCCAAATAATAATTCTTTTTACAAACTGTACAAATGTGTGCTGGCTGTGTTCCAGGGATTCATGTCTATGAGTCTTCAGATGGAGAATTTGAAATGTTCTTCCTCCTCTTGCATTAAGGTCTTATGGACATTGAATCTTTGAGTCCTGATTATCACAAACATGGAAATTTCAAAGTGCTTAACATTCTCTGGATGACCTGTACACCCGAAATGTTTTAATCTAAATAATCCACCCCAGAGATTATTTCTACTCTAAAAGAAGAAAGGTAACTATGCAAGTTCTCTGGTTCTGTTCCTGCTTCCTTCAGGAGAATGGAAACTTCAGGGTGTGCAAAATGTATAACAACTTCTAGAAATTGAAGAAATCCTTGCCTCCTGTTGCAAGGAGTAGCTCTTCTACAGTCAGACACAGTGATCTCTGGATTGGTTTCTCTTTCCATAAGAAGAGAAATACAAAGTATATTGACCAGCCTGGAAAACAGACAAAGTCTATTATAGCTTCCAAGTGTTATATTTTCCCTCATTATTCTGAAGTACTACTCTGCAGAGTTGTTCACCAGAGTTCCCTGAAAATTACTGCTAAATTGCAACTTGTTATATAAAATTGGCTTCTGGACTCTCTCTCTCTAGACTCTTTTCTTTCCAGCAGTAAGACACAGCCATCAAATGCTGTGCCATTTTATAGCAATGGTGCTCAGCACCAAAATTTTCAAGGATCTTCATTTGGGGTGCGCTTGCTACAGAGAGCATTATGTTCAGCAGGCAGCTGCTCAAGCTAGCTCAAAACCTGTAGCTGTCAGTGGAAGTGAAGATCTACTGGGATTCAGCCTCTAAATAGTGGTCAATAGTTGTAGGCAAACTTTGGTCCTGGGTCCCTCATTCACAAGTTGAATGCAGTGATTACAGGGTTAGGGAGGGGTAAGGGGTAAAGAGAGACGGAGCAGTGAAGCCAGGACCCCAGTCTCACTGGGACAGAGGGTGCATCCCCTTTATTTTTTTTCCATAATTTAGTCACTTGGTCAGGGGGTGGGAAAGATGTCTGTACTCTTTTTTAGTGTTAGCATATAGGTAATAACACAGAGTGAATTTAACACTGTATGAATTTGCATCTCAATGACTTTTTACACTTTGCTTCATTTCACTGATATCCACTTTCATTTAGTACCAGGCAGAATTATCCCAGCAGCAATATTCAGCACAATCACGGAGTTGCTTAGGTGTTGTGATTCACATGCTGGTCTTCTTGCAGGCACAGATGGTTGTAATTTTAAAATACTTTTTACGGCTTGCTTTGTGTCTGCCACACCTTTAGAGTCTGCACTGGATGGGTCAGGGCTGTGCTTCAGGCTGGGACCAGGACAAGACCAGAATCTGTTTGAAGATGTGGAACATGTGGGGCTGTTTCTAAAAGAAGGTTGCAGGGAAGCCCAGATGTGTTATCAGAAGTCTGGGGACAGGAGGAATGTTTGTAAATCAGATCTGGGGAAAAAGGGACTTTGTAGCATCGCTACCTGGGTGATGGCCCCAGTGATTGCTCTGCTTTTGCATCATAGCGTGACACAGCTGTTATCACAATGATCTAGGCAGCTTTTTAACAGAGAGATATGAGATTCAGCATCCCAAAGGGTGAATTTATTCTGTTAAAGTAGTTGGAACTCTGCTGGAAGATGACAGTCCATTTGTAAGTGTAAATATTTGTTAATACACCATAATGGTAGTCTCTGAGCCTCTTCCCCATCTCCTGCTCCAGTATCGTGGGATAGCTGGCTCTGATGCCAATTGAGACACGGAAATTTCACAGTGTACCTCCAGCAATGACAGTGCACGTTTATTTTCTTAGTTTGGGTGCACATTTCTTGTATGCATGCTTCTCTACTTTTTAAAGGCCCTTTGGCATAGACATTCTTTATTCAACCATATCTGAGGTCAAAAGATTGCTGTGGAAAGAAATATAAATTGTGGTGTGTTACTACTACCCATAAAATAGCAAAATCTTGAAAAATACAGAAGACACAACAAATTAAATTAGGCTCACTGTACCTGGGCTTTGCTGGAAAAAAAAAGGCTTAAATAGAGATTACAAATTGGGATACATGTATGGTTTCAATATAAATCTCCAATCTGACTGACTTGCAAAAGCCCTCCCAAAGTATTTGGCTGAAACTTCACATAAACAATAATCAGGGCAATATTTATGGAGTAATCTAGAAGGCTATATGTTTGTCAGATAATGAACTAATGTCCACAGCCTGCCCTAAATACCTAAAAACCTGATAACTCTGTCCTGAAGGTAGAGATTACATTGCTCAGCTGTGACTCTGTGGAAGTTAATCCTTTTATTGCTGTTCCTGTAAAATTACAGACAATAAAGCAGTGTTTCAGTAACATCACATTACCATTCTGCAGGGCTGTGTGATAACCTTTCAACAGTGTTTGCAAATTGTTACTCTTTTTTTGAAAGCTGAAGTCAGAAAGATCTCTGCTGACCATAATATCTCAGTTTTGCCCAAGATGTGTGGATGTTTGGCTGTTGGGCTCTGCCTGGGGCTTATGTATGTGGTAGCAGATATCTACTGAGAGGCTTTTAGTTGTATGTAATATTACTTTATATTCAGCCTGCTATGAGCAATCATATGGATTTTTACTGATTTGTATTCACAGTTTTAGCAAGTGTGTGAACAAAAATACAGCCTGTAATTAGAGCTACCTGTGCAAAATGGAAAATTAGAATGATTCATCTCCCTTGGAGAAGTTCTTACATTAAACATTTGTTTGACAGTTCTTTGAAAAAAGTCACTGTCTCCTATTTTTAAATAGTAGAAAACACAGGAATGTTTTTCTTAACCTTTCATTAATCATGAATTAAATATTTCCTTTATTACTAAAAGTGTAATTTTTTCTCCATTCATACAGGTTTTTGTTTTCAATAATGACCTAAAGATGTGGAACATGTGGGGCTGTTTCTAAAAGAAGGTTGCAGGAAGCCCAGATGTGTTATCAGAAGTCTGGGGACAGGAGGAATGTTTGTAAATCAGATCTGGGAAAAGGGACTTTGTAGCATCGCTACCTGGGTGATGGCCCCAGTGATTGCTCTGCTTTTGCATCATAGCGTGACACAGCTGTTATCACAATGATCTAGGCAGCTTTTTAACAGGGAGATATGAGATTCAGCATCCCAAAGGGTGAATTTATTCTGTTAAAGTAGTTGGAACTCTGCTGGAAGATGACAGTCCATTTGTAAGTGTAAATATTTGCTAATACACCATAATGGTAGTCTCTGAGCCTCTTCCCCATCTCCTGCTCCAGTACCGTGGGATAGCTGGCTCTGATGCCAATTGAGACACTTGAGACACGGAGATTTCACAGTGTACCTCCAAGCAATGACAGTGCATGTTTATTTTCTTAGTTTGGGTGCACATTTCTTGTATGCATGCTTCTCTACTTTTTAAAGGTCCTTTGCATAGACATTCTGTATTCAACCATATCTGAGGTCAAAAGATTGTTGTGGAAAGAAATATAAATTGTGGTGTGTTACTACTATCCATGAAATAGCAAAATCTTGAAAAATACAGAAGACACAACAAATGAAATTAGGCTCACTGTACCTGGGCTTTGCTGGAAAAAAAATAAAGGCTTAAATAGAGATTACAAATTGGGATACATGTATGGTTTCAATATAAATCTCCAATCTGACTGACTTGCAAAAGCCCTCCCAAAGTATTTGGCTGTAACTGCACATAAACAATAATCAGGGCAATATTTATGGAGTAATCTAGAAGGCTATATGTTTGTCAGATAATGAACTAATGTCCACAGCCTGCCCTAAATACCTAAAAACCTGATAACTCTGTCCTGAAGGTAGAGATTACATTGCTCAGCTGTGACTCTGTGGAAGTTAATCCTTTTATTGCTGTTCCTGTAAAATTACAGACAATAAAGCAGTGTTTCAGTAACATCACATTACCATTCTGCAGGGCTGTGTGATAACCTTTCAACAGTGTTTGCAAATTGTTACTCTTTTTGAAAGCTGAAGTCAGAAAGATCTCTGCTGACCATAATATCTCAGTTTTGCCCAAGATGTGTGGATGTTTGGCTGTTGGGCTCTGCCTGGGGCTTGCGTATGTGGTAGCAGATATCTACTGAGAGGCTTTTTAGTTGTATGTAATATTACTTTATATTCAGCCTGCTATGAGCAATCATATGGATTTTTACTGATTTGTATTCACAGTTTTAGCAAGTGTGTGAACAAAAATACAGCCTGTAATTAGAGCTACCTGTGCAAAATGGAAAATTAGAATGATTCATCTCCCTTGGAGAAGTTCTTACATTAAACATTTGTTTGACAGTTCTTTGAAAAAAGTCACTGTCTCCTATTTTTAAATAGTAGAAAACACAGGAATGTTTTTCTTAACCTTTCATTAATCATGAATTAAATATTTCCTTTATTACTAAAAGTGTAATTTTTTCTCCATTCATACAGGTTTTTGTTTTCAATAATGACCTAATAATAATATCTGTGTCTCCTTCTGTTTTCATAGACAAAGTTTGCTTTGAAGTACTGTGAAAGATTTTGTGTATTCTTAGTTAAGACTCCCACATAAAGGCTATATAAATACCGATATGGTTATACACATGGTCAACTTCTTTTAAATAACTGAGCAGTTATTGCTTGGCATGCTTGAAAACTGGGAGCAGAGGCTACAGATATGCCCCTCTCTTCTCCCATTTTTTATTGCGTCATGTCACAAGCCACGTGTCAGCTTGTGGTCAGAAGTCCCTGTATTTGTTTTGTTTTATGGAGTGGTCTTGCTGTGCTTCAGGCTCTGTGTCTCCCATCCTGCTGAGTGTGGGAATGCAGGGCTTTGGGCAGGCAATCCCTGTGGAAGCTGCAGAGCTGGGTGGGACTCTGTGTGTGGGAGCTGGTCCTGCTTCTGGGGCAGCCAGATGTGGGTGCCACATCCCTGTGGGTGAGGGAAGCACATGCTCCTGGCCCCTGGTACCATCAGGTCTCTACAAAGGCCAGTATCCAAGGGAAACTGGCCATGAGGGTAACAGGCTGAGAGGTGTAGGGAGGAGATGCAGTCTCCTGTGTTGGCCTTCTCACTGACTCTAGGCTTCCTTTGATTTCTCCAACTTTAATGAAAAGGTGGCTTAGAGCCTTTGCTAAAGTGATGGTGGACTTTGTGTTAAACAGAGGTGGATGCCACGACTGACAGCTAAATTTAGTTCATTCCCAGCCTGAATATAAATTTGTCTTTTTTCTACTTCCACTCTCTCTCAGGCCACAGAGGATTGTGGTTGTGTTAGTCCTCCATTGTCCTGCTACTTGTTGTTATTCTGACCCCTTCCTCCCTGCTGAGCTGTAACCAGGGTTAGAGGTGTTTGCAGGACTGTTTGTAGGGGGTGTGGCAGAAGGGCATTTGCTGGCTGAAATTCTGCAGGGCTGAGCAGGACGTAAGCTCAGTGGCAGTGATGCTCTGCAGCATTGGTACATTCAGCTGGCAACATCTTACCCAACCTCATGTGGTCTCCTTTTCAGGAACCAGAATCAATTTTTCATTTGCACTCTGTTGATTCTCTCAGTGGTGAATACTGGGCTTTGTGTAACCAACCCTTTTCTCTTTTCTGTTACAGAGCTCCAACATGGGAGGCAAACTGAGCAAGAAGAAGAAGGGATACAGTGTCAATGATGAAAAAGCCAAAGACAAAGACAAGAAGGCTGAAGGAGCAGCAACTGAGGAAGAGGAGACTCCAAAGGAGGCTGAGGATGCCCAGAAAACCACAGAGACCACAGAAGTGAAGGAGAACAACAAGGAGGAGAAGGGAGAAAAGGATACTCAGGTCACTGCCAATAAGACAGAAGAAAAAGAAGGGGAGAAGGAGAAAACAGTGACCCAGGAAGAAACCCAGAAAACAGAACCTGAGAAGTCAGAGGCTGTTGTCGATGCAAAAGTAGAGCCACAGAAGAACACCGAGCAGGCACCCAAGCAAGAGGAGCCGACTGCTGCCTCTGCTCCTGCTGCCAGTAGCGAAGCGCCCAAACCCTCTGAGCCTAGCACCGATGCAAAAGCTTCCCAGCCTTCAGAAGCCACAGCTCCCAGTAAAGCAGATGACAAGAGCAAAGAGGAAGGGGAAGCCAAAAAGACTGAGGCTCCCGCAACGCCTGCAGCCCAAGAAACTAAAAGTGAAGTGGCCCCAGCTTCAGACTCAAAACCTAGCAGCAACGAGGCTGCGCCCTCTTCCAAGGAGCCCGCGGCAACAGCAGCACCTAGTTCCACTGCTAAGGCCTCGGACCCTGCCGCCCCTCCAGAGGAAGCGAAACCTTCTGAAGTTCCAGCCACTAATTCGGATCAAACCATAGCAGTGCAAGATTAAATTGGACAGCCTGTTGAAACAACCACTTAAAACAACCTGTGTCTTTTTTTTATTTTTTCAGCTATACTAACTCGTTTCAGATCTGAAATAGCAAATATGTATTGCCCAGAAAAGAAGGAGAAAAAAAAAAAAGAGAAAAAGTGAAAAGGATGTCCCATCAAGTTGGGAGGGAGGGAGGGGGGAGAATCCAAATAGTATTTTTGTGGGGAAATATCTAATATACTTTCTGCCAACTTGACACAAGTCCTGGATTAAAATAAATAAATAAATAAATGGATGTCTGAAAGTACAGCACATCTTTTGTATCTGAACTGCTGTAAATGCACTCCACCAGTGTATCAAAATCTTCTTTTTGTTCTGTAATGGGGTTTGGGAGTGATGCGTTTGATTCTGCCCACTAGGTTTGTGCCAAGGCAATCAGATCTTTATGAAAGCAGTATTTTCTGTGTTTTTTTTTTTTTTATTTACAGCCTTTCTTATTTTGATATTTTTTTTATGCAGTGGATGAATGCCAACTTTCAGACAAAACCCACTTAGCTGTCCACATATTTCTCAATGCCAATCCTCCAATTCTTCCTCTCCAAATATTTTTTGGGAGTAAAAAGCATTCTCATCCTACTTAGCCTACCTAGATTTCTCATGACGAGTTAATGCATGTCCGTGGTTGGGTGCACCTGTAGTTCTGTTTATTGGTCAGTGGAAATGAAAAAGTCTGCGTTCATTGCAGTTCCAGTTTCTCTTCCATTCTGTGTCACAGACACCAACACACACTCATTGGAAAACAAATGAAAAAACAAAATGTACAATGGATGCATTGAAATTATATGTAATTGTATAAATGGTGCAACAGTAATAAAAGTTAAATAATTTAAAAAATATAAAAGTGTAAAGACTGATTAAATCTTCACTTTCACCCCTTGAGAACTAGGCAAAGGAGGTTCTTAGAGAAGAACTATTATTTCTGGGGCTGTTTACTTTCCTATAAACAGTCACTCTCCAACAGCCACAAGTGCTCTTAGGTAAGGTTGGAAGAAGTGGCCAATGGACACCACATCTCATAAATGTTTTATCCCAGTCAAAATAGAAATGGCTTCTGCCTGCCTTAGCATGTGAAAAATGCTCTCTTGCTATTTTGAAGAGCCACAGGCATGCTGACTGAGTTTTAATTGGGACTAAGACAGTGGATTTGATAAACTGATCTTTTATAATGAGGCAATTAAATTTAATCCTAGTCTATTAAAGTATTTCTAGTGCTGATACACTTTGTTCTTTTCCCCATTACTATTGCGTAGGGGATAAACCACTGCTGCCACAAAAGGCCAGTCCTGTGTATTTCAAATATGGATGAGCCTGTGTAGCTGAGTAGAGTTTAGCCCAGCATAAACATTTTTCACTACTTTTGCCTACTTGCTTCATTATTATTCAACAGAACAGCTGAGTAATTGCACTTTCTGCTGAGTGCTGTCATTGGTGGATACGGACAATGATTTCAGGGCAGAGCCCAGGATTCACAAAACGAGTTACAGCAGCATATTTGGCCTGCCCATTAGTAAACTTTTAGGTAGAGCAGAAGTTCTGAAAGAAGTGGGCAGTGGTAAACAGAAACACAGCTGGTACACATACCAAAGGGATGAGCAGGCTTGTATTTAGTAAATAAGGAAAATGGTGTTTCAAAATGGTATAAATTATTTCAAATACTTTCTCTCCATGCAGTGACGATGATTCACTCTACAGACTTGCATAATGCCAATCTTAATTTTTTTTCAGAAATACAAACTTCCCATACCACGCTGGCAATATTGTTATGCAGCTGTGCCCCTGGGAGAAGCTTACTGGAACAGGCAGGAATAGTTCAGTTTGGTTTAGATCAGGTCATTCACCTCCATTAATTCTTGCACCACCATGAAGCTTTTGCATCCTTAATGTGATGCTGAATGCAGTCTCTGCTTTAATTCTTTGAGGTAATTAAAACTACCCCTGTGCTCCACAGCAGCCTCTGCAGCTATGGACACCAAAGTCTTACCACACATGCTCTTGTTCTCACAACCTGCTTGCTGATGGCACTTTTGTCCCAACAGGGTCAATACTGCAAAGAAATGTTGTGCCTCACGTGGCTGGAAATCAATAACATATGGTCAAAGAAATATGGACTTGTGTTTTGGGAAACTGAGACTCAGCACAGCTAAAGATCAGTGCACTTCAAACTCTTCAGTACTCTCAAAAAATAAAACAGGAAAATTGCTGTATGAAGTTTTAAATATTTTTATTAATAGAGAGGCCTGCAAAACTGTTTTTTTTTCATAGTTGCTAAATTTCTTAGTGTACAGCTGATGGTTAAAAGGCATTCTGGCCCAGGCCACTGCTCCAAAATGCTGTTAATTTATACCTACATACACAAGGAAAGAAAGATTCTCTGTTCAAAGAGCTTATGAACTAAACATATATGGTTAATAGAAATGTGATGTATACTGCTTGCCTGATGAGCCATGAGAAGAGGTGAGAGCCTGGAGGCTGGCTTTTCTTCAGTCCAGTGTCTCATCTCCAAGACACATTTTTTTCTGCAATATAATCACTCTTTAATGACAGTAAAAGTATGCTGAGGTACAGAGCTGACAGGCATGTTAATGCTCTGAGCGTAAGCACATCGCAGATAACCTCAAAGGACCCAACCCTTTTGTGAAAGTGTGCCAAAGGAATAGAGAAATTCAACCCTGGGAAAGAACCTTTGCTATTGTTTAGAGCCCCCACAGAGACATGTTTGCAAAGTCTCCCTTGTTTTGCCCTGGAAACTGTCGAGAATCTCTTGCTTTCCTTTCATCAATAGGAAGGTCAGTGCCATTGACTTTACTACTACTTTGTTTGCACTTGCACAGCAAAGAGAAGCTCAGATGCCTTTAAATGTAAAGCAACTTTACCTCTTCTCTTCTCTTCTCTTCTCTTCTCTTCTCTTCTCTTCTCTTCTCTTCTCTTCTCTTCTCTTCTCTTCTCTTCTCTTCTCTTCTCTTCTCTTCTCTTCTCTTCTCTTCTCTTCTCTTCTCTTCTCTTCTCTTCTCTTCTCTTCTCTTCTCTTCTCTTCTCTTCTCTTCTCTTCTCTTCTCTTCTCTTCTCTTCTCTTCTCTTCTCTTCTCTTCTCTTCTCTTCTCTTCTCTTCTCTTCTCTTCTCTTCTCTTCTCTCTCTTCTCTTCTCTTCTCTTCTCTTCTCTTCTCTTTCTCTCTTCCTCTTTTTTCCTGCTACTATTTTTGTGTTGAATTTTGGGAATGGAAAAAACCCTCAAGTAACGTTAAATTATTCATAATGAAATGGCTTCCTAGGAGCAATGCCTACCGCTTGCCCTGTAGTTGGTTCTGTACACTTCTGTGCCTGTACAGGATAAGATACCTCCCTGAAGAAACAGTACAACAAAACATTGCAGGATGTGTTAGTGTCTTGTGTGACAGCATTTCCAGGCACATGTCTGTGGCTGCCAGTATCTGAACAGTCAGTGACTTCCGAATTTCTCCTGGCACTTCCTTTGTCCCAGCACTGAACCAGGAGGTCTGTCTGGTCTCTGTCTCACCTGACCATTGCCTTTTCCAGATCACCATGAACTCCAGCTCCATGTAAGTGAACTGAATTGCTCTTAGGACTTGATGGGTGCATCAAGACCTTAGTCTTCCTTCAGGAGCTTCTTATCACTACATCACATTTCTGTGAATTTATCCTTATATAACCAAACAGGGGAATGATCAAAGAAATGTCTCAGATTTGTTGCCACTGCTGCAAGAAAGCATTTTTTTACAATACATTTCTTTAGTACATCTTCTGCTATGTTTTCATTGGTGGCTCATTGCACGTAATTCACAGTATTTAAAGTTATTTTTCAAGATTCTAATCATGTGGTTTGCTCTTTTTATTCAACAATACATATTTTCTTTCTGCATTAAACTCTTGACATTTATCTTGACTGCAATTTAGTTGACTTTCTGCTTCTCATTTAATTATTTATATATATTAAATTTTTACATCCTGTTTTATATTTAACCTCCCCACCACATTTCATGCAACATGAATGCATATCAGCTGTTAAGTGGTCAGATTTAGAAACCATGGCACTGCAACCATGGGAAAAAACATAGCCAGCCAAAGGAACAGCAATGCACCGGTGATTTCCTTCACTGCTATGAAAAATGCCTTCTCCAGGACTGGCAGAGCTTTGCTTGCTGCATTTATCATGGTGGGGGCAAGATCTGGCTACAGAGTTTGGTAAGCAGAAGGAGTTTTTTTTTTTTTTTTTTTTGTTGTTGTTTGTTGGGGAAGAGAGGAAAGGAGTGGATGTTCTGAAACATGGCCACAGGAGTTGTGACACAGAACACATGACACAATCCTTTTGTTTCCTGGAGACAACACTATTGTGTGTTAGCTGGCCACCACAGGGCTACCAAGCCTTTTCAACTTGGCAGGATTCTTGTCTATTTTTTGGCATATTTGCTTGTCTATGCAATAAATATTAATTCCAGCTCTTACTCTCATGGCTGTTTAAATGTATTTTCTCTATCTTTAGTTTGTCTTCCTTCCATAATTTAGGTCTGACATCTCTTTGAGCCTCCTATTGCATCAGGAGGCTAACTGAATTTCTTGACGTTTTGGCTTGATCAAGATGACTTTTTTGAGACTGTTCAATGAGGTGAGATACAGACTAGATGGAGTTACAAGTTTCTTTCACTTACTAAGCAAAAATTCAAAGGCTTTACAGGATATTCCTGCTGAGGTTAGAGTGAAATCTTCCTACAAGTCCTGTCAGTCTGTTTTTTGTAATGTCATCAGGTTGCTGCAAAATGCATAACTTGCTAAACATCACTGCTGGTTCAGCTGGCCAGTAAGTTTAGATCAACTCTTGGTAAAGTTTGACATTCAGTCTCTCTTGAGAATCAGATAAATTGTATTGAGCTCAATTCAAAGACAATTGAAGGAAAGGAGCTGTTCACATTAGGAGATAAAAAAGTAATAGAATATTTTTTTAAACTTTATTCAGAAGTATACTGTTCAGAAACAAGGTCTGCCCCAGCTCTTCTTTTCACTTTGGGAATGAGGCAAATCTCATAGCAGCAAGACTGTAAGTTTGCCACAAAATTGTCTCTAAAACTTTACAGTTTGTACTTCAAGCCTTGAACTTGAATAGCAGATTTTATAATCACAGGCTATGCACACCCTGAGAAGCAGGGCTACTGGGGTACCCAGTGTGGCAGGAGGACAGCTGCTGGTCTTTTGTTCTATCTATTCCAGTGGCTCTCATTTAGCACCCATTTTCCCCTTCCTTGTTTTATTGGCTTTCCACTAGTGATTGGTTTATTATAGCTTAATGAGAACATGTGCAGTAACGACAGACCCTACTGATGCTCCACAAATCACATTTTTTTGGATTTGAATTTTTGCATAGGGTTCTGGCATTACTTGCAGGTTTCTTGACTGAGGTGGCAAAAACTTCTATGTTTACCAAATAGAATATTAATTGATCTGGTGGAAAGGAGAAGCTGAAAAAATAATTATGTTATTGGAAATTGGTGCATGCCTGAAAGAGCAAAGCCTTTATTCTACAACAGTCCAGGATTCTGCAATGGCTCACTGTAAGCTAAAAGACCCTATGGAGATTTCAAAAGATATCACATGTCAGTATGCTGAATACATTGTTTGTTTAAGCTCTGCTGCTCTGTCCAATCATCTGAACTTTGTCAGCTGCACTTCATTTTATTTTATTTTTAAATAAAATACAGCATTCCTAAGCTAACTATTTTTTTCAAAAGGCAAACAACAGTATCTCATAATGACTACATTGCAAAAGAAAATTTCAATCCCATTAAAACTTAAGTAATGTTTCCCAGTAAAAGAAGCTCTAAAACAACCTAGAAATATTTTCCACCATTTTATCTAGAATAAATTTTGAATAGTTTTCTGATAGCCATTTTTTCAAGGACCTAGTAATAAAACCATACCTTTATAATATAACAGTTGACCGATGGTAAATGGACAGTCTAAAGGTGTCTGGCCACACATTGCCTGCAATGTGTAAGTAAAGAAAACCTGAAACATGGGAGGGCAGATCATCAGCTGACAAAATGAGTGATTTAGGTCCATTGAACTGTATGAAAATAATTTTATTTCAGTTATTCCATACAGAATAAAAAACAAAGCATGAGAATGTCACATTATATTATGTAGAACTGAATGGTCAGATATGAATGAATTAAATTTAACCTTAGTGATAAGTTTTTAACAGACAGATTGGGATTTGAATTGAAGTATGTGAATAATAATTAGGAAAATAATACAAGTTCTGAAATGACACATTTAAAGGATTTATTTATGACTTTAGGTAGTCAGTTTTTATGAATGATTTAGAGTGTTTCTGGTAGTCATAGGGGACAATATAAGGATTAGTATATTTCTGCATATGCACGTGAAATTTAAATGAAGATAAAAATTATTGCTTAGAGGAAGAAGAGGTTTATACTTCCTGGTAAGTGTTAAATTTAAACTGGTGTGTCATGCTGTACTTATCTTGGGCCCGAATTTTGCCTTTCACTGTATCTTGGTGTTCTAGCTTAGCTGTATCACACACATGTAGGAACAGACTATTCACTGCACTGCCATGTTTTCTAATTAGACCCGACCCAATTTTATATCCATTTTTCTTGTTTAATCTGCCAGGACCAAAATGTCTACATTCATGGAGATCTAAACAGGTGATGACCCAAACTATCGGATGAACCTTTAACATTCAGAACCCCTCAGTGGTACTGGGTTCCAGTGGTACTTGTCACCTCTGGCTTTGATGTGCCTGTACCAATGGCAGGGACTGGGGAAAGATTTCAGAGGGTTTTAATGTGTGTTGCTTCCCTCTCTTCCAAGTGCTCCAAAAGTAAAGGTGGCTGATATATTCTAGCATGCTGAGCTGAAGGGTGTTTCTCTCAGCTGAAAGTTTGAAAACTTGGAAAAAAGCTATTCAGTTCCTTGGTCAAGATGAGCAAAGAATGGAGGAGTTTTAAAGCCTGAGAGCTGGTATAAACATTATAGTGATATTTAACTTTATAGTAAAACCAAGTTGACAAAGACACAAGCTTTGTCCTGAGAAGAGCAGCACCTTAGGAATGGGGTCCCATACAGTATTGTAGAGGAGGAAGCTGAGTATGAACATGTAACTACCGCAAGAACAAATATCACTTTTAGGCAAAACCAAAACTGGTAATGATGGGAGTGGCAGCTAGTTTGGCAGAAAAGCATTTCCACTGTTACAATCATTTTTAGATAAGAGATCACATTTGAAATGTGTTTAAGGAGATTTTTTTGTGTGATGTTTATATTCCTGAATGGATTCCTGAACTGATTTTAGATGGCAAATACAATAAAATATGTTTAGGTGTTGCCCATAAAATTTTTCTGCATCATAAGCAAAACCTTTCTACAGCATCCTGAATACATGCAGTGTTTCCAGTAAAGATGAGAAGATGGGATGGAAGCTGTGGCAACAATTCTACGCAGTGACCTGAGCCAATATTCAGTGAATTTCCTGTTTTAGTGATGGTGCCATGAGATTTGTCAGATCCAATAGTACTATTAATCAGATCCAATTGCAGTCAATTCTAGTCATAATGCTTCACCATAGATATGGATTTTTGAAGGCAGCAATTTTTATGTGAATGGCTGTTTTCATTGATTTTATACCTTGCTGTCCAGTTTTAAAATCCCAGAATTAGTTTGATGACATTGAAAGTAAGAACCAACCCATCTGTGGCTAGTCAGTGACAGGGTATGTGTAGCTAGAGAAGCTGACTGAAAAGACATTACAAGGTCAGATAATCATTTGGGAAGGAGTCAGTCACCAGGGGATGTCAGCAGAAGTTTTCAATCAATGTGAAAGGCAAGGATAATGATTTTTCAGATCAACTCTTTAAATGAATGTGGAGGCAATACACGAGCTGGCAGTCTGGTCTAGATAGCATGGGTTGCAGGTTAGCCACACTGTGCAAGAAGAAAGCAAAGGGATTTTCCTGCATGAGAAGGCACAGAGAAAGTCACACACTGCTCTTAATTTTCCTTTCACTCCAGTTCTCCCATTGATATTTACTTCCTCTTTCAGGCTAACCTTTCCATCAAGGATCTCTTTCTTTTCCCCAGTACATGCTTTAGTTAATAGGCCAGATTTTCCTAAAGTGGCCAAAGCACTAATTTAAAAGGACCATGAGACATATCACATGCCTTCCAGAGAGCTCCTGTGCTTCTGGAAAGGTTTCATATACAGCCTTGCCTTTTGAACCATGTACAAAAGAAAAATGTACCAGCTAACCTGGTACCTGGAACCATCACATGCTTTACCCTGGTACCACACAGATTTTCACCTTTTCTTTATCACTATGAAGATAGAGGCAGATGTGTAGTGGTTTAGGATTTTTCTTAAAAAACAATGGTCCTATTAACCCAATAAGGCCATTTTATGAGCAGCTTCTCTTGTGTGCTGCCAGGCCTGGACTGACCATGAGGGTAAGAAGAGCTGCCCACCTTTATCTCACCCGGGCTTCCTGACTGTCTGCCCTCCAGCTGCTCTTCCTTCCTCCTGGGATGCAGCTGCACCAGTATGCTGCTGAAGAGACTTGGCTTGGAGGACAGTAAATTATCTGGGAAGGCTGTGGAACCTCCTTGAGGGAGCTTAAGGATGGCAAGAAGAACTCTTTGACAGGATTTACATGGATATGGTTGTTTCTCCCTTAGGGCAGGGGAATGGAAAGCCCTAAAAGACTTTGAAAGTCAAATTCTTTCAAGTTTTCTATGGTTCTGTGATTACCAAATGTTGTCCCAGTAAGTACTGTTTTCCTTCATCTGAATTAGAGTTAGACTGTATCTGCTCTCATGGAATAATAATTCATTCTACATTGCCTTCAGCAGGACTAAGGGCAGTACAAGGTATTCTTACATGCATTTTTGAAGTGTTGTCTGAGTGCCTGCAATGAAATATTTCTCAATTTTACTTCACTTCCCTCCCCCCGCCCCGCCCCTTACAAGGTTTCATTCCAGCCATTCTTTTCCTCACCAGGTCATCAATAGGCAAAACTGTTTACTTTTTTTCTGTGTACATCAATCACTCCTCAAATAAGAAACAGCAGCATGTGCTTTGGTCACAAGCCTCCTCACACATTCTTCTCTTCATGTCTCAGCCTGCTATAGGCAAGGACAATGTTGCTATTTCAACTGGGCAAAATCATCAGTTGTTATAAATCCCCACGGGGATATGAATATGTCCAGCAGTAGTGAGAATTTTCGAATCTTTGTGTGCTTTATTTAAAAATACAACTCACAATGGATCTCTGATGAAAAGTGCCAGTAACCCTGCAAACTCTTAGACTGCTGCCTGTGCAGAACTGGGTGAGGCTTTCTTTTAAGAAGTACTTCTGTTGATTTGGCAGAATTAGACCAGCAAATTGCAGCGATGAACTGGATAAAAATGACCTGGAAAATCCCTGCTTCATGTACAGTGCTGACTGCTGAGCAATCATTGCTGTTCTGTGCTTTTTCCTTTGTGCTGGCCTGTGCATAGATAAACTTGTACTAAGTTAATTCAGAGCTGGGATAGGCACAGTGGAAACCACAAAATTTTAAATTCCCTCTTTTATCCTGAAGAGAAAATTATTTTCTAAGCCTTTCATTTTTGTTGTGGGGAGGCAGCAACAAGATTAGAAACTGAAGCTAGGTCAGGCTCTCTTGAGTCCTTGTGCATCTCCACACAGCCACGTTTGGGCACAAGAAGCCGCTCTCAAGTGACTCAGCCATGTGCGTCAGAGTAATTGGGACCATTTAAAACCCAGCAACTAACAATTTTGAGGATTCTCTCAAACTCTTTCTAGTTGAAAACTTCATGGATTCTTCTCCCTCTGAACTTTGTCTTGACTTCTGGCATCTATCAACACCAAAGCTTCAGAGCAAAATATCTGCAGAAAATTCTGGATTTTATATCAAGAATTTTGAAAACCACCACAGATTTCACGTGTCTCTTATGCTTCCCATCCTAGTTTGTCAAAATTCTTCCAAATTTCAGTGAACTTATGGACCAGACTACACATTCAACTTGTCATTACGTTAGTCAGGAAAATTATGCTGTTAAAATAATCATTAAAGCTATTAGAAGGGAATTTAAAAAAAAGAAAAAATTTATTCAACAGGCACACCTGCAGGTAGGCAAGATGCATCTTTTCCATAAGAAAAACTGGAATTGCTGAACAATCAGCCATGCCCTTCCACAGAGTTTGGACTGTTTATTCATGGGTGGTTCCCAAAGATTCCTCTCACCTGGTATCTGAAACAGTGGATGGCTTACACTGTTACCGTGTAGGTTTTCTCCACTGTTTTATCACTGTGCAGATACAGGTGGGTGTGAAGTGCTTTCATACTTGTGCGTCCCTATTTGTAATACTCCCACAAAGCCCCTAATCTTTATTGAACAGCTTTATCTTTTACAAACAAGAAACATGAGTTTCTTACAGAGTGTACAATTGGAATAGTTGTGAGAAGTTACTGAATAACTAAGGGGAGAACCGTGTTCCTTGAGCCATTGTATCAAAGCTAAACATGGTTAATGAAGAGAAGACAGCTCCTTTTTCTCTTCCTGATGTGGTTAACAAAGATCTAAGAGAGATTAAATAACACTGTGGTTTAATTATTTTTTCCCCCCTCTGGAAAATTTCAATATTTCTAGTTCTCACAATTTTCTTTTAGGGAAGCATTCCAAGCTTCTCCTATGTGTAAAGGATTTGGTATCACAATGATTGCAATAGCTCATAATGCTCATTATCTGCACTAACTGTTCAGAAGTGATGCTATTTCCATTCATTAAATGAATGGAATTACAGAACACGTACTTTGGCATACTCATGGACTACAGGGTGTGTTTCATGTGTTGATTTCTCGTGGAAGAAAAATGGCAGTGTGTGTGTACCCATTACTTATAGCTGTTGTGGTGGGCCCAGTCATTTTGTACAGTGAAGTATAGCCACATGCTATGGCTGGTAACCCAGACAATCACAGACATCCCCACTCTATCATGACTCTATGTTTAATGAGATATTTTTCTACCTTAGGACAAAGACAAAACAATTTTTCAAAACTTTCTCCCCTTCATTTACTTAGTTTTAAAACAACTGCCTAAGAGTATAATCAGAACAGCTCCCAAGAGGTGCTGGATGCTTGAAGCAGACAGTGGAAAGTTATTTAGGCAGATAAAATATTTTCATTAATATTGATTTCTTATTGTGCAGGACTGAGCAGCTTCTTTACTAATGCACATTATTTTTAGGACATCAGCTCTATTTTTGAGATTTTAGAGCCTGAAGCATTCTGTAGATGTTCTCAAATCTATTCTTTACTCTTAATGAAGAGAAAAATAACACAGAAGGTCAAAAAATTGGTCTCACTCTAAAACAAAGCTTGAAATCAGTCTAAAGTTGTCATACCTAATTTGTGCTTCAGCTGCCTAGCAGTAATCCAGCAGGTAAAGAAGTAGTGCGCACGACATGACAGCCTAATTCACTTGGATTTTGGAAAATCAAGCTGAAACCAACACAGCCTCGTCCTGGAGAAGATTTCTATGCTTCTCATTATTAACTGCTGTTCTGGAATCAGGCATGCTCTAGTTATTCATGTATCCCACTTTTCCTCTCACCTCCCTTGCCTCTCAGAGTCCAGGGGACTTGCAGCCAAATATTCTACTCTGACTAGGCAGTGCCATCTGAGGGGAAAAAAGGTGATGGGACTGCTCTGCTCTACCATTGGTATAGCTGCTGATAACACAGGAGGAGGAATAATGCAAATGCTAGTGAGATGCAAAGCTTAAGGGCTTATGATTTCATGTATTTGTAATAATACCAAGTCTATTAAATTATCTGAAAGTATAGAGATTTATTAAACCTCTGTGTACAATGCTGTTCCAACTGGGTATTTTGGTAAGCTGCCTTTATGTAGATGTCTGTACAACATAAGCTAATGCTCTACTAAGACAGAAAATGTTTCCCATTATCCTGGGACAATGAAGAGTCATTATTGTGAATTACAGAAGTATAAATTACTGTCTGTTGGTTTAACTAGTCTGTGAGAGGAGTAAGTCACCAAGGAAGCACAAGAGAAACAGTCAGTGAGAGGATTTAAAAGCACCACCTAAACATAAGAGGTCAGGAAAGCATGAAGGGTGGAGGCTTCCTCTGCTTTCTCCTATTCATTTTCTCTCATTATTTATAGACTCAACAGTTTTTGGCATTTCTCTCCTTGCAATAGTTCTATGATCTTCTGCAGGTGAACAGTGCTGACATATTGTAAGTATAGAGTCTCTGTTGTGGACTTTTGCTTTATTCTGTAGCTCTCCTGACCATTGCTTCTTTTAAAGAATCCAGCAAGTATGATCTGAAAAATTATCTACGTTTTTCCTCTTACATACAAGCATGCCACTTTCCCCCTGCTGCAGGGTCTACGGTGGTGATCTGATTTATTTGCTTTAAAGGCTTTCATATTTCTCTCTGGTTTTGGTTTTTTGTTTGTTTGATTGGTTGCTTTTTTAACTACTTTGAAATCTTGACAGGAAGTATTTAACTGCCTTCTCTTTGGGGAACAAGGTTCCCAATTAATCTGTTGTTTTTGTTATTGAGTAAAAGAAGTCACCTCACTTGTTTGTTCCAATAACCTCTCTACCTCATCTGTGTTTATCCTACTAAGTACTGCTTCACATGTTAAAAAAAACATAGAAAGAAAAGACAATTTATTTCCTAATCTTGTTCTGAATGCAAGTGAGGGGATTTTTGCTTTGACTAGTAATGACTGAAGAACAAGGTCCTTGTAGAACAAGGCATTGGCTTGTGCAAAACACTTCAAGAATTAATTACACCACCTTTGATTTTAGTGTGGCAGAGGACAAGTTTGAAGTTGTATGAACAGCTGATTTTCCAAGTTAACATTTTCTCTGATTTTCTCTTCAACTTGGAAGAGTCACTGCTATAAGTAACAGGCAGACAGAGAAGGTGGAGGAGGAAAAATGTTTGGAGGAGATGACTGACAATGATTTAAATTTTTCTCTTTACAGGACAAACACACTTTGAATCCTTGGTGTGGTGAAAGGCCAATCCAAAGCCAGTACAGTGACTACTCAGGCACAGAAAGAGAGTCTTCAATTCCCTTGGAGAAAGTTCAGTCCTTTCTAATTTCACATACAGCTTACTGTGCAAATAGTGTAAATACAGATTTTCTTTCTTTCTTTCTTTCTTTCTTTCTTTCTTTCTTTCTTTCTTTCTTTCTTTCTTTCTTTCTTTCTTTCTTTCTTTCTTTCTTTCTTTCTTTCTTTCTTTCTTTCTTTCTTTCTTTCTTTCTTTTTCTTTCTTTCTTTCTTTCTTTTTCTTTCTTTCTTTCTTTCTTTCTTTCTTTCTTTCTTTCTTTCTTTCTTTCTTTCTTTCTTTCTTTCTTTCTCTTTTCAATTTCATATTCAGCTGGCTGGTTCTCCAGCTGCATTGGACCAGCACAGCTTATTAGACTTCAGAAATTCACTGGCCTTAAGACTTAAGACTTGAGCCTCAATTTTAATACTTAATGAAGCTGCAACAAAATTAACACAGTTGCCAGAAACCAGAGCTCTCCCCTGCTGAATTTAGCTTAGCTTGTCACATTGTATACAAAGTACATTTCTTTAACTGCAAGGCTATTTTAGAAGGAATTTATTAGTGTTTCTAAGTTGCTTCTAACAGGCAAGCCAAGTGAAAGTGCCACATGTACTCGTACTCACTAATTAACAGAACAGTCACAGTACAAATCTCCAGGTCTTAGCTACACCATGATTAACGGTGAGCCCCCATTTTAGATTAATGTCTGATGCATTGTGCTCTTGGAAAGTTCATTTCTGAAAGTTGAGTTTTGTATTCTGGTACTGGTTGTATATATAACAAAGAAGTATTTTCAATAAAGGATGGTGTTGAAAAGTGAATTTCCATTTTTACTAGTAAGAGGTTGCAGGGACAAGTAAGTGTAGAAGGCTATATAATGAACATACTCTAGAAGGTCTCAACAGATAAAAACCAAATTTTTCTTCTATGGAAAACTGAAAAGTTAGAAATTTGGTTTTTATCTGAACTGAAAATATTTCTATTTTAAAATTTCCAGCAGAATATAAACTTATGAAAGTTATAATTCTGAAAACCAAAAATATTTTGTTAACTATTTAAACCATTAGAAGATTGTGATTATGTACAATAATGTGAGTTTGCATTCTATGTTTATACATGTATATGGTATTTGTAATGAATATCCTGAATATTTGTATAAAGATACTTATGTAACCTCAACATTATAAAGATGCAATGACATTTATCAGACCCAAAATTATATATGAGACCTGAAATAATTTACTTTTATTTTTCCCATAGGATGAAAGGAATGGTTTAAATGCCTTAGTTTTGACCAGAGTGCATTTAAAGCAGCAGAGAAAAAAATCCTCTGACCTTTCAGGGAGGCCTTAACATTTTTACATTTTTCTGCTGAGAGGAGACAGTGTAAAAAAGCTAAAGAACACATGTCAGAGCAAGCACTGAAGTTTGGCAGAAGTGCTGAACTTCACACACACAATACCTCCCAGGAATCGGCTGGGAGCCCACTGAAGTCAATGGGAATTTTTGACTGGCTGCAATGTGCGTTGGATCTGATCCAAAAAGGCTCTGTTCAGCAGAATACTTAGGTGGATTTTACTTCAGGCATGAGCTTAATGAGACTTTAGCAGGTACTTAAAAGTCATGCACACTTTCAATTTTTTTGAATGCAAGCTCAATTTTTTTGAATTTATTAAGATCTCTGCCATGTGATTTGCTGCAAAGTAATAGTAAGAGAAATCTTGAAGCAGTGTTCTTTAGTTGTCTAAATACACAGAGAAAACAAAGTTCAAGGGAGATGCTGGGCTACACTTCTCAAAGGAACCACAAAAAAGTCAACTATTTCAGAATGGGAAGTGAGAAAAAGCAGACGTTATAACCATGGGATTTTCCAAGATTTTAAATATGAGGCCAAATTTGCTCTGTGGTAGGACTGAAAGATCAAAGCAAAGAAGGTATAAATTGGCATATCAATCACTCAGATTAAAGGTTTGATTCATCGTGTATCTGCTCCAGAAATGGAAAAAAAATGCGAAACAGCATTTAATAAAAATTTTGGCCTCTGGATTGCAGTCACTTCCATGCCAAAGCCTGCTTCACCCACAGTAGATCTATTTCCAAGTGAGAAATGGATTATAGTTTTTATTTTAAAACTAGGAGTAGGAGAACTGCTTAAATACCTATAGAAATTAAAATGAAGCTAAAAGTGCAGCCTTATGGATTTCAGCAGCTAGGAGCTATTGAAATAAGACAGAAATTTTCAAAGAGAACATTTCCTTTCTGACATTAAAGAAAATATAGTCTTGGGCTCTGTGGGGAGAAAAGTAGGTATGAAGTTGGTAATAAGTCGAGATGGATTAGAATTGAATTCCCAGATCTGGATCTAGGCAAGCTTCAGAATTCAAACCTCATGCTATCGGCTGAAATCTGAAGTCTGACGACACAGCACTTGAGTAAGATAGGATTTGAAATCAGAGGTAGAACTGATATTCTGAAGGGGTATTTTTTGTTACTTATTAGCAAGTGTGATCTTTTCACGTCCCTCAGTAAACTGGGGCTCTTAAGCCAGTATATTGTTTTTGTGGTTTTAGTTTAGCCATTTTACAGTGATCTGGCTCTGTGGACCTGTTTAACTGTTCTGATGCAGGCATGTTTAATACGTAGTGAAAACATGATCACAAATATATACTAGGTTTTCTTGATACCACATTAGAGGGCTCTGTAAGTGTAGTCACCACATTAGCATCCTGCTCTTCTAGTAACCAAAATATTTATGCAATTTTATCACAGCACTCAAGATGAATCACTAGCCACCCTTGGGGGATGCTTCCATCAGATCCATTGTCATTTTCTGGAATGACAGTCCTGCAGTGTGAAACCTGAGAAACAATAAACCCCTAATAAGGGTAATCGGAAAGCTCAGCCCTTGCAGGACCACATTCTGAGGTTGGGTGACTCATGTAAAAGCAATCCAGGCAGTCATGAGACAAAGTTTTTGTAGCCACATCAGCTTTCCAGCATTTGCTGCAGTTCCCAAGTATGACTTGTGCTTATTGTTTTCTTTGTCAGATTTATTAATGCATTGTTCTGGGTTTTAAATTACAGCCCTTAGCAATCATGTTCATACAGATCTGTGGCGGGCAGCAGAGAAGTCTCAGAAGCAGAAATAAGCACACACACAGAGTCTCTGCTCTCTGCAGGATACTGCTTGCTTAAGACAACTCTATTTTAAGATTGAGACTTTCTATGAAGTTATCGAGTTTCTCCCTTCCATTTTCCATTTCACAAGCCTGTACTGCAGTTCTGGCTTATGTCTTCTATCCCCAGGAAGCAACCTGCCAGACCGCTGTGGGGATGAGACATTCCTCCAGGCTGGGTTTACTGCCTTGCTTTCTTTTACCTCAAATCATTTCCAAATCAGGAATTTTAATCAAGTAGATTAAATCAGATTTCATTTAGGAAGAGCACTGGATTTTAGTCCATACTTGTGAATTGAACCATGGCAGTTTAAGACATGACTGGCTTCACACACCCATACTTTCTCTCTGCTCTGTCCTTTGTCCTTTTCTCATGCTTATGGTAGCAAGTGAAGCATGACTGTGCTACTCTAAATCACAGTCCTGTGTTTTAAAATTGTTTAGGAAGTGTTGTGTACAGTATGAGACTGGGAAAGCCTAGGAATGAATTCAGAATTCCCCTGGTGTTCCCCTTCTGGGGAAGCACGGTGATTTACACTGCTGCAGATGAATCACCACTGCTCAATGCTCAGAAACATTTGAATTATACTTATTTAAAGAGTCTGAATAAAACTAAGGATATCAATAGCTCCTCTAGGAAAAAACTAAAACTGCTAAAAAATAACCAATACAATAAATAATAAATATATAACAAATATCATTAGATCATACACATAAAGCTACACATGGTTAGTGGAAGTTCTGTACCAGATGAAGGGTAAGTGACATGTGGACATTTATACAGAAAACAAAATAATTTGCAGATATCTATGGGTGATATGTGTTGGTTTGGACATAAGCAGGGCAGCTACTTCTGTGTCCTTCACGTACAAGGCAGTATGGCAACCATCATCTCAATGTGCAGTGACTGAAGCCACTGAAACAAATTCTCAGATGTGTCTGGGCTTTACAGAACAACTTCAAATCACCAGGAGACAGATACCAGAAGGTTTTCTACCCAGTGTGAAAGGAGAAAGGGGATTTTCATCTCTGCAACCATGGAGTGGCAAATTCTGAAAGCACAGCAGTTGCTAATACTAGTTACTAGTGCTTTCTTTACAGAATAAATGAATAGTGGACAAAGAAAAGCAGGAGAGGAAGCAGCATTCATAGCTCAATGGATGTGCTGTGTCTGTTTCAGAAAATCATTATGCTGGACTTCCTCATCCCACAGAAATGTGACTTGGAATCTTTACCAAAGCTCCTAATTGGAGCACTTTTTGGAAATGATGCTTCAACTGGGCACAGAGTATAAAGAAGGAATGAGGAAGCTCTCAATAGCAGCTCTTTAGCTGAGATAGTTTTACTGGGTTTCAGCAGTTTCACTGGCTCAGAAATGTGAGGCACAGGACAGTTTTCCATCTGCTAGAAGCAGACTTTTTGTGATCAAGTAATTTTCATTTCACTTGCTAAGTTTAAGGTGCAAGAGGTGCCACTGTTCCAGGTGGTTGTAACAGTGTGTACTGTATAAAGGGGTACACTTTTGATGTGTTTTTATTTTATGGACTAAACTGCATCTGTTCTTACTTAATCCATCTGCAGATTAAACACTTCTCTCAAACATCTGTGAATGGTAGCTTTTAGGACCTAGGATTTGTGCATGAAAATAATATTTGGACCTGGAATGGAGGACTGAAGTCTGGCTTAAGTAACACTTAACCAAACAAAAAAATCATAGCATAAGCATAATGCCCAAAACATTCAATATTTCTATGACATCTGAGGGCACTGTTAGCCCTGACTGTCCCTGCCTAGCCTGCCTTGGGGCTTTTCCCATGGTTCTGATAGCCCAGGACCTCATTTAAGCTCTTTCCTGAGCTATTTCCCAGGTGGTTATTTTGAATTGTTATGATTTCATGGGATGATCCCTTACTTGTCTCAAGTCCCCCACCTGCATTTATTAGATGATCACTAGGCTGTTGATGGGACCTCTCTGCTGTAACCCAGTCCTTCTGAGGTGCCACAGGCTGGTTCCTCCTCATCAACAGCATGGCCAGTAATGGGATTGCCTGTAGGTCTTGGCTTATCCCCCATTCTCTGCTCCCAAAAGGACTTCCTTTTTAGTGACCCAAAGCCAGATGGCCTCGCAGAGTGTTCTGTGCTCACTGAAACTCTCCATCAGTGTATTGGATTTGCATGGCCAGGTTTTGGCAGTGGGGGCTACAGGGGTGGTTTCTGTGAGAAGCTGCCAGAAAGTTCCTCCGTGTCTGACAGAGTCAATGCCAGCTGGCTCCAGGACAGACCTGTCCCTAGCCAAGGCTGAGTCAATCAGCCACAGCAGTAGCACCTTGGCGATAGCATATTCAAGAATGAAAAAACAGGTTGTTGTTGTGAAGAAATGGTAGTCAGAGAGGAGTGAGAATATGCAGAAGGACAACTCTGCAGGCACAAGGGTCAGTGCAGAATGAGGGGCAGGAGGTGCTCTGGGCACTGGAGATGAGATTCCCCTGCAGCCCATGCTGCAGCCCATGGTGAGGCAGCCGTGCTCCTGCAGCTCTTAGAGGTCAGCAGAGGTCAGAGATCCATCTACAGCCCCTGGAGGGCACTCATGCTCGGGCAGGGGGATGGATGAGAGGAGGCTGTGACCCTGTGGGAAGCCTGGGCTGGAGCAGGGTCCTGGCAGGGACCTGTAGACCCATGGAGAGGGACTCATGCTGAACCAGTTCATGAGGAACTGTCTCCTGTTGAAGGTACCCCACACTGGAATGGGGGAAGGACTTCCCTCCCCGAGCAGCAGCAGAAACAACCTATGATGAGCTGACCCTAACTCCCATTCTTTGTCTCCCTTGTGCTGCTGGGGTGGAGGTGGCAGAGCCTGGAAAGAAGGGAGGGCTTGGGGGAAAGGTGTTTTTAAGATTTTTTTATACTTGTTATCCTGCACTGATTTTGATTGGAAATAAATTCAATTAATTTCCCCAAGTGAAGTCTGGTTTGCCCATGACAATAACCATCTCTCCTCCCCTTATCCCAGCTCCTGAGTCTTTGGCTATATTTTCTCTCTCCTGTCCAGTTGCAGAGGCAGGTGATGGAGAGGCTTTGGTGGGTACCTGGAATCCAGCCAAAGTCAAACAACTATAACGAGTCTCCCATAAAATGAGTGGGCATCATTTTGAGATTTTGGTAAGATAATTTTAGGATTATGAATGGAAAAGCATAGATTTTGATTCTACATGGATCATTGATACTTGTATCTTTTTAATTCAAGAAGACAACAGAAATTAATGCAGAATGGGATCCCAAAAGCTTATTGTTAATTCAAAACATATCCTTTCTTATCAAACACAGTATCTGTATCTATAAAACTATATTTGAGCATGTTTTTCAAGCACAGGATTATCTTTCCTTGTTTCGACCATACTGCAGTACCCTTTAAAATCTGAAACCAGCTTCAAAGTATCTCAGTCTTAAAAATTCTGCACTCTGCAACTTTGGACAGCCCTTCCTTGTTCTCAGCTAAGGTTAAAATATAACCAAGAAACACCTCTTGTGTAAGAAAAGAGACCAAATAACAAGTGTACTTCAAAGGAAATTTGAAAAATAATAATTCTATAATCTCTCTAGCAACACTCACATGAACACTGAGAAAAACCTTTTAAGATTTTTCTTTCAGCACACTCAACAACATGGTTAAATATGGGATTGCCAAAACTAAATGAAGGAATCTTGATGGCACTTATCTCACAAGGAACAGCTTGAAATTCACAGCACCTGGAGGCTGTTGTTTTCATGCTGTTTTGTAAATGACACCATGGGAAAGTGGTAAGCTCTCTTTTAGAAGTGGAACTGTGGTAACAAACTGTTTGGAGTTAATTTGAAAAAAATGTTATCAGCAGGAGGTGACTGGTCAGCCAATGGGGTTTTTTTCATAATCTTGTAACCTGGGATATACCTGTGCTGCAGGTGCAACACAAAATTATCTCCAACAGCTTAATACACTAGGTAGTGCTAGAAAATTAGAGCTGGGGTCAACCAACCCGTAACCCAATTAGAGGGTAACTGTGGTTGCTTTTTTGACAGGTCAGTTACCCAGCCTGGTGTTGCCTTGTTCTGCTTATTACCTGCCCCTAAACTGCTGAATTTAAATTCTACTCTGTCACAATCATTTTGTGGCTGCAGTCCCTACTGTCCTTGGCCTAAATTTGGCCCCCAAATGTGCAAGTGCAACTCTACAGTACATTAGCACAAATCAATTAAGTCTCTCTCAATTTATGGCAATTGAAAGCTGAATTTGACCAATAAACTCTGCTGACCCTCTAAATGCCTGTATCAAATGTAGTGCTGCTGTTCTAGTTTGAACCAGAAGAGAATTTAGCTATGTATCAGAAAATCAATTAAGTGAAGCCTTCAAATAATCAGAGCTAACCTCTTGACAAGCACATGGAAACATGTATCAACAGTATTATAATAATAAGGAATAAGTATAAAAGTGGGTATGAAGCTACATTAGTTTTACATGTACACTATTTGGAAATAGAGAGAAATATGCACATAAACTCACATTCTTCTAAACAGATTCTTTTATCTCAAGGAACTATCATTTGAAAAAACTCTACATTATGCTGTGTCTGTCTAATGTGATAGCTTTGATATTCTTGATTAATTAAGCCACTTTGAGTCATTTCTGCTGGATGATTAATATACAGCAGAGGAATATTTAGATTTCTCAAACTAGACATATAACAATAGGAATATATAGGGCTGAGGAGTGATAGGGATCGTGTCAAACATCTTTTCAGAGGCAAATGGCTCAGGATAGGGGAAAATTGGGGAGTACACAAGTCTGCTCAGATTTAAGTTAGGAGAATCTGAAGGGAAGTGTATAGTCATTAAAAGCAATATCAGCATCAGAACCTCTAAATATCACACACTATCACTCAAAAGCTGTTACTTTATTCAGTAAAGCCCAATGCAACCCTTGTACATTTTTTTCAGCTAGCAGCTTCCATCTTTAACTCAATTGCTAATTGTATAATAATGAATCTCACATATTTTCTTACTGAGAGTAAAAGAGGAAGTGTTTTTACTTTGAAGGGTAAGTCACAATAATGCTTTAGTTGATTGAATAGTGTTTCAGGAAGGGGTTGAGAAAGCTTTGAGAGGCTTTTGCTATAGTGCTTCCTGATATTAGATTTATTGTGTTCTTCTGACTGCAGTGATATAATTAGATAGCTCTATATTATAGTTAGATAGGTCTCTTTTATACAGAGATAAAAGCATACCTCAAAATCAATTAAATATAGCTTTTTGCTTTAGCTGAAGGATTTTGCTAAAGTCAGTGCTCTTTTTATAAGCTACCTGCCTTGAGTTCTGCTTCTCCAAACAGCTGTTTACTATAAAACAACTGGCTCTGAGAGTCCAGAGAATGAGGGTAGTGTAGGACAAAGACGTTCTGGGCAAAGGCCCTGTGGTGGAGGCTAGAGATGGAGTATCATTTCTGAAGGGAAAGGCTGCCAGCTGGAACATTGATATATCCAGTGATTTACTCTCTTCTTCTTCCCTCCTCCCAGGAATACAGTATCAGCTGATGAAGTGGTAATTATATACATAATTAATTCTTCATTTTCGCTGTTCTTCTATGGACTTTTTATGTATGTGATGAAATTACAGAGAAAGTTTCCACTTTAGGTGGGGTTTTTGGGGTTTTTTTGGTTGTTTTTTAAAAATTATATATAGCATAAAGGTCAGCAGTCATGCACTAAGTCAGAACAAGGTTCCCCTCTTTTTTCTTTTTTTTTTCTTTTAACTGAAGTGATACAATAAAGCTGACAAGTAGAGGAGGAATATTTTCTTCTAACATACCCAGTTACATCAGATTGTAAAGCATGTGAAAGAGGAAATTGTTATAAAAATGAGTAAACTGACACTGTGTTATAGCATACATTTCTCAAATTAAAACAGCTGGTGAATTTCATACAATGTGCCTTCCATACTGTGAAATAGCAAAACAACACATTCCAGCAGTAAGGACTTTCAGGGTGGTAGCCTTTATAATGTATTCAAAGGATCTCACTGGTGAATCAGAAAACCTTGTGTGATCAGGATCTTCATCTATCCCTTCTGGTTGTATTTTAACAAATTCTAAGAACAAATTACTTACTAACAAGATTTATGGAAAAGATTTGGAATAATATACAGCCCACCTGGACACCAGTCCTAGATATAAGTCTGGGCCATTTGACAAATGGAAGTGGGGGCAATATATTATTTTTTGAAATAACAACAAAAAAAAAAAAAAAAAAAAACAAAACAAACAAAACTCAAGAAAAAGATGCTTAGATTCTCAGTTCCCAGACAAATAAAGTTGTGGAAGTTTGGTATCTGCTTTCCTGAAAGTACTTCTGCTCAGAACACAGCTATCGTGGTCCTCAGTAGTTACAAAGTACTTTGCACTTCTTCAGATCAGTGCCTGGGCATGGAAAAAATCAGGTGGCAAACAGACATTTAAAAGACTCTGCATTGATCATGTGTAGTGGGAAAAATGTTTGGCTCAGTGGTATATTGAGTGTCAGAAAATATTCAGTGCTGAGGGATAATCTTGCTTTTATCTCTCAGCTCTGCAACTCCTTGCTGCTCGTTTACCTTCTTATCACATTGTCTCACACACCTCCAGCATCTGTTCTGGTTTTGCATCCCAGTTTCTGCTTTTTTGCTCTAAAATTGTTTGCTTCTTTTTCCACTGTTCTGTTTCCTGGGTGTTTTTAGAGCAGCCACTGAGTGGTTCTGCCCCTGCAGCAGGTCCTATGCCATGGCTGATGCAATTCCAGGGAAAGTCCTGTGCGTCCCTCAGGCTTTTGAGCAGAGAGGAAAGAGCTTTACAGGTTTGGCTCTCAAACCATTGAGCAGATACCAATGGAAACATTCAGGGTCTATCAACTAGTTTGAGTGGACATTCAGAACAGAAAAGAAACCATTACTGGAGGTGATCCACGGGAAGCTCCTGCCCTAAAAAATATCCCTAAAAAGCTCTACCATTGTGGTTCTGCCATATTTTTTCATTTCTGAGGTAGTCTCTTATTTACTTCTGAAAAACAAGCATGAGAAATGCTTCAATGTAAACAGATAAATGTTGGAAGACATGTAAGTAATTGATTGTAGAAAGGATAGAAAAAAAACTTCAGTCCTGGCTTTGCAGAGAGGAAAATCTCCAGATTAATACATATTTATATTTTCAGATTTCTGTAATTCACCTTTTTCTTTCTTTCTTTTTTTTTTCTCTCTGTATTATTTTAGTACTTGTTACATGTTAAGAAAACTGAATGTGAGGAATTTCTGCCACCCAGTTCATGTGTGAACAGATGCATATGGGAACATATGCATTTCATATAAAAGTAAATAGATCTGTGCTGAGGTATATATCTGCACATATCTATAAATTCACTGCAAGCAAGGTAGAGGAGGGATAGGGTTCTGCATTCAACAGCCTTATTAGATGTCAACCCATTTTAATAGCCATGTGTACAGGCAGCAGTCTTTTTAATGAAATTAGTGTATCTCTTGCAACAGATTAAAGTCAAATATGATACTCAGGAGTCTCCATCTCTGCTAACAGTTAAGCATTCCAATGTGAAGCAATTTCCAAAGCATCACCACATGCAGTAGTCTCCTTCTTTGAAGTCAGCTTAGATGTTTTACTCCTAACTGGACATTAAAACATGATGAATATTTTGTATTTTAAATATTCTCACCAATATGTTCACTCTCTGATAGGAAAATAATGCTGGTAAAATTAGAATACTGCATCAGCCTGAAAAGTGCTTAAGTACTTGCTTTTGACAAAGAGAAGAGAAACACCCAAAATATCTGAATAATTTTCTTGGGGGCTTTTTTCCATCACTCTGCTACAGTTCCAACAGTTGTTTTTGCTGTTGTTTCTTTAGAAGACACTGATAAACAGAGCAAGAAATTTAATTGTGTTTGTGGTATTTGGTGCAGTTCTACATAGTCATGTTTTCTAGTTTTTCTGGGATGAAGTATTAGCCCATGAATTCAAAGTAGGACTCAATTTCATGGCTGTCTGTGATTTGCAAGAACTCTCTTTGAATTAATGGTCAGCTTAAAAGCTTATCTCATCTTATCTCCTACTCAGCTTGAGCCAGAAAATTTCACCTGGTACAAAGTACTATGTCCCAAGATGAAAACCTCAATCTTTTCTGCCAAATTTGATTTAAACTGAGTAAAAAACTGCCTTTATATTAATGCAGACCAGTCATGGCTGTTTCAAGTGTGTTTATGGGTCAACAGCTTTTCACTTTTGCCAGGTTCCCAATAGAACTTCTGGAAGGTATTTCTGTCTGATGCACCTTCATAAACACTGATTGCTAGAAATACAGATGTCTTGAAACTAGTTGGTGAAGTAAAACCATGATTTCATCCAAAATTTATTTGAGAATTTGTTATATTTTCCAACGTACTCATCCTCCTTGTAAAATTACATCTGTTGGATTACGCTACCTACATTAAGTTTTAATATGTAGAACTGTAGGAAAATTTTGTTTTCCAAGTATCTTGGAGGTAATTAACTGTTATTATCTTTTCCCAGTGGAAACTTTTTTTAAATTTTTTTCCCAGTGGAATTTTTTTTAAAGTATTTCTAGTGGTCTTCAGCTGCTCAAGCAGACTGCCAAAGTCCTCTGTGTTCTGTTAGCTGAGATTTAATTTTTTGTCCTTCTGAAGTCAGTATTTATTTGATTGCAAATGAATAAGTAACGAGGTGGATTGTGCTTGGTTTATTCTCTCCCCCAATACCTTTGCAGATGTACCATGTGAGCCAACATGAACAGAACCTCACTTCCACACTAAAAATGAATGAAATTTGCAAATTCTTTCTTTTGTCTGAAGTAATTCCCAGACAATGCTCCTAGAGAGATACAAGGAAAATGTTTTGTCTTGATTTTTTACTACATAATAGAAATATTTGGAGGGAAAAAGTACTTACATTTTCTATCTCTTTTAAATCTCAAACATTATAAAACGGTTTTGGACCACCAGCTTCTTTAGAAAACACACATTTTGGTTACTAATAGTCTGTATTTGGTCACTGGCTTTGTTTCCAGATGACACAGGTGATCTAAAAATATGCAAGTAATTTCTCTGAACAGAAGAATCATTACTAATCTAAGTCACACATATTTGCTACAGGACACAAAGAGGAGTTGAAATCAAACTCTTTAATTTACACATAGTAGGAAATTATGAGAAAATAGAAAAGAGTTTGAATTTTACATTTTGAGAGCATGAGCTTGCACAATCAATACGCCAAGGGCAGCTGGTTGTTGATAGGCAGGTAATAATATGGATTCTCCAAAGCTCATGTTCTGGTTTCCATCATGTCCCCAGTTGGAAAAAATATGAGAAATTTAAGAGTTTGTTGTGGTACCTTGGGAAGAGCGGGGAAAAAGAAGAGAGAACAGTTCTGTAAGAAATTAAACTCTCATTCACCTCGAACAGTTCTTCCAGCAGCTGGAATCTCAAGTGAAATGTTGCCTCTCTGCTAGCGCTTCCTCCTTCTAAGTAAAAAATGTTTTGTACATTATTACTGTACTTAAAATTAGAATGTGTGGTTTTGTTGGATTTTTTTCTGCAGGAACTTCTCTCAAAAGGCTACCAGACCATCAAAAACCACCTAAGGTAAAATAATTTAATATAGGAGGAAGCAATGAATTTTAGAGGCTATGGATTCCATTTGGGCATATGTTATGAGAATCCTGTACATATTAGTTATCATGAGGACCCCAGCACACACAATTATAAAAGCTTGATCCAGAGAGTCAGAAATCCTGCACAATGCAGCCTGATATCTTAGAAATGTAAATTTGTAATGTGAAATCTCTTTTATTTTAACAACAGCAATTTTTGTTTGTTTTGCAAATGGCTGTTCCCTGTAAATGTCATATTCTTTTTTTTTTTTTTTTTTAGCTTTTAAAAATTTGCTCAAAGAAAGGGAAAACATGAAATAGATGATTGTTTTTGGAACTGCTTGAACAAAATCTTGGATCCTTGGATATTCTCATTCTGCTTTTCTAGATTTTATCCCTCTACTGGAGCTGGAAATGTGTGTGTTTAACATAGTGTAGCAGTCATAGGATCATTTAAATTGCAAAAGTGAAAAAAATTTTATGTATTATCAATAGAATGTTAAACTTTTTTTAGAAGAGGGGCTATAATAACTGCTGGCTAATTGTCCAAATGGCATATTTAGTAATTTTCCTTTCTTCATTTGTATTAGTTACTTGATAGATTTCGGTAGGGTTTTGATGGTCCTAAATCAGTTTTAGAAATGCCAAGAAAGGAACATGAAACTGAAACTCCAAACTTCTAACCAATGCATATTCAATTTCTAAGAATGAAAAAATGGTTTTAATATGGGTAATGCTTGGGCTTTTATCAAAACACCTGTATTTTTACTTCTTATTTATGAGTTAAAATATCTACTGGTGAAAGAATATTTCTTAGTAGCAGCCACAGCTATGCAGTAAATGCAGACAAAATTATGCAAAGGAGAGTAATCTTAACACTCTTCTTCTAAGAGTACTTTTAAACTCCTGTAGTCATGACAAGAAATAATATCAGTGTCATTTAATTTAGAGAACACCTGCATCCCTCGTCAGGTATCTGAATTTTCTCTGTGAGTAAGACTTTTTTGACCTATTGAGTAGAGAGAATTACTAATTTGAATGAAAAACATGGGTTTTGGAAGTCAAAGATTGTAACACTAAACATGTCACTGTAAACATGAGGCTTTGATTCGCAGTGCAGAGACAATGATCACACTCTTTATGATGCCACTAATAAAGAGATACCTATATAGAATAGGGAGACCTATTTAAAACCAGGAAATTTATGGACCATGATGTGGACACACACAATCAAACTAAGTCTATTTCAAAATGAAGTGGTTATGCTGAATGAGAAAAGGCTTTCATTCCAGGCTGGATGCACATCTTAAGACTTCTGGTTTTTGTCATGAAGTACAACTTTTAGCTGATCTCAGGGTTTGTTTTATTTTCGCATTGATCTTGCCTTCTGTTGACTTTGGTATGTGAAGCACCCAATCAATCATGAGCATCTGTTCAGCTGAGTCATCTGCTCTGAGATGGCACATTGGCTGCATGTGTCAGCCCCCCTGGTCAGGTCTTTTTTTTTGGCAGACTCTTCAGTTAGGCAGAAGTGAGCGAGCTACCTCATCTTATCATTGTTCCTACAGGAGGAAAGGGAAGGTGCTGTGATCACTGAGGTATGCAGGTGAAAGGCAAATTCCATAAACGACACAGAAGTTGGCTCTAGCGTACTTGTGTTTAAATGTGGCTGCCTGACATTTGTTCTTTGCTGACCCCTGCAGATTGCCTCCAGATTTGAACCCCTGGATTTCTGACGTTGCACGCCTCCTTGCCATCACATATGAGGTCATCTAATCTTGAGAGAAAATATTTAAGTTCTTTTTTTGCCAGAAATAATAACCTTGACATTTTCCCTTTTACCCTTCACACTGAATAGTGATGTTGATTGGTATTGCAAAAGTAAATTAGATTGCTATGAACTTAAACCAGAATTGCACCAGGCTGTAACTGATAACAATTCAGGGCTGAAGCAGGTTTGTATCAATTTCTGGGAATTCTGACATGAAGGGAGCATGCAGTGTAGAAAGGTGGGGAAACTCACTTATCCTATCTCTAATTAGATAATGATTACAGGAAAAAAAAAAAAGAAAGAAATGCATTAAACCCAGTTCTATCAGTTTTAGGATTTCTGTGTCAATACCTTGAGTGTTCACGTAGTGATGCAGGGGAATCCAATTTTCTTTAACTGAGGTGATCATAGGGTTGTTTCTATGGTATTTGAATTTGCTCACTTGTGCTTCTTTGAAGCTGTGGAATTGGCTTATCCCTGCTATTTGGACAAATATTGAGCTGTCATGCAGCAATGAAAAGCAAAATGCTGTGACTGTAAACATTTTAATTGACATTTTTGTCTCCATTAAAAGCTGTTTTCTCATTACACTAGTCTAAACCTTCAGCATCTTCATGCTTTGCTTCCACTTTTATCATTGAACTGAGAATAAGATTTTCTGACAGATATCTTCTATCCTACTGCATGAATATTTTGGTTTTGCTTCCACATTTGGGAAAATTTCAGGAAGTGTTGAGCTGAAAGGTACAGATTCTTTGTATTAAAATTCTATTGCAGAACTGCCATGTCCAAATAGATTAAAATTTGAAATCAACCTTGTGCCAACTCTGCAGAATACCTGGTGTTCTTCTTGACCCTGGGACCAATTAATGTGGCTCACAATGGTGAGTGGTCAGGGTAGTGCCAGATTCTGTGTATTGAGCTGTTGTGTGGGAATTGTTCACATCTCTTGTACACTCTGTTATTAATATTCTTGTTGTTACTGTTCATTTCTTACCACATGGTTTCCAGGAAATTTTCCCTATCTCCACAAGTGATATTTAACTTTTGCACCTCCAATCCTTGTCTCCAGTCCTTTGCAGAGGGAGAGGGAGGGGGAGGAGGAAGTTAATGAGCAGCTCATGGTTTGGAGTGTTCTCAGGGGAACGCTAAATTGGGAAGAACACTAGACTGGGGAATACCGTTCCTAAACCATGACAGTTTAATGGGTATTTTGGGAATAATATCTTCTGTGTCTTGGTACAAAGCCTCTGTTTATTTAGTGAGATGCCGCAAAAAATATCAAGTCTTTTTTTTGAGGACTGGCTACTGCTTTGTACTTGCAAAGTACTTGTACTTATTTACTTCATCTTGTGCTGGGGTATGTTAAATTTATTTTGTCATTTATTGCTTTTGTCTCATGTTCTATTCACATCAGACTGGTGGGCTGTCTGAAGAATGTTTTTTTTTAGAATAGAATAGAGCACAATAAAATATTTTAAGTTGTAAGTGATCGATAATGCTCATCTTGTCCAACTGCTTGACCACTTCAGGGCCGATCAGAAGTTAAACCATATTATTAAGGGCATTGCCCAAAAGTCTCTTCAACACTGACAGGCTTGGAGCATCAATCGCCTCTCTAGGAGTCTGCTAGTCTGCTCCTGTGGTTGACCACCCTCTCTGTAAAATAAAAATGCTTCCTTATGTCCAGTATAAACCTCCTCTGGCACAGTTTTGAACCTTTCCCATGTGCTATATCATTGGATACCAGGGAGAAGAGCTCAGCACCTTCCTCTCCCCTTCCCTTCCTCAGGAAGCTGTAGGGAGCAATGAGTTCACCACTGAGCCACCTTCTATTCAAACTACACAAACCCAAAGTCCTTGGCTGCTCCTCAAAAGACATTCCTTCCATCCTTTCATCAGTTTTGTTGGCCTCCTCAAATTGTGGGGCCCATTTTCCATTGTTAGAGTTTTTGATATCTGGTTTTTGTGCTAAGAGGTTTGAGGTTTTTTAAAAAAGCTATAAGCTAAGAGCTGTCAGCTGCTTTTTGACAAAACACTTCACAAGCAGCAAAAGAAGAGCTGTCCCAGTACAGATCTGACCTCTACCTGAGCATCACTTAAGCTGACCATCACAACCACATGTTCAGCCACGTGCTCCTGCTTGATAGGTTGCCAAGATGGAGCTGTAAGGCAGAAGTGTTTCAGGACTGTATCTGTGCACTCCTCAAAGCAGAGTTATTTGTTAATGGGAAAAATTTCATATCTGGAATTTGTGAGCCCATTTTAAGAAATATCTTATTTCTATACAAGATCAAGTGAAAGTATTCCATCAAGCCTTTGAAACTTGGTGACTTGTTTGGAAATATATTTTCTGAGGAGTTGTCTGCCAGTAGACCTATTGAGATAACAGTTTCCAAGGTATTGTTGGGCTTTTTATTAGTTCACAAATCTGGATCCCTTTCTTATTCATGGCTTTCTGAAGATGTTCCTTCTTATTGCAAAAGACTAGTGAACGTGAATTTCAGAAAAACACCTTAAATCCTACTATTTACTTTTCTTACTATTCTTCTCAGTCATGTTGCAGTCTTGTTTGCCAGTGAAAATACAAATTTAATACTGGGTTTCCTCATATAGGAGACTTTGTGAATATAAATGTACTGCTTTTCCTTTTGAAGTGATCTACCTTCACTTGCTATCAAATTCATTCTCTTACAGAGCATGTACATTAAATGTGGTCTCTTACCCTTCCCTGAGAGTTTGCTCTGGTTTTGCTTGTTGTCCTTAATCAGGCCATTTGTCCTGTTTTACTCAAGCTCTTCTTGCTCGGTGCAAAATTCCTTTCATAATCATTCTTATAAATTACTATGGCATGAACTCCCCATGAACCCCACAAGTTGCCTCAAGCATTTCAAACAATCAGCTGTGATGCATTGGTGCAGTAGGCAGTGAAGAAAAAAAATTGAGGCTTGATCAAATACTACCCTGCTTCATCGAGGCCATTATTTGTTACAGGGAGTTTGTCACAAAGGGGTTGGCCCATGTTTTTTATGGTTATCTCTTGGAATACAAGAAAGATGACGTTTTCACTTGAAAGTCAGGAAACACCTGACTTTCTTACTTTTTTTCTTTATTTTTTTTTTCCTTTACTGTGAGGGTGACTGAGCAGTGGCACTGTTTTCTCAGAGAGGAGGTAGAGTCTCCATCCTTGAGATACTACAAAACCACATGATCCTGGGCAACCTGCTTGAGCAAGGGGCTGGACCAGATTGCCTCCAGAGGTCCCTTCCAACCTTGGCCATTCTGTGATCTTATACATTTTTGCTTCCCAACTTTCATTTGGAAGGAGATAATAAATTTTAATTTGATTGTTCTTCTGACTGGCATTGGAAAAACTGGATTTTGCTGACTCTTTATTTTGAAAAAGTGGAGTCTGTACTCTAAACTAGCGATGAGGTTCCCCCTGAAAAAAAACCTGGAATAAATAGGGGCCTCCAGGACAGTTACCTCATCCAGAGATAGCTGTCTATAACTCTAAGACCAGAGTAAGCAAGTATTTTAGAGAACATGTGTAACTTCTGTATGCCTACAATTAGGGAAGATGAACTCCACTGTTGGCTTCTGTATGGTCCTTCTTTCTTGCCTGTTTTCAGAGTGGCTCTGATCTCTTAGGAGATTTTCTGCTTTCATTAATGTGGATATTATGACATGAGAGTATAGGGGAAAAATACTACACATTTGGCTTGTGTGAAATTGTGCTGTTTGGAGAGACAGCTGAGGTCAGTCTGCAAGTGTCCAACACAACAAATGCAAATGTGTATTCATGTTTGCTCTGGAGGATTTGTTACTAGATTCTTTCTATCCCCTTGCTCTGGCAGCATGGTAAACAGTCCCTTAGCCTTCTATTTTATATTTCTGTGTTATAGAAGCACAGAAAGAGTACTAGCTGGCAGAAGATCTCATGCTCTGACTTAGTTGCTATTTATTTTGTGGTGTAACGCTGCTTTGCATAACTTGGTAAGCACATACCTGTGTTGTGTACCATGCATCAAATACCTAACATTGCAGATTGAGTAACAGGCACCCGTCTTTAAAAATGGTCTGTAGTCATGGGTATTTAAACTTTGCCTGAATCGTTCCCCCTCCTTGAACACACAGCTTGAACTTTTCCCACCTGAGTGGCATATAATGGTCTTTCACTGGTAATGGTAAATAAAACAAACCTTACAGTGCATCTCCATATGGTTCAAACTGTCCTTCTGCTCCATTCCCACCCCCCATAAATGGGGTTGTTGAGGATGGCAGCTCAACAGTTTGACTACATCCCTGACTCCTGCTCATTCCTACATGCTTTCTGAGCTTCCAAGTGAAAGAGCAGAATTTATGCACTGTGTAACATGCAGTAGTCATTTTCTATGGTGGCAACTGCAAAATAAATGGCTGTTCTCACCTGGTAACCTGTACTGATTTTATTATGAAGAGTTTTGCTTTAGTGTATCATAAGTTCTTTAACTGTGAGCAATTATTCTTTTAATTATTCTCATTCTTGTAGTTTTTAATATATGTGTTTGGCTTTCTGATATCTATCATATACTTAGTGTGTGATATTGAAAGAAATAAAAAGAGATACTAACTTTTCTATAGTCTTAAGAGTGCATACTTGAAAATTTATTGTCTCTAAGCATCTCAGTTCATGTCTTGCCTCCAAAGTACATTCCTTCATTGCATGGATGCAGTAGGGTGTTGGCCACTTGGAATGTGGTTTTTACTGGTGTGTGTCTCACTGGAATCATCCGTAATTTAGGTTTAATGCACTAGGGTAATAATTCTCTTATTTTTGCTACATATCTTCCTAACATCTGTACTACCTGAACTTTTGCTTTATCTACTTCTAACATGATATTCTATCTTAATTTACTAGGCCTGGTAGTATTGTGATTATGTTATCAGAGAGTCAAAAATTTGGTTCTGGTTTTTTTTGTCTCCTTATATGCACTTCTGAAGAGGTCTTTGTGCCTTTCACACACATTGATGCCCACTGTTCATTCACATTCTCTTTCTTACTCTGTCCTGCAGTCCTGTCTTTGAATATGGTATTAGTCTGAACTTCACAGTCCATTTATTTTTTGCTCTTTTGCACTTCACTGATGTCACATACATGCAAAGGTCTCTGAGTCACTGATTTCTTTCTCATTATGGGGGAATTTTTCCTTGTCTGCCATTCTTTGCATAATGACTTGTCAGAATTTTTGAATGTGGTCTCATGTAAAGAAATTTCATTATCTTTTTTTTCCCCCTCAATAACCATAGGTCTTTGGATTTTCTTCATCTCTTCTGCTTTGTGTTTGTATGTCTTTCTCTGCTGAATTGTTAGTAAATTTTCATGTTTTCCTTTCTTTGCCTTTCTAAATACCTTTGTGACTGCTTTGTTTGTGTTCTCTCTTTGGATGTGAGTTTGTTCACTGGCTGTGTATGTCTCTGGTTCTCTGTAGAGTTAATGGGATCTCTAAGCATTCACATTTGAGTGCCTGAATTTTTGTCCTGTCATTATTCTATCACCAATTAGTTCAGCCTGTACAGTTTGGTAATTGCATGAATCAGTCATCTTTGTGCAGTTTGCCAAAGCTCTGCCTCATTGTTCTGCATTGATGGTTCTTGATTTATGCAAAAAGGAGTCCTTCATGTAATAGGAATTTTTAATGAATTAAAATGCCCAGGAGCATTAAGATTTAACCCTGCCCGCTGATGATGTAGTGGGATGTCACCAAAGTATAAGACACCCTTCACCCATAACAACCATACCAATCTGCTCCTCTTGTGGGTTTTCCCCTTCCCCTGCTTTCTAGAATAATGACAAAATCTGTTGTTTTCCTTCTTTGTTTGAGTAGTTCTATGCATTCTCTCTTTAAATGCCTATGTGCTGAGGCACTGAACTATATTGTCCCTCAACTTACTATTTTTGTTGTCTGTAAGATCACTTTGAATTTCCTGCAATTGTACATAAGCACAAGCAAAGATAGTCAAAACAGGTCTACATTAACTTTTTTTTTTTCTTCCTTCACGTGTAAGGTCTTTAACACTCTCACAAAGCTGAGCATTTTATCCTGAGGAAGATCCCTCCATTGTTCTGACAATGTTACTCTCACCTTTCTGTCCTCTCCATCTCTTCACTCTGAGTCTGGCCTCTAGTCACTTGTTCCTTATCCTCCTGGCTCTGTTCTGAATCTCTCACCATTTTGTACTGTGGTATCTTTGTTCCATCAGCTCCATGCCTCACACTTATCAAATCTGTCTCACCTGTCCCTCAGCACATCTTTCTGCTGGCTTGCAGGTTTGCTGCTTTTTAGTCCCCTTTTTGCTCCTCCTCCTGAGACCTCTTCTTGCCACATCTACTTATATTTTGTTCTTTAGTGTAGGACTCAGAGAGATTCTTGTTCCTTCTTTGGGATCTGGCACATGTGATGAAATTGGTGTGGCAAAGAAAGTGTTGCTTTATCCCTGGAAAAAGTGAAACAGCATTTTTACCTGTTGAACCTATATAACCTCTACTGTACATATGGAAAATGGGATGATTCCCCCACCACCAGAAGACTTGTAGCACAATCCATTTTAAATACAAATTTGAAAAGCACATTTTCCTGACACAAAGGCCATTACCTTGTCCTTTCATAGTTTCTGCTCCTAAAAGGAAATTTTAAAGAAAAGATCACTGTTTTGTTTGGTAACACTGCTGCCCAAACCTAAGAGAGGATAAAAATTGAAGCCAGGTTCACTGTGTATGAAATGGAGTGAGAACATGAGAGCATTGACTCTGACTGAGAAGTTGCATATAAAAAGGTGCTGCCTAAAGCAGGAAAAGTCTTGAAACTTTGTCCCCTGCACTATTCCTTCTGTTCTGTTCCCCTTGAAATCTTCAGCTGCTTTAAGCAAACACTTTACCTCTTAGATAACACCATTATGCAGATTACCTACGTTTTACACTGGTGTGCAGGCTTTACAAGTTCATTCCAGACTTATCGCAAGGTGGTTTGCTCTCCTTGATGAAGGGTTAATTTGATACAAAGAATAGAATCATAGAATGGTTTAAACTGGACCTTTAAGATTGTCCTATTTCTGCTTCCCTGCTGTGGACAGGGTCGCCTTCATCTAGACCAGGTTGCTCAGAGCCCCATTCAATGTGATCTTGAATATTTCCAGAGTTTGGACATCCACAACTTCAAACTCCTTTTGTCAGATGAAATTAAGGGGGAATGTTTTGGGAACCGTTGCTTTCAACATTCAAGAGTCTCATGCTATGTGAAACTAAGTGGCCTGCTGCAGATATTCAATGACAAAATAGCTTTAGTTTGGACTTTGTAGAAGTCTGGAGGATAATGACCTGAACAGGTTTTTTATTATTTTTTTGTTTGCTCGTTTCTTCCCTTTGGTCCCATTTTACTTTCCTTGAATGTATTTGACAAGGGTAAGGCAGAAGAAGCTCTTTGAGGAAAGAAGTTTGTTGCATCAGGCAAAATATGCTGAGGCTGTGCACTGGCCTTTGGTAATGCACAACTGCGCCCATGTCCCTGTTTGACTTGTACCATGGTTTGGGGAGGACCAAATGCTGAGGTCTTTTCCTGACCAACAGTATGGATGAGAGCATACAGCTGTGTGTTGGGAAGGGAAAGAATAGCCACTTGAAGGTGGGTCACACTGTGCCACTTGCCATCTCAGTGTCAGAGGCTAAGCTCTGGTCTGAGTTTCTTATATAGGAGAAATCTAAATGGATCACCTAACTGACCTGGGCAGGAGTCTGTTCCTGGCTTCCATGGAGAAATGAAGTTGGCTTCAAAAGAATTGAAGCTGGACCATTATTTTCTTTAAGCTGTGACATGGATGTGGACATTCTACTTTTATATTAGTAAACCACATGCAGTTTGGTGGACCTTCAGAAACTATGAACAGAAAGGGGCCAAGAGCTGTTCAAACAGTGTGTGTCCTTCTTACATATCTCTTCATGTTTCATTTATTTTCCCCATACAACCCTCTAGTTTTAACTTGAGTTCTCTGGGCTTGCATGTGTTTGTGACTTTTAATTCTATAAGAGCTTTTAGAATCCATACGACAGTATGTGATCACATATCACATACCACAGTATGTGATAACTTGTACCAGGGAAGTTGCACTTAAGGACAAAACTGGAAAAAGTAAAAAAGCTGATGAATGTATTTAAAGAGAGCAAAAATAAAAATTTCAAACGTATCAGTTTAATGCAGCTCTCCTCTCCCTTTTCCCACCTAACTAATGTTTGAAAGAGGTTCTTGATAAAATACCACTGCTGACTGACTATTATACTGTTGGTATGTTATCACAGAGTATGTTGTGATAAGCCATGACAGATTTGTTAAGCTGAATTTTTGTGCTGAAAAGTCACAGATGGTTATAAAGCAGTAAGTTTGAATTCCTGATATGTTGCCAGGAATCCCCTTGCTCAGGCTGCATGGCATGAGAGGGCATGGCTCTTTCAGAATCTACTTTCCAGTTGTCAGCAAAAACCCACTGTGAGTTTGATAGCAGCACTAGAAGGTCAGGTTTCCATGGCTGGTATCTGTTTTGTCACTTCTGGTCTGGGTCTGTGCTGACAACCCCTGAGCACAAACCTGTGGAATTCGCCAGAGAGCATTTTGTCTTCTCATCCAGGCTCACTGCCTGATTTCTCTGTTCCCAGTCCTGCATTTTCTGTTGGCTCTGTGTGCTTCACAAAGCCATTCTGATAATTGCTTCTGTAGATCAACAACACGCTTGGCTCTCTCAGCCTGTCTTTACTTTGTCTCTGCTCACAGACTGTCTATCAGGCTTTTTTAATTCAGAACAAAACTGATCTCCAATGGTCTCATAGTCCTCTCTCTCTCTTCTAAGCACAGAGCTGCCTTCATGTTTCTTCCTGCACAGAAAACCTGCTGGTATTCAAACTGGAAAAACTGGGACAGCATTTGTAACAAGAACAAAGCATGGATCAGAGACGCCTATCCACTTCCACATGGGCAGAAAGGAGAATGGAAGATGAAGAGCAAATAGTTCTTTGTCACCATATTCAACCAAGCAGAATTGTCCCTTTCAGGCCTGATAGATGGAAATTAAAGACTGTAATGATAGTTGTTAAAATTTGAGAGAACACATGAGTTACAGGACTTATACTTTACTGAAAATGAGAAGGATCAGTATGTAGTTTAGCTGAGGAATCATACAAGTAGAAGAATAGAAGGATCAAACTGGGTGAGTGGTGGTGGGGATGCAGGAAAGAGAAATACTCTAAAAAGCAATAATTTAAAAATAGCTATTTGGCTGAAAATTTGTATAATATTTTCTCCAGCTATAATAAGAATCCCATATAGTTGGAGTAAGAGTAGTGCAGAAACAGTTTCAACATTTTCCCTGAGGTTTTGCAAGTGATTTTGAAAACTCCAAGAGAGAGATAGACTAGAATGTTAGGTCAGGTACTAGATACAGACAAGATTTCCAGATTTCTGATATTTAGTTTTTTAAGCTTCCAAGATTTTTATAGGTTTTGGGTCAGGGCTGTAAGATGGTCTACTACAGAAGACAACCTTTATTTGCTGCTGCCTTTTCCTAAAAAACAATAAGCCCTTCAAGCTCTTTTAAAATCTGTCTATAAATCAATGTGGAAGAAGAGATTGAGAAGTGGAGAAGGTCCAGATCTACATACAACATCAGATGCATGTTGTAATTTTCTTTGACAATATGGCCCTTGAGAAGTTCTGACTTCTCAATCACTCCAAAATGGCTTGTGTCCCACAACAGTAAAATAGTAGAGGAGTCACCGTGTGGGAAGTCATAAACCTCATTGTAATATATTATACACAGATGTATCTCCTACTCAATGTCCTCTTTAATTTACTGGCTGTTATGTAGGACAAATGTTTCTTGTGCAAAAGATAATTTAAAAACCAAAAGAAGAATTGTTTACTTACAATGGTCTGCAAATGCACAGGAAGGCCTTATTGTTTTTTAGGAAAAAGCAGCAGCAAATAAAGGTGTCACAGATATAAAAATAAACTAATGGAAGACTGCATACAAAGTAAATAGCCAGAATAAATTCTTTTTTAGGCATTCATAGTCAAATTATGTCATGCATGTTAGTCCCCTTTTCCTCACTTGGAATCAAAGCAAAAATTCAAGATGTCAAAGTAGAATTAATTTTTGAGGTACTAATTCAAGGCCACCCTATGACAATGGATCTGTTTTTGTGCTTTCAGTGTAGATGCTTATGCCATCTTATTTCTAGAACCCAGTACAACTTTCTTCCCTGAACCTAATATAAAGAAAAAAGAATTAAATACCTTCTGTTATACCAAAATCCCCAAATGTGTGATTGGTCAGAGGAGTATAAATACAACCAGCTGTGCATGTCACATACATTTTCTGTTCCTGATTCAGGGTGGGAAATCCCAGCAAAGTTGCTGGAGTTCTGTGTGGGTGGGTTCTGCACACTTTCATTGTGCCCTATCTGAAGCCAGGGTTTGCTGGTGGTAAAATTAGGTTAGAATAGTGACACATAGACGTAAGACAGTACAGAGAAACAAGCTGTGAAAATATAGTTAACTCCTCTTATGTCGCTGTTCCTGCAGAATAAAACCATGCAGACAAAACCTGCTTGTAAGGGATCTAGAGTAGAGATTTTCAACCATCTTCAGTGAGCAGTAGAAGTCCTGGTATGGAGTGGACCACTATATCATAAGCTGATTAACTTTTCCTAATAATCTTTAGGCCTCTGCAGACCAGGGAAAATACTTCAGATCACAGAGGGAAGAAATTTCTTAAGTGGAGACATTTAGACATTTATTTTCTGTATTTTTGCAACCTGTTCCACAGAGCATCAATCTGCTGGCCCTTCTTGCATGATAACTCACAAGATAAAAACAATCCTTCCTGAAATAAGGCAGGGCCAATTTGCATGACAGAAATACTTTCTCAGTTTTCATTTTCTTCACAGAATTGACTTTCATTTTGCTAGAGAGATAGAGAGTTCTGTAAGTCAAGTAGATCTTGTACATCCTCATGAAATTCTATTCTGCCTCATTATTTTATGGACAAAATTGCCCATTGACTTCACAGTGGGTTTGTGTCATGGCATTTCTTTAGAAACATTAAGAATGTGGATGCAGGAGAGAAGAAGAAGCAGTTCTTGAAAAGTGGATTTCTCTGTGGATTGTGCAGTTGGATGAAAATACGCAGGATGTAAGACCTGCAGCATTGTAGTTGTCAGCTGAGTTTTCTCTGTGGTTACAATCTCTGTCTTGTAGTAGTATGGCAGGGTAAATCCTCTATAACCTGAGCAGCCTCCTAAGGTAGCACCTTGTAAGAGTAGCTGATGGTTTCAATGTGAAGCAGTCTTTGCAGTACATCTGGACCTGCTCTGGCACCTCAGTGGTCATGATGTTCTCTGTTGGATCATCTAAAATACCTAGGCATTTTCTGCTTGCCTTTTAATGGATTTCATACAGGAAGGACAATGTGGAGGTACTTAGTTTATGAAACATTAGGGTTTTTTTGTGTGTGGTAGACAGTTGTCAGATGTAAAAACTGAAAATATTGAAAGATAATTGGTAATTTCACATGTTCCTCAAATAGCCTAGCCAGAAATTCACCAGAATTTTCTGCAAAATTTCTGGGGCTCAGAGAATGCCCAAATATTTCTTTCATTTTGCAATACATGAAAAAATAATTAACTGATATATAAAGAAAAAATATATTTCATTTAAATGACACATCTTCTATCTATACTACTGTTTTCAAGGTTGTATGTATACTTGGTGAGAGATGAAACTGCAAATGCACCGTCACAAAAGGCTTGTAGACTGCCACTGTTTTTTTGCTGTGTTTGTACAGATTTGACATAAAGTCAGCAGGTTCAGGAAGCTTTGGGCCCTGGCACAGCTGCTGATGGGGAGAGGCAAGGCAGAGCAAGGGAGGGAAGGACTTGTGCCAGTTGAAGCTGGGGAAGGAGGAAGGATTGTGACAGTCTGGAAAGGCAAGGGCAAGTATGAAGGCAGGGATAGAGGCTGTAATGGGAGAAGGAAGGCGATGGAGGAGAACTGAGAAAGGAATGTAATAATTTGTGAGGGGTGTCAGGAAATGAAGCAAGAACAGATGGGAGAATGCAAATGAGAGAGAGAAGACAGCAGCACCTCTCGGGCTCAGCTGCAAAGATGTTGAAACTGACACTTCTGTTTAATATAATTCTCTATTTGACTCTGGCTTTGAGAGCAGGGGTATCTGGAATGTGGGTTATGGAATGATTTGGAGTGTGTCTTTCTATGTGGCAATTGCTATCTCTTGTACAGCAGCTGGTTTGAGCCCTGCAGCCCAGCCAGAACGAGCTATGCAAATAGATGAGAAATGAAGGAACTACTCCTCCTCTCTATCTGTCTCACACCCTCTCTGGATCATCTAGCCCAAGTACTGACATCCTGTTGGGGGCTTCAGCATCTTGCCAAGAATACCTAGGAAGCAGAAGGGCACTGGAATCATAAATCTAGAAGTCTTGCAAAGCAAATCCTGTGGTGACATACGTAAAATCTATATTCTGCAGAGAGGTCTATAAACTGAAACTCACCATTTTGTCTCCTGCTAGAGAAAGTACATATGGCTTAAAAAATCATGGAGAAAGGACGTCATTATTTATTAAATTCTGTGAGATGAAGGCCTAATGAACCCTATTGACTCAATCACCATCTCTTTCCACTGTATTTTTTTTCATGAGCTGTTTTTTTATAGATTGGATCCACAGTAAAGTGTGTACATAATTTCCATTTTCAGAATGTTTGTTATAGTGTGATTCTTGTCATGGAAAAACTACAGATTGCTAAAGCTGATTCCATTTCAGTCAAAACTGGCTTACTGTGCAAAGAACTGAGCACACTGTTATCTTTCACTAAAAGGTTATAGTTCTTTGGCACCAGTGCCAAAATTTGCATGAGGTATAGTGTCTTAAAATACACAACATGCCTGTCCCTCAAATTGTTCTAAAAGAAATACTGTGCTTGCTCAAAGTGATTATGCAAAGTGAATCTTGCCCTGTTTTGAACTTTGAGTCAAAGGACATAAATATTTTGAAAGGAGCTATTGGCTTACAAATGTGACTCCAGCTGAGACTTTAAACATCAAAGAGATGTGTTGATGGAGATCAGAAAGAATTTATAAAGCCATATGACTTGGAACATATCAGCCAGAGATGAAAAAAAGACTGAAGTCCTGTGATCCTTACTTTCCCATAGTAAGTTGCATTTTCCTGGGGATGCTCAACTGCTATTAATGCCAAAACAGTACCATAAATGTTAATCTTCATGTCCATATAATATCAAATTATTCTCAGACAGACATGACTCATTGACAATTTCTTTCATTACAATATAAGGTTCAGAAAAGACCATTTATCCCACTTCAGCCATCTCCAAAATTTCCAAGGTGCTGCAGTTATTAGGCATTGGAATAACCCTTATTGGGACAGCAAGTTCAAGTAAAATAGATCAGGATGGTACACCTGCATGTAAATAAGTGTACTTCATCAGAGGTGTTGGAGAAAGTTTAACACATTCTTTCTCTTGCTGAGGAAAAGCAGGGGAAGGAAGAGATGTAGTGTGCAAGGAGCAGTTTCACATGGAGACACAATTCAGCCTTTCACTGGATGGTAGCAGTAACCACTGTGTGCCCTTTCTGGGAAAAGAACCTTTCAGAGTGTTTTTATTTTGACATTTGCATGTGCTTACAAAAGATTTAAGATTTTTTGTTTAGTGGAAAATCTCTACCCCATGTTAGTGCTGCATGATGTATTGAATATGTTATCTTTTACTGACAAAAAAATCAAATGTAGAAAAACTGTGCATCGTATTCTGATTCCATGTATTGGTGTCTGCACAAAAGGAGAGGTAGCAGAAAAGGGAACTCCTCTTTTCCACCACATGATGTTTGTTCCACCTGTAATTAAACTTGGCAGTCGGTGGTTCTATAACTCATTTTTAGGCTTTTAAGATCAATTATTCTCACATTAATTGACAAAAGAGCTTGTACTCCTTTTTTTCCAGGAAAGGAACACATCCTTTTATCTTTTACCTTAAAAATTGCCAGGCCTGGACCTTGAATTTGGCATGGCTTGTGTCTGTAATACAGCCATTCCAGTGGCATCAGTTCTCAAATCAAAGAAATGCATCATGTTAGGAAACCTGTGGTTCAATCTGGTTTCTTCACTGAGAAATCTGTAAGTAACCAAGCTTGTGAATGTGCCATCTGAACTTCACAGTAGGATTTTCTGTACAATTTCCAGTTAACACCGTCTTTTCCTTTCAAAACTAAAGGTAACCATCTATACAGTCTTCTTCACTGGTCTTGACCTGAATTTTCAAAAAAGGGCAAGCAAGCAGAATGTTTTCAAAAACTAAAGGGGGGGGGGGTTTAAAAAGCTCCCCAAAATCTACCTATAGTAATTTCAGGGGAAAAAAAAAAAAAAAAAAGCAGGCCTTTCAGATTATTCTTGTCATTATTTGTTTCTTGGAAGCCTCAAGTCCTGATTTAAGCATCTCCTGTGTTCCTAGTTCTTGGTCAATTTCTAAGCCTATACTTGTAAAGAAAAGAACACATACGCAAATTCCTATTCAAGAAAACATACATTTTTTTTCCCCGCCTATATTTCAAATGTTTTGAAATGAAAAGGTCTCAGCTTCTTGACAGACTTTCTTCCAGCTGTCAGAAAGAGCTCCTAATTTAGGTCAAATGTGTAAATTGCCCAAATGTTCATCTCAGGTTGTCAACCTCCTTCAGTTCTAAAGGTAGTGTGAAAACTCAAAGTAATTTTCTAAATCTTTTGATATCATTTGGAAACCTAGTGGATCACCCAGTGGATCACTGCAAGGAAACCATTTGGATCACATAGTGAAATGACAATTAGGGGGAACAAAAAGCTATACTCTACATACTTCTACTAAGAATAATGTAGGCATACTAATGAAACCTTAGGCATTCACTGTTAATCCAAAGAGATCATTGTCAAAAATCTATTCCTCAAATTAGACCTCAAAATGATTTGCATAGTCTGGCTCTGATATCAACCATACTTACTGATAAGCAACATATATTGGTATCATAGTCTTCATGATTATATTTCTTGATTATGGTTTGAATGAACCTGGGAAGGATTTTCCAGTGTTCTTCAGCTGTGCTGAAAGTTAACCCCTGAAAGTCTGAAAGGCAGATCTAGTACAAGAGATCTTCTGCCTCCATTTTAAATCTTATTTGTAGTACTTCCCCTTTAACTCTTTTCCATATTTAGATTTTGCCTCAGCATGCCAGAAATTCAAGAAAACATACATTTTTTCCCCGCCTATATTTCAAATGTTTTGAAATGAAAAGGTCTCAGCTTCTTGACAGACTTTCTTCCAGCTGTCAGAAAGAGCTCCTAATTTAGGTCAAATGTGTAAATTGCCCAAATGTTCATCTCAGGTTGTCAACCTCCTTCAGTTCTAAAGGTAGTGTGAAAACTCAAAGTAATTTTCTAAATCTTTTGATATCATTTGGAAACCTAGTGGATCACCCAGTGGATCACTGCAAGGAAACCATTTGGATCACATAGTGAAATGACAATTAAGGGAACAAAAAGCTATACTCTACATACTTCTATGTAAGAATAATGAAACCTTAGGCATACTGAGTGAATGCCTTAGCATTCACTGTTAATCCAAAGAGATCATTGTCAAAAAATCTATTCCTCAAATTAGACCTCAAAATGATTTGCATAGTCTGGCTCTGATATCAACCATACTTACTGATAAGCAACATATATTGGTATCATAGTCTTCATGATTATATTTCTTGATTATGGTTTGAATGAACCTGGGAAGGATTTTCCAGTGTTCTTCAGCTGTGCTGAAAGTTAACCCCTGAAAGTCTGAAAGGCAGATCTAGTACAAGAGATCTTCTGCCTCCATTTTAAATCTTATTTGTAGTACTTCCCCTTTAACTCTTTTCCATATTTAGATTTTGCCTCAGCATGCCAGAAGCTATATATTGGACAAGGATACAGAACCAGAAAGATACTTTGAGCAGAGCACTCCCACGCCAGCGCTCTGCAAGAATTTCTCTGGATGATGTTTCTGTGCAACATACACAGCCTGATCTTGTAGAAATGGCTGTTTCTATGTGTCTTGTTTATTACTGAAGGGAGCACCAGAGTCACATGATTTATATTCATTTTATAATTACTAATTTCTCTTTCTCTCACCTTACAGTAAGACTTCATTTTTTTGGTAGGGGGAAAATAAAAGTTTCTTATGAGAGATGATGCTATGATTTTGGAGGCTAGTTCTTTTCCTGGCATCTGAAAAATTCTGTATTCAAAAGGGTTCAGAATTGGAAAAGTTAGCCTGAAAATTTTAAAATATGTTTTATAAGAACATATTAAAAGGAACCCAGGGAATTAATGAGTCTACTGCACCCCTGTCTCTCTGACACCTGAGAGGCTTCACACTGTGTGCTTCCTTCTAATACTATGTTCCTTTAAAAATAATTCTCCTATTTGCATTATTTCCTGTCTTTGGCAGTAATTTAATTTTCTTTAGTCTTCATTACTTTCAGTGAAAATGCAAGAAAGAGTATTTGTTAGTGTTTCTCCCTCCTTCTTTGTTCTAATGTTTTGGTCAACCTTTTTCATCTGAGAGCTGAAAGATAAAAAGATTACAAAATTTTAATCTGGGAGTGTTCTCCATCTGGCCACTTTTTACTCTGAATAGTCTTCTTCCTATGCCTTGTGTTTTAGTTATCATATTACACTTTTGCTCTTTCAGCTAATGTTTGCAGTTTGTTATTCATATCTACTGGCACTGCTAGGACTCTGGGTTTTCTTTTTACTGGTGGAAAGAATAACTTTGGGGAGAAAAACCTCTTCAAATTGCTTGTTCCTTTCTCTCTCTTTTCCCCCCTTTCTCACATAATTTTGCTGATTGGAGAATCGATTTTTAGCCCTCCATCTGAGACCTCCCTGCTTTTTTCCTCTACCTTGACATTTACACAGATCTGAAACTGAATTTTGGCTATTACTCAAGCTATTCCCTGTGATTTCCTTCCTGTCTCTGTTTCTTGCTTTTGTTTTGTAAAAGGAAACCTTAGTTGGTGTGTGTACAAACACCTCTCTGTAATCTTTGGAAATGCCCATTCCCATTTCTTTAGTGAAGATCTCCTGTAGTACGTGCCTGCTGGAGAGTTCCACCTCATTTTCATCCGACACTTTTATCATTTTCTTTTATTGCTGTAAGCTTGGGTATAGAAGTTTTACAATAAAATCCCAAATCACTATTTCTTAGGTTGTATTGTGCTCAGTTTTTGTCTGATTCCCTCTATGTCACAGTCCATGAGAAGCCTCAGTAGCTGCTGAGTGTAGTTAAAGTGCTAGATCATGTCTCCTAGTTACAGCTTCAAAACAGGGATCATGCAGAGTTCCAAACCCTTTTGCTCAAGGAAACAATTCTACCTTACTTGTTCTTTGCTATATGTGCTGAACCACCTCACCATGGAAATTTCGATTCTCCCTAAAGAATATACAAGTTGGTTCCCTTGTTTTTCATTGGGGTTTTCTCTATTTACATACAAGGACAATGCAAGGGTCCACTGGTTTGTTTTATGCTGGGTTGAAAAAAAAGGAAGAAGAGAACATAATCATGTTTCTCTGAATTAGAATAATATCCTCCCCAGCTATCCCTGGTAGGAAATACTTTTGTAGTTCCCTGTTTCAAATCTTTTGTTAACTCTTTCATTTGACTGTGCATTTTCTAAATCTGTACAGTATTTTTTCCTTCCATTTGCCAGTTCTTAACTTTAACAAATGGATTTCTTTTATCCTGCAGTATTTTTCCACTTTCACCTCAGCGACCTGTATCAACTCCGGTTCTCTCAATTTTACACCTCCTTTATACAAATTAATGTATTTTAAATGAAGTTACTCCATCTTCTGGTCTGGCTCTATCCTTATGATGATAACACCTGTTTAAAGTCCTTTTTATGAGAGGGCATTTGGTGGCCTCAAACTTAGCCAAGGAATCTGTGTGATGAGAGTCTGTGGGGAGAAGCTCCTACTTTTTCTTGCCTCATTAGCACAGCACAGTGAAGAAAGGTCATGCCATATACTGGTTGAATTTTAATGCTGCTAAAAAATGAAACTTAGGATGTGTCTGAGAATCCAGCTAGCTAGCAGTTACAGGTGAAATGGTGATTTTCCATCTGATTTGAGTTGGCTCTCCTGCTCAGGTCTTCAGGCTGAAGGCAGTTTAGCTTCACAAAAAAACTGTAACTTTATCTTTGCTTCCCATCAACAGAAAATGGGTGCTGGTCCAAGGTAAGATTTAGCTAAAATAATTTCTCTTTGCATCTACTTTAGCTCCTGAGAGGACCTGCCTCTGCAGAATAGTTCTCTGCTGCTTGTTGTTTTCTAAATATGGTATTCTTACACAACATTAAGTAAGGCAATCAATGAGGTATTTTTGTGTGGGGAAGTACCTATTGAAACTGTTTATTTTTGTTTCAATTAATAGTATTATATAAACTATTATATATAATACTGCCCTTACAGTGCCTGTACCTTCCCAAATACCAGTTTATAAACTGTGTTGAAGTGTTATCATTGTCACTTAATATTTCACTGCTTATTAAATCTGAAACATGCTTACAGATGTGTAAGCTTGTTTCCAATGCCTCCAAATAGATTCAGGGGTGTATTTGTGTACTGAGGGTAAGACACAGTGTCACAGGCTGAAAATGTAAGTCTTTGGAAGTATAGCAATGATTTATGAGTTCTCATGCATGGGAGTGTAAGAAGTGTAAAGGATTTGAGTTTTACTCTTGCAAAAAAAAAAAAAAAATTTGTGTTCAGTTTCTTGTTTCCCTGTAATAACCCCATAGTAGGTATGCCAAGCATCTTGTTAAAATGCCCTAAAATACAGACATGGTTTGGTTTCTCTCTTGTGGTGTGTGTCTGCATGCTTCATTGATTTTTCAGAGCTGAAAGTGCCGGTTTAATTGCGGTTTAGTTCAAGTCACAAGTGACACTGAGAGACATCCATGCAGACCTCTTGTCCTTGGTAATGAAAACATCACTATAGGCATTAGCAAAGGGCAGCACCTTTAAGTCCTCCTGTGTTCAAGCTACATAAATTTTTTGCACTTATTCCTAGTATTTTCAGTAACTCACTGGTAATAATGTGTGCTGACAATTTAATAACCAGACAGAGCAAGAAGATAAACACATCCAACCCCAACCTTTCTATGATTCCTGATGTCATTGCCACTTGTTGGAGTTTCAAATGCCAGTGGACCAAAAATGTAATTACTCGTGGTGTGTGTGCCACAGTTTTAGTAAGAGTGGAAGGATGAATGGAGAAGGGATCAGGAAATCAGTCTTTGATTTTTGCAGTTTTTTACAGTTGAGTATCTGTTTAGTTGTGATCTTCCTCAGCTAGGCATTTTTACTGAGGTACAAGGAGAAGAATAAAGAGAATTGCTCTATTATGATGTTGGAAAAAGTGACAAGAAAAGCAAATTTTTTCTGCTAAAGTGAATATTTTAATAATCTTACTTTTTAATTTTAAGAAACTTCAGGTGTTTCATTATAAAGTGTTTTAATAACAAAAAAGGGAAATGGCTCTACTCAGAGTATTCTACTATGAATATAAAAACAAAATATTTTCAAGAACTTTCCTTCCAACCACAAACTCTTGTTCACTCTTTTTCTTGGATCTCTGCGTCTCAAGCATGTGACCTTTGTAGCTGAGCATGAATGTGCAGCTATATTGTCTTTGAACAATTTATTTGACTTCAGGCTACAGTACTCATAAGCCAAGAGCTGCCAGCTCTATGTAGCTGGGAACTCTGATTTCAAATTCAAAGGTCCTGTGTACACACAAATTTCCCCCAGCTTGGAAAATACATACACTGGTATAGCTGACTTTGTGTAAGTTTGCTCAATGGTCTTTGCTATGTGTAAATTGAACCTCAGCAGTGGTCTTGAATTTTGGGTTAGTATTGAACATATTTGTACCACAGTAGCTTGTCCGAATACTTGGTGGAAAAAATCAGTGCTCACTTGCTTTATTGAGAATAAATCTGTACACTCTTTTACATTGCAGTAGAATTTGTTTGGATTTAAATAGCAATATTGTTTTCTGGAAGTTAAGATAAATTATGTGCTCTTTGATAAAACAGTTGCACTGGAGATATGTCTTCTTTTCTCATACCAAGAATTTTCATGTGATTTTGTTTATGCATTGTATGGACATAAACACAGTGTTCCAATTTAGTCTAAACAATTGGGGCCTTCATTTATGAAGAACTGTGAGAAAGTCTGACAAGAGAGGTTCAAGGGAAAGTGCATAAAATCAGCCCTGGAATCTCCCAGCATATCTAAACTTGTCAGTAATTAAATTCAGAAACTGCTGGAATCCTTTAGAAGTTGAGTAGCTGGGGGAATATTTAATTTTTCTCCCTCAGTGGATTGATTACTATGGTATTTCTGTTACATGTGAAGAAATCAGCCCCTATGTGAGCCAGCCAAAATGCTCCAAGGCTTCTTTGGAAAGAAACTTTTAGTCTTGTTAATATGTGGTTTAAGAGATAGCGAATGAGAGAGACTATATGAGGGCATAATGTTTAGGTTTTGGCATTGTAAATGGAAAATCAGGTATCTGAATTTCTCCTTGCAGGGCAATGACAAGGAAACCTTAGTTGCTAAACACTTTTTACAGTTATGCTTATGAGAGGCTGAGCCTATTTTTCTCATTTGAACTCAAGAGGCGGGACGAAGGAAAGAGCCAAATACCACTTAGCAACAGAAGACAAAAGCCAAACCAGAAAGTTGCTACCAAAGGTGAACTCTCATCTAAATGTAACTGGAAAGGAAACTGTGTTCCTCATCTGAATTACCAGCAGCAGCTTTTCCTGAGCCCAGACATGTCTTAGTTCCGATCTGCAGTAATGCCTGAATGAGAGCAAGGTTTACTAATAAAAATCTTTGTTTTTCCTTTTGTGTAATTTATCATAATTAGATACATAACTTTATTTTAGAAAGCTTTACCTGATATCTCATTCTGGTTTTAATAGGATTCAAGTGGAATTAATTCTATTGATACCAGGTATTAAAATTAAGCTTATTCTGAAAGTTGTCTTTTTCTCTAATTCTCTTCCTAATAGTCATTCTTTTTTTTTTTTCTTGAACACAAAAGACACTTTTGAGGGAAGTGGAAACTATTCATGTCTATTTTTAACTCCTAATCTTTATAATATATGCAGACCTGACTTCACAGAATTAATACTTTAAGTTGTCTCTAAAGGAAAATTTTTCCTAAACTCTAGACTCACTGGCTGAATGCTAGCAACATGCTCTACCAAAGCATGAAAAAACCTAATGGTAACAGACAATTAAACAAATGAGCAAAAGGGGTGGGGAAAACAAGAAATGCGAAATGTCGGATCAGGATTATAGTGCATGTGCACGTACACAGGTATTTTGCATAAAAGCCCTTTTCTGATTTTTTGGCACTATTTTATGGGAATCCTAGTTTGAAAATGAGAGGTTTTGGGAGACAGTATAAAAAGTCTACTGCTGTTTCCATTATACTTTGGATGCTAGAACTATTCTGATTCCAAACTGTAAAACTTAAAGAGGTAAAACCAAAAGTCCTTGGAATTGTAATTGTTGCCAACTCTTGGAGCTTTCTTGCTAACTGGTCAATGTTTAATGTTCTACTTTTAAAACCTCGGATCCTGGAATCAGCTGACTAAATGAGTTAAGATTCCCATGATAAAACTAAAAAGGAAAATCCAAATTTTCGTAAGTATGGAAAAAATCAAATAAATGAACTCCACTGGTATGCAAACCAGAAGGAAGGATCCAATATTTTGAAAATTATAGTATTAAAAATTTAATGCATTATATTATTTACTGGAATATGTACAGTCATGAAACAAGCAAAAAAAGGAAAATATCAATTGACCAGGTTTTTGTTCTTTTCTCTTTTTTTCCTTGGCTTTCAATGTACTTTTACACTTGTGTTCAGAGCCAGAGCATTGCAATTTTGCTATCCTACTAGAGCAGACAGTTACAGTTATTTCTTGCAGTGCTTCTGGAGGAAGAAATGCACAGGAATGAGGAACATTATTCTAAAACCACTGCAAAGAATAAGAGAACAGCCTGTATTTAGCCTTCTTTCCACTTTTCCTCAATACTGACTTTGGACACAAGTCTCCTACAATGAGGGGCTTTATATGTTTTAGCTGCCAATTCCAAAAGGAAGTGTTGTATTATGCAGTCAATGGAATTTCACAGTAGATAGCTTTACATAAATGAAGCTCTTCTGGACAGTGAGTGTGCTGGGAGATACCTCTTTTTCTCAGGATGAAAGGTGCTGTTGCAGTGCTCCTGGCTGTTCAGATTCCTCATGCTTTATTGATGTGCTCTTCTGATCCAGGGTGGGCATTAACAGGAGATACTGATCAAACGTCTGCCCTGCTGCTCTGTGTCGGGTACAGCAGGGACTGGGGCTATGGGCAGGGCATGGTTGGTGCCCCCAGGCTGCAGGGGCCGGGCCAGCCTTGGCTGGGTGTGGATCCACCATGCCCAGCAAGCTAACCAGAGAAGGGCTGGGGGAGCTGGGGGCCAGTGGTCACCAGGTGAAGGCACGGTGACAAGAGAGGTCCTGGGGTGCAGTGGGCAGCCAGCCTGTGGGCCAGGAGCAGGAACTCTCATCAGTGGGGTACATGGCCAGGTGCAGGTGTGGCCATAACACAGCTGCAACACAGCTCAGGCAGAGGCAAAGGGCAACAACACAGCTAAAAGCACTTCCCAAGGGAAGGAGAGGCAGCGTCTGCTGGAACTCCTTCTAGTTTTCTTCATAGCAGCTTTCAAAGTCAGCAGCTGTGCTCTCTCTAAGCTGGCCCTGAGCCCAGCAGTCAAAGCCTCAGGAGTAGCAGGATGTGCTTTAAGCCATGTCACTGCCTGCTTGCATGATGCCATAAAAATGGAGTTCAGATGAAACAAAATACCTGTAGCAGGTCAGACCAAAGCTGTGTCTAGCTCCATTTGCTTTATCCACTGATAGACATCCTATGCTAAGAGTATAAGGACAGGACAAGCACGTAGCGATGTTTCTCCAAGGACCTATCTGATCTTCCCTTGACTTCATAGAAAATTGTGGTATTCCCAGAGTTCATTAATTTTTTCAGTTTATTCTGTCATAAACCCAAATTTCTAACATCCTTGTCTCAGTTCTAGAGTATTATATATCTCAAAATCCCTCTACTCCCCTGCTGCTCTCCAAAACAATTTTTTTTGGCTGGTGTTGGTCTCTGGAGAGACCTCTCACATAAATCTGTTTATTATCAACTTCCAAGTTGTCTGACCAGGTGGCAGGGTGAAAAGGACTTTTTCCCCTTGAATATCCTGAAAAAGATGAGCTAGACATACAGATAGTAATTCTTGAGGGATTTCCCTCATATGAATTTAACTAATATTCTCTTCAAGACAGGTCCACAAACTGTTCTGTCAAGGAATAGTTAACAACACCTACCTCTGTGTTGAAGTGTGCTCCTTCAATGTTCTCAATGACATTTAGTACTTAGGTTAAAAGAAAATATGGATGGTTGATCTCCATGTTTCTTCTTCCTGCTGCCTATGGTTTTAGAGACCCTTATCTTAATTCCCAGGATTCCCTCTGAGACAGATGAGAGTCTTACTCTACTTACTCATCACCTCTATTGAAGCCCTTTCACATTTCTAATTATCTTTTCAAGCATTTATTCTGGTTCTTCTGTGTCCTTTTTAAAATGCAGAGACAGAATTACAGAGCTTAATATGTAGGGAGCCCTGATTCCTTACAGTGGAATGTTTTGTTCTCAGTTTTGTTCTTAATAATCAGCTGAGAGCCCATGAATTTGTGTACAAATTTAGGATTTTTCTTGCCCTTGTGCATTCTTTTTCATTTATTGCTAGTGAACTAAAACTGTCTTTTTATTATGCAGTGTGCAAAGCACCTCTGCACTCTTTCACCCCCATTCTCGCCTATTCCTGCTCAGAATCAGTTCATATCATTAGCAGATGTTTTCAACTTGTTGCTCACATCCTTTCTGGTTGATCCTCACTGTATGGACCAGCATCAACATACGATTTTTCTCCATCTTAATGATCTTATTCTGTTCTATTTTTATTCTGCTTTGTGTTTCCTGACTTTTAATGAGGTATTCACCATGCACTGCCCCATCTAATTAGTTTTCTGAAAATGTGCTGAAGGGACACAGTTTAAAAAGCACACCTTTAGAAAGCCAGGTAGTTTATATCAGCTGAATGTACTTGTTGAGTAAAAAATTCCCATAAATTTGCTAGGCAGAACCATGGTGAAAACTCCTGCTAATTTTTTCCCAAATATGTAATCTTTCCCCACATGTCTAATAATTCTGTTATTTGCAATAATTTCTTCTCATTTTTCCACCATAGATATGGCCAGAGTTAGAAGACTGCAGCTCCCTTATGAAAACTCTTTAAAAAATTGACATCCTCTTTTCCGCCTCTCACTCCTCAGATGAAAGGACTAATAGAAGAGAGGTTACAAACTGTTATTTTTTCCCAGCAGTTTGCTTGAGTTCCTTTATAAATCTGGGGTTAATATCATCCCAGTCCTGGTCCTTTATAACTGTTTATTTTTTTGATTGCTCTGTTTAAGCTTCTCCTGTTGTCCCTTACTTAAGATACACCCTTTAACTAGCTTAAAAAAAGTGGTGATGTCTCCATTTGTTTCTACAGCCAGCCATTCTTTTGGTTCTATTTGAAATTTATTTGGGGAGAAATCTTGCCAGATGGTAAAAACTGCCTACTTTCTAATTAGATCAAGGAAAAATTCTTTGAAATTTCTCTTCCAGATTATTGCTTGACACTAAATCACAGAGTGGGTAGCATGTTAACCAGTTTCTGCTCAATAGTCTAAATTTTGTGTTTAACCCTTTGTGCATCCTATACAAAACATAAAGCTTGCTGTTGCACTTTATACAATCAGCTAATATAAGAGTTCAATAAGTCTTACTTGTGGCAACTATACTGGAAGGCAATTAATTTTCATTAATAATGCTGTTACCATACCTAAAACCTTATTACATCGTAAGAATAGTCTGTGATATTTTGCAGCTATGTCAATAAAAGTTGTTCACACAAATATACAGATTAGGAAATTGTAGAATTTTTGACCAGAAAGGCAGCATTGTGCCTTTAAAAAGCCCTGACAAAAACATGAACAAGTAGTGGGCAAAAGAGCATTATAAAAATGGCAATTTGCTTCAGTTTTCTGCACTATATCAGTGAGTGGCATTCAGTCCTTTTCTGTCTATAACTTCAAAAATTATTATTATTATTTTGCCTTGGCTATCTCAGATCCTCCTGTGGTTGCAAAAAGATCTTTTAACAGGATCTGTATCAGAATGGAAATGAAACAACCTTGCACCTAAGTGTGCTGCTAAATCATGGAAATTGCTGCTCATTCTCTGTCATCTAGAGGTACCCAAACATACCCAGCTTGTGAAGCATCACATAAAGGTTGATGTTTTCTGAACAGGCAGCAGGGACAGACATTCCTGGCTTCATTTGTGCACAGCAGGAGGAATTTCCAGTTTGCTGATTTTTTTGTTATGGCATAATGCACTACTAGTGACAGCCATATACTGAGCTGGGGACTCCCAATCACAGCCATTCATTTCCCACTTTTTGTCTTCATTCTTTTACTTTTTGATGTCTTTTACAGAGGCCAAAAGTTTTTAAATTTCTAACATTTTTGGAGACTTTGCTCACAGTTATTAATGACCTGGACTTAATTAAAAAATCCCAAACAACCACCTCTATCAAAAGGTATGGACAGCAAATTCTTGAGGGGTAAAATACCAACAATCCAGCTGTGAGACTGGAAGGATTTGGGTCTGAATCTTCCTGCACTTTGAGTTCAATAATAAGTGTGTTCTGTTAATAGCTGCACAAATTGCTGGGTTCGTTAGCTTTGAAGGGAGGCTGATGTCAGATTTTAAAACAGATGCAGCAGCAGCAGCAGTGCTTCATTCCTCACATTCCTTGTCATCATAGCCATCTCCAACCTGGAGGGCTGGCAGGACTACTTAGCTGCTGCTCCCATTAGAGTTGGCATGCAGCTGGCAGAGGAGGAGAAAAAAAAATGACTTTCTGGTTTGCTTGCTTGCTTTGTATCCCCCATCCATCTGCAGTGTTCTCCCCTAATTTTTCCCTCAGATACTCACATTGTTTTTGCTGTTTCTCTTCTTCATTGAGCTCTTCTATGTTTGTTGAGATTATCGAACGGTTGGTTGTGTTAAGTCTTAACTATGTAATTGTAGGAAATTAAATATGACTATCTGGCACTTGTAAGACTTTCTGGCAAAAGGGTGTCTGCAAGTCTTGGACTACTGGTTGATAGTCTGGGTAGTGAAATGCATCATACCCCATTAGTAAATAATTTAATTTGCAAAATACATTTTGCAAGTATTATTTGCACTGGACTCAAAGTAATATTTGCTAATTTTATATACTGTGGAAGTAAGATAATTAAGAAAAAAATAAAAAAAAATTTAAGAACATAGTCTCTGTTCAGTCTAGAATTTATCCCTGCACATATATGATATAGCAGATGTTTCAATTAATAATCACTTGGTATTTTGCTCCTCATACCTCAATGCATGACATGGTGAGGAAGTGGCCATATATTTTTTTCCTTTATCACTATGTTCAATGCCTTATGTTTGTTGTACATTCAGAGCTAAGCCTATTCTGAGAAAACAATTATTAATTTCTGCGTGGGTTCTGCTGGTGATAACCACATTTCTGTGTACCTCACAAATATTATTTAAGATACTGTCCCACAACCTGTGAAAGGTCGAGGTATACGACTGCTGCTTTACAGGTAGAGTGTTAAGCTTCAGAGGGCTAAAGATCATACATGTGCAATCTTTGTGACTGCTCTGAATGCAGTTAGAGCTGGTCAGAGAGCCTCCCGTTGGTTGCAGGGGCAGCTCCTGGGGGTCTGAGGGAGCTGCTGTGCTTGTTCAGTGCCCTGCAGCCTGCCAGGGGGCCTGTGGAAGGGCTTGCTGAATGCCCCATACAGTCCCACCCCCAGCAGCATCCTGGCTTGGGCAGACAGAAGTAGCCAAGTATAAATACCACACTGAGCGCGGAGACTTCAATTGCTTTGCAGCATGGAACTGGTCTCCAAACTAAAGATGTGCCCAACACCTTTCAGGACTATGTACAGGGTGGACTGGCACAGGGCTGCTTGAGTGGTGGAATATGGAGTCAGAGAGAGAAAACTGCAACAGCAACAACAGCAACACATTCCTCAAGGGAAAAATAAAGAAAAAAGCCCAGATGCACAGATGGCCAAGCACAGCCTTGGAGCGGTCTCCTGAGAGAGGTCCCCTTGGTGGAGAAATTTTTGGCTGGAAGGATTGGAGCCGTGAGCAGGGAGAGGATCTCTAGCTCTTTGGTTTTTCTGGTCTTGAAGGAAGCAGGATATTGCACATTCCTGAGCTGTATCTGGCCTGCATCAAAGACACCTGACCCCCCCACACACGTCTTCCTTTTGAAGGGGCAGTTTTCAGACTCTTGGTATTATTTTATCTGGTTTGACTGAGATGCTTAGGTTTGAAAACCCAACATGTTTAGTCATGCTCGCACCAGCCTCAGTTATGCGCAGGGAATACTGAACACTCCTCCAAATTGGATTTTCTTAGACTAAATCAACATTCAAAATAGATTTTGGATGCAGTTGAACTGATGCTGCTTTTCAGATTTCTTTTTGTGTTTTTTTCCCCCAAAATTCATTCATAGGGAAATATGCTTGCCTGGCAAGGCTAGATCCTCTAGAGATCTATCATGGATCTTATCCCACTCACAGTAATGGAAAAAAGACTGTTTTTCTATTGGTGTGAACAGTCACCAGAGGTGGGGAATCTTCAGAATTTGCTGTTACTGGATTACTTCACAGGTCAGTCACGGCTCTGGCTTTCTCCTTTTTTCTAAACTGTGAAGAGAACCTTTACAAGAACAGCTGTTTGGTCCATATAGGTCTGGAGGTGTATAGAATTTTTGCTTATGCAATTAATTAAGAACTCACCCCACTTTTTTTACCTTGTCCAAATATACTTGGATACCTCAATTTTCACTTCCTTTATGAGTTTACATAATTTTGCCCATGAGGGTTGGCTGTATTGCTTCCCATTCCTTTATTTCTTTCTTTCTGTCCCTGCAAAGCAGCCTTTGTTGTGCTGTCCTTGGATACCTCATATGTGCAGTTTGTTTGATTAAGGTATTCTTTTGAAGTTTGATTTGGAACAGAGCATGCACATCGTCCTTGAAGCTGTGTCAAGCAGGTAATCTGATTTCTCATTGCCTGATGGTTAGGCAGTTTTACATTTCAAACCACACCATCTCTGGCAGTCTTAGGAATCCCTTGTATACTAGGAAAACACAAGTTCTAAAAGACATGCCCAGGCACATTTGCTCAAATATGTGCTGTATATAAGGTATGTGTACCTTATAGCTTTTAGTGAAAGTTATTTCCAAACAACAGAAAGCATCTTCAGTTTATTTACTGGTGGAGTTTGAAATGATGTTGTTTCACTGCAGAAAATATCAGTGTAGTTTCATCTGATTGAGAAACAGAGCCTCTTTCTCTGAAAAACTATTTCCCTGTGTTTATTTCTAGAGATGAACTACTGGTTTAAGAGGAAAAATACCACTTTTAAACTTCACAAGGTCAAAAAGAGAAATTGAGATTCATATAATCTTATCTTTGACTGTTGGGTTATTTGGGCTTTTAGGATTTGATTCATCTGCAAAATAAGTCTGAATTTTTTTAATAGTCTCAGGTGAAAGCTTACATCTGTGTTTTTAAGGGGTAACATTTCTTATTCTGATTTAGACTATCAATGAAAATTAAAAAGATGTAGACATGTTAATTTTAAAATGTGATCCATTAGAAAAGGTCAGATGTCCATTTGGTGGAATGTTGTATGTAGTGCTAACAAAAAATTTCAGAAATGTCTATATGCTGAACCAGACTTCTTTAACCCTGTTGAGAGAAACCTCTGTTGAGGGTTTCAGGTCGGTCTTTTTCAAGTCTGTAAACAAAATCCAGTGGGGCATATCATTACAATGCCTTTTTAAACAAGAATGAAAATTCCATTTGAGAGACCTCAAAACAGATTCTTAAGACCAGAATTCATAAATATAATCTAAGACACTACATTACATGAATTCTGTTCCACTCCATAATGTAATGTACCCTCATACATTTTAGATAGCCCCAACAAACTCAATAACACTACCTGACGTGATTATTTCTTTCCTATATTCCATTCCCTATGTTCAGGTGCATCTCAGCTATATTTGATTAATTTTTTAGCACCAAGCACTATTGAAGAGGATTTTCTTCTGCTTAAATTAGGAAGGTGAAGAAGGAAATTTCCATCAGAATTTAAAGGACCTCTGTTTTCCATCCATAGGTATAGTTATTTGCTAATTTGAAATTTGTTTAACTTTTTGGTGAAAGAGAGAATGCAGGTAGAAATATTAATCTTAATAATAATCTGCTCCCAAATTCAAGCAGGTTGGTATATTTACAATATCTTTGTCTATGGATGGCAATGTCATGAATGATAATAACTCATATTTTCTCATTTAATTTGCACAATCATTTTAGGCTGCAATTCTGCAATTTTCAGAATACAATTTTTTTCTACTACTACTCACTCTTGAGTAAAAAATGTGTTAGATTTGCTTAATAAATAAATTTGTCATAAACAATGAAAAAAAGAAATTATTTAAATGCTTTTTATCTTGTTTTCTCAGACTTGAGACTCTGATTACATGATTTCTTCCTACACTACAGCATCACCTTCTTTGTTCATTAAAATTTGAAGCTAAAGCAGTGCAAAATATTGATTTTTCCCCCCTTTTCTTGTGAGTAGGATTCTTCATTTCAATGCAGCTTTAGGGAATTAAATATGGATTTGAAAGAGATGTCCAGCTGCTCATACCATTTGGCAGAAGCTGTCTGAACTGTGAAAGTGGGGGAGAAATGCAGTCATCTCGAGCTGTTCCAGCCTCTTCTTGACTAGACAACTCCATCCATTATGAATCCCCTGGGCCAGATCCTCACTGAGGTAAATTGGCGCTGTTTCCTTAGGCTCATTGCTTCTGTGCTGACTTACACCAGCTGGGCCCTAGATTATATTCTCATTAAGTGGACAAAAGTAGCCAAAGCATGTCTGCAGGTCTCGGGATTGAAATACATTTCTCTAAGTACCGTCTTGCTCTAGTAGCAGCACTAATGTGATGGAGGCCCCCGAAAGCCTCGGTGGAGCTGCTCTCAGGGGAAAGGGACTGAGGGTAATGTATCCACAGCTGTGAGCTGCTGTCCCTTTGGACCAGGGGGAAGTAGCTGTGCCAAGTGAAGCAGAGGAGCTGTGAGCCGTGCCGGGGCATCCTGGACCAGCAGCCCAAGTGCCCACATTGTTGTGCTACATGCTTTCCTGATAACTTTCTTTCCTGCCTCCCTTACCACCAGGTCCAGGTCTCACACAGGACAATTCCTCTTTTCCCACATGTCCATTGAAGAAATGGTGGAAAGGGGATAGTGCTTTCCAAGGTGTTACACCTCATGTGAAGGTTTGATGGGCCTCTCCCTTGTCTTCTCAAAACCAACAAAAGCCAGAAGCACTGAACAGTTGTAATAAAGATGTGGTCTGAGGAGTTCAGCATTGTGACTTGGATAACATTTCCTCTGCAAGGGAGAAAGGGACATTTTTCATACCTGTGGCAAATGAAACACAACACTTTTTCATAGAAGATCTCAGATTTACTGCTCTTCTAATGGAGAGTGAAATAAATAGGTTGGCACCTAATCCATATTAAATACTAATAAGTTCCTCTACAAAGTTCTAATACCACCAAGGCAGGCTGTCAACTGGATGCAATCTGCCTGGAAGAGTTAGAAAGGTGTCCGCTTCTGCCAGACTTAAAATAATCTTATTGTCTTCACAGGCCTTGGTCCTTCTGGGTCCTGTACATAGTCCATGTAGAAAGGAGTGTGCAGTCATGAATATTTTAGAGCCTTGACGTCCCCTTCAACTAGAAAATTGTGATGTTTCTGAACCTGAAAATCTGGAAAAATAGTGGATCAATCAAATGGTATGATGATGCTAACGCATGTTGCATTTAGCATGGGTAATGACAGTGTACTTGATGCACATATATGTAGGATTCTATTTATTAATAACCTAAAATGAATGAATGCTCTCTTAAGAAAATGAAATGTTTCACAAGTGGCACAAAAGCCTACTAACGAAGAGTTTAAAATTTTTATTGCCAGGGGAAAAAAAATGACAGTGTTTCTAAATGTTGCCTGATTTTATTGGCCCATGGCTCAAAACACAACCAGTATGTTACACTTTTTATTTGCTGAGTGGCCATTTTGAGCTTGTCTCTGCTGGCTGTATTGGGCTTGGTTTCAAATCTCTCTTAATCCTGCAATGAACCTTTAATAAATCTGGATTGACTTTAAATCGTTACTTTGAAGCATTAATTAAAATAAAACAGGAGGGACCGAAAGATCAAATGATCCATTGTGGTGGTGGTGGTTTTTAAATCAAAGCTCTCTTCTCCACCCCTCTCCAAAAAAAAGTAAGCCTTTGAAGGCTGCAGCTGTAGGACTTCCAACATGGCTTTTAAGCTGGCCTTAGGTTTTAATTACTTTTGCTGTTTTGGGTTGGCATTTTCTATATTTTTGAAGTGTTTAGGACACTTCTTTTTACTCTTCCTTTCAGAAAAGTAGAGGTTAAAAAAGGCAAAATTTCTGTAAATAGTGTGACAGGGCATGGCAAGCCCACTCAGCCTGCTCCGTTCTGTGTTCCAAGAGCACAGTCTCTTGCAAAGGCTGGAAATGGCCCTGGAAAGTTCTCTGTTTTCTGAGCCAAATTGTAATAACAAGCATATCCAGTGCTTCAGGTCTTTATTTTTTTAATTTTATTTCTTACTGACCCTCCAGCAGTCTCTTTGTTGCCTTTTCTACTACTAGGTAGCTGCATGTTCTCCAGACAATAAAGCCTGTGTAGTAACTGCACTCCCTGTTCTGCTCCACTGTGCCTCGAGCCTGCAGAAAAGCTCATAGATAGAAGAAAGAAATGTGATTTGAACAGAAATGTTAGCCTCTCTCAGGGCTGATATTAATTACCTGGTATGGTTACACTTCAGGAACTAGCTCAGGGACACCTGATCCTTGTTGTCAAGGCTGCTATTTCATAAGTAAATGATCTCATCAGTTGTTCTCAAAGCAACTGGTCTTTGTATTGTTTATCAATTCCTGCACTCCCTGTGTCAGGTTACAGCAGGAGTTTTCCTGTACTACTTAAAAAAAATACAATTAAGCTTGTGAGGAACCTATCAGCTGTGCTACAGGGAAACCTAATAATCAGTGGCTTAGGCCTTGCTTCAAGTGTTATTCACTTGTTTGAACTGAAGACTTGAAAATACTTAATAGCATTACTGAAAGGAAAATGAAGAAGAGGGGTTGTGTAATTTTCTCCAGCCTCAGTTAGGTGGAAAGTCATGGATCTGTTTCCTAAGGCTGTCTCCAGGAAGGTAATGTCAACCTGATACAAAATGTGTGGCTTCAGACATAGGTAAGGTGGTCCACTGAGGAGGAGGAGGGTAAAGATGTTTCACTTAACAGCTGTGTGGGGTTGGGCTGCTGCTGAGCTGGGCAAGCTGAAGCTGTGCAGGATTTCACTCATCCTCCACCTCCCTCCTCCCAAGGACCAGAGGCCAGGAAACCTACAAGGACAAGCTGTCATGGCCTGTAGTGATTTCTCAGTGTTATCACAATATCAGATACCACTGAATCAAGAAGCAATTGCATCAGAACAAGTACCATTGTAAAGTGAGCTCATATGTGGCCTATTTTGGACCACATGCAAAATAATTCTGCTTTTAGCCAATCATACAGTTCAAAGCAATGGCTAAGGAGAAACTGTGAAATGCATCCTTCTGGGATGGTCACTTTACATCAGGGAGAATCTGGGGGTGGGTAGGAGGTGAGAAAAGCTTTAACATAAAGCCAGGTGTTCCTGTCACTGCAGTGAACAGAGTTTTATTGTTTTTTCTAGGAGAGTGAATCTTCTGGTTTTGTCCTCTATGGTATCTTGGATCTGGGGCTTACTGGGGGAGGAGGAAGAGGAGAGGGGTTAGACAGACAAGAAAGTACTACTCATTTACTTGGTACAAGTACAGTGCTTTTTCCAGTGCATTGCTTTTGACTGGGCTGAGTAGGAGGCATGGAGTTGTCAAAAATAATTATAGGAAAAAGGAAGCAGAAAACTAAAAAAAATATCCCTAAATGTTGAGAGCAGCTGCAAGCTTAAAAATGCGAATTCAAAGTGAATTTCTTCTTATATAGCAACATGCTAGCTTCTCTGGTGGGCAAACTGCTCTTCTTGACACAGTCACACAGACTTAGTCATATATACTCTTGCTAGGCACCAATCTGTTAGGTCTCCTGTTACAGGAGCTAATTGCTTATTAAGCTAATGCATACAAATATAGTTACTTAGTTAATCTCTCTCTCTTGGCTCCCTCCAGCATGTTTGAAGTGTCACCAGCCTTATGAAAACTTCCTGAAAATATTCTGACTTTAAGTATTGCCAGTCAAAAAGGGATGATAAGAGGATAGGAGTGTAGTGGGAGAGGGGAAGAATGATGCAAAAGGGGATTAAGCCCTCCCCACCATCACTTTCCCAGCAGATCAGAATAAAACAACTCACCCAAAAGAAATTTTGCAGATTTATACCCATGGGAGATGTGATTCATTTCTTCATTTCAGTTTGCTGTATGGCATGATTTTAACTTATTTAGAGGATGCTTTTTATAAATGCTGTCACAGTCCCAGAGTCTGTGACAATTAATCACAGAGAAATGAAAAAAAAAAAACCCAAACAAGATCCACATTATTTTAATTAAAAAAAAGTAAAAATCACCTTTCACTTCATTTTTATTAATTTTTTATAATCTTCATTGGAAAATAATTAAGACAGTGATTTTAGCAAGTTAGACATAAATCTTCTCTTAATTATTATTTTTGGAAGGTAGGTGGTGAATGATGGGCAGAAAATGTGTAAGTATGAGAAGTTACTTCAAGAATGAAAGTTTGAAAATAATTAAAGGGAAGATGCAATAAGAACAAAAATAGTTGAGTATGTATGGTATACAGAGGGCTTTCTGTGAGACTGCAGTATTAGTTTGGGAGGGGTTTGTTTGAAATGCATACTTTTACATTTCTTGAGAATTTCCTGCTTTAGTGGTGACATGAGCAAATATAACACTTGGTCAAAACCAAGAAACTGTTTTTTAACTGGGCCTACTCAAAATCACGTTCCTGACAGTATTTGACATTCTATTTTCATCAACACTTTCTTCTAACTTTGTATTTGTGAATAAAATCCCACCTGGACATTGGACTGCTATTGCTAGCACAGATACTGTTAGTTATTCAGTGTACTGTCAAATGGGTATTTTCTTTCTGGAAAAATCTTCCAACCTAGGGATGTGCCAATGCTGTAGTCATTGTAGTTAGCACAGGCTTTTCCAAAGCAACTTAAAGTTAGCCCAAGTACTGATTTCAATGTTTTCATAAGGCTCAAGACAGTTTATGATTCCCACCTGAGAATCTTAAGCATTTGAGCTACTTAGTACCATTTGAGATTGATAGTGTGGCTATTTCTCTGCTTGCAGCCTCTGATCTAAGTACCTTAAAACTGTCTCTGAAATGTTTTTCTGGACAGCAGGGAGTGGGGTGTAACCATTTTCTGAATGAGAATTCATAGCCTCAATTGCTCAAGATTGCCTCTAGGCCCAGCAGCAGATGGTTCAGCCACCCATGCCGGTTTATTCCCTGGTTTCTTTAAAACAGACTCAATGAAATGACTGAATCTGGAGGAGTAACATATTCTTGGTGACTTTGCCTGTTCCCAGCAGATCTCTTCCCTAGGAACAAAAAGCAGTATTGACCAAATGCCTTTGGCTGGTCCTTAGCACATGGGGCACCAATGGGGGCACCAATGAAGATAGACTAGATATAAGGAAAAAGTTTTTTACAAGATGGGAGGTGAAACACTAGAACATGTTGCCCAGAGAGGTGGCAGATGCTCCATCACTGGGAACATTGGTGGTCAGGCTGGACAGGGCTCTGAGCAATCTGATCTAGTGGAAGGTGTCCCTGCTCATTGCAGGGGGCATTAGACTAGGTGATCTTTTTAGGACCCCTCTAATCCAAACTATTCTATGACTCCATGGGTGGACAGATTCTGTTGGAGCACTTGATAATGAATTATAATTTCACCAGTCATGATAAAGTCTTCTGCTTCTGCATGCTGAAGACGGGTTTTCTTAACTGGATGAAGTGACTGTTGGAATCTCACAGTGATAGCTCCCTTTCAAGAACTCTTATCACTGAACACCCAGCCAGACAAGCAGAGAAGGTGGTTTAGTTTGATCAAAATTTTAGCAGGTGGAAGGAAGGCTGGAGCTTTGGACATCCAGTGCTAGCCTTTATGTTCACTTCCTCTTTATACATGAACAAGGAAAAAGTTACTTTCTTAGAAGTCAATAAAGTGTTATTCTAAAGCATCTCCCTAAATTGAAGCATTAGAAAAAAAGCAATTAAGAACCTTAGAGTGCTTTAGGATATGAATTCTAGCATTTATGAAGAAACAAAATATTTTGAAGTACAAAATGCACCTTACAATTACTGCACAATAAATGTGTTTCTAGGCTTGAATACTGTCTATGTAAGTAAACTGAAGGTTTTTTAATCCACTAGCAATTGTTTTCGGTATCATCTTTGCATTAATCTGGTCTCTTATTTCCAACAGGAACTGAAATGATCTGTTTCTCATTTATTTACATTGTTCTTAGTGTAATTATTTTCCATCAAAAGACATTCAATGAAATTGATAAAAGACTTTGCTATTTGATAAGAGAAGCTGTATTAATGGATGTTCAACTCCTGACTTTCCACATATCTATGAAAAGGAAGTAGACAAAACCAAAATGGGACTTATGCCCTCAGTGTTGCTTGATAAACTATTTGTATCATTGGTTGGTAGAAAGTGAAAGAATAGTTTTTCTTCTGTTCCCTCTTGTTCCAAGTACTACATGAAAAAATAATATTATTTTAGAAACTGGTTAGTTTAATGTATTCCAGAAAGCTTAGATGGAAACAATATAACATGGGCCAGTTACTACTATCGAGATTTTCAGAACCTGCCAAAATCTGTCATTAAGTTGAGCAGTTTAAGTCATTAGCAAGCTGAGCTAGCACTTTTTCCACACCACCACCCGCCCACTCACTCACCTAGTTTGTGTCTCTGTTCAGTCAGAGGAAAGTGTAGCGGAAGAAAGAAGACAAGGAGATTAAAACTTGCCTGATATCAGTTACTCGACCAGATGTATCTTTTGGATTAGCCCTGTGGTGCAAATAGCTAAATGGTGTTTTTTTCTCCCATGTGTTTGAAAACCTCTGTGACCAAAATACTTATTGCTGATGAAGCCTGTAAGAGCCAGACATGCTGAATGGAGAGCTCTGAAAGCAGAGTCACTGGAGTGAAACAGGCAGGAGGGAGCGCAGAACTGTGCCCAGAGAGATAAGCACAAATATCTTGGTTTTACGTCAAGAGCCATCTCTGTGAAATTCTTAAGTCAGTCTGATCTGTGTATCTTACAGAGCCAGTGCAGTAGGTTTGAAAGAAGAAAAAAAGAAGACAAAAAACATAGAAAAAAAAAAAAGGGAAAGAGGAACAAACCTGCAAAAGAGTTTTTATTTTCTTTGATTTCATACCTGTGAGCTTGTGCTGTTTTACTCCAGTTCTTCACCCTCTGAGCAGAGCATGAGCACCAAGCTCTTGAATCTGATATGAGAATGTCACTATATTTGGCTCTAAATTTGACTGCAAGCAATCTTAAAGTGACATTGCCAAATGTTGTCTGGCCACCTGTGGGTGAAACCCAGCAAACATCTAATCTGTGGCAGCTACATGAACCCAAAGAATAAAGCTTAAAAGTGTTCCTCCTTTTCCCTTGAGACCTTTTAGCAAGCCTGACCTGTTTTCTGAATTTCTACCTTACTCTGTTTTATGCCTGGCCTTGTGTGGGTGTTTTTAATGTCTGCAGCTCTCATAGCTCTGAAAAATTAGGTCTATGTTTAAGTCCCTTAGAAAGTACTCCTGCCACCTTTTTCTCTATCCTTCAAAAATCCTTGCAATGACCTGTAAAAAAAGGGCAGCAAATGAAAATAGTGTGGTTTTTGGTTTAGTTTGTTTGTTCTAGCAAGCAATTTTCAAATACATTTCACTGAGTTAGCTTTCAAAATGTAAAAATGCATCTTCAGAAACACTTGATGGCAAAGAAAACCAGCTGTCTTAAATAATGCAGATTTTTGTACATCTTGAAGCATTTAGTGCAAGTGAAAGAGCTGTCAGAAATATGCATCAGAAGACCTAGCTTTAGTTAAAATCCTTGCCTTCTAATTCTGGTTCTATTTGTTTTACAAGAATCTCTTTCTTCCCAGCTGTTACTTAGCAGGCCAAGATGCTCCCGAGTGTGAATATCCGTCAATTACGCAGCATTAGTCAGCCCCTGAGCGAGCATGCTGCAGATGATGGAAGCAAACAGGGAAGAATGAGGGACAGGGTTGCCTCCATTCACAGGCATTACTCTTTGGAGCATGAAGCAGGTGAGATGGGACTGTAATTCGTGGCTGTGTTACTGTCCATGGAAGAGGAATGCCAAGGCTTCTCCTGTGTATTTTTTTCTCCTTTCATGTACAAAATCAAGAGCACTCTTCTGCTGCCTACATTTATTTAGTAACCACTGATTTTTCAAAATCTTTTCAGAATCTGGAATCACCTTTATACTGTAATCCACAGTCTATTGAATAACAAAGACTGTCTGCAGAAACCAGGATATTGGTTACCCGTGAAGTCTGTGTATTTTTCCTTCCCTGCATCAAATCCTTAAACTTGTGAGTTTTTACTTTCTGTAATTGTTTTTTGTTGTTTTTTTTTTCCTGATAAGTTGTTATCCTAACGAACAGCTACATGAGGTGGATTTGTAGGCAAGGGCCATGTGAACCAGTTCACCCAAGGCAAATAGAGCTGTCCTGATTTCTGAAAAGCAGCAAAGCCATCATGTGGCTTGAGTACAGCTTGGGGCTGTCCCAAAACATCCTTGGATGAGTCAGGGCCATGTTTCTTGGATGAACAAATGTCTATATTTCATTATTCAGCTTGCTTCTTTCACGGGCTTTCAAATGTACAGTTTGCTACTTTCTCAAGAGCTGCCATGGTACATTTTTTCTGATCCATGTTAACACCTGCAGCATTGCCTCTTCCATCATGCAGCCAAAGTTTCAGCTTAGAGTCCCTATGGCTGTCACAACAGGACTTCTGCAGCTTTCAACCAAAAAGATTCAACTCAGCAGAGGAGCAGCCAGAAAGAGCACAACTGATGCATTTACAAGTTTGTTTTTGGCAGCAGTCTCTTATCAAAATTAAATTGTTATTTTTTCTTTTCTTAAAGAATTTGAAAGAGGGATGTTGCTCTCCCTACTCATGCAGTGACCTGCAAGGTCCATCACAGCAGGCTGGTAAGAGGAAGAGAACTAGATCCTTTCATCAGAGAGGAAAACAGCAGCAAGGAAAATAAAAATATTTGCCCAAAGTCACATAGGAAAGAACCTGAGCATCAACAATGAGATGGTTCTTATTGTATTTTCTTAGCCAAAGCAGGAGCTTGGGAGCTTTTCAGGTAAAAGGGATTTTTCCCCTGTTGCAGGTAAGTGCTTGGAGAAGTCTGAAAAAGGTAGCAGATCGTGTCAGGCACCATTTTGTATCAATGGCTTGATACTCTGAATTTTGAAAAATAATGATTTTTTATGGGTTCTGTTTGCAAAAAAAAAAAAAAAAAAAAATCAGGAGCTTGAATCACAGGGGGAGAGCAAAGAGCTTGCAGCAATAGTTCTGAGAGGTCCGAATGGCCCATTCATTTCAGCAAGACAACTCAGCTGGCTAGTAATAGTAATTTAAATGTCAAACTTGTTAGCAGTTTCATTCCTAATGAAAGACCTGGCTTTACAGATAGCTTTACTGGATAACTTTCCAATAAAACCCTACTAATGGAATCAGAGTCAAACTAGCAAAAAAGTGCTAGGGCTAGCATAGTTTACAGTGGCTCAATGTGTGAAATGAGCTATACTGACAAAAGCACTTTTGGACAATATAACTGCTTCTATGGTATCCAGCAGATTTGTGGCAATGGATTAAAACTAGACAGTTGAAGGGGTTTTGGCTCACAACTTTGATTTAGGTCCATTTCACTGCGTAGCAGCATCTGTCAGGAAGGTGCAGAAGAACACCTGGGTCATCTAGTTTTAATCTGTTGTCACAGATGTGTCAGAATGCAAACTCTGGACTTTAGACAGTGTCACAAGGATTTTTACAAATCATATGCACACCTATTTAACCAGTATAATTGATACAGCTAAAGTTTCTTACATAGTTTTATGTAAGAAGGCATCCACAGGTTTTTATTAAACACCGGTACAGGGACATGTAAGTGCCGTGTTTGTTTGGTGTCAGAAGTGATATTACTTTTTCCTGGTATAGAAACAGCTAAATCAAGAAACCCAGGAGAGCTGCTGAGTACATTTGAGGTACACTTTACCAACACAATGGTGATATGAATATTTGTGTAGTACAGTGCATGTGACATCTCAAGAAAGCAAATAACACAACCCCTGCCTGTACTGGAGGGGCTTGCACACACTTTGTCATTTAAATCCCACTCAGGTATTCTGATGATTCTAACATTGAATAGGTGTGCCTGAAACTCTGAGTTGAAATGGAGATGCAAAACCTGGGAGTGAAGCTGTCTTTTGGTTGCTTTCTTTATGGTTTGGTGAAAGTAGTGTGAAACACAGCATTTCTGAATTTGACTTTTCAGTGTGAATGTTAGGTTTTGTGCATTCATAGAGATGAAAGAAATCCACCCTGTCATATTCTGCACTGAGTTTGGCCTCCAAGCTGCTTTCTAAAAGAAGTAAACTTTCTATCTTCTGTTAGAAAAAGGCATTTGGTGCATGACTAGACTTTATGGCTGCAGTTGGAATATTTTAACCCATTTCCCAATGTGTCCAGTGTGCCCTTGTGCCTGTATGTAATATACCAACCTGAGTCTCTCTTTTCCTCCTCTGTTTTGCAGCACTGAATGAATCTAAATAACCCCCCATTGCATCCTATTAATTGTTCCACTAACTGTGCAGGTTCAGAGGTAGTGCACGAATGCAGTAGCCTTAGGCTGAAACTGAAGGACCTCAGTACAGCCCTGAACTTTCCAAGCTTCTGCCAGTGTGGCTCCAGGGAGATCATTTAGAAATAAGGGCCAGCATGCTCCAGTAATGAAGAGCTGTGTGACCAAGGCTGTATCATCAGGATGTCATCTTGTTTCTCCATAGAGGTGTAAGGTGTGGGCCTGGGCACACAAGTCGTCTCACACAGAGTTCCTGTGTCAAGAGGAGCTCTCATATATTACTCTTTGTTGTTTAGCTTCAGGGAAGCATCTGTAATATTCCTCCATGTATGGTGAAATAATAGGTTCTGTAAAATGGCTTCTTACCTTCCATCAGAGCAGCATGTGCACAGAAGGAAACAATGTGCTTTATCTGCTAATGCACAGGGCTGGGACTTGAGAGCTATGGATTCCCAAACTGCTTTTGTCACAGGCTTGGTAGGTGACCAACAGTGTAGCAGTAAATTGAACTCTTGTGCTGAGGAAAGGAGAGTACTACAAATGTCTATATGTTTTCTAAAGCGTGTCTTTGGACATTGATTATATGTGTTGCAGTGTTAAGGTGTTATCTTTTATCAACAATGATAATAGAAAATGGATTCCTTGCTTTAGCAGCCAGTGAATTTAAAAATAGTTTTTTTTTTTTTTTACAAATAGCATGATCTTAAGGCCAACCACCATGTTTTGTACAGGTTCCACAGAACACTGACATTTTTTTTTGTAAAGCATCAGTCATGCATGAATTACAAAATACCTTTCTGAAACTGAATATATATGGCTTTACTGTGCAAATGTTTGAAGTGCATGACTTCCATTAGGAAATTTGTTTAGTGGGGTGAAATTCTAACTGTGTTAAAATCAGCAGGGCTTTTGCTATTTGTTCCAGCAGGGTATTGAATTTTCAGTTGAGAATAATTTACCAGATAGGGTGCAACCTTCTCCACTTTTTTGTGGTTTTAGAATTATGTCCAGGCAGAGTAGATGGAGCATAGCTTTTTACTATGAGTTTGAAAAAGCTTTGCTAATTCCCCTAGCAATTATTGTGCATGAATTAGTGTTTATTCCCATTTAAGGGATAAGAAAATGGAATAAAACCCCCCAGCTGTCCAAGATTGCAGAGAAGGAGTCATAAAACTGAGGAACACAGCTCTGACTAATTGCAAAATCTGACTATCACAGTTTTTCTTAACTCAAGAACTGAAAGAAGGGATTCACGCCTTTCAGTGTCAAAAAGGTTGGAATATGCCTGTAACCCTCAGAAGATATGAACAGCGCATTGAAGCATGGTACACATTTTTCTCTAGAGCTGATTAGTTTGCATCTCTCCTTTTCATTCTGTCTTGACCCTGTATGTTGTTTCTCTGATGCCCATGACACTGCTTTTAGAGCTCTTTTATAGATTTAGAGAGAACTGAAAAGCCTGCAGCAACTTGTTTGGCAGCAGGCATAAGTGATGGATTTGAAAAGCAGAAAGGTTAGAAAACTATAATGGTGTATATAAGTAAAACTAAAGAGCAGTAGAGGGTTGTTTGCCCTCTGCTCTTGGAAGTGGGATGGAGGTGACTGTAAAATCAAAACAATAGAAATTAAAGGTTAAACTGTACTGAAAATGCATTGTTTCAAATCTGCTTTTAGCAGACAGACCAAAAAGCTTTTTTCATCAATTAGACCTTTTTTAAAAGCGTCTCTGAAGTATCCATTTACACTCCAGCCTTCTAATGCACAATGCCTGTGTCTCAGAAGGTCACAGTTGTGTGGGGAAAGAAACTGTTTTCATTTGTTACTTTGAGAGAGTTTGTGGCTCCTGCTATACCTGACTCTTGTAGGAAAAATAAGTATTTAGAAAGCCTCCAGAGCCAGGGTTTGGGAGTTCAAAGCAACTGCTGAGGTCTCCCAGTTTTCAGAATAGAATGATGCCTTGACTGCTGTCTCTGGATTTTTCGTTGGAATGTTATATGAGACTTGCTGAAGAAGCTTTGTGCAAAGCAGAATCTTAAACAAAGCTCCTTCAGTTAGGATCTATTGTCTGCAAGGCTCATCAGCATTGAAACACTTTTTTGTTCATCGGTCTGCAACAAAATTTCCTGCTCATGGTACTGACTGTGGCTTTAGGAAGTGGTGCTGGAACTGCAGTTCTTGTAGAGAAAGATAGCTCAGCCCCTGAGAGTGGCACTAGGAGGCTTATGATGGTAATGTGCTCCTTACAGTAAGTTTACATTTTTTCCCACTTAGCAAATTGTAGGTTTCTGAGCCAAAAAGTGTGAAGAGAGAATTGCAAACCTATAACTCAGGGTAAATTAAAGCAGATCCATATGGTGAATCTGTCAGCTATTGCTTTGCCCTCCCATCTGGTAATAATCAATAAGAGGCATAACATAAATAAGCCACAGTGTATTTTGTGTGCCTGCATGTGTGTGCGCATGCGTGTGTTCTGGACTTCTGTTCCATTCTGAAATCACATCTGCACTTTATTAGGAAGATGCTTGGACGAGATTGTTACCAGCACTCCACATTTGCAGCATCCCTCTGCTCCAATGTGATAAATATTTAATGTGTTTGGCTGCGTGCATGTAGAATAATAGGCTCTGCCAGAAATGCAGTCAAATCACTCAAGCCTACAGGGGCCACCACATGCAGGGGAACACGGTGCATGCGCACACACACACACACACACACACAGGATCACCCTCTGTCTGTCATTCAGTCAGTGGATTTAATGTTTATTATCATGGGCAACACTCTTATCCTATTTAATCCTGTCTAGATGGCTCTAGAATTTCACACAAACACCCAACTGAGAAAATGTAATCCAATAGTACTTTGTTTCAGGGAGCTGTTGAATGCAGATGGATGTAGTAGAAAGTTCTGTTTTTGCTATTAACTTTTCCCTGTGCATCATGCTGATTGCCTTTTCCTTCTACAGTAGCTATCCTTGTTCCCTTATATGCTCTTGCTGCAGCAGCAGAACTTTCTGGTTTAGAAAGGTAATTAAGTAAAATAGTATCTTCTGAACGTAAATGCACAGCAACAGGGATCATGGCGCATTTAACTTTAATCACTTCATCAGATTAAGAAAAGACTACTACAAATTGTAGAGAAGGTGTAATATTCCTTTTGAACCTCTGTCGTGGAATTGTTCCAGACATTTGAGTTAATACATGACTGCATCCATAAATAATACATTTTTGAAGGCAGCATATTAGGAATAGCTGAGCTGTGTAGTGATGAATTTGTGGTGAGCTAAGCAAGTTGTGCCAGGGAGAACAGAGAACTAAATTAAAATAACCTCTACTTCTCTCCTCCTCTCCCACCTGCATGCCATACTCCATAGAAATAATCATTATTTTGTTTGACAATAGAGCACACATTATGTCAGGTATTTGCTTGACAGAGAACAAAGAAAAGGTTGCTGTAAGGCAATTGAATATGCATTGCAAAACATGATAGATTTGAAGGTCAGTGGATCCAGCACTCAATCTACCAAACAATATACCCAGCTTGATTTATTTGTCAATATTTAGACCTAGTCAATATTTTCTTTTATAAAGGAACATTGGTACTTAAAAATGCTTAAATAAATTTGTTTCACTTGCAGAACAAAAATATTTGCCAAAAAATCATATGTTCTGATTCTGTGCTGAAATGTTAATTCACTTTATATCCTGGTATGGATACTTGGCTATGGACTAAGATGCCTCCAACTTTATATTATTTTAATACAAAAATCAGGAAAAAAAATTCCCAACAAAACTCTTTGCTCTACTTTATAATGGAGGAAAAAAAATCAAGAAACATAAAAATATCAAAACTTTAGGACCTAAATATTCTGCTTCATAAAAATGCTTTTGGCATTCACATCTTAGAAATCTATGAGCAATTAGCTATTATTAACAATATTTTAAATGATTATGTGCTGTCCAAGTAGTATCTATTGCACATTATTGTTTAGTAAACAGGCAAGCCTTGGCTACCCACATCTTTCTAATCCAGATGGGAAAAAGGCTGCTCATGGGGATTACATTATCAAGCAACCAGAAGACAAAGCTCATTTTCCCCAGTTTTTTTTTTAAACAAAGAGCATACCATACTTTGAGTTGGCACACACCCCCCCCGCCCCCCCTGCATCCCCAAACCATACACTCTCCTATTTAGCTCTTTCCCGGCACTGGCTGTGCACAAAGGAAATATAAATGTGGGAAAGGCAATGAGCAAAAAGAAGAAGTGTGTTGTTGGACACTAAGGGTGATTGTCAGGAATTGCTGCTCTGGGTTTATGGTGAGCTGTCTCACCACAGTGAGGCCTGAGGTGTGCTTGGTGAAACACTCCAGTTGTCATTGTTTTCTTCAGTGTAAAGAGGAGGGATGACACAATAAAGCTGCAACAGGAGAGGTATTCAATGGATACAGAAGAAAAACAGGAGGCATTGTTGAGCTCTGAACGTGTAAGTTAGTGTACACAGATTAAATGCAGTATAGGAATTATTGATTTGTAACTTGAAATGGAAAAGAGAAACATTTCCTAACTGCTCTTACTTTGGTATGGTCAGTGACCAGGGTAATAATGGATCTCTATCTTTACATAAAAGCCTCTTTTCTTAAAATAAACAATGAAATGGCGCCCTTCTTCCCCTTCCTCTAGCACACACAGAGGAAATAAAGCTTAAAACTTCTCTCTGTGATAGTTTTTTCTTTTTTTTTCTTTTCTTTTTTAATTTTTTTTTCTGACTACATTTATCCTATTACTGGAAAAAATCTCAGTCAATAATTAATGGAAAATACACCCGTAGTTCACATTCTGACCTTCCATTTTGGTAACAGATCTCCCTCCAACTCTCACAGGGCCAGAATGAAGTGTTTTATCTGGTGCACAGGATGGAAGCCTTCTGCCACAGGAAAAAAAGGACCTTTAGTATGTGTTTTGGTCTGTTAATTGAGATGGAAATCAGAATTGCAGATAAAACTTTATATTAATCAGTTAGTGCTTTCTGTGATTCAGGATTTTTTTTTAAATGTCGAATTTGAAAGATGTCCAGGTTGCCTCTTTTGTGTAAGTTTTTGTCTGCTAAAACATGTTTAAAGTCCTGCTACTTTGAACTTGAAAGGAAGAATTCTATTAGCCTGCAGTACATGCTATTGCAGAGACAGACAACAAGAGTTAATTCATGTTTAGATGCCTTATTGATCTGGCACAATTTGAGAAAGGAAACCCAGTTAACTACAGCTCAACACAGTTATATCTATTCATATCACACTTATATCTATTCATCCCAGGAAGCGGCACGTCCCATGAATTTTAGATTTACTTCTGAGCTGCAAAAATTACAATTTATTGCTATTATTATTATTATATTTCCATTTTAAGGGCTGGAAACACTAAAATTTTACTCCCTTGAACATCAACCATCATCAGACACTGATATGCATGTAATGGCACCTAAGATGAATTTCAAACCTATAAAACCTTTCCATGGTTGGCTACTCAACAAGATATGCCTTAAGATTTCTTCTTTCTCTTACAGGTTTATTGTAAACTTGTACTCTACTTCTTACTCTACATGCATAAAATATGCTGAAAACCTCAAAGAACTTAATCTGCCAGCTAAGCACGTTCCAGGAAGTTTTTATAAAAACCAGTTTATTATTATTTGTTACTCAGTATCTAAAATAGCTACAAAGTATGCTGTCATTCCCATGTGTAGCAGGAACACAGTGACTGTGGAACCTAAACCCACTAGCTTTGAGTGCATTAATTCCTTTCTGATTTAAAGTGGTACTCCTCCACTAAGGTAGAGGATTCAGCAATTTCTCTTAGCACCACAGTCATAAAATATTCACTTTGATGATGTAGCAAGATGAAAAGGTCTTAGAAGTTTATGTCTATGGTGCAATAATTTTAGAAGACCCAAGGAATATTCTGCGATATGAAAATATTGCTGTTGTTCAGCAGCAGCATGTGCCTTTATCAAGATAATCATTGCAGGTGATTTTCCTCCTCCTACAGTAATATGTTCCAGATGCTGGGATAGTTTAAATAAATAGAGGGTTAAAAATTGATATTAATTTGCTCTGTTATATGATTTAACATTACATATATCCAACCTTTAAAAAAAGCCGTAGATAATGAACAAATCAAAGGGAAGCACAGTTTTGAAATTCTCATGCTACCTGCATGTTCTATAGTGAATTGAATGTTTACATATAAAAGATAACAGATAATTGTTAAAAAGATGAAGTGTTTTCATTACCCTGGGTTACTGTAATACAAGGCATGGCAAACAAGCATGTTCCACCTGAACATAAGGAAGAACTTTACTGTGTGGGTGACTTCGCACTGGAACGGGTTGCCCAGAGAGGTTGTGGAGTCTCCCTGACTGGAGATACTCAGGAACTGCAAGAACTGTCTGGACACAATCCTGTGCCACGTGCTCAGGGTCGACCCTGCTTGAGCAGGGAGGTTGGACCAGATGGCCACTGTGGACAATCTGACCCAGTCTGTGGTTCTGGATGGCTCCATTCTCTATTGAGCAGGGCAGGTGGGGTGTCAGGAAACACCTGGTAGCAGCACTCAGAGCTCCTGCAGCAGGAATGGGTCTCTGGGCCACTTCACCTCTGGTATATATATGTGAGTACTTGTATATATATATGAGTACCCCACTACCAAATTATTGTATTCACTTTTCTTGGATATTTACGAACTCTCTTTTAAATAGGGGGGACAAAAAAAAAGAGTTCCATGAAGATTTAATTCCCTTATAAATACTTGAACTGCATTGCAGTGCCATCCTGTAAAACCTCCCTACTATGGGGCTAAAATTATGGAATTGTGATAATGCTGGTGATATTATTCATACATTTAGCATGAAGAACTCTACCATTGTCCCTGCCAGTCATATGATGGTGCAGGACAGAAAATGGACTCCCTGAGATCAGCTTGCTTTGTCATGACAGAGACACAGACCTTTTGAATGGTATTAAAACTAAAATAGTATTTTCTGAAGTGGAAATCTTCACTGTGACTAGACATCACACTTTATGCAGCATCCTACCTCACTGTTTTTCTCTCCTTTGCTACCTAAAAATGTTTAAGATTATGTTTTTTTTTCCCTGAAATTAAATGGCAGAATAGGAGATCTCTTAGGGCATGCAGCATTCTGGGAAGTACATGCATTTAGAGAATATTAATTTTGCCCCTAAGGGAAAGGGGTCTCCATCTGCTCAAATCTTTCATTGCTTAGCCTGTGAAAGTCTCTACATTAATTTTCAGTGAATTCTTAATCTCCATAGGAATGGTTACTCTGCTGACATTGCAAGCTAGTGTCACCATTTGAAATTCCAATTATCACTGACTTCTTTATGAATCTGTTTGCTTATGCTTATTTTCTGACATATCCTTACTAATTTTATGTCTTGAGATGTGCTTTAATTAGGTTCAGTCAGCTTGGAAATGAACTGTGAGCTTACTGGAGCTTTGCCAACACGCAGTATGATTTTATGCTGTTTGATCTATTTAGATGTCTTATGTGTGTTGGTTCACAAAGGCTGGGCGATCTAACTGTAGTAGAGTCAACAGTAGCAGTGAGAAATTATGTTCTGGATGTCATGGCTTTTGTGGTGGTTTTGGCTGAGGCAGAGTTAATTTTCTTTGCAGGAGCTGGTATGGGGTCCTGCTTTGGTATTGTGCTGAAAGCAGCATTGATGACACAGGGATGTTTTGTTATTTCTGACAAGTGTTTACAGAGAGCCAAGGCCTTTTCTGCTCCTCGCCCCTGCCAGTGAGGAGGCTGGGGATGCACAAGAAATTGGAAGAGAGGACACTCTCACCCCAGGGACATTCCTGGATGGCATTATGCTCTGTATATAGGTCTGGTGGAAGTATGGATATAGTGTATAGGTCTTGTGGAAGAAGGGGAGGGAGGATGTTCAGAGTGAAGGCATTTGTATTCCCAAGCCACCTTCACATGTGATGAAGACCTGTTTTCCTGGGAAAGGCTGAATACTTGATTGTTCATGGGAAGTAGTGAATGAACTCCCAGTTTTGCCTTGCTTCAGTGCATGTTTCTGCTTTCTCTATTAAAATTTCTCTATCTGAAGCCCTGAGTTTTTTCCATTTTACTCTTCCTATTCTCTCCCCCATCCACCTAGGGGGAGTAAGTGCCTATGTGGGGCTTAATTGTCAGGTACAGTTAAATAATGACAACTTCATATGAAGGAATCCAGGCAATGTAAACTCTCTCATTTGGTAAACATGAGGAATAGAGCATTCTAAGGTTGTTCAAGGCCTCCTACACATCCAAATGGAAAGAGGGTCCTCTGGCTTCCTAGTGACTTGAGTCAGCTAATTAGTATTAGCTTGAACTGACAACAGTAATTTCTGTAGGATCTCTCAATCAACTCTTTTCTATCCTAAGGCATGACTTCTGAAATATTAGGGAGTGTTTTGTTACTTCAGGTTACCTTACACCCATCACTAGTTTAGGAATTGGCCTCTCCAAAATGTTTCATGATGGTTTGTAACAGTCTCATCTGAACAAGGCACTGTTTTACTCTTCTGTGTTTTGAGAGATATATTTATGTCCACTAAATCCAGACAGTCTCTCTGTTGTAAGATGGATAGCTATGGAAATGTTCTTTGAAAAATTCCCATCAGACAAAGGTCTGATGATTGTAAATTGTTTGACACTTGCTAGTTGTTCCTCAGTACCCAAGATCATGTACAACAGCAGGAATGTGATTTCCTATAATTCCATTTCAAATAAAGTGGTTGGATGCTATCCATACGAAGCGTTCAGATCTCATACTTTATCTCAGTTACAAGAGGCTTCTGAGGGCAAAATGCAAGTGTGGTGTTTCATTAGGAACTTCAGTTTCTGTTGGGAAGGTCTGATTTAGCAGTACACTGCATCTGAAATGATTGCTTGTAATCATCAGATCTGTTAAACAGGAGCTGACAGATTGACAGATAAATGGTTCTAAAAAATGTTGATGCTATTTTGTTACGTGCAGTAAAGAGAGAAAAATTGAAGAATAAGGAAAAAAAACCAGTCAGCAAAATTGTAAGTGAGAGAGAAGCCTGGCAAAGGTTATATCATGTTATTAAGGGGAGGAATAAGATGAGAGGATATGATCTGTTCTGAAGGAAAGAGAAAATAGGCTCCCCATCCAGAAATTTTGCCTACTGCTGATTCTCTGCAGGTGAGCAACTTCTCTATTTAAGTTGGCTGCTGCAAGCAGTTTTTTCATCCTTACCTCTTTAATGCATCCAATGTCTCACTCTCTGTCTTCATCACATCATGCTGGCCCCTTTGCTGCAGGATGCACCCCTCCCTCATTGTGGGGCTCATTGTTAGTTGAGACAAGAGCAGCTGTCCTGCAAGGGCAGGAACTGAGTCAGTAGCAGCCCAAGGGCACAGAGCAGCAGTGATCCAGACACCACTTGCCAGTCCCCTCTTGCATTCTGTCGGTAAGGGGAAGGCAGCTGCTCTCTTGCCTTATATTAGGTGTTTTTTCCACTACATCCCAGGGTTTATGGATCCATAGTTATCTCACTAACCTCTATCTTATTGACACTGGCTTGTGATGATGTCCTCCCACCTGCTGCCCAAAGAGAAAAGGGAAAGGTAGCTAAGATTAAGCACTGTGCAGAACAAGGCAGACTAAATTGTCTTTGTCTTCTGTTATAGGCATAAACTGTGGAAAACTGCAAGCTTTTCAGAGAGAAATTCAATACATTCTGGAGCTCTGCTTTCAGTTAATACAGCTAATCCAGGAGTTGCAGGCCACTTTGTTACAACTATATCAGCAGTGCAGATGCTGCTGCAGTAAAGTGTAAGAGCACCCCAGCCAGCTCCAGTGTGAGTGTGTCAGGGACCAGTATCTGATTATACATGATAACCCAGAGCAGAGGGCAAACACAGACAACTCTTTGCTTCCTTTTCCAGTACACAAAGCCAGTGGCATTAGATTCAGCTATCAGGTGGCAAGATCAAACCAAAAAAACCCCAAAGACAATTCATTAGAAAACATACAATAAATAAAACTGTGTAACCTATGCTGTGGGCATGACAAACCTGCATTTAGCATTAAAATTTGGAAACATTTATTTTGTGGTAGAGATGCACAATGTAGCCTTTTACAGCAGATAACTGTTTTGGCTCACAAAGTCTCTGGTCTACAATAATAACCTGGTAAATATTTATGGAATTGCTACATGGAATTGCTACAGGCCTGCCCTGTTCCTTGACTCTTTTTCAGGAATCCATATTTGACTGCTCTTGGTATAAGTGGAATAAGACAATATGCTGGATGACATTTTATATATGTAGGATGAGCACAAGCTGGAAAAATCTGTCCTTTATGGGCAAGGAGGCAGAGGTCAGAGGCACTCAAGCTGCACTGGGGCAGCAACTAGAATTTGTAGTAATATTCTGATGAGTACAAGATTTCTAGAGATAACAGTATGGGATGAAAAGAGAACTGGGGGCCTTATGTTATAGCCATGGGCTGTTAGTCTGGGGAAAAAAAATCCCTGAACAAGACCCTGAAGCTCCAAGTCTCTAGACAGATGAAAAACTGAGGCCTGAAGGCTACTGTAGTGATATAGGAAATATCAATAAATGATATGGCTGCCTGGAATTATACTAGCATTTTATATGACACTTACACTAAATTGCTCAGTTGGGACCTGAAAGCTGTCACCTGACTGGTGGGACTTTAACCAGTGAAATTGCAGAGGAGGACTGAGAATGATTTTTTGAAGAATACTTTATTTTTAGAAATCCCTGCAACTGAAGTTTCATGAATATTATATGCAGCATTACTCTCAAGAATTGGCCACAAGTGAAATGACCAATGGTTTACATGAGAGAGTCATAATTCAGTAATGCACTCTATTCCTGATGAGGTTAGCTCTCTTGCTACTAAAATGGCCATTTTTAAGGTCAGGCTGCTCGGTGGGAAAGGCAGTGTGCAGGCAGGATGTGTGCTGTGCTAGAAAGGGAGGTGGGACACACGCTCCAAACACCCCTAGACAAGAACACTCCTTTAACAGGGCGCTGTCTGTTCTGCCCATCCCTGTCTAGCCTTGCCTAGACATGATAATGATAATTTGAAATGATAATTTCCCTGCACACACGCCTGTGATTCAGGACCATATTTCAGACCCCTGGGGACAGTAGCTGCTGCCCCAGTGACCCCAGAGCAGTGCCAGTCTCCAGCCCCCCAGAGCCCTGCCCCACCTGGCCATGGGCTCCACTGAGATGGGACGAGCCGTGGGCCTATAGCCCAGCCTGGCCACAGCATGTCCCAATCCCCATGGAAGTTCCTGGGGCTGGGGCTGCCTTGGAGCCCCCTGGTGCCAGCAGCTCAAAGGAAGTGATCCTGCTCGATCCTCAGCTCTGCTGAGGCCAAATTTGCCGTGCCGTGTCCAGTTCCAGGTTCCTCAGTACAAGAGAGATGTGGAGCTCCTGGAGCAGGTGCAATGGAGAGCTGCTAGATTGGCCAAGGGTCTGGAGAACCTCTCCCATGAGGAAAGGCTGAGGGAGCTGGGCCTGTTCAGCCTCTAGAAGAGGCCACTGAGAGCTGACCCTACTAATGGATGTGTATGAATATCTAAAGGGACACTGTCAAGAGACAGAGTTGGGCTCCTCTGGGTGATGCCAAGCAATAGGAAAGGAGGCAACAGGCAGAAACTGATGCCCAGGAAGTTCCACCTGAACATGAGGAAGACTTTATGGTGAGGGTGACCGACCACTGAAACAGATTACTCAGAGAGGTTGTGGGCTCTCCCTCAGTGGAGATATTTCAGAACTGTCTGGATGCAATTCCATGCAATGTGCTCTAGGATGACCCTGCTTGAACAGGGAAGTTGGATCAGAAGGCTGACTGTGGTCTGTTCTAACTTGAACCATTCTGTAATTCCTTCATTGTGTAATTCTGTGATTTTGTGAATCCAAACTTCGTAAAGGACAAACTTCTGTAAGTGTGGTCACACCCCTTAGCATTTCTGTCTCATGTTCTAAAACAAACAAACAGCTATTCAAACACCCTGGAGGAAGGACTTGAGAAGAAAACATATTCAAAAGGGTTTTGGAATCCTCAAAACCAAATGCCTCAAAACCAAAACCATTGAGATCATTCTTATTACTAGAGCACAAGCCTAATTGGAACATCACATTTTGCTCTGGGCAGTAAATTCACTATTGCTACAAAATGATTAACAGTCTTACCATCTGTTACAGGTGTAATGATAATTGACACTTTTATTCATATTTAACATTGACATGATCTGTCTTTGCATTCTCATCTGTACCATTTAATTTGGTATTTTTCTGAGCAATAACAATAGATAAAATTATAAATAATACATATTTACTGATTAAACCTACCCCTTATTTTCTTGGGTTTTTTTCTTAGTTATTACCCTCAATCATGGTATAAAAAGTTTAAAGAATCCTCTAAAATATGGCACTGGAAAGGAAAATATTCCACTAATTTTTAAGGATTTGTTGTTCCAAAGCCATGTCATATAGACTGAGATCAAAGGTCTGTTTAGCTTGCTGTTTCCTATTCTGATGATGGGTCATAGATGGTGCTTAGAGGGAGATTGAGAATCAGGGCAGGCGCAGAACAATGCTCCTTTGAAACCTCCCAGTTTAAGGCATTTAACAGGGCAGACTTTCTGAGCCAGGGGCTGTTATTTGTCCGCTGTATTTAAAAGCCTCTAGTAGACCTGTCTTCTGTGATTTTTGTCTAGTTCTTTTTTGAGCATGTTTAGTCTTTTGCCCTGAACAGCTTACTGTGTCAATGAGTTGGACAGATTATTATATAATGTGGTTTTAAACTTAAAATTTTGTCTGGGAATTTCATTGGATACCCTCCAGTTCCTGAATTATGATGAAATTTCTCATTTTCTATGACTGCCACCTGAATCACTGGCAATCAAGCATTCTTCTAGGATTTGAATGAGAATGACAATGTTACTAAACAAGAAAAGCATTCAATTTTATTTGTTAAAAAAAAACATTTGCAGAAATCACTGATCTCAGCAATCATGGTGAAACTATTTTCTGTCCTGTGATACAATTCTAAAGTCATAATGGAGTGAGAACTCAACCGCCTCAAACACTTGACTGCTTGGAAAAGAATAGTGATGATGGCTTGAATTTATTTACCAACAAATATCTATCTCTAACACAAGTTACGTGCAGACAAGCTACTTTAAATGCATGAAAAGATGAAAATGATGAAGGGACTCATCCTTTAGGATAGTTCGGCCCCTTAAAAGTTTATGAAAATAATTTCTTTTCTTAATGTTATTTTTTGGCTTGTTAATTCTCTCTTGTTTAGATGCTGAGATAAAACTTGAAAGATATCCAGTTTCTGAAGAACACAGTTATTTTTCTACTTGGGGCTTGTTCAAAAGCAGGCTTTGGAAGCGAAGTTCAAATTAAACTGTCAGGGGTGACTAAATCACATTATCTTGCTTGTCTTTACTAGATGAGATTGCAGGTAAGGTAACTTAAGGGTCAAAACTTAAAACTCAGTCCTCATACAAAAAGCTTGATTAAAAAATAGTTTTAATTTACTATGGAAGTTAGGAAACCATTACAAAATCACTTTAATGAAATAGCGAGAGATCATACAGGAGAGGCTTGCCCACTTGTCTCATAGTGACTCATCATTGTTAATAAGATATCAAAAGAGCCAGGGAATAAGAAATAACCAGATATTTCAATGCCACTAAATGTACTATATCTTCCTATCCCTGCAGAAATTCTGTCTGTGGCCTCTGAAAATAAGTTTGCTAGTTTTGAGCAACCTGTCCTGATTATCATCTATTAATTGATAGGTCACTCTTCCATCAGGTTAGAAAATCATTACTTTAATTTAATTCCTTTCTGGCTGTAACTATCTGTGGTCCTTTATCGACATTACAGAGAGCTGGCTTGTGCTTGAATGTTGATAATTTCAAAGATTTGCTTTTTTGTTTGTTTTGCTGTGTCTTGTCCCAGATGGTCAATTCCCTTCCAATGCATTGTGGAGAAACTGTAATCCTTTTAAGATTACTGTCAAACACAATGAATAAAAGAAGCTGATAGACCAAAATATGAAGGTGGGTAGAAAAGAAATTACAATCTTACACACAGGTTAAGTAGGCAATGTAGGCCATGCATGGGCAACATTGTAATTTATTGACAGCAATCAATGTTTCAGTTTTGACAGAGATATCTTGATGACAACTTTTCAGGCTATGTTTTATGAGGGAAAACAAACAATGTCAAATAATGTCTCTATGACTTGGATTGAATAATGACTTCCCATTCTGATTCCCAGGTAATGTCTTAGCACTTTTTGTGTGATTTTGAGGACTGATTCAACCTGTTGCTTCATGGCAGGGGGCTAAAACCAGGTCTTGCTGGACTTCTATGCAATATAGACCTTAACTTCTGCTCAAACTTTGGCATATTGATCTGCCCATTGTTTCCTCAATTAATGATTTTGGAGCCTTGACTTTCTGATAAATACTTTTAAAAATGTTTTAAAGTGTTTTCACATTTAGTATTATTGATTCTGATTTAAAAAATTATTTTTTTTCCTGGGTTTGTAAATTAGTCATGATCCAGTAACAGAATTATGCCTCTTAGGGACATTGGTAACATGAATAGTTTGACAATAAACCTGAATTAAAATAACATAAAAATAAAAGTTAGTAACCACTACCCAAATTATTTTTAGCAAAACCAGGTTAGTTATCTTGCTTCCTTGTAATTCCCCTTCTGTGCTAAAGAGGTGGCACAAGCTGTCACAATGCAACAATTTCTTACAAGAATTAGTATATTTCAGGACAATGTATTACTGCATAGATAAAAGTAATGCAATTTAGTTATTTAAACATGGATTAAGTCTCTTTTGAATTCTTCAAATGAATTTTTCAAAGCTGAGGCCTTTACTTTTGTAAGGCAGACATAAAACCCTGGGTCCATTCCTCTGAATATTTAAACATCTGTAACCCAACTTTGGTATCAGGTCTATCCATGTAGTTTGGCATTTGTAGTTCTTAAAATTCAATAAAATATATATAATAGTTAAATATTTCTTCATCTATCTGTTTTTTTAAGACATTATGTACATGTCCATCAAATGGACAATGAAGACAAGAGTGGAATTTCAGTACCCCTTAATGAACCTTGAACTACTGATGAAGGTCACGGGTTAAATTTGTTCATTTTCTAAAGTGGAGTAATCTATCATGTGGAAAAATACACTGAACTTCTAAATGAACAGGAATCATGATCATACATAATTTTTGTTTGGATTTTTGTTTATCTTTTATTTTTGGTCACAATTTTACTCCTCCTGTGCTTATTTAGCTAGCTACCATTTTTTGTCTTTATAACTCCTACATATTGTGTTTCATAGGCTGGGAATAATGACAATCTCACAGTCTTGTTCTTACTTAGAGAGTAGAAGAGATAGGAACCTTACAGGAATGCCAAACTAACAGAGCACAGCAACAAGGCTAATAGGGAAAAGCAACAGGGAGCAAATAGAGAAAGAAAATCCCCACTGGTGTAATACAGTAATGTGTGCTGGTCTGTACGTATCTTGTGTCCCTAGAATTGAGCATTGTGATGTGTTATAGAGGAACAGCATTGCTGCATAAGATGGTGGTGGTCACAGCAAGATCAGAGGCATCTACATCCTTTGGTACAATGGCTGTGGAATATTTTGCATCCTTTATCCTTTCCATAGAACTGTGATCCATCTTATAAAATGTTCACAGTTTTGCATGAGTTTTCCTCCTGTGTCCATGAAAATCCAGCCATGAATCATCTGAGGACTGATGTTTTACTAATGCCTGAGTCTACACCATATCAGTGAAATAATGACCAAGAAATATCTTTGGTGGTCAGTGCCCAGAGATTGAGTAGTTTTAAAATTTTGAGAGACAATGTTGGAGGCCATTTAATGCCTTTGGATCCCCTAATTCTAAGGTGCCCTGTTAATTTTCTTAATGACTTAAATGTCTCCCAACTATCTTCAATGTCTTCTGATGTGTTAAAATAATTATTATTTTACACCACAGAGAGTCTCCTACCAAAATAAGGCTCAAAGGTTTGCTGTTTTCTAGAGATGTCATTCTACTTCTGTGTGACTGTATCGATACACACCAGGGAGAGATGTGTTGTTAGTCATCAGCGTCAGAAATCATAAGGAATGCTCACTCAATTGTTTTTCAGAAGAGTAATTTACTGAAATAGATCTTAAACTAGTGGTCTGGGGCCTTGCTGAAGAACTTAGATTTTATTCAAAGCTGAGTACCAGATCCTTGCCCAAGGGCTTCTTTGTAATAATGAATCTGTTCGTGTTACCAAGCATGAGGAGAAGCTTGTAGATGGGAGGAACAACTCTGTAGGATACCATCTCAGGCCCAAAGATCTTCTCTGGATAGACAGTTTTATGTACTGAATTTTAAAAACATGGTCTTATGAATCTGGAACTGGTCCAGCCTATGCCAAAATCTGAGTTTAATTAAATGTATACATTAACTTAATCAAAATTATGAGTTACCTTACAAGTAAGTAAATTTTTCTGATGGTTTTGTTGTAACACAGACCTTTTAACATAGTTTCATTCAAATAAGAGGAGGAAAATGTGAAAATACTGTATTAAGCAAAATAACTTCAGTAATAGACCAAGAAAAGCCTAATTTACAATATAGCTTAAAAAGCTGTCTGCAACTATTATTTTGGTTTAAGGCATTTTTACTTACAGGAAGATACAAAAAAAAAAGTGTGTGGTGTTCCCATAATCCCATGAAATGCCACAATGGAAGTATGAAGAGGAACTTTCTTCAACCACTGTAGGGCACAATCATAATTATTATTTAGTAGGCAGGAACAAGCTGATTCTTGACAATCAGAAAGAGCTGAATGCATCTTCTGAGCTAGACTGAACTTTCACCCTGTGCCAGAAATAAAGTCCAGAAATTCACTCTTGCTCTTCTGACTATGCTGTGTTGAATACTTCTTCAGTATTCAGATGACTAAATGGATGTCATAAACAAAGCATATTTACACACAGGGAAAATAAAATGGCTGTTCTCTATTGTTTTTTCAATTAATCACCTCACTGTCCTGCACAGTATTCCCTGAATAACTCATAAGATTAGAAAGAACAATGTATTTTTTAAATAAAAATTTTAGATGGGGGATTGAAGTGCATTCTCAGCTTCATTTTTGTAGAGTTTTATTTTTCTCTTGCAAATAAAGCTAAAACCTGTCTGGTTTTTATTCATATTTATTTTCAAGATAAAGGACAGAAAGATTTTTCCAATTACATCAGTAGGAAGTTATTGCAAGTGAGAGTTGAGGTAAAGCAATGAGAACATCATATTTCTTTAAGTGAGCTGTTTTTTTTTTTTTTTTTTTTAATTATGTTCTATATGTCATTATTTAGTAAGAAACTCATGGGAACAGTGACCAACCAGTCCAAGGCTTAGGGAGGAATTATGGCTCTGGGACAAAAATATTGAGGATTTTAGGCTGCATGGCTTAGTGGCTAGATTTGAAAAATACTTAGAGGCAGAAAGATGCAAGTAGCCTCTTTAATCCCTAATTGAAATAAACTGAAATAGACTCCCAGGAATATTTGACAACTCCCATAGGTGCCATTGCCTTGACTAGAATGACATAAATGGTCGAGTTCTTTTTCAGAGTTAATCAGGCAGTTCACAGTCCCACCACTTGGCCCACTTTTTCCTAGATATGTAGCAAAATTGCTTAAGGTATAGTTGAGCCACTTTGAGGAATAATGTGCTTTTATGTAAAACTCATGGACTGTGTTTGGTAGAGCTTGTGTTCAGAGACGCTGGATTATCTGGATTATCTTCAGAAGTGTAGGACTTAGTTCAAGAGCAGATCATGTTTATGGATTTTCTCACCAGGATAGGCTTTAATAAGTTGTTTCCCATGCAAAGAAAAAAAGACCTGGAAAACAGGGAATACTATTTAATCAGCTCTAAATGCTCAGGTAAGGCATTCTCATAAGCCTAATGAGTTTTAAGATGGAACCTTCAAAAGCAAAGATAATAAAAGCCTGTGTAGCATGTACATTATTGAAACTGCCAGACTGCAAGCTGATAATACTCTGCATGATACCTTATCAATTATTAGTCTTAAGGCATTATTTCACCTTATACAACAAGTTTGTCCACGCTCATTGTAAGCTGTATGAAGAAGACTGAATTAGTAATGGGATTGCTATAAACTGGATCAAATCTGAGACAGTTGGAACTGGTTAATTTAGTCAAATAATTAAAAGCAAAGTGTTGTTACTGCCTCAGTTCCCTTGGGGTATTTTATTTCTGTTTACAGAGTAAATAGTCTGACTTCAGTAGGTATTGTCTCCAGGCAGAAACCAGGCTATACTGTGCAAACAGTGAGCTGCCAAACAGTTGGTATCAGAGAACCAACTGCACCAGGCATGCAGGACACATTTGTTGGAATGTACCTTTGGGAAATGAATTCCTCATGGAGCACTTTGCACGTGGCTTGTTTAGACTGAAAGTGTGATTGCACAGCATCACAATGACTTGGCTGGTTATTTTAAGGACACATGAGATTTAGGCTTTTCTACATTTTCGTCCAAAATAGTTGGATCAGAGAAACATTAAAAACCTTTCACTTGGAAATGCTATGACAGTCCTGCCTATTCTGAAATCTTTTCCACAGAAGAAACGTGTATTGGTAGTCTGAAAGACAGATATTTGGTACTGGTATATGGGGAGAATGCAGCCCCCTAGTCCATAGAAAGGAAAGAAATAGCTAATAAATTCACACATCTTCACTGCTTTTATTTTTTTTTTTTTTAATAATACCTTGAATTAGCTTAGTTCTTTTATTCATGTGATAGGGAAAAACAGAATTTGATAAAGCTGTTGATTTTCAGCATTGTGGAGGTCAGCAGAGCACAACTAACACAAGGATGAGTTCAATCACTGTGTCCCTTCAAATACCCTAGGACAGTGAAAATGCAAAAAGTCATACAGATATTCATGAAGGGACACTGTTAGAAGAAAGATGACAAGGAGACTAATAAAGGGTCATTTCCTCAACAGTGACTGGAAGAGTTCTCAATATTTTCTTTGTTGAATTTCTTCAGAATACTGAAAAGCAAATGGAAACCCTTTTTTTAAACTCAGGTTTAGGTAAATGTTTAAACTGAGTTTTATTTTCTTCAGAGTATGTCATTAATTCATTGATTAAAGGGGACAATAACTAAATATTCAGCACAGAAGACAGTACATGGGAGGAACACAGGCACATATAAAATAGAGACCTATGAGAAGCAGACATGAAATTTCACGATGCCTTAAATCATCCCTTTGCAACACATGTACAAGCAAATGATCAGATTTTAGGCTGCATGTGATTGTCAGAAATTCAATAAAACTATCAAGGTAGTGGATCATAAATGAACAATCAGGAAGCAGACATGAGCCTGAAAGGGAGAATGAATTAAAAGCACCAGAATTTACTTTGCTATGGCACCATTTCAGGTTCAGTATTTTTCCTGTTCCAAAGGCATGGTTCATTTTATAGCTATTTCTGACAGTAGCGCATCAACAGAGAAGGTGTCCAAGCAGAGAATTTGGCATATAAAGTAACCTGATAGAGTAAATTAGTAGCATAAGACACTTTGCAATCTCAATATGAAGCAATTTTGATATTGATTTCCAGTTTTTAAACATAAGTACTTTTCTTGAAAAGTGATGTGTGGCAAAAACATGATTTCTGCAATAATAATTTCCATTAATATTCTTCACACATTGATTTAACCATTATGTGAAGAATAGGGACTGTAACTTAAAAGTCAAAATAAATATTTATAGAACTTTGCATTGAGGTTTTATAAATTATGAGCAACATGTCATTAATAGATCTAGCAGAATTTTAATCAAATGCCATCAATCAGTCCTAGAAATACATGAATAATTTATAATAATGCATTGCTTATAACCAGTTATACTACATATTATCAATGATTGACATATTATCATACAGCTATAGTACATATTGTCAATGATTGTGACATATTCAGGAGTATTATTAAAAAATCTTAGTTATTCATAAACTATTTGTGAATGAGATAAGTGATATATGCTTAAAACTCTTTATTCCAAATGACATCATCTACTTCATGATTAGCCAATTATTGACTGTTGTTAGTGCTCCTTTTGTGTAAAGGATTTTAGAGCCTTCCTGTTCTGTGTAATTTGGTTTTAGCTGGAAGGTTGGCTATAAAAATACTGTGCATTTTAAACTATAATCAGATGTTTCTAGTCCTCAGATGAAATGTTTCTGTAAAATCAGTAGTTTATATAATCTCTTCTGCATTGTGGGGTGCTACGAAACAATAGTTGCTGTTTTAATTGTTGCAAAGTGTCTGGCAGAATTATGTCCAACACTGACACAGATTTGATGCAACTCTGCAACAAGATATTTGTTTCAGTCATTCTCTGAAAATGATGATATGATATCTTCAACCCAGAGCAGTCAGATCATTCAGCGTGGAAAAATTATGTAGTTTTTCTTCTTTTGGCTTATTTTCCACAGCTTTTGTATAGTAGGATTTAATAACTGTGCCTTTCCTCTGCAGTTCTTGATATGACCACTACCATTTCTCCCAAGTTTCTCTGCTGACTTCCTCTTCTTGTTCCTCTCCCTGATGGGTAATTTCTGACACCAGAAGCTGAAGGAAAAAACCTGTGATGACCCTTGCCCTCTATCTCTCTAAAAAACCTCTATCTCTCTAAAAAACCCAAAACAGAATGCGGAAACCCAGAAGGCCCTGACTTGAAGCAGCTGCAATGGTGGTGTTTCAGTGTGAACATGAGTGTGAGGACTAAGTTCATCCTGAAGTCCCTGTTGGGCAGGAGAAATGACATTTAACTGAAGTGGACTGTCTTCTGTCTGCTGGGAATATCAGTAAAGGAGTCAACAGATCAATAGGAACATCCTGAGGAAGGTAATTACTCTTTGGATCAAAGTTAAATCCTTGTCCCTGGATGGAGGTTCTTGGTTTAGTCAGAGGAAAACGTTATGGAGAAAATATTATTGAAATAGTAGCTAGTCTAGTCATACTTGTCTAACCTTAGATTTTACTAAAGCCTAATTTAAATAACTTTTCTTCCTAAGTTAATTGCAAGAAATTGAGCCAATCCCCAGTCTTTTAGAAAAACACAGGGTCCTGATGTACACTCACCACTGGTGTCCCTTTCAGGCATTACTGCTTGGAACTGACCCTCTGTCCTGGTGATTACTGTTTTGAGCACTCATCACAAAAAAAAAAAAAAAAAAACAACTTTATTGACACTTTCCATGCTCCACCTTCTAGTTGTTGTTTTAAGGTTACTCACTTTCACAGGTGGTTTAAGCAAAGGTCCAGGAATGGAGGAAGCATAGGTGCAATCACTTTCTGATGTTGTTTTTGCCTTGGGAAATGTCACAGACAGCTGTGAATGGCAGTGCTTTACTGCTACCACAGAATGCATGGCCTGTTCTTGATCCAGTGTGTGGCACAGCCTCACTGATCCAGTTAGGCTTTAGAACCTCCTCTTTTCTTAGATAAATCAAAGTCTAGGCATAATTGTTCTTAATTCCAACACCTATCCCTTTAAAACGAGGGATGTACATCATGTTTTCAAGAATGATTGCAAGATAGAGCTTGGGGAGAGTTTTTACCTGCTTGAGTTTCCTGTGGAGAATGATTCTCAAATTTCAGCATTTGACAGTGTGAGTATTTATTATTTCAACTGAAGGCCTAGATCTCTTCAAAAGGGTGTAGCATCCAGCACATGAACTCTGCAAATTCAAAGTGACAGGAAGGCAAAGCGTTCTTGGGGGCTACCTATTTCCTGTATTTGTATTTTTGTTTATTCCTGCCTGAAAGGCAACGAGATGAGCTTGTGCTAAATTGAAGAGCAAGCAACTTCTATTTCTAGATCCGCTTTTAAAATAGTATGTATTATAACTTTAGTTAATTTTCTTCAGAAAATAAGCAAAGTCATGTGACAAGGGCTTGCAGTGAAGGCTCTGGAGTCCAGAAATGTTAGTAGCAGTCACAAGAACTGATGTTACCATGACCTGCAGTTTCCAGGCTTGGCTTTGGGAGTCTTCCTGTGAGTGCACTCTCCACACACACCAGCAGGAAACTTGTATCTGTCTTAATTCCCGTGGTACACTTTCTGGTATGGTGCACTTTCCTCAAAAACCCTTCAAAATATTTGTTGGCTCCTCATCTTCTTTCCTACTTTCCCTCCCTCTGTCTGTCTACTTCTCCTTTTGCTTTTCAGAATGATGTAAAAATTGTCAGAGTAGCAACTAAAGGAACATTTTTTGTCAAATTTGTAAGAGTTAGCTAAGGTGACAGATCCAGTACTCCTGCTTTAGACATCATTTGAAGTTTGTTTACTACACACGTCAGAGAAATGTGTACCAAGAAATCAGTAGGAAATGTGTTAAAATGAAAATGTAGCTTTGAGTCACTAAAAAAGAGCTCTGCTTATTGTTTTATCTGTACATTTAAAATTCTAATTTCTTGTGAATTATCAACTTGATGCCAGTCATGGGAGTATAGAAGAGCACTTTTATTAAGAATTCAATTTTTATCAAATTTTATTTACAAACATTTGGATTTTTTACTCTACATCTATTGCTCTTTCCATATCTTTTAAAACTATTGTGCTGCTTAGACTGCAGATTTCTGCTGAATTCAATGTGAGTTTTGCAACTGATGTAATGAAGAAATCTTTCTAGCTATGTTGCATGAACAAACCTTTATTAGAAAGGTGAATATTTTCTATTAATGCAACACTCTTCCTAAAAATGTTTTCAAATATAAAATCCACCAAGACTTGACTTTTGGCATTCACCAATTCTCTATAAAAATGTGGGTGTTTTTTTTTCAATCTTTATAACTGTTTTTAAGTTTACAGCTTTGGGCTTTAAACCGGTATGTAGAGATACATCACTGTGGAAGTTATTGGGAAAAAATGTCCGGAAAAATGTAAAGATTCATTTCTATGGCAATACAGTAAATGGTAACACTGGAAGACTTAATAGTAGTAGTATCTCCAAAAATCCTAAAGGCTTATATTGGAAGCAGTGTAAACTGACATGTTTTACTTTACCACTTTTACTTCTTAGGGTAAATGAAGCCAACTTACAGCAGTTTAAATTCTAATTATGTTTTCTCTCATGACCCATTCTTTTACACCCAAGATGTGGTGTAGAGAGGGTTTTCTTCAATTTAGGACTCCTGCTAAAACCAAGGTGATGCTCACTTCTCTCTCCCCCTCCAACTGGAAATATCATGGTTTGAGATAAGAATGATTTACTGGAAAAGCAATGAGAAAAAAAGGGACATGAACAGCACCAATATTAATAATGAAGTATTCAAATAAAGAGAATAATGCACATGGAAAAACTCATGCTGGACCCCACATCAATAAAAAAATACCAGACATCTCTCCCCACCACATTTTCTCAAGTGGAAGGAAAGCCTTTCTCCTTGAAAGGAGGAGAGAGTCCCATGGTATCAAATACTGTTAGGGTCCTGGTCACACCATCTCCTGGATATTGCAAAAAAAAATTAGCCTGTCCTGGCCAAAACCAGGACAACCTCAAAGTTCCAACACTCTATCATAGTTAGATATTGATTATTAAGAGTCTTCTCTTGGTTTCAGGAAAATGGCCAAAACGTGGTAACAGTAGGTCCAAATTTTTTGTTGAAAACTGAATGATAATTATATTGCAGCAAATTTAGAATAAGATGGTTCACAAATTACAAAAATAAGAGCTGTTGGCATAAAATCAGGGGCAAGAAAAGAATGTCTGCTATTCCCAACAGTTTCTAGTTTTATTAGAGAATCAATGTGAAATATTTCTCTCCTGGTTTTCTGTTACAGGTAGGCTGAGCTGACTGTACTGTTCAAAAGCCACAAAATACCTTGCAGTTTCTGACATACAGCTGGATGACTACTCTGATTCCTTTCATGGACTTAGTTGATAACCAAAATGAGCCATGAATGAATCTCATATTTTATTGAGATGGGGGACACACTCTGCACTACTTAGTTCAAGATGACACAGAGGAGAGCAAAAGCAGATAGACTGTGCCTTGTTCTGAGACATAGCTGCCCTGAACTAGAGTGTTGCTCAGTTTCTCAGGGGTTTAGCTACCTCCATTAGCTTTAAGACTTGCTGAAAGACCTATTAAACCATTTTGTGCTCTGCTGTATGACTTCAGGATTAATATCTAAGGTGACATTTCTTTGGTCTTGTCAGATAGTCCAGAAGGAATTCCATCTTTCAGACTCCTGCACCAGGCAAACCTCAAGGCAGAACTGGAGGAAATCCTGAATTACTTTGCAAATAGGTCTGGAAATGGTTATATTTATTTGGTGTAAACCTTACGCATTTCTAATTAGAGAAGTCTGAGTAAAGTATAATAAGAACGGATCGCAGTTTAACCTTCCTATTGGCTTTAGCCTTAGGAGGTAATTAGACACACTTTCATGGAGGCAACAAAAATGTAGCGTTTTTCACCCTGGAAGCTGACACAGCACTACTTTTATTTCTAGGCTTAGCATGAACATAAGCATTTGTGGTTTACAGACATAAAATAGGTCAAGGATTGAAGCATAATTAATTACATGCCTTTTATATAGTGAATCCCCAAACCCTGTTGCTGAATGAATTCCATTGGATATACACACCTTTTTTTCGAGCTTTACCCTTAGCTTTTTGCCAACAGACAGTATTCAGAGTTCCTCAGATCTCTGAATTCATTATGCCCATCCAATCCATTTTCATCTGCTCTGTCCACTGAGATTTATTTTATTTATCCATTTTGTGACAGATACATAATTTGTTTTAGCTTTTTATTCCTCAAAACTGAAAACAAGTTTTTTACTACATGTCATTGCACTTCCTCAGCAGCAGTTATATCAGTGTAATAATGTCTTTATTGTCATCAAATGCAGGTGTGTAATAATTTAAAGGTGACAGTGATTTCCTTGGGCATTGTCTTAAAAAAGAGAACAGCACAGCAGCATAAATGCTCTCCCTTGCAGTATCAGACTTCAGTATTCTGCCAGAGGTACCTAAAAATTCCCTCTGTACCTTAACCCTCACAAGAAGTTCAGCTGTGCTGAGCCTGGAGCTGAGGGAGGGCAGCGCTACCCTAAATGACAAAGCAGAAAGTCAGCTTTCACCTCCTGCAAGAGACACAGCCACCACTGTGGTGTGTTGCTGCCACATGACAGGGAAAAGCAGGGGTCAATTTATCCCTCTATTTCTCTCTGAATAGTCCCTTTTCTTCTGCTGTTGTCTCTGCCTCAAGGGCAGGAGTCAGGGAGCTGGTGGAGAGCCCTGCTGCTCAGCCTGGTTCTTGTGCAAGGAAGGGACAGTGGGGCACAAAGGCTTCCTCTTTCTTCTGCCCCCCACATCAAACTGTGTCTTTACCACGCAGGACAAAAGCATCCAGCTGTCTGCCAGCTGCTCTGTGTGTAATGCCAGCATCTCTATGTCTGTGCCTGTATGTGTTCGTGCTTTGCAGTTCCCCTCTCCTTGGGGCACTTTGCTGTGCACCCAGGAGTGCATTCATACTTGGGTTGCCCATGTCTGGTGCTTAGTGTGGCATGTACAAAAGGCCCATTGCACTGAATGCCTTCTGGGCCTTGGTGGTTTTTTGCAGAGTTAGATGAGTGTCATGGAATTATCCCCAGTGTTCTGCCCCTTCTGTTCATGAGAAATGATAAAAAAATATTCACAAAACAGAACTTTTTTTTATTAATGTGAGTAATTTTTTGGAATGTTTCAACTGGCTCCACTACTGAGTTCTCATCTGTTGTAATTTCTCCTCCTGGGTAAGAGAAAACCAACAGCCAGCCTTTGGACTAGGAGCCAATGGATTAATTTGCAGGTTTTCCAAGTATCGAGCGTTGCAAGACAAAGAGATTTTGTAATAGTGCTGGACATCATATAGGTCTTATGAACAACCTCACTTGTTAGAATTATTGCTTCCAGAACTCATCTAGAGAATTAAAAGCTCTAGTTTTCTCTGTCTAAAAAGAAACCTCACTGCTGGAGAAATGATCTTATGAAACAGCTCCAAGCTCTTAGTTACTATTTTTACCACCAAATTTGCCTGCAGCTGCCAGTTTGAATTACTTCCATCTTTTCTCTGCTTAGAACAACCAAGAGAGTAGAGAAAAGAGAAAAAAGAGGATCTTTAGAGATTCTGATTCTTGAGGATGCAGTAAGAATCTGTGTACCTGAAAATTCGATAGCCATAGACGCAGAATGGATAGAACAATTGATTCCAGCGTTTCTCCGTGTTGGTTCCTCCCTTTTCCTCATGTAACCAACTGGCTTATTACCATTGCAGTATAAATCTGTAGATTATCTAGGACAAAAAAATGCGTTTCCTTATGCATTGCTGATTTGTGTAGGGTTGAAGAGTTAGCTATTTGGAAAAATCTGTCCTTATTTAAGAATTCAAACCTAGGCTTGGATTTATAAAACTAGTAGCTATGCTTTTAATATTTCAAGAGATAAAGAAAAAATATAGCACAAAATATAGCAAATGCTTGTAGTTTTGATTTATAGAGTCTGATATGTGTTGACCTCACTCTGTCTACAAAGCAAAGGAGTGTGGAGCTGTCTCCTCTTATCACTTTTATTACAGTGATCAGTCTACAGTAATTTTTATCTATTTCCTGAGACTCTGACAGTCTAGTGGTCCTGGATTTTATTTTTCTGTGATCTAAAAAATTATGTTAAAATAATTGTGGCAATTGAAAATTTGATGGTTGTATTTGAAAATAGATGTATTTTTCCTGGAGCATGCTATCTTGTTTTTTATTGCCATCACTGAAAAAAAAAAAAAGTGATGAATTTCCAGGATTTTTACAGAAAATCTTTCTTAAGCTTGGTCATGCCATGATTAAATTTGGTTTCTACATTTTCTCAACTGTGTCACAGAAAAAGAACTGTTATATGGTTCTCTCCCATGATGCATTCACAGTGGGGATGTTCAATAACTGTGCTATTTTTTTCTCCAAATTCCAGTCATGTGACTGTGCTAAAAATAAATCTGCCTGTGACTTCTGGCTTTGTAGATTTGCTATATTTGCTGTAAATGGAAGAAGATGAGCAGGGGCTTGGAGTTGCTCAGTAGTGGTCTCTTACCGAAGCTCTGAGATGTCATATAAAGCAGCAGACATTAACTGACAGAATTAATTTGAATTAATACTGGTGTTCTTCACATTCTAATATTGTGTTCTATTTATGGACAGATAGGGAAAAGTAGATATCTTCAGAATACTTTGAACTTCAGTTCTAATTAGTTATATTTTAAAGATGTAAGTTCAGATGAAAGGTGGAATTAGGAGGCTAATCATCATGCATTTACCTTCTTTCTCTGGAGAACAGGGAAACACTTGGCAAAAAAACCCAGATTCTTTATCACCAAGGTAACAGATTAACCTATGCCAATAATGCAAACATGATTATGTATAAAGATTAATATTTTGTGGACTGCATGGTGGGGATTCCAATGGTTTTATTAAATAAGGTACTAAAGAAAAGAACCTGTTAATTAACCTTTAAAATGTACCAAAAGGAGAGTTATGCGGGTGAGTGCCTGGGAACATTAATGCAAAGGGCAGAAGACACAGCAGGCAATATCCATGATGATAGAACATCACCTGGTGGGAAATAGCTTTACAAACCAATAGCCTACTGCTTTGAGATAAGGACCATTTTGTTTTCACAACTTCCTGCTGGACTCACCATCCACTGAGGCTTTGCATTTCCTCCCAATGCATTCTTGCCACTAGTTTAATGAATGCCAAGCCAGAAGAAGCATGTGTTAGGGTAGATACAGAAGATAATCCGCTGTACAAAATGTTTATGGTCTACTTCAGCCAAAGTCAATGGAAGAATATTGATTTGAGCAGAATCTCTCTCCTCTTTTAGAAAGACTTTTTTCTTTCAAGTAATTAGCTTTTCGTGGGATCCTAATTAATAAAATAAGAGTGCTCAAATTTAATCTATAATGTAGGATATTTTCATGCAGTGTTGAGGAATGTTCTGGGTAAAATGTGTGTACTAAATCTCTTACACACAGCCAAGTAATATAAAGGAGTCTTACTGTGAATTGAAATCATACTTGTGCATATTTACTTTATTTGCAACCTTTGTATTTTCATAATGATTTCCCTTCCTGGTGGAGAACATTAATTTTCAAATGAAAATCCAGTTAACATTTTCCTAGAAAATACTTGTTAATGCTGCCCAGTGTTTTATACACAACATCAATGAGTTTTTGAATATAGTGACAACTGAGGCAATGTGTGTATGTATATGCATAATATGCAACACACTTGATACTTTAATTTCTCTATTTATCAACATATGCAAGAGCTTATCTGCCTTGTCTCTTGCCTAACTTTACACAGCAATTCTCAGAGAAAGTAACTGAGCCCTGGCAGCAAAGTGGCTTTAACTCTTGATGACCATTTATTTGCATGGAAGTTCATCTGAACAAATCAACTTTTACTTCTACCAAGACATTTTTTTAAGTCTGAGTTCTCCAGAGAGATGATTGAATGACAAAACAGTAGTTTGACTGCAAGGAGAGGAAACCTGAGAAAGGAAGCCTGAGGTTTTAAGAAATTGTTTTAGGAAGACTTGGAAAAGCTGAAGAGAGTAGGAAGAGAATAAAAAGTTAAATACTGGCTGGTGACATGGGGAGGATGTTTTTTTTTACTACTGGGAAGCAAAAATAAGGGAATAGGGGAGAGGAAGGATTCTGAATGCTGCACAGCACCCTGACCCAGCTGAGACAATACCTTAGCATGATTAAATGGTATTTGGGAAAGTACTGAGAGGGACTCCTCCGGATGCCAGAAAAAATTCACTTGTCAATTTGCTATTAAGTATCCCTGAAAAAGTGAACTGTAAATCAGGAGTGTGTGTGTTCAGCTGGTGGTCTGGGGAAGACAGCTGTGCTTAAAAGACATTGGCATATCTACAGTGGATTTAGGGCCTTCCTAGATGTGTGGCATAGGAGGTGCTATTTTTACAAATTCGAAACTGAGTGAGAGGTAGTAATAGGGAAGTTAGTAAAAGGGAGTATTTAAAACCTTCCCAAGAGGAAGCCAGAAAGAGATTAAATGACAAAAATGCAAAAATGACATCTCTCACCCTTTAATAAATTAATCCAAATTGTATGGCTTTTCCTCCCCTGCTCTCAGAGAAATGTGTCTGAAGAATGGATGCCCAGAGTTAAAGACAAGTAAGCAAAAGTCAGTCCTCAATAAAGCAAACAAACAAACAAAGTAATTCTTACACTGTCCAGCATGTTGCTTTTGCACCATTGAGGAAAGGTAACAGACACAGGGAAGAGAAGCTAATGCCGACTTTGTAGCCTCTGGATATGCCTTGTCCACGAAGGAATCACAACAGATTTTGATGGTAAAGATTTGTGTAAAATATCATTACATGCATGGTGAGCTGTCTGATCCCTAGAAGAGAAGATCGGTGGTTAGTTTTGTTTAGTTTATAATATTTTTAAAAATGGGATGTTTAAATTCCCAGTCTAATTCACGGCAGTGTAAACATTGAGCACCCAGGCCCAGGAAATGCTGGGATATATTTGGTAGTTATGTTTTGACTCTTCCTGCCTGTGTTTTTAGGTTAAAATATGGGTTCTGTGGGCTTTGGTCCAAGTTATCCATTTTAGAACTCCATGTGACCTGGAATTTTTGGCTGAACCATATGCACCATGAACTAAAACTTTATTATTTCTCACCACTCTGAAGTGGGATAGATCACAGAGTCATGTTCTCTGTATTTGTCTGCTACAAAGAGCTCCTTTGCTCTGCCAAAGAAAAGCACATAAAATATTCATAGAGCTTTGCAGAAGGGAACAGACATTATGATCTTCAGCCCAACAGATATTTAAATGGACATGGTAGTAGGACTACCAATCACAAAAGCAACCCAAAAATCTGGAGTCCAAAAGTAGTAAAATCTGTGATTTTTATTTCAGTCAAAGTTAGACTGTTACATAGTAGGTTTAAATATCTAGAAGGATGTAGGCCTGACTGATCACTGAAAGGGGAATTGAGGCAGATCAGAATTAGAAGGGGCTTTCCCCAAACAGATTTGAGTTCCACAAAAATTAATATTATCACAAAGCCCAAGATAAAAATCCTTACGACTTGAAGAAAAATGGTAGGAGCTGGACTTACTAAGAAGCAGGACACAAACATACAGTCAAGTGAAATCAAGGCCTCAGGAAATACCAGAAATAATATCCTTTTCTAACCAGTCTACGTTTCAGGTAGCAAATCTACAGCCAAACCCTTCCTTTTCTGTGTGCTCTGCACAATTTCCTAATTTCTCTGAATACTCAGATTTGAGCAGTCTTTGCAGCCTCAGGCTCAGGTCACTCACGTAACCCAACATTTCCTGCCAAAGAATGAGGTTAGGCCAGAATGATTTATCAGTCTAGAGAAGAAAATTATATCTTTTTGCACAAGCTGCTGGGCAAAATAATTTAAAAAAAAAATTCTCTATTTTTTCATCAATTTTCTTTGCTGTAAGGAATATTTTATTAAAGATACAGATGGATTCACTATGGTTGAATAAGTTCAGTATTTGTCATTTAATTTTTTGTCTCTTCAGGAGTTTGGCTATTAAAGTAAAATCACAAATCTTAAAGGCAAGATCACATTACAACTACACAGTTCAAGTGTATGAGATGTCCTTTTTTTGCCTGTTGGTGTTATAAACAAAAGGGACAATAGACCCCTGTAGTTCCAGACAGGTAGGCATGCATATCTGAAGAGTGCTTAAAGCAGAAATATTTTTTTTTTCTGAACATCATCCTAGATGTTGTGTTGCACACAGGTGGGTATGGGATGAAGTTTGCTACAGGGATGTACCATCAGCAGATGAGTCAGAGAGGCAGGGTAGGTATTGTCACATTTCTTTCCCAAGTTTGCCCTAGTAATTTTGCAGTATTCCCTCTTTTTTTTCATAAGGTTTATGAAAATAAAGATGATTTTAAAAAAAAATATTTTGTTCTAAGTTTAAGTAGATGGCAGAAACTCTTGGCTGCAACAGTTAAATATTTTTAATTTTTTAAAAAATATTTTTTAAGCTGTAGTGCATTTGAAATTTTTTTACACAGTTATGTAAGAAGAGGGTGGAAAACTCAGGAGTAGAGGTGATAAAGGACATCTACCTTCATTTGCAAGTCTATAGAAGACTTCCTCTTTTTTATTTCATCAATCTAGTGGTGCAGACAGCAATAAGGCTAAAATGAGGTTAGTTCTGAGATAGATTGACTCTGTCAGTGTGCACTAAACTTTGGCTGGATTCCATAACAGCCTGAAAGTTGGTGAGCTGAGATGAAGAAGCACTTTCATCGCTATAAACTAGACATGTCAGCATGCTGACGCCTAACACCCAGGAAAAAAATAAAACAAACCCTGAGCTTTCAAGAGATACCACACCTGCTTCTAATAATAAATGACATGTTACTTCCTAGCTGTTCTCTTAAACTGAGCTATGTTTATCTTCTACCTGACTCCATGATAACTTTGAAGTTTGGATTAAAAGTCTTTTCAAAAAGTAATTCCCATTCATGGTCCAGACCTTGGTAGGCAGTAATTACAATGCTGCCAACTAAAGAAACTCATTCAGCAAATTTCATCACCAATTTGCAATACTCACAGAACAGTTTTATCCAGCTGTGGATACATCAGTGCTTCTGGTTGACTTTAAGTTCACAAATGTGAAGCAGGATAAAGGCACACAAAGCAACTATACTGGAATGATCTCTACTGTGAAGTGGGCAGTTTGTTTTGTTCAAAAGAGAATAGAATTAGATTTGGTATTTGATAGTTTGAAACAAAAGCCACTGTGTCATGTCACCTTACAGTCCAGCTTTGAATAGTATATCCTGGCAAAATGCAGCACTGTTTCTGTTTTGGTATCCAAAGGGAAACCTGTTCTTCCAAACCGAATATCCATCCTCAACCTAAAGTGTTTAAGATAATCAGATTTGACTGTAAAGAGTCAGGATCAATAACAAATAAACATGTTTTCTGCTGATCAGCAGGTATTCTAATTCATCAGCACTTTCAATCATTTTATTGAGCTTTGTTCAGGTCTATTTTCACAGACACAACATTTTATAGTGTAAAAATGCTTGGCAAATAAAAGGTAACTACAGGAAATTGCTATTAACAGCAGGTATAATAAGGCTCAGCTTGAAAAGTTCTTAAAAACATTATAAAGTCATGAAAGCAGGAAAACAGACAGAGAGCAGATCAGTAGATTATTGAGCTAAGTCACAAAGATTGCTTCCTACTACTTTTTCTATGTTCTCTTTTCAAAGATTTTTAGGAGGATTTTATAAGGTTTTCTAACTAAAGCCCAGTCAGCTCTGGGAACTGAAACTAGGGGTTTGGTTTTTTTAAAATTTTCATTATTTATTTATTTATCTCTGCTTGTATTGACTCTATCAGAACTGGTCCAGAACTAGAACTTACATACACCAGAGAAATAAATGATAAAAAATGATATACATAAATGTTCATTTGATTAACTTATTGATTTAAAATTGCTGTTAACGATGGCTTGGTTGTCTCCCCATTCTTTTGTCATACAATGAATATAAGTGTGTTGAGGTCTAGCCTCTGGCTAGCTTTCTAATAATACAAAGTTAAAATAAAGGTAATATCTCTTGAACAAATTTCTTTTTTCTTTTTTTTTTTTTGAGTTCTTCACAATGAAATAGTTTTGGTAGTGTATCTGAATAAGTAGAGTGCAACAAAATTCAAACCAGGTGTAGGAGACTGCATCCCCATTCACATCCTTATTGCTGCTCCTTTCCACATCTGATCTTAATTTGATCCTTTTGGTTTGTGAAATAGTGCAGTAAGTTTCACAAGAATCTCGACATTTTCTTTTCCCTTCCACAACTAGAAACAAAGAAAGACAAAAAAGAGGGGAAAAAAATAGGGTCAACTTTATGATCTCCAGCAAAATTTAATTCTATAAACAGGCTAAGGATTAGATAAAACTGAGGTTTTTCATAAAAATTCATGTACCCCTTTTTCCTTCTTATTTTCCTTCTTATCTTTTCTGTTTTAATATGAAATAGATGTAGAAGGATATAATCACAAGGTAAAAGAAAATTTTCAAGAAATTTCTCAAAGTATTTTCAACCCTCTGTTCCACAGGGAGCAGTGCTATAGTGCTCACTGCTCAGGTCAAAGTTGACATCATGAGAGCTCAGTCAATTCTTCTGTTTCAGTTTGTTACTTTCAGATGCTGGAAGAGGTTATTGAAGTGAACACATCTTCCCAGCTATGTCAAGAAAGAAATATCCACAAAAATTATAAAGACAGGTTTGGAGTCTTCTCATGGTTGATGTCATAACTTCATTTTGAAGGTAATATGAAATAGTTGATGGCTATGTTTTTGGCAAATCAGCTTTATGATACCTTATAGATGGCTACAGATCTGATGAAACCATTCTGAACAACTAGTTTGTACTTTTTATTTTTCCAAATGATTTTTCAGCAAACCAAAGAAGTTTTCAGTTCTCTCTCTCAGTTTTAATCAAATTATGTAAAGCACCATTAAATCTGAATTAAGTAATGAAACAATGGTCACATAGGCAACTAATTTCTTTATCTGTTGCTCTTAAAAGATCTCTGTGCTCTTCACTACTTGAAATTACATTTCTAGACATCATCTGGAAAAAAAATAGCTCTCTGACATCAATTAAAATGGCCCTGAATTTAATTTCCTTCAGATTTTGTTCAAACAAATTTTGGGCGCATTACTTTCAAGTAGGCAGATCTCCTGGGTTGCATAACTGTTTTGTTTTGCTTTTTCTTCCTTTCTTTTTTTTTTTTTTTTTATTTCCTGGTACCTGTGTGAATTTTATCTTGGGATTGAATTTCATGGGGGTTCAGACCAATAAAGAGAATCTATGCAGTAACACTTCCTGTGACTCTGTGAGAGGCTGATGGAGTATTTATAGCATTGCCTTCATTGTAATTGTGTCTTTTTTCATTGTAATTCTGAGTCTTCTTTGTAGTCCAGGTGGGATGTTAAATATGCCATTGGCAGCACCCCAAACTATGTCTTAAGAGATACCTATATGTGAATGTATTCCTGAGCCTGTATTTTCACTAAATCAAACATAGGTGACCCAGACAAAAATTCTAATACAAGATAATTCTCTGCAAAGTCTCTCTTGTGGAACTGCATGGGTGATCCAGCACTTGGTTCTTGCAAACACTTGGGATAAGCCACCAGGTTTTGCATGAGCTCAGTCTGAGGGTGCTATTTCTCGTCACACTCATGTGTATGAAGAAAGTTTAAGTTTTCCTTTCAGTTACCCTGAAATTTTTCTCACAGTTTCTGTTCTAAAGGTTAGCTGTCAGAGGGAAATGAAAGCTTAAAACAGCTCTGAAATATTGTTTGGTGAAGCTGTTTAAAAAGTCAGCTGAATTCTGTGTCTGCTAGTCCTATTTGGGCATTTTTTAATGCTCCCTGGGACCCACTGTAGGTTGGTAACTTTGAGAAAATTCACAAACTCTTCTTTCAGTCCAGCTGGCAGGACGATGTTCCTGCAAGGAACAGAGGAAGCCTGTCTCTTTTCATGTTGTGATGCACACACACATGACATGCACAAATCCAGAGCCTGACGAGTTCCCATGTCCCATAGTGTACATGTATTTTCCCTGGGTCAGACTTTCCAGATGTTGAACCTGTCTCTCTGTTGTGCTGCATTTCCTGTTGCTGAATCTTATACATGTCAAACCCTTTTGATTTGAAGAAATGACAAAACAGTTTTTCTATGTGTGGCTTGGGATTTGGCAGATCCTCTAAATGAAAACCCATTTCCTGATGTGTTTGTTGCACCATCAAGAACTTATAATGTCATAATGCAAACTGAAAAACTAGTAACTAGTACCACAACCCTCCTGGAGCAACTCTTTATCATGTTTACTCTCTTCTCTTCTAGGACATATGTTGGTTTTCTTTCTGTTTTCGGTTTCTGTTTTTAGTCTAAACCTAAAACTTTTGGTGATACATTGTTTTTCTGTTACCTGTCTGTGCACTTCTAGATAGGAAGTTCCAGGGTAGGGAAATTCCTTTTTCTTCAGTGCTTTGGCAGCCATTCAATATTAACTGTTTTTCCACTATGAGAGGTACCACCTCCACTTGGATGAAACTGTTTTCTTAGTTGGTTTTGGTTGCTCTGATGGAATTTCCTAGACAGTGTTGGTGTCAAGCTTCAACTTCAAAATGAACTCCTGAAGTAATTCTGATGATTGAAGTAGAAATATTATATGCCATTCACAAAACAAAGGTGTGACTCTAAAGCAAAATACAAAAATGGAAGCCTGTTGCTTCAGTTGTTGAGAGATACACTGATGGTAAACTGGAAAGCTGACAGAAAGAATTTCCAACTATTATTTTCCATCTCTTACTTGTAGAAACATACATAACACTATATATGAGACAAACCTAACAATATTATTCTGAGTACAAACTTATGAACTGCATAAGAGACTTGAGATTTTTTATCTGTTTGGAGTCACTTTAACACCAATTTGTGCTTTTAAATCATATTTCACCATAGAACTTGCACATGCTTTGTTTTTCAAAAATCATTTCCTGCAAAAGAAAGAAAAAAACCCAAACCTCTGAGTAGAAGGAATTGAGTTGTTCACTTAAAAGAATTTGCCATCTTGTTGACATGTTTAAATCAGGGTAATTCCATGAATTTGTAGCAGCTGGGCATCTGGCACCGAGATTTGGATAATCTGGGACCCAAGCTTTGATAGATAAGGAATTATCATCAAACATTTGAATCTCACATTCTTTTTTTAATTAAGAGGGGTCTGCAAAAATGGGTTGGAGAAAGATGAATGGTCATGATCTCTTCACAATAATATCTATTTTCCTGTATTTTAACAACTATAAATGGACCTTCTAAATCTATTTCTTATTTGTGGGTAGCACCTCCCTCTATTGTAAAACAAAGTAGTGAAACGTGTTTATTCTTCCTCCGGGGGTCTGAAAGAAAGGCACAGAGATAACTGTGTTTCAAGGAGCTTACATTGCCATAAATTCAGCTGAATTTGGTTCATGCTCTTCTCATTCTACTGTCCCTCAGTTTCAGAGCCCTGTTTAATTATTTATTCAACTCATTTCCTTCTTCCTGTAGTCATGGTCTCTCTGATCCATGGAAAGAGGAGAACAACTACAGAATCAATTTCTTCTGCATTTTGAATTATGTGAATAGCTCTGAAATGGTGATGTAATTAATCAAGACACTTAACTGTCAAAGACTGGATTTATATGGCAGTAAAGTGAGAACTTTTGTATGTTACAATATACAAACACACAACCAGCCCAATTGCTTTGTGTGTTTAAGTCTGTGTGTAAGTCTTCATGTGTATGTAGCAAAACACAAAATCAAATATTAAATCGAAAAGCTTCAGACACAATTCTCTTCTACTTTTCCCAGATGGGCTGAATTCTCACCATGGGAGGAATGGTAAAAATTTTTCAAATTAAAATGACCCAATTGAAAGAGAGCAACAACTGATCCACATCAGTTTTACACAGATCCACACATAAGTACAAAAGAAAACAAGGTCTTCTAGCTTCTAAGAAGTACACAGACATTTTGTAATTGCTTTCAATCATTTATCTATGTTGCCTTTTGCACACAGAAAGGTAACAATATCTTAATATTGCTATTTGCATATTTATTATATAGATATATTTATATATGCATATATATATATTCACACATACATATATATATATGTGTGAATGTTCCACATCATGATAAAAAATTCTATTTTTCTGAGCAAAACAACTGCTATATCACAACTAAATAGTGCATTCAATGAAGTAGTATAATTTTTTTTTAATGTTTCTTTTGGCTTAAGGCTTACAGTTTGCAGAAATGCACATTTTATGACACTGGATCAAGAACTGGGGCAGCTGAAAAGTGGTCACACATCTGTCCTGCCACCCCTATTAAAGCTGGAGCTCATGATATTCTGAACCTGCCTAAACTCAGCTATGAAACCCTGATCCTCAAGAGCTTTAACATGGACTTGATTTGATGCATGGGAGCACTAGAAGAGCCAGTGAGATGGCTTCCCATGTGTGAGGGTAAGTGGGTGTGTAAGTCTTGCCAGCAGAAGGTTCCTTGGAATGGATACCCTTGTCTTATTTCATGGAACAGGTGATAGAATGGAGTCTAGTATGTCACTGTTCCACTCACTGTTCTATACAAAATATTGTAATGTATCTCTGGCTACTGGGGAATGCTTGGATGATATGTCTGGAAGCTGGCCATGTTGCTCATAGGGGAAGGAAGGAGTGAATAGCCATAGGAAACTGGAAGAATTAGTGAGTGTATTTTAGGTGCTTGACAAGTTCTGGGCAGCTGATGTTTCAATAATTTTTGAGAGATTTGCTATAGTATGTGACAGCCTTTATGACACATTTTATCTTGGAGCAATGTCAGAGAAGGATGTCTTGAAAGGAAATTCAGCTGCAGTGATTAAACAAATTATTCACTGAACTTTCATAAGCAGGTACCAGGAGATTTAGAACAGTACTGGAATATACAATGAAATGGAACTTGTAAGAAGGTGAGGAATTTTACTTGTAATCTGTGAGTAAAAAGACATGAAAAATGCTGAATTAGACACTTTCTGGCCTACTGAAATGATTAAAGGTGTTAGAAATATATGGATTGCTGCTTTATTCATTAGGAATGTTGGCTGACTAAAGAAGAAAGAGAAGTTCCATTTGTCTGGGTGAAAATCCTCTCTGAGAAAAATTTGGCAAGCTCTCATGTGAAAAGCATTAAAGAATGAAACTATTTTTTTTTTTTTTAATGAAGGCATATTTTCTACAACATCCATATTGCTGGTGGCACAAAGCTTTTGGTAAGAAAGTTTGGAGTGAAGTATTTGTTTGAATCTTATCTTTGTCTTCACAGATTTTTTTCTTTTGTTCTCGCTATTGCTACAGAAAGCTCCCTAGCAGCTTCTTCTCTGATTTGTTGTCTCTGGTGAAATTGCAGGAAGTTGTTTGTCCTCTAACAACCTACTCTCACTCGATAGAGTAAGCTTTTCATTCCCTTATGCTTCCTATAACAGAATAGATAGAAGAATGGGGCTTTTTGTGCGCTCTTTCATCTTTTCCTGTGACTGAATTTCATTAACTCCTACACTGTTAATATTACAGTTTGTATCTAATTCATTGTTAAGTCTGTGCAATAAAACATCTCTTTAATTATTGTCTTCTACTTAGAATTATTTTCAAATTTAAGGAAATATTAAGTATTGTAATCAGCTCTTTACTAGATTTGAAATATTGCTGTCAAAAGCAAATTTTCCTAGATGTAAAACTGTTCAGAAACACATCAGGAATAACATTATACCAATTGTCATGAAGACATCAGTCATTTAATCAGCTTTTTTTCATGTATTTTTGTGGATAGACTGTCTGTGTGTGAGCTTGGAAACTTCATTTGCTCTACTAGAATGACCTCAAACAGGATTTGAGTTCTGGCACGAATGAGAATTTAAAGCATGGTGCAGCAGCTTTGACTTGGTATAGTATGTACTAGGAGAGAGGAGATTTTTTTACCTACCCAGAAAGAAGCAGAAGCACATGTTGAGTGAGCAGTTTCCATAAACTTCTTGGTGATGCCCAGGTCAAGCCAGACATTTGCCTGATTTCTGCTAATGCTGAAGGGTCATCCATAGCTTCCAGATGGTCCTTTTCTGTCTGTGTCCATCCAATCTTACCTCTTATTCCTTCACATACTTTGCATGTTGTATGGTCAAGTCATAAATGCAGTTTTATCCCCTGTGTAGGTTAAACATGATGGGTACTACTCACAGGACAGTCTTTATTTATTGCCTGGGAAGTTCCATGTGGAAAGCAAAAGACATGATAAACATAGGGAAAAGACAAATGAGCAGTCTAAACTGCAGTGAAAGAAAAGCACAATAGACTTTGCCATTTTGTTAGGTGGTTCTGGTTAATTCTTGAATCCATCCCAGTGCAGCCAGCAAGAGCAGGACTTGGTATGGCAGCCTATCTAGGCAGATATCTAAGCCGGGCTCAAAGGTTGAAATCCTGGTCTGAGACCTCTTTTTCAGTGAGAGTAGGACTTAATCCACATCAAATTATGTGCATTCTGCTTTTCCAGTGTGAATGGGGGGGTCCTGTGTGCTCATGAGAAGTAGAGATCACCCTGCAAGGAATGCATTTAGAGCATGGATTCTCGGAGCTTAACCTGGTTAGGGTTTTCATCATTGCAATTTAGATTTTTGTTATGATCCATTTGAAGCCAGCTGAGCTTCATAGAATCATGTATATCTGGTGAGGATGTGATCCTTAAACTTTCATTGTAATGGCCAAAATATGATGTTATTTTCAATTAAATGCAAATATCTTGTAAACATGGAAACAATGTTGGTTAGAATCCTGATTCTGAAAGAGAGTATTTTTCTAATTCTGTATGGAATTACCAATGCTCTTCTGTTATATTTCTAGGAATCTAATCAAACTATACTACTGGTCTGATTTTTTAGATAGGTAATTTTGGGAGCAGAGGACAGGGTTGATAGCTTTATAGAACAATTTCCAGTTTCATCAAGAAGAAATAAAAGTTTTCACTTGGAAAACTTTTCTGAACTTTGATTTATTTCCAGACCTATAATACTGTAAAAACAATTATTCTGAATTTTTTTCTGAGATATTTCAATAATGTCATAGTTAATTTCTAGACAAGTTTCAAGTATATGGGGAAAAAAATTGCAAGAAACCCCTTTCTTATTCCTCTCCCAGATGTACCACTTTAATATTCGAATATTTACAGGAGATAGTCCCAGAACATGAAAAAAAATACAGCTTTCACCTTCTTTTATTCAGATTTTTTTTCATGGTTCAACTACTTTTTGTTTTCATGGGGAGGACAATAAATTGTCTGTAAAAAAAAAAAAAAACCCACACACTATAACACACTAGTGAAGTATCTGTAGGTTAGAGATTAAAAGAGCTTTTTAAAAAGGTTTTGGATGTTTTTAGAGCATTCTGCATGTGCCAAAATAAGATTTTTTAAAATTTTATTTAAAAAAATATCTACAGGTTGCAGGATGTATCTCACATATTATAAGACTTTTGAAACGTCATTTATCAAAGTATGTGATGGCAATATGTCATAAGAAATCATATGTCTGAACTAGGAATGTTAAGTCAATAGTGAAATTGAAATGATTATAAAAATTTGTTCATGGACAATGGAAATAAAGTTCAAAAAAACTTATTTATAATCAAAATCTAAAATATAGGACACAAGTTTATCTTGTCTAATTTCTTATTTGCAAAATTTAACACAGGCTTTGTGCAATCATACAAATCTCTATCTTTTCTTCACTTTTAATTTACGTATTTTTTGCTGTTTAGTCCTTCTGAGTTTATCAGAGCCCTACAGCTCAGTTACTTTTCCTTCCTTCCTTCAAATGAGTGTTGGCCTGCATAAATCACTACATTTTCCCCCTCTGGGGCATATTTCAATATTGACATTGTCCTTTTTGTAGAAAAGTCACAGATAATACTGTCTTGATGATCTGGCATCTTGTTAAGGAACTCAGCCATGTTTAGTCTCTGAGCATTGCCCCTGGGTGATTTATTTGCCAAAAAATGTGTAAGACACATCAATTTCCTTAAGAAGAGATGTTCACAAGGACAGATCCTTTGAAAACTCAGAGGTGCCACTAGACCAAAGCTCACATGGTGCAGAAAAGAGTCACAGAGCAAGTTTTTTCTCTCCCCATTAAATATGTCTTAAAGACATTTCATACATTATGTCTCTGCTTTTGCTGAAAATTTCATCCTTATTTCTTAGACATCAGCAGCTTATGATTTATAACATCAACACCTGTTGCTGTAACAATACCTCCCACAGTTTCACCAGAGATAATGTTACACTAGAAACAACAGGAATGTAACAGAAAGACCTTTAATCTCCAATGGAAAAATATTCTGTCACCAGGTTAAGGATCTGATCATTGCTCCATTTCAACAGAATTTAATGCAGGTTTTATTTTAGTGGCATTATTTACATTTTGGACTAGATCTGCCTTAAAATGTACACATAATTTAAATTGCATGATATCTGGCCACAGAAATCTTTCAAAGCTCGACTTTTACCATTAGGAAGCTAAATTCTGAGGCTCTTAACTTAGAAGAAAAAAATCATTTTTTAAATGACAATTTCCCTGAATAACTTCACTCTCAAATTTTTCTTCTTTAGATTCATCAGGAATGTCAGTTAGATAATCAGTATCATCTCTTTAATTTCTTTTGTAGGAAAGCTCTGTTACTCAGACAAAAGGCAATGACCAGATTTTGATGGCACTACCTCCATCCATCTAAGAAGAAGTGGGTGGTGATCCATTATGCAGAAATGAAAAACCTTATTTCTTAGATAGTAAATAGATGTTGGGTCATTTTAAATTACTGATTTTCATTAACATACTTATTGGTTTTTATTAAAAGAGTTACATAATTTACAATATATATCATAGAACACTGGTTGTAAAATCTTTATTTAATATTTCAGCAACATCTGTGCAAAGGAGTGGTAGACATGGAGGTCAGCCTTTTGTGAGGAAATAGGAGACATTTGACCATTGAACTTATCATCCTACCTTGCAGTTATCTTTTAGAACACAGAAATGTTAAAAAAGCAATGAGAGGCCAGCACAGAACTGCATTTCTTTCTTGTTGGGAAGTATCAGTAAAAAGTAAAAAAGATCATTAAGTATTGCTTTAAGAGAGTAATGTATTAGGCAGATTTCAATGTTGAAGCTTGTTGGACTAAAAGAACATTTTGAATTTCATTGTAAGTATTAAGGTGTTTACAAATACCAGTTTGCACGCATTTAATCAATTCCAAGACCTATAAGTACATTGCTATGATTTTCAACCTAATTAGTACTTTTTTTTTCTACTGGCTCTCTTGATTAAGTTCCATGTATTGGAAAAATAAATGATTTTTTTCAAGTGTGTTTATTCCAAAACCAAACTACAGTCTTACAAACTACAGTTTTGAGGAAATTGCTTTTTGACAACTAAGATAAAGTGGAGCATGTAAAATTATTGTTTGTGACACATGCCTGTTCAGAGACTTCTCTGAAAGACAGGTTGCTCCATTTAAGAACATTTGCAGAGTTTATTCTTTGCAGTTTTGTGCCCTAAAGACATCAAGAATGTCTTGGAGAGAATAGCAGCAATACAACTGCTGACTTCTTTGAATAAGTAAATCTTCCACTTCTCTGGGGTGGTGCTCTGTGGTAAATTTCAGGTGAGAAGAGGTCCTACTGTTCCCAAGGCAATATAAACACTTAGAAACCTCAAAGAGAGTTGGAAGGTTTGCCTGCATTTCCCTGCCATGTAATTAGTCAAAGTGAGACATTCTTGACCTGCAGAGGGTCCCTCCCTTAGCTGAGAAAGGCCTCTAAGGAACTCTCCCATTATGTGACCAGATGAGTCCAAAGAGCATTGTCAGAATAGTTTATGTCAGGAGTCCAGTCCTGGGAGAAAGGGTAAAAAAATTCCTGGGAGAAAGCTGTGGGTGGATCTGTTCAGTGAAGCTGTGGTTCTACACTGAAAATGCCACAGAGGAGCTGGTATGAATGGAAATGTAGTGTGTAATTCTTTTTCTCTCTTTTTGTCTTGTTTGTGTAAAAAAAAAAAAACTATCCCTAAATATTTTTACTGCTTACACAATCAAGACCTGGAATGCCAAAAAGTGCATATATAAATTGGTGCAATATAAATTGGTGGCCAAAGATGTGTTTCAATCCGCTCATAATCTCAAAGCCTCCCTGAGAAATGAAAGTAACTCTAAAGCAAATTATTATCTTTGCAGTGAATAGGTGCCTTCCAAAGCATTGGCTCATCTCTACAAGGGTTAAACAATATTGTGTCTATAAAAATCTATGACTAATTTACTGCTTTAACAGGCAACAAGCTAAAGACTATGAGGAGTAGGAGTATTCAAAAGTAATCAGACTAGCACAGTGTGTATAATCTTCACTGATACAGAGGAAGTATGACAGTGACACTTTAAATGATTTTGTTAGAATCTCTGTCCCTGTGGGAGATGTTGTGGTTTATAAATAATTTATTGTCTAATAGGTGCTATTGTATTTTATTTTTCTACTATATTTATGGGATTGAAATGGCAGGTTTGAAATTCTGGCTCTCAATTCCCCTCAGTGCCTGTCCTTAGATAGAATATAATATTATAATCTAATCTGCCTTGCCACTGAGTAAGAAACCTGGTAATTCATGGCATGTCCAGAACATCCTGAAAGTTTTATCTGCTTGTATTGTCTCTGTAAATATTTTACAAGTTTGCAATGAGCCTATTAGGGAAATGTAAAAAGTGAGAAAGGTTCTGTTTTGGACACAGCATCAAAAAAAGGGAGCTCTTAAAAAAGATGTTTATTTCTTTGAGGCATTCTGAAAAAATTCTTCTCTTCTGGAAGGGAAATAGCTGGTTTAAGTGCAGATCCTACAAGTCAGTGATTTTCAGATGTTTTTATGCTTGATCTTTATACAGGATCATTAGTGGATCATGGAAGAGGTATCAAGCAGACCTCTTGTAAAACAGCAAACTATGTGCCCAAACTATTTCTCCTTTTACAGATACTTGGAGTTTTTTCTCTGGTTGGATGCACCTCATGACAGTTTAAAAACCACCATTGTTGGGAGAAAAGGTAACATCAGGGCATTAGCCTGTTTTGGGCCTACAGTCTTGATGAATCTACTTTTTTCTCCATTCTGATCAATATTATTAAATGATAGCTTACAGTTAGTTTATATGAGTCATTTAAGTGTGATTCATAATTTAGCTGAAGTGATTCCATTCTTGCAACATCTGCCTTTTAAAACATCTGTTCAGTTGCTGGTGATTGGCAGAACATAAATGACCAAACCAGGATTTACACTGGCCTCTTTACTGATCCAATGGACAACCACTAATCCAGTGCTGGTTTATGCTTGTGGAGGGAAGGATGGTTTGTATATCCGAGGGAGTCACAGAATAAAATGCAGTGACAGAACAGGGACAGAACCATGAGATTTTGTACCAAACCTAAACTGTTTGCAATGACATAATGTAATTTTAGGAAGATATGTCATGATGTTGGCAGCATCTGAGAGACACCATTTGTTAGACTGCTAATGGAAAAAAAGAAAAGATGTTCCCTTGTGATAGAGACCATATTCTGTGATTCTCTCAGAATTCCATAAGATTCTTGCCATAATCAGAATAACAAGTGTAACAGCTCTCTTTTTAAGTATCATTTAATTTAAACTATGATCACTCAAATATCTTCTGTAAGACCTTTTCTGTCTCTAAGTTTCTAGGCTGTGTCTAAAGATTTTATAATGAATTTCTTTTTCCACAAAAAGACTTTTCTGTCTAGTGTAACTGTACTGAAGACAAGCGAATCATTCTGGCTTTATCCCACCACAGCCAAAATGAGAATACAGCTTATAGAGTCAGGCAATATTATGAAAGTGCGTGACAGTTGTTTCTTTCTTCTGCAAGATCCATTTTTTCTTTCAAAAACAAGGCAATTGATGCAATAATATTGGTGCAAAAACCCCTTGAGTTTTAAAATGGTAGCTCACTGGACTGTGAATTTCACTGAAATTCATACATGACATGAAACTGTGCTCCTTATATAGAGGTTTCCAAAGGGTAATATAGCATTCTATTTTAGCAATGAGTTGTAATGTATATATTTTGTGAATAAAATAACAAAAAACATTTTAAGATATTCAAAAGCCAAAATTTTCTTGGAAATTGTTGTTCAGAAATTACACCAAATTGACACACACATTTATAGATATGCTTGTTAAAATCAGAGTAGTTATATGTATCAGCTAGTTGTGCCAATCATCCCTGCACTCACTCTCCACTAAGTGGAGTTATTTTTTTTTTGTCATGTTAAAAATAAGGCTGCTCTCTTCATTCATATTGTTGTTTTAAGAGTTTTGAAAAGTTAGCAGTGGCTTCAGCAAGTCAAATCAAAATCATCTTGGGTAAAAATAGTATCTTAATGTCATGCTAGTTATGTTATCACAATGCTGCAGGACATTTAAAAGGGATGAGTGTTATGGGAAACACTTTTTCCCCCCTTTTTATTCCTTTTTTTCTTTTTAGTTTTGGAGAAAAGGGAAAAGTAAAGAAAAGTTCAAAATCCAAAAGTAATCCTGAAGCTGTGCAGTGTGATTTCTTTGCTGCAACTTGTCCAGCAACAACAGCATTTTCAACAAAATCAAGGAAGTGTCACTAGTTGAGACATTTTTAACATGGACCTATACAGTTCTCTAGCAATTAGTCTTGTATTTCCTCCTCTGTGTGGCTGCCTCACATAAATTGCAGCTGTTACTTCAGCTATCAGGCAGTTTGTACTCATTGGACTCTGAAGAAAAGACAATATTCCTTACCTGGATTAATCTAAGATACCCTTTTTTATATCTGTAGATTTCTATCAGAAGTTTCTTGAACTTAGGGAAGACTGTATGAAATATAATAACAAATACCTGAAGAGCTTTAGAAATATTTCAGGAGGTATTTTCTTTAAATGAGTTATTTTAATTTTGAAAGAATTTTAAGTAGCTTTTGAGGATTCCTGTGGTCCTTTGTGTTGCCCTGCACGTAAAGCTCTTTTCTGCTCATGGTGTCTGTGATTTCATCTGGAAGGAGATAAATGAGTAAGTGTTCAGGTTTGGTTCGATGCATGCTATTTGCATTTGTTGTGTCCAGATGGGCACAGCTCTCTCTTCCTGAACTCTTTACCCAGCCAAACACCAAACTAATTCAGCAAAACATTAGGCAAATTGTATTTACATAGTCCTGTACTAATTACGAGCAAGTTAGGTTATTCAGAAGAAGTTGACAGGCTGAAAGCTGTGTTTTCAGTAAAAACTTCTTGTTACACACCCTTTAAAAATTCTGTCTGTTTCAGTCTCAGCTGGTTGACTGAGATCCCTCTGCAGCTGAGATAAAAAAGCATTTCTGAAACAAGACTCAGTCTACCTATTTTCTTATGGTGAGAGATGTCCTCCATGTTCCAGTGATGAGGGAGATCTTAGGAGTTTGGGAAGGAGCTTCAATGAGGCCTCTACTATTTAGGCTATTAACTGTCTATGAAATGAACTCTTCCATAAAACATCTCCATCTGGTATGGTGAACTTTGTTTTGGTAGAGAACTCTGATCAGCTTGAGACAGGCTGGTGCAAATATTTACTTTGCATGAGCAGTAACATAGATGTGAACTGGGAAGAAATCTATGCTAGTAAGGCAGAGGTATAGACAAGAGTAGTGTGCCTGTCTGACATTTGCATGTTTCAGAAATTGACCTATAGAAGAATATAAAATAATTTCAGGTAATTTCTCATCCCAGTTAACAAAAAAAAAGAAAAAAAAATCAAGTCTGGCTTCTATTAAAGTAACTAAGCAAACACAATAGACCTATAGTATAGGGGAAGAGAAGTTTTACCTTCTAATAGATGAAGTGTAATAATGGCTTAAAAGAACTAATTTGTGTTCCTCTTCATTTAAAAAAGTGGAAATAAGCATGTGAGCAGAACTGCTTGTGGGACAGATAAGCATCTGTTGATTTTACTTCTTCATCTGTGTTACAGTTTTAGGCATTAAACCCCACTGTTTTAAGGAACTTTAGGGCTTTTGAACAGTTCTCCATATAGCTGGAAACTTCTACTAAAATGTTAAAGGTTCATTCTATTTCTGCAGCAACAGGAAATAACCCTAATTATTTTGAAATTAGAAGTTCTATGAATTGGGATTTTTAGCAATATCTTTAATTTTAGAGGTTAACAACTGGATGGGGATTGCATTTTTGTTTTGTCATAGTCTGTAACAATGCAAACATTGCTTGAAATATATGAAAATTATATTATTCTTATTATTCTTATTCCATTAGGAAGTATGAAAGCAGAATGGTGTAACTTCCAGCAAAAATACCTCTTTTTCTCCTGCATATCTGTGAGAAGATTTATTCTATAAAAAAAGCAAAACAAAACCAAACTAGGCAACTCCAAAAGCCCAAACAAAAAAGACTCCTTTTCCTCTCCCACTTATTAAATTATGCTCTTAGAAACATCAGTCCAACACATAAATCCTATGGGCAGCACTCCCGGGGCTGAGCAGTAGGGATACATTGACTGGAGGAAAGCTGTAATAATATTTGTTACACATCAATATTTCTAAGCTGTAATGCAAACTGATTTAACTCAGGTGCTCACCATCTCCATGTAGGCACCTTTCCAGAGTGCAGTGGAGAGTTTGTACAGGCAGCCCCTCAGGTCCTGAGAGGTTCTGCTGAGCCAGTGCTGCTTTACACTTTGCAGTTAGCCTGTAGTTTGGCCCCGTGCAGTAAAGCCTTGAGCCCAGTGTGCTGCCTCTGCCTGCTCAGGAGCACACAGAGTCACTGCATGATCATATTCTGGTGACTGCCAGCCAGTTTCCACGTTTCATTCAGGACTAGGAGGGGCTCACTTGCTGCCTCCTGTCTTACTCAGTGCACCTAGCGCATATCACTCCATTCACCCCAAATTCAACAAGGTAGCCCAAATTCAACAATTCAATTCAGTCTTACCTGTTCACAACAGGATGCCTCAGCTGGCAAGGAAATAAGAAGTAAACTTTCCTTTCTTTTTCCTTTTTTTGACTATTTGATTTTTAGATTTGCCATCTTGCTACCTAAGTCACAGCATTTTGGACTGTGCTTTTTCCCTGGGCAGTAGTTTTGCTCCTGTACATTTTGTTTCTCTTCTCCTGCTGCTTCTTTCTCAGACGGACAGAAAACACTTCTAGTAGTGGCTTACAGTGGAGAATAAATAGAGCAGATGTGAACACTTTCTGAAAATGTTGTACAGTTTTCTGATTTGTATTGGAAAAGTTTGTGGGAACATTATTATGTATGCCTCATAATTCATGTGTGAGAAAAAAGACAAGTAAAACTCATTTGGGCTCAGTCTGACCTCAAAAACTACTGGAGTCTCACACCGTTCCTTTTTTTTATTTGGCTTGATATAATTTCGTCTTCTTCTGTTTTTCAGATTCAAGTAACTAAGAAAATATATGTAAAATCCTGGACTTACATATTATATTTAAAGAAATGCAAATCTAGGTCTTTGCCTAAAAGCTTTTGGCAGGTACATGAGGTTCATGCAAGCTGAAGCTGTCAGTGTAAAGCCTTCCTGCCAAGGCTAGAGACTGGTTGCCAAAAACTGTTCAGTGAACAATGCTGCTCTGGATAGAAAGGAAAACCTCTTTAACACTTGGTTCCTATGGCCATTTGTCTGTTTCATGTCTGTAAGTTGCTTTTGAGATACCGAGGCCCCTGAGTGGGTGCTGAAATCCCATTGGTACTAAGAGATGCTTTAGCCTTACCAAATTCAAAAGAAGGTAGATAGAAGTGCCTGTGAAGAGCCTACGTTGGCAGGCACAGATGGAAATGAACAAGCTTTGCATGCCCTTCTCTTGCCAAATGTAGCTTGAAAAGCGTGTTGGGCCTTGCTGAGGGGTACTTTATCACTGCACCAAGAGCTGTGCAGCTGCATTAGCTCTCACCCAGGTGTCATGCAGTCCGGCAAGCACACATCTCTGTACAATCCTGCAGATGTACCTTAATGTCTAGGCCTTAATATAGGCATAAAGATCCTTTTTGTTCCTATTTACTTTTTCCCTGCATACAATGGTATTGCAATCCAGCGAAATTTTGGTTTTGTCCTTCAGACCTCGTAAGAGGAGCTTACCATAAGCAGAACCTCTCAGCATCACAGACAGAAAGACACAAAGGATTTTAATGATTTATTTCTCCAACTCCATAAATTCAGGATGCTCTTGGGGCTTGGAATTCATGTTCTTCCCAATTATAGGTTTCCTAAAGTTCTACTTACCTAGAGTAATACACATAGGATTACATTATTTGCTTTATAAAATTAATATTTTGTTGTTGCTTCTGTTGTTGCTTTTGTTGTTGCTTCTGCAACACATACGTGAAGTACTTAGTACGTGATTAGACATAATTTATAGATTTTTCCCACTTTTCACTGGTTGACACTTTCAAGTATCTTGTCTGCTTCAATTGTTATTGTTATTGCAAACAGTGTGCTTTATCTATGGTTTTATCTGTATTTCAGTGCTTTCCAGTTTATTAACAGTCATCTATCATATCTTCTCAAACACAGGATGTGGTTTTTGGCTGCGGCACTCTGAAACTTTCTGCAGCTTTAAAGAAACTGTTAAATTTAGAGGACGGGAGATATTTCTCTTTAGATAACAAATAATAACTAGGTAGACAAAGTTTGGTATCTTACTAAAATGTATTTCCTAATATCAAACATTTATAAAAGTTATTATCTGCTGAAGGGTCTTGTTCAATTTGCAGTGTCTAAATTCCACCAAAGATCACAAGCTTAATGAATGTTTGTTCCTGGCAAGCCCCAAATATCTTCCTAACTGCCTTATTTAAACTCTTTTATCAACTAGTTAGGTGTGTCTTTTTCTCCCTGACTAGAAACAGCATAGTGGATGAAATTCAAACCAATAAATATGCTTTCCATGACAGAAGTATGAATTTACAGTCACAGATTTTGAAAAAAAGTAATTTACATGAAATAGAGATGCAACATATTTCATGAAAGAAAAGCTAAACACTGGTTAACCCTTCTAGTATGACAAGAAAATGTAGTGAGCCAGATCTTTTTCCCTAGCCTCATTTGCACTGTAGTCTGTTCTTGTTTTGTGCATATGAGAACATAAGCAATACCTTTCAGAGAACAAATAGAAAGATTCCTTTAGAAATGGTTGGGATTGTTAAATTCAGATGCAAAGTGTGATCTAAATGTGAGTTAGTATTAAAAAAAGGTAACAGATCAAATGTTAAGGTTCTTGTTTTTCTTCTCTTCTGATTTGTATCTCTTTGGTGAAATTCTTGCTCTCCTATTCTTCCCAACATTCCTCCCTATATTTTCAAAGTTTTAAATTATATATAATTTTTTTTCTTTTCCCCAGATAATTATTAGATCATTTACTACTGCTTGGATAAACAAACACCCTTGTTTTTTTTAACTTTCTGATTACTCTGGGCTTTCCTGACTATGCTGTGAAAGATTCAACATGAAAGGGTGAAGGAAGGGAACTGACATCTGTTTTGGTTGCTAGAAAGTAATAAAAGATTCTTCATCTTTTTTAATTTACATGTGTTTTTTGTGTGTATTTTCTCTAAATGGAAACCTATATTCTCTTGTGACTCACCCATCCCCTTCTTTTCCACTTTTTGCATTCTTAATCTGTCTTGCAAGGACTGATAGCTTACCTACAAAACCAGCTACTTTCATAGGAGAATGGCTGCTACTTTAATGAAGTTACCTTCTCCTGTATTTCTCATATCATGCTGACCAATAAAACATAAATGGCAAATGGCCATGCTGCTGGATACAGGCGGTCTTGCTAAGATCACTGCTGTTGAGTTTTCTTTCATCATTACCTCATGTTGTCTAATCATTTTAATTTGATTATTTGAACTAAAGCATTTTTTATCAACCAATCTTCTAAATCAGGCATAAATATATTTTTATTTCTTATGGCATTGTATGTTCACACCCACACAAAATGTACTGTTAGAAGGAGGCTTTGTGCTAAGCAGAAAAAACTAAAGCCTGAATTTCAGGGCCATGATGGACCACTCCTTTAGGAAATATTATGACTGCCACCTATATTCACACAGCTTTTACTGCAAAACCAGAACCTCACATTCAAATTGCTTCAGACCTCTTTTTGTTCCAATGGCAATTTTATCAGCAGAAGCACTCCTACACTCAAAGGTGGTATGAAAGCATATATTTCCTAAAAAGCTTGCTTTTCAGATGTCACTGCTTAAAAAATTTGAAAGTCATGCTTTTGCAGCTAACTTGCAATGTTAGAAAGAAAGAAAAAAAGTTTTTAAACAGCAGCATCATTTTATAAAATCTACCTTTTTTTAGATCATTTTAATGTGCAAAAATACAAAGGGCTGAAATTCACAGTGGTTAATTATTTTTATGCTGAGGATATTCACAGCATATATACATTTCACAATTTTTTCAGCTTTACTTCTGTATTTGCATCACTTTTAAGTGCTTGGTTTACTTTAGCTGTGGAAAAGTCTGCAGTGATCTACTTTGAATTTCTTCTCTGCTTAAAAAATAACCTCCTCTTCCCCTTGAAGTGAAGAAGTTTTTTTCTTGCCATTAAATTTGAAGTCCTGGCACTTTTAGTCTAATTTATTTCCTATATGCAATATATCCTTCTAGTCAGAATGAAATGATTATTTTTCCTTTCCTAAACTGCTAGACTTCTGTGATCATTTTTCTTCAACTTTAGGAATGGGGAATCCAGTGGGTGAATAGGTTCAGATTACATGTTTTTGTCTTGTGAAATTTAAGACCTTTTCAAGTTGTAGTGGTTCTCCAACCCCTTTTGTACAAGGCATGCTAAATATTTTTCATTGGGAGAAAAAAACCCTCAGAAAATAAATTCATTTTTACCACGCACACAGCTACTCAGCTCTTCTGAAACTGGTTGCAAATACTGTCTTGCTAATGTTCCTGTTTTGCTATTTTAACGTATCAGGCCTAGAACTTTCAGACTATTATCTTCAAAATTTCCATTTTTAGTTTTTTTTCTCCCATTTCCATTATCCTCCCATTACAAAATAACTTTGCTTTAAAAATACATTTCTGATAGCACTGCAGAAAATTCAGTCATCCAAGTCTGGGTTTCTGGAATACCCAATCACTGTGCAGTACAGTTTTTCCATAGCCCATCTGATGTCTTTTGTCCCCCTCTGAATGTAGGCTTTAGACTTGTGATGAAGTCCTGTGGAGAAACAATTGCAAGTCACATAAGCAAGTTATGAAATCCAAGAAAAAGGGCTAGTCTGAATTCAGCAGTTGAAAACTAGAAAAGTCAGTTTCAGGTGGAATTGTAGCCAGTTGGGTACATCTTTTAAGAAGAGATTTTGAGTGGTAAAGTATAATTGGAATAAGGTTAACAAGAGAAATGTTCTGTTTTGCTACATTACATACAGCTAGATTTGACCATGACAAAGAGTGGAGAGGAACGAGAAGAAAGCTGGCAATCAGGATTCATGCTTCAATAGACCAATGCTTGCAAAAAGAAAGAGAAAAGACAGAGAAATACGCCCTCAGAAAAATGTGATGGTTAGGTAACTCCGAAGTATTCAAGTGCCTGCGCTGCCTGGCTGGAAACAAGAATATAACAATCTTCATGAATATTTTGGCTGCTTCTGCAGGAGATCTGTATACTTCAGTGACCAGCTGTCATCTGAGCAGGCTATATCTAAAAAAAGTATTCAGAATATTTTCTGTAATGTGGGTGTCTAGCAAGCAGAGAAAAAAGGGATCATGAGGGTCCTACTATGACAACTTCAGAGTTTGGTTTATATTAGATCTTTGAGTACTCTGTTAGGTATGAAACTCAGTGTAAAGTGTTTTTCTACACAGTGGTTAAGAGAAACAAAGTATGATAAACACATCGATGCTCAGCTTGTGAGGAGGCAGTAACACCTTATGTCAGCATACTCAGATAGTACTAAGACGCAGGGAACTACCTGGGTAGTGCTCCTGCAATATGGAAGTGACAGGAAATAGAAATTAAGTGCCTAGACACAGAATCAAGTTACAGAGCATCTTGGAATTTCAAAAGATTTCCTATGAAAAAAAAACAAACTTTGAGTAACCTGAACCTTTCCAGTTTGGAAGGCAATTTCCTTGCACTATCTGAGGGAACAAAAGAATAGGACTGACATTCTTTCTTTCAAGTTCCTTTTGTCTCTATAGAAGAGTGGAATTATATCACTGTATTTTATTCTTGTTGAGACAAATTATCCTAGTGCCTATAGCTCTATGCTTCAGGTGCCCTAAAATTTTGTTGTGAGAACAGATTCACAAAGTCTCATCATCTGAATGAAAAACAGTGAGCTGAAGTGTGTCCAAAACAGTGACCAATGCCTTCAGCTTGCTGGGAGCAGTGACTTAGGTGGGTCTCACATGGATTTAGGGGTCATGCTTTAAATACAGTTTGAGACATCAGTCATAACACAGACAAAAAGTCTGAGGAGCACAAAGTTGAATTGCTTGAACATCATCCTATAAGCCTGTATGACTCACAGTTTATGGAAGCAAATTGCCATGGTTGCTGTCAGCCCCAGAAAGGCCAGTGACCAAAATAGAAGCTTTCATTTACTCTTTTACCTCAGAGACAGGTAAAAAGGTTGAGGCATGTTTTTGAACAATGGAGTGAAGTTTGAATTTCCTCTGACACAGCTGACTATGGGGTTACTGATTTGGTTCTGTCTGCTTCATTTTATCAGCAATAAATGAGTTTGAAAGAAAAAGATGGAAAAGAAACTGCAATTTTAGTTTGTTGCTTGAATGAATGAACTTCAAAAATATATTTTATTCCTTTTCACCTCTGTATCTTGCTTGTTGATCCTGTATGGCAAGAGGCATATTTTCAAAAGAAAACCATCTCTTGCTGCATTAAAAAAGGGAGTTGCATCCCTATCTACTAGCCAAAGAATTTTTTTCCTCTGTGTTATCAGACAAAGAGGGAGTTATGATTTAAAACTCTAACCTAGTATAAGGCAGAAATACACACAGCACTTTGTTTGGGGCTTTTATCAAACAATACATTACTTGCATAACCATTCTCCTTGATATGTAATGGTCTTGTGGCTGGTCTGTACTTTCACATGACTGCAGTTGTTAGTCATTGAACATAGAATTGGATTTTTAACTTGTTTAAAAAATAAAACCATAAGAAGAACATTAGCTAATCAGACTAGATGTTTTTAAGTGTAGAACTGATCAAGAGAGATTTTTTGGTGATACATATCTCTTTTGTTTTCCATTTCTCCTTCAGAAAATACATAATCAACAAGAGTGATTTCTATGTCTTCAAAAGACGTGTCATTTTGAGATTGGAATTCAAATAATATTTACAGTATGCGGTGGTGTATCCTGAAAAGTCCTTAATAACATCTGAGAGTCCAAACCACTTCTTTAGGAATGAAGAATTTAAGAAAGAAATATGGAGCTTATTCTTTCTTCTTCTTGCAGCTCAGATATCTTTCAAATATTGCACAAATGAAAACATTGTCAAGTGCTTGTTGTGAAAAATCTCCAAAGTACCTCTTAAAAGAACCTAAATATGAAACTATCATCAAAAAATTAAACTACATATAAAATTTCAGCATCTGATTCAAAATACATTCTAGGATGGGAAATATTTCAAATAATGAAAGTGTAGCAAAGAAACAAAAAGAAAAGAAGTAATCCATAAAAATTTATTTAAAATATCTTATATGCTTTCAAATTTGGGCCATTTGCATGATTTCACAGAGTGCTCCCCCAAATGTTTCTGCATATCTCTAAAGAGTGGTATGATAGAGGTTTGTGGTGGGTTTATGCAGTTGTTGCATCACACATATCAAGTGATTTTTATGTCAGATGATGTTGCCAGGAAGCTCTTTCCCAAAAAAATAATTGGCAAAATGAGCTAGTATTTGATCACAGTACATCTCAATAGATCTTAATTTGCTGGCTTAAGGAATAATTGTTCTCATAGAACAGATTTCCAGAAGTTTTTCATCTTCACTTTTGTGCCAGGTTTTCAAGGAGGATCTTTGTGGCTATCGAGGCTCTGAAGTGAGTGGTTAGAGCCTTTCAGGGGGCCACTGCACTAGCAAGGTTTTTCATGATCTATCTCAAAATCTCACTGTGGGAATACTTTAAAATTCTGTCCTTGTTTATTATTTGAGCAGTTTTAAAAATCTGGTTCCATTGCTGCATAATTTGATTAATGACATGTAGAGGTTTAACAGTGGCAGAAAAATACTACCACAAGCAAATCTGCGCAACTTGACATGCCTGAGCAATTCCTCTCAATGGATCATATCTGTAACGTGGAAGTAATTAATAAACCAAAAGGATAACTCTTAGAGATGAACTGTGTAAAAGATTAAATGCTCTGCTGCATGGCAAGTGTGCTGGATGGAGCATGGTGCTCTGATGGAAGGCAATCAGCACTATAAGAACACTTACCAGCTCTTGGCCTGCCTGATTCTGAGCATTTGCAAAGGATATAAGAAAACAGTTTTTGGAAGTCCATTTTGTCTAAAAGCATGGGTCATGTCTTGAGCTTATAGTTCTTTACTGACTTTACTATTTTACACTGAGTGCTGATTTTCATCTCCTATATCTATATATTTTTCAATATTTTGCTCAATATATGTCTGATGCTCTGTTAAGGGTCAGGCTCAAGAAACAAAATCTTGCCACAGCAACTTTATTTGCCTACAGTAGGTTGAAATAGATTATTTTTTCTTCTGTGATTTAGAGAATATAGTTTCTGATTGTTCTGACAAATTTCTAGCCACAGTTGTGCAAATTCAATGTGTTTGGAACTAATGAATCATCCCACTGAAAACACATTTGCCTCTTCCTTGGCCTACAGTCTTGTAAGAATATCTGACATGACATCGATAAATTTGCTATCAGGTTGATTAGGATTTGCAAACATTGATTGAGAATGAAAGGTTTGCATCTCACTTGCTAAATATAGACAGACAAACGACTTTACCTTATTCATTGGGAGAAATAAATGGAGGCCCATTTTCTTCCCATCATGTTTAAAGACATCCTCTTGTAGTAAAAAGCTTAGCAATTACTGGTCAGCTTCCCAAAATCTTCAGAACTACCTGGCCTCTTCCAGGGTGATTTCAAAGCATAGGTTCTGGATTGCATCTGTTCTGATAGATGTCAGTTTAATCCGGGTGCAGTCGCTTGTGTTTCACAACACAGTAAAGTGGAACATGGCTGTACATTTAGGACAAAGCTTTCCAAACTCAAAACAACTTTAAAAAAAATCCCAAAACAGCAATCAAATAAACTAAAAGATTAAGGTGTGTAACAGTATGAATAAGCATTGTCTGGATCTTACATGCTACAAGGTGCAAACTCTATTGTAAATTGATGCACGGTTGATCTAGGTTGCGCTACTGATTTTGGCTACACACTTTGTTGTCCTGACTTTCATGGAAAGTGACCACATTGCAGTTTCTTGAAGCCAAATTTCCTGACTTTGATAGACAGATGAGGAAAATTGGTTTGAATACTCTCTTTTCGTTTGGGCAAAGACCCCTCTGAAATTGGTGAGGGACTGTCAGACTGTAAATGTGCTCATTGCCTATCTGAGAGTTGAGTAGTAATTAATGTTTACAAAACCCTTGGAAATAAGTGATCAAAGTAATTCAAAGCACTATAATTTGTGCTTGAGGTAAGAACATCTCTCTACCCTACTCAAAGTTATAGCACAGTCATGATGGGCTGGGATTGAAGGCCAAAGAAAACTCCCTTTGGTAGAAAATACAACATTAATTTATCTTTCCTTTGCATTGCACCTTCCATCATGCTTGAACCATTGTCATCTCAAAGATAAAAAATGCAGTTCCTTGTCTAGTGGGCACAGTTTTACTTAGGTTTATTTCTAATGATAAGGTGGACAATTTAGAAAAGTGGGAGTAAAAATCCTTGCTGTTGCCTAGGATACACACTCAAATGGCTGGGGAAGAAATAGCAGGATACAGAAGTTCCTGCTCTGAGGGGAAGTGCAATTTGCACCACGGCAGAGGAGAACACAGTAGCACTATGCAAGTGAATACAACAAGACACAAACATTTAATTAACCACGCTTTCTAACAGTAGAATTATATTCAAGTTGGCTGCATTTCCAGCAAAATAGGTCAGTGGTTTCTGGTTATGCAGGTATTACAAATCAGTCTTATGCTGAATGGACAAATACAAGTAATGTAATGAAACTTAATGTAGCAACTTGTTAAATTTGGAGATCATGATCTAAATACCAAAAAATCTTGATAAATCACTTATTTCGTAATTTCTTTTTAAGAAATTGTTTTTGTTTTGACACTGAAGAAAAAGTAGACTGAATTATGGAAGAAGCTGCAAAAAATAATTTAGTTTTGACATTTCTTTTTCTCTGCTATTTTTAGGTAAATAGACACTGATAAACCTGATGGACTGAGGTGAATAATTAATGTACCTGTGATATAAAACTTCCAAATTATTTTTTTTTGCTTTTGTAAAAGATAATGCTCATTTGGAACCCTAATTAAATAAGCAAAAGAAAAGGCATGACACATACTATCACACCTAATAATTATTTAAGAATTTCTAATTCATTTCCTTCCCAAGATCTAGAGATTATGTACATTTTTTAGAAAAAAATTCATATAGGCCTCATCTTCTTGGAGGTCCATCTTTAACAGTGAAATGATGCATCCTTTTTCTGCATAAAACCCCTTCTTTTTCATTTTAACAAAATGATCTATCTGGTATCCAGATACCAGATAGCATTGGTAGCACTGTTGGTTGCATTCACCTTTTCTTGACTGAAGATGTAGGACACCGTGGAAATGGCTGTGTTTATCATTGCAAATGCATCTGAGATCAAGACTAACTTTGGTTGACCTAATTAATGTGTTTATGACTCTCAAGATCACCTTTCCAGTTTTTACAGAAGAAAATAGGTCTTTCCAAACCTAAATGTCTTCTAAAACATCAGCTTCTTGAATACTGTTCTACTTTTCTACTCCCTGAATTTGCAGATGTTCACATTGGCTGACTGAAAGAGATTGATCCTTATCTAATGAACAGCTTATTCCAATTGCTAAAGCAGGAAATGAAAGTTGTTACTGTCCCTAGACAGAAAAAGTGAGACAAGGGAGCAGAGTGTAACAGGGCTCAGTACATCCTCTATCAACCTTTGTACAGGTCCACTCAAAGCCAATACCAATTGAAAGCAATAAAGACATCGGGAACCATATTAAAGAATGTAAAATTAATCGAGACCTTACAGAACTTAAAAATAACCAAGACCTTATGCATCACTTTTTTGACACTGTTTCAGTACCATGATTTTTGGATTGCATGCCTGTATGGTGAAGTCAGCTTTTTCAGGCTTAAAATAATGAGATCACTACTCAAACGACATATCTTTTAATTCTGGGAATCATCCAGCTAGTATTTTAATACAAGGAAACAAGGCTGCCAGGAGACAATATAATTTGGTCTTGTTTTTTTTTTTTTGCTTATGAAACAGTGAATTTTCATCTTTAGCTTAGGAGAATTTCACTTTTGGAGGAAGAGACAGCCAATCTTTAGTTACATCATCAGTGTTCATAACCATCACACTAGTTTGTAACAGCTAGTCTATAGCCCAGAAGAGGATAAAACTCAGTGTGTTGATGTCTATCCTTTGTTTCAATCATCATTACTCATTACATATATGGTACAGCCCAACCACCAAAGACTCTTCCATACCAGTAAAACTAGAGGCCTTCTATAAATCTATACCACACAGAGCTGAATTGTATTTGCAGGGAATACTGAGCCCATACTCTCTTTCAATTTGCTTTTGTTATGTGAATTTAGTTCTGGAGGAAGATGCCCTATTCATAGCTCTGGAAGTGAGGTTTATTGTCTTATACTGTCTTTACTCTCAGTTTACTGACTTATGCTTCAGAGCAAAGTCAGTAATGCTGACTTCCCAAATGCTTTAGTCCTGGTGTAACCACTTGTAAGGTGAGAACAAATCCACCAACAATAAAGTTGAGTTAGCGCCAATATAGCAGTTTATTGATTAAAAAATAAAGCAAATAGTTCTGTTGAAAAGATGCTGCACTGTGTAGTTGTTACATGTAATAAAATGGCATCTTGTGGTAAACTGCACCAGAAGTGAACTGTTCCTTCTTCTAGATATCAATATCAGACTCTGAGACAGGCAGACTTCAAATCCTTCACAAAGGCAACACCATTTTATAGTAATAAATAATATTTTATATTTTGTTTTTGTCATGAATACCATGTCCTAAAGATAGACCATTTTTTTAAATGATAAAGAAGGTAATTTGTCATAATATGACATTGTAAATAAATAATTTTTGGGTATGGGTGTTTATCAAGTAATATATATTTTATGAAAGCAGAAAAATTATAGGGCATCCTGGCTGAGAACTAATTATTACTCTTAATAAAATGGAAAACATTCTCTTGTACATCAATAATTTATCTCAACAGTCTTATACACCTGGAAGTGAATACATCTTTTGCTGTGTTCCCTTACACTAAACCACTGAAACAGTGTGTGACCCCTGCCCAGCCCTGACTGTTTCTGCCTAGCTATTCCTGGGTCTTCCTTCCAGGCTGCTCATTTCAGCCCAGCCTGGGACTGTCAGTGTCCAGGACTGACCCAGGACTGCTCTAGGAGGACCTGGGTCCTGGTCATGGTTCTCTCCCTTACTGTCCTGGCTAATGGGCTGGATTTGCTGGATGGACTTAGGAACTCCCTGTAGGCAGCTTTGTCTCCCTGCCTGTTTCCAGCTGTCTTTCTCAGAAAGGCTTTGAACCTGTGTTCCACCCTGACTCCATCTCTGTTCTCTGAATATTAGGGACTTTTGTTGGAAACATCCCTCAGATATTTTTTACCATGGTGGTTCCAGCCTAGCAGATGTGAAAGAATGAAATACAGTCAGACTGGGGGTGTTACTTTCTGTCAGTGCAGCATGTATTTGAATTTGTCTTATCTATGCGAAGGTGCTGTGTCTCTAGCTGAGTCACTGTTAAAATAATTTATATGAACCACACTCCACGTAGTTTACCCAAGTTATGTTGCTACATTCTAAATAAAGGACATAAATAGAGAAAGAAAAATAAATTTTCTGTGATTCTGTTGTTGCTAGGGGATTTGGGAACTACTATTTATATCAGCAAGGCTACTGTGTATGGTTCAAAAATTAAGTTACTGCAATAAATTAAGAATTCCTTTCCAATTGCTGCATTGTGTCATAAGAAGCAGGCACTATTTTTGCTGATACTGGGTATGTCAGAGGTGTGAAGTCAATAATCTGTGACAATAAATAAAGCTGAACAAGCAAGAAAAATGAACTGATTTGCTTTACTTGAGATTATGACCACACAATTATGAAAGCATCACCTGGATTTTAATTTGAGATGATACAGGAAGGGATAAGATCTTTATGTTTTTACAAAATTTAGATGTCACTATGATGCCCCAAAACACTATCAAATTATGAATAACAGGAAATTTCTTTAACTGAAACACGTCTTTATACCAAACAAAATAAAAGTGAAGTGCACATGCTGAAGTATAGGATGAAGTAATCAATTTAACATCAAGACCTTAGCTTTTCATTATATTTAATAGCAGACATTTCCCATTTTAGGTTTCCCTTAATGTTAGAAGGGACAAAATCAAATAAAGTCTCTACAGAGCAGAAACAATCCACCCCTAAAATCTCTGTGAGTCATAAATTCAGAAAGTGCCTAATAAAGGACCTAATTCTTTTAAATGTTTGCTGAGGCATATCTTCAGAATACTTTACTTTTTTAGTTTTTCTTTCAACGGAGTTGCTCAAGGATAAAGCATCAAGAAAGTGAGAACTAAACAAACTTTTTCACCTGCCTATCAGTTTAAGCAGTCTGTACAGCTTCATTTGAGAGTGCATACATTTTGACAAAAATAACATACTTTTTTATTCCTTCCCCACCCTGGGATTTTGGCAATTGAATTTATCTAAGATTTTGAAATGAGACGAGGGGAAAAAAACCCCAAAAGCCTTTCAGCTAGCAGGATGTTGAGGTTTTGAAGTTCTATTTTTATTTTTAATTGTATTTTAATTGATTGGTGATTGTGCAACAGAAATAGAAATCTACTCAATAGAAAAATGACAGGAACACATTAGCAAAGTAAGGTTTTTGCCAGTGTGTGTCTACAGTGACCTGTGGTGTGCTCACCATGTAATTCCCTCTCTGGTTTCTTTACTGAGGCTGTCAACAATGGGGACAATTAGAACTAATTGTAATGGTAAATTTAATTGTCTGGATGACTATACATTATATGGAGAGTGATGTGCTTAATGACCCTTGGTTGCTACTGACCCAATGTATTTTATCCCTCACTGCTCTTATTTTTATCTTCCTATCATTGTTTTGGGTGTCATGAACCCACTGAAGCCATTTTGTCTTTCTCTGACACGATCAGTGCCAAAATCTGCAGCAAACAATTTGTCTCTCCTGTATAATTTTAGGATGAAAACACATCCATAAGGAAAGATATCCTACTTTGATATTCAAGCAAGAGACAATCCCTTGGGTCTATTAGGAAAGTTTTGATGTGATGTAGTAGAAGTATATCATAATATACTTTATATATAATAATTTTATAGCAATATTATAGTAGAAGCATACTTTACTGTATTATATGATAGCCTTATAGAAATAATAGTCTGAAGACCTTATTTAAATGCTCCCCCTTCTTCTTTTTTTTTTTTTCTTTCTTTTTATTTTTGGCTTTTTCTTTTTTAAATCCAGTATTGCAAGATGAAGACAGGGACACTGGATCAGACTGCAGCTCTGGGATAATGATCTCAAATTGACACATTTCAAATCAAACTATATTGATGCACAAGTGTTTTAGTTAAGGGTTTTCTTCTCTGCTGTGTGACTTGAAGGTGACTTTGTGTGATAAAAGCTAGTGCAGAGGAGAAATCATTGTTTTTATACACTAATAATGGTCCTAGAAGTCTCTCTGGGTAAGAAAAAATGAATGGGTATTTTTCCTCCTTCATTTTCACCACACTACTCCATTATTTTCATATACAATTATTGTAACTTCCATTAATAGAAAAGGGAAATCAGAGGTCAGGATGCTCTAAGCAGCTGTAACAAAAATACTTGTGCATAATAAAGTGAATGATGTTTTTGATTATAGGGCCCAACACTGGCCAAACCAAAGTGAAATAACAGAAAATCCTTGCAAAGGAGGCCCAATGCAATGTCTGATTCTAACGGATTCTACTCCAAGCAGTCACTGAGGGATAATATGAGACAAAGTAGCAGACATGGTGTGCAAAGGGGAGAGAAAAAGACAAATAAAAAATTTTAATGTGACCAAAATCACAGCCACCCAAATTGTAGAAAATCTTGAAGAGACCTTAAAGATCATCTGAAGATGATGTGCCAGGACGCCACACAACAGATCAGGTTGCTCAGGGCCCCATCTGACCTGGCCTTGAACACTCCAAGGGGTGGGACATCTACATTTTACCTGGGCAGCCTGTTCCTATGTCTCACCATCCTCACAATGAAGAATTTCTTCCTAACATCTGATCTCAATCTCTCTTCTTTTACTTTAAAATCATTACCCTTCACCCAGTCACTGTCTGCCCATGTAAAAAATCTCTCTTGCTCTCCTTTTTTAAGCTCCCTTCAAGCACTGAACATCTGCAGTAAGGCGTCAGCCAGAGCCTTCTCTTCTCCAGGCTGAACAACCCTAGGTCTCTCAGCCTCTGTTTGTAGCAGAGGTGCTCCAGCCCTCCAGTAATTTCTGTGGTCTTCATCTGGCCTCACTCCAGCAGGTCCATGCCTTGCTTTTGCTGAGGACCCCAGCCATGGATGCAGTACTCCAGGTGGGGTCTCACAAGAGCATTCATTCCAAACGATTTAGGGTGATATGGATCATAACAGTTTAAATACATTTATATGTAGCAACTTTTCCCCTCTTCCATAAACAGCCTTAGCAGATCAAAAAGTCTTTAGTTTCATACATGTCATAATTGTAACTTATATTTTGTAAGTGGGGCCTGCATTACTTTCTCACACTTGTCAAAGTGCACTCTGACTGAAAAAATACAGATATTGCTTGCAAAAACTTCTAAGTATTTCTTGCTATGAACAATTCTAATAACCCTAATGCCATTCCATTAACTTGTTCTGGAAAGAAAATTTCAAAAAGATACCTTTCACAGGATGAAAGCACAAGACCTGTACAGCTACAGTAAACAGATGATTAAATACTCATTATTTTTCATCCCTCACCTAAATTTAATTGCACAGCCTAGCCTGTTGGGAATCAATGAGCTTTTAGAACAAGATGAGTATGTGTAAACATAAATGCTCTATTGAGGGATATATTCACCTTCTAATACAAATAATGGCCAAAATTTTCAAGGAGGTGTAGAACCGGGTGTAGGCCTCTTAATTTTGCTGTCTTGAGCTACACATAGAGCTGCAGGTAAATACACAGCTGCAGACTTGTAGTGCTGTGCAGATGCAGAGAGCAGTCAGGCTTGTGCCACGCCAAGTGGCAATGAAAGTGTGGAGGGCAGTGGGAGCTGACCCTAGGGCTGCTTCCACAGGAAGTTCAACATTTCTGCTGTGACCTTACTATCTCCATGAGGCTCATTAGCTTAGCAGTTATCCTGGATAAAAGCCACTAAAGTCCATTTGGGTCTGAGCTAATACCTCTGTGAGTTGACCTGAACACTCTGGGAAATGCAGTGCCTCTGGAAACTCCCCTCCCAGAGCCTTTGCCTCTAAGGAGATGTCTGGGAGAGTGCAAACCTAGGAGACTGCTGGCACCTTGGAAAAAAATTCTTCAGTGGAGTTTAATATCCTGCTTTAGACCTAATAAAGCTTCAAGGTCACTGCAGGCATACAAAATTGTTCAGAACTGAGACAGGATTTGGGCTCAAAGTCATAATGATGTGTCAATGTGGTTTTAATATGTGAAATAAACCTTTTAATTTTTAACTTCATCTAACTTGTTTTTGATGTACTTTTTAATTTCTTTCATAGGAAAAATTCTCTGTAGTTTGAAGAAGAGAATTTTCTGATAAGAATGTCCTAAGCAGGTCCATCCAACAGGCTGCTAGGTGTGTTTAAATTCTAATCAATATGTATACTGAGATATGTGGTTATTTGCAAGCAAGCCAGCTCTTTATGTCTAGGCTGCTATGAAACCTTACAGAAAATTAAACAGAAACTGGGCTCTGAGCCCAGGAAAACCAAACCACCACTGCCAAAAAACAATACACTGAAACATTATACATCTGACATAATACCAATTAGTCTCATTAGCTTTGTGTTTGCAAAAATCCTTTCTTAGCAGTGTTATTTTTTAAAGCCCCCTCAGCCTGATTCTGCTTGTAGTAAGCATGTAAGTCTCTACTTTAACTTGTCCTGTGATGTTTCAGTGCTCAGATCTGCAAACCCAACACATTATTTTTTTCTCATGAAATGTACCTAGAATCATGTCTCTGTTTTTTTTGAAAAAAAATGCCCATGATGCAGTCCTTCAGAAAAAAGTGAACATATAGCTCCTCCTCTTTTCCCAAAGGGAGGATCCAAAGTGTGTGTTTCTTTTTGGGAGGTGTAAATTATTTCTTAGTTCGATAGTGAGTAAGGCCAGCTGCAGGCACTGCTGAGGTTGTACAGGAAAGATCATGTTATAAGTTTTGTTCAATAAATAATTATGCTCCTTTTGCATGGTTTCTTTGAGGCTTTTGATCACAAGAATGAACCTCTATTCATTTGGGTTTTTTTCTCTCCTGTTTACAAATGACTGACTCACTACTGTGTGATCCTGAGGGGTTCACAATCCAACAATGGAGTGAATCAGCCAAAACAGTCATGTCCTGCTTTAAATGAGCAGACTGTGGGTATTCAGAAACACCTCAGCTTCAAAAAGCAAAATGCTTACATTGTTGATTGTTAGAGCCACGGGGAGAGGAGCTTGCCTTGTCATGAAATGCTACTGGCACACATTTCACTAAGGATTTTTATATTTGTATCCTGTGTTTTCTGCACGCTATTGCAAAGTCTTGCAGGAAGTAGGTATTTTCAGGTACATTTAAATATATGGAAACGTGGCAAAGTCTGTCAGAGCATGAAATCAGATTAAATGAAAATACTGAGTCATGGAGTGGCAGTGGAGGATGCTGTGCTCAGAACAACATTATTTAAACAGTGTTGGTGGTAGACAGGCTGACAGGCCATGGTAGGACATGGTTTGATTTCTCAGGAAAAAAAAGAATTTTATTTGTGGCAGTGCTGTTCCATTCTTGTTTCATCTCATCTGTACATCAGATTTTGAAATCTCTGCACAGCCAAAACACAGCAGGGAATGTGTAAACCTGAAATGTCTCAGTCTGGTCTCAGCAGAACATTTCAGTTTTAATTAGATATTCTCGTTTCATTTTGTTTGATTGTAGCATTTGCAAGAGTTTAATGTTGAAGTTACATAACTTTTCAGTGGCATAGGATGGATAGATCAATTATAGATCAGTTGATCACTGATTTGTTGGCATCTCAAGATAATATCTGGAACAAGATATGAAAAGCAACATTCAAATGGGATATTAAATTTGATTGAATAGAGACATAAAACTAAATTAATATAGTGCAGCATAGACCTAACTTACCTAGTTTCTTGCACCTTGTTGATTAACACAACATTAAGTGAACACAAGCTACTGCAAAACCCTGGTTATCAGAATATGAAATAAATGATTGAAGTTTAAAGGACTGCACAAACAGGCCCAGTTTAAAAATATTGGGTTTGAAATCCTTGCATAATATATTTCTTAAAAATATATTATGTTAAAGAAAATAACCATGCATTTAATAGAAAATGGCCATACATGATGAAGAAATCAAAATTCCATCCTTTAAAGCAAGAAGAGGAAGCTCTCCTGCTGTTTATGTCTTCTGTTTCTAAGTCCATAATCACACTGGTAAATTGGTGCTTTGGCGTATTAGGTTTTAGGAAAAGAGTGGGACCATGACATCTGAAAATTAATTCCTGAACATTTCTGGTATGACTTCATAAAATGTAGTAAGCTAGACCAATAAAATAATTCTTTAGGAAACAATCAGCTTAAAATTGTTAAATTGAAGACTCTGGATGAACTACCTCCAATTAAATCCACTGACCAATGAAAATATGATTATTCAGCTTTATAATGTGACATTTCAGATACTTTGTTGCTTTTTTTCCTTCAGATTCTTCTTCTATAAATAAAAAAATGAAGTTATTCAGGGACAAAAAGACTAGAAAAATGCAATAAAATAGTATTTTTTTCAGTGTCATCTACATCAAACCAACTTAATGAAGCCACAGGACACTTTTTTAGTCACTTTTAAATTTCAGCCTTCGTTGTGCCTGCCAACACTTGGAACCTGTCATTCACTTTTGTACACTGTTTCTTCATCACAACCAAGGCAGCTTTTTTTTCTCTATAATTTTTTTCCTTTTCAAACCAATTAATATGAAGAGTAAGTTTACTTTGTATTTTAAGAATTTTAAAAATTCCACTCAAGGTCTTGGTCCCTGCTGTTGATATATTTTCTAACTTTTCTTGAACATGCTGGGATTTCAGTCAATCAGTCAAGGCACAAACAGATCCAGCCCCTATTATGAAGAACTTACAGCCACAGCTGACAGCAGGCAGACACTGAAGACTAACAGGGAAAGAAAGGACTTGTGGAAGAAGTTGTGAAATGATCTTTGCTAACACAAGCACAGCTCTGAGTGCTCGGAAATAGTGAAATAACAATTGCAGTTCTTATTTGTCAGACATTTCTACAGAAAGTCTTTTCTGGAGCAAATCCAGTCTTGTCTGGTTGAGCTGTAGGAGTCTTGTCTGTAGGAGTCATGTGCTGTTTCTGACTTGCCCACTGAAAGGCTGTTCCTAGGAGAAGTCCTGTCTTGTCCATCTCCCTTGCCTCACCTTGGGGCTGAGCTGCAGCCCTCAGCCTCTCCTAGGTCAGGCCTGGATACAGAAGACTTGCTTTGGTCTTTGCCATGCCCATGTGTCCCCCACTGCCTCCTGGGGAACAGGATGAGACTGAAGGGCCGTGGTGCCTGCATGTAAGTGCTGTTTTGCAAGTGATTTTCTTCAGCAGAATAATTTTGCATTATCTAATTGCAATCAAGCAACCAGTCAGTAATCGGTGTTTCCAAATCTGTTTTGCATTCTGTCAAGCAGAGACAACGCTTTAGGATGAGCTGCAAGGTCTTTTTGTCAAGCTAGCAAAGGTTATGTGAGGATATAGAGCAGACACTTTCATAGTTTTTAACCATCACAGAATTGCTTCATGAGGCCCTGTTTGCTTATTTGGATATACCAGAAATACTGATCTTGGGCACAGTAGCACAGTACAGGTGGATGTATTAAGATAGCAGTGGATGTATTAAGATAGTAACCACTGTACTCCAGCTCTAATGCCTCTAGAATCATTGCACTCATAACCTTCAGAAGCTGTGTTTGATTGAACTTGGTTTTATTATTTGCCAGCTGCCTCCAAATATCTCCTTTTTATGACATATTTTTTTCTGCTGTTGCTCAGATACTAGTGTGGTGCTGTCTTTCTTTTCTAGTAGCTAGTCACAATTTGTAACTAACCTCCTGAGAAGGATTCACTAGCAAATTTGATTCATTGTGAAGGATTGCATCATGAACAAGCATCTTGAAAACCTGAAGAGTTCCTTTTTCTGTTAATCTTACAAGGGGATACTCTGGTTTGTTTTTGTGAAACTGCCTTTTGCAGGGATTCTCTGGCAGCAGATGTAAAATCCCTCCCATGAATTCTACCTTGGCAATCTGTGTTTCTTGTTACTGCATTGAGCATCCTGGTCTAATAGATCTGAATTATCAAACCCTTGTGGAATTGCTGACATTTTTCTTGCTGACCATGAATCAGATTATCTCTGCCTTTAAGTGTTTAACTTGTCTTGTGTCATTATTACAGCATTTTCTATGGTGCTGGAAAAGTAAACAGGGTAAAAGATAAGTACAATATTGTGGGGTTTCCCCTCTCCTCTCCAAAAAGACAGCATTTCTCCTGGTTTTATCCCAGTGTCAACAAACTCCAATAGAAAAGTAAGCATAAGCTGCAGTTAAGTAGCCTGGCTCACTCTCTGGCCCAGTTTGCTGCTCTAGCAACACCTCCTGCATCTTCTGCTCTGTACAAACACTTCTTCCTCTAAATAGTGTGCTCACACTTGGGGGCTTCTGTTTAATCAGGTTGCTTTGGACTTTTAAAAGACCTTTTATCCCAGTTCAGGAATACATGTTCTATGTGAGTTTAAAAGATCTTTCTTGTGGTTGTTGTTTTTTGTTGATTTCTACTGTTTGTTTTTGTTTTGTTTTGTTTTGTTTGTTAGGTTGTGTTGGTTTTTTTTTTTTTGTTTCATTTTATTTGTTGTTTTTAACACTGCAGTTTTGGGTCACCTTTCAGCCTAATCCCTCGGGCACTTCTGGCAGCAGCCTGAGTTGCCTAGCCCGGCTGCCTCTGGCCAGTGCAATGCACTCAGTTTGTAAATTTCCTCAGCACTCTTGATAGGGCTCTGTCTTTTAAGAGGCATAATTCAGCCACAATTCTGTCACTCTGCTTTGTAACATTTGCCTAGATTGGATTAGTGTCTCTGCAGGTGGTCTGTCTCCAGCTACACTGCAATGAAATGAAAAGGACTGAAGGCAATTGAGCGCACCAATCATTTCTCAGGGTAAACAGCCAGGCCAAAGCACTCTTTCTAACCAAGTAGAACTCACTCAAAAAATCCTAGTCACAAAAGCGTTATTTTTCTGCATCAAAATCTTTTGGCCTGCTGTTTGATGAGCTAGTGGTAACAATCTGTGTGTGTTTAGACTGGTTCTTCCACTCAGTCTCTTCTTGGACTACATAAGTAATGAATCACTGAATTTTCATCTATATCAGAGGAAAAAAAATGGACAAAGTCACTGACCCATAGTGTAGGCTTTTTGGCTTTTTTTCACTTAAACCTGTATAAGTATCAATAATCTATCACACCTGAACTGTTGTAAACACCTGACTTTCTCATAGTCTGTCACTTAGCAAAAGTGAGAAAACAAAGTTATTTTACAACCCTTTGAAGACATTATTTGAAGCACTTTCAAGTAAATTTAAACTCCATAATATTAATTTTTTGGTTAAAAAAATTATGTCAGAATCTATCCTCTTCTTAAACAAAATTCTATGAAATGTGAAATCTTAAACATAATGGGTAAAACTTGACTTAGAATAAAAGAGCACAAGTCCCAAAGAGGAAATAAAATATGTCAATGGCACAATATTACCTATGATCCAAAAGTTGAATGGGTAATAATTCAATATTTTATTTTTTTATCTCTATTGGATCTGTAACTCTGTGATAAACACAGAGGAAGAAATTATTAGATTTTTCAAAAGTAATCGCTATTTTAAACACTAAACTATCTGCAAGCTTCAGAAACATGAATTTATAAGCCTTTTGCAGTAATTTGCCACCTTCATTTTCCACGTCTTCCTAAAGTAGAGAGAATATTAAGGGCTTGATTCTGTTTGGTAAACTCAGGCATTCAGAGAAATCCAAGGATATTCAAGACATCCACATTGCAGTACAAGAACCAAGATATGCCTGCCTGAACTTGTGATTCTTGCCTTGGATATTTTAAAGTGGATTAAATATATATGACCAACAGAAACTCAGTTCCAAAAGTCCTTTTATTTCAGCTTCCAACCTGAAAAATACCTATGACACAGTTTTAATAGAGCCATTTGAATCATATTGGCCCCTCCTTTGTGCTCATTCTGTTGGTGCTTTTTGCAGGTATAAGAGCCAGGTTGTCAGACCTTTCAGGTGGGCATCCAGATGTGGCACTCATGGGCATGCTGGCCTCTGAGCTTGACCTCAGCTGCGCCTTTGACTCCAGCAGACTGAAGGAAGTGGTGTTCTCAGGACTCTGTTTAAGAGCCACTTGAACCCAGAATCACCTGAGATCTGCTGGGCTTTGTGCCACTTAGCAAGGAATAGTTTCACTGAGTCTCTGCCCGGCTGGTGAGCCCTTTCTGAGCCTCATGCCTGAGTTCTGTCAGGATGTGAGAAATGCTCTTCTCTGTTTGCAAAAGCACTTCTCTTAAGTCCCCTCAGAAATCCTCACTAAAGAAAGCTACTGTCATAGCCTTGAGGGCACCACCAACTCTGACTATCCCTGCCCATCCCCTGGGGCTTGCCACACTTCCCACAGCCCAGGAACCCATGCCAGCCCCCCCAGAGCCATCAGCCCCTTCTCCAGTGATGTCCCAGCAGGGCTGGTCTCCATCTCCCCATGGCTCTGGCTGTGGGTTCCACCAAACCAGGCTCCAGCCCTCATGGTGCTTTCTGGCTTGTCCTTGGACCTGGCTCACAGCTGTGGGCTTGCCCAGCTGTGTCCATCCCTGGTTCCCCAGAATCCTGTCTCTTGCTGTGGCCTGACAGATACACAGTAAAACAGAGCATCAGATCCCCTTTGTGTGATAAGATGCTCAAATACTGTTTGTTCTAATGTCAGGAGGTTTTTATTTGTTGGTTTCCTGATTTCACCCACCTTGACCATTGTTCAGCTCAAGGCCATAATTGTCTAATTTCTTTCCATATAAATGACATCTAGAAAAATAAGACTACTGCTGTGCCCATAGTAAGGATGCAGAAAGCTGGAACCTCACATATGTCAAAATGAAGTTCTTTCTGACATGGTTGTGCCCAGCCACATTGGGTGAAACACCAGCCTTTTCACAGCATTGTTAGTTCAGGAGTAAAAAAATAATGGAGGAGTGTGTGTGTACATTGAAGTGGGATCTAAACATCAATTTCTAATTCTTTACAAAGGATACTTTGAAGCAAAATATCATCAGTGTGTATTGTTCAAGCACCAAGTTGCCCTGTGAGAAGTGTGACCATGAGAGAAACAGCATTTTTCCAGTAATCCAGTAGAAGACCTGATCACTTTTAGTTTCTGATTTGAAGGGAGAATCTTTGGGCCTAGGTCTGTGAAACCCAGAGATACTTCTCTACAGTTCAAAATAATATCTATTTTGTGAAAAGCAGTGGAGTGTAAGGACATACACATGTCCTTAATGACTCCTGCTGGCAGTCTGCTCAGTGTGCTGCCTTTCTGTGCCTTCCTTTTGGAGTTTTAGTTCCCTCCTTATATAGGGAGACTGGCTGCATGGGTATAAAATGCTGTGAAGCCTTGCACTGGAGGCAGGATGCTGAAATGTCAGGTGATGTGAAATGATACAGTGATGCTTAAATTCCACCTGTAAATTTAGCTGCTGATGACACACACTGTCCTTTCTGAGACCTAAGCAGCCCCAATGAGCACCTGAGTGAGCCTCACAAGCTGCATTGCGGTCCAAACATTAGGTAGCATACATGCCCAAACAGCTTAATTTAGGTTGCCCAAGTTGTGCACTCTCAGACATCCTTATTTCAGCTTGTCTAATCAAAAAAATTGAATAATCCTTGATGCAATAATTCCCTAAACAAATTTTTATGAAAGTCAAATAATTGGTGGAAGAGGACCAGACACTAATAACACTGTAATCGAAAGCGTGGAGACAATTACTTCATAGACTTTGCACTTGTGTCTGGCTGTTGACAGGCATAGACACGATGCAGTTTGGGACTTTTAGTAAGATACAATTTTGTGCTTTAATTAAAATCTTTACTGGGTACAGATTTATCCATTGTGTAGCAATGGAGAAAATTTGCACAAATGGCTGTAAAACCTGATGTAGTACCCCTATTGGTATGACCTATAGGATGTTCAAGACTCAGGTCAAACAGGACTCAGAGGCCACTGGAGGCAGGAGGTATCCGTGCTGCATCACACAGAGCACAGGCTCGTTCAGATGCTGAGAACTAAGGAGGGATGGGGAAGGAAGGATTACAATGTATACCGCTTGCACATCATGCTTGCCTGTGTGCTTGATGCGTGTGTAACTCATTGCAAGACTGCACTTAATTATCTCGTCTTGTTACAAAGTTTGGTTTTGTGGGGTATTTTTGTCTGTTTTGGTTTTTTGCTTTGGTTTTTTGTGTGGGGTTGCTTTTCTGTTGTTGTTTTTTTGGTGCTTTTATATTTTGTTTTTTTAAGATGTTGCCATTCTGCAGAGGGAGATGTCAAATTTCTCCCACAGGTTCTTCTCACAAGGTTGTAACCTGTGTTTGATCAGGAATCATTTGGAGGCTGTCAGCTCTGTGCTGCCTGGATGTCTGTTCTGCCTTCGTTTTTGTTTTTTTAATCTTTCTCGGTTAATGTTCCCTATCACATCATTATGTTTTTGGTTTTTTTATCCCCAGTAGTTTTTTCATGTTTCTTGCCTGCTTTTCTCAGGCTTCCAGAGTGCAGCCAGAGAAACTAACAGCTGAATGACAAAGGGCATTCAGGGCAGTGTGCATCTTCAGAGAGACAGAGTGGAGGATGGATAATGCTTGATACAGAGGGATGTTTCCTTTTGCAGAATGCGCATTAAGAGACATCTTTCCCTCCGAGAGATGTGGGATTCAAAGAGTTATTTTAATGCTAGCAAACATGCTTGTATAACTAAACCCTAACATTTCCCTTGCAATAGTAACAATTTGATCTAAAATGCAAAACTGCTCTTGAGCATGCCAGGCTTTTTGTGCTGAAGCTCTTGAAGGGCAAACTGCAGCAGCAATTGCTTTCATGTTAATGACTGCTACAAGGAAGGACTTAATTTTGTGATTCATAAATATCATTAAACTCTAATTTATAAACATGATCCTTTCAAGATATAAAGTAGCCAATCAGGCCAAAGCAATTAGAATTTCTACATTTTATGTTTTTAGTATAAATTCATTATTTCTGTCTGCACATTCTCAATCTTAGGGCTGCCATTAGACTGTATTAATGAGAACATGACACTGAGCCAATCTTAGCAACAGCAGCTGTACCAACAAAATGCTCTCCTGAGGAATATTGATTTCCTTTCTTGGATGTACTTAAACAAAGGCTGGTATTGCAGACATCTTAACCTCTGTGTGTGCTTTAGTCTTCTGTACATTACTGCATCATTGCCTTGATTTATGAGAGAGAATTATTCTGCACTTTGACAGAGATGCATAGCTTTAATTGCTTAATTTATAGCACATGCAGATAAGCAGAATTAATAAATTTTTTAAAAAAACATGTTTTTCTAAACAGACCAGCTCAATAATTACATAATATGAAGCCGTAGTGGAAAACAAAGGCAAGCACAGAACAAAAATTTGCTGACTTCTTGGTAGTGAAAATGGGTCTTTTTCTCATTAAAAGTATGTGTCATTTCAGTAAATGCTCCAGAGAGGCGACCAAAATGGCTACGTGGGATTCTCAGTGCTTGCTGCAGGAGAGAGTCTGTGAATTGTGCCTATGTTTAAGATTGTTGGAGACCTAGGCAGATATAGCAGGACAACAATTCATAGCTTATCTTAAAAATGCACTCCATGCATTTGTCTTCCTTGCATCTGCTCACAATGTTGCATGTACTGTTCCATTTGATAACAATTTCATGAGATTCAAAAGTGCCCTGACTGTCATTGTGAATTAAGTATCTGCTCTTCAAAAGCCTCATGTATTTCTGCACAGGTATTGACAAGTAAGATTTGTAAGTGAATTACTCAATGAATGAAAAGCAGTTCTGGAGATATTCTGAAGGGATATAACATCATCAGAGTAGGGGCACTTAGCTGTGCACATAATGAGAGTTTTTACTAAAACCTGAGAAACAGTGCTTCTTGCTGAAAAGAAAGAGGAACAAAGTACAAACTCAAAATGTGAAGCAAAGATCAAATTAGGAAGTGTCTGCCAAAGCAAACATCTAGGATAATCTTGGGCTATGTTTCATAATTGTACAGGGGACATTTTTGTTGAATTTCATCAGCTGAGTTGCTGATGTCCAAAGAGACCCACTTGAGCTCTGTGGCAGCAGTTTATATATATGGTCAGCAGGAACACCACTGCTAGAGGGAGGACATGAAGAAAACTGTGATATCTGCCAGATGCACTGGACAAGATGGACATGGAGAAGACAGTGGAGAACAAGTATCTCTGCCAGTAGTTAAAGTTACATGTTCAGGACTTCGGCACAGGTAACACAGATTCAAAGAGGTCACTCAAGTGATGGAAGATCTCAGTAAGGTTCATGGTGGATGCTGCTAATTTGGTATCTTTGTTTTTTATCTTGTTAAAGAATGCTTATTTCAACCCAAAAGCTATGGTAAATTGCTGAGAAGGAGATTGAGAGTTTTTCCAGTTGGCTTCTTGCTGGATTGCATGGAGCCTTTTTGAGGAAAGGAGGGACTAAGCCTCCAAAGCGAGGAAATGTGCATAGCTGAGGGGCACCTTTGCTGAGAGTGAAGTAGGGCAGGCAAAGCATCTGAAAGACAACAAAGAACCAGGAGCCTGCAGCAGAGCAGACAGAGGAAGACAGCTGGGAAAAACAGGGAGCAGAAGAAGCCAGGCCCCAGGGGTCATAAGACTTTTTTCTCCAACAGACCCAAAGGGGGAATGTTCAGACTTCAGTACTGTGCAAATCTCAGTCTCACCCAAAAAGCAACTGAGTTATTGAACTAGGATCAGGCCTAGAGCCAAAGGGTCTCACTACAAGGACACAGTGGATAGGGGGGGAGGAGTTGCTTATAAAACATTTTTATTTATAATCTGCCTCATTCTCAGCTTTCCCTCTTCTAAAAAGTTTATTCTTGTTAATGTTGTGATGCAGTCTGGCTCTGGAGCTTGCATAGCACGGCATGGCTCTGGGGGCACTTGCTCTGAGAAATAGGTGCTGACAGACCCACCTCAGGGTACTGGCAAACTTGGGGTCCCTTCACAGCTATGCAATCCTAAGTGACATCCTAGCAGGCTGGCTTCTGCTTCAGAAGGATCAGGGTATCAGATGAGGAAACAGAACATTAATTTTATTAAGGTTCTATGTGCGTGTTACTGGGCTTGCCAGCCATTACTAATTTGAGCATATGATTACTTAGATTTGATATGAAACATTATAGCTTTTTCTTATTCTTCTCGATGTGTTTCCTTTCAGAGTTTCTTCTGCATAACATTCTCAATCTCCTATCAGTACATTATAGATATATTTATTTAAAAGAGAGGTTCAGGATTGAATTTTAAATCATTGCCTACAGGAGATTATTTGAGTCTGGACCCATTTTTATTTTCTTTAAATATCAGGGCATCTCTTAATACCACTGCATTCATTTAGGAACAGAAGCTTATTATTCTGAAAATTCAAAACTGGAAGCATATGATCATTTTATACACAATTTTATTAATGAATAAAATAGTGGCTCTGACATTAGATATTGAATTGCCAAGAATAAGCTTATGTTGCAAGAACCTTATGAATTTTTTTCCAGGAAAATACTTAAAATGCTCAACACATTCTACCTCTTTGTCTTTGGAGCAATCTACAGTAGAAAATTGTGTGATGTTTCTTGTTTTGCTGCCTGTTTGATCACAGAATAGCTTTTGGAAATTCTTTTTTTATAGTTTTCAATGCATGATTTTCAGCAGTTACCCCAATTTCAGTTTAGTTATTTGCTGTCTGAGCAACTCAAGTTACTAAATATAGTGCACACATAATTTTCAGTTTTGAGAACAGTGTAATAAGATAGGTCTATTAAGAAGACAAATAAGATGAACATGGGTGGGTCTAAGAAGAGCTGGTGGCTCTATTACAGTTCATCAGTTTGAAATAAAGTCCTATGAACTACAGAGATGAATTTGCACTAATTTCAAAGTCACACAATACGTGCTTACCAGCCTATTTACCCAGATATCTGTGCAATAAGCCCCCCAACTTGAACAAAACCTCCAAGAAGAAAAAAACCTGTCAAAACCCCTTATGAGATCACTTTTCCCCAGCAGCAATTAATCAGGTATTAAGCTGACCAGTGGATGGGGTTAGCATGATATAATGACATGCCCTAGGCACTAAATAAATGCAGCAGTTAATGGATGTTGTACTTTCCAGTCGAGAAGCTCTGGGCCCCATCTCTGCTCATGTGTTGAACCCAGAGGTAGACATGATGCATGGCAGTGACATCTGAGACACCCTGAGTACATCATGTTTTGTTAAAACACATATTCCTTGTTGGTTTATCCACATTTCCACATTACAAACCAGGCCTAACTGGGCAAGACTAAAAACTCTATGCTGTCTGAAATAATATTTCCATAAAGTTAAAGATCCAAAAATATTCTAATTACTAGTTTTCCCTGTGCTAAAAACCTTTAGGTCTTTTTATTCTCCCTGCTTACAAGTGAGATGAGTCTATACAAGATCAATCCTCTAAACCCAAGGGGTATACTTGAGTAATCTGAAGTAGTTACTACACATTTTCAAGGATGTCCCATGTCACAACAGGGGGACCATTGGCTGAGATATGTTCCACTTTTTGGTCATGATAAAGTTCCTGATCAAACCATTTCTGTACCTGTAAACTGTACTCTCCAAGAAATCAATATTTTTCATTAAAGGAAAGTCATTAATTGTCACAGACATCTTTTCATTAAAATATTTTCTTGGGATTTTTTCCTTCTGAGAGGCTGAGGCCTCAGAAACAAAATGTGGGCAGTCTGCTGCTGTGGAATGCATCAGGTGGATTTTTGATTGGCCCATCTTGGATGTTTATAATTAATGGCCAATCAGGGCCAAGCTATCTCAGAGAGAGTCCGAGAGAGCTGCCTTTGTTGTCATTCTTTTCTATTCTATTCTCAGCTAGCCTTCTGAGAGAAAACATTTCCTTCTATTTCATTTTAGTATAGTTATAATGTAATATATATATATATATATATATCATAAAATAATAAATCAAGCCTTCTGAACATGAAGTCAACATTTTTGTCTCTTCCCTCATCCAAGACCCCCTGTGACCAGTGTCACAATTAATTCCTTTCATACAGAGGAGTTCTGAAATGTGTCATAGGGTTTTACCTGAGGAAAATTAAAATGTGTGATTGGCATCCCTTAAAGATCTCTGTGAGTCCAGCTTGCTAGTCCTGTGATGGACTTTTTAGCCAACTCTGAGAACTGACACAGGTAGTTATTTCACTGAAATAATTGTGTCTATTAGAGCTTTTAAGTTCTCCAGCATTTAAATCATACAGTAAAATACTTAGGAAAATTATACTGAAGAGAGCACTGTGATGTTTTTATTTTCATTAGAGTATTGTGTGCTCTGAAGCATATTTTGGATATTTCTACAGATCAAAAGCATGCACTCTGAAGTACCTCTCATTTTACTTTGAAAAATCTGAATTCATTTCATGAAAATTTGAAAGGGTTGTCTGTTCTGGAGACTATGTATGTAGATAATCAACTCTCTGTATCACTCTACAATCAGTTAATTTTTTTCTCTTCTTTCTTTTCCTAATTCTTCTTGTTCTCCATTCAAATATAGCCTATTTGCCTGTGAATAATCTCCATTCTGTAGGCTACAAAATGCTTGCTTCTTGTCCCCTTAAAACTGCATGCATCTATAAATATTTATTTCTATTTCTGTGCTTTGGAGTTTCCACACTGGACCAGAGATGTGTGAATGGCCCATTTTAGAGAGCTACCAGTATTAGATGCTCCAGAAGACAGGAATCCCTAAGCACACAGGCAGAGTATAGGTCATCTGCTCTTCTCCTCCCTATTAAAACTTCACAGGCTCTTTCTAGTGGTTAGGAAAGGGCATCAGTTCAGGAGGAAAATCTGAAAACCCTTTCTAACTTTCACATATATCCACTCTAGTAAAGTGTGTATATTTATAAGCAACTCAAGTGTGTTACTCCTGTTCCATCTCTTGCAAAAATTCATGCTATGTTTCTAGTATATAATGTCAAAGCTATAGAGCAGCACATAGAATTATTTTTAGACATGTAATGACCTATATATTTTTAGACCTGTAATGACAACAGTTATTTGATTTTTCACAGGAAAATGCCATTGATCATCTTCAAATATAGCTCAGAACTTCCTTCCCCGAGCTGATAAATCAGTATATTGGGTTGTTATTACTTTCATCTGTCAAATGGGTTCTTACCTCCAACCATAGCTCTTCTGTCATAAACATCATCCTATATGAATGAAACTAAAGATGACTATGGGTGCCCCAGACAGAAGACATATTTCTATCTGGGGCATTAGTGAAACACCAGTTCCTACATTTTCTACAAGTTTATAGATAATGTGTTTTTGTATGTTGTTCTTTGTAGTTTCTATATTAATATATACATTACATATATATATATAATATATATATATATATATAAAATATATATAGAATATATTATATTCTATATTTTTTTATAAATGTTTGGCTGCAGATAAGGGAGGAAGCCTGATTAGAAGGAACTATGATTACTCTGCCTATGGGGGTACTTTGAGTACTTTTGGGAAGAGCTTTTCAGATGGCAGGCAAGGTGGGAGGAATGAGAATTGAGCCAAGAAAAAAATTATTCAGACAGATACATGGAAAAAATTTGCCAAGTCACAAAAGTACATTTACATTTCTGATAACAATATTACAAATATCTCTGAGAAGTCAGTCACTTTCTACCTATTATGAGTTGTAGATTACTGGATATTTTTCAAGGGGTTTTTGTGTGTGCTTGTTTATTTGGGATTTTTATGGTATTTTTTTTTCATTTTTAAGGGAACTATTTAAAACACCAGAAACAGGTTGCTGTCTTCAGCTTTCTATTGTTTTCTTCAGTCATCCTTGGACCCCAATTGCATGAATTAGAAAATTTATAAAAATAGTGCTAGACCTGATTTGATCCTTTTTTAAATGCAATTCTACTTTCTTATTTGAGGGATTTCTTGTAGAGTGATTGAGACCTTGGAAGAAATATTTTTGTGCAAGAGGAGGCTAAGGTTTTGGACCTGAATATGTAGCTTCTGAGAAATTAACTCGTAGCTACATATCTTGTTATTAAAAACATGAAGAATAGCCTTGCTCAGTTGATAGTTGTAACATTAAACTCACATGAGCTTAAAAAAAAAAAAAAAAATCATTACTTCATAGTTTGAACTTGCACTTTGAAAACAATATTACTGAGAAATTCTGTATTGATATAAGTATACTAACAGCATCTATGTATGAATTTACACTTTCCTGTGTAACTTTCAAGGACAGAGAAACATTTATTCTGAATATTGAAACAATAGATTTTCTTAACTCAAAGAATGAATAAAGGAATTCCTGTACCTAATTGTCTACTGTCCTTGTATATGGCCTTAATGTTTATGTACTTATATATGTAAAGAAAAATATTTAAATAATATATATTAATGAATTAAATGCTGTTGTTCATGACCAAAAAGGGCAGATCTCAGCATACGCACAACATTTAGCTGTACTGAGTTGCTCCAACACTGATCTGCAGATAAACAGAGGCGTTTTATCTCTTAAAAAGACATGCATGGTAAATTGAAGATGGTCTTTTTTAATAATAATGATGGAAAAAACCCATACAAATATATAAAACTAACTTCTGATTTAAATTAGTCTTGCTTTTAATTTTTCAGATTCAGAAGTTTCTTAGATGCCTCTGCTTTCTTTTTATTACCCTATTTATCCACTCTAGTTCTGTTGCCTATCAAATTTTATGAAGAAATTTTTCTTAAAGGCTGAATTTCTAAAGCTACTTTTATATTTCCAACCTCTAATTGCAAAACAGAAAAGTGATTTCATTGGTTTCATTTGGTCATACTCAGTGGGGACACATATAATCAAATGGATGGTCATCATCATAAATGTGGAGCTCTTCCTTATTTTTTCTTTGTTCTTGTTTCATCTTCCTTGTCCTTCAGGTTTATTTCTTAAATATTTTTCTCATTCACTATTTTAAGTTTTTTTGTTTGGTTCCTTTTCATCCATGTTATTTCATTCCTTATTTTTATCCATCTTTATGCAATTTATTATCTCCTTCATTATCTTCTGAATTATCTACCTTTTATTTCAGACAGCTTTTGTTTTCCTACCTCTTTTTACTGCTGCTTGACAGAGACTGCCATCACCATTTAATGCTCCCTTCAGCTGGCACTTGACCGTGGCAGCACTCATGCCAAACCACCATATGTGAGGGAGATTCAAGCTAGGCTAAGATTGTCAGCTGTTATTTTCCTCATCATCCTAATAGCCTTCCAAAATTGCCCTTTCCTCTAGCTAGTTCCAAAATTTTTGGGCTGAAATGTTTTCTAGAACCTTCAATGCACAGTCTCAAAGTAATGCATGGCTTCTTTACTTTTATTTCTCAAAGGGAAAGAAAAGAGGAGCTAAATCAGAGAAGACTAGTAGACCTATCTCTTTTATGATTTTTTGTTTGTTTGCTTGCAAGGAGATGGTGCTGAGACTTGGCCAAGGTCTGGGAGTCATGTCTGTTGACTGTTACTGTTCCTTGGGACTCAACCAAGGAATCTGACACAGCTGTAGCTTTAGCAAGTCTGTTGCATATGCTGGAAGAGAGATGATTGAAATGCTGTCAGCACTCAGAACTTATTCTAAAAGTGGGACAGAACATCTGAGCCACTGTTTGTAATGAAAACTTCATCGTTCACGGCTCAACTCTACACCATGCTTGACATAATCTTTTTGTTTGCCTAATACAAGGCAGTATTTTCTCCAGATAATCTGAATTCAGATTGAAATTTTAGAGGAAACAGCAGGAATCCCAGAATTGAGTTAAATGTTCAAGCTCAGCCAGTTAAACAAAAAACACCTATTGGGCACACTGGCAAATAACTCATCTTGTGTATAACAGGTTCATGTGGAAAAATGTGTTTATGTAGTTTAACATAATTGTTTTTGATGGAGATAGGAAATACAAGAATGAAGACAGATTAACTGGCTCACACACAGAAGATCTCTACTTTTTAATGAAGTGGGAGTTGGTTATTGTTGTTCATTTTACCTAGACTAACATGTTTTTCCTATAGAGTGCTTTTTAGGAAAATCAAACAACTAAAATTTCTTTTGTTGAAACATTTTATTTCACTTAAACTGAAAATGATGAATTTTATTTTGGAGAACACAAAAATATGTAAAGTCTTTTACAAAATCAAATAAAGCCACTGAAGTGTAAAACAAGACAAAACAACAAAAAAAAAATCTAGTTGCTGAAATTGGTGATTTTTGTTGGTTTGTAGACACAAATTGACTTGCTCTCAATTTCTATGCTCTTTCCAAATCCTAGTTGATTTGAACCTTAAGGAAAGAAGGAAGCAAGGAAGAGGCAAGTCAAGGATGACATAGGCAACCATTGCACCATGCTGATCTTACACTACAGAACTTTCTCATGAACTTTGAAAAAAACAGAAAAAAACACACCTTTTATTTAAATAAAAATTTTTTTCAGTTTTTTTTTTTCACTTCACAATGAAAAAATTAAGAATCTTTAATTTGGGTAATAGTGATAAAGAAGATAACTAAAGTCCAATATTGAGCTCACTAAAATGGAGGAAAATCATGCTGGATTTTTTCCTAATACATCACAATCAAGGCCTAGGTATGGAGTGCTTATCAGTATCTCCAAATTTAATTGGAATTTGTATTTGTAAATAATCTTTTGAGGAGGGTCATTGATATAGGCTATTTCAACAAATTGAAATGTATGGTTACTGGTGTAGTTTCTGTATTCAAAGCAATTTTGGAAGCCACATTGATTTTAAATAAAAGGAAGATAAAATAGCCACAACCATCCTCAAACCGATGTGTGCTTGTCATTTAGCTGCCTGTAGGTGACCTCTTGTTTAGAAAGGATTTATGATTACTGGCTGTTGTCTTAAGCATGCCTGAAGTATCTTTTAAGGCTCCTATATGTTTATTCTGCTTTCAGTCTTTCCTTTTTGCTGCTGAGTTACAGGGGGTTGCCTACATATACCAAATCACTGTGGAACCAGTGCATAAAAGGAGTTCATAAGGGCAATGTATTTAACATTGTTGGACTAGATCCTTGAATACCTAATTGATAACTGAGAGATAAGCAAATATTTTAACAGGTGAGTAATTTAAAAGATGTAGCTATCTTTTAACTGGCCACTGTATTATCATTATTTTAAAATATTTGCAACCATCTCCACGTGCCTGTGCACTTTTACAGGAATTGCTGGTGAAATAAAATTTGGCAAGACTGCTTGAAAACAATCCCTTTGGACTTCAAATTCTATGGCATTTTTCTACTGCCCTTCTATTAAGGTCAATCAGATTTCTGACACTGACCTCTGTGAAAGAAAGAGATCTGGCCTTTTATAAATCATTCCTGCCTCTGCTGAGATAGTCACATTTGGAATAAAAAGCTACCATATTCTGAGGCTCAAAGGACACATGCTAATTTTGAGTAGAGGAATTCAAACTAAAATAGGAATACAGAGATCTTTAGACTGGAAAGGGCAAGCCCAGAGGCAAATGAGAAGGCATGATTGCTAAAATTGCGGTATCAGTTTAACTAAAAGGAATTTCCATTTATATTTACTTGAATGCCTGTGCTGTAATGTCTGGTATTGCGAGGCATTTCATAAAAGGCTGCTGCTAAGCTAAAAATTCTCTGTTTAAATTACTAGGAAGCAACATTTCTGTGATGAAATACATGCTAAAAATATTGACAAGAATAAATCCACACCATTCTTTTGGAAAGTACAAAGCCTTTATCTTGGAAATTAGCATTCACTGAAGAAAAAGAGAGGCAAATGAAACTATGAAAAATGTTTTCCAAATGCACACCACTCACACATAAAATTCCTCTTCTGTTGAAGCAGATCTTGTTTTATCTACTTTGAAACAATGCTCAGCATAACTGCCAGTAATAAAATAGTATTTCCAATCTCAGCTCTTTAACACTCAACTTGAGTGATAAGCAATTCCAGAACCTTCAAGTACTTTTTAAAGGGTTGCACAACTTGAAAAGGTTTTTTAATGCTCAAATTAAAAGTGGATCAATGAAGTGAAATAAATAGCCATTAATTTCTCAAATTTATAGTAATTTCACCTTTTTCATTAATCATGATTTTCGGCAGTCTTTTTGATATTCTTGTTGTTTCTTTTGTAGTTCCTTCCAATGACAGAAAATGTATAGGTCTACTTCTATAAGGTGCACTTTGAAATCCATACCATTTAAGTGCCTTCTCTGATCTACTTATCTTCCTCCCCCCTTCTATTGATTTGTAAGCTGGCGGTGTTAAATATCCTCAAAAATCCCACAAAACAATAAAAAAACAAACAACAACAACTGTCTCCCCCTGCCTGCCTCCTCCCCCAAAATAAAACCCCTATATGTTTTAGTAACATTTCTGCCATTGTGCTTCCTTTAGCAGTTCTTAGATATTTTTTCACTTCCTGCTCCAAGCCATTGTGGGCCCTTACCATTTGCTATGTTTACTTTGGAGATGGCTATAACTCAAGTTAAGACAAGTTGTTTAATCTCTGTGTTATCAGTAAAAGCTTGTAGAATATTTTTAGGCACACTTTCTTTTTGGAAACCATTAGGCAAATATCCTACCAAATATTTAATACAGGTATTTTCTAAGCATTTTTAAAGGCGAGCTCACATAAAGAAGAATGCAAATTGTGCCCTTTTAGAATCAAAATATATCTCTCAAGAACAAAATAAGAACTTCTCTAGCTGAAGTTTAACTTTGTTGTTGCTTCCTAGGCAATTGAGGGGAAATGGGGAGGGCCTTGCTAGGTCACTTTCTTAGGGGAAGTTGAGTATGGTAGTGAGATAAATATATTTATTTTCTCTGTTCATAGGGAATACTCACAGTTTTGGCTCTCTTGAACAGTTTCCTTGCTAAGGAGCCAGAGTTGTTTTTCAGTCTGTCCAGGATCACAGAATCTCTGCCTATACTTCCCCCAGCTGCTGGTAACCCTCTAGTTTTCCATCAATACTTGATTGAAATAAAATTTACTTGGCTGCTGCTAACCTGAGTCAACTAATTACTACCTTCTGCTTTTCATCCAAATATTTTCCAGACATTTGATTTGATGCTTCCTAAATCCATCTCAGTGGAATGAATTTAGACTATAGAGTATTAAGAAAAATATTTATGCATCAGATTGGAGGGCAATAACGTCAAAGTGCATGGAAATGGCCCAGAGCTGTGAGCAGGAGAGGTAAACTCTTAGTCCAGATCAGTTTATAGCTGAGGAAGACATAAACTTTCTGGTTTTTTCAGGCTCCAAAAGTCATCTTAATCAATCTGTGAACCAACGAAGCATCTATTTTCCCTGGGTTAATTAGCATTTGTTCAGACCTTCCCATGTGGTCCAGTGACTGAACAATGGATTCTTTTGTTCCAGCTCTTCTCTTTACAAAAAAGGTTTAATTACTTCTCCCAGTTAACCAACATGACATTTAGTTTTAGAGAAGTTTCCAATTGCCCACAGATCAAGAATAATCTTTCTGGCAGATACCAAGAACCTTCAGCACAGGAATGCTTAATAGACTGGAATATATTATAGCTGAAATTGTGAAAATTGTGAAAATTGGTTATATGGTATTCAGTCTCCTATGCCTGGTGAAGTGTTTAATAGCTAGAGAGTTAGAAGGGCTAGGTTTACTTTTGGCTGCATGTTAAAATATAACTTCATGAAAAACTGTGCCAGGACTTCTGGAGTTCTATGTGTATTGAGAATTAAAATTGTTGCTGTTGTGCATCATGAGCTAGATTTTAATTTTTGTGGTAGTGAAGTCATAAGCATTACATATTAAAGGCTTATTTTTAGTGCAGCACTGAAAGGATGCTGTGTCTAGAATGAATTTTGGGTTTTTTGGTTTTTTTTCCTTATAAATTAAAAAGAGGCAATGGTCTTAACCTCAAAATACTTGAGCTGTGTACTTTGATAGTGTATGTCATCATTCCTCTTCAAAACAGCTGGAGAAGACTTATGAACATTTTCTGCCCCCTGGTTTCCTAAAATTGCTTTCATAGTTTGCCAGCAGTGAAAGAAATGGATGAGAAAATGAAAGTTCTAAAAGAGCAGTAATATTTTACAGACTCTCATCCTTGAGTAAGGTCTTAACATGACTGAGGTAATGAGAACCATTTTGATCTTATTAGCAATCTGAATACAAACAGCATTCAGAGTTTTCATGGTTTTTATTAAATTATATTTGTCCACAAGTATCAAATAAGGAAGGGTTAGACGACTGTGTCTTTGAAAGTAATGTCTTTAATCAAAACAGATCCTCTCTTTAATAACATGTGTCTCATGCACATTAATTATGCTATCTGCAAAGGTACACATCAGATATGAAAAGAAAAATAAAATCCTTGTTCATAACTGCAATTCTGCTCATTTATCAGCAAAACTGAAAATAAGTAGAAGTCAGAATTTCATGGGACAAAAACCCCCACCCAATATCAGTTGAAAACATTTTGAAAGGATCATTATTTTTAACTCCTTACCTCAAATTCATGTTGCAACACTACCAAGAGGAAAGAAGAGTGTGATAGCACTGTTTCTATCGTAAATTAGTATCCAGCCTGCAGCTGTGTAGCTCATTAAAAACTGTGTCATTTAGGGATATTTTGAAAACACAGAGGTCCATTAAAGAGACTGGCAGTGTATGGTTGTCAAACAGACATGCAATTATTGTCATAATATTGCCATCAATTGGATGGGAGAAATTACACGATGAACTGAGAAGCTGTTTTATATCCTTTTGAGATTTTCCAGCACAGTTTTTCCTTTATTTAGGCCAGCCATCACCCATCTTCAAATATAAGGACTCAGAGTGTTTACTGGGAGCCTTTGTGAGTACTAATTGAAACTTCTTCACTCTGGCTTCTGAGGGCTACAATATTCTCCTCCTGCTTTCATACTGCCAATCTACAGAGATTACATTGCCATGTCCCAGTGACAGAGATTAGTTTCTGGTTGTCCATTAAAAATCTGGCAACATCATTTCTTGACATCCACATTACTGTCCAGAGATGTCCAGGTTGTTGGGGATTATTGAATGTGGGAATTTTGTTTCTTCCCTCCATGGCAGTGACAAAGAACACACAGTGTCTAACTCACACAGCCAAACTCTATGGCTGCGGTTCCCATTGTCCATGTGTTTTAGCTCTACACTTATGTGATTATTTCCAAGAGTCAGTAAAGTCCAAGACTGAGTAAAGCTTGTTAATTCTGCTCAGGTCTCAGCTACAGCTGCCTGAGCTGCTGCTACCCACTTGGCACTGTGGCTGCAGTCTGTGTGCATGGCTTGAAGGCAAGCCCTCTTCTGCAGCTTTTCCAAGGTTCCCTTTGCTGGCCAGGTTCTGCCTCTGATCACTGAGGAAGCTGAAGTGTACTTCATACACCTTTTCTTCTCTCTTTTCCTTCTCATTATAAACTCTGACCCACAGTAAAAAAAACCTCAAGTGACACCCAACCAAACTCTGCTTTGCAAGGTTTAGGAGGCACTTGAATCTGAGGAGGTTGGGGCAGTTCCTTTCTTTGGAAAATCCCCAAATTTCCCTTTTTGCAGCAAGGAGCCCAGAAGTGAACACAAGTTTCAATGTGCAGCCTCACCGGCGCCGAGTGCAGGGGGATGATCACTGCCCTGGTCCTGCTGGCCACGTTATTGCTGATACTCCACCACCATCACTCTCTTGGCCCAACCATCCAGCCAGTTTTTTATCCAGTGAATAATAGCCACAAGAAGTCAGTTTTTCCAGGAGAAGGCTGTGGAAAACAGTGTCAAAGTCTTTAGTGAAAGTCAAAATCATAGATTTGATGTTCAATTCTGTTTGAAAATCTTAATGAGCAGCTATTTGTAGTGTTGGTGTTGTAGATAAAATACAAATAGTCCAGAAAGCCTTGTTTATTTTGGTTAAAATAATTTGTCAATTCTATGTATACAAATTGGTAAAGGTCTTACTAGTGAAATTACTAGCATTCAATTCCTGCCTTCATTTTTTTTGTCACTTTGTAAGATGCTTTATGTAATTGGGACCTGAGAGGAATACAAGTTACCCATTTATCACATGCTGTGCATTTTAGAGAAAGAAGTGTGCATGGGGAATGAGGGGACAGGGAGAGAGAGTGTGACAGGGCTTAGACGGGAGCATATCACCCATCCAAAGGTCCCAATGACGTCTCGTTGCTCCCCTCCATCTGGTCTTCTTGGTGGTGAGGATCCTCCTCTGTGGCTGTGCCATGCCACCATGCGCTGCCACGCGCTGAAGAGCGTGGAATTCCGCGGCTGAATGTACACTTTGGGCCAGGTGGGAATGCCCCCGTGCCTCCCTTGCAGGGAGTCCGTTTGACGCTGTCCCTTGCAGCTCTGGGGGTCTGCTGCCTCACACTGCTGTGCTCTGGTGCAGGGTCTGGGGACCCCTTTGGGGCCCTTTGAGGGCTGTGTCACCCCCTCTGCTGTGGATAAGCTTTGCCCTGGGAGAAGGGCCCCTCAGCTGGGCTCCTGTGTGCAGCAAAGGATGGGAGGTCACTGCCTCTGACCTGAGGCTTTCCAAATCACACCCAAAGCCTCTCCCCCGTCCTTTGGTGCAAGGGTCTGTGCCAGCCTGACAGCTGATCACTCTGGGGCTGTGCTCTCCTCCCCAAAGGTATCAGGCCTGTGCTTGGTGAGTGTCCCCAGCCCTGAGGTATTATTTTGTCTTACCTTCCTCAGCAAATGGGCCAGGGCCTTGCTCCGAAGGCCTATTTGGGGTGTGGTGGTATCCTCTGTGGCTTTTGTGATACAGTTCTGATAAAACAGACAAATGTTTACGCCATAAACTATAATATTTCAGTCTCTGACAAGTGGGAATACCAATAAAAAATACACAGAAAAAGCAATGGGCTAAATTCAGTTTGTTTTTTTTTTCCTTTAATTGAGTCTTCTGAGAAGATCACATAAGAATACCCACATAAAAAGCACTAATGTAATCATGGTGTAGCAGCCTTTTTTTTAAATCTAACAGCTCTTATTAAATGTAAAGGTATTTTATATATTAGACACAATAAAAAATCTTTTGTGTTCTGGAGAATAATCCATTTTGGCTAACATCAGACTTGAAGATAGAGTCTCACATTCTCTGTTTTGATGGTGTGTATTTTTCCATCTCATCTTTTGGGAAGGATCAATAGCTAAATGACACCACTCTTTGTGCTCAAACCCAAGACTGGGAAGGCTGAAATTTGAACTCTAGGATTCCCTCCTACTTGCACTTTGCTTGCATAAAGTGAGAGGATTTGGGGGTTGTGAGGCCTGGTGATTTTCACTGTGCCTAAATAAGGACACATTTTTCAAATCTGATTGCCCTCCAAAACTGTATTAAGACTGAAAAACATGGAAATTTAGGCAGAACTCTGTGGTGTTGAGGGGTGACCATTCCTTGATTAAGAACATTAAGGATACAAAAAAAATACACCCACCAACTTTCAAAATTATGACTTGTGACACATTTGTCGTTTGTCAGGCTCAAGGCATCAATCAAGTCTTGCAGCCAGTGACTGGAGTAATTATCTCATCCAGTGCTGGATTTAATTATTTTAAGAGACATTTTCAGGACACAAATTATGTAAAATGTTTAAATCACTATGATATGGAAACAAAAACATTCACTATACAATGTCCTTAAGATTTTGTGCTTTTTCTTCATAACAAACATTGACTTATATCACCTGTTGTGCTGCAGAGTCACTGATTACTAATGAACATATACTTGACTCTGTCATTACCACTTGGGCCAGAAGTCTTTCTCTCTTTTCCTTTACTTGTTCTTCCTCTTCCTGCCAGCTGTATACATTGTATAAACACAGATCTTCAGTTCTGGAACTTCTGCTTTGCGTATTTCCTGCTCCACTAATTTTTTCCATCCTTGAGTGGTCTCTATATTCTGATATTTGAGTGTAGTATTTTGTATTTGAGCAGGACTGCAGTGAACATTTGATTGCACATAGTGTTATGATGTCCTCTTGCACAAATGCTTCTAGCACCTTTCAAAAGGCATAAAGTCAATCTGTCCTACACAGCAAGCAAAAATAGCAACTGTCTACACTTTGTTTCTATTTAGTAAACATCAGAGTAGAAACTGTGTTTGGCTAAGGTGTGGATGAAATAAAATTTTTATAAAAAGGAATGATTGTTATAGTTGGGGCATCATGTTATTGGAAATGGTGAGATTTTCTACCTTGTTGAAGAGAAACCTTAAGCAGCAAGGAAGCAGCAATCTGACTCAGTGCTCATTTGCCAGAAAGAAGTGGCAATATTTTCAGAGTGAAGAGACCGAATTGTTTTTTATTCCCATATCTTGCTATATCAATATGAACTGAGGCGATTAAAAGGGATCTAACCTCAGCTTTTGAGATTAAAAAGGGGAAACATTGCTGGATTACACCTCCTGTCCTGTGGCTGGCATTTCTCTCCCTACTGGGGTCTGGTCCCACAATAATTATGTAAGTTTTCATTAAGATTACTGGGCTGCCACTGCAGTTGGTATTGACAGTACTGAGGGAGTAGTTTATCTGAGTACTCAGTACAGGGGTGCACAGTGAGATCTGACAGAACTGAATTTCAGATACCAAGACGAAGCTCACAGACCAAACTGGTGATGACTCACCAAAAATTCGCCTCCTGGAAATAAAAATAATTTAGGTGCAACAAAATTCTGACTTGAATCAAGAATGATCTTATTTAAATGTGTCAGAGGAGGAGCTGTAACATGCTGGATTGGCTTGTTGTGGATACCTAAACAGTGATGACCTCTAAGGTTAAGGTGTTTTTTTCCTTCAAAAAACTTCAGCATTAATAAAATGGGATTTAATAATGCAGTGTTGGCTTGTACTTATGACCCTCCCCATTCTTTACTCTTTTGGGTTTTGTACACATTTGTCATCTCATTTTTCTTCCCACTTAACCCAGTACAGAATAGAATTATTGGGACTTCAGACTTTTTCTGCATCTTTTGCAGATTTTGGTCAGTTTACTTAGATAAAGGAAAATATACTAATTTGGGTCTGTTATTATTCTAAAAGAACAGTTTAATTACATCTTTCCACGTATGTTTATTTTGCAAGAACAATAAATCATATAATCTCAGGGAGAATTATTTATATATCAGCCTTAGTACTCTGATATCATACTTGTTTCTACCTTGAAACCATCAGCAGTGCAAATTTCATTTGATCACACCATTCTGATTTCCAATGCCATTTGAGTGCTTCCCACAGGAACTAACTTCATCAGGGAATTAGTAAGAACCTGGTTTAAACAATGCAGTTCCATTTGTACTTATCTGCTAATTAACCCTATATTCTTAAAGAATCTTTATGCTTGCATTTTAACAACTTATTTTGCATAAGTCAGAGACTAAGGTGTGTAATAAAATTGCATTTTCTCAATAGTCATGTTCCCATAAACTGGCCATTTGGAAACATGGATGTAGCATGGAAAATATTTTGCAACCTTAATGTAATAGTGACTAGTATGAGCAGGGAAGCAATAAACGCTGAGGTTTGGTTCCGTGGTCCACTCTTGGTAGCACAAGGTTTCATCATAAAGCGTCTTTAGAAGTTTGGGTGGCTAAAATCTAGCTACTGTCTCACCCTGAATATTATCTGCAAACATATAAAGAAACAGGAGACCTTGGCTTTCACTTTTGCAAGGCCAAATGAGCCTAGTCTTTGTGCACTTACCAAGGAAAAAACATAACTGGCAGTGATAAGGACAACAGAAAGAAAACATTAATTACATTGAGCAGCATTAGAGGGCTCCTGCCGTGCTCACCAGTTACTTGTTCTTCACAGCTGCCTTCTCAGCTGGGGGTTCTAAATCAGCACTGTGAGAAGAGAAAGAAATGACCATAATGTATTTCTTTATGGTGATATTTTCTTCACAATGTAGAAAGGTGGTTCTCATGTAATACCCCAGACTTCTGTTTTCCAATTGAGTTGTGCTTATTTTCCCCATCACTGCATAAATTCAGTCAACTGAGCTTGTCTTGACTCTGTTAGGAGTCTGATCTCTGAACAGCTTTACAGAAAATGATAAATGCTTAGACACTCATCACAGAACTGATGTGTTTTGTTTTTACTTGGAAATGTTTTCTACTTCCCTCCCCTCTTGCACAGCATGCATTTAAATTATGCTTGGTCAAATTCTCAGCTGCCAGATGTAGGATGGGGGAGGAGGGAAGCATCCCTGAAACTTATGTTAATCCAGTGCCAGCTAGAAACTGTTTGGTCAGGGTAGATCCTATGATCCTCTTCCCTGAGTGATAAAACAGAGACATGAGAGACAGAATTTGGTCTCAACAAATATTAAATATTTACACAGTAGCTCTATCCATCTTAAGAAGTTCCCTATATTTTTTCAGGCAATTCAGAAAAAAAGAGTATTTCTAGGACCTATTAATCTTTCATCTGAATTCCAGCAATCCACCTGTAATTAAATGAGTTATGCTTAATAAATTATTCTTTTCTGTCACTGACCTCAATAGAAGGAGAGTTAGGGGTGAGCTCAAATGTAAAGGTCTAAGTTTAGACCTTTACAAAGCTCTAAACAAATCTCTCCTGAGGCTCTGTTTACCTGGGTGTTCATCCTTGACAGAGAAATCTTTGTAATTTAAACAATGGCATTTCTGCTCTTTGTGTGAATGTGGTGTGATGCATCTTCTTTTGTTAATCCATAGATATTCATCTGCAGATACAGCAGAACTTCCTCATAATGCCTTTCACAGATGTCTGTGCTCTAAAAGTGAGTGATGGGACACTACTAAGTAAACCCCCAGACTGTCTAATAAGTCTGTGGTCAAAATATTATACATCCATCCATGGCATTTAAAATGTTAGGAAAGACCTTCTTGCTTTTTTGTAATGTCATTAAGTGAAGGCTGATCACTTGGAGTTTGGTTGTAAAGGTTAGTAGTGTAGTCATAGGCTTTGAGGGGGTGTGGATATGCATATTTTAATTATACATATTTTAAAATAATTGATATTAAATTTTTCTTTGTAAATGCATAATTTACAGATATACAAAATTTTCATTAGCTACCAGATTTTTTCCTTGTCTTCTTTGAATTGTACTAGTTTTGTTCTTACATGCCTGGTGTTACATTGTGATGTGCACCTGACATTTCTTTTAAAAAGGTTTTGCCTAATCAGATATCTGCCTCAATATCTTTGGAAGACACTTTTTGTGTCATCGAGGTCTCAGATTTTGCCCAAAAAATTGCTGGCAAAATACTTAACTAGCCAGTGTTTTATATATGACTGAGTACCTCATGAAGACATTTTCCAAAAACAGTAGTGAGAGTAACTCCTACAATTTATACTTTGGAAGAACTTCCACTTCCTATCAACCTATGGTGTGTTTTTCTGAACAAGTTAACTAATGATCCTTCCAGGAAAAGTGTCCATGGGTCTTTTTTGTTAACAGTGAAAAAAGATGAAAAGTACAAAGTGTGTGTATCAGCAATATGTGAGAGGCAGGAACAAGGGCATTAATCTGAGCCTCAGGAGATCCTTGCCCCAGGATGAGTTTTCTTTATGTTACTGGATGTAACCTTTAGACCCAGATCTGTCCAATATCTTTACTTTGGTAGACACTGGGGAAAAAAAAAAAAAAACCAAGCAAAAATTGGTCCTGGTTTCACCAGAGATTTCAATTTAATTACATGACTGATGCACAGTCTGGTTTCTGATTTCTAGCCAAATCTTATGTATGTCTTATCACTGAGATAGCTCATCAGTGCAGCATAAACAGCTATCCTTCCAGTTGTTGCAAATCATGGGGGGGAAAAATAGTATATCAACAATCTTGTAGGATGGAGGCAAAAAGGAGGAGAGGGCTTCTGACTGCGTTGAGCTCACAATGTCATGTAGGGATATACACGTGCCTGGTGTGAGAGGGCAGTTCCCACAGCATTTCTCTCTGAGGAGCTAGGGTAGAGAAACAATACTGTATCTGTACTAGTAATTTTTTTTCAGATGTCTCATAATTAGCTATATGGGAATACATTTTTCCCATTTTAGAGAAATTAGGAGTGGTCTTTCACTGTAACAATACAGTGTTTCTGAAGGCAAATCTGTGGCCAGACACTCCTGTGCATATGCCACTTTCCTCATATGCCACTTTCATGTGTACTACAGATGTCAAAGAGTGGGATCAGAATTCCTGGTGTTCTCTGTGTGTGGCTAAATTCAGTCAGGAGATGCTGCAAAAAGAAATTATTTGAGATTGTGTTTGTGAGAGCTAGAAGCTGGTGTGTGATGTGCATCCAAACTGATCCAAATTCTTATGCTGTGGCTGAATCCTCACATAGCAGGGACTGATGAGAATATGGAATGCTTTCAAATCCGTTGTATTTAAAAACTGTGGGAAAAGGGTGGAAGTTCACTTTAAATTAGAGTCGAGGGCATGGAGAGAGGAAGCCTTGTGAAATGGTACAGAAAGTGTCAGGAGGAAGAGCTCCAGCACCCTGTGGAATCAGGAGAGCAACACAACAGATCACGCTATCACCAAGAGGGAGGTCATAAGCTCCAGTAAAGAAGGGAGGGCACATATTCACACCCCTGTTCCAGCCTTTGCTTGTTGGGAGGAGTCCTTTCCCCTCCCTGGAGTGGCTGCAAATCCGGCAGGACTGCAGGGAAGGAGCGCTGCTCCCTCCCTCCCACCCTGCCTCTCCTCCTCCGCTGCTGCGGCATCTCCACTACTCGGGGGGTTTTGCAGGGCTGAGCTATCCAGCTGCTGTTTATTTTGCACAACGGGGAAGATAATTGCATTCACGTATAAGTACATGGAGAGATTTTGTGTATGCATTCGTGTGTGTGTGCATATGTGTGTGTGTGTGCATATGTGTGTGTGTGTGTGTGTGTGTGTGTGTGTGTGTAATATTTTAAGCTGTCTGGCACATTAATTTAGCCACCTGTCCTAGCCCCTTTCTGCTGCACAAATTAGATTGTCTCAAGGGAGCCTGTGCAGCTGATTGGGTCTGCCTCGTTACTAAGGCAACCCTTCTTCCCTCTGCTATATGCTTTATAGCTCAGCTTCACCAGGCAAAAGATGGAAGAGAGAAAAAAAAAACGTGTTTCAGACCCTGGGGATACCAGTACTTAATAGATGCTCTTAGCAGACTTATTTATTCAAACAAGAACTCAGTTTCTAAATGTGGAAGAGTGGTGAAGCAAGTAAAGTCAAATATATATGAAGGGGATGATAAGGACCAAATTAAAGGCCTTTACAAATGCTGTATGAATCTTAAATTAGCTATGCTGTGTTTAGTTGATGCAAAGGTATCATGACAGGATATATCAGCAGCTGTCCCTTTGAAGGTCACCCCTGATTAGGAAGAATAACAGAAACTCTTTATGCCAAAAAACCCACAAATGTAAGGAGGAGTCCTTATGTCAGACTGGCTACAGCCCAAATGATGTTTTATGATCATTTTTCAGAACAAAATTTTTAGTTTGTTCCTGCTTCCTGCTTTTAGGTGATTTGTATTGATTGAATACACCGCAGATATGGTGTGCATTTTATGATGAAAAAAGGCATGATTTCTTCTTTGAAGAAGAAGCACTTCTTGATCTCATTATTTCTTCAGCAGCAAATCCAGGAGCATGATAAGCAAAATAAACATGATTATACTCAAGGATGGATAACCGATTAAGGTAATTATATATGCAAATGAGAAGCAGGGATGGATCTTTGAGCTGTAAGTTCTAGCCTTTCCTGTGAGGTTTTGTGTTCAAAGGTATAAATTTGTGTTTGCATGGGCAGAGGGGATGTGCAGTCATAGTCTAAGTCTTCTTGTGGCTAGTCCATTACTTGTAGATAATTGCCTCTGTATTGTTATGTTGAGGGGATGAAGGGAAATGTTGTTTGGACACTCAAAAGTCTTTGTGTAGATGGGATTGCAGTGAAGATATTCCAAGGGTGTAGATTTGCTTATAGAGGGATTTAGATGTTTATATCTCAAGGAAAGGCTCATACATATTGCTCTTCACAAAAACAAAACAAAAAAAAAACGTTCTCAAGGAAATACAGCAAGTTGGATTTTGGGGCTTAGGGCTTGTTTTTGGATTGTAATAAATAGCAAAAGTCATAGAGTTATAAAATGGCTTGAAAGAGACCTTAAAGATCACCTAGTTCCAACCCTCCTGACAGGGGCAGGGACAACTTTTGCTAGACCAGGCTGCTCAGAGCCCCATCCAACCTGGTCTCAAACAAATCCAGGGATGGGATGGGCATAACTTATCTGAACAACCTGTTCTTATGCCTCACCACTCTCACTTTAAAGAATTTATTAATATCTAATCTAAACCATTGTTGCTTACCCTGTAAGGACATGATTTGTACATGTTCTTGTAAAAATTTCTTTCCATCTTTCTTGTAGCCTCCCTTCAGGTATTGGAAGACCACATTTAGGTCACTTCTGAAGTCTTCTCTTTTCCAGACTGATCAATCCTAATTCACTCAGCCTTTCAAGAGAATCCACACCCTTTCAAATCCCACCCTCTGTTGCCAGACCTGCTAGCATCACAGGCAACATCCAGCTCAAAGTAGGAGACCTGGCAAACCTCACTGCAATTGACTTGGTGAGGAGAAATAAAATTTCAGGAGTTAATATCCTGTAGGACACATGATATGTACCTCTTCACGATTCCTTGAGAAGCAAGCTAATATTTTTATTTAATTTGCAGCAATACAAGTGGTACTGATCATATGAAACTCAAATCTTGTTAAAAGTTAATTGCAGAATTTGATGCCTTTCCATGCTAGGCTGCACAGACAAAGGTCATTTCACTGTTTTGGAAGACCTTTCATTTCTAATGGAAGTTAAAGTAAATAAAATGTTAGTAGATTCAAACTACTCCAATATTCATCTCTCGATTTACCACACTAAAATTTAACTTCTGCTGCTCACTTCTGCTTTAATTTCTTTCAGTTTAAGTTTTTTTTTTAAAGCAGTAAGAAAATAATTTTATTGTCAATGATAGTCTGCAATCTGCATATTTTCCCCCGAATTTATCAGTGTAAACTTTTGTAGATTTCTTTATCATTTGCTGTAGTCTTGGCAGCTTGAGTGACTTGAACCTTGAACTAACAAAGTGGAGATTCGACTCAGAAAAGAAATATGTATCTGGAAACTGAAAACACATGTTAAAATGAGCACAACTAGGTAACAGAATGATTAATTTCCGCTTGGAACGACTATCTCTTAATTTTATCAAGGAATGGTTTTGAACTTGTGCCTTACTCATTTATACATTATTTGGCTCGGTGTAGTAGAAAGCATTATGTGCTGGTCTGCTGTGTAGAAAAAAGCAAGTTAGACATATTGTTCCTTGTAGATATTCCATTTAATTAATATAAATTCTCTTCCATTAGGGTAAACTGAAAATCTTAATTTTTTGTGGCTATTAAGATACAAATTATACATTTTCCATTTCCAATGATCTTAACTGAAATCCAGTTTATCATCAGGTAAGTCTGTGATTTTTATGAGAGAATTAAAGAGTCACCTTGTAAAAATCACTTTTTCAAGGAATATTTTTATTGGGTTTGTATAGCAGGGTTTTGGTAGTGGTGGAAGGGGGTGCTACACACAACGGAGTGACTTGTGTGACAAACTGCTAGAAGCTTCTCCATGTCCAACAGAGCCAATCTGACTCCAAGAGGGACACACAGATGGCCATGGCCAAGCTCATTTGGGATAACATATTTAAGAAGAGGGACAAAACCGTGCAGCAGTAGCAGCTGCAGCTGGAGAGAGGAGTGAAAATATGTGAGGGGAGCAGGCCTGCAGACACTGAGGTCCCTGGAGAAGGAGGGCAGGAGGCGCTCCAGTCACTGCAGCAGACATTCCCGTGCAGTCTGTGGTGCTGACCATGGTGAGGCCCTGCAGCCCATGGAGGAGCAGAGATCCACCTGCAGCCCATGAAGAACCCCATCTTGAAGCACGTGGATGTGCTAAAAGGAGGTGGGTGACCCACGGGACGCTCATGCAGGAGCAGGCTCCTGGAAGCACCTGTGTAGAGAGGAGCCCATGATGGAACAGGTTTGCTGGTAGGACATGTGATCCCATGGGGGACCCACAGTGGTACAGCCTGTTCCTGAAGGACTGTGCCCTGTGGAATGATGGACTCTCTGCTGAAGAACTTCATGAAGAACTGCAGCCTATGGGAAGAACCTACCTTGGAGAAGTTAATGGAGACCTGTCTCCTGTGGGAGTTACTGATGCTGAAACTCAGAAAGAGTGTGAGGAGTCTTCCTCTAGAGAAGAAAGGAGCAGCAGACACAATGTGTGGTGAACTCAGTTCAACTCCCACTTCCTGTCTCCCTGTGTTGCTGTGGGCAGGAGATACAGAAATCAGGAGTGAAATTGAGACCAGAAAGGAGGGAGGGGGTGAGGGCAAAGCGCTTTTGAGACTTTTCTTTCTCGTTATCATACTCTGATTTGATTGGCAATAAATTAAATGAATTTCCCAGTGTTGAGACTGTTTTGCCTCGATGATAGTTGGTGAGTGATCCTTCCCTGTCCTTTTCTTGACCCAAGAGCCTTTTTTTAATAGGTTGTCTCCCCTGCCCAGCTGAGCAGGGGTGTGATAGAACAGTGTTGCTGGGTACCTGCTATCCTTCCTGCATGAACCCACCACAGTACTGAGTGCTGCAAGGAATTAAAAGATACCTCAGGTATCAGAAGGCCTTTTCTTCATGCGCCCTGTTTTTATGTAGCTGTTTCTTGCAGTTCTGTCTAATGTAAAATGTCTGATTTTTATCAGAGGCATTTACTAATTAACAATACAGAATTGTAAAGAGGCAGAATCTTTAGCTCAGGGTCTTTGAAAAGACTACTTTGAAAAGGTATTTATTGTCTTTCTTGCCCCTCCTACCTACTCCAATCCTATGAGGAAACTGTTTTTCAGCTGGGTCACTTTTCTATATAGAAACATGTAATTCCCATTCAGTTTTTAATAATTTCTGTTGTGTCAATGTAGTCTTTTAACTTCTGTCTTCCTTGTGCTTAATCACTTGGCGCTTCTATAAAGACCAGTCAAACCCTTCTCATCCTTTAGGCCTGGCCTGTGAAACAGTCAGTCCACTTTTGTAAAGGTATCCTTTTCCTGAACAACCTAAATATATGTTCAGATTCATAAGCAATCAGAAACACACAAAACACAGATGGGTCTTAGTAAGGCCTACTATACTTAGATAAATATTTGTCTTAGTCTACTGGGAAATACCTTGTCCAAGTTGTCCTAATGTGCTGGGGACACATTTTCCTCTTTGTTGTCCACATTACAACCACCCTTGAATTTATGTTCTTGAAATCTTATGACCTCCACCTGACAAATTCCTATAGCCATGGTGTGATGTGGCATTTGGTATAATTAAATGCATCCTGTTTCCTCTGTCACTCTTCCCAATGTAAGCTCTTTTCATTTTGTCATCTACTAATTGCAGTAGCAAGTTCTTACTTTAGAATCCAGGTGAAGAGTACAATTGTTAATGAATTTTGGGTTGTGGCACTGTAAAAAATTAAGATCCCTGTGGACAGTACTGAACTGTATGCTAAAGCCATTCAGAGAGACATTCTACCACCTTTGCTGCCTGCATTGACCTTTAAACACCTTCTTCCTGGTAAAACTTATTGTCTTCATTGGTAAACTTAGTTCTAATGAGCTTCCTTCAGAAGCAACTGCTGTGGCTTGTCCCTTCATCCAGGTCTCTCTTTATTTTATAAATATTATTTGTCTCATAATGCAGGGTTACAAGATGGTTATCTCCCCTGAAGTGTTAGAAGTTCAAATGAAATCCTTTATTTCATCTAAAGATTGGTTATTTTATTAGATTAGCCTGCTTCATCATATGCTAAAAAAACTAGTTTTCTTCAAAAATTTCTTTAAGCTTTACATACTACAGAAGCTAATTTTGTTGCCTTGAGGTTGTAAGTTTATTATGTATAATACTTTGAGTGGGCCTTACAAATATATAGGAAGCTTATGCTTAACTTGTCTCTTGTGCTTCCCTGTCCCCACTAAATGGGTCATTAAAATACTGATTTCCCAAAATTTCCAGGAATTTATATCAATTCTTCCAAGAATTCTAGAAATGTTATTTTCATAACTGTTTCAATCTTAGCACAAAAAACTTCTGAGCTCTGTTTCAGCATCAGCTTTGATAATTATCATGCTGAGACATACATTCCTACAAACCATTTTATTTGTGCCCCAGGTCCAGAATTGCATTTGTTTAAAAGCTGAGGTAAAATGTTCACTTATAATCATTCATATATTGTCTTTATGTTCATTGTCACTGTGTAATGGCCTGTCTCCTCTTCCACCTTCTTAATTAATGTAAATTATGGACACTGTAATTGCTTTTAATATTCTTAGCATGATTTATTTCAGCCTCACTTATACTAAAGCATACTTTTCTCCCACACTTTTTAACCTCTAGAGAAAAATACTATTACTTGCTATTTCTCTGTACTTTTGCCTGCTTTTTGCATGGTAGTTATTCATTCTGTATTCAGCTCCTCCTTGAATAGTTTTTCATATTTTTAGGCATCTTCCAGAAAAATGTTTGTACTTTCTATTTGAAATCTGAAGTTTAAATCCTTGAACTTTTCAGTCTCCTTAATTACTCAATGTGTTTTTCCCAATGAAGTAACTTGAATTATAGGCACGATTAATCTTTTTCATTATTTATTTAGTCAAAGAGAGTTCAGTTCATGATCACTGGATCCATGCTCATTTTTCAATGACTGTTTCTCTTAAGACATATTGCTTAATTGATTTATTTTCTAAAACTTAAAATAGCTTCATCATTTTGGATTGGTTTTTTTTTTGGTTACTATTGTGATTCTACTTGACTACTCTATTTTTGCAATATCAGTTTCTTAATCTCATGCAGTTTTTGTTACTATTTACATTCTCAGTTTTACCCTTACCTCCATTTGACCACTGAGATCAAATATCATTTACTGCTCCAGAAAGATAGATCCATGATGTTATTGTTTATTGCATTAATTTACAAAATCATGATCACAATCTCATGTCATTTACATCACTTTTTATATACTTTTCTTCCTGAATTCCATGTAATACCAGTTTGAGTCTTGTCTCATATACAGTTGTGTCACATCTCTTCCAGTCCTGCAGCAGTGCATAATTATGGGACATGTATGCATCTCTAGTAATTCACTTTTATGACTTAATCTTCCTGCACTGGTATATCAACAGCACAATTTGACTTTGAACCATCCGAATTTTTAAGCACAGTATTTCATTTCCTTTATAACTGACTATAGACGCTTTAAAATGCTCTTCAAAGAAACATAAATGCATTCTGGGAAAGTGATCTTGCTCTGCCAACAAAGCCAGTACTTGGAGTTACATAAAATTTATCTTTTTCATTTGATAATCAAGAAAAGGTGTTAAAATTCTCTGTATTGTATAACATATCTGTACTTTATCTTACACAGCACAGTTTGATGTCTCAGGTATAGTCAGGAATATGGTTTCTATCAAACTAGGAAACACCTCTCTCCTAGTCTTTCCAATTACGGGACCAAAACCAGACAGTAATCTGTTCATCATGATAGTAAATGGTCCCATTTACTCCCTAAATTTTGTTCTTCACTATGAAACTCTGCCTATAGAATGTATGAGTAAAAAACTTAGATGTCAGATGACAAATAAGCACAAAGAATTTTTTTGACTCAGCTTTCTCTACATTTCTGCCTTTTGTGTCTATCTGTCAGATGTATTTAAACATTACTTTGGTGAGGCTTTTTTGGAATCAGAGTGGTGTTTGGATGCTATTGTTCAATATAAACACAAGAGACAAAACAAGGGACACAGAATGTAATTTAATATTGATACACTGTAAGAGTTTGGCAGAGTGATTTAATTAAATGCTAGTGGAAAGGTACTTAACCTTTTCTATTAAACAGAAATTTATGCACAAAATGCAGTGACAAAGGCAGTTTGCATTAAACACTGACTTCTTTTAACTAAAGAGCTGTGGAGAGATTGATTGCATTTGCTTAAGAGGGAGCAGTGCTGCAAATTTCTTAATTCAAGTGGTGTCCATTTAATTGTCAAGTGGCTCCAGAAAAGGAACAACTAGCTGAGAATAAATGAGACTCCTTTGTTTCTGCTCTTTCCCAAGGACCCATGTTTATAATTGAAACATGCAGAAGATTCATATGTAGAAAGGGTCATGAGCTTATGGGTTTGGTGTCTAAATATCCATATCCAGGGAGAGGGACAATCAGGGACACTGAGAGATTTATAAGCATATCCCTACCCAGTATTCCCTAGACCACAGAGTGAGAATATTTCAGCTGTGGGAGATGGTTGTCTTTCTCAGAAGCCCAACATACGCTTTCCTGTCAGGCACATTTTCTTTCACTGGCCACAGTTACTAAGGAAACCACCTCTTCTGTGTGAAGGCATCGTAGGTGCCTCTTTTGGGGGCTTGAATCTGGGACTGCAGCCAGCCACAACTTGCAAATTGAAGCCGTACTTCAGCACAGTTAACCTTTGACGTGACCATAGATACATTCCGTAATACAGTGAGCTTCTGCACGAGAGAAGCGGCTGAAGGACAAGTTCTTCAGGGAGGGAGGGCCAAGAAAAACTCCTTCCTTCCTGGCTCTGAAAGAGCAGTCAGAAATGCAAGCCACAGCTTATGGGACACTGGGAGGAGACTGATTTAAGTTCTCTTGGGAAACTGATACCAGATCTAAAAAGTAGCTCAAAGAACATTAAATATTAATCATAAAAGATATCAGGATAGTAACTGTAACAAAAGTCCTCAAACTCAAGAAATTATATATTTGATGAGATGAGCTGACAAACTCACCAGATCTAAAAAGTAGCTCAAAGAACATTAAATATTAATCATAAAAGATATCAGGATAGTAACTGTAACAAAAGTCCTCAAACTCAAGAAATTATATATTTGATGAGATGAGCTGACAAACTCAGGAATGTATGAGCTTGAACCTTCTCTGATTTCATCATCCAAACCATGTTGCTGACCTACAAGCTCCAGTGATTCAAAATGAGGTGATTTAAGAGATCACTGTTGCTGCTGTACATAGCTATTGATTTAAAATTCCTATGCCCTCATATGAGCAGAAGAGGAACTCATTACTCCACTGAAGTGAGTCCTTTAAACAATACAAAGTATGTACTGATATGTAGCCTAGTACACTCCTAATAAAAAGATATTGAATATTAAATAAAAAAAATTTGCATCTGCGAATACCTGAAACACTGATACTGTTATCTGAAAGGTTTTGAGATTACAGCATTAATTAATTCATTGGTGGGTAGTTCTGAGCACCATGCAGAAAAATTTAGAGTTTGCATTCATCCTTCCATGAAGATGAACCACACAGGCTGTGGGCTACAAATATTGTTGGTACTGATAAAGGAGAAATTTGGCTTAGAGGTGAAGTGTCATAATCTAAGATCCTTCTCAAGCATGCCGTAGTTTGTCCCCTTTGCCTTGATATATGACTTTGAAGGCAAAGTCCATAAATATTTTTGTACTCCAACTCCCACGCAGGTATGGAGCTTCTTACACATTTCAGTGGAAGTTCTAAGTTCCCATAGTCAACGTGGGACTTAGACCTCAGCAAGTCAAAGGTCTCAATGGTTAGCACATGTGCAGTCTCTTTGAGGAGCCTGCAACATTTGCTTACATGTAGATTAAAACTAATACACATGAAATCACTTTCTCCTACCTTCTCTCTAATTAGATGGTAACTCTTGATTTAACTCTTGTATGTGCTTATAAAGTGACTACCAAAATAGATCACTGATTTCAGCTGCGGCCTCTGCCTTTGCCACAGTGTGATGGTAGTCTACATGAAAATGAATATTTCAAGCTGCCCTCTCAGCATAAATAAAAAAAGAATTTTAATGACTGTAAATAGATTATATGTTGACATTTGCCTCCTTTCTACATTTAAAGTTTTCACTGTTTAGCATGTCAGTTTTTCTGAAACAAATGATACTATTTGCATTTTGGGAGCAGCAGACAGAACACAGTAGGCTGTAGTAGGCTGCTGGACTGAAATTCCTCTTTGGATTCTGAATTTTCCTACCACTTTCAAATGTAAAATCCAGTCGTAGTAGTCTCATCAAGAGAGAAGACAGATGAAGGAGTTGTACAGCCAGATAGTTACAATTTCCTTGGATCTTTCCTTCATTCTCCATGGCTAGAGATTTACAAATCTTATTTATTATTTAATTAATTATTAAATCAATTAAATTTGAATTTTTCTATTCACAGAAATTGCATCCAGAACTCAATACATTCCCTTTATAGTAGATATGAGTGACAATAGTCCCTGCTAGCCTTTCCCTTTATGTTTGCTGTCTTGCTTGTTCTGTGGCTATATTCTCTCTGGATCTTTTGAAGCTAAATGTGCAAGAGTGCAGTTGCTTTTATAGGTATATAATGGAGGAAGGGAAGGGTGGTGAAGTCACAGCAGATCCTCAGCTTTTAAAAACAGATTATTTGCTGCAAATATTTTTTGATGCCGGCAATATGTGCTCAGTGTAAACAAGGGGTTCTGTGAACAGCTAATGAACTAATGAAGCCAGATTTCCTATGAATTTCTGTCTCTTGATTGACTTTTTAACTGAGACACAGTTTCACATTATATTATGCCTAAAACATTCTATCTGCAGAGCATGCCAAAAGAGGCAGTCCTGGTTCTTTACTCACTTTCTACCATGCATTACCACCTCATCAGATCTAGCAATTATACAGCCTCGGGATGAATATGAAACCTTCATTTGTGTGTGTGTGTGTGTGTGTGTGTGTGTGGTGTTATTCCAGCTGGATCAATGAGCTGATTATCTCTAAGATCAGAATCTCTCAGCCAAGTTTGAAATTTAAGTCTCAAAGCTCTAAAGATTTTAGGCAAGGTAGTGAATGTGTCTGCAGGGATATGCATGGGTTGGGTGTTTAAAAGGGAAGCCTGTGTGCTGCAGTCTGATTTTAGAGTAGGGTTATATGAATACCTAAGATAATAGATGTGTCTTTGAAATGTCTCTGTAGCCTGTGACAATTCATACGGAGAAGTACAACAGGTAAACTTCAGGAAATTAAAGACAAGGTTAACTATGCTACAATTCAGGATGCTGATAAGCAACACATCAAACCTTCTGACTGGACTCCCTATAATTTTCAGGGGTCTAAGTGGTATGTATTTAATGTACTTTGATGAAATTAATTTATAAATGTGACTAGTGTAGATGTTTCACTTGATACACATGTGTAAACAGGCACCCTTGAAAAGAGTTTATATTTATTTTCAAGCCCAGAATAAAACCAGTATCAGCATCTAGGTAGACCAGTAATATGCAGTCAAAGTAACCAAAACACTTTCAAGAGAATAATAGCAGAGGAATAATCAGCTACTCTGAGGGTGATAAATGACCTTTGAATCATGTGTGTTGGTACCCACTAAGCAGAAAAGCGGACAAGGGCCTAAACTTTGATGGATGTGCTTGAATTATCTGCATGTGGATCAACAAACTATCAAAATGGTTTTGGCAACTGCCCTCAGAAATGTTGCTGTGTATGTGATACTTGATGTTTACCTAAGGCAATTTGGGAGACATTGCTTTAAGTGCGTTTTCTTTGCATTTGTAAACGAAGCAGAAAGTGTGTCTGGACTATATGCAAATGTGCACTCTGATCTGTTAACATCTGGAGCTTCGTGATAGTCATGGTCCTTAGTGCCTGGCCAGTTCCTCTGGTCTCCCTACATTGTGTCACACTTATCACTTGCTCTGATAGCCACTAGGCCAGCGCTGTATCCTGGCTCAGTGTCCATCTGCAGGGCTGTTGCCTTGCTGCTCCTTTATCTGTGGCTGTGGGTGTGCTTGGCTCAGCCATTGCACAAACTCTGTGCCTCCCCTCTCCAGTTCCCCTCGCCCTGGCAGGTGGCCCATCTGTGTGCTGGCATGTGTGTTTCAGTCTGTTGCACAGCAGTGGCTTTGGGGAGCTGAATGCAAAGCCATTGTTCAGTGCTGGCGTTTTCAAGGCCAGTTCCTCCCTTGTGAGCCATGCTGCACCTTGAGCTCTTGTGACCCCAGGACTCGGCTCTGGGCTGAACAGTGAACTTTGCTGCCTTGCTGATGGACTGCTTTGCAGCATGAGGAGAATCACATTGCCTCTGCTTGAGCATCTGCAAAATGTATGAAGCTGAACTCAATATTCTTCTTAAAAACCCTTGATCTGTGCATGATGCGGGTCGTGAAACAGCTGGAATAAACCCCACCACGACAGTTACACTAGTTCTGATCTACCCTTCAACTTTTCTGCATTGTTAGAGTAGGGAAGCACACATGCTGGCTGGAGTATAGCACAAAGACATTTCCCATCTTACTCATATAATTTAAATTTAATTTGGAGAACAGACATAAGCAATGGCACAAAAATAGTGGTTTTGTTAGCATCAATCATACCTGCATAGAAAGTATTTGGAAGAGTTATGCAAGAAAACTCTTTCTATATACAGTCATGGAATATATTTTCTCCTTTTAACCTTCCACAGTGCCTTGTTTAAAAAGAATCTTTGATACTCATTACTGACACAGGTTACTATTTTAGTATCATATTTTTGTCAGTATTTTGCTCATATTTTCTTCTTGGTAAGCATAGCTCTCCCCTTTCAATTACCCTTCACCTCTCCCCTCTCCTGCAAGATCAAACAACAGACTTCTAAGAACTGGAATGGATTTCAGAGGGGCTGGAAGGTGGGGAGGGGTAGTGCCTGCTGGGATTACCTACCCCTCTCTTACTTTTATATCCTTATAAGGGTATACCATGCAGTAACATTTAGTAACATTTTAATTCTGGACTGCTCACCTTTTGCTGCCTGTACTAATAATATTAAAGAAAGTCCTTTGGTATTATTTTACCAAAGGAAAATAATAGAATAAATTTTCTTTACATTCTTTGTGAGGAATCTGGGGGTGGCTGGTTTGGATTGTTGCTAGCTTGGGAAATAAAAGCACACATATTTGTGCTGGCTTATTTGTCCTGCTGAGAAAACATGCACTGTAGATCTACCCAGAGGAATATTAAATGATAGCCAGGTTTCCAAACTTCTGCTTACATAAGCAATTACATTTTTAAAAAATGCTATCTTTTTTAGCTAGGTAAAATCCAAATGAAGGACAATAATTTTCAGTGGCTCTTGCTTTCTCAGTCAAGAGATTTAGGCAATACAATTTGGGTTTCTTTTTTCTTATTAATACTAATTTTTAATTTAATTTAAAATTACATTTTTGGTAGGAGCAACAACTGACACCACAATAGATGATGCCATAAGGATACTGCTTAAAAGGGAAACTAGAAACCAGGACATTAATCTATAGCTGACTGAGAGTAATGTTTTTCATATCTCCTAGTCCACAAAAAAAAAAAAAAAAACCAAACAACCAAACCACCCACATGTGTAAAGCCTCTTTCAGAGACTGCTATCATACATTACTGCTTATGTACTGGTGCCCAAGGGTGCCAGGGTAGCACTTCAATTGGAAGGCAACAAAAACCCCAAGCATTTGTGTAACCTCACCAAAAGAGCGCTCAGCCCTCTCCCACTCTTTGTATATCAAATGTCAGTGGTAGTGTTAATATAAATACCGTTAAATAAGCATTCTCCCCTTCTAAAATACAAATTCCAGCCCATCTCTGTCCCAGGTGGATGATCTAGGCTGCAGACAACTGCAACAAAAAAACTTACACACGGTTCATATTGAAAGGCAAACAGTGGACATTTCTGTGTTAGCTGGGTTTTGATGGCAGCATTTCTCTCAGCAGCTCTGACACTATGTGCAGTTAGCCTTCTGTTCTTTTTGGTGGACTTTAATCTTGTGATTCTACAGAGATCCTTAGATCCTTATTTTTGTTTTATTGATATTAATTTTAAGAGACATCAATATATCTGTTGTAGCTTTACTCCAGCCAGCTCTCATTCTCTCCCCTTGGGGAGCATGAGGGGAGAAATAAGAAGTGTGAAAGTGAGAACACTAGTGGATTAAAATAAAGACAGTTCAGTGGAGCAGAAAAGGGAGCAAAAAATTCTAATGATAATGATGATAAAAGAATTAGAATATACAAAATGAGAGATGCACAATACAAATGCTCACCTCTTGCTGACTTATTTACATGCAGCCAGTTCCCAAGCAGCAGCTGCTGGCCACCTTTCTCCCCGGTTTATGTGCTGAGGGTGGTGCCATAGGGCATGGAATAACCCTTTGGAGAGTTGAGGTCAGCTATCCTGGCTGTCATATTGCAACTCCTTGGGCCTCCTGGATGATGTGGTGGGGTGAGAAGCAGAAAAGTCTTTGGTTCTGTGCAAGCAGTGCTCAGCAATAATGAAAACTTCTCTGAGTTATCAACACTTTGTCCAGCACAAATCCAAAACATGGCCCCATACAAGCTACAGAGAAGGAAGCTAACTATTCCAGCCAAAACCAGCACAACATCATTTTACCTGTTATGTTTAGTTCTGACAGAGAGATGCCCTAGTTTAGTCTTAGAGGTCCAGATAAGTCAGCTTACGCAGGCTTTGTAAATGGAAAGTCCATATACAAAAGGAAAGTGCCTTGGGGTTATCTTCTGTCAGGTGAAAGCCAGCTGGCTGACATCACCCAGCAGCTTTACACAGCAGTGTGAGACAGGAACTTGCTGAGCTGGAATTAATGGGGAGGAGACAGATTGATTCTTTGTGTATCAGCAACCCAGAAAGGTAATAATGAGAAAAAAAAGAGAAGTCTACATGCTGTACTGGCTGAAACAACTATGAAATCATAACATTTCAGTTGATGTTTCATTTAAAAATAAAATTCAGAACAATTTGCTACCTGGTGCATAACAGTATATTTGCTGTTGGGACATATTTTAAATCACTGGATGTGGGATATGAATACTGTGCTATGGAGAATTTAGTTGCCAGTAAGATATACTTTGGAAGGTTACAAATACCTAAGGTGAGAACGATACACCTGTAAACTCTCTCAAGTTTGAGGAATGTTTTGAGGAAGCCACATGTGACATTTAGTAGTAGTCTTCTTCATTCTGTGCATGTCAGAAAACTGCCTGTTGAACTCTGCAAGTGCATTTATAGAGTGAGAATTGTGTTAGCATTTGAAATCCTCTTGTAAGTTGTTATAATCTGTTTAATTTATTACTATCATCTTGAAAGCTTACCACCTACAGAAGCCAAACAGTCCAAAATATCTATGCCATGAACTGGAAAGGTGGAGGATTCTTGTGGATATTATCTTAATTTGGGATTTAAATTAAACATTATGCACATTGACTATGATGGCAAATAAAATACCTAGGCACCTTAAAATTGGAATCCTGTCTAGCTGAATCAGCATATATGATTCCTATTCTTAAATTTCAGAATAGTGAAATTTTACTGGTAAAATTTTAATTAAAATTTCAATAAAAATACTAGTAAAAAAGAATCTTAGGTTTCTCTAATTTCCACTTTCATTGTCTAACCAAACTTGTACAGTACTTAGCACTCCTTGTGAATTTTGTTGTTAAAGTTTTCAGATGTTAAGCATTGAGAGCAACACAATTGTGTATAAAACACTTCTGGTGACAGGAAAAAAATTCAAGAGCTGACAGAAGATTCATTATGTCCTTTGCTAAGTCTCAAATAAAAGGGGCTAGAGACTCTGCAGAAAATTAACAGTATGACAAGAAACACTACAACCTCAGTTTTAGTATTCAGTTCATAGCTGAGATGATTATTCAGTTCTTTCTTACAGCCTCCATTACAGATGGTTCCCCTAAAATTTCCTTTAATGTGAAAATTTCTCTAATTGCTTCATTGTGCCAAGTGGAATATCTTGGAAAGATTAAAATAAATGTATTCCACCATATTGGAGCCAGAGTATTTGAAATGAGTATTGTTTAGTATTTGTCATTTTTCAAGTTCCTTCTTTGCTCTTTGTTCTTGAGCAATGTGAGTTTAATTTAGCCTTTTATCTTGAGACAAGGCATCGGTGGAGATGAGGAACATCTATTCTGATACATCTGTATAAATAATTAAATGATGTGCATAATCTGCTGGGTTGCTATCTGAGGTAGTGTAGGATACATTACCAAGTAGTCTTAGTGTGACATTTGTATATGTTGTTTTACTTGTAACATGATTTAAAAACTGATTAAAAAGCCCTGCCAGACTTTTAATTGAGTGTTGGCACTTGCACATACAAAATCTAGTGCTTAACAGTTGTGTCAGAACAAGTGCTCAAAGGTAAACTCATGTTAGGCTTTGACAAATAGAAGTAATGATAGTCGGTATCTGCCAATAGTAAGAGAATCAAGATTAATTAATACATTGCAATTTTCAGCTACATATGTTTGTAGTATTCTAATCTCCAAGTCAGGCACTACTGATTATTTCTGTATTTATGACAGGGATCATCAGTCAGTGTTGCTTGAGATATTTTTATTTCATAACACTAGAGAGCTGAACTATTTCAGATCTGATGAGAGGCCAGAGGACAAGTGTGCAGCACAGCCGTATTCACAAGCAAGTGGCTTCAATCATGAGGATTATTACAGTTGCTACAAATTTCAGGTAGGATGCTGAAATGCCATCAAAGAGCTTTGGATTTGTACTGTCTTTGGCTGCATTCAATCCCATTAAAAGCTTACAGGCCATTTTAGCAAAATTATCTTCTCAGAGTTATCAACATTTTCTCATTTTTATGGTTGCTTTTAAGTAAAAGTACATCTTTTAATTGGGGTTAACAATTTTCTGAAAAATGTCCAACAGTTAGGTTTCTCTGATAAAACAGAGAAATAGAAATTTTTACTATTTTTTTCACAAATGGTATAATGAAGTTTGGCTTCTACAAATTTAGACATATAAATCAAAAGAAACTTAAAGGCAAAAATTTTCAGACACTGAAAACCAGGTGATTGAACTTCCTTTTATTAGGCTTCAAAATAATGATGATGGGGAAAGAAAAAAGACACCTTTTTCCCACTTTAGCATTTGTTTAAGTGGCCTACCTCAACAATAAAGTTACATTTATAAAACTCATACAATCATATAAATGATTCATAAATTTAATAAAATCCAATGTGCATCTATATTTTGGATTTATAATTATAGTTAAAATCTGTTGAGCATAAAATTTACTCCTACTGAGCTTTTTGCAACCATATAAATCAACAAACAGTAACTAAACAAAGTTTTGACAGTACTAGTCATCTATTCTTTCAATTTCCTGCAGCTAAACATGAATTATCAGCCCCTGGACATCAGAATGAAATACGTAATTGATAGTTGCTTGCTGCTATTTGTCACCCCACCCTCCTCCCACGCAGGGAGCAACACTTTACATCAGTCAATAACTTTAAAGTATATATGTTTTGTAGCAAAATCTGACTGATTTAGATCCAGTTTTATTTAACGCTTTCAGTCTTGAATAGGCTCTACACAGAATTTTGAAGTACTGAATTAAGATGAGTGCATTTTCTGTTTTCTGTTTTATGCCCGGCTCTCTGAAACAGGAATTATGAGGCCAGACTCACATATATCACCAATAAGATGCAACAAACTTTTTTTAAATGTGAATTTTATAAATCCAATGAAGCCCAAAATAATAAATTGCCAGGAAGATTCAAGATACTTGGATACATGAAGAATTAGACTTGGAAGAGACCTAGTATTTTTCATTACACCAATGGGGAAATGAGGCACCAAGCAGTCGAAGAAGGTTTTAAAAGAGGTTACTGGTTTTAATTGCACTTAGTCTTTAATTTTTTTTAATCCTTTTAAGCAGATTCAATAGATGCTGTTTTTTGGTTTTTTGTTTGTTTTTTTTGAGACTGGTGTGAGTTTTGTGTTCCTTTCTGAAGGCTCTCAAGAGGAGTTGAGATGCATGCGCAGTGCTATGTCCACAGAATGAAATCATGGTGATTTAAGAATCCCAATTATCAGGAGCAGAGCTTCCATGTGGCTGGCCTTGAAGAAAACATGTTGATATGCAAGGGACAGATAGGACAATAAAAAGTGCTAGGAAAAGGGCATACATTACATACAAGTAATCTACAGGTTTATGCCACATGAAGAAGGGATAAGAATGCCTGCAGGGAAGTTATAGTACTGATCCCAAATGCATAAATTCAAACAAATCCAGCTTTAACCAGTCACCACAGTTGATAGCTGTGGTACATGGGTAGCTAAGTAAAATTATACTGGAACAAATCTGCTTTGGCTATTTAAGTTGCCTTTTAGGTTATTTCACTTTATCACCTTATGTGTGGTTACAGGAAATTATAATGATGGGAGCCTTTGTTGATGCTTATGCAGTGATCATTAAGCAAGGGTGAAAGAAATGTTTTACAATTAAGGATCTAAAATGGCAATTTTAGAATTAAGATTTATTTCAGTCTACCATACAACAATATATTCATCAGCACAGTAAGCTATTTTGTATGAAATATTTGTCATTCTATACTCAGCTGTAATTATCTCTTTAGGACTAATTCTTGGGACCATGAAAATTTCTAATGTGGATATAATATAAATCTAAGGCTTATGGTTATGTCAACGTGCTGGGGTAATCTCTGAATGTGTGTGAACACTCCAGTCAAACAGTTCATGCTGAAGGAACAGAAAAGTGCCTCATACCAGTGAATGAAGCAGTGTAGGTGTCAAATATTGAATGCATCTGAAAAACTGCCTTGGAGAAGCCATTAACTGGAATTTACATGAGTAAATTGACTGCTGAGCAGCTCAGCCTTTGTAGGTGTGTGGGTGCAAAAAATTCTATGTCTAGTCCCCCAGACTGAGCTCTCTAGGGCCAAGTTAAGTCTGGAGCCTTCTCCAGAGAAAAATGGAAAAAGGAGTTCAAACCATAAACATTTGTTTGTAACTTTGTGTAAATATATCATGAAAAATTGTTAGATTATGTAGAAACAGTTTTAAAATGAAATTATTCACTGTTTTTACTTAAATTATAAGCAACGCTGACACAGTAATTTAATATTACTTAACATGGAGAATCTTTTTTCTCCTTTAACTATCTCAGAAGATCCAGACCCACGATTACTCTTACACAGTGAGTTTTCTGAGTCACTGTCAATAAAAAATTGACACTAAAACACCATTTATTGATGTGCCATCCAGTGAGGTGAGAGAGGGTTCATTGAAATAAATATTGAAACAAAGATTTCTCTGATTGCTGAAAGAGCAAAAGTCTGTAATGAATCAAAATCAGAAGTACCAAATCCCTTAGTTTTAATAAAAAATATGGAAGCTTTTGCCACAAGTGAAGTTAAATTTACTGTTATGGATGTTAGATTAAAAAAACCCCTAATCTGAACTACAATTCTTTTCCTTCCCATATGAAAGAGTAGTAATTATATATTCATGTGTTAAAATACAAGATCAAAAAGTTCTAGTAGTGTACCAAGGCAATCAAGCTACCTTCTAGGGAATTAAAATAGAATGGATTCCCCTGGTATGTCAGAGAGAATTAGTTCCCCTGTAGTGTCCATCTCCAAGTGAAAGGAGCTGCAGGTGAGGGCAATTGTGAAATGTGGTAGTTGTATCCAAGAGCTGGAGCAAAGCCACATGGCTTAGAAAAAACGAAAAATCAAGCTCTGAGTGGACCATTTGTTAAATGGAGATGGTTTTCAGTGACCCTATATCTCCAGATGTGATGGTTCTGGCTGTCATATTTGACACATCTGCCCCATGACTACATTGGCTGGTGAGCCAATATGTTCCTGAGCTGTCCAGCAATACCAGGATTCATCCCCTTCTGCAGAATTTATTTTACTCCATTGCACTTTTGAACTTTTGCTGAAACTAACTGGAAATGCAGTTGTCTTTGTGCTTTCTGAAGCTACTGTCCACAGTGTAGATCACAGTTTTCCTTTCTCTCCCAGACTCTGCTATCAGAAAAGGGCTGCCAGAAAGATATGAAAATCATTCAATTATGATGCTCAGCAGTATGTCCATCATTTAATTATGTTATCTATTACTTTTGTGTCTATCTCTATTAATATATTTAAAATGGTCAGGAAGAGTCTGTCATAATATTCAGAAAGAAGGTCTTGAATTTTTTGTTTTGTTTTGAGGTTTTTTGGCAGGGTTTTTTTTGTGGGTGTTTTCCCCCTTTTTTGTTTCCTTGTTTTGGCTTTGTTTTCTTTGTTTTATTTTGTGGGGTTTTATTGTTGTTGTTTTGTTTTGTTTTGTTTTTGTTAAAGAGAGCATGCAGAAAGAACATTTTCTCTTATTTATCAGCCAGGTAAAAATGGGAACTACCCTCTAAATCTTAGGTAACCTGGCATTTTCATCTGCTGAAGTTTGACAAGACTCAATGGCAACAAAAATAGCCTTTGCTTTATATAAAGGCTGAGAGTACAAGCTGGTAGTCTCAACATTTATAGAGCAAAACTTGTGAGACAGTCAGGGACTGATATTATTTATAAAAGTAGATATCAACTTGACTTCTGATCTCTTTTTAAATATGAAATTTGATTTTCTTTTTAAGGAATTTCTCTATTTACTCACTTACAATCAGAAAATGAAGACAGGGCACAAAAGTGTCGTCAAATCAGTTAAAACATGAATCCTTGAATTCAGATGGACTTTTGAAAGTTATAATAGGACATACAACCACTTAAATTCTAGTAGCTGGACTGAACAGTTCCTCTACAAACATCTTTGCAGTATTAATTTTGAGACAGGTATGTGAAGTTGATAACCAAAGGAAAAAAATTTGACCATCCTGGAAAAACACTGAAGGACTTCATTGGAAAGAAGAGAGGTGTTTGGGGAACAGAGGCCAAAAAAACATTGGATAACGACTAAAACTACACAGCAAAATTGCCAGACGGAAGTGGTGACTTCCTTCAGCAAACACTCTGGTATCTTGACAAAACGCTGGTATAAACATATAGACAAGACAGCAAAAATCATCACAGAATGGGTCAGGTTGGAAGAGACCTCAGTGGGTCATCTGGTCCAACCTCTGCTCAAGCAGGGCCATCACAAAGCACATGGAGCAGAATTACATCCAGACTGGTATTGAATATCTCCAGTGAGGGAGACGCCACAACTTCTCAGGGCAGTGTGCCCCAGCGCTTTCAGTAGGAATGAAATTAAAAAAAAATAAAAGCAACAAAAAGGTTTTGTTCTTTTTCCATCTGTGTGTATTTTTTTTCTTAGTAAATTTCTCTTTTTATTACTGTTGCACAGATTTTTTTTTTCAAAACACATCCTGGCCCGTCTTTGTCCTCAGCATCCAAGTTACATCAATTTTGTGTCCAATGTAAGCTTTTGAATCTATATTAATGTGTTCCACATCAGGCTACCATCCTTTCTGTTAGGCTTTTTCTTTGCTCCCTTTAAAGCTTGTAAACTGCTGTAGATAAAGGTCTGCTCTCTCTGTACATCCTGTTGAAATCTGCAGAAACAGCAGTTTTCTATCACACTTGAAATTCAGCCTGCACTTCAATGTGTATCACAGAGCTTTATGGGTCTAACTGTAGACAATCATGGTTTAGCAATAAGTAGTTTGGCTATGGAAGTGACTGATTGTGCAGCCTTTTCCCCTCACCTCCTGACTACATCGTTTGATATTGGAACAGCTACACCAGAAGCAGTGATGTCCCTTTAAACATTTTGATTCCATCACATAAATAAACTCATGAGAAAAACTGGCAGATGATAGGCAAAATTGGTCTGCATTAGACAAAGAGACATAAAGAGACATTTTATCACACATAAAGTTTTGAAGGAACAATTATTTGTTTGATCACAATTTGGGGATAAGTGTTTGAGCTTTAACATATCATGATTATACATTGAATCTAAACTGGATAGCATCTTGCATAAATTGACTTCAGGTCCTCACTATTGATCAGTTGCTGCATTTTCATGATTACACCATTTGCAATACTTTGGAGAAGACTGACTGGGACTTTTGTTCCAACTCCCACAGTGAGAGCTCTAATTGGATTTAGTCCTTCTCTTGCCTTTGTGTTTCTTTTCTGTCTGAGACAGAAGAAGAATTTTGATTCCTCTTGGGCACCTAAACTTCCACATCAGAATGTTTCTTGTCACACAAACAGAGGAATGTTGGCTGAGGGGTTTACACATACTACTTTCATTAGGTACCTTAGTTTAGTGATATACCTGCCTTGCAGTATCTCTTGACCCATATAATAATATGCTGAATAAACATACATGTCATAACAAACACTATATTTTAATATATATTATTATTAATAGATAAATTATTTATATATAACTGTTATTGTTTTCAGAATAAAAATATATTGGTTATCTCTTTATGAACAGAACAGTTTTTAAGCATGTAAGAGTTAAAATGCAGGTGTATCTATATCCTTATAACTTTCAACATGGGTAACATGAAGCTTCAAATTTATAGAAACTTAAACTAATTTATAGAAAATTAAATGATAAATATATATATAATACATCTTTTATCAAATAGAAGGGAAACTTGAAAGAATAAAATATTGTTTGGATAGTTGTATTAGCTGAGTGAGGAATCAAATGCTTGTTTTTGAAGGTTCAATAAGTGACATTTAAGTTGGTGTATTTGGATTGTATGAACACAGCATAAATGAGAGAAATTCCCTAAAATAACTGATTTTTAAATATATGTGTCAAGATATTTAACTAAGAAACCAAGATGAAGACAAATCACTTCTACCTTGTTAAAAACTTTCAAGAGAGTTTAATCTTAAGCACAGAAGTAATAGTCTGTATTACTTGTCACTTGAAGTTCACTGGAACAACTTACAGTTTATCCTACGTAGGTTGAGCTGCAAAATCACAGCCTTTCTGTACTTTCTTTCACTAGAATAATACACTGGAAAAATAAAAGTAAATCCTGAAGGGCATATTGACAATAACAAATACAAAATGAGAAAAGAGATTCACTTTAGATGAGAATTGTAGGGTCTAAAGAGCAGTTTAATCAAGACACAAATGTCTTCAAATGATCATAGCTTTTGGCAATGGCAATATTTAATTGCATATTATGAATAGAAATACATTTCTAGATCTACAAAGCTCTTCTGGATTTTTGTTTTTGGTTTCTGTTTTTTTTTTTTTTCTTGTTTTGGACAAGTGTTTTTTGGTATGGTTGGTTTTTTTTGGTGGAGGTGATGGCAGTAGTGATGCTTTTTTCTGTCTAAGAGTAAGTTTGGATTAAACTCACAAGTATTGTAAAGAATTAAAGTGTGCCCAGCTCAGTAGTTGGTCACGAGGTGGATAAAACTTAAACATGCTTAAGGTTTGAAGGAAGCAGAATGTGGAAGTGTGTGGTAGAGAAGACAAGAATAAAAGTTTCTCTGTACACAGGGCTGTCAGGACAAAGTGTAGGGCATGGGAATGGCATTAAAGCAAACATGGAAGACAAACCTTTTGATCATAAGGATAGCAAGGCACTGAAGAGATGTGAAGTTTTCAGATTTTTTTATTTTTGATTTGGTGTTATGTTAAAAGTGTGCTTTTAGCATTAATATTAAACAAACAAACAACATTTATTGACACAGAATTGAGATCAAAGTAGTACATATATTTAAAAATAAATCAGTACATATAAGCTGCAATGGGATGTTTATGCCCATTTGCTAATACCAAGCAAAATCTTATCTAGATTTTTCAAACTTGCATTTGTATAATGTTATACATGTGTACACTTCCAAAAAACTCAGGGAAATTATCCAAACTGCAAGTTAAACATGTGTACAGCTCAGATATAGATATATCTAGCTCAGAGACACACAAGGCTATGTCAGAGCCAGAAACTGAATCAAAATCTTTTAAAACATTGTTGAGTAACTTAACCACAAAGTTATCTTTGCTACTGTGGTATTATGTCCTAAGTAAAAGGCTCATCTTTCAGTGCATTGTGAAGGTAATTTCTATTGTTCAAATCAATATCACAATAAAATGGAAGGAGCAATCTAAATGCTTTGCCAAATGAAAATTTAGGCTAGGCACCAGTGGAAAAATGATGCTACAGAGAGGAGATGTAAACTGTCTGTCTACAAGCTCAATATGTGAGGCAAGGGGGAAAAAAAAGAATGGTGCTTTGTAATATTTTTTTCTTTCAGTTTGTATATTTTTCTAAGTGAAAAGCAAAATTTTAGCTTCACTGAACATATCCAGCGGGTGTGCCTACAGCTGCAATGTATATTATCCTTACTCTAAATGTGTGAGTGGGACATGAGTCCCATGTGTTAAGCACTCAGTACCTTGAAAAAGGTGTGAGCTGCCCTATGCCTCTGGCAAATCCAGATCCAACTAAATGTGTTTTATCATTTATTTGGTGCTTGCAGAAGGACAATTATTTAAACTGGACTCTGTGCTGATATTTTGTGGATACTTGATTATGAAACATCTAAAAAGATAATAAAGGAGGGCATTGTTGGAGTAGGGGAATGTGCTTTTCTCAGGATTAGGGAAGTCAACATCTGGGCTAGAAAGTGAGCTATGAAAATGTTGGAAGTCATGAAGTGTTGGAAGAAATGAAATACATTTTACTTCTGAATTGGGAGCTAAGAAGAAATTATTGTTTAAACTTATTTTTGCTGTTTTTATTACTCCCTGCCCAGTAGTTCTGTGTTTAGCTAAAACAAGCTTAACACATTTATCAAAAAGATGCAGAAGACTGAAATGCTCAAATACAAGTAAATATTGCTTTTATTTTGCCCTAATTTTTTTTCATCAAAATTATAGAGAAGGAAATGTGGCTTGTCTTGTAACTATACTAACATTAAAATGGTAATTGTAGAAACAAAGAATATATTCAGGATGTGCAATTAAAGCAGCTGACTCTTGAGCAGTCTTGAGCACCCACAGACAAGTGGAGACCTGAAGGAGGTAGTATTTGAAACAACTAACAGGTTGGGAAAGCAGAGACACTGATTTTGGGGATCTAAGGCTGCTGACATAAGCTCCACGTCAGAGAGGGCAGCTCATAAACAGCAGGAAGCAGCAACATAACTACAGTCATAAAAAAGACAGGGATCTGACAGGGTGAACAAGGAGAAGAGTAAAGGGAAAGGGAATTTAACAACCTTTTTTTTTTTTTTTCCCCAGTCCTTATGGCAGGATCTATAACAGATTTAGAAAATACAGTGTTAAACCAGGCAGCTTTAAAAAAATCAAACAAAACCAGGCTCCACTGTGGGGGGGGCACAATATTAAAAAAAAAATAGTTCTCTTCATCCAAACTGAGATCAGAGAGATTAAAGCTCAAAGGAACTGAGGAAAAAGAAGGTAAAGAAGGTAAAGAAGCCTAAGGCACTGGGATAGCTGGTGGTGTACAAGCAGGTGCAGTTTTTATAATGTCCAGTACCTATTCACTAAATCAAAGTGAGAAAGGGTTAAATAAGAAATAGCCCTTCTGTTGAAAGAGATTTTTTCTGGCAATGGTATTCTGTGGGGTAATCCTATTTGCTTCTCTTTCCTTTTAAAATGCAGTGTGTGAGCTCCAATATGCTGGGAAACAAAGAAAAGTTATAGTTGCAATACTGTATTTATCCGTGGTGCAAAAAGGTGTGTACATTGGTGTTGGGTAAGGGGAATCTTCCTAATGTAAGGGAGCAGCTTCTGCCTTGAATGCAGAGATCACTGACTGAGACAATAGGATAGAAGGTTCTAATAAAAGCCTTCTGTAGGTAGATGAACACATATTGACTTGAAAAAGTGAATGTAAAACACCAGAATCCAAATAAGAAACACCTTTTTTTCTTGATTGTCCTTTCCTAAGACATTAATATTATGTATAGTGTATGTAAATCTTGTCTATGCACTGGCATAGACAAAAACCTGCTGCATTGGTCACATAGCTAGCTGTTAATCTGCAGTTCACCTAAAATTACTATTGATTCTCTTTAATGATAGTAATATTTGGGTTTTTAATAGGATATATGGATATAATCTAATGAGTGATTTTAAAATTACTTTGCAAAACAGTATTGATCCTTCTTCAAAGTGTTGGCTAGCATAAGAACAATTTTCCTTGACTCTAGGATTGAGATCATACCGCTATCATATTTTTAGTTCATTTTAGGGGAAGAAATTAATGTAAATTTTTGTTGAAAATCGAAATACACTGCTGAATATAATCTATAGAAATCTATGATCAAGCTTCTTTTAAAGTATCTTGTGACATAGAATCACAGAATCAGAGAATGGTTTGAGACCTTAATCACATCTTATCCCAATCCCCCCACCATGGACAGGGACACCTTCTAAGACAGTGCTCCAGAAATGGAAGATTTTTGTGTTAAAACACTTGAAATCTTTTTGTGCATTGTAATAATAAATCATTGTTATGTGGCCCTGAAGAATCATTTACTCTGGACCCTTTTTAGAGAGAATTTTCTGTTGAAAACACTCCATGAACATTTAGTCACTGGCTACATCTTACATCTTTTTATATCCTAATGCCAAGAATCATCAAATCATGTAAGTGAAATGCTATATTTTGCACCGTTATTCCTGTACTGACTATAATTATTTGTATTTGATGTGTTATTTTCCCTAAAGCACTGAATCTTTGAAAACATTATATTTCTTTCACTGGTCAATAATCAGTCATATTAAAAAAATACTAATGATACCCTTCATTTTTCTTATTTGTGTGTGACTTTCAAACTCAAATTTTTGATGCCTATTATAACCATATCTACTGGTTTAAGAACTTTTGCATCTCCTGGAATGGTGTGTTGTAAAGTTGTTGAAAACATGGCAACCAAACCGTTCTCTGCATCTTGTTTTAAGCTTTTTCAATAAACAGAACCTTTAAGTTCCTTGTAATATGAAATTTTCTATGAATTTCCAGTAGTAATTGTTTGTTGTTTCACATACTTTTTCTGTTTTCTTTCCCAGTACTGTTTCTTAGTGTTCAAAAAATAGCGATGAATACAGAAACAATATTGTAGCTATGTTTCTGGTTTCTATTCCCTTTTGAGCCTCATGGTTGAGCAATATTGGAGTGTAATTCTGTGTTTGATAGTGATGATTTTACTTGGCTTATGGCCAGACTTAAGTGATTATTTGAACCTGTTAAAAGACCCAAATATTTGAATTTTACAGAAGGATGAAAATTGGTAGCTATGGTATAATTCAGTGGTTCACTAAAGAAATCTGGTAGACAATTGTGCACTTTATTACCTGAATATTGTCTCAAACTTATTTATTTTTTTAATAAGTGCTAATTCAATTTGTCTTGAATTACTGAGATATTCAAAGAAAGGCGATCTGGAATCGCATTTATTAATTAGGAAATATTTTCATCAGAAGAACTAAAGCAGTCAAAATATAGAGAGGTGGTGATAGTAGCATGGCTGCTCTCTACCCCACTTCCATTTTACACCTGGAGCAATGCTGCACTATTATGCAAGGAAGCATGGTCTGATGTTCTTTACACTGCACACAGTTTCACAAACTATAAAAAAAATAAATTTAGATTGGTAGAAATAACTTTTAAGGTATTTTCAAAATAAATCTTGTTTTGTGATGCCCAATCAGTCTCTTGATACAATACATTTATAGTGTGGTAAATATTCAGGAATGAGCCTTTTGAATATTTTTTATAATTTAACAGAAGAATTCCTGCCATGATGTTCAGTGTTAGATACTGGTATGGAGGCTTTGTAGATTTAAAAATAGGTAATTTGATGGTTACCTTTCTAAAAGACTGTTTAATATGCACAACTCCAGTGTCTATGACTCTAAGTAGACTATAACTATTAGCAATGTTTTTTTCTGGTCTCAGTACGTACTAATTTAGTACAAATGTCACACAGAATGATAGCACAAAACCTGCTTAATTCTTGGGGGCTCTTACTGCCCCTTTTTTTAGAGAAAAAAATCTTGGACTCTGACTGTTTACAAATATAAACTAATGTTTATATAATATTGCAGCTGTTTCATTTACTTCACTTTTGCACTCAATAATTCCCTCTTTGCTGTTCCTCTTACACAAGGTGAAAAATGTAAAAAAGAGACACATTTTGTCAGCCCAAACTGCTTCACCCTCCAGTCTGTTCTATTAACCTGCCCTATGTATTTGCAGCCTAGCTAATAAGATGTTTTTATTTCTTTCAGTTTTTACCATGCTGATCATCAATTTTTTCCCTCACTATGCAAACAGAAAACACCAACATTTTCTATGCTTCAGGCCTAGAGAGTTTGGAAAAGACTCTGTAAGGGAACTGAAAATGAGGAAAAAGGCTCAGAATTGCACAGATTTATTTTAGTCAAGATCAAAAATAACAACCAAAGTATTTGTAAAAATATTCTAAATTCCAAACTGTTACTAGAATTAAAAATTTTCTTTTGAAAGTTGAAGCACATTAAAAAAATTCCATTAACTGAGAAATGAGACAAACTGTAGACTTACCTGATTTCTCTTTGTTGACACTGTTATTTTATAATTTGTGAGGAGAGTATACATTGTAATGAGCAATGGAATCAGAGGTTTTAAAGTCTAATTTGACTTGCAGTCAGCTTGATACCTTAAAAAAACAAAAACCCCAAAAACAAAAACAAAAAAACAAACAAACAAAAACCCCAAAACCAAACAAACAAAAAAAACCAAAACACCTGAAAACTAGACTATGCCCTCAGCACCATTTGCTATAAACCTTTTATGAACACTTTTGGCAGCCAGGGTGGATTACAAGACCTTCCACTGTGACTCTTCCTCCACTACTGCTTTGTTCCCAAAACTGGGTAATGATGCTCCTGCAGACGTTCTAGCAAAGTGTTCCATAAGAATTCTGTATTTCTGTTTCCTCTGCAAATCCCTTGTGTGTGCTGAGATGCCACTACACTGTGTGCTATAGGAACACAAGAACAAAGCTGCAGATTCACCTCAAATGAGTTGTAAAGTAAACTTTGCAACTCAAAGAACCTGTGGGAAAGAAAAGAAGGCATCAAAGTTGGGGGTGAGAGAAGGCAGACTGCAGTGCCCGAAGCAGTGTATAAATTGCCTTTTTTAGTTCCTTTTTTTTCCCACAGTTTTCTGGATAGGGGAGTAGGTGAATTTTTGCAGGGAAATGCAAAGCTACCCATGTAGATTTTAATGGATACTCCTCTCAGGTTTGAGGGGCAGGTAGAAGAATGCATTACATTTTTCATTTGGATCTACCTGGCAATGACAGTTGGACTTTTGGAAAAACAGGCAGCAGGAGATAACTTCTCACATGCCCTAAGAGGACATAGATCAGGAAATACCTTGTAAAGGATTAGAATCACCTATCCTATCCAGAGGAATGGGAAGCCCTGTTTATCTACCCTGTCTGATTTCTGATAAATATAAGGAGATGCACACGGCTGTAAGGGACAGGGCAGGCTCACTTATACAGTTCCTTAGGTGAGCAGGGACCTTTGACATGTTCAGAACTTGGCCTGACAGAAGGCATCCTCTGAAAGTGTTTGGAACCAAGTGTCTGGCAGTGAACCAGATGAATTGCATATCCATAATTCCACAGGAGGAGTTGAGATCAAGGGCTTTTGGAAATGTTGAAAATTAGCTCCTAAATGATTTGGTTTCTTAATAATTGCTTGCACAGATATAGGAAAGAAACTCTGAAAAGGAAAGAAAAAGACTTCTGCAAGAACAGAGAAGAGTGGTCCTTAGAATTTATAAGAAAATGTTGAACTGTCGTCACAGGTGTTTCTCTTCTAATGCTGAGGTAGAGGGCAAGTTGGACTTCCTCTATTTAATCTCCCAAAGTGTCTATCAAAGACCAGAGAGATCTTAAGATGCAGAGATGCAAGAATGTCCCAGACTCACTCACAGTCTCCAGACCACAAAGACCTGAAGAAGGGAAGGAGAAAGCTATGTCCATTTTCCAAGAAGATAAACCAGTATGGGAAATATTTCCATGTTCATTTCAAGCCTGAAATAAACTTGGTTTGAAAAAAGCTTTTAATCAGACCTTGAAACAAGCACCTTATAACACCTTCAAGTGTGAAAATTCTCCCTAAAACATTTTCTCTGTTATGTTTGTTCTCTTTGATACATAAGGATTAAGCCTGAAGGCAGCTTACTTTAAAAGCAAGAGGGGAAAGAATCAACATATTCAAGCTACAACATTATCTTTTGGAGCACATTCGCTTTGGACATCTTTGTTGCTCATGTCTTTTGATCTTTAGTATATTTCTTCAGGCTGCAGGTACACCTAGAAAAAAATTATTGTGCTGAATATTTTTCTAAATCTTCACATTGGACATGTTTTACTGAGAAATAATAATTTTCATTTTTTTGACCTTGACTGAGGCTGTCACAGCTGTGATTCCTGTGCAAAAGAGCAGAAGCAGTGAGATAGCTCTTAATATCACACTTTCTCTCCAGTCCAAGCAATTTCAAGGTGACAAGGCAGAAAATTTCAAGGTGACAAGGCAGAAAAAGAGTATAGGGAGATACCTTTGGCTTGCTACTTCTTGACAACTACATATCAATTTTTTGTATGCATCTGAGAACAATATGCATATATGCATATCAGCAAAATGCTGAACACCAATTGCATCTATCTCTTTTAAACCCTTGGATCATGCTACCTCACTGTCCATGTGTGTGCTCCTGGGATTGTCTGTCCGGCTTCAATGGAGTTTATTTGATCATAGCAGTGTATATAGTTCTGTGCTTTGTTTTTGTGGCTGGGATGGTGTTGATAAAACACAGTGTTTTGGCTACTGCTGAGCAGTGATTGCACGGTGTCAAGGCTTTCTTTCCAGCCCCTGGCTGTGGGCAAGAGGGAGGGTACACAGCCAGCACATCTGGCAGACACTGACCAAAGGACACATTTCCTACATTCCCACAATCTTGTGCTCAGCAAAGAAAGCTGAGAGAAAGGAAGAGAAAGTGGGGTTACTGGTTATCACTTTGGCTTCCCTAGCATGTGCACACAATGTGTACTGAGGTCCTGCTTTCCTGGAAATGGCTGGACATCTGCCTACTGGTGGAATGTAGTGAATAAATTAATCTTTTTACTTTGCTTCTGTGCTTTTGCTTTTCTATTAAATAGAATGTATCCCAACACAAAGTTTTTCCACCTTATTTTCTTCCCCTCTTCTGTAAAGAAGTGGCAGTGAGGGAGTAGATGGGTCTTACAGCCAGCTAAGGTCAACTCTCTACCTGGTCTTTAAAACTTTACTTCACAGATTAGTAGATAAGTAAATAGTCAATTCTGATGCTGTCCTGTGCAGCACTTCTCTGAATTATGATTATTTCTGTCATTTGAATGTTACAACCTTTTAGTATTATTTTTCTTTGATAGTGCATCAATGACAGTATTGGAGCTTCCCAACACACAACTATTTCCAATTCTGATAACATTTGTGACCTTTTGTCACACCACAGCTCTGTGAGCATGCTTTCCACCTGTTCTTGAAGCTCCAGTCTTTTGAATCAATCTATTCTGAACTTAGGCCAGGCATACTCTGTAAAACTCTACATCATTCTAATCTGGTCTTTTTTTGTGTGTGATTTTGAAGATTTTCAAATTAAGAAATATTACATATGTATCTAAAACTATACACAATGAGATGTGTTTCTCTGTTAAGGATACATTTGTTTATACCAAGAATACAGCCCACTTTCTTCTTTATGATTGTTTTTTAAGGCTATAAAGGTATATTGATGTTTCTTGCTAATGAATCCTCTCTTTCATCATGTCTCTAGTGAAATATTTCTGTCTTGAGTACTGGCAAGCAATGAAGGAGGAGCTGATGTCTTTATTCAAGTTCTGCATTGGAAAAAAGAAAAAAGAGTGAAAGCGCTGAATACATTTAATGAAGCACAGAATTGCCAAGTAGAATAATGCTTGAACTAGGAAAAAAGAAGAAAAAAAAAGCTATATTCTTGCAGTCACTTGTGGATGGGCTGTTCATTTTGCTCTGCTATGGTGCAATTACATCCTGCTGAGTGCAGGAAAAGTTAGCCAGCTCTCAGCCTCCCCAGAACAAAAAACAGCATGTTGCCATTTTTCTTCTCTACCAAGATGTCATTGTCAGCTGAACTTCCTGCTTGGTTCTTGGTTAAATTTTGTTTCATCTTATTCCTTGCATCACCCAGAGACAAACTTCACTTCCTTCCTTGCTTATCTTTTGCACAAAATGGGAAAGGGTGGGCTGTGTTCTCAACTTTTGTGGTGTCTGTAGGGACATTCGCAGAAGTAAATTAGGTATTTTGCTCCTTATATCTGCTCTAATATACGGATTTTATGTGACTGCACCATCTCATAACAAAGGCAGAAAGAGTGCTTTAGGCTACATGAATTGTCTTTCTGTGTGGCTGCTGGTTGTGTGGACAGCATACGGCTTGGGACAGAAAAAATCTGACAGGAGGAAATGCGGTGTCATTACAAGTGTATTAAAGGAAGTGTATATTTTGGAGGTGCAACGAAAAGCAGCAAAAGTTGGGGGGTTGGTGTTTTTTGGTTGGCTCTGTTTAGGGTTTCTTTTTGCATTAGGAATACAGCTAGTTTATACTAGTCAGAGCTTGATTTATTGTCATATAGGGAAATATAGGTACACTGCAGAATAGGATTTCAAAATAACTTCCACTGATGTTAAGTAGTTTACAAATATATTATTATTGTGTTATTTGATCTAGAAATAAAATTCTCAGAGAAACACCAATATTTTCCTCAATTGTCATATTAGTTGTTGTCATAAATTATCATGCATATGAAAATTATGTCCTCAAGTGTGTTTATCTCATGTCTTTAAGGTGTTCCACTACTTAAATAGGGAAACATGAGTTTGACCTTGCAATCACCGAAGAAAGCATTAGCTGTATGCTAAATGCTTGTTATTGATCTCCAACTGAGCATTCACATCATTAAGTTCTGCAGGTGCTTGAGTGTGTGCAGGGTTGGAGTTGATTTTTTTCCTTCTAATTTCTTTAAGAATAGATCTCTCCTTCAAGGTTTGTTCAGCTTTAGAGGAGTGTTGTTTATAAAGGTCTGAACTTGCTATCAACTGCTGCTACTGCATACACTAACGTGTAATTAAGGAAAAATTCATGTAAATATTGACAGTGTAGGAAATGTGCAGAATCACAGAAAAGTCTCATGCCTGTGTGTCTTAGGGGAAATTTAAGACCATGGGTAAGGTTTTCTACATTTAAAAAAGCCTGATTGCACATGAGATATTCCTACCTTTCCCATATTGAGGTAAATATGTAGTCTATACTAGTAAATGAACTCTGTTGAATTAGTTAAACAAATTGCCACATACAGTAAGCTGCACTGCCAGCATATCTGTTTTAGCAAGGGTGTGATTTTTTTTGTTCTATATTGAACAAAGCCTTCAAATGTAGAACAAGATTAGGAAATTCAACTTTCCTTTTTAAATGAAATAAGGGTGCAAAACTGACAACCATGAGTCTACCTTGTACAGAAAATAAGAAGGAGAATTAATTTTCTTATCCTTTCACAAACCATGGTTTAATTCTAACAGAAGTATGTCTATGACATACGACAGAGGTCATCTTCCCAGAACAAAGAATAGCACATGGATGATGGATCTGGAGGAAGAAATGGGGAAATTCAAGCCTTCAAAATTTATCACCTTTTTTGTTTTTTTTTAAATCTGCTCAGTGCACATTTTAAAAGTTGCAAGAATGTTTTTTGCATATCTTTATTTTTTTATTGTGGTTTGCCACTACCATCACCATCCTCAGCATGTGTGTTTCTAATTAATTCCTCACTAACCCAGGAATTTTTTTTTTTTTTCAGATATTATATTAAGATATAAGCTATTACAATTTAAAAAAAAATATATAATCTGCTGAGTCCTTCTTCAACACTTGAGGAGATACTTACCCCCACTCACGTCAGCTTTTCTTTCCCAGTTGTGCTCCATGATTACTTTCAGAATTGATTAACTTTTAGTTCATAATAATACATCTAGTGGTTGTGAAATAACCAAAATCAGCACTTCTTCCAATGTTGCATCTCTGTGAGCTGATTCAATCCAATTTACAGTTATTGAGTTGGACATTTTCTCATTACTCAGGGGCTGCCAACCAAGGATTCTTAAAGAACCACAACCTCCAAAAAAGCCTTTTTTCTCCCCTTATTGATATTTTGGTGGGTAATTATCTATATCAATATGTAATTTTTTTCTTTACTAAGGTTTGTCTTTGAAGGCCATAAAGTGAAATCTAGGAGTACTCCAGAATAAAAGCTCCTAAAAGCAGTGAAATTAATTCTGCCCCAAATAGATAAATGAGCTAGGTAGATGACTTAACTAGATTCTGCACAGATTTCTGTGAGCAAGAGGGACAGATGAGAATATTTGTTTTTCTTGAAATTATTCCAGAGCAGAAGTTCACCATATTAAGTTGCAAATTTGCCACATCTTAGGAAAGGATCATTACGTATTTGTTTTCAATTATAATGGCTAGCAGAAAAACATAATGCTAAATATTATATATACTTTAATTTCTTTTCAAACATATTTTAGATTTAATTCCTTTACTGTTTCACTTTTTTTGCTATGGATATGTAATCCTAGCTCCCTGTGGAGTCTTGAGTGTCGTAGCTCATGGTTTGGAAGAACCAGAGTCAGCTGAAAGGATCAATCACTTGAAGAGACAATGAACTTATAGATACTGTTACAAGAATACCTGAGCAGAGCAGCTTCACTGAAAGCCACAGAAACCATTTGCTCATATTGAGTTACTTTGAACTTATGCAATTTTTATTAGACTAAGAATGGACCAAGGTCTTACTCTCTTTCTGCCCCCCTAGGCTACAGAAAGAATAAATGTATGGAAAAGATCATTAAGAAGTATTTTTAGCAGAATTTGTTTAGGAATTCCCTTGAAGCCAGTCTGTAAAAGGAAGAAAAAGTGATAATGCTTTCTATACAAAGCCACCAAATAAGCTTTTTTTGTCCAAATATCTTGGAATCAGGTGAAATTCAACACTTTATTTTTTTTTAAATAAATAAATTCTTTAAGTGTTCTAAAATAAACAATTTAAATTTTATTTTCTTCAAATTTGGATTTTATAAAAATAATCTTAAATGTTATAAAAATGTTAGAAAATTAAGATTTTTTTTTTGTGTAAGATCAACTGAAGTAAAATGATTTTTAAAAGGTACTTAGTGTCAGAAGATAATTTCTTTCACTTAAATAATTTCTATCAGAAGACTTAGAGGAGTAGCTGTTTAGTGCTATAAACTGTGATAATCATGTCCTTGCTTGACTGATCATGGATAGTAGGACCTTCCACAGGAGGCACAACTTCTCCTGAAGGTAAACAACATGCAAAGATCTTCACCAATAAACCCTGCTTTACTGCAAATTTACTCACAACTTTTTATCACAAAACTACTGTGTCATTTTTACTGAAATGTACGAACTGGGGAAAGAGTGTTAGCTATGATTTTTCAGCCAGAGCTAAAAATAACCCCTGGTAGAAACCACACAAGTTATTTCAACAAAATTATGCCTCTGTAAGGCAAAAAAAAATATTCTGCTTTTCAGATGGGGATGAACATCTTGTTCTCTTTGCAACTGATTTATGTTCAGGAAGCAGCAGATGAACAGGTGTTCTGTTGTAGTTTCTGGAATTTCCATATGAGAGAGCAAGCATGATCCAAAGTTCCCAGAGAATTCACTAAACTTGAACTAAAGCATAATCCTTGGTCCCATCTGAATATCCAGAGAATTCAAAATTTATGGCACCATGGTTATAACAATTTGGATTACTATTAATATGAGCTTTGTCAGTTTGTTTAAAACCTGGTAAAAAAAATTATATCCAACAAAGCTTGAGTTAAATTGAAGAACATGAAACAAAGAACAACACCATGGCCTGCCTACTGGCTAACCATAATTATCTTAGAAATAAACTATCTGTGAACTGACCATTTACTTGCAAGGCAAATGTGAGGTTTGTTTGTTGCTTTTTTGTTCACACTTTTTTTTTTCCTTTGTATAGTTTGGTTTGGTTGGTTGGTTGGTTGGTTGGTTTTTTTTTATTTTAGACTTAAACTTGTAACTTCCTATGAATAATTGCTGAGGAATACTTGATGCACAATGAACAAGTCTTAAAACTTCAGTGGAGCTCATAGTAAGCATATAGATCAATAGGCTTAATTGCTTCTTCTTTTTTTCAGCATTCTATGTCTTTATGTTGTGTAGACAAAGTCACAAACTTGCACACATAAGCACAGATATATGTTTATGTGTAAGTGCATGTGTACCTGCCTTCTTTAGGTTTTCTTCACCTGTTGCATATTTTTTATATAGCTATAATCACACTTTTAAACAGTTTTCTCCAAACTGTTTTTAATATTTTCGTCTTTTTCAGCCTTTTCTTAAAAACACCCATGAAGAGAGTCTCTTTAAAGAAATCTGATGGACAGGAGCAGAAATTGCAAATTTTTTATATGTCAGTATTTTGACAAATAGCATCATGTACGTAATCCCAGTTTCTCTGCCAGTCAAACCACAATGACAACTGTAGTTTAAGTACAGGAGAACAAATGACATTTTAAAAAAGACAAATATTTTAAAATAAAATAAGCATTTATTAGAAAAAAACATATGATCTTGGATGAACATGAGCAGTATTCTCAGAGAAACATAAACTGAATACTTAGAGAAGCTGAACAAAGACTGCTAGATTATTTTCTTATTCTCTCTATAGCTATTCTAACAAAGTTGTGAGTATTAGAGGATAGCCATAGATTCAAAAGATGTAATTTTTTGTTCAATATATTTTCTAATTTTTTCTTTGCAAATAAACTTTTACAGTTTCTGATTATGGTTAAGTGATTTTATATCTGGATTTTTAAAGGATTAAGAGGATTTGAAGTTTGTGTGTTCTTCTTGTACTGAAGACCAAGAAATGTGTTTTAGGCAGAAAGTTTCAGGTAATAATAAAGTACTAATAGTCTGGATTTTGCTGATCCTCACTGTTTATTTTATTAATCTGTAAATATCTGTTTCCTTTGTATACAAATCTCTTTTCCGCTTTTCTGATTATTGAAAATTGACTTTGAAATGTAAAATAAAATATGAAGTCAAAATTTCTCTTAAAATTATTGCAACATAATCTCTGACTTTAAGAGTTAAAAATATTCTTCTCCCAGAATAATTCACATTTTCTTACTAGCAGATAGGACTGTGTCATCCATCAAAAGTGTTTTTCCATTTGAATGTTATTATTTTAATATGCTCCCAAATGTGTTTTGTTTTATTTTGTTTTGGTTTTTTCCCAGTTTCTGTTCTTCTGCAATTATTCTTGTTCAGTTTGCTCATTTATCAACATAGTAAAAAAGTGTTGCTCAAGCTTGTGTGTACAAATGTGAATAACAAGCAAAACAAATTGTGCTGCATAGATGGTGGAAATATAAGAATTTAATAAAACCAGAAAATCTAAATTATTTTAGATTGTACTATTCTTTCTCAAGCAAGCCTCCAATGAAGTAATCGTATTTTAGCCATGATTACCACTTGATTGTGTTTGTAGTTTCAAACTGAATAAATGTTTATGGCAATGGTATTTTAATTCTGATTGGAAAACTCTCTATTTGGATACTTAGAAGGAAGCACTTAATGTTTCAGAACTAAACTGGTAATGGAAAGAAATGTAAAATTTTATTTGTTCAAATTTACCATTTTCATTTTTAATTTTTACATCAAGACAGTGGCAAATGGGTGGCATTTCCATAACTGTGGGTCATTCTAAGGAATCCAAAGAAGCAAAATGAGATTTATTGTCATCCAGTCCCAACAATATTATTCTGTATACAAAAAGCTGTTTCACGCTGCTCCATTTAACATGCAATAGTGTCAATGTGAATAAGTAAGAGTTGAAGTGCTGGTCCTTCTATTAATAGAAAACACATGAATTTCAAATGCAACATTTGCAGGAATCAAGCACTGCCTTATATGGCTTTTAATAAGTTACTTTTTGAAATGGTGTTAAGTCATCATTCTAACCTGTCAAATTCTGTTTTCGGAGACCACACACATTTAGTAAAGATTAAAGTTCATGTAGGTGACCTTCAACATTTTTTAAGCTCATCTCATTGGCCATCGTACATATATTACATATAAGTGAGTAGAAATAAAGGTCAAAAATTATCTGGCTGGACATATCCTGAGAAAGTCCTAACTGAGATGGGGACAAAACCCTCTGTGGGCTCTGTGCTTAGAATAAAACCGGTCTTATTTTAGATAAAACTGAGTAGAAGTGGTGTAAGAGTCTCCGGCCTGTGCTGTCCTCAAAACCATATTGGAAATCTGAGATAATGCTGGTGGTGGTGATCCTAAATCATGCCAGGAACAGCGCCAATGAATCAACATTGCACAGTTGTATTACGTCTATATGTATTCATAAACAAATGTTTAGCCCGAACCCCTATCCTGCCATTGTTTACATTAGCAGAAGGAGTTGGGACATGAAGGGCAAGACCACATGCAAGATGAAATTACTATTGCTTATTGTCATGTTTTGTGTGCAGCCCACAATAAATCTTGTTGACATTATTATACTGTTGCAAGGTGCATCAGGCACTCCTCTGCAGCATCTGTCTGTTGTCGCCCTTGGCACTAGTCCTTGAGATCTGTGCTGATTTGTTATTTGATTTTGTTTGCTCTACTCTGTCTGCGCAGCACTTCTAGCTATATAATTATAGCAGAGGCAATTGAGATGGAATTTCTGATTTTAAAGGTGAATTATCCCATTAAATTACCTATTGACTTTAAGGTATGCTGAAAACTTCACTCATTACGTTGGTTGTGTTGGTTTTTTTTTTTTTAAGAGAATCAGACTTTATAAGGATGGAGGTGCTACAAAGCTGCCAGATTTTTTTAACAGGATGTCTGGAGCGTTCTTGGTCTTCACTATATATTCATAAACAGTAAACAGAAAGCTAGTTGCAGCTACAAATGTTTTACAGGCTCCAAAGCCATTTGGAGTCACCACTTGCAAGTGGAACCTGTCAAACAAAATTCTAACTCTATGATTATTATGGTATTCCAAATATGAAGCTCAAAGAGAATTTTTACAGGTATAAAATTTACAGGAAGATTTTTTGTTTACAGGAAGTGAGAGCAAGAAAAATGAAAATTTCAAATGGAAATTTTTTCAATACATGGCAGTGCCAAGAAATTAATGGCATTTTGTTTTTAATTTGCACTCCTTTACCTTGAGCTGTTTATGTTCTACTAGGAGAATAGTCTTCTTAGATATCAAATCTGTAATTTCTTTATTTGGATAGATAGGAGAAATGCCTGCCTCACTTTTATGATAAGCAGCTGATGTGATAAAAAACTGCATGGGACCAAAAAATAAAAGGTTTTTTACAGTAAATGTCACTGATGATGAAATGATCGAACTATTTATAAACCTTACAAATACCATTTTTATTTTCCGTTGACCAGTTGGGACTTGACTAACTGTGACATAGCATGTGACAGATGGTGGATGGAGAAGATAATGAGATTAATATGTAATTAATATAAGATAATTAATTTATTTACTACATATTCTCTCAGGACCTGCCCTCTAAAGAACTCACAAGTAGATCAATGCAGTTAACATTAGACTCCACCGTCCTCCTGATCAAAATAATTATTAAAATGTGTTCTTGATACTGTGGAAATACTTATTTAACATTCCACATGTTATGTGGCACATCTTAGAATCTGAGCTGGCAGATATTACAGGTTCAGCATATATATTGTTAGGTGAAATCTGAAGTGAAAACTTGATTTCAAGATTTAGTCCCTTTAATTAATCGGAAGAAAGAAATAAAATTAAACAACATTTTCTCTACTTATATTTGATAAAATGAATTAGTTTAACAATCAGGAATTCTCTCAAAGTACTACATAGTAAGTCTACAGTTTATAGTAGTATAAAAGAGGGTTGTACAGAAACTTAAGAAACAAAACTGTGCATTACCCTGCTTTGGGTTTTATTCAGGGGGAAAGCATAGTCAAGAATTTGAATGAATGCCGTTGCTTTCTAAAGATTTGTTTTTTCCTTTCCTCAGATTCTTCTAATCATCTAGTGATATAAAGTACAGATATGCCTTAATTTATCAATAGCAGCTGATGGAAGAATGGTATTTTAAATTAAAGACGATATTGATCTCCAAAGGTTGGATTGTGTACAGTCCTCAATGTTTAATTTTTCAGAAATGTGGGAAAACTGGATAAAAGAAGTTGCTTTCTATCATCCTACCTTAATTTCTTTCCTTCAGTACTTACATCTGAGAGAGTAAGCTCTCTCAGGTGATACACTGTAAAATCAAATAAATGCACATGCTCTACCAGTTTGCGCTGAACAAAACCCCACAACTGTATCTCTTAAGTAGAGTTTAACAGCAAGGACTTATGCAAGAAGAGGTTTTTTTCACCTGTTATTTCTTTAGGTGTTGCTCCCTGCAGCTGCTAAACAAAGAATCTAAAATAATTCATAATCTATTTGTCTTTTTCAAATCAGTTTGAACTATTTTAGCTTAAACTATTTTCATTATGCTTGTTCTGGGCTAGGCAAAATATGACTGCTGCTACAAAATAGAGTCCCTATTTTTTAACTTGGCTTGCAGATAACAAATATAAACATTCTTAAATAGCCAAAGTAGTGGTCCTCACAGGCTGTAAAGCATCATTGGAAATACCATGTAGCTGAAGCAATATCTCGTGATCCCTCAGCAAACTGAATTTCTTGCATGAACTCCTCCAGCGGAGAGACAAAACTGAAAAAAAGTATGGCTCTGAATGGGACAGAAATTTTTCCTTTAGTTGTGTGGGGAAAGTTTTTACTTGGATGTTCTTGGAAGAGTCAAACACTTTACTGAGTAATACAATTTTTTTTTCTTTTTCTTATCTAAATTTCCTTTTAATGCAGCCTTAAAAAAACCCCATATACATAATCTTTTAAAAGTGGCAACATAGCTGCCAACTGCACCATGTCACAGTCTTTATTTTTTCTACTTTGGCTTTGCAAGGAAAAGTGGATAAAGGCAAGTTAGTTTTCTAGAGGTGCTTTTCATTATATTTCCTTTAGTTTTACCTTTTCTTTTCTTGAAAGTATTTGTGAACAAATTCTTCTATTTGAGATGAGATCTTATCCATTGCAGCTGAATTTGACCTTTCGTTCTTTTTAAGCTTCATCAGAAGAGCCTGAACACCTGTTTTGAAAAGCCAGGCTCCACCCTTGGTACAAAACAAAGAACACGTCCTTCCGAAAGGAATGAGGAATGAAAGGGAAACTTCCATGTGGGGGAGGGCAGATCACCTGTGACCAGATATCCAGATAGCAAAAGATGCTCAGGGAAAAGTAATATGATGTTTTCTGGAACAGTTAAATGGGAAATGGGAGGATGAGCATTTGGAGGCTGGAGAGAAGTGGAATAAAAAAAAGTGTAAGATAAAGCAGACATGAATTATATACAAGTGCAGTGGGAATAATATAGATCAGGGGCAAAAGCTACATTAAAGCAGAAGTATATAACAATATTAATGTTATTCAATAGGAGTAAAGCATCCATGGCATCAGGGAATTAAAAATGAAAGAGATCATTCCTGGTTATCTGCTGTAGCACATGAACAGAGTTATGGAGAGAAATGCGAGAGGATATAACTTTTCAGGTATGGACCATATAGAAAAATTGTCACCAATGTAATAGTTCGGGTAATGAAGCTGCCAACTGCACCATGTCACAGTCTTTATTTTTTCTACTTTGGCTTTGCAAGGAAAAGTGGATAAAGGCAAGTTAGTTTTCTAGAGGTGCTTTTCATTATATTTCCTTTAGTTTTACCTTTTCTTTTCTTGAAAGTATTTGTGAACAAATTCTTCTGTTTGAGATGAGATCTTATCCATTGCAGCTGAATTTGACCTTTCGTTCTTTTTAAGCTTCATCAGAAGAGCCTGAACACCTGTTTTGAAAAGCCAGGCTCCACCCTTGGTACAAAACAAAGAACACGTCCTTCCAAAAGGAATGAGGAATGAAAGGGAAACTTCCATGTGGGGGAGGGCAGATCACCTGTGACCAGATATCCAGATAGCAAAAGATGCTCAGGGAAAAGTAATATGATGTTTTCTGGAACAGTTAAATGGGAAATGGGAGGATGCGCATTTGGAGGCTGGAGAGAAGTGGAATAAAAAAAAGTGTAAGATAAAGCAGACATGAATTATATACAAGTGCAGTGGGAATAATATAGATGAGGGGCAAAAGCTACATTAAAGCAGAAGTATATAACAATATTAATGTTATTCAATAGGAGTAAAGCATCCATGGCATCAGGGAATTAAAAATGAAAGAGATCATTCCTGGTTATCTGCTGTAGCACATGAACAGAGTTATGGAGAGAAATGCGAGAGGATATAACTTTTCAGGTATGGACCATATAGAAAAATTGTCACCAATGTAATAGTTCGGGTAATGACCTTTGTACAAAGGACCAAAATTTGGGGCTGGGATTGGCTACTGACTAAACTATTGATTAACCTTTAGCAGAATGTAAATCAGACGCAAAGGAGAGGTACCATACTGTTGATGAAAATGAGAACATGTGAAAATTTCTATAGCTTGAGGACAAATATTGTTGATATTTTTTTAAGATACCTTTAAGCATATTCATATACAACAATCCCAAAACGATGTTTTAAGTTACTTATATTCTACTTGAAATTCTACATTACAGAAAGAAAAAGGTGATTTAATAATGATAAAAAAATAATAACTCTCTAACAAAACATCTCATTACATTTCTGCATTGTTTTTGTTCTTCATATATATAGATAATTTCAGGATATCACTGATTCTGCACCACAGTGTTCAGTTTGCCTCATGCTTTCACCTTGACAGGTGACATGGGGGTGTGAAATGGACAGATTTTAAAAAAGAAACCTTATTTTTATGTGTAAGTTAATACATATTGCTGAGACGAGCACTCTAAGTGATCAGTTCAAATGTTATTGCATGTCTTTATATGCAATTATAGAATTAAGTCCAGTCTTTTGGATAAGCACCTTTCCAGAAACAATCTTGAAATAAATTCCTATTGACTTGAGACAACAAGGAAACAAATTCAGATTTCGGATGTCACAAAACCACACCTGGGCTATTCTGAAAGTATGCTGGTAAATTCTGCATGGTGAAAGACTATCTCTGTCAGCATGTACTTGTAAGCTTTGCATTAGAAGCCAGGACTTTTCATCCCTGAGCATGATGTCTTATGGACTGAAAATCGGAAAAGAGTTACCACTTATTATTGTCAAAGGTGTCTGCATTAACATAAACGATTCCTCTCTGCATTTGCACAGAAGTCCCTGACTCAGACATCATCTTCCAGAATTGAATACTCACTTGGGAAGAATATTTTTCTATTTATACTTTTCTCATTACAACCTATGCAAAAGTAAACAGAGATACAGATATTACTGCCTTCTTCAATCAGAGTTGTGGAAATAAAACCTGTCCATTTTTGTCTTGGACAAAGGAAAAAGCCTTCATGCTTCCTGTGAACAGGAAGTTTCAGGACAGCATCCTGGTATGAGTGAATGTAATAAATTAATTCTTTACTCATTTCTTGTGAGAGAAAGCCTCTCCAAACACTCACATGTGGTTGTGTGTGTCTTTATTCATATGCTTATGTGCTTTGTTGGATGAGAGAGGAAGGCACTGCTATTAGATACTAAAGACAAAGGGAATTTCTTAAGAAGGGAGAAGGGGTTTCTGGGCTTCATGTAGAAGCACTTGTTTTCAGTCTTGAATATTTTGATAGAAGCATTTTTTCTAGTATTTCCACTCCAGAGGAAACTCCTACCAGCTGAAGATGTGGAGTGATGTAAAGCAGGAGGATGTATGCTCCAGGTATAATTATTTAAGAAGTGCTTTACAGTCAGTTTGGCTATCTTGCACAGGGCACATGTTCTGGTGTCTCCTCACAGAAGTCACCCCTGAAGTCCTGCCCTGTGCTGGCCTGCTTTCCAAAACCTTGCCTCAAAAACACAGCACAAGGTTCCTGACAATGAGCGATATGTTCCTGACTACTGAATCACATTGTTTCTGATGCTATCTTCATTCTGGGCAAACTCACCTGCTCTGCTGAAGGAGTCTTCTATATTTAACAAGTGTCATTTACATCCAGCCTTCAAAGAAAAACAAAATATAATTATTCTCAAAAGTAAAATAAGGAAGGACAGAAATGTCCCAGTTGCAGAACACTAAAGTCTTCTGATTCTTATAAATCTTGGCTAGTCCTGGATGAGACTTAATCTGAGCTACTAAAAACAAAGGGACAAAAGCTGGTAGAAAATGACAGGACAAAGGCATCTAAATGCATAGCATTAAATGAACTTTCTTTAAATGCTCTAAAAAATCAAAGAAACAAAAAGGTGTGTTTACACTTTGACGTTGAGATGTTGGCAAAGCAAAGATCCAGTTCATAGGCTGAGGAAATGCACTCTGCAGATGGCAGAAGCAAACCTTAGTCCCAGTTCATGCTCTAGCAGCTGGTATCCTAAGTTTTGTTTCTCTCATTGGTCTCGCTTCCTTTCATTTAACAGCCAGACTGTTTCTTATTTTCCCTGCTAACAAATGGGGCTTTTGTTCATGTCCTTCCTTCATGCAGCCCCTTCAAGTAATCTTTGTTCCTGAACTTAGGACCAGGTTGTTGAAACATCATTGGCATAAAGCACAGCGAGGGTAATGTATGTGAAGCAGACCCCTGAGCCGAGTCCCTTACTGCTAATCCACTTGCATTTGTTCCTGAGAGGAAAACACAGCTTGCTAATGTTATGTGAGGCAGCGAAGCACTGTCAGAGGAATTGTAGCAGCGCCTGCATCACAAATATATGGGTACCATAAACGTACTTGCTGTGATCCTTTGTAGGCACGGCCAGGGTTGGGAGGTGGGTGTTCTTTCCAATATCTCATGCTAACTCTTAGAAAAGGGAGCAGCTGCCTCTTCTGCTGCAGAGCAGCCTGGTGACAGCACACGGGAACAGATGGCAGAGCAAGTGTCTCTTTCTTCACATTTAGGCAGTCCCCTTCTCTCCTCCTGCTTCTCACAAACAGCCTCACTGAATTTTTTTCATGGTATAAAGATACTAAATCTTTTCTTTTCACTCCAGGAAACAATTACCCTGGCTCTTTGCAGAGAAAAAAAGAAGAAAGGGAATAAAGTCTAAAGCATTAATTCCACACCCCTCCACATCCCCCCATCCTTCTTTCACAGGTCAGTCAACTGAAAAAAACAGAGATGAGCTTTAAGAGGCTTTTTTTTTTCTGTTCTTTTGGATTGATGTATAGACAATATTCACAGAATTTGGCAGTGTGCTGTATGAAGAAGAAATTAGATTGTATAATTCAAACTAGGGAAATACTAGTGTATTTATTCCTTGACTTATACATCAATGCCAGAGATTTTCCCTTTTATATCAATAATCTGAAAACTTAAATGGTTAGTTTATAGACAGTTTATACTGATGTTTATAGACATAAATGGATAGTTTATGCAGCTATAAGCAAAACTTTTGCACAGCATATATTATCTAGTGACTATTGCCTGTCAAGTATTGCTAGATGAGGAAAAAAAATGTAAGCATAAAAACCAAATTTCAAATACTACATTATTTCCTTCTGATTTAGACAAACAAAACAAGTTATTGTCCATATCATTCAATGACTTGCACCTGCCCTAATACAAATTAATGTGGAGGTCATAGGGACCTTTTAAAGTCACTGTTATGGCTGAACTCCACTGGGACCAAATTAACGTGGCAAGGTGCTCTGTTCTTTGCTTGGAGGAGTCCACCCAGCCGTTCAGAGGCTGCTGCTGACAGGAGGGCCTGGAGCAGCCAGACTCGGATGGGAGATGCTGGTGTAGGTCACCATGCCGAGACCGATTGATTCCGACTGTCTGCAGCTCACTTAGTGCCACCGAGCTGGCTGCACTCTCTCTACATTTTCAGTGGTAAAGTCTGGAGATGCATGTATTTTTAAAGGCAATTTTAGATTCTGACATAATTCCAAGGCCCCTGGGACCTGAGAAGCTCTGAAGTCACTGTAATGCCTAGACTTTGATATATGCTTGCTCTCAGAACCCTATTCCTGCAATTATAGTTGTTCTTCTAACTCTTATTACTCCACATTTTGAAAGCATTAAACAGCAATCTAAAGCAAAACTCAGAATCCAAATATATACTGAAGTAAACTAGGGATTATTTTATTTTTGTACCTGAGTATTCCATTTCCTGAAAAGAAAATATTAATCACAATTCTTCATATGCAATGTTTTAATTGAATACAAATATTTTTCAATGTCCTAAAAGATCAGAATATAATACAATAAAATATTGCTCTACAGTGCAAAGGGAAAATTAGATATTGAATATGGACCAGATATTTATTTGCATGGAGAAGACTTGAACAGATTAGTTGAATAAATACTCCTAGTAGTGAAGTCTTGTCTCTTAATATCAACATCTTTAGAAATTCTCTCCTGGTCACCTCTCCCTGTAAACAAGCACTCTACATATTCCATTAATAGGTATTTTGTATTGCTGCAGGTAAATATGATGAAACTGGATCCTGGGAGATACTTTTTGTTACAGGCTGGTCTCCTCAGGGCTTTGTGGAATGTCACTTTGAAAATGTGACGTGATAGAAATCGGTGAGCTGTGCTCTCTCATGCAACAAAGTTAACATAAATATTTAAGTGTTTCTTCTGGTTGATCTAGCCCATAACTTCTATGACATTGTCCTCAAAGCTACTATTTTTTAAGTGAGAGAAAGCACAAAATATCTTGCCTGTGTTGGGAAATAGTATAATCTTTTAAACTCACTTTTGTACTATTTAACTTGCCATTGAATTGGCAAAACAAAACAAAAATCATCAGTCCAAGAAAGGTAACCTTGCAAGTACCAATAAAATATTATAGCTCTGTCACTGTTTGTGGAACAGGCAATCATGTTGGGTCTGGGTTTTTGTTTGTTTGGGTTTTTGGTTGTTCTTTTTTTAAGTAGGATGGTTTTTTACATGTCAAAAAACCATAGTCTTTAGCTAAGTGAATGGGCAGCCCAAGGGACTTAGATAGAGGTGTACCTGCAGAAAAGACCCTGATGGCTTTCACTGAAAGCATCCAGAGTCTGAATTGAGAAAGATAGATAAACAAACTGTAGTTTGATTTTTTATTCTGAAAAGTTATTAGATCTATGTTTTCAAAGAGTGGGTGGTGCAACTGCTCCTGATGCAGGCTAAAACTGTGTGAACTTCTGTGTAATTTCACTGGCTTCTTGGACTCTGGATTATATTAAAGAACAGAAATAATTACACAGAGGGTCCTGTCCTGCATTCCTCACATAAGCAGAATGCTTATTGGATTTGCAGTGTAGGTCTGTCTTTTGTTTAGGAAAAGCTTTGAAGCTTTTTGAATAAGAACCAAGTCAAGGTCTTTGAATGAGACCCAAGTAGTGTTCTGCATAAATAAGAGATACACTCCACATACATGAAGCATAATTATTTACATTTTTTATGAGGATTCTTTGTAATCAGTTTTTTTTTGTCACACATTGATTTCATAAATGTGAACTTGCTTTTGAGATGGCAAGAAACACACCACTTTGTACTGAGAAGTTGCTTCATATATAAAATATGAGTAATGGGCTTGCTGGTGTGTGTATTCAGCACTGTCCTCTACTGGCTGAATACAGAAATGTGCAGCTCTATAGGGAGCAGCACTGGGCAAACAGGAAAAGAATTTGCTGTGCCATTCATTCAAGTTCAAGAACTAGTCCTGAATCCATCATGCTCACGGCTGTTTTGTGTTCATCCTCCCATAATGTTAGATTAAAAGATTTAAAAAAATTATTTTTAATCAATTGCCAAATTTATAAGAGTGAGGTAATACATTTCTCTAGGCTTTGTGATACAGTTAGAAATAATGGGCAACATTTCAGGCACAGAAGCCTACATTGTCTGGCAGAACAGACAAAATATGCAAGTAAAGCAAAGGTTAAAAACAGGTGACTTAAGTTTAAGTCACAACTTAACGTGTCTTTTAATTTAACACAACTGCTAATTGTTTAGGTTCCTCTGAGAAAAGAGAGAGCTGATACCTGCAGGTTAATGGAGCTGCAATGGCAGATGTGAGTTCCTAGACACCTGAGAAAATGAGAATACTTCCTGTGGCTCTCAAATGCTCTACAGTGCAAAGGGAAAATTAAATGTTGGGATCAGGACATTTAGATGTGGAATTTGTGGCTTAGATCGCTATATAGTACGTGGGGCATTATGCTTTAATTTTGGTTGTCCACTTGGTTAGTTCTGTGTTAGCCAACAGGAATATGCAAAGCTCTTTCCCTTACAGACTTTTCCTCTAATGAGTCTTAGTTTACCTGTTGCCATATTAAACTTCTCTCAAATATAGAATGTGATAAAGATCTTTCTTTCATTGCAGCTTAAGAATTTTGAATAGTTCAGTATCTTGATGATTTGTCTAGAGCTCATATTTGAAGAGAAAAGAATATAGCATTTTCCTTTTTCACTGATCAGTTTTAAGCACTTCTGTATTTGAAGAAGCTCATTTTGTGCACTAGTATTAAAAAAAAAAGAAAAAAAAAGAAAAAAAAGAGAGAGAGAGAAGCAACTTATTCCTTTAGTTTGGGAGCAAAAATTTTAGTTATCATAACAGTATTTGCTTTAGTTGCATGCAGGAGGCAGTACATGTATGCAGCAGCATTTGGAAAAATGGCTGCTGGGAGACATAAATCTGAGAGATCCCCTGAGACCTCACTGTGGTGGTGTAGTCTTGATTTATATTCTAATACAATAAGATACTGTCTGTTTTAATACTGCCTCAAGTCCAAGTAGCATTTTATTTTATTTTATTTTATTTTATTTTATTTTATTTTATTTTATTTTATTTTATTTTATTTTATTTTATTTTATTTTTCCAGGGAGGCAGGCAGAAGAGGAAAGAAATATATTTAGGAAGGATGTTGCCTCAGAAATGTGATCCTGACTATCTGACACTTTTACAGGTTCATTTCCGTGGCAGATCTGGAGCTAATTAAGGACCACTGGCCAGAGGGTAGCAGTGCCAGGGCCACCCAGCCTGGCACCAGGCATCCTGCAGCTGAGCTGCTTCAATGTGGCAAAATGGAGGCATGTCTTCCTAGCAGTGTGCAGAAACCTCAGCAAAGAAGCAGTCTGGTTCTCATGGCAACCAGGATTTCCATGTACTGCAGGGGTACACACAGTCTGACATCACTTTGCTGCAGGGAGGATTTCTGTGCATACTCAAGGACTAAATTAAGCCCTTTGTAAATGAAGAATGTGTGTCCATTTTCGTGCATGTAACTGTATGGTTTTCCTCCTGTGAAAGGGAGAAGAATAGGGAAAGAAAAGAAGATGCAAAATTATATTTCTCTAAGTCAGAATAAAAATAACCCTGACACACCCAGCTTCTCATTTTCAGTTTGCATCCCATTTTAAAAGCAATGATATCTTGCACAGCTGGGAAGAAGAAAGGATGATAGCAGTTCTTTTAGGTGTTTGAAAAAAAATTGCTAATCAGAACATTGGGAAACAGATTTACTGAATGTTAGATGATGCTTTTTGCTGCAGCCCCATTTATACAGATTTTATCAGGTCAAGTCTGTAATGAAGATGTGATATTCATCATGCATGATACAGTGACATCTGGTGTAAGACATCCTGTGCTGTATGCTGCAGTTTCCAGCCAGGAAGATAATTCATGTGCTTCAGCTTTATCAGACTCTGCCATGCAGCCCAGTGAGAGGTTTCCTTACCCCTCATTTGAGATGACTCATACTTATTGCAATATCTTACAGGGCCCTATGTTATTCAATTCTGCATATCTATTCTGTCCTGGGGAATCACAATACAAGAAAAACCTGACATGAAATTTCTATTGTTCTATTGCAGACACTGGAGTTCCCTGAGTGCTAAAGTTCTACAATCCCTTGTAGATAATTTATAATATGACTCTGTATGGACCTAAAAAAGCTTAAATTTGGCTTCAGTTGGTTGAAGACATTTAGCATACTGAGGGATCATTATTTTTGTTTTTTGGTAGTAACACAAATGCCAAACTGAAAACTCTTCTCATATAGTTTCGGGTTTTTTTGGTTGTTTTTTTTTTTTTCTTGCATTGATCAGAATAATTTTGAACCCTTCCACTTGCAAAGCTTTTGTGTGAATTCTTATATAGAGAGATCTTGTAGGGCTAAGGCAGATATCTGTTATTTAATGCAAAGCTGTGGTTTTACCCTTTTCCTCACTACAAACTCTCACTTTTCAAAATAAAGATCAGTAGAGCTCTGCATAGGCGGGACATTCACACCACCATCTCAGCTACATAATTAAAGGGCCTTAGATTTGTTTAGTTTTTGAGCAGAGGTTTACTTTGCAATGTGTTTTTTGAAGTGCCAAATATCTTTCCAAATGATCACAAATTAAGTGAAAATTTTAAACAAACATAATTATATTTCTTGTGAATCTGCTGTATGATTAAATGCATTTGCATGTTTTAATCAACAAGTGTCACTCTGCTTCTGAATTATGGTTCTCTTCTTTCTACTTGGCTATGAATCACAATTTTATTACATTACTCTACTTGATGTTAAATGTGAGACATATAATCACACATCTAATGATAAATATCCTTTCTTGGTCACCTATGTATGAGGAAGGAAAGGAAGAGAAGAGGTATAAATGAAAATAAAAGCCAGACCTTGGTATTTTACCTGCTCTATCCTCCAGTGAATTGTTTTCATGTGGGCAGCTTCTGGTAAATGTGGAAAACAAAACTGGTGGTTATATAATGACTTCAGAGGAAAGAGAGCCTGCTTTGAACTGACAACAGCCTTGACAGCTTGAATGTTGAAGCTAGAAATATCCTGTCAGAAATATTGTCTGTAACATTGCAGAGCCCTGCTGGAGCCCTTCACTCTAGCAAGGAAAGGCGGGTGGCACCTCTGTGTGAGACTCCACTGCAACAGAGCAGGGCCACTGGAAATGGCTAGTGATAAACCCCTGAGCTCTGCATCCCCATCAGCACATCATGTGTGCTCACTGTCCCCCCCATATCCCAGAAGGAGCTGGATTTTCTGGCCTTCACACTGGAATATGGTGCCAATGAAATCAAATGGATGGCTTAATTTAAGAAACCTATCTATGTTGCTTGACATCAGAAGTCCTTTTCTTCTTTTTTTTTCAAGTGTATCCAGATGTGCATTCAGAATTAATTATCATTTTCTCTTTGATTGTATTTGTATAATGAAAAATATTTATCACACAAATGGGAGGAGACTTGCCTAGGCTGACTGTGAACTAATAAATGAACATAAGTAAACATACGTGAATTAATGCATTTTTCTCTACCCTTTCCCGCATAATTTTTAATCACAATGGGTCATTTTTAAATATTTTAAAAATTTTTAAAATTTATTTGAATGCATTTTATTTATTCGGGTGTAATCTTAAATGGATTTCTAGGTCACACACATGGAACTCACAGGGATGTGCAGAATCTGGTGGCATCAGCAGTGACCTGTAGATGGCATTGTGCTGCGGACATGGAGAAATTATGTGCTGTCTGAAATCACTGACTTAGACAGAGAGAGAGAAGCAGTGGGACAAGAGACTAATACGAGAAGGTCTCATCACTTCATTAATGGAGGAAATATGTGACAAGGGACCATCAAAGTGCTCCCTTCTGTTTTGCTTTTAAATACCTCTTGTTCTTAAAAAGCCTGGAATGGCCAAAGCCCTTGTCTGGGCACACTACACAGTCCCTGGCATCCTCTCAGGGACGTTGCAGCACTGAGGTAACACACCTGTAACAACACCTGCAAAAGCAGCCCATACAGGCTGTGCCCTCTGTGGTGCTCCATCATGCTCCATACAAGAGATGGTATTTTGATTTTGTACACCTGGAGCATTCAATCTCATTTAGTTACATCCTGATTAATGATGTGCTTGACTTCTTAGTCATCATGGCTCCTTTCTGTGGCTGAGAATAGGAATAGAGGGGAGATGTCCAGCTCTGGGAGGTTGAGACAAATAAAAATATGCAACATGCACAGTGTATGTGACAATGAGCCTCTTGCACAACAGGCAGAACATCAACCTGTCAATAACTTCTCCTTACCAAAGCCATGTCACGGATCCAGCTGATCCAGCATTGTCCAACAGCAGCCCAAGTGTCAGCCCAGGAGCTCTCTCCTTGATCATACCTGATTTTCTGCTGCAGGTATGGTGGACAGTGTCAGGGGTTTGGCAGGATTCCAACCATGGTGAAAGCAACAAACCACCAACAATGGTGAAAGCAGCAAACAAAATTATATACCTAAAGTACATATGTTTCTTTATATACAACAATTACTTGGACTTAATAGAATAATTTGACAATTTAATAGAAATTACATTTAAAATATTATGCAAATATAATATATGAACTATCTATATGAATGTGTAAACATAAGTATCTCAACAGATAAAGTTGAGACCCACATGAAGTACTGCCTGTGTACCTGAATCTGTCTGTTGTCAAAAGCCTCAGTCCACTCTTTGGCAGTATAGTTCCAACATTATTTGAGTCTCTAGGTCTTTCCTGCAACACTCAAGAAAGACTGTCCTCCATTAAAATTTTATTTTTTTTAATCTCCTGTCTTGTTATAAATCAGGATGACAAATTGAAAAGCTTCTATATATCAAAAAGCTGAGTGTCTTCCTAATTAAACTCAGAGTCATTTAACTGCTTGGTAAAGTTTTCAACCAATTTTTAAATCTGCCTTAAACTTTGAAATGTATCCTTCACAAGTCAAAAATGAAAATTTTCATTCCACCAATATGTTGGTTTTTCAGTAATAGGTAACATCATAGCTGAGTGCTATGTCAACACCCTGCCTAGCTGTGGCAAGGTAGATAATTTAGGCAAAAGCTCTGGGATCAACACCATCTCAGTAAGGAAAATAGGCATTTGAAGGATTGATAGTTTTGTGCCTCATATACAATCTGCTGGGAGCAGCACATGGGATCCTATCTCACATTCCTCAGAAATCCCTTGGTGATGCAGGCATTATGGACATAGCAGCACTCTCACTGCCTCTGCACCTCCTCCTGGCAGGTGATGGGACTGTTAATTGCCTAAATTTCCATATCCTTATTGTTTGTTATAGCAGATTATTTAAATATCCTAATCCAACCGTTTCAATGGTGCTTCTTTGCTGTATTTTAAGAATTAGGAAAAGCTTTTAAATGGTCTTCTACCCTCTCTCTCCTAGCAGCTTGAGCTGTTCACTTCAAAATTTGATTGCAACCACAATTCTGTGTTATTAAGCTTAACCAGGTTTTTTTTCTGCAAGGTTGTTTGGCATTTGCTGTAGGTGGGCTCTGCTCTCAGCTGTGTTCATCTCCCTTCCGCCCCGACCCTTCTATTTTGCGGCTGTAGTTTTTACTCCATCAAATCCTGGTTGTCAAAGTTCTAAGACTGCAATGTGTAGTGTGATCTGTAAAAATGGCCTTCTCTTTCTCCTAATTTCTTATCAGGTCTCTGACTCTTGATTGTTTTTTATTGCTTGGATAATATTCAGTGTAACCTACAGCCTAAGGAACAATGATGGGCATCATACTTCAAATGTAGCTTTTACCTAGAAAATAGACTAAAATTTAAAAAAAAATCAATCAGACTTGACTCAAAAAGAAAGAACCTGTCTAGCAAAAAATACTCAGTAGTATTCAAAACCATCTCTTAAATGGTATTTCCTGGAATGGTCAGTTGGGTGACATATGGAATGGAGGTTTCACCAATTTTTTTATTTTAAATGTTTCCACTTTTACTGTACTTATTCAGACAGCTTAAGTACCCATATGACATATTTGAAACAGAAATATGATACAATTCTTCAAAATTTTCTTTAGAATCACCAGACAAGGACTGAGAAAACCACATGAAACTTCAGGACCACTGGAGAGAAGTAATTTTCAGAGCTTCTGAAGAGGTGTGCTGATCATGTTGAGCAGCATGTACAGGAAGGCATATCTCACACCTGTAACTATAGAGTCAGAACTCTTTTTAAGTGTAGCATTTTTTTTTTTTTTAGTGATTTTGTCAATATTTTATGGATTCTATGATAACAACATGACCTCAACCAGTCTCAGATCTGCATTCCTGAGCACTTTGAATACTTTCTCCAGTTCTCTTTTCAGGACTAGTAACCATCCATGCCTTAGAATATTTTTTTTTCTAGGATTTTGAAATATCTGCATCTAAAGGTTAAAGCCTCACAATCTGAACATACAATTAATGTCCAGGGTTTCAGTGATATTTTTGGACCATAAACAGTTTACCACTGTGATTTTCAGTAGTAGTTTTCCAGGAGAAGCAGTTGCATGCCTTGGTAAAATAAAATGAGCCACTTTCACCCTTGTGATGCATCTGATCCACGCCCAATTCAAAAGGGCCTGTTGTGTTATGAGCACTAGTACCTGGTGATATTCAAATAAATCAAATGCAGCTGGAAGCCCAGGAAAATGAGATAATGAAATCAGCAATCAGCAATTCCTACAATGATGTTTGTAGGAATTGATACTCAGTTTTGACATTGTTATTGACTTTACATTACTCCAAAACAACATGTGAATTACACAAAATCATCATGTGAATTGCACAAACATGAGATCTAAGTGTCCGTTTTTCACTTTTTTTTTTCACTTTGGGCTCAGAGATTAAAGGTGCCTCTCAGATCATTTAATATGAGACACTATGTGCAAAAGACCAGCCAAAATTACTGAACCTGTGCACATCTCAGTCGGTAGTGACAGAAAAGGAATTCTATTTGCAAGTAGTAAAGAAACACCTTGTAAGGTGAATCACTGGCCTAAAATGCATTGAAAAAAAGGTGATTACAGTACTGTCCAAGGCTGGAAATATTGCTGATATTCCCTCTCTGTCCACGGCTCATGTTCCCCATGGTCTGACTCTGGATCCTCAGAAGCATCTGGCTAAGGAGGAAACAGTACTGAAGGTGACTTGAATATTGGGCTGTGTGAATTTGGGCTTGCATCCCAGGCCTTGCATTAGAAGACAGATAGATAGCACAGCATCATCAAAGAGCTGTGTGCTGGTACCTCAGGATTTGCTGTATGGATAAGATGCACAGTTGTCTGTGCCCTCCTCTTTCATTTAACAAGGGAACATTTGTATTATTGCAGAGACTGATGCTGAAATTTGGTTGATAAGCAATGGAAAGCAAGGACAACTGGCTGTGAGCCTCATCTGTCCAACCTCATTTCTTGATCAAAAGCAGCACCTGCAGACTTGTTGATAAGCCCCAAAGCATAGTCCTTCAGGAAATACTGAATTCAGATACTGGCTGCCTGACAAACAGCTGTCACAGTAAGAGAAAAGGGTTATTTGGCACAGCATCTAGTGGAGGAGGACCACCTGGAAACTAGCCCTAAAAAAAAAAAAGCATAATGGATTGTGAAACAATACCTGGGACAAGACACTGTTTTTTTTCTTGATATGTCCTGTGGCAGATGGTGATTATGGCCAGTTAATAGAGGGGCAAGGATGCAAAGTGAGCTCCTATAATATTGTTGTTCTTCCTTGGAGGGCTTAGAACCAACCCGATTACACCTGTGGTTATCTCTGAAATTTCAGCAGTCCTACAACTTAAGAGTCATGTAAGCTGCATGCCTATTATGCACACAGGAAGTGTTTGTATTTCTTTACTACTTTTGAGACTATTAGCAGCTCCTTTCTTGTTCCTCCAGCTTAAGTGCAACAGAGAAATCCTACAGACAATCTAACTTCTTCATAGGAACTGACCAGTGTAAATGGAACAGTCTCCTTTAGCTTCTTCCTTTGGAGACAAAATATGTTGCACTCCTCATTGTGTCTCTTGAAAGACTGTAGGGGTAAAATCATTTGCTCTGACTTTCCAGCTAAGTTTCTACTCTTCATGAACTGGTTACAAGTCTATTCATTTTTAAAAATACAGAATAAATTTCTCTAGAAATTATGCATTTAGATGTCACAACATTTTCCTTAGACCATCAACATATCTCCTCAGCCCTGTCCATATCTGTAGGAGGTTATAGAAAGCTAGAACATCTACATGTTTTAGTTAATCATTGTATTGCCAAAGCAACATAACATGTGGACAGCTTATTTGCAGATAGGTATATTAACACAAACCCTGTCTTTTCAGCAAGGTTAAGTGTGGCATCATTATGTGTTGAAATATGGCACCTAATCTCAGTGTTAGTCCACTTGGTACAAGCACAAGGTTTCTGCAGTAAGGTTTGCTATGTGACCTAGAAAACCTCCAAGTATTCCCCCAAATTATAACAGGCCTCTATCTGGTGAGAAAGGAAAGCAATGAAAAAGGAGTGTGAAAATGCTTGTTTATGTTACTTCTGCAGGGAGAGTTGGAACCCAATAATCCCAATAACCCTATGAGTGGCTGGGGGAAGGGGAGATCTGAGAACTACATGGAAGAGTGTGGTTTGGAAAGGAGCTGGAAGCAGTTTGGAAAATATTGCCCTTGGCTGCCAGCATAAAACTGACCATAACAGAGTGAGAAAAGTTTTGAGATTTTGCCTCACAGACCAAACTAATTCTACCTATTTGCATGTGTGAATTTAGCCTTCTGCATTAAGAGGGAGAATCCTTCAGTGAGAGTTTGCATTACCATATCTTAATTCGCAAAAGAATGGCAAAATGCAGTAAAAGCTGATTGCTACTGTGACTGTACAGGCAGTAATTTTTTATCCAGCTTTATTTGATTTCATCTGATTTGTGTTTCTCAACCCTTACTTTGTGGTTTGTCTGCCCTTAGCAGGATTTGCCCTCAAAATATTCCGAGCACCAATGAAACCCAGCTTAACAGTGAGCATAAAAAAATGAGTCATGAGGAGCATTTTAGAAATGGAGCAAAGCCAGAATGATTTTTCTGAAATATCTTCTTGATACAGCATGCCAGCAAAACTCACTGAAGCCTGAAAATATATGGAGCTTGTTTATTGTAGTACAAGATAAATAGTGACACACCTAATGTGTTACACTGATGTGATAAAGTACAAGTGGTTTATAATAAAGAAAAAAAAGCCTTTTCATCTCTGCTTTTTCTCAAGATAATGAGTCATAATAACTTGCTAGCAATGCTAACAATAGGATCTTGTGCTTTGAAGAAAAGGAAATTATTTCTCATTAATTTTATTTTCAATTAAACAGCTGTTCCATTTGTTTCTTTTGGGATATATGTACTAAAATTTGCAAAGGTTCAGTGTAATTTTCACTAATTTAATATGTTTACCAATCAATTGTATTAAAGTGTTCTGAGTTTTTCTCTCATTGTTCATTCCCAACCCTCAGTTATTCTTGTTGTAAATTCTGGGGAAGATTTGTTTTGTGCTTTATAATTGATAGTTAACTGACCTGGCTGTTGTTGACTATAACTAAAAAAAAAAAAAATTGGAGAAGAGGCCTAAAATATATTTTCTGTAAGAACAAGTGAGGAAGGTGTACAAAGTTGAAGACTTCACACCTATGCCTAAAACAGCCCGTTGTTTTACTGGGTGTTGTTTTAGCACTTTTTCTACTGCTGGTGCTTTGTTTAACCAATCTCTGTCTGCTCAGGGACGTCAGTTAAACTGTCTGCCTTCCTGTTTGCTCCTTGCAAAGCTTCTGCCCCTAATATGGAGTCACAGAAGACATTTCTCCCTGTTCCTCTGGCCAAGAGGCACAGAGCAGGACTGTGAGGTGGTAGCAGGCTTTGGGGAGTGCACTAACTTTGTTGCTCCTTTTTTATGTCTACTTGATTGGATCAGGTGGTCTGAGCAGCCTTGTTGGCTTCTGTGCAACTGCCTTCCACAAACAATATCTGACCTATGGTGAATAGTCCTGTGTTGCTCTAAAAAGAGAGTTTTTCTCTAGTGGAAGAGTTGAAAGATCAAAGTTTTGTATAGTTAGGCTGGTTAGATGATCAGTTTTGACTGCAGAACGTGTCACTTGCTAGAATTTTATCTCAGCTTTTAGGCAGAAGGTGTTTTAAATATTGTAGCTGCTTTTTGTAATAGATGCCCTACCAAAAGTCCACAAAAATTTGATATTACCCAGGAATAAACTTTAATAAGAAGTTAATTAAGGCTTCAATCCTAACAGCAGTGTGACACATGCAGGAAGTATTACCCAGTTGCCTTAAGACTCCTATTTCTGACCAAAGAAATAAATTTACAGTAAAATGTCCACAGATTGTCTGTTACCTTTCTAAGACTAACTTATGGTTTGCCACAATGCTTCCAGCTACTCTAAACCTGAGTTTGTCTGACTTCTGAAACATTCAGGTCAGGCTTGAAATACTAAGAGTGATGTTTTATTGCAACTTACCTGAACAGCACCATACAGTTCCAGCTACTGGTCATGATGGGAAGTCTAAGAAGCCTGCTTTTATCTTGTTACAGCTATGAAATACACTCTTTTATGCACTCTGGAAGAGTAGATTAAGCACTAATAATAGAAATTCCTTCTTGTTTTTTCTTGTTGGCTTTAAATGCCAAGGCACTGAGCTTGTCAAATGGCAAAATTACATTGTGCAATACAGTTCTGGAGCACCCAAAAATTTTCTTCCCAAATTACTGTCATTTTCCATTTAGTTTTGGTTATTTTCTTCTGCACCAATTTCCCTCCTGTCCCCATGCAGTGCTTCTGATTTATTATTATTGGGGTACTGCACTGTCTCCTACCTGATTGCATAATTCAGCCTTCACAGTGGACAGACATGAGGTGAATGTGTGCAGTCTCTTTTCTCCTATGTGTGCTTGGTGACCAGGAGGGGTCAGTTTGGGGGGATTTGTGTTCCCTGTGCTTAGGAACACGTCTTCTCTTTGCTCTCTGCTCATTTTGTATAGCCACGAAGGTGGCCCAAGGCTAGGCAGATAAGCTCCTCAAAGCAGTTAAAAATGTTATTTTCTAATGTTCTTCAACAAATCCCCATTTCAACAGCCTGGTAAAACAAATATCTTTTAACAAACTAATCCTAATTAAAAAAATTCCCACTGTAAACATTTCTATCACATTGGAAATATTAAAAAGAGCAAACAATACTTTTTAAGCAAAACTGTTTTTTGTTAAATTTTGTTTAGTGAAAAAGCTGCGCTGACATACATAAAAAAATAATGATATAAAATTAATAGCAACTCCTAACCAGTCCTTCTTAATATCTTTACTGATGATGTAGATGAGGGGATCAAGTACATCCTTGGTCATTTTGCAGACAGCCCCAGGATGAATGAGATCTGGAGGGTGGGAAGGGCTTTAGATCTGGACAGGCTGGATTAATGGGCTGAATGAGGGTCAGTAAGGCCAAGGGCAGGGTCCAGCCACAAGAAACCCCATGAAAGGCTGCAGGTTTAGAGAAGAGTGGCTGGAAAGCTGCCCAGCAGAAAAGGACCTGAGGGTCTTGGTCACCAGCAGCTGAACACGATCCAGCTCTGCCCAGGTGGCCAAGAAGGCCAAGGACATCCTGGACTGTACCAGCAATGGTGTGGCCAGCAGGAGCAGGGCAGTGATTGTCCCCTGCACTCAGCACTGGTGAGGGCACACCTCAAATCCTGTGTCCAGTTCTGGGCCACTCCCTGCAAGAATGACATTATTGAGGTGCTGGAGTGTGTTCAGAGGAGGACAGTGGAGCTGGTGAAGGGTTTGGAGCACAAATCTTATGAGGAGTGGCTGGGAGAGTTGGGGTTGCTCAGCCTGGAGTAAAGAAGGCTCAGAGGGGTCCTTCTTGCTCTCTATGAGTGCCTTACAGGAGGCTACAGTGAGTTTGGGTGTCGGTTTCTTCTCCCACATTAGTGATAGGACAAGAAAAAAAGACCTCAAGTTGCACCAGGTAAGGTTTAGTCTGGATATTAAGAAAAAAGTTCTTCACCAGAAGGGTTGCCCAACAGGCTGCCCACAGTGATGGTAGTGACCATTCCTGGAGGTATTAAAAAGACATGCAGATGTGGCACTTAGAGACATGGTTTAGTTGGGGACTTGGTAGTGTTAGATTAATGGCTAGACTTGATCTCAAAGCTTTTTCCAATCTAAATGATTTTATGAGTTTATGATTCTATTCTAATACCATGACTACTAAAAGTAAGAACCATTTTGCATAAAAGCCCTAATTTCTCTTCTATTTGTACTCATCAAAAGGCAGACTTCCATCATTCAGAGACCTGGCTCAAGTCACAGATACTTTTCTTCAGTTCAGTGGTTTATTTGCCTAATTGACTAAAAGAGCTGACAAGAGGAAGCTTAAATATCAACATGGCTCCTATTTCTTTTCCAAATATCCATGCTTTCCAAATTTCTATTACTACTGTCTCCTGAAGACTCAAAGTTAAAAAATATTCTTGCCTGAAGAGGGAATTTCATGTATAGTGTTGAGAAAAGTTCCTAGGAAGAGGAAGAAAATTCATTGGGTTTTTTCTCTTTCAGGTGAAGGCCAGTGCCTTGTCAGGTTAGATAGAAATCTGAATTAGAGATTCATGTTTGGGTCCTAGATAGAGGTTCTGACTCGCTGGTAAGAACTGATATGGTTTGTGAAAATCATGAGTTTTTAAGAACAGAGAACTGTAAAAAGATGCAGAGTTTTGCCACCACCTACTTAAACACAGTCAGATGTTTAACATTCCCTGAGTGACAAACTTTTTGAAAGCTGACAGGCTGGGTGTACTCCATATCAAAAGGAGCACACTGAGCCTGTGTGCCTGTTCTTGAATTGTAAGGAAGAGAAAGTTGGGGTTTGAGGATAAAACTGTAATGTGTTCATGCAGCTAGTAGACTAACAAACCTTATAGGAAGGAACTTGTAAGGGACAAAAAGAATGACGAAAAGAACTCTGTAAGTCCACTGCTATTTCTTGCAAAAAAGAAGAAAGACATCCGGATCAGTTTAACAGAAGATAGAACATTTCTTTTTAACTCCTTATAATAGACTTCTAACTACAAATGGAGTCTCTTACTATGAAGGACACTACATTTCATGGTTTGAGACTTTAGGGAAAAAAAGTAATCATATAAATGTTTGGCATGCATATACCTGTTTACATCTTTGTGAGAAACTCACATTATAAACCTTAGGATAAACATTCAGCTGGCCTTCAGGGGCAAAGCTGAAAAGAAATTACATCTATATGGTTTGTGGCTTCCATGTTATATGAGGATATAATTAGCAGGCTAGAACAAACACTGCTTACATTATTTCAGTGTTTGGAATTGGATTTTAGTGCTTTAGTTTTAAAATACAAGGGAGGGTGAGGGAAGATAGGACAATGTGCTTGGCTTTGCTCTTGTTGTGACAGTACCCAAAGAAGTGTGAGCAAGAGCATGGTCTTGCACAGTGGCTCTAAAAGTCATGTTTAATTTGAGCTTCAGCTGTAGGCCGAGTCAGCAGCTGCTTATGGCAGTGCCTGCAAGGAAAATGCTAAAGCCACACAGCAAGTCACCACTCTGGTATGCATAAATTCATCTTGCTGGTTAAAAATTGCAGTGGCAACCTGAGTGGCTGCAGTAATGACTGTTTATGTCAGTAAATTTACCCTGGATGCTGTATTGACTGTCCTTCCTGAATCAACCCAGTATCTCCAGGATGTGCTGTATTTCAGCAAAAATGCAATAATTTGTTTGTACCAATACTGATCAAATTTGTGTTCTGAGATGGTCTGACATAGACAAAAAATGGTGCTAATGACTTTGGCTCAGTAACTAGCCATTTCTACTTCCAGCCTCTGAGACCATCACCTAGAAGCAGCTGGGTTCATTTTACTCCCTCCTTTCCTTGGTAGGAATAGCTCCTTAGTCAGGTATCCAAAGTTTGCTAGTGCAAAACCAGTTTTGATTATATTCCTGGGAAGCTGACACAGAGAATGCCAGCAGTATAAGTCTTGCTATCTTGCTTATATGTAATTGGCACATAGGGAAGCTGGTTTCAGGGGTTTGAAATGTCAGGATTTCAGTTAGGTAGTATTTTACCCTCTCTGACCAAATAATATTTAAATCAAATATGAATTTATGGAATATGAATTTATGGAATATGAATTTAGGGAATATGAATTTATGGAATAAATATATTGAATGAATATATAAATGTTAAATATGGAACTAGGTTCTTGGATAGTTAACCTCTAGCTGATTTGTCCTACATGGGCATTATTCTTTACTTTGATAATGAGCTGTGAGCCAAGTAAGTATAAATCAAGATGAACAGAATGAAATGAAATGTCCTTTAAATGCACCTGTGGTAGGTCACAACCACAGAGTGGGTGAGGTTGCAAGGGACCTCTGGAGGCCATCAGGTCTAACCACCATGTTCAGGCAGGGCCACCTAGACCTTGCTCAGGACCATGTCCAGCCAGCTTTTTAATATTTCCATGGAGGAAGACTCCAGATCTTCCCTGAGAAAATGGTGACTGTGCTCAGTCCCCTTCAGAGCAAAAAATTGCTTCCTGATGTTCAGAGGGAACCTGCTTTGTTTCAGTTTGTGCCCACTGTCTCCAGTCTTGTCATTGGGTACCAGTGAGGAGAGCCTGGCTCCCTTCTCCTTTAACCTTCCCTCCAGGTATTTACATACATTGATGAGATTCCCCTGAGCCTTCTTTACTCAGGGCTGAACAGTCCCATCTCTCTCGGCTTTTTCTCTCATGTACAACACTCCAATTCCTTCATCTCTTCTGCAGACCTTCTTTGGACTCTCTCCTGCGTGTCCACATCACTTTGTTCTGGGGAATCCACAGTTGCACACTACACTCCAGATATGGCTTCACCATGCTGATTAGAGAAGAAGGATCACTTTCCTGGATCTGCAGGAAATATTATGCCTAATGCAGTCCACAATATCACTAGCCTTCTTTGTGGTCAGGGCACATTGCTGGATCATGTTCAATCTGGTGTCCAGTAGGACCCATAGGTGGTTTTCTTCAAAGCATCTTTCCAGATTGGCATCCCCCAGAAGATATTGGTGCCTGGGGATTGTTCCTTCTGGTGCAGGACTTTGCACTTCCATGTGCTGAACTCCATGAGGTTCTTGTCAGCACATTTGTCCAGCCTGTTCAGATCCCCCTGGATGGCAGCAAAACACTCCAGAGCGTCAGCCACTCCACCCAGTGGTTGGGAGGAGTGCTGAGGGTACACTCTGCCCCATCATCCAGAAATGGAACATTTTTTTCTGAAGAAATTCCACCCTATGCCTTACCCTGAGAAGAAGCCAAGCAATGGTAGGAATCAATGTGAGTGTTAATGTGCTAGTGCTTAGGGAGAAAATTGTAGGTCAAAATTAGAGCATTTCAAGGATCTTGTTATGCCCTTGGATTAAAGGACTTGCTAACTTCTCATTTATTTCATACTGATTTGTCCTTTTTAATTCTGCGCTCACACCTTTTTCTTTAAAGAGGCAAAGCTAGAAACACTCACTGTTTTGCTTATAAAAAACAATGGAAGGAACTCATCCCCAATGACTAATTATCTCTGCAATTTTCACTGGAAAAAATGTGGCTGAAATGTTGATAGTTCTAATGATCTGCAAAACAAAAGAGTTTCATACGCCGGTTCTTTCACTAGTTCTGGTATACAAAAACAAATCATTAAATAGGATGATGTGCAGAGGCAAAGGGAAACTGACTTCAAGATTTGCCCAAATTTTGATATGTGAAAGAAACTAGGTTTACCAGCCCAGATAAAATAAATTCTGCTATTTTGGGGCATGGTGTCTCCTTGTCTTTATTTTCAATTTAATTAGATTGAACTTTTATTGAAAACAATCATGTGGAAAAATTTATTCAGGCCAGTGAAAAGAACACTAGTTGAATCATATTCAAAGAGAAAAGTGGTTGGGTCCATTTGAGATTCTGGACAGATTCTTAAGAGTATTGCAGACTGTTTCTCTTTTTTAACACAAGCCTCTGAGCCCAGGCTTGTTTTGTGGTTTTATAATGATTCAATGTTGCAGAATTAAAATTCTCTGGTTCTTGTGTTGTTTGTTTACTTGCTTTGAATTTAATATTCTCTGAAACTTTTTTTTTTTGGTAGGAATTAGGCTAGATTAATGTAGCAGCAAAAAAACCTGGAGACAATTGAACCCAGTATTTCTAAATGGGTTATGAAAGTGCAATTAATATACCTATTTCCTAAAAATTTATAAAAATGCTTTTGTTCAACTCAGCAGATGTTAGGAAATCAGTTATTCCTACTGTAAGGCAATCCTTCTTTGGAAGCTCCCTAGAATTATTTCCTGTCATTTCTCCTAACATCTCCTTTTGGGAATGTAACCTGCCAGTCTAACTCTCTGGTAAGGAGAGGAACATAGAAGCACACTAGCTAAAAATTAGGCAATTACTTTATAACTCTGGGCTTTCTTTTTTCCCAGTTGCTCTCAGAATTAAATTAATAACTGAACATACCAGATCTATATTTCATACTTTTCTCTTTACTGTCTAAACCACTGAGAAATAGCACACTACATTTTCCTGTGTACATAGTTGAAATGCCCTTAGAAAGGAGTTCTGCTGTGTAAATGAGGCCAAGTTGGAATTACTGTGTGGGCAGGCAATGCATAATAGTTTAAAAAGTGGCTCAGAAGTCAAAAATTTCATAAAAGGAGCATCTAGTCAGTGGAAATTCTCTTGCCCTTGCTGTACACATGAATAAAATTGTTACCTAATCTCTGTACATCTTTCTCTGTAGTTCTTTGCCAAAATACTCCTACATCTCAATTTTTGTGTGTTCCCTGTCAATGTTAGTGCTTACTACCTACCACATAAAGCTTGTGTGTAAATGAATGTGCACTGAGACCCCCAGGAAAAATACACTTTTTTTTTTGGCAAATTACTTTCACTTTGGAACATTTCTATGCATGCTTTTATCAGAAACAATGTCAGGTGAGGAGATTCAATTTTTGCATGAATAACGATGTCTTCCTTCTTGCTTTATTCTCCTGTCTATGCTCCACATCCCCCCAAGAAACCTTCCTCTGCCAAAACCCAAACTTGGTCAGAGTCCTGATCTAGACTGAGGAGGAGAAAATGATTGAAGAAAGGACACTAAAGACAGAAAAATTTTTAAGAAGAAAGGAATGTTATTTTGGATTCCTTTTACCCTTCTGCCATGATTACTTCTGTCAGAAAAACCAATGAACAACTGCATCTAATTTTTTTCAAGTATTCTTTAAATCAGTCCATTTTTATAGTTAATGTAGACCAAGTGCACTTAAATCTGTTATTTCTAATAATAATTTACTTGTTTATCTTAGTGCTTAGCGGTTAAAGGACCAAGGAATAATAATTCATTGGCAGAATATGTTTTTTTTTCATGTCTGGACCAAAAAATCCTTTAAGTCATTCACTTTATACCTGAAAACCCATAGATGAATAAAATGGTGTAACTGTGTTAATTAAATTTCTCATAAATTACACTACACTACACTAAATATAAGGGCTTTGGGATGTGCCAAGTCTCAGTGTTCCTGAATATGGAAAGTCTGAACACTTGGAAGTTCTCTAGCATGAATTATTTTAAAAAATTAAGGCAGTGAACTCTATAATAAAGTATTTTTGGCTTATGGCACTTAATGTGTTGCAAAACCTCAAGGATTTTGCTTGCTACACAATATTTATGAACATTCTTTGTAATAAAAGAAATACAATTCTTTGGTGAGGTAAGAAAAAATGCACCAGAGGGAATAGAAGAATTGTTTGTGCTTCCTGTTACTGTAAGCTCAAGAATGAACAGGGACAGCCAGCAGGAGGCTGTGCAGGGGATTCATCCCAGTGAAAGTTTTGCAGATCAGGTTTCATTTCAATTGTTTCATACTGTGATCTATGTACCACTGCCTTCCTCTGGAGCTGATTGAGGAAGACACTCTTGGCTGTTGTGAGGCGTGTGAGGTGCTGGTGTAAGCAGAACTGCCTGGCACCCTCTGCCTCCAGGCTCTACTCCCCATACACTGAATTAGATCTCATTGTTTAAGTGAGGCAAGGAGAGTCTTGTGGTTTTATTTCTGTCTGGGGAAACTTAATTTCCCAGGTGCATATTACGGTAAACAGCCTTTGTATGGGGGGTTTTTTGTTGGGCTGTGCACCTCCAGCAATTCATCTTTGCTTTAAAATGGCCACTGGGCATTTCAGCAATCAGTTTTGTTTGGGGAGCGCCAAGTGACTGAACTGTACTGCCACAGCTTCTGTACAAATAGGGTGCAGGGCCTATATTTTGACTATTAACCAAAATGATATAATCCTATGCAATAAAACACATCATAAGCATATGTCATACACAAGACTGCTGAATAAAACTGCAGAATTTGTCTTCCCTGTCCCCTTTCCCCCTTTGGTTTTTGCATGCTTGCTACCATGAATATAATAATTTGTCTTCCTTTTTCAGGATAAATTTTCAGTTCTTTACAAAGACCTAGTTCCTAAAATATTTCTATTTTTTCCTTCTTAAAGCACTGTATTAAAGATATTGTTTTTACATGTATGTGAATTACACAGCATAAGAACTGCATTTTTTTCCTACACAGCTGACTTTCTAAGCAGTTACTGTAATTTTAAGGCACTTGGGAAATATTTATGTCCATAGATCCTTGCTAAAAGCTAAAATTGTATTCTAGGTTTTCTGTTGAAAATTGTATTAGATTTTTCAGGTTAAATGCTTAGCCATTTACACCTTCAAAAAGCTCAAAAGCAGTGATAAATCTTCTTAAAGCCTTGTGATAGAATATGATGAAGTGATTTCTAAAGCATTTTTTTTTGGCCAAAGTGTTTTTGTTGGGATTTATGGAATATACTAGAGAAGATAAATACTGCTTAAAAAGTAGCATTCTATAATGTTAGGCTGATTCATCAAGCACAAAAAAAAAGAAAAATCAAAGAAAAGGGATAATTTGTTGTATACGTTGCATGAATATTCTTTATTTTAGAGAACAGTCTGGGGGTTTTGTTACAGTGGTAATTCTTTGAGCAATTTTAGCCTACACTATTGATGTATACATATGACTACCTCTGCTGTCTGAGACAATAATGTTATTAAAAGAAAAAAAAGAAAAAGTTGAAAAAATTACAAGTTTAGGTCCCTGGCTTGCACCAGTTCTGCTTTTTCTTTGTTTCTGCATCATGCAGAAAAAGCAGACTAGGACCAAAAAATGCACTAGCTTAATCATGAAGTTTTAGTTTTTTTTTTTTCCTCAGGGTCACAGATTGATCAAAGGGGAAAAAATCCCCCAGAAACACATCCCCAAAGTGTCATATTCAGAAGAAACATTTGGGCAATGACTACATAATATTATTGTAGCAATTTGAATAAAAGGAAGCCATATTTCTATGCTAAACAAATCAAACCTCAATTTGAAGTTTGAGATAAACTTTACTCTTTCTTAAAAGTGAGTTCTGCATGATTTTATTCTCTAATTTCCATTAACTTTCAGAGTTGTATCCCAGTTTAATGTTTCACTTTTCAGTGTTGGTTGTGGAACAGTACATATAAACCAAACAGCAGCAGTCCTTAGGAAGGCACCTTATTCCAAGTGAATTAGTAATTAGGCAGGATTAGCAAATTGAGTTCATACACAGACTATACTCAGCCACACAAGACATATGTGAAATATTCATTTCATATAATGAAACATAAACAAAAATGCTAACAAAATGGTTATTTGTCTGTTCTCATTGACAAAATCCCTGGAAATCAAAGTACTACCTTTAAAAATCAATAGGTATAAATAGGAAAATCAATAGGCATAAATAGGCTCCCATGTGGTCACTCCATAATTCTTAAAAGTTCAGCGTTTTTTTTTTTTCCTTGAAAATATATTTCAATAAAAAGAATTTTGGGCAACAGAGGACTTTTTACAAAACATTACACAACTGCATCCTACAAGTTTCAAGTAGATTCCACAAGTTTCCATAACTACAGAGTATGTTCTTTGCATCACTTTGGAACATGTTGGGTCTAATCATAGGGCTGAAAGGGACCTGATTAAACAACCTATCCAATATGGCTGCCTCAAGGAAGTACCAAGTATACCTACATCATTCCTGAGGAAATGGTTCTGTAATACATTCTTGAGCACCTTCAGTGATAGGCATTCTCTTCTTCTCAAAGAAATTGCAGTGTTGTCACTTGATGTCCTTATATGAGGGATTCTGTGTCCCAGGGTCACCATCACCATCTTTCTCTTTTGCTTTTTGCACTTGCAAAAATATTCTGTTCTACTGCTTGAAACAAGACACAAATACTGCAAATAAAAAGGCCGGGCTGGAAATATTAACATCTGTAAATATTAACATCAGGACTACGCCCCTGTAAATATAAAAAGTTCTTAGGAAAGATGTAAATTCTTGGTATAACAGGGAAACTGGAACTCATGAGGAGCTGGTGCTGGAAATAAACTCACACCTCTGGATATTTTCTGCTTTTAGGGTGATGGTGAATTAAGATGATCCAGACAATGAGAAAGTAATCTCTGTTGCTCTTGTTGATCTGCAAGTGGGAAAATCTTGATGGTTTTCAGTAATCAAGTCTTTTAGCTAAGTAAGATTAAAGCAAGATGGGCTTCCACTGGTTATGAATTAATTATGGAAAGAAAAGAGACACCAACCCCTGAATAAATATGTTAATGTTTAGCAGGAAAATAAAAATAATCATTGAGGCTATAAAAGTAGTGAACTTCATTAAAAGTAAGCCTAGCAAAACACATGCTGTATTATGTGCTAATGGGCATTATATAACAACTCCTTTTTCCCACCAGAGTGCTGCCTCTCCAAAGTAAACTTGGAAAAAAACTTTAGTTCCTGACTATATAAAAAAATCTTTCATTTGAAACACTTGATTTGAAGGCATTGAGCCTTTGGTTGTTACCAACATCTTTCAGCTTGTGATTTTTTTCTGTTATCAGAATGGGACCTGTCATATCCTAACAGATAGATTGCAAACTGAGATATCAATGAAACCATACCACCTTTTAAAAACCTCTAACAGGAGGTCACTGAGTTGGAAATTATGGAAAAATGTCCTGCTATCATTCTGTCTTGACTTCATCCACTATACTGATAGCAAAACTTGGCTGTAAGAGTTGAATTACAATTGACACTCTTATGCAAGGAAAGATGAACATTTTAAGTTTATCTGTGGGTACAGTTTTAGCTTAGCTGTTGGTAACGTATTGAGCTCCGTTTTCCTAAGAATATTGGTTTCTCCTTTCTGAATATTTTGCCTATATGATACACCAAATAAGAAAATGGATGAAGAGTGGATACAGAATGATTCAAAGAAAGTTGAATTATGAAATGACCTATCAAATGTAATGCTAATTTTTTACACTCAGTTTTCTCTTATGGATCATTTTACAAGATGTAAGTTTTTCTGTCATACTTTACAATAAATAAGGAAATTCTATTTATTTTCAGCATTTCAGATGTGTACCTTTTTTTCTTTTAAGTGTTAGAACTGTTATTATATGCTTGTGCTAGAAATAAGTTTTAATTCATGTATAAGTGAATAAGTGACAAGTTAATATAGGTTCCTGCTCCTCAGAATAGTAACACACACTGGTAGACTTCTGCTTCTGTTTCTGTACTTTGAATCCATTGCTATAAATCAATCCAACATTACTGAAACAAATTTATATAAATTTTACAAATTGATTTTAGCATTTAGTCAAAATAATAGATTTTAAAAATACAACAACGAAATCCTGTTCATTCCCAGGAGGTAAACCAAATTTTCTCTGTAGTTAATCCAACCAATCCTTGTTAGGTGGGCCCCTTGTAATAGAAAGCAGCTAATACCCCTGATAATTACATGTATCAAGGGCTTTAAGAAGAATCATGTTTTGCTGAAAGGGTGCATTAGTTGACAGTTCTACAATTCTGTAACACAAATTATTTTGAGGATGTTACAAATTTCTGTCCTAGTTGAGCTCCTCAGAGCTCCTCCTCTTAGGGTTTCCTAGAGATGCTTAAGATGTAAGTTGATTTAGTGTAGTACTGTGCTTCAGGGTGTATCTGATGCCTTGAATATAAAGAGCTATACAATCCAGTTTCTTGGGATTTGCACTTCACAGTCCTTCCTTTTGTTTTCCTCGGGGAATCCTTTCACAATGGTGTACTTTTTATGTAGCTGCTTTCAGACCTGCGAACACAGAGTGCTCTCCTTGAGTGGTAAGATGTTTTACTACAATCATCTTTTTATATACATAGATATGCATGTGTTTTAAAAAATAGAGATTGAAGTCCAAAACTCTTTCAAGAAGTCTCAAAATTCAAAACCCCCGTTTCCCTGTTCTCCAGTGCCTCTGGGGGTAGAGGTAGTAAAATCGGGAAGGAAGTTGAGCTTAGGGAGAAGAAGGGGTGGAAGGAAGGTGTTTTAAAATATTATTATTTTTCTCACTGTTTGATTGGTAATAAATTAAACTAAGTTCCCCAAGTGAAGTCTGTTTTGATAGAAATTGGTGAGTGATCATTTCCTGTTCTTATCTCAAACCATGAGCCTTTTGCTGTCTGTTCTGTTCCCTGACCACTGAGGAGGAGAGCGACAGAGGAATTTTGGTGGGCACCTGGTGGTGTTGCACCATGCAACCTGGAAATAAGTAGCTCAATTCCTACATAATACAGAATGGATAATATCACACCTTTCTTCTTGATACTAAGCAGATGAAGCTCAATAAGAGCAAGTGCTGGATTCTGCACCTGGGACTGGCCAGCCCTGGATGGACAGACAGACAGACTGTGATATGAGAGGATAGAAAGCAATGCCACAGAAAAGAACCCTGACCCATGGGTCCTGACCCATGGCAAGTTGGACATGAGTCAGCAGTGCCCTGGCAGCCAGGAGGGCCAACCCTGTCCTGGGGGCATCAGGCACAGCATCACCAAATGGGCAAAGGAGGGGACTGTCCTGCTCTGCTCTGAGCTGGGGCGGCCTCACCTCCAGTGCTGGGGGCAGTTTGGTGTCCTGCCCAAATATGTTTTTCATAAAAAAGTGCAAAGCTAATAGAGACCATTGAAAGGACAGCCATGAGGATGGAAAAAGGTCTGGATGGGAACAGCTGAGGACACTTTGTCTGTTCAGCCTGAAGAAGAGGACACTGAGGGGAGCCCTCATTGCAGTCTGGAACTTCCTTATGAGGGCAAGAGGATGGGCAGACATTGATCTTTTCTCTGTGGTGACCAGTGACATGAACTGAGGGAATGACCTGAATTTGCATCAGGGGAGATATAGGCTGGATATCAGGAAAAGATGCTTCACCCAGAGGGTGGCTGTGCACTGGAACAGTTCCCCAGGGAAGTGGTCACAGCACTAAGCCTGACAGAATTCAAGAAGCATCTGGACAATGCTCTCAATGGTGGGATTCTTGAGGTGTCCTGTGCAGGGCCGGGAGTTGGACTGCAATGATCCTAGTGGGTCCCTTCTAACTCAGGATATTGTGTGATTCTTTGATCCTGCCCTGGAAAAACCTACTAGTAAGAAGAAATACTTGCTAAGAATTGTCTTATTAAATATCCTCTTAAGAATGATTAATCAAAATACACTCATTTTTTTTGGGTATAAATGACATTATTTTGAACATTATGCAGATTTCTAGTGTGTTTTTGATCATAATGGAATAAAAAATATTGTTTGAGTTTGAAAAATATTCTCTAAAGTTGTACTGACAATCATAGAAAAAGGATTTGAAATAATGCACAGCAGTAAGAATAATTTATATGTGTTTATCTCCGAATTATTCTTTTTTTCTTTTACTGCTTTTATTAAATTTTACCAAGATGTAAATAGTAAGATCATACCCTCCTTTTCTGATTGAATAATGGATTCTCTGATGCACACTGAATGTTTTTTTACTATGAGGAACATATCAAAATTAATAGCACTTTATGTGGCTGCACTAGCCAAGGTTATAAGTTGGGCAACATGACATAATTTGAAAAGAACAGATGGATGAAGCTCTCAAGCCCTTTTTAAGCCTGATACAGAGCAAACATTAAAGTGGATAACTGCTCTGGATATCATTAAATTATATTAGTAAGCTAGGAGATATTGAGAATAACTGTAAGAAACTAGGAAGTAAGAAAAGGAAAATGCCTATGTGCATGCTTATTCTGAAAATAACTGCTACTTTCATCATGTTGAGCTCTGAATAATAGGCAAAAAATAGTGATGAATTTGAAGTATTTAAGATAGGAAGAAATTTCTAGTGTACTATCAAACTCACCCATAATTTAGGTCAGAATTTCACTTATCCTGTAATATTATACATATTAGTAAGCAAATAAGCTCCTGGAAATTTAGTTTCAAGTTTTGGAAATATTTTTTCCCCCTTAGCTGAATGCACCCAGAGTAAATCTTTCTGGTGTGATCTTGACTCATGTTAGGTTTGAAAAAGGACTTGTGTGCCCTAAAATCTTGCTCTTTCCCTTTTTCTGATGGCTCTTTTTGGTCTAATATAAACTGTTATCTCTTTCTAGATGTTGATTTCAAGGAGTGATGGATTAAAAAACAGAAGAGATGGTGTTCAACTTTGTACCACAGAAATAAATTTTAAAATTACCACGGATACCTGTAGAAGCCTGGTTAGATCAGAAAGACTGTACTTTTTTAATGTTGGGTGGTAATTATTACTGATCACAGGCATTTCTCATTTTCAGAGTAGTTCACAGTCATGTATGTATGTACCATTAGCCTGGATGCAGCAGGGGAGATCAGCTGATGTGTGAAGCCTTTCCTAAATTTAATTGGCTAGTTTTGAATTTGCAGATGTTAGATTTTGAAATCAATAATCCAGTAAATGCACACAATGTCTCATTTGCAGCTGTGATGAGACAGAGAATTTTGATTTGCTGCTGCTTTTGAAGACAAATCACATTTGCAATAGAAGAAGTTGAACTTAAAGAGACTATGCCTTTGCAAATTCTGTTACCCAAGGAGAAATTATAGAATTGAATGTCAAGGTTACCATGACAGACAGCACGTGCCTTGAAGAAAATAAAATGGCAATTTCAGAGACTCTGGGCTTTAACCTTTTAATGAGGCATGGGTTTTGGTTTTTTTTTTTTTTTTTTTTCTTTTTCCAGTCCACATGGCAGCAGCAGCAGCTGAAGTGCACAGCTGCATTGGGCATGGGCAGGGACAGCATCCCAAGAGGATGCAGCAGCCAGGCAGGGACACGCCATGGGCAGGGGTGGTTATTGCAGTGGCAACCAGCCCTGCATCACTGCAGGGCCAAAAGGTGCTGGGTATGGTGGCAGTCAACTTCCTTTGGGCTCCAGCAATGGAAAATAGTGATGGCTTCAATTAAACACCATGAAATGCATTTAGTTTAACAATTAAATTAGGGTTTTGGACTGCTTCTTGTCATGTGATGGAGCCAAATCAGACTGCAGCAGCAGGAATTTCAGCAAACATGTTACCTGGTGTTTCTCAGGTTTTTTTTCAAAATAATAGATGTCAGTCTGCACATATTTCACACTATGTAATGTTATAATCTTTACACAAAACACAGTGATATGGAATTGAAGGGAAGTACAGGGTACACATATGGTAGCACTTCAATATAAGAAAATACTTTTATTTGAACAATATCAGAGGATGCGCAAGATAGAAAGAAGCATATGAAAATTAAGTGATGACATTGAGCTAGTCAGCTGTTTAACAATTATCCAACAATGTTATTCTTTTGAAACAATGCCTGTCCTCAGTGTGCATCCTAGAGTGTATTATTTTTATTCTGTTCTATGTAGCTACTCACTACAGCACTGCACAAAATGGATGGTGAATGTCTTTCATGTAAAAAAAAAGGAAGCATGAAAGTGCAATGGGATTTTGGAATTTTTACAAAGGACTGTATATGGAACCTACCACTGGTTTAATGATGTCCAGTGGAATTTGCTAGAATTTCTATTCAGAAATGTAATCCCATTCAAAAGCTAGACTGGTATGTAATTGGCAACAGTAGTGCAGCTACTTCATAACACCATGCAATTCCTTGGTTATCCTATTCTTTTCACTCTTCCTTGTGAAGCTATGATTTGCATAACAATTTTACAGTGACTTCTTAATAATGTGTAGCATGTCAAATGTTACTATCCGATTATGGGTAATCTGATTTCTTGAAATCCATGAACAATTGCACTCAATAGCCTCAGTATGAATGTACAGGATCCTTTAACCTGATTGTCTCCTAGGCTGAGAACACTCAGGCAGGTTGCCTGTGACTAATGTGCCCAGATTAGCTCCCTTACTCTCTTCCACTGAAGTCTGCAGCAACCAGAATTTACATGAAAGAGAAAGAGAATGAAACAATTCACCCTACCTATGGCACTCCACCATTCTGGTATTTACAATGATGGAGAGAAACATCTGTCTCGGCATGTGAAGAGGATGTGGGTGCATATGCTTGTGAGTACCATGTTTATACGAGTGTGTGGATGTTTTTGTAAAGTCTCTGAAGACTTTCTTCTACATCTGTGTAGCTGGGGTTGGGGGTGGGAGAAGGAATATAACTAGACACCCACTTTCCCTTCATGTTATTAAAAAATAATTTGAGATCTATTAAAACAATGTTGTGAGACTGTCCTAAGAAGAGGAAGCCATACTTCTCCTATCCATATCCGTACACTCTGTCTGGGGGTGGTCCTGGCATACCCTGCTGTGCCAGCTGTGCTCAAGTCATGTGTTTGGTCAGCTTGGTCCAGATTGTTCTTTCTCAGAAGAGACCTAGGAAGATTTCTAGAGGTTTTGCAATGCTCTAAAGAGTTTAAGTTGCCCATCTCAAACACTCTTAAGGCCACAGAAAAGCTTTGCCATGACATAAGCACAGAAGGGAGTGACAGGATAGTGTGAACTCCAGGCATGGCCAGATGTGGTTAGCTCGTCCTGGTTAACACATCTGGGCAGAAATTCCCACTATGGTAAACTGTGCAAAGCAACTGCTTGTACACATGTCCCTGGTCAAAGATCACCCCAAGTTATGGGACAGATGGTATCTGTGACCACCAAAGAACATCAAAGCCCACCCAAACAAACCTGCTTGGGTGCCTGGAACTTGGACAATAAAAGAAGCCCCCATATCAGGACTTTGAGATAAGATAAAGGTGGTACTATTGTCTGGGTCTTATTTCTGACCTAAGGGGAGGTGAACAAACCTGGGAGAGAGCAATGTATCACTGAAAATGGACAAAGAAAGCCAACTCAGCAACTGTGCCAGAACTGGCATGGACTGGATAAAATGGAATTCCAGCAGGGAAAGATCATAACCAACCAACTGAAGAAACCCACTGACTCAAAATTAGAGAGACTGAGCATGGGACAATTAACATTAGAAGTGAGGGACTCATTTAACCAATAGAATAAGAGAACTGTGTAGCCAATGAGCATTAATTTTTTGTTTGCCTAGATGTATAAATAGTGAAAAGTTTCAAACAACCTCAGGACTCCATCACTGAGAAGCTCAGGATAAAGAAGGCCCAGTGGGATGCTGCTGGATCCATGGATGGTGACTATCTTGATCTCTCTCTCCCCTTTCTCTCACACACATATACACACATACCCACCACTTCTATTTCCTTCCATCTCCTAACTTCACATTCATGCTTAAATGAAATCCGTAGAAAACTCCCGGTCAAGAGGCAAGGAAGGAAGTTTGGTTGAGGCGTCCTGGGATTGCATTGGTTTTTACACCTAGGCTAGGGACGGCTCATGAGTGAATAACGTGTCGGCAGTGACAATGACTCGAATGGTGGAGTTTATGGGGACGATAACGCGGTGGTCAGCCTCTAGCAGGCAGAAGTGCCCTAAGGGTAGGTCTGCCATTGGGATTATGTAGCTCAATTATGGACTTCAGGCATTTGGTCTCATTTGCACCTTAATTTGAGCAGAGGCATCTCTCACTATTAGGACCTTAACAAATGTAATCAGCAGACTGTGCACCTGCCTGAACCAGCTCATTAAGTGGACTTAATTGATAAAGTAACCACATCCAAACAAAAATTAAACTAAATTATTTGGAGCAAATGATGCATTCAGCTGAAGTACACCATGTTTTTTGTTAAAATTATTTCTCGTGAATGCACCACTGAAACTGGGGATCTACAAAAGCCAAAATCTGAATCTATATGTGGAACCAAGAGATACCCACCCTTCTTCACTGGGCAAGGTCTGAGGTGTTAAGTGTCCAGGTCAGTCTCAGTGTTTTGAATTGTGAATTGACATGTAATTACCACTTGGAGAAGAGGGGTATTGGGAGCTCAGTTATACTAAATGAAAGATATTTTGTCTCAAGGTTATGACTTTTTGTTAACCTGCCTGGAAACATTTACGTTGTTTTGGACATGGATAAGCCTAAAGAGTTCCTATTTATCATGAGAGTAGCTTTAGTCTGATAAATGTAGCTCTGGTCTGATAAATGTCTGCTAATATAATAAAGATATATATTCTTAAGGAGTGTGCTTGTGTGTTAACATGAGAAAACACAGCTAAAGTATTCTCCTGTTGCAAAAGAAGTACCATGTTTGTAAAAAGGCAGCTAATGAATAGAAAACAGGCTTTTGCGTAATATCCAAGTCTTTGTTGGTAGTGAACAGATGCTACACCAGCAGTCCTGGAATTTTCATGGAACTGCTATGAACATGTTCACAGCATGAGAATACGGGCAACATGCTGTTCAAATGCTGCTTCCCAAATCCCAGGACTCCTAAAGAGCTGTTGTAGTCTGCCTTAATTCAAAGGCATGCTTTAAAAAAAGTCCCTTTATAGTGCAGCATTCTGAAATCATGTCAGTAGTTCTGTTTATGGCTGAAGGGCAGGGAAGGAAAATATTCATCTTGCTATTTCCTGACATATAAGAATCCATCTCTGGGTTTGAGATTCTTGGTTCAAGTACTAATAAAGGTCCTTTTCAAAAATCATATAGTAACTTAAAGGAATGTTTTAATTAATCACATTTTTCTTGTGCTGCAAATACATGCATTAAGAAGCCACCACTGTACAGTGTTACAAGGATTTTTCTGTTTTCATTAAATGCATTTTAGAAAGGATCGACACTACTAGGCAAATATTCTTATACAGAATCTATAAAAATGTAACATAAAAAGAAAAAGTTTTGTTTGTTTTTGTTTTTGTAAAGTATTTTCAGGAGCATGTTTTACTAGTTAATTCATTACTGCTTGCAACAGTAAAGACAATAGAAGAAAATAAACTTTATTTAAATAAAAGGTCTAAAATAATGAAAGGGAATTACTGAGAACCATGATTATTTGGCAGAATATTAAACAAATTCTGCTTTTCTTCTGATGATAATATTTAATGATAGGTACAGTAAGTGTCAGTAACAACAAATACCTGCAAAATCAGGAAGAGGTAAGAAAGAGATTGTTAGAGCTCTGGGCATGTTGGGGTTATGTATTATGTGCTTTCAAATCCTTTAGTCCTCATGGAGGCACAAATCTAACCCTTGGTCCACATAGAGGACATAAAACCACAAAGAAATAGTGAGAAAACTTGTTTTTTCATTTTTACAGTAGCAACCTTTTACAATGCATTCCTAGCTTAATGGTAGAGAAAGTATGTCTATATTAGTGTTTGTGCTGCCATGTTGAAGTTTCTTTATACAAGTCCATGTTTTTTGTCTGTTCTGCAAGGGTACAAATTAGGCAATTTCAGTACACTGTAATTACCTCTGAAGAGACTGCATCATGAGCATCAAATCAGAAAAAGATGGTTTTGGGAGAGAAAGAGATATCCACAGATGCTTTTTTCAGTCCTGAAAAGTAATAGCAGCTACTCTATACTGTGGGTCACCTTCTAGGTACAGTTGAAGGTGCAATAACTGGCTTAATACACTACCAAAACTCTGGGAACAAGAACATTATGAGGCAGTGGTCAATTTCTGCAAAGGCTCATTTAAAAGTATGCACAGCAAAATAAATTTTTTCACATAGTCATAGGACTTTATGTTTGAGTGATTGTTAATCACTGGAATAGGACAGGATAGTTCAAGCACTTCCAGACTACTCTGAACCATGAAATAAATTACTCTAAATGAAAATAATGAAATTAATGTTTTAAAAGAAACCCTATAAAATGATAATGTAAAGATGACCTAATATATCTTATTACATTGATTAATATGACAATCCCAGCCTATCATGATCAGACTTGTAGAGTTATTGTAGCTAGCTGTCATTTATGTCATGTATGGGCATTTCATAAAAAACATTTATTTTCCTTTGTTTACAGGCCTCAAACTATTCTGCAAGGCTAATTTTTATTCTGGCTACAGAATTATATGACCTTGTTCGATAGCCCTTATATCCTTTGTTGATGAATATGTTTAACACTCAAAGGCTTTGCAATAGAGAATTGAAGAAAACTTTTACCTTGGCCTCTCAAATTAAATGGTTTTCTCTTCTTTCTGTATGTACAAGATAGTTAAGAAAAAAATGGAAATATTGCTATCAGTGGCAGGACCTCTTATGTGACACATATATCCCTCTGTTATTTCTTCTCCCTCCTCCCAGAATAGTGAACAAACATGTCAAAACCCTTTTAATTAATCACAAAAATTACTGAAAAATTTTCACATACTTGATGCTGCTTCTATAACTTACAGCATGGGCTGAAGTTCAAGCGTGACATAAATAATTGTTACCTTTTTTTTGTGTTTATTTAGCAGAGCAGCTGTGTATATCTGTGTACACATGCATGCACAATACTGTATGCATGCTTGTTGCTGGAAAATTGTTGTGGGTTATTCCATACAGTCTCTGAGGGAGAATGGGAACTGAAATTGCACTGCAACAGCAATTTCAGAGAGGAATGGATCCCTGTGCCTGAGGCCAATTTCGAGGAAATGAAAAGCTGCTTTGCAAAGCAAGTTGCAATCTGTATGGAAGCTTTATGCATTGCACAGGACTGCACATTCCCATAACCTCAACTGAACTTTTGAGATTTTCTTGATATTTTTAAAGCTTTGACTCTCAGAATCATGCATGTTTTGCTTAAAAGTGACTTTTATACTACTTGTGGTTGTACAAAAAAATCTTTGCAAGTCATTTGCCTACAGCTTAATTGTTAAAAGACAAATGAGAAGTACAACAGGACTTAATCTGGTTTTTTATTAAAAATAATTTTTGGGGGGAAGTTGGCTTGATCTTCTGTGTTTGATAGGCAGAACAATTGCAGAACAAAATGTTTCCATTTTAAAATCTTTTAGAAATACAGAAAAACTATGGCTTGGTTCAGTGATGTGTTCTTGTTGCTTTATATCCACAGAAGTGTGGTTCAGATTTTAAAAGATCAGAAATACCTAAACTAAGACTGTACTTTTTACGCCTCTGCTAGGAAGGGTCCAGATATCTTGGGGAAGACTTCAAATGAACTTCCAATGATCAGGAAAATTCATCTTGTACAGATTTTTTGGTGTGACTAAAAGGGAAAGCAAAACCAAGAAAGAAGCCAAACCCTAAGATGATGAAAGCAACAGTCTGTAAAACAGCAACTGTTCCTTGTTCTGATGAGTCCAGTCCAAACTTTAGAGACCACTACACCTAAAATTACTGGTTTATTTGGATGGGGGAAGTATGCCTCTTTCACCAACTGTATAAAATGCCTCAAAATACCTTGGCAAGGTTTGCAATGAAAGGGAAAATATATTTGTTAAATAATTTGTTTTGGAAAGGTGAACCAAACAGCATTTCAAGACAGAAGCATATCCTCTGATCTGCTACTGCAATACACAGCTTTTAGATGTTACAACTTGTGTATCTCTGCTAATTACCAATAATTTTTGTCCTTTGTAGGGTAAGAAAGGTAAACTGGAGGTTCTTTAGATGAATGATATCCAAATAAAATATTATGAGGTTCTAATTTTTGTAGTCTGATACCTTGTTCTGATTCAGATACAGATTTCTGAGATTTCTAAGTCATAGTTTGTAGCCTGAGCCTTATAGAGAATATCTCATTTTCTGTCTGCTCTGTCATTTTTTCTCTTTGTTATTTTTCTGCAACAGCTATTTTCTCTGTAAATCTCATTACCATGTCTGCCAAAGAAGAATTTCCTATCATCCTCCTGGTTTCCTACTAGAGCTGCAGAAAGCCTACATACTCTGACATCTCTTTTTCAAAATCTACAAGCAAGTAGCTTACCATGAACCAACAAAAGTGTTGACTTTAAAATTCAGAACCAAAAGGACCACTAGTTTATATTTTCTATATATTAATTGAGCCATAAAACTGATAGAAGTCTTGTGTTAAAGATCTAATTTTTGTTCCCCACCCCAGCCTTTACTGGGAAAATAGATGCTTTTGTGTCACCATTTTTGCCCTTAAGTTAAAAGCAGCTACTACTGGCATCACATTGTATAGATAAAAGTATTTGTAGGCATAATTAGAATCACTGGATGAGCTGTCTTCTCATTGAAAGGAGAAAAGGTCTATTTTTGCTTCAGGTTTTGAAATAAATTTGGTTTTAGATGGAAGACAATTGCAGAGAAAATAGATTTACATTATTCAGATTTTTGTGTACTTGGGAGGAGGATAGATTTTGCTTTGTTCTCGGTTAATTGTTTAGGCTAGGTATTAAAATGTATCAGAGGGAAGAACTTGTGGAGATAGCACATTTGCTTTCCAGGATTAATGTGTCCCAGATGTAATTTGTGAACCATTTTAGCAGTGGTCCCTGATATTCTTTTGTGTAGGAAGTTAGCTGGTCAAAGAAGAAACTGACCAGGTCCCCATGATTCTCCTCATAAATGCATATGACAGAAGAGATGTTAATTGATTAAAGCAGGAGAACAAGACAACTTTACTACAAATGATTTTATAACTTCTGGAGTTATTAGATGTGAAAGCTTGAACTTCAGGGAGCTCGTGGAATGTCTCAGTGAATATTACAAGCTCCATTTGAAGTCTTGCAGAAGTTACAAGGAAGGCAAGTGTGTCTCTGGATTTTTCCTGTCTGAGAAAAATAATAAAAAACAATGTTATGACCACAAGGATTCCCAGCATAAATATAACTTTAACCCATTCTGTTTTTCTGAGCTGAAATGCCTGGGTTATACTTGAATCTAGGTAAGGGCAGAATTGTTGTGAGCTAGGAAATGCATCCTTGGACATATAAGCACTCTCAGGAGAAACACAGACTCCTATTTCAGTAAAAAGTAACATATTCAGTATATTCCCCTAAGTTCCCATATACAATAACAAGTGGTATCCCCCAGATATCTGTACTGTTACTCTTTAATGTCTCTATTAGTGACAGAGCGGGACTGAGTGCACCTTCCCCAGGTTTGCAAATGGTGGTACAGTTTGTATATCTGAGGGATGGGATGCTATCCCTTGACAGGCTCGAGGAGTGGCCCCATGTGAACCTCACGAAGTTTTGAGGCAATCACCTGTACTACCAGTGCCATTACAGACTAGATTTAGAGCAGCTTTGCAAAGGATTCAGGGGTACTGGTGGATGAAACCCCAAATGTGACCCATCACTGTGGGCTCACAGCCCAGAAAGCCAATCATAGCCTGTGCTACATGAAAGGAGGAGTGATCAGCAGGTCAAGGGAGGTGATTCTGCCCCTATACTATTGTGAGCCCTCACCTGGAATACTAAGTCCACTTATGGGGCCTCCAGCACAGGAAAGATAAGGACCCATTGAATTGGGTCAAGAGGTGGGCCACAAAAATATTTTGAGGTCTGGAATACCTTCCATATGAGGAAAATTTGAGAGTTGTGATTATTCAGTCTGCAGAAAAGAAGGCGCTGGGGAGACCTTATTATATGACCTCTCAGTATTTATAATGGGCTTGTAAAAATATGGAAAGGATTTTCACTAGGACTAGTAATGTTGGGGCAAGGACCAACCCTTTTACACTGACAGAGTGTAGATTTGGATTAGATGTAGGTAAGAATTTTTTATTATGAAAGGGGTGAGACACTGGAACAGGCTGCCCAGGGACATTTGGATGCTCCTTCCTTGGAAGTGTTCAAGGCCAGAATGGATGAGGCTTTGAGCAACCTGATCCAGTGGAAGCTGATCTAGTCACCCACGGCTGGGAGAGGTAGACTAAATGACCAGTGATTCCAAGAGTCTGCCATAAAGGTCAATGGAAATTATGGAGTTATTCAAACTGTCCCATCTGCACTGGGGACAAGTATATCCCCTGGGAAGAATGAATTCTAGATTTTTAGTTTCCAGTTAACCAGAGATTTTCTCAAAGTCAAGTTTAGAATTCATGGGGATAATTTTCCTTTCTGGGAAGTTTCTGTCATTTGCTTTCCCATAGTTCAAATCAACCTTAGGGCTGCCTAAAAGCTTTATTGTTTAAAACTTTAGAAAAACTTGATATGACCTTTATGAAAACAGTGGATATTTTTTTTTGTTTTTTAGGCTGTTACTGAATCTTGGGGTTATTAAATAAAAAATATTGATCTTAAATGAAAATTTCTGTGGGTAGTTTTAAACATGAAGCAGAAATTGGAAGATCTTAACAAAATGCTTTTGTGCTCAATCACTTGAGTCTCATAATGAAATTTTACCCATTTTTCAAGAAACAAAAAAGGGTTTTGTCTCTACTTGTGCTCTCTCATAGTTAAGAAATTTCCAACATTTGCTGGAAAGCTAATATGAAATGCAAGGAACTTCTGTAAGAAATATGACTGTATAAAAAAAAGTTCTGAACAACATTCAGTCACAATAATTTCTATGAATAAAACTTGCAGCTTTGCAAGTGGCGAGCTGCAAATTTTGAGTCCTTTTCTAGTCCTGACAAAGTCTTGCTTCAGGAGTTTATTAGCTAAAAATGTCAGCTTCCAACCGCTATGAAGAGTTCATCTCACCTTTTCTCACCCTCTCAAAAATTGCTGCTGGAAATGTAATTTTTAGTGTTCAGGCTTTCAGCTTTAGATTAGAACTCAGATGTTTCATACTAAAAATTGAAAATCTTAACTGCACTCCTATGTCCCATTAAAGGCATTCCCTATTACATCTCATAAATCTATTACTCTGTGACTTTTGAGACATTCACTCTCCATGTTGGTCTTGCATAATGTGCTAGAGGCCAGAGACACAAGGGTCTCTACTACTAAATTGTATATGCTGACTGTTTTCATATATCATAGAAATTGATCTCAAACAATACTGGGTCTGGGTTGATGCCACCCAATCTGGTTTGGAAGAATCTCCAGAATTATGTGTGGTATTAATCTTCTAGCTGCCTCACCTGTGTTTGAAAAGGTTTACGCTGCTATTCTAAGGATTAAAACTTGATTAACTCTACTGATTTTCATCAAGCTAAAGCTTGAATCAGCATATGGCCTGAGGCACAAGAGCACTCGAGTCTCTAGATTTGGTAGGGATCAGTTATTTTCCATCAAAGAAAAGAAGTGTCATTGTGAATGGTGTCATTGTGAATGGTGTATAATTTTGTTATTAACAACCGACTCCCATGATTATTTCTAAGTCTCCTGTAATCACTCTTATTTTTAACTAATTTTCATCAAATGATGAAAGGAAAGAAGTTTATTTCTTTGTGGAACTACTTTTACTGTATTTCTTAATTTTTCTGGCTTTAGAAGTGCAGTATATTTGCCTTTCTGCTTAATGGCTAATACACAGCTTCAAAGATCTTCCCACAGTTAATCAGCTATAGGGAGCTGCCTTTCACTATGCTCACTTAGCGAACTGGTCTGATTTCATCTGGTATTCCCACTGTGGGGCAGATGGCAGAAAAGGCTGATATCTGTGCTACTCAGGCATGGTGTCTTCAGATCCCTGCGTCAGAACTGCATAATGTAGAGGGAAGCAATTTTTTGGCTGCTCACTCAAGATAACTCCCTTGAGTGATGAGGCATGCTAGCCTTCAGGCTCAAGCCACAGAACTGTTTTGTTTTCCTTGTCTCTGCTCCCTTCCTCTTCTCTTCCTCCATTTCCCGTTTTTGATGAATTAGAATATAAGCTTATTAATTCCATTCTAAAACACTGCTGAATGTGAAATAATATCGACTTAGTAATTTCAATCTGTTTCAACAATTGGAACAAAGCAGAATATGCTATTATGTAATACAAGTCACAGTGTATTATAACTGGCAAATGCTGACAACAATCTTACTGTGTTAAAACAAAATACGTAGGCAGCAATCAATCTTCTTTTTAGCTTTCATGAAACCTTAATATCTGTGTTTCAACAAAGCTGTAACTATGATTCTAATGTAAAAAGAAATCTTTAATGAGATTTCTTTTCTTTATGTTATTAATATTCTGCTTAGTCTTTTTAGCTTGTGTAGTGACAATATAATAGAGAACACTGTTTGCTCTTGTTTCTTCTAATATTCTTTCTATTCTGTGAACATTAGGTCCAAAACTAGCTCAAAGCAAAAAGACCTCTGGATTCCCAGATAACTTTCCATTGTAGAGTTCAAAATTTTAAAGGTCCTAAATGATTCTTTTAACTTATTTGCATTGGATTTTAAGTCTGTATGTTATTCCCCAAACTTCACTTTTAAAATCTAGTGTAAGATAATAGTTTAAATAAAGTACTGTAAAATAGTGAGGTTCTTTACACATTTCTTGAAGGGCTGTGCACTCTGAAGTTTGACTTAGTTATGACTATGTGTCAGCTTTGCCTTTAATATTTACAGATAGTGGATGCTAAAGACCACAAAAGACTTTTTCTTTTCTGAGTCAGAAAGAAGATATTAGCTCCCTAGGTACTCATTATGTAATCCTCCAAAGGTGGAGAAAGGTGTTAAATTCCAACCCTTCCTTCAGCTGAGTCATTTTGTCATTGATGTGCTACTAACAGTGTTGCATCCAGTTAAACTGCAAGCAGAGTAATTCAGAGTGTGGCTTGGTGTGAAGGTTGTAAACCCACTCCAGAATGCTTGTGCCCTAGGTCCTTTGAATGCATATTTTTCCTGCTGTAACTGGCTCACTGTCCTTCAAGTCGCCCTCTCTCAAGGAGCTTACTGTTTTCAGCTTTAGGGAGCTAAAACAGCCTGCCAAAACTCCTGCAAAACTACATCTCTTGCCATGGTTTGATTTGTTTCACTGTAGGAAGTGCAAGAAAGGGACCTAAATTTCTAATTCCAGAACAAGGATTTTTTGTTGATTCTGGGATATCTGCTAGCTTTTGATGAACTGAAAGAGGTGGGAGAACAAGACTGAAACGGGTAGAATCCTTCCTGCATTTTAGGAAGTGTTTCCACTGATTATAATCACAAGGGAATCTATAGAAATAAATAGATGAGAAATTAATGTGTAGAAATCAATAGGGGATTCCAGTTCTCTTTCTGACTGTCTCCTTTTCTGCTCATTTTCCACAATCTTCATGGTGTATAAGCAAAGATGGCCTTTCAGGTCATCTTCTTTTATGAAAGCTCATATATAAAGAGAAATTTGGCCTTTGTTTCTGTGTCTTCCTTGTACATCATCATGGGGAGAACAGATATGGTGGTGTCAGGGTATGGAAGAATTTTGTGCGCTGATGGAATGTGCAGATAGAGGGAAGAGGAATCATGGTTTGTAGAATACAGAGCTTTGTCATGGCTAGGTGAGGTTTCAGAGGGACCTACACAGGCAGTTGGATTTTTTCAAGGCCAAATTCATGTCGGTGAAAATTCTGCCAGTCAATCTACTCTCCCAAATTTGATTGTTTTCTGGAATGTTGATTGGTACCGTGAGAATTCAGGAGAAATCAAAGGTCTCCATTGTAATAGGAACTGTTATAACTCAGTTCCTGTTCTTTGGAGGTTCTCCAAGGAGAAACGTAACAAACCAAGTAAAGTGGGATTGAAATAATTTAGCAGGATTTATGGAGCTTGATTAAGAAACTAGGTTCTACATTTCATAATTTGGATTTCTGATTCCATTGCTGTGAAAGCCATAATCTTATATCAGAAAGTCACATCTGTGCCATATAATACGTAGAGAAATTATGTAAAGCTAATGCACTGAGGAACTGAAAGGTGATAATATCAACAAACATCTATTATCCAGTCTCTAAATATTCTAACAGCATTTTTGTTTATTAATGATTTTTGATGTACTTGATTAGTGCTTATTTGTAACAAACACAGACATCTGGATTTACATGACATTTGTTATTGGCCATAAACGCTTTACTGAAGGGTCTTGAAGGTTTTGGGTTGAATTCTGAAAAGGAAGCTGTGTGTGAGACATTTGTCACTGAAAGCCCACAGAAAGTTTGTGTACAGAAAGCAAAAGCATATTTATGTATGTGTTTCAAGAGTATAAACATAATGGAGACAGTTTGTAATTCTCATTAACTTTTGAGCTAAGGGCAGAAATTGCATAAGGGCAAGTTAAATGGTATTTTTAGCTGAAAGGAATGATTAAAAATCTGTTTTTGGCATTTTCAAGGCAAAAAAAAAGGAAACTTGGATTTTATTTTAAAAAGAGGACTAAAATTTGAAGCATGAAAAATGAAATTCACACAGTTTTATAAGTAATCTAATGTTAAATTAAGATATTAGCATTAATATTACCATGGGATGGGAAGTATTTCTTCTGATTTTGATGTGCAGTCATCATTGTGCTGCTAGTTTTGTGTATGTTTAAGCTTTGTACCACATCTGGTGAGATTTGAAAAAAAAATCATAGTTATAAAATATTTGATGGCTTGAGATTTGTAAATGGAAGTCAGAGTTAGAAAGAAAATATAAACCACAAGCCTCCCTCTAATCCCACCCCTTGACCCCCCAAAAAAAAACCCTAAGCTTTCATCCTGAAGATGAACATATGAAATATTCTTCAAGATCTGTAGATTGAACATTTCCAATGAATATGTTGAAAACAATTGTCACAGCTGAGGTTACTTTTGGAAAAATATTGTATTTAGTATTTGTGACAATACATGTACAGCAATTGGATAGAAAGTATAAACTGCAATATGGTAACTCACAAAGAAATGAAAAATAAATTCAGTTACTATCATCTCAAAACCACATAAATTATGTTCAAAAAATACATTGCTTAATAACATAGCATAATAGCAGAAGAGTATAATAACAGAAATTAAATTAGAGTAACTTAAAGAAAACATAGATTAGTTTTCTTCTGATGTCAGGATTGAGTTGGTTTAAACTTACTAAGTACAGTTATTGCTAACTTCAAATTGTTATGAAATAAGAATAATTTTATACTGTGGTTGCCATTTTGACTTTTTTAGTGCGATGAATAAAGAACACTGGACTATCTGTTCATTTTTAATTTTTCCCTTTTACAGCCTTTGCACTTTAAGAAGTGGGGATTGGATGATAAAAAGATCATAAAAATCAGTATAAGAATATAAAATACAATATCAGAAGCTGGTTTTGTGATTGACAAGATCTGAGGATAAACAGCAACTAAATAAAGAATTTGTGCAGAGCTGATTGGAAACTAGTGCTATATAACTTTTTAAAAACGCTTTATTCTAATTTTTGTCTCAATACTCTCAATTATCTCACTACTTAGTCTTTAATGAGATCTAGGATGGTTATGGAAAGATACATCCATCAAAAACAAATCTAAACTTCTGTTGAAGAGATAAATTACTCAAAAAGAAGGGAAAAAAGGCATAAAGCCATGGCATATTATGCATAAAAGCCTTTCTTTTTCCCCTACCACTTTCCTTGTTCTAAAAGATATATTTGTGTATTTGACAGAAATAGGCTTCTTAGGTAGAATAAGCCAGAAGCAGGTGGCAGGAATTTACATGAGACAGCTCCTAGCTGTTTCTTTTCATGCTATGCTAATGCAGCTATACTGAGTTTGTACTCTCTGCAGTTTGAAGAGCATTTTTTTTGCATTACTTGAGGGAAGAGTTTCTGTTGGTGTTAAATGTTTTCTGTCTGTTTGAATTCTTATTTTTCTTCAAAATTTTTTTCTATATCATTTCCCAAATGTTCAAAGTTCCTGTTTATTGATATTATTGGGGTTTTTTCCTGCTGTGATATTCCACATTTCCTTTTTGTTCTTGAAAACTTTTGGCTTCCTTTTCATGTCTTTATGTAGTTTACAGGTTATTGGGATGTACACTACAAGTACATATTCTGGCCTGTGAGGTATCTTGAGATGAATCATTGAAAGCTAATTATCTAAAAGGGGATTGCTTGTTATGTGAAACCTGATAGTGTAGTTAGATCATTATTGTCTTCCTTTAGACTCAAATATGTAAACATGGAAAATCCAAAATACATAAAATGCACTGAAGTTTCTTTTATTTTTAGGTCAAATTCTTTGCATTATCAATCTCTGGCATGTTGTCACAAAAGGAACTGTGAGATATTTATAATACTTGGGGTCCTTTTTGCTTCATAGTTGGACCTTTTCTCACCTGAAAATGTTCCAAGACCTAGAAATAAGTTTTTAGTACATTGTAGTGACAAGACAATATGTAGCTCTGTAATAATAGTAATAATAACAACAGAACATTAGGACTTTAATCTCAGAGTATGAGTATTTTGTGGCCAGCTGATAAACATCTTCTGTTAAGAAAGGATTTTTCTTAAATGTGGCCACTTGTGGTTTTTCAATCATGCTGGCAGCTTTCATGAAAGGTTAACAGCAAAAAGGAGATCTATGAAACTTTCGTAGTGATAATTAATATTCACTTTCTCCACTGTTTTGAAATCCCATAATGTCAGCAGAGGTAAGGAAGAAACAACATTTAAAAGACATGCTACTATTACCCACAATGTCACCTCTTTGCCAGCCTGTTGAAGGTGTCAAACTTTCATCAGCTATGCACAGATTACAAGGGAAGTGTTTGCTTCCCTACAAAATAATATCACCATTTGTTCATTAGCACACTGTGGTGGATCAAAGTTGGGTATTCTGGTTTTTGGAAGACACATAAAGCATGATTTGGAACTACCACTCAGTACATATGATTTTTTCTTGCAGTGCAGTCTTGGACTGTACACCTTGCTCTTTAAATTTCAGCAAGGTGAGTTTGTCCTCTGCATCCTTTCCACTTGAATAGATACAGATAAATACATTTACTTAATATATGTAATGTTTTAAGGAGAAATTTCTGAAGAGTTCATGTCAGGAAAAAAAGCCAACACATAGTCCTGAAATAGGACATTTTCTAAATTGGTGATCTCTATTCAGAAAAATCACATAAAGACACGTAAATTGTGATGATTGCATTGATTGTATGTAAAACCTTCAATTGCATATTTTCAATTAACATGTTTAAAATACAGGTAAATTGTGAAAATTACGCAGTATGACTTGAAAATTTGTTTATGAAATACCATAGGAAAATGTATTTTAAAAATATGATGAGATTCTTGTTGATCTTTGCTTTACAGACAACTTTGCTTTACTTTCTAAGTATCAGGTTCTTGTAGCAGATTTCAGAAATTTTAGAGTTATTCAAACAGCAGGAAACTGACATTTTTCACAAAATGGTGTGTTAATTGCATTTCTCTGCAAAATACATTGACAAACTTGCTTTAAAATTGCACAGTAATGTTTGTGTCATATGCCACTGTATTGTACTCTTTATGTGTGAATGAGAATGTGAAGGCTGAAGCTAACTTGCTCAAATAGTCTGGATGTATTTGTGCTTCAAAAAAGTTATTATCAAAACCAAGATCCAATATTCAGAAACTCAAACACCTTTACGAACTCAATTATTAACTGTATTTAGTTAATTATAATTTACTGTACATAGCTAGCAAGCTTGGAATTGTATGCACAAAAGAAAAATTAAGAATTTTAATAAAATTCACTCTACAAAAGAATAGAACTACTCATACATGGTTGTCAAAATGTTTTAAAGTGATTAATTTAAAAGGAAGAAGCATCAGCAAAATTTGAATTCTTTTTCTCTCTCCTCCTACTCATTTTCATTCTTTTATTATTTCTTTTAGCAGTGTCTTTAGATACAAATGCCTTGACTTTCTGAGGTGTTGAAAATCCCCAGTTAACTAAAAAGAAGATAAATGGAGAAGACTAAACTCTGCTGTTTCATATTGTAGTGACGATGACAGTGTTTAGTGTGGCTTGAAATAACATCTAAGATATGAAACTAAGAGGAGGCAATGACCTGAGATAGGTAATATTTCACAGATAGGGCCACAATTTGTCTTAAGGAATCAGTGATTCATTCATCAGAAATGATCAAATTATGTAAATACCCCTACTTGATTTAAATCATGCATTCAGTAAGAAAACAACCAAAAATCTTCATAAGATGGAACTTTAATGGATGGCACTTTAAATTTAGCAAAATAGAGAGCAAAATATTGTTTTTATTTCTGTTGCTTGATGAATTGTACTTTTATGATACAATAAATTTTGGGTTTTTCCTGAGCTTTCTGTTTTCATGCTTCCTGAAGAAAATCTTATGCTTTTCTAGATAGTGCAACTATTAATTAAAATCATAATACTTTTTTTTGGTAAGAAATCCATTTTTTTTATAGGCTGGACTTTTATGATTTTACAAGCATAAAATAATAAAATAACATAAATAATTACTTTTTTTTTCTTGTTTTTTACCCTATTCAGACTGCATGAATACACATTCTAGGTGTTTCATTATTTCACTCTGGGTAATTCTGAAGCCTATTTTTTCCTGACTAAAATTTTCAATAACAAACTGAACTGGGTAGGAAAACAGAACAGCTATATTTCATAGAGGAAAACTATTACACTCTGTTAACCTGAATTCTGACTATCCTTTAGGCAGTTTACCTATTTTACTGTCCTTTATAAAAAGGTGCGGCTTGAAAATACTTGCCATCTTATCAGGGGCTAAAAAAGGAGGATACAGCAATTTAGGACTTCCAAGACATTTTCAGACAAATAGTGTGAAATATGATAAAATTATCAGTTTTTCTCTCAAGTCTCTTTGAAGAGCTTCCCTAGTTTACGACAGCCACAACAGCAGAAACCTAAAATGACCTTTGATATTTCTGAAGTTAATTGTGTTATTTGTGAGGAAGTTATAAGTATGTAACATTTTCTTAGCTGCAACTTAATTTGCACTGTACTTGAGCAGTATGTGCTGAAGTCTTCTAAAAGAAAAACAAAATAGAAGTATAGTTTACCTATTTAGTAGGTTAGTGGAATGATGGATTTTAACCTCCATGGGCTTCTGAAAAACCTCTGCCTCTATAACTCTACACACTGAAAATTGGCATGCAACCAATATCACAAATATAGGGATCACTGCCAAGGACAGATAAAGGAGCCATGAGAAACATGAGCCTAAGTTTGCACCAAATACTTGTCACGTGTTATCCCCTGCTAACAGATTGTTAAATCTGTTTTGAGGTTAAAAGATTGTCTAATACTTGAAACAAAGTTCTGTAAGGTTTTTAAAAATGTGAATAGCATTTGCTCCTACTGAAACCACCACGTAGTTTTAACATGGAGTGAGATCGCTCTGCAGATGGCTTTTTGGGGGCACATCCTAAGCAAAGTATAGTGGAACAATTTCAGAGAAAATATGCTGACATAAGCTTTGTGTTATTTACAAATGCACTGATTTTTCCTTTTTTTAAACATTTTGAGATCTATTTTTTTCTTGCAATCTACTTCCTTGTAGGAAGGGAAGCATCCAAGTTCTTACATTTTATTTCAAGGAGATATTTCCATCTCCTAGACTGATTGCAGCCTAGCTCTTTCTGCATGCATGTTGTTGCTTATTTACTCTTTTATGATGGATGGTATTGTTCAACATTCCAATCCCAGCCAGAGAAATAATAGGTTCTCTCTGTCATCTCCATCTCTGTACATGCTTCCCCATTACATACTCTCTAGTAACCAAGGAACTTGTATTTTGGCACTATGGGAGGAAGGTGCATAATCTATTACCCTGGTTTTCTTCAACATGCTCTCATGTTTTCAATGTGTTGTTTTTCCTGTTTGCTGCAGAACCCGACTTTGTTGTTACTAAGAAAAGAAATGAGTAGCTCAAGCCTCCCTTTAGGCAGAATGCAGGTATAGTTAAATGCAGGAATACATTAAGTGGATAGTGATGGTCTAAAATTAAAAAAAGAAAAAAATCCCCCCCAACGCTGTACATGAGCACTAGGAAAAAAATCTGCATGGATGACTCTTCCTAAGAGCTGCAGATATTGTAGGCTGAGTAACCAATCTCTCTCCACTGAAAGATCAGTGAGACTCTATCCAGGATATAATATTTTAGGCTTATTTAAATAAAATAGTTTGCTCTTCTGTTAAGCAAAGGTGTTTTCATGATTTTATTATCTGAAATGTTTAGTATATACTGAAGGGTTCAGTGTTTAAAATAGTTTTTCTGGTTTTCCCTTTTGCTGTGTAAGGTAGAAAAAAAGAAGCGCTGGAAAGCAGGCATGAAAGAAAGGTCAGTAGTTTTGCATCTGCAGTTCTATATTTGCACAGGTTGCTAGGCAATGTGAGAAAATCATAGCTCTAAAGTGCAAGTGTATTTTCAGACATCAATTATTAAAAAGAAATCAACAACTGTATTTTAATATAGTTTAGTACATTTACCTTTCATTAATGCTACTAATCTTCGACAATTATTAGGTGAAATCAATATTATACAGTCTGCATTTACTTCAGAATTGGTGGGCCCCTCCCTTGAAGGATCAGCTTATATTTGTCATACGATAAAAATTTCTTATTCCCTATTTGAACATAGGAGTTTAATCACTTTTTTGCATTTTTGCTCCAAGAGCCATTGACTGTCATGATGCATGTTGTGTGAGACTGTAAGAATGTACCTTTTTCTAGTTTTATGGCTACTGTTGAAACAAAAAGAATGATTTTTGCTGGCACTTGGCAGGTGTAAGCCATCTAATATATTTCTGATAAGGATTGAGGATGGGCTTTCAAAAGATTTACAGACTATAATATCAATGTATTAGGCCTGAGCTGTATAAGAAGGGAATATAGAAAGAATGCAAATAGCAAATGCAAAGAGGGAAGAAAGGAAGACTGGAATCAAAGGAGAGGATGCTGCCTACCCTGGGGCACTGTCTGAGGCTCTGCCTATGAAGATTTGGAAGCACAGTGACTCAGCAGGGCTCCTGGGGATGTAATCATGGTGGGGCAGAAGGTGAAAGAATTTTTTTTCTGCCTCATGGTGTCACTTCATATTTTACATAGTGGATGAACACGGAGAGAAGCACAAGACCTAAATGCTTTGGAGCCTGTGCTTCATTTCAGAATTTCTGACTGTTGATAGCAATCAAGATTAATTCCTTAAAAATTGTAACAGAGAAAAGGAACTGTTTTTATGAATTATATGCTAATTTGCTGTCTCAATATCTTACATGAATAACTAACTTTAAGAAAGAAATTAAAGCATCAATTCAAGGTTTTTCTTTCTGTGATGTTATACAAAATTCTGAATGTTCACTTTATCATTTTTTCCTCTAAACAGATTTCATTCGAAGCCACACATGCAAATGTATTCTGCTAATAACCTAGATTTTGCTCATTATAATTAAATGTCATCTGAGACAAACAGTCCCTTATGATTCCTCCCTGTTGCAGCCTGGAGGGGTTCAGTTAATGCTCTGTATGTTTACCTCTCAATGGCTCAGCTTAAATGAGTTTTAAGCAGAAAATCTCTGCGTGAATATGTGAAATGCTTGTGTGGCTACATAGGGTTAGAGTTTTCAAAAGCTCGAGATTATGTTAATACAATCCAGGAGGTGAATATATCTTTTTGTAGCTCACCTGAACACATCAGAAGACACAGTTCAGAAAATTTACACCAAGGGGCCTTGAAAGGTAAACCACCTAAATCATCCAAGCATTTGCCTAAGTAACAGCTGAAGTATGAATTTAGTTATTAAGGAAATAGAGATGAAGCAGAGGTAAAAATTATAATGTGTTCTACTAAAAGGCCAAAACTATTTTTAGAGTAGGAAAATTTTAACAACATAATACAAAGGAATACCAAATGAAACCTCAAGTCTAACACTAGGCTTTCTTAAAATAACAGCAGTGAAGAGAAACTTGGTTCTCTGGTTCTCAGCTCCCCAGGAGACTAAAGTCTTGCTCAGCTAGATATTAGAGGTGCAAAAATAAATGTCAGTAATGTTTGACTCTCTTATACAGAGATTAGATACTGCAATCATGGTCAGCATAGTTTTGCAAGCCATTTAAAAGTTTTGTTCTCCATGAAAAAAGCAGAATTTCCTCTCCAAAATAACTTCCATGCTATAATACAGAAATGTTTTGTTTGATACTCCCATTAAAAGGCAGACTAGTTCTGTGTTCACATGCATGCTTGTGTGCATGGGCGCAGTGCTGTGCAACAGCAATCTGTACTCACTGGGCCATTTGGGTAAAAAAGATGTGCAATGGCTGCTCCCACAGTGTCTCGTGTGGGCTACACTGACCATTCCATTTATTACATAAAAATGCCCTTAACTGACTGGTTATACTGGAAGTCACTAAATAACCCACATTTTTCTTTGGATTGATAAATTGTGTCATCAGCCATTTGGAAAGGCATGCTCTTTTCGTAGTTATTCTGTGAGACTATTTCAGTGTATTTTAGTGAATTCTGTGAGAATTCTTTGATGCCAGCAGTTTATTTCCAGACATGAACAGGACGGGGCTGCTATGGAAAGTGTCTCAAGCTGTTTATTTTTTCATCATCAGTCTCATTACATCGTTATGGCAAAAGAAAGATGCTAACGCCTCACTGTCCAGGCAGCAGGCTGGAAAACTTAATGTTACAGCATACTTGATAACATTCTAGACCAATCATATGAAGCAGAAGCATATTGACAGTAGTTCTACCCAATCACCATAAGCACAGGTAGCTTTGGTTAAAACAATGCTTGCTTATTTTGAATACAATAGTCATTTATAAGAGACAACACACAGAGCTCCATTCATAAGCTTAACCTTCCCAATATCTTGCTAGATAAACTTTTTGCAACTTAGAAAGCCATTCAGACATAGCTTTATTGTTCTATTCCCATGTCTTTTCTACAGCTTAAATAATTTTTCTGCTGACTTATCTCATGACTGTTGCTTTTAGCTCCACTAACAATTCTGCTGCATCTGAGGCCTGCCCTCTGCAGTTTGCCTAAAACCCTCTGATTTTATGGATTCCTACATTTTTCACTGATGTTTCTGACAAAACGAGCTTTCACAATAAATTCCCTGGAGGTTTTTTCATGTATTAAAATAGTAAGAGTAGTATATGTAAAATAATTAATAGAGTGAAATCAGTTGAATTGTTGAGAATGCAGAGAAACAGAAATCTATTTCTACCGTTTATTGTAGTGTAAATCACATTTTCAATACTACTTTAGCAAGCTTTTCTATTTTTCATATGTAATACAGTATAACCTTTTTGTAAAGAAACAATATTCAACATGTAGAAAATATTGCAAGGTCATGACAGATGTAAATTTTGACCAAAATTATGTAATAATATTTTAATACTATATGAAAATTGTGCATTTACTTCCTGAACAGCCTAAGTTAAGCAACCATTTTTGAACCATTTTTTCCTGTAGGTGGATAAGGCAACTGTATGTAAATTAAAATCGGAAAAAATTTAAAATGTCCAGCATCATTAAAGATCAAGGAGAATCTACTTCAAAATGGAAGCATAATCTAGAACACAAAACAATAATATTTTCTCTCTTATACTTCTTTATTTGGAATCACTAATACTTTTATTAGTCACAACATCACTTATCCTCTTATTTTTATTTAGTACTGCATCTCACATGCTCAATGTAAAACAGAATGTAAAGGCTGCTTGTCATTGCACACTTCTATATTAATAGTGGTTGATTGGTTGGTTAACCAAGAATTCCTTCGTTACAGTATACAGTGAAATGAATCTAATTATACTATATTAATCTAATTATAATCTATTGATCTAATGCTTTACCCATACTTCTTATGTATTTATTTAACTTAAATGACTTCAAGAAAATACTGGACTTGATAAGATAGAAGAGATATCTTGTAATATTTTCCTGAGTAGTGTAAACTGTAATTCTTTGGGGCATTGACAGGCTGAATTTTTTAGGCTGAATTTTTTTATGTTCACTGCCTGCTTCATGGTGAATATGTTTTCAATTGGTTATATAAGGAAACAAGACCTGTTCAGTCATGCTGTCGCATTAGTCCCCATTTGTTTTGCCTCCAAGTGCCAGTTTTAAAGGTTTCAAAGACATCAAATTATCACAGACTTTGTAAAAACCATCAGCTATGTAAGGGAGAAGAATTAATCTGCTGTCTCAGCTAAGGGGTAGCAGAGGAACTGAACAGACTTTAAACTCTGCTAGCAGCCAGCCAGCTTGCACACAGCTATAGAGCAGCCACAGTACTTGCTGTGCTTTCCCCAGCCAGCATGCTAAAAAGGCAAGCAAAGGACCCAGCAGGTGCCTGGGATAAAGGATGTGCCTCTTGGCACTTTGATAAAAACCTACCCCAATTGTGCCATATTATTCTCATGCTAGTGCAGTTTTCATATGTGGATATAAAAGCTGCTCTGACCATAACTAGAGCTGCACATTTAACCAGGATAAAAACCTTATCCTTTCATGAATCCATTAACTCTTTGTTGGCAAGAAAGGAGCTGGTTTTGAAGATTCTGACTCTGCTCATAATCCCTGTCAGATGTGATACTTTTATTGCCCTAATGGCTTTATGTGCCCTCTGCCCTGTCCATGGATGGATCCCTTGGGCCTCAGACCAGAATAACTGGGCCTTTTATGATCTTTCTTTGGACTCAGGCCTCCCTCAATGACTGGGTTTCCTGGACACACTTCAAATCTATGCAGTGTAACAGTTTTGTCTCCTCTCCGGGCCTTGAACCTGTTTGGAGGGTAGCCTTGTCTCTTGAATGCACTTGGATCTGTGCTACAGCTTTGTGTCCTGACAGCTCTGACTCCTCAGTGAACCTTGGATGTACGTGGTAGGTGGCTTTCCTCCAGCCCTGTCTTTGTCCATGTCTACTGCTATTCCTCTCAGGACTCTGTTGCACAGCCCCTGGGACTGGCTGGGCTGTTCCTTTGTCATGTCTAGGGGTGCAGATACACCTTGTTACAGTGACCTGTTGTGGGATTGTGTCCTATTGGAGAGAGCCCTATCTGCAAGTGTTTCCCTTGGCTCCTGGGTCACCCTGTCTCTTCCAATGATTGTGTCTTCATTAGTCTCTGGTATGAAAATGTGGTGAAGCTTTCCTCCTTTAGTTTGCTTACCACTAAGGCTAGAAATCTCCTGACATAAAATGACTTTGAAAAAAAAGTTAAGCATAAAGGAATACTAGAATTAAGTTGTTTATGGAGTCCTCGTTTGCCAAACTCTTGTAAGATTTCTGTCTGTGTCTGTTGCTATAATTACTATATTTTGCTCAAGGCGCTGTAATGCGTATTCAGCAAATCAGCAGGCACATTTTGTTGTTGTTTGCTGCATTGCTCAGACCTTATTTCAGTCACATTATTTGAACACAGAGACATGTGAGACAATTTTGCACATATTTTTCTGTGCTAATCACTGTTATAATGCACAGGCACTGAAATAATTATACTAGCTTTAGCCTGAATGTGATTATTTTACTAACTTTTTTCTTGCATAGTAACTGTCCAAATGCACTTACTGGGCAGAGATTAAGCAAATTTATTTTTCTTTTAGTGGAAAATAAGCTGCTTATGCCTACTGCACAGAAAAAGTCAGGTTCATGGACATTTTAGGTATGCATTGACATGCTGTAAGCTGTTGGCTTGCCTCTTCCTATATGCCTTCATGGTGCTTCCAGACCATTTCTAAAGCACTTGGATTTTTATCCCACTCATTGCCTTTAAAATCTGTCTCCCATTAACCTCGTATGTAGGGGTCAGTATTCATAGTTTCAGCAAAGTGAAAATCAGAGTCTCAGGGGCAAGAAATTCCAAGCAGGGCCTTTACTGGCCACTTAGTGAAAAGTTTTGTTTGTACTCATAACCAAAACCCTGTCCCCAGACTTCTGAGGCAGAGCTAAAAGCAATTTGCCCATGAGCTCTTTTGCAGCGTTGTCTTTTTCCTTTGTCTATTCATGTTTCCAACACCTGTAACAAAGAAGCCAAGTCTTTTCTAGGAAGATTTGTATTATGCAATGCATATTTATTAATTTCTGAGGTAATTCAATCCAGGTTTGGCTCAGAAAAAGAACAGATGTTCCACAGGGACTTGGCCCTCTATATCTCTTCAGTAGGTTTGCTTTCAAAGTGAAGCAATGTCTGCAGGTAAACGTAACAGCTTCTGTTAGGTCATCTGCAGTTTTGTTTGTTTTAAAATTATATAAAATAAGAAGAAAAGACAATGCATTGGCAGACCATTGGCAGCTCTGCTAGAGGACAAAAAATTTATCTGTAACAAGGCTTTCTGCAATAATAATTTCCAGTGACTTGCATGCAGTATTTTCTCTAATAGAAATACTTTCACAGTAGTTATTGCTGCTATATGAGCCTGAATTTACAGCTACTTAGCAGGGGCAGTAAGGGTTTTCTAAGGAATATTTTTGACAGTTTGACATATCTGACTAAATATGCCTGACACTAATGAGACATGGATTGTTAGTGCCAGCATAAGTTAGAATAACTTTAAGGATTACCTTTTATCATAGCTATTTTGGAGGAGTTATCTCTGTGCTTGAGGTCAGTTCATACTGTAGCTCACCCTGATAAAGGTGAGCTAATGAGGAAACTCCTACATTTGTGAGATGGGCATGAGACCATGCAACCAGACGGATGATCTTCCACCCTGGTGGGTTCTTCTGCACCCATTCCACGAAATGAAGTTTCTCAAGAGAAATATCTCAGTCTGTGAGACTGCCTCATTTAAAAAACCCCATGGAAAAAAGGCAGCATGGAGCTGTGGTGCCCCATAAGAAGAATGTGTCTGAACTTGGTGTTGGGTACAGTGTATAGCAGAAAAGTCAAGGTTTCAAATGCTTCTGGCCTTTATGCAGCACTAGTGGCACTTCTGCAATGGCACTTCTGCAATGGCACTTCTGCAAGTGGCTCTTCTTCATTCCCACCACAAAGCAGCCCCCAACCAAAGAGCAGTCTGATTTTACAAATGGGAGGAGGACCAGTTTAAAAGGTCTGACTTGATGTTTGATGTTGTAGAAATATTCTGAACAAAATCATCCTTGCAAAACAAGTTAATTCATTTCACTATCGTAGGGGCGGCAGAGTATTTCTTCAGGGTTTTGAGAAATGCAAGTACCTTGTCTGGAACTTAAATAGCTTGGCAATAATAATATGGGCCACATAGTTCACCTTATTATCTGCTTCCAGAGTTGATTACAAGAAGAAAAAATTGTATCCACCTTATAATAAAGAGGTTCAACACTAATTGTGTAGTATATCAGCTGAATATTTTATAGAGGTGAGAGCTGCACACAAGTTGTCTGTATAACTTATTTCAACAAATCATTATGAGAGGGCTGGGGAGGAAGTACATTTGACAATGATATGGATTTTAGACTACCTGTGCTATATTTAATATTTGGATGTTAGTACTTATTCCATCACAGCAACTTTCACTACCTGCACTTGTTTAACTTTAAGGAAATATTTCCCAAGCTAATAAGAGACTTCAAAACTGGGGGCAAGCTCAGTGGCAATGATTATGCATTGGTGGAGTTTGCAGTCCTAAAGGATATGGATCCCATATGGAATAAGGTTAGGTCCCTGAACTTCAGGAATGCAAACTTCCAACTCTTCAAGGAGATAGTCAGTTGGATCCCCTGGGAGACGGCCCCCATGGGCAAGAGAGGTAGCAGATCTTTAAGGAAGTCTTCCATGTAGTGCAAGACCTACCAATCCCCAGAAATGAGAAATTGGGCAAGAAAGGAAAGACCTGGTATGGTTGAGTAGGAAACTGCTGATCAAACTAAATGGAAAAAGCAAATGTATAGACAATGGAAACAAGGACAGTAACCTGAGAAGGACACAAGGAAAGTGTTCTTGTCCATGGCAAGGGGATTGGAAATAGGTGATCTTTAAAGTCTCAAGCCATTATATGATTCTTACTTTAGTAATTTTATTTTCTGATGGAAAGGGAGGCCGTATGCAGTGGTTGAGTTTAGATGTGCACTCTTGCATCTCCAGCGATTATGAAGACAATTGTGCTAGTAGGTGCAGCTTAGTTTTTTAACAAATCTACATGCAATTTTATATTTTCTTTACCTGTCTGTGTTATATATTGATGCTGGGGTGGTTCAGAAAAAAAACCTGCAATTGTACATGGGTGGTTTTGTACTGAATAATCAGCCTGAAGGAAATGAATTTTTTTGTAAGACTTTTACCACCTTGACTCAGTTGTAATTCAGTAGATAATTTAGATGCTATTCTTAATCCAAAAATATTTATTGCTCCATTCTGCAGTAATTGGTAAATTCTCATTTCAAAAGTGTTTATTTTATAACATAAGACAAGTCTTCACCTGCTGGTTTGTTCTTATTGAAGTATCTGGAATTCAAATCACATATATAAACTAAATGGCAAAGAGCACAGTAAGTTCAAATTCTGACCTCATTCTGGTAGGTTACAATGACTGTGCAGAGGTGAAAGCAAACAGATAAATAAAAACAATTTCCTATCTGCTTCTAATTTTCAGTAGGTCAGGATATAGAATATATCCAATATTACTGATTTATAGCACTATATCTTTTGTTGTCTAGAGAAGTAAATGGACATCTGTACTCCAAGTTTCTCAGCACACTAATCCATTACAAAATGAGAAACTTGACAGAATATTTGCCCCAAGTGTAAATGCAAGTGTGAGTTGCATGTAAGTGATGAAAAAAAGCAATTGAATTATCAAATAAAGATTAAAAAATCAAATTAGATGTTGTGATATGCAATATATTTAATATGCCTAGGAAAAAAAGAATTTTTCTTGAATAAATGCTTAGGTTAGATCAGTTTTATTTTGCAGTTTTATTTTGTACACCAGGATTTTATAACATTTAAAGTCACTACTTAATCTAAGCACAAGCTTATCCTTCCTTCTTTTCTGTGCCACAACAAACATTTCTAGGTTTAGAGAAATAAACCCAGTGACTATCCATATCTGGACTAGATTTCTACTACTTAAGTTACCATTTCCTATCAATCAAAAAGCTGACTGAATGCATTTCTTCCTTATTTCCTTTTGTTAATGAATTGCCCTGGTCAACATTGTAAGAGAGAATATTGTTTCAGGAAGAAACATATGTGGGAAGCCCTGAATCAAAAGTTTTATTTACTGGAGAGGTGCATCCTTTTATAGGTACATGGACTCCTGGTTTATTACCTGTTTCTTCAAATCAGTCCTGTAAGTGTCTATTAGACAGAGAGCCAGCAGAAGAGACACTTTCCCCTCTGTGGAAGAGGTGAGCAGCTGTTTCAAGCTGCAATTTGAGTATTCTGAAGTGGGATGACTGAGTTGCTCAACTGGAACAACCCTCTGCCAGTAGCATTCCTGACACTATTAGCCTGAGTACAGGCATGTTCCTAATGAAAGAGAGAAAAACTGCTTCATTCAAAAATAAAACAGTAAATGCTGATCTCTTCCCGCTGCCAAAAAGAGATCACTACACATGCTTCCTTGTAGTGAGATATTAGCACTTCACAATCTTGCACAAGATATAATACTGAACAGGACAACTGGCATAGACTTCTTGTTTTTTCTGGAGAATTCTTAGAAAAAAACCAACCAAAAAACCCCCCAAAACAACAACAAACCCAACCAAAAAAATCCATACACTTTTTTCCTGAAAAGCCCTGTCATTTTGCCACATGTTAGCCTTTGGACATTTTTTTTGCTGGCTAAAAATGCCTGAATTTCATTTCTGTGTATTGGAGGACCCTTTTGCATTTTGCAGTTACAATAGCAGAAGTAGGTCAGGGAGCAGATGCTCTGACTGTGGAGACTTTAGTGGTGCCCTAGACAACTGACAGTTCAAATGTCTTAGATCCTGCCCACAAATATGATGACTTAAATGCTTCCCTGTCATGCTCAGTTTCATAAGCTGGCAAAAAAAAACCCAAAAAAACCACTCAATGAGCACTTTTATGTCTTTAGTTTTTGACAGAAGATGTTTTTTCTTCAGTCAATTTCTTTATTCAGATAAATGTATTAAAGATAAATGTTGGAAATTTAGAGTTTTGATTGGTCCTTTTGATACATCTAATTTAGGAGGTTTTCTTAATACACCTGAAACTATATAAATCATCTTTTTAAGGGTTGTTTTTCACATGATGAATTTGGTACTTGCTTAGTACTGAAATTTACAATTTTAGGAGAGTAAAAGCCTTTTGCTAATTCATACCTTCTGGTTCACTCAACATTTTAAACAATGGCATAATTTTTGATAATGACTTGGTCAGTCAAGTATGTTCCATTTCAATTTTGACATAAGAAATTGTGAAACTGACTGTCAAAGCAATTATGTAGGAAAGAATTTAGCTAGAAGTAATTATAGCATGAGATTGGCTATCCAGGCAATTATTAACTAAATACATCAACTTTTGGGAAAATGATGCATTTTTTTCATAATCCAGAAATGAATTTTCTTTACTCTGTGTATGCCTAGTCTATGATATACATTATTTTTCATTATTCTTCATGCAAATAATCAATTATTGTATCATGCTTGAACACTGTTTCTTCCTGCAATACCTGTTCCATTTCTTTCAGTCTCTGACATAAATATGCTTCCAATTCTCCATTTGCATAGGAGGCTATTTGTTGGCAGCAACCAAAAAGAGGATATTTTTTATGGCATGAAAAGACATGTGATGGCAAAAGCTTGTAAGAGCTGGATAGAACCAGTTTGTTTGTTTGTTTTCATTCCAACCTTTAAGCAGCATAAGTGGGGTGTGTTACAGCAGTGATGATACATAGCGTTGAAGTTATGTGTTGATGACTTCAACCTCCTGGTTGCAGGTGCTGTTAAGAAGGAAATTGTAAACATTTTTCCAGCAAAGAATCTCCTTTAGTTTTAACATGTGTTCTCCCCCCACACCCACCTTGGCAGTCTGTGAAATACCAGTTGAGATGTATCCATCTGTTTTTTTGAAAATAAAACCTAAATAAAACCGATTATTTTTATGATTCAATTAATCTCTGGAAATAAGCTACGCAGTCATATGAAATTAGAATGCTCACACTGTTTAAAAAAAGTCAAGAAATTTAGTAATAAATACTTACTTTCAATTTTAAAAGAGTTAGGTCAGTAGAAATCAGACATTGAGATATGACATATCTGAGAAGCCCAGACAGTGACCCCTAAACTCTCCAAACCTGACTAGAAAAAAAAGCATGCACTTTGTTTAATCAAGCAGTCTATTACAGGCACCTACCATACACATAATTTATCAGAAATGTAAAGTCCTCCTGAAAGATGTGATTTGGGAAAACTTGCTTTTGAGACAGAAACTGTCTGTGATTAATATTTTGACCATACAAATTGAAGTCTGACAGGACATCTGATTTATATGTAATTCTGTTCCAAGCCTGTTGAAAGACGGAATACCGTACACATAGGCTTGTGATGTGGGTCACAACTTGTAAAATCCCTTTTCCTGGCAGATATATTTTGTGCTAGTTGCAAGAATTTTTGTTAACAAAAAACATGAACTATTTTGCGTACCTCTTGCCTGAGGTTTGGAACAAAGCTTTGTTGTGAAGTAGTTACTGACTTAAAAAGTCTATATTGTATAGAATAATTATTTTGTCTGTCTAGAAATCTGGAAAATATTGACACCAGAGATGAGAAATACAGTACATAAAGATGAGGCAGATTAGTTTATTGTCTGAATTTATAATTACTCTTTTGAGCAGAGGAACATTACTCAGTCACACAAATGTGATGCAGCCACTAAAGAAATTAAAGTATCAGAGAGGGTAGAGGTGATGCTGCCAATATCCCATCAGTCATGAAACCTTCTTGTCTGTGGAGTAGCCAACTGAACTCTAATAAGGGTAGTTGTGGCTGTGGGTAGAAATTGGGAGATTGAAGGAATTAATCTCATACCAAAACCATCAAAATATCTATACATCAAAATATATATACCTTCAAAATATCCATACCTTTCTTTAACTCAATAAATGATTGATTTAGAAGGGTATGCTGTAATGACGTGACTAAATACTATCAGGAGCATAAAATAAAGACTGGAATTATTGGTAAAAGAGGAATTTCATAGAGGGAGATCACTGAGATATCATGGCTCATTAAGTAAATTAATTAAATTTATTGAGATAAATACAGTCCTGCTGATATGTTTCATGGTTTCCTCTTGGTGAGTGTGTGAAGTCTGATAGAAATGAACAATTGATTTCTATTGATCACCTTTTTTTCCTTAGCCCAGCCTTCAAAAAGAAATGTTATTGGTCTATGATCCTTCATGGGAATTGTCTGGCTTTTGCTGAGGTTGACATTATTTAAGGGGACTGAGGAATGGGAACAAGCTGACAAACTTCCTTTTCACTGTGTGGCACAGCTGACCCAGAAGGTCCCAGGAGCCACAGTCCAGGAAGGTTTCCTGACAGTTTGACCACCTTTCTTCTTTTCAGACAGTCTACCTGCTTTTGGCTTCTAGAACCTTTCCCGAGTAATTTTTCTGAGAACCAGGATATGCCACATGGTAGATATTTAGGTCCATTTGTAATTAAAAATTTTGAAATATGAAAACCCTCTTTTTCTGTTTGTCCTGTTCTAATTTCAGTTGCTTTATAAATATTAAAATTCTTAAATTAAATAGTGTTAAGGATGCATTGCTCACTTCTAATATGAAGTAGATTACTTATGTCAAGGAATATAGGATTATTTCCAAGAAACCAATATGTATCTGTCTCACCTAATATGCTGCAGGAGGTAAAATTCTTGGGATAGAAGGGTAACATGATATTTTACACACACAGCTTGTGGCAAAGGACAAAAATGCTTTTTTACATAGAAAGAAGGCTGTAGCCTATCTGCTTTTGCTGGAATATTGTCATTCACTAAGTAACATTTGTAAACTAACTTTTCGTTTTGTGAGAAGCACTGAAAGTCTTCCATGTCTAATTTGAAGAAATCATAGAAGCATAACTGCAGGCCATACAAATAGTGGTTTTGATTGTTTTTTATTTTACTTTTAATTCTCTTTGGATGCTTACCAGGGAAGCTGGGCACTGGAGCTGGCAAGCTAAAGAATGTCTTTTTTCTCCCCTAAAGAATTTGTATTTAAAAATGCAGCAAGCCAGGGCAAACAAGGGAACATAGACACAGGAGCATGTTGACAGTACCATGTGGTTATTTAGAAAAGTATGGCCATATCTGAGTTGGTTTTGTTTTACTTTGGTAGTTTGAGGATTTTGAGGAGTTAGAAAGCATGAACTTTATATGAACTATGGTTTTCTGGGTGCCTGATGGCTGAGCTGCAAGGCTCTCAGGCTGCATGTAATTGAAAAGACAACATATATTGGTGTGTCAGGAAACATCACTTGCATCTTTTTATGCTGCATTTAGATCTTATGGAAACTTAACAGCAGACGCTCCCTCAGGTCTAGAGTAGCCATTATGAATGGACTCCTACAAACAAGTGAACAAATACTGACTTTTAAAAAAAAAAATCCTCTGGAAAACAAATTCTGGTAAAGTCAGTGGAAAAGTAGAACATAATTAGCCCAGCATGTTTTCAGTAACAACTAGTCCTTGGCTATGTTGTTGAGGTGAGGGGTAAGGGCTCAGGTAAATGACTCTCCTCTTCTTTAGTCATGCTTTAATTACCATAGCTACATGAATGGGGAGGAACAAAATGCTTGAATTTCAGAGCGTGTGAATTTTGACCTGCAAAACATTTTCTCTCAGATAGTGCTTAACAGGACTCACAAAACTGCACAGCTCTTCTAAGGTCCAAAAGGTGAAGGGGTAATTTCTGCTTCCATGTTTCAGAATTAAACAGATATGAAGTAGATTCTTCAGTAGAGTTCACAAAGGTTTAAGATAACATAAGTCTATGAGTGGTCTGAAAATTGCAGAATTAACAGGCTGTTAAAGGGTCTAACTCTCTTTTTGCCAAGGTTGATGAATTTGGAATCCTAAGAGTCTTTCTCAAGGTTGTCTTAAACACTTTTACAGTCAGAGGATAAGTGGTATTGAAGCTGTTTTTCTTATTGACAGTTCCTCAGTAAAATAATTTTTGAAAGAAAAGAAAGACAAGCTTCTGCAGCAACAGAACAAAGGGCTGAACGCTATTTTTCTTGAGGAGGTACAGCTCAGTTTCTCACAGGAACAAAACTAAATTTACCTTAATCTAGTTAGTTGATTTTTCTTGACAAGTTTCTGGAATGTAAGACAGGTCTCAAACATGCTAGGGTTGATTGGTTTGTGTAAAAAGAAGTTTGCAATCAAATACTTTGTCCTTTCATATTTTGCAAAGGATCTTAAGGATCTTCCAGGAAATGTTAAAACAGTATCTTATTGGTGATTGCTCTTTTATGGGCAGTCATTAAAAAAAAAAAAAAGAGAAGAAGAAGCTATCCCAGAATGCTTCAGGAGAATATTTTGAATTAAAGAGGTGTTGAAACTTCATAAATGAAAATCTTCTAACAATTAATTGAAGCTTAACTTCCTACTGAGGTAGCAAGCATTGTCATGGTACCTTGATGATACTCGTAGAGAGCCATCTGGAGCTCATGAACAGGAATTAGAAATATTGTGAGGAAGAAACATTAAAGAAATACCTGCCACTAAACAACTTGTGAGCAGCAGATGATACCATAGAAGTTTTACCTCTCTGCCTTGCTTGGCACTTTTATTTCTGGACTGAGCAACAATCAAAAAAAAGAAGTAACTGTATAAAGGATATACCTGGTAAATATTTTCAGAATTACATCAGTATCTCAATTGAAAGTGACTTCTTTCTGGACAATGTATGCTCTCTAATTTCTTCAAATAAAGCAGTAAAGTCCTAAATCTTCAGTTCTCTCTCCATTTCTTTTTTTTTTTTGGATGTGTAGAAGTATTTATTAACCCACATGCTCTTAACTTTCCTCTGTATTTTTATTACTTATTTGTTTTGCTAAACTCTGGTATGTGCAATAGAGAAAGTGTTCAACCTTTCCAAACTCTGAGAAATCCCACATTTGAACAGTGGGGAATGTTTTTTTAATCTTTGTGGAAAAGAGTGGTTTAGAAATAGTTTCTTCAGCTGTATCCATTTCATTCAGAAGTGCAGGAGCTGGTTGTCAGCAGGGAACAAAACCAGGCCATACCAGTTTTTAGTTGCCTTAACTCATAAGCACTGCAGGAAGTCAGATCTCCTGGTGTTATTTGAGGTCTATGTGAAAACAACAAGAAAATGGTGGCCATCAAACAGAAAAAAAAAAAAAAAAAAAAACTAGAACTGTTTGCAAGTAAGCAGTACGAACTCTGCAAACTTATCTAGCTGCAAAAATAATCATCTGCTTTATAAGTAATTTTTGTTCATTTTGGTTGTCAGTAATAAATGAGTGATGCATTTCACATATGATAGTTTTTTCTTAGTACTCTATAGTACTAAGACAGTTTTTTGCTTATTAAATTTTGAGAAAGTAACACTGGAATTCAGAATGTTTTCAAAAGAGCAGTGGAGGAGATCTCACAAGTCTATTTATGAGCCTGAAAGAACAGCATATCCAGGTAAAATAAACTCAGAATTTTTTATTTTGTGAAGTGCCAGATACTTTTCTAAAACTTTAGAAATATGATCCACATGGTGGTTTTCCAGAATATCTAGAACTATCTGGTGATTTATTTAATTTTAGCTTTGCAACGAAACAACACTGATAGGCTTGATTGTAATATTGGGATGCAATTATTGTTACAGAGGATGCAATGACCCTAAATTTAGGAAAATTTTGAAGGTAAAGGGAAAAAGATCTGACCTTAGTAAATGTTTATTGAATGTAGGTCATGCCAACATAAGTGGTAGGGGGAGTACAAAATAAAGCAAATACTCCAATCATCTGATGTGAGTAACACTTCATAAGGTGTCATAAAAATGGAAAAGAAATAACAGAAAAGGTCACCAAAACTTTTTTTGAAGGAAGAAGTCTATTGGTGTGAAGTTGCTGGCACATTTTAAATGTTCCTTTCTCATATTCACTTTGTTATTTACTTTGTGTGTAACGAAATTTGTTAGTGTATAATGTGTCTCAGGTGAACTCCAGGACTGTAACAGAAGTTCAGTGGTGCTTAGTGGTACAAAAGACACTGACATGAATTCAAAATCTAATTTTGGAATTTCTGCTGTCTGGAATTTACACCCTGAAGTTAAAGAAGACAGACCTGAGTGTGATACGTTAACCTGAAATAAAAATGTGGTGAAGCCCCTAAAAAAATTAAAGTATCAGAGAGGGTAGAAGTGCTGCTGCCAATATTCCATCAGTCATGAAACCTTCTTGTCTGTGGAGTGGCTGTCTGAACTGTAATAAGAGCAGTGGTGGCTGTGGGTAGAAATTGGGAGATTGAAGGAGCTCATGTCAAAACCAGTGTGGCATGGTCAGATCAAGCCAGTGCTTTATTGTCTTTGTGGGACAATAATTCTTCTGTAAAAAAGCAATCCTTGGAAAATTGGAATAAATGGGAGGGGAGGAGGGAGAGGAAGGAAGAGTTATTAGTGATCAATGCAATACTTTCTGAAAACAGCGTATTATAATTTCTGAACATACATGGACTTTTGAATAATGCCAGGAATTTAAAAAGCAATTCACAATATGTAACATATGCTTAGGGAATTTAAGGAATCTAGTGGAAAGAGACAGCTTTGAAATATTTCTTGATAGTTCAGTAATCCATTGTTTGACTATAAAACATTAAAAATACCTAAACCATTTGTTGTTAGAAAGGAAAATGTTTATACTTTTCCCCTTATCTATCAAGATAGATATGTAGCCAAAAAATTTAGTAATTTAGGTAAAAGAACACCTAGACTCATGAATTATACAGAAAAACAAACAAACTGAACTCTAAAATGTTTTTCTTTTTAACATAGTTATTTTATTTATTTCATCAACCCATGAAATGAAATGAGGAAAGAAAGGTATTGATACATCCCACAGCAAGTCCAGCCACAAGTTAGCTTCTAGTAATCTTTGACAAGTAATCAAGGATGCTTTAACTACTGCTTAGTGGAAAATGCAGAATAACGGCACTGGAACAATGAATTACTTCTTTGGTCTTTTAAAACATAGCTGCAGCTGAAAATTTTTACTGATTTCCCAGATAAATATTTCAGGACACTTAATAAATTAATTGGCAAAAAAATGTTACTTAGAATCTTATTCTTGAGCTAAAATTGTCAGTTTGCAATTTATCTAGATGTTAGGAAACAACTAATCTCTATGTGCTGTGGGATATTTGTTTGAGGTTTTTTCCCCATATTAATTCTAATGCTAATGAGGGTTTTGAGTGCTGGGTGGAAGAGGGGCATTTTTTACTGTTTATATATAAACTGTGGTATTTTCTGACATTTGCAGCAACTGCATACTGGTAAACTGTCTGAGAAAAATGACTTTTAATCCTGTCATTTCCAAAGTTCATGCTCAAGTTTATATGGGCAGGTCTGAGAGCCATTCAGGGGAGTAACATCTGAGTTCTAACTGCATACAATATGAATTGTACGTGATGGATACTGCAACTGTTCCTGGAGTATGCTTTACCTTGTTGTGTATAATGAGAAAAACCATACTTTGGAAGAATGGACTTTCCTGATTTTGGGAAAGGAAGCCAGGAAAGACTGAGAAAGAAGCAATACAGTAAGTAAAGATGATTAAGGTGCATTTTCCTTTTCTGTAATGTTCCTCAAAAAAACATTAAACAACAATCTAACACCCCTCAAAAAAAAAAACCCAAAATCCCCCAAAACAAACAAATAAACTGTTAACTTTCATTTTTTGTATTGGTTATATTTCACAATTCATCTAGTAACTTACAGTTTTGATTATAAACATGAGTTTAACTGAAGGTTTTTCAAAGAGCTTCTTCTCAGAACTATTTTCACTCTCAAAAGTAATAGTAATTTAAGGAAAAATCTACCCCATCCAACTAAACAGAAAATGGCTATGAGTTGTTGTGCTACTATACTCTGAGGTATAAACTTGAAATGAAATAAGGAGCTATTTTAGCAGTAGCATCCAGCTAGAAGACTACTTATGAATTGATATAATATTATACTCTTTTCTTAGTTTTGGCTAAAGAAACATTTTTGTTTTGGAAATTTGCCTTAATATGAGAAACAGAGTCTCAAATAATAGTAATTGTCATAGAAGATAATTTCCATTTCAGAAAGCAAATGTTAACTCTAAAGCAGGATTCATTTGAAACTTTGTTAAGTGGATTCATAGTGATATCAAATATAAAGAGCTCATTACTTGACAGCACACTAACAAAGTTGAAGGAGACTTTGAATCTGCTCAACTAACTTAATACTCTCTAAGAAAGCTATATTACTTCAAGACTAACAACTTCAACATTTTTGGTTTTTTTTTTATTCTAATCTCATTTGACTATGAAAAAATTTAGCTATTTAATCTGGAATTATTGTCATTTTTGAAATGCTGGAAAATTAGCCTAAACTCTGTCTGGTTTGTGTATTTCAGCTCCAATCTTCAAAGATTGCTTAGAAGGGTCAGAATAAATTATAATATGAAAAGTAACTTTTACCAAGGTTTCTAAGTACCTCTGCAGTAAAAATAAAACCTAAACAAGCATACTACTTGGTGCATCTTCATATTGAGGAGAATAAGCATTTGTGTCTATTAAACAACAAATTGTAGTAATTAATAAAATATTGATTTTTATGGCTCAGCAAGATTGATGTGTCTTGTAGCCAGTGTTGTTTTAACATAGGACAACAAGAAAAATGTAATGTACTTATTTTTCTGAAAAGTGCACCAAGTTCACACAGTGATGAACTTGCTGGGTCATTTGTTGTTGAAATAAAAATTCTGTGTGGGAGACTGTCTAAACTAATATATCTACTGAAAACTTGCTATATTAACAGTACTTCCCATGGCTATGCTAGCAAAGCAGAAAATAAGACAGTAGCATTGTCTTCAGTGCCTGTCATACTTTAAGAAACTTTGAACCGATTTCAAACAACAACAACAAATCTAAAAAATCTATTAATTTTAACATAATAGCACACCACAAACTGTTTTTTGTCCATTAAGGACGAGGAAGTACAATACAAGTATCCTGGTTCTGGACAGTACAGGGCTAATTTTTGCACTAGTTAGGATGGGCATGGCCAGGACCCAGTGATTATTCTGTACCATTGTAATTTTTCAGGGATGGGGAAAGGCCTCTCTTCCTGGTCACAGAGCGTGGCAGCACACTTGAGAATGATCTGGGGTTTTTCTGTGGTGGCTTCCATTGCGCGAATCATTCACCTCTTGAACACTGTGGTATTAACACTGTTGCTCCCACTTTTGTTCTCTCATCTCATTGCTGTTTTCAGTAGATTGTTCTCATTTCAACCTCTGATCTTTACCTTTTGTACCTCCAATTCTCCTCTCCAGCCCCCCACAGGGAAAATGGAATGGGGAGGGAGAAGTGAGTGTGTGAGTGCAGTGCATGGTTTGGAGGGTGTCAGTGGAAACACTAAATTGGGAAATACCATTCCTAAACCACAGCATCAAATTTCATATACATTTGGATACTGCTTTTAGTAAGTTTATTTTTTTTGGTTTCCAAATGTTTGTTTGAGGCTTTTTTCATTTTTGGTTGGTTGCTTGCTTGGTTTTAGGTTTTCCTTCTGTGGTTTTTGGGGTTTTTTTGCTTGGTTTTAGGTTTTCCTTGTTTATTTTTTGTTTTGGGAGGATTTGTTGGGATTTTTTTTTCATTTTTAGCTAGAAGAAAGGATGATGTGACTTGCTTTTCATGAAATTTTCCATCCATGGAGTATTCCTAGGACATTTATGTTAGTTTCAGATAACTTGTCAAAGCTTTGACCTAGATCTAGCCATTTCTGCTGTGCTATAACAAACCTCAGCAAAGGAGATGGACTACTCCCTGTAGAACTTCCAGCCTGATTTCTAGTGATTGCTGGATGAAAGAAGTGGTCAAAGAGAATGGCAAGGTTGCTTTATTCCTTCAGAAAGGCCTTCCATTTAGATATTAAAAGAATCACAGCTTCTGAAACCCTCTTGGAAGAAGAAATGTCTTTAAGATCCAGAAATCTCAGCTGGCACTGACATTAAGTTTCAGACAATGAGGTTTTACAGAATCACAGAAAATCAATTAGGGTTGGAAAAGATCTAAGAGATCACTGAATTCAACCTTTTAAATCATTCAATGATATTCAGAAAGTGGTAAAAAGACAGACCTAACACTAATCTGTTCAGAAATGGTACTGTCCATCCAATTGTGTCCAACACAATTACTGTGTTTTCAGTATTTATTTTTCTTGCAAAAGAATAAATCCTAAAATATTCCCCCCCTCGACTCCCCCAACTCTTGCTAATCAACAGAGGTTTGTGGCTATCAGGGAGTAGCTCTGGTGAACTTAACTAAAAATTGCTTAAACTGCAATCTTTTATTCAAAAGAAAAATCTACAGGGTTTTTAATGTAAGTTGTACAACAGGCCCAAGAAATTCAGTGGTCTGGGAGGCATCAGTCTGGATAAGTGGTTTTGCTTTCCATGAGCTGTAGCACACTGTAGCTGCTCAGAACTTGCTCGACAGGTTTCAAAGGAAACCATGTAACTGAAGACAGGTTACCAGCTGCATTAAATTCTAGATTTATTTGGAATACAAGTTATCTCCTGAACACTATGAAGATAAAAATTCTAAGCTACTCTTCCTCATCAGCCAGGGGAAAGATTTGACTATCATTTATCAAAAGTATTCTTTTCACTGCTTGGCATATTTATAGACCACACAATTGCTATAGCTATTATGTTGTACTTCAAGGTATCCTACCTGCCTTTTCACTTTCACTTTGTACTTAAACAGAACTTTTATTTAATTCATTTACATTGCTCCATGGGAAATTGAGGAAAGGGAAACTGATGGGTAAAACCACTTATGTGCTATAAAATATAAGCAGAAAAGAACTCTGTCCTGCAAAGAATAATGTGATAGGTTTTGGAACAATCAATTTTTTATTGCAAGGTTTAGGACATATTTTGCTTGTTGTTTAACCTTCAGTGTTGTCAGAATGAGAATATGCAGCTCTTTAAATCAGAAGTAACCATGGCTTTGATAGTCCTTGGTAATGTTTACACCAAAAGTTTCGGTCAAGTCAATAGTTTAGGTCATTTTATTTGATTAGGGAGGTTTTTTCTCCAGCATCTGTCTGCTCTCTGCAGCAGAGATGTATGTAGCTGTGTCATGGCAAGCCAGTACAACACTAAAGTCAAAATTCCTGCTGTGATTTCATTTCCATGTGTAGCGACTGAACACAGAGAATGGTTTACAATGAATTTATTCCCAATATGAAATACTGTTCAACTGCATTAAGTGAATGGAGATTCACCAGGTATTCTAAATGATCTTCATGTGTGTCTGTTTTAAGAAATTATTTTCTGCTATATTTTCACTGTTTCTTCAGACAGTGGTAAATCACTAAATGATTATAGCATTCCTAAGTCAACAATTTTATAGAACTTGGAATATTTATTTCCCCACTTTTTTCTCTAGTGCCACCTAGTTCTAATAATATATTTGACATCTATATAACATAATTAAAAATACAAAAATAACTGTAACTTCCAAAATTATTCCTAAAAGCATAATGATGAGACCAACTCTATGTGTTTGAAATCACCTCAGTATTTTGTACATTGTCTTGCATGACATAATATCAAGTAGAAACAGAGTATTTTAAAAGAGTATAGCAAAAAAGCGATTTTTTCCCTAAATGTCTAGAAAATTATGATTTAGAGAAATCTCCTGTGGAGTCAGGTTTCTAAAGAAAACAATATTGAATAGACAATACTGGAATAATATAAACATTTTTCTAATGCTGCACTATAGTATCAAAAGACAAAAGCTTTAAATGATGTCCCAAAGTTCTAGTACCTCTAAGGACCTCCCAGTTCTACATTTACAATGTGTAGGTTTTCTCTAAGAGATTCAGTATTTCTTGACTACAAATAATTACTTTTTTCCCTGAAAGTAAATGTATTTTGGTAGCAGCAATGATGAATTAAGGGGGGCAGTGAAAGTTTCAATTTCATGGTCTTTAGACTACTTTTAGGAATCCATTGAGGTCCTCCTGTGAAACCTAACTTCTCAGATTGGAATTTAGGAGACATATAATCTGCATGAAAAACAGAAGTCTCAAAATAGCTTTGGTGGTCTTGACAAATACCTGCAAGGGTCAAACAGATCTCTGATGTTCTTTTGTTTTCCACATGAATCAGGACTGTATACTAGTGTTGTAAAAGTATCTTGTTCTCTTTTGTTTTCAGTACAGCAATGACAAGATAAATGTTAGGTAATTCAGCTGACAGGGAATTAATGGAGAACTGCTATATTTCTTAGTAACCTGTATAATGAATTTTCTGTTAACTTGTGGATGCGGATAGGAGATGATTTTTTGAAAAGGGGAAAAAGTTCACACAATTTCTTCTTGCTCCAGATACAAACCATTGTGTCATAGATTTGTTTTTTACTGTGGTTCTGTTGAAAGGAGATAGTGTTGATGCCTGCTGACATAGCCATTCAGTGACACAAAATATCTGGGCTATATACAACCTTCATGCTCTAATAGCTTTTTAAAAGATGCATAATTCTCTTTAAATGGCTTTGTTAGTAAGACTACCAACAAAGGTTTACACAACAGGGGTATTAAAAACAAAAAAACTCCCTCAATCCCCTCCAGTGTTTTGGGTAGTATTTTAAAATTTTATGAGGCCAACAGCTGTTGGAGAGGGGAAGGACAGAATATTTTAAAACAAGATTGATGGCTTTTTGTGAAGAATTTTCCAGTGCAATGTCTGGAAACTAATTTTTGCATCTCTTGCTTTTGTTGTTCTATTAGTGGAAGTATCTTCTGCTCATATATTGGGACTAAGTTCTTCTTGGGTACTATTTTCCTTTTTCACTTTTTCATGGTATGATTTATTTAATTAAATGCGACAGACTGGCTATGATTTAAAGTCATATATTTTGCAATGGGAGCCTGAGACTTTTGAGCAACAATTTTATTATTGGTTATGGATACCACTAAAGATATCTGTTCTGACTAGAAAATTTGTATAAAGACAAACTATCTCAGTTGCAATTTTGCCATTAATAGAAAAGCTGAGCTCAATGCACTGCCTCAAACAAATTTTTGAGACTATAGGAGTAGCACATTTATTTCCTGTTTCACTGGAATCAGTTGTGAATTCACAGTGGATTCAATTGTACCTCTTAGATTTTACTGCTTTCTGATTTTAAGATTTGAGAGGGGAGGAGTGTTGCTACTCAAATGTGATTAAATTAACGATAATTACAGGATATTAACAATATTTCATGGGAAACCTTCCAATGTTTTGAGAAAGAGTCATGCTGACAATAAAGGCACAATTTTATTATAAATGAGTTTATAATTGTTCTACTAAAATTTTTAAAGTAATAAGTAAGTTGATTCATAAGCCATTATAAAAATATGAATTTTTTTAGTGTCTAAAGAAAAGGATAAACACGAATCTGTTCAGCATTTTTAAAAAAAAAAAAAAACCCCAAAACCAAACACTGAAGCTCAGTCCAAACCAAATAATTGCTTTTGTATTTTTATCACTTTAAAAGTCAAAGACAGAAACATATTGCAAAGTTTTGCAGGCTGAAATTACAGTGCCTTTTCCTTAAAATGCCTAGTTGTTCCTGATCTGGTTGGTGAAGACTTTCTAATAGACTGAGAAGACACCAGTGCATGTCTCAGAAACAGGTCATTCTGGAGGGAAACAAGATGTTTGTTCAGAAATGTAGTAGAGAAAAAAAATCTTTGTTAGCTGGGGTGGGCTGAGGACTACTTATGGAGGAGTACTTCAAGTGAGATTGGTGGAAGTAAATCTTGTGGGTGTGATATGCTTGTTTCAATAGGAATACCAGTGTAAATGAATAATGCAAGAACCTGAAAGGTCTAAATTTGGGACAAAAAAGGTGTTTCAAGGATAAGAACAAAAATAAATGAAATTAATGATTGGAAGGAAAGATATTTGTAGCTGACAGTGTTGCAGTAATCAAGTCCTCTGGAAAAGTATTACAATTACTCAGTAATATTTGAAATTGATTCATAAAACAGTGATGCAGAGAAGCACTGTGTAAAGCTTTTAAAGCAGAAAATTATTAATTAGGTGAACCAGTTAAACTCATAAACCAATTATGTAATAAATAATTATGGGGAATTAAAAATGCTGACAATTAATAATGGGAGTCATAAATGCAAAGAAAAAAGTGACAAATTCCAGTAAGATGTTGCATAATGTTTGACTTAATTGTTATGGTCTCAGGATGTGGCATGGCTTGCAGACTGACAATTGATACCATTAGGGAAATAAGTTCTTCATGTGAATGCAATGGTATAATACTTAAATATGAGAAATTATTCCAAATCTACATATGAGTTAAGTTTGGCTTTTGGGATCTGAAGGGTTGAATGCACAAAATTTTGTCCCATTTGGACTGATAATATCAATTCATTTAGCATAATTTTAATTTTCCTTGTGTGTATTACCTATATTCAGTATCTCTGGTAAAGGAAATGTGAATATGTTTCTAAATGCCAGAAGTGCACCTTTTGGCTTTATAGCTAATAATTTCTTCTTTATTCAAATAATCTGGAAATTGTGTAACAAGCATCCTACTGTAAATATCTTGACTGTACTTGCAGATGATTAACAAAAATGTCTGCTTAAACATTGACACATTTCTGCTCTTTGCCTTCATTTTTCCTTCTGTTTTTCCTATGGGTGCTCTTCATGCTGATTAAAATTTCATTGTAGGCAGTTGCCTTTTGGAGTAAAAGACAAATTGTATTGGAAAACTAAAGATATAGGAAGCTTACTTACTAACAAAACAATGATAGAACAAGAAATTAATGAATTTTCTAAAACAGAAGACACTTCTCATAAGTCGTACCATTGAGACCTTTCTCCACTTTATCAGTCTTCCCCTGGACACACTCTAACAGTTTGATATCCTTACACTGACTTACCAAAAACTCTAGGCATCCTGCATGGATTTTCATTTGGGAGTGGGTTTAAGGTATGGCTGAAATTCCTTGGATCACAAACAGACCTTGCTGAATGGTGAAGTTGCTTCCTAGTCTTCCATCCCCACCCTAACCCCAGAAATGCTGTTGTTGTGGGGGTTTCTTGCATGTTGCTAAAATCAGTCTCTTCAGAAAAATGCACTGCAGTACACGGATTGTCTTCCACTTTGGAAGCTGTGAGGGGAAGGGACAAGGATTACGAAGTTGAGATCCCATGGCGGGGGGGGGCAGTCGGTAAACTATAAAGTTTGTGCCAGAAAGTTCTCTGCTCTGAACTTTCCCATTGGACCATCACGCAAAAACACCACCGCTGTACCCCTGTACCCCTGTCCTAATGGTCAGAGGGCACCGCCGTGCCCGCCCCTCTGTTCCCTTTCTTAAACCGAGGTCCCACCTGGGTTCGGGGCTCGGCCCCTGCTCCAGTGCCTTTCAGCAATGCTGTACCCCTTTTTCCTTCCCCTCGGCACCCTCAGACTTTCCTGGAAATAAAGCCATGTTGGAAATTAGCCGGAGCTTGGGCCTCACTTACACCCACCCCGTTTGGGGTCCCCAGCAGAGAGCCGGACCCCAGAAAAATCCGCTGGACCCCAGAAAAATCTGCTGGAAGCAGCTTTGGAAAGAAGAAGCCCGAAGATAGAACCTGCTTCTCAGCTAGGAAATACAGATTAATTTTCTAAATATAAGTTTTTCTAGCATAAGTCAGATTCTCCAGCAGCGCTCAATACGCTGCTGTTTCCAATATTTCCCTTATGAGTTCAAAATACTGTATAGTGTAAGTCACATGGTTTTCAAAATAGTAAGCAGTGACCAGAACATGAAACCTGTGGTTGTCACTTGAATAATTTTTTATTCATGTAGCTGCTCAGTGCACTTAAATTGACTTCATCCACTGTCACCATGGTTTCATAGAATTATTGACTGTTGAATAATTACAAATGTTACTGGTCTGAGCACTTAAAACTCTGAACAAATTTGAAATGGACATTTTGAAGATGAGGCCATGGAAAAGGAGAACTTTTGGGTATTTCTTTATTTCTCTCTTTTTGATGTATTATCATTTTTCTTCTAACCTAAATCAAGGAGCAAGTATAATCCTAAGAGAATTTCCTTGACCTATTTTGTGAGGAACTATGATATGGGAAAACAAATTATGTGCAAGAATTTCATTTTGCAATTCAGAATGAAATTATTTTACTTGGAATGAATTAAACTTTGAAGAAAAACAGGTGGACTGTTAGTGCTACTCAATTTTTATGTAATCAAAACACACCAGTCTTTGGTGTGTAATCAGAATCTTTTTTTCTAAATCTCTTACTGCACCTCTCAGGAGGCAGACGAGTCCTCAGGCTACTATCTAAACAAAAAGCAGCGAGCTTGAAACAAATTAGGCACAGAGGACAGGGGGGAAAGCATGCTTTCTAGTCTAGTGGTTCTCAGAAATTCCTGCCATGATCTTTTTTATAGTATTGAGCATGTTCAAAGTAAATTACTGTCTAAGAATTGTCCATTTTACCCTACAAGAAAGAGTAAGGTCTCCTAGGTAATACAGTAGAGAAGGAAGCAGTGGCAAGTGTGTTAGTGTGGTTCAATGTCTAAATCATATGTCCTGTTGAGCTTTCTCTACAATTCTGTAATTTTCATAAAGGTATAGAATGGTTTGGGTTGGAGATGACCCCAAAGATCATCTAGTTCTGACCCCTACCATGGGCAGGGACATCTTTCATTAGACCAGGTTACTCAGAGCCCCATCCGACCATGGCCAGCAGCATGGCACCTGCTCATCTTGAACACTCCAAGGCATGGGAGTCCACAGATGCTCTGGGCAACCTGTTTCAGTGCCTCATCACCCTCATGGTAAAAATTATTTTTCTCAATGTCAAATCTAAACCCACCCTCCTTCAGCTTAAGACTTCTTGTCCTATTATGACACGTCCTTTTTAAAGTCCCTCTCTTTCTTTCATGTAGGCCCCCTTCAGGTTCTAGAAGGCATTCTATGGTCTCTCTGGAGCCTTCTCTTTTCCAGGCTGAACAGCCCCAACTCTCTCAGCCTGTCTTCACAGGAGAAGTGCTCCAGCTCTCTGATCAGCTCAATGCCCCTCTTCTTGGCTTGCTCTAAATCTTGTCTTTCTTGTGCTGGATACCCCAGAGTTGGATGCAGCAGTCCAGGCGGGGGCTCATGAAGGCTGAGTGGAGAGAGAGAGAGAATCACCTCCCTCAACCTGCTGATTCGGCCCAGGGCGGGTATGGATGGCTTTCTGGGCTGTGGGGGCACAGCCAAGCCATGCTGAGCTGCTCACCCATGAACACCTTACGTCTTTTTTCCTAGAGCTAGTGTTAATCTGTTCCCCACCCAGCCTTGCACTTGGCCTTGCTGAACTTTATAAGGTTTGCACTGGCCCACCCGTTCAGTTTGTCAAGGGCCCTCTGGATTTCATAAAACTAGTTCAATGTAATAATAATGGCATACAACTCTAGCATTGAAATTGAAAGGATTTTAAGCTCAATCAAATAAATTAAAAAGCTGCCAAATTTCAGTGGAGTAAGCCTAGTCCTAACATAAGAAAACCCACATCAACATTAGTTGGTATGTAGACTACTTAGGAAAAGTGTAGGCACACATCTCATCAGAATAAAAAAAAAGATTTTTTTCCACAGTACTGGTGATGGAATGTTTATGCTGGTTGTCTAAAAAAAACCAACAAAGCAAAGAAAACAACCCAACAAAAACCCAAACCAACCAATGAACCAACCAAACAATATAAAAAACCCCAAACAAATGACCAAAGTGCCAAACCCTCCAGTAACAAAAAAATCAAAACACCTCAACCAAACATAGAACCCAAACTCACAAACCCGAGCCAAAACAACTAAAAACTTGACTCCACAGATGGTACTTCATGCCAACAGTCTTCAGTGGTAGATCCTTTCCTTATCTCTTTGGGGAGAGCTTTTATTTCATTATGGGGCCCAGTAACAGTCTGTCACTGATCTCTGGAGAGTGGAGGGCCATAGCAGGACAGCAAACTGAATATGCACAAGGACTGAAGTACTCGTGCCTGGTACTGGACACTAGTACTTGCATGGAATCATCTGGTCTATGCTGTTTCTTCAAAACCTTCATCAAAAATTGTTCACTCTCTTATCTGGATAGGAATTGTATTCCTGGAAGGTGTTTTGCTGTTGTCCTCGTGATTTCAGTGTGGGATTTGCTGGGAACAGGAGCACATAATAGATAAGGTGTGTCTGCAATTCCAAGAGTTAAAATATACAAAAAGACTTGGAATATAGCTTTTTGTATTATATGAGCAAATATGAGCAAAGCCAGGCTCTCTTGAAGGCTTTGTGTATTTCTTTTCCTTTCTCCCACACCCACTTGGTAGGCATCCCTGTCAGAAACAGTACCTCTTATCTCTGGTGACTTGTTTCCTCCTGCACAAGCCTTTACCTTACTTCTTTCTTAAAGAATTTCTTTCAGCATTCTGTCCTTTGAAACACAGAAATCTCTCTGTTGAGAATAAAAACCAATATTTTTCTTGCCATTCTCAATATATTTTTCTGAAGTTTTTGCTCTTTTTAAAAGTGGTTAGGATAAATAATTTATATTTATGTTTACTTTTATACATCTTTCACATTTTATATACAAATGAGGAATTGCCTACTCCATGGCCACCTGCTGTTTATTCTACCCTAGCACCTGCTCTTACAGTGTTTGTTATCTGAGTTTAGGTTGTGACTGACATTTGGATCTCATTTTAAAACAAAATGTGGAAATACCAAGCTTACTATCTCTCAGTATTAAATTTTAAAAAGTGATGGATTAACTCTAGTTTGTTAAAATTTTAGGCAGGAACCTGTTTTGGCAAGCAGGGAATACAAAAATACATGCTTGTGAGAAATTGTACACATTATCAGTCTATTTTTTCCCTTCTCTTTTCTTTGTAACTACAGGTATGATCATGTTTTTTACTGTCCAGATGTTTCAAAAAATTCTTCACTTAGAAGCTGTGTATTGTAAATGCCAGCTTATTTTTTGCCAATATAGAATTTATATTTACAATGTCTTCTTTGCTAATTCTACTACAAAAAGCCTATCTGTAAGCAACCTGAGTCTGAGCCTTCTTTTTCCAGTGGTGAATAAGCAGTCTTTGAAAATATGTATTCTATACTCTCTGATCTCCTGATTTGATTGGGAAGATGGAAAGAGATATGCCCTGGAGGTTTCACAGTGTCAGCATGGCAGTGAAGCCACTCTCACATTAGGACTGGGGTTGGCTTGAAATAGCCCTAAAACATTTACAGGTCTGAAACTTTGTGGAAAGGGAAAGAAATTATAGGTCTCCTTGGTGCATGAGAGGGACACAGAATTGCTCTGATTTTCAGCTGGAGACCTTGAAGGGCAACAAAGGTCTACCACTGTCTGGTACAGGATGAAACCATCTGGCATGACATGGTGAGGTCCATTACTGCACCAATATCAAAACAATTGGAGTACATTGTGTTCAGTATAGGAATAAAATGCCCACTCAACGGTGGAATCACAACTACTCATGTCTATTCATGTATGGATGATGTGGCTGAAGCTGATGACAGCCTCACCAGTGTGGCAAATGGGAACAAAAATTAATAGCAAAAAAGATTTGAAATGTGGAGGACTATTGCAAAGCACCCCTCTCTAATGAGTCCACAGCTCAGTATTCTGTGTGACTGACTTCTTTTAAATCAGTTGAAATATTATGGGTAGCAGGTGCATTTTTTGAGTCCTATTGTGATGATGAGGTAACAGAATAAGATGGAGTCAATATTGCCTAAATGTACAAGAGTTACTATTTGTTTATAAAAATCAGTGGACTGAAGAGTGCTATATGTATTTTACTATAGAAATAGATTAATATAAAATCTGCAGTTCTACTTCCGGGCTTTTATTATTCTACTAGTCCTCTAAATATTTATAGAAAGCATAACATCAAAGCAAATTACAAAATATCTGAGAAAATGTGGAAAAACTCCTGCACATTGCATCTTTTACTAAGGCAAATCCTGTAAATCCTCTTAATGACCTGCAGTAATTCAGGCACTTCTTAATGCAAGAAGCATGCAAATACAGCGGGACCTTGTAATTTTCTTATTGAAAGTAATTCCAGTTTTCATAGAAGATGAGATTATCTATCGCACTAATTGTATCTTGAAAACCTTCAGCCATGGGGCTCTACCACACCTCTGAGGAGGTTCTTTCTGTAGATGATTATTCTTTCTGTAAAAATTTCTTTCTTATGTTGAGATGAAACTTTTCATGGTTTGTACCTGTAATCCCTTCTCTTCTTCAAATGGCTCACTGCAAAGAGAGGGTCTCTGTCCTCTTTGTAGCTGCCCTTTAAATACCTGAACACCATTACAAATCCCCCAAGCCTTTTCTTCTTCAAGGAGATATGAGCTAGCTCCTTCACCCTTTCCTCTCAAAGGTGTTCTCTAGCCCATTGCTCATTTCGATGCCCCTGCTTTGGACTGTCTCTAGTCTGTCCACGTCATTCTTTGAAATGGAACATAATTGGACTTAATACTCTAGATGCAGCCTGAAAAGCACTGAGTAGATGGACACAACTTCATGTCTACCAGTGCTAGCAATGCCTCTGGGAATTCAGCCCAGGATTCAATTTGCCTTTGTTGCTGCAGCAGAACTGCGCTGATTTATGAGCAATTTTTTGTCTACCAAGACCCCCAGGTGCCTTACAGCAAGGCTTCTCCCCAGCCAGGCAGACCCCTGCACTGGGCTCTTCTATTCTTCTGTTCTGACCCAGCTGCAGAGGTTCATAGTCATCCTCTTCCAGTCATCAGGGGCATTCCCTGGACTTCAAGACTGTTCAAATATTACAGTCAGTGGGGCTGCAACAGTGTCAGCCACTTCTCCCAACTCACTGGGGTGCATTCCCTCTGGACCCACAGATTTATGCAGGCCAAAACCTTGCAAGAAGCTGAGGACCACCCCTTCTTCCACTGCTGGTGGGTAGACATGTGCTGTATCACCTACTTGATCTTGTGGACTCCATCTATGCCACTAAAGAGAGCAGAAAAGAAAATATGAGAAAACTGCATTGTCACCTTATTAAGAACTAGGTTCTCTGCCTTGTTTAGTAACAAGTCCATGTATTCCCTGTGCTTCTGCTTACTGCTCCTATTTTCTCTAACAACTTTGACCAGTTTTAGTTGAACTTGAGCTTTATAAGCCACTTTTTAAGAGCAAAATTATGCAGTTTTCTTTGTGTATTATGCATTGGATGGTATTTACATTCCTAGATAATCAGTGACTAACTACAGAGTTCAATTATTGAATGTTGAACCATTCCCTGAATATTTTAACCATCAAACTGAATCTTTTTGTAATAGATTGGAACCAAAATCACAACTGCTTGAAATATTTTTCAAAAACTGTCTAAAGTTCTGACTTTAAAAATGTCATGGCAAATAAAACAGAATTTCAGAAGAATACTGTCATTTTGGAAAGCAAAATAAAGTTTTCTTTTGGGATATGTTTCAGATTTAATATTTTTTACACTGACCTGCACTGGTCTTTATTTGAATTTTTTACTAGTTTAGGCTTGGCAGTCTCAGTTCCCTCTGGAGGGGAAAAGAAGCAAAAAGAGATCTTCCTTCATCTAGCTCAACCTGTGAAATGAAGTCATTGGAGAAGTAATCACAAATGTAATACACTTCTAGAAAAAAAAGGTGAATGTCTACTCATTATTAATGCCAATTAATGAAAAAACAAACTACCTGCACTCCTTCAAACCTTGAGGAATGTTATTGATAAGACAAACCTATAATTAATTTCCCTCATGCCTCCTATTTTCCTTTGTGTCTATTAAAAATCTGCAGTGGGTCACACTGGCTGTGGCACAGTGCAGTTCCTGCAGCTCACAGTGACACACCTCCCAAGCCTCCAAACTTTTCCTTGGTTGCACGTCTCTTCTTCATAGAGAGGGCTTCAGAAATTTCTTTATAAAACATAGTCCTTCAGACTCCTTTTTAAATTTTCTGTTTGTTAGTGAAGTCAACTGTGTATATTACTCAGATTTCAGTTTCCCTATCTTCCTTTGAGTTCATTTTTCCTCCTGGAATTGGATTTCTTTTGGAATGTATGTGGGGAAAATTTATCTCCCACTGATCTTATCTGTAGTCTATTCCCTTCTTTATGTCTGTACTATCTATTGTCATAATGAGGAAAGTGTAAAAGAAAAATGTTTTAAAGAAATTCAGTCTTGATGTTTACATGAAGTTTTACACCAGTTTTCCAGGCATTCAGGCCACAGAAGCAAGATAATTGGCTATACTTTAGAATTTTGTAACACTCATAAGACCAAAATATGCAATACTACTTCTATTTATAGCCAAAGAGGATCAAATCTTTTCTAAATAGGAGATGCTCCACTGAGAGGAAATCTGTGAGAAAAGGTTGTAATTTGTAGCACAAAAACTCCTGTTGAGTCACACATGGGTTAACTTTAGTCACTTCAAACAGCAGGACAGGGTAGTATATTCCAAAGAGATATTTTAAAGTGCATTGAATCTGATCTTAACTCAATGATTCCTGCCTACACCTGAATGTACTGCAGCTGGGGGCTCAAGGTAGCAAAAAAAAGGAAACAATATTTAAAAGCAGCATAACAGTTTGTTTGCCCTATTATCATTGAATGTGTTCCAAATTTTCAAGACTCTGTTCATGTTTTACCTCTCAGAATGGTGTTACTGTATTATTTGGGAAAGGAATTCCATCCACACGTTCCTGTTAGAGTTTCTAAATTCTTGTGTTAAAAAAATGTTGGTTGTCTATCATCAATAGAAACTACTTGAAATACTTTTCTGTAAATATTTTCAAAGCTATTACCGTCTTTCATTTTTTTTTTTTGGCGTATTTAATATTGTTTCTTGGAATGATTTCAGGATATAATTGGTTTTTGGTGAAGGCTGTACTAGACAAGTCTTTGCTGCTATTTCATTTTAAAGGTCAATAAACTCTCAACAGTTGATCAAAAAAAAGGATCATTGTTGAGTTCTTCAGCAAATCCAATGTATCACTCACAACATGGAAAGGGTAAAGAGGCAGAAGCCTGCCAAGCCCAGCAGGCCTACTTTGGTTGTAAATTGCAGATCCATTTGCTTAGATCACCTTCTGTAAGACTATTTCAAAACAGTCCAGGTGTCTCATTTTTTTTCATGATTCAAAATATAGTTTCCATGATTAAAATACAGTTCATAAAATAATACTTCTGCTGTCCTGACACACAGCATGGAGGCAGAAAAGAGAGAGGCAGTCTTTTATTTTCACTACAAACAACATGTATTATCACACAAAGTTAGGTGGTTCAAAAACTGATTAAAACTCTTGATTATTTCAATGTGAGCATTTACAATGCTCTGTAGTTTGAAGCCTGCCTTCAATATAATTTAGAATATGAACTATCAGTATCTACTTTGCCTCCCTTGCCTCCTCCCAAATTGTGTGTACCACTTTACTCCTTCTTTTGATGTATTTGAGGGTTGAAAAAATAATAGAATCATTGAGTATTCTGAGTTGGAAGGGACCCACAAAGATGGGTTGGACCCACAGTCCAGCTCCTGGCCCTGCACAGCACAGCCCCAGATATCCCACCATGTGCCCGAGAGCATTGCCCAAATGATTCTTGAGCTCAGTTGGGCTTGGTGCTGTGACCACTTCCCTGGGGAGCCTGTTCCAGTGCCCAAACACCCTCTGGGTGAAGAATCTTTTCCTAATATCCAACCTAAATCTCCCCTGACACAACATCAGGCCATTCCCTTGGATCCTGTCACTGGTCACCACAAAGAGATCAGTGTCTGCCCCTCCTCTTCCCCTCACGAAGAAGTTGTAACTGCAATGAGGTGCCCCCTCAATCTTCTCTTTTGTAGGCTGAAAAGACCAAATGACCTCAGCTGCTCCTCCTACAGCTTCCCCTCTAGACCCTTCATCGTCTTTTTAGCTCTGCTTTGGATTCTCTCTAAGAACTTTATATATATTTTTTTTTTGTTATAGTTTTAAATCTTTCTTACATTGTGGCACTCAAAACTGCCCCCAGCACTCAAGGTGAGGCTGCCCCAGCTCAGAGCAGAGCAGGACAATCCCCTCCCTTGCCCAAATGGTGATGCTGTGCCTGATGCACCCCAGGACAGGGTTGGCCCTCCTGGCTGCCAGGGCATAATGCTTCATGTTCAACTTGCCACTGACCAGGACACCCCGGTCCCTTTCCATGGCTCTGCTTTCCAGGGTCATTCCTCAGGTTGTATGTAGATATTACTAGCGGAGAGCTAGGACTGTTGGCAGTACAAAGGTAACAGTGTCTGACGGAAGTAGCAAATAAGCTGAGTTGTTTGTTTTGGTATGGTTTATTTTTAATCAAGAACATCTGTTACTTTTATGTGGTTTGCATTCAGGTTTGGAAGCCAACAACACCTCTTTTTATGTTTATAGGTAATTCAAATTGCCAAGATGACTTTGGAAGGAAAAAGCACTTTTTAAATCTTAAATGTTCAATTATAGTTTGCCAAAAGTTAAGGAATTCTTTCAGTCTAAACCAAGCAATTAATTTCAGTATTTAAAATTTTATTTATGAAATTTTTTTTTATCAAAACCATATTTTTTCAACACTTTTTGTCTGATTGCATGGTTTTGAAAACTTACCTAGCTTTGAAAATATGGGCTGCTCAGATCTAGAGTCTAATATAATTAAATCCTTGTTTTTTCTGTTTCTGAAACCTTGCTGTGAGGTGGAGTTTGTTTACATTTCAAAATTAAAATTCTTGCTCAGACAAACTGGAGAGCCTAGAAGAGCTAGCAGTTTTGTGTGTTCCTCAGTCTGGGTTTTTAATTTTCTAGATCTTATGAAATGACCTGGCAACTCAGTTAAAAAGTTTAGACACATAAGTAAAGAACTGAGGATTGTAGAATAAGATCTGTTAATCATTTTCCTAAAATATTTCTTTTATGTTCACTACAGCAGTAAGAGCATCTTTGTATAACAATGATTTGTAAGGAAAATCAAATCCAATTTCAATTATCGAATCAGATGAGAATTAGAGGTTTTTAAAATATTTCTTTTTCTTAGTTACCTCCTTAAAATATAGGAAATCTCCTTTTGAGGCTCTACCACTAGCTATCCAAGGTTTTTTGCTTTATAAGTTGTTGTGCACTTAGTACTTTGGTAGCTGCTAATGTGCCAGAGAGACTTTCCACAGGTACAGAAAATGCTTTGAATGTTAATATGGGATTTCTATCTTTGTTGACATATGCAGTTATATAAATCAATTATGAGTGCAAAAATTGTTATGTAGATTTTTACATAGTTATGTAAATACTGCAACTTAAAAAGTTTTCTTTTGCCTGTGTAATTGAACTTTCTGGGCTTATTCTGCATGATAACCTTTCAGTGAAAGGTCAAAAGTAGCTCTGACCTGTTAGAAAGGGCAACAGCAACTATGGTCCTGATGCTTAACAGGAAACAAAACATTTTGAAAAAGAAATGTGAAATAATGGTTTGTTGAATCAGGCACAGCTGAATCTGGATAGTTTTAACCTCTCATATTTTAAAATAACTGATCACAGAAGACAAGGTAGAGCACCTATTTACTGGTGGGGTTGGTGTGGGCATTGACAGAGATGTTTTGTCTTGCAAAAGAGCTGAAGATACAGAGGGCAGAATGCAAAGTGGCATGGAAATTAGTTTGGATTGCTGGACAGCAGAGAATAGAACAGACTTGTCATCTGATATTTCACTATTATCAACTTCAAGCAAAGCTTTTCTTGGCCATCCATGTGTTGGTCTGGTGGCTCAACTGAGGTAAGTATCTCCTGAAGTATGAAATTGTAGATAGCAACAGCACTGTTCTGGTGCAAGGGCAGGCTTACTCTGCTTTGTTTTGTCTACATGCATGGCTTTGTTAATACTGTATAATAAGTTAGCAGGAAAGGAGTTGGTCAATAAAGATCATTGCTATAACTCATGGATTTTTTTTCATAGTCATAATACTATATACATATGTTTCAATATCTGTGAAGAATTGGTGTCTCATTCCTATTTGCTAAGAGATGAAAATAAAGGCAAGCATGTGTAGAAATACACACATTAACATTTCAGAAGCAGTTATATGAGAATTAATCTACTCAGTATATATATATATATATGTATATAAAGCAAACAGAGTAATTCTGAACACAACTGTGTCTTCTTATTTCAAATTAATTTTTAAAAGTTGAAAAATTTGACACCAAGTGTACCTAAGCCTAAGCAAGCCAATTGATCTTTCCTATTACTTTAAACTTCACACCTGAATGTTCTATTTCTCGAACCTAGCAGGGCTTAATTTCTTCCTTTTAATGAATGATTAAATTGTAAAGATTTCAAATAGGGCATTCAAACTGAGAGTGGTAACAAGTTGAATTGTTTAGTTTGAGATCACTTAGCTTATTAGAGTTCGCAGTCCAGTCTATTGCTGCTAGACATCAGGCATGTGTTCCTGATAAACATTTTACATATGAAATTGCTGCACTAGCAGGAAGGGTTATACTTCACAGTATTTGCTATGAACTGTTACTAAATGAAATAAAGAACAACTACACGTTGATCCTCAATAATGTTTTTAAAGAGACTAATGTTCCCTATTCTTTATATATCTATACACCTTCTTAGGTCCTCTGTGTGTGTATGTGCAAAGCTGTTTAGATGAAGCATTGATTAACTAATATTGAGCATTTGTTTGCATAATCTTTGTTCCAGAAAATTGAGGATGCCTTTCTACATCCTGAATTCCTAGCCTTGATTCAGTCACAGCAGAAAATATTGGAGATACGTTTGCAGGCTGTAATTATACATCTCCTGTCCTACCTTCAACATTTCTTGACACACCCCTACTTTTCCTACACACAAAATGGTTGCAGTGAAGACTAAAGGCAAAGGATACCCCATTCCCTCCTCCCTGAGTGAGAATGATGTGTCAATAGGTGTAAAGCATAGCTAGTGCCTCTCAGGAGAAAATAAAATTGTTCCTTCAGACCTAAGATATTTAAAAAGAGTGAAAAAGCTGGAAGCATCTCCTTCAGCTTTTATACAATGCACTGTAGTTTATTGGATGAATGATGGTACTGTTCCAGAAATTCTGGAATCTCAACTAAAAGCAAAGTTCTGGCTCTTGCTACAACTGGCTACTTGGAAAACTAAATATCACAAAATTAGTAGATTGGGTAGTGGAAAGAAAAGAAAGGTGGTTTTCTTCAGGAGAAAATCATAACCTAGATGTGAACTAGTAAAAAGGAGATAACTAAGTGTATGACCTAGAAAAGGTCATATTTATTATTTCCAAAATATTGTGGAGGATGAGAGAAGAAAGTGTGAACAGGAAATAATCTTGGACTCCCAAATCCCAGAGGAATATAAAATGATACAAAGAAGTAAAAGTAGATGCCTCATGATTTAGTCAAAATCTCTGTTCAGTTTATGCTATGCAAGCAAAGGGGTAGATATGGAACCCTCTGAGAAAGCCATACTTCTAGTATGGCTTTAAAAAAGAGATAAAATGAATACTACAAAAATTGAGGTAATGTTCAGAGATGTTCAATAAGGTGTCTCATTTAAGTATGTTATAACAGTGGTAGTTTTAACACTGACACAAAAAAGGTAATTTTACTCTCTGAAAGCTGTCGTCACCAAGATTTTGTGTTGAAACTAACAAAATATCATATAATAATTTTTTACAGTATTTTAAAATTTAGATAAGAGTTTGAGTTCAACTTCGTATTTGCTGCACTCTCTCTCAGGATAAAGATCGAATTTACTGATTACACCAATATATACAATCTCTATATCAACTCTCTAATATGACATGACAGCACACCGGAAACATTCCTTGGAGAGAAATGCTAGAGAGTATTAGAGGATTTGAAAATAAAATGACTGACTCAAGTTGACAGACCAGTTATTTTTAAAACAACTTCAGATAAATTTTAAAATGCAAGTGATGCCCTTGCTGCCAAAATCTGTCCTGTGTTAGTTATTTCAGGAATACAAATTGTTTGGTTTCTTTTCTTTATCAAAACATTGTATTCTTAAATGTTCCACTTTGTTTAATAAAACTCAGCTTGGTGCATTTCTGACCCCCCTTGAGTCAGTATCTTCAAGGGGTAATCTAGACTTAATGTCATTTTTGTCAAGGTTCAAATTTACAGACAGAGATTTCTGTATGGCTGATTGTACACTTATTTTTTTCTTTCTTTTTTTTTTTTTTTTTTGTCTGTATGTGTTTGGTTGGTTTTGATGCCTTGGGCTGGCTACCAAAAACCGAGACTAGACAGAGTTAAAGTGGGTATTTATTAAAGCCATTAACAGATACACCTTGGGCAATGCAGGAGCCTTGCAGAGGCTGCACCCAAGATGGGTGAAAGTCATGAGTTTTTCGGACAGATGTGAGTTTGCTCTATTTGCATATCAAGAGTTAATTGTCCTATTATAGCTCCAAATAATGAAGTCACACTGCCCCAGTTTATGCCTCCCCAATTCACATCTGTTTATACTTTTTGAGGCCTGAGGCTGTGATGGTCACCTCAGTTCTCAGGCTTGGAAGGATTGTTTTTTCCAACCAAACTGTGAAGAGAACTCACTATCACTCTATATGATGTTCAGACTTATATACTACTCCAGCAGAGCATATGGAAAATATAAAAGCTAAAACTTAAGGCATCAGTTTTTGGTGTCATTGTTTTTTGATGGTGCTGTGTTGTGGTTTTTTCCCCCAGAAACCCAAGGGACTGAATTAATGGAAAAATCCTGCTTACAAAAAACCATTATGAAATAAAGTCACTGTTGTGGTTGCTGCAGATGATTTCATAAAATTATGGCTAATTTGGTAGGCCAACCTATGAAGGGATAAAAGTTAATTTGCTGGTGATATTGTTTATGGCAAATAATTTGCCCACATTTTAATGCTATTTTTTAGTTATTAGTTATACCTTGCCTTAAAATAGGCAATTATGTGCCTCTTGAATTTTGTCCTTTCCCTTTTTTGTTTAACATTTTCCTGCAGTTGTAAATGGCCCAATGTGTTCCAACAACTGCCAAAACCTCTTTATTTTTATATAGTACATTGTAAGATGAATTTCTTGATCACATTTGTTTTCTCTTCTTACTACAAATAGTTGGGAAAAAAAGAAGGTGTTTCAGATAGCCGTCTTTCCAAAAAATGGCAGATAAGTAACTGGATACTTTCACTTGTCTTAAATGCATTTTTTTTCTGTTATTTTTCTATGTGAGATATTACATTAAAATATCTAATGTGACTGGGGAAGAGAAATGTGCCCAAAAAAAAAAATTAAAGGCACTGATTTTCTATATGTCTGTATGAAGAAATCCTTGTAATGTCCTGGCCACTTTTTTCCTGCTACAGTTTTTTAAAACTTCTGCTTTTACTAAGTCTTATGTTTGCAGTGTTTGTTGCCATATTACGGCCGTTCTAGCACAGGGGAACTGAGTGGGAATGGAGACTAAGAAGCTTTTCTTTTGCCAAACTACATGTGGCATTTTGATTGCCTGCAGACATCAAAGGAACAAGGAATGACACTGATGGCTTTAGCAGGCAGCTGGGTGCAGCTGGGCACATCTCTCCTGGCTTTGCCCTTCTGATCAAGGACTCTGCTAGGCTGCTACTGCTCTGAAAAGGTTTCTGCTTCCCCTTCTTTTCTCACTAAGTCCCTCTGCCAGCACTGTGAGGATCCCTCCCTTCACCATTTTCAGCTTAGAAGCTGCAGGGACAATGTTATCTAAAGGCTTCACAGCAGCACAGGCTATTTGGAAATTCTGCCTGTTTTTCACCTGGCATCATAGAATAGCTCCAGGGCATTTGAAGCAAACCTAAATGGAAGTCTAGTTTTCCTTCCCTTTTGTAGATCAGACTTTCAGTTTTCAGTCATTTAGAGTAAGATCTGACCCACTGAATAATTATCTAAATTTTTAGATATACAAATATTGTGTCTGATTATTTATTTATGCCATGAGTTTGACACATACGAAAACAAAGACATGTGCTTATGGATAGCTGGAAATCAGGGCAATTGGCTGAATAAATATGAAGGCCCGAATGTGATCTCAAACCCCTCTCTTTTCTTCTCTGCATCATGCTTTAACTTTCACTGTATTTGTGCTGGCTAAAAGAACCAAGATGCATCTCAGTGTTTTGAAAAGGTGGACTCAACCGAATAGCAGAAATGGGGTACCCATCCTACACCAACACACCAATACTGGGCAAGGCTGTGTAATGAAAATGAAAAATCCAAGGTAGCTTCTATGGCTGCAGCGTTGCTATAGTTACTTGCAGTTTGCCATGCTCTACGTGGGTCAGAAAAAAAAAAGTTCTAACATTTAAGATGCTTTTCATGATGATGTGTGTCCTAAAGTTACTAAAACCACCTATCTTAGTATCAAAGCAATGCTCATATATTTGATGTGGAAAACAGCAAGCTCAATGTCCAATGTTCTTGGGTGTCCAGAAAACACTGAATCAGCATGCAAGTCTATCATTCTGCTGAAAAAATAATAAAGGAACTGAAAAATCCTTTGAAACAGTGCTATTATTCACCAAATCAAGATTTTTTTTGTGACAACACTGTCTTACCTTTCCTATCATGATTTCTTCTCATCATTTTGGGAAAAACCATTATTATTTGCCAGGTCTTATCTTGCTTCTTTACTGCCGTAATCTTAAATGGAATATAATCATATGCTCATCCAACCTATCTTCCTCTTCCAGTTTGAAAAAGTTATATATAATTTATGACTCACTGAATATGTTAAATCTCGTGTTTTTAAAACTGTATTCATGATGACTGCATTGGGCACATGTCTGGATGAAAAAACATTTCACTTCTGATAGGAACAACACCATCTCATGAAAAGAATTGTTTGAGATCAGTCAATTAGAAACTTATAAATATGGAATGTGTCAAATTTTAATATGAAATAATAAGCTGGGAGCGGGGGGGCGGGGGGGCTGGGGTACAATAGTATTCACAGGAACTATTAATCATTTTAGGTTTTTTTTAGCATTCTATCAGTCTAGAAGGACTTGAACACTGAGAACACTAAAAATGGTAGCTACTCAAAGTTTCACTTTTGAAGCTGACTTTATGGACTTATGATGTGTTGTTTCATGAAATAGAAAACTATTGAAGAGTTCTGTATGTTTACACTGTTCCCTCCTAAGTTATGGATCCAGGTAATTTGTTACTGGCTTGTGCTTAAACCATACTCTCTGAGAACTGCTACGTCTGTTCCCCCCTCCATGAAACTCCAATGAAAAAAGGAGTGTGGAGAGATATGAGTGACACGGGATTATAAACGTTAGAGACTTAATTAAACCAGAAAAGCTTCAGCAAGGTTCAGGCTGGTAAACCTATATCTTCCTTTGCTGAACTAAGATAGGAAAAATTACTTTGGTTGCCTAGCAACTACATTGCACAAACTAACTCAGTGAGAATCTATGGGTTTGATAAGTAAATTAAAAATGGACATTTTGTGTGAAGAGAATAAATATTCTTCAGAACTTTTAGTCAGCTAAAAAATTAATTGCATGGTATTACAAATTAAAATGGCAATGGATTGGGGAATATTTTGTCAGAAATTGTAGATATTAAATATTGTTTAACATCTTGGTAGAAATGGTGAGTTGGCTTGCAGTAACAGAGTACTAAGCACATTCAAAGCACACAGTGTTTGTGGAGGAAAAGCAAAGACTGAGAATCTTGGTGAGAAAAAAAGATTATTTTGGAAGATCTTGTTTGCATCTTCTAGTGTATAAGTGCATTTTGTACACTCATGGCATGTCAGTTTAGTGGCTTTTTGGAAATTTAGTCTTAAATAGAGAAGGAAGAGGGAAATGCTAGAGAATTAACATTTTCAAATATCAGCTTCAGAGAACTATACTGCAGCAGCCCAATTCTGTTAATTGTTGAGCACACACTTGCAGCAGAACTTGCTGCTTGCCTGAGCTTCAGAGTGGTTCCCCACATCCTTGAGAAAGAAGCAGTGCAAGTTGTCCCAAAGATGCCAGGTGCTCTTTGCATCAAGCTGTGAGTTAAGGAATATTGCATTAATATAATGCTTATAAATGATATTGCATCTGCCACAGGTGTCTCTCTTCCACTTCTTTTCATTTAGAAAACAGAACTCTGGTACCATAGAAATATTTTTACCAAACACTGCAACTAAGGAGTGTTTCATAGTTAGGGCACCTGCAGCAACCAATTACAAGGGTTGCAGGGCTTCTGTGGTCTGTGTTGCTATAATGGTAACAGGTGGCAGTGAGCCTGAGCCTGTGGAACCTGTTATTCTGCCTCCCAGGTTCAAACTGCTTGTGGGGATAAACTGTAACACTGCTTCGAGAGCCATTATACCACAACTCTTCTGGATCTTCTAGTGCAGACTGATTTTTTCAAAAGCACTGTACATATACCACTATTTAATTTAAAAAAATGCTAGCATTGAGTTTTTAGGTATTTTTTCACTTCAGAAAAGTTTGACCTGTGGCATGTAAGCAGGTAAAACTGGACTCAGCCAGTGATGTGGGCAAAAAGCTCATTATGCTAGTCCTCCTGTCTGGAATAAAGAAACGTTCTCACACAATAAGAAGACAGCATATTCTCTGCATGACAACATCCTCTCTGTGCTATATTGCAGCCTTTAGCTCCTGCAACCATTTCAGAAGTCACAGTTGCTTGTGAAGGACCTATTAGGGCTGAATTCCAGTTTCAGTGTTTGAAGAAGCATGCAGAAATACATGTATTTATAGAGTGAAGTTCAGAATCAGACATACAGGGCTAAGATTACGATGGGACCAAGGATAACTCCTAGCCATGTGAAAATTTTGATGTAGAATTTGTTTCTGGAAATTTGTTGCTGTATTTTCTATCTATGTTTGTTTTGCAATTAAGATTTAATTTAAAAAATAAAAGAATTTTAGAGTTGGATTTTAGAGATTATGTGATCTGACAACAGCCAACACAAAGCATCTCAGATAGATTTCTCTCTGTTCAATGCAAAGAGCTATTATTGCAAGGCTTTGTCTATATTATACTTTATTTTTAAATTGAGAAATATTTCCCTTTATTACCTGCTATGATGTCTGGAGCAGCTACAGTGTACTCATAATGACTTTCATGTTTCAGACAGCGAATGTCAGTAATGTTAATAGCTAGCTGGATCATGCAATTAAGACAGTTCCTAAAATGCTTTGGGGACCTTTAGTTCAGGTACCTTAAGCCTTCCAGTTTATCTTCCATGAGGTTTCCTAGTCAGAAATAAAACACAAATATTTTTACTTTACAAGATTTATTTGTTTTCAAAGCATGCGAGACTGTTACTATTTATCTTAAACTAAGTTCCATTTTAAAGCAGTAATCCCTCCAAGAAAACAAGTATTTTAAATAGATGTGCAGTTCACAAGCTGATAAAAAGCAAAACTGACTGTACCCACATTAAATTTTTCAGAAAATCAAACTAAATGAGCTTTTAATAATTAGGTATGTCTGCTCTCATATATCTTAGCAGCTGCTTTAAACAGTGTGATTAATTGCAGAGCAGCAGAATACATTAGATGGGAAGGCACCTCTGGATGCCATCAGGTCCTGCTCATCTCTCTTGAGGTGGTGAGAAAAGGGGAGGAGATGCTCACGCAGGCGGTTCTTTTCAGCCTCTGGGAAGGCCCCAGGCTGGAGCAGGGAAAAATGTGAGGAGCAAGGAGAGGCAGAGAGGAGCTGCTCTGGACTGACTGCAGTCACTCATGCCCCATCCCCCTGGGTACCTTAGGGTGGGGTTTGTGGTGGTAAGGAAGTTAGAGATGGAGTGAAGCTATGCCTGGGAAGAAGACTGGGTGGAGGAAGGTGTTTTAGAGCCTTTTTTCTTTGTTCACCAACCTACCCTATTTTAACTGGTAACTAATCAAAATAATTTTCCTTAGGTCAAGTCTGGTTTGCCGATGATGAGAATTGATGACTGATTCCCCTGTCTTTACCTTGACCTCAATAAACTTTTTCTTATTTTCTACCCTGTCCTGCTGAGGAGAAGGGGTGAAAAAGAGAGAGTGAAGGACTGGTAGCCAGCCAAGATCAATTCACCATCATACTACAAACAAGACTAATTTCAAAGTCACAGTAGGCTGCTCCTAGCCTTGTCTAGATAGTTTTTACTTTCTTTTTTTGAAATCTTCATGGATCAAGATGCCTCAGCCTCTCTGGGAACCTCTTTTAGTATTTAGCTTCTCTCCTTGCAAAGAATAACTTTCAGCACATTTCAATTTTCAGTCACTTACTACAACACCATCATTTGAAAGAGACACTCTGGATTCCAAGATGATATTCTTATTTTAAAGAAATAAGAATTTATGCAGTGAATCTATCAGTAATTTCTTTAGATTACATATAACAAACTAGATGCTTTGTGCTGTCTATACAACTGTATTTTAAAATCTCAATTTTCCACTTTTTCAGAGAATGCTATCTTTGGATGGAAATTTGTTCTTAAACTGGCTTTCCACTCCAAAGAAAAATGAAACATTCCATATTTTAAGACTCTGGGTTCCCTGTCTCTTCCTTCTGTTCCTCACCCAGCAATTCCATCCCCAAATGCAGCAGAGGCAGGCCCAATGTCTTTTTAGACTTGTTAGAAAATTACTTTGAAAACCTTTACTTACAAGAACAAGTAAACATAAATTATGAGAACTCCATCTTGGAACTACACCTTTGTGATTTCAGGGTAAGCATCTGAAAATGAAGTTCATGAAAGCCAGTACTAAAGCTGGAAGCTATGTAAAAATGCATTTGCAATTCTTTCAATAAGCAAGGTGACTATTGAATTGGAAGCTTATATCAAGTTAGGAAATTCTCTGAAAATTTATCCATCATTATTCAAGGGAAGTGGATAATTAGTGGTGGCCTGCAGGAACATTTAGAGAGCTACAGAAAAAAATTGAAGAGTAATGTGGAAAAAAAAGTACTAAACTTAAAATAGACTAGAACAAGAGGACCTGAATTTTTGCATATTTTTTGTTAAGATCTATGTCCTACTGCTGAAATTAATTGTGACTTACTCTTTGAAACACATGACCCACCAGAAAAGGCTCAGGAAGCTGAGATTGCTTAGCCTAGAGAATAAAAGGGGAGGTGGGCTGCAAAGGCAATGTAATAGAAGCCTTCCAGTCCTTATGGAGGCTTATGAGAAGATGCAGTCAGGCTCTTTAGATCTGTGCGTGACAGGACCACATGGGATAATAGACATAAATTGAAAGAGACAGAAGACCCAGTTTAAGGGCTGGGAGGAGTGGGCATGACAAGAAGACAGACAAGTGTTGGAATAGGCTTCCCAGAGATGATGCAGAATGTCTGTACTGGAGGTTTTTAAGACCAGCCTTTATAAAGCCCTGAGCAACCTGATCTGACCTCAGAGCTTTAGTTGGGTTAGAGAACTCCTGAGGCTTCTCCAGCCTGAATGACTCTGCAATTCATTATTTATTCTGTCTTTAGTCTTTCCTCATTAAAAAAGAATTTATTTTCTTTTTAAAGAAATATAAATGTTTAGTACGATTTCTGATATTTTTCTTCATATGGGGCTTAGTTTTGTGGTAGACTTACTAACAGGGCTGAGAAGCTGCACAAACGTACAACTCATTAAAAACTACTACAGTATAATTTTGCTGACCTAGGCATTCAGACATAGAGTCATGCCTTTTAGATGCAGCCAAGGACAGCCAGCATCTTGTACCATCCTCTTACTCTCCTTTTCATTAAGGTTGTGTGAATGACTGGCAATTACGGAGTTAGCTCTCAAACAGAAAGTTCAGATTTCTAGTAATTAAAGTAATCTTGTGTGCTGAAATGAAAATTCAAGAGGAGCCCTCCTATAGAGAAGACTGACTTCAGATTGATGGCAGACAGATTGCATTCAGTCTGAAAGAAAATGATCTGTCTCTGCCTATGCTCCTAGGTTGACAAGTGGAGTGATGGATAGATTTACAGGAAACATTGGTGAAGGAAGTTTGGGCTGGATATATGGCATTCTCACTGTGAGAAGAGTCACACAGTGGAAGAGGCTGCCCATGCAGACTGTGTAGCCTTCATACTTGTAGGTTTTCAAGGTCTGACTGACTAAGGCATTGAGCAACCTAGTCTTATAGCTGACAAAGTGGAAAGTTGGAGTGGAGACTTCAAGGTTGGGAAGAAAGAACATCAGTCCTTTCCACTGAAATATGAGTGGTCAATGCAGGTGAAAAAAACCAACATTAAGTGTATGTTATACAATACTCTGGGCTCTGATGGTTCTGCTCACACCTGATGACAATGATACCTTTCATTAAAGAAATCATTTGGAGAAAGAATAGGAAACACAGGATTTTAGTTGCCAGGTAAGTGTGCTGTGAGTTAGAATCAACATTAAGATGTGAAGTCAGTCTCCCTGGTTTTATTTGCTTTACTATTAAAGAAGAATAGGAAAACCAAGGATGAGAGCATGTTATATTGACTACCTAATAGTGGCACATTTGGAATATACTTAAAATATCAGGCTTTAGACTGATTATTTGAATTCCTTCTTGCAAGTGTTTTTTAGACCAAATGATACCTATGAAAACTTACACCTGGACCCTTTCTTCCACCAACTTTGTTTTACAAAAGGCCATTCCTAGTAAGCAATATCTTATATTTCTTGTGTTTTCACAGGAATTTTGCTTACCAAGCATAAAGAGGCCATATGTGTTCCAGCCTTGATGTTTTATTTCTAATACCAAGAATTCTGAGGACTTAATGCAGAGATAAAAGCCAAATTAAAACAAAACAAAAACACTCCCACTCACAGTGAAAGGTTGGTAACAGTAAAATACTGTAGAAATACTCAAAGCAAAATAAAATTACGTGAAAGTGTAATTGCAGGAAAGCCATGGAAATGCACAGCTGTAAATTAGCCCTGCCCTTACAGGTTTAATAGAATTGAAGCCTTCTAATAAAGGTTTAATAGAAGTCAAGTATAATCTGTGGACTGTGCCTGCGGTACGTGTAAAGAGGTGGCAGTGGTGGAAGCATCAAGTTCAACTGATGCCCTACAGGTGTGGCTCTGTGACCCAAGTTACAGAATCTGCAGTTTCAATTTTCAGTCACTTTACTACAACACCATCATTTGAAAGAGACACTCTGATTCCAAGATGATATTCTTATTTTAAAGAAATAAGAATTTATGCAGTGAATCTATCAGTAATTTCTTTAGATTACATATAACAAACTAGATGCTTTGTGCTGTCTATACAACTGTATTTTTTAAAATCTCAATTTTCCACTTTTTTCAGAGAATGCTATCTTTGGATGGAAATTTGTTCTTAAACTGGCTTTCCACTCCAAAGAAAAATGAAACATTCCATATTTTAAGACTCTGGGTTCCCTGTCTCTTCCTTCTGTTCCTCACCCAGCAATTCCATCCCCAAATGCAGCAGAGGCAGGCCCAATGTCTTTTTAGACTTGTTAGAAAATTACTTTGAAAACCTTTACTTACAAGAACAAGTAAACATAAATTATGAGAACTCCATCTTGGAACTACACCTCTGTGATTTCAGGGTAAGCATCTGAAAACTGAAGTTCATGAAAGCCAGTACTAAAGCTGGAAACTATGTAAAAATGCATTTGCAATTCTTTCAATAAGCAAGGTGACTATTGAATTGGAAGCTTATATCAAGTTAGGAAATTCTCTGAAAATTTATCCATCATTATTCAAGGGAAGTGGATAATTAGTGGTGGCCTGCAGGAACATTTAGAGAGCTACAGAAAAAAATTGAAGAGTAATGTGGAAAAAAAAGTACTAAACTTAAAATAGACTAGAACAAGAGGACCTGAATTTTTGCATATTTTTTGTTAAGATCTATGTCCTACTGCTGAAATTAATTGTGACTTACTCTTTGAAACACATGACCCACCAGAAAAGGCTCAGGGACCTGAGATTGCTTAGCCTAGAGAATAAAAGGGGAGGTGGGCTGCAAAGGCAATGTAATAGAAGCCTTCCAGTCCTTATGGAGGCTTATGAGAAGATGCAGTCAGGCTCTTTAGATCTGTGCGTGACAGGACCACATGGGATAATAGACATAAATTGAAAGAGACAGAAGACCCAGTTTAAGGGCTGGGAGGAGTGGGCATGACAAGAAGACAGACAAGTGTTGGAATAGGCTTCCCAGAGATGATGCAGAGTGTCTGTACTGGAGGTTTTTAAGACCGGCCTTTATAAAGCCCTGAGCAACCTGATCTGACCTCAGAGCTTTAGTTGGATTAGAGAACTCCTGAGGCTTCTCCAGCCTGAATGACTCTGCAATTTATTATTTATTCTGTCTTTAGTCTTTCCTCATTAAAAAAGAATTTATTTTCTTTTTAAAGAAATATAAATGTTTAGTACGATTTCTGATATTTTTCTTCATATGGGGCTTAGTTTTGTGGTAGACTTACTAACAGGGCTGGGAAGCTGCACAAATGTACAACTCATTAAAAACTACTACAGTATAATTTTGCTGACCTAGGCATTCAGACAGAGTCATGCCTTTTAGATGCAGCCAAGGACAGCCAGCATCTTGTGCCATCCTCTTACTCTCCTTTTCATTAAGGTTGTGTGAATGACTGGCAATTACAGAGTTAGTTCTCAAACAGAAAGTTCAGATTTCTAGTAATTAAAGCAATCTTGTGTGCTGAAACGAAAATCCAAGAGGAGCCCTCCTATAGAGAAGACTGACTTCAGATTGATGGCAGACAGGTTGCATTCAGTCTGAAAGAAAATGATCTGTCTCTGTCTATGCTCCTAGGTTGACAAGTGGAGTGATGGATAGATTTACAGGAAGCATTGGTGAAGGAAGTTTGGGCTGGATATATGGCATTCTCACTGTGAGAAGAGTCACACAGTGGAAGAGGCTGCCCATGCAGACTGTGTAGCCTTCACACTTGTAGGTTTTCAAGGTCTGACTGACTAAGGCATTGAGCAACCTAGTCTTACAGCTGACAAAGTGGAAAGTTGGAGTGGAGACTTCAAGGCTGGGAAGAAAGAACATCAGTCCTTTCCACTGAAATATGAGTGGTCATTGCAGGTGAAAAAAAAACAACATTAAGTGTATATTATACAATACTCTGGGCTCTGATGGTTCTGCTCACACCTGATGACAATGATGCCTTTCATTAAAGAAATCAATTGGAGAAAGAATATGAAACATGGGATTTTAGTTGCCAGGTAAGTGTGCTGTGAGTTAGAATAAACATTAAGATGTGAAGTCAGTCTCCCTGGCTTTATTTGCTTTACTATTAAAGAAGAATAGGAAAACCAAGAATGAGAGCATGTTATATTGACTACCTAATAGTGGCACATTTAGAATATACTTAAAATATCAGGCTTTAGACTGATGATTTGAATTCCTTCTTACAAGTGTTTTTTAGACCAAATGATACCTATGAAAACTTACACCTGGACCCTTTCTTCCACCAACTTTGTTTTACAAAAGGCCATTCCTGGTAAGCAATATCTTATATTTCTTGTGTTTTCACAGGAGTTTTGCTTACCAAGCATAAAGAGGCCATATGTGTTCCAGCCTTGATGTTTTATTTCTAATACCAAGAATTCTGAGGACTTAATGCAGAGATAAAAGCCAAATTAAAACAAAACAAAAACACTCCCACTCACAGTGAAAGGTTGGTAACAGTAAAACACTGTAGAAATACTCAAAGGAAAATAAAATTACATGAAAGTGTAATTGCAGGAAATCCATGGAAATGCGCAGCTTTAAATTAGCCCTGGCCTTACAGGTTTAATAGAATTGAAGCCTTCTAATAAAGGTTTAATAGAAGTCAAGTATAATCTGTGGACTGTGCCTGCGGTACGTGTAAAGAGGTGGCAGTGGTGGAAGCATCAAGTTCAACTGATGCCCTACAGGTGTGGCTCTGTGACCCAAGTTACAGAATCTGCAGTCCATTACTTCAGTAATATAGGAGTGCAAGGAATATTGATTGTTTATATTGATCGTTATTTGTTCAAGAATTACCAAGAATTACACAGATTGATAAAATAGTCCACTACAAAAATTATTCAATCAATGTATTTATTTAGTCGTGAAATGTTTAGGAATCAGTAAAAGTGAAAATAAATAACTGTGAGAATAAACATTTTAGCAAAGAACTTGCAGGGAAAAAGTACTTAATCAGCAAGTATTGCTTGAAAAAGTCTGTCACCCAGATATTGACTGGACAGTCTAGGCTGAACATCAGTATTATTTTTACTGTTTAGGAATTGCAAAAAGAAGTTCAGGCAAGTATCTGTTGACCAGAATTTCATTTCATGTTGCTGGTACTCTAGGCCAGAAGGGTCATTATGCTTCAATTATTTATTGCATAACTGTTGCTTAGAACTAATTGAATGCACTATTAGTTTTAGTGAAAACTCTTTTAATGTACTTGGCCTGACTTGAAGGAGAACACTGCCAGAATCACAAATTGTTGAATTAATAGACTACATTCATCCAACCTAATGCAAATTCTGTGAAGACTGAATTTCTACATTAGCAATGAATAACTTGATACCAAGAAAAAAATATAAAACTCATAAGAACAGCTACTCCTGTACTCAATCTTGGAAAATAAATGCAAGCAAAATATACATAGTCTTCTACATTCTCCCCTATGGTCTTATCTGATTTGATGTCATTATAAAAGTAGGGAATGACAGAGAATATTAGTTAGTTAGTTATGAAACACTGAAGGAATCAGATGAAGCTGAAATTACCTTAATATTTCATGCAGTGTCTCTAATGGGAAATGGAAGAATATTTTGTTGAGTACAGAGCTCAACCGCATAAACTTTTTTTTTTTAATAGTGAAGTATTGCATGCATGGCTCTCAACAGGATAATGAAATCTAACCCCAAACATCCATCATTAGACATTCAAATGAGAAGAGGGGTTTTTTTCCCCATATTACCCATTAGTCACCATCAAGTGGGTAAGCAGTCCCACATTCTATCTCTGCTTCAAACAATTTTGGAGTGTCAGATGATATACTCTAGAAAGAAATTTGTGTTGACATTGAAACCAGACAGTCATGCTGAAGGTTCAATGGACATCAACTGTCTGACTATTTTGCCCAGAGCTGCATGTTCCTTTTTTATTTCTGAGATTCGTTTGTCATGAAACGTCAGCCCTTATTCGATTTTAGTCATGATTTGTCAAGTTTAGTAGCTTTTGGGGTTTTGTGTCTAACTTTGCTAAGTAAGTATAATTAAAATTTTGAATGTGACAGAATGCAATTTTCATCCTACCCTAGCTGGAGTGAAGCAGCTGGTAACATTATTTTGATTCACAATTACAATTTTACAATACAACAAAATAAAGAGAAAACAGGGATTAGGTACACAGGCTGGCTGATTGTGACTCAATGGTCATTTTCCATTTGTCTTTTACCTTTCTTATTTAGCAAGTTTTCCACTTAAGAAAGAAATGATCCTAACTTATTTTCCAGTAAAACTTCTAAAATTAAAAAAAATTTAAAACTTCTGAAATTCTAAAATTGATTTTCAGTTTTAGAATTGAAAATCTTTTCTTTTCTTTATGCTTTTAGAGAGGGCTATTTATAAAAAGATCTAGACAAATCCACTACAAAAACTTTTATTTATTCAGTTTTTCGTGCTTCTGCAACATAGGGCTGTGAAATTAATTTAAAATTTTCTATGGTTTTTTGGCGTGGAATGTTTGTTAAAATGTGCTAAGACATATAGGTATTTATTCTATTTTGTGCCTCTAGGAAATGAAACTAGTATTAAACATCTTATTTTATCAAGATCAGTTATATTAACCTGTTGTATTTTTATCAATCTCTTGTGTGTAAGAGAACATTGGAAAATAGAAGAGTAGAGAAAGTATAATTTTTTCATGTTGCAGGTGGAAATAAAGACACAAGTCTTCTTTCCTCCATACTCTTTTATTCAGTTTACATACACTTAGCTCAAAGTAGAGTTTCTTTCTTTCTTTGCCATTCAGTAACTTCAGTGCAACTACTCTTAGAAGTACATTTAATTACATACATTTATAACTTGAGTTCTTTGCATTTTCTGAATCTTTATTTGTTTTGATCTTGGATTTCAGTAGAAGGTATCTATTAGGATATGGTGAAGAAAAACGTCAGAGATCTTCCTTCTTGGGGCAAACTCATTTTGCAAGACAAGTTCTGGCAAAATTATTTTGCTTATGAATTTTTCATTGAGATATTGACAGTTTATCCTACATAGGGACTATGTCATTTGATAGGTGTAAATTCACAAGCAGTAATTTTTTTAAAATGTGTATGTATTTTAAAGATCATATGAACTTCTTCTAAATGAACACTATGAGAAGCTTTAATATTTGTTTTCCTTTCGCTTGGAAAGTCTTACTTTTCTTTGCCTCCAAAACATTTTGATTTTCACTCCTCAAATACAAGACTTCTGTTTATTTAAATTAAATTTGAATCAGAAGAAAATAAGCTTAATCCATTAAAAAGAACACTGTCCATCTACAGTTTTAATAACCTTTTTGATTTAATTTTTTTTGGCATCTTCTCTGTTAAAAATCTATTACTAGATCTCCTGTCTGCTAAGCAGTAAAGATAAGAGTAGGGATAAGCACAGCTCTTGACTTCTACATTGTGTTTAGTAATATTTTAATTGGTGTTCTTACTACATGCACTTGCATTTGAAATGTCAAAAGCAGGCTGTTTTGGAATCAGCCAGGGTTAACCAAATTTAATGTGTTTAATATGACAACTAATCTCGTGGAGATTCAGAACCCCCAAAACAAGGCTGAATAGTAAGGAACACAGTACCTGCACCTCTGTTTTACAATTGCAAATGTTTATTGGGCTGCAGAGCTGCAAGGCACCTGTGTGGAGATAGGGGGCCTAAAGACCTACAATTTTCTTAAATTCTTTTAGCATACATCTTATAGTTAATGAATAGGGCTGCTGGAACTGCCTGTGTCCAGTCAGTCACCACAGGGCTCAGCACTGCAGCCCCCTGCTGCTGACACCTGGCCACTTAGACCAAATCAGCCCTGCGTCCAACACAGTCTGCTCCATGCAATCATAATTATCATCCTCTTTGTCACACTGCTGAGAAACGCTTCAGGAAACTTCAACTCTTTCATATCCAGACTGCTCACCTCACAGACAGCACATGGCTTGTTTGAATGCATATTTTGTCTAAGAAATCTATACAACTGTACCTGTACGCAGGTATTTTTACTTGAGTGGGTGTACATAGATAACTTTTTTTTCTGATGAAAAATCACTTCTGAGGCATAGCAGGGTTTGGGACAGTAGCATGGCCATTCACAGTCCAGATTTGTGTTGAATTCTTAAAGCCTAACACTGTTTCACTTGGCTGGCGCCATGAGGAAATGCTGCTTGGTGCCTCTCTGGCATATCCCTTGACAAATCTTGGAGTTTTAGTATTCTAAAATTTACTCTGAACAAACACCCCTTTCCCTCCTTCCCCTCCCCACTTCCAACATTCCCCCCTGCACCTTTCCAACATCAAAAATGCTTTGTCAGGAAGTATTCAGAGATGCTGTCAAAAGCCCAAAGGGAGATTGAGTATTTAGTGAGAGAAGGCCTGTCCTTACATACCTGAGACAGAAACCCTAATTGAAAATTTCATGCTCTACTGGCCATTAGGAAACCAGTTATCAAGTTCATAACTTCATAATTTGCTTGCATTGTACTTAATTATGTTTGGTTCCCATTTTTTTTTTAATTTAATTTTATCTTCCAGGATAATTCATAGAAATTTAATTACTGCACTACCAAGAGTGTTCTTGGTGTTTTAGTTTGGTTGAGGGCATTTTTGCTTGGTTTTTATTTGGTTGCTTGGTTGGTTGGTTTTCTGTTTATTATGTTAAGGTCACTTCATTTACACAAACGTTAAAATTAATCTAACATTTTCTGGAAACGGGAATAAAAATAGGTAGTCCGATTTTTGAATTGACACCTCAGTTGGAGGTGAAGCAGAAAATATATCCTTTTCTATATTCATGTTAAATTTATAATGCTCTAGTTCACATCCTGTTTAAATAGGGACTTCAATGATTACTTTGTTATGGAGAACAAATATGGATCATGGAGTGAGATCTGTGAGATGAGTCAATTCCTGTTCCTACAAAGAAGCTGCAGATCATCGATGTGAAGAACAGCAGGAGAATTACGAGTTTAATGTACAGCTGATTATACCAGAATATGAACATCTAATTCTCCTGCACACATTTGGAAGATTTTAGCCTTAATCCCTTGCCAGCATTGCCTAATGAAATATTGATAGAAATTTGTCTGACTTAGAGTTTCTATCATTGTTACTGTGACATTCATTATGTAGATGCTTTCTAAATACAGCTTTTTTTAACATTATTCTTTCAGGACCTGGGTTTCTCTTTATCAAAGGAATATTCCATAGTAGCTATTTACAGTGTATTTTATATCAATGATGTTTCACTCTGATACAGAAGTAAAATAATGTAGTTATTTCTTTATAAATATTGAATTAGAAAACAGAGCTCTCATCATCACTTTCTGAGTATATTGCAAGTCTTTTGGGAATCAAGTTGGACTGTTTCTTAAAAAGTTGTGCTGAAATAAAATGCTATGCAATAGAATTATATTTTTTTCCAGCTTCAAGTAAATATATCATTCTTGGAAGAAAGGACATCATCAACCCCTTGCTTTGAATATTCTAGCCTATATTTTCTATTTGATTCAAGCTTTTTATAATTTCAATTCAAGATGGAGCAATAAAACAGAATCCAAATTCCTACATAAAGAACCTTCAAAATTGGATTTTAATTCTGTGTTGGCTAACATCCATCACAAAGTGCAAGGATTACCTTTTTATAAGAGTTTGCTTTCTTTTGTGGAATAGTTTGAGCCTAGCTTCAGTGGGTTTCCACCCAGTAAGATCAGTATAAAGACTTCTATGTGTCACTTAGGGAATTTAGAAGCAGATCCTCTTTTTTTTTTCTGCTGATATTTAGCAGGCATGGCAAGAAAAACTCGTCTCCAGCACTGCTTCATATTTATACTTCATTTCCCTTTGAAACTGAATATCTAGCATGTGATGCAATCTGGATATTTTTCCACATTATTTCCAAGTACATAAGACTATTTAATATGTTTATATATTTACTCTTAATGCAGACCAGATTGAGGGAAATATCAGGAAAAAAATCCATTTTTTTTAAGGATACATTCTTGAACCCTTTGATATATTTATTATATAGAAAAAAAAAGTGACATAATGAAAATAATTACCTTTCAGTCTGAACTGAATTTGGTAGAAATTTTGTAATTAACAAGAACACAAGAATTCATAGATGAAACAGAATTCTTCCATTTTAGAAACAAGATACTATTTTTATCTATGATGGTTAAAACAGTAGCAGAATAATTAACTAAATAAAATCTCAAAGCTTTTGTAAATTTTTTCAAATTGGTCAGCCTTTTTGTTTGTGCAGTAGATACCACAGCCTTGAAAGGATTTAAGCTTTCATTTCTTAGTAGTAAAATTTAGTGTTCTGATATGAGACTCTTGGATTTATGCCAATTTTAAAATTATCCCAAGATCTGCTGAAACAATTTCTATTACAGTTTACTTAAACCTTAGAAGGTTATATGCCAGATCAAGCATGAATCCAACACTCCTCCAATTTTCCTTCCTCATAACCTTCACAAGTTATGACCTATATAATTTATTTTCATTCAAGTAAACAATTTTAAAAGGTATTTTAAAATGAAATGCAATGAGGATTTTTTAAGTAGTAATCATTTGCCTCTTCAGCTATCTGTCTTGAACATAAAATAAATTAAAATAATTTTAATGAGGCAGAAGAGACACACCTTTAATGCATAAATCTGCAGGATTTATGGCAATTATGCAGTGGACATGAGGTTATTGAATCAATACTTGACTCAAACTATGCTAATAAAGATTAATTGTTTTCTTAGAAATGATTTCATAATTTCTAAGCATAAAGTTAGAAACTTCCTCAGTCTCTTCAGTAGATGGAGAAATCTAATTACATTTGATAATCACTTTTTTTAAACTTCAAAATAAATGTTTTGATGCTAAGTCCTAGAAGTTTTCCTTATTTTTCTTCTGTGAAAACATTCCTATATTCTAAGGAGGCATTCTAAGGAAAGACTATATGTTGCACAAGGCTGTCTATGGACTCCCTCTGACTTCAGGGCTAAAGCTCAGATTAAATCCTCAATTGCTAATCTCATCAAATACATTTTCCTTCTGGAATTTATGCCTCCCTATCCTGTCCACATCACAGCAGCCAGACTTTCTTCTGTGGGCTTAATGTTATGGTGAGGTTTGGATGAAAAGGTAAAATGAAAGTATGATTTCAACAAGAGAGTGGTCCCTCTCATGCCCACGTGAGTACTGCATGCAGCTTTTGCCATTATCCCATTCTGTGCAAAAAAAGTAGTTTTTCCTAGGGCTGCCAATCCAACATTTATCCTGAATATTAAATATGCTCAGCTGCAATCTTGAGTCCATTTTTCTAAGCTGCTGGAATACCCACCAATTACTCTATCTAACTTAAATATAGATCCTGAGATATCTATTTTATGTAAAAGTTGCTCCAGACTCTACTGAAGACTAAATTTAACAATATATTTTTTTTTTTAATCACATATGTACTCTGGGGTTCATTTGTAGTTATCTCTAGAATGAAAGAGAGGGCAAATGTATACTGGAGATGCAGATTCAGTTTTCAAAAATCTATAATCAAATGTATTCCTTTCAAAAACTGTGTGCTCAGCAATACATTTTAAAAGGATTTTTAGTTTACTCTGGAACTCATTTCTTAAAACGGCAAGGGATCCATGAATATGAAGGCTAAGATATGAAATGTGGAAAATTGAAAGCCAGGCTAGCATAGAGGCATTGGGCTTTCTATGGTGACAAAGAACAAGTCGTCAGAAAGCTCATCAGGCAAAACTGAGTAGAAAGTATGTGAAGATGATGAGCATACTTTTTTTTTGGTAACTCATGAATATTTATTTAGTGGCTTTCAAAAGATATGCAGGAGATTACAAAAAAATAAATCAGACAACATAAGTTATAGTCAATGTCAGTGGCAGTGTTTAGATGTTCAGTTTGGGTTGTACTCTGATTTTTGTCTAGAATTTTATTCTTTATTATTGATTTTATTTAGAATTTTTCTTAGTCACTGGGCTTGATATTTTGAAATATTTTTAAAGGCTTTACTTTGCCTGTAATAGTAACTTTTCTAATAATTATTATTTATGTTACTTAAACGATTTCCATTCCAAGATAAACGTTCTCACAAAACTAAAAGTCATGCTGAGGAAGTTTAAAGTTTTTAAGAAATACTCAATTTTACTAGGGGACAAGATGTTGGGGAAAGGTAAAGGAAAGCAAAAAGGTTAAATGTGAGATCTATGTTTTATTTTTTTTTTGTAACTTTTCTAATATACAGCAAGAAGGAATTTCTTGAAGATTCATTCCCTCCTTCAAGGAAGAAAAAGAGGTATTCCTTTTCCCATCTAGATCTTCTGATGCAGAAATATTGCAAATTGCTAAGCAGTTTAAAAGCTATTAAGCTTCTGCCAAGTTAAGAATGGGCACTTTCTGAATAGGAGGTTCAGAGGGCTATAGTCTCAGGATCAAGCAGACTCTTGAAGGGAGTAGCTCTCATTCCCTTTCATTGTAGTCACAGTGTCTTTAGCACTTTTTGTCATGGTTTTTAACTCGTTTTATAATGGTAGAATAAGGCTTGTTAATGGATAAAATTAAAACTAGAAGACAAGAAGCCACAATGGAAAAGTTGTGTTAAAACTTATAATTGTAGTGATAATTATCATTATTATCCATTACATATAGGGAAATACTACAGAATAGAAAGGAAAATAATATGTTTCTGAGCATGGCCTTTACTAGCTCTTTCCATATTTTAATTGGTTTTCCCACCTGTTAAGATATGCAACAGTTGTTTTTCACTCCAGGGACTGTAAGTGGGGGAATATAAGACTGACTAAAAGTCCTCCTTATCTTAGACACAGTCGTACAAAACACCCCATCACACTTTGCCACCTGTGCGGTCTTAGCTGTCGATGCTGCATGTTTGCACCACACTTGTAGCCCCGAAGGCCGGACTCTGCTGTTCTGGGGAGGTGTCAGAGCAGGTTGTGCATGAAACAGTGGATTGCCTTGGGGTCAAAATTCCCTGCCAGTTAGAACTGCCATAGGCACTGGCAGTTCTCTGCATGACCAGTGCACAGCTACACGCCAGCAGGTTTTGGAGGATGTTTGTTCCTCTGTGTGAAGTTGTTTGTAACAAGAATTTCAGAAAATATTTTTAGGACAGTACTTTGCTTTTAGGTTCTGTCACAGCTGTCCTCATAGTAACATCTAGCTACAGTCAAGTGTATACTTCATCATGGACTGGCTTGAGATCAGGCTGAACTTTTTCTCTGAGAGTGAATTATTGGCATTTTTAATTTCAGAAAGCATGGCTTTGTTCTTCTATATCATTCAGGGCTCCTGTGGGAAAATGCCAAAGATTTTCCCTCAGTGTCATGTTGGAGGCTGCAGCGGAGACACAGGTCCTGACACTGTCCATTTCCCTGGTGAGGCCTGGAGATGTTTGTGATGGAGATCTTAAAAAGAACATCTGATCTATAGAGCATAATAATGAATTTATGCCCCAATTTACATCTCTAGGAAATATATGATCTTCATGAAACAATGAATTCAGGAGGTTAGCTTGAAAAGCAATCAATATATCTTTTTAGCAAGAAAATACAATTTCTTCAATATGCTTTTCACCTTTTTGATATACTTTGAAGCAGCTTTTCAAACTTGATGGATTTTGGGGTTTGAGATCATTTGTACACTGTGTCTTCCTAAAGTGTCTCTTAGAGAGTGCCAGTTTCTTCTTACGTTTTAAAATATTTCTCCTCTTCAAAGAATTTTCTTAACGTTGAAGAGCATAAGCTCTTTATTCTTTCTTGCTAGATTAAATTTTCATTTGGACACTCTAGTTCTGCTGAAGAAACAATTTTTTTAATCTGAATTATTTCTTAGAAAAAACAGTCAGTGGACTCCATTGGCTCTTCAGCACTTCAATGACTCTTTTGCAGCTCTAGAAGAATAAATAAAACCCTTTCCTACACATTCTTCTCCACTGGATCTGTGTGTTGAACCCTCCCATTTTTTTTATATTGTGGAAGACTCTCAGTATGGCACCAGTGCACCTCAGTCTCTGAGCATCCCTAGCTCTGAAGGCAGGTAGGGCTCTGACTTGGCACCACATCTGAGGAGAGCTGGCTCTCAAAATATGAAAGAATCTCAAGTATAGTACCTGCTATGAAAATCTTCTTCATTTCAGAGGAGACACTCAATATTAAACTCACTTGCAAAGGGCAGGGAATGAATATTGTAAAAGCTAGTTAAATGTATTTAGCAATTTTTCTGTTCTAGGCTCAACCCAAGACCTGAATTTGAACTTGATCTAAACCAGAAGGACATTAATTTTGCTCACCACTAAAAGACCCTTTCCTGAGGTCATCAGGTCATGTCTTTAGTTTCCACTCATCAGATTTCTCAGTGTAATGTTGGTTACATTGTACAGACACCTGCAGAAGAAATGTCTGGTCATCTTCAACAATTGTTGAGCAAGTTTATTTCCAAATTAATGAGTACCCTGGCTTTTTAAAAATTTTAACAGCCACTTCTGAGTTCAGGCCTCATGGCATACCACAGCCTATTTGCTGAACAGAAATGATCTTTTGTGTATTTTTCAGAGGGAGAAGATAGTCTTCGGTCATTTCTCCTGAAAAGTCTCTTAGCTTTTAAGCAATATTTCTTATTCCACTCTATTAGTAATTTCTCTAAAAAATGTATAGGTTTTAAAACTCTAGTTTGCATTTTGCTTGTGTGATTGTATCCTTTTGAGATGTCATCTTGAAATTATGAAAGCTGTCACAGCTGATTAATAACTCTTCTGATTTAAGAAAAATTGGAATACAAGAAAGATTGTTTTATCATTTTCATGGTTTTAAACCTAAACATAATTAAAGTCTGTCATTCAATGTATAGCTGAATTTAACTCACTTAGTTTAAAAACCAGACAAAAAAAAAGAATAATTTAAAAAATACACAGACAAGATCATGTGTAATTGTAGAAAAAACACAGATACAGCTTATGAACACAGATACATTTGAAGATAAATTAATTATCATTACAGATCTTAGTTATTTTGACAGAATTAGAACAGGTTAATTGAAATTCATCACTCTTTTTCTGCCTGTCCTTTTCTCCCTCATTAAAAAGTGATTGAGTTCCCAAGCCATTTAGTTCAAACCAAAATGAACGTTTCTTCTTTTTTGATTTTATTAGTTTTGCTTGATGTTACTCTTTCAAGAGAGAGGTGAATGATCATGACAGAGTTTAGTTAAGTTTAATGATACTCCTGAAATTGTGATGGCTATGGTGTTGGGTACCTATCTTGTTCCGTATTTCAACAAACTTCCAATTTTGTGCTCTAAATAATTTGTCAGCTTCTTGCTATGCACCAAAACCAACATTTTAACACAGTAGGTAAGACAATTCTGTTTCAACACAGGCACTAATTTAGTCAAGCTCAGCTTGATATTCAAAATTTAACTTGGAAACTGTAATGCAAAGTTGTGCTTGTTTTCCAACAAAGAGTGAAATTAGTCACAGCAGTAGTTCTGTTCTTTGAGACATGTATGCATATCTTGTCAAGAAAGATGATAAATTTTTTGGCATTTCACCATCTTTTAAATATCATTCCGTTGTTTTGAAAGTCCTCAAGGAGACAAGATTTTTTCCACTGTGAAATGTACCTGCTAACTTCAGTGTTCTGAGCAATTTATTTGATTTCTTTTAATATCAGAGTTAACTATGTCTACTACTATGAGCATATTTTATCTGTGCTAATGCATGTCTGGCTGTTTTTAATGGACATGAGGACTATCTAACAGAAACTGCATCTCCTCAGGGACTTTCTCATTTTATATGCATACATGCATGCATGCATGTGTATTATTACTGTGGATCATCATAGCTAGAGCCCAACAATGTGGTAAGTAATGCACAGATTTCCATAAAATATGAAAGATAGAATGACTGCAGTAAATACCTGACTTTTAAAATACTTTTTGTACAATAATCAAACATAATAGCAAATATTATGTAATATATTTTTATATTACCTGATAAACATATAATATATGAATATAAAATATTTGTGGCACCAGTTTGAGTGCCTGGTCAGCATTCAAATCACTGTTAGGATAAAAGGATTTCTTAGGGTTGATACTGAATTCACCTATATTCTTAAACAAAACCTACCCAAAGATATATTGAAAACACATATTGTATGACTGATGTACTTTAATAATTCAATGTTACCATTAAGTATTTGCATAATTGCTTTGGCAAACAGCTCAAAAATGAGAATTTTCTTTCTACTTCAGCCTGGCTCTTCAATATTATGTTTACTTATTTTTATAAACAAAATCCATCCTGTGAGACAAGGTGCACAGAAAACATCTTTCATCGTGCCCACTAGAAATGGAGGAATATGGGACAAAATACAGAAGCTAGTGGAGGGATGCATTTCTAGATAAGGCTGCAAAGGAGTGGTTTTACCCCTAATCTAATATAGAACTCCCATGGCTCAGTCAAATTCCTGCAAATAAATCCCACCCCATTGGTCAGAAAACACTTCTGTTGCGGGGTGAACATTATATTTGATACAAAGGCATCCAAAGAAAGGAACTATTTGGTACACATTACATATAAAAAAATGCCTGGAGACCTTCAAGAGCTAACTTCTAAGAAATCATATTTTAAATCACTAAAGACAGAAATATTTGCTGAAGAATGAACTTTCAGTTTGGGAAGGAAATGAAATCTTGCAAAACAGAAAAGAAAGTCTTGCAAACACTCTGGAAAGGAGATATAATCAGGTGAAATGCAACTGAAAAAAACCCCAAAACCCCATAAAATCGGGAGATTATTGACTACAAAAAAATGGTCTGGTTCTTCCCAGGTGCAGTGCAGTGCAAAAGACCAAAACAGGCCAAAAATAACCTCACAGATGTTGCAAAAGCAGGGGAAAAGATTAAGGAGGAAGACACAAGTTGGAGGGGAAGAGATGAAGCACATGGCATGGATACTTAAAAACAAAACAAAACGGAAAATCTTTGCCAAAGTGAAAGCAATCAAAAGGCATGGCATAGTCATTAATTACAGAGATATGCACCAAAGCTTGCAAAAATAGATCCCTGTTGAAGGCCAAAATGGCAAAGAAGGACTCAGGAACACTCTGGAATGGAGATACCACCAAGGGAAATAAAAATAGAAGGAAAAATAAGAATAAAATTGGGAAATTTAGTGACTACAGGAAAGTGATCTGGGAGGAAATCAGGTGCAGTGCAAAAGACCAAAACAGGCCAAAACTAACCTCACAGATGTTGCAAAAGCAGGGGAAAAAATCAAGGAGGAAGACACTACTTGGAGGGGAAGATATGAGTGACATGGCATGGATACTTAAGAAAAAAAATGTATTTCCATGATGAACTCTAAAATTTTTATTTTAATTTTGTTATAATTAAGAAGTTCTAAGATAATGCATCAGTATTGGTACTTGCAAACTTGGCTTCAGTTTTGGCAGTTTTAGTATTTGATTTTGATTTTAAAATCACATTTGAAACTTCTAAATAATATAAGTAGAGTAATCTATGTTATGAAATTTCTGCATACCACCAGGTATTTTCATTATTGCATTGCTCCTATTTAAATATCTAAGATTATTGTTGAATATTATGTATTTCATATATTTAAAAATGTTATGTCAGGACTTTCTCCACTGATAGCAGATAGTTGAATAGACTTTCCTGGAAGAATGCAAATATTGACTAATAAAATAATGTTGTGTTGCCATTAAGATAATATTACATTATTAATAATACGTAGGTGTATGTTCTGCCTCCAACACTGCATTCAGAGCACTGTCTTTCTCTTAATTGGCAATTAAATTTTCATGGAAATAGAAAACATCACAAAATCACAGAAACTGCCGAGTTGGAAGGATCACATCAAGATCATCAAGACCAACTCTGGCCCTGCACAGGACACCCAAGGTGCCTGAGAGCATTGTCCAAATACTTTTGGAACTCTTTTGGGCTAGCGCTGTGACCACTTCCTGGGGAGCCTGTTCCAGTGCTGGAGGTAAAGTGGAGCTGGTTCTTTAAGGGGGTAAGAGTAGTTGAGTATTTCTCTAGTTTTACACATAAACTTTGAATGTGAGCCCATGACACATTTGCTTATCCTAATTATAGGCTTTTAGGAGCCTTAGAGGTTAAAGCCCTAAAGGGTAGGGTACTTGGCTCCCTGAGGTGCATTTTCCTTCCTGCAGTGGGTATATCTGGTGCAGGCAGATGTGTGGTCACTCTGCCCGTACCATAAGCTCATTGTAGAGTGACTGTGTTAGCCAAGCAGAGAGCTAGAGTTAATACATTCTGCCTGTTCAGCTTCTGGTTCAGTTCGGAGCTGATTCACATTTAGTTAAGCACGGGCAAAGGGAGCCTGCACCTTTCTCCAACATAATGCTGATGTATCCTGTAGCAAGCACTTAACAACCTCCAAGAAGTGGCTCCTAAAATTAGTGTGTGAACCATTAGCACAAGGTTACTTCAAAGCAGTCATTGCATATTTTATGAGCAATAGAAACCCTCCTGCTATAGTGCCTAGCCCAGAGCTAGCTGGAATTGCTCCTGTTGCTGCTGGTATGGGAATCCTTACCCCAGAGTGTGGGAGTCTTCTCAGCAGTCATTTTGAGCTGCATGTGATACCTTTCTTCTGAAGACATACCATGTGTTCAAGCACAGTGATGTTCCTTATTGTAGCTTAAGGTGTTGAAATAAACATCTAAGCTTTATGTCAGTTCAGTCAGTGAGAAATTTTGTGATTTGTTTTTCTCTTGAAGTGGATGCTCAGAAGAGGACAAATATGATGATACAAAACTGATATATAGTTCTATGTTAAATTGCCTTAAGTAGCATTATTGAAATTTAGACCTGATAAATTCTTGATTTGACATAGAACTGGGTTAATCACAGTAGAAGTTTCATTAAAGAAAATTGAGAAAACAGTTCAGAAGATGCTCCCATTTGTTTTTTCTTTATTCTCCTAACAGTTATTTTAGTAACTTTAAAATCAAGAAAAAGAGAATATTTAGTGATAGGACAAGAGGTAATGGTTTTAAACAAAAAGAGAGTGGATTAAGATTGTCTAGAAGGAAGAAATTCTTCACTATTATGATTTGAAGGACCAGAAGAGGTTGCCTGCAGAAGTTGTTGATATCCAATCATGGAAGTGTTCAAGGCCAGGTTGGATGGAGTTCTGAACCACATGGTCTAATGGAAGGTATCTGTGCCTATGGCAGGTGGTTTGGAACTAGATGTATTTTGAAGGTCCTTTCTAACCAAAACCATTCCATGATTCTATGATAAATTAAAACTACACTACTTTGCATATCATGGCACAGTATGACTCTCAAAAATAGTCTCAATAATTAATTTTGTAGTTTGGCTTAAACATAAGTTGAGGTTTCTTTCATATAAATTAAATATGTGTCTGCTCTCTTTCTCACACTATCATGGCAGTTCAAGTGAGATGTCACTAAAAACTTAATGCAGGGCAAAAAATGCATAGGTAAGTTGTGTCTGAAAAACCAGGTTACTGCATAATAGGCTTACAGAACAAGTTTCTTTTGTGTGGCTTGATATAGTGCTTAACTTCACTGTTACTTTGTGGTTTGTTCATGTCCATCTATTTTGGACTCCATATACAACTTATTCCTTTCCAGTTAGTAATTCAACAGCTCAGCAGTTATATATTTTACCTGTATTACACCAACTGGTCATGAATCCCAAATTGCTACAGCTACACTTACCACCCTAAGATGAGGGGAGGGATTGTCTGCTTGTACTCAGCACTGTGAGGCCATGCTTTCAATCCTGCGTTCAGTTCTGGGCTCCTCTCTGCAATAAAGAATGAGGTGCTGGAGTGTGTCCAGAGAAGGGTTCAGGTGAAGAGTTTGGAGCACAAGGCTTATGAGAAGCAGCTGAGGGAGCTGGGGCTATTTGGCCTGGAGAAAAGGAGGCTCAGAGGGAAATTATTGCTCTCTACACCCACGTAGCCATGTGGGGGGTGGTGTTTTCTCCCAAGTAGCAAGTGATAGAAGAGGAGGAAATGGTCCCAAGCTGCACCAGAGGAAGCTTAGGCTGGATATTAGGAAAGATTTATTCATGAAAAGCATTGGAACAACCAGGTCAGGGAAGAGGTTGTATCATCCTCCCTGGAGATACTTAAAAGATGTATAGATGTGGCACCTGGGGACATGGTTTAGTGGTGGGCTTGGTAGTGCTGGTTTAATGGCTGGATTCAATCTTAAAGGTCTTTTCCAACCTTATTGATTCTATGATTCTAAAAGCATTCTAACAGGTTTCTACTCCTGTATCTTCACTGAGGAGTCACCTGTAAAACAGGCAAAATGGAAAAAAAATTTCTCAGCATATATAAAAGTTGAGTCAAATATTAATTTTATACATGGAAAATGCTATATATATATATGCACTCAGATAAGTGCCATAATACCTTACAGTTGCTATGGTAACTAGAGAGCAGCTGAGGTTTGCTTTTTCTATATTTAGAAAAAATAAAATGTCTCAACCAACTAAAACCTAATATTGCTAAGAAAATTGTACCTAGAAAGGACCTATCAATTATGCAATCAATGCCTTTAATTGATCCTTCTAAGGTTTGTCTGTGTGGGGGCACATCCGAGTAAACCTGCTGACCTGACCGACAGCAAATGCAAGCTGTGTAGCCCATGAGAGCGCCAGTGTATTCAGCTGTAGTTTCAGGCTAGACTGGGTTTCTAGATTACAGTCAGCGTGGCAAGTCTGTCCAAGGCACAGGCTGAGTATGTTTATTTGTGACTTCACCTGCCCAGACAAAATGCTTCTGTTTCAGCTGGACTCTTAAACTGTAAAATGGTTGGTCCCCTAGGTTGTTGAGGATTGCAGGTGTCCAAAATGCAGCCTTGATTCAGCACCATCTGCTGCAGACAGTGACACAGAGCACACTGGAGAGATTACATGTCTGTGAAGCTGTGGGAATGACAGAAACCCCTAAAAATGGTGAAAAATCATGGACAGGCAGTTTAACCTCTGATTAATGCTAGTTGGTCTGGAGCTTAGCAGGGAAAGGCTGCATGTTAGGGGCATTTTACTCCTCACAACTAAAATGCAGAAAATACCCATAATAATGAGCATTATGATTTTAAATCAGGTGTGAAGTGGAAATCAGTTTATGTGAGACTGAAAGGCAGCACCAGTTGAAAAGCTCTCCTGTACTCACTAGAAATCTGGTTGCCTACTTTTTCAAAGGCTACTTCATTGAAAATGTTTGCTAAGTATTTTGGGTACTAGTGTACTGGAAGACATACCTTGACTGAGCACTGATCATGCAACATTTCTTAGTTGTGAATAAACACTTTCCTAAAAATCTTGTATGAACTGCCTTTAAAAATTATATTAGAGAAGTTACATTAGATGCTTAGTTTGTGAATTCAGTTAAACTTATCAGTACATAAAGACCAAGCTGAGTAAAATCAGGTTTCTCCCTTAAATTTTACTGTAGGTCTACAGCTGAAAGCCTGCATAGTAGAAGATGCAGCTATAGCTACTTATTGGTACTTGTGCCTATCACCAAGGAGTTTTGAAAAACAGATGGGTTGAGGTTGGAAAGAAACAATAGAAAATAAGCAAAGTGACTGCTTAAATATAGTTATAGTTAATGCTGATACTCTTAAAATTCTCTGCAAAGTTGACATCTAAAATATAATGACCAAATTTATCAGTCTGTTGATCCACTGTGTTGACCCAATTGAGTTTTGTGAGCGGTGCTGTGGTGAAATACACAGATCTCTATCTTTTTTCCTATTCTACATTTCAGATCCATGCATGCTTTGCATATGGCAAAAAGGTAGAGTGGATGCATATAAATTTCAAAATAATCATAACATGCTGCTCTGGTTTTTTCTTGATTTATAGTCTCTCTTCATTCAGAGCATTTTACAGTCTGTGTCTCCATGCATTAAATACAGACAGATACTGAGTGGATGTTGTGAAAATAGAGGGCAAGAAATTTGATTTTGAGAAGGGGGAAGGTGACTGGTTTTGCTTTACATGAATTCCGTGTACATTTTAAATGCAGTTTTATTCCAATACAATCTACTTTGTTTTTTTCCCTAGAAGAACAGATAAGAAGAATATTCAGTTATCTATTTATCTATTGTTCTGTTCCTGTGTTAAGATGTATCATCTGCTGACTGTTCTCTGAGAAGAATTCAACATTAAAGTGCTTTAAAGTGACAGTATGATGTTCATATTCCTTTGTATGAGTGTTCATGCTTATATCCAGGATAACTGATCAATAAAAATACTGTGTTTCAACTATAAAAACCAGAAGAGGCCAGTGTATGACTCTTAAAAAAATATATAAATAAATAGGTGCAATACTCTAGTATCTTATAAAATTATTCCAAGCCGTTGTGTGAAAATAGCAGTGTCATCTACAACCCATTGTGTGCATGGGGAAATAATAGCAAATTAAATTTCTGAATCCGATCAAAGCTGACATTTCTTAACTTATTTTATGGAAGGCTAACTTAAAATTATATTTGGTTTTTTACTTCCTCCAGTCTCTACTAGCATTCTCAGTTTCATAGGGTTACCTAGGAAACTGACTGGGATAGGCTTCATGATCAGGAAGGAATAGGTTTGGAAAGTACAGCGCTTTCCCTCCATAGCTGCTGAACTTGCCTTTCCCCACAGATATTTTTTTAAGTGGAAGTATTTCTCCACCTGCTGGCTCCAAGGAAGGTATTGCAGCCTTCCAAGCAGAGAGCTACATACAGGCAATGAAATACCTGCATAATAAAAGCCTGTTTGGGATCAACAACATTTCTGTGCTGATACTCTGAAACTGCTGCATTTGTAGTAAGTAGTTTTGGAGTAGCATAGTCTATTTTTAGCTCATTCACTCAAGGGAACAAGATACAATCGAAAAGATAACATTGCCCTACATATCTCTATTGTAACTGAGACAATTCTGTAAAGGCAGCCTGTGCTGTTCAATCTCAAACAAATTATTCAGGACCAACTCTGAGGCCTTTCCAGTGCCTTAGAGACCTATGTGTAGACATCATGTATGGACACTCAATTGCACAACATGCAGAAATATTTACAGCTAGTAGGGCAATATCCATTATCTGATAGGGAGGGTTACAGCAAGTGATGCTTTCAGGTACATTCTGAAAAGTGCAAAGCCTACAACACTAGACCAGAGACACGAAAATTATTTGTGCATCTAGAAGATGCAAGTAGAAGATGAGACAATGAAAGTGGCTGTTATTTAGACTTTCTGTGTCTCTGTGCAGCTTTTTTTGTTTTTGTTGGTTGGTTAGGATTTGTTTGTTTTGTTTTGGGTTTTTTTTAATGTTTTCTAGGGGACTTCTCTGTTGCAGTATTTTTTTATTTTCTGGCTCCATATTTTGAGATTGAGCACACATTGTCCTGAAGGCATTGGTATGTATTCACAACAGCAGTTGATGCTCTTCACATCATACCAGGCAGTATGTTATGATGCAGTACGTTGGGATGAGCTTATTTGGTTCAGAAATTATATTGCATAGAAAAATGCAAGAAATATCTCAGTAGATGAGACTTCCTATGGAAGCTAATGGAACTGTGTACATTTTGTTTTGTAACACATTTGTAACCTTGTGGCTTCTTCAGTCTGCCCTTTTGCTGATCACCAGTTTGCAACATGTGAAAAAGGTACCTCTGTAAAAGCCCAATATCCTGAAAAACTGCTGTACTGCAAAAACTGCAAACTACAGAATGCCAGTCTGTAAACCCTGCACTGTAGAGGTGATGAAAATCACCTCATTTTCCTCTTAGTACTTAATTCCTTGATTGACTGAAATTACCTTAAGCCTCCTGCTATTGAAAATCTTAACTTTCCTGCATATTGTGGTACTGATGCTTGTGTGACGGGCAAAATCCTACTTGAGCTAAACCTGAATGGTTTGGTGTATTTCTGTTTGTTTGTTTCCAGCATATCATATCTTTGGTCTGGATGGCTGCATAGCTGCATGAGTGGAAGAGCTGGTGGAGGATGGAAAACACAGAGTGCTCAGGGAAGAATATAGAACCATTTCTTCCAGCAACTCAGGTTTAGACTGGCTTTTGAAAATGCATTCTTCTTTGGGCAGAAATTTGTGTTTAATAGAGAGCATGTACATGCAGGCATAATTGTTTGAAATCAGTTGTCTATTACATAGAGAAAAAAAATTAAAAAGCTATTTTTCAGAGGGTGCTAGTTTTTATACAAGCTCATTTGCCTCACTGATTGTCCCCTTCAGGAGAAACTTAGTGGACAGTAGCCCCTCCAAATCTGTGTGTATGAAAATGATGCAAGCATAAATCTTTCAGGTGAATGGCAGTGTTCATTTTCTATAGAGACAGGCAGCTATCTCATTCTCACATCTGGAATAAAGAATCATTATGCTTAGCAGTAATTGATCCCAGATGATCTTATTAACTAGGACAGTGTGTGGTTTTTGCTCAGAATACAGAACTCCTTTCTTCAAAAAATGGAAGAAAAAAAGTAGAGGAAGTCTTCTTTTGTTATCTGTATTGGCTCTGGAATTTTTTCTCCGTGCTCATATTTAATTAGTTTCTGCAAGCCTGAGGTTAAATGAGGTGCAGTGCTGGCACATGAAAAGAAACACCGGAGGTCAATTAAAATCATTAAGTTACTATCAAACTCATCTGGAAAAACAGAAAGAATTTTCTTTTCCTTTAGCAGATTTTTGAGGAGTAACGATATGCTGAAGGGTACACATTTCCCAGCACTAGCGAAGGGATAGTGCTCTGAATAAAGACTGTTTCATGACAAAACACATTGCATGTTAGTAGAAAGATAAATGGAGAAGTCTTGCAAGTACCTTTTTTTCTTAGCTTAGGCTTTCTATTTTTACTTGCTATTAAAATCTCTCTTTTTATATACCTCTTTCTTTAGGATATTACTTTACCCTCTCCTACATTTTCTCTAAACCACTTAATCTATTTTTGTCCAAGTGGAAGCTTCTGGTAGTCCTAAAGCACATCTGCTCATAGCCTTCTTAAATGCATGTGAAGATGCCAATAAGCCCACTAAAGCAGTGTCTTACCTCTTTCTGAGTGTCAGATAGTGGCAATGATAGCTGTTCCTGTGGTGATATCTCCAACATACAGCAGATATCTGTGCTCACCTCAAAACAGATGTCTTGTAGCTTCAAACTTGAAAAAAAAATGAGTTTTTTTTTCTGATTTATCTGTATGGGCCAGACTTTGCTGCTTCCAAATTACTTTTTTCATTCTCTGAAAAAATGGTATTGATTTAGCAGGACTGAATTTCCTCTCCTTGTCTGTATCTTTGCCTTGGTCAGTGTATCTGCAGTTTCTCTAGATGCATGGTAGAAATTAAAAGACAATGTTAATTCATAAACAAGATTACCTTCACAAAAATAAAATAATGCAATCTTTTGTAGATGGGACTAATTAGAGGGTGGTGGCCAGGGTGTGCGAATAAAGGCCCAGAAGAAAAAGAAGTGGCATGGAATTGACCCTGGCTGGATATCGGGTGCCTGCAAAGCTGCTGGGCAGGGGAAAGAAAAGATAACAAAATATCCATGGGGCAAGATAAGGGCAGGTAGGGATCACTCACCAATTACTGGCATGGGTGAATCAGAGTTGACTCAGGGAAATTAGTTTAATTTATTATCAGTCAAATCAGAGTAGGGTAATGAGAAACAATAAATAAATCTTCAAACACCTTTCCCCCACTGCTCCCTTCTTCACAGGGATTGAGTTCTTGATCTCCTCTCATCAGAGGCTCAGGGGACACGGAACTGGGGCTGTGGCCAGTTCATCACACGTTGTCTGTGCTGCTTCCTTCTCGTCAGGGAGAGGACTTGTCACACTCTTCCCCTGCTCCCCAGTGGGGTCATGACATATTTTTGACATGGGAAAACTAAAATATGAATTAAATCCTGTAGTAAATCCTTTCTGCGGCAAAATCAATCTTTTGGGGTTTGGTGTTTTATTAATTTGTCTTGAAAATATTTTGGCTTTTTAAAAATCCATCCTTGCAGTGCAGTTTTCTTCCATTTTTAAATCTACATAGCTCATAGAATTTTTTCAGTTACTAGTTCACATAATTTCTTACTCATTTAATGGATTTTTAAGAATTTAAAAAACAAACATGGGATTATATTTACAAAACTTAAAAAAAACCCCACATGAACAATTGTAGTTCTGTGAAATAAGTGCTTCTTCCTCAATTCCTGGTGTCCTCTAACACCTCTTCTAGTGCTGAACCGAGTGTCTTTTCCTTTTACTTGAAGACAAATGTAACTCCATCTGTTGCATAATTATTTTGGTGAGCATCTTTGAATAGCAAAAATAAGCTGGTCAGAATACTTCTCATTTTACAGGACTGGTGAGAAGAGGACTGGAGGATATAACATAAACTGCCTACATCAGTCAAATGCCTGGAAAGTTTTTAATGGTTTTAATGTGGTGAGTAAATGTGGTTTTGTGTGAGTGCCCCAGACTTGGAGACCCCTTTTTTGGTGTTTTTCACCTGAGATATCTTCCAGGTTTAAATCTGTTCTCCTCATCCAGAAAGGCAAGCACTGAGCTGTATAAGTTATATCATAGCCTAAAACCTGTTCAGCCTAGAGATTAGATATTGCTGGAAAGCTGTTTTCTGTAGGTCACTATGTAGCCATTCTTTTTTAGATTTTGAGGAAAGCTTGCTTTTCTGGGAGGGATAAAAAACAACCCAACAAACGAATCAACCAACCAACAAATAAACCAAACCAAACCCAAAAACCAAAACCTCAAAACCACCAAAAAAATCAAGAAATATAAAGCTGTATGTTTTTTACAAGATCTTACAAGAGTCAATGCTACATTTCTTCTAAGAAGTGTCATAAAAGCGCTGCTAAGACCTATTTTGCTATTTTGGATCCTAATATTGATTTTTGTCTGTAAAAATAATACTGCAGGCAATGTGATCAATATAACCAATTATATAGTTCTAAAATCCAGTTCACAAACTTTTTATGACTGCTGCAGTTGTAAGATTGAATTCCAGGAAGATAACTAATGTGTGGCCTTACAGTGAAGACATATGAAGATATGCACAGCCATTTCCAAAATTTTGTCTTTACTTAGACCTTTATATGTATGATGGATTTTCTTGTTACTATGAGCAGTTCAAATGAGAAAATCCAAAATTCCTGTAATCTGTTTTATGATAAAAAAGGGCTTAAATTCTGATGTTAGGAAAATTTTAATCTTTTGAAGATGGGAGTATCAGAGTTTAATTGAAGCAGTACATTTTCCTACGGACACTTCAGCACATATTTTCAAAAAGATCTTAACATCAGCATTTTCTTTGTTAAGTGGGCAAATTAAATATAGAAAACATGCATAATTCAGATGCAAAGGAAGAACACATAAGTAGGGAAATACCCCTAGAAGAAACAATTGGAGGAACAGTGGCTTTGTATAGAATTTTATTTAGCATGATAGTTTTGTGTAGTTACATATCTATATCCACACTTGCATTGAATAAATATGCCTTAAAGACCTGTCCAGTCATGAAGGGAAGCTGTATGTTTGTATTGAGCTTCATCTTCTTACTGTTATGTTATGTTGGGAGGAGAGAAATTATTTATTTATCTAACAATGCTTTTCCCCTTCTTTTATTTGTTCATTTCTTCCTTTTGTTTCATTGAAGAGAAAGGTTAAAAGTTGACTGGCTGCATATGGAACAGAATCACAGACTCCCAGAGTTAAGTAGATTGGAACATATGCTTTTGTTTTGTGTGGTTATCTATCTAGGTTTTGAAATATCTGTATGGAATTCCTAATATGAATCTTGTTCTAAAATTTCTTAAATGGCAGTACTTAACTGCCTTGGTTTCCTTTGATAAAACCCAGAAGGTAGAAATAATGAATTTAATAGATTTATGAACAAAAGTCCATGGTGAAAGCTATTAGCCAATCACTTTCTGGGTTTCAGCCTGCGTGTTCCTAGTGCAGCTGAGGGAGTATTTATGAAGGCAAAAGATAATTTCATAGCCCACAAAACAGAAAGTCACAAAAGTGAACAAACTTACATCCCTCCAGTGTCTCCATGAGTATATGCAATGCTAGGAAACCTGCCTAAACATTTTGGATGGTGTCCTTCATTTTAGGGTGAGCCGTTTGAGATTCTATAAACTTAATTGCCAATGGCTGAATGCTCAGAGCTGCAATACAAAAATCTATTCAAACTGGGATTGGAATGTATGTAAACAGCAATCTCTTTCAAAATGGGTACACAGAATTATTAGAAGCTCTTAGGATTCTATCTTCAAACTCAGACTAGAGTGCTTCCTCACTTTGAAGGTATTGTAAAGATAAACATCATCTGGCAAAGTCTTCAAATGCTATAATGATGGGGCAGTGAAAAGCCCCAGGGTAATCAAAAATTCAGCAAGTCTTTCTTCAAAGTGGAATCAAACAGTGCATGATAAATAAGACTTAGGAATGACACTAAAAAAGAGAATAAACTATATAAAAGCTGTCCATTTAATGAGAAGTGTCCCTCTTGGGAACAAGAGGAAGTGGTAGTTCACTGGCAGATGTGTGCAAAAATATCATTAGAGTGAGTTGTGCACAAAAAATGAAATCACCAATGTTTTTAATACAATATTGTATATGTTAAAAAAGCATTTTGAGGCAAGCAGCCTGGATCATGGGGTGACTGCCAGTTCTAGCTAACAGCACCTTGTATGGAAGAAAATAGCTTCCATGAGTGCATGTTATGTGTTTTTCCAGATGTTATAAAACTTGATGAACCCTCAATTTTTATATGGGGCTTTCTGCCTGCCCATCTTATTTCCTTGTTACTTTCTTCATCACTATTCCATTGTTGTCATTTTGCAAAGACTGTTTTCCTCTTAGGCTGCTGTTCTAGTCCCTGTATGCAGCAAATCCTGTTTCAACTTAATGATGCCCCTTTTTCTGTGTCAGCCTTTCCCTCAGTGTTCAGCTGTCCCCTAGTCCGACTCTCTTATATTTGCTGCTTTTGTTCAATGCTTAACACTCATTTGCACCTAGGCCAAATTTCCCCTACCAGTTCTTGAGGTCTTCTTCCCCTCTATCTTTTTCTTTCTGCTTTTTTGTTCTTATAAATAATCCAAGTCTCTCTAATAATTTCCCAGTATTGTTCAAGTATCTATTTATTTTCAAAAAAGAAACTGAGTTCTGTTAATCTTCCCAATTTTCCTCAACATATCCATTGCCTCTACTATCCAATGTCTGCTAGCCTGGGATCTGGGTAATCTCTTTATCCACCCTACAAAGAACAAGGTTGTCTCTTCAGAGCCAAGATCTGGGTCACGTGAAGACCTGCAATCACTGGAAAAAAATCTGCAAGCATAAGTCTGAAACTTATCAGTGAGCATATTCCTTTAAATAAGGCTGGAGGAGGGAGAGCTCATAGGAGTTAATTTTTCAAAAGATTATGATTTTATTATGCTTGGGCCAGTTTTTTGTTCATCACAAGACTCTACCTGTTTTATGTCTGTCTTTCAGATACAGCTTTCAATCACTGCTTAACAGTGTGGGAACATCTGAGCTTTCCAGGGAGACACCCGGGTTTTATTGGGGACTTACTGGTGTTTTAACAAAGCAGAAAATAAAGGCATTCTCCCTTGTGTACATTCCCACAGGTCTCAAATATTTCACTTGTATTTAAAAAGGAAACTTGGAGTGCATATTTGCAAGTAGAGTAACAAATGAAAGGAAATATTCCAGTAAACCAATGTGTGATGAAAAAAGAAGGATTTTAATATTCTTTTTTCCCCTATATTTCTCATTATGCTGAGGAACCTTGATATGTATGTTAACATTTTTATTCCTTGTGGAAAAGCTCAGGTGCCTCTGAAGTTGTAGCTGCACTGTAGTATTGAATTACCTGATCAATTTCTGTGATGAAAAGACTGGCTTGGTAGACAAGAGAAAAGCAGGGAATATTGTCTACCTGAACTTCACTTGACATTGTCTCCCCATAAGTCTTGTATAACTCTTGTTTCCAGAACATTTTCAGCCCAGAGGAAACACCTCTGAGAAGGCTTTAATGAATATTAATTTAAGATCTGGGCATAAAGAAAATTCTCAGTTTCACCATAAATATTTGTTATTGAAGGTTCTCATATAACTACTATTTGTTAGTAAATAAGCTATTGTATTGATAAGCTCAAATTACATTATACATAAGTCTATTCTTAAGGGTAAAGCAACAGATGATGCTATGATTTTATAGTTACTCCTTCTTAGGGAGAAAATTTTTGATGAGAAGCTGAACAATTTTCTCTGATGCAGGATTTAATAGCATAGAAAACATGCTGATAAACTTGAAATTTACTTAAACTAAGGCAAGTGTCATGAAGCAACTGAATAAGATACTGCCATAAAAGGGTTACCCCTATTTCCACCTTGGTCATATATTCCTTCTCTCTCCTTGTTTCTGGCTAGGTGCTCCAGCCCACTTGTGTTAGCTGTAATGGATATTTGGAAACACAATAAAGTAGATCCAGGATCTCACCCAGAAGGAAAATTAGGACAAATTGACTCATTTTGAACCATCTGGCTACATGGGTCCTAGTACTGACATAAAGAAGACAGGGGATGGGAAGCATCTCTGTCTTAGATAAAACAGCTGTGGAACTGTAAGTTTAAGAAAATGAAAACAATGTGATAGAGTCTAAGAATAGCAGTGCTAAATAATGTTAGCAAAGTAGTGCTGAGCAAGAATTATTTTCCAAAATATTTTTTTCATACAAATACAGATATATACAAGTACGGATGCATAAAACATTCGGCAAATTTTCTTTTTTTTTTTTTTGTTTTTTTTTTTTTTTTTTTTTTTTTTTTTTTTTTTTGTTTTTGCCTTTGAAACAGCACCCCCTTTTGAAGCTTTTATGTCAAAATTAAGCAGAAGATATTTTTTGAATTCCATTCCCCATGGAAGTTTAGTTGTTTGGGTTTTTCTGGTTGTTTCCTTGTTTTGTTTGGTTGGTTTTTGTTGGGCTTTTTTTTTTTAATTTCCTGATAGTGCCAAGAAATTGTTTGCACAGTTTTTATCTTACATGTTTGGCTAAATGCCAATCACAAGACTCATTTAAAAGGGTTATGTTGTATCTGTCTGCAATTGTTGGTGGGTTTTTTTTTGTAATTTTATAGTCTGAAAGTTTGAGAACAATTTTTCTGGTAATTTTACAGTCTGAAAGTTTGAGAACAATCTCAGTTTAGGACAGAATATTTGTCTTAATAGTGTGGTGACTGTGATCTGGAAATTCAAGCAAGAGTTCCTATACAGACAATCCAGGTAAAATAGCATTAATTGAGGTAAAATAGCAATAATTGACACCTTTACCAGAATTTTTAAAGGTTACTATAGAAACTAGATACCTAATTGTTCTCACTTTGAAACAGTACTCCTAAAGTCCAGTGTGCTGGGATTTACTGGTGAGCTGATGTTGCACTTTTCATTCAACCTACGATTTATAGCAAGCTTTGTACATACTTATGCTACATAACCAAAAGTAACTCAGCTAATTTGCAAAGTTTTTATTTGAATTAGTCTTGTATTATCTTACTTTTGGATGATATTTTTACTTTAAATGCTGAAAATAGAGGGTCTGTAGGCTGCATCTATAGCTCTAAATTAAATAGTGACCGGGAGCATCCTGTATCAACAAACTGTCAGAACAATTGCTTGTGTGCCTCCTGTCCCTCAGGCCATTTGTGGGTGCAGTCTGCAGGCTAGAGTGATCATTTCCAGGAATCATTGCCAGCTGGAAGTTAGTATGTGAACCTTTTTCAAAGGATAAGTTAGTTTAATGTTAGGTATCTGGGCTGTTCAGCGGCAGCTGGCCTCAGGACTGGAGAATGAGATCAGGCATATTTAGTCTCCTAAATAGAGCACAGTCAATGTGGCACACCTTGCTAAAAGTGAATTTTACTATTTGATACATAATTTCCTATGTCTGAATTTGATGTGTATATTATTTTAATAATGTGATTTCTGTGGATTCTCAAGTCTATGTATATTCTAAATTTCTCCAGCAACAAAGTTTAGTAATTTTTTGAAATTCAACATTCTTCAGGAATTCTTTGAATATTTCCATTTAGGTTACATAACACGTCTGAAGATACACAATATCTGAGACTACCCATTTCCTAGGATGAAGAAAAGGGAGTGAATCCAGCCACATCTTATTTCCTGTTTGGCTGGACTAAGTGTAAAAGCTCAGATAGCAAATGATATAGTCAATATTTTCACATTCATTGAACTGAAAATTCTTTTATCTGGAAAGAAATTTCTTATTTTTTAAACCACTGCCTTTTTCAGTGGCCTTATACAGTCACCATTTCTGAACGATGGCTAAAGCAGAAGTCTAAGCTGACTCAGGTTTACACTGCAGAAGGCACCTATAATTTAACCAGTGGTATATAAGTGCTTTTGCTCATGTGTAGTCTCAGTGGTCACACACACCGAGCACTGAACATATTTTCCAGCAGTGATTTGTTGTTTGTTGGCCATGGCACTTGGCTGCTGCAGCAGCTGCATGTTCATTGCTGCTACCTGAGCTAATGGCAGCCCCAGCTGGAAGGAGCCTCCTCCCGCAGGGGTGCGGGATCGATCGTTCCTCCCGCCAGAGTGGTCCCACTCATATTGCTCTGATTGCTAATCCTGACATCTGAAGGCTTCGGGTTTTAACCTTTTGTTTGATGTGAAAGGTCATGTCTTCCTTCAAACACCAAGGCACCCTCAAAAGTTTCGTGAGCCTGAATATTTAGGGAATTACAATGGCCTGGGAAACTTGATATGGAATTGCATGTTTTCTGTTAAAGCTGAGATTGAATTCCTCAAATCTATTTACTATTTGTGTTGTGACTCTGCAAAAATACTGTGAATATGTATTCATATATTGAATATACAGTATACTATATTAAATATATAGTAGTTAAAGCATTCTTGAATTATTCACTTTATTTGAACTGTTCATTGTTGTGCTATATTATTCTTGATAATTCTCTTAAAATAGATATAAGTAATTTTTTTGTTTTTTCCACTTGGGGAAAAGAAATCTAGACAGAGGCCTATGCATTCAAACATGTAAAGTTACATCTCTAAATAGTCTTTTAACCAAGTTAGTACTTATTATATTTGAGTTTTGAAATTATTTTTTTAATCCTCAACTGTGAAGGTGCATGTGTCATAAATCCTCTAGACTGAACTGTCATCAAATAATACACTACTAAGTCTTGTGAAGTTTTCCTACACAATGCTGTGGGTAATGTTTTAGATTCTTTAACCTAATTATATTGTTTCTGTCATTTTTACAATAGCATAATGACCTGCAGGCTGTTTTCCCTTTTGGGACTTTATCATCAAAACTGTCACATTGCGTACCTGATAAAAGCACAGAGCTCTGTGTAATTTGTTTGCTTACAAAGGTTTCTTGAGGAGGGTCACAAGAGCCTAACAGTTGAGAACATGAGGTGTTGGCAGACAGCAAACCAGAGAAAGGGATTGAGAATGGGACTGCTTCACTGGTTCCCAAAATGTCTCACTGAAGCAAGTAGAAGAAAAGCGATAAATGTAAATATGTAGTTTTAAGACTCAGAGGATGACTATGTAAACAAATTTTAAATTCTGGTTGGCCATATAATAAATTATTAACCAGTCACTCCATTTTTCCACAGTAGAAATGACTGTTATTACACTGTAACATTTCTCCTTACAAGAATATATTTTTTAATTGTCTTGTACAGAAAGTTCTCTGTATTTTGAACCTCACAAAAGTTGATGAGATGCTTTCATATGGAATTCATATTCTGCCTTCAATAAACCTGTGCCCTAAAACTTTCATTTGCAGTGTTTATATAATGAGTAGGGACAAACCACTGGTTCTAATTCACAGATATCTCAAGATTCAATAATTTCACATTTGCCTCATGTTAGTAACAGAGATAAGTGACTTCAGCAAGTGAAGTAAGAAAATAAATAAAGAAAAATTCCAGGAAACATAGATGTGATGACACTATACTCATGGAATGACAACTTTGGAGGAACTGTAATTTCAGAAAAATCTGAGCTGGTCAGTTTTGGTAAGGAAGCAGGTTAATTTTCTACCCTCTAAAGTCCTCTTTTTGATACAGATAGCCTTAATAAGTGTGTCAAAGTGTTAAATAATATGAATGAAGTGATCAAAACAGAATTATACAGGTAATTTTTAAGACTGACTTAACACCAGCTAGCAGCTAAGCTTCATGGAGCTGCTTGCTCACCCTTCTGGGTGGGATGGAGGAGAGAACTGGAGAAGTGAGAAAACTCATGGTTTGAGATAAAGAAAGATTAACAGGGAAAGTGAAAGCTATGCATGCAAGCAACAGGTCTAATTTTAAATATTTTGAAATAGGAACATGATGTTGCATAATCCTGTTCTATGAGACATACAAAGGAAAGTGAGACATCTGAGACAAATTAGACAAGCTTCAAATTTTGAATAAAATAAGCTCATGTAAAGATACGCCTCTGAGATACATGTCTTACTTTACTCTTGAAACTCAAATGGAATGTACATAGGAAACACTCTGTGAGTTTCCCATGTGATGCATATTTCATGCTATGAAGTTCTGCAAGCTTTAGAATTTTACTGGATTATTGGAAAAAAAACAAAACAAAAGCAGGATGTTTAATTATGCTTCTTGCAGGGATACTGTTACAATTTAATGAAGAAATATGTAAACTATGTGTAAGAACAGCACCATAACTGTTTTAAATTAAAAAAATACTTTTTTAGCTGGCTTATACACTTTGAGAGATGCATTTGCCTAATTTTTTTTTTTTCATGTGAATACCATACCATGTTTTTTGAATTTAGTTCAGCTCCATAATTTTTTTTCCTTTGCGTGCCTGTTAACATTTTATATAAATTTCTTATTGGCATCACTTGTTCTAAAATATTACAAACGGTCCCCATTGTTGACATGCAGGCCTTTCTTTCTGGCAAAAAGAAATATAAATATGAACACTCTTTCACACAAAAGACAGTTCAGCATTTGAAAGGAGGTGTCTACCAGTTCTCCCTTCTCCCATTTGACAGTTGGTACATCTCTCTTCTCTTCAGACCGTGGCACCTTTCCTTGATTTTGTCCATGGATTCCCTACTTAGTTTTTTAAAGAATTGCTTATTATATCTGTTGTATTTTTGTTGAATTTTTATTTCTGAGGAATTAAGAGAAATCTATGTATCTATGTATCTATGTATCTATGTACCTACCTACCTACCTACCTACCTACCTATTTCTTTATATTTATGTCTATAACTCTGTTCATGGTTTTGTTACTTTTGTTTCAATACAAAGACCAAACCTCAACTGCAATTTTTCACATTCTTTAACCAAACCTTTGTCTTTCATTAAATAAATTGTCCTCTCAAATAGCCATCTTTTAAGAAATGTTTCTACCTGTTTGGAGCAAAAGAGCTGGAGACACAACATGCGCTCTCTTTTTCATACAGCTGAATTGCATATAGCCATTTCAACTAAATATTCAAAGTATTATATGTGGAAATTCCTGAGTTGCCTATTGGCACACAGGAAATATGAGCTGAAAACCCCACATTGCATCTCCAGAAGCAATGGACAATCTGGAGAAATTAAAAATCTTTCTTTAGAAAAATTTGTTTTTTTTCTGGTCAAGTCACTTTTCTGTGGTGCTTTGCCTTACCTAACAAGACCATATTCACTTGTGGTTTGGTTGCTTCGGTTTATTTATTTGGTTTTTGGGGTTTTTTCTGTTTTTTTGGTGGTGGTTTTTTTTTGGTTTTTTTTGTTTTTGTTTTTTTGGTTGTTTTTTTTTTTTTAAACATAGTGTATTATACTATACCATACTCCACTTAAGGGAACTTAAGGGTTCCATGGGGGCATTCATTCCATCCTGGCTCATAATCTGAACAAAATTTTTGAAATACTTATTTCTGTTGATTGATAACCCTTATTGCAGAGTGTCACAAAAGGAAATTATGTTTGATAAACAGTAAATACTATTACTATCCATTTAAGGGAAGAACATAGACAATACTTACAATTATCATATTGGGATATTTTTTATTAGAAAGATGGAGGAGGTCAGCTTTAAAACCATTCAATTTTGGCAAGGTGTTAAACTCAAGAACCATAAAAGTGGAGAAATTCAATCCATCAGTGTTTATAGTAGGTCTCAGAATACCTGAGCAATGTCCAGGATTGTAGAAAAGAGAGGTATTGATGTTACATTTACATTATTACTGCTTTTAACAGTATTTATTACATTTAAATTATTACTGATTTTAACAGCTAAACTAGTAAAGCAGGTATTGGTTCTATTCAAAAGTCCTTATGAATTGGATGAGTAAAATCTCCTGTTGATCTTCATATGTCAAGGGACTACCCAGCTATTCAAAATCACATTTTCAGGAAGTTCTGCCTCCAAGTAAGATCTGAAGGCCTGGAAGTAATCTGAGCCATCTCCCAGTTTACAAAGATAGTTTAGGACAGATTGAACATTAGATTAGTTCATCCTTATTTAGGACATGCAACCAAAGCAAACTCACTGAGATCTATCTCTGTGTAGATGCCTTGCAGTTTTATAATCATTCTTTGAAATTGCCAGAGTATGGCATTTTCTCACCAGGGAGTAATATAAGATCATATATTTCAAAACATGAGTTATTCAACCATAAGAGGATCAGAAAATGCTAAGGAAAGAATTTATGAAGTCCAACAGAAACATTCCCTTTGTCGTGTTGAGCTTGTCACAATTCTGGTAATTTTTTTCTCTTGCAGAAAATACTCCTGTTGGCCTGTGAGGCCCTAAAGAAATCCTCCTAGAAAAGTGCAACCAAAGAACGACGAAAAATAATGATGTGAGTTCATCCTCTTCTGAGCATGCATTCCCATTTTACAGAAATTAAACAAAATCTGTCAAGAGAAGAAATGAAAGTTAGGAAAGGTGATTTAAATTAATAGGAAGAAAGTGACTAAATTTAAAATATTCTATAAAGTCATTAAAGTTAGTAAGAATATAGCTATTCTATCTAAGGTTTAGTCACACAGCTAGGAAATGCTGTGACTTAAAGTACACATAGGTAAGAAAAAACAGTGGCATCATCACTAAAAGTCTGTGCAACAGACTGTAAAGACAAATAAATCCAAAGCAAAAAAAGTCAGGCTTACTTCTGTAGAACTTTTTGTTGGTTTGTTAAATTTTGTGGCTGCATTTTGAGAGTTTGTTCTCATATATAGGAGGGAGACAAATACAGCCAAATGTGTGAATTAGCTGCTCTACAATGTGTGAAGAGAAAAAATCCAAACCCTAAAAGAGACCTTCAGTCAGCTAATGTTTTATGAGTTCATCAGTTGAGGGCTCAAATGTAAAAATTAAATTATCTGAACATGGTTCTGAAGGGACACAGTACTGCTTCTTGCTATAAGAAAGGTAATTAGAGACCCAAGAATGCCTTGGTGAGACTTCTTGAAAAATAAGGTTTGGCTTGCCCTGTGATCTGTTTCCAGGTAAGTTCTGCACTGTAACAAAACAGATGCCCTCTTTACAAAAAAGCTCTTTACAAAAAAGTTAACTGAGGATGACGGGAAGAAAGAAAATTTTTAAAGAGTTAAACATGAATAAAATGTTGAATAAATATTTGTTTTGTTAATAGCTCTTATTTCCTACTCATCTGCTATTTGATCCCCAGATGCACAGACTCTGGATATTACCTGCTAGTCTCTTGTGGTGAACTTGGTCTGTATGGGCAAAGAGCAATCAAGCATCTGCATCTGTTTTACAGATATATTAAAAAAAAAAAAAAAAAAAAGAAAAAAAAGGATTTTCTTTTTTCAAGGGAAAAAAAAAAGGAAGTTTGATGTTTTCTTTGAATTTCCTAAAAATGTTGGATAGAGAAAGAAATCATCTTTGGATTATGGGTTTATTGATTATACTTCTGTAAAGCTGAGTAAATATTTTTATTACTTCTTACCATTAGATTTCAAGCTGAAAAAAGAACTACATAAAATTTGTACTAGACTTTCCAAGGGATGCAAAATATGTGAATCAATAACAAATATTTTGTTCTGTAATTTTAAATGGTAGTACTAAATATAAAACTTGTAAACGAGGCATGGTTAAAAATGTAAGGTGGAGTAGAGTGTAAGAAATAATTTTGCTGATTTTCTTTAATTGCTACAGTACTATAATTCACATTTAGACAAAATAGTTACATAACCTGCCTAAGCAGTACTATTCAAACCCACTGGTTTTTCTTTCCTATGATAATTTCCACTTGAAATTTTTATGTTCTGAAGAAAGTTTTCCATGGTGAGTGTAAGTGGAAAATTTATTTTGTGGGCTATATCGACTTACTTGTACATCAGAGAAAATGAGGTTTTTTCCTGATTTTTTCAGAATTCAACGTGATATAAGTGATGCCATAGTTGAAGGCTACTCTCTAGAGGAGATCAAAATCACAGTGGTGTTTGCTAACAAGGCTGTAACTTCACATGATTGGCACTGTAATTTTGGGGAAATTTCTACATGTTGGTCATTCCACAAGCAATTGTGAGTAGTTTTATTAATTAAAAGTTGATAGTTTGATCAGAAATTAGCTAGCAATATCTATTCAGTATTCAGTCTTGTACTAGAGAAGACATTTATGCTATAATAAAATAATTCTGAAAATCATTCTATTGTGATATGAAAATATGGGTGAACCTTATTCAATTCCATATATGGAAATATCTTGATGACTGAGACATATTTAGTTGCCAAAATCCACTGAATTTCTGAAGAACCTCAGCAAAAAATGGAGAGCCTATAGTGTGATTTAAAAATTTAGTAAATCAAAAGGTGTATGTACCAGTGAAGATTATTTTTTGTATTTCTTCATACATGAGCCATGGTCCCTAATCATGACAATTCTTACACTGTAGACTGGTATTCAGAGATAATGGACATACAACTGACATTTTTTTGCTAAACAGAACCAAATGCATAATCGGGAGTCTAGAAGACAAAATAAAGATAGCAAAACACCAGGTTTGGAAAAGATGAAAGAAAATTAGAATAAAATTGTACATAAATAAAATTTTATTTTTAGAATAAAATTGTACATTCACACAAACACTTACATTGAAAATATCTTTAAGAATCCAACCATTAATCCAGCACTGCCAAGACTACCACTGAACAATGTCTGTAAGTGTCACATCTGCACGACTTTTAAATATGTGATGGTGACCACCACTTCCCTAAACAGCTTTTTCCAGTGCTTGACAGCCCTTCCAGTGAAAAATTTTTTCCTCATATCAAATTTAAACTTTCCCTGATGCAACTTGAGCCTGTTTCGTCTGTCTTATTGTTGAACATCTGGAAGGAAGGATCAATACTCAGCTGGCTACAGCCTCCTTTCAGGTGGTTGCACACAGCAATAATGTCTCACCGCAGCCTTCTTTTCTTCAGGCTAAACAACCCCAACTCCCTCATCCACTCCTCATAGGACTTCTGCTTTAAACTCTAGGTCCTTTTCCACTGGGCCACTTTCCAGACACTTCTTCCCAAGTGTGTAAGCACTGCCTGCAGTTGTGACCCAAGTGCAGGACCAGGACCCAGCACTGTGTCTTGTTGAACCTCATACAATTGGTCTTGGCCCATCAGTCCAACCTATCCAGAGGCTTCCTACACTTCAGCAGACCAACACTCCAGCCCTGCTTACTATCATCAGCAAAATGACAGAGGGTGCACTTTATCTGCTTGTCGAAATCACTGAAAAGATACTCAACAGGCCTGGCCCCAGTGCTGAGCCCTGGGGAACACCACTTGTGACTGGCCACCAACTGGATGTAACTCCATGCCCCACCACTCTCTGGGCTCCATCATCCAGGAAGAATTTTTACGCAGCCAACGGTAAGAAATGCAGAATTTTGTGGGAAAATGGGTCAAAGTCTTTACCTGATGTCCCCGGTATTCTAAGGTCACCTCACTCCTTATTTTTCAGAGAATCTAAAAATGTCATTTTGTGATCATTGATGAAAAAGTGAAATGCTGGTCAGCAAACAGAAAGCTTTGAAATGTTTACATATTAAAAAATAGTCGTTGTTAGCAGTGCCATCCAGTGGCTATGTGAATAAACTGCAAGGGCCAAGAGACTCATGCAGGAGAGGATTGTTCTAAGTAGGAAAGATTTTCCTGGTTCTATCAAAGTATACCTGAAGAGTGGGAATCTCAGCTAAAACCAAACCCTTGACTCCCTGAGATGGCAATAGCAGAGGTGGTCACTCTGTTTTCTATTTGAAGATAAGGGAGAACAGGCTTTGTAATATATGTTTTTAATTTTGCTTTAATAAATAATTGATGAATAGCTTTAGTATATCAAAATATTTGGACCCCTAACATAAAGTAGGCTAGTTCAACTGTCTTCTCACAAACGTATGAAACAGACAAAACAGATCTGTTTTTTAATGTATTGATGTGCCTCTTCTGCTTTCTAATATTTGTACAGCTATCCCTGGAGAAAGATTAGGTCCACTTTTCTGTCAGTCAGATGTAACCAGGCAGCACTCTGAAAAGCCTGTCCATTAAGTCAAAAGTCATCTAATATTGTAAAAGGAAAGACAGAGCAGCAGAGGAGGGAAGGATGAGCTAGTCAGCAGCAAGAATGGGGCTATTTTAGGGAACAGAACTACAGGCCAAGCTTCACATTTTGAATCAATGAGTTACAACCATTAGCTTCACATTTGTTCTGAGGAATCAATGTTGAACTGATTGAAGGTGCATGTGACAGAATTCTAGAATGATTTTTACCTTTTTTTTAGCAAGGTATTAAAGTTTTTTAAAAGAAAACTTTGTTTAAACAGAAGCTTAAAAGGAAAAAAAAATTCTTGTCCCCAAAATTATTTTTCTGCCAATGGTCAGTAACTTAAAGGGACAACAAGGTGAAAAAAAAGTCATTCAACTAAGGTAGTTATTTTGCTTTTTTCCTAAATCTGTAATGAACATCATTCATTACTGTAATCTTAAAACTATACATCTTCATCACTATAATCTTAAACCTATTTTTTCTTAATTAAACTCATCATCTGTGAGTAACTAGAGGATTTGTAATTCAATAAGTTTAGAAAGTATTTGTGTAAATGTGCGTGAAATTATCTGTACATCATATTTATACTGTGGTGTAAAACAAGAAAGCCTCGATGAAGTAATATCTTAAAACTCCTCTTCATAATGTTTTTTTATTTTAAAAAGATATAATTTTTCTACAGGTTTAATTTGCTGCTTTTGAACCTTTTCATCAAAACTTTTAAATATTTCTCTTAGGGGAGATGCCTATGAATACGTGCAACCTTGGGGTGTATGAATAAATTGGATTTGTTTCCAAGGAAACTAAACTGCAAGATGCAGGTGGGCTTCAAATGCTTTTCAAATTCTGGTGGAAATATAAGTGTCCAGCCCAAAATCTGGTCCTACAGGCAGTGTTGAACAACTTTGCTTATTGTTTTGCAGACTATTTCTGATAGTTAGGACATTTGATATTTTTTGTTAGCAAAGATATGTGAAGTCTAACTTTTTGGGGTAGAATATAATTATTCAAACATAAAATATCTTTTCCTGAAGAAATTATCCATAGCCTTATTTTTGTGTAAAGTTATTCCAAAATTGCTTGCTTTTTTTAATATATTCCAGAATATTTACAGCAACTCTGGAGGGTTGCCAAGTGAATTCCTTGTAATGTACTATTGGAATATGTTATTTGCTGAAAAAGGCTTTTTTCTGCCAAACTACTGGGATGGGTGGGTGGGGACCAAACCATAAACTTAACGGGAAACCCAAAAAATTTGTTTGAAATTTACCAAACTAATATAAGAATAACTTCCATGGCCATATCCCATAGGTAGCTACTTAAATCTTATAATTCCCCAAAGATGTGCTACCTTTCTGAGCCTTTCAATCATTCCCAGCCAGCAGAACTGAGAAGTCTTTTCTTTGCCAGAAGTGGTAGGGTGCTAACTCTTGGACACCACAGAAACGTAAATCCTTTCTAGCCACATCATCTCATTGTGACATAGCTAACACTTCTGATGTCATCGATTAGTTGTAGACCACCAGCAGATCTCTTATTTTGATCTGAATCCTAAACCAAGCATTTTTCAGCATTACTTGAAAGCATTTAAAAGCTTTTATAAATGCCTGAAGTGCACTGTTTTAAAAAAAATAAAAATCTGGCAGTTGTCATCCAATAGCCATCGTGATGATTATTATCAAAACCTGAAGACATGAAAAATTTTGACTTAAGGAAATTGAAATATGTTCTTTTTGAAACAAGACCATCAATAGTAAGACCAAAAGTGGAATATGATATAAGGAGATGAGGACAATGTACAGAATGACGGCTGAAGTCCTCATTAGTTGCAAAACAAGTTTGTCAATAAAAGTTGTGCACCTGATGGTTCATCTGTCTGTCTCACAATGAATTAGTGTGTCACAGGATTTCTGGGAGAAAACTCCATTCGTTCTTTCTCCATATGCTTGAAATAGATGTTGGAGTGTACTACTACTTTTGGTAAAGAAACTAAGCTTTTCTTCCAGCTCAAAAAGCTGCATCAGCTTTGTGGCATTAGGAGCCAGAACAGAAATCAAACTCTCATTAATGTTTATTTGTCTGTTTCCCCTCAAAGCACATGCACCTTTAGGGAGCTAGTTTAGGCTACAGATGTAAGAATTGACTTTGTATGCTTATTTCAAACAATGTAATTTAAATTCCACCTTTCCTTATATAAAACTGTATCATCTAGTGGTCAAAGCATGTGAAGAAGAAAATCGGCTCTATCTAGTTAGAACTAGTAACTGCTAGAATTAGTCACGGATCTTGAAAACTGATATTAGAATCCTCTAATTAAATGCTTGATTGTTTCAAGCCTTTGTAAATATCTCCCAGATTTTTCAAATTGCTGATGCTCAGTATATTTTTAGTACAATCCATAATAGTCATTTTTACAACAAGAAACAATCAGTCCTAGGCCAAAATTACAATAATTAATTTCCTATAAGTAAAGGGCATTACCCCACTAAAATACAACTGTTATTTGTTAGCTGCACTAATTTTTCTGAATTTCCCAAAGTTACTACTCATATAGGAACTTTCTTAATTTTCCTAAAAATATATTGTGCTTTCATTCTGAAAACTGAGCTGAGATTTAGACCCTATTTGCTTTAATTTTGCTTGTACATGAGAAGATATTTCAAAAATAGGGTAGGAACTCAAAATCCCTGATACCACAAAGGCGACAACCTTTTATAGAAAAACAAGTCAGCATATAACATTTCAAGACAAGACTACCATCTTGTGGCCTTTGTGTACAATGACTGGCTGAAGGCACAGCTTTTGCATAAAAATAGAAATAACATTCTCTTGTGCTCCTGTTTGTTTCTAACAGTGTAGGTCTTTGTGCAGACAAAGCATATATATCCTTCAATAGAAGTTGTTTTGAATCAAACAAAGACTTATTTGACTTTTTGTATGGCTGCCATAACAGATGCAGAATAATATTCAAAAGCACAACACAAATGCTTTGTATAAATCAATGCTGCTGAAGATGTGTCGTGTTAAAAGAGACTAACACATCAACACAACTGTGCTAGTCTCTCTGTTTGACACACATGGGATAACAGGACTCTGCTTCTCTTTCTGGCAACAATACTGTTTGATGCAAATAAGAAGCAGAGCAAATACTCAGCTGATTGTCCTCATAAATGCTGAAATTTGTTTGGAATGGACTGCTATGGCTATCTAAGGTAGCTGACTTAAATTGTTTACTACTTTGTGGAACTGGATTTAGGTGCATTTAATTTGGTATTGGAATGTAACTTTCATTTTCAGTGAAACTTCTGTCTACAGTATTTCATCTGTACTGTGTTTGAGAGATCTGCCTTCTTAGTACAAATGAGAACAAAATCTCATGTAATTTATCAAAAATGGGGCAAAACTGTCTTGATCATACCCATAAAAATGCTTATAAATTATCCTTTTCAGGGCAGTGGAAGAAGCTGCTGCTTTACTAGATGGCATTCATTACAATCTTACAAATTATATGTTTACAGCTGACATGTTTTCCTATGTAATGTCTGCAAATTTATACTAGTAGGGCTTACTTCTAGTTAATAACTCAGAAGAGATGCAAAATTTTTAATCTTATCAACATGGGTATTGCCCTGCTATAACAGCATCTGTTGGTCTCTGAGTTGAATCTCTTTTGAAGAGAGGAAAGATTTCAGGCTTCTTTGCTGACCCCCACTCTGCTACCAGATGCATGCACCTGGGCATTCCAAGAGCAGATCTTTCCAGCAACAGCTGAGGAGAAAGAAACCTTTGTGGTACTGGGGCTTTCCCCTGTCTTTTGTAGTGAGTTCACTAGGAGGCTCAGCTGTTCCTTTGTATTCCGCTGGTTGCAGACGTCACCTGAGCATCTTTTCTGGTTTCTTTTGACTTCAGTGTGAAGCTGTGAGAAGAGTCTGGCTATGTCCTCTGGAGGATGTTGAGGGACAGCTGAACAGAGCAGAATGTAGCCTTATCGACCTTTCTTCTCCAGAATAACTCAAGTCAGTTGTGAAACATTCCCTCACGAAATCCATGTTCTGTCTGCCTGCTCACCAGGGCCTCTTGGGCATTTGCTGCAGCTTGCTAATATCCTTGGTTGTGTGGTGAGTGCCGAAGTGGGCTTAATCCCGCTGCCATGGTCTGGCAAGTCTTAGAATTGTCTCTGCCCGTACTGATGGCTTGAGTCTGATGAGCAGTGTGGTGAGAGTGGTGGGTAATGGAACCAGAGGGGGACTCCTACCTGAAATCAAGGTGCCTTGAAAATAGTTGCCACAGGCTGTAAGGATCTTCCAATACCTACTGGAGATGGTGTCAACATTTTTATTAAAATCCATAAAACTTATTTCTACTGCTTTCATCCCATTGAATGATTCATTTCATAGTAGAGAGTTATCAAGCTGACCAGACAAGGTATAGTAACAGTTTTTTAACTCTCACTTTTCAGTACACAAGACAATCAAAGTTGGTGTAAAGCTCTTATACTCGATCCAGATTCTTGTAGGAACATGAACTATTCAACTTTTGGTTGCTGTTCATCCTGTTCCTTTGTATTGAGCTGGTTGCAGACGTGTCCTGAAAGCATTTTTTCTGGTTTCTTTTTATTTATGAAGAGAACTGCAGTGAGAAGAGTCTTTTTTATGCCCAAAGACTTTATTGAGGATGTTGAAGGACAGCTGAACAAAAAAGTATCTATGCCTGCTTATATTTCAGTTTTTCACTATAACTCAAGTCAGTAAGGAAAAATATTACCCAAAAAAAAATCCATGTTCTGTTCTGCCTGCTCAAAAGGGCTTTATATATAATACAAGAAAAGGCAGTTTGCTGCAGTTTGCTAATATGAAATTATTATTTTAATGAAATACATAATTCCAGTTTTGGGCATTAATCCCGCTGCCATGGTCTGGCAAGTGAATTGGCACATGAAAATTACCAGACCAATTATAACTGCCAAAACTGATGGCTTGAGTCTGATGAGCAGTGTGGTGAGATTTCATATGGTTAATGGAACCAGCTATAAAAACTCCTACCTGAAATCATGTTGCCTATAAAAAATAAATTGTTGCCACAGGGTGTTAAGGTTTCATTCTATCTGAAAGAGATTTTTGTTTGTCATGAGTTTTTATTAAATTTCCACAAAACTTATTTCAATATTTTTAAAATCCCATTGAATAAATTAATTCAAAAGTAGAGACCAAACCAGCTAGGATAACCAGACAAAATAATAGTAACAACTTTTTAACTTTCCTCACTTTTCTGTAGCTTTTTAAAGACAATCAATTTCCTTGAAATGTAGTGCTCTAGTATATTTCGATCCAGATTCTATTTAATTCAGGAACATGAACTATTCAACTTTTGGTTGCTGTTCATCCTTTTCTACTTGTTTTCCTTATACTGAGCCAAAGTAATGTGGGAGAATGTCCTGAAAAGTTTTAACCACCAGTTTGCTGTCTTATTTATGAAGAGAACTGCAGTCTTGAGTGTGTGTATCTTTTTTTTTGCCCAAAGACTTTATTGCTGCTTAGTCTTTGATAGGACTGATTAAAAAAAAGTTTGAAAATCTATGCCTCTATATTCCAGAAAAATATCTAAATTAACATTTTCAAAATGAGTTTCTGGAAGGCAAAAATAGTTGGCTTGGTTAAAGGACTATTTTTTAATTAACCCAGAAACCTGAAAAAATAAATAGAGAAACAATTTTTTTTTGACAAAAAAATGTTAACATTCTTGAAAAGTGCTTTATATATAATACAAGAAAAGACAGTAGGTGCTTATCAGTGTTGCTGAAATAGAAATTATTATTTTTAATGAAATACATAATTCCAGTTTTAATCAACATTATTTCTCCAAGGCAAGTGATATTTGCGGGAATGAATTGGCACATGAAAATTACCAGACCAATTATAACTGCTGCAAAACTGATATTACTTGCTCATAACACAGCATAATCTGAGATTTCATATGGTTACCCCACTACAGCTATAAAAAATCCTATAAGTAAAATATGTTGTCTATAAATCAAATAAATTGTTAAGTACATGGTGTTGTAGTTTCATTCTATCTGAAAGATATTTTTGTTTGTCATGAGTTTGTATTTTCATAGATTTCAAGACAAATCATGATTGCAATATTTTTTAAAAAAAAGTTAAACTAAAAATAAATCAAAACCCCACACCAAACCAGCTAGGATAACCCAAAGAAAATAATAGCATTTTTTCTACACAACTTTCATTACATGCTTTCCTGTGTGTTTTCTCTGTAGCTTTTTTAAAGTAGTTAATTTCCTCCACTGAAATGTAGTGCTGCCCTAGTCCTGTATGATTTCATGTTAAATTCAGTAGTATCTATTTAATTCAGTTTCATCTACAGAGACATAGGAAACATCTTGGGTTATCAGAAATGCATGACTGTGTGTGATTTTTATAGGAAGATACAATTTCCAAACATTTAGCTATGTAAAGTGGATTTCAGCTTCTCTGGAGTACCTCTCATTTACCCCAGAGACTTTGTGTCTTGCAGGAATAGTACTGAGCAATAAATCAAAAATATCTTTTTTCATCTGTGCTAAACAGATCCTATTAAAATAAATCAGGTACATGCTCACACCACTCTTCTGGGAGCATGAACACCAATTGGATTAAAAATAATAGTTTGAAAAGTAATTTCATACATCTATGTATCCAGAAAAATATCTAAATTAACATCCTTTCAAAAATGCAGTTTCTGGAAGGCATGTATAGTTGGCTTGGTTATTGGAAGGACTATTTTTAATGTAACCTTCCTAAACCTGAACAGTAAATAAATAGAGATAACAATTTCTGGAAATGTTCATCTGACAAAAATGTTACCGTATTCAATAAAAGTGCTTTATATCACAGAGTCATAGAGTTGTGTTGGAAGGGACCTCTGCTGAAAATGGGATCAACTAGAGCAACTTGTCCAGGACTGTGTCTGGTTGGGTTCCGAGTATCTCCAAGGGCAGAGACTCCACAGCTTCACTGGGCTGGTGTTAAAATTATTTTTCTGATGTTTAAATAGCATTTTCTGCATTTGAATTTGTATCCATTGCCTGCATCAGCATTGAAAATATAGAAATATTGTCTTCCGTTCAGATTTTTTTTGTTGATTTTAAAGATGATAGATGCAGCAGCCTACCTGATTTGAACTAGAGTGCACCTAAATGAGTGATCTCTGTATCTATTCTGAATTATAAGAGACACATACACATTTAAGGCAAAGTTTCTAAAATGACACAAAGTAGTCATGAATTAGGGTTTTCATCTCACCTTCTCTCTCACTGGCTTATCTCTGGCTTATGTTCTGTAAGAATAAACTTGTCATTTCCACAATATTTAAATCTTTTAAAACCATCTCTTCTTCTCTGACAAGGAGATTAAGTCTATCAGAAATGTTTTATTTATTGTGGTACTTCCCCTGTTGTTCCTCCTATCTTTTCTGTCACCTTTAAAACTAATTCTTCCTACCCATATCCTTCTGCAGATCCTCACACATGGACAATATCATTGGAACACCAAAGTCAGGATTTTACTTTTCTAGATACTGAAAGCATAAAAAGCAAGCCAAAGGAACTTACAAAGGAAAATTTATGGATTTTTTTCTTACAGAAGTGTTTTAATAGCCCATGGTAATCTTTTCTACAGCTGTTTTAACAACATGCAAAGGAATTATCAATCTTCTGTAAGTAAATTACTGCGCTGACTGTTCCCAACCCGACATTAGAAAAAAAAAAAAATTGAGAATCATATTTCAAAGCTAGTTGACCTACAATAGACTCAGATTTCCAAATTAATTATCATTGATTATTGTGCCTAAAGAGATAATTAATTGTCTTACAACCAGCATCTCTTATCTTCTAATGAACTTTACAGCTCTTCTTACTTTCAGCATACTAATCCATTTCATATGACTAAATTTTATTCCATTGATGAAATCTTCAGGGTTAAAATGTCATATATACAGAAACACCATCAGATCAAATTAGTCATTGATAATATTGACCTGATCAACAGGGTGGAATTATTTTGTTTACTCTCTGTATTAAAGCCAATATTAAATGCTTTCCTCTTTCAGAAATGCCTGCTAAAATTTTTCTTAATTTCTTAGTGTTTGCTTATTTTGATGAGTTGAAAACACATCTATCCCATAAAATAGCTTTTAAGTAGCATAATATATTTAGAAGAAAAAAAATCAAACTTTGTTTTCTGGCCTTAAAATTCTTTTTTCTGCTAATTATCATTGAAGCAAGTATTGTGGACTGTACAATCACCATGTGATGGAATTTTATCTACAAGGATGATGTTAAGATTTTTTGTCTTACAGAATTGTAATGAATCTTTTGCATTCCTTCTCAGGCTATCCTTTCTGTTATTTTTGCTGACCAAAAAGATTACTCATCAGATGACTCTATTCTCCAGATGTGATCATTTCACAGCTACACTTAATCGATATTCTGTTCCTATTCCAAGATTAAAACTTCCTAGACTTGTTAGGAAATGGTAGAGTTAGGAAGCTACTATAGGTAAAAGAGTTGAATTGACAGGTGGGTATTTCTGTGGATGCCTGGCCATCAGGATACTTTGTGGTAAAATGTATTCCTTTTTCATATCTTAAATTCATAGATCAGTCATCATTAGTACACACCTGTTTCCTAGTTAAAGCTGGATGAGTGGATGTGAATTCTGCTTCTCTTGCACATATTTCTGAGCTGTAGATGTCACTCTAGGGCTGACCAAATTTTGCAGACTTCTCTCTTACCAAAATAATTTGTCAAGTGGATGAGGAAGGTGCTGAAAATTTTAATTGTTTACTCCTGAAAAATTTATGTTCTTATGTGTTAGCTTGAACAGACAGGAATTGTAGTAAAGTTCTTGCACTGAATTATGAATTATGGATAGTGGAATAAACAACAATTTTGCAGTACCTTACCTGACTGATATCTCAACTATTTTTCAGGAGATACAGTTCTAGTGAATGCTAATTTTATTGCATTCAGAAGTCTTCTAAAATCCAGATAGATGGTTAAAATTTTTTATTTTTTTAATCCCTAACAAACTCAGATTTTTTAAACTATATGTGCATTTAGACAGGTACTTTGAGATTACTCCCATGTGAGGTGTCTGAAGTTGAATGCCATTTAGGTAATGTTAGGCTGGCTGGATATCAGCCTTTGCATTCACTTATGTTCAGATACGGTAGTGTATTTACATTGAATTTAAAATTAGAGGACCAAAGAAAATAAATTGCATTTGATAAATTCAGAACCCTGTTGAAGACAAAACTGGAACCCTGCTGGTATGGGGAGCAAGCAATTTACAATGAGCAAATTAGTGTATTACCAGACTTGTTAAAATAAAGATAGAATTTCCATTAGTCCAGTTAAAATAACACTAATGCATGCCAAAATATTAAAGACAAGCAGGTCCTGATCCCTGAGTCCTCAGGGCAGTATGTAGGCTTGTGTTTTCTTCTGCCAGGGATGGGGTCACTCCTGGCTGGGCGTGGGACATGTCCTGGCTGCCGGGCCCTGCTGTCACCCACCCAGGAGAGCTCCAGGGAACCACCCCAGTGCCCTGAGAGATATCACAGACAGTGCCTGTATTCCAAGGGCTGAGATGACATGGGGTCTGGATCATGAACGGGATGGAGTGATGCCCTGGGCCCAGGAGAGACAGGGCCAGAAACCAGCGCCCTCAAGAACCTGCAAAAACCACCCTGGAAACACCAGCTATTTAAATGAGATGTTAAAACTGGGTGTTGTGGATACTGAACCTGTTCTTTCAGATGTTACCTGCCATGTGTCAATTATTTAAAAAGTCATCAATTAACTTCAGGATGCATTTGCTTTTATTTTGTTCCTCTAAAATTTTGTTTAGGAAAGAATAATATTCAGAGATTATTCTGAATATCCCTGCAGAAGACCTTGGGTTTTATGGGTACAGTGCTTCCCACTCCACACTTTCTCATTCCAATACCTAAAATTTCTTTCTGAAATATGCCAAGAGGGTCAGATCTGCTGTTAAATGGATTTCAAGGCATTTGAGAAGATAAGAGTTTATAGCAAATTTAGAGGTCTAAAAAACCACAAAAAACAATTTGAAGCCTCTACTTATACTGAAGGAAATGAGAGGTCTGGAAGGCAGGTGACATTAAATTTTGTCAACTAAAATTGTTTGACAAATAGACTCATAAAAGTATACTAAATATTAGAACAGCATTTTTTTAAACTACTGTACACTTACATGTTGATATATCTGAAAAAGTCACCCAGGTTTTGGATTAACATGGTAGAATTTAAGTTTATAACCTTGGTATAGCCAAATGGATGACTTTTCTAGAGACAAAATAGGCATTTGGAAAGTACAAAATAGATATGCTTAGAAATGAGTGAAGGTACTCTCCCATTTGAGTACACAAATACAGTAAACATTTATGAGGATTATTAATCTGAGACAATCTGTATTAATTTTTAATGGGTAGGTAAAATAGCAGCTTGAAAAGAACATTCATCCTACTTTATCTGGTCTGCCAATGCCCTGAATAGTGCCAGTCCAATTTTTGTATGGCTTCAATAACTTTCTGCTCTAAATCAGAACACATGATAAATATGACTTCTTTCAGAATACTTCTCAAAGAAAATCAGTGTCTTTAATTATTTATCTCATACAACTTGCACAGTGGTATAGGTTATCTTTTTTTCCTTCTATAGTGGTCATTCTCTTTACAGTCAGCATCAACTCATTTCTTCTCAGTCCCTTTCTAAGTGTGACCAGATTTTTCAACAAATATACAAATCCTTAACAAAATTCATCCAATTCCATATGATGAATCACAGCCCATATTTTTTCCAGTACATCTTTAAAAATTTCACTCTTTTTTGAAAATAATTGCATTCATGTTCAGCTTTTCCAACAGGAACTCTGGGGGAAAAGCTATTGCCAAACAGAAAACTATTTGTCTCAGCATGGAGAGGCTCTGCTAGAAACTCTTTACTGAAAACATATTTGCTCCTCCTTGGCCAGGACTCCAAAGACATTGCTGAGGATCCTTGGTTTGACTGCCTGTGCTCCAGACCATCTGTGATCCAGCCCAGCTCTGGGCCCTTGTGTCTGCTGCTGGAGAAGCTTGCTGCCATGAGAAGCACGTGTCTGGTTAATTATTCTTAAATGTTTATACTGTATATTTTATTTTGTCTGATCCTTGACCCTTTAAGGCCAAGTTGAAAAATCGGAAAATGAAGTCTATGCATTTGATTCAATTGCATGTGAAATCTTGTACTAGTATGTCAACATTTCATGAAAAAAAAAAGAGTCCTATGTAATTTCTTAAACTTTTAGAAGTGACAGTCTGTGTTAAATTTTTTTACAATGTGACTTTAGATATACATCCAGCAGAGACCTTAACAGACAGTTTGTGAAATCAATGTGTTAGGTAAAATATCTATATATAAATTTTTGCAACTTTGCAGCTTGTTACTGTGTGTAATGAAATTCTACATTAGGATGATTCTTTCTGAAAGTGGGTATTTATACATATACATTGTGGACTTGTCAAAGATGATATTTAGCTGCTCTTTGTGGTGACTCTTGACTGATATGACAATGTAAATCCTAGGAAGTCTTTACATAGTTTTCTTCTTAAGCTATGTGTAGAGACATGACTTTTCTGAATGTGAAGAAATCAGAATGGCATTTAAAAGCAATGATATTCAGAACATATATGCATCATTCTACTATCTAAAAACACAATAAGCAGCTTAGCTTCCCTTTGCTGCCAATATTTTTTTGCTTCAAGAACAATTTAAAAAAAAGGAATAGTTCGTTTTGCGTGCTAACAAAGATCCATAATCTTTACATCAAGCACTGGGTGATTAAATACTCAGTCATTGCCATTTTAATAGAAATAAAAATAGTAAATTACAGAAGTTCAGAATCCAGCATTCTTTCATGCAGGATTGTCTCATCTTAGTGCCATTAGCTCCAAGTGGCATTTTCGCCTGCCCCCACAACATGGGTTTATAGTAGAACAAGATTTATGACAGGACACATAAAGAGCAGAAAGATTCCAGCCATGGGACCCTCATGAATTTCAAAAAATACTCAGACAAAGCAGAATACGATCAAGTTGGAGGTCTGTGGGAGAACTTTGGAGAACTTAACTAGTCTTTTCTATTACAAGTCATGTAAATATCAAGAAAATTTTTTTTCATGAAGCAGACTATAACCTCTGTAGAAAGTAACATTACTTTGGGGGAAAGGTTTGTTGCAGTTTGTGTTTTCCCTTGGAGTGACATTTAAATCACTTAAGCAGTGTTGTGTTGTTTATTTTTAAACCAAGTTGAAGATTTATTACTGTAAATAAACTAAATGAAAGAGTAGCATGCACAAAAGTCAATAATTTAGGAGATACGGCATCAAGACTACAGCAAGTAGAATTAACCTATGACATTGTAGCTGTGGTAAACAAACTGCAGCAATCAATAATGAAATTAATCAACTTCAGATAAGTGAACAAAGAGATTTGCCTCAGATTTCAGGTCAAAACCCAGTCAAAGAATTCTTCCTCCAGCTGATGGAAAAGTATGTGGCTGTTCAATCAAATCCTGAATGAGCAACTGATGAGATTAATTCTCATGTACTTAAAAGATGGTAGAGTTCTTCAGCATGGGAACATGCACCTCATGTCTAAGCTTATCTTACTAAAAATACAGGATCAATTATGGATGTTGTGCTCATCACTGGTATGGTCTGTAGCTATGGTGGGGTTACAAAGGAGGAAACATTATACTGTGTCAGCTGTGTTTCTCCCTTCCTTCTTCTCCAAATATTTTTTGTGTGGTAGATAGGAACTGAGAAAGTGAAGAGGAAGCCTAGGGCACTGTTTGTGAGCACGATTGTGTGCAGATACAAAGATCAATAGAGAAGAAAAGATAACTGTCACTTAAAAGCTTTGAAATAGAATTCTGTAGTGCTTGGGACTACAGTTGCCCTGCCAGCCTGTTGAAACCATCATGTCAATGGCAAGATGCACTTTTCAGTAAGCACGTTTTTGTTTCCTACCCCTCCATTCCATTCCTGTGCTATTAGTGAGAATGTAGCTTGGGAAGGCTACTGAAAGCAACTCAAAATTTCTATGGGCCTTTCACATTTGCATTTGTACTGGGAATTAGGTCAAACTTTTTAAAAATACTTCATAATTTATATTCGTGGGTTTTCTGATTATACGGGCATTTCTTTATTTCTCCTAATCTTACCAAAAATTAGAAATTATTTCTTTTTTTATCCCTGAGGTTCTGCAAAAGCCACAACCTAAAAGAAGATATTTAAGGCTCTCCATCCTCAAACTGAAAAATATGTACTAATGCTATTTCAATACTATCATTGATTTTCATAAAATTTTCAGTCTTTTTAATTGAGTTTACAGACATTTCTAGGTAGAGAAACAAGATGCAAGTTTTCATTAACATGGAAGAAAGTAAAAACTGTAACCATATAGGAACCAAAATTGAGGGGGGGGGAAACCCTCATGGTTTCTGGTTTTGTAAGAAAAACTTCCAGAATTTTTCTGACTTGTGTTCTAGATCCTGGTTGAAATACTTTATGAAAAATTTAGGGTAACCTTACTATCTGAGTTGGCTGACTAAGCAGTTGGCCTCACAAAACAGAGAATATCACCTGTTGGAGAAGAGAGCATAGTCCTTTCCAGTTTAACACTTGAAAGATACTCTTGAAACACTTTGAAAATTGAAGGAACTGCAACCCATTGGGACTCAGCTGAACCAGTTTTTTACTGCAAGACTAGCCCAGGCTGCAGAGGTTCAGGAAGAATTGTAGCCTGTGCGAAGGTCCCATGCTGGAGCAGAGAAAACTGTGAGGAGGAAGGAATGGCAGAGAGGAGCTCTTACAGAGAGACCACAGCCCACATTCCTCATCACCCTGCTTTGCTTCTGGGAAAGAAGGTAGAGGAGTCAGGAGTACAGGGATAAAGTCAAGCCTGGGAGGAAGCGGAGAGCTTTGTCTTTGCTCCTGACCACCCAACTCTATTTCTAATTGATGCTAAAATAATTTTCCCCAAGGTGATTCTGTTTTGCTCACCACAATAAGTGTTCCAAACACACCAGAGTATGTATCCTTGTACTCAGTAGCCCTCAGTGAACAAATCCTTGAAAAAAAAAGAAAACAAATCAAATTGCTTTTGCAACCCATACAAGAATTCATTGCCTTCAGTCCCCTTTGGCTGTTTTCCAGATTACTTATCCATCATGTGAAGACTTTTGTTTGTAACTGCCATCCATTAGTTTCATCTGATATCACCTAATTCTTTTTTTGGAACTGACAGTGAAAAATGGATTTCTACTTTTTCACTGCCCCTCATGACCATGAAGACCTCTTTCATATCTCCTTTAGTCATCTGTTCTTCCATTTCCACTGTTGAGTGCACAGAAGCCATTTCAAGTCACTCTTGTAATCCCTTCTCTGTACATCTTCAAAAATTCCTTTGAATCCTTTTTCAGAGGTAGGGGATCAGTACCCATAACAGCACTGTAATCAGAATGCTACTGAACCATGGATTCATAGTGTGCCATAAATCCCCTTGTTTCCTTCTTCTTTCTCAACAGCTTCTGGCTTTGAAATGATTATTTTTATAGTTTCTGAATAATGAGCCAATATTTTATATCTATCTATTATAGTTCTAAGTTTTCATCTGAGCTGTCAGTCAAATGACCACCTTTTTATATGTAACATATCCAATGGACAGCATCTGACATTTATTTAAAATTAATTTAATCTGTAATTATTAGAAAAAAGTTTGAAATTCTTCCCTTGATCCTGATTTACCTTTAGTAGTTTAGCATCAATAACAAAATTTGTCATATGATTCACTCCTTTTGAAATTCTGTTGAATTGCACAGATTCCCTTGGTGATCTGAGATGCTACTGTTAACTCCCTTTACTGAAACAAAACCCCCTCCTGTCCCATTTTTCCAACGGTTTGATTAATTATTCATCCATTCTTCACCCTGAAACTGCCTACATAGGTCTTTATGACATAAATGTACTGTGAGCAAGTAAATATTCACACTCTGCAGAATGGAGTAAGCCATGTTACAACTCCTGACTCGGTTGGGCTCCAAAATCTAGCAGAACATAGGGATCAGCTTCTGTTTCAAAAAACAGAAATCTGTTTTCACTACATGCCATTCAGCTGATGCACCGATCATGATCCAGTAACTATTTGCAGGGCTCTGTGTTTTCAGCTATATAGGAAAATATTTTCTATGGCAGAAAAAGTAAGGACCTCTTAATGCATTATTTCTGAAAAAAAGAGACAGAGTTAACACCTTTTTGTTAGTCAAAGATTTAGACTACTGGTTGGCTGCTCCTAGAAGAAGTGATGTCTTAAAAGGAAGAATTTTCCATAAGTTACTGTTAGGTGTTGTAACTGTGTGTGTAGTTGCGTAGCAGTTGTATGTGACAGAAGGCTAATGTTTCAGTCAATTTTTGGCATGAGATAATTTTTGAATAGTTTACAAAGCATAGTCACTGAGGGACAGTCATGTCTCAGTTGCCATGCAACTATGTAAATTGCAGGAGAAAAGAACAGATGTTAGTCTTCTTATGCAAAAAATATAGTTAATGAAAAACATGCTTCATGAGAAAAATGTTTAAATGTATGTCATTACTAATTAAGATGTAAATAATTACTGTGGCCTTTTTGTGAGACTTGTATTTAAGTTAAAATGTTAAACAAAACATAACACACATTTCAGTATGTGTTTCAGTATGTGTTACCTAAATATGCTCTCCAGTTCAAGAAACAGAAAGGCAAGAAAAATCTGAACTTGCTGTTCAGAATGCAAACTGTAATATTGGTGCAATTTGATGCTATGAGATATATGTTGAAATTTGCTATGGATCCCTAAGAATATGAAATTAGTGACTCAAACCTAGTTGATTAATGCCTCGTGTTCATGCAGAAATAAATTGACAGACTACAAAATTTTGTAAAATAAGGTAATACCATACCACTGCCAGCATTGTCATATGTTATAGCACCTTCTTCTAGTGTTCTAGTGTTTTGATCTGAACTCCATTGTTTGGGAACTAAACAGGTGAACATATTTAAAATGTAACTTTTAGTTGGAATATATTATGCTAGAATGTAATTTTCTAATTTTAGGTCCACAAAGTTTTACCAGGATCACTCACTTGAAGACAGCTAACACCTTAACAGACACTATTCTCCAATGCAAAAGTGTGGAAGATGAGTTTCTTTTGCCAGTTTAAGAGTCACATGAAGAGCATTAGGTATAACTGTATTTTAAAAATTAATATGTGTGAACCAGGATTATTCCACAGATAGACTCTGTTGTGAAGCAGAGAGAAGAGGAATACAGGATCCATTTCTTTAGTTAGTAAACAAAAACCAAGCCTCTGGCATCACCTTTGAAGCCTACCATTCATCTCACCTAAAATTCTGGCAAAAATTCTAAAATTTAGTCACTAGTTATTGAAATGTCTAAGTCTTTACTTAGGTGAGAAGAAATGTCAACTTTAGGCAGAGAATTTTTCTACTTATGCTGGACATCAAATGTCTTTGAGAAATGATGTCTTTTTCTTGGCCATAAAAGGAGATTTAGAAGCTAGTTTTAAATGGATAATAAAACTTCAGATAGTTTGGAAAATGTAAAATCTATTTTGAGCTTTGCTATTTTCACAGCTCTAACCATTGTTTACATAGATATGTATTAGAAACCCTGTGGGATAGTTTAAAATTATGTTTGGAGAGAGATAAATAAAAATACAGTTCACATGTTCAGGGAACAGAAGATGAATTTCACTTTGAGAATTCCTTATTGCAGCAGAGTGCTCTTTGGAAAAAAGTACAAGGAAATATGAGGATGTGAATGTGTATAATCTAAAACATATTTCCTTAGGGTCTGGCTATGGTTAAAAGACATTTATCCTAAAGCACTTTTTTTTTTTACTTGCAATTCTTTCCATGAGGTTTATCTGAACCTTTAGTTTTGTGTGCTTCACTGGTTGCACCTTTAGTAGACCCATGTATTGGTAGGGAGGTATGTACGTGCTCTTAAATGTTTTTCAGACATGGAGTTTAATATGACTGGAAAAACTGGTCTTTCTTTGGACCCCTGGTAACTAGTCTTTTTTGCTGAAATGGCACATCTGAGATTTTTCATCCACAGTTTAGATAAATAAATAAGTGAGCCTTACCAAGGTTTAACAAAATAAACTTCACAGTGCATCCTTCAAATATCACAGACTCATAGGATATGATGAGTTGACAGAAACTCACAAGGGTCATCAAATCCAACTCCTAGCCTTTCACAGGACCATCCCCAAAAGCCACACCATGTGCCCAAGAGCATTGCCCAAACACTTCTTGAACTCTGACAGGCTGGTGGTGTAACCACTTCCCTGGGGAGCCCGTTCCAATTCCCAGCCACCACCTGGGTGAACAACCTTTTTCCAATACCTAACCTAAACCTCTCTGACACAACTTCAGGCCATTCTCTTGGGTCCTGTCACTGGTGACCACAGGGAAGACATTGGTGTCTGTCTCTCCTCTTTCCCTCTTGAGGAAGTTGTAACTGCAATGAGGGCTCCCCTCAGCCTTCTCTTCTCCAGGCCTGAACAGACCAAGTGACCTCACACAGCTTCCCCTCAAGGCCCTTCACCATCTTCTATATAGGGACTTCTTGTTCATTTAGAAAGATTTTGATTTTAAGGCATTCCTTTCTTTAAGGAAATGGCATGGCATTTTTGTACAACAACTTTTATGTTCACAATTATGCTTAGGGATTCTATAAAAAATGAAATGCCAGTGTTTGTATTTAAACAGTTAATAATTTGAAAAGTATAAATCTCACAGTTATTCACTACTTTTGAGTCAGGTTGTTAAATCTTAAAACTGACATTAGATTCAAGGTTGGTGCTGTTGCCTTTCATATTCTGCATATATTTTTTGCAGTATGCTGCATCTTTAATCCTCTATTTTCCTTCCAGAGGTGAATACTTGACATGTGTTAAAAGTTAATTCAGCTAGGGAGTTTTTAAGTTGTAGGATTTCTGAAAACATTGATTATTAGTTTCTCCGACTTTTTCCTGTGTCTTGCAGTTTTAGTTTTATATCTCAGAAATGCCATCACTATCTTTGACCTGTAGTCAGTGAAAGACCTTTAGAATTCCTCAGCATCTATTGAAGTCATACGGATATGATAATTTTATTTAACCCAAGTATTTGATTAAGTTAAAACCTAAAATAAAAACACCTCTTGTCTTTCTTGGTAAGAAAAAAAGAGCATGTTTAAAGCAAAACTCAGGTTACAGTTAAAGTGGTATTTTTTTCTCTCTAGCTGTGGTTTAACACAGATATTTTATTATGTTAACAAAGCGAGAAGGTTAGAAGAAGGTTCTGTAAGAAGGTAAGAAGGTTCCTACAACAAAATTGCAGATAATAGAACATAACTGTATGTTTATGTAGCTGATTATAATGTTGTTCCTATCAAGCTGAAAGAGGAAGGAAAAAAGCTTGTTACATACCATACCTGATGAATATGACGGTCTCACTGTACGTGTTAGTGAGAAACGCTACTGTACTACATAACTTTGTATGTGTAAGAATTATATTGAGAAACCAAAATAATGTATTGAATCAATAAACTGCAAGGGAAAAATTCTTTTCCACTAATTAGTAACCAGGAAATTTTCCATCATGATTGGATATCCTGTTAAAATAATTATTGGCTTGGGTTTTATTTCTTTTCACAGAATGGAGTTGAAATTGTAGCATGGCTTTGCATTATGTTTTCATATGTGCCAAATATACTAAAGAAAACATATTTTTATTTGTCATTCAGTATCATGATTTGTCATAAATGTAGGCAGGCCAATTTTCTAGAAATGTAACATAATGTATGATGGCTCGGGAAGAGCAGCCAATCTGAAATATATCCTAAATCTTGCTTTATCACAAGAGCACCTGGATTCCCTTATGAAAAGATGACAGGTATTATTGATTCAACAAGTTTCATATTTTTTTCATTCTGTCTATGTCTTGAAACTAATTTATTATGTTAGTGTGTGAAAATAAAGGTTTGAGAGAATCGAGGAATGTAAACATTTAGTGTTTAGCTTAAGAGGGAACATCTGCAGGGTCTTTTACTTTCAGAGTAATGCCATCAGAAATGACTAAATATTTTCCAAATAAATAATAAAAAGTAATATATTAGTATTAGATTATTAATATAATACTAATTATATTAGTATTATATTTGTGTGGTTTCTGAACAAGTTTTTTGCCAGCAGTGACTGGCAAGTTGTATAATCCAATTAATTTTTGTAACAATATTAAAATTTTGTCATTAAATCATGTAGCACATTTATTAGTGGTGACACAATTTAGTCTACTCAAGCATTGTACATAAGTAGTTTAAATTGAAAAACATTTTTATACATTAAATGTATAAAGAAATTCTCACTAATACTGCAGAACTTTTCATGTTCTTTTAGGCATCATAAAATATTAATATTATTTGGGATAGGGTTATAACCATCACTTCATAAAATAAATCAAATAAATATGATATTGTATTAGAAATTGCTTTCATTTAACCTCAGGGCTGCAGTTCCTTATTTGCCTTTTATAATAGGAGTGCATGGTGTAACAGGTCAGGTAGGAACTCTGTGTATTGGAGAACTGTCAAATAAAAATCTACAGTAAAAGAATAAGGATTTATTCCTTTATTCTGATTCTGCATACTTTGTAGGAGCATAGCATTTCCTTTTCACTTAAGAATATACCTGTTAATATATTCTTAATTCAGAGAAAACAAGCTTAAACCCTGATAGATTCTTAATGTTAATTTTCTTAGAAAAAATGAGGTAATAAAGGGCCAAATACCATAAAGTGTAACACTGATGCAAAATATGGTAATCAAAATTATTTCATAAACTGTTTTTAAAGTGTCCTTATTGATTTGTGCTGAGAACCATTGATAACATGCTGGAAAATATATTCAGCTCATGCTGTATACAAAGTGTGTCAAGGTTTACACAGAGCAGCTTATGTAGCTCAGTGCAGAGTTCTGTTAAAAAAAAAATTATGGTACCATATGGCTCTCTGCTGCTCAAAGCCTCAGCCTCCACTTCCACTGCTGAAAGTTGTTAATGTCAAAACAGATCAAGCACAATGTCACTGAAGCAAATTACCTTAAGGCAGATCTAACATAGAAGGCAATCTATCATTTAAAGGGACAATTCTCTTATGCTTATTTAACATTTTTCTGATGTTTTGCAATTTGAGAATTTGTGGTTGACACACTAAAGAAAGAATTAAACAAAAGAGTCTGAGACTTACCTAATTAATATTTTTCCATTACAAAGGGATTGCCCATGATCAGATGGGCATAGAAGAAGGGTGATATCCATTCTCAGTTTTCTGCATGGCAGAAGTCAAGCTAAATTTGTAGACAAGTTAATATGATGATCCCACTGAATGTCAATGCCAGCCCCTAAATCTCAGGCCCATAATAGAACTTCCAGTAAAGATTTCACACAAGTTTTTTATGGTTCAGTATATTTTCTGTTAGGTTCAGTAACCCTTAATCATTCACTGTCTTACAGAACCACACAGAAGTTCTGCTTCAATGCCAAGCTTCTCTGTGCCAAAACATAGGAAGAAACAGCACTTGCCCTATAGATCAAGCTTTCAGAAGAAAGGTATAAAAAATGAAGAATAAGTGACCATGAAGTCATACTATTATGCACTGAAGTAGTGCAGTATTCTTCATTATTCTGCTCCATAAAGAACTATTTTTAATATTTCAGTCCATGGAAAGCAATAGCTGTTAGCAATGCTTATAAATTAATTAAAGACAAGTTAGGTCTACTAGTCAGAATTTCTTTGAAGTACAGTTTTTAAGAAATGGGTGTCAGGTATTATTTGGCTTCTGATTTGTCCATAATGTATCAGAAGGCAAAGCTGATGTTCAGAGTGTAACATTATGAGTATTTTTTAATTTATTAGTGCCAATGGATAATATCTTCTATTCAAATATATTTTTTAGTTTTGTGCTGTCTATTTCAGCATTTCTTCCTTGGAATGCATTCTTGGTTAAAATATGGAATAGGAAAATCATGTTTCTGAGGGAAGAAATGTTTTACTCTTGGTATTTATATTTCTCCTTTCTGCATGATTCCATGTTTGTAAACTGGATTTATGAACTTGCATTAATGCAGGCTGAAATCTCTGATATTTACAGTACCCTGAAATTTCAACCTCAGCAGTTGAGTCATGAATCTTTCCCATTTTGTATAATTTAGTCATCAGTGTCTCAATTTCTTGATTGATAGTTCAATACTTTATTATATGTTATATTAGGCTTATAAATGGAATCTTAGATCACTGTGCAGAGAGTATAAGTTCTTCAATTTTGATTACAGCAGCCAGAAAATGCTGCATAAATCATTTCAAACCCTGAAAATCAAACTATATTTTCCCTTTTGAACTGTAAACAAAGATCTATCACCATAAAAACCCAAAGTCAGTTAGTTACAATGGTATAAACTGGACTATGTAGACTTTAGAGATAGCAGCATCAGCTTATAAATTTAGCACATCCTAGCTTTTAGAGGAAAGAAAAAAGGATATTTATTAAGATGAAACAATACTCCTAACCAGAGGGAAAAATATGGGGTTTGAGTTAGGATAGAGCAGGTCTCACCTTTGGGACTTTGACTTCTCTTTTGGGCAAGGGTCCACACTGACTGTTCTCTATCACCTTCTTCTCCTGGTTATCCTTGTGCATTGTTTCCAAGAAAAGTTGATGTATTATTTTCTCTAGTAATAAGGTCAGGACAACTACCAACAGTTGCTGAGATCCTTCTTGATTTTCTTGAATGTAGACATAATTCATATTTCCCAGCCCTAAGGGAACTCTGCTTTTTACCAAGACCTCACAATGATATCATCCAGCATTTCTGACCATCCTGGGTACCTTCTCACCATCAGGCTGATTTCATGGGCTTGTAGAACTCCAGTTAACTTAAGTGGCCCTTATTTAATTTTTCTGCTGTGGCTTGTTTCCCCTATGCCACACTGCCTTGAGGCTGAGATCTGGAAGGCTTGAGGGTGGATTTATCACCAGACAGAGACAAAGAAGCTAGCAAGAACCTTTTCCATTTCTGTGTCTGTTGTCAAATAAAGTTCTCTAAGTATAGGAACATACTATTTCAGTCTGTCTTTGATTGGCAAAATGACAGTAAGGCCCTCCCTCTCCTTCCCTTCCACTGCCAAATTCAACTGCAGTTAAGCTTTGCCGTTTGTTATTCCTTCTCTTCATGCCTGGGTGATGTTTCTGTATTCTTGGTAGAGCCTGGATCATTACAAACATGTTAATTTGTGCAGAGCTATCCCAAGAATCTATCATTTGTAAAAAACTCAAATATATTTTATACTTACATCAGGAAAAAAATCTATTACAAAATATTGCAAACTGATGATGTCATTGTTGATTATTGTTGATGAATCAAAGCCAAGGATCTCTTAAATGAGTCATCTAATCATGTAGACTTCACACGTACAATGATATGTGTGCTTTGTTAATAAAAGACAGATGTAGAAAATCTATTATAAACATTATGCTCACAAATGGTCCCCTTTACTTCATCATGTCACAAAGATTTCACAGTTTTAAGTGGATTTAAGCAACATGCATAATTCACAAAGTAAATGAGCTGAATAGTCAGGATGCAAGTGAGATTTAGAAAATGGCTGCAAGTAAGGTTCAAATGGATGACCTGAGAGTGTACGTTTAAAACAGTAGTATTTGGCTTGTTTCAGCAAATCTAACATACAGCAGTGATTGCACTCCTATTTCTGTCAGTGGGCCTGATTCTACATCCATTAGTGGCATTTAATATCCTACTTTGTATGTAGCCTTTGGTGAAATTAAATCTGTATAATTATTCAGTTTAAGTAAAGGTAGCAAATTTGAGCCCAGTGGGATTGTCTCAAGAGACAGCCTATAATTTGTTGATGTATTGACACTTACTGCTTGCTGGCTTCCATCTGTTTCTCAGTTTAACAAAAAGTCTGTTTATGAAGCTCTTAAATATTTCATTCTGCTAAATTTGTGAAAGTCAAATTCAAGACATGGCTGAATCAAACAACTGAAATGACAGCCAATTACAAAAGATGAACGAAGTATTTCCACTACAAGCAGTTGATGACTGGTAAATCTCTAGTATCCTCAGCATGAGCTTGCATTTGTGACTTTACACTCTGTACAGACCCAAGATGGAATAATCCTTTTTTCCTGATATCGTGTTTCAGGTTGTGCTGTGTTTGGCTGCAGTAATTGCCTTCACAGTAGGTAATATGGGGCCTTGTTTTGTATTTGTGCTGGCAACAGTGTTGATAACACATTATCGTTGAGCAGGGCTTATGGAGTCAAGGTTTTTCTATTCCTCCTACTGCCCTGACAGTGAGAAGGCTGAGAGTCCACCATCTGTTGGGAGGGGACGCAGCTGGGAGAGCTGACCCCAACTGACCTTATGATGTCATGTTCAGCACAAAAATCTGTGAGAGAGGAAGAAAGAGAGGCACATTTTGAGTGACGCCATTTGTTTTCCAAAGTTGCTGTTATGTGTGATGGAGCCCTGCTTTCCTGGGGATGACTGGACATGGGAAGTAGTGAAATAGTGAATTCTTTCTTTTGCTTTGCTTGTGTACGTGGCTTTTGCTTTGCCTATTAAATGATCTGTATCTCAACCCATCAGTTTGCTCACTTTTCTGATTTTCTCTCATACCCCAATGGGGAAAGGTAAGTGATTGGCTGTGTGGTGCTTAGTTTCCCACCTGGGGTTAAATTGCAATACTGGTAATGTTCTCCTCTTGTTATAATAAACTTTGAAATTGTCATACAGAAGACATTATATTGGATATTCATGAAGATCATGTATTACAAGACTGAGACCTGTTTCATCCCCATTATTTTAAAAGACTAGAGATAATTTAATGAATGGTCAGAGAAGACACATTTTTCCACAGGAATACTTTAAAATTAGGCTGAAGAAATGCACCAGATTGAATTTTATGTCAAAAGCAGAGCAGGATAACGAAAATTGAAATAAAAATTCAAAACTTCCTCCTCCCCCCACCTCCTTCCCAACACTACTTCCTCCCCTCCAGTGGCCCAGGGAGACAGGGAATGGATGGGGGTTATGGTAATTGTTCCTGCTGCTGCTCAGGGAGAAGGGTCTTCCTCCTTCTTCAGTGCTGGGTCTCTCCCCCAGGAGATGGTTCTCCATGAACTTCTCCACTGTGAGTCCATCCCATGGGCAACAGTTCTCCATGAACTGCTGCAATGGGGTTCACTCTTCTGTAGCGTACAGTCCTTCAAGGTCAACCTGCCTACACCAGGAGTCCCCCAGAGGGTCCCAAGTCCTACAAGGAAACCAGGTCCAGCCTGGGTTCCTCTATCCCTGCAGGTCTGCAGGTCCTGCCAGGAGCCTCCTCCAACCTGGGCCTCCCACAGGGTCACAGTCTCCTCCCAGGCATCCACCTGCTCCAGAGTGGGTTTCCTCCATGGGCTGCAGGTGGATCTCTGCATCCCCATGCTCATTGCTGAGCTTCAGGAGGACAGCCTGCTATCAAAACCTGGCCATGCAAACCCAATATATAATCTTTCCGTGGATTATGTAAAAAAAATTTAATAAAGGATAAAATGGTATTTCTTTGGCCTTGATGGAAATGGTTTGATCTCTTATCTGGAGTCATCCTTCCAGTAGTCTTTACAGAGTAGTTTTATCTTTCAGTTTTCTACCCCTGAGCAGAATAAGAATTTTTAAATTTTACTTTCATTTATAATAGTCCCTCATATTTCTGTTTCTAAAAGTAAATTTTCATACAAAATTAGAACCAGCAGAAGATAAACAATGATTTTTTTTGTATTATCTCTAAGGAAAAAATAACTGTTTATAAAATAGATTGCATTAAAATATAATTTTAGACTGCTGAAATATTTTATTTGCTTTTTATTCCTAATTCTTTCCCCCCTGTAGAAGGGAAGAGGGGGTTATGAAGACAATATTGCATTCAGGTTAACTTTATCTCTCTTGTACTGCTTGTTTTCTTTAAGAAATGTCATTCAAGGTGTCATATATCCCTGTTCTCTTTATCTGCTAGAAATCCCTGTTTGAACAAAATTTCTGAGGCACATCATAGGAATACCTCTGGGGAAAGTGAGCCATCAGGACCTGAACTGAACTGCAAAAGGAAATAAGTATTAATTAGTGTTCCTAATGAACATTAAGGCCTGAAATAAAATGTTAATTTTGGGTAAGTTAAGATACAGAAATCTTACTAAATATTTTCTCTGTAGAAATGGGCTTAGTAGAAGCAGTATTTTCCATACAAATCTTTTGGGAAAGCTGTTAACTTGTTCTAATTATCACAGATTGCCTTACTCAGACATTGTTCTGAAACAACATATTTTGAAATAATAAACATAAAAGGCCTCTAATTACAAGTTGCATCAAAGGCAGTGCTTTGGATAGTGTTTATTAATATAGAGATTTTTAACATAAAGGCAAATGATTTTGTTTTCAATTTGGAAACAAGCATTCTGTCAATCTGTTGTTCTGAGAAGGACAGAATGAAAAAAATATTAGAGTTTCCTATTTGGACAGGTAGATTTTCACAAGAAAGATCAAATATCCTGGAAAAATTATTTGTTGCATTAATTTCTGCAAGACCTTAATTGTCTTGATAGCACTTATAATTTGCACTTTCCTGAAATATGATGACTTATTAAGCTCCATCTGTCATTTTTGACCTTATTATTTCAGAAAGCTGCTCTCAGTAAAATTTTCCCTGTCTTCATGACATTGCACTAAAATTTCAATTTCTGTCTAAAACTTTAAAGAAAAAATAAATCTATGGGCAGCCTGTCAGAGTTGGTGATGTCAGCATTTCACATTTGTGAAGGAGAAAGGCAATTTGTTTTTTTGGTTCTGGTTTTTTCTTTTTTTTTTTTTCTTTTCATTGAAATTAAAATCCATGTCTTGAGCATTCTGTTTATCTTCATAACAGGGTTAAGCAGTGTTGGACAGGTAGCATGGATGTTTCTTTTCAAGTACTTATTGAGCATTTCAACAAGAAATCCAACCCAAGAGACAGTATAGCTCCACATGTGTCAATAGATAAGGGAAATTCACCCAGCTGCACATTCTGACAGTGATTTCAGCCCAGCAACACACAGTTCCTGTGTGGTAAACAGAGTGTCAAAATTGTAGCCAGCACTGTCTGCACAGTGCTCATATCTACCCTGCCACAGGCAGTGAGTTGAATCTGTTCCACATTGAGGAACTTCTGGTTTATTCAAACTTATTCACACTTTTAGAGCAATCCCTCATCTATCTCTGTGAGCTTCTGAGAACACCATTGTGATTAAGAGAAATTTTTTCCTCACTTAAAATATATGCAACCTTCAGATTTCTTTCTTTGTCTTCATCTTGCTTTTAAAACCCTTTGATAGAGAATCCATATTAAAAACTCTATCAAAAGTGTAGATTTATTTCATGTACAGTTCTCATGCTTGATAAACAGACTATGCTCAAATAATCATCTTTATGTGTTTTCCTTTTCATACCTGTTCATCTGTAATAGCCAATGTTTGGAGCTGCTAGTGGGTAGATACTTGAACAGTTGGTGTGTAATTGACATTCAATATACACATCTGAGATACAACACTGAAACTCTTTTTCTATTTTAGCAAAAGATTGGATAACAATCAAAGCTAGTGTTACTGAAGGGCGAAATGTCAGGAAAGCAATCAGGAGATGAGCAGATAAAATGGTGGTGGAATGGTATCACATATCAGATGAGGCTGAGAATAACGATCAAACAAGGCTAGAGAAAGATGGAATGGATGTGGAGAATACTTCTGTCACTGGCTCCTCCAAACAGCCTACAATTCTTGATATGAGTCTGCTGAAGAAAAACGGGAAAATTACTCTTGCCTCTAAGACAGTTTTAGAACTACCCTGTGTGACATTGAAGAATGCCTTGTTTCATTTGCCAAGATTATCCTCATTAGGTGAATGTAACATTATTTGAACTATTTGCTGGTCTCAGAAGTCTGAGACTAACATGCATTATATATATTACAGATCATTAGTACAGAAAAGCATCTTACTCAGAAAAAGCAGTCTTAGAATTCTTTTAAAAACTGAAAAATAATTTTGAAAACTTTAATTAGTTTGAAAATTCATTGTCTCTTGGTGAAGTATTTAATATAACTAGATGATTTTGTATATTCAAGGGATTGATAATTAGTTATTTTGATGTGAATTTTATTTATCTTACAGGTATGCAAGTCCAGAATAATTCAAATAACTTTTTGTTGATTGACTCTGGGCACAGTAAACAGGCCTTGGCTGCTTGTTTTAAAATTAAGACAAGCACTGAACTATAATGAAATATTCTGGGCTTTTTTTAATTTCTTTTTTTTTTCTTTGCAGTCTTTTAAATATAAAATGGTTTATAACATACAACCTCAGGTAAAATAACTGTTATTTCAGTGTTTGTCTGGATAGATTTATTTCAGTAGGAGCCCATATATCAGGATTTGTATTGACATCTGTATCTTCTAATTATTTTTTTTAATAAATGTACATGAATGTGAGAAACTGGTGAGTACTTATGCTTCATATGAGTGCTTGAAAAAGACATGAATAAAGAAATTCTATACTACTGTTCCTGTATAATGGAATGTCTACTGGGGAAAACAAAAGTCTTTCAGGATTAGGTTGCAAAAACAGAAGTAAATAATCTACTCCATAATTTATACACTGCAGTCTATTAAAAAAACTTGTGTGGCTAATAACTAGGACTATGTATTCATCCTTCTCAGTGCAACTCAAATTTATTTCATTTTTTAAAGATAAACACTTACAACATTATTGAAGAAATAGCATTATGCTTATATTAATTAGTTTAGTGTTTAAGGCAAGAATCCAGAATATGAAAACATCTGCATGATCCTAATCTATCTAATGTACATACTCTGTATAATATCTACCATGATGTAAAATATTCTGGGAATGGGAGCTCTGTTAAGAGTTAGTTTGGAATTACAAACTATAGAGAAGCATGGTTTTAGGCCTAACACAGCAGTCACATAAAAACTGGTAGAGCCTGGGTCAGATCTCATCCTCCCATCCAGGAGCAGCACTTCTGAACTTGCAATCATAGAAACACATACAACAATCCAGTCTGGAATGTAACCCTAAAGATCATCCAGTCCAAACTTTGATGAGAATGACAGCATGGATGAGATTATCCAGCAATTCAACTCTGAAAATTTTCAGTGACAGGGACTCTATCAAGTTCCTGGAGAGGTTGCTCCAGTGAGTGATTGTTCTCATGTTTTGGGATCAATCCACGATTCTTATCAAGCTGATAAGAATCTTGTTCCAAGTGGTTTCTGCAATGAAAATTTGGAACAGAGGAAGGAAAACCAGTTTCATGTAAACCAAAATAAATCCATCAAAATGATGGTGAAGGGTCTGGAGGAAAAGCCCTATGTCAGAACCATGTGTGAATTAAGTCAGAATAGATGAGTGTGTCCTGCCAAACCTTTCTCTAGAAACAGGTTGCTTTAGGATGACATTTTAATCTCCTAAAATCTGTTTTCTGTATAGTTAACACTCTCAGCAGGTACATGATATGCCCGAGTTCCAGATCTTGTTCCAAGTCATATTTCCTGATTGAATATATCACTATGAAGGTTTAATGATACCCTGGCAGGTAGTGCATTTTTCTGGGAGTCAGCACTGTGACTTCAAACTTTGTCAGAGGAGAGCATTCAGCTGGAGATTTTAATACCCTGGCTATAGATCCTGCTCAGTATTTATTGAGTGAACAAAAAGAGAAGAGACACTTTCTTCTTACCTGAAAAGGTAGCCCATGCCCTCCTATTCATCCACTGAAAGCCATATCTCAAGTCATATCTTGTTCTATGGATGAAAACCTGTAGAACTTAAGAAAAAAAAATCCATATCTAACATGTAAACTGTTTCTGAATTTAATTTGGGATAATAGTTTGTTATATTTTGTTTGAATTATTGCTGCCAGTTATTTAACTGATCATAACTTTTCAGTTGGTAATGGTTTATGCATTTATGAGAAAAAAAGAGTGAAGTTTCCTGTTTCTCCTTCAGCCTTTTGAATGAATGACTGCAGCTTGAGAGTCTAGGGTAGGGAAGGAGCTGCCTCAGGCCTGGCATGCTGCCTCCATCCTTGGCATGTATCTTGTAGCTCCTTTGTTGAAAAGGGGCCTGAGGACATTGACTGGAGTAATCTGAGAAACATGAAAGCCAGGTTTATCTTAAAATAATTAGTATTACTCTCTGCCAAATCTATTTTTCCCCTAAAAATGCTCTAAGACAATTTATTTTGATGCTAAAAGTGTGCTTGAAGCCTCTTATAAATATATGAGAGTACAAATCAATGTATCTGATAATTTAGAAAAACATCTTTGATTTTTGATTTGACATTGCTAAGAGTGGGTATTAACTATACGCAGACAGAATAGGGTTTTCTGTAATATGTGCACTGAAAATATATTTTCCTTAACCATGTTTTATAGATGTAGAGGTGTAATCTATACAGCCTACCTAGAATAGACAAAAAAGGCATTTTGAAAGATAAAAACAGTCCTTTAAAACTATATGGATATCAGTTTTAATTTTTCAGTATGACTAGATGGCTTTCTGGACTAATTTAGGATCCTGTATCTTTGTTTTGTATTCAGAAAGATTTGCACAAAAATTTTAATAAATTTCTTTACTAGATGTTCATTCTCTGACTATGTAAATCAGAACACACATGTCTATATTTGGGTAATTTTTACTTAGTAAATAAAACTCATGAATAGGTGGCCTTAACTTGTGCTGTATTAGATTCTGCTCTGTTTTAGTGAAGATTGAAGACAAGAATCTTTGGGAATGTTCAAATTTGGAAGGCAACTTAACAGTGTTCAATTTCAAATTTTCCCATCTCAGAAATGAAAGAACAGTTTTTCCCCAATGTGTGTAGGCAGGAATATTTTTCTGTTTTCAGTACTTCTCCTGTTCTGATTTTTCTACTAAAGGAAGAATCTGCAGTTCCCAGTATGAATATATTAATTTGGGGTATGTGCCAAAACATCAGAAGTAATGTGGCTCTTGAGTAAAGGCAAGGATTTTCATCCCTCCTTGATCTCTTATAAGATAAATTTACCACCAGTCTTCAGAACTACCACTGCTCTTTGCTGCTGGATGTCCTTTGAGGGAAGACTAGAGACATTGGTAAGGTTTTTGCTCTTTTCCACTAAGCTGTGGGCAGTGGGATTTTTAAATAGAAGGACTAAATGTTTAACTTTTCATTTTCTTATGATAAAAAATATTAATTAACAGGTCAATATTGCTTTCAACAGGCTGTGTGTACCTGCAGTCTTAGAAGCAACTCCTCCCTTTCAGTTGCCTAGGAAAGAAATAGCGATATATTTGAAATGAGAGATATTTAAAATTTCAAATATGTATTATTTGGTTATGTTCATGGAAGCATTTTAAATAAGCTTTTGTTTTATCACTTCTTAATTTTATTATAGAGAGATGGTGCTTTCAATGGAAAGTAACTAAGACTGACAGCATTTCTAGAGTTCAGGAAAAAAAAAAGCAAGATGTTCAAGGATGTGAAATAATGTAGATTGACAAAAATTGAGTCAATATTGCAGAAACCATTTATACAAAGCAAATATCAATCCCTTGGTAAACAATAGAGTGAATATAGGGGAATGACTATTTTATTGGTAGTGAGTCATAGTATTTTTTTCTAATTGTTAGAATTGTAATATATATTTGATTAAACATGGGAAATTTGGACGTAATTTCAAAACAAAATCACTTGCTATAGACAAAACTAAAAATTAGAACTGAACTATGTCACTGAGATTGAATGGCTTGAAGTATGACAAAGATAAATTATCTTGATCAATAGGGTAACAGAAATTGATTTGCAGCATGCCAGAATGTCTAATGTTTCATTCTGCTTATCAGGGAAAAAGGAAAGATACATGGATTGAAGATGAGGGTAGAGTTCAAATCACAAAATTTACAGCCAATTGGACCTGAGGTATTTCTCCAGGCTTTCAGTTTTTGCTACATAACTCTCTGCAGTCAGCTAAATGACTGTACTTCTTGGCACTAAATTTCACTGTCAGTTTTATTGCCAAGTGGCTTCCATTGTACCCTTTGTGGTGCTGTGATTGCTTTCAGTGTCTTAGCAGATCCTTCCACCTGTCCTCATTAGGGCTAATCCACTTATTTCACAGTTAACACCAAAATTGTAGAAGGTATGCAAAGGTTTTCTAATTTACAGATCATGGAAATTCTCTCAAAAATTACTGTGCTCCTTAACAATGTTTTCTAAAGATTCTGAAAACAGGTGTGAATAGGTCAGTTTCAAAATGTCTCAGAAGAAATCTGGTATTTTTTTCAGTTTAGAGAGCTATATTTCACAATATTCTTCAAGGAGAAGGTGATTAATTTTTTTCTTTTCTCTATTTTACTTTTTTTTTTTTTGCCAGCGATGTATTTAATACATGAATGGTGCTGATAGAAACCACTAATTCTTCACAATTGTTTTCTCTTTGGATGTCAAGTAATCTTTGTAATATCAGAAAATTTTGTTACTTTTCAGTTCTCTCTTATTATCCAAATCACTACTATGTAGAACAGCATTGGTGTTGACATTTAAATGATATCAATATTGATTGTATTCTGCTGAAAAACCCAACCACTTTATTCCTCTTATTTTGTATCTGTGAAGTCTTCTCTCAAAACTATTTTCTTCCATGATGTCGGCTTAGGTTCCTCTAAATATGTTATAAAGTATTCCATCACCTTTCTTTGCTCCACCACAAACTGCATCTTCTGTGATAAAGTAATTGGAATAATTTGTCATTGGTGGGTTTTTTGTATTTTCTACTGGTAGCTTGTATCTTAAATTCCTGATAAATTTTCAGGGTACAAAACAGATTGTTGTGATAGAAGTTAGATTTTTATGGCTACGCAAGTAAGATTACTATGGTCAAAGTCAAACTATAATTAGGTAGTAAGAATGACGGCACTTGTCTAAACACTTTTTATGTTGTCAGCACAAGAAAATTGTTTAATCACAATTTGCAGTTGATGACACAATCATGGTCTTTCACCACTGAGCCGCATCCTACTGTCATGGTTTGAGCCTGGCAAAATGCCAGTGCTCCCATGAAAATACTTACTCCCTGGTACCTGCTGTGAGATGAGACCAGGAATAAGCAAAGCAGTACTCTACTTAAATATATAGAAAACAGAACTTTATTAACTACACACTACATAGGTATAGGAAAGAAAAGAAAAGACAATCTCAAGGAAAATGAAAACTCTACAGAATACAGCTCCTCATCCTCCCCCCACCAAATTCCCAATACAATTACATCTTCCGGTCCAGCAAAAAACCACCCTTAAAAATACTCAATCCTCAATTCCTTAAGAGGAGGAGTCCTTCTTGTATGCCCTGGGTTTTTTGGTCACATATCACCCACCCGGATTGGAGATCGTGACCCCTTCCTCCCATTTCAGTGCTCTCACCACTGAACATGGACCAGAGCTACTTTGAGGGTTGTCTTTTTAAGGATTCCGTCATCCCACTCCAAAAAAAGGCACAGTCTCCATTTTGGGACATCTGTCCCCCCATTATTTCACCTCCTGGGCCGGGAGGCTCCCACACTGCCCTCTTAACTCTGGGACACGGTGGCTCCCCCTGAAAATAGTCTCTGTATTCAGGAACAGTCCATGGCACTACAAAAAGCGTCCAGCAAAGAATGCCACTCCACATCTCTTCCACCCTAGGTTCTTCTCACAATCTCTCTTCTGCTCGGCCCTTTAAAAACTTGCTCAAATCCTTCTTCATCTCCTCTCCAGGAAAGGTCAGTACTCTGCAAAAGCTTTCATTGTCCAAGAAAGGGTTAAAACTCCACAGCTCACAACCCACAAGCAGCCGGACTCCTTCTGGTTCAACCCCCCTCCTCTGCACAGGCCGGGCAGGCTGGCAGCACACGATATCGAGCTTCAAGGCCACAGCTCAGTCTCAAGCAGCAAGCACAGACACCGTCTCTCTCTGTCTCCCCAGGGGAGGGGGGGGCTGCCCAGTAGCTCTCAGTCTCTCTCTCTCCTCCACCCTTCCACCCTGGGGGGGGGGGGGAACCAGGCCAGGCCTACCCATTTCGATCCAGGCCCGGGGCCTACCACATGGCTGCCCCTCCCCCTGCCCAGCCGGGACAGCTGGAGCAGGGGGAGAGGTCCTTCCTCTTCCACGCCGAAGTCCCAAGAGGGCTTCCCAGGGGCAGAGCTCTGCTTTTAACCCCTGTGTGTTCTCAGAGGCGTGTCCAAATCTTAGTGGTCATCCACATGTCAATCTAAAATCTACACCTTCAATTGGACTGACCACACACTCCCAGAAACCCACTTCCCCTCAAACCAGGACACCTACCTAATGTAATCCAGTAATTTACTACACATTTTGCCTGAAAAAAGGGACTACAAGGCAGTCACAGATGCATTCTGTTTGCCTGGTTTTAAATTTCTTCTATTTACCCGGATCTCAAATAGTTTATAATATCAAATGTGCTTCAAACATGTTCAATCCTATATAATTTTTCCATCTGTTTATTAAAAATTAGTAAAAATGAGGAATGGAGGATATTATCCTTCATAGCTTAAAGACAAGAATACTCATGTACCATGATTGCTCTCTCCAATATCAGTGGGGCAATCTATGGGAAATCCAGCACCAGAACCCATGCTTGAAACTCTCAGGGACCAATACTAGCTATTATGAAATATTGCTTATGTTATTTAAAGCAAATATGCCAGATTTATATCCCACCACATATTTCAAAGGTATAATGAGAGGAGAAGTGTTTTTCTCACTGATAAAATATTAATGCTGAAAACTGAGGCAACTCAGGAAGCCATAAGAAGACAGTTCGCTCGGAAAACCACCTCAGTCACATTCCACATGCCTTCTCTCTTACTGGTTATATTAATAAAACATCATTCAGTGCATTAAGCTTTGTTTGTAACAAAAAAAAAAAAAGGAAATATTACTTCCTTTGTAGAATGGTCAAGGCAGTAGTTTAAGAAAAGCATTGTCAGAAACTGTAGTGAACCCCAAGGATACAGGAAAAGCTCCTTGGAGAATTGAATGCTGAGTCATCTCTGAGCGGGCGTTGTCCTGTTCCTCTCACCCGACCGTGTTGAGAACCTTCCTTTAATCAGTTAAGACAATACTATTGTAACCCTTTTAGCTATTGGTCAGTTAAGGAATATGCTTAAACCTGCGGCCATTGGCTGGTTTTGGATCCATGCCAAGGCTATAAAAAGAGCCCTCTGTACCCCCTTTCTTGGAGAAGAAGAATCGCTGTCCCTTCGCGGACCTCCCGAATAAACCTTCACTGCGGAAATTCGGCGTTTTCTCTTCCCCTCTCTCTTTCTCGTCTGCTTGCCACGGCCCCGAGCGATCCTGCTAGCAGCCTGAGCTGAACTCACGAAAGAGCTGAATCACTTAAGCTGAATATCACTGGCTTGCTAGGAAGGAGCTTGGCGGCTTTTGGTCCCTTGCTTAACTCGGCTATTGGGTCTCTGCCAGAGACTCGATGTACTGAGCTAGCTGGGCATTCATATGATAATAGTCGGGCGTACCTAGAGAGGTCTCCCACTATTATTACAAGTGGCGCTTACGACGTTCGCATACGGATCCTTTGATTCCTACTTTGAGCATCGAAACCCCCCGGGGCTTCAGTCAATTGCCCGCCGAACGCCGCTTCGCTGGGAAAATGGACTTTTTCGTTTTAGAATGAGACTTCTTTCCCAGCGGTCAGATTCGACCCTCACTTCTACCATCTGAACATAGACTGTTCGAGGAGATCTGACTAGCAGACGCCTTCCACAGAATTCACCCCAAAGGATTGGTATGTATAATTAACAGCCGCGCGCGTCCCTTTGGGGTTCTGATTGTTTTTGAGTTTTTTTTTTTTTTTTTTTTTTCTGTTTTTTTTCTGTTGGAAGGAATATGGGTGCCTCTTTACGCACCCCAAAGCTTTCTGATATCGAGAGAGAGATTTATTTAACCATTGTAGAAATTCTATCTACTAACAACTTTTCTTTTTCTTCTGGTAAACTTTCAAAAAGCAATCTTAAACGATTTATTTTATGGATTTCCTCGCATTTTCCTGAAACTAATAAGAACACTGTTACTGACGATTCCTTTTGGGACAAAATTGGTAACACTCTTTATATCACTCAAACTAGACAAGACTTCTCTGTAACTAATTTCTTGCCTTTATTTCATTTTATAACTAAAAGTGTTCAGAATTTTAACTCGAAAAAACTCTTGCAAACGAGTTCTGGCAGTAGCCTTTCGAATGCAAATGGTTCGAGTGATAAGACTCTGATAATCAGCCCGGCCACCACTTTGCCCGCGGGCTCTGAGATAACATTTTCCTCCTCTACCGCGGGTCCCGGGCTGCTCGACCCCCACCCCAGTTTTTTATCTATCTCGCCACACATCCTGCCTACCTCTGTCCTGGCTTCTGGTCCATCCCAAGTTCCGGCGGCCAGCTTCCCGTCCTCAGCAAATCCCCCCCCCGCCGCCTCCCTCCCCGCCCCCTCCCCCGCTCTCCCTCCGGCCGCGTCTTCGCCGTCCTCCTCCGCTTTTCCCCCCACCGCCGCTGTTTCGTGTTCGCCTTTCCTCGCGCCGCCTCAACCCGGGACCTGCCCCGCCCCCGTCCCCCTCCCCTCTCCCGCGGTTCCCCCCGCCTCTGTTCCCCCCCCTCATCCTGCCGCGGTGGCACCCACCCCCACCTCTCCTGCCGCCCCGCCCTCCGCCTTTCCTGCCGGCTCTGTCCCCCCCCCTCCCCTGTCCTCAGCTTTTCCCGAGACTGGAGAAATTTCATTAGTTCCGTCCAAATACCTATCAATCCTGTAACCGCGCCTTCTCAATCCGGCAACGCGGAGCGCGTGCCCCCCGACTCCCTATCCCTGCACCCCCACCCTGTTCAGCCCCCCTGCCCTCCCTCCGCGCCTCCTCAACACCCCTCCCTCCCCCCGAACGGAATTTCAGAAACCCCCCAAGTTATGAAAACCCCGATCGTCCGTGCTTGCTGTGCTTCTACTCTGGTGCCAATAGCGCCACCCCCTCTGACCAGCCTGTGAAACCCTTGAAAAACGTTTCTAAGCGATTAAAACGCAAGTCCAAATTAATCATCCAGTCCTCCTCAGAGGCTTCCTCCAGTGAATCAGATTCTGAAACGATTCATTCAGATCCATGGGCTTTCATTAAAATGGAGGTTGTCAAAACTGGTGATTGGGATCTTGCACAGAAAATTAATGCATTTCCAGTCGAGTACTTGCAAGGGCGAAGCGGTGGAGCTGCCACCGCTAAAAGGTGGACAGCAATTTCGAATAAGGAATTAATACAATTAAGAAATATAGCTAAAGACCATGGCAGAAGTGCACATATTTTTAGAAATTTTCTAGAAGCTATGTTCTCTGCATATGTTTTACTTCCACATGATGTAAAAAATATTGCAAATTGTCTCCTATCTCCAGCAGAATATATGCTATGGGAAAGGAATTGGAAAAAACATTTGAAAATATTATCAGATTCCTATGCTGCAGATGCTAATAAGACGAATTTTTCAGTTGATCAGCTTGCAGGTGAAGGTGCATTACAACAACCTGCTAATCAATTAGAAACTTTAACAAAAGATGCTTTACAAGATGTTGCAACTGCAGCAAAAACCTCTCTGCTTCTCATGCATGATGAGTCACTGCCAACAATGCATTTTTCTACTATTAAACAAGGGTTGGATGAAAGTTTCATTAAATTTGTAGACAGAATTAAAGATGCTTTGGAGAAACAGATTGAGAGTGCAGAGGCTAGGAAGGAACTCCTATGTAAGCTTGCTTTAAGTAATTCAAATGATAAGTGTAAAGTTATTTTGAGGTCCCTACCCGTAGATACAAACCCTACTATAGAGCAAATGCTAGAATGCTGTACGCGTCACATGTCCACTGAAAACACAGTGGCCCAAGCTGTCACTAAGGGTATTGCTGAAGGAGTTTCTGGGATTTATGCAGTAATGACTTCTAAAGACCAAGCTAAGTGCCATCACTGTGGCCAACTTGGACATTACATCAAGGACTGTCCTGAGAGATCACCTCCTCGATACCACCGCTACCCTCATCAGAGACCCCAGATCCAGCAACGCCTCCAGCAGCGTCCGGGAAACGCCTTGCGGAGCCCGGTCCAGGGGCCCCGGGCGATGACAACAAACCAAAGGCCATTCAGACCCAACCACGCTTCAGCCCAAGGCGTTCCAGACCACAAGAAGAGGATTCAACCCACGGGCCAACCCAGATGGGAACCCGCCGACAACTGGTAACTGCTTTGTCCATTGAGTTTACTAATGATAATGTCCACAGAATTCCCACTGGCAAATATGGACCTAAAGGTGATCCCTCAGACATTTTAATTACAGGGGACTCTCTTAATTGCCCAAAGGAAATATTTGTTGTTCCAGAAGTGCTTACGGTGATGCCAGGTCAAGAAATCCTCATCCAGGTATATTGTATGGACTTACCATTCTTTCTTTCAAAGGGTACCCCAATAGCACAAGCTTTCTTGCTTCCAAAGAATCACAGGGAACAGATACCTCTCAACCCTACAGCCATGTGGGTACAAGTCGTGGGAACATCCAAGCCTTTCATCGAGTGCGGCCTCACCTGCAAAGGAGAGTTGACCCACCTGCCAGGGATGCTGGACACGGTGCTGACGTGACCATCATCGCTCGCTCAGATTGGCCTAAGCGCTGGGAGCTACAACCTGTTGCAGGTATGATTTCCGGGATTGGTGGAAATACAGTATCCATGAGGAGCAAGCACAACATCCTTGTTGAAGGTCCTGATGGTCAGATGGCAACCATCCGCCCATTTGTGGTAAGGGCCCCCATCACCCTTTGGGGCAGAGACGTTTTATCCCAGTGGGGAGCCACTTTAAGCATTCCCACTCGGGATTTTTCAGTGGGGCCACTGAGTTAGGGGCGCTTCCTGAAACACCTCGACTCATCTGGAAAAGTGACAAGCCTATACATGTCCAACAGTGGCCCCTTTCTAAAATTAAGTTGCGCGCCTTAAACGCTTTAGTAGAAGAACAACTAGCTAAAGGTCACATCGTTGAGTCCGATAGCCCTTGGAATTCTCCTGTCTTCGTCCTACCAAAACCTGGGACTAACAGATGGAGGCTTCTCCACGACCTTCGCAGAATCAACGAGGTCATCGAGGACACGGGCTCTCTCCAGCCTGGTTTGCCTTCCCCATCGATGTTGCCTAGAGACTGGGAACTTGTTGTCATAGACATTAAGGACTGTTTCTTCAGCATTCCTCTACATCCAGATGATGCTCCTCGGTTTGCCTTCTCCGTTCCTTCGCTCAACAACGAGGCCCCGCTCAAAAGATACCATTGGACCGTTCTTCCTCAGGGACTTAAAACGTCGCCGAGTATCTGCCAGTGGTATGTGGCTCACATCTTGTCTCCCATTCGGAAATTATTTCCAGATTCCATAATCTACCATTATATGGATGATATCCTGGTGTGTGCTTCAGACAAAACTCATTTGGACAACACAGTTAAAAAGACTATTGAAGCCATAGAAAAGGCAGGGATGGAGATTCGTGAGGACAAAATCCAGTACATCAAGCCATGGATTTACCTTGGAGTCCAGATCCGGGAAAGGACCATCGTACCCCAGCAGATCACGATACTTAATGATCCAAAAACCTTGAGAGACTTACACAGCCTGTGTGGATCCATCAACTGGGTACGTCCACTGCTAGGAATTACAACAGAGGACCTTGCTCCCTTGTTCAACCTACTTAGGGGACCTAAGGAATTGGACTCTCCTTGCACTCTCACAGAAGAAGCCAGAGGTGCTATTGTCAAAGTCCAGGAAGCTCTGTCTTCACGCAAAGCTCATCGCTTCGACCCCAGCTTGCCTTTCCAGTTCATCATTCTGGGAAAAGCACCCCGATTCCATGGACTGATTTTTCAATGGGACTCTCAGCTTCGAGATCCTCTGCTGATACTAGAATGGATCTTTACAAGTAACCAGCCCACAAAGACACTTACCACCTACCAGGAGATCATAGCTCACCTAATAAAAAAGGCTAGGACTCGCCTTCGCTCTCTTTCAGGTTGTGACTTTGAATGCATATACTTGCCAATAACTCTTACTGATTTTGAGGATCTGATCCAAACTAATGAGAGCCTTCAATTTGCCTTAGACAGCTACACTGGTCGAACCACAGCTCAAATCCCAAAGCACAAACTTTTTTAATTCTAAGGAAACCTTTCATTTGATTCCAAAACGAATCCAAAGCGTTAAACCTCTTAAAGCTCTAACCCTCTTTACTGATGGTTCAGGGTCCTCCCACAAGTCAGTGATTACATGGAGAGACCCCCAAACTCAAGATTGGGATTCTGACATACAAATTGTACAGGGCTCTCCACAGATTGCAGAGTTAGCAGCTGTAGTCAGAGCTTTTTGAAAGATTTAAAATGAACCTTTTAATCTGGTCACAGATTCTGCTTATGTTGCTGGTATAGCTATGAGAGCAGAACATGCTCTTCTTAAAGAGTTTTTAACCCAAAGTTGTACCAACTGCTCTCTAAATTGGTACGCCTAATCTCCCACAGAAAGCAGCCTTACCATATAATGCATGTGAGGTCCCACACGGACCTTCAAGGTATTATTGCAGAAGGCAACAGGAAAGCAGATGCTTTAGCAATGGTTGTAGAAACTGCTAATATTCCTGACATCTTTGCCCAGGCAAAGCTGTCTCATGCGTTTTTCATCAAAATGTGCCTGCCCTTAGGAGAATGTTCAAACTCTCAAAGGATCAGGCAAAGGCTATTAATGGCTACATGTCCAAACTGTCAGTCCTATCAGATACCCTCTATGGGAATGGGAGTCAATCCCAGAGGTCTGAACAGCTGCCAGCTGTGGCAGACAGATGTTACTCACTTTGCACCGTTTGGAAGATCAAAATACGTGCATGTATCAGTTGACACATTCTCAGGAGCTGTGTTTGCATCATCACGCAGGAGAAAATGCACTGCATACAATAAAACACTTTCTACTCGCTTTTGCCACCCTGGGAGTACCAAAGGAAATCAAAACAGATAACGGACCAGCCTACACTTCCCGTAAGTTAAAGGAGTTCTTCAATGCATGGGGCATAGCACACAAGACTGGCATACCTGTAAACCCCACAGGACAATCCATCGTGGAAAGGACACATCAAACCCTCAAAAGAGTCCTCAATCAGCAGAACAGAGACACGAAAATCACATCTCAGTGGAAAGACTTTGTAAGGCTCTCTATGTCATCAATTTTTGAACTGTTCAGTTTCAGAGCCTGATCCACCAATACTTCGCCACTTTGCAAATTCCACCCAAGCAAAGCTTACTGAAAACCACCAGTGCTCGTGAAGGATCCTGAATCACATCAATTTTTCTGGGCCTTATCAGCTGATTACTTGGGGTAGAGGACATGCGTGTGTGCTACTGCCATCCGGTCCAAGGTGGTACCCAGGAAAAAATGTAAAACCATACTTAGAATCTTCGAATACCGCTCCTGCAGATGAAGACAAGAACTCTCCTGAGGCAAACACAAGACCACCTCAGAACCAAACCAGCTCGGCCTGGAGAAGAAGACGTCGCCGAACTCCTTCTAACACCAGCACAGACCGACCTATCACAAGACAGCAGACAAAACTGAGGACAACATAATGTCCTGCTGCATCAAGCCATAGATAGCCTTAACACGAAAGTGTTTTTTGAATTATGTGTTGTTACTCTGTTTTTTGCATTTTAAATACCCTATTGTTCCTTTTCTCTAACTTTTAAAATCCCTCTTGCTTTCTACCCACTCTCTCCCTCTTAGCATAACTTAGAAATTAAAGAAAAAGGGGGGAGGACAGGAACAGGAAAAGATCTAGGCAAAACCCTCTCATCATAAAGCTAACAATTTTGTTTATATTCCCTATCAGAAGCCCTATTCCTGCCCAAAGATGAAAAAATATCTCCGTTGGTGCTGTCCTCACTGCAGCCTGGATGCTCTTCACTGCACCGCATGTCTCCGGCTGGATCAGCCCTCAGCCCAGTCATAATGTCTGGGTAACCTTAGCAAAAACGCTAAAACAGGACAACCTGTGCTTGTCCATGGGAAGCATTGATAACCCACTTTCCACATGTCTAGTAGGAATTCCCTTTGTTGCAGATGATTGGCCTTTTATAACTCAGAGGTTCTTCGCACCACAGGTAAGAGACCCAATGTGGTTGATACCTGGGACAGTGGACAAAAATTTTGCCAGATGATAATCAGGAGCCCCAAGAATTGGATCTATTGGGGTCCTCCATGGCCACATATTCGTCAAATTTTACTTTAGACGTCCAAAAAATAGTAATTGGCCAGGAATTGACCAGAACAAAAACACATATCGAAAAGATGTATCACCAATTAACAAAGCCTATAACCCTCATGATTGGTGCAATTACACGGCTCGTGTGATCTCTGTGTCCTCGCTCCATCCCAAGGTACTACCCAAGGGAACGTTTCTCATCTGTGGTGACAGGGTTTGGGCAGGGATCCCTTCCCGACTCCAGGGAGGCCCCTGTACCCTTGGTAAACTTTCCACCCTTACTCCAAATATCACCCTGTTACATAATTGGAAAAAGGAAAGCGAATCAAAACGCCAAAAAAGGTCCTACACTGAATTTGATGAAAATTGTGACCCTAAATTGTATGATTGGAACAAACCGAAAAAGATTGCGGTTTCCTTGTTTCTACCATGGGTAGCTGCAGCTAAAGCCCTCGGTGAAATCAGTCACCTTGGGTGCTGGCTCAGTAAACAAGCCAATGCTACCTCTGCGGCCCTGAGTGATCTCTTAAAGGATGAAGAAACTACAAGACAAGCTTCACTCCAGAATCGAGCAGCAATCGATTTCCTGCTGCTTGCCCACGGACACGGCTGTGAGGATTTCGAAGGAATGTGTTGCTTCAACCTCTCTTCGCGATCGGAATCCATCCAGGCGAACATCCAGAAACTGAAAGATCTCGTGAAGGACTTGAAAGTAGAAACTATTCCAGACTGGGTTAATGAACTTTTTGGGCATTGGGGATTAACAGGATGGGCTGCTTCTTTGGTTAAGGGAATTTTGCTGATTCTCCTTGTAGTTGTGATTGTGTTAGCTATGTTTTCGTGCCTTTTCCACTGTTTTAAAAGAACTATAGGGAATGCCTTTTTTAGTAAAAACAGAAAGGGAGTTGTAGTGAACCCCAAGGATACAGGAAAAGCTCCTTGGAGAATTGAATGCTGAGTCATCTCTGAGCGGGCGTTGTCCTGTTCCTCTCACCCGACCGTGTTGAGAACCTTCCTTTAATCAGTTAAGACAATACTATTGTAACCCTTTTTAGCTATTGGTCAGTTAAGGAATATGCTTAAACCTGCGGCCATTGGCTGGTTTTGGATCCATGCCAAGGCTATAAAAGAGCCCTCTGTACCCCCTTTCTTGGAGAAGAAGAATCGCTGTCCTTCGCGGACCTCCCGAATAAACCTTCACTGCGGAAATTCAGCGTTTTCTCTTCCCCTCTCTTTCTCGTCTGCTTGCCACGGCCATTTGAGCGATCCTGCTAGCAGCCTGAGCTGAACTCACGAAAGAGCTGAATCACTTAAGCTGAATATCACTGGCTTGCTAGGAAGGGAGCTTGGCGGCTTTTGGTCCCTTGCTAACTCGGCTATTGGGTCTCTGCCAGAGACTCGATGTACTGAGCTAGCTGGGCATTCATATGATAATAGTCGGGCGTACCTAGAGAGGTCTCCCACTATTATTACAAGAAACTTTCTGAATTTCCTGACTGCCGCCTGCCTGTGCTAGGGTGACTTTATGATGCTTGTATCCCCAGTCATCTGTTCTGCTTATGTTAGATATTGAGTTCTGTGCTTTTAAGACTGGTTCCAAGAGCCAAGGGGAAGAGAGGAAGCATGCAGATTGTCTGCAGGGTAGAACCTGCACTTGCTGCCCACGTTCCTTCTCATGGCCTGTGCTGCCAGCTCGGACAGCAACACAGAGACAAGGCTCTCACTGCTCTCTCAGAATTCTCAGCTTTTTGCAGAGAGAGAGAGAGAGAGAGAGAGTTTTTCTTTGCTTTTTCCGCTACTTTTCTTCATCACCTACAGCAAGAAGGGTTTTTGTGCCTTCTTTTTCTGGGCCAGGACTTCAGAAGAATCTCCTGGGGATGCCCAAGCTGCACTCTGGGCCTGGCACGATGGGCCCAAGCCCCAGAGAGCGTGAGAGACTGAGCCACACCCACAGAAGGACGTCATGAATTTGCCATCTCTTCAGAACAGTGAGAGGTTTTGTTGTTCAATATTATTAGTTTTTTCTCATCTTTTTGAGCACTTTGCTTGTTAAATAAACAAGGAAATCCTTCCCGAACCAGCTGGGGAAGGGGCTGCTTGAATTTGCTTTCTGGAGGAGACTACTTCAGAAGTTTCCTCCCAGATTTGTCCCATACCAGGATCGTGCCTCAACTGTATAAAAACCCAAGGTGTCTTTTTTTTCCCTTTGCATCCCCAGTTAAATTCCTTTCCTGTGCTGGTGAGAAGGTAAAAGAAATTAAATGCTCAAAAAATAATTAGCATACAATGCTTACCTCCAATTGTATGCATGTCTGTAAGGTTCTGGAGTGACTGGTAACCATTGTTTTAAGCAAAAAGCTACCCTAGGACTGACAGATGTGAGATAATCTGTACTGTGTTTTATTTTTCCTCATTTTGATTCACTGTACCTCTGATAGTAGACTATTTTTCATGTACATCTGTGCTTTGGGCAGCTTTGTTACCCATGTTAGAGCTATTTTGGCAGCTACCATTGTTACCATCAAGGCCATTTTACTGCAGTTTTTCTTAAGGTTGTATTAAAATACGTAGGAATACCTTTCGTTGAGTATTACACTGCATGACATTAAATAAAAATGGCTCTGTATTTGATTTCATGAAGTTTCCTGTTATTGGGCCAATTAATGATTCATGCCTAAAGGAATTTATTTTTATGAAGCTTCATTTTTATCAAACAATTGTTCTATAAGGAAATATGTGAAAAAGCCTTGCTATTTACCAAAATCAAAGCTCTTAAATCTAAATTTTTCACAGATCTCAAAGCAGAAAAGTAAGTCATCTAACTAGGTTCTTTTTGCTCAATATTTTGGAGTGATAACTCTCATCTTAATGAATTTGTAAAGATATTGCTGAAACACCAGGAAATTACTGATTATCTCTAAAATACTATGTGTGTTTTCCTAAATCACTGAAAAAACATTAATATTCATGGTTAGGTTGTGTTCTGGCATAGATCACCTTTCCCCTTTTAAAATGGATTTAGAGAAAAGACTTCCAATTATTGTTTGCTTTCATATCTGTTACAAATGTAGAATAAATTTAATCTTTGCATTAATTTTGTGTCCAGGGATTCACAACAAACTTCATTATCCTGAAAATTGCATTAAAAACTGTGGTTATGACCACAAAAAGTGAATCAAAAATTAATAATGATTGAGTCCTTCCTATGAATAAAACCCCAAGTTTGGGTTTCAAAAGAAAAACTGCCTTGGGAAAATAGGAATAGAAGATGCTAAAACTGACATTCCTGGCTTCATAAATCTGTTTCTGTGTGTAACTTCTTTCTTTGAAATATCTCAGGGAGAAGACCTTTGGTAAGTAACTTCTATTCACGCTTCTTTATGAGAAAAATTACTGATATTGAACTAAGTAATAAAATAAATACCTATGATAATTTTCTGTAACACTAAATTTAGACATCTACCAAAAATACTATTAAAAAAGTAAGAATGTCTAAAAATCAAATATTGTTTATTATTGTAAGAAAAGCTTACAAACAAAACCTGCATAATTTTCAAGTTGCAATATCTAAAAGAACTGCATCCATTCTTGTGGGAAAAGAGAGAATATTTTCTGTTGACGGCAAAAGAAGACATTGACACAGACTTTCAATTTACAGCTTTTCAATCAGCAGAACAATTGTAGTGTGTAAATGGAATTTCTGTTTATTAAAAATTAAGGAATAGTTTGGGGTTTGTTTTCTATTAATAATAAATTACTGTTGTTTATTAATTTAGGAATGTTCATAAACTAATCGCTTTACTAGACCCTAGAAAATTCACTGAGTTGCCAAAATATTTATATGGCTTGAGAGAAACTTGTAACGGGCATGAAATTTTGTCAACAATGCAAATAGCATAACTGTACTAAAATAATTTCCATTCTGTATGTCATAAATATCAGTTCATGTAGTCAGATAAGCTGTAATTAAGTTCCAGTGAACATGAATAGTCTTTTCTTATAGACAGATAGAAAATTACTATTGCAAATAAAGGATTATTTTTTGTTTATCTAAGCTGTAGGTTATTGGTTCATTTATTGGTTTTTGCATGCACTGTTAAAAATTCAGAGGAAAACAAAACTGCTCATTCTGCAGATGTGTTCCCTTGTTTAATATGCTCATTTTCGTATTTGAGACATTGAAAAGATATTTAAGTGTGGCGTTCACATACTCTTTGAACAGAGTGAGACATAATTCTCTCTCCCAAGATTTTTCCTGGAGAAGGCAGTGAGAAAGCTCGGAGAGAGAAGAGAAAACAATTCTTATCTGTATTTGCTGCTCTTGTTGTTTGGCACGTGGAATGCGTTATGAAGATTGTTTACTAAAGAGTGATTTGTTAATTGGACACTGGTGACAAAGCATTTGTTCAGCCTTCTGAATCATGGGGTCATTGTACTATATTCCCTGGCTGGGGGTCGCCTTGCATAAATATTTAAGTAAACTCATGGTTTCCTCCAGAATTTTCATTGATTTTTGCACACTCCACATTACATTTCACTCTGCCAGAACAGATTTTGTAAAATAAACCAAAAAACTACCAAACAAAACAAACCAACCAACCAGGCAAAATTTCAAGTTTTGGGAAAAAGGGACTTCAAAAAACTGTAAATATCTTTCTTACCTCATACTTTGTAAAATTGTCCAATAGTACATCTATTTGTCAATAAAAGCATTACTTTCACCATAGACTTAATTTTGTCTTGCTGATAATAGATCAGCAAGCCAAAAATGATCTTAGCAAACCATGCCTTAGTAAGTGTTTTTATATGAAAATAAAATAAAATGTTCCTCTTTTCAATTTGTTTGTTCTTTTTTTGTCTTTGTGCAATTCTTCTTTGTCACTTCCATTTTCAGTTAGTTAAATTTAATTTCCATAAAAGTTCTAAAACTCAACAAATTAATATTTCTTAAGGTAATGATGTATGCTAGCCACTACTATATTAAGGGACTGCAGTTGTATTAACAGATAAAAAGTAAGAATGATGTGTTAAGAGATGAATGAACTTGAGGGAAGGATGTGAAAATGCTGCCAGAGTGTAATATCTCATTAGGACCCAAGGGCAGACAGTTCCCAAATTCTGCAGATGAATGGCAAGTCTCAAAAGAGATGCCACTCTTCCTCACCTGATTTTGAGTGGAGTTATTTTTACATGATCATTTTGATCCTGTCTTGGATTATTGCCACTGTAACTTTGCTTTTTTTTTGTGTGTGAGAAATACTTGGTTGCCTAATTTATGTTTTGCTCTGGCCTGGTTGGATCTAGGCTGAGTTTTGGGATGGAAAGGGAGATGTTTCAGTGATTCAAAAATATTTTGTTTCTCTTGTAATAAGGGGCATCAACATGTCATCTTATAAAAGTTCAGTGGCACTTTTCTGTTGCAATTGAGGTGGAGCTAATATATTTTGTAGATAAACATATGTAGATATGTTTTGTAGATAAACAAAAACAGTTGCTCATGAGCTGCATGGCATATCTACTAATTAATCAGACTTGGTGTGTTGGTTTTGCACAGCCTGGTTTTTGGTAGCAGGGGGCCAAGGATGTGGCTTCTGTGAGAAGCTGCTGGAAGTTTCCAGCCTGCCTAGCAGAGCAAATCCCTGATGGCTCTGAGAATGGATATGCTGCTGGCCAAGGCTGGACCAGTTAGAGATGTTGGTAATGTCTCTGTGATAACAAATTTAAGAAGGTACTTATAAAACATATGTCCCTAGCCAGGGAAGTGAAGAAGGTGAGAACATGTGAGGGAAACCACATGGAGACACCAAGGTCAGTGGAGAAGGAGGGGAGGAGGTGCCCCAAGCGTCAGAGCTGAGGTTCCTCTGCAGGCTGTGGTGAGACCATGGTGGAGCAGCTGTGTCCCTGCAGCCCATGGGGATCCATGGGGATGCAGAGATCCACCCACAGCCCATGGAAATCCATAGGGAATGCAGAGATCCACCCGCAGCCCGTGGGGGAGGTGCCAGTGCTGGAGGGTGGATGCCTGGAGAAGGCTGTGATCCAGTGGGAGACCCATGGAGAGGGAGGGCCCCTGTTTCCAGGCTGGAGCAGCCTGGCATTAGGGGACTGCACCCTGTGGAAGAATGACACACACAACAGCAGTTTTAAGAGGACTCTGTGCCTGTGGGAGGGACTCATGTTGCAGCAGTTTTGGCAGGACTGCTGCTTGTGAGATTGGAACCACATCGGAGAAGTTCACAGGGAACTGTCTCCCATGGGAGAGACCCCATGGTGCAGCAGGCGAAAGACTCCTCTCCCTGGGGAGTGAAAAATACCTCGGATGATGAACTGACCAAAAGCCCCACACCCTGTCTCCTTGTGCTGTTGGTGGGAAGGAGGGAGCTTTGGGAGTAAAAAGGTGGTTTTAAGGGTGTATTTTACTTCTCATTATTCTGCTCTGATTTTGTTAGCAATAAATTCAATTTAAGTGTTAAGTATTTCTAAGTTGAGCCTGTTTTGCCCTTGAAGTGTTTTCTCCTGCTTGTTATCTCAGCTCATGAACCCTTCATTAATTTTTTCTCCCCTCTGCCCAGCTGTGGCAGAGGAGGGTGAGCGAGCAGCTTTTGTGGGTACCTGGCATTTTGCCAGTGTTAAACCATGAAACTTGATTATAAAGCCTTATACAAAAAGGATAATGAAGCAGAGGTTGATGGGTTGAACAATGGCAGAATCCTTTCCATTTCACTACAAAGACTTAACAAGGATGATGCACCTTGCTGCACTTTAATAGAGATGAAGGCTTTCAAATCCAGTCCTTGGGTATGAAACTTGTTTTGTGCTTCCCTGATCCATTCTGCTACCTGCTCTCCATAAGGGGAAGATTTCTCCTGCCTTCTCATAGGCTTCCTATTGCTCCTGAAACTTAACTTCAGGCTGTTTAGGAGAAGTAGCTTCTAGTGCAGTCTATGACTAAGCAGCGACACGGATGCAGTGCACTTGTTTCAGTTGTTTCAGGAGCAGCAACTGTTTCAGTTGTTTTCTTTAAATTAAAAAGAAATAAATTTGAGATTAATTGCACCTTGGTGCTGTTCACTGTGTTCTTTCTCTAGTCCAGTTTATTTAGTAGACTCTTAATAAAAATAATTATAGGCATTATTCAGTTTAGGACTGTAATCTGTCATGCAGCTTTGCATTGATTGCAAAAGCATACAGTTCAGTCAGCTGTGCAACTAAGATTTAGCATCAAGTGAAATGTGCACCAAGAGCCAATAGCAAGCTCAAGTTGCACTCTGTTGCGCAAAAAAATAAAATTTTGAATTACTGTAAAGTAAAATGGATGGGGACAGAGTAGGGGGGATGGAAAGGAGGAATTGATTGTCAAGGCATATAAACCAAGAAGTGATAAATGTGAAGAACAACAAAAAAATCAAGACTAATTTTCTGTTTTACCACAGAGTTATGCTTAAAAAATTATTAATCTCTCATGACCTTGCAAGTAGAGTACTGAGCCTTCATAAATTTGCTGCTGTGGAAAGCTACTCCCTTTCTTTCCTTATACTCACATGCAGTTCAAGTGAGGTAGATAGAGGAGTGGGTGGGAGGCTCAAATTCTCTGCTTGTTCACGGTGAGCAGTGTAAAACACAGACAAGAGCAGTGCAGTGATACACAAAAGATGAAACCTAGTTATAGAACAATCAGTTACCTTCCTTTAGGCACCTTTTAGGTGACTGTGTTACATTTGAACTGAGAGTATGACACAACTCAGTTTAGGACTTTGCTGTGTACTACCAGTACTGGCAATTGCAGCTCCTATGCCTTACAGATGCTCATGAAGTCACTGATGAATAGGGAGGAATCTTATATTTTCCTGGTCATTGCATTCCTCTGAAAGAACATGATCTGCCCTCACTTCAAAATCATAGCAAATACAGCCATTATGATTTGTACATTATACCTTCTTTTTCAGTCTTTTAATTGCTTGTAGGGGAGGAGGAAGGGGGAGGAAATGCTGTAGTTCTGTGTTCTATGAATTGTGCTGCTCCATGGCACCAAATTAATTGTTTCTTAATCAGACAACCCGTATATTTTATTCCAATATTGTGACAGTATAGTGCTTTCTCGGGTGGAATGAAAATCACAATTTTTTCTCCTTAAAGATATTATTCAGTTTTGAGGAACGAGTGAAGAAGAACATAATTATCCTGTTAAGATTCTGTGACAGGAATTAGAAGGCAAATGAATATTAGTGCTAATAAGCTTTGAGTTACTCTATTGGTAGGTTACATGTACTGTAACTAATCCAGGCACAGAGCTTGTAATTTTGGATAAAAACATAACTCATCCTTGGGTTTTTCTGTTTTCAAACTGCTTCATTTATAATATTATGTACTGTGTGAACACTTTACACAGACAACTAATTTTTAAAAAAAACTTCCTCTTAGAATAAAAAAAGTCTTCTAAGCTTCTCCTGCCTGCAAAATTTCTTCTGAAAATGCCAGTGCAATTTCAAATATTCTTTAAAATAACTATAATCCTGTGTGGATTGTGGTTGTGGAGCTTGTAAAACAAATGAGATTCCTAGATTAAACTCTTCAGTAGTGCTTGATAAATTTTATTTTAAATGTGCATAATTTGTAAGAGCTGTTCAGCTTGAATTATTTATCATGATGAGATGAACATTTATATTCATATACTGAATAAATAAAAGATGGCTTAATACGTCAATTACTAAAAAAGAATTTACAGAAAGCACTGATAACAGGTAGAATTTTTACATGACTGTTAAAAACCTGTCCCTGAGAAAAAACAGAAAGGTCTGTTCAACTAGTAAATTCATTTATTATAATAATGTGAATCTGACAGATGCAAACAAACTGTATCTGAAGTATTTCCTACCATCTCATTGAACAATTCTTCAGAGTATCAGTACAGCACATACTACAGCATGCACTCATTCTCAGGCTGGCAGTTCTACAACGATTAGCAAGCATTGGGTTGTCTGTGATGTTAAATTATATTTATTGAGAATAAGTTTCATCTGGGGGTAGAGTGTATACTTTTTCTTGAGAGTTCTATGCCATTTAGGAATATTTCTTTAAAGAAAATTAGTTGCTAAAAGAGTGATATGACAGAAATGTATTTCTGCTGTCACAATTTCTCAAGAGAGGTTTGGCTTTTTGTCTGTAGTACCTAATAAATTTGAACAGAAAGGCTATAAAAATGCATAAACAAAGGCTATAAACAGCATAAATGTTAACTAGCTTGATTAATACAAGACAGAAATTCTTATATTGATCTCCACACTGGAGACGCTGTTTATTGAAGCACTGGTTTCAAGTCCCTACTATCCGCTGGGGAAAAGGGAGTGAATAGAACTAAATTTTCTAGTCTTTCATTTTTTTCTGAATCTTTCTTCAGATAAATTTCCTAAAACACATACCAAATCTAATTGCTTGATAAAATTTTGATAAAAACCTAACAAATATTAAAAGTCTAAATTAATATAAAAATTGGTTATGATCTTATTTTGACATTTCCTAATAATATTAGTAATTAAAATTTACCTATAATGACCTTATTTAGATCATTAGGCATGCCACAGAATTCTTTGTGAATATTTTAGTTCTTTTAGTTTTCCATGAGCAGTAACAAACAAAATTTCATTCAGAATTAAATTTAATAACTTAATGTTCAAAACAAAGAAGCAACCAAACAACTTTAACATCAAAGAACAATTATCATCAGGATGATCCATTTTAATTAGGAAAAAAAATGATACTTAATCTCCAAGAATAGAGATTAAATATAACTGGGGAAATATGCAACTTTGAATGGACAATTCTTAAAAAGAAAATGTGAGAATTTAGCACAAAATCTTTATTGCAATGTAAGATACGTGCTAAAGGAAAACGAAAGCATAATTATTGATATTGCCATGTCTGAATTTCTCTTAATGTAGTATAGTATATTTTACATCTTAACCTGTTTTGACCTTGTCTTTTTTATATCACAGGTAAATTGAACAGATAAGTGTGAATAAGGATATTAAATATATGATCAGCTACTACCTGCTTCTTTCAAATTTTCATGTAATTGACATTGTCATTTCAAAGTGATTGATTATGCCTCCTTTCAACTCAAAGTCATGTTAAGAATAAATAAGTGTAGGTCAATATCTGAGTCTTCTAAAATACACTTAATGATATGAAGTTGACATTTTGAACAAAGTTCTCTCAGATAACAAGAGGAGCAGGTACTCCTGAATTCAAGATCCTGGTGAGACTAGACTCTGATGTTCTGACGTGGGTGCACACTAGATGAATTTCAGGGAGGATAATAAGCTTTGCTCAGGCCACAGGGGCAAATACCAAAGAGCCAGCAGAGCAGATGCGGAGGAAATATTACTCAAGACATTCTTCAATTAAATCCCAGTCAAATTCCTGATCAGCTTCCTCAAGACATCATTCTCTGGTGGACAAAATAATTAGGACAATAATAAAAAGTGATGAAACAGCTAGAAAACCACTGTCAATGATTGCTAAATTGTATCCTAAAAAGATACAGGGAAGCAAACAGGGACCTACTCATCACACATTGCAGGATGAAAATTTTAGTTCATACAGATGCTCTTGCAGAGTGACACACAGAAGAACCAACATCTTGCTGAGTTGAAAAAAAAAACCCCTAAACCATGTTTCACTTATATAACAAAAGATTCAGGACAACAGCTCAAGATTTGAAGGACTGGGAGCACCAAATCCACATGATCATGCTTTTATGTCAAGTTAAATAATACCATAGCAAAAGAAAAACATCAGGAGGAATTTACAAAGGGAAAGAACATAACAAAAGCTGAAAGGAAAAGTAGGATGAAAAATTGACCAAAGGAACAAATTTACAGAGGACAGAAGAAAATTAAATACAAATGACAACTGTAGAAAAATGGGCAGTGAAAAACTTATTTTCTGTCCTTTTGAACAGATGAGACTTTCAGCTTGTGAACTATTCTGTTATACATCAGTAAAAACAGGTAGTGCTGCTTAGTCAAGAAAAGTAGAATTGGACAAATTACTTCCTTTCAGATTGTATCAAGAAAACGAAATGCTGTGAGGAAAAATTTTGTTTAGAATATACAAAAGCTGGGAAAAATAGCAGCTTGAGCTACGAAATGAAAATAATTCTGTAGAAACAAGCAATCTCTATACCTCAATCAAAATGCACAATTTTTTTTAAAAATTTGTCTCTATGGATACCTCAGCCTGTAAATTTGTTTCATTTTTGAGGTTTATTACATATACTGAAGAATATGTGGCAATCTAGTGACAGACTAAAAAAATACATGAGGATTAGATGAAAGTTATAGTGGAAGACACATGATTTTAGCTAGTAATTTGCCCCTTTGTAGTCCACATATTTGAGCATTCCTGTTTAATGAAAAGTAAAAATTATGTACATCATATGTTCTAGTATTGTGCTTAATAAGTTACCTGATAAGAAAAGAATTATCCTGAATAGTTTTTCCCTGACATTATCCTCTGGATTGACTTTTTTCAAGCAGATCCATATATTAGCCAAGATCTTGATGTAAGCAAGAGATCAAAATATTAGCAAAAATAAGAAAATAAGCTATTAAACATCATGACACATTCTGAGAAATTCTGAGCTTTTTTAAAAAGTCTCTTACCAAATTGAGAATTTAAAAAGGCAAGTTATCACACAGTGCAGTGTTTTTAACCTGTGCAATATTACCTTCTAGGTTTTGCTCCCAAATATTATGTAGTCCCAGGCAAAAGTAAATATAAGTAATTGAACATATTTCCAGTTATTAAATTTTAATTGGATCTCACTAGAGCATGGTAGTTGTTTAGTAGCTGCAGAATACAAAATATAAGCCTGATAGTAAAAGAAACTCTATTGCTGCTTGGTGTTCTTGCCTTCCTTTCATTTTGTTTCATTTTCTGTCCTGCTGCTTGAGCATAATTTCTTATCAATTTCCATAAACAAATAAGGTTTTTAAAGCTACTTCACAGATATTTAATAATTTAATTTATAATTTCAAGATCTTTGCTTCAGCGCATCTATTGTGGCAACCAGTTCTGAAGCAATTATTTAATTTGCAGTTATACATCAGATTACATAATATTTACATAATTAGCATGCATAAACAAGAAATTATAACTTCATGACTGAAATACTGTATTTATGAGAATGATTAGGAATACAAATATTTGCTTTTGTAAAATACCAAGTATATGAAAGTACACTGCTTATAGGCCTGGAGGACCAATGGCTGTGAGTTTAACTTGTTTATGATTGATGTGCTCAATACTTGAACAGAATCATATGAGATAATACTGTGTTAATGAATGACCTTTTCCTTGTCTGTGTTGTCTTCTAGAAGTTAATGATATAATGACAAGCTGAACTGTATACTCTGAATACAAAGAAATTATTTTGAGTAGTAGGAACTATGGGCTCTTTCTTCTCTAAGCTATGGAACTCATAGATAAGGGCTATGAAGAATGATTTAAATTTATCTGTTGTCTGCAGGTGCAGTATGTTTTTTGAGTTTACTCAAAGGGAGGATTTTAGTACCTACAAAAGCATATCTAGAAACAGATCCATAAGGGGGAATATTCCAAACAGCTTCTTTTCAGTCTCTGTTTGTCTAAAATTTAGATAAAGAGCATTCATTAGAAACAAAATTTTAGTTTAAGGTAAATATATCCAGCCTTTTTCATTACCTCTATTATTTACAAGCCAGAGATTGTTGCTTGGGCCTTTTCTGCAGACAGCAGAAAAGTTGTGTCATTTCTTCTCTAAACAGTATGTGGTCATTTCATCTGCATAGGTGATGTCTTTCTGATGAAAGGTTAAGAAGATTTCTACCAGAAAACTTTTGAATTGTTGAGAATATAGTCAGAAAATTATATTTGGTAAATATATAACTTTCACCATATTGAAGTAGAAGTAACATTATGGCACTATGCGAAAATCATTGAAGATGATCTTCCAATGTAAACTCTTTTAGTTACATGGGTACTGTAGAAGTTTTCTCAATGTGTCTAAGAGGAATTACAATATAAGATAGAGGCCAGAACATAAGATTAGAGCTCTGTGGAGCCTAGGACTGAATTAGTGGTTTGCTAGGAGCAAGTCACATATAACAAGAAAGTTCAGTGCTCTTTTAAAAATTGTTTTCTATTATACAGGATAAGGATACAGCTTTTCTGCTGGCTTTGACAAAATGGATAGCATGCACTGTAGACAGTCATGGCAAGAAGATATATTTTAACTGGTATTTTTTTACCAAAGTGTGGAGTGTTCTACTTTAAAACAAATCAAAACTCTGAAGTAAAATGAGACTCATTTCAGTTGAGTGACTGAAATTTTCTGTACTAGTAGTGGAATCATCTTCATAATAAAAAGTGTAGTTCGTTTTTCTTGCAGAATTTACTTGTTCTGCTATCTCGCTGTGGTTTTTACCTTGGAAAATTAGGTCTTCTTTTGCCCACACTGTCTTATTTTTCCTTTTGCTCTAAAATGTTTTTTTTTCTTCAGAGATAACCTAACATTTGCTTCTGAATGCAAACACACATTCTGAAATGTCAGATGTCTGAACTATCTTAATTTTTAGATAATGTCTTCTGTAAACTTACCATAACGTTCATCGAGAAAATCCTGTAAAGTTCACAGAGAGTTGATATTTTAAATAATCTTTTGAATGAAACTGAAATCCCTATTTTATATCCTGGAAGAGTAGGTCCAAATAGTCCCATTACTTGTATGGCTGGTAATCTGTGCAAAGAAATGGCATCTTCTGATTCTCTGCTTTACTATCCTAATTTTACCATCCTTCCACTTCAGAATAACCATACAAATATGACATTCATTCATGTCTTGCATTCTTCAAAGTCAAATTTCCAACATTTTTATAGGAGGATCAGTACTTAGGAAGTCATATTGATAGTGTTTCATTTTTTCCACTATATTGCGTCTGAAAGGCCGTGGTCCTTATTAAAGAGGTCTGCAAACATGAACAAATTTATTTGATAGACAGAATGGCTCACAGACTTTATGATTGTTTCATAATTATTTATTAAAATAATGATGTGGATCCAAATCTATTGATTTTAATAGACCAAAAAAACCTGCAAACTCTTCAGTAAAAGATAATGTTTGATCACAAGACCAGTAGGGACATTACACAGCCAGAATGTGGTTCTAGAAATTTCACCAAAATATCCATTCTAAAGACTGGTCAGATGAAATAGTCATAGTAACCAGATCAAGGTCATGCTAGGCAGAATCACAGAATAGTCTGAGTTAAAAGGGAACCACAAGCATCATCAAGCCCAGATGTTAAGTGAATGGCCTGGGATTTAACCAGCCACCTTGATATTATTAGTACTATGCTCTAAACCACTGAGCTACTTTTAGAGTCAAATAATCATTACTTTAAAGCTTACTCTGTTTATAAGACAGTGTTCAGAATTATTAGTGACTTGGAGTCTTGTGTTAGCTAAATCTAATGAGATTTAATTGAGCTTTAAGAAGGAAAGATGGTAACTTGATCATGTGGACAAGATAAGACAGGGAGTTCAAGGATATGCTACTGAAATGAATTTTAGGCAAATTATGACCTTAATTCAAATTTTAAAGAATAAATTTTAATTTATTATGTATTTTATGTTTATATTACATTTGCATTTATCTTTGATAGAGATCACCAAATCATTATGTGCAAAAGTTTTAATTGATATATGCAAATTATATACCTGACACAATATTGAATATAGGCTCAAGACTGCTCCTTCTCTATTAAATTTGTGTATATTGTTTTAGGAGGGCTCAGAAATTATGAAGAGACCCATAAGGTGGAATCACACAAGAAATGAGTTTATGTTTTTAGTTTCTTAAACTAGATAAAAAAATATAAGAACAAGGATTACCATGCATAAAAATTATGATTAATTTTAGGAAATATATGGAATAATCAATCACTTTTTTCCTCATATTTTAAGTGAGATGAAATATAGTTTCTTTCTTTTAGACAAGATAAAGAATAAGCCTTTTGACATATTTACCACCAAAAGCTCTAGTATTTTAACCTTTTCAGAGGTCAATGGGAATAGCCAAGTCACTAGTGTATCCTTGTTAAAAATGTACTGTCTCTTCTACAGCATTTCCCTCAATCCTTAATTAGCAAAACCATGTAACTGAGCTCCTACAATTATCGCCACATTAATCTGAGTTAATTTCTAAGCAGATATAGCTGTCTGGAGCCTTGTATCTGATTGTATGCTGTAGTATTATCCACAATACATTTTCACATGAAGTAGCAATAAGCCAGGCTGACTAATACAAGAGAGAAAAAATATAGCTCTTGCTGTCATTTGGACGATAAATATATTATTCCTATCATGAGCCTTAGTATTTGTTTCTTTTCCTATACTGAGTGACTTTATCATTCTATACTTAGCAAAATGATTAAGAAGGATTAAGTAAAGCTTAAGAAACTAAAAATAGTAATCAGTGTTCAGTTTTAAAAGAACAACCACATTAAGCAAAAAAAAAAGTAAATTTTTGTGCCCCCTGAAAAATAAATTTCAGTTTTTACTGGTCAGACATGAAAATTCCCTCATGGTAGTTGGGGAGATACAGGGCTGGCTTCTGTGAAAAGCTGCCAGAAACTTCCGCCATGTCCTGCAGAGCTAATGCCAGCTTGCTCCAGGCTGGACCCACCACTGGCAGAGGCCAAGCCAAGCAACAGTGATAGCACCTCTGGGATAATGAATTTAAGACATGGTAATAAACCCCACTCAAACTCCACGGCTTCTGCTGGAGAGAGGAATGAGAATATGTGAGAGAAACATCCCTGCACACATGCAGATCAGTGAGGAGCAGGGGAGAAGGTGCTCCTGGTGCTAGAGCAGAGGTTCCCCTGCAGCCCATGGAGCAGCCCAAGGTGAGGCAGCTGGGCCCCTTTCATGTGTGGAGGACGATGGGGAACAGTGACCCACCTGCAGCCCAGGAGGGACTTCATGCCAAAGCAAGTGGATGTGCCTGAGGGAGGCTGTGATCCCATGGTAAGCTGGCAGTGAGGTGCACGGAACCAGGCAAAAACCTCAGACAAACTTCAATTTGCAAACAAAACCAAAACTAACCAACAACAAGGGCGACAATGACATGCCAGACTTCTGACAGGTGATAGGTTTGGTGTACCCACTGGGGTATATTGTTACTGCATGGACCAGAATGATGACAGACTGCACACATGAAATTTTCTCCCATGGGTACCCAGGAGATGGGTTCACCCTCAGAGTCAATGGATTTCCAGCAGTAAAATACCCAGAGATTTGTAGTCGTGGGGTGAGGGAACTTCATCCCAGGAAGTCTCCCTCCTCAGATGCCATCCCAGCCCCAAGAAGGGGACACCCCTCACGGACATGCTGTAGGAAAGTGTAAGGGCCTGAGTAAAACATTTGATTTGGTACTACATGTTAAATAATAAATCTAAAAATTAAAAGGTGGAAAATAGAACAAGAACTGTAAAAGTTATCACATGGACTGAAAAAAGTATGTACGTGAAAAGGAAAAATTGTTGAAAAGAAAGGAATTACTAGTAGAGTTCCTCAACATTTTATCTTGGAACTGAACTTGTGCATTCTTTAATGACTAGGGAGAGTCCTTCTAACTATAGGCAGTAAAAGCAGAATGAAAAACATAATGAGTTCCTGAAATGGCCATTGCTTGTTTTTTAACTTTTACTGTTTATTTTCTGAATGCTCAGTGAGAAAAAAAAATATTAAAAATTTAAAAAGTTAATCAGGGATGATAGAAGCAGTAAAGCAACAGTTTTAGATCTGGTTTCTCAACAAGAGTACCCAGTTCAGCAGGTATCCCACCATCATGTATTTGGTCATAATACTGATATTATTAAGTATGTTTCTGTTCAGCTTGAGAGATTAAGTGAAACTGGTTTGGGAGGTTTTGGAAGGCAGAGTGCAATGGGTTCAATAGTCATGCAGTGGTGTTCTGATTTGCTGCATCTAACTTCTATGTACTTTTAGTATCCTGAAGCTTTTAGCAGTAATAAGAACCCCTGGTAGAAGGGGCCTCATTTTGTGTTATTAAAGGAAAATTTGTCTCCTGGCAGAGCCCATTTTTCTCCATTGGTTTCTGAGGCAGCATATGCAACTTCCATAGATTAGGGATCTGTTAGACGTCATCATATCCTATATTTGTTATTAAGGGCCATAAAGAACAATAGTGAGTCACAATTTGTAACAGCTCAGTGAAATATGGAAACAGTATCTGAGATTGATACAAAAAGTAAACTACGAAGATGCCCCTAGTAAAAAAAAAATATTCCTGTAAACTGTGAGCTTAAACACCTCTTACATTCCTCCTATTTCACCATTATTACATTACTATAAAGCTGACTCTGGCTGATGCTACTTCTGGAACTGGTTTGTCTTACCAGTTTCCTACTATAGCCTTTTTACAAAAAATTTGTCTTAGAAACAAAATATTTTGCAGCTCCATATAGGTGATCAATGGCTCTGCCTTCAGATTTTTCTCTGTATTCATGACAAATCAGTGTGCCTTCATTGACCATATAGATAAAATCAGATTCAAAAAGTATTTCTTGTTTGAAACATTTTGTAGATATTAGCAAAGTCTGATACTTTAATGTGAACCTACATATCAGAAGCTCTTTTATACATAATAGAGCATAAGCAATATCCTCAGCTATTTCAAACAACATGCATATGCAGTATATGGTAGGAAAACCTCCTCTTTAATTAGAGTAGAATATTTCTAAAAACAACCCAGAATTGAGTTCCTTTCAATCATTCAATCTCAGAATCAACTTTCTTTGCTGGAAAAGACTTTTCTTCTGAAATCACAAGTCCAAGAGAACAGAAGAATTCTGTTTTCTGTAGTTATGTCTAACCATATTCTCTAACTGTGTTTTTCAGTAGTTTGGGATCTGCTCCTGAAAGTCAATGTCTACCATTATATATCTCCTCCATACACATTACAGTTTGGAAACATGTTGGTCTCAAAGCTATGCTACAACAACTACTCATTCCATACTGTGATACTGTCACCGCCAATAGATGCAGAATTGTCTGCTCTTGTTCATTTAATGTGCCCTTTAAGAGCTGCAGAGTTGACTTAAAACCTTTGTGCCAGAGAAGTGCAGCAAGCAAATTAGTAACTGTCAGAGAAGAATCTATTGAAAAATTCTCCTCTGTGAGTCATCCAACTGTTAAGTGAAGGATTATCATTGCTTGCATGATGCTTACTCACAGAGCTCAGACATGCTATATGGATCAAGTTGACAACTTTCTGCAAGCTGTGAGCATCACCAGCTGAATCATTTTCCTTCCCACTTCTGTCCTGCCTGTATATTTTCAGGCTCAGCACACACAAATAGGCCATTGTCATATCACTGGAAGTATTTCATTGCTTGTCAAACTATTTTTCATCTGGGCTAATGATCTGTGTGAGCTTGCATTGATCTCCTGGAAGGAGAAATGCAGTATGCCCAGTGAGAAAAAGAGAAATTAGGCAAGGAAAGACAGCTGAATGCCAGTCAGGCCGCAAATCTTCCTTTGTTTAATCACTCTGACCTGTGTTGTCATCAGTGACTTTAACAGGTACTTTTGTGTGCTACAAATAACTACTACACTGACCTTTTTTTTCCTCTCTTAAAACTGTTGTCCCATTATTCTCCAGAATCAGACAGTTTAAACTGTCTGATTATGCAAGCACCTCACTTAGTTTCTTTATGGAAGGTTACCATAAGCCTTCAAAAGAAAGGATCTTTTCACAGCTTCACAAAGGGATGTTAAATCTATCAAGTGACTTGTCAGATTTAAACAAGAGGTCAGTAAAAGGAGTTAAGAGTTCATGTCTCACTATTTTCAGTCTAGTCTTTTTTCCTACTGAATCCTCCTTTCTGTGAGCTTTTAAAGTAGTCACACCATATATATTAGAATCAAGGGATTTGGGACCACCACAACAGATATTGAGTTGTGGCTTGATAATAATTCTCAGGAGTTTTGTGTGGTTTTAGCCTAAAATGTTTCACTGGACAATGGATGGCAGTGCACTATCAGAGTTCATTGGATTGTAGCTATTTGAGTGCACACAGTGCACTAGTTATTAGCAACTTTGTTATAATGTACAGCTCAAAGGGATCAGTGAGAGAGTAATAATGTCCAAATATTCTTAGCAATTAGACAGACATGTAAATAAATTAATTACTGATGGAGTTAGTAAAGTATGTACTTACTCCTTCCTGATATAGTGAAATAAATCTAAAATATTTCATATATACTTTAGTCAGAAGTGAAGCAAAACACCTTGTATTGCCTTACAATTATTTCAAAGCAAAGATAAATCCCACTGGATTGATGTAAAAAGATTTGGGGTTTTTACCACTACATGACAAAAAACAGTAATTGCATGACTATTTTGAGAATGTTTGACACCAGCATGAAGAAAACAGTAATTGCATGACTGTTTTAAGAAAATAGTAATTGCATGACTATTTTGAGAATGTTTGACACCAGCATGAAGAAAACAGTAATTGCATGACTGTTTTAAGAAAATAGTAATTGCATGACTGTTTTAAGAATGTTTGACTCCAGCATGAAGTTGTGTGAAAACTTATATTTTGAATGGATTTACCCTGTCACTGTAAATTTTAGAAACCTTTTGTTTACATGGGATAAATATCAATATTATTATTATACGCCATGTTTATATGTTTCTCTCACAAAATGCTAAAGACATGTAAGAAAAGAGAGAAATAGGTTGAATTTTTAATTTCAGAAACACTGTTGCTACATGCTTATGAATTCATACAATATTCTGGTTTTCAATGAGAAAAGTTGTCAGAAAACTGTCACAAAGCCAATATACACAGACCAGTTTCCTTCTATAGCTTCTTATTTTCCTGCATATTAGCATGCTAGCATGGACTTTAAAAATTACTCAAGAGCTGGAAATCCACAGATAATTTTAGTGAAGAATCTGTGTGTTTCAAACAGACTGCCAGCAACAGATTAGCAAGTTATACTACAAATACAGAGAGTTTTGCATATGCCAGTCACTGAACTACCAAAATATTGGTTGATTTCTCCAGAACAATGAACTTTCTTTGCATCTTCTTTCTCTTCCTTTTGCTGAAAAGTGTAACTAGTAACTCACAGGCAGGTGGATATTAAAGACAATTTATCAGGTTTTATTCTTATGAATCAGAAAATCATTGTTTCAAAGGCCAGTGAGACTACACTTCTCTTACTTTGTAGGGGAAAATGGATGAACCCTGAATAAACATTGACACATAAGTCCAGAGAGACATTAGTCTGCCTGATAAAAACCAAATATATTGTACTATCAACCTAACCACTACTAAGTGGGTTGGCATGCTTTGCAATAAGAAATTTTTATTGTCTTGAAGAAGGGCACTTTGGTAACCATTCTCTGGCAAGCCAAGCAAGATTCTATCCATAGTGGGATTCTGTGATTCTATTCTATGAGCCTATGTTCATGAGACAAAAATATCAAAAAAAGAAGATGGAGATACTTTGAATACAACATTTTTAAGACTTATGAAAATACAGATTTCACAGAGTATTTGATGCAAGTAGAGAATGACACAGATTCTAGTAGCAAAGCAGGACTATGGCAACTGGCTCAAAGACATCCCAAAATTTATATTCCATTATTTTCTGTTTTATTTACAAATTTCCAGATGCAAGGCCACACAATATTATTTTTTCAAAAACAGCACTGTAATGGCACAGAGTTATGACTAGACCAGATGAGTAGTGAAACATCAATACAATTTATATGTTCAAAGAAAGTTTGTTGTGTTTAGGAAAGGAGCTGTTTCATAAGAAACATTTACCATGTCTGCATGAACATGGATTTAAAAGATCATATTTGGTCTTTGCCCTGGCTGCTATTATTGGTGCTAAGTTTTATCTGAACTTGTCTTTGCATCAGTGAATTTGAAACAAGATTTCTCGCCCCATTTCTCTTACAGGGGGTAAGAACTTTCCTGTATTGCAGCCAGAAACTTTTATGCCAAACAACTCTGTCTGAGGTTAGAATAAATACAAGACTTCACTCATTTTTACTACACAGTATAATTAAGTAATCTTATTTTTTTTTTAATTTCTGTGAGTGAAAGTCCTTATGCATATGTTCAGATTCAGTACTAGAAAATCTCCTGAAAGATCTATTTAATATTTCTGTAAGGTATAGTGAAAGTCTTCCCAGTTTATTAGCTTGAGATGTCAGTGAATTATGATTTTTTCGAAGGAATTGATTTGTAACTGGTTACTGCTATATCCTGAGATAGAGCATATTAATACTATGCAGTTTTTTCTTATCTTTCTCATCTTTCCTGATCATAGTCTTGTTCAAAAGAAGCTTTATATACAGAATGATTCATGATTGGTTTGCTGATGTATTTTCTTTTTCCTTTTCTGGCCTTAAGGACTGGTCTCCAACTGTACTTAGCCCAGACTTTCACACTCTTTCAAAGAATTAAGTTACCTTTGTAACTTTATAAAAATGTAAACCTGGGATGACTTTCCACCCTCATGAGCTGCAGTTCTTAAAACAGATTCCTTTGAGTCACTAATCCCCGAGGGCCAGGCCAAAGACAGAACAAGGACTACCTCTACACTCCTGCTAGAGTGAGCCCGTGGACAAGGTTCAAGGTCTGATTATCCACCTGTCATAGTATTACTTGCAGCAGTGCCTGTGGCAACAGTTCAGGGACACACAGGTATGACCTATTCATGAACTGACACAATTGCAAGTGTTTAAGTGTTTTAGAGGGGCTGAAAAATTCATGCAGCCTGGAGCTTTCCCCTCTGCCCTTGCCATGATGATTTTGTGTGGAGATGACAACTGGAGACACTTACTGCAGGTGCTGTTTTTGACACTGGCCATAGCAGAGGTGTGAGGAAGCAGCAGATAAGATTAATTCAAGTTGCCAGCAAAGGACGTGATGGATGCTGTGCAAAGTGTCTTAGGGACCGGCTGGACAGTGAAGGGCTTCCTGCATGCATTTTCTGTCTGGCACATTAGAGGTGCAGATAATAAACCCTGTCAGATGAATCCCTGCAATTTCAGACATTTCACATTCTCCCTCCAAGATACATCAGGAAAGATAAGGATCTTATTTATATTCACTTTAACATGCATTCTGTTTTAGCCAAGTCTGATATGCAGCCACTTATTTTTTTACTTTGTACCATAAATGATTCTGCAATGACTGGGGTTTTTTTTCAGCAGTTGTACATAAAGAAAACTCTTTGAGAGGAGTGGGGTTCCATTCACAGATATAATGTATAAAAATGATACATGTTTTTATAAATTTGTGAAGAAAATATATGATAATGATATTTAAATAACAACAAAGTATTAAAAAAATTACACACACACCATTTCTACATAAAATATACACACCTTTAGAAATACATTAATTAACTAAGTAGATAAAATAACCTTAATTCCTGAGGATATGAGGAAGAAGCTAATCCTAAAAAACATTTCTGGGCATAGGAAGGACAATAAATTTACTGGGAGTAGTCAGCATAGATTTATCAAGGAGAAGCCACACTCAATAAAATTGGTAGATTCCAAGGATGAAAACACTGGTTTGGTAGATAATGGGAGAGAAGTGAGTATTTTTTACCTGGACTCAAGTAAGACTTTGGACACTGTCTCCCATAAGACCTTAATAAAGAAGAATGATGAAGTGTGGGCATGATGAGCAGACAAAGAGTGAGGTGGATTGTGAACTGTTTAACAGCTGGGTTCACGGGTGGTGATCAGTGTATAAAATCTAGCTGGAGGTCGAGAAATAGCAGTATACCACAGGACTCAATACAGGGTTTATTCTTGTTCAATATCTTTGTTAATGATCTAGATGATGGGGAAGAGTGCTGCTAAAGAGCCAAAAAAAATCCCAATGAGAAAAACAATCAAAATATTCTATTTTTTCTTTTTGCTTTAGCTTAGACGTATATTATCTAAATAGTCAGTGTTACTTGAAGATTTTGATATTTCCATAACATTGAAAAAGTGATTATTTTATCTTAAGATTTTATAAAATTATTCTGTTTATTCCAGAATATGCAGAGTTCAAATAATTTTAGTTATTTGCAGAAACTTAAGCATCTTTAATCAAGTATCCTAAAATCAAGTATCCATTTTATTATGACATCAGGGAGAAATATTTTTGATACTGAAATATGAAATTGAAAGTACTTTCAATGAAGTAATTTTATGAAATTCATAGTAATTTCATATAGATATACAGTTTTGTTTGCAACCTGAACTCACTTGCAAATATGTTCTTTCTAGTAATTAAAAAAAAAATCTTTAATTTTAAGGAGGTTTCAGAAGAAACAGATATTCCTGGGTGATGAGATCATTTATATCAACTCTTCTCAATCTTAGCATTGAGACTACTTCTCAGATAATGTATGAATCTTCATAAAAATATGCAACATCTGTACAACACCTCTATGTGTGTCTCACAGTCATTTAACTTTTCAGACAGGACACTCTGTCACTGTGTCGGTTACTGAGGCACAAAGGGTGGGCTTCAGTTTATAACCCAATATTGATTTAGTGTTTGGAGCTGGCTTTTAAGAAGCCAACTCAGACAGCCTGTGGACAGATCTTTCTGTTCACAGAGGAGTATGTCAATATGACTTAGAACTTGCTCAGGGATATTTTTGTCAAGATGTCACTGCAGCACTATTGCATGCTTATTATTTAAATAATTCACTTCATATAACTACAAAACTTGATTCATATAATTATATTTCAAGGGTTAAATTAAAAAAAATCAATATTTCTGATGGATAAATATTCTGGATTGTAATTTCTGATCAACAAGTCCCCCTGAACAGAAAACTTTTGAGAAATTGAGGTTTTGTGAACTGAGAAAGGCTTGTCTTTAGTTTACTTTACATATTAGTTTTATTGCAATTTATTGTTGGCCCTTACTGAAGAGGGAGGTCCCAGATGACCAGAGGTTGGCTAATGTAACACCCATCCACAAGACAAGTTGGGATGAGGGTCTGAGGAGCCTGTTGGTCTGTCAGCTTGACCTTAGTGACTGGCAAAGTTGTGTAACCGATCCTCCTGAGTGATGTCACACAGCACATGCAGGTCTGAACCAAGAATTCAGACCCAGCCAGCATGGGTTCATAAAAGTCAGGTCTTGCCTGACCAGCCCCGACTCCATTTTTGACCAGGTGACCCATCTAGTGGATAGGAGAAAGGCTGGGGATGTTGCCTACCTGAACTTCAGCAAAGCCCTTGACATTTTCTCTCACAGGATACTCTGGAAAAGCTGTCAGCCCATGGCTTGGACAGATGCACTGTTGTTCACTGGGGTAAATACTGGCTGGGTGGCCAGGCCCAAATAGGGGTGGTGAATGGAGTTGCATCCAGCTGGCACCTGATCACTAGTGGGGTTCCCTGGGCTCAGTACTGGGGCCAGCCTTGTTAAGTCTCTCTATTGATGACCTGGCTGGGGAGATTGAGTGCACCCTCTGTACCTTTGCGGACAACATGATGTTGGGCAGGGGTATGGATCTGCCAGAAAGTAGAAAGGCTCTACAGAGGGATGTGGACAGGCTGGATTACTGAGCTGACGCCAGTTGTATGAGGTACCACAAGCCAAAATGCCAGGTCCTACCTTTGGGTCACAACTCCCATGCAGTGACACAGGCTGGGGGCAGAGTGTCTGGAAAGAAAGCCAGTTCAAAAGGCCCTGGGGATGTTGGTCAACAGCCAGCTGAACATGAGCCAGTGTGTGCCCAGGTAGCTAAGAAGGTCAAGGGCATCCTGGCCAGATAAGCAATAGTGTGGCCAGCATCAGGCCACAGGATCAGGGCAGTGATTTGCCCCCTGTACTCGGCACTGGTGAGGTCACATCTCAAATCCAGCATCCAGTTCTGGACCTCTCACTACAAGAAAGACATTGAAGTGCTGGAGAATGTCCAGAGAAGGGCACCAAAGCTGGGGAAGGGTCTAAAGGGTAAGTCCTATGAGGAATGTCTAAGGGAGCTGGGGTTTCTCAGCTTGGAAAAAAACAGGCTAGGGGTAATCTCTACAGTTACTTGACAGAAGGTTGTAGCAAGGTGGGAGTCAATCAATTAGTGACAGAAGAAAAGAAGATAGCTTCAAGCTGCATTAGAGGAGATTCAGGCTGGACAACAGGAGGAATTTCTTTATGGAAAAGGTCGTTAAACACTGGAATGGACTGCCCAGATTGGTGGTGAGTCACCATCACTGGAAGTGTTCAAGAAATGACAGGACATGGCAATTAATGACATCATCAAGTTGAGAAGGTGGTGATCAGTCCAAGGATTGAAATACTTGATCTCAGAGGCCTTTTGCAACCTAAATAATTCTGTGATTCTCCTTCAGAGTTAAGTGTTGCATACAAGTAGAGATATTACAAAATAAAGACCTTATAAAATATGGTTTAGACCCTGCTACTCTAGCTAAGCTAGCAGTCAGCTTGTGACTTCCTTTGCGAAAAATCATAGGAATGAAAGCAGTTAGTACAACAAACTATTCTGGGAAGTCTGTCCCATGGAAATCAGTGAACAAAATATGTAAACTAACCAAAAATAGAGAGATTTGACAGATGTACACCCTGGTCATTTATTGTCCATTAAATTGAGTGTCAGTGTATTATTAGCCAGTTAGGTCTAACACAGTGCCTTCTGATTTTTCCTATAAATATGAGCTTTGTGAATAAAGAATTGGCTTTCCTGCATGAAGAAACTGAGTCCTGTCTGCTTTACTGCAGCAGTTAAGCACTTTGCTCTACCAATCATCATCTTGCAGTCCACTCACTCAAGAGGTGTGGGAAGAGAGGCTACTCTTAAAGAATGAGGCAAAATCCTTGAGTACTCAACTCAGAAGTCTTTGAGCCTTCTCATCTGTAGCTTCCAATTTGGCAGCCTTCTTTATCATGGGGAATATGCCTCGTTTGACCTTTCTTTTTCTGGCCAACATTACTTTAGAAGGCCTTCTTGTTTTGTTTCCTTACCTTTGCCAAATTCAGCTCCAGTTGTGCCTTGGCCTTCCTCACTTCATCCCTACACAACCAGACTGCACCCCTACACTTGTCCCCAAATACCTATTCTTGCTTCCACTGCCTATGCTTTTACTTCTTGCCCCTTAGTTAGACCAGTAGCCCTCATCCACCAATGCCAGTGTCTTGTCTTCTTTGCCTCCTTTCTTGTGCCTGGGCATCCCTAGCTGTAGTGTTCTATGGAAAGAGTCCTTAAAGATCTGCCAGCTCTCTTTTGTTCCCTTGTCCCTAAGAATAGTTTCCCAGAGAGTCCTCTGAGTAATTCTTTAAAGATCTGAAAGTTTGCTTTCCAAAATTCCAGATTCTTACCATGGAATAAAATTCCTCTTCACCTGGAGAACACAATTCTCTTTTTATATTAAGAGATTATACAGTATTCCTCATTAAAGTATTTAATAGCAAAACACGGATTTCATTACTAGTCATAAATGACATAATGTAAGTAATAAGATAGAAAATCAAATTATCCCTCCAGAAGGAAAATTATATGTTTTCAAATACCCTTCAACATAGTAAATTAAAACTTGGCCCTGATTTGACTGGAGGTTTGAATCAGATGAACCCTATCAGTCCCCTCCAATCCAAATCCTATGATTCTGGGATCACTCACATAAAGTTTCAAGTAAGGAATAATTTATTATCTTTTCCCCAAAGCTTCATGCTCGTGCCTTAAATAATAGGAAAAAAAATTGGTGTCGATTCTGTAAACATGCATTCTATTAGTTGAATCAGATGAACCCTATCAGTCCCCTCCAATCCAAATCCTATGATTCTGGGATCACTCACATAAAGTTTCAAGTAAGGAATAATTTATTATCTTTTCCCCAAAGCTTCATGCTCGTGCCTTAAATAATAGGAAAAAAAAAAAATTGGTGTCGATTCTGTAAACATGCATTCTATTAGCAGTGGTGATACTGTCTGCAGGTTAGAGAGAGGCTGCTGTGGGACTGTATCTGATATTTGGAGTATATGACTACTGTTACCTTCTGGACTAGCTTAACATAAGGAGAAGTCCTGTGGTGTTGCTGCTACTCCTTCCCTCAAGGCATGTCTTCCTTCTTGTACATCAGTTCAGTCTTGGATTGGAACTTTAAGACTTCTTGTGAAGACTGCAACTCTATCTTGTTGCTATTTTCCAAACAAACATTTAGTCCTCTGTTGCCAGATTTTCTCTGAGGAAATCTTCAAGAAACAAGAGCTGAAGCAGAAAAAGATAAACTTCAGTGGCTAATGCCTCTTAATAAATGTAAAGGAGAGAGGCATGGAACAACACCTTTCTTACAAGTTTTATATGAACTCTGGGTATCCTTGCATCAGGTATAAAGATGATTTCTTACAGGAAAGTTGGCCTAATTAGAAGCTTAAAACCCCATCACTGGCAAAGGGATAACTCACTTGGTTTAGTATGAATAAAGTGCAGTGCTTTTTGAATTTCCTAGTTTCTGAAAACTAAGGCAATGCTAAAAAAAACCAACTAAAAAAACAAAAACACAAAACCAAACCAAACCAAAAATACAAAAACCAAGGTATTGTATATTTAGAAACCAGAGTGCTCTTTTTTTTCTTTCACAATCTGACTTCAAGATTCTGAAATGAAGTAAAGCAGTAAAGCAGACAGGACTCAAGAAGGCAATGTTTATTGGGGAAAGAGGGCAATAATGAGCTTGGAAATGCTATATGTGCCTTGCTTTAAACTGTGTAATATTGTACTACTTGGCTGATTAGAATTAAATCAAAGGAGTTTGTTCAAGAAATGCTAAAAAAAGGAAATAATGAGACGGTTATTAAGCCTTACAGAGGCAGTGTAAAGAACTAATAGCTGGTGAATTTACTTTTTGCCTTCAGCTAGACTGCCTAGATTTATTCATTACAGGACTGACCTTAGGATCAGTCTAAACCCATGAATATCCTAGAGCTGGGAAAACACTCATCATCAATTTATTTAGTGAAGAGGAAACCACACAGCTCTGCAATGTGTGATGCTTAATCAGCCCAGGGCCAGTAGCAGGATGTCCAGGGCAGACAGGAAAAAAAATGCCAAGAACAAAGTATTGTTAGGTTGTTATAAAAGGTCCATCCACACATACGCAAAGCAAGTTTCATGTTCTAATAACCTTGTCAGAGAGGAGGTTTGAGTACCAGGAACTGGACTGGGTAGTGGGCTCTACAGTTTGCACACCCAAATGCCATCAGAGGATGCAGTTACTGGATAGACCTGCTACTGGAAGGACCCATGTCCTATACATAAGTATATTTTCCACTAAGAGGCTTCATTTTGACCAGCCTGAGAGCAGAACAGGATGAGGTAATTTGTGCTGTTTGTGGTTGAGTGAATGCTGTGTTTTGCGTCAGTGCTGATCTCTGTATATGTATATGTACATGTACATGCGGCGTGGGTGGCTGTGGCTGTGGGGGTGTGTCTGGGAATGCATGTTTGTAAGGACCTGGGAACAGGGAACTGGCAGGCTCCCACCCATTGGGCTACTGCATTTAGCAGCTTTTAGTGGGTATCAAATCCCTTTTAGTTTTATCTTTAAAAAATACATACCTTTCATCAAAGTACTCAGGGAAGGAGGTGGGTGCTGCCTTGCTGAAGTCCCTTCTGCTAACTTGCTATTTAAATCACTTTGTTTTTGAAGCTCAGAAACACATTTGTGTCCTGCTGTGACCAAAGAGATGTGCTGTTTTAAGAAGATACCCTTCTAATGCAGACACAAGCTGACTAGAATAAGAGAAAGCTCATCAGACACATGGGAACATGCTGTAGTCTCTCTCTGTCTGTATCTCTTGTCATGCTCATAGAGAGGTGTTTAAATCAACTGCTTTTGCTTGAGTCTGGAGGGTAGACCTTTATTGTAAAAAAACCCAGGATATCAATACTGTTGGTGAACAAATTACTTCAGCTAAGAGAGATGTTTGGTGAGATGGAGAAATTCAAGCCTGTAGCTTAAACGGTGTTCTTGAGAAGTGCCAAAAAATTGCCTAAATTTATGTATATCAAGAGAGCGAGCTTTCCTCTATTCACATCATTGAGGCTTCTTTTGGTATTTTATCATGGGATGCAGCTTATTCTTTGCTGAAATAATAATGCATGTTCATAACCAACAGCATACTGAGGTATTTCAAATCCCACTAAGCTCACACAACAGTATCACACAACACTTCACTTCTAGTTTTCAGTCACTCAGATCAGCTGTTTTTGCTGGAGATTAATACACTTAGGCAGTGTCTATTTGTCTAAAAGATCTGCTAAAGTCGTACACTATCTCAGATAGGGATTTGGATGCAGCTACACCAGATATATTTATGAATTTCCTGCTTAACGAGCAGCAGATGAATAATAAAGACAAGGATCTCATTCATTGTTTTACTGCTTATACTTGCCAAATACTGCTACAAACTGAACAAAGCTAAAGCCTTATTAAATATTTTGGCACTTCTAGATATTCTTTGGGCTAGTTGTTAAAGTGCTGCATTTTCTAATATTCTGGCATTTGTTGAAAGAAGGATCATGGGATAATTTAATGGATTATGTGTTTGTGGTTATTAGTGTCATATTGCATTTCACGATTGGTTTTTATGGTGTGCAAGGCTTCCCCTGATATTTAATTTAGTGCAACAGGTGCTATCAGGGTTAAGAAGTGATGGTCTTGATGTAGCAAAATATTGGTAGAGGTGTATTCTAGTTGTGTCATTATGATGTATTGGCATTTAATAGGGCCAAATATTCATAGTCAGAAAATAATGCTTCTGTCTTTATGACAAGGGTCTGAGTAGCCTTCCTTTCTAGTATGGAAAATACACAACAGCATGCAAGAGAAAAGTCCTTACAAAGTACTCATTATTTTCTGAAATGTTGTTTTTGCATTATGTTCCCAAATCCTTGCTCTGTATTTAAGAGATTTTATTGAAGTCTGCAAATTACAAACTCCTTGAAAATTTACGCTGTTATCAAGCTTCAAAATATGATTCTTCTAGATTCTTCTATTTTGCTTTAGAGTAATGTTCAAAATATCTTATGGACTGTATCTCTGAACTCCAGAGTAGGATCTATGTGTGACACAGTTTCCCTGGAATTAGAGGAAGCACAGTGATTAATGATCAGGGCAAGAGACTTCTGTGCAAGAGAGAATTAAGAACACTTCATCCTGAAAAAGAACTAAATGAGAGGAATATTGGAAGCATCTATGGATATACTGAGAAATAGTGATAAAAGTGTACAGGGTTTAATAGCTTTTTTCCTTTTTAATAGAAAAATTAGGGAGAATTTAAGGAATTTATAAAGCAGAAAATTCAGAACAAGGGAAAAGAAGTAAGTCTTTACTTCTTTTTTTTTAAGTCTGTCATGGAAATAATAGACATAGGATGCTATCAATATTGGTAACCTTCATGGAGTTAAAAAGGAGGATCCTGAATAAATTTATGAACAAAAAAAATCTAATCAAAGTTACTCAGTGCTTAGAAACAATCTGGGGAATAAATGCCTGAAGGTTTTAACAGCGTATATATGAATGCAATATAAACATGTAAGTATCCTTATTCTCATGCAAGCATTCTTATACTCCACAGACTTAGGCTGTTAATCGCAGTCTTGGCCTGACACTCTGCAGATGCTGTTAGGCTCTTTTGTTTCTTTGACTGATTTGTCCCTGCAGCCTTATTGCCTCTAGGATTAATATCTTACTTTCACAGGGTGTCTCTGTTTATTCTCTTGCCTATTAGAGGACAGAGATAACAAAAGAAATATTCCCCCTTTCTTTGCAAACCATCAGGTTGAATACCCTGTCAGTTCCTTTACATATTTTTAATTGATACAGACTTTGGCACAATACTAATTAGTTTGTTCTTAACATGAGTTATAGGAATTTTGGAAGCATTTGAAACTAGAATCAGATCACAGGGTTTTGTCCTTTCTTTTGTTCTAAAGAAAACCATATCCATGTTTGAGCTAGACTGCTCTGATACCTCTGACACTCATACAGGCAGACTGCTCTACAATTGTTCTTTCCATGCCAGTAGGTTCTTGGATTTGAATATTTTCTGTCCTTTCCAGTAGCAGTATTCTGTTGTGTTTAAGCAGAGGTGTATTCCCTCTTCATTTTATTGTGCCAAGATGAATAAATTGAATTTTCTTCATTTCATTCCATGGACAAAATCCTCTATTCTCATCATGCTGAAAGCTATTTTCTCTTCCTCCCCTCCTGTTTAAATCCATCTTTTTGAACCCAGTTTATCAAAATTGTTCGGTGTCCATTTTAGGGTCATAGCAACACCTTATATTTTTTCACATTAATACCCCTGTAGATGTCTGCATTTGACATACTTCACGATCAGAATCAATAAAAATTTTCAGTTCCATATTGTACCCATGACTCATATTCACCCATTTTGTTTACTTAACACTCCTGGTCTTTCCCTTCCTTGGATTGCAGTGGAAAATCCTAATTTGTAACAGACAAACTCAATATCAAGCTCTAAGTGAATGACCTGACACCTTTGTCTCTACCATCGTCTTGTCATGCTGTCTTTCTCCCCTGTTCCTTGCAAGTTTACCTTCTCATTTGATAATTCCTCCAAGGTTTTTCTTCTTTATCAAATCATAAACTTCCAAATATATGTGCAAAAATTCTAATGCTTTATTTAAGTCTTCCTTCATTCATTCAATGCCCTATTTACAGTGGTCAGTAATTACATCATGTAGCTCATTTTCAATCAAGCAGGAATGCAACCACCACTCATGTGTAACAGTTAGGTGAAAAGTGTATGTGTAATTGTATATGTGTATCTTGCAAATTTTTATTGAGGGTATTTGTCCAGTTGATTCCACAAGATGAATAAAATGGCCATATCGCTCCATCTCAGCAAAGGCACATATGATGGATTCACTGAGTCCTATCTTTTCCCTTTTTATTGAAGCCTGTATAAATCTTTGTGAAAACACTTAACAAAGGCTGTATTTACAATGTATTATTTGACATTCATGAGTTTGACAAAATCTTTTTGTACACAAGAAAGATTTAAGGTTGAAGCAAACAGCTTATTCTTTGCAACACCCAAATGCAGTCAGGCAATGAGTCAGAAAAACTCCCATTACTGAAAGTAAATTAGTAACATTTACATTGTTCTTAAGAGAGATGTTTAATTTGTTCAAGTGTTGTGTTGTGTTTCTCACTTGGCACCTGAAGTGTTAGAAGGGAGTGTTGTTTGAGCAAAATTGAATTTGCTCTGTTTGTATTGGGAAGTGTCTAGTTTTGAAATGAATGCACGTAATGGAACTAGACAGGAAAATGTACATATCTTTTTATCTAGAGAATACTGCTAAGAGTTTTACATAATTGCTTCTGGCTGCTATTCTTTATTTACTCTCTCCCTATTTAAGAAAAGGATAGTTTTGTGATACCAACTGATAGAGTATCACATTCTTTTGTATTGTGTGAATTCATAACTCTTTTTGCCAGTTATAATATAATGAGACAAAGGAGAAAATAAGATTGATAGTACATTGTACTTGTCTGTTGTCAGTGTAAGTTCCAATAAGATTGAATTGCATTTCCACAGCACCAAATGCTGTTTCATTTATTTAAATAATGTTGAGCTGCAAGATGGTTTCATATTCTGAGGCAAATTGAATTAATCAAATTAACCACTTTTTTCCTTTCTCGTGCATGCTTAACTTGTTCTATGTGTTAAACAGTAAAGGTCTGGGATTACAGAAATCATAGAAACTGCTTTACTCTCTTGATCACTCCAGAAAGACTTGTCCATTCTCAGATAGTAGTTTGTCAGTGCATTGAGGATAGCAGTGGATCCATTTGAAACTCTTTTTTTCCTATTCAGATGTCAGATTCCACTTTCCTTGACCTTGCAGAAATTTTTAGCTCCAGCCCCTCTTCTTTCCTTCGGCAATCAAATGTAATCTTTAATTTCTTCTGACATTTGAACCTTTTGCTTCAAAAGCTGTAATCACGCAAAAACTATTCTCTTAGATGTTTTGGACATGATTCACTATGACTTTAAACATCTTTTTTGTTCCCATAGTAGACAATAAAATATATTACTGTAAACCATTGCAAAACACCTATTTTAATCTCAAGTGCTCTCAGTCCTAACTAAATCAAAGCTCATAATGGAGATTTTATACTCCAGTGTACAAATCACCTTACCTTTTACCTGGAAAACTGTTAATAAGTCACAGGTGGAAAAGAAAGCTATGTGATCTGCAAAGCTAAAAAATAATTAACTATTTATGACCCTCATCTTTCATTTTATGTTGGTAGTTGACTCACATTTCCAACAGAATTCATACTGCACCAGCTAAATTATTACAGTATAAATCATTTTTAGTAGTACTATTAATGGCAAATCTGTGGTATCTGAAAGGAACTACAGCTAATTCAAAGAAGGAAAGTAAGGTGGGTTAATTAGCTAGGCTAAAAGCTGAGCTCCTACATGGTTGCTTACTCCCTTCTCTGCACTCATCAGGAAGAGGGGATGAAATACTTTAAAGTGGATCAAGAAATCTCCTATCAAGATAAAGAAAGGGAAATTCCTTACTGCAACAAATGGACTCAACTTGAGGAAAATGAATTTATTACCAATTAAAAAAAATATTTACATGTTGTGGTAAACAAAAGACAGATACTAAACATCTGACATATAAAACCATATTTCTTCATCCTATTCCCAGGCTCAGCTTCACTCTTCAGTCCTGACTTCTCCACCTTCTCTGCCATGAAGGGCACAAGGGACAGAGAACGAGAGGCTGTGGTGGTACACTCTCTGTGTAACAGCTCATCTCTTCCGATCTTTCCTCCTGACGCTTTTTCCTCCAGCGTGAGCCCTTCCAGGGGCTGCAGCGGAACCCCGCCTCGCTGAGCTCCATCCCGGGGCCTCAGGTCCAGCCCAGCCGGGCCGGGCTCTCTCCCAGGCCGCAGGGCCATCCCTGCCGGGTCTCTCTCCCCTGCTCCCGCTGTCCCCTCGGGGCTCGCAGGGCTGTTTCTCGCTCGCTTCCCCTGGCTCAGCCCTGGCTCCGGGCAGCGTTTTGCCCTCCCTTGCCCAGGCTTTCCCCGGGGCTCAGGGGCTCAGCCGTGCCCTGCGCTGGGGCCGCTGCAGCCGCCGGCACCGCCTGGGGCCGGCCCGGGCAGCCCCGGCCTGGCCCCGGCCCGGCCCCGGGACGGCCCCGGCACAGGCCCGGCACAGTTCCGGCCCGGCCCCGGCACCGGCACCAGCACCTGGGCATGTAAAGCCCTTTCGGAGGAGGGAGGCCAACAACTCACCGTACCAACGCTTTTTTTTTTTTAATTAAACTTTACTTTTCTCATTACAGCTCCTTGAAGACAGTTGTTGCAAACATTTCACTAGCTGAGAAGCAAACATTCCGATGGAGCGTTACCTACATATATAAAGAATATGTACATTTTATTGTACTGGACACAAAACAAAAATTAATTTATCACATCTGTATTACAGAAACAGAGATCTGTGTCCTTTAAACCACAATGATTATTAATAAAAAAGGAAAGCTTGAAAAGTATGAAAAGGGCAGAAGATTGGGAAATTGATAGTTTTATGCTCTACCTGGTTGCATAATCTTCTTGGAATTAAATACATTTTCAGATTAACAGCACATGAGAAAAATCCTTCCAAGGATAAGAAAAAAAGAATATTTTATTTGAAGAAAATAACCAACCCAAAATTTGTTCACATTACAAAGAAGCTTCAATATCTCTTTAGTGAGAAAATTTTACTTGATGATATATAAGCATTTTAGAATTCTTGTTCTATTCTTGGCAAGCCATAAACATTGTAAGAAGAAGAGAGTAAGAAGAAACTTTTCTTAGCATTCCTCTGGATTTTTTCAGCCTCCTATTTAATTTGAATAACTGGCCCCTAATACCATTTGCTCCTAAAAGTGTTCATATTTCTTTTCAGCCTTCAAATGAGTTAATTTTGATCTGCATGTGTTTCCCTTCAAATCTATTTACTACTGAGTATCTGATGTATTTAAAAAAAGATAGTTTATCCATATTTCTTCTTCTAAAAATTATCCTCTGAGGTCCTTTCTATCTTGTGATAATTTGAAAAGTGTCTTTTGCATAAATTATATGAAAATCATCTAGTCATTCCTGATCTCAGAGATATTTGAAACACTGGCTCTGCAAATTGGCACTGTATGATAATTAGGGCATGAAGCTGTGTATTGTATATAACTTGGCCACTTTTATTAACATAAACTTTGAATGATTTATATCTAGCACTACTAGCAGCTGGGAATTACATCCATTTGTGCTTGGAGGCAATTCCCAGCTGGTGCTAGAGCTAGAAGTACTTTAGATAGTGTGGGAGATCATAAACTCAGTGGATTCTCATTAAATAGTTGGATTTCAAGTTAGAATGTTACCCTGAATTACACAGAGTTAAATATTGAGCCAGGTTAAATTCTAGTAATGTCTGACAGGACCTACTGTGAATCAATTTTTCTCCTAATGAATTAAGACACCAAGGACTGAGTTTCATTATTAGGCTACTTGTCTTCCTCAAAGTCTGTTAGGGAGATCTGTCGCCATGGATTTATAAAGATATTATGGAATGATTTTTCATAAATAAGTAACAGGTTAAATTTAGCAGACAAAGTTCTTTATGATAGCCTCAAGATCTTGTTTTAGGTAGTTGCTGTATGGAAGACTGCATGGCTAAAATAAATTTGTGTTTTTTTTTTTTTTTTTACTACAAGAAGTAGTATATTATTTTGTCTTTTTATGTTGGGATGTCTTTTTAACAGACTGAGTGATTTTAAGGAATTCTTAGCCTAGAGAATGAGCAGTCTTATGTGATAAAGGTGTTTCTTCTTACTTGTAAATGATTTTTTCAGAATGTGCTTGTGGGTTGGGGAAGTATTAAGTGAATTAATTCAAAGGTAACCCATTACCCTTAAGCTGATTTAATTTCAAGTTGAACATCAGACTGCTGGCTTCATGAAGTGCCTACATAATTACAAATATATTTATTGTTATTCACTATGGTACTCTGACTACTTTGTCTATAATATAGGCTGAGAACATGTTGAACAGTAATTCAACAGCATGGAAACACAACTTTAATAAGGAAGTAAAAATCTAATTATATGTCCCACATAATCAAATCTACAGTTTTTGATCTGCAGCCAGTCAAACAGGGATTAAAAGACACCTGAAAAACATTAAAAAAGGGTAGCTCCACATTAAAAAGGGCTATCAAGCTTCCATGCCAGATTGAAGTGTTTGTCACTTCATTTTTGCTACTGAAGATGCAGTAATTTATGAAGAAAGTGCTTTTGAAAATTTTTACTGAAAGATACTTCTACAGGATGTAAATTGATGAAGTGAGGTTGGGTTGTCAAAAAACAAAGCTAAAATTCAATTAAGTCATAATCATCAACTTTGTGTGTAGTGCACCATATAATTGATGAATGATGAAGAATTGTCCTTCAGATACAAATTTGGCTGCTTTGTTCATAGAAGGAAACAAGAGGAGTTAATATTGTACGTGGGAAATACTCAGGGTGTAAAATGGGAAAGAGCATTGATTTTATTAGGTGGTTAGGTAATATGCAATTTGAGTATCTCTGATCAGTGTGAACAAAGTCTATTTTTTCTATTATAATATGGGATTTAAAAAAAAGATATACTAACTTCTTTCATATCTAATGCAGTCTTCAGATATGAAGGCATAAAGTACACAAATCATATTTTCAGCAAAATTGAAAACATTTTAAAACAATTGTAAAATTAATACAACTAGTGAGTTTTAGACAAAAAAAGTCTGTAATTTAAATGCATTAGGAGAAACTAATCACAAATGTATTTTTCCTTAATCATTCATGTGAAAAATTCTTAAGATCCAATTTCTGGTAGAAGTAAGATTTGTATTTGAAACAAAAAGCAAGGCACACACAGTTTTGTAAATAAACTTGATTTTGTACAGTTCTATATTAGTAGATTCTAATATATATTTTTCAAATAAACTTCTTTACCTCCATATGGCTCTTCCATGTAATGTCCCAGCACTATGGTGAACACTGGCAGGAAAAAAAAGTGAAACAAATTCTGAAGCACCATTATGATTACTGATATTAAGTGCCCTTCTGTGTACATATGTGTAATTTATTTCAAAAGTACAGCTTGCCACAAAACACAGATGAAGGTTTAACTCCACATTTACTGTTATTCCTAATTTGTCAGTCCCATCTTTAACTTTCCCTGCCAACATTTTTAATGCCTATATCAAAATTTGGGGGTTTGTTTCACTGAATATGGTGGCTTTGCCCAGCAAAATACTAGGGTTATATATTTAGGAGAAAGTAAAGAGAAACTCCAGTGAACAGAAACTACATACATAGCTAATTTTTCTGGGTTTTTTTCTGTTTAGTTTTTATTGGCCATTAACAAAAGCTCAAGGTGTGTCCCTCTATTTCCAACATCTGACTCAGACATTGGAATAAATGAGATACAGGCCCAAGCCAAAGAGAGGAATTCTTGTTGGACTCAGGCGGAAATGTTCACAAGTTCCAATCTGGACAAAAAGAGACATAAACAAGTTTTCTTAAGTTGTTTTATGTTGCATGTTGGAATTTGTATATGCAGATGATAGAGGATGCAACCACAAGTAAATCTGCTTATAAGGACTATTCCATCTTCTTGCCTCTTGAGAAATCTTACTTCACATTAACTGAAGGTCAGTATTGACACTTGATCAAAATCCAAGTACCAGAAATAGGTTTATGTCAAGCAGTAGGTGTTCACTTCATACAGACAGAAAGAGATGTAAAATTTAAGAATTCACATGGATATTTTATTGTGTGCATCCTTTTTTCTACTCACACCTGGTCACCTTTTTTGTATTGGTACCTTCCATAGTGTATCCTGTGCCCCTCAGCCATGGAGAAAAGAGATGAGAAATGACACTATCTGAATAAAATCCATCCCTGGGGGCCTTTGCTGTAAAAACTTTTAAATGCGACTGCTGTAGCATTGGGAAGAAGGGATTAAGAAAATCAGAGCTGTAAAATTGTCTTGTTCCTATCATTCTCACCACAGGATAACACAGACAAAATTAATTTAAAATCAATTGGAAAAAATAATAAAAAAGGAAAAAAAAAACCCCAAACACATTTAAATAAAATCTGAACTTTGAAGTACTACTTTTTTAGAATAAACCTGTAATTTAACTAAAACATTCTATATCCTAAAAGTGTCTCTTTTTTTGCCTAAGTTTAACTCTTTCCTTAATCTGTCAATGTGTTGTTCTAAACCTCTTTTCTCTTTTTAATTTTGGTATCTGTTGCAATTTTATTTTGTCTTTATTAGATATTTCTAGTACAATAAGAAAAGATGCAAGATAATTGATATCCTGTGAATATGGTGCTCTTTGGAAAGAAAGAAAAAAACCAGTAGCAATCGACTAAGTCATGTAGAGAAAGAAGTCAAAGATAAGATAAAAAAATAAGGAAAATTAGTTTGACCAAAATATTATGACTTCATTTAAATTGCTATATTTTCTGAAGGACATAGAAGATAAGATGACAATATATCTTATATGTGTTTTAGATATCTCATTTGCTAAGTTTACATAGAGTGCCAAAGAAATGACATCAGTAAGAATTCTCCTTGTCTAGGGTAAGGCATGATCCATTATTTTTCCTGATTACTTATTCTCCAAGAGCAAAACTGAATAACTTTGAGAATAAAACTTTCTTTTCCAAGTTCATTTGAAGTATACAGGATTGAAGCAAAATCGTAAAAGTAGTTCTAGCTGACACCTCTCTGACTACTGCAGCTTGTTGATTTAATTCAAGTTTGCTATCACTATGTGGCTCTATGAGTTTCGTTTTAATGGTATACACATAATAAAGCTTACTTTCACTAGAATCTTCATCTCTGATGGAAATTCATGTATATTTCTTTCTTTTCTATGCTTGGTAATAAATTATTAAATTAGGATGACAGAATTATTAAGAGTAATATTTTCTTTTTGTGTAATTCAATATTCGTTCTAATTTATCTTCCTTAGCACTTTTAAAAATACGAATTCAGCTCTTCTGCTTCCAGATGATTGGTTATTTAGCATCTAGCTGACAGCTAAAATCATAGTCAACCCTTTTTTTTTTATAATAAGAAACAATTTGTGTGGGGCCACACCACATTAAAAATAGAATTTTGTGTCCTTTTGATATTCATTAATGGATGCAAGACTAAAGGAAAGTCAGCTTGCTTGCTTGCTTCCTTCCTTCCTTCTTCCCAATTTTCTAAGACAAAATATTTCCCTCTGTTTTTTACTACATATTAAAGACTAGTTCGTTATATTGGTGGATAATCCATTGGGGGAGAAACCTGATTTGGCTGGATTATGGCCTTAATGATAAAATGTTTGTCACTATTTATGAGCAGTGAGTAGACTGAATGGACTCAGACACCAAAACAGTTCACTGAGTGTTATATAAGGAGTTTTAGTAGTCAATGACTTCCATGTTCTTTAAGGAAGATGTCATGAGGCAGAAGATCAGCAAGGTGGGTCTGCCCACAGGCAGTATGCAGCTGGGACCTGGATGCTGGGCATGTGAAGAACTCTGGCCATCTCCCCATGCTCTGTCTTGTTTCTGTCTTTGATACCCTGGAGCCTCCCTCTGCTGACTGATGGGTTATGGGATTGGATAGGGAATACCCATCTCCCAGTTGGGTTGCACATGTTCTCAAGGCACTGGACACCAACCAGGTTGTAGCTGCTCCAAGACTCTCCACAGCTTTGCAGCTACTCCAGAAAGTGGTGGGCTGTGTATGCTGCAGGAGCTCCTCTCTTGTACCAAATTGCCTTCCCTGAGCTATAGGGTTAGCAAGACATTATACGCTTTATATCCTACCCTGCTGCCAGCCAGACCCGAGTCATGACCACCATCACAGTTCTGCTGTGCCAGGCTGAGGATGTGATGGATTTGTTTGATGGCATTGCCATTACCTGAAGTATTTCTGCAGCTTGTGTTCTGAAAATATTTACTATTCTACATTGGGAGCATTAAAGCATTTTGTCTTATTAAAGGGAAAGATGAAGGTAGGACAGATAAAATAAATTACTTTAGAAGTAATTTTTTATTCTGCATGTGTTTGGTTATTTCTTTCAGTGTCTCAGATTGGTATAAGAAATTATGAACCTTGATTACATGAGCTCCTTAGCTTTTATTTCTAAGGCAATCCTCTGATTTAGTGAACTTGAATACTCTGTTGACAAAGGTTAATGGTGAGGTCTTGAGAGAAAATATTCTTCTTCCTTTCCAGTGTTCTGTTTACCTACTTCTTTGATCTTTGGGACTATTTGTCTCTCTTTCTTTTTGATATCATGTGAAGGAGGAGGCAGATCAAAGAAATGTCAAAACAAGTATTGGAAAATTGACAAAGAAGTGTCAAAGTGACAAAGAAAATAATATTAGATTTAATCAATAATAGTATATACTAGACTCTTTCCGATGCTGATATAATGATTTTAATGGAGGGGATATGAAGGACTGGGCTTGTGGCTAAGTAGGAGTGATCTAGTTGTTAATCACAGCTCTTTAAAACCATCCAGATAGATTTGCTGGTAGTATCAGCCACCTTAGAGTATGTACCTTCTTGTGCAGTGGATGGGTTGAAGTTTAAAGGATAATTTTGAACTGTGTTATAGAGGGGTTTAAGTAATTTTTGCAAGTAAGAGAAGGACAAAGCCATTAAATATTAAAACTACCTATAAAAATAGTAGATAGGATGTATTCATTAAGAAATAGAAGTATGTAGGAGGTATAGGAGATTTAGCCGTCATTTAGGAGTAATTCAACACAAGTGGTATATTGTGTTGGTATATTTCCATTTCACACCATTAGTTTAACAGTTATAAAGCAGAAAGGAACTCACTGTTAATGCAATCTTTGCTGCCATTATGTTTTGGGGTGCAGGTCTCTTAAATCTGGATTTACACAGCTTTGCTTTCAAAAATTTTCAGACTTAAATTCTTAGTTGAGGCTGTAATGAAACTGTCACTTTCTGTTTGAATTAATCCACAGATTATACTAACTACATTTTAATTTTAAATCTGAGTAATTTTAATATTAAAATTACTTCAGTTGAAACAGTAGAATAATTTTTCAACCTCTCTTCCACTGTGTTCAGATTCCCATCGGAATTTAACCTTTACAAATATTACCATGTGAAGTGGGGGAAGAGTACTTAAACCAGTAGCAAAAAAATCAGGAAGTCACAATAAAACAGTCATCCAGCAGCACTGTTTCGTAATTCTTAATATTCGCCTGACAGTCAAACTCAGGTTTCATAATTGGCTTTTGTTGATAAGACTGCTATGCAGAGAAGAAGAAGACATGGGTAATTAAACAGGTGAAAGAAGCTTTATTCAGTTGCCTGCAGTTTCAAGAAGTGAAAGGCACACAAAAGAGAAAAACATTTTTAATCCACATACTCTGAAGTAAATATGATATAATTATTCTCTGAAATAAACCATGGTAATAATAGTAAAGAAAACCTAACCACTAAAAGCCTAGACAGAGGGATTTTTGTTTGTACAAAGTACCTGAAAAATAAAATGGGATTTCTAAAAAAAAATCTATTTTTTAACACTGTAAATAGACTGTGAATTTACATTATCATATTTAGAAGAGTATACTTAACAAATATCTAACCATGTAAAAAATATAGTATTTTTTAAAGGTAATGCTAAATATAGGTTTTAAAAATTAGAATGACAAAACACAAATTATTATTTTTCAGTGGAGGTGATGATGTTTTAAATGTTGTTGTCTTTAGATAAATTGAAACGTGCAGATTTGGAATTTGATTCAGAGGCATTTCAAATTAAAAAGCATCATAACTCCTCATCAATTGCAGTCTTACAAGAAACAGAACTAGTACACAGTCGATCCCTTTCACAAAGAGTGAGGACATATTAATAGAAAAGGACAAATATTCCTACATCATTCTCTGTTAGCAAGGTTACATATGATGGTAATATTATGCATTGTATTCAGCAAATTTACAAACTCCTATGTATTTTGCCATCAGAGTTTTAGTGGAAGGGTTCTCCTTGTGCCTTCAGGAGGGGAGAGGAGGAGAGTCTGAAGTACTTCAGGTATAAAAACAGAAGTGGGGAGGGTGAATAAGGTACATTCAGGGTACAGCTCAATAGCTGCTAGATACAATAAACCTTGGCCTTTGGCACCAGAGTTCACAGCTGCAGCAACTTGGCTGACTTATCTGGGACTTAGTTTTCCAAAGTCTTTGCCAGACTCTGCAAAAGGTTCAGGCAAAAGATTAACGTGTTCATGTTGAGTTTAACAAATTCAAAATAAAAAATTTGATAACCAGTTCTTATTAATTAGAAGTTGTTAATTTCTTTTTCTCTTCCATTTACAGAAATATCTTTAACAATTCTAATAATTATTCTGTTAATCTTGTATATATTCCTGCATCTAGTGGGTCTAAGCATCACAATTCTCCAATTCATTTCCAGCTCACAATTGCTACCTTTTAAATGCTATTATTAATCTATTTGGGATAAAAAGCCCAGATTTTTCTTCTGTTCCTCAAGCTTTTCAGATGAAGTGTACCAAAATCACAAGAAAGTGTACAAGTCCCCATATTAATTGTATGTGATATTGAACAATTAACAGAAACCAACCATTTGCATTTTAACAACATTCTAACAATCTGGCAAATGAATCCATTAATCTTTATTAGCTGGGTATCAGATACTGGACTGTAGAATTCACTGATGTGTATAGGTAAAAAGAGGAATGTAAGTAATGTTTGGAATAATTTTTCCAGCAAAACCTACAAGTAGTAAGCTAAGCTTGACTAACATGATGCAAGATACCTATGTACACTCACATGAAAAATAAAATCAGAAGCTAGTAGGCTTAAATAATATGATGTCTGTCACAAAAAACAAGTGGCTGGGTCATCAAAACGAAGCTGATAATTACCATCTACCTTATGAAACTAAAAGAAAGTAAAAGCTATGGAATTAGAATGAGGCTGTGCTCAGGAAGGTCAGACTGCTGCTGATTTATCATTTAGAGTAAATCAAACCTCAACAGAAGAACAGCATGAAGTATATATATTAATGTGAACAGATATTATTTTCTCCCATAGGCCTTGTTGCTGGGTTTGCATTCTCTTTTATGCATTATAGTCACAGTTGCACAACCAGAAGTTACTCATTAAATAACCTATTTTAAGCTGAGGTCTTTGTTTCTGCAGAGTGTAGATATTGATGTTTTGACCTCTAAAGAGGAAATTTGAGTGCATATATGATTGTTTGCAGTGTTTGCAACCATACTTATTATTTAATTACTGATTAGTTCTCAATTAATCTTCTCAGAGGAATTACAGGAGCAGCAAATTTTCAGCACTTCTGCACTACCCAAGGGAAGCAACTTTAGTCCCATTTCTTCCCTGATACTGAGATGAAAACTGAATAAATGGGGGACAACAGAAAATAACATATCCACACCTTTTTCCCTGAAAAGTTGTCTAGTCTATTTTGCTCATGGCAATAATTCATAAGAGATCTCCCTCTGTTTATTTAAACCCACAAACTTTTCAAGTGGATTTCTTTCACCTTCCTCCATCCTGGAAAGGAGAGGGAGTGAGAGAGTAGCTGGATGGGCATCTAGCAGCCAGTCAAGTTTAACAGCTAAATTCACTGCAAAAGCTTGATATCTAATTTGTTTTCGAATAGCTATGGAATATGAAACTGGCCTTTTCATTGAATCTAAGCTGTTAAACTCCCTAAGTATCCTAACTGGTAGTGGCTTGCTAATAGTACATTGTACATGGATCTTCACAGGCTTGAGAGGTGGTCCCATGGGAACCTCATAAAATGTGAGGTCCTGCAGCTGATCTGGGACAGTCCCAAGTACAAACACAGGCTGTGCAGAGAATGGACTGACAGCAGTCTGAAGGAGAAGCTTGATGTGACCCAGCAATGTGCACTTGCAGCCCAGAAAGCCAAATGTAGTCTGAGCTGCATCAGAAGAACCATGACCAAATGTCAGGGAAGTGATTTTATCCTTCTGCTCCATTCTCAGGAGAACCCATATGGAGTCTGTGTTCAGCTCTGGGAGTGAGTGCAGTGGAGGGCCAAAAAGGTGATAAGAGGGCTGGAGCCCTGCTTCTATGAGGACTGCCTGAAAAACTGAAGTTGTTCAACTTGCAGAAGAGAAGGCCCTAGGGAGACATCTTTTATAGCCTTCCAGTACCTAAAGGTGTCTACAAGGAAGCTGTAAAGGGACCTTTTAGAAGGACATGTAGTGACACAACTAGGGAGAATATTTGAACTTGAAAGAGGGTAGGTTTAAATTAGATATATGGAAGAAATTCTTTACTGCAAGAGTGGTGAGAGTGAAACAGGTTGTCTGGAGAAGTAGTGGATGTCTTATACCTGGAAGTGTTCATGGTCATGTTGGATGGGGCTTTAAACAAGCTGGTCTAGTGAAGGTATCCCTGCCCATGGAACCTGATGTTAGTTTAAGGTGCCTTCCAACCTAAGCCATTCTATGATTCTATGAAGTTAAGATTTTAATTTTTTAAATTATGTCCATCACTGTGCAGCTCTTTTGAATTTAATCTGCTTCTTTACTTCTGAATAATACATATTTAGGGTCTTCCTGCAATTTTTCATGCCTGTTTTCATTCTTCATACCCTGCATAATTCATTCATCAATAGTTTTTTGACATTGCTAGTGACTCATTTTTTACAGGTTATCTAGAAGTTAATTGATATGATACACCCCATGTCTCTGGGAAAGACAATAGTGACTTCATCCACTGAAAGAAAAGGCTAATTGTTCCTAAGACTGGTTGCTCTCTTTTTACAGATTATTTCTCCCGCTCAAACACTTTTTCTATTTTGACATGATTGCCTATTTTGCAGGAAGCTTATGCATACTTGATTCCTTTAAGATTATTAAAAAAGTTTAGATTTCAAAAATTAACTACTTAAAACCTTTCTAACAAAAGTTTAACTTAAAACCTATTCATATGTTATTAGCAGGTAAATAGTAACACATGACAAGAAAATAAAGCATAGACCACATTATTTTCCTGCAGGTTTTAGCATGGTTACCTCTTTTTTTTATTTTTTTTCTAAGGAAAAAGAATGGGAAAGGTAAAGGCTCCCTTTACCATTTTTTTTCTTCCTTATGCTGATTATTGCTATCCGTTCCAAAACAATTACTGCTAAGTTTATATTTTTAAATTTTATATCCTTTGCACCCAAAAGTCATGGTTGTGGGCACATTATGTAAAATTTTATGCCCTAACCTAAAAGACTAAACACCGGGATGAATACTTATACGTATCGTTACTTTAAAAAAAAGAGACACCAAAAAACAGAATTTACCTGAAATTTTGGGTTGAGGCAGAACTGGGAAATTTGCCTCTATACAATCTCACCAATCGCTGTCTTCTTGTTTATATTTTCTTTCTTATAGAACTGAGTATCATAATGATGTCAGGGGCTTTAATATTGGGTGTCATTTCAGTTTTGTAATGCAGAAGCAAACCATAAATATTTTGAAGAGAAAGCAAGAAGTAAAGTGAAAAGTATAATTTCTTTGTTATCCAATGGTAATATTGTGTTACATGTACAATCTGCCCAAGGCAAACTACTTTGAATATATTATTTTCAAAGAAAACATAATGTCTTGCAGCATGAAAACTATCATGAAATCAGAACTGAGATTTTAAATACTGGCAAGTAGCTCATTTTAGTTTTCGCAGATTATACACAATGCAATATTATGCGTAATTTCCTTGCAAGTGGAAATTTATTTTTACTCAATGCACGACATTTTCTAGTGTCTTTTCCAACATAGTATTTTGGCACTTGCTATTGTGTTTATTGAATCATACAATTTCCTTGGGTAGCTTTACAGCACTTATTGAGAGCTCAGCAAGAATGATTCTGATGCTAGAACGATCAGACTACTGGAATGGACGCCATGGCAGCTCATACCAGCTGCTGGGCTGTGCCACTGGCCTGAAACAGTCACAGTGAAGTTGGTTTTATTCTTCAGTATTCCTGTTGCAATTTTTCTTTATACTGCATCCCTGTCCTAGCTTCCTATGTCTGTTCTCAGTAATGCTTAATTTCTTTCCATGTTCTTCAGAGCATTCTGATTCTTACATCCATCCATCTTGAACATGTCCAAAGGATGAGACATTAAATAAATGAGAAATTATGAGGAAAGCACAATTTCCAGAAAGGCTGACCTTTCCAAGAACCGTCATGGTCATTCAGAAAAAGTTTCAGTAGATGTGACTGTCTTCTAAAACACTTTTTCCTTTCTGAAGCATTTTGTTCTTGTAATTGCTTCAAAGGTACTTAAAATTCAAGCCGACAAGGCATGGGATTCTGCTTCTCTCCAGTTCTGCACTGCATGTGAAAGAACCTGCCCTCAAAAAGAAGCAGTTTAATACATTATGTATGAGAAAATGTAGCAAAGTGGAAATTAGTGTATACAGTAGGAACATTTGAAAATTAAAACACCTGGCCATTTTAATGAATAGGATTTTACATAGCTGTATTGGGAAAAGATGTATTAAACAGAATATATTTTTAATATTCAAGTACAAATGTATTTTATACGGTGGGACTATAGAATGATATGTTTGTATGTTTTTTCTTGGTGGAATACTATGTTATAACATGGCTCTGTAGAAAATCCTGTCCCTGCTCAGGAGTCAGAAATATTTTTTGAAAAGAAAAATTAGTTTTATGCTTAATAGTAAAATTTTTCTCAGGTAGAGGCTTTCTCATGGATATTTAAAAGTTTTGAGAGATTTAATACTGAAGCAAGTCAGTGTTTCGACATGCTATAGATATAAGAAAATTTTGTAGCAAGCCAGAAGGATAAAATGTATGTAATTTATAATGCCTCTACAGTTCATTCCATCAATAATGTCTGAAATTTTGGAAAAATGTAGAAGCACATTTTCCACACATTTTACAAGGCTTTTAATGCATCTTGCCTAAAAGCAACTAGAGAAAGGCAAATTTTTGAGAAATATACAAGAATGTTTCATTTAAGTATAGCTGCAAATTAAGAATGCTTTCAAAACAGGGCACCTTACAATTAATGGTTAAGAAGCCTTCATGATGACATTTGCTCTGTAGAATTTTTGTGGCCATATTGTCAGTAGTGTGTGAAGGGCTAGCATCTTCTTATCAAATTATTTCCTGAAGTCTGTAATTGTTTGATGCCATGGTTATGAGCTTTTTGATCATAAGAAGAGGCCAATTTTGTATAGGTATTAATTTATTTTTAGAAAGCAATTTGTGATCCTAATTTTCAATCTTGGCATAAAATTTTATGCTGATTTTTTTCTCATTTTTTAATTTTCATCTTAATTTCCTAGTTTTCTGAGTTTTTAGTAATGTAAATATTGTAGTAAAATTTGTAAAAATCAAATCACTGCTGAATATATTTAGTTTTATTACAAAGAATGGATTATTTATTTTAGGGACTTTAACTACTTTCTGAAAAGCCCTTAGCCTATAACATAGTATAAAATTAAAATATGGTTAAAATTATCACTCCATTTCAGGTTATGTCAGTGTGTTTCCTTGGGAATGTGTGGATTAAAAACATATCCATATATCTAACTATTCTTCAGGAAGCTTATGAGAAGGGGTAACAATTTAGTAGTATTTGTCAAAAATGCCTGTTGAAAAGCACCATCCATTTCTTCCACACACTCAAAAGTCTCAGCAGCATTTGCACTGATTTTGATTGCCCTTTTAAATGTTTTTGGACTGAGATCAGATTTGGAACATATCACCTGGAAAGGTTTTGCATGATAATGAAGCAGTAGCTGAAAGAGTTTGATTATAATAAAAGTTGAAATTCATCCATACTACATCCTTATTATCACAGACGCTACTGAGATCTGACTTACAATATTCTTTAGAACTCAAGTGTACCTGCTAAATGTTACATTCATTACAAACTGCATATTACTAATTTAATTTGAAGGAGGACTGATTCCAGTTATGATACCAACAGCTGTAAATGTAAAAGTACAGAGATGACTACCTCCATTATCATTAAAATTCATAGGAGGTGGGTTAAGCAGTTCACATTTTCATTACATTGTTTTCCTGTAGCAATCAGAATACTGTTAGACTTGATGAAAATGCGATATAGTAAAGAGCCTTAAACTACCCTTGTATTTCACATTTTAAGGTGCCCACTAAAATATTACAAAATTGATTATTTTTTAAATTCCTTTTACTTTTTGAGACAGTAAATCCAGAAAAGTACAAAAATTCTTTAAATTGCCCACTGTATGGGTGAAATGGGTCATCCTAATAGTCATTGGTGAATATATATATATATATATATATATATATATATATTCCATGCACCTTCCTGCAAAGATCGGGTGACTGGCAGTGTTTTATTCTATCTGCATTGGTGGATGTTTTACATGTTTTAAAGTTGAACAGGACTTGCTTCAACAAGTCCTTATTAACAGACTGCTAATATAACAAGTCCTTATATATTAACAGACTGTTTCATTAAGTTGGAAAACATCAGGAGAAAGCTGTCTATTTATTTTGGAAAGAAAAAAGAGGTGTGTTATGGCAAAACTCTTGATTCCTTTCGCACAAGACAAAAGCATCTCTAGTCAGTTTCATCCACACCAGCTGCAGTATTTTGATTTTAGTGATTCCCATAATATTGCTCTCTTTCTTTTGCCCATTTGCCTTAAACTGTTTAATTGGCCATGGATCAAATCACTGTCTCTAGGTCTATAATGCTAAACTGACCATTCACAGGACTGTTATCCAGTGCTGCTGTCATCTGCTGTGGAATGGCTGTCAGCCATGCTGCCAAGCTCTCTGTTGGGAATGGTCCTTATCTGTGACAGCTCTTGAGGCACAACCAGAAATGGTTTGAGAGAGTGCTAGCTTGTTCAGGATGAAATCATGACAGGGACTCTTGAAACACTCTGAAAATACACATGCACATAAAAGTAATAAAAAAAAAATTGTACCTATTCTGGCAGTGTTTAATTTATTAAAATGGATATGCAAAAATAGAGTTGATGCTTATGACATTGAACGTTACTGTTTCTTGATCCCAAACTGAACCTTGCAGCCAAGAGTTTTCCTCAAAGACCTTTGTCAATAAGGCAGAGGTATCAAGTATCTAGGAAACTCACTGCATTGAAAAAAAAATGCTGAAGAGAAGAGCATCCAGCCCTGAGGATAGAAAAGATGCTCATTCACTGCTGTGGGTCTCTTCCTCTTTGCTTCCTCCTAGAATTAGACATCATCTTTATCTTTCAAAGACAGCCCCTTCTTCCCACTTATAAACCATGGAAGCAGCAAGAATGAAATGAGCTGCTCTCAAACCTCTGTATCTCCTGTTTCATAATACAGCAAAACTTTACACTAGTGATTTCATCCAAATCTAAGGCAGATCAAAACACAGCCTGTCTTTTAAGTAAGCAGAGTAGATACCTGGTTCTAGAACAGATATACATGGGCAAAAATTCTTGACCAAATCCTGCAGAGAGTAGTCCAAAGTTAACTGAGTGGAAAGAGAAACCCCTCACGTTTAAGATATTCACATACAGAAAAGAGGTCTGATACCTTTATGATATACATATTTTTTAATAACTAGAAGGATAGGAATGGAAAATTTTAACCTATGTACAATTTTAAACTTATGGAAGGAAGACATAGATTTTCAAAATATCCTTACTTAGCAGAAGATAATAGATCTCACTTTCACAACACACACAAATACAGGATGATCTATTGTAACTGCAATAAAGTTGCATTGCTTTCAAATGTTCATGCCCTGTTAATGAATACAAAAGATATTCAGTGTGGGATGTCATTTTGTCAAGTACTGCTAAATTTCTATGAACTCTTCTACTCTGGAAACCAAATGAGCTATTCCTCATTCAAGTTTAGTCTTCTTACTCAGAATATCTCTTGCCTGAGACCTCTTCCTCCCTAAGGGAAGGGACAGAGATGACTCTTACAGCACAGTTCCTGTTGTGTTTCTCACACAAGATGGTCAAAACCCTTATGTGACCAAAAATTAGAGCACTATCAATTAAGCCTTATTTTTTGGTTTTATCATACCATGCTAGGGATTAACCAAAATGGATTGATCTATTAAATCAGAATTATTGTTATATTCAATATCCAGCCAAGAAATTTGTTTTAGAAAGCAAGAGGACAAAATTTCACGATATCTGAATAAACCCAGGATAGCCTACTTGGGCCTCCAGCAAGGAATTTGAGCCAATGACAACTGTGAAATTCATTTTCCTCAACCCTTCCAGGTTTGTCCTTAGTACTACACCCATGACCCCATTAGAATTAAAGAACCAGTTGTTAGAGATAGAGTGAACAAGTAGTGTCAGGCTACACAATCACTGTATAATGGTGCAGGTTACTGAAAATCTGTAGTAAAATGATAATCAGCTTCCACACTTCAGAGCTACTACAGTATTATGCATCAACTGTGAGATGAATTAGCTGATAAAGACATAGAATTAGCAGTTCTTCAGTGTAGTCTGTTTGTCTAAAGGAAATTTCTTTACATCTTTTTCTTACCTTTATTTGCTTCACTTATTGAGTCTAAACAATCAAGGCTTTTCATCTTTGTTTCTGTCTCCTGTTTTTCTCAGAAGGGGAGTGATAGGGGGGATTAGTGGACACCTGGCATCCAGTCAAGGTCAACTCATATACAACAGCTCAACAGCTCTTACAAAGTGTATAGGTTCATTCTCAGAAAACACTTTGAAAATGTACTTTGTGTGCTTGAAGACAGTGCTTAAATTTCTGACTCTGCCTTGAAATTCAATGATAGAATATGAAACACTATTCTCAGAAATTTTTATTTAGAACTTAAAACAAACAAACAAACAACAACCAACCAAAAAATCCTAACAACAACAACAACAAGAACAACAAAAACCCCAACCCCCCACCCCCCCCAACAAAAAAAAGAAACACAAATCTCAAACTCCTGCAAATTCAAAGCAGAATATAAAGGTATGGAAGCTAACATTAGACCCTGGACCCAGAGCATGGTGCTAATGACACCAAGTTTGTGGGTTCAATCCTGTATGGGCCATTCACTGAAGAGTTGGACTTGATGATCCTTGTGGGTCCCTTTAGACCTTTCTGTGATCTGATAAGAAGTCCAACAGCAGATGGAGAATTTCTAAAATAGTATGCACTGTGGCTAAACTGAAAGGAAACATTTAAAAATCAGACACTTAGATTAGCTTGAAAATTTATTCATAGATTTATAGAAGTAGACACCAAAACAATAAAGTTATTTTCATTGTGTTTGATCTTCTGTAACTAAAGAATGACAATTCCTGACTTATACAAGGAGGATAATTCTTTCTTATATAAATTGGAGAACAATATTGAATTCAATAACTCATTATTATGGAACCTTGTGTCTTAATGCAATATAAATAATTTTGATTCTGGGAACATTTGATATAATTTATTTAATGCATATTGTTTGACAAGGGAAGATATCTTTTTGTGTCTTATGACTTTAGCTCTTACAAGTGCAAAAATGTATTTGCTTAGTCGTAATATATTAATTTATTTAGTTAACACATTTGTGAGTCAAATGGCTCTGAAATTTTTTTGGGTAATGAGGGATGGAGTTTGCATATGCTGGACAACTTTTCCATTTAATGTTAACATCAGAGAGCTAAGAACTGTTCTATTGCACAAGCTGGTGCAATCAAGCTTTTATTAATAAGTTACTTTCAGTCCAATATAACAGTTGTTTTGTTTGATCTCTGGTAATGAGTCCAAATAAATAATCTTCAGAACTATTTGAGTAGCACAAACACAATCACAGAAAAATAAGACAAAAAAATGCATAATGGATTATTAGAAAATCAATCTTTTACTAATTTTAAGTCTATTTCTGTTAAATATGCTACCAAAAGAGTTAAGTTGGGCCCTCAATTAAAATTGCTTAATGGTCTGAATGGTAATATTGTCCCCTTATACGGCAAGACTTATAAAGAAAATTCAAAAGATAGGCTCCAAAAACTTGGTCCAATATTATAGGTCATGTTAGGAGAAAAAAAAATCCATTGAATGGATGGGGTAAAATGCAGTAAATTTAGTTTTATTCTGAGGCTAATGAAATTGCTTTAGGCAATAACACAGCAGGGAAGATGTAAATATGCACAATAACCAGCAGAAACCCCAAGGTCAAAGCTATTTTCCTTATTAAGGACTCATCCAGAGTAAGAAGTCAGGCTAGACTTGGGACCCTACATGGATGGTGCAAATGTACTGTGTTCTGGCTACAATGTGCCTTTTCCCTGTGTGCTCTTAACTATTTCTTACTGGCAAAAAATATACACAAACTTTTCATAGATAACTGAACTCACTAGGACCATATTTACAACTCAGGCTGCAATGTAATGCAGGGATACTCAATTTAGCTTGGAATGAGCTGGCTTAATTACAGGAAACATTGGAGCCTGAATAATAAAAGCAGATTGCACTGTTTCATGAGCAGTGGAAAACAGTGATCTGTGAGCACCATGCTGGGAAGTGTATTGTTATAGGCATGAGGCAGGCATGATCTTTGCACACCACAAGTATGTGCAGTGGGTTCTTAGGAGCAACAGCAAACTAATTTACACTCTATTCACCTGTTCCTAAATTTCTGTGTGGGTGAATCCTAAAATTCCTGGGTAGGTACAGGTCTGCTGTTAAAAGGGGAAAGTCCAAGGTTCTTAACATCCTCTAAATTCTCAGAAAAAAAAAATTGATCTAAAAATTGCCTCAGCTTTTCCACAGTTATTTTGTGAGAGATGTGGTGATTGAGGTCTTTAGAGACTTAACAAAGTAGCATGCAGAAGGAAGATATGGCAGAAGTTTTATGAAGAATTTGTTAAAGCATATTAAATCTGTTAAAAGCAAGCACCCAACAAGTCCATACTAATGAAGCAGGCCAAAAGTCAAACCAGAAAATCAAGCCTAGATCAAGGAGACATTAGATAGGGATGAAGATAGAGTGGCAATGCAGCCTTTTCTTGTTCAAGAAATTAACTAATATATATTTTATTCCTTTCATAGGAAGGAAAGGAATGAAAGGAGTTTTTGGGTTCAAAAGCTCATCTGGTTGTTTTGGTTTTTCATTCTGGTTTTTTTTCACATTTCAGGTTTTTTTTTTTTTTCACTTCATTAGTCCTTATTTCTAACAGATGTTTGTTGGGCTTCTCACCAACAGCAGAAGTTTCAGAATATTTGCAGCTAATTATTCTGCAATGTTCTAGTCTCAGTGAGAACACTGGAATGTTCAATATCTCGTATCCATATTCCTGTTATATATCCCATATGATATTTGCTTTTTTTTTTTTTTCAGTGTTAGCCGAAGTTGGTGACCCCTTGGAATACCTGCATTCTTTTTCTTTCCCTGCTCTATAGTGCAACAGCAAACTTGACTGTTCTTCTAAATGTATAAACTTCTCTCAGTTTCATTTGCAATACTCCCACCTTGTTATCTTAATGTTGTTTGTTCAGTGCTGAAAGTTGCTTTTTTCTTTAACTCAGGAGGGTGTAGGAGCCTCCTGTTTATAACTTAATATATGAGCTAATTTTAATTAGGAGGCACTATGCCCTGCTGATTCATAGGTTTCAGCATCCCTGGAAGATCTATGTTTTTTGTTCCTGTGATTGATACTACTCCTAGAATGTGACAGAAATCTCATTTTCGTACCTAAAAAAATCAATTCCATTTAATTTTGCATACTCTATTTCAAGCTTCAGATAATTTTGAATTCTAATAGTCTTTGATATTATTACAGTCCTCTGGTGCTGCTATTTCTAACAATCATAATAAACACTCCCTGAAAGATGGAATGCATTATTTCATGGATACTGTGTGAGGCAAAAATTCACTTGAAACATAAATAAACCCCCCAAAACACAATACCTTAATATCTGAGCTGTATTGACAGTAACACAGATAGTATGTTGGAGGAAGTTTTAATGCACATCTTTACCACTTTTTAGTGTGTTTCTGGAATATTTTATCTGGTTTGAGGCACCCCAAAAGAAGAAATATGTTAATAAATTGGAGTAACCTGCAATTTAGTGGGGCAAAAAAGCACTGTTCAAGTTCAAGAAGAGATGGCTACAGAGGCACATATTGAAAGAAACAATCTAAGCTTTCTACTGTGGTGCATTTTCAACAAAAAATGTGAGACTACATTAGTAAATTAAAGTAGTAGGTTCAGACTGGGCAGAAAAACAGGTTGGATATATTTTCCTGAGACTAGACTAGCTATTTTGGAACTTTTGAGGAATGCTGCACTTAAGACCTTCCGTGTTCCCCTGTCTTCTTTGCTCTTCAGTGCTGCTCCTGTTTGATTCCACCTGTCTGCTTCCTGAACAAGCCTCAGGCTGTTTCCTTGATGCCTGAGGTCTGGGATCTGCTGTTTTATTTCTTCTTTGCCCTTGGGATCTTCATATCAATTCTTCATGCTCACTATGGCCAAGGCTGCCACAGATTGCTGCATCCTCACAGTATCATTGTTCAGCTTTAAACTGGAGCTCATCACAGTTGATGACCTTTGTGCTTTTAAAATTTGTACTCATAACAGAAGGAATATGTTGAAGAGTATCTTCTGCACAGCTTAATAGTAACTTACTTTTGGGGAATGTTTATTTATTTCTAGCAAATAGAAAAAAAATTACAAGGTGACTGGAATCTAGATGTACACTTGTGGGTTTATTATTTTTTATTTGGCTTGCGATGGGGTTTTTATTGTTTTTTGTTGGGGTTTTTGTTAGGGTTTTTTAATTGATGGAGAATACTAGATGAATATTTCTTGTAGCTGATGTAAATTTCCCCATCTTTCTCCAGCTTTTGAAGCAATGAAGTAGTAAGGCTCAGAACTGTATGCATGTGCTGTTTCAATGCAGGGGGTCTCTGGCTTCTGCAGTCCTGTATCATCCTTAAATCATGTCTCCTTGAGATTGTGTGACCTGGTTCTCAAATAAATTGCTTTGTGTGGCAGGTAAAGCATGCTTGGCATTGTTAATGATACATGGGGAGGCCATTAAAAAGATAAGCACTGTTAAATAGACTCATAAATGGGTCTGGTTCATCCCTCACTCCAATTTTATTAATGTGTCAAAGCAGGAAACAATCTCCTACATAAAACAGTGAGTCACAGATCATAGAATGCTAAGAGGTTGGAATGGACTTGAAGATCACCCGGTTTCCACCACCCCTGCAAGGGATGAGATGTTCATTATGAGTCGTTTGCTTTCCTGTTATACAAAATTAAAACCATAAAATTATCAGAATAGAAAGGTTTGGGAAATTATTCATTATAATGAATATAATGGGATCAGAGTATAGTATGTAACTAAATCAGCTTCATGGCCACTTGAATCAGTTCAACACCTCCCAGCAATGTAGACAAATTAAGGGCAAAGTTAAGTTTCTTTCTGCAGTGTTAGCTTATACTAAGCTGTAACAGATTCTCTGTTATATATTGAGGATTACTGTTGTGGTTTAAAGAACTTGTATATCATTAATTTCATACAAAAATGTACTCTAGACAACTTTTGCTATTTAATTGCAGAATTTATTACAAATTCATGTGAAATACCCAGCTGATATAGGTTCTTTTATGGTACCAAAACATCTGAGCATTCCTGATAAGAGTTACTCCTTTAAAACTCTGGAAATAAATCAAAACTATTCGCATTTTACAAGGGAGGTTCTGACTGACAGAAAAGTAAAGGGACTTAACAGATTTTATATTAATAGGCCATGGATGAACAGCCAGCTAAGCTAAGTTTTCTAAGGAATTCCAGCGCTCAACAGAGAAAAAGAACAGATCTTTGAACCATGAAAGAGTCCTTAGCAATATAAGATGTCATGCTACAGTAATGTTGTAGGGTATATTGGCCTATATTTTCTGCATTTTGCTAAAAGTGGTCAGTGCCCCATTCTGCTACTGTACACACATATCTAGTGGTTCAACTAAATGTTTGCCTATTATAGGAATGCATTTATCTAGTGTAAAGGAATTGCACTGGTTTTAGTCATAATGTCCCTCACAAGCAACTCATGGAGCAAAAAAGAATATTTCTTTCATGGCAAAACACTCTTGCACATCTATCTCAGGTTGCTCCGAGTGCACTTTTGCCTTTCTGGACCAATATAACTAAATCCTTTTCTGACAATAGCCTATGTGAAAATATTTTGTGCAAATTGCCCTACTCCATGGTGAATCCTTTGTGAACAGATGCTTAGTTATTCATCCATGGGCAGCACTTTTCCCTCCAAGGTATTTCCTGATGATTTATGCATATTTGCCAGGATAAGGCCACCTGCTTTCTTTGTATCCAGAGGGTAGATAGGCAGGGTAGGCAGACCCCTAACTCTTTCCTCCACTACAACCAGGATATCCATTAGGATCACTTTTGTATCTATGTTCCTCCTTAAAGTTGCCACACATGATCCAGAAAAAGTCAACTTGATGTTTAGGAGAGTATTCATGGAACTGAACGTGAAGAATTCCCTTTATATATACAGGTTGTGTTTTGCCTTGGTATGGCCAAAGGAAATAAATGAGGTAATTTTAAATTGTTTTCACATCATGGAGGCCAGGGGCCGAGAATAAGCAACCAGTGTATATTAGAAGTTCCCAATTTTTATATGCTGTTTACCACTGCCAAATAGGATGTGAAATGTGTGTAGGAATGAGGTATGTGAAAACTAAACTGTGGTGTCAGAAGGTCATCATTACCAGTGACAGTGTTTTCTTATTCTTGTTTTCAAAATTTTTCAGGAGTGGAGAGTGGAAGAATAGTTCTCAGGGAACATTAGGACTGCCAGCTATGGATCATGTGCTAACTGTTAGGCTGGAATGCAAATATACTTTCATTGATGAAGATCTACGTGTTTTCATTCCAATATTTAGAGGTTGAATTTTCTGAGTTTTCCAAGTTCCTGAGTTTCATTTTCCATTTCCATCGCCCAATTTAATACTCATCAAGGAAGCAAATGGCTATGGTGGACTGGTGTTTTGCAGTTTTCCTCTAAGTTAGGCAAGTTTAATCTTCCAGCTGGGAAGGGAAAAATCAGGGGGTCTTAAGCTCACTAAACATCATTAAAGGAATAAAATAACACAGAGGGAAATATCAGATACCTAATAATGTAATATTTGAATTTTAGGTTATTTAGTGATATTAAGCAGGATCAAATAGATATCAAATTGCATAATAAATAGCAGATCAATTTTTCAATAGATGAAAAGGAGTAATTATATTCACTTTGTCCCTTTACCTAGGTAGTGACAGTGAGCAGTCACAGCTTATTTAGTTACACAGATTGTTTGGTGTACAAAGATAATTGCTTTTCAGTGTGTAGGAATGTTGATTTTCCTTCTGTTGACTTTGCACCCTCTGTTAAGTGCCCTGAGAATCTCTTTTCTCTGACAGGCTATGTACTGTCAGAGTTTGCCATATTGTCATGTTATACATTCTCTATTTTCAATCTTTATTTTCTGGAAGATGGGAAATGAAGTTAGAAAAAAGCTATGGGAGGGTCACTGCTAATGAATACATTATAAAGACAACCTCTGCTATGTCAGAAGTCTCTTACTTTGCTTCTAATGTCTCACATGTGCCTTGCTCCCATGGGTTAATGAAAATATTTTGCTGTAGTTGCTGAGCCTCAGTTGTGAGGTGTTTCTTATCACTTTTCCATACTGTGTAATGCTTTATAACATTAGAACATGAAAATATCCCTCTAATGCTATCTGTATGCTCTCTGTTATCTGTAGCTACACTAAATTATTTTGTCTTCAGCTTAGAAAATCAGTGGTTTTGTAAATATTTCATAGCAGTGAGTTGAGAATTATCCAAATGCAAATTGGAATCATCCATCACTGGATTCAACATTTGTTATCTGTAGAAGCTAGCTGTCTTATCTGTGAACTTCAAGGAGTAAAAGAGTTTAAGCAAACTGCTTCCTGAGATCTAATCAGTTTCCAATGGAGCTTTCCAAATTTCAGCTGTGTCCTCCATTTTCTTCATTCTAATTTAGCTGTGGAAACTATCTATACCAGAGAGAAAATAAGGACATAGATCCTTCTTGTATTACGTCTCCAGCTCATTTAGTATTTCGTTCACAAGTCTATTTCCCCTGCGTCCTCTGCTGTGTTTTGCTCAACTACTGTTCCTGGTTTCAAGTCCCTGAGAAGTGCATGTGTCAGAACATTTGAAAATCAACTGTTAAGTGGTTTACCTATCTTTCAGAGAAACACAGTATCTACCAAAATAATCTCAGAGACCAGCTGCATATTTTTGAAATCAAACATCACTTCCCATTTGAAGGTTCCCAAAGCTTATATCAGTGAATATTATCTCATTGGATGGCTGCTTTGCAATTGGTAATTGCCTCCACAAACAACAGAAATGTCAGATGAGGCAGAAAAGGTGTTAATAAAATTTTTCTTTAAAGGAAACTGATAATTGAAATAAACTGTGACTGAACAAACCAGTCAACATCTCTTAACCCTTTCCACTTAAGATTAAGGCACTGAACAAATGCTTTTCTTATCTTTCACAGTTATTTGCAAAGCAGAATGTTTTTCCTTGTCTTGTGAATATTGGTGTTATTAAAAGTGAGAAAGCAAAGCACAGGAAGTGAACAGTGTTTTCTCTTTAGATCTTATTATATAGGTTGTATTGGTTCTTTTTTATATACTGTTCAAGAATTTTAAACAAGAGAAAATGTCTCAGTGACTATAGTATAGTTATCCCTGTCAGGGTAAGAAATTGCACTTCATCAAATACTTTCTCATGGATTTAGGGTATCTCTCATTGTCCTCTCAGCCTCTTCAGCTGATAGTGAAATGATACATCTGGAGAGATGGAGTGCTGAAAGATATTTGTTTCCAAGCGTTTCTTTAAATATGAAAACAGAGGGAGAAAAAAAATTGAAAGCTGCTTTGTGTTTCTGTTGTCTTCAACATGAAGGGCTGCATCCTTTTTCTCTCCCATTTCATTTGCTTTCTACACAGAGCAAAAACTATTTAAAAGCTGGAGACCTACCAATGTTTTTGCTGAAATAAGTTTGCATGGTACATTTGGCAAATGTATTCAAATTTCATTCCCTATGTAACATTCTGTTGTGTTTATCCTAACATGTAATAATGTTATTTTTTTTTCTGAAAGTAGAATGAAAATGGTAGGAGAGGTAAATTAAGAAACGTGACAACTGTTTATAATTTCATGTTGTTTAAGCATAAGCTAATTAGATCTTACTGTGCTTAATCCATCCATAAATGTGAGAACATTCACTGCTGATTAATTGCATCTCATAAGCATTCAGTTGCTGCACATTTGATTTAAAATGTCAAGGAACACAGTAAACATTTTTAAGTTTTCTTTTTTTGAACATGTATGCAATCCTTCTACAGAAGCAGCCAGAAGTTCTCTTCCACAGATAAAAGGACTACATTAAATTTGTTTAGAAATAATTTTGAATATTATTCTACTCCTCTCCTCTTTGATTAGCATATTGAAAGACTACTGCCTTTTGAAATATTTTTCTGTTTTGTGATCAACAAAATACTGACTATGCTAATCTAATCTCCTTTTTATATTTTAATGAAGTTTTAGAGTGAGAGAGGTAGTAGACTAACATAGACGTTACTTCTTTCAGTTTAGAATAGCATATGAAAATGCTCAGATAAACTTCCTTATTGTGCTCTTGGAAATATAGTCCATTCTGAACAACTCCAGAAGTGGTGAAATGCTGACTTACATATACATTCAACTCTTAGACAAACTATGTGTCCTAAGCTAATGGACTTCACTGTAGGAACTTTTTAAAATATTAATTTAGCTGAGAAGACTGAAAGTTTATTGATTAGTGGGCATAAGGCTCAGGAATGGCTCTTACTAATTTTTAACAAGCACTACTCAAGAACAAAGCTGTTTGCATATTAGAGAAAAAAAGAGGTTTTTAGAGGAAAACCTCTTTGGAGGTTTTTTGGTTGCCTTAGAGTTAGTATGCAGTATTTGTGAACAATAAGGTCTATACCTTAGTTATAAGTGATGACTAGTACCCACCTCTCCATTTCCCTGGTGCTGATGAAAAAACCCACTGTTCTTCTGAGAGTGCTACGCATGAATGAATTCTAATTCAGAGATATAACTAAAAATAGTGATGAAAAATCCCTCTGTGGCCATACTTTCTTTACATGCATTCAAGAAAAAAAAAGTGTGCTACTAGATTTGTAGATATTGCCATAAACCCTAGAGTTATGGTGAAAAAGAATGCAGAAGCTGAGGTATTCCTCTTCATCATAATATTAAAATGTGTGGAATGTAATGTTTGAATGTCTGATTATTTGCTAAAGAACAATATTTTATTCTACCAGACATGAAACTATTTTTTACTCTCAAATAACTTCTTTACACTGCTTTCAGAGATTAAAAATTAATGAAAAAAAGTCATTGGAGAGTTAAAATTGAATTTACAAAAATAGTAAATTTAATTATCTGAAAATATGCATGCTCTTGGAAGAAAGTATGAACAGCTATTGAGGTTTTCACTGATTTATATGCATACTAGCAATGAAAGTTTTTCAAGAAAATTAAACCAAATTGATCATAGAATTATAAAATTACTTGAGTTGAAAGAGACCTTAAAGACCATCTAGCTCCAATCCCCTACCTTGGGCAGGAACAGCATTCACTACATGAGGTCACTCAAAATTTTTAACCTGACCTGGAACATTTAGTGATGGGGCATTTACAGCCTCTCTAAGCCAACCTGTTCCACTGCCTGGCCATCCTTACAGTGAAGAATTTCTTCCTAATACCCAATCTAAACCTGCCCTCGTTCAATTTTAAGCCACTACCCTTGCCCTACTACTACGTATCCTTGTGAAAATTCTATCTCCAGCCTTCCTGCAGGCCCCCCTTTAGGTACTGGGAGAACACAATAAAGTCTCCCCAGAGCCTTCTCTTCTCCATACAATAAGCTGAATAACCCCATCTCTGACAGTCTGTATTCATAGGAGAAATGCTCCAACAGTCTGATCATCTTTGTCACCTTCCTCTGGATTCACTCCAACCGGCCCAAGTCATACCTATGTTGTGGTTCCCAGAGCTGGACACATTACTCCATGTGGGGTCCCATGAAATAGGAGTAGAGTTGGGAAAATCAATTCCTTCAACCTCCAGCTCATGTGAACAATAAGGTCTATACCCCAGTTATAAGTGATGACTAGTACCTGTATTTATGCCTGGGATTGCCTCATTCCAAGTGCAGCACCTCACACTCGGTCTGGCTGAACTTCCTGAGGTTCATATGGGTCTACCTCTCAACTCTGTCACAGTCCTTCTGGAAAAGGGAACATTTAGGATCTCACATGCTCTCAGAAGACAGAACAGGTGTCAAACTATCTGGCATGTTGTTACTAGATGTTGAATAAGAGATAAAATGGGAATAAAGCATAAGCCACTATATTCAGTCTGAAGTGCAGGACATGGTCTCCAGACAGATATTTCATATTTGTGCTACCTGTTTTACTCCCCAGTTTTCATGAAAGCTGTGTAAAGAGGGAGGTAGATGCTGGCAAGCTTTTCCTCCTGCTTATGGTCATTGACAAGAGAATCTCAACCAAAATACTTCTGGTGGTGTTAGTTTACTTAATACAGAAAAAATTGACCATACAATAATGTGTTTGCACAGAAAATAAATATTTGTGGAAAATATTGTTGGTTTTGAGGTTTTAAGCTGGAAAAAACCCAAAACTGTGTAATAAGTAGAGAGAAAAAGGAATTTGTGTGGTTAAAGGAGAAAAATAGTATTTTACATCTCTTATGTATATATTACCAGTGCAAAAGGTTTTATGGATAATGCAGAAATATTGCTTTTTGATGTGCAGGTTACTGCCAAATTGGAAACCATTACTATAAAATAATTTATTTTGAGCTAGCATTTCATATTTTTTAAGTAAATGGCTGAAAGAAATACTTTAAGAGAGTATATGGCAAATAATGTAAAAAATACAGTCTAGATGGGTTTCAGATTTCAATGTGGATACTCAAAATGTCTGTGGGAATTAAATCCTATTCATGCAAGCCTATAGAATAGACAATTAAAGTGAGTAGGACTACATCTCTTTGCAGATATCTTTATGAACATTTATGGGTTTATGTGGAAGTTTTAGACTCACCAACCTCTCAGTTGCAGAATGGCATAAGAAATATCACAAAACTAATGATACCTAGCAAAGTACAACCTAAATTGACAATGCTGCTCTTCCTTAAATATTTTACTGCATCAAAAATTTTATGCAGTAAAGCACACATTTCTGAAGCTCTGAGTAACAGATTTTAAATCTGGAACTGAACACAAACATTTCCTTGAAGACTGCAAAAACCTTATTGATGTTTAGATCTATTCATGTTGAAAAGAAATGAGGATGGAGAGTATAAAAAACATCATTTAGCTCTGGTTGAGTGTTTGAAGTGTCATCCCTCTTAAATTATGCAAAGTGGTGGAAAAGACGAAAAAAAAGTCAGTGTCAGACATGTTTCATCATAGCAAAAATGTTTGGAAAAGGTGTTTGCGCCTTTCCCTGAGAGTGACAGAGCAGGCTCATCTTAGATGGACAAACAGACTAATTTGGAGCCTGCAGAAGGAGAGAAAGAAATGATTTTGTAGTAAGTAACATATTATCTGTGGTAACAAGAGCGAGTGTGCTGCAAGCAGAGGGACCTGGGTAAAAAACACACTATTTTTCTACACAGTCATCGAAGGGTAGACTTGATTTTCAGGTTTTCTATTTGGTCTTTTTCACTCTCATTAGGTTTTGATAGTCTCAGTCTTAGCTGTTTAATTACTTGCTCTGAAAATCCATTATCTTTGAAAATTATCTCACTCTCTAAACCCCACTTCTTGTGGAGTGTCCTGGAAGTTTTAAAATAAAGGGTCAGACAATTGCTGCTCAGGCCCTGAAGCTGTGAGTCTGTATTGCTAGGTCTGTTAGTCAAATCATCCAGAATGGCTTGGAGCAAGTTAACAAATATCTCAAAAACAACAGAGGAATATTTTTATTTATGTTGCTGCTTGCAAACATCTTAAAGAACTGTTCAGTGTCTATCACAGACAACAGCAGGCACTTTAGAAGAGTACAAGAAAGGGTAGTATCATCTTTAGCTTGGGTAAGAGCTCCAGGGAAAAGTGGAAAAAATCCTTCTTCTTTGACTCTTCATAAAAGAAATAGAATTTCCCAACTCTACTTTTTCTTGTCTAATCAGTCTTTCCATACACATAGTGCTTGTGGGATTTTGTTAAATGACTTATTGTTTCATTAGACTTGTGAATTTTTTTTAATAATAATTTGTCTTATTTCTGTTTTCATGTTGTGGATTTCTTGGCCTTGCTACTCTTTGTGGCTAGGTCTTAAATTTACAAGAAGTTAGACCATAATAGATAAGTCTTCAGTAACGTTGAAAAATATTGTCTTCCACTTCTTAGTTAAAAAAGTTGTTATAGTATCTGTACAGTTGTTGAAAACAATGAAGAAGTAGCTAAGCAAATAATAAGATATCAAACTCCACAGTGTTTGCTTTGAAACAAGTGTAGATGTTTTTACCATCTTGGCTGATGGTGAACTAGATTTCATAAAACTAGATTTCCACTTTCTCAAACTTGATTTGGGAAAAACATCAGCAGTGTCCCTCACATGCTTTTCCTTCACTAGGACTAACCCTAATTACCAGCAGTCAGGGTACCATTATCTTACCCTATGGAATAGCAGCAGTTTTTCTAACATCATATTTATCTTGACTTCCCGTGTTGTCCCTTCTAAAAATTTCCAGGTGATTTTGGGTAGGAAACCAAGATGTAATTTAACATTGTTATCTTCCCTATACTGGCAGTCTGGATAAAGAGCTAAGGACATTTTTTGGGCAGCCTTTCCCTCTTCTGACGGTGACAGTGGGCATTGCATTCTACCAGTGCTCTTGAGGGATGGCTGAACCAAAAGGTGCTACTGTTTACCAAACTTAAGCATCTTGCTTATGGGCTTTTAAGGCTTAATCATAGACTTCTAGTCCTCAGATGTTTTAGTGCCTCTGCTAATTTCTGCAATTGGAGCAGCTGAATAATAGACAAAACTGACCTGTGAATACACAGGAAATGTTCTTTGCCCTGTGTCACATAATTACTCTTTAAGTAGTTTCTGGGAGATGCCCGTCTTAAAGAAAAAAATAACAAACAACCCACAAAAGCTGCACAAATAAGTTAAACTTTTGTTAACTTGATCAAACTTTGAACTTTTCCAAGTTTTTTGGGTTTTTTTTTTTTTTTTAATTCAATCGAAGAGTAAATGAAATACAATGTAACATACAGCAGTATTAAAATACAGCAGAATAAAGATCTTTGAGGCTTAGTTAAGCATTTTCTGTTTGTTTTGGAGATTTTTTTCTGATAGTGACAGCTGAAGTTCAACCTTGAGAAAAAGAATAAAAGCCAAACTACAAAGCTGAGTTTTGTTCTCTGCCACAGAATCAGTTAATGTTGGCATTTTAAAGCAACTGGTATTATGATGAAGAAAATAGGTAGAATGCACTTCATGTTTACAAGGTACCTGTTCTCTCATTTTAACTCCGATTTTATTAAGATATGCTTTCTATCTGTAACTTACCCGTATGTATTTGTAAGGTTTATATCAGACCTTGTCAACATAAAGTTTGGGGAATGCTGTAACACTACAGTATGAACTTAAACTCTTTAGGATGGCTGCAGTTTTACTGATAATGACATTTTTAATAGATGCATGAAATACTAGTATGGAGATATAACAGGTGTGCATAGGAAGTCTGTACTTCTTTGACTATATCTGTTATATTTGTGAAAATATATCAGGTATAGTGCATAGGTCAATTGCTTTATACACAATAGATAACTAATATGTATTAGCAAAGCATAGGTTTTCCATTTTGGTTTTTCTCACACAACTTTGTAGTGCCACAGAAATCTGCTGTTTTACCAATTGGCAATTAAATTATATCTGCAATAAAGCTTTAAAGGATGAGCTAAAAACTTAGTCTGTAATTTACAAGACTATACATAACAAAACACATTCAAAGAAGTGAGGATGTCTTGTACTGAGTAAAGATTTAGTAGTATAGTCTTAAAGGTTATAAGGCTACACTGGCTCTGGCACTTCAGACAGCTTACTTTAAGTTACAAGGATGTGTCGTTGGTTGGAGTGTCTTGTGCTGAGGTATTATTGAAAAAAACAGCAGAACACACAGAGAGTACAAGAAAGTGTGTTAAAAGCAAGTAGTTAAAACAAATTTATTGAGAAGTCACTGTTTTACCATTACTGTGGTGTAAAGACCAGTCCCGCTCCAACTCATGTCTATGGTTCACTTTGGAGTTCTGCTGATTATGTCAGAATAAATTCAAATAAACACTCTGCATTAAGTGTTCTTTCATATCATTTTGCATCCCAGTTCATGACCTAGACAATATAACTAGTCTAGAAACAAAATACTTTTCTCAACTGTGCCTCTCACATTCTGGCTGAGCTGGAATATTTTGTTTTCCCTCCCATCTCATTTTTGGAAAGCAGTATTACTTTCTGTACTATTGTTTTCCTTTGTAAAATGATTTACCACACCTCAGTGAAATTTACTAGAATCACTGAAAAGTGTGTGAGGATCCTTGTATTAATACTGACTTAAAAATATCAAAAGAGAATTGTGGTTCAATTTATAATGTGGGTTAAAAACACATATTGAAAATACTGTAAAAATAAGGCCTGTTTTTTAAGCCTGTACTCATGAAAAGTTGCAAATAACTTGAAGTTAGGTTCTGGGGGTCATTTGTTCATTTGTTTGTTTGTTTCATTGTAGGCCACTAAGAAAGTTTTAAAGGATTTTATTGGATTAACTTCTATTACCTTTCTAAAAAAAATCATCAGTTAATTTACCTACTGATTAAACCTCTTCTATGCCTCTCTAAATCATTCTTAATTACAAAGGCTGTTTCCATAGTTACAATTTATATCTTAATTTCATAGTAGATTTCTTTCCATTTATTCAGCTCATTTCATTTATCTACCTTATTTTTTATTTGAACTACACATAAACTTCAGAGGTGCTTATCTCTTACAGCTTTTAGGAAGGAAAAACTGTATTAAGGCAGAGATAAAACTGTTTAGTATGCATCAAGTTCAATTATCATGGAAAGACTTCTTTCCTTAATAGAAATACAGGCCTTTGAAGAGGATCTATAAGAAAATAAGCCAAAGAATCAATTAGATTCTCCTAGAATTGAATAAAGAGCCATAAGCAGCATTTAAAATGTGTTACAGTTTTTAATAAATAGCCATAATTTTTCCTGTTTGTGAAAAACAGATAAGTCATGAAGGCATTTAAAACATTTCTAAACAACTTTAATGATCAAAGAAACCCATAAATATTTTAATTAAAGTTGAAAAATATTGTTCTTTTCCAATTATTAAGCATATTTCTTCACAGAAGGCAAATATATAGGGAGCAAACCTGAGGAGAAAGAGTTGAGGGTATTTGTTGACAAAACCTCAACGTGACCATCAAGATACACCCACTGCCCAGGAGAGCCAAGAGTACCCTGGGCATGACCAGCAGGGTAAGGGAGGGGATTCTGCCCCTCTAACCCACTCTGGTGACACCCCCAGTGCTGCATCCAGCTCTGGGGTCTTCAGTACAGGAAAGACACAGACCTATTGAAGCAGGTCCAGTGGAGGGACGTGAAGCAGGAGCTCTACTCCCTCAAAAGATGAACAGAATGCTGCAGTAAAACTGCTAGATCAAGACTTTCTAGTGCAAAGTCCATAAACATTTAATAGAAGTGATCCAGCAGCTCACTTGTGAATAAAACATTTATTCTATGGCTGCACACAAAACCTTTAAAATCTGCTTCATCCTTATTGTTACACAGTCATAGCCAAAAGGCTTTAAGGTTATTTATTTGCTAAGTTTTTATACACTGGGTTCAGCTTTCGGCAGTCCCTGCTGTTTGTTATTGCAATGTTGAATTAGTCAAGGATGCTGGGAAAGAAGAGAAATGCCAAACTTGCAACAAACCTCCAACATTTTAAGTGACAGTTTATGACCAGTCTCATACTTGGCCAAAAAATAGACTGTGAAAACTATTTCACACCATCCTTCTTAGTTTGAAAGTTGAATTGTTTCCCAGAATATCAAAACCAGCTGGGGCCAACCTTTTATCAATTTGTTGTTTAGTTAGCAGTGCTGAAATTACTAATGTCCTCCAGTGTATCTGAAGGAGGGTACAAAGTCACTCTTTGGTTGCAAAGTTTAAGGTGTGAATTCTACATTTTTTCCTTACTGCTCAGCCAGTCCATGGGGAAATCCTGTGTCCTGAAGATTAAACTTTAGGAAAAGTACAGACTGAGCATTCACTGCAATCAGCAAACTGGCAAAACTGTGTAGTTCCAGATGTCATATCAATCTAGCCATAGCTAGAATGCATTCAAGCTGGATCTATAAATGGCATGCTAGATTTTTTTTTGTTTTCATGGCATTAAATGACTGCATGATGTCAAAAAGGGTTTTCTGCACATTGATTGCTGACAATGCCATTGTGATGTTGTCTAAACTGCTTTGGATTCCAGCACAGCAAAATGTATTTATTGTCTCTCTCTTCATTTTCCTCTTTATTCAGGTAGTTCATTCTGAGACACATTTATGAGACCTTTCTTTCTTTGAAGTACCTAGAATTTGCTTTAGGATATATCCCAATAAAAGAGTAAAGCAGTCTGATCCCTAAACTGCTTTCTAGACAGCAGGAAGTAAAGGTGAGGCAAAAGATTTTATTTAAAAGTGGCCAAAGGCAATGAAGAAAAAAACAGTGCATGCATATTTTGCTTTCACAGCATCCATGGCGTTCTCAGAATTGCACATTTATGACCATTTATTTCATGATTTTGTGTCAACAGTGATGTATGTTCTAAAACTTTCTGGAGACAAATGAGGAATTCTTATTGATTATGATGGCTTTTTAAATGCTTGCACTTTCAGTTATTCTTGTGATTACATCATGAAAAGATCATCTCCTTCTCCTGATCTTTCTTTTCCAAAAAAGGAAAAAGAAGTAGGTTTCTCCAAGGTAAAACCCTATAAGTGATAACTTTCCTGAGTAAAGCTTTGAAGCAGATATTTTTATTCTCAGATATTCATAAGACCATTGCGAGTGTATAACTTATAAGTGAGGTTAAATTCTATTTAGTTTCCTCCTCCTTGAGATTTTACTCCCAGAATTTTTTTTCTTTTTATTGATAGGATTTGAAAGATATTATGTTGAATTGTCTGTAGCATAAAATTCAGGCAACACTCTGTACTCTTTACCTTTCTAAATATAGGTTACTTTCCATAATGAAGAGGCACTCTAAATCATCCTTCTTCATATATCTCCTCTCTGTGTGTTCATGTAATGTTCTTCTTCTCTCTATGGATTTACATAAGAGTGAGTGATGTACTGGCAATGGAGTATGCCAGTGGGCCACAAACTACTTATATTGCCTGAGTCACCATCAAATATTGCTTTTATTGAGTTGCAGTGAGGCTCTCTGTTTGACAAAATGCAAGCTATGTGACTCAAATGTTCCTTAAAATAAAATAATCCAATGGAGGATAATCCATCAAATAGAATATTTACTTTAAATCCTCCAGAAATTGATTGCTTTTGTTTTGGTTTTAAAATCACTTAGGAAAAATGAGGGAAGAGCAATATTCCAAATTTGTCTCTAGCACTGCAAAAATCCTTTGATTTGATACTGATTTCCATGCATATTAATTATTATCATTCTTTTAAATTATTTTATTTGCAATGTAGAGTTGAGTTTGAATGTTACATGTGCAATACATATTTATCAAGGTAAGAGCTAGCATCTTGAAATACTTAGATTTGATCTATAAATTTATAGCTTTCCAGCTTCCTTTTCATTATTGATTTTATGTAAGTGTAGAATGCATGAGCATTTATCTGGTATTCTAATGGGGACTGGACTAGAGAAAGTAGCAATAGCATTTTTGAAATGTTAATATGTGTTGTGGGTTAATCCCTCTGGCAGTTAAAACCCACACAGCTGCTTCTTACTCCTCCTGCTGTAGGATGTGGGAGAGAATGGGAAGAGTAAATGTGAGAACTTTTGGGTTAAGGTAAAGATAGTATTTATTAAGGAAAGCAAAAGCTGTGTGTGCATCAAAGCAAAATAAGGAATTTAGTCACTGCTTCACATCATCACATAACCCCAAAATAGCAGGGCTTTTTCATCCATAACATGTAATTAAGGAGGCACATGCTGTAACTCTTAATATACCCCCTTCCTTCTTTTTCCAGCTTTTATTGCTGAGCATGATGCCATTTGGTGTGTTATATCCCTGGAATAAAGCCTGTCTGCATAAATGGAAATACTGAAACATGATCCTACAACAATGCAATTCTACTAAGGGAAAGATAAGTCACATTTGTAGCCTCTTTAGCAAACCAGGTGGAGCCAGGTGGGCATCTGAAGTACAAAGTGGCTACTGAGTGTTGGCCGTGTCCCTCGGGGTGGGGACAGAGTGTGACAGGACCCTTGCTTGCAGGAGGTGTGTGCTGGCTCACCAGGGCATGGGGCTGCAGAAGCAGGTATTGAGCCTCAGGGAGGATGAAGGGCTCAGGACCAACACAGAGGCTCTGTGGAGATGAGCTCCTTATCCCCCAGCATCACTGCACAGGTGCATCTGGAGTCTTTGGCCCAGGTCCTTGCTGGGCTTCCCTTTACCTACTAAGCTGCAATGTGTGCCCAGCTGCACAGGCAGATGGAACAAAGGACCACCTGTCCCAGCTGTGTACTCTTCTAACTTCTTGCATCCCCCAGCCCTATGATGGGGCAACATGAAAAACCAAAAAAGATGTGGATGGTCTGTAAACATGGCTCAGTAACTGCTAAAATATCAATGTGGCAAACAAATGGCTAGGAAAGCCAAACCACAACTATATCAGCTGTATGAAGAAAACAAACTCTATCCCAACCAAAACCAGTACAATCCTGCCCATAATTTTGTATTTGATGTCTTGCAAGTAAAGTGCTTGCTTAACCCAGCATAACATTCCCAAAATTTCTACCAATTATGCCTGAAAAGTTGCATTCAGAGGAGGGCAACAAAGCTGGTGAAAGGCTGAAAAAAAATGTCCTATGAGGAGCAGCTGATGACTCTGAGCTTGTCTAGTGTAAGGAGAAGGAGGCTGAGGGGAGCACTTGGCTCTCATTAGCTTCCAGATGAGGGGAAGGGGAGACAGAGGTGCTTACCTCTCCTCCCTGGTATCCAGTGGCAGGACACATGGCAATGGCTCAAAAAGGGGAGGTTGAGATCAGAGGTTCGGAGTAGAGTGTAGAAACATTTCTTTACCTAGGGTGTGGTCAACCACTGGAACAGGCTTCCTGGGGAGGTGACTGATGCCCCAAGACTGTCAGTGTTGAGAGGCACTTGTTGAAGAGGCACCCCTAAGTAATGGATGCTGGTCAGCCCTGAAGTGTCAGGCAGTTGGAATACTTAATATTTGTAGGTCTTGTCTGGAATTATTAAGTTCTGTTCTGTTCTGTGAGTCCTTTGCTTGGGAATGTCACCATTTAGTTTCTCATACAATGTTTTATTATTATTTGTCTACATTCTCAGAATGCTCACAGCACTTATATTGTAAAACAGTTCCCTCTAAATCAGCCTGAGTTATAATTAATGGACATTAAGGCAAAGTCTGCATCTTGGGTGTCAGTTTCAACTCTACAGGTCTGCAACACTCACTTCTCCCTGCTCCTTGGGGCTGGAGTGTATGGAGTTACATGGCCAGTCCATAAACCACTGGTCTGTACTGCCACCTGATAAAGCAGGACAGGCTCAGGAAGAAAAAGTTTTGAGCAATTATTTGTTTCTCAACTTAAGCATGTCTTAATGGTTTCCAAATGTATGCATTTGTAACGAACATGGGGATTTCAGATGACATGAACTCAAGTCAAAGGCTAAACTGCAGTCCCTATATACCAAAAGCCAGATTTATTCTAATGGAGGTCTTCCAGTATTTACCAATCAATCTTCCTTCTTGTTCCCCCCACTCAACCTTGTTCTTGAAAACCTGAATTCTAGCAAATGAATGAAGATGAGTGCCCCTCTTTCCTTCACAGACCTACATCTGACCCCTCTTCCCCTGGCTGCCCAAATTTCGCTTAGTCAATATGAATGGAAGGGCCAAAACATGTCAATACAACAAATAAACACAAATAAAACCAGTAATGAAAAACATTCGACAATACTAAAACATGGTCTAGCTTCTTTTTTTAATTCCTGCTTTTGGAAATCTATTTGAAAATCTAAATTGGAACTGCTGTCTTATAGCCACATCACATTCTTTGCCATTCTGTTATGACTTCTTTTTATCTTTTTTTTTTCCCCACAGGAGTAAATGTGTATAATTCTATGTCCAGTTCTGGCAGTTCATTACTTTAAAAACAATTTATGTCAACAAGTTATGTATTTCAAAACACCAAGCCTCTTGCCTCAGAATGTAAGCACTTTTCTGGCCACAGACAGTCATCATATACTACTTGCTAAGAAAAATCTGTCATATTGATCCTACTTGCTGTGATTGAAGTTGAAATATTATCTGAAGAGGCTAAGGAATGAATATGTCCTTATTGAGTTGCAAGTAGCAATTATGAACTGTCTTTCCGTGTTTGAGTAGAATATATTATCAGAAGAAAAAACTGAGACTTGTCCTCAAAGCAGCTATCATTAAAGTTTACTTCAAGGAAACAAAGTTTCCCTGTTACCTGCTTCAGAGTGATGGTTGTAGCCTTCATTGCATTTAACTGCAGGTCTTTCAAGTTCAATTGACAAAACTGACATCAAAATGACAAAGAGAGTACTTTATCTATTTTGAGATGTAAGTAAGTTTTTTGGGTTTCTTTTTGTTCTTATAAAAAAGACATACTTTATGCTAAACGATCTCACAAATTCACTTTGTCTTATTCATCTTTTGCTATAATATTTTAAGCAAAGTGACATTTAAGGAGTCATATCTTACCTGCCAGAACAGATGAATTAGTTTAGAATGTACATTGAGCAGTTAATTTATAAAGGACTGCCTGTGTCACTGAAGAAAGTTGACTATCATCCAGAAGCTCTGTTCCCAGAATTAACCTGTACATGATGAAGTGTCTCATATTCTTAGCACATTAAGTTTCAGATATCATTCAACCTAATTCTCTTTTTCCTAACTTTTATAAGGATGTTTATAGGCCTTCAAGGTATAGCTGTCAATGTTCTCAGACATGCAGTGAATGGAAGAATGAAATGGAAATGTGTGGCTTGACAAATTTTCAGTCACTTGCACTGTTTAGAGTAAGGATGCTGCGACAGCTGGTGGGTCTGGGTCAGAAAGAACAATAAGAAAAAATGTCTAATTTTGCACACAAATTCCATATAGAGGAAGTGCTTTTATATACCTGTCTTTTTACTCTTCCTTGTGGAATATAAATTTGATATTACTTTTACTTTAGTGGCCTCTACAGCAATTTATCTGCTATTTGGTAGTATAAACTCTGGAAGATAAAATGAACTAGGGTCATGCCTGAAGTTTTTCCTACTCAAGTGGGAGGGCTGAAGTATAATCTTGACCATGTTCCAGATGTATTATATGCATGTATGTGTATTAGAAATGAGAAAAATAGTCACAGTAATCCCAAAGTATTCCATAAATCTTTCAAATATGGAGTGATATTTACGTGACACCACTTATTTGCTTTGGCTTACACACAATAGTTGAGCTGTGTGACAGTGGTCACAGGGGTTTTCAGGTGAGGGAAGAGACAAGGATGTTGACTCCATGTTCAGAAGGCTTGATTTATTATTTTATGATATATATTACATTAAAGCTATACTAAAGAATAGAAGGAAAAGTTTCATCTCAGAAGGCTAGCTAAGCTAAGAATAGAAAAGAAAGGAATGATAAAAAAGGCAGCTGCCTCAGACTCTCTGTCCAAGCCAGCTGTGCTGTGATTGGCCATTAATTACAAACAAGCAGATCAGAACCATCACAGATGCACCTGTTGCATTCCACAGCAGCAGATAACCATTGTTTACATTTTGTTCCTGAAGCCTCTCAGCTTCTCAGGAGGAAAAAATCTTAAGGAAAGATTTTTAATGAAAAGAAGTCTGCGACAGAGCTATTTTATAAGGTCTTCACCAACACAAAATAAAACATATTTATTTTAAGCATTAAAGTTCAGATGACTAGTAAAAACTCATTAAGATGCCTGGAACATTATACTTCATCAAGATAGATGTGGAAAATCCGATACTTCATGGAAGGGGCTATGGGCTTAATGGAGTGATTGTTGAGCTTTCTCACGAACTTACTCATCCTTATAAACTGCCATTTTTGCCTGTAAAAAAATAAAAAAAATGTTTCTCCCCAACACACCTTTAACATGACTTCAAAAATGTGTTATGGACTACTAAATTCAGCCCAAAAGCGATCATTTCATAACTGAGTCTTGTTTGCTACATCTCTCTTTCAATAAATGTTTTTAAATTATGTTAAAGGTTCTTCCTTTTCTTAGTGGAAATGGCTGTTTACACATATTACTAAAAGTAAAATTATTGTTCCAGAGGAATAACTGCTTAAGATTTTACATGGTCAAAAAATGGAACAAATGCAAAAGTAAGAATTTAATGAGAACAATAAAGACAAAAGTTCCATCAGAATTGCAAGTTATAATTTGTTAATATAATATGTTACTCTAACAGGAGAAGTGCACACCTTTGTAGTAAACCCAGTAAGAGTTGTATTATTTTTCAGGATGTCTCTGATATATGTCAGTTTTCAAGGAAAAAGTGCCATGTGGGAGAATATTATGAATAATTTTTTCCTAGGTTGTTAAAGTGAAAGGACTAGATACTCTACAGCACTGAGTTTTAATTTCATGGTAGCTGTCCCAAAGTGTTTATTTGTCATGCTGGGCAAATAAGGCAAGTATCTAGTCTAGTTTTTGTAAGAAGGATTGTAAAGTCCATTTAAGTCCTATCGCTGGTATGTTTTTTGGACCTGAATTATCCCTTTGCTTCCCACAGTCCTCTCTACCCACTCATGCACTTGGTGTTATTTTGGGTGTGCTCAAAAATTGTAGTGTTATCAAAAGACAGGATGAATAACTGGACACTGAGAAGCAGGTAAATTTCTTTTCACCACAAGAGATACAAAATCACTTAAAAACTCATGCTTTATTTTTCCACCTAAAAGTTTTGAGTTTCACATAGGAAAAAAAATGTTATTTTTTTCCCTAACTGAGTATAATTTGCTATTGGCCGACACGAAACCTATCTACTGGGAAATAAACCTATCTTTTTTATCTTATTCTATGTTTTAGCCACACTACTTAATGGCAAAAGCTTTTTTAGTATAATGAAATTATATACTAAATAGTCTGTAGTAATTAATTTTTGGCAGTACATATTTTGAATGCCCCAACAGAGGTCACATTGTTGGGTCACAGAATAAATTAAAACTAGAACAGCACTCTAATCAAACCACTTCAATATTGGCCTTCAACACAGCAATATTAAGTGACCAGGTTACTGAGACTGTACTGAGACTGAGACTGACTTGTGCAGTCTAAATGAAGGCAGATGAAATTTTCCAGTGCAAGGTGCCACCGTGTTCTGGTCTCTGAACACTGCAGGGATCTCTGGGAGTGCACCTGCCAGTGTTAAATAATTTATGCCAATCTGAACCTGCACAGAACCAATGTGTGCCAGGCCCTTTCTGTCATCATGAAATTCTCCATGCAACTGCTGGCAGTGCAGTGTTGGAGGTATCTCCCTTAATTTCTATGGAGCCAACTCAAGAATGAGAAGCTGCATTCTGTGCACAAAATCTGTGGTCAAATTGCCCAGGAAGTATGTTCAGACAGCCGTGGATAAACTACTTCTCTCTTTGAAGCCATCTGGTTTACAGCAAACACTGGAATTTCTGTGCTACAGTTAAAATTACTGTGTGAGGCCATTAAGAGATGACAAGCTGAACACTAAGGCAGTAATTTGCATCAAAGACTGAAGAATTTTCATGACCTTGATTTTGCATAATACTACATGGAACAAACTGAGACTAAAGCCCAGGCTATGTGAAATAATTAAGAAAAAAAGGTGAAAAAAAAAAAACCCAAACCAAAACAAACAAACAAACAAACAAAACAAAAAACAAACCCCAAAAACCAAAAAAAAAAACAAACAACAAAACCAATATTGTGTTTTACTCAAATGTCTCTATAATATGCTATTTGTTAATCATCCAATTTTTTGCAGTTCTTCTGGGAGGCTTTACATGCTTTACATGTAATTATGAAATAAATTTACATTTAATTATGAAATCAGTGTCATTTTATTAAGTCATTTCCTATTTCCACCACTTGACAACTTCTCTTTTGCTCTTTGTAGAAGATTTTTTTCCCTGAATATTCCATAGCCGTATTAGTGGGAAACTGCTTCTATTTCAAGGTGTGTAAAGGCCAAGATGCTCAGAAAGCTGGGATGGGTGCTGGCTTTTTAAAGTTAAATTGCAGATAAAGGGAGATGTATTGCTTATAACACTGACTGCACAGACTGTTTAATGTATTGTGTTTTTTTTTACTGTAAGGGGTTTTTGTTCTGAATCATTTTGTTTATTATCTGCATGTGTCTTTTAATTCTTTTGCCATACTTTCTGGAGTTGACTGACTGCTCTTAAATTATGTTTGCCTCAGAAAAATAAAGAACCTTGAAGACAGAGACTCTAATTTTTAAACTGATCAGTAATTCTGCTTATTATAGCCCTGATACTGTATGTCACTTTTCAGTGTTGGAACTGGTGTTTCTGATGTTAGTAATGTTTTCTTTATATTTATTTGGGGAACTTTTTCATTTTATTTTATTTGAGTCCTGTGCACTTAAAAATTTTCATGTTGCAGGGGAGTATCTTTATTTTTTATTCTGTTTATTTAGAAGATGATTTTCTATTATCTGGGTGTGGAATCAACGTAGTATACTATCTTTATAAATCTAAATAACTGCTGGTCTGCTTCATGTGTACAATTACCAGGCTGATTCCATTTGTGAGAACCACAGTGGCCATTAGGATTTTTGTTGTACTGATGGCTGTTGTATTTAGAAACATTAAAGACTTCTTCAGATAGATCTAAGATACTTTTCTTCCATTTTCAATTGCTGCACCCCTGCTGTTGACTCCTGTTTAGTGTACATGAAGTGAGGAACAGCTTTTATTTTCCCCATGATTCTAGTCTTTCCTCTTAAACTGCAAACACCTGCTCCTAAGTGAGGTTTTATAAACTGAGGGAACTGAGGGGAAGAGTGAATTTTGTGATAGTTATTACTGGAATGAACATTGCTGCTAAGTTCTTTTTATTTATTTATTAATTCATTTATTATTTATTTATTTTATTATTATGTTGAATGGAATATAACAGGATTTTTTTGATGGCTCCACATAATTCTGGGGGTTTTCAATTTTGTTTTTTAATTTTTATTTTAAATTAAACTGTGAATCATTGACTTTGGACATCTGTAATACACAGTTTAGACTAGTAAATGACCAGCCAACCAACCTGGTTTTAAGGCAGAAGTCTATTTTGAGCTGTTCATTGATGTGTTTGCCAATTGCATGTTCAAAAACTAGCATTTTACACTTGGTGGCAATGACAGGTAACAAGGGAACTCTTTTCCACACAATTATTATTTGGAAATCCTTCTTCCACTCATCTTCTGTTAAGAGTTTCATTTAAATATTTGACTGTGACATTAGGATACCGTTGAATAAACAATGTGTGATGCAATTAAATTATGGTGCCTGAATGTGAATATCTGTGCTATCTCCTCAGTCAACTGTCTTTTTCTAGGCTGAAGAAGCTTCTATGATTTTATTTTTGAATGTACAGTGTTGCCTGATATCAAAAGACAAAAATTCTTGCAATGGTATTAAAATGGTAAGATAAAAAAGCAGTTATTTATTGGAAGCTCCCAGGTGCCTCCCTAGTTATGGTCTGTGGGCACACACAACACTGCATTTCTACAATCTTTATAAGTTTAACAAATTGGCTTATTTAACAAATATTGTCCAATTAGAACAGGACTTGGCCATGTAATTTGCCTCTGGGTACTGCCCCACTGGAGTTGGTCCAGGGCTTCTTTGCCCCTTTTCTTGTGTCTTCTCAGACTCTGACTAGGAAACAACATGTTCTTCTTGTAGGTTCTCTTCTTGAAAATAAGACTAAACAGTATTTCAGGAATGTGTTAGAAGGTTAACTTATTACTCTAAAATCTAAGAGAAAGGATAGGAAAAATACCAGCAGCTATAGAACCCCGTATTAACAATCTACAAAGCTACAAATATATGAAAAATATATAAAAGCTGAAATCTTTCTGCATCAACAGAATCTCTTCCAACTTTAGCTATCCTTTTCCACTCTTCTACAATTTATCCCCTCTGCTGCATCCTTTTGAAGGTTGGGAAGAGAATATTCACAGTTTACAGGTTGCAGCCACTGGAAACTTAAGCAAGCCTATAATGATGTTCTGTCTCTTACAAAGTTCCTTCCTAATTGTCCCTAAAACCTGATTTGCTTCTTAGACCACTGCAGGATCCTGAGTTGATATTTCCATGAATATCAAGGGCTAAGAGATCATAATCTTATTTCATAATCTTATCTTGGTGTTTTGGGGTGTGAATGTTTCTTTCACATTTAGGAATTTAGTGTTCTACTGAATCTTACAGAAGTTCTTTTTAGTTCTTCAGGGATAACTTGTATTGTCCCTCTTTTGAACTACTTCATCAGCAGTCGTGATCTTACTCTTCTTCTTTCTCAGTTTCTTTACAGTCTATATAACAGCACTGATTTTAGCACAAATTTGTAACTTTACTGTTGGCCCTCTCTTTGGTGAAACAGACAGTTTACTCTCACTGTCTGTCTTTTAACCAATTACTTATCCATGCAGGATCCTTCTTCACAGGCCAGAGGCTCTTTACTTCCTAAAGAACATTCAATGAAAGCTTTCAAGTACAGTCTCATAAATTCAGTCTGCCTCTAATAATTTTTACCTTCATCATTCCTAGACTTGCTGAAATTTGCAGAGGAATCCAGTGATTCTGTGACAAATTATTACTATTATTATCCTTTTTTACAAAAACTCATGTTATCATCCCAAAATATAATTTTTAGTCAGGTGACCAGACTTCTGATCTTTTCATTTATGCCTTCTATTAGGATTTTCCCCTGAGAATGTCAGGCTTAGAAACCTAGAGTTTCTTGAGTCTCTTTGACTATTTTCCAGGTCTGTGCTCTGAAAGGGAAGAGGTTAGCTGTTAAGCTATTTCATTTTTAAGATCCCCAGGTGATTACCACCTGGCCTTGGCAGTTTGTTTCCTTTTATTGATTTCTTCCACAACCTCTCCTGCCACCACTTCATCTTCTTTTCTGCCCGTGCACATAAGGAAAAGGCTCAACAAGAACAAATACAGAAAGTCCATTTCTGGTATGTATTTTCTTCTTACACAGCAGCTTTTATATTGGGACTTTTTACTACTCTTCCAGGTCATTTGGTATGTTTCCCTAGTAATTACTCATCTTTTGTCTCACCTGGCAACTGGAAAATGTGTGAATTTGCCCAGAAATAAAAGAAACTTTAAACAGCCTCTGACATTTTATTCCAGGAAGGTGTAAGAACCATGGCCAATACACAACTCTAATCTGTCCACTCTCCATAGTTATTTTAGTATTACTGATTTGAGGTGCAAAATTAGATTCTACATAGACGTCTGAGAAGTTATTTTGCATGTGTTGTCGATGAACTCTAGCTGGAAGCTAAATACCCTTCAGCTGCTTGTTCACTTCCCCCATCCTCACTCATGCTGGGATAGGGAAGGGACTCAGAAAAAGGTAAAACACATAGATTGACAGAAGAACAGTTCAACAATAAAAATATCAAAAGCAGGAGCAGCAATAATAAAACAAGACAAAATAAGAATTGTATATAGTGTTTTTATTGAAGCCCTTTGTATAATATTGTGTATGTGTTTAACAATGTAAATAAATTATTCTTTGTGTGTATGACTTGGAGTATGTCTGCATAAGGAATTCTTGGAAAAATACTTGAAGTTTAAAAAAAATAGGAAGCTAACAGAGGTGACAGTATTAACTCACAGAAGCTTTGTCATCTTGCAGGAAATCCTATTAAAACATCAGAAGACAAAAAAAGCCAAGCAACCCTGGTGAAATATTAGTACAGCTTTCTCAGGAAGGTTTTGGGATCTCCATCCTTGGATGTATTCATAGCCTGAGTGAACATGGTGCTGGTCAACCTGCAACTGGATGATCAACTTCTCAGTAGCAGGATTGGACTGGATGATCTCCAGAGATCCCTTCCAACCTCAACCATTGTGTGTTTCTGTAGCAGAAAGTGAGATTACATTTCTTACTACATAGGCACATTGTGTTGTTTCTCTAAATCCTGTTATAGGGACTCAGTTTCAGAATTAATTAAGAAGAGGAAATACAATTAAATGTCTTATCAAGAGAATATATTTCCTGAAAATAAGAAGTCTGAGAGAGCTTACAGCAAATCCATTATTAATCAAATTTTGAATCTATGTTTTAATTTGAAACCTAAAATATAATATGATTTTGACCTAAATAATGGAGAATTCATGTTTGATATTTTATTTCAAATACTGTAAACAATATTATAGTTTTGGGCAAAAGCTTTCAGTCTAGCATTTTTACACATATAGTTTATTTTGGTATGGAAATACATATTCTGCTGTTATTTTCTGCCTTCAGGAAACCTGAAATTTAGGTTTAAATATTTATTTAAGATTTATTTAATCAACTGAGGCTTTAAAATTATTCTTACCCTCTCCTTTTTCACCTCAATAAATCACCATGGACAGTTTGTGTTTTAATGTGCCTTTCTACCAAATCTGAATTTGTGGGGTTTTTAAGAGGAGAAAGGAAGAAAAGTGCCTCTAAGAAGGAAGGCTCAGTGGATTGGCAATGATGAATGGTAGTTTTTCTTTATTGTTGTCCTGGATTTTGAAAGTAAAAGGAACAAGGCAAGGGAACTAGCATAAAATCAAAATAAAATAAAAGTTTAAAATGAAAAATCTGTGGAAATTGGGATTTTATTTTTTTTAGGTATACAGACAATTTTTTTTACCAACCTTGATAATAACTGATGCTGAATTTTTTTTTCATCTGCTGTAGTGTCTGAAATGCACTTTGCTATGCAATTGATGCTTTATGTGTGCCCTCTGTCCTTACACAAACTGAAGTATTGAATTAAAAGCTTTGAGTACTGTCAAGTTCTAATGGCATGGCAGGAAACATGGAAACATTTGCTTCTTTTGCAATCATAACACTTTTGTTACAGTGACAATGAATGCTTCTCCTGAGAGATGTTCAAAATTCCAATCAGAAAAATAAAAATTTGAAATCTTGTCATTTATACTTTAAATGACTTTGGCCATAAATATTAGGTAAGGGCTCTAAACTTAAATAATTTAGATTCAATTGGACTATGGAATTTGATTTGTTACCATAGCAAGCAGAGCATATTAGAGTGGTTTCTATAGTTTTGCTTTAGATAATGGTGATATGCTTCATTTTTCCCCCAAGCAATGGGAAATTTTTGAACTCCATGATTAGCTGCAGCTGAGTAGGTGTCTATAATGATAAAATGGTAGGTGTTAGGTGTATATTAAATGTATAACAATTAGTGTGTAGGAGTGAAGTAGATTAAAATATGAAATTTGGAATTCTCTGATGTGGAAAAATATCTTATTCATCTGTATTGTCATCATATTAACATCAGAACTCAGCTGATGGTGATTTGTTTAAAAATAAAGACCAGGAAGCATTAAACTAAAATGTTCAAAGTCAAGTTCTTTAACATTCTCTCCATTTGCCATTTCTGTTCTTTAGACAGACTCTTGTGGGCAAACTCTTGTTTGCTGCAAGGTAGTAGAAAAGACGTGAAATGAAAGAAGAGAACTCATCAGTGATCCTTCCACTGGGCTAGGAATCAGGTGAGAGTGCATCTGGTACCCAGGGGAATACCCAGGGGAATAGACTTCCTGAGTGCTTCCTTTGAGTATCCTGTTGGTAAAGCAAACTCAGTTGCTTCAAGAAATTTGGTGACGGCACAAACCCACAAATCTATATGTGATTCTATAAATTATTTTAATTTCTTTATGGCAGGCTGTTAATGTATTGAGACGGACAGGATGTTGGCTTGGCTGTTAGTTCAGGACTAAGAGACCTTTATTTTTAAAAGAGCTTTAGAAGATATTTACTGTCACATATGTAATAGATTTTTATTGAAGAGTATTTTTTACAGTCTCAATCCTTAACTGAATTTTACCTAATTCTTGAGTTTACCTAACATATCTTGGAAAAGTTCAAACTTCACTGTAAAAATTGTTTGAGATGAAGTAAAGCAAAGAACAAACACAGTCAAAATCACAGGCACTTTGTTAGATATTTCTATTTAGTTGCAGGCAGAATAGCAGTGTATTCAAATAATCATAAAATCTTTGGAAGTCGGCATTTTCCCCTATGTTAGGCACAAGTTTTGGCAGCAGGTTGGGTTCTGCCGGCGCTGCCCGGGCCGGGGCTGCCCCAGGCGGTGCCGGCGGCTGCAGTGGCCCCAGCGCAGGGCACGGCTGAGCCCCTGAGGCCCGGGGAAAGCCTGGGCAAGGGAGGGCAAAACGCTGCCCAGAGCCAGGGCTGAGCCAGGGGAAGCGAGCGAGAAACAGCCCCGCGAGCCCCGAGGGGACAGCGGGAGCAGGGCCGGGGGCAGGAGAGAGAGACCCGGCAGGGATGGCCCTGCGGCCTGGGAGAGAGCCCGGCCCGGCTGGGCTGGCCCTGCGGCCCCTGGGACCGAGCGTGCCCCCGGTAAAGCTGCTGCTGGGGGAATTCTGAACATAGGGTGGTGTTCATGATGCCCTTCCTGGCTGTTTGGAAGCTATGTGCACAGAGTTCTGTTGACTTAAACTCAGGGAGCAGTAACATAAACGTAAAAGTCAAACATAAACGTAAAGCAAAGACCCTTCAGAATATGTGTTTTCTGAGGAAGGGAGAATAAAGACAAATGAGGGGCAGAAAAAACATTAAATGAAATGTCAAAATAACATCTTGGAGTCTTTGATGACCATTTCAGCAGCAGCTGTATCCAGCTCGCTGTTTCAAGGCAACAGGCTCCCAGTGTCAATATTCCATTTGTAATGCTTTTCTGCTGTACGTTTCACTGATAAAATCTAAAGATAACACATTTCTTGCTTATTATGTCAATTGAATCATTTGCCTTACTGTCTCTCTTGTGGGATGATTATGGCTAGTTATGAATTAATGGATTCTTTTCAAATTAAGCACTTTTTAAGAAACAATTAAATGGTAACCTTCACCTGGGAGGAAAGCAGAACATTTTCTGTACTGAAGGGTACTCAATGCTTTCAGAGGTGGCTTTCTCTTAATACAAATACACCAAGGAAATGACATTGGCTTCAGTGAGGCTGGAATCCCAGGGGAAGAGGGTGTCATATATTAAATTTTATGGGAAAAAATACTCCAAAACCAAAAAAAAAGAAAAACACCAAATACCAAACCATGGCCAGACAATAAATGAAAACCAAAACAAGACTCAAGTTTCTAAGCTACTGCTGGGAAAATTACTGTTTAAGCTTTCTATTGTATAGTTCTTGTAGCTCTATGAAGAGAGTATTTGCCTTTATATTCCTGAACAGTAGGAATTCTGTCATTGAATATGGGCAGCATTTTTGGTGGAAAGTCATCTGTTGTAAAATATGTACTTTTAAACAACAAACAGTCCTAGCTTATTCAATGCATGAAATGGAGGGAATAACAACTTTTTGCATTTGGGATTCATTTAATTTTTCTGTCTTGGAAGGATGGCTTAAAAATAAGTTCATTATGGAAAGTTCATGAAAACAGCTAAATATTTAGAAAATTTGTCTTATAATTCAGTCTTTAAAAATTAAGCAGATATGCTTACTATGATTAGTGGGTTATTTGATGGTAGTCAGTACTTCCATGGAGGAAAAAAAATCATTTAAGAGCTTCCCATTCTACCAGGAAAGAACATAAAAGAGCCAGTAATGAAGTTAATTTCACATCAATATAGAATACAAAAATTTAAAGATGAGAGGAAGAAAGAGAACAATGTTTAGTCAGTTATATATCCTTTTGACTAACAGCTGATTTGAAGGAAAATACTGCATTGAGACAGTTGCACTGTGACATTGATGTCTGGTAAAGCAGAAACAGATCCCAATTCCTCAAGTAGAAATTAGTTTGGGAAAAAAATCCTTTTCAGATAATTGTGCCAGAGGAATTTTTAAAATTTGATTATAATTACAGCAACATAGCTGTAAAAATAGATTAGCCACTGAGGGATCTTAGGTTTCTTGCAAAGATAATATTTCTCAAGTTAAAATTTTATTTTGCATTACTAATTTAGTAGAAATCTATTAAAACTGAGCATTCAGCATGGATTTTACTTTAAAACTGGATCAAGAGTTTATGAACATTGATTGTGACTATTGTAGCAGATAATGCTCTCCCAAAGAGTTGCTAATAACCTAGCAACATTCTTTAAAATTATTCAATACATACATTTCCTTAAAGCAGACATTTTGTGAAGTATATTTGTCTGCAATCTTTTAATAAGTCACACAACTAGTTAGAGTCTAATGATTTTATATAAGCAAATGTGTGCATGGAAGGTAGCCATGCCAAAGATATTTGGTCTTGCTTAACACCAATTCTTCACCAGAAAAACTTGGACTTCAAGCAGTGAAATGCAATGTGGCCTTTCTCAGCTGCCACTTGAAATCTACATTCCCTGGTACATGTGTTGTCCTCAGCAACAAAATTTTTCTTCAGGATTTATAGTCATGATACACCCCCAGATATGTGCTGACAAAGTGCAATGTTGGAGCTATTCAGTAAACAACAATCTTGCAAAATGTGCTGAAAATTCCCTATTGCTCTTAAAAGTGGGCTCTGCAGTGCAATTACTGTGTGATACATGCTGATTGTCAGGATGTGTGAAGAGGACAATGAAGATCACTGAGAAAATGAGAAAAACCATAAACTGAAAATACTCTTTGGTGATAGTATTGAATTGTGGTCTCCTAATCACAAGACTAATTAGCAAAAATCAAAATCTTGACAGTGAAAGTGCCTTAAATACAAGTGGAGAACTGCCATGGATTATGAATTAGAGAGATGCCACAATATCTCTGCAAAATGAAGAATGTTCTCTTGCCCAGGATGCTTTCTGTGCCCAGGGAAGGAATTTGGAGCTTATGAAGTCAGAAAGAACAATATCAGTGATCTGGTTTTACCTCCCACATAATGCATGATATAAAAATGTCAAATACTAATTCCTGTTTGAAGCTGAACATATTTGAAAATTTTAAATTTCTAGACTTATTTCAAAAGTCTGCAGCAGTAGAAAAATTTGTAACAGTCACTGTCAGATTCAGGATTTTCTGAGAAGAGGTTAACCATAACTATTTAAATCTGCCTTTGCTATCTCTTGATTCATTCGTTAGATCCTTTTGTTGGAAGCGTCTCTCCCTTCACTTAAGTTTGCACCTGAAGATCCTTGCTGACTCTATGTCTTGGAAAACAGTTTGTTTTTCCTTTTCTTTTTCTATTTGACCTCCGATTAAAAGTGAGCTATTTTGATCTTTACCTCTTAAGCAAAAGTGTAGCATTACCAGTTGTGGGTTTCCCTGGGTGTGGGTTGAAGGCACTTGAGACAGTAGTCCATGTTTGGACTCAAATGTTTATTATTTATCAGTAGAACAGCCTCACAACTGTGAGTTTGGCAGCTTTTCAGTAGAAGGCACAAAATGGCTAACAATCTCTTGTTACAAGGTCTTTTAAGACTAAACTATCCAATTAAGAACTGACACCTAGATTATTTTCCCTTTTAACCCAGTAACTGATCCCAAAGAGCCTGCAATGCGGACTTTTCTGCCCAATTGCAAAATGCCACCCAAACCCATGAAGAAGAAGGAAGAAGAAGCAGGAAGAAGAAACCCAGGACGACACCCTGTGCCCTCCATCTTGCTTCCATCCACAACATACTAAAAATCCCAAAACCTAAATTTTCCACTGAGTGATGCACCTACACTACTTTCTATAGTTTACTTCACACTTTTGTGGATTCTAGTCTATCTTGAAGTCTAGGAAAATTTTTCCATGAATGAGGGTGAAAGTCAGTGCTCCCCTGGAGCTCAGGGCACCCCAGAGCAGACAGAGAAATAATCCCTATTCCCTGGGTTTCCACACAAAAGAAATCATCAAAATGACACATTATTTTTAGTAAAAACCTCATACAATTTTTATATTCTTTGATAATGCATGAATAGCTATTCATCTATCCATTAATGCTGGAAATCAGGTTTGAACATCAAATAGACCATTTGGTCTTTCCTAATTAAAATTTCTAGACAAATGCTACCAAACAACTTGTGAAGTTTTGTTTACATGGAAATAAAAAGAATTACACCCAGAGTTGTTTGAAAATAGTTTTATTTTTAAGTATAACCACTAGATTTTAGACATTTTAAGTAGATTTAGACATTAGATTTAGACATTTTTAGTAGATTTTATTCAGTAGACTTTAGATTTTTACTGTAGAGTGCAATGAGTATCAAAATGTTGTAAACATACTTGCATTTAATTAATTTTTTCAAATACAACATCAGCAGAGAAGTGCATACGTCTCTGTCAGAAATATAAAAAAAATTGTATAGTTTTTAAAGAATGACAGTGATTTAGCACACTTTTAATTTATTAGTATGAATAACAGAAATCTTAAGCTTCACTTAGACAAGATTTGTCATTTTTCTGATAAATAATAAATCCTTTGGGGTATAAATCTACTTCTCTTATCTTGGGAAGCATTGTGGCAAGTATTTAAACCTTTAGTATTTAGAGGGGCACAGTAGGAAAAGAATAGTTGAATACGCATTTTAATTGTAAGAAATTAGCATGGAAAATGTAGTACTCTAGCAATAGAAAGAATACCATAAAAACAGGTGAGAAAAAATTGTATTCTTTGGTACTATTGCAAAAATATATTTTTTATAAGTAATTTGGGGTCTGAAGTCCAGACATAATTAATTCAGAATATGTATTCAGATGAAGATCAGAGAAAATATTTAAAAGAATTTTAAAGAATTTGAATGTTTTAGACTTTCTTAGATTTTTCTTATGAAGCCACATATAGATCTATGCTAATTAATTGTGCTTTGACATCACTGCATGTGAAAAAAAAAGAGGCAGAAAAATATTTGAGATTATTCAGGTCCTGATTTCTCTTTTTTCTTTCTTTTAAAGGATATATGTCTGAAACTAACACATAGGTATTTTTATACTGAGTGAAAGAAATATACTAAATTTTCTTACCCCTGACCTGCAAGAAATGGATGAGAAGCTGTTCTGAAGAATTCTGTATTTTTTGGGTACCACTGGGACTGCTTAGCAGACATTTTGATGTAAAGATCAGGAAAGTTCTCAGTCATTGTATATTAAGTAAATATTTAATATGTAGTCTTTTGTGATCAAAATAATTCCTCTATAATCCTAAATTAGTCAGTCTTTCTAAGCCTTTGCATGCCACTTACAGAAGACAGCTTATGATTTTTATTTATTTTAAAATTATTCTACTCTACCTCTCTGGCAGCTCAGAATAGGGATTATTAGTGCATATGAAGTGGAAGTGATCCTTTGATTCTAGTTTTCCAGCAATATTTCACTTAGCCCTCTTCTTAAACTTAGCAAATTCCAAGGAGCAGTCAGCTTTCTGCATGTCATTTACTCCTGCCTTTCTAGGTTAGAGGTTGTGTGTATTATTTCTGTGCTTAGATCTGTTTCTGCCATATTTCTGTGTAGTAATTCTTTCCTGTCACCATTTGTTTCTCTCTCAGGTGAAAACAGTCCTCTTCTTCTGGTCTTCACTTACAGGATAAGATTTCCATTTTCCATATTTCTCTTTGATGAACATGCATACCCACAGTTGGACCTGATATTCCAAATAAAACTCTCTAAGACCTCCTGTACTTAGTAACTCTTGCTCTCTGATGAAAATATTTATCCTAATATTAGGATTATATTTGTCTTTGCAACTGCACCAGAACGCTAATTTACAGTCATTCTATGCCATGTACTATGTTCAGTGCTTTTCTGTAATTTTCAACTCTGGAGCTTCATAACTGAAGGGTTTTGTGTTAAGCAGAAAAGTGAGTTTAAATTTATTGTAGTAGGTTTTTCTTTGTTGTTATTACAGACCCTGACAGAAGGAGATACAAGAAATTTTGTGGCTTGACATTTTCCCCAAGCAAAGGCAGGAATGTTCAACACAAAGTCGAAATACATTTAATTGTTATTAGTGAAGTAATATGGAGTTTTACATTTGATGTTTCTGTGATAGACCAACAAGCAAAATAACTATATCTGATTAGAGATGAAGATGTACAAACTGAAAAATGCTCTTATAATATCCTGTATCTTTATATAAATATATATGCAGAATGAAATGGTCCAACAATGCTCAAGTCTGCACCCTGAGTTCTTCTTTGGATATGAATGGAGTAAATAATCTAGAAGAGTTTATTTGGTTCTGACAAAAAAGTATTTTCAGAAACAAGCATTAATTCTCCAAGTTCAGGCTACTGAGCAGCTTTGACCACTGACAGTTTTATGCTCTAGGCCTACCATGGTTTGCTGATAAAATTTTTTTTTCAGCCAATGCTTAATTCAAGAGTCTAACAGATTAATTTAGCACGTTATATATAGAGACTTCACAAATTATGTTGTTTTCTAAATATTTGTATATTATTGTTTTCAGAATATGTTTGAAAATATTTATTGTCCACAGTTTTCTCCTACTGTCCTTAATATTTCTTCTCCAAAAAAAAACAAGTTTGGCAACAAGTTGTATTCTTTCCAGATTATTTTGTCCATGTTTGTTCCTGAAACATGTATTCTATGCAAAGGATACAAAGTGAAAGCTTGGTTAATTGAGGTTTTCTTAATTTTTAATTGAAACATTCTTCAGTAACCAGCATCCGTGGTCTCCTCCTGACATTCTTAAATTATGACATTCTAAAACTCAGTTCCACATCCTATTAAAGTACTCACGTGTATCATCACTAGATATATTAAATAAGTTAATTTAGAAATAAGGCTTATCAAAGATGGGGTAAAATGTCTTATCCCTTGACTAGAAATGAGTGGAGGAGAAAAAAGAAATTATGAGTATGTCCATAAGTTTTTCCTTTGAGTTAAGATTTTCTTTAAATCTTCTGTAACAACTTAAAACATCTTTATTTCATCTGATTTAAAATTTAATGTCAATATAAAATGCCTAAATGTCAGGTCATGGCCAACCATATTTAACAACTGCACAATTGACAGCTAGAAGACATTCCTATTTCAGGTCATTCTGAATAAATGGTCATCTGCACGTCATAAACCAGCATCTCAGCAGGAAACAAAACAAGAATGAATATATCTGTAACTGTATTCTTGGAAGATTTTTGAATAAATAGCAACACTGTGACAGAAATGTTGAATGTTTTCGGGACTTAAAAATGCGGTGTGCACTGTAAATGAATGTGTGTGTGTGTATGTATTTATATTTTTTTATATATATATGTGTGTGTATATGTATATATACATCAGAGATTGTGGGATTGCCTTGTTGGGGTGCCTGGAAGACCGACAAATCAAACCAACTAAAAAAGTTAAAACAGTGCTTTACTGGATTGATGTTCATTAAGGGTACACATGAGCAGTGGTTTGTTTTTAATGACCATCAGTCATTAGATTCTCAGAAAAGCAGTCCTTAACTATCTTGTTTGGATCAGTACTAAGTAAAGCTCACCAGAATTGATGCTGGCTCTCAATGCTGACTGTTGTCTTTGGTCCTCATTGGTCTTAGCCATGAAGGCTGAGGTCATCAGGCCTGAGAGCTGGAAACAAAATGCTCATAATTTTCCATCATTTCTTTCCCTCAGTCAGTGTAAGGTTCTTATTCGGTTGTGTTTTTCCTTTTTTTGGTTGGTTTTTTGGGGGTGTATTTTTGTTTGGTTTTGTTTTGATTTTTTTGTTGGGTTTTTTTGGTTGGTTGGGTTTTTTGTATTTCTTGCATCCTCGAAAGAATAGAGGAAGATCCACCTGTTCCAGGCCTTTTTTTGCTTTTGCCAGGTGTCTTTCTTGCTTCTTCCAACTCTTCAATTCTTGAATTGCGCATTTTGCAGCATACACATTTTTCTGTGCTCTGTTTGTGCAGCTCTAATGCTTTTTAATACAAGTTACTATGAACTTGCCTAATTGACATCTGCTTAGAGGGGCACCAACATCCTGATTTGTCTGCACGTGCATTATGGAGCTCCTGGAGCTCATTCTCTGTGCCAAGGAAAACCAGGGACTACTGATGTGCCCAGTATGCTGTGCTGACCTTTCCCATCTCTCCCAGGTCATGGCTACTCTGAATGTTGAAACAGAGGAAACTTTCACTCAGTAATGAAATTAATATGCTCAACATCATCCACAGATTTCAAAACAGGACAAAATTCCTCCTACATAATTTCAGTAGAAAGATTAAGATTTTCTTATCTTCACACACATATCTACTTCCATGCTTTTTCTTCTCATTTTGTTTTGTACTTATGAATCCCCCCGATATTTTAATGTCTTCTGTGGCACTAGAAGAAATTTGTAAATAGATCCTATATAGATATATAAGATGTTCCTCCCTCAAAATACATTTCATATTTAATTAGTCTACCACTGCAAGTATTAATGGTAGCTGTGTTTCCTCTTTTTTTTTTCCTTTTCTCTTGTCCTACTCCTAATGAGCAGTATCCGTGGTTAGTATCTGAGAAAGATTATAGAAGAATTTAGGTATGAATACACTGTAATAAAGAACCTTCTACAGTACAGACAGTGAAACATGTAGAAACAGTAGAGACATGAAATAATTATCTTGATTTAAAGAATATTGGACTGCTTAAATACTGATGTAGTTTTCTTCACTCAGGAAAGCATAATAAGCTTTTTATATAAAGGCCAAGTTTTTGAAAGTCTGCTTGAATTTCTTCCAGTCTAATCAGGTCCTTTGGAACTGTCTGACTCCTGCAAAGAGAAATGTGTCCTGGATAATTTTTGCTTCCATGGTTCCATTTCCTCTATAAAATAGGATTGTTGCTTCTCTAGTACAACATGTTGCCAGAAATCTACTTTTCTATGTTTTTAACTTGCTATGGTGCTACTCACTGCCAGAATTTTGCTGTGGATTTTAAAGACCACCAGTGTGACTTGTGCTTCTAGTAGTTGATTATTATTTCATGAGTGAACAGCAGAGAAAATATTGTAGGTGATTCAACCTTTGGAATCCAGTGTTGTTGGTATGCACATTGTGGTAATGATCATTTAAGGTTACACTAACATTCTACAGAAAGGCATATGGATAGATATAGTAGCTTGGCTAATGGGAAGGAATGCCAGGAGTTACAGAAGACTGCTTGCTAGATAAGCAGAAAGTAGAAACTCCCTTTTTCAAAACATACTCAGAGAGCTTTCAAGGCTTTTTCAGGTATGTTGTACACAGTAAATGCTAAGTAAGAAGCCTGGAGGACTCTGGATCCTGTCAACAATATTAACCTCTGTGGAAGATTTTTGTGAGGAATCATACTATTATAATCAGGTCAATGACATGTTTTGGTTTATCCCAAGCTGTGAAAGGATGGGTTTAGCCCCTCAATGCTTCAGCGCTTAGGGCATTCCTGTTTTTCTTCTGTTTCTAATAACAATTTTACATCATGCATAATGCTGTCCAATCATCTGGATGAAATTTAAATAAAAAAAAAAAAAAAAAAAAAAAAAAAGAACTTAGCCTGTGTTGTCATTTGGAAACTGTTCATGATTGGTTTTGGCAGACAGTGAAATTAGTGTGTCAGAATGTTATCTGAATTTTTCAAAGCATCATTAAAGTGGTTTCTAGCTTTAAATTCCAAGATGCTGTAAGTGGTTCACTTTTCAAACTGACACTTGGGAGTATGAACTAATTAAAATTCAAATATACTGAAGTTTTCCACACTGCTTGGAATTTTTTCCATTCTCCTATGGAAATGTGCAAATTTCAGAGATGACCAATAAGGTTTGATAAAGCTAAAAATGAAAATAAAAAAAGAGGCATGTTTAATAAATGAAAATGTAGCTGGTTAAAATCTAAAGACTGGAGATAAAATCCAAGAGGGATTTATTTCCCATTACCTATAACTCTAAAGGATTGTATGGAGAAATTCCTTTTCAAACTGATTTTTAAAGATTGGTCATTCAGTCCTTTAGCTGCATTGTAACTGATTGTGCACTTTTAAAATCCCTCCCTTTTTGCTGGTTTTATTCTTAGCTTTATATACTGTTTCTTGTTAACCAGTGTATTTATTATCTCTTTCCCACAGAAACAGGCTTTTTAGATGAAATAGTAATCATAATTATTATATGTTATCATAATCTACTATTCTTCTCTTAAAGAAACAGAATTGGAGCTAACATTGTTGAAGAGGCAGTGGTTGTGTATTTCTCAAGATAACATCACAATGTATATACTTAAAAAACATTCATGTTTCTAATTATCTGCAAGACTACTCCAGAAAAGTATGGCCTCTTTTCCTCATCTCTCTGTTTAGAAGTATTCTCATCTGGAATATCTACAGAAATACCCCAAATAATGAGGGAGACATGTTCAGTCTGGATTATTTTCATCCCAAAGTATGCACTTTCTACTGTTGTCTTTCTAAGTGTTCACCCAGCATTTCACTGGTTTTGCAGTGGGATATGTTATTCAAAGGTGAGGCAGTATAGAGTTAACTATCAGTTTTAATTGCAACAGCACAGATTTGTCCCATACTTCTCCTGATAGTTCATTGCTCATATTTGTTTTCTCCTGCTGTTACTAAATGGGAAATGCAAAATGATATAATAAAGATTAGAAACATGGACACCATATGCTTAATGCTTCATTTTTTATGACAAGAACATGTAAAAAGTAACTAATGAACATATAGACTAATGAACACGTAAAAAGTTAATAATCTTTTTAAAAGTTTATATACTCTGAATGAATGCAAAATTTTATGCTTCCTAGATCTTAAAGTGAAATCTTAAATGGTCTTTCATACTCCATCTTCAAAAGGAAGCAAATAGAGGATACTGACAACCCTAAAATTATTAATTGTTTTTAACTGTAATTTCAAGTATACTTTATTCTCAAATACAATTCCATACAACACATATTTGCACTATGTATGACCCTAAGGAGTAAAGATAACATTTTGTGTATTTGGTAAGATTTTAAATCAGGAAAAGCAAAAGAACAAACAAGCATTGAAATTTGTATTATTGGATGAGATATAATAGTGGAAGAAATGGATGCCATTGATGTCAAGTCAGGAAAACATCCCAGGTTATATAGTAGATAACCATATTTTTATTGAAGTATGTAAAATACTGTTTTTATTAAAACATCAGGCTTTGTATAATAGTCTGTCTGTAGTGCTTTTCTCCCCTCTTTTAATGAATAAACATCACAAAGTATGCACTGTAACACATAACAGCTAGCAAAGTTTCATCTAATTTCTTTTAAATCAGGGAGGTGAATTTTTCAGAAACATACCTTTATAGTTAGAAAAAGTGTTGTGTTTTCAAGAAATTTTCTTTATATATTTGGTTCTCTTTAATACAGTCTAATGCTGAAAATTACATTAACAAATATAGTACTAGAACCTTTGATACAATCTTATAGTTGCTTGGTTCATTTGAATTCTGACTGTTTCTAAATTCTCTTTTTCTGTAGAGAAGAAACCTCTGTGCAAAGCCCAAATATGTTAGGTTTTGTTTCTTAACTACTGCCAAAAGTAATGCTTTCCCCCCTTAAAATAGTTTCCCTGTTGAATTCTATATGGAATTACATAGGTATATTTCAGTAACATTTTCAGTCTCACTCAGTTGAATTTATTTGCAGTTTCTTTATAAGGTAATGCCTTTAAGGTAAAGAAAATAATTGGATATAAACTTCATTCTTAATCTGTCCATAGGGGTACTATATTAATTTATTTCCTTTAAAAATTATATTATAGTTATATTACATTATACTACAGTTTCAGTACTGTTTATAGCAATTTTAAAAATACCATAATAAAAATTTTTAACAGGTATCTCTTTTACAAAAACTGGATCTGTCAGCTGTTGTCTGATTTAGAGATCAGCACAGTTTGAAATTTATTCAATATATTGGATGTATCAGACAAAAAATTATTCAAGACTTACTCCATTTTCCTCAGAATCAGTAATTTCTATTTTCACAGAAGAAACAGAAATTTTTAATAATATATGTTTCTTAGTGGAGATTTCTGACTTAGCGTGTTTAGGTATGTGCTACATGAGTGTGTGTTTCTGAAATGATATCAGAAGGCTGGTGTGAATTGCATGCATCATTATAAGATTGGTGAAAGTTGAGTAGATGTGCAAGGTTCAATTTCAAATAGGGAACCAATACACCGCCCCTTGCTATCTATAGATTGGACTGTGTTATCTTCTTTGTGTTCTTACTCCATTACCATTATCTCAATATTGAGGAAAATGCTTGTAACATGTGTGCCACAAGAATTAAACAGTCTTTCTGAACCATCAGAAACTCAGTGGAAAACTCATAATTTAAAAAAAATGTTATTGTTTTCATCAGCAGGCAAAACACAATTGTAAAGGTATTTATATATATATAATTGGACATATTTAAATTAACAGAAAAATATTGCAACTGTTCATAAAAGAATGTTGAATAAACACGTTTTAAAGAAAACTGTCATTGACACATCATTTTAATTTTGTTCATCTTGAGGAACAAAGAATCATAGAGTGCTTCGGGTTGGAAAGGGCATTAAAGATCATTTAGTTCCAAATTTTCTGCCACATGAATGGACATTTCCACTAAACCAGGCTGCTCAAACTCCCACCCAAGCTGATTTTGAACTCTTCTAGGGACAGGACATCCACAGCTCATTTGAGCAACCTGTTCCAGTGCCTCAAATCGCTCACAGAAAAGAATTTCTTTCTAATATTCAACCTAAATTCATCCTCTTTTAGTTTAGTATTTAGTTTATCCTCTTTCAGTCATCCTGTACAGTTTATTACTGTTACATTTTCAGTGGGTTTTGGAAAGCCTTGCAGGGCTGTTTGGTTTATTTTGTGTTTGTTCTCTGAATGTTTTATACTTTGTGACTGAAAATCCAGAGAGAAAGTCCAATCTATTGAAAAGGTAACAGAAATAAATTACACATTGACCAGCTTGCTCTTAAATACTTAAAAGAATATTTTGCATCTAGTCAGAAACTTTTGCTTGGAAATGGTTCCCAATATCATACTATTAACTATTCCAGCCTTAATACTCAGTCTTTATTGCTTGTGGCCTTTCCACCTTTTACTGCCTGAAATGACTCTTCAAATTCTTTTGGATTTAGAGAACTCCAGAGAATCCTAACGTCTTGGCAATTTGGAAAAAATTATGAATACCTAAAATTATAGTCAGACTCATAGAGTCATGTTCCCTGCTTCTATCTTTTTCTAAAAAAAAAAAGGTTAAGCATACATTTCTATAATGTTTCACGGTTTGGAAACTCATGGATAACACCTATATTGAGGATTCATATAATGCCTACATATTTGATTCTTTCAAAAGACAAAGTACTATTGAAATTTCACACAAGACCGTGCCACTTATATTTGTTAATCAGAGTATGTGTGAAAAAATTAAAATGTGTGAACTGGAGTTTACGGGCAGGAACCTTAACATCGACTTAACAACACGGAGTTTTAATCTGACAGTCTTCCCCTGAAAAAAGGAATATTGCATGACTATATGTGTCATCCTTAATCTCAGTTTGATCCAGGTGATGTCTAACAAAAATAGGATTTGTTCCACATGCAAGGTGTATTGTGTATCATCGTAGCCTGCAGTATCTTTGTTCTGTAAAGCTGTCATCCTATTCCTCTGAGAAAGTTTTTAAACTTTTGAATTTAAACTTTCTATTAATTTCCACACTTTTGTTCTCTACATATAAGTGGTTTTTTATTGGTTTTGCATTTTCTCCTTAGATATGTAATAGGTATTTTGAGATAAAAGTAACCATGTAATGGAAGCCTGATTTGGCTATTTTTTTTTCCTACATAGTGCCTGATTCTCAGAATAATTTGATTTGACTTATAATAAGGACTTCAAGGAAAATTAAAATTTATGAATTTTAGAGAAAAAGTATATGTCTCCTAGGAGTGCTTTCCCCTCCAGATTTGAATATTCATGGCACAATTCTGAATAAATTACCAATACTCTATTAGTACTTCAAAATTTGAATGTTTTGATTGTATGGTTTCTTTATCAGAAAATAGTGGTGGTGGGCAAAAACCTTAAACAGTCAAATCCTAAAAACCAAAAGTGGTAACATATCCTTGAATCAAGAGAATAGATTTATGCATCTGTGGGTTTTTTTGCTGAGATTTAGAGATTCTGTGTCTTTTTTATTTAGGCACTTTAATGTCTAAAAAATTGTGAAGCAAACCTTACACTACTGAAGGTGTAGTAGCAAGCTGAATCCACAGTACTTGCAGTGCTTGCAAAAAAAAAAAAAAGTGTAAACAAGGTGATGTGTGGTCTGTGACTCCACTGCCTTTCTGCAGTAGCTTTTTTTTTTTCCAAGAGAAAAATTGTAGTGAAGCAATACTATTCTAATTAGTTGTTCTATTACTTTTTCCTTGTACTGCCGTCAGGAACTGACAATTCTCAATTGTTTGCTCCATATGCACTCATAAGGCTTCACAGTAAGTACAGGGAATTTACATTTTCTGGGACCTTATGGAAGGAATTCAAGGACAGGAAGTCTGAAATTTTCATTACAGGGTTTTTTTGCCTCCCCATTTAAAATAATCTATGAGACTATAGCATAAATGTAAATCCTAAAAAAGGAAAATAGGACTCTTTTGTATAAGCAAAAGATTGTTAAAAATCAAATCCTCATTCTTAGCTGTATCCATATATTCTCTGCTGCTGTTGAATCTGTACTATTCTCTTTTTCACAAATGCCTACTGATGCATATATAAATGTATTTGGACCCACTTTCTTTCTTTGTGTTTACCTTTGCAGCTTTAGAATCTTGACTGAAGCAAGAGACCTTTCAGAATATTTTGAAGAGAAAAAAAAGTTTTTAGAAGCTCATAGACTAAATAGGTAATCAGTCATATTGAACCTGGGCATTTAGTATTAAACATTATTATTACCTATTGTGATGTAGACTGCATTTATATGAAAACAAAATAATGACACATAGGAAAAGGTAACAACTTTGGTTCTTCTTTTGGCTGTAGCTTTTTTATTAGTGAATATCATGAGAAGCACCAATCCAATGCACAACTTAACTCAGGGGAAAGGAAGAAAAAAGTGTCTTGTTTAAAGTCTCTTTTTATTTCTTTCCTTGTTGAAAAATGTAATTTGAACATAGCTGTCTGTGTAATCTCAGCTGAAGGTATCTAGATAAAATACTCAAGGAAACACTGAATTTCATTTTGGCAGTCCATTCATGCAAGCTGACACAGATAGGTTATTTTTCATATAAATGAGAAACTCTCTGAGCACAGAAAATATTTCCATTTTTCACAAAAATTCTCAAACTTCTGATTTGTAGTACAGAGTGGTAACATTGCATGTTGTCTACAGTAAGATAAGCAACTGCTCAGCTTCAGCATGAAGAAGCATACTTGTTTTAAATTATCAAACCCCTTGTAAACTGCTGTCTATTTAAAGTTGTCTCATGTGCATTAGCAACATTTACACTGCATTGCCTGTAATGACTTTCCCTTGGCATTTTGCCACTGTAAACTATTTAGTAATTCTTCTTCTTAACCAATTGCCAGTGGCAGCTGTCGTGCTTATTTGACTGTAGATGTAAGCTCCTAAAAGTTAATTCTAAGAGGTAAGCTGGTTCACCTCCTCGAGCAATTGAACAATTATTCTTCTTCCAAGAGCTTTGGTTCTGGTTCTGCATCTCCTTCCTGCAGTGGTAACTATCAGCATTTAGGCCTGCTCTTTAAAACTACAGTGCCTGTTTCTGGTTTATGTAAAATCAACTTGTAATTTTTACTTCCATTCTTACTTCCATCTTTTACCTTCCTTGTGCTATTTAATTCTTAAAATAATTTGCCATTCATGAGCTGAGTATTTTCAGCTGGGGTGGAGAGAAAGATATGAAGGAAAACCAGAAACATTAAACTCTCATGCTGATCCAGAGAGGCATCAAATCATGAGAAGGTCAAGAATAGCCAAGACCAAAGGAGAAAGCCAGGAAAACTCAGACACTTTGAATTACACTTTTTTGCTTAAAATTTAAAAACTGCCTTTAGGTTGATACAACATAATGGGGTTTTTAGGTTTTGTTTTCTTTTTCCATAATTTTTCTCCAGGTTACAAGAATTTGACAGTTTTTAAAGTTGAAATTTTGGTTCTCTACAGTTTTCTTTACAATGGACTATATTGATCAATGTTCAAATGGGCAACCTGACTCTTCTGTCCTTCCTTTTAAAAATGACATAGAGAAGACAGAAGAAAAAAGTACTGAGGGAGTAGTTTAGGCAAATGTTTTATAATTGCTTTGGTGAGTAACTTCAAATTATCACCTTCTCAGACTTAAAAATTTTCATGAGGACTCAGAATTGCTACAGCACATTAAATGCGGGTTATATATATTAAAGCTTGATTTCTTTTTGGTCTGGAAGACATACTAACACAACTGGATATGTTTTAGGTTGGTAATCTTTGACAGTTACTAATATCCTTACTATTAGGATGAATTACTTTGCATCTCCACTGCTCAGCATGAAATTTTCTGATCATGTCATGAGATTTTCTGATTTTTACTATATTACTGAATCTAGCATTACTTGTAATATTTCAGTAATGTTTCTACAGACATTTAAAGAGGGTGATGCATTTAATATATTGTGCTCCCTTTTGAAAATTTTCCCCCATTATTCATTAATACTCATTGAGTCACTCAAAGGGCAGACTCCAAACAAATTTGTTGGTCAAATTTTCACATATGTTACAAAGTTACATAGAGTTTAAGGAGCTGCAAGCAGGTAGTAAAAGTCAGCTGGAGATATGATTATGGACATTAAAAGTTGTGACTAAGGAAATTATCTTTATTTCCGCTTTTACTAGTAGACTAGAAAATATTAGACTTCTTACCCAAAAGAAGTCATGGAGAAGGAATTTTCCGACTTTTCTATTATGCCAATGGGCATCTGTTACAAATTTCAGTGAAGTCAGAGAAGTTTCTTGGTCTTCTTTAGGTTTTCTATGCTTCCTTCCTTATGATTTTCTTAGGCTAGGAACTGTGTAGGCTTTTTTTATCTGTGTTCTGTAGTTAGAGATAGATTTTTTTGTTTCACCTAAATGAAGTCTGGAATAAAGAGACTGAACAGGAAAAAAACCCAAATATATTGGCAGTAATGTGGAAATCAGGTAGCAGGTAATAAAATTGAGTTATCAGCACCTATAAAAGTGGAAAAATGTGCACATTTTTCCATAACTCTCAGATTATATTGAACTCAAGGAAATGACATGAGAAACAAAGCAATTATTAGCCTATAAAATCATATAGAGATGGAAAAAATGCAGGAATGTGTTAATTTTTCCGTTCAGCCTAGAGCTGAACAGTTTTTGGTTGCCGCTAAGAGTTAAAGGAAGTTAATGAGGAAACAGAGTACTGGAAAAGTTCAAATACTTCTACAACTGACAGTCTACAACATGATGTAGCAGTAAGAAAAATGTGTTTGTTCTGTTGCTGGACCTTCATCTTAGCATCCTCACTCCTTTGGTGACCCAGATGAAGTGTTAACAGGATGTATAGATCATCCAGCTAACGTGTGAGAAGCCACAGTGCATCTGTCACTGTCGCAGAAAGCAAGGGCTGCAGGAGAGGGGTGGGGGTGAGCGCTTGTCTTGCGGGCAGGCTCGGAACAACGGGTGAGGCAGCCTTGCCACGCCGCTGGAGGCTGTTTGGGAGGTTTGCTCCTCAGCTGCAGAGAGCTTTTCCAATCACAGCAGTGACAGCCAGCTGACTCTCAGTACAGACTTCACAGAGCTGATATCTATCAGCTGCGCAAGAGCTTGCTCCAAAATTCAGTGACCATTTATTTAAAACAACAACAACAACCAAACAAACTACCCCAGGAAGAATTTGTTGGAAGAGAGATTGCAGCTATCACAGGTATCAGAATGGGACATTTTGAAAAGTCTATCTGCGTCTCAAGACCTCTATCTGATTCAGCTGTGCTTATTATTAATAATTGCACCTGCTTTTCCAGTTTAAAAATCCAAAGATACTCAGTTTATTGATAATTGTATATTAAGTGCTATTGGAATACACTGTTTTTCTGTAGTTGTCAACAGTGGAAATGGGTTTATTATTTTCATTCATTTTTATAGTATAACTAACTGTGACCAATAGTGTTTTTGTATAATATTCATCTATTGCTTTATATTATAAAATACCTATAATGAAAGCAAAGTTCATCCAAGTATTTTAATTGTACATATTTTAAAAACATGATGTTTTATTTTTTCAGACATAGTAAAAATCCTTGTCTCCTCTGGAACTAATTCTGATACTGGATGTGAAAAAATTTCTTCAGAAGAATGTCTTATTCTCAGGTAAAACTTTCTTAAACTCAAATTTTAAACCAAAAAAATCCTGGAATGATGGCATCACAAGAGACTTTAAAAGCTGTCAATCCTTATTAAACTGAGCTTCGGAAGCTGATAAAAATGGGACCTTACTCCTACAAAAAAAGGTAATAATTGTTGCCCTAGTATTTTGTCCCACAAAATCTGCTTGATTGTAAATACTTGCTAGAAGAATAAATACATGTAGAAAAACCTCAATCTGAAATATTTACCACAGCAGACAGCTAAGAGAAGTTACTCAGAAGAGCAGTCCCAGAGTTTTGCTCCATATAATTTTATAGGTAAGACTAATCTTTTTTTACTGTCTGTGTGGGGCGCCTGCAAAGTCTGGGTGGTTCAGTAAGGTGCATAAAATTGAGTAACATGAAACTCTTGATTAAAAGAAATAGGTCAAAATGCAATAAACAATGGCGTTATGGATGTCACAGACACTTCAAAGTGTTTGATATAGCAAGAAAAAAAGGAAAGGTCACTAATATAAATCAGTAAATTTGAATGGTCTTTTAAAATTCTGAGTTATATTCATGAATGGTTCTAAAAATCACAGAATCTTAGAATAGTCTGGGCAGAAAGAGAACCTTAAAAGTCATCTAGTCCAACTGCCCTGCAATGAGCAGGGACAGGGCATCCACTATTACTCTGTGCAAAGTGTTCCAGTGTTTTAACAGTGTCTCCATAAAAAAAACTTCCTTATATCTAACCTATCTTCTAGTTCAAAACCATTACCTCTAGTGCTGTCACAACAGGCCCTGCTAAAATGTCTGTCCCCATCTTTCTTATAGGCCCCTTTAAGTACTGAAAGGATGCAATTAGGTTACACTGAAGCCTTCTCAAGGCTGAACAATCCCAGTTCTTTTAACATCTCCTTGTTGGAGAGGTGCTTCAGCCTCCTGATTGCTTTACAGCCCTCCTCTTGACCTCCTCTTGACTTGTTCCTTCCACTGCTAGGACCCCCAGAGCTGGCTGCAGCACTGCAGGTGGGGTCTCACCAGGGCAGAGCAGAGGGGCAGAATCCCCTCCTGGCCCTGCTGGCCACGCTGCTTTGGATGCAGCCCGGGACACTTTTGGCTTTCTGGGCTGTGAGTGCACATTGCTGAGTCATGACCAGTCTCTCCTCCATTTTCATCCCCAAATTCTTGACAGGGCTGCTCTTCATCTCTTCATCCCCCAGCCCCTATTGATACCAGGGATTACCCCAACCCAGGAGCAGAACCTTGATAAACCTCAAGAGATTCCCATGTGCCCACTTCTCAAGCTTGTCCAAGTCCTTCTGGATGGCATTCCATCCTTCAGACTTGTTACCTGCTGCACTCAGCTTGGTGTCATCTGCAAACATGTTGAGGCTGGGCTCTATCCCACTGCCAATGCCACTGGTGAAGGCATCATCTGTTCCAGTCCCAGTACAGACACCACTTGTCACTGATGTGCATTGGGACATTGCAACATTGACCACTATGCCCTGGATGAGACCATCCAACCAATTCCTCATCCAACAAGTAGTCAATAGTCAACAATAACTCCTGATTCTTCAGTTCTGCAGTGAATTGATATTTTTAAGCTTCCTTCTCTAAACCAAAGGATTATCTCTTAAAAAGTTGTTCATGTCTTGCAAAATAAATTTAAATAAGTACATCTTTCATTAGTAAAGAATTGGCATTACTTTGCACTAGTGGTTCAGAAGGTACTCCTGCAGGAACTCTTTTTATTTACATGTCAGGAAAGAGTGTTCCAATTTTTCTCATGTGTTCTGATGGCTTGTCATAGCTAACCCTGTCAGAGTTATGATATATTTGGACTTAGTCCTTGAAGTAATGTTTTAGAATCTTGCAGGCAATACTGAAGAGTCCTACTGCACTTTTATTGCTTTCATGTCTTCATTGTAGCTAATACTTTTTGTCTTCACCCCTACTGAAAAGTGCATTGCTCTGACAGTGACAGTAAGAACAGACATTGGTGTGTCAGTGTTGTGAATATGTACCCTGTCTCGTTAGCTGCAACACAATTCTTAGCGTGTCTTCTGTCATTTATTTTACATGCCCTTAAAGTAACCTGGGTAGAGGCTGAATTCTTTACAGCTCGTGAACAGGGTGCATAAAAGAGTGGCTGCTATCCACACACTGCAGTCAACAGGAGAGGCAGAGAAAATGGAGTTGAGGCACAATGCCCCTCTGACCCAAATCACAAAACAAGCACAGCTAAACTAACATCATAATTTGTGCCACTAGAGGTCACAGCAAACTTATTACCTGCCCAGAGCAAAAGGAAATCAGAGAAATAAATTTCAGAGACAATTATTTTCCTACTCTCTTTTCAGGACAGCGCTGCTATTTGCAGACAATTTATAATAGGTTTGATGCCATAGCCTCAGACTGATCATATTGGAAGAAAATGAAAAATGAAAGATGTACACACCTTCTATTTCAGAACTGGAATGCCTAATTGCAATAAGAAAAATGTTACAGTGTTAATTGGGATGCTTTGGTATTTGGCCTTTATTATGCAACTTGAATAACTCAGAACTATAATGGAAAAATTGATCAAAAGACAGTTTTCTTCATGTCTTCATAGAAGATTTAATTTTGACCTTAACTTAACTCTCTGGCTTTACTATAATGAAATGTGACCAGGCTGTTTTTCTGTAATATTTGAGTTTAATTATTATGGAAATCTGATGCAAAATAGGACCATTCTAGGTACTTTAAAGTAAAGTTTAAAAAAAAAAAAGTGTTCTATTAAAAGGTGAACCTTTAGGTTCAGTTCTTTCTATTTGTTTTCTGCCATTCTTCCATGCAGTCTGGCAGGACCTGCAATAAATTAATAATATGTTTTCAGTTAATGGAAGCTCAGTATTTGAAAACTGACTTAATTTTTCCTTTGAATCACAAAATAATCTGGGATGGAGTTGGTTAGCACTCTGTATCTACTGCACACCAAAATTTCTATGTGAGCGGAAGTTACAAGATGAAAACCTCATACCTTGAGAAGACACTACATTTTTCTGTGGAGCAGAAGCAAACAACTCCTGTTCTTGAGATTGCCTAACTTGCCCTTAAGGCCATGGATTAAGGGATGTCTGAGTACTGTGCAGCACCACAAAAAAGTCACTGGGCAAATGAAAGAACGTAAGCATAGAGGGTGTGCTCGATAAGCTCATAAAAAACTAGCTCTTCAATAGGGAATTAAGCTTTTTTTTATTTGGCACTTTTAAATTTGTTTTTTAATGTTCATTTCAGTAAACTCTTATTATCTGCCTCACCCTTGATTGCTAGATATCTGTCTTTCTTCTTCCCCACACCAAACAGATTTTAACTGAAAATAAAAAAACAGGAGAAGACTCCTCACACATTCAAAATACGTAAATATTTTATACAGACATCAGTAAAGTAATAACCAATCAGTCTAGAGTAAAGGAAAGCCAAAGATGATAAACCTTCTGCCCCACCACCATTTTTTTAGAAAGGGATATTGTCCATTCTCTTGTGCCCAGCTTTTTTTTTTTTTGAGGAGAAAAACAGCTGACTTCCTCAGAAAGGAAATTATTTCCTTTTCTGATCTGAGAAAATGAGAAGAGTAAGAATTTTAAGGAAGGTGGAGTTTGGAGATATAAAGTTCTGCTGCTTGTTCAAAATTTAGAATAGTATGTGGGCTGGCACTGATTGACAGGATTTTAATTTCATCTGGTGAATTTGCAACTTTCAAAATTGATAAAGTTAAAGGAAGAATGGAAATGCATTCCCTCTGAGATATTAACATGGGATGAATGAGGCAGATTCTTTTAGGAGCTATCTACATCTTGTTGTTTCTATGCATGTGAGCATTTTGCAAAGAATTGTAGCTCATTCCAAAACATATATATAAGCTTCCCTCTTCCACTTGCTTCCTCTCAACCCTTTCCCTGATATATATATTCTATATATGCAAATGCGCTCACATGTGTTAAACTCACATCTGCATTTCTGAGTTAGGTATTCATGAAGTAACTCTCACTGCATGCAGAAACAGATCCAGATTGTTTGTAAACCCAAACAGATGACACTCAAAAAGTCTTGTGCTGGGGAATTTTGCTTCATCCACATGTTGCCTGCAGAATCATTGCCTTTTATTTCTCTTCAATTTGGATTTTACTGGCTTGATACAATAAATTCTGCTATTAGATGAGAGACAGAAAACCAATTCTCTTCAATCTATTGTTTATTTAGGATTCAGCTCTTTTACAGGTAGAAAAGTACAGTCCACTTAGCCATTCCCAGTGAGAAATTATTCCTTAACTTTGTTTGCTCTTCTTGCCCTGAATTTACCTCTCTGAGCTTTTGCACAAGTTTTGAGATGGAACCAAACTACACAAAGTTTTAAAGAGGCAGGTAAATGAGGGATTTATTATAAAGCATAATTACATTCTTTTTTTCCCTCTGTCTTTTGAAATACTTCATAGAATTTGATTTGGGTGTTTTGATTGATGTTAAACAGTAAATTGACATTTCTCATAGAGCTCTATTTTATAATCACATTTCCAAGATGGTCTCAGAGTTGGCTTTTTCTTCATGAAGTAAATGCTTCTTTTCCCCAGATGGAATATCTTCATATATGATGACTTTTACTTGAAGTTTATTGTGCAATCATTCACTTCATAAGTTTCTCACCTTAAGTTGTTCTCAGTTTTTCTTGTCCATTCTGTTCTGAAAAAAATAATTTTAGTAGAACATTTCTTCTGTTCCTCACCCTGTTTCCCAAATGTTAAGCACAACAAACCAAAGTGAAAATTGCCCAGTGGCCCTTCTCCACTCCTGCACTTTTCTTCCCTACCTCCTAATCAATTATTCATCTGTGCAGTGACATTGCTTTTATGAGACGTCTATTTCATTCCTTTCAAAACCTTTTGTGAAGGCATTTTAGAAAAAACAGGTAGATTGCATGAAATGGATGATCTCTGTTCCTGTGTCTGTTGGACCCCCTCAGAGAATTCTGCTAGGTCTGTAAGGGTGACTTCATTTCATCAAAGTCATGATGTTTTCTTTATGGCCATTTTCACAGCACCTCTAAAAGATGTCAAACCAGTTGTTACATGTCTCTCATGCCTAAATCTAGGGTTTCATTTCATCTCTTTAACCTAAATATTTCCTAAAAAGTCATTGCTGTTTTCTAATACTCTGATCTTCTCACTATGTTTATTATACTTGTTCAGTCCAAACAGAATAATTAAGGTTCTTTTAAACAGTTAAGGTTTCTTCTTTATATTTGAAGTCTCTTTGATCTGCCTACAGTAGAAATAAACTTTTCACATGGGCAGTAGAGTCAGTATTGCACTTTTCCCATTTAAGCTCAGAATTTTCATCCATGTGGATTCTAACTTGCTTGTTGAGTTGTTTGTCTGCTCATTGAACTTGATTTTAATCTCTGTTTTAAAATGCAACAATCAAATACTTAATGTATTTCTAGACTCTGTTTAGACATGTAGTTTAACACACTAGCCTTATGTCTTTAAGCAGGACATTTGTTCAGATCACCAGGCTGTAGGCTTAGTGAAGAAGAAAAATATGGGGTTTGCAATGATTATTGCTTCTACTGTCTTTGTGATAGAACAATTCAGTCATCACATTTATTGCAGAGAATTGGAAAACAAGCATTCCTTGGCATGGAAAACCCTCACCTTGTTCTCCAATAACACCAATTCACCTAAGACCAAGTCTTGAAGCTAAAAGTGGATTTACTTTTTTGGTGAAAATAGGCTTATTTTGTTGATGAAGCTGTTCTATTAAGACTATCAGACTGATGGACCCAAAATAAAATTTGTGATTGAGTGATGTTTTTTCAGAGCATTTAGCCAGCAAAAGCCCTAGATTACAGCGTTGGGTTCCAGTGCTTGCTTACATATATTGCACTTTACCCCATGGCTGATAAGAACAAGATGCATAAGCACCCCCTGAAGCAAACAAATTTTTCTATTTACAGCAGAGATACTGTCATCAGTGTGCCACAGAGTCAGGCTCTCTGCTTTTGTCTTCTCTTTCTTTGCTGTGCTTTGAAATGACTGGGGCTGCTTTTCTTATGCATGATACCATAATCTGTGTTGTCTTTATACACTAATTTTGCTCTGAATACATTTTCTAAATAGGGCCCTGTGGGGGACTTATCTAAGTGGAGGCTTGTTTTGTGCATTTTGAATGATTTTACTTATGCCTAATATGCTCAGAACAGCCAAAGAAACATTGTTTTCGATATATCCAGTAGCAAAGCTTTACTTGCTTACATAATTGACACAAATAGAGGCAGCAATAGTTTCTAAAGCACCTAAGTTTCCAAGAGGGGATTCTTTGTTTTTGCTTGTTTTCCCTTTAGACTTTGTCTAAACTCCCTATTAATATCTGTTGAAAATTTTTCCTATCATCATCAATTAAATTCAAGTTTAGCCCCCAATTTCCTATTGTATTTTTGAAAACATAACTTATTGTGCTTCACATGCCCATTTAGCAAATAAAAACACCATACAAATGCCCAGATTCTTTGCACATATTTGTTTATTGCTAGAATATAATGCAAATAGTAAATATAATATTTTTTGTTTTACACAATATAATAAATTTCATGGTTCAGAATTTTTAGTGCATTGTTTTTCTGTTTAGAAAACAAAATGTATGCTAAATAAAAGTGCCATTCTGTTAGTTTTTTCATAGGGGGACAAAAGTGTCATGATGTGATCTTGAGGTGGACTTTTCCTTGTCTTGCACCAACAATTTCATAGAAATAGCTGATGTTGCAGAACCCAGAACACTTGTTTCTGTCCTGTATCTGTGCCAGACATCTCTCATATTCTTCTGTACACACATTTCTAGTGTTCTCTTCTGGTCCTCCTCTAATTTAAAACTTTATTCATACTCATACCCTGAATGGTCCAATGATAATGTGTCCATGTTTATCAAATTCATTGTCTCTTACATGACAATCTCTGCAGAAGAAATTGCTTCAGAAATTGCTTTTAGATGGTACTGATTTTCTTTGTGTATCTCTCCCCTTGGGTGATCAAACATTACAGATGCTGTGAATTAATTTGGTGCTCTGCTGTGTGTACAACCACTGTGATACTACAGCACTGCTTTAACATTATTTTTTCTTCATCACAGCGTGAATAGAAAAATCCAAACTATTTTTAAAACCTCAGGAAGAGAGTAAGAATAAAAACATGCATTAGATATGAATCATGTGTTCTTCCAAAAGTAACTTTCCCTGAAGTTAGAGGAAAGCTAAAGGGAGGGACTTTAAAGCTTTTTTCCATGTTAAAGTTGCTGGATTAGTCTTTAGATACTGATTCAAGCTAAATATTTCTATACATCAAAAATTGTGGGCAATAGTAATATGAAGAACAAAATGATACTTAAGGCAGCTCTGTGTGAGCTGATCTGTTTTCAAGTGTTCATCTGGCACATGTTAATGATGGGCTATGTAGTGCTGCATGAAAATTACACTGCCTCATTTTGAATGAGTTTCTACTTCTAACCCCAGGAGTAGGAAGGCATGGTCATGGTCATCTTGCTTCCATCACCTACCTACATACTCTCAACCACTGCTGGGGAATGTCTTTGTGATAATGCATTGCTGAGTGTGTCCTTGGGCATAATTTTTTCTTTGCGGTAGAAATACAAGTTATGACCTTCCTGGCATTGCTCTGCCTTACTACACATCAAAATCTATTCTGTTTAATCTCTTGCTCTCCTTTTGACTTCCTGCACTTTGTCCTCACTCTAGTGATGAAGGCTGCCATTGGCCTCTGCACATGAAAGAGATGATAAGGACAATGAACCCCATGAAGGTATTACTTTTACACTTCCAAAGTGAAGATTTGCTGGCATTCGTGCCTAGTCTTTGTCTCACCTCTGTCCTACATTTAATGGAATCCTCCTCAACTGATTGATTGCCTTTAAAACTTGAATTTTCTCATCTGAATGGGAAGTCACAAACTGTGACCTCCTAAGGGCAAAGTTTTCCCAAACATTTAAAGATGCATAAACACATAGATGTGTATATATATTCTTGTGCTTTCCAGACTAATGGCAGACCAACCAAATTTCCGGAGTGCATCAAATAAAACATAAATGTAAAGATAGAACAGAATCTATTTTATTTTGTGTCATCTTCTAGGGTTCCCATAATGAACTACCACCTTCATTGTCTCAAATTGTTCAAAATGAAAGGTACATTTCAACATTCAATGAACTACAGTGTTCCATTTGAAGTCTCAAGGTCTCAGAGATTAAGATATCATTTCTGCATGACTCATATAATTATAAGTAAGTAAGAATATGTTTGACACACTATGATAAAACAGAAAAAAGAGGAATGCATTCTCAAAAAATATGTATGACTGAGTCTGAGTACAGCCATATTAAGAATAAAAATGAACAGGAAAATATTAAATATGCTTCCCATGAAGGGAGTCCTTATTGCTAGATTTTTTTCAAGAGGATTTTCTGTTTGTATTTGATGAGACGATGGTAAAACTATACAATTTTTTCCAAGAATTTCCTCTCTATACATTTACGAACCACATAGAAAATGGGAAGTTTATGCTTTAATGCTTTGCTAAATCTGTATCAAAATCAGAGACTCTCTCGTGTGTGCAATCCACTTCTTTTTGCCCTGAGGAGACAAAAATGAAACAAAACTCTATGCAAATTAGATTTCTGTTTGTTTTCAATTTTCAGTACTAATAACTGTCTATGCTTCTCTGTCCATTTGTCCTTTATGAGTCTGACTTGATCAAAACATTGTTCCCTCCATCCTTGTTCCTTGTAAGTTAAAGATGGATCAGCACTATTCTTAAATTTTTGAATACTCTATTGTATTGCTTCTTTTTCATGTTAGTAAGACAAATGCTTATTGATTGGGAATTTTTTTAAAACTGCCTCTTTCATTTCTGATCGTAATTCTATATAAGAATAGAGAAACAAATACAACCAAATTAATGCTATACAGCATGGATTCTTTTAAGTTCCAATTTGGCAGAACTGAAAATAATTATGGGCAACCATCTAGAATCTGAAACTGTCTGGAATAATGATACCTTTAAAAAGAATATTTTCCTAGTAAATGTCAAAAATCTGCATTCTGAAGTACGACAGTAAGAGTGGTTAAACTCTTATTGTGCACTCTCTTGTACATTCAACTCCAAAAAATCTGAATAATTCAAAGGCAAAGGAAAAGCGGAAATTAAAAAATAACCAGCATGATTGAGAAGAGCAGGGGAACAGTTATAAAAGGATCAGAACAATAAAGAGGGACAAATTATAAGACTACCTATTGTTTTTAAATTTTATGTTAGGTATTTGTTAGCTCTGTTAGCTTTTTATCAAGTTGATAATAAAGTTTGAAAGAATCCTAATACTGCTGTAGATTCACTTCTTGACTGAGTTGAACAATACAATTAAAAAAGGGAAAGATTTTTCAATAAATTTGGATTTTGAGAAAACCAGATGACACTGTCATAATGAAAGGTCAGTCAATGTTTTCTATTTCAAAAATGTTTCAGAATGTTCAACAGCACTGGCTATATATCAACATAGAAAAAATCAGGACACAAAGAGGATTTCTATCTAAAGTGATTTAAAAATATTTATGATTTTAAAAAGATTTTCAGTTAATTAAAACTTTTTTTTAATAGTTTTAGAAACAATGAGTAAAAATAATATCTCTGTTCCTGGTGGATGTCAAACCATGAAGTCCTCTTCTGATGTTCAGATAGGATAGGCACAAGGAGACCTGAAATAAGGGAAAATATTCAATCCAGTGAATAGATCAAGAATTTCAATACTCTCAGACAATTAAAACTCATTTGCCTTGTGTTTAGTGCTGAAGAGATAAGTTTGGAAGGTAGGCTGAATATGTTGGAGATAGCTTCTCTTTTCCTTGGATACAAAAATATCACTTACAGGACATCAGTGATAGAAATAAGGTTCACCTTTTCAACTCTGAAGCAATAGAATATTTGTAACAGCTGAATAATATTTAGTGGGTTTGCAGTTTTTATGATCTCCTGGAATAATGTTAGGATCCCACTCCTGAAATATTATTAGGGTCTGATTATTAAGAGATGCTTTTTCTGAATGAAGGTGCAAACAAGTCCTTATGCCAAAGTCAGTAGTATGGATTTTATTTACCAATATGTGAGAGAGAGAGAGGGAGACAGAGAGAGATAGAGATTATAGTCACCAGCATGTGAGTTTCAGCAGCCTCCTGGTGGCTCTTCTTCTGGAGTTCTCAGTGGTGGGGATCCCCAGAGTGTTCTTCTGGAAGTACCACTTTTATACTGTCCACATCCCAGGTATCCAGAGCCCTACATAAAGTTCTCACAACTTGGTGTGGCATGTGTGTAAGCAGGTGCTTCCTTTCCTACAATTTGCCACGGTGGGAATTTTTGTATGAATATATCTGCCAGATCTGCTTCATCAGGCCTGGCATCTTCCTCTTCCTGTGTCTGAGCTTTTCCTACAGTCTGCACAGTGGAATCTTGTCCAGTGTGCTAATTCCAAACCTTTCACCTCCATATAAGCCTGAAATTAACACTTTCCTGTTTGCCATCTGAGACTGTTGGAGTAGCTTTTCTTGTGAGAGCTTCTGTATTTGTCAGTGTTTGAGACAATTCATTGAATTCTTTAGGTGTAAGAGTGACAGCTATCTCTAGCACATTGACAATGTACTTCAGTTTCCATGAAGATTTCTTTTGTCCAAAGGCATGAGAGAATCATTATTTTTGTTGTTGTTGTTTTCTACTCTGATCTACTTCTTCTTCTTATGCCACCCTTCCAATTTCTTCTTCTCCCTGTTTTTACTCTGCAGAAGCAGTACAAGGTCCTGTTATGCAGCAGTCTCAATCACCAGCATCTCTATAACTTTCATATCTCAAACAGAACCAAGAGTGACAATGTACTTCAGAGGAAGTTCAAAAATTACGAAAGATAGATTTGCAATGTCTGGTTTTAATTCAGCATCTTAGTCTGTTTTATTTTAATCAGCTCCACCTGCTTACTTTGCTTAGATTTAGTACCTTAAACTTTCTCAAATATCCTAGAAGGGCGACTTTTCTCCTATTTTGAATCACAGCAATATTGAAATTCATGGTTTTGAAAACATTCTTTAAAAACAAAATGAAGAAAATCTCTTGAAACTTTCACTGAATTCTCAGGCAGTAGTGCTGAAATATTGATCCCTTCATTTTCCTTTTATCATTCATCAGGCTTTTTCTAAAAAAACATAGGCTTTATTCAGTAAAGATTGCTAAGACACTACAGAAAAATTAAAATAGCCTGTTAGGAGTTGCTGGTCATAATTGCCAGGAAAAGGGAGCATAGATAACTCTTACATTATTGCTAGTTAACTGCCTGCTACAATAATTTAAGATACACAATAAATATACTGTGCCAAGAGCACCATTTGTCATGAAACACTGTTTAGAGGAAGACTTACTGAAGGCAATACATAAACTCATGCCAGGTTTTTTAAGGTATAGATATTTAATTTAATTGCCTTGTCGTCATGAAGACTTTTAATCAAATCTCTGTTACAGTCCTCTTCTAATGGGAGGGAAATCCCAAACTTTTGGGGTTTGTACTTTACTTGACTTTTGGTCTTCCCTAGAGCTGTTCATGGCAGCTTTAATAGGTGATTTATTTTTCCATTGAATCCCCATGATTTATTTTCAGCTTGGATTCAGTTTCTTAGCTTGTAGATTAACTGTAAGAAAAAAAAATTAATAAAACAGCTTGTATTAGCTTTGATTATTTTTTAAATCTCTTTTTATCAGCTAGTTCTACATTTCTTACATCATAGATCATATTAAAAAACCCCACAGGTATTGTACATTAAAATCTAAAATCACTTGCCAGAAAAAAATTAAGATATTTCCGTCTTTTTCCATATAATTCATTGTTCTGCAATATTATAGATCTTATAGTAGAACTAATTTTGTTCTTGTCAAATTGGATTTTGAAAAGTGTTTAAAATAATTCTACATAAGGCATTTCTATATATTTTTTTCTTCAAACAGCAAAAATATTATAAAATATAAGACTATTTTTTCCCCTTTTCATCATTTTTTGCTTCTCCTGAAAACTATTCTTGGATAACATGGCAATTTTTTGACAGTGAATACATTGTATCATTAACGCATTCTCAAAAATATCTGTCTATAAGTTTTTAAAGTGTTAAAGAAGTAAAGTTCAAAGTCCATGATTTTTTGGCATTTTATTCCATTTTCCTGATTCCTTGAGAATTCAGAATGGAAATATTTGCATTTAAAAATGTAAAATTTCTTCTGAGACACTAAAGTTTTATTTTTCACAACACTCAGATTTTTTTCTTTGAAAATATGTATTTGCTAATCAAACCAATTTGAAATACATCTTGAAAAATTTTTTGGTAGATTCTTTACCCATCTCTGCCAAGTTGAATGGTCAGTTTGAAATAAAAAGCTCAGTTTACACACTTGGAAGAATGAAGTGTATTATAGGAAGCCAGCTATGGGAGTTTTTCTGAATTATCAGAGCTCAGTCCTTGGTCTCTAATTTTTTTTCACACTGTACCCTGATATTATAGCTGTGTTTGTACATTGGTGTCAGTTCTCACTTTTTCTTATGACTGTTCTGTTCAACAACCTGGACCCATTTTTGTAGTACATATAAAGTAATATAGCTCCACCCATTTCACTGCAAGGTGAATGACACGTGAGGATTTTCTTCCATCTGTCCATTTAGTCATGCTCTTCTTTGCTTCCTTATTTGCACTCTGAATGTATGGGAAAAGGTCAAGCAGGTGACATTTTCAAAAAGTCAAAAATTTGATGAATATATAATAGCAACAGTAATTCTTTCATTACATCATCATCAGCCATGTTCATATTTTATTTAGTTATCAGAGGACTTAATCAATTCTCCCATTCAGAATACATGTACATATTGAAGTCCAGTCTCTCTCCATTTTATTTTCTCTGGTTTGATCTCCACAAATAACCAATAATCACAGAGTCATTTGGGTAGAAAAAGAAGTTTGTAATCATCAGCTATAATCATTAATCCTGCATTGCCAAGTCCACCACTAAACTGCATCCAAAATAGCCACATCTATGTGTCTTTTTAATACTTTCAGGAATGGTGACTTCACCACTTTCCTGGGCATCCTGTTCCAATGCTCGGCAATTATTTCTATGTGGAATTTTTTCCTACTACTAAATATAAACCTTCCCTTGAGCAACTATACATTATTTCCTCTTGTCCTCTAGCTTGTTATCTGAGAGAAGAGACCAAAACCCACCTTTTGACAGCCTTCTTTCAGGTAGTTGTAAAGAGGAGGAGGAGGAGGAGTAGTAGTAGTAGTAGTAGTGGTAGTAATAATAATAATAATAAATAATAATATCCTTTTTTCCTCTAGGCTAAACAACTCCAGCTCCTTCAGCTGCTCCTCATAAGACTTGTACTCCTGATCCTTCACCAGCTCTGCTGCCCCTGTCCACAAAAGCTCCAGCACATCAACACCTTTCTTTCAGCAAGGGACCCAAAATGAACATTTTCAGGATTCAAGGTGTGGCCTCACCCTATTAACAAAAGGTAGTGAATGTAATGCAGACATTCTTTAGTTTGGTCTAGATAGTTTAGAGAAATAGGTTAAAACTGAAGGTTAATTCTAAATTTGATCCACATATGCCATTTGGGAGTTACTCTCAACTAACTTAGGAACACTGGGAAAATTGAGGCGTGAATAACTACTGTGACACTTTGACTTTCTCTAATGTTCTTTACAAATCAAATCTCAAGCTTCTAAGTAAAAATTTATCCTAAAGGCTGATGTGCAAGAGAAAAGTGAATAATGAATACACTGTAGCTAAATAGAATCAGGGAAGAAATGATGACAAAAAAGAATAGTGGAAAATTTTCCTGAGATTTCAAAAATCATTTTAAACTGTGTAAGAATTGATTTCTGGTTCAGAACCTTTTTTCTTGAACTCATTAACTTGGGAAAAGTGAACCACGGGTCTTGAGAGTGATTTTATAAAATTGTAGTGAATATGAACAAAAATCCCACAATAAAACAGATTGTTTTTCAAAAAAGATATGTCAAGTTTTCTGTATTCTGAGTCAGATTGGTGACAGTCATGAGAACACTACAGTGATAACTAAACACTAGAAGTAGAGGGGTACATTGATATAAGTCCTTCTGAGCAATGTAGGTTGATTCCTATTAGCAGTGCACAGAATTATTTTCTTTTTGCTGTAGTTTTTGAGATAAATCAAGTATTTTTTGTTATTACTTTAATTGTCCTGTATATCACATTTTATATCTAAGTGACTGAGTGATTGGGTTCCCGGTTCAGATTGACATTACATTACCTTGGCTATTTCTTAAAAAAACTACTTTTGCTTTTTTGGTCTAGATTAGAAAAAAAAAATCAGTTCTTTCTGTATAATTTCTGAGTAATAGAATATCTTGTGACAAAAGCTGTGATGACAGTTCTTATCCATACTGCCATACAAACCTAATTATAAATACATTAGGGAAATGAGGGCGACTGTTCATGAACCTGAAGAATGGTGATGTGAAAAGAAAAATGCTGGAGGAAACTGGGGAAAGTTTTGCCAAAATGTTTGCTATTCCCTTGTTATAAGAGCAATGACAGTCTGGGGTAGATCTTTCCAGTAGGAAAAGTAGTACTGGGAAGCCTGGATAGCCTTAAAATTTGAGCTTGAGGTCAACTAATTCCCCAAAGTGATTTTATAAATCAGTCTTGCTGGAGCAGATTTCGAAGACTCAGGTGTTCTGGAATACTAAAACTTCATTTTCCCAACAAACTATTTAGCTAATTACTCTCTTTTTAGAAGAGATTTTTTTATTATTGCGGTAATATGGGAAGTGAACAACACCACAGAAATTTTCCTGTATATCTATTTGATAGATATAAATATGTCCTGCAAATATTTAAACAATTTAAACAATTGGGAGACAGAAAATGAGATGATGCAACAAAGTTATTTTTTAATCTCCATTTTGGAGAAGACTGTATCTAAATTCTGTTAATAATGCAGTTCTCAGTGATCCTGAATGTCATCACTGTTACTTTGATAACTAAGATTGGCAGTTCTAACAAAAAAGCTGAGAGGTGCATGCTTAATGAGACTGAACTTTTCCCATCTCTGGAGGTATTCCTCTTCAGGTCAGGACCTAGACACATGGATGGGTTAGTCTAAGAGTGCTTGCATTATTGTTTCTAATCTAATATTCATTCTCTGGATTTGCTAGTGCAGAAATTATTCTTCCAAGCTTTCAATCTGGCAAACCTCATTAGTACTAAAGATTTCTAGTATGTATAGGAAAAAAAATAAACCCTTTTTCTTTCATTTACCTTCTTGGTAATGTAAGACAGAACAAGGTAAATACTGCAGAACAAGAATATCCTCCCAAAAAGTAACCTTTTCATGATGATTGCAGCTACAATTGATAAGAGACTCCTAAAATCCTCCTGTTCCTTCCTGGTCAATCCTGCATCTACATCCTGGTAAAATTCTTACACATACAAACAATTTAATCTCTCTTTTTAATTATTAGAGACCAAGCAGTGACCTATGATATTATTTAGCCACGCAGTCCTGCCCTATGATTCCCACAATTGCCAGCTTCTAGCTCTTGAGGATCTGAGCAACACATTCCTCTCCCACAACCTTTACAATCTACCTTCACGCATTTTGTAAAGCCCCCCTGAGTCACTGCATGCTTTACTCAATTTACAGTGTCCTCTGCACAAACCTACTCCATGCAAACGTATTGAAACTGTTCATTGTACATTTACCTGCTTGAGGAGAACAGTTTCACCAAAAATATTTTGAAAAAGCAATTAAATACATCAATTCCAATTCAGTTCTGCCATTAGCATGTATGTTTTTTCTCCCTGAAATGTCTATAGTAGGCAGAATGAGTTCAGACATAAAAATCACATCTAAATTCATTCTTTCTCCATATTAATTTTATTGACCTAGGATTGCTTAAGAAGGGGTATGGATGCACATCTTTTAAAAGACTAAGATGTTTGAGGTGACTGGTTGCAGCCACAATTAGAAAACTAGGAGAAAAAATATTGCACTGATCTCTGAGGCTTCTGCAATGGAATGAAATAGGTTGACTTTTGTTGTCCCAACTAATCCTAGTAAACCTCTTCTATTCTTAGTACTGAGAGCACTGTGGGAGGCAAGCAGCTGCAGTGAATTCACCTGTGTGAGCTGGCAGTCATTTTTCAATAGAAAGTCAGAGCAAGTATTCTCAAGTATCCTCAAGGTAAACACTAATAATCGCAGGTACTTGGTGTCAGCTTACTGGCTTCATCTCTTCCAGTGACCTGTTGTAGCTGTGACCAGAATCCCCTGTTTAAAGCCAGACAAGAGAAGAATGAGACAGAATTTGTGAATCCATATTGAATTGCAGAGAGAAATGTCCTTACTGATCTAAGTAAGTACCTGGCTAAATCTAAAATATGTAGCATCTTATTGGGTTTGTTTTTATCCCATCTGCTGACAAATCCTTTCTCCTTCCATCATAAAGTACTATGACTGTAGTATTAAAAAGGACACAGATTCATCTTGTTTGCTACTGCCTTTCTGTGAATCATCTTTATGTATATGCTACATTCTGATGAAATTGCAGGATGCATAGCAGTCCAGTGGCAGTGGATAAAATCATTCAGTGCTACTATGTGCCATACTTATTAATGTGCAAGAGTATTTTAATGCATAAGCAATACCACACAAATTGTCTCTCCTAAGAAGTAGGACATTCACTCCATTTACACTTCATCATAGGAGTAATGACACATTGACAGAATGGAGTAAATTATTCCTGTAAGCTGGGTTGCCTTAGGATGTCTCGTGGCCTCTTTGTAATTGTCTTATTGAGTCTTCTTTTACCTTTCCTTTCCTTTCCTTTCCTTTCCTTTCCTTTCCTTTCCTTTCCTTTCCTTTCCTTTCCTTTCCTTTCCTTTCCTTTCCTTTCCTTTCCTTTCCTTTCCTTTCCTTTCCTTTCCTTTCCTTTCCTTTCCTTTCCCTTTCCTTCCCTTTTTCCTTTCCTTCCCTTTCCTTTCCTTTCCTTCCCTTTTTCCCTTTTTCCTTTCCTTTCCTTTTTTTCCCTTTCCTTTCCTTTCCCTTTCCCTTTCCCTTTCCCTTTTCCTTTCCTTTCCTTTTTCCTTTTTCCTTTTTCCCTTTCCTTTCCTTTCCTTCCCTTTCCTTTCTTTTCCTTTCCTTTCCTTTCCTTTCCTTTCCCTTTTCCCTTTCCCTTTTTCCCTTTCCTTCCTTTCCTTTCCTTTCCCCTTTCCTTTTCCTTTTTCCTTTTCCCTTTCCCTTTCCTTTTTTCCTTTTTCCTTTCCTTTCCTTTCCTTTCCCTTTCCCTTTCCTTTCCTTTCCCTTTCCCTTTCCCTTTCCCTTTCCTTCTCCCTCTTTTTGCTTATGAACTGTGAGAAGTGTAGTTGTAAAAACAAAACTACCTCTGTCTGAGTGCTGACTATGCCAGATGGTTCCTAGTTTTCCATCTGATCCCACTGGGGAGAGAAAAAATGTAAAGCAGTCCTGTAAGATAGCAGTAGCCTCATTGTAGTGATGCCTTAAGTTTTAGCTTTCATATTTTCCAGAGTCTGTACTGCATTACTATATATCTTTGAATTTCATATAGTGTCAAGAAGTTCTCTTCACAGTTTAGTTAGACAAAATAATAATTTTCCAGCCCAGGAATCAAGGACATAATTGCAGCTTTGAGCCCAAAAAAATATAAACAATAGCAAATTGAGGAAAGCAGTCTGGGAGGATGGGAGCTTCAAAACCTGAAGCTGTAATTGGACAATTAAGCCCAATAGGTAAATGGAACAAAACTTACAGAAGTGTTAAAACTCGTGAGGCAGTGTCCATCTTGGGTGTAGCTTTGGCCAGGCTCTTGTATGTCCCAAGGTGTATCCTTTGAAGGACTTTTTTAAAAAATACCTGCTTTAACACTGTATAGCCTCTGTTCTAGGTAGCCTCTGAAGCCATCAGTAGCTTTCCACTGTATTTATTTTTTCAATTATCCTGTTATGGATTCCTTAATCTTTGCTGGTTTTATCTGAAAATTACAAGGATTTACAGTCTTTATTTGTTGTGCAATGTCCTAGGAATTGCATTATACAAAACACATTTGAGAAGAGACAGTAAAATTCAAAGTAAGATCTGGGGCTCAAAGAAACAGTGGAGATTGTTAGAATGTTAGATTTTGATAAAATCAAAGTCAAACCTAAAAAGAGTAAAGCATGATGGAAATCAACTGAAGAATGTAGACTTCTATGTGAGCCTACAGACATATACTTGCAGTCTGTGCTGGATCTGGATTTCCAGTTGTGCCAGTTAAATAAAATGGTTTAAAAACTCAATAATGGACTAAAATTGTCTGCCACTTCTCACCTGCACAATTGTAGCTCATGTTCACTCATAAACATTTCCTTTAAATGTATCACCAAATCACCTACTTAAAATCTGTGAGTTGGCAAAAGAGAGGAAGGTAACCCTTAAGGAACAAATACAGGAAATGGTGTTATGAAGTTCCATGGAAACTGAATGTCTCCATGAGCCATGGACAGCAAAACTGGGCAAGACCTGGACACTGCTTCCTTCATCCATTCTGTTCTCAAATCTTCTCAGTTCTGGCCATCCCCCTGTGCTCCTCTCCCCTCCCTTGCCTTCTCAATTTCCCTTTATTGTCTTAAATTCTTGAGAGGGCATTTAAATAGTTTTTGCATTTTCCAATGTTCCCTGACTATTCTTGAACCTGGTCATCTTTAATGACATAGAACAAAGTAAACTTTCTGGTTTTTAGTCAATATTGACTAATGTCTGTGGACAATATGATATTTTCCCTGCATGTCTACATGCCAGCTCCCCATGTGTGACAGGAGGTGCTCACATACTGAAAATCTCATCTGCCCTGCTGACAACCTATTTGTGCTGTATCTGTTACTGCTGAGCTTACTGCTTTGTCTTTGTGAGCCATTATTCTCTTTGATTCCTGTTGCTAAGAAGTGGCTGTAGTAACCAAGATGTTTATGTACTTGTGCTTTGAAAGGGAATCAGAACATTTAAAAGTCTTTATTGCTTAAATCCTCCTGTGTAATATCATTCACATCCCCTCATAATAGTGAGGATTATGGGATCTAATCATAACTCTATGGGCATGACTCTCAACCTTGATATATCTTGTAGCTGAGCTGCATAATGTCTAAGAAGCATTCAGCTCCTGCTGTGCTCAACATCTGAGTAAAAAGAGAAGTCTTCCCATAACTCAAACTTCTATTGTTATCATTATTGATATTAAGACTTCATTATTTTAATGCTCAGGTAATGATTTTTTTCATTATATTGCTGCTCAATATACAGTTTCTGTCATCATGGAGTTAATGTTTTTTAATAAAATAAGGGAAATGAGAAATTCTTTCTCATCTGCTGATTTTGGTATAATTAAGTAGTATATTTGTCTTTGGATGTTTTACTGCAAAAATGTGGCAGGCAGTCAAGTGTGCCATTTAGGAACATTAAATAATTCACTCCTCTGAAATTTTATCTAACAGCAGTCATTTCGAAACCCATTAGAATGGGCTTCATCAATAAATAAATAGCATATCAGCCAGTCTCCTATTATGCCAAAGGAACAATGTTATATTTAAAAGTGTTCAGATATATCTGCTTTCTGAATTTCATACATCAGAGATCTTTATGCTTCTCCATAACCTAGACTGCATTTTAATTTATTACATTTCTTGAAAACAGAGTACTTTTCCTATGCTTTGTCATTGCACACTCTTCCTTGACTGTTAGAACTATACAGTTGCCATTTCCAAATAGTTTGTTTTTTTCATTAAAGTCAAAAATCTAACTATTATGGAGCCCCAGACAAAGTAATCAAAAGCAACTTTGAAAGGTTAGTTAATCCAGTCCTTCTTCACTAGGAAAAGGTTTTCATAAATTTTCACTAATGCTCCTTTCAATTATGAATTTTACCCTGAATCTTTACTAAAGTGAAATTGGACTTTTCATTTTCAGCAGTCTGCCCTCGTGCACACACACACACACACACACACACAAACATGCAATTATGCAATTTGAACCCGAGTTTCAGAAGTTGTACAAGAGCTGTACTTATTCTGATCAGGACCACAGCCTGGATGTCTGGAGCCTAAGCCTCCAGGATTTGCTGTGGCATTTGTATGCCCTTGGTCAACATGCTTCTTGGAAAAGGCATGACAGAGTGAGATACAGCACTACCCCACACACCTACCATTGATTTTCTCTCTGCTTTGCCTATCAAGACAGTATCAGTTGTAAGAGAATCTGAGTGGGAGCTGGCTAGCCTATCTCTTTTTTTTGCACTGGAAAATTATTTAATCTGGGTTGAGGTAAGGTGGAAGCTATCCTGTACAAGAAACAAATAAGGGAATGATGAGTATGTGACCATTAGTCCTGAGCTGAACACGTATTGTCAGAAATGTAGATATCATCAGAGGAGGAGAAAACTGAATTAAGCTTGTCTTAATAGTTAATACTTGTCTTCTGCATTGTGCTTCACCAATAAATGTCCAGGTCTAGGGTACTACTTTACAAGTATTTTCAGTATGAAGTTGCAAATCAATGATGAACAGAAACTTCTATTGAAAATACAGTGAGAATTGGTAAGGTAAAAGGCAGATAGTAAACTTTGGTCAAAATTTGCACTTCTCTAACCTATCAAAATGATGTACTATACTGGTCCTTTTGAAGATAAAGTTCCTTTACTTCTGTCCTTAAAAATGTGGCTCATGAAAAATGCAACATTTTTTTAAAAACAAGAACAAGGTTTTGCACCTATGACACATAATCTTGTATTCCTTCAATAATACCTAGAAAACTGAAATATGCTGAAAGTTCTTCCTTTCCCAAATATGCTGGTAGGTTTCCAGAAGCTGGTTATAGATTTCTGGGACTTGTACATTTTTGCAGAAAATCGAATAACAATTTTTAAAGTTTGTAACAGTGTCTTTGAAGTAAAGCAATACTCTGCACACTACAAACTGACAAGAACAAACTGGGTTGTCACAGCTTTTATTAGCCTTTCTCCTTGACAGCACATCTCACTGACTGTTAGGCAACCTCCAAAATAATTTTGTGCATGATCTGAGATGTGATAAACTATCTCTCCCTGTTACTGATGTTCTCTTTCTGCTCAGAAGGGTGGTATTAAATCAAATGGAATCTGAAAGGCAGGTTATTCTTTAGCAGTGCTAACACTCGGTGTGTCAAACAGTGCAAATCATGAGTTATGAAGAAGAGCATAACAAAAGGGAGTAAAAAACATATGCAAGGGAGGGAAGATTTGTTGATCACTCAGTAAAATCTCACGCAGCTGCTGGTGGTTTTTCTGTGGAGCCACTGAAAAGGGTATGAACTCTGAAAAAAATGACAATTATGCATTGAATGATGTTTTAGAGCAAAAAGTGTATAGAGCATTCAGGCTTTTTACTGGAGACAGCCTGATATACATTGGCTATACATAGATATATATTGTAACTTATTGACCAGTCATCTCTATTGCTGTAAATCAAGCATTCTTTTCAGACTCAAACTGATTGCCTTCTTTGAGGGAAAGGGGGGGGAGCAAATAAATTTGAAGGAAGTTTTTTTATCTCCTGTCTCCTCTTTTTTGGATGGTGGTAACATTTCTTCCCAAGACTTTGCAATTTTGTTCTCCACTTGTATAAACTGGTAAAAAGCATTGCCTTACCGATTTCCAGAAAGAAGGTTTGCAAATGATCTGCAAGTTACTGCAATGTGATGGATATTTTGAAATTGGCCACGCTTTACTCCTAACTGAAGTCTGTGATTAGTGCTGCTTTTGCCATGGTTGTGCCATCATTGCTGTGTTGGTAAATCCCTTTAGACATAGATGGAATACACCAATCAATGTCACTCTGCTTGTGTGATTTATACCAGCTTCCACAGTGATATACATTAAACAAACAATCTGCCTCACTTGTAAGCTTATCTCTTTACACATAAGTATGTTTGCCAGAATTAACATGCATGAACTTCTCACATCTGCAGTAGCTGAGTTTCATATCATCAAAATTTCATACTGCAGAGAGCACATTGCACAAATAGTCTTTGAGAAACTAGGACTCATTCTATCTGATGGATTGGGGCATTAAATCCAGTGTTGCCACTTCTGAACTCCTGGAAGGACCAGAAACACACAGTTTATGGTCACAAGTATTTGCTTCAGTGAATCTGATCCAGCGCTTCTGTAGCTGATAAGCTAAGATGTGATATGTTACTGTTTTTTTTTTTTTTTCTTGTTTAAACAACATCCAATTGTGAGATTATAGTACCAATAATTTTGTTAGGAAAATAGGGTTTTTGTTCCTTAATTATTATTGACAATGCGATATGCTATGCCATTGATTTTTGCAAAGATCTCCAAAAATGAGTTTTTGTTAAAATAGCTCCATATGACTGAAAAAACTTCCCAGCTGCAATTAAAAAGGATGAATGGAATTTTACAGATATATTTCTTTAAATGGTAATTTTTTTAAAATCTAAAATTTTATTTTTTTATTAAAGTCCTAGGTATGCCAGGTGTAAATAGAATTAATCTAACCTATTAAAATATGGTTCTTACAGGTCAAACTGTTTTCTGTTATGGGATTATTTTTTATCACATTAACAAAAAGATCACAGAAATATTGTAAATGCAACAGTGATTGAAAATGCCAACAAAATACAAAACATGATTCTTTTTATGGCCCATTCTAGGTAAATTTCTTTCCATGTTTCCTTATAAAAACAGACAAAAGAAAATTAATTTTACTTTATTGTTTCTTGTGGTTAAGCAATTAATTAGAAATATCCATAAAATTCTAGACACCTAAATAAATTTTTAAATACAAACCCATTTATTTTCCCAGTCTCTGTGACTGTAATATATACTAGGTTGATATGGAAATGTCCATGATTTCCTAAATACTTCTGTTGTCTCTCTTCCTGTCCTGATGGGCTCAACAACATGAAACGCCAAATCTTCTTTTAAGATTTATCTCATTTAATATTATATTTGTTTGAAGATCAGTGCTTACATGTTAACTTTAAACATATATCCTCCATAAGATCCAAATTTCCTATAATATTAACTTTTTCTTTGAGCTGTGTAGGCAAAACAGTAAAATACCAGTCACTTGAGAGAAAATTTTGAATAAAAATAAAATCTCCGGATTTCAAAAGCTATAATTCTCATGTGCAATAATACAATACTGCTGTACTGAAGTTTTAGACAGTCTGATCCTACCAATCTGGCAAAACCAAAATTGCCAGCATACTCATCTTATGCTCAAACACTCTGGATGTATCCAAAATGGGAGTTTCTCTTGGCTGTGCAGTGGCTTATGGAAAGGCAGCAGAACTGGTTGTAAGGGCAGTTAGGGACCCTGAAAGACAAACTGGTAACATAAATGGGGTTCTAGAGTGATGGAGTGCTACTCAGTGAGTGCATCTTTCCTTATTCTGTAGGCTTGACCATTCAAAATCATCACTTCAATGCATTTTTGCTATGATTTCCTGCATGCAGCCAGTCACAGCTTCTAGCAGTATGTTGACAGTGAATACACAACTGACAGCTGACTGTAATAAGCAAACTTAAACAGCCTTAAAGATCATGTGTGAATAAATGTACCTTTATAGTATATGTATCCATAGAGGACACTTTATGAAACTAGATCTCAAGGAAGGAAATTGTTTTAACAAGGCATTTTGCAAGCATTTGCGTAGTTATTGACTTGCGGTATATCCTTAACAGATATTAAAGAAGTGTGTCTTAATTAAACTCTTTTTCATGACCATATTTGCATTTTATTGTTTGTGTTCCTGCTTATGAAATAAAACAATGGATATTTAATGTCTTGCAATTCTATAGATGCACCCTTGTAGCTCTTTTATATTCCTGTAGTTAAAATTCCATTACCAGTTCTAATGTAATCTTCTAGTTTATACAAATGTTCACAGAACAAAATGTTGCAGTCTAGTATGCTGTCAATTAAAGTAAACACAAACTCAGTAAAAAATGTAATTGAATTCACCAGTTACAAGCAGATTATTCTCATCTCTGGTTTTTTTTGGTAGTTTGCATAAAAAACCAAGTATAGTAGTGGAGCTCCACTGTTTATTTATAATTCAAACTGCCCAACAGTTTGAACAGTTCTTTATGAGGGTGAAAAACAGTTGTCATGCTCTGTTGTGTAATCCTGCTTATGTATGAGAAGTAAAAATGCCTTTTATTTGCAGGGATGCCTGAAGAACAAGAAGGCACTAGGCAGCTACTGACTTTGATCAACTGTTAATAATGTTGTCTCTGTCTGCTGCTTCTCTTCTTGTTTACAGCTGCTTCTTCATCTTTTCTAGTGTCTTTCTCTATCACACAAAGATTTTATCCCTTATAGAAATCACTATTATGGTGTTCATTTGAGGAAATATACTACCCTGTACAATACTACCCTGTCATGTTTATTAATAGTTTTTATGCACTGAATTCATTATCTGAAAAATATTCAAAATACTTCATAACTTTAAAGAGGAGCATGATTCATTTTCAAAGTTAAGATATTTATGCTTTTAATGCATACACTAATATATATAACACATATATATTTTATATAATTATTGCATATTATGTAAAATACAATAATATGAATCATTATTTAAAAGATAATGTAATATTTATTATCTTTTGTAAAAATCATATGGTAGTGAAAAATTTAAATGCATTATTATATATGCTTTTATATATAATATAGTAATATATTATCAACTCTAAATTCCCAATATGCTATTCATAAGAGATTCTCACAAGCAGATGAACTTCTGTAAGATACTTAATATTGTAGAACACACAAAAAAAGAAATTTATAATGCTGTCTGATTATGATATTAAATATTTGAACAGTAATTTAGTTCAAAATGTAATATACTTGACTGTGACTCTTAAAAAACCCTTTCACTGTTTCAGAGGAATAGAAAAATGTGAGCTTTAGCCAAAAGATAATTAATTATTCAGAACTTAAATGAGGCAGCTATGTTTTCTCTTTCTATATTTTTCTATACTTCTTCCTCTTTCTCAAATTTATTATATCTTTTACAGTCCTCTGTTACATATGATTTATTTGAGAAACAGTATGCTGTGATTTCGGAGTGTTCAGCTCCTAGACAGTGATGTGTCCTAGGAACTTTCACTCATTTTTTCATCCTTTTTTTCATATCTGTGACTCGTGTGTGTTTCCAACACTTCTAAAAGAGAAAAGAAGATTCTGTTTCCAGGGAAATGTGCTTCTCCTGTTTTCATTCATCTATTTCTTAAAGACAAGGAATCAGCCATTTAAACCCTTTCATGGGTGGCCTTTTTCTGAGCTTTTTTTTATCTTTTAGGGTGAGACATAGGTTTTCAGCAGATATTCTCAGCAACTTTTTCATTTACATTGGTCTGTTCCAATGAAACCGGAAGCTTGAAATTCCTCTTATATTAAAAAAAAATGTGTTTGGATTTAATGTGCGCTTTTTAAATAAATGATAATACATATTATTTATTTTTAAGTAAATAACGATACATATTATTTCTTTTTAAGTAAATAAATGTTGCCCAAATGGCTAGATTCAGTAGACTCATAACTTGTAGAGAAGTAACAAAAGGAAGAAAAGTATGTAAAACATTTTGTTTGGAAAGGTTTCAAATATGGGATTCCACATTTCAAAAAAAGAGAAACTATAATTTCATAGGTGTGGAAAGCAAGACACACACAGAACAGTTTCACCAGGAGGAGAAGCAAAGAGTTTCAAGGAAAGAGTGCAAATCCATATAGGAAAATAACTGGTTGTGGCTCTTATTGATTGTATTGAAACTGATTAATTCAGATCTATTTTTCAATTTAATTATTAACCTGGTTTGTGGTATGGAATGAGAAAAAAGTTATTTTTTATTTCAGAGTTGCGCATTGCATTTCCAGGAGATTCATCTGAGTTGCCAAAGCTCTTATTGATGTCTTTATTAGGGCTGCCAACATTGCTGCTGCCTTTGAAGTCTCTCAGGTTGATGGAACTCAGCATCTTTCACCTCTTCCTGTGTGCTGAGCATGGGCATGGGTCTTTCTGGTATGGTGGTTCAGTCCTGGCTAACAGCCAAATGCCCACCCAGTCACCTCCTCACTCCCCCCCAGAAGAACACATGCAGGAAACAGGATAAACACAGAAAGATCATTTAGCAATTTTCATGGGGAAAACAGGGTCAACTTGGTAAAAATTGATTTACTTGAACAAAACTGATTTAATTTATTGACAACTGAAATAGAGTCAGATGGTGCAAAACACCTTTTCCCCCCACCCACCATTTTTTCCCATGCTGATCTTCATTTCTTCAATCCCAATTCCTCTATCTTTTTTTCTCCCAAAACAACACAGAGGGATGATTGAGGCTGGAAGGAACCTTTGGAGATCCTTTAACTAAATATACCACGAAAAAGTGGAAAAAGGCAACCAATTACTGAATCAATATTTGGGGCTTGTGAGTCATAAATAGAGACCAAAACAGAACATAAACAGCTGTGGGGAGGGTGTGAGCTATTCTTGCTTGGTTGGGGGTGTTTTGGGGAGTGGGGTTGTATTTGTGGGATGGGTTTTGGGGGATGGTTGACAGGGAGGGGTGGTATTCTGAAAATATTACCAGTTCTGTTCTTCTATTTGGCATTTTTTTTCTGCTAGTATTGTCCTAGCACCATGCTGACTTCAGCAACCAAACAGTGCTTACAGTTCTTGCTGGAGATCTGCTTTGCTCTGTATGGGGCCATCTGCATTAAGACACTGATTTTTTACAGTATCCACCCAAGAGATTGTCTTCTAAGGTGAATTATTGGAGGCTTAGCCATCAGTACAGTATGAAAAAAGGAGAAACTGAGAGCAGAAAGTTGGAGAGACAGTGAAATATCATGTAACTGAATGATAAATAAGTAGCACATCTAAATCTCAATAGTCATGTTTTGCAGATATATTGGAAAAAAGCAGAACTGGGAAGTCAAAAGCTCTTGGTTTTCATAATGAAAAATTTCTGGGACAACATCATCCTGATGTTCAGGAAGAAGTTGATCTCAAGCCCTCTGGTTCTCAGAGATAAAGCTGGCACACTGCTGACCCTCCAGTCTCAAGCCATGCTGGGAGTCAGCTGTCAATGGTTAGAAAAAAGGATTTCATCCCAATTTCTGTGCACTGTGATATAACAAGTCATCCCATGCAATCCCTTTCACCATAAAAACATGAGTACTGTGAAGTGACAAAGCAAGGAGATATCTGTTACACTTTCCCTCATATGATATAATTAATATGTCTGTAAGTGGGGCCAATAGAATACATGAAATGAGAAAATAACACAGTTCAGATTAATGTTGCTATGTTTTAGTATGAGTAATAATTTTTTCACCAACAAATCCACTTTGGATAGTTCCACTACACATAGTTACATCATTCCTTGTTAACAATGTATTTTGTCTATTCATTCTTTACTCATTCACTGCAGTGACATATCATTCATGTTGTTATCTCCTCAAGAAACCTAGTCCTTCATCAATATCGGTTTGATGCTAAGTGTTCGTAGATTTTTTCCTTGGCATTGAACATATAACTTTTTTTTCTTTTTTGGCATGTTCCCAAATAATTTTATAATGATTTTTGACTATGCTAACTATATATAAACTGCCTATATATAAGCTGAATCTTTTTTATAATCTCAAGTGTTTTCAAGGACTTCTCGATTATAGATGAATTTTCCAAGTCTTGGATGTAATAATTCTCCTGCATAATGTTCATCCAGGTAAATAAGCACAGATTAGTTGTATTTAAGTCACCCATTTTAGAGGTTATTAAGTGTGGGGGAAATTTCCTTGAGTAATTGTTTGTGACAAAGTTACTGAAATTGTCAATGAACATTTCTCACAACTAGGTGCTTAAGAGTTGTACTTTGTGCTTAATTGTAATATTCCTGCTGTATGCTATAGAAAGCATGGCTCACCATTACTTGCAGCTCTTCTCCCAAAATACATAAAAAGATACAACATCTGAATGTAATGTATTGTCAAAGATATGTCTGGATTTTCATTCATTATAGATTTACCAAGTACAAGTAGCTAGAATTTCCCTGTCAAGACCTCCACTTAACTCCTAGATCAAAACTTGGGAGAAGGAATAGACAGTTTAAATTAATTTTCTCTCTAATCTCAGGTTTCATTCACCTTTGTCACTGTCCAGTAACTTTCTGGGTTTTATTCTCGAAGGAGAACTCTTTTTCCCTTTTTGCTGTGGATGTCATACAATTAAAATGGGAAACATTCCTCTGGAATGGAGTAAGTACACTGTGTTGTTACCGCAGTTTCTACATTTGAAACCTAAATTTTCAACAAGTGTAATGAGGTTGCTGATTTATATTACTAGAGAAGAAAGCACCTATGAATGATGACCTCCCTAGGGCAACCTGCAAATGGGGAATCAATCAGTCAAGACTACTGGAAGAAGAAGGAGAATATTTCTTCTCTTATTCTCAGGAGGATCTTGCACAGAACAGAAAGAAAGGAGGAAGAGAAAAGTCTCATCATCAGCCCTCTTTGTTTTGTTTTTTTGGGGTTTTTTGTTTTTTTTTTTTTTTTTAAACAAGTTGGCTCATTTTAAATTGATGAGTCAGTTTCTCAATTCCTTACTTTCTTTTTTCCCAAAAGTATCTCAAAAACAGAGATGAGGACCCAAGTGCTGCCTGTGCCATACTGCAGGTTTGGGGATAAGAAGGATAAATTAATAAAGACAGAAGCAAAGCCTTAGATAGGAAAGCTAAAGTATGGAGTATATTTGATATATGAAGGTTGAATTTTCTGGGATAGAGCAAACACGCTGATTTAAAACTGGTGATTGTGGCAAACTTGCTATATATGTTCTTATGCTTAAAGAAGTCTTGCTCTCTAATTAGCCTTATAGATTTCCATTTTTAATAAAAATAAATGCAGTAAATAGGAACATAGCCTTGAAACAAGACAAGAGATTGTTACCAACTGCATTTCTATACTTAGAAAAACTGATATAATGAAGAAATGAGACATTGGTCACTATATTTAGGTTTCTAAAGTAAGTTATCCTGAGTCTCAGCAAGTTGCTTTTGCTTCTCAATGTTTTCAGTAGTGTGAAATTGAGCTGTTCTTAATCCTGGCTTGTCTTATTTTAAGCATCTAAGATATATAAGAAGAAATGTTGTGGAGAAAGCTTTCCTCTCAGGTGTCATTAAAGAAAGCACTGGGACAATCTGTCTTAGTCTAACTTTTAAATGTGTAAGTGAACTTTGGTGTGATCCACTCCACCTCTTTCAAGATGTTTAAGCAGACATCAAATTTTCTTTTCAACTGGCTATTTCATTATGTACATTAAATCATTACCATGGGAAAAAAAATCATGAAATCATTAAATTTTTTAAAAAGTGATTGGAATCAATGGCATGGAGATTTCTCCATAAAATCTTAAGTCCTATGTAAATAAAAAGTTAAAAATTGTCCTTGTCTCTAATGTTAGTTAGACATAGCTAGTGGGTGTCTGCTTCCTAAATTTTGTGCTGAGTTCTGATATAGTTGTAAAATGATTATCACCATTTTCAATTCTGAGGGAAAAATAGCCTGTTTGGAGTTACTGCAAATGGGATGAAAGTGAAGACTTCCTTTTTTCTCAATTAAATGCACTCTAAATTTTAGAAAGCTATAAAACCCCATCTTTTTCTATGAGTAGCACACTTTCCCTTTTCAGCTTTTTTTTTTCTTCAATAACATACAGCTGGAATTTGTAGCTTGTGGTTTATTTTTGCAACATTCATGTTTTTAATTAAATATGGGATTCATCATCAAGACATGACAGTCTGCCTTTCTTATAAGAAGTGAGAAAGATTGATTTAGGTGTGCAGTTTTATATCATATGCTGTCTTTCCAAAATGTTAAGGTGATTAGAATTTAATGTTTCTTTAAGGATGCACAGGATTAGAAAATCTAAAAAACACTGGATTTTGTTCCCAGGAAAAAGACCTAGGAGGTGTCACAGTAGACTGAAAATGTAATTCTCCTGCCCTACAAAAGTACATATAGCAATAATTCAGATTCATATCCCTGAAGCCCTAATAAATTGAACACAAAATAATTGTTTCCCTCACATTGCAGGATTGCAGATTTATTGACCTCTTAATAGTTAACAATCTTCTTGTTTTAGTCAACATGATAATTCTTCTTGTTGATCTTGGCATGCAATATAGTTCTTCCAGGTAGATGATAATGAAAAGTTTCTCTATCTTACTTTTGCTGTATTTTTTATTTTATATTCCAAATATAGTACCAGTGCATTTATCTCTGTATGGTAGTGCAAAAACCTAATTTGGTTGACTCAGTTTGTGAGTTATAACTCTGTATTACTTTACTGGATTTTTTTTCTTGTCATGAAAGTTGGCTGGCTGTAGTAAGAATTCCTGTTCTTACAAGGGAGAGTCAGGGGCACAAAATAGAAAAGTCATTCACTAAACCAAAGCTCAGATTAGATATAGCAAGAATAAAAATTGGTTTTGGAACATAACAAAGTGAACAATAATATATTTCCTCTGTGAAGCATATTGTCTTTTTATATCTGTAATGTTTCTTTCCCTTTTATTTTTTTTTCCATTTTACATAGAAGGAAATGAAAAAAAAAAAAAAAACGCAGACAGCAAGTGTGAATCCACTGGCAAATCAGCAAGCAGATGTATTTCATTTGGTATTTTAAAGTCAAGTTAAAAAAGAAAGTAAAGACAAAATTTCCGTGATGATTTTTTTGGAAACTGCATCAGAAGGACTTTGTAAAATGATATATTTTAGATTAACATTTACTTCAGTTTCTTAAGCCTGCTCTACTTTCAGGTTTCTTGCAGAGCTGAAATAATAAAACGAGGATACTCTAGATTGAATGCACATAAAGGTATCGATACATGTTGCCTTGCCTTTCTTTTTTTCCCCAGTTGATATTCCTATCCCCCTAACAAAAAATTTCCCTAATTCTGAATAAAGCTGAATCTCTTTCAAAGGGTGCATTGTCTGACTCCACTATTGAAAAGCTGGATCTCTGTTTTGAAATGCTTGAGTCAACATGGATATATCACAGGAAGTTTAAGAGCTGCTTCCACTGTGATTAATAAAATCAAAGTTTTCTGAAATGTGCTATTCTCTGTGCAAATCATCAGACAGAAAATGGAGAGAGGAAGTGGCAGCACCATCTGCCATGTTGCAAGCAGCATCAAATACGGGTGACTAAAGAAAGTGAAAAGCAATTCATTTGCTTATCTCATCTTAGCTCCCCTCCTTCTGCTGGGCAAAGTTGCTGGATCAAACAATGCAACTGGAAGAATTAGTTGAAAGTGCGGTCTTTTCTCACCTGTCTTCTATTTCTGTATAAATGTTTGGTTATTTTATTTAGACTAGAATTTGACATGGTGAAACCAGTGGGAATGGGCACCTTCCTTGTTATCTGTTCCCATTGAAATTATGTTATTTTTTATTATTTGAGATAGGCCAGTCCTCTTAAATTAATGGCAAATGACTACATGTAATACAGACCTTGGAATTTTACATATGTGAAGTACTAGGAGAAATTTTGCTAATGCCTTAGAATGCTAGAAGAAAGAACTCACTGATCTTGGAATTCATTATCCAGAAGAAAAGTTTTCAAGGGTACAGGAATCTTCCCAGGAATAGCTTATGCAATTAAGTACAGAAGAAAATGAGGATCACATTTCAGGTAGGGATGAAATGAGTTCTTGTATGTCAAATGTGCATTTGTACTTGCACATTTTAAATACTGCTATATTTTCTTCAGAATATAAGGCTATGAAATTCTTGATTTTAATGTGGATAGCAGGATTTATTGCAGGTAATCTTGATTAATACTGGTGATCAGATCAGGAAGCATTTTTAGAAGAGACACTTCTGGCTGGTCTATTACAGATATTATTGCCAAAACACTCCTCAGAAGCCTATCGACTAGAGGAATGATCGTGAGAAAGTGGGCATAAGAAGCAAAATAAATGTTGTTCTCTGATTTGGTTCAAGGCTTGAGATTCAAGGGAAGGTTTCTGTTGACATAAGAAATGAGAACACAGCTATTTGTGTGGTTTATGATGAGCAGTAGAATTTTAAGGCTGACTGATAGCCTTGATGTGAAGCTGGAGTTTTAAATTTAAAATCTGTCAAGGAGAAGGTTAAGGCTTATGTTTTATTAGGAGTGAGAACAGGATACTAGAAAGTACTGTGTGTACAAATAGTGAGCCTATGCTTGTCTGTCCCATTGAACATGTTTTTCTGCATAACTTTTGCAGAAGTCTGACATCGTGTTTTAGGGTAAAATAAAATGTGTCAGTTACTCTTTTCAATGACAAATGACATAAAAGTTGTGAGAAAAGAATTAAATAGTGCGACAAAGATAATTTATGAGATCCCATTAGTTAACAAACTTTTCAAATTCTTTGTGTTACTGTTATGGGTTTTTTTGTTGTTTTGTACTTAGAATTTATTTTAAGAGTAATGCACTATTTTTTTTTAGTTTTCACTGAGTTAATGTACATAAATATACAAAAAGTGAACTCTCCACATTGTGCACTTCTCACAATGGCAAACTTGACTAAAAATTTCTTAAAAATTCCTTTTGGGGACATAGCACATATAACTTTCACTGTCCATAATTAATTTACTTTCACTCTTTCTCTTTAATAGAATTAGCATTTTTCATTGGTTGAAAGCAAAGTAGTTGTGTTGAAAATTAAAATTGATTAGAAAAGAGGATAAAATATCTGAAGCTCTTCAGCCATGCAGCTGTCAAATCTGAAATCTAGTGGAAATCATTGTACAATTCCTGCATTTAAAAGAAATAAATGAAAGAATGTTTGTATTGTTTGTTTGCATTGTCATCTTTACTAGTATACAGATGAACAGACAGTATTTCAATTATAAATCCATTTCAACAACAATAGCTATTCATTTTTGCTCATTAAAATAAAAAAACCTTAATAACATATGATGTGACACTTGGATTTTTCTATAATTGCATATTTATTCATGAGGGACAATGCATATGCCAGATGTACAAAATAATAGGACTTTTTTTTTTGCATGGATTTGAAAAAATATTTCTAGAAATAGAATGCATGCCTATGTGTGTTTCTGTCACCTGTGTGTGTATAAATACAGCATGTGTGAGAGTATTCCAGACACATTCATGTGTGCCTGCTGTCTGTTCGTGTGTTTTCAAACTATTGTGATAATAAGGCCTTGTATATATTTAAGGGCTATATAAACACAGCTTTGAAAGCAGTTAGCTGGACAGGTGGCATAGCAGCTGAAAGGTGTTGTTATAGGATGTGAACAAAAAAAGTGTTCTTCAAGCTGATACTTAAAATCATACTCTAATGATCTATTGTGTTAACTGTTCTGAAAAAGCTGTGGTACCTATTATTTTATTGTTCTTCCTTAGTGCTTCAGCCTTCTCAACTGTGATTCATAACTTTAGGTTGCATGTCAGATATTTAGAGTTGGTGAGAACAGCAATGAGTCTAAAATTCTGAGCTCACATTATCTATGTAGAGGCTAGTCTTCCAGTATACACAACCTCTGCCCTGACAAACCACACAAGAACTATAAAAAGTTGTATCATTCATTCCTTAATGGACTGTAAGGCATCAGAATAACAACATTAAACCCAGTATGCTTCCTGAACAAATGGCTTAAGCCTTCACTGGTGGAATTAGTTCCTTTCACTGGCAGAGGAAGCTGCCCATAAACTGCGAATTTCTCCTTGCTTTTTATAACAGATTTGTGGTTGTGATAGATTGATGGAAGTAACATTACAGAAGTATATGGCTATGTTTTCCATCACTTTCACAGCAAGAAACTGGAAATCTGAATTCTGAAACTTTTCAGAATAGGCTGCAGAAAGCCATCTTTGCTTCTTTCTCACACATTTGGTTTTGAGTGTGCTACACACAGACTGCTTAAATTTGATATTGTTCCCTTAGCCTGAAAGGATAAAATACAGAAATATATTAATATGGGATATCATGAAGCAAAGTGTAAGATGAATGCATTATGTTTTAAGAGGCTATCCATATTTGAAATTATTACTGTTCCTGTTCATCTGTGTTGTTTTACCCGCAGAAAATGGGAGCAGGCATTTGGACATTCCTTACAAGTACAAAAGCTCAGCAGCTAAACTAACCTTAAACCTCCATTTCACTGGTTAAGAATTTAACATTGTTTTGATTTTATTTAGAACTAGTCTGGATGCTATTTTAGACATTCTGCAAGAAGAGATAATCTCTGACATAATATAAACTAGCTCTTTCTTGTTCCAAATAGCTCTAAGATGTTGCTTCAGGAGTCTCTTTAAGACTTCAGTTATTTCTCTTGGCTGATATTTGCAGCTCAGATAGATGTGGAAAATGTATTTGCAATATTTGTAATCCTAAATGCATTTTTCTTAGGTGAACTTGTTTTTATTGCACATTAAATGATTCCCCAGCTTATCAGTAACAGTATCTTAGCTTCACCACCTGCCTCTTGCTCATTTCAGGAGCTCCATAGACAAGAAACTACAGTAGAATATGTCCAAGTGTACCTGTCCTACACTCCTTCTGTGCCCTTATTTCTCACCACATATTTGCAGAGCTGAAGCTCTGTTCTCAAATGGGGAATTCTTTGTGATGTCTTTGACTTTCCTTGAAACATTACTGTCATGTTACTCATTAGGTTCCTGGCAGTCCCTCTAGCACACACATAACATATCTCTGGTGAACTGACCTACACTGGAATGAGGCATGCCTTGCTCAAGTACAGCTGAGTCTCTCACAGCTCCATCTAATTCGCTTTGCTTTGTGTGCAGCTGAAGCACTGAGTGCAGCTGTAAACACTCTCTGGACCATAAATCTGGAGAGTGCAGCACATCCTGAGTTTTAATATGCCTGCTTTCAACAGCAACATCCTTACGTGACTGTTTTCCATATCATCTGCCAGCTGAGAAAAGGTAAAGTTGTCTTGTAATAATGGTTTGTTTACTTTATCCACATATTAATCTGCCTTCTGCAATCAAAAGAGTAGGTGAAGTGGCAGATGGACAGGGAAGGCTCTTAACTGCAAGGGTACAGAATAGCTCTGGGCATTTGTGATCTTTAAAGTACAGCCAATATTTTCCTCTGCAAATTTCTTCAGGGTCCCTGAGCTGTAACACCTTGCTTCACTGGAACCTCTGCTGCCAACCTGCCTTCAGCAAGTGCACAGAATATTATGGCAAATCATGGCTAATTGCCACAGAATGAATACTTACTGCTTGCTTGTTTTAGTGCTCATATTGAAAATCCTGTCTTGGATGTGAAAGTATGTTAGTACCTTGTTAAAGACGGGAAATATTGCCAGGCACATATTTCCAGGTTATAAGGAAGAAGAGCAATTAGACATTTTTCTGTCACTGCAAAAGTTCTGCATCAATAAAAGCTTTATCTGTGGTAGTTTACAGGCATGATCGCATAAATACTTTGCAGGCTTGTTACGTTATCAGTTTCTAGCTGCTTGCACAGCCCTCTTCCTGGTAGGTGGAGAGGGAAAAGGCAGTGGGATTTTTCTCATGCATTTCATTCCATAACCTGGAAGTTTACTTTGAGTTGTCACAAAGCCTTTGCTTTTTTGAAAATAAATTTGCAGACTTCATACTAAGATGTTAAAAGGTAAAATAGATACTAGTTAATTTTAACTGAAAGCCTAAGAGTTAATGTTAGCAGCAATAAAATCCACCGGAAAGCCAGGATATGCTGCTGTAGGCATCACCATGAGAACATTTTCTGAGTTTGGAGGATTATGCAGCATGAAACCTGGGGATTTCTGAGTAGGAAAGCTGGTTCTGTTTAGTGTTTGTCAGCACTCAGGGAATAATTTCTCTGTGCTGCCTTTACTTCACGCCCCCTTAATACCCAAAACTGGTACTTGCAAAGAGGTTACCCCCACCTGTTAGTATATTTCCATTTATAATATAAGCTATTCCAGGAAGGTATCAAATATTGACTGACTTCTTGGTTCCAGGAGCAGCAATAGTAACAATTTCTCCTAACTAGCCAGGCAGAAAAAGACAGGAAATTGGCTTGCAAATAACGAAAAGATGGGGGTATTTTTTACATTTGCAAAAATATGACTGATTATGCCTTTTTTTCGTCCAGCCTATCCATGTAACTCGTCTCAATTTGAGTTATTCAGGTTTATACTTTTTCAGGGTTTTTTTCTCTAGAAAAATATATACTTCTGTTTCATTGTTCCATTTTTATTTCATATCAAATAGAAAACTTTATGTAAGTTATTGTTCTAAAAAAATGGTCTTTAAAATGCTCACATTTAGTTGTTACTACACAATATGTGAACAAACCAATGCAAAGAGATCTCATTGACATGAGTTCTTATGTTTCATTATATTAGAAAACTGTAATCACAAACTTATTCTCATCTCATAGCTTTAGGTAGTTGTTAACACCCAGGATTGTTAATACAGTGCCTCATATCTAGTTTGTTCCTCACATTGGGAACATTGTCACCACCGCTGTGTTTTATCACTCTTAAGGGACTTAAATTGCTTTTTCTTCTTGTGTCATCTCATCTGTCAGTCCAAAATTGTTTATTTCTCTATTTGAATTTATTACAAATTTTCACCAAAAGAGCCTATAAATGGTTTCACCATTCAAATATTTTTTCTGTAAGTTCAAGTATTTTATACAAACTTGTTCTAAATTAGGCATGTTTTGATGTTAAAGTTGCAGCCATCTGTATGCATTTTTAATAGAACTTCTTCAACAGTAACAATTAAACATAAAATGTAAAACATGTGCTAAAATATGCATGATACCATTCTAAAATTAATAGTAAAATCTTATTTTGCTAGTCTCTGATTTATTAATTGATATTTCATCTCATCTTTTGTAAAAGCAAAGAGAAAAAAATTAAGCAACAAGGTCTTAAGCAAATTAGTTTCATTAATTTGCTGTATTTTTTGTTAGATTATAAAGCAATTCAAACAGCAAGAAAGCAGGGTTTTTTATGAATACCATCTCATGGAGCCAAAAAATACTTTGCATGTGAATACATGTATAATACATGTCAATACATATAAGAATTTATATTCATTATTGATGTTTTTAAGTTATGAAATAAACAAAAAGAGATAAAAAAGATTAAGAAAGGTAAAAACAAAGCCTATATCTATCTATCTATATATTTAATATAGATATTCTCTATAGAATTCATTGTATTTGGTTTGTCTCATTCCAGATATACTGGTCATTTTATTTAATTTGACAGTGTAAAAGTATATAAATAAATATCAGTACTGCATTTCTGTGTTTGTGGATCATATCACGGCATCTGAGTGTCTTATAACCTTTTGTTGAGTCTTGTGACTCAAAAGAAGCTTCTCCAGATCCAGATGTTGTATGACAGTCATGGTTTTGAAGAAGAGAGAAAAGAGTAATTTTATCACTGTTTTACATATAGAATGAAAGACATAATAGTATTTATTCAGATTCACAAAATAATCTTATTATGTAACCAAATCTATGTACTTTGTGTCATCTTTCTCAATGATAGGTGATGTATAAATAAGAAACTGATTTATTCATCTTTTTTAATTCAAATAAAGCCGGTGCATGAATTTTACTTTTCTTTCTTCTCAAAAGGTTATACATTAAAGAAAATGTCAGTAATCGTGGCTTGCAGGCATATGTTATTCAGCTTTGCCTCAAAGGTAATCCTTTCTTATAAGTCTTCCTCCAGGATGAACAGACAATTAGTTTAAGTGATTTTGAATTGTCAAGTGATGAGGGACTAGAAGGTATTATGTTTCATGGAGCTTATTTTTTCTGCTAGCTATAAAAATTCACCTTATATTGAGATTCAGTAGGAAAGATGAGTGCAGAAGAAAGGACTTGAGAATATTTGTAGATGAAAAATTAGACATCAGCTTGCAGTGTGGACTTGCAGCCCACAAAGCCAAATGTATCCTGGGCTGCATCTAAAAAGTTGACAGCAGGTCCAGAGAGGTGATTTTCCCCCTTTGCTCTCATGTGAGACCCCACCTGAATTGCTGCATCTAGTTCTGCAGTACAGGAAAGACACAGGCCTGATGGATGGAATGGGTCCAGAGGTAGGCCACAAAAATAGTCAGAAGGATGGAACACCTCCTTGTAAAGAAAAGCTGGCAGAGTTGCCATTGTTCAGCCTGAAGAAGTGAAGGCCCCAGGGAGACCTTATTGCAGCCTTTCAGTACTTGAAAGAGCCTTAAAAGAAAGATGAAGAGGGACTTTTTACCAGGGTCTATAGTAATAGAACAAGGCAAAACTGTTTTAAACTGAAAAAAGGTAGATTCAAATTGAATATAATGAAGAATGTTTTTTGCTATGAGAGTGAAGAGACACTGGAAGAGCTCGTCCAGAGATATTGGGGATTTTCTTACTTTGAAGGGTTTCTGGGCAGGCTGGATGGAGCTGTAAGCAATCTGATGTAGTGAAAGACATCCCTGGCCACAGCAAGGGCTTGAAACAAATTGGGCCCTACAGGTTTGCCAGTGTGACCTTGGTGTTGGGGAGGGCCATGTGGCAGATGATCTTCCATGGCATCACATGGCACATACAGGATAACCAGGTGATCAAGTCCACTCAGCAAGGGTTTATGAGAAGCAGCTGCTGCTTGGCTATCCTGACCTTTTTCAATCACAGAATCACAGAATAATAAAGATTGGAAGAGACCTTCAAGATCATCTAATCTGACCATCAACCTAGCACTACCACAGTAACCCTTGGATGACCTACATCTCCCACATAGTGGATGAGAGAAAGGTTGTGGATGCCATTTACCCAGACTTTATTAAAGTGTTCTTCAAGGGTAAGTATTTTAGGGTACAAAACTCTTGGAAAGGAATCATCCATATTAATAGTTTTTTTCTACTCTTCTGTGAATGATAATTTAGAAGCAAAAAGGAACATTTCCCTCACTAGAATATCAAATTCATATTTCAAACCTTGAGCTTTTCTTTCCTGTGATGCCTTTCATAGTAGATGGGCACTCATAAGAAGTAATGAGGTAGGGTGCATTATATGAGGTATGTATATGATATGCACCTTAGTAGATATCATTATGTCATTTTATTTCACTGCAGTAGAAGGGAGAGAAATTGAAATTTTCTTACTGATTGGGATCTGAATTAAGACATTGTGGGTTTCATTTTAGATTTTATTTCAGGCTCATTTTAGATTTTATTTCAGGCTCAAGTTAACTACTATTTTCTTTTATTTATTTATTTATTTATTTATTTATTTATTTATTTATTTATTTATGCTGGCTTTCTATTTGGTTATCCAATGAGATAGCAGATACACCTCAATATGAACTTATGTTGGAACCTCCTCTGCATTCTATGAAGGTCTCAGCCAAAGCTAACTATGCCAGCTCTAAGGGAGCTGGTGAGAGACAGCAGTAAAATATGGAGTTTGAATAGGTACTATTCAGGTTGAAGAGGTGGCCCATGTTTGATTCACAAAATATTCAGACCAAAAACTTTGAAAAAATGTCTCTTTCCTGCTGAACTCCTTTTAAGGGCTAAATTCTTTTGATATTTTTTAGTAAGAAGCAGCTTTCTTGAACTGTGTGTTGAGTTGATCTTTGACAAAGAACTGAATACTTTCCAAATTTTGCTTTCCTGACAGCAAAATAAAGTAATATTTATTTCCTGCTGGTCTTACTGTTATGTTTTTAGATACACATATCTGAGTCAGAAGCCAAATTTCATGTTTCTCTGCTACTACTTTAAAATGATAGTGCTATCAATGACATGCACCCATCCTTCTATCTTCCATTTTCCACTTGCTCAGCATGTCTTCCAGTTACTTTTTTGCAATTTTCAGTTTATCTCTCTTGTGCAGAAACTTTCATACCCAGGGAGAGTTCAAAGGTATTTGACAGCTGTGAATATGTCTCCCTGATGATGACAGAAAATCACAGTTCACTCAGTTAGGGATGTGTTTCATTGACCTAAGCAATGCTAGTGAACAGGCTAGCATGAAACTCCATGTTACAGAGCAGTTCAGAAGCCTTATGCTTGTGATGATAGATAAAGCAGAGGACAGACAGACATTGCCAGTATCAGCAAGAGAAACAGCTATGTTAAATGAGACAGATCCAAGAAGAAATACTGAGCAGCTCCAGCATGATCTTGCAGTGAAAGAGGCTTACAAGTTGACCGAATAGGGACTTTCCACAAGGGCATGTAGTGGTAGCACAAGAGGAAATGGCCTTTAGCTGAAGGAGGGTCGATTGAGATTAGGTATTAGGAAGAAGATTTTTTTCTGTAAAAAGGTGCTGGAACAGGTTTTTGAAAGAAGTTGTGGGATCCCCATCTCTGGAAGTGTTCAAGGTCAGCCTGGATGGGGCTTTGAGGAACTGGGTGTAGAAGTAGGTGTCCCTACCCACAGCAGAGGGGTTTGGAATTAGATGATCTTTGAAGTCTATTCAAATTCAGACCATCCTATTCTGTGAAAGCTGAAAAGTCCTCATGGCTCTGACTGACTTAGGTTTAAGCTGGAGAAAAATTCTTCTGTGTCCCCAAAGCTATTGATCAGACTCTCACTGAGAAGGACGCTGTGAGAAATATTACTACAAATCCTATGTCTCACACCCATTCATATATCAGAGCACCTGCGTGTAATTTCCTGGTCCTTTATCCAGCAGTGCTAAACACCCTTTCCTTCACAAGAAGATGAGAACTGTTTTCTCTAATCTTCCCCTACTCATTTGAATAAGTTGACATGACAGCTTCTAATGTAGAAGATGAGAAGGAGAATACCCTTCCTTATCTTTGTGGAAGCAGCTGAAATCTTTAAGTGTGACATGAAAATACCATTTCCTTTTATATACCAAGATGTTCAGTTTTCTTTTCCTGGGCTGGAATGGATGGGTGAACAAAAGAAATAGCACAGTTCTGTCTTTGTCATTACTTTACTTTGGTAAAAAAATTATCACACTATCAAAGAGTGTACTTTATTTTGTTAAGTTAATGAGTTATCGTGGGCCATTTGATGCTTAACAGCCAAAGTAAGAGTTAATAAGACTCCTAACTCAGTGCCAGACTTGAATACCTTAGGTATTGCATTACCTAGTGCATTTAGCAAAATATAGCTAAAATTTGAACCCTCTGCTCATGAGGGCAGGGACCTTGGGACAAGGGAAATGGAAAGGGCTTAGATGCCATTTGACTTCTTTGCCTTCATTTTCACAGGAAAATTGTACTGTCAGGCTGGCTGGTCAGAGCCTTTTGACAGAAGCTGTGGGAATGAAACACTCCCCAGACAGAGCAGCAGGACAAAGGGATAGAGTACCCAAGCAAGTTGAACATACACCTATGGGAGCAAATGTGGAACTGGCAGAGCTCACCAAGGTTGATGTGAGGCTCCTGCTACTTAAAAGTTTACGTGTAATAAAGGGAAGTTTGTGATGGCTGGTCAAAAGCAAACATCTCACCCTCTTCAAGACAGGACAAGACAATGGGCAAAGAGACTACAAAACAGGAAGATTTTACACTGGTTTCTTTTCAATTTATATATTACCTTAAGCAGGACTAAATAGGTTTCCAAATGGCAGCACTCCTGCTGCTTAATACTAGCTATGTGTGTGAGAATTACCATGCATGTATTCTGTTTTGCTCAAACACAAACTCAAGTAAACTAAACCTTCTGTGGTCTTCTGGAAATGTGCTCATTCTAAGCAAGACAAGGAGTATTGCTTTCTGGGTTGTACTCCTAGCATACCTCTAGTTTTCTTTTGGGAGCAGGGGAGACAGAAGGGTTGTTGCTAGGCAGCAGCTGTCACCAGAAAGGTCTATGTGTCATATTGTGGTAGTGGATTAAGTGCCACTGAAGTACCTCTCTTCTGAAGACTTTCTGTCTGTTAACTGTTGAAATAATTTACAGCCATGGTATTCAGCCTACTGTGTACATCCATTTTCCCCTTTCCACCCATCTATATTGACTGTGATGTCTGGTGACTTAAGAGCTGTCTGTATTTTTTGATATTAGTATTCTGAGGAAGTCTGGCCCCAGAGCCAGGTTGGACAGTACTGGAGTAAAAGCCTACTTGTACTGACTTGCTATTCACTCATATGATCCCCAGTCCTACCATTTTGTTAAGAAAAACAAAGTTAGTTGCATGAATAACTCTTTAATCCTTGTCTTTTTTTCCCATAAAAAATCTATTATTTTCTTTCTCACAGACAGAGTTGTTACAGCCAACTCACAAAATACTGGTTGCAGGAAATACTTCTGAGAACAATTTTTTTCTGCTCATGAGAAAGTTATTTCAATAAATACATTAAATGAAAACTCAAATCAGGACAAGTACCATCTTTCCCACAGGAAAATAAGCCTTGATTGGGCACCACCCACTTTTCTTAAACTGACTTTGAGGACTACAACTATACAGGCATGATAATGCTGCATAGGTATTTTTAAAAGCTACAATAAATATGATGTTTTTTCTTTCAGAACTTTTGTTCTGGCTTTGAATTATTGCCTACAAGAAATTCAGAGGTTTTATTACATTCTGATGGGCAGTAATTACAGAAACACCCATATAAGATGTAGTAATGTGCTTTGGAAAGATAAACAACTAATGCATTCTCATGCATATGGATAGTTGTGACTAAGGAAAACCCTTCACCGCTTGGAGACTTTTTAAGTTGTATTCAGCCTTGATATTTGGCAATTTATTTTGGAAAGATGTGTTAGTTATGCACCATAGCACAGATAAAATCTTGGAAAGAGATGAAACATAGAAAAAAATCACATCCATAGAGGATGTAGCTGCCTGAAATGTACCTGGGGTTGTGGTCCAGATGGATATGGGAGAGATCTGTCCTCTGACATGAAAAAGCTTGTCTTGCATTAGTTGATATTGGGTGGTACAGACTGCAGGAGTGGATCTGCTTTCTAGACACCCCCATATAATATATATATTTTTTTAGCTCTGATTAGCTTCAACTATTGTTGAATTCTAAAACCCTCTTTATGGACACTTTAATGAGGACTGATTTTTTTGTTCTTCTTCTTCAGAGAATTTCTAACTTGATCAGTTTTATCCTGGGATACGTTAAATTGCAGAACAGATTCCTCTGGAGTACATCTGGCCACTGGAAAAACCCCACAAAATATGGATACAACCGAAACCATGCTCTGAAATCTAAATTGATTTTACAATTTAATGTCCAGCAGCAAGTGCATAAAAACCTTGACATGAAGTGATTACAGGAGTTTAAACATTTTAAGACTCTGGTCTGCTGATTGATTTAGTCAGAACTTGGGGTGTACTGTTCCTCAGTACATGTTTCTGGAGGAAAATAGAAAGCAAGACCTGCATTTGGTTCCACTCCTGAGACACTGATACAAAAGGTGTAGTTTTTCAGTCAAAGCTTACATCCCAACATGAGTGCAAAATATATGCAAAATCTCCCATTTTTAATGTCAGGGCAGTGAGAAATGAATAAACTGCCTAAGGCCCAAATCAGATAAAATATATGTTATAGCATCTATCCTTAATTAAATAATCAGTTATACTGTCTTGAGGCAAACTTAACCTGACTGAAGGCAACTGCAGTTGTACATATGTCTGGAAAAGGGAACAGAGATAAGGAAATCTGATGTATGGGAATATGTGTTAAATTACAGTTAGATTCTCCAGTCCCCAGAGTGTTTTTTTTTTTTTTTTTCCATTTTGTAAACCAATTTCTATTAATCAAAGTCCACATAAACAGTTTGCTGATTATGAGACCTTGTTGCATCCTGTCTATGCTCCCAAACATCAAACACCTTGATAGCCTTTAAGAAGATAGTGTGGGAAGTAAGGAACACTGAACAAACTGGGTGTATGGACGCCCAGTACCTTAATTTCTGATCACTGGGGTGGCTCAGGCAGGGCTGGAGTGCAGAGCAACAGGATCAAAGGGACTAATACTCAGTGATATAGGATGATAATGCATACCCCCCGTTTTAGTTTGCAATCCATCCTGTTTTAGTACAACTTAGCTTTTTTAAACACTTTTTATATCAGTATATTCACATTTTCTTAAATTTGGGAAATGGTGCTTTAGTCAGTTTTTAAACTGCAGGGACTCACAGTCTATGAAAGCTTATCTTCATTTATCTAACTTTTTATTGAACAGAATTTATATATTTCTTTTAATTTAAACTATCACTAGTATTGGGATCATCTCATCATTTAAATTTGAATTAAATATTTAAACAATTTCTCAAGCTGACCAATTTAATTTTTGCCTTAGGGACTGGGGGTTAAAAGATGTTTTGGAACTTAAAATGGAGAAAAAATTGAACTGAGCTCATGTAAAATAAGCTGAAGTTTTTACTTAAGACTTAACTTTTGTATTTAAAATAGTATAGTTTTAGCAAAAATGACTGCAGCTTTCTAATACTCCTTTTAGGGATTGCAGAGAGACATGACTAGCATATGAAAGATTGGCAGATTAGGGTCTTTTGAAATTAAAATTATGTTAGTGTGATTATTATTTATTTTGCAATGCATTATGCATATATATAGTAATCTTTCCTTATATTCCTCATTTTGTGATTTAATATTTAGATATATAATTCTGTTGTTATTTAGTAACAATATATTTGTATAGAAGCAACACATCTCAAACTGGAAAATTATTGACTAAAATTTAAAACCAAAATAGTAAGTTTCTCCATTTCAACAACCAATTGAAATTTTTTACCATTATGAATTTTAATAAAATCTTGTATCATTAAACTTCTTATGATTTTCTTTCTTCAGATTTGGAGGCAAAACCTTTTTTACTTCCATTGGAGTTTGTATGAAAAACTTTCAATTAAATTAATTTCAGTCATCCAGGGGCTTTGTTTGTCATATTGATCCATTTAATATTTACTTGTTTTTGATTATTCATTTTTTTATTATTAGTTTCTTATGATTTATTATTTCTTGATAAGTCACAAATATTCAGACTTGTATGCCTGTATATTTGAGACTTGGAGCTCTCCTATTGACTATGTGATGGGGCTGTGAAATGCCCTGGAGTATGTCTTCTTTTGGTAGGGAAGATGGGGCTAGAGGCTAGAGGTTACTAACATTTTGAGATCTGTTGGAAAAATATTGAAAAACCTCTAAAACCCCCAAAAATTATTAAATGAAAAGTGTTTGATAGAAGAAAATTAAATTCTTCAGTTGTTACCAGTGATCATTCATGATAATTTCCTTCTGTATATTTTCATGCACATGATGAGGACAAGAACCTTACCTGTCCTGTAGTGCCTGGAATGTGATGGTAAATCAGAAACATTGAAAGTTATTTTATGAGAGAGCTTAAACAGTTCTTAACAAAACCCTTCCTCACTGAAGTTTGGGAGGTGTGTGTGTGTGTGTGTGTGTGCTTATTATTAATACCTCTGCAATATCTCTATCTTTGCTTTAATTTCTCTGGAACCACTGCAGCTCCTGGTAGTTCTGTGGAGTTTATTGTTGCTGCATTTGAGAGAAAACCTGGGAAAAAAAGCTTTGCTGCATGGTTCTTTTCAAGGAGATAATTTGGTTTGTTGCCAAACCAAAGTGGAAAATGACACAGTCTCAATGCCATGCTGAGCTCATCAGGGTGATATAGACTGGGTTCCAGAATCAGACACATGTATCTTCAATAAATGTTATTGAAAGCACAAAAAAATGAAGGTAATAAATATTAGATTTAATTTGAAAAATAGTAACAATTCTTCTTCTGGTGTATTCACATTACCCAAGAAATAATTTTAAGGCACTCTATCCTAACATGCAACATTAACACAGGATTCTAACAAAGCATCAAAGATATCCATTGCTCAATTTCAGAAAGATGGTTTAAAATAAGATAGATATAGCAGCTTCCTTGCTGTGCAAAATTTCAGCTATAATTCTATACTCCTCTGTTTGTTCCCTGATCTAAAAACTCTTTCAGTGCTCCTGGAAGCCCCTGTATACTCTCCTCTGGTGCAGTGGGATTTCTGCTTAAGCACTGTGTCTCTCTTCTGGGAGAGGCACTTGTTTCTCCCATGAGACCTGTTGATCAGGAGCAGTCAGACAGGATTCCCTGGACCAGAATTATTGATATTTTCACCTTCATCTGCTAATCATGGAAATCGTTGGAAAAACTCTTGAGTACTTCATGTGAATTAGTGGTATATGGACTGTGGTAGTTTGACAACAGGGCACAGCATGGAGATTTGTAATCCTGTCAGAACTGTAGTGGATCATACATTGAAAAGATGCATCTTTTTTTTTTTTTTTTTTGCAAAAATTAAGGAACTGGAACTCCTCAGATATTAAGCTTACCTTAAATAAATAAAAGCAATATATTGATTATAGACTGAGATGATGATTGGAAGATAGAGCAAAAGCCAATCCACTTATTCTCATAGACGAGATCTGTGTACAGTTTATGACACCTTCACATTTGGAAAAAATATGAATGCAACTGCTTAACTCAGCTTCAGATAAACAAGTATGTATGTCCACTTGCACTTTGCTGAGATGCTATAGCCCTCTTTTCTGCTCCCTGGCATATTTCATAGTTAAATTCTCTCTTGCAGCATTATGCAACTGTAATTTAACCTCTGTGACGCATATGTTGATTTTTACCAGTGAAAGAATACTCTTCCTCTGCAATTCCATTTTCTAAAGATAAAACATTAAAGTTATCATGAAAGTTGTGTGCTACCTATTAAATAACTATCTAGATATCTGAAGATATTGGTGTTTGAATAAGTCCTTATATATCAGATATCACAGTCCCTTGTCTTGGATGTTTCTATGAGAGTCTGTGAACTGGACCGTGAATTTAAAAGTCAGCACTACTGGGCAACTGATGAGAGTTAGTGAAAATCCCTTCCTAAACTCTTTGTGGTCATGGTCTCTCCCCAGGTGCTATAACAATTGTGTTCAAAGGTGTTATTTTTAAAGCCTGTATTCCCATGAGGTGGCATGTAGTTGCTGAGGGAGTGTTTTCAAGTTTAATCCCTCACCAGGGACAGCATTGTCATTCTTACATCTGACATACGGAACAGATTAGGTGGTATTCTTTTCAAAAGTCTTCCAAAAAAGAGGGAAATTACGGAGGGAAAAATTGCAGGATTAAGGAAAAATATAAAGGAAACCTGACAAGGATTAACAGACTTTTTTGTATATTAACAGTGGGTCATTTCATGTGTTCACTTGTGTTTGCAAGTGCAAATAAAAATGCTAGGGTTTTCATTTATTCAGGTTTATAGATTTTTAAAGTAATGGAATGTAATCAGCAAATGAGTCTTTGAATTAATGTTTAATACACAAAGAATACATCTGGAGACTTTGTAAGCCTCATTCAAAGTAATTTTGAGCAGTTACAGAGAAAATAAAACCTTCCAAGAGTTTTTATATTGGCTTTGTTTAGAAAATAAAATTATTAAGAAATGAGAAGAGAATGTGGTGCAGTGGGATATGTAATTTGCATTTATTTTTTTTTTCTAGAAGCATTTACCAAAGTAGATTGGTAATAAAAAAGCAGCTAAAATTTTGATTATGTCTCAAATGGTTTTCAAATTAAATATAGAGTACAAACTTGAAGTTGTCCACAATACTTGTTAAGGTAAATATAATAATAAATAATTGAAGATTAATGTCCCCACAGTTTTTTGATACCACTTTTTTTTTTTAACTAGGCGAGATAGTCTTTGTTTTCTTTTTTTACTTGCACTTAAATATTTTTCCACAGAAATGGGATAAAATGGAATTACATATGAGGTAGTTAAGCAAGATTATTCCAGTTTAGAGAAAGCAAAATTGTATTAATGTGATTTATGTAGCAGAATTATTTGCTTTGTCATAAAATATTGTGTTTCCCTTAGTATGAATATTAATCAGGTCACTGACATGAATGACAGTGACAGCAGACAGTAGAGCAGACATTGGATGCTAGACATTAGTTTCGACCTATTCTCATGTGTTTGTTTTCATTGATTCAGGACAGACACCAATAATTATAGACCAAAGCTGGAAAGGGGGGAACTCCTGCTGCTCTTAGATGTAGAATACATCAGTGCATTGGGTCTGGCTGAGCTGGAGTTAATTTTCTCTAATTTTACTACTCCTATCAAAACTAAATGCCAATATTAAAGAGTTCTTTTATTTTTACTTTTTTCTTCTCTGAGATCACATTTAGAAATCCACTTTCTCACTTGAATCTTTAGAGTGCTTACAGCTTTTGTATGTCAATATTTTTATTTTATTAGTAAAAGTTTCAATATTAATGCCAGAGGAAAACAATTCCTTCATTCTTTCTTGCCTTGAGTAGTCTTTTTTTCACTTTGAGAAAACTTCATTTTCCTCCTCTGTCTGTAATACAATTGCAATAGAACAGCACTGAACTGTCTTTCTTGTTTTGCCCATTGAATAGCCAATGTAAGATAAAAATTCACCTTATAGATTTTTCTTTTCCTTTGGACTATGTCTCTCTATTGCCTTTCAATGTTGAATTTTTAAGAATGAAAACAAATTCCTGCACCTTTCTATGACCCTGTGTGTTTTTGTTTTCTTTCATGTAACTGCAAATGCCATCTTCTGCGTAGGGCCAAAAAATATCCAACAAAAAAAGAAGTGGCAATAATCTCTAGGTAAAAGCAGCAATACAAATTATCTATACATGTAATTTTCAAATACTTTTGACTAAAAATCCATTCAGACATGACCTTGACCCTCAGCAGCACAAAAATTTGGACAAAACCATAGCAGCTCCCTGCTGCTTTTTGTTCTGGGATCCATTATGGCTGTACTTGCTTGAAGTCTCAATCAAAAACTATCATTATAAGGAACTATTGGGGTTTGAATCTGAGATACATCTACTCTTGCTTTGAATTCCAGAAATTCTTCATGGACTACGTTAGCCAAGACAGTAGCTGTTGCATTATCTCCTTTATATTAAGTAGTGCTTTTGGTTTCCAAAAATTTTCCTGCAATACCAAGGAAAGAAAAACTATTAAAACACAAACTCATGTGTATTTTGAATATTATGTTTCACTAATTTATTATGCCTTCGAAGTATGTAAGGAGAAATATTACTCCTGTCATATTTTTATTCTTAGTTTTCAAGATAACAGGGTTTTAATTAAAAATCACAAATTATATCTTAGTTTTTTCAAAATCAAATAACTGCACAGAGAAAATATTTACAGTAATAAGCTTCTTGCCTCTACACAAAAATTTTGTCTGAAATGCAAAGGTCTGCTTTTGTTGCATTAAAAGACATTTTATGACTATCATCCTGACACAGGAAACGACAGCTTCTATTCAGAGATCTAAAGCTGACTGACCAAATCAGCTGTCTGAACAATTCTATTCACAGGGAAATCATTCCATTACTGTACATGACAACTCTTCAAATAATCAGTCACTATGAGGCCAAACAATCCATAGGTGGAGGTGATGGACAGCAGAAAAGCATAATTATATGGACGAATTGAAAATATAATAATGGCTTTTGAAATAAAAGGACAATTTTTAGTTGAACATGCTTGTTTGAAAAATGTTTTCCTACATTCTTGAGGGGCTTGCACAAAAGGAACAAGCAGTAGAGAAGCTGCATTAAATAGTGGATTAAGGTCACAGATATATGCTTGAAGCCTATTCTTAGTCATGTGCATCAAATAAAAAGAAATATAAAGGACATCTTCTAGCTGAGAGGATATACATATTATAATAGGATACCTCTCTTGTCAGTTTTTGTTCAATAGCACTGGCAATTAAAAAATTTCTGCTTTGTAAATTTCATAAAGTACTTGCTGAAGACAGCTGCTAATGGAAATTGCATATGAACATATGAAAACCTAAATGACAACTGATACTTGTTTATAACAGTTCTTGACATTTTTCCCTCCCCAGTTTCTCTTGCCTGGTTCTGAAGCTATGTTTATATTTCTGAACTGATTCTATTAATTAACACTTTGTATGCAAATCAAAATATTAGTCTTCCATTTTAGTGAGAGTAATATTGTATTTCAACTGCAGAGTAACTTATTTTATCGAGTTTAGAAATGAACTTTTTACATATCAGATGTGGAAAGCAACATATAAGGTACAGAGTAAAAACATTATTTAAAAAAAGTATCTTCTTCTTCTTCTTCTTCTTCTTCTTCTTCTTCTTCTTCTTCAATTCTCTTACATCATTTGCCAAATCCCCTCCTAAACTATGTACAAAAATATTAGCAACTCAAAGTTTGCTGTTTTCTCTAAGGAACCATCCTGGCTCAAGCTGCGACAGAGTTAATTTTTTGCAGTATCCAGTAAGGGGAATGACCAGGAACCAGAGGCTATTTTATGCCATCTTGCATAATTTTCCGGGGACAGGGAAATGCTGAATTCCTTCCCTTCTGAGTCAAGTACTGTGGAAGAGGAAACAGTCAGGGAATTTCCATGAAGGAGAGAACAATCAGGGAATTTCTGGGGAGCAGAGCCATCACATGTGAATCATTCACCTCTTTTCTTGTACACTGGCATTAGTGTCATTGATGTTTTACTGTTAATTTTCCTAACTCATTGCTGTTTCCAGTAAATTGTTGTTATCTCAACGCATGATATTGCCCTTTTCTGAGTCCCATCCTCCCTTCCAGCCCAGCACTGGGGAAGGTGGATGGGAGAACGGTGGATGAGCAAATGGTGCCTGGTTTTGAGTGTTTCAGAGGGAATGCTAAATTGAGGACTAGCATTCCTAAATCACGACATAAGTAGAAACACTTAAGAACACTCAGATTTCATCTTTCTCTGCCTAACAGAGCAATTTCTTCCCAAAACAAGTCCAATAAGGTCAGTTCGGTTATGCATTTCTGAGATGTTTTTCATCCTCACAAAAGAGAACAAGCATTGTCATTACCATGGTCAGGGGTGGTGAACAATTTTCCATCAAAATTGTCTTTCTAAGGTCTTCAAAAAAATGAACTGTTTGTGTGAGACAGAATAACAGCTCATATACACACATAAAGGAAAAAAAATCCAAAATAACATTTTTTTGTGTTTGGAAGTCAGTTTCTCATTGAACTCTTTCAGACTTAATTGCATCAAAAAAGTATTTGCCTTGCATGCTTGAGAAAGCTTATTCAAACCAATTGAGTGTGGAAATAAAAGGGGCGTACCCAACATGTCAAAGTAAGATATGAATAAGTGACCAACATGTCCCATCTCATTGCAAGACAATATCTTCCATTGAACCATCTCTGGATAAAGTTTGTGAGCACAGGCAGCTGTTATTTAATAAGTAATTCACTGTAGGGTTTTTTTACAGTTTCTGCAGTCCCATGCATGTTAAATGCTAAATGTGTTAAAATGTATTAGCCCCAATGTAGACACATATTCAGAATTAAAATGTCCCTAATTTAATTAAGCTTAATTCACTTTGAAGTCTGAAGTAGACTACATGGAATTAAAGGCATTGAAAATCTGAATAAAAGGATCAATATGTGGCTTTAATTCATTTAATTACTCCACTTTAAAAGTTACTTCAGATTAACTTTCTTGAGTGTTTCTGCATTGACAAATTCAATAGGTCTTGAGTCTTGAGATGGGACTTTATCATTAATTATGAAATTATCTGTCCCTTCCTTTGCAACCTAAAGAGCTCATGGCATAAGATGTAACTGTTCTGAAACCAACATAAAACATAGAGAATAAAAGCATAGATTTTTTTAGACCCTGACACTTTTTCTCTGAAGCTTTTCCAATCATTGAAAAGTAAACAGTAAATTTATTTGACAATTAAAAAAATAATCTATTAGTAGTTAGTATGTTGCAAGTCAGTCAAATTGTTTATTCTATCATCATTTAAAATGGGCTGTGTTTCATGTGAATAAAAGGTAATATATGATATTTTTTATAATGATTTTCTCTCAGCAAATTAGGTTGTTTCTTAGTTTAGGGTGACAATGAATATTTGAGTAATTAAATGTAGTGACAATATTTAGACCGGAAGCATAAAAGGGGTTTTAAATTTTTTTTTCAAGTACACAAGGAGTTATTGTAACATTTTACATGACTAAATTGGAACAAAAATTTGTGCTACTGAAGTAGTGTCACATGAGTAGCAGAAGAATCCAGGATCATACCTCTTTTCAGGCTTTTGTTTAACCATGATTTTAAGGGAAACATATTTTCCCCTTATTTGAATTTATTTGAAAGGCCTCATAATTTAGTTAGGTGACAGAGAAGAACCTTGTGTCAAATTATATGTAAAATCATTATTGTTAGCATCTGTTTCCCTTATGCCAAGGTAAGTCTCCAAAGGAATGGTTTAATGGAATTCAGAGAGGTGTTCATCAGTTTTTCTTGTAGGATGTCCTTTTCTGCTGTTTACACCATCATAAATCTATCAAATCTTGACCTTAAATAGAGCTCCTGAAAGTGTCTCAGAGGATGTTCTTAAAGAAAGGACATTTTCTATTTGTTGGCTTTATAGCATGGAGGCAGCACTTGATGGAAAATGTCATTCCAGAGAGACAATAGGCATCATTGTTAAAAGAGAAGGCTATGTCAAATTCATCCTCTGCACATGTAGTTCAGAGCATGAATTTGCTTCATTACTATTAGTTGGCCAGGTTGAAATATAAATGAAATATAAAACATGCTTACTAAATTTGAAGTTGAAACAAACCTGGAGAAAGCTGCAGGTGTGGAGGATAAGAAGATTAGAATTCAAAGCCATCTGGATAGTTTGGGAAATGGCCTGAAAAACTGGATGAATGTACAAAGTACCTTGCACAGGAATAATTAATAGCACATATACAGAAACAGGAGCAAATTCTTGAGCAACAGTTACTTGAAAAAAAACATCAGAAAGTTAGGATATCATAAGGAGGTGAATAAATGGCAGCTATATTGAAAGAGACACAAAGACTGTGTTATGAAAAAAATAAGAAGATATGCAACAAGAAATTTGAAATAAAGTTCCTATGAAAAAGAGATGTACATAGAGACCTTCCACTGACACTGCCTAGCTTCAGAAAAGACTAGAAAGTCTCTCTCTGCAGATTTCTCATCCTGAAGTGACTGTGCATAGGGGCCATACACAGCAGAGCAGCATTTATTCTTGAGTACCTTGTCTTTGGCCTGCTGTGGACTGGTAATGCTTTCCTGAAAACACTACGGAAAATACTGGGGACTGCCCATTGAGAAAGAAGAGATTTGAACATTCCTTGGAAAATGTCCAATGATCTCACTAAAAAGTATCAGGGCTTGAGAGCACATCAAGAAAAATTAAATTTTTTACAACAAAAAAGGGATTACAGAAGGGATGAAGCTCTCTCCAAGCATGTTATAAGTTGATGCAAAAGGAGAGGGAAAGGTCTATCTTCCCCATCTGCCATGCCTAGAAACATGAAATAATGGACTTCTGTTGCAGCAAAACGAAGTCAAGTAAAATATTAGGAAAATAGATATTAGTGAAATACTGAAAATTCCTGGTGAAGGGACAGTAACATCTCCATCACTAGTCATCCTAAGAAAAGGATGGGAAAGCATCTGCGAGTACTGATGATGCCTCATCCAGTATGGGGGAGGGAATAATGCTGTCTCATTGGAAAGGGAAGAAAGAGTAATGCAGTCCACTTGCAATTTTTCATGTAATTTACTGGAACTTGCTGACACTTGCTTTGAAGCATACAGGAAAAAATGTTTATGTTATTAAGTTTTAAAAATTTTTTTTTCATTCAGGAGTGGTATTCAGCATTTTCTTAAATTATTTTACTCTTTTCTTCTTTTTTTGTACATTATAGATACTTGGGACATATTCTCCATGTTTATTTATTTTAAATCCAGTGAAAATATTGTAACATAAAAGGGTTTGTTTCAACAGAGCCTGGCATTATAAAGATGAGTTTTTTTCTAGGGGCTTTTTTGAAATTTTAGATGAGTTCAACAGAAAGACGCATTATTATTATGATTAAAGCAAAGCATTAAGAGACCTATTTCAGGAGTAAGGATGTTCTGCATTTTTCTTACTCTTTCTTCCATCTTCATTTAGATAATTTAGATAACACATTGTCAGCTTTATTTACAAAATCCTGAAGCCATTGAAACAATTTTTCATTTGTAAAGTATCAGTGTTGGAATGATTTAATTATGGATGAAGTATTTGAAAATATATTTCTGTTATTTTTTTCTGTTTGGATTGCCTTCTTTGACTATGTCTTCTTTTAAATTAATTTATAAAAGTAACAGAAACCTCTTTTATACAAATGCCCATTTTGTTCAAATAATTCAAATGCTTGTACATCAAGATTATATTTTCTTGAGAAATTGGGTTTTATGCATACACTGATAAATTATTTTAAATACTTTTGCCTGAAATATCTTTTTTGCATTTTATAAGTTTTAATATGAAAGATCATTTACTTTTATTAAAAATATTATTATAGAAGAAATAAAAAACATGTTGAAAATTAACAAATGAAGTTATAGACCACCTGAAATGAGTATGGTTTCCTGAAAGGTACAAAGCACTGAAGTTGTGTCTGGTAGCGCTAAAGAGATTAACTTCTATTTCCTCGGATGTAAGCCACAAGGTGCTTATTACATAGGAACCTCTAATGACATGATGAATCTCTATTTTTTTTGAAATTTCACTTTAATTTGAGATTACATTGTCATCTATTGTAAAGGTATATCGGTTCAGAAGATTAAAAACACACAGTTATAAGGCACTCCTTTTTACAGAATACTTATACACACAGAATACTTATACTTTCAGTTTATTGATAATGCAGATAAGTTTGAATACCAATCTGAGTCATAGAATCTCTAATATTGTCTATGTCCTTAGTTTTCACCTAACCCAAGATGCTATCTGTCCATGAAAAAGACACTTGGTCTCCAACAGAAATCACAGATGTGATTATATGCCTCATTTTCCATGTTAGTTTTCCAGAAAACAGCAAACCCAAATGCCAAACACAGCTCTATATATATAAATATCCTTCACAGGAATGCATTGTACCCCACAAAGCAACTGAAGAATTATTCTCCTTGGTATTTTTGTTTAGCAATCCATACATTAATAGGCAGTTTTAGTCACAATGTTCATGAATCCATTCCCAGCCCATGAAATTGAGATACTGCTATCAATTCATGCTTTGTACAGCAACAATACTCTAAAGTTGTGTGTTCATTGACTTTGAAAAAGAATTTTGCACAATCATTCACTTGTGGGGAAAAACGGCACACGACCTTTTAAACTGTAAACTGTAGCTGTAGCTGCAATGCAGTTGCAGTGGAACCATAACTCTGTCACTTTCTAAATGGCATTTCTTTTGAGTGCTTGCTTTACATCCCTCTTCCTCTGAAACATTTTTGTGTTCTGAACTTTTTTAGTGTTGTATATAAGCTGAATGTCTGCATCAATCATCCTGGTTGAAGGGAAAGGGTTTGAAAATGTCAGCCAAATTAAGCATTAACCATTTGTTTGTTAACCATTAACAAATGGCTAAAAAAGCCATAGCCAGGAGTTTGACTAATTAACCACAGGACTTGCTTTGAGAGAACTGGTCTACAGCAGGCTGGTCAGGGTTCATCTGCCAGAGAAGAAGAAGAGCATCTTCAGCCATCGGCTTGCCAAGTTGGTGAAGTGAGCTCTATCCATCCCACTCCTACCGGTTTGATGCTACTGCCAGAAAGTGATACCCTAAGCCTGGAAAGGGATCACAGATCAGGAGGACAACACCTGAAGGCAGTAGCAAAAGAATTCCAGCCACCCAATCCAATAAGTCATTTCACTGGGGGCTCAACTTAAATTCCTCTATGCAAACTTGTATCATAGGAAAAAAAACCAGGAAAAGTTAGAGATGTGTACATGCCTGTAGGGCTGTGATCTTACTGGCATCATGGAGACACAGTGAAATGGTTCTTGTGACTGGAGTGTTGGGTTGGAATGATAGAGGCTCTTTAGGAAGAACAGGCAGGGAGATGAGGAGGCAGTGCTGATGTCTATGTCCATGACCAGCTGGAGTGAATGGAGTGCTGCCTGAGGATAGATGAGGAGCTGACCAAGAGTTCAAGAGTCAGGATTAAGTGGAGGACATGGGCAGGTGACATTATGGTGGAGATCTGCAAGGGGCCACCTGACCAGGCATATTAAGTGGATAAAGCCCTCTATAGAGAGATAGAATCAACTTCACATTCACAATCCCTGATCCTCATAGGGACTCCAAACACTAAAGTATCTATTGGAGGGACAACGCAACAGGGCATAAGAAATCCAGCAGCTTCTTGAAATGCACTGAGGATAAATTCCTTCTCCAAGTGACAGAGGAGCCAGCAAGGAGAGGTGCTATTCTGGACCTTGTTCTCACCCACGAGGACATGATGTTGAGGAATGTGGATCTCAAGGGCAGCTGGCCATGGAATAGTGACATTCAAGATTCTTAGGACTGGGAGGAAGTGCACAGCAAGCTCACTCCCTGGACTTCAGAAGAGAAAGCCTTTGCCTCTTTGGGGTCTGCTTGGTAGAGTACAATGGACTAAAGCCCTGCAAGGAAGAGGAGTCCAAGGCATCTGGTTACTATTCAAGGATCACCTTCTCCAAGCTCAGGAGTGATGAATTCCAGCAAAGAGGAAGAAAGGCAAAAAGACTGGGAGGCCTGCATGGATTAACAAATATAAACACTGAAAGGAAGTCTACAGTGGAAGGAAGGACAAGTAGTCTGGGAGGAATACAGAGAGGTAGGGTGAGCCATAAAGGATCAGGTTAGGAAAGCAAAAGTCCTATAGAACTAAACCTGACCATTCAGGTAAAGGAAAAAAAGGATAAACTTCTATAGTTGAACTGGTGATAAAAGCAAAACTGCAGAAAATATAGGCCCTCTTTGAAAAAAAATGTAAGATCTGGTGACCTGGGACATAGGCAAGGCTGAGGTACTCAATGACATTTTCCCTCAGTCTTCACCATTAAGTTCTCTAGCCACACTACCCAAATCACTGAAAGCAAAGGCAGGGACTGGAAGAAGGAAAACCCACATGTTGCAGAAGATCATGTTTTTACTATCTAAGGAACTCAAGCTGCACAAGTCCATTGCGCTAGCTGAGATGCCCCCATAGGAGCAATGAGATGTACCTCATGGTCCTGAGGGAACAAGCTGAGGAACTGGTTAAACCAGTCACCTTGATATTTGAAAAGTTGTGGTAGTCCACAGAGAAGGACTTTTTTCCCCCTTGTCTTGTGCTCTGCCACTGAAGAGGTGCACAAAAGAAACTGTAAGGCACCATAGCGGACAGGGCACAGGGGACCAAAATTCACCACAAAAGGGACATTCCACACCACAGAACACCTTAATGGACACTTTTCTGTCAAGTAGTCTATTTTTGTTAAAATATGTGAGATGCTATTTTTGTTTCCTATGTGTCTTTCCAGTGTTATTGCAGTCAGCAGACATGAATACTGTGGGAAATGGATGGATAGGCAGACATGGTTTGATTAACAGCACATACAGAGAAAAGACAAGCTAAACCTCCAGCCCCTTTATAGACAGGAAATATCAGCTAAAGCAAAGTGTATTAAATTAATAAGTGCAGAATTTTAAGACAGCATGAAATATATTACAGCATACCACAAAAAGCATGCATTGCTGCAGTAAAGAATATCACTATGTTATCTGTCTTAGTCTGCAGAATTCATACTATTCAGTATGTTTTACCTGTGAGTAATAGAGACCATTCCAAGAGAATTGTAATGAAAACTTATCATGCTATAACACAGGAATTCTTATTAATACTTTACTTTTTCAGTTTTGGAGGGAATATTTAATCGCACTTTATTCTATACCTTCGGTGAACTTCTGCACAATGACCACGGGAGGCTTTGGAGAGCTTAAAATAGCTATTTTTGTATAAATACTATTGTTTGATGCATGTAAGTGAAATATTTGGACGTCTGGAAGGAAATCCTTTTATGAATTATTCAAAAGCTGAGCTGCCTCTCCTTTTTTGTGTAGGAAAGCTAGACTGTACCAAGCAAAGAGATAATGCATCTCTGGCTCAGAACAGAAACTTTGGTGTCTTAGGAACACTTATTTTTTCTGCTTGGTTGGTTGTTGGGTTGGTTGATTGGGTTTAAAATGCACAAAGGAAGATAATAAATGCTCTTTTTAATTTAACCTGCTCTGGTAGTTGATTTGTTGTCAACTGAACTGCTCAAAATTACTCGAGTTCTCAGCATATCTCAATGCTAGGTGATGTGCCAGTGCAAAGACAGGCTTTCTGAGTAGCCTTCTACCATATTTATCCATTTAAATGTTTAATCCATTTATATGCAGATTGCTAGCCTGGTCATATTTTATCACACAGACTTAAACCTCCATAAAAACATAACAAAAATTAAACACTGAACAATTTAGGAGATTTTCCACTGTGTGAATATAAAGGCAGGTAAGCAAATCTGTGCTTCCACATACACATTCAAATAATGCATGCCAGGACAGATCTGGCCTGAAACTTGCATAAATAAATTAACATTACTCTGTCACTGAAACAGTTGTCACTTTTCAACATACTGGGTTTATTAATGTAGGTGTAATACCTTCATTTAATGTATGTTCTGATGGCATGACATTAATTTCCCACATTAGGATTTAAACTTTTCAAGGTGGATTTTTTTTGTTTTTAGTAAAAATTTAGCCTAGCAATAGATAAATGTTATCTCTTTTGCATAAGGCATTATGTTAAAGGTACAGGAGTATGCAGGTTAAAGAAAAGGGGTATTTACAGGACAAGAAATTTAATAATGAAAAATTATTTTTAGATTTTGTCGAGGGTTTAGCCATATTTATGAATGTCTATAATATGGGAAAATTTATCTACTATAGTTCTTTCTCAGTTCATATTTTTAATTCTTCAAGATCATCTCAAAAAAAACTCCCATTTTGAAGAATTTTCCTTAAAATCCTGTTTATTAGTGGCATTGTTAGCTCTGATTTTTTTAAAATTAGATTTCTATAGGAGTTTACATGATTTTTGTTTATTCAAAATTTAATGAGAATTCTAACACCATTGCCAATTTTAATTATTAAGCTTGAAAGGGCAAACATGATTTACATTAATTTTGCCCTCCTCATAACTAACTAGCATCTCAGCCTTGCGGCTATGCTTTCAGACATCTTTGCATTTCCATTTGACAGCAGAAGGCTGTTAGTCACTCTCTGGTGTGAAATTTGTTTCTTATTTTCTGACATTATAAGAGGATCTTATAATCTGAAGACTAATCAACCTTAACTACAGATTTCATACTTTGCACAGCTCAAAGCTTTAATTAAATGGCTTGCTAAAAAATATCGTACATCACTGAGATTTTTTTTTACTCCTCCTTCATATTGGTTCTGTTAGGCCAATTACTACTGGTGCATTGGTCAAGAATTTTATATATTAAAAAATACTTGATGAAGATCACAAGATTTTTGTTAATATAAATGCATGTAGATGATGCAAGATAACATAAGTGGCAATTAACTTTTTTTCAAATATCTTCATTTCTCACAGCATTCATGTCCATTCTAGCAGAAAAGAAGTACCATACACAGTCTTTGTTTCTGCACAATTAACCCATTGAGAATTTGATACTATTGCTTGAAAAAAAAAAAAGGCAAAAATATGTAGAAAAAAAGGAACTCACACTATAGGTATGATTTTAATAACAAACATTAGAATGATGATAGTGGACGTGACTTGTGGGTAGAGATAAACAGAAATGCCTAATAAGGGAAAGGAGAAGGGTTGGCGCCTTACCTTGAGATAGAACAAACAAGGAAGGAACTGTAAGGAAGCTAGAAATACCAAAGTGCATGTGTAATAGTATATCTGATAGTATGGAGAGGAACAGTGTCTCTTAGACCCTCATTCTGATATGTGCATTTTTGATCCTGTATTTTGGAGGAGCTCTTAGATGGGCCAGAAGAAAATTGTTCTTGCAGATCTAATATTTTTTTTGTACTGATTTCTTTTTTATCCTTTCTCTACCAGAGAGGGTGGAAAGTGGATGTCTCTGATTCTGCGATTGTGTCTGAGCCCATTTTCCCTTTTAGTGATACAGACTGGGAATTCAGCATCTATAATTCATTTCTCTTCCATGGACATATCATCAATATCATCTTACTGACCTATTCTTGGGAAGAAGATTTCAGGTATGGAGTAAGTATGACTTTCTTTAGGTGTTATATGTTTCCTAGAACTTTTGGCTATTTTTATCACTTCCTAAGCAGCAGATGTGACTAGGAATCCTTTTCTTTTATGCCTTGCAGAGGTAGCTCTGCATAAAAACCATTAAAGCTGAGGAAATTACTATGAATGAAGTAGACTCTATTAAATTTGGCAATTAAACATGAGTAACTGAAGAAAGGCATGGCACAAAAGGGAAAAAAGGGACTGAAGTCAGCTGCTAGTCTTTCAGATTTGCATCTGTGCTAGGGAGGGATATACTGACCTAATAACTCAATGAACACATTATGATCTTCATAGCAGCCTAGCAATCTAAATAATGGACTGTAGCACTAAATCAATATAATTTGCAATTCTGCAATGTGACCTAGACTGCCAAGACAACTGACACATCAAGGTTCTTGGGGTTTGATTGGTTGGTTGGGTTTATTTGTTTCTAATATTAATGAAAGAAATACAATCTTTCCCATATGGTAAATAAATAATTGAAATAGAATGGTACTTACTTTGATGGATGACTTTTATAAGTACATATTCAACAAAAACAAGGACGTTTTCTGACGCAAATTCCTACCACAGCTAACCATGTTATTAGGATGTGGGAAAAAGGAAGATTAAGGACCTTTAAGAGTATACAATTTGATTTGCTATTTCTTTTTATTTGCTACTCATTTTCTTAAATACGCGTTTCTGTTCCTGTACCATTCTCATATCTGACCATTTTTACTGTTTAAATTTATATACTTATTTATTTCACTTAAATAAAGATAGCATTTAAGTCCCCTCATCTTTTCTCAACTCCTTCTCAATACAAATCCTTATTTGCTTATTATTCCTTAGTATTTTATCTTCAGACACTTTCATGACATGGTCTTGAATTACAGAATCTTACTGATGTCACATTTCTGTGGTTTATTTAACCTTCAGCTGCCCGTTTGTACTTTTGGTCCTATGTCCTGTGTTTTGCTCATGTTTTTTCACAACTTCTTCTAACCTCAGATTCTCTCTTGGTAGTGCTCTTTTCAGACTTTTTCTCATCTTTTGCCCTTTCACCCTTCCCATTGCCTTAATTTTGTAATTTTGCTTTTTTTTTTTCTTTCTTAGATACTGTCCCAAATTTCAATCATAGTCTTCATGCATTTAGTAATCTGCGTGTAAAGTTTCAACAGACTAAAAAATCTTTTGAGAATGTTGTAAGATTCCTCTCTCCACTTTTCATTGTAATTTGCAGCCAATGGCAAATTTCCTAAGGGGGTCTGATGCATGGCATGTGTTGTCTGTGTATGTCTTGCCAAGTCCACATCACTGATTTCATCGAAAAGGTAGAATCACAGAATTGTAGAATCATTAGGTTTAGATGATACACTCAGTGCCATGTACAGTTGTGACGGTGTTCACAGGGGTCTTATGTTGAGGGAAGAGACGGAGATCTGACTACATGTTTCAGAAGGCTTGATTTATTATTTTATGATAAATATTACATTAAAACTATACCAAAAGAACAGAAGAAAAGGTTTAATCTGAGAAGGCTAGCTAAGGAAAGAATAGAAAAGAATGAATAACAAAGGTTTGTGGCTCGGACAGAGAGCCAAGCTAGCTGGGCTGGGATTGGCCATTAATTATAAACATCCAAGACGGGCCAATCACAGATCCACCTGTTGCATTCAACAGCAGCAAATAATCAATGTTTACATTTTGTTCCTGAGGCCTCTCAGCTTCTCAGGAGGAAAAATCCCAAGAAAAAGATTTTCATGAAAAGATATCTGCAACATACAGTCATTTCTTGAACAATTCCAGGGATGATGTCTCCACCACCTCCCTGGACAATCCATTCCAATGCTGAACAACCCCTTTCAGTGAAGTTGATGTCCAACCTGAACCTCCCTTGGTGCAACTTGAGATTGTGTTTTCTTGTCCTGTTGCTTGCTGTCTGGGAGAAGATGCCGATATTCAGCTGTCTACAAACCTCCTTTCAGGTAGTTGTAGAGAGAGATAAAGTACCCCCTGAGCCTTCGGTTTTCTCCAAACTATTTCTCCAAAATAAACCCGGCTCCCTCAGCTGCTCTTCATAGGGCTTACTGTTACACCCTCATCATTCAAATCTAGGGCTAAACCAAGGTTCTTTTGTTCTGGATAGGTGCAAAGGAGAAAAGTCCAACCAAATATTCTCAAGAAGTAAAAAATACACAAAAGTTTACTGACAAATTATAGAAAATTAAGGAACTTTTGCAAAAGAATAAATACTACATAACATCACTTATTACAGCATAGACTGAGCCCATTGAACATAGAAAATCTTATAACCTAGTTGACGTTAATGTTCTGTGAGAAGAGAGAAGAAAAGAAAGGGACAAAACCAGATGTATGGGAAGACTATAGAAAAACAGACACATAGCTATCAACTCCTGGTTTAGGAGCATTGTAAAACTCCAAGATGAAGGTAGGGTTAAAGGACAACATGTTCACCTTGTGGTGACCCTTCCTAAACCTTTCTGGCCCATCCTGTGCCTTCCTCCCAGGAGGGACTTCCAGTCTCTTGTCCACTCAGGCACTGGGTTGTGCAAATCTGGGGCTGCCTCCAGTGTGCCATGATTGACAGATGCTGTGGGTCTGGGGGCTATCGGGGGCAGGTACCACTGCACCAGAGCAAGATCTGACTCACCCTCTGCTACACATTCCAAGACCCCAAGATGTCTTGGAACAGATCACATTTTCCAGTTTCTGACACTTATTCACTAGACCCTTTGCCAGCTCTGTTGCTCTTCTCTGGACATGCTCCAGCACCTCAAGGTCTGTCTTGCTGTGAGGGGCCCAGAACTGGACACAGGATCTGAGGTGCAGCCCCACCAGTGCTGAGTACAGGGGGACAATCACTGCCCTGCTCCTGCTGGCCACACCATTGCTGGTACAGGCCAGGGTGCCTTTAGCCTTCTTGGCCACCTGGGCACAGGCTGAATCATGTTCAGCTGGCTGTCAACCAGCAGCCCCAGGTCCTTTTCCAGTCAGTCTTTCCCCAGCATGTAGTACTGAAAGAATTGTTATGACCCAAATCCAGGACCCAGCACATCACCTTGTTGTGCCTCATAAAACTGGCCTTGGCCTATTGATCCAGGCTGTCCAGATCCCTCTGCAAAGCCTTCCTGCCCTCTACCAGATCAACACTTCTGCCCAGCTTATGTAATCTGTGAACTTACTGCGGGTGCACTCGATCTCCTCATGCAGATCATTGATAAAGACACTTAACAGGACTTGCCTAAACGCTGAGCTCTGGGGAGCACTACTAATGCCCAGCCCCAGCTGTATGGAAATGCATTCACCACCACCCTCTGTCCAAGCAATCCAGCAAGTTTTTAACCTAGCCAAGGTAAACACTGAATAAAAAGGAAGAGACCAGAAGAATCTTTCAAGTAAAAGTGTTTTTACAGGGCAGTATAAAAATCTAAATGAAAGAGAACATGGGTAAAATTTACAGAAAAGCTCTGTGTGACTGGATTTATATGTGTGCAAAATTAGGCACAGATAATTCTATACAGTTCATGTGTCTAACTTACAATGGAGAAACACAGTTAAAATAATTTATAGTACTCGTTGTTAAAGGATTTGCTGTGCTTTTTGTCATTAAAATGTTTTTCAACCTGGGATGCTGGATTTAATACCTATTTATGTCTTGTTATCAATATATATGACTTAGTATAGGGAATAATTTTCTTAAGCTGTGTCAGGTTGTTCTGATGAATGGTTGGTATCTGAGTAACTTTTATGTGGTTCTTAAAGATAACAGTGATTTATCACTAACTGAAGTGGGCATATGCACACACACTGGGGAAAATTAACTTCTTTTTGACAAGGACATGTAGAACAAATTAAAACATAAGAAAAGCAGGCATATTTTGAAATATCTCTGTAAGTATTCTTCAAGAAGTATAATTGTAATCATACTTCTAAACCAATTAAAAACAAATTATGTAGTTACACATCTGATACACAGACTATAGTTATATTTTTCTGTATCACTTGACTATGAATTTGGTAATAGCTCAGTAAACATTCTCTTTTGACTGGTGAAACTGTAGCCATTGCTGCAGAAAAGATTGGAACACAAGCAAAAAATATTTTGCTTTAATGAGGTTGTGCCTGTCTAATGAAAGACACTTCAGCATTAATACAGATAGCTTCACACTCAGCTACTTTGGTGATTAGAATCTGTAGCTCTAATTGGTTGTGCAGGACAGTTATCCCCCATTAACATTAGCCAGCACATTCTTCTGAAATCCAGCATAAAAGAAAACTACAAGAGCTACTGCTTCTTATCATCCTGCCTACTGACTCTAAATTGGAATGGGTTGTATTATTTAATAAGTTGTACAAAGAAGTCAACAGTCCTCTTTCTCAAAGCTGGGTATATCTTCCATAAAGCTTTGGATAATTTGGTTTATCATTTCTGCCTGGATTTTGCATATGTTGAAAATTTATTTTGAATTTAATTCTTATGCTGCAGATATACTCTTGATTAAAATGAGGAGAAAAGTAGAAAATTATAGCCATCTAAAGGACTAAACAGTGAATATGTTTCTTTTTTTTTTTTTTCTCCAACTGGTCAACATTCTGCATTGATCCTACAATTGTATAGAACCGTAGCATTTTGTATCCCAGTCAATGAGAAAACCAGAAGATTTGTTTGCCCCCTTTTGTTTTGCATTTGAATGCGAAACCACTACAATTACAGACACAGATGTGTGCTTAGTTTTTTCAGTTAAAAAGAAGAACATCATGCTGTAAAAGATCCTTGTTGGGGGAAAATAATAACAAAAACAAGTGTTGTCAATTCAGTCCATTCAACATGTAGAAGAGGTTGTTGGAATTCTCAATTTTTTATATTCAAAATCTTTTTTAAAAAACACTGCACCAATGCAAACACAAGAATTTATCATTAGATATAAAATCTTGTCTGTATAAAAAAGAATTATTATTAGTTTAGTATAAAAAAGAATTATTAATAGTTTGGTAACAGTGATAACATTTCACAGTCAAATTATGTAAACTTAAAAACAGATGTACATGAACCTTCTAGTGAATTTTTCTTTATCTCTTTTCAACCTCATTTCACTTAGGTGTGAGCCATCAGTTTGGGGGAGCTTTCTCGTCATCCTACATTCTTCATGAGCAGAGTATGATGATGCTGTTAATGGTTTCTCCTCACTGCAGGACATATTGGAGGGCACTTTACTTTTGCTAGCACAAGATGTCTTGGTTTTTCTTTATTGGTGTGTAAGTTCACATTATATTCAAATATACCATCTGTGATGTGTTTTTCTTATGGAGACTGGTGCTGCAAGTCTCCCAAGGGTGCCTTCCTTTTACCATTGATTATCTCCTGGTGAATTGTTTAAAACCCTGTAGACACTGCGTGCCTGTAAATTCAGATCCCCTGCTGTAATCTCATGCTGGTTTTCTTCCATATTCCATTTTATCAGCATCGTAGATATCTGTTCTCAGAATAGCTGCTGACAACAAATATGCCTGGCATGACACAATTGTACAAATCTAAACAAAAGCTAAAGAAAAAATAACAGGGAGCTGGTCATTAGATAACTGCTAGTGCAGCCTAAAATAAATCTTCTGACATACACAGAAAGGTCTGGGCAAAACTTGACGAGTCCCAAGTCCTTTCTGTTAGCCTATCACATTGCCTGTGTCCTGTTACAAGCAATTTCAAAAAACACCTTCAAAACAAAGCAGAACAATAAAACAAACTACCTAACAAAACCCCAACAGACTTGGGCTAATTTTTAATTCATTGTCTACTTCAGGACGCTATGAGCTGTAAAAGTACTGTCTAAACATCAAATTGATCATATTTTTCACCTGGATGAGTGTTTCATCACTTTGCAGAAGCTGTGATGTGTACCTGACTTCAGTGTCAGCGTAAGCTCATATGTGGGTGAGGGGGGAGCATGAGGTACAATTTTCCTTTGCTTTAGCTATGCTTTCAACACCATCTCCCACAATTATTGTTTTAATCTAAGTTTTCATTGTAGGGTCTGGGTTACTAGAGAGTAAGAGGGGTAAAAGATATTACAGATTATTGGCCTCAGAGGGCAGTGGTAAATAGGTGATGCTGGTGACACATAGAGTACAAAAATGACACATGCAGTTTAACAGCGTTATCAGGGACTTGGAGGACATTGTGGATAGCACAGTTGCCAGGTAGATGAAAGGTGAAAAGTTCTGCCCCTGTGGAGCACCAGTGCAACAGCACAGGCTCATGCCTACCTGTCTGGGAGTCGCTCTGCTGGAAGGGACCTGGAGGCCTTGACCAACAGAAAGTGGATATGAGCCAGCTGTGTCCCCTGGCTGCAGAAATGGACAACAAACTGCATCCTGGACAGTATTCGCAGGGGTACAGCCAGGACACCGAGAACTTTTTTGCTCTACTTGGCCCCTATGAGATACCATCTAGGTACTGCATCCAGTCTTGATGCCCCCATCCCCGTCCCTCCCAGGAATGCCACTGACAAACTGAATTAGGCTTGGCAGAGAGACCTTAAACTGGTCAGGGATGGAGAAGTTTCCCTGGGAGAAGAGGCTGAGGGACTGGGACTTGCTCATTCTGAAGAAGAGGTAGCACCAAGATGAACCTTAAAGCAGCTTCACAGCAGCTGTAAGGAGTTCATCAGAGACAAAGTCAGGCTCTTTACTGTGGTACATGATGGGGCAATGATAAGCAGTAGGCACTAGAAGAAACAGGTAAATCTTAGACTGGATGGAAGAAAAAACCTTTTTTCCTCAAGGATATCAAGCAGGAAAACAAGTTTTCCAGAAATTTTATACTTGAGACTCTGTTGTTGGGGGTGTCAATATGAAGCTGGAAAACTGCTGAGCAATCTGTTCTGACCTCAGACCTGATGGTACTATGAGAAGGAGGTTGGACAAGACAATTCCTGAAGTAATTTCCAGCTTGAACTTTCCTGTGACTTCTGTATCTACTGTCTTAAAGAACAGAACTAGAACAGTATTTACAGAAAATATTGTTATTAAACCTTGTATTTTTAGCCAAAATCAAAGTTATATCCTTAAAACTGCATATAGAACAATATCTGCTGCCATAAATATATTAGCTCCATGGAATTCTAGCAATGGTCTGCAAAATATGTGCTTTAAGATGTGAATAAGACTTTTATATTCTCTTCAGTAACTATTGAATGAAGTAATTAAAATCCATGTAAAATACCTGAGAGTAAAGTTCAATGAATATTCATAGTTTGATAATAAAGTCATTATATCTACTAGTTCTCAAAAGTATTTTGCACATAGTAGCATTATGTAGTTTTTGGTAAACTGGAATTTTATCCTATTTCTGTGCATACATTTGAGCTTTTGCACTGTTATTGGGTGCTGTTGTAAGTAAAAACATTCTTTCTTCATGGACTGTTCAGAAGCCTGAACAGGTGATTTTTATATGCAGATTTCAGCTTTTCACAGTTTCAGCTTTTCAGTTTGCTGGATTTACAGAACTAGAATTAAATATACACAATTACTATTAAGATCTGTACCTGCAGAGCTATTAAAAGCTAGGCATTCATTTGCCTGTGTGCCACAGTGGAATCAGCTGTGCAATAATAACCAGATTACTGCTGATACAGCTGTTGGGAGGAAAGGGTTAAAACTAAAAGGTTTGGTGAGGAGGTAATAGTTTCATTCAAAGGGGCCTTGCAGCTGGGAGGGCTAAGAATATCAGTGTGAGAAAACACGTATTGTGCCTATTGCTGATTATCCTCCTGTCTGTTTTGAGAAGCAGAATTTCTGCAGAGATAACATAAATGTTATCAGATACTTGAGAGGCATTTTCACAGACAGGCTTGAGCCTCCTGCTGGGAGAGAAAGCTCAAAAGCCCAGAGCTTGTAAAAAGCACAGAAGCTTTTTGATACAATGGGGCAAGCAGTGAGTTCCCCCCACAGCCTCTGCTCAGGGCTAGGATGAAATGAGCCTGAGGGAGCCTGTGTCCCTGAGTGTCTCTACAGTCCAGCTGTGTTAGCAAGGTAATGAAACAAATCTGCTCTCTGCTTTTCAGCTGTGCCTTGGTGGTCACCCTGGTTACCTGCATGTGTTGATTCACACAATAATTAAACAATCAGCTGTAAAGGACCTGCTATTAGACACTCACATAGAAGCCTACCTAAATTCATAGACACATGTATGTTGACTATAGCTTCACAAATACATTTGAATATTCTGCAATATTGAAAAAAAGACATTTTGAAGTTATCAGCCTTCAGTAACCCTCAGTAAGAGATGATATTCATGATCTTTTGAGTGGGAAGTTATTGATATATTGAATGATTTTTAATAGTTCATTTCTGGCAGATATAAAAGGTAAGTGCATTAGGCTGACGTGGAACTCTTGAAATACTTTGCTTATGAATAGGGTTTGTGTTTATGGACAAGTCAGTGTTGTAAAGTACGTGAGCAATATTCTTAGTATAATGTCCTTTATATATGTACACAGAACTCTTATTCAGCCTATATGTAGTCCATCACAAATGCAGGCAGATAATTCTTCCTTTCACAATTGTGGGCTGCAGGCCAATGTTAAGTTCATGGGTCCCCAGACTTAATTAGTAATATATCTGATCATAACTGTGAAGTTTGATTTTGTCTGTTTGCGGCTGGGGACCACACTGTAAACCTGTCAGTGGAAACAGAGCAATTAAGCCCCCTGAGGTTCTTGTTCAGTGACAAGATTTGATCACAGCTACTGGATGTTACTTCAAATTTTGCAGAAATCCTGCTGTTGAGTAGCCTATGCTCTAACAATTAACACTAACCATCCTCATGTTAAAGTTCCTTTATCTTTAGGTACGTAACTCATTTGCATAGAACATTTGTATGTGTTTCCCTCCCAGGAGCTATGGAGTACATAATTATATTAGGTGGGGTTGGTAGCATAGTTAAATGGAAAATAATACTAGAGACAGACACAATATCAGTCTATTGTATTAGGGGTGATATTTACAGTTAAACCTCAGAATAAACAAACAAAATACCTTGCAATGCAAAACAGTCTAGAAGCCATTGTGTTAGAGTGTATTACTGAGTATACAGGTACTGTGAGACATTGCTAAATTCTTAGTTTTAGTTGCTTAGGGTACATCTGGTTTGGTGTAAGTCACACCTTTGGTTTAAACATATTAGTTATTCAAAGAGGAGTGGATAAAAAAAAAAATCTGTTCTACACTAATTGGTTTATTAAATCTAAACTTCAAACTAGAAGTAATTGAAAATTTTGATCATTACTCAAGAAGTTTATTGTCCAGTCCCAAAGGAAAAACTTCAGTTATGAAACTAGTTTTAGCTCTTGGTTTCATAAGTAGGTTAATTTTCCCGAAATTAAGTGTCTGCAGCCTACACATAGATACCACCTTTGGCTCTCCTGTAATGGAATGAAAATGATATTCCAAGAGAAAGTAATTCATCCTGTCTTGTACTGAGGTCTCTGTGGCATGACACACTTTTTCCCTGAATTAAATTTCAAGTCCCTGCTATTTCTTAGCAAAAATCCTGAACTAATTTTTTTAGCATATCCAGTAGTACAGGTATTCCCAAACTGGTCCTCTAAATTAATCGCTCGTTCCTGCCTATTGGCTGTTCAGCCCCAGCTTGCTATACTAAAGGACTACAAACAGAAGTAGTAATGTAATCTGAAAGAGCTCATCTTTGGCTTTCATGGTGGGAAATGTAACCTTTAAGATCAAACAATGCCTCTAGGGTTTTCTTCCTAAGATAAGCCTGAAAGAATAAACAGGTACAAAACAATCACTAGACTTGAAGTGCTTCATGAACAAGAGCTGAAGACTCAGTGCAGAGGTAAAACACATGCACATTTTTACAGACAGAGTATCAGTTACTTTTGACAGCTGTGCTTGAAAACTCACTGCACCAAACTCACTGCAGGTTCTCAAGGCAGACACCTACTCTGGGTGCAGGGCTAGTAGGCTAATTTCTCTTGAACAAGTGGCAAAAAATTATTAATTCTGAGGCTAAATCGAGGTGTGCTTTGCTCACTGCTTCCCATCTTCTGTTGCCAAGGAAAAGCTTGTTGACCAAAAGCAGGGCCGACCAAGTGTGTTTCAGTGAATACATTTCCTAGCATTACATTTCTGGTGTCTGTGTGATAAAGTATGCAAAATGATGCAGTTTGAAAGAAACTAATGAGCAACCACACGAACTGGATTACAAAGCAAATTTCAGGAAATAACTTCTTTCAAACACAGGCAGAATTGGGTAATCAGTCACAGATGACAAAGGCAATATTGCTTTTCAGATTATGTACTGCATTGCAGCACATAATTAACACCTAACATTACAGAGCTCTGGAGGCAATTTTGCTACAGTCAGAGGAAAAGAAAAAATTGGTGATTTCAGACCTGGTTTGTGAACCTGAAATCTAATAGCATTTCTTCAGTGCAATAGGAAAAAAAAAGAAAGTGAATGCCTAGTTCCTTGGTGCTAGCTACCTCTTTTTGTAAGCTTACTTAAAGTCATGAAATTGTAATCCCTTCCAATTCCTATTCTAATCTTAGAAGTTTCTATGTACATTTGATATGTAATCTGTCTTTCTCTGGACCATTTTTATCACAATCTATAATTTAAGAAAAATGCTTCTTTTCTCTTCATTTGGACTCTGAAATTTGCCCATTTATTTATCAGCTTGATTCCTGGATAACTTATGAGATGTCTCTTGGAAGGCTCCTAATTTTTAATAGCTAAATTTGTGTGAAGGGTTTTCCATCCTTACTTAAAAGAGAAGTTCAGAACTTCAGAGAAAATGGAATATCTGACTATCAGTCAAACTGCAATCCAGTGAGTAACTGGTGAATTTCTCTAGTGTATTATTTCTTTAAATTTTTAATAGAAACTTACATAAATATGTGCCAAATGAGGTTGATCCTAAGTTGTGATGGTCTAAGAGATCAAATAATTCAGACTGTTTATGAGGTTCTTTTTGATAGATGGCAATATCTTAAACTTGCAAAAGTATCTATTGAAAAATGGAAAGGTATGATTTCTTTCTTGAAGCAAAAGCATATATTGCATGCCAACAGTGAGGTCTACTGTGAAATTTAATTGACAATACTCACTTGCATTTATTCAACAAAACCTCATTTTGAGTCATGAAGCCTTATAGACAGACTCAAATTTTGGTACACTTCTTGCATTTACAAGGATACTAAAGATAACAGAATTAATGTCTTTTGCTTTTATTTAAGGCAATTTCCAAAACATTTCTACAGAAGTTATGGTGTCAAAAATTCTGTATAGTATTTTAAATATTTAAGATAATAATTTGAATATTTTAATAGGTTTGTTAAGACCAACCCTCAGAATTCTATAGCATTTACATTTTCACATACTAGAAATTTACCTAGATCTGTCTACTCATGTATTTGGTTTGAGTTATTTCAAGTTCTTAGAATTTTAGGTGTTCAGATGGCCATCTTTGGGACTCATTCCTGTTTATCTAATTTTTTACCTTTTGTTTATTTCAAGAAAGAAAAGGCAAAGAAGAAAAATGAAAAATGCAAAAAGGTCCTGTTGGAATAAGATGCTTAGACATCCATTCTTCCTGGAGGGCAGGTAACCTCTCTCAAACAATCTCCACCTTTTGCTGTCAATGTATTGATGTGTTGCCAATTGGTGCTAATGGCACACCTCTGCAGTTAGCATCAGAACTGACTCTAAAGGTTTTTGTGTGAATGTTTACACAGCTATGTATGCATGTATTTAAAAACATATGACCAAAATTACTTAACCTGCACACAGTTAAGAGCTGGGAGACCACTTGAGAGTGCGATCCAGAGGCTTCTCCAATGGGTACTAAAGCATGAATATTGATTAAAATCATATTTAAGGGTCATTCATCAAACTACTTTTCTGTTTTATCTGTAATGTTTCAAATTATATACAAACAGAATGCAAAGCAAGGTTCAGGAAAAAAATGAAAGAAAAATTAAATCTATACATCTGTTAGTATTTTATTTATAGTGTGAAGAACATGATGTGAGTTTAAGCTGCTTCTTCATTAAGTCCATCCAATCAAGGACCTTTTGCAGTGCCAAAGGCAACAAGTAGAGGGAGATGATAACCAAAATCACATGGAGACATATGCTTAGTAAATCAGGGACAAAGGATACATGGTCAGATGTTAAAGACCAGTTACTAAGTGATAGACCATCAAGAAACTCCAGACACAGCTTTGGAGAGGGCCACATGATCCTTTTAACTGATAAGAAGAGGGAAATGAAATAAATATTAGGGTTTGAGATATTCAGGTGACATTTGTGGGTCCATGCAAAAAACTTAGGAAGAAATTTTTAAGCAAATGGTCATGAGGAAGAACAAAGTTTGGTGAAACTTCATATTTCTAATGCTGTAGCTTTCAAAGAACAACTCTGTTTCTAATGAAAATGCCAAAGACCATAACAAAATTTTCTGGAAGTACCTTTTCTCATAAGAAAAACATTTTTTTTCATTTAATATATTTGTTAGTGAAAAATAATGAATATAAAATAATGTAGTGTCAACAAGAGAATTGACATTTAAGTTCGTTGAAAGCAAATATTTAATTATTTGACAGATAACAAGTATCAAAGGACTTCATCTCTTCTCACTCTCTTATTATAGGGAAAGTCAGATATGTATATCCAAAATATGCAATTTAAAAAGCTGTATAACATCAGGGAGTTTTGTTCCTCTGTGGAAGAATAAATTTCTCTTTGTATTTAAGACCTGTCATTTGTTTCCTAGTGCAGGAATCAATAAGTTCTGTAAAATTTAGAGTTTTCCTATAAAAGATCAATGGGCCTACTGTAAAATTATATTCCTGAAAGTTGAGACAAAGTTATTGTTGTAACAGTTGTGGTTTTTTTTGTTTGGTTTTGTTTTGGTTTTTTTGGGGGGGCTTTTTTTTTTGGGGTGTGTTTTGGGTTTTTTTTGTTTTGTTTAGTTTTTTTGGGGGGGGAATTTTTTTTGTTTGTTTTTTAGGGGTTTTTAAAAGTTTTTTTACTTTTTTTTAATTAGGAGTTCTATGTAGACTTTTCTGGGGACAAAGTGAGATAGGTAATGTTTTACATTCTTTCAGACTTTAAGCAGAACATGTTGCTTGTAGCACATCTTTCATTCTTTGATTTTTGGTGTTGAGACTGTAAAGCATTCCAATGGAAAATTCTTTAAAAAGCACTTTGCAGCATTAAGAAATGTCCTAGAAGATAGTTTGCGAAAAATATATGTCACATAGTATTCAATTAGAATTTTACAACAATGGCTAGAATTTCAAAAATTTGCCATTTTACTTCATCTTCAAACTCCTTTGAATTTGCAATTCTTTCAAATTTTCCCTGTCTTTCTCCTTATCAATTACTTTGTTGATACTGAAAATCCACTTTCTCAAGGTTTTTTTTATATGTCATATAAAAAACCACTTTGGGTTAGAGTAGAATATCCACCTTTTTACATTTTGAAATTGGTAGATGTGTGAGGCAGAACTGTATCTATCTCATGCTCTTTGTCCCAGAC